>JAFJHL010000483.1:0-5000000 GCA_019425775.1 Rafetus swinhoei | reverse complement strand
TCAATGAAGCTTAAATGACCATCAATTTTAGTTGAATGTTTAGGGCTCTAAAGAGAGTTTCTAAGCCAGGTGGTGATGGTGATAGATAAAAGGATCCTGTCAGACCCATTTACTTACAGGAGTTGACATCCACAACCTTCTTTAGCCTACTAGCATAAAGATAAAATATTTTGCTTTGGACAGGTTTTATTTTCACCAAAAGCTTATTAAAAATATCAATAGGATCGTCTATACTCTAGAAATGTTCCTTTTAAAGTTATTGTGCTGTGGAGAGGAGGAATTCATAGAATCAAGAGACCTCAGGACATCATCAAGTCCAACCCCCTGCCCAAAGCAGAACTAATCCCAACTCAATCATCCCAGTCCGGGCTTTATCAAGCCAGGACATCAAAACCTATAGGAATGGAGAGTCCACCACCTCCCTAGGCAGAATCATAGAATCATAGAGCTGGAAGAGACCTCAGGAGGTAATCAAGTCCAGCCCCCTGCCCACGGCAGGACCAATCCCAACTGAATCAACCCAGCCAGGGCTTTGTCAAGCGGAGACTAACACCTCTAGGGATGGAGACTCCACTACTTCCCTAGGTAACCCATTCCAGTGCTTCACCACTCTCCTAGTAAAATAATTTTTCCTAATATCCAACCTAGACCTCCCCCTCTGTAACTTGAGACCATTGTTCCTTATTCTGTCATCCATCACTACTGTGAACAGCCTTTCTCCAGCCTCTTTGGAACCTCCCTTCAGGAAGCTGAAGGCTGCTATGAAATGCCTCCTCACTCTTCTCTTCTGCAGACTAAACAAACCCAAATCCCTCAGCCTCTCCTCATAGGTCATGCACTCCAGCCACCTAATCATTTTGCTCACCCTCTGTTGGGCCCTCTCCAGTGCGTCCACATCCTTTCTGTAGTGGGGGCATCCAGAACTGGACACAGTTCTCCAGATGTGGCCTCACCAGAGCCGAATAAAGGGGAATTATCACTTCTCTGGATCTGCTGGCAGTGCTCCTCCTAACGCTTCCTAATATGCCATTAGCCTTCTTGGCTACAAGGTCACACTGTTGACTCATATCCAGCTTCTCATCCACTGTAATCCCCAGGTCCTTTTCTGTAGAACTGCTACCTAGCCAGTTGGTCCCCAGCCTGTAACAATGCTTGGGATTCTTCCGTCCCAAGTGCAGGACTCTACACTCATCCTTGTTGAACCTCATCAGATTTCTTGTGGTCCAATCCTCTAATCTCTCCAGGTCACTCTGGACCCTATCCCTGTCCTCCAGCGTATCTACCTCTCCCCCTAGTTTAGTGTCATCTGCGAACTTGCTGAGGGTGCAATCCATCCCCTCATCCAGGTCATTAATAAAGATGTTGAACAAAACCGGTCCAAGAACAGATCCTTGGGTAATCCATTCCAGTGCTTCACCACTCTCCTAGGGAAATAGTTTTTCCTAATATCCAACCTAGACCTCCCCCACTGCAACTAGAGACCATTGTTCCACATTCTGTTATCTGTCATTACTGAGAACAGCCTCTCTCCATTCTCTTTCAATCCCCCTTTTAGGTAGTTGAAGGTTGCTATCAAATCCCCCCTCACTCTTCTCTTCTATAGACTAAATAAGCCCAAATCCCTCAGCGTCTCCTTGTAAGTCAAGTGCTGCAGACCCCTAATCATTTTGGTTAACCTCCAATGGACTCTCTCCAATGCATCCACATCCTTTCTATAATGGGGAGCCCAGAATTGAATGCAATACTCCAGATATGGCCTCACCAAGGCCAAATAAAGGGAAGTAATCACTTCTCTAGATCTGCTGGTAATGCTTCTACTAATGCACCCCAATATGCTGTTAGCCTTTTTGGGTGCACTCTTGACTCACATCTAGCTCCTCATCCACTGTAATCCCTAGGTCTTTTTCTGCCAAACTGCTGCTAAGCCAGTCGGTCCCCAGCCTGTAGGAGTGCCTGGAATTCTTCCATCCCAAGTGCAGGACTTTGCAGTTGCCTTTGTTGAATCAGATTTCTTTTGGCTCAATCATCCAATTTGTCTAGCTCACTCTGAATCCTATCTCTACCCTCCAATGTATCTGCCTCTCTCCCTAGCTTAGTGCATTTGTGAATTTTCTGAGGGTGCAATTCATCCCCTCATCCAAGTCTTTAGTAAAGATGTTGAACAAAACTGTCCCCAGTAACAATCCTTGGGGCACTCTGCTTGATACCAACCACCAGCCAGACATCGAGATGTTGGTCACTACCCATTGAGCTTGACAATCTAGTCCGCTTTCTATCCACCCTACAGTCCATTCATCCAATCCATACTTCCTTAACTTGCTAGCAAGAATATTGTGGGAGTCTGTATCAAAAGCCTTGCTAAAGTCCAGTTATATCATGTCTACCGCCTTCCCCATACCCACAGAGCCAGTTACCTTGTCATAGAAGGCAATCAGGTTGCTCAGGTATTACTTGCCCTTAGTGAGTCCATGTTGACTATTCCTGATCACTTTCCTCTCTTTCCCTCCATGATTTTTTCAGGGATTGAGGTGAGGCTGACTGGTCTGTAGTTCCCTGGATTCGCCTTTCCTTTTTTTTAAAGATGGGCACTACATTTGCCTTTTTCCAATCGTTCAGGACCTCCCCCGATCACCACGAGTTTTCAAAGATAATGGCCAATGACTCTGCAATCACACCAGCCAACTTCTGGATTACGCTGCTCAAGCAAATTCACTTTTGTTTCGCCTGCCTATCCCTCCTTTCTCGCATTTATCTCCAGACTTCTCTTTGTCCAGATCTATTCTTCCTGCATCATTAAACTTTGTGAAACTTTGCACTTTTAGAGAGAGGTAAGGGATTGACTCTGAGTACACAAATTTTCAGCAGGACAATAGGGTTAAGGTCTGTTATTTTTCATCTCTATATATTATTAATTTAAACATTTGCTGTTAATAAACATGTTATCTCTGGAAAGACAAATCCACAGCTTGAGAAGTGCAAAACTAAGCATCTCTGATGTTATCTTCTAGATTGAGCACTGAGTCTCATTGGGTAGCTACAGAGATTAACCTAACCTGGAACCCCATAAGATTGGCTCCCTAATCCACAAGCTCATACCAAACTTTTCTTAAACATTACATGAATATATTGTCTCATACTATAGAATTAGAATTTGCAATCCCTGTTACATTGTAGCTCAAAGATATCTCATCATGGATCATAATTAAAACTCTTTAGATCTATCTTCTTCAAAAAGCATTTTATCCAAAAAATGTGATTTAAATTAAAACCTGATTTTTTTTTTTGATTTTTTTTTTAAATCGTTTACTTTTATCCACCCTGGTTCTAGGGGTGGAGCATGAGTGGCCTCACATCAGGCTATTTGGGAAGGCAGAGCCTTCCCCTGTCTATCATTCCCATCTCCATGATAATTAGCACTCTTCAGCAACCCCAAAAGAAAATCAAGAGCTGAATAGATCCTTGAGATACAACACCCCCATTTGGTCTTTCTCTTGTGAACCATTGGCTCATGGTAAAGTGAAGCCTGCCCTATTGTGATCGTTCTGTACCTGCTTTGTGGATAAGCAGAGGATTTGAATATTCAGAGCTGACAGTCTAATGCCTCTTGCTAGCACTGACGCCATAAATAATGTTGCTTACCTTGGGAGTCCTCAGAATGTTGAATGCAGGTGATGTAGCATTTTAACTAAATGGTTGAAAATGGCTAGATAGGTTAGTTCTTTATCCCCTTTGTTTTTGTGTTGCACCTCAGCATTTTTTGGAATGCCAGTGCCTCGTATTTCTTACATGGAGTAGTACACAATTGTCACTTTGCTCCATATGAAGTTAAATGGTTTAATATTCACATAAGGAGAATATTGACATCAGACTCTAAGCATATGTCTAGACTACAGGCTTTTTGTCGACAGAAGCTTTGTCGACAAAGAGTGTCTAGACTACATCCAGTTCTGTCGACAAAGCAAGCCGCTTTGTCGACATGAGTGTAAACGCAAAGGACAGTGTAGATGCAATAACACCTTCTGTTGACAGAACTCTGTCGACAAAAGGCGTTATTCCTCGTAGAATGAGGTTTACCGCCGTCGACAAAACTGCCGAGTTCTGTCGACGTTATGTTGACAGGACTCAGACACAGGTATAGTTTTGTCGACAAAAGTCCACTTTTGTCGACAAAACCCTGTAGTCTAGACACACCCTAAGATACTATTAATGAGTTTTGTTTTATTGCTTGTATTACTTAAGTGTTTATTGTCTTAGATATTTTATTTTAAGTGTTGTTTCTTTCCCTAAAGGCTAGAGCTAACTGTCTGCAGTCCTGTGTAATTATCATCAGGGTTTTGCGAGATCTTTGCCAACGTGTACCAACATGGGGTGCACTTCCAGACTGGGTAAGGAGACAAGCCTTTTCTGTGACACTCTTCCTCTGATTGCAATGATGCAAGACACTTTTTTGTAGCAACACTGATGATTATTGGAGACTTTGAAATGAAATAAAAGATAAGCTAACCACACAAGTACATTGGATATATAGGGCTGAATTTGTTGACACCAATGACAAAATCTACCCACCTCAGAAGTTCTGAGAATGTGGTCTACGTTTACTCTCCCAGAACCTTGGCTGCTGGTGAGTGCAAAGGGTAGGGGTAGATCCCTGCTGACAGTGACACTAGCCCCCACTACAGCCACACTAGTCCCCCTAGCCACCTTGGTTGGGGAAAGAGGTGAGGCAGGGCAAAGGGTGGAACCGGTGGAGGGGGTTGTCCTGGCCCTTTCCCATGCTGTGCGGGGGTAATCATGTGGTTGGGTCTCTCCTCTACCAACACATATTTGACCCTGTACATAACAAGAGAGCTGCTCTCAGCAACTGGGAATCGATCCTCTATAGCTTCTTCACCAAAACAAATTTTTGTAAAAGCATCGAGGAGTCCTGTGGCACCTTATAGACTAAAAGATTTATTGGAGCATAAGCTTTCGTGGGCAAAGACCCACTTTGTCGGATGTTTGCCCACGAAAGCTTATGCTCCAATAAATCTGTTAGTCTATAAGGTGCCACAGCACTCCTCATCGCTTTTGCAGATTCAGACTAACACAGCTACCCCTCTGAAATTTATGTAGTTATTCAATTCCAGATACTTTTACAGGGGTGGAGAATATGACAGTTGAGAAATAATTAACACATATATGCAGTCATCTTAGATTTTCCACTTCTTATTTGGCTATAACATACAGTGCCTCAGCCCATGGCTGCAGGCTGCCTAAGCAGTATGATTCAGCTAAAGCTCAGTGAGAGGAGGTTGCTTTCCTCAGAATGTGAACAGCCACACCGGCATGACTGTAGGCACTATGTACAGGGTTAAATATGTGTTGGCAGAGGAAAGACCCAACCACATGATTACCCCGCACAGCATGGGAAAGGGCCAGGACAATTCCCCTCTACCCTTTGCCCTGCCCCACCTCTTTCCCCAACCAAGGTGGCTAGGGGGACTAGTGTGGCTGTAGTGGGGCTAGTGTCACTGGCAGCAAGGATCTACCCTTACCCTCTGCACTCACCAGCAGCCAAGGTTCCCTCTAAACTGCGCAGCAGCACAGTCCTAATCAGCCCCACCCAGTCAGGCAACTCCATGCACGGAACCCTGAGCCCCTGACTGGTCAGGGCTGATTAAGCAGCTGCAGGGCTGTGTTGCTGCACAGCGTAGAACAGGGGTGGGCAATAATTTTTGATAGGGTGCCACTCCCAAGAATTTGGTACATGGTCGAGGGCCGCACACTTCCATGATATTAATGGAGGAGGTGCGGGGTCTGGGATGGAGGTTGGGTACAGAAGGGAGCTTGGGGTAAGGGAGGCAGTTTGGGTGAAGGAGGCAGTTTTGGATTGGGGCATTGGACTGGGGCTAAGGGGTTTGGATTGTGACCTAGGGCAGGGAATTGCAGTACAGGAAGGGTTGCAGGGATTTGGGTTGTGAGCTAGGGCAGGAGGGGACTATGATCTGGGGCAGGGGATTGAAGTGCTGGATCTGGAAGGGGATATGGGTACAGGAGGGGGGCAAAGGATTTGGGGATGTGGAGTAGGGGGCAGAGGGTTGGGGAAGGAAGGAACTGGGGTGCCAGAGGTAGGCTCTGTCAGGAGACTTACTGGCCAGCAGCAGTTCCTGAATCAGCCTCCCTGCCTGTCCTCCTGCCCCCTCCCCACATAGGCTGCAGCCATGTGCTCTGGAGCCCCTTGTGCTTTATGGCTGCCTGTTATTGAAACAGTTCCCATTGGCCAGTTTCTGGCCAGAAACCGGCCAATGGGATTGTGCTGGGGACGGCAGCAGCTCCTAAAGCTTCGCCCCGAGTATGTCTACACTAGCCCCCTAGATCGATCTGGGAGGCTAATGAGGGCGACCGGAATTGCAAATCAAGCCGGGATTTAAATATCCCGCGCTTGATTTGCATGTCGCCGTCGCCATTTTTAGAAATTGACTAGCCCGAAGTAACTGCCCACGCCACGCCGCAGTGAAATGAGATTCGAATAAAGCCCTAAATCGAATTAGGTGGTAAACCTCATTCCACGAGGAGTACCACCTAATTCAATTTAGGGCTTTATTCGAATCCCGCTTCACTGCCGCGTAGATGCGGCAGTTACTTCGGCTAGTCAATTTCTAAAATGGCGATCGGAACATGCAAATCAAGCGCGGATATTTAAATCCCGGCTTGATTTGCAATTCCGTCACCTCATTAGCCTCCCTAGATCGATCTAGGGCCAGTGTAGACGCATTCTCCCTTCCAGACTCATAGTTTTTAAAGAAAAACTGCCCTACAGCCACATTTCTGAGCAGTGTGCGGGTGGAGCCAGGCAAGCAGGGAGCCTGCCTGGGGCTCCCCACAGCATCCGTGGGCCAGATCTGGTGGCTTGGCAGGGTGCATTTGGCCTGCGGGCCGAATTTTGCCAAGGCCTAGCTTAGAGGGAACATTGCTGGCAGCAGCAGGGGAAGCAGAGCAAGGTAGCCCTGGTTTGCTTTGGTTCCCGCGCTGGTGAGAATGGGGGCGGTCTCACCCCCTACCCCGGAGCGGCTTGCCAGGAGAGCAAAGTGAGCCTACCTCTGCTTCCCCTGCTGCTGCCAGTGAGTTCTGGGGGGGCCAGACCCCCTGCTGCAGGTGTTTCCCCACCCACCCCCCTTCCCCACTCCCCCGAGTCATTTCCTCTTTCCACACATGCTCAGTTAGCCTGTGATAAGGGGATGAATTGGCTTATTGAAAGGGAAGCACATTTGTTTTCTTCACATTGCTATCCTTTCTCTTCCAGCTCTTACTGCAGCTGGAAGACTTAAATATGTTGTGCCCAGAACGGTCTTATTGTGTGTGTATACAATGTCCAGTACAAGGGGACCTTAATCTTGATTGGGAACTTTTAGTGCAGTGTAATTAATACTGATGATTGGACAAGACTTCTAATATAATAGTACTGGACTATTTACCCAGCATTACTTGGGTCCTTGTTTTTCTTCATTTAAATCACTGCTGTTGGGCAGACTGGAGATAAAGGGTTCAGAATGCAGGCTGTGCTGGGGAGAGAAGACTAACCCAACCCTCTCTCACTGCAGCAGCTTGGGGACAGGTGAGAAGCACTTCTCCTTAGCTTCTGCAGCTCCAGGAGGCACAGTTGAGGAAAGGATGAAGGTCCAGGTTCATCTGCCCCCCTGCACTCCCCAGCCAGAGTGAGAAATGCAGTAATCTGCCCTTTCCCCTTGTTCCCTGATGAAGGGGAACAGCCATCAATGCTCCCGTACCAATGGAGGGTGGAAGCTTCAGCCCCCCCCCCCCCTCCTCCCCCAGCATTTCTATAAAGGACCTGGGGGTGGGAGGCTGGGGACTGGGGTAGTCCTGGCTGTGGGGGAGTGTCCGCAGCCAGCCCTTTCAACCTGCCTGGTGATTCTCTATTTTCTGTATGGTTTTATGCATCCCTGTACACATCGGGGGTGTGGGGGAGTTGAAGCTCCCCATGCACAGCCAAACCCTTACCTTGCTTTAAGTTATGATAAGAGGAAGTTGTATTCCAAATTTGGTGGTGGTCGTAGCTCTTACCATTTAGGAGGAGTTCTTGGACAGACAGGCAGAGAGACAGACTCGCTCATTCACAGACAAACTCTCTGAAATTCATAGTAGATTAGACTCATATAAACATAATAGAATCACTGGATAAAAGGTGACATGAATTTCACTGGTAGGCTTTTCAAAATAATGTAATTAAGAAGTGATGAGAAACCTGAACATTTATTGGCACTTTTCTAAAAATAGCAGGGCTATTGTCAACTAATAAATAACCAAAGAAACCATACAAGAGCAAGTCTAAATGATCCCATGGAGCCTACAGTGGTCCATATTCTTTGGTCAGTCCTAATTTTCCTAAGAAAGTGACCAGACTACTGTAAAGACTCGAAATCGGGGGTCAGCAACCTATGGCTCGCGAGCCAAATATGGCTCACTAAGGAGCCACATATGGCTCTTTTGAAGCTCGAGCCCAGCCCCCATTTGTTCCCCCCACAGCAGGGAGCCTGTGCTGGCGGGTACAGCAGACCAGGGCAAAACAATCTAGCTGGGGACACAGCAGGGAGCCCCCAAGCACACTCCACTGCTTGCCCCATCCCTGCACACCTCTCAGAAAAGTGGCTGCCGGGCCGTTTGTGTTCCACACACTGGAAGAGAGTAGTGCTTTATGGTTGTTCCCACCCCTAGCACAATCCCATTGGCCAGTTCTGGCCGATGGAAGCAGCCTGTTTCAAGAACAGGCAGCGCACGATGCACCACTCCCACCTCCCCTCAGGCTCTTATTCACAGGACACATGGTCCTGCAGCCTGTGGAGGGGAGGAGGCAGAGCATGGCTCTTTGCTGACCACTTGTTATGAATTTTGATGTAGTTTGCCTATTTGGTTTGAAAAGGTTGCTGACCCCTACCTCTAAATGCAGAACTCCATCACGTAATTTGTTAGAGAATTTCTAGAAATAAGTTAGTGGCCAACTCTGAACTGAGCTCTTAAGCTCAGCCTTGGATAATTCTATTTGGCCGTTTTCTCTTGCAAGTAATTTTTGGTGACAAGTAAAATGGTTTTATTATTTTCATAGCACACGTAGACAACTTGTTTTTTTGCAGGAGCTTAGATGATCATGATAGTTTTACAAGGCTGCCTTAGCAGTATCTTAAATTTAGTTTCAAGGAACTAAAAAGTAATACGGCCCTAAGAAAATAGTTGTCTTTGCCTTCTGCAGAGGCTGCCAGCCTCTTTTGGAACAGGACACAGCATTGCTTTTATTTTTAAAAAATTGTGGTGTATTTTATCTTCATTCTCTCATTTAAAATTCAATCCTGATTGTGTCCTTCCTACAGGCAATGGAACTTCTAGTAGAAAAGGCTTTAAATAGTGCAACGATTCCTTTAAGTCCTGGAGATGCCATGCGCCGTGTTCTTGAATGTGTAGCTACAGGAACACTCTTGATGGGTCAGTTCTAAACTAATATCTTTCATGTTGCTCCACAGATGGACTGTGTCATCTGTATTGTCATTCTGTGGCACATGTTACATTTTTTATGGTTTCCAATGAACAAGTGTGAAAGTATGAATGTTGGAATACACTTTGTCCACTACTGATCCTAGGACTCAGTGGTTCTCGTAGCTTTTCTTTCAGAAAATGGCAGATGTGTTGTGCCTTTTTTTATTGGTGGAAGGAATTTATTATTTTTTATTTTGAAGTACTTAAAATAAGGATGTTAAATGGCAGTTACCTAGCTAATCATATAGTCGATGCAGTTTGTCGATAGGACCACTCTGCAGTGGGGGTAGGTCCAGGAGTTGGCTTGAACTGGGACTGAGTAATTCTGGGTCCCGGCTCGCACTGAGTCCAGCAGCCTCTGTTCGTGGCGGACAGCCATGGCCACCACAAACAGGGGCTGCTTGGCAGCAGCAGTCCATGTCCACAGGGGGGCCAAGCTCCCCAATGGGACCCCTGCGGACAGGGGCTGTTTCGCAGCAGCCTCCCCTATCCCCCGCAGAGACAGTGCTGGGGGGAACCCGTTTTTAAGACGGCTCCCTCCAGAACCGGCTCCTGCTCCCCCCTTCCTTGATGCCTCTGATAGAAATGTGAAAATCCAAGCATTCTGTGCCAGTCCCTGAGAATCCAGAAAGGAAATTGAATAGCCAGATTTCCTTGTTGAAGTTGAATGAAGTGCAAAAAAAGTAACCAAACTGCATAACTTGTGAAAAGCAGTGTCAGTAATACTGTAACCAACACTACGTTAGGAAATTATTTAAATGTGATTTTTATTAAACATCTTTTTCTAAAATCCTGATCATAGTGTATTTTAGTGTTGTGACTCCTCCTTCCCCTTGCTTTCAGATGGACCTGGGCTACAGGATCCCTGCGAGAAAGATGAAATGGATGCTCTAGAGACTATGACCAGTCAAGAAAGAGAGGATATTACAGCCAGTGCCCAGGTAGATAAGATAGTTATTTCTAATAGCACTGAGAAGGAAACTTCCATAAAAACATTCTGCAAAGTGAGGCATCTGGTATACTTTGGCATTTGAAGTTACTATGTCCTTTCCAGCTACAGAACCCATGGTAAGGGGCAATATCTGGTTTGCGATTGTATGTGTTTGTGATCCCAAAAGCCATGTTAATAACTCTGACCATGAAAGCTTCATCTAATTTATACGCTTTTTAAAAATAAAGAAATACATCAATATGAAAAATATGTGACATGAAAAAGTAAAGTTGCTTTCAAAGAGAGGTAAGTCACTTTCAGTATTGCATTTATCCTCAAGTCTCCCTGTCCATTTATTTTTCTATTTTCAAAAAGCTTTTCTCTCCTGAGTAGGCTGGAGGGTATAAGGCAGGGCTACTCAACTTTGGAAGCCCCGGGGCCACAATGCTACTCTCAGCACATGCCAAGGGCTGCAACTTAAGTGTGGTTGCATATACATTCAAATATATATGCAAATAGTTTCACACTGATGGGCATGAATACCAAGATTAAGCCTTAAACCGCGACACCAGACTCAAACGTGGCCAGTGTGAGCCAGTTGGCACCTCTCAGGCTCTGCCCACAAGGCTAAGCAGCCAGCACTTCCCACAATCCCCGGCACTCCTGGCACCTCCTCTCCAGGGGTTAGAAATGCCGACACCCTGTACCCGTCTGTTACAGCTAGCCGGTCTGATTGCTCACCCTGCTTGCTTAGGAAACACCTCACCATTGTGGAGCATGTTCCCAGTAGAGGCCATGTTCAAAGCATCCCAACTGTGGGCCGCGTGTTGAGCCCCACGTAAACCTAAACTGCACTGTGGGCCACAAACAAACACAGCAAACAAACACGTGTTGAGTAGCCCTGGATTAAGGGGTAAATACATAAAGACACGGGCAAACTGCCTTTATGAAACTAGTGAAACTGGCTAGAAAACACAGAATTGTCAAAATAAATGCAATGAAAAAATTATTTTTTGTTCTCTAATCTTGTTAGCTATCTTTGGTGCTTAGTGTAACAGTATCAAATATAAATCCATGTATTCTTAATACTTTTTAAAATGTGCACAACCATATTTCTCTATAATACTATTATTAATTTTCTTAATGATTTGCATGGTAATTCTTCTTTACATCAACCAGCAATAAAAGCTGGCAATTTAATCAGATTTTATGTGGAAAGGCAAGCTGTGGGCTGCATTTTCTGTTTTTTGTATCTAAAATCTGTTTCTACTGGCCACATAAAAGTAATGGCATTAATATCAGTCAAAGATTCTTCGGATGTTGGCAGATAATGTAATGCAATTTTAAAATTTAAAAAAATCCTCTTGCAAGCCAGACAGCACATAGTAGAAAAGATTAAAAATACTTTTAGTTTATTAGCTCTTGTCTAATGTCTCCAGTGCAGTAGGCTGAAGTCATATACTTGATTTAGGAATTAACAATGATTCTTTTACTAAACAAAGGACAGTAGTTTTTAGGTCTTTGTTAGGCTTTGGGAACATCTTTTTAAGATCTAGAAACTATTGTAAAGATTTCCATTGACTTCAGCAGATTTTGGATTAGGACGAACATTTTTAGGCCTGATTATTCAGAGGAATTGATTAGCTCAGCTTCCACTGATTTGAATTGAAGTTATGAACTCTCAGCAGCTTTTCAATAAGGTACTTATATTTTTATATCTGTCCTTGATATTTAGAATATTTTGTCATCATTAACTTTAAACTCCATCCTGTAGGATGGTGGTTAAAAGCTGCTATAACAGAAGGTACTGTAGGCTATGGAGTACTAGCCATGTCATGCCTACACCTATCTTGTCAATGTTTCTTCTGTCCTTAATGTTTCTTTTCCTTCCTCCTCTAGCATGCTTTAAGGATGCTAGCTTTCAGGCAGATACACAAAGTACTTGGAATGGACCCTTTGCCACCTCCTAAAAATAGACTTAATGTACGCAACAGAAAAAGAAGACGAGACACCAGTGAGCCAGTCGAGGGCAACGGGAAGAAGGACAAAAAGGAGGAATGTGATGCCTAACCACTGTTGTCTTCTTTACTAAGATAAAGTTCATCTGACTTTAATTTTTATATATAAATATGAGTTTCTGTTTAGTCTTCGACATTTGGCAATTTTAATGTTTTTCCCCTTGAAATAACGTGGTGTAGATTTGTTCTAAATTGTGCTTAAATCATTTCAAAAATTTAATCATTCCATAAAAGTAAAGTTGATTATGGCAATAGTCCCTCTTCCTCTATTACATTCCCTTCCCATGCCCTCCCCTGAACTCCAGAAGAAACCCTCCCCACAGCAAAATAGGTAGGCTGAGGCAGGCATTTAAAAAAAAAAAAACTCTGGTATTTCTCTTAAGCTTTAAATATGTCCCATGATATGTAAAGGAAAACACAAACTTATTGGGTTCGCATCTTTAAAAACACTTCCTTGTTCATATTACATTCCCAGCATGAAATTGGAGGCATTTTCTAGCTGGATCTGTAGTGTCTGTTTGAAATTGACAAGTTTGAGACTTTGGGGGAAGAAGGATCCTTGCACTTTGTGGGCTTCCCCTTTGGGGCAGTGAAACGAATGCTGCATTGTTAAGAGTTACATAAGCTACTCGCTCAGAGCCATTTTTGGCAAAGCAGCCAACTTGTCTGTAAATGACAGTGGGCAGTAGAAATGAGAGAGTCCGAAATGTTTAATTCCCTTGGGTTACAATTCTCCGTGATACAGAACACAATGTACTTAAAAACACCGCTATAAAACATGCTGTCTAAACCTAAAAAGAGAGAGGGGGGTGAAAAACTAGAAGGATTTCTCCTGTTTGATATTGTGGTTTGCAGCTTTGCATAGCTTTTTCTCTTCCAGGAAAGCATTAAATATGTGCCAGTAGAGGTGACACTTTGAGTAGAGACGTAAGTGCTACTCTAAACAGTCTGAAGCGGAAGTGCTAAGAACAGGGTCAGATGCTAACTGTTACTTGACAATGTAATCACTAATCACAGATATTCTCTACATACCAATTAGTGCCTTCTAAAGAGAGGTGATCAGGACTGTCATGGAGGAAAAGCTGCTTTAAAAAAATCTGCACAGTTTGACATTTAGTCTATTTTTAAAGCCAGAAGTTTCTCATCAGTACCTCTCACAAAATGTCAGGCTTTGATAGCTCTGCTTTCTTGGGCTACCATCCTGTAAAATCTACTGATGCTGAGCAAAGGAAGGGTGTTCTAGCTGCACTAATAGAAATGGGGTGAGGAGGTCGGTCTCAGCACTTGTGCAGCCAGGCAGCTCATCTGGGAAAGCTGACTGCTAGCATTGGGCAGCCAGTAATTGATTGGATCAACCTGTTTCTATATGAAGGGTTTCTCAAGTTGATTGCCCAATGGGATTTTTTTAAAGAACTTTTATTTTGACAATGTTTTTTTCTAGGGTCACATGACACAGTTCACTTTGTTATTTTATTTTATTTGTGTTTAAAGAATGGCCTGTAATGTGGCTTTAATATTTGAATGTCTTTGTAGTGCTATCTGGAATAAAAGAAAAATTAAAAGGAAAAAAATAAAGGAGTTACGCTTCCATTTTTCTATGTAACGTCTAGTGTTTAACCAGTAAATCCCACTAGCAAAGTGATCACCAAACTTTTCAGAGTTGCACCCCCCCTTTGCTCGATCCATCTTCCATGGCTCCTGATATGGAAGAGGACGTGACTGGAATATTGGTATAAAAGGGTTCCGCTTGCTCAGGAAGAGGAAAAAGGAAAAAAAGATTTTACCTTATATATTTACGGTATATATACTTGGATTAAGGTTAAGATAGACATAGGAGATTGACTTGTTCAGGGTCTCTGGGTGTAAAAAATAAGGGTGATGTCATGGTATGGATGAACTGCAGACCACCTAACCAGAAAGAAGAGATGGGTGAGATTTTTTGTTTGTTTGTTTGTCTGTTTGTTTAGAACAACTAACAAATTCATCCAAGGCACAGGACATGGTGGTGATGGACTTCATAGGACTTCAACTATCGAGACATCTGTTGGGGGAAAAAAACCACAGCGGGGCACAGATTATCCAACAAGTTCTTGGAATGTATTGGAGAACTTTTTTTTATTTCAGAAGGTGGAGAAAGCTACCTCTAGATTTAATTTTAACAAATAGGGAGGAACTGGTTGAGAATCTGAAAGAAGGCAAGTTGGGTGAGAGTGATCATGAAATGAAAGTGTTCATGAATCACTCTAAGGAATGCTAGGCGGGAGAAGAGCAAAATAAAGATAATGGATTTGAAGAAGGCAGACTTTAACAAACTCAGGGAGTTGGTAGGTAAAGTCCCTGTGATGGAGGGATGCTTTAGAAAATTGACTTGTGGATACAGATGTGTCTAACTCAAGGATGTTTTGGACAAATTCTCTCATGTAACCTATCGATCTTCCTGTCATAATCTGCTGTATCTATATATCTTATTTTTGTGCATGTATCATTTTTATGTGTAAAGTTACATATATGGAGTATGGAATGCTTTATGATTTTAAATGTGCAAATGAAAACCATCAAGGGTGTTTCCAATGCTGGGACTCCTCAATGTCTGGGGAATCATATGTAAACACCCTCTTTTGTCCTTTAAGTCTTAGCAGTAGTTGGTTTTAGGAAGTCACATGACTGGCCAGGTAATTTCCCCATGTAAAAGGGTATGCATAAAAACAATGGGAAGGTTAGCAGGGTCTTTGTGTGGCTGGCGTGGCACACCCGAGGGAATGAATCAAAGAACCCAGGAAAAGGGAACGTCCCTGGTTTGAAGGCTTAGCTGGAACAGGAACAGTTTTAGAGTGAGTTTGTAAGAAGTTTCTACCAAGGTTTTAGTGTCAGAATTAGATACACGTTTTCTGTTATTTTACGTTTGTAATTTACTTTGCTCTGCCTGTTCTCACTTATAACCACTTAAATCCTACCGCTTGTACTTAATAAAATCACTTTTCTGTACTGTCAAGCCCAGTGTAAATAATTGTTATCTGAGGGGAGCAATCAATGTGCACATCCTCCTTTTATTATTAAAGGGGGCTTACCTAAATAATGCATTTAGGGTTCTGATCCCATTTGGGGAGTGGTATCCTGGGAAGCTGGACCCCAAACTGACTTTTCCTTGGACCTGAAGAGTTTCAGTGTCTGTATTGCTTCTTGGGGCGGGGGGGGGCGGGGCGGGGAGTAATTTCAGCTCTGTACCTTGGCTGGGGGAGTCCAGCAGAGCTGGCCCAGCAGGACAGGGTATCAAGAAGCCCCAGAGAGCAGGAAGGTGAGTGTCAGTGACCTTGTCAGCACTCTGGGAAGCCTCTCCCCCCGCCCCCCCAAGGCATCTTCTGTGTCTACACACCATCACAGTCCCACTGTGGATCTGCTGCCTTTGCCTTTGCCTAACCTGCTCTACCTCCAGGAAGCCTCCTGCTTCCCTGGCAGTCATACTCCCTACTGCTCTCTCTCCAGAGCAGCAGTCAGTTCTCCCTCTCCCCTCCAGGAGTCCTTCTTTATATAGCCCCTGGCTGGGCCCACATTAGCAAGAACTGCCTCCACTGGGACTTCGCTCTCAGCCCTTGCTCAGGGCTGGGGTTTTGCCTTTAAAGGGCCAGTGCAGTGCAAACACCCTCTCACAAAGACCAAGAAAAGCTTAGGACTGCTGAGTAGAAAACTGTAACAGAAAATGTGGAAATTGCAAAGATCCTTAATGACTTCTTTGTTTTGGTTTTCATCAAGAAGGTTGGTGATTGGAAGCCTAACAAAGTGAATGCCAGTACAAATGAGGTAAGCTCAGAAGATAAAATAGGAAAAGAAAAATTTTAATTATTTTGATAAGTTAGATGTCTTCAGGTCACCAGGGCCTCCTGAAATGCATCCTAGAATACTCAAGGAGCTGATTGTGGAGCTGCCTAAGCTATTAGCTATCGTCTTTGAAAAGGCATGGAAGATGGAAGAGATTCTAGAAGACTGCAAAGGGGAAAATATATTGTCTATCTATACAAAGGAAAATAAGGACAACCCAGGAAACTACAGATCAGTCATCTGTGCTAGGAAAGAGCAAATAATTAAGGAATCCATCTGCAAACATCTGGAACACAATAAGGTGATAAGTAACAGTCAGCATGGATTTGTCAAGAACAAACCATTCTGATAACTTTGATAGGATAACATGCCTTCTGGTTAAGGGGGAAGTGGTTGATGCAGTATGCCTAGACTGTAGTAAATAATTTGAGAAAGTGAGCAAGCGACCAAGGAGCTTGTGAACAGGTGAGTGCTAACAGGGAGTTTAGAGAGGGAGTTTGGAAGGGGAGAGGGAAGGGCACGAGGTTCTCTTGCTTTTCTTTTTAAATCCTTTCTCCAGGACAGCAGGGATGGATGGTGATAGGTCTGCTGTTGTTACCTGCACAACGTGTGCCATGTTTGTCTTCCTCCCGGAAGAAAGAATGGATTTCATCTGCACTAAGTGCAAGCTGGTCGCCATTTTGGAAGAAAAAATTAGAGGACTGGAGGCCCAAGTGTCGACCCTACGCTCGATCAGAGAGGATGAAGACTTCCTCGATAGAAGGCAGCATTTAATCTTGCAAGCACGGCAGGCGGAAGAGCTGGAGAGGGCAGTACGGGACCAGGAAGAGAACTGGCAGCATGTAACTTCTAGAAGGGGAAAAAGGATAGCACGGGAATCCCCCAATGCTATAGAGCAGTGGTCTCCAACCTTTTTACACCGAAGATCACTTTTTAAATCTCAGAACAGGTGAAGATCTACCGCCCCGCCCCTTCCTTGAAGCCCCGCCCTCTCTATTCTCCTCCTGTCCATCACTTGCTATCCCCAGCCCTTACTTACACACTCTGATAAACACTTTATTTTTAAATTAGGCGATATATAAAATTAAAATCACGTGTTTATAGTTATGAAATAAATGGTCTGTTTTTTATTCATGCTATTTAAATCTAAAATGAAGCATTTATAATTATGCATTTTGTGGGGACAGAGTTCTGCGGCTGGGGGCAGGGGAGAGGGAACAGGGTGCTGGGAGGGCAGAGGACAGGGTTCTGCAGCAGGGGACCGGGTGCCAGTGGGGACAGAGTTCAGGGAGTGGGGACGGGAATGGGGACAGAGTTCTGTAGCTGGGGACAGGGGAGTGAGGACAGAGTTCTGTAGCTAGGGACAGAGGAGTGGGGACAGAGTTCAGGGAGTGGGGACGGAAGTGGGGACAGAGTTCTGTAGCTGGGGTCGGGAGTGGGGACAGAATTCTGTAGCTGGGGACGGGGCAGGGTGCCAGTGGCAGCAGAGTCCCCTGCATCTGCCTCCTCCCAGGATTCTCACCTTCCCCCCCCCCCCCAGAGGGAAGCCAGCACATGCCTCCTCCGGGCCCGACCCCCCACGCGGCGCAGGGAAACCCCGAGCGTGCCTGCCCCGGTGCTAACCCCCACCTCCCGCGGCGGGGCCAAACCCCTGTGGGAGCCTGCCTCGGGGGCAACCCCCCCCATTCCGTGGCGGGGCCAAACCCCGCGGGCGCCTGCCCCGGGGCCCCTTCCATGGCGGCCCAGCCCAGCCCAGCCCAGCCCATCCCCTCTCCTCCCGCAGCACGGCCAACCCCCGTGGGCACCTGCCCCGGTGTCAAACCCCCCTCCCACGGCGCGGCTTGGCCCAGCCAACTCCCTCCCCTCCCGCAGCGCGGCCAAACCCCGGGGCTGACCCTGCTCCCGCAGCGCAGGGAAACCCCTGCGCTCAACTCACCCCTCCGGCGCCGGCGGCACAGGGAAGCCGCCGCACTCCTCCTCCAGGGCCGATGCCCCCTCCCCCAGCATGCAACAGAGCTGTGGGAGGGGGAGCAGCCCGCGCACTTCCGGAACCCCTGGAAGTGATGCGGGCTTCAGACAGGACTTCCATCCACCCCGCGGGAAGCCGGCACTACACTAGAGGTAGGTAGTGGGGCTTCTTGGGGGTGGGGGGAAAATAGGGGGTGGGGTTGCCCGAACACCTCGCGATCGACTGGTCGAGGTCTCGCGATCGACTGGTCGAGGCCTCGCGATCGACGGGTTGGTGACCACGGCTATAGAGGTAAGTAATCGCTTTCAGGCTCTCTCCACAGTGGTGAATGCTTTGGAAGGGACCTCACATGGAAGAAACCGCAAGTGAACACCATCTACTGGAAGGCATGGGATGCGTAGTCCTAGGGATGGGTGTTGCACGACCACCACCCCCAAAAGAAGATGACAGGTGGTGGGGGTCGGGGACTCCCTCCTAAGAGGGACTGAGCCATCCATCTGCCGTCCGGACCTGGAATCTCGAGAGGTGTGCTGCTTACCGGGAGCTCGAATTCAGGATGTGACTGAGAGGCTTACCAAACTGATCAAACCTTTGGATTGCTACCCCTTCCTGCTTCTCCACGTGGGAACTAACAATACGGCCAAGAATGACCTTGAGTGGGTTACTGCGGATTATGTAGCGCTGGGAAGAAAGATCAAGGAGTTTGAGGTGCGCAAGTGGTGTTCTTGTCCATCCTCCCTGTTGAAGGGAAAGGACTGGGCAGGGATCGTCGAATTGAGGAAGTAAATGCCTGGTTGCGTAGGTGGTGTCGCAGAGAGGGCTTTGGTTTCTTCGACCATGGGACTCTGTTCCAGGCACAAGGATTGTTAGGAAGAGATGGGATCCACCTAACCAAGAGAGGAAGGAGCATCTTCGCGGGCAGGCTTGCAAACCTAGTGAGGAGGGCTTTAAACTAGGTTCGTTGGGGGACGGTGACCAAAACCCTGAGGGGAGTGGGAAAGTTGGATAGTGGGAAGAAATGCAAAGAGGAACGAGCAAGAAAGGAGGACCCCTGATTCGAATGGAGAAGATAGGGTGATCAACTGGTTATCTGAGGTGTTTGTACACTAATGCGAGAAGCCTGGGCAACAAACAGGAAGAACTGGAGGCCCTGGCCCAGTCCAAGAAATATGATTTAATTGGGATAACAGAGACTTGGTGGGATGACTCGCATGACTGGAGCGCTGTCATGGAAGGGTATAGACTGTTCAGGAAGAACAGGCAGGGGAGAAAAGGAGGAGGAGTTACACTATACATAAGAGAGCACTATGATTGCTCTGAACTCCAGTATATAGAGGGAGAAAAACCTGTTGAGAGTCTATGGGTTAAGTTTAGAGGTGCAAACAACAGCAGTGATGTTGTGGTTGGTGTCTACTACAGGCCACCGAATCAGGTGGATGAGGTAGATGAGGCTTTCTTCGGACAACTGAGAGAAGCTTCCAGATTGCAGGCCCTGGTTCTCGTGGGGGACTTTAATCACCCTGACATCTGTTGGGAAACCAATACAGTAGTACACAGGCAATCCAGGAAGTTTTTGGAGAATGTTGGGGATAACTTCTTGGTACAAGTGCTGAAGGATCCGACCAGGGGCCGTACACAGCTTGACCTTCTGCTCACAAACAGGGAGGAACTAATAGGGGAAGCAGTGGTGGGTGACAACCTGGGAAGCAGTGATCATGAGATGGTAGATTTCAAGATCCTGACCAAAGGAAGAAAAGAGAGTAGTAAAATACACACCTTGGACTTCAGAAAAGCAGATTTTGACTCCCTCAGAGACCTGATGGGCAGAATCCCCTGGGATGCTAACATGAAGGGGAAAGGAGCCCAGGAGAGCTGACAGTATTTTAAAGAAGCCTTATTGAAGGCACAGAAAGATACCATCCTTATGCGTAGCAAGAGAGGCAAACATGGTAGGAGACCGGATTGGCTTACAGGGGAAATCCTTGGTGAACTTAAGCATAAAAAGGAAGCTTACAAAAAGTGGAAACTTGGACAAATGACCAGGGAGGGGTTTAAATGTATAGCTCGAGAATGCCGGGGGGTTATCAGGAAGGCGAAAGCTCAATTGAAATTGCGACAGGCAAAGGATGTGAAGGATAACAAGAAAGGTTTCTACAGGCATGTTAACAAGAAGAAGGTGGTCAGAGAGGGTGTGGGGCCCCTACTGGATGAAGGAGGTAACCTAGTGACAGATGATGTGGGGAAAGCTGAAGTACTCAATGCTTTCTGTGCTTCTGTATTCACGGACAAGGTTGGCTCCCAGACTAATGAGCTAGGTGACGCAAGATGGGATGAAGATCAACAGCCCTTGGTGGGTAAAGAACAGGTTAGGAACTATTTAGAAAAGCTAAACGTACACAAATCCATGGGTCCAGTCTTAATGCGTCCGAGGGTACTGAGGGAGTTGGCAAATGTCATTGAGGAGCCTTTGGCCATTATCTTTGAAAAGTCATGGCGATCGGGAGAGATCCCGGATGATTGGAAAAAGGCAAATGTAGTCCCCATCTTCAAAAAAGGGAAGAAGGATGATCCAGGGAACTATTGGCCGGTCAGTCTTACCTCGGTTCCTGGAAAAATCATGGAAGGGATCCTTAAGGAATCCATTTTGAGGCACTTGGAAGAGAGGAAAGTGATTAGGAATAGTCTCTCCTTCTGCAGGCGGTGAGGGCCATCAACTCCCTGCTGCTGTGGAGAGTCGTCAGTCTGGAGAACCTGGACGCCACCGTGGTCGGATTTGCTACCCTGAGGTTCCCCAACTGTGGGGGAGCCATTGACGGGACACACATCCCGATCAGAGCACTGGACCATCAAGCGGCCCAGTTTATAAATAGGAAGGGCTACTTTTCTATTGTTCTGGTGCCTCCTCGCCCGCCTGGACATCGGGGAGCACAACATCCCTGAGGTGGTGGCTGCGTGCTGTGTGCTACACAATATTGTGGAATGCAAGGGAGACCCTCTCAGCAGTGCCTCCACAGAACCATCATATTACAGTGTCATAGTCAGAAAAATTCAAGGTTGCTTTTGGCATTTACAGGGCAGCTACACACAGCAGACAATCAGTTCTGGGCATTAGAAAATAGCACTGAGTATGGGATTACATCATTATGTCAGTCTGCAATATCAAGCAGTGGCTGCAGAACTTTCAGATGCACAAAAGTCACCTTCCTGGAATTGTGTGTGGAGCTTTTCCCTGCCCTCTGGTGCAAGGACACCAAAATGAGAAGAATCAGGATTTTACTGACAAATTATAGAGATTCTGCTATACAAATTTACAGGAGGACAGCATTAGCTCTAAGAGCAAGTGAACGTTAGTTGTTACCAATACAGCAAACTTGGGGCAAGCAGCAGTTTTAGTAAAACAATGCTTTTTATTTAGCAACCTGAACAAAAAGATCGTATCTGTCCTTAAAAATTTTGAAAAGATCAAATAGATTAACCCAGAAAAGGAGGTATCACTATACCCAAACAATGTTTGCTGTTAACAAAATGGTTATGTACAGCACCCATTTACAGATCAGAATAAGATTCTCATTTGAAATGCTGAAGGGCTTTAAACGTTTATTTTTCCATTTTCCAAGGCGGGGATGCAGGAGAGAATCTTCAGAACACAGGGTCATCATCATCTATGGGAAGAACAGCAGCAAAGAATAACTTAAAAACAAAATCCACATTATTGCACATTAATTGCTTTTGAATATTCTGTAACTTGGCACAACTCTAAAGATTGTACATAGAAGGCAAAGAACAGAAGTTCATTTAATGCACATCTCAATAGTGACCTAATGTGGGTTTCAACAGTGCCAATGAGTGGGGCCATCCAGACAAATACCACACCATATTTGAGAGCGCACAAACTCTTTAAGAGTCCAATAATCTTTCTCCATAAATTAAAAAAGCCTTGATTAAAATATAGGTTAAAAATTATATATTTAGTTTCTCAGGGTACACTAGTTTTTTGGCACAGTGCTGTCTCAGAAGATGTCTCATGCTTGCTGACCATCTTCTATCATATTGGCAGATGAACTCTGGACTTTGATATGCTCTGTGTTTAGAATTTGAAGTTCTTCTCTTGCTTCTCCCTACACTCTTATCATCTTAAGCCAGCACATAAACATGAACTAATCTGCAAACTCATTTCCTCATTAACACAAAACACTGAGTTACATGGTTACTAAAGGAAATCTTCTGTAAGATATGCCAATCAGCTAGCAAAATAACTCTGATAGGTCACAACTGCCTAAAAAGCAGAATGCAAATGTAAGCCAAGAGCCTCGATCAAACCAAAGAAGGTCTAAGCACAGGGAGAACCTCTGTGTTTGCTACTGTTCCCTGAACTGCCTTGCAGACTGACAGCAACTTGAATACGGCATTTCTGTAGCACCTTGGCATGGAAAGCAATAATTCTACTCCTCCCAAGATTATCTCAAGCTCACCACACTCTTTTCTTGGAACCTGAACTCTTCCTAAGAAATGCATCATCAACTGCAGCCAATCCATCCATTTCTAGTGCTGGGGGAATTCTGCAATTGCTGCATTTGGAGCCAGAGTAAAATTGCAGAGTTCCCCCAGGACTGACTAATATAAACCAAAACCTTTGTTCGTAGGAATTCCAATAGACCTATTTGCTTGGAGAGAAAAATCACTCTAATTTAAGATTATAGGTCTTTTCCCCAGGTGTGCAAAGAAAAAAGCAACTGAATGTGCTTTTATCAGGAAGCACAGCTGGGTTCTATTTAATGGTGAATAGAACAAGTATTTTCCAGTTAAAACATAATCCAAGAATTTGCTTTTGAGATTAAAATGCTGAATGCTAAAAACCCAAACCAAAGTTTTAATGGAATTTATACAAACCAGGTTTAAATGAGTATCTGAGTGTGAAGTTGAAGCGATGAGAGCTTGGGATAATTACCATCCATCCAATCACCTACCGGACTTGTAATCACTTGCAAGTCGAGAGGTCCTCAAACCATCGGGCACACTGAAACATTCTGGGGGACTGCGGTAGGGCCAGTCTCATAGGAGGCAGGAAGAAGAACCACCCAGCCCCACCCCCACCCCTAGCTACCCCACCCCAATTCACGTGCCTGGCCCCATCTCAAGACTCGTCTCCATGCCCAGCAGTTGGCCCCCACCACAGCCTGGCTGCAGCTCCTCTCCTAGCCCAGGGCCAAGATTGGGGACAGGAGTGGAACCACACCCAGTCATGGGCAAAGCTGCCAGCTCCCAGTGGTCTGGGCTGCATGGGGGAGCTGGGTGGTGCCCACACCCAGCTGTGGCCTCCTTACCCCACAGGATCATAGAATACTGAACTGGAAGGGACCTCGAGAGATCAACAAGTCCAGTTCCCTGTACTCATGGCAGTGCCAGGCACCATCTAGACCATCCCCGACAGGTGTTTGTCTAATCTGCTCTTAAAAATCTTCAGTGATGGAGATTCCACAACCCCCCTTGCAATTTATTCCAGTGTTTAACCACCCTGACAATTAGGAAGATTTTCCTAATGTCCAACCTAAACCTCCCTTGCTGCAATTTGAGCCCATTGCTTCTTGTCCTATCCTCAGATGTTAAGGAGAATAATTTTTCTCCCTCTGCCTTGTAACACCCTTTTAGGTACTTGGGAGCTGTTATGTCCCCTCTCAGGCTGGTCTACATTAGAAGTTTACAATGAATTTAGCTGTATAAGATTGATTTTCTCAACAGTATGTCCACACTACCAGGTTTGTCTTGTCAACCGTAAGGGCTGCTGAAGTCAGTATTGGGTATTCCTTATTTCATGAGAAGTAACAGTCCTCAAACTTGCTGGTTAAATTTACGGTAGAATAGACCCAGCATAGAGAAAGTTGAGGTTCTTGGCCTCTGGGAAGCATCCCACCATGCCCCGCTCTGACCAGAACTTTTGCCTCAACTGCTCTCTGTGAACTGAAAAAGCCCTGGGAAAGTTTGATTTCATTTCCTGTGTGGCCGAGCACCATGGGTAGCCATGACTTCAAGTCCCATGAGCTCCAGTTCCCAGGGATGCAGAAGAGTGCCAGCATGGAGTATGCAGGAGATCTTGGACCTCATTGAGATGTGGGGAGAGAAATCCATTCTCTTTGAGCTCTGAACCAGCAAAGAAATGTCGCTATCTATGTGAAAGTCGCAAAGGCCATGGTGGAGAAAAGATACTCCAGGGACGCCCAGCAATGCAGAGTTAAAATAAAGTAGCTCAGGCAGTCCTATCATAAAACAAAGGAGGCAAATGGACGGTCTGGGGCATCACTGCAAACATGCAGTTTCTATGCTCAGCTGCATGCAATTCTGGGGGTGGGGATGGGGACCCAATCGGTTTCCCAAGCCTGACTGTGGAGTATGGCAAAGACACTCCTGGCAGCAGCATGGAGGACAGCGTGGTAACCAGGGAGGAAGGCCAGCCGGAGAGCAGCAAGAGCCAAATTTTTGTCATGTTGGAGCCAATCCCCTCCTCTCAGGACAGCTCCCAGTTGAGCACCAACCCCGGGGAGGGCACTTCTGGTGAGTTCACAATTTTTTTCTTACAAGCAGGTTAAGGCTGTTGGGTGTGATGTGCGGTGTACTCTGGGCCTACGCAGCGCGGGGAGGCCCGGAACAGCTTGTTTCCTGAGATGGAGTGGGAATCTTCCCTGCACATCTCCTTGAAGCTCTCACATAGGAACTCTTTGAACAAGGTTTCTGGGGAGGCCAACCTTATTCTGTCCTCCACGGTAGGACACCTTCCCATGCCAAGCCAGCGGTAAGTGATCTGGCATCACTGAACCACAAAGCATTGCAGCATAAGGCCCAGATTTATGGCCAAATTCAGTCAGCATCAGCTCCCTATCCCTCTGTATGATTCAGAGAAGACTGATATCTTGCATGGCAACCTGGATGGAGAAGGGGAAGCTATTCGCTGCTGCCAGCATGTCTTCAGCCTCTGGCACTCCCTCCCTCCCTCCTGTCCTCCCAGTTGCATGCTGCCCAGCCAGCATGACCAGATCTCATCCCCTTTCCCTCTCCCACTGCAGGCTCCTGCAGGATAGGAAAGCAGCACTCCCTGAGGGTACGTCTAGACTATATGCCTCTGGCGACAGAGGCATGTAGATTAGACTACCCGGCTTAGGAAAATGAAGCGGCGATTTAAATAATCGCGCTTCATTAAATTACATGGCTGCGCGCTGGGCGATCAGCTGTTTGTCGGCTCAGCGCGGTAGTCTGGGCGCTCATGATCGACATCAAAGGCATTTGTCGACCTCCCAGGTATGCCTCATCCCAGGAGGCATACCTGGGAGGTCGACAAATGCCTTTGATGTCGATCATGAGCGTCAGACTACCGCTGAGCCGAGAAACAGCTGATCGCCCAGCGCAGCCCATGTAAATTTAAATGAAGCGCGATTATTTAAATCGCCGCTCATTTTCTAAGCCGGGTAGTCTAATCTACATGCCTCTGTCGCCAGAGGCATGTAGTCTAGACGTACCCTGAGAAGCCACGAGTGTCAGACACAGAAAGCGGGAAGCCACTCTGCCCTTCCAGCATGACCAGACCCCATCTCCCCTTCCCACCTGATGGACCATGCCCTGGGGCGGCCCCTTACCATGCCTAACCTGCCTTCAAACCGTGAGTCCAGATGCTCCCCAAGAACTGTTACTGCTGTACAGTGCCCACTTTAAAACAAAACTCGCACAAAACACATCTCCATTCTCTTTACAGAGACCTTCACAGTATGTTAGGTTTAACACAATGTATCTTCTGTATTTTGTTAGTCTCTAAGGTGCCCCAGGACTATCTTCTGTAATGTGTGCAGTTGTAACTTTTCGTTACAGAGGGGACAGCAGGCAGCTTGCTGCACACTCCCCTGGCTCCACCAGCTGTCCATGTGGCACAGATCTGCAGGCGAAAAAGGACAAGGAAAGCAAATGAAGTGGAGAAATATGGTCTTGGAGGAGATGCAGGTGGAGAGGCAGGACAGGAAAGCATGCAGGGAACTGCAAGAGAGGCAACATGAAAAAAATCTTTGGCTCCCTGACAGGGTGCCAAGAGAAGAATCCTCTCCCACCCCGAATCCCCTTTACCCCATGCAAAATAACTTTCCCTCCTCACCCAGTTCCATAGCCTCTACCCCAAGAAGTCCCAGGACACGGAGGGGGCAGACTCAAAAGGCAGCCTCAGAGTCAATCTCCAGGGCCTTGGGATGCAAAAGACTGTCCTTGCATTTCTGAGTCTCCCCCCTTCTCCCCCTTTTGGGTTCCCACCATGGGCTTCTTTTCTTTCCCTGCTGTCTTCCCTAAATAAAAACACATGTTCTCTGAAAAACAGTCTCTTTATTGCTTGTACTACAGGGATGCGGTGGGGGATTACAAGCAAACACAGTGCATGAAGGTGTACCTTTTTGAGACTAATGTGCATGTTTCTCAAAACTGGCCATTCATAAAAACTTCCTTTCAAAACCATGCTTCTGCGACATGTTCTCCTTGTCGCCGGGTGTCTGGTTGCACAAAATCTCTGGCTAGGCACTCTGCCTCAGCCCCTCCGCCCTGACAGAGAACTTTCCCCCTCGCTGTTGCAAAGATTATGGTGCACACAACAGGCTGTCACCACAAAGGGAATGTTGCATTCGCTATGGACTAACAGTCAGCAAACTCCTAAATCTTCCCTTTAAACGCCCAAAAGCACATTCGACTACCATTCTGCACTTGCTCAGCCTATAGTTGTACTGCTCCTTACTGTAGTCCAGGCTGCCTATATACAGCTTCATGAACCACGAGAGCAAGGAGTAGGCTGGGTCGCCAAGGATCACCATTGGCATTTCCACCTCTCCGATTCTGATTTTTCCAGTCCAGGAAAAAAGTTCCACTGTGAATCTTTCCGAAGAGGCAGGAGTTCCTAAAGATGTGCACGTCACACACTTTCCCGACTATCCCATGCTGATGTCAGTGAAACAACCCTGGTGATCCACCAATGCACCAGCAGCACCATGGAGAAGTACCCCTTGTGGTTTACACACTCCTTGGCAAGGTGGTCAGGGGTCAAGATGGGGACGCGTGCTCCATCTATCGCCCCATCCACATTTCCTAGAGTCACTACCCTCTGTAGCAGAATGGTATTGATTGCCTTGGGTACTTGGATTACAACACCAGCCACTGTAGATTTCCCCATTCCAAACTGCTTCCCAACTGACTTGTAGCTCTCTGGCATTGCAAGCTTCCATAGAACAATTGCCATGTGCGTCTCTACAGTCAGAGCGGGTTTCTGCGCTTCATGGTGGGGGAAAGCAGTTTGCAAAATTCCATGAAAGTGGCCTTGTGCATTCAGAAGTTTTGCAGCCACTGCTGCTCATCCCATAGCTGCATCACAATGTGGTCCCCCCAGTCACACAGACTCACAGCACCAGAACAAGCATTCAAATGGGTCAATAGGATTGAATGCTGACTGTTGTTCCATTTCCATTTAAGAGCAGGTTAGATACACATCTATCAGGGATAGTCTAGACGGTTCTGGATCCTGCCTTGAGGACAGGGGACTGGACTCGATGAACTCTCAAGGTCCCTTCCAGTTCTAATGTTTTATGATTCTCTGAATGCAAGGGCTTGCCTGTACAGTGTTACCATGGCACCTAGAGATGGAGATTTCTCCTCTTCATACTCTTCCTGGTGTGCTGTGCTTATGCTCTCAACATATTGCACCATTAGGCCCACCAAGGTAGACATCAATATCACAACGGTTTGATGCAAAACGGGACCCATGATTGCGCTAATATGGCATCTGCATGGGCAACCAGGGCCAAAAAGACTGTTTCCCATTGATCTCAATCAAGGGGGGAGGGAGAAGACGAGTGCATTATGGGATGCTGACATGAACTCATAACCACCTGCTGCAAAGTTTTGGTCCCAGTGTGCACTGGGAGCATAACCCAGAATGCAAAGCAGCACTGGCACTGTGGGGATAGCTACCCACAGTGCATCACTCTCAAAGTCGATGGCAATTGCCCTAATGGGGACACGTTACTTCGAACTACTTTGAATTCTTCCCCGCAGTGGAGACATGGACCTTTGACTTTGCAAAATCAGGTGACCAGAAATCCACCATAATAGATTTGACCTCATCTCATAGTGTACACATGGCCTCAGTCTTCTTTTTTCCAAACCAAACAAATCCATTTCTTTCAATCTTCCCTCATAGGTCATGTTTTCTAGACCTTTAATCATTTTTGTTGCTCTTCTATGAACTTTCTCCAATTGGTCCACATCTTTCCTGAAATGCGGTGCCCAAAATGGCACACAATACTCCAGTTGAGGTCTAATCAGTGCAGAGTGGAGCAGGAGAATGACTTCTCGTGTCTTGCTTACAACACTCCTGTTAATGCATCCCAGAACGATGTTTGCTTTTTTTGAAAGTGTTACACTGACAACTCATATTTACCTTGTGGCCCACTGTGAACCCCCTAGATCCATATCCACAGTACTCCTTCCTTAGATAGTTGCCTCCCATTCTGTATGTGTGAAACTGATTGTTCTTTCCTAAGTGGAGTACTTCACATTTGTCCATACTGAATTTCATCCTTTGTACCTCAGACCATTTCTCCTGTTTTCCAGATCATTTTAAATTATAATCCTATCCTCCAAAGCACTTGCAACCCCTCCCAGATTGGTATCATCCACAAACTCTATAAGCATATTCTCTATGCAATTACATTAAATCATTGGATATTGAGCAGATCCATTCCCAAAACTGATCCCTGCGGAACCCTACTTGTTATGCCCTTCCAGCATGATTGTGAACCATTGATAACTATTTCCTGAGAATGGCTATCCAAACAATTATGCACCCACTGTATAATAGCCCCCATCTAGGTTTATTTCCCTATTTTTTTGATAAGGTCATGCATAGAATCATAGAGCTGGAAAAGATCTCAGAAGGTCATCAAGTCCAGCCCCCTGCTCTAGGCAGGACCAATCCCAACTAAATCAACCCAGCCAGGGCTTGGTCAAGCCGAGACTTTAACACCTCTAGGGATGGAGACTCCACTACTTCCCTAGGTAACCCATTCCAGTACTTCACCACTCTCCTAGTGAAATAGTTTTTCCTAATATCCAACCTGGACCTCTCCCACTGCAACTTGAGACCATTGCTCCTTGTTCTGCCATCTGTCACCACCGAGAACAGCTTTTCTCCATCATCTTTGGAAGCTCCCTTCAGGAAGTTGAAAGCTGCTGTCAAATCCCCCCTCACGCTTCTGTAGACTAAACAGACCCAACTCCCTCAGCCTCTCCTCATAGGTCATATGCTCCAGCCCCCTATTCATTTTGGTTGCCCTCCGCTGGACACTCTCCACGTCCACATCCTTTTTTTAGTGGGGGGCCTGGAGACAATACTCCAGATGTGGCCTCACCAGAGCCGAATAAAGGGGAATAATGACATCTCTGGATCTGCTGGCAATGCTCCTCTTAATGCAACCTAATATGCCATTAGCCTTCTTGGCTACAAGGGCACACTGTTGACTCATATCCAGCTTCTCATCCACTGTAACCCCCAGGTCCTTTTCTGCAGAACTACTACTGTAGAACTGCAGAACTACAACTTAGCTGGTTGGTCCCCAGCCTGTAACAATGCTTGGGATTCTTCTGTCCCAAGTGCAGGACTCTGCACTTGTCATTGTTGAACCTCATCAGATTTCTTGTGGCCCAATCCTCCAATTTGTCTACGTCACTCTGGACCCTATCTCTGCCCTCAACCGTATCTGCCTCTCCCCCCTAGCTTAGTGTCATCTGCAAACTTGCTGAGGGGTGCAATCCATCCCCTCATCCAGGTCATTAATAAAGATATTGAACAAAACCGGTCCTAGAACCGAACCTTGGGGCACTCCGCTAGAAACCGACCGCCATCCTGACATCGAGCCGTTGATCACTACCAGCTGGTCCTGGCCTTTTAGCCATCTTTCTATCCATCTTACTGTCCATTTATCCAATCCATATTCCCTTAACTTGCTGGCAAGAATATTGTGGGAGACCGTATCAAAAGCCTTGCTAAAGTCAAGGTATATCACATCCACTGACTTTCCCATGTCCACAGAGTCAGTTACCTCATCATAGAAGCTAATCAGATTGGTCAGGCACGACTTGCCCTTTGTGAATCCGTGCAATCCACACAAAACAGAGAATGAGAGAGGGGGTGACTGAGTCCATGGGAGGTGCCCATCCCCCTCCCCTCCTGTGCCCCCCCCAAAACTCCCCAGGACCCACCTCCTATGAGTGCCCCCCCCCCCACAGCAGAAGGGCTGTGTGAGGCCGGGACAGCACAAGCCCCCCGGGACAGGGCTTTTCCCCAACCCCCACTCCACCCTCTACAGTCTCCAGACCCACTCGCCCGAGGGTCCCCTTATTCAACACTCTCCCTTCCCCCTGCAGGGACTGCAGCCCGAGAGCTCCTTCCCTCCATGAGGAGGGCCCCGACAGTGGACTTCCCCACCCCAAACTGGTTGCCCACTGACCGGTAGCTGTCTGGGGTGGCAAGCTTCCACAGGGCGATTGTGACCCACTTCTGCAGGGGGATGGTGGGCCACAGGTGGGTGTCGTGTCTCCGGAGGGCATGGGTGAGCCAGGCACAGAGCTCGAGGAAGGAGGCCTTGCTCATTCTAAAGTTCTGCACCCACTGCTGGTCGTCCCACCGCTCCAGGACCTGGTCTCCAGCCTCCAGAACATTCTCTATATAGTGGGGTGCGTTGCCAGAGTGGAGCAGCCACCAAGAGGGTCCTCAGAAGGCACTCGGGGTCCAGGTCCTCCAGGAAGAGGAAGGCAGCTGGCAGCAAATGCTGCAAAAACTGCAGCATGGCCGTGTGGGGCCATCGCCTGCCATGGGGCAGCTCTGGCTGCACACTCAGAACAAAGCTGTGGCTTCCCCAAAAAGCACAAAGCAACCACAGCAGGCACTGCTGAAGCTTTTCTGTCCCTCAAAGAGGTCCGCAAGCAGCAGCAGAGAAATGGCTGTCCAGGGGGGTCCCTTTAAGCACGTGTCTCTGCAAGGCTCTGGCACCAGCCTTTGGAAGCAACTGGTGCCGTTAAGCCCTGCCTGAAGTGGTTCCAGGTGGCCTTTTTTTTTGTGAAAAAGCGTCCTATGAGTCTGGATGCTCTCTTGTGCAAAAGCTCATTGCTTTTTTGATGCACTTTTGCAGTGTGGACGCTCTCTTGCACAAGAAGTTTTCGCAGAAGATCTGTTCCGCAAAAAGCTTCTTGCGCAAGAAGCCTGCAGTGTAGCCGTAGCCTGAGGATCCTTCACTGGAAGGCACACCAAAGCAGTCACAAAGAACACTTCAGCTGCCATACTGGCCAGCAAGCAATCCCCTTACACATTCCATCTTTTCCTGTGCCACAGCCAGTGCCACACCTTACTCAGATGAGAGGTTATGAAAACCAATCTCACCAAATCTGAACAGGTTCCTCTGATCCCAAAGGACTAGCCATGTTCCCAGGTCAATCTGTATCTTAGAACTTACCCAAAAGAGCATGCTGCGCCAATTCTTCAGAATCTAAAATTTAAAGACATATTAAAAGAAAGAAAAGGTTGAGAGTAGACTTGTTAAAGAAATTACATCACATACACCAATCACAAAGTTCTGGTGCAGGCTTTTAGCCGAGATGCTTTCATAAAAGTCTCTGGGGGTACATCTTTTGTTTAGTCTTTCCGGGCCTAATTCGAAGCAAAGCTGGTTCTGAAGTGATGAGCTGAAGTGAAGACAAAGATGGAGGAACCCTTAGGGCTCTTTTTACAATCTTGCCAATGTAGAGGGAATTCCACTGTTGTAGCTGTGTGACGGTACCTCCTCAAAAGGGAGTTTGTTACATGAGACAATCACCTGTCCATGTCCTTTTTAGGCAAGCAGCCATGAGGTGCATGTTTGACTGCAGGCTGGCAGCAGAATTCCTCAGAGTTATTGTGACAGGCTGCTGGCTAAGCCAGAGCTTAGGGAGGAAGCCAGAGGAGCCCCTTTCTGGGAAAAGCCCGGAGAGGAAGGAGTCACCTCGAGGAACACCTGTTGGGGCTGGCACTATGACCTGCTGGCAATGCGGGAGGCCAGGGCATTTTGTGAATTTTGTGGGGAGGGAACAAAAGAGCTTCCTGGAAAAGTACCCAAAGCCTCCCTCGGGGCAGGCAGGGATTTGCCCAGAAGGGACCCCCTTGGTAAAGACCTGAGAGGGTGGAACCCAAGGGCAAGGGACAGCTCCCCAAGGAGGACTCCAAGAAAAAAAGGGGAAAAGCCATCCCCAGGGGCAGAGAGAGAGGCAGGCCCAAACCAGACACTTCACAAGGGGGGAGGAGTGTGACAGACGGCTGGCTAAGCCAGACCTCTGCCACTGTAGCCTGGCTGAAGAGGCTGATAGCCACAGCTGAGCAAGCGCAGGCCGGAAGAGCTATTAGAAACAGCTGTGGACCAGAAGGTGTCCCAGACCAAAGGGTCTGAGTGAGGACCCCACCACAGTTATACTGGCAATGCTTAAGGGCCATTGTCCATGAAGTACTGCTATTCACTTGAGTGGACACCCTTCACAATAGGTGGGCTGTACCGGCTGCTGTCTCCTAGAAGCAAATACTAAGAATACCAGTACAGAGCCAATATTTGCAACTTTAAATACAAAAGTCATACAAGACATGGGAATAGTATGACCAGACTCAGCAAAACCTAAGTTCTCAATAGACGCATCACTTGGACCACTTTGTATGAAATTTGGGGCAAACATACCAAGGGGTGTGTGTGCAAAAATGATCTGCATATTCCTGTTAAAAATTCAGTAATGTCACTGGCACAGAGCAGAGCTGACACCATGATTTACAATTCATGAAAAACTGCACGTTGTGTTCACAATGCTCATCACAAGCCTGGAGAGCAGGCAGAGACATGCTTTCTGACAGAGATGGCGGATGTACAGTTTACAGCAGTGGTGGAGCATTGGATCCTCAAGACATTTTGTTTACAATTGCCCACATGCAGGGTTGCCAGACTCCTCTGGTTTCCATCAGTGTAGTTTTTTTTCCTACCGGTATGACTAAAGTGTGATGCACATAAAGCAAGGGCAGGTAAAGTGAGGTGTGTGCTGATTGTACACAGCATTATGAGAGCTGCATGCTCCCTCTGCATCCAGTCAAAGTGCTGCTACGGTTCAATTGACACACCCCACAAATGCTAGGTATGCAATTGCAGCTATCATGGAAGATTATCTTGGTTACAACAATCTTGCGGCCCATTGCTGCTTACTCACTAGCCTACGTTGTCCATCATCGGTATATAGCCTCTGTTGTGAAATAGTGTGAAATATATTAGTAAGCCCATTGAATGATGGGTCAGAGAACACTACATCATGGGATGATCATCCTGCCCACAGGAGGCATTGCAAACCCTTTCCAGAACAGCTAGTGGCAGATGGTCCTGGATTGCACATGGGGATTGGTACCCAGTTCTCTTGCGGATGCACTGTGTCCACAAAAGTTTTAATTACAATGGTGAAAGAAAGTGAACTTAGCCTTGTAGCATAGACATCCACATTTCTACCACTGACCCGTCACCCGTGCATTGCAGTGTCCTTCATACAGACATCCACTCCTTGTGGCCTCATGTTGAGTCTGTAGGGATCTACCTTTAGTTTCTGATTAAGTTGCTTATCATCTTTGAAAGTGCTAATTCAAAATAAGGCACTCGTATGCTAGAATAAGTGTGACCACATATGGAGTATGTCAGGCAGAGCGTCATGGTCATGAGGGATGGCCAGCAGCCTGGGGACTAAGGGGTTAACTGTACCTAGCTAGGTAGCAGTCAGCCAATAGAAATGCAGATAGAGATTTGAAACTGAGACAAAGGAATTTTGGGGTTTTCCCTCCTTTGTCTCTGAACCAGTTTGCTCTAGATACTGTGGGAGACAGAAGACATGTCTTTCTCCAAGAAAAAGACTCTTCACAATGTGTAAGTAGGGTAAAGTTTAGATAAATCCATTAGGTTTCATTGTTTTCTGTTGTGGGACTTTGAATCTGATGTCTGTGCTGTTAGAAATGGGTTTTCCTTTCTTTTGTAACTAAGTTTTGGCCATGGGAGTCCCCATGAGTATATTAATTGGTGCCTTTTTCCATCTAAAACAAAAGACAGAACTATGTAGCACTTTAAAGACTAACAAGATGGTTTATTAGGTGATGAGCTTTCGTGGGCCAGACCCACTTCCTCAGATCAATATGTGGAAGAAAATCGGCACAACCATATATACCAAAGTGATACAATCAAAAAAATGAACGCATGTGAAATTGACAAATCAAATTTTAGACCAGAGTGGGGTGTGAGGGGGGAAGGTTAGTGTCTGTGAGGTAATGACATAGGGGTGATAATAGGGGAAGTTTTTGGAATGAGCATCTACCACCACCAATAACATGCTACCTTCAAATTGGCCAGCAAAATCAACATGAATACGTTGCCATGATTTTTCAGGCCAGTCCCATGGGTGTAGAGGTGCCAGTTGAGGTGCATTCCTCACACCTTGGCAAGAAATACAAGCTCTTGCCTTCTCTTCAATGTCACTGTCCAAGCCAGGCCACCAAAAATAGCTTCGTGCAATTTCTTTCATGCGCACCATTCCACAGTGACCTGAATGCAGCTGCTCTAACATCTGTTGTCTCAGTATTTTTGGAATAATGACACGCATTCCCCACAACAAGCACCCCGAATGGGTTGATAACTCCATTCTCCTGGACATGTAGGGGTGTGACGAGGTGGGCCGCCTCCACCCCGTGGAGGCAGACCCGCCCCGCACTGACCCTGCGGTCGCACTCACGCTCCTGGGGATGGCCCGGGAGGTGCGAGTGGCGTGCGGCCCCTGCACCGCTGCCGCCTCTCAGCTGAGAGTCGGGGCCGGGGGCAGAGCAGGACCCGAGCCGATGCACTGGGGCGGGGCGGGTGGGGTGGCGGAAGTGACGTGCACAGCGGCTGACGTCACGCTGGGAGGACGCTGGCGCGGGACATTTAAACCCGGGAGCAGGACCAGAGAGGGGAAGAATCCGGGGAGGGGGAGAGAGAGAGGGGAGGAAGCACACCGGGAGGGCTGGCCCCGGAGCGGAGAGCCGAGCCCACGGGGGCGCAGGGAAGTCTGGGGATAGACGGTGGGGTAGGAAGTAGCCCAGGGCGGGGCGTGGAGCCAGTGAGCTGGTGAGTTTCGGGCGTTAGCCCCGCCGGCTGGGCAGGTCCCCGAACCTGTCCTTAGGGCCCTGGGCTGGGGCCCGTGAGAGAGGGCGGGCCCAGGCACCCCTACCCCCACGACCCAGAATAGCAGCCGAATTACGTGCTGGGCAGCGGGATAGAGTCAGCGGAAACTGTTAAGCACCTACGCTGGGGGTGTCTAAGCACGCAGTGGGCACCCCCGCGTACAAGGGGACAAGGTCAGGTGAGACCTGAGAGTTCCGGAGAGATGTTCCACGCATCACTAGTTCCATTACTTGGGACAGTACTGGGTCAACACGAGTTGCTCTCTTAACTTATGCAGCAGTGATGGGCATGTTCTCTACCTGTTCAAAGTAAAAGATTTCCTTCTGGCCACTATCTTGATGTTTGACTTGCAAAGGCAGCCTACAGAGACCATCTGCATTGCCATGCAGAGTGGCTTTCCGATATCTGATCTCATATGTGTGTCCTGAAAGCCACAATGCCCATTGTTGCATACGACTAGCAGCCATTGGTGGAATACCTGTGTGTAGACCAAAAATTGCCGTCAGAGGTTGATGGTCAGTGAGCAGTGTAAACTTCTGTCCAAACAGATACTGGTGAAATTTCCGAATCCGGAAAAAGATTCCCAATGCTTCATGTTCAATTTGCGCATAGTTAGTTTCAGCCTTGCTTAAGGTGCGTGAAGCAAAAGCAATTTGCCTCTCCTGAAGGCATAACATGTGACAAGACCGCTCCCACTCCATATGGGGAGGCATCACAAGCCAACTGTAAAGGTAAGGATGGATCAAAATGCGTCAGGACCTCTGCATTTAGCAATGCACATTTAGCCTTGTTAAATGCAACATCACAGGCATCAGTCCACTTCCAGACCTTGTTCTGGCCAAGGAGCTCGTGAAGTGGTTTTAATAGCGTGGCTAGCTGTGAAATAAACCTTCCATAATAGTTCAATAGTCCTAGAAATGAGCGAAGTTGACTAACATTTTGAGGGGATGGAGCCTCCACAATAGCCTTAACTTTTGAAGGGGACTTATGAAGGCCAGTAGCATCAATGAAGTGTCCCAAATATTCAACAGAGGGCTGAAAGAATGCACACTTATCTTTACGGACTCGGAGGCCATACTCTTCCAGTCTTTGTAGGGTAGCCTCTAAGTTCTTAAGGTGATCCTCCTCATTCCCGCCGGTGACCAGGATGTCGTCAAGATAGCACTGGACTCCTGGCAAGCCACACAAGATCTGGTCCATAGCTCTCTGGAACAAAGCTGGGGAAGAATTTATTCCAAAGGGTAAGCGACAGTAACGATAAAGCCCTTTATGCGTCACAATAGTCAACAGCTCTTGGGATTCCTCATCAACTTGCATCTGTAAATATGCTTGACTCAGATCAATCTTGCTGAACTTTTGTCCCCCAGCCAGGCCCGCAAAGATGTCATCGATGCGAGGAAGGGGGTATTGCTCTGCACATAACACAGGGTTAACAGTGACCTTAAAATCCCCACAAATCCAAATAGAACTGTCTTTTTTCAATATTGGAGCTATTGGAATTGCCCATGGACTATGGGTAATTGGTATTAGGACTCCATTTTTGACTAGGCGCTCCAGGTCTGCTTCAACTTTTGGCCTGATAGCATATGGCACAGTTCTGGCCTTCAGATATTTTGGTTGGCTACCTGGTTTCATGTTCAGTTTCACGGTGATTCCCCTCATACTTCCCAGATTCTCTCCAAAAACAGCAGCATGTTTCTTTAATATATTGGTCAGACCTGTTTCTTCTTCAGTCATCCGGTGCACTTCTGCCCAGTTCAGCGGGATCTTCCTAAGCCATGATCTCCCCATTAAGGCTGGGTAATGGCCTTTCACCACAAACAGTGGTAATTCTGCAGTCTGTCCATTTAGTTCCACCTTAACATCAGTAGTGCCCAATAGGGGTACTGCTTCTCCCATATATGTCTTCAGAACGATCTTTGTTGCCTTAAGTGGAAGATGCTTCAGCTTTTCCTTATACACCGTATCTGAGACCAATGAAACTGCTGCACCAGTGTCCACTTCCATGCGTACAGATTTGCCATCCAACATTCATGGGAGCCCCCTTCCAAAGACAAAACATAGCATGGCGCTTCTTCTTCAGACAGGGTGTCACCTTGATCATCAGGCATCTGCTCGATGGTATGCAGATTTTCCTTTTTGTTCCGCCAGCCCACAGGCCTCTTTTTCTTTTGATTGCAGGCATGCTCAATGTGTCCTTTTTTCCACACTTTCGACACACAAGGTTCTTACACCAGCATTCTGATGCATGGTGACCTGGCTTACCACAGCAGTAACATTCCTGGCTCCCCACCGTTTTGTGAGTAGGTTCTTGGGACATTTTATGCACCCCAGGGGGTGCAGTAAGGTATTGTGCCTCCTGTGTGGCCAGTTCCATGGAGACCGCAATATCAATGGCCTTCTGTAGGGTGAGCTGAGCTTCTGTTAACAGATGCCTCCGTATAGCTCCACTGTGCAGGCCACACACTAACCTGTCACGTATGGCATCATTTAACATCTCCTTAAATTCACAGGGTTCAGCAAGCTTTTTCAAATTGACTACAAATTGTACAATTGTTTCACTTTCTTTTTGGTCTCTGCTATGGAACCTGTACCTTTCTGCAATTACCAATGGTTTTGGAGCATAATGTGACCCCATGATTTCCACAATGTCACTGTAAGATTTGGTCTCTGGCTTAACAGGGAGCAGCAAACTGCGTAGCAGAGAGTAGGTCTTAGCCCCTACAACACTTAAAAATATTGGCACCTTCTTCTCTTCTTGAATGTCATTTGCAATAACAAAAAGTTCAAAACGCTCAGTATATACCTGCCATTGCTCTAAAGTCTCCTCAAAAGGTCCCAGTGGCCCTGTAAGTGTAGCCATGGCTGCTGCACTCCCTTTTTTTTTTTCCCAGTCTCTGGGTTCCTTGATCTTAGTTTCAGTTTGCACAGTGCAGCCGTCAGTTCTCACCCCACCTTCCAGAACAGCCAAAAAGAGTTTGTTTCCTTACATTGACTTCTACTTCTTTTGTTGCTGGAGACAGCACAGGTATCCCATCCTCGTCGCCACTTGTTATGTCATGGGGAGTATCACCGTATAGGAAGAAATCAGTGGAAAGGCAGAGAGCTAGAGCAGCTGCAAGTGTCCATTTTATTGCATAGCACAGAACAAACTAGAACAAGCCCAGACTAGCTGGGCTGAGCCCAGTGACCTACTCAGTTACTATAACAACAAGATCTATATCTACAACCCAATATACAACAATTTCCCCAGTGGCATGTCTTAAGCCAAAGTGGAGAATATTCAGCAGATGCATTTTACTGCAGCAGGTTGCTTGTTATCACACAGGGTGCTGCAAGTAGCAGGGGCTAGCTGCTCAGCTGGGGTGGATTGGTATTGCTCTGTTCCACCGACTTCAGTGGATCTATGGCAGGATACAGGGTATTGTAACAGGAGTATCTTCATTTCAGGGACAATAGAAGGGGGAAGGTAGTTAGGGATCCTGACCCAAAGGGGTGCAAGCTCTGACTGCATATGGATAATACATTACCCTTCTACAGCTCTCTTCATGTAAGTCTTTGTCTGTGCTTTGCAGTCATTAGTTGTGCCTCATGCTATGCCTAGGAGGTAGGTCAGTATTCTTTCTCCCCTTCCCTTCACAGATGTTGAGGCACAAAGAATGGAAGTGGTCACTGGGGATTGGGCTAGGGCCAGAACTCAAGAACCCTCTCGTCTCATCACATTTTCCTTCCAAAATGTTCAAAATCTCCTCTGCCACACAGTAATTCTCATTTTGTCACTTGCTGAGCACAATATCTGGGACATTTGTGTGGGCACCACCTCAAAACAGGTAGTAGCAGAACAATAACTCACTGTTTTATATCAGCTGATTGTTAGTTTGCTTTGGGTGTCATAAACTGCTGCATGGTTTCAAATCAGACAGCTGTTGATACTTCCCCTGATGGGATGTGAACTTGTGCAGCAAGGGGGCAAAAGTCACCTCAGGGTAAAGCATCATCGAAGACTGAATCATCACTGGTTAAAACTGGCTGCATAAAAGCAGGCACTAGGACCTCCAAGGCACTGCCTCTGCAGCCCAGCCTCGAAGAGAAATCAGGAAATAAAGCTGAGAGGAGTTTCTCAGAGTGGATTTTCTGTGAACACGGCTGCGCGGGAGGTAAAGTTCTACTCCATCATTTGAACTGGCAATTTATTCTACAAGTTCTTGCGACTCAGGTCTGGGTTTGGCTTGGCAGTGAGCAAACCTGCAACGACTTTGGTGCCAAGGGCTTTGCATGGGTGCTGCAGGAAGGTAAGTACAAGGGTCTGGCTAGGGCAGTAGCTGTGGCTGGGTAATACGTTTACCTTCTCCCCTCCAGGAGGCCAGAAGTGCTGGTGACATTCAAAGTGCTACACTCAGTGGGATAAATAGCAATGTACTCCCTTTGGTGCTGGAAGACAATAAGCTGCCCTCTGTCTCAGCTGGTGCTTGTGCTCGGGGAGCTGTCTGACCCCATGTGGTGGGTAGATGGGAGGGGGACGGTGTGTGCAATGGCATGTGTGCGGCACCGCCAGTCTGCTGTCTGACACTAAGCTGTGGGTGGGTTTCCTGTAACCTGTCAGCACAGTTGCCAGCTTTTCCGCTGCTTTTTGCACTGATGCAGAGCACTTTCCCAGTGCACTTGTGCCAGTGGGAGGGCAGGACTATGCAGTGAACCTGCTGTATGTTTCGATATCTCCTGGAGTATGTCAGAGACCTACAATTGCACAGGCTAAAGCAATCAAAAGTGGTTCCAAAGGGATGGAACAGTTCAGGACTGTGAGGGGCAACCTAGCCTAGTGGGTGGGCTGCATGAGTGGCCCTCCTTCATCTCAGTGGGCTGTAAGTTTGTGGGAGCCAAGGCAGTCTCCTGGGATGGGGTAGTTCCGCTCACTGCGGGATGGACCGAGTGAGCCGTGGCAGCGTTGTGATTGGATGCAGGGGGAGCGCCCAGCTCTCACAGTCAGCGCCCTCCTCACTTCACATGCCCTGGCTTTATGTGCGGGTCACGTCAGTAATACTGGTAGGAAAAAAACAATGTGGATGAAAATCAGCAGAATCTGGCAACCCTGCGTGTGGGCAATGGCAACACAATATCTCACGAGCCACACACACAACCCTAAACGGCTGCACGTGGCCTTTGGGCTGCAGGTTGCCCACCGCTGGGTCAGGGGCTAGTGTTTCCTGTTACCCTAGGTCCGACAGATAGGGACTGCAGGTCATGAGAAGCATTGGACAGGAGCTTATCATCTGGATGGGTCTTCTTCAGTTATTTGTGCATGAGGTTTCCACCTGTAGGACACATGAATCTCAGCAGTGGGATCCATGCAGACAAAGCATCTCAAAGATCCGCACCTACTGTCAGGCCTTTCCCACCGCTTGGGAACGGCAAGGGAACAAAACAACCAACTTTAACCCACCCAAGATGCTGGGTGCTGACTTCTGTGAATGAGATTGGTAGACCAGGCACTTGCATCATCAAAACTGCCACAGTTAGGTAGTGAACCCCCCTCTTAACCTAGCAATGGCTGCATTGAGCCAGTCTCACAAGAGGCTGGGTTGGGTGCAGAAACTTGCCCTCTGGTTTGTTCTTCAATACTTTGGATTCCCAGGGCTGGCCAGCAGCCAACTTTCTTCGGCATGACAATCACTGGATACCTGTAAGCCCAGCTACCCCAACCCTTGCCAGTGCAGGACTGATCACTCCTAGCTGAGCCAGAACTGCTCTCCCTTTGGTAGGTAGGAGCCAGTAGAGAGCATCATTGCCCTCTTCCTGTGCGTGATGCTTCAACACTTTCTCAGTGCAATAGCAAGACCTGCTGTTCAGATCTGCCTACTGCCTCTGGCTCAGCAGAGCAACCTTCAGCACCTGAGCTTTCAGCAAGCCTCCTCCAGGCAAGCATCTGAAGAGAGGCGGGCTAAGAGATAACAGCGTCCAGTGGTCGGGTTCCACCAGACAGTCTGGTTTGGTCAGCATCATGGGTGTTTTTTGTGCCTCATTCAGTAGGCTTTGCCTCCACTTCATCTCCTGTGATGGTGGTAACAGGCTCCCTTCCTTGACCATGACTTTGGTTTGATTGTAGTGAGGTAGGTGAATGGAAAAAGGAAAAAAAAAAACCAATTGATTTGCCTTCTCCTGAATGCTTGTGAATTGAAGAACATCAGAAAAACGTAAGACTGGCCAGACTGATTCAGATCAATGGCTCATCTCGCCCCGTATCCTGTCTTCCCCCAGTATTTGGTGCTGGATGCTTCAGAGAAAATGAACAGAACAGGGTCATCAACAGATCATCCAGGCCCAGCTTCTGGCAGTCGGAGGCTCAGGAACATGGGGTCAGTCCCTGACCATCTAGGGACCATCTCCATGAATAGACCTATTCTCCAGGAACTTTTCCTTTTTTGAATCCAGTTAAACTTTAGGCCTTTACAATATCTTTTGACAATGAGTTCCACTGATTGTGTGTTGTGTGAAGTACTCCTTTTGTTTGTTTTAAACCTGAGGTCTGTTAATTTCATTGGGTGACCCCTAGTTCTTGTGTTATGAAAAGGGAGAAATAACATTTCCTTAGTCACATTCTCCACACCATTCATCATTTTATAGACCACTATCATATATCCCCTTAGTCATCTCTTTTCCAAGATGACCACACTTATTCTCCTCATATGGAAGCTGTTTCAAATAATTTTTATTACCATCTCTGTACTTTTTCCATTTTAATAGATCTTTTTTGAGATGGGGTGACCAGAACTACACACAGTATGCAAGATGTGGACTTACCATAGATTTATACAATGGCATTATGATTCTTTCTTTCTTATTATCCATCCCTTTCCTTATTATTCCCAACATTGTTAGCTTTTTGAGTGCTGCTATACATTGAGTAAAAGGTTTCATGGGAACTATCCATGTTGATTTCAAGATCTCTTTCTGGAGTGGTAACAGCCAATTTAGCCCCCATAATTTTGTATGTGGATCATGTTTTCCAATGTGCATTACTTGCATTTATCAAGATTGGGTATCATCTGCCATTTTGTTGTCCAGTCACCTGGTTCGGAAAGATCCCTTTGTAACCAGCTTTGGACTTAAGTATCTTGAGTATCATCTGCAAACTTTGCCACCTCACTGTTTACCACTTTTTCCAGGTCATTTATGAAGATTTTGAACAGCACTGGTCCCAATACAGCTCGTTGGGACTCCACAATCTATCTTTTTATAAACCAATATTTATTCCTACCCTTTGTTTCCTGTCTTTTAACCAGTTACCAGTCCATGAGAGGCCCTTCCCTCTTATCACTATATAGCTTCCGTTGCTTAAGGGCTTTTGGGAAGGGCTTTCTGAAATTCCAAGGTGGCAAGTGCTGGCATATCAGTTATGAATATTCAAAAAATTGCTTGAGCCCCAGCACTGAATTCACTGGATCATCCTTGTCCATACGCTTGCTGGCCCCTCTCAGAGAATTCTAGCAGATGGGATGGTGAGGCATGATTGTCCTTTGCAAAAGCCGTATTAACCCCTTCCCAACATGATGGGTTCATTGATGTATCTGGTAATTCTGTTCTTTACCACATTTCAACCAATTTGCCTGGTATTTAAGTTAGGCTTTCTGATCTGTAATTGCCAGGATCACTTCTGGAACCTTTTTTAAAAATTGGCATCATGTTAGCTATCTGCTGGTCACCTGGTCCAAAAGTTGATGTAAGTGATAGGTTACCTATAAGAGTCAGTAGTTCTGCAATTTCTTGGTTGATACAGCCTGGGTCTGGTGACTTATTACTGTTTAATTTATATTTACCTGGCTCCTCTAGGATCTGAGCATGTCTTAACATTTTGGGGAGGAAGACCATGCTTTTATAGCCACCCACATGTTAAATGTAGGGTGCTCAGGCACAGAGATTAAGAGCAAGATCATCAAATGTATTTAGGCACATATCTGATAGAAATCAATTGTAATTAGGTGCCTAAGTCCCTGTGAGGACCTGGGTATAAGTGACATGCACAATTCACCCAGAGTGTCTGTAGCAGTATCAGGCAATGAACCCAGATCACCTGGGTCCTACTCTGTGCTTTAATCACACAACAGCCTTCCCTCCCATGGAGCATATGGCTGGGGGGGGGGGGAGGGGGGGGGGAGGGGAGCAAGTTGTGGCAGAGAAAATCCTCAGGGAAGCCATGCGAAAGGTGGGTGAGTGATTGGGGAGCTGCCCTAATGCCAACTTTCTTCCGGGGGGGGTTCTCCACCTCTGCTCTTCCCTGAAGCCCTGCTCCCTTCCCCAAGGGTTCCCCCTCTGCTCTGCCTCTTCTCAGCCTGCTCCACCCTCCCCCCTGCCCTCTGACAAACAGCTGCTCCTTAAGTGGGAGGGTGGGGAGCTGAGCATCCTCTTGTGTTGTTCTGTGGCTACATTTGCTCTGGAGCACCCCGGAGTCGGTGCCTATGGCAAATGTACCAACCGGTGCATGTGGCTGCACTTTGGTTCACTCTGCCGCTCTGTACTGGATGGAAACAATCACAATTTGACTGTTACCTCCCAGTCTGCCTGCTCGTCTTTGCAGCAGGTGAAGGCCCAAGCACTACAGCTTAGCAGGCCCTGCTGCCACTGGCCAGACGACAGGTATTTGTGGCCTGTATGGCAGAGCCCCACGTGAGTTCCAGCGGAGCCGTGGCCTTTGGCAAGGGCAGCTGAGAGCCCATGAGGATAGTAGAGATCCCGTCTCAGGCTCCCTGCTGCACACCTAGGAACCTTCCGTTTCCTCTCGTTCCCACTAGCCCTGCGGGCCACAGGGCTGGTTAAGACAGATGCTGCTGGAGGGAGGGATGCTTGATGCCACTGAGAGTGGTGCGTTATGGAGCTTTCCCCCTCTCCCTCTTGCCAGCCCTGCTGTGCACTAGCCAGAGGCTGGCAGCAGCCAAGTGCCCATTACCAGGAGCAAGGTGGCCACATCCCCAAATGCTCTCCTACCTGTGGGAACTCTGTTATGGGACTGCAGAGGGGCCAAAGCAGAACTTCCTGTCTCTGCTCCCGCCCTTCTGCTCCTGGGGCTTGTTTGTTAATGGGGCATACAATAGGATTTGGCTCAGTATCAACTCGCACTGTCATAGCTGCAGGGCATAATTTGTGCCACTGCTTGGCAGGGCTTAGCTCCAGCCCCTCAGGGCTTGGCAGCTCAGAGCCCCGGCACCTCCGGCCCAGATAGTATAGGGCCTCGGCACCTTTGGCTGGGTAGTTCAGGGCCTGGCACCCTTGGGCCTGCATGTTATGAATATAAAAAAAATATTTGCTTGAGCCTTAGCATTTTTTTCCTTATAAATTAAATCCTGCATTTCTGGTACTGTGGCTGCTGGGCAGTTACAGGCTTGAGGAAATGCTGTATAAGCCGGGTAGATGATGGTTTCAGGCTGTGTGAACTGATCAAGGTAGAACCTGGGCTCCTGTCTCAGTTAATGTGTTTCAATTACAACTGCCTGCTCTTCACTGGACTTTAGTATGTGGGTTGAAGATGTACCTTCCTGCTGGCATGGGTGTGGGCCTTGTCCTCTCCACAGCCACCTACCTGGAGGTTTTCACAGGCACAGAAATGCACTAATGTTAGTAAGGCCAGATCTACGCTGCAGGGGGGAGGTCAGCTTAAGGTATGCAACTCTAGCTAGGTAAATAATGCCACTAGTCGTGCTTGGCACCGTTACACATACTCCCCTTGACTTCCCGTACTCCTCATAACAATGAGGAGTACTGGCACTGACAGGGGCACCCTCCGTGTTCGATTTAGTGGGTCTTTACTAGAGCCCCGGGAGATCGACCGCCGGAGTGTGGATCCTTCAGCAAGTGGAGAGGTGACCTAAGGAACAGGCAGCAGCTGCAGACACTCAGGCTGTGTCTAGGACAAATGTTGCTTTTGAAATGAACAAATCTCCACCTGGTTTTTATTTTTCATGCTGAAACATCTGCAGTCCCCTCTTGCGGTTGCTGTTTTTTAGAGTGGGCAACAGGAAAGAGGTAGCAGGGACTGGTGCGATAAAGATTCCAATACTTATGATTACAAAGAAAATCCCTTTTTGTTCTTGGACTTGTAATGCCCAGAAATGACTGTGACTCACCCCTGAAAGGGGAAGAGAATGATCTGTTAACACCTCTGATGCAGGAACATTTCTTTAAACAAACTAAAATAGATTGTCTGCTTGCTCAGCTGATGAAATGCAGCTGATGAAATACCTCCATGCAGTGCCAATGGGGGGGTGCGCTGCAGGAGACTCACAGCCTGGCCCCCTGGAAATGAGAGAGGATTGGCGTTGTCCCTTCAACGTGCCAGGGTGTTTATCCAGGACCTCGTTGTATCCTGAGCACAATTGCTGCTGAGGCTGCTGTGCCCCCTTCCTGGTGTGCAGGGCTGGTTTGGCTTTGTACCCGGGTAGGTGTTTTTTATAGGTGACCTGCAAAGGGACGAAATCAGGACCGTTGCCCTGCCCTGTCGCGCTTGCTTCTGCATATTGCGGAGGTGGAAATGGGTGAGCAAGGAGGTGTCCTGTAAGGACTTGCTTCTAGCATGGCCATATCAGAACTGATTCTGCGGGGGGAGTCTCTGGAGATCTGTCTCAGGTCCTTCATTAAAGTGGTTGTGGGGAGCACTGCATTTTTACCAAAGGGAGTTCTCCTCCCAAGCGTGTGTCAGGCATTCAGGTCTGAACGGCACTAACAGAAGCAAAGAGTGTGAACAAAAATCCTTTCACACCCCTCCCCCCAGTCAGTCAGGACAATTTTTCTTTTTTGGAGTTCTCCAGTTCTCTAGTAGTTCTAGAAAAAAACAGGCTCTGAATTTCTAATGTTAAAAGCATTGGGCCCTTCTTTACGGAGCAGAAGGGCACAAGCCCAGTGGTTTCAGCACTCATGAGTTTAGCTCAAGTCTCACAATATCTGAGTCTTAAAGCCGCAGGTCTTGGAGTCATGTGAATATGTGGGAGTCTCATCTTCCTTTGTAAAAAAGTACATTCCTACCTCTTGTGGCTGGGGGAAACAGCTTGAAAGGCTCAGAAACCGTGAGGTGAAGGCAAGAACTCCCAATGTATTATTTTGTAAATGTCATGGTTGTGGACTTTTCTCTGCCGTGTGGGAGGGTGGAGCCGACTGCATTCCTGGCCTTCTCTGGCAGATGGTCAGCCGGGGCAGGGGAGGAGAGGTGACAGCACTCCAGAGCTGTGAGTGTTGCAATTAACAGCCATTGGCATTAGTGAGGCAGTTCCTCCTGCTCAGGCTCTTAGCAGCCTCCAGCAGATGTCCCCCCACGGTCTGAGTGTGACCCTTGGAAGTCTTTTCTTCCCTGCTGAGGGCTACAAATGTGTTGTTTAAAGCTGATATTCTGCTATAATCACATGACTCCAGGAGCTGCAGTCATAGGAGCTGGCCAAGAGTGCCTTAATCCAGTTCTCCTGGGGTACAAAATCAGGAATAACCCCATGAAAGTCAAGAGAGTTATTCTGCTTTTACAAACAGGATGTTTCTGTACACGGACCCAATGGGTTGGAAGATGAAGCTAGACAAATTCAGGTTAGAATTAACAGGGAGGCTGGTTAACCACTGGAACAACTTGTCCGGGTATGTGGTGGATTCTTTATCACACAGAGTCTTAAAATCAAAACAGGATGTGACTTTCTAAAAGATACTCCACAAGCTCTGGGCTGGGACTAGCTGCAGATGCCCAGAGCCATTCTCTGATCTGTGTTATGTAGGTCAGATGATCATAAGGACCCTTTCTTGATTGCTCAGCTGGAGAGGACCGGTCTCTGGGGCTAGGCTGACCTCAGACAAAGGAAAAGGAGGGCACCAGCCCCACCCTTATTCACTTCCCCAGTCTGCCAGGGTTCAGAGAACAGCTGGTGACAAGTCCTGAATCATTTTCTCCGGATTGTAGGTCTATGGAAGTGATGCCTCTTGCCCAATGGCAATTTCCTCTTTGGGCAGCTCATCTTGTGCCCTCACACTAACCCTGGATGCTTCCATTTCAAAAGAAATGAGCTGCCACGACCATTGGATGGGGGAGTGTTCAGCCAAATGGTGCTTCCCGGTGCGTAGGGCAGGGGTCCAGCAAGGGCAGCTGATTACAGCTGACAGCTCTGCCAGGCACCTCTAGCCTGACCTGCTCTCAGACACTGGGCTCCCCACAGGCCAAGTGGCAGCGCAGGGACACAGGGCCACCTCCCGCCATGAGTCTCGCTCGCATTCCAGCAAAAACCCCCACTGTGTTTTGAGGCTCTGGTGTTATTTGCTGTCCCCAGAGCTAGAAGAAGCAGGCAAGACTAGCAAACCCCAGTGAGTCCCCAGAATTCAAGTCCAGCTACCTGAAGCTTCTGGTGTTTAAACTCTGCCCCCACTTAACTTCCCCAGCAGTTGTTCTCTGGTTTAAGGCTGCACTGATTGGCCCCAGACTCAGCCGGCCCACCAGCATTAGATGAGGGGAATTATTCCCTCTCTCTGCACAGCAAGAGGCTGGGTGATGTTGCACCCCCTTGCCCTTCCAACTGCCCAAGTGGTGCATGCACATCTGCCAGTGGCTCAGGGTTGCCACCCGTCAGTAAATTTACGGACAGTCCATAAAAAATTAGCCAAAATTGGACATGTCTGTAAAGTCCGTAAAAAAATTTAGGTGTCCGTAAATTTTGTAAAAGTGCAATAAAATTTCAAAAAACAGCAATTATTCTATAGCAATTAAATTTCTTCTGTGCTGCTTCGGCCATTTTACTGCAGAGCAGCAGAAATTGGACATTTTAGTTGTTTATTTAGCTCAATGGTTGAGGTGAAGTAACGTGAATCACGTGATCTACGTGTTCTTATTATCTACATTATCCTGCTGAGTTAGCATCAGCACATTGGCAGTTTATGTAATTTAATATTGGTTACTGTTAAAGTTTACAATGTCAAAATCTATAGTATAAAAATTATGTCTGTAAAAAAATGTGTCTGTCCATAAATTTTTCCCATTTTGTCCGTAAATGAAATTTCTGTGGGTTGGCAACCCTGCAACGGCTAGAGCTAGACACGGGCCCAGAGAGCCCATTGCAATGACTAGGAGAGCTTTGGAGAGGGGCTGAGAGGAGACGGGCTGAGGGGAGACACAGCTGCGAAATGTATGCTTTCTATTTCGGCAGTGCCCCAACGCCCCGGCTAAGGTCAGCAGGGCATTGTTAGATGTCACACATTTGCTTATTAAAAGAAAGTCCCTGCCCCCATGAAGTTACAGTCTAAGTAGACAATTATCTCCATTGCACAGATGGGAAATCAGGGGTAAGTGACTTTTCCAAGGTCAGAGAGGGAGTCTGTGGAGCCAGGATTTGAGTCCTCCCCCGATCTCCTGAGACTGACTTAGTGCCTCAGCCAAAGGGCTAGCTTGCCTTTAAAAGAGGGAAAGCTGCTATAGAAATGAGAGACTCGTGTCACTGCTTGTATTCCAAGGCAAGATTTAAGTGGGCTTGCAACGGGCCTCAGCCCAACGCACAGCAGCTCCCCTCTCTCCTGCTAATTGAGAGACTGAGACAGTACAGCACCAGGGCAGAAGGAAGTGCTATTTAGCCCTGCACACCCCACAAGCACCAGGGGTCCAAAGAAATGAGCAGGCAGCTAAGGAAGTGTGTAAGCCAAGCTGGTCAGGGTGCCCCCCCCCGCTCTGGGTGTCCCTCACCCCTGAAGGCCAGAACCTGGGAGTAGCGGACAGGGGGGTGGATCATTCAGAATTGCTTGTTTCATTCCCTCCCCAAGAAGTTCTTGGCACTGGCTGCTGCCAGAGCCAGGTACAGGCCTAGCTGGCCCGTTGGCCTGGCCCGGGATGCCCGTTCCCAAAACAGGGAATCAGGAGCCAGGGGTTTAATTACTATCACTGCTCCTGCCTGGCCACAGGAGACAGCCCTTCTCTGTGCCAAGCAGCGGCTACACATGCTCTGCCTGGACACTGCCCACAGAAGGAGCTGCAGAGACCCAAAGTGGCCTGAGTGTAACTGGCCACTGGGGAGATGGAAGTGTCGGACCCTGCTGCGAGGAGAAGATGGGGCCCAGCTGGAGTGGCCAGCAGTCCAAGCACAACTCATGAGTTCTGTCCCAGCACTGCCAGTGACGGCGCCTGCTACATTGGGCACATCATTCCCCACCCCGCTGGGCCTCACTTTCCCCATCTGTAACTTACGCCTCCCCCATAGCAGATGGCAGGTTCTACCATCATCCCCTTGCTGGTTCTCAGGTGCATTCCCAGTGGGAGAGGGTGGTTGCTGGCTGGTAGACAAACACTGTAGTGTCCCTCCATGACAGCACTGCTGACAGCTCTCATCTACCCCCCGCCCCCCACCCCTCCCAGAGTACCAGGGACCAGTTTCTCCTCTTGTTCTGGGAGGTGGGAAAAATTCATTGGCAGGGTGGTGTGAGAGGCAAAGGGCTCCCACGCCTGGAGCTGACCCGCCCAGAAACAAGTGTCCATGAGTAAAGGGAAAGAGTGAGTGTGATGTGAGCCCGGGTGGGGGCAGGGCCCAGCAGCTGGGCAGCCCACTTCTGGTTTTCCTTCAGTCCCTTCCTCCCCCGCGCCACCCCAGTGCATGCTGGGCTGTTGGCAGAGTTTATTTAATCTCCTTCCTCTGAAGCCTCAGGGGCAGCCACAACGGGATGGGTCACTAGATGGGGAGAGCCAGGATGCTGAGGTGGCCTCTAGCTAGTTGCTTGGGTGGACCAGGGACTAACCCAGTGTGGGTCTGGGAGGAATTTTGCCCCAATTCAGATCGACAGTGATGGGGGGAGTTTCATCTCCCTCTGCACTGAGAGAGGTTTGGGTCACTTGCCAGGGTGTCTGGGTGTCTCCCTTTGCAGGGACCTTGGGCCCTGGGCACCTCAGCCCTGTGTGCTCTGCCTGTGGCACAGAGCAGCTGTCTCCTGAGAGCTGTGTCATTTCTGTTGCTGGGTCGCTGTGCAGGGCTGGGTGAGGATGGAAGCCAGTGATCTACAGGAAGTCCGGGGGTCTCTTCTGCCCTTAAACTCTAGAATCTAGTGGTTAGAGCCTGGGGAGTCCTGGCTGGTTGTTTCTGGTCCAGGAGATAGGAAAGCATGGGCTCCAGTGGGGACGGCAGAGGGACAAGGTGTCAGGACTCCTGGGTCCTAGTCCTGGTTCTGTCACATATTAACTGGGTGACCTTGAGCACGACAGCTGGGGAGGGGGGCCTCTCAGGGAGACCTCGCCCAGTGTCCTCCATGGGCCAGAGCTGAGCACCTGAGAATCTCACCCTTGATTGTTTCCATTTGGGAAGCCATGAGGCTGTTGTCTTGGGCACAACAGGAGGGGCTGGGGGTAATAAAGGGATAATGGGGATGTGTTTGGAGGCCACAGCAGGAAGGGGGTGTAGACAGGTCTCCACTCTCGGTCTGAAGGGCCTTGTGTGATGGCAGCAGGCCAGTTTGTCAGGCTCACATTGGACCATGTGATCATCTGTCACAGAGATCAACATCTTGCTACAACCTTACCCAGCCACCTGGTGTTGGGTCAGACGCTGGCTCACAATTTTTACCATAAACACTTTCAGCTCAGACCCACCAAGTGTAAACACCCACATCCATTCAGAAACTCATAGGCGGGTGAGGGGCTGAGAAGGGAGAATGCCTTTCTAATAACAACAGTGATGCTTCATCTCCCATGTCTGTGCCTCGAAGCATCCCAAAGCTCTTCACAGCTGCATGCCAAGGGGTGGGAATCACTTCACCCCAGACTAAAGGCAGCTGTTTCTGGGGTGGAGTGCAGCAGTTGCTCTAATGTTTGCTAGACAGTTTCTCTTTAACCAAGAAAACCCCAGTAGAGTGGAGCCTCCGTGGTTTTTCCTTCCCTGCAGCACAGAGATCAATGGCTGGTTCCTTCTCACCCCAGGTGACTGCTGCATTTCATCAGCAACAGGATTCCCAGAACAGCCCTACATTCGCTGATGGGCCAGGCAGCATGTCAGCAGTAAGTGGCACAAGTTGTTCCAGTCCATGCAGGGCCCTGCCGGGGCAGCACACACAGCCAGGAGAGTGGCTGAGCTCACTTTCCTGGAGGTCTGGGTGATTGCGTTTCCCCTCAGAGCTGTGCGTATAAACCCTGCAAACAGGCAGCACACAAGTCTGGCAGCCCGGGGAACACAGCCACAGAAGGGGGCAGATTGGGCAGGCACCATTGGTGCAGAAGGGGTCTCTGACTGTGTGACACACCAACATGAAATTCCCTGAACTCCCTTCCCCCATGCACTCACAGGTCTCCCCTTCCCTCTTCACCCACTCACTGTCCGTGGGCTGGGTGTCCCTAAGACCATCTCCAAATCCATGGGGGCTAGCCCCTCCACTCCTTTATAGACCCCCCAGTGCCTGGACCTGATCTATTCCCTCCTGCTCTGGGGCATAAACCAGCTGCTATCTGCCTGGTGCCAGCGAGGAAGAACCTTCTGCCATGGGCAGATTATTGCACCATAGTGGGGCTGCGTGCCCCTTCTCCTGCAGCAGCACGATACTGAGTGCCTTGCTGAGCTGCAAGGCCTACTTGCCCCTCTGCCTGTGTCTCGCTGGACCCTGCTGGCCTGGTAACGCCTGGCATTGTGTCATACCGGCTCAGGAACAATCCGGTGCAGCAGGCCCATTGAGTAGCTGTGGGGAGCACCATGGAGATGCCCGTTTCACCCTGGGAGTCCTGCAGGGGGTGCAGCCAGTCCCCTCACACCACAGTCTCGGGCCTAGCTGCCGGGGAGGGGGAGGGGAAGCCCTGGCTTGTTGCTACCCGCGCTCATGCCACCGCCTGCCACTGCAGAAATGCTGGTTGCCGGGGACACAGTGCATCGCCAAGCACGACCACACCAAGCCCAAAGCCCACGAGCTGGCCTTCCGCAAGGGCGACATCGTCACCATCATCGAGGTCTGCGAGGTGAGTCGGGTGGGCAGCTGCGCCAAGGCATCTGGGGAACGCAGTGCCTAGGGCCCCAGAGCCGGGAAACGAGGCCAAAGGGCTGGGCTACAGGGCATGCCCACTGCTCCAACCGGGTGCCTGAAAACTGGGGGAGGGGCACACTGCTGCTTGCCCCCATTCTCCTGGCAATGGGGCATAAGTCCCTGTAGGGGGAGCTGTGGGGCAAGCTGGGCAGGGCAGGTACCGCCTGTCCTTGGAAGCGTGGGCAGCGCCTGGCACGAGCAGGTGGGCCCAAAGAGTTGCTGTAATTCCTGCCATTGAGCCAGCAGACTCTGATTTAGCCTAGGATGCAGGACTCCACCTTGTCCTGCACCTCCCCCCTGCCCTGCGTTCCCTCCAATCTCCCTCCTCCCCCCACCAATCCCTTCCCACCTTGTCCCCCCCCAACCCCAGCAGCAACGAGGCCCTGCCAGTGAGGCGAGGAGAGCTGGGAGGGCTAATGGAGTTGTCTCCAGATGTTTCTTCCCCTGGGGAGTAAGACCCCTTCCCCCCAAGCGCCAGTGGCACCAAGATTGCGCCATGCTCCTCGCACGTCACACAGCCGGCCTGTGGAACGCCTTGCCCAAGGACCTTGTAATGGCCAACACTATGGCAGGGCTCAGAAAAGAGATAGATAGATTCATGGAGGTTGGGGCCATCAATGACTATTCACTAGGATGGGCAGGGCTGTGTCCCTCACCTCTGTTTGCCAGGTGCTGGAAATGGGCAACAGGGACCCCTTTCCTCTGAGCACCTGGCGTTAGCTGCTGTCAGAGGACAGGTACTGGTCTAGAGGGACCTTTGGTCTGACCCAGTCTGGCCATTCCTATGTCTCTCCTTCAGCAGAAAGGCTGGTACCGAGCAAAACACAACGACACCGGCGAGGAGGGGCTGCTCTCAGCCAGCTTGGTGCGGGAGCGTGGGGCCATCCGCGTGGACCCCAAACTCAGCCTGATGCCGTGAGTACAGCCAGGCCCCATGGGGCACGCTCGCATTATGAAGGAGACCATCCCCTTCCTGCTGTTGGCTGGGCTCAGCTGGTTCCACTGGTGCTGGCACCTACTGCCACCCGAGTACCTGGGAGTTAACACCACGCCCGGGCCACAGGCCTTGCCATGGCTCCTGACAGGAGACAGGGTCATTTTACAGCTCCGCTGGCTGATGCAGCTCGAATCTTGGGCGTCAGGCCATGTGCTGGCCACCGCAGGGGTCAGGAAGGGGTTGTCCAGATGCATTCTGGGTGCTTTTTGCCTATCCCCTGAAGCATGAAGGATTGGCCCTAGCCTCGGGCTGGAGACACACTTGGGTCTCCCCTGCAATGCCCCCCCCCCCGAATGGAGTGAGCAGGAGTGTTGGTCCTGCCCTGGCTGGGCAGCGAGAGGTTGGCTGGCTGGATGTGGTGCAGGAGCCCCCTGCAGTGCCTGAGATGAGAAGGAGCCTGGAGGGGCTCATGCCAGGAAAGCTCTGCCGAGCTGGGCACGTCTGTGCAGTGTGTTTCCTATGAGGCGCCCTCTCTTCCTTGCCCCCAGCTGGTTCCATGGGAAGATCTCTGGGGTGGAGGCCGTGCAGGCACTCCAGCCCCCTGAGGACGGACTCTTCCTGGTGCGCGAGTCCATCCGGCACCCCGGGGACTACGTGCTGTGTGTCAGCTTCGGCAAGGAGGTCATCCACTACCGCGTCGTCTACCAGGAGAACCGGCTGAGCATCGACGCCTCCGTCAGCTTCTACAACCTTATCGACATGATCGAGGTCAGCAGGACACTGGCCCAGGTCCCCACCCCGGGGCAGCAGGCACCCGCAGCTCCCTGGAGTCAGTAGCTCTGGGGCTCCATTGGGCAAAGAACAAAAGCATCGGGCCCCACAGCACCTGGGCGTCTGGGCGTAGCTCTGAATGGGAACCCAGACAGCCTCCCTCCCCATCTTCTCCCAGCTGCTCAGTGCTGCTGTCAGCCCAGAGTGAGCCATGCACATGAAGCAGCAGCCAAAACCACAGGATCTAAATATAGAGTCGCTGCTCAAAACTGAAACCCGGTGGAAGGAAGTTGGGTCAGCTTTTTGTAACAGTCCTGCTCTGGCTTCTGAATCACCTTCCCCCCGGGGCAGCTCACACCCAAATTCAGAGACTAAGCACTGCCCTGGGGAACAGGGATAGATTTTGATCCCCAGCCTAACAGACAGGCAAACTGAGGCACAGAGAGTTCTGGTTGCACAATGAATCAACCACAGAGCTGATGCAGGGGGTGGCAGCTGTGAGCCTGAGTGACTGTCAGTCTGTCCTGTCTGTCTGTCTGCAGCACTATATGCAGGACCAGGGAGCCATCTGTACCAAGCTGGTAAAGCCCAAGCCCAAGCCTGGGATGAAGTCTGCTGAGGAAGAGCTGGCCAAGGGTATGAGGGGTCTCTGCAAACTCCAGGGGTGGGGACAGAGGGGGTTGGGACACTAGGACAAGTGACCAGGGCTTGGAGGAGGTAAAAGCCCCAGGGTCCAATGTTCTTGAGTGACAGGGAACCCATTGCCCTGGCTGAGCTGGGTGGAGCTCACAGGTGTGAAACTTGCACTTGGGGCAGCAGGCTGATAAGTGTTGGGCCGAATGCAAGGGAGAAGACCCGGCCCTGCCCTGTGTAACCAGCTAGTCTCCTCTCACCTGCAGCTGGCTGGTTACTGAACCTGCAGCACCTCACGCTGGGAGACAAGATTGGGGAAGGCGAATTTGGAGGTGAGTACTTGGGGGGGGGGCAGTCCAGGGAGTGGGAAGAGCCTGAGGTAGCATGAGACCCCACCCACTCAGTGCACAGCTTGAGCTCTGGCCGGATGGGTAGCCTTGTTGGTTAGACCAGAGCGGGTATAGCCAGGCAGCACCAGGCACACACCTCCTCCCCCATCACTGTGCCTGTGTGAGTCATGGTGGGGGCCCCTCCACATTTCCCTTCATCTCCTTGGGATGTGGTTGAGCTGGCTCAGCGCTGGGTCCTTCCCTCCTTGGACCCTGCTGCTCTTTCCCCCAGGCTGGGGTGGGGCCGCCGTATGGAGCCTGACCCCCCTCTCTCCCCATCCCCACAGCCGTCCTGCAGGGAGAATACATGGGGCAGAAAGTGGCTGTGAAGAACATCAAGTGCGATGTCACCGCCCAGGCCTTTCTTGCTGAGACTGCCGCCATGACGTAAGTGAGCCTGGAGGCGGAGCGAGCAGCCCCTCGCCTGCCCCTGGTGCTCTGCAGGGAGGGGTTCTGCTGGGGCTAGGTGCAGGTTGACAGGACAGACAGCTATGCTGGCTGAGGTGTCTTACTCGAGGCACAAGCTCCGGCCCCTGGGGCTCAGCTGGCTGAATTCCCAAGGGCTAGCACGGCTCTAGCAGTGTGCTGCGAGAGAGATCGTGTGTTCACATAATGAGCCTCGGCAAGTGTCACTGGCAGCTCGCACTGACCCTCATTTCCATATTAATGATTCATTATTCGGGCTCCTTGTGCAGACACCTGAGGGCCTCCAGCCAGCCAGAGCGGCACTGTGCCAGGCACTGGCCAAACACGCAGTAAGGTTGTTAGGCAAATGTAGCCTGGCAGGGAGGTGTGCCCTTCCAGCGGAGGCCGGCAAAGCGTGGGAACATTTGCCAAGGATGTGGCAGACCCTCTGTCTCCTGCAGCCTTTAAATCGAGATTGGGTGTGTCTTCTGGGAGGGCCCACTCTAGTTCCAGGACGACGGGGGAGGCTCTGGGGCGTGTGCTTTGAGCAGACCCGTCCCTCTGGGACTGCAGGAGGCGTGGAGTGTCAGAGACAAGCACTCGCAGGGAGCTCTGGTGGGCACCACCAACAGGTGTGCATGGTGGGGCGGGTAGCAGAATGGGGGGTCCTTGCAGATTAGCAGTGCGCATGCTGCAGGCCTGGGGGTGGTCAGTGGCCTGCAGCGGGTGGGAGGAGGGGAAGGGCTGACTGCTTTTCCCCCACGAGAGGGAAGGACAGGGGGGCTTGTGGGGAGCTGGGCATCCCTGGCAGAGCACAGTCAGGCAAGCTTGCACTCCAACACTGAGGACGGGGTAAACTGGGGAGGGCTCTGATGGCTGAGCTAAGGCTTTCAGCTACCCTCTGTGCCAGGCGGGGACCCTCCACAAGCATTAGTAGCCCCCAACTCTTCCTGTGTGGCCTCTGCGGCAGTGACCAGGCCCTTTGAGAATCCAGCTCCTAGAGCTTGCCCAGTGGAGCCCTCCAGGGGTTAGCAAGGTCCCATGTCACCCTACCTGCCTTTCTTGCACAGGGCAGTGGAGGGGGAGGTGAACTGGGCTGTTGCTTTTGACTTATCCCTAAATAGGAAGAGACATCTGGGAGGTTTCCAGGGCCCCCGTGTCCTCTGACTTAACAACTGTCTGGGTTCCCTTCAATGACATCTTGAGCCTGAAAAACACCCACCCCACAAAGAAGTAAACGCAGTGCGCCCCGGCATTGCAGCCCTAGCGTGCTGCAGAATTCCCCCTGCAGTGCGAAATACACTCAGCTTGTGTCTGTCTGTCTGTCCCTGGCCAGGGGTTAGCTCCGTGTGTCTGTGTGTTTTCCCCATGCCAGGAGCTGTGTGTGGGTGGGGGAGGTTCTCTGTGCCCCCTCTCTTGCAGCCAAGTGGCTGGGTGTGTGTGCAGGACCCTGTGTCCCCTTCCCTCGCCTCAGTGTAAGTGCCACATGTAGCTGGAGTGCACACACCCCATGCGCGCCCCATACAGGACACGGCCATTCATTCCCTTCTCCAGGAAGGTCCGGCACAAAAACCTGGTGCAGCTGCTGGGCGTGATCCTACACAACGGCCTCTATATCATCATGGAGTTCATGAGCAAGGTGAGAGCACTGGGCCCAACTGCCCTGCTGCATCAGAGCAAACCGGGGACCCCGACTGGTCCACTGTCCCCAGGGATGCCTCTCAGCACCCTGCTCTAGGCAGTTGGGGCGAGGGCCTGGCCTGTGGAACCCTTCACAGCCAGGGCGCAGGTTCAGCAGTGGTGGGTCCCAGGGTGGTTCCTGCAGAATAGGCCCTGTTGCAAACCCAAGTCCTGCAGAGGGATGGACCAGGCTATGGAGATGGTCCCTCAGCTCGTCCTGCAGGGAGGACTGTAAGGTCAGGGCGGCACTCACCAGGTGAGGGGGCCAGGTGGCTCAGAGCCCGGGGCTGGCCATGCAGAACCTTTCACTGGGATGAAAGTGAGCGGCCACAGGCCCGGTGCCTGGGGGATCTGATGGGCGTTTCTCTCTCCAATGGCAGGGGAACCTGGTCAACTTCCTGCGGACAAGGGGCAGATTGGCCCTGCAGGCCAAGCAGCTCATCCAGTTCTCTCTGTGAGTCCTGCACTTCCCCCTGTGGCCCGGGGCCCCGAAGAGGGGCTACTCCTGCCCTTGTCATCCAGACAAGCCTTGTCTGCTGCCCTCATCACAGGCGGCCCCTTTCCATCCCCTCTGTCGCGCTCCCCTTGGGAGGCCGGCCAGCCATTCTTCCCATGGCACGCAGGGCCACACCGTGAGGTAGTGGTGGAGCTGGAGCAGCCCCTGAGCCCAGCCCTGCACAGACCCTGCAAGTTGCAGGCGGGGGGGTTCTGCTTGTATTTGGGCTCAGAAGGGATGCTGGCCCCAGGCAGGCTGCAGCGGAGCCACCTTGTTTAGTGAGGGCTAGCTGCGTGCCTGGGCCCACAGGCAGCTGTGAGTGTGACAGATTGGTGCTGATCCCTTCTGCCCCCTCTCTCCACTGCTCGTGCTGCCCGGGCCACGCAGGGATATCGCCCAGGGGATGGACTATCTGGAGTCCAAGAAGCTGGTGCACAGAGATCTTGCTGCCCGCAACATCCTGATCTCAGAGGAGAACGTGGCCAAAGTGAGTGACTTCGGCTTGGTCAAGGTGGACTTGAAAGGCTCTGATGCCACCAAGCTGCCAGTCAAGTGGACGGCGCCTGAAGCCCTGAAACACAATGTGAGTGAGAAAGGGAGGGACGGAGGCAGGTCCACGCGCATTGACCCTGCCCTCTGCAGGGGTCCTGCTCTTCGCAAGGTCTTGGCAAGCCCAGCTCATACTTATCACCAGGCTGTGATGCCCAAATCTTACCCAGGCACAGCAGTGCACTTGCCCATTCAGTCAAACTGACACTTCCTGTCTGTGTATCCCCACCCAATGCTTCCCCCCGCGTGCACTGCAGCGCATTCAGGAGAATCCAGGCAGCTGTCCCGTCATGCATGGAGGGGCACCTGCGTGGCAATGCATCCTGGGATATTCTCGTGCCCAGAGCAAGGAGGGGCTAAGCCATTTCCATGGGGACAGAGAGGAGCCAGTCTGGGACTCTGATGGGGACACTTGCAGGGCTGCCATAGGGACTATGGTGTGTGCACGAGCAACGCCCCATCTGGAGCCCGCTGTGTCACACCTTGGGACGGACAAAATCTAGTGACATTACAGACAGGGCTGAGGGGACTTCCTGCAAAGGGCCAGGCCCGTCCCCCATTGCATGACCTTGCCACTGTCCCAGGAGCACCCCGAAATGGGGCAAGGCTGCTCTCCAGGTGGGACGTTCTCCTGGCTGCCACAGCACCAGCCCTGCACGGCTTTGTGGCTGACGGCTGTGTCAGCACCTCGCTCATGTTCCCTGCAGAAATTCTCCACCAAGTCAGACGTCTGGAGCTACGGAATCCTGCTATGGGAAGTGTTCTCCTACGGCCGGGCGCCCTACCCCAAGATGGTGAGTGATCTGCCCGTGGGGCAGGGCTGGCTGGCTCCTGGGGTAAGGCCCAGACAAGATGCTGAGCCTGGGTGGGGAGGAATGGGAGCCTGGTGCCACATGGGCAGCTGCCATGGGGCGTGGACATGCTGTGGGCAGCAGCAGTGGTGGTCTCCCGGGGGGGAGACCGTGCGAACAGAGGCGCGGTGGGCAAGATTGAGTGGTGATGGGATGGATCACTCTGCAGAAAGGCCCTTGGTGGACACAGAAAGGGAGCCAGGGATCTTACAGCAGGTCACTCTCCCTTCCCCCCAGACCCTGAAGGAGGTGACGGAGATGGTGGAGAAGGGGTACCGGATGGAGGCCCCTGAGGAATGCCCACCCTCCCTCTACACCCTGATGAAGAGCTGCTGGGAGCTAGAGCCAGGGAAGCGGCCTTCCTTCAAGAAGCTCATGGAGAAGCTGCAGAAGGAGCTGAAGCACTTAGGGAACAGATAGCCTTGGTGGCTTCTGCTCCCGGCCAGGGCCACAATGGTTCAGGGGCTGGCAGGCTCCATGCAGCCTCTGCTGGGGCAGTATTTCTAGCCTCGGTTACCCCCGCCTGACACATCAAGGCACCACACCTGGACAAGACACACACCAGGCAGCACAGAGCAGTTTATGACTCACCAGCTGCCAGGGCTGGCCCCCTGCTCCGTGCTGCCTCGCCAGGCATTAACGGTGGGGATGGGACCTTCTCCTCTGTCTGGCTACATCCAGTGAGGCAGCTGTGGGGCAGCACTCCGAGTCCCTGCAGCTGCTGAGAGTGTTCCAAGGGGCCCTACTTTACCCTATGGCCTTGCCCCAGCACGACTCTCTGAGCGTGCACAGGCTGGTGCCCACTCAGGGCTGCTTGAGTGCTCAGTTCTGAACCATCCCTGGCAGTTCTGATGCGTTCAGCGTGAGTCTGCTCAGGCAGCCTCATGGATCACAAGCTGGTGGCCACATGACCCATCCACTAGCCACAAATCACACCTCAGGGCAAGCTGGGAGGAGGGCGTCCCAGTGCACTGAGCCAGCAGCCCCTGGGCGCACCCGTGACACTACTGGGTGTTGTGTCTCCATCCTGCACTAAGCACTGCGGGCAGCGCACAGGGCCCAGTGCCATTCTGCCACACGCTCAGCGGTTGTTCAGCATTGCCAGGACGTCCCCAGGGCGCAGGGATTGTGCTGGTGCTGGGGTGGGCGAATGGCGGCTGCGTCTTAGCTCTTGGCACCTGGACTCAGCTCTCAGGAGGCTCCTACTGATGAGCATTTCCAAGGGTTTCCCTCATGTCCGAGGGATTGACAACGTGGCATCAGCACAAAATAAACAAGAGTCCTAATGTTCGCCTGGCATGTGAGTAATTCCCCCACCCCAGCCGAGATTCAGCTACACTCAGCAGCCTGGCTTCAGCCAAACTAGCTCCGCAGCTTCACGGCTAAAGGCACTGTTGTAACAGAGGGTGTTGGGCCAGCCGTTGCCTCAGTTTCCCCTCATGGGGAAACTTGTAAGTCAAGTCAGTCTTCCCTGGCTTCCCAGCATCTCAGCCCCTGCTGCCTGGTATTCCCTCCTGCCTGCACCTCTGCAAGTTGAAGAGGTGTGTGTGTTTTGGGGGGCACTCTGCCAGTTTGGGGGGAGGCTACTTTCAGCATATTTATACAATTTTTTCATGTACTACTTATTTAATGTATCTAATCACTGGTATCTTTATTATTTAAATAATTATTCAATTATGAACCACATAATTACATAATTGTGAGTTGCAGTATTTTAAAATCATTGCAAACACCTACAAGCTGTCTTCACTAACGTGCCAATTGAAAGACTTTCTGTGTCTCTGTAGTTTTCTGGATAAAAACTAGCAACAGTTTCACTGGCAGCTCAGTGCGGCTTTGTTCTGATGCCCACTAGCACGTCTGCACTCTTCAGTTGTGGAGGACTGGGGATCATTTTAAAGTCTTCTGAAGCTGGGGAATGAGCTGAGGCTGAAGCAGGCACAGTGAGGAGTCCTGTGAATAAGCAGCGCTACTCCAGGAGTTCTTTCTTGATGGGTAACAACTAGGGATGTGAAGGTTTAACCGGTTAACTGGTAAGCCTCACCCATAACAGGTTAAGGTTAACAGGTGGGGCTGCTCCAGCCCTGGGGCAGGGGCTGCCGCTGACAGGGGCTGCTCCAGTGCAGCTTCAGCCTGCAGTGGGCCTGGGCGCCCTGCAGGCAGGGCCTGTTCTGACTGAGACGCTCACCCCCTTTAATCGGTTAATCGGTTAATATGCGTAACTGGTTAGCCAATTAAACGGGATTTTATAACCCTAGTAACAACTGGGTTAGGTTCTATCATTTTGTCTGTATATTTGGGGTTATATTTGGCCATGTGCATTACTTTGTATTTTACACTGAATTTCAGCGGCCATTTTGTTGCCCAGTCACCCAGTTTTGAGAGATCTTGGGACTGCAGGGAGCAAGGTCCGAGGGGGGATGGAGGAACTGGCCTGGGAAGGGAAAAGAGTGGACAGGTGGGGACAGATGTAGGCAGGGATGGGTGAGAAAAAGGAGCTTGGGGGAGGGGCACATGACCACTTGGGGGCAGAGCTGGCTGGTGAGCAGAGCTGGCTGGGGCTGGCTGGGGGGCAGAAGATGCCAAGCTGGGCACAGGACCACCAGGGGGCAGAGCTGGCTGGGGCTGGCTGGGGGGCAGAAGATGCCAAGCTGAGCACAGGACCACCAGGGGGCAGAGCTGGCTGTGGCTGGCTGGGGGGCAGAAGACACCAAGCTGGGCACAGGACCACTGGGGGGCAAACTCAAAGTTGGACCCAGGATCCAGCAGCCATTGTCCAACATCGGCAGCAACAGCACCGGCAGCGCCCCGGGTGCCAATGTTGTCTGAGGTCTGCCAGGGAAGAGAAGGGCAGGGGGGTGGGTGTTCCGGTGATAGCGCTGGGCTGGTGGGTGGGGGGACAGAGGGTGTTTGAGGCTATGTTCATACTGATTTAACCTCCAGGGCCTGTCTCCCTCCAGCCCTGGCCTCAGAGAGAGACATAGCTTGGGGTGGAATTTTTCTGAGTCAAGAGTCTCTAAACCTCTGGGTGCAAATTAAACCTATTCCTGCCTTGGAGGGGTGTCAGCCCAGCCCATCTCATCCCGTGGTTCAAGGGAACAGGCTTGGCTGCATAGCAAAATCAGAGGGGAGAGCCTGGGTGTTGGGGGCCCACAGAGGTAGCCTAAAATCCCCACTCTCTGCCAATATGCTGTTTGAAGTGTGTATTTCCTGGCCCTAGCCCAGAGCATGGCGCTGCCCTGCCCAGGGATTAGACTTTTAATCAGCTCCCATAGAGCTGGGAAATCGCTCCCATAGAGATAACAAGCACAAGGCACCTCCTCGGGGCACCTCCGCAATACGCCAGCCTGGGGGGGCTGCAGAAGGCTGGGGTGGGAGCGGGGGAATAAACACGGCCTCATGCTGGCTCACAAACAAACTTGTCATCTTGGTGGTGCCCAGATTAAATGAATGTGTGTGTGCGCGTGCGTGTGCGCATGTGTGTGTGTGTGCGTGCGTATGCACGTGCATGTGAGTGCATGTATGTGTGCGTGTATGTGTGCATGTTCGTGTGTGCGTGCATGTGCATGAGCGTGCGTGTGTGTGTGTGTGTGCCAGGGCCAGGTGGCTCTACTCCAATCCCCCCTTCTTGTCTCCATTCCAGCCTTTCAAACCTTGATTGAGTTTTGCTGCCTAATCCTCTTGTGTCTCGCTCCGCGCTGCAATCCAGCGCCCCTCTAACCAGGCATGCAGCCAGCACCAGCTCTGCCCGGCTGCAGACACAGTGGCTGGGCATCTTGTCCCACACAGCCCAGGGGTGGGGATCCCCGGCTGCTCCGGTTGTGCGGCAGGGCTGGGGCCAGGGCCAGGCAGGCCAATGCCTTTGCAGGAGCATCTTTCAAAAAGAGAAGAAGGAGAAGCCAGGGAACTACAGACTGGTCAGCCTCAGTCCCCAGAAAAATCATGGAGGGGAACCTCAAGGAATCCATTTTGAAGCACTTGGAAGAGGGGAACGTGATCAGGAACAATCAACATGGATTCACCAAGGGCAAGTCATGCCTCACCGATCTGATTAGCTTCTATGATGAGGAAACTGGCTCTGTGGACGTGGGAAAGTCAGTGGACGTGATCTACCTTGACTTTAGCAAAGCTTCTGATACAGTCTCCCACAATATTCTTGCCAGCAAGTTAAGGAAGTATGGATTGGATAAATGGACTGTAGGGTGGCTGGAAAGCTGGCTAGACTGTCAGGCCTAATGGGTAGTGATCAACAGCTCGATGTCAGGTTGGCAGTTGGTTTCTAGCGGAGTGCCCCAAGGATCAGTTCTAGGGCCGGTTTTGTTCAACATCTTTATTAATGACCTGGATGAGGGGATGGATTGCACCCTCAGCAAGTTCGCAGATGACACTAAGCTGGGGGGAGCGGTAGATAGATTGGGAGGGCAGGGATAGGGTTCAGAGTAACCTAGACAGATTAGAGGACTGAGCCAAAAGAAATCTGATGAGGGGCAGCAGAGGCAAAGGGCAGCTGATGGGAAGGGTGCAGGGCCACCCCTTTTCTCCTGAGGTTGCTCTCACATGATCTTAGTGCTGGACTGACAGCCCTGCAGCCCCAAGTCTGTCTGTCCAGGAGGCAGCTGTCTGTCCATCTGCATTGCGAACACACCCATCGCTGTGATGGCTGGAGGTCGGCGCTTGGATCCAGAACAGATGAGGCCAGGAGAGCAGCAGTGCAAGTGCCTCTCCCTGTTTTGAAGCCAGCATACCCCACCTCCACCCCAGCATGGCCATGGCCGGGGGGAGAGAAGGCTGGACTTCATCGCCCCCTCGGCTCTCAGCTGGGGCTGCCCAAGTTGGCATCCACCTGCCTAGCAGGGTGCACTGAGCCCCACCAAACTCATTTCACCTTTTTCCACTGTGCTGCTGTAGCCTGGCTGCCTGCCCAGCCCTTCTGCTGACCTGGCCCAGAGCCTGGTGTGCAGCCACTTGTCCCTCCCTTGGTTTAAACACACGGGGGTGGATGGTTGCGGGTCCAGGCTGTGGGGCTGGCTGTGCCATATCTGCCCCACTCCCCATCCAGCTGGCTGGGCCTGTACGAGAGCCGGGCTCCTTGCAGATACCACAGGACAATCCCGCCAACCTCCAGGAGGCTCGCAGGGTGGAGGAGGGGGCAGGTGGCATGGCAAAGCCACTGCTGGCAGGGCCTGACACAGGCCCAGCCAAAGAGTTTTCAGGGCCCAAGGCGGCACACTGTACTGTGCAGCTGGGCGACTCCAGCTCCAAGCACTTTGTTCTCTGCCAGGCAGTGATCCACCCTGCAGAGCCCCTCACTCCCCTTCCCAGCTCAGCTCCTCCAAACGCCGGCTCTGTCAAACCTGCCTCCAGCCACCCATCCTTGGCTGCCCAGCTCCAAGCCCCCAGCAGTCTGGCTGCCTGTCTGTGGGGCTGAGGTGCCGCAAGCCATGTGAGGTGGCCCAGGCGCCCACATCGATGGGGGCGAATGTCACCTTGGGTCTCTGGGGCTGCTTGGTCCCTGCAGGGTCTGTCTCTGCGCTGGCAGGGGACCGCGCAGGCCTCTGCCCCACTCAGCGACTCTCTTTCCACCCTGGTGGCTGCAGAGCCCCTTCTAATGCCTTAATCCCACTGTTGCCCCACCAGCCTGATGAGTCCCTTGACCTTGCTGTTCTGTGACCCTTTGCGAAGCGGGGGCCCAGCAGCTCGAGACCCAAGGGCTGGCTGGGCTCTGCTCCACCATGGCCTCCGTTCTGCAGGCAGCCAGGAGGTGAGGAGCCCGCAGCAGGAGGCTCTGCTCTGCAGCAAGCTGGTCCCCGTGGAGTCTGAGGAAAACCAGCAGTGGGCCCAGAGTGAGGTCCCAGGGTGGATGTGACTGACTGACTCCCCCATGCAGGGCCCATGCTGGGTTGGGCTCTCTCAGGGGCAGTGTAAGAAGCACAGGGCCTCTCTGGCCAAAAGCCAACCCACGGGAGCGAAGCGGTGAGGGGAGGGAGAAGGCTAGAGGGCTCATGAGCTGGGAGAGGGCTCTGCAGAGACCGCAGCTGCAGAAGGAAGCACTGGGCCAAGTTCACGTCTGGGGCTTGTTCCCACATTCCCCTGGCTCCCAGGAGAGGGGGTGTTCCAGGCCAGGACACCCAGTGCTCCTGTCCCTGCTGATGGGGAGTAGATATGGATTCTTTGCTAGCTGGGCTAGGACTTGCAGGTGGCCAATGAATGGGATGATTTCAGTTAGTACCAGGGGGCTCAGACTGGGAATGTTGTAGAAGCTAGTTCTTTGCTTCTCAGCATGAGCTAGTTGTGAGGCAGTTGCCATATTCCCCCGGGGGAGGGGGAGCTGCATTTCAGTGGGGGGTAAAGCAATTCCGCTATTATACACGAGGGCTGTGTCTACACTGGCGCGTTCTTGCGCAAAAATGGCCGCTCTTGCGCAAAAACATGCCGCCTGTCTACACTGGCCGCGCGTTTTTGCGCAAGTAAACTGATGTTGTACTGTAGAAAATCAGGGCTTCTTGAGCGAGAACTCTGACGTTCCCTCTCAGGAAGAAGCCCTCTTGCGCAAGAGCTCTTCCAGAAGAGGCCAGTGTAGACAGGCAACATGAATTTCTTGTGCAAAAGCACATGCCAGTGTAGACGCTCTCTTGTGGAAGAGTTTTTGCGCAAGAAGCTGCCAGTGTAGACGTAGCCGAGGGCATGTGCTTTTGCGCAAGAGATGTGCTCTTGCGCAAGAGTGTCTATGGCAGTGTACGCTCTCTTGCGCAAGAAAGCTATGATGGCCATTTTAGCCATAGAGGTTTCTTGCGTAAGAAATTCATGTTGCCTGACTACACTGCCCTCTTGTTTTTAATGTGGTTTTTCCCTTATTTTCCAACCTGGCGCTTCGAGTGCAGATAAACTCTGTAAAAACCTGTCTCTGTAGCTCCCAGAGACAACTTGTCTAGTCTCAGTTTCCCTGAGATCCAAGAAAAAAATTACTGCCACCACCAAGTGTCAATTTGAATAAAAAAAGAAATAAAAAGAAGTAAACCTACTTACAGGGAAGAGACCACTTGGAATCCCTTCCCTGAGCCAAAGTTCTGCCCCCTTGCTCCAACCTCCATTTTGCTTGGAGTTGGGAAAACAAACAGGGATAATCCGCAGAGAACAATGGGGCTCTGCTTCTCTTGGATAACATGGTTTCACTTAGGTATGTAGGTTTAAGGCAGGGGTCTCCAACCTTTTTAACCACAAGATCACTTTTTCAATGTAAGTGCAATGTAAGATCTACCTCCAACCCAAATACCCTTGCCCTGCTTCCTTCCCCCCTTCTCTGAGGCCTCACCCTGCTCACTCCATCCCCCTTCCTCCCCAAATCTCATTCACTTTCACCAGGCTGAGGTAGGGGGTTGGGTCCAGGGTCTGGTCTTGCCCCAAGGGGTTCTGAGTGTAGGAGGGACACCCTGAAGGTAGGGAGGTGGGGTGGGTTCTGGAATGGTCTAGGGGATAGGGCATTTACCTGGGGAGTGCAGCGTTGGGGGCTTGAGTCTCTCCCCTGCCCCCGCCTCTGCCCCCCGCCTCCGCCTCTGCCCACCCTGCGAGCGGCTGGACCTCCAACACAGGATAGAGGACCCCCTGAAGGTAGGACAGTGAGCTGGGTTTTTGAATGGACTAGAGAATAGGGCGTGATAAGAGACGGCTCCTTGCGCAAGAGCTACGCTGTTTTCTATCAGGTGTAAGCTCTCTTGCGCAGGCGCTCTTGCACAAGAGGGCAGTGTGGACATTCGGCAAACGTGTACTTGCGCAAGAATTGGCCTCCAGTCAAAAACACAGGTGGCCTCTCCGACACTCCGTACGGGCAATCACCACTCATTGGTTCCCCCTAGTTGCCCCCCCCTTAAAGGCACAGACACGCAGCACAGCCGTGTGCCACATGCAGCCCAGGTAGCAGCCAGGGGGAGCAATGGCAGCTGTCCAGTCTCAGCCAGGTCCCTCAGACCCCACCGAGGAGCCACCCCAGAGCACCCAAGCGATGGGCACCAAGCGGAGGGCTCCATGCTGGAGCACCGCTGAGGTGAATGCCCTCCTGGACCTCTGGGGAAAGGAGGAGGCCCTCCGGGACCCCAAGTCCAGGAGGAGAAATGCTGAGATCTTCTCCCGGATGGCCCAGGCGCTGGCCGCACAGGGACACCCGGCCCGGACCCTGGAACAGGTCCAGGCCAAGGTGAAGGACCTGCGCCTCACCTATGTGCAGGCCAGTGAGCGTGGGGGCGGCAGAACCACTGCCTGTGCCCATTACCATCGCCTGCAACACATCCTGGGGGACACAGGGGCCAGTACTCTGCTGGCCCAGGTCGACACAGCGGTGGCCACCCCAGTGGTCCGACCCAGGGAACTGGAGGAGGAGGAGGAGGGCGACCAGTCCACGGATGAGGAGGAAGAGGAGGTGGCAGAGGACAGCAGCCAGACCCCACCACCCTGGCCCAGCAGCAGTCAGGATGTGTCCCGGGCATCCTCAAAAGCTGGCGAGGGATTAACTGGTGAGTGCAGTAGCTACCATTCACAAGTGTGCTGGGGGTGGGTGGGGGGCCACAGGGTGGGGGAGAGGTAGCGGCACATGGCACAGCCTGCCCACATGCTGTGCAGAGGCATGCAGCACGTGCAACCTCATGCAGCTAGGGTTGCCAGGTGTCCGGTTTTGAACCGGACAGTCCAGTATTTGAGCTTTCTGTTCGGGAAACAAATTGAGAGGCTATAAATGAGAAAATATAAATGTCCGGTATTTTCTAACTAAGATGTAATGTAGATTGTCATGTAATGTCAAGTGTGTCCGGTATTTTTGTTGAAACCATTTGGTAACCCTACGTGCAGCCAGCCCAAGTGGCACACAGAAGCGGCAGCTAGCCCCAGCGCACGCCTGGGACCCCAGGGATCCTGCACGACCAGACCTGGGGGGGTGGTCTGGCCAGGAGTAGGCCAACCCCAAGGTTGCAGGCCTGACCCCACACAGCCTAAAGGGTGCTGCACATAGCATACATCCATGGCAACCTCTAGGACACTGTAGCTTCCCCCGGAGAAGGCACAACAGGCCCCAGCATATGCTGCCCCCCTGGGGGCTCCTGGGCCACTTTGGGACCCCCTTCTCCCACTGCCCCAGGGGAATGCCCCCTCACCAGCCACACCTGTCCCTGGGCATCGTGGCACGTGACGTGCTGGGAGGAGGGACCGGGGCGCCCGGAACACCATGGGGCAGGGCTCACTGACCATGTTGCTCTCCTCTGCTTCTCCTGCAGTGGGACCCTCTGCCAGCAAGGGACCTTCCAGCCCCATCCCGCCGGCGCCAAGGATCCAGGGCCAGTCGCAGCACTCCCAGGACTGCCACCACCTGTTCCGCTGCCACGTCTGTGCGATCGAGCGCATGGAGCACACTCTCACAGAGAAGATCCGTGCAGATATGGAGTGGCAGGAGCGGGTGTGGAGCGCTGCGACCGTGTGTGCGCTATCCTGGGCATGATCGCAGAGCGAATGGGCCCTGTGCAGCAACCCAATGCTGCCAGGTCCCCCCTCTGCCACTCCCTGCTCCTCCCCCTGCCTTGCCCATGCCCCCTCCTGAGGTCTCCCCTGCCTTGCCTATGCCCCCTTCTGAGGTCCCCCCTGCCTTGTCCGGGCCCCCTCTTGAGGTCCCCCACCCTCGGCACCTCCTGGTGCAGCCTGCCCCAACCCGGCACAAGGGGCATCAGCGCCCGTGCACCCATGGAGGAGGGAGAAGCCTCCCTTCCCACCCATGAGGCCCTCCCAGTTCAGACCCCTCTCCTCCCTGCTCCTAGTTCTGACCCCCATCCTCCCCGCTCCCAGTTCAGACCCCCCTCTTCCCCGCTCCCAGGTCAGACCCCCCTCCTCCCCACAGTCCACCCCCTTACCTTTGTAAATAAAAGTGCCTTTTCCTAACTCAGTACATGCTATTTATTGGGAGGTGAGGGAAGAGTGGCGAGAAGGGGTGGTGATGGGAGTGGGAGGTGGAGGTATGGAGAGAGCCCTGCGCTTGGAGGTATAGGCGCAGCCTACTCTGGGGCCCAGTCCAGCATCATGCGGAGGGCTTCCCGGACCTGCACCCCGTCGCGGTTCGTCTGTCAGGTGGCAGCCGTCTGGGGCTTCTGGTAGGCCTGGCCCTCACCAGCCATCCACCCCAGGAGGAAGGCCTCCCCCTTCCCCTCTATAATGTTATGCAGCACACAGCACGCTGCGATGACCTCTGGGACATGCTGCACCCCCATGTCCAGGTGGGTCAGGAGGCACCTGAAGCATGCCTTCAGACACCCGAAGGCGCACTCAACGGGGCTGTGGGTCCAGTCCAGGTGGGCGTTGAAGGTGGCCTGGCTGTGGTCCAGTCGGCTCGTGTATGGCCGCATCAGCCAGGCCATCAGGGGGTAGGCCGCATCTGCCACGATGCAGACTGGCATCCTGACTGCCCCAATGCTGAAGTCCTGTTGGGGGAAGTAGGTGCCCGCCTCCAGCCTGTGACACAGGCCTGAGTGCTGGAAGATTCGGGCGTCGTGGGCCACATATATGTCCATGAACTGGCCCTGGTGGTCCACAAACGCCTGGAGCACCACTGAGCAATAGCCCTTCCGGTTAATGAACCGGGCTGCTTGGTGCTCCGGCGCCCAGATGGGTATGTGGGTCCCATCCATGGCTCCCCTGCAGTTTGGGAACCCCAGGCTGGTGAAGCCGGCGATGGTGGCATCCAGGTCACGAGGGCGGATGACCCTCTGGAGCAGTACATCACTGATGGCACAGACAACCTGCAGAGGGGCACAGGGGATGCAAGGAATGAGACACAGTAGGTACATGGGCCCTTGGGATGTGCTGCCTCCCCCCCTTTGATGGCTCCTCCCCCCACGCAGGACAGGGCCCTCTGCCCCTGGGGGTTTCTCCCACCAGCAGTGCTGTGTGCGGGAGGAACAGCATAACCTCCCCCTAGGTGTGGGGCTTCCCCCTCCCCCTACAGTCTCCCCTCCCAGGTCTGGCCCCTTCTTCCCCCCACCCCCGCCCGGGCAAGCCCGTGGGCCCTTACCTGCCGGACAACCGCACCAACGGTAGACTTGCCCACCCCCGAACTGGTTCCCCACAGAGTGGTAGCTGTCCGGGGTGGCCAGTTTCCATAGGGCGATCGCACCCGTCTTCTCCACGGGGATGGCAGGGTGCAGGCGGGTGTCCTGCCTCCGGAGCGCAGGGGTGAGCCAGGTGCAGAGCTCGTGGAATGTCCCCCTGCGCATCCGGAAGTTCTGCACCCATTGCTGGACGCCCCACTGTCCCAGCACCAGGCGCTCCCACCAGTCCCCACTGGTGTCATAGCTCCACAGGTGCCTGTCGGTGGTGGGGTGCGGGTGTCTGAGCCCAGCTGCAGCTGTGGCAAGGTCCTGCATGTGCTGCCCAGTCTCCAGCTCCTGCTGGAGCACTGTGGCTCCCTGGTGGAGGAGCTCCAGAGCCTCTATAATGGCCATGAGGGGACGTTGCTGGTTGGGGTCCTCCTCCGGCTCCATGGCTGTGAAGGTGGCAGCGAGGGTGCCCAGGGGTACTTGCCAGGAACAGAGGTGACAGGCACGGCTGTGGTTCTCGCTCCCTCGAAAGGGGTTCCTGAGCACGCAGCCACAGGGAAACGGCCATCCAGGAGTCCCTTTAAGCACGTTTCCCAGTGAGGGTCCGGTGCATGCCCACAGATGCTGCTGGTGGCCTCTTGACATGGCCGAATTTCTTCCAGAAACATGTTCTTGTGCAAGGGCTTCCCGCCAGTGTGGATGCTGTCTTGTGCAAGAGCTCAGCGTTCTTACGATGTGGTTCTGGCCAGTGTGGACATATTCTTGTGCAATAACCCGCCAATGTAGACATAGCCTGTGTGTTTGTGAGAATGGCAGAGACACACCCAGGCTGTGTCTACATTGGCAAGATTTTGCGCAAAAGCGGCTGCTTTTGCACAAAATCTTGCCACCTGTCTACACTGGCTGTAAGTATTTGCACAAGAACACTGACGTTCTAATGTACAAAATCAGTGCTTCTTGTGCAAATACGCAATATTCTTGCGTCAGCTCCCGCTCAGGGATAAGCCCTCTTGCACAAGTATTCTTGCGCAAGAGGCCAGTGTAGACAGGCAACGTTAATTTCTTGCGCAAGAAAGCCCGATGGCTAAAATGGCCATCGGAGCTTTCTTGCGCAAGAGAGCATCTACTCTGGGCACGGATGCTTTTGAGCAAAAGCACATCTCTTGCAAAAAAGCACATGCCAGTGTAGACGCTCTCTTGTGCAAATACTTTTAACGGAAAAATTCTTGCTTTAAAAGTATTTGCGCAAAATCATGCCAGTGTAGACGTAGCCCCCAGTGTGTGTGTGAGTGACAGAGATTTGCATTGCCAAGCTCCCTCCATCCCCTTCTCTCTGTGTGGAGATGGGGTACAGGAGTGGGGGAAGGGGAAACACCCTGACATCAGCCCCCCCCCCCTTCATCCTCCCACACACTGTACAGCAAGCAGGAGGCTCCCAAGGGCAGTGGGCAGGAGCAGCAGGACAGTGGGTGGAGGGGCAACTGAAGTGCCAGCAACTTGATAGTTTCCCAGCCAAACCAGTCAGGATCACCTGTCAGAGGCTCCAAGATCTACTGGTAGATCCCACTCTACTGGTTGGTGACCACTGGTTTAAGGACACAAGAATCAACTCTTAACAGTTAACGAAAACAACAAGGAAACACTTTTATTATTGAAACAAGACTACTGTTGCAAGCATGGTAAATGACTGTGTGTCAAAAGCCATGGTTTGAAACAGACTCAGGGAGAATCCCTGGGCTGTAATCCTTAGTTACAAAAGAACAGAGAAAAACAATTAACCAGCTCAGACATGATTTCCAAACCTCCAAACAAGGAAAAGAATAAAAAAACCTGATGGATTAGCTAAACGTTTCCCTACTTACACATTTCAAGGAGACTGTTCCTGGGACAGTCGGTCTCTCCTGCTACCTGGGGAAAAACTGCTACTTGCTCCAAACAGAGGAAAACCCCTATCTCATTTGAAATCCCTTATCTTCATTTCATCGGCTGACTGCCCAAAGCCCCCTCCCTCAGGTGCAGCTCCAAATTAGTGTAACCCTTCCCTCACTCTCCAGGTAAGCCAGCCTCTCCTTTCCCGTTCCTGTTCATGACACCATCCAACAAAGGGGGCCAAGGGGCGAGCTGTGCTATGGCTGCATGTGGCAGGGCACTGCAGGGGAAGTCCTAGTCAGCTCCTGTCACTCCAGCCCAGCTGGGCAATTAGCTAGGACTGGCCTGGAAGCCAGCCACACTTGCCAGCCTCCATAACTGGAGTGAAAAGCCTGGGAGGCGGCGAGAGCAGAGTGTGGAGACGAGGAGGCTCAGAAGAAGCTTGGAGCTGCAATTGAGGCTTGTGCTAGGACAAGCCTGTAAATCACTGGGACTTGGCCGTGGGAACCAGACTCAGGGATCAAGCATGCGGGTGTGGCACCAGTTTGGCATGAGCCTGAGTCTTTGGGGAGCTGAATCAGTGGGGCGCAGAGAGCACCCTAGCGCACATGGGCTGTCTGGGATTTGAAAGCCACCACCAGGGAGTGGCACGCTGAGAGAATGGAGGGCTGCAGGCTTCCCAACGCTCCCCCCAGGTGGAGAGGCAGGCCTCACTCATGGGGCAGGCTGAACAACAACCCCGCTCCAGGAGCGGGCTGGGCCAGTATACTGCAGCAGCGCCCCGCGGGGTGCCAACATACAAGGCCGAGTGGTGATGGCAACCGCTCAACAGGCTCTCTGTAAAACGGGCCCCGCCGACGTACTTTGAATGGGGAGCCACGGCCGCAGGCTGGGACAAGGCAACAAGGGCCCTAGGACAGGCTCTATTTGGCCAGCAAGGTGCAAGCAGCCTATATGGCAGGGGTGGGCAAACTGGTCTGCAAGCCACATCTGGCCCGTCGGCCCTTTTAACCCGAGTGGGGTTGGGAACTTGCTCTGCTCTGGTTCTCCATCTCAGCTCAGAGCACCCCCCTGCACCCCAAACCCTCAGTCCTAGCCCTAGCCCCGAGCCTGCACCCTCAGATGCTCACCCCTTCCTCCACTCCAAACCCCAATTTGGTGAGCCTCCATAGGCCTCCATGCAAAATTGCCCCGCTGCAGCTGGACTACATGGTGGGCCTGACACCCTGACAGTGGGAGAAATAATGGACAGGATGATGCTAATTTGTGCAGGGCTTCCTGGAGAGGCACCAGCTGATGACCACGGAGGCGACCATCAAAATGATGGACACCAGTGTGGCCATTACATTGAAAGGAGCATGGACAGGCTGTGACCTGGAATGGGGGAAAAGTCCTGAGAAATTCTCCCCCCCCGCCCCCCCAGAAGCCAGGAGAGAAAGAGAGGAGGCCAGGAGGCCCCCAGTCATCTGGGTCAATTGACGTGCTGGAGGTGCAGGCAGCCAGCACACAGATCCCAGGGCTGTCCAGGAATGGAGAGCAGGCTTGCCGAATTTTGTGGCTGGGGGAGTGGGAGAGAGAAGCAGCAAGGGTAGGGCTGGTCACCATCCCTGCATTGGTGGGACGCAAGCTCCAGCGGGTTCTGGTAGATGTGGCCACTCCCTCATTCAGCACAGGCTGGTGAAACTGGTTCATCCCCGGGAGGTGAATGATGCTGGAATGCATCCATGGGGACTGGAGGGCCTGTCCTGTGCCCAGAAGTGGGGGAACCTCTCGGCCCTCAGCCCTGGTGAGAGGGAGGACCCAGGACTCCAGAAGACAGAAAAGCAGGTTAGTACAATTAGACAATAAAGCCAGGGAGAGGCCTAGGGACCTCCCAGCGGGTGTCAGTAGTGTGATGGGTGTGTCTCTCAATTCCCCATCCCTACATGCCTACTGGAGCACCCCACCACCCTGTCCTCCTCCAGTCTCCCCCAGAGTTTGGGTAATAGCCCCCAGCAAAGCAACACAGGCACTGCTAACAGCTCAGCTCCAGAAGAGCTCAGTTCTAGAGACTTGTCAGCACCCAAGTGCACAGCCCCCAAATAAAAACCCCAATAAATCAGTCTGGCTCTGTATAAGTTTTGCACAGAGAAAGTTCATAATGATGTTTGCTGTATCGATGAGACAGATGCACAACAAAACTCAACAGCTAAGCCTAGTGCACTAAGGGTGATCATTACAGATCATAATTATCACCCTAGTCCTTATTCCAGGTAAAATCCTTCAAGACAGAGTTGAACTTTTCTCTGACCTTGGTCTAAGAGCTCCTTGGTTCCTTTAGAGTTCTTTGTTTTCAGGTTTCTTCATGTGTATCCTCTTAGCAAGAATGACACGTGGGGGGAAACAAGGGGTCATGTCCCCCACAATGCCATGGGAGGGAGGGGTGAGGGCTCGCCAGCAACTGGGGGCTAGTGGGAGGCCTGTTGCCTGCAGGCAGGAGTCCAGCCCCTCTGTGTCATTCAGGGCAGGGGTGGGACCCCCCTATTCACTGGCTGCGTCATTCAGGGAAGGGCAGGGGTGGGGTTGGACCCCCCACACACCTTCCCTATCCCTCTATCCTCCATTCCCCCTCCCCACACTCACTGGTGAGAAGTGAAGTGACACAGCTGGGAGAATAGAGCCAGCTGGGGCAACGTTGTTCTGCTCCCCCTGCCACTGCCCATAAGTGTGGGGTGGGGGGCTGACCACTGCTGCCAATGTCAGATCCCAGCCCTGTTAATTCCCCCGGGTTGGGAGCTGGAGGGACTGGGTGGAGCAGAGTGGGGTGGGGGCAGAGCAAGGATGGGAGAGGATGGGGTCTGGGGCAGAGGGGGGTTGTGCTGACCCTTCCTAGAGCTGGGGGAGGTCACATGGCCTCCCCTCACCTTTTAGGGTGGGGAGGCAGTTTCAAAGCCAGCTGAAGATGATGTTGATGGCTTCCCAATCCTTACATAGAAATTCCCCAGGGCAGGAAGCCTTTGTTCAATTCCCCATCCCAGTTGAAAAATACCAGATCCAAGATGGATCCCAGTACCAGGTGGCCTGGTCACATGTCTGTGTAGCAACCGCCACAATTGGGGATCACAGGGGAAAACAAGCCATTTACAGTTCTCTGTCTTGAGCACCAGGCCATCAAGCCCCTAAGTGCTACCAATGGCTCTCACTAGAAATTCTGATTGTAAGCAGGGTCTGAACTATTGCTTCCAATGCAGCCAAGCTGCCCTGCAAAGTATTCAACTGTAAATACAGCTCATGCTGGAATGGGAAAGGAAACTGGGGTGTAGTTCTGTAAATCCAGTTCAGTCAGTACTATAGGCCTGATAGATGGTCAATTATTGGAATGGAATTTTGTGTATTGTAACTACTTTGGCTGTTGTGGGGCTGTTAGGGGCCATGCTGACCCTAGATGTTGGAGTTGTAAACTGTGACCACCAGTGCTTACAGGAGGGACACTGTCATTGTGAAGAGTCTCGGATGGACAAGTCTTCACCTTCCAGACTCAAGTGGAGTGGATTGGGGAAGGAGCTTGAACCAGCAGGCTACATGCTCTCCAGGCATGAACTGTAAGACTAGTTCAACCTGTCTCTTCTCCCCCCCTCCACCTGTTCTAAGGATAGACCTAAAACAGACCCCATAAGGAGTCTCTTTGTTATTTTGAAATATTATTCCAGTGGGAGCTGGAATCTTTTGGCCAGCCTAGGTTGTGGGCCAAGAGCTGAAATCACTGAGACACTGACAAAGAGCTGAAATCACTAGGTTTGGCCCAGAGCCAGACACATCATGGAAGCAGCAGCTGGCAGGAGCAAATGGCCAGCAGGGAAGCTGGTGGGAGCAGCCGGTGGGCGGCCAGTAGGAATAGCGGCAGGCAACCAGCAGGGTGGCTGGCAGAAGCAGGCGGCCAAGCGGGGCAGGTGGCAGGAGCAGGCAGCCAGCGGGCAGCTGGCAGGAGCAGGCAGCTGGCAGGGCAGCTGGCGGGAGGCCAACAGAATGGGTGAGATGCCTCCTATCCCCACCCCAGCCCAAGGATGGGAGGTGAGCTCTGAAAATCACCCCCTGAGAATCTGCCCTGACCAAGGGCAGCAACTGTGAGTGGGGTGCGGAGAAAGGTTGGGCATGTGAATGGGACAGTTACATTGCTGGACTTGTGAGCCTGAGAGGCAAAGGATATTGCTCAATCCACTTGAGCTGGGACATTCACTCGTGGGTTGGTTATGAACTCTGGTTGTGGTATTTTCCCATGTTAATGCCGTGCTACTTCTCTCCCTCTTTCATGAAAAGAACCTTTTCCATGTTCAGACTCTGTGCGCGCGTGGGGGGAAGCATTGCCTCTCAGAGGCGCCCAGGGGTGTGTGGATTTCCCAGGCTACTGGGTGGGGACTCAAGCCGATTCTGTGTGAGATGGATGAAAAGGAACCCCTAGATATTGAACCGGCCCTGGCTGCTGCCAGCGCTACCTGGCAGAAGGGTTACATGATGAATGGGTCGGGGCTGGACAATTGGCTAGGACTGGCCTGGAGACTGCCACAGCTGCCAGCTGGGGTAGCAGGAGTGACAGGCCTGGGAGGAAGTGAGAACAGGGGGCGCGGGAGGGATAGCTGGCGTAGGGACCCAGGCCCTGCTCAACAGAACAGAGGCTGCTGCCACCACCGCCCTGCCTGCTCCTCTGGGGCAGCCATGCCCCTTCCCTCGCTGTATATGAGACAGCATCGGGGCACGAGGGGGCCCGCGGGGGACACCGTGCAGACAGGCTCACGGCACAGGGCGGCCCCAGTCCGGGAGCTGGAAGCCAGTGTGCCCCAATGTGGCTCCGGCAAAGAGAAGCCAGCGGGCTGGGGCACTCAGCTGCAGCTGCTCCCAGCCGAGCTCCCAGGGCTCTCCCTCAGGCTGCCTTGCCAAGAAGCATGCAACCAGGCAAGTGAAAAGAGCTGGCTGGGGTTGTGCGTGATCCCCAGGCTGCCCCAGCCCCTGGAGCCTCCCTTCCCCCGTGCCCTTCGGGGACAGGGGGGTTGCAGCCGCGTGTACCTGGAACTCTGCTGTTCTTCCCGCCCCTTGACTGTCAGCGAGCGAGGGGAAAGTGCGCAGCTTACGAGCCTGCCTCTCACTCCCGGCTGCCCAGGGCAGGGGCACAAGCTGCACACTTCCCCTCACTCCCTGATGGCCAGGGGAAGAGGAAGAGCAGCAGAGCCTGGTATGTGTGGCTGCAGCCCCCCCCCCCCCGAAATGGCACCTTTGGCATTCACCCCTGTGCGCCCCAGACTCCTGCCCTGAGCTCTCCACTCCCAGCCCTGTGCCCTGATTCCTGCACCTCCCACATCTCCTGTCCTGAGACCCCCACCCCTAGCCCCCCGCCCTTATTCCTGAGCCCCAAACCCCCTGCCCTAAGCCTCCTGCCCTGATTCCTGAGCCCCAAACTCCCTGCCCTAAGCCCCACCCTTAGACCCCTGTCCTGATTCCTGGGCTCCCAAACCCCCTGACCTAAGCTCCCAACCCTAGCCCCTGCCCTTATTCCTGAGCCCCAACACCCCTGCCTTTATTCCTGAGCCCCCAACCCCTGCCCTAAGCTCCTGCCCCTAGCCCCCACCCTAATTCCTGAGCCCCCAAGCCACCTGACCTAAGCCCCACCCCTAGTCCCTGCCTTTATTCCTGAGCCCCAAAACCCTCCTGCCCTAAGCCCCCACCCCTAGCCCCTGCCCTTATTCTTGAGCCCCAAACCCTCCTGCCCTAAGCTCCCACCCCTAGCCCCTGCTCTGATTCCTGTGCCCCCAAACCTCCCTGTCCTAAGCCCCTTCCATTACTCATATGTCTCACAAGTACTGTTTATAACCCCACACACACCCTGGCTGTGTCTAGACTGGCAAGTTTTTCTGCAAAATCAGCCACTTTTGTGGAAAAACCTGCCAGCTGTCTACACTGGCTGCTTGAATTTCCACAAAAGCACTGACTTCCAACTGTAAGAAATCAGTGCTTTTTGCGGAAATACTATGCTGCTCCCGTTCGGGCAAAAGTCCCTTTTGCGCAAAACTTTAGCGCAAAGGGCCAGTGTAGACAGCTGAGATTTGTTTTCATAAAAAAGCCCGATCGCAAAAATGGCAATCAGGGCTTTTTTTGCGGAAAAGCATGTCTAGATTGGCACGGACGCTTTTCCGCAAAAAGTGCTTTTGTGGAAAAGCGTCCGTGGCAAACTAGATGCTCTTTTCCGAAAATGCTTTTAACGGAAAACTTTTCCGTTAAAAGCATTTCCGGAAAATCATGCCAGTGTAGACACAGCCCCTGAGTGTCCCCTTGGGGGAGGGCGATATGAAAGTACCTGTAAGAAACTGAACTGAAATAGTAGGTTCAATTAAAATTTACACAAACTTATTTAATTGCCCTTTAATACACTGACTGGATGAGATAAAATAATTAACATTAGCTAAGCAGCAATGCTCAAGAGGTGAGCTGTGAGAGGAGAGGGGCCCAAAGTCATGTCATGCTCCCCCCACCCCCCAGAACAGCTCGTTGTGCCCCTGGGCGGCCTCAAACAGATCTGGAGTCTAGTGACTGAAACTTGGCACGGATCATCCCAGGCAAGTCTGGGGCTTCCCCGCTGCACTGAGGAGTGAGAGAGATGAGCTCTCTGGCCCACCTGGGGGATGCTGGGGCTGCACAAGCCTACGGCTCCATCCCAAACGCCTGTTCGGGAAGCCACAGCGAGGGCGGGGCAGTGGCTGGAGACCCAGGCTTGGCTGAGAATCCCCAGCCTGTCACTTTCTGTTCCCTGATTGACCCTGAGGTTGAAGGGGGGGTCTCTGTGCGCCCCCTGCTGGAGAGAGTGAGGTAGCGCCACTGGTGGGGGGTGTTGAAGAGGTATTGGCATTTGGCGCCAAACAGCCTGGGACGGTGCTGGCTGAAGGAGTGTGTCTTCACTGAGCATGCCCACAGTCCAAGGGGGGTTGAATTCTCCTCTCTCTCTCCCGCTCCAGAGAGCACCTGGCTATGTGCGATCTTCTGCTTCCATAGGTATCTGTGTTTGGGCCCTGCTGCTCAGTTCATCTGGTCAGACCCCGCCACCCTTTGTACAGCGCGGCTGTGGAAGTGCACAGGAAGCCGGGTCGCCCCAGGCGCAGTTGTGTCAAAGCCATACAGGACCTGGAACTGGGGGCAGTCAGGCTATTTTAGTGTTACAGAACCCATGGGCCTCGTTTTATGTTTCTCATGTAAAATGTGCACAAATTGTCACTTTCACTCCTGGTGTGGTGCAGTAGGTAGGGCCCTGGCCTAGGATACAGGACCCCTAGGTTCTATATGTGGTTCTGCAAGTGACCTTGAATAAATGTCTTCTCTTTCTCCTCTAACCAGTGTCTATTTAACTTGTCAGGTCTCAGGTTTCTCATTCTGTGTTTGTACAGCCCCCAGCGCTGAGGGTGAGGCTGTGACACGGTCTCAGGGCACCCAGAATTATGTGTCGCCTGAAAAGAGATTTGTAGGGCTCGAAGTATGCACCAGTTCCCGCACAGTCAGTTGCCACCCAACCATTCTCCAACGTCCTGCCAGGCTTTCCTTTGCCTGGCAGGTAACACCTGGTGCATGGCAGCTCCTGCCCCCTTGCATGAGTGTGTCCCCTGGTGGGCCCACTCCCAAGTCCAGTCTCCAAAGAGGCAGCGCCCACAGGGGCTGTGTCTACATTGGCATGATTTTGTGCAAAAGCGGCCGCCAACTGGTATGAGGGCTTCCTAGGGTCTCTGAACTGAAGCTCACCCCCCAAGCCTGCTGCATCCCTGCACCATATGTGGCTCCTCCCAGGCAATACAGGGCTCATTGGGAGGTTGGGCCCAGACGGTTCAGCTTCTGCTTCCATGTTACCTGCCCTGCCTGAGCTCAGGTACATGGCCACTCATTAGTTGGAGTCAAGGCGTAGGGCAGGGACGTGGTACAGGAATGACTGGATTTACGGACACCTAGGCTCAGAACCTCAGCTAGTGTATCAGAGCATGCACCAATTTCTACCAGCTGAGGCTTTGACCCTCAAGTGGGTCTGGGGTAAAAGTGGTCCCCTTAGCCAGATCCCAAACATCTGTAGCCATAACACAGATCATAGTATTTTTCCCCCCAGAGCTGACATTGTACTTGAGTGTCCTGGCTAAATTCCAACCCACGTAAATTACATTCAGCCTCAGCCCCCTCTGCAGCATCCAGGGTTCATTGTTCCCTCCTGACCACAGCTATTTGTGCAGCATTGCTGTGGGCTGTTAAACAGCTAATGCCTTCCACCCCAGAGGTGGCTGCATTTCAGCTGTGGCTAATCTATATAAACACCTGCAAAGTGATGAGCACTTACTGAAATGAATGGGAATGAGCCAAGCTGCTTCGCAGGACTGGGATTTCTGTGTGCAAGCGGGCCCAAGATGTTGTTTTTTATTATTCCGTTTTATTAAAAATAAAGGTGTTGCTGTTGACAGGACCAGCTGCTCATTCTCTCCTAGCCCCGTCTGAGCTCCTCTCCCGATCTGTATGGTTAAAAAGCTCCTGTCTTTGGAAAGCAAAAAATATCAAAATTACATGAGTCTGATTTTCCAATGCTAAGGTTACTTCCTTGAGGACATTCCCTTATTGCATCTATCGCACAGGTTCCATGGGCTTAAGCAGCGCAGACAAGTGGCCATGAAAGGTTGACGGCTGGTAACATCACTAATACCTGCCTATTTTAGTGAGGTCTAATCTGCCTGAATCTCCTGTCCCCAGAGCACTAAGCTAGCTGAACCCTTGCAAAATGCACTGCAGTATTCTACTGGAATGGCCCCCAATGTTGCTGTGTGACCAGAGGAAGCTACGGGGCTTGGGGCCATGGCTGGAGATATCGTGTATAAGGTTTATAAAGGAAATTGAGCCCTTTGCTTGTAGCCCCAGGCTGGGCTGCATGGGCCTGTGAATTGTCCTGCCTGACTCAGCCCCTGCGTGTGTTCTGGCTGCTCCTGGAACCACAGTGGTGAACTGTGCTTGGAAAACATGCACAGCAGCCAAAGGGAAGTGACTTAACCAAGGCCAAGGAGCAGCCAGTGGCAGAGCTGTGGTGAGACTCTAACCTGAGTGCTGAGTCCCACTTCCCCACGCTAGCTGTTGGCTGCCCTTCTGCCCTCTGGGTAGCATACTCTGTGCATGTTTAATCACCGTAACTGACTGAGAGCCTTTTGTCCATGGGGACATTTTCTTGCCCTGCTCTGATAGCCACCAGCTTGGCTCCTGCTGTGGCTCAGTGCTTTTGGTAGTTGGTAGCCCAAGTACTTTGGAACGTGCTCCAGTAGCTAAAGACAGAAATGGGAGTGGGAGCTTTGGTGCTCTTCCTAGCCATGTCAGAGACTTGCTGAGGGGCCTTGGTCCCATCACAGCCCTGCCTCAGTTTCCCTGCTGTAAAATGAGGTGCTGGGATAGTATGCTAAAGGGGCCTTGCCAGCACCAGAAGGGCAGAGTATCGTGGGATTACACAGCCCAGGTACCACGGATCGCAGTAATAGAGACTCTTGGTGCAGTTAGGTGACAGGGATCCTGCTTCAGATTGCTGCTGTTGCCATCAATTCCCATTAGCTTCAGTGGCACCTTGCAGGAACTCCCACAGACTAAAATGCAACCATCTCTGGGGTGGGACGCACCAGGTGTTTAGCAGCGCACAACAGTTCAATAGGTTAGGATGTTTGCTGTCCCCACAGGAATAACACCCGCTCCCCTTCCTCCCCCTTCTTCCCCCACGTCCCACACCCAGCGGTTCCAGGCCTGTCCTAAGCTGCTGTCTGAAGTGCTGGGCTGGGCCAGGCTGCACTTCATGTCTCCCCAAGAGTCTGACCTTGTTAGAGCGCTCGGGAAGCAGCTCTGCAGCTGCTCCATCCAGGAAGCACTGGGTGGTCCAGGGGAGGCTGGGACTTCAGCGGGAGCAGCCCCACACCTGAACCTTCTCCTGCCTGAGCAGAGGAGCCCAGTGCACCCCAAGGATGGGCCATTCTTGGCCTTTTGGGGAAGAAGGAGCCACCAAGCCCAGATTCACACAACCTCCTCTTTCTCCTGCTACGGAGGGTCTGGACCTGGGACTAGGGGCTAGGGCAAAGGTGCCATGGGAGCCAGACCAGCTCCAGGTGGCTTCTGGGGGTTACCTGGCTGCCCAGGCATGGGGGGAGGGGAACAGTCCCCATCCCTGGAGAACATCCCCCAGGCTTGTCAGTGAGCCCTTCAGCACAGACAGGTGGGATGGGAGGGGTTCAGAGGGAAAGAACCATTGAAACAGCAACTCACCAGAGATCTGTCCTTGTATTAAAATGCAACAAACGCCCCCAGGCATGTGACCTCGGGGACAAGGTGCTAGTTCTCCCAGCTACCACACATGGGCACTGGGGCGAATGCTATCACCCAGCCCGCCTTGCCCTGCCAGCGCGCCAGGCCACAGTGAGTGGGTGTGAGTAGGCGTCAGGCCCAGGCCCAGGCCCAGGGAATAGTCACCAGGAGCTTCAGAAACCTGTGAATGGGAGGCAGCTTTCCTGTCTTCGCACTGTCGCCCTGTTTTGTGGAGGAGCTGCAAGATGAGTGAGACTGGGTCAGTTCCTTCCCCAGTGCCCCGAGAAAAGGGCCCTGATTCTGAGGCAGCAAGTGGCAACACCTGGAAATCTGAGAGCCTGACGTTTGCCTGAAGCAGTGGCCGGCCTTCGGGGCCAGTGCTCCAAATGTGGCGAAACCCTTCATTGTCAGTGTCAGCTTTGCACAAGTGGGGGGAGGGTCTTGCAGTCAGCGCTGCCCAGGGAAGTGCGCGTCGACATGCCAGTGGCTCATCGATGCTGGCACAGGGCCTGGCAGGTCCCCCCCCCCACAGGGCCTGGCAGGTCACCCCCCCCCCCACAGGGCCTGGCAGGTCACCCTCCACAGCATTTCCCCCTGGCTCCAGCACATGCTGAGCAGCAAGGGAGCTCAGCACCACCAGCCGAGAGACGAATCCCTTTCCCCCCACTCTAAAGTAGAGACACTGGTTCCCTCCTCTGGTGTGGAGCCCTTTGGAGCCAGGGGCATTGGTGAATGATGTCACAGAAGGGGCGGGGCTTAATTCTGCGTGTTTGTTTCAGTGCTACCCAAGATGGGTGGGTCTTAATCTCCCCAAAATGTTGTGTAATTTACAGACAGCCCCCAGGGATAAGAGCTGGAGTATTGTTCCTGACTCAGTACTAATGACTAATGTAATTAATACAGTGCAGTTATTAATTAATGAAATTATTAATGATTAACCCTTCCTGGCCTGTTTGTCTGATGATCTCAAAGCTCATCATTCCCACTCAGCCGTGGATTAACCCTGGCAGCCCGCCCGCCCAGAGGCAGGTACAGATGCGATTCCAAGCACACGCCGCTCCATGGGTTTGGGTAAGGGCCTAGATGGGGGTGGGACAGGGTGGGGGCAATGCAGCCAGCAGTAATAGCACCGACACAGCACTAGCGCAACCCCCCAGTGTATAGGGCTTGGTCTGCCCTACCTGTCTTCCAAGCCCGTGAGTACCAGGCCTGGCCATGGAGCAGCTGGTGCTGCCACACTGAGTGAAGGCAACAACATGTAACTGCTTCTGGGGAAGCAATTCAGAGCCACTGTGGCCACTCAGCACGGGGGAGAGGCAAGTGCAGGGGCTGGCATGGCAGGAAGGGCGCCCTCCCTCCCTAGAACTATGGCACCGATTCTGTGCCACCATCCCTGCTCTCAGGCCAGGCTCCGTGCCCTCCCAAGGAGCTCAGGGAGACTGTGGGCAGGATGATACCAGCTGCTGCTCAGCCAGCAGCAGAGCGGACTGGGGGGGATTGTGCTATTAACCCAGATTAGAACAGGGGCTTTGGAAAGTTTGGAAACTGCTGCCTTGCCCCCATCTCCCATCCCCCTCTGTCCCACCAGCCCCTGCTCTTAAACAGGCCTGCGGGGTGCCCTAGTGGTGCAGAGGCTCTGGGCTTTGCCTGGCGGCAGGGGGCACATGGGTGCAGCCACACCCATGCACGCTAAGGAGAGGACACAGGGAGCGCACCACTCAGAGGCCACTTGGGTGTCAGCAGCCCCCCTCTGGCCTTGAGGCTGAGAGAGTCGGGTCATCCCCTCAGACAGGTTTTGTGGCTCCAGTCCCAGGCTGCTGAGTGTGCAGGGGAGTTGTGGGGGAGGAGATCCCTTGCCCCCAAGTTGGGGAAACGCTGTGGTGGCTGCTGGGTATCCACAACCTGGGACCAGGCTCACCCCCCCAGTGCCCCACCCCAGGGAAGTGCGGAGATGCGCTGGGGCCAGGCTGGAGGAGCTTATGTCCACATGGGCTCAGCCACCTGGAAGGAAGCACAGACTAGGGGGAGGGGAAGCATCCAGTTCACAGTGCCCAGTGCCGTCCCTCTGTAGCCAGGTGGTGTAGGCTGAGGGATGCTCTCCACACCCCTGCTCTCATCACAGATAGCTACCTCCTCCCCTGCCCCTCTTCTCCCACCCCCAGCCTGGGAGTATGTGTGTGATTCAGGTCAGAGCCTTCCTCCAGGTCTCCCAGGCTAATCACCCTGCTCTCTCTCTCCTCCCCCACCCCATGTCGCCACCTGTCCCTCCTCCCCCTCTGCCTCCCGCCAGTTCTTTTGGGTCACTCCTGGCTGGCTCCCCCGCCTGCCCAAGGCTTCTTAATGAACTAAAAAAGTGATAAATCCCTCTCAGAGCTGACCACGTGAGTGCCCCTACACCTCCCGGCCTTCCCCTACCCCTGGCAGCCCCCCACCTCCCGCCTGCCCCCTCCCCGGTAAGCTGACGCAGCGTCTCTAAGCGTTAGCAGCTTTGGCTTCTAATAGGATTAGTGAGGTTTAAAACTGTCATTTGAGTGAACTAAACCTCTTGATACCCTGCATTGCACCTTCTTAACCAATTTGCCTTCAATTAGGGTAATTGGGAAACTAGCAAAGAAGTATAGCATTAATATTTTAAAGTGATGAAGTGATTATGGGCCTCAGACTAGGAAGCAAATCAATTTGCTATCTGCGCCTAAAAGGCAATTATAATCATTTGTCAGAAACATCCCCTCCCTCCGCTCCACGCTCTCCAACACCTTAAGGAGGTTAGGCAGTAAGGCTCTGAGCGCGCAGCCATTGTCAAGAAGAGCCAAATCCCTAACACGGAGAGGCAGGGGGCAGCTGGACGGGCCTCCTGGATTCACAGCCACCATCACCCCACGGCACCTACAATCAGCTTGGCACTGGCTGGTGAGCACAGTTCACTCATGTGACCCCCTGCTGGGCCTAGGAAGGCTCGGTCTCCCCAAACGTGCAGCAGATGCGAGCGGAATTGATGACAGGCTGTAGAGGACTGATCAGATGTGGGTTTCTCAGTGTGCCACACTCAGCCATGCTAGCCACCCTGCCGTGTCTGTGCTGCACACGGGCCAATGCCCACGTCCACACATACGCAGCACGCGCTTTCATGTGTGCACTCACTTCTGCACAGGCCCACTTCCGAGAGCAGGTGGGAATACTGGGAAGGGGCACTCGGCAATGGGGAGAAGGGGCGAGAGGTCATGGGCTGGCATGGTAGAGAGGGCTGGTGCCACAGAAAATACAGACTTTTCCGGGTTGGATCAAGAAGTTTCGGAAAGAAAGTTTTGGGGTTTCAATCCAAATGTGCTTTTGCCCACAGGAAGCAGACACTTCCCGTGCCACATTTTGTTCCGTTTGTCTGTGAAAATTAATCTCCCATTGAAAACCTCTTTTCCATTGAAAATGGCTTTACTGGAAAATTGTCAAGCCACCCTCTCCAGAGCAAATGGTCAAGCCACCCTCTCCAGTCAGTCCCCATTTGGATTGAAATCACCTATCAGAATGATTTCATGGATAGCCTTGAAAGCAACATTTTATGTAACATGTTAATTTTCCAGCAGAGACCTGCCCTTCCAGGCCTCCCGAATGCAGAACCATTCAGCCTGTCTCATCATTTGCATCAATTTGCAAACATCTAGAAGACAGTAAGGTGATAAGTAGCTGTCTGCATGAATTTGTCAAGAACAAATTGCATCAAGCCAAACATAGTTTTCTTGGACAGAGTAACAAACCTTGTAGGTGGGAGAAGCAGTAGATGTGTAGACCTTGACTTTAGTAAGGCTTTGTAAGGGTTACTGTCTTGCATCACACTCTCATTAACTAGGGGAATACAACCTAGGTGGAGCCCTCAGTCAGCATCCTGCCCTTAAGGCCCCCCATCTGCTGCTCGTATATGGGGGAAGTGGCAGAAAGAAGCACCCGCTGGCAGGAACAAGTGAGCAACAGTGACTCTCGTCCTGGCTCTGCTGCTGACCTGGTACTTCTGTTTCATTCTCTGTCTTGACTTTTTAGCTCGGGGGTCGGCAACCCTTTCAAATCAAAGAGCCAAACTCCATCAAAATTCAGAACAAGTGGTCAACAAAGAGCCATATAAGAACATCCATTTGCATGACTGGAAATATACAACTTAATATTATTGATAATTGACATAATGATTAATAATAGCATAAATGAAACATTGTACTCACAAAAAAACCAAATGACTAGTAGCACCTTAAAGAAAAACAAAACATGTAGATGAGATCATGAGCTTTCGTGGGCGCAACCCACTTATCCCATCTACATGTTTTGTTAGTCTTTAAGGTGCTACTAAACTATTTGTTGTTTTTTTAGGTTTTTCCTGTTACAGACTAACTCGACTCCCCCTCTGAAGTACTCACAGATTTTATTTAATGGGACTGCTGCTGCTGCATCTTTTCACACATTTCTTTGAAGTTTACATCATAACTGGTCAAATCCAGCTTCCTGCATGTACTCAGGCTGATTTCTGTCCATCTTATGGCAGGGGGCTGGGGATGTGGGGGTGCAGGAGTTTGGGAATGTGCGAGTATGAGGGGCTCAGGGCAGGGGGTTCAGGTGTATGAGGGGCTCAGGGTTGGGGTGCATGGGGGGTGTGCAAGAGTATTATGATGCTGCAGCCAGATGGGGGCTGGGCCCTAATTGAGGGATTATTGGCCAGGCTTCATTTTTAAAGAATGTAAAATATTATGTCCAATGCAAAAGAGTTCAACATCGTCTTTATTTATGGCAGAGGTGGGGAACCCTTTTTGGGTTGGGGGCCACTGTCCCACAGAAAAATCAGTCAGGGACCACACAAGTGAGAAGCAAAAAAACCCCAACTCTCCAAAAACCTCCAATCCTCACTAATGTGGCCCCCAACCGAGACACCTCACTCCCCTGGTGCTCCAGCCTCATGGGGTGGGGAAGGGCAGGGAGGACTGGGATTCCAGGGTTAGCAGATTTTGCAGGCCCCCCTAGGCTCTGGGATGGGGTAAAAAATGAGGGGTCCAGTGTACTGGAGAGAGCTGCCAGTGAGTGGGATAGGGATGGGGGTGTCCAGAACTGGACACAATACTCCAGATGCGGCCTCACCAGAGCCGAATAAAGGGGAATAATCACTTCATAGATCTGCTGGCAATGCTCCTCCTAATGGAACCTAATATGCCATTAGCCTTCTTGGCTACAAGGGCACACTGTTGACTCAGATCCAGCTTCTCATCCACTGTAATCCCCAGGTCCTTTTCTGCAGAACTGCTACCTAGCCAGTCGGTCCCCAGCCTGTAACAATGCTTGGAATTCTTCCATCCCAAGTGCAGGACTCCACTCTTGTCCTTGTTGAATCTCATCAGATTTCTTTTGGCCCAATCCTCCAATTTGTCTAGGTCACTCTGGACCCTATCCCTGACCTCCAGCGTGTCTACCTCTCCCCCTAACTTAGTGTCATCTGCAAACTTGCTGACGGTGCAATCCATCCTCTCATCCAGGTCATTAATAAAGATGTTGAAAAAAACCGGTCCTAGAATCAATCCTTTGAGCACTCTGCTGGAAACCGACTGCCAACCTGACATTGAGCCATTGATCACTACCCGTTGGGCCCGACAGTCTAGCCAGCTTTCTATCCATTTTACAGTCCATTTATCCAATCCATACTCCCTTAACTTGTTGGCAAGAATATTGTGGGAGAACGTATCAAAATCTTTGCTAAAGTCAAGTTATATCACATCCACTGACTTTCCCATATCCACAGAGCCAGTTACCTCATCATAGAAGCTAATCAGATTGGTGAGGCATGACTTGCCCTTCGTGAATCCATGTTGACTATTTCTGATCACGTTCCCCTCTTCCAAGTGCTTCAAAATGGATTCCTTGAGGATCCCCTCCATGATTTTTCCAGGGACTGAGGTAAGGCTGACTGGTCTGTAGTTCCCTGGATTGTCCTTCTTCTCTTTTAAAAAAAATGGGCACTACATTTGCTTTTTTCCAATCATACGGGATCTCTCCCAATCCTCACAAGTTTTCAAAGATAATAGCCAAAGGCTCTGCAATGACATTTGCCAACTCCCTCAGTACCCTCGGATGCATTAAATCCGGGCCCATGGATTTGTGTATGTTTAGCTTTTCTAAATAGTTCCTAACTTGTTCTTTCCCCACCAAGGGCTGCCCACCTCCTTCCCATACTGCGTTGCCTAGTGCATTTGTCTGGGAGCTGACCCTGTCTGTGAAGACAGAGGCAAAGAAAGCATTGAGTACTTCAGCTTTTCCCACATCATCTGTCACTAGGTTACTTCCCTCATCCAGTAAGGGCCCCACACCCACTCTGATCACCCTCCTATTGCTAACATGCCTATAGAAACTTTTCTTGTTACCCTTCACATCCCTTGCCAGCTGCAAATTCCAGTTGTGCTTTCGCCTTTCTGATAACTCCCTTGCTTTCTAAAGCAATGTATTTATACTTCTCCCTAGTCAATATATTTATACTTCTCCCTGTTCAAGTTTCCACTTCTTGTAAGCTTCCTTTTTGTGTTTAAGCTCACCAAGGATTTCCTCGGTAAGCCAATCTGGTCGCCTAACATATTTGCTTTTCTTGCTGCGCATCGGGATGGTTTCTTCCTGTGCCTTTAATAAGGCTTCTTTAAAATACTGCCAGCTCTCCTGGACTCCTTTCCCCTTCATGTAAGCATCCCAGGGAATCCTGTCCATCAGTTCTCTAAGGGAGTCAAAGTCTGCTCTTCTGAAGTCCAGGGTGTGTATTTTGCTACTCTCATTTCTTCCTTTGGTCAGGATCCTGAAATCTATCATCTCATGATCACTGCTTCCCAGGTTGTCACCCACCTATACTTCCCCTACTAGTTCCTCCCTGTTTGTGAGCAGCAGGTCAAGCTGCGCACGGCCTGTGGTCGATTCCTTCAGCACTTGTACCAAGAAGTTATCCCCAACATTCTCCAAAAACTTCCTGGATTGTCTGTGTACTGCTGGGTTGGTCTCCCAACAGATGTCAGGGTGATTAAAGTCCCCCATGAGAACCAGGGCCTGTGATCTGGAAGCTTCTCTCAGTTGTCTGAAGAAAGCCTCGTCTACCTCATCCACCTGATCCAGTGGTCTATAGCAGACACCAACCACAACATCACCTGTGTTGCTCCCGCCTCTAAACTTAACCCATAGACTCTCAACAGGCTTTTCTCCCTTTATATACTGGAGCTCTGTGCAATCATAGTGCTCTCTTACATATAATGCAACTCCTCCTTTTCTCCCCCGCTTGTTCTTCCTGAATAGTTTATACCCTTCCATGACAGCGGTCCAGTCATGCAAGTCATCCCACCAAGTCTCCATTATTCCAATCAAATCATAGTTCTTTTACTGGGCCAGGGCTTCTATTCTTCCTGTTTGTTTCCCAGGCTTCTTGCATTTGTGTACAAACACCTTAGATAACCAGTTGATTGACCTACCTTCTCCATCCGAATCAGGGGTCCTCCTTTGTTGCTCATTCCTCCTTGTGTTTCTTCCCGGTATCCGACTTCCTCACTTACCTCAAGGCTTTGGTCACTGTCCCCCAACAAACCTAGTTTAAAGCCCTCCTCACTAGGTTTGCAAGCCTGCCTGCAGAGATGCTCTTTCCTCTTTTGGTAAGGTGGATCCCATCTCTTCCTAACAATCCTCGTGCCCAGAACAGAGTCCCATGGTCAAAGAAACCAAAGCCCTCTCTCCGACACCACCTGCGCAACCACGCATTTACTTCCTCAATTCAATGATCCCTACCTAGACCTTTTCCTTCAACAGGAAGGATGGACGAGAACACCACTTGCGCTTCAAATTCCTTGATCCTTCTTCCCAGCGCTACATAATCTGAAGTGACCTGCTCAAGGTCATTCTTGGCCGTATCTTTAGACATTGCTATAGATCCTGTGAATAGATTTCAAGAGAAGAAAGCTAGAGTTGCCTTTTTGACTTTACAGCAGCTTATCATGACACAATCTGACCCTTTGGTCCACAATATTACAGATCCAGAATTCTTCTTAGATGGGTTGTCATGGCAACTGAGCTGATGCTCCAAGGTAGATGTTTCTATGTGGCTCTGGGCCACAAAACCAGTAACTGGAGAAGAGCAGCCTTTTGTTTTGTGATGTCCTGGAGGTTGAGTCTGAGGCTGCCCTTGAGTTCCACCCCCACCCTGCCTTCCCTTGTCTGGTTTTGCCTTTGGATTTGTGCAAGGCAGAGAGCTGGTGGAGCAGGGGGAGTGCACAGCAAGCTCCCTGCTGCTCTTGCTGTAACAAAAAGTTACAAGGGCACACATTACAGGAGATACATTGTGGAGCCTAAAACCTAATCTGTTAACATGCACTGAAGTTCTCTCTAAAGACAATGGAGATGTGTTCTATGCAAGGCCATAGTTACACTTTAAAGCAGCCACTGTACAGCAGGTACACAACAGAGTTCTCAGGGGAGCATCTGGACTCATGAAGTTTGGTGGCAGCCATGGTAAGGGACCTGCCAGGGCACAATCCTGCAGGTGGGAGGCAGTGCAGTGGCTCACACGGCACCCCTCTATGTCCAGCACACCCCACTTGTCGGGAGCAGCAGCTAATAGCTGCTCTCCTTCATCCAGGTTGCCACGCAAATCACAGAGATAAGGAGCAGATGCTGACTGAATGTGGCCAACAACCTGGGTCTTATGCTGCACTGCTTTGTGCTGCAATGATGCCAGACCACTTACTGGTGGCTTGGCATGGGAAGGTGTCCTACCGTGGAGGATGGAATGAGGCAGCCTGCCCAGAAGGATCAAAGAGTTCCTGTATGAGAGCTTCATGGAGTTGTGCAGAGAGGATTCCCACTCCATCTCCAGACACATTAACCATCTGTTCTGGATTCCACACACTGTGTAGACACAGAGTGCACTGCACATCACACCTTAACCCACTTTTAGCAAGATAAATAATGTGAACTCACCAGAATTGCCCTCCCGGGATCAGTGCCTGACTATGAAACATCCTGGGAGGAGAAGATTGTCCCCAAGGTTATCAAAAATTCTTGGTTGTCAGTCATATTGGTTGCCTGCTTGCATGTTGACCATTCTCCTTGTCCTTCTCCCCTTCCTCTTCCTCCACCAGGCTATTCTCCATGCTGCTGCCCTGAGTGTTGTGGGAGGATTCCATGATCTGGCCAGGGAAGCTGGTTGGTTTCCTCCCTAGGATCGAATGGAGCTGCTTGTAGAAGCATCATGTTTGCAGCGATGCTCCAGACCATCCATTTGCCTCCTTTGTCTTTTGATTAGACTGCCTCAGCTCCTTTATTTCCACATGGCACTGCTGGATGTCCCTAGTGTATCCTTTCTCCTCCATGCCCCTTGCAATCTTGGCACGGCTATCTGTGTTTCACTTGCTGGTTTGGAGCTCCACAAGAATGGATTCGTCTCCCCACCGCTCGGGGAGGTCTAAGATCTCCTTCACACTCCATGCTGCTGCTCATCTGCACCCTGGGACCTGCAGCTTAAGGAACTTGAACTCATGGAACCCATGGCCGAGTGTGCTGCTCGCTCTGAGGTGTGCGCAGCACACTTTCCACAAAGGAAATGAAATTCAGAGTTGCTCAGGACTTTTCTTGTTCCCCTGGAGAGCAGGAGAATTGCAAGCCCTGGACAGAGCAGTCATATCAGGGCACTGTGAGATGGAAGCCAAGAATTTGACTTTCGCAACGCTGTGTCTACACTACCATAAAGTGGACTATGCAAGGTTGAAATAAGTGTTACTCCTTGTGCAAAGCAGGCATAGGGAAAGTGACTTCAGTGGCTCTTAAAGTCAACAGAATGGGCTTGGTAATTTGCACTCGTTTAGAAAATCAACCTCATGTGGCTAAATTCAACCTAAACTTAAACACTTGGGCTATGTCTACACTGGCGGCTTCATGCGCAAGAAAACGTCCACACTGCCATATGTGAGAGCTGTGCTTTTGCGCAAGAGCGCCCATGGCAGTGTGGACACTCTCTTGCGCAAGAAAGCTCTGATGGCCATTTTAGCCATAGGGCTTTCTTGCGCAAGAAATCCCTGCTGAGCATCCACACTGTCCTCTTGCGCAAGAGCTCCTGCGCAAGAGAGCTTACACCTATTAAAAAAGAGCGTAGCTCTTGCGCAAGAAGCCCTCCCTTACCACGCCGTACTGTAAATTTCCTTGCGCAAGAGCGGGCGGGCAGTGTGAATGCTCTGCAGATTCTTGCGCAAGAACAGCCATACTTGCGCAAGAAGCCGTGAGTGTAGACATAGCCCTAGTGAAGACCAGGCCCATAAGCCTAACACTTTTATCCTGACTCCCACCAGCCTAGTTACCCTTTGAGGTACACCCTTTGCCCCTTCCCTACATCTGTGGGCATGTCTAGCCTGCTCCTATCTCTCCCCCATTGCTGCATTTAAATCAGGTTGTTCTGTCCTCCTCTTAGCTGGGCACCAGCAGGTCACTGAGAGCACAGGAGATGACACACTGTCTCCCAGATCTCAGTTCCTGCCCCTGTAATCCCCAGGTCCTTTTCTGCTGAGCTGCTGTTTAGCCTGTCAGTCCCCAGCCTGTAGCAGTGCTTGAGATTCTTCCGGCCCAAGGGCAGGACTCTGCATTTGCCCTTGTTGAACCTCATCAGATTTCTTGTGGCCCAATCCTCTAATCTGTCTAGGTCACTCTGGACCTGATCCCTACGCTCCAGTGTATCTATCTTTACCCTCAGCTTAATACGGGGCAGGCAAAATATGGCCCATGGGCCGAATCCTGCCCATGTAACATTTCTGTCTGGCCCATGGCACAGTGGAATGCTCAGGCAGGCTGTCCCTGCCATGGCTCCACACTGCTCCCAGAAGCAGCCGGCTGCTGCTGCCATGTCCCTGTGCACCCCTTTGGGGGACAGGGCCAGTGGGTCTCCTTGCACGGCATGTGCCCGCAAACACCACTTCCCACAGCTCCCACTGACCAACAGAGAATAAGACAGAGAATATCTTATTGCCTCAATATAAATACATGGTATGTCCAGATCTTGAATACTGTGTACAGATGTGGTCACCTCATCTCAAAAAAGATATCATTCTTTGAGGAAGAGTGGCTCTTGCGCAAGAGGGGGGTTTTGCGCAAAAAGGTGCTGTTTAGACAGCTCCTTTTTGTGCAAAAGCCTCATGTACAAAAACGGTCCCTAATTAATTATGCAAATGAAGCGTGGCAATATGCTAATCCATGCTTCATTTGCATAGGCTTTTGTGCAAGAGGGATGCAATGTAGATGTAGCCTAAGGAAAAATTCTTGTTCCCATACCATAAAAGCTAGGGGTCACCAAATGAAATGAATAGGTAGCAGGTTTAAAACAAACAAAAGGAAGTTTTTCTTCATGCAGCACAAAGTCAACTTGTGGAACTCCTTGCCAGAGGAGGTTATGAAGACCCAGACTTTAACAGAGTTCAAAAAAGAACTAGATAAATTCATGGAGGTTAGGTCCATCAATACTTATTAGCCAGGATGGGTAGGAATGGTGGTCATATCTACATTGGCCTTCTCTACTCCCCTTATTTCAAAATAACAAGGAAAACATCCACACTAACAAGCCTGTTATTTCAAAATAATGGGCTCATTATTTTGAAATAATAACTCCTGCTTGGAAAGAGGAATAAACTTATTTCAAAATAGTTATTTTGGGAGTTATTATTTCGAAATAACTTATTTTGAAATAAGCTGGTAGTGCAGATACAGCCCCAGTCCCTAGTCTCTGTTTGTCACAGGCTGGAAATGGATGACAGGGGAGGGAGCACTTGATGATTCCCTGTTCTGTTCACTCTCTCTGGGGCACCTGGCATTGGCCACTGTTCGGAAGACAGGATATTGTGCTAGGTGGACCTTTGGACTGACCCAGCATAGAATCATAGAATCATAGAACCATAGAGCTGGAAGAGACCTCAGAAGGTCATCAAGTCCAGCCCCCTGCTCTAGGCAGGACCAATCCCAACTAAATCAACCCAGCCAGGGCTTGGTCAAGCCAAGACTTTAACACCTCTAGGGATGGAGACTCCACTACTTCCCTAGGTAACCCATTCCAGTGCTTCACTACCCTCCTAGTGAAATAGTTTTTCCTAATATCCAACCTGGACCTCTCCCACCACAACTTGAGACCATTGCTCCTTGTTCTGCCATCTGTCACTACTGAGAACAGCCTCTCTCCATCCTCTTTGGAAGCTCCTTCAGGAAGTTGAAGGCTGTTATCAAATCCCCTCACTCTTTTCTGCAGACTAAACAGACCCAACTCCCTCAGCCTCTCCTCATAAGTCATATGCTCCAGCCCCCTAATCATTTTGGTTGCCCTCCGCTGGACCCTCTCCAATGCGTCCACATCCTTTTTATAGTGGGGGGCCCAGAACTGGACACAATACTCCAGATGTGGCCTCACCAGAGCCGAATAAAGGGAATAATGACATCTCTGGATCTGCTGGCAATGCTCCTCTTAATAACCTAATATGCCATTAGCCTTCTTGGCTACAAGGGCACACTGTTGACTCAGATCCAGCTTCTCATCCACTGTAACCCCAGGTCCTTTTCTGCAGAACTACTACTTAACTGGTTGGTCCCCAGCTTGTAACTATGCTTGGGATTCTTCCGTCCCAAGTGCAGGACTCTGCACTTGTCCTTGTTGAACTTCATCAGATTTCTTGTGGCCCAATCCTCCAATTTGTCTAAGTCACTCTGGACCCTATCTCTGCCCTCAAGTGTATCTACCTCTCCCCCTAGCTTAGTGTCATCTGCAAACTTGCTGAGGGTGCAATCCATCCCCTCATCCAGGTCATTAATAAAGATATTGAACAAAACCGGTCCTAGACCCGAACCTTGGGGCACTCCGCTAGCCTGACATTGAGCCGTTGATCACTCCCGCTGGGCCCGGCCTTCTAGCCAGCTTTCTATCCATCTTACCGTCCATTTATCCAATCCACATTCCCTTAACTTGCTGGCAAGAATATTGTGGGAGACCATATCAAAAGCCTTGCTAAAGTCAAGGTATATCACATCCACTGATTTTCCCACGTCCACAGAGCCAGTTACCTCATCATAGAAGCTAATCAGATTGGTCAGGCACGACTTGCCCTTTGTGAATCCATGCTGACTATTCCTAATCACTTTCCTCTCTTCCAAGTGCCTCAAAATGGATTCCTAAGGATCCCTTCCATGATTTTTCCAGGAACTGAGGTAAGACTGACCAGCCTATAGTTCCCTGGATCGTCCTTCTTCCCTTTTTGAAGATGGGCACTACATTTGCCTTTTTCCAATCATCCGGGATTTCTCCGATCTCCACGATTTTTCAAAGATAATGGCCAAAGGCTCTGCAATGACATTTGCCAACTCCCTCAGTACCCTTGGATGCATTAAGTCCTGACCCATGGATTTGTGTACGTTTAGCTTTTCTAAATAGTTCCTAACCTGTTCTTTACCCACCACGGGCTGTCCATCTTCATCCCATCTTGCGTCACTTAGCGCAGAAGTCCAGGAGCCGACCTTGTCCGTGAATACAGAGGCAAAGAAAGCATTGAGTACTTCAGCTTTCCCCACATCATCTGTCACTAGGTTACCTCCTTCATCCAGTAGGGGCTGCACACCCTCTCTGATCACCTTCTTCTTGTTAACATGCCTGTAGAAACCTTTCTTGTTATCCTTCACATCCTTAGCCAGTCGCAATTCCATTTGCGCTTTCACCTTCCTGATAACCCCCCGGCATTCTCGAGCTATACATTTAAACCCCTCCCTGGTCATTTGTCCAAGTTTCTACTTTTTGTAAGCTTCCTTTTTGTGCTTAAGTTCACCAAGGATTTCCCCTGTAAGCCAATCCGGTCTCCTACCATGTTTGCCTCTCTTGCTACGCGTCAGGATGGTTTCTTTCTGTGCCTTCAATAAGGCTTCTTTAAAATACTGCCAGCTGTCCTGGACTCCTTTCCCTTCATGTTAGCATCCCAGGGATTCTGCCCATCAGATCTCTGAGGAGTCAAAATCTGCTTTTTGAAGTCCAAGGTGTGTATTTTACTACTCTCTTTTCTTCCTTTGGTCAGGATCCTGAAATCTACCATCTCATGATCACTGCTTCCAAGGTTGTCACCCACCTCTACTTCCCCTATTAATTCCTCCCTGTTTGTGAGCAGAAGTTCAAGCTGCGCACGGCCCCTGGTCGGATCCTTCAGCACTTGTGTCAAGAAGTTATCCCCAACATTCTCCAAAAACTTCCTGGATTGCCTGTGTACCGCTGTATTGGTTTCCCAAGAGATGTCAGGGTGATTAAAGTCCCCCATGAGAACCAGGGCCTGCGATCTGGAAGCTTCTCTCAGTTGTCCGAAGAAAGCCTCATCTACCTCATCCACCTGATTCGGTGGCCTGTAGCAGACACCAACCACAACATCACTGCTGTTGTTTGCTCCTTTAAACTTAACCCATAGACTCTCAACAGGTTTTTCTCCTCTTTATACTGGAGTTCAGAGCAACCATAGTGCTCTCTTACATATAGTGCAACCCGTCCTCCTTTTCTCCCCTGCCTGTTCTTCCTGAACAGTCTATACCCTTCCATGACAGCACTCCAGTCATGCGAGTCATCCCACCAAGTCTCTGTTATCCCAATTAAATCATATTTCTCGGACTAGGCCAGGGCCTCCAGTTCGTTGCCCAGGCTTCTCGCATTAGTGTACAAACACCTCAGGTAACCAGTTGATCGCCCTATCTTCTCCATTTGAAACAGGGGTCCTCCTTTCTTGCTCGTTCCTCTCTGCATTTCTTCCCGTATCCGACTTTCCCACTCCCCTCAGGGTTTTGGTCACCGTCCCCCGACGAACCTAGTTTAAAGCCCTCCTCACTAGGTTTGCAAGCCTGCCCGCAAAGATGCTCCTTCCTCTCTTGGTTAGGTGGATCCCATCTCTTCCTAACAATCCTCGTGCCCGGAACAGAGTCCCATGGTCGAAGAAACCAAAGCCCTCTCTGCGACACCACCTGCGCAACCACGCATTTACGTCCTCAATTCGACGATCCCTGCCCAGTCCTTTCCCTTCAACAGGGAGGATGGACGAGAACACCACTTGCGCTCCGAGTTCTTGGATCCTTCTTCCCAGCGCTACATAATCCGCAGTCACCCGCTCAAGGTCATTCTTGGCCGAATCGTTAGTTCCCACGTGGAGAAGCAGGAAGGGGTAGCGATCCGAAGGTTTGATCAGTTTGGTAAGCCTCTCAGTCACATCCTGAATGTGAGCTCCTGGTAAGTAGCATACCTCTCGAGATTCCAGGTCCGGACGGCAGAGGGATGGCTCAGTCCCTCTTAGGAGGGAGTCCCCGACCACCACTGCCCGTCGTTTTCTTTTGGGGGTGGTGGCTGTGGAACCCCCATCCCTAGGACTACGCATCCCATGCCTTCCAGGAGATGGTGTTCCCTTGCGGTTTCTTCCTTTTGAGGTCCCTTCCAAAGAATTCAGCACTGCAGAGCCTGTGGAGAGAGCCTGAAAGCGATTACTTACCTCTATAGCATTGGGGGATTCCTGTGCTGGCCTTTTTCCCCTTCTAGAAGTTACATGCTGCCAGTTCTCTTCCTGGTCACATACTGCCCTCTCTGGCTCTTCCGCCTGCCGTGCTTGAAGGATTAAACGCTGCCTTCTGTTGAGGAAGTCTTCATCCTCTCTGATCGAGCGTAGGGTTGACACTTGGGCCTCCAGCCCTTTAATTTTTTCTTCCAAAATGGCGACGAGCTTGCACTTAGTGCAGATGAAATCCGATCTTTCTTCCGGGAGGAAGACAAACATGGCACACTCCATGCAGGTAGAGAAAAAAAAAAAGTGAGAAAAAAAGCCTCACTCACCAACACAGGGAAAAACAAACAAAAACAAAAAGAACACACACCAACCCTCACTCACAAACACAAGCTCAGCACACAGCAAGAAAGCCCCAAACACAACACACACTTCCCTCAAGAGTCCTGTATCTGCTTCTCCTCTACCTGGAGAACTCCCTCTCTAAAGCCTCACTCAAAAACACAGAGAAGGGAAAAAACCAAAAAACAAAAAAACACACCCGCCACCACACACCAACAAACACAAGCTCAGCACACAGTAAGAAAGCCCCAATAACAACACACACTTCCCTCAAGAGTCCTGTATCTGCTTCTCCTTTACCTGGAGAACTCCCTCTCTAAACTCCCTGTTAGCACTCACCTGTTCGCAAGCTCCTTGGTCGCTTGCCCAAGGAGCCTTATAAAGCCCGTTCTTATGTTCTTATGTTCTCAGTCATGAACAGGGGACTCAGCCAGTCATGGTTGAAACTGATGGAAAGAGTTTTGGGTGAGAGAAAACTTTAGACAGGAGAGTAACCTGTTGTAGTCGCTATAAAAAACGAGGAATCAGGAACACGAGGGAAAACGAGGCGTGAACAGGAACAGCTAACAGGGAGTTTGGAGAGGGAGTTCTCCAGGTAAAAGAGGAGTAAAAACGGGACCCTTGTGGAGCTTCTGAAAGGTTTGAAATCTAGAAGCCTCTGTTAATTGGCTGAGCCTCAGTCAGGGGGAGGGGCTACCAGAGCTATATAAGCCTGTGACTCAGCGACCAGGGAGCTTGCGAACAGGAACAGCTAACAGGGAGTTTGGAGAGGAGGTTAGAGGGGGAGGTTAGAGGGCACTAGTGACTTCTGACCTTCTTTAAAACATAACTCTTATAATAATCTATATTCCAGAGGTTTAAAAAGAATCCCAGTTTATACTTAAACTTATTCATTAGAAAAATGGAGACAGGAGCCCAGCAGCAGAGTGGGGGCTATCCTGTTTATTGCGTCGAGTGTAACATGTATGATTACCTGCCCAGTGGGCGGGTGGCATGTGTGTGCACCCGTTGCAAGGAGCTCCTGACCCTCAGAGACCGAGTTCGGGCTTTGGAGGCCAGGGTGGCTGAACTGGAGGAGCTAAGGGAGGTAGAGAGATATGTTGATGAGACTTTCCAGGACACTGTAGTACTGTCCCACCTCCAGTCTGAGAGCCCCAGTGCTCTTAAGGAGGATGAAAGTCTCAAGGGAACAGAGCATTCAATGGGAGCAGAGGGAAACCATCCCGTAGTTGGGACCCTCCTCCCAGAGGATGTTGCGGTATCCTCTCGCACTGAGGATACCTCTGAGGGGGAGGGAATGCCAGTTCGGAAGAGGCAGGTGTTAGTAGTGGGTGATTCGATCGTTAGAAACATAGATAGTTGGGTTTGTGATGACCGGGAGAACCGTATGGTCACTTGCCTGCCTGGTGCGAAGGTTGTGGATCTCTCGAGGCATCTAGATAGACTTATGTGTGCTGGGGAGGAGGTGGTCGTGGTACATGTAGGTACCAATGACGTAGGGAAGGGTAGGAGAGATGTCCTGGAGGCCAAATTTAGGTTGCTAGGAAAGAGACTGAAATCCAGGACTTCTATGGTGGCATTCTCGGAAATGCTTCCAGTTCCACACGCAGGGCCAAGTAGGCAGGCAGAGCTTCAGAGTCTCAATGCGTGGATGAGACGATGGTGTAGGGAAGAGGGGTTTGGATTTATTAGGAACTGGGGACACTTTTGGGAGAGGGGGAGCCTATACAGGAAGGGTGGGCTCCACCTAAACCAGGGTGGAACCAGACTGCTGGCACTAAACATTAAAAAGGCCAGAGAGCAGTTTTTAAACTAAGAGATGGGGGAAAGCCGATTGGTGCGGAGATGCACGTAAATCGGAGGGAGACTTCTCTTAGAGGAGAATCCATTGATAGAGATTCTCTAAGCTGTAGTCAGAAAGAGAGGAGGGGAGAGGGCAAACCATGGGCCAGAGCAGACAAACAACCGCATACAAAGGAATCCAATACATCAGGGAAGGGCAGACAAATAAGCAGTGGCAAATTTTCAAAGTGCTTCTACACAAAGGCTAGGAGTCTGACTAATAAGATGGGTGAACTAGAGTACCTAGTATTAAATGAGGAGATTGACATAATAGGCATCACTGAAACCTGGTGGAATGAGGAAAATCTGTGGGACACAATCATACCGGGATATAAAATATATCGAAAGGCTAGAGCAGGCCGGGTGGGTGGCGGAGTGGCACTGTATGTGAAAGAGAATGTAGAATCAAATGAAATAAAAATATTAAGTGAATCAACATGTTCAATAGAATCGCTATGGATAGTAATTCCATGCTCCAATAATAAGAAATTAGCAGTAGGGATATATTACCGACCACCTGACCAGGACAGCGATACTGACATTGAAATGCTGAGGGAGATTAGAGAGGCTACCAAAATAAAGAACTCTATAATAATGGGGATTTTAATTACCCCCATATTGACTGGATACATGTCATCTCAGGAAGAGAAGCGGAGATAAAATTTCTCAATGGCTTAAATGACTGCTTCTTGGAGCAGCTAGTGCAGGAACCCACAAGGGGAGAGGCAATTCTCGATTTAGTCCTGAGTGGAGCGCAGGATCAGGTCCAGGAAATAACCGTTACAGGACCGCTTGGGAATAGTGACCATAATATAATAACATTCAACATTCCTGTGGTGGGAAGAACACCTCAGCAGTCCAGCACTCTGGCATTTAATTTCAAAAAGGGGAATTACACAAAAATGAGGAGGTTAGTTAAACAGAAATTAAAAGGCACAGTGACTAGAGCCAAATCCCTGCAAGCTGCATGGAAACTTTTAAAGACACCATAATAGAGGCCCAACTTAAATGTATACCCCAAATTAAAAACATAGCAAGAGACCTAAAAAGAGTCACTGTGGCTTAACCACCATGTAAAAGAAGCAGTGAGGGACAAAAGGCATCTTTTAAGAAGTGGAAGTCCAATCCTAGTGAGATAAATAGAAAGGAACATAAACACTGTCAAATCAAGTGTAAAATGTAATAAGAAAAGCAAAAAGATTTTGAGGAACAGCCAAAAACTCAAAAAGAAATAACAAAATGTTTTTAAGTACATTAGAAGCAGGAAGCCTGCTAAAAACCTGTGGGTCCCTAGACGATCGAACTATAAAAGGCGCAATCAAGGATGATAAAGCCATTGAGGAGAAACTAAATGATTTCTTTGCTTCAGTCTTCACAGCTGAGGACGTTGGGGAGATTCCCAAATCTGCACCGTCCTTTGTGGGTGATGAATCTGAGGAACTGTCCCGAATTGAAGTGTCATTAGAGGAGGTTTTGGAACAAATAGAAAAACTTAATGTTAACAAATCTCCGGGACCGGATGGCATTCATCCAAGGGTTCTAAAAGAACTCAAATGGGAAATTGCTGAACTATTATCTGTGGTTTGTAACCTATCCCTTAAATCGGCTTCCGACCTAATGACTGGAAGGTAGCCAACGTGACAGCAATATTTAAAAAGGGCTCTAGAGGCGATCCGGCAATTACAGACTGGTAAGTCTAACTTCAGTACCGGGCAAATTAGTCAAACAATAGTAAAGAATAAAATTGTGAAGCATGTAGAAGAACATAATTTGTTGGACAAAAGTCAACATGGTTTCTGTAAAGGGAAATCCTGTTTTACTAATCTATTAGAGTTCTTTGAAGGGGTTAACAAACATGCGGACAAGGGGGATCCAGTAGATATAGTATACTTAGATTTTCAGAAAGCCTTTGACAAGGTCCCTCACCAAAGGCTCTTGTGTAAATTACATGGCCATGGGATAAGAGGGAAGGTCCTTTCTTGGATTGAGAACTGGTTAAAAGACAGGAAACAAAGGGTAGGAATAAATGGTAAATTTTCAGAATGGAGAGGGGTAACTAGTGGTGTCCCCAAGGGTCAGTCCTAGGACCAATCGTGTTCAACTTATTCATAAATGATCTGGAGAAAGGGTAAGCAGTGAGGTGGTAAAGTTTGCAGATGATACCAAACTGTTTAGGATAGTCAAGACAGAAGCAGACTGTGAGGACTCCAAGAAGATCTCTCACCAAACTGAGTGATTGGGCAACAAAATGGCAAATGAAATTTAATGTGGATAAGTGTAAAGTAATGCACATCGGGAAAAATAACCCCAACTATACGTACAGTATGATGGGGTTAATTTGGCTACGACAAATCAGGAAAGAGATCTTGGAGTTATTGTGGACAGTTCTCTGAAAACTTCCACACAGTGTGCAGCAGCGGTCAAAAGGCAAATAGGATGCTAGGAATTATTAAGAAAGGGATAGAAAATAAGACCCAGAATATCTTACTGCCCTGTATAAAACTATGGTACGTCCACATCTTGAATACTGTGTACAGATGTGGTCTCCTCACCTCAAAAAGATATTTTGGCCTTGGAAAGGGTTCAGAAAAGGGCAACTAAAATGATTAGGGGTTTGGAACGGGTCCCATATGAGGAGAGGTTAAAGCGACTGGGACTTTTCAGTTTAGAAAAGAGGAGACTGAGGGGATATGATAGAGGTATATAAAATCATGAGTGGTGTGGAGAGGGCCGATAAAGAAAAGTTATTTATTAGTTCCTAAATAGAAGAACTAGAGGACACCAAATGAAATTAATGGGTAGCAGGTTTAAAACTAATAAAAGAAAGTTCTTCTTCACACAGCGTGTAGTCAGCCTGTGGAACTCCTTGCCAGAGGAGGCTGTGAAGGCTAGGACTATAATAGAGTTTAAAGAGAAGCTAGATAATTTCATGGAGGTTAGGTCCATAAAAGGCTATTAGCCAGGAGATAAAATGGTGTCCTTGGCCTCTGTTTGTCAGAGGCTGGAGATGGATGGCAGGAGACAAATCGCTTGATCATTGTCTTCGGTCCATCCTCTCTGGGGCACCTGGTGCTGGCCACTGTCGGCAGACAGGACACTGGGCTAGATGGACCTTGGTCTGACCCAGTACAGCCGTTCTTATGTTCTTATGTAATCCTGTGGCAGTTTAAAGACTGACTAATGCAATTGGGCATAAGCTTTCATGGGCTGGAACCCACTTGGTCAGATGCATGGAACCCACTTCATCATTGCATCTAATGAAGTGACTCCCAGCCCACAAAAACTTAAGCCCAAATAAATCTGCTAGTCTTTAACCACAGGACTCCTAACTAGCTTTGAAGAAATAGACTAGCATGGCTAACCCTCTGAGACTGGTCTCTAGAACAGGGCTACTCAACTTTGGAAGCCCTGGGGACCACAGTGATACAGCACATGCCGAGGGCTGCAACTTAAGTGTGGTTGCATATACATGCAAAAATATATGCAAATAGCTTCTTTCACACTGATGGGCATGAATACAAAGATTAAGGCAAAACTATACAACACACAGGCCCCATTTAAGTCAGTTGTGCTGATATTAATAAAATGCAATAGTTACCCGATTTCCACCTATATGACAGCACTTTAAAAGAACAATGACAGTCCAGGAATTTAACGACTAAAACACATATCAACAGAAGACCATTATATTGACTACTTTTTTTGTTTTGGTTCCCACCTGTGGGCTGCAAACAAATGGCCCATGGGCCACATGTTGAGTAGCCCTGCTCTAGAAAGTGTGGTGTGATTTTCTTTTACATGTAACCACTTCTTTGCAATGCTGTTACTTGAATCTCTCTCTTTAGTAAGAAATGTAGCTGTGTTTTCCATATAAGTACATCTGAGAGTGTGGTGTTCGTGTTAAGCACGGTGTTGGATCTGAGCTGACTCTTACAGATGGTGTGTTCGGTGCCCTGGTAGTCCAGTGGTCAGTGGATAAGGGGCTGGACACAGCAGGGAACGCTCGGAGCTCTCAGGGGTTGGAGTGCACCTGTCCCTCTACCTTGCAGAGAGAAGGGGCCTGGAGGGTAAGGCTTGTGCTGCCAGGACCAGGTGGTTTCAGGGAGCTGAGCCCCAGCAGGCCCTGAGGAGATGGCTTCACACCGAGGGCAGGTGGTGGTGAGGTGCCTCAAAACCCAGAGACTCCCTGAGGGGGTGTCACAGTGGAGGTCCCTTTTATCCACTGTGGATAAAAGAGTGATTGAAGTAGCAGGATTAACATGAGGCTCTCACAGCCTGCGTGAACGCACTACCCACCAGGCTAAGCAAGCTCTCTCTCACTAAGGGTGCGTCTAGACTGGCAAAAACTTGCTGCCTGTCTACACTGGCCGTGAGAATTTGCACAAGAACACTGACGTTGTAACGTACAAAATCAGTGCTTCTTGCGCAAATACTTTGATGCTTCCGCTCAGGCATAAGCCAGTGTAGACAGGAACGTTAATTTCTTGTGCAAGAAAGCCCGATGGCTAAAACGGCCATCGGAGCTTTCTTGCGCAAGAGAGCGTCTATACTAGGCACGGATGCTTTTGCGCAAAAGCAAATCTTTTGCGCAAAGGCACATGCCAGTATAGACGCTCTTTTGCACAAATACTTTTAACGGAAAAACTTTTCCGTTAAAAGTATTTGCACAAAATCTTGCCAATCTAGACGCAGCCTAAGGGTACATCTACACTGCACCCGTAGCTCGAAATAAGCTATGCAATTTGAGCTATGCAAATTACGTAGCTTATTTCAAGTCAATTTTGAAGTAGCATATTTTGTAATTTGGCGCTGTCTACACAGCACCAAATTTCAAAATAACCTGCTATTCCAAAACGTCCCTTACTCCTTGTGGAATGAGGTTTACAGGGGCATTGGAATAGCAAGCCCATTATATTTTGAAATAACAGGCTTGCTGTTAAGATGTAGGATAGCTCCGAAATATCCCGAAATAGCACTGCAGCCATAGAGGTAGCTGGGAGTAGCTTCCCACACAGGCCCGCTGAGGTGCCTCTCTTCTCAGGAGCTTCATTCTGTTCTGGATCTCCCGAGTCAGGCCAGGTTCATATCACAACTGCACCACTACAGCACCGCAGCTGTACCAGCATTGCATGAGATCTTGAAATCATTGTGGATAGACTGCAGTGGCAGTGAAAAACTAAAAAACTAACAGGATACTGGAAATCATTAGGAAAGGAATAGATAATAAGACATAAAATACCATATTGGCTCTATATAAAATCATGGTATACCCACATCTTGAATACTGTGTGCAGATTTGGTCACCCTATCTGAAAAAAGATATCTTGGATTTGGAAAAGATACAGAAAGGGCAACAGAAATGATTGGAACAGCTTCCATATGAGGAGAGATTAACAAGACTGAGATTTTTAATCTTTGAAAGGAATAACTAAAGGATGGGGGCATATGTTAGAGATCAAGAGAATCATGAATAGTGTGGAGAAATAGACTAAAGAACTGTTATTTACTCCTTCACTAACCTAACAGAAGATTCTCCCCCAATTAAATGTATAGACAGCAGATTTAAAACAAATTATTTCTTCACAGTCAACTTGTAGAACTCTTTGCCAGGAGTTGGGGGAACTGCTGCTTGCTATCAGCCAGCTAAAAGAAAAGAGCTGTCCTGGGTGTGGGTGTGCCCACAACAAGGCTGTGTCTACATTGGCATGTCTACACTGGCGGGGAGTTCTTGCGCAAGAACACTGACGTTCTAATGTGTGAAATCAGTGCTTCTTGCGCAAGAACTATGATGCTCCCGCTCAGGAATAAGCCCTCTTGCGCAACTGTTCTTGCGCAAGAGGCCAGTGTAGACAGGCAACATGAATTTCTTGCGCAAGAAAGCCCGATGGCTAAAATGGCCATCAGAGCTTTCTTGTGCAAGAGAGCATCTACACTGGGGCTGTGTCTACACTGGCAAGATTTTGCGCAAATACTTTTAACGGAAAAGTTTTTCCGTTAAAGTATTTGCACAAGAGAGCGCCTACACTGGCATGTGCTTTTGCGCAAAAGATGTGCTTTTGCGCAAAAGCATCTGTGCCAGTGTAGACGCTCTCTTGCGCAATACAGCTTTGATGGCCATTTTAGCCATCGGGCTTTCTTGCGCAAGAAATTAACATTGCCTGTCTACACTGGCCTCTTGCGCAAGAATACTTGCACAAGAGGGCGTATCCCTGAGTGGGAGCGTCAGAGTATTTGCGCAAGAAGCACTGATTTTGTACATTACAACGTCAGTGTTCTTGCGTAAATACTCGCGGCCAGTGTAGACAGGCGGCAAGATTTTGCAAAATCTTGCCAATGTAGACATAGCCTGGCACGGATGCTTTTGCGCAAAAGCACATCTCTTGCACAAAAGCACATGCCAGTGTAGACGCTCTCTTGCGCAAATACTTTAACGCAAAAACTCTTGCGTTAAAAGTATTTGTGCAAAATCTTGCCAATGTAGACGTAGCCCAATTGTTTAGCTCTGTAAGATAATTAATTGTTAACTGTTGATATGTAAATACAGCTCATGCCAGGAGTGGGAGGGAATATGAGGTGTGGCTATGTAAATCCAATTCAGCCAGGGATGATGGAGGATCAGTGTTGGAATGGAAAGTGGTGTATTGTAAATAATTTGGGGCTGTTGCGGGGATCACAAATCATGCTACCCCTAAATGTGGTAACTGTAAAACATGACACAAGTGCTTGCAGGAGAGACACCATCATTGTAAGAGGTCTCCAAGGAACAAGCCTCCCCCCTTCCAGAGTTAAGTGAACTGAGCTGGGGGAAAAGGTTAAAGGGCTTGAGTCAGTCTGTGTCACACCTGCTAGGTGTAAGCTGTAGGACTGGCCCAACCTGCCCCTTTTGCCCCTTTGTTTTAAGAACAGATCTAAAGCAGACTCCATGAGAAGTCTTTTTGCTAGTCCAGTGGAAGCTGGAATCCTTTGCCAGTCTAGGTGGTGGCTAAAGAGTTGAAATCACTAAGGCTGTGTCTACGATGGCGTGATCTTGTGCCAAAGCGGCCGCTTTTGTGCAAAAACTTGCTGCCTGTCTACACTGGCCATGTGTTCTTGCACAAGTAAACTGACGTTCTACTGTATGAAATCAGGGCTTCTTGTGCAAGAACTATGATGCTCCCACTCAGGATTAAGCCCTTTTGTACAACTGTTCTTGCACAAGAGGCCAGTGTAGACAGGCAACATGAATTTCTTGCACAAGAAAGTCCTATGGTTAAAAGGGCCATCAGAGCTTTCTTGCGCAAGAGAGTGTCTACACTGGCATGGATGATCTTGCGCAGAAGCACATCTCTTGCGCAAATGCACATGCCAGTGTAGATGCTCTCTTCTGGAAGAGTTTTTGCACAAGAACTCTTCCGCAAAAGAGTTCTTGCACAAGATCATGCCAGTGTAGACATAGCCTAAGAGCTGAAATCACTGGTTTGGCTGGGAGCCAGATGCATTGCAGCCAGCGAAGCGGCGGTGGCTAGCAGAGTGGCTGGTGGGAACCACTGGCAGGCAGCCGGTAGGAGCAGCGGCAGGCGAGGAGCAGCAACCAGCGGCGTGGCGCGGCAGCAGGTGAGGAGCGGCGGCAGATGACCAGTGGCACGGCGCGGCTGGTAGGAGCGGCAGTAGGCGAGGAGCGGCGGCAGGCGACCAGTGGCACGGCGCAGCTGGTAGGAGCGTCGGCAGGCGACCAGTGGCACGGAGCAGCTGGTAGGACCTGCAGCAGGAGACCAGCGGAGCGTCTGGTGGAGTGGAATGAGACAGCTGGTGGAGCGTGGCAGAGTGGCTCGCGTTAAAGACTGCAGCAGAACTCTACGGAGAGGTGGGGCTGTCGGCCTCGGACCATGTAAGGTGCCCCCCTATCTATCCCTCCACCCCCATTTCTACCCAGGTTGGGAGGTAAAACCCTGTGGGTGAACTTTTGGACTCTGGGCGGCACTGACCAGGGACAGAGACTTTTGGGGTGTTGGACTTTGGGACTTCGGGTGATTCTTGGCTGGGGGGGTGGGGGCTTAGCTCATGTTTGGGCTATGAACTCTGTGGTATTTTCCCAAGTTAATGCCGTATGACTTCTCTCTCTGTTTCATTAAGGCTGCGTCTAGACTGGCATGATTTTGCGGAAATACTTTTAATGGAAAAGTTTTTCCGTTAAAAGTATTTCCGCCGCAAAAGAGTGTCTAGATTGGCACGGATGCTTTTGCTCAAAAAGTGCTTTTGCGCAAAAGCATCTGTGGCCAGTATAGATGCGATTTTGAGCAAGAAAGCTCTGGTGGCCATTTTTGCCATCGGGGCTTTCTTACGCAAAAAATTCCTTCCCTGTCTACACTGGCCCTCTTGCGCAAGAACACTTGCGCAAGAGGGCTTTTTAAGCGGGGCGTCAGAGTTCTTAAGAAGAACACTGACAATCTTACATTAGATCGTCAGTGTTATTGCGCAAATTCAAGCGGCCAGTGTAGACAGCTGGCAAGTTTTTGCGCAAAAGCGGCCGCTTTTGTGCAAAATCTTGCCAGTCTAGACGCACCCTAAATGTTTCTTTCCTACACTCAGACTCTGTGCTTGCAAGTGGGGAAGCATTTCCTCTCAGAGGCACCAAGGGGTGTGTGAATTTCCCAGGTTACTGGGTGGGGGCTCGAGCCGGTTCTGTGTGAGATAGACCCCTAGATATTGAACCCGGTCCTGGTTGCTGCCAGGCCTACCCAGCAGAAGGGTTACACCTACCATATTTGCTTTTCTTGCTGCGAATCGGGATGGTTTGCTCCTGTGCCTTCAATGAGATTCTTTAAAATACTGCCAGCTCTCCTGGACTCCTTTCCCCCTCATGTAAGCATCCCAGGGGATCCTGCCCATCAGTTCCTTGAGGGGGTCAAAGCTGCTTTTCTGAAGTCCAGGGTGTGTATTTTGCTGCTCTCCTTTCTTCCTTTGGTCAGGATCCTGAACTCAACCATCTCATGATCACTGCTGCCCAGGTTGACCTTCCAAAGGCCAGGTCACTGCTGCCACATCTACTTAGTTCCAATTAAGGACCAGGAAAAGCTCCTGAGCTTACCCCACGATCACCCTAGTGGCCATGCTGGGGTGAACAGAATCAAAGATCGGTTGAGGAGGTCATTCTACTGGGAGGGAATGGGCAAGGAGGTGGCTGGCTATGTCCGGACTTGTGAGGAGTGCCAGCAGGTGGGGAAGCCTCAAGACCAGGTCAAAGCACCTCTCCAGCTCCTCCCCATAACAGAGGTCCCATTTCAGTGTGCAACTGTGGATATTATGGGTCTTTTCCTTAAAAAGATCTCCAGAGAGAAACAGTTCATACTGACTCTGGTGGATTTTGCCACCCGATGGCCTGAAGCAGTGGCTCTAGGGAACATTATGGCCAGGAACGTGTGCCAGGCCCTGACAGAAATCCGCTTTTGCATGGACTACTGTAAGCTGAATGCTGTAACTCGCCCAGTCAACTAACCAAAGCCACCACAGATGAGCTATTGGAGAAGCTGGGGTGTGCCTAGTTCATCTCCACCCTACACTTAACCAAGGGGTACTGGCAGGTACCCCTGGAGGATGCAGCCAAGGAAAAGTCAGCCTTCATTGCACATGCAGGGCTGTATGAGTTTAGTGTTCCCCCTTTCGGGCTGCACAATGCACCTGCAACCTTCCAAAGGCTTGTGGATAGTCTACTAGCCGGATTTGGGGAATTTGCACTGGCCTATCTGGACGATGTGGCCGTATTCTCTGAGGGTATGTCTACACTAGCCCCCTAGTTCGAACTAGGGAGGCTAATGTAGGCATTCGAAGTTGCAAATGAAGCCTGCAATTTAAATATCCTGGGCTTCATTTGCCTCTTCCCGGGCGCCGCCATTTTTAAATCCCCCTTAGTCCGAACTCCGTGCCTGCCACGCGGACGCAGGTAGTTCGAATTAGGATCTCTAATTCGAACTACCATTACTCCTCGTGGAACGGTACCGTTACTCCTCGTGGGAGTGCTATGAGATTGGGTATGCTCTAGAGAAGCTACAACCATACGTGTGGGGCACGCTTTCTTTGGCAGACCGACTATTCCACACTAAGTTGGCTTCCTACTGTCAAGGAGATTAACAAGAAATTCCTTCAATGGAGCTTGGCTCTCCAAGACTTTAACTTTGACATACAACACATTTCAGGAGCTTCTAACAAAGTGGCTGACACCCTCTCTGGAGAGGCATTTCCAGACTCAGCTACTTAGAACTCTCTCTGTATATTGGTCATTGTACTTTTTTAAAGGGGATGATTTGATTCTTGTGTCCTGGAAGGTCTGTCTGTCTGTCTGTGTCTCTGACTGAGAGGTCAGCTGCTAGCAACTGCAGCTTGTTTTCCTCTTTTCTTTTTTCAAGCTCTTTTAGGGTGAAAGAGTTTGGGGGTACCCCTAGGGGTAGGTTCAAGTGTTCACCCCCTGATTTTTTTAGGGATAAAAATCAGTTGATGGTGGCAGCAATTCCCTAAAATCTGTATTGTTGGGGAAGTTATGAGTCAACAGTATACCCTTGTAGCCAAGAAGGCTAATGGCATATTAGGTTGCATTAAGAGGAGCATTGCCAGCAGATCCAGAGATGTCATTATTCCCCTTTATTCGGCTCTGGTGAGGCCACATCTGGAGTATTGTGTCCAGTTCTGGGCCCCCCACTACAAAAACGATGTGGACGCATTGGAGAGGGTCCAGCGGAGGGCAACCAAAATGAATAGGGGGCTGGAGCATATGACCTATGAGGAGCGGCTGAGGGAGTTGGGTCTGTTTAGTCTGCAGAAGCGAAGAGTGAGGGGGATTTGATAGCAGCCTTCAACTTCCTGAAGGAGCTTCCAAAGAGGATGGAGAAAGGCTGTTCTCAGTAGTGACAGATGGCAGAACAAGGAGCAATGGTCTCAAGTTGTGGTGGGAGAGGTCCAGGTTGGATATTAGGAAAAACTATTTCACTAGGAGAGTGGTGAAGCACTGGAATGGGTTACCTAGGGAAGTAGTGGAGTCTCCATCCCTAGAGGTGTTTAAGTCTCGGCTTGACAAAGCCCTGGCTGGGTTGATTTAGTTGGGATTGGTCCTGCCTAGAGCAGGGGGCTGGACTTGATGACCTTCTGAGGTCTTTTCCAGCTCTATGATTCTATGTTTTTGTAACCAGCATCTGTAGAAGCAAAGGTTTTTTGTCTTTTCTTTTCTTTTCTTTTTGAGCTTTGTGGGCCCTCACCTTCTGTACTTGGAGAGCCAGGGTGGGAAACAGCCCTGACAGCAAGTCATGCCTGACTGACCTGATGGCCTTCTATGACAAAGTAACTCGGTCTGTGGACATGGGGAAGGTGCTGGACGTGATCTACTTTGACTTTAGCAAAGCTTTTGAGATGGTCTCCCAAGTATTCTTGCCAGCAAGTTAAGGAATATGGATTGGATAAATGGACTGTAGGGTGGATAGAAAGCTGGCAAGACTGTCGGGCTCAACAGAGAGTGATTGATGGCTCGATATCTGGTTGGCAGTTGGTTTCAAGCGGAGTGCCCAAGGGTCAATTCTGGGGCTGGTTTTGTTCAACATCTTTATTAATGACCTGGATGAGGGGATGGATTGCACCCTCATTGAGTTTGCAGATGACACTAAGCTAGGGGGAGAGGTAGATATGCTGGAGGGTAGGAGTAGGGTTCAGCGTGACCTAGACAAATTGGAGGACTGGGCCAAAGGAAATCTGATAAGGTTCAACAAGGACAAGTGCGGCTGGGGGCCGACTGTCTAGGCAGAAGTTTGGCAGAAAAGGACCTGGGGATTACAGTGGATGACAAACTGGATATGAATCAACAGTGATCCCTGGTAGCCAAGAAGGCTAATGGCATATTAGGGTGCATTAGGAGGAGCATTGCCAGCAGAGCTAGAGAAGTGATTATTCCACTTTATTTGGCCCTGGTGAGGCCACATCTGGAGTACTGCATCCAGTTCTGGGTCCCTCCATTGCAGAAAGGATGTGGACACATTGGAGAGGGTCCAGCGAAGGGCAACAGAAATGATGAAGGGGCTGGAGCACATGACCTACGAGGAGAGGCTGAGGGATTTGGGTTTGTTTAGTCTGCAGAAGAGAAGAGTGAGGGGGGATTTGATAGCGGCCTTTAATTCCCTGAAGGGGGTTCCAAAGAGGATGGAGAGAGGCTGTTCTCAGTGGTGGCAGATGACAAAACAAGGAGCAATGGTCTCAAGTTGCAGTGGGGTGGTCTAGGTTGGATAATAGGAAAAGCGATTTCTCTGGGAGGGTGGGGAAGCACTGGGATGAAGCAGCCTTTGATAGCCTGAAGTTCTGCAGCCATTGCTGTTCTGCTGCACTAGCCTGTTCCACCAGCCAGTGCTAGCTGGTCCGCTGACTGAAGCTGCTCCAGGAAAATATCCTGCAGAGTTACCTGCTCAGCATCAACTCCCTCCACCTCCTTCCCTAGCCGTATGGTGGTGGCACTGCCCTGGCTGTCTCCCCACCCACCCTAAGCCATCTGGCTTCCCAGTTGCCAGTACACATGCAACAGCCAGCTGGTATTCATGCTGGTCAGCGTTATGGCCCTCAGCGAGTTTCCTCCATGCTGCCTGTCTGCATTTCGAAAATGGCTTAGCTGAATTATGAGATGCCAGGAGAGGACTCGTGGCAGTTTGTTTAGTTTGAAAGGCTCTGGAAGGAAACCCACGCTGCCCTGCGATAGAAACCTCAGACTGTATCGGGCCTAACAGTGGAACTTTGCACCATGGGATTTCGCCCACAATGCTGTGCAGATGGTTGTAAAATGCACAGCACTGTGCGAAACGATGAGTCACGAGGGATGTGACCTAAACCAGCATAACCAAAGTGGTGTGGGCACACTCCTTCGCCAGTTACTCTGCTTCAGTTCTAGGGGGAAACATACTAGAACTCCCTCCCCCCATGTGGGTATGGCCGTCGGCTATTCCCCAGGAAGGGCCCGGCAGAGATGCTGGTGCATGACAGCCATGGCTAAAGAGAGCGCTGGGACAGCAGAGTATAACTCAGCCAGCTCCTCCTCAGGGCAGATGCGTGGCATGGACACTCCTCTGCTGCCAGGGAAAAGGAGCTGGAGATGGATGGAGGTGGTGTCTGCCCAGTGAAGGGCAGTCACACGGCATGGCAGTTCCACAGTTGTCACCAGGGATCTGCGCAGAATCTTCCGCCTGCCTTGTTAGCAAATCACCAGCAAGTGTCTCTCCTGGGACAGAGGCTGGGCCACCAGCTCACCTGTGAGCAGCATGGCAGGAGGGTTTGAATCTCAAGTCGATTTGATTGGCTGCATATCTCACTTCAGATCCCAGCGAGGGAGCCGGCCCCTGGTCAGAAAATCACCCAGGCTCTCGGCGATCTTACAACACTGCTCCCCCATTTCACAGTTGAGGTGCTGCGGCCCAGAGGTCACATTGGGAGTCCATAGCACAGTCGGGGTTTGAATCCTGGTCGCACAAGGCCAGTGCCCTCAACCACACCACAGTTGGGGTCCATCTCCATTCTCTCATTGGCTCTCATTCAGTCCAGTTTCACTTGCGGATGATTGTGATTACAGAGAGCGTTCCCAACGGGCTGTGGAAGGAATTTCTGACAGGATGGAGAAATGGAGTCTGTGACTTGGGAGAGGCGCATAAGGGATAGGAATGAGTGGGCACTGGGGGAAGGGGAACTTGGGGATGGTGTGTGAAACGTCTAGTGGAGGATGGTTTGGGGGCTGACACATGTTCACTGGGGAAACTTCTGAGGGAGCTGTGCGTGCACTGAGCGCTTCGAGGTACGGGTGGTACCGTGCATTGCAGCATGGTTCTGAGGAGCTGTGTGTGCATTGGGGCTGGGGGTGTGGCTGGTTCTGTGCATTGCAGCATGGTTCTGAGGGAGCTGTGTGTGCATTTTTGTACGTGAGGGCTGGGGAGTGCGGGTGGTTTCATGCATTGCAGCATGGTTCTGAGGGAGCTGTGTGTGCATTGGGGCTGGGGGTGCGGGTGGTTCCGTGCATTGCAGCATGGTTCTGAGGGAGCTGTGTGTGCATTGAGGGCTGGGGGTGCGGGTGGTACCGTGCATTGCAGCATGGTTCTGAGGGAGCTGTGTGTGCACTGGGGGCTGGGGGTGTGGATGGTTCCGTGCATTGCAGCATGGTTCTGAGGGAGCTGTGTGTGCACTGGGGGCTGGGGGTGCGGATGGTACCGTGCATTGCAGCATGGTTCTGAGGGAGCTGTGTGTGCACTGGGGGCTGGGGGTGCGGATGGTACCGTGCATTGCAGCATGGTTCTGAGGGAGCTGTGTGTGCATTGGGGCTGGGGTGCGGATGGTACCGTGCATTGCAGCATGGTTCTGAGGGAGCTGTGTGTGCACTGGGGGCTGGGGGTGTGGGTGGTTCTGTGCATTGCAGGATGGTTCTGAGGGAGCTGTGTGTGTATTGGGGCTGGGGGTGCATATGGTACCGTGCATTGCAGCATGGTTCTGAGGGAGCTGTGTGTGCACTGGGGTTGGGGGTGCAGGTGGTACCGGGCATTGCAGCAAGGTTTGGGGATGAGTGCATTGGGGGATGGGCAGGGCGCTGCTACATGGGCCTATGGGGTGGGGGTGGGGTGCTACACGTGCATTGAGGCCTGGGGTGGGAAGGATCTGAGACAGCATGTGAGCATTAGTGAGAGGGCTCCATAAGGCCGCCAGGGACACATGAAAGTTGTAACTTCCGTCGCTCTGTGATGAGCTGGGGTAACAGCCCTCTGGCTGTATGCGACCCCTCTCCATTTCTCCCCTCGTCCCCAGGGACCAACCACCCGTGCGAGTCGCACTTGGGGCAGAAAGGCGAAAACGGGGCGAGGTGACATTTCAGCCACCCAGGGAGTGACCCTGCTGCTCCTGAGTAGCACCTGAGGCTGCAGGGGATGCGGGCGCCAGGAGTTTGGGTGTAGGGAATTGCTGATATTCTTGTGCTTTTGGGGTTGGGGGGTGGGGCTCACCTATGCCAGGGCCAATCACATTTTGTAGGCAGGGATGGGAATGAAATACCCTGTTCCCACCACCCTAGAGGACAGTTACCAAGACAGTTACCAAGTTGTTACCCTGTGACAACAGGCAAGTTTTCCCTCCCCATAGATCCGGGAGGAGCTCTCCCTCCCATGCAATGGCGCCAGAACTCAGGCCCTAGGGATCAGGCATTTTACCCAAAGAGCCCACAGAAAAGGCAGCATTCAAACCAACCACGCCTGACTCCATGCCGTGAGCCAGCCTGGCCACGCGTCCCAAGAGGGGGGCAAGCCAGGCTTGTAGCCTTGTGCCCACCAAGGAGCAGGCAGGTGGAGGGCACGCCTTCCCCCCAGGACTGTGCTAGGGGTCTGAGTCAGTGAACTTCCCTCAGGCAAACCTCCGGGCTGCTGAAAAGGCCAAAGCAAATTGTTTCTCTTTCTCCCCGGCAGCCCCGTCCGCCTTTCTTCTCCTCGCTCTGTTTCTAATTCTTTTCCTCTTCGGTAATGAGGGGATTACAAGGAAAACTCCAGCAGGACGCCTTTGTACGGGAGACAGTCTGAGTGGGGAAGGCAGCTCCCCTCTTTGTCCATCATTAGAGTTCTCCCCTTCCCTCAGCTGGAGGGACATTTAGAGCAATTACTTGTCCAGAAAGTAACTGTCAATCATTCTTAAAGGGGAAGGCCTCCAATTAATGACCTCGCCTTAATCCCTTGGACTCATTTCCAATCTGCAGGGCCTGGTGACATCTGCAAGACTAAATAAAGATTCTCTCGAGCCTTAGCGAGATGGTTCTGTGACAAATAAGGAGACTAGAGGGAACTTTGGCTGCCAAGCTGCAAGATTGGTGAGGTTGAGCCGCTTGTTTGCTTTCCAGGAGGGACCTTCCAAGTTAAATACTCCTGGAAAATCCAAGTGGGGCCCAGCAGGTAATTTTTGTTTCTTCTGATTCAGCGGGGAAAGGTGGGGGAGAGATGCCGTGAAGAAGTGAGGTCTCTGGAAAGAGGCACAGATGCTATGTGGTCACTGGGGGAACAGAAATGCAACAGGGACTGGGGAGGGAGAGCACTGGGCATAAGACAGGCCCTGGAAATCAGCAGAAAAACAGCACAGAAAACGTGGCGCTTGCCCGGTGAGGCCCAGCCCTTCTGTCCCTCTCACTGCAGGAATACCATCCCTGACTCCCACTGGCTCTCTCCTGCTGTACACTTAGGGCTGAATCTGGCCCACTCTCTCCCCCACTTCATTCACCTGCTTCTAGAGACAGTCCTTCCAGGTCAGAAGCCAGACCCCTGGATACTTTGGCTCCCTTAACTCTCTTTCCTTCTTAAATAATGGACATGAAAAGCAAACGGGTGCAAACCAGCATTCTGAGTTTATCAACAACGCTGGAACCAGCCGGCCAATCGTCCGTCTTTGCTTTTGTTACATTTTTCTACTTTTGCATTTCCTCTTCTCTTCTGTCCTTTTGCTTTTCTTTCTTTGCATTCCTGTTAAACTGCAGAAACGTTGGGGGAAGTCCTCAGAAATCCCAATCATTTGACTAATAAGCTTCAAGGAGACAGTTCAACAGTTTTAGTCATTGGTGATCTTTGACCTTTATCTCAGCTTGGAAAAAAATGCTCTTAACTGTTTCTCACTTTATTTACTTTTTTTAAGAAACGATGGGTAACCCCATTCCCATGCAGTATTGTAGAGGAATAAAAGTGTATTCAAGAATAAATCAAAACAGAGAGAAATCCCTAAGAGATTGTGTCTTTGCAGCTTCCTTCATTACAGTTTTAAAGCTTAAGTACTTAAAACTAAAAATTGCTGCTGCGATCATGGAGTTCATAATGAAATACCAGGATCCACTGAAGACCAAGACGGGAAATCGAAATCAGCTCTTTTAGTTGAATGAATCTAATTAAGGTTCCTTAAAAATTCTAGAAGTGATTCTTGAAATACACACCCTGAATTTATTCGGAGCGTTCCTTTTCTTTTTTGAGTTGCTTTGCAGGAATGGGACCAATTGCTGGAATGTTTAGAAGGGGAGCTGGTCCGATTATGCATTGTAGGGCCCGATCCTGTCCACTGACTCCAATGGATTCTGCATGAGCAAAGGCCATAGGCGTTGGTTGATTTTTATATTTGTGGGGAGCAGCTCCAGTCAGGTCAGTGGGGCTGTGTGTGAAGGGAGGCAAATTCTGCACCTGCCTGAGACTTGCAGTTTGGGGGCGGGTGTAACAAAGACTGCAGGATCTGTGCCTTCAGTCATCTCTGCTCATTACATATCCATTCGAGTTCATGAGGTTTTATTTCTGCTGGGTAGAATGAGCTTTCCAACAAGGATGACCCAGGTGAAAATGAAAAGGTGACAATGTGAGGCAGAGTCTCAGGAGGGCTGGGGAGACAGTGTAGGGGCCCTACAGGAACTGCACATGTCAAAACTAAAGCAGAGGGGGAAATAAAATCATTGGCAGAAATGTAACAGAACCAAGAGGAAGAGCCAGCTCTGAGATTTAACAGAGAAAGGGTTTATTGCAAACAGAAGCGTCAGATCCAGGTGGCTCCACAGAAGGAGAGCCAGGGGTGGAGAGGGATAGCTGGGATAGAGGCTATGTCTACACTACATAGTTTTTCCGGGATACTCTGCCGCGTCCAGGGAACGCGTCCGCTTTTTCAGATCAGTTTCCGAAAAAGCGGGCATGGTCTTTCGGAAGCCCTGTATTCCTCATTTTATGAAAGGGGAGGTGTTTCCCACATTTGGACCCGTGTAGAATTGGAAAAAGGTACGCAAATTGCGGTTTGCAATTTGTGTACCTTATTCCCGAAAATAACCTGAAGTGTAGACGTAGCCCTAGATCACCTTATGTGTTTGTTATTTTCTGATTTACTCTCCTCTTTACTCCCTTATGCATCGTTCTCTGCTCTTATTTTGCTTGTTTCTATGAATCTGCGATTCATTTAATTCCTTGCTTATTTTACTCCTGGGCCCACTCGGTGGATTATTTACTCTCATTCTTTCCATTGCGTAGGTCTTACTCTTTGCTTGTTGTGTGTGCAGCTAAAGCAGAGTGCTAGGATTGTAGAGGCTATGCACTCCCAGCCCCCTACCCTGGCCCAGCTCTACTGTGGGACCCCTCTCACGAGATTTGTCCCAGTTACCTGCCCGTGGCCCCAGCTCATATTGCTGTGGGCGCCTGCACCACCGGCACTTTTGCTCTTTATTATCTGGCAGTTTTTAAAATGGGTGTTTGTGCTTGTGCCGGAGGCCAGGCCCATGCTAACCCCGGTGCGGGGGGACTAGAACGATGGTATGGGAGGGTGAGGGGTGAGAACCAATGGGCCAAATATATGATGGAAACTATTTCAGGCCAGGGAGTGCAGCAGCCCCCAGCATGCCTAGTTCCAGCACCTCTGGCCGGGTTCGCTTGTCCAGACCTCAGGAAGGGGGGCAAGGTGTCTCCAGGCTGCTCAGGGAAAGCCCAGGCCCAGGGCAGAGCTGGAAGCAGCCCCTCTCTGAAGCAGAGGTGGCTGCAGGAACAAGCCAAGGTGTGGGCAGGGGGATGTGCAGAGACATGGGATGGTAGCAGGTCTGGCTCCTCCAGCTCGTGTAGCTGCCCAGAGCCCTGGAGCTCAGCCCCAGCCATGGATGGACCCTGGTCACCTGCTGGGGAAGAGTTGTGCATCCTGGGGGCCAGGAGGGGTGGGCGATGGTGGTGGGCTGTGGTTCGGATGCTGCTTCCCGGAGGCCAGCACGTTCCTCACCCTCCTCCTCTCCTCTCTCTTCTTTCCTTGCAGATGAAGAGCTGCGCAAGTGAGAAGAGAGTGAGAGAGAGACAGAGGGAGCAGGACGGTGCCAGGAGGCAGCTGGCTGCCTGCACCTGGGTCACTCAGCCCACACATCAACTGCCCCCCCTCACCCATCCGCCCACTCCCCTGTCCCCATCCCCTCTGCAACCTGCCCCCCCATCTGAATGCCCCTGGCCTTGCAGGAGGGCCCTATGAACGTGCTGGAGGCAGGGGCCCTGCAGCCGCCCGCAGCCCCCCTGGCCCTGCAGCAGCAGCAGGTGTTGCTGAAGGGCTGCGGGAGTGGCGTGGGGGGTGCAGGGCATGTGCACAGCATCGACGTGATCCTGGGATTTAGCAGGGATCAGGACTCGCTCTTGGGCCCCCTGCAGGTGCCATGCCCCATGGCAAGCAAAAGCGGTACAGGCAGCCTGGGGGAGACTAGCAGAGTGGAGCAGCCGCCAGCACCCTACAGCACCCAACCCCTGGGCTCGCATCCGGAGGAGGCAGCTCTCTACGGTAAATCGGTTTGCAAATCAAATCCAGCCATGACCGTCCTTTCCCGGGGGCAGGGCAGGGGCACAGCCGGCTCCAGGAGCCCCGGCCAGAGTCCCCGGAGCAGAGGGAGGTCCCAGGCACCTGCTCCAGAGGCTGCTGCCTCCACACCTGGGGCTCGAGGGGCCCAAGCATCTCACAGCCCCTTCTTGGCTCCTGCCCAGGCAGCCGCTTGTGCCTGGAGCACCCCTGCAGTGTGGCAGGCGAGGGCAGGACACATTTCCCCGCATCCCAGCAGCAGTTCTGGGGCTTCTGCTGTTGGGGCTGGGTGAGGTGGAGCAATGCCTGTGGCAGCATGGAGCCCTGGGAAAGGGCTGTGCAGGGCGCTGCTGGGCCTGGGGGTTCAGCTAGGGGGCTTGGAGGGGCCCCATGCACCAACCCAGTCCAGTGCTCCTGGAGAGATTTTGTATCTGTCCCAAAGCAGCAGGTCTGGCCCAGGGCTGGTTACCCCACAGCTCTGCCTCTGAAACTGCCACTTTCTGGCAGTGCCACCGCTGCCCTGCACCCCTGGTCCTGTACACCAGCAGGGCTGGGCTCAGCAGGTCACTCGGAGAGAGGGGCCCAACTCCAAGTTCTTAGGGAACAGACCTTATACCTGCAGTGCTGGGGGGGGGGAGATCCACTGGGCCTCGGAACCAGGACGCTGCAGGGCACAACCAACCCACCCAAATCAGAGCAGAGCCCAGGGCTAGGGTACAGTGAGGAGGGAGTGCGGCACCGGGCTCTGCTGCCTTCTTATCTCAGGCTGGGGCTGGCCCCTGAAGGGACCTTCCTTCCCCTGGGCAGAGAAGGGTACCAGGCTCGGCTCGGTGGGGAGAACCTGGGGTCCCCCTTGGCCAGTGTGGAGAGCTGGAGGAGGACTGGGCTGAGCCCAGGTAGGGTCCTGGGCAGACTCAACCAGGCATGGGGAGCTTGGCAAGTTCTCTCCCTGCCCCTGTACCAGTAAGTCCCCTCCGAGGTTTGGGCTTTGGACAGGCTGGCTCCAGGCATCTTCCAAACCCACTGGCCATCCGAGCAGCCCCGCTGGTGAATAGCAAAGAGTCAAGTTTCTCCTCCCCCAAAGCTGGGGGCTGGCACTGCTCTCTGGGACAGAGCCACCCAGAGAGATTGGCAAAATGTGTGAACTCTCTGGGCTCAGGACCATCAAATTTGGATCCTAGCAAGGAACAGACCCGACACCAGCAAGGGGCCTTCAAAACCTGCCGTAAATTAATAATATTTAATTACTAAAAGCTCCCCTGTTGTATACATGTTAATGTGAATATTTGTACACACTATACATGTCTACATACATATGTGTAGGCACGTATGTATCTGTAACTCTGTCTACTTGTGAAATCTCTCTATCCTCATACACCTTTGGCTATCTATCTATCTATCTGCACACAAACATATGAAGAGAGATCTTTTATTTATTTAATCTTTAGTTGCTGAATTTAGTTTCCTTTTTAATTTCTTCCACACTCATATATACAGAGAGATCTTATATTTAGTTATTTATTTAGTTTTAATTACTTAATGTAATTTCCTTTTTCATTTCTTTAGACACACGCGTCTGTGTATTTGTGTGTGCAAGGCACACCACGCACCTCAATGCATCATTATCCCAGCGAGGGATCTGATCACATTTCTCTCTGAAGGAATATCCTGGGATTATGTTTTTTTGTTTTATTTAAATGTTTGTATTAGAGCCCTACAGATAGAAAGGGGCCAGTAATCCTCATCAAATGCCACAGAAAGATTTCAGATATGCTGGATAAAAAGCTTAAAGATGCAATGTTCTGAGGTTTGAAAACGCTTATAAACACTAAGTTAGGGAAAAAAGGTCATTAGCCAGAAACAACGGGTGGGGGCAGAGGCGTAATGAAACCATGTATTTTGGGGAGGAAGCTTTTTTTACAGCCATGTTGATGGGCCTGCTATTTCTTCTGTTGTTTGTCTCTATTTGTTTTGTAGTCAAAGGCAATACTCTTCAGAATTGCCAAATCATAGAGCAGTTGTGTGTGAAGCTAAGAGTCTCTAGTTTTTCTACCACTGGTTTCCTTAGCTATTTGCACTTTTCAAGTGCCATATTATCTCAAGCAAGCAGAGACTGTCCAGTTCTAAATAATATTATTAAAGAGAAACACCACAAAGATGGTGATTTAAAAAAAAAAATACTTGAGCAGGTTAAATCTCAGTTTATATTTGGATTTTTTTGTGTGTCACTGTACAGCTGATTTTTCTTTTTATAAATGTTACATTAGCCTATTTCTATTGCATCTCTGAAATCTGGATTTTACCCATGAGAGTTCTATTATCATAATACTTTTTATAAGACAACTTCAGAGTCTAGCTATGGGAATTTCGTTACTTCCTTGGGTGATCTGTATTGAAAGGACAAATATATTATCACAGATATTACAAGGTAATTTTTACTTTACTCTGATAAGTCAGGTAGAGAAAGTTGTAGTAAAATAAAGAAAAAAAACACTATTTAAACTGAAAGAATTAAAAATCTCATGCCATGTTAAGTTAAGATTTGAATGAATTTACATGGCAGGTGGTTTATTCATTTGAGCTTTCATATTTTAATTTGTTTTTTATATAATTTTTTCTCAGTTCCTGATGGGACACTAAATTGTGGAAGCTTATTTTAATAAACATATATTCAATAGCTTTTCATGACAAATTTAATAAGCAACCAAGCAAAATTAGATAGATAAAATATAATGTATTTATCTGTATTATATATATAATCTTAAGAACCTCATGTAGTGAAGAATCAGTGTAGTTCCACTGAAGTCTGTCTGATTTAAGCTCTGGCCCATTTACTGTACTCATTAATAGACAGTGAATTCCCAAACCCTGCCTGTGTTCTGAAAATTTGCACTCCATTGATGTCAAGTATCAGAGGGGTAGCCATGTTAGTCTGAATCTGCAAAAGCAACGAGGAGTCCTGTGGCACCTTATAGACTAACAGATTTATTGGAGCATAAGCTTTTGTGGGCAAAAAAAGCTTTCGTGGGCATCTGTCGAAGTGGGTCTTTGCCACCAAAGCTTATGCTCCAATAAATCTGTTAGTCTATAAGGTGCCACAGGACTCCTCGTTGCTTTTGCACTCCACTGATGTAATTCCATTGCTGTAATTCCAGCCCAGTGGAATTGCACCCCCTTAGTTTATTCTGATAATATGCCAAAATACTGGCAGCGTCATGCACAGTGAAGCAAAAAATCCTTCGGTATTGGTGATTTGGTCACAGACACACACTGAAGCTCCCTTACTCCGTACGAGGCTGTGCTAGAGCTGGCAGACTCTCCCGGCCAAAGCTCGGACTGCAGTCAGGCAGGGGTCAGATCTATCAATCAGCCTTGCTTTTTGTCCTACTGATGATTAAACAAAGCATGCAAATATACCCATGGGTGTGTTCTTGTTGGGGTCACTGCACTGTATTCATTAGGTTCTGACTCTGCAGGGTGCAGAGGCCCCATGGCAGACCCTCAGCTGATGCAGATCAGCTCCAGCGAGTCAGGTAGGGAAAGGAGCTGATCTCACTGACTCTGCAGAACGGTGATGGGGGTTGGGCTTTGAAGTCAGTGGGAGCAGAGTCAGACCATCATTTACTATGGAGTGGAGCATACGCGCCTGCAATCTGCAGGTGACACCCAGTGGGGAGGGTTGAAGGCGCTTTGGAGGACAGGATTAGAACTCCGGATGGCTTGAAATATTGGTCTGAAATCAACAAGACGGAATCCAGTAAAGATCAGTGCAAAGTACCCCACCGAGGAGGGAAAAAAATCAACACACAGCTACAAACTGGGGACCAACTGGTGAGGCATAGCACTGCTCAAAGAGGTCTGGGGGTCAGAGTGGCTCCCAAACGGAATAGGAGTCAGCAATGTGGTGCAACAGCAAGGAAGGCTAATACCACTCTGGGCTGTACTAACCGGAGGTAACTGGCCTGCTGTGCTCTGCACCACACTAAGAAAGACCGGACAAACCGCAGAGAGGCCCCAGGAGAGCAACAAACACGATAAAAGGTTTAGAAAACCTGGGATGTGAAAAAAAGCTGAAACAGTGGGGCCTGGTTAGTCTTGAGGAAAGAAGACCGGGCAGGGGGGAGTTTGTAAGATCTGTAACAGAGACATTGCTTTCCACATCCACTAAAGGTAGGACAAGAAGTAATGGGCCTAATCTGGCAAAGCCCTGGCTGGGATGGTGTAGTAGGGGTTGGTCCTGCTTTGAGCAAGGGGTTGGGCTAGATGGCAAGTCCTCCAGTCTGCCCCTCTGGGTTGGCAACATCACACTGGGCGGCAGGGGACCCCTCTGAAGTCAGAAGGGTTGTGGCTTTGTAGAGGGACAGGGCAGGAGCAGGGCAACTGTCAAAGGAGCACACAACATGTTTCATCTCTGCATCTGGGGCAGCTTCCCAGTGCACTCTGCTCCCTGTGAACCACTCTGCTGACACAAGGTGGCCGGCTTTGGCTGCTCTGCGGTGCGGGAGTGGCACAGAGCAGCCAGCAGGTGCTGCTTTACCCGGCCCTTGCTGCTGTCTCAGTGCCAAGGGACTTTGTGTGTGAGCAACGGGGGCGTTGTGGCAAATCAGATCTGACCCCCGAGCTGCTTCCGGGGAGAGCTGGGCGGCAGTGCGCCAGGAGTGGAAGTGAATAGCCAGGAAGGGGTGACTGAGAGTGAAGTGCTGGGAGAGCTGGACTGTGCCATGAATCTCTGCTGGGCTCCAAAGCGAAGCCGGGGTCTTGGGAAGGTCTCCAAGGACCATGCAGCCGTGGCCTGAGGCAATGTGCTGAGTCTGTGGGAAGGGCTGAATCCAGCACTGAGCCACCGGAGGAGCGTTGCATGCCAGGTCACTGTGTGTGGGTAATTGCTTCTCTTCCCCAGGCAGCTTCATTTGGAGCTGGACTGCAGGCAGGTTTGGTACAGACACCAACATACACCTAGCCACACCCAATAGAACCTCAGAGTTACAGACACCTCAGGAACGGAGACTGTAACTCTGAAACATTCACATCTCCAAACAAAACATTAAGTTTACAACTGAACATTGACTTAAAACAGCTTTAAAACTTTCCTAGGCAGATGTGCAATGCTCTTTCCTTTTATTTGTTAGTAGTTTACATTTAACAACAGTACTGTGATATATTTGCTTTTTATTTTTGCCTCTCCTGCTGCCTGATTGCGTACTTCTGGTTCCAAATGAGCTGTGTGGTTGACCAGTCAGTTTGTAACTCTGGTGTTCATAACTCTGAGCTTCTATTGTATTTAAAGCAGTACAAACACTCTGTGCAGGCCGATTCTTCCTCACTTACTGGTCTGAAACTGTTGTGCAGAGCTGCTATGCATTTATCCAGCTGTCACATTCCACCCCAGAAGTGGCTGCCTCTCAGTGGCAGGTAAATTAATCCCTAGGCTTAGTTTGCAATTTACCAGTTGCTACTTAATAGTACATCTTAATTTGCTTCTGTGGCGGTTGTAGTGGGACAGAGAGACCTGTCTCTCCCGGGTGCTGTATGGCTGGCATTGCCAGGCCAGCTCTGATCTAACCCCCACCTACTGTCCCCTCCACAGAAGCCAACATGTTCCTAAATAAATGCGAGGGAGAGCTGAGTGAGCTGCGGAAGAGTGTGGACAGTGAGGGCACCACGCCAGAGAACACAGAGGAGGAACAGCCCAAGAAGAAACATCGCAGGAACCGCACGACCTTCACCACCTACCAGTTGCACGAGCTGGAGAGGGCCTTTGAGAAATCCCACTACCCAGATGTCTACAGCCGGGAGGAGCTGGCCATGAAGTCAATCTGCCGGAGGTCAGAGTGCAGGTGAGGGAGGGCCAGACGAGCCCTGTTACTCCCGGGCATCAAGTTAACCAATGGTGAATGCAGGAGCCTTTCACCACTGGTCACTGGTTAAGTCCAGGTCGATTGTCTATGGAACATGCAGCTGCAAGAAAGGCTAATGGCCGTCTGAGGTGTACTAACACAGGGCTAATGGTCTCACTTGCCTGGGCACGGGTGAGGCCTCAGCTGGAGGGCAGTGCCCAGCTCTGGGCGCCTCGCGTTAGGAATGAAGTGGGCAAATTGGAGAGTCCAGAGGAGAGCGACCAATACCAGACAAGGGTTTGGAAACTTGGCCCGTGAGGACAGTTACAACATGGGCATGTTTAGTCTGGAGACCAGACGACTGGGGGGGACCTGATAACAGTTTTCAGATACATTCAGGGCTGCTATAGAGGGGATGGTGATCAACTGCTCTCCATGGCCACTGAAGTGAGGGGCTGATCTGCAGCAAGGGAGATTTAGGTTAGAAATTAGGAAACTCTAGCTCTGAGGCTAGTGAAGCTCTTGCGCAGGCTTCCCAGGGAGGCTGCAGTGTTCCCATCATTGGAGGTGATTAAGAGCAGGCTGGACAGACACCTGTCAGCGTGGTGAAGGGTTACTTGGTCCTGCCTCAGCGCAGGCCCCTCAAGGTCCCTTCCAGCCTGACATTTCTATGGTTCTGATTTTAGGTCAGTAGTGCTCAGAAGACACTGCCGTCTGGCTGCTCAGGGGTCTGCCTGGAATGAGTTAGATGGGGAGTGTTGTCTCAGTTCAGTTCTCTGCTAGTTAATCTGTCTATCCATTTACACCCCACTACTTTTCTGTCTATCCAGCCAGCCGTCTGTCAGTTCTTATAGATACCCTACTAGCTAGCTATCCATTCCTGTACATACCCCATCTGTCTTCTATCCCATAAATATCCCTTCCCTACACTATCTATCTATCTATCTATCTATCTATCTATCTATCTATCTATCTATCTATCTATCTATCTATCATCTCTACACACCCCCTCTAGCTAGCTATCTAGCTATCCCCAGACATACCATCTGCCTGTCTATCACAGAGGTATGAGCACAGTCAGTTCCTACTGATGGGGTGTCCACATTGGTACAATCCACACCCTTGTGGGCAGTGCCATGAGAGAAGCCAAGGAGGGATGGGCCATGGTGGCTGGATGCCCCGCTCCTGGCCCCAGAGGAGGATCTCGGTAGGTCAGGGTGAAGCAGTGCTGGCTGACAGGTCTGAAGGATACTTGCCCTACTGCTGCCAATGTCACTGTGGATAGAAGCCATCTGCCTCCAGGGCTCTGGGTCAGTACTCTAGGAGGAGGCCAACAGGAGCCCCTGGCTTATGCTGGCTGGGGGAAATACTTGCCTGGTGGGTGTTAGGGCTTTGGCAACAGCCGCCCCAGCTGGGGCCCCATGCCTAGCAAATGTGTGGGCTTCTTCGCTGACCACCAGATAATCGCCCCTCACGTGTCCCCTGCTGCTGGAGAGAAGTAATTCCTGCTGGTACCCAGGCTGCATAACACACCTAGGACCATGCATCCATCGCCCACGGGAATTAGCCACGCACTCCCATCGCCGTGTCATGGAAGTCAAGGCAATCGCTGCCTGCTGATGAGACATGGAGATCAGATGCTTCTTCCAGCAGCTCTGCTATGGAGTGACGTGAAATCCTCACTCCTGGTCCTAACCTTGCCTGGCCACCTGGGGAGAGAGACCTGGGCTGGGATCTCCCTGCAGGGCTGAGCAGTTCTGAAGACAGAAAGCAGCCTGATGGATCGAGCCCTGGACTGGCACTCCAGAGACCGGGCTTCTCCGCCTGGCTCTCACACTAGCCTAGTGAGTGACTGGGGTAAATCACAGCACCAATTGGTGCTTCAGTTTTCCCATTTGTAAAAATGGGTGTAATGACGTGTTCCTCTCTGTTAAACCACTGAGAGCGCTCTCGGTGTCAAGGGCTGTATCTGAACCAGGCCTGATGTTTCAACCCAGGAGAAAGGATTGCATTCCTTGTCACATGGTTCCGGTTTCATGTGAAATTTGTCACAATATGGCGAGTCAATTTTTTTCACAGGATATTTTTAGTGTATTGAAAAATGTTTCCTTATTGAAAACTAGGCTCTTGGAAAAGAAAAGGGGTTGATAATGATTTTGAAAATGGTTTGGATACAAAATGCCAATAGAACTTTTCATGGAAAATTTCATTAAAAAAAAATCAGAACATTTCAGTCATGCTAACAATTTTTGGTAAAAGTTTATTTTTTGAAAAGTCCATTTTCAACAAAAAAATTAGGCAAAAAATGTGTCCAGTTCTGAAAATGATGCCTTAATGATAAATATCTCCCAAAGTCCTTTTGCAGACTTAACAAGCCACAGAGATTAGAATGACTCTGGCCACCACTGAAATCCAGCCAGCTCTGGGGTGAAGCACAGCAGCAGCTCTTTTGCAACGCTGCAGGAGAGCTTAGGACAGAAAGCGAAGAAGTGTATTAAATCCCATTGAAGCTGCATTTAAGGAAGCAGGCTGGAATTTAGGCCAGGCATCACGGACAAGCCCCTGTGTGGGAGGGACCACAAGGAGACTTGGAGGACCACGTTTCTAGGACCTGGCTCATCTTTTGAAAGGGCTCCAAGCTGGGCCACAGTCCCCCATTGAGCTTGAGCCAGGGTTCATTGCTTTGCTCTGTCTCTAGCTGTGTGGAAAACAGAGAAGAGACCCGGTGCCAAAGCTTTCATCGCTTCCTGAGGTCTGACTCAGAGTGGCACTGAGCCTTGCACCAGGCTGGGGGTGGCTAAGCACATGGCCCCTGTTGGCTAAAACATTGCCAAGCCACCCAGGGGTGGGGGAGGAGTTACAAAGATGTGCAGGAAGAGGGTGGCCAATCAGAGGGGGGGGGGTGTCCCTAGCCTGTCTGTCAGAAGCTGGGAATGGGTGACGGGAAAGGGGTCACTTGCGGGTTCCCTGTTGTGTTCACTCCCTCTGGCCCTGGCCACTGTTGGAAGACAGGACACTGGGCCGGATGGACCTTTGGTCTGACCCGGTGTGGCCGTTCTGATGTTCTTATGTTATTTTTAATTAGATATGATGGGGCTTCATAGTATGGGAGCACAAAATACAGTGAGAGATAAGACAGTCTCATAGCACATATGCAGCATCTTTTGATTGCACTGGTGGCTGAGTCCTGAGGGTGGCTGAGTCGCTGTAGGCTGCGTAGCTGATGAAGGGGGCTGGTGAGGATCATACGACCATAAGAACAGTAGCAGTGGGGCAGACCAAAGGTCCATCTAGCCCACTCTCTTGTCTTCCAACAATGGGCAGTGCCAGGTGCTGCAGAGCCAACGAACAGAACAGAACAGGGAATCATCAATTACCATTCACACTCCTGCAGAGCTGCCCCTGGAATGGTCTCTGACTAGAAACAGGAAGTGATTGAAATGCAAACAGGAAAGATTCTGGATAGCCCGTTGGTTTTGAAAACCCCAAAAGCATGAGGAGGAGCCCGGAGGGGACATTGAAACGCATGAATCTCCGCAGTAACTGAGCGGGAAGCACTAGGGATGAGCTAGGCTTGTGAGTGTGAACTAGGGTTGCCAACTTGAAACCTGCCCTGCCTCTTCCCCTCGTCCTGCCTGCTCCTTTGTCAGCCTTCCATGGGCGAAGGCCAGATGGGGTGGGGATGTGGGAAGCGCCAGTGAAAGGCAATGGCGGGTTGGGGGGGAGGTTCCTACGGAGCGACCTGATCCTGGTCTGTAAGTACCTACATGGGGAGAAGATCTTTGATAACGGGGGCTTGATAACTGGTCAAAGTCAGAACAAGATGAAGTGGCTAGAAGCTGAAATGAGACAAAGTGCTAATTTTGAACAGAGAGCAGCCCACCTAAGGATGTAGTGGACTCGCATCACTTGGGGTCTTTAAACTGAGACTGGGCAGCCCTTTCTTAAAGATCTGCTCTAGCTCAACGACAAGGTATGGGCTTGCTGTGGGAATCACGGGGTGAGGGTTTCCAACCTGTGACACCCAAGAGGTCAGACTAGATATTCCCACTGTTTCCTTCTGGCTCTGAGGAGCAGATATGGGGCAACGAATCTTACTGAAGGTCCAAATGACTTCTTTCACTGACTACCCCTATTTTTCATTCACATCACTCCTCACAGTGTTTTTTCCTCCTCTCTGCTACTTATTATTTAACGTCACAAAGTGCTTTGGGGGAAGGTTTGCAGGAAAGATGCTCTCCAGGATCGTGTGGCTTTGTATTATCTGAGAGCAACTTCCTGAACAAGAGACCAGAGCCTCACTCAGGAGTTAAAATTCAACAAGCGTTTGGCCTGCAGCAGGATGTTAGGATTTCATGCCCAGCAAAGGTAAAGTAGTAACAGTGCAGGGGTAATCACGGAAACATCACGCTTAAACTCGGCAGGTTCTGGTGCTGTTTTGATACTAAGCATGGGAAAGAACTGCTGGCTGTGTATGTGTTAACTCTGCCCTCTACTGGTGGAACCAGAACGACTTAGCCAGCTGGCATACGCCTTGTACTGCAGGATTCTCCTTTAGCTTGGGAGGTTGAAAGGGTGATTTGAGTTCTCTAGTTCTTGCAGCCACAGAGTTCCAGGAGGCTGGTGTTTGCAGTCACCCAGCATCCTAGGTAGGCCTGGGTGTGGTGCAGAATGTTGATGGTTTGCGGTGGGGTAGGATTTGGTGCAGTTAGTCACTGTCCAGCCTCTCCTCTTGCAGGTGTGGTTTCAGAACAGACGCGCCAAGTGGAGGCGGCAAGAGAAAATGGAAGCCAGTTCGATGAAACTCCACGACACCCCCATGTTGTCTTTCAACAGGCCCCCTATGACTGCCAACGTTGGGCCCATGAGCAACTCCTTGCCTCTGGACCCTTGGCTGACCTCCCCCATCTCCAGCGCTACCACGGTCCACAGCATCCCAGGCTTCATGGGGCCCAGCCAAGCCCTGCAGCCTGCCTACACCAGCCACTCCTTCCTCAACACGGCGCCTCCCATGGCTCAGGCAATGCAGCCCATGGCGCCCACGCCGTACCAGTGCACCACTCCCTTTGTGGACAAGTACCCTCTGGAAGATGTCGACCAGAGGAGCTCCAGCATTGCGTCCCTACGGATGAAAGCCAAGGAGCATATTCAGACCATTGATAAAACCTGGCAGCCGATTTGATTAATGGTGCCCTCCCAACCCCCCGGCCACTCTTCCATCTGACCATCAGACTGGCCACTCTACACTCTGGTTGCTCAGAACAGACGCTGGATGTTGGTGTTTCTCCAGGGTACTGACAGCCCCCCCAGCACCTGTCCAGCTGCTACCGGACTTCCCACGCCAGATCGCGCCACAGTGACACAGGGCAGGGAACCTCCGTCCGCCCACGTTTATCAGGGTCTCCGGGTCAAACTGATCGGCATCGCAAGCGAGGACACAGAAGTGGACACTAGTGAATGGGTGGCAAGGCCAAGATCTTGTGTAAGGAGACACGTTTCCCAGAGTAACTGCTGTGACCTGTCAAAGCCAGCCCAGTGCCGCAGAGCCGAAGGGACAGTTCAGGGCACGGTTTGTGCTTCCTGTCTTCCGTTTTCCACCCCAAAGAGCCAGATCTGCAGCTGGTGTCAATCCCTGGTGCTATAGAGATTTGCACCATCTGTGGGACTGGCTGTGGCTCATCTTGCCCCAGGCCCCCTTCCAGAAAATCCCTGCAAGGTCAGCACACGCTGGTGGTGAGAGCAGGCAGAGGACTGAGCATCTGGGAGACTCCAGGCTCCTGAGCCCTGCCTCTCGCTCTGGAGAGAAGGGCTTCCACCCACCCCACTCATTCCTGTGATAGTCACAAGCAATTGGCCAGGTCCCCAGCACTTACACCTGGACTCTCACACAAAGGGTTGGCCCCCTCTCTGTTCAAACCCACCATCCCCAGCAGCCTGTAGTGACCTTCCCTGGAGTAGAGGGAGCATCTCGGGTTTCCCTTCCCTTGGCCCTTTGTCTTTATTGTTATTCATGGGGTTTTTTATGCTGCAGAAAAAAAAAAACATAAAATGAAATGCTCTAGTTTCCTAGAGAACTATTTTTGTTGGGTATTTTTTTAGCTGTGTCAGAGAGTGATGCTGATTCAGCTGGTAAATGCAGCTATATGATTGTGTTCATAAGAACATAAGAATGGCCAGACTGGGTCAGACCAAAGGTCCGTCGAGCCCAGCGTCCTGTCTACTGACAGTGGCCAATACCAGATGCTCCACAGGGAGGGATCACAATAGGCAATCATCACATGATCCCTCCCCTGTCACTCATTTCCAGACAGAGCCTAGGGACACCATTCCTACCCATCCTGGCTAATAGCCATTGATAGACCTAACCTCTATGAATCTAGCTAGCTCTTTTCTGAACCCTGTTTAAAGTCCTAGTCTTCACAACAACCTCTGGCAAGGAGTTCCACAGGTTGACTGTGCGCTGAGTGAAGGAAAACGTCCTTTTGTTTGTTTTAACCTGCTTCCTATTAATTTCATTTAGTGACTCCTACTTCTTATATTGTGGGAATAAGTAAATAACTTTTCCTTATTCACTTTTTCCACACCAGTCATAATTTTATAGACCTCTATCAGATCCCCCCTTAAACCTCATTCCAGGAGGAATAACAGCTAATTCGATTTAGGGCTTCAATTCGGAATCCCGTTTCACTGCCACGTGTAGACGCGGGCAGTTACTTCGGGCTGTCAATTTCTAAAAATGGCGACCGGCCGGGAACGTGCTAATGAAGCGCGGGATATTTAAATCCCACGCTTCATTTGCAATTTCGGTCGCCCTCATTAGCCTCCCTAGATCGAACTAGGGGGCTAGTGTAGATGTACCCATAGTTCCATCCCTGCGGTTTGCTGCGTTGAAGAGTTCCAGAGCCCGTGCCCAGCGTCTTATATTATACCATCTGGGGACTGGGCTTGCCCAGGTGCTCTGGCTGCTGTTCTGTGCTCAGCCATGGGAGAGGCCGGGAGCTGGAGGGCACGGGGCTGAGCAGCCCACATGGCAGAGCCAGCCCACCCAGTGTGGCAAAACACAAAGCCATTGCACTAGGGAGGAGCTAGGGAGAAGGATGAAAGAAGGTTGTCACCAAGCAGAACGGGGTGGGGGGAGTGACACAACCCAGGAGCCCCAGCAGGGCTGGGGAGCACAGTCAATGAGGCCCAAGGCCAGGGATAAGATGGGACCAAGTGACTGCATCTCGTGTGCGCCATGTTTCTGCCCCTCATGTATTTTCCCTCTGTCCACCTCTTTTTCTCCTGCTCTTCTCTCAGCGCCAAGCCTCCCTGCCTTCCTCCCTGCCTCCCTCCCTCCCTCTGTTCCTTCCCCTCTTTCTTTCTTGCTTTCTTGCTTTCTTTCTATTGTACAACAGGTCTAAATGCCATAGTCCACGCATGGGTGACCTGACACAAGCTCCCAGTACAAGTTTCTCCCAGGCTCTGGGCTGGGAGCTGGTATTGTTCAGTTTTTAACAGTTGCTCTCAGCCCTTGAGCTTGTCAAGGGGAATCTGCTCGCCAGTCACTCTGGGGCAGTGCAGGGGGCTCTGCCTGGGGCCCGGCCTCTCTAATTGCTCTCAAGCAGTGACTCCAAGCCACATGTTGGGGACACAAAGCTGCAGTAATTACACTCACCACAACGTGTGAATTTCAAAGGGACCCAGATGGCACTGCAGGAAAACCAACCAGTCTTCCCAGAGCTCAGCACATGGGGCCAGGGAGGAGAATATGGCAGGAGACTGGGAGACGGCCAGCCCATAGTTTACATCAGTGTTTCTCAACCAGTGGTACAAGTACCCTTAGGGGTACTTGAGAGAGGTCTGAGGGTACGTCAACACAACTGAAATTTGAAGAAAACGGAATTTTTGTTTTAAGTTTTACAGAGCTTTATTGTTTTTGTACTTTTTACACCCAAAAATTTCATCACCCGACAGGCTACGATTAAGTTGTTTAAACAAATGTGTTGCAATGGTAGAAAAAATGTTGTGTGTCTGAAAACTGTAGGTACTGGGGGGTACTTATCATTTTTTTTAAAGGGGGGGTACTTATCTTTTTTTTTTTTTTTTTTTTGAAAAGGGATACTTTATAAAAAAAGGTTGAGACCCACTGGTTTACATCATTTGGGATTTCCAAGGGCTCTGGGCCCTTCCACATGGCAAGGGAGGAGGGGGGCCGACTGGCTAGCCAGGGAGCTGCAGCAGAGCAGAGGTTGAGGCGGGTCGGGGGGGAAGGAGGTACTGCTAATAGCATTTCATACAGCCAGGCCAAGGGATCTGTTTTTGCCACTCCTGCCATCAGCACACGCCGACTACTCCAGGCAAAAGGAGCCCATCCTTTGTCTCCCAGGAGGTTGGGTCTGGCCCCGCTGCTGGGGGTGAGGCCAATGGCAACCTGTCAGTGGGTGCCATCTTGGCCTACTGCCCAGGCAGATGAAGTCATGGCACCTCCTAGAGCTCCCACGGGGTGCTGCAGCTCCTCACTGCCCCACTGGCAGGAAGGTAGAGCTGGGCCCTTTCAGGGGCAGACTGTGGGTCCTTGACCCACTGCAGGGAAATCCACAAGGGACAGGTAATGCCCCTGGCCTTGCCCTGGCCCGTCCTGGTATCGTCATTTCCCGGAGCTGCGCTGCTTCTCTGCCGGGCTGGGTGTTTAGTGTGGCAGTGCAGCCCCCACACGCCTCGGTCTGGCTTGGCTTCTCGGCACCGCACCGCCACCAAGAGCCAGTCCAGAGCCAGCTGCATCCCTTGGGCAAAGTGACTGGCCCTGGGCTGTGAGTGTGTCTGTGGGGGGCACTTCACAAGCCGGCGCCAGCGTGACCTGGGCAGAACTCTGTCAGTCACTGCCAGTCGCCACTGAGTCATAAAGTCCTGTGGCCATTTTCTGTTCCTGCGTTTTCCCGTTTGTTGGGCTGCTTTTCCCTTCTGCTCCTGAGCCCAGGAATCAGGGACGAGAAGAAGGGGTGAGAAAGGCAGGGGGAGAGAAGGAAAAACAACAAATAAAAAAGAACCCTCTTAAAAATGGAGGCCCCCCCCCTTCCCGGGTGGTTTGCCTGCAGAGCAGTAGGGGCACCTGGCACAGTGACCCTGGCCAGCCCAGGACTTGGCAAGGCTCTGGAGACCTTGGCAAGGCCTGGTGGCACCACTCCTAAGCGGAGAAGCTCAGGAGATGCCATGAGTCTAGGAGGAACAGTGGGTGCCACCCACTTACCCTGGCATTGATCAGACACAACCAGGCCTGGGCACCCAGTGCCTCAAGGGCCCAATCAGTGACCCCCCAAGGCTTGGAAGGGTCTCCCCGATCAACCCCCTGGGAGCTAGAGAAACAAGCCCTGCTCAAGGGAGTCCGGCCTACAGGATCAGGGACACCGGGGCTGGAAAGGGACTTATCCCAATGAAGCCAGCCTCCCTTCCTTTTGTTCCTGGCCTGTTAGGAGCTCCTGGTGCCGGACCAGTTCGGTAATCACAACTAAACCTTTAATGACCAATTAAATGAATAATGGACTCTCCCCTGGCATCCAGGCCCAGCTAATGGGACTGGGCTTATATTAACAGACCCCATCGAGAGGCTCACTCCCAAGCAGAGATAATGAAGCTACGTCAGTGGAACTAATGGGGTTTGATCTCTGGGAAGGGACATGCTGAATGGGGGCTGATTTTTTCACATGACATAATTGGAGCAGCTGATCTTGGCTGGCGCCAGCTCCGCCACCCTCTCGGTGAACCAGGCCCCTCTGCCGGCTTGGTCTGTCTTAGCCTTTCAAGTCCCAACAAAGAATGGCTGGCTGTGGAGAGGTGGAAGTGTGTGTGTGTGTGTGTGTGTGTGTGTGTGCAGGGGAGGGGTTAAACTCACCCCACCCATCACCACCATCTCTCCACCTTTTCCCCTCAGCCACCCAGCCAGCTCCACCGTGTGTCCCTGTTTAATTGTAATTTAATTGGGTCAGGGTTCCCTTGACCAAAATCACCAGCTCAAACAAGCCAATTCATCACTTGCCCCATGAAAGGACTGTGGGAAGAGAATATGCAAATCCCCCCTCCTTGCTGTATCCCATTGGTGGAGGAGAGGCTGAGAGCGAAAGCCACAGCCACTCAGCTGCTCTAGATGCTATGCCCCGACTTCTGCCAGCTGTGGTTGCTCCAGAAAAAGGCAGATGGCTGCATGTAGGTGGCTCCATATGTGACCTCACCCATAGGAATACAAATTATTTAAATTAGCTAATTTGTATTCAACCAGCATAAAAGCAAAATGACACGTAAATGTAATGCTGTTGGAAGGGGCTGGTCTGTCTGACCTTCACTGGGAAAGAAGACCCTGGAAGGCTCCGCCCACAGGAACCACATTGACCAAAAAGGGGAGGGTCAAAAAGAATGCGCAGTTTACTCATCAAAAAAGTGGGAGCCAAAGTTTCAGTCCAAGAGATGCAGTGAAGGGCGCAGACCAGCACCCCCCCAGCTCCTAGGGCAGATTGAAGGGCTGGGTGGGAGTTGTGTAGTGGAACTCTGCCCCCGTACAGCACATGGGACGTGGAGAATGGCCCCACAGCCTCCCTGCCCCCATGCCCGCAGCTGAATTGCCACCTCCAGGATGTATAAAGGACTGTCTTAGTCCAGGCCTGGATTTGGTCAGGCTGTGGCTGGTGGGACCAAAACAGAAGAGCAGAGGGGAGAAGAGCAGCCAAAACCAGAGCTGGTTGAAAGTGGGAATTTCCATTCCATGAGACATTCCAATATCTGAACGTTAGAGTTTGTTCCCATGGACGCAAACCATCCAAACCTTCCAGTGAAATGACATTTTTTGAAAAGTCCGGCTTGGCCGACATGTTTCAATTCAAAATGCTTTGTGCAGATTTGGGCTTTTTTAAAAAAAGAATAATTTTAAAAACATTCACAAATTTAAAAAACGCCACTTATGCCAGAATGGGAACAGGCATCAGCAAAATGCCCCTTTCGGAGGTCTCCTAGATGACAGCTTGCGCACACCAGCTCAGTCACCAAATGCTTGTGTGGATGAAACAACATTGTCTGATGGACAAGCAGTGGCCAGGTGTTAGAGGGGGTTTGAATGGCACCAGCAACATTGTCCCTGCCCAGACTGCTGTGGAGAAGCTGCCACGGAAGGGACCTGAGCTCAGACAGGGCGCAAGTGCTCGGGGGAGTCAGTATTTGCAAATGGTGATTTTCCTCATCTGTTAACTTGACCACATCCAAACAGATTTTTCAGAGAGTCCCCTCCCCCCCAACCCGCCTGCCTCCACACTCCCCCCTGCCCAATGTCTGAGTCCTGGCAACTAGCACATGCTACATGTAGGACAAGCGACCCAGCCACCCTGTTGCTAGTGCGATTCACAGCTATTTGTGAGCCAGGTGTGGGGCATTGAGTACTGGGATCAGGGCTCTGCTGCTGGCCCCCAGCAGGGTGTTGGGCCCACGATTACAGACAGTCTAGCCAAGCACGTGGATTCAACACGTGAACTGCACAGTGGTGAAACTGGACCTCCCAGCAGCCTGTCCCCCAGCCCACAAACACAAACAAATAGGAAAAGAAGCGAAAGATTTTCCTTTTTATCAACATTTGCCATGGGATGTTTTAATTTTTTTGTTCATTTGGTTTGCAGGGGAAATTCCCATTCCTGCCCCTCCTCCCCCTTTAATTTTCTCCTTTTTTCCTGGAAAATGAAGGATAATAAAAATAGTGATATCGGAGAAATCTGTTCCAGTGGAAAAAACAGCAGGTGGGTGGTACGAGAATGTGGGATTTTCCCCTTACCCCATAATTTCAAAATGAAAATTTTTGAAAAATTAAAAAGAAGAGATTTTTGACATTTTTGTTTACAAATGTCATTGAAAAAGTAAAATTTTCCACCAAAGGATTTTTTTCCCATGAAAACAATTATTCTCCTCACACCTCCATTGTTTTCTGAGAAAAAAAACAATGCAACCAGCTTTAGTAGTTTGTGAGGGCCTGTGTACTTTTTGTCTCTCACCATGGGCAGGCTTGGGGGACCCCTGGTGGCAGGTGTCTGTGGTATTACTGCATGGATACTTGTCAGCATGTGTGTTTACTGGCGCAGGAAAGTGGCTGTGAGTGCCTCACTAACCTGATGGCATCCGAGCACCTTGCAACCCTTAATGTATTTACGCCAGCTCCTCGGAGGCAGGGCAGGGCTGTTATCTGGAGGGGAAGAGCAGCCCAGAGACAGTACCTTTAAAATTTCAAAAGTACCAAAGTAATTTTGGAACCTACATTCCTGTTTCAGCAGTGACTTAGTCCTAAACCCTGCTGACTTTCAATGAGGCACCTAAGGGCTGAGCACGTTTTTAATGTTGGTTGAAATGTGTCAATTTTTGATTAAAACTTTTCTTTCGCTTTTTTCCTTTCTCCCTGCTGAGGAAAAAATAACTAATCCATTTCATGGAAAATTGTGAAAAAACACACCCGCACCAATGAAAAATATTTCTTTCTTATCTATTTTTGGTGGAACACGTTTCCATGCTCCCAGCCCGCTAGGCTATTAACACTGAACCCAACAGCGACTGGACACAAGGGAGCCAGCGGGCCACCGCCCCACCCCCGCCAGCCCAGGGACTCCTGCTGAACAGCTGTCATCTGCTTGGGCCTGTGCAGGCACAGAACAGAACACTTCTTACAGCGTCACATTGCCCCCAGCCCTTCCTGACTCAGAAGGGCTTGTGGCTCCTAAGGGAGAGGGGAAACCCGTCAGCCTGATCCAAGGAGCCCTTGACATGAATTTACAGCTCTGCCAATCCTGGCCTCTCTTTAGCTAAGGCCACTGCCCTGAACAGTGCAGGAGCACTGGCTGCGGGGAGCTCCCCGCTATCCTGCCCAGTCCCAGCAGGGGGTGCTCTGGGATGAAGTTGGAGCACTGGCTGCGGGGTGCTCCCCGCTATCCTGCCCAGTCCCAGCAGGGGGTGCTCTGGGATGAGGTTGGAGCACTGGCTGCAGGGAGCTCCCCACTATCCTGCCCAGTCCCAGCAGGGGGTGCTCTGGGATGAGGTGGGCTCACTGGCTATGGGGAGCACCCACCTGACCCAGACCCAGCCTTTCCCTGTGGGGCTACATCTACACTGCAAGTATTTGTCTACAGAGAATATACTAATGAAGCACTCATTAGCATTTGTCGCGCTGTCATTTGCATATCTCTGCTGATGCTTTTTGTGCAAGAGGTTTTGTGCAAAAACAAGCAGTGCAGATAGGTCTGTTTTGCGCAAAAAAGCCCTTTTGCGCAAGATCCTTATGCCTCAAAAAAAGAAGTGGGGCAGGAGTGCAGGTCCAACTGTTCCCAGTAACTGTGGTTGCTGGGGGCTGAGCCAGCGCATTAGCTGCTGGGGCGGGGTGCTGCCTGCTGTCCCGGGGTGACACGGAGCTGGCTCCGGGCAGCGGGTGGCTGGGAGGGAGTGCTGTCAGAAAGCCTGGGGCAAGATGCAGCACAAGCTCTGACATTTGCCCCAGGCTTTGAAAAGCAAAGAGAAGCGACACCATCTGGCGCCTGGAGCAGCCTGGTGTCTTGCCCTTCCAATTCCCTAATCCACCCCCTTGGGTGCCCTGTAATCTCCTTATTTCTCTCTATTTCTCCTGTGCTGGAGCGAACATGATCACAACAAATGTGACACCTTGTATGGGGCCTGATCTTTCCAGACGCACAGGCTGAGGGCCCAGGGGCCATAAGCCACTGGTGCTGGGAGAATGAGGACTCCCCTCCCCACCCCATAGGGAGTCACAGGATGCCCTCGTCCCATTGCAAGGGGGGGCAAGGGTGCAGGGCATAGTCACAGCCCTGCACTGTTGCATCGATGCCTGGGGCAGAGGTGTTCCGGGCTGTCTGGGCTGCAGACACTGGGTTGGGCAGTTTCCGTGTACTGCCTTGCTGATGGAGTGCTGCACTGGCAGGAGGGGAGACAAGTTGGCAGCCAGAGCCCACAGGAATTCACTTTGCAGTGTATGTGGAGCCCCAGGCTGCTTTGTTCCTGAGCTCTCGCGGCATCTAGATAGACTTATGTGTAGTGCTGGGGAGGAGCCGGTGGTCGTGGTACATGTAGGTACCAATGACATAGGGAAGGGTAGCAGAGACGTCCTGGAGGCCAAATTTAGGCTGCTAGGAAAGAGACTGAAATCCAGGACCTCTATGGTGGCATTCTCAGAAATGCTGCCAGTTCCACGCACATAGCCAGGTAGGCAGGCAGAGCTTCAGAGTCTCAATGCGTGGATGAGACGATGGTGTAGGGAGGAGGAAGGGGTTTAGATCTATAAGGAACTGGGGAAACTTTTGGGTAGAGGGAGCCTATACAGGAAGAATGGGGTCCACCTAAACCAAAGTGGATCCAGACTGCTGGCACTTAACATTAAAAAGGTCTCAGAGCAGTTTTTAAACTAGGAGATGGGGGAAAGCTGATTGGTGCTGAGGAGCACGTGGATCGGACAGAGACGTCTCTTAGAGGAGAGTCTATTGATAGAGATTCTCTAGGTTTCAGTCAGGAGGAGAGGACGGAAGAGGATAAAGTATGGGCTAGATCAGATGAAAAACATTCACATAAAAAAGAATCTGACATCAGAAAAGGGCAGACAAATAAACAGTGACAAGTTTTTAAAGTGCTTGTACACAAATGCTAGAAGTCTAAAAAATACGATGGGTAAACTAGAGTGCCTCGTGTTAAAGGAGGATACTGATATAATAGGCATCACAGAAACCTGGTGGACGGAGGACAATTAATGGGACACAATCATTCCAGGGTACAAAATATATCGGAAGGACAGAACTGGTCGTGCGGGTGGGGGAGTGGCACTATATGTGAAAGAAAATTTAGAATCAAATGAAGTAAAAATCTTAAATGAATCAACGTGTTCCATAGAATCTCTATGGATAGTAATTCCATGCTCTAAAGAATATAACAGTAGAGATCTATTATCGACCACCTGACCAGGACAGTGATAGTGACTATGAAATGCTAAGGGAGATTAGAGAGGCCATCAAAAGAAAGAACACAATAATAGTGGAGGATTTCAACTATTCCCATATTGACTGGGTACATGTCACCTCAGGACGAGATGCAGAGACAAAATTTGTTGATGCCTTAAACGACTGCTTCTTGGAGCAGCTGGTACAAGGGGAGAGGCAATTCTCGATTTAGTCCTGAGTGGCATGCAGGATCTGGTCCAAGAGGTAACTATAACAGGACCGCTTGGAAATAGTGACCATAATATAACACATTTAACATTCCTGTGGTGGGAAGAACACCTCAGCAACCCAACACTGTGGCATTTAATTTCAAAAAGGGGAACTATGCAAAAATGAGGAGGTTAGTTAAACAGAAATTAAAAGGTACAGTGACTAAAGTAAAATCCCTGCAAGCTGCATGGACACTTTTCAAAGACACCATAATAGAGGCCCAACTTAAATGTATACCCCAAATTAAAAAACATAGTAGAACTAAAAAAGAGCCACCGTGGCTTAACAAACATGTAAAAGAAGCAGTGAGAGATAAAAAGGCATCTTTTAAAAAGTGGAAGTCAAATCCTAGCGAGGTAAATAGAAAGGAACATAAACACTGCCAAATTAAGTGTAAAAATGTAATAAGAAAAGCCAGAAAGGAGTTTGAAGAACAGCTAGCCAAAAACTCAAAAGGTAATAACAAAATGTTTTTTAAGTACATCAGAAGCAGGAAGCCTGCTAAATAACCAGTGGGGCCCCTGGATGATGGAGATACAAAAGGAGCACTTAAAGACAATAAAGTCATTGTGGAGAAACTAAATGAATTCTTTGCTTCAGTCTTCGCGGCTGAGGATGTTAGGGAGATTCCCAAACCTGACCCATCCTTTGTAGGTGACAAATCTGAGGACTTGTCACAGACTGAAGTGTCATAAGAGGAGGTTTTGGAATTAATTGATAAACTTAACAGTAACAAGTCACCAGGACCGGATGCTTCCACACTAGAGTTCTGAAAGAACTCAAATGTGAAATTGCGGAACTATTATGGTTTGTAATCTATCCTTTAAATCAGCTTCTGTACCCAATGACTGGAAGATAGCTAATGTAACACCAATATTTAAAAAGGGCTCTAGAGGCGATTCTGGCAATTACAGACCGGTAAATCTAATGTCAGTACCGGGCAAATTAGTTGAACAATGGTAAAGAATAAAATTGTCAGACACATAGAAGAACATAATTTGTTGGGCAAAAGTCAACATGGTTTCTGTAAAGGGAAATCATGTCTTACTATTAGCTTTATCATCATGATCGTTACTCATCAACAGCTGAAGTAGTGCTGGCGTTAGTTCGAACCAAACCCTTGGTTTGAACTAATGTTACTCCTCATTTTTGAGGAGTAACATTAATTTGAACCAAGGGGTTTGGTTCGAACTAACACGTCCCAGAGCGCACTTTCACTTTCGAAACAGCTGTTGATCAGAGTAACACACCGACAAGATCATGCTAATGAAGCCCGGGATATTTAAATCCCCGCTTCATTGACTATTTCGAATGCCTACATTTGCATCCCTAGTTCGAACTAGGGTGCAAGTGTAGACATACCCTTAGAGTTCTTTGAAGGCGTCAACAAACGTGGACAAGGGGGATCCAGTAGATACAGTGTACTTAGATTTCCAGAAAGCCTTTGACAAGGTCCCTCACCAAAGGCTCTTACGTAAATTAAGTTGTCATGGGATAAGAGGGAAGATCCTTTCATGGACTGAGAACTGGTTAAAAGACAGGAAACAAAGGGTAGGAATAAATAGTAAATTTTCAGAATGGAAAGGCGTAACTAGTGGTGTTCCCCAAGGGTCAGTCTTAGGACTAATCCTATTCAACTTATTCATAAATGATCTGGAGAAAGGGGTAAACAGTGAGGTGGCAAAGTTTGCAGATGATACTCAACTGCTCAAGGTAGTTAAGACCAAAACGGACTGTGAAGAACTTCAAAAAGATCTCACAAAACGAAGTGACTGGGCAACAAAATGACAAATGAAATTTAATGTGGATAAATGTAAAGTAATGCACATTGGAAAAAATAACCCCAACTATACATATAATATGATGGGGGCTAATTTAGCTACAATTAATCAGGAAAGAGATCTTGGAGTCATCATGGATAGTTCTCTAAAGAAGTCCAGTGTGCTGCAGCAGTCAAAAAAACAAACAGGATGTTAGGAATCATTAAACAAGGGATAGAGAATAAGATGGAGACTATCTTATTGCCCTCATATAAATCCATGGTACGCCCACATCTGGAATACTGCGTACAGATGTGGTCTCCTCATCTCAAAAAAAGATATACTGGCATTAGAAAAGGTTCAGAGAAGGGCAACTAAAATGATTAGGGGTTTGGAACGGGTTCCATATGAAGAGTGATTAAAGAGACTAGGACTTTTCAGCTTGGAAAAGAGGAGACTAAGGGGGGATATGATAGAGGTCTATAAAATCATGAGTGGTGTGGAGAAAGTGAATAAGGAAAAGTTATTTACTTGTTCCCATAATACAAGAACTAGGGGCCACCAAATGAAACTAATGGGCAGCAGGTTTAAAACAAATAAAAGGAAGTTCTTCTTCACACAGCACATAGTCAATCTGTAGAACTCCTTGTCTGAGGAGGTTGTGAAGGCTAGGACTATAACAGGGTTTAAAAGAGAACTAGATAAATTCATGGAGGTTAAGTCCATTAATGGCTATTAGCCAGGATGGGTAAGGAATGGTGTCCCTAGCTTCTGCTTATCGGAGGGTGGAGACGGATGGCAGGAGAGAGATCACTTGATCAGTACCTGTTCAGTTCACTCCCTGTGGGACACCTGGCCTTGGCCACTGTTGGCAGACAGGGTACTGGGCTAGATGGACCTTTGGTCTGACCCAGTATGGCCATTCTTAAGTTCTTATGTTCTCTCCCTGCCCATTTGGGGCAGGCCCTGATTTTCGTGACTGTAACTTACTCAGATTCCACCCAGGTCCCCCTGACTCGCTGCTGCGGACACTGCAGCCTCCTTAATCATCATCATCAACAACCATGGGCTCAATGCCTGTTGGGGTCCGATGCCTCCCTCACTATTTCCTTCCATCTTTCCCTGGCCAGTGCGGAGTGGCTTAGTTTCTGTAGACTAGCTCCGCACCAATCTACTATATCATCTACCCATTCTCTGTGGGGTCTGCACCTCCTATTTGGACCATCCATTATGCTGAATACCAGGGTCTTAACTTTTTGCTCGTCGTTCATTCAGCTGTATCTTCCTATATAATTCCTCATTGGTGACCTTCTGCATCCATCCTATTCTCAGGATCTTTCTATAACAACTCCTCTCGAACGCCAATATTCTTCTCTCCTTAATTCTCTCTCCTAAGTCCCTGCACACCCGGCAGTAGATTCACAGGCCTTAGCTGCAGTGACGGCTCTGACACCGGCCCCAGACTGTGGTTGTCGGGGCATCCCAGGATATGGCCCGAGGCCCTGATTAAACCAGTCGCTCCTCATGGAGGTCCCCCTCTCGCCAGGATGCTCTGTGGGGAAAGCAGGGCCTGGCCCAGCACAGCCGTGAGGGGCTGTTGTGCAGATGGGGAAGCTGGGGTTGGCTGTTACCGACCCAGCAGTGCGTTGGACAGCAACTCTCCATTCACAGAGAGGGCAGAGAATGGGCAACCCACCCCCTCTCAGCCCTCCCCAGGAGAGCCCCTCCCTCCTGGTGAATGGAGAGGCCTCATAGGCCTGGCTCTCTACTGAGTCTGCTACTGTGAGGAGGGGACTCCCCATGGGAGGGGGGGTTTCTAATTGCTGAGCAGTGGCCTCCACCAGTGGGGCCGCCGTTTGGGCACCACTCTGGGAGGGTGGATTTGAGCTGAAGCTTCCAGTGCAAGGGCTTCCTTGCTACCGCCGACCCAGCAGGCCCTCCCCGGCAGTACAGAAGGCCCGTCTTCTATTACATTAGGGTCGACATTTATTACTCTGTAAAACTCTCAGCAGCTCCCCAGATTTCCCTGCGATCCCATGCAGAGGGGCCAGTGCGGGGTGGCTGGGAGGCCCAAGGACACAATGGCCCAACTCTAGCACTGGGGAAAGGGACACAGCTAAGTCCTAGGCCTGAGGCAGCCCTGCTGGCTGAGGTTCTCCAGCTGTGCTGGGAAGGAGGCTGCACAAGGTGACCCCAGGGGCCTTAGGGTCTGGGATGCTCATTCTGGTCATTGGCAGCGCTGCCCAGGGCCAGGCTGTGTTCTTTGGTGCTCAGGAAAACGATCCACTGGTGGACTGGTTCCCAGTCTCTGTTGGTGGAGCAGAGGCCAGGGCAGAATCGAACCCTAGCGGTTTCCCTTGCTGGGAAGGGAAGCGGCTGGTAACGTTTGTGCTGGATCACAAGTGCTACATGGAGTGAGAGCCTGGAAACTCGGGGCTTAGGTTCTCCTCGGGGGTGTTTGCCCACTGGCCATCCGCAACACACCAGCTGCCAAGCTGCGAGTCACACGGCAGACTGCGGTAGGCCTCCGAGGCAGCGGGCGACTCGGAGGTCTCCATGCTCCTGGTGCTTTGGAATGAGCTGCTCAAGGCATCTGCACACAAGTCTGGGGGGGCCAGTGGGCTGTGGGCACCAGGGAAGCCCCTGGGCCCTTCACTGACATACAAGTTGAGCTTTGCAATCAGCGGTTTCCCAATATTCACCGACTGGCTCTCCTCAATGAAGTCCTCAAGTCCTTGGTATTGGTACTGCAGGCTGATGGTGAAGGCCAGTTCCTTCTGCAAGGACACCATGTACCAGGGTTACCATGGGTGGGTACGTCACAGGGCCGTGTGAGCCTCCATCTCCTTAACCTCACACTCCCCACTGCCCTCTGCTTAGCCATCAGCCACTTCTCCAGGGACCACATGGTCCGTGCTGGTCCTTTCACTCCTGACAGTGCCAACTCACCCCTGCTGGGACTCCTTTTCAGGACTCAGCACCATGCAGGGAGGCCTAGTGGGCAAGACACTGGCCTGGGACCCTTAAGACCTGGGTCAGATTCCCAGCTCTGTGTGTGAGCCTTGGATAAATCATTTCACCGCTCTCCCTGGGGTTCCCCAGCTGGACAGTGTGGATGCTACTGCCTTTGTCTGTGGGCAGGGACAGCTCATGCGGTGCCCAGGAAATGGGACCATGGTGTCAGCTGGTGACTCTGGGGCTGCGAGACAGTAACTGAGACATTACTGAGGGATGCTCTGGGGCCAGTCACTGTAACCAGCAGTAGGAGCATGGGCAGCTCCTGTGGCTGTTGCTCATTCTGGGCCAGGACCCTGCTGTACGAACACAGAACAGTTCCTGCCTCCAGGGCTCCAGGCCCTCACTGCAGCACGGCCCAGCTCAGCAATGCTCCCCAGGGCCCGGCACTGGAGAGCCTGCAGGGAAGGATCAGACCCCTGGAGTCAGGGCAGGGGAGTCCGGGGAAGGCTGTGGAGGGAGCCAGACCTTCGTTTGGCCCCCTTCTGCGTGTTCCCTGCCTTGGCACCAGCACAGCCAAAGGAGGGGGAACTGGAGCCCACTGCCCCTTGGGGAGGCTACACAGCCCAGGCCCAGTGCCAGCGGGTCAGGCCAGCACTTACCCTCAGCTTCTGTAGGCCACAGAGGCGGCTGTAGAGGCAGCAGTCGGAGAAGTCGAGGCTCCAGGCCAGGGAGAGGCTGCTCCCCATTTCCTCTGGGCTCTCCTTGTTGGTGAATTTCAAATCCACATCCAGCTCCTACAAGAGACAGCACGGTCACGCTAGCCAGCCCGGCACGAGGGGCCTGTGCTGCAGCACTGCCCATTGCATGCAGGCCGCAATCAGGCGTCATGAGACTGACAGCCTCTTTCTGAGTGATGACCTGAGAGGTAGGACCCTGGCTGTCAGCCTGCGCCCTTCCTCTTCGGGGAGCCTCCCCCTGCCCCCTAGTGAGGTGTCAGGAGCAAGCGCAGAATTTCAAAGGCTGGTTAGCTGGTAAGTGGGAGCCGTGCCAAGCACTCACTGCCCCTGGTTCCTGTTACACAGTCAGTTTCTTTGTGCCAGCCTGTTGCCTGAGATCCCTGCGAGATGTGTTGGGAGGGACTCGGAGGCGGGGCAGTGGGTCAGACAGAACCTTCCTAACTGGGCTCCCCTGAAGCTGGGGTTTTGCTGCTTGAGCCCCTCTCTGCTCTCTTCTCTGATGGGGAAATGTGCCCAGTGAGAATGGGTCCTGCCTAGCGCTTGCTCTTGGCTGGCCCGGGCGTCCCCATTGTTCATAGCACAGAACCCTATCCCGGTGGTTATCCCTGGCCACGCCTCTGAGCCAGGTAGGGTTGGGCGTCGGGCCTCCCACCTCCGGGACATTGGTGAGTTTCGCTTCGCACCGGGCGATCTCTGGTGGCGTCTCGACGATGCGGGTGTAAATGATCAAGATGTTGGAGAACTCGGCAGCAAAGCCCAGCTGTACCCGAGCCCCGCAGTCAAACCGGAGGTATCGGCTTTCGGGAAGCACTGCGAACAAAGAAACAGGGGCGGGATACACATGAGTGTGTCACTTACACCTACTGGTCTGAATGAGAGCTGCTCCGCCAAGTGTCCTAGGCCCTGGCCTACTCACTGTTAACAGAGATTCTCCTTCAGCTCACAGGGCAGGGCCCTGCACTCCGGGAGCTGAGGAGGCTCTGGGTCCCCCCCCAGGGTCAGCGAGGGCTCCCCAATGGCCGCTGTTTTGTGACACTAACGCACCCTCCCAGTAGTGCTCATCCTGATCAGAGCAGGGCCAATAGCAGCAAAGCCATTTGCAGAAGTTTGGTGAGATCGGGGCTTCCTGCTGGGCCCAGCCATGTGCCCCTTGGGCTCTGGCTCTCCTCAGCTGGCTGCACTGTCCCACCCCAGTGTTTCCTGCCTAACTGCTCTGCGATGCCTGCGCCAGGAACTGAGACTTCCCTGAGTCACTGCAATCCCAGGAGCTTCCCTAGGTGCTCCCTGCGCGGAATCCCCTCCCCACGACTCAGGACAGGCCTCCCGCCACGGCTCTCTGCCGGGACAATGAGGCCATGATGCTCACCATGGGCCTTGGCCCATTGCAGGTTCCTGACAGAGAGCTCCTCTGGGCCCTTGGACGGCTTAATTGGATCGGTGAGGGCTCGCCGCTCGGACAGGTTACTCCGCAACTCCAGCGCCTGCCTCCCCCTGGTGATCTCCAGGGTTCCCATGTCTGGAATACACAGCCAAGGCTGGGCACAAGACCTCAGCACAGCGGTGAGTCAGCGGCTCGCAGACAGTGCTGAGCCGTGACGGGCTGGCCCAGGAGAGCCGTTCCACCCCCCAGAATAACCCACCTTCCGCCACCTTGTCCAGCAGCACCGTGATCTTCTCGTCCGCCAACAGCCATCGCTTGAGGAAGCTAACAAAGATGCCATTGGACAGCTCCCCTTGGCTCAGCTCATAGGCCTCGGCATCGGCACATCTAACAAAAGGGTCACAGAGGAGAGCTAAGGTTGCAGACTCTTCTACAGCCAAACGCTGCCTTTCTGCAGATCAGCACAGAACATACTGGGACTTTCCTCCTGCGAGCCTGGCTTTGTCAGCAGATGGCTTGATTCAGACCCCTGGGGAAGCTTCGGCTTCAGGCTGGACAGCTTGGCTTGCTGTGCCTCAGTTGACCCACCTCTAAATGGGGGCTGAAAACTCTACCTTCTTCAGAGGACTGTGATGTGTAATGAACTAGAAGTGCCCTGCCACAGTTACACAGCAGGTGACCAAGAGTTATTATCGCCACGCTATAGACGGGGGAGGGCCTAAGACACAGAGCAGGGACCTGACATGCCCTAGATGCTGCAGGATGGAGACTGAACCCAGCTCTTTTGACTCATGCTCCCTGTGCTCTACCCACTAGACCAGGCTGCCTCTTGGAGAGTTTGGTGTGAGCAGCAATATGGAGGTGTGCTGCATTACTGCCCTTTCCCCTAATGAACCTTGCCCCAGGAGGCCCATGCAGAAAGTGCCACAGCTAGCAGCTCCCCTAAAACACAGCGATTGGTGGGTTTGGTCCCCTGTAATGGACCCTGCACCCATCTCCCATTCAAGCCTCAGGGTGTCTCTGGTTCCAGCAGGAGGCAACGGGGAGCACCTACGTGGCGTAGCCGAAGACGATGTTGGCTGTGACCTGCAGTGCCCCCACCTGTGGGATGATGTCGTCATTCAGATTCCTGAAAAGAAAAGGAAGCACCTCAGCAGGGGCATGAACCCTACACCGTCTGTGTCGTTCTGGGAGCCCCGGGCTGGGGACAGGCCAGCGGCTCGGATCAGACAAGAGGTTTCATGCTACTGAGCCTCAAGCTCTGAAAGGGGGCAGACAGGACAAAGCCCTGGAGAACATGCTGTAAAAATAGCCCTGGGCTGGGCTGGAAACTACACAGGACTGCTGGGCTGTTTAGCTGTTCGCACAAGGCCATCTGTGTGACTGAGTGCAGGGCGCTGGCCAGAGGAGAGAATCTTTAGAACAGCTGTGTGGAACCTCCAGCCCGTGGGCCACACCCAGCCCTGGGGGTCCAGCGGCCATGAAACACTGTGAGGATCCCAGGGGCTGCTTTAAAAACTTCCCCAGCCTCTCCTGCAGCACGGGTGGACACTTCCGGTTCCTCCCCTGCACCTGGCAGCTGTGAAGAGGCATGCAGGGACAGGGTGGGAGGGGGAATCCATCCCCAAAGTGGGAGGGAAGGGAAACCACCAAGTCCCTTCCCTGCATGGGAGAGGCCACAGTGGGGCCAGCTTCTCCCCCAACCCCCAGTCTCTTCCCTGCACAGGGTGGCCATATGCTGCCAGCAGTGCCCCCTTAATAGTTAAGGAGGCATGGGGAAGGGGGGGAGTGGCAGAGGAAAATCCCTTGCAGGAGTGGGAGGAAAGAGAAACCCCCTCCCCAGCCCCTTTCCTGCATGGGGTGCCTTTAGGGAGAAAGGGGTGGCCATAGCTGGGCAAGGAAAATCAAACTCAGCCATCACACTACAATTCTAAATAAAAAAAATTAAAAAGCACGTCACACCACATCAAGGGTGTGTGTGTGTGCGTGCACGTGCATGCTTCTCACTTTTGTGTGCCCCTGACCGATATCTCTGTGTGCCCCTGACCGATATCCCCAACCCAAAAAAGGTTCCTCCCCCCCCCCGGGCTTTAGAAGCACTCCAGCCCCCTGACTGGATTTATCGCTATGCTCCTTGCCACAGGGCCAGCCCCGGGCTGGCTGCTCTCAAGGGAAGCACTGGAGTTGATTCTGACAAGGGCCCTCAGCTCTTCTCTGTCAGAAGCCCCTTTCATGAGTAATGGCCGCTGGTCTTACTGGGCAGTGGGGCAATGCACTTGTGGGGTAGGGTTGCCAGATGGTTGAAACAAAAATACTGAACACCCCCCCGCCCCCCAAAAAAAAACACTGGGAAAAAATTCTGTTGAAGGAAAAAAAAGGGGGGGGAGAGACCAAAGTTGTTGAGCAAAAAAATAAAACAGCATTAAAGCAGCATGTCTCCTTTAAGAGTGAGTGCAGGGATAGGAACAGGGGAGCGGTTGAGCACTAAGACCCAGGGGAAGCATTGCTTCCCCTTGTTCGGCAGCCATTTTGTGCCGGCTGGCTTGCAGAACCAGGTAAGCATAGGGGCTGGGGTCAGGAGGCTGGGAGTGTTGGGAGCCAGGTGAGGCTCGGGGAGGCCGGGCGCTGAGTGTTTATAGGGTTGCCAGGTGCCCGGCATTTTCGCCTCCTGGCTGGGGAAAAAATCAGAAAATACCGGACATTTTAGGTGTCCGGTATTCTCTGAATTTTTTTACTGGACAGGGGGTGAAAATTCCTGACTGTCTGGGTGAATACCAGACACCTGGCAACCCTATGTTGGGGGATGCACAACTGCTGCCTCTGTGTGTTCCTGCGTGCGTCTGGTGGGAATGCCTGGGCAGACCCACGCCAAGGACACCCGGAGAGCAGGTCCCATACTTCATACCAGAGTGCATGGTCACATGTGCTGGCATTGGTATCAGTCTATGTGTGAGTGTCGGTGCTTACGAAAGCCAACGGGCTGCTTCACACGCCCTGGCTGCACGTCCCTTGCACTTACGCAGTGCCTGACAGCCAAGACCCTCAAAGCAGGCAGCCCCAAATTGGGCTCCAGTCTACAGCCTGGTACATGAGTGTGCATGCCTGCACTCAGCGGTGCTGAGTGACACTTCCTGGCCCTGTCACTCCCTGTGGCTGGCTCTGGCGTGCTCACCTTTTGCGGCACATGTCCAGCAGGAAGATGTTGAGGCCGGTTTGCCGCTGCTGCATGCTTTGTAGCACGCTCTGCACGCACAGGCAGTGCTCTGAGGTGTAGGATCCCGGCGCGTCAATCGGCACCATAAAGCTGTTCCCAAAGTTCTCGTAGCCGTGCCCAGCGTAGTAGAGCAGACCTGGGGAAGGGGGGGCAGGAGCAGTAAAATGCATCAAGCTGCATCCATCGAGGCTGCTCTCACACCTTCTCCATCTCTGCCTCCCTCCTACTCTGTCCTTGCAGACAGTGTCTGGGGCTGCAAAGTCCATTCCTGGGGACTCAGAAATCCAGTCCAGGTTCTCCTCCTTCCCACTCATTTCCCTGCCTGACCTAGACATGACTTTCCTTGCCCCCTCACCTGCCTGGAGTTCCCTCTCCTGTTTGCAGCAATGCATTGTGGGATCCTCTCTTGGCCAGGGCAGGCCGCAGGAGAAGTCCAGTAACAACCTGCATTAGGCCTTGGGCAAAGTTTAACAGCCTGACTCCAAGTTGTGGCTAGGCCACGCCACTGACACCTGCTAATCCAAGCCCTTCCCAGCTCAGCCCCACCTGATCTCAGGTCAGCTCCCACTGGACCCGCTAACAATCCAGCCTTCAGGGCCCCTTCTTGGCTTCTCCCGTGAGCCTCTCCTGTCTGGAGCAGGAGCGTCCAAGCAGAATCTACCTGCCACTCCCTTATCCCTCCAAGTCTCTCCTTGCCCCCGTCTGGTTGGGCACTTTCCTGCAGGCCTCTCCTCTGTCGCTGCTGGCCGAGCTGTGGCACTGCGCCTGCCGAGCTAGGGGATACACAGCTCCTGCTGTGCTTGTCTTCCTGCCACCCCACCCTCCCATTCTCCTATTTCTCCTAACTGCCCCAGGCCTTCCGGACAGAGGCCAAGCTCCTCGCTCTCTATACCTCTGTACAGCACCCAGCGCAACATGGCTCTGTACAGGGCCGGACGGAGGCATGGGCGAGCCGGGCAGCTGCCCAGGGCGCCAACCGATGGGGGGCGCCTGATGGCAGCTGTAAGGGGCGCGCGGCGTCCTTACAGCTGCCATCAGGAGCCGCGCACCCGGCTCCAGGAGCGCCAGCCCCGCGGCGCCAGCCAGCAGCGCCCTTCCCCCCATGGCCGCGGGGCGCTGCACGGCCCGGTGCACGCGCCAGCAGTGCTGGCCAGGCAGGGCTAGGCAGCACATGCGCCGTGTGTCCTGGGGGCGGGCCCCGGGCTGCGTGCCAGCAGCCGTGACCGGCTCATGCATGCGCCGAGCGCCCCGGGGGCGGGCCCCGAGCTGCGCGCCAGCGGCCGTGGCCGGTGCGCACATGCGCCATGCGCCCCGGGGGTGGTGCCGCGCGCCCGGGCACAGGGCGCCAAAAGGGCTCGGGCCGGCCCTGGCTCTGTAGCAAGATAACCTGAAACAAAAGCCCACCTGTCACAGGCCGGGTGTGAGGCCTAGGCCACAGTGGCCAAGCCTTCGCTGACATAAAGCAGTGAAGCTGTGAGCGAGAGGCAGGCCCTGCTCACAGAAGTTGGCACCAACAGGGCTGATATCACAGAAACGCTCAGACCTCAGAGGCGCTGGGCACAGGCCACACGCACATTCCAGAGGCTGGTAACAGAACATCTTGGGACCAACCCCCCCGCAGGTAACAGGAACATAGCGACTCAGGACAGGGTCTAAACTGACAGCCCAATGGACAGTGATCCCCAGGTACGAGGTCATGGGAGCCAGGGGAGCCAGGTGTCCGGAATTCCCCCGGACAGTCCCGCGTTTTCGGCTCCTGTCCAGTAAAAAAATTCAGAGAATCCCTGAGACACCCGAGATGTCGGGTATTCTCTGATTTTTTCGCCGGCCAGGAGGCGAAAACGCCGGGCACCTGGCAACCCTACAAACACTCAGCGCCCGGCCTCCCCCCCCGAGCCTTCCCCGGCCCCCAACACCCCCGGCCCCCACGCTTACCCTGGTCCCCAAGGCTGCCGGCACAAAATGGCTGCCAGCCAAAAGACCTAGGGGAAGCAATGCTTTCCCCTGGGTCTTAGTGCTCCCCTGTTCCTATCCCTGCACTCACTTTTAAAGGGGACATGCTGTTTTAATGCTCTTTTATTTTAAATTTTTTTTTTTTGGCTTAATAAGTCCTTGCTCAACAACTTTGGTCCCCCCCCTTCAACAGAATTTTTTTCCCAGTGTTTGTTTCAACCATCTGGCAACTCTAATGGGTGCATCTAGGTACGTCAGACGGTGGCACCCTGATACCTCAGGAGTGAGGTGTAACCTCTTTGTACCTGTGTGTAAAATGTACCCCACGGGAGTTGTCTTTGTCCAGCCAAGGGAGCAGTGTTACATTCTTGACTCTGACTGAGCTGGGCCATTGTCAGGGGTACACGTGTGTAACGGTTCACTACAGTCTACTGACAACTATAACTGTACTTCCTTTGACAATAAGCCTGGCCTGGTGCCCTTGATCCTTATCTGATTTTGTGTTTGTTGGAGGCTCCCCCAGAGCCTGCTGTGTGCACTGCTTGCACAAAGTCAACATGGCACACAGGCGGAGGTCTTACTGATCCCACACCTCCACCAGGCTGTTTGTTCATGAGGGTGATTCTGAGAAATGAGAGCACTATCTAAAATACCCAGGCTCTGTCACACCCTGTTACCTTGGCTTTTACAGCTGAGCCTCTGAGATGCTGCCCAACCTCCCAGGCACAAGAAGGGCAGGAAATGGGCATCTCCACTTCTACTCGCACAAAACCAAACACCTGTGCCTTGGCCCTGCCCTGCCCCTCTTCCAAGGCCCCGCTCCTGCTCCACCTCCTTCTCTGTTGCCCCTGCTCCCACCACTCGTGAGGGCTCTGGCTGGGACTGTGGGCTCTGGGGTAGGGCTGGGTGATGAGGGGTTTAGGTGTAGTAGGGTGCTCCGAGCTGGGACTGAGAAGCTTCTGGGAACCTCACAAAGCCACAGCAGGCCGGGAGCCTGGCCTAGCCCTGCTGTGCCCCGACCAGACTTTTACTGGCCTGGCCACCAGTGCTGACTGGTCCCTTTTTGAACAAGCATTCCAGTGCAAAAGCAGATGCCGGGCAACCCTACCATCCAGTGGGAAAACTTCCAAGTGTTCATGAAAATCTTCCTATGTCTTTACTCTTGAGGAAGCCCCCCCTCTCCTCCGCCCCCTAGCTTGCGCTAGTCTGCCCAGACGGGACGGGCCCCAGCAGGAAGGAGCCTATTCCTGCATAGGCCAGTGCACACAGTGGAGACCACCCCCCCCCACACACACACACTTTCTGGTGGTCCAGGAAGAAGGGGCTCTCCCACCGCTACCTAGCATCATAGGGTGCTTCCTCCGTACCGTACACGCCTTTGTCCAAGAGGAGAAGGAACTCATTGACCGCCATCTGCATCTCGTCCTTGCTGAGGTCCAGCAGGGAGACCACCTTGAAATCCAGCTGGCGCAGCAGATTGGTCAGTTCGTGCACGTCCACCATGGGTGCTTTCAGGTGCTTGTGGTGCAGGTAGTTCATATTGCCAATCAGCAGAGCCACTTTGTCTGTGGCTGCCCCAGGAGAGCGACAAGAGGAAGACGTCAGGGGCTGCAAGGGAGTGAGGGGAACCCTCCTGGGCCCTTTGGGCTGAACGTTCATCCTCTCTCTGCTGCTCTATGCCCAGCCCAACCCTAGCCAGCCTCTTGCCCCATGTGCTGTGGATGGGCTCTCCAGAGCGGGGATATAACTAGTCATGGCCTGCATGGCCCACGTTTTAGCCCTGGACCTAGACCTCTCTTCCAGCCCAAGGCAGAGTCCTCCCTGCAGCTGGCTTCATCCCTTCAGATGAGACTGGCTCTGCCTAAAGCAGGCAGCATGCTGCCCTCGCTGCCAGGTCTTTGGACCGGAGGGCATGCTGCAAAGCCATGGAGGAGGCGGGAGGTGGACAGAGCCCTGGAGATTGCACTGCCAGGCCAATCATAGGGCTGGGCTAAGTCTGATCTCTCATGGCCACAGGCAGGACTGGATTCGCAATGGTTCTGTGCCCAACCCACTTGGCAGCCTGGGACAGGAGAGAGGGGAGGTGCGAATGCAAGGGGGGGATCATCTGACCAGGTTGTGGAAAATGTGTATCTCCATGGGCCAGCTAAGTTGGCCAGGAGAACAGTATTGGGTCTCTATGTTGTCACCAGGGAGGAAGATGCATGTATAGAGGGAGGCCATTTCTATGTGGAGGCCTTGCTTGGGGATCTGAATGCAGCCTCTTACCGTACAGCTGGCTGGGGCCCTCGTGCTCTGGGGTGTTCCCTGGAAAGAATGAGATGCATGATCATCTCTCCATGCACTGCACAGGCACCATGGCTGGTAACTCCTGCACTCTGCCCCCGGCGGGGGAGGGAATCCTGGCAACAGAACATGAGCCCTTGTCCACAGAAAGCAGCACCCCCTTGGGTGTAGGGTGGGCATGCAGCCCCCCGCAGCCATCTAAACTGGGCAAGGCCAAAGAAGGCCTGTGCCTTCCATGACAGTGCCTGCGGGGGTGGGCACAACCAGCAGCTCCAGCCAGGAGAGTTGGGTTCAGATAGGAGCTCCTAGCTCAGAGGTGCCCCCAGGCCTCACGTACCTGCGTCTCCCTCCCTCCAGGAGCCTCCGGAGGCAAACAGCTGGGGGGCCTGGCACAAAAGAAAGGGTGAAGCAGTGAGGCTGATGGGATGAGCGGGACCTGGTGAGCGCCGGCTGCAGCTGCTGCTTGGGGCCACAGTGACATGAGATAATTCGTGCCACAGGCCATGCCAGAAACCCGAGCCTCCCTGCAGGGTTTGCAGACAGGCACAGGGGGCTGTGTCCCCCACCCCCTCTGCCAGGCCTTGGCGAGGACTGCGCCCCTCAATGTCTCAGGGAACTCCAGGCCAACATGGCAGAGGGTTATGTCAATAAGGGCCCACAACTCCCAAAGTCAAACCAGGACGCAGTTGGGGCCCTGTCCATTTAGTATAGGGAGATACGCAAGGTGCTCCCTGGAAGCAGGGCACCTGTGCAGTCGCTCAGAGAGATTCCAAGGCCTCCCAGCTGATTGGCAGAGCACCCCGAGCTGGGGGTTGTGTTTCTCCTGGGGATGCACATTCGCACATGCCTCGGTGCACAGAACAAAATTATTCTGCACATGGATGAAAAGATCAGAGGGAACATTGGTGATCGTGCCCCCTTAATATCTCCTGAGACCCTGCTGTGATCCCCAGCTTTCAAAGGCAGCCCTCAGCCCATCATTGTGATAAAAGCATGATCCCCCACTGCCCCAAGCCATGTGACGAGCCCGAGCCCCGTGTGATTACCTCGTTTTCTTCTCATAGGACTGGCCACATCGCTTCACAACCTGCCCAGCAGCCACAGAGCGAAGGGCAGAGCTGGGGACTGCCTGCAGGCTGATGAGCCAAGTGTCCAACAGGCTACAAAATGTGGCTTCTGAGCAGCCTACTACTGCCGCCCACACACAGGGCTGCTCCTTTAGCTTGAGGACCGAGGACTGAGCTTTAGTTCCTAAGGCCCCAGCTCGGAGCCAGCCAGTGGGGATGGCTACATACAACAGATCCTGCATCCTCACCAATCTCCACCTCCGTGTCCTGGCTCCACACCTCCTGGAAAAGGTTAAACACCTTGCAGGAGTAGCGGCCTCTCTCCGCTGTGGTCACCAGCTTCACCTGCAGGAAAGGGCGAGGAAGAGGAGAGCTGCAGCCGGGAGCCCCTGCACTCTAGTGCCCCCAGGAATCTGCCTTTGGGGGTGGGGTACTGAATGCAGCTGTGCAATGACCCGGGGATTGCCATTGCCCCTCACTCGCTGTCCTGCCCTGCGATCCCCCCACTCCCACCTTTAGCTGCCTTCCTGAGAGTCTGCAGCCCATTACGGCCCCCTGCCCGGCCAGTGCCCCTTGCCCAGACCCCAAGAGGGTACCTGGAGGTGGGAGTTGCGCGCCCCCTCAATCAGAATCCCGTTTCGAAACCACTGGTACTGGGGTGGGGGGTTCCCGATTGCCACGCAGCGCAGATGAAGGGAGTCCCCTTCGTCCAAGGTGCAGGGCTGGGGCTGGCAGAGGATCTGCAGTCCCACCATTGACGGGCAATAGCCGCTCGCTGGAGGGGGTGGAGAAGAGAGCGCTAGCCTGGGGCAGGACAACACAGCCCTTATGTGGGACCAGGCCTCAGGGCAGGCTCGTGCAAGGGCAGCCAAAATGCATGATGAGCAATTTGGAGGCATAGCCTGGAGACTACATGTCCCAGCAGGCACTGCTCCATGTCAGTCTGAGCAACCTGGCACTGTGCCACAGCAGGGTCCAGCTCCCACTCTGTTCATAGCACCACCAGGGGCATTGACCAGGCAGCCAGGACCCAGTCAGCCAATCATCACAGCAGCAGCCCTGAGCCCTCCTCTAGCACTGGGCACCCACACAGCTCATGGTGCTTTAGAAGGAGGGGCACAGATGGGGACACTGAGGCACAGTGGCAAAGCCACCCAGCATCCAGGGCTCCTAAGTCCCAGCCCAAGGCACTGCCCTCTAGACCCGTGGTGTCCAGCCAGTTCTGAACTAGCCACACTCCACCAGCCAAAGAGCCACATGTGGCTAGTGGCTAGTGTGTTGGACACCACGGCTCTAGACCATGTAATACCCCTCCAGGAAGGCTCTACTGACCCCTGCTGCTTGGCAGCACCCATGGAAGTCCGTGAGTGTTCATCATGGGCAAGGCAGGGCAGGGTTGGTACCATGAGGCAGGCAGGCCCAGCCCCGGCACAAGCATGAAACCCAGATTGGTGGTCCGCAGCCTTCTCAGTTTATCCAGGCCCAGAGGGCAGGGTGCGCAAGTCAATGTGGGGCCAAGCTGACCCCAGACAGTTCAACTCTTGGACGGGCCCAGCTGCTGCTGCAAATGCCCTGCGACTTGCCCTCTTACCTGAGGCAGGGCTGCTGCTTCGCTTGACCTGGAGCCGGGCCCACCTGGAGAACAGGAAGCTGGCCCTGTGATTAACACGGCAGATGTACCAGTCTGGGGTCTGCAGAGTTGCCGGGTCAATCACCAGCTCAGGGGCAGGTGGCACCAGGCATCTGACAGGAATGAAAATAAACATGCCAGGTGTAAGGGCAGAAGTCATGCCGTCTTGGCACAGTGGCCTCCATCCACCCCCACGTGTCCCACCCAGAAGGGGCTGCTCGGGGGCTGTGTGCTGCCCAGCATTGACAGAGTTCTGAGCATTGCCCAGCCTAGCCAGGCATCAATCTGTCCTACGGCTTCCGCTGGAGCTGGGGGTGCTCGGCCCGTGGCCTCACAAGCTGAACCCCCTCCTCGAATGTGACTCACCCAAGGCCACTTAGTGTGTCAGTGGAACAGCCAGGCCTGAGACTCATTCTCCTCCCACTAGACTATGCTGCTGCTGCAGATTTATTGATGACTTGTTTTAAACCAGGAGATTTTTCTGTTCCCTCTGCACATCCCAGCCTCACCTCCTGCTTCCCACAGAACCACTGGTAGCTGAGTCCTGGGGGCCCTGTGGCCCAGCAGGTGAAAGATGCTCGGGTCCCTTCTGTAACAAGCTGAGATTCAGGCTGCACCACGATCTGGATGGGCTCTTGGACTGCAAGAGAGGAAAGAACAACCCCCTGGCTGTCTGGGAATCATCCCCTCCAGGAGCACACCCCAGGCCCAGCCTGCTGGCAAACGTCAGCCCCGCCATCTTGTCAGGGATGTGCCCAATTCACCCCCACAGCAGTGCACTTACTCCCACCAAACACAGGCACAGCCAGTGGGGGGCCAAGGAGGGTGGAGTAGCTCGCCAACAGGACAACCCCACCCACTGCTGCACCTCCTCCCCCCCAGCTACACTGAGGTGCTAACAGGGCTCAGCCACAGCATTTCCAGTGTAGACGGAGCCTCGGGCAAAAACCAGGCGTATTTGTACTTTTAGATAGTTCCCATCACACTCCCCTTGCAGCATTTCCCCTTCCTTCTGAAGTCCTGTCCCCGCCCCAGTCATCCCAAACCACCATCTGGACAGAGCCTGGTTCCCACTTCCAGCTCCAGTTCCCCGCCCTGGAATCCAAACATTCTGCTTCCCTGCTCCCACCATCCCACAGCCGGGCTGAGCGCCCCGGTGTCAGGCCCAGTCTCCAGCCCCGGCTCCCATCCTAGAGCCCCGGTGTCCTGATGCCAGGCCCAGCCCCCAGCCCCAGCTCCCATCCTAGAGCCCCGGCGTCCTGATGCCAGGTCCAGCCTCTAGCCCCAGTTCCCATCCTAGAGCCCTGGTGTCCTGATGCCAGGTCCCGCCCCCAGCCCCAGCTCCCATCCTAGAGCCCCGGCGTCCTGATGCCAGGTCCTGCCCCCAGCCCCCAGCCCCCAGCCCCAGTTCCCATCCTAGAGCCCTGGTGTCCTGATGCCAGGTCCCACCCCCCCCAGCTCCCATCCTAGAGCCCTGGTGTCCTGATGCCAGGCCCAGCCCCCAGCCCCAGCTCCCATCCTAGAGCCCCGGCGTCCTGATGCCAGGTCCTGCCCCCAGCCCCCAGCCCCAGTTCCCGTCCTAGAGCCCCGGCGTCCTGATGCCAGGTCCAGCCCCCAGCCCCAGTTCCCGTCCTAGAGCCCCGGTGTCCTGATGCCAGGTCCAGCCCCCAGCCCCAGTTCCCATCCTAGAGCCCCGGTGTCCTGATGCCAGGTCCCGCCCCCAGCCCCCAGCCCCAGCTCCCATCCTAGAGCCCCAGCATCCTGACGCCAGGTCCTGCCCCCAGCCCCAGTTCCCGTCCTAGAGCCCCGGCGTTCTGATGCCAGGTCCCGCCCCTAGCCACTAGACCCAGTTCCTGTCCTAGAGCCCCGGTGTCCTGACGCCAGGTCCCGCCCCCAGCCCCAGTTCCCATCCTAGAGCCCCAGCGTCCTGACGTGCTGCACCCACCAGCCCGTACCGATGCTGGAGAGGAACTGGAAGGCCTCGGTGTGTCCCAGCTTAGCCAGGCAGCAGAGCAGGTACTTGAGGCTGCAGTCCCGCCCGGCCAGCAGCTGCAGGAGGCTCTGGCTGGGGCTCCCGCAGGGCTCCAGGACCTTCAGGGAACACATCTCCAGCTCCTCCTCGCTGGGGGCCGCCGCAAACACAAGAGCAACGTTAACCCTTTCCAGCCTGGTGCTGGGCAGACAGACCCAGCTTCTGAGCGGGAGGCCACATGGTTCAGCCAGGAGGGCGGGGGATGGGACGGGGGCGCTCAGCTCAGCCTGGCACTGCCCTGGGGGATGGGCTGTGCATAAGGGAGAACGATCCTAACCCACCTTGGGCAGACGCACTACTGCCAGGGTGAGGTTACCAGGGAGCCCCACTGCCCTGACTCGCATCCCTGGCCCCAGCAGATCCTGTGGCCCCGGCCGTTCTGTACAGCCAGGTGCTGGGGCACAGCTGGGGCCTTTCATGGGGTTAGGGGCAGAGACGGGACTGGAAGGAGCATCTCTGAGTGCCAGGGTTTGGATCTGGCCATGGTGGGCGAGTGCTGGGGCATCGGGCAGAGACCCTGTCACAGCCCCTGCCGCTCAGCCGAGCCGTGGGCTGGCCAGCAGGGCATTTAAGCCAGACCTGCAGAGTGGGGCTTGCTGGACTGACAGGCTGCGTCTAGACTGGCATGATTTTGCGGAAATACTTTTAACGGAAAAGTTTTTCCGTTAAAAGTATTTCCGCAAAAAGCACGTCTAGATTGGCACGGATGCTTTTGCGCAAAAAGTGCTTTTGCGCAAAAGCATCCGTGGCCAGTCTAGACGCGATTTTGCGCAAGAAAGCCCCGATCGCCATTTTTGCCATCGGGCTTTTTGCAAAAACAGTTCTTCCTGTCTACACTGGCCTCTTGCGCAAGTATTCTTGAGCAAGAGGGCTTTTTCCCGAGCGGGAGCGTGAAAGTATTTGCTCAAGAAGCACTGATTTTGTACATTACAAAGTCAGTGCTCTTGCGCAAATTCAAGCGGCCAGTGTAGACAGCTGGCAAGTTTTTGCACAAAAGCGTTTGCTTTTGCACAAAATCTTGCCAGTCTAGACACACCCACAGAGTCTGTCACTTGTTTGGCAGGCCCTCAGTGAGCCTCAATCCCCAGCGTTCCCCGCGGAACCCGGCTGCAGCCACAGGACAGAGTGGGAACTGCAGACAGAAAGTGGGTACAGGCTTTTCTATGGGTGTAAGATGGGGCCAAGCTCTGCCCTACAAAAGCCTGCCTGGGAGCAGCATAGCGACTGCCCAGTGTCGGGCTCACGTGGCCAACACACCCGAAGGAGAAGGATGAATCCTGAATGTGAGAATGCAGCTCATAGAGACTACAGCTCCCATCAGGCATTGCGGCATCAGGCGCCCCCGAGTATCCAGTGGTGTCTGCGGGGGCGCCCCATAGCTCAGGGGAAAGGAGCCAAGCACCACAGAGATCCTCACCTCAAAGGGCAGCCGGGATGTGCAATCAACCCACATACAGATCTGCAACACCCACAAGAGTCTATACTGGGACAGCACACCCCCTACCGACAACCCACAGACTGCAGTTGGACAGCACACCCCCTACTGACAACCCACAGACTGCACTGGGACAGCACACCCCCTACCAACAACCCACAGACTGCACTGGGACAGCACACCCCCTACCGACACCCCACAGACTGCACTGGGACGTCAGAAACCCTACCGACACCCCACAGACTGCACCGGGACAGCACACACCCTACCGACACCCCACAGACTACACTGGGACATCAGAAACCCTACTGACACCCCACAGACTGCACTGGGATAACACACACCCTGCCAACACCCCACAGACTGCACTGGGACAGCACACCCCCTACCGACACCCCACAGACTGCACTGGGACGTCAGAAACCCTACCGACACCCCACAGACTGCACTGGGACAGCACACCCCATACAGACATCCCACAGACTACACTGGGACGTCAGAAACCCTACCGACACCCCACAGACTGCACTGGGACAGCACACACCCTACCGACACCCCACAGACTACACTGGGACAACAGAAACCCTACCGACACCCCACAGACTGCACTGGGATAACACACACCCTGCCAACACCCCACAGACTGCACTGGGACAGCACACACCCAACACTCCACAGGCTGTCTCAGTGCGGTGGGATGGACTTGATGGTCTCTTAGGGTCCCTTCTGTTCTGATATGTCTAGAGTTCTACATCTCTCTCAGCCTTCACTGGGACAAGACACGCCCCATAGCTTCCACTGGGATGCCATGGCCTACACACACACAAAGCTTACACTGGGACTGCACATACACACACACACCCTGTCCTTGGACATCTGCACACACTCAGGGCCTACACAGAGACAGCTCTTACACACATGGACACACACCACAGCCTTCCCAGTGATAACACACACTTTATCCACACACTGCACACCACAGCGTACACTGCAATGACACCTCTGCCCCCTCACAAATGCACACTGTGTGTCCATTCATACCAGAAACATCATCTTCATCACCCCCGTGGATGTGCAAACACACACACACACACACACACACACACACACTTCCTTCCCAGTCATCTCTGCAAACACTGGGGCAGGTCAACTGGCAAGGCTGTCGAACTGCCGGGTTGCCCGTGGTCGCGCTGCCGGGTTGCCCGGGGCCACGCTGCCGGGTTGCCTGGGGCCGCGCTGCCAGGTTGCCCGTGGTCGCACTGACGGGTTGCCCGTGGCTGCACTGCCCACATTGGTGTCCCAAGCCTGTTGTGCCCCCTGCTTCCTCCACCTGCATTTGAAGCGTTTCTCAGCGCCGGCGATTTCAGCCAGTTTCCTCCAGCCCCGACTGCAGTTGTCCAGGAGCTCACTGAGCCTGGCCAAGGCAGCTTCTCCCAGGGTGCTGATGGGCATGCTTCCCTCAGCCATTGGCCGGTCTGGCTTCTTCCTTCTGCCTCAAGGCCCAGGAGATGCCTGTTCCCAGCCGATCCCAAACCAGCAACCACCTAGGCACAGAAAGCAGAGCCACTGACCGGGCAACACAGCCAACGGCGCCTGTCTGAACTGAGAGCAGGGACAAAAGGGCCAGGAAGCTCCCCCAGGCAGCCACCTCCCCAGGCTGACACCAGCCTGCTCCCACAAATCGCTCATCACAGGGCACACCACGCGAGCGCTGGCTGCAGCTGCCCCTGTCCCATAGCCTGGGGGCAGCAGCAGGGGAGAGTCAGGAGCCTGTCACTGGGGTCCTACCGACAGGGTGGCAGCGGGAGTTAGGCAGCTGAACTCACAACTCCATGTGCTGGGGCTCAAACCCCCGATTGTTCATCCCCCACTGCCGATCCTTTGCACCCTGATCCTTCATCTCCCCCACTACTGATCCCTCGGCCCCATCCCAGATCCTTCTTCCCCCCCCCAATCCCTGATCCTCGGCCCCACCCCAGATCCTTCATCCCCCCCCGATCCCTGATCCTCGGCCCCACCCCAGATCCTTCATCTCCCCGCTGCCGATCCCTTGGCCCCATCCTGGATCCTTCATCCCCGACCTCTGATCTCTTGTTCCCCCTCCTGGATACTTCATCTCCCCAATACCTTGTTTTCCCCCCCCCCATCCATCTTCCTCAGCCCAATCCCTCATCCCCATCATGGATCCTTCGTCCCCCCGATTTATACAGAGGCAGTAAGATATTCTCTGTCTTATTCGCTATCCCTTTCTTAATGATTCCCAAAATTATTTGCTTTTTTGACTGCTGCTTCACAGGGAGTGCACTTTTTCAGAGAACTATCCACAGTGACTCCCAGATCTCTCTCGAGTGGTAACAGCTAATGTATTCCCCTTCATTTTCTATGGATAGTTGGGGTTGCGTTTTCCAATGTACATTATTTTGCATTTATTAACATTTTCATCTGCCATTTTGTTGCCCAGTGAGAGATGGCAGATTTGCAGAAATGTTGGTGGTGCCCAGAATTCCCAGAGCCCACACCCCACCTCACCCAACTCCCCTCCCCACCTTCCTAAGGCTCTGTGAGGGAGTTTGGGTGGGGGAGGAGTGCAGGCTTTGGGGGGAGTTTCTGTGCTAGGTGCAGGCTCTGAGCTGGGATAGGGTATTGGGGTGCAAGAGTGTATGCAGGCTCTGGGAGAGAGTTTGGGTGCAGAAGGGGGTCTAGGTGCAGGCCCTGGGCTGGGGCAGGGGATTGGGGTACAGGAGGGGGTGCAGGCTCTGGGAGCTGGGTACAGGAGGTCTGGGGCCAGGGGGATGCAGGAGTTTGGGGGCAGAAGAGCCTGGGGGAGAAGGTGTAGGCTCTGGAAGGGAGTGGGGTGTGCAAGGGGTTGGGGGCGGGGTTGGGGGTGCTGCACTTTAGTAGAACACCCTCTTCTGGAAAGCAGCTCCAGGAGGGCTGGGGGTCTCCACAGGCTCCCCCATGCTTCCTCTGGCCCCGCCTGCTGCCCCTGAGTGATTTAAAATGCCCCGGAGATCCCTGCTGCTAGCACCGGCAGTGTAGCAGGGCTAAAGTAGCTCCTGGCTGCTCACCCTGGGCAGCACGTCCTTGTGGCCCCACGGGGGCTGTCTCCAGGCGCTGCTCCCAGGACTCAGGTCTGCAGATTTTGTCTCTACATTATTTATGAATATGTTGAATAGGACCGGTCCCAGTACGGAGTCCTGGGGGACACTACTAGTTACTTCTCTCCATTCTGAAAACTGACCATTATTCCTACCTCTTGCGTCGCTCCTCAGTAGAAGTGGGTTGTGCCCACGAAAGCTCATGATACCATCTATATTCTTTGCTAGTCTGTAAGATGCTACAGGAGCACCCGTTTTTTAAGTTTCATTATTCCTACCCTTTGTTTCCTGTCTTTTAACCAGTTATCAATTCACGAAAGGACCTTCCCTTTTATCTCATGACAACTTACTTTACTTGAGAGCCTTTGGTAAGGGACCTTGTCAAAGACTTTCTGGAAATCTAAGTACGCTATATCCACTGGATCTCCCTTGTTCATGTGTTTGTTGACCCCTTCAAAGAATTGTAGTAGATTGCTGAGGCAGGATTTCCCTTTACAGAAACCATGTTGACTCTTCCCCAACAAATTATGTTCATCTATGTCTGACAATTCTGTTCTTTACTATAGTTTCAACCAATTTGTCCAGCATTGAAGTTAGACTTCCCAACCTGTAATTGCCAGGATCATCTCTAGACTAATGGTATCACATTAGCTATCCTCCAGTCATTTGGTACAGAAACTGATTTAAAGAATAAGTTACAAACCAGTTAGTAGTTTTACAATTTCACATTTAAGTTCTTGGGTGAATTCTACCTGGTCCCAGTGACTTACTACTGTTGAGTTTATCAATTTGATCCAAAACCACCTGTTCTCACACCTCAATCTGTGATAGTTCCTCAGATTTGTCACCTTAAAAAGAATGTCTCACATTGGGGAGTCTCCCTCATATTGTCAGCTATGAAGATCAATGCCAAGAATTCATTTACTTTTTCTCCAATGACCTTATCATCTCTGAGTGCTCATTTGGCATCTCGATCACCCTGCAATCCTTCTGGTTGTTTAGCAGGCTGCCTGCTTCCTGATGTACTTGAAACAATTTGCTATTACTTTTTGAGGTTTTGGCTAGCTGTTTTTCAAATTCTTTTTGACCTTCCTAATTGTATGTTTACACTTCATTCATCAGAGTTTATGCTCCTTTCTATTGTCCTCATTAGGATTTAACTTCCACTTTTAAAACAATGCCTTTGTATCTCTCACTGCTTCTTTTATTTGATTAAGCCATGGTGCACTTTTTAGTTCTCTTCATTTTGGGTATACCTCTATTATGGTGGCTTTGCAGGCCCGCACGCAGGAATGTCTGGGGGTGTGTGTGTCTTTTTTGTAAATGTGGACCACAATTATTTTAAATATAAAAGAGTTCAAAATAGTCATGCACTGAGTGCGCACAAGAGAGGTTAATGAAAAATGTGAGTGGAAACAGAGAGTGGTGAAATGATTTTGTTATAACATGCTAAAAATGTGAACAGGAATAAAGGTTTTATAGCAATTACCTTCCGGGATCATGGTGGGCAGCGTGGCTGCCATGGCCCCCCGCTCCCTCAGCCCCCTTTGCCTGCTGCTGCTCTACCTGCTCGGTGAGGCCAGCCTGGGTGAGTGGGGTGGGGACCGGGCGGCTCCTCGCAGGTGGGGGGAGCTGTTCTCCCAGCCCTGCTGTGCTGCCACCAGCCCTATGCCCCGCAACCCAGCACTCTCCCATCCCCCTAACACAGCGGTTCTCAAACTTTTGGCCTGTGGCCCACCTGGCTCAATGCAAACCTTCCCATGGATCACCAGCTGCTAATGGAAACTCGCCGTTACTTACATAATTACACCCCAGCCATTTTGCTAGTGCTGCAGTTGGGGAGAATGGTTTAATTTAACCAGTAAGAAAGGAAAATAGTCATTTAAATTATTAAACAGACTAAGCCCCTTAACTTTCTCACGTTAGTTTATCAAACGTCATTTTAAATACAGTAAAATATTAATTTATGTCCAACACAAAAGGTTCCCATGTTTTCTTTATTTATGGCAGGGGTGGGGAACCTTTTTTGGGTTGGGGCCACTGACCCCTAGAAAAATCAGATGGGGACCACAGAAGTGAGAAGCAAAAGAAAAACCTCTCCAAAAAACCCCATCCCTCACTGATGTGGCCCCCAACTGGAGCCTTTGGTGCTCCAGCCCCATTGGGGGAGGAGGAAGGACAGGGAGGACTGAAGTTCAGGGCTTCCCATAGAATCATAAAATCATAGGGTTGGAAGAGTCCTCAGGAGGTCATTGAGTCCAACCCCCTGCCCAAAGCAGGACCAACCCCAGATTTACTCTTCTGGGGTTCCAGGGTTAGTGGGTTTTGTGGACCCCCTAGGCTCTGGGGTTGGGACAAAGATGAGGGGTTCAGTGTGCGGGACAGACCTGCCAGCAAGAGGAATGGGGGTGCAGGATCTGGGTGAGAGGTGGGGTGCAGGAGGGGATAAGGGTGCAAGGTCTGGGTGGGAGGTAGGGTGCAGGAACAGGCTGGGGATAGGGTATCTGGCCATGGGGAAGGGTGCAGGAGCGGGTTGGGGTAGGTGTCTGGCCATGGGGGAGGGTGCAAGAGTGAGCTGGGGGCAAGGTGTCTGGCCAGAGGGGAGGGTGCAGGAGCAGGTTGGGGTAGCTATCTGGCCATGGGGGAGGGTGCAGGAGCAGGCTGGGGGTGTATGAGAGAGCTGCATGGGAGGGTGCAGAGTCTGGGCCCGAGGAAGGGGGGGGGCACTTGCTTGCCTTCACGCCCCACACTGGTCTCAGGCACCGCCTCCTGTTGCTCCCATTGGCCAGATTCTAGTCAATGGAAAGCCTCCAGGCAAGCACGTCCATGCGCTGCTGTTCCCCCAGCTGGGGGAGTGCTTCTTCCCCATGAGCCAGATCATGCAGCAAAGTGTGGGGTTTTCTCCCTCCCCTCCCCCCAGCGGGAAGCTGGCACTGCTCTCCAACCTTGCGGGTTGGGGAAAAGGGCAAGGCTGCAGCACCAGCTTCTTGTTGCAGGGAGAAGGTCGGGGGCTGAGCTCAAGCCTCAAGCCCCCTCACACTTACTTGGGGGACCAAGGGGGTGTGTTCACACCCTTCACACCCTTCCCTGGCGTACGGGCCTGTAGAGAGATTGAGGAGCAAAGACCAGAAGGATCAAGTCAGGGAGCTGGAGTTCTAGCTCCTGTGCAGGAGTCTTACTTCGCTCTGGTTCTCACGGGCAGGTTTGGCTCCTGTGCAGAGTGACTTTCAGGGGTGGGAGCAGCGGGGGAGGTAATAGTTCTGAGCAGGTGTCGTAGCCAATGGAACATGGCTGAGGCTTATGGAGCAGCCTAGGGTCTCTCCTCCCTGCACTGTTCACTCACGTTATCCCCAGTCCCACTGCTCCTCTCCACCCTGGGCACTGCCCTCCCTAGCGTGTGGAACGAGGCCTTGGGGCTGCAGGAAGGGGAAACTTGCTTGTCCTTTCTGGGCAGAGGAGTGGTGGGGAATTGTGGAGGAGAATCGCAGATGGGGCCAGCCTGCCGTCACACTGCACTACTCACAGCTGCTAACTGGAGCTCCCCGGGGGTCAGCCCCGGCGTGAAAAGCCCCATCACACGAGTGAAGGGGTTTGTGTCTGCAGGGGAGGCCAGTGATGGGCGACGCTGCAGGGAACTCAAGTTAACATCGCTGGGAAGACAAGTCCATGGTGTCCTTGATCTCTGATCAGGCAGCTTTCGCCTGGGGCCAGCCGGACACCTGGGGCACTGACTTAGGTGGCTCAGGGTCTATACCTGGGGCTGTCGTGGCTCTTTGGACTGTTTTCCCCAGAGGAAAAGCTCCTGTTCCAAAAGTGCTGAGGAGGGGGAAGAGCCCTCGGTAAGGGGACCCAGGAGAGGTTATTTTGATTTCCCAGAGCCAGAAGTAGGAGCCTAGACCTGGGTGGAGGCTTGAGCTGGAGTTTGATTTGTTTTAGGCAAGGACCCTAGACAGCGTGATCCTGCCCCTGTGACCTGGCAGATGATTTTCAGGGGGATTTAGGGCAAGGGGGTGTCCTAATATCCTCCCAGACCCGGGGTGAGAAAGGGCCTGGCACAGACACACAGCCAATGGCCTCAATGCTGACAGCAAGACTTGAATTCGACTCTGACAGAACAACATACGCCCGTGCTCACACACAACACACTATTCTAATACTCTGTGTACAAAGTATTCCTGGTGAGGTATCATTGACAACTCATAATACGCTGACCAATATCATACTAATAAAACATGTTTGGCCCCCTGTAAGGCTACGTCTACACTGCACGCTTATTTTGGAATAAGCTATTCCGGAAGAAATACTCTGAAATAGCTTATTTCAAAATAGCACGTCTACACTACAGGGAAGCCTCGAAATGAGTCCAAGGCAGGCTCCCCTAATGTGGATGCACTACCTCGATTTAGAGCCCCAGGAAGCACTAGGGAGTAATTACTTTGAATGGCCCTGGGGAGGAGCTGTTTCAAAATAGCAGCAGTGGAGCGTCCACACTACAGCTATTTTGGAATAGACGTTATTCCTCATGGAATGCGGTTTACTGAAGTTGGAATAAGCCGCCCATTATTGCAAGTGTATTTTGAAATAACGGAATTGCTGTGTAGATGCTCACATTGTTATTCCGAAATAATGCTGCTATTCCAGGTGTGGTGCTATTAACACGTTTCGAATGGAGGGTGGCAAATAGATCTGTCCTAAACAAAGGCATGTGCACTCTGCTTCATTTGTATTTAAGCAGTAAACAGAATCATCAAGCAGGAAAGGAAGCAAAGGAAACTCAAATAGTAGAAGAAAAAGCAGCAGGAAACATCCTTCCATGCAGACTCTTTGTGTCCTGATGTCCCCTGAAAATGGTTTTCAAGAGTGAGACAAACTATGAAAAAAGAACCCCTCAGGCCCCTCCCTCTCTCTCCTCCTGCCCATCACATTCACAGCACCTAAAGCAAAAAAGGAAGCCTTCGTTGGATTCTGGGAGAAGGGATTCTGACCTAGAGGGTTTGGGCTGCAAGACTGCTGAAAATATATGGTAAGAAACTTTGCTTGAATCTGATAGAGTTTGTTAAGTACAGTATTAGAAAAGGTCCTGCCTTTACTTTCCTTGTAACCATTTCTGATTTTTATTCCTCATGACTTGTACTCACTTAAAATCCCTCTTTTGGTAATTAAACTTGTTTTACTCTTTTAACTAACTCAGTGTGTTTAAATGTAAGTGTCTGGCAAACTTCATTTGGGTGGCAAGTTGCGTGCATATTATTTCTGTTAAAGAAAGGACAGACACACTGCAACTTGCATTGTCCAGGAGAGGGCCTATACTGCTGAGGGACACACTGAAGCTGGGGGTCTTAGAGTCACTCTGTAGCATAATCCAGGCTGGGGAGAGCCAGCATGTAACCCAAGTGCGGCTGGCAGGCTGTAGCTGCACATAGACACGCAGGGTGTGGCTTGCAGGCTGGAAGCTGTCTGTGAGCAGCCCAGGTGGAAGCCATCTCAGCAAGGCATTGTGAGACATCCAAGGTGACTGAGCTGCTCATTAGTCTGGGTCATGCTCTGGTATGTCAAATAGGCACCAAGCCCCATGCTCTGACCGTTAGGCTGCACTGCCTTGGCATCAGCCTCTGAGTCTCTCATTAAGACTGAAGATGTGAAGACTGAATGGGGGGTTCAGACTCCTGCTGGAGGCGCAGTATGCCTGGCTGACCCCTAAGAGCCAGGCGGTTACTGCAGGGAACCTTTCCAGCTTCCTCTGGCCCTGGAGTGCCTCTTACTTTCCTACATTCCAGCAGTATCATAGCAACCCGGGGGGGAGCTGCCCTGCATTGATGCTGGTGGGGGCAGCTGAGCAATCTCTTATTGGCTCCACGTCACGCAGTTCCAGCAGAGCAGGAGCAGCAGTGCCCGAGACCCTTGGCAGCAGAAGCGTGGGACATGGGCCCCACAATTCAGACACTTCACCAGAGCTTAGGAGCGACTTGTCCCAGTCACCCAGGAATTCTCCAGCGGGGCTGGGAATAGAACCCAGGAGTCCTGCCGCCCCCCCCCCGTTGCCTTAACCACAAGCGCGTCCTTCTCCTGCGCCCAGCCTACTGGCATTGCAACGGAGGCTGCGTCCCTCCCTGTTGGAGTTAGCAATTGGGCCCTAGCCTGGAACAGGCCTGGGTGCTGGATGCCCGGCAGGGTGGCATTAAGACTTTGCAGGCTTGGGGTGGGGTGGGGGCCCAGGGGAGATTGCTGGGGCCAAGCAGCATATGGGAAGAGGGCAAGCAGGGAGGGGAATGAGAGGCCGGGGAGAGCAGCAGGGGGTCAGCCAGTGAACTCACCATTGGCAGAAGGGACTCACCTTAAGGCAGACGGGGCGGTGGGGAAGCCCTCCTGCTCTTCTCAACACCGCTCAGAGCCGGGGCAGGCAGTTTTGAGCATGCCCGTCAGGGAGCCTGCCCGCGTCCCAGCCGTGCAGCAGCGCACTCCAAAGCCCACGCACAGGAAACAAGTGCTAAAAACAAAAGTCCCCCCCCACACGGCACTTCTGCTTTAGTGAGCAGCTTCCTGAGCTGTAGCTGCAGCAGTGGTGGGACCCACTTCACACCCAGCATAACCCCCTCTGCTCCCAAGGAGCTGCCCCCACAGCGGGGCAACCTGCGTGGCCACTGCTCAGCATGGAGCATGCAGCTGAGCCCTGGGACCAAGATGCTGGCCATCAAGTGGAACCGGCCACATCAGGAACCTCTAACCTGCCACCTGGAGCCCCCAGCAGCTCCATCACACATGCGCACACTCGTAGGTCAGCGGGCAGTGCAGTTGCTCTGGGAATTCATGGCAGGGCAATGCCTGCTAGGGTGGATTTGGTGAATTCTACAAAATCCCCCTGCCACGCACTGGGAGCCCAGCTCAGCCCAGTTCCAACCTTAGCTTCTCCCAAGGCTCTTCCAATGCAACTCACCAACACAGGCTGGAGATGCTGAGGCCCAGAGGGGAGTTAGGTACCAAAATGCCTGTGAGGATTTGGCCCCAAGAGCTTTTGGTGACTCCCAGCCTGAATGAGAACCTGGGATTCAGCAGAGAACAGTTCCCCCTTCACCACCACCAGCTCTTGGCCCTTCACTCCCTGAGAATCCTCCATGATCCATGATCCCTGGGCCTCCCTCCCTGCCCTGCGCTGCAGCTTGCCTCAAACACCAGGGCACTGCCCCACTGGTTTCTAGTGTAAACACATAAAGAGCTGATGGGGAGATGTTGAGATATGACTTCCTGTGCACAGCTGAGGGGAGGGCTGGGGGGACCCTGGGCTGGGAGTGCTGGGCTCAGAAGAATGACAGTGCATTGGCAGAGCAGTGGGGGAGGCCCAGGTTGGGCACCGCCAAGTGGGCTCTGCTCCAGGAGCGAGATGTAGGGTCTGGCATTGGGGAGAAGCAGGAACAGGTCTTTCCTAGCATCATGCAGCGGAGCCTCTCATGGAACCCGGGCACCCTGGCTGCCAATCCCCCGCCCTAATCGCCAGACACTGCTCCCTTTTAGAAAAGGGTGGAGGCAGGCTGGGTGAATACACTTCTCTCCCCTCCCAGGGTCAGGTGAGCGGAGGAGCCTCACCAGACCGCACAGCCTGAGAGCTGGGGGGCCAAAGAGGAAGTGAGAGCTCGTGGAGGCGGAAGGTGCTTTGTAAAGCCCAGGGGAAGGGGCGCACGTCACCAGGCTGGAGAGCCAGGGGGCACATCCTCCTCCCTCCCCATTTCTAACCCGTGGGGCATCTTTGTGTCAAACAAGCCCCAGCCAGGGGGAGCCTGCAGATTAGGAGCATCCTTGATGCACATGCCCGGGGCGGAGGGGCTCAGATCACACAACATCCAATTCTTTTACATTTCAATCAAGGGCATTTTCCTGTTTTAAAAGAAACCCACTTAGATGCGAAGTCCCAGACAATCTGGGTGAAAGGCCGGAACTTCCCCCAACCTAACTCATTGACGTCAAATCACAGACAGTATGAAGCAGCAGACGCTCACGCTTGACACGTCACAGAAAATCAGACGCCTGATGTATGCAGCCAACGTATCTGCAGCGGACGAATTTAATACACAGGTTTAACTGTTCAGTTTGTGCATTTTCAATCAAATCCCAATTTCCACCCAAATGCAGCTTGCAACAAGGAGAACAAAATGAATCATCTACCAATAAGAAATGAACCACTTGTTGTTTTCTAATGAAAACGGAAAAAAATTAAGAATCTAAGTAAACGTATGTTTAGATATACAATTGCTTAAATAAATATGGATAGTTCTAGTGTATCCTCCTGCTAAGCAAAAACTAGTACCAAACGTAATGTTACAGGCTATATTTAATGGCAAACCAACCTGTTTAATGAGAATCATAGGAAAATAACTGAAAAGTGCAAATGCGAAACTAGATTCAATTTGATTATTTAAATCAAGGATTCCTGCTTGCTGATTTAAATCACAATTCAAATTTATGTCTGAAATCAATCCTCCAGGTCAGGGCGTACCCATAGGGCCTGGTCACAGAGCTATGCCCCATGACCCACGCTGGGACCCGCCAACGATGCTGACAAAGGTCATCCATTGCTTCCAGTTCCTTGCAGGCTCTTTCACACAAGTTCCGAACCATCACACAAGGCACAGAATATGGTACCAAAGGGCTAATGATCCGCTAGGGACTAGTAGGGAAGGGATAACATAAGACAGAAAAGATCATAATAATGCCCCACTACAAATCCCTGGTGCACCTGCCCCGTGAATACTGAGTCTAGTTCTGGCTGCCCCATCTCAGAAAGGCTCGGGTGGAACCGGGGAAGGCCCAGCGATGATCAAGGCATGGAACTGCTTCCAGACGAGGAGACAGACTGAGATCAGGGCCGTTCAGCTTAAAAAAAGAGACGACTAAGGGACACGACATCTGTAAAATCATGAAAATAAATAACCCAATTAAATTAATCAACCGCAGGCTTAATATGAGGAAGAGCAAGTGCTTGCATGTAGTGCTGGACTCCCCTTGGAACTCATTGCTGGCGGGGCTGCGATGGCCAAAAGTGTAAGTGGGTTCAAACAGAGCTGGGTAAGCTCCTGGAGGGCAGGTCCATCACTGGCTGTCAGCCCAGAGAGGCAGGGACACAACCCCATGCTTGGGGGGACCCTAGACCTCTGACTTGTAGAAGTGCAAGCCGGGATGGGGGAGGGGGGTCACTCCATAGTTACTGTTCTAAACGCTCCCCCCTGAAGCTCTGGTAGAGGCAACTGTTGGCAGGGTCATTCTTATGGGGGACCAGGCCCCGGGGCAACCCCCCCCCCGCCTCTTCCCACTCCTGCTCTGCCTCCTCCCCACTCCACCCTTTTCTCCAAACCCCACCCCTGCCTAACCCTTTCCTGAAGCCCCTCCCGCAAGTGATGCAACCCAGGGGATTACCTAGGGGCCCTTGCATGGGGCAACAGCAGGGGTCCGGCCCTCCCACACTCATCATGATAGCAGGAGCTGCAGGAAGTGGACTGACCTAGCAGCCTGCTCCACTCTGCCTCCATTTCCCAGCCAAGTTGCTCCACTTCCTGACACCCCCATGTGCTGAGACCCCTGCTGCTGGCCCCAGGCCCCCCGGTTGCCCTGGGCCCTGTGGGCTAACCTCAGTACGGGGGACCGTCCCCTCCATAGGACGGGTGAGGCGGCCGCTGCGAGGCTCAGAGGTCCCAGCCTCCATCCAGCTGTGGCAGCTTAGCTGCAGTGCCCCAGCAGATCCTGCTGCAGGGTGGTGGGAGAACCTCAGCTTGCATCCAGTTGCGGCGGCTCGGGTTCAGCCTCAGCCTCCATTGGGGCGCGCCTCCCTGGGCCCAGCCACAATTCGGGTCCAGGCCTGATCTGGCCATAGCAGCCTCGATCCGGGCTTGGTTCCTCATCTCGATCCTGATGCGGCAGAGGCCACCCTTGGCCCTCATCCAGCCAGGGTGCCCTGGAGCCCCTTCCTTCACCCCAAACCTTTCCTGAACCTGGCCCCAGCCCCTAGCCTGTATCCCCAGCTAGAGCCCTCACACCCCAACCTTGTTCCAGCCCTGAGCTCCTCTTCTCTGGCCCCACTCCAAAGCCTGCATCCCCAGCCAGAGCCCTTGCACCCCAACCTTCTGTCCCAGACCTGAGCCTCCTCCTACACTATGAACCCTTTGGCCCCACCCCCACCACTTTAATTTTATGTGCACAAATATGAAGGTGTGTCGTACATCCCCTCCATTTCGCACATCACTTCCATATTGGTGCACAATTCACTCCTCTCATGGGTGGGAAAAGTTAGAGGGAACACTGCTGCCCATCCCCCAGGATGCCCCTGGAGCAGAGGAGTTAGAGATTGGCAGGGATGGAGAATCTACCCTGACTCTGGGTAAATTATTCCTATGGTTAACCAACCTCACTGTTAAAAGTTTACACCTGATTTTGCTTAGCTTTAGCTTCCAGCCATTGGATTGTATCATACTTTTCTCTGCTAAATGGAAGAGCTTATGGCAAATATTTGTTGCCATGCAGGTATGTAACCTAATGGGGCATTCACTCTGAAGTCTAATGCCAACCAATTGATCAAAGCAAGAGAAGAAACCACTATATTATGAAAAGCCACTACTGTCAAATGGCTGGAGCTCGGTTTGTGGGCAGATCTTGGGAGGGTACCACTACTTATATCCCCCACAGCTACCCCAATTCGGCCCTCGAAGGGAGCAAACAGCCCAGCGACGCCCCAGAGAGCGAGATGCATAAAGATTTGAACCCTGGGTTTGCAAGTGCTCTGTTCCCATGCCGCAGAAAACGTACCGCATTGGTAACAACACAGACACACCAATACTGTCCAGTTATGGCCAGTGATTTATTGTTATCAGTATTTAAAGGAAAAATAAGAGACCCTGGCCGAGCAGAGATGTCAGCTGATCCCAGCTCAAGGCACCTGCCCAGCTGTGTCTGTTTCCCCATCTCGCAGGACAGGTCCAAATCCCCCATGAACCTCTGCGCAGCATCCTTCCCTGGTTCAGAGGCACAGAAGGGACAGGGGTGGCACCACACAAGCCCCACCTAAAACTTCTTGTTCTTGCTCAGTTTGTTGCGGTGCCAGGTGTTGAGCTTCCGCAGGTGCCTCCAGTACTCAAGTGTCTCAGGGTCGAGGTCCTCCAGTTTCTTGGGGGGGCCAATGTGCATCTGGAAAAGCCTGGGGACCAAAGCATAGGAGAGTGGACTCCTTTAATCCTGACCCAGGTGATGGGAGGTTCTGGCTGCCTCCTTGCCTCATGCAATCACTTGCCAGTCAGCATGCCCTATCATTTAAAGCGCCTCGGGGCTAGCCGTGGTCACCAGAGCCTGGCCACACTTATTGCACAAAGCTTTTTCAGTGAAAAATGCAGATTCAGCTACACTGAACTCACAGATTTCACCACATCGCTGGGGCTGGCAAGAACTATTCCATTTCATTTCTACCTTTTTGAAACAAAATTATTTTGGTTCAAAGTGAGGTGACATTTTAAGCTTCGCCTTGTGTTAAATAACAAAAAATAAGAAACAGCCAAGATCAAACCAAAATGTTTTGTTCCATCTGAAATATTTTTTTCCGTTTTTGAGAGTTACCAACAAACTGGAAAGTCCCCTTACTTGCCCAGCTCTGCTGGTCACCCCTGGCTAATGGAGGAGGAAGGGTCCCTGCTCAGTGCCTGATACCACAAACACATAGGACTAGGCAGTGTCAGGGTGGAGCCTTTGGAGGGATGCTACCCAGTTCTGCGGGGAGCCCTAGAGACAGATACTGACTCAAGTGTAGGTATGCCAGCACGGGGGATACGTTTGTAGAGGGGGTGACAGCTCTCCTTGTTTATTATTTCTAAATGATCTGGACAAACTGAAGAAATGGTCTGAGGTAAACAGGATGAAGTTCAATAAGGACAAATGCAAAGAACTCCACTTAGGAAGGAACAATCCGTTTCACACATACGGAATGGGAAGTGACTGTCTAGGAAGGAGTACTGCAGAAAGGGATCTAAGGGTCATAGTGGGCCACAAGGTAAATAGGAGTCAAAAGTGTGACATTTTCAAAAAAAGCAAACATGATTCTGGGATGCATTAACAGGAGTGTTGTGAGCCAGACACGAGAAGTCATTCTTCCGCTCTACTCTGCGCTGATTAGGCCTCAATGGGAGTTTTGTGTCCATTTCTGGGCACCACATTTCAAGAAAGATGTGGAGAAATTGGAGAAGGTCCAGAGAAAAGCAACAAGCACGATTAAACGTCTAGAGAGCATGACCTATGAAGGAAGACTGAAAGATTTGGACATGTTTAGTTTGTAAAGGAGAAGACTGAAAGGGGACATGATAGCAGTTTTCAGGTATCTAAAAGGGTGTCATAAGGAGAAGGGGAAAAATTATTCTCCTTGGCCTCTGAGGAAAGGACAAGAAGCAATGGGCAGCAAGGGAGGTTTAGGCTGGACATTAGGAAAAACTTCCTAACTGTCAGGGTGGTGAAACACTGGAATAAGTTGCCCAGGGCGGTTGTAGAATCGCCATCTCTGGAGATGTTTAAGAGCAGGTTAGGGACGATCTACTCTAGGCAGTACTAGGTCCTGCCATGAGGGCAGGGGATTGGACTCGATGACCTCTCAAGGTCCCTTCCAGTTCTAGTGTTCTATGATTCTATTTTGGTAGCACTTAGGAGTCACAGTTGTGACCCAGGAGCCTACTATGCTAGGTGCTGTACATTATTTTTTGGTGTATTATGGTAGTGCCTACGAGCCCCAGTAGGGCTCCAGCACACCCAGGTGCTAGGGCTGTACATTATTAGGTGTATTACAGTAGCACTTAAGAGCACCATTCATGGCCTACAGCCCCACTGTTCTAGGGCTGCACAACCATACAACAGAAAACCCAGTCCCTGTCCCAGGGAACTTACAACCAGAATTAATCACCACCTTGCTCTTTCAGCTCTTTTCAGACTCTTTCAGCTGTGGGACACAATGTATTGTATCACCCAGACTTAACCCCATGGTAGAGACTGGAAAAGTTAGGTCCAAGGTCTTGCAGGGAGCCAGCAATGGAACCCAGCAGTCCTGGCTCCCAGTCCCCTGCTTTAACCACTAGTCTCCATGTGCCTCGAGTGGCTGCAAGAGAGCAGGTACAGGCATCACTCACCAGTCAGGATATTCAGAGTCATCCTTCAGTGCCACCTCTGGGCCCTGTTTGTAGAAATTTACGCCCATGGCATGTGTGGTGAGCAGCACGGGGTCCTTGCACACCTCCGGGCCTTTCATCTCCTCCTTAACAAAGCCTTTCCCTTTGGCCTTCACCGCTGCAGAGACAAGCAGAAGTCACCATAGAACAGGGGTTGGGGGGGGGGGGGGCACCAGACTATTGTGGAGAGCAGCAATGGTTTTACCAAATTCCTCCCCCCGGGGATTTCTGCTTCCCGGGGGAAGGACCAAACCCCCTCACGACACAAGTGAGCAGCTTTGGAGCCCCCTCCGCTGGCTGGGAAACCCCAAATGCTCCACCACTGCCCCTCTACACTCTCTCGCTTTAACTCCCCAGAACACCTGCCCATGGCAACGCAAGGAGCAGAATCCTGCGAAGTCCCGATGTGCCTGTCACCGTGACGCTGAGGCAGCTCTGAGGCCAGGGCGGGTCACATCCTTGCGCCGGTTCCAGGCCGGTGGCTTGCAAGCCAAAGCGCCTCTCTCGTGGGGGCACTGCGACCCACGTGGCTATCACGGACTCGCAATGTGGGAAACTGAGGCACGGGGCAGGCGAGAGAAACTCGGCAGGGCACCAACGGGCATCAGCCGGGGGCGCTCACACGATGCCGTCAGCGCAGCGCACGAGCCCCCCAGCCTGGGGGATGCATCTTCCCCATGGCCCCGGGGAAGGGCAGCCTTGCCCAGGCGCGGGCGGAGGTTGCCTACGGACCCCGGCCCACATCGACCATGGCTAGTGCCCCACTGCCAGCCCGACCCAGGCGGCTATCACGGGCTCGCACGTGGGAAACTGAGGCACGAGAGAAACTCGGCAGGAGCGAAGCCGGAGTCCTGGCTCCAGCGCCAGCCCGGCCGAGGAGCAGCAGGGGCCGCGCAGTGCGGGAGGCCCGGCGCTGCGCTCACCTACTTTCCTGGCGTAGCCATTGGCCGGCGCCCTGCAGGCGGGGGCAGCGCCCAGGCGGCGCCCGGCCCCGAGAGCCCGCGCCAGCGCCAGCGCCCTGGCTGCCATGGGCCGCGCGAGCGCTCGCTGCTCGGGCCCGGGGCGCAGGCCGCAGAGCCCGCTGGGAGATGTAGTTCGGTCACCGCACCGCGCGCAGGAGCCGGGACGCTGGCGGGAGCGTGCGCGCGCCGCTGCTGGAACGGGGCGCTGCAGTTGCCCGGGGCGTGCAGGGATCGCGCCGCAGAGGAAGGGCCGGGGCGGCATAAGCCTCCAGCAATAACAGCCCCCTCCCCGAGAGCCCTGCTGCGCCCGGCCCGTAGGCGGACTGCTAGGGGCCCCTGGCAGCGCTGGGCCGGGGGAGGTCAGGGCTGGCCCCTCTGCCGCCGGCGTGGGGCTTGGCTGCGGGGCGCAGAGGGGCCGTGGTCTGAGCCAAGCTGCTCCCCTGTAGGAATGTGCCGCCGGAGCAGCTTGCTACAGGCCACGGGCACTGGAGGGCAGCGGCTCGGGGGAAGAGGCAGGGAGGCTGCGCAGCCCCGCGCCCTGTGGCTGCTGAGACACACCCCGGTCCCAAGTGCTGGCCGCGGGGCTGCGCTCCTGGCCCCTAGTCACGGGGCTCAAAGCCATCCTGCCTCTTCTCCTGAGCACTCCCTGCCCTGCTCCTCTACCTCCCTCCCTGAGCTGTGGAAGGGTGGGGAGGAGTTGCAGAGCGTGGTTCCCCCCAGCTTTTCCCTGCCAGTGCTCCGGCCCAGGGATGCTGGACCACGGATGCTGCTGGACAGGGAAGTCTGAACTATAGAGGTCCAACCTATACCGGGTATTTCATATTTCCAGGGGGGGCCAACAGCTTCCACAGGCTCCTGGGCAAAGTAGTGGGGACACAGCTCCATGCCCTGGAAGGAGTGTGGCCTTGGGCAGAAGGGATGGAACTGGTGTAGCCAGCCCACAGTGCTACCCGGACTGTGATGCTGCCCCCCTTCCTCCCCCGCAAGCTCTCAGAGCTGAGGTCCTAAGGCTCTGGTCACCGCTGCTGCTGGGAGCCTCTGGTCCCTGGGGCAACTGCCCCCTTCACCCCGCACCCCCCCCACCCCCATCAGCAGGCCTGCACATTTCTCCAGAAAAAATGAAAACACTTCAGTCACTTCAGTTCAAGGTACTCAAGATGTAATTATTCAAAATGTAAACAAAAATTTTTAAAATTGAACTTTCATAGAATCCATGGGCTGGAAGAAACCTCAGGAGTCATCGAGTCCAGCCCCCCTGCACAGAGCAGGACCAACCCCAACTCAGTCATCCCAGCCAGGGCTTTGTCAAGTTGGGACTTAAACACCTCTAGGGATGGAGATTCCACCGCCTCCCTAGGGAACCCATCCCAGTGCTTCACCCTCCTAGGGAAATAGTTTTTCCTAAAACCCAACTTAGGCCTCCCCCACTGCAACCATTGAGACCATTGCTTCTCGTTCTGCCATCTGTCACTACTGAGAACAGCCTCTCTCCATCCTCTTTGGAACCCCCCTTCAGGTAGTTGGCTGTTATCAAATCCCCCCTCACTTGTCTCTTCTGCAGACTAAAATAAGCCCAAATCCCCGAGCCTCTCCTAGTAGGTCATGTGCTCCAGCCCCCTAATAATTTTGGTTGCCCTCCTTTGGACCCCCTCCAACGCATCCACATCCTTTCTGTAATGGGGGGCCCAGAACTAGACACAATACTCCAGATGTGGCCTCACCAGTGCCAAATAAATTGGAATAATTCTCTAGATCTGCTGGAAATGCTCCTCCTAATGCACCCTAATATGCCATTAGCCTCCTTGGCTACAAGGGCACACTGTTGACTCATATCCAGCTTCTCATCCACTGTAATCCCCAGGTTTTTTTCTGCCAAACTGCTGCGTAGCCAGTCGGTTCCCAGCCTATAACAGTGCTTGGGATTCTTCAATCCCAAGTGCAGGACTCTCATAAGATTTCTTTTGGCCCAATCCTCCAATTTGTCTAGGTCACTCTGGACCCTATCCCTGCCCTCCAACATATCTACCTCTCCCCCTAGTTTCATGTCATCCACGAACTTGCTGAGGGTGCAATCCATCCCCTCCTTCAGGTCATTCATAAAGATGTTGTACAAAACCAGCCCTAGAACCAATCCTTGGGGCACCCCGTTTGATTCCGACCGGGCATCGAGTTGTTCACCACAACCTGTTGAGCCCGACAGTCTACACAACTTTCTATCCACCTTATAGTCCACTTATCCAATCCATATTTCCTTAACTTGCTGGCAAGAATACTGTGGGAGACGGAATCAAAAGCTTTGCAATGGCTGATCTAAAAGCCTGTTTTAGCCTCTGGAAACCAGTCAGTTCCATAATGGAGCCCTGAGGATGTATGTACTGTATCCCAACTAGATGATTTTAAACTGTGTCTTAATGAAAATATGACACGCAGGCTACGTCTAGACTGGCATGATTTTCCGCAAATGCTTTTAATGGAAAAGTTTTTCCGTTAAAAGTATTTGCGGAAAAGAGCGTCTAGATTGGCATGGATGCTTTTGCGCAAAAAGCGCTTTTGCGCAAAAGCATCCGTGCCAATCTAGATGCGTTTTATAAGAAAGCCCCGATCGCCATTTTAGCCATCGGGCTTTTTTGCAAAATGGTTCTGGGTTGTCTACACTGGCCCTCTTGCGCAAAAGCATTTGCGCAAGAGGGCTTTTTGCCCAGCGGAGCGTTATTTATAAGAAGCACTGATTTTGTACATTACAAAGTCAGTGCTCTTGCGCAAATTCAAGCGGCCAGTCTAGACGCAGCCCCCATGTCTTAAATTTTTTTTAGAAAATTTGCCCTCAACAATGTCATTTTCAAGAGCTTACTCAAATATTAAGGAAGTTAATAAATAGGCTGCTGGTTTCAAGGCTGTAGGGTTAAGAGCTCCCCAGGAATGGTAAAAAGTCCCAGGAGTCCATAGACTAATTCAAGAAATAAATTAGTAAATAAAAATTGTATTTAGAAATAAAACGATTTCCAGCAGGAGCAAGTGAAATGCCTATGTGACCGTGACACCAAAAATAAAATGGCTCAGCTTTGTTGGAGAGACTTCAGGAGCTCAGCACTCATCAGGCGTCTTCTCTTGGCCAAGGCCAGCCAGAACACCCTCTCCTAACCCCCCTAACTCCCATCCTGTCAGCTGGGTTACAAGGAGCTTTTCACCCAGGTGGAGGGCTCAGAGTGCCCCGTGGATCCAGGGTGGCTAGCATTGCTGCTGGCTGGGGGTACGGGCTGGCAGGGGATTGCTAACCGGGTGCCCAGCAGGAGGGGAAATCTCGGAGTCATGCAGGCAGTTCCCAGGGCATGCAGCTGGCAGCCCACACAGCCAGGGAATGTATATTTCTCATCACCAGGAGCAAAGGAAGCTGCTGCTTCAGCCCTGTCAGCCAACAGCACTGCTCGAACCCTCTGCAGAGCAGCCCCTAGCTTTCCTGTTTGCATTCCATCCACTATGCTAGGAAACGGGTCAGGGGACTTGCTCCTCCCAGCAGTGCCCCTGCCTTAGCCATGTGGGTCAGTTAAGCTCCTGCCCCCAACTTTGCAGGACTGAGGCCTAAGGGCACAGATCTATTCAGGATGATTGACGTGAAGGAAGGAGCCAGACAGCCGCTTTGCGTTGCACGCCTCCTCCAAACTACGGTCTCCTATGGCTCCACGTGCTGCCCAGCCCAGAACTACATCTCCCATCAGCCCCCAGGCCCGCGCACGCTCCGTGGAGGGGAAGAGCCACAAGAAGATGGAAGGGGGGAGAGAGAGACTCCGGAGTAAGTGAAATTTAACTCGGTAGCCACATCAAGGGCAGCCGCCTGCGGGAGGAGCGCGCCTGGCCCGGAGGAGGTTCCAGCACCCAAAGGGTTAACTAGCCCCAGTGTCCTGCCTGCCCTGCTGCTGCTGCAGGAGTTGGTGCAACTTCCTGGCAAGTAAGTTTTCTCGACCAGGCAGCTGTGTGGCCAGGCAGGCAGGCTTGGGGCTCTCACGCCTTGCTGCGGTGCAGCCCCTGGACCTAGGTCATTCCCTTCCTGGCCTTTGGCCGTGCCTGACGCAGCGGGGAAGGGCTTGACCCAGAATGAGCGAGCCCTTCTCTTTATGGAGAGGGGACGCTGCGGCTCCCTAGTGCGCAGGCATGGGGCAGCCTGGCTTCCAACACTTACCAGCCCAGGCGCAAGAGTGAACTGCCCCCTTGTATCGCCTTGCTCATGACTGATGCAATCCACCCGCCTTGTGCCAAGGGAACTGCACTGAAGTCAGTGCCCAGCAGCCCGGGGGAAGCCTGGAAGGGTCTGATTGCAAAATCCAGGCCTAGCTCATTCCTTTTACTCCCCAGTCTAATGAAACCAGCTGGCGCTGGGAACTGTAAGTTTGCAAGGCTCAGCTGTGGTTATGGGGCCAGATTCTGCTCTCAGTGATGTGGTGTAAATCAGGAGTAGCTCCATGGACTTCAGTGGATTCGCTCCTGATTTGCACTGGTGTCACTGAACCCCGAGTGAGGCCTCGCTGTAAGCATGTCACATTGAGGTGCAATGTAAGCAGTGCAATTGAGCATGAGGGGTTTTGCAGGGGCCGGGCCATCTTTACTTCCTGGGTCATCTACACTTCAATCAAGTGCAAGGTTAAAACCAGACAAGCCTCTTTAGGGACAGAGAAAGTGAGTGGGGGGAGAGTTTGAGGGGGTTCAGTCCCTCTGGGTATGACTACACTAACCCCCTAGTTCGAACTAGGGAGGCTAATGTAGGCATTCGAAGTTGAAAATGAAGCCCGGGATTTAAATATCCCGGGCTTTATTTGCATGTTCCCGTCGAGCGCCATTTTTTAATGCCACTAGTCCGGACTAACTGCCCGCGGCTACACGCGGCAGTGAAACAGTTATTCGAACTAAGTCCTTAGTTCGAATTACCTGTTACTCCTCCTGGAATGAGGTGTAACAGGTAATTCAAACTAAGAACTTAGTTCGAATTACCGCAATTATGCAGCCGCGGGCAGTTAGTCCGGACTAGTGGCATTTAAAAATGGCGACTGACGGAACTTACAAATAAAGCCCGGGATATTTAAATCCCGGGCTTCATTTGCAAGTTTGAATGCCTACATTAGCCTCCCTAGTTCGAACTAGGGGGCTAGTGTAGACATACCCTCTGAGATAATCAGGCCCTTGGTGTCTCAGCCTGAGCTGCCAGTGTCAGTGGCCTCCTTTGCAAAATGTATGTACTTCAGTTTCCCCACCTGTAAACAGGGACAGTGAGGCTGGCCAACCTCAGGGGAGAGCCTTGTGAGACTTTGTTCATTCCTGAGCATAAAGTGCTGTGCATCAGAAATTGATGTGTGTGTAGACGCCCGGTATTGTGTGCTGGCCGGCATCTTACTCCCATTGATTTCCATTCCTCACTGCCATGGCACTGGAGACGCTATGGCTTCCATGGCAGGACCAGGTTAGCAGCTGCCTGTGTTAATCCAATGCAACCCTGCCCAGCCTCTGCTGCTTACTTCCCTTCCGAAGATGGGGGGCTGGATCCTCCATGGGCTTTGCTCAGGGGGGCTCTGCTTAGAATCTGGTCTGTGAAGCTGTCTCCACTTTCCCGTTCAGTCCTGCCCGTGTCTAACCTCGAATGTCTCTTTCCTTCTCTTCTTAGTGTAGGGAGAGTTTCTTCCTCCCCACCTGGGCAGGAGCGACCATGACAGACGATGGCATGGACTTCCAAACCAACGCACGCCCAGGGCCTGGCGCTGCCAGCCGCAGCCTTTGCGGGGAGCTCCTGGAGCCGCCCGCCATGGACCTGGAGGAAGGTGCCTTACCAGCAGTGGCCATGCCAGCAGCCTCTGAGGAAAACCCACATAGCCTGCAGCTGCCGGAATCCCCCTTCAGTGCCCTGTGCTCCGACCTGAACTCTTCTGCAGCTGGGGCTGAGCTGCCTCTCCATGCAGCCGCCATGGAGCTGCCTGCCTGCGAAGGGGCCCCGGGTGGCCTGCAGAGCCCTGGTTCCTCAGACCTCCCGGCAGCTGGGGAAGCACGTGAGGAGGCTTGCAGGGTCCCGGGAGGGGGGATGGAAGGCTGTGAGGACGCTGCTGCAGCTGGGAGTGATTCTGGCTGTCCCAGAGCCCTGGCCAGCACGGAGCAGAGTGACCTGGTTTACATGGACCTGGATGAGGCGCCTGAGGCCCACCTGGGAAGGGAGGAGTGGGCTGAGACTGTGGGGGAGGATGACCAGTCGGAGATCCAGGGCCTCCTCACCCAGCTCCAGTCCCTCAGCCCCAGCTTCCATGACGACTTGCCTGCCTCGGAGGGCGACCCACTGCTGGCATCGGACTGTGGCGCGGGGCCTTATGGGGGAGAGGTGCCACTTCCCCACAGACAAGCCGTTGGCTGCTGCCAGGGCCTGCCGGGCGAATGCTCTCCCTGCCTGCTGCACGTGGCCACAGGGAGAGGCCTGGGGGTGCTGCCCTGCCATGCCCAGTGCTCCACCAGCTCCCGGAGGAGCCAGGAGAGCCACGGCCTGCTCTTTGCAGAGGCTGACCGGGAGGACTTGCTGAGCCTCCTGCACCGTGAGGGGGGCCTCCCTTCAGAGGGCAGTGAGGAGACCCCCCTAGCCAGGTCAGACATCCTGGCTGGGAGCGATGGGGCGGCCCTGCCGCACCGAGAGAGCCCAGTGGCCCGGCAGATGGAGGAGGCCGCTTCGCAGGCAGGCAGCCCTCAGGCAGAAAGCTCCTGCCGGTGGTATCGGACAGGGGGAGCCTGTGAGGAAGACCCTGCCTGTGTGACTCCGGGCAGTCGGGACAGCTCCCCAGAGCCTGTGTGGTTGGCCATGTCTGCCCCTCCCAGCCAGGGCCCAGAGCAGGCCCACCACGGGAGCACAGCTGTGAGTGCTTTGCACGCTGCTGGGGGTGCCCTGGGCTGGGGCTGGGCTCAACTACCTCTGGGTGGCAGGCCTGGAGCTGAGCCCTTTACCACATCCCCTGGCAACAGCTACGCAGAGCGGTTGTGAGTCAGCCCTTGGCATGAGAGTTGCAGCCAACTGCCCCAGGCCGGGGGGAGGGGAGCAGATGCCCCTGGCACCCTGCTGTGTGTGAGGCATTCCCGAGGGCAGCTGGTAGATCTAGGTGCTGCCACCCAGTGACGGGCCTGGTGTCACGGGAAGGCCACAGAGCCCGGTCAGGCCTGGTCTGGACCCTCTCAGGGCCCAGGGACGAGTTCTGTTCTCTATTGGGCATGCAAGGGACTTGCAGGTCTGCCCCCATGTGTGTCACCCGGATGGGCTGGCACAGGCAGAGCAGCTCTGCGGGTGCATGAAGGGCTGGCAGCAGGTTCCTGTCCCCAGAAGACCCCACCCCATGCTCGCCAGTAGCTTGACCTGTCCCCACTCCCTGGGCTGCTGAGCTAACCCAGTGACCTCCTTCCTGGCATGCTGCCCACAGACTCCCAGCAGCCTTGGCCTCCCCTTGCTCGTCACCCTGCTCCCACCTCTGCCCAGGGAGCTGCCCTCTGGCGTTGTCCCCTTTGGCTGCTGCCCAGCGCCGTACTCTTGGCTGGAGGTGGCTGGCAGGGCCCTGGCTGCTGCTTGACCTGGCGCTAGCCCTCACTGATCTGTCACTGCTTTGCAGGCTAAAGAATCCTTGGCATCCTATCCGGCCTTCAAAGAGGGTGAGTGACTCGTTTGCGTGTCCCGGGAGTCCTGTCTCCCCAGCCCCTGGGCCATGGTACAGCTCCCAGGTGCTGTGCAAGGAATCGGGGGATTTAGGAAGGGGGGGCATGTGTCTTTCGCTTCCTGGCTCACAGCAGGAGGGTTCTGGCTGTGCAGCCCTGGGCGAAGGGCCAGCATGGGAACTAGGGATGTAAAATGTTGATTATTTGGCTAATTGAACAGTCAATGCATCGACTGTTCGATTAGTCGATAAGGGCGCATCCCCCTTTGAAGTGTAGCAACAGCTGTTGCTACGCCGAAGGCAAAACCTGCGGGGAGCACGGGGCCAGCGGGGAGCTTGTGCCATGCTGGACCCACGCTCCCTGCGGCGTTTCAAAGCGGCAGCACTGCATGGAGCCTGGTCCCCAGCTGACCCCGGACTCCACACGGTGCTGCCACTTTGAAACGCCGCGTGTGGCCTGGGACCAGGTGGGGACCCTGGGCTGCACGCAGCATTTCAAAGCGGCAGTGCAGTGTGGAGCCCAGGGTCTGTGCGGCGCTGCCGCTTGCATGCATCCCCTCCCCCCACTGCCTCTTTCTGATAGAGGCAGCAAGGGGGGGAAGCGACTAGTCGACTAGCCTGTCGACTATCCAATAAGCATTTGCTTATCGACTAGCCGTTCACATCCCTAGTGAGGACACTGGGTCCAATCTTGCTCTAGTTGTGCCTTTGTGAAATGAGCTTGGGGGTCCCAGCTGTGTCCCTGCGCTGCATACCCTTCCTCGCAGCAATCTGGGACGGGTCCCCGGGGGCCGCTGCAGCAGGGAGGCTGGAAGGGCTGGCTGCTGCCCTGCACTCGGGCGTGTTGGTGAGGGGCAGGGGGCCGTTCTTCCCAGCAGCACCTGCAGGACAAGGAGATGCCCCGGGGGCCTGGCATTCGCAGGCCCAAGGGAGGGCAGAGGTGAGGGGCTGGCCCCACGGGTTCTGGTCCCTCGGAATGGGGCAGCGCCCGCAGGGAGCTCACTGGTGGGTGTCCTGGAGAGCAAGAAGCGTGAAACCACGGCAGGCACCACTTCTGCTGGCACCCAGCCACCCGCCGGCCCTCGCTGGGCCCCAGCCCTGTTGCTTGAGCCTGGCCAGGGGCTGTGTGAAGAGAGGGGCACAGGTTGAGGGTTTTGCCATGGCGGGTTCAGGTCTGTGGAGCGGGGGCACCATGCCCAGGCTGTGGGGAATGGGAGCAGAAGCATGGCAGGGCGCGCTCTGGCTTTCAGTGGAGGAGGGAGAGGGGAGTCGGGCACTGAGAGGCAGGGGGTAGCCTGACCCCCAGCCAGGAGGGAAGGTTGCTGAAAGAGACCCTGGCAGTCAGCAGCAGCTGGGCCTGGCTTCAGCCTGGGGTCACAGGCCATGGCAGTCGAAGGGACGGGAGGAGCCTTGGCTAACGCCCGCCTCTGGCTTCTCAGTGGCAGGTCCCTGCGAGCCAGAGGACCTCCTGGACGGAGTGATCTTCGGAGCAAAGTATCTGGGCTCCACCCAGCTGGTCTCGGAGAGGAACCCCCCCACCAGCGTCCGCATGGCACAGGCCCAGGAGGCCATGGACAGGATCAAGGTGGGCGTGGGTGCTGGGTGAGCCGGGCGGTCGCTAGTGCAAGTGGACGCTGCCACCTGCATCTCGTCGGTAGCACCTAGCCCTGTGGGCAGAGGCTGCTGAGATGAGCCCCTGCCTGGCACGAGCTGATTTTCACCCACCAGGAGCCACAGTGTCCCCATCGATGCAGCTGAGGAGGTGCCCTTGCCATGCATGGAGCACTGCACGCGTCCTGGGCTCCCTGCTGCCCGCCCTGCACTGCTGCCACAGGAGACTCCTGGGCTCACTGGCCTGGCACAGCAGCGGGTCAAGGGGAGTGCGGGCCCCGGGAGCAGGCTCCCCGGGCTGCTGTGAATGGGACAGCAGGGCGAAGCTGGGCGTGCCATGAGCGGCTGCCTGCGTTTGCATCATGTTCTCACCGCCCCGGCTATTGCAGTCAGCAGCTGGGCATGTGGAAAAATAGGGCCCCCGGGTCCCTCCCAGAGGAGGGTGCTGCTGGCTTCCCGCGGTTTATCCTGTTTGTACTGGGAGCTGGTGTGAAGAGCAGTGAAAGCAGGTCACTCCGGGGTGCGTCTGCGGCAGGGAGCTGAGCTCCCACTGGCTGGGTGGAAGGGGTTGGGGGGGATTCAAATAGGGTTCCCACAGAGGGGGAAGGGATCAGGAGACCTGAGTTCCAATCCCACTGGGTGACACTAGGCTAGGCAAGGCAAGGCATGGCCTCTCTGTGCCTCAGTTTACCCCCTGTTAAGAGGCTGATCCATCCCTCTTGCATGGTCTGTGTAAAGTGCTCAGTGAGGGTGCTCTGAGATGAAGTACAGGAAGGCAGGGAATCCCAATCCATTACCTTAGCTGATGTTAGCCAGTGAGCTGTGAATTCTATAACCTACCCAGACTGCATGTTCATGGAGACTCATTGAGGGAGACTGGGGCACAGAGTGAGGCGGTGACGCACCCTTGGTCATACAGAGTCAGGGCCCAGCTGGGACTAGAGCCCAGGAGTCCTGGCTCCGTCGCTTTCTGTGCCCAGGGGCTACTGGCAAGCATCCACACAGGCGCTTTTTCCTTACTGTGCTGCAGGCGCCAGACGGGGAATCCCAGCCCATGACCGAGGTGGATCTGTTTGTCTCCACCCAGAGGATCAAGGTGCTGACGGCCGACTCACAGGTGTGTAGGAAAGGGGATGTCGTTCCAGGGGCCGGGTCACCTCTGCTAGGAGAACCAGCTTGTGCCTGTTAGAATCTCTCCCCACGAGGCGTCCCCGTCTCTGCACCACGCTCCCTCTGACTCGGATCAGGGCACTTGGCCCAGGCAGAAAAGCAGCCTGAGGCTGAGTGTGAATGTGCTTCAGTGACCTGCGACCCCACCTGATAAAGGGGCCTTTCCTCCAGGAGGATCCCCAGATGGCCTCTGGGGGGATCCCACAGCTGCTGCCAAAATGCAGCCACCTCTGGGGTAGGCCTGCACAGTGATAAGCTTGCATGTAAAGGGAAAGCTTATCGTCTTTGTATGTTCCTTAGGATTCCTCTAGGTAGAGCTGTGCTGGGGCAGAGCCCCCTGTGCACGCTCCTAATCTAATCTAAGCCTGGTTTATATTGACCGATCACTGAGTCGCATCAGTATACGACAGGTGTCGGTCTTGGCGTGCGTGCGGCTGCCTCCCGGACGAGTAGAGAGCCGATGAGGGTTGGGTTTCTCCTTTGTAACCACCAGCCCTGTGCAGTCAGATCTCTGGTGGTGCAGGACCCAGGGGAGCAGATCCCCAGTTCTTGGTTGAAGGCATGTCCAACCTGTAACTCAGAGGAGGGTTCTCCCGACTGTGTGGTGGGTGTTTGAGTGGAATAGCCACCAGAGCCACAGGCTGCCCAAGGACCCTTCCCTCCGCTGCGTTTGCTGGGCTCCCTGCGTCTGGAGCCTGGGCACTCCAGTGAGACTGCCCCGGGCAGCGGGGTCGCTGAACCTTGAATCGCTCGCCCCCCAGGAGGCCATGATGGACCATCCCCTCCAGACAATCTCCTACATCGCGGACATTGGCACCATCCTCGTGCTGATGGCGCGCAGGAAGCTGCCACGGCGGGCAGACGCCTCGGGGGAGAAGCGGCTTTACAAGATGATCTGCCACGTCTTCCATTCTGCCGACGTGAGTCGGAGCCGGGCGGGGCCTCGGACGGAGCTTTACACAGGCGGCGAGCCTGGAGCTCAGGATCCCAGTCCTACCCCAGGGCCAGCAGGCATCACGAGCTGGGGGTTCTCAGCTTGGCCTGGAGGCATCTCATTTGCACTTCTCCCTGCTGCTGTGCTGGGCCTCGCACCTGTGCCTGGTGTCTCAGTAACCCCCCATCTCCGGCCACCTTGGCTCGGGCTGGAGACAGGAGAGCACCACCTGGGGGTTCTCTGGGCTGTAGAATCCCAGGCCAGGTGGGAGGGAAGATGTGTGGGTGTGTCTGTGCCATAGAAGGGGCCCTGGCTGGGGGATGTGGGAGGGGAGAGGCATGGGGGTGTCTGTGCCATAGAGGGGGCCCTGGCCAGGGGATGGGGAGGGGAGAGGCATAGGGGTGTCTGTGCCATAGAGGGGGCCCTGGCTGGGAGATGGGGGGAGGGAAGAGGCATGGGGGTGTCTGTGCTATACAGGGGGCTGGAGGCATCACATTTCCCCTCTTCCCCCCGCTGCACTAGCAGGGTTTGGCTGTGCCATGGACGGGCTGGCAGACAGGTTAGCTTTGTCCTGCATGGTGGGGGTGTGAGGGGGGATGGAGCCCTGTCCCGGGATAACCTCGGGCATCTCCTCCTGCAGGCTCAGCTCATTGCTCAGGCCATCGGGCAGGCCTTCAGCGTGGCTTACCAGCAGTTGCTGCAGGCCAGCGGCATCGACCCGAGCCAGCTGTCCCCCCGCCAGGACAGCTGTGCCCTGGAGAGCCAGGAGCTGCACAATGGGGACTTGGCCCACTTCTCCAAGCAGGAGAACTGCAAGGATGTAAGTGCTGCCGGCAGGGGCAGGGTAGGGCGGGTTCCCTGGCACCTCGCACTCCAGCTGGACTCCGTGCAGCGCCTCCTCCTGGTGTCTGCAGGAGGGCAGAGCCTCGTGTGCTTCACCCGCCAGGGCCTCCCTTCTCCCTATGGCATGGTGGGCTGGCATCACTGTGCTTCCCCTGCCCTCCCAGTGCCAGTGCTGCACCCACCCCTCCGGGATCTGGGTCTGGAGTAGCCATGAGCCACCCCATGCTCGTGGGGCCTGCGCTGGAGCTGGAGCCTGCCGCTGGTGGTGCTCCTGGCTGTGCAGTGTTCTCTGTGCCAGCCTGCCAGCCTCGAGAGTCCCCTGGGTCCACCTGGCTCATCGGGCCCTGCTCTGCCCAGCCTGCCAGCCCCAAGAGTCCCCCTGGGCCCACCCGGCTAATGGGGCCCCACTCTGCCCAGCCTGCCAGCCCCAAGAGTCCCCCTGGGCTCACCCGGATAATGGGGCCACGCTCTGCCCAACCTGCCAGCCCCAAGAGTCCCCCTGGGCCCACCCGGCTCACTGCTGTGCCTGGCCTGCAGATCTGCATCCACAAGCAGAAGGGGGAGATCCTTGGCATAGCTGTCGTGGAGTCGGGCTGGGGCTCCATCCTGCCCACCGTGGTCATTGCCAACCTCATGCACGGAGGCCCAGCGGAGAAGTGTGGGCAGCTGAGCATCGGGGACCGGCTCATGTCCGTCAATGGGACCAGCTTGGTGGGACTGCCCCTCAGCACCTGCCAGAACATCATCCGGGTGAGGAGAGGAGGGTGGGGGGATAGTGGCTAGGAAGGGGGAGGGGGATGGGGAGGTGGGAGAGGACTGGGGCAGGGTTGATGGGGATAGTGGGGTGAACCTGGCAGGACAGTGAGGAGGGGGCACTGAAGGGTGGGAGTTGGGGAGGGGCAAGGGGAACAGTGCCCAGTTCCCGGGCCCCTGAGGCCGCGTAGGAGCCCCCTTTCCATTGGAGGCGCTCAGCCCTTTGCGCTCCGTGCTGAGGGACCTGAGAGCCGGGGCAGGAGGCTGCAGCCAGATGGGGGTGGAGCAGGGCTGGAGCCGCACTGCCAGGGAGCGGGCTGGGTCCAGGAGCCCCCATGAGCAGCTAAGTCGGGCTGCAGGGAGACCTGCCAGACTAAGCCTGCAAGCGTCTGCCAGCAGGGAACCCTGGAGTCCTGACTCCCAGTGCCCTGCCTGATTTCTCTGCAGGAGTTTCTGCCTCGTGGGAGGCTGGCGAAGGACTCAGCCATGCCCTGGCCCTGGGAGGATCAGCCTCCGCCTCAGGCTCTGGTGTTTGGGACGGGAGCCTAAGGGAAGCTGCCTCTGGGAGGTGTCCCTGAGCGGAGGATGGGCAAGCCCAGCACTGCCCAGTGTGAGGAGCACACCTGCACTGGGGCCAGGGTGTGGGGAGAAGAGGGCAGCATGGCCTAGAGGTTAGAGCTGGGCAAGCCGGACTCGGACACCTGGGTTCTTTTCCTTGACCTGCAGTATGGCCTGGGGCAAGACTGAGCCTCGGTTTCCCCTCCTCTAAATGTAATTTGACACCCCGGGGATAAGGTGCGGAGCACAGTGGCCATGTTCTGTGCTGCCCACTGGGTGTTCAGCTGCCGTGTCTGCCTTGCGGCCAGGCTGCCCTGACAGCTTCCATCAGGGCCTCTGCGGCACTAACGCGCCCTCCTGCCCCGCCCCGGCAGGACCTGAAATCACAGACGGAGGTGACGCTGAGCATCGTGCACTGCCCACCTGTCACCACCGCGATCGTCCGCCGGCCCGACTCCAAGTACCCCCTGGGCTTCTGTGTGGAGGACGGCATCGTGAGTGGCGGGGGGCCTGGGGCGAGAACCGGGGGGCTCCGCGGCTGGCTCTGTTCGAGCCTGGGAGAACCTCCAGCCAGCCACGAAGCCGCGGGTGCCTGGCCCGGGGCTGCCTGGTTCCAGAAGAGCGAGGGAATCGCTGGGGCTGGTTGCGTGGGGGGCTGGCTGTAGGCAGGGCTGGCTGTAGGTGGGGAGGTACACACAGTGAGGCCCCGACACGTTGCCCCAGGGCTCTGAGCGCCCGCAGACAGTCTCCCTGCACTCCCCCCCCCACAGGACCTTTGCTGTGTCTCAGCTCCCTGGCACTATCCTGCTGCTCCCATTGCTTGGAACCAGGACTCCAGGGCCAAACCCACTGCCGTGGCCCAGAGCGTGGTGCTGAGTGAGCAGCGGGGGTGCTGCACAGTGCGGGACGAGGAGCCCGAGGGAGGAAAGGGCGAGCTTTGTGGGGGGGTGGGGTGCTGGGCAGGGGCTAGTCTGCTCTCACCGGCATCCCCTGCTGTCTAGATCTGCAGCCTGATGCGAGGGGGGATAGCAGAGCGAGGCGGCATCCGTGTGGGCCATCGCATCATTGAGATCAATGGGCGGAGCGTGGTGGCCACCTCGCATGAGAAGATCATCCAGATCCTCACACAGGCCGTCAGCGAGGTGAGCAGGCCAGGCCCTCTGCCCTGTCAGGGGGCTGGTGTGAGGCAGATGCCAGCCCTGAGCCCCCTGCCTTGGCTTTGGGGAGGAAGAAGCAGATATGGAGCAGACCACTGCCATAGCAGGGGCAGTCTGATGTGGGACAGACCCCTGCCCTGTTGGGAGGAGAGGGGCTCACTCCCATCCTGCTGCTCCTGACCCATCTTTTTTAGGAGTAGATGTGAGGCTCACTCCCCCCACTTTGTTTCCCAGCCTTTGGTGGTGACTGGAGGCCTAACAGTGAAAATAGGAAAACCGGAAGTTAAAAATCACTTAGAAAAGTTCGATGTCTGCAAGTCACCGGGCTTGATGAAATGCATCCTAGAATACGCAGGGAGCTGATAGGGGGTATCTGAGCCTTTCGCGATCATCTGTGGAAAGTCATGGAAGTCAGGAGAGATTCCAGAAGACTGGGATAAGGGGAATAAGGGCAGCCCAGGCAGTTTAGCTTCTGTGTCAGGAAAGATAATGAGCATAAATGGTCTTAATTCAAAATGATCTAGACAACAGGGACCTGGGAGAAATGCTGTGAGGTAAACAGGATGAAGTTCAATCAGGACAAATGCAAAGGACTCCACTTAGGGAGGAACAATCCGTTTCACACATACAGAATGGGAAGTGACTGTCTAGGAAGGAGTACTGCAGAAAGGGATCTAGGGGTCATAGTGGGCCACAAGGTAAATAGGAGTCAAAAGTGTGACACTTTCAATAAAAAGCAAACATGATTCTGGGATGCATTAACAGGAGTGTCGTGAGCAAGACACGAGAAGTCATTCTTCTGCTCCACTCTGCACTGGTTAGACCTCAACTGGAGTATTGAGTCCATTTCTGGGCACCACATTTCAGGAAAGATGTGGACCAATTGGAGAAGGTCCAGAGAAGAGCAATAAAAATGATGAAGGGTCTAGAAAACATCACCTATGAAGGAAGACTGAAAGAACTGGGCTTGTTTAGTTTAGAAAAGAGAAGACAGAGGGGATATGACAGTTTAAGTACCTAAATGGTTGTTAAAAGGAGGGAGAAAAATTCTCAACATCTGAGGATAGAACAAGAAGCAATGGGCTTAAATTGCAGCAAGGAAGGTTTAGGTTGGACACTAGGAGAAATTTCCTACCTGTCAGGGTGGTTAAGCACTGGAATAAATTGCCCAGGGGGTTGTGGAATCTCTCATCGCTGGAGATATTTAAGAGCAGGTTGGATAGACATCAGGGATGATCTAGATGGTGCGGGGTCCTGCCGTGAGGGCAGGGGACTGGACTTGAGGACTCTCAAGGTCCCTTCCAGTCTTAGTGTTCTAGGATTCCCAGTTCTGCTTTGCAGGCTGCGTCCTCTGCAGTGGGCGGCATCCCCAGTCACACTGATGATTAACACCCCTTGTCTGCCTGGACTGTGGGAGCAAAGGCTTTCCCCCTGCAGCTCCTACTGCCCCTCCCGTTCCTCCTCTGCCTGCATCCCTCAAGTGGGTGCATCTTCCCTGCCAAGGGCTGCAACTCGTTCTTACCAGCTGCCCTTCTCTGCCTGCAGGTCAGCTCAGGAGCTGCCAGCACTAACAGAGGTGTGGGTGGTGCATGGCAGGGTCCCCGAGGAGCTTCCTGGCTCTTGACATCTACAGGCTAGCAGGGTTACATTTCCTGGAGTGGCAAAGCGATGGCTGTTTACCCTAACCTGTGCCCGAGCCCTGGGCAGCTGGCAGGGTTAACCTGGGCTAACATGGGACTCCCAGCCAGCTAGCCTGAGCTCCCCTGCAAGCAGGATTCTGCTAAGAACTGTTGGTCTTTTCTCACAGGTCCTCCTGTTTGCCCCTTAACCTGGACAGGAAACTCTATCTCCTGCCCTAACTTGCTTTGTGCGGGTAGCTGTGCCTGGTTAAACCAGCAGCTCCGCTCCACCCCACAGATGGCTGCATATCTCCCAGCCCATGGGAGGCTGGAGCAGATAGGCTCAGGAGCCTTGTAGATCCCACCCAAGTGAGTGTCTGAACAGAGTCCTCCCAGCTGATTCACTCTCTCTCACTCCAGGTCCATATCAAGACCATGCCAGCCTCCACCTACCGGTTACTGACCGGCCAGGAGCAGCCCATCTTCCTCTGAAGGGCAGAGTTTGCATTACCGAGCTGGATCTGCAGCAGCTGACTGGCTTTGGGGCCCTGGCCTAGAGCAGCTGCCCCCCAAGGAAAGGACAGGTAGCATCTCCAGTTCCCTCGAGGCTGCTGGGGGCCAGATCCTGCCACTTTTCTTGTCTCATACAGGGACCCGCCAGGCAACCCCCACCATATACCCGCTGGCCTTTTCTGGGGGTGCTCTGCCTGGCCTCACCACGAGGGGGCTTCAGCCCAGGCCTTAACCCACGTTTGGACAGGGTGAGGGACCCAAACTTGGCTCCTCTCCTGGGCCTCTGTATGCTCAGCCCTTTGCGTCTCACAGTGCAGAGTGGGCCTGGAGAATGCAAGCTGCTTCCTTTGCCCCAGTGCCTTAGTGTGGCTGGCTGGGCCTGAGCCAGCAGGGACAGAGGTGCTCTCTGGGGGGGAGGGGAGGGGTTGCCTGCACCCGCACTCAAAGGGAAGCTGCAGGAGCCGTGGTGTGCCTGCTCTATCTCTGGGCATGGGGGCACGTCTGGCTGAAGCAGGCAGCAGTGGTCTGGCGGAGCACAGGAGAAAGGGACTCTGCTGTGGGCAGTGATCCCTCCCTGCTGCTGGAGCCTCGGGCAGGGGCCAGCCACCCCTGCCCACTGGCGCGTCTGGGGCTGGCCCTGTGGAAGGTACTTGTAGTGCTGGGCCCAGCAGGAGAGGAGGTGGGGGAGGTTTGACGGCTGGGGGATAACTGCAGGAGCAGCTTCTTGCTACTGGCCTAACTCGGCTGCGGGAAGGCCTGGGCTGTGATTTTAACCTGTACTGCCTGCTGCTGTGGGAATAAAGGCTGTGACGTGTCGCGGGCTGACTTGCATGGGCAGGACTGCACTGCGGGCATGTGGGGTGGGGTGCGGGGCCCTGCGCCAGGTCCCTGCTTCCCACGGGAGGGGGTGCAGCAACCAGCCCTGGGCTGGGGAAGGTGAGCCGCTGTCCCTTTGCCAGCAAACAGCTCCCCCTAGCTAGCCCCCAGCCAAACCAGCAGAGGGCTCACCAGTGGTGTGACCCCCCCCCCAATCCCAGCTTTGCTCCTGCCCCAACACCTGGCCCACGCAGCTGGTTTGGCAGTCTGGGGCTATGTCTACACTCGCAGTGCCACTATGCCGATTATTTTCAGGAATAACGGCATTGCACAAGAGGGTTTTTCTTGCGCAAGAAGGGGCAATGTAGACAGCTCCTTCTGGCACGAGAGCCTCTTCTGCAAAAAATGGTGGCTCATTAGGTATGCAAATGAGGCTCAGCAATATTCCACGCTGAGCTTCCTTTGCATATTTCTCGCACAAGAAGCCATGAGTGTAGACATAGCCCAGGGAAGCAGGTTTGGGGCAGGTGGGCCTGCCCAGCTCCAGCTGCGGAGAGGGGGTGGAGCACCAGAACTTAGAATCATAGAGCTGGCACAGACCTCAGGAGGTCATGAAGTCCAGCCCCCTGCCCAAGGCAGGACCAACCCCAACTCAATCAACCCAGCCAGGGCTTTGTCAAGCCGGGACTTAAAAACCTCTAGGGATGGAGATTCCACCACCTCCCTAGGGAACCCAGCCCAGTGCTTCCCTACCCTCCTAGGGAAATAGTTTTTCCTGAGATTCAACCTAAACCTCCCCCATTGTAACTTGAGACCATTGCTCATTGTTCTGCCATCCGTCACTACTGGAACAGCCTCTCTCTGTCCTCTTCGGAACCTCCCTTGAGGAAGTTGAAGGCTGCTCTCAAATCCCCCCTCGCTCTTCTCTTCTGCAGACTAAAACCCAAATCTCTCAGTCTCTCCTGATAGGTCATGTGCTCCAACCCCCTAACCATTTTCATCACCCTCTGCTGGACCCTCTCCAGTGCGTCCACATCCTTTCTGTAGCGGGGGGCCCAGAACTGGACACAGTACTCCAGATGTGGCCTCACCAGAGCCGAATAAAGGGGAATAATCACTTCTCTGGATCTGCTGGCAATGCTCCTCCTAATGCAATCTAATATGCCATTAGCCTTCTTGGCTACAAGGGCACACTGTTCACTCATATCCAGCTTCTCATCCACTGTAATCCCTAGGTCCTTTTCTGAAGAACTACCACTTAGCCATTTGGTCCCCAGCCTGTAACAATGCTTGGGATTCTTCTGTCCCAAGTGCAGGACTCGACGCTTGTCCTTGTTGAACCTCATCAGATTTCTTTTGGCCCAATCCTCCAATTTGTCTAGGTCACTCTGGACCCTATCCCTGACCTCCAGCCTATCTGCCTCTCCCCCAGCTTAGTGTCATCTGCGAACTTGCTGAGGGTGCAATCCATCCCCAGGTCATTAATAAAGATGTTGAACAAAACTGGTCCTAGAACCGATCCTTGGGGCACTCCACTAGAAACCAACCGCCAACCTGACAGCAAGCCGCTGGGCCCGACCGTCTAGTCAGTTTTCTATCCATTTTACAGTCCATGTATCCAATCCATACTCCCTTAACTTGCTGGCAAGAATATTGTGGGAGACCGTATCAAAAGCTTTGCTAAAGTCAAGGTATATCACATCCACTGACTTCCCCATGTCCACAGAGCCAGTTACCTCATCATAGAAACTAATCAGATTGGTGAGGCAGGACTTGCCCTTCGTGAATCCATGTTGACTATTTCTGATCACTTTCCCCTCTCTGCCCCCTCTGTCCGTGCTGGGGCCAAGCCCTGCTGCTAATGCTAAGTGCTCCATGGGGGCATCTGGCTCAGGGACTGGCACTGGTAGCGAGCACTGCTCCCTGCAGGGGCGGGCTCCTAAGCCCAGCTGGGCACAGTGCCCCCGTGCACAGCTCTACCGTGGGAAGGCTGAGGAGCAGAGCCTGCAGCAGTCCAGCTGAGCTGTGCCAGGCCAGCTGCCCACAGCCATGGCTCCATTCTGTTCCCCTGCAGCCAGGCGGGAGCACAGCAACGCTGCCGCCCTGTGCAGCACACACAGCCTGGGCAGCAGCGGCTCAGGCTGTTGCTCTTCCCTGCATTTCCTTCCCCACCCCTGGAGCCAAGCCACTGCCCACAGGGCTGGGTCCAGTCCACCCCCTTCCCCCCAGGCCCCCGCCTTCTGGAGGACATGGAGACCACAGGTTTAGTGAAAAGTCCCTTTGTTTATTACAAACAAAGGCAGGGCTATTTACAGCCCCAGCCAGGGAGCCCTGCCCCGTGACTCACCCTGGGCAGAGCTGCACTTGCCTGAGATGGGGGCTGGCTGGGCTCTGGCTCCAGCGAGGGGGAGGAGAGTTAAAATCTAGGAAGTGTTCAGAGGCTGGGGGCCAGGAGAACAGCTCAGGCCAGGTGCTAGCAGCCTGCTGCCCTGAGCCTGGGGTTTAGGGAGATTAAAACCAACTAGCCCTGCACCTCAGTGTGCCGGAGCAAGCCAACCTCCATTGAGAAGGGACGGAGGGTTGGACCCAGGGCAGAAAGGGCTGGGGGGGTGTCGCTCTCTGGCCCTGGGCATCAATGAGACAGTGCAGCATGACAGGCTCTTTCCAGCAGGCAGCGTGGAGGGGGAGGAGTCCCCGTTGAGGGGCTACAGGTCCGTGGCTGGACCCCAGTCGTAACCTTCGTCCTCATCGGAGTCGTAGGCCCGGGCCTGTGTGAACTTCTTCTTCAGCGCACTGTGTTCGTACTCCCTGTGGGGCAGCACGACACTGGGTCAGGCCCTGGCTGGGCACCGGGACAGGACACCCCTGCAGAATCCCTCCTTCCCACCCAGCCCCCGGGGCCTGGTGAGGACTCTTCCCAGCACCCAGTTCACCCTGCATCTGCCTCATCCTGCCTCCCAGTGCCAGGCAGGAGCAGCCTGTCTGGGACATTCTGTGGAGCCAGGCACCGCGGCCCCGTGTCCCCTCAGACCTGCGGCAGGAGCAGCCAGCCCTCCCCTTCCAAGACAGCAGGGCGCTTTGCTGGGGCTGAGGCTGACTGCAGGATCAGACATGGGATAGGCTAAGGCCCCCCACAGCCCAGCCTTTGAGCTGCAAGAACAGAAGGGCCAGGCCGGGTCAGACCAAAGGTCATCTAGCCCAGTGTCCCGTCTCCCGCCCGCGGCCAGTGCCAGGTGCCCCAAGGGAACGAACAGAATGGAATCAAGCGATTCATTCCCTGAGGCTACAGGCACCAGTCCTGCCTGTGCTGGCTACTGCCCATTGGGGGACCTGTTCTCCATGACTAGTTCTTTTTGGACCCCTGCAGGTCTCCAGGCTGACACTGACAGAGCGAGCATCAGTCTCTGGGCTTAAGAACTGCATGGCGAGTTCAGGTTCAAATCTGGCCCCAGGCGACACTCCCATTGCCAGCCCTGAGCGTGTGCGGGGGCCAGAAGGAAAGGGAAGGGTTAAAGGAATCCCGTGGCTCGCATTAACCCCTACAAGATGGGGTTCAAGCCAGCAGCCCCAGTGTTGTGGCAGAAAGGAGGCTCTGAGCATGTGACCAGCCCTGGCAGTCCCCCCAGGCCCGTCGCTGCCGGCTGCCCACGTCACAGCCGCTGGCAGCCGAGGCGGCTGGTACCTAATGCTGCTGTAATCTTGTCTCCACTGGCCCCGAGGCTGCTGGTCTCCATCCTGTTGGAATGGGAAGGAAGCAGTTAGAGGCAGCAGAGCCGAGTGCTCCAGACAGTGGCACTCGGGCCCGGGCACGGCCCTGGGAGGGACCTCAGTAGTACAGGCCTCGCTGTCCTCTTCCCTGTCCCCCCCAGTTCCCCTTCTGTTCCTGGAATGGGCCAGGCTCCCCTGCCCTGCCCTGCCCCGACCTCAGCTTTTCAGAAGGGAGGGCAGTTGCCCCAGCATTGCTGAGCTGCCCAGGACTGGGCTGCCTTGGACTCCCACTAGGAGTTAGACACACCATCTGTGGCCACGGCCGAGATCCCAGCCCCCTCGCCAGAAACCATCAGCCAGGGCAATGTCTGACTCCCTACCTGCGGGGGGCTGTGGGCCAGAGACTCCGCCACGTGCTCGTCCAGCTCCACGGGCTCTGAGGAGCGGGCCAGGGCTGGCTGGCCATAGTCGTCCTCCAGCTCATTGTCCGTGTAGGCCCCCCCCTCGCCATCCGTGTCCTCGTAGTCGCTGTTGGCGCGGCTGTCACAGGTGAGGTCCCCTGCACTGGCAGAGCACTGCTGGTTCAGCAGGTCCAGGCCTTCCTCTGAGGAGGCTTCCACCTGCCGCGAGAGAGATGGGGGTCACCTGGCGAGAGGCCCAGTCGGACCCGCTGTGACCCGAGATGCCGCCCGAGTTGGGAGTTTCCACTGGCTCCTCAGCAGTGGCAAAGGGTCGCCATCTCCCCCAGCCCTTCAGAGCAGCAGGGAGCTAGGGGAGGCCCCCCCCACAGTTCTGAGGCATTGCCCCTTCCCCAGGAGCCCAGGGGACTTCCCTGGGGTGCTGGGAGCAGAGCCGAGCCATGCCCCACCCACTCCCAGCTCCCTGGGACTGCAGGATGGCAGGGCTACGGGCCAGCAGGTACAGAGCCGTGCCCAGGGGGTGCCACGTTTCAGGCAGGTGGGCTAAAGGGATCTGAGCAACACAGGGCACCTGGAGGAGTGAGAGGGTCTCCGTGGCTACCTGCTCCTCTGCAGTCCAGATGGGCCGGGCTTGCTGGGTCCGGATGATCTCCTTGAGGCTCTGGTACCAGGTGTTGGTGCTCTCGCTGAGGCTGATGCTGGCTGTGAAGAGGTAGCTGTAATTCTTCTTCATCTTGAGGGCTTGTGCATAGAGGCGCCGGGAGCTCTTCTTGGAGTTGGGGGCAAGCCACTGGCGCATGGCCTTGATGCCCTGCCTGCTGTCGGGCTCGCAGAACACCACCACCGGGTAGTACTGCACGTAGTTGAGCCGCTCCACAGCCGCCGGCGTGATGTCCAGCAGTGCATGCTTGTCCTGCGGGCAGAAGAGGGCAGGGGGGATCCTGGGGGCAGGAAGGGAAACCTGCGCCATGGTCCCCTCCATGACCTCCAGCCAAGAGGAGCTGGGCTGTCCACTGGAATACGGCTCTCTGGACCCTGCCCTCTCCCAGGGGAACCCCACTGGCTGCCTCGCCCACCCCCACTTCCGGAGCAGCAGGCAGACGCGGCAAGCCCCTTGAGGGCTGTGCCCGACCCAGTAGCCCAGGCACTGGGGTTTATTCCTAGCTCCGCACTCACTCAGGCAAGACCCAGGAGCCTCGGGCAACCGGCATGCGCAGGGCTCCGAGGCCCTGGCCAGAAGAGGCTTGGTGTGGGAAGAACACCCCTCGCTAGTCCTGGGGGGAGGGGCAGGGGTCTCACCTTCTCAGCGATCTGCCGCACCGAGTCCAGTTTAATGACCTTGGCCGACCCCCCGTCGCGGGGCACGCTCTCTGGGGAACAAGCAAAACGTGGCACAAGGGGAGTCTCTAAGCCGAAGCCACTGATGCTCCCTGAGTGTTCCTGGCCCAACTGGGCTGCCAGGAGAGCTCCCCAGCCCTCAGCCCAGCTGTGTGTGTGGTGAGAACTAGCACGGCTGCTGCAGGGTGGAGGAGAGCCCAGCGGGCCACAGGACACAGTTGTGCTGGGCAAGGACAGGTAGGGTGAGGGGCAGTGTGCGTGCGCAAGGACTGGAGGGAGCGGCACAGGGCAGAGCCGGGCATGCGAGGACTGGCCGGGGCATGGGGGAGCACACAGGGCACAGCGAGGGCGTGTGAGGACTGGCCGGGGGATGGGGGAGCACACAGGGCACAGCCGGGGCGTGCGAGGACTGGCGGCAAAGGAAGCCCAGGCCCGTCTAGCTCATGGACCTGGGCAGACGACGCTGCAGAGTAGCCGGGCTGTGGGCGCCGAAGGGAGAGGCAGACACTGCATGGGGAACGTGGAAGCCAAGCGCCAGGAAGCAAGTGGGATCAGGGCCCAACCCCTGAACGGGCCCCAGGCCTGTAGAAGGCTCCTGGCACTAGCCTGTCTGGCAGCCGAGAGCCTGCATCAGCAGGGCAGGCGGGTCCTGCCTAGAGCACCCCGTAACCTGGCCCCAGGGAGCCTTGCAGTCCCAGGCCAGCCCCTCAGACACTCCCAGCTGCACTTACGGGCTATTTCAAACTGATCGGGCAGCTCGGTGCTCAGCTTCTCCATGGCGATGTCAGAGATGGGCCCCAGGATCACGACCGGCCGCCTGAAGCTGGCTGCGGGGAGCAGAGGGGAGCCCAGTGAGCTGGGCAGCGCGGGGCCTGACCCAGCCCCACCACTGAACGGCTGCAAGGCTTGGGCGGGCCCCCCGCCGTCTCACCTGTGACACGGGGGGCACTCTGCGCCCAGGCTGGGTGGAGATGGCCCCAGGGAATGGCTGGGAGCCACAGGACCAGGTCAGCGGCCTCAGGCTGCCCAGCCTCTGAGCATTAGTCCCTGCTGCGGCACCCTGGCCAACCTGCAGGGTCAGGGCTACAACCAGCCTGCTCCCACCACTGCTGCTTCCACATGGCCTGTGACAGCTGCTGGAGATCAGCCAGGGCAAGAGCAGCAGCCTCACCCCAGGCAGCCCGGCCTGGCTTTGGAGGAAGCTTCCAGCCCCACAGGGAGTGCGGTTTGTCTGGCCAAGGGCAGGCAGCTCCCCGGGAGATACCAACACCCACCTTGCAAAGGGTCAGGTCTGGGGAGAAGCTGCCCCAAGGCCATGTCCAGGCCGGGAATCCCTCAGCAGAGAGCCGGTGTGCAAAGCCGCTGGCCAGGCCGGGCCTGGGGCAACACTTCCTTGGGGAGAGCCCAGCTCAGCAGGCCAGGAGGACGGAAGTGCAGGGCTCTCCTCAGCCCCGCCAGGCCAACAGCTCCCTCCCCCAGCACCGCCTGCCCACCTTCCCGCAGCACCACCCACTCGTAGGGTGGATAGTGGCCTTGCTTGGTGAGAGCCGACAGGTCCTCGCGGCTCTTCCGCAGTGTCTTCTTGGCCCCCCGCAGGCCCCGCAGCTTCCAGAACTCGGCCCGGGCCCCGGAGGAGCTGGCGACAGAGGTGGCCTTCAGGACGGACTCCAAGCTGGCGATCTGCTCAGCCCTGCACCGGAGGAGGAGGCAGCATCAGCACAGAGAGCCCCAAGGCATCTCCGGATGCCCCGGGACCTCCCGCCTCCCTGGCCAGGCCCCTCCCTGGCCCGGCCAGCCCAGCTCAGGGTCCGGTACTGACAAGCGTTTCCAACACCGTGTATCAAGGACGTGGGAGCCCCTCCCGGGCTGACACCAACTCGCCTCCTCCCTCAGTGCCCCCTTTGCCAACAGGATGCTCCGGGAAGCGGCAGATGCTGTGGACACTCAGCGGCAGCGGCAGGACGTGGAGCGCCCCAGGAGCCATGCAGTGAGAACTAGGGAGCATTTCCTTGCAGGGCACATGGCCTGGGTCACTGGATTTCTGCATCGACGTGACCAGCTCCCACTTCCCTTCCTGAGCAGCGGCCCAGCCCTGTCCAGCCTGATAGGTGTGACAGCATCCTCCTGCGCCACAGCCCCTAGGGCTACAGGCTGCCTTGTAAACAGCCCCCACTGCCTCCCAGGACAAAACCATTGTCCCCATTTCACAGATGGTAAACTGAGGCAGAACCAGATCAAGACTTGGCTTCGGACACATGCACTCTGTGGCATTGCCCAGAGCTTCCGCTGGACCAGGCTTCCTCTGGCGAGGCCATCCAGGACAGACGTTCCTCTCTCTGCCCCACAGAAGCCTGGGCCGCCCTCCATGGTAGGTAGGAGGCTGGCATGGGCATGGGATGCCAGCATATGTGGGGCTGGCAGGATCTCGATCCCCTAGCAGCCACCTGCCCAGGCCCTGGCTGTCAACTGCCTGTCATGGGAGCATCACAGGCTCCAAGTCAGCACCCCAAGGGCTTGCTCAGCGGCAGGTGTCTGGGGGTGGAGAGGTTATTGCAATCCACACTGCGGGACGTCCCCCCACAGCTCCACCCCCCTTCGCTGATGCCAGGACCCTGTCCCTGCAGCCTGGTACCTGCTCTTGTTGGGGATGATTCCCTTGTCCAGTTCCTGCATGTCTCTGCTCACGCGCACAGCCAGCCAGCTGCCCAGCTTGCCGCGGTACATGGTGTCCAGCACATGGAAGACCTCGCCCCGCGTGAAGCTCAGCCCAGAGGGAGCATCCTTCTCAAAGTCAAAGTGCGTGCGGATGTGGAACGAGTCCCCCACGTTGGACTTGAGCATCTTCCTGTAGACTGGGCAAGTGAAAGCAGGGCCCGTCAGGGCAAGGCAGCCCCGGCGAAGGGAGCTTTGGGGGCAGCACACAGGGAAGAGTCGGCTCTTTGTGCAGCACCTGTCACTGCCCAGGGCTCAAGCCCCTGCCCCGACACTTGCTGCTCCCTCCAGGGAGGAGTGTGGCAGCTAATTTAACAGCATCCCCTGGGCTGGGGAGATTTCTCCAGGGCAGTGGCCAGAAAGGGCCCCACCGGCACTGCAGGGGAAACGGGCTGGGGACAGAGACGGTAAGAGTCCCTTGCCCTGGCGTGCCCTGCAGGGCAGACAGTCCCCAAGACCCAGGGAGATGCTGCTTATGTGGGTAGGTTTGGGGCCATCCCAGAGCAGCTTCCGAGAGACAATAATCCTAGCGCCCACTAGCAGGCTGGAGAGGCTGCACCAACGTCCCTCTAACATGGGGACAGCAAAGGACAGGGACCGTCCAATCAGAGTTCCTGCACCTGGCTCACAAACAGGAGGAAGATGCCCCCTGGGAACTCTGGTCCCCGCGTGAGCTCAGAATCTAGCGAGACGGGCAGAGCCAGGCCAGAGGAATGGGTGGCACAGACACCCCACCCCTCCTCCCCAGCCAGGAATGAAGCCGGGGCAGAAGCGTGCAAGGCAGCAACCGCAACACAGAAGACAAAAGGGAGTGGGCGGTCGAAGCAGAAGGTGGCTCAGTTCCCAGGCAGAGCCGGGGGAACTCCGCCCCGAAAAGGTGCAGGACCCCTGGAGCAGGCCTGATCCAAGCCAAGACAGCAGGCGGCTTTCCTTTGGGTCTCCCAGCCATGTAGCTACACAAGCCTGCCTTCCCGCCCGGGGCTGTCCTGGTCTCATGCTGGTGCCAGCCCTGCAGGATCCTGGGGCCGCCATGTACCCTGAAGGCGGCACAGATGTAGCCCCCAGCACGAAGGCTTGTGGGGTGGCGGCATCGGAGGGTTTCTCTGGGGGTTAACTCTCCACCCCCTGCGCTCAGGCCAACAGAGGATGTGCCTGGGCCTGTCCAGCACAGCTGGGATCACAGGCTCCTGTTCCGGGAAGTCCCTGGCTGGTCTCGTCTCTTGCCCAGCCTCCCAGGGGAAAAGGAAACGCATGTGGGCAGAGCTGGCTCCCAAGGGAGGGGTGAGTGCAGCTCTGCGGCTGTCACGGGCAAGGAGCAGCCAGCGCCTGGAGCAGGAGCTTAACTTGCAAGCCACAGCAGCCCTAGTCGCAGGCTGGAGGCCAGCTGGCCACTTACTGTCCTGCTTGCTCTGGGTCAGCAGAACCACCTCGTCACCCGGCGGCAGGGACAGCAGGTGCTGCACGGCCTCCTCTCGGGTCAGGCTCTGGAAGCTGGTCTCGTTCACCTGCCAGAGAGGGAAGCGCCTTAGCGCCAGCGTCCCCATCGGCCCTGGGCGGGAGCAGCCTGTGCCAAGGGCAAGGCCCTGTGCAGAGGGCAACGAGGCCATCGTGCCAGTGCTCCAGGTAGGGCCGGAGTAACGGCCAGAGCCAGGGCCTGGAGCCTGGGGGCCAAGCCCAGCTCCTTGACCTAGCCAGGCTCCCCATCGTACCCTGACTGCATGAGGCAGAAGCCTAAGGAGGGATGGGCCTGGAAGGGGCTAGAGGGGACGGAGGAGCCTGTGCAGCCCGGCGTTCCAGGTGCCCCTCGCTCTACGGCTCCAGGCTCTATGGCTCCAGCTGGAGCCGCTCGCGTTTTGAGCTCTGGGAGCTCCTGGTTCAAGCCACGGGCTGCCAGCCAAGATGGCGGCTGCCACACAGGGATGCTTCAAGGAGGGGGAGGGGCGCCGAAGGCCTCGGGGACAAGCCCAGACGCGGGCCAGGAATTCAAACATGCACAGGTGGCACGGTGGCAATGCAGGGCCGCCAGAGGGCCTGACAGCTCCTGCCCAGCCCGGCAGGGGGAACAGGCTGGTGGCCCAGGCAGGCTGCAGGCTGGCCTAGGGGGTGTGAGGAGCATGGCCAATGCTCTCCCAGGATTAGCTTCCCGCAAGAGGGGCTGGCCTGCAGGGTCGCTCCTGGCTCACCATTTGTGGGGGCTCCACCTGGGACGGAGCCTCTTGGCGGAGGGGGCAGGACGTTCGGGGGCACTGACACCGCAAGAGCTCCCGAGTCCCAGTCCAGAAACAAACCGTGGGATTTGGGCCCCCCGGGTACTTCCATGGAGGCAGGGGGTGGGGTCCCTGCCACCCCCAATGATATTAAGAGCCACACTGGACAAGGACGCCACCTTTGCTCAGCAAGGGTCAGTGACGCAGCCACACTCTCCCTCCCCTGCCCCCCCGTTTGCCACGGTACCTGCAGAACCTGGTCCCCCTCTCTGATGCCCTGGCCGGCTGCGGGGCTCCCCTCCTGCACACCTGCCACAAAGATGCCCACGTCATTGCCGCCAGCCAGCCGCAGCCCGATGCTCTTAGCCTTCACAAAGCGCACGATCTTGGCGTCTGGGCTGTACCTGCAAGCGGGAAAGCTGCAGCGTGTGCTCCGAGCCACTGAGTCAGCGCGGCGGCTGGCACAGCAGACGGGTTCCAGCAGCTCCCCATGGCCAGCATGGGAGGGACCAGGGTGCTTCACCGCCATGCACAAGAGCCGGGACACCCTGGGCTCCTCCTGCCCCATGCGGGGGGGCCCTGCTGAGAGCCCCCCCACCCCCCTTGGCCTGCAGAGCTCTGACAGCCCAAATATTCCCATCATCCCTCCCCCTGCCAGCCCACCGTGGGAGGCTTCTCCTCCCACTGTGACTCAGGACCATTCTGTCCGCACAGCGCCGCGCACCTCAGCTCGGCTCCCTCCCCCAGCCAGCGAGGAGAGCTCAGGAGAGGGGCCTGTCCCCTCCCCCTACTCTCCGCCCCCCCAGCAGCTTACCCATCCTCCTCGCTGGCTCTGGCTGCAGGGGGGGGCTGTAGGAGACGCTGTTCTCAGCAGGCTCCGAGGGATCTGAAATGGCAGAGGCAGGGTGAAGTGGAGCAGTGCCGGCCTGCTTAGCGCACCCCGGACAGTCAAGCTGCTGAGGGCTCGTGAGAGCCAAGGATACCTCGGGGGAGACGCACACCTGGACATGGGACAGCGGAGCCGACACGAGGCTGCTGCCAGAGCACAGCATGCTGGGAGCTTGGGCAACGGTGGCTGCTGAGAGCCACAGTTATCAGCCTGCCCTCGCATACAGGACGTCCATGCTGGCGGCCCCGGAGGCTGGCGGCCTCTGCCTCTCACACAACAGGGGCAGCACAAAAAGCAGCAGGAGACCCATCCCACCAGGCTTCTTCAGCCCTGCCGCCCTCCTCTGGAGACAGTGGGGAGATGGCGCTCCAGGGCCCCCTCAGCCCAGGCCCCTGCTGAGACTGCAGCTTGCTTCCCGGCAGCTGTCCTGGCACAAATATGCCCAAGCGCCGGGAACAGGATGGATTCCCCAGCCCAGCCCCTCCAAGCGGTCGGTCACCACTCTGCTGGGCTGGGCGTGACCCTCAAGCAGGGCAGGGCAGGCGGGACTCGGAGACACAACCGCTGGGACTCACCTGGGACTGGAGCATCGTTCTGTACCGTGTCCACCATCTCCCTGCTGGGCCATCTCCCCTCCCTAGAGCAGAGAGGATGGGAGCTTAGCAGGGCAGCTGCTGCTCCCCACATGGGGGCCCTGGCCCCATTCAGATCTAATCCCTAGGGCCCATTTCCCATCCCCCTTCCCGCAGCTCCAAAGGTGGCAGCCCCTTGCCTGGCGAGCGCTCACCGGGCTGGCCTCTGTGGCCCTGCTGCTGGAGCTCCCCTTCGCATGGCTGCAGGCATGCAGGGGTGTGGGACGGGGCACGTGGCGGTGCTACCCGCCAGAGGAGGGGGCTGCAGCGGGGCTGCTGGCAGCGGGTTAGGCCCCAGCGTCTGGGCTCTACACAGACGCTCCTTCCAGCAGCAGGCAGCCCCCCTGCCTGGCAGCCAGCCCCCATAGGGGCTGTTCTCTGGGTGCGGGGAGCAGGCCTGGCTGGGCTCTGCGTGGGGAGAGCTCCCATGGCTCACAGCACCCACACTCCTCCCTGACAAGCCACAGACCTGCTGGATTGGGGAGGGAGGAGCCTTAGAATCATAGAATACTAGGACTGGAAGGGACCTTGAGAGGTCTTCGGGTCCAGTCCCCTGCCCTCATGGCAGGACCTTCTCTTCCTGTGTACCACCCCCTGCCTCGCTCCACTCCGAGCCCACAGGGCCACCCTGGGCTCCACCTGCCGCCTGCTCCAGCCCTTCCAACATCCACCAAGGAGCCCTTACTCCCTCCCCCAGCTACCGAGGCCTTGAGGGCCGGGGCAGCCCTGGCAGGGGGAGAACAGCAGCTGGCAAGCAGCACTTCCATCACTTGGGCTGTAAGGGGCTCCCCCGCTGGCCCCGTTCCCGGGGCTCCAGGATGCTCACACTGGGAGCTCTGTCCGCGTTCTCGCTGGAGCCAAGAGAACCAGCTTGTCCTTACAAAGCGGGGGAGGCCTGGCAGCGGGTCAGAGACAGGGAGGTCGCCTAAACTAAACTTGGTGCCCAGCTCCACAGGGCCTACTAGCAGAGCCAGCCAGTGCCGGCTTTGGGTGCAGGCGAGCGCTAGGCCGTGTGACTGGGGGAGGAGGGGGGCAGGTGCTGCTCAGCTCGGTGGCTGCAGCCATCAATCCACACCCCAGTCTGAGGCCGTCTCTCAGGGCTCAGACTGGCTCAGGACAAGCTGGCTGCCGGGGAGCATGGCAGGGGCAAAGGGGAGCAGCCCTCGGCCCGGCCCAGCAGAGTGAAGGTCTGAGAACGCAAAGCGGGGGTGGGAGGGAGGAAGAAACGAGCCTTACAGAGCGAGTTTGTCCTGGTGGCCTCTGGGGCCTGCTGGCTGCTCCGTGCAGAGGGCGGGTGGGACTGCTCAGAGCCGATGTCGGAGATGTCTGGAGCACAAAGGGGAGGGGGAGGGGGAGGAGAAGTCAGCGCAGTAGCTGCCAGCACACCAGAGCCACACCCCCCAGGCAGAGGTTCAATTCCCTCCTCAGCTTAAGAGGTGATCGGGGTGTGGGGAAGGACTGGGACTCCTGCTGTCTGGTACAGTGAGGTAGGGATGCAAGTGACTAGTCGAGTAGGCTTATCGGGGAGTCGAGTCACTACTCGACAATTCACGCTCCCCCCCTTTGCTGCCTCTGTATCAGCGGCAGCAGGGCAGGGGTAACAGAAGCCAGTGCGGGGGGGCAGAGCAGGTAGGGGAAGCAGAGGAGCAGTGGTTCAGGACCCGGCGAGAGCCAGGACTGTGCAGTCCCAGATCACACCAGGTCCCAGACTTACTCCTGCTGCAGCTTTGCAGTTTAAATGTAGGAGCCAGGGTGCCTGCTTACCCAGCTCGTACTACATTTAAACTGCAGAGTTGCAGCAGGGCCCCTTATCGACTAATCATCTAGTCGATTCAAATTGTGTTGAGAACATGATTAGTCAATTACCTGCCTCTTAGCACCTTCACAGAGAGAGCAGCAGAGAAGCCACAGACCAAGTACTCAAGTCCACGCAAGGGCTGCCAACTTTCGAATCCCACAAAATCGAATACTCTTGCACCACCCTTTCTCCAAGGCCCCACCCCTTCTTGAGACCCCGCCCCCTGCTTGCTCCATCCTGCCCCTCTCCATCGCTTGCTCTCCCCCACTCAGCCACTTTCATGGGCCAGGGCAGGAGTGTGGAGGGGGCTCTGGGCTGGGGCAAAGCAGGGTGGGTCTGCAGGGTCCAGCCGAGCTTACCATGGCTCCCAAGAAGTGGCCACCAGGTCCCTGTGGCCCCTAAGCACAGGCAGGCTCCATCATGGGCTGCCCTCACGCCCCCGGCAAACAGAGTGCTAGCTCCACAGCTCCTGTTGGCAGGGGAGCAGTGGGGACGGTGCCTGCAGCCAGGAGTAGCGTGCGGATGGAGCCTCCTGGAGCGTAGGGGCAGCAGGGACCTGGTGGCTGCTTTGGGAGCCCAGACAGGTAGGGAGCCAGTCTTAGCCACAAGTGCCCCCTGCACTCCCAACCACACTCATCAGCCCGGTCGGCACTGCCGATTGGAGCTGCCAGGTCCCTTTAGAACTGGGCATTCCAGTCAAAACCCGAATGCCTGGCAACCCTCGCCCATGCCCTGCCATCCGCTTGAGAACACCTGCGAGTTGCCACTGCCGGCTGCCCTGCACACCGAGAAGGCTGCCCTGCACCTTGCTTCTCCCTCCAGCTTGGCCAGCACAGCAGCCGCCACTCAAGGAGCATGCCTGGCCGGAACCCAGCCCTAGCCGCAGAATGCCCACTGGACCTGCGGGCACCAAGCATGCTGCACAGGCTGGTCGCTGGGGGACTCTGCCCGGATCCCTGCCCTTTTGCACAGGCTCCCAAACAGTAATTACCCTGCAGAGTCCAACACTGAGGGGCTCTTGCCTGGAGCCAACGACCTTCCAAATGGTGAGCACCATGGGAATTAGCACCATGACCTTGGGATTCAGACACTCGCTGCTGTCCTGGTGTGTCCTTCCCCTCCCCAGTATGGAGTGTGGCACCGCCAAGCTGCCTGTACCCCGGCCAGCCACAGAGCACGGGTGTCCTCGCTCCTGCCCCCCCGCAGGCTCCCTGGGCCCTCGGGACTCCACTCACCGTCCAGCCGGGAGCTGGCACTGTCGCTGTCCACCACTTGGGGAATGCTGACCAGGAACTGCCGGTCGTCCCGGAACACAAGCAGCCTCAGCGTCCCCTCTGACCTTTCAATCAGCCTGCGGGTGTCAGCCAGAGACATGTTCTCGCTGGTGATGCCATTAATCTAGCCAGAGGGGCAGAGAGAGGGGCGGAGGGTTACAGAGCTGCCTTCCAAGCACCGCGCTCAGGGGGAAGCAGCAGCCTTCCCTGGGGCTGGGCATAGCTGAGTACTGCAAGCGGAGCCATAGCCCAGAGTAAGCCCAGATCCCCTCGCACCAGCAGTTAGCCTGGAGATCCATACTCGGCAGTGCTGTGCGGAGCCAGTCACCCCAGGCCAAACACTCCCATGTGCCAGCCAGCGGGCCGCCTACCACAGCGCTCAACGGGAGGGCGGGACTGTTGACTGAGCGGGCAGGGCCAAGGCTGGCTCCAGTCTCCATAGCTACCCTGCTGAAATCAGGGAAAGAATTTCCTTTGGACAATGCAAGCAGGTATGAAGGCCAGCAAATCCCCTGGAACCACCACTGGACAAGGGGTTTAATCATGCTGTGTACACACATGTGCACACGCAGAGGGAGAGCAGTCGGCATGTTAACAAGAACACACCACACTACTAGAGAGGGGTTTTCATTAGGGATGTAAGACCCTGTTTGATTAGTTAACTGGTTAAACTTAACATTTAACCGGTTAACTGATTGAACGGGGCAGGTCAGCCCCCCACCCTTGTCTGCCACAGCTAGGCTGGCGTGCCCCCCCACTATGGTTGGGGTTTCTCTGGCTGGGCTGGAGCACCCCTTCCTGTGGCAGGCCCTGTGGGTCAGGAGCAGCCCCCTGCCTAGGGTGGGCAGGGAGCAGCTCCAGCTCCATGGTTAACCATAACCTGTAAGCCTCACCTGTCAAGGGTGAGACTTACTGGTTAACCATTAACATCCCTAGTTTCATCCACAGACTTCAAAGCGTTTCCCACAATGGCTGTGAAATATCACTAGCTCTTGGAGTTTCATCTGAAGAAGTGGGTTGTGCCCACGAAAGCTCATGGTACCAGCTCCCCGGTTTGTTAGTCTCGAAGGCGCTGCTAGACCATTCGTCGTTGTTTAAGTGTTTCCAGTTACAGGCTAACTGGGCTCTTGGAGTAGTGGTGGGCAACCCACGACCCGCTGTGGTTGTGTGTGGTCACTAGACCCTCGATTTATTGGTAGCCACAGGCAGGGTCACCAGCGTCTGCTGGTTTCTGCCCACCTAGGCTCTTTTCCTACCAGTGTTACACAGTGACACGGCCTGGGGAGTGAAGAGTGTGCTGATCGTGCCCAGCAGTGCCTGTGAGAGCCAGTGCTCCCCGTGCCTCCACACAAAGCGCTGCCACGGTTCAGTCGGCTCACACCTCAAAGTCTAGCCAGTGCGGTGAGCAGGACTACCCCATTCCAGGAGACCTTCTTGGTTACCACAGCCTTGCAGCCCCCGCGAGGAAGGCGCCTGGGCTGCTCAGTGCTGTCGGGGACGCTGAGCTGGGAGGGAGATAGGTGGTTGGAGTGAGAGAGTCTGTCTCTGTCTCTGTCTCTGTCTCTGTCTCTCCTCCTCCTCCTCCTCCCCCCCCCCCCCGCAAGTCACCTGGTGATGGGCGGGTGGAAGGAGCGTCACCACAGAAAGACCTCTGGCTATTTCCATATTAGGTTGGACCAGAGGTCATCTAGCCCCGTATCCTGTCTACTACAGGCTGCTTCAGAGGGAATGAGCAGAACAGTCAATCTCCATGTGATCCATCCCCTGACACCCATTCCCAGTTACTAAACAGAAGTGAGAACAGACAGCTAGCTCCCCGTTTACAACGTTCCCCAGACAGGCAGCACCTCCTGATGTGCCCAGGCTGCGAAACATTCGCAAATCAAGTTTAATTATAGCTCTCTGGTCTGACCCTCCTGCCAGGGCCTCTTTGACAAATCCACCTCTGCTTCTGAATTTGTATGCATTAAATAAGTCACCTCTTACACACACACACACACACACACACACACCAGTGGTGTCTCCATTCGTGGCAATCCGATTCTCTGCAAGTCTGCCTGGGAGGGAGCAGGGACCGTAAACTGGTTAGCATGATGTTGACCTCAACTAACTATGCTGACATAAAAGCCTGTCTGGGGCTTTTTGCCTCTCGGCCAGCAAGGTAAACACACACCTTGTCTGCACTGCAGACAAACCCCCAGGCATTCTGGTTCCAGTTTTTGTGCAGACAAGCTCCGAGGTTTGCTTTGGCCAGGAGAAGGGACTGCAAGTGCCTTTCACTGCAACTGATGGCCACTGCTCAGGTTGTGATGCCACCCTGGGGCAAGCAGACAATGCTGCTGAACCTCTGCATTGCCCCCGCTGGTGGGAGGGCTCAGTTTGCCCAGGCAGCATGATGCAGGCACTGATGGCTGCTCTGTCCTACATGCTGCCCCAGGCCCCTCCTTTTAACTCTCTGCTTCTGCTGCCTGGGAAGTACTGTACCTTTCAGAGCGATGGCGGTGAGAGCAGAATACGGGCCGGTTCAGGGTTTCTACAGCATTTGAGTTGAAGTTAGATAGGTGTCAGGGGAGAGATTTCGGGCCAGTGCGTACACACAGTACCAGGTCAGCTAGAGAGGACCAGATTGACGCAGGTGCAGTTATCCTGGCACTGAGGTGCACACAGCAGTAAGTAGAGCCCTTGCGGATACAAAGTTTGCATCCACAAAAATGAACCGCACATATCCATGGATTTGCAGGTCTCTAGCAACAGGTTAGAGTGAGATAAGGCACTTTTCTAGCACTATAGTGGTGTCCACACTACGGGCGGTGCAGGCCCACTGACTGGTGGTGGTAAAGGGGGCCCAGAGCTCCCAGCTGTTACTGCTGCTACTGTGGCAGGAGACAGAGCCCTGGGCCCTTGTAATCACCGCCGGAACCCCAGGCAGCGTGCTCCAGGCGACGCTGAAGGATTGGCAGGGAAGGCTAGCCCCCAGCCCTGACCCTTCCACCAAAAACATAAGAACGGCCATACTGGGCCAGACCAATGGTCCATTCAGCCCAGTAGCCCGTCTGCCAACAGCGGCCAATACCAGATGCTCCAGGGGGAGGGAACACAACAAGTAATCCTCACGTGATCCCTCCCGTCACCCACCTCCAGAGAAACAGGCTAGGGACACCATTCCCACCCATCCTGGCTAATAGCCATTGAAGGACCGAACCTCCATGAATCTATCTAGCTCTTTTTTGAACCCTGTTAAAGTCCTAGACTTCACCTCATCCTCTGGCAAGGAGTTCCACAGGTTGACTGAGTGTGGAGTGAAGAAAAACTTCCTTTTATTTGTTTTAAACCTGCTGCCTATTCATTTCATTTGGTGACCCCTACTTCTTATATTGTGGGAATAAGTACATAACTTTTCCTTAATCACTTTTTCCATACCAGTCATAATTTTATAGACCTCTAGCATATCCCCCCTTAGGCTACATCTATACTATGAGCCTCTTGCGGAACAGCAAATGCAAATGGAGCACTCATTTGCATATGTCGCACTCTCATTTGCATTTTCTCTTTGGATCCCTTTTGCACAAGAGGTTTTTGCACAAAAAAGCGCTGTGTAGACGGCTCCTTTATGCGCAAAAAAAAAAAAAAATTTTGCGCAAGGGCCACTCTTCCTCAAAAAATGACAAATGCAAAGTACAGGTTGGAGCTCTCTGGTCTGGCTCCCTGGCGACCTGACCGGTCCCGGACCAGGGGATTTGCCGGACCAGGGATACCCTGCTGCCCTGGGCTAGGGCTCCAGCCTGGTCCTGCTGCTGCCTCAGCCTCCCAGGGCCCTCTAGCTGCTGTCGGAGCTGGTGCTCTGCAGCTGCCTGGCTCCGTGGCTGGGGCTGGTGCGCCACAGACAGGGTGGAGGCTGGCACTCCCTGACTGCTACTGGAGCTGGAGCTCCCCAGCCACCAGCGAGGTCCACAGCCACCTGCTCTAGGGCTGGGGCCAGAAGCCTCACAGCTGGGCTGACACTGGGACCAGAACTCCCCACTGCACCTCCCCCGACATGGGACTCCCAGCTGAGTCACCAGCCCCACCCTACTGCACTCCTGTCCCACCACCAGACCTCCCTGTGCCTGGGCTCTGTCGTCCAGGAATATCCATGGCCTTGCCAGACCACAAATGTTGCTGGACCAGAGAGTCCCGGTTTAAGGAGGTACAACCTGTACTCCACTTAGGGAGGAACAATCAGTTGCACACACAAAATGGGAAGTGACTGTCTAGGAAGTAGTACTGCGGAAAGGAATCTAGGGGTCTGAGTGGACCACAAACTAAATATGATTCAACAGTGTGACACTGCCACCAAAAAACAAACCAAACCCCACATCTCAAAGTGAAGTTTGCTTAACAGGAGTGTTGTGAGCAAGACATGAGAAGTAATTCTTGGGCTCTACTCTGTGATGATTAGGCCTCAGCTGAAGTATTGTGTCCAGTTCTGGGCATCACAGTTCAGGAAAGATGTGGACCAACTGGAAAGGGTCCAAAGAAAAGCAACAAAAATTGTTAAAGGTCTAGAAAACATGACCTATGAGGGTCATGAAAAGAGAAGACTGAGAGGGGACATCATAGCTTTCAAGTACCTAAAAAGGGTGTTACAAGGAGGAGGGAGAAAATTGTTCTCCTTAACCTCTGATGATGGGACAAGAAGCAATGGGCTGACATTGCAACATGGATATTAGGAAAAACTTCCTAACTGTCAGAGTGGCTAAGTACTGGAATAAGTTGCCTAGGGAGGTTGTGGAATCTCCATCATTGAAGCTATTTAAGAGCACATTGGATAAACATCTGTCATGATCTAGATCCGGGGTGTCCAACCAGTTCTGAAGCAGCAACCACAAGAGTGGCTACTGCCATAGCGAACTAGTCACACTTAACTGTCCAAATAGCCACATGTGGCTAGTGGATAGCGTTTTGGACACTATGGATCTAGATGGTGCTTGGTCCTGCCGTGAGGGCGGGGATCTGGACTCAAGGTTCCTTCCAGTTCTAGTGTTCTATGATTTTCACAACAACCTTTGACATACTTGAAGATTTAGGTCCCTCCTTGGCCTTCTCTTCTCCAGATTAAGCAAACCCAACTTTTTCCAATCTTTCCTCACAGCTCATGTTTTCTAGACCTTTCATCATTTTTGTTGTTTTCTGGACTTTCTGCAAAGTGTCCCTCCCTTTCCTAAGGTGTGGTGCCCAGTGGTGGACACAGTACTGCAGATGAGGTATTGGGGGGGGGAGAATCTACCATCAATGACCAAATCTAGGCTTTCCAGAGCCAAGGGCTGCAAACAGCCGAAGGGTCTGAGGAAAGCAATGGCCGTGACATAGTTTTGAGCACAGCATTCTACCAGGCGGCATGGGGCAGGAAAGCACTCACAGGGGCCAGTGTCATGCATGACACAGGATAGACAATGTTTAAGAGGCTCCTCTGAAGTCATTTTTGGAGATCTGACCATAAACAGGCTTTGTCTGGGTAAGAGGTTGTGTTAGCTAGTCTGGGCTAACGAGTGTGCCCTAATAACCCCCCTTTAAGTCCCAATCTAGACAAAGCCCCAACAGGCAAACCAGCAAGCAGAGAGTTGCTCTTGCAGAGGCCAGGCCTTGGGAGAGAAAGATCAGGAGAATGAAAGGGCAAGGCAAGCCACCAGGGCAAGCACAACAGCTCAGCTCCCTCCTGGCTCCGTCCCCATGTCCCAGGCTGAAGCCCCGGGGGCTGGATTGGAGCTGCAAGTGGAGGAGCACTGGGACCCAGTTACCTCCTCCCTCCCCCCTCCCCTTCGTTCTGGTGGGAGTGCGGTGGAGGACGGTCTCAGAGGAGAGGCTACATCAGAGCAGGCAGGCATTGTGGACAGTCCTTTGAGGGCAGGGACAACTGGAGGCGTTTTGCCCCATCTCTGTGCTGTGGCTGACAAGGGGAGACCCAACCCAGGAATAGGTTAGAACAGCCTAAGTTGTCCCCCCCTCAGCCCCCTGTAGCCTCCCAGACTGGAGGGAGAGCACTGTGTGAGCACACAAACTTGTCTCTTCCACCCCCAACAGAAGATTCCCTCCTTCGCCTTGTGTCGCCAAGAGCCGCCAGCGGCAGAGAATCACTGGAGATTGGGGCCAGCCCAGCAATAGCTTCTGCTCCCCCTTCCCCCTGAATGCTGCCTGTGAAAGTGAGGCTGTAGGGGTGACGCAGAGCTGGGGCGTGGGGTGGAAGCTGGTTCTGCCCGTATTGGGTGTGGGAGGTGAACTGAATAATTTTACGCAACAAATTACTTAGAAACTTTCAGGCCCAGAAGGGACGGGGAGCAATCACTGTAATTTAAACACTTAAAATAAAAAGTGTCACATCACACTGCCCACCCACCACACCCCTCGCTGCCCTGCGCAATGTGATCCACAGTTTGACCTGCTTCTCACAAAACCACACCACCAGGAAGTGTGGTGTGAAGCCATTTATCAGCACCACCCACACATCCACCGATACTCATTGTCCACTCCTCCACAAATCAACCCTAGAAGCCAGCCTGCATGGCCACACCCAGGCAGCCTGAATTCTGCCCGCTGCTGGGGGTGTGTGTGTGTGTGTGTGTGTGTGTGTGTGTGTGTGTGTGTGTGTGTGTGTAAACATCTCCTGGCAGGGAAAGAGCTGGGAGTAATCTACATGCGAGTGCCACACCCCCACATCCCTGACCAACAAGAACCTCTAGGAGCTAAACCTATTCAGCCAAAGAAAGTTTGCAACTGTTGGAGCGGACAAGCAAACCAACCTATTCGCGCCTACAAACAGAAAGGCATAGGACACGGTGGAATACTTGCATGAAATCACTTACTGGAAGTGGAGAACTCGGTAATAAAGAGTCAAAAATTAAGATCTCGTCACATAATATGCTACAAAAATCAAACCCCTGATCAGATAACAAGTGTAGGTGAATATCTGCAGCTCGGTGCTTTAGTCAAAGTAACATCACACATCTCCTTAAACACCAATTTCTGGGAGCACCACACACTGTCAGAAGCGGACACTAGCAACTTTGCTCAGATGGTCAGCTCCTGGGGCCAGGTTGGTGTTTGTCCAGCACTTGGAAGCAAGGGGTCCTGGGCCGAGACGGGGCTCTGAGGTGCTAAGAAAACACCCAAGCAGGAACGATGTTTTAACTAAAAGCTCAGGCCGGCAAGTGGTGGGCAACAGACAGCAATCCCACCCACAGGGCTGTTTTCAGGCTGTCCAAGTGGAACTTTAGGGCCTGGGGCCAAGGAGAATTGATTTGCTTGGGGACCAGCGTGTGGGGTGGAGCATTCTTGTTAATAGAACCACAGAAATGCCGGGCTGGAGGGGACCTCAAGAGGCCATCTAGTCCAGTCTCCCGGGTGGAGGCAGGGCCAAGTAAGCCTGCCCTAGACCATCCCTAGTCTGTACAGTCTGTTCTTACAGAGAGTTTTCCTAATATCTAAACTTCCATTTCCCGTGCTACAGAATAAGCCCCTCACGTCCTGTCCTGCCATCTGTGGACCTGGAGAATAATTGATCACCCTCCTCTCTCTTGTGGCGGTTATCAGGTTGCCGCTCAGTCGTCTGTTCACAAGCTACGGGAGGGATGTACATTGCTCACTGTATTTCCTCAGCCTGGGGAAGCATTAACAACTTTATGCCCCCCCCCCACACACACACACACTCTCTGTTTTTTTAGCATGGGTCCATTGAGCCTGCGGAGACAAGGCCCAAGTCAGCGGCAGACTGGAGAGGAGTTTCTGCTGCAGGGTTGCCACCACCCCGAGCAAAGGGTTCGGTTTTGATGGCAACGGGCACGGCAACCCTTTCACGTGATGCTGCGACGGTCTCCCAGTTTGCACCCGCAGAGAGGGCGTTCCAGAGCCATGCAGGGGACAGCAGAAGTAGTTTAATGTCAGTTACCAAAACAGCCTCATCTTCCCAGTGTAGAGAGCTCCCGGAATCCCAGATCGCACGGCCTGCAGACAGCATCACACCCTGCTCTGAGCACAAGACCTCTGCCTACCTTTAAAATGAGGTCCCCCTCCTGCAGCGAGCTGTCCTTGGCAGCCAAGCCTGTCTCCGTTATGTGTTTGATAAAGATCTGACTTCCCAGCTTCAAGCCGTACTCTGCGCTCCAGGAGAGAAACGGGTCAGGTTCAGGGAGTGGAACGGACATTTCTCTAGCTCTGGTCTCAAGGAGACCAGCCCTCACGAGCCCCTAGTACCCAGTGTGGGCCCCTCATGGCTCCAGCTGTAGCGTTAGCCAGGCCATAAACTGCAGGCACTCAGGCCTGGTGCACACCTACAAATTGCGCCCATTTAACTCCGTTTCTAAACCGACTTAACTCGGTGCGACGTGTGTGGAGGTCAGGGTATTCCTTCCTAGGCTGCCTCCCTCCTAGGCAAAGCAGCGTAGATGACATCAACTGCTCAACCTTACCCGTAATCTCTGTGCCCTTAAAGCAGGATGGGGAACCTGTACCCCTGGCTCACCTGGATCCCGCCCCCGAGGCTCAGGACTCCTCCCCTCCCCAGTACTGGGAAGCCTGTGCGGACGCTCCATCCCCCCCCGCCCCCCATACACACACGCACGCACACTATCCCACCGTGAGGCTGGAGTATGCAAAATCTACTTGTCTGGGGTCAGCAGCCCCCGAACTGAAAGAGGTTCCCCACCCTGCCTTAAAGTCATCCTGTTCTGTTCCTCCCGCCCACCTGGCAGCCTCCGCCCGCCTGTGCAATGAAGGATGGTTCATTTGCACTGCAGGGGCTGGCAGGAAGCTCCTTCTTACCTTCATCCTCTTTCCGCTTCACCAGAACAGTGTGGATGGGTTTCACTGGTACCTCCTGGGGCGGCAGCCTCTTGAACCCGGAAACTAGGGCAAGCCCATTGGTGTCCTCTTCGTGGCCATACCCATTGGTGGAGTGATGTCTGTGGTAACTCTGCCTCTCAGAGCCACTGTCTCGGCTCTGTCTCCTGTAGCTGCCATCTTGGCTCCGCCTTTTGCCTCTGGATGTCGGCCTTCGAATATCGCGGTTCTCCCGATAGTGGCCGGAGCTCCTCTCACTGGAGGAGTCTCCATCATAGCCTCTGTTGTAATCCACATCATCCTGAGGCCGAGTCCTGTCATAACTGTCGTGCCGGTCTCCTTTCCCTGTGCTCTGTGGCGACACCTCGTCTCCCTGGTACCCATACTCATCCGAATCGTACTGGACAGCGTCGGGAGCGGGCAAGGAGTCACTGGAGAGTGCCTGGCTGGTTTTGGTCACAGGAAGATGAATTTTCTTGGGTCTCTTCACTGTCTGCAGGTGGGAAGGAAGAAGAATTAACTGGCAAACCCCACGTGCTCTGCTAGACACAGACAGCCCTCCCCCAAGAGAGCCACCACTCACCTCCCAGGGCGTCATTCTCCTCATTTGCAGAGGGAGAGAGTCACGGCACAGAGGCAAGGCCCCACAGTGAGTCAGTGACAAAGGAGCCCCTGTTTCTTTGCTGGAAAGTTGCAGCCCTTGAACGTACCAGCACAGAGAAGCCGGTTCAGTGCCCCAGCAAGGATGCAGTTATGCTGCTGTAAGGTGCTCTGTACCAGTATGGCAATCTCACACGGAGAGGGGAATAATTACACCAGGAAAACCAGCATAACTGCACCCACACTGGGGCCTAGCCTAGCCTGGGGTAACTAGCTCAGTAATCACACCCCTAGCCAGAACAGTTCCATAGGTAAGACCAGTCCCACGAACCCTGACTCACCAACCCTTCCTCTAGCTCCTAGGTGTGTGTGCTGGACGGGACTGGGCCAACTAATGAAGGAGCCATGTTGTCCCAGACTAAACATGGGGAGGACGGGACATGTCAAGAGCCACTTGGCCCATCTGTTCTCATCACCCTCCTACCTCCACCCTCCCTGCCACTGCTCGTGCTTGTGACCCAACCATCCCCTTCGCCTCCACCTGACTGTGTGCCTTCTTCCCCACTGGCTCATGCCTTTGGAACAGCCTCTCGAATCAGCTGTGTCCAGGGTTGGCCTTCAGGCCACGCAGGGCCTAGTGACTACACTGCCACTGTTTGTTCTGGGCTGGGCTGCTCCCAGGGCTCTGAGGCAGAGTCTCAGGCATTCAGAGCAGTTCGGCATCACCGTAGTGACAGCAAAGGTCCCGGAGCCACTTGGCCTTGTCATGCCCATCCAGCAGGGCAGATCTACCAGTCGGATTGAGGGCTCCCCCGCTCCGCCACCATTGGCCTGGGACAGGAGTGAGCACAGGACTTGGAGCCAAGAATTTCGGGTTAGAAGTAGGGCTGTGATACTGGAAGTGGTTAACCGATGAGCCTGTGCTCCTTGGTTAACCTTCACGGTTACACGCAGCCCCTCCCCACCCCGGCACTGCTGCCTCTGCACATACCAGCTCCCTGCACACTGCTGCCTGTTACAGCAACAGCATGCAGGGGAGGGGGCAGGTAAGCAGGCTCCCCACACACACTGGCTCCTAGGGAGCCACCTTCCCCCCCACTCCTGTGTGCGGTTACATGTTTACCCAAATACACGCATTTTAACATCCCTAGTTAGAAGCTAAAATGTTAACAGGTAATTTGGGGGTGCAGCCTACATCTGGGGTAATTTGGCCCAGAGTTCCCAGTGTCATACTACAAATTCTGGACCTGACGTATCTATTTTCAGATCCAATTACAGATTTGAAAGTTTAGCTTTAAACAGAAGTGGGGAGGAGGAGAGTTAACCGCTGGTGCTGCTATTCGACACCCCAGAATGTTTGCTAGTGGCTTTGAGCTCTCAGTGTGAATACTGTAATTTAGCTAATATAACCTGTGGGTTATATTCATTTTTACAAACCCCGCACACACACACCCCCGCGGGGTATATAGGGTTTTTTTGTTTTTTTTTAAACTCACCAGTGGGTTTTTTTATCTCACCAGAGGCTAGTGGTTCCTGCAGCTGCGCAGGAACGGGGGGAGGGGCAAGGGGGGGGAGGGGCGAGCCCTCCCCTGCCCGGAAGATGATGGTTCCTGTGGCTGCGCAGGAACCGGGTGGTGAGCGCTCCCCTGCCCGGAGGATGGTGGTTTCTGCTCCCCCGCCCCTTCCTGCGGCTGCGGAGGAACCAGGGGGATAAGCGCTCCCACGCCGGGAGGCTGCGCAGGAACCGGGGCAGTGAGTGGCTGGCTAATTCCCCCTCCTCCCCCCCGCACCGTAAATTAGGAAATATACCCCCAGCAGATATACCCCCGGCACAGAAAAGTCTTGTCTACCCCGTGGGTTATATTCATGTGCGGGGTATACAAGATTTTTTTTTTACTGAAATAGAAAAAAACCGCGGGGTATATTCGGGTGCAGGGTATATTCGCTAAATTATGGTAATTATTCCTAGAGTTTCCCTCTTTCACAATTTTAAAAGTTTGCCAGAAGTTAGAGCTCTGCAATATTTTTAAGATGCTGGTTTGTCCCTGCAGGTAATTTGCCAGGTTAGCAGGGACTGAAACACACCAATCTAAACAAGCCCTAGGGTGGAAGAACCAGGGTTGTTGCTGGCCACAAAATGCTTGGGAGAAGGGCGACCCAAATCCAGCCCTGCTGTAAGGAGATGGGACCCCACTTACTCAGAGCATGTCTGCCCTGCAGTTGTAACTCAAGTTGCTCCTCTCGAGTGAGCGCGGCTGCTCTCCAGCTGCCGTGTCCGCGCCGGCATTCACTGGCTCCAGGTGGAACTAAGATTTCTGGGAGCGTCCCAAACCGCTTCACTGCCCAGCTCTTGGAGTTTGTTGGAGAACTTGTTTGTTTCTCTGGCACGGGGAGGAGGGAGGAGGAGGGGGTTGGACTGTGGGAAGGCCCTGAAGGACTAGCAGCCCTGGAGTGCAGCAAGCCTGAGTCCGTGCTACAGATCAGTGGTATTAGCAGCCGACAAGCGGTGCTAATTGGCTTGTGCCCTCTGACGGGCCAGACACCAAGAGTTCGTGACACTGCTGCAGTCGAGTTAAGGGCGGAATGTGAGGGTGACACTCAAGTGCGGGGCAAACCACACAAATTAACCCTGGAATTAACTCTGCAGGGGAGTTGCAGCCAGTTCCACGTAGGCCTTATGCTGGACCCTTGTCACCTCTCCTCCCACCCAAGCCAGATCAGCCCCTCCCAGGCAGGATGCTTACGATGTTGGCTAACTTGCCACAGGTTTTGAGCGTCTGGATGGCGAAGGAGGAGGGCACGTTCTCCATGGAGAGGCCATTCACCATCACAATGTGATCCCTCATCCTGGAAAGGAAAGACACAGGTCAGGCAGATCCCTGGCCAGCGCAGAGCCGCCATGGGCTGACTGGGGAGACTTAGGGGCAGCCTCTCAGCCTAGGCCAACGCCTCTGCGGCGACAGTCCTACGCACATTTCACTCCTGGAAATTCTGCTGCTGGGGAGCTGTTCCTCTGCAGTTCCCCTAAGGCAGGTCCCTTAGGAAGCAGGAGACCCTTCTAGGTGCAAACCCACCCATGTCCTCCAGTCTGCCTTTCCCAGCTCCACCCCCTGACACCAGGTCAGGAGCCAGCAGCTGGGAAGCAGGTCCCTTCCAGGAGCTAGTGCAGCTGCTAACGCCTCCCTTCCTCCCACACAAGTGACCCCAGCAGACCTGCCTCCCAACCCCCATGAAGTATGTTCTGAGCACGAATGGAGCCAGGACCTCCCAGGCTCTAACGGACCCTCAGCCAATCACCCCCTTCTGTGCCAGTCTGCCCCGCTGCAAAGCAAAGGTGACAACAGCGCCTCCTAGCCACTGATCAGCGAGTGCCCGAAGTGCTGCCTCCCCGCCCGTGCAGAGGGCCCTGAATCCAAGACACCCCAGAACTCGGAGACAATTGGCCTCTCTGCTCACGACGCTTTCCTCAGTGACCCCTTCCAGCCCCATTTCCACTCACTGGAGCCTGCCATCTGCTGGACCGCCAGGTACGACATCTGAGACCACGATAGAGGGGTCCGCAGCCACGCCGCTGGGACGGTCCCTGCCTCCTGAGATGGCGATGCCAAAGCCCCGTCGAGGGTCCTAGTGCGACAGACACACCCCAGGTCAGACTCTGCCCAGAAGGGGCTGGCTGCCGTGGAGCGGGGCAGGCAGCAGGCCAGGCAGTGCCATGAATGGGTTCATGGGCAGGACCCAGCTGGTGCACAGAAGGTCAGGCTGCTGGGGGCTACTTGGCGCTGGCCAGGCACCGCGAGGGCACAGTGGAGAGAGCCAGGTGAATCAAGTAGACACCATGGCTGGCTTACGGGGGAGGCTTGTACTGCCAGGCTGGCATTAGCAGGGACCCACAGGGAAGCAGCTAATGGTGCTAGGAGCCCAGTCGCTCCAGAAAGGAGAGGGCCCCATTGATAAGGCATGGCAGTGCCACCCATTGCCCTCCAGGCCTGCCCTCCCACACACGCCACCGCAGGGCCCAGCTGAAGGGGGGGCTCACCTTACTCAGCGTCACGGTGTACTGCTCCCAGATGATCATCTCCTCCATGGCTGCGACCTGGGAGCCAGAGAAAAAGGGACGGTCAATTGGCACAATCAGGTTATTGCCCAAGAAGGGGAGGGGTGGCCAGCTTGCTCCTGTCACTTCTCTAGACACACACACATATCCCCCCCGCCCCGAGATCTGGCTGTCCTAAAAATCCCTTGTAGCCACACAGAAACCAGCTGCCTTTCTCCTAAGGAGCTAACTGGCCATAGCTTGGGCTCCCCTCTCCTCCGCCTGCCTAAACCCAGCCTCCAGCTGCAGAGGGAGCAACTTCCATTAAGGGCGTGTCCAGGCTAGTGGGGCTAAGTGCTCTACAGACAGAAACTCTCAGCATGCACCTGCCAACAGCAGGCTCATCCCAATGCAATGAGATCAAATGGAGCCAAGGAGGCAGCACGTGTGATGGTTACAGCAAGGGACTGAGGGTTAGTGGAGTGAGTCACTGCAAGTCACTTCATTCACCTGTGCCTCAGTTTCCCCAACTGACACAGGGATGTACCCATCTACCTCAACAGCGGGCTGGGGAGATTTATTGATGTTTTTCAGGAGTTTAGGGGAAAAGCCTCTTCATTAGTTTCAGAAACCCACATCCCTCCTGGTTCTATTGGAAAGGGTCTAGTTTTGCCCGCACCGACCTGTGCCCCTGGGGCAGGCAGAGGGGGCTGGCTCGGTGAGGAGAGCAGGGCACACGCCGAGCACCACCTTCGCCTGCCCTCTGGGTGGCTGGAGAGCTCAGCCCTTGGCCAGGACATATAGACATAGTTTGTCCTGAGTCACAGCTGCCAGAGGCTGGGGAAGGGGCAGCAGCACCCCGCAACTGCCCCGATTAGGAACCCAGGTCAAGAGATCCCAAAGCAGATCAGGTAGCAGCTAGTGAGTCAGCTCACCGTCCGCTGTCTCCAGGGCCCAGTGCAATCGTCTGCCACATGGAAGCAGAGGGGCTTTTAGCCAAATTAAACACCTGCCAAGCAGCGCGAGCGATGAGGAAAACTGTGCTGGCAGTTATTGTAACCCACAGAGGTGAGAAATCCTGCGTGTTAGGAGCCTCACCAAGCAGGTTACTGCAGGTGGCCTCCTGCCTGCCAGATATTGTCCACTAGGTCCCTGAATTAAAGTATCTATTCAAATTAGGGAGGGGAAATCAAGTTTATCTAGTCAGCCAATATGCAAAGACAGCTCCTACTGGATGTCTGCCTGTCAAAGGACAACATATCGTAAGCCCAGGTACAGTATTTAATACCCTATAATTTGCCATTTCACAACCGGTAGTTAGCACTTATGCAGCAGTTACCAATAACCACATCACCCATCTACAGAGGGGGAAACTGAGGTATAGAACACAGCCACGACTAACCCCAGAGCAATGGTGTGACAGTCAGGAATGGAATTTACGTCCCTGGTGCAGTGTGAGATCTGTCATCCAAAGAAGGCAAATGCACTGAGCAAGTTGTAGATTCTGAATGAGCAGACCCACGCTCCAAGGGGATTACTAGACACCTGCTGTCTCAAAACCACAGTAACTAAATACCGTGCAGTTCAGATCTTCATGGACCCAGCCTGGTGTACAAGAATCAGGAAAAGATCTGCGAGCAATTGAGTAAGCCAGATCATACCCCTCCCGGGGGTAGATCAGACATGCAGGCGGTGCTAGAGGTCAGGGTGGGGAGGGGTTCATTGGCAGAGTGGTATGGAAAATGGGCGCTCCAGATGCCACTGATGAGGAGGATCAGAGAGGTTGAGGATCCTCACAGGGAGGACACCATGATTCTGAGTGTTAACAGCCACTCCCAGAAAGGGGTGAAGTCTAGAGACCCCTCCCCCTCCCCCCGTGCTTCGCCTCCTCACCCACAGCCACCAAGGCATCGCCTGGGAGTTACTGGTGACACTTCAATGACCACAAGGCCCTGATTGCCCCAAGTAGGGCTGCCAACCATCCAGGATTGGCCTGGAGGCCCTAGGAATTCAAGATAACTTTTAATTCAAGATTAACGTCGTGTGAGGACACCCCCAGGACTACATTGACAACCCTGCCCCAAGACTGTATCAATAGAACGACACCAACACCAACCTACAGGTGTTTTTTGCCTCTGTCTTCACCGACAAGATCAGCACCCAGAATAAGGCACTAGGCAACGCAGTAGGAGAAGGAGGTGGGCAGCCGTTGGTGGAGAAAGAACAGGTTAAGAACTATTTAGAAAAGCGAGACATACATTAAACCCAGACCCATGGATTTGAGTATCCAAAGGTACTGAGGGAGTTGGCAAATGTCATTGCAGAGCCTTTGGCCATTATCTTTGAAAATTCGTGGAGATCGGGAGAGATCCCGGATGATTGGAAAAAGGCAAATGTAGTGCCCATCTTTAAAAAAGGGAAGAAGGACGATCCAGGGAACTACAGACCAGTCAGCCTTACCTTAGTCCCCAGAAAAAAAAAAATCATGGAGGGGATCCTCAAGGAATCCATTTTGAGGTACTTGGAAGAGGGGAACGTGATCAGGAATAGTCAACATGAATTCACCAAGGGCAAGTCATGCCTGACCAATCTGATTAGCTTCTATGAGGAGGCAACTGGCTCTGTGGACACGGAGGAGTCCATGGATGTGATGTATCTTGATTTTAGCAAAGCTTTTGATTCGGTCTCCCGCAATATTCTTGCCAGCAAGGTAAGGAAGCATGGATTGGATAAATGGACTGCAAGATGGATAGAAAGCTGGTTAGACTGTTGGGGCTTACCCACTACAAAGGGTAGTGATCAATGGCTCGATGTCTAGTTGGCAGTTGGTTTCTAGCAGAGTGCCCCAAAGATCAGTTCTATGGCTAGTTTTCGTCAACATCTTTATTAATGACCTGGATGAGGGGATGGATTGCACCCTCAGCAAGTTTGCAGATGACACTAAGCTAGGGGGAAGAGGTAGATATGCTGGAGGGCAGGGATAGGGTCCAGAGTGACCTAGACAGATTAGAGGATTGGGCCAAAAGAAATCTGATGAGGTTCAACAAGGACAGAAGAATCCCAAGCATTGTTACAGGCTGGGGACCGACTGGCTAAGTAGCAGTTCAACAGAAAAGGACCTGGGGATTACAGTGGATCTGAGTCAACAGAGAAGCTGGATATGAGTCAACAGTGTGCCCTTGTAGCCAAGAAGGTGAATGGAATACTAGGTTGCATTAGGAGGAGCATTGCCAGCAGAACTAGAGATGTGATTATTCCCCTTTATTCGGTACTGGTGAGGCCACATCTGGAGTATTGTGTCTAGTTCTGGGCCCCTCACTACACAAAGGATGTGGACACATTGTAGAGGGTCCAGCAGAGGGCAACAAAAATGATTCAGGGGCTGGAGCACATGACCTACGAGGAGAGGCTGAGGGATTTGGGTTTGTTTAGTCTGCAGAAGAGAAGAGTGAAGAGGGATTTGATAGCAGCCTTCAACTTCCTGAAGGGAGGTTCCAAAGAGGATGGAGAGAGGCTGTTCTCAGTAGTGACAGATGGCAGAACAAGCAGCAATGGTCTCAAGTTAGTGGGGGAGGTCTAGGTTGGATATTAGGACAAACGATTTCCCTAGGAGGGTGGTGAAGCAATGGAATGGGTTCCCCAGGGGAAGGGTGGAATCTCTATCCCTAGAAGTTTTTAAGTCTCGGCTTGACAAAGCCCTGGCTGGGATGATTGAGTTGGGATTGGTCCTGCTTTGGGGAGGAGGCTGGACTCGACCTCCTGAGGTCCCTTCCCGCCCCATGATTCTAAAGTAAGAATGGAGGCTCAGTGTTGAGAAAGCCACCCACAAACAACCCTCCAACCCAAGCAGATCAGCTGGGCTGAACATTCCTTCAGCTGCAAGCATATCTCTGGGCAGGACAAGGCATTCCACAACCCTAAAGGCGGAATCCTGGGCAGATGCCAAAGGAAGGGAACAGCCAAAACAGATTGTAAACAAAGAGGACAGGCAGACAGTGAACAGAACAGGCTGGGAGGTTGCTGTGTTGCAGGGTACAATTAGAAGAGGAGCAAGCTGCCAACTCCGTATTTCAAGTTTGGGGGAGCTCCTATTCGGCCCCTCTCTAGCCAGCCTGCTTGCAGGGGAACTTACGCATCAGCTCAACCCTTAGGTTCAGCAGAGACCGTCGCCCCAGCAGAAGATTTCTCAGAACAGCTGGTGGATCAAAGCAATGAACACAAAGCAACACAAAAGCAAAACTCATTGTTAGCCAGGTCTGGTTGCCTGAAAAATCAGTGTTTGCAGGTTGCAGCACAGGAAGCAATAGAGGAGTGCAGCCCCATGCACGCACATCTGCACCGTGCACCAAGCCAGACGTGGTCCAAGGAGGTCAAGGGGGGGTTGCCACTGCCTTTAGTGGGAGCAGGAGAGGCTGTGAGCAGACTCTTCCCAGAATCATCCTGCTGTTCGCATCCACTTTCCTCTGGAACGAGGCTGCTGGCTCAGATCTAAGCCAGGCCAGGAGTAAGAACAAGCTGCTGCCAATGCCTGCCTGCCTCCAGAAAGGAGTTTGGTATGCAGTGAAAACTGGGCAATGAAGCCAGTTCCTCCAGTAGGAGCGAGCATCACACGATGCCAGGCAGTCATGCTCAGCCCAGGCACCCAGGACTGAATTGATCCCCGGGCCAGGGCTGAGAGCAGTGTGAAAGGGGACACCCGCCCAACCACTGCCTACTCATAGCAGTTCTGTACTCCAAATGCTGCCAGAGTGGGCCCTTCACCAGCCCGCCTGTCCCCCGCGTGCAGAGCAACTGACAACACGAAACCCCAGACGGATTCAGGAGCAGGAGGCTGGGCAGCAGCGCAGGGTCTGTTGGGCAGAGTTCCCAACACTTTCCTCCCCCACCCTCAGATAAGACTGGTTCCTAGCCTGGACTTACTGTCCTTTGACCGGGCTGCTGGATAACTGGAGCATAAACCCTGTTTCTCCCGTCAGCTCCCTTTCTTCCCTGCCCCACAATGGCTGTTACTACGCACCGCACTTGCAAAGCTATTGGCCCAGGAGCTCCTTCCCCGAATACCCCACCCACCCCACCCCCACGCTGGGGAAAGACTTGCCTGGAATCTTACAGCCATATTCCACCAAGCCCCAGGCTGCTCCCATGGGCAGGGCTGGCTCTGGGGATGAAAGGGTCGAGAAGCTTCAGGCAGCCAGGGGGACAAGCTTTGTGCAGAGGCCAAGAGAGTCTGTGCTCAACTGCAGGTTGTGGCTCTTAAAAATCATTTCTTCCTCCTCCCAGCGACATGGGATTTTACACCTGCTGCTCCGCCTCCTCCCGTACGCCCTAGCCCCGCCTCCTGCTGACACAGCCAGGTGTGGGCACACCTATTCCAAGAGACCAGTTGGCTTGCGCTCAAGTGCTCTGCAGGTAGCCAGCTGACCTGCGGCCCTGCCAGGCTCCTGCACAAGACTCCAGGCCAGGGTTTACAGGCAGCTGACCCGGGGGAACAGAGCTGGCTACAATTCTGCAGGAAGTTAGGTGCATGCCAGGAACACATGTCCTGAGACAGATTCCAGCCAGAGCTCTGCTGCCTGGGCAGGGAGGAAGGAGAATGTGGAGCAGAGGGGGCTTGCCATGCTGCCATCCCATTAATGAGATGGCCACAAGAGAATGGTTCCTAGTCACTATAAACATAGATCTCATTTAGCACAGATCCAACAGCTCCAGGACTCCTGGGTTCTGCAAGGGTGGGAAAGCCAGGGCCTGGGCTCACCTATTGCAGCTGGTTTGACTCCAGCTAGCTCCAGGAGCAGTGCTGAAGATAGCACAGCCTGGCCACCAGAGCGGGCAAGAGCCCTGGCTGTGTTCTGGGCTCACTAACCACTCCGCTTTGTTACTGGGGCCAGCTGAACTCACACTTGCTTGCGTGGGAGCCTGTGCCCAGTTTTCACAGCATACCAGATCCAGAATCAGGACTCCTGGGTTCCTTCTGCAGCCACCGACTCAGGCAAGTCACCTCCGTTTCCCCATTTGTAAAATGGGAACCCCAATGCTTGTGCTGTACATAGGATGCAGTACCCCCCAGAGGCATGGCCAAGATTCAATTAAGGCTCATTAACATGGCTAAGTCACTATGAAGTCCCAGCTAAAGGCAGCTATCTAAGCACTAAACTATCAGTATCCTGGTGAGTGACTCAGCCCACACTGCATCCTCACACATTTCACAGCATGGACCACACCTTGCCAGGTGGATGCCTTCCCTCCGATTCATGATCATGAGCTGTCGCCTCAACCCGTCGCAGGCATGCAGCCCCCTCGCTTCTCCATGGCAAAGGACAGCGATTTGGAAAGAATCCCGGATATTTTAGGGTTTGTTGATACATTTTAGCAACTGGAAACATAGAGAAGCCAGTTCCCTGGGACCTCTCCACTAGGGAGTTAGCTATTGGGTAATTGAACAGTCGTGTGACCCCATTAAATCCCTGTGCTCCCAGCCCCTCTCCCAGGGAACCCCCTGCCAAGCAGCGCTGCTGCCTCTGATACAGAGGCAGCAGCTTAAGGTGTCAGGGGGAGTTGGTCCATGAGGAGAGCCAGTTTAAAAACCAGCTGCCCATTGCCCTGCGCTGCTGCTTCCGGTACAGAGGCATCAGTGTGGGGTGGCAGCAGCCCCTGTCCATGGGGGATCCGAGCTCCTCACAGACAGAGGCTACACTGTGCGATGCAGAGCAGCCTCTGTCCACAGGGAGCTGGGACCCCCTGCAGAGAGGGGCTGTTGCAGCAAAGCAGCCTCTGCCCACGGTGGGCCCGGGCTCGCTGCGGACAAAGGCTCATCCACGGGATGTGGAGCAGCCTCTGTGGGGTGCTTGGGCCCCTGCAGACAGGGGCTGCTTTGTGGCAGCCTCCCCTCCCCCCAACACTGCCAGGGGTAGGCGGCACTGTGGAGCTAGTACTGGGGGTGGGGGTGGGGGTGAGGAGAATCCAGCTTTTAACCTTGCTCCCCCCAGCACTAGCTCCTGCTCCCCCCCCCCCTTGCTGCCTGGGATTCAGCAAGGGGCGGAATGCTTGTAGTCAAGATCCAGTAATTTGATCTATGCCCCAGCAATGCAATATACATATATTGGACAAACCGGACAGTCCCGAAGGGACTGAATCAATGGACACAAATCAGATATCCGTAAAGGGAACATACAGAAAACTGTTGGGGAACACTTTAATCTACCTGGTCACACTTTAAAAGAATCTCCAAGTGGCTGTCTTGTTACAGACCAATTCTACAAGCCAAATACACAGAGAAGGATTGGAATTACTATTCATCCACAAATTTAATTCTCACACCTATGGCCTCAATCGAGATAATGGATGGCTGGGACATTATCAACCAACCAACCTATGAAGGTGCCAACAGCTCTTTGTCTGTGTAGATCCTTTATGTTAGTACCCTTCCTCTCTAATTGCTATCCTATAATCCTTATCTGCTTCTTTTAACTATCCAATTTTTAGGTGCTTATAGATTACCAGTTTTGCCTGTTGGGTTTTCCCTTTGATATTTACATACCCTCTGCTTCTTGTTTCCTCTTCCCCCCCCCATCTCCTTTCTCCCCTATTTATTTTGGGTCTGGACATTCTAAACTCAAAACTCCGGTCATCTGAAGAAGTAGACTGTGACCACAAAAAGCTCACGATACCATCTACATGTTTTGTTAGTCTATAAAGTGCTACCAGACTATCTGTTGTTTGATTAACCAATAAACCTAGGTTTATCGGATTATCAGCTACACATGCCTACTCTCCACAGACAGCAATTAGGGAGACACTAGATTAGTTCCCCTCTCCTGTGTCCTCCCACAATGTTCCTCTACCTCTGGCGTTAGCAAGCCAAAACATGGCAGGTGCATAAGGAACTGAGCTGGCTGTGATTTCCTGTGTGGGCTGAGGCTGCAGGATGCTGCTGCGTATGAGAGAGACCTGCAGCAGCATCTGACGCTTAGTGCCTCACATGCAGGGATTCAGGCTTTAGCCTCTGTTCTGCTCTTTGCTGTGCAGCCTGTTGAAACTTTGCCCCAAATATTTACATTTGGAGAAGCAATGGGAGAGTCCTGGCACTGAGCACAGGGTTGCAAGCAGCCCAAGGCCAGCCCCGAGTGAACAGGGAACCAGCCTAATGCCTCCTCTTCTGTGTAGGTTCTTCTGCATTGCTCATCGCCACCAGCTCTGGGCACCTTCCAGTCATTCATTAAGCAACGTGACTAACCCCTGTCACGAGCTGGATCACTTCCCTTCCCTGGGGGCAGAAGTGTGCGCAGTAGGGTGTTTTGTTGGGGATTCTCTCTCTCTCACACACAGGTATGAACAAAAGAACATAGGAAAGGCCAGACTGGGTCAGACCAAAGGCCCATCTAGCCCAGTATCCTGTGTGCTAACAGTGGCCAATGCCAGATGCCCTAGAGGGAGTGAACAGAACAGGTAATCTTCAAGCAATCCCTCTCCTGTTACCCATTCCCAGCCTCTGATAGAGGCTAGGGACACCATTCCTACCCATCCTGGCTAATAGCCATTGATAGATTCATGGAGGTTAGGTCCATCTAGTTCTTTTTTGAACCCTGTTAAAGTCCTGGTCTTCACAGAATCTTCTGGCAAGGAGTTCCACAGGCTGACCATGCGCTGTGTGAAGAAAAAAACCCAACAACTTCCTTTTGTTTGTTTTAGACCTGCTACCTATTCATTTCATTTGGTGACCCCTAGTTCTTGTTATGGGAACAAGTAAATAACTTTTCCTTATTCACTTTTTCCATACCAGTTATGATTTTATAGACCTCTATCCTATTCCCCACCTTAATCTCCTCTTTTCTAAGCTGAAAAGTCCCAGTCTTTTTTAATCGCTCTTCATATGAGACCCATTCCAAACCCCCAATCATTGTTGTTGCCCTTTTCTGAACCTTTTCCAATACCAATATATCTTTTTTTGAGATGAGGCAACCACATCTGTACACAGTATTCAAGTATTGCTTTTTTGACTGGCACTGCACATTGAGTGGATATTTTCAGAGAACTATCCACAATGATGCCAAGATCCCTCTTGGGTAGTTTTAGCTAAATTAGTCCCCATCATATTGTACGTATGGTTGGGATTATTTTTTCCAATGTGCATTACTTTGCTTTTATCAACATTAAAATTCATTTGCCATTTTGTTGCCCAATCTCTTAGTTTTTTCGAAGCTCACTTTTTGAAGCTCTTCAGAGTCTGCTTTGGCCTTAACTATCTTGATCAGTTCAGTATCATTTGCAAATTTTGCCACCTTGCTGTTTACCCCTTTCTCCAGATCATTTATAAATAGGTTGAATAGCATTGGTCCCTGTTCGGACCCTTGGGGGATCCCACTAGTCACATCTCAACATTCTGAAAGTGTACCATTTATTCCTACCCTTTGTTTCCTGTTTTTAACCAGTTATCAATCCATAAAAGGACCTTCTCTTACCCCATGACAACATACTTTACTCAAGAGCTTTTGGTGAGGGACCTTGTCAAAGGCTTTCTGGAAATCTAAGTACACAATATCCACTGGATCCCCTTGTCCACATGTTGGTTGACCCCATCAAAGAACTTTAGCAGATTAGTAAGGCAGGATTTCCCTTTATAGAAACCATGTTGACTTTCCCCCAACAAATTATATTAATCCATGTGTCTGACAATTTTATTCTTTACTATGGTTCCAACTAATTTGCCAGGAATTGACGTTAGACTTACAGGTCTGTAATTGCCAGGATCACCTCTAGAGCCCTTTATAAATATTGGCATCACATTAGCTATTTTCTAGTCATTAGGTATGGAAGCTGATTTAAAGGATGGGTTACAAACCACAGTTAATAGTTGCGCAATTTCCCATTTGAGTTCTTTCAGAACGCTTGGGTGAATGCCATCAGGTCCCGGTGACTTGTTACTGTTAAGTTTATCAATTTGTTCCAAAAGCTCCTCTAATGACACCTCAGTCTGGGACAATTCCTCAGTATTTGTCACCTAAAAAGAATGGCTCAGGTTTGGGAATCTCCCCAATATCCTCAGCTGTGAAGACCAAAGCAAAGAATTCATTTAGTTTCTCTGCAATGATCTTACTGCCTTTGAGTGCTCTTTTGGCATCTCGATCGTCCAGGGGCCCCACCTGGTTGTTTAGCCGGCTTCCTGCATCTGATGTATTTAAAAGACATTTTGCTTTGCTTTCTGAGTTTTTGGCTAGCTGTTCATAAAACTCCTTTTTGACTTTTCTTATTATATTTTTACACTTAATTTGACAGAGTTTATGGTCCTTTCTATTTTCCTCACTAGGATTTAACTTCCACTTTTTAAACAATGCCTTTTTACCTCTCTCTGCTTCTTTTTCTTGGTTCTTGAGCCATGGTGACACTTTTTTAGTTCTCTTACAGTGTTTTCTAATTTGGGGTGTACATTTAAGTTGGGCCTCTATTATGGGGTCTTTGAAAAGTTTCCAAGCAGCTGGCAGGGATTTTACTTTGTCACTGTACCTTTTAATTTCTGTTTAACTAACCTCCTCATTTGTCTGTAGTTCCCCTTTCTGAAATTAAATGCCACAGTGTTGGGCTACTGCGGTGTTTTCCCCAATCACAGGGGAAATACAAATTTTATACATTTTATTACATTATGGTCACTATTTCCAAGCGGTCCAGTTATATTTACCCCTTGAACCAGAACCTGCGCTCCACTTAAGACTAAATCAAGAATTGCCTCTCCTCTTGTGGGTTCCAGAACCAGCTGTTCCAAGAAGCAGTCATTTAAGGTGTCAAGAAATTTTATTCCTGCATCCCATCCTGAGGTGACGTGTACCTAGTCATTATGGGGGTAGTTGAAATTTCCCACTATTATTGAGTTTTTTAATTTTGATAGCCTCTCTAATCTCTGTTAGCATTTCATAGTCACTGTCACTATCTTGGTCAGGGGGTCGATAATATATCCCTACTGCCAGGGCTCGACAAATAATGCCATCTACTCGCCCGTGGCGAATAGATTACAACCCATAAGAGCTGGGTTCGGGCAATCTGCGCATGCGCAGAACGATCTGCGCATGCGCAGATCACCGGACAGCGCGGCTGGCGAGCGGGGCTCGCCGCAGTTTGGTGAGCCCTGCCTACTGCTATAATCTTAATATTAGAGCATGGAATTACTATCCATAAAGTTTCTATGGAAGATTGAGATGCATTTAAAATTTTACTTCATTTGATTCTACATTTTCTTTCACGTACAGTGCTACTCCCCCACCAGCATGACCTATTCTGTCCTTCTGATACATTTTATACCCTGGGATGACTGTGTCCCATTGATTGTCCTCATTCCACCAAGTTTCTGTGATGCTCATTATATCAATATCCTCCTCTAATACGAGGCACTCTAGTTCACCCATCTTATTATTTAGACTTCTAGCGTTTGTGTGTAAGCACTTTAAAAATGTGTCCATGTTAGAGAAGGCAAGGTCAAAGAAATGGGCCTGGCTCTTGATGCTGAAGTGGAGAGGTTTGTGATGGTCATTAGCTCTGGGGGAAGTTCATTGCAATAGACTCAGGCTGGCCCCTACACAACAATGTAAGCCCAGGGGTGGTGGGACTCGAGTCATCTGACCGGTGTCATGGAACCCTAGGCTTGCACATCTACATTGCATTTTAATCCTAGGCTAAGGATTGTCCAGCCTGTGGTCAACCCAAGTGCTCAGGCATCCACACTGCAGTGCACAGACCTGGGTCAAAGAAAACAAATCCCCAAGTGTGTAGTGCTCCCACTAGAGTTGACACTCTAGCCCTAGAACATAGGGCACCTGGGGGGACGCACTGTGCCAGTGCTATGGGTGGGACTCAGGTGCCTGTGAAGAGCATTAGCACCTAAACCACATGACGCCTCTGGTGCGGTCTCTGTCAAAGGACTGCAGGTTGGGAAGGCTGAGAACTGGGCTCTACCGCTCTGTGCTGAGTCACCCCGGCAGGAAAATGCCCCTGTGCACCGGAGAGGTCAACCTTCAGGCTCCAGGGCTGCTGAACCATTACAAAAAATTGCCGAAGTTTCATTGTAACACGGGCTGTTCAGTGAAGGGGTTTGAGTGGGTCGGATGTTGGTTTGTGTCTGTTTTGAAGTTTGACACAAAACGTAGGCTTCAAAGGAAAAACAACCCCCTCCGCCCCCCACCTCAGGCTGCTGCCAGCTGCAGAGTGGTGAAGTGTGCTCCAGAACCCCCTGGGCTACCCGCGGCTGCCATGCTCCTGGGAGGCTACAGGAAAGTTCTGGGGCTGGCTCCCACTCGCCGCCCTGACAGATCACACTGCCCAGGCTCCCTGGACATGCAGCCTGAGCGCAGCGGGGGCTGGAAATAAAGACCAAAGCAGGGACCAAGCACTTTGTCTTATGGATACAAATATGCATAACGGGAAGCTGCTTTGGACAAAATACCTCATGTAGCCTATCAGCGCTAATGTCCCAGTCTGCTGGATCTGAATATCTTATTGTGGTGTTATTGTGTGTAACGTTAGAAACATGAGGTAGGAAATTGTTTATGGTTTTAGATGTGCAAAGGTAGGCCCTCAGTGGTGCTCTCACTAGCCTCAGTGGTTGGGTGCTCAAAGACTTGAAAACAGCCAGATTTTGTCTCTTAAGTTTGAGCACTGGTTGGTCCTGGAAAAGACATGAGACCAAACCAACTTATGCTGGTATACTAGTTTAACCCGTAATTTTCCATGGAAGAGGGAATGAAGAACAAAGAATTCCCACCGAAAAGGAAGCCTGTTTAAGCTGCAAAGCTATCAGCCTCTTTGTCTTTGGCTGCATGACACACCCAAAAGGACCCCAGTGAGAGTAAAAGAACTTCCCAGGTTTTGCCTGAAACAAGAACAGTTTTAGGTAAGTTTGCAATAAGCTTTAGTGTGTTAGAACTATACTCCGGTCATCTGAAGAAGTGGGTTGCGCCCACGAAAGCTCATGATACCATCTACATGTTTAAGCTCATGATACCATCTACAGTCTTTAAGGTGCTACTAGACTATTTGTTATTTAAGTTTTTCCTGTTACAGACTAACTCGGCTCCCCCTCTGAAGCTATGTGTTTTCTGTTATTTTAAATTTGTAATTTACTTTGCTCTGTTCATTTTCACTTGGAACCTCTTAAATCCTACTGTTTGTACTTACTAAAAAACTTCTTTTATTTTACTATTAAGCCCAGTGTAAATAATTGTTACCTGGGGGAACAATCAGTGTGTACATCCTCCTTTCATTGTTCAAGGGGGCTGGCCTGAAGGAGCTTGCAACATGTGAAACTCACACAGTGAAAGGCGGATTCGTTTGCGGGTTTGATCCCTTTTGGAGATTGGCTTCCTGGATCTGCATTCTCCCAGAATGCAAGAGATTCAGTGGGGACGGGTGGTGGTTCTCTCAGCTCTGTGCCTTGTTTGGGGGAGATCTGGCCCAACAGGACAGGGTGGCAAGGAGCCCCAGAGAGCAGTATTAGCAGTAACCCAGCAATATTAGCAGTAACCCTTTCCTTTATTTGTGCAGTTTGTGAAGGGCACTGTATAAATGTATGTACACACGTGGCCTAGATACCAACATGATAGGCACTGTTGGAATAACTAAATGCAACCAGCTCTTGGGTAGAACGTAGCAGCTATTTTACATCACAAAAGAACATTACAAACCCAGGAGCCAAGGAACATGCTGTACTACACCCAAACTGCTATGGTAAGAGAGCACTCCAGTCACAAAGTCAAGTGTCCTAACGTTCAGAAGTGCCAGAGACGAGGATACCCATTCAATATGAAGTTGTCACCAGTGTTACGGGATAGGCTTGCCCTGTATCACACAGAATCATAGAAGCGTAGGCCTGGAAGGGACCTCCATCGAGGCCATCAAGTCCTTTTCTTAAAAGCCACCTGTCGTGGAGATTCCATAACCTCCCTTGGAAGCCTGTTTTAGTATTTAACTTTCTAACTATAGGGATAGTTATTTCCTAAGGTCTAACCTTTATCTCCCTTGCTGCAAATTACGCCCATTACTTCTTGTCCTAACTTCCATGGACATGGAAAACAATTGACCACCAGCCTCCCTATAACAGCCCTGAGTGTATCTAAACACAGTTACATCCCCCTCAGTCTTCTCTTCTCAAGCCTGAAGATGGCCAGTTTTTAAACTTTCCTCACAAGTCAGGTTTTCTAACCCTTTGCTCTCCTCTGGACTCTCTCCAATTTGTCCACATCTCTCCTATGCGAGGCGCCCAGAACTGGACCTCACCTTTGAGGCCTCACCAGTGCTAAGTAGAGCGGGACAGTTACTTCTCATGTCTTAGCTACAACATAAACTGGAGTTTATACACCCCACAAGGGTATACAAGAGTTAACCCTTCTTTAACTGTTGCTCTTTGATATCTGTTTTGCATGTGCCCAGGATGCTGCAACCCCAAGTGGTACCTGTTAGAGTGATTCAAACACCCTCTGTCATCACATGCCTCCATGCACCAGGATAAAGGGCCCAGCCAATCCAGAGCCCGCTCAGTTCCTTCTGGTCAGACAGCCCTGATGCAGAAGGGTAGGGTGGGGCTGTGAAATGGACACATGCCACACAGCTCAAAGAACAGGAATGTAAGGTTAGTTATCGAGTTTGAGCGATTACACATGTGCCTTCCACTCGGTGTGACTCACAAGCACGGGGTGGGAGGAGGAATGGAGTTTATGTACACACAGGCAGAGTACAACGCGCTCAGAATTACCACTGTCTCTAGAGGGCTGAGTGATGGCATAATGGGACATGAATGAGTGGACTGAAGACCACGTTGCTGCTCTACAAAAATCCCCTGCAGGGCAGCAAGCCAAGACCTCATGAGCATGGAAATTGCAGACCCCATGGCCTTAATAGCTGAGTCCGCCATGTCCAGTCCCGCCCGCAGCAACATGTGAAAGCAGAGGGTGCTCAAGCCGCCGATGGGGACCACTGAGAGAAAAATTTCCAACAGCACAACAATGCACATGTGCAATCATTCAAAGAATGCCCTTTTATTGCAACTACATTACATATTGATATGGTGACCACATTTTCTGAACCAAAAATAGGGACACATTAGCTATGTCCCTGACCCCATACCAATAGGGATGGGTTTGGGCACTACAGCAGCCCCTCCATGCAACTAGGCTTACAGGAGTGGTCGACAAAGGCTTCCCTTGTCGACCTCGCCGCATCTAGACTGCCGCGCTGTGCCGGATCAGCTGATTGTCGGCACAGCGTGGCGGCCATTTTTATTTTAATGAAGCGGGGATTATTTAAATCCCCGCTTCATTGACTGTGTCGAGTAAACTACTTTACATGGCTCTGTCGACGGAGCCATGTAGTCTAGACACACCCTTGCAGTGTAGATGCAGCCCCATTTGACCCAGGGCCTGGGAATCATCCAGAACTATCCCACGATTTCATTGGACAACTTCCTTAGTCCTCTTAATGGATAATGCTTACTGGTTCCAATTAACTGGTAATCAGAGGGGGCTGGAGCAGCTCCCCATCTGCTACAGGCAGGGGGCTGCTCCAGCCCCACAGAGGGTCTGCTGCAGACAGAGGTTGCTCTTGTCCGGACCAGGCCCTGACTTTGGGAAACCCAGGACCCACCACCGACAGGCAGGGACTGTGCCAGTATCCAGAGCAGCCTCTCTCCATGGGGAGTCCAGCCATGGGGCTGGAAGCCAGTGTCAGCCCCAGTGTGCCCTAACATTAACTGGTTAACTGACTAATGGGAATGTACATCCCTAATGAGAGGTTCTGCCACTGCATTTTTTGAAGTTACTGCAAAACTATCAAGTACCCTCCGTTTCCACAAGCCAGAATGACAATACTGAACTAACCGTGACCATTACAGGGTGGAGAAGACCATGTCACTAACCCTCACCACCACTGCTTGAAAGGTACATTGCCCGTGGAGGTCAGTGGAGCTGGGCTATTTTATATGTAAAGCTACTGAGAAATGTATATGTCAATACCATGAATGCAATGCCTAGATTATGTAAATAATACCTAATAATTGCCAAATGAGACCACTTCCCTACCTGCTTATAAAGGGCCTGATCCAATTTAAACTTTAAGCTAGGATTGGGCCCAAAGCAATCTGTTGACATTACTCAAGAAGATCCAGTTAACATTTAGTCTAGGTCTAGACTGCAAGGTTTTGGCAGAGAAAGCTATGCAAAATGTGCTTTGCATTTTGCATAGCTTTTTCCACTTTTTTTTTTTTTGGAAGAGACTTTTCTGCTACTTTGGAAGGGAGGGGGATGGGGGGGAAATGGCAGAAAAGGCTCCTCTTTCAGCAGAGCCCCTATGCCTCGTGAAACAAGGTATACAGGGCTCACCGAAAGAGCACATTTGCTCTTCCGCTTTTTTTTGCGGAAAAGCAAACGCGTTCCTTGGATGCGGCGGAGTTTAAAACCCTGTAGTCTAGACATAGCCTGAGTTACCCTTCAAAAATATAAGGGACCAATCAGTCAAAGCCCCACTGCCTGGTAGAGGCTATCTTAGAAGAAAACTGGAGAGACTTTGAATTGAGTTCTTCTGACAGCAACACTTTCTCACTGGACATGAGTCTTTAAGCACAGGTTTCACTTTGTGTGTCAGAATAACTCAAATGCGTTGTCACAGCTAACTCCATTCAGGTCTAGACAACGTGCAGACCAAAGACAGAAGAACAAATCCCTTGAAACTGGAAGTCAAAACATCTCATCTCTTCAGAGCTCACATAGGGCTTGTTTACCAGACACACAAATCAGGACAACCTTCTCTGTAGAGCAGTGGTCACCAACCAGTAAATCGGAATCTACCAGTAGATCCTGGAGCCTCTGACAGGGGACCCTGACTGGTTTGGCCGGGAAGCTATCAAGTGCTGGCACTTCAGCTGCCCCTCCACCCACTGTCATGTTGCTCCTGCCCTCTGCCTTGAAGCTGCCCCTTGAGAGCCTCCTGTTTGCTGTACAGGGTGTGGGAGGGAGAAGGGGGAGCGCTGATTTTAGGTTGTCCCTCGCCCCACTCCTGTACCCCATCTCCACACAGAGAGAAGGGGATGGAGCGAGCTTGGCAATGCAAATCTCTGTCACTCCCACAAACACACACCATCCTTCCCTCTCATCGCCTGACCCAACACATACATGGGGAGTTGTTACTCCTTTTACTGCTTGCCAAATGGGTTCTTTTTGGTTTGTGACTGGTCTGTGCATTTCACAACTTTCATTTCTCTCATGCCTACATTTAATGTTTTGAGTGGGGAGTTCTAAAATGCTGAACCTGTCGTGTCTGGAGTCATTATCCCCAGGGTACATGTGCTTCTGGAGGTGGCTGGCATGTTCCTGCAGCCCCTGAGAAGGACATGCTGTCCTTGCCTGTGGACACCACTCCTGCAGCTCCCATTGATCACTAATGGGGAACCACAGCCAGCAGAAGCTGTGGGGTTGGTGCCTGTATATGGGGGGCAGCACATTGAGCCACTGCTGTACAGATGCTTTCAGGAGTGGTGCAGGGCTAGGATGGGAGTGGGCCTGCCTTAGCTCCACTGCTCCATCCCTGGGGCAGCTGTCTGGCCACTCCCAGGGTGGGCTGGATTTGAACCCACAACCCTACCTTTTCCAGGCCAATGCCCTATCCCCTGCTCCACTCAAGAACCCAACCCCAACCTTCAGAGGGCCCCTTATCCTGCTTTCCTAATGCCAGAGCCAGCTCCATTCCTGGGGCAGCCTGTCTGGGTGGTCCAGCTGCTCTTAGGGTGGGTGGGACTTAGGCCCCTAAGCCTAAGGGCCCCTAAGCACTCCCTGGGCAAAAGCTGTATCCCCTAATCCACTCAAGAGCCCACCCCCTCTCTCTTCCTTCCTTCCGAGGGTTCCTTATCTGTGTTCGATGTCTGGTCACTCCCAGGGTGGGTGGGACTTGAGCCCACCACCCTATGCTCTATAAGCCAGAGTCCTATCCCCTACTCCATTCCTTCACTCGAGAACTCACCCCACCTTTCCTACCTTCAGTGGATCCCTTCTCCTGCCTTCCTAAGCTGGGCACAAGCTCCATCCCTGGGGCAGTTGGTGTTGGCTGCCAGGCCGCTACCTTGGTATGTGGAGTGGAGACAGGGGGGAACTTGAGTCCACCAACCTGTGCGCCAGATGCTGATGCCGTACACCCTAGGCCACTCCAAAACCCACCCCACCTGACCTTCCTGCCTTCAGAGGGTCCTTTTTCCTGCCTTCCTAATAGGGGAGCCAGCTGTGTTGACTGTCCAGCTGCTCCCAGGGTGGGCAGGACTCAAGCCCCCAACCCTGCATTCCCCCAGGCAATTGCCTTATCTCCCTAGTCCACTCAAGCACCTACCACACCTCCCTATCTTTGGGGCATCCCTTATCCTGCCTTCCTAATGCAGGAGCCAGCTCCAGCCCGTGGGGTACTGATGTTGGCTGCCAGGCCGCTGCCTTGGTGGGTGGAGTTGGGGCAGAGAGAACTTAAGTCCACCACTCTGTGCTCCAGATGCTGATGTCATATATCCCAGGGCACTCCAGAACCCACCCCACCTTCCTACCGTCAGAGGGTCTCTTATCCTGTGTTTGCTGTCTGGTCACTCCCAGGGTAGGTAAGACTCGAGCCCAATTCCCTGCACTCTCCTGGCAAATCCTATCCACTAGTCCAGCGTTTCCCAAACTATGGGCCGTGGCCCGATACCAGGCCGTGGGAAAAAAAATACCGGGCCTCAGTGTGGCTGCCGGGAGGGGAGCAGAGCGGGGCGGGCTGGGAGGAGGTTGGGGGGGGAACCGGCCGCCGGGAAGCAGGGTTGGGGGCAGCGGGGCTGTCCCATGGAGATCTGGGCAGGCGGGTGGCGAAAACAGGGCTGGGGGCAACGGGGTTGTCCCGCGGAGAGGGGGGAGGGCAGGCGGCGGAACCAGGGCTGGACAGGAGCCGGGGGCTGGCCGGGGAGGTCAGGAGGAGGAGGACGGGAGAACCAGCTGCCGGAAGCAGGGCTGGACAGGGGCAGCGGGGCTGGTCAGGGGTCGTCGGGAGCGGGGCTGACAGGGGAAATTGGTGGGGGCGGGGGAACTGGCCACCAGAAGCAAGGCTGGACGGGGGCAGCAGGGCTGGACTGGGGAGATCGGGAGGAGAAAGGGGAAGGGGGGAGCGGGACTGACCTGGGCACATGCAGACCCTGGCAGATGAGTGAGTCTGGCCGGGGATTCCATTTGCCCCGCCCCCAAATACCCTCCCTCGAGTAGTTGCGAAGTGCCTGGCAGGTAGACACACTCAGGCAGCGTGAGCACATCTACCAGCCAGGCAGTTCGCAGCTAAGGACTGATACACCTAATTATAATAAAACTTGCCTAATTAGAAAATACCAGGCATTTTATATGTCTGGTAATTTCTCAATTTCTTTCCCGGACAAAACCCTCAAATACCGGACTGTCCGGTACAAAACCAGACACCTGGCAACCCTACCCTTCCTTGCACCCTCCCTCCTAGCCAGATACCCTACCCCCAATCTGCTCCTGCTCCTGCCTCCTGGAGTGCCCACGTGGCGCCGGGTCCCCCAAGCCCTGGCCCAGGCTGGGTGGAGGATGCAGCTGGGTGAAACCCTACCCCCAATCTGCTCCTGCTCCCGCCTCCTGGAGTGCCCATGTGGCGCCGGGTCCCCCAAGCCCTGGCCCAGGCTGGGTGGAGGATGCAGCTGGGTGAAACACTGAAAATTTATTTATTTTTCATTCTTTTTTTATATGCGTTTATATTTTTGGGCTGCAAAAAACAGTACTGAAAAAAAATGGGTTCCAACTAAAGTAAAAAGTTTGGGAAACCCTGATCTAGCCAGCTTTCTATCCATCTTACAGTCCATTTATCCAATCCATATTCCCTTAACTTGCTGGCAAGAATATTGTGGGTGACTGTATCAAAAGCTTTGCTAACGCGGGCACTGGGGGCTTTGGGAGGACCAGAAACAACTTATTTGAATATTTATCATTTGCTTAATGAATATGCATATATATGTTACCAGTCCTCCAAAAGCTCGTGAATGGATTTACTGGTCCCCGTGTCAAAAAGTTTGAGAACCCCTGCACTAGTCCACTCAAGAACCCACCCCACCTCCCTAACTTCAGCAGGTCCCTTATCTTGCCTTCCTCATGTGGGATCCAGGTCCATCACTGGGCAGCCTGTGTTGACTGTCTGGCTGCTCCCAGGGCAGGCAGAGGGGAGACCAGGACTCAAGCCCCCTGCGCTACCCTGGCAAATGCCGTATCCCCTTAAGTCCACTCCAGAGCCCAACCCACCTCCCTACCTTCAGTGGGTCCCTTATCCTGCCCTTCCTAATAGGGGAGCCAGCTGTTGGGTTGCTTCCAGGATGGGCAGGACTCAAGCCCCGAACCCTGCACTCCCCCAGGCAAATTCCTTATCCCCCTAGTGCACTCCAGAACCCACCCCATCTTCCTATTTTCAGCCGGTCACTTATCCTGCTTTTCTAATGCAGGAGCCAGCTCCATCCCTGGGGAGCCTGTGTTGGCTGTCCAGCTGCTCCCAGGGTGGGTGTGGGGAGAGGGACTCAATCCCCCAACCCTGCGTTCCCCCAGGCAAATGCCCTATCCCCTAGACCACTCCAGAACCCACCCCACCTCCCTACCTTCAGGGTGTCCCCTCCCACACTCCAAATACCTTGGCCCAAGACCAGAGCCTGCACCCCAACCCCTACCCCAGCCTGGTGAAAGTGAATGAGATTTGGGGAGGAAGGGGGGGGTAGAGTGAACAGGGTGAGGCCTTGGAGAAGGGGTGGAGCCTCAAAGAAGGGGCGGGAATGAAGCCGGGCAAGGGGATTGGGTTGGAGGTAGATCTTACATTGCACTTAAATTGAAAAATGATCTCGTGGTTAAAAAGGTTGGAGACCCCTGCTGTAGAGAGACGCTACATCCTGCCTCTCTGTGGACACACAAGGGCTATGTCTACACTCGCGGCTTCTTGCGCAAGAACATCTTGCGCAAGTGTTCTTGTGCAAGAAGTCTTGCGCAAGAAAACGTCCACACTGCCATGTGCGAGCTGTGCTTTTGTGCAAGAGCGCCCATGGCAGTGTGGATGCTCTCTTGTGCAAGAAAGCTCTGATGGCAATTTTAGACATAGGACTTTCTTGCGCAAGAAGTCCCTGCTGAGCGTCCACACTGCCCTCTTGCGCAAGAGCCCCAGCGCAAGAGAGTTTACACCTGTTAAAAAAAAAAAAAAAAAAAAAAGAGCGTAGCTCTTGCGCAAGGAGCCCTCTCTTACCACGCCGTACTGTAAATTTACTTGCGCAAGAGCGGGTGGGCAGTGTGGACGCTCTGCAGATTCTTGCGCAAGAACGGCCGTACTTGCACAAGAAGCCGCGAGTGTAGACATAGCCCAGGTGTTTTCACATGGCATCTTACCATGCTGTTTAAATCATCAACTGCCTGGATGAGGAAGACTCACAAAGAGTCTGTCCATCATCCACACCGGAGTGACGCAGTGATTTCAGCGCTGTGGTAACAGACCCAATCTCTCTGTGGGCTCTTGTGGAACAGCAGGGAGCCTGAGGTGGTCTCTCAGGGGGAGAGGCCAGGAGTGCCTCTGTTTCAGTGGTTCTCAAACTTTTTGGCCTGTGGACCACTTGGCTCAATATAAATCTTTCTGCGGATCACCAGTTGCTGATGGAAACTCACCATTAGTTACCTAATTACGCCCAAGCCATTTTGCTAGTGCTGCAGCTAGGGAGAATGGTTTAATTTAAATTATTAAACAGATTATTTAAAATGAAGTTTGATAAACTAACATGAGAAAGTTAAAACAAAGTAAAATATTTATGTCCAGCACAGAAGGTTTCAATGTTTTCTTTATTTATGGCAGGAGTAGGCAACCGTTTTTGGGACGGGGGCCACTGACCCACAGGAAAAAAAAAAAAAAAAATCAATTAGGGATCACACATGTGAGAAACAAAAAAACTCTCCCAAACCCCCCAACCCTCAATGATGTGGCCCCCAACTGAGACACCTCACTCGTCTGGCGCTCCAGCCCCACGGGGCGAGGGGAAGGGACAGCGACGAGGTTCAGGGCTTCCCATAGGTCAGATTTACTTTTTTGGTGGTTTTTATGGACCCCCTTAGGTTCTGGGGTGGGGACAAAAATGAGAGGTTCAGTGTGTGGGACAGGGCTGCCAGTGAGTGGGATAGGGAGGGGGTGCAGGATCTGGGAGGGAGGTGGGGTGCAGAAGCAGGAGAGGTTGTGAGGTCTGGGTGGGTGGTAGGGTGCAGAACCAGGCTGGGAGTAGGGTGTCTGGCCGGGGGGGAGAGTGCAGGAGGGGACTTGGGGTAGGGGTTGGAGCTCCCTGGTCTGGCACCCTTGGGAACTGACTGGTCCCAGATAGGGGATTTTTCCAGACCAGGGGAGGTCATTTCAGGCCCCCTGCTGCCGTCCCCTCCCCCCATTGAGCTTCCTGGCACCCTCCTCCCCCGCAGCCCAGCTGAGCCCTGCACTAGTTCCTTGCACCTCCTCTCATCCCCCACAGCCCAGCGGTTCCCAGCGCCCCCCCACCCCCATAGCCAAGCTGAGCTGCCTGTTTGTTCCCTGTGCCCCCCACACTCCCTGCAGCCCAGCTTAGCCCCGCACCAGTTCCCTGCACCCCCCTGCCCCCAGCCCAGCTGAGCCCCGGGTTCCCAGCACCTCCCCCACAGCCCAGCTGAGCCCTGAACCCGGCCGGGTTCCTGGTGCCTTCCCCTTCCCCCTCAGCCCAGCTGAGCCCCTCACCTGTGTTCCCAGTGCCTAACCCTCGCAAATCACTTGTTTTCCGGCAGTCCCAACAGGCCCCGCCTCTGGCTGCTCCTACTGAGCAGGAAGTGTCCGTGACTCCTATTTCCCCAGTGGGGGGTGGAAACAGCCACGTGCAGCTGCATATGGAGTCTCGGGACATTTCAATGCTTCACGGGGACACCGTGACAGAAGGTTAAAAATTGGGACTGTCCTGGATTTTCTGGGAAGGATGGTCAGCATACATATTGAGCCATGGTAACCAGTCCCACCCAGTTAGTCAGCTCCCTGCACGGAGCCCTGGGCAGCTTAGCAGGAAAGCTAACTGCAACTCCTAGTCCTTTACAGCTCTATGACCACCTAGCCTGCTACTCCCCGTCTGATCGTTTGGCATGTGATTTTATCCCCTCCTAACTGAAGTACTTCGCACATCTCGTTACTGAATTTCTCCTTGCTGAGTTCAGATGAATTCTCCAATATGTCACGGTCATTTGAATTCTAACTGCAAGTGCTTGTACCTCCCAGCCTGGGGTCACTCACAGATTTTACAAGCATGTTTGCCACTCTATTATCAGAAATATTTAGTAGTACTGGACCCCGGAGAGACCTCTGCAGGACCCCACTAGATACATCCTCTCAATTTGACAGTGAACCACCGAGTATGGGCTTCCAACCAGTGGTGCCCTTTCCTTACAGTCATTTCATCTAGACCACATTTCACAGAACACTAGAATTGGAAGGAACCTCGAGAGGTCACCAAGTCCAGTTCCCTGGCACCATCTAGACCATCCATGACACAGTGTTTGTCTGACCTGCTCTTAAAAACCTCCAATGATGGAGATTCAACAACCTGCCTTGGCAATTTATTGTAGTTTTTCCCTAATGTCCAACCTAAACCTCCCTTGCTGCAATTTAAGCCCATTGCTTCTTGTCCTGTCCTCAGAGGTTAAGGAGAATAATTTTTCTTCCTTCTCCTTATAACACCCTTTTATGTTCTTGAAAGCTGTTATCACGTCCCCTCTCAGTCTTCCCTTTTCCAGACTAAACAAACGCAGTTCTTTCAACCTTCCCTCATAGCTCATGTTTTCTAGGCCTTTAATAATTTTTGTTGCTCTTCTCTGGACCCTCTCCAGTTTCTCCACATCCTTCCTGAAATGCAGTGCCTAGAACAGGACACAAAACTCCAATTGAGGCCTAATCAGCACAGAGTACAGCAGAAGAATTACTGTGTGTCTTGCTCACAACACTCCTGTTAATGTATCCCAGAATCATGTTTGTCTTTTTTGTAGCAGTGTCACACTGTTGACTCCTATTTAGCTTGTGGTCCACTCTGACCCCTAGATTCCTTTCTGCAGTACTCCTTCCTAGACAGTCACTTCCCATTTTGTGTGTGTGCAACCAATTGTTCCTCCCTCAGGCCATGTCTACACTAGGAAACTATTTTGAAATAACTAAATTCAACTTAATAATTCCCAATTTTACAAAAATTGAAATAGCGTGTTCCCACTGCAGGGAAGCCTCGAAATTAGTCCGAGGCAGGATCTGTTAATGTGGACGTGCTACCATGACATAGACCCCCAGGAAGCACTGGGGAGTTGTTAGTTCAAATTACTCTAGGGAGTACTTATTTCAAAATAGCGGCACTGGAGTGTCCACACTACTGCTATTTTGAATAACTATTTTGAAATTAATGTTATTCCCCGAGAAAAGCAGGTGTACAGATTTCAAAATTAGTGGCCCATTATTTCAAAATAACGGACTTGGCAGTGTGGATTCTCTGCTTATAAATTTGACCTAAGGGGGGTTATTTCAAAATAAAACCCTAGTGTAGACCAGAGCTAAGTGGAGGACTTTGCATTTGTCCTTATTGAAGTTCATCCTGTTTACCTCAGACCATTTCTCCCATTTGTCCAGATCAGTTTGAATTCTGACCCTATCCGAGTCCAAAGCACTTGCAGCCCCTCCCAGCTTGGTGTCACCTGCAAACGTTGTAAAGTGATCTCTCTAGGTCAGTATCTAAATAACTGGTGAAGATGTTGAACAGAATATCCATGTTTGCTTCTGATAATGTCATGTGGGACTGGCTTAGCGCCTGTGGTGTTTTAGATGTAATACTGCTTGTAATTATTAGAACTGAGAGCATTGGCTATTGGGAGTCTGGAAGCATAGGAAACAGAAAGGAGGGGGGAGAGAAGATTAGCGGGGGGAGGAGGGGGGGAGGGGCTGAGTGAGAGCTACAGAGCGATGCAGCAGTTCTGTAAATAAAGTCCTGTTGAAGTTTAGAAGCTGAGTTAATCTAGTTTTTTTTTTTTTTTTTTGTAAATTTATCCTGTTGAAGTTTGTTAGTACCTTGCTTGCATGATACAACATTTTGGCGACAAGGATGGATCTTCTGCCTCTGAACCCACCTGCACCCTTTCTGCAAAGCCCAGGTGAGCCTCCAATTGCTTTTACTGCCTGGATTCATACGTTTGAGTCTTATCTGCTTGCAATCAGTGCTACAGAGATTTCTGAAGTAAGAAAACGTGCTCTGCTAATCCACTGCCTTGGAGCAGAAGGGCAGCGTATATTTTACACTTTTCCCCTTGCGGATGATAAATATGAGACTGCACTCACTGCATTAAAGAACTTTTTTGTGCCAGAAGTGAATGTAGTAGCTAATCGTTACAGATTTCGCCAGCATGAGCAGAAACCAGGGGAAACTATCATGCAGTTATATTGCGTCTCTGAGGAATCTGATTGTAACGTGTGACTTTGGGAATTTGGCAGATGAGATGATTAAAGACCAGCTCATTGAGAAAACAACCATGCTTCGTGTAAGAGAATGCTTGCTTCTAGAACCACAACTTACACTGGAGAAAGCAATACCCATTGCTACTCAGATTGAGTCAGCTATAACAGACGCTTGAAAGAGAGTTTGCAAACGGCTAAACTGGAAGGGCGATCGTGGATAACCTTCACTACTGATTTCTTGCAGGCATACAGGACTTCACGACATACCACTACGCAAAGATCACCTGCAGAGTTACTGCATGGAAAACAGATGAATACCAAACTGAACATTGCTGGATTGTTAAAGTCAAGACCTGATGCACCAAAAAGAGGATGATGTGAGAAAAACAGTTGAATGGAACCAGGAAAAGTATAAGGCTTTCACAGACAAACGGCAGGGTGTTAAGGAACCGAAGTTTAGTGTGGCTCCTTCGTTAGAGTAAGAAAACCTGGACTTCTACGCAAAGGGGACCAGAAATTCACTTCTCCTCTTAAAATCATTGAGAAGAGGAGGCCTTGCACCTATCGACTTTCTGATGGGCATGTATGGAATGCTTCTTATCTTGCACCTACTTATGCACCAAGAGGAGATGATGCCAACACCCAGTCCGTGCTGAATGACTTCACTGTAGTACCTCACCGTAGTACCAACACAACAAGACATTGCACTAGAAACCGGGTTTGAGAGACGGTCTGTCAGACCCAGATGACCACCTGTCTGGACTAAAGACTGTTATGTAGTATTTACAGTGTTTTCAGTGTAATATTACTGCCAACAGTATAGTGGCTTGTTCCATATTTGTTGCTGTGGTTAGAACAACAATGTTTATTTTATAATTGAGAGCGCTTCTTAAGAGAGGAAGGAATATGGTGTTTTAGATGCAATACTGCTTGTAATGATTAGAACTGAGAGCATTGGCTGTTGGGAGTCTGGAAGCATAGGAAACAGGAAGGAGGAAGAGAAGATTAGCGGGGGAGGGGGCTGAGTGAAAGCTACAGAGCGATGCAGCAGTTTTGTAAAGAGGTTTCACTCTTGGTAAATAAAGTCCTGTTGATGTTTGTTAGTACCTTACTTGCATGATACAACAGCACCTGACTCAAGTGAAGATCTAGCAGGTCTCCTGCTTTCTCCTACCCATTAGGCCAGTAACTCAGTCAAAGGAGCTGGACGGGGATAGAGCCCTGCTCTCCCACCGCAGCCTCTCTTTTCATGCCACCCTTTGCCTCAATCAGTGCCCAGGACAGAAAGCAAATGGAGCAGAGGCCCTGTAGGATACGTAGGAGTCATGTTATAATGCAACCCCGCATGCATAAGCATTTAGGGTTGCCAGGTGTCCGGTTTTGAACCGGACAGTCTGGTATTTGAGCTGTCTGTCCAGGAAACAAATTAGAAAATACTGGACATTTATATGTCTGGTATTTTTTCAATTAAGTTTTTATCATCATCATCAATCATCATCATCATCATGAGTATCATGAGTATCAGTACGTAGTTGCATACACACTACGTGAGTGTGTCTACCAGCCAGGCAGTAAGCAACTATGCAGTAGAGAGGAGGGGGCCGGGGCAGGATAAAATCCCTGCAGCCAGACTCGCCCATGCGCCCCGCTGGGACCATGCGCAGGACAGGCAGCACCCCGGGATCTGCATGCGCCCAGGCCAGCCCTGCTCCCGCCAGCCAGTTCCTTCCCCCTCGCTCTCCTCCCCCGCCAGCCCGCTCCCCCGACCCCTCCCAGCCAGCCCCGCTCCTCCCAGCTGGTCCCCACCCCCGATCTCCCTCAGCCAGCCCCGCTGCCCCAGCCCCCTCCCCGCATCTGAGATCAAGTTTGTCCGGTATTTTTTTTAAGCCATCTGGTAACCCTATAAGCATTAAGGCTGCAGAAGCAGAGAGCACACAGACACTTTCAAAGCAAGTGGCAGTTATAGGCAGCTTAAAAGAGGGGGTGTACTGGAAAGTGCAGGGTCTCATAAGTAGGGTTACCAGGTAGACCCCACCAAAAAACCGGACACACTTGATCATGGGCGGGGACCGGCCAGGAGGGGGCGGAAGCAGAGCTGGCGGGAGGGGATCCGGGGCCTCAGGGCTAGCCAGGAGAGGACGGGAAGCAGAGCTGGGGAGGTTAGGGGCCGTGGGGCTGGACGGGAGGAGGGGGGGGGCCCCAGAGGAAGGGGGGCGGGAAGCGGAGCTGGTGGGGAGTGGTGCAGTCACTGGCCGCAGCCGGAGTCCAAGGGGCCACGCCCCCGGCAGGCACTACCTCGAGTTGCTCGTAGAAGCCGGGCAGGGGAAGGGGAAGGGGCTGGGAGCCACTCCCCCTGCCCAGCTTCTGCACGCAACCAGAGGCTCCCAGCTGAGAGGCGGGGCCGTGATTGGTGCTGGGAGCCTCTGGTTGTGCGCAGAAGCCGGGCGGGGGGAGTGTCTGGGAGTCCCAACCCCGGCCCCCTTCCTCCCTGGCTTTTGCACACAACCAGAGGCTCCTAGCGCTAATCGTAGCCCAGCCTCCCAGTCACTCCCCCGCCCCCGCCAGGGTTCCGTCCGGCACCCAGCCGGGAATTCAGAAAATACCGGACATTGCACATGTCTGGTATTTTCTGAATTTTTCTACCGGACAGATGGTGCAAATACCGGACTGTCTGGTAGAAAACCGGACACCTGGCAACCCTGCTCGTGAGCGATCGGCATCACTACGCCTACTGGAAAGCAGGGAGCCACAGGAGTGTTGCTCAATGGTCTGCCTCTGACAAATTCCAAGAGGGAGAACAGGCTTGTAATTAAGGCTCTGGCCTGAGGCTCTAGACACCTGATTCAGCTCTGCCTGAGGCCCTTCGTGGCACAAGTCACTTGATCGCTGTGTGTCTTCTCCCCTCTTGGTATCTCCACCTCTAAAATGGGGATTCCCCCAACTTCCTCTCCCCGCTCTGGTGAGATTCTAAGTTGTTCAGGGCAGGTCAGCACAGGCCCTCCCATGAGGCCCTGCCTCTTCTCCAAGGCGCCGCCTTCCGCTCACACCAGCCCCCCCTTACTCCATCACTTCCCCCCCCCCCCACACACACACACTCCCTTTCACCAGTCTGGGGTAGGGAGTTGGGATGAGGGAAGTGGGGGGCCTCACTTGGGGGTGCAGACTCTGGGATGGAGCTGGAGATGAGGAACTTGGGGTGTAGGAGGAGGCTCCAGGCTGGGGCTGAGGAGGGGACTCAGATTTGGGGCAAGGGTATGGGGTGCAGGAGGGGCTGAGAGGTGCAGGCTCTGCAAGGGAGTTAGGATGCAGGACGGGGTTCTGACCTGAGGCAGAGGGCTGGGGAGCAGGGTGCAGATTCTGGCTTACCTCTGACAGCTCCTCAACGTGGCCTGCATGTCCAGCTGCTAGGCAGAGGTACCAGGGAGCTGTGCTGTGCGTGCTGCTCCCCCCCCCCACACACACAGCTCCATTGGCCGTGGCTCCTGGCCAATAGGAGCTGCGGAATTGGCTCTTGGGGCAAGGGCAGCACACAGAGCCCCCCGGGGCAGTCCCTGCATGTAGGGGCCGGACATGCCAACTGCTTCTGGGAGCCATGCGGAGTCAGGGCACGGGCAGGCAGGAAGCCAGCCATAGATCCGCTCTGCCACCAACCGGACTTGTAACAGCACAGCCAGCAACGCTGACCGGAGCCACCAGGGCCCTTTTCAACAGGAATGTTAAAATGTGTTTGAAATTTACAGAGGAGGCACTTTACATGGGAGGGGGCAGGCGGGGGCCAGTGCTCATGGGGAGTCAGCTTTTAAGAGGGCTCCCTGTGAGTGCCGGCTCCTGCCTGCCTCTCTGCCCCGCCCCCACTGCTGCCTCTGCTCACCTGCCCTTCCCCCACCCCCACGTTGCTGCCTCCCACTGAGGCAGTGGGGCAGGTGAGAGCCAGGTCTTGTGGGGAGCCGGCTTACATGTAGACCAGAAGTCTCCTTTTATCATAGACCTCTTAAAGGGTCATTCCAAATTGCTTTGAATTTTTGGTAACAGACTGACCCTCCCCCGGCCCCTCCCCAGCCCGCAGGGAGTCCCAAGACTATGAAATTGCTCTGGCTTAGGGGCGGGCTGGGCATTTGAGATCAAGCCCTACATGTCCCCCCTTCCCCCCCAGCAGGGAACAGATGCAACAAGTTCAATCCTAAATCTCCCTGCTGCAGGCCCTGCCTCACCTCCCCCCCCCACCCCTCACTTCCCTCCAGCCTGGTGAGCAGTGACCCATGGGGCTTGAGCCCTGGGCTCCTGCTGCCTCTTATCCCCAATCCCTGCTTTCCTGCTGCCTGCCTCTTCCCTGCAGGACCATGCCCCCTTCCCCTCCAGATGGTTTGCCCTGCAGATGCAAGCAAAATCCGGATCATGGAGTGCTGATCGGATTAGGAGTTGAGCCTGGCAGATACAGATACACAATTCTGTATCCATGCAAGGCTCTCGTTTGAGCCCACTGATGTAACCCATGAAGCCAGATCTATCACTTCCGCTCCTTTTATCCTACTGCCCTTTACTTTTGAATTATGATGAGTCTGGTATTTTGTGTATTTGGAAAACGAATACAAAGTTATAAACACAAACAAACCAACAAGCTGGTCTCATTGCCTGCATGGAAGTCCACGGGCAGGCTCCTGTTAGAAGAGCCATGGGTGAGACATGCAGGTGGAGGGGTGGCAATCCGCCATGGTGGTGCCACGGTCAGAACACAATCAAACCAGTCAACCGGAAAGGACTCCAGTTATTCCTACAGAAGTCAGTCCTAGACCACAGCGACTGATAAGACCAAGAGACCTCTACAGTATAGGCTGGGTGCTAGCAAGCTTTTAGCTCTGAGGGTAGAGGCTCCTACACTAAGCTTCAGAGGTCCCAGGTTCAAATCCGCCTGGTGGCAGTTACACCTGTATCTGTTCTGAGCTTATACGCACAGCACAATCCTGTTCAGCTTTCATGATCTAGCCACCGCCTGGAGCAGGGAGGAGGAAGCCAGAAACTTTCTAGGGAGCCGTGGGGGTTTCCTCCCCAAACCCTGTGCAGCAGTTTCATTTCTATCCTCTGTCTCTGCCCCGTTTGCTTCAAGGACTTTTCATGGATTCAGAGACTCCATGGCCAGAAGGGACCACTGTGATCATCTAGTCTGATCTGCCCCAAAATAATTTCTAGCAAGAAAAATATCCAATCATGAGTGTGCTAAAAGTTTATACCTTATTTCTCATCTGAATTTGTCCAGCTGCAATTTCCAGGCTGGGGGTGCATGCGAGCCACAAAAGATAGATGCTGGAATATTTACTAAGATGGCAGGCCCATACCTCAGCCATACATCGGAGTGTTGATGTCCCCCCGCTCCCTTCCAAAGAACATCTTTCTTTCTGGATTCCACTTACAGTCCTACAGAGTCTCTCTGCCCAAACAACAGCAAAGTATTATTATGTCCTTCTAGGAAACCTGGTTCTATTTGCAGCTCTGCTGCTGACTCGCTGCATGAGCTGGGTCAAACTGTTTTGCGTGTGGGTGTGGGTGTGCACGTACATGCACACGTGCTTGTTTTCCTATCTGTACAACGGGGATAAGGACAGACAATGATGTAGTCTCACTATTATTGATGCATTCCATCCCACGACATTCCTAGCACTTCACAAGCCTCATTAAACCCCTGTGCAGTAAGCCATTGTTTTAGCCCCATTTTACACACAGGGACATTGAGGCACAGAGTAGGGACTTCTTCCCAGATTTCACAATATGTTTATGGCAGAGCCAAAGCTAAAACCCAGATCAGACAGGTCAATGCTTTAGCCACAAAGCCATCTTCTCCCAAATTTTGCATTTGGTACTCTGTGGGGCCATATATCTTAGGGGAACTGGTGTGAGGCATTTTTGTTTTAGTTGCTACTCTTCAGCAGACCTTTTATTTCCACATTGCAAGATCCCTGCTGTGCTATCATCTTGTGTGTGATGGCATGTCTACCTATGAAGAACTGCACAGCGCAGACATGCACAGTGAAGCAGCCAGTTCGGGGACCACTTTATACAGGAGCCCAACATCAGAAGAAACATGCACACCCAAATGTTTGACTAAAAGCTCTTAGAATTCCAGCTGTGCTGTTTTCTCCATCACACAGCCACAAGCCTCGGAAATGCAAGCTGCGTAAAAAGGAGAGGGGCAAATTAAGGGAGGAAGCAGATGCCCACTAGATAGAATCATCTTTTGACAGACTAAGTCACAAAGGCAGCATTGCCTGGTGGTTAGAGCACGAGCCTACGAGACAAAACTCCTGCATTCTAGTTCCCTCTCTCTGCCTGTAACCTTGGGCAGGCTTGGCACACACAGGCAAGTATCTCTCTCCCCCCTCCCCCCCCCCCACCGTAGAATGGACTGGGGAGGCTTTGTAAAGCACTAGATCACCACCAGAGAGGAGCTATCGAAGCTGACTGTTGCTCCACATTGAGGGTGTGGACAGCAACTCCAGTCCCCTAGTTAACGCAGCCTTGATAGTGAAATAAAAGTCTGTTGTGTTTAAAAACAATAGGAAGGTGTTGGTAGGACCAACTCCTGCAAGGCTGGGCCCTGTGCACAGTGTTCCTGTAAGTTGTGCACTTGTGCAGTCACTCAGGAGGGAGTCCAATGCCACCCATCTGTCACACACACACACACACACACACAGAGCTAGGTGCTTTGTTTACTGGTGGTGCACATTCGCACATGCTGTGGCGCACACAAACATTTATTCTGCACATGGATGAGAAAGGTTAGAGAGAACATCGCCTGGCACCCCTGCCCTAACCCCAGCGTAGGGCCAAGATTCAGCTACATTGAGAGGCTGCAGAGCAGTCCTGGGCTAGGACTGCAGGAACTCCCCACGCCTTAAAGGGAACAGGGCCCTCTGTGCTGTGGGTAGAGGTGGACTGAAACCAGAAAGTGCCAGCGGGGAGTGGCACAGAGACAGGTTGCTTAGTGACTGAGCTCAACTGCTTACACACGTGAGGAAGAGGATGCAATCAACAGGCTCCTAACCTAGATCTGAACTGGCTGCAGTCTTTGCCCTGAAACTCCTCCGCAGGGCAGGACAGTGGGTGTTGAAACCTACTAGTTTGCTGGCAGCAGGAAGGCAATTCGAGCCTCCCAGAATTCTCCTCCCTGCTACATTTCCCAAGGTGAGGAGCAGTTTCTATTGCCTCTAGTCCCAGCTGTCTCCTGATTGGCTGCCCTGCACAGGGGGTTCTGAGAGGCCTGGTGCCAATGGTTTGGGGAAAGCAGCTCAGAGGGGAACACGCCGGCAGTCCCCAGGAAAGGGCTCGCTGCTATCACTGTACACGGGGGGTGTCCAAGTGAGGAATGCAGAAGAGGCTACAGCCAGGTTTCTTGCTCTAGTATAGCGGTTCCCAACCACCGGACCGTGACCCGCTACCGGGCTGCGGACCTCTAGCTGCCGGCAGGGCCGGCTCGAGCCATTCCTGCGCCCGGGCAGCGGGCGCACGGCCCCGCCCCCCAGCGCACTGCACACATTACAGCTGCCATCGAGCGCACAGTGCTTGATGGCAGCTGCCATCAGGCGCCCCCCCATAGATTGGCACCCTGGGCAGCTGCCTGGCTAGCCCCCCCCCTTAATCCGGCCCTGGCTGCTGGGCGGCAGCATCTCTGGGGGCCAGAGCTGGGCTACACCGCTCTCACCACAGCTATTGGGAGCAGCATTTCCTGCCCTGTCTCTCAGCCAACCAGCGCCGGGCAAGGGCAGGGAAGTGCTCCTGCCGCACAGTGAACCGCTCTTCTGTGACCAGGAGGAGACTCCGCCCCCGCCCAGTGCTGCTTGCCTGAAAGGCGGGGCAGGTCACACCTCTCCCAAGAGCCACAATGGGAGGGGAGGCACTGGGCAGTGTACCCCAGCCCCGGCCCCCAGAGCCGCTGCCATGCTGGCAGCAGCGCAGGGCTAGGTGAGGAGGGCAGGGCAAGTACTGGGGGACTCTGGAGGCTGAGCTAGTAGTGGGGGGCGCTATGCGGGCAGGGCTGGTGCTGCAGGGCTCTGGGGACAGGGCTAATATTGGGATTGGCACTGAGGAGGCTCTGGGGAGGTTGGTTGCAGTGGGGCTCTGGAAACAGGAGGCTGGTAGTGGGGGGGCTCTGGTGTTGGGGGGCTGGCACTGAGGCGTTTGGGATGGGCTGGCACTGGGGGGCTCTGAGGGTAGGAGGCTGCCACTGGGGGTGCAGGGGTCTCTGGGACTGGCACTGGGGGTAGTGGAGTGGTGGGGAGCTCTAGGGGTTAGGGCTGGCACTAGGGGCCCTGGGGGCTGGGCTTTTGGCAGACCAGTAATGTTTTATTTGCACATTTGCATATTCATCATTTACATAATGAATATGCAGATGAAATGTTACCAGTCCGCCAAAAGTTTGCGAGTGGGTTTGCGGGCCCCAGTATCAAAAGGTTGGGAACCCCTGCTCTAGTAAGTGCAAGTTTACCTCAAAGTCCCACTCCTATCCCGTGGCCTGCAGCCCTCCCCTGCAATGTGGGTGGAGGTTCGCTCCGCCCTGGGGTCACTTATCCCTGACCCTGCTGCGGGGTGTGCACAGGGAGAGGAGACACCCAAGCAAGCAGCCAGAGAAGCTGGTTTGGCAGGTTCCCCGGCAGAAACCACCCCCGCCCACTCAGCCAGCTGCACCAAGCAGCGTCTGGAAACCACTGAGCAGGGCTCTGGCCTGACAGGGCTACGGGAACCCTCCAGCTGTAAGCTAGGGATGTTAAATATCGGTTAATTGAATTTCCGATTAACCTCATGAATTCTTATCAGTTAGTCGACTCTTCTATAGTCCCCGGTCAGCCCTTGTCCAGGGGAGGAGCCTGAGCTCCCAGACCCAGCACGAGCCAGGGCTGCCTGCCCGCCCGGCTCCTAATTCACTTTAAAAGCAGAGCTGCAGCGGGGGTAGGTCCAGGACCCAGTGCAAGCCGGGACTGAGCTGGGCTACTGGCCAGCCTGCTAAAAAATGTACCGGCAACGGGTGGGAGGAAAATGCATGTAGTCTATAGCATGAACCTATAAGCTTTTGCTTATCGATCAAATCGACTATTACATCCCTGCTGTAAACCTTACTGTAAACCCTGCACACGATGGAAAGCAGCTCAAGCCAGGAGGTGCCGCAGCCCCGCAACCCGAGTTCCCGCACCTCTGAGCCTCTCCCGCCTGCTTTCCACTGCTGCTCAGGGCACAGGCCAACTACGGAAGCTAGGGGCCAGCTGCAGCATTTGTCATTGAGCTGCAAGGACCCAATGCCACCGAGAGGCGCTCACCGCGTGAGCGCTGGAGGCGAGGCGGGGCTGTCAAACCCCGAGTCATGGGGCCTTCCCCCAGTATTGGGGTTTGGCTCTAACAATGCACAAGGGCTCCGCACGGACTGATAAGATTGCAGAGCTGGGCCCCTAGCGAGTATCTGCACGGGGCACATTTCAAGTTGCCACCTTCTCCTCTCCTCAGATGTGGCTGGGCAAACATGCAAGGACACAGAAGCTGTTAGGACAGTTCCCCAGGGCTTTGCATTCAGATCAGGTCCCACCTATGCTACAGATGGGAGCTGTGGTGTAATCAGATCCTCTGACAGTTTTATTTGCAGTGTAGTTTTGGCCCGTGGGGTCATGTATTCTGCCACGTGCAGATCTGGATCTAAGTTACACTTGTGTAAATCCAGAGGAACTGCAGGATTCTCCTCTATATAAAGCTGCCTATAAATTTCCTAAAATCTTGTTTGTCACCCAAGAGCCTTCCTTTGTCTGCAGCTCCCCCACTTAGGGCTCAGCGGCATGCTTCAGCGTCAGCGATACCCAGAGACTGTTTACAGCCAAGCAAATTGTTTCAAGGCTACAGCAAAGCGCTGTATGGTCTCGCCATGGGGCAGGGGCAGGGCAGGCCTGAGACCCTCCTCCCCCCCACACAAAGCAGCGGAGTTTGAAGGACGTGGAACCCGTGAAATCCATCAGGCTTTGGGGAAGTCAGCCTAGCACTTCAGAGATCATATTGGAAATGAAAATCAATTAAACTCCTCAGGGTTTCAGCTTTCAGGCTCTGAGCTCAACCCTCTGTTAAAGTCTTTGGCCATGGCTAATGATTTAGTGCTGCCACGTGTGAATGGTGAGTTTCCTTTACAAAATTGCCACTAGAGATGGGTGCCGATTGTATTTCCAGTCTAGAGTTGCCCTCCCTCAGGTTAACACTTGCAGTCGGATTCTTTAAAACGTCCCTATACAATCAACAGGAATGTTTGTAACACTGCTCCCCCTACTCCAGGGGAGCGCTGGGGGTTTTCAGAGCAAGACACACCTGTCCCTTGAAACACTCCAGAAGGGGCTGACAGGCACTTCTCTTGCCTCCTGGCTTCCAGGAAGGTGGCTGACAAAATGGGGAAGACGGTACTTTTTTTTCAACTTAAAAGTTAGGTTGTTTTTCAGCCCTTTCCCTCCACCGCAGCCCCAGTTAAAGCAAAGCCAGTTTCCACCGCGTGAAACACTCACCTTGGGGGAGGGCGAGCTGTTTGCTCCTCAACAACGGAGAAGGTCCCTGGGCTTCAGCCACACATGGAGACAATTCCTTTGTGTTTCTCTACCAGGAAGAAGACAACTCTCCGCTCCCCAGGTAGAGCCTGCCTGATATATGCAGCAGCCGCTTTCATTCCTGGGCGGCTCGCTTAACCCTTTGTGGGCCAGACACTGTCAGTGACCCAGGGCAAAAGAAAAGGTAAAAGGTAATTTTGGGGGAAGGGGCTTGGGCAGCTATGCTGGCATTTAAACAAGGAGTAAGACAGAACAGGCCAGACTCCTGCACCCCCACATCCCCAGCCCCCTGCCATAACACTCCTGCTCCCCAACCTTGTACCCTGAGCTCATCATACACTTGAACCCCCTGCCCTGAACGCCTCATACTCCCACATCCCAGTCTCCTGCCATAACACTCCTGCACGCCACACATACCCCAACCTTGTGCCCCAACCCCCCTGCCCTGAGCCCCTCATCTACCCCAATCCAAACTTCTGCACCCCCACATCCCCATCCCCCTGCCATAAGATTGACAGAAGACAGCCTGACTGTGTGCATGAAGCTGGATTTGATGAGTTATGATGTAAATGTGCAAAGAAATGTGCAAAAAGCAGAAGTCCCATTAAATAAAGGCTGAGTACAATGTTTCATTTATACTATTATTAATCATTATGTTAATTATAAATAATACTAGGTGTATATTTACAGTCATGCCAATGGGCATTCTTATATGGCTCTTTGTTGGCAACTTGTTCTGAATTTCAATGGAGTTTGGCTCTTTGGTTTGAAAAGGTGGCCAACCCTTGCTCTAGAGCTCAGCTTCCTGGGCTGTGAAATGGGGATAATAATACTTGTATCTGGTGGGGAGCTGTGAGGATTCCTAGCTCATTGTCCGCACAGCACTTGGAAGGCTAAATATTCTCAACCTACAGTGTCTGACTCCACATTATGCAGCTGCAGCGGTGTTGTCTTGGGACTCAGGTTTCCATTGCTGTGAGGCTAATGCTGAACTAATACGGATCCGTCCCAATTCCAGACCATTTTGTCATATGCTGCTGCCAAGGGGCTTTCCCTCTCCTGCCTGAACCCACAGACCCAAACCCTCCGTGCTAGAGAAACCTCACTTAGTCCTAGGTAATACCAGGTGGGTTATTTTTAAACAAGCAGATGATTGCACCTCCAGGGAGGAGATTTTCACTTGCTAGGCAAATAGAACTGAACAGTGGCAGAGGCAGTTCAACACTGAAAGCATCTGGCTCTCCCAGCAAGGAATCTTTTGACAGTCCCTGGGTAACACTTAACTTCCACCTGCCTTTCCAAATTAAACAAACACAGCTGAACGCTGATCTAATACATTGTGCATTGTGAGGGGTTGGATCAGAGAAGTCTCCTTGAGAGTGTTACCTGTGTGCTGATCATACCACTGAGCCCGCCCACCTGCCCTCTGGAGCGCCCCACCACCTTGTCCTGCAGGGTCAGATGCGCTGGTCTCACCCAGGAAAGGCACAGAGTTGGGGTAACAGCCCAAATAAAACACAACACGCCAGATAAGCCTAATATACTAAGAGATGTTACAAATTATATTTCTCCCCCTAGTTTCTATTTCACATGCCAGAAAGGATCTTTTTCTCTGACCTGAGCCCAGCAATGCCCCGCCACCCCTCCCATTACAGTTCTCTTTTTTTCCAGATGTTTTTCTGTATCCTCTTAGGATGGGGAGGCAGTTTCCAAAGCAGCTGAAGACCCCCATTGTTCACTACCCAGCCCTTAAACAGAATTTCCCCAGGGTGGGAAATCTTTGTTCCAGCCTCCCCATCCCAATGGAAAAATACCAGATTCAGGATGGATTGCAGTGTCAGGCGGCATGGTCAACTGATTTGTAGGCTCCACCCCAGTGTAGGCTTACAGGAAAAGCAAAACCATTTACAGACAGTTGCCTTGAGCACTGGGCCATTAAATTCCTTAAGAACTGCTAATGGCTTTTTCTAGAAGACCTAGATTTATAAGCAGGTTTACACTTCATATTTCTAACTTCACATACAAAAAAGAAACATGCACACATATAGAATATATATATCTAGGGGTCACAAGCTCTTGAACAATGGGTTACTTGCCTCATTTTGCATAAAGCAGCGGTTCTCAAACTTTTTGGGCTCTGGAGCCCTTTACATGCGTAAAAATTTATGCGGAGCCCCAGCGGTCCATTGATGGTATGTGTTGTACCTATCGATGTTTCCAGTTTGTCAACCTCGTGGAGCCCCTGGAGATGTCTCGTGGAGCCCTGGGGCTCTGCGGAGCACGGTTTGAGAAACACTGGCATAAAGCATATTAAAGTTATGCATATTCATATTCAAAAACGTATTTCCATAAAAAGATATGGGAGCATAGTGTCACATCTATATCATGCTGATACTTAGATAGCACTTTCCATCAGGATCACAAAGCTTTACAAAAGTGAGTATGTATTATAATTGTCAGTTTAGACATGGAGAAACCAAAGAAGATATAGGTTAAGTGAGCTGACCTTGGTCAAACGGCAAGTCGTTAGCAGAGCCAGGTCTACTGATTACCTTCATTCTCCAGACCATGCTGCAGACCACGTCTCCTGACTCCCAGTGTCTGAACCACTAAATTTCCTCCCTTCCTTAATCAAATCTGTATAATCAAAGAATAACTGATGGCACAAAGCCATAAGGGAGCTTTTCCAACCCAGGTGCCATGTTGGCACATCAGGTAATTTTCACTTAGGAAAAGCTGGAAGTGTTTTTCCTTTTGTGAAATGTACCTAGGACTCTGATTCTGCAAGCACTCTCATGCTTAACTGTACTGCCACAAGTACTCCCACTACAGTGGGCTCAAGCAGGTGTGTGCTTGTAGGCTAGGGGCGCCAGTCTCCATAGAATAAGGTTGCACTACACCTTACTCTTCCCTGCCCCCAATTGTACATAAAGGGGTACAGTCTACCCATCAAGGAATACAGAAGCTAATTAGAAGTCACTTGTGATGGGCCAGCCCCGGCCTGCACTAAAACCGGTGAGAGGGCGAGGAAGCGCACTGCAGCAGGCACACGGCTGGAACACTGGCCCCGCCGATCCCCACACCGAGCGGGGCGAACCGGCGCCAGGAGGGGACGCCTGCCAGTGGCAAGGGGCGGACTACCGCCCATCCCCCTCGGCACGCCACGACGTAACCCCGCCCCCAGGTACCCGACGCTTTGTGCGTGGGGACGTCAGGGGAAGGGCGAAGGAGGGCAGAACAGGCCCTGGTGAGGGCTTCAAAAAGCGCCCGGAGAGCAGGAGGTAGGGGAGGACCATGGGGCAGCGGTTCCTTCCCCCGCGTTTGAGGCAGGAGTACTAGACCCCGGAGAGCTGCGGCAAGGAGCCCAGGACCCCTGTCAGAGCGGTAGGTCCCTGGGTGCCGGGACAGGAGGCCCTCAGACCGAGGGAGGTAAGGAAGCAGCCCAGAGCAGAGTGCTTTTGGTGCCCGTGGGCTGACGTGTTACAGGGTGGAACCCCATCTGTTGGGTAAGGGTTGTTCCCGAACCCCATAGGGCCCCGGGCTGGGACCCGATGGAGAGGGAGTGCCCAGGTCCCCCTAGTCCCCACCCTCATTGTCTCCCATTCACACATTGACCTGATACCAAACTAAGGAATCTTGGGAGGGGCGGATGCCCCAGTGGTACTTGGGTAAAGAATACGGACCCCCTGGGAGGGGCTGAAAGGCCACGGGGTACCCCGGATGGTGGGCTCGCTGGGCCCCGCTCAACCCGGGAAGGGGGAGTTGGGAGCTCGTGCCCGTATAGCCACCATGCCCCAGGTCTCCGAGATGGTGGGCTCGCTGGGCCTCACCCCTGCGACTGGGAGTGAGAGCTTGCTCCTGACCCAAATCCGTCACATCACTTAAGAGTTTTATGCTGCTTAAACTTAAGCAAGTGTGATGGGGAGCTCGCTCCATACTAGCCAAGCAAGGATCAATGAAATTGAGAAAGAGGCAAATTTACTGCATAGGCCACAGTGAAGAGGAATTAGGTAACCATAGAATGATGATGGAGCACAGCTGAGAAGGAAGTAACAGGGTTGGTGGTACAAAGCCGGAACTGGCCACAGGAAAAGGCTGTGGTGAAGGAGCCTATATGGGCTTTCTCAGGCTTGCACGCAGGAATTTCTGTGTGTAGGGGTGCAAGCTGTGGGAGGGGCGGATGGCTGCCCAGCCCCACCCCGCCCCGCCCTGCCCCACCCCTGCTCCTGGAGAAGGAAGGGGGTAATCAGCCCCAGCCTTCCCCCGGCCTGCCAGAGCTGGGGCAATGTGCTAAGCATGTTAAATGTCAAGTAATTTACTAGTTGAGTAGTTGGAATTTCCCTAGACTAGTCAATAGGGCACTTCCACATTCCTCCTTTGAAATATACAAGTGTCCCTGCTGGGCCCCCGCTGGGCTCTTGTACATTTCAAAGGAGGAATGTGGAACTCCACATGCAGCCCAGGGCCAGCTGGAAGTCCCACTGACTTCAGGCTGCACAGCCAGCTTTGAAATGTACAAGAGTCCACAGCGGGGCTCTTGTGCATTTCAAAGCAGAAGTGCCCTCATGGAGCCCAGGGTCAGTGGGGCACTCAGAGTCCCCCGCTGACCCCAGGCTCCATCCAGCACTGCCGCTTTGAAATGCCATGTGGAACCTGAGCTCCAAGCAGCACTTCCCCAGAACCTGGTTTCAGCTGGGGACTCCCCAGCTGACCCCGGGCTCCAAGCAAACGCCACAGCAGCATTTCAAAGAAGCACTGCATGGAGTTGACCCCGGGCTCATCTGTGCAGCGCTGCTTTGAAACGCCAAGGCAATGTATCTTTTTCTGCTTTTCTTTTAAAAGAGACTTTCAGAAAAATCTCCACTTTTGACACATCCCTTCTTCCTCATACAATGAGGATTACAGGGATGGTGAAAGAATGTGTCTGCTTTTTCGGACATAGCCTTATATTCAAAGCACGCACCAGTTAACCACTTACCAGGTAAGCATAACCCAGATTAGACTGATGCTTACTGGATAACCCATTACCATTTAACCCTTCACCTCCCTACTCACCAGCAGGGAGTAGAAATACTCTTGCTGAAAGGTTGCAATGTCATACAATTTGATTTCCTAGTATCCAGAAATCTAATACACATCAAGCAAATACAGAGCTAGACAAAGCAGGCAGCAGAGGTGGCTTGCCAACTGCTGAATATGATTGTAAGCAGGGGCTGAATTACTGCTTGCTATCAGCCAGCTAAAAGGAGAGAGCTGCCCTGGGGGTGGGTATGCTCACTCCAAGGCTGCGTCTAGACTGGCAAGTTTTTCCGCAAAAGCGGCTGCTTTTGCGCAAAAACTTGCCAGCTGTCTACACTGGTCGCTTGAATTTGCGCAAGAGCACTGACTTTGTAATGTACAAAATCAGTGCTTCTTGCGCAAATACAATGATGCTCCCGGCATAAAGCCCTCTTGCGCAAATGCTTTTGCGCAAGAGGCCAGTGTAGACAACCCAGAATTGTTTTGTGCAAAAAGCCCGATGGCTAAAATGGCGATCGGGCTTTCTTCAAAGCGCATCTAGATTAGCACGACGCTTTTCCGCAAAAAGTGCTTTTGCGCAAAAGCGTCCATGCCAATCTAGATGCTCTTTTCGCAAATGCTTTTAACGGAAAAACTTTTCCGTTAAAAGCATTTGAAAATCATGCCAGTCTAGACATAGCCCAATTGTTTAGCTCTGCAAGATAATTAACTGTTAACTGTTGATATGTAAATACAGCTCATGCCAGGAGGGGGAAGGAATCCGAGATGTGGCTATGTAAATCCAATTCAGCCAGGGCTGATGGAGGATCAGTGTTGGAATGGAATGTGATGTATTGTAACTAATTTGGGGCTGTTGTGGGGGTCACAAACCATGCTACCCCTAAATGTGGGAACTGTAAAATATGACACCAGTGCTTGCAGGAGAGACACCATCATTGTAAGAGGTCTCAGAGGAACAAGCCTCCCCCCTTCCAGAGTTGAGTGGACTGAGTTGGGGAGGGGAAGGGGCTTGAGTCAGCCTGCTTCATGCCTGCTAGGTATGAGCTGTAAGACTGGCTCAACCTGCCTCTTTCCCCTTGTTTTAAGGATAGACCTAAAGCAGACTCCATGAGGAGTCTTTTTACTAGTCCAGTGGAAGCTGGAATCTTTTGCCAGCCTAGGTGGTGGCTAAAGAGTTGAAATCACTAAGAGCTGAAGTCACTGGTTTGGCCTGGAGCCAGACCCATTGTAGCCTGCGGAGCGGCTGGCAGGATCGATTGGTGTGCGGCCGGTAGGAGCGGTGGCAGGCGGCCAGCGGAGCAGCTGGAAGGAATGACCAGCGGGCAGCAGGGGCAGCACACAGGTGGCATCACATCAGGCTCTATGAAGGAAGCCATCAGGGTGATGTGTCTGGGTCTGCACTGACTGGACAGAGCTGTAAGTGGGGCGTTTGAAGTGGGGTATGGGGAAAGTTTGGGTAGGTGAATGGAACCCTTACCTTGTTGGACTAGTGAGCCTGAGAGGCAAAAGACATTGCTCAATCCATTTGAGCTGGGACGGTTACTCGTGGGGAGTTATGAACTCTGTTCATGGTATTTTCCCGAGTTAATGCCATGTCACTTCTCTCTCTCTCTTTCATTAAAAGTTTATTTTCTACACTCAGACTCTGTGCTTGCGAGTGGGGAAGCATTGCCTCTCAGAGGTGCCCAGGGGTGTGTGAATTTCCCAGGCTACTGGGTGGGTGCTCGAGCCAGTTTTGTGTGAGAGGGACTCCTAGATATTGAACCTGGCCCTGGTTGCTGCCGGCCCTATCCGGCAGAAGGGTTACATGAGTTTTATGGACAGTATAGAAAAAATTAGGAACAACCAATCTTTCTTAGACATATATTCTTGCATAAAATGAAGATGCCCTGGGAACTATAGAGTTCCTGGAGTTGTCCCACTATGCAGAGCTTGCCCTGGGCCAAGTGGGCAGAACTCCTCAGCTCCATTACAAAACTTGGTGTGTTGTTACTGATATCTAAAAGTTTGTATGTATTTTACACACAGGGCCAACCTCAGCAGAGAGGCACAACTCACCCCCTCCTTGCACCAGACTGGCTCTTTTGTGCACTCACTGCTGAGGATCAGAATGCACACTTCCCTCAGCCCCTCCCTCCCCCCCAAAAAAAACCCCTCAGAATTTAAAGTGACACCTTATTTTAACAAGTTTTTGGTACACACCAGCTAACATATTAAAACCACAACTGCCTTCCTAGTCTTCTCTAGGATGTGACCATTGGTTAACACATGTTAAAACACACTTTTCTTTTTCTCATCATGAAGACAACACTAAGAATAAAATCTGAGGCGGGGCAGATCTCTACACTAGATGGTGCCATTGTAAGGGGAACAGAGATGACCTGCCAGTAGTCTGCCCAAGTCCAGGGCTCATGTGACTTGAAAACAGGATATAAGGGGGCAGGAGTGATTTCATGTAAATGTCCTGCCACGTCTCACTATTTATAGGGTGGGTGGGAGAGGATAGGGTGGTATATGCAGGTTCCTTTGCAAGATCAACAAATCCCGCATGCAGGGGAGAACACTAGTACTACTTACCGTGTGCTGCCCTGCCATTCCTAGGTACTTGTATGTGTGACATCATCTTCCTGATGCCATGTACCATCCTGCCTCACTGGCATCATGAGGGTGCACCATGTGGAATGGGGTTTGGACAGTCACCTCAGGGTGACAATTCTGTTGTTGTGAGGATAGCCCAGGTCAGAGTGGTACGTGGGGAGTAAGAATGTAAAGTCCCATTTAATCAGTTAACAGGTTAAACATGAGGCTAAACCAGTTAACCGATTAAGTGAGATCCCGGGCAGGGGACTGTTCCAGTCCAGTTGGAGCAGCCCCCAGACCACAGGGTTGCCTGCTGCCTCCCACCCTGGCATGCATCATGGTGGGCTTGGAGGGCCTGGAGCAGCCCTCTGCTCTTGGCAGATGGGAGGCTGCTACCAGAGTCACAATTTCAGATGGGGAGCGATCTATGCATGCCATGATGAGGGAGGGAGAGTGAAAGTATGGGCGTGCAGAGTGAGGTCAGAGACTGGAGCAGTGTTACTGAGCATGCTCAGTACAAGCCAAGCACCAAATGGGGAGGGCGGAATCCCTTCCCCCCCCCTTCGAACACATGCAACATCTGTTTCCAGGGCTACCAAGGTACTGGAAAACTCTAATTTTTTGGCAGTTAGCTGACAGGAGCACTGTATCTAATTCCTATATAAATAAGGATAACTAAATAAATATTAGAACCACTCAGCTCTAACACTTACATATTCTGACATTTTGTGGAAAGTCACTTACAGGACACTGGAAAAACTTAAAAAACAACAAATAGTCTTGCAGCACCTTAGAGACTAACAAAACATGTAGATGGTATCATGAGCTTTCGCGGGCACAACCCACTTCTTCAGATGAATGGCGTTTAAAGGGTTCAGTTTTCAAATAAATAGCACGGAGAAGGGTTAGGGGAGAGAAGGAAAAAGCCCCTAACTTACATCCCTCCAATGCATTATCAACAATCTACAACCTAGCCTGGAAAATGACCCCTCACTCTCACTAGCCTTAGGGACAGACCAGTCCTTACCTACAGAAACCCCCACCCTAAAACATTCTTTCCAATAACCATGCAGCACACCTCCATTATACTCATCCAGGAACCCAGCCCTGCAATCAATTCTGATGCCAACTCTGTCCACACATCTATACAGGCGATATCATCACAGGACCTAACCACGTAAACCATCACATCAGAGGCTCATATAACTGCATTCACTAATGTGATCTATGCCATCAAGTGCCAGCAATGCCCCACTGCCATGGATATTGGCCAAACTTGACAGTCTCTACGAGAAAGAATTAATGGACACAAATCAGATATCCGAAAAGGCAACACACAGAAACCAGTTGGGGAACATTTTAACTTGCCTAGGCACTCATTAATGGATCTCCAAGTCACCGTATTATTTCAAACCAATTTCAAAAGCCAGCTCAACAGAGAATCTACAGAACTTAATTTTGTTTATAAGTTTGATACCTACAACAGAAGTCTAAACAAAGACATTGGCTGGATGGCCCCTGCGTTCCACATCCTAATGACATAAAGAACCAAACAAAGGGTTCTTAAAGTGGGTACTAAGTGCTCTTATCAGCTCCTTTTAGCGACACTCTAATTGACAATTTCTTTCCCCTTTTTTCCTTCTTTATCCTTCTCTCCCCCCATGCCCTCTCTGTGCTATTTATTTGAAAACTGGACCCCTTAAACTCCATTCATCTGAAGAAGTGCCCACGAAAACTAATTTTTTTGTTAGTCTCTAAGGTGCTGCAAGACTATTTGTTGTTTTTTAATTTTTTCCAGTTATAGACTAACCTGGCTACTCCTCTGAAACTTTTTTACTGGACACTAGTTAACCTTAAAATTTTAATGTATTTTCTTACTTTGTTACTAACTCTATGGAGACAGAGAGAGAGAGAACCCATCAGGACTCCTGGGCTCAATCTCAGCTCTGGAAGGGGAGTGGGGTCTAGCGGGTTACAGCAAGGGGGCAGATACAGTTCATCTCTATAGAAGAACATCAGAATGGCCATACTGGGTCAGATCACAGTTCCTTCTAGCTCAGTATTCTGTCTTCCGACAGTGACCAATGCCAGGTGCTTCAAAAGAAATAAACAGAAGAGGCATCATCATGATTCATCCCATCGCCCAGTCCCAGCTTCTGCCAAACGGAGGCTAGGGACACCATCCCTGACCATTCTGGCTAGTAGCCATTGATGGACCTAACCTCCTTGAACGTATTTGGTTCTTATTGGAACCCTGTTATAAGTTTGAGCCTTTCCGCCATTTCCTGGCAAAGAGTTCCACAGGTTAATTGTGAAAATAATAATAATAATTTATTTTGTTTGTTTTAAAACTGCTGTCTATACATTTAATTGGGTCAGCTTCTTGTGTTATGTTAGTGAAGGAATGAATAACATTTCCTTATTCTATTTTTCCACACCATTCATGAATTTCTAGACATCTAACATACCCCCCCATTCTTTAGTCATTTCTTTTCCAAAATGAAAAATCCCAGTCTCATTAATCTCTCTTCATATGGAAGCTGTTCCTTACCCCCTAATCATTTCTATTGCCCTTTATATGTACCTTTTCCAAATACAATTTATCTTTTTTTAGATAGGGTGACCAAATCTGCATACAGTATTCAAGATGTGGGCATACAATGATTTTATATAGAGGCAATATGGTATTTTGTCTTATTATTTTGCCAGGGGATATTGTGAAGTCCAGGACTTTAAATAAGGTTTAAAAAAGAACTAGATCAATTCATGGAGGTTTGGTCCATCAATGGCTATTAGCCAGGATAGGTAGGAATGGTGTCCCTAGCTTCTGTTTGGCAGGGGCTGGAAACGGATGACAGGAGAGGGATCACTTGATGATTCCCTGTTCTGTTCACTGCCTCTGGGGCATCTGGCATTGGCCACTGTTGGAAGACAGTATTTGGTCTGACCCAGTATGGCAGTTCTTACGTACTTATCTATTCCTTTCCTAATAATTCCCAATATTCTGTTAGCTTTTAGACTACCACTGCACATTGAGCAGATGTTTTCAGGGAGCTATCCATAAGGATTCCAATATCTCTTTCTTTTGTGGTAACAGCTATTTTAGACCCCATCATGTTTATATATATAGTTGGGATTTTATTTTTCCATGTGCATTACTTTTTACTTATCAACACTGAATTCCATCTGTCCTTGTGTTGCCCAATCACCTAGTTTTGAGAGACCCCTTGGTAACTCTTTGCAGTTAGCTTTGGACTGGTCACTGTTCACCCATTTTTCAAGAACATTTACAAGTTTAAGAGCAGTTTTTTTGTTAGTCTTTTTGGCTACGTCTACACTGCAGGCTTCTTGCACAAGAACTGTTTTGCGCAAGGGTTCTTGTGCAAAAGGTCTTGTGCAAGAGTGTGTCCACACTGCCATGTGCTTTTGTGCAAGAGATGTGCTTTTGCACAAGAGCGTCCATGGCAGTGTGGATGGCAGTGTGGACGCTCTCTTGCACAAGAAATCTCTGATGGCCATTTTAGCCATAGAGATTTTTGCCCCTCCACACTGACTTTTGCCCCTCCACACTGCCTTCTTGCACAAGAGCTCTTGCTCAAGAAGGCTTATTCCTCGTGGAGAGAGGAATAACTCTTGCACAAGAAGCCCTCTCTTCTGATGCTTTACTGTAAATTTACTTGTGCAAGAATGCGTGTGCAGTGTAGACGCTTCACAAGTTTTTGCGCAAGAACAAATGTTCTTGCGCCAATAGCCTGCAGTGTAGATGTAGCCTAAGGTGCTACAGGACAACTCATTGTTTTTTAAGTTTTTTTAAGTTTAACAGCAGTGATTCAAATGCAAATCCCAGCAGCACAACACTCATTCCTACTCTTTTTCACCCCTCTCTTAAGTACCTGGCAATGTTTTCATGATGAGGTAATGATCCTTCAGTTACTTGACTGACCAGCCTTTTGTTAACTCCCAGCCCCAAAGGCAAAGCTGCAAGCAGCTCAAACTCTTGTTGCATTTAAGAACTGGCTCTGGAACCAGGGCATGAAGCTTTAAGCAGACCTGAAGTATCACATCTAGGGGTTCAAACTTGGGAATAAGGCTACTGCTCCCCCCAGCCTTCCATAAATGGTGCCTACGGCTACTCCTGGGCACTGGTTAACTGTTACCCAGTAGTAGGGTTACCATATTTGAACTTTCAAAAAAGAGTCACCCGGTGAGGGTGATGTTTACTGGGTAACCAGTTACTGGTTCATATCCCTCCTGGGGAGAAAACAGGCATGCAGCTTTGCAGAAACAGAGCACCCTCAATGGGTAGGGGCTCATACTGCCATTTTTCATTTTGAGTCCAAACCACCAAGAGAATGTAATATAAAGCTATTGTACCTACACCATTTTCTTATACTATACACGCCCCCCATGAAATCAACCAGCATCCTCAAGGTCATACCCAGATAACCGTAACCTTGCCCTCTGTGAAATACCATAAAAATCAAGATGCGCCCATCTCCTTGTTAAAAAAAAACAAAAAACAGTGCCATGCTGCCATATTGGAGGCTCCAATTCAATGGGCTGTACCAAGGATCTCACTCCTTGGGTCAAGCAGGGACTGGTGGTGATACACATGGGCTACGTCTAGACTGGCATGATTTTCCGGAAATGCTTTTAACGGAAAAGTTTTCCGTTAAAAGCATTTTCGGAAAAGAGCGTCTAGATTGGCACAGACGCTTTTCCGCAAAAGCACTTTTTGCGGAAAAGCGCCTGTGGCCAATCTAGACGCTGCTTATAAAAAGCCCGATCGCCATTTTCACGATTGGGGCTTTTTGCACAAAACAAATCTCAGCTGTCTACACTGGCCCTTTTGTGCAAAAGTTTTGCGCAAAGGGACTTTTGCCCGAACGGGAGCTGCATAGTATTTCCGCAAAAGCACTGATTTCTTACAGCAGGAAGTCAGTGCTTTATGAAATTCAAGCGGCCAGTGTAGACAGCTGGCCAGTTTTTCCGGAAAAGTGGCTGATTTTCCGGAAAAACTGGCCAGTCTAGACACAGCCATGAAGTATTCTCTTCCAGAGAAGGGGGTGGTGTATTACTTTGCTGATCAGCTGAATGCTGTTGGAATCTCTCCTGAGTGGCACACAAGTGCTCAGCTTGCAGGGGACACTGGTAACAACATAAGACTCTTAAAGCCTGTGTATCAGGGCAAAAGAGGAGGAGGTTAGGGATGTTAAATATTGGTTAATTGAATAGTCGAATAACCTCATGAATTCTTATTGGTTAGTTGACTAGTCTCTAGTCCCCAAGGACAGAGCCAGCAGCCAGTGCGCTCTGGCATCACTCACGAGGAGTCCTCTGCCACTCCGTGGGGTGCCAGGTGTCAGTGCGGGGTGCTAGGCTGGAGCTGGTCCATGAGGGGAGTTGGTTTAAAAACAAGCTCCCCTCACACGCTGGCTGCCTGTTGCCTTGAGCTGCTGCCTGGACCCCTTGCAAGCCAGGACTGAGAAGGACTGCTAGCCAGCCTGCTAAAAACATTACTGGCAAGGGCGGGGGACGGAAATGCATGTAGTCTATAGCATTAACCTATAAGCTTTTGCTTATCAGTTAATCGGCTACATTATTACATCCCCAGAGGGGGTGAGAGGGGGGAGCTGCACCAACACCACCTTGCCCGTAAACCTGGGCCCACATGCAGCGCCCTGGCGATCTGAGGGCGGCCGCTCTACGTCCAGGCGAGCCGGGTACCCACCCCCGCGGACACAGATGCGGATGCCGACTTTGTACCCAGCCGGGCTCTCTCTGTGGGTTGGGCGGGGACGGGGGGCTCTGGCCCGGTCGCCAGGAGGGCAGGGCTCAGGTGCTAACGAGCCGGCCCTGCGCAGAGCCCCGCACCCGCCGCCTCCCAGCCGGGCCGTGGTGCCGGGCCTGGGCGTAGCCACCTGCCCGGCGCAGGAAGGGGGCACCGACCCCTCCCCCAATGACAGGGGCCAGGGCGAGGCGCAGCGAAGCCGGCGCGGCTGCTTGTGTTGCCATGGTGACCTGGCAGGCCCGCCCCCACTGCTGCCGGGCTAGAGCCATTCACCCTGCTCTGAGGACACACTGGGAGGGGCCGCTCGCTCCGCCCAGCCTCTCTCTGTTTCCTGTCCCCTCAGGCGTGGGAACAAGTGCAAGAGCGACTCTCCGTCGCTCTTCTCTATGGTTTGCTACTCCCAATCCCGCTCCTTCCGGTTACAAGCGGCCGCCTAGCTACGCTCTATGGTTTCCCCTCCCCCAGCCGCCGCGCTGGGCCCCATTTAGCCCTCCAGAGCCCCATGGATGGTGGTCTCCTGGGCGAAGGGGCCCTTCTAGCTCTACATCCGGCCGTCTCTATGATCTTCCGCCTTTAGGGCCCACAGGGGCGCCTCTAGCCGCCGCACTCCCGGCTCTATGGTCCGCGCAGCTCGGAGCGCTTCCCAATCTCCTCAGCGCCGGCGTCGCTGCTGCTGGCGGCCGGAGCCGGGGAGCGAGCGCGGCGGGGCCGGGGCCTCCCCCCTCTGCGCGGCCATGGACCTGGAGGTGCCGGACGATGCGGAGAGCGCGGCAGCCGCCGAGGCCGGAGCCGTCACGCCGGAGGCTGGATGGGGGGGACCGGACTCGGCAGGAGGTGACCAGGCTGCAGACGTGGGGGGGCGGACCCCGGCTGCGCCTCCTCCGGGGCGACCTCCCTGTCAGCGCCCGGCCATGGCCCGCCTGGGCGGAGCGCCCGCTGTGCCCGCGCGGGGTGGGACCGGCGGGCTCTGGGCTGGGCTCTTGCTGTCCCGGGACAGGACGCGCTCCCCGGGCAGCATCCCCCCCCCGCGGTGCGCCTCTTGAGCCAGCCCTGCTGCGCTCCCGTCGCCCGCAAGGGGTAGCCGGGGGTGGGGCGCGAGCCCCGACAGCTGTGGGGGAGGGGCATAAAGTACTGATGCGCGGGGCGATCCGAGCTGCCCCCGGGGAGTGCAGTGCGGCTCGTGGACTGCTCCCTAGGGGCAGGCGGGAGCCCGTTGCTTGGCAGGAGGAAATCAGGGATGGGGCCTTGTCCACACAGGCCCGTGCCCCGGAGAGCGGGGCACAGTCTTTCATTAGCCCCCAGCACGATGGACTCGGTGCACCAAATAGGCTTCCTCTGCTGCCTCATGAATGGAGCTGCTGGGATAGCAACAACGTGCAGGGTCTTGGGCAAAAAATTACTCTTCTTCCAACCAAAGACTAGCGGGCAGAGCGCCCCAGTCTGGTGACAGCTGAGGCGTATCAGTGCCTAAGTTAATTGGCTTTTCTCGGCCCTCCTATCCCTATATCTCTGTGTATCCTTGCAATGCCCCTGTACAATAAGAGAATGATTAACCTCATTTTACAGGCACTGGGGCATTTAAATGACTTGTCCAGCAAGCACACACTGAGCCAGGGACTTCGTGTTTGATTCCTGTGCTACAGCCACTACTTTCTCTGAAAAGTGCAGTCCAGTTGGGTCTGTTCCTTTTGTGTTCTCTGTTCTTGGATCAAAGACCACAAAGTGGTGGTGGTGGTGTTTTTTTTTTTTTTTTTTTTTTTTAAATTCTGTCCTGTGGGATGGGAGGGGTCGTGTCTCTCACATCCCTGGTCTTCATTGCTTTCCCCAGCTATTCACACTCTTCCTATGATCTCTTTCGTGTAGCCCTTATAAATTGTGAGAATCTTTTCGAGTTACAGAAAAACAATATTTGTCACCTTCAGCTTATCCAAGGCAAGATCAGAAAGGCTGGAAACATACTAATTAGGAGACCTGACTATTATTGATCATATTAAATGAATTTGGGAGTCTCAAACTGACAATCAGAATTATGTTGCTGGGCAAATCTCTGTTCATCTGTGCTTGCTCACCGACTTACAGTTCATTATAACTACAATTTTTAGGTTCACTTTTGCATATGACTGTAGTGCAACCATTCTGGGTTAAAAAGACTACAAGGCTATGTCTACACTCGCGGCTTCTTGCGCAAGTATGGCCGTTCTTGCGCAAGAATCCGCAGAGCGTCCACACTGCCCGCCCGCTCTTGCGCAAGGAAATTTACAGTATGGCGTGGTAAGAGAGGGCTTCTTGCGCAAGAGCTACGTTTTTTTTTAACAGGTGTAAGCCCTCTTGTGCAGGAGCTCTTGTGCAAGAGGGCAGTGTGGACGCTTGGCAGGGATTTCTTGCGCAAGAAAGCCCTATGGCTAAAATGGCCATCAGAGCTTTCTTGCGCAAGAGAGCGTCCACACTGCCATGGGCGCTCTTGCGCAAAAGCACATCTCGCACATGGCAGTGTGGATGTTTTCTTGCGCAAGACTTCTTGCACAAGATTGCGCAAGAAGCCGCCACTGTAGACATAGCGCAAGTGTCATTGTGAGTCTCATTCAGAGAGATGCTGAGTATCCATGTCTCTCAACACTAAGTTTATTCATAGTGTTTAACGGAACCAATTAAATTTTGACTGTTGGAACACAATGATTTTTTTTTTTAAAGAGGCAGTATAACTTAAATAATACAGACTTCTGTAGTGGAAGTCAGTGAGCAAGGAGAGATGCACAGAGATTTATTCAGCAACATGTTTCTGATCTTGCCTTAGCTGGGAGATGCTTACCTGGGCAGCTCCCAGCCAGCAGGTTCCTTATTTAGGGTCCCTGCCTTCCACACTCCTGTAGGTGCTTAGAGCTGCTGCAAGGGCCATGTTTACTGCTCTGAACTCAATGCTGTGAGCCTGGGGAATGAGAGGGGAGGGGGCACTTCACATGCTGCCTGTCCTGCAAACAGGCAGCTGCTGTTGGCTGGAAATGAGTCAATGGAGCTACTGGGGGAAGAGCAGCATCAGAACACTCTCCTCCCCATCTCTCAGCATTCAGAGATGCTGACATGGCCCACAGCTGACTTTACTGAGTGCAGGGTGGAGTGGGCAGGGGGTTGGTGAGGCTGCCGCACGCCGGATCTGGTGGCTTGGTGGGCCAGATGCAGCCCGCGGACCATATTTTGCCCACCCCTGCTTGAGAAACTCTCCAGTTTATTCTAGGTGTCCTTTTCTGGAACACAGTGTGAGGCTTGTTTAGCAAGATGCGGTGCAGGCAGGCAGCAGGATTTATGGCTTTTGGTGATGAGTAGAAAAAGAAAAGTGTCTAGCTGTTATGGCTTTAAAGAACACCTTGGAAACTGAATCACATGTAAACTGTTGTAGTACCATCTTCTGGAGTCCGCAGACAGTCTAGACCAGACAGCTGCATGCAGTTTTTACCAAGCAGCACTTGATGACTTTGCTCAGATTTGCTGTGATCATCAATTAAACTGATGAAAATCCTATTATGTTCAGATGTCTGGTCTTGAGGAAAGCTCTGATAAGTAGCAGCTGTGGCAGGCCTTGGTGTTACTCAGGATGGAGTACCTGTCCCCAAAAAGTGGATGGAAAGGTAGAATGGCAGGGACATCATTCTCCCTTTATTAGCAACAGTCAGGCAGCTCTGAGAGAATGAGAAGAATCCAAAATCTCCTTGTTGTGAGTTGGGTTCAGATCATTGGAGACCCAACAGTACAATGACATTAGAAAAGATGGTGCCTCAAACAGGGACCAGAGGCATCATACTTGTGGGAATCCCTGCAGTTTGGGGAGGTGGGCCTGAACTTTTCACACACCCCACGGTATTTTTCTGATCTGTCTAGTTGTGTGATCAGTTTTTCAAGTCTTGTCTCATCACTTATGATTCTTCAAAGCCAGACTTGGCAAAACACTAGAACCCTCTAGAGCAGTGGTTCCCAACCTTTTTGCTACTGGGGAACAGCAAAGCCATTCACAAACTTGTGATGGACTGGCAACACTATTTGCATATTCATTATGCAAATGATGAATATGCAGCTATGCAAATAAAGTGTTACCGGTCCACCAAAAACCCAGCCCTGTGCCAGCCCTAACCCCTAAAGTCCCCAACCCCTCCAGTACCCCCCCCAGAACCAGCCACTAACCCCAGAGTCCCCTGCATCCAACATCCCCAGTGCAAGCCTCTCACCCTCACAGCCCCCCGTACCAGCCTCTCAAACACCTCAGTGCCAGCCCCAACCCCCCGATGTCCCCAGTACCAGCCTCCTGTTTCCAGAGCCCCACTATGCCAGCCCCAGATGTTAGCGCCATCACCAGAGCCCCCCAGTGTCAGCCCTACTCCCCCACTAGCTCAGCCTCCGGAGCCCCCCAGCACTAGCCCTGCCCCTGGAGCCCCCAGTGCCTGCACTGCTGACTGTATCGCAGCACCTCTGGGGGCCGGGGCTGGGGAACACTGCCCAGTACCTCCCTATCCACCGTGGCTGTTGGGAGCAGTGTGTCTTCCTAACCTCTCAGCCAACCAGTGCCACTCTGGGCTCCTCCAGCCGTGGAAGAGCGCTTCCCTGCACTGCAGGAGGGCCACACAGCATCTCTTCCCAGCCATGGAAGAGCGCATCTGCAACTGGGAGAAGACCCTGCCCCTTCCCAGTGCTGGTTGGCTGAGAGGCAGGGCAGAACACACCTCTCCCAACAGCTGCAGCCAGAGCAGTGTACCCCAGCCCCGACCCCCAGAGCCGCCGCTGCCTGGCAGCCAGAGGTCCGTGGCCTGGCAGCAGGCTGTTGTCCAGCAGTTCGGAACCGCTGTTCTAGAGCAGGGATGGGGAATCTTTTTTGGGTCGGAGGCCGCTGACCCACAGAAAAATGTCAGGGGCTATTCACAGGTGGAAGCAAAACAAACACCCCCCCTCCCCCCAAAACCCTCACTGCCATGGACCCTGCCTGAGAAGGAGAGAGACACTCCCCACATTCTCCATGCACACCAGAGCCTAGGGGGGCCCAGGCTAGTAGATTTTTTGTTTTTTGTGTGTGCACCAGCCCCACAGTGGGACGGCGGGGGGCTGGAGCACCAGCACAGGCTCCCCAATGTGGGGGGAGCCTTGGGGGCTGGATCCATGCAAGCCAGGGGCCGCATTTGGCCCATGGACCTTAGGTTTTCCACCCCTGCACTAGAGTTTAGAAGTGGGCAATAAGCAGCCTGTGGGCCGGATGCCATTTATCAGGTTAAGCCCCTGGCAGGCCGCGGGTGCTTTATTTATCTGTGCGTTGGCAGGTACGGCTGCTTGCATTTCCCGTTGGCCTTGGATTGCTGTTCCCAGCCACTGGGGTTGCAGGAAGTGACGTCCTGGAGCATTCCACTTCCCCACTGGCCTGCAATGGTGATCCACGGCCAACAGGAGCTGCAAGTCGGTGGCCGTGCATGTACATAAAGCACTGGAGACCAGCTAAGGGCTACCCCAGTGAACTACGTCCAGGCTGCTTATTGCTCATTCCGGAGTTAGAGGGTGAGGCCTCTAGTTGATCTAATTCTGTTATCTGACTTGGTACACTGCATCTCCCTGTCTGCTACTCCCCCTCTGGAGACAAGTCTGTTCACTTTTAGCTCCTCAGCCTCTGTGGACACTGAAGCTATAATACCAATACTTTGGGACTGGCATTAGGGGTGCTGGTTAGAACAATATTACAATGAAGTGTTTGCTCATTGGTTACCGTTTCTTCCTTTTGCCAGAGATAAAATCATAAGTAACTTCACAAGGGGCGTGGGAAACGATTTTATCTTGTGCGTAGACTAAAGGCTGAGACAGAAGTCTACCTGCAGGCCAGCCTTTCCCAGTGGGGTGAAAAAGAAAATAGGAGTGGCCATTCCCAGAATGGAAAGATTTTACCAGCTTAAGGAAGAATCCGATATAAACATCGTCCCAGGAGCGGTGAAGATTAAAAGCTTGGTGGCACAGTGCATACCCACTGCCCTTGGAAACAGTGCCAGTTAAGGTTATGGTAGCTAGTCAGAAGACCCCTCCCAACTCATTACATTTTAAAGACCTTTTTTGCAGTAACTTCTTCCTAAGTGAGCCCAGTACATAGTCTGTCCATTGGGAATTAGAAGAAAGTCTTTGAACTAAATTTATAACTGTCTAAGCAAACTAATTGCTTCTTTAAATGAGACTGAGCGGGAGGATTTCTAGTGGGAGTTGAGAGCTGAGGAAGGCCAATAAGAACTAGAGACTTTCCCTCTTAGCAGTGGGTATTCTAGCCTCTCTTAAAATATTTTTGACTTGATATTTTTTACTAGCATTTGGCTTAGGTGTAACTAGGTGTATGTAACAGCTAGTTGCATAATCCAGTACTACTACTGAACATATGCACAACATGCCTCAAGTGGCACATGACCAGTATTCATCGCCCAATTTGGTATGCTGGTCAGATCATTAGCTTCCCTGTCTCAGGCCAAGTACTGATGTGGAGTGCTGAGCCTAAACCCCCTACCTGAATCCAGGATTGATGGGACTCGGTGAATTGTGGCTGCTGTTCTGTTCAGGGAGCTCTCTTGTTAAAGGGCTCTGAAGAAGTCTTCCTTAGGGAATAATCTGAGACTGAGCTCAGATTCATTGTTACTTGCACAATGATTCAAACAATTCACTCACATGACCTATGTGCATCTGGCAAGAGCCCATAATCTGATTAAAATGTGAATTTTTCCCAAATACAGATCTTGTATTAAAAACTAAGTCCAAATTACATTGCTAGCTCTCTTCATGAAAGCGTCTCTCAGCTGAAAGAAATTAAATCCAGAAATAGATCTGACATAGTCATGTGATATTCCGACAGAGGTTCAGGGTACTGTGCACATCAGGTGCTGCTTAAATCTTTGTCACTTCTTCTTATTCCCATCTATCTCTTTGGGCTGCTGAGCATATTCCTGCAGACCTGAATTAATTTGCAGGAGCCTGGCAGGTGCCTTTCTTCTGGCAGTGGTGATGTTGCACTTGAATATTTTCTAAGAGGCTTGTTTTCCAGCACATGATTAGTTCCCATCTGTCTGTGCATGTGGGAACAAAGGGGAGTTCAAGATGTAATAGACTGGAAAGTCACATTTGTCTGAAAAGGTTGCTTCTTCCCTTGTCTCATGTTAACTACAGCAGAGTCCACTAAATTGGTACATTGTCAGTTTCACTCTGTTTTATTGTCTTGTTTTGTGCCTTCTCTTTTCACCTCCTGCTGTGTAAATACTGGCGGTTCAGCTTCAGGACCCTGTCTCCTATTCCTCGGATCCTTGCACTGAGCTGGGGAACAGCAAGAGCTTGGAATCATTTTCTTCAATCCAATGACATTTTTATACTGGTGGGTTGTAATGGGAACTTGTTGGGTAATGGAGTCCCCTTTTGTTCTCTAAGTCCTTATGATGCTGGAGAATAGAAAACTTGGGTTCCAGGGAGCCCTTTTCTTTTCTACAAGCTGTCAAGCAGTGAGAGCTTGGGCAGGGACTGTAGGAGAAGAGTAGTACTTCAGTTCTCAGTTGTTTGTGGGTTCTGGGGAGGAGGTTAGAGATGCCTGGCCTTGCTATTCTTGCTGAAGATAGAGGTGGGAACGTATTACTGTAAACGGTCAATGGCTAAGCCGGGGCTGTCACTGTTACACGCAGGCTCCTGCCCTGCTCCTGGGAAGCTGGCTGCCACCCCGTGTGACTGCCTCTGTATTAGAGGCAGCAGCACGGGGCAGCAGCTGACTCCCCGGGTGTGGGGCCAGCAAGTGGGGGTCCAGTAAGTGTAACCACTGAAAAATTCAGCAATTATGCGGTTTCACAATTACCTGAATTTTAACATCCCTAGCTGAAGAAGCAAGTGTATGGAGGCAAGGGGTGTGTGTGAGCCCACATATGTTTGGACCTGTATACATATCAGTAAAGCACTGTCAAAATCCTGTCAATATTTTTTCATAAAGGAGGTGTGTGTTTTTTTGTTTTGTTTTTTGGTTTTTTTTCCAAAGGTGATGTGTATTCAAGGGGATTCTATCACAGTGTAATTTTAACAGTTCCGTTGACTCTGTCCTTTTAATTCCAATACAGAGCTTTCCCATGAGCTGCAACGTCTTGTTCCGGTCTCCATACAGCTGTGACTGAGAGCAGGACGTGCTCCACTCGTAGCCATGCTAAGAGAGAGTCAGCCGTGCACTCAATAGGCCCAAAGTATTGAGGTTGTTCAGTTTCACATACACAGAGCAGGGTATAAACCAGTTTGGTATATTCTAAAAGAGCTCTTGTTCTGTGGTTTGAGTTCCCAATAAGAAATGTACGTTAGGAGGTAGTACCTCTGCATGATGTTCACTGTTACTTATCAGGATATTAAGGATCAGGTAATTGACTAATCGAATCGAATAGTCGATGCATTTTGCATCGACTATTCGATTAGTTGATAGAGTGCCTCTGCCTTTGAAGTGTATCAACAGCCCTAGGGCTGTTGATACACTTCAAAGGTGAAAGCGCCGCGTGGAGCCCAGGGTCAGCTGGGGACTCCCCTGCTGACCCTGGGCTCCATGCAGAGCTGCTGCTTTGAAATGCCGCTGCGTCCTCAGCTGATCCTGGGCTCCATGTGGCGCTGCCGCTTTGAAATGCTGCATGTAGCCTGATGCCGGGCTACCAGTGGCATTTCAAAGCAGCAGTGCCGAATGGAGCCAGGGGTCAGCTTCCCAGCTGATCTCGGACTCCACGTGGTGCTGCCGCTTTGAAATGCCGCGAGGAGCCTGACGCTGGGCTCCCTGCAGCATTTTAAAGCAGCAGCGCTGCTGATCCCAGGGTCAGCGTGGCACTGCTGCTTTGAAATGCCACGTGCAGCCTGGGGACACGCCAGCTGGCCCTGGGCTGCACACAGCTTTTCAAAGCAGCATTACCACTTAGAGTCCAGGGTCTGGCCCCAGGCTTCAAGTGGCGCTGCCACTTTGAAGTACCCCTCTTCCCCCCCCCCCCCCCCCCGGCGCTGCCTCTCTCTGTTAAGGGTGTGTGCGTGCTGTTAGACCTTCACATCCCTAGTTCCTTACTCCAGTTGAAGAGACTAATAGAAACAATGTTTTCTCTTTCCGTAAATCTTTGGTATAGCAAAACGCTTGCCCTGCATTTACAGCATCTGGTTGTATACCGCTCCGTACTCTTCCAGTACGCACACAATCACCTCATGTTCTTTTGTGGTATGGAAAATTTCTTAATGCAGATCTGTGACATGTGAAACACCTGACTGCATGTAGCTTTACAATTCCACTGAATTGATACCTTTATGATGCCAAAATATCAGAAATTCAGTATAAAGTTTATCAGTTTGTTAGTGATACCAAAAAAAGGCTGTTTGGTGCCGATGTTAAATAACAGAAGTCCGAGAGAGAGGTGAAGGAAAAAGCTTGTAACTTGCCTGGTGACCTGTGTGAAATGAGTTTAGCTTCAGTCTGTATCTCAACTGATGTTCCCAGCAGAGAGCCTGATGATCACACACCCAGAGATCAGGGTTGCAACACAGTGGGAAAACTTTTCCTAAAGTAAAGGACTTGAGTCTGTAGGACAGTGGTGGGCGATCTGTAGTCCGTATGCCTCATGCAGCCCATCCAGGTTGTGTGTGTGTCCCACAAGACCTCTTGTTTACCATTGTGCAAACACAGAGGTGCCAGATTCTGCTGGTTTCCTTCCCTGTAGTTTTTTTCCTACCAATATTGCTAAAGTGACATGCACCAAAAGCAAGGCTGCATAAAGTGGCGTTCATGCTGATTGCACAGTACATTGACTGTGAGAGCCGTGTGCTCCTGTGCATCCAATCAAAGCATTTCTACAGTTGAGTTGGCACATCCCACAAATTCTAAGTATGTATGCGCAGTTAGCAAAACTACCCTATACCAGGAGACCATCTTGGTTTCAACAATCTTGTGGACCACTGAAATGAAGAACCACTCATGCAGGCCTACTTGGTACCCTAGGCTGACCATCGCTACTGTAGAATATATAAGTCCAGCCCCTTCCACAAACACTGAAATCCTGACAACAGTATAAGAGCCAATGGTGCTGCCTTGCCTTCCCTTAAGAAGCAAATCTTCTGCTATTATGGCCATGTGGTGTGGTTTTTTTTTTTTTTTTTTTTTTTTTCCCAGTGATGTAGGCAGCCTAACTAACCTCAGAACTTTCTGGGAAACCTTTTAGTAATAAAAAGACCCAAGCTGGCAAAAGTAACTTTTTCTCTCACTTTCTCTCTAAATATGTGGGTGACAAACAAAATCTTTTCAACCCATAATTAGGAGTAGTTGTTTACCGTCATGTGTTCCTGTGGCATCTCCAGGTTACATGTGAGTTTCTTTACCATCTTGTGAATAACTAGACTGAGTCAGAGTGTGTGGTGAGTAAAGCTGAAGGACTCAATATGTTCCCATCAATTTAGGCTGTTTGGAGCTGCCAGCTGCTCAATCGAGATGCTTTTTTTTTTTTTTTTTTTTTTTTTTTTTTTTTTTTTTTGGCCCGGGGGGGGAGGTAGGTGTTTCTTTGCCAGTGTAGTGAAGACTGCACATCCCAGTTGATAGTGAGTCATACTGTAGCTCACTAATTTTTTTTTCCTACAGTATTACTTGAGTAAAACAAAATGCCACTTCCCTTATGTTTCTGTTCTATTACAATAGGTGAAGCTCTTGACTGTAATGTAAATGGTGCTCTTAAATATTTACTATAGAATAGGAAAGGGAAATGATTATTTCTGTATAAAGCACAGCTTTTTGTATAGTATTCAGATAGCACATGCAGTCAAGTTTCATCTGTAACAAACAATGCCAACTAGAATTAGCCCTCTGTACAGTTGCATAGGGCTGGGGCTGCTTCAAATTATTAAAATGATTAGGGGGTTGATGTGCATGACTTAGGAGGAGAGGTTGAGGAAACTGGGCTTATTTAGTCTACAGAAGAGAAGAGTGAAGGGGGATTTGATAGCATACTTCAGCTACGTGAAGGGGGGTTCTCAATGGTGGCAGATGACAGAACGAGGAGCAGTGGTCTCAAGTTGCAGCAGGGTAGGGTTAGGTTGGATATTAGGAAAAATGATTTCCCTAGGATGGTGGTAAAGCACTGGAATGGGTTCCCTAGGGAGGGGGTGAAATTTCCATCCTTAAAGATTTTTAAGTCCTGGCTGGACAAAGCTTTGTCTGGGATGACTTAGTTGGGGTTGGTCTGTCTTTTGAGCAGGGGTTGGACTAGATCAGTGTTTCTCAACCCTTTTTTTTAAATATAAAGTACCCCCTTTTTCAAAAAAAAATTAAGTACCCCCAGTACCTACAGTTTTCAGACACGCAATTGTAGAAAAAACATGTTGTAACACATTTGTTTAAACAACTTAATCGTAGCTGGGTAGGCAATTTTTGGGTGTAAAAAGTACAAAAATAATAAAACGCTGTAAAACTTAAACAAATTCAGTTTTCTCCAAATTTCAGTGTTGATGTACCCCCCCTACACTTCCTTCAGGTACCCCTAAGGGTTCTCGTACCACTCATTGAGAAACACCGGACTACATGGTTTCTTCCAAACCTAATCCTCTGTTTCTAAGGACATAGGTACAGATCAATCCAGATCCATTAGGAAGGCACTTTATAAGAAGGCATGTCCTTCTGGGATTTTCTTTGATGATGATCTTGTCTTGTTAAGACCTAGCGTACACTTAATACTATATCTGTTACTAGAGGTTGCTTGGGTCCTTAACTGAAATAATTTTGTTTTCTTCATTTAAATCATTGCTGTGTGGTAGGGTTGTGGATTAGGGGTTCAGTATGCAGGGTGCCCCAGGCAGAGAGGACACCACCAGCCATCTGTCACCGCAGCAGCTTGGGGCCAGGTGAGAAACTCCTGTCCATGGCTGCTGCAGTGGGCACAGCCGCAGGAGGGGTTCATGTCTCCCGAGAGGGGACAGACAGACAAACTCTTTACCCTGCCACTTGCTGTCCCAGTGGGGTTATAGCTGTCCTGGTCCCCATCTCTGGCTCCTTGCTGTTCCCCCTGTGGACATTATACAGTATCTCTGCTAGCCGATCCCTTCCTTTGTTTCTCATAAAATTGAATCATATTCCAGGCACGTCCCATTGTGCCAGCACATCCAAACCCTGACCTTGCTTTGTCAGTGTTTCTTGGTGGGCCATGACTGACTCTGCAGAAAAGACCCAGAAGCACCACCTACAGTTGAAGGTACCAATGCTTTCCCTGAGAAGACCCTGTTGTTGCTTATGTAACTTCACCAAATATACAACTATTTAGACTGAAGTTTGTCATGCCTTCTGCATGACATTTCTCAAGTTTCAGCAAACCTTGATGACCTGCTTCTGAGGAAAATTGTCTTATCATATCAATGTTAACATTTTTCTCAATACTCCCTTTGAAGTGCTCTAGCTCCTATATGCTTTTGACTCATCTTTGCAGGAGGATTTTTGTGGGGTGTAAAAGATGTGTTTTGCTTTCCATATCAAAATCCATCTGGATTTGGCAGTAAAAGACACTGGAAAAACTTGCCACTTGCATGTGCTCAGAAGAGCTTGTAAGAAGCTTGATGCTGTAACTGCGGAACATTCCATCTGCACTGAGCATATTCCAGCTTTGAAAGGAGTTTAGCTGCCGCTCCTTTAGCCTAGGGAGAAGAGGGCTGGGATCCAGAAGGAAACTCTGAATCCTAGTCCCTTCTCTTCTTCTGAGCGGGGTTTTAGAAGTCTGTGTGCTTGTTGGTCTTGGAGAGGCAGAGCAGGGCTGTTTCCATTTTCCCAGACAGGTAACTGATACGTCCCACAAGAACTGTCGGTGGAACCCTGACTCTAGTACTGCATGAACACCATCCATGGGATTGCTCTGCTTTTCAAAACGTATCTTCTAGTCTGTCCTTGACTGAGTTGCCTGTTACCACTAAGACCAGGAGTAGAAATCAGGATTGTTTCCCTCCATTTCTCTTCTGCCTAGCAAATAGCTGTGTAAGCCACTGGCAAAACGTACTTCTCATCCCCCTCTAGCGGCCAGTCCTCCCAGGGGGTAACTGTTTCTGCTGTTGTTCCTCCCATTATGGTGTATTGGGTTTTTTTTAAAGCACTAGGAGGGATGACTTGATTACTGTCTAAGTACAACATTAATAATGGTCCCTTCAATCTAGCAGAGAAAGATCTAACAGTCCTGTGGCTGGAACTTATGCTAGATAAATTCAACCTGGAAATAAGATGTCAGTTTTTTAAAAATGAGTAATTTACTATTGGAATAATTTACCAACTGACCAGTCTTCATCACTGAGGAGGCATAGCTTCCTGATAGGTCAGCATCCAGCGCTCCAGCTCAGTGTGGAGAAGGGTGGGGGGAGGATAGACCAATGCCCACAACCTGGAAACTTGCTGCGGGCTAGATGAAATTAAGAAGGTGGCCAGATCCAGTTCCCAACAACAGGACTAGATAACTCTGGAATCCTGTGTTTTGTGGCCCCTGGTGGCCGCCAGCAGCACTGCAGCCCATTTCCGTGGAGAAAGGGAAATTCTGCATGCACAACATTAATTTTTTCAAAATTCTACATTGCGTTGTGGTGCAGAATTCTTCCAGTAATCTGCTTGTCCACTGACTTATATGTTGTGCCTTTCACAGCCCTCATTGAGAGGGCTCCATCTACCTATCTTGGAAACAGACAAGTGTCTTTCTTCTCCCTTTTCACATATGAGGGAACTGAGACGTTGCACAGGATCACGTTCCGTAGAGCCCAAGGGTAGAACCAATCTCTAATAAGACAGACCCAAGTCTGTCTTTTTAGGTCCCTGCCTCTCTGAATGTGGCTGTTCAGACCACATCTCCCACTATTCCTACACTGCGATATAACATACTCATCTAGGATCGATGTCTCATTGTGTGCAGGTTGGACAGTGAATGAGGCAGAGTGTTACACAAGAGAATAATTTCTCTTCATGCGTTAGGGTTGTCAGATAATTGAATAATCAAGTAACCATTTTGAATTAAGGTGGTTACTCAACTAGTCTATAGTCCCTGGGAGCGGGGCCCGAAGCCAGTGCAATCCAACCTCACTGCTCAAAAAAACTGCTCCAAAAACCTCCAACCCTCACTGATGTGGCCCCCAACCGAGACACCTCACTCCTCTGGCTCTCCAGCCCCATGGAATGAGGGGAAGGGACAGGGAAGACTGAGGTTCCGGAGTTAATGGATTTTTGTGGACCCCCTTAGGCTCAGGGATGGGGACAAAATGAGGGGTTCAATGCGCAAAGGTGATGTGGTGTCTGGGAAGGTCTATGGGGGCTGGAGCAGCAGTGTAAAAGGTTTGGATTACATGAGGCAAGGGGGCAGAAGTTTGGGGGAGAGAGGGGCTTACTTTGGCTACGAGACCTTACCTGGCTCCCAGCCAGCAGATTCCTTAGCCTGGGTCCCTGCCTTCCAGCCCCTGTACCTGCTCAGGGGAGCTGCAGGAGCCATGTTTATTGCTTTGAACTGAATGCTGTAAAGTGGGGGGGATGCGGAAGGAGGGGCACTCTCCATGCTGCCTATCCTGCAAACAGGCAGCTGCTATTGGCTGAAACTGGCCAATGAGAGCTACTGGGGGTGAGGGCAGCTGTCGCCCCACCCTCCAGGCTCTTGTAGTTCAGAAACACAAACACACACATGGCCCTGAAGCTGGCTTTCCTGAGTGCCAAGCAGGGGCAGGCAGGGCTGAGGCTTTCACGGGCTGAATCACCTGCAGATTATCTTTTGCCCAGCCCTGCTGTAGAAGCAAGCTGGGGGTGTGGGGTCTTGGAGAAGGAGTGAGGGGGATTGGGGTGCAGGGTCTGGACATGGGGCCGGGGAGGAGCTGCTTACCTGGCTCCGTGCCCTTGTGGGTCCCAATATGGTCTCCTGCTGATCCCATTGGCTGCAACTCCAGCCAATGAGAGTGGCCGGGAAGGCCCGTCATTATGCTGGCATTCCCCCAGTGATCTGGGTGGGAGGGAGGCAAGGCAGCATAGAGCTGCTTGTTCTGCTCTCTCTTTGCACTCCCTCTCATCTTCCTCCCCTTGGGGAAAGCCCTTAATTATGCTGCTGTCTGTGTCTGAGCTTTCTTCACACTCTTCCTCTTCTCCCCACCTGTGGGGAAGCTGCCGGGTCCCCCAGCTGAGCTGGGCAGGAAGGAGGCAAGAAACTGTGTGGCTCTGCTCTCTGTCTCTTTTGAGTCGGTCTGGCAGTCGGGGCTTGGTGGACAGAGCCTAGAATGCCAGCGAGCTCCCTGCTGCGGGGGAATGGGGTTGGGGGGGATTAGCTCAAGCTGCGGACCACCTGGGAGGCCTCTGTGGACCGCACTTAGAGAACCACTGACCTAGGCTTATCGGTTAATTGTATAGTCAACTACTTGTTTACATCCCTGTTAGGTACTAGGCAAAAACTCAAGCTGGGTCCTGTTCCTGGCTCTGCCTGTTTGTGATGACTATTGCAATCTGCCTGTGCAGAAGGGATATTAATTTAATGGGTGATGCTTACCAGGCAATGGTTAACCATTACCCAGGAGCAGGCCCCTGCTTGTGGCCCACTGGCAGCCCAGTCGCTTGCAGTCCACCCACCCCCATTTAACCGGTTAAATTTAATGTTTAACCTACTGTGCAGGAGGCCAGAATGAAAATTGCATGATCACTCTTAATTCTGGCATTTGAATGCTTGCCATTGTAACCCCGGTGTCTTTTGACAGAAGTTTTCTATATTTAATATAATGTAATTGTTCCATTTATATTGTAATTTAAGATTTCTGAAAAGAGCATTGTTACCCTTACACAGTCGGAATACACAAATGGAGAGAACTTGTTCTTGAATGAATAAAAATTTGACACAGCCATATTTGTTCAATGGAAGTAGTAGAGGCCTGGCTAAAAATGTGTGTGCTGCTTGGGGTAGGGATGTAATAGCATAGTCGATTAACCAATAAGCAAAAGCCTACACTCATTTCTCCTGCCCCTTGCCAGTACTTTTTAAAAAAAAAAAAAAAAAAAAGGAGGCTGGTGAGCAGTCGGGCTCAGTCCTGGCTCATGCTGGGTCCGGGACCTATCCCTGCTACAGCTCTGCATTTAAAGTGTATTAGGAGCTGGGTGGGCAGGCAGCCCAGCTCAGTTGTGGCTCACGCCGGGTCCGGGAACTCAGACCCCCTCTAGACAGGGGCTGCTGCCACCTCATGCTGCTGTCTCTCAGCAGCACAGGGCAGCAGGCAGCCGATCAGCAACGGGAACTGGTTTTTAAACTGGCTTCCCTCATGGACCAGCTCCCACCTAGCACCCTGCGCTACTGCCTCTGATATGGAGGCAGCAGCACGGAGTGTCAGGGGGCTCCTTGGGAGTGAGGCCAGAGCAAACTGGCTGCTGGCCCCGCCCCTAGCAACTATAGAATAGTTGACCAACTGTCAAGAATTCATGAGGTTACTCGACTATTCAATTAATCGATATTTAACCATTCCTAGCTTGGGGGCTGGAGATGCTGCCTTGTTTTTATCAGTCTGTTTTTGAGCAGAGTTGCAGATCTGTGCTAGAAAGGGCCTTTTCTTCATGTCAGGGTTGTCTAGGCTATGTTAGAGGTGCCTGTGTGAATGGTGTACAGTGTTGCGTAGCTAACACATCCATGCTTCTCAGCTTGATAGCTAAATCACAAGGTGGCATACCTCATTGACAATCCCTTGGAAATAGTATTTCTACTGAAGTTCCATCTTCCAGTTTCATTATGGTCTTTGGCAGCTCACTTGGAGCTTGTTTTGTTTCAGCATTGTAGGTGCCCTGTAATAGGACATCATGCAAATCCACTCCAGTATCTTAGAACAGAGATGGCCTTTATCCAATCATAGGGTGAGAGTAGGGCATGAAAGTGGTGATCAGCAGCTGAATTTCTAAGTGTTGTTTTTTCATCGTGCTTGGTTTGTGGGGCTACGTGATGATGCCAGTCATTAGGTGCCGAGCTTCTTTTGGTGGTTGGAGATCTTGAATGAGACTTTACAAAAATTTTGCCAAGTGCAAGTTGCAGCTGTGTCCGTGCCAGTACGTTAGAGCGACAAGGTGGGTGAAGTAATATATTTTATTGGACCAACTTCTGTTAGCAAGAGAAACAAATTTTTGAGCTCACACAGAGCCCTTCTTCACAGCTGGGAAATGTACTCTCTGTGTCACAGCTAAGTAGGAGGTGGAAGCACCTTTTGTCTCGAGGGGCAGTTAGAAACATACATGCAGAATTGGAAGGCTGGTGAACTTCTAATTATTCAGGAAAACCTTGGAGGTATATTCAGAAATAGATACAACATGCCTCTTCACCTCTGCTTTTAATCCTTTCCTCCCATATACTTATTTATTTTTAAAGGGCCATCAGCAATTTGAAAATTGTGTTTGAAAATGTTGGCTGTATTATTTAAAGGGGGCTGTATCAGGAATGGGAACACTTTAAAAATAGGTTTTAATAATTTCAAAGAAAATGTTTCAAATTTATTTAATTTCAAATTAGGTAAAATGTTATTACCCCCTTCTCTTTTCTCCCCTCCCCCTCCCCTTCAGTGTTATAAATACCAGCCTCTGGGAACTGAGAAGTGTAAAATGAAGGAGAGGAATTTACTCAGTCTAGCGAAAGAGTGTGAGCAGCCTAGCGAAAGAGCTGTATGTTCAGTGACGCATGTTGTTACTCGGTCCATTCACAAATCCCCTTTTCATCTCTGTTGCTTCAAGCACCCCAGGAAAATCTCTGTCATGCAACATTAGCAAGAGCAGAAATAAATCTTAGAGGATTTAGCCAAGCAGCTTTTGCCACAAAGCCAATCAGGAAACAGCCCACCCACTAAGAAAAATCCTGGTACATTTACTGAGCAAACCATAAGCCATGGCCTTAATGTTCAGACAGTTGCTTTTAACTGTGAGCAAAGGGCATTACATCTTTGGGGGCTGATCTTGTGGTGTGGAGTTCCTATTGACATTAGGGATGTAAAAAGGTTTAAAAACACCAACCGTGCAACAGTTACAACTCCTAGCGGTTACATAGTTAACCGTTTTTTGCCAGGTGGGACTAGGAGGAAAGGGATAGTGGAGAGGTGCCTCCCTCTGCTCCCGGGAGCTGCCTGCTGCTCCATGCTGCAGGCCCTGCAATGTAAGGATTATGCTGCGGAGGCCGCAGCATAGCCGGCTCTCCAGGAGCGAGGCCTGCAGCCAGGGGCCAGTGTGCGTAAGCTGGCTCGCACCAGTTTCAGCTGCTGGTCCCACTCCTGGGGAGCTGGCTGTTGCCAGGCTCTGCAGTGTCGGGCTTATACTGCAGAGCCCACAGCGCAGCCGGCTCCCTGGGAGTGGGACCAGCACACACTGCCCCCTGGCACACGCTGCCAGCCCTGGTCTGCAAGCTCTTCCACCAGATCCAGGCCTGGGGCACCAGCCTTACTCCCAGCAGGGAGCTGGCTGCTCTGAGGTGCAAGCTGGCTGCTGGCCCTACTCCCAGGGAGCCAGCCACTCTGCATTATAAGCCTTATGCTGCAGAGCAGGGCTGGCTGCCAGAGTTGGTGCATGCCAGGAGCTGGCTTATACCCTGAGGTTTGGAATTGAACCTTCCGCTCACCTTGTCTACCACTGGAATACCTACCATTGCAAAAGGGAAATAGTGTAGGGTGGTGTCGAAGGGCATGTCTTCACTACTTGCTGGATCAACAGGCAGTGATCGATCCAGCAGGGGTTGATTTTATTGCATCTATCACACTCTCCTGTCAACTCCAATACGCTACCAAAATGAAAAAATAGGGGGAGTTGTTGGGAGAGCGTCAGCTGTTGACTTACTGCTGTGTGTTATTCCCGTACCTGAGGTTGCATAACGTAGGCTGATGTGTATACTACTGTGGGACAAGACCTAAGGGGAGAACAGCTGCTTTCCCAAGCACTCTGTGATGTCAGCGAGGTTGGTAGAACTCATGAACTCACTAAATTTTCCTCTGTATTACCAGAGAAGTGGCCAGCAGAGACCAGAGGCTTTCAAGCTGCTTATGCCCTGGTTTCCTGCAGGAACTCATGGCTTGTTTAGCAAAGCATTGATGCTTCAAAAGTGTGTGGCTCTGACAGGGAAGAGAATTCATTCTGAGCTGAGTTCTAAGGCTTTTGAATATATCCGCTCTAGACAGGCTTCTCCAGGCCAGCTTTATGCTTCAGTAGTGTCAGGAATAAACCATCTGGGGTCTTACAGGACCGTTGAAGAACCCCTTTTTAATTGTCCATCCTGCTGCTTGTCATTCTGATGAAATCTGCTCATGGTCAGTTTTGCCTGTCCTTTTACTCTAACCCAAGTTGCAACATGGGTCTTGTTCTATGTCTTGTTGCCTCTGTTCTTGAAATAAATGGGTAAAGCAGCTGTGATACGTAATAAATACAAAACTGTAGAGTCAGTCCAGTTATCAAATGAGGAAGTTCACTATCTGTTATTTTGGGGTCCTAGTGCCATGTGGCAGGAGCACAGATGGTCTGGACAAGTACATTTATTTTCTGAGTATGTTGAAGAGTGTGCATTCTTACTCTTGAGTGAGATTCCCCTGATACCTGTTGAGCATCTTTGGCTATTTGTTCCCCATTAGTAAACTGGTAACAAGGTGTAATGAATGGGGAGGGAAGGGGAATCACTCTTTTTCAGGACACCCCAGCCATTCAATTAACTAAACTAAATTGCCTGTAAGGGTTAAATCTAGAGAGTCTCCAGGAAGAGTTGGCGGAGAGCCAATGAAAACAGAGTATGGGTTTGGATTGAAAAGCAGGACCTTCCTGGTGCAGTCTTTGTGTGACCAGAACCAAACTGGTGGGAACAAGGCATGAAATTTCGAGCAATATCCGTGCTTAGGGAAGGACTAAATCGTGGAACAGATATGAATAAAACAGGGAATGTTTAGTTAGATGCGATCAGATTATATTCTTTATTTCTGGGTTTGTTGAACTGCTGTGCTGAGTCTATGTACTACCCACACTAACTTTTTAACTGAATCCCGGGGAAGCAGTTCTGTGTTTTTAATCTTTCCTTTTTCAGTTGCTCTGTAACACCCAGCAACCAAGTGTTTTCTTTGATTTTTGTTAATATTGCCACCTTTTTTAATATTATGATCTCATTCCTGTGTCCTAGAGGGCAGAAAGTTCTGTGTGCAGGTGCCTAAAACTGCCAAGTCAGCTATTAAGAATTATAGTTTGTTTTCAAGCTCTCTCCAGAGGGGTGGTTAAAGAACTTGAGGATACCTCATAGGAAGAAATTCCTAAGCCAGTCTTCCTGGGTTCTCAAAGAGGATTTTTCATTTGGGTAGTGGCAATGTTCCACCCAAGGTGTGACCCTGGGGAGTTTTTAAGCAGAAGCCTTTAGTTGTAAGGTATTTCAAAGTCTCTTGCAGGCTTCCACCTTCTGCACTCTAAGGCTACGTCTAGACTGCAAGACTCTTTCGAAAGCCTCTTTGGAAAAAGAGCGTCTAGACTACGACCAGTATTTTTGAAAAAGCAAGCCTCATTATATAGCGCCTTTTTTTGAAAGAGCACTTTCGAAAAAAGGCGTTCTTCCTTGTAAAACGAGGTTTTCTGCTGTCGAAAAAACTGCCACGTTCTTTCGATTTACTTTCAAAAGAATGTATCAGCAGTCTAGATGCAGGGGAAGTTTTTTGGAAAAAAACCCTGTAGTCTAGACACACCCTAAGTGCCAGAGTGGGGAACAATCTTGACAAGAGAGATGTTAGGAAGTTTGCTTAATTAATCTTTGAAATCCTTCAGTGACAGGTGGAATAAAGGGGGAAAATAAATATATTTGGTTAACATCCCCACTTTGTCTTTAGTGATGAAAAACTGGATTATGAAAGCTAAATGTCTGAACATACCACAGGATTACATAATGATACAGCTGAATGTGGAGCAGTGTATTTTACCATTAGCAGAGCCTTGCAAATCCATGGGGATCCATGGATGAGGATGCGCAGGGCTTGATAAACGGCGGAGAAAGCCGCCGCTCGCCAGCCCCGCACTGCGCATGCGCAAGAGCCGCATTGCGCATGCGCGCGTCGCCGGTAAACAGGGCGCGTGGCTGAAATCTACTCGCCATGGGCGAGTAGATTCTATAGTTTGTTGAGCCCGGAGGATGCGGATATCCATGGGTCATTTTTGCAGATACTGATTTTGTATCTGCGCAGGGCTCTAGCCATTAGGTGTTATGTATGTTCTTTTTTTATTAAATTCTTGTTTCATTTTCCAGATGACCTGTCATACAGTTTGCACTAAGCGCTCTGAAAAGGCCTTTCTAGCCATGCACCTGATTTTAAAATGGTAAAATAAATTAACTCATTTGTTTTAAATTTCACTGCATTTGTCCTGCTTATTTAGAGCTGTAACTGGCCTCCCTGCTGTATACGCTCTCTTGGTTAGTTGTTAAGGAGACATTTTAACACTCTGCATTAACTCAGCAGTAGGCGCTTCATGAGGAATGTCCTGCTGTAGGGAGGGAAAGTGCACAGCCTAGGGTGAGAAGTAATCTAGGCTTGGAATGGGATGACTTAACTGCTATCCTGAATCACCTTGTGATCCTGGATAACAGCAAATTATTTCCTGTGACAGTGTGAGTTTCTGCTGAAGTGCTTCTTAGAAATAGCCTGGTTATGGGGCCTTTTTTACTTCAGATGTATTCTGTAAGTTGCAGTAATTTGTACTAAAGATTTTCCTTGGGCGAGGCATCTTGTTCCATGTCTCTGGTTATGCTGCGTAGGAGAGATTCCTCGGACTGATCACTGCACACTATGGCTGCCGTTCAGCAGGCCTCCATTCCTGAAGCAATTCCTGTGGGAAGGAGAAGGATTGTAGAGCACTAGTCACAGGGGAATGGTTTCCTCTGGACCTAGGTTTGCTTATATGGAATGGTGCAAGAAGCCTGGATATGGGGGACAGCTCAGCTATACACTGTGCCAACAAGGACACTGAAGCAGGGTCTCACACTCTCGGCCCCTTGACCATCTATGGGCTGAAGCAGATTCACGGTCCAGCCTGGGAGACCCTGAGGCCTAAAGGAGGGTGTGTGTGAAACTGTCCCCCAAACCCTGCCTCTTCCCCCTACTGCTCCACCATGGCACTCCTGTCCCCTGAGGGACCCGGCCTCAAGGATTACTTGGGTGGTCTGGCACTAGTGGCAGCAGCAGTTGAGCCCCCTCCCCACATCCCCGTGGCTCTCACTGCAGTAGGGAAAGTGGAGTGTACTCGGTGGGCACTTTCACTCCACTTCCCCGCAACTCCTACTGCTGGGCTCCCACCTTATCTTAAGGGGAGAGACCATCGTATAGAAAGTGTTGCGGGGGAGTAGGGGTGATTGCTCTCTGTTGCTGTGTAGTAAAATTTGTTACTACAGTAACACCCAGGCCAGGTCCCAGCCCCTTTTTGCTAGGTGTTTTACAGACCTAGATTTAGTAAGGCATTTGCTGCCCTGAAGCTTACAATCAAAATAGGCAAAACAAAGGATGTGGGAAAGGGATTCTTTGATTCCAATGAGATATGGGAGCGTTGTGATCTAGTGTGACCTCGTGTTAACAGGCCAGAGAACTGCTCCACAATAATTCCTAGAGTGGCTCTTTTAAAAGAACATCTATACTTGAATGATTAACTGATAAATGGATGCTTATCGATTAATGATATTGGCTACACACACCCTGCACCAGTAAATTTTGTAGCTGCCTGGCTCAATCCAAGCTTGCACTGGGTCCGGGAGCTACCCCCGCTGTGGCTCTGCAAGGAAAGTAATTTAGGGGCTGGGTGGGAAGGCAACCTGACTCAGTTTTGGCTCGTGCCAGGTCCAGGAACCATCCCAGCTGCAGCTCTATGCTATTATTGCAGAGCTGCAACAGGGATAGTTCCTGGGACTCCGCATGAGCCAGGACTGAGCCAGGCTGCCTGCTCACACATCCCCTAAATTACCCCCGCTGTGGCTCCGCAGGGCAAGTATTTCCCAGACCCAGCGCAAGCCGGGCCCATGCGCTTGCAGTGCTAACCCTTATCAATTAACAAATTACACACTTCTTAACATCCCTAATTTAAAAATTATCAGTGGTGGAAAATCCATCATGACTCTTGGTAAACTGCTCCAATGCTTAATTACCATATTTGTCATTCATGCGCTCCCCCCAGCCGCCCCTGCATGCTCACGGACACCATCCCTTATTTCCAAGATGAACTTGTCTGGCTTCAATTTCCAGTCATTTGGATTATATTTTCATTTTCTCTGCTAGATTAAAGAGCAGACTGAATTTGTTCCTGATGTGGGTTTTTGCAGACTAGACTCAGTCAAACTCTTCTCTGTGATGAGCTAAATAGATTGTGCTCTTGGATCTGTCGTCATAAGGCAGATTTTTCTAACCCTTGAATCATTCTCATAGCTCTTCTCTGAAACCTCTCCAATTTATCAACATCCTTCTTGAATTGTCGACATCAGAACTGGACACACGTTCCAGCAGTGGTTGTAGCAGTGCCAAACACGGTGGTAAAGTAACCTTTCTACTCCTACTCAAGATGTCCCTGTTTATGCATCCCATGCTTGTGTTAGCTCTTATGGCAAGAGCATCACGCTGGGAGCTCGTGTTTATCTGCTTTTCCACCACAGTCTCCCAATTTTTCATTTGCTGCTTCTTAATATTGTCCCCAATCCATAAATATGGCCTATATGCTTTGTACATAGATGTATACATTTACCTGTAATAAAACACAAATTTGTTGGTTGTATCCATTTTATCAATCAGTCCAACTCACTTTGATCAGTGACCTGTCATCTTCATTAATTATCGCTCCCATCTTTGTTGTGTGATCTTGCAAACTTTATCAGTGATTTTTTTGCATTTTCTTCCAGGTCATTGATCAAATTGTTAAATAGCATAGGGCAGGGATGGGGACCCTCAGACCTGGGAGTCAGAAGTGGCCCCTGGCTTGCCTGGATCTGGACCCTGAGCCTCAGGGCTCTCCTCCTACCCCAGCATTGGGGAACCCGCACTGGCGCTCCAGCCCCTCTGCTGCCCCACTGCAGGGCTGGAGCACACAAAATCTACTAGCCAGGGCCCCCTAGGATCTGGTGTGCAAGGGGAATGTGGAGACTATCTTTCTGCTTCTCAGTCGGGGCCATGTCAGAAGTTTTTTTGGTTGTTTTGGCCTGTGTATGGCCCCCAACTAATTCCCCCTGCCCCCATGCGTCAGCAGCCCCCTACCCAAAAGAGGTTCCCCATCCCTGGTGAAGGGTGAATAACTGATCCCTGCAGGATGCCACGAGAAACACGTGCTCTGTGGTGGTTCCTTATTTATGATTAGACACCGGTCAGCCATATTTTAATACACTTAATGTGTGCCATATTAATTTTATATTCTAATTTTAAATCAAAATGTCATGCAGTACCAACTCCTTAGAGGGGTCTAAGTATGTACACTATTACCTTTATCAGCACTATTACCTTTGTACTCTCATTAAAAAGGTTAGTTTGCCAGGATCTGTTTTCCTTAAACCCATGTTGCTTTGCATTAATTACATTACCCTCCTGTAATTCTTTATTAATGGAGTCCTGAATCAGCAGCTCTATTATCTTGCCCAATGTTGGTATCTGGATGACAGGCCTATAATTATCTAGGTCATCCTATGTACCCATTTTTAAGAATGACACATCTTTCTTCCAGGCTTCTGGAACTACTGCAGTACTCCAAGATGTACTGAAAAACAACATTAATGATCCATCAGGCTCCTCAGCCAGCTCTCTAAAAATTCTTAGATGCAAGTTACTTGGACTTAAAAATGTCTAACTTCAGTAGCTTCTGTTTAACATCCTCCAGAGATACTAGTTGAACAGAGTATTATCAATCACCACAGTGAGAATATATCGTTTCCTTCAGATATAGAACAGTAATATTTACTGAAGTCTTCTGCCTTTTCTGCATAATTATTAATTAATTCTATCATCTCCATTGAGTAATGGCTCAGTACCATTAGCAGGATTCTTTTTATTATTATTCTGCCAATAGATTTCTCCCTGTTGTGCTTGTGTCTCTGCTTTCCTTAACAATTTTCTACAATACGTAACTTCAGGTTTATATTCATTTATTGCTATTAATTTTTACCCTTTCTTCCATTTGCTATATTTTTTTGTTACAGCTGCTATGGCTTTCTCTAAACCAAATCACTTTTTAAATCAGCACGGCCTTCTTCCTTGATTATTGTTTTTTGGCTTTTGGGGATATGTGGTATTTATTCTGACTTTTTTTTTTTTCTGATTAATTTCTTCCTCAATCTGACTTGGCTCACAGTTTTAACTTTGTGAAATTCACCTTATTAAAGCATCAGATATAGATATAGATATGGATGTGTATGTATGTTACTGGTCTGGACTTCATTATGTTTGCTCATTATAAATGTGACCAAGTCTTGATCCCTTGTACGCAAGCTACCATTTAATTTTCAGTGATCAGTTCCTCTTTATCTGTTAAGACAAGGTCCAATATAGAATTCTCTCATGTTGTCTACAACACTTTCTGGGTTAGGGAATTGTCGTAGTATGTAATGTTTAGAAACGGCAAGGGTGTTTCAGTACTGACAACATAAGACTTCCAACATATGTCACTCCAGTTGAAGTTCCCCATGATCAGACAGGTTTTTTTTTTCTTTGCACTTATATATATATAAGTGCATAAGGTGGTGGTCATCTTGTTTCTCGGTGTGATTTGGTTGTCAGGCACCAGCTAAATAGGTTGCTGCCATTGATCTTTCACCTTGCATTTGTGCACATCATTCCATTGGGTTTCTGTAAGTTCATGTGTGTGTGTGTATTTTAGAAATGTGTGTTTGTCCGTGAGTCCATTCAAGAACTGATTCTAAACTTATAAGAGCTAGGACCACCAAATTTGGCATGCAGCTTCCTTTTATCTGAACTTAAAGCGAGATCAGGATTTGGTTGTGCCAGGACACTGGGATGTGCCTAGAATTCAATTTTTTTTTTCTCTTGTAAAATGGAAAGGGAGGGGTCTGACAGGATGAACAATTATACTGTGGAATGACCACAGCTCTGCGCCCCCAGGCTTCAATGCTGGGTAAGTCTTCTAGTACCAACTAGACTGAATTGATGTTAATCTGTAAGCAATTCCAGTTCTTGTTTGCTACCCAAGCTCCTAGCACTGGTGTATAGGCAATTCAGGAAATGCTTCTCTTCACGTCTTTTGGTTCCTTATTTAAGTTGTTCTCAGCACCTTGATTTGTGCCAGAAATTAAGGAAAAAGCAATTCAGGAAAAAATGCCAAAAAATTGCTTCTCGTGCTGAGAATCATGAGCATCTGACGTAGACGAGCCAGCTAGGCAAGGTTGTAGAGGAAAATCAGTACAGGCATTCAGAATGTCAGATGGGAAAGTAGACCGTGAAGAAGCTAACCTCAGGGAGCCCCCATCATTTCCTCACAACATTGTCTCAGTTCCTATAAGCAGCACAACATGAAGGCTGTAATTAGAGGGAAACAATAGAGTAACATCACTCTGAAGGGGAAGCTATTTATAAGCTGGCCTTCCCACTGATCTACAATGACCTACTTCACCTTATTAAATATGCAGCCTTCCCTTTTAAGATTATCGTTCTAAGCAATTTTTAAAGTAACCCACCATTTAAAAATCTAGCACATTGCTGTAAGGAGATGCTGTGGCTAACTCTACCCAAAGCAAATTCAGCAGCCTCTGCCATTTGTAAGCTTACAGAATTAGGGAAGTAAACCAATTTGAGAGATTGTACATGTTAATAGGGAAAGACAACACAAGACGAGCCTGTAAAAGGGAAGCCAACTTTACATACTGAAATGAATTCATTCTCCCTTAGAGCATTCAGGATAATTCAGTGAGTTACTTCAGGCTTGTTTATATATAGGAGTGGCACCTGTTTAGCTAGCTAGTTATAAAACAAGTCACACTAGTTCAGCTCTGTTTAGATCAGTGGTTCTCAACGTGGGCCATATGGCTCCCCAGGGGGCCATGCCTTACTTCTAGGGGGCCACATGGAAAAAAACGGAACATTAGGGGGCCACAATAAGTTTGAGGGGCCACCCAAACTTAACTGCCAGGCGTATGATGAATGAGGCTCAGAAGGGGGCCATAAGCAAAAAAGGTTGAGAAACGCTGGTTTAGATGATGCTTTCTACACCATACGGGAGCATGGTGCATTATAGGCACAAAGCAGCCCAGGCCCAGGAGAATTTGCTATCTAAGCACACTGTACTGAAGAGAGTGGAACTGAGTAGCATCCTGCTTTCCATAGCCAATGGCTGGAGCAAACTGCACAGTTGTATGTTGCACACAAGTGTGCTGAAGAAGAATATCCATTCAATTCTCTCCATGATCCTTTCTCTCCCACAAGCAAAGGAAGACCAAAGACTCTGGAAGATAACTGCTGACTTAATAAAGTGGAGTAGGGTTTTGGGAATGTTGGTCCATCTTCTATAGAGAGGGGACTAGAATGTTTGGCTGGCCTCCACCTCAGAAGGGGAACCAATTGCCTTGGGAAAAGGCTAGCCACAAAAGTCAAGAGGGGGTTAAATTAATAATAAAAGGGGACTGAGCTGGGGATCAGCTGTGCGGCAGCTGCCCCTTTGAAACACCACCTCCGTGCATTTCAAAGGGTCAGCTAAGGACTCCCTAACTGATCCCGGGCTCCACGTGACCTTTCCCCCAGAACCCGGGGTCAGCTGGGGAGTCCTTCGGGCATTTTTAAAGTGGATTGGCTGTGCGGTGGCAGCGGCTGTCCCTTTGAAACGCTGCCTTGGGGTTTCAAAGCGGCAGCGCCACATAGCTGATCCTCAGCTCAGCTGTGTGGTGCTGCCGTTTTGAAGTCCCCCTCCCCCTCAGAGGCAGTGGGGGCGGGGGGGGTTAGGGTAAGCAAATGCTTATGGGATAGTCAACTACTCTTTAACATCCCTGGTCCATTCCACTCACCTCCCCCCCCCTCCCCCCTTCTCTGAGTAGTCAGCAAGAAGGAACTAAGGAGGGGGCTGATTGGCAGGGCTCTATATTGGGCACCATGAAGGTGCCACTCCAGTGACCCTACTGCTAGCAGCTAGGGGGGAAGATCTTCCGGCTACTATGTAGGTGCATGTGCACATACCTAATTGGAATGGACACAAATAACATCTCAAAGAATAACAGATACATAAAGGTGAGTAACCATATTTACCCTGTATCTCTTTCCATACGTTCTCCCTGCTAAACAAATAAGACTGAGATTTCGCCCCACGAATAATCCTCAGTGAGGCGGTTCAGCCCATTAAAATCTAGTGCACCTGCATTTAGGACAGTGCAGATATTATACCACATTAGTGCATCCAATCCACTAGCCCTTGAGTTAATTTCTATGGAAGCCTTGTAGTCCATAATCTACATCTTGAAGCATTGCCTCACTTTTTCCAGGTGGGTATTAGGGATGTAAAAGGTTAACCGGTTAGCCTCACCCTTAACAGCCTGTGCCAGTCCTACTCTTGGGGAGGTTTAGCTGTAAAAAGCTTTATGCGGCTGAGCCCACAGTGCATGTAACCAGGTAACTGCTATCATTTTTAGCAGTAACATGTTTACATTTTTAACTGCATTTTACATCCCTGGTTACAACACTAGTGGGTATAACAGTGGCCATTTAACAGTTTGCTCCAAAGCCTGCAGAAGTTAATCAATGATACAAGATCTTGTCTAGTGCTAATATGTATGGCAGTGGGTCTCCAAAGAATTAACCTGGTAAGTGGTTAAAGGGGAGGTGGGAAGGGGGCTGCGGCTACAGGGCTGGAGCAGCCCCCACTGTGTGTTTAACCAGTTAGGGATGTAAAATCCTGATTAAAAACTTATCTCCAGCTTTGTTAGCGAGCATGTGTGAGGAGTTTGCATTATGGCCTATTTCCACAGTGTCAAGAATCCTTATAGAGTCGAATCTCCTACTATAGAACTTGTAAGTAAAACCAGTGTCAGTTAAGGTGTGTATGTAGATTCTAGTCTTTAGTTTAAAGCAAAACAAGTGAATTATTCTATAAATACAATAAATCAGCTTGTTCATTAGAATACCAGAATGTGACAAGATCAAAGGGGCTTTTGCCATCTGAGACACTAGGTCAGCTATAAATCACACACTGATTGAAATTTCCAAAAGAACCTAAGGGAGTGAGGCACCTGGCTTTGAAAATCCAGCCTAAATCCCATCCTTCTGGTGTTTTGTGGTTCACTTTTATTGGTAGTGGTGTTTGTAGTAGGTAGCTACAGATCTCTCTGGGTGTTGCTTGACTACAAGGATACATCCTTTGGGACTTGCCTTGATGATGATGATGATGATGGTGAAGTAAGACACAAACAATAAATGGGGTTGTTTAAAAAGTACTTGTGCTTGATTGTTAATGAAACAACTAATTTTTCCTCCAGTGTGTCTAGTTTCAGTTCAAATACACGTTTTTTAGGATGTTATAATGATAAATGAATGCTAAAAGTGGAAGCCAAACCCCAGAATCTCTGTGTGCAGCTCTGTAAATGTGCATAGTGCCTTCAGAAATAAATCCAGTCCTTGCTCCAAGGAGTGCTTATATCTGGAAAAACTAGAAACTGTGATAGCAGCTAGAGGAAGAGTCAGAAAAAAAGAAGGGTTAAATCGAATAGAGATGGGAATTGTATTGTGCTGCAATCAGAACTCTCAGCTCCGAATGGGTGTGCAAAAGGGGTGCTCCCCTTGAAGGGGGTGAGGGTGGGGCAGCAGCAAGTCAAATGTACAGAACCTAAATTGCAAAAAATTAGGGCTGAGATCTGGGCAGAGAGTTGGAGTTACAGCATGTATGTGGCTTGTATGAAGTGGCTGTCTTAAATTCTCAGGTGTGAGTAGGGACTTCCCGAGTTACATTGAGTAAGACCGTTTCAATTAGCTTGCTCAGTGTAGAAACTCCTTAAAATAGAGCTCCAGCTCATCCCTACACCCAAGTGCTGTGTCTTGTGGCTGTATTACCCCTGAGCTGGAATTAAATCAGTTTTTTCAGCAGGCCATCTGTCAACTTACTGAGGAGATGAGCTGACTGCTGCACACTGAGTTACCAGTGGAATACTTTCAGTTTCTGCACAGACTAGTTCGTTTCAAGAGCTGGTTTTGGCTGTCAATGCTGCTGTTCCCTTGGAATGTAATTTGTTCCAAAAAAGCCGGATGGCTGGTCTGGTCACCCCTATTCCAGGCAGTCAGTCAGTGTGGACTCAGCCCTTGGAGCACGTACGTTAGGCACTTAGATGCTGGATGCTGAGCAGCTTGTGGTAGTTCTTAGAAAATTAAAGCTAATCTCTTGCTCTGGAATTCCGACAGTGTGTAGCTGTGGAAAGATTAACTCCCCTGGAGTACAAGGTTGTAGCAGATCAGGCTGTACCGTCAACATAGAAACCGTAGCCGCTCTAGCTCAAATACTGCTCTTTGCACCATATACGCCTATTGATTTCAACAATGCTAGGTTGGTGTAACTGGGAGCAGGATCTGGCCTTTTGAATCACAGACTGTTTCATGTCTTCAAGTAGCTGGTGTGTTTGTTTGGCATTGAGAAGAGGGTGCAAATTCCGTAGGACAGGGAATCTGGGTAGGCAGCACAGGCACACGGGAGACCATGTTGTGACCTAGAAAGGTTGTGAAAGGAAGTTCGGTTCACCTGTGCTCCTAGCACACTCTAGACCCATGACCCCTGAAGCGGGAGTGAGCGATACAATCTATGCAAAGAGCAGTCTTGGTTGCTGAACATAGTGCAGTGAAATGGGACCCTCCTACTTCCCACTGGTAATTAATTCGATTTGCACTTGGGGGGGAGGGAGTGTTTAAAAATGAATAAGAGAAGCGACCCTGTCTAGGTTATTCTGCTAACACTCGTTCAACTCCTGCTGTGCTAGCAAAATCAGGAGCCTGGGGTGGTCATTCAAAGCTCCAGGTTGCCTAGACCTGTTCTATGGAAGCCTCTGTTGGGGCTAGGGCTCTTGTATTGCTAGTACATGGACCCAGCCTGAGGATGCAGTGGTAAAACCTTTGTTTTTAAATATTCCTAGTGCAGACCAAACCCATGAGATCGTCTTCCAGCATCTGTTCAGAAGGGGCTAGCCCCTGGTGGCCAGAAGGAAGGGCCTTTTTTCTGATCTGAGATCTGTTGTAGGTCAGGAAACATAAGGGTGACCTTCTCATATGACCCTGTAGATTTATTGTTGCAGCATCGGCACAGTATTAGGATGTTCCTGCTAATCTTGCGTTCTTGTTGATACCAGTTTTGAACCAGATCTTGTAGTGCTGTCACTTACTTGAATATCTTCCAGTCTTCAAGAAGGTCAGGCATGGACCATCCCAATTTATTGACATTGTCCCCTCTTCCTGAAGGGTTTTTGGGTCGAGCTGTGATAGGATTTTCCCATGGACAGTCATTATGGGAACTAACTGCAGCAAGTCTGACAGGCAGGATGGGCTCCCTTGGCACGCACTGCTCTGTCCAAATCTCTTAGGAGTCCTAAAGAATTGGACAGAAACATCCTCTTACTACACCTACCCCTTAGACTGGAGAAAATTTTTATTTAAGCCATAAGCTGCAGCTGCATCCCCTACTTAGCCGCCTGGTTCAAGGGCAGGTTAAGTGTGTGTGTGTTGGGGGGGGATGGCTACATGTATGGAGCCTTTGTTCTGTGCAGAGTGAATTGCTGTGTTTTGCTTTGCAACGTGACATCCTTGACATGCTGATCCGATCGTGCCTGGAAGTGTGTCCATGGCCCAAGCAGGTAACTCTAGGCAGCCTCACAGTTAAATTCGTTATTTCTTTTTTAAAAAGGGCTCTTCCCTCCCATTTAAGATGTTGACTCTTCCAGCAGAACTCTCCATTTGAGGAGATGACTTGCTTAACTTGCAAAACCCTAAGGGCAGCTCTGTGGGGTAGAGGTGTATTGCCGGAAGGGCTCCTTTATGAGCAGGTCTTGGTTCAAGTCATCTAGGGCCAACTTCACGAAAGCCATAATTCTCCAGAATTGGGGTTAGTGCAGGTTGGGGAAATGATACCGGGCACAAAACTGCTTGGGGTTTGTGGCTTGTGGGTTTTGTGTTTGTTTTGAATGAAAATTCAGTAGTGCTGCATTAGCCCATTGTAGCGGGCCCTGGTTCAGACAGCAAAGGGTGCTATTTGCACTTGGCTCCGTCTGCAGAGTTTGACAACAGATCAGGTGGGAAAAGGACGGGCTTGTGTTTAAGGTGCGGGACTGGAACATGCCCAGACTTTGCATTTTTTTGTGACGCTAAGCAAGTCATTTAATCTGTGCCTCCATTCCTTGCCCATAAATTGTGGAGAACGATTCCCTCCTCACCAGGGTGCTGGGAAGGCTAATCCATTAGTGTGCATGGGGGTTCTGCAAATAGACCTGGGACACAGTTCAGTGCCACTCCACTCTTTCCTCTTGCTGAGAGGCTAGATGAGAGCATTATAAAAGCCTCTCTAGGCTCCTCTTTGTTCATTAAGTAAATAATTCATCAGTGTAGCACAGTCCCATTACTAGAGGTGCAGCAAGTAGTACAGGAAAGTTATCAACTATTGTAACACCTTTAATGTGACAGCACCACCAACCGCTAGGAAGGACGACACAGGCACCATAGGAGCTTCTAATAGCTGCGGTGTCTAGGCTTGTTCTTTAACTTGGGACCCCTGAAATGAAAAGCTGGGTGAAAATGTACTGTCTTAATGATTCTGGTTGCTTGACTGATTGCCTGTTGGGATGAATGCACCTGGCCAACAGCCTTGTGACCATCCTCCCAATGACCTACTGTTCTTCTCTCCTCAGGTTTGGAGCTGAAGAAGACCGTCCTCACCGAGGTGAGTTGCATACAGCTGTTTAAAATCTCCTGTGGGGGAGGGGAAGAGCACACAGAGGCTACGTTTACACTATGGTGCTATTTTGGGATACTGGAAGTAACACAAAATGGCTATTCTGTGTCTGAGCAAGCCTGTTATTTTGAAATATAATGGGCTCGCTATTCCGACATCCCTGTAAACCTCGTCCCACAAGGAGTAAGGGATGTTTCGGAATAGCGCTCTATTTTGAAATTTGGGGTTGTGTAGACAGCTCATTTCAAAATTTAGCACTATTTCAAAATTAATTCAAAATAAGCTATGCAATTTGTGTAGCTCAAATTGTGTAGCTTATTTTGAGCACAGTGTAGATGCACCCAAATAGAGCTTCTGTGGTGCACACACTTGAAATGGAGAAATGTGCAAGGTGGGAAAGTCATGGTGAATCTTGATGTTGGTGAAAGCATCAGGTTGGCAGCCTCCTCTGTCTTCCTACAGCATGGTTGGCAGCCAGAGCAAGGCATTGTGGAGAATGATTTTGATCTGTAGTGATCACATCCATTTTAATGATCCTTTCAGCCCTTCTGTCTGCTGACTGCCAGTAAGAGGGCAAAACTTAAAACAAGGAATAGTCTTGCAGCACCTTAGAAACTAACAAAAAATGAGATGGTATCATGAGCTTTCAAGGGCACAACCCACTTCTTCAGATGAGTGGAGTTTTTAGGGGGCCCAGTTTTCAAATAAATAGCACAGAGAGGGAATAGTGGGGCGGGAAAGAAGAGGAAAGAATTTTAAAAAGGGGAAAAATTGTCAATTAAAGTGTCCATTCTAAATGAAGCTGATAAGAATACTTAGTACCCACTTTTTTTTTTTTTTTTATGTCACTAGGATGTGGAATGTAGCAGGCCATCCAGCCAAGGTCTTTGTTTAGACTTCAATTGTAGGAATCAAACTGTAAATGAAATTTGAGTTCTGTAGCTTCCCTGTGGAGCTGGCTTTTGAAATTGTTTTGAAATAATAGGGTGACTTAGAGATCCATTAACGAGTGCCCAGGCAAGTTAAAACTGTTTAATTTTTTCCAGTTAATCTGTGTAAAATTCAGGGATTCTCATGCTGAAGGGTAGAATGTCTGAGTCAACAGGGAGCAACGGAAACTGCTACAAGCATAGCTGAGAATTCTTCTGTGTTAGTGTATCACCAGGGTGAATTATCACTGGGATTTGTTTGTTACTGCTCAGTTTGTTCTCAGCTATTTTGACTCTGCAGATTACACCTATGAGAGCCACTTTTAGCCACTTGTAACTGTGCTCAGCCAGGAATCCTAGAGCTTTGTAATAACCGCGGAACCTCAAACCATCACCACCCTTACTCCACAGATAATTTTCATGCAACGGTTTCATTGGTTGTATATGGGACAGTGCAAAGATGGATTTCTGGGCCCAATTGCCACCATTCAGCAGGTTCAGTCACTGGGATTCACAATCTGTTAGGCTATGTCTGCACTCGCGGCTTCTTGCTGAGTAATATGCAAATGAGGCTAAGCGTGGAATATCGCCGAGCCTCATTTGCATACCTAATGAGCCACCATTTTTTTCAGAAGAGGCTCTTGCGCAAGAAGGAGCGTCTACACTGCCCCTTCTTTCAAGAAAAACCCTCTTGCGCAATGCAGTTCTTCCTGAAAAGTAATAGGTGTAACGGCATTGCGCAAGAGGGGGCAGTGTAGACGCTCCTTCTTGTGCAAGAGCCTCTTCTGAAAAAAATGGTGGCTCATTGGGTATGCAAATGAGGCTTGGTGATATTCCACGCTTGGCCTCATTTGCATATTACTCGTGCAAGAAGCCGCGAGTGTAGACATAGCCCTGGTGTATAATTTTTAACTTCTTGGACATTTTTGGCTTTATTTAAAAAAACAAAAACAAAAAAACAACACCAACGTGACTTTGGTAGCCCAGGCTTTCAGCCACTGGGTGGATATGTCTGTGTGAGAAGAGATCTGAGGTGAGCCATCTCACCAGTACTCTATTGCTCTCTCTAGTCTATGATTTGGGACTCAAGAGATCCAAATCTGCCACAAGCATCTGTATGACCTTGGACAAGTCACTTAATTTATCCTGTGCTTCTGTTTCCTATCTTTCCACTGGGATGAAACATCCCTACTTCCAGAGGGTTTGAGAAACTAATCCTAATGATTTTATTGTTTTGTTGATGTGGGTCATCTAAGTACTTTGCTACATAATGCAGGCCCAAAATCAAAGCTAGACTGGGTTATAGTTTGCTGAGTTGCTCTTGCTTTCTACATGGTCAAACGTCATGGTTAGCCAACAGGATCTCTCAGCAAGTGGACCTCGAGTGCTGGCTCCTGATCTCCAGGGCAGCAGGTTCAGCCAATTTGTTTGGTCCAGCTGTGTCAGACTGAATAATGGTGGGGGGGGGGGAGGCATAGAACCATAGAGCTGGAAGAGACCTCAGAAGGTCATCAAGTCCAGCCCCCTGCTCTAGGCAGGACCAATCCCAACTAAATCAACCCAGCCAGGGCTTGGTCAAGCCGAGACTTTAACACCTCTAGGGATGGAGACTCCACTACTTCCCTAGGTAACCCATTCCAGTGCTTCACTACCCTCCTAGGGAAATAGTTTTTCCTAATATCCAACCTGGACCTCTCCCACCACAACTTGAGACCATTGCTCCTTGTTCTGCCATCTGTCACTACTGAGAACAGCCTCTCTCCATCCTCTTTGGAACTCCCCTGCAGGAAGTTGAAGGCCGCTATCAAATCCCCCCTCACTCTTTGCTTCTGCAGACTAAACAGACCCAACTCCCTCAGCCTCGCCTCATAAGTCATATGCTCCAGCCCCCTAATCATTTTGGTTGCCCTCCGCTGGACCCTCTCCAATGCGTCCACATCCTTTTTGTAGTGGGGGGGCCCAGAACTGGACACACTACTCCAGATGTGGCCTCACCAAAGCTGAATAAAGGGGAATAATGACATCTCTGGATCTGCTGGCAATGCTCCTCTTAATGCAACCTAATATGCCATTAGCCTTCTTGGCTACAAGGGCACACTGTTGACTCATATCCAGCTTCTCATCCACTGTAACCCCCAGGTCCTTTTCTGCAGAACTACTACTTAACTGGTTGGTCCCCAGCTTGTAACTATGCTTGGGATTCTTCCGTCCCAAGTGCAGGACTCTGCACTTGTCCTTGTTGAACTTCATCAGAGTTCTTGTGGCCCAATCCTCCAATTTGTCTAAGTCACTCTGCACCCTATCTCTGCCCTCAAGCGTATCTACCTCTCCCCTAGCTTAGTGTCATCCGCAAACTTGCTGAGGATGCAATCCATCCCCTCATCCAGGTCATTAATAAAGATATTGAACAAAACCAGTCCTAGAACCGAACCTTGGGGCACTCCGCTAGAAACCGACCGCCATCCTGACATTGAGCCGTTGATCACTACCCGCTGGGCCCGTCCTTCTAGCCATCTTTCTATCCATCTTACTGTCCATTTATCCAATCCGCATTCCCTTAACTTGCTGGCAAGAATACTGTGGGAGACCATATCAAAAGCCTTACTAAAGTCAAGGTATATCACATCCACTGCCTTTCCCACGTCCACAGATCCAGTTACCTCATCATAGAAGCTAATCAGATTGGTCAGGCACGACTTGCCCTTTGTGAATCCATGCTGACTATTCCTAATCACTTTCCTCTCTTCCAAGTGCCTCAAAATGGATTCCTTAAGGATCCCTTCCATGATTTTTCCAGGAACCGAGGTAAGACTGACCAGCCTATAGTTCCCTGGATCGTCCTTCTTCCCTTTTTTGAAGATGGGCACTACATTTGCCTTTTTCCAATCATCTGGGATTTCTCCCGATCTCCACGACTTTTCAAAGATAATGGCCAAAGGCTCCTCAATGACATTTGCCAACTCCCTCAGTACCCTTGGATGCATTAAGTCCGGACCCATGGATTTGTGTACGTTTAGCTTTTCTAAATAGTTCCTAACCTGTTCTTTACCCACCACGGGCTGTCCATCTTCATCCCATCTTGCGTCACTTAGCGCAGAAGTCCAGGAGCCGACCTTGTCCGTGAATATAGTCACCCAGTTAGTGATGGGCTGTTGTTTTAAATGCCTGACAGTAATTATAATTTCTGTAGTGATGTTTCTGGGAGTGATAGGCATTCTCCCAGCCCCACCCTCCAATTGATGTCTAATGGGAAATTAAACTTGTGTTGTGAACAGGCTAAACTAAATATCTAGGCCTATCTGGGACAGGAAATGCTCAGTTATGGTTGGAAGAAGAGCCTGGGAGTGGAGCCTTTGTGCTTTGTCCCCAGCTTCTCAGTTACTGTTTGACTTCAATTACTTGACCCACAGTGGCACAGTCAGGTTAGTGGGTAAAAGAGGGTTAATTACCTACAGCATGGTGTTGGATTGCAATAGTTTAATTCATGTGTGTAGTGAGTTTTGAGGTCATTGAGTAGAAGATGTAGTATGTATGTTACATTTTACATGTGTGGAGTAATGGTAGTCAGAATGTGCTGTAGAAATGTGGGAGAGAAATAAAGGCCTTAGTTGGTCCTGTCCAGAAGGCTCTCCAGCAGAAAGAGCAGATAATTGGAAGGAAATATTGTCAAACTCAGCTGCAGTCTGAATGGAATCACACTCCCTTTGCTGTGAAGCCCAGTGTTAATAAATTGTCAAGTGCTGCTTTTAGACCAATACCACTCATGTGGTGTCCTCCATGAGAGACGGCCTCGGGGCCTTTCCATATTGTGCTCAGATGGGTGATGTCTAAAGGCATGGCTGTTGGTTGTTAATAGCTTCACAGGAGCAGAACACTAAGTAATATTTCTCTTCCCTTCTTCCCCCCCCCCCCCCCCCCCGCCACGTGCGTGGTGAGTCCACTGAATGTTGTTGGCTACCTATGACACTTTTCGATCACGATGGGCAGTGTCTCGAGTCATTAAGGCAGCACTCCAGGGCAGATGTGTTTCTACATGAATGGGGCTTCAGAGAAACAATTTTACAATGCGCAGTTGGCTTGAGCTCTGTTGCTGATTTGTGGAAGGAGCAGATGTGGGGGGGGGGAAAGGCTAGGTACAAAGAGAGATGGGAAAGAATGGTGGAGGTTAGCAATCTTTTCAGAGTCCTTTGCTACATTTCTGGAGGAAATTGCTACAATTGCAGCAATTCATCCTGCTTGGTGAATCAATCATTTGTAAACAGCAGCTTGCTTAAGGGAAGTATATCCCCATGAACACAACACTGGTGATTCATTATCCACTCTGCCTGCTGGCTTTCAGATGTCCTATAAGGGGTTGGTACCAAGGTTCCCTGTAAGCTGCAAACCAATGTGTGCACACAACCCTTTTTTGAGCCCCACACAGAGGTTCAGAGCTCCCTGTGCAGGCAGGGAGCTCAGCTGATCGGCTGGGGAAGAGCATGAAGAGCATTTGCCCTCTCCAAGGAGCAGAAGCAGCAGTAGCTGCTATTGCTGCTGCCTGCTATAAATGGAGAAGCTGACTTCAGCCTCTACTCCAGATGATCTGTAGGTTGGATCTGGCCATGAGAGCCACAGCCGGCTCCCTGCCTGCCCCACACCTGCTTGGCACTCCAAAAGCTGGGTGCAGTGCCACGTGTGTGTTTCTGAACACTATTGGTATGTCTACACTACAGAGTTTATTTCGAAATAACACGTCTAGACACAAAGTGCATTTCGAAATAGTGTTTTGCTATTTCGAAATAGCGCATCCACACTGATAGGACACTGAATCGCATTTAAGGCTGGCCGGAACCGGTTCTGGCAGGGCATCCTGTCAGGAGTTACCTTGTGTGGCTGCTGCCTGTGGCTATCTGAGACCTGTGCTTAAAGGGACCTCCCTGAACAGCTGGTTCTAAGGTTTCCCTGCTTGCTTGCCTACCTCGCTGAGGGACAGCAAAGCATTTTTTTCCTCTGCGTGCTGTGGTTGCCCTCACTCAGGACATCACAGCACTCTGCAGCAAGGAGCCGGAGCCACCCCTAGGCACTCTGGTACTTCTCCTGGATGTGTGGCTGCGAGCCTGGCAACAAGTTCTGCAGGCAGTAACAGTCTCCCTGGTGTGCCCCACTGGGGGCTTGTGCCTTATTCCTCCCTCATGTCCTTACACTTACCCCTCCCTAACCCCCCTTCCTGCTGTACAATAAGGCACGTGTTCATTACAACAAAGCCTCTTTATTGAACAAAACTGGGGTGGGGAGGAATGAAACTTAGGTGAGACTGGGGAAAGAAGGTGGGAGAGGGGAGGAAGGAGGGTGGGAGAGGGGAGGGGGAAACCTGGGAGGAGGGAGCTGGCAGGGGGAGGCAAGGGGAGGAGAAGCTCGGGGCTCAGGATTGGGGGTCTCGCCGGCCCAACTGTCTCCCAGCAGCGTGGGTGCGGGGGCCTCGGCGTCCCTGGGGGTATGGGGAGAGAGAGTGGGAGGAGGAGCCGTAGCTGGGGAGGCAGCAGGGGCTGGAGCAGTAGGAGGCAGCAAGCTCTGCCCCAGGGTCGATGACCACCTGGGGGGCACGGACCATCCTGCCCCCCCCAGGATGCAGTCCACTGCATCAAAATAGGGGCAAGGGTCTGGGTCTGCCCCTCATTGGGAGCTGCCCCCTGTGGCCCTGGCATTCGCCTGCCACAGTTCCTTTATTTTCATGTGAACCTGCTCCTGGGTTCACATGTGGCCTTTGGTAGCCAGGCTGGCAGCCATCTGCCTGTAGACGGTTGCGTTCCTCCATTTAGTGCGGAGATCATAGATGTTGGAGGCATCCCCCCAAACCTGAATTAGGTCCCTGATCTCCGCACTGGACCAGGCAGGCACCTACCTTTTCTGGCCCCTGGCAGGCTCCTGGGAGCTGGCAGACTGGTCCTGGGGAGCGGTGGAGGGCTGGCTGCCTGGCTCATGCTGGGGCCACTGGGTCAGGTGCAGCGACTGCTGGCTCTGGGCTGGCAGACTTGGAGCTGGCAGAGGCACTGTGGCCAGAGTCTACCACTTTAAGGGCTGTGGGGAGAGGGGGCGAGAGAGGAGTTTTCTTGGTTGTGGCCACCAGGGCACCCTGGGAAGGGCTGGAGGCCCCCTATTTTGAAATAAACGTCTACACAATGCTTATTTCGAAACAGCAATTTTGAAATTGGTGCTATTCCTCATGGAATGAGGTTTACCAATTTTGAAATAAACCCTCCGCTATTTCGATTTAATTTCGAAATAGCGGTTTAGCTGCGTAGACACTGGTAAAGTTATTTCAAAATAACGGCTGTGTCTAGACTACATCCCTCTTTCGACAGACTCAAAAAAAATGAGTACAGGATCTTTCGAAAAAGCCTCCCTTTTTTGAAAGAACCGCGTCTAGACCGCGGTTTTACTTTCAAAATGGCGCTTGTTTGAAAGAGTGCCATTATGCAAATGAAGCGCGGGATATTTAGACACTTAGAAATTGCAAATGAAGCGGGGATTTAATTTACATCCCTCTGTCGAAAGAGGGATGTAGTTTAGACACAGCCTCTATTAAGAGCAATAAACATGGCTCCTGCAGCTCCCCCTGAGCATGTACAGGGGCTGGAAGGCAGGGACCCTGGCTAAGGAACCTGCTGGGCTTAGGGCTGCCAGATGGTTTCAACAAAAATACCGGACACACTTGACATTGCATCACAATCTACATTACATCTTATCTAGAAAATACCGGACATTTATATTTTCTCAATTTGTTTCCTGAACAGAAAGCTCAAATACTGGACTGTCTGGTTCAAAACCAGACAGCTGGCAACCCTAGCTGGGCTGCTGGCTTCTATGTAAAAAGGCTGGAGCGCAGTGTGGGACCCGGTGCGAGCCAGGAATCAGTGGTCCTGTCTAGCGCCGGGTTCCCCCCACACTGTGCTTCCGCTTTTAAATGTATTAAGAGCCAGCAGGGTAGTGTTAATTTTCTTTTTATTTAATTTCATATTAAATAATCATAAGTATTGCTCCATGTTTTAATGTATCTTCTTCCACATCTATGGACTATTTAAAATGTATATTTATATCTACGGTTTTTGTTTGTACTGGTGGGTGCACATCCACACACTGCCTCCATATTGGTGGTGCACATAAGAAATTTCAACCCACTCAAGGATGGAAAACTTTAGGGGGAACATTGGTAGGTACTTATCTGAGTGGGGTGTTTTAAAGACTGATCTGTGGGGCTGGTATTTGAGTCACATCCCCACAGTGCCTGAACACCCCCCAAACATGAATTCACTCATACTCCCATTACCCCGCAAGGTGGGGGTTTACAGATGGGAACAGAGGCACTGAAATTAAGTAACTAATTGTTTTGGGGGAGTTTGCTGGCTGCGTTTATACAGGGGGTCAGATGATCACGATGGTCTTTTCTGGCTTTAGACACAGGGAGTCTGACGGAACTAGGGAAATAAACCTAGATCCAAGTCCCAATCCAGAGTCTTAACCCAAGACCATCCCTCCTCCCAGTCCTGTGTATAACACAACTGCTGGCTATCATCTCACTTTTCATCCTGCGGGATGTGTAATGCAGGGTTTAAAGCTTGCTGGTGCCTGATAAATCCGTGTGCACTCTGCAGAGTTTTACACAGGAGTAAATGCAGCCCATTACATTCCTTATAACCACAAACTTCAGTCCTGCCTGCTCCACTGTGCCTCTTCTCTCCCTTCCGCTAGCGTAGGGTTTTTTCACCACTTTGACCTGGAAACTTCTTTTCCCAGGCCCCGTCATTATCCGGTCAGCCTGGAGTTGGCCAAGGAAAGAAAATAGGTCATCGAGGAGTTGATGCTTCTGGCGAAACTACCTACAAAAAGGTTCCATCTCTTACTTGAATTCTGGAGGGAAGTGGTGGGAGGTGGGACCAAGTATGTACGAACAGCTCATACAAACTGTGAGAATCAAATGGGGAATACAAGTGTGCTGCTGGCCAGCCACTTGGATTTGATTTCCTTGCTGTGTATTGTACTGATCTCGCAGTCTACCAGCACTTTACCACTATCATGCTCTAGAACAGGGGTTGGCAACCTACAGCTCATGAGCTAAATATGGCTCGCAACTCAAGCTCAGCCTCCCCCTCATTCCCTCCTCAATGGGGAGCCCACACTCATGCTCCAGCCTCAACCCCCCTGCAGGCTTGGAGCCCGCGCAAGTTCCTGTGGGGAGGAGGGGTGGAGAAAGCCCAGAGACACAAATGGCTCCATGCACTTTCCCCTCCCCCTCCTGTGGGACCAGCAGAACAGCCTGGAAGCTTTTCCCGCTGTTCCATTGGCCAGGAAACCGTGCTTGGGACAGGAATACTGAGAGCAGTGTGGACCTCAAAAGCAAGCAAGGGCCACCTAGACCCTGCCCCCCTCACGCCCACCCATGCCGAGACCCTACACCCCCAGCCCACTTCTGCCCCCTCCCTCCTAGCCAAGCAACCTACCCCCAGCCTGCTCCTGCATCCTTCCCCCTGTCCAGACACCCTACTCCCAACCTACTCCTGCACCCTGTCTCCCACCCAGATCCTACACCCCCATCCCTATCTCACTCACTGACAGCTCTGTCCTGCACACTGGACCCCTAATTTCTGGCCCCACCCCAGAGCCTGGGGGGGAGGGGGCACAAAATCCACTAACCCTGGAAATCCAGAAGAGTTAATATCTGGCCTGAGGCCTTTAACCTCAGTCTTCCTCTCGCTCTCTCTTTCTCTCCCCCTGCATGAATTGCCAGGGCAGTGAGGCGTCTCAGTTGGGGGCCACATCTGTGAGGGTTGGGGGGTTTGGAGGGGTGGTTTTTTGCTTCTCACTTGTGTGGTCTCAGACTGATTTTTTTTTTTCTGTGGGGCAGTGGCCCCTGACCCAAAAACGGTTTCCCATCTCTGCCATAAATAAAGATGATGTTGAAACCTTTTATGTTGGACATAATTTACTAAACTTCATTTTAAATAAAGTAAATATTAACATAAGAGTGAAAGTTCCCAGCCCCCATCTGGCCGCAGTGTCTGGCCCCGGCCCTGATCCTGGGATAGGTCCCGGGGTCTGGCCCCCATCTGGCTGCAGGAAGGGCTGGTGGCAGGAGCCTCCCTGCTGCTGCAGCATGAGTGGCAGCGGAGACCATGATCCTGCTGTGATGATCCTAGCCCAGCCCCTCGTCCAGCTACTGCTGCCTGGGTGCAGCAGCCCAGCCCCTGGCCAGGTAAGGTAATCCAGCCCCATGCTGCCTTCCGCGCCCCCCCCCCCCCAGTCCCCTGCCCTGAGCCCCTCATATACCCCAGCCCTGATTCCTGCACCCCTACGTCCACAAGCTACACCCAGCAGCAGAAGTCCCATTAAATAAAGTCTGTGAGTATAATGTTTCATTTATGCTATTACTAATCATCATGTTAATTATCAATGATATTAAGTTGTATATTTTCAGCCATGCAAATGGGTTTTCTTAGATGCTGGCTCTTTGACCATTTATTCTGAACTTTGATGTAGTTTGGCTCTTTGGTTTGAAACGGTTGCCGATCCTTGCTATAGAAGCTGGCGGCAGTCTGTAGTGTGAGCCTCTTACAAAGCAGCCAGTATCTGACTTCCCACAAGGCACTGGTATGATTGAAGAGCAGCAAGGTTGCCTGTATGGGGGGCTGTTGCTGTAACTTTTGGTGACTATTCACTGATTGCTCTCTTCCTTCTCCAGACTACTTCGACCACTCTCAAGGGGGCCATCCAGCTGGGCATTGGTTATACAGTAGGGAACCTGAGCTCCAAGCCGGAGAGAGATGTCCTGATGCAGGATTTTTATGTAGTGGAGAGCATTTTCTTCCCCAGGTAAGTGGACAAGTGAAACAAAATACAGGGGCTGGCTTTTTCCTTTTGTCATGCTGATTTAAAGGGGCTTCACTTTATTCAGAAAGATGGGCCCTCAATTTAAAGTGTGCACTGGCATTAGAATCCATAAGAACTGCCATAATGGGTCAGACCAACGGTCCATCCAGCCCAGTATCCTGTCTGCCAACGGTGGCCAATACCACTGATGCCCCAGAGGAAGGGAACACAAAAGGTAATCCTCAAGTGATCCCTCTCCTGCCCCCCACCTCCAGAGAAACAGAGGCTAGGGACACTATTCCTATCCATCCTGACTAATAGCCATTGATGGGCCTAATCTCCATGAATCTATCTAGCTCTTTTTTGAATCCCATTAAAGTTCTAGCCTTCACCACGTCCTCTGGCAAGGAGTTCCAGAGGTTGACTGCGCTGAGTGAAGAAAAACTTTTTTTGTTTTAAACCTGCTGCCTATTCATTTCATTTGGTGACCCCTAGTTCTTATGTTGTGGGAATAAGCAAATAACTTTTCCTTATTCACTTTTTCCATACCAGTCATGATTTTATAGACCTCTATCATATCCCCCCTTAGTCTCCTCTTTTCTGAGCTGAAAAGTCCAAGTCTTTTTAATCTCTCTTCATATGGGACCCATTCCAAACCCCTCATCATTTTTGTTGCCCTTTTCTGAACCTTTTCCAATGTCAATAGATCTTTTTTGAGGTGAGGCGATGGTATATGTACACAGTATTCAAGATGTGGGCATCCCATGGTTTTATATAGCGTCAATAAGATATTTTCTGTCTTATTCTCTATCCCTTTTTTAATTATTCCTAATGTTCGATTCTCTTTTTTACTGCCACTGCACATGGAGTGGGTTTTTTCAGAGAACTATCCACAATGACTCCAAGATCTCTGAGTAGATGTAGCCAAATTAGTAGCCATATTATATGTATAGTTGAGATCATTTTTTCCAATGTGCTTTACTTTAAATTTCATTTGCCATTTTGTTGCACAATCACTTAGTTTGGTGAGATCTTTTTAAAGCTCTTCACAGTCTGCTTTGGTGTTAACTCTCTTGAGCACCACTATCCATGCTGCAGCTCAAGAGATGGGGTTAGATTTACGATGGGCTGTGATCTCTATGCTTACTGGGTTTGTCAGCCTTGAAGTTTGTTATAGAGCCCTGCAAATTCACAAATACCCGCTTTATATCTACAGCTATCTGCATCCGTGGATGTGAATAAGGATATCAGCAGCTCATTTTTGCAGCTATGGATGTGCATGCAGATACAAACTTTGTGTCCAGAACCCTGCAAATTTGCAGACATCAGCTGTATATCTTCAGGTGTCCGCATTCACGGATGTGGATATGATGTTCGCAGATCTTTTTTTTTGCTGATGCAATACTAATTCCATATCCACGCAGGGTTCTTTCCATTACTTTTATAATTTGTCATCCTTTCTACCTGTCTCTGTGGCATTTTCACCTCCAGGTGCTACAGTACTTTGTATTGAGATTGAGGAATCCTCCTAGCCAACAATATTCATTGGCCTGGTTGAGCTGTAAATGTGCAGGGCGTACTAGATTCTGTACGTGAGTACATCGAGCCTTGCAAACTTCTGCCTATCCTCTCTTCCCCAGGGAGCATGTTTTTCCTTGCCAGATGGTTAAAATATCAGATTCTTTGATGTCCTGATCAAGTCCGGCAAGATCTTTGTGCCTAAGTTGGTGGCTTCTTGGGATGCCTTTTTGCAAAGCTCAGTTTGCCTTTTTCATATGTATTAATTGTCCAGATGTAAATATGCAAGTCCATGAGGCATTAATGTGACATAACCTGCCGCCTCTTCTTTTATCCTTTCCCTGCAGTGAAGGAAGTAACCTCACTCCAGCACACCATTACCCTGACTTCAGGTTCAAAACCTATGCACCTGTGGCTTTTCGGTACTTCCGGGAGCTTTTTGGAATTCGTCCAGATGATTATTTGGTATGTGTGGGGTTCTTTAGTTCTCTGGGATTAATACAAGGTTTGGATCTGCCTGGGCAGAATCACAGAACACTAGAACTGGAAGGGACCTCGAGAGGTCATCAAGTCCAGTCCCCTGCCCTCACAGCAGGACCAAACACCATCTCAATCATCCCTCATGTCTATCCAACCTGCTCTTAAATATCTCCAGCGATGGAAATTCCACAACCTCCTTAGGCAACTTATTCCAGTGTTTAACCACCCTGACAGGAAGTTTTTTTTTGTTTTGTTTTGTTTTGTTTTTTTCTAATATCCAACCTAAACCTCCCTTGCTGCAATTTAAGCCCATTGCTTCTTGTCCTATCATCAGAGGCCAAGGAGAACAATTTTTCTTCTTCCTTCCCTTTTAGATACTTGAAAGATGCTATCATGTCCCCTCTCAGTCTTCTCTTTTCTAAATTAAACAAGCCCAGTTCTTTTAGTCTTCCCTCATAGGCCATGTTTTCTAGACTTTTAATCATTTTTGTTGCTCTTCTCTGGACCGTCTCCAATTTCTCCACATCTTTCCTGAAATGTGATGCCCAGAACTGGACACAAGACTCCAACTGAGACCTAATCAGTGCAGTGTAGAGGGGAAGAATTATTTCATGTCTTGCATTAACAGGAGTGTTGTGAGCATCCCAGAATCATGTTTGCTTTTTTTGTAACATTGTCACATTGCCGATTCATTTAGCTTGTGGTCCACTGTGACCCCTAGATCCCTTTCTGCAGATCTCCTTCCTAGACAGTCGCTTCCCATTCTATATGTGTGAAACGGATTGTTCCTAAGTGGAGTCCTTTGCATTTGTCCTTATTGAACTTCATCCTATTTTACCTCTGACTGTTTCTCCAGTTTGTCCAGTTCAGTTTGAATTCTGACCCTATCCTCCAAAGCACTTGCAACCCCTCCCAGCTTGGTATCATCTGCAAACTTAATAAGCATACTTTCTGTGCCATCATCTAAATCGTTGATGAAGATATTGAACAGAATCGGTCCCAAAACAGACCCCTGCGGAACTCCACTTGTTATGCCCTTCCAGCATCCCTGGAGCCTTGTGAACCTTTAACTACTCTCTGAGAATGGTTATCCAGCCAGTTATGCACCCACCTTACAGTAGCCCCATCTAGGTTGTATTTCCCTAGTTTATTGATCAGAAGGTCATGTGAGAGCATTTCAAATGCTTTACCATGATATACCATGTCCACCACTTCTCCCATGTCCACAAGGCTTGCTGTCCTATCAGAGGAAACTGTCAGATTTGGTTTACCATGATTTGTTCTTTACAAATCCATGCTGGTTGTTACCCATCACCTTATTTTTTTCCAGATGTTTGCAGATGAATTCCTTAATTACTTGCTCCATTATCTTCCCTGGCACAGAAGTTAAACTGACTAGTCTGAAGTTTCTTGGGTTGTTCCTATTTCCATTTTTATACATGAGCCCTAGATTTGCCCTTTTCCAGTCTTCTGGAATCTCTCCCGACTTCCATGATGAGGAATGTAATAGTGTAACTGTTTAAACAGTTAACCAATAAGCAAGCACTTACTGGTCACTGTAACAGATACGCGCTGCCTCCTGGCTCTGCTCCCAGAGAGTGGGCTGCCACCCCACGCTGCTGGCTCTGAATCCGGTCTTGGGACCTTTGCAAGATGTCTGCCTTGTGCATCATCCCCAGTAATAAAGATTAGCAATTTGAGAGTAGTTATAATTAGTGATGTGAAAATGAGACTAGAATCCAGCTTGCTCTCCTAGAGCTGGAATTCTAGCTAACCAGAATTCTCCTGCAAGACCATATGGGCACTGGAATGGTGCAGCTATGGCATGGCAGCTGTGCTGCCGTTGCACCCTAGTGTAACTGCTTCCTCTGGTGACAGAAGGGGTTTTCTAAGCCTGTAGTTAATTCACCTTTCCAAGAGGGGTAACTAGGTGATGGAAGAATTCCTTCACCTACCCAGCCAGGCCCGCACAAGGGGATAGGTCGGCTTAACTACATTGCCCATTGTGAACTTTTTCCTACCCCTGAGCAACATCAGTTCAAAACTTTTGTGAGGATCATCAGCTTTCAGTTAGTTGGCTCCTGCGTGTTTGCCCCTCATCTTGCTGGCAGCGAGGTGGGAGCAGATCTTCAGAAGGTGCCATTTTTATGTAACTGCTTTTCAGACGAACTGCAGATATGGGCAATGAGGACTGAAATGAGCCTGTAAGCTGGGTCTGCTTGACAACGGAAATCTCCATCTGGGCTAATGCTTGCAGATTTGATGATAGTGGTTACAAACTTGGGGGAGGAAGAGAGCCTGCCTGAATTCCAAAGGTCACAGATCTGATTTGCTGCCCCTGCTTCCCTATTCTCTGGCCCACCATGGCAGGGAATGCCTTTTTAATTATGCATGAGATAATTAAGTTGATGAAGTCTTGGATCATTAATCCATGCAGTACTGAAAGGTATTTTCAACATGTAGTGATAGCAGTTAATGTATTGCTCTAATGTTGGTCCCCTCTGTTGTCTGCTTTACCCTGCCTTACCTTCTTCAAATACTAGCTCCTATGGAGTGGTGCCCTAACCCCATTTGTTTGGCATATGCAAATGGTTTGGGGGTATTGTATCCACACAACACCTCCTCCTCCCTTCTGCTCCTCATGCACATTCTGCTCTGGGAACTCGCTGTTCAGATTTCTAGTCCCAGCCCTGTTCTCCAGGATTGGGTTCTGAATACAGGGAAGCATAATTACCACATGTCTACTGATCTATGAGTGTATGGGGGGAGTGTTTTCCCACCTGTTCTAGCTGCTGCACTGAGGGTGTGAGGGACGCCTCTGCAAACCTTGTATCTTTAATGTTTGAGCACATGAGAGAGCTTTAGTCTTGGAACAGGCAATGCATTTTGTTTCCCTCTGGCAGAGGGCTACACAACACTGATCAAGCTGGCTTGTCTCTTTAAACCCAGTCTTTCTTTCTGTGCACCCACTAGCCCCATCTGTGGTGGCATTACAGGACCTACACAAAACAGAAGAAGATTTAATGTTCTTGTGCAGCCTGGGTGTTGCTGAGGGCAGGCTGATTAGCTTGACTCTGTGAGCAGTCAGAGCCCTCTGGACTCTGTGTCCATCTTTGTCCTTTTCCGAACCCACTGTGAGATCTAGCCCCAGTTTAATGTTCACAATTTCCACGCTGCTTACTATCCCAGACCTCTTGATTTAGATTCCAGGGGCAGTGCTTTAGGAATGTCTGGCAAATGTCGTCTTCTGGTGAATGCAACCTTATTTTTTCCTTCCTTTGTAGTATTCATTATGTAACGAGCCTCTGATTGAGCTGTCGAACCCTGGTGCCAGTGGCTCCCTCTTCTATGTCACCAGTGATGATGAATTCATCATAAAAACTGTGATGCACAAGGAAGCGGAATTCTTACAGAAACTTCTGCCTGGCTACTACATGGTGCGTATGAGGGCTTTGGCTTGTGGAAGGAAGGCACAGCTCGCCTGTCTGCAGCCCCACAAAGGGAGATGTTTGGTAACCCAGCAGGGCTTCCCTTGCCTGCCTGCCTGCCCAGCACAGATGCTTATTGTGAAGGCTGACCTGGAAACAAAACTCAGCCCCTGTAAAACCTGGAAACAGCTGAACCATGTCCTGACAAGTATTTGCCCCCTCCACCTGCTTTACTACGGTTGTATCCCAGGGTAAAAGATGGCACCTTTACTGATTGGGGGGCGGGGCGGGGGGGCCTAAGAAGTGAAACCCCCCCCCTTGTCTCTTATCCGATGCTCCTAGGTTTATGAAGACAGCTCTGTGGTAGTGTGGGAGTGTTGCCCTGCTTTTGAGCAGCACAAAACCATGGTTGTTACAGGGGGAACCCTTCCCACTATTTCCTGGATTTCCCTTGGGTGCAACTTAATGGAGATCCATTCAGCAACAGGCTGTTCTCTTGCAGTAAGTCCTGCCCTCTCCATCCCTGGTACCTGCCTGTCAGCTGAAGCCTTTGTGTGTAGCAACCTGTGGCTGCATGCTGGCATATTCTAGCCTGCACCAAACTGTGGGTTGCTCTACAGCACAGCAGCATGGTGGGTAACGAGGCAGTGGCAGTGCACTGGGTGTAGCAGTGACTTGCCAGGAGGAGGAACAGACCAGGAACCCAGTGTGTCAGGGCAGGTAGGTGCCCCCAGTGGCAGGAAGCGTCTCATACACAGCTGCATGTTAGGGTCCATTTCCAGACCAAAAACTGCATTCAACGGGCATAAAGTCTGCAAAGGAAAAGCACCATGCAATGGAAATACCAGAGCTGAGGCTACCCGCATTACCTTCACTCTGCCCCTTGTACGTGTGCATTGTGCTTTTCTCTAACTGATCTGCCTTGCTCAGGGCCCTGGACTGGGCCTGGGAAGACCTGGATTCTGTTCTTGGCTCTCCCACTGGCCTGCCAGGTGACCTCATGCAAGCTATTGCTGCTCTTGGTGCCTCAGTTTCCCACCTGTAAAATGGGGGTATGATGCTCCTTTTGTAAAGTGCTCTGAGCGCTGCCGAAGAAAGGGGCTAGATAAGAGCTAGGAATTATTATTCCAAAGCACATCGGGACTTCTAGGCTCCAGAATGTAACTGCAAATCCGTGGCTCACTTTTGTGAAAATGGGGTTTAAACAGCTAAGTCACTTAAGAGCTTTTGAAAATGTTACTCTGGCTGAGCATGTGCAGCATGCTGGGCAGGGCTCATAGGGTTAGGACAACTCAAATGAAAGTAGTAACCAGTCTCCTCCTTGTTCTAGGAACTCTGGATGGTTGGATAATAAAAATAACTCTAGAGACTCAAACATGACTTCTCACCCTGCTGTAAAGTGCTTATGCTGTTTGATATTTTGTAAAGTTACCCCATGCTAATTGCTATGAGGGTCTCCCTGCTGCCATCTGAAACTCAGCGAAGGTGTAAAATGAGCTGATAGACAAGTCACCGGGATGGTTGGTGCTGAGTTGTTGCTCTGTCTCTGGAAAGTGAAGTTCTGCTTTCTGCTTCTGACTGGCAGCAGTGGCTTTGCCTGGCACTGTATCTGACACGCTCAGAAAGAGAACTCGCTCCTGGGTCTGATTATGAAAGATGAGATGAAGAGGCATTAAATTTTCATACACTTGCTGTGTTTCTGTTTGCTTTGTTTTGTAATCTGGCAGGTTGATCTCTTCTCTCATATGGCATGCATAGACCTTTTTGTTTCCTTTTAAAAGCCTCCCAGCACTGAATAAGCAAATGGAGTTTGTCATATCATTCCTAATAACATGACTGCCTAAAAAGGGCCTGCAGTGGGGGTGGCTTAACTGATCTCTCTGGCAGACTGTTTTATAAATTGACTCATTCTATGCAAAGTAAGTGGAGATGAGCGTTTCCTCCTGGCTTCATAGAGATGTTGAAATAAATGTTTGTTCTGAGCAAGGGAACATCGAATTGGAGATCTAACAGCTATGAGCTAAGGAGATTTGGTATTTTAAGACTTTAAATTCCCACTAACTAGCTGTCAGAGTGGGGGTGGGGGGTTGTGCTTAGGTTTCCCTTTTCTTAGCTGTGGCTTGTGGGGAAATCTCTTTGGGAGTTCCCAAACTTGGCTGTTTGCCCAGGGAGATGTTCAAATTCTGATTTCCTATAGGCAAGGCAAGGCATCGCAATCTTTCCAGTTTGTAAAGCCTAGGTGCAGCTAGTCAAATGCTTAGGGGGAGTTTACTTGGAATCTTTCTTCTGCAGGATAGAAAAGGTAAAAATAAATTTGGGGTGTGCAAACACTGGTCTGTAAACCCTTCCCAAAGCCAGTCTGAGCATGGGTTCCGCACTGAACAAAGCAGGTGTCATTCTCCACAGCTGCTCTTTCTAACCTGCCCTTTCTGCCTTCCTTGCCCCACTGCAGAACCTGAACCAGAACCCACGGACCTTGCTGCCAAAGTTCTATGGACTGTACTGCGTTCAGTCGGGAGGCAAGAACATTCGGGTGGTGGTGATGAATAATATCCTGCCCCGAGTAGTGAAAATGCACCTGAAATTTGACCTGAAGGGCTCCACCTACAAACGCCGGGCATCCAAGAAGGAGAAGGAAAAGTCCAGTCCCACTTTCAAGGACCTGGACTTCATGCAGGACATGCCAGAAGGCCTAATGCTGGACACCGATACCTTCAGTGCGTTGGTGAAAACGCTGCAGCGAGACTGCTTGGTAAGGGCAAGATGAACCCAGAAAGTGGGACTGACCGACGGTAGCTCTGCAGCTCTTGGCTGGCTGTAACGAAAATGGACTGTCCCATGTTAGGCTTTGGGGCTTACAGGCTATCTGCTGTATTCTGAGCTGAGCCTGTCAGTGCCCAGCTCCCAGCAATACAGTAGATAGGGCTCCTGGAACTCTGCTGCTTTCACAGAGCATTCACTGGGGTCCTGGAAACGTCGTGAAAGCAAATGACACTTGGCTCCCAGGGACACCGCTTGCCATATGCTGTGGTATTCTTGGTTCTTATTCTCCAGTTCACCATCCTCAACTGGGTCCTTGGGGTGAATTAGTGAATGAGATTCTGCTTTACTGTCTGGACTGGTGATGGAGTAGATCTGGGCAACCCACAACATAGGGGTGGCTGAGATCTGTTTAGACCAAGCCCAAAGCATGTTGTGTTGAAACAAAGGGTAATGAACTCAGATACGCTCTCCCATAGCTGCTAAGGAGTTGCTGGCATGAGTTCTGTGTAACCAAGATGGACAGTCCCATGCTTTTGGGTCTGCCTTTGAAGTAGCATGTGGGAACTTACTGGATTGACTTTTTGTCTAACTTGTTCTTGAACTCGATTCTAACCTGTAGGTGTTGGAAAGCTTTAAAATCATGGACTACAGCCTGCTGCTCGGGGTGCATAACATAGACCAGCAAGATCGGGAGCGGCAGACTGAGGGAGCCCAGAGCACATCTGATGAGAAGCGTCCTGTTGGGCAGAAGGCACTTTACTCCACAGCCATGGAGTCCATCCAGGGTGGGGCTGCCCGGGGGGAGTCCATAGATACAGATGACACGTAGGTGAAAATCTGGTTCTCTCCAGCTGTTGTAGTGGGAGTGGGTGGAAGCAAAAAGCCAAAGTAGCAAATCCTTAGAGCTGAAAGCTCTTTGCAGTTGGCTTGAGCTGTCTGCCTGAAGGAAAAGGGAGTCCAGCCACTGATGTTGTGGAGCCCTGGAGTAGTGATGTGAAATGTGGTGCTTGGCATTCGGAGACACTTACCAGTTCCCACTGTGTTCTTTGTAATGGTTGTGACTCACCCGATAGGTGAGTGGCCCCACACTGGCCTGTAGTCACAACACCGGTCTCGGGAGCGATTGGGGCAGGCTTCGCCTGGAAGCATGGTGATGTGGTGAGACTGCACACTAGCCTAGCCTGAGGAGACTAGAGTTCCCTTTCTGCCTGGATCGTGAGTCTGTCACTTCATCCCTGGGACTTCTTGCCAAGCTGTACATGCCAGTGCAACTAGAGGATTTGGCATGCTTTGCAGTGCCCTCTGCTCCGGGGTGCTGGGGTTTGGTGAGAGTGGATGTGCTCAAGTGGAGCTGTGGGTGGGGGAGGCTAGCCCGCTGTGTGTTTGCACAATGTCTTCTCTGTAGCTCTTGAGCCGTGAGTGGCTCTGGCAGCATTTTGTCTTTATGGCTCAGTGGGGTGGGCTTACTAACAAATGGTGGGCTTGCTCTGTTGGTCTGCTAGCGTCTGTGCTCTGAGAGACCAGCTGCTTCACTTTGAACCGAGGGTTCTGCACGCTTACAGAGCCAGGAAGTACTTCGGCATTTTCATTCTCTCAAATAACTCTTAATTCCAGTAGACCTCCTGATGGCCACATGTTGACTTACCACGTGTTGATACTAAATCAGGCCGGGGCAAAATATGGCCCACGGGCCGGATGTGACCCGCTAAGCCACCAGATCTGGCCTGCGGAGGCAATGGGGAGCCCCAGGCAGGCTCCCCTGCTTGCCCCGCCGCTCAGAAATGTGGCTGCAGGGTGCTTTCTCCTTATAAGCCCAGAGGGGAGGGGGGAAGATTCAGACACTGTTCCCACCCCCAGCATAATCCCATTGGTCTGTTTCTGGCCAGAAACTGGCCAGTGGGAGCTGCCTGTTTGAATAACAGGCAGCCACGAAGCACAGTTACTCCTGCTCAGTTACTCACTCAAGCAAATGGCCAGACCAGCTGAAACATTTTAAGCTATAGAAGCCTTTAGCTCGGCAGGCAGGCTGGTTTGGCTGCTGGCTGGTAAGTCACCTGGCCAGAGCCTCCCTCTGGCACCCCAGCCCTTCCATTCCCCAAACTTCTGCCCCTCACTCCTGCCCTGCTACTCCACACATCCAAACCTTTTGCCCCTCCCTTGCACCCATATTCCATCCCAGATCTGGCACCCCCATCTCCTGCCTGAGATCACAATCCACTCCTACCCTAGGTCTCATCCTAAAACCCTGCACCCCAGTCCCCTGCCTGAGGTCACAACTGCCTCCTTCACCCAAACTCCCTCCCAGACTCCATTCTCTCCTGCACCCCAATCTCTTACCCCAAGCTCCCTTCGGCACCCAATCTCCATCCCAACCCCCACACCTCCTCCATTAATACTATGGAAGAGTGCGGCCCTCAACCACTTTCCAAAATCTTGGGCTGGCCCCCTAGCAAAAATTATTGCCCACCCTGTACTAGGGATGTAATAGTGTAGTTGATTAACTGATTAATCAATAAGCAAAAGCTTATAGGTTAATGCTATAGACTACACGCATTTCCCTCCCCCCCACCCCCCCTTCCCTTGTCAGTACATTTTTTAGCAGGCTGGCCGGCAGCCTGGCTCAGTCTTGGCTCACACTGGGTCCGGGACCTACCCCTGCATTTAAAGTGTATTAGGAGCCAGGTGGGCAGGCAGCCCAGCTCCGTTCCGGCTCGTGCTGGGTCCAGGAGCTCAGACCCCCCTGTAGACTGCTGCTACCCCACACTGCTGCCTGTCAGCGGGCGCTGCTGCCTCTGACACAGTGGCTGCTGGCCCTGCCCTCGGGGACTAGAAAATAGTTGACTAACGGATAAGAATTCATGAGGTTACTCGACTATTCAATTAACGGATATTTAACATCCCTACCTGGTACTAATTGCACTGCATGTTCAAGATGGGTATTAGTGGGCAGGGGGAGGGACAGTTTAAAAACAAACTTGTGCTTAAAGATTTGGGCCCAGCTTCTGCTTTTCTATGCACACAAGACACTCTGGCTGTATTCAGGATTTATGCCATCTGTAGTCACGAGCCGACTGGCCTTCAGAAGAAAATAGGGGTTTATATCCTAGTGTTCTCAAATCATTTTGCCTGCAAAGGGCATGCCTAAGACTTGCCTCAGCACTTCTGTAGGGAGCTACTGCTGGGTGTGGTGGGAGCAAACACCCAGTCTTAAGTGTCAGAACGTATGTTTTCGGAGGAAGGGGATATTTGCCCAGATGCCTCCTTGAAGTGCCACATGAGTCTTAATGTTCTCCAAGGCTGCCCTAAGGAAGTGGCCGGAAGCTGCTAGCTTAGCGTATCTGCAGGGTGGCGTTCACATGTGGCAGCTAGTGCTTTGTATCTAGTTTGAGTATGAACCTATGTCCTACTGCAGGACAGGAGCCCTGGGCTGCTCTGGCCCAGGCAGGAGAGTGCAGTCACCTGATAAATCACATACCTTAGCGCTCTTCACGATCAAGAGATTGACAGGGAGCAAAGAACATAGAACACCACCTTCCAGTTAGACAGCAAAGTGCATTACGGACAGTGTGGCGTGTCCCCAGGTCCGTATCTTGTAACAAAAGCTGTTGCACCAGAGACAACCTGATTTAACTACAGAATCCACCACCCCCCACACCCCGTCCTGCCTCCCCTCCCCCCAGATAATGTCAGTCTCTTTTCTACTCTCACATAATGCACAAGCCTCCTGGGGCATCTCCGCATAGGTGCGACCCCATGTTTTCTTTTCTTCAGAATGGGGGGAATCCCGGCTGTGAACGGAAAAGGAGAGCGCCTCCTGCTGCACGTAGGAATAATAGACATCCTTCAGTCCTACAGGTAAGAGGGCTTGAGCATCTGCTGACCCCCCGAGCTTCCATAAAATCCACTTCTAATATTGTCTGGCGAGAGATTAAAGCCTGCTGCTGAGAAGATGGTCTGAGAGGGCATGTGTCCCAATTTGCCTCAGCTTGATCAAGGTGTATTTGAAAGCTGTGGGATTTTCATCTTGCTCCTTCTGAAGCTCATATCTCAGCCCTCGTGCTGAATCTGCTTTTCTTAAAGAAAAATCTCCCCTTCCTGGAGGGGTAGCGCTGTGTGGAGGGAGGGGTGTAGCTCTTGTGCCCTCCTCACAGCTCCGGTATGTCCAGGGAGTCCTGACCTCCCAGCTGCTGGCACCTAGCAATCTGCTTCAGAGACATCTGCCCAGCTGGCTGGGAGAGAGGAAAGCTATGCTCTGAGAATGGGAAGGAACCGTGGTAGCTGACTGTCCTCTGCCGTGGGAGGGTGTGAAAGGTGGCCTGCTAGGCAAGGAGAGCAGACCTGTGTCCAACACTCTCTCTCAAAAATAGGTTCATCAAGAAGCTAGAGCACACGTGGAAGGCCCTCGTCCATGATGGGGTGAGTGTTCGGCGCACAGCCTAGGGGGAGAAATGCTCTCGGCAAGCTGTGAGTCTGCAGGCTTTGCCTGTATGCAGTTTCGTGCCATTACCTTGCCATTCGTAGTCTTTCAGCAGGTACAGCCCCAGTCCAATGGAAAGGAGCAATTCCTCACTCCTATACGCTTGTGGCAGTGGCATGGTGCTTCCGTTAGCCCACCCCACTTCCTCAGTTGGTTAGCCCTCCTGATTCTGTCCTTTGCCCTCTGCTGTCCCAGGCCTTGGACTGTCCCAGAACACACTCTGATGTTTATATTTCCACTCAGGTGAATTATTGGCCAATGGGGAGTCACTTTCTACTTGTTTTCCTCTGGCATTCCACAGCAGCAAGTTGTGCTGCTGCAGAATTGACTTGAGTGGGAAATGACTCGCTCTTCAGAAACGCCTGTCGGCCTTCCCCTGTAAATGGGGCGAATGCATCTCGTAGAGGCCAGCGATTATGGAAGCAGGATATAGACCATCAAAGCTGCCCAAGGCAGTTTCAGCTTTAGTACATGAAATGAAATACGCTGTATCACTAAAATGCATTGATGCTGCGTTGGTGAATTTTGGTGACTGTGTCCAATCCATCTGTATCCAAGTGCACTTTGAACTCCAGTAAAACCAAACCAGGGGACTCTCTTGTATGAAATCAAGCTGTTTGCTTCCTCCCAAAAAAATCTAGGTACCCTTTAAGCAGCAGAATCACTAGCCTAGCATAAACCACTGAGAACTGCATCAAAATCCAATCAAAGGCTTTATAGTGTTAAAATGGAAGGACTTACCTGAAATGATCTGCTTAAGGTGCTGTTGACATTAAATGTTAGAATAAAGAAGACTCACTGGGCACTGCTGATAAAGAGGTGGATTTTAAGGACAATGCTGATCGCCTCTCTTGTTTCTAGGACACGGTATCAGTGCACAGACCCAGCTTTTACGCAGAGAGATTCTTCAAATTCATGACCAACACAGTGTTCCGAAAGAATTCCTGTAAGTGCATGCAGACTTGCTGTCTGGGGCACCCCTTTGCGGCCCTCCCTTTTTTGAGATGGGCAGGAAGTCCCCTCTGCCCCCCTTGTTTCCCCCACCCTGCTAGTAGGGAAAATCTTAACCACACAGCCTGCTGCTCCCCATACTGCCATGGAAATGCCTGCCCCGGTTGGTCTCCCTGCTTCTTCTCCTTTGTATTTGTAAGGTGTTTTAAAACGTACCGGGCTATGCTCCAGGGGCAGCATGAGTGTGTGGAGTTTTCCCCACACCTGTATTTATAACCACATTGCAGTTTTCTTGTGGGCTTTGTGTCAGTCTGTACAGTTTGTAAAGCAGGTGTGTAGGGATTGGAGAGTACCATGCCCCAAGGAATCAGTGAGAGGGCATGCCTGGCAAGTGCTTGTTTCTCCTGTCATCCTTCCTTATGTGAGCCAGCTGTGTAGCAAAACAGGACGTCCCCCTGCAGGCCAGGCCTAAGCTAGGAAACTGCAATGGCCAGGAAGCTGGAACTGATTGCAGCTTGGAGCTGGCCACATTTCCTATGAAAGGCCCGATTCAGAGCTGGAAGCACGTTAGGCAAACAGTCTCAACAGGCCTTCCTGGAGACAGTCGCTCTTTTGCTGTGTTGTGGGGGTGTTGAGCCCAGGGGCGTGAGGGTTTCTCTGGTGTCTGTCAGCACAGCTCATGGTCTCACCTCCTTAACTCTTCTGACTGCAGCTCTGAAATCGTCTCCATCTAAGAAAGGACGTGGAGCCTTGTTAGCTGTCAAGATGCCTGGTCCAACAGCTGCATTTTCAGCTAGCCAGATCCCCTCGGAAAGGGATGAGGCCCAGTATGATCTCCGTGCTGCCAGGAGCTACCCCACGTTGGATGATGAAGGTAGTGGTTGTGATGGTTTTAGCTCTCCGGTGGCTATTCTGTCGCCCCGGGTGTGTAGCTGCTCCTTAGCACCCTCCCCGTACTCGTTCAGTTTCCCCAGTGTGCCCCAGAGACAAGTTTCACTTGATCAGCAGCTCTTCATTCCATTTCTTGCTGTGATCTGCAGGTGCTAACCCTGCCCGGGACAGGGGGGACGGTAAGAGACTATTGCTTTGGCACGGCAATAGGAACTAATATATTGGCTAAGCAGTGCCTCAGCTCTGCAAAGGGCGGAGTTCCTTTCCTGCACTTCTGGAGAGAGCCAGCACCGTAAGGGTGCCATGTAAAAATGGTCATTCACATCACTGCTGCAAGGTGTGCTGCCAGTTGGCAGGAGCAGGGATGACGGGGACAGTCCAGACGCCATGGAAATGCTGTTGGCTTGTGGACCATCCTGCTGTTTAGTGGGGATGTCAAACCCAATTCCTTTGGTGCTTTGGTACCACGGTCCAGTGCAAGCCACGGCCTTTGCCAGGAGGAGGCTGGGTCTGATTCTCCACAACCACTTATGTCTGTACAGCCTTTCCCAGTTCTGTAGAATGGGAAAAGGTAGTGGGCAGTTGGGCCCATGAAGTTTACCCCTAAGGCTTCGTGCATCATCTGAGCACATGTGGATATTGTTTGGACAGTCTGAGCCCAAAGTGGGGTCTGAGCGAGGCCTTAAATCCCCCTGGCAGCATTGCAAGGACACGTTTCAGCCAGGGGCGTGGCACTGGTGGAGCTGGGAGTGAAGCTCCTTGGTAGGACTGTGCTGAGGAAATCTGCACAGCCCCCACCTCACTCAAGTCAGCGCTGTTAGTCACTGTATGCCTGCCCCCACACACCTTCAGCTGCACAGCACGGAAGATCTGCCCACTCCATAGGCGGGTGTGGAGCCCAGTGGTGCTGCAGCAGACTGACATGACTTCAGCAGCTGGCCAGACACAGGCCAGAGTTGCCTGCATTTAACTCATTCAGCCTGTTTTTTCCTGTCTTCCTGCCCTTGGCCTTGTGCATAGCAGGAAGGCCAGACCTGCTACCCTGCACTCCCCCTTCCTTCGAAGAAGCAACCACAGCCTCCATTGCAACGACACTTTCTTCGACGTCGCTCTCTGTTCCTGAGCGGTCTCCCTCAGAGACTTCTGAGCAGCCCAGGTACAGGTAAGCATGGGGTTGTCATCTGGGTGTCTGGCCCGGCCCTGGCCTGAGTCTCTGCCCCGGCTGATTTTCATTAAACTGCTCCTAGGAGCAAGGACTGTGGCTTGGGATTAATTATTGCTGTCAAGTAGAATAGTGCCCCCCAACCCCCAAAGACTTTTCTTTTTTTTTTTTTTTTTTTTTTAAGGTAAATGAGGGCTTTGGTTTGTCTCCACAGGAGGCGCACGCACTCCTCAGGGCAGGATGGCAGGTAAGATGTCCTTTTGTGCTCTAGTGACTGGTGGAATTTCAGTAGCACGTAGACTTTGTCCTGGGCCCCGTCTGCAGAGGCGAGTGAATTTCTCCCTCTGTGATCTTCGTGATAATAATCCCCAGCTCTTATCTAGCAATTCTTGTCAGTAGATCTCAAAGCACTTTACAATGGAGGTCAGTATCGTTACCCCTGTATTACAGATGGGGAAACTGGGGCACTGGGCGATGAAGGAACTTGCCCAAAGTCACCCTGAAGTTAGTGGAAAGGCAGGCATATCCTTGCATGAAATCTTCTGCCTGCATTCATTGGTGCTAGATGCTGTCAGAGCTGTCTTCAGTGGGTCTGATTTGTTTAACAAAAAAAAAAAAAGGTGTTGAGCAATCCTAGCTCCGGCTGTCATATGCTGTGAGCCGTGCTCGCTCTCAGCATTTCTGGGAGTTCAGCCCTCTGTTCTTCCAGTGGTGTGTGGCAGGGAGCTGTTGCACAGTGGGGAGAATCCCCCTGCTCCTTAGAGGATACCTTTACTCCAAGATCTTTCTTTGACAGCAGAAGTCCTACAGACATATTGTTAACACTGGCGGCAGTGTCTGCCTGCTGGAGCAGAGGAGTCTGAGTCAGGACTCCTGATGTTCTGTTGCCAGCTGTGCCCCAAACTTGCTGTGATCCCTTGAGTAAGTTAAAGGCCAATGTTTCCAAATACAGCTTCTGATCCTGGGTCCTTCTGGCATCATAGGAAGTGCCTGCCTGGGACAGACCCGAGATCCAGCTGGCCCAGAGTTCTTTCACTGACCTATGACAGCAGCCTTTGCTGAGCACATCAGAAGAAGGGTTAAGAACTCCCCCTATGGGTGTATCCTAATCTCCAGTGGCAAGATTGGCTTGGTCCAGAGCACAGGTTTATCCAACCAGCCCCAAAGTTGTGATCATTCATCTGAACAATTCTGGATATTTTTGTCATCTACATAAATGTCCAGTCCCACTTGCAGTTTTGTCTTGGTCTCACTAGTGACCCAGGGCCTGCTTTTCCCAGGTGCTATAAGAGCCACACCCACAACTGAAGGAAAGGGGAGCTGTCAGGTACTCAGCCCTGATGAGAAGTGTATTCGATGTGTAATGGCCTCACATCTTGAAACTGGCAGCCCATTGGGAATCTCTGAAGCTGTTGGCCAGGCCTGTCGGTTTCCACATCTTTGGGGCTGCTGCTGATCCTACATTATTCATAAAGGAGCTGAGGTTCAGCGGTTGCTGGAGAGCAAGCCCTTTGAAAGTCTCTGAAAAGGGCTGCAAGTACAAATGTATTAATACATGAATTGAAGTGAATTTATATCCTCGCTCAGAAAACCTGAGGGGCTGTACCCAGCTTGCTGAAGCTCTCAGTATGGCTGTCCTGGAGAATCCCCTGGGAGTTTTAGAACCTGTGCTACAAGAAACAGCAAAGCCCGTAGCTCCCAAGCAGAGCCTCCTAGAGCACTGCGAGCGCTCCCCTGCTGGCTATGCAGTATCCAGTCTCTGACTAGCACAGCATCCTCATCCACTTTTGCACAGGCACGGTCAAGGGAGCAAGCTGAGGGGGTTCTTGGTATTCCCATCTGGGTATTCTTGCTGCTTCCTATTACATCTTCTCTTCAGGTATCTCTGTAAATAACTCTTCCCCTGCTGCTAGTCCTCTGCTTAGCAATTGGTCCCTCCCCTGAGGACCACCGAACAAGTCACTTACTCCAAGGCCCTGTCTGCGCTGCAGGGCCCAGAGCAGCATACCCATGCTGCCACAGCCTACGTAACAAGGGGCTTTTCTGTCCCATTGAAATTGATAGCTGTGAATGCACCCTTCAGTTAACATACCTGTGAGGATACAGCTGCTCCTAGGACAGAAAAGAATGTGAACCCCCAGGAGGTTTTGCTGATATTTTGCGGGGTAGCGGTAAGCAGAACACTGGGGACCAGAGAAACAGACAACGGCAGGAGCAGCTAACAGCTCCATGTCTGATGCTGGGAGAAACTTGGGGCAAGGAGTTTGGTCCAGGTGTGCAGGCTGAAGAGTGTTCTTCGTGCTCTGCGCAAATACGCTGTTCCTAGTATTTGATTCCTTCTCTATTCAAAGACACAGAACTTGGTATATTCTCTGTAAAGAAACAAAACTGCAGCAAAGAATCACAGATTGCTACTCCCTACTGGAGCATCCCCAGTGCCTAGACGCTGACTAGCCACTTGGGTCAAAAACAGGCAGGCAGTCCATAGACACATGGCTCTCCCTAAGGTTATGGTGTCTAATCTAGTCTGGACTGTGGTGTTCACCTTTGGTACTTGTGCACATCCTAGGCATGGCGGGAAATGCATAGTAACGTGAGGACGGCCAGACTGGGTCAGATCAAAGGTCCATCTTAGCCCAGTGTCCTGTCTGCCGACAGTGGCCAATGCCTGGTGCCCCAGAGAAAATACATGAAACAGGCAAGCATCAAGGGATTTCCTGCCCCGGCAAACGGCGGCTAGGGCCGCCAGCCTGCCTAGCTTGGCTAGTAGCTGTCGAGGGACTTCTCCTCCAGGAATTCCCTCATGCTTTTTTGAACTCTGTTATAGTCTTGACCTTCAAGTGTGTCCTCTGGCACAGCTGGAATGTCACCAGTGCAGCTCCTCCTTTCGCCCCCACTCTCCTCTGCTTTCCTCCTCTCCAGCAGGCAGCTTTAGGCTGCCAGCCATCCTGGGGTAAAGCAGGGTCTCTGCTCCAGCTAATCCCACTGCCCAGTTCTCTCCTCCCAACCAGGAGGGGCTCGACCCTCTGGGCTGGGAAGTGGGGCTGCAAGAGCCCGGGAGAGCCTGACTGCAAGAGCTAAGAGAGCTGGTACACGTGTGTGGTGCAGCTGCCCATGGGTTGGGCGCTGGCCACTTGCTGCCAAGAGCTGCGTTTGCAGCAGTGCTGGGCTGGGAGGCTGTTGGACGTGGGGGAGACGATGTAGACCGGAGTAGACAGGCCTGTGTCCCTTGGGCTCTGCAGGTCACATGAGGAGGCGCGGGTGGAAGAGGAGCTGCAGCAGATAACCGTAGAGCTGGAGAGCAAGTGTGACGTTGAGATCGTAGTGCCTGAGGACGGCGACAACGGGCAAGTGTCTGTGACAAGGCAGGAGCTGCTGTTGGTACCAGCCATGTGGCAGGAGTTAGCATTGCCTGTGCCGCTACTGCTGCATTGTGGCTCCTCCAGCTGCTGGCCAGCCTGTGGTACTGCTAGGCCTGGAAGGGGCTCCCTCCTCTTTGAGATGCATGAGCACTGATCTACTCTGGGTACCAGACACCCAAGAGCTTGGATTCCTCCCCAAGGGAGCTGAGTGATGCTCTGACCCCATACCGCTCTGAACCATAGTGCTGTGGAGCAGGGCTGGTGTCCAAACTGGCAGTCCCCTGAGCCCTTCAGCCCTCTCAAGTCGATCAGATCAGTTCCTCCTCCTGCTGAAGGAAGCTGCTCTCATGTTCTCTGTTTCTTCCACAGAGAGGCAGCCTCTTCAGCTTGTGCCATTGCAATAGCCCCAGCTGCGATCGAGGTGGAGACAGCCAGCCAGGCCTCGGAGCCAGCCAGCCAGGCCTCGGATGAAGATGATGTGCCAGTCACAGACATATACTTTGTAAGCTACTCTCTCCGCCCAGGCCTTCGTATGCCCAGACAGCGTGTCCAAGCAGCACTCGAGCTAGAGCTGAGGTACCAAGGCAGCACGATGAGGGAAAAGTGCCCGGCCTGGCTATTCCAGGCGCTGTGGATCTGATCCGTGGCTGTCAGTCACCCAAGCCCTCAGGGGTTAGAGAGGAAGGTTTTAAATCCCAATAACTGGTGCCAGCCTTTGATTACCCAAAGGTAGCACATGCAGGCCCAGGAGCTGCTAGGCATTGCTGTTTTACTGGGCCTTGGCTTCCTACATGGACTGGCTTAAACAGGCCAGCTGTCCGTATCTGGGAATGTTCATTGTTTCTCCCCCTGAAAAGAGGAGGCTTCGGATCCTACTCTTTCCTCGTCGCCTCCTGGAGGCCAGGCAGGATGTTGCTGTGCTGGCTGACCTCTGAGGTCCGTGGTGAACTGATTTGTTTCCTTTTCTGCAGGCAGATGCATTAGATGGCGCAGTGGAAATCTAGTACTGAGGCAGGGAGTAAGTGAGGTGGCTGCTAGGTTGGCAGCAGTGTGCTGAGTAGCTCTGGGCTGTATCCCTCCATCAGCTCTTGCAATGTCTGAGCACCTGCTGGAGCCGAGAGAGAGGAGACTTCTAGCAGCATGTTCCTCCTCTCTGAGCTACCAAGGCCAACAAGGAAAAGTTGAGGCAGACTGCCTGCTGACCCCTCTGTTTAGGCACCTGCATCCTGGCCTTGCAGCGTGTGGCTGCAGTGAAGTTACAGCAGGGAAGAGCTGTGCCCCCCAATTTGACACTTGTGTAGAAACTGAGATCACCCTAAAGTGGGTACCTCAGCCCCAGCGAATATTCGGGCATCACATGGTGGCTTTCCTTGTGCTCGTGTGACTCCGCTGCAGAATTGCTCATTCATTGCAGAGTAACTTGGACAGCTCCAGGGAGCTGCAGGAGGAATTGGCTCAGGTTTCAAAGCTTGTCTGGTTTGGTTTTTTTGCATGTGATTCAGAATGCAAACAGCTTCCCCTCCCGTTTGCTGCTCTTTCTTTGCCTGTGGATGGCAGCTGAGTGTGAGCTGCTTTCTGGTATCTGCCTTCCCATTGGGAAGTACCTTCTAGCAAGGCTCCACCCCCACCTGCCCATAGACTGTCCACCTGCTTTTCAGGGGCCAGCCTGTTGGGATGGATCCGCCAGTGTGCTGTGCTGGGCAGTGTGCACGAGTCATGGAACCCATCGACGTTTCCAAGCTCCTGCGAGCCCTCTGGCTCTGCGGTACCAGTGCAGGGCGCTGGGCCTGCCTCCCCAGCCTCCGACTTGTGGTCCCCACTGACTCACCCAGGGAACCTGCTTCCCTGGCAACTCAGGCCAGTGCTGAGCATGCCGGTCCGGACGGGTGGCTCTCCACTAGCTAGCTGCATTCAGAAGCAATCTGAAGCAGCCACAGGAGAGGTCGCCGAGTTGCACGGGAGCATATACGCGCCTTTGGGGGAATCTGCTTTCCAATGCTTAAGACAGTAACTGCGGGGGGTGAGGCTGCATCGTATACCCCCGCTCGGGGTAGAGGCGCAGAGCAGTGTAGCTGGGCATGGGGCTCACCTGCTCCCCTGCACGGCTCCCCAGCCAGCTAATCCTGTCAGGCCTGGAGGGCCCAGCCCCTTGGTTGCTTTCTCTTGCATCCTTTCTTTCATTTCATCCTTTCTCCTCTGTTTCCTTTCTCACCTCACTTGCCCTGGTGCCATCCAGTTCACAGATGGGAGGTACTGGATTTACTCTCCCCACCAGCGCAGACTCCGAGCCGCCTCGTTTTCCTCTGGGACTGTAAGTGAACACGCTAGCACGCAAGGGAGCCAGGCTGCAGCTCTGAAACACTGGGGTCAAGCAAAGGCCGAATGGTCCCCTCTCCTGGATGCCCCAGGGACTAGTTCTGGTTTGTGGGGTGTCTGTGACAGTTCAGGCCACTAGCTACAGCCTGGGGAGTTACCCGCTACGCCTTGTTTCCAAAGATACTGATGAGCCGAGTGCGAGAGAGTCGCCCTCCTTCCTGCCCCCTTTTTTCTAGGCCAGTGAACTTAGCCAAGTGCTTTTATTAACCCATTGTGGCAGCGTGTTTGGAGACGTCTGCTGTTAACTTACACGTGGCCCTGCTGGGCCAAGTCCTGCTGGAACACATAGGCTGGATTCCCAGGAGATGCCAGTTGGCCAGTAGGAAGCTGATGATAAAAATCTACCTACAAACACGGACCTTGTCCCTTAGGATTTGGGCTGATTTCTGGATGTTTAATGCTCTGACCAGTTTCTACAGCTTAGCACCTCTGAGGGAAATCTCTGGGGACTCCAGTCAGGTGCAGTGCCTTCCCTGCCCCCGGCAGGCTGGCTCACGGTGGGAGTTGCATCACCTTTCTCCTTGTTTGCCCCAGGTTTACAGAGGAGGAAGTTATGTTCCCTTCCCTGGGTCCAAGGGGTTAGTTTAAGGGGGGGGGGGTTGTCTTCCCAGCCCCTCCTCTGCCAAGCATAGAGGCTGGGGCATGAAGTAGGCAGGCTGTAGGTGGTGAGTAACAGCCTGGTTCAGCAAGGTGCAGACGGGGCCTGGTGAGATGGTGCATGGCAGGAGCCAGAGGAAATAAAATGGTGCAAAATTGAGAGAGCAGCATTAAATCTTGTCTCCCCCACCCCCAGGACCTTGTGAACCCATTTTGCCCCCATTTACTGTTTCAGGGAGCCCCGGCACCAAAGGGGTTAACTCGAGCCCACGCTCGGAATGCTTCTCTGTCACCCCGAGGCACAGAGCCCTTCTCTAACAGCTGCCTCTAGTGTTCATGAAAGGCTGGGAAGGTGGGGGCTGGAGAGCAGGGCTCAGCCAGAGCAGTAATTACCAGCCACGGGGAATAAAGGATCTGAAGCAGGGCGGGCTCTTCACAGTGGGGGTGGGGGGAGGGCTCCAGAGGTTCTAGCACAGTACTTAAGGCTTCAGCTCTGGAGTCTGGGCCCCCTCGCAGTGGCTCCTTATTGGCACAACCTGCAATTAGCCATGGGATTTGTAGCGCAGCCCCTCCCCCGGGCTGGTGGTAGCGGTACGTTGCAGACTCAGTTCCAGCCCTGCTTCCCTCCGCTTCTCCCAAGTGCCTGGGCCTTAGCCCAGCTGGGCATTCAAAGGGGGAAATGGGCGAGAACCTCCTGCCACAAACCCCACTGCAGAAACCAAACCGGTTCGTGATAGAAGTGGCTCTGTCCCGTTGTGCCCTGCCTTGCATTCGATTGCAAGCCGCTCCCTGCTCATCCCGAGGCGGCGTCTGTCGCATCGACACGGGTCTGGGGTAGCTCAGTCTCTGGATCCTTCCCCAAACATTCCAGTTCTGTGTCCTCCTCTGTCATCCCCCATCCCTGGTCTCCATTTCACCTGCTCTCCAACCGGTGACTAACCAGCTCCTCTTCATGGTCCAACATGCTCTAACCCTGCGCTCCCGCCGCCTGCCTGGGCACATCCGCACGAGGGGGACCCAATACTGCTGGGTTTGCCACTAAAGCTTCCTTAACTTTGCAGTGGCAGGAAAGTCTGACAGGGGCAGATGCAGCTTCAGATGAAGGTGTGGGGAAAGGGATGGGCTGGTGGGTAAAATGCAGCACTGGAAGTCCAGAGATCGGGGGTCTAATTCTTGCTCTGCCACTAACCTGCTGTGGGACTTAGGCAAGTCACTTAGCGTTTTGTGCCTCTGTTTCTCCATCTGTCACCTGAGGCTGGCTGGGGCTTTGAGAAGCTCTCTCGGAAGGTGGAAGTGGAAAGTGTTGCCACCTGCCCCATAGCAGAACAGAGGTTTCCATTTTAGCAGCACTGCTAGTAGCTGCCCCAGATGCTGTTGGGGGTCAGGTATGTATTGAGGATGGGGAAGGCTCCTTCTCCGGAGTCGCATTGTAAGATCAGTTCTCTTCCTCCAGGTGTGCAGCTGTTTTTACTGTATGTTTCTACTCTTATTTTCTCCTCTTCTCTCCCTCGCACCTGCTCTGCCGCTGCTCTTCTTGCACTATCCCTGCTGCCGCTGGCCTCTCTGGCAGCCCACAGACGAGAGGAGTTGGGTTTACTCCCCTCTCCACTATAGCACTCAAGTCCACTCTGTCTCCGATGAGGAGAGCGATACAGTAAGTGTTGGAGAAAGCTTTGATGGGTGCCCAGAGGGGCAAGCTCTGACCTCGGGCTGCAGCGCCAGCATGAGGTTTGGCCTGGGCTCGCGTCTGGGGTAGTCCTGCTGCATCTTAGATTGGCTCTTCGGCAGCAGGCAAGAGCTGCTGTGCAGTGAGAAACCAGGTTGAGCTCCGGCTCTGCTAATCGTTCCTAGTACTGTCAAGCCTCACTGATCCAGAGCCTCTGGATCTGCCCTATTACCTGAGGGTCCCAAGTGAGCATGCTTCTCTCTCTTTCGGGGCCTTGACTGTGTGAGGCTCACTGAACCCAGCAGCCCTCCTGGCACGCTAACCCCTCTCCTTGCCTCTTTCAGTAATCTCTATGCAGAGCCTGAAGTCCCAGAGAGCAGCGTTTCCCTCTGCAAGCTGATGTCCCTTTCGCTGAGGCAGCCGTTCCGATGGGATGGGGAAGAGCTTGCTGCACTGCCGGCTCCTGGGTGCTGCGTTCAGGCTGGAGCGAAGTGCGCGCACCGTGTATTTATACTTACCTGAGCCAAGGACAGCAAAGAGCCCTCCCTCCAGAGCTCCTGTGTAAAGAGTCCTGGGGGGGTGTCCAGACAGGCGCTCCTGCAGCTCCCGGTCCATGTGTGATACTGTGAACCTTTTTACGTTTTTAATCATGTATTTATTTCCTTTATCTTTGCACAGACACAGCACAAACGTGCTTTTTTAATGTTTAGTTTACTGCACTTTTTGGGTTATCCTATTTCTATTGATCTGTTTCATCAAGAGTATGAAACCTCACAGGGGAGAGCGTCAGCTTCACTTGGCGGGGGGCAGGGAGAAGGGCAGGTCCAGTTCCAGCTTCCCTGAGGAGGATGCAGGATGGTCTAGCCCCCAGGCAGCAGGATGGAGAGTCAGGAGTCTAGACTCTGTGATCTTGGGCAAGTCACTTAGCCACTCTGTGCCTCAGTTCCCACACATGAATGCGGGTAATGCCCATCTTGTTGGAAGCACTTGGCCCCTCAGCTGAAAGGTGCTATGTAAATGCAGTGTATTAAAGGCCATTGACTAGAACTGCTCCCATACTGAAGCAATCCAAGCTAGACATGCCACTGGATCTGAAGTTAGGAATAGCTAGTGACCTCTACAATTAACTTGTGAATCTGTATGGGAGAAGTAAAGAGCCGCAGGCTGTAATGACTTGGCTTCTTGGCTTGCCCAGCTTCTGGCCCGAGGAGATGGGTGTGCTCTGCCTTCCCCATGAATGTGCTGCTCCGAGGTGGGCTGGGTGTCCGCCTTGGCCTGCTGGCAGACGATACCCACAGCCTGCTGCCTTGGTCCCTGCATGGAGGGAGGAGAACTATAGATCTGGGGGGATGTTCCAATGGCCTCTCCCTCCCCAGGTGTGACCTGCAGCTGGGCGTTGCAGGCCATTGAGGTGCTTAAAGCCAGGAACATGCTGCTGCTCTCTGATCAAAGTGAGGGAGGGAGTCGCAGCGGACAAGGGTCACACGTTTCTCTGTAGCCGAACCCAACAAGCCCCCTGCCCCCATACCGAAGGCAGTGAGAGAAGCCTGGCTCCTGGAAGCATCTGCATTGGGCACGTGACGTGCTGTTGGATGCACGGGCTGTATGCTGTGGCACCCGAGCCTCGGAGGCGGACAGGGCTATCCGGGCTCAAGCTTTTTGCAGGCTGCAGCCTTTAGCTCAGGCCAGATTGAGCTTCGCTTAGCCAGGAGATGGCACACAGCAGCCAGGCGGTGCTGACTTCCAGCTCCTCCTCGTGGTGGTAGGGTACTGCCGCTGTAAGTCCTCCCTGCTCCCGCAGAGGAGAGAGGCCTGGGCCTTGTCTTTTGTCTGTTACAAGTTGCCCGTACAGGAGGCTTAAGTGCGCATGGGAGAGGCATGGTAGGGGCTGCCTCTCCTGCAGTCAGACCCTGTGCCAGCTGGCTCAGGCTTGCGCTGGGGACTTTTTCATTGCAATCTAGAGGTTCTGGCTTGGGCTGCAGCCCAATCTCTGGGACTCTCCCACTTGGCAGGGCAGCAGGCCTGGCCTCAGCTGCAACCTGACACCTACATTGCAGGTAGCCCCACAAGCCTGAGTCCGCTGGCACAGACCAGCTGGGGGAGTCCAGTTGCAGTGAAGACCAGACCCTTGGGCTCAGAAGAAGCTCTTCTTCCATCAGTGGGGCTCTTATTTCCTGCCTCCTGGATGTCAGCAGCTTCTTATGCCACCTGCTTGTATGATTAGGCCTTGAGAGAGCCTCCATTTCCAGAACTGGACTGGAGATAGTGGTCAGTTCCCCGTAGAGACGACACAGCCACTTCCGTTGGGGTCGGAGAGGAGAGGGGCTGCCTCCCTAGAAGGTTCCGCTGCTTGGCGCTGCATTGGCCCTGGATCTACAGTGAGCGAGGGGGGGGACAAGGGTTTGTAGAATTCCTTAGGGGTCTCTTGGAAATTGATGGTGTCTGTTTCAACAGCAGTCTGCTTGTTCGCTGCAGCGTGGCCTGGAGTTGTCGTCCTTGCATTCATTGGGGCAGTACGAAAGCTGCACTGTTACATTTACTGTATCTACCTAGATTTTCATTGTTCGCTTCCCTGTAGCTGACAGGTTTGCTTATAAGCTGTGGCCTGTTTAAAGCTGCCCATTTAGATCTTATTCCTGCCATGTTGTGCGCTCAGTCACTGAAAACAAACAAGCGGAACAACCCAGTGAGAACGCAGGCTTCCAAGTAGTGTCGTGTCCCACCACCTCCCTCTATCCTCTCTCTCCCCTCTTCGGCGGGCCTGGTGGGTGCTCGTGGCTTCCACTAAGGGTCTCTGAGCGCTCTGGTGTAGAGGATTGCGAGAGGCATGTCTCACGCCAGGCCATGGTGCAGAATGCAGCTGGAGGTATAATTAAGATCCCACTTTTAGCAAAAATGCAGTGTTGATTGCCAGGTGCATGGCCCTGGCCTCTGGGCTGTTACGCGCTGGGGTGGACACCTCCTGCTTGGTGTTCAGCACAAGTCCGAGCCTTTCTCGAGCAGATCCCAGGCAGGAGAAACCTCCGTTTTAATGTTCAGCGCACACACCAGCAAACCCTCCTCTGCTCGCCTCCAGCGTGTTTGGGCTGGGAGTCGTTCACTCTGGAATTCTCCAGAGAACTGGAGCAGCAGCTTCTCCAAAGAAGACTCCAAATGTGCGCTCAGTCCCTGACCATGAACAAGCTGCAGTGACTACTGCTCCTCCAAACTCTCACGAGTGGCCCCCCCGAGCCCTGGGCTCTGCTAGGAACTGCCCATAGCTGTATCCTTCACTGCTACCAGCACTTAGTTGCTGCAGTTACCCTGCTGTCATGTCCCCACCAGGACCATCTGGGGTCAAAACCACACTGTGTGAGGCTGCTGCAACCCGGAGGCTGGTGTGACTGTGATCCTTGGTGGCAGCAGCACAGGTGACGACGAGCCCCATGCTTGTCCTTGTCATCAGCCCATTGACTCTTGAAACACATTCCAGCCTTTCCTTCTAGTAACGAGCCTTCCCTGGGCATCTCTTCACCCTCCCATCCAGCAGCATTGCCCGTATTTGGAAGTGGAGAGGCCAACGAGAGCAGCTCAGACTCACTGGGTCATGTCTGATTCGTTCGAAGTCTACATTAGACCAAGTATAATAGAGCTGCTGTTTCTATTGGGTCCCTTTGTATGTATGCTCCATGTACAGAATGTAAGGGGGAAGGGGGAGGGGATGTGGGAAGAGGGGTACTTCTCTGAAAACAAGAGAATCCATGGATACTGTCACCCCTCTTTGTTTCCGTTGACAGTCCTGAATGCTTTTGGGAAGCCTCAGAGAAATGTAAATGGATGCTAATTGTTCTTAGGCTGTGTGATAAAGCATAATGTCGTCTTTGATGTAAACACAGAACCAAGCAACTGTTGATAATGTCTAGTGAATGAAATGCCTTACCCAAACCCCATGGGAATGGTTCCTAAAAGTATTTTTCCCTTTTTAGTGTAAAGAATTTTGTAAATACTTAAGCGTGAGATTGGACCCTTGCTTTGTCTTGTCTCTGGCTGCTATTGCTCCAAGTGGACACTGTTGGAACTATTGCACTGTATTAAAACGAAGGCATTTTGTGAGACAAGTCAGATGCAGTGTTCTCTTGGAACCATGAACTTGGCTCAAAAGGCAATACCCTTGTTAATAGCAGAGTCCTCTCTCTCACCCCTCGGAGAGGTTTCCTACGGTCACAATCTGCTCCCGCCTGACTTGGAGAGAGACTGCTGGCTTCATTGAGACTCGGGTTTGTAGCCCTGAATTGGTTGACCGGCTGTTACGTTGGCAAATATCTTTGTAAATATGTGGACAATCCATGTTTGTGTCCTTACACACCTGTGATGACTACAGTTGCCTTCACAGACATGCCAGCGAACTCACCTTGCAGTGAGTTAGTTCGCATTAAACTCTGATCTAGGCAAAAACCTGCTTGTGTTGCTCAGTGGCATTGCGGTCAATCTTTTCTCATGTTTCATTTGGTAACTTATGAACATTGTGTCCTTGGCTATTTAAGAGGGTTCTACTAGAACTTTTTGCTTTGACAGTACTTGGACAAGCTCAAAGCTCTTTCTGTAGAAGGGGAGCTGTACCATGGACTCCAGAGCTGTATGAGATGTACAAACACTGCTGACACAAACTAACAGTTGTGTGCAACAGCCTCATCCTTCTGCTTCTCCTCCCTGCTTCCTTTAATTTGGAAAGGATCTCTTTAATAAATAGGGTAATCATGTCATTGCCTCAGTCTCATCTTTGCTAATCGGTAGCAGAGGTTCTCCACCTTCCTGGGCTGGGGACTGATTTGTGTATGTTGGTCTGTCACAACCCTGTAAATAGGTCAGAGGAAGGGAGAGTGGGTCCTGCCCCAGGCAGGGGGTGGCCTGTTGCAACCCAGTGAACAGGCCCTGAGGGGAGGGCCTGGCACTCAGGGCCATGCAATGCTCGGGGAGGTTTGCAGAGCCTGCCTTGAACTCTCTCTGTCCTGTGAGCCAGGCTGGACTCAGCTCCTTGCTTTATGGGCTGCAACCTCTGGAGTTGCAGCATCACTCAGGTGGCTGCAATGCCACTCCCAATTTGGTCCAGGAGCATATGCCCCTGTCAAGATGGAGAGGGGGGGTGGGATAAACCTACGTGGCCCTGTGATGCTGAAGGGGGGGAAGGGGTGCTTGGCACGGGGGAAGCAAACCTACCTAGGACCAGAGCCACTATGCAACCCTCTGAAGCACTTTGGTGACCCAATTTAGGGTCGTTACCCATAGATTGGAAAATCCTGACCTGTAGGACATCTTGCACTGTATGCTGGGTAACCATTCTAATTTGCCACATACAAACTAGCTCTGGCTGTATTTGATCAAGTTTGTTTATGAGAGGGTTTGGCACTAAAATCTTAGTGAGGCTTTTCACTTAACGGGCACTATGGCTGAGCATGTATTGTTTTGTGCTACGGAGAATGAGTGTAGCCTAGGTTTGGGATGGGAGTCCTCCAAGGAGCAATTCAGATGTGCTGCAAGAGCCGTTAATCTGTTTGTGGTACATGTGGGGGAAGAGGGAGAAGTAATTCCCCCAGAGAGGCAGAATGGGACACTGCTACAGATGGGTCTCGTTTTTCAGATGAAATATATATCAGATCCCAATCCCCTGTACTTCTGAAAGGTCCCTTAACACTTGTTTCCTAACAAAGAAGTGTTCACCTTGGCTCCTTGGCTAACTAAGAACTAGATGGTGCATTAGGGCTTGTTTAGCGTGTCCAAGAAATCAAATGAATGCCAGAGTGATGTGGTGAAAAGCCCCTTCCCTTTTGTTTGAATAAACCTCTCTCTCTCTCTCTCGAAAGTTCTTCCTGGTGGATGACAGTAACATCGTCACGTCACTCTATGCCCACAGGCTACGGCCTCCCTGCCCCAGACACTGCTCGGGGAGCGGCAAAGCCACTTGGCAGCCTGGCCTGGGCAGATTCCGCCTCCCAAAAGGCCACAGCCAGAGCTGAGCAGGAAGGACCCGTGGGAGGCGGAATCTGCCCCAGGCCAGGCTGCCAGGTGGCTTTGCCCATCTCTGAACAGTGTCTGGGGCAGGGAGCGATTCCATCCAGGGCCTGGGCGCTTCCCAGGGAATCCAATCAGCCTCCTGCAGGGGAATGAGGCTGTGCCCGCGTTGCCGCCATTGCTCGCAGGGGACACCCTGGGTAGAGGCTCCGGAGTGATGACCTGAGGATGTTGGGGGCCTGGCCAGCGACCCTGAAGCACCATGCAGGAGCAAGCCTACAGGGGAAGTGGTGCAGGGCCTGACGGCCGCTGGGAGGCACTGGCTGCAGGCTGGGCCGGCCCTGGCAGCCCCCTGCTCGGGGGAAGCAACCACTGCACCATGTCCCCTTCTGGCGGCTCGCTGTGGTGTGCGACTGCGTGCGTGGGGTGGGCTGTGCTTTGGCTCGCTGCCCGGGGACGGGCTGCAAGGGCTCCCACGCCGGCACTCTCAGCCCTCCAACCCCAAAGGCTGCTTCAGCTAGTGCGAGGCCTAGAGTGTGGTCCACTCGCACCGGGAATGGAGGCAGGCTCCAAGTCTCTGGCCGCCCAGCTGCCACCCCCCTCCTCCACCACACCGCGAGTGGTGCGCCACCGCCAAGCTGCCCCGGGTGGATCCCGCTGCTGCAGTCCGGTAACTGGAGGCATCAGCAAGGGGAGGCCCAGCAGCGTTCGGAGTGGTTGCCAACATGGCGGCGGGGGAGGGGGCGCCTGCCCCTGCCCCTGCCCCTGCATGGTGATGGCTAGAGCCCCCCTCACTGCATGGCTCCCTGGCCCTCTTCCCATCCTCCATTTGTGTCCTCAGCCCCCTCTCTTCCCCCTCCCAGACTCCCATCCCGCCTTCTCAATCTGACATCCCAAAGACACCCCCATTCCCTGCCCCTCCCTCCAGCCTCTTTCTCTGCCTCCTTTCCATTTCCTCTGCCCACAGCCATCCCCCTTCACTGCACCCCAGCAACGCCGCCTTTGCTGCCCCTTCTCTCTGGGCAGCTGCCCAGATCCTGCTGTGTCAGCACTAGGGCAGCCCCCGCACAGCATCTCCTGCATATGGGCCTGGTGCCGTTTCTTTGCTGGTTAGGCTGCCTGGTCGTGGGAGGGGGCAGGGTGTGCGTGAGGAGGGTGGAAAGGGGATAAGGGTGTATGTGGGGATGGGCAGGGAGGGGGTGCGGAGGGGGTTAGGGTTAAGGAGGATGGATGGGGGTAGGAAGGAGGTGGGGGTAGGGATGGAAGGAGGGGGATGGGCTGTGGGCCATGGACTATTGGCAGGTGGGGCAGGAGGAAGGGTGCAGATGGGGGGGGGACTGGCTGTGGATTAAAGGGCAGGAGCAGGCGCGATGGGCTGAGAGCGTTGGGAGAGAGGGGCTGTCCAGGGGTGTGGTGGGCAGGAGTGGAGAAGGGTGCGAGTGACTGGGGGCCATGGACAGTGCAGCTGGGCTCAGTGCAAGATTAACTGGCTCTCCGGTGGCAAGAGCGACCAGCGAGGGAGGTTGGTGAGCAGGGGGGCGCAGCCGTCTAGTGTCTTTTAAAGAGTGGAAAGTTAATTTATGCAACAGCTTGGATACAGGAAGTGGGCAGCGCGCAGCCATGCCAGGAGCTCCGTGTTCTGCTCTCAGCTCTGGAGATGGGCAAGCGAGCACCTTCCAGAGTTCGCCCTTTCACACTGCAGCACCTGAAAGCCACAAGCCGGTGTGCTAGGCGCTGTATAAACAAATGACCATCCTTGCCCCAAAGAGCTCATCCGCTCAATGACAAGTAGACCTGGGTGAGACAAACAAGCAGGCGTGGGTGGGATGGGGCGAAAGCGGCTGTGTGCAATTCTTCGCTGGGCAGCAGCAGTGACCGCTTCCTGGTGCAGCCATTCTTATTCCCAAAGGAAGAGGGACTTGAAGGACAAGTTGGGGAAGGGGAGGGGCGGGCACTTTCTGCATCCTCACTGGGAGCCTTTCTCGCTTGGGCAGCATGGAAGAGCTTGTGTGAGTTTCCCTCCAGGGCAGCAACATTGGAAAAGTAGGTGTTGACCTTACGCCAAGATGGCAGGTTGGAGGGGTTTCAGAGGGGGAGCTGAGTTAGTTTGTAAAAGGAAAAACTTGAAATACAACAAATAGTCTTGCAGCACTTAGTCTAGCACCGTGGTCACCAACCGGTCGATCGCGAGGCATTCGGGCCCCCCCATCCCCCATTTTCTCCCCACCCCCAAGAAGCCCCACTATCTATCTCCAGCGTAGTGCCGGCTTCCCGCAGGGTGGACGGATGTCCTGCCTGCAGCTTCACGCCACTTCTGGGGGTTCCAGCAGTGCGCTGGCTGCTCCCCTCCCACAGCTCTGTGGTGTGCTGGGCGCGCTGCGGGAGGGGGCGTCAGCCCCAGAGGAGGAATACGGCGGCTTCCCTGCACCGCAGGAGGGGTGAGTCGAGCACAGGGGTTTCCCTGCGCCGTGGGAGTGGGGGTTGGCCCCGGGGCAGTTGCGCACGGGGGTTTGGCCCCGGGACAGACGCACGGAGGGGTTTGGCTGCGCCACAGGAGGGGGATTTGGCCCCGGGGCCGGCACGCGCGGGGGTTTGGCTGCACCGCGGGAGGCACGCGCCGGCTTCCCGGGAATCCTGGGAGGAGGCGGGTGCAGGGGACTCTCTGCCCCCACTGCCCCCATTTCCTCTCCCGTTTCCTCTCCCCTGTCCCCAGCCGCAGAAACCTGTCCTCACTGGCACCCTCCCCCCACTCCCCAGCCTCAGAAACCTGTCCCCACTGGCACCCTGTCCCCTGCCCTCCCGGCACCCTGTTCCCTCTCCCCACTCCCCAGCCCCTTCTCCCCAATCCCCAGCCCCCTGTTCCCTCTCCCCACTCCCCAGCCTCAGAAACCTGTCCCCACTGACACCCTGTCCCCTGCCGAAGCACCCACTAGCACCCTTCCCCAGTACTACGTCCCTGCTCCCACCAACACAGTTGGGGCCACATTAGTGAAGCTGGGAGGCTGGAGGAGGGTTTTTTTGCATCTCACTTGTGTGGCCCCCAACTGACTTTTCTGTGGGTCAGTGACCCCTGACTCAAAACAGATTCCCCGCCCTTCTCAGAAATAAAGACAATGCAGAAACTTTTTGTGTTTGACATAGCATTTTATTTGAAAATGAAGCCTGGCCAACAAACCCCCAATTGGGGCCAAGCCCCCATCTGGCCACAGCATCATAACACTCCTGCACTCCCCTTTCCCCCAGACCCTACATCTGAGCCTATCATACACTGGAACCCCCTGCCCTGAGCCCCTCACATACCCCAACCCAAATTCCTGAACCCTCACATCCAGAAGTCTGTGGCTTGCTTAGTACCCTAACCCTACATCTGACCCCAACACTGCCCAGCCTGGAGTCCCCTCCCCGAGCCAGCGTTCCATTATCCACCTCCTCCTGCATCCAGATTTCCTCCCAGAGCTTGCACCTCTCACCCCTTCCCACACCCAAATCCCTCATTCCCACCCCGGAGCCTACACATCCTGCCTCAACCCAGCGAGGATCCGGCTAGACTGCAGGAGTTTTCAGGATTCCGGAGATATCCCAGAAGAACTCTTCTGCATCCAGGGATGGGTTTGTTCTTCCACTTCTTATAATGGAAGAGCAAACATGATCTTTCGGTCACCCCTATATTCCTCTTTCCACGAGGAATAAGGGGGCTTCCAAAAGAAGGGGTTTTTCTGACATTTGGTCCAGTCTAAACAGGCCAAATGTTGGAAAAACTTCTTTCTACAGAAGAATTGGGGAAAAAAAGCAGCAATATAAGGGTTGGGGATAGCAAGTGATGGAGAGGAGGAGAATAGAGAGGGCGGGGCTTCAAGGAAGGGGTGGGGCGGTAGATCTTGGCTTGTTCTGTCATTTAAAAAGTGATCTTGGGTGTAAAAAGGTTGGAGACCACTGGTCTAGCAGCACTTTAAAGACTAACAAAACATGTAGATGGTACCATGAGCTTTTGTGGGCACAGCCCACCTCTTCAGATGAATGGAGCATTAAAGGTCCAGTTCCAAAATAAAGAGTAGGGGATGAGGGAGAGGGGGGAGATAAGGAAGGGAAAAGGGGAAAAAGTCAATGAGAGTGTTCCTGTTACAAGAAGCTGATAGAGAAGGTGCAAATTGTTCTTAAGGATGCATCTAAGGGTGCTGAGGGAGTTGGCTGATGTGATTGCAGAGCCATTGGCCATTATCTTTGAAAACTCATTGGGGGAGGTCCCAGATGATTGAAAAAAGGCAAACTTGGTGCCCACCTTTAAAAAAAGGGAAAAAGCAGAATCCAGAGAACTACAGACCTGTCAGCCTCACCTCAATCCCTGGAAAAATCATAGAGGGGATCCTCAAGGAATCCACTTTGAAGCACTTGGAAGAGAGGAAAGTGATCAGGAATAGTCAACATGGATTCACCAAGGGCAAGTCGTGCCTGACCAACCTGATTGACTTCTATGACAAAATAACTGGTTCTGTGGATGTGACGAAGGTGGTGGATGTGATGTATCTTGACTTTAGCAAAGCTTTTGAGATGGTCTCCCACAATATTCTTGCCAGCAAGTTAAGGAAGTATGGATTGGATAAATGGACTGTAAGGTGGCTAGAAAGCTGGCTAGATTGTCAGGCTCAAAGGATAGTAATCAACAGCTTGATGTCTGGCTGGCAATTGGTTTCAAGTGGAATGCTCCAAGAGTTTGTTCTAGGGATGCTTTTGTTTAACATCTTTATTAATGACCTGGAAAAGGGGATGGATTATACCTTAAGCAAGTTTGTGGATGAGACTAAGCTAGGGGGAGAGGTAGATACATTGGGAGGTAGGGATTGGGTCCAGAGTGACCTAGACAAATTGGAGGATTTGGCCAAAAGAAATCTGAGGAGGTTCTACAGGGACAAGTGTAGAGTCCTGCACTTGGGATGGAAGAATCCCAAGCACTGCTACAGGCTGGGGGCCAACTGGCTAAGCAGCAGTTCTGCAGAAAAGGACCAGAACATTATAGTGGATGAGAAGCTGGACTCATAAGTCAACAGTGTGCTCTTGAAGCCTTGGCTAAAGGCATAGTGGGGTGCATTGGAGAAGCATTTCCAGCAAATCAAGAGAAGTGATTATTGCCCTTTATTTGTGGTGAGGCCACATCTGGAGTATTGCATCCAATTCTGGGCTCCTCATTACAGAAAGGATGTGGACACTTTGGAGAAAATCCAGCGGAGGGCAACCAAAATGATTGGGGGCTGAGGCTGAGGGGATTTGGGTTTGTTTAGTCGGCAGAAGAGAAGAGCGAAGGGGGATTTGATAGCAGCCTTCAGCTACCTGAGGGGGTTCCAAAGAAGATGGAGAGGCTGTTCTCAGTGGTGGCAGAACAAATGGTCTCAAGTTGCAGTGGGGAGCTCTAGGCTGGATATGAGGGAAAATGGTTTCCCCAGGAGGGTGGGGAAGCGCCGGGCTGGGTTCCCGGGGGGGGGGGGGGGGGAATCTCCATCCCTAGAGGGTGTTTCAGTCCCGGCTTGACCAACCCGGGCTGGGGGGGGCTGGTCCTGCTCTGGGCCGGGGGCTGGACTCGGTGACCTCTCCCCGCCCCAGGACTGATGGCCGAGGCCAGGGGCTGCGGCCCAAGGGTTAGAGCTCGGGAGCCGGCGGGCCCCAGCCCGGGTCCTCCCTCTGCCGCAGCCGGGCTGGGCACGTGGCCCCGGGTCCCAGCGGCGGCGCCTGGGCAGGGCAGAGGAGCCAGCCTGGTCCCTACCCCCACCTCGAGCGTTCTCGGCTTCTGCCCCTTTGAGGGTTGGCTCCGCCCCCACGCTGTGACGCACTCGCCGCTTCTACTCAGGGCTTTCATCCTAGCGAGGCCCCCGACTCGAATAGCTGTCCTTGGCGGTGCCCGCAGGCAACGCACGGGGACGGAGCCGCCGCTGTCTCGGCTTCGCCGCTCCGCAGAACGAAACCCGGGAGGACGACCTGGCCTGGGCCTGGGCGCGGTCGGCTGCGACCGCTGGGGAAAGGCCCGCTCCCGTCAGGCGCGGAGGGCGCCTGGGAATGCGCCGCGGGTGAGAGAGGCCCCTGCCGGGCCGGAAGCGACGGAGAGCGGTGACGCGCCGATGGGGTCTGGCTCGCGGAGCCCCGCGGCGCGCTCGCGGCATCGCAGCCGCAGGGAGGCGAGCGGGTCCCGGGACAGGAGGCGCCACCGGGCCCGCTCCGGCTCCAGCGGCGCCAGCAGTGATGGAGGCGGCCGGGGCCGGGGCAGCGCGAAGCGGCGGCAGCGCAGGGACTCGGGGTGAGACGCGGGTTCCTGGGGCTCGGCGTCCGGCGGCGGGGAGCAGCCCTGCCCTGCTCGGGCCTTCACCCCCGTGGGCTGGGCCCTGCCCCGGACGCTCAGAGCCGGGCAAGCGCCTGGCGGGGCGGCTCCCCTGAGGGGAACGGGAAGGGCGGCAAACGACAGCGGCACAAAGCAGCGTCTGGCCGCACTGGCGTGTAGCTGCCTGGTAAATCCCTGGCTGTAGCCCTGGCCTGGGCCTCGTACGGAGGTTGCCCTGTGGGCCGAGGCTTCATCCCGAAAGTGGGACGTGAGCCCGCAACAGGAGTTCAGCCTCCAGCGGAGCCCATGAGTCTCAGCCGCAGAACATAAGAACGGCCAGTCTGAGTCAGACCAAAGGTCCATCCGGCTCAGTGTCCTTGTCTGCTGACAGTGGCCAATACCACATGCCCCAAGGGGAGGGAACGCAACAAGTAATTCTCATGTGATTCCCTCCCCTGTCACCCACCTCCAGAGAAACAGAGGCTAGGGACACCATTCCTACCCATCCTGGCTAATAGCCGTTGATAAACCTAACGTCTATGAATCTATTTAGCTCTTTTCTGAACCCTGTGAAAGTCCTAGCCTTCACCACATCCTCTGGCAAGGAGTTTCACAGCTTGACTGTGCACTGAGTGAAGAAAAACTTTTGTTTGTTTTAAACCTGCTGCCTATTAATTTCATTTGGTGACCCCTAGTTCTTATATTGTGGGAATAAGTAAATAACTTTTCCTTATTCACTTTTTCCATACCAGTCATGATTTTATAGACCTCTATCATATCCCCCCTTAGTCTCCTCTTTTCTAAGCTGAAAAGTCCAAGCCTTTTTAATCTCTCTTCATATGGGACCCATCCAAACCCCCTAATAATTTTTTGTTGCCCTTTTCTGAACCTTTTCCAATGCCAATATATCTTTTTTGAGATGAGGCGACCGCATCTGTACGCAGTATTCAAGATGGGGGCCTACCATGATTTTATATAGAGGCAATACGATATTTTCTGTCGTATTCTCTATGCCTTTTTAAATTAATCCTAAAGTTCTATTTGCTTTTTTGAGTGCCGCTGCACACTGAGTGGATGTTTTCAGAGAACTATCAGCAATGACTCCAAGATCTCTCTCTTGAGTAGTTGTAGCCAAATTAGTCCCCATCATTTTATATATATAGTTGGGATTATGTTTTCCAATGGGCATTACTTTACATTTATGAACATTAAATTTCATTTGCCATATGTTGCCCAATCAGTTAGTTTGGTGAGATCTTTTAAAAGCTCTTCACAGTCTGCTTTGGTCTTAACTCTCTTGAGCAGTTAGGTATCATCTGCAAATTTTGCCACCTCACTGTTTACCCCTTTCTGTAGATCATTTATAAATAAGTTGAATAGGATGGGTCCCAGGACAGACCCTTGCGGGACCCCACTAGTTACCTCTCTCCATTCAGAAAATTTACCATTTATTCCTACCCTTTGTTTCCTGTCTTTTAACCAATTATCAATCCACAAAAGGACCTTTTCTCTTATGCCATGACAACTTACTTTACTTTACTGCACTGGAATGGGTTACCGAGGGAGGTGGTGGAATCTCCATCCCTAGAGGTTTTTAAGTCTCGGCTTGACAAAGCCCTGGCTGGGTTGATTTAGTTGGGATTGGTCCTGCTTTGGGCAGGGGGCTGGACTTGATGACCTCCTGAGGTCTCTTCCAGCTCTATGATTCTTAAGAGTCTATGGTGAGGGACCTTGTCAAAGGCTTTCTGGAAATCTAAGTATACCGAATCCACTGGATCCCCCTTGTCCACATGTTTGTTGACCCCCCTCAAAGAACTCTAGCAGATTAGTAAGGCATGATTTCCCTTTACAGAAACCATGTTGACTTTCCCCCAACAAATTATATTCATCCATGTGTCTGACAACTTTATTCTTTACTTTAGAAGCTTTCACCTCCAAAGCAATAGACCGTTCTTGTTTCCCACTGAGAGGCAGCCTGATTGAGAGGAACAAACCCGGGGCTGAAAGACAGGAGCTCTGATTTCCTGGCTCTACCACTAACTCGCTCTGTGGCTTTGGGTAATCCCCATCCTGTCTGTATTTCTTCTATCAGTGAAATGCGGCAAGTGCTTACCCAACTCAGAACTGTTGGGAGGGTGAATAAATGTAAAGTTTGGACAGGTGTGTAGATAAGCAGGATGTTATGGATGGACTGTGCTGCTATGTTGTCTTCTCTGAGATAATTGTCACTAAAGTGTTGTTGTCTTCTAGCTCTGACTCTGATGAGAGGTGGAGAAGGAGAAAGAAGAAAAGCAAAAGCAGGGACCGGCACCACAAAAGGCAGAAGAATCGCCACTCTTGGTCACGGGATCACTCCTCTAGGTCAGACTCTGAGGCTGAGAGAGTGAAGAAAAGAGGCCGTAGCAGAGAAAGAAGAAAGGAGCGATCGAGTTCCAGGTCATCTGTGTCTTCTGTCTCTTCTGTCTCTCCTTCCCATTCCCAGAGCTCAAGGGAGGATCTGGGGCAGCAGCTGAGCCTTCAAGAGCGTCTCAGGCTGAAAGAGGAGAAGAAGCAGCAGGCTGAACTGATGAAGGCATTGGAGACTCCGGAGGAGAAGAGGGCCAGGCGGCTGGCCAAGAAGGAGGCTAAGGAGAGGAAAAAGCGTGAGAAGATGGGCTGGGGAGAGGAATACATGGGCTACACCAACACCGACAACCCCTTTGGGGACAACAACCTGCTGGGCACCTTCATCTGGAGCAAAGTGAGGCGCCTCTCCACCACAGTCAGCAGTGGGGTGGGGGGAGAAATGGGCTCTTCCCTCCCCCAACCTGTTTGTGTCATGAGATAGTCAGGGCTCTGCTGCTCCTCGGAGCAGAGCTCTTCCTGCGGAACCTCAGTTTGTTCAGCATTGCACAGATCAGTTGAGCCGCTGCGAAGTGGGCGAAGGGATGCTGGTTGAGGGATGATGGGGCATGGGGGGGGGATATGATTGCCTGGAGTGAGTTAGTGAGGGATGAATTTGAAAATGCTAAGAGCAGCAGAGTGAAAGTGAGGATGAAACCGACACCAAAGACATGCTGGAGAGGCACTCGCTTGTTTTTAGCAATTATTTTAGAGCCAGTGTAGTTTCATTTGGCATACAATTGAAAACCAGCCGCTGTGATCCAGGGCAGCACCTTCTGCCACCTCTCCCATCTTGCCCATCAGATTACAGGCACTATCAGCTGCTGTTTTGCTGCCAGTTTATTCATTACGTAGAGTTTGATGTTAATTTGAATGGGATGGTGGAATTTTGTGTATCCACATTGAGGCTTCCACAGCTAATCGTGGCAGCCACTGGCTGATTCTAGTTAAGGATGTTAAGGACTAGATCAGTGTTTCCCAAACTATGGGCCGCGGGAAAAAAATACCGGGCCTCAGCGTGCCTGGTGGCTGCTGGGAGGGGAGCAGAGCAGGGCAGAGCGGAGCAGGCTGGGAGGAGGTAGGTGGGGGACCGGCTGCCGGGAAGCAGGGTTGGGGGCAGTGGGGCTGTCCCGCGGAGATCTGGGCAGGCGGGCAGTGGAAGCAGGGCTAGGGGTAGCAGGGCTGTCCCGCGGAGATCCAGGCAGGCGGGCGGGCAGCAGAAGCAGGGTTGGAGGCAGCGGGGCTGTCCCGCGGAGATCGGGGAGGGCAGGCAGTGGAAGCAGGGCTGGGTGGGGTGGAGGGGGCTGGACAGGGGAGATCAGGAGGAGGAGGATGCGAGAACCAGCTGCTGGAAGCAGGGCTGGACAGGGGCAGCGGGGCTGGTTGGGGGTCGGAGCGGGGCTGACCGGTGGAGATTGGTGGGGGTGGGGGGAACCGGCTGCAGGAAGCAGTACTGGACAGGGGCAGCAGGGCTGGACTGGGGAGATCGGGATGAGAAGGGTGGGGAGAGCGGGACTGACCCGGGCACATGCAGACCCTATAGACCCTGGCAGGCGAGTGAGTCTGGCCAGGGATTCCATCATCCCCCCCCGCCCAGCACTGCCTGGCAGGTAGACACACTCAGGCAGCGTGAGCACATCTACCAGCCAGGCAGTTCGCAGCTAAGGACTGATACACCTAATTATAATAAAACTTGCCTAATTAGAAAATACCAGACATTTTATATGTCTGGTAATTTCTCAATTTGTTTCCCGGACAAAACCCTCAAGTACCGGACTGTCCGGTACAATACCGAGCACCTGGCAACCCTACCCTTCCTTGCACCCTCCCTCCTAGCCAGATACCCTACCCACAATCTGCTCCAGCTCCCGCCTCCTGGAGTGCCCATGTGGTGCTGGGTCCCCCAAACCCTGGCCCAGGTTGGGTGGAGGATGCAGCTGGGTGAAACACTGAAAATGTATTCATTTTTCATTCTTTTTTATATGCGTTTATATTTTTGGGCTGCAAAAAACAGTACTGAAAAAAACGAGTTCCAGCTAAAGTAAAAAGTTTGGGAAACCCTGATCTAGCCAGCTTTCTAGCCATCTTACAGTCCATTTATCCAATCCATATTCCCTTAACTTGCTGGCAAGAATATTGGGGTGACTGTATCAAAGCTTTGCTAACGCTGGCACTGGGGCTTTGGGAAGACCAGAAACAACTTATTTGAATATTCATCATTTGCTTAATGAATATGCAAATATGCAAATGAATGTTACCAGTCCTCCAAAAGCTCGTGAATGGATTTACTGGTCCCCCGTGTCAAAAAGTTTGGGAACCCCTGGACTAGATGATTATTTGATAAGCAAATTTGATAGTCAAGTTGACTAGTTGATCCTCCCCCCCAACCCCTTGCTGCCTCTATCAGATAGAGACAGTAAATGGGGGGGAAGAGAGGGTACCAAGCTCCGTGCGGTGCTGCTGCTTTGAGACTCCGTGGTAGCGTGTCAAAGGGGTGGAGCTGCTTTGAAACACAGGCAAAGGAGCAGCACTGCACAGCTGAGCCCGGCATCAGCTGTGCGGCACTGCCCCTTTGAAATGGTGTTTGAAAGCAGCAGCTGTGTGGAGCCCAGGGTCAGCTGGGGACTCAAACCAGAGGACCCCGGGTTCTGGGGAAATGCCATGCGGAGCCCAGGATGGCATTTCAAAGCAGCAGCACAGCATGGAGTCCAGGGTCAGCTGGGCACTCTTAAGTTCTCTGCTGACCCCAGGCTCCATGCAGGTGCTTCCTCTTTGAAATGCACAAGAGCCCCCGCCGGGGACTCTTGTACATTTCAAAGCTGGCACGCCACATGAAGCCCAGAGTCAGTGGGATTTCCTGCTGGCCGAGTTCTGCATTCCTCCTTTGAAACGTACAAGAGCCCCAGTGGGGGCCCAGCGGGAGCTCTTGTACATTTCAAAGGAGGAATGCTATTGACTAGTGGATGGACATTCCATCGACTACTCGACTAGTAAATTACTTGAAATTTAACATCCTTAATTCTAGTCGCACAGCATCATCTTCAGGAGGCTGCAGGGCTGAAATTCCTCTGTAGTGAGCTGGAGTGTGTAGGTGATATGTACTTAGCATCCGCAGAGGGCTTGTATTGGGAACTTCCCTCCAATTCACAAACAGCAAGTGAGAGGGGCTTGTTGGGGAACTCAAGACTCCCTGCTTTCTCTTGATGCATGATTGATTTCAGGCCCTGGAGAAGAAAGGGATCAGCCACCTGGAGGAGAAAGAACTGAAGGAGAGAAATAAACGAATCCAAGAGGACAACCGTCTGGAGCTGCAGAAGGTGAGAGCTAGTGGCCCTTCTCTGCTTGTGATAGGCAGTGGAGCTCTCTCTAGTGGAGCAAATGCAGGCGAGGCCCCAATATAAGTCACATGGTTACCAGTACCTGTCTTCTTCTCCCCACTGGGTCTGCCTTTGGGTGAAGAGAGGGGAGTGTGTAGTGACAGAATGAGCTGACCCTGTTCTCTTTAATGATGCGGTATTAAGCTGACAGAGATCTCTGTAACCTCCAACCCGGAGCATGGGCCCCAGCTGGGTCTGTGCTGCCTGAATTTGAGTTTCAGCTCTCCCAATGGCAGCATTGGTTCTTGTCTGTCTTCTCCTGCCTGGTGCTCTCCCAGCTCCTTGTAAGAGCAGGGCTGATTGTGGGAAAGGGGGCAGTTTTGCGCTAAATGGATTTGAAAATAGTGTCTGTGAGTTCGTGCTGGGACCAGCTGAGCCTTTGGGGAATCGATGGGTGCCCTAGGTTCTGCACTGCAATGGTATCCTCTTCCCCCGAGACAGGTGAAGCAACTGCGCTTGGAGCGGGAGCGAGAAAAGGCAATGCGCGAGCAGGAGCTGGAGATGCTGCAGCGGGAGAAGGAGGCGGAGCACTTCAAAACCTGGGAGGAGCAAGAAGACAATTTCCATCTTCAGCAGGCCAAGCTGCGGTAGGCGGGCACCAGCAACTTGTCTCAGTCCCGGGCACTGGGGACAGACCTGCTCCGAGGACCTGGTTGCTAGAGCTCTTGTGTTACTTGCAGGTCAAAGATCCGGATCCGGGATGGCCGTGCCAAACCCATCGACCTGCTGGCCAAGTACATCAGTGCGGAGGATGATGACCTAGCGGTGGAGATGCATGAGCCTTACACCTTCCTGAATGGCTTGACTGTCTCTGACATGGAGGATCTGCTGGAGGATATCCAGGTACCTGCTCTTTGGGAAGGGCAGCACGCTCTCTACAGGCCTCCCCTCCAGTACTGCTGCTTCCAGGCCTCCATTCTCTAGCTGTTGTCTGACCTTCCTTCTTGTCCTTTGCCTGCTGTCCCTCCTCAGCCCTGCCTTCAGTGCTCATTGGAATAGGAGCAACTGTAGCTGCAAAGGGTCTGACTCAAAGAGCCAAGCCAGGCCTGTGTGTGGCCTGAAGGTGCCTAGAGCAGCCCACATAGGCTGCAAAAAGGAGAGCAGATTGTCCCAAAACAGTGAAATTAGATTCACCAACCAGTCACAAACTGCTCCTGGTTCCTCATCCTGCTTATCAAGAAGCTGAAAAAAGAAATCTTAGTCCCCTTTCCTGCCTCCCAGTTCTCTGGCTCCCATCAGCACTTAGGTCCAGCACAGTGCAAAGTTCTTTATAATTCTGCTCACTGTGTAAAATGGTCATCTGATCCCCAAAGGGCCAGCCACCTTGCCAGGTCAATACTCGTTCGGACCCCCTCCAAAATAGCACATTGCCAGGGCTGGGGAGCCTTTTTTGGGTGAGGGCTGCTGACCCACAAGAAAATCGGTCAGGGGCCACAACTGAGAAGCAAAAAACCAAACCCCTCACTGACATGGCCCTCAACTGAGGAGAAAGACATTTACTATCAGAGCTGAGGGGAGCCCAGGATAGTAGATTTTGTGTGCTCCAGCCCTGTGGTGAGGCAGTGGGGGGCTGGAGCACCAACGCAGGCTCCCCAGTGTTGGGGGTGGGCTCTGAGCCTTGGGGGCTGGATCCAGCCCCTGGGCCTGAGGTTCCCTACCCCTGCTCTAGCATCTAATGCAAAAGGTTTTATTAGAAAAGAACCCGGAGAGCTGATACATGTATCTAAACATGACAATCACATTTAGTGAATTGAACTTTTCCCTTGGTACAAGATTCCTTGTATTTCTAGAATATTGGTATCAGGAATGCTCTGAATGCTACTCCTGTTCCATGCAGCATCAGCCTGACTCCTTACGTGGCTCTTTGTTTTAGGTTTATATGGAACTGGAGCAGGGCAAGAACGTGGATTTCTGGAGGGACATGACCATTATCACTGAGGACGAGATAGCCAAACTCCGTAAACTGGAGGCTTCTGGGAAAGGCCCAGGTAAGGGGTGGGCACGCTGGCTGTCAGCCCCTGCATTGCGTATGCACAGCTGTGCAGTTGGGAAAGGGAGATAGAGGGGAGTGTGGCCTAGTTGTTACAGCAGAGGCCTATGTTCTGCTCTGGCTCTTCTTGTTCTGACAGTTGTCAGATTGCCTCTCCTCTCTGAGCTATAATCACTCAGGAGGTGACCTCCCTGCTGTGAGGCCTGCTCTGTCTGTGCAGTGCCAAGCACGCTCCAGGGTGGCTACAAAATAACCCCAGAGCCCGTGGAGTTCTGCAGTGTGGCTGGTTCCTGGCCCTGCTGCCTGGCTTTGGCATAGAGTTCTCATGTCCCAGTGTGCAGGGGGCTGAGGCTGGAGCTGTCCCCAAGCGAGGGAATTCCCTAGCTGGTACTTTGCCTGTCTGGCCAGCAGTGATGGCAGCTCTGCCTAGTGAACTCTCCACAGTGCCTGTGATTGCAGCTCCTCCGCATTGCTTCTCTGGCCTGCGTCAAATGACTTTGCTCTGCCGGCTGCAGTTTCTGTCACTGCAGCCAGGGAGCATCCATGTGCAGGCATTGCTGTTCCTGTTTGAGGGGCCATGGCTCATGCAGGGGTTCCCAGAACCACCGGCACAGTGAGCAACAGCTTCAAGTGCTGAGAGCATGAACCTGCCGCCTGAGCCCGGCTGCTTTGCACAAGCTTGTGCCAAAGCTCCTGGGCTGGGAACACTCAGCCAAGAATCTGCTAAAGGCCCTGGGGCAGCATGTGCAGCATCGCCTGGGCCCCCATCCTGAGCAGCACTCAGGACTCCATGCCTGTCAAAGGGCATTTTCTGCTTGCCAGGGTTGGGCCCTGCCAAATGACCCCTCGTATGTGCGTCAGTCCATACGGGTGGGCTCCGGCTGGACAGAAGGTGCTAGGATTAGCTGAGCAATGCCTGACATCTTGGCCGGGAGAATCCAGCTGGGGGTCCACAGGGTTTGGGCACCAGGCAGTGAGGGTGCATCCATGGAGCATCCGATCCTGGAGGGGGGGCTCGGGGCAGGCCTGGACTCTGTACTGTGGCTCAGGAGCCAGGGAGGAGTTCTGTTCCTTAGTGCCCATTGGGGCTGACTCGTATTAACCCTTGCCTGACTGTGGCAGGAGAGCGCCGAGAAGGTGTCAACGCATCCGTCAGCTCAGACGTGCAGTCGGTGTTCAAGGGGAAGACGTACAACCAGTTGCAAGTGATTTTCCAAGGGATCGAGGGCAGGATCCGAGCAGGGGGACCCAATCTGGACATTGGCTACTGGGAGAGTCTGCTGCAGCAGCTTAAAGCATATATGGCCCGGGCCAGGTGAGCAGGAGCGGGAGCGTATTCTGAGTGGGTTAGGGCTGCAGCGGTGGTATTGGGGAAATGCAGCACAGATCACAGTGGGGGAGGTCATGCCAAAGTCCCGAGTTGGGCATAGGCATTTTAGCTCCTTCCACCTGGTGATGGGTCTCTTCCCTGCTGGGAGGAGGGAAAAGAGAATGCCCCACATCTGTAGCTTGGCGACGGGTCCAGGTGCTGCGATGGACAAAAGCTACTATTGACTCTAGGGATGTTAAATATCAGTTAATTGAGCAGTCGAGTAACCTCATGAATTCTTAACGGTTACTCGATTATTCTATAGTCACTGGGAGTGGGGCCGGTAGCCAGTGTGCCCAGGTCTCACTCCTGAGGAGCCCCCTGCCACTCTGCACTGCTGCCTTTGAATCAGAGGCAGCAGCGTGGGATGCTAGATGGGAGCCAGTTTAAAAACCAGCCCCCCTCATGGACCGGCCGCCCCTCTGTACTGCTGCCTCTGATAAAGAGGCAGCAGCACAAGGTGGCAGCAGCCCTAGAGCCCCTGTCTGTGGGGGGGGCTGAGCTCCAAGACCCGGCACAAGCCAGAACTGAGCCGGGCGCCTGCCCACCTGGCTCCTAATACTCCTGCTGTGGCTCCGCATTTAAAGTGTAAGTCCTGGACCTGGCGCAAGCCAGGACTGAACCGGGCCGCTGGCCAGCCTGCTAGAAAATGTTCTGGCAGGAGTCAGGAGGGAAATGCGTGTCGTCTAGAGCACTAACCTATACGCTTTTGCTTATCTGTTAATCAACTACACGATCACATCCCTAATTGACTCTGCTCCTCTTTGCCCCCCCACCCCCAATAGTTGGGACTCAAGCTCTGACCCTGAGCTGTCAGATTGCAGGAGGCAGCTGTGTGCTCCCCGCGGGGCCTGGCTGGGACCGTAGTTCTCGGAGGGAGCATCGCTGGCGCATGAAGCCTTTGGGGCAGGACCCAGGGCGCTGAGCAGTGTCCCTCCAAGCTACACGGCAGCAGGGCTTCAGTCAGCTCGGCACACAGAGCCCTGAGCCTCTGGCTGGGCGGGGCTGACAAATCACCTGTGAAGCTGGGCTGCTCCGCAGCTGGAGGGAGCGCTGGCACTGAGCCTGTGTTTGGCGCCTTGCCCTGGTGTTGCATGGGTGACGCGTGGTGAGTTTCTGCTGGGGGCCCAGCCCGGGTCTCCGAGGAAGGCACTGCTGGGGGCTGTGCTGGAGCCTCATGCGTTTGCTCTCGTCACTGCAGGCTTCGGGAGCGACACCAGGACGTGCTGCGCCAGAAGCTGTACAAGTTGAAGCAGGAGCAGGGAGTGGAGAGCGAGCCGCTGTTCCCCATCCTGAAGAAGGAGCCATCTTCCCCCAGTGACAGGTACGCCGGGCAGGCGACTGCCTTCTGGTGCCAGAAGTTGGGTGGGGGGATTAGCTTGGCCCTCCAGGCGCTAGGAGCACCTCCTCTGCTGAGCGTCCGCCAGGGCCTAGTGTGCCGCCAGCTGAGCAGCGCGGCCCGGCAGCTGGAGCGCAGGACTCCAGGGTTCAGGGCCAGGTTTGGCTGCTGCCTGGCTGTGTCTCTGCTATCCCTGCTCCCCCTTGCACGGCTCTGGCTGAAAGGCCTGAGGCTGTGGGCATGTCTCCTGGCCGAGGTTTGTAGTTACAGCAGGATTCTCAAACCTCTGTAAAACCCTCCCACGCAGTCGGGTTGGGTTGAATTTCATGCTGCCCAGCCGGGGGGCGTCCCAAGATCCAGCTCCCAGTAAGAACACGGGCTGGCTTTGAGCACTGCAGTGCACACAGGTAGGAAGCATAGCAGGGGGCCGGTGTCACATGACCTCCCCCCCCGGCCGTTGGTCAGATCTAGCGTCCGTGGGAAAGGCTGGCTCCTTGGCCACGCGTGGTTACCTGGCTGGTGCTACGGAGGAGTGCGCCCGGCCACCGCAATCCCAGCAGCAGGGCCAGCGGCCCTGCCCCACACAATACCCTGGAGCTGGGGAAGGGGCGGTGGGGGTGGAGTGGGACAGCGTGAGTTCGTGCCCTGCGCTGCTGAAAGCTGCTGTCTCTGAGCACTTCCCTCGGGCCGAGCAAGGCTTCCTGCTGCAGGAGATGGCAGCTGCCGTTCCACTGGTACTGGTGAGAGCCTGCCCAGTTCTGGCAGAGTTGGGAGCAGAGCCCGTTGCTAGACTGGCAGCCCCATGGCCTTTGGAAAGGCAGGGTGCATGGCTCCCTTGGGCCCCTGCTCTGCCCACAAGACCACCTCCTCTAGAGCCAGCAGCACACCAAGCCCGGCTGCCTGTGCGCCCATCCGGTGGATCCCGCCTTGGGCCTGGTCAGCTGCCCTAACACATGTCCACTGGGAAGTGCTCCTGGGTCTGATCACACTGGTCACCGAGTTACTGGCTGCTGAGCCCCAGTGCCAGAGGGGTCCCTCCGGTCGGGTTCTTGCCATTTGGGGGCAAATATTCCCCCTCGCAGAGGATCTAGCAAGATGCTGCCGTCCTTCCGGGGGGCCACTCGGTGCCTCCCTGTGAATGCTGCCTGGTGGACTCGGCCCTAGGACATGCACTGTCCACCCTGCCCCAGCAGCCCTGGGCAAGAGAAGGCCCAGTCCTGAGCCAAGTGTTTTGGGGAGGGATGAATTGACATCAACAGTCTGTCCCCGCGCCCCACCCCCCAGAACTCCCCTCACTGGGAGAAAGGGCCCAGTGGTGCCTGCCCCCCCTCCCCTCCCCCCAAAAACTCCTCTCGCTGGGAGAAAGGGCCCGGTGGTGCCTGTCCACGCCCCAAAACTCCTCTCGCTGGGAGAAAGGGCCTGGTGGTGCCTGTCCCCGCCCCAAAACTCCTCTCGCTGGGAGAAAGGGCCTGGTGGTGCCTGTCCCGCGCCGCCCCAACTCCTCTCTCTTGGAGAAAGGGTCCAGTGGTGTTTTCCCTGAGGTGCAGTAGCCTGTGGAGCGCCCAGGCTTTGTTTGGTCTCTGTAGGATGCAGTGTCTGGCTGGCGCAGGTGAGAGGTGGTAGAGACCTAGTGGCACATGCAGGCAGGCCTGGCATTCGCCCTGCGGAGGCAGTGGTCAGCAGTGCCCTGGGGAAACACACCTCCCTAGGCTTAGAGCTTTCCACACTGCCTGAGCCCACTCTGTGGGACGCGTCCATCTGGGGGCTCCCCCGGCCCCATTGCTGTAGCCACTCTCCCCTTGCCTGGCAGGCTGGACCCAGAGGAGAGTGCTCCAGTGCAACCAGGCCCCTCCACAGCCGGAGGCCCCTCGGAGGCGGCATGCGAGGCGGAGGCTGAGGGGGAAGCGGTGCTGATGGAGGAGGACCTGATCCAGCAGAGCCTGGATGACTATGATGCTGGGAAGTACAGTCCCCGCCTGCTGAACTCCCACGAGCTGCCCTGCGACGCTCACGTGGTGGAGGCCGAGGAAGATCTCCAGCGCCTGCTGCTCTTGAGACAACAGCTGCAGGCTACAGGTAGCAGCTCTGGCAGGGCATGGGCGTGTCCTTCTCTGTGGGGTCGCTGTGTCACGGAGGTGCTGACTGGCTGGGCATGGGTGTGTCCGTCTCCATGGGGTCGCTGTGTCACAGGGGTGTCAAGGATGTTCCCTACTCTGTCACGACAAATGCAGAAGTGGGGGCCCACAAGAACACCCCAAAACCTTGTCTCTATAGACTTTGGTACAAAAACTTCCCCCCAAAATCCTAATACCTGGATTTTGGAGAAATCCGCTGCCACCACCCAAGTAATTCCAAGAAAACTAGGGAAGAGATCACTTGGGAAACTTCCTCCCTAAGGTAAAACTCTCCCCTGCCCCCAACCTCTGTTTTACTTGGAGTTGGGAAAAACAGAGGGGATTCACAGACAACAATGGACTCTGCCCTTGTAACTAGGCACTGAGTCAAAGGACACAACAATCAACCAATTCAGGTTAATTAGAAAAAGAAACCAAACTTTTATTATCACAGAACTACAGTTGCAAACATAGTAAAGTGGCTAGATGGGAAGAGCCACCAATTGATAAAAATTCTCAGGGAACCCCCTGGGTTAAAACTTAGTTACAAAGAAAGACCAAACACTTAACCAGCTCAGACATTAGTTCCAAATTCCCAAACCAGGAAAACAACAACCTGATGGACTAGCTAAACTTTTCCCTACTTACACATTGTAAGAAGTCCGTTCTTGGGAAGAGAAGTGTCTTCCATCTCCCCTAATACCTAGAAGAAACTGCTCTGCTTTTCAGACAAAGGAGGGAAAGATAAAGACTCCTTTGTCCCTGTTTGAAATTCCTACCTACATTGTTATTGGTTGACCACCCAATACCTGGCCAGGTACAGGAGACATAGTTAACCCCTTAATCACCAAGTGCTGGTCAGCACTCCTGGTTATGACCGGGACACTGGCTGGCTCAGCATGGGTATGTCTGTCTCCGTGAGGTCGCTTTGTCACAGAGGCGCTGGCTGGCTGGGCCTGGGCGTGTTGGTCTCTGTGGGGTCGCTGTGTCATGGGGAGGCACTGCCTGGCTGGATTTCAGGGCCTGCCCTGCTGGGCGCAAGGCCTGGGTCTCAGAACAGCAGTTCGGATGGGGGCTGCAGAGTTGCTCCTTGGGGAATGCCAGCAGTCTCCTTGCTTGGATAGGACCTGCAAAGCCCTAGGGAGTCCCTGTGCCTGCCCAGCATGTGTGGGGTGGGGAGTGGGGGAGCCTGAGCAGACCTGGGACACCCAACCCCAGGTTAGCGTATCTCCCAGGTCAGGGATGGGCAATAATTTTTGCTCAGGGGCCACTTAAAAAAATTTTGAAGTAGCCCTGGGCCACCCCAGAAGGGGCGGGGCCTAAACAGGAAGGGGCAGGGCTACCCACCCCAGATCATGATTGGTCTGGAGGTGTGGGAGCCCCTTTGCCTCCTCCCCCCCTTTTCCCACTAGGCACCCATGCCCTAGAAGAGGCTTGGCATGCTCCACCACCCCCAGGCCAATCAGGGCCCGGGGCGGGGGAGCGCGGGAAGCCTCCTCCTGCCCTGCCAGGAGCATGTGGCACTTTGAAGTGCTGCAGGCTCCTCACAGGGCTGGGGCAGAGTGAAGGAAGCTTCACGCAGCTCCGCCGCCCCCAGGCCCTGATTGGACTGGGGAGCGCGTGAAGCCTCCTCCACTCTCCCGCTGCCCTGCACCACGCGGGCGCTTCAAAGCACCACGTGCTCCTGTCAGGTTGTGAGGAGGCTTTGCGTGCTGCCCCGCCCCCAGGCTCTGATTGGCCTGGGGGTGGGGAGCAGCAAGGCCTTTGCGGGCCAGATCCACCTGCTTGGCGGGCCGGATCCAGCCTGCAGAGGCCCTTTTGCCCACTCTTGTCCCAGGTACTGCCTCATAGCACCAGCCAGCCCGGCCTCACCCTGTTCTCGGTGCAGCTGTGCCAAGTTCCCCCAGCCCGGCCGCTGGCAGTGCAACCAGTGGACATGTGTGCGGGCTGCTCCCTCCCCTCCTTAGCATTCCCAGGTGGGGTCCTGCTGGGGTGGTCCAGCGGCATTGCCTCCTCCGCACTGCCCTGGGAGGTGCTCCATCGGCGTGTCTGGGGGGCAGGCTGGCGCCCTGCAGGAGTCGTGCAGGGCCCTGTCCTCTAACCAGCCCCTGCCCTTCCTCCGCAGGAGATGCAAGCGAGAGCGCCGAGGACATTTTCTTCCGCAAGGCCAAGGAGGGCATGGGTGCCGACGAGGCGCAGTTCAGTGTGGAGATGCCCCTGACGGGCAAGGCCTACCTCTGGGCAGACAAGTACCGGCCCCGCAAGCCCCGCTTCTTCAACCGGGTCCACACGGGCTTCGAGTGGAACAAGTACAACCAGACGCCCTACGACTTCGACAACCCGCCACCCAAGATCGTGCAGGGCTACAAGTTCAACATCTTCTACCCCGACCTGATCGACAAGCGCTCCACGCCCGAGTACTTCCTGGAGGCCTGCCAGGACAACAAGGACTTTGCCACCCTGCGCTTCCACGCAGGCCCACCCTACGAGGACATCGCCTTCAAGATCGTCAACCGGGAATGGGAGTACTCACACCGCCACGGCTTCCGCTGCCAGTTCGCCAACGGCATCTTCCAGCTCTGGTTCCACTTCAAGCGGTACCGCTACCGCCGGTGAAGGGGCCAGGTGCCTGCCTGCCGCCCACTGTCTCGGCTGACTCCTTTGGCCTGGACTGTTCATCATTGCCAGCCCCATGGGTGCAGGGTGGCCCCTCACCAACCCCTGCTCTGTCCACTGCTTGCAGGCGCTTTGACGTGCGCTATATCTGGCTGTGTGTGGGAAGGGAGGGGAAAATATCCCCCTCCTGTTTTTAATGGGTCACGGTCGGGATCGTGGTGTGACACCCTCCAAAATAAACCTGGATTCTCTAAGCCTGGCATCTGGGCCATGGGGCCAAGGGAGCCCAGAGGCTGGGCTCACCACCGCCAGCCACCAAAGTGTGGCCAGCACTCATGCTTCCCTGGGTCCTCGGGTGCACCAGTTGCTCCCTGGAAAAACCACCTGTTCCCCTGAGCTCTGTCCCATGGGAGCCCCCTCCTCTCCCCTCCCCTTTGGGAAGCTCCAAGCCTGGGGCGAAGGTAGGTGCAGTGGCTCAGGTGCTGCCTATTCCCAGTAAGCCCAGATGTTGAGCTACCACCAGCCTTTCCTGGGACCCTGCCCAGCAGGACGAGTGTGCAGGCAGCTCTGGGTCCGTGCACAAGCAGAGGGATGTGGCAGGGGATGGAACCAGTGCGCCGGCCCTGCCCCTTGCCCTAGTTGCCCAGGTGATTCGCTAAGGGGTTTCTGCTGCTCTCTTTCCTGACCTGGGGGGGGCAAACAGCTGGTGTTCCACGCAGCCTGGGCCCATGGGTGCTGCTCTCCATGGCCTGCTTGATCCTTGCTCCCGTGGGTGGTGTCATGTAGCTCCCAGTCCACTACCAAGCACCTGCTGTTCACAGGCGCCTGCCTCTGCCCTACTGCTCCCCATGCTCCCAGCGTAGCCGGATGGTCCCTGGCGGGAGCTGGGGTGCAGGCATGAAGCAGGCATCCTGCCCCCGGCCCCTTTGCTCCAACCACCACACGGGCTCTCCGGGGGGCTGCCTTGGGTGCCTGTTAGCGCCTGCCCCACCAGCCCCCCTGCAAGCTCCCAGCCCTGCGGCTGGCAGGCCTAGCACCGCGTCCCGAGCTGACCGGGCCCTCCCCTCCCGCTGGACTCGAGGCCCGAGCAGCCCCTGCCAGACTCCTTTCAACGGAGACATTCCCCAGAAGTGGCCTCTGCACCCTTTCTTCTGGGGGCTGGGGCCTTCAGTGGGAGATCCTGCTTTGGGAGCTCGGCCTGGCCCGCTTCCCGCCCTTTGCAGCAGGCTCTTCCAAGTCCCCAGTGAGAGCCCAGCGCCCCTGGCTCCTGCTCACGCTGCCTCTGCCCCTTTCCAGGACCCCGCTGCCCAGATGAAAGTAGCTGAGGGGAGGCTCAGGGCAATGTGCGGTGGAGGCTTCCGCCCACCAGCTGTGCACTGCTGCTGAGCTTGGGAGAGGGCTGCATGTCCGTCCTGGGGAAGGCACCTAGGGCATGTGGCCCCCAGAAGCAGGTGCCTCCCTTCCCTGCTGTGTCTGGCTGGTGCAGCAGGCTCAGCCCCCTGTAGTCGGGGGATGGTACAGAGGGGTTGGCCCAAAGACAGGCTTTCCCATGACTTTCTAACAAGGGAAGGGGCGACCCCCCCCATTGTCCTTATAGCCACTGGCTGACAGCCAGACATTGTCCCAGTGATCCTGGTACTTCCTGACTTCTCAATAGCCCTTCCCAGCTGGGTGTAACAGGCAGTGGCCTGCTTCCCAGCCAGGGCGGGAGAAGACAGGCACTGGGAGGGGCAGGCCCAGCTTCAGGTGGGCTCAGCAAATCTGGGTTAAACGGGCTCCATTTGGCATGTGCCAAGCTGTGCGGCTTCTCCCCAGAGCCGGCCCTGGTGCGTGCTCCCGCTGGGCTCTGCCGCTCTCGGTGTCAGGCCAGAGCCGGCCCTGGTGCGTGCTCCCGCTGGGCTCTGCCGCTCTCGGTGTCAGGCACAGGAAGGGTGGGAGTTAAGCCTGAGATGGAGCCAAGGCCAGCTCCTGTGCCAAAGGGGCTGACCCTGCTGAGCCAGCTCCACCTGGAGTTCCAGCCCCATGTAGAGGCGAGGGCAGCAGAAGCTGTTGCAGAAACCCCAAGGCTGCTGGGCCTACAGAAATGACCAGCCCAGGGCTGCAGGCACCTGTAAATCCTCTTCCCTCCCAAGAGGGTGAAGCATGGCCTGGGGCTTGCTCACTGCAGGCAGGGCCAGTTCTCCCTCTGCACAGATGGGGGATTTAGAAGACAATAAACAAGGGCTTGAGGGATTCCAGATGGGAACAATGTCTGGCTGAGGGAGGTGCCTGTGCTTCTAACTGCACGGGGGCCTCCTTCTACTGGTGGCCCGCAGGCCGGGGTAGCGTTTGGGCTGCCTGCCGGTGCATGGGCCGGGGTAGCGTTTGGGCCGCCTGCCGGTGCATGGGCCGGGGTAGCATTTGAGCTAGGGATGTTAAATGTCGGTTAATTGAAGAGTCGAGTCACCTCGTGAATTCTTGTCGGTTGGTCGACTATTCTGTAGTCCCCGGGGATGAGGCTGGGAGCCAGTGCGCTCTGGCCCCACTCCTGAGAGCCCCCTGCCGCTCCGCCCGGCTGCCCTTCTATCAGAGGCAGCAGCACGGGGAGTCAGGTGGGAGCTGGTCCACATGGGGAGCCAGTGTAAAAAGCAGCTCCCCTCGTGCACCAGCTGCCTGTCATCCTGCAGTGCTGCACAGCGCAGGGACGGAACTGAGCGGGGTGCCTGCCCGGACGGTTCCTAATACACTTTAAAGGCAGAGCCGCAGTGGGGGTAGGTTCCAGACTAGCCACAAGCCAAGACTGAGCCGGGCTGCTGGCCAGCCTGCTAAAAATGTACTGGCAAAGGGAAGGGGGAGGGAAATGCGTGTCGTCTATAGCATTAACCTATAAGCTTTTGCTTATCAATTTGACTAGTATTCCATCCCCAGTTTGGGCTGCTTTCCTGGCAGTTGGCCTGGTTTGCAAACTGTGCTTCTCCTGGGAGCTCCGAAGTGATTTTGAGCCAAGGGCCAGGCCAAACCCTCCTGCGGGCGAAGTTACAATACTTAACCCTGTGCTGCTGGTTCCCCTTCCTGTGCAGGGCCAGCTCTGTTGGCAGAAGCCCCCTTTAGCTGGGGTTCCCTGCATCCATGCGAAGGCTTGAGCCCTGCTTAGCGATCCTGTTTGAGACAGATTGCCCCCCCCCCCAGCTGTGCAGGGCAGCAGCACGGGGTGATTGTCCACCCTAAAGCCCCTGGGCCCCTTGCAAACAGCTGTGCTGCAGCCTAGCCACAGGCAGGCTATGGCTGGATAGGAGCCGGATCGCAGTCTGGGAAACTGGCCGCCCCAGGAATGTTGGCCCTGAACTGCAGGAAGCTCCCTCTCATTGGCTGCCTGGCCCAATGCCACGCCTTCTGAGGCAGAGCAGCCAATCACAGCTGCTGCAGAGGGGAGGCAGAGCTCCCCTCCCCCTCCAGCAGCTCTGCCATTCTCCCAGAAAGGAGCAAAGAGCCCAGCAGCTCAGGGGCCCTTCCTGTGAGTGGGGGGAGGGGAGGAGCGGGCCTGTTCCCCTTCCCCCGGCAGAGGGGGTAAAGGGCTCAGGAGCAGAGAAGCCGGGGGCTGTGGAAGTGGGAATTTGGGGCGGGGGATGGGTCCGTCCACAGGTTGGGGGCAGAATGAATTGCTGGGAACATTAGTTCACCATGCAGCCCACGATGGGTTGTGGGGTCCAATCACGGGGACCACGGGCCCCAGTGTAATCTGTCACCCAGGTTCAGGCTGTGGGGCTCTGTGGGCTTCTGATCATTCGGGGCCAGCAGGGCTCAAATTCTCCCTTCTGTGTCAGACCCTCCTGGAAACCCTTCGGCTGCCAGGGCAGGGGCTCCGTGGGAAGCCCGGTGGAAGGACACCAAGGTCCTGCACAAGGGCCTCATCCCAGACCCAGCTGAGGGTCCCCGTGGCTTTTCTCAGCCAGGGGAAATAGGAGCATGCTGAGCCCGTCTGCACCACCGGCAGCCAAGCCCACGGGCCTGTTTGCCAACGGAGCAGTGAGGCAGCCAGCATTGCTGGCGGTCCAGCCCTGGGGGGTTTGTGGCCTCGCCCTGCGCGTTGGCCGTTTAGCCTGGAGCATGTAAGGTTTGTAGAGCAGCCAAAAGAAGAGGGGATCCTTGTGTAGGAGTCGGGAGAACCGATAAGGTGACCGCTGAAGTCAGGCCCAGGTAGGGGGTATGTGCGGTGTAGGGGCAGACTGGTACTATCCCTTTAAATGGTTTGTGAGCCCTCTCCTGGTGCTCGCTGTGTTCAAAGCTGCCCAACTCCAGCCAGGGCAGTGGTTTGTGACCTGGCCCTGTGGGTGTGTGCAGCTTGTGCTCACAGGTGATGGGGACCCGGCTGGGCCCTAGTGGGGCCTTGTTCACAAGCAAACAGGGCAAGGTGGGGGTGGGGAGGCTCCAACCAGGCAGCAGCAGCCAAGAGCTCCAGGCCCTCCAGAGATCGGCCTGGTGTAGGTGAGCATGAGCCTATCTCTGGGTCCATTACAGGTACCGGGCCCTTGTCTCAGGAGCTGGGAGTGGGGGTGGGAGGGAGGAGAGGCAGGATCCAAGGCCATGAATCCGCCCCACGGCCTTGAGTCCAGAGCTGGGCTGGGGAGGGAAGGAGCAGCAGGCCTGCCCTGGGGCACTGCTAGCACAGAGACCAAGGCAGCCACAGAGCTGGGCTTCACCCATCCTAATGACCCCTGTGGGACCAGGCTGCAGGTGCCTCTTCCAGCTCCCGTGGGGGGAGGGGCAGAGGGTTGGTTGGGTCTCTCCCCTTGCCCTGGCTATGCAGGTAAAGTACCAGGGACCATGTGGCTTCCAGCCCCCTACTGCCCAGCTGAGCTCAGCTGGGAACAGGCTTCGATCCCCATAGAGCCATGTGGGCAGCTGGAGCTCACGTGCACCAGGGAGGGCCGATTGCTGGTGCCAGGGGGTCTGGGACACGGGCCCCAGGCTGCTAGGAACTGGCCTGAGGCAGAGCTGCTTGTCACACCCCATGCTGCTGTGTCTGCTGCTCACAGCCAGTGGTCACGGAGAGGGGGCTGGGTCTGAATTGCCCCCTGCAGGAGAAGGGCCCCCAACCCCAGCTCCCCAAGTGTAACAGGAGCTACCTGCGGCCAGAGGCGCAGGAGTCAGGGTCTCTCCCCCAGAACCCAGCCCAGTAGCTCCCACCTGCTGTGGCTAATGCAGCCTCTGGGCTGACCCATCAGCCAGAGCCTGTCCCTGCGTCTCTCCCCAGCCCTTCTGGCTGCTGGAGCAGGGGAGGCAGCTTGGCAGGCCCTAGTGCCCCTCAGTAGCACCCTCTGCTGGTCCTGACTGCGGGCTTTGTGGGCACATCCCTGGTGCCTGGGCCAGAAAGGGCAGTAGCAGGAGCTGGGGGCTGGGACGGAGCAGGGCTGAGCAATGGCCACAAGTGCAGCCTGCAGGCAGCTAGGGATTTACTGCACCAGGTTAATGGTCACTTCCCCACTGGGAGCCCTGCAGCGCCCTCCCCTGGGCTCTGGGCCAGCCGAGCCATGGCTCAGGGAGGGCTGGGTTGCCATTTCCTGGCAATGCCACCCATCTGCGCCGCCTCCCTGGGTGACTGACCCATGAGAGCAGTGCAGGACTGGCCAGGCGCCGTGTGCCCAGCGAGGGGGTGTCAGCCAATGGTCAGGGCAGTGAGTGGTGTGTGTGTGTGTATTATACACTCGAGACTTCAACTGCCAGGACCGGGGTCCCTTAGCAGTGGGCAACTTGGAGGAGGTTGACGGGTGCCCCAACGGATCTGTCCCTTATGACCGGCTGGAGTTCTTTTAAATTGTGCTTGGTTCTGTTACAGCAACTGAAGGAGTCAGGTTAAAGCTTAAACAGTTACTATTTTATTGTTACAGGGTAAACTTAGCTGTTAAATGCTACTGCTGTGTTACAGATAACACAGCCACTACAAAAGGACAGGACAGAAATTACACTTAAAACAAAAGTCACTTACAGGTACCATGAAACCCTTTTGGTTCTCTGAGCTCTTATTAAATGCATGCAAAATAGACACCTAGCAGGTATATATTCTCACCCCTGCGTTCCAGACTTGGCGTGGCCAGCGCCTTTCTCTCAATCCCTCGGGAAGAAGTAGGGCGAGGTTGGGCGTCCCACAGACCTCGGGAGACAATCAATACCTGCCAGCAGGTATAGATGATTGGAGCTCAAATGGGGTGGGCTACTAAACCCCTCTTTATACCCCTTGGGTCACGTAGGCTTCTTCCTGGTCTCAAGTGGCCAATTAGGAAAAATGGCTTTGAATGCCACGTTTCCCACGAAGGGTGCAAAGCATAATTCATACCTGGGAAAATGCAGACAATGGGCACCTCTGGTATGTGATGGGCGAAGATTCCTCTCCTGGGACAGTGCAGGCGTGTCAATTACTGGTACTAGCCATCAGGGCGATGGGAGGCCCCGGGTCGTCAGCTAGCCCATTTACTGTCTGGTTTCTGTTTATGGTAGAGTCAGGGACAGGCAGCACACCTGCTCCCAGGGCATCAAAGGCTGACTGCCTTTCTCTTGCTCTTTGGGAAACAAGATGGGGTTCATGTCTGGCTACATTCCACCCCCTTGACACGCCTCACTATGTCCCAGAACGCAAGATGGCGGTGATGCCAGCACCTTTTGCCCTCCTTGGAGGAAGCTAAAATCACTATCGGCAGGGTCTGATCAGATAATTTTGGATCAAGGGATTGATTAGGATCACTTCCCAATGCCATATTTGTGCAGAGGAGGTAGCAGTGTACACAAAACGCCTAACAATACATAGAAGCATGCAGCAAGCAATTACAACAAGTAAAATGGTTAATATAGTATTTACAATAGAGTGAAGGAACGGAGTTAACGAAAGTCCTAGGTGTTGGGCTAGCCAATCTAGCCATGAGGCTTTTCCGTTCTCAGTTACAGCGTGTAGCACCTTAACAGCGCCCTTTATAGCAAATGCATCTTGTTCAATTTGTAAGCAGCAAGATTGGTTAATTATCGCACATACTCCCCCCAGAGTTATTTAGAGGACTGCAGTAGTCGCTGTCATCGAACCATACCAGTCCCCATCGGAAGACTGGTCACTCTTGTTTCACCAGTCATTTGGGCTGAGAGGGACAAACTCGATTCCCAGTCCAGTAGAGGAGTCAAGTAAGGTGTTCTGGTACAGCAGTAGCAGTTGGGATGAGGAAGAAGACCATGGCGAGTTGGAGTACCATGTCTCATTTCAATAGTCTGTAACTAACAACAGTGGTTGCAAGTGCTACAACAGCAAGCGGTATATATATACAAAAAGTTCATGGTGGTTTCCCGGATCCACACCAGCATTGGGAGTGATCCATCCCACTGGAGCACTGTTCAGGGCTATTGCCTCAGTTTCCTGTAATAAAACATAAGGTTTGCCGGTCTTGGATACAATCCAAGCCTCAGTAATGGTTATTGGTGTTAGCCCAGCATCTGCAGTGGTCCAGACTCCTTTTCCCTTGTAGGAGTGCAGTACGTGGGTTTGTGTCCCCAAACTGGGGTGTTGGGACAAGGGCTATTAAGCGGTTTAGTCCCATGATCGTAGACAACCCTGTTGTCCATCGGGTTGGGTAAGCAAAACCAATTCCTGAAACAATTTCTACTCCAGTTAAAACATACTTCCACCCTTGCTTACTGGTGGGTGGTGGACCAATATAATCTACTTGCCAGGTTGCCCATAGTATTTTTTTCATCTCTTAGCCTGGCAAACCGTTGCCCTTCTGTTATATGTTTCCTTGAGTTCAGCACATAGGGTGCAAGCTTGTACCAGATCTCTGGCTTGTTTGTGGGTGATAGGCCACCCCCTGGCATGTGCCTGCCGCACCAGCTCATCGCTTCCTGTGTGTCCCAAGGTTTCATGTAGCCAAATGTACAGGCGTTCCCAATCCACCTGGGCAGCAAAAATTTGTATTGCTGCATCTGCTAGGTTATTTAGCTGTGCAGTTGGGGTGTTGTTCCTTTGGTGAGCTGACACATGACTTATGCCTAAGGCATGTTGGGTTGCATGCTGGTATATCCATTTCCAGTATTCCAATCTCCAAACAGGCTTTCCCCCTATTTTCCAGTTATTATTCTTCCAGTTAGTTATCCACTGGGTGGCTCCAGCCCATATAGCATAGGAGTTAGTGTAAATGGTACTGGCACCTGCCTCACAAGCTAGTTTGATTGCTGCCAGCTCTGCAAGCTGAGCTGTTCCTTCTATGTTTGTGGTCAGGGTGCAGAGGATGTGTCTGCTGAGACAGCAGCAGCCTTCCTGTCCACTTTCCTTTGAAATAGCCAGGCAGCCTGTATTCACATATAATGTTGAATTTAAAAGCAAGCCAAAAGTGTTATCAACTCAGCCTTGAAAAGAGACAGTTAAGTTTCAAAGCTTGAATTTCTAAACTAATCATTTGGTTTCTAGAAAGTTAAATTTAACCTTAAGAGTTGAATGCCCAACAGAAGCACTAACCAATTTGTGCCTTGTCTGTTTGCAATTTTAAGCAAGAGGACATTATCCAAAACAAAATAAAACTAGTTCATTTGAAACCCACAAAATAGAGTTACAATATATAGAGCTCATTCTTTTATGCAGTTGACCAATTAAGTTTCAGTAGAATCCCTAATTTTCCTTTGCAGATTTAACAAAGGTGTCCATAGACAAAATGTTTACATTTGATTGTTTCTTTGCCTAGATGGTTTGCACAGTGCTTAAGGAAGAGGCTGCAAAGAAACAAGGTGTCATTTTTAAAACAAGATTTCCCTTCACATATTACAACCATCACTTAATTCCTTTCACACTCCCACAGGAGTCCACCTTTATCTTCACATTCCCTCAAATCACTTGATTTGTCCTTTCAAAGAAAATGTTTCTCATTCCTAGTAACTTTCCAATGTCTGCTCTACTTTCCTTATTCCTTCAACTATGCCCATAGGGCTCCAAACTTTGCCTTCCCTTTTCACATGCTTTTTCCTTCTTATGGTCCATCCTAATTCCTGCTAAATGACTTTTCCCAATGACACAGGTTTGTCTACTATGAATTTGGTAAGGAGGGTGAGCTTGTTCACTAACCTCATACCTCCTGGTCCTTTTCTCAAGCATATTCCTGAGGGAAGAAAAAAAATAAATCTGAGAGTTGCTTTAACTCTCGGCACCCATCCTTAAGGGAATCTAGCTCGTCTGGGTACTGAAGGACATGCATGTCTACCTCTCCATTTCTGAAGCAGAGGCTTTTACATTTTTGCAGTTTCATATTTGCATTCTTATATTCAGTCAATTTGAAGAACACCTCATTACAGGTTTTCCATAGAAGTCAAGCTGCAGCTGTTTCCCTCTCCATTGGAGCCAAGGGTTTACATATCCACAAGTAGTTAGCCAATTTGTCTTCTAGGTCTGAAATTGTATGGACAGCAGCTAACACTTGATCAGACCAAGGGCTGTGCCCGAACCTTTGCAAGATTTTGTTCAAAAGGGGTAACATCTTTTACAAATGCCAATTTCTCAGTCTTCTCTCTGGGAGCCTTCTTAAAAGACTGCTTACATTTAAACATACCCAACCTCCTATTGGGACTAAAATAGCAATACCAATACCTCCTTTTTTTTCTTTCTGGAGGGCTACAATTTGAACTTTCTGATCTCAGGTAGTTTGCTGATCAAACTTAGCTATTACCTGCAAAGCTTCTTTGTGCTGCCAGCTAGGGCATTTGCATCACAAAGGAAATTACAACCTGTTGTGGCTCCTGGAGCCTCCACAGCATTTTAATTTGTTTGCAGTTTTTACCTCTTCTACAGTATACATGGCATGTCACAGGAAAATGTGCAATCTTTGTTTACAACACTACTTAGCCACATTAAACTTTGCATAGGGTGTAACTCTTCCTTTATGCTTACAGTTTTCCTGTACCTTCATTAAACAACTTGGACTGAAATGGTCTTACTGAAAGTAAACCAAACCAATTTGTTTTAAACCTACAAACAAGATTACTGGACCTTGAGAACCTCATTTATTTACACTATATATATGTATATTTACACACAGATACACATATTCTCTCTGAACCTTTCTTACACTATTTCTACATAGCTGTACAACAATTACATTCCTTTTTATTCATTGGGGGTAGTTAAGTTCCAATAGAACCCCCTCCCTTTAGAGTTCTTTTAGCAGTATATATAATCAAATGTACGGATTTGAGTCAAATTTGCCTGGATTATTTACAGACATTCCTTTGGAAAAAGGGCCCATTTTTCCTTCAGAATGGCTGCAAAGAAACCACAATTTTCTATCTACACCATTTTAGCATTTGCACAACTGCTCAATTCTCTCCATTCTCTGTAGAGTTAAATTCCCTGTGGGTTTTTCTTTCTTAAAACACTTTCTTATCTCTAAAAATAAAAAAACTGGCCTTGTTTCAGATATTACTCTTGTAAGTATTGTTTTAAGGATTTAGATTTCCAGTACATGTACTTACTGCCTTTTTCTCAGTTCTACCACAAGGCCTTCAATCTATCTGTTGCCTGCCTGCTTGTCTGGGCCTGATCCTGTTTTCTTTGCTAAATGGAAAGTGGCTCTTTCTACAGACTCAGCTTTGTCCCATTCTTTAGCTTGCAGGCAGTTCTATACTTACAGAACTGCACCCACAACTCCTCAGGATTTCCCCAATCCTTTTCTAACATTTCTCTATCCCATTTTGGGTTGCCCCAACCTTCCTGGGCAAAATTCTTTCCTACTTTACTGAAATCAGTATTTACCATGACTAGCTTCATGTTGCTGTATTTAAACCTATAACACAATCCTGCCGACTACGCCAATTCTGTCAGCCAATGGTCAGGGCAGTGAGTGGTGTGTGTGTGTGTATTATACACCCGAGACTTCAACTGCCAGGACCGGGGTCCCTTAGCAGTGGGCAACTTGGAGGATGTTGACGGGCGCCCCAACGGATCTGTCCCTTATGACCGGCTGGAGTTCTTTTAAATTGTGCTTGGTTCTGTTACAGCAACTGAAGGAGTCAGGTTAAAGCTTAAACAGTTACTATTTTATTGTTACAGGGTAAACTTAGCTGTTAATGCTACTGCTGTGTTACAGATAACACAGCCACTAAAAAAGGACAGGACAGAAATTACACTTAAAACAAAAGTCACTTACAGGTACCATGAAACCCTTTTGGTTCTCTGAGCTCTTATTAAATGCATGCAAAATAGACACCTAGCAGGTATATATTCTCACCCCATGCGTTCCAGACTTGGCGTGGCCAGCGTCTTTCTCTCAATCCTCGGGAAGAAGTAGGGCGAGGTTGGGCGCCCCACAGACCTCGGGAGACAATCAATACCTGCCAGCAGGTATAGATGATTGAGCTCAAATGGGGTGGGCTACTAAACCCTCTTTATTCCCCTTGGGTCACGAGGCTTCTTCCTGGTCTCAAGTGGCCAATTAGGAAAAATGGCTTTGAATGCCACGTTTCCCACGAAGGGTGCAAAGCATAATTCATACCTGGGAAAATGCAGACAATGGGCACCTCTGGTATGTGATGGGCGAAGATTCCTCTCCTGGGACAGTGCAGGCGTGTCAATTACTGGTACTAGCCATCAGGGCGACGGAGGCCCGGGTCGTCAGCCAGCCCATTTACTGTCTGGTTTCTGTTTATGGTAGAGTCAGGGACAGGCAGCACACCTGCGTTCCCAGGGCATCAAAGGCTGACTGCCTTTCTCTTGCTCTTTGGGGGGGGGGAAACAAGATGGGGTTCATGTCTGGCTACAGGGGGAGGTCGCCCGTTGCTCCTCCGGGGCTGTGGCTGAAGCAGGTCTGGGGGGCTGGGCCTGGTGTGAGGGGAGAGGGAGCCCCTGGGCTGAGCCCCTGGCTGCTGCAGCCACATTGCTGTTGGTCTGGACAAGAGCCAGGCCAGCTTCCCACCCTCCCCAGCTCCCCCCGGCCGCAGTGGAGAGACATGCTCTACCTGCCAGCCGTGGCGGGGGAGACACAAGGGCTTGGCTGGGCTCATTCCTCAAACCACAGACAGCTCACTTCCTTATTAGGCTCCTGAAGGGCAGCCCCTCCGCCTGGAGAGGGGATGGTGCCAGGGAGCGGCTCCCCTCGGCACGGGGAGATTTACGTGCTGCTCTTCTGTTCTGGGTCATGAGCAGGGCCTGTCCCCACAGGAGGCCCTGTTCCGCTCCCAGCTTCACTCGCCAGCAATCTCCACGTGGCGGAGGTGGCCCCACGTCCTGCGGCAAGCCGGACCTCAATTCTGTGCCCAGGCCCCAGGGACTCTGCAGCCCCAGGGCAGCAAATTCAAAACAGCACCCGGTACACTGCTGGCCTGTGGGACTCCCTGCTACTGGATGTCACTAAGCCCAAGGACTCAAGCTGAGTTAGCACAGTGAATGTTAACCCACTAAGAGCTTTGTGAGGGGTTGAAGCCCCCCTGCTTCAGGGCGTGAGCTGATGGGTCGCCATGGGGAGCAGAATGGAATGTCCTCTGGAAATGGATGCCCCATCAATGCAGGTTCCTCTGAGAGCAGCTGGTGCTGATCCCGTAAAGCCAGGACAAGCCCCAGACCCAGTCTGGCTCCTCCCGTTTTCCCAGGGTAGGTGGGAAAGATCAATTCCATTTGTGTTCCGTGGCACTACCCATGTGGTGTGCGCAGCCTGAGCACCTGTGTGGGGAAGCTGGAGCCACTGGCAGGTGCTAGGAGATGCTCAGGGCCATAAGCACTGACACCATGGGTGCTGCAGGGCTCAAGCACCCGCTGAAAACAATAGAGGGTGCTCAGCACCTGCAGGGCCAAATTAATCTTTTGTGGGCCCCAGCACCCTCCTGGGGCCTTGTCCTCTGCTCTGCCTGCACTCTGCTTCCTCCGCTCAAGGCCCTGCCTGCTGCTTGCAGGGCTGAGGGAGCAGAGAGGTGGGCTGGGCCTAGGACAGAGAGGCTGAGCAGGGACAGGGGTGAGTGGGGGTGGGGCTGGCCCCACAGTGCCACCGGTACCATTATAAACCCAGTACTGAGCCACCAGCCTCAGTGCTGCCGACAGGTTTGTCCAGACAGCTGCAGTGAGATGCGATGTCTTTAAACTGGGCTGTCAGCAAAGGCAGCTTGTCGGGAGAGCCGTGACTTGAATATGCTGAGTTGTGATCATGCAGTCATGTAATTACCTGTTACAGAAGGATTAAATCATGAAGATGCCAATGACAGACACATATTCAGTAAATAGAATATCAAAGAAGTGTATAAATATGCTGCAAATAGCCTCCCCCGCAAAACTGGCCCCTGCCCCCAAACACACACCTGTCTTCCAAAGCACTTACTGGCAAAATCAAAAGTCAGCACTTGGTTTAGGCTTATAGCTGTAATGGAGTCAACTGCTGGCTTACACCGAGTCTCTGGAGTACATCCACCGTCAGTTTGTAGTAAAGATCCTCCAGAGGTGAGAAGCTGGGTTGAAGACTGTCATAACCAGAAGGGCTGACCAGCAGCCTGGTGGCTAAGGGGTTAACCTAGCCTGGTATTTGATCAGCCAATAACAATGCAGGTAGGGATTTCAAACTGGGACAAAGGAATTTTTATCTTTTCCCTCCTTTCTTCCAAGTAACAGGGAGATGGGAGACCTTTCTCTCTCCAAGGATGGACTTCTGACAAGGTGTAAGTAGGGAAAAGTTTAGCTAGTCTGTCAGGTTTTATTGTTTTCTGGTTTGGGCATCTGAAACTGAGGTCTGTGCTGTTAAAAATGTTTTTTCTTTCTTTAAAAGTGTTTTTTTCTCTCTTTTGTAATGAAGCTTTCTAACCCCGGGAATTTTCTCTGAGTTTATCAATTGGTGGCTCTTACCATCTAGCCAACTCAACTATGCTTGCAACTGTAGTTTTGTTTTGATAATCAAAGTTTGTTTCCTTTTTTCTAATTAACCTGGTATTGGTTCATTTTGGTTTTTACCTTAGGGATGAGATTCCCCAAGTGATCTCTTCCCTGATTTTTCGTGGAAATATTTGGGTGGTGGCAGTGGATATTCCCCAAAGTCTGGGTATTAGGATTTTGGGGAAGTTTTTGTACCAAAGCCTGCAGAGATAAGGTTTTGGGGTGCTTTTGCGGGCCCCCACTTCTACATTTGTCGTGCCAGAGTGGGGAACAGCCTTGACAAAGACAAAATGGAAGGATTTCCAGGCCTTCTATAGCTTCCCTGTGTGAACTGAATCTGTTCTTGCCATGGAAAAATCCAAATACAAGAGGGAATTGGTCACATGAGCAAGGCACCTGTCCATGCCTGGCTCGGTTCTTTACAGGCTGAAGCTGCTGATCCCCTGCTGGGCTGAACATGCCCAGGGAAGCTTATCCGATGAGGATTGGCAGCCCCCAAAGCCACTGTCAGTCAAGCAGTTCTATTCACTTGACTAGTGTTCCTTTCATAGCAGGCTGGCCAAGCCTTCTGTTGGTGTCTCCCAGAAGCAAGCACTTGAAACACAAGCTCAGAGCTATCAATGTACCCAGTGAGTCATCACCTCCCACTTGGCCCACTTTGTACAAGATTTGGTGCAAACATATAATAGTGGTTGCAACACTAATCTACATGTTCATAATACCTGGATGAGGGGATGGATTGTACCCGCAGCAAGTTTGCAGATGACACTAAGCTAGGGGGCGAGGTAGATACGCTGGAGGGTAGGGATAGGGTCCAGAGTAACCTAGACAATTTGGAGGATTGGACCAAAAGAAATCTAATGAGGTTCACCTAGGACAAGTGCTGAGTCCTGCACTTGGGACGGAAGAATCCCAAGCACAGTTACAGGCTGGGGACCAACTGGCTAAGCAGCAGTTCATCAGAAAAGGACCTGGGGATTACAGAGGATGAGAAGCTGGATCTGAGTCAACAGTGTGCCCTTGTAGCCAAGAAGGCTAACAACAGATTGAGGTGCATTAGTAGGAGCATTGTCATCAGGCAGACGGGGTTTGTCCCAAGCTCTGGATTCTAGCGTCACCCCCACGGTCAGTCGACAACCACCCTTTGGGGTGTAACTTTAATGCATAGGTACAAACAAGTTACACATCTCTCTCTCTCTCTCTCTCATATATATAGTAGATTGCCAAGCATGGAAAATACACATGCTAAGCAGACAGGGCTATGTTCTCCAGGCCTGTTCAGCCAGGTGAACTTCCTCTGTTAGCCAGGCAAGGTCAGTCTCTGGATTCTGGTTGCTGCACATCAGGTTGTAAGGAGGACTCTTAGCAGCTCAGATCTTAGGCTGTGTCTTGGAGGTGAGCTCTTCTTCTTCTTCCACCAGGTCTTTCCTTTTTATTCTTCTGTTCCTTCTCTGATGATCTCCTTTTTGGACCCTAGTTTATGTCGTGAAACGAGTTGTGCTTAGCTAGACCATAACCAATTATTTTACTCACTAGCCCTAACAAAATTCTCTAGCTAATCATATCACCTTAATTAATTTATATCTATCAAAATTAATTATGCAACAGACAGAAACAACCAAAGAACCAGACAGAGCTCCTACAGACAAACAACAGGGAAGTGGGGACCATTGTTTTGTCAAGAAATGAGGATTTCACAACCACAACTATTGATTGGTGATTTTTTGCCAGAGAGAACGCTCTCAAACTGTTTTCTTTCATAGAATTACAGTTTAGGGTTGGAAGAGACCTCAGCACAGAGCAGGACCAACCCCAACTCAATCATCCCAGCCAGGGCTTTGTCAAGCTGGGACTTAAACATCTGTAGAGATGGAGATTCCACCCCCTCCCTAGGGAACCCATCCCAGTGCTTCCCCACTTTCCTAGTGAAAAGGTTTTTTCTAATCTCCAACCTAGACCTCCCCCACTGTAACTTGAGACCATCGCTCCTCATTCTGCCACCTGCCACCACTGAGAACAGCCTCTCTCCAGCCTCTTTGGAACCCCCTCAGGTAGCTCAGGGGTCAGCAACCTGCGGCTCTGGAGATGTATGCTGCTCTTTGGCTGCTCCCTTGTGACTTTCTGGGGACTCTCCCAATCGATCACAGTCTCTCTGCCTGCTTGGCCCCACACTGCTCCCGGAAGTGGCCAGCGCTGTCCTGTAGCCCCTTGGTTTGGGGAGCAGGGGTCTTGGCATGGTGGTCCTGAGTGCAAGCATCACCCCTGCAGTGCACATTGGCTAGGTATAGGGATTTGTGGCCAATGGGAGCTAAGGGGGTGGTGTGAGCAGATAGGGGCAGCATGCAGAGGCTGTGTCTACACTACAAAGAAATGTCGGAAAAAGATACGCAAATTGCGAACCGCTTTTCTTACGAAAGAGGCTTTACCAACATTTGGCCCATCTACACGGGACCACATGTCAGAAAAAACCCTCTTTCCGAACATCCCTTCTTCCTCATAAAACGAGGTTTACAGGGATGTCAACAAAATGCACCTGCTTTTCCAGATTTTTTTCTGGAAAAGCAGACGCGTTCTTTGGACACGGCAGAGCTTTTCTGGGATACATCCGGAAAACCTCTGTAGGCTAAACGTACACGGAGCCACATGCCCCCTGCTGCTCACACCCAGGGGCCAAGGAGGCACATTGACCCCTTCTAGACATGGTGTGGGGCTGGAGCAAGCAGGAAGCCTGCCTTAGCCTCACTGCGCCGCTAACCAGGAGCAGTGAGTGCCCCCGATAGGAGGTCACTCCCCAGTCCTCAGTCCCTTCCTAGAGCCAGCACCCCATACCCCCTCCTGCACCCTAAGCCCAGCCCTGAGCCTCCTCCCAACAGTGGAAGTTGCATAAAGAGAATTGGCCAGGAGTCTATTATTAGCTGATAAAGTCTAAGCTTATTCAAACCAATTTTAAATATAATTTAATGGAATGGAAAGAGAATGAGCTATTCATTAAATAGGACAGGGACTGGGTCACTCTGTGTCTTGGTGACCACAAAATGCACAAATTGTATCGTTAATGAATAACCAAGGGGGAAAAGCTACATAGATGCAGTTTATTCCATCACCTATTGTGTTTATTTAAGTCAGAACTTGTTTGTCATCTGCTGGATTCCTGCTACCTCTGTGTACAGGTACAAGTAGCTTTGTGTGCGATGTGGCTCTCAAAAGATTTCGGTCAAGGACAAAACCAAAAAAAAAAGGCTCTGCTGCTTAGAAAGGCTGCTGACACCTGAGGTAATTGAAGCCTTCTCTTAAATCCCCCCTTACTCTCGTCTGTCGATTAAACAAGCCCAGTTCCCTCTGATTCTTCTCATAAGTCACGTGCTCCAGCCCCCTCATCATTTTTGTTGCCCTCTGCTGGACTCTCTCCAGTTCAGCCACATCCTTTCTGTGCAGGGGTGGGGACTGGACACAGTACTCCTGATGTGGCCTCACCAGTGCCGAATAAAGGGGAATAATCACTTCCCTCGATCTGCTGGCAACGCTCCCCCTAATGCAGCCCAGTCTGCTGTGAGCCTTCCTGCTGATTCATATCCAGCTTCTCATCCTGTCATTCCTTTTCTGCAGAACTGCTGCTTAGCCAGTCGGTCCCCAGCCTGTAGCCGCGCTCGGGATTCTTCTGTCCCAAGCTGAACCTCGTCAGCTTTCTGATGCTCTGTTTCTTTACCGGTGCTAGAGGGTGCCCAGAGGATGGCTGGAGAGTACAGGGTCTAAATGTAACTGAAAGGCAATATGAGGATGACTCCATGTTTCTCAGCTACTGGCTGCACACAAAGGCCTTAGGCCGCAGGCCTCACAATATGGCTACAGGAAAAGGCCTTAGCCTTCCCTCAGGACAACTGGCCGCTCCTGGGATGGCTGGCAAATTTCAAGGTGCCCTGGAAAAGCCTGCCCTAGTTCTGTGTCATTAATGACAAGCTCCTTCGGCCAGGCTGCCTCTCTTCAGCCCTCTCATGGAGACTGGCCTTCACTGCCTGGCACCCAGGAGCAGCAGAGCTCGGCCATCAGCACCAGCTGGGGCACAGGGCTTCGGCAGAGAACACACAGCCACCAAGATGTGCATCGTCGGCCTTGTAACTGGGGGGAGGGAGTGGGCACCCTCCCCGCACAGGCTGCTACCCACAGGCTCATGTTTCCCTGGTGCCTGCTGAACCCCTGAGCAGGTGAGAGGGACAAAGCTCCAGATGTGCCCCAGTCTGTGCTGGGAGAGTAGATCAGTGTCATGCCTTGCTCGGGGGTGACAAATCCACCCTCCCCCACAGTGACTCAGTTAAGCCGACCGTGCCCTGGTGCAGACAGCGCTAGCTCTTGGGAGGGGAAGCACCTGCTGTAACTGGAGAACCCCTCCCCCGTCGGCGTAGCGCCGTCTGTAGTTCCCCAGATTCTCCTCCTTCCCTTTTTTAAAGATGGGCGCTACATTTGCCTTTTTCCAGTCATCTGGGACCTCCCCTGATCTCCACGAGTTTTCAGAGATAATGGCCAACGGCTCTGCAATGACGTTTGCCAACTCCTCAGCACCCTCAGACACATTAGATCCAGCCCCTGTGTGTGCCCAGCTGTTCTAAATAGTCCTTAACCATGGGCGGTCAGTGCAGATGGGACTGGGGGAGGCAGGCCCCCAGCCCCACCTACAGCCCAGCCCCATCTGCTAAGGCCCCGCCCCCACTATGGGAGGGGAGGAGGTGGGGCAGCACACCAAGCGCCCCCCCCCACACACCATTGGGAGGGGAAGTGATGGGAGGGGGCGCGTGCCCTCTCATGCCCCATGCTGCCTGGTCCCTGGAGCACCAAGGAGGGCGGGCACAGGGGGCAGCAACACTTTGCCCCCGAATGCCTACAGCAGGTGTTGTGGGGGCAGTGTGGGCAGGGCCATACCTGGCTGTTTGGGAAGGCAGAACCTCCCCCTGCCCAGGCTACCGGATGCCCACGTCCTTAACATGTTCTTTCTCCACTGAGGGCCCATAGTGTCTGTTGCTGGCCGCCACCCCATTCCCAGTGTGCTGGCTGGAACACTCCGCAAACCCAACTTCCCCGCCCCACAGGCTTTGTGGAAGAGGTGTTGTAATGACGTCCCGCTGGTCGCTCCAGTGGTCTCCGCGGTTGTATTTTAATCATGTAATGTCACAGGGCTCTTTGGGATCTCTGCTCTGGCGCAGGCCAGAGACCTGCCCTCGGACCATTCCTAGAGCCGAGCTTTTATAAAACAGCCAAGTGGGAGAGTCCATTGTCCCCATGGTAACGTCCCCCTGTCTTGCTCTGGGTGTGTCCAGACCCTGACACTACTGGCTTCTGCTCCAAGGCGGGGCTCTGAGGTGCCAGGGAAGGCTAAATAGCTATCGCCAATGGCACGTTATGAATGCGATGGCTGATTGTCCTCATCCCTAACAGCTCACGCCAGCCAGTTGCTGCAGTCACGGAGGCTCTGACCTAGTGCCTCTCTCTCCTCTTGTTTGTTTAAAACTATCAGGAAGCCATTGAAATTGCTCAGCTCTGGGCAGCAGGGTTATTTCTGGCCTGCAGAGCACATGATCGCTTGTATTCCTGTCCAGGGGGAGGTGGGTGTAGACCAGGCCTGCTGTTTGTAGGTCAGAGGGAGCGAAAGAACAACATTAAACTGTCAACAGGCAAGGAATGCTCCCTCGCAGCCCGGATCACTGCGGAGCTGTGCTGCACACGCAGCCCAGCCTGCATCCTGACAGGGCTGCTGCAGGTCAGTGCGGTGGGAAGCGAGTCCTCGGACAGGCTCCCAAAGGCTGGGGACTAGCCAGCTGGAGTCGGGACATGTGTCCAGGTTCAAGGGCCCAGCTCTCAGTGTCACCTCTTCATCCTGGATCTAAAGGGCTTCACAAAGGGAGTAAGAGCCCGTCCCCATATGGGGGAAACAGAAACAGAGACAGCAGGGGAAGGGACCCGAGGCCACCCAGCTAGTCAGTGGCAGAGAGGGGATAGGCCCCAGGTCACTTGGCTCCCAGGCAGACGCTGGCAGAGCGCGAAAGCTGTGGAGGCCAGTGCAGCAGTGGCACTTGGCTGTGCCCCTCATGGACGCTGCAGCAAAGGAACAAATCAGGGTTTCCAGGTAGTGGAGGCTGCTGCCCATCTGCAGCACTCGCTGGGGCCCAGGCCCTGCCCATGTGAGCTTGAGGCAGATCTGCGTTAGCCAGAGTCCTCGTAGGCCTTATAACCTGGCAAGGAGACATTCCCCACACAAGGCTGGCGGCTCCGACCTGCTTGCGGCTGCTGGAAGGTGAGGCCTAGCGTTATTGGCAGGATGGCCCAAGCAGGATTTCCAAAGCTTTAAATTACCCATTAATTGAGCCTGAACCGTGAGCCAGGTTGGCGCCATCACCCCACAGTGCAGATGGAGAAGCTGAGGCACAGAGCAGGGCACTCGCCAGCGGCAATGGTGGCGTTTGAACCGGTGGCCTGCATCCGTGTTGCTCGACACAGTTGTGCAGTCAGTGGCTGCAGTGCAAAGGGAGGGCGTAAAGTGCTCCCCAGCCAGCCAGCCAGGGAGGGTTTCCAGCCACTTTGCCTGGTGAAAGTGACAGGCGACGGCCCAGGGGCACCAGTCTCTCAGGGAGTCCCTGGTTTGCAGTGTAACCGGGGGAGCTGGGCTGGTGTGTGTGTGGGGGGGGGGGGGATACCGAGGAGAACAGAACCAGGCCCACAGAAAAGAAGAACAAATGGTCAGCAGCTAATGGTGCCGCAGCGGGGCTGAATGATCCCTCCCGTCCCAAAAGCAGCACCCCCCTGCCCAGACTGCTGAGCCCTGTCCCACACTGCAATGGGCACAGGAGCTGCCTTCCCCCTCCCAGCTGCTCATCCTGGAGGCACCATGGAGGCTGGACATGCTGCCCAGCTCTTCCACACCCTCCAGGGGCTGGCGGGCCTGGGAACTGCCTTGGTGAAGACCCATTTCTTGGGCCAGAGGCTGGTCTGAGGCCCCCAGGCTCTGAGAACACGCTGGGAGCTGCTAAGCCAAAGCGGGAGGGACAGGTTGGCAGCTTCGCAGAGCTAGGCAGCGGTCGCTGCTCTTCCCCATGCCAGGGGGGCCAGAGGCTCCTGGAAACCAGTGCGCCCAGATTCAGGGAGATCAAGACCAGATGGGACCGTTCACTCCAGGAGTGTGAGCTCCCAGGCCGACAGGGAACCTGCTGCCCACAGCCCTGCTGGTGCCGGGGGTGTGGCTAGGCTAGACAGGGGACTCCGCACAGAGACTGGGCAAGGCACCAAATTGTATGAACCTGACCAAATCAGGGAATTGGGCTCCTGGCCCTGGCAGGGTCCAGGGAGCTGAGCGATTCCCCTCCCCCCTGCCCCGACACAGGGGTAAGTCACTGAGAAACCAAGAGCAAAGCCCAGTCCTGCTGCAAAATGCCAGTGATTGCACCAGCTCCTTTGCACCCAGGTCACATTTGGCCCAAAGCCTGCAGCTGACCGCCGAGGCTCAGGAGGGAGCGAGGAGCGAGAAGTTCCAGGAATCAAGATGGAGCCAGAGATTTTTTGCAGGGGGCACCTGGATCTCTCCTGGGCAGCTGCTCTGCTGCTCAGCTGACAGGGCACACTGCCCCGCTCCCTGCAGCCTGTCAGACTGCACAACGGGCGCCTACCGGCAGCCTGAGCAAAATGCCCAGCGCGCGATTGTGGGCGCTCCGGAAGGATTCTTGACAAAACAAGCTGCAGGAAGGGGCCATTCCCCCTTTGCAAGAGCCGACAACACCCTTTGGCCTGTCTCTGCGGTGCAGAGGGACAGTCAATTACCCTTCACTGCGGGACACGTGCCAGCTGACGTGATGTTTGGCTGGCACCGAACCGTGGGGAAGCCAGTCTCTGTGTTAGCTCTGGCGGGGCTCTCAAGTGGCGCCAGGATGGATTTGCTGTGTAGCCCTTTGTCTCCGTTGAGTTCACTGGCTTCTCGAATCTCTGCTCGGCATTAAATGCACATTGCGTTTCCCGCTGAGTGCAGCTCGGGCTGAGCAGCACGCTGGTCCTGCCAGGGCTTTGGGAGCAGCAGCTCTGTGAACCCTGCGCGTGCCGAGGCCCAGGGCTGGACGCTCCAGAGGGCCTGGGGGTCAGAGGGAGCCTCTTGCTAACCTGGAAAGAGTGCGGGCCTGGAGCCCCGAGTCTGTGATGTCCGTGGGCGGCCAAGTGGGGGGAGCTGAGCCCTGGCAGTGGCAGACGAGGCCGCCTCACGCTCAGAGAGGGTGGGAGTGAGGTGCCCCCAGCACTGGGCACCCCTAGGAAATGTCCCAGCTGTTAGGTGGGAAGCTCAGGAGGCGTCTGATCCACTGAGCCCACCCCTGCCCCTTTCATCCAGTGCCGGGGAAGAGTCAGACTGAGCACAGCACACCCTTCCCCCACTGGCCGCCGGAGCCCCTTGACAAGGGGACAAGGAGGGGAGCGGGGGGAAGAGGGACTGAGAGAGGCCGGGGGGGAGGGAGTGAAGGGGGAGAGCCTAGGACAGAGAAGGGGGTGGGGGAAAGCGACCGTCTCTAGGGATATTGCCCATAAGCTCCCATAATCGTTAAGCCCGAGTAGTCCCATTGGGCTCTACGGCTGTTACGCGGCCTGGTGGCTGCTCCTGACTCCAGTGGAGAGTGTGGCTAGGGCAGCTCAGACTCCCCCACCCTGCCCAGCAGGACAGCTCCCCCGCTCGAACATCAGACCCCCAGCCTGAGAGCTGCTCACACAACCAAGTCCCTGGGATCTAACTCCCAGCTGCTTCTCATTAACCGGAGCTGGGAGCCAAATGGCTGGGGGCCAAAGCCAAAGCTCCAGCTGAGCATGGAGCCAGGGGGCAAGATCCAGGGGCCATGGGGCAAAGCAATAAAGGAGCCAATGTTATAATGGAGGGAAGCTCACCCCAGAACCCTGTGTACCAACCACCATGGAGCAGCCATGGGGGTGGGGGAGGTGTGAGGGGGCAGCAATGGTGGGAAGGCTGAGGGGAGGAGGCAGCAATAGGGGTGGGAGAGGTGCAATGGGACAGTGTTCGAAGGTTTGAGGGGAGGGGAGAAGCAGCAGCGGCGGCAGGAAGAGTCCAAGGGTCCCAGTGCCCCCCCTATCACCAGAATGCTCCCTTGCCACTTGCCGACGCCAGGGTAACCAGATCAGGGCTAAGTGGGTCTGGCACTTTCCTGTCCTTGGGCTCGGATTGCAGAGCTGAAAGGCTGGTAAGTTAATCAGAGCGTCTCTTCCTTCCCTGCAGCTGCTGCCCTGGTGCCCGCGATCTCCACGGGTGGCAGGTGCACAGCGCACGTGGGAACCGTCAAACCTTCCGGCTGCTGCATCCCCGCAGCTCATGGACATGACAGTCCTGCTGAGCCCCCGGGGTGCACATGGGCGGGCAGCCAGGCCCAGCCCCCCACTGCTGCTAGTTGTACGTCTGCCTGTGCTAACTCCCCGCGGTGAGAAGGGGTCGGGCAGAAAGCCCTGTTGCCTTCAGTGTCTCCATGCCAATGGCCCGTGGTTACAGAACATGAACCTCTTACTGGCACCATTCCCTCCAGCTCCCATTTCCAGCGAGCAGCTCCTGAACCCCTCCCTTCGGACCAGGGCAGCCTGACCAGCCCGGCATGGCACGGCACCAAGGTCTGCCAATCTACCTGAGAGCCTAGCGGGGCGAGGTGTCATCATGTGCTTTGGCAGGCTTTTGCCTGAGTCTGCTCTGGTTCACGATTCCCACCAGACACTTGCCCTATGGCCCATGTTAAATGGCCTGCACTGTGGGGCGGGGAATTGTCTTTGGCCTGGGGCCCATCTGTCTGGACAGTCCCTCCGGGATCCTGGGCACTGCCTGGGGGTCCTCTGGGAAAGACCAGCTGGCTGAAGGGCTCCTCCATCTGGCAGAGCTTGAACTTGAAGGAAGAGGTGGAGCTGGGGGTGGGGACTCGAGGAAAAAGGTGGTGCTGGTGGCGGGGACTCGAGGGAAGAGGTGGTGCTGGTGGCGGGGACTCGAGGGAAGAGGTGGAGCTGGGGGGTGAGGACTCGAGGGAAGAGGTGGAGCTGGGGGCGGGGACTCGAGGGAAGAGGTGGAGCTGGGGGCGGGGACTCGAGGAAAAAGGTGGAGCTGGGGGCGGGGACTCGAGGGAAGAGGTGGTGTGGGGCGGGGATTCGTGGGAAGAGCTGGAGCAGGGATGAGCCTTGAGACATGGTACAGAACCACAGCCTCAGCCCTAACTTAACCGTACCTGCCATTAGATAGGTTATGCCCCAGAGCAGCATCTGCCCTGGGCTCCCAAACGGCCCGGCAGGCTGCCCCCATCCTGCAGGCAAGGCCTCACGATTCGGGGCCTGTGGAGAACCTCTGGCTGGTGCAGGGAAAGCCGGTGCCAGAGCTGTGGGACACGCGTGGTTCTCCACTGGCTGCCGCTCCTAGGAGGCTGGCTGGAATCAGCACCTCAGTCTTTCGTGACACGGGTTAATTTCTGTCCCAGCTCTGGGCTCCTGATGGCTGGCAGAGCAGACACTAGAGGGAGATGCAATGAGTGATGCAAGGGAGGAGCAGAGATGCCTCTTTGACTTCCCCAGTCTGTGGGGTGAGTCTGGGAGGATTCCAGCTCTCCTGGGCTCAGCTGCTCTGCAGGTTCTACAAGGGAAGTGGATTTGCTGAGACTTGTCATGGGCGTGGGCTGGCCCTGGGTCCCCCTGGGCAGGATTTCAGCCAACAGCACCTAGAATTGTCTCGCAAGGTGCTCAAGTCCCGGTGGGCCTCAGGGTTTGATTCCTGGGCGCACTTTCTGTAAGGGCTAGTGATTGAGGGGACCCAGCAGGCATCAGGCTGCTTTAAGGACTCTCAAGTTGGGCCCCCTAAACCAGTAGTCGCCGTTGAGAACCTGGCTATGCTGCTCCTGTTTGCCCCACGCTGAAGCGTTTCCTCAGCTGTGGTTCGCAGCATGAGTGTCCTTAGCTCCTTATTTAGCCAGGCAGCCGGCAGTTTGTAGTTCATGCCCTCAGTGATTTCCAGGCCAGATGGGACTGGTATGCTCATCCAGCCTGGACTGCCCAGGCCGGTCATTCTCGTGCCCAGCCCAGGCTCGCGATGAGTCACCGAAGCCTCACATAACGATCCCAACTGATCAGAGGCGTAGCGAGGGTGTTATGTGCCCGGGGGCGAAGGCAAAATTGGCGCCCCTCCTCCCCCCACTGCCAAATGGTGGGGCCCCGAACCTGGCGCACAGCTGAGCCCGATCCTGGGAGGAGTGGAGGGAGCTTGTACCGCGTCTTACCCAACGTGCAGGACCCAGTTTGGGGCTGGGTCCCGCATGCACTAACCCTCTGGCAGAGGTGGAGAGGGTCGGGCTGGGGGCAGAGAGGTGGGGAGGAGGTAGGTCCAGCCAGTGGCAGTGAGCAGAGGAGGAGCAGGCAAGCAGAGGGATGAGGGGGGGAGTGTAGGGGACTATACTGGCACCTCACTAGTGAGGCACCCAGGGGCCACTTCCTCCCCACTACACCACTGTAAATAATCCACCTCTTAGGATATCTATTGTTTAATGAATTACTTATTTTACTAACTACAGCCATATAAATGATAAAGTTTTATGGTTTACATTCTGTAAAATATTTTTTTCTCTATAATTTGTTCATATCCCATTCTCATTAGGTTCATGTCTTTTACATAAAAAATGTCAAATTCTTAAATATGTAAGTTTAATAAAACACAAGAGAAATTAATGTTATACACCTAAATATGAATTTCCTCACTATATTTCATTCAAGCATTTAAAACCACTGTTATAGCAAATGAGTAACACATTGCTTTAATGAATAAAAAGTAAAAAAGATATTGAGCATATCAAATTTATTGTAATAGAGAGGTATCTTGGTAAAACAAAGAGAAAAAAAGTTATGTAGCACTTTAAAGACTAACAAGATACCTAATACATTTATTGTAAGCAATCTGTAATGCTTCCTAACTGGCCATTTACTTACCTAGTTAACTTAATTGTTTTTCATATTACTGCACAGCGAAAACTACACAAGCGTTATGAATGTAAGAGATTAATTTACCTGTTAAAATAACACTCCAAAAAACTTTTAAATAAAACTAACACACAACACAAGAATCACCCTCACTTTTTAAAGGCACTTGAAGCAATAAGTAGCCTAAGGCTGAGGATACCCTGCAAGCGTGGCTTTCTGTCTGCCATGAGGACTTTTTCCTTCAGGCTGCCATGAGATTCTATCCTTAAGTAAAGGAGAGAGGTCTCTCTGAGCTGCTCTTCCAAATTTCACACAAGCCATTCAACTGAAGCCATAGATATCAAGATTCAAGGCCAACTTTGCCTTTGGCAGACTGCCCCTCCCAGGTGTTCACAATCACAACATCCGAACATAGATAAGACTTTTAGTTGAGAAAGCCACGTTAATCCCAAGTCTCTGCTATGACTGGGAGATGGAAAATCTGCAACAAAACGTGGGGTGATCTATCACTTCAGTAATGCCAACTCCTTTAGAATTGAGGCTCTGATTATCCAGCACCAGCTGAAGTAGAGCGGGCACTGTGTGCACGTCTGATACATTTTTACCAAAATTCCTGCCTGCCCAACTTGCCAAAGGAGAAAGGAAACAGGGAGGCAAAAAGGAATGGTTTAGTATAGAATCTTTTTTAATAAACTTCATTAGGGGGCTGGAGCATATGACTTATGAGGAGAGGCTGAGGGAGTTGGGTCTGTTTAGTCTGCAGAAGCGAAGAGTGAGGGCGGATTTGATAGCAGCCTTCAACTTCCTGCAGTGGAGTTTCAAAGAGGATGGAGAGAGGCTGTTCTCAGTAGTGACAGATGGCAGAACAAGGAGCAATGGTCTCAAGTTGTGGTGGGAGAGGTCCAGGTTGGATATTAGGAAAAACTATTTCACTAGGAGGGTAGTGAAGCACTGGGATGGGTTACCTAGGGAAGTAGTGGAGTTTCCATCCCTGGAGGTGTTTAAGTCTTGGCTTGACCAAGCCCTGGCTGGGTTGATTTAGTTGGGATTGGTCCTGCCTAGAGCAGGGGGCTGGACTTGATGACCTTCTGAGGTCTCTTCCAGCTCTATGGTTCTATGATTCTAGGGGTAGCCGGGTTAGTCTGTAACAGGAAAAACTTAAAAAACAACAAAACAGTCTAGTAGTACTTTAAAGACTAACAAAACATGTAGATGGGGTAGGCAAAAGGGCCTCCGTGGGTTGGATCCGGTCTGCGGAGGCCCTGCTGCTCCCCAACCCCCAGGCCAATTAGGGCTTGGGGGCAGGGAGCACGTGAAGCTTTCTCTGCTCTGCCCCCGCCCTGAGGCAGCATGCGGTGCTTCCAAGCATCATGTACACCTCGCAAGGCAGGAGGAGGCTTCCCGCACTCCCCCGCCCTCAAGCCCTAATTTTTGAAGTGGCCCCCGGGCAAAAATTATTGCGCACCCTTTATGTAGATGGTATCATGAGCTTTAATGGGTGGAAGTGGGTTGTGTCCACAAAAGCTCATGATACCATCTACATCAGGCATGTCAAATAGGCTTCTGGCGGGCTGCATGTGGCCCAATCGAAATTTTGTTCAGCCTGCCACTACATTTTATAAAACAATAAAGGGCGGCCCGCTGGCCACTCGGAGCACGTGGCCGAGTGCAGATCACGGCTGGCCGGGCTGCTCTGCACAGGCATCAAGTGCCTGCTCACAGCTGGCTGCTGTGCTCACACCTCCCCAGCGCCTGAGGAAGAAATCTGTGGTTTTGGTTTTTATTTATTTATTTCTGATCTCCCCTGGCCAGCCCCGCTGCCCGCCCCTCCTCCTCCCCCGCCAGCCTTGCTTCCCGTCCCCCGCTCCTCCCAGCCAGCCCGCTCCTCCCGGCCGATTCCTTCTCTTCCCCCGCCCAACAAGTGTGTCCGGTATTTTTTCTGAAGCTACCTGGTAACCCTAAAAATGTATATTAATTTTATATCAAATATATGTCAATTTTTTGCAATTGCAAAATTTTGCAAATGTTTATGCAAAATTTAAAACTTACAAAGTATCTGAAATTTTCACACAAGCCTATTCTATTTGATTGCCCATGGTCTATACTTGCTTTTATTTCAACAAAACAAGTTATGTAGCATATAAAATATTTAAAAGTACTTTAAATGTATATTTAAATTAAAAAATATTTTTTGAGTAAATAACAATTTTACACATCAAATTATTGTATTATATTAAAACAAGACCTGAAAAAGTATTATAAAATATACCTAAAACATAATCTATAATAATAAATAATTACAACTTTCCGATAGAAGTACATTTTCTTTGGTGTCCCTGAAAGCTATCGGTTTTCATTTGTGTGGCCCTCAATGGGCTTCAAGTTTGACATGCCTGATCTATATGTTTGTTAGTCTTTAAAATGTAACCAGACTATTATTTTTTTAAGTTTTTCCTTTTGTTATAAAGTATCTTTTATTTAAAAAAAATTATAAGTAACCCCAAAGCACCCACCCTCCCCAGAGCCAGGCCCCAGAGCCCCCATCCCAATGCACTCACCCCTCCCCTGAGCCAGGCTCCCCAAAGCCCCCATCCCAATGCACTCACCCATCCCCAGAGCCAGCCCCTGACCCTCCATCTCAATGCACTCACCCCTCCCCTGAGCCAGGCCCCCAGGGTCCACCATCCCAATGCACTCACCCATCCCCAGAGCCAGCCCCCACCAGGGCCTCCCATCCCAATGCATTCACCTCTCTCCCTTAACCAGGCCCCCCCAGCTCGGGAGCTCCCAATCAAATTCTCCCCTCCCCCGAGCCAGGTACAGGAGGAAGGGATGGCCAGGTAAGGAAATCTAACCTTTAAAGTGGCCGCTGCTGCCGCCTGGCCCTGCTGCCTCAGCTTGCAGCGTGTAGAGAGCTGAGAGCACTTAGCCAACTCCCGGGTCTCTGTTCAAAAGCGTCACATGGGCCAGAGCAGCATGTGCTTCACTCCCACCCCAACCCGGTGCCCCCCTAGAGTGGCGCCCGGGGGCAACTGCCCCACCCCGTCCCCCCTTTGCTACACCTCTGCAACCGATGGCCAATCCACCTCCCGAAGGAGTCATTCCCATGGCTAGTCATCCTCCCTGTGAAATGGACCAATAGATCTAGCGTCAGCTTCCAGTCCCTGGCTCTCGCTTGGCCTTTGTCTGCCCGATATGGGCCCTCCCCCCCAGGCAGGAACCGAACCTCCTCGCAACCCAGCAAAGAGCTTGTGCTTCTTCAGCCTCCGCCCTGGGGCCAGTTCTCCAGACCCCAACTCATTCTTGCAGCTCTTCTGAATCGTCCCCAATTCTTCTGCCTCCTCCGCCGGCCATTCTGAAGGGACATATTTCTGTGGGCATTGGCCGGTTTCTAATGAGACCTCGGAGGTGTGTGCTGCCCAGTGATAAGCGCCCAGTGTGTGCAGAGTTATTCCAGTCCTCCTTATGGCTCTGTCGCTCACTCCTCTCCACAGGGGTCCCCCTGCCTGTCTGTCTCCTCGCTGCGGGAGGCTGAGCCAGCGGGTCGGCAGGGCTGGGGACAGTGCTGGCGTTGTGGAGCCAGGCCTGTCTGGGCTGCTCTGAGAGACCTCAGAGCAACCCGTCTCTCACATGCGATGAGGATGGGTGAGCGGTTCACACAGACAAATATACCTGCTGTTCTGCTGGGCCTGCTGAAATGCAAACACATCCCTGGCCATTAGCCAAAGCAGCCCAGCAGTCCGGCTCTGTCTGCCTCCGATCCCATCAGAGGCCTCGTCTGGTGCAAGCCAAACCCTGGGCTCAGGGGCAGGGGGAGTGAGGGCAGGGGGAACGTCTGAACTAGAGCTACCCTGTGTGAGGGCGCTGCCTGATGAGCCTGTTCCTAGAGGCCCTGCTCACCTGTCTGGAGGGCAGAGCAGGGGCAGCCCCCCACAGAGTGATGCCTGGGGCAGCCCAGAGAGGAGCCCAGTCAGCCTTGTCCCTCATGGGGAGAGGTGAAGCCACAGGGCCGCTCTTCATAGAATTGCCAGCTCTGGTTGGATGAATTCCTGGAGAGTTCATTACAGGACATGGTCTATATTACAGTTCATGTTTAATTCCTGGAGGCTGCAGGCCAGTCCTGGAGGTTGGCAACCCTAGTTCTCCAGGGAGGTGCCCAAGGTGAGCAAGAAGGCACAGAGGGCTCCCCTTTCCATTCCCTTCTGCAAATGCCTCCCTATTAGCTGCTGCTCCTCTGGGCCTGGCTGCAGCACAAGGGAGCGAATGCGCCAGCCCAGCGAATCGAAGGCCGGGAACCCTGGGGGGCATCTGGGACAAACAGATGGGAGCAGGAATCCCAGGCATGAGTGGCTAGAAGCCAGGGCAAGGGAGCTACGGGCACTGGCCTAGCCTGAGGGAAGAAGGCAGAGACCACCAGGGCCAGGCAACAGGAGAAGGGGGGAGTGAGAGAGCTCAGCCTGACAGCAGGGCTGGAACTGGCCAGAGGGTTGAGCCAGGCCCCGGGGGCTGTGAGTTGCTAGTGTCCTGCCAGCCACACTCTGTGCTGTTCACACGCCCCCCTGCTCATCTCGAGAGGGCCAGATGCCTTCAAAGCCACGGAGATCAAAGGGTCCATTCATCTGCGCTGGATGCCTTGGCTCAGCGCCGGCTTCTGGCAGGGGAGTCTGCAGAATGTCAGGCCTGATGGATGGGCCTGGGAGGACACAGCCTGGCTCCTAGGTCAGGCCGGATAAATAGGAGCAACATCCAAAGCAGAGTGAGCTGGAGGCGAGCTGGCTGTGTCTCTGCCCGCGTCGGATCCCCACATGCTGGGGTCGCATTGGGAAGGGTTAGGGCTTGGATGGGAGAGCTCTATGGGAAGGCTACAAAGGGGGTGGAGCTTCTAAGCCAGTAGTGGGGTGTGCTGCTAGGGGGCTCTGTGGAGTCGTTGCTATGGAGATACTGCCCAGATTCGGGCCCTGGAGATCCCCCAGCACAAGAGCAGTGATGTTACACCTGGGGACCTGGCTACATTCCCTCCCCATTCCTACGCCCAGTCCCCAACAGCATCCCTTGCAGGCGCTCCCCTTCCATTCCTGGCTTCAGCTGCTGGGTGCTGCTGTACAGCAGCTGACAAGTCCCACCCCAGAGGCAGCTGCATTTCAGTGGCAGGTGCAATGATTCACCTCTCGGGAGGGTGACATTTGCTATAGAATTGGATGCTGTTACTCTAAATCTCGTAGCCACTAGTGTTATGAGCATTCCCGAGGCCTAGGCAGGAACCACTGTGCTCTGTTCTGCAGGCCCTGGCATAAGGGGGTGAGTCAACAGCCCCCTGGAGCCCAGCCGGCAGTGCACATTCTCCTGGAGAGAACTCCTTCCATACTGAGCTGCATTGGCCAGTCGAGGCCAGCTGAGTTGGAGGGGCCCTGCGTGCCTTCTTTAGCCAGCCCAGAGGATTAGCACTAGGTTAGCCCTTGGGAGACCTGGAGTCATATCCCTGTTTTACTGCAGTCTCTCTGGGTGACCTTCCAGCTACACAATGGCTCTGCCCTGCCTCGTGGGGGCTGTAGGGCTCAGACACTAAAGGGAATAGTCAACATGGATTCACCAAGGGCAAGTCCTGCCTGACCAACCTGATGGCCTTCTATGATAAGGTAATTGGCTCCATGGACATGGGGAAGGCGCTGGACGTGATCTACCTTGACTTTAGCAAAGCTTTTGAGATGGTCTCCCACAATATTCTTGCCAGCAAGTTAAGGGAGTATGAATTGGATAAATGGACTGTAGGGTGGACAGAAAGCTGGCTAGACTGTCAGGCTCAACAGAGAGTGATTGATGGCTCGATATCAGGTTGGCGGTCGGTTTCAAGTGGGGTGCCCCAAGGGTCAGTCCTAGAGCCAGTTTTATTCAACATATTTAATAATGACCTGGATGAGGGGATGGATTGCACCCTAAGCAAGTTTGCGGATGACACTAAGCTAGGAGAAGAGGTACATATGTTGGGGGGCAGGGATAGGGTCCAGAGTGACCTAGACAAATTGGAGGATTGGGTCAAAAGAAATCTGATGTTGTGAGCAAGACATGAGAAGTCATTGTTCTGCTCTACTCTGCGCTGATTTGGCCTCAGTTGGCATATTGTGTCCAGTTCTGGGCACCACATTTCAAGAAAGATGTGGAGAAATTGGAGAAGGTCCAGAGAAGAGCAACAAGAATGATTAAAGGTCTAGAGAACATGACCTGTGAAGGAAGACTGAAATAATTGGGCTTGTTTAGTTTGGAAAAGAGAAGACTGAGAGGGGACATGATAGCCATTTTCAGGTATCTAAAAGGGTGTCATAAAGAGGAGGGAGAAAACTTGTTCATCTTGGCCTCTGAGGATAGAACAAGAAGCAATGGGCTTAAACTGCAGCAAGGGAGATTTAGGTTGGACATTAAGAAAACGTTCCTAACTGCCAGAGTGGTTAAATACTGGAATAAATTACGTAGGGAGGTTGTGGAATCTCCATCTCTGGAGAGATTTAAGAGTAGGTTAGATAAATGTCTATCAGGGATGGTCTAGACAGTACTGGGTCCTGCCATGAAGGCAGGGGACTGGACTCGACCTCTCGAGGTTCCTTCCAGTCCTAGTATTCTATGATGAGGTTCAACAAGGACAAGTGCAGAGTCCTGCCCTTGAGATGGAAGAATCCCAAGCATTGTTACAGGCTGGGACTGACTGGCTAAACAGCAATTCTGCAGAAAAGGACCTGGGGGTTACGGTGGATCTGAGAAGCTGGATCTGAGTCAACAGGGTGCCCTTGTAGCCAATGAAGCTAACGGCATATTAGGATGTGTAACCCCTCCTGTTGGCTAGCCCAGTGTGAGGTTATTCGGCATAGGGGAAGCCTTGTGACTTCTTACACCACTGTGGGAGGCTAGGCCTGAGGCTGCTCTGCATTGTGCATTGTGTGTGTGTGTGTGCACCTCAGACCAGACCCACTCAGACAAACCACCAGGAACAGACTTTATTCTGTAAAAAAACATAGAACAGGAAAATAGTTCAGCAGCCCTTCCTCTCAGCATGCAGCCTGTGTGCTGCTTCTAGCACAGTCCCTGCCGGGGGCACATCCTGGCAGGAAGTTCTCCCAACATGCTGCAGTTTGTACTTCACAACTTGTAGTTCCCAGGGCTGCTGCTGAAACGCACTGGACCTTGGGCTACACCCGCATTAGGGAGGAGCACTGCAAGCAGTTCTAGAGAAGTGATTATTCCTCTCTATTTGGCACTGGTGAGTATTGGTGGTACTCCACATCTGGAGTATTGCATTCAATTCTGGGCCCCCAATTACAGGAAGGATGTGAATGCACTCAGAGCCGGCCCAAGCTACGGGCTGACCGGGTGATAGCCCGGGGCGCCCGATTGTAAGGGGCGCTGCGCAGTGCTGCCGGGCCGGGTGGGGCCGGGGCCGCACATGCGCCGTGCACCTGGGGCCTGGGGTGCAAGAATGGCTCGGGCCAGCTCTGAATGCACTGGAAAAGGTCCAGCAGAGGGCAACCAAAATGATTAGGGGGCTGGAGCGCATGACCTATGAGGAGAGGCTGAGGGATTGGGGCTTATTTAGTCTGCAGAAGAGAAGAGTGAGAGGGGATTTGAGAGCAACCTTCAACTCCTTGAAGGGGGGTTCCAAAGAGGATGGAGAGAGGCTGTTCTTAGTGGTGACAGATGGCAGAATAAGGAGCAATAGCTACAAGTTGCAGTGGGGGAGGTCTAGGTTGGATATTAGGAAAAACCCCAAAGTGCTGGGGTGGGTTCCCTAGGGAAGGGGTAGAATCTCCATCCCTAGAGGTTTCTAAGTCCCAGCTTGACCAATCATCCTGGCTGGGATGATTGAGTTGGGGTTGGTCCTGCCTTGGGCAGGGGGCTGGACTGGATGACTCCTGAGGTCTTTTCCAACTCTAGGTTTCTATGATTCTATGAATGGAGGCTAGATAAACACTGGTGCCAAGTGAAACCTTATTCCTGCTTATGGCCATGGTAGCAATTTATGCCTCCTCTCCCTCCCCACTTCATTGTGCTGGTCACCGTGTTCTGCCACCTGGCACTCCCACGGCTGTGGCAGAGTCCAGCTCCTTCCTGGGGCTGGCACGATGGGGCTAGAAATACTAGTGCACGTTCCCACTCGGGCTCTGAAACTCTCTCCCTTTGCTGGATTTCGAAGCCCACCAGCCAGCCCAAGCAGGCCTGGGACACTGCTCTCCTAGCTGCCTAATGCCGCTGACCTCACCTGCTGCAGGGTTTGCTTGCCGTGTGGACACACTTGAACACCACAGTCACTTGCCCTTTCTCTGAGAGGGAGATGTTGCTCCCTGGGCTTTTGGAAACAGGAAACATGTGCAAGGCATGATAATGGAGGGCAGTGTGCATGCACTCAACTGTTTCCTAAAAGATAGGACCAAAACTGCTGGGCTGAGTGTCCTAGATGCCCCCCAGCTAAGGAGGTTTCTCTGTGACCCCAGCTAGCTGGGACCTGTGTTTGGAGCAAGAAGATCTGAGCTCTCTTTGGGCAGCTGGGAAGATGCAAACAGCCGCTGGGAGAACAGCTGCTTGGAGAATATTTAGAGCCTTCGCCAGTGGGTCCAAGACCATGGCATATTCTGCCAAGAAGGCCAGCTCTTCTGGATTCAGCCTGTAGAATAGTTAATAGACATTGTTAATTAAGTTAAATACAGAATGATCAGGGGTTTTTTAACAAAAAGAAAAGTATAAAGCAAAGAACCGCTACTTACATGTTCATTTTGAGGGCTGGAAACACATTTCTGATGGCCCAGTCTCCTTGTTCATTCAGTATGTGCAGAATTCTCTCCACAGCCAGGAACATAGGCTATGTCTAGACTGCAAGCCTCTTTCGAAAAAGAGTGTCTAGACTACAATCAGTACTTTCGAAAAAGCAAGCTGCTTTTTTGAAAGACAGCACCCAGGCAGTCTGGATGCTCTCTTTCGAAAAAGCACAGTTTGCATTACATAGCACCTTTTTTTGAAAGAGCACTTCCAAAGAAAGGTGTTCTTCCTCGTAAAATGAGGTTTTCTGTGGTCGAAAAAACTGCTGCGTTCTTTCGATTTACTTTCGATTTATTGGAGCCATTTCTGCTCCAATAGCTCAGCCTCCAGTTTTATTCCACATTTGGCAAAAGTGGACCTGGCCAGCTTTTTGTAGGTGTCATTTGATTCAGCCTATTCCACATCTACAGATGAAACTAGGTTCAACAAGCGGCAGGCACAACAATGGTATTTTGGTAGGTCGTACTCAAGGCCGTTATCTGTGTCCAGGACATCTGCAATTTTGTGAAATTCAACTGATCTATAGAAAAATCAGTCAGGGGCCAATAAGTGAGAGTCACCCCAAAAACCCCACCCCTCACTGATGTGGCCCCCAACTGAGATACCACGCTTCCCTGGCACTCCAGCCCCACAGCAGGGGAGGGAGGGGAGAGGAGGCAGGGAGTACCAAGCTTCAGGGCTTCCCACAGGCCAGATTAACTCTTTTTGCATCCCAGGGTTAGTAGATTTTGTGAGCCCCCCCCCAGCCTCTGGGGTGAACCAAAATGAGGGGTTCAGTGTGTGGGAGGGGGCTACCAAGGAGTGTGCTAGAGATGGGGGTGAGGATGGGGTCTGAGTGGGAGGTAGGGTGCTGGAGCGAGTGGGCTGAGAGGGAGGTGCAGGAGAAGGCTGAGTATGGGGTTTCAGGGAGGGTGCAGGAGCTGACTGGGGCTGGGAGAGCTGGGTGGGAGGGGGCATGGGAGAAGGATGCAGGTGCAAGGAATGGCTATGACGGGAGTGGGGGCACAATTACCTACCTCCGCGCTCCCCACTGCTCCCATTGGCAGAAATCTGGCCAATGGGAGCAGCAGGGAAACCCTCCCATGAGCAGTTTCCAGCACCACATTCTCCCAGCCAGGGGGATGGTGAGCAGCAGCACACAATGCTGCGCTCCTTCTCCCCCACATGCTGGATCCAATCCACAGGGCTCTCCACCCCTGCATAGATACTGGTTTTGAATGAAAAGTTATTGATGCAGCTATTAAAAGGCAGGGTCATTGTGCTTGTTGACTGGCTTTTTTAAAACAAATCATCACTGCACATCGATTGGATGCTTTGCGCATGTGCAGGGGCGCTGTTTCAGATGGGGGGGGCGACCTGGGCATGCCCTGATGGGGGCGGGGGAGGGAATGAGAGCATGGAGGGGGGCAGATGAGGACAGCAGCATCAGGAGTTTTACTGAGCATGCTCAGTACAAGCCAAACAGCAATTGACGGGGGGGGAGGGGGGGGGACAACTGATTCCATTTGCCCTCCCCATACAAACGTATCACCTCTTTCTTGGATTATGAATGCACTGGAAAATGCTAGGGTTTTTTTGGCAGATTACTTGGCAATTAGCTGACAGGAGCCCTGTATTGAATTCCTATATAAACGAAAGAAATTATAAATAAATATTAGATCCACTCAGCTCTAATATTAACACATTCTGACATCTTGTGGCAAGTCCCTTAAGGGACACTGGTTAGCCTTAAAATGTTAATATATGGTCTTACTGTCTTACTAACTATGGAGACAGAGAGACTGTCGGGACTCCTGGGCTCTATCTCAGCTCTGGAAGGGGAGTGGGGCCTAGTGGGTTACCGCAGAGTGCAGATACATGTGGGTGCTACATAAGAACATTAGAATAGTTGTACTGGGTCAGACCAATGGTCCTTCTAGCCCAGTAACCTCTCTTCCAACAGAGTATGTCTACACTGCATTCCTCTTTTGCGAGAGGAATGCAAATGGAGACAACGAAGTACAAATGAAGCTGATTTGAATTTCCCATGCTTCATTTGCATAATCAGCCGCTTTTTCAAAATACCTATTTCGAGATAAAAACGCTGTTTAGACGCAGTAATTTGAGAAAAAACCTTCTTCCGAAATAACCCTTACTCCTTTATGTAAGGGTTATTTCAAAAGAAGGTTTTTTTCTCTAAATAACCGCATCTAAACAGCGTTTTTTATCTCGAAATAGGGTATTTCGAAAAAGCGGTCGGCCGCGATTATGCAAATGAAGCGTGGGAAATTCAAATCCGCGCTTCATTTGCAATTTCGTTTGTCTCCATTTGCATTCCTCTCACAAAAGAGGAATGCAGTGTAGACATACCCACAGTGGCCAATGCTAGATGCTTCAGAAGGCATTAACAGAAGAGGCAATTATCAAATGATCCATCCCCTGTTGCCCAGTCCCAGCTTCTGGCAAACAGAGTTTAGGGACACTATTCCTACCCATTCTGGCTAGTAGCCATTGATGGACCTCCCCTCCTTGAACTTATTTTCTTCTTATTGGAACCCTGTTGCAGTTTGGGCCTTTCCACCATCTCCTGGCAAAGAGTTCCACAGGTTGACTGTGAAGAAATAATTTGGTGTAAATCTGCTGTCTATAAATTTAATTTAATTCTTGTGTTATGTTAGTGAAGAAGTAAATAACATTTCTTTTTTCTATTTTTCCACATCATTTGTGATTTTCTAGATCTCTAACATATCCCCCACATCCTTTAGTCATATCTTTTCCTAGCTGAAAAGTCCCAGTCTTGTTAATCTCTCCTCATATGGAAGTTGTTCCTTATCCCTAATCATTTCTGTTGCCCTTTCTGTATCTTTTCCAAATCCAATACAACTTTTTTTTTAGATGGGGTGACCAGATCTGCATACAGTATTCAAGATGTGGGCATACCATGACTCTATATAGAGGCAATATGATATTTTCTGTCATATCTATTCCTTTCCTAATGATTCCCAACATTTGGTTAGCTTTTTAGTTTTTAGACTGCACTACACATTGAGCAGATGTTTTCAGGGAACTATCCGCAATGATTCCAAGGTCTCTTTCTTGAATGGTAGCAGCTGTTTTAGATCCCATCATTTTTGTGTGCATAGTTGGGATTATTTCTTTTCCATGTGCAATACTTTGCACTTAACGCTGAATTCCATCTACTATTGTGTTGCCAATTACGTAGTGTTGTGAGATCGCTTTGTAACTCTTTGCAGTCAGCTTTGGACTTGACTATGGTGAGTAATTTTGTAGTATCTGCACATTGTGCCATCTCACCATTTACACCCTTATCAAGAACATTTAAAAGTTTAACAGTACTGGTCCAAAGGCAAATCCCAACAGCACAACACTCATTGCTACGCCTCTCATCCCCTCTCAGCTTTTAAGTACCTGGCAATGTTTTCATGATTATCTAAGGATTTCTTAATTACTTGAATGACCAGTCTTTTGTTCAAAAGCTTCAGAGGGGTAGCCGAGTTATTCTGTAATAGGAAAAACTTAAAAAACAACAAATAGTCTAGTAGCACCTTAAAGACTAACAAAACATGTAGATGGTATCATGAGCTTTTGTGGGCAAAACCCACTTCTTCAGATGACGGATCTTTTGTTATTCTTAAGCACCTGCTTCCCTTTTTTATAACAAACTCCCTGCCCCAAAGGCAAAGCTGCAAGCGCTCAAACTCTGTTGCAGTTAAGCGCTGCCTTTGGAGCCAGGGCATGCAGCTTTAAGCAGACCTCAAGTATGAAATCCAGGGGTTCAGACTTGGTACCTAGGCCCCTCTAAATGGCACCCATGTGCATGTGGCTGTGTTTTAGCAAATCAGAATGCTGGCTTGCACAACTGTCAGTGTGGTGCTAAAAGTCATGAGTAACTAAGCACTTCCAGAAATTGTAGTGGAGTAAAAAGTACAATATTTTCTAAAAAAAACCCTACTTGAGTAAAAGTCGAAGTATCTCAAAAATAAATTACTTAAGTAAAGAACAAATACTGAAAAAATGTACTTGAGTAGTGTAATGAAGTATTTCTACTTAGTTACTTTCCACCTCTGTGTGTATGTATGGCTTTTCTAAACAGTTCTTAACCTGTTCTTTCTCCATTGAGGGCTGCCCACCTCCTTCCTATACTGTGTTGCCTAGTGCAGCAGTCTGGGAGCTGACTTTGTCTGTGAAGACAGAGGCAAAAAAATTGAGTACTTCAGCTTTTCCCACATCATCTGTCACTAGGTTACCTCCCTCATCCACACCCTCCCTAACCACCCTCTTATTGCTAACATGCCTGTAGAAACCTTTCTTGTTACCCTTCACATCTCTTGCTAGATGCAATTCCAATTGCACTTTGGCCTTCCTGATTACACCCCTGCATGCTCCAGCAATATATTAATGCTCCTCCCTAGTCATCTGTCCAAGTTTCCACGGCTTGTGAGCTTCCTTGTTGTGTTTAAGCTCACCAAGGATTTCACTGTTAAGCCAAACTGGTTGCCTGCCATATTTGCTTTTCTTACTGAGCATCGGGATGGTTTGTTCCTGTGCTTTCAATAAGGCTTCTTTAAAATACTGCCAGCTCTCCTGGATTCCTTTTCCCCTCATGTAAGCATCCCAGGGGATCCTGCCCATCAGTTCCCTAAGGGAGTCACAGGCTGCTTTTCTGAAGTCCAAGATCTGTATTTTCTTGCTCTCCTTTCTTCCTTTGGTCAGGATCCTGAACTTGACCATCCCAGGTTGCCACCCATATCTACTTACCCTACTCATTCCTCCCTGTTTCTGAGCAGCAGGTCAAGCTGAGCACTTGTACCAGGAAGTTGTCCCCAACATTCTCCAAAAACTTCCTGAATTGTCTGTGTGCTGCTCTACTGGTTTCCCAGCAGATGTCAAGGGGATTAAAGTCCCCCATGTGAACCAGAGCCCATGATCTTGAAGCTTCTGTTAATTTTCTGAAGAAAGCCTCGTCTACCTCATCCTCCTGATCTGGAGGTCTGTAGCAGACACCAACCACAACATCACCCCTGTAGCTCCTGCCGCTAAACTTAACTCAAAGGCTCTCAACAGGCTTTTCTCCAGCTTTGTACTGGAGCTCTGAGCAATCATACTGCTCTCTTACCTATGTAAGCTAGCAATGCAACTCCTCCTCCTCCTTTTCTCCCCAGGCTGTCCTTCCTGAACAGTTTATCCCCTTCCATGACAGTGCTCCAGTCATGTGAGTCATCCCACCAAGTCTCCATTATTCCGATCAAATCATAGTTCTTTGACTGGGCCAGGACTTCTAATTCTTCCTGCATATTTCCCAGGCTTTTTGTTGCTCTTTGCCAACTGGGCCACATCTTTCCTGAAATTTGGTGCTCAGAACTGGACACAGTCCCCCAGTTGAGGCCTAATCAGCACAAATTAGAGTGTAAGAATTATTGCCATGTCTAGCTTACAACTCTCCTGTTAATGCATCCCAGAATTATGTTTGCTTTTTTTGCAACAGTGTCACACTGTTGACTCCAATTTAGCTCATGATCCACTATGACTCCTAGACCCTTTTCTGCTGTAGTCCTGCCTAGATGGTCACTTCCCATTTTGTGTGTGTGCAACTGATCCCTAAGGGTATGTCTAGACTTGCTTTCACTTTCGAAAGAAGGTATGCAAATTCGGCGTAAATTTGCATATCTTCTTCTGATCTCTTTTTTGAAAGAGGTTCTTTCGAAAAAGAAAGTCATCTAGATGCGGTTCTTCCAAGAAAAAAAAACCTTTTTCAAAAGAACCATTCTTCCTAAAAAAATGAGGTTTACACAGTTCTTTCGAAAAAGGGTTTTTTTCCTCGAAAGAACCGCTCTAGACGACTTTCTTTTTCGAAAGAACCTCTTTTGAAAATGCAATCAGAAGAAGATATGCAAATTTGTGCCGAATTTGCATACCTTCTTTTGAAAGTGAAAGCAAGTCTAGACGTGCCCTAAGTGGAGTACTTTGCATGTGTCCTTATTGAATTTCATCCTAATTACCTGAGACCTGTTCTCCAGTTTCTCCAGATAATTTTGAATTATGACCCTGTCCTCCAAAGTGCTTGCAGCCCCTCCCAGCTTGCCATCGTCCACAAACTTTATAAGCGCACTCTCTGCGCTGTTATCTGCATCAGCTATTGAACAGACCCAGTCCCAGGGCTGATCCCTGTGAGATCCCACTCGTTGTGCCCTGTGAACCATTGACAACTGCTCTCTGGGAATGGTTACGCAAGTGGTTATGCACCCACCGCAGTGTGGTGACCGCAGGGAAAGCCCCCATGTGCATCCCACAAGCCCCTGGCTGCATGTCTCCATGTGCAGTGACGGCAGCCAGCAGGGGTGGCTTTGTCTGATCTGGGAGCCCTGGCTGGGCAGAGCCATGAGTGTGGGGACTGTTGACCTGTCATTGCTGGGGCTAGCCCGGTTCTGTCCTCTCCGGGGAGGCTGGCTGGTGGGATGAGAGAGCTCGGCTGCCTCGGGAAAGCCATGTTTATAACCCCCTCTCTCCGGGGAAGCGCTGCCCATCTAGGAGGGGCAGGAAGCAGCCACAGTCCTGGTCCCAGGCACCCTTGGCACTGGGCTTTGCTGCTGTTCTCCAGTGCCGCTTGGACCTGACAGTGCATGGCGTAGAAAGGGAGCTTTGTCCTGGCTATGGGACAGCCCCTGGACATGCTGTCGAATGCTCTGTGCATTTCCTGCTCAGCCTGGCTTGGGGCTCTCCAGCGCAGTGACCTACCGGCAGCTCCAGCTGACAGAGTCATCCGTGTATCACTCACGCAGGGAGCTGGAGCTGAACAGTGCTAGGGATGGACTCCCCCACGCCCCAGCAATGGAATTCCCCACATCGAAAACAAGTGAGTAACCCAGCTCAGGATGCAAGTGCTGCTCAATGGAGATTTCAGGAGATGAAAGATTGGAGGGGTGGGTCAGGAGGGAAGGTTACAGTGAAGGCCTTTTGCTTGTAAACCAAAGAATCAGAGGACTTGATGGAACCTCGAGAGGTCATCAAGTCCAGTCCCCCACACTCATGGCAGGACCAAGCACCATTTAGACCATCCCTCACAGGTGTCTGTCTAACCTGCTCTTAAAAACCTCCAATGATGAAGATTCCACAACCCTCCTAGGCAATTTATCCCAGTGTTTCACCACCTTGACAGGTAGGAAGTTTTTCCTAATGTCCAAGTTAAACCTCCCTTGCTGCAGTTTAAGCCCATTGCTTCTTGTCCTGTCCTCAGAGGTTAATGAGAACAATTTGTCTCTCTCCTCCTTGTAACACCCTTTTATGCACTTGAAAGCTATCATCATGTCCCCTCTCAGTTGTCTCTTTTCCAGACTAAAGAAACCCAATTCCTTCAATTTTCCCGCATAGGTCATGTTTTCTAGACCTTTAATCATTTTTGTTGCGCTTTGCATTTGTCCTTATTGAATTTCATCCTGTTTACCTCGGACCATTTCTCCAGTTTGTCCAGATCATTTTGAATTCATTCTATCCTACAAAGCACTTGCAACCCTCCCAGCTTGGCGTCATCCACAGACTTTATAAGTGTACTCTCGATGCCATTATCTGCATCAGCGACAAAGACACTGAACAGAGCCGGACCCAAAATTGATCCCTGTGGGACCCCACTCATTAGGCCCTTCCAGCATGACTATGGCCATTGCTAACTACTCTCTGGCAATGGCTTTCCAACCAGTTATGTGCCCACATTATGGAAGCTCCATCTAGGTTGCATTTCTCTAGTTTGTTTATGAGAAGATCTCGTGAGAAAGTACCAAAAGCTTTACTTAAGTCAAGATACAGCATGTCTATAGTGTCCTCCATCCACAAGGTATGTTACCCTGCCAAAGAAAGCTATCAGGTTAGTCTGACACAATTTGTTCTTGACAAATCCATGTTGACTGTTACTTATCACCTTATTATCTTCCAGAGCTTTGCAAACTGATTCATTATTTGCTCCATTATCTGTCCTGGCACGGAAGGTTGTCCTTATTCCCCTTTTATAGATGGGCTCTATATTTACCCTTTTCTCTCCTATATTCCATGGCTTTCCAAAGATGATAGCTAATGGCTCAGAAATCTCCTCAGTCAGGATGCATTTCATCAGGCACTGGTGACTTGAAGACATATAACTTGTCTCCGTCATTTTTAAGCTGTGTTTTCCCTATTTTGGTTTCTGATCCTATCTCATTTTCACTGGCATTCACTACATTAGGCATCCAATCTATCGCCACTGATCTTCTTGGTGAAAACCGAAACATAGAAGTCATTAAGCACTTCTGCCATATCCACATTTTTTGTTATTTTTCCCCTTCATTGAGTAACGATCCTACCCTGTCCTTGGTCTGCCTCTTGCTTCTAATGTATTTGTAGAATGTCTTCTTGTTGCCCTATATGTCTCTGGCTAGATTGAGCTTGTTTTGTGCTTTGGCCTTTCTAATTTTACCCCTATATACTTCTGCTATTTGTTTATATTCTCCCTTTATAATTTGACCTAGTTTCCACTTTTTGTAGGATTTTTTTTTTATTTTTAGATCATTCAAGATCTCCTGGTGGCCTCTTGCTATACTTCCTCCCCTACACAGTGGGATAGTTTGCTCTTGTGCCCTTAATAATGTCTCTCTTAAAAACTGCCAACTGTCTTCAATTGTTTTTCTCCTTAGACTTGCTTCTCTTGGGATCTTATCTACCAACTCCCTAGTTTGCTAAAGTCTGCCTTCTTGAAATCCCTTGGCTTTATGTTGCTCTTCTCCCTCCTACCATTCCCTAGACTCAAGAATTCTACCCTTCCATGGTCACTTTCACCCAAGCCGCCTTCTGCTTTCAAATTCTCAACCAGTTCCTCCCTAGTTGTCAAATCAAATCTAGAACAGCTTCCCCTCTAGTAGCTTTTTCCAAGTTCTGAAACAAAGACACGAGAGTGAGAGCAGATGCAATGCAATGTAACCGAGCCATCCGTCCACCTCTCCCACGCTGGTCAGCCACCTTCAGTCCAGGGTATTCTAGCCAGCCTGCCCAGCTGTCTGCCTAGCTGGTTGTTCCTCTTCCCTTGTCCACCCAGCCATCTAGACAGGGGAGCTTAGGCTGTGGGTTGTGGCTGACGCCCGGCAGTGTGACCCTGAAGAACTGGGCTCTCTCCCTAGTTTGCTGGGTAACCTGGGGCAGATCAGCGAACCTCCTTGTGTGTCTCCAGGCACTGCACGTAGAACTTAGCAGGACACAGCTATGGTGCTCAGGGGTGTGCAACACCCACACCCAACCTAGCCCAGGGTCAGCACAGCCAAGCTGTCGGATCCGTCCTTCTCTTGCTCGGGCAGGTGGCGTCACTTTGCCTCTGACCCTGCTGTATGCGGCACTCTGGTGCCAGTGGGCACCAACCTGCCACCAACTAGTCCCTCACTATGAGGCCAGAACTAGAAACTCAGCTTGACAGAGGACTCCGGTCCTGGGATCTGGCTGGCAGAGCTCTGGGTCCTGATGAGTCTCCACTTGTATTTAGACTGAGCACAGGAAGCTGTCCATGCAGCTGAGCTCCCCTGCAATATCTGGTCCTGCTGCCTGACCCTGCCTGCCTCGTGGTCTGTCCTCTGGCCTGTTGTGGATTTGGCTCTCCTGGCATCTGACCCAACCCGACTCCTTCTCTGACCACTAGGTCAGACTGCCCACATCCTGGGCATGCCAGCAGGGCAATGTAGCTCCTCCTGCAGACAAGTTGTGACACCATCTATAAAAGCAGGAGGAGTGACACGGTTCATTTACAGCATGTTTGTAAAACTCAGTTAATTCCTTTTTGTTACAAGCTTTGAGATCCTTGGGTACAGACAGGCCATGCATTTCTATAACCACTGAAACAGAGATACACCCACAGCTAGTTTGTGTGTGTGTTGTGTATATGGTGTGTGTGTAGATGTGTAGTGTGGATGCTGGGGAGTGTGTGTGGAGAAATAGGGGGTGGAGGTTTCTGGTGTATAGTGGGGTGGGGTATGGGGATGGATGTTTGGCGGCGCAGTGTGTCGGGGTGGTGTGTGGTGTGTGTGTCTCATGGGTGTGGATATGGGTGGTGGACTGGGGTGGTCTGTGTGTGTGTGCTAGGGGTGTGTGGTGTGTATGTCTGGTGGGTATGGGGATGTGTGATTGGGTGGGGTAGTGTGTGTGTGTGGTTGGGTGGGTGCGTGCCTGGTGTGCAGACACACACGTGTAGTGTGGGTTTTGTGTATGGACACACATGTTGATCAGAAGCCAGACAGTCGGCCCCTGCCCCCAGACATGGCCGCTTGGAACAGTTCCAGCTACCCCTGCCGATGGAAGCGTGGTGGGCACGTGGGGTGCCAGGTACAAAGCAGAGTGAATGCTGTGCCATGCACCGGCAGGGGACTGCAGTGGGGAGATGCCTGCCCAAGCCAGGGTGCTGAGAATACAGCCCTGCAGCCCAGCCCGAACTGTGTGACTCGCAGCCTCATTCTCTCCAACTGACAGCCTCTGGCCCGACCTGCGAGCCTGCTCCTCAGAGCTGCTGGAGCCGGGGGAGCTGCCACAGCCTCTGGCTTGAAGGGCTTTGCATCCCGTACAGGCTTTACCCTTCTTGTTCCAGCTCCCCTCTCAGTGTGTCCCCACTCAGTGTGGAACCCTAACCCTGAGCGGGCCATCTCTGCCTAGCCTGGGAGACCGGGGCTGGCACCTTCACTGCCTGGGAAAGTCAGGGCACCAGGCACCAGCTCAGGCGACAGCCGGAGGAGTTTCTGGCTGATAAATGTAGCATTGGGCAAACACGCTGTGTCCCGCTTCCCAGCCAGCTCTAGTAGTGGCTGCAGCATTACTCCGGGCATTTGAGCCAGCCAGATGATCCCAGGAACACAGACTCCACGCTACCCGGAACCTGCCTCTTCTCCATGGGCGCGGAATCCAGAGGTCACTGCAAGTCCCAGGCCCTGCAGCTCCCTATACAGAATGACCCCTCTCCCCCGGGTAATTAATCACAGAGCCAATCTCTCGTGCAGAAGAGCCGCTGCATCAATCACGTTTCTCAGCCAGCTGAAGTCACTGGCCAAACTCCCCTTAACTTCAGTGCAAGCAGGGGCTGGCCCTGGCTTGTTTGTGTGCAACTCGGCAGCATTTCCTGGTGCTCGGGGCTTGGGGGCCGGGAATCAGCACTCCCGGGTTCTGTTCTGTGGCTCACTTTGTAACTTCAGACAAGTCACTGGGGCCCAATTCTGCAGCCTTTAATCATCAGAATGATCCTTTCTCAAGAATTGCCAAATCAGGCCCGCAGCTGCTCCATGCCTCAGTTTCCCCTCTGCCAATGGGTTTAATGATACATCCCTAGCCCGTGGAGGGGGCGGCTCAGCAGTGGGTACATGCTCTGAGATCCCTGGGGTTTTGGAAGTGCCACACTTGCTATCCCTTCATTCCTGGATTTGTTAATGGCTTCACCAGTTGCATGGGGTGGGGATGGGGGGTGGAAGAGGAAATTCCGCCCTTCCGGTCTGCAGGATGAGGCTTTCCTGGCTATGGGGCCCACTCTGCTCCCATCCCACCCCCTGTTGTGCTTCAGGGGCCCACTCACTCAGCCGACAGCCGATTCCTTATGGTTCTGTGACGCTTGCAACACAGTGCCTTTCTGAGTCATTTCCTCGCCCCTAGTCCCTGGGGCCCCTTCACTAGGGTCTGCCCAGGGGTCCTGGTTCCTGTTTCCTGTAGGCTGTGGCATGTCACCTCCAGGCCCCAAGACAGCCCGAGGGGCGCGACTGAGCCTTGCCATGCGCCTCCCCATTTGGTCCCAGGCTTCTGTTCCCAATTTGCACCTCCCAGCCATCAGTGACCACTACCCCTGTCTGTGTCTTTCAGGGGAAGGAGCCAAGACAGCCTCTCTTGATCTGTCTCTCCTCCCCTCTCCACAGTCACCCCCACCCCCACCCTGCATCTCTGTTTCCGTCCACTGAGAGAGAGGTTATTCTTCAGCAGCCCACCAAGTGGGAGCTCATCTTGCCTGTGGCTCCGTATCCCTTCTTCCCAGGGACCTCCTCAGGACCTAGCACTGCCAAAGGTACGTGGGAAATACAGCGGCTTGTCACAGCGCTTCCCAGCAGAAAAAGGGCTTCATTTGAAAGAAACGCTAGTTGCAAGTTACAGGCACTGTTAATGTCACCCAGCTCAGAATGAGCAACAGATGTGTGTGTGTGTGGCGGGAGGGGAGTCAGATAGAAACCAAGTCTGTTTGAGCTCAGTCAGGACTAAATGTCTGTGTGTGTGTGTGTGTGTGTCCCTGTGTGTGTGTGTGTGTGTGTCTCTGTGTGTGTACACATCCCTTGCACGGCATCTCTTCCCCATCAGCTCTAAAGATCCCTTTTAGGGAAAAGATAACACATCCACTGGAATTCTGTCTCTTCTGATCACCACCCGGCTGGGTATCAGAAGGGTCCTTCTGTCCGAGACTGGGATGAAATCTTCTGAAATGACTGGGCTGGGGGAAGAGGCTGAGAGCAGCCTGCTTGGGTGGTGTGGGGGCTAGTCTCATGCGAGCTCACTGCATCTGTCTACCTGTCGATGAATGAAAGAGGGACCCGAGCGCATAGTTTGGATCTGGAACCAAATCTAGACTCCACAATGTTCCGCTGTGGTGTGGTCTGGACCCTCTCTTCACAGGCCTGTTCAGGGTTATTCCCAATGCCACGTTCCCTGGAGCTCTGCCAGCCTTCGTTATAAAAGCCCCCCTCTCCAAATCCACAGTGATAGCAGCCTCCTGATATCAAGCCTAAATTTTCCTTTGCTTAATTTCAGCCTGGCGCCCTGAGTGGGAGCTAATCCCTCAGCGCTTGCAACCTTCAAATACTTGCAGGCTGTTTATCATGTCTCTGGAGTCTTCTCTCTGCCAACCCATAAACATTTTGCTTTTGTAATCTCGGCTGCCCCGCTGGCCCCTGCAGCGCCGCAGTCGCTTTTGCTGCGCTCCCAGCTCTGGAGCTGAGCAGCCAGGGGCCCTGGCCCTGGCAGCCAGCTAAGGGGGCTGTGACTGTCCCCCGGGTTCTGCAGGCGGCAGCAGCGGAGCGGAACGCAAGGGGCTGGCTGGTAACAGTGGACGCTGGTGGCGACCCCAGAGCAGGCTCTGAAGTGGGTGCAGGGGCTCAGTGCGTGGAGGCCCCCAGCTCTGCCCCATGGGCCAGTGCACGGAGGCTCCGCGGGCGTGGGAGAAGGTTAATGTGGCTGCAGCGCTGGTGGAAGGCCATGAAACTGGTGGGGCTAGTTGCTGCCCTCAGTTGTCTCCCGGGATGAGCAGGGCTTGGCCCAGGGTTTGTACATCAGCTGCTCTGGCTGGCTGACAAGGGGCAGTGCTCAGTGCGCCCTTGGCGGGGTTCTCAGGCCCTGAGCCACAGGCCTGGTTTGCCCGCGCCGCCCAGGGATGGGTGCTCGTGTGTGGCTTCTCTCTGATCTGCCTTCAAGGACAGAGCCATGGGCTGCGCGGGAGGTGGGGGGAGGGAATGGCCCAGGCTGGCAGGGAGCCAGAATCCCGCATGTGGCAGATGCTGGAATGGCCACATGCAGCCACATAGACAAGCCTGCTTGCCCGGCAGGTTTGTCACTCAGCAGGTCAGACCCTGCCTTCCTGAGAGGCTGAACAAGAACGTGGGGCCGAGCCCTGGCCAGCACCTGACCCCCCAAAGCTGGTTTTCTCTCTGCCCTGGCCAGGCAGCACCAGCTGATGTGGGAGGCCCCAGGATGGCCTCGTTGGGCTGTCGCTGCTGCTTGGCCTCCGCATGAGAGCAGGACTGGCCAGGGGAGGGAGAACACACTGCAGGGGAGAGGCCTGCATCCGCTGGGGAGGCTGGGAGAAGGGGCCAGCCCAGCCCAGCCTCTTCCCAGCTTGTCCACTGCCTTAGTGAGGACCGTGGCAGGTGGCAGGGGGCCAGCGGTTCCTGTCAGTTACTCCGGTACTGGCCTGGGGCACACGCACTGGCTCTGCTCCCGCTTTGTGCCCATGTAAAGGAGAGCAGAATCTGGCCCGAGATGCTTAGTCCCTTGAGGTCATTTGCCCATGGAGCCTCCTGAAGTCACCAAGCTGCTCAGCAACATTACAACCTCCCCGGCCCTGCCCCTGGCCCCACAAGCCATGGGCTCTGCCTAGGGCCGGGGGGGCTCTCGCCAGCCTCAGAGGCCCAGCCCCGTTAGCCCAGCCTCGCCTCGCGGGGGCCAATGCGGCTCAAGAGGCATGAGAGGAATGGCCAACCCCCGGCAGTGCGCATGCGCACACTTGTGCCTCTCTAGGGCTTTCTCTGGGCACCATCCCCAGCACAGCTGAGGGCCAGTGCAGCCAGTGAACAGTGCAGCCAGTGGTCGGACTCTCCTGGCGGACCAAACAAACCTGAGGCTGCAAAAGCCAACGGCCCTGTTGTTTAAACGTGGCCCCTAGGAGCTATGGCAGCAGGCCGCAGCGGTGCCATCCAAATTCACCACGGCAGCGTTTCCTAGTGGTGTCAGAAACACGTGGCGCCCCAGCAGCAAGGCAACGTGCTGAGCAGCTCCCGGGTCCGGGGAGCCGCACTGCCCTCAGGGACCCTGCTCCTGCCACTGGCACGGCACTGGCAGCAGGAGCCTGGCGGAGTCTGTACGGGCTCTGCCAGCCCGCAGTGAAACCCAGCTCAGGGCAGGCGTGAGGTCCCAGCTGCAACGCACTTGTGCTCGCTGCTGCCTGTTTGCACGGCCCCACACTACAGCAGGCGCTGGCTTGGTTATATGCCAGGGAGAGAGGGGCCCCACAGAACCAGCTAAGCAGGTGGGACCCAGCACTTGCCATAGCTTTTGGTTTTGAGTTACACTGACAATTGCTCCAAAGGCGTTCCCAGGCCCTTCGCACAGACTGTCTGGAGGCTGCCCCAGGCAACGCAGTGACAGGCTAACCAACGCACTGCTGATGCCTGTGGGACGCGGAGGCCCACTGGGGCTGAGGGGTTCTGGTCTAGCCCAGGTCACTGCTCAGCAGCTCCTACCCCAGACTGCCGGGGCGGAGGGGGCTGGCTCTCATGCCTTACTCAGAGCCATGTGGAGCTGAGCAGCATGTTCCCGGCCAGGGGGAGGAATGCGCCGTGGGGCAGCCGGCAGAGGAGTAGGAGCAGGGCTCAGGGGCAACACGCGGAGTAATAGCAGGGGAGCAGTAACAGCCTGCCCCACAAAGAGTTACTCAGTCCTGCTTGCCATTGTCTGGGCCGGAGCCAGGGGCCCGCTACTCTGAGGCACGAGGCCCTCTGAGGCAGCTCCCGTAGCTTCTGTGGGTCTGTGAAATGGGGCCCTGGATCCTGCCTCCACCTGGCTGGGTGTTTGGCGTGTCAGCGGGTTGGGACTGGGCTATGCTCGTGTGGCGCTGTACTGGGAGGCACAGGAAGTGCGGGACTCCGGTGTCCCAGTGCGCAAGAGGTGTGTGGGGCCGGGGGACAGGCGGGAGTTTGCAGGCCACAGGTAGAGCTGCACTGGCACTGGGCCACATGCAGTCTGTGGACACCAGATTGCCCACCACTGAGGAAGGGAAACCTGGTGTTGTGAAGGAATGGACTAGGACTGGGATTTGTGACTCTTATTAACAACTCGCGGAAGGGCATTTTTGTTAAAAAACATCAAGGGAAGTTTTATTTATACTGTCCAGGAAGGGAAACTGAGGCAGGCTGAGGGGGTGCATGGGAGGTGACTCACCCCAGTTCCAGGTGTCCAGCACAATGGAATTTGACTCTCCACTGGAGTGATCTTGGTCGGTATGGCTACACTGCTACTGACTATGCAGCTGGGGGACAGGCAGGTTAGTACCTGGCATCTAACACTGGTGCCACAGCCACACAGCCCTCTGTTGCTGCTAGCGAGGGTCTGGCTCCCCGTGCCGGGAATGGCACCTCCCAGTCGCTGGGCAGGCCTGGTAAGAAGAAGGAGACTTGGGCCAGATTGACATGGAAACAGTTTGCCAGCAGTCAGGAGCGTGAGAGAGCCCAGTCACCTCAGCAGAAAGGACTTGCGTTGGTGTAGCGCCTGTGAGCAGAACCAAACTGGGGCCTCAGTGCACGGGGCTCTACACTACAGCTGGAGCTACAAGCCAGCTGGCTCTCAGCTAGGGCTGTAGAACAGACTCAGTCTCCCTCGCTGTAAGTGGGCTCAGTGCCACACCACAGGACAGTGTGTCACACCCAGCAGGCGTGTGGGTTACACTGGGATCAGCGGTTCTGTTCTTTGGTGTGTCTCGCTGGCAGGATGTGCCAGTGTAACCCACACACCTACTAGGGTTCACTGTCCTGTGGAGTGGCACTTAGACCACTTACAGTGAGAGCTAAGAACAAGGGAGCTCTACGTCCTAAGCTGAGCACCAGCTGGCTTCGTAGCTCAAGCTGCAGTGGTTCCTGCACTAAGCTCCTGAAATCCCAGGCTCAAATCTGCTTGGGGGTAGTTGCACCAGGCCTTGTCCACTGTTGTAAATGACTGAACTGCACACCCTGATCTCTGACACTGCACAGCCTCTGTGCTGCTGGCCAGCCCCAGCTGCCTGGTAGGAGCCCTAGGCCAAGAACGGGTGATGTCCCATCTGTCTCTCTTCCCAGAAAATCTGAGCAGTGTGGCGTTCCCACAAAAGCCCCTGCTCTGGTGCTAATCAGGAATGATGATTGTAGGCAGAACGCTGGTAGCCTGCAGAGTTTCTCTCCCAGAGCACCACATTCAGCTCCTGCCCTTTTCCTTTGTGAAGCAATAGGAGCAGGAAGTGAGCTTGCGGTGAAGCACCAAACAAAACCTGGAGCCTTAAGAGAACATGGTCTGTTTAAATAGCGTGGCCTTGGTTACCCTCACACCCTGACACAGCTGTGACTCCAGCGTGGGGGTGATTGGAATGAAGTCCACGAAAGTCTGCTATAAACGTGTCCCCCCCCCACCCCTGGGTACTAACAACTAAGGATTAAAATGAGCGGAGTTTTAAAAAACGCCCTGCCCTTCTCACTGTTTGTTTTTGTATTTTCATGGCCTCACTCTCACTTTCACTTTTGTGTATGGTTAATTTCTCTACTTGTCTTGGCTTGTAAATATCACCGGGGAATTGGTTAGTTTTACAGAAGCCATCGCAATAAAACCATCCATGGAGCCCTGCCTGCTTGAGCCTCGCTGTCTGTTACATTGTGGCCAAAATGCTAATTTCAAACTGCCTTTGACCTGGCCAGGTGCTGTTCACTTTGGAGGAAGTGGCGACCGTTGGGGAAATCAAAGTGCACCGTGCTGCAGGCAGTTCCATGCATACTGCTGGGTTCACTGACTTCAAGGAAGTCAGAGCCTGCCAGTCACACTGGTCTCCCGGGGTGAAAGGCCCCAGATCTAGCGAGAAGGTGACAGGCAGTGAGTGCACAAGGAGTTTGAACAGAGTGGAAGCTCCTGGCTGGTTTTGAACTTTCCCCTGGAATTGCTGTGGAGCAGCTACAGAACAGCAATAAAGCTCTGCCTGTAAACCTGGTGTTCGTATTGGCAGGCTCCAGGCTTCTGGGCATGGTCCTAGGCACTGGAAACTGGAAGTCAGGAGGCTCATGTAAGGCTCAGTAAGGGCTGGAGGAGGAGCTAAGCCTTTGGCAGCCAGAGGTGCCGGCAGAGCCAGTGTGTGGGGATGTTGGCAGAGTAGGACCTGTGCATCCCGGTAAGTGTCCTCGCGCTGTGTGGGGCTGTGCTGGGGGTCAGGGGCCATGGGTGGGGTCGGGACGCTTGCTGCCTGCCAGGGCTGGAATGGCACAAGAACAATCCAGCAAGCAGCCACGCTCTGACCGGCAAACGGGTGTTGCGTAAGGGCTCTGACCGAGGCTTCAGAGCAGGTGCTTTGGCTCCAGGAGGCCAAGCTCAACTCTAGGAGGTGAGCAGCGTGTGGAGCAAAGGCACTCAGTGCGGCGCTGGCCCTGAGGTACCTGGTGCAAGCAACTCGGGGACCTCTGAGCCCGGTGGTGGGAGCTGCTGAATTGAAGGAGACCTGGCCTCACAGGACGGCCGGCCCCAAGTCTCCCAGTGGGGGGATGAACAGGGCACTAGGCAGCATTAGGAGGGGGGGAGCCTCTGCAGAGGGGTGGGCTTGTCCTGTGTAAGGGACCTCGCTGGGGTGTGCCCGAAGAGCTGGCGGAAGGGCTGAGGAGCTCCCCGCTCAGAGACAGCTCTTATGGCTGTAGAGAACACAGTGGCCTCGGGGTGGCCAGTTAAGGGTGGGGTGCCGATTACACCTGAGCTGGAGCAGGAGCAGATAGCAGCGCAGAGGTGACGTCTGTAAACTCAGCCGGGTTAAACGAAAGGAGGCGTCTGGTGAAAAATACCCCAAGAAATGTCTGTCTGCAGCCACAGGCAGTGAACAGCAAAGCTGGCGACTGGGGAATGCCTGGGGCCGGGGCAGGAGAGTCCTTGCTGGGACGACAAAAAGAAAGGAGGGAGCTGATCGGGTCTGCAGCCAAGGGGCGTGAGGCTTGAGATGAGGAAATGGGTGAAACTCACATTGGCTCAGGGACTGCAGCAGGCTGGAGGTTTTAAGGGCTGCTTGCGCGGACTCCAGTCAGAAAAGTGCTAGGTTGGCATGGCCCTGCCTCAGCGGGGGGCTGGACGAGAGGGCCGAGGTGCTTCGCCATCGCCGGCGAAGAAGAACCAGGGGACATAGTTTCTTTATACTTCCAAAGAAATCTCATTCAGCTGCTGTAGACGCTCAGGCTGCATCTGCACTGGGGAGGTTTGGTAACAAAAGTGCCGTTGACGTGCAAAAGTTGCCAAAAGTGCAAAACCGTCCGACCAGTTTCTCTGCTTCCCATTGTCCACGTTTCATGGCCACTTTGCTAGAACCCTGCTGACACACAGAGCGAAGCCTTGTGGGTGAGCATCCCCCAGGGCTGTGTCAGGGGAAGGCAGAGCTGATCCCTGCATTGCCTGGGATTCCCTCGTAGCTCTGGGAGCTCTCCGTCTGAGGGATGTCAAAGCAGCACAGCAGCCTCTCCAGCCCTCCCCCCGCAGCAGCAGCCTGCCTGCCGCTATGTTCCTAATCCAGAACAGGAGCATCCCAGCGATTTGCTCTTTGTTTGTTCCCCAAATGGAGCAGCTCACTCAGCTGTCAAACACTTCCCTGAGCTTTGAAAGGGGAGGGACGCCTGCCTGCAGGGCAGCAGAGATCACAAAACACTGAGCAGAGCCATCACAGATGTAGGATACTGACAGAAGCCAGTTCTCTCAATAGAACAAACAGCAGAGTCCACACTGGCTCTTTGTCGACAGAGGAGGAGTTTTTTGTCACCAAAATTGGGTGTTTTTCCCGACAAAAGTTGCATTGCAGTGTAAACGCTCTCATTGTTTTGTCACCAAATGGCAGATCTGGGGGGCAAAATGTGCCAGTGTAGACAAGCCCTTAGTCATCGTGGTGTGAGAGACAAAATATTGTCACCAATTAAAAACCGGCTCAAAGACAGGAAACAAAAAGCAGGGCTAACTTGCTGCATGGCAACTGTCTGGCTCAGGGATGTGAACCACCTGCCCCCAAGCTCAGCAAGTTGCCGCCCTGCAAAGCACCAGTGTAAACAGGCTCCCAGTGCGGTTAGCTCCTCCCTTCAGGGATGTGGTTTGCCTCAAGCACTGGGAGAGCTCGCACCAGCATCGGGTGGTGACCATAGGGCCGCCTCAGCGTGCTGCCGCAGCTGTGGTTTACTTTTAGCAGTGTAGACAAAGCCTAGGCTGAACTGGGGAGTTTCCATCACGGCAGGAGGCAAACAGCTCCCGGTTCTGCTGAGGTTCTGAGCTAGCTCTAGATGTCTGACATGTTTATTAGCGATGTGGAAAGGGGGTGCAGTGTGACCAGGCCCGCGCAGAGGCAGCCAAACAGGGTTGCTGCCCCGGGGCCTGGTGATTTAAAAGGGCCCAGGACTCCCAGCTGCCACCTCTGCCACTGAGGCAGCAGCAGTGGCTGGAGCCCTGGGCCCTACATCACTGCCAGAGCCCTGGGGGGCACATTCTGGGCAGCACCGAGGGGCCAGCCAGGGACACTAGCCACAGCCCTGCCCCTTCCACCCAAGGCCCTGCCCATTCTAGGGGTGCAGAGCTTGCCCCCATCTTGTCTGGGGGCCCGGCAAGTCTGTCGGCCGCTCCGAAGCTGACCATATTTCCCTATGGGACACTGGTAACATGACTTGTGTGCAAGCAAGTTCAACAGCAACCCAAGCGCTGCTGCGCAGACACGCAAATCGCCACCACGGTGACCGAGCCCCTGGCAAAGGACTCTGCGAAGTTGGTGATTTTGGTTCCCTTCCGATCTCTCAGGCTTTAGGGTTCACACGGGGAGAATCGACACACATGCTTCTACACACCCCTCTCCCTTGGGCTGTGCTGACTTGATGCCAGGCTCCCTGCCTGATGGGGCCCCAGACAGACCTGCCTTTCCTGGTACCTGGCACCATGTCTTCCCACGGCAATATGGGGGGTATGCGGGGTCATGTACCCTCCCCAGATTTCTGTCACACCGGATGTGCCCGCAGCAGCTTTCTATGCTGTGTGGGAGGAATGGGACAGAAGCTTCTTCCAGCCACAGAGGCCGGGAGGGGGTGGGTGGCCTGGCCTGTGTCTGCAGAGCTCATTCTCCCCCCCCCACCCCCGCCCTGAGGCTGGAAGCAGCTTGTCCCTTAATGCCTGCACAAAGTCGAAAGGCAGCTCACACCTCCAGGCTGCTGCTGGCCACCAACACAACCCACCTGCCCCCACCCCCGGTTACAGTGCAAGCAGGAAGGGGTTAAACTGGGAACCTGATTGCAGGGGCTTCAGCCAACTAGGCCAGAGAGCAACAAGTAGTCCTGTGGCACCTTAGAGACTAACAACGTATAGATAGTCTGGTAGCACTTTACAGACTAACAAAACATGTAGATGGGATCATGAGCTTGTGTGGGTTCAGCCCACTTCTTCAGCAGACCGGAGTGTTGGATGTCCAGAACCAGTGCTTTTTTGGGGACCGTTCACCCCGCGACGGCCTACTGGCACCTATTTTCCCATCTTACTTGAATTGAATGATTGAATGGGATTCCCCTCTGGCGTACTGGCACCTATACCTGTTTCCTGGGGTGGCTTGGCTCCAGGGGCGGATGAGAGTTTTGTGGGCAGCACAATTTCATGGGGCCCCCTTTGGAGAAAAAATAGAAAAAAGGCGTCCCCCCGTGCCCACTCCTCCAGTAGTTCCACTCTGATCATGTGAGCTACCCCTCCTCATCCCCTCTCCTAACACCTCCCTCTACACACCTGCCCTGCCTCTCTCCTCTGGTGCTGGTCCCTCCTGCAGGTGTCTGCCCTTCTGCTTCACCCCAGAATCCCTGGCACCTGCACCTTCCTTAGCCCTGCACCTCCTGGTGCCCCCTTCCCTCACTGCCCCTGCGCCTTTGCCCTCTTTTTCCTGATGCCCACCCCTCACCACCCTCTGCCCCCATTCCCCTCATGCCCCTGTGCCCTCACACATGCCTTGCTCCATCCCCACCTTTCTCATGCCCACTCCTCCTTTCAAGCCTTCTCCCAGCACCTCCCCCTCCCACCTTTAGCTCCCAATGCCCTTACGCTCTCCTCTCCCAGCATCACCCTGTCCCCCCTCCCACTGACACCTCCCCTCCTGCCCTTTTCCTCATTGTCTCCACTTGGCCCCCTGGCATTTGTCTCTCCTCCATGCTGTCCCTTGGTGCCTTCCCCTTTCTTCTCCTGACCTGCCCCCCTCCCCTCAGCACAAGCCCCTTCCTCTCCATCCACCTTCTGCCTTCCAGTTTGCAGGGCAGCCACGACCCTGGCCCAGGCTCCAGACCACGTGCCGAACTGAGAGGTGCAATGCTGGGCTGTGCGATTTTAAAGTCCCGGGCCGTGACGTTACGCCACGCCCGGGTGTCTCCCCTCTCAGCTGTTGCACAGCATTTCACTACGCCGCGCATGTGTTCCCTTGGCCCCACATGGCCCGTACTGGCCAGCGCTGGGGAATTTAAAGTGCGGGGCTGTGGCACCCCGTCACAATCCCCCTCCTCCTCCAGCAGCCGCCAGCTGGCCCTTCGGTGGACGGCCCACCGGGAAATTCCCGGTATCCCACCGGGCCAGTCCTCCCCGGCGCTGGTGCGGAGCCTATTGAAGTGCGGGGCCCGGGGCAGCTGCCCCGCTGGCCCTGCCCTACATCCACCGCTGCTTGGCTCCCAACAGAAGCTCTTAAAGAGGCCGCAACCACATTTCGGCCCCTGGTGTGGGTTTGGTTTTTTTTTTTTTTTTGCTCAACAATTTTGACCCTGGAGTACCGTCACCTTTTTTCTTACAAAAAAACCACTGTCCAGAACCAAGAATAAATGGGGGATGGGGGGGGGAGGGGAGAGGCGGTGCGTTTCAAAGGGAAAGTGGAGCCAGTCTGTAACAGGAAAAACTGAAAAACAACAGATAATCTATTAGCACCTTAAAGACTAGATAGTTAAAAGAGGCAGATAAGAACCATTAGTTTGCACTTGGAGAGGAAGAGTATTAACACCAGATTCTATACAGACATCCAGAACCATTGGCACCTTCATTGTTTGCTTAGTTGATATTGTTGCAGCCATCCAATATCGCAATTTAAACCATCTGCATGAGAGTTAAACTTGTGAATGACGTGGAGTTCCATCCTTCTCTGTGTATTTGGCTTGTGGAATTGGTCTGTAACAAGACAGCCACTTGGAGATCCCTTAATGAGTGTCCAGGGAGGTTAAAGTGTTTACCAACAGGTTTTTGTATGTTCCCTTTCTGGATATCTGATTTGTGTCCATTAATTCTTTCCTGGAGGGACTGTCCAGTTTGTCCAATATATATTGCAGTGGAGCACTGCTGGCATTTGATGGCATAGATCACATTACTGGATGTTAAATGAGCCTCTGATTTGGTGGCTGATGTGGTTGGGTCCAGGGATAAATTTGCTTGTATAGATATGTGGGCAGAGTTGGCACTGTAGCTGATTACAAGGCTGGGTTCCTGGATGCTTATGATGTAGCTGTGTAGCATGCTTACCGGAAAAAATTGGATTCAGGTTGGGGGTTGTCTGTAAGCAAGAAAAGGGCCCCTAACGATGGGGGGAAGGAAGGTGAGCAGTGAGGGGCAGGGGAGGGGGAATCTGCCCAACACAGACAGTGATTTAGGGGAGTTGGGACCAGAGAACACTGGAGGGAACTTCAGAGAGGAGCCCTGGCATGAGACCAGGCTGCGCACACGGCAGCGGGTGGATAAACTACTCGTGCCTGCGCCACCGAGGGTCCAAATGAACCATCCCAGCTCAGGACAAGGGAGCCCTTGTGGACAGCTCCGTGGAGACGCCTGCTCCATGTGCCGTGCAGCCAAAATTGCAAGTGCGCCAGGAGGCTGAGGAAGGGATGGAGCAGTGAATATTGCAGAGCATGTTCTAAGTCATTATGTCAATCAATGCCCAGAACGCAGCTGGTTACCGCGGCGCCCAAAGGGCCGAGCCAGAAGAGGGATGAGGGGAATGAGCAGCAGCTTGGAAAACCTCTCCTGGGAAGAGAAACTCGGGGTTGGGGGGGTAACTCAGCAAGGGACGGAATCTGAAGAGGCGTGAGGAGAGTCTGTAAATGGGTCTGTCTGCTCGGGAGAAGGGTGCACAGGGGTTTCTGTTCTCTTTCCCTCGGCATAGCAAAGGAACAAAGGCATTCATTGAGATGAAAGGGTAAGAGAGAAAACCAAAACCAATGAAAGGAAACGTGTGCTTAAACTGGGGAACTCATTGCCACAAGACGTGGTTATGGCCAAGAACTTAACAAGATTCAAACAGAAACAACCCTGGATAAAAGTGATCTTGACATCTTAGATTTCAGGAGTCCTAAGAAAGGAAGGCATGAGAAAAGCAGAATGGTTTTGCTCCCCGCTCCCTCCCCTGTTCCTGGCTGCCTCCTCCCAGCAGGCTGCTGCCAGGGCTCCTCTAAGTCTACACTGGTACTGGCTCAGGGGCGTGACACCCCCAAGTGTGGCAAGTTTCAGCTGTAAGGTGCCAGGCCTGGCCCGGCGCCCTTGCTGTGACCACGCGGCCGCCGCTGCACTTCTAGCTTTCAAGTGCAGACAAAGCCTCACTGCTGGGACAGAGACAAGAGCAGTGTGAAATCGAGGTGGATGGGCTCTGTGACGTTGAGGGGCATGGGGCTCACAGCAGAGGTTGTCACCTGGGACTGCCAGGGCCCCGCACTCAGCTCTCAGCAGGCGCAGGCGAGGGTGTGCACCAGCACCAGGAGGAGAGTGGCACGCACAACATTGCTTTGAGCCCCTGGGCGGCTGTAGGTCCACCAGCCTAGCTTTGCTGCGTGGACGAGCCCTGGGCACTGCATGAGCCACCCCAGGGAGGAAGATAAAGGTGCTGAGAAGAGACTCGTTAAGGACATTAGAAAGCAGAAGAGGATGAAGGAAAGTGCAGGGCCTCTGCGTGGTGAGGGATGGGAGCTCTGTGCTGAAGATGCAAGGGAGGAATATTTAGCCACAGTAGGGCTATGTCTAGACTGGCATGATTTTCCGCAAATGCTTTTAATGGAAAAGTTTTTCCGTTAAAAGCATTTATGAAAGAGCATCTAGATTAGCACGACGCTTTTGCGCAAAAGCACTTTTTGCGGAAAAGCGCCCGTGCCAATCTAGATGCGCTTTATGCAAGAAAGCCCGATCACCATTTTAGCTATCGGGCTTTTTTGCGCAAAACAATTCTGGGTTGTCTACACTGGCCCTCTTGCGCAAAAGCATTTGCGCAAGAGGGCTTTTGCCCGAACGGGAGCGTCATTGTATTTGCGCAAGAAGCACTGAGTTTGTACATTACAAAGTCAGTGCTCTTGTGCAAATTCAAGCAGCCAGTGTAGACAGCTAGCAAGTTTTTCCGCAAAAGCGGCTGCAGAGCAACCTCGGGGCTACTGGCCTAGTGGAGGGGGGAAGCTGCTGACATAGGCACTGGAAGTAGGTGTGCGGGGGGGGGGCAGGTGCTGCAGCATCCCCAGGTTTTGCACCCAGCTTCACCATGCCCAGGGGCCATCCCCGCTGCCATCCCCTGGGGCCCTGCCATCCCACGGGCTCGCAGCCCCTCGTCCCTGGGGTCCAGCCCACTGTGCCTGGAGGCCCCGCTGCTGCTCAGGGTCCCACCGCCACCCGGGCTCTGAGACCACCTCCAGCTGTGGCTAGGTTGCCGGCTCTCCCGGCCCAGCCTGCTGGATGCCATTTCAGCAGTGGGTCCAGCCTGTCTGGGCCGGGAGAGTTGGCAACCCTGGGGTAATGCCAGCCCGGGGCACTGAGCAGTGCGGATGGGGGAGCGGAACTCAGCACCCCCCTAAAATAGCTCCAGCGCCGCCAGCAGTGGGGTCTGGATTTTACAGGGCTTTTGGCCCAGTCCTACGTGACAAACTAGTGCAGCGTGGTCTACAAGAAACGTTCCTGGCATTTGGCTGGAGGAGGGAACCAGCGCTGAGTGCCAGTGCTTCACCCTCGGCTGAGGAGGGAGTGTGGGAGCCAGTCCTGGCTCTGGGACCAGCTGCTATTTTCATTAATTGCGGTGTGACCCTGTCCCAGAGGCACTGTGGCGGGCAGGGCTGGACTGCACTCAGATGACTGGTCTGAATTCAGCGGCATGAAATTCCTCGCAGACGGGGGCAAAGCACAGCGACCGAGCCGAATGGGCCCCACAACTGCAGAACGGCCCTGCTGGCTCGCAGCCGCCGCAGGGCACAGGGCATGAGAACAGATCCCGCCCTGGCAGCAGGGGGCAGTGTGCAAAAGGCTACGAGGACTCTGGGGGGGCTCGCTGTAGGCAAGACGGGGAGCTGACTGCCCCGCCCTGCCCAGCACTGCTGGGGCCTCAGCTGGAGCCCTGCGTCCAGCTCTGGGCGCCGCACTTTGGGCGGGAGGAGACTAACAGGGGAGTGACACAAACGAGAGAGGGTCAGAGCCCTGAGCACTGAGGGAGGATGGAAAAGCTGCCAGGGTCCGTCGAGAACAGACCACAGCAGCACGGGGGAGTGTGTGGGGTGGGGGGGAGAACCTGCTACTAGCCTGCAGCCACGCTCAGGGCTGCTGGAAAGGAGCCGGGATCAGCTGCTCTCCGTGTCCTGTAAGGTTGGACCAGAAGTGACAGCCTGGGAGTCCAGAGAAACTCCCCACTCGGGCCCAGGCTTCCCAGGGAGGCTGTGGGACCCGTCTGGGCGTGTCTCGGGCCAGGGCCATCCGTGGGCACACAGAACACGCAGCACTAGATCCCACTGTGCGCGTCCCAAATCAAGCAGTGCTCGATGCTGCGAATGCCTAGCACCGGCCAAGGGCAGTGCTGGCTCAAGCAGCCCCCGTCCCCACCCCAGCTGCTCTCCAACTCTCGGCCCAGGCAGCCCAGTCCCCTGGCCCCGTCGGCCCCAACCCCCTGGCCCCCAGCTCTGGCGGCTGCACCGCTCCCCCTTCTGTCTGTTCTCCCACAGCCTCCCTGCCCTGTTCCTGCTCCCCAGCCCTGAGCACAGCCCCCCCTGCAAAGTTGCTGCCCCCTCCCCAGGGCAGGTGGTGCAGGTGCTTGGGCCACACAGGGCTCCGGCATTCATGAGGAAGGCCTGTTTCTGACAACGCCCTGTCAAGGCTGCTCCGGGGTTACTGGCCTCCCAGGGTCCCTCCCACCCTGCATTCCTGTGGCCTGTGCTTGCCAAGGCTGGGCAGCCTCTCCCCAGCGAGCGTCACTGCCTGCGGATGCCATCCCCCGGGCAGGCTCTGGAGCGTGGGATGGGACCTTGGGGGCCGGGCAGGAAGGCAGGGTCATTTCTCCCACATCGCTCCTCAGGCTTCCGGCAGCTTCCTCCACAGCAGCTGGTGCCGGGCACTGGCAGAGACAGGATCCAGGGTGCTCATCTGGTCAGGTCCCGCAGTGGGGCGGGGGGGCCGCCTTGTCCTGCCCCATGCTCCCAAGCTGACAACCTCACGCCAGGACTCCCATCCCCAGCACAGCGCTCTCGCTCCGACGGGGCTGGGAGCCAGACCCCCGGGAAAGAGGGGACCTTTCTGTGGCATGTTCTTTCCCAGGCTGCAGCGGCGCCTGGCATCCCAAATGAAAACAGAGAATTCCTAGCGCTAGCAGAGCAAGGCGCTTGCAGCTGCAGCACCCAGAGCCAAGGGCTGGGACCAGCCCTCAAAGGGGACAGGGGCTCGAGCAACGTCAGTCGGATCCAACTCTCCAAGACCCCAGGCTGGGAGAGGCTGGGGCCTGGGTTCCAGCCTCTCTGATTTGGCAGGGAAACTGTCCCTCCTGGGGAGTAAAGCTCGGTAGGCCCCAGGCCAGTTAATGCAGCCAAGCAAATTCCTTTGCCATGAATATTGATGGCACTAATGATGCTGCAGGAATCTCAGCATGTGATGTACCATGAGTGTGCAGCAAGCACCGTCCTGGGTGCAAGTCACCAGGCCTTGCGTGGCACACGCCACTGCGGCAGGCATGCCTGGAGTGGGGCAGGGGGCCTGGATGGCAGCTCTCTCGTCAGGGGATGGTGCTCACAGCACGAATGCCCTTCTCCAGAGCCCTTTTGTCCCAGGAGCTTAACACGCTTTACAAGGCAGTGTTGTTATCGCTGTTGCACAGCTGGGGAAACTGAGGCAGGGGCCCATGCCGTGAATTGCTCCTAGGCCATGCCACGAGTCACTGATTGAGGTGGGAATGAAACCCAGGAGTCCCGATCACCCCCACAGCCTCATGCCTGCCCTGTAAATGTGCCACCCTGGGCACCTGCACCCTGCCGGGAGCGAGGCTATGCTTGAGGGTTTGCTATAGATTGTGAGGGAGGCTTGTTCTTGTCTTTCTTTCTCTCATGGAGGGGCAGGCGGTCCCATGTGATGATGCGGGTCTGTCCCTGGCAGGGTAGATGCCATGGGCGGGTCTTTGGGCACAGTGAAGAGGAGTCCCAGAAAAAAGAATTTCCTGCTGGGGAGGGTTTGTCATGGGGGGATTTCTTGCTTCCTCAAGCCCTGGCTTTGCTTCTCGAGCCCCCTCGCTTTGTGTCCGTCCCAGCCAGCCAGCTCATACACCATCCCCATCAGTAATAGATCCCCTGGCACTACTGCAGCAATTTCTGCGTCGCTGCGCTGTCCAGATGCTACTGTGCACAGTGGCCTTGTGACAGACACAGACACTGGCCTACAAGTCGCAGAAGTCAAGTTCCATCTCCAGTTTAGCTACTGGTGGGCTGTGGGATGACAGCCAAGTCTCTGCTCCACTTTGTGCCTCAGTTTCCCCATCTATAAAATGGGGTTACTGGCACTGTCCCGGGGAACATGCTGGCCCATCAGCACAGTATCTGAGCACCTTAGAGCTTTTAACAACTCCTCTGTGAGGCAGGGCAGAGCTATTCATCCCAAACTACAGCTGGGGACCTAGGCACTGAGCGGTGAAGTGACTTGTTCCAGGGCACATAGGAAGTCTGTGGCAAAGATGGGTGGGAACTGCATGCAGCTTTCTTGACCCCCAAACCAGCTTCCTAATCACCAGCCACCCTTCCTTTCATAGGGGAGCCCCTGAATGAAAAGGACCAAGTATGCTTAGCCCATCTCCCTACAGTGCACTCTGTATTTCTGTGAAAGGTGCGAGCAGGGCCAGATTATTCATTAGGCCTCGGGCCTACAAAAAACGTAGGGCCTACAAAAATTCTTAATTTACTCAAAAATAAGAAAAGAAAACTGCTAAATCATATGTAATAATTTGCCATTTTTATTAGAATACATGTGCAAATTATGTCGGACCTGTTTGTAAGGACTCTTCAAAGGCCGTCCTTTCCAAGTATGATTGTATCACTTTATTATCAGGTCTAAATAAACAACCTTTCAGTACCTCATTACCAAGGTTCCCTGTAGGCTGGGCAGCAGCGTGACCTTGCAGCTGCTTAATGAGCCCTGCCCAGGAGTTCAAGGGCTGCTTTGCAGGGAGCTGCCTTATGCGGGGAGGGGTATTTCTCTCTCAGCAGCAGTTCCATGGTGGAGATGGAGTTTGCCTCTTCCAGATGGTAGGGAGGGGACAATAAGTGGTTGGGGTGTCCTGGCTGGGCTGGGAGAGGAGAGGATTGGTGTGATTACAGCAGCTGGGTTTGGCTGCAGTTTCATGTGAGAAACCTCCCCACCCAGCCCAGCAAGCTGGAGAGTGCTGGGAGAAGGGGAGCAGACTGCATGGGGTAGGTCAGTCCTGGCTGGCATCTGTGTGCTGAGGTAGGGGGAATTTGTTGGGTGTCCTGACTCACTGCTGTCTGGGCTGCAACTGTTGGTGCAAGGGAGAGACATAGAACTCTCTCCTGGGCTGGGGGAGGTGTGGGTGAACAGGCTGCATGGGGTGGTGGTGATATGCTGGGGTAGGGGTCATGTGGCTATATGGAAGATGAGGATGCTTCTGTGGAAACTTCATTGTCTCATTAATGCATCAGAGGGAAGTTAGTCAAATATATCTTCCTTTTTCGTGTTGAGGCTGGAGTGAGGAAGGGTTGATATTAATTACCAGCTGATTGGTGACATAATTACAGATCTTAAATATGCCTGGAAAATATGATGGGGGAAAGAATAATGTAGCACCCACTGTTAGACTTGTCAAGCGTGCACGCACATGCACACACCAGTGACTCCTCAGCAGTGCTAGACCAAAATATTTTTCACCTAGTATCAGGAGGAAAAGATAAAAAGCTTACTTTTGGCCATGTTGAGTTTAATAGGAGGTAACCTGCCTGGAGATGTTAGCCTGAGCTAAAAATTAGTTTGTTTGGAGGGAGACAGATCCAGAGCAGACAAATAAAGAGGGTGGAGAGATTCTGCATTCATAGATCTTAATGCAGGATCTGAATTCACTTGTATTGGTGTTTTTGTATTGTAAATCAGTTAGGTTGCTTTTGTAGATAAAGATTATGTGGCTAGGCCTAGCTCATGATATTTGCATGATTATACTTCAAAGAAAGTTTACATAAGTGGTATAGTTCTGGCTCTTAGCATCACACCTAGTATACCCATTGACTCCTAAGTGTGTTGTAGGATGAAGACTGTATTTGTAAGCTCTTTAAAAAATGGATCTGCCTACAAACTCTGAAGCCATGTATTAAAGTACTGCTCTGGAGCTTCTACTCTTTGAGTTGGTGACCCACACAATGTAAAAGTTTCAAACAAGGATAACTTTTATCAGTGCTTACAGATCTTTGTTTCACTTGCATAGTATTGATTTAAAATACATATCGCCAACCACCTGATGTTTTTTTTTTCCTTTCCTGTTTTCATGTCTGTGGCCTTATTTGTTTTCTGTGTTGCTTCATTACTTATTTTTACTGTTCTATGGTTGTGCACTATTGATCAAATTAAGAGTTAACATTCCAGAGAAACTGTATAGAATCATAGAACCATAGAGCTGGAAGAGACCTCAGAAGGTCATCAAGTCCAGCCCCCCTGCACTAGGCAGGACTAATCCCAACTAAATCAACCCAGCCAGGGCTTGGTCAAGCCAAGATTTTAAACACCTCCAGGGATGGAGACTCCACTACCTCCCTAGGCAACCCATTCCAGTGCTTCACTACCCTCCTAGTGAATTAGTTTTTCCTAATATCCAACCTGGACCTCTCCCACCACAACTTGAGACCATTGCTCCTTGTTCTGCCATCTGTCACTACTGAGAACAGCCTCTCTCCATCCTCTTTGGAACCTCCCTTCAGGAAGTTGAAGGCTGCTATCAAATCCCCCCTCACTCTTCGCTTCTGCAGACTAAACAGACCCAACTCCCTCAGCCTCTCCTCATAAGTCATATGCTCTAGCCCCCTAATCATTTTGGTTGCCCTCCGCTGGACCCTCTCCAATGCGTCCACATCCTTTTTGCAGTGGGGGGCCCAGAACTGGACACAATACTCCAGATGTGGCCTCACCAAAGCCGAATAAAGGGGGAATAATCACTTCTCTAGATCTACTGGCAATACTCCTCCTAATGCACCCTAATATGCCATTAGCCTTCTTGCCTACAAGGGCACACTGTTGACTCATATCCAGCTTCTCATCCACTGTAACCCCCAGGTCCTTTTCTGCAGAACTACTACTTAACTGGTTGGTGCCCAGCCTGTAACAATGCTTGGGATTCTTCCGTCCCAAGTGCAGGACTCTGCACTTGTCCTTGTTGAACTTCATCAGATTTCTTGTGGCCCAATCCTCCAATTTGTCTAAGTCACTCTGGACCCTATCTCTGCCCACAAGCATATCTACCTCTCCCCCTAGCTTAGTGTCATCCGCAAACTTGCTGAGGGTGCAATCCATCCCCTCATCCAGGTCATTAATAAAGATATTGAACAAAACCGGTCCTAGAACCGAACCTTGGGGCACTCCGCTAGAAACCGACCGCCATCCTGACATCGAGCCGTTGATCACTACCCCTGGGCCCGGCCTTCTAGCCATCTTTCTATCCATCTTACCATCCATTTATCCAATCCACATTCCCTTAACTTGCTGGCAAGAATATTATGGGAGACCGTATCAAAAGCCTTGCTAAAGTCAAGGTATATCACATCCACTGACTTTCCCATGTCCACAGAGCCAGTTACCTCATCATAGAAGCTAATCAGATTGGTCAGGCACGACTTGCCCTTTGTGAATCCATGCTGACTATTCCTAATCACTTTCCTCTCTTCCAAATGCCTCAAAATGGATTCCTTAAGGATCCTTCCATGATTTTTCCAGGAACCGAGGTAAGACTGACCGGCCTATAGTTCCCTGGATCGCCCTTCTTCCCTTTTTGAAGATGGGCACTACATTTGCCTTTTTCCAATCATCCGGGATTTTTCCCGATCTCCATGACTTTTCAAAGATAATGGCCAAAGGCTCCTCAATGACACTTGCCAACTCCCTCAGTACCCTCGGATGCATTAAGTCCGGACCCATGGATTTGTGTACATTTAGCTTTTCTAAATAGTTCCTAACCTGTTCTTTACCCATCACGGGCTGTCCATCTTCATCCCATCTTGCATCACTTAGCGCAGAAGTCCAGGAGCCGACCTTACAGAGGCAAAGAAAGCATTGAGTACTTCAGCTTTCCCCACATCATCTGTCACTAGGTTACCTCCTTCATCCAGTTGGGGCCGCACACCCTCTCTGATCACCTTCTTCTTGTTAACATGCCTGTAGAAACCTTTCTTGTTATCCTTCACATCCTTAGCCAGTCGCAATTCCATTTGCGCTTTCGCCTTTCTGATAACCCCGGCATTCTCGAGCTATACATTTAAACCTCCTGGTCATTTGTCCAAGTTTCTACTTTTGTAAGCTTCCTTCTTGTGCTTAAGTTCACCAAGGATTTCCCCGTAAGCCAATCCGGTCTCCTACCATGTTTGCCTCTTGCTACATGTCGGGATGGTTTCTTTCTGTGCCTTCAATAAGGCTTCTTTAAAATACTGCCAGCTGTCCTGGACTCCTTTCCCTTCATGTTAGCATCCCAGGATTCTGTCCATCAGATCTCTGAGGAGTGAAAATCTGCTTTTTTGAAGTCCAAGCTGTGTATTTTACTACTCTTTTCTTCCTTTGGTCAGGATCCTGAAATCTACCATCTCATGAGCACTGCTTCCCAGGTTGTCACCTACTTCCACTTCCCCTGTTAGTTCCTCCCTGTTTGTGAGCAGAAGGTCAAGCTGCGACGGCCCCTGGTCGGATCCTTCAGCACTTGCGCCAAGAAGTTATCCCCAACATTCTCCAAAAACTTCCTGGATTGCCTGTGTACTGCCGTATTGGTTTCCCAACAGATGTCAGGGTGATTAAAGTCCCCACGAGAACCAGGGCCTGCAATCTGGAAGCTTCTCTCAGTTGTCCGAAGAAAGCCTCATCTACCTCATCCACCTGATTCGTGGCCTGTAGCAGACACCAACCACAACTTCACTGCTGTTGTTTGCTCCTTTAAACTTAACCCATAGACTCTCAATAGGTTTTTCTCCTCTTTATACTGGAGTTCAGAGCAATCATAGTGCTCTCTTGCATATAGTGCAACTCCTCCTCCTTTTCTACCCTGCCTGTTCTTCCTGAACAGTCCATACCCTTCCATGACAGCGCTCCAGTCATGCGAGTCATCCCACCAAGTCTCTGTTATCCCAATTAAATCTGAGTATAAGCCTGAGTGCATGCCTTTTTTTCTTGTTTCCCGTAAGTAAACATAGTATTAATATTTGCAAGGAGAGCATGACTATGTTCACTTGACTCAGATTGCTTTAGCATTTTAAAGCTGGGCTATGTGTGGATAATACACGTTTTGGTGTGTTTCATAGCTTGAGTTGTCAGAAAGGATGATGAAATACATGTGGTACCAGGGTAGTGTTAATTTCCTTTTATTTGATATTAAACATAAGTATTGCTCCTTGTTAATTATCCCTTGTTTTAAAATTTTTGTCTTCCATACCTACGAGCTGTTTAAAATATATATTTATATCTAGGTTTTTTTGTTTGTAGTGGTGGTGCACAGAAGAAAATTCAACCTGCCCAAGGATGGAAAATGTTAGAGGGACCACTGCTTATTACTACAGTGTTTGCATTTCATTCACAGTTGTGTTTCAGAAACCCTAGGCTACTATTAAACACTGTCTGTGGCAGAAACGTATGGCCAGCATCGGCCAACGTGCTGTTATTTTGTAAATGATGATGAACGATCTTGAGACACAATGTTGCCAAGTTACCTCGATGCATTGCTCTGTGGATTTTATAGTCATAGTGGTGGCTACATCATCTCACTATTCTCCTTCTCAGCCGATATACTTAGGAGTCAGCTGATAGTTAAACTGTAGTATACAACAAAATGGCTGTTATTTTAGAATGAAGTACCATGAATTTCTCAGGAGAATATCAGGAGTGAAAATTAAAGTGGGTGATATTAGGTGTATAGGGGATAGTCTAATTCAAGAGCCTACAATTATGAGCGTGCCTAGGCCTATGTGACGTAGTGGGGGTATCTGGCTAGTTCCTATGCTGGCTCTGTGGTAATCCCCAATGGCTGCCATCGGTACCACAGCCCAGAAGGATGAGTCATTATGCTAAGAGGGTCTCTCAACCTGTCTGACCAGCTACCCCCAGGAGAGAAACAAAGGAAGGTGGATTGCCCGGCTGGGGCAGGGCTGGAAGAGAGTTAGTTTCTGGCTGGAATCATGGAGGAACCAGCCTAAGCCAGGGCTGGGATTGTAGGGCCCAGCCACCCCATCTCAGAGGGGGCACTGAGGCCTCTTGGCTGCAGTCCCTGTAACCAGATTACATCTGTGCTGTGCTGTGCTGTATCCTGGAGAAACAATAAACTCTCCATTCTACGGGCCGGTGGAGTCTGTTCGCCATTACGGGGTGCAGGAGTCAGGGGACCCCAACGCGTCGTCACACTGGTGTCAGGAGCGGATGCACTGCACCCCGTGGATGGAGCATCCAGCGGCGAGCGACTAGGCGCAGTAGAAGCAAGAGCCATGGAACCAGGCGTGCTGGAAACAGAGCGAAGCGGTTCCTGAGAATCGTAGCGCAGCAGCACTAGACTGGTGAGTCTGCACCGAGGGGACCAGCGGGAGATGGCCTATACCCAACTGCTGAAGGCAGAGCTGGTGAAGCTGTGCAGAGAGAGGCTTGCCTGTGCGGAGCGCAACCAAGGCCCAGCTGATTGCCCGGCTGGAAGAGAATGACCAGCCACAGGGCTGGGATCCTGTCCTCGTGGGGAACAGCCAGACCCCACTGGGAGCGTGTCAGGCTCGGAGAGGGGCGGAGCGCTGGAGGCCGCCAAGAGACCGGACTGCCTCCCAGGGAGCACTGCAAGCCGTAGTCCGCCCGGGGTCCGACCCCTCGGAGCTGCGGCGGCCAGAAATCCAGCTGCAGATGAAGGAATTGGAAGTCCAGGACCGTAGAGAGCAGCGACAGCATGAGCTGGCCATGGCCGAGCGGAGAAGCGGCAGGGCCCCAGCTGCGCCGAGTGCAGATGAGCCCCAAAGGCCCGGGCGGCCAGACGCTTGAGAAGCTCGGGTGGCCCAATTGAAGGACATGGGCGATGTAGATGGGTTCTCAGCTCCTTTGAGAGGGCCTGTGGACTGCAACGGGTCCCCAGCTGACTGGCTTCAGGAGCTCACCCCCGCACTGAACCAGGAAGCTGCCGGGTGCTCAATCAGCTGGAGGACCTACAGCCAGGGATTACAACCGAGTCAAGGAGGCCCTGCTGCACAAGTTCGGGCTGACCCCGAGATGTACAGGAAGAAGTTCCGGGAGGTGCAGAAGGAGCCACGGAGACCTATGTGGACCTGGCCTCCCGCCTGGCGCAATACTGCCGCAAGTGGGTGTCTGGAGTCGGAGCCCAGACTGCAGAGGGCTGCTCAAGCTGTTCATGATGGAGCAGTTCTATGAAGCATGCCCACCCAGATTGAGGCTGTGGCTCAAGGACCGAAGACCAGAGACCCCCCAGGAGGCCGGGAGACTGGCAGATGAGTTCACGGAGAGCCGGTCCGGGTGTGAATGGGAGTCCCGGAGAGAAAGGGAATCGCACAGAGACCGGATCTCGGCTGAGCGACGGAGGGAGTCAACTACGAGGCGAGCCCAAGGAACAGGTCGTCTGTGCCCCAGAGAACCAGCCAGGGCCTGGACAGAGACAGCCCAAAGCCTAACTTGCCATCGCTGTGGGCAAAAAGGCCACCAGAGGGCTCAGTGCACCAGGTCCCATGACCTGGGACTTTCCAGGGTTAACTGGCTGGGGCTGGAGGAAGGGCAGGCTGCCCCAGAGGCAGGGGCTGGCAGGCAAACCTCAGCTCAGAGTGGGGGGAAGGATGCTCAGTGCACCCCCCCTGGGAGGTCTGACGCTCGGGAGGCGGATTTCTCCGTGTACCGGGTGGGGCAGGACGGCCGCGGAGCGAGTGCCTCATACCCTGGAGGTGGATGGTAGGAAGGTGACGGGTTTCTGGGACACGGGGCGGAGGTGACGCTGGCCCGATCTGACATAGTGGCCCCAGACCGGATACTACCCCACACGCAGCTGACCCTGAAGGGCATAGACGGGTCCCGTTAAGGTGCCTGTAGCCAGGTGCATCTGAAATGGGGGCCAAGGAAGGTCTCAAGAAAGTGGGGTGCACCCGCACTTGCCCACGGAGGTGCTAATGGGGAATGACCTAGAGGAGTGGCCCCAGGAATCCCAGCGGCTCTAGTCACTGCCCAGAGCCAGAGCCAGCGAGGGGCTGGCAACCTGGATCCAGGAAGGACTCCTGGCAGGGTCCTCAGGGTCCCATCGCCGTGACACGGGTCCAGCCAAGCCGGGACCCCGGACCTAGGCAAAGGTGGGGAACAGGTCCTGATCCCTGCCCCAGCGGCTGAATTCCAGGCTGAGGTGCAGGCAGACCCTCCTTGCAGAGGCTGAGGGACGAGGCTGGCCTCCGTACAGTTCAGCCCCTGGGGAGAGGAGGCCAGGAGAGATTCCTGTGGGAGCGGGATTCCTGTTCCGGGAATGGCTTCCCCAGGAAGGTGAGGGCATGGGGGTCCAGCGGCAGCTGGTCGCCCCCAAAAGTATCACCTCAAGCTGCTGTATTTGGCCCATAACGCCCCTTTGCGGGCCACCGGAGGATCCGGAGCACCCGGCTGAGGCTGCTCCAACACTTCTACTGGCCGGGAATATTCGCAGCCGTGCAGCGGCACGGCCGGTCCTGCGACTCCTGCCAGAGGGGCGGGAAGGCCCAAGACGGGAGGAAAGCTGCTCAGGGCCCCTACCCTGTATAGAGGAGCCTCTGGGCTTGCTGAGAGTTATGGGAGGGGAAGACCTCCCGGGATGGAGCGGGGGGTGGAGGCCGCCCTGGCTGTCCAGAGAAGGCTCGCTGGGCTCATGGCCCTGGCGAGAGACCCTGGCCAGAGATCAAGGCCAGCGGAAGGATGGGTGCGACCACAGAGGACAGGCCTGTGTCAGTCGCCTGGAGCGATGCAGCGAGTGGACAGAGGGAAGCCAGTTCATGTGGGGCCTTGCCACGGCCGGCCCGAGTCAAGGGAGCACCCATGTCCCCAGGGCGGGTTCCCACGCAGAGGACCCGAACTTCCCTAGGTCATGAGCGGAGGACCCTGCTCAGTTCGCCTCGGAGGGGGAGAACTGTGACGAGTGGGGGTATCTGGCTAGTTCCTATGCTGGCTCTGTGGTAATCCCCAATGGCTGCCATCGGTACCACAGCCCAGAAGGATGAGTCATTATGCTGAAGGTCTCTCAACCTGTCTGACCAGCTACCCCAGGGAGAGAAACAAAGGAAGGTGGATTGCTGCCGGGCTGGGGGCAGGGCTGGAAGAGAGTTAGTTTAGTTTCTGGCTGGAATCATGGAGGAACCAGCCTAAGCCAGGGGCTGGGATTGTAGGGCCCAGCCACCCCCCCATCTCAGAGGGGGGCACTGAGGCCTCTTGGCTGCAGTCCCTGTAACCAGATTACATCTGTGCTGTGCTGTGCTGTGCTGTATCCTGGAGAAACAATAAACTCCCTCCATTCTACGGGCCGGTGGAGTCTGTTCGTGCCATTACAGGGGTGCAGGAGTCAGGGGACCCCAACGCGTCGTCACAAGGCCTACAAAGAGCTTAATCCGGCCCTGGGTGCAACTCTCCAACTCCAGCCAGCTGCCTTGGTACTGGGGCTTCCGGCCTCTTTCCTCGGCACCAGGGCTAATGCAAACCCTCAAGCACAGCCTCACTCCCGGCAGCCAATGCTCAGCTGTCAGGTGTGTAGGTTCACTGGGTGGCATGTTTACAGGGCAGGCATGAGGCTATGGGGATGATCAGGACTCCTGGATTTCATTCCCACCTCTATCAGTGACTTGTGGCATGGCCTTGGAACAATTCATAGCATGGGTCCCTGCCTCAGTTTCCCCAGCTGTGCAATGAAAGCACATTGAGCTCCCTGCACCCGAAGGGCAGACGAGCTGTGTGTGGCCATCCCCTGACAAGTGAGCTGCCATCCGAGCCCGCCCGCAGCCCCACTCCAGGCATGCTGGGGCCTGGTGGCTTGCTGTCTAGGCAGCTACAAGGATTTCTCTATACCCCCCCCCATGGGGGTGTATACCCCCCCAATTTCTCCAACACCCCCCCAGTTTTGTGAACTATGGTGCCATACAGCCCACTTTCACCCTCATCAGCCCTGACACACACCCCCCCGTAAATTTGAATACCCTCCCTAATTTCAATTCCTGGGGAGGCTACTGGGCGGCTGGGAGGAGGATACAGACAGAGTGGGGATGGGGTGGAGATGGCTGCAGCTAGACTGTGTGCTTGTCTTTCAAACATCAACTGTAAATTCTGTGGCTGAAACCCTGGCTGGGGGGGTTGCTGCGCTGCGCAGATGTGTGAGAAGTGTGCTAGCACCTGCAGGCGGGATCGGTTTGCCATGAACCACGTGACGTCTGTGTTCTAAAAGAGAAAGTGGAAAACAAGCAGAACAAAATACGCTGCACTGGCTTGGAGCATATTCAGCATGTGCTGCCTGCCTTGGCCATGATTTGAGTGTGACGGGTGAAAATACAAATCCGGTGTTTGTACTACACCATCTACAAATGCATTTGGCTTATAAGAACCCAGTGAGGCAAAGAAAAAATGATTAAAATCAAATAGAGATTAGAAGCAAAATTCTGGGGAGGGGGCTAGAGTGGGAATGGAAGGAATGTGGGAAGAGAAGGTGTCGGGGGGGGGTCCCATGATCATTCAGCTAATTCCGGGAAAGCAGCCCCCACCTCCGGGAATTTGCCTGGAGTGTCCCCGCCTCAGTGTATGTCCCTGCCCAAGGCTGGCTCTGCAGCTGCTGTTTGGGTTTCCCCTATCTGAGCATGTCCTGATGCCCTGCCCAGCACTAATACATGCAGCAGGTTTTCATAGAATCACAGAAGATCAGAGTAGTGGTATGTAAAATCCCATTTAACTGGTTACCGGCCTGTCGGAGCAACCCCTTCCTGCAAAGGGCAGGGACCTGCTTCAGCCCTTGCTGGTTAACCAGAGCCAGTAAGGGTGAAACTTACCAATTAACTGGTTAAACATTCACACCCTTATAGGGCTGGAAGAGACCTCAGCAGATCTCAAGTCCAGCCCCCTGCTCAGAGAGGGGCCAACCCCAACTCAATCATCCCAGCCAGGGCTGTGTCACGCTGGGACTGAAACACCTCTGGGGACGGAGATTCTGCCCCCTCCCCAGGGAACCCAGCCCAGTGCTTCCGCACCCGCCTAGGGAAATCGTTTTTCCTAATACCCAGCCTAGACCTCCCCCCCCCTGCAACTTGAGTCCATTGCTCCTCGTTCTGCCACCCGTCACCGCTGAGAACAGCCTCTCTGGGACCCCCTTCAGGCTGTCGAAGGCTGTGTCTATGCTATGCAGCTTTTAGGGACAGAGCCAGGTTGACATAGCCCAGCGTGTGTGAACGCTGTTGCTGGCAGATTTGTCTACAAATTACACACACACACCCCACGAGGGGTTTCCTGCTGGCGGCAGCAGGGCACGCCTGCCGACAAAGCAGTGTTTGCACTTTCTCTTGCTGCAGCACTTTCTCTTTCTCTTGCTCCCCCTTCATGGGGAACATTTTTTAAGCCCCCGTGAACGCCAAAAGCTTTGTCACTCAGGTGCGAGTGTAGCCATAGCCGGGGTCAGCTTTGCACTGACATCCAGCAGGCTCTGCCCCAAACGGCCTGGCCTGGCAGCCTTCCCACCGAGGGGTTAGGTTGTACCCCGCCCTGTGTCTGATGCAGCAGTGCGGTGTTGGACCGACACAGGGCAAAGCTCCTTCCCAGCCTTCTTCTCTGGGAAGCTTGGGGCTTCTGCCTCGCAGGGTCCTGGGCTTGGGGCTCCAAGTGGCCCTGCGTGGCCGACCCCTGAAACAGCTCACGGACCCCCACGGGGTCGGGATTTTCTACCAGGCTGGTGTTAGCCCAAGGCCCAGGGAGCAGGTCAGACAATGGCTGAAGTTTGTTTCCATTGACTGGCAGAAAATGAGCCTAGTCCCTGCCCCCATTTCTGGGTGCGCGAGGAGCAGCTGCAGGGCTTGGTGAGCGGGGCTTATCTGAAGCAGTTCAGGAGTGCGGGGCAGGGGTGGTCCCGCTAGGCCGACCCTGGGCAGTTCTGGGGCAGGGCAGGAGGGAGGTGCTCCATGGCAGGAGGGTGTGTTGCAGGGGGTGAGGCGGAAAGGTCCAGGGGAGCTTTGCCAAGGCAGGGCTGCGAGGGGCCAGTTGGGGCCAGCTGTGTTTCTAGGTGCCAGGGGCTGCGGGGATAAAGGAGGCCCTGCCCCTGACAGCGTGGAGATGCCGTGAACGGCCAGTGGAGAGAAACCAGGGTGGGATTCCATCCCCCGTTCCAGGGGCTCTGACCGGGTTACACGGGAATCGCCATGGTGCATGCTTGGGAGGTTAGCTATTGGGTAATCGAACAGTCGTGTAACCGCATGACATCTTTGCAGTTTCGTGACTATTCGTGGACAGCCCTTGGTGGGGAAAGAACAGGTTAGGAACTATTTAGAAAAGCTAAACATACATAAATCCATGGGTACGGACTTAATACGTCCGAGGGTACTGAGGGAGTTGGCAAATGTCATTGAGGAGCCTTTGTCCATTATTTTTGAAAAGTCGTGGGGATCAGGAGAGATCCTGGATGATTGGAAAAAGGCAAATGTAGTGCCCATCTTTAAGAAAGGGAAGAAGGACGATCCAGGGAACTATAGGCCGGTCAGTCTTACCTCAGTCCCTGGAAAAATCATGGAGGGGATCCTCAAGGAATCCATTTTGAAGCACTTGGAAGAGGGGAAGGTGATCAAGAATAGTCAGCATGGATTCAGGAAGGGCAAGTCGTGCCTGACCAATCTGATTAGCTTCTATGATGAGGTAACTGGCTCAGTGGATATTGGGAAGTCGGTGGATGTGATATACCTTGACTTAAGCAAGGCTTTTGATACGGTTTCCCACAACATTCTTGCCAGTAAGTTAAGGGAATGTGGATTGGATAAATGGACAGTAAGGTGGATAGAAAGCGATCGATGTCAGGATGACGTTTGGTTTCTAGCAGAGTGCCCCAAGGATCGGTTTTGGGACCGGTTTTGTTCAACATCTTTATTAATGACCTGGCTGAGAGGATGGATTGCACCCTCAGCAAGCTTGCAGATGACACTAAGCTAGGGGGAGAGGTAGACACGCTGGAGGGCAGGGATAGAGTCCAGAGTGACTTAGACAAATTGGAGGATTGGGCCACAAGAAATCTGACGAGGTTCAGCAAGGACAAGTGTAGAGTCCTGCACTTGGGACGGAAGAATCCCAAGCATTGTTACAGGCTGGGGACCAACCGGCTAAGTAGCAGTTCTGTAGAAAAGGACCTGGGGATTACAATGGATGAAAAGCTGGACATGAGTCAACAGTGTGCCCTTGTAGCCAAGAAGGCTAATGGCATATTAGGTTGCATTAAGAGGAGCATTGCCAGTCGTTCCAGAGATGTGATTATTCCTCTTTACTCAGCTCTGGTGAGGCCACATCTGGAGTATTATGTCCAGTTCTGGGCCCCCAATTACAGAAAGGATGTGGACGCATTGGAGAGGGTCCAGCGGAGGGCAACCAAAATGATTAGGGGGCTGGAGCATATGACCTATGAGGAGAGGCTGAGGGAGTTGGGTCTGTTTAGTCTGCAGAAGCGAAGAGTGAGGGGGGATTTGGTAGCGGCCTTCAACTTCCTGCAGGGGAGTTCCAAAGAGGCTGGAGAGAGGCTGTTCTCAGTAGTGACAGATGGCAGAACAAGGAGCAATGGTCTCAAGTTGTGGTGGGAGAGGTCCAGGTTGGATATTAGGAAAAACTATTTCACTAGGAGGGTAGTGAAGCACTGGGATGGGTTACCTAGGGAAGTAGTGGAGTCTCCATCCCTAGAGGTGTTAAAGTCTCGGCTTGACAAAGCCCTGGCTGGGTTGATTTAATTGGCATTGGTCCTGCCTTGGGCAGGGGGCTGGACTTGATGACCTTCTGAGGTCTCTTCCTGCTCTATGGTTCTATGATTCTATTCGATAGTCGCTGGGGCCGGGGCCTCACCACCGGGGAGCCCCCTGCCACCGCGCGCTCTAAAACCCAGCTCCCTGGGCAGACCAGCTCCCTGCTGATACAGAGGCAGCAAGGAGGGGCGGGGGAGGTTTCATGGAGTCGACAAGATTAACCGGTAAGCCTGTGCTTGTGTAGTCAACTACATGCTTACATGCCGAGTGCATGCACTTAGCTGGCTGCCCGCCCTCCAAACTGGGGGGCTAGGATGGAGCTGAGGGAGGAGGGGGCATAGAACAAGCAGCGCTACAGCTGTTCTAACTGCAAGCAAATGGGTCGTGCCAGAGATGCTGCCATAATCTGGAGCAGCTCCCTGGACTGCCCGGCTACGTCTACACTGGCAGCTTCTTGCGCAAGAACTCTTTTGTGGAAGAGTTCTTGTGCAAAAACTCTTCCACAAGAGAGTGTCCACACTGCTATGTGCTTTTACACAAGAGCATCCATGGCAGTGTAGACGCTCTCTTGCGCAAGAAAGCTCTGATAGCCATTTTAACCATAGGGGTTTCTTGCGCAAGAAATTCATGTTGCCTGTCTACACTGCCTTCTTGTGGAAGAGCTCTTGCGCAAGAGGGCTTATTTCTCGTGGGGAGAGGAGTAACTCTTCCGGAAGAAGCCCTGTTTTCCAACGCTAGACTGTAAATTTACTTGTGCAAGAACGCTCGTGCAGTGTAGACAGCAGGCAAGCTTTTGCGCAAGAACGGCTGTTCTTGCGCAAGAAGCTGCCAGTGTAGACATAGCCCCTGTGTGTCTCGGGGCCGTTCGGGTTCCCACAACAGCCCAGAGTTCTGCCCTGGAATGGGCCCCTGGCCTCCCAGCTCAGCCAGCGTTCCCTGCCTGGAGCGGGGGCTGAGAGAGAAGCACCAAACACTGGGGAACGTGCTGGAATCGCAAGCATTGGCAGCGCCGCGTGGCTTGACATGCAGCCGACCTGCCGCATTCACTCTGGGTCTGGAGCCAAAGTGCCCCCAAAGCCAGGGCTGACAGAAGGCCAGCTCCGAAGGTCTCCCACATCTGTGGGGACACTCCTGTCCCGTCACCAGCTCCTCTCGCTGTGCCGGCTGGAAAGGCCCCCTCCAGCCCAGCTCAGTCCGAGGCCCGCGGTGGCAGCGCTGCTGCTTTGCCAGACGAACGCTGTCGAGGGGCCGGGGCAACTCAGCCCGCAGCGAGTGTTGCGGGAACAAACTGTGGCAAGTTTTCACTCTTGACTAATGGAAAAAGCTGAGATGTGCCCCCACCCCGGCGGATGAATCATTCCGGAGCTCCCTTCCAGAGCCCCTGTGACTCAGAGCGGCCAAAGGGGGTTTGGGTTTCCACCCCGGGCCTGTCCGCCTGGGGCTGGAGGCAAGCCTGTGGCTGGCAAGGTCACGTGTGAAAGCAGAAGCAGAAGCTGGGTGCGGCGCTCAGTAGCTGCACCGCACCAGGCGAGGCCGGGGGGTGAGTGGAAAGGAGATTTGGGCCGCTCCTGCCGGGAGGCGAACACCAGGCAGCCCAACAGGCCTGGGTCTCACTTCCGGGACCTAGGTCCGAATGCAGCTGGGTCTGGACTGTGCAACGTTCTCTCAGGTTCAGTCCAGGCCTGGAGTTGGCTTGGGGGACTCGTGAGACCCGTCTCCTCCAACTGCCTGTGGGCTCTGCACGGGGCTGAGTCAAAGCCCCCCCCCGAGCTCTGCTGCCGCACTTTGGGCTGGTGGCCGTTCGGCTCGGAGGTGCATGGCTCCTGCCAGTCTCTGGCTTGAACGTCTGCTCGTCTGGGCCTTTCTTCTTGGCCTTGTCCCAAGGCCTGCACCAGGCGCCGGGCAGAGGCCCGTGGCAGTAGTGAGCCAGAAAATCACTTCCCCTGCTCTGGTGCCAGGGGCTGGGCCCAGGGCAGGTCGGGCCCTCGCAGCCTCTCCAAGTTCAGCGTTCCAGAGTCTACGCTGCTAAGAGCTTCAGGCCTTGGCCTGACATTTTAGCTGGATCCACCCGCTGCTGCCAGCGGGTGCGTGCAGGGAGTCGGAGCAGCTCATGGCCTGGGGCAGGGCCTGCGTGGGCCACGCGAACACCTGGCAGATGCTAGGCAGGGGCAGACGTGAGCTCAGTGTGACCGGCAGCTGGCGCTAAGCACCCGCTCAGCCTGCTGTTACCGGCGGCTCCTCCAGACTGGCCCTTGTCAGCAGGGGGGCTGGAGCAATGTGTGGAGCCATGGAGCCAGACTCTGCACCCAGCCGGGCTAAGTCCAGCACTGTGGCAGCCGCTGGGGAGACTGATGGTCGAAATGTGGGCCCCTGGCTGTGGTGTGTGGCTGCTGCAGCTGACGGCACAAAGGCTTTGACCAGGAACCCCCCTGGTTCGGCTGTTTTCTCAGTGGGTGCTAAATGAGGTTGGTAAAACCAGAGCCTGGCTTGGCCTGTGCCCACTGGGCTAGTGCAGCTGGGTGACCTTCAACACGCTTGGGCTGTGGTCAGCCCCTATCTCGGGCATGCGCCGTCCAAAGGCAGCGTCGGACTTGGGCCTGCCATGCTGCGGGCTGCTCCCCGCCCCCCGGGGTGATGCTGGGCCATCTCCTTGTAAAGCCGGGAGCGGGGGTGTCTCGGCCTGGGCTGCCCCCGTGGGCTGGGCGGGAGCCCTTGCAGGGGCTGCGGAGCAAGGCGAGTACAAGTGGTGACCTGGAGGGGTGACCAAGGCTCCATGGGGAGGCGTCTGTCTGCCTGTCTCTGGGCAACAGTCAAAATGCAGAACGTCCCACAGTCTGGTACACGCGGGAGATCCCAGTCCCTCTCCCCTCTGCCTCGAAGGCATTCCCCTTCCCCCCCAATCGGGCCTGGGGCGCTCGGAGCCAGGTGTGTGCAGGCGTTGGGCACCTACCCCCATTCTCAGCGAGGCCTCCCGCTCTCCGGTGTGGACACACAGCTGGAGTCACTGGCCAGCCCTGTGGTGCTGCCTGGGTGAGGCCAGCGGCGAGGCGGGCACAAGGGGGAAAGCAGAGCTTAGTGGTATTGACCTGCCCGCGGGCAGTCTCAGCTCTCGTGATGTTTCACCCCCTCTCGTGCCTTGTCCGAGACGGGCCTGCGAGCTCCCCGGGCAGGGCTCACCCTTGTGTGTGTCTTTAGCTCCCCGCGTGGTGGGCCCCGAGCTGGGCCTGTGCAAGCGAGGCTGCTGCAAACACCCTGCAGCGGGGGCCGGGCGGGCACTTGGAGTGAAAATGGAGCAACCGGCGTCAGCTCAGAGCTTGAAGCCAGCCAAAAGGCACCAGAATGAGCCGAAACCGAACAGGAGACCAGGGCTGCGGGCTTCCACTCTGAGCAGAACCGGGCCGTGGAGGTTGGTTCCCGAAGCAGGAAGGGGAGAGGCCCGTGATGCAGCCTGCCCAGGAGAGGCTGGGATGTGATGTGAAGGATCTTATTTCCAAGTCTCGGCAATTTAGTCAGGTACAGGGGACTGAATACGAACCACAGAGCAAGTCAGGAGCAACCCGGGCACGTGACGTTAACATGAGCTCTGAAAATCAGAAGAGGAGCACCCATGCCCTGGGCTGGCACGTTGGGGTGTGGACACAGGGCTGGGGGCGGTGCCCTGGCTGGCACGTTGGGGTGTGGACACTGAGCTGAGGGTGTTGCCCGGTGCCCCAGGCTGGCACGTTGGGGTGTGGACAGTGGGCTGGGGGTGGTGCAGTGCCCGGTGCCCCGTGCTGGCACGTTGGGGTGTGGACACTGGGCTGAGGGTGTTGCCCGGGCTGGTACATTGGGATGTGGACACTGGGCTGGGGGTGGTGTCCCGTGCTGGCATGTTGGGGTGTGGACACAGAGCTGGGGGCGGTGCAGTGCCCGGTGCCCCGTGCTGGCACGTTGGGGTGTGGACACTGGGCTGGGGGTGGTGTCCCGTGCTGGCACGTTGGGGTGTGGACACTGAGCTGAGGGTGTTGCCCGGTGCCCCAGGCTGGCACGTTGGGGTGTGGACACTGAGCTGAGGGTGTTGCCCGGTGCCCCGCGCTGGCACGTTGGGGTGTGCAGATTTAGATGGGCTACCTAGCGTGTGACCGCGACCGTATATTGGCCCTGCCTGCGTGAGCCCATGTGGTCACAGAAGGCCTGTCCTAATGGAGCTGGGGTACTTTGGCTCCGAGGCAACATTTGACCTGATCCCAGCCTATCATCAGTGCAGTGAGAGGGTCAGCGAGGCTTCCTGCTGGGAACAGCGGCTGCCTCTTTAGCCCAGGCAAAGCCAGGCCCCTGTTCTGCCCCAGGCAACATTAACCAGCACCCGGGGAGCTGGGAATGCCAGGGCTGGGGGAGGAGCTGTCAGGAGAGGGTTATGGCCCAGCACTGTAGCCCAGGGTGGGAGCTGTGGGGTGTGACGTTACCTAAGGTGTGATCCCGGAACTGGCCCTTTTCCAGCCCTGTTTGTCCCAGGATCACAACGCACGTTGCGGGGGGATCCCTGACCCCATTGTGGTGATGGAGAACCTGAGGCACAGACCAGGAACAGCTTTGCCAGAGTCACATGGTGAGGCAGCGGCTCCCGCTGCAGGCGTCCTTGCACAAGGCCAGGGCTGGGCTCAGCCCTCAGCTGGGATGCCTCTCGTCCCCCAGCTGTGAGCCAGATGACGACTCAGACCAAAGCATCCAGCAGCCTCCGCCAGAGTCGCTGAGCGCAGGGCGCCTGGGCCGTTCGTTCTGGGCGCCGTGCCAGGCAGGGCTGCTGGGGGATCGGAGCTGCGCCATGGGGTGCCACAGCCTCACCATGAGACCTCCGGGCTCCTGCCCCCGGAGCCCGATTCATGACAGTGACCAGCTAACGAGGGTCCCTCGCTGGGTCATGAACCTCCTCCCGCCAGCAGCCGCGGGCCTGAGCCCTCCAGCTCAGCTGCACAAAGGCCAAGGGAAGGGCAGGAGGCTCCCGGGGCCTGAGTGTGGGGCCAAGATGGGCCAGGGGCTCAGGGACGGGCCAGCCCTCCGGGGCGTTTGATCCGTCGGGGCCGCTCCCGTGCCCGGGGTTCTGGTTCCCAGCTTGGTGTGGCTTTGGAAATCGCTCTAAGCCCCTCTGCTGTTTGCCACATTGAGGTCACTGCAGCAGCACCCAAAGGACACAGCAGCACCAGGCCCCCCTGCGCTGGGCGTGGGGTGCTGGCCCAGCCTGCCGGTTCCTGCCCAAAGGGCTCGTGGCTGGAGTGTGGGGAGCGCGTGGCGGTGGCTCATCAGTCCCCCCTCCCTGTGCCCGGGGGGTCAGGCCGGCTGAGTGGCTGCAGAGTAGCCATGTCGGAGAATAGATCCTGCCCCCTCTGCTCTCCCCGGGAACTCCACTGCCCCCCAGCCCTGCTTGCTGTCCAGCCAGTGCCTGATGGGCCGCGTGGGTCTGACGTGGGGGTCCCAGTCCCCCGCTCTGTGACAGGCAGAGCTGGGGCAGTTCCACGCCTGGCCTGGATTTCAGACCCTTGCACTGAGATTTCGCCTCAGGAGCGACATGAGGCTTGTTTCTGCCCCCCCACCCCCATGCTGCTTTGCGCGGCCCCCAGTGGACTTATGCCCAAGCAGGTCGGCTCAGAATTCGGCGCAGGAAGTTGGGGTTGAGACCAGAGCCGTTACTTCACAGGCTGGGCCTGGGTGTTGGGGTCAAGTTGCTGCCGCCTGACGTTTGTGGTGAGAAGGGTTTTTTTGGGGGGGAGGAGGGAAATGCAGATTCGGGAATTGAAACATTTTCTGGCTTCGTGTTCAACCCGCTAGATTGTTTCGCCCCAGGAAATCTGAACAAATGGACGGGCTTGCGTTTCTGATTCGTTTCAAATACCCTTTAAGCATGTTTAAATGCTCCACTTGTAAACAGCAAGTTGCCTTTGAGCCAAAAGGGTTTTTAAATGTTTTGCTTGGTCAAAAAAGTTTTTGTTTTGACTCCAAGCAATTCCCGCTGCTCCCCCTGAGTTTTTGGAACTACCACTGAACCAAAAAGTCCATTTTGTCCTACCCCCAGGCTGCTCTCCTACGGCTCCTGAGGTGCGGGACAGCTGTCCCTCCTCTCCCCTGACTTCAGGGGGTGTCCAGTGTGCCGGCCAGCCTGGGCCCACGCTGCTCCGAGCAAACAAACGCAGCACCTGGCTGGACTCAGCTGCTCCCTTTCCTGGAAGGACTCACTACAGCAAGGGCAGGGCTTATTCATCCCTCCTGATGGGAAAGGGGGGGGCATAAATGGAAGCAGATGCTGCTCATTTTAAGGCGGATGCAGCTGAACATGATAAGCAGCCGGCTCCACTCCCGTCCCACGGGATGTTGCAATAGCGGTGTCGCGGAGGCTCGCCCAGTGCAGGATGCACTCAGGCCGACCCAAGCCAGAGCAGTTTGCACCTTGGTAGCGTTTTCCTCCCCCTTTGCCCTGGGATGAAGGAGCTAGGCCCGGGGGCTTGTCTCACGATGTGTCCACAGGGCCATGTGCATCTCTGGGGGGAGCCAGCTGCTTTGTGCCTAGCTGGGGCACTCAGATACAGCAGCCTCCTTCCTTCCTCTTCTGTGCCCTGTGCCAGCCCAGCTGTGGCTGGGGACATGCCGTGAGTCCGACAGGTGCAGAACACCACGGGAAGTGCGCCCTGGGCTGGGGGGTTAGGAAGCCTGGATCAATGTGGGCACCACACCCCCCCAAGGGTCTGGAAGAGCTGAGCCAGCAGCAGGCCTGGGAAAGGGACCCTGGGCCCAGCCCCCTTCACTGAGAAGCTGCTTCCAAAGACATAGAACCAAAAAGCGGGTCCTGCGTAGGGTTGCCAGGTGTCCGGTTTTAAACTGGACAGTCCAGTACTTGAGCTTTCTATTCGGGAAACAAATTGAGGAAATAGAAATGAGAAAATAGAACTGTCCTAGATCTGTGAAATGAGATCTGTGAAATGTCCTAGAAATGAGAAAATAGAACTGTCCGGTGTGTTCTAGATCAGATGGAATGTGGAGTGTGATGCAATGTCAAGCGTGTCTGGTATTTTTGTTGAAACCAGCTGGCAACCCTAGTTCTGCACACAGGCGGTCTGAAGGCCTCCCCAGGCGCCGCTCTGTTCTTGCAGCCGGGGCTGCACAGGGCGAGTCCTGATGTACCGCAGGCCCCTGTTGCTAGTCCGGCCCCTGCCAACCGTGGGAGTTTGCTTTTCGAGCCCCACATGCCGCAGGGGCTGGGCTGAGGGGCCTGGCTCGCTGCCATGGCCCTAGCAGGCAGAACGCACCAGGGTGCAGGCAGTGTGGTCTTAGAGGCAGCTCCTCGATGCCTCTGCCCCACACCGGCTCCTACCGACGCTGGTGCTGCAATGGCTCCCTGAACCGCTCCCTGGATCTTGTGCTGGGGCCGATGGAGCTGGGAGGTGTTGGCCTGCAAAGCCAGGCTGCCCTGTGGCGCTCGGCTCCGGGCAGGCTGGTCCTGAGGAGATGCCCACACTAAGCTCTCCCAGCGGGCTGTCCGGTTCGTCTCCCTCCTCCGTGTCTTCCTCGGCCTGCACTCACCAGGGTGTTCAGGTGGAAAGCAGCCTGAGCTCTTGGCTCTGTTTAAAATGCTGGCCGGGGCCCAGGGCAGCTGGAATTTGATGCTCAGGCATGATGCTCAGACAGGCAGAAAGACTCATGTACCCAACTCTCCCTCTGGCTGCCCCACAAAGAAGCGAGGCAAAGCGGCCTGCGAAGCAGAGCTCCCCCGGGCAACCAGTCCCAATGCTCGCCCAGCCTGCCAGTAGCAGCGAACTGGCTGGGAGGGCCGCGGGTGGGACAGCGGGGGGCAGGAGGCCCGGATGATCTCTAGACTGCCCTGTGCAGGGATGCTGGGGGCCTTACTGCCAGCCCCGCACTTTGGAGCCGCTCAAGGACAGATTGACAGGCCTGGGCTCAAAACTAAACCTCACAGCCGCAGACTGCAAACCACTTCCGGAAACTGCTGGTGGATGGAGGGCGTGCGCCCCGCAACAGACAGCGCGTCTGCGGGGGGAGTCCAGGGGAATCGCTCCCGGGAGAGACGTGCTGAGTCCAGAAGCGGGTTAAACTAAACGAGCAGGGACACAGTCTGCAGAGAGTGGCCACACGGGGAGCTGTTCTAGATTTGCTCTCGCATTTTAAATTCAAACCCTGCCTTAATGTGGAATCTCCATTTTAAAATGGGGACAAATTCAGGGAGCCGGTACAGATCTCTGCCCAGTTAGCTGAGCCCGAGTTCTACTCCCGGCTCGCTCAATGACTTGGGCAAGCCACTGACCCGCTCTGGGCCTCTGTTTCTCCACCAGTCCTGAACCTTAGCTTCCTAGACCATGGGGCTCTGCTACTGTTTGTTCACAAAGAGCTTTACTAGGCCCCAAGTGCTGGCGGGAAGGGCAGAGGTCACTGCGGAAGTGGAGGCCGGGCTCCCCAGCATGTTCATTGACTGGACGCTCTGGGGCCGAACCTGGCCCAAGCCAGGTGGGTTTGTGCCGGACCCCATGGACAGCCCAAGCTGCCGGTTGCTCGATGCCAGAGCAGGGCCCCCCGAGCCTCCCAGCTGGTGGCAGGTTATTGTGGTCGGGTTCCGAAGGTTGACCCCAGCAGGACAAGGGGTAGATCAGCTGCCCTTCTCCAGCTGAGAGCACCATGTCTCGGGCTTTGGCTGGGAGCAGGGACCAGAGCAGGCTGATGAGCTGCAGGCCCTGGGGAGTAGGATGCTGGGTATAGAACAGGGCTTTCTCCTCCCCCCCTCCCTGGATCTGGGCTTGGCCCGAGCAGCACCTAGCATGACTGGCCTGGGCTCTGGTGCTGGTGCCGGTGCCAGAACCATCCTGGGGAGGGTCCCACGGTAGAGCCCTGCTGCTTGCCAGCCCCCCACACGGTGCTTGTGTAACTCCTCCCCAGCCCGGAGCGGCTCTGTGGGGCTCAGATCTCGCTCCAGTCAAGCTCCTGGCTTTGCCAGAGTCCAGAGGCTGAGCAGCCCAAGCCCATCCGTCTGGGGCGTCTGGGAACTCAGGCCTGGGGCGACATTCCCGGAGCTCAGGGAGGCCTACGGTGTAGCCACGCTGAGGCCAGGGGCAAATTTGTGCTGACCTGCTCCAATAGACCCTAAACTCCTCCCACCCCCCGATCTCCCCTTTGGATGGTCCACACTGATGCCCTCAGCTTGCCTCTGGCCGGCTCCCCACAGCTCTGGCAGGGAGGCCAATGGAGAGGCAAGCACATGAGCTTGGCCCGGAGCCAGGTGCGCACCCGGCGAGCGGCGGGGCCCTCGAGGGCTGTTGGGCAGCAGAAGAGTTGAAAACAAGTTTCTTTCAACAATGTGCAAATGGGAGCTACAGACTTGTGTAAACAGCCCCAGTGACCTGCCCTCGGAAGCATGGTGCTAATGGAAAGCAGCTGCCTGGCATCGCCCGGAGAATCAGGCACTGGACCCGCACGGCCCATCGCTGCAGGGCCTCTCTGAGCCCTTCTCCACACGGTTGAGACTCGACTGACATCCACACGGGCCCCAGTGGCCTCCAAAGCTGGATTGGAACCAGCAACCTACAGCCAATGCCCCGTTCCAGCAGGGGCTCCCAAGGGCCTGCTACACCTCTGCCCCCACTGGCTGCCAGTAGGCAGGGGCCTGCAGGTCAGGTCCTGCGGGAGGGGACAGCGATGGTGGAGCTTGGTGTTTCTTTTGTACAAGGGACGTACAAAGTCCGTTTCCCAGCATGCCCCAGGAATCGAACAGCAGGCCCACAGCCCCAGGTCTTTCTCAGCCAGCATGGAGCCAACAGTTCTCCTTGGCCTGTTGCCAGGGGGTTTGCTGCGTTTCTCTTGCACAGGGCCCCAAGCTAATCAATCCCTGGAGTTGCCAGATGGTTAAAAAAAAATACCGGACACACTTGATCTCATAGGGGAAGGGGGAGACTGGTCAGGAGCACAGCGGGGCTGGCCGGGGGGGAACCAGCCAGCAGGGAGCAGGGCTGGCCAGGAGCATGTCGGGGGGGCGGAACTGGCCGGCGGGAAGCAGGGCTGGCCGGGAGGAGGTTGTGGGGAGCAGGGCTGGCCGGGGGGGAACCGACCAGTGGGGAGCGGGGCTGGCCGGGAGGGAGTGGCGGGAACAGGCTGGCAGGGAGTGGGGCTGGCCCAGGTGCACGCAGATGCTGGGGTGCTGCCCGTCCCGCACATGGTCCTGGCGGGGCGCATGGGTGAGTCTGGCCCCAGGGATTCCATCCCGCCCCTTCCCCCTCCCCCTTCCCTCTGCTGCATAGTAGCATACTGCCTGGCTGGTAGACACGCTCACACAGTGTGAGCCAGGCACTACGCACCTACATACTGATACTCGTGATAATAATAAAACGTACTTAATTAGAAAATACTGGACATTTATGTTTGGTATTTTCTCAATTTGTTTCCCGGACAGACAGCTCAAATACCGGACTGTCCGGTTCAAAACCAGACACCTGGCGACCCTATCAATGCCCCACCCTTGTGCTTTGGGATCTGGCCCTGGGAAGACCCGGGTGCATCTCCTACTCCAGCCCTGCATGTGCCGGAGCTTTGGCTGCTGGCTCTGACAGCTTCAGAGCGGAGCTTCGTGGTGCCTCACGTTGCTCCTCAAAGGCAGCAGATGTTCTAAGAGTTTACCCCCAAGCCCGTGCGGGGCAGCCCAGCACCCCCCTTGCAGCCTGGAGAGGGAGCGATTGGAGCGAGGCCAAGCCGACAGCTAGAGCCGCTCCTGGCGCTGAAACAGACCCGACCTGCGGCGTAGCGGGCGAGCAGCGTGGTGGCTACAAACACCATGTTTGTGCCAGGATTCCGGGGGTGGAGGCCCCTAGATGGGGAGAGAGGAGGGGGCAGGGCCATGGGGAGCCTGGGGGTTGGAAGGAAAGGCTGGGCGGGGCAGCGCTCGCAGCCAGTGAGCCCAGGAGAGAATGGCCAGCCAAAGCCGCCTGTGGCCAAGTCCCTGCTGCAGCACTTGCTTCGAGGGTTGCTCCAGGGCTTCTTTTCCTCCCCAGTCCCCCGTCCCCCCCCACTTGGGCTTCTGGGAGCAAGGGGGGGATGGTGTTTTGCGCTCGCTGGGCTGACGCTGTCGTTAGATTCCAACCCGGGACCTGATGGCAGTCGCCCACGGCAGCGAGTGTCTCGTGCCAGGCTGCCTGGAGCCACCCCGACCGGGCCGGGCCCTGAGCTTCCAGCCCACCCCGCTTTCCCAGCCCCACAGCTTCGCTCCGCCCCCAGCCTCGGGCCAGCGACTCACCAGCTCTCGGGCCATGGGGACCGATGGGCAAAGGGAGCCATGGCAGTGGGCGAGTGCCAAGGCCTGGAAGAGACCCCCAGAGTCCTGAGTGGCCCCTGAGCCCAAGCTCACACGATCCCTGGCACAGCGAGGGCTGAGGGTCAGCGAAGGGGCTGTGCAGTGAGCTCGAGTGGCTCTTCGTGCTGAAGATCCGTGACGGGGGGCTCCTGACACTTCCTCCGGCTGTGGGGGATCCGCCTAATGGTGCCCGGGGGCCGAGTCCCGCCCTCGGTGCCGAGTGGCAGACGCTGGCGCTCTGGGAGCCATGTGGGAAGGGCACCATGGGGCGCACTGGGCGCTGCTGCCTGGGTGAGCCGGGCGTGATACTAACCAGTCCCCTTTCTCCCCAGATCACTGGCAGAGCAACCTGGACACCTGCTGCTTCTTGGCCAGTCAAAGTGCCCGGCAGGCACGAGGCTGTGCAGCGCGGTGCCCAGCCCCGGGAGAAGGCCTGCCCGGCTGCGGTGCCATGGAGCCCAGCTGTAAGACAGCCTGAGCCTGGGCTGCAGAGGTGCTTGTGTGGGGGGAGCCCCCTGACCGTGGCCAGGGATGGGGCCCAACGGCAGCCTGCCCAGCAAGTTGGGCTCCTGCTTCCGCAGCACCAACTTCAGCGAGAACAGCACGAAGTCGATTGTCTCCCCCCTGGTTCTCCACCGCCTTCGGCACCATCGGCCTGGCCTCCAACCTCTTCGCGCTCTGCGTGCTGGTCAGCTCCTCCCGCAAGATGCACAGCCGCGCCCGCTCCTCCTTCCTCATCTTCCTCTGCGGCCTGGTGGTGACCGACTTCCTGGGCCTGCTGGTCACCGGCTCCATCATCATCTCCTACCATTTCACCAAGTTCAACTGGATGGAGGTCGACCCCTCCTGCCACCTCTGCAACTTCCTGGGCCTCTCCATGGTCTTCTTCGGCCTGTGCCCGCTGCTGCTGGGTGCCACCATGGCAGGGGAACGCTTCTTCGGCATCAACCGCCCCTTCTCCCGCTCCACCAGCACGTCCAAGAACCGAGCCTGGTTCATGGTGGGCCTGGTCTGGGCCTTCTCCTTCTCCCTGGGACTCCTGCCCTTCCTGGGCCTAGGGGACTACACCCTGCAGTACCCCAACTCCTGGTGCTTCCTCACGCTGCTGCATGACTCCAAGAACATGACCTTCTGCATGATCTTCGCCCTGCTGGGCATCCTCGCCGTGGGCCTCTCCTTCCTCTTCAACACGGTCAGCGTGGTGACGCTGTGCCGGGTCTACCACGACCGCGAGGCAGTGCAGCGGCGGCGGGACAGCGAGGTGGAGATGATGGTGCAGTTGGTGGGCATCATGATCATTGCCAGTGTCTGCTGGTTGCCCCTGCTGGTAAGGGTCCCCCTCCCCCCGTCGGCTCTCAACCTGCTGAGCCCTGCCAAGGCGGCGGAGCCCGCAGCTGCTGCGTTCCAACCAGGGTGGGAAGGGAGCAGCAGGGGGGCATTAAGGCCTTATTTCATCATTCCAGTCAACCCTGACCCACAGCCTTGCACTCCCTCCAGTCGGTGCCCCTCAGTCCCGACCTGCAGTCCCCAGCTAAGTCCTGGGTTCCCTCCAAAATGTCTCTGCCGGTGCCCCTCAGGCCCAGCCTGCAGCCCCTGCTAGCCCAGTCCCGAGCCCCCTGAGCTACGTCGACACGGCAAGAAAATGCCTGTGGCAGCCTGGTCACGGACTCGGGCTGGCGGGGCTGGCGCCCAGGGCTAAAATCAGCCTCGTGGATGTTCTCACTGGGGCTGGAGCCAGGTTGTGAGCCCCTCCCCCAGCCCGGGTTCCTGGGCCAGGCTCCGGCCTGAGCCCAAATGGCTCGATGCCTGGGGAGGGGGGAGGGGTGTGTTGCTGGGGTACAGTGCAGACGAACCCTTCAAGCTCTGCTCAATGCACCCCCCAGCCGCTGGCCCCCCTCAGCCCAGCCTGCTCCCGCCAGGGCTCCCAATGCCCCCTCCCTGCCCAGAGCCCTGGGCTCCAGCCAGCCCCTGACCGCCGGCCCTGCAGCTTCCGTGAGGCCCCACCTATCGGTCCCGCGACCGGGGCGCCACAGTCGCCTCCAGCTGGGGAAGTGGAGGCCGGGGGGGCCAAGGCACAGCTCAGCACCAGCAGGCTCGATCCCACACCACGGCCAAAGCTTGACAGGGGCGAGGCTGAGCGTCCGCTTGTCCCCCTCCAAGCTGTTCTCCCCAGCCCACACTGGGATCACCTTCCCTCCCCCGCCCTTCACAGCACCTGCAGCCTTCATGCCATTGCCCGGCTCCTGCCCCTCGGGGCAGCTCCCCCCATGTCCCCAGACATTCCAGCTGTGGAATCCGCCCCACATCCCTCCTGAGCGACCCCTCCAGCCCCCGTTGAGTCTTCGCGTCCCACCATGGTCCTCACCTCCCACCTGGGCCACTTGCCTCCCAGTGCCCAGCCATACCAGCCTCCAGGTCCCGGCCCCCCCACAGCGTAGCCCCAACCCCTCCATCAGCTCCCAGAGTCGCAGGGTGATTGGTAACTGCCCAGCCACCTTGGGGCTGTGCCCTGCCTACTCTGGCTGGCTAGGTGGTGTGCATCCCCCCAGCGTGGTGTGCTCTGCCCCATCTCGCCTGTCCTGCCTGCATCTTCCCCCGCCCTCCACTGCGCTCCGTGTCCCCTCCCCCCACCATGTCCTGCTTATCCTGTTTCCCCCTACCCAGCCAAGCTCTGCCTATGCCCATTACCTGCCCTGCCAGGCACAGCTCACCCCATGTGCCTCACGGCCCTGCAAGAGGGAAGGCTTGCCCCCACCCCATATAGAGGGGGAAACTGAGGCACAGGGCAGGTAGAGGATTTGTCCAGGGAATGTGGCAGAGCAGGGCCCTACTGACACCCAGCCCTGACACTAGCCCCAAAGCCCCACTCGTGTCTGTGAGGTGGGCGGTGCTGCACTGGGCAGGGCCCGATCTTGGGCGGGGAGCAGTTCTGGGCACAACCAAAGTAGAAATAAATTATAACTCCAACCCTCGGGGGTGCCAGTGCCCCCCCGCACCGCAGCCCCACTGGCCCATAACAAGGGGGGAGGGCTGGCTGGCTATAGCTGGGTCCTTGGACAGCTTGACCGGCTCACATTCAGAGAGACCAAGTGCCCCCTGCCTGGGAGTCGCGGTGGCTGAGTCCTTGGCCAGCAAGTCACTGTGCGGCCATAGGCAGACAGTAAGATGGACACCCTGCATGTCGCCGTTCGATGGGACAGACAGACAGATGGGTGCTGTGTGGCCCCATACAGTGGGACAGACGGACGGGTGCTGCATGGCCCCCTGTAGTGGGACGGACACACAGATGGGTGCTACGTGGCCCCCTGCAGTGGGGCGGATGGAGGGACAGACAGGTGCTGCGTGGCTCAGGCAGGTGGCGCGACAAACAGGACCAGGGCTGTGGCGTGAGCCAGTCGGGGTTGCAGGACCACTGAGATCCCGGGCCACACCGGTTCCTCCCCATATGATCTCCCTCCCCCACCCAGATATTCATCATCCAGACGGTGCTGCAGGAGCCTCACCCTGGCTTGCTGCCCCGCCAGCTCGAGCGGCGGACTGAGGAGAATCTGCTGATCTGCCTGCGCATGGTCACCTGGAACCAGATCCTGGACCCCTGGGTCTACATCCTCTTCCGCAGGGCTGTGCTGAAGCGCATCTACCCCAGCCTCAAGGCACGGCCCTCCATCGTCTCCCTCTACCCCACGCTCAACCCCTCGCTGCGCCGCAAGCTCACCCAGGACTCTGTGCTGCAGTAGCAGGAGGCAGCCCGGTGGGCAGGCGTGGGCACTGCCAGGGCAGATGGCTCCCAGCCCAGGACGTGGGCTGCCCCAGGGACAGCTGGTTTGGGTTGGTCCCTGGATGGACACTGCCTCCCGCCTGTCAGCCTGGCCTGCCTGACTCCTGCCAGGAAGCATGAGGTTGGCTGCCTCATCTGCCGGCTGGCAGTGTGGGTAGCGGAGCCGCCCCACCCCGCCCCAGAAGGCACCAGCACCCAGGGGCCATGGTGCTTGTGGGTGGGTGCTCAGAGCCCTGGGACAGAGAGCCGACCCCACCTCAAGGCTTGGCTTTTTCAGCGGGGCAGAGGCCATTTTAAATCCCCCAGTCCTTTGTGTGGGAGCCCCCCCCCTCGCCATCTGCCCCCCAGCTGCGCCCGCTGCAGGGTCCCCCCTGGCCTGGACAGACTCCAAGTGCTGCTGCTGGCGCATCACTCCCGGGCACGTCCTGCTTCAGCCCACTGGGTCTGCAGCGATGCTGGGCCCAGCACCAGGCGGCCCAGGGCTCACGGCTGGCGTCTCCCGCTGCCGGGCAACGGACTCAGCCCATGGACCACAGCTGCAGGTAGCACCGCACCTTAGCTCTTGCTGTGCTGCTGCTTGGAGGGGAGCCACTGGCTGGGGCTGGGGCATGCAGGGCTATCAGGAGGGGCAGGCCAGGGCTGGGGCAGTTGGGGGTGATTCAGGACAGGGATGGGGCTGTCCAGGGGGCAGTGGGGCACAGAAAGGGGACAGGCTGGATGGGACCTTGGCATCCCTGCAGCAACCCAGCAATAAAAACCTCATGGGTTCCATTCTCTGCACCTGGCTCTGCTGGGGACGATGTGGGGTGCCGGCATCCCACCCCACAACAGGAAGGGATGCTCATGGGGGGGCAGTGATGAATTTCGGAGCTGGGGGCAGGGAAGTTTTTTCACCTGGGTTTCATTGCAGGAGACCCACAGAGGGGGCTTACGGGCCAGCCTCGCCTAGTGAACCAGAGTGAGGCTGTGCGTCTGTCTGTACGGCTGTGTCGCTGTACATCTGTATCTGTGAGTCTGCGTCTGTATGGCTGTACATCTGTGCCTCTGTCTCTGTACGGCTGTGGCTGTACGGTTGTGTGGCTGTGCCTTTGTGTCTGAACGGCTGTACCTTTTGTATGTATGTGCATCTGTGTCCATGTGTCTGTGTCTGTACCACTGTGTCTGTATGGCTGTACATTTGTATGTCTGTGGGTCTGTGCATGGGCGAACCCCCAGGATGTTGTTTTTATCAGGGGCTGACCAGGCTCCACGGGCTCTGGGAGCCTGCGGCTGACCAGAGAGCAGCTGGCAGACCGGCCCCAGCAAGCCCAATGGGGAAGGGACTTTAGTCCCACTCACCCACGTTGGTTAGCTGGCATTAGTGGTGGGGGGCAGGGGAGCTCCTGGTGCCCCCAGGTCACGGATTTAACAAACAGAAGCCCACTCTGCACCTGTGGGGCCCTTTTGGCCACTTGGGGCCCATGTTGCCCCCCATTTCCCCACAAGCACCCGAGCCAGAACCCCGAGCTTTTGGGTTTGTTTTTAATCCACCTCCAGCTTGCCCCATAATTCTGGGAGCTGGGGCTCTCAGCAACTCACCTACCACATGACGTGAGCTCCCGTGGCCGCTCTCAGGAGCCCAGGCCCTGCTCCCGCCCATCAGCCACCCCTCCTCTCCTCAGCCCTTCCCGGGCCCCCAGCCAGAGGCGAGCCCCGAGGGCCCCAGGCTGCGGGGGCAAACAAGCAGAGAAACATGGAGGCTTTGAACAGACCTAGGCTGTCTGGCTTCTCTGTCCCAACCTTTGCCAGTGATTGTGGCTCCTCCATGCCCCGGGGTTGGGGGGGGCCAGCCTGCATGCAGGGGGAAGGTGGCAGGGCCCCCGCCCCAGTGCACACACCCTGCAGCCAGGGCAGCCCTTCACCCTCGTGGCCTCCCGTGGAACGGCCCCCACCCTGAGAGGAGCGGGGCTGGGCCTAGCCTGTGCCCCCATCTCTCTAGGGCAGGAGCTGGGCCTAGCCAGCCAGGGCGGGAGCCCAGCCGCCCCACCGGGAGCGGGAGGGCGGGGGCTGCAGCTGGGTGGGAAGGGAGCACATGGCCCAGAGGCAGGTGTCAGAGGCCAAGTGCTTTGCACCCCCTATTTCCTGCCCCCCTTGGCTCCGCTGATGGCAGCCCAGACCTCGGCCACAAACTCGCCCGGGAATGCAAACTCGCCCAGCACTGAGTCCAGGCCCTTGGCAAACTCCGCGGGGCTCCGGCGCGCCTGGGCCACCTCCACCATGGTCGAGGCTGCAGAGAGAGAACTCAGCTCAGCCAGGGCTATGGAGCAGACCCCGACCTCCCTGGGACAGGCCTCAGGCCAGGGCCACCTGCTGAGGGGGGCAGAGAGGCACCAGCCAGCCTGCCTCACACGCCCCTGCCCTGCCCTGCCCCCATCACTGGGCCTAGCCCCTGCCCCAACCCCCACCACCTCACCCTCTGCCCACCCTGAGACCTGGCCCTGCCCCCACCCCATCACCCCACGTGCTGCCCACCCTGAGACCTGCCCCTGTCCCCACCCCCCATCACCCCACCCTCTGCCCACCCTGAGACCTGGCCCTGCCCCCATCACCCCACGTGCTGCCCACCCTGAGACCTGCCCCTGCCCCCACCCCCATCACCCCACCCTCTGTCCCCACCATCACTGGGCCCAGCCCCTGCCCTCCCCATGCCAGGCCTTGCCCTCTGCAGGTCCCCGACCTCTCTCCCCTGCTGCCCATGCCCTTCCCGCCCCGCCCTGCTCACCCAGCTCTACGTCCCGGATGCCCATGTAGCTCTCCAGCAGGTCGTCCACCCTCCGGGCAGCCTCCTCCTCCCAGGCGCTGGGCTGTGGGCAGGGGCTGGGTCAGTGGAGCCACCGTCGGTGCAACCATCTCGGTCCCTAATCACTGCAGATTGCTGGCTCCGAGGGCCAGGGCCAGGCTGGGGCAGGCCAGCGAGAGTCCTGGGCTCTGTGGCAGGGGCCTTCCCAGGACTGGGTGCACCCACCCTAGGCCCAGGGGCGAAGGGAGTCACCAGGGTGCTGGTGGGGAAGGGGCTTTGGCCCGATGGACTCTGCTCTGTACCAAAGGGGGTTCCCTGGCTCAGCACTGATGAGCTTTTTACTCCCAGCTAGTTTGGGCCCCCAGTGGCCACCGCCCCAGGGACAGGGGCTGCCCGGGCCCGGGGCCCTGGCGTGGCAGCGGCTGTGCTCTCCCGGGCAGCTAGGGGGGTGGCCTGGGCAGGAAACGGCCCCTGTCATGGAGGGGCAGGTGCTCAGCAGCCCGGCCCTACCAGGCTGGCACCCTGCTCCTTCGCCCTGCATAGCCTGGAGCTGCCTCCACTCGCTCGGATGCCTGGGCCCCGGCCTGCGCTCCTGGACCTGGGGGGCAGTGCAGCCTGCTCTGGGAGTGTGTGTGACCCCCCCGACCATGCCCACAATGCCCAGGGGATTTCCCGCCCCCGACTTACCACCTCCTCCAGGCTGGCCGGGGCCCAAGCGCGCAGCCGCAGCGTCTCCCTGCCGCTGGCCACCCTGCCCTCACCTGGGCACTTGCTGCTCTTGGTCCTCTGCCCAATCATATCTGGGACAGACAGGGAGGGGAAGTTCAGCGCGGGACCCAGACCAGCCCGGCAGCCAGAGTGCCGGGGCACTGAGCCCAGCCCAGGATTGACCTGCCCCAGGCACCAGGGCAAGGATCCCCCCCAGCAAGAACAGCCCTGGGGCAAAGGGAGCCTAGCACCCCCATCTCCCCACTCCCGAAAAGTGAGTGGTCTCTGGCAGGGACTGGGGAGGATCAGGCCCACTGGGGCCTAGCAGAGTCTGGAGGGAGAAAGGGGCTTTGCCAACTCCTGGGCTGGGCCCCCAGATGGGAGCCTGGGGGTCCCCAGGGAGAACAGCCCATACCTGGGGGGCACATACACACAGGGGGTGTATATACGCATATACACGGGGGGCACATACACACGGGGGGTGCATATACGCATATACACGGGGGGCACATACACATGGGTGGGCGTATACACGGGGGCATGCACACAACTCACCAAAGGCCCTTTTGGGCTGCACCAGCCTCAGGGTGAAGGGCTGGGCCTTGGGCAGCTCCCGCAGCATCTTGGCAACGTCATAGTGGCGGCAGCCCACGATGCTCTGGTCATTGATGGCCTCAATGCTGTCTCCCACGCACCGCCTGCGCCCGGTTGATGATGCTCCCTTCCTTTATTCTCTGGGGGAGGGGGACCACGGCCGGTCAGCACTGGGCAGCCCCCAAAGGCCCAGCCCAGCCCCAGGGGGCAGCGCTGCAGGGCAAAGCGGTGACCCTAGATCTGCAGCCTGGGGTGCGGCACCCGGGTAGAAGGAGATGCCATTTCTCCAGCCCCGGTTGCATGGGGGGGCCCCGAGGTCTGCAAGGTGTACAGGGCACCACCCTTGCAGGGCCCAGCCGTAGGAGGGAGCAAGGCTCAGCCCTTCTCGCCCTGGTCCCTGGCACTGCAGTCTGCAGCTGGGGAGAGGAGCAGTGCGCAGGGCATGTGGGGCCAGTGAGGGGTATATCACCAACGGGGATGTCTGTGCTGGCGAGGGCTGGGCAGTGGGGGTTTCTCCAGTTCTGCTGCCCCCAGACGGGGGCTGGGCCGGCTGCAGCTTCACTCCTGGACCCAGAATTTGGGATTGCCCAGGTCTCTCCCCGGCCTCACTGCGCACCATGAGCCAGGGCAGAGTGGATGCAAGCCCAGCCCTGGGGACGGGCCGTCGGCACCATAAGCCCAGCCCCGGGGACGGGCTGTCAGGACCGTGAGCCACGCCCCAGAGAGGAGCTAGGGGAAGCAATTTCATGGCTGAGGCCCAGGCTGACCCGCTAGCCCAGCCCCCAGCAGGGCTCTGGCACAGGCTGGGTGCTGTGTGGCTCCAGCTCTGGCCTGGGACAGATTCTGATCCCAGCTCTGCTAGGTGAGGATTCCCTGGTCTGTTCCTTCCCTCGGGGGCACCTGGCCCAGGCCACGGTGGGCAGACAAGACACTGGGCTGGATGGACCTTTGGTCTGACCTATCACTGGCACCAGCTGCTTCTGAGGAAGATGTAAGAATTCCTACAGGCAGCTCTAGGTGACCTACCCTAGGGCCTGGTCCCTCCAGCCCCCACAGCCAGCGGTTGGCTTGTCCCTGAAGCAGGGGGTCTCCCTTGGGTTATTTCCTGACTCAGGCTACTCTTACTCCCTGAGGCAATGACCACACCCTTCCCTGAGCCCTGCCAAGCTCTTGGCCTCTCAGTTACCTTGTGGCAGTGAGTTCCACAGGCCATCAGTAGGAAAAGGCATCCCCCTTGGATCAGTTTTGAATTGATCACTTTTCCGTGTCATTGAAGGACTCCTATGTCGCCTCATGGGACGGGAGATCAGAGACCCCCTAACCTGCCACCTCTGCTCTCTCAGCTGCCTCCTCAAACCAGCTCAACCTCCACTTGGTGAGGTTTCCCTATGTCCCCACTCATCCCCTCCACTTGTCTCCACTGCTGTGTGCTGGGAGCCTGCCCCAGGGAATTCCCGGCTGTGTGCAGTGAAGGGTCCATGGGAATAAATATCTGTAAACTTTGCTTCTGGCACATCCATCCCAAAGCCGGATTGTGTGAACCTGATGGGCCCTCCCCCAGGAACCAGCCTTCCCTGACCCCCTCCACAAAGTTTTGTCTTTTCATCAAACTGAAAATGGAAATATTTTAAGACGTGCCACCCAGTGTCTCATGAGTATTGTTTGTAGTTCAGTGATTCTTGCGCCTACCCTCCTTTATGGGCCCAGCTGCCTGGTCAGACCACTACTCCCATGATGCACTAGGCTCTCCTCTCTTGGTGAGGCATCATGGGCATCAGGCTCATAGTGCATCATGGGATTTGAAGTCCAGCTGGGGAGATGAAATACCCAAGGCACCATGAAGCGCTCCTAACCCCAGCCTGTTTGGATGTCCGGGACACAGATTTTTAACAAACACCGGAAGTTTCTCACCGGAAGCTGACAGCCACTTTTCACCAGAAACCTAAGTTTCCACAACGCTCCCCTGCCTGCTGGATAATTTGTGGCCACCCCGCATGCTGCTGTGGCCATTCCAGCCATGACCCTGACTCACCTTGATGAAGGCATAGCCTGCCCCGTTGTCAGTGATGGTCAGCCCCAGCGCATCCTCTGTCTTGGTCACCTCCACCTCCTTGGTCTCGCCCCGCATGCGTGGGCGAAGATGAAGTCCTCCAGACCAATCTGCCCCCCCAGCAGCTTCTGCATGTCCACCTTGTGGGTGTTGAGGGTGCAGAACAGGATCTGCCAGAGAGCAGCCCCTTCACCACCCTGCCCGCTGGGCGTGGGAGCTGGGCACATGCTCCAACAATAGCCTGGCGGAGCAGCAGCTGGCATGCACCAGAAGGGTGCACAGCTCCCAGCATCGTGATGCCCCCACCCCGGGTTGGGAATGCACCTCGCTTTGCTCAGTTTGAGTTGCAGACCCTGGATTCCTGCTTTCTGCCCTGGGGTGGGGGAGTCACTTCTGGATGGTGCATTAATGATCCTGTGAAAGGTGTGTGCCCCATGAAAAGGGAAATGGCCCCTTGGGGAAGCAGGGCTTGCGTTTGCTGGGGACGTTCCCATTCCCTACTGCAGCCCACGACCACACACGCCAGCCCTGCATTATTGATGATCATCGTGTCCGTCACGGCAGTGCCCCAAGCCCGACCCTTGAGGCAAACGCCCTTCACATGATCTACAGCGCGCACCAATAAACGAATGAGCCCCAGAGCCGAGCTCGCCCCACCGACCTCCTTTGGAATGCCAGGGTTTGCAACTCAAAGTGAGCAAAATTAGATGCATTTTCTAACCAGAAACATGATGGGATTTTGCTCTGTTTTGTTGTGGCAGAGCCATGTTGGTTAATTAACCAGACTGGACTCAGTACAATTCCTGGCTTTGATGGATGCCCTGTAGCACATGCCTTAGTTGACCTGTATCTCAGTTTCCCCATCTGTAAAATGGGTATAAACATCCTTCCAGGTCTGCCTGTTGCATGGCTTGCTCTTCAGGGGCAGGGCCTGGCTGAGGGTGTTTGTGCAGCACCCTGGTTTCAGTGGGGAGCCTTGAGGGGATGCCAAGGAATAAAGGTGAATTCCCAGGGTCAGATCTGGTGCCTGAAGAGCTACAGCCAAGGTTGTGAGTCTGACCCAGCCAAGACACAGGACAGGGGCTTGCACTCCCCAGCCCATGCTGCCTACAGAGGGCACCCACAGCTGCTGGGTTACTGCCACCCCACCCAGCACTGCAGACAAGGCCTCAGTTAGGGCAGCACAAGCCCTCCACCTGAGAGTGATGGGAAATTCACTGCACCTGGCAAGCTGCAGAGCAGCATCAGACAGTAACCAGTGAGTCACAGCTCACCTGGGCTCAGGGTCACTGCATTTCCCACAGGGGGACAGGATCCTGCCTTCATCCTGGGGGCAGCCTGGATGTCTGCAATCCTGCTGCTCGGGGGGCTTGAACCCACCACCCCTCCCCAGGCAAGTGTCCTATCCACTAGTCCACAGGAGAACCCACTCCATCACCTTGTCTTTAGGGCATCCCTTATCCTGCTGGGGCAGCCTGGGTGTCGGCTGTCCCACTGCTTTGAAGGGGGCCTCACCTCCCCGGGATAGCCACTCCCAGGTTCCCGAGGGATGGCCCTCACACCCTGGGAACACAGGATGGATAAGGGGGGCCCTGAAGGTAGGGGGGCTGGCACAGTGGATAAGGTACCCACCTGCAGAGCTAGAGGTACAGGGATCAAGCCCTGCCCCACCAGAGATTAGCCAGCACCAGCTTGGCAATGGATAGACCTGGCACCCCTGGGACACAGGAAGGACAGGATGATTGACTCACCCTCCAGCAGGCAAGGTACCTGCCTCCAGAGCCAGAGGTCAAGGGCCCAAGCCCCACTTCCCCAGAAACAGCCACACCCAGCCTCCCAAGAGATAGAGCTGGCACACAAAGGGTAAAGGGGACCTCAAAGGCCCCCAGCACCTCCACTCCCCCCACAGCACAATCCTCACACCACTCAGCTTTTTGCCCAAAGCAGGCTCCTGCCCCAGTTGCAGGTGACAAGCCCTAATGGGACAAATGCCCAGTTTTGCAGAAGTCAGGACAGAACTTAAAGAAGGCTGTCCTGGCCAAAATGGGACATCTAGCTACCCTACAGCTATGCAAGTGAAAGGCCCAGCTAAGAAACAAACCAGCCAGAGTTTTCTTCATCACCCTACAGATTACACAGCCACTTCTAGGCCTAGCTCTTCCCAAAGGTGGGTAAGATGGGGAAACTGAGGCACCAAGTGGGGATATGACTTGCCCATGGTCACAGTCACAGTGGGGCTGGGACTCAATCCCAGGTCTCCTGGAGTCCAGGGCTCCAGCCCTTTACTTGTCTCCTCCCCACCCGGGGCTTTGTAAGGACCACAGAAGCACTGCGGGTACAAGAGACAGCCCCTGGTGCATTGCTAAGCCCCTGGGGGCCTGGAGAGCAGCCCAGTCCCAAGGCACCAAGCAGAGTAGCATCATCGAGCTTGGCATTAGACCTCTGGTGAGCAAAGCCAGCCAGCTGGACTGTGCAGAGCTCCAAGCAACCCCCGCAGACGGAGGCAGAGGGGAGTCTCCGCGCTCTGGGCTAGCTGCCGCCCCACCCCCCGCCCCCACCTCACCTCGGTGGGAGAGATGTCAAAGACCTCGGCGATTTTGGCATACAGCTCCTTCACGTTGGTGAAGCCCTCGATCTTGCCTGTGGGGCTGCCGTGGGCAAGCTGCGTGTGGAAGACCAGCCTGGGCCGGACCCGCGGGGTTGGCTGCGAGAGGGAAGCGGGACTGCTCTCTCCAGCGTGTCCCCCCTCAGGCGAGGCCTCCATGGCCCCCTGCTCCGGGGACACCCCGTTCTCCATGGGCTTCTCCTCCTCCTCCTCCTCGCCTGCCTTCCTGCTCCGCCGGCCCGGTCGCTGCAGCATCCTGCTGCCCTGCTTCCAGGGCCACAACGGCAGCTGCCCCTGCTGAATTATAGATGGCTCCAGCTCCTGGCCCGGCGAATCTGATCCCTGGCGCGCAGGTAATTCGAGGTGCGTCAGATGAGCTGCCCTGTGCACAGGCCCGGCTCCAAGCTGCAGGGCCCACGGGCTGGGAGGGCTCACAAGTGCTACAGCCCCACAGGCAGCTGGGCTAAGGCAACCAGGGGCCCAGGGCTTTGGCCACTCCACCCCCACGGCTGTCAGCCAAAGGCCAGCGGGACTTTACCTCAGGGGAGAGGCCTCATGAATACGGCACCTTCCTGGGCAGTGACAAGGGGCTGCTGGCAGCGAGGGAACCAGCATGTTTAGCATCTACACGCACACGCCTCCGGTCACCCAAAGGCAGCAGCAGCCTCAGAAAACAGGAGCCGAACAAAGAGCCAGGCTCACGAGAGCACCACAGCCAAGCACCGGAGAGCCTAGGCCCCTAAGCAGAAGCCGCCGCTCCAGCACTCAGTCTCTGCGGGCGGAGCAGACGCCCCTGGGCCAGGGTTAGCAGTGTGTCAGAGCAATTGCTTTGGGGGAACGAGGTTTGTGGGTCATAGCCCCTCCCACACGGGGCCCTGCCCCCAAAGGGGGCTCTGTGTGACTTTTCCATGGCTTTTCACCCTCAGAGCCATGGAATAGTGGCTCTGGCATCAAGGTGGAAGCTGATCCGTCCCTAAGGCAGCACCTCCAGTCCAGCGCCGGGCGGTTTCCTCAGATGGGAGAGCAGCAGCTAAGCTCTTGGCAAAAGCCAAGACAAGGAGATCGGAGCGAGAACTTGGAGTTCCGGGGGTGTTAATGAAAGCAAACCTTGCCCACGGCTGCGCTCTGCACCTGCCCCTTGCTCCGTCTTCATGCCATGCCTGCTGTCTTGGCTGCCACCACCTAGTCCTTAGCCCCACAGGCCAGGGCTCTGTTCCATCTTCTGTCCCGTCTCCTATGGGCCCTCCCTGCATTCCTGGGCAGGCTGCTGGGGAAACCCAGCTTGACTTTGAGAGCCTAGTGGGAGTTTGGGCAGAAAATAAAACCTCTCTTCTGCTGTGGGAGTTGAGCTGCATGGATCAGAAACATGCAGGCTCTTCACATTGCACCATCAGGACAGGCACTTAGACGGGGTCCGTCTGCCAGGGAAGCCTGAACATCATTTACTCGCTTCAGCTCCCCCACATGGTCCTGTTTTGAGCGGGGTGCCTCCTAGGTCTCTTCCCACCCTAAATGGATGGTTCTGTGACTGTAATCCAGAGTGGGCCCTCACATCCCAGATTCACTGCACTAAGGAGACAGCCAGAGGCTAAGCTCCTTCTCGGTGTCCCTGCCACAGCTCACAGGACAGCCAGGGGTCCTAGTGTAACTGTGAATGGGGGGACCACTCAGCCACTCACAACACACGCACTTTGCCCACAATCCCCCCACCTCCGAACCCTTCACACAGGGCAGCAGACTGGGTCTCTACCCCTTTTTATTTGCACAAAACATCTCCCCGGTCTAAGCACGGCAGGCTGGAGCTGAAGTGCCGCGACACAGAGGTGCTTACAAAAACCAGCTCTTGCTGCAGCTCCGTAGCAGCCCACGTGTTAGCCCCACGGGAGAGCGACTGCTCATTGAAACGGAGCGCTAGTTACAGAGTGCTAGTAAGAAAATAAGTCTCTCTAATGCCATGAGCTGAGGTCAGTGACGAGCCCCCTCACCGGGAGACACGGAGTTACGACCCAGACAGAGCCGGCAGAATGGGGGGAGGCGCTTGTGCGATGGGCATGGCAGCTCCTGCATGAGGGGAATGTTTAAGCCACTGACATTACTGGCTCAGGTGATGCAGAATGCGGGTGCGGGAGCAGTGGGCTCCAGCGTGTGCCCCCATCCCCGCAGACACTGGAGAATCTGGGCTCCCACCTTCCCCTTCCCCCAAAGGGGCAGGGAGGGGAGCCGCTCTGCCCTGCAAGGCTGGAGGACAGCAAGGTGCAGAGCACCCCCAGCCTGAGGGTCGGTGGCAGGGCTGGGAGCTTATCCAGAGCTGTCAGGCCATTGCCCCTTGGAACGGAGCAATGGTGCGCAGCCAAGCCAGAGCGCAAGCCAGAAATTCCAAATGGAGGCACGGACCCCTTGGAAACCTTAGTCCATGGAGGGCCAGGGCTCTGCGGACCACGCGCTGAAAAGCCCTATTGAGCGGGGCGGGCGCCGGGGGCAGGACAGGCATTTCCAAGCCGTAGCGCAGACAGACCATAGAACCACAGAGACCTCAGGAGGTCAAGTCCAGCCCCCTGCCCTAGGCAGGACCAATCCCAACTCAATCAACCCAGCCAGGGCTTGGTCAGATGGTCATCCCCAGGGAAGGACGGATCCTGCCACACGTCCCTGCAGTGCGGAGCCCCTACCATACACCCCCACACTAACCTCGTGCTCAGCTGCAGCTCCCTGTGACCAGGCTGGCAGGTGCTGCAGGCAAGTTGCAGGCCCCACCCTTGGCACAGCAGTCTGGGCTCTGCTCTGCCCGCTAACAGCCCTGCGCAGGTGCTGTGATGGGATCTGAACCCCTCAGCCCAGTGCGTCACGCTAGTGCCCTCTGGCGTGGGCCACACCAGCAGAGAGGGCTTAGGAACAGGTGGCCTGGCGCGAGGCGCCCCACCACAAGGAGGCGCAGGGAGGCGGGCAAATGGCTCTTAGCTGCTCCCGGAGGGTTGGTGGCAGTCGACGTTCAGAGCGAATTCAATCATTTCTTTGCAAAACGAACTGTCCAAGCCAGGCAGGGCCTGCGGCGAGGCCATGGGAGCCAGCACACGTCTCGTGGCAAGCCGGAAAGGTGAGCCCCCAGCTGACAATGGGCGGCTGGCGTTTGCCAGGCTTGGGCTAAGCGGCTAAGTTGCTGCTATGCAGATGCTGGGGCGCAGCGCTCTGGGACCTATGGCCCAAACATCTGCACTACAATTATACCCTCGCCCGGGCCCCAGGAGCCCAAATCAGCCATGCCGCTGCGCCCCGAGCCATCTCTGCAGGATTGGCCAGGAGGGAGTGGGGCTCCCATTCCCTACCCACACAGAGCATGGCCCCCTTCTGCCAGGGCCCCGCTCTCTACAGCGCACGGCCTCGCCTTCCCGAGCTCCAGGCACCCACGGGGCAAGTAACCCTCAGCCCCTCAGGACATCTGTGGGCTCAGGACAGGATGGCGGGGGGTGTGGTAACCCTGGAGACACCTGCTGCACCTCATGGCACAGGGCTTCACTGCAGAGTAACAGGAGACTAGCCTGCAGCTCTGAGCCTGGCCAGGGCGAGCAGTGCCCGACCTAGTACGTGTCCGAGCCAGCCTGCCACTCCCCTGGGTGCCACTAGGACCTCGGGGGCACTTCCTAGGTGCTTTGTGCCGCAGGGAGCTGCTCTAGGAGTCTTTCCCAATTGTGGGAGACCGTGTCTGTCCTCCTGGGCACACTGGGGAATTATGGGAAGGTGCTGGAGGACTAGCACTGAGGGATTTAGCCAGCTAGCCCGGGCTGAGAGCACCACCAAACTCAGGGGACAGGGCTGGATGTGTGGACAGGAGGGGGTTGAGGTACCACCCAGTAAGAGCCTGGGTTAACTCAGCAGTGAAGGGCCCATCTACACCACCAACCCAAATGCAGACTGGGGCCTGTTCCAGGCAGCAGGACTGTAACCAGACGGATCAGGCTGGGCCTAGCCCAGTTCTGATTCAGCTTGTCCCATCCTCTGGGGAAGGATCACTTGATGATGACCAGTTCTGTTCATTCCCTTTGGGCACCTGCCACCGTGGGCAGACAGGACCCAGGGCTAGATGGACCTTTGGTCTGACCCAGTCTGGCTGTTCTTATGTCACTACAAATATGGCCCACAGCCAACTAAGGCAGAAGACAACTGGCTGAGGACAAGTGAGCTGGGCTGTTCTTGGCATGCAGGCAGGGCCTTCCCACACCTCCAGGGCAGAATGCCCAGCCGAGCGATTTTAGGAGTAGGGGAGCAGAGGCCCCACCCCGCCCTCCCAGGATCGCAGAGCACGTTAAAGAGCCACAGCCTCATGGGAGTCGAGTGTGAACGTGAATCTGCAGACATCCTGCAGCAAGCGCTCCGGGAGCGAGGGGAGCAGTGTACTGGTGAGCAGCTTCTGGACAGTTTGAAGGCCGGTGGTTTAATTTAGTACAGCTGCTGCAGGGTAGCCAGCACTGCTGCACAATTCTGGGGCCTGGCTGGAGAATCGAGGGCCAGCTTGCAAGGGGCCTGCGGAGCCTGCAGCACATCCAGGAGTCTCACTGGCCACAAGCAGCAGGGATCACATCCCACTGCGCTGAGCCCCAGCCCTGCCACTCAGGAGGGCAGGGGGCTCAGGAGGAGCCAAGAAGTGACCCCGCAAGCTGCTCTGTATCCCACTTGGGGGCCTGCCCCTCAGCCTCCACAAGTGCCCGGCCCAATTCTCAGTTGCAGGGAAGGACCCAGAGTTACTCAGCCTGCTCCAAGCCCTTCTCCAGCAGAGATCTGTGCAAGGCAGAGCTGCTGAGGTGTGAGGCTCCGGCGGATTCCAGGCGTCAGGGTGGGTGGAGGGAGGTGGCTGAGGCTCTCAGGCTGAGTCAGTGCTGGGCCGCAAGCCACACCAGGCTTTTCATAAGTGTTCACTAAGAACAGGAAAGAAAAAGGCACGTGTAAGCACGCTCGGCTCGCCCTCGGCCAGGGGACTTCCGGTGCCTCTTCACTGCTACCCGCGCCTGCCTCCAGCCCACCCTGGGGATGTCCCTGAGGCAGATGGGGGGGATTTCAGTGTCCATGGCACTGCCCACCTAGGCAACAGTTGCTGCAGGGGCAGATGCTGCAATGTGAACTCCCAAGGCCAGTGGGATGGGGAAGAGTGGGAGAAAATCCCGGCAGGAATAGCAGGACAGGCGATCCCAGGACATACCCTGCCCTGTCCCCTAGCTGCCATGGAAAATGGGGCATCCCCAACCACATGGGCCCCAAAACGTAGAGTAACAAGCCCCACGCATGGACCCTTCAGTCACAGGTTGGCTCAGCACTGAGCTGGCCTGCAGATGCCCTGGGGACATTTGGGCTGTTCTAGCTGCGTCCCAGGGAGGGCTGCTTGGCTGCGAGGGGGTGTCACAACAGGCTTGGGGCCTAGGCTGAGCACCACCGTGCAGAGTAGACCCCCCTGCAGCCCCTGGCACCAGGCGTTTCCCAACTGGCACCACCACACCGGGGTGTGACATGCTGGAGGGGACTCACATTCTCCCGTTCACCCCCCCAAGAACGACCAAGGGAGAAGCCAAGCACCAGGGCAGCCTGAGTCAATTCCACCACATCCTCCTCTCGCCTGCCAAGAACTGGCTCCCCCAACACCGATACGGCCTCCCCCCCAGAGCTGTGGGCACCGAACACCTGCCAGGCGGATGCGTAGGCCAGGCGAGAGCCAGCCCCACCCTCAGTGAGCACTGCTGGGGAAAGCCCCGCTCACCTGGCTATCCGGGAGAGGATCTCCTTGATGCGCACAACCAGCTTCTCGTGCTGGAGGGGGTTGCTCTCGATGGCGCTGTGCAGTTTGGCCATGTAGAAATCCAGCGTGCCCAGCGTGGGGGTCTCTCCAGTGCCTGGGGACGGGGCCTGTTAGTCCCGAGCCCAGTACCCTCAGGGGCCTGCAGGATTCGGACCGGCACTCGAGGGGGGTTGCCCACAGCCCTTTCACTGGATGGAGAGCTCCGCTCTGAGGCCCAAGCCTCGGGGTCACCCCCCGGCTGGCCCATTGCTCCCAGAGTGGATTTACCACAGTGGGCCTGTTGGGGAGACTCCCCGTGCCAAGACCCCGTCTGCTCTGCACAGACATTGCTCAGCAGGGGTTTGCCCTCTATCCAGCTGCCCAGCCAGAGGGGGCTGCACTGCCCCGGTGGCAGCGCCTCCTCTCTGCAGCGCCGCCAAGGGGGCTTCGGGATCCGCTGCGCTGAGAGGGAACGGCAGGGAGGCTTCGCGCCCCATCTCCAGCCGGCCACCCACGCGCAGATCCCCACCGCCAGCCAGGGGGCTGTTCAGGGAGAGGCTCTCGGGGGGCGGCTCCCATGATCCTCCTCCCCTCTGCTTCCTAAGCCCACCTGGGATGGGGAGGGCAGCGAAGCTGGTGGTCAGGGCCTGCCGGACAGACTGGAGCTGCTGCTGCAGGGCCAGCGTCTGCCTCTCCTCCAGCGCCAGCTCCTGCTCCAGCTTCTCCTTGGCGCAGCTCATGCTCTCCGTGTGCTTCTGCAGGATGGCGTTTTGCTCCTCAAACTCCGTGTTCATCTTCCGCAGGCGCCGCAGCTCCGCCTCCCGCGCTGCCCCACACAGACAGGGGGCGGGTCAGTGCAGAGAACAGGGAGAGCCCAGGCTCCCCCCAGCTTCAGACAGGCCCAGGGCCAACCAGCGCTGGCATGGGCAACATGGGTCACGGCAGAGCCCAGGGGCCCCAGCCAGGTGCTGCCCGTGTTCTTGGCCCATTAGCCGCACACCCGGCCCGTGCAGGGGCAACTGAGGCAGAAGTCGCCTCGGGCAGGATGCTGGGGCCAGCGACTCCATTCCGAGGGCTGCCTGGCCCCCTGCCATGGTGCTGAGAGGCTCAGCAACCACAGGCCAGAGGGGCTGGGTTTGCCATCCTGGGTGGGATGGGCTATGGCAGGCCAAGAGGCTATTTACACCAGGGACCCTGGGTCTGCCCCGTGCGCGTGGGAGGTGAAAACCCAGGGCAGCCTTCTGCCCTGGCCCAAGCTGTGCCACTGGTAATATGCTAGGGATCCCCGCCACGCTAGGCGCCACCCGACCACAACGTGGGCTGGTCCCTGCCCCAGCGAGTGAAATCCTGTCCCCCCAGGCTCAGTACCTTTGTTCTGGTCCAAGAATTCCTCGGTGAAGATAGGCACGTCAAACGTGGAGAAGCCATCCCCGCCACAGTCCCCGCCCTGGCCGGGAGCAGACACCGGTTAATGGCCAGGGGCCAGCACAGGTCAACTCCAGGCTGAGGGTCGAACTCCCCTTTGCCTGGAGGGACTCCTGCCTCCTCTGGGGGTCACACACAGCTGCTCTGCTTCAGCTCAGGGGTTAGGGGAAGGCATCAAGGTGCAAGGACCCCAGCCAATCCCAACACAGCCCCATAGTCCCTGGCCTTGGCACCTGGATAGGATATTTTAAAGGCTGCACAATAACTGCCCACAACTGTTACAGGCTCAGCTCCACATGCCACAGCTGTCTGATCCCAGTCTGCAGCCAAGACCCAGTCACACCCCTCAGCCAGAGTCACATGCAGCAAGTCTGCCAAGGGCCATTAGGTGGCAGGGGAGAGACAGGAAGCCCTTGGCACGGTGCCCTAGGCGGGAGCTGCCTATGCCCTGCATGGAGCCAGGCCCCTCTTCACCCCTCACATGCAGCTGGAGAGGTTTTACCACCTTGCTCTGCAGAGGGCTCAGAGCTCCCCCAGCTGGCACCTGGCACCTCAGCCCCACCCCCAGGCACTGCCTGCCCTGGGGAGAGCCACCAGGGTACTTACCTTGTGCAAGTGCCCGTTCAGCAGAGTGTTCACAGATGCAGAACCAGCATCCTCTGGGGGCACAAAGGGGTCAGAGGTTACTCCCCTCATCCAGCCGTGCCAGGCCCACTCTGCCAGCACATGGCAGTGAAAGGCATGCTGCCAGCTCTTTCCTCACCCCCGGGGTCCACAGCGCTTCCAGTCCCTCAGTGCCAGTGGGGGCAGGACAGGGCGCACTGGGCTGTGCTCAGGGGCCCAGCTGAAACCCAGCCCCACACACTCCCTGCACCAACCTTTCTTGATCTTCTTCTCCTGGATCTTCTCTGTGCACATCTTGTAGGCCTCCGACTGCTGGTACTCCCGCAGCTCCTTCATGTACTGCTGCTTCTCGCGCTCCGCCTCGTCCAGGTACCGCTGGAACCACATGGGGTCATGGCACAGACCACAGAGCAGCCCTAGACAATACCCCCCAGCCCAGATCCCAACAAATATTCCAGGGCGTGACTCCTGGAGTCTAGCCCAGCACGCAAGGCCCGGCTCCCTCGGCCGCCAATGGCAGCCCAACCAGGTAGCCATGAGGAGCTTGCTACTGGCTGACACCCCAGCCTCCAGTCGAGCCGCTAGACATACGCCCTGCAGTTACGGAAGGGAACAGGCCCCAAACACATAGCACTGCAGCTGATTAGGCAAAAGCTTTGGGACCTGTCCCACGGACCCCAGCCCAGCCTCCCTCGGACGCAGCCTATCCTACTCACGAGAGGTTCTTGCATGGGGCTGGTGGTGCGGGACGGGGCCAACAGCCTGAGTGGGTATGGAGCATGGCTGGAAGCCGGGTCCCACGGCCGGGCTAACACAAGGGGTGACTCCCCATCTCCCCCAGCACCTGTTTGTCCACAGGCTGTAGTTTGCTCCATTCAGCTCCCAGCATCTTGGTGATCTCCGGGAAGGGCAGGTCGGGATGCTGCATGCGGATCTGCTCACGGCGTTCGTTCAGGAAGCGGACATAGCCCGTCACCGGGGCCTTGGGGCCATTGGGCAGGATCTTCTTCCTCTTTTTCCCTTTGGGCCAGCCTCTCTTCTTCACTGGCTGTTGCCCCACAGGGGAGGGAAAGAAACCAACCAACATGCTGGACTGGAGCTCGGTGACTGAGTTCACAGGGGGGAGGTACAGAGCGCCTTGCAACCCTGTGCAGTTAGCCCCCCCCCCCAAGGCCCAGAGCCGCTGGCCTTTCTTCCCAGCCCTGTGCTGCAGCACAAGGCCCCCCAGCATGCGACACAGCTGCACTAGGACTACTGCCACGTGAGCAAATGCATGTCTGTGCACAGGCTTATGCACAAAACCCCCGGCAAAGCAGCTCCTGGTTGGACCTAACCCCCCACTCCCCGCAGTGCTGTAACCCAGCCGCCACTGCACCGTACTTCTGCATTAGTGCCAGCTCACCTCCTCCTCACCAAGGGGCTTCTCGTTACTGGTCCGGGGAACCTCCCCCTTCTCCTGCTTGATGGCCACCAGGAAGTTCCCATGCTGGCCTTTGCCAGTGGCATGTCTGCAACCGGAAAGCTTGTGTCACATGGGGATGGGGAAAGGGCTGAAGCGCACTGGCAGAGACACTACTGGGATGGCGCTGCTAGTGCACGCCTCTACGCCCTGCCCTGCCTCCTGCTGGGAGGGGCTGGGAATGCAGGAGCATCAAGAGTCCCACACAGCCAGCGGTCATTATGCCGTGCAACTGTCCCTGCTAACAGAGCCTTCCCTGTCTGCTTTATGAGAAACAATCGCATTCCAGGCACATCCCATTGTCCTGGCACAGCCAAACCCTGACCTTGCTTTAAGTTAGGAGAAGGGGAAGGTGCCTACCAAATTTAGTGGTCTTACTTCTTACCATTTAGGAGGAGTTCTTGAACAAACAGACTCAAAGTCAAACAGACAAACTCTCTCAAATATATGCAGTAAAACCTGTGTTATCCGGCACGCTCGGGGATTAGGGCGTTCCGGTTATCTAAAAATTCCGGTTATCTGAGGGTCCCATCAACCCAGGAAAAACCAATGGACAATAATAGTAAAACTCCAGTTTTTAATATTGGTAGTTTTGTAGTGTGAGGCAGTTGGTCTCACATTTCTATTTTGAGTTAAATAAAAAATTGTTAAGCCCATCATGGTAAACCAAGCCAGGCCTGTGCACCTGAAGATGTGACAGTATTGTGGCTGGGGCAATGCTGGTTAACAAAGTTTTCTGGTTAACAGAGTGCCGGATAACAAAGGTTTCACTGTAGTAGATTTTATACACACCACTGGGGGGGTGGGGAGAGTAGCAAAGTTGCATGTAAAAATATATATATATAAAGATAAACCTATCTTATAGAACTGGAAGAGACCTTGAAAGATCATTGAGTCCAGTCCCCTGCCTTCACAGCAGGACCAAGCACCATCCCTGACAGATTTTGCCCCAGATCCCTAAATAGACCCCTCTAGGATTGAACTCACAACCCTGGGTTTAGCAGCCAATGTGCAAGCCACTGAGCTACCCCTCCCCCCCCATCTTAAAAGAACTGGCTCAGGAGATATCGGAGTAGATGTTAATTTTTAATACATCTTGGAATACCAGGGAACTTCCAGAAGACTGTAAGAAAGAGCTAACATACTAGTATTCCAAATGTGAAAGTGGGTTGACTCAAGTAACTATAGGCTTGTTAATCTGACATGAATCATAGGCAAAGTAATGGAAAATACAGAAAATGATTCAGCTGCTAAGGAATCGATGGATGGGAGCATAGCTGAAGCCAGTCAGCATGGGTTTCTGGAAAACAGGTGCAGACAACAAGTCTGTTTCATTCTTTGTGATTACTAGTTTGGCCAATAACCACAACTGCACAACTGTAACAGACTGGTAAGGTATTTGAGTTAATACTGCATGACAATCTGACTGAAAAATTAATACTCTCCACTATCAATAAAGCATTAAATGGATTAAGAATTGGCTAACAGACAGATCTCAAAGAGGAGTTGCCAATGGGGAACCATCACTGAACAGATGTGTTTGTAATGGGCTTCTCAGGGACTGCTACCAAGCCTGATGCTATTCAACATGCTCATCAATGACCTGGAATTAAATACAACATCAGTGTCGATCATGTTTGTAGAGGGGTAACTAATGCTGAGGACAGGGCAGTCAGACAGAGTCATCTGGAGCACCTGGCAAGCGTACAACCAAATGCAAAGTTATTCATCTAGGACCAAGGAAAGGGGCTTGGGGTCACAATGGAGAAGCACCTCAACATGAGCTCTCAGTGCGACACTGTGACAAGAAGCACTTTGATACAACCCTTGGATGTCCAAACCAGGAGTAGCAAGCAGAAGCAGGGAGGAATTTTACCTCTGCCTGTGGTGTTGGTGAGACTTTGCGTCCAGCTCTGGGATCTACATTTTAAAAAGGCTCTTGAAAAATTGGAGGTGATGTAGAAAAGAGCCACAAAAATGATCTAGAAAAATGCCTCACAGTGAGACACTTAATGAGCTCTATCTGTTTAACTGATCAAAAGCTGACTTGATTAAAGCCTATATGTACCTGGGGCAAAAATACCAGGGACTAAAGGAGCCATTTAATCTGCCAGAGAGGGAGAGACCAAGAACCATAGGCTCAAAACTGAAGCTTGGCAAATTCAATCAGAACTTAGGACCAACATTTTAACAGTGAGGGTGATTAATCATTGGAACAAACTACGAAGGGAGCCTCCATTTGTTGATGGCTTCAAGTGAAGCTCTCTGAGTTTATTACCTAGACTTCATTGCTTTCAGGCACTACAAGGCCGGTCATCATCACCATGGCAACAGGAACAAACAGTTGGCCTGTTGCATTCTGGTAAAGGGAAAGAGCCTGCAACACTTACAAGATCCCAGTGGCCAGCTGTTTTGCACCATGCGACATGATGAATTTCTGCAGACACCACCTTAGAGCACCAGGAAATGCTCAAGCAGCTCAGACCAGGCCACCTGTAATGTGCAATCAAGTTTCATTATAGACATTTCAGCAACCAGGCAGCAAGGTGAAAGGTTATTGGAAATTGGAGGCAACAAACCACCCAGCACCAACTGAGCAAGCTACAGTCCAGCTAAAACAAGGCCCCAGTGCCCATCTGGCAAATCCCATTCATACTGTCTCCTGCTTTGATGACTCAGGGTTCAGGACTCCTGGGTTCTATTGACAGCTCAGATACTAGCTCATTGTGTGACATTTGGACAAGTCACTTCCCTTATCACCTCTAGAAGCAAAATGATAAATGTGCAAAATAAAACAAGGCTATTTAAACAGCAAGCTTAACACTGCACCAAAAAGATATTCAAGGATTTAAAGCAGCCTCGGCACAGCAGGCACAGGTAACAGTCTGACTAGCAGCTGTTTTGCTGGGCAGGCCAGAGAGCTGATGTTACTTGGGGAATACTGAAGCTATTTCCTCATTCACTTATTTCAATTTATATAATACGCGCTGCTCATTCGAAGCTCTAAGTGCCCGGACCCACAATTAATGGTACCAAAAAAGGCCCAACCCTCTACTAAAGTTCGCAAGCTTAACTTCAGTGAGTTACAATCTGCTCTGGTGCCACCAAGCCTCGGGGAGTGCTGCACGCGCTACTCACCCCAGCACCCCCTCTCGTTAAAGCTGGGGAAACTGAGGCACGGAGCATCAAGGAATGACTTGGGCAAGGTCGCACGGTGAGTCAGTGGCAGAGGCGGAACCCCCCGCTGGGCCGCTGCAACAGGAGAGTCACAGAGACAGGCCGGAGGGGGGGGCGGGATGGGGGGCTCAGCCCCACCTTGTCAGAGCTCGGGGGGCCCGGCCCGGCCCCCTCCTGGCCCCGTCCCCAGCAGCTCCCTCTAACCCCCCAGCTCAGGCCCCCCATGCTCCCCCCCCACTTCCCCTCTTCCCCCCAACTTCCCTGGCTCGGCGGCCCCGTCTCTCTCTCAACCGCCCTTCCTCGCTCCGCCCCGCCCGCCCGGAGCCCGGCCCCGCATTGGCTACCCGGCAGGCAGGCGTCAGAGAGCGCAGGCGGTGATTGGTTTCGTCAGAAGCAGTGGGCGGGGCGGTGGCTTTGCGCGCTGGTCGCGTCAGGTTCGGTTGCGCGCGGCTGTGCCCCAACCAATCAGAAATCGGCTTCCGGAGCCTCGCCGAGGAGAGGGTCTTAAAGGGCCAGTTGCCCAAAGTGATCGACCCCCCCTTTCGCCAAAGTAGCCAGGGCCCGTGCCCCCCCCGCCTAGAGCCAGGGTCAGTGACCCCCACAGGCAGGGCCCGTGCCCCCCCCGCCTAGAGCCAGGGTCAGTGACCCCCACAGGCAGGGCCCGTGCCCCCAGCCTAGAGCCAGGGTCAGTGACCCCACAGGCAGGGCCCGTGCCCCCCAGCCTAGAGCCAGGGTCAGTGACCCCACAGGCAGGGTCCGTGCCCCCCACCTAGAGCCAGGGTCAGTGACTCCCACAGGCAGGGCCGTGCCCCCCCGCCTAGAGCCAGGGTCAGTGACCCCCACAGGCAGGGCCCGTGCCCCCCCAGCCTAGAGCCAGGGTCAGTGACCCCCACAGGCAGGGTCCGTGCCCCCCCAGCCTAGAGCCAGGGTCAGTGACCCCCACAGGCAGGGTCCGTGCCCCCCCACCTAGAGCCAGGGTCAGTGACCCCCACAGGCAGGGCCCGTGCCCCCAGCCTAGAGCCAGGGTCAGTGACCCCCACAGGCAGGGTCCGTGCCCCCACAGCCTAGAGCCAGGGTCAGTGACCCCCACAGGCAGGGTCCGTGCCCCCCCACCTAGAGCCAGGGTCAGTGACCCCCACAGGCAGGGCCCGTGCCCCCCCAGCCTAGAGCCAGGGTCAGTGACCCCCACAGGCAGGGCCCGTGCCCCCCCGCCTAGAGCCAGGGTCATTGACCCCCACAGGCAGGGTCCGTGCCCCCCCAGCCTAGAGCCAGGGTCAGTGACCCCACAGGCAGGGTTTGCATCACTCTCCTCCACACAGCCAGGGGCTCCCCTGCCCCCCAGAACTAGGGTTTGTGATCCTCCACCTCGGACCTGTGAAACACCCCCCACACACACATCACCGCAGCCAGGGTTTCTACCCTGCACGCAAATCACCCCAGCCAGGGTCTGTAATTCTCCCCCCCCCCCCGCACTAACACACCCCAGCCAGGGTTTCTAGCCACCCCCAAGCTCCCAGTAGGGACTCTCAATCCCCTATATCATGCCTCCCACACACAGTCAGGACCCCACAAAACTTGCTTGGTTCTATCCAAGTCTCTAGCATTTTATGAATCTGCCTCAAATCACGCATGAGGGGCTGTCATTTGTGGCCTTGGCTTAGATTCAGAGGAGCCCCAGAAATGCAAAACCAGGGTGTGCAACCCCCATGGGATGGCAAAGAGGCATCAATGGCTCCAGGAATCCCCGCGGACCAGATGCACAGAGCCATGCACAGCCACAACGGCAATACCCAATGGCCACCATGGATCTGGCTCCAGAGGTGCTATCAAAACCATCTTCAAGACACAGATACAAAATAGATTCACTTGGTCAATGTCTCTTGCCATGCTAGTAACATGCCAATGCCCCAGCCCAGGTGTGATGCTTCCCACATGGGACCCAGGGCTGGGAGGCACCTCATTACCACATGCCGTGAGCATGAGGAAACCTCATCAGTGCCTGCTGGAAGTCAGCCCCGCAACACTCGTTCTCCTCTCTCTCCAAGTTAGCAACTGCCAAACTCCAACCCCACGAGCATCTCCTTGGAGTGTCCAACGTCTGGTCCACCGGACACTCACAGTATTCACAGATTCGCTGCTTCCAAAGAAACAGCTTTGCCTCAGATCACTGCTCTGCTTAACCGCAGCACTCATCTGTTTGTAGTGAAATCAGGCCTAAGTAGTAGCAAGTGGAGAAACTGGAGACAAATTGTTACATATAAACCAAAATGCTAACAAGCATTCTAGAGTCTCCATCTCCTTAACAAGATACTTTTTGGCCCCTGGAATATCGCTCACCACCATTTTCTAGCCTCTCCTGTCATAACACAAACACCTTTAAAACTAGCCTCCTTGGTGTATTCCCTTGAGCCCTCCAGACAGACCTTAATAATCCTTTGTCCTAAAGAGGATCCCCTTGCTGTTTGGTTTTCCTGTGACATTCTTTTCTTGTAGATTTCACAGTCTGCTGCTGCCCAAACCAACGCTGGGAGGGCCACAACATACTGCACACACATGAGAAGATTAGGTGATGTTCCTCTATTATCCCCTGCCTGAAAGGTACATGTCTGAGGCATGTCACCACCTGGTGACCTGCCTTAATTTTCAATATAGAGACATAACTCATTAAATAGCAGCTGTGGGTACATTTCACAATAATTATGATAATAGATGGGCTGCTGGATCTCAGGAGAGGTCTCACACGCCACTCACCTGTTATGCGTATGTCTGATCCAGGGGACCCCTGTAGAACTCTGTACATTCGCTATGCTCTTTCTCCATTGGCATCACGAGGACCTGGGGTCACTTGGGCCCACCCCCAGGCTGCCTCAGACTACCCTTTTCTGCTCCTCCCATCCCGGTTGCTGAAATTGACATATCTGAAGCGAGACAGTCACAGCTGAAAGAAGCAATGGGAACCAACCCCTGGATTTTTAAAAAAACCTCCAGTCAGGTTAAATTCTGTGCTTAGATCTCACTGTGATAAACAGTATTTGCAAGCCTAAAATAGATCTGAATAATTCAGAATAATCCTGCACAAAATTTGATTCGGAATATTCCTAAATTATATTAGGGCTGCCTAGATGCCAACTCCGGAGTTTGTGACATTTCTAATTTGATCACCATAATATTTAAAACCATTACTGGTTGCTGGAAGGATCTTTCCTTTGTAAACACAAATGCTTGGTTTAACTCAAGTGTGCTTTGGAGATCATAACACTTAGCACTTTATAGCAGTTCATATTTCCAAGGGCTGCACAATGTCAGTTCATTAATAAAGCTGACAAAGCCTGCTGTAGATACTAAGTGCAAAAATATTTGGCATAAAGATACATGTCATTCTGTTTAAAGATTCACACGGTGCTTTTTTTTCCTTTATAATTGCAAGTGGCATATTGCTTTCCAGGGTACTTGACATGCTTACTCTGTATATACGTTGGTCCTTCTTTGATCCTAATGGGGAGCCAAAGTTCAGGGCCTTCCAAGTTGTTTCTGCTGGGAGAGAGCGAGAATGGATTGAGGAGTCAGGCATTCCTTTGGTGCAATCCTGTTTATTTACAAAGAACAGGCCCAGAACCCGGTTTCCCTGAACCCAGCTGGGGTCTAAAGAGCAGGAGACCATTTCTTTGCTCCCAGCCCCTTGTAGTCAGCACTCAGCCCCAAACCTCTCCCAGCTTTTCTCAGGGTTGCATGTCCAGCGATTGTTCAGGCTGAATATGGCTTTCTGCTCCTTTGCTGGGCCTGAGTCCATGAAGGTTCCTCTGCTTCTCTCTTGCACACCCCAGGGGTACGATCTGCTCCCATTTAACATGGGGGAAACTGAGGCACAGACTGGTTGAGGTAAGGCGTGGCAGTTACATAGAAAAGCTTGGACACCCCATGTGCTGCAGGGGGCAGCCAGGCAGGTGGCCAAGGGATCCATCGCTCTGTGGCTCTTGCAGCCTTATGCCCCCGTGGAGGCCTGGGGCACACTGCCCCACCCACAGGCTTTAGGAGTTGCCATGGGGAGGCGCACTGGGTCGCACCCTATTTCTGAGCTGAGACACAGAATTTGCGCCCAAGGCCCATTCTCACCCCCTGCACAGAGCTGCTTGCAGAACGTGCAGGAAACTAAAGCCCCCCACTGAGGAGCAGTCCAGGTCATTGACACTCGCTGCCACAGCCGCCATTGAGGGAACAGCGGGAAAGCCCGGCCATCGTGCAGAGACCAGGAGAAGGCCCACGGAGATGTGCCAGATCAGGAAATAATTAGTCCCTCCCCCTGAGATGGCCTGAAAGGGATAGATCAGCCCTGCCCAGCTCCTCAGGCCCTGCAGATCTGAGGCAGATGGGATTGAAGCTCACCACATCTCATGGGAGGCCCCCCATAGGGTGTGTCTAGACTACACCTCTCTGTCGACAGACAGATGTAGATTAGGCACGTCAAAATTGCTAATGAAGCTGGGATTTAAATATCCCGCACTGCATTAGCATAAACATGGCCACCGCTTTTTTTCGAAATGGAGCTTTTTCGAAAAAACCAAACAAACGGCAGTCTAGACGCGGATCTGTCAAAAATAAAGCCTTTTTCGACAGATCCTGTATTCCTCAAAAAATGAGGTTTACAGGATCTGTCAAAAAAGGCTTTATTTTCGACAGATCCGCATCTAGACTGCCAGTTTTTTCCAAAAAAGCTCCGTTTAGAAAAAAAGCGGCGGCCATGTTTATGCTAATGAAGCATGGGATATTTAAATCCCAGCTTCATTAGCAATTTCGTCGTGCCTAATCTACATCTCTCTGTTGACAGAGAGGTGTAGTCTAGACGTAGCCATAGTGGCCTGTTTCACCTGTGCAGCCTCCTTTCACTTTGGCTTCTTGGGCCCTTCCTTGCTTCTGGTCTCTTTTGGGCCCCACCCCTTCACCTCCCCCCACTCCTGCCTGATCCCGCAACAGCTTCCACCTCCTCCCTCCCACTCTGCAGCTGCGCGATTCAGCTCCTCCTCCTCCTCCAGCTCCGCACCATCCCTCAGGGTCCTGCCTCCTCACCTATGGCCAAATCCCTCGCAGCCCCTCCTGTAGGCAAACCTGCAGCCATGCCAGGGCTGCTCACTCAGCTGCCATGACTCACCCCAGCAGCTGCCATGACTCACCCCATGAGCACGGGTGTGCACCTAGCACCATTCAGTCCCTCCCTGCCACTTGCCCCTCCTGCAGTGAGGGACAGCCTGGTACACACCTACCTCAAGTGCAGGCTACAGCCCTTTCTGGCTCCTCTAGAACCTCCTCTGGTTCTGGCTGCACCTCTCCCTGCCCCTCCTGATCTACAACCCCCATCTGGGGCCCCACGAAGTCACAGGGCCCCCTTGTCACCTTCCTCCTGGCACGGGTACCCGCCATCCCAGGAGCAGGAAGCTGGATAGAGGCTACTCTGCAACTGTGGGGCCTATTTCTGATCCCCTTCAGCTCTGATCCCAAGTCTCCAGGCAGAGTTCCTCTGGGCTGCAGCCACTGACTCTCCAGATGCCTTCGAGGAGCCGTGGGCGCTGTCTGGCGTTCCCTGCTCAGTGGCCCCCTCTGGCCCTCACCCCATCTCTCTTTCTCATTTGCTCCCCCCCACATTTTTTATGCAAGAACCATGCTTAAAAGGCCATTCTGAGCTTACGGATCATACCTCTGGCCTGATGCCAGTCCCCTGCACTGGGCACCTCTGAAGACTCTGCCTGGGAGATGGGAGAATACAAACATTTCTCGGTTTCTGTGGGCCCACTGGGAGCTCATTGTGCACAATCCGTCTCGTTGTTCATCCCATAGAACTATTTATCTAATCACTTTCCCCACCACTGTTGTTTTTATTAGAGGCGCTGGAGGCCAGCCGGGAACAGGGCCCCACTGTGCTGGGCATTGCAGAGAGTTACAGACAGTCCCGGCCCTGGGGCGCTTCCCGTGAAAGAGACCAGACTGCCCCCAAGGGGTGGGAGGGGAGCAACTGAGGAGCAGGGTGACAGTTGCAAATGGCATGTTAGTGCCAGGAGTTTTTTGGGTGGAGTTGAAACAGGTCAGGGCAACTGCACCTGAATTTCCTCTTCCTCCAAACTCCCGGCTTCTCAGCCATCACTTCCTGGATGCAGACTTCTCTCTCCTTCCCTCCTGACCAGGGTTGTCCCAGGCTCCACAGTTTGTTGTTTGCACTGAGAGTTTTCCAGCAGGCCCCATGTCCTAACCCAGCCACTGTCTGCGCTTTCCTTGCTCCCTTCACAGGCTCTGATCAATGGAACTGCCCATCTCTTTCTAAGCAAGCACATTTATTCTGCAGGTGGAAAATAAAAGAACCCTCAGCGCTTACCAGAAATCGCCCCTAAGAACAGAGGATCAGCCACACTGGGTCCATCCAAAGGTCCATGTAGCCCAGAAACCTGCCTCCCCACAGTGGCCCCAGTGCCGACAAGGGCTCTGCTAGGAGTCAATCAGACCCCACCAACGGGTCTTCTGTGGCCACAAGCTCATGACAGCTTTTGCTCTGAATGAGAGCACACGTGCTTTGGCTGCTGATCTTTCTGCCGCTGATCTTCACAGATGGTAGGCAGGGAATCGGCTAGACCCTGGGGGCATCCCCTCAGGGTGTAGGTCCAGAGCTGGAATCTGCATTCCTCTCCCCTCGGGTACTTCCTAGGAAACCCACACTTCCTTTGTCCTGAAAGTTCCTTCTTGTCTAGAACCTTGCTCCAAGCAGTCCTCCAATGCTCAGGACACCGGGAACAACTCCCCTAGTGGAGTGACAGACAATCCCCAGTCACACCTAAACTTGGCTTCCAAAGCTACTTAAGCTAAATTTGATCTCCCAAAGACCTTGCAGTGTCTGTCACAAGAGGGAGCTGTGTCTGTGTGTCTCACTTGACGGGGAGGAGAGGGGAGGTACCAGGGTAGTGGGAGGTAGTTGAGGCGAGGGGAAGGAGGAGAGGCAGGCAGCAAGCCTGGAAGGGAGGAGACTGGGCAAGAAGGGCTGAAGACAGCAGCCAGTCAGCACAGGGACTGGGGGGGGAGGCTCTGTATGGAGTGTCCCCAGAGAGGAGTGCGTCTGTCACCACAGCACAGCTGTGGGGCCGGCTGGCCTCCCTCAGGCTAAAGACCCTGTTGGAGCTGTCCTGGCTCCCCGCTGTTTGATTGGGTCTTTCACACTACATCAGGGAGGGAGAAACCGCACCCAGAGCATGGGCCAGTAACAGCCAAACAAACTATCCAGGGGACACGGGTTCCCTTTAGTGCCCCAGCACTCGGAGCCTGAGCCAGGGACCTCACTGTGCCAGGTGCTGCACAGCCAGCCAGCCCCACGCAGCTCACCTGCTCAAGAAGCTAGAATAGAAACTACTGGGGTGGCCAGGTGTAGCCACGCCCGTACAAACCCCCTGACATGCACAGGCCCAGGGCTTCACATGGCTGGAGCTCCCCTCCACAGGATCTAGCCAGCTGACCAAGCCGTGGGGTACATTCTGCCAGGGGCACCACTGCAGACTGTGGGGAAGGGGGAACTTTAACCGTGATTTCAAAGGCTACTTTGGCACCTGAAAACTGTAGGGCTTTTCCAAGACAATAACTTAGAAATTAGCTCATAGGAGCACTGCATTTAATTCCTATACAAAAAAAGGAAAATGAAATAAATATTAGGCCCAGTCAGCTCTAACACTCACATGTTCTCACATCTTGTGTCAAGTCACTTAAGAGACACAAGAGAGGTTTACAATGTGAATGTATATTCTGGCTTTGTTACTAACTCTTGGATACAACAATTGAAACATTTACCTTCCAGGCTTTTTTGCTGTTCACAAAGCAAGATCAATTAACTTTGGAAGCCTCCTACAAGGGCAAGGCCCCGGGACTTTATACTGCCCCTCCCTATAAATCGTAGAGTAGTAACTAAAACTTTCAAGTCACTTTTTCCAAAATTGCCAGTCCCAAAAATCATGAATCAGACCCACCCAAAACCATGAGATCAGCTTTCAAACCATGAGATTATGTAAAAATAACACAAGTGGGCTTCTTTTAATTCTCCTTCTGCTTTCTGAGCCTTTAGTGCTCTGGAGCTTCAGGGGGTAGGCGAGTTAAGTCTGTTACAGAAAAAAAACAGCAAGCAAACAGCAAGGTCTGGTAGCACTTTATAGACTAACAAAACTTGTAGATGGGATCATGAGCTTTCCTGGGCACAGCCCACTTCTGGTCATCTGAAGAGGTGGGCTGTTTTGTTAGTCTATAAAGTGCTACCAGACCATGTGCTTGCTGTTTTTCTTAGTGCTCTGGGGTCACATTTGGAAGCTTTCTCAACAGCCATGAGGGTTGAAACTCCATTTTTCTTTAGGAACAGAGGCTGAAATCAGCACAGCTCCACTGGACTGCCAGAGCCGGGGCTATAAGGAAAACTATTATCATGAGACTCATGGTAAAATCAGGAGAGTTGGCAGCACTGCTTTTGTCTCCGGTGAAAGGCTGGTTACTGGCCAGAAGGTTCTTCCACACAACACTATGGTGACTGAGTTGCTGGAGAATATTTAAAACCAAACACCAAGAAAATTCCACATGTTAAAGTTGAGGATAAATTTGAGACTTTGGAGGTACCTCGGAGCCAAAGCAGGCAGGAAAGGAAACTTTCTTCCACCTCAAAGGAAGTTGGAGAGTCAACATTTCCCGTCTTTATTCCAGTAAAACTTCTATCACTGCCAGCGCCTCCCCTCCTAGATATTAACGCAGGCTGTACGTGGGGGGCTGCAAAGGGTGCGAACACACCCCCGTGGTCCTCCAAGTACCCGTGAGGATGGGACGGTGCGTTGCCCCCCAGCCTCCCTCCCCCATGCTCCAGCTGGCCGAGGTAAGGCAGGAGCGGGCTGTTGTCCCAACCTCCCTCCTGTTTGTCAGAGGCTGGAGAAGGATGGCAGGAGACAAATCGCTTGATCATTGTCTTCGGTCCACCCCCTCTGGGGCACCTGGTGCTGGCCACTGTCGGCAGACAGGATACTGGGCTAGATGGACCTTGGTCTGACCCAGTACGGCCATTCTTATGTTCTCCTCCATGCTCTGTCCGGCCAGAGGAAAGCTGGGGCTGATTTCCCCACCCCCTCCCCAGGAGTGAGGCTGGGGGCAGGGCTGGGCAGCCACCAGCCCCTCCCACCGCTCTCACCCCCCCACAAATTCCTGCGTATGGGCCTATCACACGTACTCAGTCTGAGCCACCTCACCCAGACCCATGCGTTGTATCCACGCCAGCTCAGTGACCGTGGCTGGCGTATTCGGAACAATGCTGAGCACACAGAGCGGCATGAATAACACAAAACCATGGACGGTCATCAACAACTTAATGAACTCGGGGGGTGCAATTTCTGTTCCTTGTCCTCGCATTGGCCAGGCTGCATCTGAAACCTCTAGCATTTGAGGCATAAACAAACCTGATACTTATGTGACACTTCCTCATCTCGGCTTTTCTGAAACTAAAAAAAAAAGACAAAACAAAATGCTTTCCAGTTAAAATTTCACAGCAGCCACCCAGCATGGGGCGGAACCCGCCACCTTCTGGGGCTAGGTGATTTCCTCTCATCTGACTCCCATTCTTCATCCCCCCGGCTAGGGATGTAAAATCCCATTTCAAAAGTTAACGGGTTAAACATTGCATTTCATCTGTTAACCGGGATCTTGTGGGCAGGGACCGCCCCAGCCCCACCATACTGCGCGCCACTCTGGCCAAGCCAGACCGAGCCTGCGCAGGTAGGAGGTGCCCAGGCTGGGCCGGGCCCACCGCGTTGCGGGGGGGAGCTGCTTCAGCCCATCTGGGCCCAGCGCATCGTGCTGCAGGCGGGTGGCTGCTCTGGCCTGGCTGGGCTAGAACATCCATTCCCCTGCCCCAGGTAGCTAGGGAGACCTGGTTCAGCTAGTGGGGTTTCCAAAGCACCAAACCCTCCAGGTGCTTCTGAAATCCTACCAGGTTCCTAAAATCTTTGAAACTGTGGCCTTTAGTCTGTCTGTGCCTCCGCGTCCCGTCTGCGCAGCGGGAAACCAGCCAGCTCCGCCTCAGGGAGGGGCTGTGAGGACAGGCTGGACCTTGTGAGGTGCTCACATCCTAAGGGGATTGGGCCACATAAGCACCGGGTGGAGCGGAAACCTCTCCGTGCCACTGCTAGCTCTGCTCTTGGTTTGGCGCCTTCTTTTCACCGACATCCCCAGATCCCCCCCGTTTCTGAAAGCAGCTGGACTCAGAGGGCTTGGCCGTACCTCTCTTGAGGCTCTGGCTGCACTACACAGCGCTTAGCAGCCAGGCTGTGTCCACACAGCCCTGTCACTAGACGTCGGCCTGCGTGAACACTGCCTGGTGGCACTTTTGACCACAAAATGCTTCTGTCCTCCACCAGCGGCAGGAGGGCCGCCTGCCCACAAAGCGGCGTTCACACTTGCACCCGCCACGGCAAAGCTTCGTCCTGCATAGACAACGCCCATCCCGTGCTCCCCACAGCCACGTGGCAGAGCATGCTCTCGCGGGCTTGCTGCCAAAAGGCAGTTTTGCTGACAAAATTCAGTAGCAAAGACAAGGCTAAACCAAACCAACCCAACTCTCCACCCAGGCCCTCCCGGCCCCGCCCCACTCTTGCTTCACTCCCTCTCTCTGTCTCTTCCCCACCCGTGCTGAAGTTTCCCCTCCCTCCTGCACTCACGGGCAGTGGCAGGGGAAGTGGAGCAAGGTGGCCCCAGCTGCTTTGCTCCCCCCACCTCCCCGCCACCATGTTGTCCCCTTCCCCCGCTAGTCTGCTGGCCAGCCTCTCTTGCCCACAGCCTTTGGGGTGCGCATGACCCCTCGTGCCCACCCTGTCTCCCCTGCCAGGGACTCCTGTTTTCCAGGCTAACCTTCCAGATCCTTAATTTAACCACCAGCCCTTTCTTTAATCACCCTGCCTCTGTTCATAAACAAAGCGCAGGCTCCCTGCCCCGGGCACATCTCACCTCTCATGAGGCCTGTGGCAGGTAACCCCTCCACCAGGGAGCCCACACACTGCCATCTCAAACTCAGGGAAGGGGGCTTCTGCCTCCCCTGCCCCCTCTAAGTGGCACCCCTGGATTGTGCCCTAGAAAGGAGACAGGATGTTGTTTCTGGAGCTTTGCAATTCACAAGGAGTCTCGCAGGCAACTGGGGGCATTTCCTACATCATTTTCCAAGGCCCCAGAATGTCAATGGGAGTTAGGAGCCTCCCTTGGAAATGCTCCTGTTTGTCAGGGATGGTACAGTCTGAGGCTTTGCAGCTCTAGCCACCTGGCAAGCCCTCCTACCATTTGCAAGGAGACAAACGAGCTTGTGGCTTGTTAGCAGGTTGCTCCGGGAAAGCAGGCCTTCTGGAGACACTGGCCAGCAGCACAGAGAGCTGTTCCCAGGGGTGGGTAAGAAGCAAGTCCCACTAGCCTCCTGGGGAGTCGCAAAGCCGAGCCCAGAGGGCAGGAAAACACCAGAGGCCAGACCGGACTTGGCCCCCTTTTGGGCAACATCTGCAGCACCACAAGCAGGGAGAGAGGGAGGTGTTCCACAGTGCAACCCCCTGGGGTCACGGATGGGGGTTCCCTGTAAGGCTGCCCCCGGGGGTCTGTTCCCACAAGCAAGGCGAGAATTCCTGCCTCATGTTGAACTTTAACACCCTGAGCTTTGTAGACAGGGACCTGATTTCCCAGCCCACCATGCCAAATTAACCATTTTCCCACTGCCCCCCGGGCACCAGATCAAAGGGAGCGTCACTCTGATTTCTCTGTAGGTTTGTCCCCAAAGAGCTATCTCTGTCAGACCAGTTTCATTTGCACTTCCTTCTGCTTCGCTGCCTCCGGAGCCTGCCTCACGTGGCTGCGGAAACTTTGAGCTGGATGATGCAAGGGCCTGACGATCTTCTTTAGTAACCAGGGGAGTTTCTGCAAAAGTCACAAGACCGGGTGATAATGGGAATTGTTTGTGCTTCCCTGGCTCAGGAGCTCAGCCAGCTGCCCATCAGAGCCTCCAGGAAGACCACCTGGCAGAGCACAGACACACTAATACAAGAATTGGTCACATGGGACGCTACTGAGTTTCATTATAGCAGCCACAAGAGAACTCATATTATAAGTCACAGCCATTGAGCTAAAGCAGAATCTCCATTAGTGGTATAGGGCCTAGGACACACAGCTGAGCAGTTCTCCAGTGGTGCAGACATGCACTGTTGGACCCTTTACCACATGGTGCATGTCTGAAAGACTTTCCAACTGACCGGATCGAAGAACTTTACAAATAATACCCAATTAAGCCTCAATGCAGGCATGTGACTGCCTGCTGGTGCACACAGCTCCTGGCCCACAGAGAGTGAGCACAGGCTCTGGAGACCAGAGGGGCTAAGGGCAGAGACAGCCCATCCATACACAGGGCGGCCGCAGGGGTCCCCCCTCCCAGCACTCACCATGACAGTGGGAATCAGAATAGCCCAGCGGCCTGCTCCACCCCCCCGCCACCCTCTCCCGGCCAGCTGAGCTCAGCTTCTCCACGGAGCACCCAGGCCCCAGTGCACGTCACATAGCGCACAGCCACCCTGGGGAACTCCTTGTCATGGGATGTTGCGAAGGCCAAAAGTGTCACTGGGCTCCAGAAAGAACTAGATCAGTTGGTGGAGGACGGGTCTATCAATGGCCATTAGCCAAGGTGGTCAGGGACACAACCCATGCGCTGGGTGTCCCCAAGCCTCTGGTGGCCAAAGCTGGGACTGGATGAGGGGATGGATCGCTTGATAATTGCCCGTTGTGTGTGCTCGGAGCAGGTGGCCCAGGCGCTGTGGCAGGACAGGGGCTGGCTGGACCATTGGGCTGACTCGGATGGCCATTCTCACATTCCCTGCTGCAGACGGAGTGGCTCATTTCAGTCACACGGCGGATCAATGGCAGAGTTGAGCCCAGGAGCCTTGACTCACAGTCCTGTGCTTTCGTCTCAAGCCTGCCCTCCCGCTCAGCTGGATCAGCAGATCCACCCTGTGGCTAGGTGGGCAGCGCAACGCAGCCCACACTGTTCTCCTGGTACTGTCGCTCTACAGGCAGTGTCGTCCCTACCCGTCACACGCGGCCCCGTCAGATGCCCTGCCCCAGCCAATACCAGATGGGTAAAAGGAGGATCACCCCCGGCCCTCATGGCAGCCTGAGAGAAACCCTCCCCCGTTCCTGTACGTGAGGGAGAGAAATTCCTGTCTGATTGTACAGGTGATTGGGTTATGGCCCAAGGGGTGGGCACCCCCTTGTGATCGGTGCTTGCAGTGCTGCAGCTCCAACTGGCCTCCTTTTTAACATTCAGCCATGCTGTTTGTTGCCCGTCTCCAGTGGCAAAGAGTTCCGCAAGCTGCCCTCCAACTGCATGACTGGGCTCGCTCTGAGCTGGGGACTGTGTCAGAGCCAGGGGCCCAGTTGCGGTTGCTTTGGGGGTGTAGATGAGGCTGAAGTTAGAGGTGACAGAGTCAGCTTTCAGGAAAAGGTATGTGTGAGAGAAACAGAGACACCCTGTGTGCACTGCAAAAATAACCCCGCCTGAACACAGCTGCAGCCAAAGGACATTACATGGTTTGGTTCTGCCTCTGAGGCCATGCTTTTAGCCCATGTGCCACACAGGTTCTCATACGGGTAACACCATGGAAAACCGACATGGTCTGAAAGCAGCCATCAGAATGTCTGTGTGGAGTAGCTAGGGCGGGGGAGGGTCCTGGTGCCAGAGCATGGAAACTCCAAACTCGCTAGTGTGGACCTGACAGCACATCAAACCCTGCTCTTTTCTCCTGCACCTGCTGCGCAGGGCCGTGGACCGGGGGCAGGACTCCCAGTTACCTTGGGCCAGCACTGAAAAGTCTTTCTAGCCCCGTGTCACAAAAGGGTTAGCAGGTCCAGCGGTCAGAGCAGCAGCAAGAACCCACTTTGACAGGCGAGGCAGGTGGGAGCCAACCCCACTGGCTGCACTGCTCTAAACAGAGCCACACTGCCACTGTGCTGGGAGTAGTGCCCATCCCGGACACTGTCCAGAGCTCCTGGGATCAGGTCTCTGGGGCTCAGCTAGACAAGGCTAATTAAGCCAAATGTCACTTGGCACATGCAGGTTCCTGGCTGCTGCAGGGAAATGTTAAAAGATGAGAGTTCAGGCAGCCAAATTTGTATGTGGGCATCTAAATCAGCAGCACTGAAACCACTGTCCCCAGCCAGCTCGGCATGCCGTGTGTTCGAGCTGTGTCCCTTGGGGGGGTTGCCTGCTGCAGCTGGAGTAAGCCGTGTGAGTGCGAATCACTTTGACGTTGATGCAGCTACCCAAGGCTGCTCACTGGTGCAAAACCGCCCGCCAGCAGAGAGAAGCCATTGGATGCTAATAATGGATTTATTTTAAGTGCCTAATTTTAGTGATATAAATAATACCTCGCTGTCATGTGGCCCATTCCTGCTGTAGGCACCCGTGGCTGAAAACGTGTCCTTAATATTTTTTACTGAAATTAAATCTTAGGGTGTATTTATTTAGGGCCTGATCCTGCAAACACTGGTAGAACTTCCTACCTTCAGCTGGCTCATAGGGTGCAGTTCAGTTACTCACTGTAGTAAGCATGACCCAGGTCCTCAGTGCCTAAGGGAATTAGGTGCCTAAATACCTTTGAGGAGCTACATGGCAGTGTTTGCAGGATTAGGCTCTTAGGGTATGTCTACCCTAGCTCGTTAATTTGAGCTAGGTAGGCAAATCAGGCAACCGGAGTTGCAAACGAAGCCCGGGATTTAAATATCCCGGGCTTTATTTGCATGTTCCCGTCCGGCTGCCATTTTTAAATCCCCCTTAGTCCGAACTAACTGCCCGTGGCTACACGCGGCAGTCAAACGTTAACTCGAACTAAGTCCTTAGTTTGGATTAACTGTTACTCCTCGTGGAATGAGGAGTAACAGTTAATCCGAACTAAGGATTTAGTTCGGATTAACTTTAAACTGCCATGTGTAGCCGCGGGCAGTTAGTTCGGAGTAAGGGGGATTTAAAAATGGCGGCCGGACGGGAACATGCAAATAAAGCCCGGGATATTTAAATCCCGGGATTCGTTTGCAACTCTGGTTGCCTGATTTGCCTACCTAGCTCGAATTAACGAGCTAGTGTAGACATACCCTTAGATTGTAACTCTCTTGGGAAAGGGGCACCTGGCTTGATTCTCACCTGCCTCAATTGCCTCTTGTGTAATTTACACTAGAGCCAGGGCGTGTAAAGCGCTGGTGAGAGTAGGGAATCCTGCTTTGGTGTTTAGCACCAGCTTTGCACGGATGTAAAAGAATTAGTGCAGAATCAGACCCCTTGTGTCTTTGGCTGGGCCAGTTCTCTCTGTCGTCTGTGCATCCCTTTGGCATGGGATGACTAATAAGCTAGACAGAGTGCAAAACAATTGCTCATTTAATTAGATCCATTGTGCCATGTTGTTTTCACTGCACAAATGCACTTCCCTCGAGAGCTCCCCGCACACATACGGTACCTTGGTAGGGGCCAAAGTTGCCTATGTAGTTGCAGGAGCAAACCTTAGTCACACAAGTAATTTGACTCATGGACTAGTCCCACTGATTGCAGTGAAATCAACAGGCTCCAAAAGGGCTTGGAAGACGGGAGCAGCTGGCATCGGCAGCCCGGTTTGCAAGCACCCGTGGGGTTGTGCATAGCTGTGATCTTTCAGTCAGGGGAGAAGTCGAGAGGACGACATCACAGCAGCAGCAATGCTTGAACACCCACCCCAGAGCAGGTCTGATGAGATGATCCCAGTGCCCGCTTCTGGCCTTGGGATCTGCGTCCGAGGTGAACATTGGGCCGAGAGGCTGCAAGAGCCAGGGCGACGGCTCCGAGCAGTGGAAATATTTCGCCTTGTGCCTGTGAGAGGAGAGGCGCAGGCAGCCCAGAAAGCCAGGCAGACAGTAACAGAGGCACTGGTAACATGGCCCCCAGGGAAAGCTTCTGGGACATAGTGGTGGCTGGAAAAACTGGCTTGGAAGAGCGAGCAAAGGAGCCGTCTGTCGTCTGCCGGCGGGTGCTGCTCCTGGGTTCAGGGGAGACCGGGCATCATGTATGTCTCTGTGGCACAGAACTTACCCGACGCCATCCAGCAACAACTCACAGGCCCCAGAAAGCCATAAAGGTCAGAGGAGTCAGTATCCACCACAGCCACTGAACTCCCTGAGAGCGGGGCCCCCTTCTTTTTACTCCTTCCCCCCTTTTGCCTCAGCCCCACGAGTCTCTGCTCTCTGGGAAGAGACTGTCTGAATGGCAGGGCAGCTGCCTACCTCACTGGCTGGCCTGGACACTTCCTCTGCGCACATGAGCTTCCGCATTGGTAAAACAGCTGTTCCCTTGCCAAACCTTACTGGATTCAGTCCGAGTTTGGCCCCAACCCCACAAACTCCAGTAGCACGCGATGCATTCTAAGGCAATACGGTTGCAAAAATTCCACTGGCTAAATAGGGAACCAGGGCAGCTAAATCCAGGCCCCCACTTCTTCCAGTGCAACAGCACCAGAGAAACCGTGAGCTGTTTACATCAGACTCCAGAGCCGAAACTAAGGTTTTCTGCACATGGGGCAAGCTACTGAACTGTGCCCTTCCCCCGACCCCAAAAATGATAAAATTCTTAATTTTTTGTATTAATTTTATTCATTGCACATGTTGTTAATTGCACATATATTGAGATTGCAGATAGATGATAGTAAAGATATAAATGAAATAATATTTTAACTTTCTAATTTTTAATTTTGCGCCCCTAAAGGTACTGTGCCTGGGGCGAGTGCCCCACTTGCCCCACCCTTGTTACGGCTCTGTCAGGATCTGTCAGATGGGGGCACTGTCACAGCAGGGTCTGTGGTGGGGGGGGGCATTGTCACACCAAGGGCTGCCAGGTGGGGGGGCAAGCCCAGTCACACCAGGGTCTGTCAGGTGGAGGGGCACTGTCACACCAGGATCTGTGACGGGTTGGGAGGGGGGGGCGCAGTCACACCAGGGTCTGTCAGGTAGGGGGCACTGTCACACCAGGGTCTGTGAGAGGTGGGGTGGGGGCGCTGTCACACCAGGGTCTGTCAGGTAGGGGGCACTGTCACACCAGGGTCTGTGAGAGGTGGGGGCGCTGTCACACCAGGGTCTGTCAGGTGGGGGGGGGCGCTGTCACACCAGGGTCTGTGAGAGGTGGGGGGGGGCGCTGTCACACCAGGGTCTGTCAGATGGGGGGGACGCAGTGTCCTTCTCCCCCGTGGGGTCGGGGCAGACAGCCACACCGGGCCCTGGCGGGAGGGGCAGCACCTACACCTCACCTCACCCCGGGCCTGGGAAGCTCGTTCCACTCCACGCACTTTCCCCACGCCCCCCCGGCTGGGAAACTGAGGCCTATTTGAAACCATGGGAAGGTGGGCGGGTGGGAAACTGAGGCACGGAGCCGGCCGAGAGCCCAGGCAGAGCTCGCTCTGCTAGCGGCTGCAATCACAGCCGCCCGCTCGTCCCCTGCCCGGCCCCTCCGCCAGCCCCCGCCCCCGCCACGCCCCGCCCCGCCGCCGCAGCCCTGCCCCGGGCGAGTGGCCGCGGTTCCTGGCCGGGCCCCAATGGCTGCGGCGGGGCGGGGGGCTCGGCTGAGCGGGGCGGGCGCCGGGCCGTAAAACCCCGCGCCGGGCGCTGGTCCCGGCCCCGGCCGCGCCGCTGGATGCCGCTGCGGGGAGTCGCTGCGCGCCCAGCCCCGGGAGCCCCGCCATGGCGGAGACGCCGCCGCCGCTCTCCGGCCCGGCCCGGCTTAGCTACGCCCTCGGGCACTTCCTGAACGACCTGTGCGCCTCCATGTGGTTCACCTACCTGCTGGTCTATCTGCACGCCGGGCTGGGCTTCAGCACCACCCACGCGGGGACGCTGCTGCTCGTGGGCCAGGTGGCCGACGGCGTCTGCACGCCGCTCGTGGGCTACGAGTCCGACCGCTCGGCCGGCTGCGGCCGCTACGGCCGGCGCAAGTCCTGGCACCTCGTGGGTAAGGCGCGCCCGGTGGGGGGGCTGGGGCCGAGCTGTGCGCCCCCCCAGATCTCCGCGCCAAGGGGGGCGGGTTGGCGGGGGGCCGGCGGCTGAGCCCAGGCGAGTAAAGGAAGGAGAAGCCGGCGAGGCGTTTGCACGCCAGTGTCCCTGCAGTGCGCGCTCTGGCTGGTCTGGCCGGCCCCAGTACTACACCCGCTCCCGGCAGTGCGGCGCCCGGCGCAGCCAGCTCCTCTAGGAGCGTCACTGCAACCCCGGCAGGGCTTTGGTGACAGGAGAGCCCCCTCTGGGGCTGGCCTGCCTGCTGGGCCTCTCCTCTCTAGAGAAAGCGCGGGTGAAGCCTTCCAGGGCCCCAGGCGCGGACTGACCCGAGAGACCAAGCAGCCCAGTGTGTGGTGGTGCAGGATGCCGAAACCAAAAGGGGTTCTCTGACCTGTATCGACCAAGGGGGGGACTGCTCCCAAATCATCGCACTAGGATTCCAAAGCACCCTGGAAATGGACAGGTACAACCTACCAGCTGGGCTCACCTTCTCTCCAGGGAAATGCAGCCACTTCTGGGGTGGAACCTGGCAGCTGTTAAGCTGAGCTGCAGAGAAAGTTATCTGCTAGCTTGGGCCATGCATTGAGACGTCATGGGGCAATGTAGGGCCTGATCCTGCAGCCTTTTGCTCCTGGGAGTACGGGCTTGTAAAGCGGGGGGAAGGGGTTTGTTGAGTGAGGGGTTGAGAGGCAATAACCCCTGCTGCGAGGTAGTCAGGGTGCCTGGGTTAAAGGTGCCTGGGCTAATGAAAGCTGCTCCAGCGTGTGCATGAATAATTAACAATATGAACTTGGTTTGAATTGTAACAGACTCTGTGTCCGGGGTCTGGCACAATCACTAGCCATGTGTAGGTGAGCCTGGCTGGGAAATTACCACTGTGAGCAACATCAGGCAAGCCCAAGGTTTGAATGTCCCGAATGCAAACAGGTCCTGCCTGGGACACCTGCCATGAGTCTGCCATAGCTCCTGCCTGGGGCACTGAGTCCTCAGATGCGTGTTTATCTCTTAGGGTGTGGGTTCAATCCCTGTGATGACCAGGTGACAGTCTGCTTTTATCAGAGGCTACAGTTGCGCTACAGAGATAAATCCACCAATGTTAGGGAGCCCAGCTGCTGCCCAGGGTTTCTTGCCTGCGTTAGGGAGATCCACACCCAGAAACCAGCGTGCTGCTGTGTTCCCATGGGAAGCTGGGACCTTAGGGGGCAGCAGGGATGGCAGTGGGGAGTCCAGGCAGCAGCCCAAGCTGAGAGTGTGGATGGGAAGTAGGCTGGCAGCAGCAAGGCTGAAGAGCTGAGAGCCAGCTTTCTTGTCAATTTCACGGCTCTGGTGGAACCGTGAAATTGACCATACTGACAGCCAGCAGCCTATGTAAGGAACACAGTGTCCACATGCATCACCCTGCCTACACTTACATCAGCCCCATGCCTCTCATTGAGGTGGCTTTATAATGTTGGCATAGCAGGGGAGTTGTGATAGGTCTGGGAGAATGACAATGTGTGTGCTTCCGCTTGTTGACAAAACTATGTGGTTCAGACAAGGTTGAACCTTCTGCTGTATGGGACCCAGGTGCTTTCTCTACTTGAGGTTATGTCAAACGCTCTGCAGCACAAACCCGGCCTACATGAGTGGGAGCGCTGCTTTCAGCTGCGTGGCAGGTGGCCCAGAGTAGTGAGGTTGATGGAAGAATTCTTCTGGCAGCTCAGCACTATCTACACCAGGGGTCAAAGCTGCAAAGCTGCGTGTCTGGGGGAACTTTTCACACCCAGAGCACCCTGGCTATACCCAGGCCAGCTCCTGGTATAGAGCAGCCATTGCATAGTCTGCCAGTGAGTCCTGCTGTTGCTACCCCTGGAGGAGTTGCTGTAGAGATTTCTCATGTTGGTATAGGCCAGATCCAGCCATTTAGGCTTCAGTTAATGTGAAGCAATTCACAGCCAGTACTTTTGAGATAAAACACCTCAGGTGCTTCCGACTGATAACAGTGGAGTAATGGTTACAAGCCACCCCTTCTCCTGGGGCTCAGGCTAGGGATGTAAGAGACTAGTTGACTAGCCAATAAGCAGAAGCTTATCTGCTAGTCAACTAGTGATGCAACTAGTCGCTTCCCCCCCTCCCCCCCCGCTTGCTGCCTCTATCAGAGACAGGCAGCAAGGAAGGTGGGGAGCAGGAGCTGGTGCTGGGGGGACCCAGCTTAAAAGCCGGTTCCCCCCAGCACTGTCTCCACAAGGAGTTGGGAAGGTAGAGGCACAGCAGAAACAGTGCAGGCAGGCACTGAAGCAGCCTCCGCTTGTGCCACTTCTGCTATTTTGCTTTTGAAATGTACAAGAGCCCCAGCAGGGGACTCTGGCCCTCCGCACTCCCTGTGGAGTTTCCTTTTGAGGGGTCTTGCTACAGTTCAAAGGTGCAGGTACCCTTATAGATGCATCAAATAGTCGATTGAAATCCCACTGACTATTTGATTAGTTAATTCATCTAAATTTAACATCCCTAGCTCAGGCAGAATGCAGCACCCCAGAGCTGCTGGGGAGAAGCGCTGAAATAGCTCCTGGCTGCGTCTTCTCGGTTTAGTTTTGTGTGTGCAGGGCGTTGTGTGAGCAGAAAGACGGCCAAGCCCCAGAGACCTGGCCTGGAAAGGAATGTCCCTTGAAATTCCTCTTGGGATGCTTGTCAAACCTGAGCGTCTCAAGGCCTCCCCAGCAAAGCAAAGGTCTGTCCCCATCTTGCGGATGGCGATGCTCTGATGCAAAAGGGGGCGGGAGGCAAAGATTCAGTGAAGGGCTCGAGAGTCCATGGCAGGATCCAGAAATGGGTCCCCGGGGCCAGGCTCCTTGTGCTCTGTGATGAGCAGAAGGCCTCAAGGAGCGGTGTCATGTGGAGGAATTAAGAGGCTGTGGTTGCACTTCCTAGTTTGTACGTGGCCCCATGATTTGTTCTGTAGGCTGGGCTCAGCTACTGGCAGGCCGGGGTGGCTCAGTGGGGTAGAAGACACATGGCCCCTTGCCAAAGTGGGGCATCTGGTGGAAACTGTTCTCTCCTTGTCTCATCTATTGTACTTTCATCCCTGTGGTATGTGAGCTGCTCACGCCCATAGCACCTCTGTGAAGCTGAACACCGCTATTCCAGGGTGTAGAGAGGGCAGCGGGTGTGTCCACACTGCATGCTAAGTCTGGGCTCTAACTCAGGTTTGAAACAAAGTCTCCATTTCCATCCACACAGATCACTCTGACTCGGGGTAGCACACACACACGACCTGGGTTCTAGGACCTGCTGACAGGGGGAGGTGGTTGTGGGAGGTCAAAGCCCCAGTTCTGCAGAGTTTCAGGTCCAAGCCCTGTCATTCTGCAGTGTGGATGCAGCTCGTGCTAAGTAGTGTGGGCGTGATACCGTGGCTGTGAGACCCGGGTCCGATGACAGTAAATGCAGGTTTACAATGCACAGTCATACCAAGGTGCAAAATATATTGGAAGGACAGAGCAGATTGTGCTGGTGGGGGAGTGGCACTATACGTGAAAGAAAATGTAGAATCAAATGAAGTAAAAAATCTTAAATGAGCCAAAATATTCCATAGAATCTCTATGGATAGTAATTCCATGCTCCAATAATAAGAATATAGCTGTAGGGATATATTATCAACCATCTGATCAGAACAGTGATAGTGACTATGAAATGCTAAGGGAGATTAGAGAGGCTATCAAATTAAAAAACTCAGTAATAGAGGGGGATTTCAACTATCCCCATATTGACTGGGTACATGTCACCTCAGGATGGGTTGCAGAGATGAAATTTCTTGATACATTAAATGACTGCTTCTTGGAGCAGCTGGTTTTGGAACCCATAAGGGGAGAGGCTATTCTTGATTTAGTCCTAAGTGGAGCACAGGATCTGGTTCAAGAGGTAAATATAACTGGACCGCTTGGAAATAGTGACCATAATGTAATAAAATGTAACATCCCTGTGGTGGGAAAAATACCTCAGCTGCCCAACACTGTGGCATTTAATTTCAGAAAGGGGACCTACACAAAAATAAAGAAGTTAGTTGAATAGAAATGAAAAGGTACATTTTCCAAATTGTGGAAGATAACGAGCCTTCACTCTGCGTTGTGTTTAAGCAACAAGTTGCCAGAGGCAGTTTATTCAAGCAATATTGCAAGGGAAGACATAAGCGGATCTTCAAATACAAAACAATTAAAAACCAATATATATACCTTTCTGTTACATATAACATTAAACAATTACTTCCCTGCCCACTCAGTTCCCATCGAACACTGTCTTATCTCCAAGGTTCTCACTGAGGTCAGCATTCCACTCTTATCTTGGAGTGAGAGACAGAGAGGCGAATGCTAGCTCTCGCGTTAGCAGGAGTCGAGTGAACCAGACTCTTGCTCTGCTACTGACAAACCCTGAAATGGCCACCCAAATCCCCTTTCCCTTAGTCCTGCTTCCACACTCCCCCCTTTTGTGCTCTAGGCACAACTACTCCTTCAAATCTCTATATTCATTAAACATTGTATTTCTGTTTTAACATCGAAAGGATTGACCTCACAGATATGGATTGGTTGTAATGGTAATACATGATTAGTATGAACATGAAAACTATTTCCATTAGTACATCCTCTATAACAACAATAAAATAATCCTACAATAAGCAAAAGCAATACAATCATTAATATCCCCGCAATAACTCTATAATGGGGTCGCTGCATAGCCTTAGTTACATAACACGATACATCATAATTAGTACACAGGAGGGATGATCTATAGACTGTATGGAAAGCATGTGCCTCAATTTGATAGGTATTTTGGAGAACATGAATTTGACCTTGTAATTCAGAGATTTTCTGGACCTCTGGTATGAGTGAAAGTAAATTCTGGAATCGGTCAGGTACTAGGGTAGTCCAATCGAGGGGTATTTGGAATCTAAGGGTTGTTCGTAGGATCTTGTCTGCGGGCCAATAAATGACATGATTTCCCATAACAGTGGTGAGATGAAAGTGCATGTCTTGTAAGGTGGTGGTGTTAACATGTACGCAGCTATCATTGGCTCGAAAGAGCAAATGTCCTGTTAGGGTGTATCCTTGTCCCATACCTTCCCAACAAATGCTGTCGCACAGTTACAAACTTCCCCTGGTCTCAGCTTTCATATGCACTGAAGCTGAGGGGTTCTAAAGGCCAAAGCATCCATTGATTTCCTATCCCTATCCAAATATCAGGTGTTATTCCAGGAGCACTGACTATGAAACGGCTGCACCAGGTGGTTTAATTTCCCAGATGTCTGGGTGAATCGCCCAATCCCACATGCATCCTCCCAACGGACCCGGCAAGATTCGGTATGTGGGGGCCCACACCCCTCCAACTGGCCCGTATGCTTGGAAGGAGCATTGTGAGTGCCTGCATCTCCACCCTGAAAATCTCCAAAAGTAACAAAAGTAAACTCTCTGTAAGATGCATGGAAACTTTGCAAAGCCACCATAATAGAGGCCCAGCTTAAATGTATCCCCCAAATTAAAAAGTACAATAAGAGCATCAAAAAAGTGCCACCATGGCTTAACAACCAGGTAAAAGAAGCAGTGACAGATAAAAATATATCGTTTAAAAAGTAGAAGTCACATCCTACTGAGGAAAATAGAAAGGAGAATAAACTTTGTCAAATTAAGTGTAAAAATATAATAAGAAAAGCCAAAAAGGAGTTTGAAGAACAGCTAGCCAAAAACTCAAAGACTATGTCTACACTGCTCGCTTTTGCCGGCAGAGAAGCGCTCATTAGCAACTTCTCACGCTTCATTTGCATAATCTCTGCCCAAGGCTTTTTGCGCAAAAACTAGCAGTGTAGACGGATCCGTTTTGTGCAAAAAAACCCTTTTGCGCAAGATCTATATACCTCCTTTTTTGAGGCATAAGGATCTTGCGCAAAAGAGGTTTTTTGTGCAAAATGGATCCGTCTACACTGCTAGTTTTTGCGCAAAAACCTCTTGTGCAAAAAGCCTCGGCAGAGATTATGCAAATGAAGCGTGAGAAGTTGCTAATGAGCGCTTCATTAGCATACTCTCTGCCGGCAAAAGCCGGCAGTGTAGACATAGCCAAAAAGTAATAGTAAAATGTTTTTAAGTACATCAGAAGCAGAAAGCCGGCTAAACAACCAGTGGGGCCCTTGGATGATCGAGATGCTAAAGGAGCCCTCAAAGATGATTAAGTCATAGTGGAGAAGCTAAATGAATTCTTTGCTTCAGTCTTCACAGCTGAAGATATTGGGGAGATTCCCAAACCTGAGCCATTCTTTTTAGGTGACACATCTGAGGAATTGTCCCAGATTGAGGTGTCATTAGAAGAGGTTTTGGAACAAATTGATAAACTTAACAGTAACAAGTCACTGTGACCGGATGGCATTCACCCAAGAGTTCTGAAAGAACTCAAATGGGAAATTGCAGAACTATTAACTGTGGTTTGTAACCCATCCTTTATATCAGCTTCTGTACCTAATGATTGGAAGATAGCTAATGTGACACCAATATTTTAAAAGGGCTCCAGAGGTAATCCTGGCAATTACAGGTTGGTAAATCTAACATCAGTACCGGGCAAATTAGTTGAAACTATAGTAAAGAATAAAATTGTCAGACACATGGATTAATATAATTTGTTGGGGGAAAGTCAACATGGTTTCTGTAGAGGGAAGTCATGCCTTACTAATCTGCTAGAGTTCTTTGAGGTGGTCAACAAACATGTGGACAAGGGGGATCCAGTGGATGCAGTGTACTTAGATTTCCAGAAAGCCTTTGGCAAGGTCCCTCATCAAAGGCTCTTAAGTAAAGTAAATTGTCATGGGATAAGAGGGAAGGTCCTTTTGTGGTCTGATAACTGGTTAAGACAGGAAACAAAGGGTAGGAATCAATGGTAAGTTTTCAGAGTGGAGAGAGGTAACTAGTGGCGTCCCCCAAGGGTCTGTCCTGGGACCCATCCTATTCAATTTATTTATAAATGATCTAGAGAAAGGGGTAAACAGTGAGGTGGCAAAATTTGCAGATGATACCAAACTGCTCAAGAGAGTTAAGACCAAAGCAGACTGTGAAGAGCTTTAAAAAGATCTCACCAAACTAAGTGATTGGGCAACAAAATGGCAAATGAAATTTAATGTTCATAAATGTAAAGTAATGCCCATTGGAAAACATAATCCCAACTATATATGCAATATGATGGGGACTAATTTGGCTACAACTACTCAAGAGAGAGATCTTGGAGTCATTGTGGATAGTTCTCTGAAAACATCCACTCCGTGTGCAGTGGCAGTCAAAAAAGCAAATAGAATGTTAGGAGTAATTAAAAAAGGGATAGAGAATAAGACAGAAAATATCTTATTGTCGCTAAATAAAACCATGGTATGGCCACATCTTGAACACTGCATACAGATGTGGTTGCCTCATCTCAAAAAAGATCTATTGGCATTGGAAAAGGTTCAGAAAAGGACAACAAAAATGATTAGGGGTTTGGAATGGGTCCCATATGAAGAAAGATTAAAAAGACTTGGACTTTTCAGCTTAGAAAAGAGGAGACTAAGGGGCGGGGGAAATGGTAGAGATCTATAAAATCATGACTGGTATGGAAAAAATGAATAAGGAAAAGTTCTTTACTTATTCCCATAATAAAAGAACTAGGGGTCACCAAATGAAATTAATAGGCAGCAGGTTTAAAACAAAAAAGGGAAGTTTTTCTTCACTCAGCGCACAGTCAACCTGTGGAACTCCTTGCCAGAGGATGCAGTGAAGGCTAGAACTTTAACAGGGCTCAAAAAAGAGCTAGATTGATTCATGAAGATTAGGTCCGTCAATGGCTATTAGCCAGGATGGGTTGGAATGGTGTCCCTAGCCTCTGTTTCTCTGGAAGTGAGAGACAGGGGAGGGATCACATGAGGATTACCTGTTGTGTTCTCTCCCTCTGGGACATCTGATATTGGCCGCTGTTGGATACTGGGCTAGATGGACCTTTGGTCTGACCCAGTGTGGCCGTTCTTATGTTCTTATGTGTGTGTGATACCGCGGCTGAGAGACCCAGGTCCAGTGACGGTAAACTCTGGCTTACAATGCCGTGTGTGTGGGCTGCTGTGGCTGTAAGACCCGGTCCAGTGACAGTAAACGCCGGTTTACAGTGCAGTATGGGTGTGGTACCGCGGCTGGGAGACCTGGGTCTGGTGACGGTAAACTCCGGCTTACAGTTCTGTGAGGGTGCTGACACACGGGCTTGGAAACTGCAAGTCCACAACCTGGGGCACCCAGGCCCTGGTTCACAGTGCAGTGTAGACCCATCCCTAGCGACCTGCCCACGGCCACCCAGAGAAAGGAATCCACCCCAAATTGCCTGTGTGCCAGGCTAGTGCGCTCACCACTGAGCCTCCCCTGCCCCACTCACCACGCCCAGCAGCGAGCAGGAGGGCCTGGGAAACAGGGCCGTGTGTAGGGAGCCCAGGAGTCCCGCCGTGGCCCCATTCTCTCCAGGGCCTGCCTCTGGTCCGGTCATTCTCTGCCTCTGGCCAGCTCCAACCAGCCTTTGCACGCCAGTCCCTGGCTGGCTGCCTGAGGCATGTCCTGCCCTCGATTTGCGCTGATCTGTGTCCCCAGGCCTGGTCCCTATGAGTGGGCCCTTCGTTTCCTAGGCTGCTGGACGGGGATTTCCCCTCCACACACTCTCCAAGCATTTGCAGCTCTCCAGAGATGCTGTCGCTGCTCCACGTTGCCAGCCATCTTGAAACGTCCCTCAGGGAGCGTCTGGGAGCAGTGGGTCGCAGTGCTCCCTGTGTGGCTCCGAGCTGGAGCAGCTGGGCGTGTGCAGGACTTTGGGGGCAGGGATTGCTCCTGTCCAGGGCAGCCTGTATCTGCTTTGGGCTAGATGGGCTGTTGGCTTTGCCGACCACGCTCAGGGGAGCTGCGTTAGGCTCGCCTCCCCAGACTCAGACTCGGTTGGAAGGAGCTAGTGTCAGCTAACTCAGAGACACGGACCTCCTCCCTGTGGTCAGGATCCTAATACTCCATCTTTCTAGGCAGTGTGGGCCAGTGGGTAATGTCCCAGACAGATTCGGGAGAGCTGCTGGTTGTGCTGCTGCCTCTGCCACTGACCAGCTGAGTGACCTTGGGCAAGTCCCCTCCTGGCTTACTGCCTCGATTTCCCCTCCCACCCACTGTCAGTCTGGTCTGGTCATTAGAGTGTGAGCTCTTAGGGGCAGGGGCTGTAATTCCTCCGTGCAGTACCTGGCCCAAGGGGCTGTGATGTGTGCGGGTATTGCTGTCTCACACCCAGCGATCCAGCCTCTGTAACCAGAGCCAAGCCATGTGAAAACTGGCGTCCCCCCAATACACGGGGCTCTGCAGCCCACGCCAAAGCCCGGCAAGGCCCATGGGGGAAGACTCCCATGGACTCGGTGGGGAGAGGTACCTGCAACCAAACTCCCTGGCGACTGTTAATGGAGAGTTTGGCCACTTTCCACAGGCCCCTCCTTGCACAGCATCTGGCTCTGACCTGGAGCTGAAATGGGGCCTGCACCCGGTCGTCTGGCTCTGAACTGCCCCCACAGGGTTTAGGGTTGGGCCCGTCTCTGAACTAAACGCTTGCAAATTACAGACAACCCGCAGCCCCAGTGTGTCTGATAAAAGAGCTCAGGAGGTTTCATCTCCAGATGAGGCACCTCTTTCATCTGGTGTCCCGTGCAAAGCCGTTACTCATGTGAACCTGTCATGAGGCCACGTCGGGGAACAGATCTTCCTGTGGCTGCTGGCATGAGCAGCGGGAGTCAACCAGATGAAAAGCACAGCAGGTCTGACTCCTTCCCTGCCACTGCCTCTCTGTCCCGGCACTGGGGGCATGTCCTGACCTGCTTTCAGACACACAGCTCCCATTGAGGGCTGCGTACAGCCCCTCAGGGGCCTTCACAACCTTTTGATCCCCAGGCTGGAAGAAGGGGGTGCAGTCAAGCTGGCACGGGCCTGATCGCATCCCAAGATAAGTGCGTTTGATTTGGGCTGTCATGGAAGACACCTCAAAGTCCCCTCAAAGCTTGTGGGCCATGTCATGAGGCCAACTTGCTGCCGACCCCACAAAGACTTTTCTTTGTGCACCACGATGGACAGCCGCAGCACGGTGCAGGGAGCTGATCAGTCCTGGGGAGACCGCCCTGGTGCAGGCTGGGAAATCTGCCCACTGGTGTCGGCCGCTGCCGGGAGAATTGTGTCCGGCCTGCGTTCGGATCTGTGGCTAGCCCCGCCTGCACCTTGGTGTGCGCTGCTCTTGAACCTGCCGGTAACGTGCAGGGACTGACGGAAGAACAAGTCGAGCACGGCGCTGAGTACGAGCCCGTGACACTTGTTACCGGACACCAGGGGCTTTTTCCCCTTGCAAGTGGGCTCCTCTTCAGTTGGGGATTAGGTGATGCCAGGGCGGAGGGAGGACCGCATGGCTAAAGAGTTGAACTCGAGGGATTTGGCCCTACTCCTCCCACCGCCCGCTTTCCCAGAGGGCAGATGGGTGGGGGCGAAGTGTTCCCTCTGTCCTGGGGCTTGTGTATATGAGAGTTGAGCTGGTTTAATTGAAGAGGAGATTAAACTGGTGCCAGCCTCAGTGTAAGAGACTGAAGGAAACCCCCACGAGTCGGTTGGGAGCCGGTTCACACGACGCTCCCCTTCAGTGGAAGAGCAGTGGCGTGGGGTGGGGGGTGCTGCACTAACTTAGGACGTGCCAATGCTGTGGGTGGTACAGCAGCTCAGGAGGGAGGTGGGTGGGGGGCTGCAGCTGAGCCGCTGGAGTGTGGACACGTGCGACCGTGGCAGAAGGAGGTTTGTTCTGTAATTGCTCCACCCCCGTGAGGGGCAGCTAGGCCGGCACCAGGGTCCAGGTTGGTTTCTCTACATCTCTGGGGTGGAATTTTTCACACCTCTGAGCATCTTTGTCGGGTCGACCTAAGTTTTAGGCCCAGCCCAAGGCCTAAGGGTTGTCTACGTGGGCATTAGTCAGGAATGGCTGATCTGCTTTCCCTTCCTAGCCAGCCGTAATCCAGACTCGTGTCATCAGTAGACAAGCCCTGACTCGTGTTCAATCGGCACAGGTAGCCATAGGTGGCGAGTTATATGGGCTCATGGTGCCCATGCTCCAGGAATATTCAGAGCCGGGGGCCCTGCTCCACCAATATTTGGAGCTGGGTCTCTCCCCCGGCCCTGCCTGGAGCAGGCCACAGCCCCACCTGCCAGCCAGCCTCCCCAACGCGCCTTCCCCTGGCCCCAGAGCGCCCCCCGGCCCCGGAGTGTCCCTGCTGGAATGAAAGCTGCGCATGCATGGCGTGCTGAAATGCCACGCAACAGCTGAGAGGGGAGACGCCCGGGCGTGGTGTGACGTCACGGCCCGGGACTTTAAAACCGCGTGGCCCAGAGTTGCACCACGCAACCCAGCTCCAGGCCCAGCAAGTGGTCTGGAGCCCCGCAAGCAGCTGGGGCCCGATCACAGACTCCAGCGCTGCAAACTGGAAGGAAGAAGGTGGGGTGGGGAAGGGAGGGGAGTGCGAAGATTAGGGGGAAGGGGTGGGAGAGGAAGGGGCTTGTGCTGAGGGGAGGGGGGCAGGTCAGGAGAAGAAAGGGGAAGGCACCAAGGGACAGGGTGAAGGAGAGACAAATGCCAGGGGGCCAAGTGGAGACAATGAGGAAAAGGGCAGGAGGGGAGGTGTCAGTGGGAGGGGGGACAGGGTGATGCTGGGAGAGGAGAGGGGAAGGGCATTGGGGGCTGGAGGGGGAGGTGCTGGGAGAAGGCTTGAAAGGAGGGGTGGGCATGAGGAAGGTGGGGATGGAGCAAGTCGTGTGAGAGGCACAGAAGGGCATGAGGGGAATGGGGGCAAAGGGTGGTGAGGCATCAGGAAAAAGAGGGCAAAGGGGCAGGGGCAGTGAGGAAGGGGAGGCACCAGGAGGGTGCAGGGCTAAGGGAAGGTGCAGGTGCCCGGGGATTCTGGGGTGAAGCAGAAGGGCAGACACCTGCAGGAGGGACCAGCACCAGAGGAGAGAGGCAGGGCAGGTGTGTAGAGGAGGTGTTAGGAGAGGGGATGAGGAGGGTAGCTCACATGACCAGAGTGGGGCTACTGGAGGAGTGGGCACAGGGGAGAGAAGGGCTGGTGGAGGGGGACAGGTCTCAGGAGGGCTGAGAGCAGTGAGAAGGGCAGGAGTCCAAGTCAGGACAGCAGAGGAGGGTGAGGGGTTGGGGGCAGCAGGCACCAGGGAGCTGATGGAGCAAGGGAGGAGACATGGCAGCAGAGGAAAGGGTAAAGGTTTATAAGATATTTATTAATAACTTGGGTGCCACAGTGGCACATCCAAACAAGCCACATGAACTCAGTACTGGTGCACAACACAAAATTCATTCTGCTCATGGGAGGAAACTCTTAGAGGGAACACTTCCCCCAGCCTCTCCGCCCCTGAGTTAATGTCACACACATTGGGTTAATGCAATTGCACGATAGTTGCATGAGGAGGGTTTGGTGGGGGCCAAACTAATCCCTATTGGTAGGAGGATGGTGGGAAAAGTCCTTAGAGAGGGGACTTTACTTCTGGTCATGTGTCCATCAGAGAAAACATTAAGAACGTTCCCACTTCATCACAACAGGTACAACAAAATATAATATAATATATTTGATGCACAATGGACTCCACAATGGGTTCGTTCCATATTCAAAAGAGTATTCATAACGTTTATATTCTTAGTTAATTTTTTCTTACGATAGTGATATTGTGCAATAAAGGGAAACTGTTAAATGCTTACGGTTTCCAGTCCATTTTTACATTATTTAATAAAATATATATCGGCTTACAGGGCGGGTAGGGGAGAGGGGGGACTAGACCCATTCTGGGCACCACCAAAAATTATATAAACCTGCCGCCCCTGCCGGCAGCCTAAATTGGGACTCGCGCCAAGTGCCTGGTGCTCCCGGGCACGTCTCTGGGTGAGCCCTCGAGGTGGCACGCTGGGCTGCGGGAGGGGAGGCGGCTGGCCTGCACTCGGGGCAAGGTCGTCCTGCCCACAGCGCTCGGGGTGAGAAACATTTCCTGTCCCGGCCCCACGCAGGCAGTGCCAGGTGTCTGGAAGATTTCTAGCTCTGTGCTCAGCGGCTTGTGCTGTGCTGCAGCTGCCATGTTTCTGGTGCGGGCAGACCCCTGCAGGGGAAGATCTCTGGCATCTGTCGGGAGACGGGTTAGAAAGAGCTGTTGTATTAGGACAGCATGAAAGCCAACGGGTGGGAGGGAGCTGGGATTTCCTCTGGGCTGATGGGTAAGGACCAGCTCCTGCCCGGCTCTTCAAAGCCAGTGGCAGTGGCAGGGAAACTCTCGCCAGGGCAAGCCCATGCTGAGGGCGGAAGAGACTGAGCCACACTGCCCACGAGTGTTTGGGAGCTAACTGGGCAGCCGGGGGCCCTTTGGCTACACACTGCACTGGCCAAGAGAACTGAGCTGGTTTCTGTCGCAGGGCGGAGGCACGTGAGCCAGCAGGCGACGCGTGAAGGGCTGCGGCATGCGATGCGAGCCCACAAAGCGGGACGCTTACGCTGGCTGGGGCTGTGGTGGGGAACTGGAGCTGCAGGGAGCGTCTCTGGTTTCGCTCTGACTCTGCCTGGGATCGGTTTCTGGCCCCGCTGGGCTTTTAGGAAATGGAAACCACCGCCCGCCTTGGAGACGTGGAGGGAGCAGCTTGGCAGACGGTGCCTCTGGTGCCCGGGATGCACGAGGGAGGAGCGCCGAGGCCTGCCAAGCCAGCGGGGCCTCTGACGTGCTGAGCATGGGCCCTGGTGAATGCACTAGGGGCTGGCTTGTGCTGCCTTCGGCTGCCGTGGTTCCCAGCCCTTCCTCCAGCTACTGAGGGAGGCTCTCGGCCTGCTCCAGCAGCTGCAGGAAATGGCCATTCGCCACCCTCCTGGGCAGCCCTTGCTCCCGGGGATGGTGGCTGTGCCCTTGCCCACAGCAAGGCCTGCTCTGGGGGCATGCGGTGGGGCAGGGCATGGGCACGCCCTGGGAAACGGGCCAGAAGGGGGCTGGGTGGGGAGACCAGCCCTCAACTGCCAGCCAGTGCTGAGGGGTTGGATCCCAAACCCCACAGGCCTCCCTGAGCAGGTGGGGGCGCGCGCCATGCTCCCCTCACGAGCAGTGCCTGTGACCGCTCCATGGCTGGGCTGGAGCCAGTGCCCTGCGGGGCAGGGGGAATAATCGGCTCGTGGGTCCATTCACAGGAGATGTCTGTCTGTCTGCGCTGCCCTCGAGGGAGGGGAAGGGGGGCGAGGCCCAGGCTGGGCAGAGGGGAGGCCAGGGGTTCTCATCCTGGCTCCGACACCCACTCGCTGCCTGGCTCCTTCTCTGTGATGCGCGGTGAGCCAGGCTGAGCCCTCCTGGGAAAGTGCTCGAGGGGGCTGCTCGGTCTGTCCCGCCGTCAGTCTCAGGAGAGTTCTGGGGCCGAGATCTCTGCCCTCTCCCCTCGCTGGCAGAACGCCAGCCGTTGCGTCTTGCTGGCAATGGCAAAGCCCTGCTGTCAGGAGTGCAGACAGCAGCTGTCAAAGCTGCTTCAGAATAACCAAGAATAAGCACGTCTTCCAGCAATGCCCGGGGGCTAAGCACTGCTCTCACCAGCATGCCCAGTAAGCTAAGTGCTTGGGCCGTTGCCCAGGAGAGATTCAAATGCTGCCCTGCTGATGAGCAAAGTACCCACAGCCAGCAGCATGTGTTTATCCTCGTGGTGCACATTTGCTCATTCCTCGGTGCATATAACAAAAATGATTCCACACATGGATGGGAAAATTAGAGGGAACGTTGGTTCTCGCCTCCCTAGAACCAAGTCTGTTCCTAACCAGGTCCAGCCCTTAGTGTGACCCATGTACTGGGGTAATGGGGCTTGCTCATGTGGGAGCTATACGGTTAGGAGAACCTGTCAACAGGCAGAGCTCAGAACTCATCCACGCTGGGGCTGCGGGTACCACTTGAGACGGTGCCCCGGCAGAGGGCTGCCGATCGGATGCCCTCGCAGCAGGAGGCCGAGTTACACAGAGGTGCTTCCCGTGGTGTAGATCCAGTTTCCAGAGGCTGCTGTGCCAGCTGTGCGTCCTGGAACGCCATGGGCCCTGCTGGCTCTGCTGACGTGTGGTACCCAGGAAACCTCCTGGCCAGCCCTGACTCCTCTCTCTTGCCTCCCCAGGGACTGTCTGCGTCCTGCTCTCCTTTCCCTTCATCTTCAACCCCTGCCTGGGCTGCACAGAGGCCACGCCCCAGTGGGCCGCCCTCATCTACTTCATCCCCTTCATAGTCATCTTCCAGTTCGGCTGGGCAGCCACCCAGATCTCCCACCTGTCGCTCATCCCTGAGCTGGTGACCAGCGACCATGAGAAAGTGGAGCTCACGGCGTTCAGGTGAGGGGGCGGCATGCCCTGCAGCCGGTCACGGGCCTCCAGCAGCTGCCGCCCCCCCGAGCGTGTCGCTTTGGGGTGGCCCCTTCGTCGGGGTGTCGGGGGTGGTGAGTCTGAGACTGAGCGCCGGCCCTATGCCACCGCAGGCTGAGCAGATGCAGTGAGGCTGGGGCCTGATGCTTCCAAGGTGAGGTGGGGGGGTCCCCGAGCCTCCCTGGGAGAGCTGCCTCCTGGCACCCGAGATCGCCATGGGCAGCTGTGCCATGAGACTGGCTGGGGGGCATTCGCGGGCATGCTGCAGTCTGCACTGGGCTCCTGCCTGGCCCTTCCCCCAACACCTCCCCCCAACACCTGCCCCCTTCCCCCCAACACCTGCCAACACCTGCCCCTCCCCAACACTTGCACCTCCCCAACGCCCCCAACACCTGCACCCTCCCCAACACCTCCAAAACTGCACCCTCCCCAACACCTGCACCCCTCCTCTGGCCAGATCCTGCTGCTCACTGGCACTGCGAGGCCCCCGCGTGCTCACTCTGGAGCAAGGCCCAGGGCAGTGTCCGGCCTCTGACGGGCGCAGGGTGCGGCTGGGGCTGAGCCCTGCCCCCCAAGGGGGCGGGAGGGGAGTGCAGCTGGGGCTGAGGAGCGCAGGCTAATCCTGCCCCTGTGATGGGCACTGGGCCAAGGGGCCATGCAAGCCACTCCGCAACCTGATGCGGGGCTGAGCTCTGCGCCTGGCCCAGCTCCTGGTCCCTGGGCAGCCCACAGAGATGGACCCCATTGGCTGAGGGCTGCTCCCTGCCCCTTGGGGCTCCCCTGCAGGGTGGCCCGGCTTCCTCCTTGTCCCCTGGCTGCTGCTCCTGCCCCGCCCCAGCTGTGCCAAGCCAGCCCATTTCTCCCACCTGGCCCGGGTTGTCTGGCATGGGCTGGTCCCGGGCTCAGTCCTGTCAGTCATTCTCTGAATCGCTCCCCCCTTGCAGCATCCTGCCTGCCTCCCCTCCCTGGGCAGCCATGGGTCCGGCCCCAGCCTCACTGTGGCTCTTCTCCTTGGCCTCCCCCCTCTGGATCCAGCTTGGGCTGGGTTGCCCGAGCTCTGCCCCCCTGCAAGCTGCCTGGCTCTGAGCTGGGGTGCACTGGGCTCTCCATGCACGCGAGGCCTTGGGAACACTCGAGCTCTGCCCCTCCCTGCCTCCTCACAGCAGCGCCTGGGCAGGGGTGTGACAGGCAGCCAGCGATACCCCTGACTGGGGAGTTGCAGACAGGTGACCCCCCGCTCCTGGGTCGGTGCCCAGACAGTGGAGCCTTCTCTCAAGGTACGCTCCTGCCTCCTGCATTGCCTACGCTGCAGCCCAGGCGAGGGGCCGCCCGCACAGCCCAGGGGTGTGCACAACAGGCCGGGTGGCTCCGTTGCAAAGCCCCCTGCCCCCGTCCTGGCTAGAGGGCCTGGCAGAGGACTGGAGCTGCTCAGGGGCCTGGCGATCTGGGCCTGGGGTCCTGGTTTTGATTCCAGCTTCAGAGCTATGGGGGAGCCCTGGGCTGTACCTGGTGAGAAGAGTCAGACAGTTACACTGGCAACCGGCTCTGCAGGGGAACAGGCCTGGGGCTGCCCCAGGCGAACCCGGGCGGGTGGAACAGCCTCAGGCTTTGCAGGTGGAGCATTAGGGGTCCCTGCAGCCCGTGCTCAGTCAGGAGGCGGGAGCGTCTCTTATCAGCAGGCCAGAGGCAAACGGAGACCTGTTATCTGCCAGCGGTGGGCGGAAGCCCCGTCCGCATTGGGTCTGTGCCCAGCTGATAACTCTCCAGAGGAAGGATGTGGAGCCGCACCGGGGCTGTGGGAGGCCTTGCTGCATCTGTGAGATAGTCTGTGCCTACCCAGTGACAGCCCTGCAGCCACACAGCTCCCTGCTGCAGGACAGACCCCGGGTTCCCCTGTTAAACCCCAGGCACCAGGGCAGGGGCTGGGGGTTCCCGGGGGCAGGAGAGACGGGGCTGAACCGTCATTGATCTAAAGGGGGCTGAGACCATGGCTGAGGCCACAGACCCCGGGGGGGATCTAGCTCCCAGCATGCGCAGTCCACTGTCACGCTGGGCTTCCTGCACCCCAGGAGCACAGGAGCGCCCCGGGCTAAAAAAGAGTCTCTGGCTGTCTGGGGATTCTGTTCTCCCTGTAGCGTAATCCCAGCTGCAGGGTCAGTCTGGCTCCCGCCAGCAGGGGGCAGCATTGCACGTCCGTGCAAATTCACCCCACGGGAGCATTCACGCTCACCTGCTCTGCACTGCGGACGTGCCTGGTGCTGGTTGTGCAGTGAGGGGGATTGGGACCGGCTCAGGCGCCAGATCTCCCCGCACCAGCCTGCAGTGTTTTCCCTTCCCTCTCACAACTCCCTTGCACGTGTGGGCACCTGGGCTGGGAGCGCCCCATGACTCGCTCGTCCTGCACCCCAGGTACGCCTTCACCGTCGCGGCCAACATCACTGTGTACGGCGTGGCCTGGCTGCTCCTGCACTTCCAGCACCGGCACTCAGAGCCCACCGATCACCTGGGCAAGCGCGACATCCCGTCTTCCGGGTGAGCACAGCGGGGCCGGGCCCTGGGCAGCACAGCTGTGATGGGGGTTGGGCTGGAGAGCCAGGGGTCCTGCTTCTCCACTGCACGGCCGGGAAGCGGTGGGGGACCCACCCTGTGCATTGCCTGCCTGGCCTGGCCGTCCTGCACGGGAGTGGGGGCAAATGGGGGTGAAGCTGGGAGGTGGCGCTGGGCTACGGGGCAGTTGTGGCTCCCTCGGCAGCACCTGGGGTCGAACCTGCCTCCCCTTCTCAAGTGCCCCTGAACTCCTTGGGAAGGGCTGGAGAGGGTTAACCCCTGCCTGGCTGGCTGCCATTGAGTCGCCTTCCTGTCCTGTCAGAACCTGTCCCTGATCGTGGTGGGGGTGGGCGCTGTGTTCTCGCTCCTCTTCCACCTGGGCACCAAGGAGCGGCGCCACCCCCTGGCCAGGCTGCCCGAGCCCGAGGAGCACACGCCGCTGCTGCAAGGGGCGCAGAAGAGCCCCCCGCGCCCACTGCTGCTGTGGAAAGACTGGCTGCAGGAGCCCGCCTTCTACCAGGTATGGGGCCGGGGAGGCCGATGAGAGAAGCCAGGGCCGGGAGTCCCATGAGGGGGCAGGGGCGTGGGGAGCAAGAGATGGGCATTGCTGGGTGGTGGCTGGATCTCTCTTGCTGCAGGACGGGTACGGCCCAGGCAGCAGCAGGGCAGGCAGGGCCGGACCGAGCCATTCCGGTGCCCCGGGCAGACAGTTTAATTGTGCCCCGGGTTGGGGGAGGGCGCGTGCGTGGCCCTGCCCCCACCCAGCGCATGGGGGAGGGCGCGCGGAGCTGGGGGCAGCAGGACGCACGTGCCTGGCCCAGCCCAGCCCGGCTACCACCTCTGGAGCGCAGCCTGGGGGCCACCCGGGGCGGGCTGAGCCGGGCCGTGCAGGGCCCCGCGGCTGTGGGGGGAAGGACACTGCTAGCCGGTGCTGCAGGGGTTAACGCGGCCCCCGCCCCGGGCGGCCGCGGCAGGGTGGCCGCTGGGAGCTGCTGCAGCCCGTGATCCGGGAGCCGGGCACGCGACGCCTGATGGCAGCTATAAGGGGAGCTGCATGCCCCTTACAGCTGCCATCAGGTGCCCCCCATAGGTTGGCGCCCCGGGCAGCTGCCCGGCTAGCCCATGACTTAATCTGGCCCTGAGGGCAGGTGCCTGATGCCCCCAGCCTTGGCAGCACCCCTTGGGCCAGAAGGGGAGGCCAGTCTCCATGCCCTTCAGTCAGTGCTTGGCCTCCCCAGGCAGCCAGCTGCTCCTGGCTGCTGCCCCCCGGACACTGGAGCCCCCGAACGGCTTCTGAGCACCAGGCTCTGCCTTGTCCCTGCGGCTCAGCCCCTGGTGCTGGCTGAGGAGTGTCCCATGGGGGAGTGATGTGCTGCCCCCCGGGGCCTGCCAGGGAGCGTGCAGGAATGTGCTCTGGGCTTGGCACAGCTGTGTGGCACACTGGGCATGTTGCTGGGGGCGGAGCTTTGCGGGGGCTCGGCAGCACCCCTCAGGTCCAGGCCAGAGTACACTGACTAGTGGGGCCTGGGGGCAGCACGGGTGACCTGGGAGGAGAGAGACACCCCACCCAGGCTGTGCAGACCTGGCTACACATCGCTGCGCCCAGCTGGCTAGGCCTCGGGGCACCCCAGCAAGGCAGCTAATGGCTCTGGGTTGAAAGGGCTCATTTTACAGGGAGGGGCGGCGTAGGGAGCCCACCCCCGCTACAGGAAGCCCTGCCTTGTGCCCCGCAGCTTTGTGCAGTGCCAGCCTGAGCTGGGCCTTCAGGTCCCACCCTCTGTGCCCTGCCACTGCCATGTGCCGCGTTTCCCCAGGTGGGCAGAGAGCAGGGCCGGGGTCCCCGTTGCTCCCAGCACAAAGCCCTGCGAGCTGTGCCTAGCAGGGCAGGGCGTGGCAGGCATAACCGGGTGTCACGTCTCTCCCCCAGGTGGCGATGCTGTACATGGCCACGCGGCTGATTGTCAACCTATCGCAGACCTACATCGCCATGTACCTCACCAACTCGCTGCTGCTGCCCAAGGTGAGGGTCCTGCCCAGCGCTGCCGGGGCCACTTCACACTGGGCACTGACTCGACCAAGATGACCTGGTGATGCTCAGCGGGGCGGCCCCTGCAGACTGGGGAGTAAGCAGGGGCTACGAGTGGGGATCCCCTGTGTAAATGGCAGAATGGGGCGGGGGCTCTTGGGTGGCCTGTGAGCCTCACTCTCAGCTCTGCCTCACTGCTCCCCAGAAATTCATCGCCACCATCCCCCTGGTGATGTACATCAGTGGCTTCCTCTCTTCCTTCCTCATGAAGCCCGTCAACAAGTGGATCGGCCGAAACGTGAGTAGCCTGGGGCTGTAGCCATGGGCGTCCGGGCTCGCGGGGAGAGCCCCGTTGGCAGCAGTGGCCCGGGCCCCGAGGTGCCCTGAATGAATGGTGACCCTGTGGGGAGGGCGTGACGTGCCCATGTCCAAGCCAGGCAGAGCAGCTGCAGCCCCCGCCTGGCGCTTCCCCCTGCCTGGCTGCCCCTCCAGCATGCGCGTCGCTCCCCGCTGTGTGGTGGTCTGCAGCTGGCCATGCCCGGGCTCTCCGGCATGCGCCCACTTTTAGCTTTGCCTCCAGCAACGCATGTCCTGGGCAGCCCACCCCCACCTGGCCGATGCAGCCAGGGGAAGCCCGTCCTCCTAGCAGTAATGAGATCCCATAGCGTGACCCCGTGCGTCAGCGCAAACACCCTCGATTAGATAGATCAAGGGGCCCCGCGGAGTAACTGCAGCGCGACACCCAGAGCATGAGCCAGGAGGCAGAAGAGTCCGAAATGGTTCCAAGGAAAACAGCAAAACCGCAGCTAGGGCCTCGCTTCCCAAACTAGCTTAATCCCCAAGCAAAGTCATCTCCTCACGTGCCCTCAAGAGCTGTGCAGGCCAGATCTCTCAGGCCTGACCCTGCAGCCCCAGACTAAGTTGAATGCTCGGCACTGCAGAAAACCAGACCCCATCGTGCAAGTCCCCCGCCCTCTCCAGCATCCCAGGCAAGCTGCTTGCCCCTCCCCTTCTTGTCTGGCCACCTCGCCTGCTCCCCAGGCAGCTCCGTGCACATGGGATGCCCTCCCGGAGCTGGATTGTAGGATTCCAGCCCAGGTCCAGGCCTGCTACAACCACACACCAGCAAGGAATTAACCTGCTAGTAAGAGACGGAGTTTTAATTTAACTCCTCCCAGGACTATGTCTACACAGCAGCGTTATTTTAGAATAGCAAAGTGCGTGTCTACACAGCAAGCTCGAAATAATGGCGAGCTGGAGGACTTCTGACTCTGATGCCTGTAACTCATTTCACGAGGAGCAAGGGAAGTCAGAGGAAGACTTCCTTCGACTTCCTGCTGTGGAGACAGCGCCAGCAGCTGAGTTAAGCTATTTTGATTGAGCTTTGTAATTGACGTAGCTGAAGTTGTGTAGTTTAATTTGACGTTAGCCCTGCTGCGTACACGTGCCCTGGCTGTGCTCTTTGTATCAGCTGTTCCCCTTCGTCAGGGAGCCAGGGGAAAGTGCCCAGTTTGCTACATTCCTCACTCTGGCTGGGGAGCACAGGGGGCAGACAAACCTGGACCTGCCCCAGCCAGGGGATATGCACCCCTCCTCCGGCTGTGCCCGCTGGAGCTGTGGCGGCCATGGAGAGGCGCTTCTTACCTGGCCCCAAGCTGCTGTGATGAGGGAGGGCTGGGGTTGTCCTCCTCCCCTCGCCCCCTTCCCCCCGGCAGCCTGCAGACTGAACCCCTCCTCCCCAGCCCCGGAGCAAGGATTCAAATGAAGCCTGGGCACTTGCATTTTATTGTCCAAAAACCAAACATTAATTGAGAGAAAGACCTGAGCAACGTGGGGTGAATCGGCCAGTGATCTGTAAGGTCCTCTCCCAACCCGGTACCCTCCCGGGCACTCTGAGCAGCCAGCACCAGCCTAGAGCGATTGCTGACCGTGCTCGTTCCTTGCCTGAGGGTAAATGAAGCGAGACGCCATGTGGCTGGCAAGCCCCCTCACCTCCCCCAGCCCATGGAGCGCCCGACCCCATCCTGGGCGGGAAGCCAGCGACGGGGCTGACTCCAAGGGGCATTCAAAGACCGCAGAGCCGTGCGCAGGAATCTCGTGGCAGGATCACTGGTTACGTCCGAACCATGCTGGCTTTTGGCCTTGAAAATACGATCCCCTTAGCCAGGCACCCAAACGGCCTCTGAACCGGCCACACAGCTCTGCCAAACCCTTTGTCTTGTCCACGGCCCCTGCTCCTCCACTCCTGCCTCCATCACCCTCCCCCACAGCGCTGCTGACAACAGCATTGACAACAGTGCTGACAACCACTTTCCTCCACCTTTCCTCTGGCAGCCTTTCCAGCATCTGAAGGCTGCTCGCCCCTCGCTTTCCTCTTCCTGATTACGTACTGGTTCCATCCACCTTGCTCACGTAGCTGCGTGCCCTCGTTCCCCTCTGGCCCTTCCCTGCGTCTGCCCGCCCGCCCTCTACACAGCCCTGTGGCCTGCAGCTCTGTAGAGTCCCTTGCTCAGCAGTGTTTTCCTCTCCTCTGTCCCTGCTGTCTCCGGAGCAGCTGACCTACTTCGCGGGGTTAGTCATTATCCTGGCCTTCGCCGGCTGGGTGGCCCTGGACAGCCAGATCGGAGCCGAGGTTTATGGAGCTGCCGTGCTGCTCGGGGCTGGCTCGGCCACCATCTTGGTCACATCTCTCTCCATGACGGCTGATCTCATTGGGACCAACACGGTACGTTTGTGCGGAGGCGAGCAGTGGGATGGCCCCAGTTAGCGCCCCTGGAGCAGAGCCGAGGGTGTGACCTCCCCTTTGCTGTGGCCTGTTGGGAAAGGCCAGTCCCGGCTGTCGGGACGTCCGAGCACCGTCCCCAGCGGGGCTGGCGTCCTTCAGCCCAGAGTGCTCTGTGGGGCGTCGCCCTGCCTGGGTTTCTGAAGAGGCTTCAGAGAGCTGGTGGGTCTGTGCAGAGGGCGCCGCCCCGGACCAGACGGGCATTAACTTCTGCTGCCACAGTGAGCTTGCCCACAAGAGGGCAGGAGGCTCCCTGGTTCTGCAGGCGGCGGAGCTGAGCCGCTGGCCCTGAGCTGGCTGAGAGGCCTGGGGGCTCCCGGCGTGCGTGTGCAGGGGCTCGAGCGGGGCGGCTGCGGGAGATGCCACAGAGGCAGAGCCGGGGCTGGGGGAAGGGGGGCCGAGCCCTGGGGTGCAGAACGAGGCTGATGCTGTTGGTTTCCCTGGCAGCACAGCGGAGCCTTCGTCTACGGAGCCATGAGCTTCACGGACAAAGTGGCCAACGGGCTGGCGGTGATGGCCATCCAGAACCTGCACCCCTGCCCGTAAGTGCCGGGGCTGGGTGGGGGCTGCTTTCGGAGACCCCTGCAGCAGGCATCTCCGTCCCCCTTTGGGCAGCAAGGCCTGGAGCTGCTGGCAGCCCTTCCCCTCAGAGCCCGAGACCTTCCAGTGCACAGTGCTGGCCCCTGCTGCTTGAGCCAGAGTAACTGTCCCTGCTGCCAGCTGTAGTAGGCCATTATCCCCCCTCTGCCAACCAGTGGGGGGCGGTACGCTCTGGCAGTGGCTTACCACTGCACTGCACCATGGCCGGAGCCAGCAATGCCCCTTCCTGCTCCAGGGGCATCCCCTTGCCTCCCACCTGCAGTGACTCCCCGTGCTGTGCCGGGCGCTGTCCCCTCTGGGGTGCGTGCGTGGGGCTGAGGGAGCCGGGGCCCTGCCAGCACCTCACTTCTCCCTTTGTTGCAGGACCCAGCTCTGCTGCGCCGGCTGCGTTGAGTTTTTCCACTGGGTGATGGTGGTCGTCACCGGGGGCATCGCTGTGGGTGCCACCATCTGCCTGTGCTGCATTATGATCTGGCCAATCCGGGTCCGATTCCGTGAGTGCCGTGGCCTGGGAGGAGGGCCTGGGAGAGGGCTGATGGCAGAGCGGGGGCTGTGGGGAGATCCCTGCACGGGAGGGGCTGGTTTCTGAAGGAGGGCGTCTGTCTACAGATGCGTCTGTGGGGGGGGCGTTCCCTGCTACCCCGTCCCTGTGGGTGGCAGTGTAGCAAGGCTGCCAGTGGGGCAGCTCACAGTTACTCTAGTTCCAGCCACTTCCACCAGGAGGCGTTGTTGGGGAACCAGCGAACAGCCGAGAGACATTTAAATGAGCTAGAAACCCTGCCCTCCATCGCTAGTCTGCACCTGCACTGTCCCTGGGCTTGTCCCTTGCAGGTGTCCTGCTGTAGCATAGCTCTTCTCCAACAGGCCTGGAACTCCCCCCCGGAGACCCAGCTGGCTACAGGGTCTTGGCGTGTGATCCTCTGGCGTGGTGACTTACACAGAACCACTGGGGGTAAAGTGAAATGGGTGAAGCTGAGCCACTGCTGGGCGGGGGGGCCAGGCCTGTTAGCAGATGCCCCCACCCCACCAACGCTGCGGAAGCAAACACACCTGCAGTGCTGAAGGGAGTTGGCCTGGGGGCTCTAATGTGATTGTGGGTTACTGGAGTTGGGGGGCTCCTTAACTGAACACTGGGGTGCTGCACAACCCCAGCTCCCGCTGCCTCTAAGATCTGGTCTCTGCTGCAGACCTGGATCAGGGGTGAAAAATCCACCCCCAAGAGGGGCACTTATCCTGACTGACCCATTTAGACGGCACAGTTGGTGGCACAGCTGGTACTGCCTGTGGGGGATGGGGGAATGGGAGAGCTCTCCCCCGGCAGCTTAGTGTCAGTTCTACAGCAGTGCAGGCTTTTAAGCGTAGACATGTCCTTGCCCTTGCTTGTGTGAAGCTGATGCCTCTTGGCCTAGACCTGATGGAGGCCGTGCGGCCTAGTGGCCAGAACACGGGGCTGGGCATCGGATGGCTGGATTCAGTGCTGGTCTGTTCGGTTCACGTGTAGCTGGCCTTGCCTGGCTGTTCTCCGGCAGGGCTGGCAGACGTGGGCTGAGACCTTTCCAAGGCATGTGTGTGTCCAGCAGCCGTTAGGATGAGGGGAAACAAGGGCACAAATCCCATAACAGCTTTGAACGCCGTGGTGGAGGCCCGGGGTTAAGCTGTACGCTGTTGGGGGCAGGCCAAGTCTAAGCGTGGGGTGACAGGCTGCAGACTCTCACATCAGTCGGCTGCTAAGTGCTTTTCTGGCCCATGTCTCCTACGTGGGAGTCCTGGGAACCGGGTAACCCAGAGGCCAACCTGCTGCTCCTCCCTCTCTGCTGCAGATGACGTTTCGGTGCTGCCGCTGGCGGGGGCCACGCCGGGCGAGGCTGGGAGCACAGAGGAAAGGAGTCAAAGCAGCACGGTCAACTAAGCCAGGCCTTGGCGCTTGGAACCAGGACTGCACCGCTTGCACTTTGCACCTGGGATGCTCTGAAGGAAGGAACCCGACGTCAGGACCCGGGGCAGGGCCTGTGCTGAGGTTGTGCAGCAGATCAAGCCTGCTCCATGGCATCTCCTTCCCGCCACTTTGCACGGACTTTCCTTCCCCCACCACTGTGGAACATCCCCCCCACTGACAGTGGGGGAATCCCTGTGCCCCTGCACATGTCTATCCCTGTGCCACTGCACATGGGCAGTGACACAGATTGAATCCACCCCATGCACTGTGGGAAGGGGGCACTAAAGTAAACCCGGATATTTTAACACTTGTTTGGCGATCAGTGTCTGTGAGAACACTTTTTTAATGAGAACAAGCCTGAATAAAGAGACAGTGTTGGAACAACAGCAGTGCTGTTTGGGGGGGTCCGATCTGCATCCCGACTGGCAACTCGCCTGCAAACTCCGCGTTTCCCAGCCGGGCACAGTAACTGTCCCTCCTTTGCCCCTTGCTGTGCAGCAGCATGACAGCGGTGCCAGCGCTTGTGAGCAGTACAACCCCAGGTCCTGGAGTCAGGTGACTCATGGGACTCTTGAGTTGATTATGTTTTAAGCAAGTCTCTAGTTTTTGTGTATGCAGAGAATCACAGATTAGCACTGGAGGAGACCTCAGGAGTCATCAAGTCCAGCCCCCTGCCCAAAGCAGGACCAACCCCAACTCAATCAGCCCAGCCAGGGCTTTGTCAAGCGGGGACTTAAAAACCTCTAGGGATGGAGATTCCACCACCTCCCTAGGGAACCCAGCCCCGGGAATCCCCACCCTCCTAGGGAAATAGTTTTTTCTAATATCCAACCTAGACCTTCCCCACTGCAACTTGAGCCCATTGCTCCTCATTCTGTCATCTGTCACCACTGAGAACAGCCTCTTTGGAACCCCCACTTTAGTAGCTGAAGGGGAATAATAACTTCTCTAGGTCAGCTGGCAATGCTCCTACTAATCTCCTTCTTGGCTACCAGGGCACATTGTTAACTCATCTCCAGCTTCTCTTCCGCTGTCATCCCCAGGTCCTTTTCTCCTGAACTGCTGCTTAGCCCGTCGGTCCCCAGCCTGTAACAATGCTTGGGATTCTTCTGTCCCAAGTGCAGGACTTTGCCCTTGTCCTTGTTGAACCTCATCAGTGCAAAATCCTAAAGGCTCCACCCTTTCAAGGAAGGGCCAGATTAAGATTATCATAGAACCATAGAGCTGGAAGTGATCTCAGAAGGTCATCAAGTCCAGCCCCCTGCCCAAGAAAGGACCAATGCCAATTAAATCAACCCAGCCAGGGCTTTGTCAAGCCGAGACCTAAACACCTCTAGGGATGGAGACTCCACTACTTCCCTAGGTAACCCATTCCAGTGCTTCACTACCCTCCTAGTGAAATAGTTTTTCCTAATATCCAACCTGGATCTCTCCCACCACAACTTGAGACCATTGTTCCTTGTTCTGCCATCCATCACTACTGTGACCAGCCTTTCTCCAGCCTCTTTGGAACCTCCCTTCAGGAAGTTGAAGGCTGCTATCAAATCCCCCCTCACTCTTCTCTTCTGCAGACTAAATAGACCCAATTACCTCAGCCTCTCCTCGTAGGTCATATGCTCCAGCCCCCTAATCATTTTGGTTGCCCTCCACTGGGCCCTCTCCAATGCATCCACATCCTTCCTGTAATTGGGGGCTCAGAACTGGACAAAATACTCCAGATGTGGCCTCACCAGAGCCGAATAAAAAGGAATAATCACATCTCTGGAGCTACTGGCAATGCTCCTCTTAATGCACCCTAATATGCCATTAGCCTTCTTGGCTACAAGGGCACACTGTTGACTCATATCCAGCTTCTCATCCACTGTAATCCCCAGGTCCTTTTCTGCAGAACTGCTACTTAGCCAGTTGGTCCCCAGCCTGTAACAATGCTTGGGATTCTTCCATCCCAAGTGCAGGACTCTACACTTGTCCTTGTTGAACCTCATCAGATTTCTTGTGGCCCAATCATCCAATTTGTCTAAGTCACTCTGGACTCTATCCCTGCCCTCCAGCATATCTACCTCTCCCCCTAGCTTAGTGTCATCTGCAAACTTGCTGAGGGTGCAATCCATCCCCTCATCCAGGTCATTTATAAAGATGTTGAACAAAACCGGTCCCAGAACTGAACCTTGGAGCACTCCACTAGAAACCAAATGCCATCCTGACATTGAGCCATTGATCACTACCCGCTGGGCCTGACCTTCCAGCCAGCTTTCCTATCCATCTTACCGACCATTTATCCAATCCACATTCCCTTAACTTGCTGGCAAGAATACTGTGGGAGACCGTATCAAAAGCCTTGCTAAAGTCAAGGTATATCACATCCACTGACTTTCCCATGTCCACAGAGCCAGTTACTTCATCATAGAAGCTAATCAGATTGGTCAGGCACGACTTGCCCTTGGTGAATCCATGTTGACTATTCCTGATCAAGTTCCCCTCTTCCAAGTGCTTCAAAATGGATTCCTTGAGGATCCCCTCCATGATTTTTCCATGGACTGAGGTAAGATTGACCGGCCTATAGTTCCCTGGATTGTCCTTCTTCCCTTTCTTAAAGATGGGCACTACATTTGCCTTTTTCCAATCTTCCGGGATCTCTCCCAATGTCCACGAGTTTTCAAAGATAATGGCCAAAGGTTCCTCAATGACATTTGCCAACTCCCTCAGTACCCTCGGATGAATCAAGTCTGGACCCATGGATTTACGTTTAGCTTTTCTAAATAGTTCCTAACCTGTTCTTTACCCACCAAGGGCTGTCCACCTTCGTCCCATATTGCATCACTTAGCACATTAGTCTGGGAGCCCACCTTGTCCATGAAGACAGAGGCAAAGAAAGCATTGAGTACTTCAGCTTTCCCCACATCATCTGTCACTAGGTTACCGCCCTCATCCAGTAGGGGCCCCACACCTTCTCTGACCACCTTCTTCTTGCTAACATGCCTGTAGAAACCTTTCTTGTTATCCTTCACATCCCTTGTGAGTCGCAATTCCAATTGCGCTTTCACCTTCCTGATAACTCCCCGGCATTCTCAAGCTATACATTTATACCCCTCCCTAGTCATCTGTCCAAATTTTCACTTTTTGTAAGCTCCCTTTTTGTGCTTAAGTTCACCAAGGATTTCCCCAGTAAGCCATTCTGGTCTCCTACCATATTTGCTTCTCTTGCTATGCAGTGGAATGGTTTCTTTCTATGCCTTCAATAAGGCTTCTTTAAAATACTGCCAGCTCTCCTGGGCTCCTTCCCCCTTCATGTTAGCATCCCATGGGATTCTGCCCATCAGGTCTCTAAGGGAGTCGAAGTCTTTTGCTTTTCTGAAGTCCAAGGTGTGTATTTTACTACTCTCTTTTCTTCCTTTGGTCAGGATCCTAAAATCTACCATCTCATGATCACTGCTTCCCAGGTTGTCACCCACCACTACTTCCCTTATTAGTTCTTCCCTGTTTGTGAGCAGCAGGTCAAGCTGCGCACGGCCCCTGGTCAGATCCTTCAGCACTTGTACCAAGAAGTTATCCCCAACATTAGGCTATAATCGCCTACATGCAGCTACAATGGTATGGTCCCGTGGTCAGGATACCTGACACACGTTTGCCGAAACAGATTTTCTGTGCTCGGCTGAGGAGTGGGACGAGGTCTCGTGGCGGGCAGAGGCAGCGTTACAGAGACATCCATAAGAACACCTTGGTAAAGTGCGAGGTTGACGCTAACACCTGAGAGAGGCAGGTGGAGGGTCGGGTAACCTGGAGGACCACCATCATGGACGCTTTGAGATCAAGCGACATCTCCATGAAGAAGATCAGAGAGCCCGATGTAAGGAGCGTGACAAGGCCTGTATTGGCGCCACTGGTGTTGGTACCGCTGGCGATAGAGACCTCACCTACAGCCACTGCCAGAGTGTTCCTTGCCAGAATTGGCCTAACTTCTCATCTTCGCACTCATCAGTTATAGGTGTTCAAGGGGAAATTGTACTCGATTCGAGGGATCCTAGAGAGAATGAATATGCAAATAAAATGTTACCAGTCTGCCAAAATATGTACCCCGGCCCCCAGAGCCACTGCAAATAGCCGGCTTCAGCTCTGGCAGCCACCACGGCCCTGCAGCCAGTGGTTTGCGACCCAGCACCAGTCCATGGACCAGCAGTTGGGAACCGCTGCTCTAGTCCATTCCCCTGCACTTCCAGCCTTTGAATGAGTAAGATGAAGCAGAGCTCTGCCCTGTTGTCTTCTCTGCCCCCCTCAACAGAAAGACTCATTGAAAATCAACATGCGCAGGGTTGGATCAGGGATGGTAACTAATGTGTATTTGTGTAAACGTGTAACCGCTGGACTTGTTTATGCACGGGGAAGGGTAGGCGGCTCTGTGAGCACCGGCTCCTGCCTCCTTCCCGGCCCCCACAGCCTCTGATGGAAAGGCAGCAGCCTGGGGGTCAGCTGGCTCCGTGGGAGCCCATCCAGCTTCTTGTGTGTACCAGCTCCTGCCTGCCTGCCTCACTCTATCAGAGGCAGCAGCAAGGGGGGGTGGAGGTGGCTCCGTGGAGCCGGCACACATGGAGAACCAACTTACGCATGGGGAGTCAGGTTTTATTAGCTCCCACCTGTCCCCTTGCTGCCTCTGGCAATGTCTACACTGCAGAGTTTTTGCGGAAAAATGACCATTTTTCCACAAAAACTCGCAGAGCGTCCACACCTCAAGAGTGTTTTTGCGTAAAAAAATTGAAAGAGCAGAGGAGTTTTTTCCGGTGTAGGTATTCCTCTTTCTATGCAGAATAACTCCTTTTTGTGCAAGAGTTCTTGCGCCAAAAAGTGTGTACGGATGGGAAACAGGTTTTTTGTGCAAAAAAAAGCAATCGAAAAAAAGCACAGGTGCCCTGGTGGTCATTCTGTAAATAGCAATCAGTTTCCTTTAGAGAGAGAGTGTCCCTTTTGCAGTGTGGAGATCTTCCGCAAAAAGAGATCTTCCGCAAAAAGCTTCTAGCATAAGAAGCCTGTAGTGTGAACATAGCCTCTGATAGAGGCTTAGCCATTAATCACGTAAATGACTATACGCTAACATCCCTAGTCTGGGTGGGGTTTATTTACTAGGCTGCTGTAGAAGAAGGATCAAGCGGACAACAGACCTTGCTTCTCCCCTCTCCTCCCCACCTCAGTTTAAAGTGTTCACTGGAGAGGAACTCGAGCGAGATTCTGCTTATCCACGGGTGAAAAAGCAGAAGGCGCCTAAATCGATTCTTGTGCAAAAATCTGTTCACCTGGACCTTGGCCTGAAGTCACGAAGACTACAAATGTGGAACCGTGCCCAGGAATCGGCCTTTGTTCTCATTCCCGTCTCCCATCAGTCGCTCCCGGCTCACCCCACGCTTGGGAAAGAAGCTCCTTTGAGCCGGCAGTGAAACGATGAACCTCGGGCTGGTGATCTTTCTGGTGTGGGAATGACACTGGAGGTGAGAGTGAGTCGCCCTGGTGCGCTGATGCAGTAAGAGCCGGCTGGGGTGCCCTGCTGCAGGCAGAGGTGAGCGTGTTCCCAGCAAGGCTCCTGGAGCTCTTCTGAAGGCTGCTGGGCTAAGCAGCAGGCGGATGAAAGGGGCTGGCTGGGGATGCGCCCCACATGGGTCCAGGACAGCCTGAGTCACACACACACCACCCCCATTCCTCTTGCCGGCAGTCCTGTCCCGCACACTGAGCCTCTCATTTTTGTCCCAACCCCAGAGCCTAGGAGGGTCCGTGAAATCCACTAACCCTGGAACCCCAGAAGAGTAAATCTGGCCTGTGGGAAGCCCTGAACCTCAGGCCTCCCTGTCCCTCCCAGAGCACCAGAGGAGTGAGGTGTCTCAGCTGGGGGCCACATCAGTGAGGGTTGGGGATGTTTGGAGGGTTGTGGGGGTTTTTGTTTTTGTTTTGCTTCCCACTTGTGTGGTCTGTCATGATGATGAGGGTTAGCCAGCAGCCTGGGGATTAAGGCGTTAACTACACCTAGCCAGGTGGAGTGGCCAGTAGGAATGTAGGTGGGACTTTCAAACTGGGACAAAGGAATTTGGGTTTTTTCCTTTCTCCTTTTTGTCTCTCTGGGTGAGTCCTCTGCAGCTACAGGGAGGGACAAGCGTGTCTGTCTCTCTCCAAGAAACAATTCTTCACTTTCTGTAAGTAGGGTAAAGTTTAGGTAGTTTCGTTAGGCTTTATTGTTTTAAGGGTTGGGTATGGGATCTGATATCTGGCACTGCTTAAGAGATGTTTGGCTTTTCTTTTTAACTAAGTTCTAGCCCATGGTGTAATTCCTCCATGAGTATATTTTGTTACCTTTCCATCTGATCCTTATGCTTGCAACAGGAATATTGTTGTAATAATAAAAGTTTTCTCCTTTCTTTTTATTAACCTTGCACTGGTTACTGTGTCCTGATTTTTATAATAGGGGTGAGATTTCCCAAATGATCTTTCCCCTAATCTTGTTATTAATATTTGGGTGGTGGCAGGGGAAGTTTTATTCCCAAAATCTAGGTTTTTAAGATTTTGGGGGAAGTTTTATACCAAAGCCTGGTAGATAAGGCTTTGGGGAACACTTGCTGGCCCCCACTTCTGCATTTATCATGCCAGAGTGGGGAAGGAGCCATGACATGGTCCCCAACTGATTTTTCTGTGGATCAGTGGCCCCCGACCCAAAAAAGTTCTAGCCCTGCCTTAACTAAAGAAAACATGGGAACCTTTTGTGTTGGACATAAATTAATATTTTACTTTATTTAAAATGAAGTTTGATAAACTAATGTGAGAAAGTTAAGGGGCTTAGTCTGTTTAATAAATTAAATGACTATTTTCCTTTCTTACTGGTTAAACTAAACCAGTCTCCCGAGGTACAGCACTAGCAAAATGGCTGGAGCATAATTATGTAACTAACAGGAGTTTCCATTAGCAGCTGGTGGTCCCCAGAAAGGTTTGCATTAAGCCAGGTGGGCCACGGGCCAAAAAGTTTGAGAACTACTGGCCTAGGCTGTAGCTGGATTAGCCTGATCCTAATGGTTATTCCCGCCCTGTCTGAAGGGGAAGAAGCCAAACCCATGCGGGTTACTTGGGCTAAAATCACCACTTCAGTCTCGGGAGTTGGGGGCAGCTGCTTGTGGGATTTGTTAACACTCGGTCCCACGGCACCCGCCTGTCTGTGGCCTCCTCTCCCCCACCCTCTTTCCAGGGCAGGAGAGGCCATGGGGGCATTGCCCAGGTGCCTTCCCCTCCCCTGCTCAGTGGCTGCCCCTCTTGCCTGTGCTGCTGCTGCTCACTGCCCCCTCCCCCCGCTGGGAGGCCCAGGAGGTCGCCAACTGTCTAATCACACAAACCCAAATACCTCTGCCCCACTCCCCTCCCTGAGGCCCAGCCCCACTTGCTCCATCCCCGTTGTGTGCTTTCCCTCGCTTTCAGCAGCACGGCTTGGGGGCAGGCTCTGGGCTGGGCCGGAGTGCGGGCGGGGGCTCTGGGCTGAGCTGGGCAGGGAGTCAGGGTGCAAGCTCTGAGAGGGGGTTTGGGTGGTGGAGCAGGGGATGGGGGGGTGGGCTGCGGCTGAGTGGGACTTACCTTGGCAGGTCCCTGCTTTCCCCGGCCCCGTGCGGCTCCTGGAAGGGCCAGCATGTCCCTGTGGCCCCGGTGGGGGCAGGGAGAGCAGGAGGCTCTGCACGCAGCCCCTGCCTGCAGGTACCGCCCTTGCAGTGCGCACTGGCTGCAGCTCCTGGCCAATGGGAGCTGTGGAGTCAGCACTCAGAGTGGGGGAGCACAGAGACCCAGGCCTCAGGGATGGGACGCCTGGTCCTGGGAGTGGTGTGGGGGATGGGACAGCTGGTTCTGGGGGTGGCGTGGGGGATGGGACGGCTGATTCTGGGGGCGGCGTGGGGGATGGGACTGCTGGTTCTGGGGGTGGCGGGTCCCGGGAGCGGCGTGGGGGATGGGACAGCTGGTCCCGGGAGCGGCGTGGAGCCTGATTGCGGGAGACGCTAGTGAAAGCCGGCAAGCTGGCGCGGCAGCCCCTGTGGTGCACGTCCCCCTACTGGGTTACAGCTGGCTGGCCAAAGCAGGGGCAGGAGGGCAGAGAATCGCAGTGGGATGGTGCCCCAGGGGTTCTGGCTGGCCAGCGTGGGAAGAGCCAAGCTGTGCTGTGCCCTGGGGGAGGGACAGGGCCATAGCTGGTGGGGCTGACCCAACACTGCCCCTCCCCTGGGGACAGCGGGGGTGGGGAGGTACGCACTGATCTAGCCCAGCAGGCCACTGGGATTCCAGGGGTGCTAGACACAGGGTGTGTGTCTGCACACAGTGGGGCCCGGGCCGCATTCCAGGTGCTAGCATGGGGGAAGTGGCAGTGGCCGGGTGTGGGCCCCATGGGGGTGACTGGTTAGCCCAGCACGGCTGAGCTAGCAGGGGTTTGGCTCAGACCTGTGCTATTTTGGTGTGTCCTGCTCTTTCCCCCAGGCTCTTCCCTGGCTGGCTGCTCTCCATGTAGCCCAGGGGCTCTGAATAGATCTTCCAGTGTCGCCTCCCCTTCCAGTGGATAAACCAGCAGCAGGGTTCCAGCTGCCCTGCTCTCCAGCCCACAGCAGTGGCTGAGCACGCCCAGCGCGGCGCTAAAATAGGGCCAGAGCCGAGCAAGGTGGAGTAAATAGAGCACCTTGAAAACCCTCAGCTGAGCGTCCACGTTGCACTCCCAGCCCGGGGCCCTAATTGCACCGGGTTCTGCTTCCTGTGCTCATTAAGGGGCCATGGCCTTGGCCCTCACCCAACTGGCTCCCTGCAGGGCTGTTCCTGTCCTACTCCCCGGCCTGGAGCAAGGCAGGGGCCTTGGTGACTAGGTGCCAAGCCTCATCCGCCGGCTGCCCCCGGCAAAGCAGAGCAGCCGGGATCTCTTCGCCCGAAGCCTGTGCTGGCTGCGCCGAGAGCTGGGAGGCCTTGGCCTGGGTTGCGCTGGTGCCTGGTGGCACCCCAAGGTCAGCGCTAACCTCCCAGGGCTCTGGCGGGGCAGAGGGCTGGACTCTGGAAGGAGGGGACCAGCTGCAGCACCTCTGTAGTCTTCCCGCTGCCTGTTCACATGGCTGGCACGTGCCCTGGGCCCCCCATGGGGGGGAGTAGCCGGGAGTATGAGCAGGTGCACGGGGAGGCAGGGGCAGCTGCCTGGTGTTCAGGGCACGGGCCAGAGCTCCCACAGTCACCTCCATGCCAAGAGAGGAAAAATGGGGGCCTCTGCTTGCTCCCCCAGCTGAGCCACCCTTGGGGGGCTCCCCGTACACCCATGGCATCTACAGGTGGAAGGGGGGAGGTGAGTCCCCCCAATGGAGGCATTAGTCCCCTGCCCAACAGCCAGGGGATCATGGTTGTAGCGGTCATGGGGCAGTAGACCCACCCCAGGATAAAGGCATAGGCAGCTGGATGTGAGGTAGCGCTGGGCCCCTCACTCCCACCTGGGGGGCAGGATAGGCCTGGGCCCCTCCACACTGAGCTTCGGGGGGTCCCAGGCCCCTCGCACTCAGAGCTCAGCACGCCCCAGGCAGTCTGGGCCCTCTCCTGGCTGGAGATAGGGTTACCAGGTAGACCCCCCCCAAAATACTGGACACGCTTGATTGTGGGCGGGGGGGAGGGACCGGCCGGGAGGAAGGGGGTGGGAGGCGGGGCTGGCGGGGTGGGGCGGGGTGAGGGCCACAGGGCTGGTTCAAGCTGGGACGTAAAAACCCCCTCCCTAGGTAACCTGTCCCGGTGCTTCACCCCCCTCCTAGGGAAATTGTTTTTCCTAATATCCAACCTAGACCTCCCCCACTGTAACTTGAGACCATTGCTCCTTGTTCTGCCATCTGCCACCACTGAGAACAGCCTCTCTCCATCCTCTTTGGAACCGCCCCCCCCCCCCAGGTAGTGGCAGGCTGCTATCAAATCCCCCCTCACTCTTCTCTTCTGCAGACTAAACAAACCCAAATCCCTCAGCCTCCCGTAGGTCATGTGCCCCAGCCCCCTAGAGAGCCGCAGGTGCGGAATGCAGAGACCTCCTGGCCAGCCTCACCCACGGCTCTGGGCCCAGAAGATGTTTAAGGTGTTAGTGTCCCGTAGTGGGGGGGCCCAAACTTCCCCAGGCCACAGGCAGAGTGACCCCGCTTAGTTCGCTCTCGGAGGGGGAAAGAAATGTGGTGTACTGTTAGTACCTTGTTGTTTACTATGCTTGGGCTGTGGGGAACCCCCACTGGCAGCTGTCTGTGAGCACGGCCCAGCAGGGGGTGCCTTACCGCCCCAGGGCAGTGGCTAAAACCAGTTCTACAAGTTAAGGGAAGAGGCCGAACAAAGGAAGTGTGTGCGAGGGGAAGGGGCAGTTTTTGGGGCTGAAGCCATGAAAGAGAGAGACTGAGGAGGAAGCTGAGGTTGTAGGGGCCCAGTCACCCCCATCTCAAGGGGGCCTGAGGCATCCTGGCCCTAATTCCTGTAACCAGATTACATCTATGCTGTGCTGTACCCTGGAGAAGCAATAAACTCCCTCTATTCTACTGACTGGTGGAGTCTGTGCCTGCGGCTAGGGGGGTGCAGGATTGGGCGGAACCCCAACTCGCCGTCACAGTTGGTTACAACTTACAATGCCCTAGTGGCCTGGGACTGCCCTGCTCGTGGGATTGCCTCCCTCTCCACACCGCGCTGCCGTCGCCAACGTCCGAAAGCCTTGGATCCACTCTTCAGTACGTGCAATGAAAACCCCTCTGACAGAGAGCACGGCTTTAGTGAGCTCGCCTGGAGAGCGCCTGCACTAACGCCCTAGCTGCACCCTGCCATCGCAGGCTAGGCATGAGCTGCTCCGGAGCCAACCCTCTGCGACTCTCCTCGGGGCGGGGGCACTGCTCACCTGAGCCCCGAAGCACCAAGCTTGCTAGCCTCTGTCGTGCATGCCTGGCAGGGCCTGTTCTTACTCTGCCAAATGTTGGCCACTTCCTTGGCTTGTGTGTGTTTGTGCAGCGGCCTCCACAGGTTAAACATGCGTCGCGCAATGAACTAGTGTGTCCCCTAGAGCAAGAGCCTTTGTACTCTCCCAGCTCCCACACAGGCGCCGTTATTAACTGGTCCATGTAATAACGAGCCCGGCGAGACGTGTGCCCAGCGGTAACACCAGGAGCAATCAGCCCCGGGGCCTCCTCACCAGCGTCTTGCCACCTGGAGGGTCCCCAGACACTCTGCAAACTTCCGGTGATAAATGCATGGGCAGCGCCTCGCTCGTGGGAAACGTTGCACCTCCCTTGACTTCAGCTGCCCCGTTTCAATGTACACGAGCTAGGACATGAGCATTCATCTTAATAACTCACTGATTTGTATTGCAGGAGCACCTAGGAGCCCCCGGCACAGGCCAGGACCCCATGGTGCCAGGTGCTGTAGAAACATGGAATAGAAAGACAGTCCCTGCCCCTGTCTTGTATGGCTAGTGACCACTTGGCTCACTACAGAAATGCAGTCACCTCTAAGGTAGAATGTGGCAGCTTTTTGCACAGGTTTAGAAGGGGTGTGTGTGTGTGTGTGTGTGTGTGTGTGTGTGTGTAGACAGATAGATAGATAGATGGGGTGTGTGGGGATAGCTAGACAGACAGGCAGCCAGATAGATAGATAGATGGATGGATGGTCTGTGTGGGGATAGATAGACAGACAGACCGAATGACCGATAGATAGATGGTGTGTGTGTGTGTGTGTGTAGACAGATAGATGGATGGATGGGGTATGTGGGGATAGACAGGCAGGCAGTGTGTGTGTGTGTGTGTGTGTGTGTGTGTGTGGAGACAGATAGATGGATGGATGGTGTGTGTGGGGATAGATAGACAGACAGGCAGTGGGGCGGGGAGACAGATAGATAGATGGATGGATGGTGTGTGGGGATAGATAGACAGGCAGTGTGTGGGGGGGGCAGGGGGAGACAGATAGATAGAGAGATGGATGGATGGATGGGGTGTGTGGGGATAGATAGACAGACAGACAGATCGATAGATAGATTGATAGACAGATCGATAGCCAAGAGACCATGGCCTGGCTTGTGGCCGCAGAGGGTTGTGGCTGCAGCGTGCAGGGCGCCTGGGAGAAGGGTTCTTGCATTTTCGGGAGGAGGTCACTGTTTCAAAATCGGGTTTTGCTCTGATTAGGGTGCAGCCCAAACCATTTGGCATTCCCAAGGGAGTCCAGCGCCGGGCGGCTCTTGGGGGCACAGACTCCACACACTGGGGCTCCCCCAGGGTTTCTGCTGGCCATCACACATTTTGCCTCCCATGTCTGCTTCTCCCCCTCCCCATTCCAGGCCTGAGGGCTGCAGAGGGTCCTTTCCCTGGCAGGTGAGGGGGGCAAGGAGCCAGCCCATTGCTCACAGGAGGTGGGAGCAGAGTTGCCCCAAGTTGCTGGGCTCTTTCTGCTCCCTGATCCCCTCCTGTGAGAGCTGCAGTGGCTCCTGGGGGGCAGGGGGAAGGGGAGCTCTGCCCGCCTCCCATAACTGCTCTGATTGGCTGCTCTTCTGCAGGAGGCGGGGCAGTGGGCAGCCGGCGAGTTGAACGGGTTTTCCCGCAGGCAGGGCTGACATTCCTGAGGGGGCTGCGGCATCTCACCTCAGGGACTGGCCCCGCCCCGCTGGACGGCAATGTTCACGAGCACTGGTGATGCCATGCAAGGTGGAAGGCGTGAGTCACAGCTGGGCTGCCTCCTGGTGCGCAGGGTGTGACACGCAGAGTGTGACGATATGGTTTTTCACACTAAAGCCTTCCTCTGTGAGCTGTGACACTTGGAATCACACACTCATATTCCATCTAAATTGCATTACAATAGTGTCACACCAGGCTGTTAAGAAGAAGACCCCGGACCCCCACTGTCACCAGATAAAGAAACAGATCTCAGGATGGGTAAAGAAAACAGTTTAACAGCATCTCATCTGGCAAGAAACTTTATCAATAGTTTGAGGTTGTGGAATGCTCCTTCTATGATTATGGTCCTCACTTTCCTATTGTTTGTCTGTAGGATCGCTGTCTGGTTTTTAATTGTTTCTGTCTGCTGTATAGTTAATTTTGCTAGGTGTAAATTAAACTAAGCTAAGGGGAGCGGTAGATACGCTGGAGGGCAGGGATAGGGTCCAGAGTGACCTGGACAGATTAGAGGATTGGGCCAAAAGGAATCTGATGAGGTTCAACAAGGACAAGTGTAGAGTCCTGCACTTGGGACGGAAGAATCCCAAGCATTGTTACAGGCTGGGGACCAACTGGCTAGGTAACAGTTCTGCAGAAAAGGACCTGGGGATTGCAGTGGATGAGAAGCTGGATATGAGTCAACAGTGTGCCCTTGTAGCCAAGAAGGCTAATGGCATATTAGGGTGCATTAGGAGGAGCATTGCCAGCAGATCTAGAGATGTGATTATTCCCCTTTATTCGGCGCGGGTGAGGCTACATCTGGAATATTGCGTCCAGTTCTGGGCCCCCCACTATAGAAAGGATGTGGACGCATTGGAGAGGGTCCAGCGGAGGGCAACCAAAATGATTAGGGGGCTGGAGCACATGACCTGGCCACGGGGCAGACAGCGCGGTGCGGGCGGGAGCACTCCTGTCCGCGTGGGCCCACCTTCCTGAAACACTGCACAAGCCCTCGTGCCCAGGGGACAATTCTGAGGGGATGTGAGGCCTAGAGATGGGCCCATTCTGATTTGCTCATCCCCTGCAGGGGGGCGGCCAGGGTCCCTGCAGCCATGGGGGTAGGTTAGGTACGTCGGGAAGCAAACGCTATTCACTCCCAAGGGGCTGCAGGACAGTGCTCTGCACTGTACACAGGGAGTGAGGCCGGCACACTGACCCCCTGCTGCCCAGCCCCCAGGATTCCCTGGCCAGAGGTACAGGCCCTTTACAGCAAATCCCTTTACAGGGATCCCTCCCTCTGTCCACTGCTTCTCCACCCCACTCAGCACTCAGCGGGGGCCCTGTGGGACAGAAGGCAGGAGGGGCACAGAGCCGCTGGCTGCAGATCTCTGTCCCTGTCGCATCACGAGTGATGGCACATCCCAGCAAATGGAGAGGGCGATGGGAATCAACAGGCTGGGCCAAATCCTGTGGGGTCCTTAGTGATAGGTGGTGATGGGGGAATGCCCGGAAACTGCTGTGTACACCACTCCGGCTCCCCAGCAAAGTCTCTGCACTGTGTGCATGTGTGTGTGTGCGCACATGTCCGTGTCCCTTCCCCCTTGCTCACTGGAGGGGATGAGCCCTGCTGTGTGTGTGTGTGTGTGTGTGTGTGTGTGTGTGTCCATGTCCATGCCACTCCCCTTGCTGTGTGGGTGTGAACATCCCCATGTCCCTGCCCCTGTGTTCACGTGCATGCGTGCGTGTGCAAGTGTGTATGGTGTGCATGTGTGTCCATGTCCCTATGTCCCTGCCCCCCCACTGGAGGAGACAAGTCCTGCTGTGTGTCCATGTGGAACTGTGTGGTCGCTAGGGTTGCCAGGTATCCGGTTTTCGCATGGACAGTCCGTTTTTTCTGGCCCCTGTCCTGTAAAAAAACCCAGAAAATAACGGACATGTAAAATGTCTGGTATTTTCTGTTTCTCTCGGACGGAAGGCCAGTGGGGACAATCTTCCCCTGCCGCATCTGATGTGGGTGTGGGGTAAGCGAGGAGCGTGGGGATTCTTAAAGGCGCAGCACCTTTTTTTTTTCTCAACAACTTCTGTCTCCTTGTTTTGGTTTTTTGGGGGGTTTTTTTGCTCAACCAAGTTTGGTCTCCTGTTTTTTGGGTTTTTTTTGCCATGTTCAGGATTTTTGGTGAAAACATCTGGCAAGCCTAGTGGTTGCAGGGCACACGCAGTCCCAGTTTCCAAGCCTGTCACACACATTCACCATTTGCAACTCGGCTCCTTCACAGCTGTGCAGGGGTGCGGCTTGCCCAGGGCTGGAGCCTTTGGCAGGCTCAGTATCTCTGACCTGCCTGGCCAGAGCCAGCCTCCAGGGCCCATCCGCTCCTCTCATTCCAACTGCTGCCTAGCCCAGGCCTGCACCTCTGCAGCGAACCCCATGCCTAGCGTTTGGGTAAGCCACACCAGAAGGGCAGGCAGCCTGGACCTAGAGACAGACAGCACCGCGGCCCGCCTGTTTGCTCCAATGCTCATCGCTGAAAAGTTTGTGTCCAATGTGACTGTGTCTGTCTGGCTTCAGTTCGGCTCTTGTTTTAAAGCGCCCTTAAGCCCTGGTGTTTTCTCCCCGTGTGGTGCTTAGATGCTGTGACCTGCTCCCAGCTTGATCTGCTTTCTGGCCGGCCGGACACCCTAAGCTCCCCATGTCACTTGCTGCCAGGCACTGACCCCGGTTCTGTGGCTCCTCCCTGCACTCGCCCGGTTTTTCCAATGTCTTCTTTAAAATCTGGCCCCAGAACTGGCCGCGACATCCAGGATTGTCTCACCCAGGCCAGACCATCACCTCCCTGCTTTGCTTGCCACCGCCGCATTTATCCCGCCCAGGCGCCATCAGCCCATCTGGCCACAGCAGGGCCCTGGGAGCTCGGGCCAAGGTGCTTGTCCACTCGCATCCTGTATAGTCGCTACTTTCCAGAGCTGGGCTCCAGCCTCCTGGGGGGCCTGGCTCTGGGCTTTGTCCTTTCCACACTAAAATGCATCTGGTTTGACTGGGGCGAGTTTCCCAGTGAGCCAGGTCACTCTCTGTATGGCTTCCCTGTTCCCATCCTTAGTTACTGCTCCAGCCCTTGAGCCATGTGAAAATGTTATTGGCAGCCAGATTAGATGTAGTGCTTTGGAAACAATCCCCCTTCTGCATTCTCTTCTGTGTGCGGTCAGTGTGCAGGATCATTGGCCCCACAGAACTGGGGAAACTGAGGCATGGTTTGTTGCCCAAAGCAGCCCAGCAAGTCGCTGGCTGCCAGCCATGTGCACAGACCACATTGCTCATGAAGCCCAATATCACCCAGAGCACTTGCTCTCCCTGCTACATTTACAGTGCAGACAGGCCAAGAAGGTGTTAAAAATCCTGTAGTTTTGGGAAGCTCTGTTTATTGCAGCCTGGCCTTCATCCCAGCAAGCTGGGCTACACAGCTACTGCTCATAAAAGCATAAATCACAGCTCAGGTGAGAGCTGTAAACTTCAGGGCCCTGTCTCCCAGCTGCTGGGGGCTGGTTCAGGCTCAGGGGCTGTGCTCAGCCTCATTGAGTCTGCCCCAAATGAGCCTTGTAGGGCAATAGCCATAAACACCTGCTTCCGTTGTCAGGCCTGCACCCACCCACGCACTCCCGTATGTGCAGCGAGCCATTTGCACCCTTGTGTGCACCTACGCACACCTACAGCGCGCAGCCAGCCACCTGGTGTGCGGCTCCGAGCCCCACCTGCTCTGCGTTCACGTTGCCTTGCGCTCCCATATGCGCAGCAAGCCATTTGCACACTCGTGTGCACCTACGCACGCTCACGGCGTGCAGCCAGCCACTCAGCGTGCAGGTCCGAGCACACACCGATGTGCGGACGTACTCGCTCACACATTGTCCTGCTGCTGAGACATGCAAGTGCTCTGCTGTGTGCTGCTCTTGAGTCATTGGCAGAGTTTGAACCTGGGCCCACGTGGATGGCGTGACTCCTTCAGGCAGCAGCAGCAGCTGACTGTCATCCTCTGCGGGCAGGAAACAATGCGCCCTTGAACCCCATGCATCGGGTGGAATTGGGTCACACTACAGTGTTGATTTGGATTGATACTTTTTTCCCAAGCTTAACACCTGAGCCAGCCACTTCTGGGCCTGAGCTCACAGGACTCTGGTGTTTCACTTCCTGGATGATGAGCTGCTGGGAGGAACCCAGCTGGTGGGTAATTTCAGTCCATAAATGTCCCCCAACACCCAAAGCCTTAGGAGAACCCGCTGAGCAGAGAATCACCAACACAACCGCAGACGCGTTCTGGGCTCCGCGGGCCTCTGCCCAGTGCTAGGGCCCAGGATGGGCTTTGGTCGTGCCTCTTCTCGGGGACATTGGGCGCGTTTGCCTCTGTTTCCCCGTCTGTATAACAGGGATAAAGACACGCACCCGCCTTCAGGAAGGGCTTGGGAGCGCTGCATAGGTGGGACTCAGCAATTCTAACACACCCACACAGAGCTTTGGGCTGAGGGGGCTGGGTTCAAAATGCTGCTGCTAACTCCCCGAGGAGGTCCCCATGGATACAGCGCTGGGCACACAACAGAGTGTGTGCCTGCCTGTCAGGGCATGTGTGAGTCTGTCCGCGGCAAGCCCCGGGCACTTGTCTGTACCGAGCCGTGTGAATGTCTCTCGGCATGTCCACATGCGCACATGTCTGTGAGTGTGTGCACCAAGCTGCACTGCCGCCAGAGAAATGCAAAGCCTTCCCCAGCTGCAGTGGGGACCTCTAGGCTGGATATGAAGAAAAACGATTTCCCTAGGAGGGTGGTGAAGCACTGGGATGGGTTCCTTAGGGAGGGGGTAGAATCTCCATCCCTAGAGGTGTTTCAGTCCTGGCTTGACAGAGCCCTGGCTGGGATGATTGAGTTGGGGTTGGTCCTGCTTTGGGCAGGGGGGCTGGACTCGATGCCTCCTGAGGTCTCCTTCAGCCCTAATCTCCTGTGATTCTCTGATCAAACAGCTGCCCGTCTTCCTTTGCCATGTTGTGACCAAGTTTACAGCTAACCGGTGCAGCCTTTCCACAGCCCAGGCATCGTGCACTGAGAACGTCCAGCACTAAAGGGGCAAAGAATAGGGTCCCAATGGCTCAGGGAGGCCTGTGTGTGCAGGTTTCCAAGGCAAAAAAGTCCAGTTTAGCCTGTGATAGAAAATTGGTGATATCAGTCAGCAGAAGTTACAGCCAGAGACTGGCTCAGTCCAAACAAAGGTCTGTTAGCAAGAGAATGGAGTTGGCAATAATAAATGAGCCAAAATTAGTGCTGAAAATTAAGCCTAATTGGTGGACAAAGTCACAAGGGGACGGGCTGTTCCCTCTTTCTGTGGTCTGTATAACAGCCTTTGTGGGGGGGGCGGCAGGAATCGGGGAGCCCCTGCTGGCCAGGCTGGCTGGCAAATCTGCTCTGCGTCTGAAGCTTTGGGGGTATGGAGCTGTTTCTATGGAACGCTTTCAGCCCATCCACTCCGCGTCGCCAGGGAAAAGCTGCACCGAGAGGAGTGTGTGCTGGGCCAGGGATCCATCGGCAGCAGAGACACTGCTGGGCCGGCCTCTCCCTGGTGGCAGCTGTTTGCCTTGTTCCAATGAAACGGGCTCAGAGTCACAACAGGAGCCATGGCCCTGGTTCCGGCCCAGGGCTCTGCCCCGAGAGGGCAGTTACTGCCATGCTGCCAGTGGCAGCAGAGTGTCAGCCGGGGGTCCTGGCCCACTCCCTCCAGTGGCAGGGAAAGGGAAGCGGGAACGTGTGCCAGGGGAGCGCCGCACGGCCCACCATGGGCCGCTTTGTTGCTTTCTCTGTGTGTTGAAGTCGGGTTGCTGAATGGGGGGGTGGTTGCCATGGCACCGAGCAGGCTGCGAGCGCTGTTCTTGGACCCACGTTTCACCGTTCATTGTTGTGCCGCACCAGGGTCTTTCTAAAGTCTTGGACTCCGGGCCCATTTATTCCCTGCAGGTGTCGTGTGGGCCTAGCATGTTCAGGGATGGTGGGGCGGTTGCCATGGCACAGAGCAGGCCACAAGCACTGTTCTTGGCCCACGTTTCACCGTTCATTGTTGTGCCGCACCAGGGTCTTTCTAAAGTCTTGGACTCTCCGGGCCCATTTATTCCCTGCAGGTGTTGCGTGGGCCTAGCTCGTGCAGGGACAGGCACGCGGGGGGCCATGGGCAGGCCCCTCGGCACAGGCATGGCAGATTGCCAGGGCTGGACCTGAGGGAGCATGTAGGCCCGCAGTTCTGGCCCTTGTCCCTGCTGGGACCCCAGGCCTGGCTGAGGGAGCCAGAAGGAGGCTGTGCCGGCAGCAATAAGGAAGCGGAGAAGAGCTGAAGTGGGCTGTGGCCTGGTGAATCATTCCCAGCCTGCCCTTGAGGCATTAGGAAATCCAGGCTGTGGCTCTCCCCCCGCCTTTCCAGCCTGGCTGGAGGGGGACAGGGTGGGCAGCAGCTCAGAGGTGTAGAGAAGGGGGGATGAGGGGGGACAGTTGCCCCCGGGCACCACACACGCTGCTCTGGCCCACGTGACACTTTGAGCAGAGACCCGGGACTCGGAGCTGACTACGTGCTGCCTCCCTCTACACAGTGTGAGCAGAGGCAGCCAAGCTGAATGGGAGGAGCAGCCATTCCTCCGGTGCCTGGCTCTACGGGGGGGAGAAGGGGAGGGAAGGATTTGATTGGGGGGGCACTCCCAGCGCTGGGGGTGCCTGGCTCTGGGGAGGGGTGAGTGCATTGGGATGGGGAGCACTCGGGGGGGCTGGCTCAGGGGCAGGGATGGTTGTGTTGTACTTAAAAGTACTGCGTGGGATCTTTTCAGGGGGGAAAAGGCAAAATGCCACATTTATTGGTAATACACACATACAGCAGCCGACCCGTATATGCATATAATACAGCACTCATGCCTACACACACCATGTCTTGTTTTTACCAACAGTTGTTCCACCTAACTGCCCTGGCCAGATTAGTTAGGTGGGAAAGGTTGGAGCTGGATCAATGCTCCCATGTTGACTGCAAGATGCCTTAGATGTATACAGTAGTGTCTTCCCTCTCATGCAGAGAGTCATCAGATGTATATGCAGTTATTCATCTATGGCACCTTCTTCTGGGTGTTGTTTTAATGCTGCCCCATTCACCTTCAAAGAGGGAGCTTCCAAAAGCAGGCACTTACTGTTTACTCCCAAGGCATCCATAGATCCAGTCTTCTTTCTATGAGCCCACTTCACAGGTCTTATTGTTCGTGAATCTGGCTTCCACCTTTCTCCAACCATTGCGAGTGCCCAGAGGTGCTTTTCTTTCATGCCTTATCCATTCACACCTCATTCACTCAAAAGGACAATCAGTTTAGCAAAAGGGGGTACAAAGTCTACAAGATGCAAGGTTTCTATGTAAAAAGGCTTAATACAAAGTTTCTATGTTCTATAAAAGTATACAAAGTTTCTATATAGGGGTATGTCTACACTTGCAGCCTAATTTGAACTAGGGAGGCTAATGTAGGCATTCGGAATTGCAAATCAAGCCCGGGATTTAAATATCCCGCACTTGATTTGCATCTTCCAACTGGCGCCATTTTTGAAATTTACAAGCCCGAAGTAACTGCCTGCGTCTACACGCGGCAGTGAACAGGCGTTCGAAATAAAGCCCTAGTTCGAACTACCTGTTATTCCTCCTGCAATGAGGTTTAACAGGTAGTTCGAACTAGGGCTTTATTTTGAATGCCCGTTTCACTGCCGCGTGTAGACGTGGGCAGTTACTTCGGGCTTGTAAATTTCAAAAATGGCGCCAGCGATAAATCAAGTGCGCGGATATTTAAATCCCGGGCTTGATTTGCAATTCCGAATGCCTACATTAGACTCCCTAGTTCGAATTAGGCTGCAAGTGTAGAGATACCCAAAGGACTTAATACAACAAAGGACTTATTACAATGCTGAAAGGACTTGATACAAAGTTTAAAATAAAAAAAATTCAATGAGAAAATTATTAATACAGAGATTAATGAGATTTACTTACAGTTGCATTGGTATGGAGGAAGTTGGGGTGCCTGCTCTGGGGCAGGGGTGGTTGCTTTGGAGGGGGGGTGCCTGCTCTGGGGCAGGGGTGAGTGCAGTGGAATTGGGGGCACTGAGGGACCTGGCTGAAGGGGTGGGGGGAGTGCATTGGGGTTACTTATAATTTTTTTTAAATAAAAGATACTTTATAACAAAGGGAAAAACTTAAAAAAAACAAAAGTCTGGAAACACTTTTTTTTTTTTTTTGCTGACAGAAATAATAACAGAGCCACAGTAACAAATGATTGGGGGGGGGTGCAAATTTGACCTTTGCCCCCGGGCGCATAACACCCTCGCTATGCTTCTGCAGCAGCTGGAGACGGGGTGCACAGGCTGCTTTCAGCCAATGCAAACCATGTGGCTGGGTGCCCCTTCCAGGCTCTTCGCTCCGGGGCCCTGATCCCATGGGTGAGCTCAGCCAGCGAGGGGTGTCTGGGGACAGACAGCAGGAGCCCAGAGCTGCAGAGGGATCTCACCACCCCACCAGGTGTGGAGGGGCACCCGCGGCCTGGTATGCTGGGCTGCTGACCTTGGGGTGACACTGCCAGATGCGAATCTCAGCAACGAGTTCTAATCCACAGAGCCTCTGCTGGGACCGGGGAGCTGGGGGTTCCCCCACGGCCAGAGCTCCAGCCCCATTCCCCACAAAGCCCCTGCTGGCACTGGGGAGAGGCTGTGGGTGACGGGAGCGCCCTGACTTCACCCCCATTCACTGCAGGGCCTCCTGCTGAGAATGGCCAGGGCTGCAGGATCTGAGCTCCCCCCAGCCACTGCTCCAGCCACCTACCTGGGAGAGGCAGGCATCCAGGTGCCAGCAACTGGCTGAGGGGGGCCCTTGTGTGTTTTCAGCCCCCTTAGGCCAGGCCTAGGCTTGATGGACATGGCATCTCCTGGTGGCTACTCGCTGCCCTCTGGAAAGTGCAGAGCAAGCCGCTGATCGGCAGCTGGTGTTTGCCAGAGACCAGGAAGGGCAGGAGGGTACCTGGGCAGTGGGGAGCAGCTGGCACTGGTGGGCACTGGGCGAGGGGGAATGGAGAATGGGGCCTAGCAAAGGTCAGGTGGGGGCAATAGAATGGGAGGGCGCCCATGTGGATGAGAGGCCCTGGATCCCCTCCGCATCCCCTGTCTGCTCTTGCCTTCCCGGGCAGGAGGCTCCCTAGCTCCTCAGCAGCTCACATGGGCATTGTGACACCAGCACCAGGGTCACTGCCCCCTGCACACCCCTCCAGGGATGTGGAACCGAGGTTACAACATATGGGGGTGTCACGAGAGCCAGGGAGAAAGTGGGGGAGGGAGGACAGCTCTAATAACCTGGCACTTCCCAGATGGGGAATCTCAAAGCACAGCCCAGACATGGCCTCACACCCTGGGAGTCTCATCCCTACAGGAGAAACTGAGGCACAGAGCAGGGCAGTGAGGCCTTACCTGTACCCCCATCATCCCAATTCCCACCCCCTCCTGTCCTGCTCCTTCCCATTCCCAAGACCCCTCCCCACTCCTATTGCCCCACTGTCTGGAATCTGGGGCTCAGCTGTGTGTCACAGGCCCAATACTGCTAGCAGAGATTCTCCCTTTGATACCTGTTTTGGGGGTACTAGCTCCAGCATGGTGTGGGGTTCTGGGCGTGCAGCAGAATGACACAGGTGCAGCGTGGTCCCAGCTCTGAGGGCTGCCACAGCTCGGTTCAGGAATGACTGTGCAGCGCCAGGGCCGAAGAGGCGTCAGAAGCAGAAATTGCTTTTGTGCAATGGAAGAGCAGCCTGGCTGCCAGCTGGCATGCGCTGGCGTGTGCCGTGCGTGTTTGTGCGCGGCAGTGGGCGAGGGGCGGAAGGAAGATAAAGATGATCTCAGAGCCGGTGGCGGTGCAGAGGCAGCTTTGCCATCCTTGGATTTCCTTGAAGGAGGAAAACACCTGCTGGCCGGTCGCCTGGGAAACCATCACGAGGGAAAGCGCCTGGAGTGGCTGCGGCGGGGAACGAGCAGCACCTGGTGCGCCAGGCCGCTCAGCGTCGACATCAGCACAGGTGTCTGGGGGCATGTCCCCTGGGCCGGCCCAGTCCCGGCAGGCCCTGGAGTCTGAGCTTTGAACTCTCCCTCTGCTGCCCTGCGGCCGCCTGCCAAGGCAGTGGCTGGGAGTGCAGCGGAGCCGCGGGGGACGGACCGAGCGTGGCCAGGGACAAGAGCAGCCTGCCGGATGGAGCCCCCATGCAGCGGAGCGGACAGTGCCCTGGGCAAGGCCGGGGAGCTGTAAGTGGATTTCCCCTTCCAGGGGTCCAGGAGCGGGCTCTCCCCTGGGGCCAGCCCTTCCATCACCCTGCCCCAGTGGGACACACTCCCACCCTCCCGTGCCCTGAGGAGCAGCCCTCGGGATGGGGGCTGCGGTGTCTCTCTGTGCCCAGCCACCCTCAGGCAGGCACTGCTAGCGATGGGCACACGGCAGCAGGGCTTAGCTAGTATTGAAAGGCACGCCAGGGCTCAAGCAATGTTTTTTACTTTCATAACTGAGGTGGCAAGCCCAGAGGTGCCAGGGCTCAGCCCTGCCAGTCCCAGAGGTGCCAGGGCTCTGACCTGCCAGGCCCAGAGGTGCCAGGGGGCCCAGAGGTGCTGGGGCTCAGGCCTGGCAGGCATGAAGCCCTACACAGCAGGGCGCTGGGACAGCGTTTGCCATGGGGGAGCTGCACACCAGTGACCAAACCTGCAGTGATGGCAAACAGGCATTGGGACATCACCCTTCATTCCAGCGCCTCTACATGTGTGGAGAGAGCTCGGTCCGGTCTGTCCTCGCCAGTCTAAGCTAATCCAGATTCTGCCCCACGAGCGGGGGTCCCTGCTTGGCATTTATGCAGAAATACACCAGCCGTGTGCTAGTGACAGAGAACACGTTCCTACGTCTGCCTGTGCTCACCCCTGAAGTTCCCTGGGGGGGTGCCTTGAGGGTTCTTCTGGGTTTGTCTCCGTGTGTGTATTGGGTTTGATTCCTCTCGCTGCATGTCCTGGGTTCAGCCCCTGCCTTGACCACAGATTTCCTACATAACTTTGGACAAATCAGCTACGGGCTCTGTGCCTCAGTTTCCCCATCTGGGGATGGTTGTAAGGCTGGCCCCTGCCAAGGAAGGCAGTGCCACAGAATCTGCTCTTTGGTGGTGCTGGGGAAGGGCTGTGCTGCCCACAGACTTTGCCTTGCTCTCAGGGCCTGCAGCAGCCGATTTTATCCAGAGGCCAGGTCAGTTGCCAGGGCAGTGGGTGCTGAGAGGGTGCCAGATGAAAGACCTACAGCCGGGGGAGGTTCCAGGGAGATCGGCCGGGGGCGGTGTTCAGGTTTTGCTGGGGGGCCTCATTGAGTCGGGGGGCGGGGGTCTGCGCTCGGCCGGCTGCACCGTGCAGGGACCAGAGGCGGGCGCCAGTCACTGCCCATCACTCCCCTCCGAGAGTAGGGCAGTCAGGGCTGGGCAGCACTTGAGCCCAGCATTTCCAGCCCCGAAGGGCCTGACCGGCACATGGTGCTCAGCGAGCCAGGCAGAGCCAGGAGGGACCCCGGCGACCTGCTCGGTCCTGGGCATCTCCACTCAGGACAGAGGGTGGCTTTGTGGGTGAGGCCTGGGACCTGGGCTCTGCTCCCAGCCCTGCCACGCACTCTGTGGGTGACATTGGGCAAGTGGCAGCCCCAGCCCATGCCTCAGTTTCCCCATCTGTATAAGAGGGATCATGGTAATCCCCCCCAGGCATGCTGTCGGGCTGCAGCCATGGACTCATACCAGGGACTGTCGGCTGCAAAGGGAAATCCCTGCACTGCATAACCCTGCACCCATGGGGTTTGCAGTGGGGCAGGAGTATCCCTTCCCTGTGTCCCAGCTGGGGCAATGAGGGCGCAGAAGGGAAAGTGACTTGCCCGAGGTCACCACTGGGAAGAGAAGGCAGAGTCCTGGCCCCAGCTCCCTTGCTCTGCAGAGTTTGGGTTCACACCAGGAACAAGGCTACGTGTAAGGCTGCCCCAGCTGGGCCTTCCCCCTTTCAACCACGGCCCCCCAGCCACGGGCATGGCAGGTAACTAGTGGAAAGCCCGGGCTGCCAGATGGGGCTGGTGTCCTGCCTTGGGCAGCAGCCGGCACCCCCAGGACAGGCCAAGCTCCTGTCCGCAGGGAAGGAACCGGCAGAGGCCAAGTCATTTGTCAGTATCTGCGCGTGACCAGCACTACACCCCGCAGCTGCTTGGGCTCTGGCCGACCCCAGAGGGGGCTGCTTGGACGCGCTCTTCCTCCCTCCGCTGGCTGTGTGTGTGTCTCCTCTGCTGCCCCAAGTGCAGCCCCGCAGTGCGCCCGGGCCCCCAGAACGTGCTGATGGGCCCCATGCTGAGCACCCTCAGCAGGACCCGGCCTTTCCAGATAATCACCTGCCCTGCAAGGCATTATCTCTGCAGGGCAGAGAGCTGGGGCAAGGTGCAAACCACCATGAAAGCTCAAGGCCAGGGAAAGAGGAAGAGCCTGGGGAGCGAGCCCGCAGGGGCAGATTGATTTTCACTTTCCTCTGCCACTGGGGAGGAGTCAGATGGTTTGTCAGGTTTGAGGCTGGCAGGTGGATTCTGGATCACGGCTCAGCCCAGCCCTGTGCTGTCCTTTTGCCTCCAGCCCCTTTGCCCTGGCAGAGTCATACTCCGCCGCTGCGATGAACAAACATCTCCAGACATGATCTGGGGTAGATCATGACAAGCTGGAGAACTAGCTGCTACGCTTAGCAGGCTCTGTGACTAGAAACCAGCATCACTCAGCACAAAGCCTTGTCTGGCGGCTCTGTCAGGAGGCAGGGGGCCTGGGCACGCTGTGGTCCAGAGGAAAGCGCTGGACTACAGAACTCTGGGCTGCTCGGGGAGATCACAGCTGGGCTCTGTTCTTGTCTCTGCCACTGGCCTGCAGGGTGGCTTTCAGCAAGTAGTCTGGGCTCCTTGTGCCTCGGTTTCCCCACTTGTGCAATGGGGGTAATGAGTCTGACCTCCTTTGTGAAGTGCGTAGAGATCAACTGATGTACAGTGCTGCTGAGAGGTAGGTCAGTAATATGCATCCATCCTGAATGCACAGCAGGGGGCTCTGTTAGGGACTTGGTTAGCAGAAGTGACTGACCCCTGGTGCCAAGGCCTAGCCACCAAACCCCAATTAGCAAGAGATTCGATCTCGGTGTCTCCCTACCCCTGCAGCGCCGCGGCTTCGCTATTGAACATTAATATTGCAGCAGCGTCTAAAAGCCACGGACAGGCCCAACCCCCTTGTGCTGGGTGCTGTACAAATATAACAGGACAGCCGTGGCGTGGGCCGTGGGCTGGGTAATCCCAGGGAAAGACTCCAGGCCTGTAAAACTGAAGAGGCTCTTTATAAGCAGGACAATGGATAGAGGAGTTGGCGCTGCAGCAACATCCCAGCCACGTGCATCCAGCCTGACTCTGGGTGCCTTCCCCAAACTCTTCCCTCCTGCAGCCTGTGCTCCTCCCTCCAGGTTCATGCCAGTTGCTACAAGTCCCTGTCCCAAAAAGCTCACTCCAAAGACGAGAGGCTATAGGTGGATGAAACATGAGGGAGATGGGGTGATCAATAACGGAAAGGGGCGCTGGATATGGCTAGGATTCAGGCACGGACAGGTCATGGGCAATGAACAACATTTGGGGCCAGTTACTTGTCCATGACTTGTGCTAACAATCCCTCTTCTTAGGGGCTGGGGGAGGAACTGGGGACCCACCACCATCGCTACTTCTCCTGCGGGTGGGGACTGCCTGGGACTAGCTGCCTGGGGCCGCTGGAGCAGCAGCCAGTGTGGTTGGCCCTAGGGTAGCCCCAGCTGTTCAGGCAACCCCAAGATCACCTGCACCCACCACTGCAGCTGCAGAAGCCAGGGAGGTCCCTAGGGTTGCCAGATGGTTTCAACAAAAATACTGGACACATTTGACATGACATCACAATCGACATTCCATCTGATCTAGGAAATACTGGACAGTTTTATTTTCTCAATTTGTTTCCCGAACCGAAAGCTCCAATACTGGACTGTCCGGTTCAGAACCGGACACCTGGCAACCCTAGAGGTCCCAGAATCTGTGAAAGACTCACAGCCTTAGCTATGGCTAATTCCTAGCCAGTCAGCAGCGGAGATGCCAGCAATTCCCGGGCAGAACTTTGCCCCCTGCATTGGCGAGGAGGGGAGTTTGGAGGAGGCCGTGCAGGACAAGGGGGTGGTTTTACGGTGTGGGCCCAGGAGCGGTTCCCGTGAACTTGGGAGGGGCAGCGTGAAAGTGCTCGCCGGGAAAGCAGGGGGCAGGCGATGGAGCCCGGTACAAAGGCGGGTTGGCAGTAGGGGTCTGCTGGGGAGGGCTTTGCATGTCTGGACAATGAACAGCACGTCCCACACCAGCTCCTTTAAGGCTTTCCGCCATCCCACCCCACCCCGGGTCAGATGCCTGAGTGTCAGCCATGGATCCCACCTGCACTCTGCTGGGCACAGCAGCCTCACCTGCCCAATTCTCCTGCACCCCTGCATGGCAAAGCCTTCCAGCGAAACGCACAGGCCCACCCCAGCACCCTGAACACCTCCCCCCAGGGGCCTGCTGGGCCTCAGCCTTCAGGGCCTGTCTGCCTGCGGGTTGCAAGCCCCGTGGGGCAGGAGTCTCAGAGGGAGGGAGGTGCCGCAGTGGGAGCTGATCCTTGGCGGGGGCCAACAGTAAATAAGAAAGGCGCAGGCTGGCCAGGGTGAGCGGCTCCGGATCCCACGAGAGCTCGGCTGGAAGCCAGGAACGAGCGCAGGGCCTGGGGCCGTCCAGGTTCTCTCTTTCAGCCAGCTCAGGTTTAACCCCCCCCCAAAGCCCGGCGTTGCCACACTCCACTCCTGCCCCAGAAACCGAGCCTCCCAGGGAAGAGGCCAGACATACCCAACTCCGGGAAAGGGGGGGGGGCGCCCTGAGATGGGGGCCTGAATTCATCTCCCACCCAGCAGCTGCTACAAAAGCATTCTGAGAGCAAATGAGCTGTCAGTTCCGTCTTGACGTCTATGAAATCCAAGGGGTATATTTAGCTGCTTGCCAGACATTGTTCCCGGCTGTGACATCTAGCTGTGGTGGCTATAGAAACGGCTATGAATAAGCTCGCTATGGCCACAGCTTTGCTACCAGCTCTAGGGCTCTACCCTCCACTGAAATGCAGCCATCTCTGGGGTGGAACAGAGCAGCGCAGCTGGAATTCCAGCCAAAGCTGCTTCCCCTGTATGAAGGTTTTGACTTCACTGTCCTGTTGCCTTCTCCACCAGCCCCATGCCCCAGTCTGTTGGGCAGTGGTGCCCGTTTTGCAAAGCAGGGTGACTCCTTACTGTGGGGGCGGGGCTGCATACCTCAGGCACTGAAAACACTAATGATCCTTGGCAGGACTGGCCATCCTAATCTCTGCCCAAGTGCACACAAGTGGCTGGTACATACCAGCCCCCTCTGCCTGTCACCAGGGGTAGATGCAGCTTCTGTTTGTGCAGGATAACTTGGGAAGGACTCCTAAAAATTCCCCCCGCCCCCATCCTAGAAGATAGTGTGCACATCCCACACTCAGCAGGCTGGAGAGGATGCTGTGTGAGTCTCCTTCTTTCGCTCCATGGGCTCTTCTGCCTCTCAGCCGCAGCACAGCGCTGGGGAGGAGCTGAAACCAGGCAGGGGCAGAGTGTGGACCGGGCTGTGTCAGGCTGTTTGGGGATGTAGGGATTTCCCCACACAATTAAAAATGTTCTTTAAAGTTTCAAAATAAAATTTGTTTTTTTCTAGGGAAAAAATCCTGCCCTAAAAACACTTGTTTTGAAAATGGTCAGTGATGAAAAATGTAGATAATTCTGATCATTCTGGAAAATAAACCCAACATTATCTGAAAATATTGTGCAGATCTGCCAAATTCAGATGTTCAAAAATCTGTAGTCTCCCCCGCCTCCCAAATTATGAGATTGGCTTAAAATCAAATTGTATAAAAATAGTTTTTTATTTGTTTTCTGGCTTTTGCACCACTGGGGTTGCCTTCAGTGTTCCTTGTATGCTGGGCACTTGTGCGGCCGCTCAGGAGAAATTCCAGCTGATTAGCAGGGCACCCACAGCTAGGTTTTGTGTTTCAGTTGGTGGTGTGCATTCGCACATGCCTCGGTGCAGATAAAAACATTTATTCTGCACATGGATGGATGGAAAAGATTAGAGGGAACATTGGAACCTTTCCAGGGTTTCTCTGCAACCACAAAGGCTGGAAACAACTGTTTTGTTTTAATTACAAGCTGTGGCTCTCACATGACTCCAGGAGCTGAGGGTTTAACCAAACAGACGTTATGGCCAGCGGTGCACACTGCCATGCCCCCTCCCCCCTACGCTGTAGCCCTGGGCTGGGGAGTGTTTGGTTCAGCAGTTGCTCACTAAAGGCGCCCCGGCCTCTGCATTCAGAGCAGGACCTGCTTGGCAGAGACTGGGAAGGGAGCTCCACACTCACAGGAGAGGAATGTGTGGGTGGCGAATGGGCCACGTGCTTGCAGCAAGCGTGTTCATTCTCTGGGCCTGGCCCTTTAAGGAAATGCAGTTTGGGATGCAATTACAGCCTCACTGGGCTGGGCCCAGGAGCTGGGCTAGCTGCAGAGGAGGCAGGCATGGGGTGGAGGCTGTGGGCTGAAGGGGCAGGGACTGGAGGCGCATGAGAGCTAGGCAGAGGACTGAGTGAGGCAGACAGCCTGGAGCCGGAGCCCAGGGGAGCTGGGGCCATGAAGCTGGGTGCAGGGGTGGGACGCACCCCCTCTGCTGTCTCAGTGATAAGGTACAGGCTGTGCGTTGGCGGGCTCTGATCTTGGCTGGAGTGGGGGGCTTTGGCCCACCTGCAGGATCTGTACAAGAGGGGTGGGAAGAAGAAAGGAGCCCTGGGGACCCAAGGCACAGCTCCGCGCACTCCTGATCTCCCTCCCGGCCCCCCCACCTTCATGCTCCCAACGCCCAGAGCAGCAGAAACTCCAAGTCCCTTTGCTCTCGGGAGGGGCGTCTTTGGGTTGGGGCTTGTTAGCTATGGGGGATGCTGAGCCATAGAAATTTTTGCCCGTCGCTGTATGTCAAACCAGTGTCACGCTGAAACTGGAGCACAGGGGTCCTGTCACCCTTCCCCCCCACTCCAACCACTAGGGAACCTTTCTTCCCAGCGCTGCTAGTCTAGGGATGCTGTCTCCAAGTCCGCAGGCTGGGAACAGAACCCAGACGCCCTGGCTCGGCATCCTGATCTTGCCCACAAAATCTCATGCTGTCCAGCGAGCCTGCGCTGACACCAGCGGTAAACACGCAGGCAGGGCCTGGGGCTGTGTGATGAGGAGAGTTCAGACGGGGATAGGAAGGGAGCGGCTCCGTTTCTTTTCAGGTTTGACGAAACCCGACTGTTTCCATCAGGCCCCAGCTGGGTGTGTGGATGGAGCCGCGGCTGCTTAGCATGTGCCTGTGGTGCCAGTGTGCCTTTGCCATGCATGCATGGGGTGGCGTGTATTGACTCTGGGATTCCCCCCAAGGGTTTTAACACCAGCAGACAGCAAACATGTTTATGCTCCAACACAGCTGAGAGTCTGGGGCGTGCTAATCTCTCAGTGCACAGAGGGGGCAGTGAGGCACAGGCAGGCTAAGTGACATGACCAAGGGCACTTGGGACGCTTGTGGCAAAGCTGGTTCTGAACTCAGATCTTTCAAGTGCCAGGCTCACTCCCTAGCCACTGGATTCCACTTCCCTTCTTCTCTGAGGGCCCATGACGTTTGGCCCCCACGTCGCCTCCCTATTCCTGTTACATGGTACGTGCCAGCACCGCCAGGAGCCCTGGAACTCTGACACTGCAGGCGGAGTCACAGGCTCAGAGCAGGATTGATCTGCTGGAGACAAGTCTGTTCCCTCATCCATCGCAGTGGGTCTGATCCCGGGAGGGGCTGAGCTCCCCCAACACCCCACTGCCCCAGGATGACAAGGGGCAAACTCCTGGCAGGATTCTTTGTGAGAGGGAGCTGGGAGGCATGAGACAGGCCTAGCCACTGGACCAGGAGCCAGGAATTCTTCAGTTCCATGACCCAGCTGTGTGTAGAGCAGCCCTAACGGAACAGAAGGGGTTGTGAGACTGGATTGAGTTTTGCGTGCAAACTTCATTGGAAGTTAACGGCAGGTTGGGCCACACCGGTAGTCCTCGCACAGGCAAAATTCCCAGTGACTTCAAAGGGGGGGGAGGATCAAGCCCAGTATCCTGTTGCTGATAGTGACTGGAACCAGCTGTTTCTCTGGAAGTTGCAAAAATCCCTGCAGTGACAGGATAGCCTGCCCCTCAAGGAAATTCCCTCCTGACCCCCATGATTCAAGGTCAGGTTCTGCCCTGAAGCATGGGGGTTTGTCTCCTTTATTTTGCCTTAGGAAGCAAAATTCAAAGGCTCCATAATCTAGCTCATAGTGAGCCCTCCAGTTTCATTGCTCAGGGTCAGGGCTGTAGACTCTGCCTTGGTAGGGTTACCATCTGACTTGCAAGATATTACACAAACTGAAAGTGATCTTGCACGGTATCTGCACAAGCAGTATTATTAACTTCCAGCTAATTACAGCTGTGATGGGTTTGGTCACAGGGATCCCCTGGAGACTGTCGCCTGATGGGCTGATCCTAGCACTGAGCTTGTCTGCCTGCCCTCTGGGGCACCCCATCACCCCGATCTGCTGAGCCAGACCCTCTGGTCTCCCCCAGCAAAGGCACAGAGTTGGGGTCACAGCCCACAGCAGAGCAGCACAGACACTGAGAGCAGCTCAGCTCTCGGAAGGCGCAGACACAGCCCCCTGATGCACAGCCGCCATGGGATCAAACCCCAGATAAATCCATTTGAACCCCACATAAATGTTTTATATAGAGCCAGCTCAGAAGTTGGTCAGTGGAAGAGCGATGCAGATATGCCCAGCTGCCGCCCACCCCCAGGAACAGTTCTTTCCAGTGGGTTTAATGACAAACAAAAGGGATTTTATTAAACACAAAAAGCAGGACTGAAGAGGTTGCAAGTGATACCAGAGGGATCAACCTACGCTATCAGGCTAGCTAGAACGAAACGCATCAGCTGAGTGCAATACTCAGAGAGACTTGTTATGGGCCATTTCTGGTCATTACAGTTGTTCTAAGCATCTTTTCTCACAAGCAAGGCAGCCTCCTCACTTGGGCCCCGTTCACTCTTAGGCATTGTCTATGCTGGCAACGGAGTGACATCTTGCGGCCAGTAACTGTGTAAAACAGGAGTTCTGGCTGCTGGAGGTTTGCTCCTCACTGGCACTCACTGGGGCTGTGCTGGGGGTGGGCTGATAGACTGGACTGGCCCTCAGGACACCTGAGTTCTACCGCCAGCTGTCACAGGCCTGCTGGGTGACCTCACACAGCTCTCCGTGCCTCAGTTTCCCCCTCCATCAAATGCCCTCCTTTGTAAAGTGCTTTGAGAGCTGCTGATGGGACGTGCCCAGGGAGGTCTCGCCACAGCCCCCTGCTGCGGAGAAGCAGGACACAGAGGGGCCGTGCCACCCCTGTGCAGATTGTGGAGGGGGAGCAGCGGCACTGGGATTGGGGCTGACTGACGTGCCCATAGGATTTTCACGCAGCTCATCGGCCCTTTTGCTCTGCTCCCCTTGCCCCTCTGCTGTGTCTCCGGAGGGGGGGGGGAAGGGGGAGCTGGGGCATGGCGTGCCTCCCCCCAGCACCATCTGATCGGCCTGTCTGGGACCGAGGGGCTGGTGGGGGAGTGTGAGAGAGGAGCCCAGCCCAGGGCAGATGCGAGTCCTAGAGGAGGTCTGGCGGGGTGCTGGAGAGTGGGTACTCACCCCCTGCTGCCCCCAGGCTGCCCGTGCTGTGAACACAGCCCTGCCCCTGGCCCAGGGAGACCAGCCTCTGGAACTCTTCCCCGCTCTAAAGACCCCAGAGCCAGGGGCAGCAGGCAGGGCAAAGCCAGTGGGTATCGCTCTGCTGCCACGGGCACCTCACGCACCGACACCCCACACGTCCCTGGTGTTTCTCTGTGGCCTAGGGTAGCACCCCCACTGCCCACGGGAAAGGATGGGCTGGGGAGGGCGACTTGGCCAGCGGCCAGGAGGGAGTCACAGTGGCAGGACAGGGGCATAGAGATGGCTCCTGGCCGGGGCACCTGTCACTCCACCCTGCTCTGTGCCCATCCCAGCTGCTTGGCCGACCCTGCCGCCAGCTCCGGGAAGCTCAAGAGGAACAAGAAGAAGATGCTGGAGCAGAAGTGGCAGAGCCTGGAGGAGACAGGGAGCAATGTCCCCCAGCCAAGGAAGCACCCCAGCCTCATCAGGTGAGACCTGCCCCTCCCCCAGGGGCCTTCCCCAAGAGCCAGCACCCTCCCCAGCAGGCACCTCACATCTGGCCCACCCCAGCTAAGCTGCAACGTACCCTTCCCCCCGAGCCTGCTCAGTGCCTCCCTGTGCTGCCAGCTGCCCCTCCTCCCAGACCAGCCTTGCCCTGTGGGAACCCCCCCCCCCACCCCGTCCAGGGGTCCAGGGCTCTGCCTCTCTCATCTTTGGCCTCCGGTGCCTTTCAGATCCAAGACCTACGACCCATCCTTCTCCAAAGAGCCCGAGCAGGAGCAAGCCCCAGGCATGCAGAGAGCTGCTCCTTCCTCTGTGAGTCCCCCTGCCTCCCACCTGGACAGGGCCCAGGGGCTGCTGGGGGGCTGGGATCCGTGGGTGCGGTTGGGATCCTGTGGGAATGCGGTTGGGATGGGTGCTGGGGGGCTAGGATGGGTTGGGATCCCTGTGGGGACAGGAGTTGGAATGGGCACCGGGGCAGGGGATTTAAGATGGTTACAGGGGCTACGATCTCTGGGATTGAGGATAGGCACGGGGTTGGGATACCGGGGAGAGGTCAGGAGGGGTCACTGGCAGGGGGTGGGATGGGTACTGGGGGTGTTTGGGATACCAGGGGAGAGGTCAGGAGGGGTCACTGGCAGGGGGGCAGGATGGGTGCTGGGGGGTTGGGATGCCCACATGGGGGTCTTAGACTGGGGCTCTGGGTGGGAGGTTTATGCCATCCGCTTGCCAGGCTACCTGGCATTAGCACTGGTGGTCCCAGCTGCTCAGGGCCGGCTCTCCTGGGGGGTGGGCAGTGCTGGGCAGGTCCCAGTGACATGCTCCCTGGCACACCCAGCCAGCCAGGCAAGGTCCGGGGCAGGCCCCCATGTGCCCACACAGCCTGCTCATTGTGCTCCATCCTGCCCCATATGTGCCTCCTCTCTGCCCCCTCCCCTGTGGGGCCTGGTACTAGTCAGGACACAGCTTGGCTGGCAGCCCTTGGGGTGGGCCCAGCATGTGGGCTCAGGCTGGCCCCAAGGCCCATCAGGGTGGGGTGGGGGAGGCTCATTCTCCCCAGCTGACCTTGTTCCCTGCTCTCCCCCCAGCTAGCCAAGCACCTGGGGAGCTACCAGAAGGCTTTCAAGGAGGACATCCCCGAGGAGGAGACCCTGCTGGACAGTGAGTGCGGCTCCCCCACTTCCTGCCCACCCCCCAGGCTCCCGCCTGCCCCCCACTTCCTGCCCACCCCCAGCCTCCGACCCACCCCTGCCTCCCGCCTCCACCTCTGCTTCCCACCCACCCCTGCATCTCCTCTGTCCCCTGCTTCTCACCCCAGCCTCTCGCCTGCTGCCCAGCCTCCTGCCTGCCGTTTCCCACCCCCAGCCTCCCATCCACACCCCTTCCCGTCCACTCCCAGGCCTCCTGCCTGTCCCCTGCCTCCACCCCTGCTTCCCACCCACCCCTAACCTCCCAGCTGCCCCCACAGCCTCCCGCCACCCTGCCTCACCTGCTCCCCACAGCCTCCTGCCCACTCACCCCACCCCTCTGTCCCTCACCACTCCCATACCTTGCCCATTCACCCCATCCCCCCCACTCACCCGTCCCTGTCGTCCGTCGCCCATAGGTGTCTCCTGTGCTTGGCAGAGGGAAGTCCCCTATCACGGGCGCCTCTACATCTTGCAGAACTATGTCTGCTTCCACTGCAGCATGCTGCGCCGGGACATCAAGGTGGGGCCCCCCGCTGCTCACGGGGGTCAGACTCAGGGGATGTGGGCTGTGTAGGGGTGAGTGGGATGCATGCAGGGAGCAGGGGGTTGGGATATCTGGCTTGTATGGGGAAGGGGAGGAGAGCTGGAAAGGAGGTGGGTTGAGGGGCCTATATAGGGGAGGGGTGGGAGTGGGAGGAACGGGATGGAAATATGTGGGGACGGGACAGGGTGCATGGAAGACGGGGTGGGATGTGTGGAGGGGTAGAATGGGGATAGGTGCGGGAGGGGTGGTGGGGAGGGGACAGGGTGCATGGAAGACAGGGTGGGATGTGTGCGGGGAGGGGTAGAATGGGGATAGGTGCGGGAGGGGTGGTGGGGAGGGGACAGGGTGCGAGGAAGATGGGGTAGGATGTGTGTGGGGAGGGTAGAATGGGGATAGGTGCGGAGGGGTGGTGGGGAGGGGACAGGGTGCGAGGAAGATGGGGTAGGATGTGTGCGGGGAGGGGTAGAATGGGGATAGGTGCGGAGGGGGTGGTGGAGGAATGGGATGAATGTCGGGAGGGGTGGGATGTGTGAGGGAGGTGCACTGGGGGAAGGGGTGAGATGCCTGGGCCGGAGGCTCTGGGCCCCTCATCAGGCCTGGGGTGCCAGAGGCTGCCAGTAGCCCAGTTTAGCCATCTGTGCCAGAGGCTGAGGGGACCCCCGGGGGTATCTATGACAGAGGCTGCCACAAGGACCGTGGCGCAACAGCTCAGCCATTGGCGTGTGGAGGAAGCTATCCCAGCTCCACATGCCTGGCCTGGTTGGGTGGCCATGTTTGTCACAGCCTGGTCCTGGGGTGTGCATTCGCTGCACTGCATGGACCCCATCCTCACTGCTCCGGCACCCCCATTGGCTCCTAGTTGTGAGCTGCAACACCCCCCACTTTCACCTCGATCTGGGGGCACAAAAGCAACCGTGGGCCCCTCCTGGAGCGGGTGAGATGGCCCGAGCGACCGGCCCTTCAGCTGCTGGCCTCCTCTCGCCATGCAGGTGGTGATACCCATCTCCTCCATTACTGTCCTCAAGAAGGCCAACATGGCACTGGTGGTGCCCAACGCCCTCAGCATCCGCACCTCAGAGGGCGAGAAGGTGAGAGCAGAGGGCAAGGCCCATGGGGCATCCACCCAGCTGTGGCACCTGTGCAAAGCAAACCCCAAGCTTGGGGCAGACCATGTGCCCTTCCCCCATGGCACCAGGAGCAGGACAAGCCCTGAGCTCCAGGCAGAGGCCCCCGTGGGGCACCAGCTCCCAGCGTGGGCAGGGTGGAGGCAGCAGTGGTGGGAGGGGACTGAGGAGCTTGGACAATCCCTTCTCCCTCTCTCCTTCCAGTTTCTCTTTGTCTCACTGCGGACCCGGGAGGCCACGTACCAGCTGCTGAGATCTGTCTGCAAACACCTCCAGGTTGGCGCCGCTCCAGCTGCATGGGCAGGAGGGGCTGAGATGCCCAGGCACGCCCATCCTGACCCCCGGCCTGCCCAGCCCCGGGCTCCCCTTCCTCATGAGGCTCTGCCATGCCGCCCCGGGCTCCCCCTACACGCACACTGGGCGGATGCCCTCAGCCCCCTTCCCACTCCACTCCCCAGCTTCCAGCTAACGAAGTTCCCAGAGGTGACCACCCTGGGCCTGCCTGTGTGTGGGAGCCAGCTCCCAGGCTGGCGTGCAGGTACGCTGCACCCCACAGGGCCCGGGCCGGCCTGGCTGTTCATTAGGGCACCTGCTCAGCCGAGAGAGCTCGTGTGCCTGCGGAGAGCGCTGAACACGTCTGCCCATTCCTCTCCCCTCCCCGCTGCTCTCTCCTGTCCAGGGCAGCGCTCCTCCCTCACCTGCTCCTCCAAGCCAGCAGCTTTGGGTGGGAGGCGGGAAGCCCGAGCCCCGAGGGGGCTCAGTTGCATAGGGCCCCATGATTTGTAGGGACACCCCAGCCCAGGGCTGCCCTGGCCGGCTCTGGAGGCTCTGCTGCCTGCCGGGGCTCACTGGCCTCCTCCTCCGTGCCCAGGACGGGAGCGTGAGCAGCAGCCTCCTGGCCTCGCCGGCCGACACCAGCTCGGAGCAGCTCCAGGAGAAGTCTCTGGTAAGGGCACCAGCGGCCTGGGGCTGCGAGGCCGGGTGGGCAGTGCAGGCTGCAGGCAGCCGAGCGGGGCCGCTATTGGCAAACGAGGAAGATTCAGGAGTGCGGGGCCGGCTGCTCCAAGGCACCCACAGTGCCCAGGCCTCTGCCTTGGCGTGTCCCTGTGAGGCAGGCCGTCCAGCGCCCGCTTGGTGCCCCGCTGCCAGGTCGCCGGGGACACACACACACTCTAGCCCTATGTGCCGCACACACACCTGGGGGCTCCAACATGCCTGGGCTGCCCGTCTTGGGGGGCTGGGCTTTCCCAGGCCTGCAGGGGTGTCCGGCCTGGGGGAGGGAGGAGGCCTGGCTGTCCAGGGCTTCTCTGCAGCATCTCTGTCCCTGCAGGATGGCAGTACCTGCTCCCGCCAGGTCTCAGCAGGGCCTGGCCTGGTCTGGTCGGTGGCCCCCAGACACGTCGCCTGGGCCCCGCCGAACGCCCGTCTCCCCAGGGCAGTGACTTGCTCAGGGGCAGGCAGGAGGCGGGTATCCAGGTGCCCACAGGGAGGCAGCACTGCCCAGGCACCGGGCAGGAACTTCCCTGCCCAGGAAATGAAGCGCTGGGGGCGGTTAGGGGTCTGCAGAGCGAGGCAGGAGCTTTGTGCATCTCAGAGGGGCCAGAACTAGGAGCTGGGGTCTGACCACTCTGAGCAGGCAGCCGAGACCCAGGAAGGGGGTTTGTGGCCAGGGGAGGGGGTCGAGGAGGTGACGGGCAGGGGGCAGAGACCAGAGAGCCATGGGGAGGGATGGCGGGACCCCTCTGTGACCTGCTGCTTTTCCCTTCCAGACCTCCAGTCAGTCAGACCTGGAGCAGAGCTCCCTCGAGTCTGATGACCTCCTGGACCAGCAAGGTGAGTGGGGCCTAGCCCCAAGCCTTCCCCCGCCCTTGCACATTCAGCAGCCCACGTGCAAATGAGTGTGCAAGTGCAATAAGGAGCCTGCTGGCACCTCCTTTCTCCTTCCGGGCAGCGTCCTGCGCCTGGGTCTGAGTGTCGCAGTGTCTGGCCAGGAGCCCAGCCACAGGCACTTGTATTAGGTGGAATGAGTTTGACCATCCTCCACTCGGCCCCCCTGATCCATGGCAGGAAGAGCCGGGGAGTGGACGCTGGGACAGCAGGATCCCTAAAGGCAGGCAGAATAGGCCATGCTTGGCCCACAAGGCAATCTCCCCCGGCGGAGCCTGGTGCCTTGTGGCTCCTGGCAATGCCAGTGACTGCGTCCTGTTGTGTGCAGACGGGCTGGGCCCGAGGCGGAGCGGAGAGCATGAGGGCGAGGAGAAGGCCGCGCCGAGCAAAGGTGAGGGTCGTGAGGTGCCTGCTTAGCTGCGGGCATTGTGCCCCGGCCTACTGCCGAGGTGGCTCCAGGGCCCCTCCCTGGCACCGGACGTCGGGCTCTGCCCACGCCCATTCAGGCATTGTGACAGGTGCATCCCGGTAGCTCTGGCAGTGGGGCTGGGGTTAGCTGGCGCGCCTCAGCTGCTGGTCCCCCACCCTGCTGGTCCCCGCAGGCCTCAGACATGGCTCCCCGCGGCACGTCTGGCACGGGGCAAAGAGCTGCTGCCACGTTTGCTGGCACAGCTCCTCCCTCGCCAACCTGCTGCAGGGTCCGGGCCAGACTGTGGGAGCCCTGCAGTCACCCCAGCCTGACACCAGGGCAGGACTGGACCCTCGGCAGGTGCAGGGCCGCTCCCTGCACTTGGCATGAGCCTGGCCCCTTTGCCCTGCCACTCCCTTGGTTGGTATCTATTACACACACTGGTCACCAGACAGTGCCCAGTCCTTGGAGGAGTCTCCCATGCGGGGCTGGGGTGATGGACGGTGGCTGCCCAGATGCCCTCTGGATGGGCTGCTGAGCACGAGACCTTTGGCTCTGCAGCCCCCCTAGGGAGGCCGTGTCCTCACTGGAGATGTTAGTGAGTAGTCAGCTACTTGACTACCCGGTAGGTGTAGCTTATTGGGTAGTCGAGTGGAGCACTCGACTGCTCACTCCCCCCCCTTGCTGCCTCTGTATGGGCAGCGGGGCCGGGGGAGAACAGGAGCTGGGGCTGGGGGGAGCCAGGTTAAAAAGCCAGTTCCCCCCAGGACCATCTCCCTGATGCCGTCTGCTCCTCCCCCATCCCCCCTGCCTCGGGGTGGGTGGCGGATAGTGGAGGCTGCAGCAGAAGCCCCTGTGCACGGTGGCCCAGCTGGCTCGTGCCCCTGTGCACGGTGGCCCTGCGCCTCTGCATTTTAAATGTAGCAAGAGCCGGAGCCAGCATAAGCTGGGGTTGCTCAGTCCTGGCTCGAGCCGGCTCCGGGAGTCACACCCACTGCGGCTCTGCAGAGTGGCCCCTTATCGACTTATCAGGTAGTCATAGAAATTGTATCGACTAGACGATTAGCCAAGAAACCGCTCTTTAGCATCCTTGCCCCTCCTTGCTGTGTGGCTCAGCAGTGGGGCACAAGAGGGGCTCTTGGGTGTGCTGTGTAGGGGTTCCTGGGGGGTTGTGCAGGGAGACTTGTGGGGGTTGTGGGGGGTCCTAGGGGTTGTGCAGTGGGGACTTGCAGGGGGCTGTGCAGGGGGAGCCTCCTGGGTGGTTGTGCAGGGGAGACTTGCAGGGGGTTATGCGGAGGGGTCCTGGGGTCCCCTGACCCCTCCTGGGGTAGCTAAGGGACCATAGCCCTGCCCTCCCCCAGGCTGGACATGCTATAATGGCTCCTTCTCGCTGCAGGGGGGACCCGGCCAGGCAGGCAGACGAAGAAGCCCAGGAGCTGGTGGTCGCACCTGAGCACCCTCAACATCATCATCCTCATCTACCTACTGCTGTGAGTTGGGCCAGGGCATCATCGGGCTCCTAGCAGGGTACCGCAGGCCAGGTGCCTTTACCCTGTTAGCTCCTGGCACAGGGGGGGGCTTGGCGCTGGGCACAACATGCTGCTCTCCAGGTCTGTGCACCAAAGCCCCACACCCCTGGTGTCCTGGCTGCTGGCTCCTGCCCACAGCTCCCTCCCTCCCAGGGCAGCATGCAGCAGCTGGGGGCAGCAGGCTGCTGCCTTGCTTCGCCCCCTGCCGGGCTGTGCCACACCCAGAGGAGCAAGGCAGCTCCCAGCACTGCGGGCTCCTGGCTCGCGCTCTGCTCTGGTGAGGCCACCCCCCGTGGGCAGCCTGCCCTGACCACGTGCGGAAGGCTCCGTGCTCTAAGCAGCCGCTTGCCAGCCCGGCTCCGGGAGGACGAATGCCCCTGCCTGGCAGGCCCGGCTCTCCTGCTCACGTTGCCTCTCCCCAGGGTGGTGGCCTTGCTGCTGTCCTCGGGGTACATCGGCCTGCGCATTGTGGCACTGGAGCAGCAGCTGATGTCAATGGGAGCCTGGCCAGAACTGCATCAGCAGCACTAGTGAGTACACAGCCCCACGGGGGGAAGGTGGGCGAGGAGGGAACCAGCGAGTGGGGGGGGGCACAGCTCCCAGCCTGGGGTCAGAGGGCAGGGCAGCCACGGGCACCCCAAACCTTGGGCGGGTCGCATCTCCCCTGCCTGGCCCTTTGGGCATCTCACGTCTGTGCTGGGCCTGGCCCAGCAGCCAGCCAGTCACCCCTGTGCTGGTGCATGTAACGTTCATTCCACACACATGGGAAGAGCTGGGGGGCCAGCTCACCCCTCGTGGGGCAGGGGCGGGTTACACCGGTAACGGCCACGGAGCCGAATCTCGGTTCCCTGCTGAACTGAGCAAGCCGTGACCCCCACGCTCACCTGGCACGCAGGAGCCATGGGCTGGGAGAGCAGCTCTAGAGCCAGGAGCCCTCTGCTTGAGTGGGGAGAGCTGGGAGAGCCCCAGCCTGACCCCCACGCCGGCTGGCTCCTGGCCCCAGCTGGCAGCTCGGCTGCGGCCCTGCTGCCTGGCTGGGGCTCCAGCCAAGGGAAAGCTCAGCCCTCAGCACAGTCCCAGCTACTGCAGCTCAGCGCTACTCACCTTCCTGTGCCCCCGGCCCAGCGGACACCCAGCGGCCAGGGAGGAAAAAGGGCGGCCTGGCAGGGGAGCGCAGGGGCTGGAGCGGCCTGTCCCCTTTGGCTGCCAGCTTACACCCCCATCCCCTCTGCCCCACTCCCATTCGCCCTGGGCCCCCTCACCCAGCAGCTGCTTTCTTGGCTGCAGGTGCTGGCCAGGCAGGAGGCTGCAGAGGGGACGGGTGGAGCTGGGGTGCAGCCCTGGGGCCACAGAGCACTGGCTGAGGGTTGACGGTGCCAGGCCCTGCTGGCTGATCCAATCCCACTAGGACAGGGACCCCCGGGGCCAGACGCAGCGAGCCTGGGGCGCAGGCAGGACCCCAGCTAAGAACAGCCTCGGGGGAGCCTGCCGGAGCCTGCCCGCCCATATGGGTGAGGAGATGCCAGTAGCAGTGAGACCAGGAGGGCAGCTGGGATGCCAGACTCCCCCTCCAGGGCAGCTCAAGCCCGGCCCTGCCTCTGGCAGGCAGCAGCGGCCACCCTGCACGCTGGGCCCCGAGCACCACACAAACCCCACGAAGGGTGGGGCCAGAGGGACACCCAGGCCCAGAGATGAAATGGTTTGTCTCCTGCAGCCCAGTGCTGGGCCATGCAGCCATCCTGCCCCACTGAGCCTCCCAGCCCCTGGAGGGGTTACCTGTGTATCAGTGGGGAAACTGAGGCACCATGCGCCAAAGTGGCTTGGGCCCCCAGTCAGTGCCGGCACCAGCAATAAAACCCAGGCGCTGGGCCCTGGTTACACAGGAAGAGACTTAGTGAAGCATTTCCGGGAGTCCTTGGCTGAGCTGGGATCCGAGACCTCTGAGTCCTGTGCTTTGACCACTGGCCTAGCCCCTCCTCCCACCACCAGGGCAGCTGCTGGCTGGAGACAGGCTGCTTTGCTTTTCCCCAGCAGACCTCCCCTGGACACAGCCCCAACCCCCAGCCACAGCCCACACCCCCGGCCGGAGGCCCAGGGCAGGTCTGCAGAGATGTGGCTGGCTAGGACCCGGCACGGCTGGCAGCCCAGCGTCTGAGTGGGCTGGCTCCTTGCCAGCAGGCCGGTGTGCCCAGGGTGCTCTGCAGAGGCCCAGGAGGCAGGGAGCTGCCCAGGTTGCCGGCGCCTGAGGCCGGGTGCTGGGCACAGAGCACACAGCAGTGGGAGATGTAGCCTGTTGACGCAGACAGGCATGGAATGCAGGCACCCAGCCCCATGCTGCTTGCAGGCTCTTCTGCTTGCGCCGTGCGGGCCGGCTGGCTCCGCCGCTACCAGGCAACTCCCCGCCCTGGCTCTGGGCCCGCAGGATCCCAGACTCGGCCTCTCCTTGCTGTCCCAGATGGGCCACGGGGGGCGGCCGAGGCCCCACTACTGAGCGATGACTTTCTGCCTCCGCATCCCTTCCTTCTGCTCCGCTCCAAGCACAATTCCTGGGCTGCCTGGGGCTAGCAGGGGTGGCCTGGCCCTTGCCCCGAGCCAGGCTGTGCCTCCCACCCCGCTGCAGTAACGTTCCCCAGGCCAGAGTGAACCACTCGTCTCTTGTTTGTGTCCAGATACAAGACGACCTGAAACCAGAGACATCAGGCTGCGCTCGGCCCCAGGGCCTGGCGCCCCATGGACCAGGCTTCCTGCTGGCAGACGCCTCCTGCCCCACCAAATGGGCTGGAGTCCCCTGGCCAAGTGGCTGCCTGCTCCCCCTCCGAGACACGCCCAGTCTGGCCGAGAGCAGCAGGGGCTGGCTTTGAGGAGAGCAGGGAGAGGAAATTAACGGACAAGGCAGGTGCAGAGACCAAGCTGAACGCTGGAGCCCATCAGGCTCACCCACCACGTGCCTTAAGGAGCCCTGCAAGGGCATTTCTAGTGCCCAGCTCCCCTTTGGCACCCACGCGGTTGCCTCCTGCTCAGCCTCGGCCGCCCGGGCAGCAAACCCGGCTGGACTCCTTCCGGCCCCTGTGGCCTGGCACCTTTCTCGCTGCTGCCCTGGCCTTGGCAGGCATGAGAACACAGGATCGCAGCTGCAGCTGGTGGGCAAGGACCGGAGCCCTGGCCCCGCTGTGGGGCTGTCACAGCCGCCTGCCCCAGACCCTCAGGCAGGGCGGGAGCCTCCTGCTCACCCCTGAGCATTTCACTCCTCCAGCGCCACCTGCCCCGGGACAGGCTTAGCTCCAGGCCCCCAGGAGGTGCTGCTGGTCCCAGCCTCCCCAGCTTGGACTTCAGCTCGGCCCAGCCCCTCTCTCCCAGTCACGGTGCTGCAGGCTTGCACTTAGAGCCAGGGAATGGGGTTGGGAGCGGCTCTGCAGGGCCCTGGCAAGGCAATGCCAAACGCTGCCCTTTGGACACTGCGCCGGCCCCTGGAGTTTCAGCAGCAGGAAGAGCCGTTTCCTTCAGAGCAGTGCTGCTGCGGCCCAGGCCCCGGAGAGCAGGGCTGGGTAAAGGCCGTGGGTCTGCGCTCAATAAAGACAAATCAGCCCCAGCCCACAGACCCAGCTCCCATCTCTGCACCGAAGCTCCCGGCCTGTGGGGCTCCCTTCAGCTGACTGGGGGCTACTGCTCTAGGGGAACCCGCTGGGTGGGGTGTGGAGGGGCCACCTGAGTCCCTTCTGTCCCCTGCCCTGCAATCCGAGCTGGCAGGGGCAGGCTCCCTGGCTGGGGGCAGGGGAATGGGGGGAGCCAGTGGTTCTGGGAGGGAGCAGGGGTGGGCAGCGGAGTCAGACCGCCCAGCTGCCCGGGCAGGAGAACCCTTAGGTGGGGGGAGGTCCTGGGGGGGCCCAGGCCCACTTTGCACCGATAGCTGCTGCTTGTGCTTTCGGGAGGGAGGGAGCAGAACCGCTGCCTGGCACGGAAACAAAGCAGGGGAGAGATGGGGGGACCCTGCCCCAGCTATGGCCCGCGCAGTGGGCTGCACCTTTGCTGCTGCTGCAGGGCGGTGGTGGTGGGGAAACCGCATAGGACCCCAGCACATGCACGTCAAGGGGGAAGGGGGGGGCTGCTGGGTGCCCAGCCCACGAGAGCGCCACGTGAGGGCAGGGGCTGGGCAGAGCCAGCGAAGGCAGCTGAGGCGTCTCCTCCGGCCTCTCTGTTGGGAGGGAGGGCCTGGAGGCAGCTCGCCCTGCAGGGACACAGGCCTGCTGCGGGTACTGTGCCGCCCGGGCTCCTTGCAGCCAGGCACCGGGGCAGCCCCGGGAGCCGCCACCAACCCCCCTGCAGCCGGGCAGGGGGCAGCCCCGGGCACTGGGAGCCGCCGCCACCCACCTCACCCCCCTGCAAGAGGGGCAGAGCCTGCGGCACAGCGGTGTTTACTGGTTGGTGGAAGGCTGGTGGCGGAAGAGCGCCCAGGTGCGCAGGTCCCTGGTGGTGAAGGGCGGCAGGTGGGCAGCCAAGCCGGGCACGTAGCCAGCGCGGCCCCTCCGCTCCGTGCTGCAGCGGTTGCGGTTGACAACTGGGAGGGGAGGAGAGAGCAGGTGAAGGGGGAGCCTGGGCGAGCCAAGAGCAGGAGGGGGGGCCTGCCCGGCCAGGGAGGCCCCTGCTTTGAGCCTGCGGGACCCTTCCCCTGCCCTCCCCACAGCGCCTGGCCTGCTGAGCCTGCAGGCTCTGGTGGTCGCGGAGCAGGAAGGGACGCGGCCCCAGCTCCAGCCTCCGCAGCCGGAGCCAGGCCTAGAAGCCTCGTCAGACTGCCTGGGGGGGGCAGGCACGGGGGTACAAACCCACTTGGGCCAATGGCTTCACTCCCAGCCCCAGCGCACCGGGCAAAGGAGGGGCTGGAGCAATAGCCCTGCCCAGAGAGGGGGAGTGGGCAGGAGTCCTGACTCTCAGCCTCTGCCTCCAGGCCTCGTCCTGCAGGGGGGCACCGGGAGTAGGGGAGCTGGAGGAGGCCCGGGAGCAGCAAGAGGCCCCAGGGCTGGGCACTTACCGAACTCCTTTCCTAGGATGGGCTTGTCGCGCCACAGGAAGGCCCCCCACCTGGTGCTGGGCTCCAAGTACTGGGCGGGGACCACTGGGTCGTACCACGAGGCCTCCCGCAGGTGCTGAGCATAGGCTGTGGAGCGAAACAAGCGCAGCGCAGTCAGGGGGGGGAGGGAGCCCGGCAGGCACGGATCTGGGAGCTGTAAAGCACATTGCAGCAAACCCAGGACAGGGCAGGGATGATCTTTGCAGCCCGGAAGGTTCCTGCCCACTCCAGCCAGTTAACGAGGGGTAAAGCCTAATTATTTATTAGCCTACTTCATGCAACTCTGGCTGGGCTGAGTAACCACAGGACAGATCCTGGTATTGTACCCATGTAAACGGCAGGCCTCATTAGTGTCCTGTGGCAAGGAGTTGCACAGGCTGATCCTCACGCTGATCAGACACCATCACGTGCAAAGCGCAACATTTTGCACTCAGTTGTACTGCAATCCCCCATGTGCAAACACTGGCTTTAAATGCCAAGAAAATGCATTTCCCTGGCCCTTCCCCACTGCCCCAGCTCCTCGGTTACTTGAAAAATGATTTCCCAGAACGGCCCAGAGGCCCCTGGGGCTCGGGGTCTGGCCCAGAAAACTTCAGCCTCAAAGTCGGTTTCCCCAGCAGGTAACAGTGGGCGACTTTGTGTTTCGCCCCCTCCCGGGAGGGGCAAGAGATTTCCCAGCAGTGCCCAGCGAGGGAGGACGGGTACCTGGAGAGAGAGGCTGGTGGGGGCAATTTGCAGCCCCTGCCTTGCAGGAACCCAGCTGGTGCAATTTGCACCACACTCTGGCAGCGGGGCTCTTGGGCTTGGCTCTGTCTGTGATGCACCCGGTGTCCTGGCAGCCCAGAGCAGTGACCGATTCCCGCCTCACCCTCCCAAACCCAGCACCAGCTCCCTCCAGGCCTAGGCCCGGCCCAGCTGCAAAGAGCTCGATCGCCCCCTGCTGGCCCACTGGTGCATCGTACAGAGCCAGAGGGCCCAGTGCTAGTCTCTGCCGTGCTCACGGGGGCCCTGGCACGTCCCCCAAGGAGCAGATGTGCCAAAGCAGGAATGGGGGCACGACTCCTGCAGAGCATCAGGCCTTGACTTGCTCCCACTGTCCCCAGCCTTGGGGCACCCTCGACCCTGCCTCTCCCCCCAAGCTGCTGCCCCGGGGGAAATCCTGCCTTTCCCTGGCAGCTCTGGTGCAAGCCCCACAGGGCCAGCCTCCAGCATCCACGTGCACACACATGGCTAAAGCTGGCTCCCAGGGGCTGCCTGGCTCCGCTCTAGAAGTCCCTTTGTAAAAGGCCTGGCAGGGGCTAGGCTGGGGTTGTGCTGCTCAGAGCTGCGTGGTTCTTGGACTCCCATGGCAGCCTGTGTGCAGCCCGGGTCTCGGCTAGGACCGGCAGCCCAGCAGAGCAGGGAGCATCTCCTTGGGCTGCATTTACCCAGCACCCAGTACAGGGAGGGCTGGGCGTTAGGATCGCTCCCACCCAGCCCCCCACCCCAGGCCCGATGGGATCCCCCGTTGCTCCGATCCCTCAGGGACACTCACGCCAGGGCAGAGGAAGCATAGAACCGGGGAAGCTAACGCTCCTGCCACACTGGTGGCCTGCAGCCAGTGGGGTGCAGGTGGCCAGCCCCAGCAGCTTTTGGGACATTAGCTGGGGCTGCTCCCTCCAAGTGTTTAACACTCGTCTAGCCCACGATGTGGGGGGGGGAGGAAGGGAAGGGCACAGGAAAGCAGTGGGATCTCTTGCAGCACGGTTCAATCAGTCACAGTGTGAGGAGTGTTATTAGACTGGTGCTTTGGGGGCTGCCTGGGCTTGGCGCTGAGGGGCTGAAAACAGGTGTGCTCTGGGGCCTGGGAAGGAGGGGGGTCTCAGCGGGCAAGCAGCAGTGTGTACCCGCCTGGTTGCAGGTTGGAGTCTCCTGCTGCAGGGGGTTTGGTGCAATGTGGACGCGCCCTCAGAGGCCTGGTCTGGAACTGCGGTTTCTTTGCGCTAGGGGCTGTACACGCGGAACGCAGCTGGGCCCCTGCTGCCCCAAGCCACAGCAGAGACTGGAGATGACTGGGTGCTGGTCCATTTCCCACGTTTCCCAGCATCCTATGAACGTGACTTACGGACCGTACAAAGGAGTAGCCGGCCAACCAGCTGAGGTCAGTCGCCCAATGCCTCAGGGAGCACAGTCGCAGCCAGGGTCGGAGCAGAACCCCACCTGGGAAGCCCCGGCTCTGCAGTGAGCGGCATCCCCTCAGCGGGGAAGCTGGCAGGGGAGGGGCATTTAGAGCAACCCGTGTGGAAAGATTTAAACTTTCTTATCACTGATAATCCAACTTCACACTACCCCAGCCCTTTTCGTCAGGGCTGTAGGAACGTTTAGCTGCACGCCTCCCGTGCCTGGTAGCTCTTGCCCCGTTTCACATGTAGGGAAACTGAGGCACAGAGCAGTTAGGTGGTTGGCCATGTAGCAAGTTGGAGCAGAGGGGGGAAGGGAACCCACTATTCCTGCCCCAGTGCCACACTCCCTGTTTAGCTACAAGCTCAAGCCTCCCCCTTGCACTTTTCCACCCACCAGGAGGGAAACATTTGATTTTGCTCTGAAGCAGCCTTGTAGCTAAACTGAAACAGCCCAGACAGCACAGACGTGAGGTCACAAGGCGAGACCACAGTGTGCGCGTGTGCAGCTGTGTCAGACGAAGGGTGTCTCCTCCGCAGAGCTTAGGGCTTGGTGCCTGCGTCTAAGCTCCCAGGCTGGCCTAGGGCAGGTGGGCAGCCCCTCAACTCAGTTACTGTGTCCTCACCGGTGCCACCTTCCCCCACGGGAGGTGTTAGGAACGCTGGGGCAGCCCCCTGGTTCTTGGTGCTGTGCTGAGCTGTCACGGGTAGGCCGGGGAAACCTGCCTGACCTTTCCCCGCACTGGGCCCGGCTGCTGAGCGAGGCCTCCACAGATCTGGGCCGCTCCAGGTGCTCACGGGAGCCAGCAGCTGCCATCCACGGGGGTGGCGGCTGGTGCCCAGCTCCGGGGAGAGGCTCTGGCAGCTGCTGTCTGCACAGGGCCTGCCGGGGGCAGAGCAGTGGCCGTGGCAAGCGGCAGGTTTGAAGGCTGCAGGGCCCCTGTGGCGAATGGTGCCGGGAATGGTCTGGCTCTGGGCACGGTGCAGGCCCTGAGGGCGTTACAGTGCCATGTGCACCGGTGCTCCCCGGCTCCATGCATGGCCCCGGCTCCCAGCCCCACTGCAAGTCCCACCAGCTTACCAGGGGGCAAGGTCTTCCGCTCCCTCCTGGCGTGGTCCTGGGACCAGCGGTGATAGGCCGCGCGGCTGATGCCGTTGGTGAGTGTGTACCAGGCGTCTCGGTTGTCGCTGTTGGTCAGCCCGGTGTACCAGGTCTGGGGGATGGCATCTCGCCCCATGGGGGTGCACTTCCAGCGCACAGCTTGCTTGAGGATGGGGGCATTGCGGGGCCCGCGCAGTGAGAGGAACTCGTCACTGTGGGCAGAATGGAGCCGTAAGGGCAGGGAAAATAAACCCACCTCCTGCTCCAGGGAGCGCACGCCCTGGGCATGGCAGCTGAGCTCAGGGCAGGCTGCTGGCTCTGGGCTCAGCAAGCTGGGAGAGGAGCTCTGAGAAAGCTGCTCCCCACACTGGAGAATGGGGCACTCCAGTCCCAGGCTCCGCCATGGGTCAGGACACGGACGCGCACACCCCAGCTCAGTTGCCTAGCACCAACACAGCGTTGCTAGCTTCCCAGCGCGTGACGGACCCCGCAGCATTCTGGGAGCAGAACATTCCCTCACTGGGGAAACTGAGGCCAGGAGAAGCGAAGTGACAGAGCTGGCCTAGCGCCCAGCCCCACTTTGCGCTGCTGGGTGAGAGCGGCAGGTCGTCACGAGAGCAGAGGCCGCGGCTGGACACTGGGAGGCTCCCACCTGTACAAGGGGGTTGGGAAGTCGGTCTCCAGTGTCCCCTGAGGGACGTATGGTCGGTCGGCCTCCAAGTCCATGCCCTCTGTGCCCACCTCCTGCAGGCCACGCCACCCCTTCCGGGCTCTGCGACTCCCTGCTGTGCCCTGCAACTCCCTGTGGGCCAGCTGCCCTGCTGGGCCACTGTTGCCCAACACAAAGCCTGGCAACCAGCCCTAGCAACCAGGCAGGCGGGCAAAGCAGGAGCAGCGACTCTCAGGCTGCAGGCACAGGGCCGCCTCCTTGGGGGCGAGATTCGGGACCAGCCCTTCCAGGGGAACAACCGGGTTTGCAAAGGCCTCCTCAGTGCACCCTTGGCACAGCGAGGCCGAGCGCACTAGGCCCCGATCTGGCCAGATATCTCCCCCCACCCCCCCGTGAAAAGGGGGTTTAATCCAGTCACCGATCTCAGTGGTGGCAGCTGGGAGCAGCAGCCCCCGCCACCGCAGAGACCCTTGCTGGCTGCTTTTCACTCAAGCAGCATGCCCCAGGCTGGGACGTCACACCCCACCCGGCTGGGTTACGCCCTGGGGCAGACTCGCTCAGTCCACCCCCGTGTGTGTCTGGCCCGGCTGGGGAGCGGCCTCGCTCCCCTGCTGAGAACGGCGAGTCACAGCAGCGGCCGGTGGACCTGCCAGCACTGTTCTGCCTGCCGCTTTTCTCACTGCGCTCCTGCCCACGGGGCACGTCCCCAGACCACTCAGATCCTGCAGGGCAGCTTAGTGGGGGTACCTCCCAGCTGCAGTTTTCACCCAAACATCAGCGTTTTCACCAGAGAGACTAGATCCTGCCCCCAGCAGAGAAGCCTCCAGGACAGCCGCACACTCACCTGAAACAGGGTAGCTGTGCGACGCACACAGCTCAAAAGCGGAGAGAAGTGAGACGCCAAGGACTCCAGTAGCAGTCGGCTCCCGTGAGTGTCTCACAAGCCCAAAGTGTGAGCCAGTTGCCACCTCGTTCCGGAAGCTGAAGCCCTTCTATAGCTGATGCGTTCGCCAGCCGTTGCCTCCTGCCCCAGGGGCAGCCTAGCGCTAGCACCCTGCAGCTGGCAACAGGGAAATGGGTTTTTCAACAGCTCTGTCCCCACACAGCACCCAGCCTCACACGCCCTGCCCCTCCTGGGTGAAAACAATTCCTTCTTGACCCCTGTGATCTGTTTGTCCTGGAGCTGGAGGATTTGCCTGTCCCCAGTGTGGCACACCCAGCTGCCTGGATTACTAGCGTTTAATGAGACAACATGGGGAAGTCTCGCCATCTCTAGCCTTCTGACCACTACCACCTCATCTAGTATCTTGGGACCAACCTGACCTGGCTACAACTAATCAGCCTACGCTACTTAGTGCGTCGCCCACCCTTTAGTGTTCAACTGCAGCTTCCCAGGCTCTGTCCCCCCATTCAGTGCCCTGGCCCCTCCTCCAGGAGCGTTGCCCACCTGGGCTCCAAGCCTCTCTGATGACAAGTGACATTTCTTTATCCCAGGTGGATGCAAAATCCTGTCAAACAATGCTTAATACCTAGAGACCCCGCACCATTGCAGGAGGCCGGTCAGGGCCTGGCTGGACACAGCGCACCTTCATGCTCCGGGACCCAATCGCAGACTCAGCCTGGCCCCGTTTTGTATTGGAAAGCTTGTTGCTGTTTAACAGAGTAAGATTTGGTTGAGGAGGGAAAAAAGACAAACCCTGTAAGATCCCCTGGCCTGGAGTCTCCTCCAGGGGAGTCAAACATGGGAGCCAGAGGGCACCAGGCTGCCAGTGCACCTGAGGAAGGGGGGTTTTGCCCACGAAAGCTGATGCCCAAATAAATCTGTTAATCTTTAAGGTGCCACCGGACTCCTCATTGTTTATGAGGTTAGTAGAAGCTGCAGGAGAAAGGAAGGGAGAAAGAGGCAATGAGGAGCAAGCCTAGATAGAATCACAGAGCTGCAGTCAGGTCCTAGCTGCAGAACTGCTATCACTGGATGAGCTGTAGGCAGAAAGAAGCCAGCTGGATTTTCAGATCCCAGCCTCAGGAGGGTTCCTGGTGGTAGTGTGAGAGCGGGAGGGTGAAACATCACATGAGGGTTTGGAACAGAACATTTAAAAAAAAAAAAAAAGACATGGGGCTTCAAATTTCCACCATCACTGTTCCTGGCCCTGCTTCTCCAATCAGAGCCTCGTCCCAGGGACGTCACTACGCTTGTGTGGGCTTGTGTATTTGAGCGCAGGATCCACATAGCACATCACACACGAGCAGCGTGCCCTGTAAGCTGGGTGCTTCAGCAGCCGCCCAGGAGAGATTCAAATGCCTCCCAGCTGCTGAGGAGAGCACTCACAGCCAGCAGCATGTGTTTCTACTGGTGGTGAACATCCGTAAATGCCTTGGTGCACAGAACAAATTTATTCTGCACATGAACAGAAAAATAGGAGGGAACAGTACTCATGAGTCTCACATGAACCTTCAAACAAAGTGACACAGGCTTAAATTCACAACGTATTTAATGCCAGTTACATTGCTTTACATGAAAAAAAAGTTACAATGGTCTATTTTTTTCATCATATGATGCATTAAGTAACAATGCCACAAGTTCTTAGAATTTACCTGCATAAACTCTGGGGAGACCCTTTGTTCAAACTGCCTGAACTGTACGAGTCAGAAACGGCATGGTTCATACACTGAACGGACGTATATGCGAGTTTCTCGTCTTCCATTTACAACACAACAGAGCACACTCCAGACAGCCCCTCGCTTCACACAAGTCGCACACATGAGAGTCTAGACACTAACAGCCCCTGCGGCCCCCACCCAGAGACCCCTTTTGGGAACATTCCACAGGCCCAGCAAACCACCTCCTTTGGCAACTGCACATGAAATGGGAGGGGGAATTCTGGCTGCGTGTTTAGGTCTTTACCATTGCTAGCTCCCCCTCCAACCAGGTAGCTGATACACTCAACCATAAACCAGCTATGGGATCGGGAATCAACTTGCCATCCCTGCTAAGGAGACCCGGAGGAACCCAGAGTAAAGCATCCTGCTTTCGAGGCAGTGTCAGTCCAGCCTGCTCCTGGGGGAGGGTTAGGAATGCAGTTGTGGGCACGTTAGAAGTAGAGCCAGACAGACAAAAGGATGCCCCCTCTAGGCCGAGCTCTCCGGGGAATGCAGTTCTATGCTTGAGAGTTAGCGTGACACACAGCCCCCATGTGTAACTGCAGCCCAGACTGCTCGGCGTATTTCCTCTCTCCGCTCCCCCACTATATTTCTGGGGACTTCAAAACCAAACCTGAACCTGCCAGGCCTAAAGGACGGGACTCTGCACCCCTCCCTTTTCTAAAGCAAAGCCTCTCCCATGAAAAAGCAAAGCTCCCCTCAGCACAGGTTCCAGGGTCCCCTTTGCCGGACGCCCAGCAAGGGCGCTCTCAAGTGCAATTTGCACAAGGGCCCGTTCGCTGACCATATGCCCGGTAAATAATCCGGCTTGCTCCTCTCCATCCTGTGGGAGTGGGGCAGGCAGAGGGCCTGCTGTCAGTCTAGCTGCCAGAACCTTTGCCAGCCTGGTCTGTACCTCTCCCTCCTGTCCCCCAAGCCACCGGGCCTGCACACACCATCAGACTTCCCACCTGTCTTCTGCACCCAACACTTTCCCAGGCTCCCTTCTCACTAGCTGGACACTTACACAACTTGAGCAGGGACAAACTGACTCCCCTCTGAAGCGGTTTCCTTGGTTCCCTCCTTCTACTGATTTTAGAGTGGTTTGGACAGTGGGCCAGGGCCTGGAGAACAGAGGCAGACCAAAACTCAGGCAGCACAGGAGAAACTAAGCCCCAGAAGTGGCTCCAGCCGTATACCCCCTCCTCCAATCACTGATCTCAACATGTGCATTTCTCTCCTCTGGCCCCTTCTCCACCACGATTCCCCAAGGGGCGGAACAAGCCCCCAGCCAGGCCACCTTTCATTGCAAGTGATGCTTTCAATTCCAACATGCTTGCTAACTCAGGGGCCTGACAGGTTACCGGTTCCTTAGTGCTTTAGTGACGGGAGGGTGCCACAGGAGTAGCAGGCAGCAAGAGGAAGCGGGGGAACATTACCAACCATTTTTATGGTGCCTTGTAATTCTGTGGAGAATCAGAGCTAAGCAGGTCTGTGCTGCAGCCATTTGGAGGAGCAAACGGGGGCAGGGGAATAGTCAGTCCCATTTTTGGCTTCAAGAGCTCCAATGCCGTCAGCTGTGCCGAGGCACACTGTGCTCCTGCGCCAAGAGGCACTAGCTGGAAATGGCAGGCTCGGTCAAGGCCGCAGTGACATGGAATCTCAGTTCTCTGACTGGCTACCCGACATTCACCCTCTCTCCAGGGGCTGCTGCAGAGAAGCAGTTACTTCCCACACCCACCCATCCCCCCACCGCTGGCAGTCTGGTTTCCCCAAGAAGGAATCTGCCTCCACACTATGTACAACAGGACAAGGGCTATATACACTCACAACAGCCAAGAGAAAAAGACAGCACTTACATCCACATGCGCTACAAAAGGGGTAGGCAGAACAGCCAGATGCACAGCAGGCAAGCATTGGCACATGTACAAAGGAGACAGAAACCAGCTGCTGCAAGCAAAACAGCTTCTCTTTAAATTAAAAGCAAGACACACACACACACACAAAGTGCTTAGCATCACACCCCACTGCATTATTCCAACAAACTGGCAGGCTCGCGCTCTTCCTGAAACTTAAAAATGGGTCTCTGGCTCTGACCTAATTGAAGTTTAAAAAAACAACACTTCTCCCTTGCCTAAAAACCTTGCACACAGACTTACAAACACATGATGTTTCTTCCGTTCCACGTGGAAGACAGGCAACAATCTTAAAGAACCTTTGTCTTTGAAAACAGATCAACAATAGTCTTTTTTTCTAAATCCATCTCAACTGCTTTTGTCCTCATAAAGACACTCTGCAGCAATCAGTCTGCAATAATTGGCACAGCATAAAGCTCTAAATAAATACTCCTGGGTCATTTAAAAAAAAGCCATCGTTTCCCCATTAAACTAAAAGTCTTGAGACCAGCTATGAACATGTAATCGCAATAATTCTCTTAAAAAACCCATCGTCTCTTTGGACTGTGCAGTAATCTTTCCTTCAGAAGAGGCTGTTAAAACGTTTTAAAAAAATTCTCAGTTCAATGGTTTTAGGTAGATACTAAGTGTGCTGAAAATTAAATGGTCTTCACTGAACGGGCATGTGAAGTATTAGTCTTTTTTTTTTTTTTTTTAAAGCTGAAAAGAAAAACTGTGGGTCTGAAAAAAATAAGTTCTCCTTTTTTCTACTTGGAATGAGTCTTGAGCCAAACCAAAACTCTTCTACATTCGAGAGGCTTCTCCCCAGCTCTAGCTTTTGTCCTTCCCCACAGGACAATTTGATGAAGTCTGGCTCCCACGCCTGCGTCAGAAGAAGCCTGTCAAATCAGAGAATGACGAGCCCAGAGCAGGGTTCCAAAGCCCTCCTCACACAACCCAGGCCTCCCGACACACCCCTTATGGAATACTCAGCGCTCCCAGAGGGTACAAAGCAGCAGTTGAGATGCCCTTGGCCTTGTCTTCTTATCATGGTCCATATCACACAAGTTCTACCCAACGTACAAAATTAGATACTTTCGGTTTTCCCCTCTTGCACCTGTCCCCCTTTATGGAGAATAAATTCTGAACCCTTTGACAGGTCCTTTGCCCGCCCAGCCCCGCCCCAAATACTGTCCAATATGGTTCACAATCATGTATTTAATAAGAATCTTGAAAGTCTGTCCTCCAAACCCACTGGCACTCTCTTCCCCTCTTCTGGTTGATAGCAAGAGGGTCCGTGCATGCCAAGTTCGTGGTTTGTTCCTGGCACATCGTACCGGGGTCTCTTGGAGCACGATTAAGTTTTACCGTATCCTGGTGAAGAGATTCAGAACAGACACAGACTCCTGCAAAGAAATAGAGAAGAGTTTTGAACCCAAGATCCCCCTCTCTAATTATTCACTGAGACACCAAGTCGAGTGCCGACAGCTCCTCCACCCTACCCTGCCACTACCCCAAATACCCATTTCTGCCATGAAGCCAGGGCTCAAGCAAACCAACCATAGGGAAATGATCCAGGGCTTGTGTCACATTAGAGGGCAAAAACTCACAAGCATCCTAGGGCATGATGCTGGTAAGATAGTCACCCTCCTGTGCTCATGCCTGTGTATGGGGTGCACGGGGAGCGCGCGCAGGGCGGAAGACGGTTTGGACATGAAACCCGCACAACTACTAATGGTTCAGGCTGAAGAATGTAGACAGCCAGCCTTAAACAGAGACCTTGGACACTCACTTCACTGCTTTTGCATTCCTCTGCTTACCTCTATGCGTTACGATCGTACGCCCAACACTACCTCAGAACGGCTGGGGGAACTGAGTCTTGGTCAAATGCCAAGGGTGGAAGTGGGGATTTTTGAGGCCTCTGAGCACAGAATAAGTGAAGTGACTAGTAAAACTACAGGTCACACAGCAGGTGACTAGAGCAGGACAGAATATGTACAGCCTCCCCACTGGAGGGGTCTCCCTCTCTAGGCACAGCTTGCTGCAGAAACAGCTAAGGATGTTAAGGACTAGTCGACTATCCGATAAAGCAAAAGCTTATCGGATAGTCCAGTTCACTAGTCGATTCCCCACCCCCCCTTGCTGCCTCTTATCAGACAGAGGCAGCAAAGAGGGGGGAAAAGAGAGGGTACTTCAAAGCAGCAGCCTTGCACGGAGCCCATACTCGGGGTCTGTGCAGTGCTGCTGCTTTGAAACGCCATGGCAGCGTTTCAAAGGGGCAGCACCACACAGCTGATCCTCGTCTCAGCTGTGCGGTGCTGCCCCTTTGAAGTGCTGCCCCTTTGAAATGCTGCCTTGGCGTTTCAAAGCAACGCCGCAAGGAGCTGACCCTGGGTTCTATGCAGAGCTGCCCCTTTAAGAAATCCCCGGCTCAGCTGTGCAGCACTGCCCCTTTGAAATGCCACCACAGCGTTTCAAAACGGCAGTACCGTGTGGAGCCCGGGGTCAGCTGGGGACTTCCCAGCTGACCTTGGGCTCCATTTCCGTGGAACTTGGGATCAGCTGGGGACTTCCCAGCTGACCCTGGGCTCTGAGTGGCATTTGAAAGCAACAGCACGCATGGAGCCCAGGTCAGCCCCGCTGTCCCCAAGCTCCATGTGAGTGCTTCTGCTTTGAAATGTACAAGAGCCCCTGCTGGGGACTCTTGTACATTTCAAAGGAAGAATGTGGAAGTGCCTATTGAGTAATCGATGGAAATTCCATCAACTACTCAACTAGTAAATTACTCGCTATTTAACATCCTCAGAAACAACAATTGATTAGCCACACACACTAGAGAGTTTACCTTTGTTGAGCGGGTTTTGCTGAAGACATTCCAGAACCTCAGTGTTTCATCTCCTGCCCCTGTGACGATGGCCTCCCCATCAGGAGACATTGCCTAAGAGAGGAGCAAGAACACAGTCTTCAAAATACATGTTGTGACAAAGTGGGGATTGTATTCACTCTGTTATGGTGCATGTGATTTCTACTGTCCTGTGGTAATCCTGTGTGTGCCTCAGTTTCCCTGGGCACTGCACCAATACCTAGATGGGGATGGGAATTTCGGGTGCGACTCTCACTGAGGGAGGCTCTTCCAGTCCCAGCATGTACACAATAGCCCAGGCTTTATGTATCATGAGCCCGGGAGGGGGTGCAGCTAGGTGACACCTTTTGCCCAGGAAGCTAGGCAAAGGCTGGAGAGGGGACTGGCTGCAGAGACTGTAAGTGAATCTTGCAGGCTTGAGGTGCAGAGATGGGGGGGCAGGGCCTTTGGCTCGGCGTCCTCTCCCCAAGATGGGTTGTACTGACTGCTTCTGGTTCCTGTGCTGACAAGTCTGTTCTATGCTGTGTCCCTGTGAACCAATAATCCTTCTGTTCTACGTGCCGGCTGACAGTCCCATCTGGCTGCGGATGGGGGTGCAGGGTCCGGTAGCCCCTCACACGTGCACATTTTGCTGAATGGTAGTTTAAAATGAAGGCCTCCTCCCTCCAGAATATAAACATTCAATTGCCTTCGCTGTCTCCCTAATAAACTAATAAAATGCTTTAGTAAACCAGGCCTACTTGCCTTTGTTTTCCTCCTGCTTCCTCACCACTGCCACAGGCAAGATGGAGAATTTGGGGAAGTCTTAGTTAATGCTGCTACAGAGCACACATGGACCATTTGCATTATCTTTGGAACTGCACTTCTCTGTAGAGTCAGACACGATCACCACCCTACACTGTTAACTAATGAACTAGCCATGGTGTCTAGAACAGTCTGAGAGGCTCAGCTGATCCCATTCCATGCTGAGGTTCCCCCAACTACCATGAGAGGGAGAACAAGCAAATAGGAGACACAGAGACCAAGAGGTGGAACTAGACTGAACAGGACTGGATGTTTTAATGCACAACCACAAAGAGAAAAACAGCAGGTGAAAAAGGGGAGGAGTGGCAAAAGCTGCTTCTTTGTATTTATAATTTTCCCTTCAGACTCCTAAGATCAGCTTGCCGTCTCAGAAGAGTAGCTGGAGTCTGACACCCTAAGGCAGGGCTGGGGAACCTTTTTTGAGCTGGGACCGCTGACCCACAAAAAAGTCAATTGGGGGCCACACACAAGTGAGAAGCGGGGGGAAAAAAAACCCCTCACTGTGACCCCCGAATGAGAAAAACACTCCCCACATTCCTGTCACACATCAGAGCCTGGGGGACCCAGCCTAACAGATTTTGTGTGCTCCAGCCCTATAGGGAGGCAGTGGGGGGACTGGAGCACCAGTGCAGGCTCCCCAATGTTGGGGGGGCCCTGAGCCTTGGGGGCCAGATCCAGACAAGCCAAGGGCCACATCCACCCCCGATCCTGAGGTTCCCCACCTCTGGTCTAAAGCTTATCCAAAGGTTAACTTGGGTCACTTTTGGTGCAGAAGAATCCCTCACACCAGTGTCAGCTTAGAGGAGTGAAGCGGAGCCTTGTTTGTTTCACTAATCAAAGCACAAAGCAGCAGACATCAGTGCTAGCCACTCTGGGCTCTGTCTCAGTGCCCAGCCCAGTCGCGGCAGAGGCAGAAGGACGAGACACTAAGCAGAGGGCACGGGTTATAGCTTACCAGATATAAGACTCTGTACGAATGCCCTGTTAGTTTTGCTACTTGAGTTAAGGAGGGATATTTCCAGACAAGGATCTGGTTCTGCGAGTATCCATGGGTACTCACCTGTAGGAGGAAGGCACAAGAGTTACAAGTCAGTGCTGACAGATCCTGACACAGGAAAGTTTAGCAGTGGGACTCCAACCAGGAAGGCACTTACTAGTTCATTGGCATGTTTGGACCAAGCCAGATTGCACACTTGTGACCCGGTGTCAATGCACTGCAAAGGCTGCCCAGTCAGGGTGTTCCAGAACCGTATGCAGCGGTCAGCTGTCCCACCACCGGAGGCCAGCAGACCATGCTGGTGTGGAGACCAGGCGATAGCTTTCACAGCGGCTAGGTGCTCTGTATATTGCTGGACAGGACTCAAGCTGGAGTGATTCCACACAAGGAGCTAGTGGAGAGAAGAAACAAGGTTAATTAACACTCAGCTCCAACCTCTGCCCCTCTCCCCTCCAAACCGAGGGAATAGCACTGACGACAGCCCAGCCTGGGGAAGGCAGGTGCTGAGCAAGCTTGCCCTGCACCACTTGGCCAATGTGCCTCCATCTTACGGATCAGCGATTCCTGTGCTGGGGCCTCTCTCTGAGACAGCCCAACCTACTCAGATCAGGAGCTGTTTTGCAAGTTGGGGCTAGTGTAGAGGTGGGCAATAATTTTTTGCCAAGGGACACTTCAAAAAGGGGCGTGGCCTCAAAAGGAAGGGGCGGGGCCAGGATGCTTCAGGCTTCCCTACCCAGACCATGATTGGTCTGGGGGTGAGGGAGCCCCTTTGCCCCCCCTTTCCACTAAGCACCATGCCCCTGGCAGTGGGAGGAGACTTCCCGTGCTTTCCCAATCAGGGTCTGGGGGTGGGAAAGCATGCAAAGCCCTCCTCCTGCCCTGCCAGGAGCAAGTGGCACTTCTAAGTGCCGCATGCTCCTGGCGGGGGGGGCGGGAGGGTCTGCATGCACTTCCCCCCGCCCCCAGGTCCTGATTGGCCTGGGGAAGGGGGGAGCGTGCAAAGCCTCCTCCCGCCCTGCCAGGAGTGAGCGGCACTTCAAAGCACCGCTTGCTCCTGGCAGGGCGGAGGAAACTTCATGTGCCTCTCCCCGCCCCCAGGCCAATTAAGGCCTGGGGGCCGGGGAGCAGCAGGGCCTCCGTGGGCTGGATCAACCCACTTGGCAGGCCGGATTTGGCCCGGGGAGGCCCTTTTGCCCACCTCTGGGCTAGTGTTACTTGGGCTACGTGCAGTGTATGGACTCTGGTCTCTGGACAGGAAAGCCTTTCTGAATAATCCAGCCATGATCAAACACTTTGGAACTCTATTGTCATCCACTGGGGAAAAGAGGAGAAGTTGAAAGAGTTTGCAACATGGTATATTCCATCACACCAGCGTCTGGGGAGTTAACTGCAGGAATCTATCCCAAGGGGCTTTCAGGATTGTTTTCTCTGTTCTCTGGTACAGAGCAAACTTGTGCTGTGCATGTTAAAACAAGACAAACTTGCAGAAGGGAATTTCGGTGTAAAACTAAGTTATGTAAAATTGCCAGAACTTCCGTAACTGCTCAGTGCCTAACTTCATGTTTTGGTGGAGACAGTTTAAACCAGCGTCACTGAAATCTAACGTCCTCAAGGCCAAAGGTGCAGGTTAGGAGCAGCAAAGCATGGCTAAGATGTCCTTGTAATGTTTACTTAATACAGATCCTAGAAAATGGTAGGATAGTCTAGTTCAGCCCCATTTGAGGGGAGAGAATCACCGCCTTAGTAACAAAAAGGCATCTTCAGAAAAAACAGAGGGAGGCTGTAATTAAAAGCTGACATCTCTTTGAAAGAAGGCAGCTTGTAGGATTGGGAATGCAGGTTCAGCGAGGAGGCCAAGGCCCACACCAGCAGCAATCAGTACTATACCTTGTTATCATTTCCGCCCGATGCCAGGAGTTGGTGGTCTGTGGACCACTTCAGGCCACACACCTCCTGCCTGTGGCCCTGAAGCCGTCGCTCAGACTGCAGTGGGGGGGTCCGGATGTCTCTCTGAAGGATCATTCTGTCCCGACTGCCAGAAGAAAGCTGGTCTGCGTTCCATGCCAAAGCACCTGGAATGCAGGCAAAGGAACAGAGTGAGAACTGCAAGCAGCTGTCAATGCAGGATTCCTAGGCTTAAGTAGCAAACCACTGCCACCAGAGGAGCACAATACAAATATCGTCTTGACCCACTGTTGTTGGAAGTTTAAAAAACTTTTCACAAACACAAACCTATTTGAGTTCATATTACACCCACTTTACAGCTGAGGAAACTGAGGCATGAGGGTGTAACAACTTGCCTGGAGTCAGTAGCAGACATCAGACCAGAATTCATAAGATGTCCCGGCTCCCAACCCCTGACCTGGTCACCAATCCACATTGCCTCCTTGAAAAAGCTATTCCCTGAAAAGCAGGATGAACTGGAAAGCTCAAGCAGCCAGCCTGGAGGGTTGAAACCAATGACATTCAACAAGGTGTATTAACAGGACACACCTAGGGTGTCTCATTACACTACACCCTCCACAACTGTAGCTGGCCATGATTCATAGTATCACCACCCTAAGAGCAGGCCAGTGCAATTTAAAAGGACTTTAAAAAAAAAACAAAAGAAGCAGCCACTTCACAGAAGGCTTGGGGAAGGAGTGGGGCATGGGAATGGGAGTGAATCTCACACTCCCTTTTGGATCACAAATTAGAAAAATACTCCAATATTAACATGGCTTTAAGGGACCCCTCTTCTACCTTAGCACATGCCATTTTCAAATGGTGAGCTTCAGCCCTCTGGCCTCCTTTTCCTTCTTACCCACTCTGGCGGTGTGACCCTCGAGCATGGACAATTTCTTCCCTGCAGCTGCATCCCAGATCTGTACAAAGCCCTTGTGAGTGCCCACTGCTACCAAGTTCCCCTAGATACACAAAAAGAAATCTTACAATTAGGGATGTAAAATCCTGTTTAATCAGTTAACTGGTTAAACACTTAAACAGGGTGGGGCGAGGGCTATGCTAGCCACGCTGGAGCGCCCTCCCGCAGCATGGTGGGCCTGGCCCCCCTGGTTAACTGTAACTGGTAAGTAACACCTGGGAAGGGTGATGCTTGCTGGTTATCCAGTTAAGCATTCACATCCCTACTTACAATCAATAAAGACAGTAAGGAGGCACACAGAGAGCCAAGAGCCACACAACAGTCAGTTCTGAAAAGGCAAAGCGAGGGGCAGGAGTAGCATTTCTAGAAATTCCACAACTAGGACTATCTATCCTGCTCAAAGAAATGCCACCTGGCAATAGCGAGGAGTTGAAAGAAAATGCCCTAACACACAAGGATTAAAAGAAGATTTGCTGAAGAAATGAAAATGAGACATATCAATAGATCCTTTTAAAGGTAGACAACATTGGCATTTCTTTATAGTGCACCTTTTACTAAAGGCCCTCTAAGATTTTATAGACATTAGCCAGTTACATCTTTTTCACACAACCACCACACCCCAAAATGTTTTAACCGGGGAAATCGAGGAATGGGCATTAAGTGACTTGTCCAACACCATACAGGGCGTTTTTGGTAGAGTTGGAAACAGAACCTAAGATGTTCTCTGAACACCATGGCAATGCTAAAGGAACCACGAAAACCTGTCCTGTCTGCACAAGCTACTGATTTAAACAGGATGGGAATACTTCTGAATTCCTTTGACATGGGAAACATCACTCAGCCAGCCAGCCAGGCAATACTTCATGGCATATGAAGAGCACCAAACAGAGCACCTGGAGGTCTGGTTGCGAAGATCCTGCCTCACAAAAGGTTGTTTGGCAGATGCTTGGCTCTTTTACCCAAATCTGCCCTACAAGGCAGGCAAATCTGGCAGGATAGGAATATGGAGAGCTATTGGCGCAGAGACAACAAGCATATCAGATTACGTAGCGCGTGTCTCCCCATAACAAGCAGAACTACAACCTCATTCTAACAGCACTCCTAGGGAGGTGCACTGCCGTGATGGCACCGTGCGAAACAAGAGCATGGCTCACTCACATACAGGTATTCATAGTCAATTTAGAAGATGCATTTCTATATTCATGGCCCAGTCCAAGTCCATCCATGCCATGCTGCTATGTAGGCATGGTGCTTTATTTGGGGGGAGGACTCTCAAGTGCACATCTTAGGTTTTAACAAAAAGTAGAGAGAAATGGATGCTCTTTAGCACCTTGACTGAGGTCACGTGTCGCTTACTGAACTTGATCTAGGTCAGTGGCGGGCTAGTGAGCAGGTCATATGAGTGGCTCCTTCCTAGCAGTGGGCCACAAGATTGTTGTAACCAAGATGGTCCCCCAGATTAGAGGAGTTTTGCTAACTAAGCCTGCGGACCTAGAATTTGTGGGGTGAGCCGACTGAACTGTAGCAGCGCTTTGTTTGGATGCAGGGGGAGTGTCCGGCTCTCACCATCAATGCTGTGTGCAGTCAGAATGCACCTAACTTTACATGCCCTGGCTTTGTGCGCATGACACTTTATTAATACCGGTAGGGAAAAACTGACATGGACAGAAACCTGCAGAATCTGTCAATCCTGTGTGTGGACAACAGTAAAGAAAACGTCTCATGGGCCACATCCAGAAGCCAATGGGTCGCATACGGCCCTTAGGCTGCAGGTTATCCACCACTGATCTAGGTGGTTCTCACTCCAGTGAGACACTGTGAATTCCCATCAGCTAAGGAGTGTTTCTAGTGATATACAAGGGGTCAGATGTTCTGAAACACTAAGCTCTTACAAATGCAAGTGACGCTCTGGTGCTCAGCCTCTCTGAAAACAATGGCTTAATGGCCTGTGTGGTAGTATCATACTGACCCGTTCTGACCAGCCCACCGATGTCACAGAATCGCCTTCCACAGACAGATCACACAACCGGGTCACCTTGAAAATTAGGAAGTAAGATGGAAATTAGACATAAATAGGCATCAACTTGGTACTAGGAGATTCACTGCCTAGCAGAGTAGTAATTTGGAACGAAGATCACTAGTATGTTGCACACATAGATGGTAAATTCCAGTGCACTGGAAAGAGTACTTCAGCAGACTAGGAAACACAAAGGCCGATCCAACTGACTCTCAGTCCATTGTACTTTCTCCCAAAGCACCAAAGAAGAGCCACACCTTACCTGGCTAGTACAAGCACTCCAAAGGTAAACACAGGTGCCAAGGCCAACACTGAGAACATTGAGAGAAGACCAGTCCACAAGGTTCAAGTAGAAGTCATCCTGAAGCTCTGGAGCATCCAGCACTTTGAAAGGAATCTTGGAGATTTTTCTTGTTGGTTTTCGAGGTGATCTTAGCAATTTCTGACTGTTTATACAAAGAGACATGACTTTCTTTGTATGAGGCATTGAAGGTACCAAGACATTTAGAGAAATTCCTACTCTTTGATCACTAACTTTCTACAGAAGTGGAGAGATGGAAGGAGTTAGTGCTATTCCTTCAGTGCTGCAGCCCTCCTGAGGTGGCAGATAAAGCCAAGTAATGGAAACAGAATGAAAGAGGGAAGATGCCCACGGCAAAGCTGCCCTGTGACACTGAGCCAGAGAGGGTTAAGCAACCAATAGGCTAAGTGACCCAAAATCAACCTTTAACAACATATCAGAGAAGTACTGGAAGGGTTAAGAGGGCCATTTTTTTTATAGACTATTATCAAAGTTACTTTAAGTAGACATAAGCTTTGTTAATCAGGAGTGTGGGGAAAAAACCCAAACCCAAAACAACCCCCTGACTGATAGAAGTCTCGTGGACAGCACAAGATCAGTGGGAGATGCTCTCCTGTCAACAAAACTACTGCCACTCATTAGGGATGGTGAAAGAACTCTCTCCCACCCACACATAGGAAACCTTACAGAGGTACAGCTGTAGCAGTATAGGTCTGCTATAAGGTCTGTAGTTTAGGTATAGCCTTAATTCTTTGAAATGTTAACCTGTATTGTCAGAGAATTAGAAGTAGATACTAACTGTATTTGTCTGTGATTACCTATATTTGTGAAGTTTATCAAAGTGACCTAATTAGCTTGCAGATGGTAATTAGGTCTTCTATTCCTGTATTACTATACTTCATTGATTCAGAGATCAAAAAAGAATATTAACATCTAAAGAAAACTTATGGTGTAATAATATCGTTGTCTATATTTATCTTTGAAGTTTTTAGTAGACTGTCTATGATCTGCATGAATGGTTAATTACCTTATGGTAACGAATGCAGCTAGTTACCAGTGTGTGACCAGGGAATAGAGATTTCCTTCACAGCAACATTGTATATTACCTATTCTTCATTCAGCAAATGCCTGTTGTGATGTCTCTTGCTACTGATGATGTATTTGCTAGAGAACTATAACAGAACTGTAGGGCCTGAAACTTTTTCCATCTCATATCTGCTTAAACTTTGACAGAAGTTCAAGTCACAAGACTGATGTGAGCCCTGGACTATCTGAGCAAACTTTCACAGAAGAATTTCACAGACAAAAGAGTGGCAGTAACTTTATTGGCAGGAGAAAGTCTCCCACTGACCTTGTGCTGTCCATGAAACTTATCAGTCAGGGGCTTGTTTTGGGGTTTGGTTTGGACTAACCTATTGAACCAATTCTAAAAGTACTTTTACAAATCTCTGTTATGAAACTGACTTGAGAACTTTATTCATATCTGTATATTCAATGATCTTTTAACCATAGCAGCTGTCTTAAAAAAATTAAAAAAATCTTGGATTAGTTAATAAGAATTGGCTGTACACATGTATTTGGGTTAGATCAGACATATTACTCATAAGGTCAGTGAATATTTCAGATCTCTTGGGACTAGTAGAACTTTATATATAGTGAAAAACATTAAGTAACCCTCACTATGTTAGACTTAGCTGTCCAGGCGAGAGCCAAAGGCTAGACTGCTTAAGAGGAACTGTGTTTTAGGGTATATCTAGCCTACATAGCTTTCCAACAAAAAACTTCCACCCCACACAAGCAGCATTTGCTTTGCATCCAGGAGAGCAGTCCTGCCCTCAAAGCACTGATTACACTAGTACTTGTCACGGGGAGGGTGAGTGGGATTTAAGCACTTGCATATAACAAAAGCTCTGTCGCTCAATTGCCAGGGTAGACAAAGCCTTAGGACTTAAAAGTGTGAAGTGTAGCCGCCATTCCCAGCGCTGTAGCCTGGTTACAGCACTGTAACTTCCTGCACTTAGAATCATAGAATACTAAGACTGGAAGGGACCTCGAGAGATCATCGAGTCAAGTCCCCTGCCCTCATGGCAGGACCCAGTAGTGTCTAGAGTCCATCCCTGATAGACATTTATCTAACCTACTCTTAAATATCTCCAGAGATGGAGATTCCACAACCTCCCCTCCCACTGCCAGCACTTAGGGGAGAGGAGTTGTTTTTTCACAGCCACGAGCCAGAAAGTACAGTGCTGTAATGTGCCAATGTGGAGCACTGGTGCCTTAGCTCCTTTAGAATCAGTAAGGCATTGTACAAGTTGTTTTGTCACCAGTTTTGAGCATTATCTGCCTCATTCTTTGCAGTTTGCCTCTATTGAACACTCTGTGTAGCCTCTCCAGTGACCATGGTCACATGCCTAAAAGAACAGGGGCTGCTTAATAACAACCCTGATATTAACAGCTTTTGGTTAATAGCGATATTTTGCAGGGAGCCAATCTCATACCATTAGACTACAATGTTAATGGGATTCAAACATTAACAGGCATGCTGCTTTTTGACATGCTTTCCTTAACTGCAGCCCTCCCATTCTGCTTCTGTTTGGGAGGAGGATGTTGGGCTTTTCATAGGAGAAGGAATATAGAAGTCCAAAGGGCTGCATGGTACCACCTGTACTTTCCAGGCTGCACCCTGCCCTGGTACCAGAGGCCCAGGCCTAGTCCCAGTGCTTCCTTCCCTGGCTATAGCCCCACAAACCTGCCTGCTGGAACGTGGCAGGGAAAGGACCACTGAGACACGTGGCCCGGGAATGCATCTCTCAATGCTTGACTAGAGTCTCCCCCAATTCCCTGCCCACAGCCTCCCCTCCCACTGCCAGCACTGCCTTCCTTGGCTGCAACCCTGCAAACCTGCCTTTCACATACTGGCAGCCTCTGGAAAACAACAGCAACTGTTGGGAACCGAGAGGTTGCTAACAAGTGAATCAGCTGTATTTCTAGGGTTGTTTGCAAAGTGACAAGATCTTTGCTCCCTAAGTGTCTGTCTACTCCAGCTCAAGGTTCCCTCTAAGCTGTGCAGTCACCTGATAAGCCCCGTGCAGAGACTCAGGGCTGCTGTGCACAGAGCAGCCGCAGCCAGGGGTAGAGGATCCTCTCCCATGCAGTTCCCTGCTGCCCTGAAGGGGCTGGAAGAGCATCTCTCTCCCCCAGCCCATGGCAACTCCCTTCTAACCTGCTGGAGTCTGAGGAATGAATCTCTCCCCCAGCCACAGTAGCTCCCGTGGCCAGGGGAGAGATGCACTCCTCTGGGCCCAGCAGCAGGGCTGCATTAAGAAAGGCACTTTTGGGGCTGCAGCCCAGAGCTAAGGGAGCCCCCTTGGCCCAGGGGTCCTTGGCTGCAGCCTGTAAAGGCCTGTGTTCTGGGCAGGGCCGGCTCGAGCCATTCCTGAGCCCCAGGCAGCGGGCACGCGACGCATGCGCAGCACCGCCCCGCGGTGCGTTGTGCACCTTACAGCTGCAATCGGGCGTGCGGCGCCCCTTACAGCTGCCCCCCATAGATTGGCGCCCCAGCTAGCCCCCCCCCCTTAATCCGGACCTGGTTCTTCTTGGTGGGGCTGGGGGAGGCAGCTCCACATTGCCGTTCCATCCCCCCGGCTGGTGCCACATCACTGCAAGTGCCATGAAGCTCTGTCCCTGCAGCTCCCATTGGCCAAGAATCGCAGCCAATGGGAATTGCAGATGAGCATGAGACAGCACAGAGCCACCTATTCCCCCCACCCCAAACAGGAACTGTTCCAGTAAGTGCCTTGCACCCCAATCCCCTGCCTCAGCCCCAAGCCCCCTCCATCACCTTAGCTCCCTCCTAGACCCCACAGCCCAAACCTGAGCCCCCTCCTGCACCCCCACCCCAACCTCCTGATCTGAGCCCACACCTGCACTCCAAACCTCTTTGCCCCAGTCTGGCACCCCTTCCTATGCCCCAAACACCCAGCCTCAGCCTCAGCCCCAGCAGAGCCCACACCCCCAACCGTAAGGCTCCTCCCACACTCCGAACCTCTCAGCCCCATCCCTGCCACATTCGCAGAATGAATTTTGTTATGTAAGTCAATACGAAGGGGAAGTGTCGCACATCTCCATATTGGTGCACATAAAAACAAACTGTTCTGCATATGGACATAGAAATTAGATGCAACATTGCTCCTGCTCCCTACCTCCCCTCCTGAAATCCCATCGCCATACAGCAACCAATTATGGCATTAATCAGAAAGCTGCATAAGAGCCTCTGCCCCCACTTTTCCCCACCCAGAGGTAGCCAGCATTACCTTTTGTTGCTGACAGGTGATAGAGAATATGGGGAGACCTCGTTGCCATCATCTGGACTGGAGCGTTTGGTGCTGAGGGAATACTGCACAAAGAAGAAAGCATTGGATACAAAATCCCCACAAAGTACAGGTCCCGATGTGTCAGAGGTCTACAAAAGCACCTACAATGTAATGAACTGATACATTACCTAGTCAGGGGTCCCTCCAAAATCCTGCTTGGTGGTAGCCCCATTGTATTTTACTTCCTATCTTCTTCAAGATTTAAAGGTATCTTGAAGGGAAGGGACTAATTTAAAGCTACACCAAGAAACTAATTTCTGTTGAATTTCAAAACCGCTACCTCATTTAGCTAGCACATCAAGACCATGTGTTGATTTGCTCACATCTGTTCCAAAAAGACCAGACTTTCAAAGACCTTCATAACTCAGGAAAGAAGAGGAACTGCTGCTAGCTGCAGACATACAGGCTGTCAATGGACAGTTTCCACTGGAATTTGTTAATACAACCCTCCCTAGTCATTCCATACTACTGATGACTCACTTTAAACCCTGGCTGAACTTAAAATAGCTACGATGCTCTGCACCTGCTGGCATATGTGAGGAATTCCCATTCTTCTTGAGAAAGCAATGCAGACCAACACACTGACTCCAACCTACCGTGAAGAGGCTCTTCTTCTCTGGCGTGGACGGCTGCAGTCTCCTGTCCTCTGTCTGAGGGTCCTGGACTTTCTCAATCCCTGCTCCCAGCAGTTCATTCTTTAGCAAGGCTGAGTAAGCAAGGCCATCTGTTCAAACACACAAACCAGCGCTTGAGCAGAGAGCTCTACACCAATGGTTCTCATCCAGAGGTACACAGTGGTCTTCCAGGGGATACATCAACTCATCTGAATGGGCTGTGAAGACCAAGTTATCATATTCCCTGTGGCCCACTAGCTAGGGCAGCAAGCAAGATGCTTGCACTGCTGTTGCCCATGCTCTATTTGACTTCAGACTCAAATCAAAAGCTAGATAGAGAAACAAATGGTACAAAACACATCTACCTTTGCCATTGTCTGAGGTAGCATCCTTTGCTTTTCTGTTTTGACTTGGTGACTTTTCATTTTCCTAGAGGGGGGGAAAATATATGCTAACACACACTCCAGTCACTGCAAAGATCTCACCAAATTTACTTTTCTTCCCCCGCATACTAATTGGAAATGCACCACCATCTTAAACAAGCTGCAACAGTGCAGTCACAATGCACTAGGAGATCACAATCGTGATGCTGAGGCACCAAGTACAGACGCAGCAAAAGAGATGGCAAGCAGACAGTGGAAGGGGAAGGCAATACTCGGCTAGTCCTCTGAAGTAGTTTTCCTGCCAAACAAACTTCTTTAACTCTGGGAAAACTCACCCTTCCTGCTAAGAAAGGTACCTATTGGGGGAAACACTCACATTTATCCTGTGGAAGTTAATGCTCCAGTTGGCCCCAGCTCTTGAGGGAATGAAACGGTCGCCATGTTTACTGGGGGAGGACATTGGAGAGTTGGAAGGTGTCAGTGTTCGTCTCATCTCAACTACCTGAAATTTTAAAAGTCACGTATGGAGAAACACTGCAAGAAGCAGGCAGGAAAAATGTTGGCTCACAGTGGGCTCTGAAAGGCAGACCCCAGGAATCTGTTTCATTAGGGCCAAATTAAGCTGGAATGACAGAACGCACGCTTTGTCACCTTACAGGCCTAGTAAGCACTCCTTACACAGGCGCAATCCCCACTGAGGAGTGCTAACAGGAGCACTGAGGGAAGCTCTCACTCCACATGCTCTGGCTCAACAGTGGAGATCAGCTGGTTTGAAATCGGGGCAGCTGGAGGCAGGGCACTGTTTGTCTCGGAGATGGTTTCATGACTGGAATCCCTTTCCCTGTTGGTCTGAAAGGCCCAGATGTTAGCAATTCAGGCACTCTATCACCTCACGTAAGCATAGCATGTATTGAACCTTACAGGAATCTCACACACCCAAATGATGTTACAGTTAGAATTGCAGGCACTCAGGCCTGTCTTTTTTCCCTCTCCTTCCAGAGCACGAAGACATTGATCACTGCCCTGAGAGTCCAGCAGGAAGATCCCAATACCTTGCTCTTCCCTAAGCCTTTGGCTGAGTGCGATATCTGCTCTAAGTACACTGAGTGGCCACTCCTGCGTATGAACAGGAGCCCTGGTTTGGAGTGGGGGCGTGCACAGTGAAAACAGCAGCTTTTATTAAGATAAGGTAAGTACTGCAATGCTTCCAGGCCCTCCTGGCATCCTATGGCAGCAGAGTTAAGGCTGCCGTGTTGTGTGGGAAAATGTCACCTTAACACTATCTCCTGGTTCTCTAGCATTTGTTAGTCTTCCATAGTGCTAAAGTTCTTGTAGTGGGGATGTAAAGGGACGTTCTCTTTATATTTCTTGATTTTGTTTGCGATATCATGTGTAACCCAGCAGTGTCCCTTCAAGGTGCATTCAAGCATCAATTGTTATTTAAATTCAGCACTGAACCTAAGTTAAGTCAAGTAGAATCTCTGCAGGACTACAGCTAACTGTGTATCTTAAAATCTTAGCAATGGGAAAAGATACTATGGAGTTTGTAGCAGATATTCACCAGAACCAACATTCTAATCCTCCGGTGGAAGGATTATTTCAGTAAAAAGCCATTTATGTACATCATGTCAGCTTGTTCCAAGACTCGATAAGATACAGAGATCTCAGTCTTTAGAATATTTACTCACTTTTCCCAAGGCAAAGAAAGCAAGAACAGTGAAATACTAATATAAATGGATGCCATGGATTAGACCACGTCACAGGCTTGTAACGTTTTGAAGGCCTCTTCAAGTAGAGACAAAGGGTGCAATTTGGAACCTGTCACAGCATACAAGGACTGTAAAACACTGGGGACCAGCTGGAGGACAAGTCTCCCAGAACAAGTGTCGTTTAAGGAAGCTATAGGCCTCCCTGTAAAACCCACCATGGGGACACACCAGGGACTGGAACTCAGTAGTGCCAACCCCAATTGTCCAAAAGTCAAGAGATTGCTTTAAAAATCTGATAAAATTAAAATGTGTGGCTCTGGGTGCATCTGAGTCACATGGTCAAGCTTTCTTCTCCAAATATGAAGGCATGAAACATATTTTTTAAAACATGAACTAAGATTCATGTAATCACTTGTCTCTAGGATCAGGGACGTAAAATAATACATCAAATCATAAAACCATAGGTTTGGGAAACCTCAGGAGGTCATCAAGTCCAACCCCCTGCCCAAAGCAGGACCAACCCCAACTCAATCATCCCAACCAGGACTTTATCAAGCCAGGACTTAAAAACCTCTAGGGATGGAGATTCCACCCCCTACCTAGGAAACCCATTCCAGTGCTTCACCACCCTCCTAGGGAAATTGTTTTTCCTAATATCCAACCTAGAACTCCCCCACTGCAACTTGAGACCATTGCTCCTTGTTCTGCCATCTGCCACCACTGAGAACAGCCTCTCTCTGTTTTCTTTGGAACCCCCCCTTCAGGTAGTTGAAGGCTGCTATCATTCTTCTCTTCCTTAGACTAAGCAAGCCCAAATCCCTCAGCCTCTCCTTGTAGGTCACATGCTCCAGCCCCCTCACCATTTTAGTTTCCCTCCACTGGATTCTCTCCAATGTGTCCACATCCTTTCTGTAACAGGGAGCCCAGAATTGGACGAAATACTCCAGATGTAGCCTCACCAGTATTGAATACATGGGAATAATCACTTCCCTAGATCTGCTGGTAATGCAAGTCACAAGTCTCATAATAAAACTGCAAGAATTGGCAATATTGGGCCACGTAGCATAGCACTATGGTGATTCAGGGTGGCATCACAGTCTACAGTGCCCCTTGGCTCCAGCTGCTGAGCCTAACTTACAGCTGTCATTTCAGGCCCCAAACTTGGGAAACACAAAAGCGGACCTTTGACTCCCTTCCACTGGAATGCAACGCTTGTACCATGCCTCTAAGTCTCTGCCAAAGGATTTCAAAATAATTTATATGGCTTTTAAAGGGAAACCATGGCTCACCAATTAGAACTGTTTGAGTGGGTCAAACAAACATGTGGACAAATGTGATCCAGTGGATATAGTGGACCTGGAGTTTCAGAAAGCCTTTGACAAGGTTCCTCACTAGCAGCTCTTAAGCAAAGCAAGCAGTCTTGGGATAAGAGGGAAGATCCTCTCATGGTTCTGCAAGATTAAAATATAGGAAACAGAAGACAGGAAAAAACGGTCACTTTTCATAGTGGACAGAGATAAAGAGGGGTCTCCCAAGGAGCCGTACAGGGATCAGTACTGTTCAACATATTCATAAATGATCTAGATTCTAGACAAAGGATAAATCAGGGAGATGGCAAAGTTTGCAGAGGATACAAATTACTCAAGAAAATTAAGTCCAAAGCAGACTGTGAAGAATTACAAAAGGGATCTCACTGGGTGGCAGGGCAAGAAAATGGCAGAAGGAATTCAGTGTTAATAAAATGAGAAGTGAAAATATAATTCCAACTATATTACAAAATGATGGGGTCTAAGTTAGCCATTACCATTCACGAAAGATCTTACAGTAATCATTGATAGCTCTCTGAAAACATGTGTTCAGTTTGTAGTGGCACTCAAGAAAGCTAACAGAACGTTAGGAACCAATAGGAAAGGGACTGATAATATAGTGCCACTACATAAATCCATGGTATTCCCACACCTGAAATACTGAGTGTAGTTCTGGTTGGCCTAGCTCAAAGATATACAAGAACTGGAAACCATACAGAGAAGAGCAATCAAAGTGATTAAGGCTATGACACAGCTTCCATACGAGGAAAGATTAAAGAGACTGGGACTGTTCATCTTAGAAAAGAGATGAGTAAAGAAAATAGGATAGAGGTCTATAGAATCATGAACGGGGTGGGAAAAGTGAACAAGACAGTGTAATTTACCGCTTGACATAACTCAAGTCACCTGACAAAAAATGATCTTGCAACAGGTTAAAAAAAAAAAAAAAAAAAAAAAAAAAGTGCTTCACACAACACACAGTTAACCTGTGGAACTCATTGCCAGCAGATGTTGTGAAGCCCAAAACCATAACTGGGTTCAAAAAAGAATTAGATGAGTTGGTGGAAGATAATTCCATCAATGGCTATTAGCCAAGATGATCAGAGATGCAACTCCACATGCTATATGGCCTTAAGGTTCAGACTGCCAGATCCGCCGACTTGATGACTGGGAATAGATCACTCGATAATGGTCCAGTTTGGATTATTCCCTCTGAAGCATCTGGCCTTAGCCAGCATCAGGAGACAAGATACTGGGCTAGAGAGACTACTGGCCTGACCAAGTATGACCATTATGATGTTCTTGTGATGTAATACACCACTGAAATGCTGGATGGTCTGTATGCATCAAGTCCATCTATTGTTTACCCCCAGCATTCAGAAGATTTGCTAGCTTAAAAAAGACCTGTGTGCTATTAAGTAGCTCACATAGGAAGCTAAAGGATAATAAAGCACCTTACAGCTCACAGAATAAAGTCTGTGCTTTACTGGGGGGATGTGGGGAGGAAATGCCTGACTAAGTCTCCTGGGAGGATCATTAAGCACAGTGTAAATGTACAGACTTACACTAGGCATCGTGTTTTCATTCTGGATGTTGATCTGGCGTAGGAGACGTCTCTCATAATCCTGGTCCATGGTGGATAGGGGTGGCTGGGGAGTCTAACAGTACCAGAACCTTCTATTCATGAAGTCTAGCCCGTAATCAGTCTGCTGCAACAAAACAGGAAGAAAGTCAACAAATGGTGCATACTAACCTGCTGCCACCACATTTCATCTCTATCCCATCACCCACATGAGACATAAATTAATTAAACCACACAACCATTATGAGAAGTACACAAATGTCATCCCGTTTCTACATAATCTGTGAAGGGAAGCACAGAGAGGCTGAGCGAGTGGCTGGATCACAAACAGAAACTAGAAGTCCAACTCTTAATCTTGGGCTATAAACACAAGTCCATTTTGCCTCTGTCACACACGCATTATTCAGACTTTCAAATGGTAAAGCCTAGCACAAAATCAGTGCACTAGCTGGTTAGGAATATTACACCACACACTGACCCTAAAATCTATTTAAAATCTTTAATTCTGGGTGGATGATGGGTTCTAGTCTCCACTGACACCTGGTATATGCTTAAAAATTAGATCGATCTAATCATGTTGCTTGGTGCTATTAAAAATCTCACACCCTGGTTAGATAACCAGTATAGACCAGCTAGGTCAAAGGAATAATGTTGATCTACCTACCTCAACCTTTTTGGCCCATGGACCACCTGGTTCAATGTAAACCTTTCCACAGACCACCAGTTGTTAATGGAAACTCACCATTAATTACATAATTACAACCGAGCCATTTTGCTAGCGCTGCAGCTAAGGAGAATGGTTTAATTTAAATTATTAAACAGATTGTTTTAACTTTCTCATGTTAGTTTACTTAATTTAAAATGAAGTTTGATAAAGTATTAATTTATGTCCAACACAAAAGTTTCAATGTTTTCTTGATTTATGGCAGGGGTGGGGAAACTTTTTTTGGGTCGGAGTCACTGACCCACAGAAAACTCAGGTGGGGACCACACAAGTGAGAAGCAAAAAAAACCTGCTCCCAAAACCCCCAACCCTCACTGATGTGGACCCCAACTGAGATACTTCACTTGTCTGGCACACCAGCCCCACGGGATGAGGGGAAAGGGACAGTGAGGACTGAGGTTCAGGGCTTCCCATAGGTCAGATTTACTTTTCTGGTGGATTTTATGGGGTGGGGACAAAAATGAGGGGTTCAAGTGTGTGGGACAGGGCTGCAAGTGGGATAAGGATGGGAGAGGGAGGTGGAGGGTAGAAGGGGGAAAGTTTGGGAGATCTGGGTGAGAGAAGGGTGCAGAAGGCGGCTGGGAGTAGGGTGTCTGGCCAGGGGGCATGGAGCAGGACCAAGAGAGAGTGTAGTGTGTGGTGAGGATGGAGGGTGCAGGAGCAATGGTGGATGCAGAAGCAGGGTGGGGGTAGAGTGTCTGGCTAAGGGGGAGGGTACTGAGTTCACCAGGAGGGAAGATGCACAAGGGGATTTGGGGTAGGGGTTGGACCTCTCTGGTCTGGCACCCTTGGGACCTGACTGGTCCCAGATAAAGGATTTTTCTGGACCACGGGAGGTCATTTCAGGTCCCCTGCTGCCACCGGGCTTTCTGGCTCCCCACTCCCTTGCGCCCCAGCTAAGCAATGTGCCTGACTCCCGGTGCACCCGTCCCCCACAGCCCAGCTGAGGCATGCGCCGGTTCCCCGTATGGATGCAATAGTATAGTCGATTAACCAATAAGCAAAAGCTTATAGGTTAATGCTACAGACTACACGCATTTCCCTCTCCGTCTCTCCCTGCCAGTACATTTTTTAGCAGGCTGGCCAGGAGCCTGGCTCAGTCCTGGCTTGCAACAGGTCCAGAATCTACCCCTGCTGCAGCTCTGCATTTAAAGTGCATTAAGAGCCAGGGGGGCAGACAGTCCAGCTCAATTCTGGCTTGTGCCAGGTCTGGGAGCTCAGACCCCCAACCCCCAGACAGGGGCTGCTGCCTCTCCATGCTGCTGCCTCTCTCTCAGAAGCAGCAGCATAGGGTGACAGGAAGCTGGTCTGCGAGGGGGGCTGGTTTTTAAATTGACTCCCCTCACAGACCAGCTCCCACCTGGCACCCCACGCTGCTGCCTCTGACACAGTGGCTGCTGGCCCTGCCCACGGGGACTATAGAAGAGTCGACTAACTGATAAAATTTCATGAGGTTACTCGACTATTCAATTAACCGATATTTAACATCCCTAGTTCCCTGCCACCCCTTACCCCCCACAGCCCAGCTGAGGGACACACTGGTTCCCTGCCCCCCTCACCCCACATAGCCCAGCTGAGGCTTCTAGCTGCATTCAGAGCCTCCGGGCTTTCCGGGACATTTCACTGCTGCACAGGGACATCAGGACAGGAGATTAAAAATTGGGACTGTGCTGGAAAATCCAGGACGGATGGTCAGTGTAGCTATAGTAGCCATGCCCGGACTATCTTTCAGTCATAAGAATAAGGATGATGTGATTTCAGAACAGATACTCATTCACGTTTTGTTGGTAAGATTTTAATAAAATGTGTCACACAAAATTAAACATATTGAGGTACCTTATATTGCAAAATAGCATTATCTTTGAAGTTATATTCTGTTTTATAGCTTCACAGCTACTTACAGAATTTATATCATTAGATGACAAGATCACACTTCATCATATGTGTTTAAACAGAACTTCTTTGCTTTCGACATGAGAAAGGACAGCTAAAGACTTCATCTGAAACAATTCTCTCATATACTGCATAGTCATGCCAATGACTCTGAGAAATGTGCATGACAGTGGTTGGCTTAGTAGAAATGGATTTTACAGCTGTGGAGGGGCAACAGATAGCATATATATTCCAATTTTATTGTCAGCCCACAGACTACATCAACAGGAAGGGATATTTCTCGATGGTGCTGCAAGCACTTGTGGATCACCATAGGCATTGCACAGACATCTACATGGGGTAGCCTGGAATATGTATGTTAAGGACTAGTCAACTATCCAATAAGCAAATGCTTATCCAATAGTCAGTTGACTCCCTTGCTGCCTCTGTCATATGGAGGCAGCAAAGGGGAGCAAAGAGGGAGTACTTCAAAGCGGCAGCGCTGCACAGCTGAGCCGGGGACCAGCTGTGTGGCGCTACCCCTCTGAAACGACGAGGCAGTGTTCAAAGGGGCAACGCTGCACAGGGCCCGGGGCCAGCTGGGACTCCCCAGCTGATCCTGGGCTCCACGAGGCATTTCCTCGGAACTCAGGATCAGCTGGAGAGTCTCCAGATGATCCTGGGTTCCACTGAAATGCCACATGGAGCCTGGGATCAGCTGGAGAGTCCCCAGCTGACCCAGGGCTCTGCGTGACATTTCAAAGCGGCAGCGCAGCATGGAGCCCGGGGTCAGCGGGGGACTCTGAGTCCCCCCACTGATCCCGGGCTCCACGAGGACACTTCCACTATGAAATGCACAACAGTACCTGTTGGGGACTCTTGTACATTTCAAAGCTGGCCCGCAGGCAGCCCAGAGTCAGCAGGACTTCCCGCTGGCCCCCAGCTGCACGTGGAGTTCCACATTCCTCCTCTGAAACGTACAAGAGCCCCAGCGGGAGCTCTTGTACATTTCAAAGAGGAATGCAGAAGTGCCTATCGATTAGTTGATGGAAATTCCATCAACTATTCGACTAGTAAATTAACCGCTAGTTAACATCCTTAGCCTGGAAAGATGCATGACACACTCATCTTCAGGAACACTGGTTTGTACAGAAATCTGCAAGCAGAGAGACTTTCTTTCCAGACCACACACTTACAGTGGGAGGGATGTGAAAATACTCATTGTGATCCTCGGAGACTCAGCTTACTCCTGCAGCCCTGGCTCATGGAACCATACATGGGCACCTGGACAACAGTAAAAAGCATTTAACAGAGTGAGCAGGTGCTGCATGGTGGTTGAATGCACCTTTGGGAGATTGAAGGCAAGATGGAAGTGTCTCTATGGCAGGCTAGACTTGAGGACAATATTCCCATGGTTATCAGAGCTTGCTGCACTTTGAATAATTTGTGTGAAAGGGGGAACTGTTTGCTCAGTGACGGAGCACTGAGGCACAGTGCTTGGCTGAAGAGTTTGAGCAGCCAGACATTAGAGCTGGTAGAGGAGCCCAAAGAGCTGCTGTTAATTTCAGAGAGGCTTTGATGGTGCATTTTAATAAACCTTGGTTTATTAAAGCACCTCCCCCCAATGCAACATCTTGCTTTTAAAGCCTGCACTTGGGATCACAGTGATTGATCTGTGAGATTGCTGAGCAGTAAATAAAAGAGTTGAACCATTATAACAGTGTGCCTTTATTCATCAGGAAAACAGTGCACTGAAAAGCAATGAAATACCCCCAGGGCTGGTAAGGGAGGTACTGGCAAAGGATTACAACTCACAAATGTGATTAGGTCCAAGCATCATAATCAAAGTTGGGAGAGGGGGTGGAGTGCCTGGGAAAATGATGACTCCCAGAGAGGAAAAAGGAATGTGAGGACACGGGGGGCGGAGTTTGCTGTATTCAGCATTTTTATTGATTTAAAACACTTCATGAATCAAACCTTCCCTGTTTTTCCTAAGGTTATTGCCTTATCTGTTGCAACTTCTCCAAGGCAATGCGCAAAGGTGCTGCTAAAGTCTCCATTCAGCATAATGCACAAAAATGAGCCTGTTAGCACTGAGTCATATATTGTACCATTTCACTGAAACTCCTTTTCCATTCACTCTCCTGCTGATCTTTGCAAGGAACACATCTCGCCTGGTGCCAACATTGGCACTGTTTCGGTGCCAGGCCAAGGCCACCCTTTTTACCCATGGTGTTTAGTTGTGTGTATACGTGGGGAGGGGAAGATAGGAGGGCAGGCGGCACCATGGAGCCGGTGCTGGGTAGGGGGGCTGGCTTTTAAGCTGGCTCCCACCAGCACCAGCTCCTGCTCCCCCCCTTGCTGCCTCTGGGTGGGGGAAGGAGTGGGGGGAAATGCATATAATCAACAACATTAACCAATAACCTAGGCTAATACAGACAACAGAAATTCCAGACACGGCTAAAAAAATTATCTTTGGAGGAACATAGTTTTAATTATGCCACTCTTCTCCACAGGCAAGTAACACCCCGACATCTTCCTGCTCAGAGTAAGCAAGGAAACCAGAGCACAGCTTCTCCAGGCTTGTGGCTTTTACCTTGCTCCATTTATGTTCCACTTTGGTTCCTATGGAGCGACTGATGAACGGTACAGGCTAGTGTCCCACAATAGAGGAGGGGACAAAGCTATACTGCCATGGAATCTGAGGCAGAAAATTTACAGGTACCTCTCTAAAAGTTTTGATCGCCTCCCTCTGCAAGATTCCACTGAGATCACGGCGAACAAACGTTCTGCTCAGCCATACGAATTAGCTATGCAGGACTCACAAAACACAACCAGCTCCCCACTTTTCCATGCCCTCAGCCCTTGCACTCCACAAGGCACAGCCACTTACCCTGTGTCTCATCTCCTGCTTCCTGGTCCACAGAAAACAGTTGCTCAGACTGGCTACACCAATCCGCAGTGGAGTGTTTCTGGCAGCCAGGAACTGTTTTTGACAACTCCAGGGGGAGACCTTGATCCTCGTCCTCCTCATCTACTATTTTGTCCTCTGGGTTAAATCCTCCATGGAAGGCACAGAGGCAGTGCAAAGTATCCACAGGGCTCTTGGCAGTGGAGGTGGATCACCACCAAGGATAGCAACTAGCTCTTCAAAAAAACGGCAAGTCTTTGGTGAAGCACTGGAGCATCAGTTCGCTCCAAGGCGCTTAGGATAGGCTTGTCTCCATTCTTTAATCTTCATTCTGCACTGCAGCATGCCCCCTTTTCACACAATGTGTCCCAGTTCCTATGGGTCACTCACATCTGGGACTGAACAGACTCCTCTCCCCGTACACTGATCAGATCCAACAGCTCCAACAGTTCAAATGGGGGAGCATTTGGCATGATGGCCAGGTACAGGCATCTGTGAAGATGCCATGAGACCATTGCATGCTGAGCCAGCACGCGGGGAACGGGATGTCCAGGTGTTCAGGGATATACATGTCATGAGGCTTGCAAGGAGACAGGCAAAGTAGCTGGTCATCTGGCTGCAGGGCAGGAATCAAACTGCTGATCAGAGGGGCTGATTAGGAATTGTGGACAAGGGCGAGTGATGAGGAAGAACACCAGGTGGGGGAGGAAGGGACGACCCCTGCTGTAGGTACAGGATCCCCCTGCTACGTCCCCAGGACTCCCAGAGGTTCTGGCCCCTTGTCTCTTCCACCCATGGCATTTGGGGATGGTCATGTGCCCCCTCAACTCCTTCCTCATGCATCATCCCTGATTGTGGGCCACTTCTCCCAGACCAGAATCAGTGACAACATGTCTCCATTTGTCTACACTGGATGTTTGTAAACAACACAGGGAGGAGAAAAGAAAAAATGTCTCTTGTGGCACTAGAAGTTTTGTCTTCAAAATAGTCATTTGCCATGACAAAAGTTCTGCTGCAGTTCTTGACAAAAGACACTTTTCCCTCAAGAAAATTTGCCAGTGTAGACAAAGCCTCAGGTTGAAAGTCACCAAAGCAAAAACTGGAAACCAGGGATGTGAAAGGTTAACCAGCTGGCATGTACCAGGCTGAGGCTGCTCTGGCCAGGCTGGAGCAGCCCCTGCCTGCAGCCAGGGCAGGGTGGGGAGCCTTCAGCCTGACCACAGCGGGCAGGGTTTGAGCAGCCCCCCTTATTAATCAATTAACCAATTAAACATTATGTTTAACTGGTTAACTAATGTAAATGGGATTTTACATCCCTACTGGAAACCCCAACATTTTACTGCTACTGAAATACAAACATTTAACTATTTAGCTGTTTTTAGAAGGCCTTTGCAGAAGATTTCTTTTGAAATATATTACCCACATTCTAGGACACTGCTTACTTGAAATCTAGTCACTTTAAAAATAATTCAGAGCTGTTCCAGGTACCATATCTGCCTTGAGTTCCACTGCACATTGTGTAATTTTATCATTACATTTTCCAATAAAAAATTTCTCCAATGAGATTTTTTGGACAGAAGCACATAGAAGAAGAAACTTGACTGCCTGCATCTGACAACACTGAGTTTATATCTCTTCTGCATAGATGGATGTTACATTAACCTTTCCTTTACTGTAATCTTCAGTGTTACTTGCATCAAAAGGAGATTTTAAAAGCTGCATTTCTCATTGCTCTATATTAACATTGTCCCTTTAATCTTACTTTTGGTTTAGTATGTTCAAAAGATTTTATAACCGTTACTCTAGTCTCGAAACCAGAATTTCAGGAAAAACATCGCACTACCTAACAGGAAAAATGAGACTAACATCTGTTTATGCAGCAATACAACTATAAGAGAAAACCAGCACAAGATAACTCCACCTACTTGTAATCATGCTACTAAAGCTGTTGAGTATTTTAATCCAAATCATTGTTAACACACAAGATGTGTCAGTTGTATAGCAAGTTAAATATAAAAAGTAAATTTAAGTTTGTAAGACCTGGGACTCAGTGAAGAAGTTTCCAAACTGAAGGTTGAGTGACAACAGTAGCTCAGTCATATTTCATATCCTGTACATTTTACGATACACTTTCATAACAAAAAGAGTAGACTTACCACATTTAAAAAGGAAGGGAGAAGAGAAAAATACTGCACCAGGGTAAAAAATGCTCATGGTGTTTGTTCAGCTATATAATTTTCCAGCTTGTGTATGCTTAAAATTGAAACTGTAACATTTTAACACCAGATGTTTGAATATAATTACTGGTGTCTAGAATTTTTTTAATTACAAAGAGAAACAATAAATAGAGGAAGATTGCAGGATGGTCAACAGACTTTGCCAGACCCTGGATAAGGTGGGGGCATTACTTCGGGCTCCTGGAAGGAGTGGGGAATTGGACGGCAAGGGTGGGACTAGGGACTAGCCTCCCCCAGCCTGCCCATCACTTCTTGGTACATGCCGCCCATGGCAATATAAAGGGCTGCTGCTGTTTCTGCTGTAGTGGTGGCGTCCTGGAGCCCCAGACCCTTTTAAATCATTGTCCCCTGCTTCTCCCTGTCCCCCCATGGGAGGGCTGGCCACAGAGGTTCTATTGCAATTAGAACAGCATCCAAATTAATGCAACTATTTTGTCAACTAGTTAAACTGGTATCAACATTCTCTCTCCTGATCTAAAAAAACAAGATTCTAAAAAAGATCATAATTCAATTTCTTTCACTATAGAATATTATTCCATATTTTGTCTTGCTGAACACAGTTAAAATGAAATTACAGTCAGATTTTAAGTCAAGGAAGAGCCTTTTCAAATAGTTGAAGTTATCTATTTTAACTTCTGTTTTTGCTTTTGCTTTTTTGCAACTACAGAAAAAAGTTAGAATAATGCCACCAGTAAATTCAATTCTTATTTTTCATATACACAGCTGGTCAGCCTTGGTACTAGGGATGTAAAAGTTTAGCTGGTTAACAAATCAGGTGATGCTTATCAGATAAGCTCCTGTTTTAATCGGTTACACGGTTAATGTTTTTAGAAGTTTTAACATCCCTACTTGGTTAACAGTTGCTTATTAGTAACAAGCTAACCCACTGAATATATGCACAACATGCACTGTTCTTCAGTTTATAGTTTTATAGCTTCAAAAGAAACATTTTTACAGTTTACATGCTGAGAATTTTTATAGTAAAACCAAGTTGAAAAAAATCTACTCACTCAAGAACAGAAGAGCTGCTCTGAGCTTGGACTAATGTGCTTCACGATAGCTTAATAGTATAAATATCTAATAGTAAGAAATACAAAATATCATCTGATGCTCTCAAAGAGCTTTCCAGCAAAATAAGATTCCCAAATTTTACTGAGAGGAAAACTGAGTAGGAAAGCGGTTAAGTGATTTACTTAATGTCACACAAGGCAAGGTTCAACTTGTTAATAATCATGTATGTGTAAATGTGTAATCACTGATTTTTTTTAGCAGTTACACATTTACATCCAGGGGGGCAGGGGGGAAGTGGTGCTTTGCAGGGAGCCAACAAAGCCAGTTTCCTGTGTGTAACAGCTCCCACCTCTCCCCCTTCCCCTGCCCTGATAACAGAGGCAGCAGCAAGGGAGGCAGGCAGTTCCGTGGGAGCCGGTACACAAAAGCCAGCTTCCTGCCTATACCGGCTCCCACCTGCCTCCAACCCCCGACTCCTGCGCTGCAATGTGGGGAAGGGGCAGGCAGGAGCTGGTGCTCGCATGGGGAACCAGCTTAAAAGCTGGTTACATGCTTACTTAAATGCATTTAAACATCCCTACTGCATACCCCAGGCTTCAGCATAAATTAATTGATTCACAACAGCACATTAGAAGAGAGAAGTAGTAACAAGCTTCAGCCACAAGTGACATCAGCTAACATCCTGAATGCCTCACAACCAGCACGCAACAGAGACAGCTCTTATGGCCATGAACACAAGCAATATTTCTATGCCCACAGTGCTGGACTTCTCTGTAGCCTGACCACTCACTATATTTTGATGCAGTGGGATACAAAGTTTTATCAGCAGCCAATTTGCAAACAAGGTCCATGGACATAAAGCAGGTATCTGCAGGGCTCTACCCACAATCCATACCCCCTTCTTCTCCTCTTACTGAGATAGCGAGATGCCATGGGCTCAACTGTCCATGGTACGCAGATGACATTCAGCTGCCCATCTCGTTTGCAACTGGTGAAATAACCACTACTGAAACATCGTTGTGCCTACAAGTCAGCTCTGCAATGCACTCAGCAAAGAGCAAAGCAATGCTGCTCTGAAAGGGGAAACACCTTGAAGAATTACCCAAGTGTCTCCACCTTTTGTTAAAGTCTCTCAGTCCCCATTCAAAGTAGGGATGTGAAAGTAACTATTTACACTGTTCACTGGGCTCATCAGTTAACCTGCACGGTTACACACAGAGTCGTCGTCCCCCCATTACAGAGACAGCAGCGCAGGTAGCAGCTGCTTGTACCTTGTGTGCAACCACTGACATTTTCAGCAGTTAAACAATTAAACACATTTTAACATCCCTAATTCAAAATGGCATAAAGCCTCAGGGTCCTGCTTGATTCCTCACTAACCTCAGCTGACTAAGTAGCATAGTAGGTAAAAATCCCTACCCCATCTCCAGCTTGGCAGGAAACTTCATTCCTTAGCCAGAGACAAGAAATTGGCCACAGCAATCCACACATCTGTCTGCTCCACTCTAGAATTCATAATTCACTGCATCTGAAGCTGAATTTGAAATCAGAACATATGATCCTGCTGGCAATCTCTTCTACACGCAGCCCATGCTCAAGTACTTCCACAGCCTCCCAGTCAGCTTTGATAAATGATTTTTAACATCCCTAACTTGTATAAACATGTAACCACTGAAATTTTTAGCAGTTACATGTTTACACACAGGGGGGCAGGTGATAGCTAGTGTTCACAAGGTGACAGCTTCTAAGCTGGCTCCCCATGAGTACCAGCTCCCGCCTGCTCACCCCATGCTACTGCCTCTGTGGGAGCGGGGCCGGGGGGTGAGCGTGGAAGAAGGGGGAAACAGGCAGCTCTGTGGGCGCCAGCTTCCAGTGTGCACCAGCTCCTGCTTGCTCTCCCCGCTATGCTGCTGCCTCTATGAGAGGTAGCAAGGGAGTGGGGGTTTGCATGTAACCATTATGATTAACCGATGAGCCCAGGCTTATCGTGTACGTACATGGATACACACTAACATCCCTAGGTTCGATGCCAGTTTAAGCCTTGGTTACTAATTTTCAAAGCAATTATTAGAATCACATACTGAACACTGTCTATGAATCACTGAGATAGATGTGTTTCTCTAGGACAATGCAGGTCACAGGGAGCAGGAAGCTGTGTGAGAACTGGGGAGGCAGGATTCTCAATCAAGATGATGTGACTATGGAATAGGGATGTGAAAGGCTTAATGGTGAATCAGTTACCCAGTAAGCATTAATCTTACCAGCATGCTTACCTGGTAACCAGTTAACCAGAGGGCCCAGCTGGCAAGCGCAGCCCCACATCCACCCACAACAGCCACAAGAAAGGTTATTTTCCAGGACAGGTGTAGCAGGGAACATGTTGCTAATGACTAACTGTGGAGCCATGAGCCTTGTGAAAACCAGGATACGGTCCCAGGGAGAAAAGGCTGGCATATGTGAGGGTACAACCTGTCTAGACCTTTAATGAAGCAGCTTACTAATGAGTTGGTGAAGATTCATTTCCCTTGTACCCCCTGGTGAAAGGCAGAAATGGCCACCAGGTGAACCAGACTAAATATGTGGCCAGACCCTGTCACTTTAGATCCAACAGATAATCCAGAGGACAGTGACTGGAGCTTGCTGTGAAGGAATCCCCTTCTGTGGGGACCAAATAGAGAAGTGCTTCCACTTGGGGTGCATCTACACTGAACCATAGGTTAAAATAAGATGTGTAATTTGAGCTATGCAAATTGTGTATCTTATTTAGATGTTATTTCAAACTAGCTTATTTCGAAATCTGGCACTGTCTACAAAGCATTTCTTTTTAAATAAACTATTCCAAAACATCCCTTACTCCTCGTGGAATGAGGTTTACAGGGACGTTGGAATAGCGAGCCCATTATATTTTGAAATAACAGGTGTGCTCAAAAGATACTGAATAGCTATTTTGGGATACCTCTGGTATCCCGAAATAGTGCTGCAGTGTAGACGTAGCCTTGGACAGATAAGTAAACCTTGTGGAAGGTTTCCTACTGCCCAGTAGCACTTCGTGAACTGATTCAGAGCATCAGCATTCAGCCCACATCAGCCAGGGAGTTTCCAAGCCATGAGGTGGAGAGACTCCAGATTGAGGTGACACAGCTAACCTTGGTCCTGGGTGATGAGATCTGGAAGCAGGGAAAGAGCTATGGAAGAACAGAACAGAGTATGCTGCTTCTACTGTGCCTAGAACCCAGTGGTCTGACATAATTTGGGCCCAGGCACAGTAGGAACGGGATAAGTTGTTCACAAAGGGAAGCTGAACCAGGGAATGGACTGGAATTGTGTCTTGGGTGCACCTTCAAAACCCCAATTTGGGACTGGTTCTTATGGAGGACCTTGTCCCTTGGCCTAAGGAGGATCTAGAGCCCCTCCTTCTGCATGGGGAGGTGGCGTGAATGGTTTCCTCTGCAGGCCAGGGATATGAATGCCTAAGGATTTGAGGTTCACCCTGGAATCCTTCAGGCTATGTAACCTGGATTCGGTCTGTACAGAAAAAGGCCAGCCCCATTGAAAGGAAGGTCCTGTAGAGTGTTCTGGACCTCTGGTGGGAGGCCTGACACCTGCAACAAGGATCTTATGGTGGTGGCCATCGTGTGGGTAGCAAAATCCACTGAATCTAAAGCTGCCTGGAAGGAAGTGCGGGCAACCACTTTTCCCCTTATCTGCGATGGCTGCAAATTCTTGCCAAAAGTCCGAAGGGAGCAACTCCATAAACTTGTCCAGGGATGATCATGAATTATGAGCACTGCCTCTTGGTTAGTGATGCAAAGTTGGAGACCCCCTACTGCATAGACCTTGCAGCCAAAAAGGTCTAGCTTTTTTGGCTCCCTGGCTTTTGGAGTGGGTCCCAATTGTCCTTGATTTCCCTGTGGTTGGCTGCTTCCACCACCAGAGTCCCTGGCGGGGTTGGGTAAAGAGGTGTTCCTGCCCCCAGTGTGGCACAAAGTATCTATGTTCTATCCCTTTTGCCCTGCCATTGAGTTGGCCATGGTGCCTGAGGCAATTATGATGAGGCAATGCAGTGCTGTGACTGCTGCAAGGACCTTGAGTGATGAACTGGAGGTGTAAGACTCTAGAGTACTCTGAAGAAGACCAGAGTGGCACCATGGTCAACAATGACAGGAAGCAATGTTGTACGGATTGCTGACTCAGCATGGTCAGCTTGCCCCTATGCCGAGCTATGGGAGGTTTCGGTGCTGGCATGGAGTCAATGCTACTGAAGTTACATGGGCCTCTCCCCTGTGGAGCTGTGAATGGTGCAAGCATTGCCTCTGCAGACAGTGCTGTGGCTTATGTCTGAGTGCTGTACCAGAGCCTTGAGGGCAGGGTCCAAGAACTCAGTCAGCTCTATCTGATCCGTGGCCACTTCAAAAGGGTCCAGCTCTGCCACCCCAGAGCCAGAGAACATGGAGTCCATCCATACCAGACTCCATAGGCAGCCAGAGTAAACAGGAGCACCACGGTACAGCAGACTTAGAGTATCCTGACTGTAGACACATTCCCTCAGCATGCCGAGACGAAGAGCACCCCCCCTCTGCCCTCTTCTTCTTGTGAGGCAGAGACTGGGATCCGTGCCACATCCTAGCACTGGGTCTCAGCGCCTGGGAAGGCCAATGCTCTCTAACATGGTCCCTCTGTGGTGTTGAGGGGTCCCAGACTGAGGCTAGTCCATTGTGCACGGAGGTGCTGTTTGCGGGCAAAGTGCTGCCTTCATGAGAAGGAGCTTTAAATGAGTGTTCCTCATAATCTTAGTACAAGGCGTAAAGCCACTACAGATCTTACACTTCAGATTGGGGACTTTCTCCCAAGCACTTTAAGAAGGCATGAGGGACAACTACATGGCATAGGCTTTGAGCACTTATTACCAGGCTTAAAGCCCTGGGTCCAAGATATGCCCTGCTCCAGAGAAAGGAGGAGTGGGGATGAACCCCACAGACTAATTAGGTAAGAAGTTACAAGAACTATATAAACAACGAGGAGTCCTGTGGCACCTTATAGACTAACAGATTTATTGGAGCATAAGCTTTTGTGGGCAAAGACCCACTTCGTCAGATGCATGTCTTTGCCCACAAAAGCTTATGTGCCAATAAATCCGTTAGTCTATAAGGTGCCAAGGACTTCTCATGTTTATGCAGATTCAGACTAACACGGCTACTCCTCTGATACTTGTCACCAAGAACTATAGATACACTCAAAGACCTCTAGGAAAGGTGCTTGCAGAATGCAAGGACCAAGACACTCCAACAACCGTCACAGACTGTAAGAAGGAACTAAAGGTGAGGAAGGCTGGCAAGGGTATATATGTGCTGCCATGGAGGCACCACTCTCCGGGACTCTCCTGCCAGCCCAACAGGTACCACTAAGGGAAAGTCTTCAGACAATCGTGCATGCGGTGTACACACAGCTAAGTGGAATGGACATGAGCAATCACTCAAAGCAGCTATCGATTGAGCCTTTTACATTTAAGTTGCTTGTACAGCCTAGGGGCTGATGACACCGTACTGTTACCTTCTGATGGCTGTTGAGTGGTTTATGGAAATGTCAGCTGGGGACTAGACCCAGATAAGAACATAAGAATGGCCATACTGGGTCAGACCAAAGGTCCATCTAGCCCAGTATCCTGTCTGCCGACAGTGGCCAATGCCAGGTGCCCCAGAGAGGGTGGACCGAAGACAATGATCAAACAATTTGTCTCCTGCCATCCTTCTCCAGCCTTTGACAAACAGAGGTTGGGGCACCATTCCTTACCCCCGGCTAATAGCCTTTTATGGACCTAACCTCCATGAATTTATCTAGCTCTTTTTTAAACTTTGTTATAGTCCTAGCCTTCACAGCCTCCTCTGGCAAGGAGCTCCACAGGTTGACTGTGCGCTGTGTGAAGAAGAACTTTCTTTTATTAGTCTGAAATCCTGCTACCCATTAATTTCATTTGGTGTCCTCTAGTTCTTATATTATGGGAACAAGTAAATAACTTTTCTTTATTCACCCTCTCCACACCACTCATGATTTTATATACCTCTATCATATCCCCCCTCAGTATTCTCTTTTCTAAACTGAAAAGTCCCAGTCTCTTTAGCCTCTCCTCATATGGGACCCGTTACAAACCCCTAATAATTTTAGATGCTCTTTTCTGAACCTTTTCTAATGCCAAAATATCTTTTTTGAGGTGAGCACACCACATCTGTACGCAGTATTCAAGATGTGGGCGTACTATAGTTTTATATAGGGGCAGTAAGATATTCTTCATCTTATTTTCGATCCCTTTTTTAATAATTCCTAGCATCCTATTTGCTTTTTTGACTGCCACTGCGCACTGCGTGGACGTTTTCATAGAACTATCCAAAGTGTTCACCTAATAAACTATCACGATTACCACAGCTGTTAGCAGTTTTGGCAATGAAACTAAGAACTGAAGAGACCAAAGAAACTGAATTACCCTTTCACTTCTGAGGCTTTCCAAGTCAGGTTGACATACATTGGCTTAGTAGGGAAGCCTCAAATAGAATTTTATCAGCTTTGTTTCAGTTTACATGTATGTATATTACATTTTATTGCCTTAGAAACTAGGGATGTTAGATTTAGTTTAATCATCTAATCGACTAGTCAATGGATTTTCCATCAACTAGTCAATAAGTAGGGGAGCCACAGTGGGGTTAGCGACCAGCCCGGATAGATCCCGGCCCAGATAGCTCTGATAAAGGCAGCAAGAGAGGGGGAGAAGAGACTAGTTGACTAGTCGCTTTCATCCCTATTAGAAACATGGATGCACCATACATGTACTTCAAGAATCCAGATGGATCCTTGAGTAGATTTTAAGATCAGTTCTTGTGAATAATGGGTATGATTAAAGTAGAAAAGTGAGGAACAGGAGACCCATGCATGCAGTCAAGCAAATCTTACACACTAGGGCTGCATCTAGACTGGCATGATTTTGTGCAAATACTTTTAACGGAAAAGTTTTTCCGTTAAAAGTATTTGCGCAAGAGAGCATCTACACTGGCACGGATTCTTTTGCGCAAAAGCATCCGTGCCAGTGTAGACGCTTTCTTGCGCAAGAAAGCTCCGATGGCCATTTTAGCCATCGGGCTTTCTTGCGCAAGAAATTAACATTGCTGTCTACACTGGCCCTCTTACGCAAGAATATTTGCGCAAGAGGGCTTATCCCTGAGCGGGAGCATCAGAGTATTTGTGCAAGAAGGACTGATTTTGTACAGTACAAGGTCAGTGTTCTTGCGCAAATGCGGCCGCTTTTGCGCAAAATCTTGCCAGTCTAGACGCAGCCTAGGTGTGCTGCCCTTCTTATGGAGACTAATAAATATTCCGGCATGACAATTTTTAAATTGTTTTAAAGCAAGATTAATTTTAAACCTATCTTATATTATTGAATGGTGCTGACTTGATATTCTGGAGAAGATTCCTCTATTTCTCTGTACAATTGATTCAGTAGAAGCGGCAATTTTGGTCTTTCTGCTGAGATAGCCAACTAAACTGACAGTCAGCACCAAATGTGTTGATATTTTTGTACACTGTTGTGCTGATACCAGGGACATTGGTCACACCAGCACTTGGACTCATTCATTTCACAAAAGATGCTGAACATGCAAGAAAGCAATTTTTGGGTCCCAGGCTCAATATAGAAGGATCCATGTTTGAAAATAGTGTTAACACACTAATCAAAGTCAGCCTCTTCTTAAATTGGTTTGACTGCTAGTGACAGCAAACCACTTGACAAAAAACACTTTCAGAAGCAGTTGATGGGTATGGAAAATAAGCACAGGTTAAAGAAAGCCTTCAGATACATTGTGCAATGTTATAGCCAAAAGTCTTGTGGATTGCCTTAAAGAGATGAGAACTTCCACTGTACCTTTTAATTCTTAAATTAGTACTTTGGGAGTAGTTTGAGAGCCCTGCATTAGCTCTGTTGGAGCAGATTTGTGTAAAGCCACCCTGAACAGAGGTCCTATGCACATCTGCCAGCCAGCGTCCAGAGTCAGCTCCAAGCTTGGCCACTCAAAAGAAAATTGGGGGACCCCTTACATCATGCTTGTGGGGCCCCACTCATTTCACCCCATATTCCATGGGAGCCCTAAGCCCCCCCAGGCTGAACCATTTTTTAATTAGGGAAAGGAGCTAAACTGGACCTAAACACCCTTTACAGCCCACAGATCAGAGCCCTCTGTACCCACCACCCCGCAAGGCCAGAGCCCCCCCACCCCTTGGAAAAGGGCCCCAAACCCCTCCACCCCCACAAGGACAGAGCCTCCATCCCCTGGAAAGGGGCCTGGGAACCCTCCCACACACCCCAGACCAGAGCCCCCAGCCCCTGTAAAAGGGGCCCTAGACCCCTCTACCCCCCAAGGCCAGAGCCCCCCAGCACCTGGAAAAGGGACCCGGATCCCTCTGCCCCACAAGGCCAGAGCCCCCTGGAAAAGGGCCCGGGCCCCCCCCAAGGCCACAGCCCCCCGGCAGAGCTCCCGCCCCGGAGACAGCCGCACGCAGCCCCTCACCGACCCGGCCAGCCCGGCTCCTGCTCCGCCTCCTCCTGTCACTCTCCGCCGGCCTCAGCCCTCAGCGCTCCCCAATATGGCGGCCGCTCCTGCCCTGCCCCTGCGCTGCCCGCAGCTCCGCCCCCTCCCCGCGCGGTGCATCACGGGAGCGCCTCCCCTCGCTCCGTTCGAATCAATACAGGAAGGAGGAGATGCGCTCGTTGCCCATAGCAACCCCTGAGGCCTAGCGGGCCGGCTGAGGCAGGGCCTCCATTTAAAGTCCGGGGATAAGAGGTGGGAGGGGGAAGTTTAGGGGGTTTGGAGTTCAGGACGGGGGCCTCGACATGATTTGGGGGGTGGCCCATTGATAGCTATTATGCATTTTGTCTTTGTCTCCATGGTACTGTTGCTACAGCAACCGCAAGACGTGGTGACTACCACCAGGTGATGTAATGCGGTGCCTAGTGACATCATGTTGCAATCATGATGTCAGAGCTCCTGGTGAGGTTGCTGGCTGGGCCTGATGTATAAAAGCAGAGCCCAGGGCTTGTGTGGACATAGAGTAGGTTGGAGAGCAGGGGTTGTGTCCTACTGCCCAGTCTCCAGCCTCACTCAGGTGGCTGCTGGCCTTTCACTGGTGGTTATTCTGCAGTCCAGCCATAGCATGTAGTACTAGGGATGTTAAATTTCAATGAATCTGTAGTCAAATTTCCATTGACTATTCAATTAGTTGATAAGGGGGAGGTGGGAGCACTCATTATCCTGGCTGTGCCTCTGCCTTTTAAATGTAGTGAGTGCCGCCCGTGGCTCTTACTACATTTAAATAGCAGAAAAGCAGCAGGGAATACAGGACGAGTAGGGACTCGAGCAGTTCCCCCACGGGGCTCTTGCTACGTTTCAAAGGCAGAAGCGCAGCAGTCGGAACCTAGTTGCTTAAATCCCTAAACAGTACCGGCTGTGTCTACACTGGAGCGATCTTGCGCAAAAACTTGCTGCCTGTCTACACTGGCCATGTGTTCTTGTGCAAGTAAACTGACATTCTACTGTATGAAATCAGGGTTTCTTGCTCCAGAACTCTGATGCTCCCACTCAGGAATAAGCCCTTTTGCGCAACTGTTCTTGCGCAAGAGGCCAGTGTAGACAGGCAACATGAATTTCTTGCGCAAGAAAGCCCTATGGTTAAAATGGCCATCAGAGCTTTCTTGCTCAAGAGAGCGTCTACACTGGCATGGATGCTCTTGCACAAAAGCACATCTCTTGTGCAAAAGCACATGCCAGTGTAGACGCTCTCTTCTGAAAGGCTACGTCTACATTGGCAAGATTTTGCACAAATACTTTTAACACAAGAGTTTTTGCGTTAAAGTATTTGCGCAAGAGAGTGTCTACACTGGCATGTGCTTTTGCACAAGAGATGTGCTTTTGCGCAAAAGCATCCGTGCCAGTGTAGACGCTCTCTTGCGCAAGAAAGCTCCGATGGCCATTTTAGCCATCGGGCTTTCTTGTGCAAGAAATTCATGTTGCCTGTCTACACTGGCCTCTTGCGCAAGAACAGTTGCGCAAGAGGGCTTATTCCTGAGCGGGAGCATCATAGTTCTTGCGCAAGAAGCACTGATTTCACACATTAGAACGTCAGTGTTCTTGTGCAAGAACTCCCCACCAGTGTAGACAGGCAGCATGTTTTTGCGCAAAAGCAAACGCTTTTGCACAAAATCTTGCCAATGTAGACACAGCCAAAGAGTTTTTGCACAAGAACTCTTCCGCAAAAGAGTTCTTGCGCAAGAAGCTGCCAGTGTAGACGTAGCCAACCTGTGGCAAGAGGCACCAGCTTTACATGATAGAGCCCCATATTACACTGCTCTACAGCCAAAATGCTTCTGAAATAAATGTAGTCAAACTTTACTAATTCTGGGTCACTGAGAACGAAAATGATGCTTAAAATTGTTGATTGGCTCTAGTTTTCAAGATATGCTATTGGGTCAGTATATACGACCCTTCACTTGGGAATGGCGGAGGATAAGTGAGTTATAAAGGGAAGGGATCTCAATTTAAACCAGAAATGACTAAAATACATCTTTGACTGGATCTATGAATAAATCTATGACTGGGTTTGGACAGTACTTGCTTTTTAGGCAAAACAATGAATGATGCAATCTGAAGCTGAGCTGTTGGGCCCCAGACTACAGCAGTGGAATCTCCTAGCAGGTGATGTTAGGGTTTCCATGTTCCGTGACCGTCAAAAGGATCTTGTCCCATTCTTCTTCATAGAAGGTGATCTTGTAGCCTGCAACAACATCGATGGTGTGATGGCAGCCCTCAACATCGTTCACGATCCAGATGAGTGGAGACTGTTCATTGATTCATCAAAGACGAGTCTTAAAGCTGTTTTGCTGCATAATGGCAATGTTTTGCCATCAATGTTTTGCGAACAGGAACAGCTAACAGGGAGTTTGGAGAGGGAGTTCTCCAGGTAAAAGAGGAGTAAAACGGGACCCTTGTGGTAAGTGGCTGTCTGGAGTGTGTGTTTGTGTGTGGGGGAGTTATTTGCTGTGTGCTGAGCTTGTGTTTGTCTGTTTGGTTGGTTGGTTTGTTTGTTTGAAGGAGCTTCTGAAAGGTTTGAAATCTAGAAGCCTCTGTTAATTAGCTGAGCCTCAGTCAGGGGGAGGGGCTACCAGAGCTATATAAGCCTGTGACTCAGCGACCAGGGAGCTTGCGAACAGGAACAGCTAACAGGGAGTTTGGAGAGGGAGGTTAGAGGGGGAGGTTAGAGGGCACTAGTGACTTCTGACCTTCTTTAAAACATAACTCTTATAATAATCTATATTCCAGAGGTTTAAAAAGAATCCCAGTTTATACTTAAACTTATTCATTAGAAAAATGGAGACAGAAGCCCAGCAGCAGAGTGGGGGCTATCCTGTTTATTGCGTCGAGTGTAACATGTATGATTACCTGCCCAGTGGGCGGGTGGCATGTGTGTGCACCCATTGCAAGGAGCTCCTGACCCTCAGAGACCGAGTTCGGGCTTTGGAGGCCAGGGTGGCTGAACTAGAGGAGCTAAGGGAGGTAGAGAGATATGTTGATGAGACTTTCCGGGACACTGTAGTACTGTCCCACCTCCAGTCTGAGAGCCCCAGTGCTCTTAAGGAGGATGAAAGTCTCAAGGGAACAGAGCATTCAATGGGAGCAGAGGGAAACCATCCCGTAGTTGGGACCCTTCTCCCAGAGGATGTTGCGGTATCCTCTCGCACTGAGGATACCTCTGAGGGGGAGGGAATGCCAGTTAGGAAGAGGCAGGTGTTACTAGTGGGGGATTCGATCGTTAGAAGCATAGATAGTTGGGTTTGTGATGACCGGGAGAACCGTATGGTCACTTACCTGCCTGGTGCGAAGGTTGCGGATCTCTCGAGGCATCTAAATAGACTTATGTGTAGTGCTGGGGAGGAGCTGGTGGTCGTGGTACATGTAGGTACCAATGACGTAGGGAAGGGTAGGAGAGATGTCCTGGAGGCCAAATTTAGGCTGCTAGGAAAGAGACTGAAATCCAGGACCTCTATGGTGGCATTCTCAGAAATGCTTCCAGTTCCACGCACAGGGCCAGGTAGGCAGGCAGAGCTTCAGAGTCTCAATGCGTGGATGAGACGATGGTGTAGGAAGAGGGGTTTGGATTTATTAGGAACTGGGGACACTTTTGGGAGAGGGGAGCCTATACAGGAAGGATGGGCTCCACCTAAACCAGGGTGGAACCAGACTGCTGGCACTAAACATTAAAAAGGCTGTAGAGCAGTTTTTAAACTAAGAGATGGGGGAAAGCCGATTGGTGCGGAGATGCATGTAAATCGGAGGGAGACTTCTCTTAGAGGAGAATCCATTGATAGAGATTCTCTAAGTTGTAGTCAGAAAGAGAGGAGGGGAGAGGGCAAACCATGGGCCAGAGCAGACAAACAACCGCATACAAAGGAATCCAATGCATCAGGAAGGGCAGACAAATAAGCAGTGGCAAATTTTTAAAGTGCTTCTACACAAATGCTAGGAGTCTGACTAATAAGATGGGTGAACTAGAGTACCTAGTATTAAATGAGGAGATTGACATAATAGGCATCACTGAAACCTGGTGGAATGAGGAAAATCTGTGGGACACAATCATACCGGGATATAAAATATATCGAAAGGATAGAGCAGGCCGGGTGGGTGGTGGAGTGGCACTGTATGTGAAAGATAATGTAGAATCAAATGAAATAAAAATATTAAGTGAATCAACATGTTCAATAGAATCGCTATGGATAGTAATTCCATGCTCCAATAATAAGAAATTAGCAGTAGGGCTATATTACCGACCATCTGACCAGGACAGCGATACTGACATTGAAATGCTGAGGGAGATTAGAGAGGCTACCAAAATAAAGAACTCTATAATAATAGAGGATTTTAATTACCCCCATATTGACTGGATACATGTCACCTCAGGAAGAGAAGCAGAGATAAAATTTCTCAATGGCTTAAATGACTGGTTCTTGGAGCAGCTAGTGCAGGAACCCACAAGGGGAGAGGCAATTCTCGATTTACCGTTACAGGACCGCTTGGGAATAGTGACCATAATATAATAACATTCAACATTCCTGTGGTGGGAAGAACACCTCAGCAGTCCAGCACTCTGGCATTTAATTTCAAAAAGGGGAATTACACAAAAATGAGGAGGTTAGTTAAACAGAAATTAAAAGGCACAGTGACTAGAGCCAAATCCTGCAAGCTGCATGGAAACTTTTAAAGACACCATAATAGAGGCCCAACTTAAATGTATACCCCAAATTAAAAACATAGCAAGAGACCTAAAAGAGTCACTGGCTTAACCACCATGTAAAAGAAGCAGTGAGGGACAAAAAGGCATCTTTTAAGAAGTGGAAGTCCAATTAGTGAGATAAATAGAAAGGAACATAAACACTGTCAAATCAAGTGTAAAATGTAATAAGAAAAGCAAAAAAGATTTTGAGGAACAGCTAGCCAAAAACTCAAAAAGAAATAACAAAATGTTTTTAAGTACATTAGAAGCAAGAAGCCTGCTAAAAACCTGTGGGTCCCCTAGACGATCGAACTATAAAAGGCGTAATCAAGGACGATAAAGCCATTGCGGAGAAACTAAATGATTTCTTTGCTTCAGTCTTCACGGCTGAGGACGTTGGGGAGATTCCCAAATCTGCACCGCCCTTTGTGGGTGATGAATCTGAGGAACTGTCCCGGATTGAAGTGTCATTAGAGGAGGTTTTGGAACAAATAGAAAAACTTAATGTTAACAAATCTCCGGGACCGGATGGCATTCATCCAAGGGTTCTAAAAGAACTCAAATGGGAAATTGCTGAACTATTATCTGTGGTTTGTAACCTATCCCTTAAATCGGCTTCCGTACCTAATGACTGGAAGGTAGCCAACGTGACACCAATATTTAAAAAGGGCTCTAGAGGCGATCCGAGCAATTACAGACCGGTAAGTCTAACTTCAGTACCGGCAAATTAGTCTAAACAATAGTAAAGAATAAAATTGTGAAGCATGTAGAAGAACATAATTTGTTGGACAAAAGTCAACATGGTTTCTGTAAAGGGAAATCCTGTCTTACTAATCTATTAGAGTTCTTTGAAGGGGTTAACAAACATGCGGACAAGGGGGATCCAGTAGATATAGTATACTTAGATTTTCAGAAAGTTTTGACAAGGTCCTCACCAAAGGCTCTTGTGTAAATTACATGGCCATGGGATAAGAGGGAAGGTCCTTTCTTGGATTGAGAACTGGTTAAACGACAGGAAACAAAGGGTAGGAATAAATGGTAAATTTTCAGAATGGAGAGGGGTAACTAGTGGTGTCCCCAAGGGTCAGTCCTAGGACCAATCCTGTTCAACTTATTCATAAATGATCTGGAGAAAGGGGTAAGCAGTGAGGTGGTAAAGTTTGCAGATGATACCAAACTGTTTAGGATAGTCAAGACAGAAGCAGACTGTGAGGGACTCCAAAAAGATCTCACCAAACTGAGTGATTGGGCAACAAAATGGCAAATGAAATTTAATGTGGATAAGTGTAAAGTAATGCACATCGGGAAAAATAACCCCAACTATACATACAGTATGATGGGGGCTAATTTGGCTACGACAAATCAGGAAAGAGATCTTGGCGTTATCGTGGACAGTTCTCTGAAAACTTCCACACAGTGTGTAGCGGCGGTCAAAAAGGCAAATAGGATGCTAGGAATTATTAAGAAAGGGATAGAAAATAAGACCCAGAATATCTTACTGCCCCTGTATAAAACTATGGTACGCCCACATCTTGAATACTGTGTACAGATGTGGTCTCCTCACCTCAAAAAGATATTTTGGCCTTGGAAAGGGTTCAGAAAAGGCAACTAAAATGATTAGGGGTTTGGAATGGGTCCCATATGAGGAGAGGTTAAAGCGACTGGGACTTTTCAGTTTAGAAAAGAGGAGACTGAGGGGGATATGATAGAGGTGTATAAAATCATGAGTGGTGTGGAGAGGGCCGATAAAGAAAAGTTATTTATTAGTTCCTAAATAGAAGAACTAGAGGACACCAAATGAAATTAGTGGGTAGCAGGTTTAAAACTAATAAGAGAAAGTTCTTCTTCACACAGCATGTAGTCAGCCTGTGGAACTCCTTGCCAGAGGAGGCTGTGAAGGCTAGGACTATAATAGAGTTTAAAGAGAAGCTAGATAATTTCATGGAGGTTAGGTCCATAAAAGGCTATTAGCCAGGGGATAAAATGGTGTCCTTGGCCTCTGTTTGTCAGAGGCTGGAGAGGGATGGCAGGAGACAAATCGCTTGATCATTGTCTTCGGTCCACCCTCTCTGGGGCACCTGGTGCTGGCCACTGTCGGCAGACAGGATACTGGGCTGGATGGACCTTTGGTCTGACCCAGTACGGCCGTTCTTATGTTCTTAATTCCAGTTGGTCATGCAGTCCATATGAAGGAAACCTATGACAACATGAAACAACTTTTGAGGTGCATAAACTATGACCAACATCAGTGGCAGCTTTGTGGCGATTTGAAGGTTGTTGCTCTCTTGCTTGGTCTGCAGACTGGATACACAAAGTACTGCTGTTTTCTCTGCGAATGGGATAGTCAAGAGATTCCCACTACATCAAGATAGATTGGCCACTCCGACAGTCATTGGAGCCTGGGAGGAAAAGTGTTCAGCATCCACCACTTGCTGAATCAAGGAAGATTTTGTTACCACCCTTACACATCAAGCTGGGTCTGATGAAGAACTTTGTCAAGGCCATGGACAAAACACAAGCAGCTTTCAAGTACCTGGAAAATTTCCAAGGTTAAGTGAAGCTAAGATAAAGGAAGGTGTCTTTGTTGGTCCTCAGATTCGTGAACTTCTTGAGATGATGCATTTGAGCACTGCGTGGCAAGGAAAAGACGGCATGGAAAGCCTTCCAGTTAGTGGCAATAAATTTTCTCGGAAACAACAAGGCAGACAACTACAGGTTGTTGGTGGAAAACCTCCTCAAGGCATACAAAAGCCTTGGTTGCAACATGTCACTAAAGATACATTTTTTGCACTCTCATCTAGATTTTTTTCCACCGAACTGCGGAGCAGTGAGCGACGAGCACGGCGAGCGATTTCACCAGGACATTGCAACAATGGAGAAACGCTATCAGGGCAAATGGAGCCCATCAATGCTTGCAGACTATTGCTGGACAGTGACAAGAGATGCTCCATTTAATGAATACAAGAGACAAGCCAAGAAGCGCCGAGTAGACACTGAATAGGACTAAACTATGTACATAATAGTTTTTGCCTTTTGTTTCATAATAAATTTTATTTATATAACCCTTTTGCTGATTTTTAAAGTGTTACATAAACAGGACAGGTGAAATATTATCATGTAAAGCAACCATAAACACATGAAAAGACCTAGGTTTACAATTTATGATTAAAACTCTACTATCTACACAATATACATAGACGTAAAATGTAAAAACTTAAATATCTTGGAAACAGTAGCCAATCAGTTGTTTTAATTGTCATATTTGAATTCAGCACATCAAAATACATAATAAATAGCACATTTTATCTCTGAAGCAGACGACTTCTAAAAAATTGTAGACCAGTGTTATCAGCTCTGGTGGCTGTATTGCAACTCACAATACTGGATTTGTTTTCTAAATGGCCAACTTCTGCTGTCACATGCTTACATGAAAATCTCAGCTGTATTAATTTCTCTTTTTTTGTCGTAAGTTTGTAGTACTCAGAGTTGCAGAGAAAAATTGGGGAAAATGAGTGAAGCCTAAAGACTCAGAAAAGGCCCTTCCATCACAGCTATATCCATTGTGCAGCAACACTCAAAACCTTAGTCTCTTTAAATGTCTTATTGTGCATGCCTATCTAATGATCTAAAATGAAAGGGATGAGATACCCTTCCATCCCATGTGCTCTGAAAAAAGTTCATATTGGCACGGTTTTGGTATCTGGTGTCAAAGCAAATTTTCCTGAGAGCTCAGAATCAGATAAGAATTGCTGGACTGCCAATGCTGGCAATTTTATAGTGATTTTGAGAGATTATTAGCTGCATTTCCAAGATGCTCCCAGTCAGACCCAGAATAGCCTGTATTTTAGGAATTTGGGCTTAGCTTTCACTAGTACACTCAGCAGCCAGCAGAGATTACTGCTCCAACTCCAGAGTAGCTAGGGAAACTCACAATTATGTGTCTCTGACTCCCCCAGTAGGAGGTGCTGTATGGGATTGGAGTTGAAGTGAAGGCAGCAAAGGACTGCACTAGACCACTATCCTTTTCCAGCAGGAAGCCACACCGAGGCTATGCCTACACTCGGCTTCTTGCGCAAGTATGGCCGTTCTTGCTCAAGAATCCGCAGAGCGTCCACACTGCCCGCCCGCTCTTGCGCAAGAAGATTTACAGTACGGCGTCGTAAGAGAGGGCTTCTTGCGCAAGAGCCACGCTCTTTTTTAACAGGTGTAAGCCCTCTTGCACAGGAGCTCTTGCACAAGAGGGCAGTGTGGATGCTGGACAGGGATTTCTTGCAAGAAAGCCCTATGGTTAAAATGACCATCAGAGCTTTCTTGCTCAAGAGAACGTCCACACTGCCATGGGCGCTCTTGCGCAAAAGCACAGCTCACACATGGCAGTGTGGACGTTTTCTTGCGCAAGACCTCTTGCACAAGAACCCTTGCGCAAGATGTTCTTATGCAAGAAGCCGCCAGTGTAGACATCGCCTGAGGGTATGTCTACTCTGCAGAGTTTTTCAGAAAAACAGTCATTTTTCCGAAAAAACTCCAGTTACGTCCACACTGCAAGTGTGTTCTTTTGAAAAAAAATTGAAAGAACAGAGGGGTTTTTCCGACATTGGTAAACCTCTTTCTATGAGGAAGAAGGCTTTTTCCAAAAGAATTCTTTCGGAAGGGAGTTCTTTCGAAAGAAGAGGAAAGAGGAAAAAGCACAGGTGCCCTGTGGCCGCTCTGTCCATAGTAATGACAGCTTAAATACGAGATAGCGTCCATTCAGTGTGGATGCTATCTTTCGAAAAAGCAGATCACTTTTTCGATGCACTTTTGCTGTGTAGACGTTCTCTTTCGGAATAAGTTTTTTCGGAAGATCTCTTCCAGAAGAGATTCTTCCGAAAGAAGCCTGCAGTCTAGACATAGCCAAAGAGTGGGATAAAAGTGCTACCTATGAGGGAACTCACAGCACTGGTTTGCAGACATTGCCCAGAGTAGGTGCTAAACGGAAGGATATAAGAGAGGTGTCTAGTGAAAGCTCTCAGCTCCTCAAGTATCAGCCTCTCCCAGCAGGCGTTAGTGCACAAGGCCCAGGGCAGAGCTCAGCTAGTATTCCTCGCAGTCCCCAGATGATGAATTTCTGGATCAAAATAGCCAGTGACTGGTTGTGCCCCTTACTGGGCTTGGTAAATGTATGTGGGTGAGGAGGGGTGAAATATTTATATGTAACACCTACTTGGTTTTATAGCAAAGTAGCTACACTGGTCAATAGTGTCTGCCACTTGCTAGCATTACACTGAGCATGGAAATCACCTTTGAGCTCTGATCAATAAACTGAACCAATATGGTTTCCATATTTGATAATGGACTGATACTCAATCTCTAGCAGTTATTCAAATTCAAATCCCTACTCAAGACCCAGCTGTGAGGATGCCTACTACTGGCTACCAAAAAATAGCCAATGCCTCAGCCTTGCTGATTAATAAATCACAGAAAATTGAGTTTATTCATTTAAAAATAATTCATGTGAGGTAGAACCACCAAGATGTCCCAGCTCCTAATATATAGCTGCATGATCTTACCACTGTCACACTCTAACCCATGCGTTCCCAAATTCTGGGTCCATTAGAGAGAGGAGGGGAGTTGATATCCAAGTTCTGAGGGGGGATTAGGGTCTGGGGGTCTGTTCAGGTCATGGGGTGAGAGGTAATTTGGATCTGGGCTCTGTATGTACATTTCAGGGGAGGATGTGCACCTGAATTCTGCAAGCAGGTTGGGAGGAATCAAAATTCAAGTTCTGGTTGCAGGCTGAGGAAGAATTGGAATCTGAATTCTGGATGGAGATCAGGAGGAGATTTAGGATGTGCAGTCTACGTGCAGGTCAGGGGAGGAAGAGGAATCTCTATCTGAGTTATGGTTGATGGGGTGGGAGGAAATCAGGATCCAAGTTCCAATTGCAATGTGTTCTCACCTCCCTCAATCCTGCCTTCACTTTAACACTCTTGATTCAAAATCTAGGCATCACTGCAGGGCCACTTGGCCGCCAAGGCACCCTAAAGACAACTGAAAACAAAAGAGAATGAGCTTAGCAGCAAGGGCAAGGAGATAAAAAATCAGACAGCCCTTCCTCCTCTTTGCCTGGCTCAGCCCAATCCCTTTGGCTACATCTAGACTGGCATGATTTTCCGCAAATGCTTTTAATGGAAAAGTTTTCCGTTAAAAGCATTTGCGGAAAAGAGCTGCCTAGATTACGACGCTTTTCCGCAAAAGCACTTTTTGCGAAAGCGCCCATGCCAATCTAGACGTTGCATAAAAAGCCCCGATCGCCATTTTCGTGATCGGGGCTTTTTTGCGCAAAACAATACCGCGCTGTCTACACTGGCCCTTTTGCGCAAAAGCTTTTGCGCAAAAGGACTTTTGCCCGAATGGGAGCAGCATAGTATTTCCTCAAGAACACTGACAATCTTACATGAGATCGTCAGTGTTCTTGCGAAATTCAAGCGGCCAGTGTAGACAGCTGGCAAGTTTTTCCAGAAAAGCGGCTGATTTTCCGGAAAAACTGGCCAGTCTAGACACAGCCTTCCAGTACATGGTTAGGGAGAAGCACTGACTTCCACTGATTAAGCAGGAGCCTCAGGTGCACAGGACATATATTCTCACATGTGGGAGGAGTTCTGCTGAAATAAGCAGGATTCTGCATAAGTGTTACAGGGATTTGAGTGCAGAATTGGAGCCTTTGTGGGAGTCTCTTGTTTGTGTGGATTTTCACAAAGCAACTAGAGAGAGAAAAACATGAAGGGGGGGTATGATATGAAAGCCCCATACACTGGCATGGAGGAGAGTCCAGAAACGACTTTTACGCACATTTTAAAAAATTGTTTCACTTTTAATCTTTGTACCCTCCCGGGAAGAAGAAAACCACGATAAAAATGTGTGTACTTTATAACATACACTGAGACACCTGTGAAGGGTACTAAGTGCATGGATACTACATTATATTATACTTTGCACTGGTGTTTATCAGGACAATGTTGCAAGAAATATTGGGACTAGAACTTGCTGTTCTGACCATCCAGAAACATGTACTTCCAAGGCACTGGATCTTGTTCATTTTTTTAGAATTCAAAATTGGCTGGGGAGGAAAACCTCATTGTCCAAATTAATATTAATGGAAAAACATGATACCACACCATGTTCTCATTTACATAGTGTCCTTCACAATTGTCTCAGGCTCTTAACTTCTCAGCCATCATCTCTCTTGGGCAGAAACCAGCCTCTGTCTCTTGACCTGGATTGTTCCAGGCTGCACAGTTCTCTGTGTATACTGAGTTCCCCAGCAAGCCACACTATCTAAACAAACCTGTGTCTGTGATTTGCCTCCTCCTCAAAATCTGTGATTGACTGCAGTTCTGAGGTCTACTCAGCCCTTTCTAAGCAAGCATGTTTATTCTTCAGGTGAAAGCATCACAAATAAAACTTTATTAAGAGCCCCTCCAAACTTACTAATAAGTTTCCCAGAGATCACCATGAAAGATTGGGACTCCCTCCTTGCACAGAAGGTCAGTTTAAAAGCAGGCTGTTTATCTAAAAGCCCTTTCTTTATTGGTCTCTGGAGAATCCAGTTTGGACAGTCCATGCAGCTTCTCCAAGTGGTGGGACCTCTCTGGAGGTGTTACAACCTGAGTGAATTTCCCTAATCAGTTCCTCACCCCCCACACATTGGTTTAAGTTACTGGAGGGCTGCAGTCACCCTTCCCCATGGAATTACACCATCTCCGGCTGTTCATGGTAATACGCTCAATACAATGAGATTTCCTAAAGATATTTCACGCAACTGCCATTGCTGTCACAAAGATTACTTGCATGTTTGAAATTAAGAACATAAGAACAGACATACTGGGTCTGACCAAAGGTCCATCTAGCCCACTGTCCTGTCTTCCAGCAGTGGCCAATGGCAGATGCCCCAGAAAGAGTGAACAGAACAGGGACTCATCAAGCAATCCTTCTCCTGTTACCCATTTCCAGCCTCTGACAGAGCTTGGGACACCATTCCCACCCATCTTGGCTAATAGCCATTGATGGACCTAACCTCCATGAATTGATCTTGTTCTTTCTTGAACCCTGTTACAGTCCTGGTCTTCACAACCTCCTCTGGCAAGGAGTTCCACAGCCCGACCATGCACTGTGTGAAGAAAAAACTTCCTTTTGTTTGTTTTAAACCTGCTACCTGTTCATTTCATTTATTAATTAAGCACAGGCATGAATCTTTGCAGGAAGGGACGCCCAAGACTGAGACTAGCCATCTAGATTGAACATTCATCCTTTGTTCATGCCAGGATTGAGGTAAACCCTGTATAATGCAGCCTTGGATGTGTGAGTCAGTTGGAAGCTAGAGTCAGAACCACAATCCCTGTTATGGGCTTTGCCCCTATCTCTTCTCTGCTGGGAGGGACCTTGCAAAGTCCATCTACTATGGTTTTTAAAAACAGATCGCTTCAATGTGACAAGGGGAGCAAGCAGGCAGAGAGCTGAGCCCTCCATTTACCGAAGAGCATCAGGAGAAATTGGTGTGTATAGATGGGGAAAATCAGCTTCCTTACAGCCTTGCCCTCAAACACTGCAGCAGAGAGGGTTAGTGTCTGAAAACCCGACAGGGAAACCGACCAGGGACACAGGCAGGGGAAGTTCCTGCTGTTTTAACAGAGGAGACTGAGCAGTGTCCCTGTAATTTCTGGCGCACTAGCTGCTGTTGTACGGTCCGGTCCCTGGCAGTGTAAGAGGACCGGTAGATGGAGCTCCGCTTGCAAGACGGCGTTTCCTTCCTTGCCTTTGTGTTCCTTGGCCACGCGGTGACCCCAGCAACTGCGCAGCCCGTTTACTTCCTGCGGAGGTCGGGCTCTGGATTTGAAAATGCAGGAGTCCTTGCTGCTCTTGCTGTACCTGCTGATGAAAAGGAGGGCCGGCCCCCAGCGGGAGATGGCCGGCCGGGGGGACGAGACGCAGCGCACAGCCTGGCTTCGGCAGTATTACACGCAGAGACAAAAGAGACTCATGACGGTAAACGCTCGGAGGGGCAGACGCGGATGTTGGGCACTTAGCGCTCAGCAGCCTGGGCGCGCAGCCCCGAGCCACGGGGCAGCATGGAGGATGCAGGTGTGGCCAGCTGGGGGGAGCGGGTCACCGGAAGCGCACTGAGTTATGCGAAGGACTCATCATGCGGACAGGCCGTTGTGTGCTCAAAGGGAGGAGGAGACCCAAGGGTGGAAGGAGGACGGGGGGAGATGAATAAGGATTGGGTTGGAAGGGGAGAGGGAGTACAAAGATGTGAGAAAGGGAATGGGGGTGCAGAGGGGACAAGGAGAATGGAGGAAAATCTGGGAGGGTAATCATTTATCGCTTTTAACTCCCCCCTGCCAGCCACACAGTCCTAGAAAACCGGCCGAGGCAGACAAAAGGAAAGCAAACTCCTCTATTCTACTAATTCTAATTCTCAGCCATGACCGTGGGGCCGAGTAAAGACTTCCTACCGCTTCATGGCTTATTTCATCCTATAATTACCAAACCAGCTACCCATTGGATTGGCCAGTTCTAGTGCCAGTTACTTCCATGAGCAAACCAACCCAGCTAGGGTACCAGTCACCAATTATTGTTTTGGTTTATTGTCCAATTTAAAAAATAATGATTAAGCCCGAATGTTAAAACAAAAATGTGGAAAAATTGGAACATTGCAATTGACCCAAAATGGGATTTTCCCCAGAGAGTTCATTCTGTGGAACACTTTGACTTTTTGTCCCCATTTGGAACAAAACATTTCCGATTTGTCTGGATTTTCTGCAGAAGAGAAATTCTGAGTGTCACCAAGAGTTGGCTGCAGTGGTGTGTTTCACAGCCTGGCCTCACTGGTGTGCATTATTGCTATGTGCTGGTGAGCAGCATCTGTGGTGCCTCCCAGAAGTGGCTCTTTGGGGGCCTGGGCTAAGGGAGTTGCATAGAAAGAGAGGCATAGGATGTGTAACATCTCATAGGCTTTTGACACACATTGGTAGAAAGCTGGTACAGGTAATAATACCTGGCTCTTATAGAGTGATTCTTGTCCATAGATTTCAAAGTGCTTTACGAAGGAGGTCAATATCATTGTTCTCATTTTACAGGTAGGGAAACTGAGGTGAGATGGGGAAAATGACTTGCTCAAAGTCACCCAGCAGGTCAGTGGTAGACCCAGGAATAGAAATCAGATATCCAGAGTCCCAGGGCAGTGCTCTACCTACTAAGCCACATACTCATCCCATTTAGTATTAGCTTCGCATTCATGTAGACAGCCCAATACAGTATATTGCCAGCAAGTGCCAGGGATGACTGAGCTCCAAAGCCAATTCAGTGACTAACAGGGTAGCATGCTGGGTGTTTGTAGATGCAATGCTGTAAAAATGCCAAGCATCGTCATAGTCCAGCATGCACGTCTACTGCCTCATACTTGCAATTGTCAAATTTCAGCTGCTGATTGCCCGCCGGAGGAGATCCAGCTGTTACTTCCACCCCCGGGCGTGGCCCAGCTTCCGGAATGCTGACTGGTGGGAACGGGTAGTCCTGAAAGACTTTCAGCCACGGGACTGGCTGGAGAAATTCCGAATGTCCAAGGAGACCTTCTTTTATGTCTGCAACCTGCTGCGACCCAAGCTGTCCTACCAGAGTGGCCAGCCCCACCCAGTGCTGCCTCTGGAGCAGCGTGTAGCCGTGGCTCTTTGGCACCTGGCTACCAATGCAGAGTACCAGACAATCAGCCCCCTCTTTGGGGTGGGTCCCTCCACAGTGCAGAACTGTGTGAAGGAGGTCAGTCATGCTGTTGTGCTGCTGCTGAAGCCACTCTACCTCCGGCTGCCCAGTGAGAAGGAGCTGGAGAACATGGTGAGGATCTTCAGTACCCGCTGGGGATTCCCACACTGCATCGGTGCCTTGGACAGCCTTCATGTCTCTATCCATGCCCCTGCACACCTCAGCACCAACTACTGCAACAGTCAGGGCTGGCATTCGGTCCTCACACAGGCGACGGTGGATGGGCTGGGTCAATTCTGGGACATCTGCGCTGGTTTCCCTGGCAGTATGGAGAACAGCACCGTCCTGGAGAACTCCAGCTTGTGGGTGTTAGCTAGGGAGGGCTGCCTCTTCCCAACTCCCCCGAAACATTTCATGGGGAGGACACAAAAGTACGTCCTTTTGGGAGACGCCTCTTACCCATTACGGGACTGGATCCTTAAGCCTTACCCGGAAGATGGCACCCTCACTCCACAGCAGCTTCAATTCAACTATCGCCTGAAGCGGGCCCACAGCGTGATTGAGAATGCCTTCCTGCGCCTTAAGGCCCGCTGGCAGTTCCTCCTGAAATGTGATGACTGCAGCCTGGACCTGCTGCCCACGGTCATACTTGCCTGTTGCATTCTGCACAACGTGTGTGAGGCGCACAACAGTCCCTTCAATGATGAGTGGCTGGAAGTTATAGAGCCCTCCGAGTTTCCAAAGCCCTGCCACCCTGTGCCCATGTCCATGGACGACAGCAGTGCGGAGGAAGTGCGAGAACTGATGTGCGGCTACTTTGAAAACTACGGTGAAGGCTGATTGCTACAAAGCAATTCCATATGCTCCTCAGCTCTGAAACTTTCATTAACTCTACCACATCTAATGTTGCCCCAGCAATCAAAGGCTCCTGAATGGGGACAGTGCACTATCACATACTGCAAAGCCTTTTCAGGAATGAAGATGGCTTCGGAGATTGGTAAGGAGTCAGCCCTTCCCAGCTCAGCCTCCAGTTCCAGTTCAGAGGAGGTCAGCCGTGTTGTGCTAAAGCACTCATTCCCTTGATGTTAGTCTGGCGGTGGGTTTGATTTCATGCCTTTGTAATCTGCCAGGATTTAGATTATCTTGTGACATTGTCTGTGAGATGTAAATAAAACAGGGGGTCTAGGATTGGACAAAAAGAGGAGTCCACAGTTTTTTGCTTTCTTTAAGAATAAATCAGGCTCTGTAGCTCAAGGTGTTTGGGAAAGGGACATGGAGCCTGTCTTGTTTAGGTCACTGGTATGAAGCCAGCCTTGGCTGAAAGTTGCCATCTGATGAGCTTTCAGTGGTTGGTGTGAAAAGGTGGGTGGATCTCAGTTTAGCCTTCATCCCAGTGCTATTACTGTTGGTATATAGTGGCACCCGTGGGCAGCCTCAGCAGCAAGCGCCATAGGGATGGATGCTCTGGAAACATGTCAGCAGAAAGGCCAAAGGATGGAATTGGCATGGTTGTCTGACTCACAATAGCATCTGGAGGTCCCAGCCGAGGACGGGGCCCCTGACCCTGAGACACCAGTCCTTGCCCTGATGAGCTCACTGTCCACACAGGCAAGATGCACCCAGTGTGGGATGGGAAACAGAGAGGGCAAGTGACTTGCCAGAGGCCAGCAGCAGAGCTGGGGTTAGAATCCAGGAGTCACGGCACCCAGGCTAGCACCCTCCCCACTACATCGCACTGCCGCCATGTCTCTTGGGTGGCTGGATTACCTTGCCAGCCTGAGGCGGAAGTTCTTAATTAATGCTGAGGCATGTTGGTGAGTCTGCGCTGAGGAGACTTGTACTCCCGGGGCACGTGGTGTCTCGGTGCTCGGTGGGTGGTTGCAGTTCTCTAGGCTGGGCCGCTTCAAGGAGCACAGGAGCCGAGATGGCAGTGGGGAAGACAAGCCCGAGGGTCACTTTAGGAAGTATGTGATTTTCCACAAAGGTATGTGCCAGGCATGGCGGAACCTCTTCAAAGATGCTGCCTCCAGGTGAAATCACATGATGAAGGAAATAACAGCAAACTCAGTGCCATGGACCAGATTCAGCTGCGGCCCTACCGAATACGACTTCACTGCCTTCAGAAGAGTGACCCCCATTCACCTCAGAGCTGAGCTTAGTCGCACACATCTGATGTGGTTCTGCTTATGCTAACACCCATCTCCTGTTTTGTCAGTCGCATTGTCTAGCATCATCATTCCTGGGGACACACTTATATAATCAGTTATTTTCATACCTCCATGCTTGTGCCTGCTGTCAAGAACTCACTTTTTTGTGGAAATCTAGTGTTTTACTCCTACAATCTGAAAAAGAGAATTTGGGACTTTAGTAATATCTGTGGCCTTTTAGTGCATCTTGAAGGGGTGTGAATATAGCAGGGACATTAGCTTGAGTATCCAGACAAATGCCAATCTAGGTAACTACACTCTGCCTATCTATGGCCCCAACCTGCCAAGCGTTACACATACACTTATTCCTACTTGCATGGACAGACTCACTGAGACCAAGCCTTATGCCTCCAGGATTGGAGTCTTTGATTTCTAAAATGAGGCTGGATAGTTATCTACTCACAGACTTTAAGGTCAGAAGGATCTCAGTTCAGCAGACAGGCAGCCTTCATCCCAGTGTTACTATTACTGTTGGTATGTAGTGGCACCCACGTGGGCAGCCTCAGCAGCAAGCGCCATAGGGATGGAACGCCATAGGAATGATCCTTTCATCTGATGTGCACATTGCAGGCCACAGAGCCCCACCCACCCTCCCAGTTCTGAAATAGATCCCGGGCAGAGGTACTGATGTGCATGCTATTTGAGTGGCTAGCGAAGCCTGGCCATTGCATGATGAGGGTGGAAGAATCCAGGCATCTGACCAGTTCTTTATGAACCACATGGGTGGGAACTTACTGCCTTTGAGTCAAAGAAGCCTTGATTGGATGCTGTGACGTAGTGGGGTGTACCTTGCCGGTTGCTATGCTGGGTCGTGGGTTGTGAATGACCTCCCCTGGCTGCTGTCTGCACCACAGCCCAGCAGGGCAGGGGATGAGTCATTATGCAAAGGGGTCTTCAAACCTGTCTGACCACCTACCCCCCCCAGAGAGAGAAACAAAGGAAGGTGGAATGCCGCCCCTGGCTGGGGGCAGGGCTGGAGGAGAGTGAGTTAGTTTCTGTCTGGGAGCATGGAGGAGACAGCCTAGGGAAGGAGCTGGGGAGTGGGCTGGGATTGTAGGGCCCAGCCACCCCCCATCTCAAAGGGGGGCACTGAGGCCTCTTAGCTGCAGTTCCTGTAACTAGATGACAGATGCTGTGCTGTATCCTGGAGAAGCAATAAACTCCCTCTATTCTACTGGCTGGTGGAGTCTGTTCGTGCCATTACGGGGGTGCAGGAGACGGGGGAACCCCAACGCGTCGTCACAGATGCCTCTCTGGACGAGATGCTTTAGATTAATACACACGATTAGGTACAATGTAGGGGTAACTGGGTAAATTACATAGCCTGTGACGTACAGGAGATTCAGAGAACTAATGGTCCCTTTGGGCCTTTAACTCTATGGATCTTTGGTCTGTTCAGTTCAGTGAAAACTCCAGCACTCCTCCTGCACTTTACTTCCCTCCCCAGGGTCCTGAATCTCACACTGCAACAATAGTTCCACAGCTTCCTGCTCCCCACCTAAACTTGCTAGCTTCGCATCAGCAGCTAAGAGGGCTTCTCTTGGGGCTCCCCAAAGTCACCCCAAGACTCTGCCTGTCCCAGAAAAGCTTCAGATGCAACGACTATCTCCTGGGGCAGTGGGGGAAGGGTAGCAGCCCACCCGCGCACAACACAATGAACCTGAGATTTTAGCCAAGGACATTAGACAAACCTGTTAATTTTGCAAATAGTGCCAGGGGATCTCCAATGCCCAACAAGAGCAGGTAAGATCTAATTTTAAGGTCTCTGAAAGACACAAGCATATACAGTAAATTGTATAGAAATGGATGTCACTGCCTTGGGAGGTATCAGGGGCTGAGTCAAAGTAGGGGGAATTTGAAGCTATGGTTGCAGGTAGGTCTGGTATTTCTCTCTTAAAGGTGAGACTATTAAACCATCCCCTTGACATACTGCTCGTATCAGAGCATGCCACATGGATTGCAATATGTTACCGTATTATACAGAGCTAGAGTTTGATCCCTGTTACACTGGTGGGAATCAGGAGTAATTCCACTGCAGTCAATTTCCTCAGTGTAAAGTCGGGGCTCCTGAGACCAGAATCCAGGTGCTAATGTGTAAGTGGATTGTTTCCCCTCATTTTAAGCAGCTGAAGAATTCATCATATCAGTAGGGCTCTGGTCCTGATCCAGCAAATATGTATACACACATTTGAGTAAGTTAACTTCAGTGGAACAATCTGTGCTTGAAATTAATCATGTGCATAATAATTTGAGGTCTACAGCTGCTCCTTTCTTCACTTCCTGTCTTAAACTGCTGTACTGTGTGGGTGAACTGCAGTAGTAGATGATGTATGTAGGGTTGGGGTCCTTCAGGAGGAAAGAAGCGACTTTAGTAAGTTATTCATTGGTTTAATTGCCTTTTTTCACAAATGCCTTTTGAATTAAACATTATAATGAAAATACAATTATTGTATTAACAGGTCAGCATATTAAATCTGGAAATTAAACAATTTACTTTGCACAGCTTGCTGTGTGTTTCCTTTTCTCTTGGCCTGGACAATGAACACGGATTAGTCATTTTCACTTGGGTTTGTGGTCAGTTTTCATGTTCAGGTTCTCAGGAATTAATATGAGGCTACCTTTGGGAACCTCTAGACCAGTGATTTTTAACCTGTTGTCCACAGACCTCTGGGGGCATCTGCAGACTACGTCTGAGTCATCTTGGATGGTTTAGATGCAAGAAATCTTGCATCTTAGCAGGGGTTATACTAGATGACCCTTGTGGATCCTCCTAACCCTATGATTCTGAGATTTCCAAAGAGGTTTATACCACTATTTGAAAGTTTTTAGGGGCCCGCAAATGAAAAGGTTGAAAACTCCTGATCTAAGGAAAATAGAGGGAGCTGATGACTAGGTGTAAGGAGACTGATTCCATTCTCACTTCTCACTGTGATCTTATGCAAGTCACTGTCCTCAAAGTCTACACTCACTTTTAATGTCTCACTTTCTGGAGGCCGGTCTTTCAGAGATGCTGTATTCCCACTTTCAGCTGAAGTTTTAGGTACTTACACTTTTCAGAAAAGTAGGCCAGTGGTACCTCAAGAGGGAACCAACAAAAAAGCTTCCGAAATCAGTGGCCACTTTGGAAAATGTTGGTTCAAAGTTCTCTGTGCCCCACTGTTCCTGCATGTTAGGGATAACAAAACCCCATCCACTGGAAAGGAATCTGTGCATGAAAAGTGCTAATTGTTATTATTGAAGCCCTGCAAATCCATAGATGTCCACATTATATCCATAGACCATTTTTGCAGATTGGATGCAGATACAATTTTTTTCTCCGCACAAGGCTCTACGTGTTTTTTATGTTTATTACAGGTAGGGCTAGATTAAGACCTAGACACTAGACCCAGGCCTATGACCCCAGCTCCTGAACAACATTATGAAATTAGACTCTCAGCTTTCATTAAATATAAAAATTGATTGAAGCCCTTTTGGATGCAGAGGAAACATAAACCAAATGTAGCAGTTGCCTGCCTGAGTCTGCAGACAACCTGAAACAATAGGGTTCTTATGCAAAAGGGGTTTTTTTGCGCAAAAACCTCTTCCGCAAAAAGCATGGAAAATAATATGCAAATGAAGCAAAAGAAGTTGCTAATGAGCGCTTCATGTGCATTGCCTCTTCCGCAAAAAAGAGGCAGTGTAGACGTGTCCTTAGTTAAAGCAAGCAGTTCCCTTTACTCTCACTAGGTCAAAGCCTGCGCTGTTATAATGGCTGCCATTTCCCTGTGGCAATTGCAGGGAACTAGGATGTTAGCGAGTAGTCGACTGGAGTATCGACTACTCACTTCCTCCCCTTGCTGCCTCTACGAGAGGCGGGGAGGAGGAAACAGGAGTTGGTACTGGGGGGAGCCAGCTTAAAAGCTTGGTCCCCCCAGCACCATCTCTGTGGTGCTGCCTCCCCCCCGCCTCTATCAAAGGCAGCAGTGGGGGATAGGGGAGGTTGCTCCGGCAGCAGCTCCTGTCCGTGGGAGTCCCAGCAAGGAGCTGGCCCCCCTCGCAGACAGGGCTGCTGCCGCTAAGCAGCCCCTGTTCGTGGCAGACAGGGCTGGCTGCCATGAACAGGGGCTGCTGGATTCAGCATGAGCTGGGACTGAGCAGTTGCAGCTAGTGCTGATCTGGGATGCTTCTGCATTTTAAATGTACTAAAAGCCTGACGGCTCTTACTAACTTTAAAATGCAGAGATGGAGCGCAGGTGGCTCCTGGAGCCAGCATGAGCCAGGACTCCTGAGTCCCACATGAGTCCCAGCTCCTGGAGCTACCCCTGTTGCGGCTCTGATGAGCGGTCCTTATTGACTAATCGTGTAGTCGATACAAATTGCATCGACTACACAATTAGCCAGCTAACCGCAGTGTAACATCCTTACAGGGAACTTCCATTATTTCCAATGGGGTTGAAGCCAGGCTGCCCATAGTGAAGAAATGCTCCCTCTGCCCTCTATGATTAGGGAGCGGGGTGGGAAAAAATGTAAGGTGGGAGGGGGAATGACAGGAGCCTACCAGGGCACAGAAGGGAATTTGTGGGTTAAGTAGGATATGGGGGTCCAGGCAGGGAAACTAAAGGTAACAGGGTGCAGGGGAATGGGTTGTAGAAGGAAGCCTGGAGGTGCAGAGTAATAGAGGGTGCTTTGGCATATGGAGTGCAGGGAGACTGGGGGTGCAGAGGGATATGGGGGTGTAGGGAGACTAAAGGAGACCGGCTGGAGAACCGGGAAGGGGGGCAGCTGGCACAAGAGCCTGCAGAGGAGGTAGATGGAGTCAGTGAAGCATGGAGGGTGGGTGGGAGGCTGCGGGGTGGGAGGCGGTGCGGAGCCGGCAGGAGACCCAGGTTGTTTCGCGTGGGCGTGGAAAGCTGAGCTCGCTCCAGCGATTGGGCCGGACACCCCAGCTCCGGAGTCGTGGGGCCAGCGTGCCCCACCCCACGCAGGCCCTGCCCCCACGTGGCCACGCCCCACGCGTCACGGGTCGGAAGGGCGGGGCTGGCGGCGAGGAGCTCGTGAGCCCCCCCCCACCCGTGACGCGCCGCGCCCGGTGGATTGTACCACTCCCCACTCGTGCGGGGGGGGGAGTCGCCTCCACTCCGTCCCTTCCCAGCCGCGGGGGAGCCGGGGCCGCACGTGGCCCGTGTGCGCAGCAATGGCCGCGCCGTGAGCCGGCGGGTGAGTGCGGGACCCCGCAGGCGCGGGGGGGGCTCCTGCCGCATCCCAACGCGGGGAGCCGCGGCCCCGCCCCCGAGCGCTGCCTTCCCCGCCGGGCTGCGGGCTCCGCGCTCGGAGCCGAGTGGGTGTCACGCGGGGCTGGGCGGGGGCCACGTGTTGCAGAGCGCCGGGCTGCGTGGGGGCCAGTGCTGCAGGACACGCACCTTCCCCCCGTCAGTTCTGCAGCAGGCTGGCCTGCAGCCCGGCTCCTGGCTCCCCAGGGCCCTACCCGGCTGCGGCTCTGCACTGGAAGTGTATTAGGAGCCGGGCGGGCAGGCAGCCCAGCGCAGTTCTGGCGTGGAGGGGTCTTGGAGCTCAGATACGCCCCCCCCATAGGGGCTGCTGCCACCCTGCGCTGCTGGGCAGTAGGCAGCCGGTCGGCGAGGGGAGCTGATCCAGAGGCCGTTGGGTGGAGCGGCAGGGGGCTCCTTGGGAGTGGGGCGGAGCGCACTGGCTGTTAGCCCCACCCTTGGGGACCATAGGACAGTCAAGTAACCGATAAGCGTTCATGAGGTGAATCGACTGTTGAATTAACCGATATTTAACACCCCTCGTGTGTTCTGAGCCCGCTGTAGCCTGCGCCATGTGGGCGGCTGTGCCACCATCCAAGGGATAGATCGGGCTTTCACAGTTGAGTCTGCCGCGTGTCCTGGGGAGCCTGACCCTGGTGAGGTTGTGGCTGGGGCAGTGCCTATGGCTCTGCCTGGGCATGGAAAATCTCCCGGCTGGGTAATAAGTTCCCCTTGTGATTTCCCAGCATGCCTCCCCTCCAGGCCCGGCCTTTGGGCAAGGTGAGCGAGGCGGTTGCCTAGGGCCCCATGCTGCCCAGCTCCCAGCGCTGCCCACCTGGCTGCTCACTCGCTGCCCTGATTGGGAGCCCTGTGGCTCAGGGCCCTGCCCACCCAGGGCCGCTCACTCGCTCTGCCTTGGGCCTTGAAAACTCTTTGGCCGGGCCTGCTCCCCTCAGCCAAGCCGTGACCCTGTCTTTGCTCTGTGCTTGCTGCAGGTCTGCACTCCTGTGTTCTGCCTTAGCTCCCTGACTGGCAAACATCCTAGGTCGACTCTTGAATTTGTGGTTGGGCTTTAACACAAGTTAACTCTGGTGGTTTTTGAATCACAGAGAGGATGCTACAGAAAGTCCCCTACCCCCCAGATACAAACTGGGGTTAAACATGACTATAACAAGCGGTGGTGTCCCGTCCCGTGTTCCCTGTTCACTGAGCGCTTGTGGGGCTGCTCAAGAGAGATTCCAGGGCCACCCAGCTGATTAGCAGGGTGCTCACAGCTAGGTTTGTGTTTCTCCTGGTGGTGCACATTCACACCTCCCTTGGTGGATAGAAAAATTTATGCTGCACGTGGATGGAAAAGATTAGTAGTGACATTGGTCCTATCCACACAACCCTGTTAGTGAATGTGTTAAAACGTGGCTGGCTGTGGAGTTTGATCTAGCCCGGAGTATCGGAGTCCTGAGCCCTCTTTCGTGCCCAGGTGCTGGCTATGCCTGGTTTGTGGGAGCTGCTGGCTGAGGAGTAGAGAAGAAGTTGCTGCGAGCCGGAGACCCCCAGTGCGCAGGTGCCATGGTGACAGAGGAGGAAGTGGAGGCCATTGGCCGGACGCTGGTGGATGTGACGCAGCCCCTGAAGACTCGCTTCCGAGCCCTCTTCACCCTGCGCAATGTGGGCGGCCGCGCTGCCATCGACTGGATCAGCCAGGCGTTCGGGGACGAGTCTGCCCTTCTGAAACACGAGCTGGCGTACTGCCTGGGGCAGATGCAGGACGAACGTGCCATCCCCTGCCTGGTCCGCGTGCTTCAGGACGCCAGCCAGGAGCCCATGGTGCGCCATGAAGCAGGTATGAGAACTCAATGCTGGCGCGTGGGTCTGGCCTGCTCCCACTCCCCAGAGGCCCCTGCCGGTCCAGCCCGAGCTGGGGCAGACGTAGCCGGACAGGGATGGATGAACCTGGGACTGAGAGTCACAGCTTGTGCCTGTGTCGGCGTTCTCCTAGTTCAGCCTCTTTTTAGCTCTGTGCTGGTTGGCACCCCAGGGCTCCCCTCCACAATCTTCCCAACTCCCGCCCGTGCAGTGGCTGACAATGCAGGGAGCGAGGCGGCTCCAACTTCCCTGCACAGCCAGGTGCCCAATGGAGCAGACTAAGGATGTTAAATTGCGGTTAATTGACTAGTCGAGTATTCGATGGAATTTTCATCAGCTACTCAACTAGTGGATAGGCACTTCCGCATTCCTCCGTTGAAATGTACAGGAGCCCCCACTGCAGTCTGGAGCCAGCGGGAAGTCCCGCTGACTGGGCTGCACGCAGTGTGCCTGCTTTGAAATGCACAAGAGTCCTCAGCGGGGGCTGTTGTGCATTTTGAAGCCATGGAGCCCTGTGACGACGCAGTCGGGGTTCCCCCAATCCTGCACCCCTGTAGCAGCAAGAACAGATTCCGCCAGCAGTAGACTAGAGAGGGTTTATTGATCCTCCAGGATACAGCACAGCATAGATGTGGTGTGATTACAGGATTTGGGGCCAGGATGTTTCAGACCCCTTGAGTTAGGGGTCCATCACCCCTCAGCCCCAGCAACCTCAGTCTCTCTCCCTCATGGTTCCAGCCCAAGACTGCCCCTTCCCCCAACACGCAGTTCCTTTGTTCCCTCTCTTCCCTTAATGTGTAGAACCGGTTTGGCCACTGTCCTCGGGGCATCAAGGTATCCCCTACTGGGCTGTGCTTACAGACAGCCCACAGCCCAAGCATGGCAACCAGCAAGGTACTGACACTACACCACAAGCCCCGGGTGACCTCAGGCTCCATGGTGCTGCCTCTTTAAAACGCCTCTTAGTGTTTCAAAGGGGCGCTGCACAGCTGATCCCCGGCTCAGCTGTGCAAGGCTGCTGCTTTGAAGTACCCCTTCTTTCCCCCCCTTTGCTGCCTCTGTCTGATAGAGGCAGCAAGAGGGGTGGAATTGACTAGTCGACTGACTATCCGATAAGCATTTGCTTATTGGATAGTCGATTAGTTCTTAACATCCTTAGAGCAGACCCCATGTGGTGGGGTGTGTACACTGAATCCAGGCTCCAGGAGTCAATGCTGAACTCACTGTGTGGGGTGATGCGGCAGACATCTCCTCGACGCTGGCCCGAGGCTGCCTCCTACCCTCTCGGACAGTGCCACATGCTGCGTTTCCCTCCCCGTTTCGTAACTCGGCTGTCGCTCTTTAGAAGTGCTGCAGCCCGGCGCGCGCCAGGGCTGTGTCACCCTGCCCGAGGGGAGGGGCAAGGCCTCCGTAAAGATGACAGCAGCACAGCCAAGCTTCCAACTTGTCCTTCAGCCCCAGGGACAATGACCTGCCTCTGCTAGCGCTGCCCCCCAGGAGCTGGCTTAGCCGCGCCCTTGCTCTGTGTTCCAGGGGAAGCCCTGGGAGCCATCGGGAACCCCCAGGTACTGGACGTTCTGAGGCGTTATTCAGCAGATCCGGTGATTGAGGTAAAGCTTCTTTTGCCTTCACCTGCCACTGGCAGCTGTCGGTGCGGATTGTACTGCCTGGCAGTGTGGGCCAGTGGGCAGAGCTCTGCACTGCAACTGCGGAGGCCTGGGCCCTATTCCCAGCCCTTCTACTCACCTGCTGGGTGACCTGGGGAAAATCGCTCCCCTGCTCCGTGCCTCAGTTTCCCCTTCCTCTTGATCTGTTGAGACTGCAACCCTTCAGGGCAGAGACTCTTCCTATTTGTCCATCCAGTGCCTGACCCCTTGGGGGCCTGATCTCTGCTAGACTCTGTTGTGTTGCTGGGTGCCCAGGTGGCAATGTGAGTCCAGCAGTCACTGAGGGACGTCTGCTGAGGGGTGGACATGCCTGGTGTCTGTGTGAATAACAGCCCGAGTCCTGCTGGCAGTGCTGGTTCTCCCCACCCCGAAGGGGCCCTGTCTGGGGCATTCAATCTACATAGCCCCAGTGGTACTGCCATTGGGAATCCTGTCAACCAGGAACTGAACTGGTCCCAGTAGGGGGTTCTTTGTACATGGAAGACCCAGTGACCCTGCCCTAAGGCATAAGAAGAAATGGTTCCTGCCCTAGTAAATCTCACTGGACAGCCAGACCTCGTGGAAGCAGACAATCGGAGCTGTGTGTTTGAGTGTTGGCAGGGCCATCGCTCCTTTCGGGTGAGGCTTAACAGAGCTGGGAAGGAGCTTTGTTGTGCCAATGGGGAAACTGAGTCACAGAGGGGGATGTGACTGGGTGGTATTGCAGAGTGTCGGTGGCAGAGCTGGGAATGGAGCCAGGAGCTGGAGTCTTGCTGCTGCCTAGCTGGTGGAACTCTGCTCTCTCCAAGAGACCCCAGCAAAGATGTCTCTGCCCTGTTCTGCCGCAGGTAGCTGAGACCTGCCAGCTGGCGGTCAAGAGGCTCGAATGGCTGCAGAAGAACAAAGACGACCCCAGTGCCAACCCCTACCTGTCTGTGGACCCCGCTCCCCCGGATGAGGAGAAGGACGTCGCCAAGTTGCGGGAGACGCTGCTAGACGAGTCGCGTCCGCTGTTCGATCGATACCGTGCCATGTTTGCCCTGAGGAATGTGGGGGGCGAGGCCGCAGCGCTGGCGCTGGCTGATGGTGAGAGAGCCCCGGATAGCTGATGCTCTGGCGTCTCGCCATCTGTCCAGGGCAAGGTCCCCACACTGAGCCCAGGGATCCCTGGGCCGGCGTGCACTACTGTGCCCTATGAGGGGTAGAGCACTGGACTGTATCCCTGCTGTTCCCAGCATCATCCACCAGGGGGTGCCCTAGGTGGTGCCTAACCTACCCAGGGACAGGGCACCCTTTCACAGTGCTCCCTTCTCCACCCCCAGGGGGTGACGTGAGCAGATGTGGCCCCTCCCCGAGCCTGCCCACGTCTTGTCACTCGGCCCCACTGGAGCCTTTGCACATGCATGCCCTGCCCATGCCTGCTGGATGGGAGAGCCCACAGTGCCGCCCCCCCCGGCCCAGGGCACCACGTCAGAGTTCAGGATCCTCCATGGCAACAGACTGCAGCCAACAGTGGCTCTGTGCAGCTGGAATCCAGGGCCACGGAGGGGGACAGCTTGCCCCCTTGGCTGGCCCCACTCCCTGTGCAGGCCCAGCAGTGTGGGCCAGTGGACAGAGCTCCACACTGCAACTGCGGAGGCCTGGGCTCTATTCCCAGCCCTGCTACTCACCTGCTGGGTGACCTGGGTTAAATCACTTCCCTGCTCTGTGCCTCAGTTTCCCCTCCCTTTTGGTCTGGGACCTTCAGGGCTGAGACTCTTCCTATTTGTCCATCCAGCGCCTGACGCCTTCTCGGAAAGCGCAGGCTGGTCAGAGTCGGGAATCGCCACCGAACGGTCTAATCTCTGCTCCACTTGTGCTCTGCCCCCTCTGGTGGGCACCAGAGCTCCCTGGGGCAGGTCTGCCGGGGACCTCTGCCCTTCCCATTTTGGGGGGATCCTTACTGAGAACTGCTGTTCTAGGGGTATGCCTGCCTCCTCCCCCCACTAGCTGAACCCACTTACCCCCAGGATCAGCCCCTGGTACCGCGTTTCCATCTGTGCACCCACGGCTGACACCAGAGGGCACCGCTCCCCCCAGTCCGGCTGCCGGTGTTCAGCATGCAAAGGACAGAGGCAGCGCTGTAGTGTCCTGCGGGTCCAGGCCCACAGGAGGGCCTGACCTCAGAGCCTAAGAACCCCGACCTGCAGAGCCTAGGCCAGGCCGGTTGTGGCCCCAGGCAGGTCTGACCCCGCTAGGGATGAGCAGAGCTGTGTGGGCCCCTCTGGGGCCAAATCCACTGCAAAGACCTTCGGGGCTCACTGCCCGGCATCACTTTCCCTGCCCCCATGGGGCCCTTTCCTGCTGGATTGGTGCTGAGCAGGCTGCACTGGCAACCCTGGAAGGCCCAAGCCTGCATCGGGCAGACAGCTACAGCGCAGGGCAAGTGCCTCCCTCATCCCCAGCACTTGTGCCTTAGCCCTGCTCGGAGGAACCCCTGCAGGGCCGCTGAATCCAAAGGTGCTGGAACTTGGGGGCACTGTAGCACCCCCTGGCTGGAAGGAGTTTCCATCCTACCCAGGGCTTACTGTTTGGTTCAGTGGCCCTCAGCTCCCCCCTACACATGGTTCCAGCTTCCCGACTGAGTCCATGGGCTGGATGCTGTGGTGTTGCCCAGGCAGAGCCTGGCTGAGCCCCCTTGTTCCCCGTGGACTTGAACTTGCCAACCGGAGGGTCCAGGCTGCACCTGCCGTTGTTAAACTCTGAGCGGCCGAGCCCCCCAGCAACTCACTCTGGGCCGCCTGTCAGCAGTCGTAGCAGAGCAGTGGGGTGTCCTTTGCCAGATCTGTGGGGAGAGTGGGACCCAATATCCCAGAATACTTTGGGGCACCCCCTTGCCATACCTGCTCCAACCCTCTCTTCCTCCCCCCCCCACTTCCCCACTCTCCCCAGGCCTGGCGTGCAGCAGCGCCCTCTTCCGCCACGAGATCGGCTTTGTCCTGGGCCAGATGCAACACGAGGCCTGCGTGCCCCAGCTGACGGCGGCGCTGGAGAGTGTGTCGGAGAACCCCATGGTGCGGCACGAGTGCGCCGAGGCACTGGGCTCCATCGCCAGGGGGTCCTGCCTGGAGACGCTGCGGGCGTTTGCCCACGACGGGGAGCGGGTGGTGAGGGAGAGCTGTGAGGTGGCCCTGGACATGTACGACTACGCCAACGGCCCCTGAATTCCAGTACGCCGATGGGCTGAGCAAGCTGCAGGCCTCGGCCTGAGCAGGGGCCTGCCCCGGTCTTGGCGGGGAGCTGGGTGTGGGCTGGGGGCAGCTCCTGGGTGGGGGATCCAAGGCTGGATTCGGCCCTGCCCTGCACTGCACAGCCGCTTGCCCCGGGCAGAGTGAGTGGGAAGCCAGATCTGCATGGTTCCGTGCGCGCAGAGCCCTGGGTGGGGCCAGCAGGCAGCCGCTCGCACTAGCTTGTTTCTTGGGGTCCCTGGGATGGGCTGGCAGCCCAGATCCAAGCCCGGGAAGGGGCTCAGGGCAGAGCCTCACTGAGGTGCTTGGGCTGCGGCTGGTTCTACAGCAGCTTCGCGCTGCCCAGCGTGGTGCGCCACTGGCGGCCCTCCCGGGAGGCAAGGCACTGCGCGGGACCTGGCTGCAGCCCTGCGGATGGCGCCCCGCAGCGGGGGCTGCAGCTGCCCGGTGGAGCCTGCGTGTCACTCCAGGAACAAGCAAGCACCAGCCAAAGCCTCTGCCTGTTCGGCCCCAGCCCCTCTGGCTGAGAGCAGGAGAGCTCCGGGCTTTGCACAGGCCTGGCTTTGCGCAGCGCCGGGCTGCTGGGCTTGTGGCTGTCGTGCAGCATTTCCCTCTTGCCCAGGCGCTGGTGGCAGACAGAGAAGCCACATTGCCGCCATGCCAGCGAGGGCCCAGGCAAACCCCTGCCACAGCTGCCTTCTCTGAGCCCTGGCCTGTGGGCAGAGGGGTCAGGGGCCCCTGATGGCCCTGCCATGGGGTCTCCCGGCAGCAGGTCACGGCCAGCATGTAACAGGAGCGTGGAGGGTGCAGGGGCTGGCAGGGTGAGCTTTGCACCCAGCTGCCACAGATTCCTAACCAGATCCAATCCAGCCATTCCCAGGAAGGGAGGCTTCAAAGCTGGTGCCTTTAGGGGTGGGCAGTCTCCTCGGGGATAGGACTGTCTTGCAGCAGCTGCTCAGCATGGACGGAGCCTGCGGGGCTTGTTGGACGCAGCAGTTGGCTTGTGCGTGGGCTGGGAAGAGCTTAAGGGAATAAATGCAGTGATGTAAAACCTGGCTTTGATCTGCCTCTGTCATGCAGTGGGGTTGGGGGGGGGCCCTTCCTCTGCTGGGTCTTAGCCCCCCTCCAGGAGTTGTGCAGCCAGAGAGTCATGCTGCCTCTCCCGCTGGGCCATAGCTCCCTGCCAGGGCCCGTGTGATCGGGTCTCTTGCTGGCACAAAGGGCCGTGGCCCTTGGGAAGAGCGGGGTGCAGGTGCTGCATTGGGGTGGCAGAGAACCATAGGGCAGGAGCCCTGCAGGTCCCTGCCTGGACCAGGCAACAGTGTGGGGCCTTATAATGCGCAGGCAGAGGGAAGAGCACCAAGAGGGCAAGGGGCATGTTCCTGCCGGGGTGTCTGGGGCAGGAACCTAGAGCTGAGGGAAGGTTTTGCCACAGGACAGAGAATGGCTGGGGCAGCTGACTGCCAAGGTGCAAGTGGGGCAGATGCTGGGGGGCCCCCAACCCCCAGGGCCCCGTGCCTGAGCAGAATAGCTTGGACTGGTTAGCTGGCCTGGTTCTCTGCTGCCCGGCTCCCTGTGACATCACTGGCCCCTGAACCCAGCCCCACTGGCATACTGCAGTTTGCAGACAGTCATCCCAGCCTGTACGGAGTGGGGAATGGAGTTTGGGGTGGGGGGGAAGGGTTGGGCACATGTGCCTGGGACTGTGCCCATCACAGTGGCCTCTGAGCTCTGCCGGAAACCAGCCCTCCTGGATTCCAAGGCTGGAAGGGCCCCCTGGGCTCTGCCCTGTGCAGCATGGCCCCAGACCTGTCCCTGAATCCTGTCTTGGACAGAGCTGGGAGCAAATGACAGGGACAGACAATCTGCCTGCCCCTTGGCAAAGCTCCCCCTGGTTAATTATGCTCCCTATAAATATGCAGCCTTTCCCATCTCCATGTGTCTGGCAGCCCCTCTGTGGGATGGAGCCCAGGACTAAAGAATTGTTCCCCATGGAGATCGCTTCCCTGGGCTTGTGCCTATCGGGAGTCGCGCTGCAGGGCAGCCTTTCCTGCCTTTGGTCGTCCTCACAGCTCCTCTCTGCCCCTCTCCACTTACCAGCATGCTTGGCCAGGGGCACCAGGCCAGCAGCTCCAGCAGAGCGCCCGGCTGCCAGGGCGAAGGGGCGCCGGCTGCTGTCACCAGCCACTCGTGGGCGCTCCATGTAATCCCCAGCTGGGGATGTTACATTTCCATTAATCGGCTAATCGAGTAGTCGATGGAATTTCCATCGATTAGTCAATGAGGAGGGCACTTGCTATCCCACTGCGCTTCTACATAAGAGCAGCCAGACTAAAGGTCCATCTAGCCCATTGTCCTGTCTGCCGACAGTGGCCTGTGCCAGAGGCCCCAGAGGGAAGGATCACAACAGGTAGTCCTCATGTGATCCCTCCCCTATTGCCCACCTGCAGACAAACAGAGGCTAGGGACACCATTCCTACCCATCCTGGCTAATAGCCATTGATGGACCTAATCTCCATGAATCTCTAGCTCTTTTTTGAACCCTGTTAAAGTTCTAGCCTTCACTCCATCCTCTGGCAAGGAGTTCCACAGGCTGACTGCACTGTGTGAAGAAAAACTTCCTTTTGTTTGTTTTACACCTGCTGCCTATTAATTTCATTTGGTGACCCCTAGTTCTTTTATTGTGGGAATAAGTAAATAACTTTTCCTTATTCACTTTTTCCACACCAGTCATGAGTTTATAGACCTCTATCAGATCCCCCCTTAGTCTCCTCTTTTCTGAGCTGAAAAGTCCAAGTCTTTTTAATCTCTCTTCATATGGGACCCGTTCCAAACCCCTCATCATTCTGTTACCCTTTTCTGAACCGTTTCCAATGCCAATAGATCTTTTTTGGGATGAGGCGACCACATCTGTACACAGTGTTCAAGAGGTGGGTTTACCATGGATTTATACAGAGGCAATAAGATATTCTCTGTCTTATTCTCTATCCCAGGTAAAGGAGTTCTCCAGGTAAAGGAGAAGCAGATACAGGACTCTTGAGGGAAGTGTGTGTTGTTATTGGGGCTTTCTTACTGTGTGCTGAGCTTGTGTTTGTGAGTGAAGGTTGGTGTGTGCTGTTTTTTTTTTTGTTTTGTTTTTTTTCCTTCTCTGTGTTTTTGAGTGAGGCTTTAGAGAGGGAGTTCTCCAGGTAGAGGAGAAGCAGATACAGGACTCTTGAGGAAGTGTGTTGTGTTTGGGGCTTTCTTGCTGTGTGCTGAGCTTGTGTTTGTGAGTGAGGTTGGTGTGTGTTCTTTTTGTTTTGTTTGTTTTTTCCCTGTGTTTGAGAGTAAGGCACTTTTTTCCCACTTCCTTTGCCTCCCCTTCATGGAGTGTGTGCTGTGATTGGCAGGTGGAAACTGTTGGCTTCTAATTAAAGTTTGAATTCTAGAAGCCTCTGCTGATTGGCTGAGCCTTGGTAGGGGGAGGGACTTTCAGGCACTCCAGGGCTTTATAAGGCAGTGGGCAAGCGACCAAGGAGCTTGCGAACAGGTGAGTGCTAACGGAGTTTAGAGAGGGAGTTGGGAAGGGCGCGAGGTTCTCTTGCCTTTCTTTTTAAATCCCTTCTCCAGGACAGCAGCAATGGATGGTGATAGGTCTGCTGTTGTTACCTGCACAGCGTGTGCCATGTTTGTCTTCCTCCTGGAAGAAAGTGCAGATGAAATCCGTTCTAAGTGCAAGCTGGTCGCCATTTTGGAAGAAAAAAATTAGAGGGCTGGAGGCCCAAGTGTTGACCCTACGCTTGATCAGAGAGGATGAAGACTTCCTCGATTGAAGGATTAAACGCTGCCTTCTAGCACGGCAGGCGGAAGAGCCGGAGAGGGCAGTATGGGACCAGGAAGAGAACTGGCAGCATGTAACTTGTAGAAGGAGAAAAAGGCCAGCATGGGAATCCCCCAATGCTATAGAGGTAAGTAATCGCTTTCAGGCTCTCTCCACAGGCTCTGCAGTGCTGAATGCTTTGGAAGGGACCTCCCAAGGAAGAAACCGGAAGGGAACACCATCTCCTGGAAGGCATAGGATCGTAGTCCTAGGGATGGGGTTCCACGGCCACCACCCCAAAGAAAAGCGACGGGTGGTGGTGGTCGGGACTCCCTCCTAAGAGGACTGAGCCATCCATCTGCCGTCCGGACCTGGAATCTCGAGGTGTGCTGCTTACTGGGAGCTCGCATTCAGGATGTGACTGAGAGGCTTACCAAACTGATCAAACCTTCGGATCGCTACCCCTTCCTGCTTCTCCATGTGGGAACTAAAGATACGGCCAAGAATGACCTTGAGCGGGTTACTGAGGATTATGTAGCGCTGGAAAGAAGGATCCAAGAATTCGGAGCACAAGTGGTGTTCTCGTCCGTCCTCCCTGTTGAAGGGAAAGGACTGGGCAGGGATCGTCGAATTGAGGACGTAAATGCGTGGTTGCGCAGGTGGTGTCGCAGAGAGGGCTTTGGTTTCTTCGACCATGGGACTCTGTTCTGGGCACGAGGATTGTTAGGAAGAGATGGGATCCACCTAACCAAGAGAGGAAGGAGCATCTTCGCGGGCAGGCTTGCAAACCTAGTGAGGAGGGCTTTAAACTAGGTTCGTCAGGGGACGGTGACCAAAACCCTGAGTGGAGTGGGAAAGTTGGATACTGGGAAGAAATGCAGAGAGGAACAAGCAAGAAAGGAGGACCCCTGATTCGAATGGAGAAGATAGGCGATCAACTGGTTACCTGAGGTGTTTGTACACTAATGCGAGAAGCCTGGGCAACAAACAGGAAGAACTGGAGGCCCTGGCCCAGTCCAAGAAATATGATTTAATTGGGATAACAGAGACTTGGTGGGATGACTCGCATGACTGGAGCGCTGTCATGGAAGGGTATAGACTGTTCAGGAAGAACAGGCAGGGGAGAAAAGGAGGAGGAGTTGCACTATATGTAAGAGAGCACTATGATTGCTCAGAACTCCAGTATATAGAGGGAGAAAAGCCTGTTGAGAGTCTATGGGTCAAGTTTAGAGGTGTACGCAACAGCAGTGATGTCGTGGTTGGTGTCTGCTACAGACCACCGGATCAGGTGGATGAGGTAGATGAGGCTTTCTTCGGACAACTGAGAGAAGCTTCCAGATCGCAGACCCTGGTTCTTGTGGGGGACTTTAATCACCCTGACATCTGTTGGGAAACCAATACAGCAGTACACAGGCAATCCAGGAAGTTTTTGGAGAATGTTGGGGATAACTTCTTGACACAAGTGCTGAAGGATCCGACCAGGGCCGTGCAGCTTGACCTTCTGCTCACAAACAGGGAGGAGCTAATAGGGAAGTAGAGGTGGGTGACAACCTGGGAAGCAGTGATCATGAGATGGTAGATTTCAGGATCCTGACCAAAGGAAGAAAAGAGAGTAGTAAAATACACAGCTTGGACTTCAAAAAAGCAGATTTTGACTCCCTCAGAGACCTGATGGGCACAATCCCCTGGGATGCTAACATGAAGGGGAAAGGAGTCCAGGATAGCTGGCAGTATTTTAAAGAAGCCTTATTGAAGGCACAGAAAGTAACCATCCCAACGCGTAGCAAGAGAGGCAAACATGGTAGGAGACCGGATTGGCTTACAGGGGAAATCCTTGGTGAACTTAAGCACAAAAAGGAAGCTTACAAAAAGTGGAAACTTGGACAAATGACCAGGGAGGGGTTTAAATGTATCGCTCGAGAATGCCGGGGGGTTATCAGGAAGGTAAAAACACAAATGGAATTGCGACTGGCTAAGGATGTGAAGGATAACAAGAAAGGTTTCTACAGGCATGTTAACAAGAAGAAGGTGGTCAGAGAGGGTGTGCGGCCCCTACTGGATGAGGGCGGTAACCTAGTGACAGATGATGTGGGGAAAGCTGAAGTACTCAATGCTTTCTTTGCCTCTGTATTCACGGACAAGGTGGGCTCCCAGACTAATGCGCTAAATGACGCAAGATGGGATGAAGATGGACAGCCCTTGGTGGGTAAAGAACAGGTTAGGAACTATTTAGAAAAGCTAAACGTACACAAATCCATGGGTCCGGACTTAATGCATCCGAGGGTACTGAGGGGAGTTGGCAAATGTCATTGAGGAGCCTTTGGCCATTATCTTTTGAAAAGTCGTGGAGATCGGGAGAAATCCCGAATGATTGGAAACAGGCAAATGTAGTGCCCATCTTCAAAAAAGGGAAGAAGGACGATCCAGGGAACTATAGGCTGGTCAGTCTTACCTCGGTTCCTGGAAAAATCATGGAAGGGATCCTTAAGGAATCCATTTTGAGGCACTTGGAAGAGAGGAAAGTGATTAGGAATAGTCAGCATGGATTCACAAAGGGCAAGTTGTGCCTGACCAATCTGATTAGCTTCTATGATGAGGTAACTGGCTCTGTGGACGTGGGAAAGTCAGTGGATGTGATGTGAACCTTAACTTTAGCAAGGCTTTTGATACGGTCTCCCACAATATTCTTGCCAGCAAGTTAAGGGAATGTGGATTGGATAAATGGACGGTAAGATGGATAGAAAGCTGGCTAGAAGGCCGGGCCCAGCGGGTAGTGATCAACGGCTTGATGTCAGGATGGCGGTCAGTTTCTAGCGGAGTGCCCCAAGGTTCGGTTCTAGGACCGGTTTTGTTCAATATCTTTATTAATGACCTGGATGAGGGGATAGATTGCACCCTCAGCAAGTTTGCGGATGACACTAAGCTAGGGGGAGGGTAGATATGCTTGAGGGCAGAGATAGGGTCCAGAGTGACTTAGACAAATTGGAGGATTGGGCCACAAGAAATCTGATGAGGTTCAAGGACAAGTGCAGAGTCCTGCACTTGGGATGGAAGAATCCCAAGCATAGTTACAAGCTGAGGACCAACCAGTTAAGTAGTAGTTCTGCAGAAAAGGACCTGGGGGTTATAGTGGATGAGAAGCTGGATATGAGTCAACAGTGTGCCCTTGTAGCCAAGAAGGCTAATGGCATATTAGGTTGCATTAAGAGGAGCATTGCCAGCAGATCCAGAGATGTCATTATTCCCCTTTATTTGGCTTTGGTGAGGCCACATCTGGAGTATTGTGTCCAGTTCTGGGCCCCCCACTACAAAAAGGATGTGGACGCATTGGAGAGGGTCCAGCGGAGGGCGACCAAAATGATTAGGGGGCTGGAGCATATGACCTATGAGGAGAGGCTGAGAGAGTTGGGTCTGTTTAGTCTGCAGAAGCGAAGAGTGAGGGGGGATTTGATAACAGTCTTCACCTTCCTGAAGGGAGGTTCCAAAGAGGATGGAGAGAGGCTGTTCTCAGTAGTGACAGATGGCAGAACAAGGAGCAATGGTCTCAAGTTGTGGTGGGAGAGGTCCAGGTTGGATATTAGGAAAAACTATTTCACTAGGAGGGTAGTGAAGCACTGGGATGGGTTACCTAGGGAAGTAGTGGAGTCTCCATCCCTAGAGGTGTTTACGTCTCGGCTTGACAAAGCCCTGGCTGGGTTGATTTAGTTGGGATTGGTCCTGCCTAGAGCAGGGGGCTGGACTTGATGACCTTCTGAGGTCTCTTCCAGCTCTATAGTTCTATGATTCTATGATTCTATCCCTTTTGAATGACTCCTAATGTTCGATTTGCTTTTTTGAAATTGTTTGCCAATTCCCCCACTGAAATGTACAAGAGCCACCCACAGCCCCGGCACATTCCAAAGGGAGAGGAGCGGGCAGCCGGGACTGTTTCAATCCCCACTCGCGCCGTTTCCCCGCTGCCCCTGCCTCCCCTGTTCCCCGCGGAAACAGTGCTCGGGGGAGAGGAGGGAGGGACCCAGCTTTTAAGCCGGCTCCTGCCCTCACCCCTTGCTGCCTCTCTCTGATAGAGCCAGCAAGGGGGGAAGCGACTAGTCGAATTCCTGCTCGACTATCCAATAAGCACGTGTTTATCGGGAGTCGACTAGGCGCTTACATCCCTATCCCCAGCGTGAGCCTGGCAGCAGGGCCTGGCTGCCGGGGCGACTCCAGCCTCGCTTTCCCCTTGTGCTTTCCCTGCTGCGCCCAGCCGGGCAGAGGCCAGCAGCTGTGTCTGGTTTGCTCACAGATGCTTTTTCCTCCACAAAAGCCCTTTATGAGGCACCCTCCCTCAATCCTCTTATTTCCTAAACCCACTAATGCGGCTGCAGCTCTTTGCTGGGGCGGAAGGGGGGAGCCTGTCCCCTGGGGCCAATGCACTGACTGGGCAGTGGGGGCTGGCAGAGCCCTGCAGACCATGCATCCGACGGGCAAGAGACTGGCAAAGGATTGTGCTGCGGCCACGAGGGTTGCTGGGCATTGGGGCAGGGGCTGTGTTTTGGCTGGCTACAGGGTGGAGCCAGTGTCAGTGGGTGGGGGCCGGCTGAAGGCAGTTCTGTTACTGCAGTTTTCAAGTTTGGCTCTGTGGTGGTGGTCCGCAGGGAGGTTGGCGGGGGGAGATTCTGACCCTCTCTTGCCCTGGGGGCCAGGAGCCTGGCTGAGCTGTGGAAGGCCCAGAGACTTGAACCTCAGTCTCCCATGTCTGCCTGGGCAGCTTGGGCTTTGACACAGGGTACGTGGTGGCAGCATCACATTACGGGCATGTTCAGCACAGCCCAGTCGCTGCCCCACCCCAGGGGCTGCCCTGCACCCGGGAGCGGTGGTTCCAGAAGCTGGTATGACTCCGCTGGCTGAGCTGTTGGCATGCCCAGTATTGACTCCCATACAGCTGGGGGAAACTGAGGCACAAAGGGGCAGTGACTCACTCAAGGTCATGTGGTGAGTCCAGGGCAGAGCTGGGAATAGAACCCAGGAGTCCTGGCCCCTGGACTCTCTGTGGGGGGTGGGACGTGGAGAGCCCCCCCAGAGAGCCTGAAGGCTCAAGGCAGAGAGAGAAGCCCTAGAAGAGAAGTTGGCTGAGCCCTCAGCTGGGGCTCCCTGGATTATCTGGCCTGGCTGGTTCCTGGCCCCTTGGCAGCGCTGCCTCCCAAACACCAAGTTAGCCACAGGGCAAGCTCTGGCGTGTGGCCCAGCCACATTTCAACCTGGGTAACTCTTGGCTGGCTCCCTAGACTCCTGTGGTTTCCATCGGGGTGTTCAGGTCTGGGGCAGTATCATAGAATCCATGGGCTGGAAGAGACCTCACGAGGTCTCAGTGTCATTCCTTACTGCACAACAGCTGCCACACTCCGCCCCAGAGGTGGCTGCACTAGCTGGGCTAACTCCCAGGCATCCACCTCGCACCAGCTTGAGAGGGCAATTTGTCTTCTTCAGGTGGGCCAGGCCAGGAGGACAATGGTCAAAACTTTTCCTCTGGCCTACACCACGTTAATATGCATATGCAAATTAGATCATGCATAGCTAGCCAGTGCCATTGAAGCTGGGAGATCACACTTCACCCTGCAGTGAGTGCCCTGAGCCAGCCTTGGACACGAAAGTAGGATCCACCATGGGAGCAGGCCCAGCCCCTTTGCCTGGGTGGCTCTTGGGTTTGTGGGGGGGTTTTGGGAGTAGGGGCAACAAGGGGGCAGCAGAGACCCAAACCCAAGAAGTCAGATTCATTGGCCTCAGTTTCCCTGGCAGGTGTGTTGGCCTTTTAGCTGCCTCCACCAGAGCCCCCTGTGCAGCCTGCCCTCCCAGTGCCAGGAACAGAGCCCTGGGCGTGTGAGCAGGGACGTCCCTCGCCGCTCTCACACCATCTGTCGCCGAGACTCCAGCCTGGGAGGGATTAACTGAGCCTGGGGGCAGCCGCCCCTCCCCGGCGCTGTGGGCGCTTAGCTTTCGCCTGCCACCTCAGGGCCTGTCTGCCCTGCTTCCCAGGGCTGTGTGAGTTCCCGCAGGGCAGCAGCAGCGCCCATCCAGCCCTCCGCAGCGTGCCCTGAGGGCGTGAGCAGATGTGCCTGGCACCTGGGAGCCCTGCAGCGTCTCGGCCATTCCCTGGGGTAAGATTTCCAGAGGCACCGAGCCCTGGAGCTGGTGCAGCCAGAGGCAGACACTGGGGGTGGGGACGTGGCTTGATCCTGCCCATCTGCTCCTGGTACACTGAAGGCAAAGCCTGGCCAGCCCAAGGCCCTGAGCCACCTGCTCCTCTCCTGGCCAGGGGCTGGGAGCCACTGGGGCAGCATCCCCTTATGCTGAGCGGGCTGGAGGGACGTGCCTTGGGGAGAAGGTCAAGTGCAATCTGGACAGTGCCCCCGGCTGCTCTCCTCATGCACACACCTGGCTCAGCCCAGAGTCCAGGCCCTCTGGACCCCATCCGGGGGCAGAGAGAGGCCTTGGGGAGCTCTGGAGCCCAGCAGAGCACAATTTGCAGGTCCCACCTGGCTGAGAGTGTGGGGGAAAGATGGGAACCCCCCTCCACAATGCTGGAATTGGAGTCACCATCCACCTGGTGACATGCCCCTCGGGGGGGGGACATGCCCCTCGTGCCAGCTGCACCCTGGGGCTCTTCAGCTCCCTGCCCGGTCGCCTCAGCTCCAGAGCTGTGAGTCCCGGGGCGGGGCAGGGCAGGGGACTCCCCTGGGGCCTGTTGGCGGATGCTGGGCTGCACCTGGTGAGATCTGACCCGAGCATAGAGCCGCTGCCGGTGGAACGGGGCCCAGTGGGCAGGCTGCCGTGAGCTGGCAGCCTTGGGCCATTCGGGACATCAGGAGGGTTCAGTGGGGCAGGCGGGGGCTGGCTCGGCTCTGGAGAAGGCCATTTGGGGCTGGCTCCTGGCCTGTGCGCGCCTGATGGGGGCTGGGGCTGCGGCCCTTGCTGCAGGACACCCCGGGGGGGGAGGAGACGCTCTATGCGGACTACAAGCCCCCAGCGCTGGATGCCGTTCGCCTGCCCTGCTACGTGCTGTACCTGCTCATGGCAGCGCTGATTGTGGTGGGCGTCGCCTACGCCATCGTGGGCCACTTGATCAAGGACCTGGTACACGACTTCACTGGTGAGTGTCCTGGGACGCTGGGTGTGCTGGGCAGTGCGCACGGGAACGGGGGTGAGCAGTGAGCGGGGGCACGGGCGGGTGTGAGGAGTCAGCAGTGGGGACACGGGGCAGGTGTGAGGAGTCAGCGGAGGGGACATGGGGCAGGGGTGAGCAGTCAGTGGGGGGACACGGCAGGCGGGGTGAGCAGTCAGCAGGGGGACACGGGGCAGGCCGGGTGAGCAGTCAGCAGTGGGGACACGGGCGGGGTGAGCAGTCAGCGGGGGGGACATGGGGCAGGCCGGGTGAGCAGTCAGCAGTGGGGACATGGGGCAGGGGGTGAGCAGTCTGGGGGGGGACATGGGGCAGGCCGGGGTGAGCAGTCAGCAGTGGGGACATGGGGCGGGGGTGAGCAGTCTGCGGGGGGGACATGGGGCAGGCCGCGGTGAGCAGTCAGCACAGGGACACAGGCCTAGGAGGTGGCTTGGGTGACTCAGATGCTGGGCAGAGACTTGGCCCATCTCAGCTCGAGATCATCTGCTCCAGGCCCTGCGTCTGCTCTGGCTGGAAGCTGTTCCCATCTCGTGGCAGCCAGGCAGCCTCCATCGAGGGACTTGGAGGCCTTGGGGAGGAGGTTGGCGCTCACTGAGCCCTTGGTTTGTAGCCTCAGTGCCAGTGCCAGGCTGGCTGTGGGCGAGGGCTGCTGGGCGTGGGTGGGGGACAGACAGCACCCAGAGCTGGTGTAGTGCAGCCACCTCTGTTGGTGACACACAGCAACGCAGAGCAACCGTTTGGGGCAGGGCAGGTGAGGCTGCCTGGGCTGGCTGAAGGAAGGCAGGGTCCATGTGGGCCGTGAGGGGAATTTGGGCAGGATGTCGCAGTTACCGGCCCCATTGTTAGGAAAAGCCCCAGGGATCCTTCATAAGGACAAGTATCAGGGAGTTCGTGACCCCTCAGCCTCTGCTGCCCACGACGCCATGCTGGGCGCTGGCCTGCGGGATGGAGGCACCTACTGCTGTGCCAAGAATCACTGGAGATTAGGGTTGGAGGAGACCTCAGGAGGCATCGAGTCCAACCCCCTTCTCAGAGGAGGTCTGATCCCAACTAAACCATCCTAGGCAGGGCTCTGTCAAGCTTCTAGGGATGGAGATTCCACCCCCTCCCTAGGGAACCCATCCCAGTGCTTCAACCCCCTCCCAGGGAAATAGCTTTTCCTAAACTCCAACTTTGAGCTCCCCCACTGCAACTTGAGCCCATTGCTCCTTGTTCTGCCATCACTGAGAACAGCCTCTCTCCATCCTCTTTGGAACCCCCTTCAGGTAGTTGAAGGCTGCATCAAATCCCCCCTCACTCTTCTCTTCTGTAGACTAAACAAGCACAATCTCTCAGGGTTGTTTGTTAAGCTGTTAGTTCGAGCTAGGTAGTAATGAGGCAGCGAGTTGCAAATGAAGCCTGGGATTTAAATATCCCAGGCTTCATTTGCATAGTTTTGGCGCCGCCATTTTTAAATCCCCTTAGTGCGAACTCGTGCCCGCGGCTAAGGGGGATTTAAAAATGGCGGCGCTCGGGAACATGCAAATGAAGCCTGGGATATTTAAATCCTGGGCTTCATTTGCAACTCCGCTTGCCCTCATTACCCTACCTAGCTCGAACTAACGAGCTAGTGTAGACGTACCCTCAGTCTCTCCTTATAGGTCATGTGCTTCAGCCCCCTCATCATTTTCGTTGCCCTCCACTGGACCCTCTCCAATGTGTCCACATCCTTTCTGCAGTGGGGGGCCCAGAACTGGACGCAATACTTCTGTAGATCTGCTGGCAATGCTCCTCCTAATGCTCCCCAATCTGCTGTTAGCCTTCTTGGCTACAAGGGCACACTGTTGGCTCAGATCCAGCTTCTCGTCCAGTCTAATCCCCAGCTCATTTTCTGCCAAACTGGTGCTTAGCCAGTTGGTCCCCAGCCTGTAACAATGCTTGGGATTCTTCCATCCCAAGGGCAGGACTCTGCACTTGTCCTTGTTGAACCTCATCAGATTTCTTTTGGCCCAGTCCTCCAATCTGTCTAGGTCACTCTGGACCCTATCCCTGCCCCCCAGCGTAGCTACCTCTCCCCCTAGCTTAGTGTCATCCGCAAATTTGCTCAGGGAGCAGTCCAACCCCTCATCTAGATCATTAATGAAGATGTTGAACAAATCGGCCCCAGAACTGACTCCAGGGGCACGCTGCTTGATACCTACCGCCAACGAGCCATTGATCACTGTGGCGGCGCAATTGGGGTTCCCCCGGTCCTGCAGCCCCGTAGCAGCATGAACAGTCTCCACCAGCCAGTAGAATAGAGAGGGGTTTATTGCTTTTCCAGAATACAGCCCAGCCCAGCCCAGCCCAGCCCATACGTGATGTGGCTACAGGGGCCAGGGCCAGGATGCCTCAGACCCTACGGTTAGGGGGTCTGTCACCCCCAGGCCCCAGCTTAGCCTCTCTTCTCCATGCTTCCCAGACTGCAACTGCCTTCCCCCGAAACCCCCTGCCTATTGTCTCCCTCCCTGCTCTCAACCGGTCGGACAGGTTGGGGGTCTTTTGCATACTTGACTCAGCAGTTGTCCTGCTGGGCCATGCTACAGATAGCTGCCAGTGGGGGGTCACCCACAGCCCATGGCCCAAGCATAGCAACCAGCAAGGTACTAACACTACACCACAATCACCACTTGTTGAGCCCAACAGTCCAGCCACCTTACGGTCCATTATCCCAGCCATGCTTCCTCAGCTTGCTGGCAAGAATCCCGTGGGAGACCACGTCTAAAGCTTTGCTAAAGTCAAGGTGTATCCCGTCCACTGCCTTCCCTGTCCACAGAGCCAGTTATCTCTTCATAGCTGATCAGCCATCGCTGCCTCAGTGTCTATGGCACCTGCGGCCTTGCCTGCCTGCGGCAGAGCTGGCCTTGCGTGCGGGCAATTTCCAGGTAAGCCCTTGGATTAACTGTACATCCCTCACCTCTGTCTTTGCCTGTGTTCAGACTGGGCCTTTGGGCCGAAGCCGGAGGAGCAGCCGGAGGAACAGCCGGAGGCCAGCGGGGGGGCCTCTGTGGGGCATGCGATGGGGGTGCAGGAGAGGCGAGAGGAGGACACCGTCATGAAGGTGGAGGAGGGGCAGGGCTCCCAAGCTCCCTGCACCTTGCCTGGGCTGGAAGCACCCCTGGCACAGCCCCCCAGCACTCCCCGTGGTTCCATCACCACCACAGACTCTCACAGGAAGAAATTCTTCTAGAGTGCGGCATGGAGCAGGCATTGGGGGAGCTCGGGCAGTGGGGCCGGCAGAGCGAGTGCTGGGGGCGGTTGGGCCGGCAGAGCGGGTGCTGGGGCAGTGGGGTCAGTGAAAGGGGCGCTGCCATTGGCAGGTTCAGGAGGGGGCAGGGGCAGGGGCATGGGCCTGGGCCTGGCACACACTCCCTTAGCCAGAGGGGAAGTGAGCTGGAAAAGTCAGATCTAGCTTTGGATTCCAGTCCCCCACCCTGGGCTGCTGCTCTCTGGGTCTGGGCCTGGCCCGGTAGTAGGAAGGGTCCCACGTCCTGCTGGGACCCTGCCCCCTTCCAGAGCTGAGACCTTGGCTCCCAGATCAGGCCCTTCTCTCCTCCCCCACACTGTGGGGGCTGGGCCCAGAGGGGACAATGGACCCCCACGACCCCCCTGGATCCACTCGCTCTGTGCTGGTCTTAGTGATGTTGCCAGGGCGGCGAGGCCTAGTGGGCAAGGCTAGGTCCCTGACTACCTCTGTCCGTGCCAGGGAAGAGCTTTGCCTAAGGATGGCACTGGGGGTGTCGGGTCTATGAAGTCATTAGCATCCGTCTCCTCACAGAGAAGCCTCCACTGTCCACAGCTCCATGGGCTGTGGGGCACCCTTAGCTCCTGCCGCCAGCACAGGCCTGTGGGGCGGGGCAGATGCAGACTCCCCTGCAGAGGAAGGGGGCTGCTCAGGCCGGGCCCCAGCCCACCAAGGCCCAAAGCTGGGCTCAAGACTGGCAGGCAGAGCAAGAACCGCTCGACAGTGCTCCGCTGTGCCCGCTGCCGCTCTCTCGGAGGGCTGCAGGCCACTCTGCTCTTCCCCAGCTGAGCCTGCCTTGGGGCAGGCTGCTTCCCTTGGGGGCGGGCATGTGGGGGAGTGGCCAGGGTAGGGGATCACAAGGGGCTGGGGTGCACCCAGTGTTAACCCATCCAGAGGGGAGGGCCAGCGGCTGGAAGGCTGGGGCTGTAACCCCACCTGTGCCCCAGGAGGTGGGGGGGGTGGAAGGTGTCTCCGGCCAGGCACCACACGCCCCGGTGCTGGGGGGGGCAGAGCTGTTCTGCGGGGGGGGGGGGTGTAGCCATGGAGCAGGTGCCGTTCTGCAGTGGGGGCGGCTGGCGCGTGCTGTACACTGCCCGCCCGAAGGGGAACAGCCAGATACAGCTGGGGGGAGGGTTGGGAAGCGTTGTGGCTTCTCCCAGTGTTTGTCAGGGACTGGTGGCCCCTCACTAACACTGCGGGACAGGGGTGTTGGTAGCTCTCAGCACCAAAAGAGAGGGGGAGGGTCAATGGGAAAGCCGGTTAACCTGATTGACAAGGCAGGCCAGCCAATGAGGAATCGGGGGGGGGGGGCGGTCCTGTCATCCATGTGAATGGGAGCTGCCTGGGCCAGAGTGGGCAGAGCTAAGGAGAAAGCAGGGGCCTGGGCTGCACTTGAGGGACAGGCCACACTGGCCACAGCCCGAGGAGCAGCCCCAGAGCAGGCCTGTGCTGAGGCAGAGTGGAGCTGGGTGCAGTGATCAGCTGGGGAGAGGAAGGGAGGCCCCAGACAGAGGGCCCAGCACAGGGACCCAGTCAAGAAATCTTGTAGGCCAGGCTTGGTGTGGGGTGGCTGAGGCTGGGGAGAAGGGTCCTGCCACCTAGAGCCCAAGGGTATGCGGCTACCGCCAGAGCAGGAGTCTGACCCTCAGCATCCCTGCGGCACAGCTAGGGCCTGGCCGGGGCCTGGGCCTTGTGAAGAACAGACTGTGACCTGCCCTGACATCCCAGAGATGCTGGGGGCGGTTCCCACCGAGTGGGGTGGCCTGTTCTCCTCCCCACTTCCCAGCTTCCCTGCACTTTCAATGGGAAGCTGTTTCCTGCACTGGGTAGGCGCCGGTCAGTGAGCCAGGGAGAGAGTGCCCCAGAGTGGGGCTCCCTAGCCCCAGCCCCAAGTGACCATGACGAGGTTGGGGGGTCGAGCCCCCAGGAACCCTCAGCCCAGCCTTGTTGGGTTATGCAGACTCTGCCACACCGGTGCATGGAAGGGAAGCCCGCGAGGGCAGGGAGGCCTCTGGGTGAACGGAGCGGGAGCCGGGACTCAGATCCCATTTCAGGGGGCAGTGTGCAAGCCAGGAAAGTTCCCCACAATAGCAGGCCCAACCCCCCAGTAACATGCAGCCCAGTGAAAGCCAAACGTCCCCAGCCTGCCCACTCCCCTCCCCCCCCCCCTGTTCGGTTTTAGGTTTTTCATGATGTCACCCAAGTCTCGGGGACAATGTTTGGGTTTTTGAGGGAACAAAACCCGCTCTTGGGTGAGAACATTTTGATCAATAAAGCTCGGCACAAAAAGTCTGGTACCAAGCAGTCCTCAAAACAACAAGGCTCTTTCTGGGGCACTGGTGGGAGGTTGGGGGTTTCTCCTCACCCTCTCCGGGATTAGCCAGGCCCCCTGAGCAGGGTACCCTCATGGCTAGAGTGGGGGTGAGGCTGCCCAGCTCTGGCCTGGATACCTGGGTGGCAGTGTGGCTAGCTGGGGTTGGGGGCCAGGTTTGCAGGAGAGGAGCCTGGGCAGGTGAACAGAGCTGGGGCCTGCCTGACTCAGTTTGGGTTCGGTTCCCTGCCAGGCTGTGGGAGTCCGCCCTAGAGGATCCCACCACACCTCCACTAGCTGGCCAGGCCGGACATGGGCAGCCTGGGATCAGACCAGGAGGTGAAATGAAGTGGGGCTGCCACCCTGAGACCACGCTGTCTGGGCCCAGAGCTGATGTGATTCCCAGGACTGCGATCTACCTGGCCAGGCCGGACATGGACAGCCTGGGATTAGACCAGGAGGCAAAATGAAGTGGGGCTGCCACCCTGAGACCACGCTGTCTGGGCCCAGAGCTGGTGTGATTCCCAGGACTGCGACCAGACAGCCGTGGCACCAGAAGCGCAGCGAGGAGGCTGGGCCGTGTCCCCTGGAGACAGCTGCTTAGATGCCAGCCACTCACCCCAGAGTGGCCGCATGCTGTGCTGCGCAGCACTCTCATGCTGACCTTCGCCCCCCATACACATGTCCTTCCCACCCTGGGACTGAGGCACACACAGACACTGCAGATACACACACACACACGTGCACAGGCTGCAGACATACTGCACGTACACACAATCCATGCAGTCACGTGTGTACAAGCACACACGCACTGCAGTCACTGCATACACACACTCCCACAGTCCTTCCCACACTGGCAGGCATGCACGCATGTTACGTGCACATACGCACGCCCACGTGCACGTTCATTTGACTGCACCGGGCTGCCTGGAGTAGAGTTTGCTGCTGACTCAGGATTTTAGGGGCAGGTCTCTGCCCCAATGTCTCTCTCTGTCCCAGGCACTAGCCCCCTGGGAGGGGCAGGCCCAGACTTCGGATGCAGCTGAGGAGAGCTGGACAGTGGCTGAGCTAGCGCTGCTGGGTCAGCCTCCCTCTGCCACTGGGGATTGCGTAAGTTGGGGGGGAAGATGTGGGTGGGGCTGGGGGTCAGTCGGCTTGTCTCTGGCAGTCTTGTCCTGCCCCGCACCCCAGCAATGCTCCTTCCCTGCAGGCTGCTCCGCCCACGGGGGCTCCAGAAGCAGAGGGACATTCCCCCCCTTCCTGGTTACCGGGGCTGGTGCCCTGCCCAGGCGTCCTGGGAAGGGCTGGGAGCCTGCAGCAGGCCTCTCCGCGCTGGACCATTGCAGGCCTGGGATCTGGGGAAAGACCCTTCCGGGAACAGCCACAGGGGAGATGCTCCCCAAGGCCTCCAGGCCGGGCCAGGGGCATGGGGCTCTTTGGTCCCAGAAGATGCTGCTTCCCAGCCAGCCGGTGGGACCGAGAGTTTGCCCTTCGCGGTCTGGGATGGGAGTCCCAGCGCTCCCACCCTGCGACAGGATGCCCTGGCCCCAGTGGCAGCATGGGCCTGAGGCCGGCTCCTCCCAAAGGGGCTGCCTGGAAGACGCCAGTGTTTATATCTAACTATACTTTGGCACTGTTGCCATGGCTACCTTGGGGCACAGAGCGGCCATGTCAAAGTCCAGACTCCAGCAAGCTGCCTGCCCCCACGGGGAGCAGCGATGGCGTGCCCAGGGCAGGCGCTTCCTGCAGCATGGAGGGGTCTGAGCTGCCCAGGGTGGCTGCCCCCAATGCCCTCTTCTCCCCCCCCCCCCCCCCGCAAGGGGCCTGCCACCCACAGGCTGTGAGGGCCAGACCCAGTGGGCAGCATCTGCCATCCCTCAGCTGTGGACTCGGTGCCCCAGAGGGCATGTGGATGGGGGTCCCTATAGGCCTGGCTGTAAAGGTTGTGCTGGGGCAAACCCCTGTAGCTAGAGGGGGGGGGTCTATGGCTTTGTTTTTGGGGATTTCCTCTGCCAATTGGCTGTTTGCGCCAGCTCCCCCGCCCCTTCCACTCAGCTCCTGCTCCTGCTCCTCTCCACATCTCTGATCTCCACCACCCCGCCCCTGGATCACGCTGCCGCTGAGTCCGACCCTTGCCCCGCTGGGTCGGCCTGCTCTGTTCCCTTGGGGCGCACTGCTCTCAGCCTGCCGAATAGGGCTGGGCCCGCCCCAGGCATTGCTCAGGGAAGTGGCCTTCACTCGCCAGCCAGCCCTCGTGACTCACCCAGGGCGCCCAGATAACAGCATTAATGTTTAGCACAGTCTGCGGCTCACATGAGCCTGGAGCGCGTGACGCTGAGAGGCCCCTGGGGAGCTGCTGACCCCACCCTAGGGCTCCATCAGCCCATTTGTCCACATCCTTTCTGCAGGGGACACAGCCCTCGGAGGCAGCTGTCGTGGCTGGTACTTCAGCCAGTGCCCTGGGTATCGAACCGGGGACGCAGGTGCTAAGAACATGCTGCTGCAGCCAGGCCCTAGCCCCACCTCCCGTCCCCTGGGGCTCAGGCACAGAGAGGGACACTCACGCTGCCCAGTGGGTGCCCAGGGCTGCAAGGGGGGGGGGCTGTATGAGCAGCTTTGCCTCCCTGGTTCTCACCACTGCAGCCCACCCACTGTGCTGAAGGCAGAGCCGCCATTGGCCCTGTGGTGCAGCTGGGAGCCCCGGGCAGCTGCCCTGGGGGATGCTCTGGCGTTGCCTCATGGGTAGGGTGCTTGGCAAGGCCCCTTGCCTCTGCCCTTGGGCAGGACAGGCCCTGGGCTGGGCTGGCCCCAGAGCGAGGTGGCCATGGCAACCATCATGGGGCAGCAGGTACCAGTGCCTGCCTCTCCCTGGAGCCAATCAGTATCCCCCCGAGATTCAATGTGTAGCCCCCCACCAGGCCCGCTGGTGGGAGCTCAGTGCTATGGGGAGGCCCACGGTATGCACAACAGGGGGCTGCAGCATGTCACAGATGGGGAGGGGGTTGGAGAGGTGCCAGACACCCATCTCCCACAGGGCTTCCAGGGCACGGCTCCCGGCTGTGTTCTTCCTACCCCTGCACCACGTTCCCTGCCCTCGGCTTCCCCACGGGAGGAAGGGGGAGGAGGTGGTGTGGGGAGGCCGCTCACTTGGCTGGCAGAGGCCCCAGACCTGCTCACCATGACTGGCTACAAAAAGCCTCAGCTGGGCCAGGAGCAGAGACAGGCAGGTGTGGAGAGCTCTGTGGCCAGTGGCAAGGACCTGCCTGCCAATCTGGGCATCGGTAGCACAGCCCACCACAGGAACAGCCCGTTGCGCCCCACACGTGCCCTGGTCTTCATGGCCACAGCCCCTCTCCATGGCTCGGCCTAGAGTCGGGGCTGGACACAGACGGGTGCGCCCAGCCTAGCCTAGCAGCATAGCCCAGGGTCTCTCTAAGTCCTGGTGTGGCCCCCACGCCCTTGGGGGGGAGGGGATGCTGGGGATGAGACCACAGAGGGCACCTTGTCCTGCAGCTGTTGTCAGGCTCTGTGGCTGGAGTTGGGCAGAGAACAGCAAACCATAAATCAGAACAGAGATTCGGGTCGGTCCTGGACAATTTGGGAATTGGCACTGTCCGGTTGGGGCCAGCAAAGTGTGCATGTGTGTCCCTGTGTATCTCTGGGTCTTTGGAGTGGTCCCTGCATACCTGTGTGTGTGTGTGTGTCCCTCCTGCACACCTCTGGGGCTAAGTCTAGACTGGCATGATTTTCGGCAAATGCTTTTAACGGAAAAGTTTTTCCGTTAAAAGCATTTGCAGAAAAGAGCATCTAGATTGGCACGGACGCTTTTGCGCAAAAAGCACTTTTGCGGAAAAGCGTCCGCGTTAATCTAGACGCGTTTTGCAAGAAAGCCCCGATCGCTGCGCCATGCCATCGGGGCTTTTTTAAAAACACTTTAGCTGTCTACACTGGCCCTCTTGTGCAAATATATTTGTGCAAGAGGGCTTTTTCCCGAATGGGAGCAGCATAGTATTTGCGCAAGAACACTGACAATCATACATTAGATCGTCAGTGTTCTTGCGCAGATTCAAGCAGCCAGTGTAGACAGGGCCATCTGCTTTTGCGGAAAAACTTGCCAGTCTAAACGCAGCCTGTGTGTTTGGGAGGGGGGTGTCCATGCACCAGTGTGTGTGTTTATGTGTGCCTGCACACCTGCATCCCTGCACACATCTGTGTGCCTGGAATGTGTCCCTGCACTTGTCTGTGTGAGTCTTCCCCCCCGCGTACCTGTGTGTGTTTGGGTGTCTACTCACTTTTGTGTCCCTACACGCGTATGTGTGTGTCCACCTGCACACCGCTCTGTGTGTGTATGCACAGCCAAGTGTGTTTGTGTGTCCATGCATACCTGTGCATGTTTGGTGTGCATGTGTAGCCCAATGGATTTGAATCCACAGCTGGTCCCCCATGTGCCCCGCCTCAATCACCAGGCCAACAAAGGGTGAAGTGTGTTCGCAGAATGGAGCAACTTCCACCGGCCGCGAGTGACTTTGCTCTCCTAGGAGGGGACGCTCCCAGCTCAAGTCCTTGCTGAGAACAGGGATCGGGGTTGGGGGTGGGGTGTCTGGCATCTCAGCACTGCAGTGGCCCATCCCCAGCGGCTAGGAGAAATGCTGCCCAGCTTGCCGGCCGGGCCTGACCGCGTCACAGCTGGGCGTTCTGGGTCGGTTGAGCTGGAGCTGGGCAGCAAATAAACTATTCGCCTGAAAAACGTCACCCAGCTCTCTGCACGGAGCCTGGAGTCTGGGATGCCTGCCCCTTTCTCGCCTGCCTCCCGCTGCCTCCAAAGGGTTACAGGAATCTGGTTGCCATGGTGCCTTGAACACAGGAGTTGGCATTTGCCCTCTTGAGCACAATAAACCCCCTGGCTGGCGTCCCTGCGCGATCAGACGGAGGGTTAGTGCGCTGGGTGCGGGCGCTGCCTGCGGGAGTGGGTTGAGCTCAGATTCGTCCCCACGCGATCCCTGCGCCACTCCTGGGTTGGGACAGCGCCTGGCGTCTGGGACAACAGGCAGCTGCCAGGCCAGCTGGGCACCATGTCTCCTCTCCATGTCCTGCCGCTCGCACTGCTCTGCATCGCCGCCTCGCAGGCCCAGGATGGTAGGGACAGATTGAGCGGGGGTGGGAAAGCACAGGGATGGGCTGCTGGCAGAAGGGGGCAGGAGATGAGTCTAAACAGAGCCCTGGGCACAGGCTCCCTGGGCTGAGCTCTGGGGTGCGAGCTTTGGGAGCCCTGAGAGCAAGCAGGGCAGTGGGTGCTGGAGATGGCTTGGGGAGGGCTCAGTCCCCCAGATCACATCCCATGGGAAGGCTGCCCACAGTGCAGTTGGTGAAGCAGCCCAGGGAACCCCCCTTGGGTACCAGCTCCCCCAGTGTTATGGGGGGAGGAGTCCTGGGCCTCAGGGATCAGGCCCCCTCCCGACCAACTCCTTCCCTGTGGCTTGGCAGGTGCAGTGAAGGGCACCACGGTGGGCTCCCAGGCACTGCAGCCCTGGCTGGTGGGGCTGACGGCCGTCGTCGTCTTCCTCTTCATCATCGTCGTGCTGATGATCATCAACAGAGTCTGGTGCCACAAGCAGCGCAGGTGGGCTCCCGCTCTGCCCCCATGGGGGTATCCCGCAGCACCCTCCCCTTGGCCGCCTCCAGCATGGTGCAGAGTGCCCTGTGCTGCCCTTCTAATCTCCCGGCCCCCGGACCTGCTCTCTGCTGTCACTGTCAAGGACTGTCTGAGACCACAGAGAGCTGTGACTGCCCGGGCTGGGAGTCAGGGCCCCCGAGTTCTCCTGCCAGCTCTGGGAGGGCAGCGGGATCTAGTGGTTGGAGCAGAGCATGCAGGCAGGGCTCCTTGTTTCCATTCTCAGGAGTATTAGTGACTTGCCTGGGGCAAATGGCTAAACTTGCTGTGTTACCGTGGGCAAGTGCCGCTCCATGCCTCAGTTTCCCCATCTGTTTAAAGGGCATAACAGAGCTTGCCCCCCCACTGCTGGGAGGATGGTGAATGGATGCCCTAGTCAATGTCCAAGGAGCACTGGGATGCCCTACGCGATCACTAACCGGATTGGTAAAACGTTTTTGAGATCCAGGAACAAACTGCATTGTCAGAGGGCACAATGCAGCCGCTCCCTGTAATCTCGGAGTGGAGCCTGCTGCCAGGTGAAGGACGCCCTCTGCTCGGGGGTCTCCTGCACAGGAACCAGCAGTTTGCTGCTTGTCTGTGGCCTGTTCTCTGTATCAGGACACCCCCGTGCTCTACAGTTGCGAGGGGCCAGGGCATAGGGTGTATTGAAAGTGCCAAGTCCCGGCTGTGCCAGGCTACTACAGGTGAAATGGGCAGGGCCATCTGCAGCTAAGGTGACCTAATTGTTCCATTATCAGCCCCTGTTTTCGGCTGCATATAACTTGGCCAAATTTGAAGAGCTTGGGCTGAAATTTTCCAGCTGCGTCTCAGCCTTGGGTGGCTACAGTGCAGCCTTTCAGAGAACAAGGCTGGGGAAATCCTGCCCATTCCTTTGAAGAGCTCTAGCGCCTCCGGGCTCTGGTGCAGGAACGTAGGCCCCTGGCAGGGGTACGATCCTGGGTGTAGAGAGGTCCCTTTGTGCCCATGAAAGCTCATTGGGGTTTGGTCGAGCGCCAGGCCTGCGGAAGCTGCTCTGCAGCGCTTGCAGGCAGCTCGCTGCTAAAGTTCCAGCTGCGCTGGGCTTCTCCGGGCTGACGGAGCCTGGGCTGTGGACCAGCAGCGGCAGGGAGGGGAGCTGGCCCGGGAGCCAGCGGGACAGCAGCATGGATTCTGGTGCTGTCTCTCCCTTGGACACACTTGACAGCGTCTCTGGGCAGCACAGGGCCCAGCCCATCCGTCCGTGGCAGGAGATACCAGGCTTGCCGTCTGCTTGGCTGAGAGGGCAAAAGAGCTGGGACTCGAGCTCCCGCATTTCAGAGCCACCAGCTGAACCCAAGTACTTGGCTGTGGCGACTGCACACCCTGGGCCAGTGGGTCTCCATCGCTGTGTGCGCAGGCCCCCTCTGTAATGCTCATGGCCTGTCGCAACCCACTAAATAGTCTGGGGGAGGCCCTGGGGTGGTTTTGGTCAGGTCTTGCCCCACGGGAGGGGGTCGGTCCTGCCTGATGCTCACCCCGCAGCAGCAGCTCCTGCAGGCCCTGTGTGTGGGGCTGGTGGGGCTCAGCTCTCCACTCTGCAATGAGGAGGAGTAATGGTAGTTCGAATTAGGAGCTTTAATTCGAACTATCTAGCCCGTGCCGCGTGTAGCCGCGTGTAGCCGCGGGCAGGGAGTTCGAACTACTGGGCATTTAAAAATGGCGGCGCCTGGGAACATGCAAATAAAGCCCGGGATATTTTAATCCCGGGCTTCATTTGCAAGTTCGAATGACTACATTAGCTACCCTAGTTCGAACTAGGGTGGCAGTGTAGACATACCCCCTGAGATTTGGCTCATCCGGGGTCCATCGTCATGACGGTTAGGCTGCCTGGCCTGTGCGGGAAGCCTGGTGGTTGCAGCACCTGGCGCAGAGAGGTGAGCCCAGGTGACAGGAGCTGCAGCACCTGCCACATGACCCTTAAGAGCATAAGAACGGCCAGACTGGGTCAGACCAAAGGGCCATCCAGCCCAGTGTCCTGTCTACTGACAGTGGCCAGTGCCAGATGCCCCAGAGGGAGGGAACACAACAGGGAATCCTTACGTGATCCCTCCCTGTCACCCACCTGCAGACAAAGAGAGGCTAGGGACACCATTCCTACCCATCCTGGCTAATAGCCATTGATGGACCTCACCTCCATGAATCTATCTAGCTCTTTTTTGAACCCTGTTAAAGTCCTAGCCTTCACCGCATCCTCTGGCAAGGAGTTCCACAGGTTGACTATGCGCCAAGTTAAAAAAAAAAACCTTCCTTTTGTTTGTTTTAAACCTACTGCCTATTCATTTCATTTGGTGACCCCTAGTTCTTTTATTGTGGGAATAAGTAAATAACTTTTCCTTATTCACTTTTTCCATATCAGTCATGATTTTATAGACCTCTATCATAGCCCCCCCCCCCTTAGTCTTCTGTTTTCTAAGCTAAAAAGTCCAAGCCTTTTTAATCTCTCTTCATATGGGACCCATTCCAAACCCCACATCATTTCTGTTGCCCTTTTCTGAACCTTTTCCAAAGCCAATAGATCTTTTTGGAGATGAGGCGACCACATCTGTCCCAGTTTGGGGTCCCGGCCCACAGGCTGAGAAGCTCTGGCCTAGATGATAGTCCTGTGGAGAGCCAGGAGAAGCACCTCCAGTTCCAGCTTCCCTTCATGCCTCTTCTGGCTCGCAAAAGCACTAGCAGGCGCCTCCCAGTGACTGGCCCAGGCGGAGGATAACAGCCTACTACCGCCACTAGCCCCTCCCCCATTTAGTGCAAGTAGCAGAGGTCTGTGCTGAGGATGGAGAGGCCCTGATCCTGGCTCTCTGTGGGGAGAGTGCGTTATGATCACACATGATGCAGTTTCTGCTTTGAATTCACCCCCCTGGAGCATTCACACCAGTCCATTTTCCTGGTGGGAATTCAAAACCATCTGGCTGGAAAATTGTTCAACCAACAGGGTCTCACCAGGGCCCTTGTGTGCTCACCCGGCTGGGCACTGGGACAGGCACGTTCTGTGTCCAGCACCCATAGAGCTGGCCGAGGGTCCCGCTGCAGCTGGGACAGGCGCTGTGCTGCCCCATGGCACTCTGGGGAGAGCTGGTTGCCCAGTGCCCTCTGACTCCCTGTATCCTTGCTCTTTCCACAGGAACGAGGCGGAGCTGCTGGGAGACCCTGCCAAAGCCAGGTAGAGTTAACCCTGGCCACATGCCAGCCCCACTGCTCTGGGGTGGGCAGTTGAGCCTGAGGGGAAGCAGGGCCTAGTGGCTGGGTGCTGGCCTGGCAATCAGATTATAATTCCCAGCTCTTCCACTGGCTCCCTTGGGCCAGAAGCTCCGTCTTTCTGGGCCTTAGTCCCCCTCTGGACAAGGGGGAATGGCTCTGCCCTGCCCCACAGGCTACATAGGGCAGCAACTGTGGGGTGCCCAAGGCCTATGGGCAGGGGCCAAATAAGGGCTCTGGCTGGACTCCTCCCAACTAGGGACCGCCATGAATAGCCTGAACTGCCAGCAGCCTTGTGCCTATTGGCCCTAAGAAATGGATCTGCCCATGGCTCATCTCCTGGTGACAGGAGAGTCAGTAACACCTCCAGGTGAGCTCCGGCCCCGCCAGGGACACCCGCCCAGAGCCAGCCCGGCCCCAGTGAGCTCTGGCCCCACCAGGGACACCTGTGCAGAGCCAACCCGGCCCCAGTGAGCTCCGGCCCCACCTGGGACACCCGCCCAGAGCCAGCCCGGCCCCAGTGAGCTCCGGCCCCACCAGGGACACCCTCCCAGAGCCAGCCCGGCCCCAGTGAGCTCCAACCAAGTCTCCCAAAGCAGCAGGCAGGTCCCAGCCACTAGGCAAGTCTGGGTGACTACAACAATGCCTGTGTGTGCACATGTGTGTGGGTGCCAGTGTGTTTGTGCAGGTGTAACTCACACTCAGTGGGGTTCACTGTGCCATGCAGTGGCACTTAGACCACTTGCAGTGAGAGATAAGAACAAGGGAGCTCTACAGCCTAAGTTGGGAGCCTGCTGGCTTGTAGCTCAAGCCAGCCCAGCCCCAGGGAGCTCCGGCTCCACCAGGGACACCTGTGCAGAGCCAGCCTGGCCCTCAGTTCCTACACCAAGGCTACGTCTACACTGGAGGCCTCTTGCACAAGAACTCTTTTGCGGAAGAGTTCTTGTGCAAAAAAATCTTCCACAAGAGCACGTCCGCACTGCCATGGGCTTTTGCACAAAGAGCTGTGCTTTTGCACAAGAGCATCCATGGCAGTGTGGATGCTCTCTTGCGCAAGAAAGCTCTGATGGCCATTTTAACCATAGGGGCTTCTTGCGCAAGAAATTCATGTTGCCTGCCTACACTGCCCTCTTGTGGAAGAGCTCTTGCGCAAGAGGGCTTATTCCTCGTGGGGAGAGGAGTAACTCTTCCGGAAGAAGCCCTGTTTTACAACACTAGACTGTAAATTTACTTGCGCGCAAGAACGCTCGTGCAGTGTAGACAGCAGGCAAGTTTTTGTGCAAGAACGGCTGTAGACATAGCCTTAGTGCCTACACTAAGTTCCAGAGATCCCAGGTTTGAATCCACCCTATAGCTGTTACACAGGGATTGTGTGTGTGTTGGGGGGGGGGCTGTGTGTGTGCAGAGACTGTGTGGGAGTGGGTGTGAGTGTGTGTGTTCAGGGGCTCATGCGTGAGCAGTGGGCTGGATAGAACTGGAGGGCAAGGGCTGCTCTCAGTGTGGCCTGTCAGACCCTCAGCAGGACTGGTGACAAAGCAAGCATCTTCTCGGGGGGGGGGGGCATCCCCTCGCAGCTACACTCTGCAGCTGGGATTTCTCAGATGCATGTCATGTGCTCTATACTGCTAATGTCCAGTGAGGATCCTCCTACAGCTTAGGAGCTGAGCAGGAGGCTCTGGGTTTTGTCCCTGCTGCTGCCCTTAGGGCCCAGGTGGCTGTGACCAGCCGTGCAGTGGCAAACGAGAGGCCAGAGGTGGTGACTGGCTTGCTAGGATTAGAGCCATGTCCAGGGTGTGGGTGTGACTAATTCACACGTGTTCAAGCCCCTGGGCCAGCTGTGCTCTGAAGGCGTGGGAGCAGGGCCGGGGAGCCAGGGAGCGGCCGTTACCCCGAAGGATCTGAGCTAGCTAACGAACACGGATCCAGCATGCACCAGGCGTCCTAGGGAGCGGCCCGCTCACCCTCCCCTCCCCGCCCAGCCCTGGGATCTGCATTTCCTTGCTCTGTTCGGCAGGCACGTGGAAAACCCCTATGACAACAAGGCGCTGGAGGACGACGAGGAGCTGGCGAGGAGGAAGGAGGATAAAACAACCTCCCTGTGAGGAGCCTGCGAGCTGGGCGGGTGGGGACCATGGAGCTGCCACCGCCACGTTCCCCGCTGTGCCGCCCTGCACCCGGATCAGCTCACTTCTTCCCAGTGTCTGCCCAGCTCTGCCCAGCCCCTCCCTGGCCCGGGGAGCTCCCGGCTGCCCCATGCAGGGGAGAGCAGCAGGCCTGGCCCACCCTGGCCATGCAGGCTGCGCTGTGAGCTGCTCTTGCTAGCGTGCGCTATGCCAGGGCACAGCGGGCACAGCCACCCCCCTCTGCCTCCTCCTAGCTAGCTCGGCCCTTGGTCATCCAGTGGGGGGCTCGGCAGCCACCTCTGCTGCTCTCCCCGACCCCCAGCCGGCGCCACAGCCCCCTGCAGGCGGGGCCAAACCAGGCCTTGTGCAGGCTGAGCTTGTGGTGCAGGAGCCTGTGAACTGCAGTGGGGAGGGGGCAGAACAGTCTCCCCAGGGCTGTCCCTGGGTCTCTGAACCCGGATGGGCCATGGGCACCTGGGCACCAGTGCCCTGTGCAGCCCCTGGGGCTGGAAAAATGGCAGCAGAGATTGGTGCCACCTGCTGGCGGGAGCGTACCACACCGGGCACAGCGAGTGCGGAATGGCTGGGCAGCCAGTGGGACAAGGCCCGTGGGCGCCGGAGCCTGCTCTTATATTTACACGAATAACAATAATAAACGGCTTGGCCCTTGGTGGTGAGGAGCGGCTGGTGCAGTGCGTGGGCCTGGCGCAGGGCCGGAGGCTGGCGTGTGCAGGGAGCCTGAGCCCGCCAGCAGGCCTGCAGCCGCACCCATGGTGCCTCATGGAGGGGCAGGTTGCGTGTCCAAGCCCCTGCCACCGGGATGTCTGGCCACCCCAGAGCACCGGCCTGGGCAGCACAAGGGGCGCGAGGAACCTGCTTCTGGGGCCACAGGGTAAAATAAAGAGACTTTCTCAGCTGCGTGACGAGCAGGGGGCCGGGGTCGGGCCAGAGCCAGGCGAAGCTGCACTTTTATCCCCTCCCCGCTGGCGCGCCTCTCTGCCAGGCCCTGGCTGCACGGTCATGCTACGCCCAGCCGGGCGAGCCCAGGGCCTTGCCGCAGCAGCTCTGCTGTCCGAAAGTGAACCCCGCTTGTGAGTGGCTCACCTGGGCCGGGCCCGCGGGGGTTGGGGGAGTCTGTGCAGAGCCCCCATACACAGCTCCGTGGCAGGGACCCAGCCTCCACTGGCCCCACTCCCCAGGCTGTGTGACCTGGCTCATCCCACCTGCACCTCCTTAAGGCAGGCCCTGCACCCCCTTTGCCCCCAGAACAGAGACCGGGGAGCCTACTGAGGCAGTGCCAATGGCCTCTCCCTGCACTACTCCCAGGCACACAGGGTACCAACCGTCCATGCACCCGGCTGCTCGACGCAGGCTCTGCCTCAAGGGGCTACAGGCGGCCCTAGGCCTGGTCCCCTGCCAGAAGGGAGACTTTGTGCACCTGGTACCTCTGTGGCACCCCAGGAGCTGGCCGTGTATCAGTGCTGGCGTCATGGCAGCACCCCAACATGGCACCCAAGAGCCAGGCCCTACTGCCCTGGGGCTGCTCAGCCCCCACGTGAGCAACAGGCCCCAGACTAAAGAGACCAGCTGGACACATGGTGGGAGGGGAAACTGAGGCACTGGGTGGGTAGGGCACTTGACCAAGGCCATCCAGCAGGGCAGTGGCAGAGCCAGGACTAGGCCCCAGGTGTCCGAAGGAGGCCACATGGGGCTGTTGCTGGGGTGGGGCATGGGGCTGGGGCAGGGAGCTGCTTTCGGGAGTATGAATGCCCTGTCACCCTGTCGGCCACCCCTGCCCATCGCCCCTCTCGCTAGGGGAATGACTCCGGGGCCCAGCCAGCCCCTCCCCAGCTGTGCCCTTGGCCCCGAGCTCTGCAGGGTGCAGCTTGCCAGCAGGCTGCTATTAGGGCTGGACTGGGGCCTCTCAGACTCTGCTGGAATTTGGGGGCACTCACTGGGGGGCTGGCAGCTGCTGATATCCGTCCTCCCAGGCCCTGGGGAGCCCCGGCAAGCCCCGGCCCCCTCCCTGCCTCCCACTCAGGACACAGGGGTGGGGGTCTCTGGAGGCCCAGGCTGGGCAGCCTGGCAGCAGAGACCCTTGAGGGAACAGCTCCGCAAGCTCAGGGCAAAGGCGCTGCTGCCGGGATGGGGCCTCCCTGCGGACAGAATGCGCCAGCGTCTGACCCCCACTGCTTTGCTGAGCAGACAGGCACGGCCTGTGGACCCCCCGCAGGTCCCAATGGACACTAATCGTGTATCCCCTCCCTCACAGTCAGCATTAAGGAACTCCGAGGAGGCTGAGGAGAAACTGGGCCTTGGGCACAGACTCCCTGAAGTAGCTGGGGGGGTGGAAGGGAGGGGCGGCCCGCTCCCAGAAGTGTGGCAGAGTCACTAGGCTACCACACGCACACGCTGCTGGGCACTCACATCCATCCACGCACACGCTGCTGTGCACACTCATCCGCACACGCTGCTGTGCACACTCATCCATCCACACACATGCTGCTGTGCACTCACATCCATCCACGCACACGCTGCTGTGCACACTCATCTGTCCATGCACTGCTGTACATACTCGTTCCTCCATGCACACACTGCTGTGCACACTTATTCCTCCATGCACTACTGTGCATACTCATCCCTCCATTCATTGCTGTGCACATTCATCTGTCCATGCACTCCTGTGTGCACACACGTCCCGCCAGGTGCTGCTGTACACACTTGTCCCCTCCTGTGCACAAACTGCTGTGCACACTCATCTCTTCCCATGCACATGCTGCTGTGCACACTCATCCCCCCCCATGCACACATTGATTTGCACACTTATTCCTCCATGCACTGCAGTGCACACTCATTCCACGCATTGCTGGGCATACTCATCCCTCCATGCGCACACTGCTGTGTGCACTCACCCCCTCTTCTAATTCCTCTCACACCAAGGTTGCCAACTTTGAATTTTGAAACAAAGGGGCTGTTTTCTCACACACCCCCACTCGATATTACGAATTCCGAGGCTGGAGCTGTGCAGTTGAAGATGCTGCCACCACAGTGATACAATTGCACCAGATCTGAGACCCAGCACTTGGTGGGTGGTATCCACAGTGAGGCTGACTGGCCATGTGTGACTTCTCTGCGTGTATCAGCTTTGTAAGTGGCGTTGTGGACCCAGCCATGGCTTTGTGGCTCTCCCCTGTGCTGGGCTCCAGGGCAACACCCAGATGGACCTGCCCCAGGGCCAGCCGGCTGTAACGACACAATGGGCCCAGCCCGGCTGGCAATGGCTCATCCAGCAAAGGGCCAAGGGCCGCCCGGTGATTCACAAACCACATGAAGACACGGGAGGGTCCAGGTGAGCTAAGATGCCACCTTTTCCCAGTCTCTTTCCAGGCTCATGTGACTCTGGACTCCGTATCAGCCGGTCACTTTCCATGCCCCTGGGCGGCCAGACAGCACTAGCTGTGACATCCCTGCTGTGCCTCCTTCCTGCATCAGCCGAAAGGAGCTTTTCAGCCCAAGGGCTGAGGGGCCTTCCAAGCTTTTGGGGCTACCAGAGCGACGTTACAAGCCAGCTGGCCATGCAGTCACTGTTCCACTCTGGAGCTAAGGACTTTACTGTTACCCTCCTATGCCCTGGTAGCTGTTTATTATGGGCGTCTTTTCTTTTCGTAATATATCTTCGGCGAGGACACAGTGGCTTGGCTGGCAGCATGATACGTGGGTAAAATCTGCAATGCCTGTTGGCCTGGGGGCAAGGGGCTGCCATTAGCAGAACCGCACAGAGGACTAGGGCCCTCCCAGACACAGGCCATGACGAATCTGTCCCAGACTGTGAAATCTGGTCTCCCTGGCGAACTGTGTCGCGACCCCCCACAATAGCCTCATGAGCGACCCTCCTTGTAGGTCAGGAGCCCAGTCTGAGAACCGCTGACGTAAATGTTTCTACTTGCAAATACGGAATCACGATTTGTGACAACACCATGACACGTTCGATTTCAGATCAGAAACGGGACGGTCAGATGTTTGAAACGCCAGGACCCTGAAATGTACCCAAATGGCCCATGAATGTGGCAGGGCCCTATAGCGCTGCCAGGCTGCCCAAGGGGGCATGGCCCTTCCGGGCACCTGCTCACATTAATCATGGCGCTGACGGGGACTCACCTGCACTCTCGGGGGTGTTTCTCGTGGCTTTTTGCAGCACTCAGCAGCTCCCCAGCTTTATCTTGTTGTAGAGAGATAAAGAAATGTGGGACGTCCCTTTTGCATCCTGGTGGCTGGAAACCAAGGCCCCCCATGATCCCAGGGTCTGCAGCTTTCAGCAGAAGGCCAAGTGTCATGGGCATTGTGAGAAATTGGGGGGGCAGCTAGCAGGATGGGAGGCAACAGAAGTGGGGGGAGCAGATACTGTAAGATTCCTGTGGCGGGGAGGCCCCAAAGTTTGTCAGCAGGGGGCACAGTGTGTGTTTGTGTGTGAGACCGGGGGCACAGTGTGTGTCTGTGTGTGTGTATTTGTGCGTGTGGACGGGGCGCAGGCTAGCAGCACAAGTACCTAGCCAGGGGTCTGGCGGACGTGTACAGCTGGCCCTGGGGTCCTTGCTGCGGTGCCCACACTGCTATTGTTAGCTGCACCAGCTGGATTAGAGCTAGCGTGGGCACATCTCCCTGGGCAGCAAGCCCCTCTGCTGCCGTGTGGCGTGCGGCTGGCCAGCAGGGCTGCAGGTCGGGGCTGAGGGGCATTGGCAGAGCTGCACGGCAGAAAGTGTTTGTGGGGTGCATGAGCGAGGGCAGGTTTCTGCTGCCCCTGCCCGTGCTGCGCTGTGCCTGGGCCCCGCACTGTCAGCCCCTCATGTTCCTTGTGCACGTTCCGATCTCACAGCGCAGGGACCGGCGCCCCCTTTTGGGCCTGGGCCAGGCCTGCGCAGCCCCGTGGGTGGCTCCTCTCAGAGCCGGTGCACGAGGAGAGGAGGGGGCTGGAGGCGTGGGAACAGCCGAGGGGTCCTGGCCTGTCCCGCGGCTCTGATCTGTGAAACTGTGGGAGCAACGCTGGGCCAAGGAGCTGGCAGGGGACTGGGGCTAAGCTGCTCCCCCTGCCAGGCCTGCAGAATGGCCACAGGGCTGCCCAAGAGGAGAAAAGCTGGTGTGTCCCAAATCCAGCCGGATCGGGGACTGAAGCCTAGAGCTGGTTAATCCCACCCCTGGCCTGTCTGGGGCCCCTTGAAAGGGCCTTGCCAGGGAGGGGACTTGGCACTGGTGCTGTGGCAGGATACACTCGCCATCCTCCTCTGTTTCCCTCCCCTCCTGTGCCCTCCCACTCCCCACTGTCCTCCTCAGCCCGGCACGCCAGGGGCCCCGCACAGCACGGCCGGCAAGGCCTGGCCAGCCCGGGCTGCGGCAGTGAGCTGGGGCCAGAGCAGCTGCCACGAAGTTTGGCCTGAGCGGCCGTCCTGGCTGGAAGCCTCATTCCCCTGGCTTTGCTCCCCCTTTGCCTCTCTCCCTGGCGACCGCCTTGTCGCTCGCCGGCCGGGATGCGGGGTCCCAAGGCGGAATGGAGTGGGACCGGCCCTTTCTCCGCACACGGAAGGACCATGGGCTGAGCCCTGGGCCCATCTGGTTGCTTTGGATCCTCATGCGGCCCAGTGTCTGTGCGTGTGCCCCTGTTGAGGTGCCCTGCTCGCCTTTGTGAGGCGTCTGTGCCCCTGGCTGGGCCCTGGCTACCTGGCCCGGGCCTGGCAGGACTCGGCTGATGCTGGACTCGGGCTCTTGGGCCCTTTAGCCAAGCTGGTTAGCCCAGCAGGGTGGCAGGGGCAGGGCTAACTGGCTGGATCCCAGCAGATACAGGTAACGCGGGGGGAGGGGGTGGTGGTCATGCCAGGACACAGCCCAGACTGGGTTGCCATCTGCAGGGAGAGGCAGGGGCTGTCCTATCACCCCTCCCCCACTGGCCCAATCCCAGCAGCACTGGCAGAGCCCCCTGGGCTGGGCCATGCCAGGCTGCTGCCAAAGTGAGTGTGTTGGATAGGAGAAGGGCTGGCCAGCAACTGGTAACTAAACGGTTAAACTCAGGTAGCTAGGTGGTGTTGGCAGGGAGCCAGGAGAGCCAATGGGAAAGGGTGTTGAAATTTGAATTGAAAAGATATACCTGCCTGCTGTTTCCTTTGTGTGAGTTTTAAGCTAGGAGCTGGGGAAACAAGATGAATTTAACTAGGCAGAACTACCATGCCTACAAGGAATACTGGGCATGCAAATGGACTGGACCTCGAAGCACAGCTTGTGAATGGATAAGGAATGTCTATTTAGATGCGATCAGGTTATTTTCTTTGTTTTGTTGTTTGGTTAAACTTCTCTGTGCTAAGTCCATGTGCCCCCCCCATACACTGTATCTAAGCTGTAGCGAAGAGATGCCATTTTTCTCTGTGTTTTAATCTGTTCTCTTCTTTGTTGCTCTGTAACACCTAGCAGCCAAGTATGCCTTATCAAGGATATCTTTTTGTTTTGTTAATAAACTCACCTTTTTAAAGGTGATGATTTGACTCTTGTGTCCTGGAAGGTAACGGGAGGTCTGTGTATGCCTGCCTAAGGAGGCCAGCTATCAGGGACTGTGGTTTGTTTTCTCTCTTTTCCCCCCAAGCTCTCGTGTGAAAAAAGGGCTTGGGTGGGGTCCCCCTCTGGAAGAAGTTCAAGTGCTTCTTCCTGGCTCTGAGAAAAAAGGGGTTATTTTTACATTTGATGGTGGCAGCCTGTCTCCCAGGGCCAAGGAATCTGTGATCTTGGGGAGCTTTGAACAGAAGCCTGTAGAGGCAAGGTATCTTTAAGGAAAAAGTGAATAAGGAAAAGTTATTTACTTATTCCCATGATATAAGAACTAGGGGTCACCAAATGAAAGTAATAGGCAGCAGGTTTAAAACAAACAAAAGGAAGTTTTTCTTCACGCAGCGCACAGTCAACCTGTGGAACTCCTTGCTAGAGGATGTGGTGAAGGTAGGACTTTAACAGGGTTCAAAAAAGAGCTAGATAGATTCATGGAGGTGAGGTCCATCAATGGCTATTCGCCAGGATGAGTAGGAATGGTGTCCCTAGCCTCTGTTTCTCTGCAGGTGGGTGACAGGGGAGGGATCACGTAAGGATTCCCTGTTGTGTTCCCTCCCTCTGGGGCATCTGGTATTGGCCACTGTCGGCAGACAGGACACTGAGCTGGATGGCCCTTTGGTCTGACCCAGTCTGGCCGTTCTTATGTCTCCCACCTTCTGCACTCATAGAATCATAGAACCATAGAGCTGGAAGAGACCTCAGAAGGCCATCAAGTCCAGCCCCCTGCTCTAGGCAGGACCAATCCCAACTAAATCAGCCCAGCCAGGGCTTTGTCAAGCCGAGACTTAAACATCTCTAGGGATGGAGATTCCACTACTTCCCTAGGTAACCCATTCCAGTGCTTCACCACTCTCCTAGTGAAATAGTTTTCCTAATATCCAACCTGGACCTCTCCCACCACAACTTGAGACCATTGCTCCTTGTTCTGCCATCTGTCACTACTGTGACCAGCCTTTCTCCAGCCTCTTTGGAACCTCCCTTCAGGAAGTTGAAGGCTGCTCTCAAATCCCCCTCACTCTTCTCTTCTGCAGACTAAACAGACCCAACTCCCTCAGACTCTCCTCGTAGGTCATATGCTCCAGCCCCCTAATCATTTTGGTTGCCCTCCACTGGACCCTCTCCAATGCATCCACATCCTTTTTGTAGTGGGGGGGTCCAGAACTGGACACAATACTCCAGATGTGGCCTCACCAGTGCCGAATAAAGGGGAATAATGACATCTCTGGATCTGCTGGCAATGCTCCTCCTAATACAACCTAATATGCCATTAGCCTTCTTGGCTACATATCCAGCCTTGTTGACTCATATCCCGCTTCTCATCCACTGTAACCCCCAGGTCCTTTTCTGCTGAATTGCTGCTTAGCCAGTCGGTCCCCAGCCTGTAACTATGCTTGGGATTCTTCCGTCCCAAGGGCAGGACTCTGCACTTGTCCTTGTTGAACCTCATCATATTTCTTGTGGCCCAATCCTCCAATCTGTCTAAGTCACTCTGGGCTTTATCCCTGCCCCCCAGTGTATCTACCTCTCCCCCTAGCTTAGTGTCATCCGCACACTTGCTGAGGGTGCAATCCATCCCCTCATCCAGGTCATTAATGAAGATGTTGAACAAAACCAGCCTTGGGGCACCCCTCTTGAAACTGACCGCCGGCCAGACATCACTACCCGTTGGGCCCGACAGTCTCGCCAGCTTTCCAGCCACCTTACAGTCCATGTATCCAACCCATCCTTCCTTAACTTGCTGGCAAGAATATTGTGGGAGGCTGTATCAAAAACTTTGCTAAAGTCAAGGTAAAGTCCTGGACACCTGCCTGCCATGGGGCTGCCTGGGGATCCCCAGGTACCTGCTCGCCATGGGGTTTCCTGGGGGAGCCCTGGGCACCTGCCTTGTATGGGGGTCTTCATAAGGATCTCCTGGGGGCTGTGCCTTCCCACCCCATGTTTGAGTGGCAGAGTGAGAAATACTCCGCTTTAAGAGGGACTAATCAAAGGGGTCAAGGCCTGTGGCCAGCAGGGGCCCCTTATGCTGTGGGGTCTAGCACCTCAAAGCCAGCCCTGGGGAACAACCCGCGGCGTCCGTGCCGGCCTGGCTCATGCTCCCTGGGCTATTCCTGATTTACTTACTAATCTGATTTAAAGCGAAACAATCTTCTCTTGGCTCTGTGCTCTGAGACCCGGTCAGGTGGTTTCCTTGCCCACGTAGAGCCTGGGGGTCTCGTTAGGAGTGGGGTGTTGGGGGCTGTTCCTGCCCCCTGCGGTGCAAGGCGGCTGAGTCAGCACCCGCGACCAGCCCACGCTGAGGAAGGCTGGCCGTCTGTCCCAGTGAGAACAGGGCTGGGTGCCTGGATCCTGGACGAGCTGCTGTCCCCGGGGGCTCTGGTTGCGGAAAGCAGCGGAGCATGTGCCTAAAGCCCCCCACTGCCTTTGGCAGTAGATTTAAAATGAACAGAAGGAAGTTTTTCTTCATTCAGCGCACAGTCAATCTGTGGAACTCCTTGCCAGAGGATGTGGTGAAGGCTAGGACTTTAACAAGGTTCAAAAAAGAGCTAGATAAATTCATGGAGGTTAGGTCCATCAATGGCTATTCGCCAGGATGGGTAGGAATGGTGTCCCTAGCCTCTGTTTCTTCAGAGGTGGGTGACAGGGGAGGGATCACATGAGGATTCCCTGTTGTGTCCCCTCCCTCTGGGGCATCTGGTATTGGCCACTGTTGGCAGACAGGACACTGGGCTGGATGGACCATTGGTCTGACCCAGTCTGACTGTTCTTATGTTCTTACGTAGGCACACACCTCAAGGCGCTCCCGAATCGGGACCGCCCTGCTCCCTTCCCCCTCGGCAGATGGGCACGACTGTTGGACACGAGGTGAAACCTGAGGCCTGGCTCGCGGCTGCTGGACACGGACCCCTCACGTGCCAGTCTGTGCGGTGCTGGACCAGGGGATGGTGCATAGGGACAGGGGAGCTGGGCCCCTGTGGCTCTGCTGCATCCCTAGCTAAAGCCATCACCGGGGCTTATACCTCATGTTCTCCTGCTGCTAAGCAGCCACATCCCGGGGCCGGAATGAGACCCAGACGCGGCGGAGAGTTGAAGCATAGCTTGTTTAATTTTTATACATTTTTTCTCGTTTTTTTCTTTTCTTTCTTTTTTTTAAACTTTTTTTGTTTTGTTTGTTTTTTGCATAGGGGGGAAAAACCCATAGTCGCTTTCAGTAAGTTGTACGTAGGCAGGAGCATCTGCTAAACAATAATGGCTGCATAAAATGTTATAATCAAATATTGTGAGGCACCAGGGAAGCAAGCAAAGGAGCTATCCAGCCATGGGGGTGGGGCAGGAGAGGGGTCGGGCTCTACATGCACTGGGGAGAGCGGGGGCTGACGGGAGGGTTGATCAGAGAGCTTTGCCGACAAGGCACTGTCTAAGAAGCCGCCCATGCGATATACACCCCGCGGCTCGGCCTTCCCTGGTGCCGTTGTACGTGTGTGTAATGTGGTGCCGCAAGCAAGAAGCAAGAAACAGAATAACTATGACTGTAATGTCTGTCCAATAGCAACGAAAAGGAAGGAACAAAATAGCTTCCGAAGGAAATCAAAACCAAAGGAAAGAAAGAACGTTCCATTCGGTCCCAGCGAATCGCCGAGAAATCTCTGCTGCCTGGCGCCAGCCTCGCCAGCCTCCGCCTGGAGAAAGCCCAGCAAGAAAGGACGTGCTGGGTTCCCCCCCCAAAAATGCTGCCCTGCCCTGACGGCGGGGGGGGGGGAGGGGGGATGTCCCTGCAGGACCAGGCTAACCAGCGTGGGCCCAGCCCGAGGCGGGGTGGGATCAGCTTGGGATGGAGGCCTTTGGAGCCTGGCCATCTCAAATGATCACCAAGCTGTGCCTTGAGGCCGGAGCCAAGATCTCACGGTGGCCACTGGCTCCTGGAGGGTCTGGCTCAGACTCCAAGGGAAGAGGCCATTTATTGACCCAAAATGTCAGTCCTATCTGGCCCCTGCCCCTCCACAACTGTCCCACTAAAGAAGCCCTAGATTTTTTTCTGGAGCCTTTTCCAGACACGTTCTAAAGGCTTCATGAAAAAAAAAAAACCTCCCACCCCCTCTGGGAAAGATCTTGCTGGGTGGGTGTGGCTACACGACTGACCCCGCCCACCGTCCTGCAGCATGGCAAAGGAGGGAGCTGGGCTTTCCCTAGGACAGAGGCAGTGCTGTGTAGGAAACATACAACATGGTTGTGTAGGCAACCCCCTGCCCCCAGCTGCCCGCCGCCCCCCAAAATCCTGGGCAGGGGGGGAGAAAGAAAGTCAAACCAGCAGTAAAGTAAGAGGCACTACTTCGTCAGAATTTTTGGTATTGGTGTATTTCAGATTCCTGCTGGCTGCTTCTGTGTGTGTGTGTGAGACACTATCATTGGTGTGTCATTAGTAACAGAACAGGCAGGACTCTGGAGCATGCAGAACCTCGGGGGGTTTCCACCCTGGCCGAACCCCCCAGCTGCAAAGGGCTGGGAAGGATCTTGCACTAACACAGATGTTCCCAGCAGGAATTCCAGTCTGTTAATAGCGAAAGGGCTGGGTTTGCCCAGGGAAGGGACTTTAGTAAAGTCTTCTCCTGCCCTGGGTTGTGAGGGTGGGGGAGAGGTGGGAGCAGATCCCTCCTTCGGCACAGCTCCAGCTAGGTCTCAGTGGAGCCACAGCGGTTTAATGCCGGCACTTGCACAGATCTGGGCACATGTGAGTGCACACGGGAGAGCCCAGTCACTTCAGTGAGACCCTGGCCCCGATTCAGCGCAGCGCCATGCGGAACAAGACCAGGCTGCAATGTCCTCTGCAGCAGGATCGGGGCCTTTCATCTGCTGTGGATCGGCCCCCTCCCGGCCCCCAATATTTCAGCCACGTTAGAAAGGAAGTGGCAGCCACTCACGTCTTCGCTCTATAAACGCAGGCCAAACCCCACCAGCTGTGAGCAAGCTGCAGTGCCAAAAAGCAGTAATTTCCAACTCCAAAAGAGACTTTCTTTTGTGCTGTGGTTCTGTGCCTGCTCGGAGGCCCAGGGGCTGTGTCGAAGGATTGTCTGCTCGTGGGTTTCGCATGCACCGGTCCTGTGCTCAGCCCTCAGCCTCCTTCCCTGCACAAAACAACCAACATGGAAGTGGGAACAGCTGGATTAGCGTCTTCTCCAGGGCGGAGCAGGTGGGGGAGCTGTAGATACATTTGACCTTGCGCCCCTGCCCCCAAGGCTCTGAGATCCAGCCCTGTAGCACCATAGAGAGAGATTTATGTACATGGGTTGCTAGTTATAGGTCAAGAGAACTTTTTGTGTTGGTTGTTTTAAAGACGCTGACAACAACAATGAAAAAATCAAGAACCCTCGAGAGAGACTGTAGTGCATGAAAAAACTCAGCAAGCCCTGTGCCTCCTCTGGCTGGGCCTGGAGGGCACCGGCGGCTGGGAACTGGTTCTGGTTGGGGGAGGTTGACCGGCTGGCTCAGAGGCTGGAGGGAAGGCGATTTCCCTCAGCCAAGGCCGGGTCTTGGGAAGTCGGGGATCAGGGCTGTTCAGAGCCCCTGGAAGAAGTCTAGACTGGGTCCATCCCAGTCCCCCGTCCGGTCTCCATGCCAGCAAAGGCTGCACAGGCTGCTCCCCCACCTGATTGTCTAGAGACTCTAGAAGAGCTACACGTTCCAGGAGTTTGTGTGGAGACACAAGACCTTAGCTTGACAGCGACAGCCACCGCCCAGCAGCATCCCCCCTCCCCGCGATCCTCGCCTGGCCAAGACATTTCCAGAGCTCATTGTGAACGGCTACGTGTCTATTTCAGCAGCTGAACTATGTGATTGCATCGCTACAGCAGGGGAAGGGGGGGAAGATGAAAGACCCAAACCCAGCATCCCATGCGCAGCATCGACGGTGGCCAGCTCAGGCCTTTGCCTTGTTGTGAGTGAAAAAGTCACAGAGAAAAACAAACAGACAAACAAACCCCAAACCAAACCAAACTGAGCCCCAAGGGTACAAAAGACAATGGAGATGGAGCCTGGCATGGAATTTGCTTATTCCCGTCAGGCAGGGCCCCATCTCAGCCGGGTGCGGTGAGGCAGGGAACTGCCTGCCCAGCCGTTCTGCGTGGGAGGCCCATGGAGTGAATTCGGCCCTCGCGTGCACCGGGGTAAATCAGGACTAACCCCACTGCGGCCAGTGGCATTAGGGGCCGTTGCAGTGGTGCAGCAGGGGAAGGATCGCCCGGCTGGGCTCTAGCCAGGACATGGAGCCTCAGACCTAAACAGTCCCCAGAACCTGAACCAAATCTCTGGCTTCAGCCAGGCCTGGGGGCTCTGGGTCTGAACTCTGGCGCCTGGTCTCTGGGCTTCTGATCTCAGAGTCCATCCCTGTCCCTCCTTCCTGCCTCTCCCCCTCACAGTCCAGCTGGGCCTCTCCCCCTGGCCCCTGGGGTGGGGTAACTAAACGGCAAAGAAAAGTGTGGTGTGTGGAACAGTGCAAATTTTTCCGGAGAGGAGGAGGGGGCGTTGTGAGCTTCCCTTTCCTCGGTGGACACCTACCCAGCTATGGCCGATGAGAAAGCAGCCAACCAGCCAGCTGATCCTTGCGCCCTGCGCCAAGCACCCTCCTGGATTGGCTAGGATGTTTGTTAAGGTGCATTTCTTTGGGGGGAGGGGGCTGACCGTCTTTGAAAGCAGCCAACAAGAAGGAAGTGCTCTAGCTAGGCAGTTCTGGGGCTCGGGCCCACAGATCTCACCAGCTCCAGAGCTGCCAGAATTGGAAGGAAAAATTGCAGCTGATCTGCCCCTGGCAGACAGCTGGTGTATTTTGCGGGGGACAGAAACAGGAGCCGTGCTTCGCCAGTCCTGCCACAGGCATAGGCTGCTGTGTGCCTGTGGATTTCTGCATGAGCCCTGCTCAGCCCCTTCTGCCTGCATGAGCCACTGGCGGGATGGAGGCTGACTGCCAAGGGAGAGCGCTGGGTGGCGAACCTGGCTAGGATGCGCCCTCTCTGCTATGCCCCGTCCACCGAGGAAGCGTCCAGCGCCCTCTGCCCTCGCCCCGTCTTTCCCATGGCTGAACACAAAGCCAGTCGCTGTGCTTAGCTCTTGCACTAACGGGTTGGATTGTGGTGCGGTTCCCGCCCAGCCCAGCGCCTGCGGAGTCGCTCACCCGTTGGGCGGCAGTTAGGTTGCAGGGGGTTGTTTTTGTGGTTTTTGTTTTAAATTGAATCGGTTTTTCAACCCTTTTTCTCAGCTTTTCTTTTCTTTTTTTAAGTTTTTTTTTTGTCTTTTAAAATAAACGACAGCTACCCGCGTTGCATTGTCCTTGCAGAAAACAACACTGCACATTGCATAAAGGGCCCCCCCGGACTTCCACGCGTGCGACCCGCCTCAGATCCCTCCCTCTCCAGCCCACGGCACGGAGAACGCAATGATAAAAAATACGCGTGCGAGGAGAGCGACCCCACGCTGAGCTCCCTAGTGCTCGCCTTGCTCAGTCCCGGCCCCTTGCCCAGTTCCCATCCTCTCGCACATTTGACACCAAACCCTTTCTTCCTCACACACAGCCCGGTCCCTGGGCTCTGGCTGGTCCCTCGTGCGCAGGTGGAACCGGCGGGCCGGGGGGACACACACTTTGCAGGTGTGAGGGCCAGCAAAGCCTCGTCTCTCTGAGGAAGTGCTGGCCGGAAGCGGCGGCCATATTGCCGCGGTGATTGCTGGAGTGCCCTAGGCTGTTCTGCTGGGATGGAGTTCACCCCCTGCAGTGGCCAGCACAACGCCACTCGAGGCCCCTAGCGCTTACGTCCCACACGAGGGCTGAGGCTGCATGATGGCAGCCAGAGACCTATGCCAAGACCCAGCCCTGCTGACGCCTGCCGCTTGAACAGCCCGCTTGGTTTTCCTTCGCACCCCCTGGTCCCAGCGGCAGGGGGCCAAAGAGGAGAGCTGGAGACACACATGAGGCGCAAACACCAGGAGGCAGAGCAAAGGAGCCCCAATTTGATCATGAAATCTCATGATTTGCAAGCCAATCTCCTGCTACTTGGCCAGCTGGCTGGGTGCATCGGGGGGTGTGTGTGGGGCTGGGCACCTGCCCCAGTGCCAGAGGCTGGGGCAGCTGAGACAGCTTGGAGCTCCCCCACGGGAGGGGCAGCTGGCGGGGCCCAGAACGAGAAGAACCTGAAAACGACCCTGATGTGGATATTGCTGCTGTGGGTCATGACATGTGGGATGGTCTGGGGAGGGGGGCCGCTGTGGCTGGACCGACCCCACCAGCTGGGGCACAGGAGCCATTGGCTGTACGGATTTTTCTAGATAACATTTACCGAAAAAGTTACTTTAACTCTTCCTCTTCCCACCTTGCAAACCGGGCTGAGGTGCTACGGCGCCCACATTGCTGGGGGATCCTGGGCCGGGGCAGCATGTGACATCCAGATCTCTCACCTGCCCCCTGCTGGCTCAGCCCTGGTGAGTCGCCCACAGGGGTGGACGTGGTGGCATCACGGGAGTGAGCCCTGCCCCGGGGGAAGGCGTCTCGGGTCTGGGCTGGAGGGCGGAAAACAAGGTGCAGGTTCTCGAGGAACCCAGGGCTGGCACGTCACAGGGACGCGCAGGGGGGAGACTTTCCTGCTGTCATGCACACAAGGCGCCCAGGGTCAGGCATGGGCACTGCACCAGCAGTCTGGAGGGGCCGTGCCCGTGGGCTCCTCACAGGGAGCCGGAGGGGACAGCACGCCCCATGTGACATGCCCTGTGTCTCCAAGTCTGACCTCTTGCTCTCCCCTTCTCCTCACTGCTGCCTGGTCCAAGCCCCTAAACCCACCAGGCCCCTGCCAGCTCAGCCTAGCGCAGGCCCCAGTCTCCTCCGAAACGCCCCCCTCCCCATCAGACCGTGACAAGCCGGGGGCACCTGAGAGCCTGGCTGTGCTCTTCCATAGCAACGGGTCCCGAAGGAGCTTCTCTGGCCAGCACCAAAGGCACGGCAGGAGCTCAGCACAGCAGGCAGCCAATAGGGTCTCCTCTCCAGGAGTGAAATCAATGTGATTTAGCAGTAAGATCACTGGGAAGATAGAAATGATCCCCCAGTGGCCCTGGATGCTGAGGTCCGGGGCCAAACTGGGGGTGCAGGCCTGGCCCTGGTGTCACAGCGGCGCTCCAGGATCCCAGACCCCGGCCCCCACCCCACAACTTTTTGCCCTTCTCAAGGGAAACGGCGCTAGTACCAATGGTGAATTCCACTCCCACTCGAGCACACGTGTGCCCCAGCCAGGGGCTTGCTGTGGCTGGAGGAAGACTCTGCTGCCGTGCCCATTAACTTTGGTCGGTTAAAAAAACAAAGACAAGGAAAAGGCAAACCCCACAAAATCTCACCTCCCCGGCCGCACGCCACAAACCCAGCCGAGCCCTCCCTGTGCCCTGCCAGGGGGGTCAGTCACGGGGAGCCGCACGCAGCTACAGGGACCACCGAGACAGACAAGACAGGTATTGCATATTTTTTGTCATACAGGATGCACTTTGTATGAACAGCTGGAAGACATGGACAAGGGGAGCTGGTCGTTGAGGGGAGGAACCGGCCACGCAGAGGAAAAGGAACCACACCAGTGGCCATGGGATGAGAGGTGCCACCTAGCTTGGCCTGGACAAGGGCAGAGGCTGGGGATGACTGCAAAGACAATCCTTCCATTAGGAGCGCTAGAGACCAATCAGCCAAATGCCCCAGGCTGGGGCTTCCTTTGATTCACAATCCCCTGGTCAATTCCCTTTGCTTCCAATTCCGAAACCCAGGCAGGTTCCCGGTGTCCTTTCTGCCAGTATTCTGCCAGTATTTCGGTGTCCTTTCTGCCAGTACGGCGGTGTCTGGCGGATAGAACGCCTGAGGGGGCAGACTCATCCTCTCAGTTATGCTGGTGTGAAACTGGAGTAAGTCCAGAGAATGTGAACAGAGCAACAATGGCGTGAAAGTGGAGTAACCCCACTGAAGCCAACGGAGTTCCAAAGGCTGCACGTTAGGCAGTAGCAGGATTGCAACGGGGTGTGCCCTGGATGACACCAGCATAGCTGAGCCCGGCCCCAGCCCTATGCGGTGCCATCCCAGCGTTTCCGAGCCGCGCCGCCCCCAACACACTTAGAAAAAGAAAATCAACAAACGACAGCCCCGAGTTGAACCCTGATGGGTCTGACAAATGGCGCAAAGTCCCATCCCCCCCCTTAATTTTACTACAAGAACCAGTGCATGCAGCTATTCCTGTGCAGTGATATTGTACAGTTAATACGCAGTCTGAGAAGGCAAGGCACATCATGTGGTATCAAATTTCGTGCAAATTAGGAAACATGGATTTTTTAACTTTTTTCCTTTTATACATAATTCTTGTAAGGGGGGAAGGTAGAGCCAGTTATACAGTCTGCCATGCACTTATCAGCCAGTAGCTGATTGGTTGAGCTAGGTCACATGAGTTCCTGTTAAAGCACCATGCAGTTTATTTCTATTTTTTTTTTGTATTTTTAATTTTTTCCCCTGCTCCATCAGTTGCTTTTTTTTTTTTTGGCCTTCCTGTGTCAGGGAGCGGGCACCAGAAATGAGGCCCCTCTATCCCCCGGCAGATAAGGTCCCACCTTGGCGATGGACCTGGTATGCAAGGTTTGGCCCTCGCTGTGGGCCCCATTGTGAACACAGCCAGTCTAGCCCCCCAAACCCAGCGCTAATCCACAGCTCTCCCCTGGACAATGCAGGCCTTGGGATCCCATCTGGGCAGATCCTGCCCCACCCCGCTTTGGCTTTGGTTGGTCCGTGGGGGAGATATGTGTGTCACCCCAGGGGCGTGCGCCATGGCAGGCTAATTCACCTCGCGCTCCAGGGAAGCAAGCTGCGATCAGACAGACAAACCGATAGATAGATGGACATAGAGACAGAGGGAGAAAACAGACAGACAGGGAGGATGGATGGATAGATAGCTAGATAGACAGACAGATTAGATGGAGAGAGAGAGAGAGAGAGAGAGAGAGAGAGAGAGAGTACGTCTACACTAGCCCCCTAGATTAATCTAGGGGGCTAGTGTAGACGTATCCAGAGAGACAAACGGATATATAGATAGATAGACAGATAGACATAGATGGATGGATGGGAAGAGGGGGTGGATGGCGACAGACGGACGGACTGAGTGCATGGGACTAGCTAGAGAGCAGGAGGGAGGGGTACTGCACTGAGCAGGAAGCTGTTGCAACGGGCAAGGGGGTTCAGAAATGATTGTCACAGGTGATCAGTGCCGGGTGCCACCTCCAGTCCCATTGGGTCCATCCAGCGGGCAGTGGAACGGTCTCTGCCGGTTCACTCCCACGGGCTCAGGGAGCAGTGCCTGGGGCCGCAGGGGAGGATGAGCCAGAACTGGAATGAGCCGGGGACCTCCTGGAGGAGTGGGGCCAGCAAGCCAGCCCAGGGCTGCAGGGCCGAGGCGGATGCTGTTGCCTCTCTGCTGGGACGCGGCGTGTGAATGGCTTCTGGGGGCCCCACGTTTCCTGCTGCAAAGGGCACTCCAGTTCCCTCGCTCCTTCGTGCCCATTCACAGCCTTCCTCTTCAGACATCGTCCTCTACCGTCCTCTTCCTCCTTTCCCGCTGCTCACTCCTGCCTGTGTGGCCCGGGCCGGGGGCACTGCTGCTCTGGCTGGGCCGGTGAGGAGGCTGTGGGTCTGGGGCCTGCTCTAGACAGTGCCCCATGCTGGTGGGGATGGGGGGAGACAGGCTGGCTCCTTGATGTTCACTCGCCTTCGGGACTCTCCCCCTTGTTTGATGGTGATTGTGGCTGGGGAACAGCGATGCAGGCCTCCCCGTGGGCACCGCCGGGCGCTGGGCTCCCCCTGGGTACCGCCGGGTGCTGGGCTCCCCCTGGGGACCGCCGGGCGCTGGGCTCCCCATGAGCACCGCCGGGTGCTGGGCTTTCTAGCCACACACCAAACCCTGCAGCACTTTGAACCTGGCCAGCTGCGGGCCCAAGCAGGAGGTGGAAATCCAGCGTTTTCATCTAGGAGGGATGGACAGGAGCTGGCGAGGAAGTGAGCCACAGGGCCTGTCAGGCACTCTGCTCCGGGGCCCAGGTGTAGCTCCAAGGGGCTGCCTGGGCCTGGCAGCATGGGATGGGCAAGGGAGGAAGGACAGTGGTGGCTGGGTGATTTGCACGGCTCTGCTGTGAATGGACAGAGGCTGATAATGTGCAGGTGCCTTTGTCCTGTAGCACCAGAGCCCCTGGCAGGCGCCTCCTGGGCTATTCCAGGGCACAGAGCCCCCCTTCCCTGCTCACACTTCCCACTGCCAAAGTGGGCCCTTCCTCTGCTGCTGCAGCATGGCCAGCACTTGCCAGAGGGTCCGCTCGTGGCTGCCTGGCCAGGGAATCCGTCCTGATGATGTATGGCTGGGCCCTGGGCTGGTGGGTGGAGTCTGTCAGCGCCAGGCCGAACTGGTCTGTCCCATGCCGAGCCAGGCTATGCTCCAGCTCACATAGTGGAATCTGGCTTCCCGGCTGGTTTCACCACGTAACCCCAGCTTGGGCGTGGCTCTGAGGGTGCAGGAACCACGGGACGCAGGCTGCCTGGGAGCGTCTCTGCACGCGGAGGAGCGCTGTGTAACTCAAGAGCGGCTCACGCTGGTCCAGTTCTCTCCCCGGGGTCTCACTGATGTCCTGGGACCTCTGGAGGGAACCGTGTTTGCCTGGCAGGCAGGTGGGTGCTGCAGAGGACAGGGGAACGCTGAGATGTGCACCTCCATGCGCCCTGGGTGCCCTGGGCTCGCCAATGCCCCGGGGACGGCAGTAGAAAATCCAGGCACTTGAAGCCGTCAGGAATCGCATTCTGCCTCCCAGCTGGCTTTGCTGGCGGTGGGGGCTGAGGAGCGACTGACCGGGAAGAAGGAAATGGGCGGGAGGGGTCTGAGCTGGGCGGAGCCCGGTGGTGTCACTACCCCCACCCTTTTGAATTTAGGGCACTTGCCTACCCAAGCCAGGGATCCAAGGCCTACTCCAGCCCCACAATTGGGGGTTCCATCTGTGGCTCATCCAATCAGGAAGCAAATCCTCTCTCTTTAAAAAACAAAATCTCCCAGCAAGCCAGTGCTGGGAGCTCCAGTCTCCTCCTGTTGCTCTTTTTGTATCATTCCCTCTTAAAAGTGCATTTCCTACAAAATGTGCAACACAATTGCAACCATCTCGCCACTAGTCTACATGGTACCTGTCCACAGGTGTGCATAGCTCTTTGTACACAGGTGTGCCGGGAAACCCCGCTCCGACTCCCCTCCCCTCCTCCCGCCTGTCCCACCCTAACCTTCCAGAGCCACGCAAGAAGCCTCGGTCCACACGAATCCCAGGCCCTGCTCTGGCAGCAGAGCCCAGCCCTGCCTCACCCCCACGCAAGGGGAGTGGTGGGGATTTAAAACAGGAGCTGTGAGGTGTACGCTCCGGGACAGAAGGTTTACCAGTGCAGCTTGCTACCTTGGCAAAGCCCTGCGGAGTAGCCCCCCGCCCACTTTGGCAGAGACACGCCACACCCAAGCGGGAGCAGGAGGCTGGCCTGTCACTGCAGAGAGCCAGAGGGATTTTCTCCCAGCCGGTTCCAGCTGGCAGGGCTCGGCACAGGGGAAGGCACCTGGGGAATGGCCCACACCATTGTGAGAATTATTCCCAGAGGAGAGATTTGGAGTTTTGGATTCAGCTGTTTCAGCCAATTGGTAATTCATGAATTCCTGCCCCCTCGATGTCCAACCGGCTCCCAGTGCTACCTCCCAGGGCCTGCGAGTGCAGATCTGAACAGCAGCTTTATCTCTGCGACTGGAACTGTCCAGCCAGCCACTCCCAAGCCAGCCGAGCGGGGGGCTCGTGCCCGACTCCTCTCTGCAGTGCTGGCTCGTGCCAAGTCTCCCCTTGAAGCCTGTGCCCTGCTCCCGATTGCTCCTCGCCTGGAAACACAGGCTCTAGGTAGAGATAGCCCAGGTACACGGCCCCGAGCTCAGATCAGGGCACCGCAGCCATCTGCCAGTACCCCCCTTCTGCAGCCCGGAATGCCCAGCGGCAGCCGAGCGAGGGCAGGATTCCTACCACCCCGCTCCCCCACAAGGCCACTCCTCTAGTGCACTGAGAGCAGTGCCAGGACCCAGGAGGGCTCCGCTCCCCGCCCGAAAGAAGAGCATTTAATGGCATAGAGTATTTAAAAGAAAGAGAAGGCGCACGCAGCGTCTGAACTCTGGGCCAGCAGCTGGCTGGAGGCATCGTCGGGGGTGGAACGGGGAGCAGGAGAGCTAAGGAGAGCTTGCCCGCTCCCCACCCCCAGCGCCTCCGAGTTCAGAAACAACCGAACGCTGGGGCTCTTCGACCCCAGCCCCAACCCCTCCCGGAAAGGAGAAAGTCTGCTGAGGAAGGGGGGACTCGGGTGGGCTGGGGGAGCTTGGGAAATTTGTTCTTTTCTACTCACGAGAGGCGAGAACGAAAGAGAAAGTCAAAAGACAATTTTGCATATACAACCCGCTGGAGAACTGCAGGTGAGACTCCAGCGGCGCTGCTGCTGCTGCTGCTGTCGGAAGAGACCTGTCATGAGCTGTGTCCGTTCTCTCCCCAGGAGGGCAGCCGGCAGGGCGACTAGTGTTTCTGGCCAATGGGACTCTGCAGCGTCACACGCGTGGATTGCTGTTTTGTCTGTAGGATTTTGTTTTTCTTTTTAAAAAAGTTTGAACCTTTTCCTTCCTTCCTTCCTTCCTTCCTTCCTGTAACGTCTTGTGTGTGGTTTTCTTGTTTTGTATTTGTTGTCATCCGCTTCCTTAATTCGCTCTCTCCATCTTCACTGAAAGGCTGGGCCTGGTGCTGTGTTACTTGTTTTCCTCTCGGGATGCCCAAAGCAGAGGAGAAGGGAGGCGACGGGACGGGGGAGCTGCGATTATCCCAGGTACCAGGACTGAGGATAGAAAGGGGAAAAAAAAGACAGACGTCAAAGTTACTGATTTGCATATAAACCCCTTCCCCCGACTCTCAGCAAAAGCTGATGGGAGCTCACAAGACCTGGCCTCAGTTTTAGAAGCAAAGGGATCTGGCCTCTACGCTTGCTCGTTTGAATTGGGCCCAGAGCTGCTGTATGGCAGGTGTTAATGGCCACCTTGGGGCTCGTGAGCACTGCAGAGCCTGCTGCTGCCATCTCTGAGCGAGGGCAAGGGGGAGGACACTGGCCTGGGGCTGAGGGGACACAGCTATTCCTGGCCCACCTCAGGCAAATCACGTACGCTCTGTGCCTCAGTTTCAGCATTACAGGGGTATACAGCTGCTTGGTGCTACTCAGCGCCCGTGTCCGTCTGCATTCACCTTTCCAAAGCGTGGGGCATATGTGGGAAGCCCTGGCCGCTGCCAGGCAGGGAGGCGCAGAGCGTGCCCTGCTCTGTGGCCCACGCAGCGAGCTCACCCCATCCCCCGGGACCGTCTCTCCTCCCTTCCCTCCTGTTCTCATGCCGCGCTGCCCTAGCCCCACCCGCTCACTGCCGGCCCCCCCAGCACGCACGGAGCCACAGCCCGGGCCAGGAGCTTCCTGCTCAAGCATTCGACAGGTGGGGAAATGGAGGCGCCAAGCCCAGAGTACACAGCTGTGGATGCCGAGTGTCTCTCAAGGGCAGAGTTCCTGACCCCAAGCCTGGCACGCCCCTCCGCCGTCCCAGAAAGCCATGGAATGGGAGACACCCGGACACGTCTCACCAGTGCTGGACACGGCGGTAACATCCCCCCCAGTCAGCACCCCTCCGTCCAGCCACGGGCTGCATTAGCCTTGGTGGCCCCAGTGCCCAGCCTGCAGGGTGCCTGCCTTCCTTGTTCCCAACCGCTGAGCCGCACGCGTGGCTCCGTTGACCCACGCTGAGTGACTGGGCCCGGCTCCCTCCGCTTGCCTGCCTGGCCTCGGCACTGGCCACTGCGGAGCTGATCTGTGGGGCACCCACAAACACCAGCAGGGATTTCCGGGTCACCGCCAGATCCCTGGCCCAGCTCCTGACGCGCATCAGGACTGACCTGACCCAGCGCCCCCCCCAACCCTCCACCCACACACACTGGGAGCTGCTGGGGTCTGTCACATTCCGGCTCGGCTGCTAGTGTCCAGGGCCACTCGTTCCCAAGGGGCGGGGAGGAGGCATCTAGTGCCTCCCTCCTGCTGCTCTGCCAGTCTCTAGCTGGCCCCACTTGTATGGCCCCACACGCTGCCACGGTTGCGTGTTGTGGGGCAGAACTGGCTCCATCTTCTAGCGCTGCCCCAGACGCCTCCAGCTGCTCACCCTGTACCTGCCCCCATCAGGGTCTCCCTAACCACAGGAGTCCCCGGCTCCTGCCCTGTGCCGGACGTCCTGCTGACCCGGCTGGGCCGGGACTGGCCTGTGGCGCTAGGGGTGGGGCCCAGGCCCAGCGCGGGGTTCTCTGCCCCCGGTCGACGATCCTCCGCTGGCCTGGAAAGACCTGGAGAGAATCGCTGCTGCCCTGACTGTCCTCCTCTATTGTTCTGCTCCCTAAGTCTCCCAAGTTCAAGTTCATCCTGCAATTACCTCATGTCTGGTTTCCGTTGGCAACCAGACGGCTCTGGGCGTGACCCTTCTATTGCAGGCAGCCCGCTCTGGACTCTGGCTCCCCCCTGGATTCCCTGTCCCCTTCCTTCCGCCTCTCCCTGGCCAGCTGCTCGCTCTCCTTTAACCCTGCAGCTGAACAACACTGACTGCCTAGTGGTTAGAGCAACGGGGGAGTGAGGGAACCAGAACTCCTGGGGCCCAGAGTTGCAGTTTCTCCATACGTGTCACTGCTCTTCCCTGCAGAGTCGGGCCCCTGAGCTCTGTTCCTCATGAGCCCCCACATGACCCTCAGCACATCACGTCCCTGCTCCGTGCCTCAGTTTCCTTTCCCATCTTGTATCTCTTAGCCTTGCCAGCTCTTCAGGTCAGGGATAGTCTCTGATCGTGTGTTTGTGCAGTGCCTGGCACAGCAGGGCCCACAAGTCAGTACAAACACGAACAATTCACATCACTGGCGCTCCCACCCAGGCCTCAGTTTCTCCATCCTGAAAACAGAAATTATAATAAAACTCATCTGTCTCTCATGGAGTTGCCTGCCTATCTATCTATCTATCTATCTATCTATCTATCTATCTATCTATCTATCCATCCCCATACACCACATCTATCTATCTATCCCCATGCACCGCATCTATCTATCTATCTATCTATCCATCCCCATACACCGCATCTATCTATCTATCCCCATGCACTGCATCTATCTATCTATCTATCTATCTCCATACACCGCATCTATCTATCCATCCCCATACACCACATCTATCTATCCATCCCCATACACTGCATCTATCTATCTAGCCATCCATCCATCCCCTTACACCGCATCTCTCTCTCTCTCTCTCTCTCTGTCTAATGAGGGAGCATGAGAGGCAGACACACCACATAAACATTCTCTAAACTTAGGCCAGGCCCTGCAAGGGGGAGCTGCCCAGCGGCCTGGCGATACCAAAGGGCTCGTGGCTCCTGGCCGTGTGTGCTCTGGACAGTGCAAAGGCTCCCTGGGGCGGGACAGCGCTCTCTGGGAGCGGCATTGGGGGCGCAGAGCAGGGCCCCTCCTGCTTTGCCCAAAGCCTGGGCGAGACCATCGGCCCTGCTGCCAGTAAGGCCCCGTGCCCAAACAAACGCAGAAGAAAACCAGCCACTCAGAGAACAAATACCACAACTCCTCCCTCCAGCAACAGCCCACATGGTGCAGGCAGCCAGCCAGCAGCAGGGCCGGGGGCGTCCAGTGTATTGCACGGAGTGCAGCATGCACTGCTTCGTGGGCAAGCGCTCTGCATGTGCCTGGCCCTCAGACCCTGACGCTGGCTGGAGTGGAGGGGCTAAGGAAGACAGACAGGGACACAGACCAGACTTTCCGGGGCCCAGCAGAGCGGGCCCAGCCCCGTCTGGCAGCCTCTGTGCTGTTGGGAAGGGTGAACGTCCCAGGGAAGGAGAACAGAGGGAAACGATGCCATAGCTGGCCCAGAAGGTGTGGTGGTTCCCTCGCGTGCTGCGGACACCCCTCTGGGGAGCAGACCCTGTTAGGATGAGACAGGCGACAGGAAAGGGGTTATTAGAGGTGTAGAGAGTTGGGTTGTGATGAGTGGGAGAATTGCATGTTGAGTTGCCGGCTGGGCACGAAGGCCCCGCTGAGATATCTAGACAGACTTGTGTGCGCTGCAAGGGAGGAGTCGCTGGTTGTGGTGCAGGTGGGTACCAGTGATGCAGGGAAAGGCAGAGGGCCAAATTTAGGTTGCTAGGTCAGAGATTCAAGTCCAGGAGCTCCATGGGAGCATTCTCTGACATGCTTCCAGCTCCACGCACTGGGCCAGCTGGAGAAGCAGAACTGCAGGGCCTCAATGCGTGGGTGAGACGATGGTGCTGGGAGGAGGGGTTAGGTCTGATGGGAAGTGGGGAACCATGCGGGGAAGGAGGAGGCTGCACAGGCAGGACAGGCTCCACTGAAGCTAAAACAGAACCAGATGCTGGCTTGGAAAATTCAAAAGGTCATTTTTCAGGTGTTTTTAAACCAAGGGCTGGGGAAAGCCAACAGGAGCAGAGGAGTGCACGGTACGGACACACAGATCCCTTAAGGGAGGCCTTATTAATGGGGGCTAGACAGCTAAATACCAACAAATTCTATAAGTGCTTGTACAGAGAGGCAAGGAGTCTATGCACTAAGAGGGGTCAAGCTAAGTGCCTGGTATTGCATGGTACGGATGTAACAGGCATCACAGAAATGTGATGGAACAATGATAATCAATGGGCCACCGTCACGCCAGGGAACAACACACACAGGAATGAGAGTGGGCTGAGCTGGGGGGTGGGGAGGGAATGGCACGGCATCACATATAGTGGGAATCTTAAATTAATCAGGAGCAGCAAGAATCTCTGTGGGTAGAAATTCCACGCCTGAGAAGAGCAGGGGAAGGCACTACCAGCCCCCGACCAGGTGGTGACTGTGTGTCGCACTTGTGGGACGGGGAGGAGGAAATATCGAAAAACCCACCACAGGAGTATTTAACTGCAGAGTGGGCGGGGCGCACCAATGGGGAAGTAAATCACACAAAAATGGAAAGGAAGAGTCCCACAAGTGAAATGCCTGCAAGCTGCATGGAAACTATTTAAAACACCGAATAAAGGCTCGGACGAAACGCAGGCCCCAGATCCAAACAACAATGGGGCCAAAACCCCTGGCCGTGCCGCACAAGAGAGTGAAAGCATTGCGCAGGGACACAGCGACGTCTTTTAAAACTCGCGAGTCCAGTCCTACCGAGGGAAGTGAAAAGGAGCATTACAAAGTGATTCGCTTTGGCTGCTGCCACAGTCATAAGGTTTATGGAAATCCCTAATCCTAGCAGACTTGTATTCACAGAGGTTGAAAAACTTACTACCTTGGGCCTGTGTATTTAATATCACAGCAGGGTCCCACCCCTGCCTCCCACTGATTCAGCTCCATTTGGTCAAGACTGTCAGTAAAATGCACCAGATGCAGGCCTGCTGATGTGGGGGGCAAAGGGGGCAGTTCTAAAGGACCCGGGGCCCCGACTGCCACTTCCGCTACTACACCAGCAGTGTGCCTGGAGTCCCCTGCACAGTGTGCTCCAGGGGGCTCAAAGAGATGGGGGTGGGGGCTGGCACAGTGCTCTCCGGGCAGCGCTAAGGGCTGGCTGCCCCCGCCCTGCCCATGTTGCCCAAGGCCCTGCCCCTTCTGGGACCACAGAGCCCCCTGCCTTTCTGAGGGGCCCGGCGTGTCTGTGGGCTGCCCTGACTGTATGATTCCTCCCTCCAGTCCCCTGCACTCAGGTAACAGCTGAAATCCGAGCTCTGGGCCAGAGTGTGGTACAAAAGTAAGGAGGCGAGCACTAATGAGCTCAGTGGCAGACTGAATATGCAGCGAATACGCCAGTTTGGGGCTGGAGTCTGCTCACGGTGATACATGACATCAACAGGACCCCACGTAACCTGGCTCCAGCCACTAGACCCCACTCCCTTCCCACAGGTCAAAACAGAACCCAGGTGTCCTGGTGCTCAGGCTATGTCGCCACTAGGCAGCTTTTAGCAACAAGGATGTGTTGACACAACCCGGTTGCTAAAGGTCGGCGCCTGTGAACTCTGTTTGTCAGCACTTCTGCTGACAAAATACTTCCACTTCTACGAGTGGCAAAATGTTGGGTGTGTGTGTGAGAGAAGCACCCGTGAACAACAAAAGTTTTGTCCACCAATTGCTAGTGTAGAGATCCCCTCCGATTCCCCTCAGACCTGTAGGCCCCACTGCCTCTGGAACTGGGCTAGAGGGGCTGGTTTTGCCAGTAGGTCTCCCCGTGAGAACAGCCACAGAGGGGGAACTGGAAGGGGAGAACCTGCTGCTGCTGGAACAAAGCACATGCCCAGGCTGGGGCCAAGAGAGGAGCTCGGCACACCAGGCCCCGCCCCCCCCATGGCCAGTCGGACACCTGCGAGCTCACCTATCCATGCCAGGTAGTTCACATTTTGGGAGCGTATGAGTCCAAAGTTAGTTGGGAGTTGCTCCAGGCAGGGACACTCCCACGCCCTGCTCGGAGAATCCAGGCCGAGTGCAGCAGTAGTCCCCTGGGGGGTGGCTAAAAGTTGCTAGCTGCTCCCGGGAGGAGGATGCTTGTCATTGAGGAAAAAGCCGAGCTGGTCTGGACCAGGTCGCGTCCCCTGCAAGCCCACCTCGACCATGGGCGCGCGTGATGCCAGCTGGCGGATCGTGCTGGCTATGGAGGGGGAAGCACCATCGGTAGGTGGACCGACCAGGGCTGGAGAGAGGGTCAGCCTGATAACCCAGCCCACATGATGCTTCCCACAACCTGGCCTGCAGCCACTGTTCCCTGTAAGCTGAGCGCTTGGGCGGCCACTCAGGAGAGATTCAGATGCCACCCAGCGGATTAGCAGAGTGCCCACAGCATGTGTTTCTACTGGTGGTGCACATCTGCACATGCCTCGGTGCACAGAACAGAATGTATCCTGCACATGGATGGTGTCACGTTACTGGATTTTGAGGGGAGCAGCCAGAACACTGCTGTGCCCATGCGGGGGTGTTTGCGCCAAAAGTTGGTACAAAGGGGGCCATGTGAGGTGTTACACGAGGTGTAACAGTTAACTTGAACTAAGGACTTAGTTCGAGTTAACGTTTGACTGCCGCGTGTAGCCGCGGGCAGTTAGTTCGGACTAAGAGGATTTAAAAATGGCGCCCGGATGGGAAGATGCACATAAATCCCGGGATATTTAAATCCCGGGCTTCATTTGCAACTTCGAATGCCTACATTAGCCACCCTAGTTCGAACTAGGGGGCTAGTGTAGACATACCCTTAGATTCTAAAGGATTGGCTCAGCGTGGTTTGTGGGTAAGATCCAGAGTGTATATTGACCTGGGACCTGTGGCTGGTTTCTTGGGACCGGACAGAACCCGTTCGGAGAAGGTGAGATTGGGTTCTAAAATCCCTCACCTGTGGGCAGGCCCGGGGCTGTTTGGGGCACAGAGAGCGCTGGGGTGTCAGAGGGGTTTTGCTCGTGAGGCTTCTGGCTGGCCAGGCAGGCAGCTGAAGTGCTCTGGGGGACTGGTTTGTGGCCTATTTGGGAAGGTGTCCAGTCTGGGGCTGTAAGGAGCCCCGAATCTGAGCAATTCGCCCTGAGCGGACGCCCTCAGCTGTGCCCAGACCTGGCCTGGTCCGTCACAGATGGAAAAAAATTAGAGGGAATCCTGCCTGCAACCCTCCCATGCAGAGCTCTGCCCCAGCCTGCGCCTGAAGCAGATGGCCACTCACAGATCCCGGGAAGAGCCAGGCCCAAGGCTCCAGTGCTGCTTCCTGCAAGGGGGCAAGACTGGTGTGAGGTGAGGGCAATGGGCTGAAGGTGGCTAAAAGCTGCTTTGGGCTACCCAGTCTTGGCTCTCCAGGCCCTGCACCCTGGGTCACCCACTGCCAAGTGTTGCCATTCCCACCTGGGGGATCTTACACCCACTTGGGACTGGTGCAATGAGGACACAAGGTGCAGTGCACTGGAGAACCAGACTCTCTTGCCCAAACCCATGCTGTGGTGCAAGAAGACAGCTGCACCAGTGCTTAGAGTGATGGCCTAGGACTCAGAAACCTGGGTTCAATTCCCCACTCTGCCACAAACATCCTGAGCGATCTTGGGCATGTCACCTCACCTCTCTGTGCCTGAGGTTCCCCATCAGGGGCATGAGGCCTTCCCTTTCTGCCTGGGGGTTTGGAGAGTCCAGCCTGGGGATTCCATCCTACCCCCCCCTCTACTGAGTAGTTGCGTACTACCTGGCTGGTAGACACGCTCATGCAGTGTGAGTGTGTCTACCAGCCAGGCAGTACGTAACTACTTACTGATACTCATGATGATAATAACAAAACTTTCTCAATTTGTTTCCTGTACAGAAAGCTCAAATACCGGACTGTCCGGTTCAGAACCGCACACCTGTCAACCCTATTCTCCACCTAGCCCATGTAAAATCCCTCAGCTCGCTGCAGGCAGCGGCGGCCGGAGCCAGGCTGTGCCTCCTGCCCACAAGCGGGGGTCAGGCTCCGAGAGGCCTGGCTTGCAGCTGCCTGCGCCTCGCTCTAGATTCGCTTTGGCTTGGTTGTGTCCCTGGCATTGCTGCTTCCACAGAGGCTTTGAATCAGCCTGTCTCCTCTGGCAAGCACGTGTACCCCCTGGCTCCTTGGTATCTCCATGGATGCCCATGGCTGGTTTCTGGGACCGGCAGCTGGGCCGGGCCATCCCACCGGGTCACAGAGGTGGGCGCAGGCCCCAGCAGCCAAGCAAGCCTCTGGCCGAGGCTTTGAATGGGAGCTCCCCAGGGCAGGCTGGGCAGTGCTGGCCATTTGCCCGGCGGGGAGGAGGGGCAGCCTGGCATGAGGGCTCTTCCCAGCTAAGCCGCAATGCTGCAGGGAGAGGGGGCGCTTGGAGGGGGCGCTCTCCTAGCAGCCAGTGCTGGCCTCAGAGCGTTGCTGGGCTGGGGGACTTAACCCCGTGTGTCAGCACAGGCCCCAGTGCCCAGTGCAGAGCTGCAAGTTGGCAAGGGGAGATGGAAACCCAAGATCCTGACCCTTTGAGACATCAGACCTAGGAACTGAACCCTCGCTCTCATGCCCAGGCCGCGGCGAGATGAGCCCAGCAGAACAGCGCCAGCCTCTCGTCGGGGGTTCTGGGTGCTCTAGACGTGCCAGGCCACACACAGCTCCCTGGCTCAGCCTGCGGCATCATCCAACCCATCCTGCACATCTCCTGCTGCTCCACGCCCGGGGCCAAGTCCCTCTTTGAAATCCTGGCTGCCTGCTGGGGCCGGGGGAGGTACCTCTCTGACGGTGTGTCTAGTCTAGACTACACCTCTCTGTCGACAGACAGATATAGATTAGGCACGTCGAAATTGCTAATGAAGCAGGGATTTAAATATGCCGCGCTTCATTAGCATAAACATGGCCGCCGCTTTTTTTCGACATGGAGCTTTTTGGAAAAAAAGCGGCAGTCTAGATGCGGCTCTGTCGAAAATAAACCCTTTTTCGACAGATCCTGTAAACCTCATTTTTTGAGGAATACAGGATCTGTCGAAAAAGCCCCCACACTCAGGCTATGTCTACACTGCACTGTTCTTCCGGAAAAAGCGGTTCGCAATTTGTGTAGCCTTTTCTGCTTCTTTTTTCAGAAGAGGCTTTGCTGACATTTGGCCCGTCTACACTGGGCCAAATGTCGGAAAAAAACCCTTTTTTGGGACATCCCTTCTTCCTCGTAAAACAAGGTTTACAGGGATGGCGAAAAAGCGCGTCTGCTCTTCCGAAACATTTTTTGGAAGAGAAGACGCGTTCCCTGGACGCGGCAGAGTTTTTCCAGAACTGGTTTAATAGCCTCAGACTGGTTTAATCCTCACGTACACCGGGTTAGCTTAAGCCTGTAATTTGCCTGTGCAAACTGAACTGGTTTAGGCCAGTGTTAAACTTCTTTAAATAAGAACATCAGAACGGCCACACCGGGTCAGACCAAAGGCCCATCCAGCCCAGTGTCCTGTCTGCAGACAGTGGCCATGGCCAGATGCCCCAGGGGGAATGAACAGAACAGGGAATCATCAAGTGATCCATCCCCTCATACCCATCCCCCGTTTCTGGCAAACAGAGGTGAGGGACACCAGCCCTGCCCTGCCTGGCAAACACCCTCCATGAATGTATATAGTGTCAGAGGGGTAGCCATGTCAGATGCGTCTGACAAAGTGGGTCTTTGCCCATGAAAGCGAAAGCCCAAATAAATCTGCTAGTTCTCCTAATGGGTCTAGATGAAGGGTTTGTGCCGGTGTAACGGGATCGATTTAAATCAGTGCATCTTGCTTAGCATAGACATTCTCTGGTTGAAAATTTGAAAGTGGACCGGCAGCTAGGGTGAAAGTGATCAAGAAATCATAGAGTTCATGATTCTAAGGAATGGTAGAAGGAAGAACAGCAAAATAGAGACAATGGATTTCAGGAAGGCAGATTTCAGTAAACTCAGAGAGCTGGCAGGTAAGGTCCCATGGGAGGCAAGACTAAGGCTATGTCTAGACTGCAGAGTTAAATCAGAAAAAGATACGCAAATTGTGAACCGCAATTTGCATATCTTTTTCCGCTTTTTTTTCGGAAGAGGCTTTTCCAAAATTTCCCATCTACACGTGGCCAAATTTCAGAAAAACCTCCTCTTTGGGAACATCCCTTCTTCCTCATACAATGAAGAATACAGGGATGCCAAAAGAACAGGTCTGCTTTTTCAGAAACTGTTCCGAAAAAGGAGACGCGTTCCTTAGTGGAAATGGGGTAGGTTTAGAAGTTAAAATAAAAAAAGAACAAGTTAAAAATTACTTAGAATAGTTAGATGTCTGCAAGTCACCAGGGCCTGATGAAATGCATCCTAGAATACTCAAGAAGCTGATAGAGGAGGCATCTGAGCTTTAGCTGTCATCTTTGGAAAGTCATGGAAGGCGGGAGAGATTCCAGAAGATTGGAAAAGGGCAAATCTAGTGCCCATTTATAAACAGGGAAATAAGAACAACCCAGGAAACTACAGACCAGTCAGCTTAACTTCTGTGCCAGGGAAGATAATGGAACAAGTAATTAAGGAATTCATCTGCAAACATCTGGAAGATAATAAGGTGATAGGTAACAGCCAGCATGGATTTGTAAAGAACAAATCATGTCAAACCAATCTGATAACTTTCTTTGATAGGATAACACGTCTTGTGGATAAGGGAGAAGCGGTGGACGTGGTATACCGAGACTTTAGTAAAGCATTTGGCACGGTCTCGCGTAAACTTCTTATCAATTAACTAGGGAAATACAACCTAGATGGGGCTACTATAAGGTGGGTGCATAACTGGCCGGATAACCATTCTCAGAGAGTCGTTATTAACGGTTCACAATCATGCTGGAAGGGCATAACAAGGGGGGTTCCACAAGGGTCTGTTTTGGGACCGGTTCTGTTCAATATCTTCATCAACAATTTAGATGATGGCATAGAGAATGTGCTTATTAAGTTTGCAGATGATATTGTAGAAGCCATTTCATATTTAACTAGAAGCCATTCTGTATAACAAAAGCCATTTCAGTTTCTTGTGTCTGCACATATACTAGAGGGAGTGAACTGGCCTTCACCGAGGTGGGGAGAGGCCAGAAGGATGCGCTGTTGGAATGTGTTAATGAACTATTTTGAGCTGTAGCTCGAACTCCCTAAAACAACCTGTTTCTTTCTTTGCTGATAATAATTCCTCTTTGAAGTTCGCTTTGATTTCTTGCCCTGATGTCAGACTTATTTGGTTAAGGGTATAAAATACTAGGATTGATTGTATTAGCCAGCCTCACTCGGCCCGGCTTTGCTTGGACCACGTTTGGCTCACTTTGCTTTTATTGGCCAATAAAACTGTCTGTTTAGCCGCGTAAACTGAGTGAAGTCTTTACTTCTACAATATGAAGCTTGCAGGGGTTGCAGCTTCCTTGGAGGATAGGGTCAAAATTCAAAATGATCTGGACAAACTAGAGAAATGGTCTGAGGTAAATAGGATGAAGTTTAATAAGGACAAATGCAAAGTGCTCCACTTAGGACGGAACAATCAGTTTCAGTGACTGTCTAGGAAGGAGTCCTGCGGAAAGGGATCTAGGGGTCATAATGGACCACAAGCTAAATATGAGTTAACAGTGTGACACCATTGCAAAAAAAGCAAACATGATTCTGGGATGCATTAACAGGAGTGTTGTGAGCAAGACATGAGATTAGGCCTCAGTCAGAGTATTGTGTCCATTTCTGGGCACCACATTTCAGGAAGGATGGGGAGAAACTGGAGAGGGTCCAGAGAAGAGCAACAAAAATGATTAAAGGTCTAGAAAACATGAGCTATGAGGGAAGACTGAAAGAACTGAGCTTGTTTAGTTTGAAAGGAGAAGACTGAGAGGGGACATGATAGCGGTTTTCAAGTACCTAAAAGGGTGTTACAAGGAGGAGGGAGAAAAATTGTTCTTCTTGGCCTCTGAGGACAGGACAAGGAGCAATGGGCTTAAATTGCAGCAAGGGAGGTTCAGGTTGGACATGAGGAAAAAGTTCCTACCTGTCAGGATGGTTAAACACTGGAATAAATTGCCTAGGGCAGTGTTTCCGAAATAATGCTCCGCAGAACTGCGGGGTTCCGTGAAGTGAAAGTAAGGGTTCTGCGAGAACCCGATCACTCCCCCCCCAGAGTCGGTCTTAGGGGTGAGCAAGCTGGGTGGTTGCCCGGAGCTGCCATTTTCATAGGGGCGCCGTGGTCATAGGGGCGGGCCGTTTTTTGTGTGTGTTTTGGTCGACCAGTTTTCCCTTGCGTTTTTTCTTTTAAAAGGGTTCCGTGGCCAAATAAAATTGGGAAACACTGGCCTAGGGGGTTGTGGAATCTCCATCTCTGGAGATATTTAAGAGCAGGTTAGACAGACATCTATCAGGGGTGATCCAGATGGTGCTTGGTCCTGCCGTGGGGGCAGGGGACTGGACTCGATGACCTCTCGAGGTCCCTTCCAGTTCTAGTGTTCTGTGATTCTGTGATTCTCTTCCTACCCTGTCGCTGGGGTTTCAGTCACAATCCTCCCCCTCCCCACAGCCGTTCAGGGTAGAGTGGACCAGACTCCCTGGCAGGGAACAGCTAGGCCACGCCACCAGGGCCGGACCGAGCCATTCTGGCACCCCGGACAGACAGTTGAATTGCGCCCTGGGTTAGGGGAGGGCGCATGCGCGGCCCCGCCCTCACGCCGTCGCGTGGGGGAGGGCGCGTGGAGCTGGCGGCAGCAGGATGCACGTGCCCAGCCCAGCCCAGCCCGGCTACTGCCACTGGTGCGCAGCCTGGGGCCGCCCGGGGCGGGCCGAGCCTGGCCATGCAGGGCCCCGCGGCCGCGGGGGGAAGGGCACTGCTGGCCGGCGCTGCACGGGTTAACACGGCCCCCGCCCCAGGCGGCCGCTGCAGGGTGGCCGCTGGAAGCTGCTGCAGCCCGCGATCCGGAAGCCGGGCATGTGGCGCCTGATGGCAGCTATAAGGGGCACTGTGCGCCCCTTACAGCTGCCATCAGGCGCCCCCCATAGGTTGGCGCCCTGGGCAGCTGCCCAGCTAGCCCATGCCTTAATCCAGCCCTGCACGCCACAGACAATGTCCAGGCCAGAATTAGTAAAGCCAGGCCCTAAGCCCACCCGTCTAGCAGCCTGTGTGCAGTGGCCATGTGGCGGCACCCTGAGGTCACTGCTGTGCTGCCACCGTGGGAAACCCTGATCAGACCCACGCTGGCACTGGGACCCTGCTGCAGTTCTGTAGTCCCCCGGCAGGTGGCAGCACAAGCCTCCCCCTGCACACTGCATGGGTCCTCGCTGGGCGGGATGGGGGGCTGGTGGGGGGGCCTAGTGCAATCCCAATGGCCAGTCCTGGCCCACACCCGCTGCCCACTGCCATCAGGGGCTGACTGGTCACACCTGCCCACCAGATTTCTGCATTCGCCCCCCTGCGGAGAAATGTCTGGGAAACCGAGTCAGAGAGAGGCTGGGGGAGGGGCATGAAAGGGGGAGAAAGATATGTTTGTTCCCTGAGCCGGAGCAGAGACACAGCTGCTGCTGGAGCTCTGGGTTGGCCCCCACTCTGCAGATCTGCTTTCCCTCTGAGGGCTGGCTGGGTCTGGCTGGGGACGAGAAGGGGAAAGCCAGGAGCTCTGGCCTGTGCCAGGACAACGCAGGCATTTGGCGGCTCTGGGAATGTCGCTAAGGCCCAGAGGGCTTCAGGATGACCCGTCTCGGCTGTGCTCTGGAGCTGTGGGGCAGGCCGGGGTCAAAGGACACAGATACCCCAGGGGTCACCTGCACAACTGCTCCAGCTCCACAGCTGGCTTGGGGGCAGTGCTGATTTGGAGGGCAAATGCCCCACCGTGTCCCCCAGCCCTGCACTGGTGCTCTGAGGGGAGAGCGCCTCCTACCAAGTCACCCACACTGCTCCCTGCACCCCTAAACCCAGAGGGCAAAGCAGCCCTCGGCTGTCCACATCAGAGCAACCCTAGTGCCACCTCGAGGCATCGGGCACGACCCAGAGGGAAGCGCATCCCTTCCGCACAGCACCCGCCACCGCTGCAGGGGTGACTCAGCCAAAAGAATGAACTACCACCACTGCCACCCTGGGTCGTTCCTGGGCTCCCCTCGCTCGCCAGCCCTGTGCCATCCTGGCCGTGCATCCCCCTCTCCATGCTTGTAGGTACCAGCGGCCGCCCAGCACGGTCCCATGGAGGCGAATGGAACTCGGGTCTGCCGTCTCTGAGAACACAGGCCCTGCCCCTGAGCCGAGCCCATCGCTAGTCCTAGAGAAGCTAAGACACACAGAGGAGAGCTTCTGAAGGCAGCCAGCAGAGGTCGCACATGCACACGCACAGCACACAACCCCCATGGGGACGGGGTGTGACTTTTGCTAAGCACCAAGAGGTGTTTGAATTTAGCCTACGGCTGGCAAATAATTAAAGCCATTAATCACGATTCATCACAGCTTTAATCACACTGCTGCGCATGAACAGAATAGCAATTTATTGAAACCTTTTTGCATGTTTTGCAAATGTATTGATTTCAATTACAACACAGAATACCATGTACCATGCTCACTGTCTGTTACTATGTGTGATTACAAATATGGCCTGGTTTACACTGGGGAGTTATTTCGAAATAACAAGCGGAGCGTCCATACTACCAAGCCCGTTATTTTGAAATAGGAACTTCTGCTTTCCACGAGGAATAATGCTAATTTCAAAAGAGTTATTTCGAAATAGCGGGAGCGTGGACGATCCACTGCCGCTATTTTGAAATCACCATTCCCCAGAGCCATTCAGAGTAATTACTCCCCAGGGCTTCCTGGGGCCCTGAGTCGAGCTACCGCATCCACAGTAAGGGAGCCTGCCTCGGACTCATTTTGAGGCTTCCCTGTAGTGTGGACACGCTATTTTGAAATAGTTATTTCAGGAGTTAGTTGAAATCTTTTCCTAGTGTAGACACGCCCTATTTGACCCAGAAAAAGGACAAAAGATATAGTATTTTTCAGTTCATCCCCCGCGAGTACTGTAGGGAAAACTCTGTGGTGAAAGTGCACTTCTGGGTGGGGAGTTACAGGTAGGAGCCCGTAGGTGTAAGCAAACCTGTTGCTTGAACGCTTGGCTGCACAAGCCGTAGGACTGAGTAGACTTGTAGGGGTGACTGTTTTGTCTTTGAGTGCAGCTAGGAAAGAAAACAGCTACATGGCTGAGTCGCCCTTTCCCATTGCTGCGCAGCGCTTGTCTGAAGGAAACTGAAAAGCACAAATATTTATAAGACAAATAGTATAAAGTCAGAACTGTACCCTTTGTATTCTGTGTTGTAACTGAAACAGTATCTCTGACAATGTAGCACCCACGATACTGCCAGCGACTTGCACTTGGCTCTCACTGGTTCAGGGTGCGATTCGGCGCGATTCGTTCCGTTATTGAGTTGCTTTGTTTTGAGTTACTCATTTGAGCTCCCGGTGGCTAATTGGCAGCTGGAGGAGCAGCGCTCGGCGGGGCTGGCAGCCGCTTGGGGTGACACGGGAGCCCCCCGTGCTGCAGTTTGCATTCGCCTGGGCTATGCAGGGCTCGGGGGAGGCAGCCAGCAGTGCTCTGCACCTGGTTTCTCAGCACGTACCTTTGTTCCCCGGGGGTTCCAACCACAATGAATGAGCACAGTGTTCACCTGAGTCCCTCCCAGTCTCCAGCCTCCCCAGAGAGGCTGGACAAACAGCCCTGTGTTTACAGCCCTGCATTCATTCTGCCAACACGTGGACACGCGGAGCAGGGGAAAGCGGAGGGGGAGTGAATTCCCGGCAGCTCTGGGCTCCCCGCCTCCGCGCTGCCAACTGTCCGCCACACAGATGGCGCCAGAACAATTGGCGCTAATTGGCAGCCGTGCTGGCACTCCGCAGGGACCGAGGGAGGCCTGGCTGTGCCCGCTGGCCTCTCCCGCTCCCCGGGAACTGCAGGAGAGCTCTCCCCAGGGCTGGGCACCGAGCAGCAGGGGCTGCCAAGCTGGTGCCACTGCCAGAGCTGAGGCTGCCGAACTTGTGTCAGAGGTAACAGTGCTGCTGGCTCACAGCTGCGCGTCCCCAGAGCCGGCGTGTTCCTCACTGGAACTCTTGCTTAGCACATGACCACCTCAGCAGCCCCATGCAGGGCCTTCTCCCTGGACAGACCCACCAATGCCCATGACAGAGCACAGGAGTACGCAGGAATCATTCCACCAGCTGCTGAAATGCAGCTCCCTCTGGGGTGGAACATGGCATATAACAGCAGCTGCTCAGGGCAGCTCCATGGAAATCCCAGGAACAGGTCCCTGTTCTCAGACCCTTATGAAGCCCCCGCCCGCTCCGATCTCTACTAATCTGTTACGTGTCTCCTAGTCTCTCTGTCACCCTGGCCTCTCCCTATTGGTGCTGTCTCCTGCCATACGCCAACTGTCAGTTCCTGGGCAGGGAGGGCGTCTCTGCTGCATGTGCGTCTGGCTGCCAGGAGACGCCCTCGTCCACCCAACGAACTGCAACCCCAACTGAATCAGAGGATCCTAGAACCTCAGAACTGGAAGGGACCTCGAGAGTCATCGAGTCCAGCCCCCGGCCCTCACGGCAGGACCACATGGCCCCCCAGGCTCATGGCTGGACAGCAGTGTCCACCTAGGGACGCGGAGCTGTACTCACACCCCGAGCCCTGCAAACACCAGCTGATGGATTACGGATGGAATAATGCACCATGCTCATTAAAAGCAGCTGAAAATCCGCACTCCCAGCCCCAGCTGTGACAGGCCTTCAGAGGCTGGGCGCAGTGTGTGCCCACAGCATGGCCCGGGGCAGCCGCTCCGGCTGCAGGATCAGGCTCCGAGTCAGGGTGAGGTTTCTGGAGGGGTGGGGGTGTCTTTTCAACCCCTGTCTCTTTAAGAGCAAAGAGCTGCCCCTCCCGGACTGAGCTCACGTGGGGGCTCCTCACTGCTCCGCCAGCCCTGCTCTGCCAAGTGCCAACGGTGTGGAGGAATCCCATTGGCTGACAGCCATCACGCTACGCAGCCAGCCAATCAGATGCCAAGCGGCGGCGGTGCCAATCTGGCCAGGGTGGGGGCTGCCGGCTCGACAGCCACTGGGTGCCAGCTGCCAACTGCTCAGTGGCACGTTTGCAGCGAGGCTCCGACCTGCTGGTCGGGTGCCAAGGCGGAGCCGGGCTCCAGGCAGCGGCCGCGCACGTGGAGGCTGGGAGGCAGGAGCGGAGCCAGGACGTGCTCCGGCGAGAGCTCAGGACCAAGCCCGGCCGGGACGGGCGACCCACCTCCCGCCCTTTGGGACCCAGCCAAACAGCAGCCCCTTGGGCCCTTTCTCCCAGCTCAGAGAGCAGCAGGGTCCCTCTGTGTGCGGAGCCCAGACGTGGCCCATGCAGCCCTCTGCCTCCCTTCTGCGAGCCCTCGGGGGGAGCACCAGGGGGGCAGCCAGGCCACTGAGCAGAAACAACATGGGACCCCCTCCGGCTGGGGCTGAGCCAGAGACCTAGTGGCCAAAGGTTGGATTCAGGCAGCGAGCTGAGCACCCCACCCCCACACCTGCCCTTCCTCTGCCCAGCAAGCAGTGGTCTGGCTTGGTCTCTTATTGCCGTGCACACGCAGTGACTCCCAGGCCCGGGACCCTGGCTCTCTCCCCCAGGCTCCTGTGCCTGCTGCAGGATTTATCACCGTGGAGCAGGCCTGTTCCCTGCGCGTCTGCGCGGCATGGCCACACCGGGGGTCAGGCCCCCTCACAGTGCCCCCAGGCTGTGCCTGTGCCCGTGGCTGAGGCAGGGCCAGACCCCCCACATCAGAGGCCCAGGCTGGTTGCTGCGTGTTGCCCTGTTACTGGTTTGGCGGCTCTGCCTTCTTCTCTGTTCACTAGGCTATCCCAGGATGCATTGCCACGCGGCTACCGCTCTGCGCAATACCCCTGGGCGGAGGCACATGGGGCAGCTGCCTGGATGCTCCCAGAAGGCACTGAGCCGAGCCCAGTGAGGTGGACTGGGGGGCCTGGGAGATGCCCAGACGCAGGGAGATGGGTGCTGCATGGCCAGACATGGGTGTCGCAGCCTGTGACAGATCTCGGCTGGGGCTCCGCTGCTCCTACTCACAGGGGGAACCCTAGTCCCAGGTCCATGCAGGTGCCAGGAGCCAATCTGGCTTTGAGGGACCTTAAAATAGGCTTCCTGGCTCCCGGAGCACCCTGCTGGGCTGGCACAGAAGGGCACGGTAGCCACGCTGGGGCTCTCCTCAGCTGCCCACGTGGCCTCATGTTTGGAGAGCCGAGGTGGCTCGAAGCCACCTTACCTGGCCCTTTCCGCTGGCCCTGCCCTGAGTGATTGGGCCTGGCCCTGAATGGCTCCTTCCCCCTTCCCCTGCACTGGGGCCGTCCGTCCCGCCTCTCAGCCGGGGGCCTGGGGAGCTGGGTCCGCATGGGGAGCTCTAGGGCTCCAGCGGGGGCAGGTGAGTGAGGCTGCGGGTGCAGGATGCCCCGGCTATCGCAAGAGAGGCTGCCTGGCCATGCTCCTCTCCTGGTCTCCAACACAGGGCCACAGAGAGCCCGATCGCCAGGTAAAGGGAGGCGGCTGCCAGCAAGGCTGAGCCCCCGGCCTGCTGCCACCTGGCCTGGCCATGGGGCTGGCTATTTCCCGCCCCATGTCGTGGTCGCAGGTGGAAGGCCAGGCCCTGCCCAGCACGCTGGCGAGCGCCTCTCTGCCAGAAGGCAGTCCTGAAGGTGGGAGCCCCCCCGCATGGCTGTGGCCCTCGGAGGCTCGCAGGGCTTGCAGCTCTTACCTGTGCCTGATACATACTCCCGGGATCCCTTGGTCCTAGTCCCACGAAGGAACGATTCGCAGGGGGCGTGCCAGGTGCAGAGTAGGCTGAGGACAGAAACCAGAGCTCGTTAGCCTGGTGCATGGCAAACGCTGCTGCGCTGGCCGGCCGCCATGGCCCAGCACCAGCGGCTGCGCACCGCTGGCAAGGCAGAGGGAGGTGAAGGGATTCAGCTGAGGTCACCCTGTGACACAGCTTGGATCAGACCCCTGGAGTTCCTGGCATGGGGCTGAGCTCTAACTGCTAGGCTATGCTGCCTCGGCACGAGGACCCTCCCCACAAGGTCACTGTGTCTGCTTATCCCAAAGGGCTTTGCTTCTTCTGTGTTGATGTTGGTGGGCTGGTGGGCAGGGCCTGGGGACTGGGCTGCAGCAGGGTGATACACGCAGTAAAGGGGCTAAAACACATGGAGCAGGATCATACACGCAGCAGAGCCCTGCTCCACCCACTAGGTCACGCAGCCTCCACTACCCTCCCCCCCTTTTAATCATTCAGATGCGGAAGCTTGTTGCAGCACAGCATGCTGGGAGTTGTAGTTCTCAGAACTTCAGGGATGGCAGGTGCGAGGCACCAGCCTGGCAGAGCAGGGGGCCGCCTCGAAGGGAGACTTAACACAGGCTGGGCAAGGAGGTGCCTCCCGGTGCTACTGGCACTGGCCGGGGGTGGCGCCAGGGGGCTGTGAGAGGGATTCAGGGCAGCTGCTCTCGGCACCTGGGAGCCCTGCGTGGTGACACTGGACAGTGCGGGTTGAGAGACCCCGCAGGGCACGTCCCGCAGCCTCCAGGCAGACCTGCTGGGGCTGGGCCCCTCGCTGTGCCCCATGCCCTCCAGTGGCTGGGCTGGGCAGAGAGGGTTAGGAGCCCCGAGTGCCACCGCCTGCCAGTGCCAGCCTGTTAGCTCTGGGAGAGCCAGAGGCCTGGGGCCCAATGGGGTTGGGGGTTCGTGTCCCCCCGGGCTGAACCTGCATCTCTCAGCCCAGGGTGGCACTGCACAGGCTGCAGAGGGACTGGCAGAGCCACCTGCTCTCCCATCGCCCTCCAGCCCCGGGACGCTGGCGCCTTGCCCCTTGGCTCTGCCTGGTAATTTCCCACACCGGAGGGAGTGGATCAAAAACTCATAATTCGTCAGCGCCCATGAACTATTCAAGGCCGCCCCTCCCGGCGCCGGCTCGTTCCAAGCATGCCGCCTCCGCTCTGGCTCCGCAAAGCCGCCCCATCCACAAGTGAGTCGCTCCTCGTTCGCCCCCACCAGCGGGTGCTCGGCGCTCAGCCGGCGATTCTGGCCTTTCGAGCCAGGGCACTGGGGCAGCGCTGGGTGCCACTTTCTTCTGACGAGGGGGCTGGCAGCTGGGCTTCCAGGGGGCACGTGGCCTGGGGGGGCCTGCACTGGGAGGCTCTAGGTGATGGCACGTGGCCTGGGGTGTGTGATGTAGTTGGGGGGCTGATTACTCTAGTGGCCCTAGGCCCACTCTGGTTGGGCATTCACCGGTTGCTGTGTGGGCTGGGGGTGACCCCTACTGGCCTGCATCTGTAAGCACTGCCCCAGAAGGGCGTTGCCCTCATGTCACAGTCCATGGCCCAACCCGTTCTCACCTGATGAGAAAAGGGGTCTGCACAAAGGAAGGGTGTGGCTTGGAGAAGGGCAGTTTTTGGCTGGGAAAACATGAAGAGAAGAGACTAAGCTGAGTACTGGGAGTTCAGGGGGGCCTGTGGACCCCTCCCCAAGGGGTCTAGGGCTGCCAGCCCCTGACTCCTTATGTCTGTGCTGCGCTGTATCCTGGAGAAGTAACAAACCCTCTATTCTACTGGCTGGCGGAGTCTCATCTTACTGCAGACGGGGTGCAGGATCGGGGGGTACCTGACGCACCGCCACAGGGGGCCTGCACTGGGAGGCACTAGGTGATGGCACATGATGGCAACTTGAGCCCGGGAGCAATCGCAGGGGGCCGGGACCATCTCGTGGGGCCCGGTTGGTGCCCCAAGGCCTCTGCCACTGGGCACGCTCTGACATACTGCGCCCCCTGGCACCCCACCATGCCAGGCCCACAGCATGGCACACTTCCACCATTTGAATGGGCAGCCAGCTTTGTCTGGGGGCGGGTTTGATGAGGGGCAAGGCCCGTGTCCTGGGCTATTTAAAACAGGCAGGAGGGGGCGGACTGAATGTGACATGGGCTGGGGGGGCGGGGCGGGGGGAACAGGATTCCGTCTGAGAGCCCAGCCTGCTCTGACTGCAGGGCAAACTCTGCACCTTGGGGGCTGCCTGTGCTGGCTGAACGCTGAGCAGCAGGGGCCTGCCCCAAGAATGCCCCAGCCCCGATGCTCGCAGGGCTGAGCTGGGCCCTGGTTTCTCTGGGCTCTGGTTGGGTCCATCCACATGTGCACTGGACAAAGGGCCTTAACCATCCCCTGGGCTGGAAGCTGCTGGGCGTCAGAGCCACTGATCACATCGCTGGCAAGGGCCTGGCTCTGGCTCGCAGGGCACTGCGTGGACGTGCTTCCTTTGCAGTTGGCAAAGCGCCTGCCGCTTCCCACAGTTGTTGTTTGGTTTCGCATGCACAGTGAGTGGGAGAATGCCCCTGCAGCCCAGGGCACCAGGCACACCAATAATGGATGCATTTAACCCTGCAACCATCGGTCATATGTCGTCCTTTCCCAGTGCCTTCCATCTGAGGAGCAAAATGCACCATGACCAGTAGGCAGTGGACCCCCCAACAGCCTATGGGACTGGGATTAATTCCACCCCACAACTATTTTCCAGATGGGGAAACTGAGGCACGGAGCAATGACATGACTTTCCCAAGGGCTGCCAAGAAGTGCGGAGCTGAGCCAGGAATAGAACCAGGGCTCCCTGCCCTCCGTGGGTGTGAAATCCCAGCCTTTCGGTGTGGAACAGACCTGACCCCTGCACCAGGGAGAGGCTAGGGAAGGAGGCAGGTTTGCCAGGCAGAGCAGAGAAGCAGCATGGAGGGAAGGTTCCCTGCAGGGCCAGCTCAGACCGGCCTCCCTAGGAAAGTCCGAGTGAACAGCAGTCCGGCAGAGCAGGCAAGGCACAAGCCAGCTCCATGCTGGAGCACCGGGCCCTGCCCCTTGGCTGTGCAGGGGGCCTTAGGTGCCAGAGAGGAGCTCAGTGTCCTTGCCCCATTTGGGGCCTGAGAACCCCGCACCGGGCTAAGCAGGGGATGTGACCTGGACACCTGTTCGCTGGAAGCCAACTGAGACCCAGCAAACTCATTCCACGCAGGCTGTCTGATGCTTGTGAACGGGCAGGGGTCTCTGGCTCCTGACCGCCTCCATGCCCATCCCCCAAGGCCCTGGCGCCAGCCAGATGGGATGGCTGCAGAGCCGGAGGGTGGGAGGAGGCGCGTGCGGGGGGGGCCTCCGTGGAGGGCAGCGGGGCCAGGCTGGCCCCTCGCGACGCCACAGGCTGCTTACTGGGTGACGTCGGTGAAGTCGTCCCGCCCTCGGAAGTTGTCGTGGTGGATTTGGTGTCAGGAGAGAGCGCCAACCGGGGAATGCCAGGGGAAGGCGGCGGCGCCAGCATCTGGGTGGAAATGTAGTGACTGGGCACTTTCACTTGGCCACTTCCATTTAACTGGGGGGACACAGACAAAAACAAACAGCAAGCCATTAGGAAGCAAGAGCAGCACAGCGCCCGCGCCCCGCCCATGCGCCCGCCGCCGGCTCCTCCAGTCGCCTGGCCGGGGGTGCCGCTGGGGCGGCAGGAGCAGAGGCAGCAAGACGGAGATGGGGAGATGGGACGCCCCTGCCCGTAGCACTGGCAGCCCCGGGGGTGTGGGCCAGATGGAGGCCTCGGGGGCCCCAGCGCTGCTTGGGGGCAGGTTTCCGGCACCAGCTGGGGCTGATGCAAAGCCCGGGCCGTGCAGGGAGCACGTGAGGGTCCCAGGCTCTGGAACCAGCCCTGCCCCTGCAGTGTCCGCTCTCAGAGGCCCTGGCACGTGAGGGGATGCCGAGGATCCCCGGCCTGGCTGACAGTGAGCGCGTCCTGCAGGATGCATCCTCCTGAGCCATCAGTGCCACTAGCTCGCCAGCTGCCTGCATTCAGGGGTCCCAGATCCAGCTCTAGATGGCAAAACCGCCATGCAACATGGCCAGCGGGACTTGTGCTGGGAACGGCAGGAACAGGAGGCCGGGACAGAGGGGCATTGGTGCATCTCTGTCAGCAGCGCAGGAAAGGGGTCGGTAGCAGGGGCTGTGGGTCCGTAGTGAGGGGTGTCGGCAGAGCTGGGTGCAGGAGCCCAGTGAGGGAATGGCAGGGCTGTGGGTCCGTAGCGAGGGGTGTCGGCAGAGCTGGGTGCAGGAGCCCAGTGCAGGAATGGCAGGGCTGTGGGTCCGTAGTGAGGGGTGTCAGCAGAGCTGGGTGGGGGAGCCCAGTGCGGGAATGGCAGGGCTGTGGGTCCGTAGTGAGGGGTGTCAGCAGAGCTCAGGGGTCCCAGTTTAGATTCCCTTGCATTGACCAAATTGCCTCCATCTGGAGGGGAAGCGGAAGCGAGTGATTCTGAGGCCCAAGCTGGGCCGCGATCCTCCTGGTCAGCCCCAGGGCGGGTAGCCTTTGAATCAGCCCGTGTGGGGAGGGCAGCCCAGCCAAAGTGGCTCAGAGCCAGCCGGGAAGCAACCATGGAGGGCTGGGGAGCCTGTGCTAGGATGGAGGGGCCCAGCGGAAGGCTTCAAAGGCTGTGGGGCTGGCTCCTTCTCCTCTGCCCCCCTCAGAGGCTTTCAAAGGCTTCTTTGTGGTCTCCTCTACCTGCCCAGCAGGGGCTCTGCGGCTCCAGCCAGCCGGAGAAAGGGGTCGTGGCCCCGCACTTCAAAGATGGCTGAGGCAGCCGCTGCATCAGGCGCAGCCACTGCTGGGACACAGCCTGCCACAGCCACGCAGGCCTCTGGGCAGAGGGCAGGAGTCTGGCTGTGCCCCTCAGGCTGCCTGTAATGGGATAGCAGGGAGCCGGAGCAGGAGGCGGAGGAATGGAGCCCTGAGCAATGGGACCTGCCGGCTCAGCGCATGGGGGCCTGCTGCCGCCCACCGGCCAGCCCCAGGGCTGATAGCAGCCTGCGAGGGGGCTTAGCTAGGGGAGTTGCTCCCATGGCAGGAGCGGGGGCTGGGAGCAGAGTAGCTGGCGGATCTGACCCTGCTGTGACGGTGTCCATACACAGTTTGTCAGCCCTTCTGGATGTAGCATGTGCAGCATGTGGGCACGAGGCGCTCAGCCCACGGCGGCGGAGGGATGGATGGGGGGAAATCTCAGCTCCCAAAGAAGCCTCATTAGCTGGAGACTGCGGAGGCAGAATCTAGACCCTGCAGGATGTGCCGGAGGGAGGAGAGCCTGCACTGCACACAGCAATGCCGCCCCCAGGTGAAGAGCCAGCTGGCAGCAGGGAGGAGACAGAGCCCAAGGGCAGAGCTGCCGGCGAGGGTCTGAAGACCTGTGTGAGAGGGATACAGGACAGGACCTACTACTAGGTCAGCTTGGCGAGCGCTCCCTTGGCATGGGAGCAGCAGGATGGGTTCTCAGTCCTGGCTGGGGGGTCAGGTTGTCCCAGCAGCCAGATGATGAGTGGGACCAAGCCGCACTGCCGGAACTGTCCAGGGTCCTGCAGTGGGGCAGGAGGAGGGAGCAGAAGCTTAGGGGAAGGGTTGGCAGCAGGAGGCGACAGAGAAAAGACAGACCAGGCAGCGGGGGCAAGGCCTGAGGGAGGAGAAGCAGCTCCACAGGTGCCTGGCACAGACTGAGGTGGGGCCTGGGGGTCGGGAAGGGCAGCGCAGGTGAAGTGTGTGTGTGTGTGTGGGGGAGGAGTTGCCAGCCACAGACACGCTGCAGGACAGACACTGCCTCCCCAGTCTGTGAGCCAGGAAACCCCTTTGTTTGGGAAACGAACTTGGGCGTTAGCTTTTGAAAATCATTTTTCTGTGCTTCCAAGGACGCTCCAAAGAGAGGAATGGGGACGATCCCGCCCCCTTCCCTGGTGCTGTTCCAGCCTTGCTGCGCTGGGTCAGTTTCACTTTCTACTTCTTGTCAGTTTCACTTCCTGGTTCTCACCCTGCAGGGTGTGGTGGCCCAGAGCTTTCCGGCCTGAGTCCAACACCGCTCCTTCCCTGGCCCTCTTTCCAGTCACAGTCAAGAGGAAAATATCCCAATTAGTCTTAAAATAACAAAGCACATCCTGGGGGTGCTCTCCTGGGCCAGAGGCTCAGACCCTGAGCTCCAGGGAAAGGAAAACAAACCGGGGGGTGGGTGGGAGCTGCCCTGGGGTGGGGTATTCTCCCTGGGCCAAGTGGCAGCGTGTGCCCCCTGCGAACGGGCCAGCACAGGCCTGTGCCCCAGCCAAACACCGCATGCCGGGGTGAGCGATGCACAGGTGTGTGTGTGTGGACCAGAGAAACCCTGTCTAGCTAATCTAGCTCACCAGGGGTCCGCCCGTGCGGCTCAGGGCAGGTCCCGAAGAGCTGGGACCCACCGGGAAAAGGGGCAGGTGGGGGCCAGCTGGCCCCAGATCACAGGTCTCTGATGGTTAGGGACGTACCGGGCTGGTCCGGCGGGGGAGCCATGGGGGGATGCCTAGCCAGCTCCTTACCGGTCCAGGCTGCTGATTGGACGGGTCGCAGGCCAGTGAGACGAGATCTTTCAGAGGGTCCTGTGGGTTGAGATGCGGCGGGTACCGTATGGCCGTGTGGGGGAAGTAGGTGGAGGCCGCCTGGGGGAGGATCGAGGTGGTGGGGAAATGCAGAGCGGATGAAGGGTGTGGGCTTCGAGCGATACCTGGAGCAGGAGAGAGACAAAGAGAAGACCGGACGGCCTTCGTTTGGAGCCCCAGGCCAGGCAGGGCCCCAGCACCTCCTCCTGCCCCACGGACACGCTGCTCTGGTTCCAACGGAGCATTAACAGTGGGTCAGATGGCAGCCCCACACGGCCAAGGCGCCTTCCACCTACATCATATCGCACAGCGCTCGGGGCGTCAAGGTGGGGCAGAGGGGTGCAGGAGCCAGAAATTCCTGAGCACTCGCCCTGCCTCTGACCCCAAGTCCCCTCTATGGCCTTGGGCAAGTCGGTGAACTTTGCTCCGTGCCTCAGTTTCCCCTTCAGTGGATGTGGACACCGATCCTTACCTACCCCTCAGGCCAGCAGAGGTGCATGGAGGAATCAGCTGATGCTGGTGAAGCATTGTGCCACTGAACGGTGCTATGCGTTGTCATTTGCAATCCAGTCCCGCTCTGGGAAACTACCCTGCCCCTTCCCACCGCTAATCACGGAAGGCTCAGCCCACGCGCCCAAAGAACGCTGCCACCCATGACCCTGGGGGCTGCAAACCAAACGGGGATCTTTCTGCTGCTCATCCCCCCATGGTAACACGGATCCTGTCCCCAGAATGTAGCTGGTGATGCTGGCTCCCCCACAGCTGAACTCAGGGCCGGGCTTTCGCCTTCCTACCTGTCTCCAGGGTTCCTGGTGCTGCTGAAATTATTCCAGCTGCGGCTATGTCAGTGCAGCCCCCTAAGACCTACCTGCCCAGCAGCCCCTCCTGGACAGCGAATGCCAAAGGAACCTTCCCATCATGCTTTGGGAAGTCTGCGACACCCCCCAGAATACCCCCAGAGTCAGCAGACTCACCACTGTGCACAGCGATGACTGGACGGTGGTGCTGGGTGAAGCTCAGCCGCGGGGAGGAGTCCTGTGGCGACGGGCTATTGAAGGGTGACTTGTCAATCTCCGTCTTTTTCACTGGCGAGATGCCTAGGGACCAGTCAGAAAGGCAGAAGCGATGCCGTTACCGTCCGGCTCCCAGAGGGAACAACGGGCCGAGGGGCGGCGCTTCAAGGGCCCACAGACAAAACACCCAGCTCAGTCGATCAGAAGCACAATTCAGTGTCAGGCGTCAGGGCAGACTCTGGCCTCCCCCACGGGGGTCAGGAAGGGGATCCCCCCCAGGCTTGTGGCTCCCCTGCAGCACTGCGCACACACGCTAGAGGCGATGGCCAAGCAGGGGGCTCCCGACAGCACCGACCCAGGGTGCCGATGGCCCAGTGAAATGGCCCTAGTGATTGGGGGAACCCTCCAGCGACTCGCCTGGAAGCTGGCGGAGCAGAACCTATGGAAGGAGCTACCTTTGGCGGCTGCACCTCTCAGCCTCCGTGGGGTATGCCGGGGAGGCAAGGAAGGGCCCTGGCAGTAACCAGGAACCGGGGCCATGCTGGCAGCTTGCATGCCCAACCCCCGCCCCGCACTGTGCCTGGGACAGGCCCTGCAGAGGCAGCTCTGGGTTATTGCGGTGCCGAGCCAGCAGGGGGCGCACAGCCCAGTGACTCTCCTGCCGCCCTGTCAGAGTCAGCTCATTTGCCTCCTTAATTAGGTGGCGGCAGAGGGATGCGCAGGCGCACGGCAGAGGGTCACATTCCCTGGCTTGACGCAGCCATCGCCTGGATCGCAGCGCGTCCAAATGACCAGCTGCCTGCTCCCACGTACGTGTGCGTGCAAAGGTTAACAGGTGTGCCAATGCACAAGTGTGCACGGGGTACCTGTGTGCATGTGAGTGGAGACACGGGTATGCAGGCATTTGCACGTGTGCGTGTATGTGCGTGCACATTGGCAGGGGTCGTGCGGTGCTGGCTGGACTATCCACCCCCGTGCGTGATGGGGTCTCTCTCCCCCCATCAGGGAGCCTCGCACCACCACACACGATCCCAGTTCTGTGTTCCAGACCCCCGTCCCTTCTGAGGGGGAACCGCCCAGCCGGGCCTGGCCTGGGACAGCTGGGGTAGGGGCACAGAGCAGGCGAGCTCTGCACAAGGCCCCCCACCCAAACCTCAGCCTGTCACCTTCTGCCCGAGCTGCCCCATGCTGAGGCGGCCCTGCTGGGCTGTGCACGGTCATCCCAACCCTGCAGGCCATGAGGGCCGGGCTGGCGGGGCAGCCAAGCACGGCACCAGTGCTCTGCCCACAGGATCGCCTGCACCCGTAGTTACACCCCCAGGAACAGAGCAACGCCCAGGCTAGGCAGGGGACATACCCAAGGCAGGGGGAATCCAGGCCCAGGGCAGTGGGGCAGGGCCGTACAGGCCTGGGGCAGGCGGGGGCAGGAGCGTACAGGCTTGGGGCAGGCAGGAACAGGGCCATACAGGCCTGGGGCAGGCGAGGGCAGGGCTGTACAGGCTGAGGGCAGGCGGGGGCAGGGCCATACAGGCCTAGGGCAGGCAAGGGCAGGGCTGTACAGTCCTAGGGCAGGCGGGGGCAGGGCCATACAGTCCTAGGGCAGGCGGGGGCAGGGCCTTACAGGCCTGGGGCATTTGGGGGCAGGCCCGTTCAGGCCTGGGGCAGGTGGGGGCAGATTCATATAGGCCTAGGGCAGGCGGGGGCAGGGTCCTATAGGCTTGGGACAGGCGGGGGCAGGGCCATACAGGCCTAGGGCGGCGGGGGCAGGGCCGTACAGGCCTGGGACAGGCGGGGGCAGGGCCATACAGGCCTAGGGTGGCGGGGGCAGGGCTGTACAGGCCTGGGACAGGCGGGGGCAGGGCCATACAGGCCTAGGGCGGCGGGGGCAGGGCCGTACAGGCCTGGGACAGGCGGGGGCAGGGCCATACAGGCCTAGGGTGGCGGGGGCAGGGCCGTACAGGCCTGGGACAGGCAGGGGCAGGGCACTACAAGTCTGTCAGGGCAGAGGTGCCTGTGGAGCAGAATGGGAACCAGCCCCCCCCACCCCCCAGGCCTGTCTGAGCAAGCAGAAGCAGACGGAGATGCTGTTTATCCCTCTGCCACCGAGTGTCACCCAAAGTAAAGCAAACCCTCTGGGTCTGATCCGCTTGGCTGGGCCTGCGTGCTGAGTCACGGGCAGCGCAGGAGACAGGAGCCCCCCGCCCAGCCCAGCCCCAGCCCTGCGCTGTGCTGGGCCCCAGCCGGACAGTTGGCTGCTGATTTATGAGGAAAGATTAGGAGAGCTATAAATACGCCTCGCTCTGCAGAGCACTGAGCCGGGGGATTGGCGCCGTAAGCCCCAGGAGCCAAAAGGCACAAACCCATGGAGGGGAGGGTTAGGGTCACGGAGCAGGGGCAGCATCGGCCCCCTTCCCTCCCAGACCTGGGGGGCAGGAGGAGGAGTGGCCGGGGTGCTGTGGGCTGGCTACTGGGGGCGGTACCGTGGTCCCTGCAGGGCCAATATGGCCGCGGTAAAGCAGCGCAGCCCCAGGGCTAGTCTAACACACCAGGGGCCGTCCGGCCCCGTCTCAGCCCAGCATTCAGGAGGGTCCAAGGTGGCATAAAGCCCCATTTGCCCGCCTGTCACTGCCGCTCTGGCCCTGCACCTCCCCTTGGAGGCACACGAGGACACAGCTGCCATCGCCCTCCAGTGACACCGAGCCACGGAGCTGTTCTCCGGCCCCTTGTCTGCACAGCTTGCTGGCTCATTGAGCCGGAGACGGGCTGGAACCAAACCCGCAGGAGAGGGGTTCCTCAGTCAGGCTGTGATCCAAACCAACACGCCCAGAGCCCCCCTGGTCTGCACCCGCCGCTTGGCTCTGATCGCCAGGGACCCAGCCCCCTGGACAGAGCAGACGCAGGCTCAGGAGCTCCGTGCGGGACCTGCTCAAACACGGCCATCGTTACACTCCCATCTGGAAATGCCCGGCAGCCTGCGCGGCACCTGCTCTGCCTTGCTCTGCTCCCACCCTGGCTGCCCTGGCTTCCTCCGCCTGCCTTGGGCCAGGGCCTCTCCGTGCAGGCCATGGGCAGCTCAGGCCTGGGGCAGCTGGAGAGAGCAGCTGGAGGGACTGGCTCCCTCATCGTGCTCTGGGGAAGGATGGTGTTCCTCTGCTCGCCCTGGGCGGCCCATCTGGGCGTCCGACAAGCCGATGCCGAGGGCAGTCCCATCGGGGCTGCTGCTCCCTCTGACCCAGCCTCTCCACTTGCCCACGGCAACCCAGCGCCGAGGCCCTTGGCCCTGGGTCCTGCTACTCTGCTCCTTCCCAATTCACCCCACCCTGCGCCCTCTTCTCTGCTGCCCCCTGCATTCACACCCCCCATAGCTTCCCCTGCAGCCCCATTTGCGCTGTCCCAGCCCTGGGCATCCCCTAGGGAGGGCATCTGGCCAACGGCACCTGGGGCTCCCTTGTGGCACCCCCCACAGGGGGTCAATCCTGCCACCACAGTGCCACGGAGGCTTTACCTCCAGCCATTCGGCCCAGCTGGCGTGACTGGACTTAGCCCTTTCTCAGGGTTCGGTCGGAGCAGTTCCCAGAACATCCAGCACAGGACTGAAATACCCCCTGCGAGGCACCGGCTCAGTACACCCTTCCCCTCCCGGGCCTGGGGCCGCTCATGCCCCCTGAACCCCGACAGCTCTGCATGGTGCTTGGGAGTTAGGACTCCTGGGTTCCTGGCTCTGGTCACTCCAAGGCCGGTGGCTCTAGATGAGCGTGAGCCTGGCCTTTGCATGCCCCCGCCCTGGATCGCACCACTCAGCACGTGTGAACGTGCAAGGGGGTGAAAACGGGCGCAGGAACAATGCTTGTGCTTTCCCCCATGCGGCCCAGAAGAGTACGGGCGGCAGCGCTGCCCCCTTGCCATGACCCCCCACCACGTCTGGACAGCTGAACCCACACGGCCCCGCATGGCCACCGGCTCTGGCTGCCCCGCAGTCCGCAGGCAGCTGGGTAAGGCAGAGCAGCCCCAGGGCTATTCTACCACGCCCAGGCCAGCCTGGCCTCTCCTGCGGCCCAGGCCCAGCCCACACGCAGCACAACCTTTGAGGAGAGCGTCTTTGTTCTGTGTTCCTTCAGCACGGAGCACGGGGCTGGGAGGAAGTTGCTAGGGGCTACCACAGAGCAAAGACTAAATAAATAACACAGCGCAACCCACCTCTAGCACATCAAAGGGGCCGTGCGAGCCGGGAGGCTGAGCAGCGGCAGGGGGCATAACCTCACCAGAGCCAGCCGGGAAGTGTGTTTCCCAGGACAAACGTGGAAAGTAAAACTGTGTTAGGATTTTACATCATAACCTGCCTTGGCTTTGTTATATCTCAGAATTACTCCCCAGATTTCCAAAGAAAGGGGTTTTTGTGGCAAATGTTCATGGAGGAAAAGAAAAAGGCCCTTTTCACCCAAACCCAGCTTTGAACACAAAATCTCAGGTGGCTCTGGGGGTAAAACCCACAGTGGATCTCAAAGCTCTTTGCAGCTGCTAACTCTGGACATCACCAATGTTCCCTCTGTTTCCCCCCCATCCACGTGTGGACTAAATGTTGTTATGTGCATGAGGCATGTGCGGATGTGCACCACCAGTACAAACACATGCAGTCAGCTATGAGCACTCTGCTACTCAGCTGGGCGGCATCTGAATCTCTCCTGGGTGTCCGCCCAAGCACTCAGCTCACAGGGAACCCCAGCAGAACCCCCCCCCCCGGGCTCCAAACCATGCTCTCCAAGGTGAGTAAACCGAGGCGCAGACTAGACAGGCAGTCCAAGATGCTGAGTCAGTGCTGGGATGAGAACCCAGATGTCCTGTGTCGCCAGCGGCTTGATCTCAGCCTGCGGCAAGTCAGGAGGAAACCCAGGGAGGTCAATGGGCCAAATTCTGCTCTGAGCCTCTGCTGCCTGCCCCTGCTCCTTACACCCCCTTTCCTAGGCAGGAGGGGGTGTAGGTGCCCTTGAGCTGGGCAGTCCCCTCACATTCAGATTCTGGCTCAATGGCACAACACCCAGAGCAGGTGTCCAGCTTGTGATGCAGGGCTTCTGGCAGGGGGACCCATGGCCCAGCCCCCGGCAGGATGACAGGCCAAGCGTCCAGCAGGCAGGCGAAGGATCAGGCTGTGACTCTGCTCTGGCCTGGGTCCTCGGCCCGGGAAGGGTCTGGTCTGGCTGTGGAAGGGGGGCACTTACTAAAGGGGCCTGGGGTCTGGGTTGGAGGCTGCCTCGCCCAGCCCAGCTTGGCACAGACACGCAAGCAGGCGCATGCACCCACAGCTACAGGCAGTGTGGGGGCTGGGATCAGGGGCTGGGCCGGGGCCTGCGGGTGGGGAATAGTGTGAAGCTGGGGCGTGAATCCCTGGAGGGGTCCATTAGCTGCCAGTGCCCACTGCCCCCATCCCTCTCAGGCCCACGGCCCCGTTGCTTAGGTGGCAGGAGCCTTTGCAGGGCAGGGGGCAGAAATCACAAGACTATAAAATAAATAATGAAACGTCCCTGTACAAAGCCCTTCCCCCATCCTAGCTGGGAGAAATGCTGGCGTGGGACCCCGCGAACCAGCCATCCGATAAAGGGCTCTATCGCTTTAAGTAGCTCGGCTGACCCCCGACCCCTTCTCTTAATGAGCAACTAATTGGGGCTGTCTAGACAGGAAGGCAACACACCAACCAAGGATGCGGAACCTGGGGAACCTGTGGAGATGGGGAGCGGTGGGGGCAGGGACATAGGCTGGCAGTGCAGGGGAAGCAGGGGGACAGGGACACAGCCTGGCAGTGTGCGGAGGTGGGAGGGGGGCGGCCAGGGACACAGCCTGGCAGTGCGCGGGGGGGCGCAGGGCAGGGACACGGCCTGGCAGTGTGCAGGGGGGGGCCAGGGACACGGCCTGACAGTGTGCGGGGGGAGGGCAGGGACACGGCCTGGCAGTGCGCAGGGGGGCGCAGTCAGGGACACAAGCTGGCAGTGCTCAGAGGGGCGCAGGCAGGGACACGGCTGGCAGTGCGCGGGGAGGAGGGGCGGGGCGCAGGGCAGGGACACGGCCTGGCAGTGCGCGGGGGGGCGCAGGGCAGGGACACGGGCTGGCAGTGCGTGGGGAGGTGCAGGGCAGGGACACGGCCTGGCAGTGCTCAGAGGGGCACAGGCAGGGACACGGGCTGGCAGTGTGTGGGGAGGTGCAGGGCAGGGACACGGGCTGGCAGTGCGTGGGGAGGTGCAGGGCAGGGACACGGCCTGGCAGTGCTCAGAGGGGCACAGGCAGGGACATGGCCTGGCAGTGCACGGGGGGGCACAGGCAGGGACACAGCCTGGCAGTGCGCGGGGAGGTGCAGGGCAGGGACATGGCCTGGCAGTGCGCGGGGAGGTGCAGGGCAGGGACATGGCCTGGCAGTGCACAGACACCTCGGAGCCACTCATCACACGGGAGCGCCTGAGCCAAGATCCTACTCATAAGAACATAAGAACGGCCAGACTGGGTCAGACCAAAAGGCCATCCAGCCCAGTGTCCTGTCTGCCAACCGTGGCCAATGCCCAGTGCCCCAGAGGGAATGAACAGAACAGGGAATCCTCACGTGATCCCTGTCCTGTCATCCATTTCCAGCCCCTGAAAAACAGAGGCTAGGGACACCATTCCTATCTATCCTGGCTAATAAGTATTGATGGACCTAACCTCCATGAATTTATCTACTTCTTTTTTTAACCCTGTTAAAGCCTTGCTCTTCACAATATCCTCTGGCAAGGAGTTCCACAGGTTGATGGTGCGCTGCATGAAGAAAAACATCTTCTTTTTTTAAACCTGCTGCCTATTAATTTCATTCAGTGACCCCTAGTTCTTATGTTATGGGAAAAAGTAAATAACTTTTCCTTATTCACATTCTTCATATCTGTCATGATTTTATAGACCTCTTATCCCCCCTTAATCTCCTCTTTTCTAAGAAGTAAAGTCCCAGTCTTTTTAATCTCTCTTCATATGGCACCCATTCCAAACCCCTAATCATTTTTGTTGCCCTTTTCTGAACCTTTTCCAATGCCAATAGATCTTTTCTGAGATGAGGCGACCACATCTGTACGCAGTATTCACGGAGTGGGTGTTTTCAGAGAACTATCCACAATGACTCCCAAGATCTCTCTCTTGAGTGGCTACAGCTAAATTAACCCCCATCATTTCATATGCAGGGTTGGGATTATTTTTTCCAATGTGAATTACTTTGCATTTATCAACATTAACATTTGTTTGCCATTTTGTTGCCCAATCCCCAGCCAAACGACCCCGACCCTGACCCCGAAAGGAGAAGCCAGGTTCAATGATCCGCCCGGGGCCAGAGCTGGGAGCACACGCGGGGAAGGGCCCCAACCAGAGACCTACCCCCTTCCATGTCTTCTGTCCAGTTGCGGCTGCTGCTGGTGGGCGAGCTGGGCGAGGTGTAGTACTCACCCCCCGGACTCGTGTCTATGTCATCCTCCATGGAGCCAGACTTGTGCCGTTTGCTCCTGCAGAAGGGGCAGGAGGAGAATTTATCAGCCCAGGCTAGCCGGGGTGGCCGTAGGCTCCTGCCGAGAGGAAGCCGTCATGCCTCGGCACTCTGCCCCTTGCTGTGCTGTGTGGTCTAGTGGCTAGCGCCAGCATGAGCAGTCTGCATGTCCGGGTTCTGCTCCTATCCCTGGGAGGGAAGTGTAGTCTAGCGGTTAGTGTGCAGGACTGCCCTGAACAGCTGTTTGAACTCAGGCGAGGTGCCGGTCTGCTCTCGTGGCCCCTCCTCCCTGAAGTGGGTGGCTCCCCTCCCGCAGGTCACGGCTGCAGGAATGGGATGGGGCACCTCCCAGGGCAGCGGGAGGAGTCATTCCTCGGGCAGGCTCCTCTCTCTCTGCCTTGAGGTTCTGGGCCACGCTCGGCCAGCCGCGGCACGCTGTGGCTGCTGCCCGATGGGGCGCGCACAGAAGGGGTGAAGTGTTGGCAGCAAGCCCCAGGGGCAAGGAGAAGTGGAGCCACTGGGCCAAATTCCTTCGGTTACACCTGCACGGCCGCAGTGGGCTGGAGGGAAGGATATTGGGGCGCCAGGCACACGGCTGCTCCCGCCTCACCGTGCCAGTGGGAGAAGCCCTGTGGTCGGCACCCGCAGGTGGGAGTGTGGATTTTTCACTCCCTTGCGCGAGGACTGAGACGCACACGGGTCTGTAGCGTCGACCTGGCCTGTGACAGCTGAGGCTGGAAACGGGCCCCGATGCAGCCGATCACCACTCTACGCACCCAGCTGCCCCACGCCAGCCCCCAGCACCCCAGAGAAAGGGAGGGGCCCGCCGAGGCCTGGTCTCCCTGCCAAACCAGTGAGGCGAGGTGGGCAGGAGCCAGCCCCTCGCCTGGCTGGAGAGCCGCAGGGCCTGATGGCTGCTGTGTCCCCAGCTCAGGGCAGCCGGCATGGGAGTGACCCTGAGGGAAGAGATGCCCCTTTCCCTGCTGCAGCAGAGCCGGGTCCTCACACCCTGGGGCCAGCCAGCTACCCCGCCCCCCAAAGGGTGTCTAGACTACATCCAGTTCTGTCGACAAAGCAAGCCGCTTTGTCGACATGAGAGTGTAGACACAAAGGACAGTGTAGATGCAGTAATGCCTTCTGTCAACAGAACTCTGTCGACAAAAGGTGTTATTCCTCGTAGAATGAGGTTTACCGCCGTCAACAAAACCTTGTAGTCTAGACACACCCTAAGGGCTTGCTTTGTCGACAGAACTGGCTGTAGGCTAGACGCTCTTTGTCGACAGAAGCTTTGTCGACAGTATCTGTCGACAAAGCCTCTGTGGACAAAAGCCTGTAGTCTAGACATACCCTAAGTGTCCACAGGCCTCAGTCCATAAGCAACAGCCTGGGAGCATGGTCCTGGAGCAGCCTGCCAGGGCATGGGGAGAGGCATGGGGCCAGAGGGGAAAGCCCATGTCGGGAGCGGAAGGGGGGTGCAGGACCGCAGGGCTCCTCAAGCAGTCTCCCACCCAACTCCAGCCCAGCCTGGGCCTGGCGGAGCTGGAAGCCCTGACAGGCCCACACGGCCAGGGTGCTGCAGGTGCCAAGCTGGGGCTGCTCCAAGCTGACCCCGGAAGCCACCAGGCCAAAGCTGTGGGTACCGGTCACTGCTGGATTTGTTACCAACCCTTCAGCCTCTGCAGCACTGTGGGGGTTAAGGAACAGCCGGGCGCCTGGGCTGTGTTAAGCATACTGTTTCATGAGGCATACTGGAGCGGTCGACAAAGGCTTCCTTTGTCGACCACGCTGCGTCTAGAATTCCTGCCGCGCTGTGCCGGATCAGCTGATCGTCGGCACAGCGCGGTGGCCATTTTTATTTTAATGAAGCGGGGATTATTTAAATCCCCGCTTCTTTGACTATGCTTAATAAACTATTTTACATGGCTCCCTCGACTGAGCCATGTAGTCTAGACGTAGTCCAGGAGGAGAGGTTAACATTGCTCTGCCCACCTGCGCTGGACTCTGGCTACTGGCCAGCCAAGGGGAAAACCTGCCCTGGATTTCTCTCCCATGGACCCGGGCCACGCAGCTCTGCACTGCACTGTGTGGGCTTTGGGATTCCATGGGCGTGCAGGCACCGCCATGCACACGCTGCCTGGTGCGGGTGCGGGTGTGTGACCGGGTCTCCCGGCGTGCCACACCCCCACGCACGTGACGTCCCCACGTGTCGCTGTACGTCCGTGTCCCTGGGTCTGTGTGTGCGGGGCCGAGTGCCCGTGACTAGGTGTGCCAGCTGGTCCATGTCTGGCCGGAGCAGGACAGAACCTGCCTCCCCAACCCCCACTGTGCCGCCCAGCCCAGCCCCTGTCCGCCCTGGCCCCCAGAGCCCACGCTCAGGCGAGTACGTACCCGCTGGAGGAGGTGCTGGGCAGCGTCCTTCTCATGCCAGTGCTCGAAGGGTTCAGGTCATAGGCCAGGTGACCTTGCAACTCACCCAGGGAGAAATTTGGCCCCGTGCCTGTCACCACCGGCGCTGTGGATCACAACCCAGAGAGACCTACGTCAGGGGGGCAATCGGAGCCGCCCGCCTGGACGGCACGCCTTCCGCGCAGAGCTCCCGTGGGCCTGCTCCGGGGGAAAGCAGCATTTGCCACCTGACCTTATGCCAGCCGGGACTGGCGCCCCAAGGGGCTTGGGAGCACAGCCATTGGCATGAGGCTGCCAGGCTGTGCCCAGCCCCATTCACCAGGCCCTGAGCCGAAATCCAGGCAGGGGCTTGGGGGCAGAGGGGGGAGTGTCTGGCTCGGCTCTGCCTTGTCCTACAATGGGGCATCTGCCAGCACAAGGAAACTTCGGGGGCCCGATGGCTTTCCTGGCCGCCCCTTCCCCGGCCCTGGCCCGGTACTCACTCCGGGAGACCTGGATAAGCTCTGTGACGCTGAACACCCCCGACGTGACAAAGCTCTCCTGGAAGTCTGTCGTATCTGCCGCGGGGAGAGAGGAGAGAGAGAGAGAGAGATGGAGAAGAGCCAAGAGACACGGCTCCAGGCACCCGAGTAGCTGCCTTTCCCGCCCCGCGATCTCACTGGGCGGGCCCCCGCCCTGCCCTCCAACTCAAATCTTCCCTTGGGGCCCCGCCCCCCCCCGCTGGGGCTGCTTGCACGGCCGCCAGGGCCTGGCACTGCCCGCTGCACTGCCCAAGCCATGCACGTGGCGCGCCACAGGAGGGGCGGCAGCCCGGTGGCCGGTCTCCATGGGATGGTGGGGGCGGGGAGCTGGCAGGCTGAGGCAGGGTCTGGCAGAGCCCTGGGCTCCCCTTGGCTAGGCAGTCACTGTGCTGAACCGCCAGGCGCGCCCTGGCCAGAGCCGCGTGTCCCGGGAAGCCGGCTCTCTGAGTTCATTGCCCATCAATGCACTGAAGTTAAAAGCTGGCAGAGCTGGCTCTGGGTTTGCAGTGGGCCAGGAGCCTGCCCTGCTCTCTCCCTGACTCTCAGTTCAGCCTGGGGGTTGGCTGGGCACTGACAGAGCTATGGGCAGAGCTGGCACCTCAGCTACTGGTCACATCTGCTGTCACTGCCCGCAGAGGCCAAGGCAGGCAGGACCACGGAGACCCCCTGCGGCCTCTGTGGGGCGCCAGGAGAGCATTGCTTCTCCGGGCATGAAGAGAGGCTGCTTGAGCTGCCCCGAGACGCCCCAGGGGCCTGCCCTGGTGGGCTCAAGGCCGTGGCTGGAGCAGGCGACTGGCTGTCTCCTGCCACGCTGCACATGTTCACGCTGCAATCTCCCCCCTCGCCCCTGCCAAGTTCCTCAATTATTCAGTGCGAGGATCCAGGCCCTCTCTCCCAATGGGCACTGGAGCAGTGCTAGGCATGGCCCAGCCAGGCTCCTCCCCACCCTTTTCGCTCCCTGGCAACATCCCTGCCCCCTGAGCACTGCCCACTCCTGTCTGGGGCTTGGAGCCGTGAGGGATCCCCTGCCCAGCTCCCCAGGCGCTGGCTGTGAAATCTAATTTCCTCTCGGTGTGACTCATGCTGGCTCCCACGTAGTGCACCTGTGTGTCAGCTCTCCCGTGAGCGATGCACATGTCACGCTGACCCGCTTCCATTTCGCACACCCCCTGGAACCCGCCCCAGGTGGGACAGCAGCTCGCACCCCTCCCTGGGCACAGGGCTGGGGCACAAGCACCCACAGCGGCTGGAACTGGCGTGAAACTCTTAGCCAGGATGTTGCCTTCATCAGATACAACAGAGGCAGCACGAGACTCAGTAGAAAGCAGCCGCAGGTGGGAGAGCCTGGCGCTCATAGTAAGACAGCAAAGTCAGGGAATGAGGGCAAACTGCAAACTGGCCAGCTGGGCGCCCGAGCCTACTGCTGGCACCACCTCACTCCTCTGAATGCCAGGGCCTGCTCCTGCTGTCCCCCTGCCCGCTGCCACAGGCCCATGCAAACACGTCATTGGCCTCTCTGGAGGGAGCTGAGATGGCTGTTGTGCTGGAGAGCTGGGCTGAGGCCTGCCAAATTCATTCCATGCTCCACAGACCAGCTGATAACAGCTCCGGCTCCTGGCCAGCCAGGGCTGAGGTCTCCCTGTCGCCCAGAGAGAAGTTATTCAGCATCTGCCTGGAGCGTATGTCACCCCCGGCACCGAGGAGCCATCCCCTACTGCAGCCCGGGTTTGCAGAGTCAGCACTTCCGCTGCATGGGGGCAAGAGCCCGGGGCCGTGCCCCAGCCGCCGACGGAGTCACTGTGGGTCTCAGCTTCAGGGGCTGAGAAGCTGCTGGCAGAAGCCGGAGGCGGAGGAGAAAGCCCTGGCTCAGCATTTTCCCATCTAGAAAAATCCAATTGCTTCTTGAAGTTCCACCTTTCACCCCAGCACTTCCGGGCACTCTGGGGATGCCCTGGGCCAGTGGCAGCCGGGGATGTGGCCAGTGCGGACCTGCTGGCCAAATGTGCCTTGTTGGTGATGTGGGCAGCAGCTTTCTCTAAAACCATGCGGCCTCAGGACACCTGGGTTCTTTTCCTGGCTCTACTGCTGACCTGCTTCTGGGCCCTTCCACCCTCGGGGTGCCAGGCTGTCTCAAGGTGTCAAGGCAGTGGGGCCCGGATCTTTCCTGGGGGCCCCAGGTGCTACTGTACCACAAATAACACACACTATTTGCTGCTGGGGCCAAATACACCCATGGGGAACTTCTGTGAAATCAGGGGGTCGCTGTGGATGCCCCTCCCTTGGCCTTCCTAATGGACAAGCCTCGCAGTGCGGAACCCACTTACCCGGGGCTTTCTGAGAGCGAAGGGTTGAAACGCTCCTGCTGGTGGCCGGGGGCTGCTCTCCATTCGGCTCCTGGTTTTCTGCTAGTCTGACCCTCTCTCCAGTGCTCCCCACTGCACCGGCCCAGCCCCACCTCCCCCAGGTAACAGCCTGTGTTTGCTAATCACCGTACTGCGTCTGAGCGCCAAACTCGCTTCATGCAAAGGGCTGGGGGACACACAGAGCCCACTTCCTGTGAATGCAGGCACCTAAAGGGGGTGTTTTGGCCCAGATCCTCAGCCTGGCAGCCAGGCACAGAGCCACTGCCTTGGGGTGCTGACCAGAGGGGACCAGGTGCCCTCAGCATCTTACTCATTGACTGCTGGCAAGAGGGAACCATGTGCCCTGGAAAAGACCCCAACAGCTCCCAGTGAGCCGTAGGGGGCACCTGGGCTTTGACCTGCCAGCTCCTGGTCTGATCTCACTGGGAGAGCGGGCGAAACTCTGATCCCTGAAGGAGCAGGAGCCTCTGTGCTGCTGGCTGCAAAACTCAGCTAAAACCGACCTACTTCCATAGGGCTGGATTGGACTGGGCCCTCCTGGCACCCCTGCTGCGGGAGCGAGAATCCCCCTTGGTACTGAATTGGCCCCGTGCTCCCCGGCGCCCCGTGCTGCAGGAGCGAGAATCCCCTTGGTACTGAATTGGCCCCGTGCTCCCCGGCGCCCCCTGCTGCGGGAGCGAGAATCCCCTTGGTACTGAATTGGCCCCGTGCTCCCCGGCGCCCCCTGCTGCGGGAGCGAGAATCCCCTTGGTACTGAATTGGCCCCGTGCTCCCCAGCGCCCCCTGCTGCGGGGCGAGAATCCCCCTTGGTTGGTACTGAATTGGCCCGTGCTCCCGGTGCCCCTGCTGCGGAGCGAACCCCTTGGTACTGAATTGGCCCCGTGCTCCCGGCGCCCCTGCTGCGGGGCGAGAACCCCTTGGTACTGAATTGGCCCGTGCTCCCGGTGCCCCTGCTGCGGGAGCGAGAACCCCCTTGGTACTGAATTGGCCCCGTGCTCCCCGGTGCCCCCTGCTGCGGGAGCGAGAACCCCCTTGGTACTGAATTGGCCCCGTGCTCCCCGGCGCCCCCTGCTGCGGGAGCGAGAACCCCCTTGGTACTGAATTGGCTCCGTGCCCCCCGGCACCCGCTGCTGCGGGAGCAAGAATCCCCCTTGGTACTGAATTAGCCCCGTGCTCCCCGGCGCCCCCTGCTGCGGGAATGAGGTTTGTTCCTTTGGTGAGGAGCGCTGGGGTGAAAGGCCTGGGGCAGCCATGTGACCCTCTCTGTGCCCCTCACAACTCTCCACGCCCACACGGGTTGCAGGGCTCTGGGGGGTAATTTGACCAGAGATCCTGGCACAGTGTGCACAAGTGCTGAACAAGCTTTCTCTGCCCTGCTCTGGCAGTGCCCCACACCCCTGGGATGCAGACTCTGCACTCTTCTGGTCCCGCCCCCCCAACTCTGCAGTGCCCCTAAATTTCCATCACTCCTTGCTGCTCCCGTCCAGAGCTCCCCCAACAGCTCTGTTGCTGCCCCTCCCTGCCACCCCACAGACCCTCTGCTATCCCACCCCCGGGCCTCTTCTGAGCAGAAACCTGCCGCCCCCAAAAGGTCCCAGAATGATGGGGTAGGCCCCCTCGGATCCTGAAATGTGTCAACTAACTAACTAACTAACTAACTAACTAACTAACCCACCCAGGAGGGATTTCTCCTCCTTCACCTTCAGCCTTCCAGCTTTCCCCACAGTCAGGAGGGTGAGGAACCTCCCTTTGGGATTTTTAAACAAAAGCTGAGAGCACTTGACCCCAGGAGCCAGGGCTGTAAGAGCCCACCTCCTCCACCCCATTCTCAGGCCTCTCTGTGCAGAGATTTTCCACCAGGAGGCGCCAGGCTGAGAGGACCCCACACTCAGTCTTGTGGCCAGAGAGCGGCCTGGCCCCTGGGTTTGCGGCGGGAGAACCGGGTGGGTGTGATCGGAGCGGGATGGCTTCCTCCTCTGAGCCATAGGGGTTCCAAAAGACAGCTGTACATGGGGCTGCGTGCGAGATCTACCCTCATGCAAGCTGGCAGGGGAGTGGGGTGTGGGTGAATTTTCAACCCACAGGGATTCTGGGGCCCCCCTCTTACCCAACGTGATCGGTTTGCTGTCCTCCTGGTCCGAGCCAATCCCTGTCCTCGGGCTGCTGCTTTGCTCCGAATCTGAAAGGAAAAGCCAGGCATGAGGCTCTGCAACCCAGCACCCCCTTGCCAGCCCTGATCCCCCCATCCTGAGCCCCCTCCTGACCCCATGCACTGCTCTGAGCAGCGCCCCCTGCTGGCAGCACCCTGCCATGCCACTGCCCCCATGGTTCTCAGGATGGCAGGCTGCTGGGTGCTCATGTCCTGCGTGATGTCTGTGCCAAGGCAGGGCTGCTCATGTGGAAGGGGGGTGCTGTGCTGAGGCAGCTGGCCCCACAGAGGCTGCGCATCTGCCTTGCTCCCAGCCTGAGGCTGCCACACAGGGTCACCCCAACTCCTGGCCTGGACAGGCAGCCACAGAAGGAGCTGCGGGGGCAAGGAGGGGAGGAGAGTGGGGAGTGTTGGCAGAGGGTTGAGTCTGCCCCCGATAGCCCAACTGCCCCCATTCCCTCGCCCCCTGATTCATTCCACCAGCTCTCGGTGCTCAGTGCATCCCCAAAGGCCGTTTCGAATGGCTGGTGGAGATTGGTGCTCACTGGCTCTGGTGAGGTTACTGCCCCCCCACCAGCCCCAATTCTTACACGCCCCAGGTAGATGGTGACATGGCTGCCATCAACTGACATGGGTGTGGAAACCGAGGCATGGCAATTCGGGAAAGGGTTCCCATGCCCAGCCACAGATAGCAGCCCTCGCTGGGATGGACCACAGCAGTCACTGCGTTCTGGACACGAAGCACTGCACACGGCTCACTCACACAGCACTGAAATGCGGCCACTTCCGGGGAGTGGGGAACGGGACAGGGGCGGACTGGCCCAGCGGGATACCGGGAATTTCCCAATGGGCCGTCATCCGGTGGGCCGTCGTGTCCGCACACCGTTGCCCCTCACTCTGAGCGGCTCTGCGTCTGCGCTGTATGCGGCACGCAGAGCCCGACCCGCCGTCTGCGCCGTGTGCCGGACATGACGCAGGGGGCGGGGCTTGAGGGGCACGCAGGGGTGAAGTCATGGGGAGGGCCGTTCTCAACCCATTTCCCGGGCCTATTTTGATTGCCAGTACGCTCCTGGGGGCGGACATGGCAAACGTAACGGTGCACAGGGACGTCAGGCTGGGCAAGAGGCTAGGACAGGATGTGAAGAGGAACATTGCGCTCAAATCAAATTACGGGAAGGGGTGGGGGAGAATTGGAGAGGCTGGGGAAAGAAAGAAAGAAAGAAAGACGCTCTCCCCCCTCCCCTCTTAGTGACCATGACCAGGCAGGCCCCCGGTTCCCCTGGCAACAGACAAACACTAATGGCTGGTTTATGCAATATCATTTGTGCTCTGATGGCCCCTGCGTGCTCTGCGCTCACTAACCACTCTGCTGTCCCCATGCAATGATTAATGGGCTGCCGTGCCCCATGGAGCCTCCTGCCCTCACCGCTGCCCGCCCGCCGCCAGTAATGGAGGAAGCTCCCGACCTCAGAAGTGATGGCGCCAAGAAACAGCCCTGAATTCCTCTGCTGCAGCTGCAAGCAAAGCACCGCCCGGCCCGCGCTGGCACAAAACAGCGCCCGGCCCGCGCTGGCACAAAGCACTGCCCGGCCCGCGCTGGCACAAAGCACCGCCTGGCCCGCGCTGGCACAAAGCACCGCCCGGCCCGCGCTGGCAGGAAGGCCGGGCATGCCCCTACCAGCCCAGCAGCTCCATACTGACCCTGTGCCCGCCAAGTCAGGGGCTTGGCTTCACCAAACACCCCCTTCCCTGCTCAAACTCAGGGCTCCCAGCCATGCGCCTTTTGCCCCCTTCGGGCACTTGCCCGTCTCTCCGTCATGCTGCCTTGGCAAGGGCTCTGTGCAGCTCTCTGCTGGCGCCAGCTCAGAACCAGAGTGTCAGTAGCCAGGGCCTTGTTCAGAGCCCAACGCCAGAACTGGAGAGCACCAGGCGTGTGCTGGATCCGCAACCCAGCCCATGAGGGGCAGCTCACAAGACAGGCCTTGTTAACTGTTAAGGGTGTGACAATGAACTTCTTCCATGGGGCCAGGCCCTGGAAAGGGAACACCCTTCCAAGGGGTCCTGTGACTCCCAGACTGTTTCCAAGGGGCCCTGTGACTCCCCATACTGCTTCCAAGGGGCCCTGTGACCCCCAGACCGTTTCCGAGGGGCCCTGTGACCCCCCATACTGCTTCCGAGGGGCCCTGTGACCCCCTCAGACTGCTTCCGAGGGGTCCTGTGACCCCCTAGAGTGCTTCCGAGGGGCCCTGTGACCCCCCAACCCCTTCGGAGAGGTCCTGTGACCCCCCCAGATTCTCTCTAAGGGGCCCTGTGACCCCCAGTTCCTTTCCTAGGGACCCTGAGACCCCCTGACTCCTTCCTGGGGCCCTGTGAGCCCTAGACCTTTTTACGACTTATTCCCTGGTTCTCTCCCTCCCACCTCCCCTGTGAAATGCAACCCAGTGCTACACCCAGTACATGTTCCCCACACTGCCCCAAACCCCGAACGCAGCGTGTGCCCAGCATTACAACCATCACTATGCTAGTGCGTGGGCCGACGGTACAGCCAGCACACACACCCCTGGCACATACCCATCACGTACTCACAGGGCAGACACCCATCACATGCGCCCTGCATTAGCACCTCCATGTGTGCTCAGCGCTAGACACAACAGCACACCCTTCCCACACGCCCCCTGACCATTTCCTCACACAAAGCCAGGGCACCTAGGCGGTGCTCTGCCCATCCCTTACACACAGCCCATAGACCCGTCCCTCATACCCCGCAGGAGATCCATTGCATAGATTCAATGCAAATACACAGTGCTCCTGCCAGCCCACTCACCCAGCACTGCACGCACCACATACACCTGTCCCAATGCCCAGTGCACTCACCCAGCACTGCATGCACCACATACACCTGTCCCAATGCCCAGTGCACACCCAGTACTGTATGCACCACATACACCTGTCGCAATGCCCAGTGCACACCCAGTACTGCATGCACCACATATACCTCTTCCAATGCCCAGTGCACACCCAGTACTGCACGTATCACATACACCTCTTCCAATGCCCAGCGCACACACCCAACATTTTTGCACCAGACTTCCAAAAAGAGCAGCACCCGTGTTTTTAGCTCCTCTTCCCCTGTGCAAGTCTCTGCATCTCTCACAGCCAGTGCATGTCGCTGTTTGAACCCTTATCATGTCTCTCCTGCTCATGAGGCGGGATGTGTGTTTCGCTGTCACATGGCCTAGCTGCGGGTGTTTTTATTTTGCCTTCCCCCTTGTCCCAGCTGTCAGCCTTTTGCAGCCTGCATGCCCATGTCCTGGCTGCTCCTGCACTGTGCTCCGCTGCTGCTGCCCTTCTAGTGATGCCTGGATAGCCTTTGTGCTGCATTAGCAACAGGAAACCCAGCCCTGCTGCTGCTGTGATCTAACCTGCTGTAGCTTCCTCACACGATGCAACTGCTTCCTCTGTGAGTGTGGGTGTATGGGCCGTACCAGCACTGCACATTGTCCTACAGGCCATGTGGCCGCTGCGGACCAGGAGCCCTTGGATTGGAGACCTAAAGTCAAGGGGCTGAGCCATGTCTCATCAACAACTGGCAATGCCTAGCGTTGCCAGACGGTTTAACAAAAAATACCGAACCGCCCCCCTCCCCCCCAAAAAATTGGGAAAAAATTCTGTTGAGAAAAAAAAGGGGGGAGACCAAAGTTGTTAAGCAAAAAAAAAAGGGGGTGCTGCGCCTTTAAATGACCCCACACTCCTCACTCCCCGGCCCCCACCACACATCGCAGGGGAAAATTGTCCCCGCTGGGCTTCCGTCCGAGGGAAACAGGAAATACCGGACATTTCACATGTCCAGTATTTTCTGTTTTTTTTTACTGGACGGGGGATCCGAATAACGGACAGTCCGGGCGAAAACCGGACACCTGGCAACCCTAGTAATGCCAGGCTAATCCAAAGTGCTCCTGCAAATTCCTCCTGCTGCTCCTGTGGGAGGCTAGGCCTGCCAGGCATCCGGTGTTGACTGGAAAGCCCCTCCAAAGGGGACCTTGGTGGCTCCAGTCAGCCCCGCTGAGCGGGCTGTTAAAAGTCTGGTTGGTGGCGCAGCGGAGCCTGCCCTGGCTTCGTACAGCTCCCACAAGTGTCTGGCATTGCCCTCTGAAGAAGAGGCATGGCCACCAGGGCTCTGTGCTGCCCCACCCCAAGGGCCAGCGCCGCAGTTCTCATTGGCTGGGAACCACGGCCAATGGGAGCTGCAGAGATAGCGCCGGCAGATGGGAGCAGCATGGGGAGCCTCCCTGGCCATCAGCGCTGGGCTTAGGGGCTGCAGGCACATGCCACTGGAGCTCACATCCCCAAACCGCTCCCGCACCCCTCCTCCCTAGGTCCACCCCAGAGCCTGCACCCCCAGCTAGAGCTCTCACTTCCTGCACCTCAACCCCCTCCCACACGCCGAACCCCTCAGACCCTATGCCTGAAACCCTTGCCCAGCTTGGTTAAAAGGAGTAAGTGAGCAAGGGTGTGTGTGGGAGGGTGGGCGTTGGAAGGAGTGGGGGTGGGGCGAGAAGGGGGTGGGGCCTCAGAAAAGGGGCGGGGCAATAGTGCTTGGAAAGTTGGCAGCACTACAGCGGAGGCAGACCTCTCCTCCTCTTCCTGTCCCAAATGGCAGAGCAGCCTCTTTGCAGGGCTGGGCAGCAGATCTCCTCAAGACCCCCACCCCTGTGCTGGAGCTTCCAACTCAGTGGGAGTTTTGCCGGCGCGGGAGGGTTGCAGGATTTGGCCTGTGCGGGGCCACGTGGATGGAGCCAGGGCCAGATTCTGGCTTCTGTGACACCAAGGTAAATGCTGAGTAATTCCCCTGATTTCCACGGGGAGCCGCCAGATCGGCACGGCGCGCCAGCCCCTCCCCAAGGGCAGGCGGTTACAGAGTTGGAGTGAAGGAGCGAGTGCAGCATGGGCTGCGTTTTCAAGAGCAATGATGCGAAGGAGGCGCCTGCTGCAGTCTCCCCTCCCTCCCCTCGCCACCTTGTCAGCCACAGGCTCGCCGGGCCGCCTGCATCCCGCACTCCCTGTCCCTGCTCCATCTTATCTAAAAATAATCAGACTCCTCGGCAGGCTGGCAGACGCTGAGCTCAGCACTATCGGTTTCCAGAGCATCCTGGATTAGATTTCGAGGCTGTTTCCCTCCCCCGCATCGTGCATGCAGCACCGTGCTGTGCGCCTGTCCCCTCGCACCACACACAGAGCCCAGGGCGGGATCTGGCGCGGCTGGGGGCAGGGGAACTGGACGTGCGGCCTGCCAGGACCAGGGTGTGGATGGGAGGGGCGGGGGTAGAGCCTGCTATCCCAAGGGCTGTAGAGACTCACAGCCAGGCTGGGCCCTGGACCTTCATGTGCAAGTGCAGCTGGCAGGAACTACAACTCCCAGCATGCCCTGCTGCTGGCACTGCTTGGGCATTGCCATGGGTACCTTCCTCTAGGCCTGGGAATGGTCCAGTTGTTCGAGGCTTAACCTGGGTCTTAGGAGACTAGGGGTCAGTCCCTGATTTCCGGTGTGATCTTGTCTCTCTGTGCCTCAGTTTCCCAATTGTACATGGGGATAACAGCTCTGCCTCGCCCCATGAGAGCATCAGTGCACTAAAGATGGGGCGGGGCTCAAGTATCCTGGTAACAGGGGAAAGATTAACACATAAGATAGGGGTTAACACCCCAGCCAGGGGTTAAAACAGCCCAGTAGGCAGAGCTCCTTCCTCACCCCCTGGGAGCTCCCTGAGGTCCCGCTGCCCCCCCCCCCCACGCGGGCAGGGCAGGCCGGCTACCCCCCAGTGGAGACCCACACACAGTTCTCCGTTCAAGACCTTGCCTGAGGCTCTGCTGACCCCAGGGGTCTGGCAGAGACTGGGTGGGATGGAAGATCGATGCTGGAGCCTGACCGGTCAGTGGGAGCGGAGGGCGCTCAGCACCTCGCAGGCCCTGGCCCCTGAGCTGGGTGATTCTGAAGAAGCAGCAGGTGGAGGCCAAGTCCTGCAGGGGACCAAAGCTGGGATCTGGATCCGAAGGTCCTGGGCATTTGGACCTAAGGTTTCACTTCAGCCTGTTCTAGGACTAAGAGGCAACGCGGCCCCTGCTCAGTGCTCCATCAGCCCTCTGCATGGGCCTGGTACCACCCTGCTGAGACTTTCCACTGCTCCTGGCTCCCCCTAACCCAGTCCCCGCCACACTCCTGGTAGCTGCATCCACAAGTGGAGGAATCCCCTTGGCCACTAACCCTCCGGGAGACCCTGGCCTAGAGTAAGGCTGCCACGGGCCCGTCTTCTGTACACTGGCCACATAGCTAAATGGCACTTCTGGGTCTGTCATTTCCCACTACAGCTTTGCACCAGCCACTTCCTGGGTCAGTGCCTCAGTTTCCCACAGTGCAACAGAAATGCTAGTGCTCCCCTGGCTCCTGGGCGGAGCAGGGGAGGGTTGGGAGCCCTACTGCAAGGGGTGCCTGTGACATGCTTTGAGATGCAGGTTCAGCCAAGAGCCCAGGGAGTCCGTATCCCAGCAGCGCAATCCTGGGTAACTGTGGCAGGAAGGCTGCGGCGGTCAGACGGTGGCGCTAAGGCGGCAGCAATAAGGTGGCAGCGGTAAGGCACTGGCGGTAAGGCTGTGGTAGTAAGGATGCTCCAAGGTGGCGGTATGGCGGTGGTGGTAAGGCTGTAGTGGTAAAGGTGCGGTAAAGCTGCGGTAAGGCAACGACAGTAAGGCAGAGGTGGCAAGGCTATGGCGGTAAGGCAGTGGCAGTCAGACTGGCGGTCAGGCAGCGGCAGTCAGGTGGTGGCAGTCAGGCTGTGGTGGTAAGGCGGCGGCAGTTAGGCTGTGGCGGTAAGGCGGCGGCGGTCAGGCTAAGGTGGTAAGGTGGCAGTGGTAAGGCTGTGGTAAGATGGTGGCGGTAAGGCGGCGGAGATAAGGCAGCGGCATAAGGCGGTGGTAAGGTTCTGGTGGTAAGGCTGTGGCAGTAAGACAGTGGCGGTAAGGCTAAGGGGATAAGGTGGCAGCGGTAAGGCTGAGGCGGTAAGATGACGGCTGTAAGTCTGGTGGTAAGGCTGTGGCAGTAAGGCGGCGATGGTAAGGCTGAGGCGGTAAGACGGCAGCAGTAAGGCTGAGGGGGTAAGGTGGCAACGGTAAGGCTGAGGCGGTAAGATGATGGCGGTAAGTCTGGTGGTAAGGCTGTGGCAGTAAGACAGTGGCGGTGGGGGTAAGGTGGCTGCGTTAAGGCCGTGGCGGTAAGGCTGAGGCAGTAAGACAGCCGTGACAAGCCTGATCTCATCGGCCATCACATGATGAGATGCCTGTGCCCGGCTCCCACTGCCAGGCCGCCCTACTGCTGTCTGCCTTGTGCCCCAGGCAGCAACCACACATGGCTCTTCCTGTCACCTCTGGCCTGAGGTTTGCAGTTTGTGGGGGCAAGGCACCTGGCCTCCCCCAAACTATGGCCCCACAGCCGCTGCTCTGCAGCGGCCTGAGGCTACTTTGCTCATGTTAAAAAGTGAGCGGCTGTGGCCCTCCCACTTTTAAAAGTGGGGCGGGGGGGGGTGGAGCGACCCCTCAGGGTCTGTTGCCCTGGGCCCCCAGGGGATGAGGAGGCCCAAATGTTCTTTGTGTCCAGAGCCCCATTAAATCTCAATCCGCCTCTGGCAGGAGCCTGGACTGTGCTTTCCATCTGCCTCTATCGCTTGGATCTGGGAGCTAGTGAAATGCCAGGCTGGCTTCGAAGCAGCTTCAAGCCTCCCCCCCCACCCCTTCTTCTTTCCTCTCGCTTGCTCTCTCCATCCTTCTCCTCCTCCCACCTGTTTGGCCTTTGGCATTTTTCTTTCACAGCTTTGGCTGATGCCAGGAAAAGGCTGAGGCAATCCAAACAACGCAGTCAAAACACAGCAGCCCAGCCTTGCCAAGCCGCCTGACGGCTTTTTGCTCCCTTCATTTCCCTTTCACGCACTTTCCCGAGACCTCGCACGGAAGCGCAGCTCCTGGAGTGTGGCCCGCTATTTTTGGCCTCTGGAGGCATGGAAGCGGGTGCCTGGGAATGCACTTTTCTCACCCAAAACACAGGCAAAGGGCGTCACTGTTGCTGAGACCCATGGCTCAGAATGTCAGTGGGTGGGGAGGAAAAGAAGAGAAACGGGACCCACGGGGAAGGCTTTCACAGCAGTGCATCCTGCTTGACGTAACCGCTGAGGGCAGCCATTTTGTTCCGCTCCCCTCCCCACTTTTCCATGTTACTCCCCCATGCTGGCCTGGCGGCCATTTTGTGCTCCCATTAGAACCACAGTGCATGGAGCAGTGGGAGATGCCCCCCCGGGCTCCCCCCATCCCTGGACAGGTCTCACATGGGCCCTCTCGTGTTTGTGCCCAGAAAGACGAAAACGGTGCCTGTCGTGCCATGCTGAGCTTGCACTTTTCTCCCCCCCCCCGTTCCCCACTCTCCTGGATTTTTCATCCTTCCTCAAATATCAGCCAACACAAATATAAAGTGAGCCAGGTTAAAAATAAATGTCCTGGAATCAAGTGTGCAAATGAGATTGATCCCTGGTGGGGGCAGGGCTTCATGTGCAGAAAAAGGGGGGAAAAGAGAAGGGAGAGAAAATCTGCATGAGAGAAAGAAGCCGAGGAAAGAAAACCCCATGCCTGTGGGTCTACTTCTTGGCTTTGCTTTCTCCCCATGCAGTGTCCCAGCCCTCCGAGCCTGCAGCCTCCCACTTAGCTGGCAGCCATTTCAGAAGCACGAGGGAAGAGAAACCCAACACACATGCACACACACACGTGCACGCGCATTTCACACACACACACACACACACCAAGTTTCTTTTTGGCAGCCATTTTAGGTGGCGTGAATTCCTCCTGCAGCCCAGGGAAAGGAGCCATGGCAGCCAAGCGCTGGAGGGGGAGTGAGGACTCATGCCAGGGCCACGGGAGGGGAGAGCGGCTGCTGCGGGGGGGGATTTTCTGTGCTCTTTTCCCTTTCCCTTTTTCTACAGAAATACGTCACTCTCCCGGGCAGGGAGGGAGGCAATGACGAGCCAGCCAGCAACTCGTGCCAGGAAAGCAAGAGGACAGGAAAGAAAGGGTTGCCCTGCGATCCTTTGCTGGAGTTGAGAGCAAGCAAGAGAGCTGACAGATCACACTTAACCCTCTCTCACACACAGACATCTGCACGGACATGTGTGTGCACACACGTGGACACACACAGGCTACCATGGGTGGAACACACGCCCCTCTTTCCTCCCCTGATTAAACCCAAACTCTTGCAGCACCTCTGGGAGTCATTAGGGATGGAGGCCTGCCAAAGCATGATGCTCAGGCATTGCATGTCGGCGAGTGGTTAGTGCTATGAGGCACCAGCATCCGGGATTCTAGCTCTGGGAAGGGAGCTCTTCTGATTGGAACAAGGGGGCAGGACTGGGAGGCAGGATGCTCTCAGCTCTGCCATGCTGTAACGAGGGGGAGTCACTGCCCTACTCCATGCCTCAGTTTCCCCACCTGTAAAATGGAGTTAATACCCACATCACAAGGGTCAGTCACATGGGGGAGACAGAGGAAGGGGAGTTGGTGAACAGGGCTTTGAGAACCTCAGATGAAAGGGGGTGGAGGGAGTGAAGCAGCCAGGCAGCCCTAGCGCCATGGCTCAAATTCAGCCAGAGCTGTCCAGAGCGGAGCTCCGGTAAATATTTTCAGACCCATAGGGCAGAAGCCCCAGTGCACCTCGGCGGGCCAAAGCCCTGAGTCTCAGCAGGGAAGATGTCCCAGTGCACCAATGTTCCCACTAATCGTTTTCGTCCACGTACAGATTTTTTCCATTCATGTGCGGGATACATTTTATGTACACTGAGGCATGTGTGAATGTGCACCACCAGAAGAAACACAAACCAAGCTGTGGGTGTTCTGCTAATCAGCTGGGTGGCATTTGAGTTTCTCCTGAGCAGCTGCACAAGCGCTCAGCTTACAGGGAACCCTGCTGTGCGCCCCAGAAGACCAAAGCCCTGAGTCTCAGTGGAGCAGAAGCCCCGAGCCCTGGCACTTAGAATCATAGAATCATAGAGCTGGAAGAGACCTCAGGAGGTCATCGAGTCCAGCCCCCTGCCCAAGGCAGGACCAATCCCAACTAAATCAACCCAGCCAGGGCTTTGTCAAGCCGAGACTTAAAAACCTCTAGGGATGGAGATTCTACCTCCCAAGATCTGGTGCCTCCTTCAGGGCAGAAGCCCTGGGGCTCGGGGAAATGCTGGGTGAGAATGCAAACCCTGCCTAGCAGTCCCTTTGCAGCCTGGCCCTTGAAGTCAGTGGGAGCCGTGACTGAGCATCTGAGGCTGGAGTGATGGCAAACAGCTGTCTGGCAGTGTCCCTCTGTGAGGGCGACACAGCAGGGAACAGGGAGCAGAGACCCAGCTGACAGATGTGAGGGGCTCACGCAGGCTGGGGGCGCCCGCTGACTGCAGCTTCTCCTACAGCCTCCTCGCTAGCCAGTGCAGGGCCCTTTCTTATTGTCCGTTTCCTAGTGCCTGGGTGGGGCTGTGCCACAGTCCAGAGATCAGTGGGGAAGTGCCCCCTGCGGCGGCTCCAGTATCTCAGCTACAGGGGGTCGACATCCTGGCCTGGTGGATTAGGTGTTGGCCAGGCAGCCAGAAGCCGGGTGCTCTGCCTGGAAGCAGGAGCGTTGATGAGTCACTTCCCCATTCACAAACAGTGGATGAGGAGAAGAGTTTGGGCAGGGGAGCCTAAGGGGTTTAGGTACCAACATCCCCTTGACTCCCGGGGCAGCTGGGCATCTAGCACCTGTGCACGTTCCACTGGGGCTTCCCAGCAGGGTCACAGGCCGGATAACCTAGCTGGGGTCCCCCCCGGTCCAGCCCACTGCTCTGTGCAATGTCCTGCCCCTGCCCCGCCCCGCAGACGCCGGGCAGCAGGGCAGGTCTCTCCGCTGCACAGCTGGGGACTGAGGAGGGGGCTGCTCCGCTCTGCATCTCAGCGCCAGTCCCGAGAGCTCAGGCTCCAGGCAGCCGAGCAGCCCAGTCCCACAGACCTTTAACAACGGGGCCCCCAGCCCTTGCCCCAGGTCATCAACTCAGCTATGGCCCAGCCTTCCCCTCCGCTTTTGGGAAAGCTGCCCTCCAAAACCGTGCCAAGCCTTTGAGCCACAGCATCGGCGCTGCCGCCAACGGCCGGCCAACGAGCTGCTCATGTAAATATCCCGGGATCTGAACCGGCTCCCGGTCCCCGGCCCCGGCACTGCCCTGTGTTGCCGTGCTGCCCACAGAGCGCGGCTCAGCCCCACGGTGCCCGGACACGGCTTGTGGGCTTTGCTGTCAATAGCAAGCCACACACAGACCCGGCCAGGAGCCAGGTTTCCAACCCGCCACGGCGAGAGCCTGGCCTGTCAGGGCAGCCATCAGAGAAGCTTCTCCAGAGCCACCCCCAGCTCAGCTGATCCAAACAGTTCAGACACCCTTGAGGCACCCGCCGATGGGCAGATCCTCAGTGGCTGGGAACTGCGACAGTGTCACGGAATGAACGGCAGAGACGTTCCCATGTGCTAGCAGGTATCAGGCCAAATAGTGCCCTAATGCCACGTGCGTGGCAGTCGCTGGCACCACCGACCACTGGAGCTTCATGCTTCGGGGCTTAAGCCAGCTACTAGCTCTCAGATCACGAGCTCTAATGTGGGGGGCTGGTTACCCTGCCTCTGCAGCATCTGGTAATGTGCATGGTCAGACAGGACCCCCGGACAGATGGGCTGGAGGCTAATCCGCCGGCAACGCCTGCCTGTCTGTGCAGAGCATCCCAGAAAGAGTCGCTTTCTCCCAACACTGAAGAAGGAAGACGCCATTAGAACTCGAGCTGCTCTGCTCCTTCGCTCCTGCCCAGCCTGGCTCCCCTCACCCACACGTCCCTCCTGCCAGGATCAAAGGCTGTTTGCACAGGGGGGAGCTGGGTTTGGATTTCGCTCTCGGGTCCCCAGAGAGGGCAGCCCTCCTATGGAGATGGCCCTTTCTGTTACCCATGGTGGGGAGCATACAAACTCATTTCAGGGCCATTTTCTGCGTCCCCCTGTCCACAAGGGACAGGTTCTGAGCTCGGTTACGCCAGTGGCGATCCCAAAATGACTCCACTGATTTCATGGGTTACTCCTGATTTACACCAGAGTAACTGAACTCAGAACCTGGCCCGCGATATGGCTGGATGAAAAATCCCACCATTTGAATTCGCTGGCAAGTCCATGGAGCTGATGGATTTGACATGACAGATGTTCCATGTACTCATTAAGGCCCCTTTAATCTTTAACTGTCTGTAGCCTTGCTGCAGGGATGCAGCTTTCCCCGGTCCCCTCTCCTGGGTTCTGGGCCGTTTGCATTTTCAATCTTTCATGCAGCGTTTCCTTTTCTTTTGGGGCCTGGCTAATGTGGTTCCCGTAGAAGAGGGACCAGCCCAGAAGCTTTGGCCCAGATGGGATCAGGGCCTTCAAAATGTGTGGGCCAGACAATCCCAGGGTGGCTGGGGATGGCAGTCCTGGTTGAGGTCAGTAGCCAGGGATAACCAGAACCTCGCTGGAAACCAGGGACATCATTAGCGATGGATCCTGCTGCAAAAGGTGGCTCCAAAGACCTGCAGGTCTGGAGTGGGGCCTGGGGGCAGGGCTAAGATTGGGCAGGGGAAGGAGCCTTTGCAAAGTCCTCACCCCTACCCCAGGTTGGGCCATATCTGTCCTGGGGCTGGGTCCGGGCTCTGTGTGCTAGCCGGCTATGCTTTGCTCCATTTCCTGGTGTGTGGCCATGACAGCCTGGTCCATGCCCCACCCACCTCACTGAGGCATAAGCCAGCCCCTGCCTCAGGCCACCCCCCAGCCCGAGATTGGTATATATGGGCATTTGAGTCCCACACGTTCACATGACTCCAGTAGATGGGGCTTTAGGAAAAACACCACCCGACAACTCTTCCTGCCTCCCACTGTGAGAGGCCTAGTTGTGAGGGCAGGGGACTGGACTCGATCACCTCTTGAGGTCCCTTCCAGTTCTAGTGGTCTAGGATTCTATGCCTGGCTCGTGCTGAATCAGGGGCCAGCCTGGCCTAGCAGGTCCAGGTGGGTAACACAGGACATCGAAAATAGGGGCTGCTGACCCTGACATGCAGCCCAAAGGAAATACAACTGAGCAGAAGACTGGGCTGGGTGTGGGCACAGGTGGCTGAGCTGGGTTGGGGGGCAGGAGGGTGTGGGGAGAAGGGGGCTGGGGGCGGAGCAAGGAGCTGGGCTGGATAATTATTTCTCACCCACACTCACCATTAACGATGAGCTTGTTTGGCAACAGGCCCCGAAGGGGTGTGGACAAGCCGCGAGCCCGGGGAAGAGGGGGCTGCGGAAGCGGCTTCAGACCTTGGCCTGAGAAATGGGGAGTCCCGAGCCCATGAGCCAGGCTGGGGCCAGTGGCTAGAAGCTGACACGAGACAAATGTGCCGTGACCCCCGGCTCTCTGGGGGAGCTGTGAGGGCAGGGCTGCCGTTCGGCAGGGGGCTGTACTGCGCCTGGCTCAAGGCAGCACTGACCTGTTTTTAAAAGAAGGAAATTAACCCCGGGACAAATTAGCCTGGAAAGGGGCAAATTCCCCACGGCTTGGTGTCTCTATGAGGACCAGGCATGGACACGCTCTAGCTCACCCATAGGCTATGGGCTGGATGGAGGAATGCCTGGGCAAAGCTCCCCAGTCTGTATTCTGCAGGGGCTCAGCTCGGGGGGGCAGAGGGGTCCCTCTAACCTGCGATCTAGGCCTCCCCCAATCTCCATTTTGCCTCCCTAATAAGCCCTTCCCATCTCAGGCAGCACCTGCATTCTTGGCATCCCCAAATGCATGGCTGTCGGCTGACTCCTGGCAGCAGCGATGTCGGAGCCCCCAGCATGGGCTCTGCAGGCACCCCTGGCCCCACAGGGCAGGCAGGAGGGGAACGGGGTCAGTGGCAGAGGAGACCCTGTGTCCCCTAGTGCCTAACCACTGGACCACACAGCCTCCCCTCCCCCCCCGTGCAAGGCTAGGTGAGGAAGGGGAAGCAGGGGCAGCAGCCACGCTACAGACCCAAGCAGAACCTCTCGGGTCACTGCCGCCCCTCAGGAGGATGTGCCCGGTAGTGACAGGGTTAAATCCCCCTCCTCTCGCCCACAGCCACCTGGGGGGAATATCAGTGACCAAACAGGTCGATATTTTGTTTTCTCTGCAGCACTGAGCCGGGTTGCTTGGGCCAGCACCAGCCGCCTTGGCTCACGGCCATCAACTGCACCCTGGATCCCTGCGGCGCCGACTCCTGCCTCCAGCCTCGGCGGTAGGGTGTTTCCCTTGCCCACGCACACCACAACAGTCTGGCCGCTCACAGCGGAACTGCCACTTCGCAGAGCAGCAGCCGCTGGGGCTGGGGACCTACCTCTGGAGTCTTCTGTACATCACACAGGGCCAGGGGCTTTCACCCCAAAGGTGCCCCCGCCCCAGACACTGCCAGCCACACTGACAAGCATGGCACAAGCTGGGAACCAGAGCTGAAAGGCGCTCGGGGCTGATTTTCAGGAAGGGCTGGATGCCCCCATCTCCGGAGGTGTCAGCAGGGGACACCCATCCCCTCTGGGAATCAGGCTGGGGGTATCTGAGCCCCAAATCACTGGCCTTTGGGGTCATGATCATGGTCCAGCCCAGAGCCACGTGATACCCTGTAGAGATCCCCACCTAATGCCAGCCCCGGGTGCGCCTGGGCCTGTGGGAACTGTCAGCAAGACAATCCCCCATCACGAGCCAGTTGTAAGGAGCCATGAGCCATGTGTCTGGCTCAGCCCAAGCCACCTCAGGCCCTGCTCAGCCAGACAGAAGCAGCTGGAGGAGCGGCCCACAGAGGAGAAAAGGCTCCAGGGAGCTGATTCGGGGGCTGCGGAGCCGACTGGCCAGCTCAGCACTAGGGCAGGAGGCCGAGATGGGTCAGATCCCCACGAGAGATCCCAGGCAGGGCTGGAGAACAGGCCAGATTTCTCAGGAGCCGGCTGTATCCCTCCCCCACCCCATTGTTTTCTGTTTCCCTCCCCCCACCCCTCACTGGCTGTCCCCTGCTGCCGGGGTGCCCTGCGCGGCGGGTGCCTTTGAGCGGCTCTCCCGCCTGCTGGCTCACACGCAGGGCACGGGCGGCCGGAATGGTGGAGTGTGTCTCCGGCGCTGGCGGGTCACCTGCGAACGCCCTGGTGCTCTGCACACCCCGCCCTGACCGGCCGGCATGGGGAGCGAGACGTCTGCGCCAGGGCGTGGGGAGGGCCCACCGGAGCGGGCTGCTTTGCCTGGGTTGTTCTGAGCAGCGAGATCTAGTCCTGCCTCTGGCGCCTCACGGCCGCAGAACCTTGCCCCCCGCTCCTGTCACGGCCCCTAAGCTCAGGCCGTGCTACCGACAGCCTCAGCACCACGGGCTAAAGACTTCAAGTGACAGAATCTACCACGGACCCTCCTCACGCTACCAGGGACCCGGGCTCCCAGCTGCAGAGCAAGGTGAAAATTCCATCCTGACCCCAAACATGGCGATGGGCTAGACTGTGGCCCACCAGCCAGATACCCGGGCAGTACCTCAGAGCCCCGCCACCCGCTGCTGGAGAGCTTTGCTCTGGCAGTGGCAGCTGGGCACTGGTGCTGGGAGAGCTTTTGCCTCTCGGGCACAGGTTCGAATCCTGTCCGGGCTGGGTGCGTCAGCGGTGGGGGCCAGGCAGTGTTATGGGGGGTGTGAGCTTGTCAGGCAGTTTCCTAGAGCGAGGACACTAGCCAGCCCCTTGCGTTGGCTGCCTCAGCAGAGTGGCCAAGGCCTAGAGACTGGCTGGGGGGCATGGTGCCCCTCCCCAGCGCTGCACCTGTGGCTGGCAGGCAGCCGGAGCAGGAAGGAGTGTGTAGCCTGGCGCGCACAGAGAGGTTCAGTCCTTCACACCAATCCCTCCCCGGGCAGGAGCCCAGGTCAGTGCAGGGAGGCTCCCCATGCCCCGAGGAGATGCAGTGCTGCACCGCCAGGGAAAGGGCTGCCAAGCAACCTCTGCACCCTTAGCCTTCCAGTGCCTCAGTTTCCCCATCTTGCCAATGGAGGTAACAGTGCACCCTGCCCCACAGGCCTCCCGCCAGGTACATTCACAATAGATGGTGAAGCAGTTTGGCATCTATTGCTATTGGTGCCGGACCAGCGCCTCTCGCAACTCACAGTGATGGGCCCAGAACAAGAACCCCCCTGGCCAGGCTGGAGTGAATTCAATCTGTCCCCTGGACCCCGACTGCGCTGCCCGTGCAAACGCCGCCTGCTGAGCACCTGCCCCCTCCAAGTCCTCTCTCCCCTGCGCGAGTGATGTGTCTATCGATCGCCCAGCCCCCGCTCCTTGCACCGCCACCCTCTGTAATTTATGCCTGGTGCTGATGTGTGCGATTTAGCTCTGGGAAGTGCTGTGTGGGCTGCAGCTTGGCAGGGGGAGGGCGCTGCATGTAGCAAGGCAGGCAGAGCCGATCCAGGGGAGAGCTCCCCTCCCTGACCCCGGCTGCTCTCAGCTGGGGCTGCAGCAAAGCGGCATCCGTCATCGGCGGTCCCAACGTGCCAAGGACACACCCAGGGCCCCAGGCCCCGCCGCCCGGCCCCCGCCTGTTTGGTTTAGGTGGCAGGAGCTTGCAATGGCAAAGAAACAGGCAGCCAGCTGGGCCTGCGGCTGTCAGCTCATTTCATTAATAGCTTCCAAAGGGCGGGCGGGAAATCCTGGCGCTCAGCTGCTATTCGCTAACGCAGTGCCCAGCTCTCCCTGTCCCACAGGGTGTGGGGTGGCTGGGCCATGCCAATGCCCCGGCTCCTGTATGCAGATACAAGCCTGCTGCTTTCCATCCGGCCCCGGGGGGGAAGGGCGACTCCACGGCCCCAAGTCTCCCACCAGGGGACTCAGCTGTTGGCTACAGGGCATGGCTGGTGCTCAGACCCTAGACACGGGGAGGCTGTCAGGGGATCGTGGGTGAAACACTGGGGAAAGTTCTGAGCTCCAAGCCAAACCCCAAACCTTGCTGGGGTTCCAAGGCCTCTCCCCTTGGGCATCATGTTCCCACTTTGCAACAACTGGAGGTGCGGTCCCCGCCTGCCCAGCCTGGGATCACACCTAGAAGCTGTGAAATGTCAGGGTAGCCTGACCTGACCTGATTTCGCACATGCTGGGGGGCAGAGAAACACCCACATTTCTGGCTGCTTCTCCAGCCTGAGCCCAAATAGGGATATCAAATGGACACAAACATCCGCCCTCTCATCTCATCATCTAATCTAATCTAATCTAATCTCTCTCTCTCTCTCTCTCCATCCATCCATCTTGCTATGGGAACTCTCCAGAAGGCTCAAGAGCCGGGGTGGGGAACCTAAGGCCCGGGGACTGGATGCAGCCCCTGGCTTGCCTGGATCCAGCACCTGAGACTTGGGGTCCCCCCAGTATTGGGGAGCCCATGCTGGTGCTAAAGCCCCCCCTCCCTGGGGCTAGAGCACCTAAAATCTCCTTGCGTGGACCCCCCCCCCAGGCTCTGGGGTGTGAGAGGAATGTGGGGAGGGTCTTTCTCCCTCTCAAGAGGGGGCCACAGTGAGGGGGGGTTGTTTTGTTTTTGCTTCTCACTTGTGCGCGGCCCCCAGCTGATTTTCCTGTGGGTCAGCATCCCCCGACCCAAACATGGTTCCCAGCCTGCCCTAGAGATTTCAAACCAAGTGAAGTTTTTCCTACTCAGCCTCTCGCCCCCCCTCCCCAGCCACCTTTGCAGTTGGGCCTCAGCTCCACGCAGCTGGGCTGCCATTAGGCCTCTCATTGTGCCATCAGCCTGCTCACCCCCTGCCCTGCCAGCGCCCACAGGGTGCGGGGCACCTGTTTCCAGCCCCACTAGCATGGGGCGCTCCCAGGGCCGGGCTGCTCATTCCCAGCTCCGCTCCAGCCCCAGCCCGGGCTCTCAGTGCTGCAAAGGAACTCAGAAAGCTGGCGTGGTCACTGGCACTGTTAGAAGGAAGAGCACAGCGCTTTCTACTTCAGCTTGTTCTGTGGCATGGGGAGGGTGCTGGGGGAGCACACACGGGCGGCATCTCCCTGGCACGGCGAGGGCGCTGGGGGAGCACACGGGGTGACCCCCTGGCACGGAGAGGGCGCTGGGGGAGCACACGGGGTGACCCCCTGGCACAGAGAGGGCGCTGGGGGAGCACACAGGGGAGACCCCCTAGCACGGGGAGGGCGCGGGGGGGAACACAGGGGAGGAGTCCCCTTGGCAGGGGGAGGGCGCTGGGGGAGCACACAGGGGAGATCCCCTGGCATGGGGAGGGCGCTGCAGGAGCACACAGGAGAGGAGTCCCCTTGGCAGGGGAAGGGCGCTGGGGGAGCACACAGGGGAGACCCCCTGGCACGGGAAGGGCGCTGCAGGAGCACACAGAGGTGGAGTCCCCTTGGCACGGGGAGGGCGCTGGGGGAGCACACAGGGGAGACCCTCTGGCACGGGGAGGGCACTGGGGCAGCGCACAAGACAGTCCTGGCTCTTGGTGTGGCTCTGCTGGCACACACTGACCAATGCTCAAGCTCACGCTGCTCCCCAGAGGCTCGCATGCTGGAGCCCCACTCCGCATGTGTACGGCACTGCTCAGGGGAAGATCCCAACGTTGGTGCCCCAGTTGGCTCTGGCCCCACAGCGCAGGGCCCTGCAGGACCCTGTTTCCTGACACGAGGGCAGGATTCTCTGTCTCCTGTGGGAGGCAAGCTCCTAGGCAGAGACCAGTCCAGCCCCAGGCTCCCGGGAAGGGACGCTAGCTGCACCCCAGTACAAGCTCTGTGGCCTGTGCTAACCGGAGCCGCCCCACGCTCCCACGTGACCAGTCACCCAGCCCTGAGTCAGCCTGCTGGGAGCCTGGCACCCAAAGGAGCCACGGGAGAGCAGACGGCAGGGCCCAGCCCCTGTTGTGTGCCGGGGGAGGCAGGCGCCTTTAGGGGCTCTGAGCGGGGAACCGCTCGGGCTGTCCTCAGCCAACCCCCAGCCAGCCTGGCAAGATGGCAGCACTCTGCCATGGGGGGACAGTCCCCACTGGGCCCACATGCCCTGGGGCCTACCCAGGGGCTGCAGGCCCGGCAGGGAGGGAAGAGTGTGGAAGGTGGGGTGCGGGGCACTGTTGGGGGGAGCGAAGGGGGGAAGAAAAGAGGGACAGGAGAAGGCAAGCAAGGGGCTGTATGACAGGGAAGGAGGGGTGCTGTGTGCAGGGGGCCGCAGACAGACGGACGGGGAAGGAGGGGTGCTGTGTGCAGGGGGCTGCAGACAGACGGACGGGGCCCCCCCTCGCTGCCGGGCAGCCTTTGTCGTAGCCCTGCCTTCCACCCCTGCCCCCAGGGCTTCCCCTGCCCCACTGCACCCTTGCTTTGGGAAGGGGGCACTGACAGGCCACATTGTGGGCCGGAGAACGCCGGCTCTTCCTGCCCAGGGACCACTCCCAGGCAGCTGGGCCGCCTCTCATTCCCTGCCCTGCCCTGCAATCCTCCCCCGCAGCTGCCCACGGCGCTGCCCGCGCGGCCCCCCGGGGCTGCTCCAGGATGCAGGCCTGCTCACGTGGCACCTGCTCAGATGGGGAGCAGGGCAGGGCTGGAGGCCGCGTTCCCACGAGGGCTGGCAGAGAGAATGTGTGACAGGAACGGGAGGGGAGCTTGAGAGTGACACAGCGCAGGGGCGGGAGACCCGGCAAGGCAGGGGAGGGAAGGAGGCTGGCAGGGGAGGTGCCCAGCCCCACGGAGGGGAGCAGCAGAGAGTGGTACTGGGCATGGGCAGGTTTCCAAGTGCCCCTAGGAATTTCCATGGGTCTCTCTTCCTTGTGGGGAATGTGGCAGCCTGGGCACGCTGGTGGGCAGGGGAGGGAGGGAGCATCATGTGCCAGGGCTGGGCAGACATCTGCCAGCCTGTTAGAAGCCCCTGCCTGCAGAGCTGAGAAACCCACTCTGCTGGCCCGTGGGGCCCGGCTCTTGGGCGCCCGCCACCTGCTGCCATCTGCTTGGGACTGGCACTGCCAGCTGCTTCGGCCTGTCATCAAGATGCCTTGAGCAGCAGACTGGCAGCTGCTGTCGGCCTCACCGGGTGGGTGGGGAGCTGAGGGGGCTCCCAGGCTCCCCATGGCAGCTGCCCATTGGTGGTGGGTCGCAGGGGAGCCCTGGGCTGCTGCCAATGGGGACTTGCTGGGCAGCTGGGGTGGGGTGGGGTGGGGTGGGGTGAATGGAGCAGGGAGTTTGCAGGCAGAGAGGGCAGAGGACACAACAGCCCAGGGATAAACTACCTCCCTTTGCCTCACAGGAACTGCAATAACTGACACCCACAGCCCCACAGCGCTCTCAGAGCACCCCCCACACAGATCAGGTCACCCAGAGCTGAAATGCAGCCGCCTCTGGGGTGGAACATTGCAGCAGCTGAACAGCGCACAGCGATTAGGACAGGAAGTGAAGAGCTCTGCATATCACCGAGGCTGCTGGGGCAACGACGCATGCAGCCGGGACGTTTTGGGCCAAGTCTGTCCGGGAAAAGGCCATGGGAGATTTAATGGCCTAAAGCAGCACCCGAGAAGCAGCGTCCTGGAGTTCCCTACACCTCAGTGGGCTCTCCCAAGACCCAGCTGCATGTGGCCCTGCCCAGGACGCCATCTTAGCACCAGTGGCCTCTGCCCGAGTCGCAGCCCACCCCAGCGCCAGGTGGGTGCAGCAGGAGGCGAAGAGCTGGTGTGGCCCTTGCTCACCCAGGCCCTGCCCTGCTTGTTTATCCCACAGGCTCCTGGCATACGGATCCCAGCTCTGCCACAGCCCTCAGCCTGGGCCAGAGACCCTCTTGCTCGCCTCTGCCCTTTGTCCCCTGTGCAGTCTCCCAGCCTGGGCTGGATTCAGGCCGGGGCCCAGCCATGGCCCCACCGGTGCTACATTTCACTTCCCAGCCCTGTGCCTAAGCCTGCTGGCTGCCGCAGGCATGGGCAACGACCCCCTCAGCTCCCCTGCCCTGCCAGCGCTGCCACGGCCCGGCTGGAAAGCAGGACAAGGGAGAGGAAGAAAACAACCCGCCTTCCTCCTGTCAGCTCTGATGTGAGCCTAGCGCGGCAGATTGGCCGGGAGACAGGGACCTGCGTGCTCCTAATTGCAGCATTCCGCTGGGGGCTCGTTTACCAGCTGTTTATCGCATCCAGATGCAGGAGGGTGGCTTAATCAAGGCTAATTGCTTGGGAGACTCCCATGCAGCTCGCCATGTGGAGACACGCACTCAGCCGCCATCCTGCCCTCGTGGCTCTGCAGAGCCAGCTGAGCCGCGCCTGCCTCCTGGCATCCGCGCGGTGCCACCAGCTGGCCCCGCTGCCCCTCGCCGATCACTGCCTTTCCCTAGGACCCCACGGCTCATTAGTCGTGCGGCGGTAGCAGGGCCGGGTGGACGGAGAGCCGCTGGCTGGCTGCAGCCCATTGCGCCCAGCCCAGCCTGCCAGAGACGCCTCCCCTGTGGGTCAGACAGAAACTCACATGGGTTTTGAAGTCAGGTTAGTGAAGACAGGTGATTGCCAGGCTCGGGCAGCAGCTGCAGAGCAGCTCTGTGCTGTATTGCCCCTCCTAGGCGCCCCACGGCGCCCGAGGATCCAACTATGCAAGGCAGGTGTGTGTGTGTGGGGATTGCAGTTCCCCCTTTGCTCCTGGGCCTCTCTCCCAAGACTTGCCCGTGCAGACCCCTCTCTGGTGCCACTCGCCCACCGGAGCCCTGCACAGCCCTGTGCTTTCAGGACACACCCGGCTGTGGCCTCCTCAGCTCACCCAGCCGCTCGGGCCACGACCCAGCCGCCGGTCACCCCACATCTAGGCCCCCATGCCCTGGGAGCTGGGGATGTAAAATCCCATTTAGTTAGTTAACTGGTTAAACATTAACTGGTTAACTTGGGGCTGGGTTTGTCCCCATGCATTCTGGGAAAATATGCCCCAGCCAGGCCAGACTGTGCCCAGAGCTTGGTTCCCCAGAGCGTTTTGGGAGATCATAGAATCCCAGGGCTGGCAGAGACCTCAGGAGGCATCAAGTCCAGCCCCCTGCCCAAGGCAGGACCATCCGCAACTCCATCATCCCTGCCAGGGCTTTGTCAAGCCAGGACTTAAACACCCCTAAGGATGGAGAGTCCACCCCCTCCCTAGGGAACCCATCCCAGTGCTTCCCCCCTCCTAGGGAAATAGTTTTTCTTAATATCCAGCCTAGACCTCCCCCACTGTAACTTGAGACCATTGCTCCCCTTCTGCCATCTGTCACTACTGAGAACAGCCTCTCTCCATCCTCTTTGGAACACCCTTCAGGAAGTTGAAGGCTGCATCAAATCCCCCCTCACTCTGCTCTTCTTCAGACTAAACAAGCCCAAATCCCTCAGCCGCTCCTCGTAGGTCATGTGCCCCAGCCCCCTAGACAGCCGCAGGTGCAGAATGCGGAGACCTCCTGGCTCCGGGATTTGTGCGGCCTGCCTGCCTGCCCACGACCAGCTACTCCGGGAGTGTCTGGCACAGGATGGTAGAGCTGTGCCAGCCTAGACCTTGGCTGCTAGGTTGCCGTGGTAACTCTCCATGTGGGCACAAAGCAGGCTTGGCACCTCCGATGCCACTCGCTGGCCGCAGCCCCAGTTAGTAGCGACGCGGCTGGATGCCCCCACGGCTGCAGGACGCACTTCTCAGGGGCCCCACAGACCTTGGCAGGGAAATGAGAGACGGAGCCTGCCTCCCCCCACGCCCCTCCCCGCACCTCACAGAACCGGCGGGGCCACGATTTCCACACAGCACTCGGGTACCAGCACGAGGCATTGCAGCGGCCATGCCAGGAGCCCCGGGGTCGCTGGGCAGAGGGGATGTGCATGAGGGAGCGGGGAGGAGCGTGAATCGTTTCTGCCTCACCAGGAATGGAAATTTGGCAGCCAGAGTTGAAGTGGAATTTCCCGGGCACTTGAGCTGCCGAGCACAAGGCCGACCCGAATGCGGCTGGCTGCTCTCCTCGCCACCCTGGCCTCGCCGGGCAGCGGAGCCAACAGGCCCTCGTAGTGTCTGAGGAGTTGCTCCCAGACACGCTACGACCGGGGCTGGGTTTACCACCTCAGACCATGCTGGCACTTTGTCACCCTCACCAGGAATGACGCCTCCCGAGGCCCCCGGCTCCCAGCACTGCTCCGGCAGGGTGCCTGGCTCCAGGCCCGCCGAGCCGCACTTCGGCCTTTCCCCAGAGTCGCAGCGTGCTTTGACAAGTGTGGAACTCCTTAGCCTCTCCGCACCGCAAGGCCTGAGCCCCAGGGGGCAGAGGGAAGCTGAGGCACAGAGAGTGGCTGGCCCAAGGCCATGCCCTGAGCTAGGCAGAAACAGGAAGAGAAAACCTGACCCAAGTCTCGACCAGCTAGACCACGTCCTTTCCCTGGTGCCTGAGGAGAATCCAGAGGCAGCCGGGCTTTCCCTGTGTGGGCTGTGGGCTGGCTAATGGCTCCGGAGGAGCCGAGGTATCGATTCACGGCTGCCAGGGCGAATGGGCATGAAAAAGCAACCTTAGAGGGGCCTCTGGGAAGGCTGCAGGGGATCAGAGGACCCATGTGTTCCGGTTCCGGTTGCTAAGGGGTGAGTCGGGGACCAGCAGGTTGCCCTGGTAGCCGCTGGGAGGGAAGTTTGCCCTTAGCCAGCCTCCCACGCTCAGTTCCACGCCTGCCGGATGATTTCAAGGCCTGCACCCTTGAGCTCAGCCCTGCACCATAACTCAGGGGCTTCCACTGAACTCGGAGGGATGGTTCCGAGCCAGGCTCAAGCCCATTTGCTGGGACAGAACTGGAGCAAACCCAGCTCCTTTGCTCTCCCTCCCCGCAGACCGGTGGTTTGGCCCCAGCGGCTCCCTGGTGGGAACAGGCCTCTGGCTCTGGCACAGCCCACTTCCCCTGGCCAGGAAAAGCTGGAGCCTCTAAGCTGGGCCTGGGTGGTTCAGCCTGGATCGGAACCAACCCGGGGCACAACACTGGCAACATCCAGATCTGGAGGGCGGAGGGTTTGCAAGAGCCAGAGGGAGCGTCGCGCTCTCCCGCCAGCCCTGCTGTGCGCTGGGGCCTCCGCCAGCTGATTGCTGGGGAGGGGGCAGTTCTCCATGGAGCCCTCCCTGGCCTGGCAGGGAAACCCCGACTCCCTGCAGCACTAGGCCTTGCTGAAGTGTTCCCCGGGCTTTGCTGGCTGTGCCAGGGGTGCCCTGCGAGAGGCGGAGGAGCTGCCGGTGGCCAGGGCCCCAGGGCCGGACTCCTCCTGCATTGGCCCTGTCCGGGGCCGGGAGGCGGGCTCCAAGGAGGGGGAGGAGAGGGAAGCACCAGCATCTGCTGGCCAGCGGCCCCTCCCTGGCGGAAGCACTGAGCGAGCGCGGGCAGCCTGCCAGTGTGGCAACTGCAAAGCCATTAGCGGGCCCGGCGCCTGCCAGGGAGCCGCGCGGGGCGGCCGGGGGCAGGTGCAAGGCAGACAAACCCCTCTCATCTTTAATTCAGCTGCCCTGGCACGCTGCCAGAAGAGCCCCTTCCCCCCCCCCGGCCCAGCATGGGCATGCCCAGCCACGTGTCCTGGTACACCACCGCCAAGGCTTGCTGGATTCACCATGGCCCTCGCCCTGGGGGGACTCCTGCCCCGTCTCTGCGCCTCCACCATTTTGTGAGAGCCCCCTTCCCTGGGGGCCAGATCCCCCTGCCCCAGCTGTGTCCCGCTCCCCCATCCCTGGCTCCCAGGGGTGCGAGGCAGGGGTGGGATGCCTGGGAGGGGGCAGGAGATCGGGTGGCATTAACTGTTCACCTCCGCAGTGTCCCCAACCCACAGGCTACATTGGCAGCTGCTGACAGCCGGGTCAGCCCCAGGGCTGGAGCCCCGAGGGCCTCCCGTGCAGACCTGGGTGCAGCCAGGGGTCAGACAGCCCAGAGACGGAGTCCAGAGGGGACCTGGCTGCATTGAACAGGGCACCTGACCCCCTCTGAGCTGAACACAGGGCCACCCCTGCCCTGACTGGTGACTCTGCCCCCAACCAGCTCCCTCCCACCAGGGGCCTCATGCCACCCCCTGCCATAGCCCCGCACCGCCCAGGCATTGTTCCCACCCATTGTCCCCACTTGCCCCATGGAACAGCATTTGCCCCTCATCCCATCTAATCTCCCCATCCAGCTGCCACCGGATCTCCCCACCCCCATGCCCTGGTCTCTCGGAGCCTCCGAGCACAGAGCTCGTCCCCCCCGCAGCCCCACGCCGCCTGGCTGCTATAAATAAGGCGGAGGAGTGTGGCCGGGAGCTCTCAGAGCACAGCCGCAGGGTCATCCCTCGCAGGGCTGGGCTGGCACCCAAATGAGCCAGGCCTCCGCCCACTGCAACCCCGGCCCAGCTCCAGCTGGATCCTGCCCCCAGGGCATGTGGACCCCTCTGCCTCCACCGAGTTATTACGGCCCTTTCCCCCACTCCGGCCCTCGGGGGAAGGAAGCCCAGGAAGGAGGGAAAGAGGGGGAGAGGGGGAAGGAAGCGTGAAAGGTGAGAAAGCGAGGGAGGAATGAGGCAAAGGGAGAGGAGAGGGGGAAGCCAGCAGGCAGCAAGGTCGCCTTGGGGTCCTCCCGCCACACACCAACCCCCCCCACAGCACCTGGCAGGAATCAGGCCCGTGAGCGCAGCGCCCCCTCTGGTGATCAGACCTGTCCTGGCTCCCCGACTCAGAACCACAGGCCTAATGCCGGGGTGAGGGAAGGGTCCTACAGAAAAACAGACACGTGCACACTAAGAGGGGGAATCAGGCACCTCTAGCATTTAACACTTATAACCCTGGGAGCCTTGTGAAATGACTGGAAAGGCTGGAACACACCTGGCCCCAGGGAATATGCACACGCATGGCAGGTGCACATGAACACATGCACACACGTACAGTCTGCCCCACAGCACCTGCTCACCCAGCCCTGGGATCCCTCCACCTTCAGTCCAGTCCTGCAGCCCCCCACCCCAGCCCTCTGACACCCTGCAGCCCCACGCCTGAGTGGTGCACTGGAGTGTGTCAGAGATGCTCACCAGTGGGGAAGCGCCCAACACGCCGTTGCACGAGGGCCAGTGCTGAGCAGAGCAGCTCGCACTGACCAGCTGGAGCCAAGCACAGAGACTGCCACCCCCACCACCCCCCGCTGCCCTTTGCCAAGGCACTTCAGTCCTGGCCTCCAAACCCCTTGGGGGTTCCAATCCTTGGCCTCCTGTAGGCAGAGACAAGCCCAGGCCACGCTGGTTTCCTCCCACGGCTCTGTCCCAGGTCTCCCGTCCCCTGCCACAGCCCTGGGCTTCTCTCCCGGGCAGCGCCCCACTGGAGCAGGGCCCAGCGCGTGTCTCCCGTGGCTCAGCACGATGGCCTGCCTCTCGCTGAGCGCTGGGCCCAGCTCCCCGGCGCACACACAATAGCCTCTCCTGGAGTGGGGCCAGGCGGGCCGGCTCAGTGCTTGGCCTAGGACCCGGCGTGAGCGTGACGCCAGCTGCCTCCCTGCTGCAGGCCCCCCCCACACCGCAGCGCGCAGGGACGTCCTGACTGCCAAGGGCCTGGCCAACGGAGCCAGGAAGCCGAGTGCCCAGCCCGGCCAGAGGGGAGGAAAAGGGAATCGGGAAGTGCTGAGGGCGTGGTGGGGACTCCCTGGCTCGGGCATCCCTGGCGTCCAGGGAGGTCACCTTGGCAGGCGGTTTGCTTTGATGACACAGCAAAGAGGGGCGCGGCTGCTGGCTGGAGGGTCCGGGGCAGGGGTGGGTCATACCTGATAGGCTCTGGGGCCTGCCAATCTGCCCAGCGTGGCGGCAGAAGGCGGGGCTCCCTAGAGATGTCCCGTGGCCCCAAGGGTGGAGGGCAGACGAGTGCAGAGTAGCAGTGGGCACAGGTGCTGCCGCATACGCCATGATGTGTGGGAGACATCACTGGGCAAGAGAACCCTGCAGTGGAGGGGCACCGTTGCTCCTAATCATAGAATCATAGAGCTAGAAGAGGCCTCAGGAGGTCATCGAGCCCTCTGCCCAAGGCAGGACCAATCCCAACTAAATCAACCCAGCCAGGGCTTTGTCAAGCCAAGACTTAAAAACCTCTAGGGATGGAGATTCCACCCCCTCCCTAGGGAACCCATCCCAGTGCTTCCCCACCCTCCTAGTGAAATAGTTTTTCCTAATATCAAACCTAGACCTCCCCCACCACAACTTGAGACCATTGCTCCTTGTTCTGCCATCCGTCACTACTGTGAACAGCCTCTCTCCATCCTCTTTGGAACCCCCTTCAGGAAGTTGAAGGCTGCTATCAAATCCCCCCTCACTCTGCTCTTCTGCAGACTAAACAAGCCCAAATTCCTCAGTCTCTCCTCATAGGTCATGTGCTCCAGCCCCCTTATCATTTTGGTCGCCCTCCACTGGATTCTCTCCAATGCGTCCACATCCTTTCTATAGTGGGGGGCCCAGATGTGGACAAAATATTCCAGATGTGGCCTCACCAGAGCCGAATAAAGGGGAATAATCACTTCTCTAGATCTGCTGGCAATGCTCCTCCTAATGCACCCTAATATGCCATTCGCCTTCTTGGCTACAAGGGCACACTGTTGACTCAGATCCAGCTTCTCATCCACTGTAATCCCCAGGTCCTTTTCTGCAGAACTGCTACTTAGCCAGTTGGTCCCCAGCATGTAACAATGCCTGGGATTCTTCCATCCCAAGTGCAGGACTCTACACTTGCCCTTGTTGAACCTCATCGGATTTCTTTTGGCCCAATCCTCTAATCTGTCCATGTCACTCGGGACCCTATCCCTGCCCTCCAGCATGTCTACTTCTCCCCCTAGCTTACTGTCATCTGCAAACTTGCTGAGGGTGCAATCCATCCCCTCAGCCAGGTCATTAATAAAGATGTTGAACAAAACCGGTCCTAGAACCAATACTTGGGGCACTTCGCTAGAAACCGACTGCCAACCTGACATCGAGCCGTTGATCACTACCCGTTGGGCCTGACAGTCTAGCCAGCTTTCTATCCATCTTACAGTCCATTTATCCAATCCATACTCCCTTAACTTGCTGGCAAGAATATTGTGGGAGACCGTATCAAAAGCTTTTCTAAAGTCAAGGTATATCACATCCACTGACTTTCCCATATCCACAGAGCCAGTTACCTCATCATAGAAGCTAATCAGATTGGTCAGGCACGACTTGCCCTTCGTGAATCCATGTTGACTATTCCTGATCACTTTCCCCTCTTCCAAGTGCTTCAAAAAGGATTCCTTCAGGAGCCCCTCCATGATTTTTCCAGGGACTGAGGTAAGGCTGACTGGTCTGTAGTTCCCTGGATTGTCCTTCTTCTCTTTTTTAAAGATGGGCACTACATTTGCCTTTTTCCAATCATCTGGGATCTCTCCCGATCTCCACGAGTTTTCAAAGATAATGGCCAAAGGCTCCGCAATGACATTTGCCAACTCGCTCAGTACCCTCGGATGCATTAAATCCGGGCCCATGGATTTGCGTATGTTTAGCTTTTCTAAATAGTTCCTAACTTGTTCTTTCCCCACCAAGGGCTGCCTACCTCCTTCCCATACTGCATTGCCTAGTGCATTTGTCTGGGAGCTGACCCTGTCCGTGAAGATAGAGGCAAAGAAAGCATTGAGTACTTCAGCTTTTCCCACATCATCTGTCACTAGTTTACCTCCCTCATCCAGTAAGGGCCCCACACCCGCTCTGATCACCCTCTTATTGCTAACACACCTATAGAAATCTTTATTGTTACCCTTCACATCCCTTGCCCGATGCAATTGCAATAGCGCTTTCGCCTTCCTGATAACTCCCCTGCATTCTCGAGCAATATATTTATACTCCTCCCTAGTAATCTGTCCAAGTTTCCACTTCTTGTAAGCTTCCTTTTTGTGTTTAAGCTCACCATGGATGTCCCCGGTAAGCCAATCTGGTTGCCTACCATATTTGCTTTTCTTGCTGCACATCGGGATGGTTTCTTCCTGTGCCTTTAATAAGGCTTCTTTAAAATATTGCCAGCTCTCCTGGACTCCTTTCCCCTTCATGTTAGCATCCCAGGGAATCCTGCCCATCAGTTCTCTGAGGGAGTCAAAGTCTGCTCTTCTGAAGTCCAGGGTGTGTAATTTGCTACTCTCCTTTCTTCCTTTGGTCAGGATCCTGAAATCTACCATCTCATGATCACTGCTTCCCAGGTTGTCACCCACCTCTACTTCCCCTACTAGTTCCTCCCTATTTGTGAGCAGCAGGTCAAGCTGCGCATTAGCTGCGCTAATGACCCAACACAAACCCCTTTGAGGTTTGGACAAGGCTGGACTCAGCCCCGCGCTGTGTGACTTGGCCCAGCCCTACAGCCGCCCAGATCAGCTCTCCCCATCCAGCCGACCCTCCATCTTCAGGTAGCTGAGGGTTCACACCCAGTTCCAGAGGTCACTCTCTGTGACGACCATGCGTTGGGGTCCCCTGACTCCTGCACCCCCGTAATGGCACGAACAGACTCCACCAGCCCGTAGAATGGAGGAGTTTATTCCTTCTCAGGATACAGCACAGCACAGCACCGATGTAATCTGGTTACAGGGCAGGTCTAGGATGCCTCAGCCCCCTTGCGATGGGAGATTGGGCCCCTAAATCCCAGCCCCTGGCTTAGGCTGGTTCCTCCATGATCCCAGACAGAAACTAACTCACTCTCTTCCAGCCCTGCCCCCAGCCAGGGCAGCATTTCCCCTTCCTTTGTCTCTCTCCTTGGGGGGTAGCTGGTCAGACAGGTTGAGACACCCTCTTTGCATAATGCCTCATCTCCAGTCCTTCTGGGCTGTGGTACTGATGGCAGCCAGTGGGGGTTACCACAGAGCCAGCATAGAAACCAGCCAGGTACCTCCACTACGTCACAGTTCTCCCCCCTCCGAGAGCGAACTGAGCAGGGTCACTCCGCTCGTGACCTAGGGAAGTTCGGGCCTCGCTACGGGATAGTCGTCGGCGATGATGTTGGCGCTCCTTGGCGTGGATCACTTCCATGTCGTAGTCCTGCAGGAGCAGGCTCCACCTCAGCAGCTTGGCGTTGGCCCCCTTCATCTGGTGCAGCCAGGTCAGGGGCAGTGGTCGGTGTACACCGTGAAACGCCCGGCCAAACAGGTATGGCTGCAGCTTTTGCAGGGCCCACACCATCGCTAGGCATTCCTCTCTCGGTCGCGTAGCTCCGCTCCCGGGGCAGCAGTTTCCTGCTCAGGTACACGATGGGGTGGCGTTCCCCCTTCTCGTCCGCCTGCATCAGCACCGCCCCCAGCCCGGTGTCCGAGGCGTCAGTAAACACGATAAAGGGCTTGTCAAAGTCCGGGTTTACCAACACTGGGGCCCTGACCAGGGCTTCCTTCAGTGCACAGAGAGCCCTCTGGCACTGCTCTGTCCAGACCACCCTGTCGGGCCTCCCCTTCCTGCACAGCTCTGTGATTGGGGCAGCGATGGAGCTGAAGTTGGGCACAAACCTCCGGTAGTACCCCGCCATCCCAATGAAAGCCTGGACCTGCTTCTTGGTCTGGGGTACAGGCCAGTCTCTGATGGCCCCCACTTTGGCCGGCTCTGGCTTCAAGCAGCCGCTCCCCACCTTATGGCCCAGGTAGGACACTTCGGCCATTCCAACCTTGCACTTCCCAGCCTTTACGGTCAGCCCAGCCTCCTTCAGCCGATCCAGTACCTGGCTGACCTGGGCCACGTGGTCCTCCCAGGACTGGCTGAAGATACAGATATCATCTATGTATGCTGGGCATAGTTCTCCATTCCCCTCAGCAGCTGGTCCACCAGGCTGGAAGGTGGCAGCGCCCCTTTGAGGCCGAAGGGCAGGACCAGGAACTCATAGAGCCCCAGCGTGATGAAAGCCGATTTCAGTCTGGCCTCCTGGTCTAGCGGCACCTGCCAGTAGCCCTTGGTGAGGTCCAGGGTGGTGAGGTAACGAGCTCCCCCAGCTTGTCCAGGAGCTCGTCGGGCCTTGGCATCGGGTAGGCGTCAGACACCGAGATGGCGTTGAGCTTCGGTAGTCCACGCAGAACCGGATCGACCCGTCCTTCTTGGGAACCAGCACAGCAGAGGCCCAGGGGCTGGAGGACGGCTGGATCACCCCAGGGCCAACATGGCCTCGACTCTCTCTCCAGGTCCTGGGCTGTTTTCCCGTGACCCTGAGCGGGAGCAGCGCACGGTGAGTGCCCGTCTCCACCCGGTGGACAGCCAGGTTGGTGAGACCAGGCTTGTCGGAGAACAGCTGCTGGCGGGGCGCAGCACCTCTTGGATCTCGGCCTGCTGGGCGGGGTGAGCTAGTCGAAAGAAATTGACTCCAGCGAAGAGTCCTCTCCGGTTCCGGGAACAGGCCCACCAGGATCCTCCCCTGCTCCTCCCAGGGCCTGCACACGGCCAGCACCAAGTTCTCCCTGTCCCAGTGCGGCTTCATCATGTTAACGTGATACACCCGCTGGCGCGTGTCCGGCCGTCAGCTGCACCACGTAGTTCACCTCGTTCAGCTGCTTAACAACTTTGAAGGGGCCGTCCCAGGCGGCTTGCAGCTTGTTCTTCCGCGGGAATTAGAACCATCACCTGGTCCCGGTAGCATAGGCCCGTGCCGTGCATTGCGGTCGTACCAGACCTTCTGCTTCCTCTGGGCCCTGCTCAGGTTCTCTCTGGCCAGGCCCATGAGCTCGGAAAGTCTTTCCCGGGCGTCAGGGCGTAGTCCACAACCGGCTCCCCCTCCGGGAGACCTTCCCCTCCCACTCGTCTCTCAGTAAGTCCAGGGGGCCCCTCACTCGCCTCCCATATAACAGCTCGAACGGTGAGAACCCCGTGGACTCCTGGGGCACCTCCCTGTATGCAAACAGCAGGTGGTGTAGGTACTTGTCCCAGTCCTGCGGGTGTTTGTGCATAAAGGTCCTTAGCATCTGCTTCAGAGTCCCATTGAACCTCTCCACCAACCCGTTGGTCTGGGGGTGATACGCCGAGGCCCAGGTGTGCTGGACCCACACTTCTCCCACAAGCACCGGAGCAGGGCCGACATGAAGTTGGATCCTGGTCCGTGAGAACCTCCTGGGGAACCCCACCCTGCTGAAAATGGTCAGCAGTGCGTCTGCCACCGTGTCTGCCTCAATAGAGGTAGGGCCACGGCCTCGGGGTAGCGGGTGGCAAAGTCCACCACCACCAGGATGTACTTCTTCCCGTCCGGGTTGCTCTGTTGAAGGGCCCCACAATATCCGCCACCTTCTGGAAAGGCTCCTCTATGATGGGTAGGGGCCTCAGCGCAGCTTTCTTCCTATCTTGGGCCTTCCCCACCCGTTGGCAGGAGTCGCAGGACCGGCAGTACCTCTGCACGGCCGCAAATATCCCGGCCAGTAGAAGTTTTGGAGCAGCCTCAGCGCGTGCGCCGGATCCCCTGGTGTCGAGCGGGATGTCATGGGCCAGGTATAGCAGCTTGCGGCGATACCTTTGCGGGACCACCAGCTGCCGCTGGAGCCCCCACTCTCCTACCTTCCCGGGGGGAAGCCATTCCCGGTACAGAAATCCCCTCTCCCACTGGAACTTCTCCTGGCAATCTCCCCCTAGGGGCTGAGCTGTGCCCAGGTCGGCCCGGTCCCTCAGGGCCTGCAAGGAGGGATCCGCCCGCACCTCCGCCTGGAATTCAGCGGCTGGGGCTGGGACAGGGGCGTGTTTCCCCCCACGGCCTAGGTCCGACTCCATGTCTGCTGGGACAGGGCCTGGGCCCCGGTTGGGAACCTCCTCGAGTTCTGGGCTGCCAGCCCCTCGCTGGCTCTGGCTACGGGTGGTGACCAGGGTCCTGTGGGGTCCGTCTGGCCACTCCTCTAGGTCGCTCCCCATCAGCACCTCGGTGGGCAAGTGCGGGTGCACCCCCACTTCCTTGGGGCCCTCCTTGGCCTCCCATTTCAGATGCACCCTGGCTACTGGTACCTTAAATGGGGTGCCGTCTATGCCCCTCAGGGTCAGCTGAGTGTTGGGCAGCATACGGTCTGGGGCCACTCGTTGGGTCGGGCCAGCGTCACCTCCGCCCCGTGTCCCAGAAACCTGTCACCTTCCTACCATCCACCTCCAGAGTGCGAGGCAGTCGCTCCGCAGAGTCGCCCTGCCCCCACCCGGTACACAGAGGAATCCTCCTCCAGAGGTCAGACCTCCCAGGAGGTGCACTGAGCATCCTTCCCCACTCTGAGCTGAGGTTTGCCTGCCAGCCCCTGCCTCTGGGGCAGCCTGCCCTTCCTCCAGCCCCAGCCAGTTAACCCTGGAAAGTCCCAGGTCATGGGACCTGTTCTTGTGCCTGGTGCACTGAGCCCTCTTGTGGCCTCGTTGCCCACAGCGATGGCAAGTTAGGTTCTGCGGGCCCTTTTGGGTCGGCTCCGCCCGAGCCCTGGCTGGTTTTCTGGGGCACCGATGAGTGGTCCTGGTCCCTGGGGCTCGCCTCGGAGGTGCCTCTCTCCGCCGCTCAGCCGAGAGCCGGTCTCTGCGCGATTCCCTTTCCCTCCGGGATTCCCGTTCACACCTGGACCGGCTCTCTGTGAACTCATCCGCCAGCCTCCCGCTTCCTGGGGTTCTCCGGACTTCGGTCTTTGAGCCACAGCCTCAGGCTGGGTGTGCGCTTTATAGAACTGCTCCATCATAATCAGCTTGAGCAGTTCCTCTGCGGTCTGGGCTCCAACTCCAGACACCCACTTGCGGCAGTATTGCGCCAGGCGGAGGCCAGATCCACATAGGTCTCCGTGGCTCCCTCTGCACGTCCCGGAACTTCTTCCTGTACATCTCGGGGTCAGCCCAAACTTGTGCAGCAGGGCCTCCTTGACTCGGTTGTAATCCCCTGGCTGTAGGTCTTCCAGCTGATTGAGCACCCGGTGGCCTCCTGGTTCAGTGCAGGATGAGCTCCTGCAGCCAGTCAGCTGGGGACCCGTTGCAGTCCACAGGCCCTCTCAAAGGAGCTGAGGAACCCGTCTATGTCGCCCATGTCCTTCAATTGGGCCACCACGAGCTTCTCCAAGCATCTGGCCGCCCGGGCCTTTGGGGCTCATCTGCACTCGGCGCAGTTGGGGCCCTGCCGCTTCTCCGCTCGGCCATGGCCAGCTCATGCTGTCGCTGCTCTCTACGGTCCTGGACTTCCAATTCCTTCATCTGCAGCTGGATTTCTAGCCGCGCCGCAGCTCCGAGGTTGGACCCCCTGGGTGGACTACGGCTTGCAGTGCTCCCCTGGGAGGCAGTCCGGTCTCTTCGGCGGCCTCCAGCACTCCGCCCCTCTCCGAGCCTGACACGCTCCCAGTGGGGTCTGGCTGTTCCCCCACGGGGACAGGATCCCAGCCCTGTGGCTGGTCATTCTCTTCCAGCCGGGCAATCAGCTGGGCCTTGGTTGCGCTCCGCACAGGCAAGCCCCTCTCTCTGCACAGCTTCACCAGCTCTGCCTTCAGCAGTTGGGTATAGGCCATCTCCCGCTGGTCCCCTCGGTGCAGACTCACCAGTCTAGTGCTGCTGCGCACGATTCTCAGGAACCGCCGCTCTGTTTCCAGCACGCCTGGTTCCATGGCTCTTGCTTCTACTGCGCCTAGTCACTCGCGCTGGATGCTCCATCCACGGGGTGCAGTGCATCCACTTCTGACACCAGTGTGACGACGCGTTGGGGTCCCCTGACTCCTGCACCCCGTAATGGCACGAACAGACTCCACCAGCCCGTAGAATGGAGTTTATTCCTTCTCCAGGATACAGCACAGCACAGCACCGATGTAATCTGGTTACAGGGCAGGTCTAGGATGCCTCAGCCCCCTTGCGATGGGGAGATTGGGCCCCTAAATCCCAGCCCCTGGCTTAGGCTGGTTCCTCCATGATCCCAGACAGAAACTAACTCACTCTCTTCCAGCCCTGCCCCAGCCAGGCAGCATTTCCCCTTCCTTTGTCTCTCTCCTTGGGGGTAGCTGGTCAGACAGGTTGAGACACCCTCTTTGCATAATGCCTCATCTCCAGTCCTTCTGGGCTGTGGTACTGATGGCAGCCAGTGGGGGTTACCACAGAGCCAGCATAGAAACCAGCCAGGTACCTCCACTACGTCACACTCTCCCAGGGCAGTTTCTGTGTTTTGATGTGTATCTGGATGTGCATGTGTGTGTGCTGATGTGTATCTGTGTGTGTGTGTGTGTGTGTGTGTGTGTGTTTTGATGTGTATCTGAATGTGTGCATGTGTGTGTGTGTGTTCATATGTGTGTGGGTTTTGATGTGTATCTGCATGTGTGTGCGTGTGCGCGTGTATGCATGTGTGTGTTTTGATGTGTATCTGGATGTGTGTTTGTGTGGTGTGAGGTGTATCGGAATGTGTGCGTGCATGTGTGTTTTGATGTGTATCTGGATGTGTGCATGTGTGTGTGTGTGTGTGTGTGTGTGTGTGTTCTGATGTGTATCTGGATGTGTGCTTGTGTGTGTGTGTGTGTGTGTGTGTGTGGTTTGATGTGTATCTGGATGTGCGTGTGTCAATAAATATGGGCCCAAGCATTGCGCTATGCACAGGTGTGTATGTGTCTCTGCAAAGGGCACATTCAAAATATTGTGAAGCGTGTCGGTTTCCTTGTGAGCCGGGTGCTAAACATTTGCAGCTGCACCGTGCACTGCGGGCATATGGGGAGATGTTTCCTTTGCAGACGGGGCGGTGCAGACATACGGCATGCTCAGGACAAGAGGCTTGGCACACAGTACCAGGCAGATTGGTGCCATCTGCCTTGCGTTTCTCCCTGCTCACCCCAGAGCGCAGATAAGCAGCTGCCGGGCTGGGGAGGAATTCAGACACACTGGTTTCCGAAGGCATGCCTCCCCCCCATCCCGTCCTCCCCTTGCTATCTGGGGAGCTGCCGAGGAGGGATCTTGTCGTGAGGAGCGGGGGGGAGCTGGGAAAGGGGACATCCCCCACAAACAGCCTCTCTCCTCATCAGCGAGAAAATCGGCAGCATGTGCAGCAATAAAGGGGACCAGTCATTTCCCTCAATCTGCTGGCAGTACTCCCCCCAGTGCAGCAGCCCAATCTGCCTGCCTGGCTGCACTGCCAGTGGCTGGTGCGCAGGAGTGCCACGTGGCCGCTGCCAAGGCCCTTCCCCGCTCTGCATGCCTTCGGCCACTCACACTGTAAGGCCCAGACTCAGAGCCTTAATCTCCAGGGGCATTAGCAGCTGAAATACCTCTGGGGCATAGGCAGCACCCAGGCACAGTGAGAAAGGGGCATTTTCCCTTCCCCCAAAGGACTCAGCCAGAGAGCAAGCCTGGCAAATCCCCCCCCTCCCCAGGGCGAGGACAGTCTGCAGCCACAGAATGGGAACTCCATGGCCCCCTTTGCCAGCCCAGTGCTTGCCATCGCCCTGCCCTGCCATGCCCACTTCGGCAGGGGCGTCACTGCAGCCCCTGCTCACGGTTGAGGGCAGGGGACGGAGGCCTGTGTCTAAGGACAGGGCTGATCTGGGACGGATTCAAACCGATGCTGAAAGCACGTGCCGAAATGCGTTGCTGAATCAGGGCCTGCTGCAGGTTTCAGCAAACAGGAGCCTTGCCATGGGAAGAGTCCGTTCCCCAAGCAAGGAAATCCAGACCGAGTTTCCCGCACCCCCCAACCAGGGTTGGATCCATTTCACTGATGAACCAAACTCCATTCCGGTTTTTCTCCTCCCATCCCAGGGGAGCCCAAGCACCTGAGGCCAGTTCTACCCTCTGCACACCTGGGGGAAAGTCCATTCCGGGCAGGCACAGAATCCAGTGCCAGGCCTTCCCCCAGCAGAGCCCCTCCTGCCAGTCAGCCCAAAGCAGCTGGCTTCCTTCCTTCCTCCTCCACTTGGCTGTGCCAGGGCCAGGCTGCTCCGCCTGCCTGTGCCCCCAGGAGAGCCAGGCTCCTGAGAGCGAGTTCTTACACCGGGCTGGATCTGGCAGGCTGCCCTGTTATTGTAGGGTAGCTCAGCCCAGCAGGGCCATACACACTGCTCTGTTATTGTAGGGTAGCTCAGCCCGGCAGAGGTGTTCCCTCTAAGATTTTCCAACCACGAGCGGAGTGAGTTTTGGCTTATGCACCAATATTGAGGGCATGTGCGCTGGTTTGGATGTGTGCCTCCATGGCACCCAATATACTAACATGCACATTCCCAGCTGCCGAGCAGAACCCACCCCTCCTCCCCCCATGCAGCATGTCCCGTTCCTGGCGCAGACCCCGTCCCTTCCCCCGCCCATGCAGCATGTCCTCTTCCTGGAGCAGACCCCGTCCCCTCCCCTGCCCATGCAGCATGTCCCGTTCCCGGCGCAGACCCCGTCCCCATCCCAGCCCATGCAGCATGTCCCGTTCCCGGCACAGACCCCGTCCCCTCCCCCACACATGTAGCATGTCCCGTTCCTGGCGCAGAACCCGCCCTCTCCACTGCCCATGCAGCATGTCCCGTTCCTGGCACAGAACCCGCCCTCTCCGCCGCCCATGCAGCATGTCCCATTCCCGGCGCAGACCCTGTCCCCTCCCCCACCCATGCAGCATGTCCCGTTTCCGGCGCAGACACCGTCCCCTCCCCCGCCCATGCAGCATGTCCCATTTCCGGCGCAGACTCCCCCTTCCCCTCCTCCCATGTGGCAGGTCCCGTTCCTGGCCCCAGCCACCAGAACAGGCCACCGGAGCAGGCCCCCCCGCCACGCGACTGCTGCAGGTCCTGGCCTCCCACCCCAGCTGTCTCAGCTGGCCCCACCCGCCGGAGCAGCCGCCTGCTGTGCGAGTGCTGCCATGCGGCTCTGCAGTGGAGGTGGGTGGGGAGGAATTTTATGTGTGCGGCCGCGCAGGCGCGCACCTTAGCGGGAACTGCTGCTGGGGCAGGCAGCAGAGCAGGGAGAGAAGGGAAGGTGAATGGGCAGTAGAAGAAGAACAGATGTGTGGGGCTGCCCGGGAACAGCCAGCCTTGGCAGGGGAGGAGAGAGGGTTGGAATACACCGTGTCTGCCACCCTCAGGATCCCTTGGAGACGCTGACAACAGGGTTTGTGAGACCCCTGGGCTTGACTCTGGCACCTGGCGCAGCAGCAGGACAGGGGGAACCAGGGCCGGTTGGAGACAAATGGGGAAATCAGGCGCATTCCTGCAGCTGGCACGTCAGGGCACTGCTGGCAAGAAGCTCACACCAGTGGACTCTGTCCATTTGCCAGGCCCAGTGGCTGCCCCAAGCTGCATGGCTGGGTTCTCCCATAGTCTCCCCCCCCACCTGCCCCGCGGGCACCAGGGCAGCCTCTTCTCTCCTGCGCTGCCTGGTGTCAGGTGTATCAGGCGGGCAGCACCCACCCAGCCTGGCTGGCTACCGCGGCTGCCCCCTTCTGTTTGTGCCTCACCCTGCACTACCCCCACACACCGTAGCCTGGCCCCCAAGGGCCAGCATCAGCCCCACAGGAACTTGCCTGGGATGCTCCAGCGGCCCCAGCACAACTGATCTGGGCAATCGATCCCAGGTACAGAGCCAAACTCTGCCTTCCATCCACGCCCTCCCCGGCGCCTGGTCCCAGAGCGCTCTCCATCCCTCCCCCCAGGACCCCTGGGCCCAGCCTGCTGCGGAGCCCTGGCCCAGCCCCCATCACTTTGAGGTGCTCGCAGGGGAGGTGGAGAAAGGTGGAGGCAGGACCCGGGCGGAGTTCAGAGCCAGAGCCAAGGTTTGGGGGGGGGGGCAGGTTTCAGTTCAACTCCTCTGAAGCCTGCTGCAAAGCCACATGCAAAGCCCAGGGCTGGCCAGCATCTGAAGGCTTTGCTGGGGCAGGGCAGAGGGGGGTTTTCCAAGCCCCACGGCTCAGCTGCCACCTCTCCACACATAGTTAAGGAAACTGAGGCACTGATGGGGAAGGGACTTGGACAAGGTCACCCAGCAGAGGCAGGGAACAGAGCCCAGGACCTGGTCCCCTAGCCCACTGCTCTCGCCACCAGGCAATGCTGCCTGCACCTCCAGCCACTTTTAAACAGGGCTTACAATCTTGGTAGCCAGCTGGGCTCAAGGAAGGGCCCAGGGACCCTCTGTGCCCCATCAATGGGAGCAGGGCCAATGCCCAAGGGTCAGCCAGAGCTCTTGGCCCCTGGCTGGGCACAGGCCAAGTCGCCAGTCCCACAAGCCCGGGCTCAGAGCCGGTGCTCCCCAGTCAGCATCCCCGGGTCACAGGGATGGGGGCTCTCGAGGTGAGCTCAGGCCAGGGACACAGAGACAGAAAGAGCAATGGGGGAAAAACAGGCAGCTCCCAGCCCTCACTCCCCCCCAGTCAAGCCCTGGGTTCCCCCTTCCCCCCAGCTCTGCCAGTGCCCCTCACTCCCGACCACAGCCCCTTCCAGCCCAGCACCGGGCTCCCCCCACAGCTCGGTCAGTGCCCCTCACTCTCGACCGCAGCCCCTTCCAGCCCAGCGCCGGGCTCCCCCCACAGCTCGGTCGGTGCCCCTCACTCTCGACCGCAGCCCCTTCCAGCCCAGCGCCGGGCTCCCCCCACAGCTCGGTCAGTGCCCCTCACTCTCGACCGCAGCCCCTTCCAGCCCAGCCCTTGCTGGTGATGGCTCCATGTACAAACTGGTACCACAATCAATCCCGCATGGTCTGTATGCACCTGAGCCTGGCAGTGGCCAGGGCTGTTCTGCCTTCCTGGGCTGCTCTCCAGCACCCCAATGCTGCAGCCCTGTGCAGGAAGCCCGTGATAAGCCTGGGGGGGTGAGGGGAAGGGGCGGCTGAGGGGCCCAAATCACAGGGCTGACCAGCCTCTTAACTGCTGGCACTTGGCACATCCAGCTGCCCTCAAAGGCAGCAACATCACTGGGGCTCCCCCTCCCCTCAGCATGTTCCCAGCCCCCCTCGGCCACCAGGCCCCGTCGCCTTGCCCTGCACAACGGATCACCCCACTCTGCAGCAGTGAACCCGCACGGTCTGGGGAGCACAGCCTTTGAGCACCGATGCCTTGGCCAGGCATAACTGCCTGCACCTGCAGTATGTTATCTGGGCCAGGGGAGAGGGCTGGGGCAGCTGCCACATGGGAGCCTCCTCTCAGCTTTCTGGGGGGGGGGTGATCCCCCCCATACCCCAGCTCCTGAACTCTGGGAAAGGATGGATCCGGACCAGTAAGGTGGAGCCACTGCCAGGGGAGGGGCTGAGGGGGAAGGGGCGGGATGAGGCGCTGGGGGTCTGGGCAGGATGCAGTGTTGGGCTGGGGGAGAGATAAGAGGGGCCAGACTGGGTCAGACCAAAGGTCCATCCAGCCCAGGGTCCTGTCTGACAGCAGCCAGTGCCAGCCACCCTAGAGGGGAGTGACCAGAACAGGGAATCATCCAGTGATCCTTCCCCAGTCGCCCATCCCCAGCCTCTGGCAGAAGGGCCTATGGACACCAGTCCAGCCCAGCCTGGCTAACAGCCATTGATGGACCCAACCCCCATGAACTTGTCCTTTTGAACCCTGTTATAGTCTTGGCCCTCCACAACGTCCTCTGGCGAGGAGTTCCACAGACTGACCCGGCACTGTGTGAAGAAAAAACGTCCTTTAGTTTCTTTTAAACCTGCTGCCTGTTAATTTCATTTGGTGACCCCTAGTTCTTGTGTTATGAGAAGGCATAAATAAGTTTCCCTTATTCACTTTCTCCATGTCTGTCATGATGGTATAGACCTCTGTCCTTGCCCCCCCGGTCGTCTCCTTTCCAAGTTGAAAAGTGCCCGTCTTTTTAATCCCCTCATTCGCCTGTCATTCCAAATCCCTCAGCATTTTTGTTGTCCTTTTCTGAACCTTTTCCAGTGCCCGTGTTTTGGGGTTTTTCTAGATGGGGCTGGAATGAGCATCTGGAAGTGGGGGGGCTGGAAATGGGAGGTTGGGATGAAGGACTGGGAGCAGGGTCTGGGAATGGGGGACTGGAAGCGGAGGGCTGGGAGCAGGGGCTGGAATGAGGAGCTGGGAATGGGGGCCTGGGAGCGGAGGACAGGGAGCAGGGGGCTGGGATGAGGGCCTGGGAGTGGGGGCAGGGGCTGTGATGAAGGTCTGGGGGTAGCAGGAGCTGGCTGCAGGGGGAGGGGAGGGGGCAAAGGCTCCTGGGGAGGGTGGAAAGGGCGGAGAGGCCCAGCCCGGTCCCCCGCCCAGGCCCAGCCCATTTTCTGGAGGGTAGCGGGGGGCGGGGCAGTGCAGTGCAGGTGGCTCCGGGCTGATAACGTGGGGCGCATTAAGGAGCCCTCACCCAGCCGCTGGCAGCGCAACGCCCTGGAGTCTGGGCAGCTGCTCGGGGCGGGGGCAGCCCAGCCCTAACCCTTTAGCTGCCGCTGGGGCTGGAGTGGGGCAAAAGGTCCCTCAGCTGCCGTAGCCCTGGCAGAAGGCCTCACTGGGCCAGGGGAAGGGGGTGGCCTCCCTTTCTCCCCCCCATCAAGCTCCCCTAAGGGTACCAGGTGGCCACAGGCCACATTGGGGGGGTTGCCTGGGGGCAGTGACAGGGTGAGTCTGGGTCACCTGGATGGGAGGGAAGGAGGGAGGCTGGCTATGGGGTGGAGGGACGGGGCTAGCTATGGGGCAGGGAGAGGGGAGGAGGGAGACTGGCTATGGGGCAGAGGGATGGGGCTAGCTATGGGGTGGGGAGAGGGGAGGAGGGAGGCTGGCTATGGGGCGGGAGAGGGGAGGAGGAGGCTGGCTATGGGGCGGAGGGACAGGGCTAGCTATGGGGTGGGGGAGGAGGAGGCTGGCTATGGGGCAGAGGAATGGGGCTGGCTAGGGGATGGGAGAGGAGGAGAGAGGCTGGCTATGGGGCGGAGGGACAAGGCTAGCTATGGGGTGGGGGGAGGAGGGAGGCTGACTATGGGGTGGAGGGAAGATCCTATCTACAGGGCAGAGGGGGAGGATTTGGCAAGCTGCCAAGAACGCAGAGCAGAGGAACTGTGGGATAATTGATGGGTTTTGGCCTCGCAGGGGTTTTAATGTGGCCGAGGTCAGGAAAGGACAGGGGAGTAGCGGTCTCTTGCCTCCCCCACCCCAGACATCCCATCACAGCAGCCAACCGGGCACTCAGCCGAGAGTCCCTGCCCGGGACAGGCTGCAGGACTGAACTGACAGTGTGGTCATCTGAAGAAGTGGGTTTTGCCCAGGAAAGCTCAGGATACCATCCACATGTTTGGTTAGTCTTTGAAATGCTACCAGACTATTTGCTGTTTTTAAATTTTTTAGTGTGGTGGATGGGAGTGAGGGGCACCGGCCAGGCTGGCGGGGAGGGGAGGGGGAGCCCAGGGCTGGGCTGGCAGGGGGACCAGGGATCCCTGGAAGGTTGGGGCCACAGCACCAGCTCTCAGCACCCACATGGGAGCTGTTCCACAGAAGCTAGGCTTGTTCATCTCCCCCTACAGGATCAGGGCCTTGAGCCCAATTTCAGATTTCAGCCACACTGGTGTGAATCTGGAGGGACAGCGGGGTTACTCTGGATTTGCACCGGTGTAAATCTGGGGTGACAGCGGGGTTACTCTGTTTTTGCACGGGTGTAAATCTGGGGTGACAGCGGGGTTGCTCTGGATTTGCACGGGTGTAAATCTGGGGTGACAGCGGGGTTACTCTGGATTTGCACGGGTGTAAATCTGGGGTGACAGCGGGGTTACTCTGGATTTGCACCGGTGTAAATCTGGGGTGACAGCAGGGTTACTCTGTTTTTGCACCAGTGTAAATCTGGGGTGACAGCAGGGTTACTCTGGATTTGCACCGGTGTAAATCTGGGGTGACAGCGGGGTTACTCTGTTTTTGCACCGGTGTAAATCTGGGGTGACAGCGGGGTTACTCTGGATTTGCACCGGTGTAAATCTGGGGTGACAGCGGGGTTACTCTGTTTTTGCACCGGTGTAAATCTGGGGTGACAGCAGGGTTACTCTGGATTTGCACTGGTGTAAATCTGGGGTGACAGCAGGGTTACTCTGTTTTTGCACCAGTGTAAATCTGGGGTGACAGCAGGGTTACTCTGGATTTGCACCGGTGTAAATCTGGGGTGACAGCAGGGTTACTCTGTTTTTGCACCAGTGTAAATCTGGGGTGACTGGGGTTACTCTGTTTTTGCACCGGTGTAAATCTGGGGTGACAGCGGGGTTACTCTGGATTTGCACCGGTGTAAATCTGGGGTGACAGCAGGGTTACTCTGTTTTTGCACCAGTGTAAATCTGGGGTGACTGTGGGGTTACTCTGTTTTTGCACCGGTGTAAATCTGGGGTGACAGCGGGGTTACTCTGGATTTGCACCGGTGTAAATCTGGGGTGACAGCAGGGTTACTCTGTTTTTGCACCAGTGTAAATCTGGGGTGACAGCAGGGTTACTCTGGATTTGCACGGGTGTAAATCTGGGGTGACAGCGGGGTTACTCTGTTTTTGCACCGGTGTAAATCTGGGGTGACAGCGGGGTTACTCTGGATTTGCACGGTGTAAATCTGGGGTGACAGCGGGGTTACTCTGGATTTGCACGGTGTAAATCTGGGGTGACAGCAGGGTTACTCTGGATTTGCACGGTGTAAATCTGGGGTGACAGCGGGTTGCTCTGGATTTGCACCGTGTAAATCTGGGGTGACAGCGGGGTTACTCTGTTTTTGCAGGTGTAAATCTGGGGTGACAGCAGGGTTACTCTGTTTTTGCACCGGTGTAAATCTGGGGTGACAGCGGGGTTACTCTGGATTTGCACGGGTGTAAATCTGGGGTGACAGCAGGGTTACTCTGTTTTTGCACCGGTGTAAATCTGGGGTGACAGCGGGGTTACTCTGGATTTGCACGGGTGTAAATCTGGGGTGACAGCGGGGTTGCTCTGGATTTGCACGGGTGTAAATCTGGGGTGACAGCAGGGTTACTCTGTTTTTGCACCGGTGTAAATCTGGGGTGACAGCGGGGTTACTCTGGATTTGCACGGGTGTAAATCTGGGGTGACAGCAGGGTTACTCTGGTTTTTGCACGGTGTAAATCTGGGGTGACAGCGGGGTTACTCTGGATTTGCACGGGTGTAAATCTGGGGTGACAGCGGGGTTGCTCTGGATTTGCACGGGTGTAAATCTGGGGTGACAGCAGGGTTACTCTGTTTTTGCACCGGTGTAAATCTGGGGTGACAGCGGGGTTACTCTGTTTTTGCACCGGTGTAAATCTGGGGTGACAGCGGGGTTACTCTGTTTTTGCAGTGTAAATCTGGGGTGACAGCAGGGTTACTCTGTTTTTGCAGCGGTGTAAATCTGGGGTGACAGCGGGGTTACTCTGTTTTTGCACCGGTGTAAATCTGGGGTGACAGCAGGGTTACTCTGTTTTTGCACCGGTGTAAATCTGGGGTGACAGCGGGGTTGCTCTGGATTTGCACGGGTGTAAATCTGGGGTGACAGTGGGGTTGCTCTGGATTTGCACTGGTGTAAATCTGGGGTGACAGCGGGGTTACTCTGTTTTGCAGTGTAAATCTGGGGTGACAGCGGGGTTACTCTGGATTTGCAGGTGTAAATCTGGGGTGACAGCGGGGTTACTCTGTTTTTGCACGGTGTAAATCTGGGGTGACAGCGGGGTTGCTCTGGATTTGCACGGGTGTAAATCTGGGGTGACAGCGGGGTTACTCTGGATTTGCACGGGTGTAAATCTGGGGTGACAGCAGGGTTACTCTGTTTTTGCACCGGTGTAAATCTGGGGTGACAGCGGGGTTACTCTGGATTTGCACTGGTGTAAATCTGGGGTGACAGCGGGGTTACTCTGGATTTGCACTGGTGTAAATCTGGGGTGACAGCGGGGTTCAGCGAGGCCCATCCCGGGCCCAAGGGCTCCCCCCAACGGTTCGGTCTCTGTGGATGCCGAACGCCTCGGCCCTGCCCGCCCGGGTCGCTGGGGCTCCCCCCAGGGGCCGCCTGTTCCCGGGGCGGGAGGGCGGGTCCGGATCGCTCGTTCCGCCTTAAGCGGGCGGCGGCGCCACCTTAAGAGGCGGCTGGGCCGGGGCCGCTCGGCGCTTATCAGCGCGCGCCGCAGCCGGGCGCGTCAGGTGACTGGGGCTGCCTGGGGACCCAGACGTCTGGGGTCAAGGTCGGAGGCAGCGGGGAAGGGGCCGCCCCGCCAGCCAGCTCGGAGCAGCCCCTCCCCCCTCGCGCGTCTCCTGGGGGCGGGGCCTCCCAGCACCGGAAGCCCCGCCCAGCTGCATCTCTTCTGGGGAGCTGGGGGCCCCCTGGGGCTCTCCCACTCTGCCCCCCTGCCCATCTGTCTCTCCTCTGGGGCGGGGTGGGGACTCCCAATCCCTCAGCATGCCCCCGGCAGGCCTCTGGCACAACTGCAGCCCCCCCCCCCGCGGGACTGTGCAGCCACCCAGTGGGGTGCTCGGACCTGCCCGCGCCGCTCTCCTGCCATGGCCCAGCCACGCCACGGAGACGGGTGCTAGCCGGCCCCAGCAGGTTACTCCGGATTGACACTGGGCACGGAGGGCAGCCTGGGTCTGCCCCGGCACCCCCTGCCCTGTGCAAACACTGACCTGCCCCATCCCCCCGCCCCTCCCACTCTCATTTATTGCCCAGTCTGGGCGGGTCCCTTCCCTGCCTGCCACCCTCACACTTTCAGCTTCTCTGTGGGGCAGGAGCCAGCTGAGGGAGGAAGCTCTGCCCATCTCCCCAGGCTTGGCCTGGCTTTTCCAGCCACCTGTACCCCACAGCCCGCCGGGGCTCAGGGCCCACCCCAGCACCCCAGCCTGCCTGGGGAAGTAGGAGGGTGCAGCCAAAGGCTGCTTCTTTCTGCTTGTGAGCGGGGGCTTAGGGACTCCCGGGATGACCCCGCCCTGAAGCAGGGCAGAGATGCGGGGCGGGCGGGAGATTTGCAGCCCACACTTGTGTCACGGAGGTGCCAGTCCCAGCGTCCCGGCTGGCACCCTCCCGAGGCAGGGTGTGAAATGAGGCTGGCAACCCTGGCCAGGCCCAGTGCGTGGATGGGCTGCGTGCTAACGTCCCATCCTGCTGCAGAGGAGGCAACAGATCCCGGCCACAGCCAGGAGAAACCCAGGGGAGCGTGGGAGAGCCACAGGGCCTGTCTGTGTTGGCCACCTCCACAGAACATCCCCATCTCGGCCCGCTCCCCCGGGCAGTGACTGCTTGAGAAAAGCAGAGCCCAGCTGGCACAGACGGCTGCACCCCACAACTTAGGAGCCCCCCAGGACTGGCACTCAGGGCCTGCCCTGTTCCCAGGACAGCTCCCCCGCCCCTCGCCAACCCTGCTACCCGCCATCCCCAGCTGGCTCCTGCAGGAGCACCAGCCTGTCAGGGGAGGGAAAACACATAAGTCAAACCTTCCCAGGGCAGAAATGTCGTCTCCGATTGCCCTGGCTTCAGTGTTTGCTGCTCGGTGTGATGTTTGGCGTTGCAAGGTTCCCTTCTACGGACGGCCAGTGGCTGCAATGCCCGCTCTGGTGGTTACCGGCCTGGGGCCAGGAGTCAGCCACATGGAAGGGGCGATTCAGGGTGTGAGGCCTGCCCAGACCAGCAGGGCTCTCTGGTGTCCCGGAAGCCCTCTCCTACCTGGCTTGTTCCCGGTTCGCTCCTGGAGCCTGGGTACCAGGAGTCCTGCCTGGAATGCAGCCAGCCTGGGCTGGGAACCAAAGGGCAGGAGCCAGTCCACAAGGAGCAGTCCCAGACTGAGTGTGGCCTGGTCACACTCAGCGCTGCCTGGACCCTGCCTTGTGGGCTGTGGTGCCCCCGCGCTCGCAGTGCAGCGTCAGCCCCCTTCCCAGGCTCTGCTCAGGTCCCAGCACCTGTCCCCAGGCTCCAGTGCCGCCAGCCCGCTACCCCATCTGTCAGGGCTTGTGCGGGGCTCTGGTGGGATCCCAGACACGAGTCACAGATCTCCTGCATCAGCTGTGCATTAAGGTCCTGGGATCCAACTGGTCTTGACTGCAGCTCATTCCTGGATCCCAGCAGGCGAATGCCACTTCCCTCCCAATGATGGTCCCTGTTCTGTCCCTGTCATGCAGGGAGCAGCACGGCGGGGGAAGGGCTCTCGCAGGACCCCGAAGGCTCCACTCAGAGCGCGAGCATCAGGCACATTGTGCACAGGGAGACAGCCAGCGAGACGGGGCCAGCAAATCATGGACGGTGCTTGAGCTGCCTATGCCCAGCGAGCGGCAGCCAACCCCTCCCCGCCAGGTCTGTCAGCGCCGCGGGATCCGCAAGGAAAAGCCGCACTGGGCCAGTCAGCCCAGACCTGCAATCTGCTTCATCCCCCAGCCGCCCCTCCTCCAACACACGGGCAGCCAAAGCACTGGCCTCTACGCCCGGCTCTGCCACCAACCTTGGGCAAGTCACGTCCCTGCACTGTGCCTCAGTTTCCCTTCCCACGTCTTGGCTATTTGGACTGAGCTTTTCAGGAAAGGCGGCCCCTTAGCTCCAGCTCCTCCAAGGTCTTCCCATTGCAGCCAATGGAAGTGAGGTGGCTCAACGCCTGGGGGGCCTGGGGCTTAGCGACACTTGAGCTCCAGTCCGGTTTTCTCATGCAGCCAAGTCCTCGCATGGTGTCTGTACTGTGCCGAATGCAGTGGGGCCCTCAGCTCAGCAGGGCCTGGGGCGCTGTCACCCCAGAAGCTCACAGCATCCTGCTGCGTGGCCAGGCGCCAGGAAACCCTGCACAGAGCCTGAGGTGGTAAAGCTGGGGGAGCCCGAGGCAGGCGCCTCCAGCCCCTTGCGATCAGGCACCACGGGGCAGGGGCTGTGGCCTCGACCCATCCCCGGGAGCCCGTTCCACAGAACCAGCAGAGCTCCCACAGCCAGAACCAGCCCTGCCCGTCACTCCCAGTCCAGAGCCGCCTCTGCCCCCAGACTCATTCCCGGGGATTCCTACCATGGCCCCCCGGCTGAACTTGCCCCCAAGGAAGCCGGAGGGATTACTGCACCCCATGGTTTTTGGCCAGTACTTCCCCACCACTCGGCTCCTCTGCAAATCAGGGGCCAGCTCTGTAACCGAGCCCTTAACCGCGGTGCAGTGCCCCGGCCTCGGAGCTCCCTGCAGCGTCTCTGGGTCAGAAGGAACCCCCATATTCCCGCCATGTGGGACCTAACCTCCCAGCTCTTACCAGTGCCTTGCCGGCTGCCATGTCCCCTTGCAACACACTGCCCCCTCTTACTCCCGGCTCGGTCACAGCTCTCTGCCTGGGCGCTGCTGGCTGACTTCCCCCAGCATTTCTGCTCTCCCAAATTGCTAGCTGGGTCCAGTTCCCAGCCACGTGGCCCTTCTACCCATCCCCACGCCAACCACAACTGGGACATCACCATCGGCAGCCAGAGCCACTGACCCAGGGCACCAGGTAGGTGCAGAGACCCGAAGCCTGGCTGGACCCCCAGAATCTGGCCCCCCTGAGATGCACTGACAGGAGGCTGCCTCTGCCCGGCCTGGCCACCTACCCCCTTCAATGCACTGAGGGCCACGTGGCCCCTCATGAGAACAAGCCCCAAGGAGAGGCAGCTGCACTGGCTGTTGGCCGGGGAGCACAGGGAGATGGCACGATGGGCCCATGATGCACACAGCCGCCCTGCCACTGCCATGCTGCTGCCTCCGGCAACTCACCGAGGACAGAACCTCCCCCCCCAGCCAGGATCCACCCCAGAGGGCAGGATCCACCCCAGGGGCTCCGGGCACCACCCTGCAGAGGTCTCAGAGCCTGGGCTGGACCCCCCGGCCACACCCCGTCCCCCGGCAACGCGCACGGGGCGAGCCGCGGCCACCCACCTCTCTCGCGGACGAAGTAGGCCAGGTAGAGGTCGAGCTCCTTGACGGAGACGCTGATGTGGTGGGGCTGGACGCACAGGATGGGGTTGGTGCACTGGGCCGCCTTGACCAGCCGCTCCCCCGTCCGTGCTCTCCAGCGGGATGCCCTTGAAGAGGATCACCATGACCAGGTCCAAGCGCCACACCTTGTCGGCCTGGCGCAGGCAGTCGATGCGCCGCATCTTGCCCTTCTGGTCAGGGTTGGAGAGGACACAGCAGGAGGGCTTCTTGCCCGTGATGGAGAGCACAAAGTCCTCCCGGCACTCGGGCCGGATGTCCTTGCGCAGCTTGGCCAGCAGCCGGGATGCCCACTTCTGCTTGACCTCGGGCTTCTCGCTCAGCAGCTCATCCTTCACCGCCCTCTCCTCGTCCTTCGTCATCCTCTTCTCGTGCTTCTTGAAGTACTTGCGCTTGCGGGCCTGCAGGTTGAACCAGGTGTAGGCGAAGGCCCGGACGTGGGGGAGCAGAGCCTCGATGAACGGGTGGAACTCATCCTGTGAGAGCAAGCAGACAGACCCGCCGTCAGGACGGATGCATGGATGGGCAGGACCAAGGCCCTGGGCACCGCGCACACGGGGATTCTGTTGAGCCTGAGGTTCAGTGAGAACATGGCATGGGGGGCTGGGCGCCAGGACTCCTGGGTTCTCTCCCCAGCCATGGGGAAGGAGGGGACTCTAGTGGTTACAGCTTGGGGACTAAGTCTTGGCTTGACAATCCCTGGCTGGGTTGATTTAATTGGGATTGGTCCTGCCTTGGGCAGGGGTCTGGACTTGACTTCCTGAGGTCTCTTCCAGCTCTATGGTTCTATGATTCTATGGCTGGGAGACAGGACTCCGGGTTCTCTCCCCAGCTCTGGGGGCAGGGTGGTTAGAGCAGGGGGGCTGGGAGCCAAGACTCTTGGGTTCTCTGGGAGGGGAGTCAGGGCTAGTGGCTAGAGCTGGGGGGGGCACGTCTGGAAATCTGGACTCCCAAGCTGTCTTCCCAGTGTGTGTCCTGCAGCGCCAGGCCCATGCTTGGGGGCTGAGGCTCTGGGGGGGCTGTGACCAGGTAGGGAACTGGTGCTTTGGGGGTCCCAGGGCACAAATGCTGCCAACTGTTGAGGCTCTGACTCCAGGCTAGAGTGAGGAGGCTGCAGCCACAGTAACCCAACCCGCTCCCCTGCCCTCCTGCCCCGACGTCCCAGAAATCCAGGCTCAGATTTCCCCGCGACTGTGCCAGGTGCACGGCATCCAATGATGAAACCGGTGCCAGGCGAGCGTTGGCCCAGCTGGGACCAGGGAGCAAAGAGCTCTCCTCCGGCCGGACGGGGGCTGCAAACAGCCCTGCTGGAGGGCACGGTGGACTGGATTTGTGAGCCGGACATGCCTGGGCATGAGCATGAGCCCACGTGCCAGGGAACATGTGCCAGCCCATGCCCAGGGCCAAGCAGTCCAGGCCCAGCGTCCGCTTCTCCAGATGGCCACAGCAGGGTACAGCCTGGCACTGACCGGCGGCCCTGTGACCAACAGAACCATCACGCCAGTCACAGCCCCAGCCAGGGAACGCCCCAGATTCACCCCACTTCTGGCCCAGTCCCCGCCCTGCGGATGAGTCATGCTCTGACTGGCTTTTTCCACTTGGCTAGTGTTTCCCAGCGTCCGGCCCAGAAAGAAACCAAGAAAATTGCTTCCCCCTCCGTACTTGAGTTTCCCGTTTTGTGGCTTGGGGGACGCGCCTGTGGGGATGCACAACGGCACTAGGTGCTAGGACTCATCTCCCAGGGCCAGACCGCCTGCCGGTAGGAAAACGCCCAGGCCAGGTTCCCAGCCGCTTCTGCGTGTGTGCGAAAGCAGCACAAATCCCCGCCAGTTCGGAGCGGAGATGAAACCCGAGGCAGCGGGTTCCTCGTGCCAGACCTCCCAGATCTGTTGGGCGCGCTCCCTGCTTTGAATATGGCTCAGATTAAGGATAATTGGGATTGCATCAGGAAAAGCATCGCCCGCCAAGCCCGCTCCGCGGTGGCAGCCGCTCGGAAATGTTTTCCTTGAGTCGCTCTGCAGAGCAGAATCCCAGCTCAGCACGATCGCATGGCGGGAGGCTGCTAACCGCAGCCGGAGCTGCTCCTCACTCACTCGGGGCTAGATCCTTCCCTGGCCAACCCAGCGTCCTGCGGGGGCGGTTGAGCCTCGCGCCCCAGAGCTACGGCGGTGCGAGAGAAGACCAGGATCCGGCCCCGCAGCTCTTAGGAAAACACAAGAACTGTGAGAAGCAGCAGTTTTGCCCAGGAATTTGGAAAGCCGTTGAAAAATTATTTTTCTTTGGACTGTGGTTCTGCTCTGAAAAAGGAGTGTTTTAACAAAACCAGCCCTTTCCTCCCGACGCCTCCTGCCTCCTGGGAGTGCCTGGGCGCCTAACACAACTGCCTCGGTTCGGATTCCCACAAAGGGAGAAAGGGCCACTTCTTCTGGGGCATCCCTGACAGGCCCTGCTGGCCGTGGGCTGGGCTGGGACACCAGTGCCCTGGCCATGAGAAATGGGGCACCCCAAGCAGAACCCCTGTGGCCGGTGTTTGTCCTGCCAGCCGGGGGGCGGGGAGGCAGCCCCAGCATCCTTCGTTCCAGCCCCAGTCATCCCAAACGTAGAAGGGGGGGTCACACAGGGCAGGAAGTCCCCTGTGAAGATGGAGTCCAGCTGGGCTCTCAGACCCCAGGCTGACGTGAAACACACAAGCATCGAACAGGGAGGCAGGGGGTGTGTCTTTTTAGCTCAGCAGCCGATGGACACAGAGCCATGCGGAGAGTCGCCCTGGGCGCAGGAGGGAGCCGCGCTCTGTGCGGCTTGGAGGGGGCAGGACCCCGGGTCCCATAATTCTCACAGGCCCAGGCTGCACCCTGTTCTGCACAGCGGGGCACTCGTGGAGCAGAGCTGGGAGCCAGGCACTCACTGCAGGGGGCATCCTGTGTGGCTGGCCACAGGGGGAGTCTGGGAAGCCAGCAGGGGCCAGTCCAGGGCTGCACACAGACGAACAGAGCTGGCCCGGTGCTGGGACAGAGCCCAGCTATGTGGCCTTGGAGCAGACCCCACAGTCCCCTGGCCATGGGACCGGCCCTAAGCTGACCCCAAGGCATGATTTGCTAGTCCCACTCCCGGGACTCCCCCCATCACCCTGCCACTGACCCCGCTGTGCCCAGACCTCCCCCCTTACCCCTGGCCATGGGACCAGCCCTAAGGGACCCCAAGGCATGATTTGCTAGTCCCACACCCGGGACTCCCCCCATCACCCTGCCACTGACCCCACTGTGCCCAGACCCAGCGACCCTCCCACCCCGCCACTGACCCTGCTGTGCCCAGACCCAGTGAATCCCCCACCCTGCCACTGACCCCGCTGTGCCCAGACCCAGCAACCCCATCCCGGCACTGACCCCGCTGTGCCCAGACCCAGCGACCCTCCCACCCCACCACTGACCCCGCTGTGCCCAGACCCAGCGACCCCCCCACCCTGCCACTGACCCCGCTGTGCCCAGACCCAGTGAGCCCATCCCGCACACCCTTGCTGCAGATTCACAGTTTCACTTGCAGACCACCCCGGCCCCTCCCCGGTCCATGAAGCCCCTGTGGCTCAGGGCATCCCAGGACACCAGCACCTAGTGGCTGCCACCTGATGCCCCAGTGCTGCCCCATCGCCAGAGCTAGGGGACTGGCCAGGGCTCAAAGGCCATCTCGCTGGCTCTCCCTGGCCGGCCACCTGGAGGGTGAGAAGAGGGGTTCGAGGCCAAGACCTGGGGGCCACTAGGGAAGTGGGGCCCTGCTACTGTCTCAGGCCGTAGCCCCTGCGGGAGGGACACAGCAGGAGAGGAGGGATCCCTGCTGGCCCGGCACGGCCAGGCCACCGGCTCATCGCCCGACTGGGAGTCCCGGGAGCTGGGCACATCGCACCCAGCCAGGGAGCAGGTCGAGGCAAAGCAAGACAGCAGCAGAAAAAGCAGCTGCCCGATCCAAAGGTGCAAACCACCACAGGGCCCCACCCTGTCCAGCTGCCCTCCTTCAGCCCCGGGCCACATTCCGGAGCTGGCTCCAGCTGTGGGGTCCCAGCACCAGACTGTTCCCCTGCCAGCCCTTCACTCTTCTGCTTACACACCCACCGCCGGTACCTCCCCTTGTATACCCACCGTGGGCACCTCTCCTTACACACCCACTCTGGGCACCTCTCCTTACACTCCCAGTGCTGGCACCTCCCCTTGCACACCCACTGTGGGCCATCTCTCCTTACACACCCAGCTCCAACACCTCCACTTGCACACTCACTGTGGGCACCTCTCCTTACACACCCACCGCCGGCACCTCCCCTTTCACACCCACCACCAGTACCTCCCCTTGTATACCCACTGTGGGCACCTCTCCTTAGGCACCCACTCTGGGCACCTTTCCTTACACACCCAGTGCCGGCACCTCCCCTTGTACACCCACTGTGGGCACCTCTCTTTACACACCCACCGCCAGTACGTCTCCTTCTATACCCACGGTGGGCACCTCTCCTTACACACCCACTGTGGGCATCTTTCCTTACACACCCGCTGCCACCACCTTGCCTTGCATACCCACTGTGGGCAACTCTCTTACACACACAGCACCAGCACCTCTCCTTACACACCCACCGCCGGCACCTCCCCATGCACACCCGCCATGGGCATCTCTCCTTACACACTCAGCATCAGCACCTCTCCTTACACAGCCGCTGTTGGCACCTCCCCATGAACACTCAATGTGGGCACCACTTCTTACACACCCACTGTGGGCACTGCTCATTACACACCCAGTGCCGGCACCTCCCCTCACATGCCCACTGTGGGCACCTCTCCTTACACATCCAGCACCAGCACCTCTCCTTATACACCCACTGTGGGCATTTCTACTTGCAAACCCACCATGGGCACCTCTCCTTACACAACCAGTGCCAGCAACTCCCCTTGCATACCCACTGTGGGCACGTCTTCTTGCACACCCATTGTGGGTGCCTCTCCTTACACACTCACCAACGGCACCTCCCCTTGCACACCCACGGTGGGCAATTTTTATTGTACACCCACCACCAGCACCTCTCTTTACACACGCACCATGGGCACTACTCCTTGCACACCCACTGTGGGCACCGCTCTTTACATACCCAGCTCTAGCACCTCTCCTTACATACCTACCGTGGGCAACTCTCTTTACACACCCAGCACCAGCACTTCTGCTTACACTGCCAGTGCCGGCACCTCCCCTTGCACTCCCACCATGAGCACCTCTCCTTACACACCCAGTGCCACCACCTCCCTTTACACACCCACCACCAACTCATCTCCTTGCACACCCACTGTGGGCACTGCTTCTTACACACCCACTGCTGGGCAATTTCCTTTACACCCCCATCATTGACACTTCTCCTTACACACCCAGTACCACTCCTGACACACACACCACAGGCACCTCTCCTTACACACCCACTGCCGGTAGGTCTTATACACCCATCATTGGCACTTCTCCTTAAACACCCACCACCAGCACCTCTCCTTATACACGCACCCTCGGCACCTCTCCTTACACACCCACTACTGGGACCATTCCTTACACATGCACACCAGCACCTGTCCTTACACACCCACCACTGGCACCTCTCTTTACACATCCACCATGGGCACTTCTGCTTAAACACTCACTGTGAGCACTTCTCCTTCCACACCCACAGTGGGCACCTCTCCTTACACACCCACCATGGGCACTTCTTCTTACACACTCACCACCAGCACCTCTCCTGATATACCCACCGTGGGCACCACTGCTTACACATGCAGCACCAACACCTCTCCTTAGACACCCACTGTGGGCGCCTCTCCTTCCATACATGCCAGGGGCACCTCTCCACGCACATTTGGGGGCATTCCTGCTCACGCACAGGGCAACTCTCTTTGGCAGGCTGGGAGGGCACGGAGGGCTAATTGCTCCTAGGCCCCTTGGCCAATGGGGGTGTCTAGTGAAGGCTGGGCCGCAGACTGGAGGCCATGGGCTTGCACTGCTTCTGCGGCATGGACCTTGGGGAAACATGGGGGGGGCTGCATTCCCCCCACTGGCCTGCCCCTCTGTAACTGTGTCCCTGGTGAGGCCGCGCCCCCGGCACCCTGAAATAAAACTGGCCTTTGAGCAAGTGCCTGTTGCACTGGCCAGGCAGCCTGGGCCTGGTGCCTGGGTCACTGGCACAGCAGCGCCAGCACTCCCCACCTGCCAGGGTCCTGAGAGCCCCGTCTAATCCCTCCAGGCCCCGGTGAGGGGGCAGGTTTTGTGGGACCCCCTGGCTGGGGGAAACTGCATCGCAGGAGGCCCAGGAAGCTTCTTCCACATGCAGATCACCCCCCTGCACTGGGTACCATGACACAGCCCTGCTTCAGAGGCCTGGCTCCCAACCCCTTGGGCAGTTAGCGACCCTCTGCAGCGCCAGCCACGGGGACTAGCACAGCACCACCCTACCCATAAGCTGATCTGGGCCAACCCCGGCGAGCGAGGGCGCTGCCCATTGCCCCCCAGAGCACACAGATTGCCCGGCCAGATGGAGGCACCAACCCGCCCTGTTTAGACTGCGTCCTGCTCTCTGGGCTGCCCCTCACTATCTGGCACGGCCTCTGGAGAGTGGAAGGAGCAGCAGAGATGGGCCCCTCTGGGGACCACCCCCCTCAGATGGCAGGCGGCTGTGACAAGGCTGCGGGCGGTGCCCTGGGAAAAGCCCCCCAGCTCTGCCGGTGCCCCTCACTCCCAACCCACAGCCCCTATTGTCCGAGCCCCCAGCTCTGCCGGTGCCCCTCACTCCCGACCCACAGCCCCTATTGTCCGAGCCCCCCCCAGCTCTGCCGGTGCCCCTCACTCCCAACCCACAGCCCCTATTGTCCGGGCCCACCCCAGCTCTGCCGGTGCCCCTCACTCCCAACCCACAGCCCCTATTGTCCGAGCCCCCCCCCAGCTCTGCCGGTGCCCCTCACTCCCGACCCGCAGCCCTATTGTCTGGGCCCCCAGCTCTGCCGGTGCCCCTCACTCCCGACCCGCAGCCCTATTGTCTGGGCCCCCCCCAGCTCTGCCGGTGCCCCTCACTCCCGACCCGCAGCCCCTATTGTCCGAGCCCCCAGCTCTGCCGGTGCCCCTCACTCCCAACCCACAGCCTCTATTGTCCAGCCCCAGCTTTGCCGGTGCTCCTCACTCCCGACCTGCAGCCCCTATTGTCCAAGACCCCCAGCTCTGCCGGTGCCCTCACTCCCGACCCGCAGCCCCTATTGTCCGAGCCCCCCCAGCTCTGCCGGTGCCCCTCACTCCCAACCCGCAGCCCCTATTGTCCGAGCCCCCCCAGCTCTGCCGGTGCCCCTCACTCCCGACCCACAGCCCCTATTGTCCAAGCCCCCCCAGCTCTGCCGGTGCCCCAATCGGCTCAGAGGGCTGTTTCTCACACAGCAGCACCTGGGGCACAAGCCCAGGGGAAAACGGGAGGAAACGGCCCCTGCCTGGAGGAGTTTCCAGTTCCCCCCTTTAGCGGCTGTCCTGGGTCCCAGGCCAGGCTTTCTTCTACTGGCACCCTCTGCCTGGCTCCCAGCCCCGCTCTGCAGCTCTCCGCTCACCAGGCTGCTGCCCCCCCATCCCGTTCCCCCGGTGGCTGCCCCAGGGAAGAAGCCCTGAGGCCCCCAAAGGCTGATTTCTGCGCTGGTTTAAGCAGGGATCAGCGAGGCACCGAGAGCCGGGCAGCCCCAGAAATCGGATCAGCCACTCCAGCCACTTCCCTTCCCCTCCGGATTATCTCTGCTGCACACGGACGCCACAGCCAGTTAATCTGGCCGGACAAGCGACTGATTCATGTGCCGTAAATACAGATGTTTGGGGGGCACAAACAACTGGGCAGGCGTCGGGACTGGGCTGAGCCCAGGCGTGATCAGCAGGGTTGGCTAAAGTCTGCAAGCAAAGCCAGGCTCCTGGGGGGAGGGGTGTCAGCTGTGTAGGGAGGGCCAGGGTGGAGCTAAGAAATTAGTGTTTTTATTTGTATCCCTTTCGTTTTTCACAGCCCCAGCCATGGCCCAGCCCGCTCTGCGATATCCATTACGTGCATCATGGGAGCGCCCGGGAGCCCCACAAACACTACACGAAATGCCTCTGCCCCAAGGAGTTGACAATCTAAGTACACATGGGCAAGACAGACACACAGACAGGTGAGGCTGATCCACTGCACAGCTACACAGAGGCAAGCGCACAAGGAAACAGAGAAAGACGAGCAGGTCCCTGGGCCCCTCTGTGCCTCAGTTTTCCCCCATCTTTGCCTGTCCTGTCTGGCTAGACTGTGAACTCCTGGGGCAGGGCCTGTCTCTCACACTGTTGGTGCCCAGCACAGCAGTGTCCCATCTAATGATGCTCTGAGCTGGCCAACACCGAGCTCACCCCAAGAGACGTTCTTCTACCTCTGCTGGCCTCCTCTCCCAGCAGCAGGCCGGCTCTGGGCCCAGTCTGCTCTGTGTCGCTCTTTGGAGCTGAGCAATCACAGCCCAAGCAGCAGGTGAGAAACCACCACTGCTTGGCCCAGTACCCTATACCCCGCAGCCAGGACTTCCCAGCCAGGACCAGCTGCTAATGAGCTGGACCCTCCCCAAGAACAGAGACAGAACTGAAAGCACAGCACCCCCAGATCTGCCACTTGCGCGAAGGGATGTGCTGAGGCATTAGACATCAGTATAGGGCCTATGACACACACTGAGCACCTCCAGTTCCATCCAGTAGGGGGCAGCAATGCACAAACACTCTCAGCCGAGCCAGTCTGTTACAGCACTCAACACCCAGGGCCTGGAGAACAGGGTTTGCTAAAGGATGGACCACCCTGTGCCTCAAACTCACACCGGCCGTTTCTGAGCTTCAGCAAAAGTTTGGTTAATTTTCCTCTGTTGTTTTTCATTTGTGCTGCTGAGCCTCTGGCGGGCTTGGAGACAGTCGTGCTGAAATACCACAGAAAGGCTGTTCTCGTGGCATTTCCGGCCAGGAATCTGGCAGGAGAGCCTGTCCTTGGGCCACGTCCAACTCCCGCTCATAGAGCCCATGAGATGAGGAGAAATGCGCCAGCATGTGGGGTGCTGCTTTGGTCAAAACGGGGCCCAATTCTGCTCCTGCTTGATTTCAGGGGGAGCAGAATTCGCCTTTATTTTCTTACTCTCGGGTAGCCTTTCCCAGTCAGAGATTTCAGAGCCCTGCCCAGGCAGAACGAGGCCTCCATATTCCTGCTAGGGAGGGAAGCTACCGATGGGGAAACTGAGGCAAAGCAGCTCACAGAGGGTGATGCAGGGAGCCAGTTGTGAAGCTGGGATTAGAACTGCAGTGCTCCCGGCACCTTACCCTGTGCTGAGCCCACTAGCCCATGTTGCACGAGGTAAAGTTCTCTCCTTCCACCACCACTACAGGTCACCTCACCCCGTCAAAGTCCCCTCCCCACCCCAGTGGAGGTAGGGCCTGCTGGCCGGGGGGGTGAAGGAGCCCTGCCAACCGGCTCCTCTCCAGCCCCTGGGGCAGACAAAGAACCTGGAACCCTAGAATGCAGGATCTGAACTCGGTTCTGGGGGAAAGCCCACAGGGTTAGGCAGGAGACCAGACCATGGAGGGCACGGGACTGGTGCTTGGTTCAGGGCATCGGCTGAGAAGGACACGGGGCCGGTGTCGGGGCTGAGAAGGACACGGGGCCGGTGTCGGGGGTGAGGAGGACACGTGGGGTGAGGAGGAGATGGGGCTGGTGTTTGGGTGAGGAGGCTTCCAGTGGGACCCGGGCGAGTCACAGCCCATCTCTGCTGCCCCTGTGCAGGGCGAGTTAGCACTGGGCGCGCCGGCTGAGCTGGGACTGGGAGACCTGCATTCACACTGTAGGGCCAGAATCTTAGCTTGTCTGGTGTTGCCCTGTGCTGTGGGGATGCGAGCCCTGCCTGCCCCGGAGGGCTGCGAGGGTTAAATGCAGATGCTGGGCGGGGAAGGGGGAAGGACTTAGGACACATCCAGTCCTGGGGCTGTGCGATGCTGAGCTCAATGGGGACACAAGAGGCTACTCCAGTAACCACACAAGGGAGGGTGTGGCCGAGGCGGCTGCAGCTGTGCTCTTGTGGGGAGGAAGAGGGAGCCCGGCACTTTGAGTCACGCCAGGGCCCCTGTGGGTTTGGACTTGGGCTCCAGCCTCCCTGCGTGTGACCTTGGCTCTCACCACTAGGCCACAGGCCCTTCGGAGGCTAGAATGGTGGTAACTGAAAGAGACACACCGAAGGGCTCCGCTGGGACCTAGAGTCAGGGGAGCCCTCAGGGCCTTGCTCCCCCCTCCCCAAGCCTGCAGGCCAGAGCCCTGGCCAGGGGAGCAGCCAGCCCTAGCAGGATCCATCAGTTCCTGCTTGCTGGAAGCGTCTGCAGAGAGGCCCAGGGGCCCAGATCTGAGCACCCCCGAGGGCCCGGAGAGGCCAAACGGGGCCGCGGCAGAGCTAGGTCCCGGCTCTAGCGCCATGGGAGCAGGCAGAGCCGGGCCCAGCCTCCACCAGGGCTGCCCAGTCCGTAGCGCTGACGGGCCCAGCCCGCACGGCCCCGCAGGGAGAGCGATGAGCCGGCAGGTTGCAGGCCCAGGGCCTGTACAGCCCTTGTGCTGGGCTGTGACCTCCCCTAGCTGGACCATGCACAGGCCCCAGGTTAGCGCCTGGATCCCTAGGCCCCTTCCAGCTCAGGGGGCAGCGGGAGGCGCAGGACAAAATGCACTAGACTGCCCCCCAGCCACTGACCGGTGCTAAGCAGGGAGCCCTCAGCTGCAGCCACCTCGGGGGTGGGACACACAGGATCAGCACCCAGCATGTGTAGGTGGATAACCGCAGGGTCAGGAAGGGGCTACAAAAACACAGTCCCTGCCCCACCTTGCCCCAGCCCCCGCCCAGCCCCACTGCGCCAGGCTCTGCATAGACACGGGACAAACACGGACCCTGCCCTGCTTCCGCCCAGCCCCACGGCGCCAGGCGCTGCACTGACACGGGACAAACACGGACCCGGCCTTGCTCCACTAGGCGCAATGGAAGGACAGCGCCTGCTCCAAGCACTTTCCCGTCCGCTGTCAATGTGCAAGGCGGGACCTTGGACTCCTCCCCACGGCATGGGGGTGCACGAGGCTGCCCCTGCCGGCTCCCCATGGCAAGGCCCAGGCAGTGCAGGGGTCCACGGGGGATGGGGGTCCTGCCCCACAGAGGCGGGACCAGGCCTTTCAGGGCTGTGCGGGGTCCGCCAGCAGCCCTGTGAGACTCCGCTGACCCAGGCAGCTCCCGGGTGGGCTCCCGCGGGGCCGGCTGCTGCAGCCGGGCTGCCCCGGCGGCTGTTAGCGGGGCGGGGCCCTGGATGCCGCTTTGGGAAGGGCAGAGGGGGCTCCGGGGGCAGGCAGCCGAGCCAGGCAGGGCCCCTGCTCTAGGGCCACGCGCGGGCGCCGAGAGCCGGCTCCGACTCAGCACCGCGACGGCCACGGACGGGCCGAGGTGAGCGGGGCAACCTGGGATCCTTTGACCTGGCAGAGTCTCCGGAGCCCGCTGCCCGCCGGCCCAGGGCAGCCGCCCCCCCGCCCTGCGAGCCCGGCGCGGCTGAGACAGGGCGGGGGGCTGGGGCCGGCTGCCCGCCCATGCAGGGCCCTGGAAGGGCCGGGAGAACAGGCCGGGGAGGTGGCCTCCCCTGGGGGAGACTCCGGGCAGCCTTCCCGGGGGCGGGCGCGCGTATCGCAGAGGGACCCGCGGCCGCCGGCCGCTCAGGGGCTGGTAACACCCCCCAGGCGGGCGCGGCCGTGACGAGGTGCCGCGGGACTCGCTGTTCTCCGGCCCCTCCGTACCCGGGCTCGGCCTGCTCCATGCTCAGGGCCCGGCTCCGGGAAGGCAGCGCCCCGGCCTCTCCAGGGAGCCCTGCCTGCTCTCCTTGCCCCCAGGGCCGGGAAGGCAGCGAGCAGCGGGCGGTGCCCCAGCCGGGAGGGGACGGACCCCGGGCAGGGGCCGGGCAGGGCAGGAAGAGCCGGGGGAGTGGCTGCCGCACGCGCTGCGGTGGCTCTTTGCCAGAGCCTGCCTTTGCCCCGAGCATCTCTCGCTGCCGGAGCCTCCTTGCGCCCCGCTGGCTACGGGAAGCGCCGCCGGCCGGCGAGCACCCAAGGCAGGGGCAGGGCTGGGGGCTGACAAGGTCACTGGGTCCAAGAGGCAGCGGCCATGAAGCAGGGACAGCAGGGGAAAGATGGTCTAGTGCTTAGGGAGCCAGCAATTCCCAACTCTGCAACCGGCTCCCTGCGGAACCCTGGGCAAGTCACTTGGTGTCACTGTGCCTCGGTTTCCCCGTCTGTGAAAGGCACATGGCCTCAGAGGGGTGCTGGGAGGATAGGTAGATGAAAGAGCTTGAGGAGCCCAAGTAATGAGGTGCCAGATAAATACCCAGATACAGAGGCAAGAGAAGGTCCAGATCAGACGGAACGGACACCAGGCTGTGTCACAGGCCTAGCTTGTTTGATTGCAAAGCCAAGAGAATATCTCCCTGCACTGGATGTGCTGAGTGTGTGTGTGTGCGGCGGGTGTGAGGAGTGTGTTTTCTCTCAGGTCTGTTGCATGTGCTCCCTGTGTGTGGGGATGTGCATAGGTGTGGTGGGTGTGTTTTCTCTCAGGGCTGTTGCATGTGCTGGGTGGGTGTGTGCACTTGGGTGTGGTGGGTGTGTTTTCTCTCAGGGCTGTTGCATGTGCTGGGTGTGTGTGTGGGTGTGTTTTCTCTCAGGGCTGTTGCATGTGCTGGGTGGGTGTGTGCACATGGGTGTGGTGGGTGTGTTTTCTCTCAGGGCTGTTGCATGTGCTGGGTGTGTGTGTGTGTTTTCTCTCAGGGCTGTTGCATGTGCTGGGTGGGTGTGTGCACATGGGTGTGGTGGGTGTGTTTTCTCTCAGGGCTGTTGCATGTGCTGGGTGTGTGTGTGGGTGTGTTTTCTCTCAGGGCTGTTGCAGCGTGTTCCAGAGAAGATGCACACTGCGCTCTATTCCTTGCCACTGGGGAAAGGAGTTTCTTTTTTTCTTCCTTGTTGTCATTTCCCCCCCCACCCCCCGGGGTCTGAGATCACAGTCGTTGGGAGTGGGAGCTGTCAGGGCTTGGAAAACCAGAGCCCTCCCAGAATCTCCGGGCAGGATTTCCCAGTGCTCCGTTGGAGGTTTGAACCTAGGCTCTCGGGGTGTGGCGTGGGGACTAGCACACTGTCCTCACTGCTCCAGCTCCAGGAACATGGAGTGTCATCGCTGGGCTGAGTTTAACTGCTTCAGAACTTTGTGTCAGCCCAGCCCAGCCCAGCCGTCTGCAGGGGACAACAGTGGGGAAGGCTGGGGCTGGCTGCCCTCGCCACAGTCCTCACAGCACCACTCCAAAGCCAGCACCATTGCCTCCATTTTACAGATGGGGAAACTGAAGCTCAGTGACACGGCAACTCAAGCAAGTCAGCAGGAGGGGCAGGACTAGAAGCTGGGCATTCTGAGATCCCAGCTGTCTGCCGCAGCACTGTGCTGCCTGCCTGGCGCCGGAGGCCAGAGTCAAGCTGCACAGCCTGCAGAAGTGAGGGCGGGGTGCAGCAGCTGGCAAGAAGGGGAGATGCAGCACATGGAAATACCTTGACCCAAAGAGACATGGATTTACCAAGGGCAGGTCCTGCCTGACCGCCCTGATCGCTTTCTGTGATCAGGTGCCTGGCTCTGCGGTCATGGGGTGGGCGATGGACAGGATACACCTGGACTTTAGCAAAGTTTCTGATACGGTCGCCCACAGGATTCCTGCCAGCAAGTTTAAAAAGTCTGGCCTGGATGAATGGACGGTAAGATGGACCGAAAGCTGGCTAGATAGCTGGGCTCAACGGGTAGTGAGCAACGGCTCGATGTCTGGCTGGGAGCCGGTATCAAGCAGGGTGCCCCAGGGATTGGTTCGGGGGCTGGTTTTGTGTAATATTAATGACCTGGCTGAGGAGATGGATTGCACCCTCAGCAAGTTTGCAGATGACACTAAGGTAGGGGGAGAGGCAGATACACTGGGGGGCAGGGATCAGGTCCAGAGTGACCTGGACAAATTGGAAGATTGGGCCAAAAGAAATCTGATGAGGTTCAACAAGGACAAGTGCAGAGTCCTGCCCTTGGGATGGAAGACCCAAGCACAGTTACAGGCTGGGGACAGAGTCAGGCATGGGACAGCTGTGAGCCCCTGCTGAAGGGAGGGGCAGTTTTTAATGGAAGTGCCCATTGAAGTGCCAGCGACCAATAGGTGAAAAGGTGAAGCCTGGAGGGCATAAGAAATGGACTGTTTGGGGCCTGCCTGACTGCTCAGACTACTGGTCCAGCTGCATCCATAGCCCAGTCCCTAAGGGAGGTGTTGTCTGCACCCTGCATGTGTGCGCATTGCAGGGAGCCAAGACAGGTAAACTGAGGCAGCAGCTACATGCCAGTGGGGGAAGCTGGAGATCCCTATTATGACCCCTGCAGGGCTGAGGTGAGGTTCATTGGCTAAGGGCTATAAATTGCTTGGAGATCTTAGGATACAGCCTGAACCGCAGCCCCTAGGATCCAGCCTCCAAGCTCAGAGCACCGGGGACCGAGCATGAGGGTGAAACCCTTGGAGGCTGACACCCAGCCACACGAGAACTGGCACCGTGGGACGCCATGGCTGCTGCCGGTGCAGATGCAAGCTGCTGGAGCCAGCACGGAAGGGCGGCTGGGCCACAGGGGAGTCCTTCAGTCAGATCACACAGAACATCACACCCCAGCCCAGCTCACCCAGCCTCATAGAATCATAGAGCTGGAAAAGACCTCAGAAGGTCATCAAGTCCAGCCCCCTGCTCTAGGCAGGACCAATCCCAACTAAATCAACCCAGCCAGGGCTTTGTCAAGCCGAGACTTAAACACCTCTAGGGATGGAGACTCCACTACTTCCCTAGGTAACCCATTCCAGTGCTTCACTACCCTCCTAGTGAAATAGTTTTTCCTAATATCCAACCTGGACCTCTCCCACCACAACTTGAGACCATTGCTCCTTGTTCTGCCATCTGTCACTACTGAGAACAGCCTCTCTCCAGCCTCTTTGGAACCTCCCTTCAGGAAGTTGAAGGCTGCTATCAAATCCCCCCTCACTCTTCGCTTCTGCAGACTAAACAGACCCAACTCCCTCAAACTCTCCTCATAGGTCAGATGCTCCAGCCCCCTAATCATTTTGGTTGCCCTCCGCTGGACCCTCTCCAATGTGTCCACATCCTTTTTGTAGTGGGGGGTCCAGAACTGGACACAATACTCCAGATGTGGCCTCACCAGAGCCGAATAAAGGGGAATAATGACATCTCTGGATCTGCTGGCAATGCTCCTCTTAATGCATCCTAATATGCCATTAGCCTTCTTGGCTACAAGGGCACACTATTGACTCATCTCCAGCTTCTCATCCACTGTAACCCCCAGGTCCTTTTCTGCAGAACTACTACTTAGCTGGTTGGTGCCCAGCCTGTAACAATGCTTGGGATTCTTCCGTCCCAAGTGCAGGACTCTGCACTTGTCCTTGTTGAACCTCATCAGATTTCTTGTGGCCCAATCCTCCAATTTGTCTAAGTCACTCTGGACCCTATCTCTGCCCTCAAGCATATCTACCTCTCCCCCTAGCTTAGTGTCATCCGCAAACTTGCTGAGGGTGCAATCCATCCCCTCATCCAGGTCATTAATAAAGATATTGAACAAAACCGGTCTTAGAACCAAACCTTGGGGCACTCTGCTAGAAACCGACCGCCATCCTGACATCGAGCCGTTGATCACTACCCGCTGGGCCTGACAGTCTAGCCAGCTTTCTATCCATCTTACCGTCCATTTATCCAATCCACATTCCCTTAACTTGCTGGCAAGAATATTGTGGGAGACCGTATCAAAAGCCTTGCTAAAGTCAAGGTATATCACATCCACTGACTTTCCCACATCCACAGAGCCAGTTACCTCATCATAGAAGCTAATCAGATTGGTCAGGCATGACTTTCCCTTTGTGAATCCATGCTGACTATTCCTAATCACTTTCCTCTCTTCCAAGTGCCTCAAAATAGATTCCTTAAGGATCCCCTCCATGATTTTTCCAGGAACTGAGGTAAGACTGACCAGCCTATAGTTCCCTGGATCGTCCTTCTTCCCTTTTTTGAAGATGGGCACTACATTTGTCTTTTTCCAATCATCCGGGATCTCTCCCAATCTCCACGATTGTTCAAAGATAATGGCCAAAGGCTCCTCAATGGCATTTGCCAACTCCCTCAGTACCCTCAGATGCATTAAATCCGGACCCATGGATTTGTGTACGTTTAGCTTTTCTCCTGTCAGCACCAGCTACTTCAGAGCAAGGGGTAAGAATGCCCCAGTAGGCAGGTGTCAGCTAACTGCCCCCTCTCCCTCTCGTCTCCAGTAGCCAGAGATTGTTTTCCCCCTGAAGTAGCCAGTCTAGTCTCTGTTACACCCTGGGCATCTAGAAATGGCCAGTTCCTCTTGGAATCTTGGTCAGGTCTTAACCTCAAAGCGCAACCTGTGGAACTCCTTGCCAGAGGATGTGATGAAGGCTAGGACTTTAAGAGGGTTCAAAAAAGAGCTAGATAGATTCATGGAGGTTAGGTCCATCAATGGCTATTCGCCAGCATGGGTTGGAATGGTGTCCCTAGCCTCTGTTTGTCTGGAAATGGGTGACAGGAGAGGGATCACGTGAGAATTACCTGTTGTGTTCCCTCCCTCTGGGGCATCTGGTATTGGCTACTGTTGGCAGACAGGACACTGGGCTAGATGGACCTTTGGTTTGACTTGGTATCGCTGTTCTTATGACTTCCTGTGGCATGGAGTTCCGCAGTATTTCCTAGTATCAGGTCTCCTCTTCCCTACTAATGGGACAACCCCCAGGTGTGTGACATCTCTTCACAGGGGTGATTATCCAGGCCCCTGAAGGTCTCCCTGCTCTCACCCGACTGAACTCTGCCTTGGCACGGCTGTGCGGGTGGAGCGACCGATGTGGGGGCAGCGGGGTGTACACGGGAGGGAGGGAGGAAGAGGTGTGGGGAGCGAGTGGAGGAGCAGTTGTTCCCTGGTTCCCACTGGGAAGCAAAGGCATCGGCCTGGCTGCAGTGATTCCCCAGCCAGGGGGCGGGGTCTCTCGGTGTTTGAGGCTGACATGGGAACACCCAAGGAGGCTGGTGGGGGGGGGGCGTGTCAGAGCCCAGCCAAACACACAGGCTCACCGGGCAGCAGGCCTGGCAACAAGGGGGGATTTTAAGCGGCAAGGGGGCAAGCAGATGCTGCAATCTGGGTGGCTGTGCCCACGGCAGCCTCTCATTGCTAGCCTGAAAATGGGGGATCCTCTGTGTCCCCGTTGGGACAGTCAGAGTCTTGTGCCCCCGACGCGAACCCCCAGTCCCACAGGCCCCCCCTGCCCCCCCGATAGCCGGCGCCCCAGGGAACCTCCCTGGAAATAGACAGCACCCTCGGCTACACGCAGCCTGGAACAGCCTCATCGGCCCCATCAGACCTGGCCCAGCCCCAGCACAGCCCCCCAGCACAGATGGCCCCCCCACACTCCCCAGCACAGCTGGCTCTGGGGCAGTGGCTGCCAGCCAGACTGTGGTTCCCTTCCGTCCCTGCGAGATGGCAGGCCGGGGCCAAGCACCTCCCGGGGCCGGCCGGGGGACTCCACAGCAGCTTGGGAGCTCTGGGACCGCCCCTGCCCCCAGTGGGGAAGGCCCAGCCCAAGTCCAGAGAGGTTTCTAGCTGGCGAGCCCGCGACGCTGACACAGGCCGGCTGCAGGGTTTAGACTCCCCCACACACCCAGCCCAGCTCCCCTCTGGGGCCGGAGCCAGCGCTGGCTGCGAATTAACTGCCTGCCTTCCCCCCACGTGCCCCGCCGCCCCTTTGTATCCTGTGCTTTCTGCACTGGAAATCCAGGGCGGGCAGAAGGAGCCAGTCACTGGTTAAAAATAGCCAAGGCCTTTTGCAGGGGAGCTGGTAACGTGGCAAGCGGGTTGGCTGGCTGGCGCTGACAGCCTTCCTGTCCCTGGCTCGGGGGTGAAAAGTTCACGGCCCCGGCAGGGAGGAGAGCTGCAGAATCCGATGCTGAGTCCCTGGGACAAAGAATATCTGCAGCGGATCAGCATGTCCTGGTGACGCAGCCACATGCGCTCCAGTGGCCCGGCTGGGAGCCGGGGGACACCTGTACAGACAGCCTCAGGCACACTCAACAGCTTAGCTCCCAGGTTAGGGGAGGAAGCGCAGCCTAGTGGTCGGAGTACGGGGAAGGGGGGAATTAGGAGATCTGTTCCCAGCTCTGCTGCATGACCCAGAGCTAAGTGCCCCTCCTGTGCCTCGGTTTCCCCATCTGTAACCTGGGGAGGTGTGTGAAGGCTGGTCAATCAGCCCAGCAGGGCATCCTCAGAGGGGAGGGGTGATGGTCACCTCCAGGAAGGGTTCAGTCACACACAGCCTTACTCAGCACAAGTCTAGCACTTTCCACTCTAAGCCCCTTACAAGGAAGTATCACACTGGGAAACTGAGGCACAGGAGGGACATGATATGTTATCCAGAACTTTGTGCTCTTGCACAGTGCCTTTAGGAGATTGTTTTGTTTTGTTTTGTTGTTCCTGTTCAAACTAAAAACATGTGCTGGCTTCCTTGCATATCTCCTGAGGACAGAGGCAGGGTCTAAACCAAGAAAGAACAAAAGTAAAGTCTCTGTGAGAAAGCGAGCACGGTGTGTGTGCGCCCATCTGTTTTGAACCATGCTGTATCCACTCAGCCACACAAAATGGCAGCCATCCTCTGCCAACGGGCACGCCCGAGACACTTAACTGTGCAGTTCACCGACAGCAAAACCATGGCATGGCTACAGCTCTCACACCGTGCCTGTGGCCCCACGGGGCGCTGCGGGACCGCCTGGGAATGGGAACTGAAGTGGCACCTGCTTTCTAAGCCCTTCAGGCTGGAGGCCAATATGCTGGTGGGAGGAGCTGTTACCCTCCTTTGGCCGCGCTGAAGCTGATGGCTCTCCCCCATTAGCGTGACTCTCACAGCACTCTGCTAGCATTACAGCCCCCAAGCCTGTGGATTCACAGCATCCTAGCCCTTCTGGAAAGCAGAGCCCGAGTGTGGCCTCAAAATCAAATAAAAAGAGCCTCAAATGGATTCTTTTTCCACATCTCTCACACTCTGCTCATGTGAGGGCCTCTCTCAGGGGCCTTGACTGCGGCCGGGGGCTGGAGATACCGAAAGCTTTGGGGTTTGGGGTTCTGGATCAGCCAGAGGAGAGTCATGGGGAGCGTTTCACCACTAACAACACTGCCTGGAGGGTTTGTCCACACGAGAGAGTTTCACCTGGAGCAAACGGGCTGGCAGTGACCATGCTGACGAGGATTGGCAAGGATACTTGCACGCATTTGTTCCAGGCTAAACACAGTTGTGGCCCAGGGTCCAGCCACCCCTTTGAGCTTGTCTGCAGAGGGCCTTAGACAGTGCCCTCCATCCCACAGTCTCAGAGCCATTCACCACACTGAACAGGGCTTAGATCAATGGCCCTGTTTTGCAGCAGGACTAAGTGAGTTGCCCGAGGACACAAAGTGAGGCAGTGGCAGAGCCAGGAGCAGACCCTGGTTCATAGAGTTATAGGGCGATCTTGGGCCCAGTATGATGTTGCCCTTCTGAACTCATCCAGCCCAGAAATTTAAAGACACAGGCCAGTGGCAGCAGGGACCTGCAAGGATCAAATAAGCTTTCGAGCAATCGCGTCTCTGCTAGGCTGGGTGGCTCTGACCTCACCTGGGCTGCAGGCAGGGACACAGCTCCATACCCCACCCTGGAGCCACCTCAGGGGGAGTTTGGGTCCTGACCCAGAGCCATGCTGTGTAGCTGGACCCTGTCTCCACACCTGGACAAACCAAACTCCTGGACCAGAACGCTGAGAACAGATCCGACTCAGAGCCCCACTTTAAAACTCAGGTCCCCCTCTCTGCTCCAGAAGGTCCATATCAAAGCACCGCTAGGTTCTCCCAGCACAAGTAGCATAACCCTCTGGCGGCCCATTGCTCCAGCCACCGGGTAACAAATCCAGAGTTCTCAGGAACCAGAGGAAACAGGCCTGCAGGAACAGAAGTGTGCTGAGTGGGGCAGGCGCCATCCCTTCGCCATCAGAGTGTGGGGCAGCCCTGGATGCCCTCACAGACCCCCGATCTCAGCTGCAGCAACGGGGGCAGCACTTTGCAAGCTTCCCTCGCTCAGTGCTATGATGCCTGTTGGGGAAACTGAGGCACAGAGTAGGGACATGACCTGCCCAGGCTCACCCAGTAAATCCATTCCTGCCTCTCAGGCTCTACTTTAACCTCTCAGCACCCCACTGCCACTGCAGTGGGTGTTACTGCTTTGCTCACTGGGCACAGCACAGACCCACAGCACAGGACAGGCCCTGCTCTGAAAAGTCCACAACCTCACCAGGCAGACAGACAAAGTGAGAAAGGGGAAGTGACTTGCCCATGGTCACATGGCACATCAGTGGCGGAGCCAGGGACAGAGGTCAGCTCTCCATAGTCTCACGTCAATGCACTAGCCACTGGGCCATGCTGTCTCACTAGAAAGGCCAACCACCCAAAAATACCCAGCAGGTTCCTACAAGCACAGAACTGGGGCTCTCTTGATCCATCCCCCTGTGCTCCTCTTTCTTGAGCAGAAGCCAGAAAAGGCCAGTAGCATCAATAGAAGCCAGCTAGGGGATGCTAGTGGACCCCACTAGAATTTCTATTAGGGACCATTTGACAGGATTAGCTGCATGAATTTCCCAGGTGCTGGCAACACAGCGTATGGGAAAAACTCAGGGCCCTGTTCAAACCTACCCCAACCCCCCCCTTTTCCCCCTCCTCCTTCCCCCCGTGATCTGTGCCTGTCTTGGGAGCCGGGAGATGGGCCAAGGGGCAGCCGAACTCCTGCCTGGCTGAGGTTGCTGCTAAGGGCAGGAGTTTGCACGCCATTAGCAGGAACACAGGGCTACGAGCCAGGACTTCCAGGAGGGTGGAAAATTCCGTGGCGCTGCAAAGTGAGAGTTGAGGAGGGACTCCCTTGAAAGGTGCACTCCATCAAACCCCGCAGTGCTGCAGCCGCCGGGCTGCCAGGGTAGCAGAGGAGGAGGAGAGGTTGGAAGAGCGTGAAAGGCACAGAGGGTACACCAGGGGCCTGATCCTGCGAGCAAGGGGCGGCAGGGTTTGAGCCTGGCTCCCAGACACACAGGCAGCCGGATGCACTAGTTTACATGCAGCCCACATTTCACCACTGAACAAGACAAACCTACCGCAGAAGCAACCTCCCCGCACCCTTCCCTGGCTAGCGAGGGCAGCTGCCAAGCTCATGTTCACTAGGCACCCAAGGGCCCGGAACAAAGGGGTGAGGCGCAGAGGGTGCGAAACACTGGGGCTGCGACCTGGGGGGTTACCAGTGCAGAGCTCGGCCGGACTCACTGGCTCCGGGTGGGCAGAGGCTCCAAAGACCCATCCAGGCTAACTCCAGGGACCCCTTTCAGCCAGACCAGGCCACTTCCCAGGGGGTCTGCAGCCAAATGGAGTGAGGCGCCATTTCCCTGGGGGTGCTGGGGTTATCCACACAGTCAGAGAGGGGATCTGGGGGATCCCAGAGCAGAGCAGACCTGTGCAGCCCACCCAGGATCCGGGCTGCGAGAGTCACCCGAGGCCGGAGCATCAGAGGGAGATGCCCCAGTCAGCAGGTAAGGGAGCGTTTGCGCCTTCACATCCCTGTTCCTAGACACACCGGAGCCAGCGCTGAAGCCATCCGAAGAGGACACAGCCCCTGAGGCCAGCTCAGCCCCAGGGCTCCCTCACACTTGGCAAGGCCCTCGTGCGGCCCTCAGGGATTCGCAGCCGGCACGCCAGCGAGCGACGGAGCCAGGAGAGCCTCGGCCCAGGCCCTGCTCTGGCTGCCCGGCCTTGGGAAAGTCCAGACATAGCCAAAGTGTTAATCTGCCGCATGGCATGAGAGCGAGGCCCTGTGGAACGGACACGCCAGGCGGGAGCCACCCCAGGAGCAGACACGGGGGGCGGGGACAGGCCCAGGGGGGCGGGACTGCCCCAGGGCCCTGGAACCAGGCGAAAGCTGGAAGTCAAAGTGGTCAGGAGTGGCCATAGCAGGAGCGGACGAGCCGCCGGCAGCTGAGGCGCTTTTGAGGGCGACCAGAGTGTCAGGGGGTAGTTGGGTCCCGTCCGCCCAGCAGAGAGCCCCACCTTTCAGATGCTCTGGGGCAGGGCGGAGGGGGCGGCGCCCGCACCAGGCACCCCCGGCTGGGAGGGGGAATCCAGGCAGCAGAAAAGCTCAGCTCAAGACAGAAAGGCGACTGTGGAAAGCCAGGAGATAACAAGTCCCTGACAGGGGAAGTGTAGGGCTGGCGCCTTATCAGCGGGTCCCATGCTGCAGGGCCCTTATCACCACCCCCTCTAAGTCACCGATAAGATAGGGACAAGTACCTAGGGGAGCACGCCCCTCCCCTCCCCAAGTCAGCTCAGCATGGCACTAGTCAGGGAGGTGCGAGGACAGCCCGTGTGTGCACGTGTGTGCGTGCATGTGTATGTGCACTCGTGTGCGTGCACAAGAGGGGTTAGATGATGGGATGTTCTTGGTTGAATCTGGGGGCTGGGAGAAGTGAGCAGGGAGGTGCAAGGACAGCCTGTGTGTGCGTGCATGCATGTGTGTGCAGGTTTGTGTGTGTGTGCACGTGTGTGCATGTGGTGTGTGTGCATGTGTGCATGTGTGTGTGTAAATGTGTGTGTGCGCACGCGCAAGTGGGGTTAGATGGGGGATGTTCTTGGTTGAATCTGGGGGCTGGGAGCGGCGGGCTACAGGAACCCGTCCCCAACCTGAACGGCTGTTTGGCGGGATGCAATGAGCAGGAGCTGGAATGACCAAGGGCAAGTCCCTTCTTCTCCCCCCTCCTCCCTGCCTTGCACTGGGAATCCGGCTCTCTAGCAGGGCCGGCGCCTGCAGCACAAAGCGCAGGTCCCTGCGCTCAGCCGCACATGGCGCTGCCGGGTTTCCCAGCCCGCCGGGGAGAGTCCCCTGAGGCCAGGCACCCGGGAAGGGATCCCCCTGCTCAGCTGCTAGCCTCAGGCCTGGCACGAGAGCAGCTGAGAGAGCAGCACATGCTCTGCTGCGTCCTGCACCTCCCCGGCCTGCTCCTCCCCAGCCTCTCTGCACGCGGGGAGCCACCCCAGGGCTGCTGCCTGGCTCCCATCCTGCCCCGCCCCAGGGAACAGCCCCGCAGGATCCCGCTTCAGGTGGCACGAATGTGCCCGGGCCCCAGGTCCAGAGAAGGGGCTTTGGTGGAAAGCGGAGGACTTGGGGTGGACTGGCACGTGGGCAGGAGCGGCTGGCTCGGCGGGTCGGGGGCGGGCTACAAAGCAGCTCCCGGGTCCCCAGTCGGCAGTGAAGGGGATGTGCTTCCCCAGCCGCCAGCGACCGCAGTCCAGCTCCCAGCTCGAGCACCACGTCCTGCCCAGCCGTGTTAGTGCACAGCCCCGCGAGGACACGCCGCGCATCCGGCCAGACCCAGGCGGCACTGGGGGGCCCGGCTGGGTCAGAGCGGGGCCGGGGGCATTCTGCTCTGAGCATGCCCCATGTCCATCGCCAGGGCTCCGGGACCAGCGCTGGCCAAGGGGCTTCCCATTCCACTACCAGCCTAAAGAGCATCCCAGAGCCGGGGCCTGGTTCTACGCGGGTTCTAAAGGGGTCCTAAAGGGCCCCCCTCTCCTTGAGGAGGAATCCCTGAGGCCACGGAACAGCTGTGGGCAGAGCCGCACCCTGGCAGCCCCTCCTGCAGCACCCCAGCGCCCAGGCCTGCGGAAGACAGGGCCAAAGCTCTGCAGCGCTCCTGTTATTCTCATCCCCAAGCAGCTGCCTGCAGGGGGGCCCCGGCTCCGGCTGCTCCAACCTCTAGCGGGAGCAGGACCAAGGGAGAAGAGGCTTAGAGCCCCCCTCCCAGCACTGGGCAGAGCCCAGGAGGAGGCTGCAAACCTGGCTCGGGGTGGAGACGGCGTCCCAGCTCCACTGTTTTACTGCTGCAACCAGGGGAGAAATTCAAACCCATCCCTGCTTCCTCTGGCGTTACCTCAGGATGCGCTGCAGCCACGGCTAATGCATCTGGACTCATTTACGGGGATGAGAAAATGTTTCCAGGTTTCCCACAAAGTCCCATTAAGGTCCCAGTATGATTCTATTTTTAGAGCCCTCATCAACAAGGCCTCTTAGAAAACACGTCGGCATTTTGTTACGCAAAGTCCTTAAAGGACCCTCAACAACACTTCCGAAAGCACTTCAAAGGACTTAGGAGCCGCTGGCTTTCTGTGAGACTCAGAGCCAGATTGCCCGAGGGATTTAGGTACCAGGGAGCTTTATAAAAGTGCCTAAGTGATTTAGGTGCCTCACTCCCTGTGATGTAGTGTTGGTACCTTGCTGGTTGCCAGGCTTGGGCTGGGGGTGACCCCCACTGGCTGCTGTCTGTACCACGGCCCAGCAGACAAGCTGATGGGTCAGGCAGGTAACCTGTTCTACTGGTTACCTCCCAGGGAGAGGAACAAAGGGAGGAAGGCGGAGAGCAGCCCCTGGCTGGGGGGCAGGGCTGGAAGTTGGGCAGTTTCTGTCTGGAATCATGGAGGAAGCAGCCTAAGCAAGGGGCTGGGATTTAGGGGCCCAGGCTCCCCCATCTCAAAGGGGGCTGAGGCATCCTAGGCCTGGCCCTGTAACTAGATTACATCTGTGCTGTGCTGCACCGCACCCTTGGAGAAGCAATAAACTCCCTCTATTCTACTGTCTGGTGGAGTCTGTTCATGCCATTACGGGGGTGCAGGAGTCGGGGGAACCCCACCGTGCCGTCACACTCCCATTGGAAGTCAACATTAGGGGCCTCACCCATGTAGGGGGTTTTATGACTCCAACTAGGCTCCCATCAGCATCTTTGGGCACCTACATTCCTTTGGCAATATGTGCCTAAATCATCTAAATCTCTTCCTGTGAAAATGAGAGTCGCTTAGGAGCTTTTGTAAATGTGACCCTTTGTGACCGCAGGGCCTAGGGAGAGGCGGGTAACCCTCCGCGGGACTCCCGCGCATTCGTCTCTGGGCTCGGGGAAGGATGAACAGCTGGACCCAGCACACGGAGCCAGTCGCTCGGGTGGGAGCAAGCCCAACATCTGGCAGGAAGGGTTTGCTGAATTGCCTCCCAGGGCCAAAATGTGGAATTGACCCCTGGGCAAAGGGCCCAGTGTGTGGGGGGAGGCGTGGGAGGTTATATACCCTTTGAATCCCACAAGGCCCAGGCCCCACTGGTCCTCCACAATGCAGAACACTGCAGATCTTTTTAACAAGCTCCTGGGCCAACATTTCCTCAGCAAACCTGCAGCCAAGAAGAGAAACTGACTCACAACTAGTGAGAAACAAAAGTGAAACTGAGGCCATCTTCAGCTGGGGCGGGACAGGACTGACCCAGGCGGCCTGCCCCTCGCTGCAGTCACCCCCCGGCCCAGACGTACGTGCGGTTCCCTGCCACTCTGCCCCAGCTCCCTCGTCAGCCTCACCATCCCGCCAGGCCAAGCCATTCTCTGCTGTTGGCGCCAGGGGAAGTGCCCCCTTGTTGGCTGGCACGAGGCACGTTCAAGAAGGCACAAGACAGGGCAGGGCTATCGGGGCCAGATTTGGAGCCTTGCATGAGACAAGCACTCCCTTGGCTCAGAACCCGCGAGCTCAAGGTAGCATCTGCAAGAGCACGGGGCTCCATAGCTGGGAGCTAACGGGTGCGCTGCACAACGAGTGGCTCCCGCAGCGGGGCCTCTCAGCGCTGGGGCCGAAGGATGCCCGCTGCAGGCCTCAGGGCCCGAGCTGCAATGTCTACGCAGCTATTTGTACCCGGGCAGAGCACGGCGCTGGGCTGCCTTGCCGTTCCTATGATCCCCGCCTCCACATCCGGCCTGCATAAAGACACCCGGGCCACTGCCGCTGGCTTGCACCATGCGCAGGATCAGGACCACGGGGACCAACAGCATCCAGTGCCACTCGGCCAGAGGCGAGAGCCCAGCATCGGTCCCTGGAGGACTGCCTGGTTCCCGGGGCTGGCTCAGAACTGGCCCTTCTCCCTCGGCATCCAGGTACAAGGGGGGGAGCACCTGTTCCGCAGACGGCCGTAGCCATGGCTCATTCCTGTGAGGGCGGCGTTCCCTGGCGGGACCCACGCCAGAGCCCCAGCAGGCTACCTGCTTCCCTTCTTAGGCGCCGCAGCCGACAGAGGCCAGACCTGGAAACTGCCTCACACCCCGGGCTTTCGTTTCATTTACGAGCGTGCTCCACAGACAGGCTTCTATTTCAAAGGGTTTCCAGCGGCCCCTTGGAAGGGCCGGTGACAAGAGGCCTTGGCCAAAAGAGGGGCCGTAAATCAGCCAGGCCGGGGAGCAGGCTGCCTCAGACAATGCAGCCAGCAGGCAGCTCCAAAATGCGCCCGGTGCTCCCCACCTCTCCAGCTAAAGAAGATTCTCCGCTAGGTGTTAAGTGCCCTGGGACTCTGGCCCATAGCTACCCAGTGCTGACTCTCTCCAGTAGGGGGCAGAACCAGCCCCCTGCACCAGCCAGGGGGAGACCGGGAAGGATGAAACCGTCCCCACTGCCAAAATGGCAGAGGAAAAGCCGAGGGAGGATGGAGGCAGGAGGAGCCCCCGGGCTGAGCCCAGTCACTGATGGAACAGCTAAGCACAAAGGCCCAAAGCAGGGATCTCCGTCCCCAAGCTGGCCTACGGGAGGCGGAGTGGTGTGGTGGGTCGGGGCCGCTGGGGAGTAGGGACTCGGTGCCAGCCCTGGCCCTGCCATGGGAGGCTCTGCCCCTGGTGCCCTTTGCCTTTTCTGGGGCGAGGGGCAGCGCTCCGGGGCAGGACTGTCCCACTGGCAGCACGTCCAGCTCAGACCCGCCAGGGCTCTGCTGTAGTAAGAAGCGGGAGGAAAAAGAGAGTGGGCCAGGAGGAGAATTACACCCGCCCAGTCTGGGAAGTGGCCTATCCCTGGGAGCCAGGGAAGGCAGAGCAGAGAGCGGGGGAATTTCCCTCTGAACGCTTCTCCGGGTGCAATGAAAGAGATTTGTTTAATAAGCTCCCTGGAGAGAGGAGCGGGAAGGTGGGGTGGGCCGGGAGCCAGCGCCTGTGCTCAGACGTGCCTGGCTCAGCAACGCCCATCCCCTCCTCTTTGATCACACACAGGGCCAGGCCCGGCTCCCTCCAGCTTCTCGGATGTGACCTGGAGGGTGGGGATTTGCCGAGTGTCTGGGGCAATGATATCAGCAAAGACTTGCCGCATCCCTGGGCGTGTCACAGTGCTCCAGCCCCTGGCGTTGAGCTCCCTCTCCCGGCCTGCCCTGCTGCTTTAGTCCAGCCCCGGCAGGATGTGGTGCCACTCGCCTGCCAGGAAGGCCCTGAGTGGCCATGGGAGGAACAAACCAATCCCAGTCCTCAGGAAGGCTGCCAAAATCACCAGCCAGGAACAAGGTTCCCGCTAATCTTTTCCATCCACGTGCAATTTTTTCATCCATGTGTGGAATAATTTTTATGCACACTGAGGCACATGTGACTGTGCACCACCAGTTGAAACAACAAACCTAGTTGTGGGTGCTCTGCTAATCAGCTGGGCAGCACTGGAATTGCCTCTGAGAGGCTGCCCATGCACCCAGCTTACAGGGGACACTGGCCAGAGCCGAGCCTTGATCCTCCTCACAGCCAGGGGCCAACCAAAGCAATTCTGGCCTGCGAACCCCTGGGGCCTAGACCTGGGCACAGCAGAGACTGAGGGTAGCTGCCAAAGGCCGGTGGCTGTAAAAATTTGGGGCAGGAGGCCGACAGCTTCCCAGCACCCGTGGTTCCCAGCCCTTCCTGTGCACGTTCACTCGGCTCGCCCACTCCCTTTCACTAACCTTGCACCAGCCTCTGTCCAGGCAATCCCACACCCCCGTCTTCCCCTTCGGATGAACACACATAGCTCCTTGTGCACACCGCCCAGCTTTTTTGCACACTCAGACCCACTCATGCATGCCCCATCAGGCTGCATCGCTCAGACACTCTCCAACACTCCCTCGCACGCCTGCACCATCTCGCATGCACGGCCACTTCCATCAAAAAAGCCTTTACTCTGCACTTTTCAGCAGTGCCGCTTCATTTGTATGCACCTCGCAGCGCACTCTAGCCAGGCGGACAGGTTACTAAAGGAGATTTTACAGCCGTGCTCAGAGAGGTTCACTTTACACTCACTTCCCTTCATCCCAGGGCGGGGGCGGAGGTGGGGAGTGATGGCATGAGGGTCCCAACTCCAGCCAAGCAGCGCTGGTGATAAGCCCCATCCGTCCCTCATGCATCTCCCCTGGAAGCCGTGGGAAGCGGAAGCTGCCAGAGTTTCAGCCCAGTGCTTTGCAGCAAACGCCATGATTGGAGGCTCCCGAGGAAAAGCTGGCAAGCCCCCAAGTCGCCCTCTCCACCCGCAGGGGCACCGCTGCTGCAAGACGAGAGGATCTGGCAGGGCAGGCACCCAAGCCCGCCTCACGCCCTGTACCACAATATCAGTAGCCTTAGTGGCCCAGTTTGGCTGCTGCAAGAGAACAGGATGGAAGCGGGGAGGGTCCTGGCTGAGGTGGCCAGGAAATGCTTTTGGGAGCTGTGAAAAATGGAGACAAACTCAAAAAGCCGTTTCCCAGAAATTTTTCATCAATGGTTTTCAGGCTTCTGTAAAAGCCAGACTCTTTTTCTCTTCTCAGCCACTAAAAGGGGGGAAAGTGACTCCAAACCAAACATTTTTCCATTTTCGGTTGCCAAATATTTTGGGGTTTCAGCTATGGAATAAAAGATGTTTTGTTTGATTTTTTACACCCCTTCGCCCCCTCCCAAGTGTGATCAAAGTCAGACACCTCCCATGTGCATTTGCACTGGGACCAAAAAGCCACTTTTCACCCCAAATCCCCTTTTGGAACAAACCCTTTGGACTGGTTAGCCCGAGCCAAGCACTTAACATCCCGTCCCAAATCCCCCCCACCTGCAGCACCTTCCGGGACAGAGGCTAAAAAGCTTTGTAAGCGCTGAACCCGTGTGTCCCTCAAGCTAGTGCTACCTAGGCCGTCTCACTGCGTGGGACGCTGTGGAAGGGACAGCTGGCCCACACCCCAGAAGCACGCACTGGATAGCTGGGCTGACTGCGGATGGACACGGGGAGGAGAAGCAGCAGCCATGGCCGTTAATGCGCTCGTAGAGAAACAGCTGATCAATAAATCAATCCTTGGCGCAGCATTTCCCATGCCACAAGCACAGGCCCAATCTATGTGACAGCAGGGAAGCAGGCTCCCCCTCGAAATTCTGGAACAACTAAGGAAGACCCTGGCTTCAGACGGCCCCCCCTCAGACTCTGTGCGGAGCCTGGGATGTGGGGAGCGGATTTGGTGCAAGGAGGAGTCGGTGTGAGAGGGTCTCCTCCATGATGGATGAAGGAGGCTGCCTGGGTTCTCACTTTCCGGGGTCAGGCACAGCCCCGGCTCAGCATGCAGGGTGCACGCAGACGCCAGCACAGCCCAGATCTCGGACGGGCAGCTGGCAGAATCCGAGCCCCTCCGTGGGTCAGGGTGGCCAAAGCCATCAAACAAAACAGCAGCATGAAGCCCCCCCACCCACACTCCCCAAACCCAAGGGGACCCTGCCTGCACAACCTCCCCTGGCAGTGATAAGCCAGGCAGTGTCTGGAGGGCTACACCAGGGAGGGGAAGTCCAGGGCTGAGGGCAGCTTCCCAGGTCATGGGGGTGATTGGGGCAGGTGCTGATCTTAGCAGTGCTGGTGTAAATCCGGAGTCTCACTGACATCCGGGTGATTTCTGCCAGTGCCTGGATCAGGGATTGATCAGAATCCAGCCTGTGGCCCCCAGCCAGCTGACAGGGCTTGTATAGATCAAAGCCAACACCGTGACTGGCACCTGGGCCACCATCAGCCTGGAACCTCCGGCTCCATCCCAGCCTCGAGCGAGCGGCTGCATCTCTGAGTGGATCTCTGCTGGCTGCTTAGGCAGACGAGAGCATCTGACCCTTCCTGGCTGCAAACGCTGGGATTCCACGAGCCGGGAACCTGCCCAAGCCTGAGGAAATTGCAGGCGGGGAGAGAGGTGCAAAGGCGGAGAGCTCAGAGCAGCAGAGCGGGCGCAGGGAGTCTGGACGATATCCCCCAGCCCTGCTCCTGCAGCTCCCTCAGGCTGTCTACACTGCAGGCTTTTCACCCAAGAAGCTTTTTGCAGAAGAGATCTTCCCCAAAAACGTCTTGCGCAAGAGCGCGTCCACACGCAAAAGCGCATTGAAAAAGTGATGCGCTTTTGCGCAAGAGAGCGTCCAGATTGCAGGACACTCTCCTGAAAGGAAACTGATCGCTATTTACAGAATGGCCACCAGGGCACCTGGGATTCTTTCCAGTGCCCCTTTTTGCGCAAAACAAACCTGTTCCCCGTCCATACGAGTTGTTCTGCATAGAAGGAGGAATACCTACACTGGAAAAACCCCTCGGTTCTTTCGTTTTACTTGAGCAAAAATGCGCTTGAGGTGTGGACACTCCGTGAGATTTTGCGCAACAACAATTGTTTTTGCACAAACACTCCGTAGTGTAGGCCTAGCCTCGGTGTAACCAGCACCCTGGACCGCTCCCGGCGAGACTGCAGGCCCCGTGGGCCCCAGGCTGGTGGGGGCGGGTCTGCAGACAGACACACTGCTCAGGCCCGGGAGCTGGTGAGCCGGGCTGCAGGCGCTGTGCAGAGGGCAGGGGAGCTGGGAGTCCGGCTCAGCCCGCGTGCGAAGAGCAGGGTGAACAGAGGGAACTCCAGGGCCTGGTTGCTTGGTGGTGCTGCCTGCCTGGGGGTAGCTAGCAGCTCTGGTCTAGCCATGCCCAGGAGGAGTGCAGCAGAGCAGAGGCAGGGGCTGTGGGAGCGTGAAGCTGGGCTTGAATGTATTTCCTTTGCCCGTCCCGCCCCCCAACTGACCCCTGCTGCTTTCGGTTCCTGTCCCCCTGAGCCCCTCCTGGAGGAAGATGCAGCAAAAGCCTGAGCTGCTGCAGCCTCCAAAGGCTCAGATTTGGTGCCGGAAGGGGGAGAGCCCAGTGCCACGCCGAGCACAGGCGGCTCGTGGTAGCACATGGGACGTGCACCGTCCCCCATTCCCCTGAAAAACGTAATTGTTAAAATGGGGGGCCCCTCCCTGCACCTCTCCCCCACAGGCATTGGTTGCTCCCGATTCTGAGCCATCCCGACTCCTGGCTGCCCTGCTGGGCATCCATCCCACTGCACAGACAGACCCTGCGAACGGCGGAGGGGAATGACTCCGTTGGCTGTGAGGGAGATGGAAAGGTTCCCAGGCCACGTGACGTGGGAGAGGGCTGAGCGCACCAGAATAAACTGAAGTGATTTACTCTGGCGCTATGCAGAGAATAAGCTACCCACAACTCCAAGGGAGTCGGCTGTATCCCTGGTGACAGCAGCAGCCCAGAAAGGAAAGTCCCAGCGGTTTGTTTGCCAGGCCGGATCTGCCAGCTGAAAAATTACAGACGTCTCATATGCGTGGGGTGGGTGTGGGCTTTTCAAAAGTATCAGGATCAGCCCCAGAGGGCCGGACTCTGATCAGCCCCTTCTAATTAGAGAGGGAACCTGGGCCACAGAGTTCAGCCCCAGGTCAAACTTCGCCCACAGTTTCAAGCGGGCTTTTGGTTTGGCCGATTGTTCCAACGAGGTGATTTCCCCGCGGTGCCGCCTGAGGCCTGAGCCGCCCAAGCCCCAGCTGGGAGCTCGGGTCGGCTCTGAGAGCCCGTGCATGACACCGCACAGGGATGACATCCAGAAGCCGTGCTGAGATGAGCTCGGCAGGAGACCGTGGCGGTCAGAACGGGGACCAAACGTCCCCCCTTCCAGTACTGGGCCATGCCCTGAGGTGGTTCTGTCCAGCGCCGGAAGGGGACGCCCTTCAAAGAGCGTCCGGCCCCTCGGGCGTGCCCCTCCTCCCCCACTGCACCATGCCTAGGAGGGCATGGTGGGCGGTCAGGCAGGCCAGGGTGGGAAGTGCGGAAATGTCTGGTATTGTGGGAAGGAGCGAGCGGCCAGGAGGCCGTGTTGGGGATCCTGGGGATGCGACTTGTCCCCTCTCCACCACCGGAGCTCCCTCGAGCCAAACCCAACCTGAGGGCTGCGTCTCTCGGCAGAGAACCCAGAGCGCTCGGCCCCGGGGCCTGAGCCCACAGCTCAGCCTGGCCTGGGAGCAAGCAGCATTGCTGGAATGTATCCAAGGGTCTGTGGGAGACACACGCGATTCCTTCCTTCCCGCCCACTGTGGGAGACCCCGTCTGGCCCCCTGGGCACGGCCAGCCACTGGGGGCAGAGCAGCATGGAGCGGTTTGGCCCATGACACAGCCTCAGTCCAGCGGGCCCAGATTCTGAGCTTCTCTCTAGCTGGGCCGCTCAGGGCTCAAGCCCCAGCCCCTCGGGTGAGAGGCCTTCATTGGTGGACTGGAGCGACCCAAGTCCGAGCCGAGGTTAACTCGGGGCAAGTGTCAACTGTCTGACTTTGGCCTGCTCTACGCAAGGGATGTGAAATATCGGTTAATTGATCAGCTGATTAACCTCACGAATTCTTATCGGTTACTCGACTATTCTATAGGCCCTGGGGCGGGGCCGGCAGCCACTGTGCTCCAGCCCCACTCCCGAGGGCCCCCTGCCGCTCTGTGCTGCTGCTTCTTTATCAGAGGCAGCAGCGCGGGGTGCTAGGCAGGAGCTGGTCCATGAGGGCAGCCAGTTTAAAAATCAGGGACCGGCTGCTTGTGGCCCCGCTTGTCACAGAGCGACAGGGGGCTCCTCAGGTTGGGTTGGGTTTAAGGGAACTGGGGGTGAAACCTTTCCTCACGCCGGAGTGGAGAGGAGACAATCTGCATCCTCAGGGATCCCAAAGAAGGCCTCCTGGCTAGTCCCGCCTTCCCACGATTCCAGACATTTCTGCACTTCCCACCCCCGCCTGCCTGACCCGCCCCAGCAGCACGCCCCTCTGACACAGGACAGCAGCCCCTATCTGGGGCAGGGCTGAGCTCCTGGACCCGGCGCGAGTGGAACTGAGCCGGGCTACTGGCCCGCCTGGCTCCTAATACACTTTAAATGCCGGGCAGTTCCCGGACCTGGTGCGAGCCAGGAATTTACTGGTGGGGAAAGGGAAGGGCAGGAGAAGTGTCTGTCGTCTTTACCATCAACCTGTAAGCTTTTGCTTGTGGGTTAATCGGTTAATCGACTACACGGGTACATCCCTACTCTGCACACAGTGCCTGTCCCGGCAGAGCAGCATCGGGACAGTTACCTTGGTAGCCCCCCTCGCTTGGGGGCAGGTGGATGGTGTAAAGGGGTCAGCCCAGCAGAGCCCCTTGCCTTTCCTGCACGGGGCTAAGCACTTTTAACCCAGAATAGCTGTGTCCACACTGGGTGAGGCTCCACCTCGCCCCCGGCGGGTTAAAGCAGTGCACCTGCAAATCTCACCTTCTCTCAGCAACCCGACGCCATTCGCACCCCCGGCACCCCAGGCTCTTCCAGCCGAGACAGGCCCTGCATTTCCCATTAAAACCAAACAAAAAACCAAAGCTGTCAGGCCCACTTCAGCCCCCACAAAGATGCAACACAAAGGGCATACGCCGGCCGATTGCTTTTGCTCTGCATTTCCAAACATGTTCAGTCAGCGCTAAGACGGGCGCTGGCAGCTGCGCCAGCCTCCCCCTCTCTGTCATCTGGATGCCGATTCCACTGCTCGGGCCCAAGGGCAACTTCAGAACTGACCAAAGCTGCTGAGAAGAGTCAAAGGGACCATCACAAGGCCTTGGGGCCATTTGAACTACAGCTCCCAGCATGCTCCTGGAACCCGCATGCCCTTGAATGAAGCCACAGCCAGTGTTTATCAGTTCCCAGCGCCCTTAAAGAGACACCGCCAGTTAATTCAGGCCCAGCACTGAGCTTTTGTGTATTAAAATATCCTGTTGAGAGAAATACTCTCTTGCTTTTCCCCAAATGTCACTGGAAGCAGTTTTTTCATTTTAATTTGATCTCCCCCCACCCCAAACGCTCCAGTGTGGTGCCAGCACATGAGAATCCGAGACTGAGGAGGAAGGAGTCTGCTTTCCTTGCCAGGCTGAGCAAAATGCTGCAAATAAACCAGCCACAGAAAGGAGGAAAAGAAAATTAGATGCCTCGCATTAATTATTGAAAGGTATTTTGGTAACACAGATGAGGGTTAATAATTTAATGTACGGAGCCCAAGTCGGCTCTTAGTTATACTGCGTGAGCCCATCCAAACTGACGCAGCTTGTAAGTCAGACTAGATCTGGCCATTGGCTTTAAATGAACAGTGTCCAAAGGGCCTTGCTCAGCTACCTGTAATGTCTCATAGAAGACCCCATTCTGCCCCGGCTTCCCCAGAAGGCAACAGAATTCCCAGGGGAGCTGAGAGAGGAAACTCGCTCTGATGGACGGACACACACACATGCATCCATATGCTAAAATGTGCAAAGCCAGTCTCTATCATCTCCATGTTACTGATCCTCCACTTGTCTGCCCAGCTCCAGAGCTGAGCTCCCGGCATGCTCTTTTGCCTGTTGTTCTGCTCGTATCCGGGTTCATAAATTGCACTAAAAAGGGGATCTATTTTTACCGACCCAGGTTTTAAAATTAGACCCGGCAGAAGGAGCCAAATCTTCTGCTAAGTCACTGCAGAGCACGAGGGCACGGCTGGGAGACAGCCGAGCCCCTTGCTGGCTGTGTCCTGCGTGGCAGAGGGTGGGCACAGACGGTGGGAACGTGTGGCACGAGAGAGAGAGAGACGCGCAAAGGCTACATTTAAAGAAGGGCCCATTGTTTTTCCCAAACAATGTGCAGCAGATGGGAGAATCGAAAGTGTGTTGCAACCTTCCCCGCCCCCCCGCAGCCCACGAGTTCTTAGCTAGTTACCCCTCCTGGTGCAGCACATGATCACAGATCACTACTGGAATTCACTGCCCAGCCCATTCTCCTCTCTTCTGACCGCCCCTTGCCAAGAGGTACCAGCGCTCCCCTTCTGGAACCCCCGGGGCCCAGCCCCGCAGGGCCCTGGAGCCAAGCCAAACAGCACTCTCAGACCTGGGCTCAGAGCCACCAGCCCTGCCAAGTCATTTTCCAGCACAATTCAACTGAGGCTCATTTGAAGTGAGTTTTTCAAGGCACTCCCTCTTAGGAAGGAATATTTTCTTCACTGATTCCCGCACCCGGGGGATCTGGTTCTTGTTCGTCTGACGCCAGGGCAAATCAGGTGTCACTGGGCAGAAGGCATGAATGGGCCCAGTGAGAGTAAACCAGCAGAGCCCAAACACCAGGGGGGAGCTAGAGAACGGGGCCCCTTCACAGAAAGCCCCCACACAGGTGGAATAAGGACACAACAGCACAACTGCCAGGCACCTCTCCCGTCCCACCCCCACCCCCACCCAGACCCCATCCGAGGCAGGAGGAGGGATTCAAGGACTAGGGACTCAGTGGAGGGGGGGGGCGGGGAGGCGCAAGATCATGTGGCTCCCTGGGCCGTGTGCACTAGAGAGCTGTAGCAATGACACATGGGAAAGACGGATTTCGCCCACACATCCGTATGCACCTTGTCCGGTCTCTCCACACCCCCTTCTTTGGGGGGATGTAAACACCCATGCAGGGCTCCTGCGCAGGGTTTGCTCAAACAGCTCCCTGGCTCCTCCCCCGAAGCACAGGTGGGACCACCCAGGACCAGCCCCAGCCCCCAGACTTGAACCCGAATGCAAACTCTGGGCCTGAGCTCGCCTCTGCTCCCAACTCTGCCCTTGCAGCCCCTTTGCTGCGTGCATGGCCTTTGGCTGACACCCACCAGCGTCTGCTCAGCTCTGCAGCACTGAGCCTGGGCCCAGGGCCTGAGAGGTGCCCAAAGCACAGGAGGGTTATTGTGGTTTGGCGCCTGCGACAGGTTTCAAAGCAGCAATAGCTGCTCTCCAGAAGTAGCTTTAGGAACTCAGGATAAAAGTGACCCCCTGGCTGGGCCAGCCCTGCATTATCTGAAGGCCAGGGGGTAGGCGGACTCAACCAGAAATAATAATCATAAAATAACCCTAATTAACAGCGGGTCACATGCTTTCTTGCTTCTGTAGGCCAAGCTTATTGCACACACTAGGGGCTCCTTGCGCTCACAATAATCAATTGCACTCCTAACAAATTGCTCATCTAAGGCACCTTCCACCCTCAGATCTCAAAGCATTTTGCAGTTATTACTTCAGCCTCATGGCTCCACCCTCCAGCGAGGTAGGTGATTAGCACTGTCCCCATTTTACAGATGGGTAAACCCAGGCATGGAAGGGGGAAGTATTTTGCCTGAGGTCACCGCCCAGGAGCCAGTTGTGGGACCGAGAGCACCTTGCTCTAACCTAGTGCTCACGCTGCTGGCCCTTCTCTCCCTGCGAGGGCATAGCAGTGAATCGGGATCTCGGCAGAGGGAAGCCCCAGGCAGGAGAGAGGCAGCCGGAGCGTGTGCGGTGGCGTCATCATGCCCCTGGATCAGAACCAAACGCAGCATTGCGGAGCCCTGGCCAGCGCTGCGTTTGCTGGAGGTGCCTTGCCAGGGCTATTTTGGTGCTGCTGGGTTGATCTCAGAGGCTTTAAACAGCAACGCCAGCCTTGGACGAGCTCTGTCAGGGAAGGGGTGATCCCAGGGTTGCTGTTCCTTCCTGATCCCTACCGCCACCCCAGGTCCAGGCCCCTGCTGACCCATGAATGAGGGCAGAGGGAGCTGTCTACAGAGAGCCCTGCAAAGCCAAACCTGCTGTGGGTCCCTATGGCCAGAGCGGGGGTGGGGAGGGCAGGCGGGGGTTCACCCCATTCCGGCAGCTCCCCGCGCCCCATGGTGGCAACGTCTGCTCGTGGCTCGTCTCGGTCCCAGCCCACGGCAGGCGAGCCCTGCCAAAAGGCCCAGTTTGCACCGCGGCTGCGCTGGGCTGGACTCAGTGGTAACTGGCAGGTGGGAGACCCACTCCCACCTCCCCCAGACATCTGTGCCCCAGCAGGGCTGCCCTCGGAGGGGCTGTCTAAGGAGCAAGGCCTGTGCACGGGGCTGCGGCAGGGGGTTAAAGACCTGGAAGATTACAAAGTCAGACCTAGGAAACACCACAACGAATGTCGCTCCCACCGCCTTCCTCCTGCAGCCTCTCACGGCCTCAGCCACGGGCCTTCACGCTGTCCTCCCCCTGAGGCTCCACAGTCTTTGCATCTACACCCTGGCCATCCCAGCCCCAGGCCTGTCCCACTGGAGCTCCAGACACTTTGCCAGCAGGCGACACAGTTAGCAGCCGTAGGGCACCAGGCTTCCTGGGGCCCCTTCCTGGAGTGGGGAGCAGCGTGTGGTCTAGTGGCTAGAGCAATGATTGCAGCCAGCAAAGTCAAGCACACAGATTTGGCAACTTCCCTCTGAGAAGCAGCATGGCCGAGCCGAGGCGACGCAGGTTTGGCATCTCAGACCCCAGGGTTCTATTTCTAGACATGGCCTTGTGCAAACTCCGTTACCTTATTTGCAAAATGTGGGGGGATGACATTTGCCAGGCTCCTAGGGCAGGAACCTGAGGCCTGCCTCAGACACAAGGGCTGAGACCTGCCCAGCAACACTAAGGCCAGTAGAAAGGGCCAGGGGCTTCTCTCCTTTTCTCCATGGGACACAGGCAGGTGAAACACTGGGCACATCTGGCCCTGGGAGCTTGGACAGGGGAGGTTAGCCTGTTCCCAGGCTTTGCCGCCTGGGTGCCCAGCTAAGCCTTAGGGGTTGTCCTTGCCCCTTGGATTGTCTGTCTCCCCCGGGGGGAGATCTGTGGGCTCTGACCCACACCCGGTAGAGGCGGTGGCAAGTGGGGGTTGCTGGAAGTGGAAGCAAAAATCAGGTTGTAGCCAAGGCAGGACACACAGGAAAGTCCAGCCCTAGAGGGACTGACAGGCAAGTGGGGTGTCTACTGTGTAAAAGGGCAATCTCTCCTGCCCTACTGACCCCACACTCGTTGGGGGGCAGCTGGGGAGCTGAGGGGCTGGACCCCCGAGCAGACCTAGCTATTGGTCCTGCCGTTTCTCCCTCCTCTTCTTCCAGCGTGACTCCCAGGCCCGGAACGGAGCCCCCCAACGGGGAGCAGAGAGAGGAGAGATTCCTTTGGCTGGCGCAAGCGGGCCCAGCAGCAGGGAAGGGGTTACTCCGAAGCAAAGGGAAGGTTGATAATTAAATAAATATCAAGAATCAATATGGACAGAGCAAGCATCCAACCTCCCCTCCCCGTGCCCCTGCGGAGTTTGGGTGGAATATGTAAAGAAACTTTCAAGCGAATATTTTAGCCACACAAAGCACACACCCCACAACAGTAACACACCACACAACCAGGGAATAGTCAAATAACACACAACACCAACTGTGAACAGAACTTAACACCCACATATCATATATTGCAGCCTGTATTTAATCAACTAACACACACAACACAGGGTGACTCTGCTGTGATCTAAAGTAACACCTGTGGTCAGTATGTCATGACACAACAGAACACAAACCCCAGTGATCCCCTAAAACAACACACACTGAGTGAATATTTTATGACCTAAAGTAACACAATGCACAATACAGGCAGTAATCATTACCACCCCCTTTAAAATAACGTGTACATACAATACACAACACCCAGAGACTAGTATATCACCTAATGCAACACAACCACCCTCAATGAATAGTCTATCATGTAAAGCATCGCACATAATGAATGTGTTATAGCACAAACACAATATGCACCAAGAGAATATCATCCCTCAACATATAACACCCATACACAACAGCCCCGTGAATATTTGTGACACACTAGCCACGGTGCACAGGCTATCCCCTAAAATAACACACATGCACACCCAGAGCTGCTCCCAAAGAGCACACACACACACACACACACACACACTGCTACAAAAAGAACCCATGTGATTCCAACTTCTGACAAAGTTTAGATCATTTCGAAGAAAACCCGGCCCCGTCACGCCAGAAAAGCGCCCCCCGCCAGCCCAGACGGGGGCCATGTGCCATTCGGAGCAGAGGGAAGTTTCACGTGTATTGCTGGAGGGCTGAGAGCAATTAGTTATATACCGATTATTTCCCCTCTAAATGCCCATGAAGCAGGAGTGGCCTGAGGCGAGCCGGCTGCGAGGCGTTCTTTTTAATGACACTTTCCGGCACTCACAATGCGCCCCCGTTTCTCGCTTTCTCCCCCAAAGCGCCCCTGCCAATCCTGGCAGTACCCCGCACCCATCCACCTCCCGCCGCATTACAAACAGCCACACTCGCCACCCTGCCGCCAGCAGCACAACTCAGGGAAAGTGAAGGGGGGGAAATCACCAGGCGAAGGAAAAAACAAACAAACCAACAACCATCCTAAGAAAAACAAATTACAAGTGCCGATCTTCATCTCTTCTGCAGAGCCCAGATCTGCGCACACACACACACACACACACACACCAGAAATCCCGCCCTTTTTTTAACTGTAAAACTATTTTGCACTAATGGTGGCAGAGAAATTACTCCACTGGAAACAAAACCACCCTCCTCGATTTCAACAGAGGAAGCAAGTATCTCTCGGCACGTATCTCAGTTACTAATAAAAGCAGGCAGCGATGAAGCAGGGGCGAAGGGAAGCCGCTAAGGGGGATTTGGGGCAGGGGGGAGAGATATGAGGAGCTGTTACCTGCGTTAAGCACAGAGGAGACGAATACATCCCGAGCTGATCTGGGAAACTGACTAATTGCAGAAGAGAGAACCAAGGCGCAAAAGTTACTGAGTCATTTCAGAGGCTGTAGCAGTTTTCCCCCCTCTCCTTCTCCGGAGTGTCTCTCTTGCAGGAGATGGATCGCAGGCAGGGGGATGTGGGGGTGTGGTGGGGGTGGGAGCACCCAAAATAAAGAGAGAGCAAAAGATCCAACTTTAACGGGAAAAACCATCAACCCAAAATTTAAGACAAAAAATAATCATCCTCCCAGAGAGGCGGGGGAGGCTATCGATCTCCGACCCCCCCAATAAAAGTGGGGGGGACACAAGGGGAGCGATCGGGGAAGTTACAGGGAAATCCGCTCCATTTGAGACACGGGCACGAGAGAGAGAGAGGAAAGAAAGAATGAGAAAATGAAAAAAAAGGAGCGAGGAATGAAGTGACGTTATGAAAAAGCCCATCCCAAAATATTACATCCCATTTAAAGATGCAGGATCCCCCTTTTGGCTGAGATAGCTGAGCCGCTGCAGGGCAAAGCTGCCCTCGGAGTTGGTTGTGCACGATGGGGGGGGGGGGGTAGAGGAGGGAGATGTGTGGGGGAATGCCTAGGTTCCGGGAGGGGGGGCACCAGGTGGCTCGCATGTCAGGAGCTGCGCTAGCCAGGGCTTGCGGAGCGATTGGACAGAGCCGATGCGATCAAAACTGCAGATTCATATTTGTCTGCTGGGCAAAAGCCAACGGAGACGCTGAAGATTCAAGCCCCATGGATGCAGGTTCTGGGGTATTCACGGGGCCAAGGATAGGAGTGTGTGAGTCTGTCTCACACACACACACACACACACACTCAGCTCCCCCTCGAGTTTCACTCCTGTTTTCTTACACATTATCAACTTTATATCTAAAGACACACAAGCGTTCCCTGCCCCCATGCCAGCGCGCACCCACAGGCAGCCACCCAAGGGTTACTGCTCTGGAAGGGGGGGGTTAGTGCCCCTTGAAAAAGAGCTGACGGAAGGACATTGCCAGAGTTTTAGTTAGATACACACGCGCGCGCGCACACACACACACACACCGATGTTATGTCGGGGGGGAATCTTCTGTTAACATCTGGACTTAGGGCATGTAGACAAAACAACAACAACCACCCAGAAGCGACTTGGTAACAGCCGCTCTACTTCCTACCGCCGGTCACTAGTTTGGATGGAAATAGACCAGCCCCAAAGCGACCCCAGGCACTAGAGCTAAATCCAGATCGATATGTTCCTCCTCCCCGCCCCCACCCCAGCATGCCGAAGCAGTCCTTGGGAGTGTTATTGACAAATCAATAGCAAACCGTGACTCTAACAGTTCTGTTTACGACCCCCCCCCCCCAACAACCTGTCTTTCGCACGGCCCACCTTGGATCAAAACACTCGGACCGTGGCGAGACTAGATCAAACCTTGCACATTCTGCAAGGCGATCGCTTTATTTACTCCTTTCCCCTCTTTTTGCTGCAGCCAGACGAGTTAACTTCTGAAGTTTGTTCAGTTTTGGAAAGGGGCCGGCGGGGGCAAGTGTCCCATTAAACTACAGGAGAAAAATGAGAGGCTCCGTCTGTAAAGTTACTAGAGTCCTTTAGCTCTGCTCTTTGGTTAGCCGAGAGTTTGCAAAGCTTTGTGTGTGGGGTTGGGGGGGGGGGCAGTGAGTCGATTCAAAATTAGTAACCTCCTTTCGCCTCCTTCCTCCAAACAAACAGCCCCCAAAGAAAAGAAAACACCAAACCCAGCCCTCCAGCAAACTCCAAACCACAAGCTCTCTCTACAGAAAGCAGCAAAACCAACAACCAAACATTTCAGGAGGCTTAATAAAACTAATGAGTGGGGGGGACGGGAACGACCACGTAGAGGAAAAACAAAGGGAATCCCTGATTCATAATTCTGAAACTTAGACCTCAGCGTTCTGTGCATGTCAGACTCTCGAGGGTTGCGATTTATTTATTGACTATTCCTCAACTTCTTTTTTAAATCGAGTTGATCTTGGTAGTGACCATAACAAGAACACAGGGGAAAGTCCTCTCTGGGTAGGACATTTTGCAGAGGTTGTAGGTGAATATTAAAACGGCCTACCTTGGCGCAAAGCGCTCGGCATTTGTTTCCCTAAATAACTAGCTTGGCTTGTAATTGTGCGCATTCTGTGCGGGACACTCGGCAGTTAGGGGTTCAGAGCTACTACCCTTCTCTCTATACGTCCAAAGGTGGTAGCAGCTACTCCTAATTACAGGACAAAATCGAGTCAATCTTATTTTCCTCCTGGTTTAAGCGCCTAATTAAATCATAGCATCTGTGCTACCAATTCGAGTCCCCTGGGTTTTGTTTTGCTTTTGGTTTTTGTGTTTCCAAACGACAATCCCTTAGTGTTTTTTTTTTTTCCTGCATAAAACCGCCAGAAGTCACCCCGGGTATTTTCTGCAGAGGGAAGTGCTGCGTGCCTTTGACTTTCCGCCTGCGTGGAGCAGCGCCTCGCAGGCGGGAAGGGGCCGCTGGAGATTCCCAAATCCGCGCCGCGCAGCCAAGTTACTGAGCGAGGCGAGTTCAGAAGTTGCTGCGCTTTGGGGCGCGGGGAAGGGGACGAGGGTCCCTCGCTGCGCCTCTCGGCAGGGCAGCGTGCAGGGACTCAAGGCCTAGAGCGGCGGGGATCGAGCTAAGAGGGGGCCTCGGGTAAGATGTTCTGTGCTAAGCACCAAGCCACTGCGGCAGGAGGCTCGCTCGCTCTGCGGACGCCGTCCCCACGGCCCCCCGCTCTGGCCAGGGACAAGCCACCTTCGCCTTTGCGTCTAGGTCAGTGGCGGGCCAACTTTTTGGAAGCATCCTTATAAGAAAACCCCGCAGGAATATTCCTCCCGGGCCAGTCCCGTTACCGCAGGAGCAGAGAGCAGCTCCAACCTCCAACATTTTGCCTCCAAACAGAAAAGTTTTGCCTCTGGAACAAATGTGCCCTCGTGCCATTTCTGAAAGCCCCTTGGGGAGGGGTATGTTTGTTTCTCAGCAACTATTTCACAGCAGGAGCCGAAGGCAGAGTTGCTGGGAGAACGGGGCGGGCGATTAAAATACAATCATTTCTGCTGGAAAATGTAACGCACTGCTACTGCCGATAGCAAAATCAAGCAGCCCCCGGGCTATTTTTGGAAAGAGAACTGAAATTGGCGTTTAGTTACTTTGGGGGGGGGATGCAAAGTGTCTCTGCTTCGCACGACCCCTCTGGGATCCCGGAGGAGCAGGGGAGTTGAGGCCCGGGGAATGTGCCCGCTCTCCTTCCCCCTAGCAGCCCGCAAGCCTTCACTTTGCTGGCCTTGGCAGGCCCGGGCTGCCAGCTGCTTAGAGCAGCAGCTACTCCTGCAGCTGGCATGCAGGCTGGGGGCGGGGGAGACGGGTGTGCATTTCGCACGGGGGGAGTGGAGGAATCGCGCTCCCTTCCCCTCGGGCCCTGTCGGGCAGACCCGGGCCAGCTCAGGCAGGTGGGCATGAAAACACTCCGGGGAAGGGGGGAAGGGCAGGAGCGCCGGGTGCGCAGCCGGGCCTGGATCGCGCCTCTGCTGGGCGTCACTGCCAAGTTCAAGTCGGTGCGGCTTGCAGTCCTCTCCGCCCCTTTCGTAGCGGCCATTTTCCGCTACATCCAGCCCTTCGCCTGCTGAGCAGCCCTGGGCTGCGGAGAGCCCCCCCCCCTTCCCCAGCTCCTGGGGGGAGGGAGCGGAGAGGAGTGGCACAGAAACTTCCCCAGCAATAACCAACTTCATCCCCCTGCCCTGCCCCCACGCACAGTGCCTGGGCACTTCTGCATCCCTCCCTCAGACTGCATCCTAGCGGTGCAGGCCCCCGGCCCCCCTTCCTGCCCGCCCAACCCGGACTCATGCAGGGCCCGCTGCCCCGTGCCCCCTCCCAGGCCTCCACGCACCCACTTGGCCATTTCGGGACAAGCCACTTCCCACAAACATCCCCCAGCCGCCTCCCCCACCCAGAAACTTTTGCTGTTTGGTCCACGCACCAAAGAGGGGAGGGGGAAGAACGTATAAGAGAAAATGAAACTGACAGGGAACCTACCATAGCCAAGTGAAATTAACGAGGCTCCAGCACAAGTTGCAGCAAAAGGCAAAGGGAAAAAAATTCTACAATTTGTGTTTTCCACCAACAAAAAGAGAGGAAAAAACCCAAAGTGTCCTCAGAGTTGGCTCATCTGTCCGGCTCCTTCTTGCTTTTAGTGACCATGTCAATGTCCCCACCTTTTCACGTGTGTATTATTATTTTTGTGGCTGGCTTTTTGGTTTGCTTTGGGCTTTGAGCACATACACTGGCATACAAGCTAGGACAGGCTTTCTCTTCGGCGCTGCTCAGTTCCTGGTCAGCTCCAGGAGGTGCCGGGACTGTAGGATTAAAAAAAACGAACAACAATAATAATACAGGAAGGAGGAGAGGAAAAAAGGAAAAGCCAACGCAGCCGCTTTCCTGGGTCTCCCAAGGCGCAGGCGAAGCGACCTTTAAAAATTCTCTTCTCTGCTGAGCGGCGGCTGCAGGGGGCTGCCTGGGATTGTGGTTACTGTGGCTATTGGGAGTATCGCGACCGCTGCCTCTGTCCCTCTATGAAAAATAAAAGATCACATCTTCCCCTCCCCCCCGCCAACTCAGGACAGGCACCGTTCCGGATTGCAGCCGCCCGCCCGCACCCCCCCCCCAGCCCCATCTCATCCCTCCCTTTCTCTCCTCCCCCTCTCTGCTCCGCAGCCTCCTCCTCTTCCTCCTCCCCCTCGCCAGGACTCCGGGCACAGCTGCACGGGGATCCCTCGCCTGGTGGGGGTGGGGAATGGGGTTTCTTGCCACCCCCCACCCCGCGCCCAGGGGGGCGAGAAGAGGCGCCCGCGGATGCCTGCGATGGTAGGGGCCGCGGGGTGGCGGCTGTGCCCGCATCCTAGCCCGAGCCCGCAGGCGAGCCCGAGCTAATGGGCGGGGGTGCAGGGGAGTGTGTGAGCCGCCGTGTCACAGCCCCGGGCGTGCATCCCCTGCCGGGCGCACACGCACCTGAGCGCGCTGCGGAGGGGGCTGCCCTCCTGCGCTTGCCAAGCCCCCGCCGAGCGGCTCGCCAGGGCTAGTCGGGGGGGGGGCGTATCCCCACCCCGCGGCTCGCTGTAGAGGTGACACTGTTAGGCCAGCTGGAGAGCTCTGCATCACAGAGTCCCCCGCCAGAGCTCCCAGGGCACCCCTCCCCCCCTCCTCGGCCCTCCCCGTCGCTCTCTTAAAGCTGCACGCCCGTTTGCAGAGGGACAGCCCGCGGCACTGGATCGGGGCTCCCGGCAGAGCGGCCCCCCGGGGATGGCGGGGAAGGGGGTGTGAAAATGCAGCGTCAAACATTAACGCCCCCCCCTCCACTCACTGCGCAGCGCACTGGCTGTGCGGCCCCCATGCCCCAGTGGGCACAGGGCTGCAGTGGAAGGGGCCAGTCCAGCGAGGACTGCACGGGGCACCCCCCTTCTGGGTTGTCTGGGGGCCTGGCTTCCCCTGGGGTCCATCAGCAAGACAGGCTCCATGGGAGGCCGCGGGAGTGCAAAGAGAAGGGAGGATGGGACCCATTCCGCACTGCCACCTGCCTCTGCCGCACTCAGAGGGAGGGGAGAGAAGGGAGCAAGTGAGGGGGAAATACTGACCCTTTAGTTAAAATCATCTGCCAGCTCTTGTGGAGTCTATCACTGGGCTTTTAGCTGTGGCCGCGGAATTATTATGGGTCTTTTAATTAATGATCATTTGAATGTTCCTACAAACTAATAATATTTAACTCAAAGCAAGATTCCTTTTTGGGTGGGAGTTTCCCATTGGGGCCACCTGAGTTCACCGTACTCCAAGGTGATCAGTGACTTATCTTCAACCATATGGTACAACTTTAACAGCAGATTTACTGAGACGGCCAAGGGACTTGCTGGCTTGTGGAGTTACACATTGGATATAGTATAAAAGTTACTCTGTCTCTTAAGACGTGACAGCCTGGAGTTTACCAATCTATAGCTGCGTAAATATTAGATGTAATTAAAAACATTTAAAAACCTATTTCTCACCAACATCCATGTTTATTTATTTATATGGTAATATACAAAGACCTAGTGATAGCAAACTATTTTAACTGCAACAAAAAACAGGACGGCTACATCTCTATTACTATTTTAACTGCATAATTTTACCTAACTCTCTCAAGCAGGGACCTGTAGTTTAACCCATTTTTTCTATTGCAGTAGCACAACCAGCAAATGTTTTTTTACCTCTTTTAACTCATCCTATTTTTTATAGAAAGGCAACTAATTGGGATTTTTTTTCAGCGTTTGAGGACGTTAAATGTACCATGTATTAATATATTTGTATATATGCTACATACAGAATACTTAACCAAAAGTACCATAATCTAGTGTTATTTCTCTGGTCAAAGGACCCTAAAATTGTAAAACAGACTCAATAGCTTGTATTTTTTTAAATAAAATTACAGAAAGCTGCATAGGCACTATTTTTTAATATTTTAATTTTAGAGTTTGCTTCCTTTTTTTTCTGGTGTACAATAGCACAGAGAGTACTGATCATTCTTAATAGGATTAACATGAATTTTAATAGATATTTTGTATACTCTGGAGATTTATGCATGCATACATCCGCCCCAATACCCATGAAAATACATAATGAGATCGTGTATATTACATAGAATAATCTGTGTATTGATATTGTCTATATTTTATTGCTGTTCAATTTATTTGTGGTCTGTGATCAAGCACAGAATTTGCCTTATGTAAATGAAGATCTAATTTTGCTTTTACTTTTTATCAAAAAAACAAACTTACAGCTAAAAACACTTTTTTTTAATCACCATCTGCTACCTAACAAAAAGTCACTTCCCTGTTTTGAATATAAACAGCCTCCTAGTTGAAATAAGTAATTAATTTGCCATGTCCCAACTAAATAAGTCTTGTGGAAGTTATATCTGAAAATGACTGTTGCTTTATTAACGAGACTATCGTTTTTATTTTATGCATTTAGCACCAGGAGAAACTAAGAAAAAATAAACATAGAAAAGAGCTTGCCAATTTCTTAATGCTTCCGACTCAGTAGTTTAGTGGTTGTGCTGGGCAGTGTTAGAAGTTCGAGTTTCTTTCCAAAATATTTTTATATTATCATTTTGTATGACTGTAGCTCTTAGAAGTCCAACCCAAGATTGTGGCCTCTGTCTGTTATTGGCACTTTCATTATCTTTTTTGTGTTTTGGGGGGAAATTGGTATTCTCACCTACGTACCACACAGAACTGGTTTAATAAATAGTGGTTATTTTCAGGCCAAATCTGAGACATAAAGGGAAAGTACTCAGCAGTTCTGAAAGTTCCCAAGGTTGTATCTGTAGAGGTATGCCATGAAGCACAAGACAGGGTGTTTTTTATTAACAGTTGGCTTTTTGAAGCACATCAGCAGAAAGGATCATGAACAAGAGGTGTCATTTGTGGTCGCTGGCAGGCTGGCATCCCCAAGATTTGTTATTATGGGGCCCAACTTGCGTTAGTATGGGCCCAAGGGACAGAGGGGAAATATGAAAGATGATCTACAAAAAGGGCAAAATATTTTTGCTTCTTTGGTGCATGGGGCTCTTGCAGATTTTCGTGTATGTGCCTCTGTGTATAATCAGGAATGTTAAAGCTTGTCTCTTCCTCCACCACATCTTCCCCCCCATTGTTAAAGGATTTTCAGAAGATTCAAAAGTGGGCACTTTTCACCCCTAATCTGGAAGGCTGGGCGTCTGGTTGGCTCTTCCAAAGGACCTTCTCTCACAAGTGTGAGTTAAACAAGGATTAACAAACCCCAAAGGGCTTTAGACAGGCCAAAGAGAAATTAACTCCCCCCAGCCCCGTCAGGTTTCACAGACCACAGCCACAGGAGCAGCGTTAGATACTGACTGAAAAGTGAAAGCCGAAAATGTATCTGTGCAATTGTCCCCTTCCCTCCTGTTTTCTGACCCACTCTAATATTATTATTAACTATTATTATTGTAGCGCCCAGAGGCCCCTACCAAGGTCAGGGTACCACAAATGCTGGGTAAATACGAGTAAGGGGCAGTCCCTGTCTCAAGGATCTTATTATCTATGGCCCTGATCCTGCAAAATTGTATGCATGTGCTTTGTTGTATCTGCCATGAGGAGCAGTCCCAGGACACGTAAAATGAAGTAGGACTAGACTCTGGATCTTTGTTCAAGTTTAGTTCTCTGTTGGCTCAACCCACTACTTCCCCAGTCAGCCATAGCCCTTCTTAGAGTAGCTGTGCCCTTAATTACTAATGTATAATCCCTGGACAAAAAGAGAACGTGCTTTTCAAAAATCCTTTTTTAGGCCTTTTTTAAAGAAGCAGAAATGGGCCTGAGCCCAATTTAATTTTCTTTGCAGGTCACTTTAAGGCTTAATTTAAAATGAACAAGCAAACGTTTTGGGTTGACGTCTCCTTTCCCGGGGAGTGGTTTTACACTCCATAGTTCGATTAGCTGAGCTTCTCCTGATGGACATAAAGAGCAGTTTAAGTGTGAGGGTTTATGTGACAGTGGTCAAATCAGGACTGGCTTTCCTTTTCCAGACACCTCTGAGCCACCTCCCCAAAAGGGATCTGTCTGTAACTACTCCATGGGCGAAGTGTGCCTTCGTGAAAGGCCTATGAACTACTGAAATCCTACTTAAGCAATAGGTAGGACTTGTATGGCTCGGAGCACAAGGATTTATGTCACCCAAATAACATTGAAAATCAAAGCCTGAAACACTAGCTCAGCCTTTGATTCAACAAAATGGAGGAACCCTGGGTCCTTGTCTAACTTTCATGCCTTGCCCTCTTAAGAGACCAAACCAATCCCCTGGAATTGAACATCCTCTGAATTTTGAGGCACTTCAGATTCAGGCCCTGGATTATGTGTGGGGGACACCATCCCTGTCAAAATCTGTATTTAAAAAAAGGGGGATTTCCCAATTTATGTATGGTGACACGAATTCTTTAGTGTCAACTTTCAGAATGCTGGTTTCAGCAAAATGCACCCAGTTACCTTGAAAGTAACATCCTGCTGCACAAGTTGCCCTCATCACCAAGGGGAAATACAACAGGGTCACCAATAGGTAAAAACTAGCTGAGTTCTAATGTCTCTTTCTCTTGCGTTGTCCTCTGCTAAGGTAGAATTCTACTCCTGGTTGCAGGGTATAGCTGCCACTCGAGTCACAGACTTACATCCAAAACCACAACCAGGGGAAACTGGATCCCTCAAACTGAATTGTAGCAGAGAAGTTTTGGAGATTTCATACCTGGATTAATTCGTATAATTTTTATGCAGTTTGGTTAAATATAAGGAGCAATATTCTTCCTTTGACTGGCTTATGAAAAATCCATTAATGTATATATCTCTTTGGACCAGATCCTGAACCCTATATAAATCCTGAAGTTAACAGCTAAGATCATTTACACTGGCTGAACATCCAGCCCTATAAGTCTAAGCTATTAAACTATTTTCCTTTTTTGTTACATTTTCTTGTATCTACATGTGCTTCTCTTTGATTTGAAAAATCTGAAAAGCTCAAACCTAAGATGAAAAAAACTGAAAAAAAATCTGTAAAATTTTAAATGGCTTTCTCTGTGTATTTACATGCTATTTTAAATCACCTTTATATCTATTCCAAAATTTCCCAGTATTGGGGAATTTTGATAAAAAAAAATCAGAAAGAGATTCTTGTAAATTGTACAGTGAAAATATGTGGGCATATTTTTGCAGGAAATTTTAGCCAGCTCTCATATCTACAGCTCTTCCAGATAATGAGGGAAATCAGTCCATTAAATATCAGAAAACTGTGAGCAAAAATTGCTTGTGATAATTGCTTCAGATTGAGTGAGTTTGCTATTTAACCAGGTTTGCTTTCCACAAACATTTGAGAGCTTGAATTTACTAGTGCAAACCTAACAAAAAGAGAATTTTAAACTCAATTACTTTCAACAAAAGGGAGGTTTACATATTATATTATATTATATTATATTCCATGGTCATGACCAATAGATTTTGAATTAGGTCCTCAGTTACATACACTTATATTTATGCAGTTGTACACTATATATCATAATTGTACATTTGTAATATACAGGCAGAGGGGTATTTTTCAGAAATTTCAGCAAATTTTTTCACAAAACAACTCACATCTTTCAACAAAATATTTATAAAAAATGTCCCTTCTTTTTCAATTATCTGTAGTACTTGACAATATTTTTTCAAGATGGGCACATTTTTTCAAAATTTGCAAATTTTCTTATGTTTTGAATTATTTTTTAAAGGAATTTTTTTTGAAAATTTGTCCATGCAAGTCTTTCCCATGTTTCCCAGCACTGAACTGTTCTATATTATTATTATTATTATTATTATTCCTCAGACCAGGGCCTCCTTCTGTTAAGTGCTGCACATATACAGAACAAACAGACTGCCCATCTCAAACACCTCACAAATGTATTTTATTTCAGCGTGAGACCTTAAGATGGCTACTCTAGTGTGTGTGACATTGCTGCTCCACTACAAGCTGGAACTGTGTTTCATAGGCTCCATACTGCTCACACGTGGTAGACAGTAGTTGTCCTCCTTTAGGTCAAGTGGTAGCAGGGTCTGTGCTTTAGAAACAAAAGGATCCCAGGACAAACCCTGTTGCCACCAAAAAAACCCAAGTAGCCATAGTGTGCAGCCAAGTGACACTGAAGGCATTTCTCTATGCCACCTTTATACGGCATTTAAAGGGGCCGTGTTGGCTAGTTTCAGGCCTTAAATTTAGATTTACCAAAGCCAAGAGGAAAAGGTCCCAGTATAAACAGAAATATTAATGTTTCAAATCAAACAGTTTCTGGTGGAAAAGGGGCCAAGAATCCTTCCCCCCTTGCAGTGCTGGGAGCAGCGTAGGCACAGCAGCTTTGTCCTAGCTCACTCGAGTCAGAAAATGAAAGTAGCGGGGTGACAACACTGTCTCTTTTAGAAGTCAGTGTGATAGGAACACACATTTGCATGCAACAAGTCACTGCAAATTGGAGCAATACTTGTAAACCTGTTCAGACACACGGAGGATTAACCCTTGCATATCTGTGCCACAGTTTAGCTACGTGGCCAGCCCTCTGCGCATGCTTTCTGGCAGCTGCTGGAGGACAAAAATGAGCCCATTGTTTCTCCTTAAAGCGAAGGAAGAGGGAGAAATAATTTTGGAATTTTAATCAGTTGCAAAACCAAACAAAATGCAGCTTGGTAACTACCTGCGCTTCACCAAAAGCCGGATCCTAATCTCAGTTACAGTGGAGGGAACCGGGCGAGACTGGATTTGAAGTGATGTGAATGAGCTCCGAGTTTGCCCCGTGGCGCTGGAATTTAGGGGGTAATTCCCCAGGCAGGGTCTCACTCTCCACAAGACTCAGTGGGTCTGGACACAGCAGAGATGTGAGGATCCACTGGGCCGCTTGCTGGCTTCCGTGAGGCAGACTTGCCTCAGCAGGTGTACATTTGGAGCAACTTCCCTGACGTGGAGCCCGTCAAGCCACCCTGCAGTGGCTGCAGAGCATGAGTTCCAGCCGAGTGCTGGGAACCAGGTGCAAACCCCAGCGTGGTGGTGAGTTCTGTACTCAGCTTTCACCAACCACTCGCCCAGTGTAAGCCCTCCAAGTGCTATAACATGGAGTCAGAGACACTTCCTGGGGCACTGCAGTCTGTCCTGCCATGCAGGTGAGTCTGCCCTTGTGACAGCTGGGCCCTTACTCCAAGGATCGCAGCAATACTCAGGTTACTCCCAGTCCCAAAGGGTCAGTCACTTGCCCCAGGTCAGTGCTTTAGACCTCACACCAGAGACAACCCTGCCTGCTAATACTCAACGGTCCTCAGATTTCTAATGGACAAAGCCCAGAGCCAGCAGAGTCAACGGTCCTCAGATTTCTAATGGACAAAAAGGAAGCTAGAAAGTTATGCACAAGGTTAAAGCTGGGGAACAAAGATACACACGAAAGCAATAGAAGCACTGTATGTCCTTCCGGGCTACCTCAGGCCCACGCGCTCTTTGGCTTTTGCCTACTACTCCTGGCTCCACAGAGTCCAAGCAACATATAGGTTTAGTGCTCCCTTGTTAGGGGTTTTTAATCCCTTTCCCTTTCTGCTGTGCTCTGCAAACTCAGCTGATAGGAGGAATTCACTGGCAAGACTCATCTTCATGAGGTGGGGGGAAAGTAAACCAAGTCTTTTGTCCTCTTTAACATTGCACTCTTGTCCGTCTGGTGTGGCCGGGCCTTCCTGCTCAGGCAGGCCAGAACACCTCGTGCTGGAGACCAGCATGTCACACTAGTGAATCTCTCTCTCCTGGCTGGTGATTTACAGAGTTACACGGGCTCACAATCAGGGCCGGATTAAGACCTTTAGAGGCCCTAAGCACTGAAAAGATTATGGTGCCCCCCCCCCAGTATGTAATTCAAAATAAAAACAATACTATACCGTAAAATCTCTTTTTTTTTTTTTTTTGGTGCCCCTGGTTTGCTGGTGCCATAAACACATGCTTAGTCTGCCTATTGGATAATCCAGCCCTGCTCACAATACAACCGTTCACATGTTCCCTCGCAATATGGGACTTGGATGTGGCACGGGGGGGGGGGGGGCGGATTAATGCCAGCTGCACTTTACCATGGAGTCTAAACACTAGACACATTCGTAGCCCCCTAATACCTTCTTTAACAATTCTAACCCACAGGCAAGCCAGGCTGGTTCCAGCTCCTTATTAAGGATGTAAAAGACTAGTCGACTATCTGATAAGCATTTGAGATAGAGGCAGCAAAGGGGGGAGGGAAGGGGTACTTCAACTTTGAAATCCCAAGGCGGCTTTTCAAAAGGGCAGCCGCTGCACAGCTGATCCACGGATCAGCTGTGCAGCAGCTGCCCCTTTAAAATGCTGCCTGTGCGCCTTTCAAAGGGGCAGCCATGGAGCCCAGGGTCAGCTGGAGACTCCAGCTGACTCCGGGGAAGTGCTGCTTAGAACCCGAGGTCAGCCCCGCTCACCCCAGGCTCCGCGTGGCATGCAGTGTAGCATGGAGCCCCTGGGGTCAGTGGGGTACTGTGAGTCCCCCGTTGAACCCGGGCTCCGTGGCTTTGAAATGCACAAGAACACCCGCTGGGGACTCTTGTGCATTTCAACGCAGGCACGCCCGTGCAGCCCAGAGTCAGTGGGACTTCTCGCTGGCCCCAGGCTGTACGCGGAGTTCCGCATTCCTCTTTTGAAATGTACAAGAGCTCCATTAGGGGCTCTTGTACATTTCAAAGGAGGAATGTGGAAGTGTCTATTGACTAGTCAATTAACCGCATTTTAACATCCTTACTCCGTATTTGCAGGATACAGTGGAGACAAGAGCACCTTTGGGTGAGCTGCACCTGGCCTGCCAGCGTCCCAGAGGCTGTTATGCCCGAGGTCCACTGACAGAAATGCAAGAAGCAGGCCCAGGGGGAGCTATGCTACTGCAAGGTTTTGGTGCTATGCAAAGCCCATTTAAATCAATCGAATTACTCTGCTGGCTCTGGGCTTTGGAGCAGAGCCTGGTGACTGTGCAAAGGAGAGAGAAACCCAGAACTCCCATTGATACACTCGCTGCATGGCTAGAGTAGCATTTGGACCTGCCCCTGAAAACAGACGAGTAACTTTGCTTTTTAGTGTTTTAGTTCCATTGAAGCCAATAGAACAGCCACCCTGATGCCAGCAATCAGACACTTGGCCTGCTAGAGAAAGCATTTTTCTAACTGCTCATTCGCAAGAGAAAACTTTTGCTGGAATTTAAAAATAAAATATTTTAAGAGAACTGTAAAAATTCTCTTTGTTTCCAGAAATGAGCCCCATATTCCTCAGATATATGTAAACAAAACAGCATATGAAAAAAGTAGCATTGATCTATGCACTTTCTGTGGGAAAACTTTAGCAACTTACATAATCAATTGCCAGCATATTTCTGTAGCTAAATCCAATTACTACAGTCAAATTGGCATGAATATTTGTTGTGCGAACCTTTCAGTAAAGACAAAGGGCTTTTTTTTCTTCACTTTCTTCTATTAGAATTAGAATAAGTACAGAGAAGGGCAGCAGAATGACTGGGATATGGAACAACTTCCATATGAGGAGAGATTAATAAGACTAGCACTGCTCAAATGAGACAAGAGACAACAAAGGAGGAATCTGATCAAGGTCTATAACAGGGGTAGGAACCAATGTTCTCTCTAAGTCAGTGGTCCCCAACCTTTTTGGATGGCGGGTGCCGTGCGGGGCTGCCAGGCCGCCCGGGGGCGGGGGCCACGCATGCACCGTGCTCCCGGGGGCGATGCTAGGCGGGCGCACATAAATGCCCCGGCAGGTGCCATGGCGCCCGCCAGCACCACGTTGGGGACCACTGCTCTAAGTTTTCCCATCCATGTGCAGAATACATTTTGTGACATGCACCAAGGCACAGGCAGATGTGCACCACCAACAGAAACATGCTACTGGCTATACTCAGCTGTGGGCGCTCTGCCAATCAGATGGGTGGCACCTCAATCTCTCCTGAGCAGCCGCCCAAGCACTTATCTTACAGGGAACACTGGGGGGGAAACCTAAGGCCCGGGGGCTGCATGCTGCCCCCGGTTTGCTTGGATCTGGTCTCTGAGGCTCAGGGCTCCCCCAGCATTGGGGAGCCCATGCTAGTGAGGGGTGGTTTGTTTGGTTTTTTTGTTTGGTTGGTTGGTTTTTTGTATCTTACTTGTGTGCAGCCCCTGGCTGATTTTGCTGTGGTTCAGTGGCCCCCAACCCAAACAAGTTTCCTCGCCCCTGGTCTATAAAAACATTAATGGTCTGGAGGAGAATACAGAAGGGTTATTTACCCCTTCACTTAACACAAGAACCAGGGGTCCCCCAATGGCATCAATAGTCAGCAGGTTTAAAACAACTCAAAGGAAGCACTTCACACATTTCAGTCAGCTGGGGAATTCCTTGCCAGGAGATGTTGTGAAGGCCTGAAGTATAACCGGGTTCCAAAAAGAACCAGATCAGTTGATAGATGATAAGTCCTTCGATGGCTATTAGCCAAGATGGTCAGGGATGCAACTCCATGATCTGCATGTCCCTGTAGCCCCCCCGTCAGAAGCTAGGACAGCAAGTGCTTAATTTGTTCCAGGGCTGAACCCCCAGGACCTCTAGGCCTGGCAGCTCAGAGCCTGGCACCTCCAGGCCTGGCAGCTCAGAGCCTGGAACCTCTGGCCTTGCTGTGTCAGTTATGAATGGAAACAATGGCTTGACCCCAGCACTTCTTTCATTACAAATTAAGCTCTCATGACAGGAGATAGCTCTGTTCTGTCCACTCCCTCTCGGGGCACCTGGCACTGGCCACAGTCAGCAGACAGGACCCTGGGCCCTTTGGTCTGACAGTCTGGCCGTTCTTACGTTCTTTCCACTATCCAATTTTACGAGAGAGGAAACTTACTCAGAGGCTCCCTGTAAGTTAATAACAACTTTGAAAACAGGACATAATTAAAAATGATACAATCCCAGATGGTGCTTATTTGGTTTTGAGAATGTGTTACACTTTTTCCTTGCCTCTTCATTAAAATGTTGTTGTTTGGTAAATTTAGCGTTCCTTTTTCTGAGTCTGCCTTTTATTTCCTCCTCCAGAATCTGCTTTGAATTAATGAAATTCAAACCCAGCAAATGGGGGATGGAGATTATATATTTTCCCATGTTATTTTATTCATTTATGTGCTTATTTGGTTGCGGGGGGGCGGGGAAGGGCTGGGATGTAATAGGTTAGCAGGGAAAAACTAGCTGTTTGGGCCAGGCTGGGGCTGGGACTTCGGTGATCTGAGTTCATTTCCCAGGGCAGCTCTCGCCTCCCCTTATGAGCCAGGCCAGGAGTGGAGGCCAGGCAGGTTGCAATGTTCAGCTGCTCCGCAGGGAGCTAAAGGAAGAGGCGATGCTGAGCATTGGACGCTGTTGGGTGAAGAGCACGTCTGACAACCTGGCTGTCTTGGCACAAGATGCTCTTCAGGGAAGCCAGAAGTGACTGGGCAGGAATCCCTGGGGCCATGACCTAGCGGGGTTTGAATGGGCGGGTCGATGCCAGCAGTCCAGCTCCTGTGAGGAGTAAGGGAAGCCAGCGGGGGCGAGGGCTCCCTTCAACTTCCCGCAGCATGGCCGGCACCAAAAGTCGATGGAAGATGCTTCGACTCCAGCTGCGCAATTAACGTAGCTGAAGTTGCGCGGCCTAATTCGACCTTATCCCCTAGTGTAGGCCAGGCCTGGGTGAGCATCTCTGGCCTATGTTGGACAGGACGTGAGGTTGGAGGCTCAGCATCCCTTTGGGCCTTGCCATCTCTGAATCTCTCTCTGGTTCAGTTTCCAGATGTGCAGAACGGGGAGCACTCCCTACCCCACAGGGTGGGATCTTCAGTATTCCCGAAGTTCCAGATACCGAGATGGTCACTTTCAAGGCCCTTTCCAGTCAATCCCGCCCTCCCTCTGTCCTCTCCGTCAGCACCCATCTCCCGTCAGCCCGCGACACTGCCCCTGCTGCCTGTGCCTGTGGGCTCTGCCCTGCGTGCCTGGGAGGTGCTGTCCACAAACCTCTGCAACGCTGCCTCATTGACTCTCCTCGGTGCTTCCCAGATAGGGGTGAGGCCACAGGTGTGCTGAGATCACTCCCCTGCCTGCCCGTGTCCAGTGGCAGCCTCTGGTCTAGGCGGGCGATGCCCACAGGGCAGCAGGCGTGACTGCCGCATGTGTAGACACCCCGGGCTCACTAGTCAGATCACCGGTAGCCCAAGGAGCAATGACAATGAAGCTGTGGTAGCACAAGCAGGTGCCCATGCAGGACAGGATCCCGTGTGTCTGCACGTGCTGTGGTCACACCTCCTGCGTGTAGTGTAGACGTGCTCCGAGACTGTGAGCTTCCCCGGACAGAGAGCAAAGCGCTTGTACCACACGCAGCATAAGGCAGTCCTGGGGGCTCTGGGAACACAAACACTACACAAGAACACCGATAACGGCTGGATTCCGCGCTCACGAAAGCAAAGGCAACACTCCAGTGGGTGAAGGAGCAAGGCCTTGGGGCCAAATCCCTCCTCAAGCATAGGGCCAGCTCCCGCATGCCACGTCCGCCCTGGGATTTGGGATTCGCCCCCAGCTTTGCCATGCCCACCTGGCATTTTGGCGAGATTCACTCTCTTGGGCACCCTCAGACACGCCTGGGGGTGGGGCTTTGTCTCCTATCTGGGCAAATCCACAGTAACGCCGCTAACTGGCACAGGCGTGCACGGGATTTACACTCGCATTGCAGAGCAGGGTGAGGCTCAGGCTGTTGTAGTCCTGTGGGTAAAGCCACATGGGTGGTGTCCATCTCGGGAATTACATGCGCTTTGCTGCCCTGTGCTCTTCCTCTCACCTTGCTAGTTTTTTCAGTGCTGGACTGTGACGGGGCATCTGCCCCACACTGGCCCTTTAAGGGTTAAAACCCAGCCCTGGGAGAGGGCTGCAGAGATGGATCCAGCAGCTGAGGCAGAGACAGCCAATTAGGGCCCAGCTGGGGCTGTATAAATAAGGGCTCCTGGGCAGAGGAAAGTCTAAGCTCACTCTTGCTCCAGCTGGGGAGCAGGAGGGACCTGGCTGCCAGGGAAGCTGGAGGCTTCCTGACTTAGAGCAGGGCTGGGGAAAGGCAGGCAGGCAGGCAGAGCTGAGGAAGTTCTGGCCAAGCAAGGGCTCAGGCAAGGCCTGAGGGTACTAGGGCTGCAGGGGGGCAGCCAGGACAGGCAACGGAAGCAGGTCCCCATCCCCTTGCCAATGAGGAGTGGCCATTTCAGACTAGTTTGGCCCTGTGGCAGGGGCTAGCTGACCACTGGCAGTGGGTCACTGAGGCAAGGTGCGCATAGGGGGCTGGGGGTTCCTAGAGGAAGAGGACCCCAGAGGGTGGGGCCCTGCAGCAGAGCAATACCCAGAGGGGAGGACACAATGGTCTGGGAGGGACGTGTGTCCTAACACAGATGTGGAGGAAAAACAGGTAACAGTGGGTGAGACACCAGCCAGAAGGGGGTGCTCCAGAGCTGAAAAGCTACTTGCCACAGTGTCCAGCAGGAGGTGCTCTTGGCAGTGAGTCCTGCCCTGTTACATGGGCTGTTTACCATTTCCCAGAACCAGGGGGATGGCCTGGGCCAGAGCTCCCTGGAATCCCCTGGACTCTTTCCACTGAAGTCAAAGGATGTTGGGTCATGGCCTCATGGCCCCTGGAATTGGGTCTGGCCTCAAGGGCCCGGTTGATCAAGGGGTGTTGGCACCTAAAGCTGCAGAGAGGCATCTCGTGGGACTTTAAAAAGTGCCTAGGCCCCTAACTCCCCTGGATTTCAGGGATGCCAGTCTGTACCTTAGGTGCCTAAAAACCTTGGTAAATGTGGCCTGAAGCTGCCAAGCCCACCCTAAATCTTCAAGGGGGTACTTTCAGCTACTTGCATTGGCCCTATTACCAGAGCATTCAAGCACCTTGCTGTCCTGAACAGAATCAACCCTCCACTGTACAGAAGGGTAAATGATGCAAAGGCGGACTAGGAGACTTGCCCAAGGTTGCAGAGAAGGGCAGTGGCCAAGGCTAGCGGTCCAACTTCTGCCTCCTGCTTTGTCCCTCTTATGCTAAGGAGCTTGCACTGGTTGGCCCCCACACATGGCTACGTCTACACTGGCAGCTTCTTGAACAAGAACTCTTCTGCGGAAGAGTTCTTGTGCAAAAACTCTTCCACAAGAGAGCGTCTACACTGGCATGTGGTTTTGCGCAAGAGCATCCATGCCAGTGTAAATGCTCTCTTGGCGCAAGAAAGCTGTGATGGCCATTTTAACCATAGGGCTTTCTTGTGCAAGAAATTCATGTTTGCCTGTCTACACTGGCCTCTTCTGGAAGAGCTCTTGCACAAAAGGGCTTCTTCCTGAGCGGGAGTGTCAGAGTTCTGGTGCAAGAAGCCCTGATTTTATACATTAGAACATCAGTTTACTTGCGCAAGAACACGCGGCCAGCGTAGACAGGCAGCAAGTTTTTGCGCAAGAGTGGCTGCTTTTGCGGGAGATCGCGCCAGTGTAGACACAGCCACAGTGTATGTGCCCCTTGAGTTCCTCAAAGGGTGTGCAGGCTAGTGCTGTATAGGGGGGGGCAGACTGAATTACCTGCCGGCCCGTCTGGCCTTGGACTCTGGGACTCTAGACAAAGCTGAACTGTGAGGTGCTCGGAAGAACATAAAAGCAGCCAGACTGAGCCAGATCAAAGGTCCATCTAGCCCAGCACCCGTCTGCCACCAGTGCCAGCTGCCCCAAGGAATGAACAGAATGGGGAATCATCGAGTGAGCCACCCCCTGTCACTCATTTCCAGCCTCTGACAAATAGAGGCTAGGGACACCAGCCCTGCCCAGCCTGGCTAATAGCCACTGATGAACTGTCCTCCACGAACTTATCTAGCTCATTTTTCAGCCCTGCTATAGCCTTGCCCTTTACCACACCCTCTGGCGAGGAGTTCCACAGGTTGACTGCACTGTATGAAGAAAAACTTCCTTTTGTTTGTTTTAAACCTTTGCAGGTGCTAGCTCTGTGGGTGTTCTGGGGCTGGGACACCCATGGGGAAAAATTAGTGAGTGCTCACTTACACACACACACACACACACCATGAACAGCTGTTTCTCAGCATTCAGGATGCTCTAGAAGGGGGGGAGGAGCAGGAATGGGGCACACTTTGGGGAGGAAGTGGGAAAGAGATGGGGCAGGGGCAGGGGCTGGGTGGAGTACAGTTGGAGCAGGGGTGGAGAGCGGAGGTTTAGAGTGCGGAGTCTGGGGTGGGGAGATCAAGCACCCTCTGGCTAGGGGGGAAGTTGGAGTCTATGTCGGCTCTTAATTTCATTTGGTGACCCCTAGTTCTTGTGTTATGAGGAGTAAATAACACGTCCTTATTGAGTGTCTCCACACCTGCTATGACGTCACAGACTCTATCCTGGCCCCGCTTAGTCGTCTCTTTTCTAAGCTGAGAAGTTCCAGTCCCATTAATCTCTCCTCATACAGAAGCCGTTCCGCTCCCCTCATCATTTCTGTCGCCCTTTCTTTCAACTTTCTCCAATTCCAGTGCAACTCTTCTGAGCCGGGGCGACCAGATCTGCCGGCCGTGTTCCGAGGGGGGCGGGCCGTGGATTTACAAGGAGGCAATTTCCTGTCGTAGGCTCAAGGCCCCATCCTGCTGTGGCTTAGGCTCATGCTCGGGGTCCCACTGTGCCCAGTGCTGTGTGAACGCAGAGGGCAGGCAGCACCTCTCCCAAAGAGCTTGCATCCAACCAGAGCAAGGAAGCACAGTGCACAGATGGGGAATTGGGGCCCAGGCTGGTGAAGTGACTCGCTCATCCTCTCAAAGGAAGTCTGGAGCAGTACTAGGAGTCTAACCCAGATGTCCTGTGCCCCAGTACCTAAACCACAAGCCCTCCCTTCCTTTTTGCTGTGCGAGGTGCTGTACAATACCTAGCCCTTCCCATGAGGCGATCTCAAAACACTGTATAAAGGAGATCAATACCATTAGGCCTATTTTACAGATGGGGAAATTAAGGCATAGAGAAAGGAAAGTGGTTTGTCCAGCAAGACATAAAACCCACATGTCCTGAGGCCCAGTCGTGTGCTCTGTCCACTAGGCCACACTGCCTCCCCCAGAGATTGTTAAATGAGGGTGTGTTATGACAGGTGGTTGCATGGCCAGTTTTAACTATTCATAAACCTCAGCACAGGGCCCCCAGATCACAAAACTGGCCTAACAATCATGATTTTTTTAAAGTCTAGTTTTTGTTCTTTTAGTTTACACTTTTGGTTTTTGAGACTCGCCTCGGGCTTTCTAACTTCTATCCAGGCTGAAGCTAGCGTTGAAAGGAAACTGCAATGGGCCCATGATGATCCCCTGATTCCAGGAGTTGGGGCTCTAAGAATAACACCAAACATTGCAAGCCAAGAGCCTGGGAATGGATTGGCAAGCGGTTGGTAATTGCGGAGGAAGAGCGGGGAGAGGGCGAATCCAGAGGTCCCAGTCTAGACTTTGCTGCGCTTGCTCAGAGCAACTTATTTCAGCAAGTGCAAGAGGATACCCCCAGAGGCTACGTTTGGTTCCTCTGGCAAACTGGGGATTTAGGGAGAGCCAGGTGTGCCCTGCCCTCACTCACAGCCTGACAACCCACATGACATACATGGGGCTTTGGCCAGATTTTCTCCTCCCATTGGCAGGGTGCAGCCCAGCCCTTCATGTCTGTAACATGCTGTATTGTTATAGCAGCAGCCCCTGTGCCCAGAGGACGGGCACATCCATCAGATAAACCACCTGCCACCAAGTGGCTGCAAATTGGTCCTCCGGGCGACTGGGTCTCAGCAGGAGGACTGAATTTGTCCTTGTCACGGAACCTAGAAAGTGCCTGTGTGCCTGACTCCTATTGATTTCCATGCAGTCAGGTGTCTAGGGTCTCTTGTACAACCCCCGTTGGCACCGAGGGATGGCAGAGGTGCATTACCAGAGATCAGTGCAGTGCTGCCTAGTGGGAAGAGTGCCAGCCTGTGGCACACTCCACAGGCCTGCATTCTCTTCCTGGCCCTGCCGCAGGCCAGTGGGATGGCCTTGGGCAAGTTACCTCACCGTTTGGTGCCTCAGTTTCCCCAGCTCTAAAATGAGGGTGTCGCTGCTCTTTAAGACCTACCGACGAAAGGCATCATGAGGAAGCCAGGGGTTATGGTGACTGCTGTCATCCCAGGCAGAAGGCTTCAGTCTCTTTCATGAGACTTGCCCCGCCTCAGTTATAAACTCGCCATACGGAGTGGGCGTGAGGGACAACATCAGTCTCCCTTCTATCGCAAAGCTCTCCCGCACTTCTCCCACCGCGAACATGCGACCAGGTCTGGGGTGAGGCAGTGGGAGTCACCATTCCGCATCAGCGAGCCCAGGCAAACAGCACCCTGCGGCCAAGCCAAGGGGAAATGGGAGCGAAGTGTGATGAACTGCTGCCATGGGCTGTGCTTGTTGGGGAAGGGGTATGAGAAATGCAGCCAGACCATGAGATGTGACCCCTCCGCACAGCCAGGCCATGTCTCCGAACTGTTGGGGATGTTCTCCAAGGCCAGTGGAATCAGGATGCAGCTTCTTGCGAAGGGCGCTGCGTTTACTCAAACGGCACGTTGTCGATCCCCGCAGCCAGCTCGCTGGGGTGTGTAAATATGGGCTCAGGAGCCATGGGATCTGCACAGCAAACATCCTTCTGAGCACCTCCCCAGAGCCCGGCTGAGCCCTGGCCTCCCCTCCCTCCAGAGGACTCGGCGCTGCTCCACTCGCTGGGGCAGAGGGTTTTCCAGAGGAGCTCGAGATCCCGGGCCCCCCACTCGAGACCCGATTCTCAGGAAGCACCGAGTCCCCCACCCCTTTTCAAATTCAGCCACCTTCACAGCCATTTTGAAAAGCGTGGCCTGGAGCCACTTTGTCAGGATCCAGGTACCACCTGGTTCTGAAACTCCTGGGTCTGGATCCAGACGCGGCAGCTGTTCGTGAGCCACAGGTGCAAAGCACGCAGGAAGGAAACAATCCCTGGGTCTCTACCTGCCACATGCCGGGGGCTCGCCGTTCAATGCACGTGCACTATCGCTGTGTCCAGCACTTACCGCCCCATGATCAATCCACTCTCATGTGGGCCTCAGTGTGTCAGCGCGGCTCAGACCCCCACCGGCGGCAGGGAATTGCCACTCTCATGGCGTGGCTGGGACAGCGCCGGGGCCATGCCTGCGGACTCAATGGGACTGATTTCCGAGGGAGCAGGGTCAAGTCCCAGATTTTCACGTTTGGAAATGGGGTTCAGTGCGCCCCAGTGGGGATTGCTGGCAGTGCTGGCACAAGGGCACACAGGGAATCTGTAGCCCAGGTGGGAACTGAATGTAACTCTCCTGCGGCCCAGTCAGTGCTTTAAGAGCAAGGACCGTCTTTTCTCGAGGAGGGTGCTGGAGAAAATTGGAGTAGATAGACAACATTCAGTGCTCAGCTCCTGTACAGAGCAGCACTTGCCAGCTGTTGTGGGAAAAGTACTATTGGAAGGAAAAATAGAATGTTTATCCCCATCCTATAGGCCCAGAAACTGAGGCATGGAGAAGTGAAGTGATTTGGTAAAGGTTATACAGTAGGTCAGTGGCAGAGTCAGGAAAAAAAGGCAGCACTCCTGAAGCACCAGACCCTTTCGCTTCCCAGTGAGGCAATAAACAGAGCTAGAAAAGAAGAGAATATAGGAACATAGTACCCGGTACAAAAGAGAAAACGCGTCCAGTTTTGATTGGCAAAATGGACCAGCCAGGCGTGGCCGGAGACAAGAGGCATTAGCAGGTCAAGAATATCAGTGAAATTTCAGTCAAGAGATGATTTTTAATGCTGATTTGTAGGTTCCTGACCACTGGGGACATACGAGTCTCCGCAGTTTGGGACTTAGGTTCAGCAGGAGGCTGATCTTAGCCTAGCCAAGTTGCTTTGGGCTGTAGCAGCATGAGGCTGGCATTCCCAGGAGAGGCAGCTGTGGTGAATTCTGTAGAGAGATCAAGTCAGAGCTGCCGTGAGCCCAATCTCTCTCACAGCGATGCCAGCATCCTCTCTGCTGCCCGGAAGCGCCCAGTGCTGAGGCAGCAGGACAATAACCCAGGGACAGCACCTGACTGTCTGGGGACCCAGGCAGGGCCGACTCCGGCACCCCCAGCGATCAGGCTCCACTTGCAGAAATTGCATTTGTTGGGTCTACGGTCCCTTAGGGCCAGGCGTGGTTGAAGCCCTGCCTCCTGCACAGCTGACACGCCTTCCCGTCGTTTCTGCAGACAGCCCTTAGCTTTTGGTTGAGCTAGAGCACATCTTCCGGAGCAGACAATTCTTCTAGAATACAGTCATTTTGACTTAGGAATAGAGAGTCTACATGGGACATTATACTAGTGTAGCTAGAGAAAAATAATTAGCCTGCTTTAGCCATGCCAGTCAATTTCCGCATGGAGATAGCCCTTTGTGCCAGCTTCTTTCTTTCTTTCTTTCTTTCTTTCTTTCTTTCTCTGTTTTGCCCATGTAATTTGATCACTGTCTCCCTGGCATCCGGCCCACCTTATTAAAAGATCCTTTGAAGACACGCACATAAATTTAAAAATAAAGAAGGCAACAATGAACAAAATGGGATGAGAGGAGACAGAGAGAGCCCTTATAAACACACCATCCTAAAACAACCCAGGTTTGTTTGCAAGCTGACTAGGGCAATGGAAAATGAGAGGAATTCCTCACCCCAAATGGATCTGGCTTTACTGCCAGCTGGCACAGGGCAGTTTGTATCAGCTGGCATGAGGAGATAAAAGGGGAACAGTGAATCATCTTACCGAGCCCCACACATTTTTGCAGTTGGCAGGGGATTAACACGAGGAGGGTGGCTTTTGTTCACTGTTGTGTTTTGTCGGTCACCTCCCTTCTGTAACTGTTAGTGTAGCTACCGTGAATAACACCCAGTGTGCAGCCCCGCGGAGCTGGGGGCTGGACAAACGCGCAGGAGGAGGTGCCCTGTGCCACAGAGTTGGCAGTTTCAATGCACAAAGGGAGCACAATTATCCTCCTTTCCTAGAGGGGTCGCTGGCCCTGGGAGACTAAGGGAGTTTGAGGAGGAGCTGGGAACGACGGGGGTGGGGAAAGGGGAGGAGCAGAGAAACCGTCTTGTCCCCATGGGAGAAACTGCCACACAGCACACCTGACACAAGCCCACCAAAGCAAGGAGACAACATGCAGCCACCCAGCAGTACCACCCCTCTGTCCCACAACACGCACCTCCCCTCCCCCAACAGACTGTACACCGCACCGCTGCTCTAACAGATACACACCTCACAGCCTTAACTCTGCCCCTGCCAGCACCAGCTGGTGTCACCCCCTTGACTTACCATCCTGCGCCCAGGTCTTTACCGAGCACCCCTTGGCCAACACAGCCACAAGCCAGAGCGCCGGGGAAAGCTCCTGCTCAGGGGGTATGTGTAGAGGGACGGAGATAAGGCTGCATGCATGAGCTGTGGTGCATGCTAGCTGGGGAGGCGGGAAGCGCAACGATAGAGGGGATGCAGTGTTAGGTGTCTTAACTACTTAGTGTGAGCATGTGTGTGTGCATGTGTGAGAGAGGCAACCTTTATTGCTTCACAACGAAGTGTGTGTATGTATGTGTGTGAGTGTGTTAATAACATACATAGTGCTGGGTGAGCCGTCAGCAAAATTATTGGCCAGCAACTTCTCCAGGGATTTTCACCTTCCTTGCACCCACCCCATTTTCCATCCATTGATCTGGGCGGCCTTGTGTCCTTCTGACCTGAATGGCTCACCAAGGCTCTGGGCCCTGGGGGTCCCAGTTGCCTGCAGAAATGGGCAGTAGCCAGGCACTTCTTTGATGCCCTGCTGTTTATTTGCAGGGGACTGACAAAGTCCTGCGTCCCAGAGCGGAGAAGAGCCAAGCGCAAAAAGCCCCGTTTCTTAGCTCTTTGGCCAACACCAGATCCCAAACCCTCTCTAGCTTCTTCCAGGCTCATAGTGCCTCAGCTGCTGGCTGCTTGGCCTTTCCTTGCTGCTCTTCCTCCCCCTCCAGCCTGTTCCTTTTCTTCTCGGTTTCTTTCTGCGAGTGTTCTCCTACGCCGGCGCCCAGCTGGACACTGTAACCAGAGGAGCCTTCTGTCCCCATGGTGCTGGGCAGATTCTTTCAGGCTTCATATTGGGTGTGGCCCCTTTACAGTCCTCTTAGGACCGATCGATGTTAGAAAATTAGATCATAGGAATGGCCAGACTGGGTCAGACCAAATGTTCAATGTCTTGTCTTCTAACAGTGGCCAGTGCCATGTGCCCCAGAGGGCGTGAACAGAACAGGGGATCATCAAGTGATCCTTCCCCTGTCGCCAATCCCCAGCTTCTGACAGAAGCTAGGGACAACAACCCTGCCCAGCCTGGCTAATAGCCATTGATAGACCTAACCTCCATGAATTTCTCTAACTCATTTTTGAACCCTACTATGGTCTTGGTCTTCACAACATCCTCTGGCAAGGAGTTCCACAGGTTGACTGGGCATTGTGTGAAGAAATACTTCCTTTTGTTTGCTTTAAAATCTGTTGTCAATTAATTTCATTTGGTGACCCCTAGTTCTTGTGTTATGGGAACAAGTAAATAACTTTTCCTTGTTCACTTTCTCCACACTTGGCATGATTTTACAGACCTCTGTCATATCCCCCCTTAGCCTCCTCTTTTCCAAGCCCAAAACTCCCAATCTTTTTAATGTCTCCTCATATGGCAGCCGTTCCAAACCCCTCATCATTTTTGTTGTCCCTTTCGGAACTTTTTCTAGTGCCAAGCAACATGCTCTAGAGGGGCCATGCCTGCTAGCAGGGCTGGAGCTAGTGTGCTAAACAGAGCATGGGGGATAGTGCTGCCCTAGGGGAGGCTTGGGAGTATCACCGGAGCGCAGACACTGGGGGCCAGATGGGTCCTTGCTCACGAGGCCTGGCCAGCCTCTGCCTTGGCCACGTGGGATTTCTCATGCTCTAAGCCATGCCCTGCTCATGAGAGCCTGTGTTCTTGGCCTGGTAGCTCACACCCAGCTGCAGTATAGACGTACCTTGCAGGGATGTCAAATTTCGATTATTTGGCTAATCAAAAAGTCGATGCAATTTGCATCGATTCTTTGATTAGTCGATAAGGACACTTCAAACGCAAAAGCGCTGCAGAGAGCATGGGGCCAGTGGGGGACTCAAACAGCCCCCTGCTGGCCCCATGCTCCCTGTCTCATTTCAAAGCAGCAGCGCCACATGGAGCCGGGTCAGCTGAGGACTCGGAGTCCCCCACTGGCCCCGGGCTGCACGTGGCATTTCAAACCAGCAGCACCGCGTGGAGCCCAGGGTCTGAAGCTGCTTTGAAACACCCCTTCCTCTTCCCCTTCCCTTGCTGCCTCTTTCTGATAGAGGCAGCAAATGGGGGGAAGTGATTAGTCAACTAGTTGTTCACATCCCTAGTCCCTTGGGGTATGTCTACACTGCCACCCTAGTTCGAACTAGGGTGGCTAATGTAGGCATTCAAACTTGCAAATGAAGCCCGGGATTTAAATATCCTGGGCTTCATTTGCATGTTCCTCGGCGCTGCCATTTTTAAATGCTCAGAGTTCGAACTACCTGCCCGTATGTGGCACGGACTAGGTAGTTCGACCAAAGCTCAACTACCGCTATTCCTCCTGCAAGGAGGTTTAACGGCAGTTCGAATTAGAGCTTTAATTCGAACTACCTAGTCCGTGCTGCGCGTGTAGCTGCGGCAGGTAGTTCAACTACGGGCATTTAAAAATGGCGTCATTGAACATGTAAATGAAGCCCAGGATATTTAAATCCCGGGCTTCATTTGCAAGTTCGAATGCCTACATTAGCCACCCTAGTTCAAACTAGGGTGGCAGTGTAGACATACCCTTGGTGACTAGAGGTGGCAGTGGGGTAATAAGTACACTGAAGACACGTCTCTGCATGTCTGGATGTCTCCTACCCACTTCTTCCTTTTGGTTTTTTAAATTTCATCCTGAGCTTCAGTTGGAAAAATTCCACCAACATTTCTCTGAGTTTCTTTAAGATTTTAAAAAAATTCTTTAAGATTAAAATAAAAAAATTGTCAACATTGTCAAGTTCAAACCGATTTCCTCCAGCTGTCGTGACAGGTCAGCACTGAGGCCCTGCGGTGTCTCACGGGACAGTCGCCGGTGATGCCCCAAAATGCGACAGACAAGAGACTTGACAGTGTGGATTCTGCTTCAGCTCTTGTGGTCCCATTTACACCTGTGGGTGTAAAGGGCTTCAAATCTGCATTCTCCACTCCCGTGCCCGGGGGAGCTGCTTACACCGACGTTGCACAGGGGTAGGCCAGAGGGACTCAGGCTCAGTTGTATACACCACACATGCTCCTGAGAACGTTCTCCGGTGCTGAAAGCACAGGCTCCTGCACCGCTGTTGTGCCTCAGGGTAGACACTCACAACAGCGCTGGGAAGGAGTCTTGTGGTGTCACAAGAGGCAGCAGTGGTGTCTACACTGGGAGGTAGGTTGGCTTAACTATGTCACAAAGGGGCGTGGATTTTTCACACCTGAGTGGCATTGCCGGGTCAACTTACCCTTTGAATGTAGACCCGGCTTTATTCTCAAGCTGGAGCACCACAGGAAGGTAACATGGAGTCCTCTAGGGTCCCAGGCCCTATGCTGCAGAGGAAAATCCACCCCCTTGTGTGGCGTGTTAAGAAGGCCTAACCCCAGTGTAGACAGAACAACATTGCTGGACGAATTCTTCTGTCGACCTAGCTACCGTATCTCGGAAAGGTGGATTCCCCTCCCCATGCCGAGGGGTGAACCCCTCCGGGCGGCATAGGTAGCGTCTACTCGGAAGTGTAGACAAAGCCCGAAGTAACAGGCCCTTCTACCCTGTCGTTGTTCCAACAGAGCTCCTATGGGCAAGGCCAGCCACAGCTTCCATTGTCGGTAACCCTGGGTCACTGGCTCACAAGACATGAGTGCATTAATTTATCAGCCTTACACTCAGCCACATGCTGCAGACTGAAGAACTGCATCCGCTAATTCATAGCTTCAGAGCTGCTAAGGTCCGGGCAGTACCACGGTGCTCCTCTAGGCCAGCGTTTCTTAAAGTGTGTTTTGCGGCATGGGCACATTTTTTTTTGGTTAACAACTTTTCCCTGGGGAATGGCTGCCCTTAAAGGGGCAAGCCTCCTTTTTTTTTGCTTGACAAAAAACTCCTTGGTGTTCCCCATAAAAAAAATTATTGTTTCGTGTTCCCCGTTTTAAAAAAGTTTAAGAAACACTGCTCTAGGCTGATCCAGTTCCTCTTGTACTCAGCCCGATATCTTGTATTGGACTCACGCAGATCCGCCAGAAAGGCATCGGGGTCCCACTCCAAGCTGCTTTATTGTATTTTAGAAAAGGGTGTGAAGAAAACACCAGACAGTCCAAAGTATTTGGTCCCCAAGGTGCATTTTGCAATAATGAACATTAAAGTCAGATGTTTTCCCCTTCAAAATGCTCTAGAAAAACCCAGCCACTTCACGGATCAAAATAAGCATCTCCGATGAATCTTCAAGCTGCACGTTCACAGCTTTCAGAGAACTTGCTCACGCTCTCGGTTTATAAATAGATGATTAAAAATCTCTGAATTATCAGCAATGTTAGACGCATGTTCCAGCCATGAGCGGTGGGGGTGGTTGGTGGTTCTGAGCCGGGCCGTTGAAGTTGTTATATGTGGTTGGTAACACTTGATTCACCCATTATTAGAATAGCTCTTTATTTTTCATACATAGGGTTTGAGGGCTGCAGGAACATGAAGTGGGCCTGACAAATGTGGCACCCTATGCAAAACTGAAATGTCTAGTTCCGCCTCTGTGCGGCTCGCCACAGGGCAGAGTTCTCCAGAAAGGAGGCAGGCATGGCGGCGGCATGAGGGGAAGCTGCCTGCTGGCTTCTCTGCCAGACTCCCACCCGCTACGCTGAACTGAAAGACGAGACACCCCCGGGGACGCTTTCCCCAGGAAGCACTTGCTTGAGTTGCCCAAAGGGGGCGCTGTGCGATGGGGACCGGGGGGGGGGCGGTGCCCCCAAGAAGAGGCCTGTGCCCATTCTAGGACGACGTGATGCCACCCTATGAAAATGTTGTGAGCCCCAAACATTAGCTGGAGAGCTCAGATTGGGTAGCATGTCCCCCTCCCGAGGCGCTGCTCATTCTCATGGAGGAAGGGAGAGAGGGAGGAAGGAAGGAAAGAAGGAAGGAAGAGAGGGAGAGAGGAAGGAAGGAGGAAAGGAAGGAAGAAAGGCAGGAAGGGAAGACGGACAGAAAGGAGGGAGGGAGGGAAGGAGGGATGGAGGGAATGAAGGCAGGGTGGAGGAGGGAGGCGGAAGGAAGGAGGAAAGGAAGGAATGAAAGCAGGAGGGAGGGAGGGAGGGAGGAAGGAAGATGAAGGTGCCAAGCAGAGGAGGAGGCAGAGGGAGGTGGATGGAAGAGGGGTATGGGTGGGGGGGGGGACTTTTCTGTCTCTGCTACAGCTTGGCCAGCACAGAGCTGGCATGGAGCTAATGCACCGGGCACCAGTGCCAAAGTGGGACTCTAAACCCCACACTGTTCACTGAGCCCCCTCCTCAGCACTGCACTGTGCCCTGTGCCCTGTGCCCAGAGGGGAATCGCATGGCAGGGTCAGGCTTAGGGCTAAACCTAGCTGGGGGGGCGGGGCACAGAGACTGCACCTTGGAAAATGGAGGCTGAAAAGGCCAGCACCAGACTGTCCTTTGCTTTCTTGGAAGTTGCTTGGCGGCTTTCAGGGATGGGGGCCCTAAAGATCCCCCCCGGTGCCCACTAATGTGCTCCCCTAAAAATCTCCCCATGATCCCCCTCCTACATACCCCCCTAAACATCGCCAGCTCCTGACAATCCACTGCCCCCAAGGTTCTACCCCCCAAGAGTCCCTCCTGTTGGGGTTTTCGAAGGGCTCCTGTTTCTTTGTGTCTCATCTGAATCCTGGAGTTTGGAAGCCCCCAAACCATTGCTGTGGCCTGAAGCCAGACGCGCTCCTTGCTCCCCCACAATAAACCCGCTGGTGCCTGGGGAAGGCCACACGGTGCCGGAGGAGCCCTCGTGACCTGGATTCTCTTGCAGCTGGCGCAGGCTGGCGGCACAGCCATCGGGCACCAAGGCCCCCAGCCCCGGGGCCCGGTCACCCTCTGGAGGAGGCAGGGGGGTACAAGGGCACAGGAGTGGAGGCTGCAGGCCTTGGCCCAGAGCTCTCTGGCAGGGAGGGAACTCTCCACCTGCCTCTCCTGCCCCAGGCCCTCTCCCCTCTGCCCACCCCACGCACGTGATTGCACAGGAGGCGCAAACCAGCCGCTGCACCCAGAGTGAGGCAGCCCTTGCCTGGAGGCTCCAGGAGGGACCCTCCATGTGCCCGCCAGGGCGTGTGGGGCAGGGCTCCCAGGCCCCAGCTGCAGGTTCCAGCCCGGTCTCTGCGGTGAGGAGTTGTCTCCGTGTTACAGTCTGGCCTCCTTCCCACGGCCCCCTGTCCTAGTGCTGCTGGAAGGGGAGGGCGGGAACCTCCTGCTGTGCCTGGGGGCTATTTTTAGCTGTGGACAGGGATTTGGGTGATAAGCAGCAGGCGCCTTGCAAGCTGATTTGATTGCTAAGCTGCAAAGCCCTGGGAACAGCGCTGGGAGGGCCAAGGTTGGCCCAGCCCTAGAGAGAATTACCAGGGGCTGGAAGGCATGAAGGGGAGAGCGGCTGGGATCAGCTGGGGGGCTGGGATGGGGGGACCTGGGATTTGTGCCTGTCACGTTTTGGAATGTGCTAAGGGAGGGGTGCAAGGGGGCATCTGAAAGCTGCATGTGGGGAGACACAGTGTATACTGGAGGCAGCCTGTCTGTGCATGTGAGATTGGGTGTGTGCATGGAGTAGCGGGATGCATGCACTTTCACCGAGCTGGCATGCAGGGTGCATGCAGGTGGGGTGGGGAGACCCCCTCAAGCTCTCCCGGAGCCTCGGATTGGTGGGGAGATGGGAGGCACTGGGAGGAGTTCTTACTTTATGGCACCTTGTGGTTCCATTGAAAATGTGTCTAAAGTGACATTTATATACAGTTCCCCAGAGAAGCAAGCAAGCCCCTTTCCACAGCCCCGCCCTCCCCTGGCAGCGGGACCACGCCCTATAAATATCGCTTTGCACTTTTCGCTCCTTTGCATTGCATCCATGTAACACTTTCATTCTGGTGCAAACACCCCCGTGCCGGAATGGGACATTCTGCCGGGAATGAATCACCCCCCTTCCACGCCAGCCAATCCGGATCCCTCCCCAACATTCTGAGCAGCTTTGAAACATTGGAGGAACTCTGGATGCTGATTGGCTAGCCAAGAGGTTACATGAGTTGGGCGCAGGAGCAGATGGGGAAAGTGAGGCAGCTGCAAGCAGTGGAGCAGAGACCCTCCCTGAAGTCCTGAATGGCTTTCATGACTCGGGCTGGAGGGGGAGGGCAAGCAGCTCCAGGGTGAAGTCTTACAAGCAGGGGTGAGGTGTAGGGCAGGGAAAGAGCCCAAGATAATGTGGCTGTTTAGTTCCCGGGGTTTCTCAGTTAAACCCGTTTCATTTGGTGGAGGGTTCTTAACCCTGCTGTTCCAGCTGCAGCCAGTCCCAAGAGCCCAGCTGTAGTGAAGAAGTTCTGCCTGGAGTTGGGTCTGGGAGATGGATCCGGCCTGCGGTATGCCAAATTCAGAGCTGGATTTCTCCCAAAGCTCGAGGCCGCTCAGAGCTGGAGTTCTCCATTGAGCCGCCGGCTTTTATAGTCTAGACCTGGAGTCCAACCCCCCTCCCTCCATCAACAGCTGGGACCCATGGCTTTGGCTCTTGGCCTCTCTTGAGTCAAATCTCAGAGAGGTTTAGTGGTCCCACTCACTCCCAGCCCACCATCACACCAGACCTGCTCCCTGCTCTCCAGGAAGGGTTGCAAACATGGCCTGGGGTTCACAACTAGGCTTGAAAGCCAGTGAGCAGCATCTGTTTCACACCCCTACTTCCTTCTGCGGCTTTGCTCCCAGTCTCTGGAGCTCTGGCAGAGGAGAATCAAGGAGGAAGAAAGTCTGTTTTCCTTCGTGGGAGGGCAGCTCCGCTAAGGCTTGGTAGCACAGACTTTGTGCCACACTACCCAATCAAAAATGAATGTCCCCAAAGCTGATATTAGCTTGGAATTGAATCAGCCTCATTAGGAGAGTGGAAATCACTCCCGGGAGGAGTCCGGCAGCAAGCAAAATCTCCTCCGGACCAGCGTTGTCCTTATCCTGTCATGACAGCAAGGGGATGGCTGACGGCAGCACAAATGCCCTGTCCACTGAGAATGTTTTCCAAGTCCCTGGTTACACCTCCCTCTGAGGGGGGTAGTGTGGTCCAGTGGATGGAGCAGTGTCCTGAGACCCAAGCAAGATGGACCCTATTCCTGGCTCTGTCACTGACTTCCTGTGTCCTGTCCCACCTATTGTCTATTTAGATTGTAAGGTCTGCAGGGCAGAGACCATGTTTCCATGTGTCCATGCAGTGCCCAGCCCTATGGAGCCTGGATGCCAGTGGGGCCCTAAGGGGCACACTAGTATCAGTGTGTAGAGCGCCTGGAGTGGTGAACAGGCAGGGTTTGTGGTGGTCCATGGGGGTCCTTATCCCCCTTCTAATGTGATTCGGGTGTTTGCCTCTAGCTCTGATTCACCAGGATGAGATGGGGCCAAGCTGCTGCAGGGGGTGGAGGGTCGGGAGGGGTCACAGCGGGAAGACGAAGGGGCAAGTCAGCACAGAAGGCTGGTGGTGCCATAGAGAGCTCCCTTCCTTCCCCGGCCAGCTCAGGGCTAACACAAGGCAGAGACGGGGGCTTGTTGACACCAGCACAGGCCTATTCCCGATGCAAGGGCTGAGCCATTCCGCTGTGTCAGCACTGTGCTGCTTGCGCCGAGTCATCTGACCGAACCCAAGTGATTGAGAGCGAGAGAGAGAGAGAGAGAGAGAGAGAGAGAGAGCCTCTGGTCTGTGGCCCGGGAGCAGGCGCATGGAGCTAGCAACAGACAGCGCTGGCCAGAGGGGGCAGGGAGCAGGTGCTGTATGCTCAGGCTGCTCCACACACCCCGACACAGCTCCCCCATTCAGTGCTGGGATCCCCTCCTGCTGCAGCTTTGTTGGTGACGCTCGATTGCACCCCACAGCCCCCTGCTGCACTGGCCCCAGCCCTCCCCTGAGCCAGCCCGACCAGTTTGGGGAAGGGACCATAAGGAGAAGACTCAGGGCATGTCTACACTGGGGAGTTATTTCGAAATGACCAAGCGAACGTCCACGCGACCAAGCTCGTCATTTCGAAATCAGAACTCCTGCTTGTGCAGAGCAGTAGGCTTCTTTCGAAATCGTTATTTCGGGAGTTATTATTTCAAAATAACATACTTTGACTATCAGCCTGCTGGTGTAGACAGAGCCTCACTGACCTCTCTGACCTTAACCAGCTTCGGTCCCAGACGGTGGGAAAGCAGCTGGATCATGCCGTCTCTTCATCCCATGTGGGACTGAGATGAGGGGGCATCCGAGGACACGAGCAAGGCCCTGGACCTTCTCCTGGTGAACAGAAAAGGTGGTGCCCTGAGTCAGACGCCCTACCCCAGTCTCCTGCTTCAGCCCCGCTGTTTGCCCATCTGCCCCACACAGCTCTGCGCCTTACTGTGCCCGAGCGTGGGGACTCCCCAGGTCACCCAGCTGCCCCCAAAACGCCAGGCGGCCTGGCATCATTTCTTCACATTCCCTTGGCTTCTTGCACCAGGGCTGCCTGCAGCCAGCTCCATCCTCACACACTGGCTGGGGGCCTTGTCACAAATCCACTCTCTTTAAGAACAAAGCCAGCGCCGGGCTATTATAAACCGAGCCCGGAGTGCCCAGAGCCAGGCTGGCCCACTCCCTTCTGCAGCTTCTCCAGGGGCAGCGCAGTCGTTAAGCCTGTTCTCTCAGTGACATGATTGGCTCTTTCACAAGTGACTTCATGGCGCTTGTAGCCCTCTGGCTGCAACGCCCACAGCGCCCCACAGGCCGAAGGGCCAGGGGTAAATGGGGACAGCTCCTTGGCCGCTACAGCAGTGGTGGGCAAACTGCAGCCCATCCGGGTTCTATGGAGGGATGTGTGTGACTAAGTAACCATGCAACTGGTCACACGGTTACACACTGGGGAGCCGATGCACACAGAGAGCCGGCTTTTTCATTCAAACACTCTCGCGTTATAGAGCCATTCAGTCTAAGACTCCCAAAGCACTTGCCAAACGGGACTTCCTTAAACTCCATGATAGGCCCATCCCCACTGCCAACGGGGGAGGTGTGTGCTACAAGAATTCAACAGATGGGGAAACTGAGGCTCAGAGCGGGGCAGTAACTTGCCCAAGGCCAGAGAGCTGGCAATGGTGCATGGGATTCTTGACTCTGGGTCCTCTCACCCTCTGACCTGTGCTGGGCAGCACTGCCTTAGAGAGAACGCGGGAGAGGGGGGAGACATGCTCCCCGTGGTATGGAACCAGCGCACGCTGCCCCAGGCAAAGCTCCTTGTCTGCAGAGGAGAACACAGGCATGTTGCTCCTGATCCACTGCAGGAAGTCTGGCGATGGCTCCCAGCTTTCAAAGGGAGCCAGGAAAGAAGCTGGACAGAGCAGAACCCAGCAGGTGATGTGCAGAGAGCTTCAAAGACAAAAGGCTGATGCTTTGGCAGGGATTACAGGCTTTGTGCCTCTGGCAGAGACAGGCACCTTGGCAGGACAAATGGAGCTATCCAGTTCCGGGTACAAGCTACCGTCTGCCCTGCTACCTGCCAGCCCTGGGCGGGCCAGCTTGACGTGGCAAGGAAGAGGCAAATCCAGCCAGCCTCATAAGCAGAGCATCTCATGCCATGGCAGGGCATCTGCGCCAGGCAGTGATCCCTGCGGGCCTTGGTGCAGTGCCCAAGACATCACGGCTCGGTCACCTGACATGCCATAATAAACCGTCTGAGCACCCCACCGCTTGCTGCCACTCCATGCTGGCGGGCACAGCAAGGTGGGATTAGGGACAACTGGCTCCTCTGAGGAACAGGCATGGCCGAACGCAGGGAGCACCAGGCAGGTCAGGCAGAGGGTGAGCTGGGAAAGACGGACCTGGCAGGACACCTGAATTCTCCTCCATCAACTCCTTGGGTGAGTCACTGAAAGGAGAGTAGATTTTTGGCAACTCAGGAAAGGGCAGAAGCAGGGCGGGTACGAAACTTGTCTAATGGCTTCTGGGGATCTCAGGCACAGATCTTCACGTGGATCTAGGGGCCTAGCTCCCTGTGCTCTTGGACACATTCGCCAGCCTGGGGGCATAAGGGACGTGGTCCAAGCCAGACAGGATGTCTGGGGCAGAGAAAGGAACGGAGCTACCAGTTCCCAGCCTAGCACCCGGCACACTGGGCCAGGCAGATCCACTGTGTCTATCCCCTGTAGAACACAGGCTAGGGCAGATCTTGTAGGGAAACATCCAGTCTGGACAAAAGACAGTTGGTGATGGAGAATTCACCCCAGAAGTGTCAGTGGGAAGCTGACGGGGCAGAAAGAGCAGTAGGGAATATGATGAATATGACAAAGCCCTGGCTGGGATAATTTAGTTGGGGCTGGTCCTGCTTGGAGTGGGGGAGTGGGGTTGGGGGGACTGGATACCTCTTGTGGTCTCTTCCAACCCTAATCTTCTATGAGCCTATGGGTGGTCTTGGCTTATGAGCTAGCCTGAGACTTTTCAAAGTGTAAGGACAGTCCAGGATCTGATCAGACAACTCTTGCCACACAGCTCCATTCTCCAGAGGGCTGAATGAAGAATCAGAACTGGAATTGCTTGCCATAGGAAATGTCTGGTGGTAGCCAGGCCACTGGACCCTAGTGTTACATTAGATTACAGATACGATACTATTCTCAAGAAAGAACAAAAATGTCCATTACCAAAAATACCTGCTGCCAGTTGTTAAATGCACATTTCCCTTTGCACCGGATCCTTTCCAATATAAATACTGAAATACTGACATCCAGAAAACAAAAATGATTCCGAATCCACACAGACAACAATCCATGGGTCAGCGTTAAGATTATTGTGCTTTGAAGAACGTCCATAGCTGACAATTATGCATTTGTTTGTTACATTAGCGGCATTTGGTTTACAAACGGCCTTCCCCACAAGTCTCCTTGCTTTGTTAGTGCTTGGGTATGGCAAATAATGCAACGTGTAAAGTACGTTGCTGTCTCCTAGAAATCTGGACAGGTTTCCAAAACGTTTTCTTTGTTTGTCTGTGGAATATAAAAGATACCAGGAAATCCATGAGCCAAGCCAGGGTTCATCCAAGGACAAAGTCCATTCCTCTCAAAGACACAGCACAAGAGCTTGTCCAAGCGTCTACTACCTCTGCTGGCTTGTGGCCAGACCTGGGGATTTAAGGCCAGGGTCCAGGTAGCGAGGTGAGGAGTGGGCATCTATGTAGGTGGAAATCTTGGGCCAGGGTGCAGCAGAGGCCCCTGTCTCTGCACAGCTCTCTAGCTAGGAGGAATCAGCTGGTGCAGACGGACGATTTGGCCTTGTTGCTCCGTGGACCTGGCCAGGTGGGGAGAAGAGGTGATTGCAGATAGGGAGGGGTTGCTGGCTCTGATGCCATGGAAAGCAATAGCAAGTCCTGGCCCCTGGCAGGTCGGCTGTCCACACAGGAGCATGTCAGCAAGACAGGTTAGATGTGGTGGATGTTTGGGGTTCCTACAACCCCTTGGACAGTCTCAGTCCTGTTCCTGGTGGGCAGGCACCCCCAGTGGGGACAGCTTCAGCACAACGAGCAAAGGGACTTGGGAGGCGGCCCAACCTAGAGGTCAGTGCTAAGGTCAGAGGTCAGAGTTGAGTGCTGGCGCCACTGCCCACTGTGGGCCCATTCTGAAGAGGACTTCAGTCCTCAGGGCTGGCAGTGCATCCCACGGGCGCTAGGAGGAGGAGGAAGATAAACCCTCCCCGGTGCTACTTCATATTTGTGCCACACAGAGACACAGGGCCAGCTCCTGCTCCCGGCCTGATTGCCTCAGGGGAGCCCCCCAGGTCTTACATCACTGAGTAGCTGAGCCCTTGCAGAAGGGCAATAAGCAGTGGGGCTGGGCCAAGGGGTCAGCTGTGAACAGCCCCTGTATGGCCCCCAGCACCAGAGCTTCCGAGCACCTGGCCACCTGTAATGTGGGACCCCTTGTGAGGCAGGGCATGCTCCTACCCCCACCGGACACCGGGGACCAGCAGCACATTGGGCCTGGGTTGTAAGCGTGTGTCTAACTCCTAATTAAATCAACGAGAGGTGTCTAAAAAGCTGGCTCGAAGGGTACGTCTTCACAGCCATGTGAACCTGGGGTTTGAACTCAGGCACAGGCCAACTCCCTGTCTATCTACACACAAATGCAGCTAACCCAGCACTTGGACGCAGGGTCCCAGGTCCTCCCGGGATGGAGGATCCAAGCTTGAGTCAGGCCAGGACCCAGGGGTCAGGCCTGGTTGGACTCAGGCCCGTGTAATACCGTATAGACGTCAGAGCCGCAGGCCGGGAGCCAGGGTTCAGAGAAGCCTGGGGTTACCAATATGAAACCATTTATATAGCGGGGGTGCTGAGAGCCACTGACCCAAACTGTAAAGCCAGTGTATGAGGGAAACCGCTTCAAGCCACCCCCCTGCACCCCTAGTTCCAGCACCTTGCAAATAAGTGTTGATGCTCAAGCCCTAGATCAACAAACCCTGAGTCTGTTAACTCGAGTGCTACCACTCCTGGGCTTACACTGCAGTGTGGACCGGCCCTTGGACTTACCCACAGTCCCAAAAGAGTTTGTGGCAAACCAAGGAACAGTGATCTCCTAAGTCCCAGAGTTGTTCAAGGCAACGCTTCCTCGCTGGAGGGGGGTATTATGTGAAGGAAGGGGGAGTGACAAAGTGCAGCTCTATTTTGCCAGGGCTGATTGGTGTAAGTTAGAGCCGCCCCGGGGGGGCTCCTACAGCACGTGAATCAGTGAGCCAGGACCACCTTGCTGACAGCCTCCTTCTGCTGAGCAAATTTGGGCAGGAGAAAAGAACTAGTCCTGCCCCATGGATACGGTTTTGCTCCCTCCCACCCCCAACATGCCACTAAGCTCCCTAGAAAAGTTTGCTGCCCTGATGCAGTTAATGTCAAACGAACACCTACCATGTGTTAAGAGACCACACTGGGGCAGGAGGATAAAGGCAGGAGTTTATACAGAAATGCTGAAGGTGAAGGGTAACCACAGGAAGTCAGTTATTAATTCAAGCAAGACATTTGCCCCTTTGATTTCCTGTAATAGCAAGTTTATGTAATGGGGGGGGGAAGGGTGGAGGCAGCTTGCCTCAGCAAAGTGGGGGAGGGGGCTTTGCTGGGGAGCTGGGGGGGCGGGGTCTCTGGGTAAGAGCTAGGGGTGGGGCTGAGGCGAAATTTTCTTGAGCCCTGCACAGAACTTTCAAACCCAAGGCTGGAAGATGCTTTAGCCAAGCCCAAGTGATTGGGCTTGGCGGACAAGCGGGGTGAAGCTGACGGGCCTGGATGGTTTCATGGTCTATCACTCTGTGACACCTGGGGTTCCATCCCCACCCAACTTCCCTCTGACTCACAGCCTAGACCTGAACCCCAACCCAGCCCCCGCTTGGCTCAGCCTCACGCACACTGCCCCAGTCCCAGTTTGTCACCCTCACCAGCCAACAAGGAGGGTGCTACCCTGGATTCCAGACTCTCTGTAGGACCCTGGGAAAGTGTCTTAGTCGCTCCATGCCTCAGTTTCCCCTCGGTGGACCAGGGATAACAGACCAATGGGAGGGGGAGGAGAAGGGTGACTGAGCCCTCACTCAGTCTCACTTCTGCCCCTTCCCAGACTCCCTTCCCTTTTCTTACATTTAGCTGGGTCCCTCCTAACCTATGCACTCAGAATACTCAGGACTCTGCCATTTGCTGACCCCACCCTGATCACCCTGCTGGGTGTGCTGCCCCTCGGGAAACTCTTTGGGGAGGGCTGGCTGGCACAGTGCCTAGCACCAGGGCCTTGCTCTTGGTTGGCTCTTAGGCACTCCAGTAATACACGTGATTAAGCACTGTGGGGGCTCAGACATTACAGCAAGAGGGACCATAACACATGTAGGTACCTAGGGCAATAGATGGACCCCCACCCCACAGTGGGCCCTGGCACTGGTTCCTTACAGAGCACCCCCTACTGAACCACCCGCAGCCCTGCATTGGCTCACCAGGGCTGTGCTCGAAGGCCCAGGCATGCTGAGATTAGTGGGCATGGCTTGATGACAGCCAGCAGGCTGCCCCACTTGTTACTCACACCTTTGACATGCCCACTTGCTGATCATTTTCTTTTTCTTCCTCCCCAACCCCGAGCCTTTTTTGCATGTTCAGATTTGCCTGGTTCACATGGTCAGAGCAGGAATCAGCTGAAATTGGGGTTGCCTGTGGCATTCCCACAGCCCTGGCCCTCAGAGGGGATCAAAATGCCTTTGTCAGTAAAATCCCCCCATAGCATTGCAAGGCAGGCGGCAGCTCTATTCCCACATTGCAGCAGGGGAAACTGAGGCACGTGGCAGGGAAGCCACCTGTTCAGGACCAGGCAGAGAGTCAGCAGGTCAGGATCAGAGCCCAGCTCAGCCTGCCAGTGCTGGCCTTAAGCAAGCCCACCCTTGTCCCTGAGATGCAGCTGATCAGTGCTCCTTTTGCTGCTCCTGTGAAAGGAGGCTGGTGTCCCTGTCACCCTTTCATTAGCCTAATGATGGCAGCAGAGGAGCTCGTGGCTCCGATACCCTGCACAGAGCATGTGTACACGCAAAAGCAACTTTGTGTGCATGCACACGTGTGTGCATGTATGTGTATGTGTGCACTGTACAGTAACGGGAGCCTTGCCAGCTCCACAACTGGAGTATTGCGTCAAGTTCTGGGCCCCCCATTACAGAAAGGATGTGGACGCATTGGAGAGAGTCCAGCGGAGGCCAACAAAAATGATGAGGGGGCTGGAGTGCATGACTTACGAGGGGAGGCCGAGGGAATTGGGCTTATTTAGTTTGCTGGAGAGTGAGGGGGATTTGAGGGCAGCCTTCAACTACCTGAAAGGAGGTTCCAAAGAAGATGGAGAGAGGCTGTTCACAGTGGTGGCAGATGGCAGAACAAGGAGCAATGGTCTCAAGTTGCAGTGGGGGAGGTCTAGGCTGGATACTAGGGAAAACTATTTCCCTAGGATGGGGAGGAAGCACTGGGATGGGTTCCCTAGGGAGGGGGCGGAATCTCCATCTAGAGGTTTTTAAGTCCCAGCTTGACAAAGCCCTGGCTGCGATGATTTAGTTGGGGTTAGTCCTGCTCAGAGCAGGGGGTAGGACTAGATATCTCCTGAGGTCTCTTCCAACCCTAGGCTGTGATTCTATGTGTGCACTGTGTGTGCGCGTTCTCTATGAACTACCGCAGGCAGGGTTAGACATAAGAGGAAATCCCCAATCACTCAGCGCACCAGAGGGATCAGTCCAGCTCTCATCAGACCAACGTTTCCTCTCTCCATTGTTGTTCTGGCTGCTCTTGACCCAGTGAACTTCAGCCTCCTCGTCTGGTGAGAGTCAGGCCAGGTGTCAGCAAAGGCTGCCTTCGAGCAGCAATGCGCACAGCTGCACACGGGTCATTCCCCCTTGACCAGCCCTGTTGCAATCAGGAGACGCTCTGACCCCTCCACTACCAGGCCAGGGCCCGAGGGGGAATGATGTGGCTCGAACCTCGCTCCCAAGGCTGCTTTGGAAGCACTTCTTGGAAAAGCCCCGAGAAGGGGGAGCGCTCAGAAGCGGAGAGGGGCTGAGCCCCACCCCCAGCCACTCCCCTGCCTTCGATTGGCTGGCTGGTAAATAAATAAAAAGGAATTAAATAAACAGAGGCAAGTTGGTTTATATAATCACTGGTACAGTTTGTCCTGGAACGCTGCACGGATTAGAGAGCTGGCACCAGCCGCAGGTCATTAAACAGCCGGGCTCAGCCCTCCCCCCAGCGCGGCTGCAATGGAGCGAGGCCTCTGGGGCCACCTCTCCATAGGCCCCGGCTGCTGTACCCATAAAAGTTCGACAACTATTTATCTAGTCGGGTACTTTTTAACAAGCAACCTTGGGGAGGTGGAGGGGGCACAGACTTCGCCCCAGTCACGTTTGTGTCCTGGCATGGGTGCCAGTCTGGGAGGGCTGGCTAGCCCCAGCAGCGATGAGGGAGGGAAGGGGCAAGGGGGCAGCTGATGGGCCAAGAGATGGGCCCAGACTGAACCCCTGAGCACGAACATCTCAAGCCTCCTTCCCCTGGAACCCCAGTACTGCGAGTGAGGCTGGCACAAGAGGAGTCTGCACTGAGGCTGATGGGCACAGCCAGGCTGTGGGTTTGCTGGGGCTCTTCAGCCCCTGGACTAGTGGCCCCACAGAGTCTCTCTTCGTCCCGGCCTGGATTCTGCAGCCAAGAAGGGACTGGGGACGACCCCACATCAGTCCCCATCTCGGCAATGAATAGGCCAGAGCAGAACCTCAGGGAAGGCAAATGCTTGAGAGCCTTCCACGGCATGGGAGAGTCCCCCTCTTTCCAGGGGCCCGGCGTGAGGGCACCTCCAGAGCTGGGGCCAGCCTGTGTCCCAAGCAGAGCTGTGCTCAGCCAGGAACACGAAGGTGCCCAGGCGAAGCCGCTGCCCCCCAGGCAGTGCTTAGGGGCGGGCCCTGAGGGGACTGGCAGACAGGCAGGGAGGCTAATGGGACCCTGAGCGGGCACAGGGGTGGCATAGCTGTTGCAGATCAAGTGGAGTGTTTGGCATCTGAGCTGTGGCACTCTGCAGCAGGAGCCATGGGGGTGGCGCGGCAGTGAGAAGAAAGGCAAAACCATCTCGCAGGCGGCCTTTTATCTGTCGCCACAGCTCTGAGGAAAAGCCACCTTGGAATTTCTTACTGGCCGTGGCTCTGGCGTGGGGAGAGCAGAGCTGGAACTGGGCAGGGGCCAGGCTGCTGTCAACTGCCTGATCTGGGGGTGGGCAGGGCAGGGCTGGGGAATGCCCCCCTCTCGCCAGCTGGCGACTGGCAGAGACACAGCCCAGGTAGCAGCAGCGCGGGGTGTCTGGCGGCCGCGGGGGCAGTGAATCCGAATTCTCAGTGAGGAAGGGGCTCAGCAGAGAGGCCTAGGGCTTGGACACCAAGTTCCCCTCTCAGTCCTAGCTCCGAGCCAAGGCACTGCAGGGAGGGTGCCTGCCCCGCCCCAGAGGCAGGTGCCAAGTAGCTTTGGGCTGCAGCTGGTGCCTGATCTGAACCAAGACATCCGGGCAGCTGCTGTGGGCACCCGGAAGTGTGGCATCTAACTGCTGGGGTTAAGCCACACGGATGCCAGGGATGAGGCCGCTGGGCACGCAGAGCCCAGGGATTGTGCAGACCACCTCTGAGTCCCGTGCGCTGCCCATGGGGAGCTGCGGGGCTCAAAGATTTTTTCTGGGTGGCCAGGCAGAGGGAGAGAGGCCAGCGCCTGCCAAAGCAGCAGCTCGTGCATGTGGCAGCTATTTCAGGGGCCAGCTATAAGGAGTTCCCCGGGGTGCCTGCGGGAGGGGTGTCGGGCACCGGGCAGGGCCTGCGTTGAACCAAGGGGAGGCCCGCGAGCTGACTTATTTGCTCCTGTGTCTATTACTCAGCGCCTGGTATATGGGATAAAGGTCACTTCCCGTGGGCGCAGCTTTCAGCCGCAGTCTCTATAAACATTTTCAAATTTGGATTCCTCCAAGATCTGGCCTAGGCCTCGTGGAGCCGCCCCTGGCAACAGCCCCCTGCTGCCCCCTGCAGGCCACATGGCCGCCCACGGCTAAAGCCGGACAGCCGCAAGCCGAGTGGCACCGCAAGGCTTTGGGAGCCGGAGGCCTGGTGCTCAGGCTGTGCACAGCCCAGGGCGAGGCACCGCCTTGCCGCCTTGTGCAATGGGGCTGCGTAGCTACGGCTGGCTTCCCAGAAGCCTCGAGCACGCCGGACGCAGGGGGAGCTGCTGGCACTGGAGCAGGCTGGAACGCTGACTCTCCAGGCCGAGACGAGGGGTGGCTCAGGAGAGAAAGGCGGCGTGGGAGGAAGCGGGCCCGTGCCAAGCAGCTGGGGATGGAGAGATTAGGAATAGCGGGGTGGGGTATCGCCATGCAAATAAGCTGCCTTTTGGTGAGACAGTGAACTGCTTGATAGCGAGGGCTTTACCCAAGACAGAATCTTCCAGCCCCTGCCTGCCCTGGGGAGTATGTTCTTATCTGCTTATTCCACCCATTCGGTAACAGCTTGGGTCACCCCCCAATGAACAAACATAACTGGTGTGTTCCAAGGGTGCTGGGTCCCTCCGGCCCCCGGTCAGATGGGCAGCGGTGTGAACAGGTTAGCCCTGGCAGGCACAGATGTCTCAGGCAATGTGTGGCTATTGCAAGAGAATGTTGGCTCACCTGGATCCAGCATTTGCTCTCCTCTGTAGAGACTGCCTCTTTAGCATCCCATAGACTATAGGTATAACAGGGTGGTGTCTATCTTAGCTGTTACCACTCATGAAAGATCTTGGGGTCACTGTGGGTAGTTTTCTGAAATGATCCACTCAGCGGCAGTCAAAAAAGCAACCAGAATAGTAGGAATCATTGAGAAAAGAATAAGAGTGAAAATTTCGTATTGCTTCCATATAAATTCATGGGACACCCACACCTTGAATACTGTGTGCAGATGTGGTCGCCCCATCTCAAAAAAGGTACATTGAAATCGGAAAAGGTTCAGAAAAGGGCAACAAAAATGAGTAGGGGCATGGAACAGCTTTCAAATGAAGACTGGGACTTTTCAGCTTGGAAAAGAGACAACAGAGGGTATGTCTACCCTAGCCCCCTAGTTCAAACTAGGGAGGCTAATGAGGGCGACCGAAATTGCAAATGAAGCGAGGGATTTAAATATCCCGCGCTTCATTAGCATGTTCCCGGGCGGTCGCCATTTTGGAAATTGACTAGCCCGGAAGAACTGCCCGCGTCTACACGTGGCAGAGAAGGGCGATTCCGAAATAAACCCCTTACTTCGAATGGCTTTTCTTATGTTCATCAGGCAAATACGGGAAGCAGCAGGTAATGGCTGGCTTGCATTCACTGTATGTGCAATACACAGGCAGCAAAGCAGTAAAACTGGAGTAAATGATACTCTTACGCTCAAAGCCTGCCATTTAGCTACACAAGTAAAGCATCTAGCAATAGGAAGCACTTGCACCCAGACAAATAGTGCAAGGTGATGTTCACTGCTGGGGAAGGGGAGGAGCGAGGCTTGTGGCCCTCCAAAGCCCCAAGTCAAGTGGGACCCACTCCTATGGGTCTGTCTCCAGGGCTGTGTACATCTTCCAGGACTGGTCTGCCCAAGGCTGCTCCGAGAGGAGGACTTGACTGTGCACACACCTTGGGCACCAGGTCCCTTCTTCACCCTTGTTCTGCTCAGACACTGCTGCAGCAGTTGAACTGCCTCCCCCTTTGGTTGCACTGGCACCGCTCTGGGCAGGCACGGGGACGCTGCAGAAGCCTGTCATTTGAGGCCTGACCGGAATTTTCCCACGCTCCTTCTTCTGCCTCACTGCCAGACAGGAGCTGTGAAGTGAATCAGATCAATGTGGAATTCTCCAGCCAAACAGCCACCAGCTTCGTGCTGCACAAGCCCTGGCTCCTGGCATGCAATTCACCTGCTTACACGAGATGGGCACATTTCCACTGGGAAATCCCCGCAGGGCAGCGGAGGTGGAGGCTAGGCACCAGAGACATTGGATGTCTTTCTAAAGCATGGGTTCCCAAACTGGGGGGCGTGCCTCCCTGGGGGGGCGTGAAGAAATTCCAGGGGGGGCGAGAGGGTTTCTCAAAAATCAAAAAGGGATGCCGAAAAGTTTGGGAACTACTGTTCTAAAGGGTCGGCAGTAGCTCAACTGTAAGATATGGGCTGCGGGAAGGAACACCGGGCAAAGTTCCCTCTCCCCGTGTTACGCCACAAGGTCAGACTGCATGATCCCCTTCTGACCTTGAAATCTAACCGTCCCAGGGTGCCCTGCACGGGGCACATGGATCCCACCCAATGGCCCCATGGCACCGCTGCCGGGTGGGGGATGGTATTTCAAGCCAAGGCATTATCCCCCACTTGCCCTATTCCGAAAACCGGGTCCTGGCTCCCAAAATGCTGCCCCAACTTAGCTGGGCCAGTTTTTGTGTGTTCCTGTGCTGCCACCTAGTGCCTGCCTGCCCACTGCAGTGCAGCAGGCTGTGCTATCCCGCCCCAGAGCCCAGCCTGCCGACTCTGCTGAGCGGGAAAGGGGAATCCAGGAGCCATGAAGTGAATAATCAAAACCAAGCCCCAGCCTAGCAGGGTTGCTGCAAGGTCGCGACTGGGGACAAGTGGCCAGAGATACAGGGGAGATTTTCCTGCATGCCTTTCATTTCCTGAAGCACCAAACAAGCATGTGCACATGGATCTGGGGCTATGCCCTTGTGGCCAGTGCCTGTCCCCCGGCTGAGCTCCATGGTCTGGTGCATTTCTCAGGCCCCCAGTGCAAGCGTTTCTAGCTAAGTGCTCTTGACAGCCCCTTGTTTGCCAGCCAGCTTTGCCTCCTTTCTGACTCTGGGGAAATGCTTTTGGTTAAAAGAAATGAAGATGCTGCCCCCACTTCCCCCACACCTGCCCGGCCTCACACAACTCTCCTGGCTCACCTAAGTTTAGGTTTGGTACCAGATCTGTGGAAAAACCTTTGGGAGCCCCCTGTTAAAACATTGGCAGCACATCCCTGTGCAAATACCACGCTAGCATCTGGCTGCAACCCAGCTGGTTTCTGTGGTCACAGTATCACACTCAGCTAACCCAGGATTGTGAGTTCCATGCCTGGTGGTGCCTGGCTGCTGCCTCTCCAGCTGTGCAATGGGGAGATGATGCCCACTCCTCCCCCAGGAGTGGCTGAGTGGGAAGCTCCTTGAAATCCTTGGACCAAAGGTGCCAGGCAGAGGGCAAAGAATCCTCACTAATAAATTGTCTTGCCAGGGCCCAGCGTGTACTGGAGGGGTTGAAGCTCTGGGCCTGTTTTCAGAGGTGCTGATGCCACACAGTTACCACATGGGGCCTTGTCTCCCTCTCCCCCACCCTAGCAACACAGCAGCCTCACCGCCGAGTCGCTCCTTTAACTCAGGCAGCCAAAGGCTGGGTTTGGTGCTGTTGGTCCCAGTTCAATCCCTGTGTGACCCCACTACTGTACGAATGCAGCCACCATTTCCCCTGAGAGATGCAGGATTTAGCACTGGTGAGAATCAGACATCTTTTCTCCAGCCCTGACCCCCCTCCTGAAAAGGTCACGAATGCTACATACACTCTTAACATCTTCTTACTAAGGAGCGTACCAAATTCATGGCTGTAAATCACAGCATGGAGATGAAATCTGGTCTCTGGCTGCCCAGCTCTGAAGGCAGAGTGTAGAGCGATGGCTGCTCGTGAGAGGCCCAGCTCTGAAGGCAGCAGGGGCAGAATTGGGGGAGCTTGCAGGAGTTATAATCACCCTCAAAATTGCTTTATCCCCCCATAGCTGCCCCCTTTCAAATGCACCACGGATATTTCTCTGCTGCTGCTGGCTATGGTGCTGCTTTCAGAGCTGGGTGCCTGGCCAGCAGCTGCTGCTCTCTGCCACCCAGCTCTGAAAAGCAAGGGCAGAAATAAGCCTGGGAAGGGATCCTGGGGGCCTGAGGGCAGCACCTGGCCTATCCTCGCCCTCTGGGGCATGCCATTCTGGTTCTCATGAGGGACTTTAATCACCCTGACATCTGCTAGGAGACCAGTACAGCAGTACACAGACAATGCAGGAAGTTTTTGGAAAATGTTGGGGACAACTTCCTGGTGCTAGTGCTGAAGGACCCAACAAGGGCCATGCTCAGCTTGACCTGCTGCTCACAAACAGGGAGGAATGAATAGGGGAAGTATATGGGGGTGGCAATCTGGGCAGCAGTGATCATGAGATGATCGATTTCAGGATCCTGACCAAAGGAAGAAAGGAGAGCAACAAAATACAGACCTTGGACTTCAGAAAAGCAGCCTTTGACTCCCTCAGGAAACTGATGGGCAGGATCCCCTGGGATGCTTACATGAGGGGGAAAGGAGTCCAGGAGAGCTGGCAGTATTTTAAAGAAGCCTTTTTGAAGGCACAAGAACAAACCATCCCGATGCACAGTAAGAAAAGCAAATATGGCAGGCAACCAGCTTGGCTTAGCAGTGAAATCCTTGGCGAGCTTAAACACAACAAGGAAGCTTACAAGAAGTGGAAACATCGACAGATGACCAGGGAGGAGGATAAATACATTGCTTGAGCATGCAGGGTTGTAATCAGGAAGGCAAAAGTACAATTGGAACTGCAGCTAGCAAGGGATGTGAAGGGCAACAAGAAAGGTTTCTACAGGCATGTTAGCAAAAAGAGGGTGATCAGAGAGGGTGTGGGGCCCTTCCTGGATGAGGGCGGTAACCTAGTGACAGATGATGTGGGAAAAGCTGAAGTACTCAATGCTTTCTTTGCCTCGGTTTTCACAGACAAGGTCAGATCCCATACTGCTGAACTAGGCAACACAATATGAGTAGGAGATGGGCGGGCCTTAGTGGAGAAAGAACAGGTTAAGAACTATTTAGAAAAGCTGGACATACACAAATCTATGGGGCCGAATCTAATGCATCCAAAGGTGTTGAGGGAGTTGGCAGATGTGATTGCAGAGCCATTGGCCATTATCTTTGAAAACTTGTGGTGATCGGGAGAGGTCCCAGATGATTGGAAAAAGGCAAATGTAGTGCCCATGTTTAAAAAAGGGAAGAAAGACAATCCAGGGAACTACAGACCAGTCAGCCTTGCCTCAGTCCCCGGAAAAATCATGGAGGGGATCCTCAAGGAATCCATTTTGAAGCACTTGGAAGAAAGGAAAGTGATCAGGAATAGTCAACATGGATTCACCAAGGGCAAGTCATGCCTGACCAACCTGATTGCCTTCTATGACGAGGTAACTGGCTCTGTGGATATGGGAAAGTTGGTGGATGTGATATACCTTGACTTTAGCAAAGCTTTTGATATGGTCTCCCACAATATTCTTGCCAGCAAGTTAAGGAAGTATGGATTGGATAAATGAACTGTAGGGTGGATAGAAAGTGGCTAGATTGTGGGGCCCAATGGGTTGTGATCAACAGCTCGAAGTCTGGTTGGTGGTTGGTATAAAGCGGCGTGCCCCAAGCATGGTTCTCAGTAAGCTGTGCACCCATGTGGGCACTCAGCTTTTTTCTGAGCCCCATGCAGGCAGGGGGCTCAGCTGATCACCTAGGGAAGGGGGACGGGATACTTGCGCTCTCGGAAGAGCCTGCTATAAATGGAGAAGCTGGCTCCAGCCTCTACTCCAGGTGAGGTTTGGGGGTGGGGGGAAGACATCTGGCCTCCACTAGAACCTGAGCTGAGCTAGAGAGAAGCCAAATGGAGTAGGCAAACAACTGCTCAAGTTACCAAGAAACCAACAGCACCGATACCTGGCTGGTCCAGAGCGGATTCCATCCCAACTGGGTCCACACATCTACACAAGCGATTTCATCATTGGACCCAACCACATCAGCCACTACATCAGGGGCTCATTTAATTGCACATCCACTAATATGATCTATGCCATCAAATGCCAGCAATGTCCCTCTGCCATGTATATTGGCCAAACTGGACAGTCTCTACGGGAAAGAATTAATGGACGCAAATCAGATATCCGAAAAGGCAACACACAGAAACCTGTTGGAGAACACTTTAACCTGCCCCAGCACTCATTAATGGATCTCAAAGTCACCGTGTTGTTTCAGGCCAATTCCACAAGCCAAATACACAGGGAAGCGTTGGAACTTAACTTCCTTTACAAGTGTGGGACCCATTACCAAGGTATGAATAAAGACATTACCTGGCTAGCACATGACCTTCTATATCCTAATGTCTTAACCAATCAAACAATGGGTACTTAAGAACAATTTGCACCTTTTTTTTATCAGCTTCATGTAACAAGAACACACTAACAAACTATTTTTTCCCTTCCTTCTCCTCCCCCCATCCCATATTTATTTTGGAACTGGACTTTTAATACTCCATTCATCTGAAGAAGTGGGTTGTACCCACGAAAGCTCATTATACCAATTAAGATGAAGTTTGCCAACATTTACAGGCTAAGACAAACAACTAAAATACACAACTTACACACCACCTCCCAGATCTCTTGAAATTTGTGTGTTACTTGCACTTCTTCCAATATCTTGAATAAAAAGTCCCTATTCATTGTTTTGCCAAGCTGTCTTATCCTGTACTAGATTGGGGGGGGGGTGTCTGTTCTAGCTGGAATATATTTATGGAAATCTCTAGTACTTAATGAGACTAGCGACAAAGTGTCCAAGTTCCTGCCCTGAACAATGACCTGTAAACATCTGCTTTAACACCTGGCTTCAGTCTCTGGTTCAAGCCTCAGATCTTACACCCAGTGCTCCACTGGCCCCACTGGCTTGGCAGGCCCAAGGCTCCCCACTTTGCTCTGCACGGCCCCCTCAGGAACCAGTGGATGCAGCACTGCCAAACCACCCCTGTTCTCACTGCACCGGGGAGGTGAGCGCTCTGGCCGGCTTGTCAGTCTGAGCCCTCTGATTGGCTGCCTGGGGCAGAGAGAGGGGACCCCACGGCAGCCCCCAGCCTGGGGCAGAAAGAGGGGACCCCATGGCAGCCCCCAGCCTGGGGCAGAAAGAGGGGACCCCATGGCAGTCCCCAGCTTGGGGCAGAGAGAGGGGATCCCACGGCAGCCCCCAGCCTGGGGCAGAAAGAGGGGACCCCACAGCAGTCCCCAGCCTGGGGCAGAAAGAGGGGACCCCATGGCAGTCCCCAGCTTGGGGCAGAGAGAGGGGATCCCACGGCAGCCCCCAGCCTGGGGCAGAAAGAGGGGACCCCACAGCAGTCCCCAGCCTGGGGCAGAAAGAGGAGACCCCATGGCAGTCCCCAGCTTGGGGCAGAGAGAGGGGATCCCACGGCAGCCCCCAGCCTGGGGCAGAAAGAGGGGACCCCATGGCAGCCCCCAGCCTGGGGCAGAAAGAGGGGACCCCATGGCAGTCCCCAGCTTGGGGCAGAGAGAGGGGATCCCACGGCAGCCCCAGCCTGGGGCAGAAAGAGGGGACCCCACAGCAGCCCCCAGCCTGGGGCAGAAAGAGGGGACCCCATGGCAACCCCCAGCCTGGGGCAGAGAGAGGGGATCCCACGGCAGCCTCCAGCTGGGGATGGAGAGAGGGGACCCTGCTGCAGCCCCCCAACCTTGGAGGGGGATGAAGTATCCCAGGAGGAGCAGATGTGAGTGAGGGCTCGGTGAGGGCAGACCTGAGACGGGGATGAGGCCAGTGGTGATTTGGATGTTGGGGCTGGAATGAATTGCCGGGCAGGGCGGGGGCAGCTGTGGGGGATGGGCTATGGGGAGCCCAAATCATGGTCCAATAGATTGGGAAGCATTGGTAACCCTGATTGTCACCCCTACACTGGGCATGAGCAGGGGGAGTTCAGCAATCAAAAGACAGAGTGGAAAACACAACACAGCTGGTCCCAAGTAGCCTCATGAGGCTTTGGGCCAATCCCATGATTTGGGGGGATCTGACTCCCAACTTTTGATCTTTTGAGTTTGGCACAGCAGCCGGGACGCAGGCTCACTATTGAGCTAGGCTGGCCCTCCCGGCTCTTTCTCCTGTCCCTGACTCCCTCAGCCCGACGGCCCCTCAGGAATTGTTCTTTGTGAAGAGACCACATCACTGGGCAGTCCTCACCCCATGCCCTGCTGTGCAATCATAGAATCCTAGAACTGGAAGGGCCCTCGAGAGGTCATCAAGTCCAGTCCCCTGCTGGAAGGACCAAGCCCCATCTAGAGCATCCCTGATCTGCATACATCATATCTGTTACAGAGGAGAAAAGGATTCTTTCATGCATATTTTACAGAGATTTAAAAAAACAGTTATTGGGACTACATTTTGTATCTCCCCTCCTGTAACGCCTGGTACCTGACCATCAGTCACTATCATCAGTGCCCTGGAAACCACCAAAAATGACCTAAATTAGTCTTTTCTATACCTGAAACATGTCAACCACTGAAAGTTAGGTTCACCCAGACCTGCAGTGAAGGGTGTCACTGCAGCATCCCCAGCATGAAACCACAAAAGCAGTGAAATGCAAAGCGAAGCCACCTAATGGCACATAACCCTTCCCCTCCTCCATGCAGCCTTCCCAGTGCCACACCTACCCCAGCACAGACCACACTGTCCCCTTAGCTCAGCTCCCTGCCGAGGATTTCTGTACAGACACACAATTGAACCAAAAGAAAAAAAAATCAGATTGCCACAGGCAAGTTTCAACCCTTTTCAAATACAACTTATTTCACATTTTATGGAAAGAAATCAAACAAAAGCAGCATAGAAAATTCAGTGGGCGTAAAGCTAACAAGGAAGAAAACTGAACCTGGTGAGGCCTGCTAGGGTGTGTCTAGACTACAGGGTTTTGTCAACAGAAGTGGACTTTTGTCGACAAAATTATATCTGTGTCTACACTACCGCCGAGTTCTGTCAACATAACGTCGACAGAACTCAGCAGTTTTGTTGATGGCGGTAAACCTCATTCTACGAGGAATAACACCTTTTGTCGACAGAGTTCTGTCGACAGAAGGCGTTAGTGCATCTACACTGTCCTTTGTGTCTACGCTCTCATGTTGACAAAGCGGCTTGCTTTGTCGACAGAACTGGATGCAGTCTAGACGCTCTTTGTCGACAGAAGCTTTGTCGACAGTATCTGTCGACAAAGCCTCTGTCAACAAAAGCCTGTAGTCTAGACGTTCCCCTACGTGTGGCAAAAAGGAGGAATTTATGCCCTCGTTTAAGTCTGTTTTATGGCACTGCCTATGTGAGATGTCCAGTGACGTCACACACATAGTCCCACACAGCGGGTATATCTATATAAGCTCTTTGTTCAAGAAATAGACGTATTCACCAGAGCGTGTGGGTCCGGGGTCCAGGGTGAGGGGCTATTCCCTGGAAAGCAGTGTGTCTGAAAAGTGTTTGTGGAAAGGTACATTCACGCCCCCCCATGTGTGCGTCCTCGTGGGGTAGCAGTTGTTCTGTCATCCAGCGCCCCCTGCTGGCAGCTACGCCCGCTTCTGGCCCTGTGATGGCCTCTCATGATTTGGCCCGCCAGCCAGATCCCTTCATGGATCTCAATGTCCCAAAGGAACAGTGTCCCCCATGACACAGTCATTGCTGTGATGGCTTCTGCCCCTCCAGGACACCTCTTCCCTTCCACTCTGCTGCCTGAGCAGCGGCCTCGGGGCTCCTAACTCAACCGCAAAATGCAAAATGCAGGGAAAGTGACTCCTCCCGCTTCCTCAGGCCTGAGCTTTTAATCCATCCAGGCTCCTCCCCTGCCACTGCGTTCTGCAGAACACTGACTCTCCAGAGACACCTCCTGCGTCTCGGAGCCTCTGTTCCCGGTCACCTGTGGGCTGTCCTTCTCACAGGCCTCTTCAAGGCGTCCCCTGCCCCTGCTGCCTTCTCCCATCAGGACCCGGCCCAGGGTGTGAACTCCCTTGGAATGCTCCTTGTCAGCCGACCACCGGTCTGGGTTTCAGCTGCGGAGGTCCAGGGATCAATTCAGCAAGCGACTGGATGGTTCCTTCCCTCCCTCCTTCACCTCTGAGCTTCCTCTCTGTACAGGAACCAGCCGGCTGCATCTCTAACCGAGCCTGGCCTACCCACCAGGTGCAGCAGGGTGGGCTCAATGAGCTCTCACTCCTTGTGAACGGGGCTGCGGTTCACTTGCACTCCCTGGCAGCCTCCCACCTGGAAGTTGTCATAGGAGGGGTAAGGAACCAGGGTCCTCCTGCTCCACCAAGTGCCAAGCCAGGGCCCTATGAGGTGAGTCCAGCCTCCTTCACCCTGGCCTCGAGCCTGTCTCCTACAGTAGCTTCCTACCTCCTGCCCTCCTACAGCTGTCTGTAGCTCATCCCCAACAGCACTAGCCCATGGTCTGTTACTTGTCCCCATCCCATCAGATGGATATTTGATGGATAGGAGCTGCCGCTCACTCATCTTCCAGCTCCTGAGCTGGGTCTGGCCTCCAGACCTCCCGAGTGAGTCTTGCTCCTTGGCCTGTCTGCTCCCTAGTGAGCCAGCCGGCTCCCTTTTAAACCCCCTCAAATCGGGGCATGCTCAGCAAGGGGAAGGGGCGGGGCCTCCTGAGTCCAGAGCTCCTCTTTAACCCGGTGTTGTCCACTGGGAAGTTTATATCCCTCATCATACTCCTGTTAGCCCTTTGTTCATCTGTGGGGGGTACACACTGCATCACTGTGCTGAGCCCTCCCAGAGCTGAGCTGCGGTTGCTCTGCAGGGGGGTGATTACCCCAGCTTTGTGCCTTAGCTGGTAGAGACCAGAGCTACTGCCCCAGCAGGACAGGGTGGTGAGACGCTTCAGAGGGTGGGCAGGAGGGCTCAGCGGCATGATCAGCGCACCCAGGGACAGCCCCAAGGGGACCTCTGTAATCGAACCCGTCACACTGACTGCACACGGGGAGGTGATATTACCTCTGTGTGTGGCATTTGTAAGACTGTTGCTGGAACTCAGAGCTCAGTTCTGCTGTGTGCACTTACAAAGGAGGTTGAAAAATTGGAAAGGATTCAGAGCGGAGCTGGAAGAATGATGTGAGGTCTGAAACACCTGCCTTACAGCGAGAGAGCCCGGAAGTCCAGTATAGTTCATTCATCCAAAAGAAGAGACTGAATCCTGAGGACAATTAGTCCCTCTGTGGACAAGAAATTTCTCCTAGCAGAGGGCACTTTGATCCTGCAGACAAAGGTGGAACAGGGCCAAACAGCTGGCAGCTGAAGCTAGGTGAATTTAGACTGCAAATAAGTCCTGTCATTTTAAAGGGTCTTGAATTAACTTTTGGAGCAACATATTTGATGGATAGGAGTTGGTTGGACATTTTTTGTCAAAATGATTTTTCAATGAACAATGTGATTTTCATCAAAAGCAAAACATCTAGAAAAGCGCGTCAAGTTCAACAACATTTCACTTCTGGGAAGAAAAATGAAACAAAACATTCTGATCATATGGAAATGTCCAGTTTTTGACATACTCAGAACAGACTGTTTTGTTTAAAAACAATTTTTGAAATGCAATTCATTGTTTTATATATTTTTGTAAAAAAGGTTTTAGAAAGCAGCATGAAATGTTTCAATGTTATTGAAACAAAAATCGTTCAATTGACCCAAATGGCAATTTACCATTTCATTTTGCAAGGGGTTTTTTTTTGTTAGTTTTCATTCCCCTTCAGAATGGAATTTTTTTTAAACATGAAATTTCCCACACAACGGAAAATGCTGTTGTCCATCACTTGAACCCTTTATAACAAATTGAATGTCAAATATATGTCTAGCTCAACCACAAGATGTAGGCTTACTGAAGGAATGACTGGAGGATAATTATCTGCCCTATGCTATGCAGAAGAGCAGCAGAATTATCACAGTTGTCCCTGCTGGCTTTATACCTTATGAACCAGTGAACATTTAAGACGGTTGAATAATTCATTGGCAAAATAGTCATTGTCAATTTTTCAGAGGGGGAGTCATCATATATACAGTAGCCCAGTGTCTGTGCGTCTGTAATGCTGACGTACACGGGCACGCCCCTGGCTGTGTACATCAGGGCCCTTCCCCTCACTCCATGGCGGTTCGGGCCGCACGGCCCCCCGGATACCCCACCAGTGCTGCTTCCCTCCCCCTTCCTCCGGCCCCCCATCCTCCTCCAGCCCCACAGCCCCGATCCCAGCTCTGCTTTCCACCCCCCTTCCGGCCAGCTCTGCCCACTTCCCCTCCCTGTGTGGCGCGCTGTGGCGCGCTGCACCGCTCCCAGCTGAGCGGCGCTCCCGCCGGGCCCCGGTGGGGGAGCAAGCAGCGGCAAGCAGCCCTTTGGGGTGGGCCCGGCGCTGCTCAGGTGGGCCCAGCGGGAGCAGCGGTCAGCTGGGCCCAAGGCGGCAAGCGGCTGTTTGGGGTCCGCGCTCCCACGCGTGGGGCGCGGACGCAAAGGCCGCTGCCACCGCTGCTCCCCTGCCGGGGCCCAGCTGAAGCACCGCTCAGCTGGGAGCGGTGCAGCGCACCACGGAGGAGGGAGGGGAAGGGGGTGGGGCTGGCCAGAAGGGGGTGGGAAGCAGAGCTGGGGATCAGGCTGTAGGGGAGGATGGGGGCCCGGAGGAAGGGGAGGGAAGAAGCGCTGGGGATCGGGGCTGTAGGGGAGGATGGGGGCCCAGAGGAAGGGGGAGGAAGCAGCGCTGGCAGGAGTGTCCGGGGCCGTGGGGCTGGCCGGCAGGAAGAGGGGTGGGAAGCAGAGCTGGGGATCGGGGCCGTGGGGCTGGACGGAGGAGGGGGGCGGGAAGCAGACCTGGCGGGGGGGGGTGCAGCCACTGGCCACAGCCGGACCCCAAAGGGCCGCTTGCCGCCGCTTGCTCCCCCGCCGGGGCCCAGCTGAACGCTGCTCAGGTGGGCCTGGTGGGACAGGAAGGGGGCCGGGGCGGTGATGTACACAGCCAGGGGGCAGGGCCGTGTACGTCACCACCCCCCCTTCCTCCTCCCACCGTGGCGCTGAGTGGTGCGCCCCTCAGCCGGGCCGCCACGGGAGAGGGGAGGAAGGGCGGTGATGTAGACAGCCCCGCCCCCTGGCCGTGTACGTCACTGCCCTGCCCCTCCTCCCCCGCGGCGGCCCGGCTGAGCGCGCAACACTCAGCCGAGCCGCCACGGAGGGAGGGGAAGGGGGCGGGGCAGTGACGTACACGGCCAGGGGGTGGGGCCCTGTACATCACCGCCCCCCTTCCCCTCCCGCAGTGGCACTCAGCTGAGTGCTGCGCCCCTCAGTCAGGCCGCTGGGGGAGCCAGCAGCACAAGGGGCTGTTTGGGCTCCCCCAGGGTGGGAGGGGAAGGGAGGGCGGTGATGTACACGGCCCCGGCCCCAGCCGTGTACGTCACCGCCCTGCCCCCCTCCCTCGCGGCAGCCCAACTGAGCAGGCAGCACTCAGCCAAGCGCCACGGCGGGGGGGAAGGGGAAGGAGAAGGGGGGCGGGGAGAGACGGAGGGGAGAGAGAGGCAGGAGGAGGAGGAGGAGAGAAAGGGAGAGTGAGAGGCAGGAGGGGGAGAAGAGAAAGAAAGAGACGGAGAGAGAGGCAGGAGGCGGAGGAGAGCTGACGGGGGGGAGGCAGTAGGAAGAGAGAGAGAGAGAGAGAGAGACAGAGCAAGAGAGCTCAGGAGAGAAGACCTGAAAATCCCGTTTTATGACGGGCTAATTGGCTAGTAAGAACATAAGAACATAAGAACGGCCATACTGGGTCAGACCAATGGTCCATCCAACCCAGTGTCCTGTCTGCCGACAGTGGCCAATACCAGATGCCCCACAGGGAGGGAACACAACAGGTAATCCTCACGTGATCCCTCCCCTGTCACCCACCTTCAGAGAAACAGAGGCTAGGGACACCATTCCTACCCATCCTGGCGAATAGCCATTGATGGACCTAACCTCCATGAATTTATCTAGCTCTTTCTTGAACCCTCTTAAAGTCCTACCCTTCACCACATCCTCTGGCAAGGAGTTCCAGAGGTTGACTGTGCGCTGAGTGAAGAAAAACTTCCTTTTGTTTGTTTTAAACCTGCTTCCTATTAGTTTCATGTGGTGACTCCTAGTTCTTATATTGCCGTGTTAGTCTGTAATAGAAAAAACTTTAAAAACAATGAATATTCCTGCAGCACCTTAGAGATTAACCAAAAATGTAGATGGTATCATGAACTTTCGATTGTGCCACAAAAGCTCATGATACCATCTACATTTTTTGTTAGTCTCTATTGGTGCTGCAGGACTATTTGTTGCAAATTTTGGCACTTTTACTGTGGAGTAGCCTTCTCACCTCTGGCTGCACTTTATGAGCTGTATTCATCTCACCGAGTCCTTGTCATTTGGATATTATCTGTCTAGAGTGTGGATTATATATCACTAGAACAGAGATGACTGAAAAAATAAACACCTAGTTTGGGGAGGAGGAATTATTCAAAATCTTTTTTTGGTTTTTTTTGTTTTGCAAATTTGAAATGTTTGTTGGGAATGGATGCCTTTTTAATTTCCATCTATTTTTTTAATGTTATTAAAATGGCTCTATCGCCATTTCTGGCAAATGTGGAATTTCAATCACCATTTCGATAATGTTTTAAATATTTTATATCAAAAGATGCATTTTTTACAGAACATGAAAGAAATCAGCAGCACAGGCAAGGTTTTTGCAAAAATTATTTTCAAAGTTTCGACGAACCATTTCTTGAACAATGTCGACGAGCTCAACACTGAGACCCAGGACAGGCTGCAGTAGCGTTACCTGCAGCCCAGGCAGAGCTGTGCCGGTCCCACTTACATCGATTTACTCAATTGCTCCAAAAGTTCAGTTTAGTTGGAGTCGATTAGGAAAAGGTTTAAGCTCAGCTGACATAGCTGCTTTTCAATTAAACCAGTGCCAGGCAAGGCCTAAGGGAAGATGGTGTGATGTCCAGCTGCCCATGCATTTAGTTCCCTCGAATTATTGTTTTCCGCGGGTCTGAGTACCTGTATAGGGACACTCATCTTCTGCAGCTGGATGTGTGAGCTGGCCCCGGGTGCACAGGAATGGGCATTTGCCCACCACAGTGCTGATCATCGCTGCCAAAGCAGGAGCTGGGCACCTCATTCACCTCTGCACCTGAAAGACATTGGCTAGATTCTGATCACAGTCACTTCAGAGAAAATCAGGAGAAATCAATGGAGCGTCTCCGCTTCTATGCCAAGAGCAGAATCCAACCCTGTGCACGTACACATGACCGTGCCAGGGCCTCCTGTCTGTGATGGTGTGCTGGCACTTGATGTATCAGGTAGTTCTGAGCCTTCTCCAGCCTATTGAGCCTTCTCCAGCCCCCTCCATCTAGTAGGGAAACAAGGCCAACTTCAAAACACCTTGCGATAAATAAATCAGGCAGCCCCATGCACCTCCTCTTCAAACAATCACTAACCCTTCAAAGCAGAACCCCAGTAGCGCCTGTGCTCTGCCTTTCGCTCCTCTCAAACTAGCCGCTGCTCCTTACTCCACGACCACCTGCCGTTGGCAGCACCTTCAACTCTGTCTCTGCCGCCAGGATCTAACCCAGGCCGCTGGTGCGGCCTGGGGTCTGGCGGGGAGCTTGATGGTAATTGCATTGTGCAGCACAAGCCAGGGGGAGACAGATCAAAGGCAAACAGCCCGTCTCAGAAGAACTTCCAAGCAAGCCAAGGAGTTGCTAAGCAGCTGAGCGAGGACTCCAGTTTTCTCTCTGCATGTGGGTATCTGAGTAAATCTTTGGGAAGTACCAGGATGTTCAGTTTCACTCCAAAGCTGAATCAAGTCCGATGCTGCAGCTGGATTATTATTAGCACCCCCCATACCACTTGTAATGTCGCGCCTGCAGAATAGACCCTAGGAGCTCTGGGTTCTCGAAGCCAGTGCTCCAGGGCCCCATTAGTGGCTGAATGCTCTCTGGGCCTCCTTCCCCTCCCATCCTTTGTCTAGTTAGACTGTAAGGTCTTTGGGCAGGGCTTGTCTCTCTCTACATGTGCGTGCAGCACCCAGCACAGGGGGTCTCTGATCTCAGGCCTTTATAAGAAAGTTTCTTTGATTCCTGAATTCTTGCCTCAAGTCTGAGGGTGTTAGACAGAGACAGCCGCTCCAGGCTTAAGGGCTCCAAGAGATGGAGAGTCCACCACTCCTTTCTGAAACCGACATCGGACACTAGGAAACTGCAGTGAGTGTGTCCTTCAGGTGCAGGGGGAACTCACTTAATTGGCTGCTAAGCTGAACTAGTGAAATCGTTTTAACTTTCTCAAGTAGACAGTAGGTCCTACTGTAAATATCAACAAAGAAGTGTAAGGTGAGCCAGTTGGCCGCAGTCTGGTCTCCTCCACACTGGTGTCATTTCAGAGAAATGCCTCTGAGTTCAAGGGAGTTACTGGGCATCCTAGCAGTGGCCAGAGGCCACTGGTCTAGAGCCTGCAGCCGATCAGCCTGTTACAAGAGACTCAGGAGCTAGCTGCGTACACTGGTGTGTGGCAGGAGATTTTTCTCCTTTCATGGCAGGCTGAATTGCTTCAAGACTAGGAAGTCCCCTGGGTAGTCAGTAAGTGCAGACGGCGTGATTGTAGGCTAATATTGAGTGATGGGACCAGAGCATCTCTCGGAAGTGCAGCCCCCATGTCACACAGCATTCCAGTTTGAAGAGCCAGTGACATATTTGTACTTGGATCGCCACTCACTGCATCGAAAACAGGGAAATGATTGACGAGGCCTCGCTGCGATTTGGATCCGGCTCCCTGCGCCAGCTGCTAGAGCGTTGGCTCCAGGGAGTTCTTGTCATGAGACAATTCAGGTGTATGTTTAGCCTGGTAATTCATAGCTACCTTCAGGACCATTCATTCTGTTCTCCATAAGTCAGTCCATCACTGGCTCTAGTGCTGGCAGAGAGAGGTGCTGCAGACATTGTACATGATCCAAAAACCTGCACTTCTGAACAGTGGGAGATTTTTGGACTCCAAACCTGGCTTCTGATTCAAATGGAGCATTATTATTAATGTGGTGGTAGCTGAGAGTAGGACACTATTGGGCACTGAAGAAAGAGAGGGGACAGCTGCAAGGCAAATAACACCCCGGGGCAGCGAGGCTCAGCACTCGGGTCTGCTGTCTTGGGTCCATGCTGCAAGGTACTGCTAACAATAGCTGTGGAGAAGCTGAGTGAGACCCACCCTCCTTGCTGGGTTTCTGCGCCCGGGCTGCTGCTACACTGCTGTTTTGAGCCCTGTAGCCCATGCCTCAAGTTGCAGTGGGGGAGGTCTAGTTTGGATATTAGGACAAACTATTTCACTAGGAGGGGATAGGTTCCATAGGGAGGGGGTGGAATCTCCATCCCTAGAGGTTTTTAAGTCCCGGCTTGACAAAGCCCTGGCTGGGATGATTGAGTTGGGGTTGGTCCTGCTTTGGGCAGGGGGCTGGACTCGATGACTCCTGGGGTCTCTTCCAGCCCTAGGATTCTATGATTCTGTGTACTTGTGGAGTGATAGCTGCTCCCGGCCCCGCAGAGCTGACCATTCACACAGCTGAGGCAGACTGTGGGTGGGGACGTGCAGTCATTATTTGAGAATTTTTTCCTCCGTACTTTGAGAGTGTTCACAACTGAGTCGAAGGTGAATCTGGGTTTTGCATGTCAGGCTTGGTCTTGCAATCACAGACCTATCACCGAGCCTGACTGTGAGTGTTCTGTTGAGTTGTTTGGTGCCAAAAGTGTGCGTGCGTGTGCTTGTGCAAAGGTGTGTGCAGTTGCACAAGTGTACACTTTCCTTGGAGAACCTTGGGAAAATTTTCTTTCTTGTTTAAAAAATCAAACTGAAATATTTCCCTGTGGCTATGCGGTCCCAGTGCCTCATATCCCCACTATCCTGTATGAGAGGAGCTTGTCAGCCAGGCTACCATTCCCATGATGCATTTCAGCCAGCAACTCCCAGGACATATTGCCTTCCCTCTCCAAGAGATCATGATGCATCATGGGAGATGCAGTCCAAACACGTAGTTCAGTCTGTAGAGAAGAATGGGATCATGAGACACTCAAACTACAACTCCCATGATGCATTGTGACAGTATTTCCTAATTAAAATACTTTGGAATTAAAATTTCCACCCAAAACTGGAATTTTCTAGGCGACGCAGCCCAGTTTTCTGATGAGTTCAACTCATCTCCTTTGTGGCTCTGAGAAGGGGAACAAAACACCAGCTGCACAGTGGGTTAGGCTTGGATATAGACAAAAGTCACACATTATTTCAACACATCACAAGGTGCAGGCTGGTTTCCATGGAAACTGTGCTGAGGAGGATGTTCCATCCCCACAGGCCCTGATTCAACCAAATGCTTAGACATGTGCTTAAAGTTACCCATGTTCTTAAATCCTTTGGCTATTAGCAGCCAGGAAGATGTCTAACACAGGGGTGGAGGGTGGGGTTATCCCACATTTGCCTATAGTGGGGTTTCCTATAACCTTCCTCTGAACAGATACAGGGCACCGGACTGGATGGACTTGGGTCTGATCTGGTCTGGCAATTCCTATCTTAATCCAAGACCAGAGCAGTGACATGTGATCTGTCCACACCTTTGGGGCAGGCTACAAAGCCTGCATAAGAACGGCCATATTGGGTCAGTATCCTGTCCTCCAACAGAGGCCAATGCCAGGTGCCTTAAGGGGAATCAACAGAACAGGGAATCATCAAGCGATCCCAGCATGTGTCCTCAGTAAAAATCTATCTCCTACAACTCTGCCTGCCTGCTTCCTGGCTTAGCGTGGATGCACCAGGGCAGGGGGAGTTCAGGTGTCACAGAGGCTGAGTCTTGCTGGCCTGTCTGTGTAACACGGCATTCGAAATCAAAAGGCATCAATACGTAGAAATCTTGACAGTTTTCAAACTTTGACTTTTCAGTAGAAATGTTGGTCAGTATTTCTATTGTAAACCCACCCTGGTGCTGCGTGGCACTCACGACATGGAGCGTGACCCTGCACAGGCTCCTGGCCTGCAGTTACGTTCCATAGGTCGCTATATGCTGCCTTGTATCAATCTAACCAACCTCAGAGGTGCATCCTTGCTGTGTGTGTACAGCACCTCGCACCCTGGCGCCCCGATCACCATGGGGACGGCTAGTGCTGCTCCAGTTCCACTAATGGCCTGTGCATAAGAGCGGCAGTGGGCCTCTTGGAAAGGGGTCTGTGACGTAGTGGGGGCGTGCTGTCTGCTCTATAACCCAGTGTGGTATGGTGGTGCCTTGCTGGTTGCTGGGCTTGGGCAGTGGGTGACCTCCACTGGCGGCTATTTGTAGCACGGCCCAACAGGACAGCGGATGAGTCACTAGGCAAGGGTCTCACAACCTGTCTGACAGGCTGCCTCCCTGGGAGAGAGACAAAGGGAGGAAGGCAGAAACCAACCCCTGTCTGGGGGGCAGGGCTGGAAGAGAGTCAGTTTCTGTCTGGTATCATGGAGGAAGCAGCCTAAGCAAGGGGCTGGGATTTAGGGGCCCAGTCTCCCCCATCTCGGGGGCTGAGGCATCCTAGGCCTGCCCTATAACCAGATTACATCTATGCTGTGCTGTATCCTGAAGAAGCAATAAAATCCCTCTATTCTACTGGCTGGTGGAGTCTGTTCGAGCCATTACGGGGGTGCAGGAGTTGGGGGAACCCCGACGTGCCGTCACAGAGTCAATCAGGGAAGTGCCTGTACTGAGCTCCATGATGCTGTCGTGGGGGTTATAGACTTCCCAGAGCTCAGGCCTGACTCTTCCTCCTTTCACGCCAGCTTCATGCTGGTGCAACACCACTGATTCCAGGGGATCAGGCCCCTTGGAAGGGGCCAGGGCTCAGGGCCTTCCAACAGCTTGCAAAGCACCATGGGACTTCCGCCTGTCCTGGAGTGAACCATTGTCCTCTCTTCTCTGCCCTGGGGTCATAGCCACCCCCTAGCTCCGGCTGATGAATGAATTCCCTCCAGCGCAGGCCACCGGGACAGGAAGCCCTGTTGGGAGCGGCTGCGTGGGCTGCGTGAAAGGGCCCCGTTTTCTTGCTGTGAAATCCCTGCCCCGATCCCTCTGGGCCGGCCGCGGCAGCGTGGGTGTCGCCCGGGGAGTCGGCATGCGTCAGGGATTAGCTAACGGGCCCCCATTGTTCTCCGCGGAGGAGGAGCGAGGGCAGAACAAGCCTGGTCCTGAAGGGGCTAATGTTAAGGTCCATGCAAATCTCAGGACAGGCCGGTGCAGCTGCAAAGAGAAAACAGAGGAGGGCTGGGGGAGGAGAGCTGCAGTTGTGTCCACCACTCCCGGACTCACAGCCAAGGCTCTGCAGCCTAAATTACTATTAAAAAGTATTGGTATCACCTAGGAGCCCGGCCATGGTCCAGGAGCCACTGTGCTAGGCCCTATACATACAGAGAAGCCACAAACACGCCCTACCCCGAAGAGCAGGTAGAGTCTGGGCATTGGCAAATGCAATCTTTCCCCGAGGATCAATGCTCCCCCTAATCTTTTCCACCCATGTGCGGAATAATTTTTTTATGTGTGCCACCAGCCGAAACAAAAAACCCAGCTTTGGGCACTCTGCTCCTCAGCCGGGCGGCATCAGAATCTCTGCTGAGTGGCCTCACAAGCGCCCGCTTACAGGGAGCACCAACCATGACCACCCACGGGCACCAGCACGTGAGGCTGCCCATTCGCTCCTGGGCTGGAGACGGCCCCCCAGGAATGATGTGGACTGAGATCAGCAGCCATGTCCCAGGGGCCACTGGACACACTTTGGATGGGAATGGCTTTCAGCCAGGCTGGGTTTGAACTGACAGCTGCAGTTCAAGGCCTCTGCTGGCGTGAATCAGCCCAACTCGACTGTCTCCAGAGTCGGTCTGGCCTTGGGACACTAAAAGGTTTCTCAGCCAGGTCCAGCCCTGGAGCCTTCTCCTTCTCCCTCTCCCTGGAACTTAGGCACTTTCATTCACAGATGTTTAGAATAGAAGGGTCCACGAGCTTGTCTCGTCTGACTAGTATAGCACAGGCCAGATAACTGAGCCAAGTACCCCTGGACTGAGCCCAGTGATTTGTATTTGACTCAAGTGTCTGCCTGAAAGGCCGCCAGTCTGGGCGTAAAGACGCAGAGAATCTGGAGTTTGTACCAGTGGCTAATTGCTTGCACTGTTTGAAATCTGCCCTGTTTCTAACCCGACTTAAACATCTTTCTTTGCTTAGACTGAGACCAAACGAGCCCAGCTCGGAAAGATTGTCCATGTGTGTGGCCAATTTCTGACGTTCTGGGAGCTCTGGCTAAGCAGGAATGATCTCAGATCATGTTTGCCACTCTGCATCCAGAGAGATTTCCTAGCTCCAGTGTCTCAGCAAGCGAGAGCCACAGAATCCAGGCAAGAAGGATCCGCAGCCAAGTGCAGGTCTGGGAATTCACACAGCTTTCACCAACGCTGTAAAGGGACTTCAGCAGTCCGCTCTGAGTCCTTGGCTTGTCTCAGAGCCCTCACTATGAGGAGGGAGGTCTAAGACATGGGTGGGCCCAGACTGCAGTCCCAGATCCTATTTCCCTGCACTTGGTGAAGAGGGCAAACCTGGATCTGAGTGAAACCCAACTACAAGGCAACAGTTTCAAGGATCTAACTTGGTCTTGAATAACAGGAGAGCCAAGGAGAGTTTAATTGACAGCATGAGAGTGCCCAGCTGTGGCCTTGTTCAAGGCATTGGCTAAGGCTCTGGAGAGCTGGTTTCAAGCCCCAGCCCAGTCACAGGCATCTTGGAGGAGCTGCTTCATGTACCCTATGCTTGAGTCCCTATTGATCGGATGCCCCTGGCTCCTGAGAGAAGAAGGAGCCAAGAGGGTAAAATCCAACAGACATTGCAATCTACTCTGATAGTACCATAGACCAGTGTTTCTCAACCTTTTTTTATAAAGTGCCCTTTAAAAAAAAAATTATAAGTATCCCCAGTCTAACCCAATGCACACACCCTTCCCCCAGAGCCAGGCAGCCCCAGATTCTTTTATTCTTTTATTAACACCCTGGGTCTCAGCAGAGCCACCGCCACTGCCACAGCTGGGGTGCGTGCGCAGAGCAGCCGTGAACTGTCCAGGTGCGTGGCTCCAAAAGACAGTCAAATGTTCCCTTGAAGGCAGGTGCTGCCTCCCCTTCCCCGAGTCCCGGACATTTTTTGCCAACTTTCACTTGTGTTGACGTACCCCCCAGACTTCTCTTGCGTACCCCTAAGGGTACATGTACCACCAGTTGAGAAACACTGCCATAGACCAATGGCCCTAATGTGGGATGAGTGAGCTATTCGTACCTTCTCACCTCAAAACCAGGTGCTTCCCAGCTTTGCATCAATGTGGCGCTGTGTCTGAGCTCTTTCGCAAAACACGCACCCCCCCAAAACCAGCTACAGCTTCCAGGAGCCTGCACAGCACATGGACAATTCTCAGCCCAGTCCCACAGGCCAGGGAGCGCTTCTCAGCATTTTATGTTTCCTTAACTCCTCCTTCCCGCGGTGGAAATTCTGGCTCCCCACTGCCCGGCCACTCGAGCTGTCGTTTCCATCAGTGCAGGGTGGGTGTGAAGAGGCAGAGATGCTCCTGAGGAAGGCGTAAGAATCCAACATTGAGCAGACACAGGATAATCTGCCGCCAGGAAGTCTCTTCCTCACACCAGCACCCTGCGTTATACACTGAGGCCTGCTCTGCACTTACGACGTGGGTTCCCCTAGCCACATTGCTCAGGCTGGGAAAAATGAATGTCCATGCAACATAGCTAGGTCAGCCGAACCTGCACTGTAGACGCAGCTCCTGTTGCCCTGGCTATCACTCCAAAGGGGGCGGAGCGATCCCAGTGCTGGAAACCGCCCTTTGTCATTGGCATATGTGTCCACAGCACCGTACTGCGACTGCAGCACTGCAGAAACTGAAGTGTAGACACACAGTGCAAGGCTCTGTGTTCACTATGGACAGAGAGAACTGGAAACAGTGCCCGATGCAAAATCCTAGGGGGGCAGGCCATGTAGCTAGCCAGGGTGAGTCCCAGGAGGTGGCGGGAGTGGAGGGGCGATAGAATTGACCTTGACATCAAGGTCAATATGATCTGCATTTATCTCCATTAAAATGTTGCACCTGGGGAGCGATCTTGATGTAAAAATGTACCACGGTTAGCAGGGTATCCAAAGCCAGCATTGGTTTAACGAAGAGCCAGTCTACACCGGGCATGGAACTAAAGTAATGACGTTCAACCCCTTGGTTATTTTGGTTCACGTCCGCATGTGAACTTCCTTATTTCTGAGCAAGAATTGCCTCTTATACAATCTCGTTAAGTTGGCAAGACATGGACTTAAACAAGATTGAAATGGGCCACACTCAATGAAATAAGAAAGGTCTCACACAGGGTTATACCAAAAACATCCAGCAGGGTGAATGACAACCCACAGAGCAAGTTCATTTATCTCTGCTGTGCTGGCCAGCCCTTTACATGTGATTTTAGTTCAATCAGTGCAGCTGTGTGTGTGAAAGCTCTCAGATCAGCTTCCACCTGGTTTATATTGGCAGCAGTAAACTTACAAGCATAAGCCAAATGGAGAGAGCCAGACTGAAACCAACATAAGATGTTTGCACAGTGGGAGGAAGGCCTGCTCTGTGCAGTCTGTACGCTGGCATTGTTACTTTGGCTAGGAGGGTGAGTTCTTACTCTGATGCATATGACAGTCCCACAGCGTGGGGGTGGATGCTAGTATAGATGCTAATGCCCAGTATTGCTAGTTCCATATGGAAAAGGGAAACGATGCTTACACTGGCTCCTTCTAGCCTTACATCTCTGAATGAAGCTATAAGGCATGTTTATCCCAGTGGAACTGCATCCATACTCGGGAACTGATCTAACTGCCCAGTAGAAAGTTCACCCCTTCACTAGATACTGACATAGGTACGAACAGTGCAGTCCATGCCTGAATTCTTGCTACCAAATGAGACTGGCTGCCCACTACTCCAGCTCTGCCCTCCTTGTGTACTGGTACAAATGTCTGCGGAGCAGCCTGAGCCATGGAGAATCAGGCCCACGTGCCTATAAGACATCAGATATTCTCTCCCTCTTACAAGCACAGAGGAAATGAACACCGGCGGCTAGCCGGCCAGGCTACGTCCAGACAGTGGTGCTATTTCAGTATACCGGAAGTATCCCAAATTAGTGATTCTGCATCTTTAAACGCGCCCGTTATTTCAAAATAGATTTTGAAATAACAGGCGTGCCATTCCAGCATCCCTGTAACCCACGTTCCACGTGGGTTAAGGGGCTTGTCGGAATAGTGCTTTATTTTGAAATTATTTCAAAATAAGCCGTTTCAAAATCAGATTGAAATCGGATGTGCACTTTGCGCAGCTCAAATTGTGTATCTTATTTCGACCTACGGGTGCAGTGTAGAGACACCCCAACAGAGCTGTGCAATTAACAAGCCAACCCTTCCTGTATCAAATTGGGTGGTGCTGCTTCCTGCCCAGCAGCAAAAGGTCTTCAAAGCAGGGATGTGAAACAGGCCTTCACAATCCAATGGCGCATTCATGGGAAATGACGAGTTCAAACCACAGCAAGAAGAACTCAGCCAATCAAAGAACTAACTGAGAAAGAGAGTCTAAGGGAGCGATGCGCCACCTAGGCTAGTGAGCGGGCCGCATCAGTGGCCTCCTTCATCTCAGTGGGCTGCAAGATTGTTGTCACCAAGACGCTATCCTGGCTTAGAGCAGTTTTGCTCACTGCACCTGTGGACCTAGAATTTGCGGGCTGGGCCGGCTGAACCGGAGCTGCACTGTGATTGGCTGCAGAGGGAACACACAGCTCTCACAATGTTGTGTGCAATCAGCCCGCACCTTACTTCACGGACCCTTGCTCTACGTGCAGGTCTCTTTAGTAACACTGGTAGAAGAAAACCTCCGCAGAATCCGTCGACCCTGCTTGTGGGCAGCAGTAAACCAAGTGTCTCGTGGGCCACACGTAGAGGCCCATTGGCCACAGGCTGCCCACCGCCGGTCTAAGGCAAAAAGAAGCAAAGCAGGAGAAGAGAAGAGAGGAAATAAGGGGATGGTGAAGAGAGAAACGGAAGGATGGGCAAAGATATAGGGGCTGATCCAAAGCAGGGATGTTAAATATCGGTTAATTGAATAGTCGAGTAACCTCATGAATTTTTATCGGTTAATCAACTATTCTACAGTCCCCGGGGCCGGGGCCAGCAGCTGCTGTCACAGAGGTAGCAGTGCAGGGTTTCAGGTGGGAGCTGGTCCGTGAGGGGAGCCAGTCTGAAAACCAGCTCGCTTTGTGGATCGGCTGCCTGTCGCCCAGTGCTGTTGCCTCTGATAAAGAGGCAGCAGAACAGAGTGGCAGCAGCCCCTGTCTAAGGTGGGTCTGAGCTCCTGGACCTGGCATGAGCCGGAACTGAGCTGGGCTGCCTGCCTGCCTGGCTCCTAATATGCTTTAAATGCAGAGCCGCAGCAGGTGTAGGTTCTGGACTGGTGTGAGCCAGAACTGAGCTGAGCTGCTGGCCAGCTTGCTTAAAAAAATGTACTGGCAAGTGTGGGGGGAGGGAAATGCATGTAGTCTATAGCATTAATCTGTAAGCTTCTGCTTATCGACTATACTATTACATCCCTAATCCAGAGGCCAGTGAAGTCAGTGGGGGCTGATTGCTCATAGGAGGGCCCACGCAATACAGAAAAAGGCAAAGGGACGTGTTTAGCCGTTTTTGCCCCATTGCAAGAACTAGAGAAATCACAAATTTCCATTCGCCAGGGGCCTGATTGTGGCACTACATGTACCTCCCATCCTGCCGGGTTCCGAGCTGCTGCTGCTCCTGGGCGTCTGGGGAGCTCAGCTGTGCCAAGCCATGTCTCCGGCAAAGCAGAGAGGGTTGGGCAGTGTCTAATATGGTAATAGTGCAGCACAGAGCAAAGTCCCCTCTCCCCACACAGTCTCTTTACACACATACACCCCTGAGTGCGCACACACACGCCCACTCTCAAGGGAGTTAGAGGCCTAGCTCCTGTTCCATTGTAACCAGATTTGGTACCCAACAGCCTGAGGGCACATACCCAGGGCAAGACCCAAGGTACAAACCGTCTTGCAAGCAACAAGTTAGCACACAGTGGCTGATGCAGATGGCCACTAACACGAAGTGGAAACGCCGGTGAGGCTAGTCGCGAGGGACCCCACCCTGAGCGCAGAGTAAACCCCCAGCGAGATACTAGGGGGCCTTCTGATGAACCCCCAGCAAACCCTGATTGCTCTCAGCCCGCCCTCCTCACTCTGGAACTGAGCCCTTCTCCCGGGACACTCCGGGACACCCACGCTAGAGTCCCCAGACACTTATCTAGTCTCAAATGAGTAAGTCCCACCAGAAGTCCGGTCCCAACTCACCATCCACCAGGTCTTAGCTGCCATGTTGTAGCACAGCTGCCATTTCACCCCGTCCTCGGCAGCGTTGCCAGCCGTGGACGTGCTGGCGGCCTCCATCGTGCGCCGGGAAAGGTGACACCAGAAGTGGGATGCTCCAAAGGGCCCCTGGGGCTCTGCTACCCTGCAGGCAGCTCTGATTGGTCAGCTCCTATCAGCACCATCCTGTGGAGACTGGCCCCCAAAACAGAGCCCGAGCTCCCAAGGCAGAACTAAAAAGCTGAAATATCCATAAAAGCAAGGGGAGAGGGGGGGAGTCGATAACTAAGGAACCCTGCTGCTGAAATGATCAGATTATTAAATGGTATCTCTGCCACCCTCCAATTCCATTCCCCCTCCAAAAAAAATTCAAAGCAGAGCAACGCAGGCAGATTGACTGGGTAAGCTAATCCAGTTCCCTGTAGTCTGGTCTGGGCATGTGGGTGGTCACTGCATCCAAAGAGGCTGTCCTAACATTATGGTACATGTGCCTGAGGGGGTGTCCAGCAGGGTGGGGTGGAACCCATTGCAACACGCTCTGCACAACCGGGTTCTCATCCCTGCCGTTCCCACTCCCGGCCCCCCTTGTTTCTGAATGGAGCAGGGAAAGAAGCACATTTGTGACTGACGGACAGAATTCATGAATGGGCGGGTGGAGAGATGCATGGGCTCCATTGTAGTGGTTTGTGGTTTCAAGGCTTTGTGGCTTCTTTTTATTTCTTTCTTTGGAAACTCTTGTTTCCTTTCAGTGGTGTGGGTGTTCTGCAGGTTTGGAACACACGCACACACATGTGGCTGTATAAAATTGTACACGCAGAGAAGAATATATTATATAAGCACACACAGACACACAAACACATAGGGTACGTCTACACTACATCTGGCAGAATGCTTCTCACTTTGGATAGACAGATACACACTAGAGAGCTGGTGGCAGCTAGTCCTCCTGGATAGGGAAGCAAGGGTCCAGATGAGGTTCTCCAGGGCTCCCAGCTACTGGGAGCATATATGTAAACATACAGACTTATATGCCCAAGGAAACCTGTGTATCATTGGCACGGGTGTGTGTGTGTGTGCACTCGTCCCTCCCCAAGGGGGAGCTGTCGAGTTCCTGGGGTTCTTGAAACCACACCCCAACCCCATGTGTACTGTAACTCAACTGCTGTTCCAAACCCAAGACCCTCTTGCTGGGAGCAGAGTGGCCTAGCAGTCAAAGTCCATAACAACACCCTCCCTCTGGGGCAGTGTGTCCTAGTCGCCTGAGTCTGTAGCAAATGCCCCCTTCGCTGGGCAGTGCAGCCTAGAAGCCAAAGTTGGTAGCAGCAGGTGCTGGCCCTGTGGGTCGGGCGATTGAGGAGGGGTCCCAGGCCCTCCCTACTCCACTGGGTCCCAGCCCAAGGCCCTATTAGCAGTGGTGCGGTTCCCTGCTAGCTCAGTGGGGACTCCCTCCGTGACACGCTAAGCTCCTCAGGATCCAATCTCCCTCCCTGGGTACTTCCGACCAGTCTCCACTGGGCTCCTTCCAGGGTCCTTCCTCCAGATCCTCAGCAGCATCTCTGGTGTCTCGCTGGCTGACCAGTTGCCTCCGGAGCCCTGGTCACACCTCCTTCCTCCTCAGCAGCCCACCCAGACTGAGCCTCTCGCCAGGCTTTTATACCTGGGCTGCAGTCTGGGCATGCCCAGCAGGGCTGCGGGGGCGGGGCTTCCAGGTGAGCCTGGCTAAGCCCAGCTTCCACAGTGCGGGGCTGGTACACCCCGTCACACTCACCTGTGCTCCTATGGGCACATGTTCCCATTGTATGTACACACACGAATGAATCTAACACACACAATCATAGAGAGCCATAAAACACATGTGCAAAAAACAGAGAAACCACCCCCCCAGCACACTCCTATATACACACAAATGCGCATGCCCATCAACACAAACACATGTGCACAAGAGGCAAGGAGAGTGTACAGGTGTGTCCCCAAATCACACGGGCAGTGAGACAAACTCAGGCGAAATGCCCATCGGGCGTGCATCTCGACACACGCACGGCACGTCGCAGTTCGGGTCAAGCCAGACACACCGGCCCTCACGCCTGCACAAGCCATGCAAACATGAGCCCTGCCCACACACGCAGAGCGGCGGGGCTGCTGGTCCCTGTGATCCCGACAGCCTTGGAGCAGCTTTGCTTGGTGACTTCATTTGCTCACTGGCAGCCAGACAGGGCAATAAGAGAAACTAACACTAGGCCCGGCCAGTTAACTGCTCGCTAGTTTTCTTCTTCTAAAGAAACCTCCTTCGCTGCACCAGGCGCTGCCCACCGGACCGCAGGGCCCTGCAGCATGGACAAGACGGGTGTGTTCCCTCTGCAACTCAACCCACCAGGCTCTCTGCTCTGTGGGGCAACTCTCCTGGCTGCCTTCATCCCACTCCCTTGCTGTGCCTGGTGGCCATGGGGGCTCCAGGAAAAGGTGGGTTTGAGCAGGCACAGCTGCCTAGCCCCCAAGTCACCACTGGGAGTGCAGGAGCTCGGAGACCCCCTGTGGGGATCCCTCCTCCCCCATCCCCACAGCGCCTCCTGCTGGGAGAGGGAAAGTCACAGCGTTAAACCTGCTGGGCCAGGCTGGGGCTGGAGCTGCTGTGAGTTTCCCCATGGCCAGCGCGCCTGCCCCTTCCCTGCAGCGCCTCCTGCTGGAACCAGAACACGGGAGCAGAACAAGCCCACCTGGCAGGGCCGTCAGGAGGGGAGCATGGGGCTGGCGCAAACCCCCCTCAGAGCCTCAGGTGCAGGGCCCAGGGCAAACACCAGCTGCTAGCCCCGCCCCACCCCTTCCCCAAGCCCCGCCCCACCCCTTCCCCAAGCCCCGCCCACATCCTTGTCCCCTCCCTTAAGGAAAGCAGCCCGTGGGATTACAGGGGTCTGGTGTGATGGCAGCAGGGTTCACTTTCCCCCTCACTCACCGCAGGCGATGGGAGCTGGAGCGACCTGGCAGCCTGCTCTGCTCCACTTCCCCCCCGCCCCGGGCGGCTTTGCCTCGTGTCTCCTCAGGTGGCGGGGAGAGGGCGATGCGGAGGAATGGATTGGAGCAGAGCAGGCTGCAGGGCCGCTCCGGCTCCCACCGCCTTCGTGGTAAGTGTTTGGGGGGGGTGACCCCTGCTGCCGCCCGGCGCCAAGCCCCGAACTCCTAGGGTTGCCAGATGGTTTAACAAAAAATACCGAACACCCCACCCCCCAAAAAAAAAATTCTGTTAAGCAAAAAAAAAAAAGGGGGAGACCAAAGTTATTGAGCAAAAAAAAAAAAAAAACCCAGACAGTCTGGGCGAAAACCGGACACCTGGCAACCCTACGAACTCCCCACTGTGGGGCTTCCGGAAGTGCGCAGCCTGGGGCAGGTCTGTCTCATTTCTATTTCAGCTCAGGGCTTCGGGGCAAAACCTCCCCCTTTCCCAGCGTGGCCATGGGTCGCCCTTGTGGAGAATCTCAAAGAACCGTGTAAAGGTGGCGTCACCCTCTCTGGATGTGGGGCACTGCACTGGCACGGGGAGGGCCCATGACTTGTCCAAGTCACCCTCTGAGGTGACTCTCTAGTTCCTGCTGCCTCCAGACCACTGTGACCATTAGACCATGCTGCCTCCCCACTCAGGCATGTTTCCAACAGGCCTGTTCGCTGCCTGGGACTCGGATTATCCTCCTGGAAAGAGAAAGGGCTGAACTGACCCTGCTGGGGGACTGGCCTGTCCTTTGAGGGCAGGGTGTGCTGCTCAGACCACCAGGCCATCCTCTGGCTTCGCAGCTCTCCTGTCGCCTGCCTGGCCCATTCATGACTTCCAGAGTCGGTGGCCTGGCCAGGAATTCCAGAACCTGGAGGGCAGGGAGAGGAGGAGAACGGGCCTGCAGGGTCCCGACAGGCAGTGAGAGATCAGTTCCAGTGGCGTCTAGGTGCCAGGAGAAGTGGGTTTCTGACCTCCTGTGTTAGCTGGCAAATCTCTGCCTCTGTTTCCCCTCCCGCCCCGTGTGTCCATCTACTGAGATGATAAAGTCTCTGGGGCAGGGACCGGCTCTCTGTCACTGGCCGGTACAGCGTCCGGCACAGCGGGACCCCGATTCCTGTAATGTTTTATTTGTGTGATCCTACGGCCTAGGCCCCCCTTGTGCTAGGCGCTGGGGGATAACTGTGGAGGTGGCGAGAGGGGAGGGGAAGGCTAGGTGCTCATGGGCAGGCAGTGGGGTTCTGGGTGCCAGGGTGAAGGCAGGGCCCTGGGCAGCTGAGGAAGGAGTGGGAGGTGGGACCGCGGTTATGTGGTTGCTGGCACAGCTAGAAGTAGGCAGACTTCACAGGGATGCTTTGTCAGCAGGCTGCCCGCACAGCAGCGGGACGGAGAAAATGGCCTTGATTTCCAACTGAATGCGCTCTCGGCGGGGCCATCAGTCAGACAATTAGGGAAAAAGCAATTTCTAGTCCCATCTCTACCATCTCTGGGAGACCTCAGCACCCCCTCCTGAGCTCCAATGAGGGGAGGCGAGATGGAGACAGCACCCTCTCTTCCCAGCTGTCAGGGGAGGAAGGTAGGGTTCCCAGGTGCCTTCAGAAAAAATACCGGACACACTTGATCTCAGATGCGGGAAGGGACCGGCCGGGAGGGGAGTGGGGCTGGCTGGGAGGAGGCCGGGGGGCTGGCTGGGGGAAATCCGGGGGGACGACCAGGTGGCTGGAAGCAGGACTGTTGGGGCCGGGGGCAGCGGGGCTGGCCAGGGGCGATGGGGGGAATCGGCCAGCAGGAAGCAGGGCTGGTCGGGAGGGAGTCGGGGAGCGGGGCTAGCCGGGCGGGGGAGAGGGGGAGCGCGGGGAGAGAATCGGCCGGCGGGGAGCGAGACTGACCCGGGCGCATGCAGATCCCTTGGTGCTGCGCATCCCACGCACGGTCCTGGCGAAGCACGAGTGAGTCCGGCCCCAGGGATTCCCTCCCGCCCGGGCCCCGCCTGCCCACCCGCGTAGTTGCGTACTGCCTGGCTGGTAGACACACTCATGCAGCGTGAGCGTGTCGACCAGCCAGGAAGTTTGCAGCTACGTACTGATACTCGTAATAATAATAAAACTTACCTAATTAGAAAATACCGGACATTTTATATCCCTGGTATTTTCTCAATTTGTTTCCTGGACAGAACCCTCAAATACCAGACTGTCCGGTTCAGAACCGGACACCTGGCAACCCTAGAGGAGGGGGCCCTGAAATGGGACCCTAGCTTCAGAGACAGCAGGATGTGGGCTTTTCATTCAGCCTCTCTTAAGGGGCAGGGCCCAGTCACAGAGCACAGGCCAGGACCCAGCGCTGACAGTCTCGCCACCACCGAGAAGGGAAGGCTGGCCTAGTGGGTGGGCCTCAGACTGACACCGCAGAGACTTAGGCACGGTTCCCCACAGTGGTGCTCGAACGTGCTCGGTGCCTCGGTTCCCCCGCTGTGGAAGGGTGACAATAGATGAGAGGCTAAACCCATTAAAGGGAGGCTCCGATGCCGTGGGGCTGGGGGCAGTGGGGAGAGAGCTGGAGAGTTGACAGCAAGGGGCTGGGAACCTGCCGAACGCCTCCCTCCCCTAGTGGCCTGCTTGGATTCAGTGAAATGAAGCCGTGAAATAATAACACCCCCCCACACTTCAGGTTAGCGTCCGTGAATGAACTTGTTGTAACCGGAACCTGCTGTGACTCCTTCCCTTGTCCTTACCCCAACGCCCCCCTAACGCCGGCCAGGCCCCGGTTAGAACCGGGTGGGTCTTGCAAAAGAGCCCCGCTGCCCGACTCTATGGTTCTTTGGGGGTCTGAACTTGAAATGTAACCTTGGTGCTGCATTGCCTGGGGCTCCAATGCTTGTTTGGGGGGTAACTCCATCCATGACGTGGCTCTACCTCAGGCCCCTCACTGCACCTTTCGGCAGGGAATCCAGAGCCAAGGCTCACATTAAATTGGTGCCACCTGCCGTTAAGCCATTGTCAGTTTCACCAGCACAGAAACAGCGGGTGCAGGGCCGGAGAGGCGACACCCCTGCCCACATCACCAAGGCGATCACATTTTAATCCAGGGTTCGGGGCAGGCATTTGGGGCTCTCACCAGTCCAGACACGTTGGCTTGCAATGTCCCTCTGCCCCATCATTGTAACTTGCCTTTGCACCGTGTGGCCATGGGCGATTATCGCACGGACATGCGGCTCCGAGACAATCACAGGCTGCACTTTCCAAAGAGGACTCAGGCGTTAGACTAGTCAGCCCAAGAGACCAGCTACCCCGGAGACTCTCAAGAGTCAAGTGGCCTGATTTGGGGGATCTCCTAGAGAACCACCTCTAAAATGGGGGGAGGGCAATTTGAATCCAAATTTCACAGCGGAGGCCGAGGGCTACACGATAATGTCTGGAGAGTAGCTCACCCCCCCTCCAAGCGCTGTGTTAGACAAGGAGCCGTCCTGAGAAGGAGACTGGCCCATGGATCGGACAGTCACTTTGGCGACGGGAATCTTGTTCCATCCCTGGCCTGACTCTGTTCCCGTCCTGCGCCTCGTCTGTCTTGTCTATTTAGAATGTAAATGCTTTGGAGCAAGGCCTGTCTGTCCCCCCACCCCATGCCATGGTGGGTCAGTGCACGGAGCAACTCCGCCCCGGCCCCCGGAGGGAAGCACCACTGCCAGGGAGCCGAAGACTGGCTTCAGGCCCCCAGCATGGACGGTCTGGCAGCCAGCGTAGCTGGTGGCAGGGAAGCCTGGCAATTGGTCAGCGGTTCCCAAACTTTTCAGCATCACGCCCCCTTTTTGATTTTTGAAAAACGCTCATGCCCCCCCCCTGGAATATCTTCACGCCGCCCAGGGGGGCACACCCCCCAGTTTGGGAACCCCTGGTCTAGAGACTGCAGGGCCACCCCAAAGCCTAGCGAGCCACCAGGGAGCCTCTTCACTGCGGCACTGCCACCTCGCATGATGTTATCACGAGTCTCATGATACTGGACTTCTTCTTAAAGCCCCAGTCCCTGGAGTCAGGGTACCAGCTAGGGCTGCCAGATACTTCCACAAAAAATACCAAACATGACGGGGAAAAAATTGGTTGAGCAATTTGGTTTTCTGGGTTTTTTTTACTGGACAGAGGCTGCAAATACCAGACTGTCCGGGCCAATACTGGACACCTGGCAACACTAGTACCAGCTTTCTCTCCCTAAGTGAGTTTCTAGCCTTAGGTCTGCAAAGAAAAGCTTGAAATCCTGCATCCAACGGGCTCAGATTCCCAAAGGCAAATAATACGAAACCACCAGGCATTACAAATAATCTCACGCATTTAAGACCGATAATCTCAATTTGGGAGCAGACTCAGGAACTGTGGCTACCTGGGGGTGTCGGGCTTGCGAGCAGCCACTTCAGCCGCCAGCTCCTTGGGGAAAGGCGCGTCTGTCTCTCTGCTCCATCTCAGAGGGGTTGTCGCGTTAGTCTGTAACTTTAAACAGAACAGCACCGCAGAGACTAACAAATATCTATATAACTCTAGTACCTTTGGTCTGTGTTTGGTCAGCACCTCTTGTGCTGGCTCCTAGTGCAATACAAAGCCTGGCTAGCTATAGCGTGGCAGGGCCCTGCTAGAGAAACCTTAGACAGCTCTTGTCACTCCGGCCCCAAGCCAGGGGAATGGATTGGGGCTGGATAAATAGCTAGTAACTGACACCTGCCAACCTCACTAGCAGGAGCTATAAAGCCTGGGAGGAAGCCAGAGCTGGGAGAAGGGAAAGAGAAAGGTCAGGCACAGGATGGGAGCAGTCTACTTTGTTGCTGTGGGCCTGTTATAGGCAGAGTAGCAGTGAAGCCTGTACATAGTTGGGAACTGGTGGTAGGAAACCTATTGAGAATAATGAACACCAGATTGGGGGTGTCCCTGACTCACTGAGGAGTCAAAATGATGGGGACTAATTTAGCTACAAGCACTCAAAAGAGAGATCTTGGAGTTACTGTGGATAGTTCTCTGAAAGCACCCGCTCCATGGGCAGCAGCAGCCAAAAAAGCAAACAGAATGCTGGGGAAACAAGGGATAGAGAATAAGACAGAGAATGTCTTAGGGTATGTCTACACTACAACACTAATTCGAACTAACTTAATTCAAATTAGTTAATTCGAACTAAGCTAATTCAAATTAGTGCATCTAGACCTAAAAACTAATTCGAATTAGCATTTTGCTAATTCGAAATAGCATGTCCACATTGAGTGGACCCTGAACCGAAGTTAAGGCTGGCCGGAACCAGTGCCGGCAGGGCATCAGGTTAGGACTTAGAGTGTGGAGCTGCTGCCTCAGGCTAGCCGAGGGCTGTGCTTAAAGGGGACCCGACCCCCCACCCCGGACAGACAGTTCTCAGGGTTCCCCGCTGTTGTAGAGCAGGTTTTTTTCTGACCATGGCCTTCTTGTATAGCCCATCATGCCACACAAGGCCCCTCACAAAAGAACCAGACCATGAGATACTCAGAGGAGCATGGGAAGCACAATGCAGCTTTCTGTGAATGGAATTTAACCTTACAGGCATCCTGGGACTCACAGGTGCAGAAAAACAGGGAGGTGAGCATGACTAGATAGTGCCCAGCTGTAATTAACAGATAAGGCTCGTTTGACCGTGGCTTGACCGGTCCTTGAGGCAAGGGAAATAAAAATAAGGTAATAAAGCACAACTATCTCACACTGACCATGCCCCATCTGGTCCTGTCCACGAGGGGATCACGCATGCATCACGAAAACTCCTATAGGGCAGTATTGTCATACTACCTCATTACCAGCCTATCAGACCCTGCCAAATGCAGACCCTAGTATGGCATTAGACATTGAATTTTTGTGTAAAAGACCCTCAACCCCTTTGTTCGACAGAGGTTCCGAGTGTTGAGGGCACGTGGTTTTTTTTGCCCGGCTGAAGGATTGATCACCCTGAGGCTGCCTCCCCACCCTTCGAGTCAAAGATAGGGGTGCGCGAGTCCTGAGCATGCTCCAAGTTTCTGTGTGTCTTTATGTTGTTATCGTTGCTGGATTTGTAAGTATTGCTTAAATATATTAGTTATTGGTTTAGTTAAGAGTTGAATTGTGTTAATTTCACTGTGTAATTCTGTAAAGTGTAACTGAGTTCTATTAACCACACTGTGTAAATTGTATTATCTTGTGTTGTGTAGTGGTGTTGTATTTAGGCCAAGTATAAGTGTTAGAAATAGAAACCTAGGAGTTGTTAAGTTGTAAAGGTAGATTTATGACTAACTCCACCAGCTGCCTAAAATAACCATAGAGGGGCTGGCTGTGGACGGAGTTTTTATTATTATTATTTTGGCTTTGTTTTTGTATTTTTTGCTGGCATGCTGTGCTGCCTTAAGCGAATTAGAGACAGTGATTTGGTATAGTTGAATTGTAATCAAAGTTTGTAATTAGTTAAGTATAGCTAAGTTTAGGTTTTTCTACCTTGTAAAAGCATTGGGCAATTGCTAGTTTAAAAAAACCATTTGCTAGTTGTTGGTTTTGATAAAAGAATCATTCCATTTAATAAAAAATCATTTGTTTCATCATCATCCAGTAGTTTTCACTGAGTAATCGGCTTTAACCCTTGAGGCTCCCACCACATCACCGAACCAAGGTGTAACACCCGCTTGCTTGTCTAACTCGATGAGGGACAGCAAAGCAGTCCTGTCTTGGAGTGCCCTGAGTGCCCACACTTGGCACATCACAGCACTCGGCCATCAGCCCGGCTGCACTTGCCGCAGGCTGCCATCTGGGGGTGTCAATCGGGGGGCTGTCAGGATCCAGGAGGCCCTGCAGGAGAGCTTCCACCCTGAGGAGCCCGCAGAGCCACCCCAGTCCTCCCCATTGGGGGCTTGTGCCCCATTCCTTCCTCACCTCCTTCCACTTACCCCTCCCTAGCCCCCCTTCCTGATGTAAAAAATAAAGGACACGTGTGGTCAAAAATAGAAACTCTCTTTATTTAACAAAACTGGGGAGGATTAACCTCTGGGGAGACTGGGAAAAGGAGGTGGGAGGAAGAGAGAGGGTGGGAGAGGGGAGGGGGAAACCTGGGAGGAGGGAGCTGGAAGGGGAAGCCAGGGAAGAAGGAGGAGGGGAAGTATAAAACTATGGTACGCCATATCTTCAGTAGTGTGTACAGATGTGGTCTCTCGCCTCAAAAAGATATTTTGGCCTTGGAAAGGGTTCAGAAAAGGGCAACTAAAATGATTAGGGGTTTGGAACAGGTCCCATATGAAGAGAGGCTAAAGAGACTGGGACTTTTCAGCTTAGAAAAGAGGAGACTGAGGGGATATGATAGTGGTATATAAAATCATGAGTGGTGTGGAGAGGGTGAATAAAGAAAAGTTCTTCATTAGTTCCCATAATATAAGGACTAGAGGACACCAAATTAAATTAATGGGCAGCAGGTTTAAAACTAATAAGCGAAAGTTCTTCTTCACACAGCAAATAGTCAACCTGTGGAACTCCTTGCCACAGGAGGCTGTGAAGGTAGAACTATAACAGAGTTTAAAGAGAAGTTAGATAAATTCATGGAGGTTGGGTCCATGGAGTGCTATTAGCCAGGGGGTAGGAATGGTATCCCTGGCCTCTGTTTGTGGAAGGCTGGAGATGGATGGCACGAGACAAATCGCTTGGTCATTGTCTTCGGTCCATCCCCTCCGGTGTACCTGGTGTTGGCCGCTGTCGGCAGACAGGCTACTGGGCTAGATGGACCTTTGGTCTGACCCAGTATGGCCATTCTTATGTTCTTATGTTCTAAGCTCAGGGCTCAGGGTCGGGGGTCTCACTGGACCAACTTGATTTTCATGCAAACCTGCTCCTGGGTTCGCTTGTGGCCTTTGGTGGCCAGGCTGGCAGCTATCCTGCCCTAGACGGCCACATTCCTGTGCCTAGTGCGGAGATCGTGGATGTTGGAGGCCTCCCCCCAAACCTCTATGAGGGCCACGATCTCCGCACTAGACCAGGCGGGCGCCCGCCTCTTGCAGCCCCGGGCAGGCTCCTGGGAGCCGCCAGCCTGGTCCTGGGAAGAGGCGGAGGGCTGAGTGGCAGCGGGTGGCTGGCTCATGCTGTGCCAGGTGCAGGGTCTGCTGGCTGGGTGCTAGCAGGCTTGCAACTGGCTCAAGCACTGTAGCCAGACCGTGCCCCTTTAAGTGCTCCGGGGCTGGGAGGGGGGCAGAAGAGTTTCCCTGGTTTGGCCCAGAGTGGCCACCAGGGCAACCTGGGAAGGGCTAGCCTCCAACTAGTTCGAATTAAGTGGCTACACAGCCCTTAATTCGAACTACTTAACTCGAACTAGGCGTTACTCCTCGTAGAATGAGGTTTACCTAGTTCGAATTAAGTGCTCCGCTAGTTCGATTTAAGTTCGAACTAGCGGTTTGTATGTGTAGCCCCTATTAAAGTTAATTCGAACTAATGGCTGTTAGTTCGAATTAACTTTGTAGTGTAGACATACCCTTATTGCCTCTGTATAAATCCATGGTACACTCACATCTTGAATACTGTGTACAGATGTGGTCGCCTCATCTCAAAAAAGAGATTGTGGCATTGGAAAAGGTTCAGAAAAGGGCAACAAAAATGATTAAGGGTTTGGAACGGGTCCCATATGAGGAGAGATTAAAAAGACTGGGACTTTACAACTTAGAAAAGAGGAGACTAAAGGTCTATAAAATCAGGACAGGTAGGGAGAAGTGAATAAGGAAAAGTTAGTTACTTGTTCCCATAACATAAGAAGTAGGGGTCACCAAATGAAATTAATAGGTAGCAGGTTTAAAACAAACAAAAGGATGTTTTTCTTCATGCAGTGTACAGTCAACCTGTGGAACTCCTTGCCAGAGGATGTTATGAAGACCAGGACTTTAACAGGGTTCAAAAAAGAGCTAGATACATTCATGGAGGTTATGTCCATCAATACTTATTAGCCAGGATGGGTAGGAATGGTGTCCCTAGCCTCTGTTTGTCAGGGGCTGGAAATGGATGACAGGACAGGGATCACTTGATGTTTACCTGTTTTGTTCACTCCCTCTGGGGCATCTGGCATTGGCCACGGTTGGCAGACAGGATACTGGGCTGGATGGACCTTTGGTCTGATCCAGTCTGGTCTTATGTTCTTATGTCTGAATATCCAGGGGTGCAGTGTGAACCCTGCTGCACATACGAGTACGTTTGAGCACATCTTTTTAATTAGTTTTAAAATCTAACTCAATACACCATAAGAAAGAAACATACTTTGGGCATCATTTATTCCAGGGGCTGGGTTTTTATTGCCAGTTTTGACAAAAAGCCAGAACTTTTCAGAAAAGCAAAACAAAACAGGAAGCTTTCCAGAAAAGTTTCTAGTTTAGAAAAAGGTTTCTAGTTTCGTCAAAGAGGTTGGCACACAAAACCGTTCGGCCCAGCTCCGATTGCCAAGGACCAGGGGTGAGATGCTGGAGCCTACATGCCCAAGCCAGGGACCAGAGCTGATTACAGAGGACGGGAGCCTGCCTGGCTCTGTGATGAGGTGAGCACAGGTGGTTATGGAGCCAGGACATGGGCATGGAGAGGTCCTGGGCTTGGAAGATTTGGAGTCAATCCCCGGCTCCATCACAGGCATCCAGTATAGACCTGATGTCTGCCAGGGCCCCATTTCTCCATCTGCACAACTGGACGCCTGCTCTGCCCTGCCCCAGAAGGGCTCAGGACGTAGGTGCAGGAACTGTGGGTGTGGGGCAGGGGGAGGGAGGGGGTGCCGCAGGCCCCCCCTGGCTGGAAGGGGTTTCCATCACACACAGGTTCGCAGTTTGGTTCAGTGGTTCTCAGCTCCTTCCCTGTACACATTGCTCTAGCACCCTGTCTCAGGAGGATAAACTCAGTCAATGCAAACCCGCAGGGCTGGAGCACGGGAACCATAGATGTTTGTTCAGGGCTTGTGATGTAAACAAAGGATTCTCTGCAAGATCAAAAGGGAGTATTAACGTTTGTAATGAAACTTGGCTGAAGTTGTGCTATTGTCCATGGGTGCGTCTACACAGTGGCTCTGGTGTCCCGAAATAGCTATTAAATGTCTTTTAAAGAAGCCCGTTATTTCGAAATAGCTTTCAAAATAACGGGCTCGCTATTCCGACATCTCTGGAAATCTAGTTCCACGAGGATTAAAGGACATTTTGGAATAGTAGTTTATTTCGAAATACACTCAAAATAAGATATACAATTTGCATAGCTCAAGTTGCGTAGCTTATTACGAGCTACGGGTGCAGTGTAGACACACCCCACATGTCTCTGTGAAGCTTGCGGTAAACGTCTGAACTGTTTAAAGTTACAGACTAACACGGCTACCCCTCTGAGATGTTTAATGGATGAAGTACCCTATGCTAATTGCCACAGTGTTTGGGAGACAGAAGGTTACATCAAAAGCCTCTTGTTCTCCTAGGCCAAGAGGTTGCTGGAAATTAATTTTAAAGGCCCTATGGACGTGATCCTTTTTCATCTCATATTTGTTTGGAGGCTCCTGGGGACAGCTGCAAGCCATAAGGAAGGAGATCCCAGGAGATCTTGGTGCCCCTATAATGAACACTGACTTAATAACTCCAGATGGATGCAAAAGAACTTTACTCATGTCTGTCTGCATTTAATTCTTAGTCAATTGCAACTCTCATCTTTCCTTCTTTCTTTTTGTAAATCACCCTTTAGATTTTAGATGCGCAAGGATTGGCAAAAGTGTGATTTTGGGGTAAGGTCAGAATAGTATATTGTCCTGGGTGCCTGGGTGAGCCTTTGGGATCAGAAGAACCTGTTCTTTGATGGGATTGGGTATAAGGAACTGCTCATCTCCGAACCCAGTTTCTGAGGGTGTTACAAGACTGGGAGCATGACTTCTTGTCAGCCAGTGTGGTGAGACAGCCATTAATTTGTGGCTTGTTCGGTATCTTATGGGTAATAACCAGCAGCATTTGGGGACAGATTTGCCCTGTTTCTCAGCAGCGCGGCCTAACTTTGGCATTCTCGGTTATGCCCACGGAAGGCGCAGTTATGCCGAGGAGCCGTGCTCACTGCCATGTGCGCACACGAAGAGCTGTGCGTGTCTGGACGTGCTGAGCACATGATAGAGACTGGGCTTGTGCATGGGGCTTTGTGGGGTCTCTCCCCAGCATCTTCCCCTCCCCCACGCTCACTGCTCTGGGTGCCCAGCAGCCCCCTGCTCCTCTGCCCATCTGTGAGCAATGGGGTCAGGATGGTGCCTCTGCCCTTCCCCTCTGCCCCTGCAGCACCTGATGGGGGTGATGGAGACCTGGAGCCAGCCACCACCTGGAAGAAAGAGGGGACCCCACTGCACCTCTCGACCTGAGAGAAGGGGCTGAAGAACCCCAGGGAGAGCATGGGTGGCACTGGGGGATCTGACTGGATGGGGCTGGGGCTGAGGGACAGAATGAATTGGAGATGGGGGGTGAGAGCTCCAGGCAAGGGGAGGGGGCAAAATCACATATCTAATCAATCTGGCACAGTGGGCAACCCCGATTGTCACCCGGACACAGGATGAGCCGGGGGGCTCAAACAGTAACTGACAGACCAAGCCCCCCACAACGGCGTCGAACAACCAACCTCAGGAGCTAGGGGGCTGAGGGATTATTTGGTGTCTCGACAGGGCGGCACCCCTGGCATGGCTACCCACCGGCTACCAGGCGCCGTGTGGGCAGCATCGCCACACGGGCAAGCCACACCAGGGTGGAGCCTGTCCAGGCAAGCGCCGAGAGAGATGGCTAATGGAGGGGCATTGCCAGTGTGTCTGCTTCATGCACTCCCATGAGGCATGTGCCTCCACCCCTCTCCTGCCAGTCCCTTTGCTCTGCCGTGGCACTCAGCGCTCGCCGCTGGGCACGGCTCTCCCTGGCGTGGCTGAGCCTCAGGAGTGCACTTGGCTCCCATGCCTGGGCATTCACGCTGGGGCAGGAAACGAGTGGGCGAGAGGCGGCTGCACCGGGTGGGCGAGGGCTCAGTGACGCGGCTAGTCGTTGGCACAGACGCCCGTGCCCCAGCCGGGCACAACAAGCTCTCTGGCCTGTGTGAGCCGGAGCTGCCCCCGAAGTGTCGGGCCATGCACCTGAAGCCACAGGATGGCTTGTAGGTAGCCCAATGGACACTGGCCTCGCTGGCATGAAGTTAACGCGTCAGCCAAGGCCTTACAGAGCTTGGAGGGGCTTGTCTAACAGGCAGCAAGGGGCTAATGCGCCCCAAATCCCTGTTCTCATTTGCAGTGTGGCAGTGCTTAGGTCCCACCGGAGAGCCGGGCTGCATTGCGCCAGGAGCTGAACACACAGCTGTGCAGTCACTCCCTGCCCTCCGGAGTTGACACGTAGAGCTGGGGGAATTCATTGCTTTCAAATTCTGACATGTCAAAATTCAGGGGGAGGGCAGGAAATAGGAGCCCTTTCCCTTCCCCCATACTCCCACCAGCTGTACTGAAAACTGAAGTACGGGAAGTATGCTTTTCAACATCACCCTTGGGGAAACGGAGGGATTAAATGACAGGGCCACAGTCTTGCAGGGAGTCTGTGACAGAGCTGGGATTAACCCCAGATCTCGTGAGTCCTAGGATAGTGGTTTAACCACAAGACAACTCTCCCTCCATAACTCTGCTGCCTTTGGAGGCAGAGAGTTGTCTCATTTCTGAATGGTCCCTGGGCTGAACCACATTGTGTTTTTCTTGCCCCCTAGGTGAGAAGTGCTTTACAAACATCAGGCTTTGCTGGTCCCTTCCAAGACAGATCAATAAGAACAATCATAACACGAAGCTCTCGCGCAGCATGGCTCAGCAATAGATCGTAGAATCACAGGAGATTAGGGTTGGAAGAGATCTCAAGAGGTCATCTAGCCCAAGGCCTAGCTTGACAAAGCCCTGGCAGGCAGTTGGACTAGATCTCACAGCACTTTAAGGAGGCAGGGGAAGTGCCATTATCCCCATTGTACAGATGGGGAAACTGAGGCACAGAGCAGGGAAATAACTCTCCAGAGGTCACAGCAGGTCAATGGCACAGTGAGGAGGAGGAGCCAGGGCCTCTGACACTCAGTTCTATGCTGCAGTTCTTGCCCATGCTTCAGTTTCATAGCGTGCTGCACTAGGGCAGGTTGGAGCCTGGCAAGGCAGGTTCTCTGTGGGCTCCGCAGGGCAGGGGTGTCTGAGCAGTGCCTAGGCCTTGAGCCTGGCCAGGGACCTCTGGGTGCTACTGAACTCTTGACGGGAGCAGAACTTAGGCAGCACTGGGCAGCCTAGGCTAGTGAGTGGGCCGCATGAGTGGCCCTACTTCATTGCACTGGGCCCCAGGATCGTCACAGCCAAGACGCTCTCCTGGGCTAGGGAGTTTGGCTAATTGCGCCTGCATACAAGGGGTGCCAACTGAACCATAGCAGCGCTGGGACTGGCTGCAGCGGGCGTCCAAGTTGTGTGCAATCAGCATGCCCCTCCCTTCGCCTTGCTTTACCCCCACGCCACTGCAGAAATGTTGGTAGGGAGGCCGCTAGGCAGACGGAAACCAGCGGAATCTGGCAGCCCAGGGCCTGAGCAACGGTAACTAAATGTCCCCTGGGCCACATGCAGAACCAGATGGGTCACAGGTCACGCCTCTCCCCCCCCCAGCTAAGGTGCCAGTCGGGACAGCAGGGACGGGCATTTCCCCTCTCAGCCAACAGAGGGCGCGCCAACCCCACAGACCTGGATGAGACCCATCCAGGGTTGTCTAAGAATCAGCCACATTCCCAGCTAACACCATGGGATCAGTGTGTCCCATCTGCCCGTCTGTCCCGTCGTGGGGCCCCAAGACCCCGCCACCCACAACGCTGGAGCCACCATGCCAGCCAGCAAAGGGGCAGCACCCCATTGTCCTGCCCAACCCACACAAGGCACCGGCCTGGCTGCGCGTCTGTCTGGGGGGCGAGGGGAGGGTGCTGGGTCAGCACAGCCAGGAGTGTTAAAGGGGTTGAAATGTTTTATTAACCCCAAGGCCCAGCCCCAGCGCCACCTGTTTGGAACTGGTGCAGCTGCCTGCACAGCCACTCTGTTCCTTTGTCCTCCGCTTTTATATGGGTCCCACTGGAGGCTGGGAGCCTCTCCAGCTGTAGCTTGGGGAGGACAATACAGATCCCTGTGTAACCCCACACGGTGGGTCCCCGTGCGACTGGCCCAGATCCCTGTGTAACCCCACATGGCGGGTCCCCGTGCGACTGGCCCAGATCCCTGTGTAACCCCACATGGCGGGTCCCCGTGTGAATGGCCCAGATCCCTGTATAACCCCACCCGGCAGGTCATAAGAACAGCCACACTGTGTCAGACCAAAGGTCCATCCAGCCCTGTGTCCTGAGTTCGGACAGTGGCCAATACCAGGTGCTCCAGAGGGAGTGAGCAGAACAGGGAATCCTCAAGTGATCCTTCTCCTGTCACCCATTTCCAGCCTCTCACAAACAGAGGCTAGGGGCACCATTCCTATCCATCCTGGCTAATAAGTATTGATGGACTTAACCTCCAGGAATCCTGGTCTTCACAACATCCTCTGGCAAGGAGTTCCACAGGTTGATGGTACGCTGAGTGTTGGTTTTAAGCCTGCTGCCTATTATTTTCATTTGGTGACCTCTTGTGTTATGAAAAGGTGTAAATTACTTTTCCTTATTCACTTTCTCCATGTGAATCATGATTTTATAGACCTCTATCATATCGGCCTTTGTCTCCTCTTTTCTGAGCTGAAAAATCCCAGTCTTTTTAATCTCTCTTCATATGGGACCCGTTCCAAACCCATCATCATTTTTGTTGCCGTTTTCTGAACTTTTTCCAATGCTAAGATATCTTTTTTGAGATGAGGGACCACATCTATACTCAGTATTCAAGATGTGGGTGTACTGTGGATTTATACAGAGGCAATAAGATATTCTCTGTCTTATTCTCTATCCCTTTTAAATGATTCCTAACATTCTGTTTGCTTTTTTGACTGCCACTGCACATGGAACGGATGCTTTCAGAGAACTATCCACAATGACTCTAAGATCTCTCCCGAGTAGCAATAGCCAACTTAGCTCCCATCATTTTGTACGTATAGTTGGAATTATTTTTTCCAATGTGCATTACTTTGCATTTATCAACATTAAAATTCATTTGCCATTTTCTTGCCTATTCACCTAGTTTTGTGAGATCCTTTAGAAGCTCTTCACGGTCTACTTTGGTCTTAACTATCTTGGGCAGTTTAGTATCATCAGCAAATTCTGCCACTTCACTGTTTACCCCTTTCTCCAGATCATTTATGAATATATTGAATAGAAGTGGTCCCATTATGGACCCCTGCGAGACACCACTAGTTACCTCTCTCCATTCTGAAAACTGATCATTTATTCCTACCCTTTGTTTCCTGTCTTTTAACCAGTTACCAGTCCACGAAAGAACCTTCCCTCTTATCCCATGACAACTTACTTTACTTAGGAGCCTTTGGTGAGGGACCTTGTCAAAGGCTTTCTGGAACTCTAAGTACACTATATCCACTGGATTCCCCCTTGTCCACATGCTTATTGACCCCCTCAAAGAACTCTAGCAGATTAGTAAGGCAGGATTTCCCTTTACAGAAACCATGTTGACTTTTCCCAATAAATTAAGTTCACCTCTGTGTCTGACCATGGGCGTCTGGTCTGTAAGGCAAAACGAGGCACGGCCTACCCAAAGCTGGGGCTGCACTGGCCCCGCCCCTCCTCTCCCTGCCTCCAACTGCCATGTGGGGTTGCTGTGGGATGGTTAATGTGGTTCAGGCAGGCTCCAGGGGGGGGCTGGGAAGGCAGAGAAGCAGGGAGCCTCCTCAGCAGCCCACCCCTGAACCTGCCTGGGACAGACACAAGGCTCCAGTTACAGGCACACGGCTCTCCCTGCTGTTTTGCAGCCTGCCATTCAGGGCTGGCCTTACCATGGGGCGACTGAGGCGGCCGCTTCAGGTGCCAGATTGTGTGTGTGTGTGTGGGGGGGGGAGGCGCCACTAGGACCCAGAGAACTGAGACCTTTCAAAGTTTTGGCCCAAGTGAGGGGCTATGGGGCGTCATTTGAGCTCCCCCGCCTCAGGTGCCAAAACGTTGTGGGCCGGCCCTGCTGCCATTCCATTCATCTCACTGGCTCCAGGAGGACTGCGAGACCTGCTCCACCGGCTTCTCCTGCTCAGCCCCCTCCCTGCTCGGCCCCTCACCCCACCCAGCCCCTTCCCCTGCACCTTGGCCCAGGGTTGGCAAAGTGGGCTTCCTCCTTGCTGCCCCCCATCACGGCTCACAGGTCGTGCCCACACTTGGCCCTTCGGCCCCTGGCGGGACCCCCCCTCTCCAGTGCAGCAGCCCCTTCTCGGGGAGCCCACTCTGGTCCAGAGGCAGTGAGACGGCCCTTTCTCAGGGAGTCTACTCCAGTGCGGCGACCCTCTCTTGGGGGGCCCCCTCTCACCTGGGGGGTCCGCCCCTCCGCCTCCGGGATGGTGCCTCTCAGGGCCTTCAGCCGCCTGCCTCCACCGTGAGCCCCCTCGGGGGGTCTCCTCCCTCTGGACCCCCAGGACCTCCCCTCCCAGAGGGAATAGCGCCCCCCTGTTCTCTAGACCAGAGCGACTCCCAGCCAGCACCAAAAAAGGAGGGTTTATGGAGCTTTGAACGCAGCAAAGGATCCCTCAGGCCTGTAGGTCTGGGCCCCCCCGCAGCCAGCATGTCAGTCTCCCCTGCAGCTAGGTGAGCCCTGCCTGCTCTGCTCTCTGTCCTGAACCGCCCAACACTCTCCCAGCAGAGCCCCCGATGCCCCCAGCAACAGCCCCTCCCCAGCCAGTGTCTCTCTCCAAGTTACAGCGTCGCCTGGGCCCCTCTCTTCTCCGCCTCCCTCCTCCATCCAATGTTCTCCCCTCGCTGGGACCAGCTGGGCTGGTTGCCGGGGTCTCCTCTCTGCTGCCCATTGTCTGTCGTCTGGATGGGACCGGCTGTGTCCTCTGAGCAGGGCCGGGGTCACCAGGGGACCAGACCCTGGGGCTCCAGCTCTGGGCTGTTCTCTGAAACAACAGACTCCTTCCCCCTTGTCACATTAAACCCGTAACAACTGGGCATTGAGCACCCCCTCTGCATGCCGCCTCCCTTTGAGCCTCCAAAACTCCCCACTTCCTCCCCCCCCTTTGCACTCTCCCGGCTCCCTTCGCTTCCCCCTCACTAGTGTGTGGCGTGGTGAGGGGCTGGTTTCACTTGCCACTGAGCCTGCTGCTGGGAACTCGTCTCCCCTTGCCCTTTCCCCGCACGCACTCCCCCTGGTCCCTCTCCCCCTTGCTAATGTGTGTGTGGGGGGAGCTTGCCTAGCCCAGTGAGCCCTGCAGAGATAGCTACCCAATCCCCTCCCCTTCTTGTCCTCTCCCCACAGGCTTCCTGTACCCTGCAGTGGAGTTGGGTGGGAGTGGGAATGAGGGGGGGTGAGGAAGTGGGGGAAGAGGCCGTGGGAAGAAATGGAGAGTGAGGGGAATGAGGGAAAGGGGGAGTGAGGAGGTGGGGAAGAGGCCGGGGAGGAATGGGGAGTAGGGGAATGAGGAAGGGAGGGTGAGGAGTTGGGGAAGAGGCAGGAGGAAGCAATGGGCAGCAGGCGAATGAGAGAAGGGGCTGAGGGGTCGGGAAGAGGCCGGGGAGGAATGGGGAGTAGGGGAATGAGGGAGGGAGTGAGGAGGTGGGGGAAGAGGGAGGGGAAGCAATGGGGAGTAGGGGAATGAGAGAAGGGGGCTGAGGAGTTGGGGAAGAGGCCAGGGGATGGAATGGGGAGTAGGGAATGAGGAAGGGGCTGAGGAGTCGGGGAAGAGGCCGGGAGGAATGGGGAGTAGGGGAATGAGGAGCTGGGGTGGAGAAGGAAAGGGGATGAGGAGTCGGGGCCGGGGGAGGAGAGCAGGAGTATGACAGGCAGTGTCCCCTCAGAAGCAGCTGGGGCTCCCTGGTTAAGCAGGCCCATCTAACCCTCCCCCGACAAGCCCGGCTCCCCCACACCTGGACTCATCCAAGAAGCTCCCCACACCCCCAGCCCACTGAGCTCCAGTGAGTTGCACCTGTACCCCCTATCCTATAAAGTCCCACTTCCCCGGCACCTGGACCCCACCCCAAACCCAACCTCCTCCCAACTCCTCCACTGAGCTCAACCAAAGTCCCATTGGCCCTACACCAGAACCCACCACCAAGCCCCTGCGCATGTAGATCTCCCACTGAGCCACCCACACCCAGACTGCCCCACCCCCGGGTCCCCCACAATAACCCCTCCACACTTGGCTCATGCTGGGCTGAGCCTGCCCAGCCACACCTGGTACGTCTGTGTGACGTAGTGTGAGTGACCTCCACTGGCTGCTGTCTGCAGCACGGCTCAGCAGGGCAGGGGATGAGTCATTATGTGAAGGGGGCTTCAAACCTGTCTGACCAGTATCTCCCAGGGAGCGGAACAATGGGAAGAAGGGGGGTGAAGCCCTGGATGGGGGCAGGGCTGGAAGTGAGTAGTTTTTTAGTTTTCTGTCTGGGATCATGGAGGAACCAGCCTAAGCCAGGGCTGGGATTTAGGGCCCAGTCTCCCCCATCTCAAGGGGGGCTGAGGCATCCTAGGCCTGCCCTGTAACCAGATGACATCTGTGCTGTGCTGTATCCTGGAGAAGCAATAAACTCCCTCTATTCTACTGGCTGGTGGAGTCTGTTCGTGCCATTACGGGGGTGCAGGAGTCAGGGGACCCCGATGCGTCGTCACAGTCTGGCAGAGAGGGCCAGCCCTTACACTGTGCCAAGGTCAGGTGTAGCCTCACTGCGGAGTTCCTGTACTTGGAGAGGCTGGGAGTTCCGGGTGATCTCCCCACCTCAGTGCAGCCAGTGACCTGTGCACTCCTCTTCTAGAAGTGTGAAGATGAGGGATGTTCTTAATGGCCTTCCTGTCACAGACTGCCAGTATGACATTGGACCCATCATTTAAGGGTTGGTCTCAAGGGGAGTTTTGCCGCTTATTAAAAAAACAACAAGAGCAGTGGATAAGGAATGTAATTATCCTGTGTCTCGCTTTCTCCATCTGAAAAAAGGGAAAACAATAATACTTGCCTGCCTCACAGGAGTCTGTGTAAATTCATTGGGTTTAGTTCAGTGATTTGATGGCATCAGACGGAAAGTGCTGAGAAGTGCAATTTTGCAAAGTGTTTTGTACAATTTCAAAATCTTTCTGCAGTATTCATGCAGTAGCCACTGCTCCTGGATTGCAGGGGAATTTCGATTCAGGACTTTGTGGGACCACTCCTCCTTCCATTGTGTGATGCTGGAGCAATTTGCCCAAATGTACTGGTGTTAATTATGTACCTTCTGCATGTCTGGCACATGGTACAAAACATGCTCGACTTTGCTGAGAAGGAAATTACAGAAAAGTGTGGGGCAGGGTTTGAAAATAATTTGCTTGGGTTCAGGCGTTTAGCTGGAAAAGGGCAAACACACTGTGAGCAGGGACACAGGATGAGCAGGGAAGAGAGGAGGGAGACAGTGGGAAGGGAATGGGGTCTGGGCAGGGAAGGGGGCGGGGCCTGGGCTGGGAACGGGGTGGAGCCTAGGCTGGGAAGCTACTGCCTCCCCAAGTGGAAGCTTCACCAACCGCCCATGTGTCTGACAATTCTATTCTTTATTTTAGTTTCAACTATTTTGCCCACTACTGACGTTACACTTACCGGTCTGTAATTGCCAGGCTCTCCTCTAGCGCCCTTTTCAAAGATTGGCATCACATTAGCTATCGTCCAGTCATTTGGTACTGAAGCTGATTTAAAGGATCGGTTACAAACCACTCTTAGTAGTTCCGCAATTTCACATTTGAGTTCTTTCAGAACTCTTGGGTAAATGCCATCTGGTCCTGGTGACTTGTTACTGTTTAGTAACTTGTTACCTGGTTACTTGTTACTGGGTGATAGCCCAGATCCCTGGGTAACTCAGAACAGCAGGTCCCTGTGAGAATAGCCCAGATCCCTGTGTAACCCCACACAGTGGGTTTCATGATGGGTGTCTGCTACAAACCACCAGATCAGGCGGATGAGGTAGACAAGGCTTTCTTCAGACAACTAAGAGAAGCTTCCAGATCACAGGCCCTGGTTCTCATGGGGGATGTCAACCACCCTGACATCTGTTTAGGGACCAATACAGCAGGACACAGACAATCTAGGAAGTTTTTGGAGAATGTTGAGGACAACTTCCTGATGCAAGTGCTGAAGGAACAGACCAGGGGCCATGCACAGCTTGACCTGCTGCTCACAAACAGGGCGGAACTAGTAGGGGAAGTAGATGTGGGTGGCAACTTGGGAAGCAGTGATCATGAGATGGTCAAGTTCAGGATCCTGACCAAAGGAAGAAAGGAGAGCAACAAAATACACACCCTGGACTTCAGAAAAGGAGTCAAAGTCGGCTGTATTTTAAAGAAGTCTTATTGAAGGCACAGGATGCACAGCATGGGATGCTAACGTGAGGAGGAAAGGAGTCCAGGAGAGCTGGCAGTATTTTAAAGAAGCCTTATTGAAGGCAGAAGAACAAACCATCCCGATGCGCAGTAACAAAAGCAAATATGGCAGGTGACCAGCTTGGCTTAGCAGTGAAATCCTTGGCGAGCTTAAACACAACAAGGAAGCTTACAAGAAGTGGAAACTGAGATAGATGACTAGGGAGGAGGATAAATACATTGCTTGAGCATGCAGGGATGTAATCAGGAAGGCCAACGCACAATTGCAATTGCAGCTAGCAAGGGATGTGAAGGGTAACAAGAAAGGTTTCTACAAGCATGTTAGCAATAAGAGGGTGATCAGGAAAGGGGAGGGTATCCTTACTGCATGAGGGAGGCAACCTAGCGACAGATGATGTGGGAAAAGCTGAAGTACTCAATGCTTTCTTTGCCTCTGTCTTCACAGACAAGGGCAGCTCCTAGACTGTTGCACTGGGCAGCACAGTATGTGAAGGAGGTGGACAGCCCTCGGTGGAGAAAGAACAGGTTAAGAACTATTTAGAAAAGCTGAACATACACAGATCATGGGGCAGGATCTAATACATCTGAGGGCATTGAGGGAGTGGGCGAATACAGGGAACTACAGACCGGTCAGCCTCACCACAGTGCCCAGAAAAATCATGGGAGGAATCCTCAAGGAATCCATTTTGAAGCACTTGGAAGAAAGGAAAGTGATCAGGAATAGTCAACATGGATTCACCAAGGGCAAGTCATGCCTGACCAGCCTGATTGCCTTCTATGACCAGGTAACTGGCTCTGGGGAAGGTGGGTGACATGATATACCTTGACTTCAGCAAAGCTTTTGATACTGTCTCCCACAGTACTCTTGCCAGCAAGTTAAGGAAGGATGGATTGGATAAATGAACTGTTAGGTGGATAGAAAGCTGGCTAGATAGTCATGCTCAGTGGGTAGTGATCAACAGCTCAATGTCTAGTTAGCAACTGGCATCAGGGTAATTTCTGGGGCTGGTTTTGTTCAATATCTTTACTAATGACCTGGATGAGGGGATGGATTGCACCCTCAGCAAGTTTGCGGATGACACTAAGCTAGGGGGAGAGGTAGCTACGCTGGGGGGGCAGGGATAGGGTGCAGAGTAACCTAGACAGATTAGAGGATTGGGCCAAAAGAAATCTGATGAGGTTCATCAAGGACAAGTGCAGAATCCTGCCCTTGTGATGGAAGAATCCCAAGCATTGTTACAGGCTGGGGACTAACTGGCTAAGCAGCAGTTCTGCAGAAAAGGACCTGGGGATTACAGTGGATGAGAAGCTGGATATGAGTCAACAGTGTGCCCTTGTAGCCAAGAAGACTAACAGCAGATTGGGCTGCATTAGGAGGAGCGTTGCCAGCAGATCGAGGGAAGTTATTATTCCCTTTTATTCGGCACTATGAGGCCACAGCTGGAGTATTGTGTCCAGTTCTGGGCCCCTGTTACAGAAAGGATGTGGATGTATTGGAGAAAGTCCAGCGGAGGGCAACAAAAATGATGAGGGGGCTGGAGCACATGATTTATGAGGAGAGGCTGAGGGATTTGGTCTTATTTAGTCTACAGAAGAGAAGAGCGAGGGGGGATTTGAGAGCAGCCTTCAACTCCCTGAAGGGGGGTGTGACGTAGTGTGAGTGACCTCCACTGGCTGCGGTCTGCAGCACGGCTCAGCAGGGCAGAGGAGGGTCATTATGCAAAGGGGGCTTCAAACCTGTCTGACCAGTATCTCCCATGGAGCGGAACAATGGGAAGAAGGAGTGGAACCCTGGCTGGGGCAGGGCTGGAAGGAGTGAGTTAGTTTCTGGCTGGAATCATGGAGGAACCAGCCTAAGCCAGGGGCTGGGATTGTAGGGCCCAGCCACCCCCCCATCTCAGAGGGGGGCACTGAGGCCTCTTAGCTGCAGTCCCTGTAACCAGATTACATCTGTGCTGTGCTGTGCTGTATCCTGGAGAAGCAATAAACTCCCTCCATTCTATGGGCTGGTGGAGTCTGTTCGTGCCATTACGGGGGTGCAGGAGTCAGGGGACCCCAACGCGTCGTCACAGGGGGTTCCAAAGAGGCTGGAGATAGGCTGTTCTCAGTAGTGGCACATGGCAGAACGAGGAGCAATGGTCTAAGGTTGCAATGGGGGAGGGAGATTGGATATTAGGGGAAACGATTTCCCTAGGCATGTGGGGAAGCGCTGGGCTGGGTTCCCTAGGGAGGGGGTGGAATCTCCATCCCTAGAGGTGTTTAAGTCCCGGCTTGACAAAGCCCTGGCTGGGATGATTGAGTTGGGGTTGGTCCTGCTTTGGGCAGGGGAGTTGGACGCAATGACTCGTGGGGTCTCTTCCAACCCTGGGATTCTATGACTCTATAATTCTATGATAGGCCAGATCCTTAGGTAACACCGCATGATGGGTTCCCATGGTGATAGCCCAGATCCCTGTGTAACCCGCACAGTGGGTCTCCATGGGACTACCCGCTCAGCTGACATCAGTGCCAGGCAGTTCCTGTGGGCTTGGGGCCTGCAGCGCTGCTCTCACTGCGGACCCGGGAGCCGGCTGCTCTGCCGGCAGCCACACACATGCTATGCACATTTGTTTGCTGCTCACTTGATGCTCGTTCACAGGATGAACCAGCCTGCAACCAAAGGTGGGCCTGGGGCAGGGGAGGGGCAAGGACTTGAGTGTTCTGTCCATACCCTGCTGGCACCCCCGATATTCTGTTCCTGATCTCCTGAGCCCACAGCACCCCTCTTGTCCCCCGCACTGGACTCCCCCTGCCCACAGCTCTGCCAACACCCCCGCCCCGCGTCCTGACCTGCAGCCAGAGTTGTACTTGGACGGGGGGTGTTCTCTCTGTGGAAGGTGTCTTGGGGCTCTGCGGACTAGGGGCCAGAGGGGTACAACGGCTCCGCGCACACCCCGTTGTGCAGTCCCCGGACACACCCGGACTCCACGCCCCCTGGCTTAGTCGCACAGGACATCTAACTTCATGGCAGCAGCACTAAGCAGGGCTCAGCCCGCTGGCAGCTGGGATCCCTGGGCTGGTTCAAACACTGTCCGAGGGATTGGATGGACAGACGTGGCCTAGGCAGCTGCTCCGCATGTCGGGCTCTTTAACAGCAGGGGAAGAGGCGTCCCAGCGAGGGAGGGGCCTGGGCCAGTCTCTGGCACCGTGCTTTGTGGAGTTGCTGTGCTTCTGCTGCACAATGCGCCAGCCCTCTGCCCAGAATGGGGCGGAGCCGCGCCGAGGGTCGGGGTCCCACGCAGCCGCAGACGACGGGGTAAAGGCCTTTCCTGGCCTCTCCCAGAGTGGGCCCCGTTGCCTGCCCCATGCCAGGAAAAAACAACCCCCATGGGCCCTGGCTCACAGAAAGGCAAAAGGTCCACAGGCCAGGCCTCACACGCGCCCAGTGTCATGAGGGATGGGCCATCACTGCCGGGCCCGGGGTGGCTTCCAAGGTAGGGAGGGGAGGGGAGCAGTCCTGAGCCCTGGGGTCCTTGACTGCAGGCTGCGGTGCGGGCTGGCAGACCGCAGGTGGTGGGCTGCAGTCCTGCTCTGGGCCCACTTGGCGACGTGGCAGAGCAGCCAATGGCCAACAGACCGTGCTGCTCCCTGGTGCTTGCGCCGGCAGAGAGAGACAAGGCCGCAGGACCAACTCCTTGCCAATGTTCAGCCCCGGCGAGCGGGAGCCAGCATGGCCACGGGATGGAGCAGCGATGGGCAACCGAGAGCAGCATGAGAAGCTCTCCTTCGTCTCAGTGGGCCACGGTGCTGGGCAACTCCCAGCGCTTGTGGAGCGCCACGAATCGCCTGATCCGCCCTCCTCCCCTTCCCTCCCAGCGCTTGTGGAGCACCACGAATCGCCTGATCTGCCCTCTGCCCCCACTCCTCCCCTTCCCTCCTAGAGCTTGTGGAGCGCCACGAATCGCCTGATCCGCCTCCGCCCCACTCCTCCCCTCCTCCCAGCGCTTGTGGAGCACCACGAATTGCCTGATCTGCCCTCCGCCCCCACTCCTCCCCTCCTCCTAGAGCTTGTGGAGCGCCACGAATCACCTGATCCGCCCTCCGCCCCACTCCTCCCCTTCCCTCCTAGAGCTTGTGGAGCGCCACGAATCGCCTGATCCGCCCTCCGCCCCACTCGTCCCCTCCTCCCAGCGCTTGTGGAGCACCACGAATCGCCTGATCCGCCCTCCGCCCCACTCCTCCTCCTCCTCCTAGAGCTTGTGGGCGCCACGAATCACCTGATCCGCCTCCGCCCCACTCCTCCCCTCCCTCCTACAGCTTGTGAAGTGCCACGAATCGCCTGATCCGCCCTCCGCCCCCACTCCTCCTCCTCCCTCCCAGAGCTTGTGGAGTGCCACGAATCGCCTGATCCGCCCTCCACCCCACTCCTCCCCCTCCCACCCAGTGCTTGTGGAGTGCCACGAATCGCCTGATCCGCCCTCCGCCCCCACTCCTCCTCCCACCCAGTGCTTGTGGAGCGCCACGAATCGCCTGATCCGCCCTCCGCCCCCACTCCTCCCCTTCCCTCCCAGCGCTTGTGGAGTGCCACGAATCACCTGATCCACCCTCCGCCCCCACTCCTCCCCCTCCCTCCCAGAGCTTGTGGAGTGCCACGAATCACCTGATCCGTGCTTCGTCCCCACTCCTCCCCCTCCCTCCTAGAGCTTGTGGAGTGCCACGAATCACCTGATCCGTGCTCTGTCCCCACTTCTTCCCCTCCCTCCCAGCACTGGAACGCTGCAAATCAGCTGTTCCCTGCTGTTCAAGCTGGGGAAGGGAGGGGAGGCAAAGGAAGAGCAGGGCTCCAGAGCCCCAGTGCGTGAGAGACGTGGGGGAGGGGAGCAGATGGGTATGGGGGAGGGCTGCAGGTGGAGCCCCAGGGACCGCAGGCCACAGTTTGCCCACCACTGGGCTAGGAGGCATAGACACGTGGCCATGGGCAATCACTCCCCTTTCGGAGCCTCCGTTTCCCCTCCCACTCTGCCTGGTTTGACGGGGAGCTCCTTGGAGCAGGGCCTGGCTCCCCTAGTGTCTGTGCAGCACCTGGCATGCCAGGCTCTGAGCTCACTTGGAGCCGACAGCCGCTGCTGCAGTAGAAAAGTTAATGAAAATGAATAGAGCTGAACAAAGCACCCCCGGCCAGGCTTGGCCAGGCGCCCTGGCAGTGGCCTGGTCTCTGCCCACGGGCGGCAGGGCTCGGACGCCTTGCGCATGGACGCTGAGTCACTGGCTTCTCCCCCAGCACCCAGGGCTGCCGTTAACCGGAAGTTACGACTCGAGTCCCATCCACATGCCAAGCCCCTCTCCCTGGAGCTGCCTGGCCCCGCCGGGGGTAAAGGGCGCGACTCGTCCGCGGACAGGCCTGCTCCGGGGGCCAACTGCTCCGGGGCACTGCACAGCCTGGGCGCTCCAGCGGAGCCGAGCTAACTCACGGGCCGCTCAGACAGCTCAGGCAGCCCTTCCACCAGCCAAACGGCCAGGGGACACCCCGGGAGTTGCTTTGGGCTCCCCCCGAAACCCGGGAACTAGAGCAACATCGTGGGTGCTCGCCCGCCCTTGGCAGGCAGCGCGTCCCTGCTTGTAAGCACTGAGCAGTGGGGAGGCCCAGTGGAATGAACTTGGGAAAGATGGGGATGAATAAATTAACTCTAGTAAGTAGGACTCACAGCCCCAGGACGGCCCAGCCTCTGCCCTCTCCCAGCTGGGAGCAGCTGATGGGTTCCTACCTCTCCCCATCCCACGCACAGTTTGCTGCCCTGGGTTGATGGAGCTCAGGGTCCAAGTGTGGGCATGACCTGTGAGGCTGTGACAGCTGGACACAGCCCGCCTGGACTCTGAGCTCCATCAACCCAGGGCAGCAAACTGTGTGGGGGATGGGGAGAGGTAGGAACCTTGTAGACTTCAGCTGGCCCTTAGGGAGGGACACACACAGGCCTCACTGTGGGAGCTCAAGGCATCAGAGGGCATCCCACGTACACAAGAAATGACATTATAAACTCCACTCCGCTGAGACAGGATCATCCGTACACAGCCGGGGGGCACAGGCATTCTGTTCCAGAGCCTGGCCCAGCTGTGGGAGGAAGCCAAAGCACCAAACAGCAAGCACAAGCTAAAAGGCAGCAGAATTAGAACCTAGATACCGGGAGGTTAGGCTAATGCTAAGTCCTGAACTCAAGGAGATCTCTGCTGGACAGTATTGATAGTCACACCCAGCTGTTATCATCAGGCGAGCTCAAAGCACTTGACAAAGCAGGTCGATACCATTCTCCCCATTTTACAGATTGGGAAACTGAGGGACATTGCCGGCAGTTGATGACATTATGATGAACCCCTCTGCCATGTCTATTGGCCAGACTGGACAGTCTCTGTGCCAAAGGCTACATAGGCACAAATCAGATATCGGGAATGGTAACACACATAAACATGTGGGTGATACTTTCATCTCCCTGGACATTTAGAAATGGATTTGAAGTAGCCATCCTTCTACAAAAGAATTTCAAAACCTGGTTACTAAGGAAGACAGCAGAACTGGAATTCATTTGCAAATTCAACACTATCCACTTAGGATTGAATAAGGATCTTAGCTGGTTAACGCAGTACAAGGGCAATTTCCCCTCTCTGGATATTCACCTCTCCACCCCAAATGCTGTGAATGATCCACTTACACCCTGACTCAATTAGCTTCATTATCCCAAGCAACTTCTTCCTTATATAGACTTCTGCTTCTGCAAACTCCACTCCCATTCATCCGAGGAAGTGGGTTTACCCACAAAAGCTGATGCCCTAATAAATCTGTTAGTCTCTCAGGGGCCACAGGACTCCTCGTTGTTTTTGCAGCTACAGACTCACATGGCTCCTCCTCTCAGACGTTCCCCCCTGGAGGCAGCCCAGCAGCTGCGCTAGCAGGGTTGGCTCCCGTGCCCCAGGGACGAAATGCTGGGAATGGTACCATGGAAGAGTGAATTTGTCAACTGCATGATTTATAATGTTAAAACCTAATTGCTTCCTTCCCGGCCGTGCCTTCTGCTCGCCAACGGGCTTCGCTGCATCCCCTCCCAATCTCATCCACCCATGACTCAGTTGTCCAGAACAGACAGGTCCAGGCTGCTGATGCATCTGGGGGCACTGAGCCAGACGCACAAGTTCTGACCTGCTCTGTCACCCACAGGATGGGAGAGTCACAGGCTGCCAAACGTGGGAGAGCAGCTCACGTCAGAGGCCTGTTCTCTGGGCAGTTCCCCGGAGGTGAGGCTGCTGCCCAGATGACAGGGAAACCAAGGGACACGCTGGTGTCCCGATGACACAAGGCAATTACATTACGCGATTCCCGAGAGGTGGGAATTGGATGTGGGGTTTGTTACCAAGGCCAGAGGAGAGAGGGGCTGGGTCTCATGGCTCTGCCCTTTACATTATGTTCTCTGCCCCTCAGGCATGGCCAGGGGGCCCTGCTAAGCCAGAGACCTTGCTAGCTGGGGGCTGGGCTGTGAGTCTCGGCAGGGTGGGGAGCCCGGCCCCCCTGGGCACGGAATGGCACAGACCGGGGGCTAATCTGTGCTCTGGCCAGTGGAGGAGGAAGAGAGGCTGGTTGCTTAGACCTGGGCACCAGCAAGAGCTGGCTGGGCTGGGGCCTCTCCTCCCTGTGCCAGCAGAGACTTGGGCATTTGGCGAGGCTTCAGTTTGGCCCCGGGCTTCTCCCCCGTTGCTGTGCTGCAGTCCCGTGGCAGAGAGCTTCCTCCCAAGCCATTCTCCAGCCTTAGGCGAGCCCAGGCTGCGCCGCCTACGGCATCCCCTGTGTCCTACCCCCTGCCCTCCCACACTTGGATGACCATGTGCCAGCACAGAGCTGTGATACTGGGGCTGGGGCCAGCTGCTTTCAGGTGCTCCCTGCATCCCAAGGCTCCAGTCCTGCTGGCACATGTTGCTGGAGGAGGAGAAGGGGCAGCTTCTTCAATCTGGGGCTCCCAACCGAGGGGGGGGTGAGTCCCAAGACAGGAGAGTGCCCATGGATGGTATGGTCCTGCCGCAGTCCACATGCTGCGGCACCGTCTGGAGCCCTGGGGAAGAACAGTTTGGGCCTTTCATAGAATCATAGAGCTGGAAGAGACCTCAGGAGGTCATCAAGTCCAGCCCCCTGCCCAAGGCAGGACCAACCCCAACTCAATCAACCCAGCCAGGGCTTTGTCAAGCCAGGACTTAAAAACCTCCAGGGATGGAGATTCCACCCCCTCCCTAGGGAACCCATCCCAGTGCTTCCCCACCCTCCTAGGGAAGAGTCCTCCCTTGTCGATGGACTTGGGGCATGCTCTGCAGCTGGGTCAGGTGCCAGCAGGTAACCAACGATTTCCAGCTGCACCTCCCAAGAGGGCATAAATCACATCCTCAGCCCACTAAAACGTGGCCTCTTAGGACCAAGCCTGGGAAGAGGAGCATCCAAACAGCCACCAGCTGTGCTGGGTGGAGCTTCATGCAACCCCTCTCTATGGAATAAGGAGAGATTCGCCCTATTGTACATGGGGAAACTGAGGCACAGAAGCTATCTCCATTGCTAAACAGCAAATCAGAGCAGGGACTAGAGCTCACAAGCCTGCCTCCCACACCTGAGTGCAAGCCACTAGACCAGGGAGGAAAGCGCCCAAAGCCACCCTAAATCATGTGACCAGCTGATCAGTCCGTGGGCTGCCAACGCCCGCCAGTGTTTTGAAGCAAGAGTCGTTTGCCTGAGGGCTCTGACCAGGGTGGGTGGGGAAGAGCATAGCAGAGGGACTTAAGGGGGTAATTAACCACTGGACCAAATTAACAAGGGCTGGGGCGGATTCTCCCTCCCTGGCCATTGATAAGTCATGGCTGGGTGTTTTGCTCACAGCTCTGCTCCAGCTCAGCCTGGAATTAACCCCGGGAAGTCCCGTGGCCTGGCTGTGCAGGGCAGACGAGACGATCACCCTCCTGACCTCGCAACCGACGAGGCTCCAAGTAAAAGAGCTGACTGGTCCTGCGGAGATAGGAGGCTGCTGGCCAGGTGCAGGGCTTGGTGGCGGCAGGTGCGTCGGAGGCCCTGCCATACCAGAATCTGAGCTCGCAGGCTGGAGGAGCAAAGGACAGTGACACGTCCGAGCGCAGTGTAGGGAGTGATGGGGAGCACACAGGGATGCTGGGCTGGGCTGCAGCCTGTCTGTTTTCACAAGTTGCTTCTCAGTGGCAGAGGCCCTGGAGCTAGGGTGGAAGAGCGGCCACTGGGAAATACCTAGGGTCAGGCTCCCGGTCAACGACCGGAGGATGGGCTCGGTGGCACTCGAAAGCTCGTCTCTTTCCCCAGCAGAAGTTGGCCCCATAAAAGACAGTGAAACTGACAGTGAAACTGACAGTGCTGCAAACGGGCTGTCAGCAGCTCTGGAGCTAGGCTGAGTACCAAAACAATTCCATTGTCAGCTGAAACACGCTGGGCTTGGGGGCTGAGCAGTGGGGGGTGGGAATCTGTGAGTTGAACCCCCTGGAAAACCAGTTTCAATGGAAAATTTCTGACCAGCCTATGAACTAGACAAAACCAAGGACGGCTTATTACCCCCATTTGACAGCCAGGAAAAGCAGGTGAAGGATTTGTCCAAGATCACAGCCAGGGTGTGACCACGGCAGCTTGCAATCTGGAGCAGATTCCTGGATCTCAGCGGTTCCGGGGGGAGAGGGAGGGGAGTCGAAGAGGCAGGCTGTGTTAGGCAGTCCCCTTTGGCAGCAAGTTATCACTCTGATTTGGTACCTGCTCTGCCCTCACATCACCCAGTGTCCACAATGACACAGGGCGCAGGGCAGGGGGGGAATTCTTAAAAGCCACCTTTGTCCCCAGCTTCTCCAAACTGGGAATCTGGACCAGTTTCTTCTGGCTGATGGAGGAGGCTAATTCATGAATAGGCCCTGTGGTTGATGCATGAGTTCACCTCAGGGCCTATTCTTAATTGCTTTTCGCCTGGTCTAGTCCTCTAGCCCTGTGGAAGCGGATGTGAGAGCTGCCTTTCTGACAGGGGAGACTCTGACTTCGCTTGCCCTGCTGTAAATGACTCCCCAAGGGCAGGCCAACAGAGCATCCAGATTTACCGTTGAAACTGAAAAACCAAAGGGAGTTAAGTTACTGCCACCTGCATTATACGAGCAAAGGAACCGCTTACTGTCCCATCTCGTTGGTTTCCGACATGTTTCCCCTCCTGCATCCACCCTCAGCCAGGGCTGACTTATCCAATAGGCACAGTAGGCACAGTGCCTAGGGCCTACGATACTTTTAGGGGCCCACGAAAATGTTTTAATTTCTTTTAAAATCAGAAGAAAAAAAATGAACTTTTAGGGTCGAAGAAAATGTTTTAATTTTTTTCTCACATCAGAAAAAAATGAAACTTTTAGGGCCCACGAAAATTTTGCCTAAAACAGAAAAAAAATAAAATGTTGAAGTATTTAAAGTTATATCAAAAATAATTTTTAATATTGATATTTCAGGGCTCGCTGAACCACGGCGAGCCCCGCTCGCCAGCCGCGCTGTCCGGCGATCTGCGCATGCACAGATCGCCCAAACCTGGCTCTTCCACGGGCAAGTAGATTGCATTATTTGTCAAGCCCTGGATATTATTATGGTGGGAGGGGCCCACAAGAGTCATAATGCGGCCCTGCCCTCAGCGCTTGCATGTCAGAAGGATACCGCGCTGTCTTGGCGTCCTGTCACCTGGCAGAAAGCTGAGATGTGGGCAGATCGATACAGCCCGTAATGAGTTATGGATTGTCTGAGTTAACACGGTCAGACTAGCCTGGCATTCTGAGGCTTTAAACCCCCCATCCCCCCAACCCAACCGTTTTAATGTGAAAGAGGCTCAGCGATCCATGCTGTGACTGCGGGGAAGGGTGGGGTGCACTCAGACCGGGATGGGCCGGACTGAGCCGGGACGGCATGGAGTCTCCATTACTTTAAATCCAGATAGTTTTTAAAGACATGCTTCTAGCTCAACCGCAAGATGTGGGCCGGCTGCAGGAGCCACTCTGGCATTCTCTGGCCTGTGCAGGAGGTCGGACTACGCGACCGGAACGGTCCCTTCTGGCCTTGATGTCTGCGAACACGATCGTTAGGTGGCAGCTAATTCTCCCCTGTGTCCTGCCTCCTGTGAAATCATTTACCTCAGTGCAAAATCTGAGGCGCTTATATGACCGTGGGCAGCATGTGAATCCCCACCCCCGCTTTGGAGAGGCTAGCCCGCTGGCTCTGCCCCTCTTCCCAAGTGCCCCCCTTGCCCACCAGGAGCCCCAAGCACCACCCCCATGGCCAGAGGATCCCCGAGTTCCCTGCCCCATGGAGGGAGGAGCCCTGGCTCACCTGCACCAGCCATGCCGGCTGGCCCGAGCACCAGCCTAAGCTTCTGGCCCAAACCCTAGTCTGGCCCAAGCCACACCAGAGCCGCTCCAGCTCAAAGCTGCTGGCTAGAAAGAGGAGCCTCTACCGGCTTCAGGGCAGAGGGGAAGGAAGCCAGGGCCTTGGGCTGGAACATGGGTGGGGCCACAGTCTGGGTCAGAGAAGCCTAAGCTTGCTCTGGCCTTCGATACCTGCTGCCCAATCTGGTTACCAAAGATTCGAGCACTCCCCACACCTTCCCACAGCCCCGGGAGGCAGGCCAGGGCCGCCAGCCCCACAGTACGGATGGGGACCTGAGGCCCAGTCCCTGAAGGCATTTAGGCACCCGAGTCCCATTCACGGAGCCAAGGAGGAAGGAAGTCAGCAGCAGGGGCCTGTGGCACATTGGGCCCTGGGGCCAGACCACTGCTCTCCCATCAGCCGGCCTTGTGCTGCTGCCATGGCGACCTGCTCCACGGGTGCCTAGGATGACGCAGAGTGCAAAGCGGTGCAGTCTCGGGCCCTGCGTGTTTTCTCCCTTTGCTTCCTCACAAGCATCTCTCCGGGGGCTTCACACAGGCCAGCAGGGAGGCAGGAATGTTAGCGGCAATGAGACACTAGTAAAAAATATCTAGTTTGTGAGATTCCCACATCTCAGCCTGTTTCTGAAGCTGTCGCCATGATGGGGGAGGTGAAATCCCGGTCTCTCTTCACATCAGCCTGCAAGGATACCCGAGCTAATGAGCTGTCGGAGTCACTCGGCAGAAGCTAGAGCACGGTATTCACCATCAAAGCTCTTGCCAGCCATCAGGTCTCGGATGTGTAATGAAGTGTCCAGTCTCAGCTGACTGTCTAGTGGTCAGGACCCGTGTTTTTACAAGTGACTGGTGATTCTGGCTGCCTCAGTTCCTGGCTCCACATCTTGAGAGGCCTTAAAGGCTCTGGATTTCCATCAGGCGGGTGTTTGGCACGTGAAAATCAGCTGCTTTTTAAGGGCTCTCAAGCTGGATCCCCAAAATCCTGAGTCACTTCTGGAAATGTTATTCCTCCACCCCCACCAAGAAATACAGCGTCATGGTGGCACAGAGGTCAAAGATTGCTTCAGCCCCAAACCAGACATCTTCCCCCCCCTTTGCCCCACTCTGGGCATATTCACAGGCGGATGGCAGGGGAGGCTGGTACTGCTGCCCCCCATACTGGGTCTGTTCTGCGGGTTTAATTTACCAAGGGTTGTGGGAGAGTCTCCACCACTGGCAAGTGTTAAATCCCGACTCGACGTTCTTCTAGCAGACCTGCCAGGAACAATTTGGGGTCGCTCTCAGGGAGGTGAGGCCAGGTGACCACAAAGGTCCCTCTTGGCCTTGGAACCTATGAACTCAAGACTTCAGTCTTCAGGGCTTTCCACCACGATCGAGCTGCCCATGTCTAGCTGCCTGCCCTCAGCACAGCCATCTCTGCCCTAATTCACCCGCCAAGGGACCCGAGGGGCCATTCTACTGTCTAGGAATAGCCAGGGCCCAGCAGTGCTCCAGCCATGTTCTCGGTCGCACTCTTATGCCCAGATCTCAGCCAGGGATCAGACTCCACGTGTGCACCTGAATCAGCATCAACACCCACACGAGATGCTGCAGCCACTCACTATGCATGACTGAGGTACAGGCCTTGCCTTTGCATCTGGGAACCTGCTGCAGGAAACCCCACGAGCTGGCTCTTTTGTGCTGGCAGGAGCTGGATGTGATATGCTGTGGGTAAGGCACAAGTGGGATGCTGGCCACGTCATCTCTCTTCTCCGTCTGTTAAATTAGGGGAATCAAACTGACCCACAGGTTTAGGAAGGGGGGGGTTCACTCCTATCTGCGAGATCCAGGCACTGCAGCCTGGGCAGCCACTGACCCATGGAGACATATGATCGGGGCTGAGGTTATTGGATTCTGATGTGACCACACAAAACATTGTTGCAACCACTGTTCTAGGTGTGCACCAAAGCATGGCACAAGAGGGCTGAGCAAGGCTGATGTGCATGTATCACGTTTGCATTTAAAGGTATGAGCACTGGCTCTGTACTTGTATTGCAAATGTTTTCTTCCCAGAGCCCTCAACAGGAGGCTTGGCCACCCGATTATGAAAAGGTGGCTAGTGAAGGCACCTCAAGTGGGGCCAATCCACGTCTGAGGAACTTCGCTGTTGCGGTGAATATTCAGACCAGCATGTTAGCCCAGGGCTGCTGCCTAACAAAAAAGGACTGAGCCCTGCCTGGACACACTCCATCTAGGGAGGTACTTTCACACAGTGAGAACAATGGGATCCCCTCCACGTGGACAAGGGTAGAAAGGGAGCTCGGGGGGGGGGGGGGGGGGGGCATGTTTCTCCATCTTTGTCCTCATTCCAGCTCATCCTTTCTGGAGCATATTTGCTATGAATTGAACCTGAAAGGACCGGTGAGCTCTCCTAACAGAGGACATACTCCGGAGACATATAAACCAGCAGATTGTTTCATCTCTGCTACAAGCCTGCCCCAAGAACTTTGCATTGGTGGGTGTCATTTGATGCCTTTAACAATTTTACTCTCAGTCTTTTCTTTCTTTCTTTCTTTCTTACTTTCTTACTTTCTTTCAATTTTAGATCCTAAAGGACTGGCCCAGCGTGCTGTTTGGGGTAAAATCTGAGGTATAAATTGACCTGTGACTGTGGCTGGTCTTTTGGGATTGGATTTGGTGAGACTGGATTTCACAAGCTCTCATCTGTGTAAAGCACGGTGCTGGCTGTGGCACAGGAAAGGGGGTTGCTTGTGAGATTTCTTCTCAGCCAGTGCGGTGAACGAATGTGCTCTGTGTGGCTAGTTCGGTGCCTTATATTGGAGGACCCCCAGTCTTGGGCTGTAAGAAGCCCTGTTTCTAAGCAATGTGACCTGATTTGATGCTCTGAATGGTGCTCCCAGAAACACCACAACATTACATCAGGCCAGCTCCTGAGTACACCAGACACCCGATGGACCGTTCAGGGGCTGAGCTTGGGCTACTCAGGAGCCGAATGCAGCACTGCGGCAGATTGATACAGCCGTGAGGGGAAGCCTGCCACCCACAACACGCAATGGACTCGCCAGTGGATGAGAAGGCTGAGCCACCATCGGAGCAGAGGGTTGGAAAGGGGGCACGAAAGCAATGCATGAGGACCATGGCCATGGCTGGTTCCTACGATCTTTGCTGAAAGGTGCCAACATTCAGACAGCACCGTCCTACCCAGAGGAGTCGCTGTTGGGGTGGGAAATATGCCCGGTGCACAGGGCCAGGCACGCCCTTAGCACAGCCCACAACCCTGTCTGGCCTGCATTTCCAAATTGCTGCATGGTCTGCAGCGATGGGGCCCAGCCAGGCCCAGCTGCCATGGGCTGTGTCGTGAGCTGGGAGTAGCAGCTTTGGTCAGAGACTGCTCAGGAGCCCAGTTTGATTTTTCTGTCTATCTCTGCGGTGCCTGTCTACCCCGCCCCCGGCAATGGTCTTTGTACAGGGTCACTGGGGCGGGATTGGGCCCTCAGACTCTGCATTGGTGAGGGGAGGCATGAGGAGGGAAGCAGCAGCCGCCACTGGTGTGACTATGCCACTGCATGAAGTGTGCTGTGGTACCACCTGGCAGCCCCAGGTGCAAACCAGGAACCTGCTGGGCCAAGGGCCGGGCAAACACTGAACGAAGTGCCGGTCCCTGCCCTACAGAGTTCGTCCTCTCAGTGGAGTGTTGGCTGCTCCCTTCTCCCTGCCCCTGGGATGGGGGGGCCTGTTTTGCACACGATAGCACCCCAAGGTGGAGGGAAGGGTGGGGGTGTTGAGGTGGTTAAGCCAGGGCACTGGGGTTTCTGGCCTTGGACTAGTCCCAGTGCCTCAGTGTCTTTTCTGTCAAATGGGGGTGATGCAGGGGCTGTGGGAAGCTCAGGTCCATACTCAGAGGGGGGGCGCGAAGGGTGCAAAAGCACCCCCCATGGTCTCCCACATAAGCATGCCCCAGCCAGGGGAAGGCAGGAGCGGCACCCTGTCCGAGCCTCCTTCCCCCAGCTCTGGCCGGCCGGAGGAAGGCTGGGGCTGATTTCCCCTTACTTGGAGGACCATGGGGGTGCAGTCACATCCTTGCCGTGCACAGTTACAAAAAACCGGCTCCCCCCCCCCCCCGGAATTCCTGCGCAGGGGCCTGAGGCTAAGGGCTGGGCCGCACTCACCAGCCCAGGCAGACCCAGGCTGGTTTGCATCAGCTCTTTTGGGAGCGAGCGCCAGCCCCCCCAGCCCACTGATGCTCTTGGACAGGCTGCCCCCGCAGCCCTGGAAAGCGCCCGAGCCAGGGGAACAGGCACCTCAGAGGCAGGCTGGGCTGAACCCGGCCGGCTGCGGGGTGGGGGCCAGGCGCACAATAGGACGGGCATCATGCCTACGGGCCCTTTCCCGGGCGGGGGCCTTTAAGAGTAGACCCCACCCCAGCTCATCAGGTGCCCCGGTGCCCCCGCCTCCCGCCTCTCATCAGCTTGACGTCAGGAGCTGTCCATAGGCCCGGGTGCTGAATCAAGATGGCTGGCTGCTGGCGAGCGGAGTGAGGCGGATGGAGCAGTATGCGCGGCTCTAGCGCGCACACGCCCTTTCCCGAGCAGGCAGCCCGCTGGCAGCCCCGGCCGACGTCCCCTGAAGCCACCGCGGCGGCCGAGACGAGCGCGTACCATGTCTTTGCTCTGCGTCGGAGGTAAGGCGGCGAGTCGGAGCTACACGTCTGTGCGGGCAGCGCCGGGGGGCAGGTGCGATCGCTGCTCACAGCTGGGAGTGGACCTGTGTGTGGGGGGGGCACCGCTCGTGCCTGCAGAAATAGGGCATGAGACACAGACGCTACCGGGGGAATGTGTCTGGGGGGTGGGTAAAACGAGGCTACTTACTAAAGGAGCTCTCTGGCACTCTGAAGACAATTTCCTTCTTTGCCAGCTTCAGCACACGGCTAATTTGTGGGTGGCATGTGCCTGCCTCGGGGGGGCCTTTGTAATAATGGAGGAAGCCCATGGAAATCGGGGCAAAACCCACGGATATTTGCCCCCCCCCCTCCCCTCCGACCCATCGTGACAGATCGGCGGGGTTTGCTTGCAGGCGATGGTTGCGGGCGGACTGGGTTGGTATTTATTGCTCGTTAGACTATTGGGATTTAAAGAAGGTGGCGAAATGGGGGGTTAATCCTGGAGCCGCTTTCTCTGCAATGTGGGTTACGCCTTTGCACAGCATTTACACTGCTAATTTGTATCAGAATTGATTGTCACTTTGGGGGGCATCGCATGCCATTTCCATAGTGAGGCACAATTTGCACCTTTTCTTGAATTCACTGGGATTTGTCTCTCTCTTTTGAGCCGCTGTTCATTCCAAACCCATCTGTCTCGTGCCCTTTTATTCATTTTGAAGTTGGCAAAGTGAGAGGTGGCATTTGGAAAGATCGCTTAGTTTATACTTGGCATTTTACTGCCAATCCCAGGGGCAGCGTGATTGTGGGTTTTTTTTCACGGTGCATCCATTTAATGTTAAACGTGTCAGTAGTCTTGTTCTGATCCATTCCCAAAGAATTAGCAATGTCGTCATAAGGGCAGCGAGAATAAGCCACTGGCTGGGGCTGAACTTTTAAGGATGTGGAGCGTGGGATTTAGGAGCCTTTTCTGATTTGGAAAATCAGACGGGGGTGGGAGGTGGCTGTCTGGCAGCACTATGCCTTGCATATGCTAATCCTGCTTTGAAAGCACTTGGTGGAACAACCCCCAGGATTTAGACAGAGTTTTATTTGGCAAAGCCAGGCTGCTTGGGGGGAGCAGGGATCCCCCAATGTGCTGGCTTCCCAGCTGAATATCCCACTGCATGGAGCCCCTCAGAAACCTGGAGCACTCCGCCGCGTGTGAGCCTTCTCCACACCAGCTCCATTCACAAAACCCAGCCCTGTCGAAAACACCCATCCGGCATTTTCAGACGGCCTTTGCATATTTGGCAGGGGCGCTGAACCAAATTGCACAGGGGGGCGGGCAGATGACACAGATGTCAACCACTTACCAGGGCTTGTCCCAGCAGACCTTTTGGGAGGCAATTGGCTTTTAATTAAAAGCTGGGTGTTGGCCTGTGGAGGAAACCCGCAGAAGTGCTAAGGAATAAAGCACCCCCTTTCGCCCATCACGCCAGCTGGAAAGAGGCAGGGCCAGCCCACCTGATCCAATTACACCGCTCTATTCACGTGTTCCATTGATCAGTCCCTCGAGCCTCGCAGATAAAATATAGACGTGCAAATTAATACAGAGCCTGACATAAATTATTGGGGGAATCGCCTTTTGCCGCCCTGCGGTGCACTGTGGATTGAGGAGAGGGCGGGGCGTGCCAGGAAAGGGTTTGATTGTGATTATTAAAGGCTTCTCCTATAAATCACGGCCACTCACTGAGCCGGTTGTGCAGTGAGCTCCAGCGACAGGCTGGGCTGGGTAACAGTTTATGAATGAATTCACTACGGCGAGATGGCAGTCTGTGGTTTGCTGATGATGCAGCCTTCGATTTTTGGCCTTCCCTGTAGGGCAGGGACGCCCCCCTCGGGCTATGTGCTGCTGTGGATATTGGTTGGCAGCTGAGCATGGGTGTGTATCTGGCAGGGCTCATGGGCAATCCACAGCCCCCCTTCTGCTCCTCCAGCCCCCCTCATTCAGGTTCTAGCTGCATTTTGCCCTGTACCTCCTGGATTAGTGTGGGGGAAGGATGGGGGGGGGAGGGGGCAAAGGGCTGGCCCTACGATTTTTGAAAGCGGGTGAGCCTGGCCAGTCACTTTTCACCACGGCCCTGGTCTCCTGCCCCCTCTTCTAGCCTCCAAGGCCCTGCCCCCGGCCAGGCCAGAAGCTGGAGCATGGGGCACAAGGGAAGCCCCCTGGGACTTGGCCCAGCTCCCTGCCCAGGGCTGCTGGAGCATCCACAGCTCCGCACTCCCCAGCTACTGGGGTGGCTCTTACCATACCCTGGCTGTGGCTCTTTGGCCCCTGAGGTCCCACCCCCCAGCCAGGCCTAAAGCCCAACCTGAGGCACCCAGGCAGTGGTGGGGAGCTGTGGACCCTCCACCTGCCCAGAGTAAGGGGCACAAGAGCAGCTCCCGGCCCGTGTCCCCTCTCCCTGCCCCCATTCATGGCAGATAGAGGGTCTGCATCTTCCCACAGCTGCCTGGGCAGCTCTTACCATGGCCCAACTGTGTCCCTGCAGCCCCGAGGCCCCATCCCCGGCCTGGTTGGAAGCACAGGAGCCGCACAAGAAGCTGTGGGCAGACACGGACCTGCCACATGCCCTGGGCGGGGGGCCCAATGAGCAGGGACATACTCAGAAGCTGCTCTCGGGACCTCCATCTCGGGCTTCGGGGGGCCACGGTTGGGGTGTGCTCTAATCAGGGTGAAAACAAAAGGAAAAACTATGTAGCACTTCCTTTTGTTTTTGCAAGATCAGACTAACACAGCTACCTCTCTATTACTAATCAGGGTGAGGCATTCTTCCTAAAAGTGGGGGGGCCATGAGTCCCTGCCCACCTCTTCCCTCAAGGCCTCATCCCCCAGCTAAGCCAGGCCAGGGGCTCCTCTATCTCCTCCTGGCCTGGCCACAGCAGCCGAGAGGAGGGGGCTGCCCTGTGACAGCAGTACCTATCTCCAGCCCCTCCTCTGGTTGTGCCTCCAAGCAGGACTCCTCAGATGCCTGGGAGCGCTGACCAGTGCTGTCTGGGGCTTTCTGCTCTGTCCCCTCCCGTCCCCTGAATTTCAACCTTTGACCCTCGTTCCCCTTCCTTCTTCTACACTGGCTGTCCCGAGACTCCACTTGCCACCTGGGCTCAGTAACCCGGGTTCAGAGGGGGACCCGCCTGTCCCCATCCCCGTAAGGGGTGCCAGCACGGACGGCTGCCCGTTGCACCTGGCTGCCCTGTTTGCCCAGCTTTCTCCCTGCCTGGCCCTTTTCTTCCCGCGTGGCTTCCCCCTGCATGCATGTTAAAGGAGCACAAGTCTGGATGATTCAGAGCCAAGTCCAGCCTTTGCTAAAATGCTCGTCACCGCCACCGGCATTTTCATTTCACTGGAGGATGCTCAGGGAAAAGTAGGGCAGGCGCTCGGTGGCACATATTTATTTTTGTGCCTTGGGCTGGAGGATTTAAATAACAGTGCAAGAGCCACACCCCCGCCTGCTTTTCTGCCTGGCACTGACAGCTCTGAACAGCTTTCTTTAACAGGCCCAGCTTCCGAGGGGCAGCCAAATCGGCTTAAAAGATCATTTATGTCAGAGTCCTTCCCAGGCACCGTGGCTCGAGGGCGGAACAGTTTAGTTCGTCTGAATGCACGAGCTTAATTACCAACGGGCTCAGCAGGGCTCAGCTCACAGTTTTATCTGGGCAGGTTTCCGGGCAGAAAAGTAGCAAGGCCGGATTCTCCGCTGGGTTACATTGTTGGCGTTTCAACGGCACCACCTCATTGGGCCAGCGGACCTTTGGGCGGTGTCAGAGGTGCTCGCTGCAGCTGTGGCAGGTCATCGCCCCCTCGGCCGCCCAGTTTGAGAGTCTGGTTTTGCTTCCGTGGTGGATTGTGACGGACCGGGCCAGGTCTGGGCACCGCTGAGGGCGTCCACTCAGGGCGAATTGCTCAAATTCGGGGCTCTCTATAGCCCCCAGACTGGAGACCTTCCCAAATAGGCCACAAACCAGTCCCAGAGAGCGCTTCAGCTGCCTGCCTGAAGCCTCACGAGCAAAACCCCTCCGACACCCCAGCAATATCCGTGCCCCAGATGGCCCCGGGCCTCATACACAGCTGAGGGGTCTTAGAACCCAATCTCACCTTCCCCGAACAAGTTCTGTCCGGTTCCAAGAAACCAGCCACAGATCCCAGGTTAATATATACTCTGGATCTTACCCACAAACCACGCTGAGCCAATCCTTTAGAATCTACAATCTAAAGGTTTATTACTACAAGAAAGAAAAGCATGAGAGTAAGGTTGTTAAAGTATCATACATTACATGCATCGAATCTCCCAGTTCTTCGATGCAGGCTTGGAGCAGAGATGTTATAGCTGCTGGCTTAAAAGTCCTTGGTGCACATCCTATGCCAGGATGGGTCCACAGTTCTTCCCGGCTTGTGAATCCCTGCGAGGCCGCATCTGGGGTCAGGAGCAGATCTGGAGACCAACATGGAGTCAGCCACATGGCATATTTATACCTCCTTCCTGGTTTCTTCTAAGCTGGCTAGAGTCACATGGCCAGTGGCCAGGTGTGTCTTTGGCCTCCAGAGATCCACTGTTCCCTGGAGACTTGCTCATTAGCATGTCCATAGGCTGAGCATTTTTCGTCTATTCTCAGCCACAAACAGAGAAATATTCAGTATCCACACAGAATACATGCTTATAACTTCACACACAGACATTATACAATTACATGAATAGCATATATAGAATCAGTATAAAGTAAGCTTTTGTTTGACACCTCACAAGGCCCCCCTTGTACCCGCTTTTGGGGCAAACACCCCCCCATGGGTGCAGCAGTGATATGGCTGCTCTCCTCAAAATCCAGTAACGTGACATGGATACATTCAGTTGGCTCTTGCCCACGCCTCCCCTCTCGGAGTTCAGCCTTCTCCTCGCAGCCTGACTAGGAGTCCCACTAAGATTGTCTCAGTCCTCTGTGGGGTTTCTATGTTCCGTTCACCATCGTGGGTCCCAGGACAAAGTACAGCACAGCGTGTCCCCGAGCAGTTAGAGACTGCCTCTAATAGCCAGGGCTGCAGCGTGACTTCTATGGCTGCAGGAGACACCAAGAACCCAGGCCAGTGTGACCAGTGATCTAGTCAGGAGAATGTGAGAACGGCCCTCCTGAGCCACCAGCTAGCCCAGAATCCTGTTTGCCAAAGGTGGCCAGCACCAGCTACTTGAGAGGGAATGAACAGAACAGGGTCACGTGATCCTGGGTGATTTAGTTGGGACTGGTCCTGCCTTGGGCAGGGGGCTGGACTTGATGGCCTCCTGAGGTCTCTTCCAGCTCTAGGATTCTATGATCCATCCACTCCCAGCTTCCAGCTGTCAGAGGTTCAGAGACACCCAGAGCATGGGCTGCACCCCCGACCATCTTGGCGAATAGCCACGGATGGACCCATCCTCCAGGAACTGATTGCATTCTTTTCTGAACCCAGGTACACTTTTGGCCTCCTCAACATCCCCAGGCAAGGAGTTCCCCAGCTGACCGTGCGTTGCATGAAGAAAATCTGCCTTATGTTGATTTTACACCTGCTGCCTATGAAATCCATCAGGTGCCCCCGATTCCTGTGTTAATGTGAGGGGGTAAATAACACTTCTCCAGTCACTTTCTCCACACCAGTCAGGATTTTATAGACCTCTCTCATATCCCCCCTAACTCGCCTCTTTCCCAGGCTGAATGGTTCCAGTCTTTTTCATCTTTCCTCCTTTGGAAGCTGTTCATTCCCCTCATCAGTTTTGTTCTTCTCTGTACTTTTTGCAATTCTAATCTTTCTTTGCTGAGATGGCGTGACCAGAACTGCAGGCAGTATTCCAGATGTGAGCACACCATGGATTTATAGAGTGGCCCTATGATATTTTCTGGTTTTACTATCCACTGCTTTTCTACTGATTCCTAATGGTCTGTTTGGTTCTTTGACCACTGGTACATCTTCATGCAATGCACAGTCAACCTGTGGAACTCCTTGCTAGAGGATGTTGTGATGACCAGGATTTTAACAGGGTTCAAAAAAGAACTAGATAAATTCATGGAAGTTAGGTCTGTCAGTACTTATTAGCCAGGATGGGTAGGAATGGTGTCTTTAAACCTCTGTTTGTCAGAGGCTGGAAATGGGTGACAGGGGAGGGATCACTTGATGATTCCCTGTTCTGTTCACTCCCTCTGGGGCACCTGGCATTGGCCACTGTCGGCAGACAGGACACTGGGCTGGATGGACCTTTGGTCTGACCCAGTGTGCCGTTCTGATGTTCATCTCGACAGATGTTTTCAGAGAACTCTCCACAATGACGCCGAGATCTCCTTCTTGAGTGATGACAGCTAATTTAGACCCCATCATTTGGTATGTCCAGCGGGGATTGTGTTTTCCAAAGGGAATTACTTGGCATTTATTGGCATGGAATTGTGACTGCCATTTCCTTGCCCAGGCACGCAGATTTGGAAGATATGCCCTTCCATTCCACTGCATGTTAACCCAAGGGCCAGAGATCCACGGCTGATGCAAATTGGAATAGTCAGTGCAGCGACGTCGGTTTGCACCCGCTGAACATCTGGCCCTAGGTATCTGAACAAACAGAACAGCCGGGAACCCTTATTTCATACCCATTGGCCTGATTCGGTTTCCTTTCCTCCCCCCGGGCGAGGCTGGCCCATGTGCCACTCAGAGCCGCCCCATGGGGCTTGGTTGACGAGCACCAGCCTGCGTGGGCATACGAATGACTTCCACCCTCCGAGCCGCCCTTTCCTGGGTGAGTCACTTAGAAAATGGAGCCTTTCCCGCCCACCTATAGCATCCAATGCCTAGCTGCTCCTCGAGGCACCGAACCTGCAATCTGACCTGCCCACTCGCCAGTGGGGCCCGTCGTGTGGGCCACGATGCAGGACAGGGGGCTGCTGAGAGCAGAGAGCCTGACATAATGACAGCTCCTGGGAATATATTTAGCACCAGCACGACGCGGAGTCATTTCTTTGTGGATTCTGACTTCCAGCCGGCCTATAAATAGGAGCTGGGGCGTTGGTGGTTCCTGGCTGTTAAGCGCCTTCCTGAAGTGTCTGTAATATTAGGACGCTGCAAGATGTTTGCTCAAAACCCTCCTTTGAGACGCTTAAAATGTCTCCCAGTGGGTCAGTTCCAGCCTGATGGAGCGTGGTGGCAGGGTTGGGATGGTTGGAGAGGCTCTTCTCCTTGGGCCAGCCCTTTGCCGGACAAAATTAACCCCTAGCCAAGCAGGCAGGGCAGAGATTCGTGGTAAGTCATGGCCACAGGGACCTGCAGAAAAGGCGAAGGGAGGTTCTGAATCCAGCTGCCTCTCAGCATCTCTGGTTCTGTGGCGGGCTTGGGGCCGGGCTCTTGGGAGGACGCTAAGTCTGCCTCAACCTTTAGTCATTAGTTACGCCTGCCCCAGACTCTCCCCATTCATATCTGGCGGCGTTTGCTCTGTGCCCTGGGGCCCAGGGCTGCCAGCAGTATTGAACCGGCTAATGGTTCCCAGTATCAATAGGACAAATCTGGAGAGCAAATTCCTCAGCTGATGCATAACTCATGGCCCTTCAGTGACCCCAGTGGAGGAAGCAGCTGCTCACACACACATGCCACAACCTGCGTCTATAATGACTTGCTCAGTTTGAAGCAGAAACCAATTGCAATGGGGCGGGCTCAGGGGTGCGGCGCCTCCTGCTGGTCTCCTCGGGAATTAGCTCTTCCAGCCCTGGAGCACCCCCTGCTGATTGAGGGTGCAACACCAGTTGCCTCCCCTCTGCACTACTCTGGGCCTGGTGTCCCTTCTGGCCCATGGTACTGCCCCATGGCAGTGCCCCTGCACTCTAGGGTCCTCCCCTCCCAGGGAACCACAACCCCCTACACCTGTCTAGCCCCAGTAACCCACGGCCAGTTGTTGTCTAGCCACTGCCATGGGAGCAAACTGCAGTGTGAGATGGCCACTCAGCATTGGCAAGGGGGTGGGGACCTGCTGCCTTCTCCTGCCCTGGCTGCCTCCATACATCCCTAGTACCCCTCAGGCCCTGCAGCCTGTGAGCTGGGCCGGTCAGGCCAGAACTCCCCAGCCCTGCTCTGGCTCAGGTACTCTGTGTGGCTTCCCAGGCAGATAGATCCTTCCCGCTCAACAATTTGAGTGAGAGTGCGTGCCTTGCAGGCCTTGCAGCCTTTTATAGGGCCCAACCTGGCCCTGATTGGCTGACTGCTCCCCGCCCTGATTGGCCAGGGTTGCACAAGCCCCCTCTGGCTTGTCTGTAACTCTCTCCCAGCTAGGAGGGGCAGCACCACTTCACAAACCCTCAGGCTATGTCTACACTGGCAGTGTTCTTGCACAAGAACCCGCAGAGCGTCCGCACGGCCCTCCCGCTCTTGCGCAAGAAGATTTACAGTACGGTGTCAGAAGACAGGGCTTCTTGCACAAGAGCTACGCTCTTTTCTAACAAGCGTAAGCCCTCTTGCACAAGAGGGCAGTGTGGACAGGCAACAGGCTAGGGGAAGCCACGTTCCTTGGCGGGCTGTTACAGGCCCGAGCGGGGCGGACGCGGACAGCTGCCCCTGGCCCACTGGGTGTTAGATCGCCCAAGGGTTAGAAACCCTGGCAGGAGTGAGGCTGTCGAAACATGCTGCAAAGGGAGCCTTTGACCACGCCTTGCCCCTGTGAAGCCAGGCCTGAAACAAGAGCCATTCCAGGAGATTGTGGCTGTAGCGAGACCTGGCTCGTCTGTGCCTCATTAACCCCGCTCCTTAAACCCAGCCGCTGCCGGAGAACAAGGGCTGGGCTGCAGCCGGGGGTTCCTCTCTCAGTGGCCAATTGCAGACACTGCAGAGAACACGCCACAGCCACGCTACAGCATACGCTGAGGCTGCCTAAGCCCCTGATGATGTACTCCATTGGGTGCATCGCAGGAACCTTCCTGGGGCTCTCTTGGTTTCCTATTTAGGATCTGGCCCTGTCTCCATTTCCTCCACTCTCTCCAGGCAGTGACAGCTTGGGGCCTGCAGCTTGTTGATTTCAGTGTGTCTGGCTTCTCTGAGATGGCCTCTACTGACATCCATGTGCTTGCACGCACAGACACGCATGTACATGCATGCACTCATGCACACGGGCACGAACACCTTCCTTAGAAGACATGCATCCTCCCACTCTTTAGCTGGCCTCGTCTGTGTGGCTGGAAGGCTTCAAAGGCCCGGCAGGAATTAACGCTGCCCGTCTGGGGGACAGAGGCTGGCTGGTGAGTTCCCTCTCGCTGGGTTTAGACGCAGCCTGAGCTGGCTAGGGCAGTGCCAGGCAAGCGCCGGTTATGGAGCGAACTCCTCCCAGCCCAGCTGGCTGCCAGGGATCTGCGGCACTGGGGCGGGCCCAGTGGCACAGAGATACACAGCAGGGCGTCCCAGCTGGCCCCAGGGACCCAGAGGGCACAGATCGGGAGCACAGAGCTCTGTGGAGGGGTGCCAAAGTGGACGATGCTCTGACCCCATTGGGGGAGGGGTGACTCAGCACCCCCAGTGGCTAACAAGGGAATAGGGCCAGACAGCCCCATGCTAAGGCGACTCCATGGGCCATTCCCTCAGGGGGCCCAGCGGAGCCCATGGCAGCTCCTGCCTGCAGTCGGTGAGCGAGGAGATCCCGGGGCCTGGGACAGGCAGAGGTTGGGCACTTAGCTGGTGAAAGGGAGCCAGGCTCCAACGTCGTTCACCTGGGCCCTGCGCTTTGAGATCCTTGCCTGGGAGGCGCTGGCGCGGTGCAAGGCCAGGCTGGTGTGGGACATGGGGGATGGCAGATTGCTGGGGGAGGCAGTAACACCGCAGGGCGTGAGTCTGCCAGAGATCCCCCGACCACCCCCTTCTGCCTGAACCTTTGCTACTCCAGGCTGGAGCACGCAGGGCCTGGGGCCGGCCCGAGGCCCCGCTGCAGCGGATGGGAAGAGTCCCGCTGACTGCAGTGGGGCTGGGCCCAGGCAGAGGGAGGCGCCTGGTGAACTCAATTCTTTTCCAGTTTTACCCCATTGCTGCAATTTCTGCTTCCAGCCACAACTGGGCCCCAGAGCCAGGGCAGCAAATCTCCTGGGCTGGGTCAGAGCCCACCCCCCGGACACCTCTTCCCCTGTGCTTCCCAGCCGGAGCCCGCAGGTGCCAGAGGCTGGGAGGGGGGAGACAGGGGGGCACGAGCCAAACCAAAGCACAGTGCTGCCCTGCCGTAGCCGTAGGGCAGTAAGGGGGCTGGGTCTGCAGCCCAAGTGGTTCAGCATGTGCTGGGGGACCCTACCCCTCCTCTCCCTGCATTGCTGGCTCTCGGCTGGGGGGCACAGGAAAGACCCCAAATCTCTGCAATTGCTCATGCAGCAGTAAGAGCTGAGCTGCACGGCCTTCCCCAGCGACCAGCTACTGGGTTTGGCAGGGGCTGTGCATGGTGGGTGTCCCAGCCAGCCTTCCATGGGGAGCGGGGTGTCTTCAGGACCAAGGGGAAGTGCAGCTGGCTGGCAAGATGCCTGCTTGTCCAGAAGGGGGTCTGGAGCAGGGGCTGTCACACAGCTAGGGCCAGGGGACCCCGCCCAGCTGCGCCTGCTGCTTCCCACGCCGCTTGCGAAATTTGCAGGTGTGGGAGTGGGCGCCATGCCTCCGCCAGGAGATCCTGGCCTGGGGCAGGGGTCGGAATCAAAGGGGGAGCAGGGGTGGTAGTGTGCGTGCCCCCAGCTCTCTGAAACAGGTCCATTTCCTTCCTCTCGTGCCCCCGGGGCTGAGTCCCCGACGCTCTCCCAGCATGAATGAGGCGCAGAAGGAGATGAATGAAAAGTGTGTCGCCGGCGGCAACACGGGGCGAATCCCAAGCAAGCGGTGCTCCCAGGGCGGGGGAGGGGAGGGGACTCCGCTCAGGCTGGGAAGGGAAAATAAAAAGCAACGGAGCAGGGGGCTGGGAGGGGCTGCTGGGGATGTGGCCGGAGGAGGGGGGGCCTGGAAATTCCCAATGTAGCCAGAGGGGAGCCAGGCTTCCCACCCTGGCCCTGCACAGCCTCCCGGTGCCGGTCCCTGTGTCATTCGGGGGTCAGTGCAATGAGCGGGGAACTGGGGCAGTTCAGAGCTAAGCTGCATGGCAGGCCTCCCCCGGCCCCAGCCTGCCTGCTCTGAAGGGCGCTGCAGGCCCGTGAGCCCTGCAGGCAGCCAGCCTCAGCAGGCCCCTGTGACGTAGTGGGGGGGCTGTCTGCTCTGTAACCCGGGGTTCCCCTACGCTGTGATGTGTCATTCCCACTGACTCACCCACATGTGAATTGGCCCAGACACCTAGTCCCAGCCTGAGCAGATAGGGGAGAGACAAAGGAAGGGAGGCGGAGACAGCCACCTGGCTGGGGGGCAGGGCCTGGGAGCTGGGCAGTTTTTGGCTGGAAAACCATGAAGAGGACAGACTAGGAGTGCTGGGAATCGAGGGGCCTAGGCACCCCTGCCCCAAGGGGTCTAGAGCTGCCAGCCCCTGACTCCTTATACCCACATCACGTCTGTGCTGCACGGTATCTTATCCTGGAGAAGCAATAAACCCTCTATTCTACTGGCTGGCGGAGTCTCATCTTGCTGGAGATGGGGTGCAGGATCGGGGGGATCGCCACACCTCCTTCCTATGCTGGGTGTTGGTGTACAAGGCCCTTGTCCCACGGAGCTAGTCCGGCATGGCCTGGGCACCAGCCAGCTCTGCGCAGACACTCAGGAACAGGCTAAAAACACTGGGGGGGCTAAAAACACCCTGGATTTAAGGTGTGCTTTAGATACAGGCAGGCTGTCAAAGACTGGGCACAGGGCATTCTGGGAGCTGAGAGCAAGGCGCACACAAGACATGTGGGTGGTGGGCGGTGATGACAAAGGCCCGGATCCTGAGAGGGCTGCCCCAGCCCCAGTGGAAGCTGAGAATGTGCGAGACATCGTTCAGGGTCGGGCCCCGAGCGGGCAAGGGGTCAGGCCGAGAGGTGGAACTCTGGGCCAGGATGCAGACTGGGCTCTGGAAACCAGCGGGGACTCGCAGCGGGGGGTGTCAGTTCCCAGGGTTCACTCTAGCAAGCGGAAGCTCTACAGGACAATGGTTGAAGGCGTAAAAGGCGCTCTGGAATGCTCCCGTCCCTTCAGGTCTGCGGGGAGTCCCGCTCCGGTTACCTCGTGTGACGACGCAGTGGGGGTTCCCCGATCCTGCACCCCCTAGCAGCAAGGACAGATTTCGCCAGCAGTAGAATAGCGAGGTTTTATTGCTCCTCCAGGATACAGCACAGCATAGACGTGGTGTGATTACAGGATTCGGAGCCAGGGTGTTTCAGACCCCTTGGGTTAGGGGTCAATCACCCCTAGCCCTCAGCCCCAGGAACCTCAGTCTGTCTCCCTCATGGTTCCAGCCCCAGACCACCCCTTCCCCCAGAGCACACTTCCTTGGTCCCCTCTCCTCCCTTAACCAGTAGAACCGGTTTGGCCACTGTCCTGAGGCCCCTCGTGCTGGGCGTGCTTACAGACAACCGCCCAAGCATAGCAACCAGCAAGGTACTGACACTACACCACACCTCGCACCCGGCTGCAGTGGACGTGGCTCCAGCATGGGGGAATCCCGGTCAGCCCTCGAGGTTGGGGCCCCGGTTGAGACTCATCTAGGGGCGGGACTCCCCGTGATTTGATACGTTAGCTGTTTACTGAGTGTGCGCGAGCGGGCCCACTGCCACTTTTAACATTCCCACGGGGCTGAGAGCCGAGGTCATGTTATTTATCCCATAGTCGGCTCTCAGCTAGCCAGCATAGGGAGTTGTGGCCGAAGGACATCTGATAGCAAACACCTGGTGTTTGTGCTTGCAGGGTACACGGATACCAGGCTGTGATACAGCTAGGAAACTTCCATGCCTGCTCTCTGAGGCCTGCAGGCAGGCCTGCCGGTGTGTCTCATGACAGGGGGTGATCTGTCTGGATTCACTGAGACCAGGCATCTAGTCCCAGCTCTGCCCTGGACTTGCTGTTTAATTCTTGGCAAGTCTCCGTGACTCAGTTTCTCCATCTGTAAACCCATAATAGGGACCGTCTATGCAAAGCCTTCAGAGACCAGCCCACCCCAGAGCCTCGCCTGCCCCCTGCTATGGCTGGGCTGCAGGGCAATGCTGAGGTAGCTCTGCCTGGGGGGGAGTGCATGGCCTGTGCCCAGCTCGGGGCGGACAGCCGGCGCCCTAAGGGGCGATGCAGCCAGCAGTCGGTGCCAGTTCTCCCCGTTGGCAGGTCTGTACCAGGCAGTGCTCCAGCCAGCTGGCAGCATTGGAGTGGGCAGCTAGGGGAGCAGCTTGAGGGCTGCAGGGGAAGAGTGAATTTGGGGGAGATGCACTGAGGCTTGCTTGGCCTCAGGGGCATAGGGAGGGCACCCCAGGCGGGATGGAGGTGAGAGGGAATGGGTAAAGAAAGCCTAGCTCTGGGCATGTGGCCTCGCTAATTTCACTGAGGTTTCTGGCTCACACGGGCAGCAGGCCCACGGTGGGGGGTGCATGACCTGCTGTGCTCAGTCCATCCCAGGCTGTCACCATGAAGGGTCTGCTGGTATCTCCTTCCCAGGCCCCTGTTGTAAAGGGTTATTACACCTTGTTCTCGATAGGACCTGGGTATAAAACGGTCTCCCTCCAGGAGGAGATTTTGCGTTTGGTACGTTTGCTTTGAAATCCGCTGGAGAATTTTTCAGGGGAATGGGTCGAATTTCTGAGCAAAGGGAGGTTTATATCAGTGGTAGGCAGCTTTTTTTTTTAAATTTTAGACATTTGGTCCAATATCTTGTACAGAGCTGGGGCGTGTTTATAGAGATGTGAAAAAACAAGACAGCAAGGTTCCATGGATCAAAAATCTGGCTTTTATGTGGCCCTGCTTAACACTATTGCACCAGGAAATTGGTTGGCTTTAGGGGGTTTCCTCAACTTTCCCTCTTTTTTGTCTCAGATGGAAATGGACCAACAGGAGGCCCCCAAATACTCAGAAATATGAAGGGTTTGAGGGGGAAACAACTGGGACCGTTAGAAGGAAAGAGAGACAATGGGGCCCTGATCTCAGCCCCAGACTTTTTAAAATATTTATGCACCTACATGCCTTTCCAGATCTGTCCCTCAGTCTCTGGCACAATGGAGCCCCTAAGCGCTGCTGTAATAAAACACAAACTCGGGCAAACAGCCTCTCAGATAGGGAAGCAATTTCTGATTAAAGGTAAATACTATTAGAATACATCCCCGTGACTTGTCAGGGGCCACTTCACCCGCCCCCTTCCTGTCTGATCCTGTGGGAGTCATCATAGGACCTGAATTTGCCTTGCCGCACTCCTTCCATGGCAACAGGCTGTAATACTCTAGATCAGCGTTTCCCAAACTATGGTACCGGTCCACAGGAAAAAAATACCGGGCCTCAGTGTGGCTGCCGGGGTGTTCCGGGCTCCCGGAGTGCCTGTGCAGTGCCAGGTCCCCCAAGCCCTGGGCCAGGCTTGGCAGAGGATGCAGCCGGATGTTCCGGGCTCCCGGCAGAGGTGTAGCGAGGGGGGAGAGGGGGCAGTTGCCCCTGGATGCAGGGGCGGATGAGAGATTTGCGGGGCCCAGGGCACGGGGCCTATTGAAGCGCGGGGCCCGGGGCAGCCGCCCCACTCGCCCTGCCCTATATCTGCTGCTGCCTGGATGCCACACTAGGAGGGCGCCGGGCTGGGCTGCAGGGGGAGGGAGGGGAGGTGCGGGGTGCTGGGCTGCAGGAGGAGGGAGGTGCCGGGAACCCGGTGCTGGACTCAAGGGGAGGGAGGGAGGGAGCGGCAGGGAATCAGCCGTGGGCTCAGCATGTCTGCGCGGTTTGGGGGAAGGTGCAGGGAAACGGAGCTCAGCTGGGCTGCGGGAGTGGGGAGGTGCGGGGTGCTGGGCTGAGCTGGGCTGGGCTGCGGGGGAGGAGGGGAAAGTAGGTGTGGAGCTCCGAGCTCAGTTTGGCTGCAGGAGGAGGCAGGTGCTGGGAACCGGGGCTAGACTCAAGGGGAGAGAGGGGCAGGAAATCAGAGCTGGGCTCAGCAGTTTTGTGGGGCTTGGGGGGAGGTGCAGGGAAACGGGGCTCAGCTGTGCTGTGGGGGAAGCATGCAGGGAACCAGTGCGGGGCTCAACTGGGCTGAGGTGGATGGGGGAAGGCATAGGGAGCAGACGGGAAGCTCAGCTGGGCTATAAGGGGCTGCAGGGAACTGGTGCTGCACTCCCTTGGATTGTGGGGGATGGTTTTGGGGGAGGTGCAGGGAACCAGCTGGGGTGGGCAGCTCAGTTAGGTTGCAGGGGAGGGAGGTGCAAAGAAGCCTCGTGGAGATGGGGGGAACCAGGAGCCCTGAAATGACCTCCCCTGGTCCAAAACATCCCTCATCTGGGACCAGTCAGGTCCAGAGGGTGCCAGACCAGGGAGGTCCAACTCCTACCCAAGTCCCCTCCTTGCACCCTCCCTCCTAGCCAGATACCCTACCCCCAAACTGCTCCTGCTCCCGCCTCCCGGAGTGCCCATGCAGCACCGGGTCCCCTAAGCCGTGGCCCGGGCTGGGCGGAGGATGCAGTGAACATTTATTCATTTTTCATTCTTTTTTTTGTATGCATTTATATTTTTGGGCTGCAAAAAACAGTACTGAAAAAAAACGGGTTCCAACTAAAGTAAAAAGTTTGGGAACTCCTGCTCTAGGAAGTCTAGATGAAGGATTCTGGGTTCTGGTGGGAGCAGAGCACACACACACTGGGGGGTCCAGTCTAGGACCAGAGGTCAGCGAATCTGGCTGGAGTCTACACCCAGGATACACTGGCTGATGCTGAGCTAGTCACGGCCCTTCTTTCTGTGCCTTGGTTTCCCCAGCTATATCATAATACTGCCAAGGGCATGAACGGGTCAGTGCAGCGCCCTCTGCAAAGTGCTTTGAGATCCGTGCGTGACAGACCTGCCGATGTCAATTCTGCTTTAGAAATCCCATTCCACTTGGCACCAGATGGAGCAGTGCATGCTGGGAGCTGCAGTCTGCACTCACCTCTGTACTGGAAGACAGGAGCAAGTGAAAACAGCCTCCCAGGAGGAGGCACTGCTGGGCGCATGACACTTGCTTATTTAGGGGCCTAGGGCAGGGGTTAGGGCCGATCCCCCTAAGTCCTTTTGGGGGCTTTCAAAGCAACTTAAGGGAGTTTGGTTTCAAATGTCACTGAATGCCAGTGGGTCCTGCAGCAATGTTCCTTCTCATTTTTCCCTCCTGTGTGTGGAATAAATTTTGTTCTGTGCACCGAGGCATGTGTGGATGTGCACCATCAGTAAAAACACATACATGCTGTTGGTCGTGGGTGCTCTGCTAATCACCTGGGTGGTATTTGAATCTCTCCTGGCCGCCCGCGTGCTCCGCTTACAGGGAACCCTGATCTGTGGGCCAAACTCCTCTAGGTTGTCTGGAAAATTCCAGCCTCCAAGCCTCACTTTCAGTCAGGGGAGGGCAATAATTTTTGCAGGGGGGCCACGTAATAAATTTTGCTATGTGGCCATGGGCCAGCTCCATTCCTGGAAGGGGTGGGGCGGGGCCTGGCACAGAAGGGGCGGGGCTGGGGAGTAGCCTCCACCCAGAGTTGATTGCTGAACATCTGAGCTATGGATCCACAGTGGAATGTGGCTTTCCCTCTTTGCCCCAGCGTCAGGCTTAGCTCAGCAAAAGGAAACAGGCAGAGCCAACGCTGGGGCCAAGCTAGCAGCTGAGAACGCCCCTTTCATCCCCTCCTGGGATCCGCCAGGTCAGAGGAGAGTAGGGCTGCCAGGTGTCCGGTATTGACCCGGACAGTTCCGTATTTTCACCTCCTGTCTGGTAAAAAAATTCAGAAAATACCGGACACCTAAAATGTCCTAAAATGTCCAGTATTTTCTGATTTTTTCCCTGCCAGGAGGTGAAAATCCCAGGGGCTTACTGGGTTCCGCAGGGGAGCTGTCCGGCCCAGAGCTGGGAGACAAGATGGCGGATGGCTGCCAGCAGCCTGTTAGGGCCAAAAAGCCTGAAAAGCATTTCTTAAAGGGGCCACGCTGGTTTTTTTTTTTTTTTTTTTTTGCACAACCAATTTTTTCCCCGCCATGTTCAGTATTTTTTGTGAAAGTACCTGGCAACCCTAGCCGCCGTGGGAAGTGCTCAGCTTCCAGTTTTGGCTTCTTGCTTTCCAGTGTGGTAGCCAGCCCCGGGCAGCCCCGGTTTTTTTCAATGAGGAGTGGGTGAGCCCTTGTTCTCAGTGGAGCTGTGGGGTTCTGAGCAGCAGAGGTCTTTGTGATCACCCCACATACCTACCTCACACAGGAGCTGAGCCCCTCTGAAAATCGGGCTGTGGGGGTGGAGCGCTTTGAGATCCAGCCCTCAGAGGGTGACGGGGCGGGGGGGCAAGGGCCCCTAGGGAAATAGGGAAATAGCTTTTCCTAATAGCCAACCTAGACCTCCCCCATTGCAGCTTGAGACCATCGCTCTGCATCCTGCCCTCTCTTGCACTGGCTCCAGACACTGCAGGGGAACAGAGGCATTGTCTATACAAGGGGCTTTTCTTTATCAGTGTGTACAGACTGCCAACTGCCTCCCTCCCTCCTTTTATGTCCCCTCCCCCATCCTCTGCCACCGAGACTTTAGAGGCGAACTGGGCTAGGGAGCTGGCATGCCAGGGTAACTCGAAAGAGAAACGAATTGAAAGCAGGTGAGACAGGGTGGAGTAGTGGTTAGAACACAGGGCTGGCACTGGGAGTCCTGTCTTTCCTTCCCTGCAGCAGCTGGGCAAGCTCGTGAATGAGTGGCTCAAACGCTCTGTGCCTCAGTTTCCCCATCCATAAAACAGGCAAATGTAGCCATAGTGTGACAGGGTGCAGGAGATGTTTTTGAAGCTCCTTCAGCTAATCAGATGAGACTGAGTCTGGGAAGGGCCCATTTCGAAGTGCCACAACATGACTGACTGGCGCGGGATATTCCCGATCCTCCGCTGGCCCTCGGTTTGGGGCCCTTCGGAGTCCACCTAGCACAGTGGTCACCAACCAGTTGATCGGGATCTACTGGTAGATCTTGGAGCCTCTGACAGGGGATCCTGACTGGTTTGGCCAGGAAGCTCTCAAGTGCTGGCACTTCAGTTGCCCCTCCACCCACTGTCATGCTGCTCCTGCCCTCTGCCTTGGAGCTGCCCCTTGGAAGCCTCCTGCTTGCAGTGCAGGGTGTGGGAGGTAGAAGGGTGTGTGTGTGTGCTGATGTCAGGGTGTCCCTCCTCCCCCCACTTCTGTACCCAATCTCCACACAGAGAAAGCGATGGAGGGAACTTGGCAATGCAAATCTCTGTCACTCACACACTGTGTGTGTGTCTCTCTCATTCTCACAAACACACACTGTCCTTCCCTCATCTCCTGACCCAAGGGGGGTTGTTACTACTCTTACTGCTTGCCAAGTGGGTTCTTTTTGGTTTGTGACTGGTCTGTGCATTTCACAACTTTCATTTCTCTTACGCTTAAATTGAATTCTTTGAGTGGTGAGTTCTAAAATGCCCAACCTGTCATGTCTGATGTAATTATCCCTGTGGGAATTGCTGCTCCTGGAAGTGGCAGGCAAGTCCCTGCAAAAGTCAGAGCAGGGAGTTTCCCCATGCTGTCCTTGCCTGTGGACACTGCTTCTGTAGCTCCCATTAATCAATAATGGAAAGCTGTGGCCAGTAGAGGCTGTGGGGTCAGTGCCTGTAGATGAGGGGGCAGCACACAGAGTCACTGCTGTATATACCAGCTGCTTTCAGGAGTGGTGTAGGGCCAGGGCAGGAGTAAGCCTGCCTTCTTCAATGCTCTATCCTTGGAGCAGCTGTCTAGCCACTCCCAGGGTGAACAGAGGGGGGGTGGGACTTGAACCCACAGCCCTACTCTGTCTAAGTGACTGCATGAGCCTCCTAGGCCACTCCACCTCCCTTCTTAATATGGGAGCCAGCTCCATCCCTGGGTCAGCTGGTGTTGGCTGCCAGGCCGCTGCCTGAGTGGGGGTTGGAGGGGACTCAAGCTCCCAACCCTGTGCTCCTGACACTAATGCCGTACCCCCTAGTCCACTCCAGAACCCACCCCACCTCCCGGCCTTCAGGGCATCCCCTCCCCCACTCCGAACCCGTTGGCCCGAGTCCAGCGCCTGCACCCAACCCCCTACCCCAGCCTGGTGAAAGTGAATGAGATTCGGGGAGGAAGGGGGACGGAGTGAGCAGGGTGAGGCCTCAGAGAAGAGGTGGAGCAGGGGCGGGGCTCACAGAAGCGGGGGAAGGAAGCCGGGCAAGGGGATTGGGTTGGAGGGGGATCTTACATTGCACTTCAATTGAAAAGGTGATCTTGTGGTTAAAAAGGCTGGAGACCCCTGACCTAGCGTGTGCCCGGCTGCTCCCACGAGGCAGGCCCAGGGCTGCCAAAGGAGGCTGAGTAGCAGCCTGCCTCGCTCTGGCGCGGCGGGGCCTGGACACGGCTCTCCCTTCGATACTGCAAAGGGCGATTTTAGGCCCCTTCTCGTCACCTTGGTTTCCTTTGCGCGTAAGAAAAGGCTCCTTCCTGCACGGCTCGTTCCTTTGTCCCTTGCCAGCTGGAAACCCCGCCATCGCCCAGAGCTGACGTGCAGGGCTGGGGGCGCGCAGGCGCCTGGCCCAGCCTGAGGTGACAGCAGGGCAGATGCTGCCGTGAGCCACGAGCCAGGGCGCCCCAGGATCTGGGGGCGCTCGGCAGCAAGGTCCTGCCCGCCCGGCAGAGCTTGGAGGAGGTCGCGCTGGGCAGAGCGGGCAGCGGGAGCCAGGGCGCTGGTAAGACAGTCGCAAACCTCGCCTGCCTTGCAGGCCGCCCCTCGGACGAGGTGACTCTGTTTGGGGTCAGAGGGGCTCTTCAGGGGCCCAGGAAACGTTAGGGCTTGTGCTGGGCAGGACGCCAGCACCCAGAGCCCAGGCCGCTGCACGTAGATCCCTGGTCCCAGCTTCCAGGCCAGGAGGAGGCCCGGACTGCAATGGCGACTCCCACCAGCAGGGCCCCTCGGTTGGCCTGTGGGGCATGTGGGGAGAGCTGGGAGGGTCCTGGGGGGAGGGAGAGAGGAGGGGGCCTGGGAGGGGAGAGTCGAGAGGGGGAGACTGGGGAGGGTGATGAGGGGAGAGGCTGTGAGGATGGGGTGGTGAGGGGAGAGGCAAAGGGAGGGGGTGGTGAGGGGAGGCTGGGCGGATGGGGGTGGGAGGAAGTGGCAGGGGAGATGGGGGTGGTGAGGGGAGAGGCTGGGAGGCTGGAGGTGGTGAGGGGGGAGGCTGGCAGCGTGGCAGGGCATGGGCCTGTCTGCATCACGGGACCCCTCCGGTTCTCTCTGACCAGTGGACAAGTGAGCCAGATCGCCCGCCAGCCTCCTCTCTCCCTCCTCGCCGCCAGCCTGGCTTCTGCCCTGCACATCTGGGTGTTCTGCAGGCACTTTGCCTTGGGCGTTGACTGATTTCCCCCCACGCAGGAGGCGCATGAAAATGCATCATGTTCCAGGCAGCGCGGCACCTCACAGAGTGCCTGGGAGCCCCCGAGAAGGGCTGGCTCCTTGGTTCGCGAGTGCCTGTCACATCAGATTTGGCCCCAGCTTTCACGTCTGTAAACATGAGCTTTGGCAGGAGCTGAGCTCTCTAGAAATGGCTCGGGGGTTATTTTAAGTTCCAGTGGAAACAGAGTCCTTGGATAGAGAGAGACCTGTCAGGTCCCCAGGGCTAAGCCCCCCCTGGAGATTAGTGAGACAACCTTTGCAGCCTTGTGCAGGCGCATGAGAAGCTGGGAGCGAGTCGAGCGGGAAACCCCTGACGAGCTCGAAGCTTAAGGAATTGGAAATCCAGCCCAGGCTTGTGTGAGGCAGAGCTAAGACGCAATCGAGAGCTAACCCAGTGGCCACGGAACTCGCCGCTGCCCCCAAGGCTGGACGAAGACAACTCCCTTGGGGGACATTTTATACACGGAGACAAACAGGTCACCCATCACGCCTGACGTACCAGGGGGCCACCTCTGACGTTCCCGAGATACCTCCCCTAACCTTGTACGGGGGGTTGGTCAGTGTCTAGCATGCTGTCAGGTTAGACCTCTCCTGTTCCTGTTACCCGTGGGGGGGATGTTGGCACCGAGACGTTGTTCATGAGGGTGCTGTTACCACCCCTCTGGAACGTGTTTCCAGCCTGTGCCTAGCGCCAGTTAGCGTTTTACCATTAACCCTGCTCGTGCCGGATTCTGTGAGCAGGGCCTGCCTCTTGCTCACAGCTTTATATGAGCAAAGGCTTGACCATGTGCCTAGGCCTCACACCAGGTCTGCGCTAGGAGGGCTTATGTGTCGGGCCCTCATCTTACCACACCGCTTTGACTGGCCTTGGCTGGCTCCGGGGAACATTTTCAAAAGCACCGAAATGAGCCAAGCGCCACCGAAAGTTGGTGAGTCCTACCGAGGCGGTTTCTGTGCTGATGAAAGGGGTTGGACTGAGCACTCTGGAGATAGACTCCATGAAGTGGGTGCTGGCCGGCAGGCGGTGCCCCTCCCCATCAGTGTGGGACCCCCACCGGGGCACTTCCGCCTCTGAACTGTTCTCAGAGGAAGCTGCCAGCAACGGGATGGATCAATGCTAGCTGTGACAGATCGTGGAGAACAGGTGAGACTCACTGTCTCCTCACACACCAGACACAGCCACCAGGAGCTGCCTGTCTTCCTCCCCTGCCCTGAATCTGATTGAGCTGCCTACACCTAGCCCAGAGCATTAGGCTTCGATTCCCCACCCCCAGGACTGCCGTGGTGAGCCCACAGTCGATCTCCTGAGGTTTCTCCCGACCCTACGGTTCTGTGAATTAGTCCCAGCCAGGTTTCTTTTCCCCATTAAATCTTATTGATTGTGATATATGAGAGAGAGAGAGAGGAAGAGAGAAAGAGGCTAATCCTTTAGAATATACCATCTAAAGGTTTATTAGTAAAAAAGAAAGAAAAGGTTGAGAGTAGGATTGTTAAAGAAAGCACATTCTTGATGCAGGCTCTTAGCAGAGATGTAACAAACGCCAGTTTAAGAGTCTCTGGAGTACATCCCATGTCAGGATGGGTTGGCACTTCTTCCTGCCCCTCTGGCCCTTGCAAAGGTGCTTCTGGAGCGGAGAGCAGGAGTGAAGACAAGACGGAGGCACCCCTGGGATACTTTTATAACCTTGCCCGTGCAGAGGGGAAATCCATTGTTCTCCTGGGTGCTGGTGTCCTTCTTGGGCAAGGAGCCATGGAGTATCCAGGTGTGTCCTTCTCAGGGGAGGGGCCGTTGGGTGCTCCTAGGTGTCAACTGGTGACCCTTGAGAGCTATTGTCCATGCAGCATTGAGCCACGGCCCCTCTCGGAAGGTGGCTGACACCTGCCGCTGTCTCCCAGACAGAAAACATTGGTCCCATGGTGTGATGTAGTGGGGCATCTAGCTGGTCGCTAGGCTTGGGCTGTCCTCTACTGGCCCTGTCTGTGAGCACGGCCCAGCAGGGGGGCCAGACACTGCCCTGACTGGTTCTGACTGGGGAGAGGGAAGGAGGTTGGAACAAAGGAAGTACGTGGAGGGAGGAAGAGGTGTCTGGGGCTGGAAACATGATGGAGACAGCCTAGCGAGGGGGCTTGGAGACTAGGGCCTCAGGCACCCCGCCTTAAAGGGTCTGGGGCATCCTAGCCCCCCTCCTATTGCCACATCACGTCTATGCTGTGCTGTATTCTGGAAAATCAATAAACCCCTCTCTATTCTGCTGGCTGGTGGAGACTGTTCTGGCTGCTATGGGGGTGCAGGACCGGGGAAACCCCGATGACGCTGTCACACAAGGTCATAACATTACACACCAAACCCAGACAAGTGCACGAGCAGCACAGACAGAATCAGCAAAGCATCAGCTTCCATTGGACACCTCGCCTGGCCCACTTTACACTGAATTTGGGGCACACGCACACCGAAGATCTGCCTGCTCCCATCAAAACCCAATCACGTGGCACCATCCCACGCAGGGAGGGAGCCAAGAGCCTGCAGAGTGTCTCACGAAGGAGCAGGGTCCAGGGAGGGGAGAAGGGAGGGTGCCCTAGCCCAGCAGTGAAGGGCCTCCGCTGGCAGTGGGACTAGAGCTTAGTCCACTAGGCTGTTCTGCACTGTGGCTTTCTCCGGCTGGAGTGGGTCTGTGGGGCATAACACTTCACTCTTCATTACGGCCCCGGGGATCTCTAATTCGAACTACCTACTCCGTGCCGCGTGTAGCCGCGTGTAGCCGTGGGCACGGAGTTCGGACTAAGGGGGATTTAAAAATGGCGACGCCCGGGAACATGCAAATGAAGCCTGGGATATTTAAATCCCGGGCTTCATTTGCAACTCCCGGTTGCCCTCATTTGCCTACCTAGCTTGAACTAACGAGCTAGTGTAGACGTACCCTTAGAGAGCAGCAATCCTCCTGCACCCTGGCCAGAGAGAATCCGACTCATGACAAGATCACAGCTCCCACCTAGTGAGAAAGCCCCATCATAAGCTGCCTGGCGCTCCCTGGCCCCAGGGGATGCCCAGTGCTCCCCCCAGGACTGTTCTCAGAAAGTCCCACCCAACGCCTGGCGAGAGCTCCCGGTCCATGCAGTATGACACGCATCTGGAGACCCAGGGTTCCCACTGCGCGGTTTCTCTGGGGCTGGCAGGCAGCGCTTTTCAGGCTGCTTGTGTCAGGCCTTGGTGGCTGCACGGCTGGACGGGGAGGCCCCTGGGCTTGGCCAGCGGCTTTCCCACAGGCGTTGCCCAGCGGGGGAGGTACTTAGCTCAGGTGCATCTCGAGACGGGGATGGGGCCTGAGTTCCAGGGGGCTCGGATCCAGGACGAGGGGTCCAGGCCCAGCCATTCCCACCCTTCAGGGGTTTGGGGATAGGAGGGGAGCGACTGTGCCCCAAAGCCACAGGGGGCCCTGACCTGGGAAGGAGCTGCCAGCTGCATTGTGTTGTGTGTTCATCTGTCTGGGGGAGGGGGCAGAGAAGGGGCCTGGTTTCCTGCTGAGAGGTCTGGGCTTGGCTCCCTGGGACAGGGCAGACACAAGGGAGCCATTAGCACCTCCCAGGGGCTCTCTGGGCCTGGAGACTAAAACGTTTCATTCTTTCTCTCTCTCTTTGCAGTTAAAAAAGCCAAGTTTGATGGGGCCCAAGGTAAGTTGCTCTGCCTAGTGCTTAGAGCAGGGGAGTTGGGGTCAGGAGGACATGACAGTTTCCAGGCCTGGGCCAGCAGGGGGCTGCGGTCTGGGGGTCGAGGGGCATTGGCAGAGCTGTGTAGGGCAGTCAGGGCAGGAGAAGTTGTATTAACCATGCTGGGTGTGGGCTGAAGCTGACCATGCCCCTAGCTGGCGACAGCCTGGGCTGGGATCCTGGGAAGGGCAGGGCCGGGTGGGTGCTGGAGGAGCACGGGGCATTGGGCACAGGGAGGGCAAGGCAGGGAGTATTTCCCTTGTGTTGGACTCCACAAGGGGACGGGCAGGCCCCTGGGCTGATGGGAAGAGCCAGCGGGGGTGGGAGAGCTCTCAGCCCTGCCAGGTTCTCTGACCTGCCTGGGGCCTTGGGGCCTCCCGCTTGGCCCACAGCTCCACCCTCTGCTCCCCTCCCCGCAGAGAAGTTCAACACCTACGTGACGCTGAAGGTGCAGAATGTCAAGAGCACAACCATCGCCGTGCGGGGGAACCTGCCCTGCTGGGAGCAGGACTTCATGTTGTGAGTGCTCCCCCAAGGCGGGGAACCAGGGGCCTCCCACTCGCGGGGCTGTTGTCAGATAAACCCTGCATGAGCTCCCCAAATCCTCAGAATCGGGCAGAGGCTCCCTGGAGCCAGCGGCAGGAGCTGGGATGCTCCTTCGCCCCTTGCTCTTCACCCTGCCCTTATCTCTAGGGGTCACTGATCCGGGGCAGCAATGGCCCGTCAGATGCCTCTCCCTTCTCTCCGGCAAGTCCTTCCTCCACCCCATCTCCCTGCCAGAGATGCTGCTCTGGGAGCAGCTGGGGCACCAGGAACGTCTCAGGCTACCGCATCGCCTTCGATGGGGGGCCTGGAGAATCTCCCAGCCCCTTGGCAGCCTCCTGTCCCTGGAGCCTGCAATGGGGTGCAGGGGGAGGGAAGAGAGGCTTCCTTTGTTTGCACCCTGCCCACTGGCCCTGCCAGCCCCCCAGGTGGGTGCCAGGTCCTTGCTCTCTGCCTGGGCATGATGCCCGAGGCACTTGGCACACAGGTGGAAAGCTAGAGAACAGGCTGCCAGGCATGGGGAACTGTAGCTGGGTGAGACCAGAGGTTCCCTACCCATGAGCAGTGTGAACGCCCGCCACCCTGCAGGGAGAGGGGTACAGGGTGTGTCCGAGGGGCACAGAGCCTGGGGCCGCTGGGCACAAGGCAGCAGTTACCCCTAGAGGCATCCCTGCTGCAGGGGAGAGAGCTGCGCAGAGGGCCTGGCTGCTCCATGAGGCAGGAAACTGCCTCCCCTTTGCTCCCTCACTCTGCGTCCGTCAGTCTGCTCCCCGGGTCAGACCCGGGGGTGTCCCAGACCTGGGGGCTGCAGGACGGGCTGCCGCAGACACAGCCAGGGCTCACCAAAGGGCCGTAATTGATAAGGCCCCGGCTCTGGCCAAAGGCTTCGGCAGGAGATGAAAGTGACAAGTGTCAGATGGTTGGCAGCTCCAGCTTTGTCCTCACTCAGGATCAGGGTCCACTGCCCGAGGGAGGCCTGAATTCTAAGCAGCGAAGCGGGGGGAGATTCAGAAGCATGTTGGTGTGTGTCCAACTCCCGCCCCGGCCCCTGGGAAAGTCTGGCAGCACTGCCACATGGCTGCAGAACCTGCCAACGAAACCCCGGGGAGGGGTTTGTAGCCACAATTAACTGACAAACACTGTCCAGAGCTGAGCTGGGTCTGGATGACAAGTCACAGCTAGTGCGATCTTGGGATTGCCCGTCTACCCTCGCTGTGCGGTGTTCCGGCGCTGGCTTGGGGCCGGGGGCTCCCCGCTGCTCCAGGCCCAGTCTCTCCCAGCAGGGGTGCAATGGGTATGGGGCGGGGGCTGAGTGTGGCATGAGCTCAGTCATATGTGGGGCTGCGGGGGGCAGGGGGCCAGGCTGCCCAGGGCCTCGGGAGAGGCAACCAGCCAGATGGGGCTGGTGCGGAGAGGCCCACAGCCGCTTTGCTTCCCTTGCAGTGAGATTAACCGGCTGGACCTGGGGCTGACGGTGGAGGTGTGGAACAAGGGGCTGATCTGGGACACCATGGTGGGGACAGTGTGGATCCCCCTGCAGACCATCCGCCAGTCCAACGAGGTAGGTGCAGGGCGCTCTCCCCAGCAGGGCCCAGACAACAGCCGCTCCTGGGACTTCCTGATTCCCTGCCCTGGTCTCTGGCCTTGGGAGCCCAGCCGGGGCTGGGCATAGCCCCCTGCCAGCCTTCTGAGGCAGGGGTGGGGGTGTGTCTGGGGGAAGAGGGAGCAGGCCTCCACGCAGGGCCACCTGTCCCCTGGAGCCCCAAGCCCCCTTTCTCAGCCTAGTGCACATCCCGGCACAGAGCCAGGCGGGCGGTGCATGGAGACAGGGAAGGGCAGGTGTCCACCTGCTTGGGGTGGGGAGGGTCAGCCGGGGGGATTTGGGATTTCTGTCCAGCCGCTGGGAGGAAAGTAAAGCGGAGGGGAAGGGTCTTGTCTCCTGGGTGCAAAGAGCTAATGAGGGGCTGGCTAGGGAGTGAGCCTGCCTGCCGTGGTACTGCTCCCGCGGGCAGGGAGCCGAATCCCTGCCCAGCCAGGGTGCCCAGGCACTGCAGGGCAAGGGCCAGCGACAGGTTCTCAGGCCCACTGCGCCTGGGTTTGCTTTATCCATCGGGCTAGACTGGAATGGGCTACGCCAAGGGGGTCTCTAGCCAAGCCGCTGTCGGGCGGGAGGGGCGGGGGGCAATCACTAGCAGAGGCTGGCTCAGGGCAGCCCCTCCCCCTCAGCCCAGAGTGTTGCCAAGAGGAGGGGGCCCTAAATGGGAGGAGAGCTTGGCACGGCCCTAGGAGGGGCAACTTCCCGCCCACACCAGACTGGCTTGGCACCGGCCCTGCTCAGGTGCCAGCTGGGGGGGAGCGTTTGGGACCCGTACACAACCAGGGACGTGGCTAGTGGGCTCCGGCTGCCCCAGCTCCTGCCACAGGTGGCAAGGGGCAGTGCCCATGCCGTGCCCAGTGCCCGCAGGCTGGGCTGGTTGCCGGGCAAGGAGGGCCAACGCAGCACTGGGGTCCCCTGGTCTCTGTCCTGACCCTCCTGCTCTCTCCCAGGAGGGCCCCGGGGAATGGCTCACCCTCGACTCGCAGGTCATCATGACCGACAACGAGATCTCGGGCACCAAGGACCCCACCTTTCACCGCATCCTGCTGGACACCCGCTTCGAGCTACCGCTCGGTACGGGGCCCTCCTCGGGCCGGGGCTCCTGCACCGCATCCCCATGCCAGTCGGGCCCCTGGGCCCTTCCCTCCTTGGGGATATCTCCCTCCGCACCCTGCCATGTGCAGACAGGGGTGGAAACGCAATGAGGGCTATGAATCGGGATTGAGGGGCACTGGCAGAGCTGTGGGGGGAGCCCGGGGCTGTGGTTTGGGACAGGCACAGTCACAGTTCTTTCCTGGACCTACTGATACACCCTCCCCCTCCCTTTCCCTTGCCGCGAGGAGCTGACGGGTGCGTGGGGCTCCCTGATTCTACTCCCACCTCATCCCCCCGGCTCCTCCCCGGCTCTGTCCCAGTACTAACAGTCCATGCAGGGGCACCACTGGCTCCGCACCAGGGCGGATTTTGCCTCCACCCGACACAACCCAGCACCAGTTGTCGTTTCTTTTCTTTCACCCCTGTTTCCTCTGGCCCTGCCCTGCCACCCCGTTCCCTCCCTGCCCCACGGATCCGCACCCAGCACCGGCTGTCTATCCCCGCCACCCCCTGTGAGCTCTCAGGGCACTGTGCCCGAGCTGGGCCCCAGGGCAGGTCTGTGTGGGAAGGGAGGGGCCGGGTCATGGAGCCCAGGGGCTGGCAATGGGACTCTCTGCTTTCAGACATTCCCGAGGAGGAGGCGAGGTACTGGGCCAAGAAGCTGGAGCAGCTGAATGCCATGAAGGATCAGGATGATGTAAGTGAGCCCTGGGGCTGGCTTCCCCCTGGCTCAGAGCCCCCCAGCCCCGCAGGGCTGCGTGCATGCAGGGGCGCCTGGCTGGGCCCGTGGCCTGGCTTCCGAACATCCCTGGCCTGCGGGGATCTGTGGTTCTGAGGAGCCCTGAGGGTGCATCTCAACCGCCCCAAACAGCTGTGGGGCCCACTCTGCAGGCCTGGAGACTGCCCGGCTGGGATGCCCGTGACCTCCCTCTGTTCTCTCCCCAGTACGCGTTCCAGGAGGAGCAGGACAAGCCGCTCCCAGTGCCTGGCTCCCAGTGCTGTAAGTACCACTCACCCTCCGCCTCCTGGGGGCCTGGGTCCCTCCCGCTCCCACGGAGCTGGGTCACGGGTGCCTTGCAGGTCCGCCCCCAGGGGCCAGGAGGAACCCGTAGCGGGCAGGCACGTGTGGCATCTCCCAGCTCTGGTTAACCCTGGAATTTGTTTGATCCCCCAAATCCAGTGGCGAGGGGGCAGCTATAGGACCTGTGTCTCCATTGCCCCCCCCCCAACTCACGGTCCCTTCCCAGGCCCCATGCAGAGCCCTCACCACCCTTGGGCCAGCAGCAGCAGCTGGCAGCTCTCTGGCGAGGGCCCTGGGCTGGCCACACATTCCAGCCAGGGAAGCAGGAACTCGGCCTGGGTCCCGGAGACGTGACCCCCCCTTCCTTTGAAGTCTTTGGCCCCTTCCCCCTCTCCGTCCCCCTGCTGTCTCCCTCCTTCCTCTGCCCCTGTGTTCGCTCTCCTCCGCCCCAGTCCTCTGCCCTGGCCTGGGAAACTTTGGGGCAGGGCTGGTTCCGCTCCGCCCATGTCTGGGGGCAGGTCGCCTGAATGGGGGGAGCAGAAGGGGCAGGGGGTGAGACGGGGCTGGGGAGGGACTGATCTATAGAGGCGACAGGGATAGGGGCTCAGCAAAGACTTAGGGAGCAGGTCCCAGCCCAGGGAGAGGAGATCAGGGCCCGGCATGGAGGGTCAGAGCTGGCCCAGTATGGCTGAAGGGGGGAAGGGGCTAAGGAGCGTTTAGGCAGGAGGGTGCCCAAGGCAAAGCTCCCCAAATCTCATGGCCTTGTAGCTGATCCCCTTCAAAGTGTGAGAGGACCCCACCCAGCCCAGCTGCGACTCTGTGCCTCAGTTTCCCCTCTGCAGCAGGGGCACTCATCATACCCACCTCAAAGGGCTGTGCATTGCATGGACGAATTGGTCAGTGGGCCAAAGTCTCTCCTGCTGTAAGACCAGGGAGGTCAATGTGGGGTTACCCCAGGGATGACTCTGCCCCATTATTTCTGGGCGAGGCCTGAGAGGCTCTCACCCTTCTTCCGTTGACGTCCTCCACTGTGGCCTCCAGCCTCCTGCCTTTGCTGCCTCCTGCTGCCCCAGGCTTCCATCCCTGCTTGGAGGGGCGCAGAGGCCAGGGAGCTGCACGGGCAGCCCCGGGCTCTGGCCTGAGAACGACCAGCTGGGATCTGGGCAGGGAAAGATGGCAGCTTTGTGGCTCAGTGCCAGGACCTCTCCTCCCCAAGAGGGGAGCAGCAGGGGGGGCTCTGGGTGCCCAGAGCACCCCACAGCATAACACCCTGGCCCCTCCCATCCCTCACCCGAGGGTGATGAGGAAGCGACCCAGATCCAGCAGGGTTTACGAACCCCTCCCCCTCCCTATGCCCCAGTCTGCCCCGAACGTCTGGATCTGCCGCTCACAGACCCTGCTCTGCCCCATTTCCCCTCCCTCCCCCCACAGGCTCCTTGCCCTTCCCGTGTCCTGCCTGCTCTTACTGACACACCATCGGAAGGATCCTGCCGGGGCCTGCCCGGCACACATGCTTGCAGCGATCCTGAGCCGCTCTCGCCGAGCGTACGGCAAAGAGGGGCCCGGGCTCTGGATTTCCCCAGCACTCGGGGGGCACAGGGCTGGGCCTGGAGAAGCACCAGGGTCTGGGCACCAAACCTAGCGCCGGGGCTGCCGGGAGGAGCTGGGCGTTTGTTTGGCCTGGCTCTAAGAGGGGCTTTGTTCTCCCACCCAGGCATCTAACCCCTGCTCCCCCAGTCGCGTCCATCTTATTGTCTCTGCCCCTTTTCTTTATAGGCAACTGGAATTATTTTGGCTGGGGAGAGCAGCAGAGTAAGTATCCACCGCCTTCTCACCCAGAGCTCGGGGCACATCCCCTCTCCTGCCCACTGGCCTCCCACGAGGGCTGGCCCCCCCGTCCCTGCCCAGCGGGAGGCCCATCCTGGCCCCGCCACGCACAGCCGAGTGGGGGGAGCTGAGGGTTTGGTAGCTAGGGAGTGGCATGGCTAGCATGCAGGGCTGGGGCGCTGGGGTCTAGCTTTGCCTGGCTTTCTTCTTTTCATTTCGCTGGCATGTCTGGCCAGCGCCCTCAGAGCCTGGGCGGGGCAGGGAGTGGGCATAGCGGGGGGAGCGGTGTGCAGGCGGCATGGCATTGCGGTGGTCACAGGGCAGGGCACAATCCCAGCCCGCTGGGCCCGGATGCAAGGGGCTGGGTCCATGGTGTCGTCTTGCCTCTCCAAGGCAGGAGAGCAGTAGGGGTAAGTCGGCTCCCTGCAGATCCCTCCTCCATCTCTTCCTTCCCACCCCCCTCACCCTCATGTATACTCCCTCCCGTCCCCTCCTCCCCTCCCAGGCTGAGCACGCCGGACAAGCCATCTCCCACCCTGGAAAGCCTTGGGAAGCTGGGCCTTGGGGCTGGGCGGGGCGGCGGGTGGGGCCTGAAGGAAGGCCCTGCTTTAGATTTTGGGCTGCTCCCAGTCCTGGGAGATAGGGAGGTGCCCCCCCCAAGACGGGGCCTCCTGCTCACGCCACCACAGCCATGTTGGTGAGGCTGCCCAAGCTGGGAACGCTGCCCCCCCCCCACAGTGTAACATGCGCTGAGCCCGGCTGCCTCATTCCCCCCTTGATTCCTCTCCCCTGCCCTGCTCCACGGCCGAGCACAGGGGTCAGGCCCAAGGGGAACCGCGCAGCCGCCGTAGGGCCCACTCCCTCTGGGAGAAGGAAGGGAGCGCAGGGACGGCCGCCGGGGGGGAAGCAGCCCTGGGTGGGACAGAGTTCTGGGGACTGGGGAACTGGCACGGTGCCCAGCCACAGGGAGCGCCTCTGCCAGCGGTCTGCACGGGCGGGTGAGCGGGCACACAGAGGCGGATTGCTTCTGGAGTGCACCAGGGCAGCTTGCCAGCGGCCAGAGCACTGAACTTTTCTGTGTGCTCAGCACATGCCAGTTCTCCCCTCCCCCCACACACATGGAGCCAGATACCCAGAGCTGCTGGGCACTGGCAGCTCCCTGGGCATCTGTGCCCGCCAGGCCCAGGCCCTTCCCTAGCCTTGGTCAGTTTCTTCCCACTGAGCCTCCTAGGAGAAAGTCCCACAGAGGTGGGGGCCTTTGGAGCAGTGGCATAGTTCTCACTGATGCCAGCTGGGCACTAGAGGCGGGGGGCTGGCATTGTCCTTGACAGTGGCTATCTCAGGCATCTCTGCCATGCTGTGGGCTCTGCCCTTTCCTGTGCCACACACTGACTGGTGTCACCCGGCCCTTTGCAGATGACGACCCCGACAGCACCATGGACGACCGGGACAGCGATTACCGAAGCGAGACTAGCAATAGCATCCCGCCTCCATACTACACCACCTCCCAGCCCAACGCCTCGGTCCACCAGTATCCCATGAGGCACCAGCAGCAGAGCACCCGTGACTCCTACACGGACTCTTTACAGAGCTACGAGATGGACTACTCGGACCAGCGGCCCATCAGGTAGAGTTGTGGCAGTCCAGCACCAGCCCCCGGAAGGCGCATGGTATTGACACGCGGCACCATGTACAGACACGTGATGCTCAGCAGTCCAGACAGGTGGGAGAGGCTAGGCCAGGCTGTACTGCAGCAATGAGAAAGAGCAGAGGGATGGGAAGGGAGCTGTCTCAATGGGGAAGAAAAAGCTGTGCCCTCAGGCACACTAGCTATAGCTCTCAGCATGGGTTGGCTAGAGCTGGCACACAGCCATGCCCCCTCCTAGCACTTCTTTGCTGACCCCAGGATCAACATTAAAGTCCAGCCTCTGTGGAGAAAGCCTTCTGGCTGAGCCCTGCAGGTTGCAGGCAGATAGAATTTACTGGGCCCCTGGCTGTCTGCATTCCTCTTGCTTGGTGGTTAACTCTGAACCCTAATGATGGTGCCAGGCGGTGCAGTTGTTCACTGCTCTGCCTCAGTAGCAGAAACAGCTTTTCTGGAACTGTGAGCAGAGTTTGACTAACCAGCACATCCTCCCCATCTCATCGCCGGCTAGTGTTAGAACATCAGAAGGGGAAGCAAAACCCTAATAAACATCATGGAGATGAAGTTTTGGGGGATACATCCAAACCCCAGGGACAGTTCTCTCCTCTCTGCAGACCCCACCGGCAGGGCTACGGCTGATCAGGATTTAGGTGCCCTGGCCGGGGAGGGCTGGCCCAGGTGTAGAATAATAGCGGATGCTGCAGAGGCATTGCTGCACGGGCCAGTCCTGGAAGAGCAGCCGAGCTGTCCGTGGTGGCTGAGCTGTAGGGGGAAGTTTCCCTGCCGCCTGCCTTCCTTGCGCTGATCTATCAGCTGGCAGCGCTGCCTTGCTACTCCTGCGTGTCCAGGTTCCCGCCCTGGGAGAGCTCCCCGATTGGCGAATTCCTTCCCCGCTCTGCAACCCCCCGCAGACTCCCTCTGGCGCCAGGGGAACAGCTGTGGGCTGTGATTCCACTGGCGAAAGGGCGGATGCCAGGGGTGCGGTGCCCAGGACAGGATGTGGCCCCGCTGGGAGCTCGTTGTCTGTTGTGTCTGTCGCCGGCTCCCCGGTGACCTTTGCTGACCATGTTCCTCTCCTCCCCGGCAGACGCTACGGTAGCGTCGACTCTGCCACAAACGGGCGCAGCGACGCTGAGTCCGCCTCCGAGTCGAGCAGGCGGACCAGCCGCCAGCACTCCCTTGAGAGCAGGCGCTCCCTAGACCTATCTGATAGGTGGGTCTCTACCTTGTCTCTCGCCTTGTGCCTGACGCAGAGTGCCGTGCTTCGTCCTTGCCGCCCGGGTTAGGCCGATACCAGTCCCAGCAGTGGCAGCTGGATTGAACCGCTCCCTCCTCCTCCTCCTGGGTATCAGATTCATCGGCTCCGGGGGGAAACAACAAGGCTCCTTTGCATGGGCTCCTTGCAGTGTTGGCTGTAAAGCGCATTGCACATGCATCCCAGCTGCAGCAAGAGGCGCCCCCACCCTGCCCTGTGCTCCAGGCCGGTTCTCTGAAGGGTTCCCTGGCCACTGGGACAGATGTTCCTCAGGACCCCAGTGCAGAGGGAGGGAGAAATGCCTACAGGGGCAGGACAGAGCCGGGCAGCTTCTTCCCCCCCGTGACCTGGGAGTGCAGCTGGTTCGGTCTGCCCACGCAGCCTTGCTCTGTTCCCTGGGCCTTTGGTCAGTCCCATTTCCACCACCTCAAAGGCAGGGTTACGCGCCCCATCAGGTGTGGCCCCATTGTCCCATTTACCTGGCCTTCCCAGTCAGGCCTGTTCCCTGGCGTTCAGTCCGCGTCTCCTGGGGGCGGTTTCCTGGTGCGCTCAGTGGGGTGGGAAGCCAGGCTCCAGATCTCAGCACACCCTCCCTCAATGCACAGGAAAGGCATGAGAGTAACGTGGGTCCTTCGTGCCAAGCGGGCCCCTGCCGGTCGACCACCATCACTCTAGAGCAGGTGCAGCACAGCTCGGGCGGATCTGCCCCCCAGCATTCTGGGCCCCAGAGGAAGCAGAGGCCACCTGGCCCGAATCCCTTGCAGAGCGTGAGCAGACAGACAATGCATTTGGGGACACCAGGCCCGGGGGAGCCTGGTCCTTAGTACACTCAGGGTTTTACAGGCTTGGGCCCAGAACCAGGTTTCCACATGGGAGGGGCGGGTTAGGGTTTTGAGACTTTGAGCTTTTTTCCAGCTCTTTTTCGGGGGTGCGGTTTGGTGAGTGACCCTGAGGGGGGAGGTCTTGCCTCTCTTCTCTGCTGCAGCTGGCTGGGTCCCACCTCTGCAGAGTGTGGATGCCTCCTTTGGTGTTTCTCTCCCTGAGCCACCCAGCGTCTCCCTGGCGGGGAGCTAGGCTTTTCGGCCGACTTCCTGCAGAATAGCCTGGTGTGGGGCTTCGCCAGGAGGGCACCCCTGCAAGTGTGTGTGTGTCCTCCACCCTCACCCCACGCTGCCGGTGCCAGAGACATGGTGTCGGCCTATCCCCTGGCGTGTCCCTGTACTTTGTCTGCATGTGTGCTTACTGTGAACCTCTCCACTCGGAGATACCATGGTCACTGTGGTGCTCAGAGACTCGCCCCTGGTTTTCTCCTCCTTGTTTGCAGAGGGTTGATTTTTGGAAAGACCCCCAAAAATGTCTTTTGGGATGCAGGAGTGGACAGGCAGGCAGCTGGGAGGAGGCTGGAGAGAGTAGCTGGGAGAAGGAAGAGAAGAGAGATGGTGGGAGGGGATTCCTGGGTGTGATGGACAACTGGCGGGGAGAAGAGAGAATGGCCAGTGGGCAGGGATGTGGCAGGTGGGGAGGGTTGGGTGTGAGGGGAGGGGATGTGGAGGAGCATGGGGGGTTGGGTTGGGAGAGAGAGGGCATGGGGGTTGGGTGTGGGGAGGTGGTGGGATAGTCAAGGGGGTCTATGGGGGTTATGCAGCTGGGGATGGTGGGTGGAGGAGGAGGGGGCCAGGAGGAGCACGTTTGGGGTGGGGGGTCTGGAGAGTCTGTGGGGGACGTGGGGATATGAGGCGTGTCTGGGAGGGGCAGGGGTGCAGCTGGGGTATGGGGCAGGGTCTCCATGTGTGTGTTCAGCAGCTCCCTGAACCCTTGGCCAAGGGTCTGGCTGCTCACTATGGGTAACGTCCCCAGACGAGGGGACTGTGGGCGTGGGGTAGGCCCGCTTGCCCAGGCAACGCCACATGTCCTGGCTGACAGAGGCCTGTCTGCTGTGCCTGAGAGGATGGGGGTGTCTCTGAGGTTCCCTGGCCTAATTGGCCAACCCTGATCACAGCCCCCCCCGTTCCCTGTTCTCCCAGCCCAGCCCTGAGGCCCAGGATGAGGGCCAGAGCTGCAGTGCGGCACTGGGCCCGTCCAGCCCTGTAGGCTGGGGAAAGGCACCTGGGGCTGAGGAGCAGGGGTGCAAAGCGGAGGTGGGTCCCCTTCCCTGCCCCTGTGGCCGCCTCATCACGTGCCCAAGCTGTGGGTGGACACCAATGCGCCCATCTTGGCATCTCCCTTCAGCGGTGCCGCCTGGCAGCAGGAGCCTGGGGAAGGGCACCAGAGCTGCCGGGGGATACAGCTGGCTGCACAGGGAGCTGCCTCGGCCCCGAAGGTCCGTTTAAGCCTCTTCCGTCCTTCTCTTCCCTCCACTCCCCCCTTGCCCCACGCAGCCCCACCGGGAGCAGCCGCTACGCCTCGTCTGGGGAGCTGAGCCAAGGCAGCTCCCAGCTGAGCGACGACTTCGACCCCGAGAACGAGAGCCTGCGGGGCTCGGAGCTCGACGAGCGGGACGGTGACTCCTACCACTCCTGCCACAGCTCCGTCAGCTACCGCACGACTCGCCCCGCTGGGAGGAGGAGGACGACGACTTCTACCCCGAGGAGGAGGACGAGGACTACAGTGAGAACGAGCAGGACTATGGCCCTGGCAAGGCCGAGGCGGTGCGGGAGCAGGAGGCGGGCGAGGCCAAGTCCCTGGAGCGCGAGCCCCACCCAGTGCAGCCCGCCAAGCAGCAAGTGCCCCCACCGCAGGTGCAGCAGGTGCAAAAGCAGAAGCAGCAGGAGAGGAAGGAGGAGAAGGCCGCTTATGTCCCCGAGGAAATCCCGGAGATCCCCCAGGAAAAGCCGGCAGTGGAGGAGCCCCAGGTCCCAGAGAGAGAGCCAGAGCCGGAGCCCCCTAAGCCAGCAGAGGGGTGAGGAGGGGGCGAGGGAGGAAGGGATCCTGGGGTTTCATGTTTTCTCCTGCAGAGTCTCCAGGCTGTCTAAGGCACCCACCCACCCTGGGGCCCAGTAGCTGGGCCTGGCTGGGGGGAGCTGTGCCATGACCTGTGCTGGCTAAGGGAGCTGGCACATAGAGCCAGGGGCTGTGACTGGGCATGTGCCGTGTCTGTGGGGCCAGGGACTCTCCTCTGTACCCCGTCCCAGACACCTGCTATTCCTGGGCAGCCACAGTGGGTGTGAGTTGTAGCTGGCAGTAACAGCTTGTGGTGCGTATGACACCGCACCATGGGGCCAGCACACTAGCGTTCTGTGGGGCTGGCACGCTAGCGACCCATGGGACCGGCATGCTAGTGACCCGTGGGGCCGGCATGCTAGCGACCCGTGGGGCCGGCATGCTAGCGACCCGTGGGACCGGCATGCTAGCGTCCTGAGGGGCTGGCATGCTAGCAACCTGTGGGGCTGGCATGCTGGCGACCTGGGACCGGCATGCTAGCGACCCGTGGGGCTGGCATGCTAGCGACCCGTGGGACCGGCATGCTAGCGTCCTGAGGGGCTGGCATGCTAGCAACCTGTGGGGCTGGCATGCTAGCGACCTGTGGGACCGGCATGCTAGCGACCCATGGGGCTGGCATGCTAGCGACCCGTGGGACCGGCATGCTAGCGTCCTGAGGGGCTGGCATGCTAGCGACCTGTGGGGCCGGCATGCTAGCGACCTGTGGGACCGGCATGCTAGCGTCCTGAGGGGCTGGCATGCTAGCGACCTGTGGGGCTGGCATGCTAGCGACCTGTGGAACCGGCATGCTAGTGTCCTGAGGGACCGGCATGCTAGCGACTCGTGGGACTGGCATGCTAGTGACCAGTGGGGCTGGCATGCTAGTGTCCTGAGGGGCCGGCATGCTAGCGACTCGTGGGACTGGCATGCTAGCGACCAGTGGGGCTGGCATGCTAGTGTCCTGAGGGGCCGGCATGCTAGTGACTCATGGGACTGGTATGCTAGCGTCCTGAGAGGCTGGCATGCTAGCGACACGTGGGGCCGGCATGCTAGCGTCCTAAGGGGCTGGCACGCTAGTGACCCGTGGGGAGCTGGCATGCTAGCAGTGAGGACATGAGCTGCTTGCCCAGTGGCCCACTGCTACACAGCCCATGGGAGGACCTGGTGCCAGCGCCCACAGGAAGGGTGCAGGAGGAAAAGCCCAGCAGAGCCAGCCCCCTAGCACTTGGTGCTCAGCCTGGGTCCGCTCTGCCACCTCTCTGGGCACCTGGGCAGGCCAGCAGTGAGCTAGAAGCAGTGACTGGCCTGGGTCCACAGATCCGCAGCTCTGAAACTTCCTGAAACTGTCCCAGACAGGTCAGCCTCCTCAGGATCACCCTCCCACTGGGTTAACCCCTGGTCTTCACCGCCTCTGGGACTGAACCTCGGAGCCTTCGGCCACCCTGAGTCATGCCGTGAGAGCCCCTCGGCGAGTCCACCTGACCTGGACACCTGGGGAAACTTGCACCCCCCAAAGGGGCCATGCACCCCAACTTCCTGGCCCTGTGACGCCAGGCGTGTTTATTCCGTCCTGATCACAATGTCCTTAGTTGCCATAGAGAATGGAAAGTGACAGCAAAGTCCATCGGGGTCAGTCCAGAGCCCTCTAACCCCCTCTTTACTGCCAGTCCAGAAGCTGGTGACACCTGGCTGGCTTCCCAAAGCATTGGCCATCCAGGTGTGCTAAGTGGCCATTGTCTTGGATGGCCATTGCCTTCTGGGACTGTCTGCTGTCCCCTGGCAGCTGAGCGTCCGTTATACCTGTATCTCTGGGTCTCTGCAAAGAATAAACAGCCCTTCCCCCCACTTTGTCAGCCATTCACCAACGAGGGGAAACTGAGGCACACTAGTCATACAAAACTATGAAAAGTTCGCACAAGCAGAAGAGGCTGCCTGTGCTCAGCAGTAGAGCCTACATGTGTGCTTGCAGCCAGCTGTGTTGGGAGGGGAATGTCTCTGGGGTTTGGCCGGCTTTCCTTTAAGTGCCATTACAGAGTCTTTAACCCCCATCAGAGCCAGGTGGAAAGAAACTCCATATCTCATTTCATCCACGGCACAGGTGTTCCTAACACCGGCCCTCCCTCCAGCAGGCCACAGGGCCAGAATGCACCCTGGGCTGGTGTGTGAAAGTTCCCTGTTCTGACACGGGCTCAGCTCTGTCCCTTACATTGCCAGCCCTTGTGGAAATCCCAGGCGAAACGGTTCATCTGGCTTCAGTTCGCATCTCCTGGAGGCTTGGAAAGGAGGGTCTGCTCAGCTGCTGGCCCAGGCGTTCCTGAGCCAGCAAGGAGGCACCGAGGGGCCAGCCAGGGAGGGGAAAGCCCCCTTTGGCTGGAATGCAAAGGGTCCAATTTGCCCCCCATATCATGTCCCTCCCACAGGAGGGGGAAGGCCCAAATCCTGACTCCAGGTGGAGGATCTCACTTTCAGCCCATTTTTGGCCTGTTAATTTGTTTGTAAATCTCTGTTTTCACCTCCTGTGTAACTTTAAGGCACTAACCCCTTCCAGGTGCTTTGCTGGTGCGAGCAACCTGTAGCCTGCCTTCCGCACAGGCATGTACCCGGCGTTTCTGACCAGTGTAGGATTGAATTCACTAGACTGGAATCGTGTCAACCCTTGTGTGGCTCTTGTGTTGACTGAACCAGAGCCATGGGGACTCTGAAGAGGCACCAGTCTGTTCCCTGAGCGTCCCCACAGGTATTAAAGCAGGAAGAAAACTTCCTGGAGGGCCTTCATCTTTCCAGGCTGCATCTGAAAGCCCCTCCATACCCTCCTGATTTGCAGAGTTGAAAAAACGTGATGGTTGCTTTCCTGGTGTGAGGTGACTAATGTCAGGATGTCAGCCTCTGCGTTTGGTATGGAACACATCTAATTTTCTCTGGCTGAGTGAGCAGTCACTCCACAATGGAGAGGATGCAGCCACAGACATCTTTCTTGGGTTTCTTACTTTGTTTAAATGCTAGACTGAAGCTCTGATTAAAAGGAGCACAGAGTGAGCTTTGAAATTAAAATGAAGAAGGATTGAGGAATTTCAGATTGTCCTCATAAAGTTAGTTGGGATTGGTCCTGCTTTGGGCACAGGGCTGGACTTGATGACCTCCTGAGGTCTCGTCCAGCTCTATGATTCTATGACATGCTGCATGCCGCTTGCTTGGGACATGTTGCATGCTCGGCTTGACCAAGCCCTGGCTGGGTTGATTTAGTTGGGATTGGCCCTGCCTTGGGCAGGGGTCTGGTCTTGATGACCTCCTGAGGTCTCTTCCAGCTCTAGGATTCTGATTCTATGATTCTGTGTGTGTTGGGCACTCAACATCTCTGGCCAGTGAGGGTGCTCGTCATAGATTATAACAGCCTACTACAGCTACTTGCCACTAGGAGTTACTTCTCCAGCTCAGGTGGTAGCAAACTGAGGCACTGTTCACTTACCACATTGCAAGCATGAGGCTGGCAGTCGGGTCTGCCAGGTTCTGTTCCCAGCTTTGCCGCAGGCTTGCAGCCAGCTCACTTCCCTTCCTTTTGCACCTCGCTCTTCTGTATTAATGGCTTAGCACATCCCATCAAACTCCACTCCTTTCTTCCTTAGCAGCCCAGAGGGAGGCGAGCAGCCACTTCCTCTTAGCCTTCCCATAGACTGTGTATGTCAGCAGGGCCATGCCCTCACAGAGGGTACGTCTACACTAGCTTGTTAGTTCGAGCTAGGTGGGGTAATTAGGGCAAGCGGAGTTGCAAATGAAGCCCGGGATTTAAATATCCCGGGCTTCATTTGCATGTTCCCGGGCACCGCCATTTTTAAATCCCCCTTAGTCCGAACTCCGTGCCCGCGGCTACACGCGGCTATACTCGTGGAATGAGGAGTAACAGTAGTTCGAATTAGGATCTTTAATTTGAACTACCTACTCCATGCCGCGTGTAGCCACGGGCACGGAGTTCAGACTAAGGGGGATTTAAAAATGGCGGTGCCCGGGAACATGGAAATGAAGCCCGGGATAGTTAAATCCCGGGCTTCATTTGCAACTCCGCTTGCCCTAATTACCCCACCGAGCTCGAACTAACGAGCTAGTGTAGACGTACCCAGAATGAATCTTAGGGCTGGAAGAGGCCTCAGGAGGCATCGAGTCCATTAAAGCAGGACCAACCCCAAATCAATCATCCCAGCCAGGGCTTTATCAAGCCGGGATATAAAAACCTCTAAGGATGGAGATTCCACCCCCTCCCTAGGGAACCCATCCCAGTGCGTCACCACCCTCCTAGGGAAATAGTTTTTCCTAATATCCAACCTTGAGCTCCCGCACTGCAACTTGAGACCATTGCTCCTCGTTCTGCCACCTGCCACCACTGAGAACAGCCTCTCTCCAGCCTCTTTGGAACCCCCTTCAGGTAGTTGAAGGCTGCTATCAAATCCCCCCTCACTCTTCCCTTCTGCAGACTAAATAAGCCCAAATCCCTCAGCCTCTCTTCATAGGTCATGTGGCTCCAGCCCCCTCATCATTTTGGTTGCCCTCTGCTGGACCCTCTCCAGTGCGTCCACATCCTTTCTGTAGTGGGGGGCCGAGAACTGGATGCAGTACTCCACATGTGGCCTCACCAGTGCCAAATAAAGTGGAATAATTACTTCTCTAGATCTCCTGGCAATGCACCCTAATATGCCATTCGCCTTCTTGGCTATAAGGGCACACTGTTGATTCATATACAGCTTCTCATCTACTGTAATCCCCAGGTCCTTTTCTGCAGAATTGCTGCTTAGCCAATTGGTCCCCAGCCTGTAACAATGCTTGGGATTCTTCCATCTCAAGTGCAGGACTCTGAACTTGTTCTTGTTGAACATCATCAGATTTATTTTGGCCCAATCTTCCAGTTTGTCCAGGTCACTCTGGACTCTATCCCTTCCCTCCAACTTATCTACCACTCCCCCATTTTAGTGTCATCTGTGAACTTGCTGAGGGTGCAATCCATCCCTTCATCCAAGTCATTAATAAAGATGTTGAATAAAACCAGCCCTAGAACCGATCCTTGGGGCACCCCACTTCAAACCAATTGCCAACCAGACATCGAGCTGTTGATCTCCACCCATTGGGCCCGACAGTCTAGCCAGCTTTCTATCCATCTTACAGTCCATTTATCCAATCCATACTTCCTTAACTTGCTGGCAAGAATTGCGTGGGAGACCGTATCAAAAGCTTTGCTGAAGTCAAGGTATATCATGTCCACCACCTTCCCCATATCCACAAAGCCAGTTACTTCCTCATAGAAGGCAATCAGGTTGGTCAGGCACGACTTGCCCTTTGTGAATCCGTGTTGACTATTCCTGATCACTTTCCCCTCTTCCAAGTGCTTAAAAATGGATTCCTTGAGGATCCCCTCCATGATTTTTCTCAGGGACTGAGGTGAGGCTGACCGGTCTGTAATTCCCTGGATTGTCTTTCTTCCCTTTTTAAAAGATGGGCACTACATTTGCCTTTTTCCAATCATCCGGGATCTCTCCCGATCTCCATGAGTTTTCAAAGGTAGTGGCCAAAGGCTCTGCAATGACATTTGCCAATTCCCGCAGTGCCCTCGGACGCATTAAATCCAGCCCCATGGTTTACAGGATCTTTCAAAAAAGCCTGCCATTTTCGAAAGAACCGCATCTAGACCACAGTTTTACTTTTGAAATGGTGCTTTTTCGAAAGAGTGCCATGATGCGATTATGCAAATGAAGCACAGGATATTTAAATCCCCACTTCATTTGCACTTTCGAAGTGCCTCATTTACATCCTTCTGCCGACAGAGGGATGTAGGCTAGACACAGCGTAGATTACCTCCCTCTTCCAGTAAGGGTCCCCCCCACACCCCCTCCAATCACCCTCTTATTGCTAACATGCCTGTAGAAACCTTTCTTGTTGCCCTTCACATCCCTTGCTAGCTGCAGTTCCAATAGCGCTTTGGCCTTCCTGATTACACCCCTGCATGCTCCAGCAATAGATTTATACTTCTCCCTAGTCATCTGTCCACGTTTCCACTGCTTGTAAGCTTCCTTTTTGTGTTTAAGCTCACCGAGGATTTAACTGCTAAGCCAAGCTGGTCGCCTGCCATATTTGCTTTTCTTACTGCGCATCGAGATGGTTTCTTTCTGCGCCTTCAATAAGGCTTCTTTAAAACACAGCCAGCTTTCCTGGACTCCTTTCCCCCTCATGTTAGCATCCCAGGGGATCCTGTCCATCAGTTCTCTGAGGGAGTCACAGGCTGCTTTTCTGAAGTCCAGGGTGTGTAATTTGTTGCTCTCCTTTCTTCCTTTGGTCAGGATCCTGAAATTGACCATCTCATGATCACTGCTGCCCAGGTTGCCACCCCCATCTACTTCCCCATCTCATTCCTCCCTGTTTATGCCCTGGAGGACAAAGCAAAAAATCAGAGGCCATTCTTATGTTCTTATGTTCTTATTTGGGATAGACAAAGGCATGTTGCCATTGCAGGATTGTTTAGCTAATTCCAGGAAGACTAAGAATCCCTTCCTGAAACAAAAAGTAAGGCAGGCGGACAAATAGACAGACAGACACACACACGCACACATAGGCTCTGTAGGAAAGTCACAGGCATGGCTGTCCTTGTGAGCTTGTCTATATGCCATCCTCCAGCTGGGTCTGAACATCTTCCCCCATGCTCCCTGAGTGAGGCCCCACTCAAGGCCTGCTCTGTCTGCCCATTTCAGGGAGAGGGAGGCTGTGGAGGTCCAGGATGCCAAGTCCCGAGCCAAGGCCAACTGGCTAAGAGCGTTCAACAAGGTTTGCATGCAGCTGCAAGAGGTGAGTGCCCCCCTCCTGCTCCCACCAGCTGGCAGGGGCCTGTTCAAAGAGGCCATAAGCAAGACAGCCTGACGCCTTTCCCTGCCTAGCTGGAGGAGCCCTGGTGTGGAATCGGATGGGAGATGACTCTTGGAGCCGGGGCGGTTAGCAAAGGGCTGGCCTTGTGCTGCCTGGTGGGTCCCAGCCGAGGGGTGAAAGCCCCCCAGCTTCTCTTGTTCGCCCATGCCGGACAGCATAAGAATGGCCATACTGGGTCAGACCACAGGGCCATCCAGCCCAGTATCCTGTCTGCCAACAGCGGCCAATACCAGATGCCCCAGAGGGAGGGAACACAACAGGAAATCCTCACATGATACCCCACCCCTTCACCCACCTCCGGACAAACAGAGGTTGGAGATCATTCCTGCCCATTCTGGCTGTGCCTCACAGCATGGCCCAGTGGCTCCTTGCAGCACTGACCATGGGGAATGGCAGGAGGTATCATCTGACCAAAACCTTCGGTTCCTGCATTTGCTCCCAGTCCCAGCTGCAGAGCCAGTAACAGGGCAGCCAGTGCATAGCCCTGGGGTACTGGAGACTGTTTGCCAAAATAATGGGGGGAGGAATTGGGGGAAGGGCTTTGGGCAGAGCTAGGTGAGACTCCCTGTATCACCACATGCACCTGCCCCGCCCCTTGGCCCCGCCCAGCGATGCACTGAAGAGCTGCTTCCTCCCCGTGATGTCAGTGGCAAGTTGGCTCAACTGGGACTTCAGGGTCCATCTCCAGAGTGCAAGGTGGGCACGGGCCAGCCTCCCCGAACTGGCCTGAGTCCAGTGGGCGTGGCTAAGAGACGACAGTGCCCGTGGGCTTTGGAGCGGGCTAGGGGGCCGAGTGCGGGCCAGAGTCCTCGCTAGGCTTGGGTTTCTTCTGAAACGTGGGCCCCCCCTTCACTGAACTGCCTTCCGGCTGTCGTTGCACTCACGGGGTTCAGGCTCGCTTGGGTCGGCTGCCCGTGGCCAGCTTCTGCTGTAGACGTGTCCCTAGCCCCGAGCAGGACGTCTTCCCCTGCGAAGGGGAGAGTGCAGCGCGCTGCAGCTGGCCACCCACCCGCATGTGTGGTTCGTGCAGGCGTTGCTCTGTGCACGTGGCTCCCCCTCCCCCATCGCTTTTATTGAGTTGACCATTTTTTGTTCTGTTTTTAGACTCCATCCTCCATCTTTTCTTTTTCTTTTGGCTCCGGATTCGCCCCCTCCCGGGGGGTTGATCCCCCCTGCTGCTTCTCTTTTCAGTTGTTCACCACCATGGCCCTTGTGGCCGCATCTCCCCTTCTCACGGGGAAGGGCGGTGGCACGCACGCAGGTAAGCATGTTTGATTGAACCCGGATCTGTGCCCTGTGTGCCCCTCCTGCTCTGAGTGTGTGTGTGTGTGTGCACGCTCACCCCTCTGTTCTCCCCCAGGCTCTGCTGCTACCCCAGCTTTTTATCCCAATCGGCAAGTGAAAAAATCAATTAGAGAGCAAAATCCTCCCTGGATGTCTGGTCTCTGCACACTCCCAGAGAGACTCAGCCTCCCACCGCTGCTCTCCCATCCAACGTCTTCCAGCGCAGCTCTGGAAGGGGCAGAGCGGTCACACTTGCTGATCAGTTCAAATTTGCTCCCTGGTCCCTCCAGCATGTGGCCTCCCTGGTTTATGTGCTACCAACAAAGGGTTCGTCGGCTTTCTCAAAGGGCCGGGCTACAGAGCTGCTTGCTAGAATCCACCTGGACCAGAATGCTGGGGCCTTTGTTCCTCCTGCTCGCCTGGGGTTAAATGCAGCCGTGAGTTTGCACAGAACTCTCCAATTTCCGTTCTTCCCAGTGCATCCCAGTGCATTGGAAACCCTCATGGCCTAACTCGTTTGAGCCCCCCAATGCCCGCAGCAGGGAGTGATGCTGTTCAGTGCTTCCCATGTGCCTCCAGACACTGTTCTTCAACACAGCAAAGCCCCAGTAAATCTGCTGCTGCCCATGCGAGCTGCATGGCCAGGAAGCAGTGCTGACCGTCTGTTTGTCCTACAGGCCCGGGGGGAAGGATCTGGCGAAGCGAAGTCGCTGTGGTTTAAAGGCGGGTGAGTAACCTGGCAACCCGGAAACCTTCCAGCCCCCTGGCAACTGCCAAACTTGAGCCTGTTGTTGGGAGGTGGGGGGTGCTGATGTTCCCTGGGGCTGGGGTTGGGGTGGGATACGTGAGCCTTATGAAGTGGAGCCACAGGGCCAGGTGAGCTATGGAATGAGACACATCTCCCCAGCCCATGACAGCCACAACCAGACTGTTCTTCAGAGCTGGGCCTTTCCATAGTCCGTTCCAATGGGCACGGGTCAGTGACTGCAAAGGGAGGGTGGTGCGGATCTGCCGGCCCCTGGCAGCAACCACCCAGGATGTGAGCCAGCAAACTGCTCCACTTCACTGGAAAGAACCGGGTGGGAACGGGCTGAGGGAGAAGAGAAAAGAGTAAATGTGTCCTGATGTCACCTGCAGGTTCCCACCCCGCTTCTGCGCTCTCAGTGCCCAGGCTGTGCCACGCATCAATCCGTGTTATGCCCTTTGCTCTCTGGACGTGCCACGTTCAGTCACTTCCCCGTGGCATGTCACAGTCCCGGCTCCCAGACCTCTCTCAAAGGGCCCCGCTTGTGAGACTTCGTGGAGGAAGAGGCGGCTGACTCCACCTGGGGCTAGCTGAGATGAAGCGGCGGCGGCATCTCTGTGTACCCTCTAGTGGGCAAAGTGCCCATCGGGGTACGTCTACACTAGCCCCCTAGATCGATCTAGGGAGGCTAATGAGGGCGACCGGAATTGCAAATCAAGCCCGGGATTTAAATATCCCGCGCTTGATTTGCATGTTCCCGGCCGGTCGCCATTTTAGAAATTGACTAACCTGAAGTAACTGCCCGCGTCAACGCGCGGCAGTGAAACGGGATTCTGGAATAAAGCCCTAAATCGAATTAGGTGGTATTCCTCGGGTTAGTCAATTTCTAAAATGGCGACCGGCCGGGAACATGCAAATCAACCATGGGATATTTAAATCCCGGGCTTGATTTGCAATTCCGGTCGCCCTCATTAGCCTCCCTAGATCGATCTAGGGGGCTAGTGTAGACGTACCCCAGGAGAAGGCGGGCATGAGGCCAAGCTGCAAGCTGTCCCCCAAGAGTCAGGAAGGTGTGTGAGCCCCACTTCCTCCATGATGGATACAGTGGGGCTCTGATCACTGGGTCTGTGTGAAGAGACCCAGAATTAAAGGATCAGAGAAGCCCTCACCTGCCCCATCCCTGAGAAAACTCGTGTCTCAGCAGTGGTGGAGGGCAAGGGCCTTTGGTATTGAGGCTGCTGAACATGGGCAGACCTGGGGTTCTCTCTGGATGCCAGCCTGTGTTGCCAGGGCGCTGGCACAGGGTCACTGGAACTCCTGGCCTGGCCTAAGCAGCTACTGGAGTTGGTCAGAAAACCAACCAGTTTTCCTGAGAAATGTCAAGATTCTAATCGACGTTTCAAACCAAAACGAGTCTTTTCATTTCCCCTTCTGGCCATTGCCTGGCCTGGCAAACCTTCCAACGGCCCAGAACAAAAGGCCCATTTGGGGCAAGAGGTACATTTGCATTTTGAATTGACGTCGCAATGTGAAATGTTTTCTCAGGCTTTAAACGCAAAAGCCAAACCAAAGCAGCCTTTTTGAGTCCAGAGAGCCCCTTTGCAGTTCAATTCCGAGCGCTGCTTGGACAGAAACACCCTGTCTGTCATTTAGGACAGGAAAGAGAGACAGTCTGAATTAACCCTGAATTGTTTTGCTTCCAACAAACCTGGGAGGTTTTCAGTGGGGCTATGTCTACAATACAGAGTTTTTCCGGGGTATTCCAGAGAACTCGTCCACTTTTTTGGATCAGTTTCCGAAAAAGCTGGTGCGCTCTTTCAGAAGCCCTGTTTTTATGAGGAATAACCCTTATTTTATGAGGAATAAGGGAGATTCCGAAAGAGGATGTTTTTCCCACATTTGGCCCCGTGTAGGCGGGCCAAATGTTGGAAAAGCCTCTTCCGAAAAAAGAATCGGAAAAAGGTACGCAAATTGTGATTTGCATACCTTTTTCCAAAAATAACCTACAGTGTAGACACAGCCTGGGAAAACTTTCTGCACAAACTAGCCACAGCAGCTGTAGCAGAAAAGGAGATTGTGCTGTACGAGCCTTCTAGAGAGAGGGGGCAGGATCCTCCACAGGCATCTTGCTTCATTATTCCCTTCTTGGGAAGGTGGGGGCAAAATGCTGCTGCTGACTCAGAACCCCCAAAGGCAGCCCTGGTGCACAGTGTTTCCAGTTGGGATTGGTCCTGCCTTGGGCAGGGGGCTGGACTTGATGACCTCCTGAAATCTCTCCCAGCTCTATGATTCTATGAAACCAGCATGGGAGCAAAATTCCAGGACCCACCACTGACAAAAGGCTGACACTTGCTGCACGTCAGGTTTTTGTTCTTTAGAATAAACCCCCTTTCTTCCCCCCAGCCAGTGTGTGTGGTCTCCGTGCACAGCCCTTCCCCACGTCACTCCTGTTGTGGTCTCTGTGCTTTCTGGTGGCCTCTCCTGGCTGTGGCCTGCAGGTCTCTGTGGTAGGGGAAAGGGAGGTGCACAGGAGTGGCTCTGGGCTCATCTGCACAGTTTCAGACCCTACTCCAGTCCCCTCTGTCCGTGTCTCCCGGGGACCAACCCACCTACACTGCAGGGTGGATTTAGGCAGGCTGGGCAGGAACAGGCACAGCTGATGGGTTTAATGCAGGGGCAGCTGGGCGGGATCTGGGCCAGTGGCCTAGGGGACGTCGGTCCAAATGTCAGCCCCTTCTGGCCTTCAACTCTGTGGCTCGAAGGGGGCTTGGGGCAGGGTGTGGTCTACCTAGGGCCTACGGGCCCACCACTACCGTGACCCATCACCTGTCCCTCCTGCAGGGCAGGGACCCAGGTAGGGCAGTGGCTACTGCAGTCAGTGAACATCTCCGCTGCCCAGTGGGGAGATGTTGCCTCACCCTGGCATGCAACCCGGGATCACTGGCCGCTGGCGGGCAGAGCACAGGGCCCTCTGTGTGTGCACATGGGTGTCTCGAGTGGTCTCCCTTCATTGCCCGTCCCCTCTGACTCTTGTCTCTCTTCCAGGCCTGGCGGCGGTTTGATCATTATTGACAGCATGCCTGACATACGAAAGAGAAAGCCAATCCCCCCTAGTTAGCGATTTGGTGAGGCCCCTCCTAACGCCGCTGGCTTCCCTGGCTTGTCTGCTGTGCCCTGCTGGAGTCTGCTGGGTTAATCACAGGGCTGTGGGGCCGCCACTCCGGGGAGGGGGCCTCTCTTAGCATCAGTAGCGGCCTCCCCTCTCGCACGTCAGTGGCGCCTCCTCCTTTCATCCGGCTCTGGCGCTCTTTGCCTGCTGGCCTCACTCGCTCTGGTTAACGTGGCTGTGTTTCTGTTCTCTTTTCTGGGGGGGCTGGCTGGCTGGTACCGCAGGGGAGCGGCGGTAAAGTTTCTGCGTTGCATTGACAGCATGCCTGACATTAAGCCTGGACGCAAATCCCTCCCACTAGTCAGCGATCTGGTGAGCTCGTGGTCTTCCGGGTTAAAGAGAGAGCGCCCTTTGCATCACCGGCCTGACCTGGCCCCAAACCTCCGCCAAGGCCCAGCAGGCTGCCTCCAGCAGAGAGACATCTGGAGCACAGGGCATGGAGGGAGGGCACAGGGCCGTCATGTCTGGTAGTGGGGGCAGGAATCAGGATCAGTGGTTAGCGCGGAAGTCGGTCGCCAGGATTCAGAGCCCAGAATCAGAGCTGGGGTCAGAGGCTGGAGCCGAGGGTTGGGACCGGGTTACCTAGGGTGCGACAAGGCAGGGGTAAGGCTCAGGTCAAACCATGAGCAGAGCTGGGTTCAAGGCACTGAGCAGCCACCAAACTGCTGGGCTTAGGAGCCGGCCTGCTGCGTCTTCACCCAGCCAGACAGCCGCTACAGGGCAGCTGCCTGCAGGCAGGCTCTGCTGCAGGCCTGGTTCCTGGCAGCGTGGGTGTGCTGGCATCGGAGCGATGTTGCCACGCAGAGTCACTCCCTGGCCACATGGTCAGCACAGGCTCCTTCAAGCCCCCTCCTCTGAGCGTGGAGTGAGCAGGCAGCTCCTGTGCTGCCCGCCAGGCCCACCTGCCCATGCAGCCCTTCTCGGCGGGCTGGGAGGAGAGTAACCTAGCCCCCGTGGGGCCGGGTTTCGTCCCCAGCCCATTCAGATACTAGCCTCTCCGCTGCAGCCCGCCCGCAGGAGGGGCCATTCAGCAGCGCGGGGGCCTTGCCTCATGCACATCTGGGAGTATGGCCCCAGACGGTGTCTGAGCAAGGGGGGCGCTCAGGAGACCCAAGACATGGAGAAGGCAGGAGAAATCCTGAGTCTGCGCTGAGAGAAAGCTGGGGAGCGAAGTGGCTGGGCCCGAGCTGGGAGCTGGAGCAGGCTTGGCTCAGGCGTCGCAGCCTGGGCTTACCTCTGTTCCCGGATTCCCTGCTCATCCCGCTGTACAGCTCTGCAGCGGGTGCTCTCCGCGGGGGCAGCTTCGGGCTGGGGGGGCACCACAGCTGCCTTAGATCCGTAACAGCGCTGCTAGAGAGAGGGCGGCGAGCTCGCTCTCCAGGCCCGCCAGCGGCGGGGCAGGGCAGAAGGAGTTGGCTTCATTCGCAGCCGGGGAGTGTTAGCTTAGATGTTGGGGAAAGCTTTCTGACTCTGAGGCTAGTGCAGGTCTGGGACAGGCGACCAAGGGCGGCAGGGGGGATCCTGTCAGGGACAGTCTAGGTCCTGGCTCAGTGTGCAGGGCTGGACTAGGCGACCTCTCCAGGCCCCTTCCAGCCTGACAGGACTTCCCTCTGCTGGTGTCATGTTCTGCTGGGGCAGGGAGCTGGCTGATAATCCACAAAGCTGGCCCCTGGGGTCTGCCTCCCAGCCCCTGGGTGCCCAGGAAATGAGCCAGCCTGGTCAGGGAGCGCAGCGACGGTCACTGTTCAAAGGGCACGCTGTCTCTTTAACAGAGGCTCTAGGGCCTTGTCCAATATGGGGCATCAGTCCGAGTCCGTCTGTGGTAGCGTTTGGTTTCCAGTTTTGTTCCCAGATTCCTTCACAAGGGCAGTGCCATCGTTCCAGCAGGTACACAGAGCCCCCGGCGCATTCCCCTCGTTCCCAGCAGGCACACGGCACCCCCCCACACACCCCGGCTCATTCCCCTCGTTCCCAGCAGGCACACGGCACCCCCCCACACACCCCGGCGCATTCCCCTCGTTCCCAGCAGGCACACGGCACCCCCGGTGCATTCCCGCGTTCCCAGCAGGCACACGGCACACACCCCGGCGCATTCCCCTCGTTCCCAGCAGGCACACGGCACCCCGGCGCATTCCCCTCGTTCCCAGCAGGTACACGACACCCCCAGCGCATTCCCCTCGTTCCCAGCAGGCACGGCACCCCAGCGCATTCCCTCGTTCCCAGCAGGCACGGCACCCCCACCCCCACCCCGGCGCATTCCCTCGTTCCCAGCAGGCACACGGCACACACTCCCCAGCGCATTCCCGCGTTCCCAGCAGGCACACGGCACCGCCCCGGCACATTCCTCGTTCCCAGCAGGTACACGACACCCCCAGCGCATTCCCTCGTTCCCAGCAGGCACATGGCACCCCAGCGCATTCCCTTGTTCCCAGCAGGTACACGACACCCCAGCGCATTCCCTCGTTCCCAGCAGGTACACGACACCTCCCCAGCGCATTCCCTCGTTCCCAGCAGGTACACGGCACACACACCCCCGGCGCATTCCCCTCGTTCCCAGCGGGCACACGGCACCCCCCGCCCCCGGCGCATTCCCCTCGTTCCCAGCAGGTACACGACACACCCCCTCCCTCCGGTGCATTCCCCTAGTTCCCAGCAGGTACACAGCACCCCCAACCCCCCCGGCACATTCCCCTCGTTCCCAGCACATAGCCGGCATCCGCAGCACATTCCTCACTGCATGTTCTGCTGCATTCAAGACACCCATAACTCACAGTGCATAAGGCCCCTTCTGGAGCACAGCCCATAACTCCGACTCGCTGTACGCCTGCAGCGAGCGAGCATTTGCCATCCCAGCCGTACACTGCAACACACAACATGCTCGTGCTCTCACACACACCTCTCGGTACCCATGTGAAGGGTTACAGCCAGTACCCTCCTGTCATTCACTGCTCTGAGCAACACGCTCCCCTAAGTCACAGGCTTTGCTGCCACCACTGCCCCTTGGTAATCCATAGGACATAGGCCTCCGCATGCGCCACACTCCCCTAAGTTACAGACTATACCCTGCAACCTCCAGTGCTGTAATTCACAGTACCTGGCCGTGCCAGGTCTTACCCAAAGCCCGTCAACCTCCCCGCAGGGCAGACCGCACGCCTCTCCCTCAGCCCGCTTGGCGTTATTTTCACTGCGAACAAAGGACAAAATTTGAAACCGGACCCCTTGCTGCCTTCTCACCTCGGCTCCCCTTTGGCTTCCCCCTCTCCCTCCCCCTCTTGAATCCATTGGCCGGGGCTGTGCTTTGGGCTGCACCCCGGGGATTCTGTGGCCCTCGTGTTTCTCTCCACCCAAGCTGCCTCGCCTTGTTCCTTCGCTGCCTTGTCCGCGTGGTGCCCACGTGCTGCTCTGGCCCTGGCACGCCACGCTGATGCCCTGTGCTGAGTGTTGTGTTTGTCTCTCCGTGGGGGTGATGGAGGGATGCTGGGTTGGGTGGAGGGGGGCGAACGGAGGGGTCTTTGTGGATGATGCACTGGGCTGTATTGTGTATAGGGGTATGGACAGCAGGGAGGATCCTCTGGGGGCTCCTGGGTACTCGCTGCACTGGGGTGCACTTTAGCTCCACCCGCCATGGACAGTTTTATCTCTGTAGCTGCCGAGCTCCTTTCCTTGGGTGATCCCAGCAGCCCCAGCCCCAGGGGGCTGGAATCAGCCCTGCCCGCCCAGGAAGCAAGCTGGGCCTGCCAGCTGCTGTGCCCAGATGGGGAAAGGTAGAGCTGGCGTCCTCCCTCCTCGGAGGGAAGAATGTGCTGTTGCCCCACAGGCGTGGCAGAGAGGCCCCGCCCAGCCTCTGTCAGTTCCACACCTGAATGTTAACCCCGCCTCCTCTGGCCGAGGCCATGTTCCCCCACCGAGCACCTGGGGGAGGGGCAGGGTCCATGCAACACCTGAGGTCCAGAGGGCTGTCCTGAGGAGATGCAGCCAGTTCCCACAGCTGGCCGAGTGGGGTGAGGAACAGAGATGGCCCAGAAGCGGGTGGAGTTTGGTGCTGTCCATTTACCTGCTGACTCTCTAGGACAGAGAGGAAAGAAGTAGGACTTGCCCTCCCTGTTTCAATGGCTGATGTTACTGTCTTTTGCTTTCCATCCCTCTGGCACTGGGCTCCCTCACAGGCTATGGTAAGTCCTGCCTTATTTCTCACACCCGATTTTCCGCCTTTGGCCTGTTTCTTGCAGGAAATAGCTGGGGCTTTACTATAAATGAGCAGGCTGAGGAATAGCTCCCACATGGTGTAGCCAGGGCGGCCGAGAAGCATAGATTCGGGGCAGGGGGAGGATCTGCAGGTCAGTAGCTCTCCCCCATTGAACCCACCCAGAGTTGTATGAATGGGGATGAAAACTCAGGCCAGCATGGGCTGGTGAACCAGGCCCTCTTGAGACCACCTGGCATGGACGTCGGGCAGATGTAGTACACCCGGCTTTGAGGAGCTTGCCCAGTCTCCAGGCTGGAAGGATTGTCCGCTTTGGGAGCACAGACAGCGGCAGCTCCCGAAGTCCATGCAGCCCCGTGCGCTCTTTGGTCCTCCGGCCGGGCGGGAGGACTGTGTCATGGCTCTGGAGATCCAGCTGTTTCCACCACACTGAGGTGCTGGGTATTTTGGCCTGGTGACCTTTGCTGTTAAAAGGCCACCAGATAGGGGGTGGGGCTGGCTGTGACTCCTCCCTGCTGATACAGCTGTTTGATTCTGTTTTACTCCATCAGTCATTGGTCCAGTCCAGGAAAGCCGGGATCACATCAGCACTAGCATCAAGCACCTTAAACAATGAAGAGCTAGTAAGTGCGACCCCTTGGCAGCTCTAACACTGCTGCTGGGGGCTCCATCCGGGCACCGTGCCTGTCAAACTGCATCGACAAAGCAGGGTCAGGCGGGTCGGCCATGGGATGGGAGCCTGCCAAGGAAGAGATGGGTGCTGCAGGGAAGTGGTGCTGACGAGATTGCTTGTTCTTGAGTCTGGGGTGGTCACCACAGGCTCTGTGCCGTGAGAGGTGTCCTCTCGCAGAGGGGGCAAACATAACTGGCCTGCTTGTGGTGGTGACAGATATCCCAGTGGAAGTATGAACCGGGCTAATCCCAAGCAAGGTTGTTGCATTCATTGCCCAACCAGTTGCTCTGTGCTGTTAAGCAGCGGCTGCATTCCAGCCCAGAGCTGGCCACACCTCGGTGGCAGGGGAAGGTCTGCATGCCCAGGACTGGAGGGATGGAGCCCCGTGTTCTAAGCATCATCTCTGGGGTCTTTCGCTGTCTGGGAGCAACCCGGCCCCCCCACTCAGATGAGACTCTCCGTGGCCTGAGCCTTTTCTTCCCCACTTCTTCACTTAGAAAAACCATGTTTACAAGAAGACCCTTCAAGCCTTAATCTACCCCATCTCCTCCACGACCCCCCACAACTTCGAGGTGTGGACTGCCACCACCCCCACCTACTGCTACGAGTGTGAGGGCCTGCTGTGGGGCATTGCCCGGCAGGGAATGCGCTGCACCGAGTGCGGGGTCAAGTGCCACGAAAAGTGCCAAGACCTGCTCAACGCAGACTGCCTCCAGAGTAAGGGGGCACAGCCTCTCTCTCCTCTTGCCTTTGGAGGGTATTCGGGAGGGGTGTTGAGTGACCCAACACGTACCAATCCCAGCCCTTCTGCATGCCTTTGATGTCTCGCCAACCCCGTGGGGGGCCAGGGTGGGGGGGGGACTTACACCCCCGATAACTCCAATGCCGGCCCTGCCTGAGTGCTCTCCAAAGGCAGTCTGTCCCAGAACTTCCCCTCTTCCTTGCACCCAGGAGCGGCCGAGAAGAGCTCCAAGCACGGGGCAGAGGACCGGACCCAGAACATCATCATGGTGCTGAAGGACCGCATGAAGATCCGGGAGCGGAACAAGCCCGAGATCTTTGAGCTGATCCAAGAGATCTTCGCCGTCTCGAAAGCCACCCACACCCAGCAGATGAAGGCTGTGAAGCAGAGCGTGCTGGATGGCACCTCCAAATGGTCCGCCAAGATCAGCATCACAGGTAGGCGCCAGGCCAGCCCCATGTGCCCAGCCAGCACTGGACGTGCGCCCCAGGCAGAGAGGGGGTGAGAGTAGAACCCACGTGCCCCTGGAGATCTCTGGATGTCCCCGTCACACTGGGATGGCGCTGGGGCTGGCACCTGTTAGTGCCACCACATGGGCACCCCATGCCACCTCCTAACTGCAGGCCAGGGAGCACATCTCGGCTTTACTGCTGTAGGGCGTGCAGAGCACTTGGCTAAGGACACGGCATCGCATGGGCTGCATTTCCGTTAACGAGGCTCTCTGCTCCCAGGGCTGCGTGCCGATCTCTGGAGCCCAGACTTGTCCCCTGGTGTGCATCGAGGGGTAGATATTCTGCTGCCAAGAGCTCAGGGCTCTCCTCCTGTTGGGAGCCTCGGTCGTGAGCCCGGCTTTTGGGGAAAGGAAGTGAATCCCCATTAGAGCCGGCACCATCCAGCCAGATGCCCCGGTCTAGCCCTTGCCATGAATCCCAAGCCAAGTCAGGCAAATCACATGTTGCCCATTTGTTCTGTTTCTGCCACTGATCCCTCGTTTTGTCTGTTCTCTCCGTTGTGTGTCTTGCGTCTTTGTGGGGCTGGCTGGTGCGTGGTGCCGTGTGTGCATGGAAATGTGTGCCTCTGTGTGCGTGGGATGTGTGTGTGTTGTGTTATAGTTGTCTGTGCCCAGGGCCTGCAGGCAAAGGATAAGACAGGTTCCAGTGACCCGTATGTTACTGTCCAGGTTGGGAAGACGAAGAAAAGGACTAAAACGATCTATGGGAATCTAAATCCGGTCTGGGAGGAGAATTTCCACTTGTAAGTTACATCTTACTCCCAGCCCCGCCCCTCGCCTCCCCAGGCTGCCCTGCCGCGCGTGGCCCCGTGCTCCTCCTCAGTCACTTGCTATCAGGTTTGGTCAGTCCTTGGAGCCATCTGCCTGGCTGCTGTGTAGCTTGCCAATCCCAGCAGGGCCTGGCTGCTAGGAAAGGAAGCGAGCTGTAGACTTGGTTCTGGATTTGGGATACGTCTGCTCAGCAGCTAGACGCCTGCTTGGGAACTAGGCTCCGGGCTCGGGCCCGGGGCGGTTTCACTGCTGTGTAGATGTTAGGCTCAGGCAGGAGACAGGCTCTCGGTCCCTGCAAGGTGGAAGGGGCCCAGTGTCTGGAAACCTGGGCTAGCCTGAGTCAGCTGGCAGGGCCCGTCGCAGGGCTTCGCTGTGTGGACAAGCCCCGTGTGTAAATGCAGAGTAGCGCCTCTGCGGGCAGCGCAGGGGTACTGGTGGGAGCGTGCACAGACACAGATCCTCTTTTCCCAGCTCAGCGGCAAGCGCCAAGAACCCGCAGGGCTCAAATGGGACTCGAGAGGAGCGTGGGCCCTGTGGGAATTAACAAGAGCTTCAGCGTGGTGCTGTCTGCCAGTGGGAGGGAACTGCAGGCTCAGGATGCCGGTCGGGGCAGTTACCCACCCCCAGTGCTCCAGGAGCCTGTTCCAGGACTGCGAGGGTTTGAGGGAGCTCCCAGTTCAATTTCCGGGTTTTGCTGGGGGATCGGGAAGGGGGGGTGTCTTTGCTAGGAATCCACCATTCCTGGAGGCTAACCTGGATCATGTCTTGGCCTTGGGAATTTCTCTGTCCTCCCCCTCCCCCAGTGAATGCCATAACTCCTCCGACCGGATCAAGGTGCGGGTCTGGGACGAAGATGACGATATAAAGTCCCGAGTCAAGCAGCGCTTTAAGAGAGAGTCCGACGACTTCCTAGGCCAGACAATCATAGAGGTCCGGACACTGAGCGGGGAGATGGATGTCTGGTACAACCTGGGTAATTCACTCCCCCGCCCGTCCCTGTGCAGCACAAGCACCGCCGTTCAAAGGTGCCAAGGGGTGCCCACCCTTGGCTCCGCCCCCACTCTACCCCTTCTTCCTAAGCCCCTCCCCCATTCCACCTCTTCCTCCCAAGCCCCGCCCCACTCCACCCCTTTCTCCTAAGCCCCAACCCCACTCCACCCCTTTCTCCTAAGCCCCGCCCCACTCCAACTTCTCCCCGCCCAGGTCTACCTCCACCCCTGAGCGCATGGCACCTTTGCTCCTTCCCCACATGCCACAAAACAGCTGATCATGGCGGGGGAAGTGCTGACTGGTGGGGCCGTCAGTGACCAGCTCCCCTTGATCCCACAGCCAGTGGGTGTGTGGGATATAGCCATGTCCATACAAACGAGGTTGAAAAGCTTTTTGGAGCTGGCCAGGCTGCGGGTTCTCCTCTTCGTTGCAGGCGGGGTTCTTTCACAGAGACCACAGGGTTGGCAGGGACCTCGTCAGCCCAGCTAGGTCGTGTGTCCCCAGGCTCCTCTGGAGAGGCTGCTCCAGGGCCTCCCTCCTATAACAGTTTGACACCTGCTTCTCCTTTCCAGCCAGCTCCTGTTCCAGGCCAGTTTATGCCCCTTGCTCCATGTACCAGCACTGGTCCTTAGGTCCTCTCCCTCCCTGGCGTCCCAGGCTCTGTTCTGCCAGACCATTTAAGGCAGGCTCTTCCAGTCACCTCCCACAAGGTGGGCCCTGTGCTCCCCACTCATGGGCCACACCAGGACTCCAGCATTCATTGCTGCCAGTGTGGGAACAGCCCTGCAGCCCCCTTGTGCAGGGTGTTGCACATACACATCGCAGGAGACTCCTCACCCCGCAGAGCTACCGCGGCCAGACCCAGGCACGTTCGCCTCTTTCACAAACGAGCTGAGGCCCAGCGACTTTCCCAAAGCCCCCAGGGTCCCAGGGCACAGCTGGGAGCTGACCCCAGCCTCCCTAGGTGCCAGGCCCTGGCTGTATCCACCAGCCGGCTTCTCCTGCTGCCTCGTGCTCTTGCCACGGCCATCAGCGAGCTAACGCTTCATCTGCTTCCTGCCCTCCTGCCCGCAGACAAGCGGACAGACAAGTCGGCCGTGTCCGGAGCCATCCGGCTGCACATCAGCGTGGAGATAAAGGGAGAGGAGAAGGTGGCGCCGTACCATGTGCAATATACCTGCCTGCACGAGGTGAGCCATGCCCCCAGGCCCCGCGCTGTACCCCCAGCCCACCCTGCTTCCTTTTATAGTCAGAACCTTGGTTTTCAAATGACTGGACGTTTCAAGGGAATTTGAACGGCCTGGTCAAGAGCCCGGGAGAGCGAAGGGCTCCCATCCTCAATAGCGGGCACAGCACGGGCACGGTTTCTGCCGCACACTGCCGCATGCCAGCGTGCCTCAGCCAGCACTCAGAGGGGGCATGTAGGGAGCTTGGACACTAGGGCTTGTCAATCTGTCTTCCTAGGGCAGGGGTGGGCAAGATACAGCCCGTGCAGGGGTGGATGAGAGTGCTGCGGGGCCCAGGGCAGCACAATTTTGTGCATGCGCCATGGCCACAGCCGACAGGAATTAGCACGTGCACAGGGCCTATTGAAGCATGGGGCCCGGGGCAGCCGCCCCGCTTGCCCTGCCCTATATCCGCCACTGGGCCCGTGGGCTGGACCCGCCCACTAAGCCATTTGATCCGGCCTGCGGCCCGCCCTGCCACTCCCCCACCCCAGGCCAGTTGAGCCCTGGGGCCGGGGGAGTGCGCAAAGTCATTTGCTATTCAAAGTGGCTGGCGGCTCCCTCCTCCTGCCAGGGGCGTGCGGTGCCAAGAGGGAGCCGGCAGCCATTTTAAACTGCGAATGGCTTCATGCATTCTCCGGCCCCCAGAGCCCAATTGGAGGGAACAGCCCCTTTCTGCCCAAGGCCCCGCCCCTTCCACCTGAGGCCTTGTCCCTTCCGGGGGGGCTGGCCCACAACCACTGCCAAAATTCCTGAAGTGGCCCCCCTGCAAAAATTATTGCCCACCCCTGTCTTAGGGTCTCTGTTTATATCCCGTCAGAAAGGCAGTGTTTTGCCGCCCTTTGCCCTGGTGCAGGGGCTTACCCATGGCACAGGGCGCCCCAGAACTCAGATCTCCATCAGCAGTCACAGCTCCGCAGTGCCGGGTCCCTGATACGCACAGCAGTGTAACAGCCCCTCCCCAGACCCACTCGCCTCTGACTCTCCAGGCAAGCCCTTGCTAGCAGTGGTCCTGAGGGCTCTCCTTTATCCCATGCCTTAGAACCTCTTCCACTTCGTGACGGACCTCCAGAACAACGGGGTGGTGAAGATCCCCGAGGCCAAGGGGGACGACGCCTGGAAGGTGTACTTCGACGAGACAGCCCAGGAGATCGTGGACGAGTTCGCTCATGCGATACGGGGTGGAGTCCATCTACCAGGCCATGACGTGCGTCTCTCCCGTCCGCTCCCTCTTTGTTTGAAGGGGTTAAATGAGCACTGGGTAAGGGGTAACGATACGGGGCCAGGTCCTCAGCTGGGCTCACCCAGGGCAGCTCCCTTGGAGTCAATGGGTGACGCTGGTTGACACCAGCTGAGCCAGGCCCTGTGGCTTTGTGGGGCTCCTGGCCCGGGGCAAATGGGGGCCCCACCCCTTATGCCCCCATGTTCCTTCCCCACCCATTGTCCTACTGGGGAAATGGGGCTGGAGCATGGGGGCAGGAGTGCTGGCCAAAAGGGCAGGCAGGGCAAGCCCCCCGGCCCAGACCCTGCTCCCCAGCTGGAGCGGCAGGTGGAGCAGGTTTGAACACAGCAGTCCCCCAAGTGACTGGGCCCCGGGCATGGGCCCCATTGGCCAGTGGCTAATCCGCTGGGGCTCTTGCACTCCCCGGGGCCTGCAGCAGGGAGCACAGGTCAGCCGCTCGGCCCGGCCACGGAGCCAGCAGTGGCCCCCCTTCGGGCAGCCACCCACGGGCAGGGGCGGGCACACGCCTTCCGAGTGTCAGACTGGGTCTGGTTCCAACACACAGGGGCAGGGCTCAGTCTGCTTCTGAGCATGTGCACTGCCACGCACACGGCCTGCACACACCACACACACACACCCTGCACACACTGCCACGCACACAGCCTGCACACACCATGCACACACACCCTGCACACACCACACACACACCCTGCACACACTGCCACGCACACAGCCTGTACACACCACACACACACACACCCCCTGCACACACTGCCACACACATGGCTTGCACACACCACACACACACACCCTGCACACACCACGCGCACACACCCTGCACACACTGCCATGCACATGGCCTGCACACACCACACACACACACCCTGCACACACTGCCACGCACACACACCCTGCACACACTGCCACGCACACAGCCTGTACACACACACTGCCACACACATGGCCTGCACACACACACACATACACACTGCACACACATGGCCTGCCACATACTGCCACTCACACGGCCTGTACACACCACGCACACGCTGCATACACTGCCACACACACAGCCTGCACACACCACACACACACACAGTGCCATGCACAGCCTGCATAGCTTGCACATACACAGCTTGTACACAGCACACACAGGGTACGTCTAGACTACATGGCTCCATCGACGGAGCCATGTAGATGAGGCAGGACGACAAAGGGAAATGAAGCGGCGATTTAAATAATTGCCGCTTCATTTGCCCATCAGCTGTTTTTTCGGCACAGCGGCAGTCTAGACGGGGATCTGCTGACCCCAGAACCCTTTGTCTTTACAGGATCTGCCTACAAAGGGTTCTGGGGTCAGCAGATCCCCGTCTAGACTGCCGCTGTGCCGAAAAACAGCTGATGGGCACAGCGCGGTGGCCATTTTGATTTAAATGAAGCGGCAATTATTTAAATCGCTGCTTCATTTCCCTTTGTTGTCCTGCCTCATCCACATGGCTCCGTCGACGGAGCCATGTAGTCTAGACACACCCACACTGCCGCACACACCCCCTCCACATACCACATACAATGCCGCGCACACACCCTGCACACACCACACATACTGCCACACACACCCCATGCACACACACATCCGGAGCACACTGCACACACTGAACATGCCCAAACCCTACAGACTGCACATGCTTATACCCAATGCACTCTTTACACACAGCCTGTGCACACTGCACATGCACACACGGCATACACTGAACACTCCCACACCTTATATACAAAGCACACACACATCCTGCATGCATACACACACCTTGCACATTCTGCCCATATGCGCACACACTCTTACACACACACCATATACACCCTTCATATACCCTTCACAACCACAAACTCTCCAAACCACTCCCTACACACACCCATTGTACAAGCCACACTCCATGCAGACATAAACAGATGAACACACCCTATGCGTTATCTAGACAGGTGATTATTCCCCTTTACGCTGCACTGGGGAGGCCACAGCTGGAGTATTGCGTCCAGTTCTGGGCCTCCCACTACAGAAAGGATGTGGACACATTGGAGAGGGTCCAGCGGAGGGCGACCAAAATGATTTGGGGGCTGGAGCATATGACCTATGAGGAGAGGCTGAGGGATTTGGGCTTGTTTAGTCTGCAGAAGAGAAGAGTGAGGAGGGATTTGGTAGCAGCCTTCAGCTACCTGAGGGGGGTTCCAAAGAGGCTGGAGAGAGGCTGTTCTCAGTGGTGGCAGGTGGCAGAACAAGGAGCAATGGTCTCAAGTTGCAGTGGGGAAGGTCTAGGTTGGATATTAGGAAAAACTATTTCCCTAGGAGGGTGGGGAAGCGCTGGGATGGGTTCCCTAGGAGAGGTGGAATCTCCATCCCTAGAGGTTTTTATATCCCGGCTTGATAAAGCCCTGGCTGGGATGATTGATTTGGGGTTGGTCCTGCTTTGGGCAGGGGGCTGGACTCGATGCCTCCTGTGGTCTCTGCCTGCCCTAGGATCTACGATTCTCTGATTATTCCCTTCTGACACAACTCACTCCACCCTGGGCAAGACGGACACAGCATCTCCTGACACACCACCCACACTGTGCAGTGCACACCCTCCACTCGGCACATCCACGCCCTCCGTCCCACTATCCTACCTCGCCCCCCGCCCCCAGCATTCCCTACTCCCCCTCCTGCGGCAGGCCCCTTCGCTCTGGCACCCTGCCCTCACCTGCGCCTTCCAGCCTGTCATCTCGTCTCTTTCAGTCACTTTGCCTGCCTGTCCTCCAAGTACATGTGTCCCGGCGTGCCGGCAGTGATGAGCACCCTCCTAGCCAACATCAACGCGTACTACGCCCACACCACTGCCTCCACCAACGTGTCTGCCTCAGACCGCTTTGCTGCTTCCAATTTCGGGGTAAGTCCTATGGTGCGTAGAACTCTCCTTCCTACTTCTCTCTTCTTGAGCTTGGTGGGTGGGGGGCGTGGTAGTTGGAGCCGTGCAAAACCAGCACCGCCAAAGGTCAAATGCTCCCTTTGGGCACCACCTCGAGAAATGGCCAATTGTTCTTGGACAATTTGAGATTATTTCATCTAAAAGGGTAAAAAATTGCTTTTAAAAAAGCATCGAAAGCTTTGAGTGAAATATGTGACAACTGGGAGAAATCACAGCGAAATCGTATCACCAAATCACCGTTTTGATGCCAAAAACCCCTTCCCCGCCCATCAGCGGAATGCAGATCTTTGCAGGCACACAGCTGCCCAAAGAGAAACCCTGAACATTTGCACCCAAGTCCTGTGTGTATTTTGCACGGCCCCAGTAGCTCTCAGGGAAAGCTGAATTCAGAGCAAACTGCTCTGGTTCTGTGGCTTCTATAGAACCCCAAACTCCCCACTGCCCATCCAGTTTGGACAAACTTTGGATTTGCAGTGAGGCCCTGGTCCGGCAGAGACTATGCCATGTGTTTGACTGACCATGTTAACCAGCCCCATGGAGTTCAGGGCCGTACTCTCGTGTGTGCAGGAAAGTACATGCCTAAGTGTTGGCAAGATAGGGACATGGGGCTGGAAGCCAAACCCAGGAAAGTTTCTAAAGGTGATAGATTAACATCTTCAAGGTTAGTCAGTCAGTTAGGGTATGTCTACACTACAGAGTTTTATCGGAAAAACAGCCATTTTTCCGACAAAACTTGAGGAACGTCCACACTGCAATCGCGTTCTTCTGCAGGCAAATCGAAAGAACAAAGGGGTTTTTCCGACATTGGTAATCCTCATTCTACGAGGAAGAAGCCTTTTTGCTCTTTCACAAAAAGGCATGTGTGGACGGTGAAGAGGGAGTTCTTTCGGAAGAAGAGGAAAGAGGAAAAAGCACAGGTGCCCTGGTGGCCATTCCGTCCATAGCAATCACAGCTTACATGCGAGAGAGCGTCCATTCAGTCTGGACGCTCTCTTTCGAAAAAGCAGATCGCTTTTTCTATGCACTTTTGCAGTGTGGGCGCTCTCTTTCAGAAAAAGATTTTTCGGAAGACCTCTTCCAAAAAAAGCTTCTTCTGAAAGAAGCCTGCAGTCTAGACGGAGCCTTAGTTAAGTTCAAAATGATGATCCGATTCTTGATCTCTGTTCCCCTAGCGTAACTCTAGAATAACTCCATACAAGTCCCTGCTGGCAAATCCCTTCCTCCCAGTGAGCCCCCGGAAACAGCAGTGGGGAAGGACAGCGCAATCACAGCATGGCCGGTGTCCCGCCAGCTTGGCAGATCCTTTCCGTGCAGCGGGACGTTTATGTCCTGACAATGATTGGTTATTGCTCTTCATTATGTAGTGAGTGCTGATGGGGCCCAAGCCCCAGGCCTTTCCCTGCATGTCCCGGCTCAGGGCTCTCCCTGCCTGTGGTGCAGAGTGACTCCCAGAACTCAGTGGGGTCTCGGGCAGCTGGATTCCAGACACTCGTGTTTATTGCGGAAAAGTTCCCATGAGCCTCACCGAGTACAGACTTCGGGCCCATTTAAGGTGACATCGTAGAATCGTGGGACTGGGGGGACCTTGAGAGGTTTTCTAGTCCAGTCCCCTGCCCTCACAGCAGGACCAAGCACCATCTAGACTGTCCCTGACGGGTGTCTGTCTAACCTGCTCTTAAGTATCTCCAGGGATACTGACAGGTAGGAAGTTTTTCCGAATGTCCAACCTAAACCTCCTTGCTGCAATTGGAGCCCATCGCTTCCTGTCCTGTCCTCAGAGGCTAATGAAAATAATTTACTTTCCTCTTCCTTGTAACATCCTTTTTAGGTACTTGAAAGCTGCGATCGTGTCCCCTCTCAGTCTTCTCTTCTCCAGACTAAACAAGCCCAGTTCTCTCAGGCTTCCTTCCTAGGCCATGTTCTCTAGACCTTCCATCACTTTTGTTGCTCTTCTCTGGACCTTCTCTGATTCGTCCAAATCTTTCCTGCAATGCGGCGCCCATTTTACAGTCCTGTGGACGTTAAGTACCGGCTGGCAGAGCTGGTAGGAGAGCCAGGTGGCTCTAAGGGGATTCTCTAGGAGGCTGCTGGGCTCTGGCAGACCCTGAGGTTCTCGCTAGCTCCCATCCCAGCGTCCTCAGACAGGGTCTGCTGAGGAGCCAGCTGGGACTCAGTCGCTGGCTGTGCTGCAGTTTGCTCCTGAGTTTGCATTTCTTTCCAAACCTTCCTGCTGAGCATAATGGGGAGCTGCTAGCTGGCAGCGATACACGCACTCCCCCGCACCCTGCTGAAAGCCTCCCTGGCCACGGTGCCCCTCCCACGGTGCTGGGGGGAGAGGGGGGCTGCACAGGGACAGAGGGGGCTGGAAACGGGCTGAGCCGGGGAGGGGGAACTAGGCTTTGGGTGCCTTGCTCCCACTTACCCGGCGCCCGGGGTGTCTTTGCAGAAAGAACGCTTCTTCGTGAAGCTGCTGGACCAGCTGCACAACTCTCTCCGGATCGACCTGTCCATGTACCGGGTAAGGGAAGGAGCCCCATATGGGTTGGGGTGCAGGGAATGCCGGCAGCTGATCACCAGCATCCTGGTGCCTGTGCGAGCAGTCTCCTGCCACCAGGCTGCTCCAGTGAACGAGTGCTGGAGGGGGAGTCAGGACACTGGATTCTAGGCCCAGCTTCTGCTATGGTCATGTCCCCATTCTGTGCCTCAGTTTCCCCAGCTTGGAGAGCTGGGGGTGTGAACGGGAGTGATCCTACTGCTTGCAGTGGGAGCAGGATTGGCATTAAAACCCGGGTGGCTGTGCTCAGCTCAGCCATTAGCTCTGAAACGCCAGCCGGGCGCCCCTGCTCGCTCTCCTCGCCATCATGTGGCCCTTCTCTCTTCTTTGACAGAACAACTTCCCTGCCAGCAGCCCCGAGAGGCTGCAGGATCTCAAGTCCACGGTGGATCTGTTAACTAGCATCACCTTCTTCCGAATGAAGGTAATGCCCAGGGCCTGTGGCGGGCTGGCTCCCTCCCACGGTGGCCTGGGACCCCTCTGGGAGCTGCACTGGAGCCTGCATGCTGATTAGCGTCATTAATTGCCCCTCGAATGGCATCTGGAGACCCTGCGGGTCACAGCACGTCAGTGCCACGGAGCTGCCTGGCCAGCATCACGAGGGGCGGGACCTCGCCCCCAGGCGTCGTGCACAGGCGCTGAGCGAGGCTCCGTGTGGAACGGGGGGGGCCTGCGATGCCTCCCTTGGCAGCGAGCCGAGGGCACGGCTGTGTGGAGTCCCTCCCCGGCGCCAGCCCTGCCTGGGCTCCCAGCAGAGTCTGTGTGGGAACAGGCCATTGTGAGCGCGACTGCGTCTCCCTCCCCACAGGTGCAGGAGCTGCAGAGCCCGCCCCGGGCCAGCCAGGTGGTGAAGGACTGCGTGAAGGCCTGCCTCAACTCCACCTACGAGTACATCTTCAACAACTGCCACGAGCTGTACAGCCGCGAGTACCAGAGTGACCCTGTGAGTGGGCAGCACTGCCATGCCATGGGGCTCCCCCCTCTGATGCTCCTCCCTCCCTCTCTGAGGTTTGGGTCGGCCTCACCGGGGCAGGGCTGCTTCCCTCCCAGCTCCTGGGGAGCCGATATCTCAGCTTTCCTGCGAGCTGCCCCATCCCGCAACCAGCCCTTCCCAGCCCGAGTCCCTGCGCTGGGCAGGCTCTGCTGGCTGGGCCCGGGGCCTGGAGGAGCTGGCAGCCTTCTCCCGGTCGGCATGGGGCGTGGCCCCTCCCAGCCTGGCAGGACTGGACCCGAGCGATGCTGTTCAGCATGGGATCCTTAGGGTTGCCAGATGGTTTAACAAAAAATACCAAACACCCCCCCCAAGAAGAAAAAAACACTGGGAAAAAATTCTGTTGAGAAAAAAAAACGGGGAGACCAAAGTTGTTAATCAAAAAAAAAGGCACTGCGCCTTTAAATGGCCTGTGCTCCTCACTCCCCCGCACCCGCCAGACGCGGCAGGGGAAAATTGTCCCCGCCGGGCTTCCATCTGAGGGAAAAGGAAATGCCGGGCATTTCACATGTCCAGTATTTTCTGTGTTTTTTACTGGATGGGGGACCCGAATAACGGACAGTCCGGGCGAAAACAGGACACCTGGGAACCCTAGCCCTTCTGCTCAGCCAGCTGGTCTCTTCTCCCCTCTCCCTTTCCCAGGCCTCCTCCTCCGGCAGCCCTTGGGCTCACTCCCTCGCTCGCTCTCACTCCCAGTAGCCCTGCAGTGACTCCGCCCTCCATGTCGCTGTTTCTGGCCCATCTACGTAACCTTGGAAGCGTAGGAGCCACCTCCCCCATCTGCCTGTTTGTGCCACTCTGGGTCCCCATGCCGGGGAGCTCTTCTGCCCCCAGTGTAAGGCTCAGGCAAGGCTCAAGGCAGGAGCTGGGGGGCATGTTGGCCAGCTCGGATCTCCTTACCTGGGGAAGGCTCAGTTCTGTGAAAAGCCGATCACTGTAGAACAGGGTCTGAGTCTCCCATGTGGGCCTGGAGGGGGCACTGGAACCTGACCCTAGCCTGGACCAGGGCCTGGCTCTGTGTTGGGAGCAGCCGTGCCCTGGGCCTCAGGGGCTGGGCTGGGCTGGAAAGGAGCTAACAGGTCCCAGCCATGGCTAAGCTTCAGGGTCTGGAGTCCCAGCTGAGGTCACGCCCGGCCGGCCAGCATGGCCACTTGTGATTGACCAGAGATGCCTTCCCTTGTCTTTGGGCTTTTCCCAGGCAAAGAAAGGCGAGGTGCCGCCCGAGGAGCAGGGCCCCAGCATCAAGAACCTGGATTTCTGGTCCAAACTCATCACGTTGATTGTTTCCATCATCGAAAGAGGATAAGAACTCCTACACGCCCTGCCTGAACCAGTGAGTACTGGCCTGGGATTCCCCGGGCTGCCTCCTCCAGGCAGTGGCAGTGAAACCGAGAGCTGAGCTGGTTGGCGGACACTGCGCTGGGAGTATCAACGTGTGAACTCTCGGGACTCTGGCCTAGCCGAGGGAGAGACCTCCGTAGGGGCCTTCCCTCCTTGCACCTCTTGGCCAGCTCTGAGCTTGTCCCTGCATGGGGATTCCCGTCTCCTGTTCAAATGTGGTTAATTGACTAGTCGAGTAGTTGATGGAATTTCCATCGACTAGTCGATAGGCACTTCCGCATTCCTCCTTTGAAATGTACAAGAGTCCCCAGCGTGGGCTCTGCGTTTCAAAGCCATGGAGCCCAGGGTCAGCGGGGGACTCAGAGTGACCCCGGGTTCTGGGGAAATGCCGCACAGAGCCCAGGATCAGCTGGGGAGTCCCCAGCTGACCCCAGGCTCCACAGCTGCCCCTTTGAAACGCGCGGAGGCCTCTATCTCATAGAGGCAGCAAGGGGAGGGGGGTATCGACTAGTCAACTAGCAAATGCTTATCGGCTAGTCGACTAGTCCTTAACATCCCTAGTCTCCTGCTGTCCCCTGCCTGTTCAGTGCTGAATTGGAGTCTTGGAGTGTCCTGGGAAAGGCCTGTGTGGCCCATGGGTAGCCGCTCTCCCCGGGGAGGCTGCCTCTCTGCTGGAAGCACTGGGCTTGGGCTCTGTTCTGTAGCGATTGTGTTCATCCCTCCCCCGCCCGGCCAGGTTCCCCCAGGAGCTGAACGTGGGGAAGATCAGCGCCGAGGTGATGTGGAACCTCTTTGCTCAGGACATGAAATATGCAATGGAAGGTGAGTGTCTCCCGGGCTGCAGCCTTTGCTTCCTGCTGGCGGTGACGCGGGACCACCAAAGCCACGGCGGCCCCCGACTCCCTGGCTGTTCAGTCCCCTGCTGCGGGCCAAGCAGCTGCCAGTCCCCTGCTCTCTGAGCTAAAGGGGAGTCTGCCAACTGCGCAGTCACACAGGGCACCGCTGAGCCGCTCTCCACTGTGCCCAGGCTAGCCACCTGGGGGGACCCCAGCCTGGGAGCCCGCCCCACAGAGTCCCCAGCTGGGCTGCCTGACCTCCCTCCCCCAGGCACAGTGCCAGTCCCCCTTGGGCTGTGTGCCAGGGAGCTTAGCCTGAGGGGCCGGGGGGGCTGAAGTAAGGGAGACCCCCGTGACCTGCCTCTTGCCCCTCCCCACAGAGCACGACAAGCACCGCCTGTGTAAAAGTGCCGACTACATGAACCTGCACTTCAAAGTCAAGTGGCTTTACAACGAGTATGTGACCGAGCTGCCTGCCTTCAAGAGCCGCGTCCCCGAGTACCCCGCGTGAGTCCGGGGGCAGCTTGAGGGCCTGGCAGGGCGGGGGGTGGGGCCGGGGCTGCCCCTTTTCGTTACAAGCAAAGGACGATCCCAAGGAGCCGGGCACCCGCTCAGGCCGGGGCCCCTCAGGCACGGCCAAGTCTCAGCTGCTGGACTGAGGCGCGGGGCCAGACACACGGCGAGGGTGAGCACATGCCAGGCCTGGCAGGGACGGGCCCTTTCCTAAGGCCTGGCCACCCTGGCTTCTGGGGCAAAGTGCACCCTTGTCCCGTTGGCGCTTGTGAACTGCAAATGGGACAACTGCCCGCTCCTGCGGGGCGCAGAGGAACGTGGGTGGGGGAGGAGCAGCAATGTCAGCCCCACGGGAGGCAGGCAGGGTTTGGGGGAGCAGTGACGCCAGCCCCACATGGCAGAGACAGCAGAGCTGGGCATATGACTCGGGCTGGCCTTGTACCGGGGTGTGTGGAGGGGACAGGGTTGGGGCGGGGGTTGGACCAGCCGGGGTGTGGGGAGGGGACAGGGTTGGGGCGCGGGTCAGATCAGCCAGGGTGTGCGGAGGACAGGGTTGGCGCGGGGTTGGACCAGCCGGGTGTGGGGAGGGGACAGGGTTGGGGCGCGGGTCAGATCAGCCAGGGTGTGCGGAGGGGACAGGGTTGGCGCGGGGGTTGGACCAGCCGGGGTGTGGGGAGGGGACAGGGTTGGGGCGCGGGTCAGATCAGCCAGGGTGTGGGGAGGGGACAGGGTTGGGGCGCGGGTCGGACCAGCCGGGGTGTGGGGAGGGGACAGGGGTTGGGGTGGGGTCAGACCAGCCGGGGTGTGGGGAGGGGACAGGGTTGGCGTGTGACTCAGGCCAGCCCCACCCTATGCGTCTGTCAAACCTGCCCCCTCCTCCCCGTCTTCTCCTCCCCCCTTCGCCTGCCTTGCCCCTGCCCCCCCCACTGTGGCTGTGGCTGCCCTCGGAGCGGGGTGGCATGTGCTGCTGGAGGCGCCAGGCCTGCGCTTGCTGGCACTGATCACCCCAGGGCGCGAGGGGTGGGAAGTGACCGCCCCGAATACAGGTCTGGCTTCGCGGGCGGGTCCCTGGGGCTGGCTGGACGTGCTGGCAGGTCCTGATCCAGCCGGGCGCTCCCAGGGCACTTTCCGGCCACACGCTCTGCCTTTGGACTCTGCCCTGGGTACCCAGCAGGTTCCCTGCCACCCGTGGGGACAAAGGGCCCGGAGGGCTCAGTTGTGAGCTCTGAGTGTCTCCAGTAAGTGTCTCCAGCCGGGGCTGGATCCCAGCTGTGGCTTGATTCTCCTGCGTGCCAGGGCGGGTTTCTGAGCCGCAGAATAGACCCGGGAGCTGAGGCAGAAACCAGGCCCCCTCCCGCCGCCCAGGATCCTGGGGGACCGGCTCCCTGTGGCACCCAATCCCAATTCGAACTAGGGAGGCTAATGTAGGCATTCGAAGTTGCAAATGAAGCCCGGGATTTAAATATCCCGGGCTTTATTTGCATCTTCCCATCCGGGCGCCATTTTTAAATTCCACTAGTCCGAAGTAACTGCCCGCGGCTACACGCAGCAGTGAAATGGTAATTTGAACTAAGTCCTTAGTTCAAATTAACTGTTACGCCTCATGGAATGAGCTCAGAACTCCAGGGGCCGGGAGACAGACCCACCCCACGAGCCTGGACAGACAAGATGCCCTGACCATGGCCGGCCCCTCTTCTGTCTCCTGCCCATGGGGTTTGGCATCAGGGGTTCAAACTGTCTTCCAAGCCCCGGGGCCTGCTTCCATGGGCAGGGCAGTGCCGGGCTCCAGCAGCTGCCTCCATCCGAGCCAAGACGCGTTTGCAGTGCGCTTCGGGGGGCCGGGCCAGGCGCCGAGTGTGCTTTAAATACCAGGCGCAGGGAGGAGCTGGAGCCCGATTCGACCCCCTTGAGGGGTAACAGCTCCTTCCACCAGGCCTAGGCCCAGGCGGGGGCTGAGCGGGTCCCGGCGCTGACTCCTGGCAGCTCCTGTTTGGGGTGCTCAGCACTCCCGGAGACTGAGAGGAGGGTCCCTCCTGCTCTGAGACGAGGACGCGCCGGATTCCCCTCTCATTCCCCTGGTGTAAGTCAGGAGCAGCTCCGGAGACGCACTGGTCTCTGCTCGCGGGCGCGGTCCCACTGGCCTGCCCGCGTTCGCCTGGGCTCTCTGGGAACAAGGGTCATAGGTGCCGACTCTGTGACCCACAGCCAGGCTCCCCCTCTGCCCCACTCCCCCCAGGATCTCTTGCCCACTGGCGCCAGCTCCTCCCCCTCCCTGCCAGTGCCCTGCCGCTGGGGATGGTGCGCCAGGTGGAAGGGAGGGGAGAGGATGTGCTCAGGAGAAGAGGTGGGGCAGGGGCTGGGGCAAGGGTGGAGATGGGGGCAGTCCCAGGGGTGGAGGGGCAGGCAAGCACCTCCTGGCTGGGGGGAAGTGGGTGCCTGTGACAAGGGTGGAAGAGGAGAAGCCGGATGGATGGGTTGGAAGCCAATGAAGCAAATGCCAGATCCAGCCCTGGATAATGGCGGGCAGACTGGCTGGGAATCCCTCTTCTCGCCGGGCGGGCCAGGTGCCGCATGGTGCAGGCTGCACAGGGACTGCACAGCGCAGCAAACCCACCCAACTTCCCTTCCCAGGGGCTCGTGGGTGCGTTAGCCCAGCGTGGCCACACCACCCCGTCGCCTGCCACCTCCTCACCCGTCTCTGTCTCTTCCAGCTGGTTTGAGCCGTTCGTTATCCAGTGGCTGGATGAAAATGAGGAGGTGTCCCGGGATTTCCTGCATGGTGCGCTGGAGCGGGACAAGAAGGATGGGGTAGGGTATAGTGCCGACAAGTGACCTGGAGGCAGAGGTGAAAGTGGGCTGGTATGGGCTGGTGTAAGCCAGTGTGGGCCAGTGGGGGCCGGACAGGTCGGTGTGGGCTGGACAGATCAGTGGGGGCCAGACGGGCTGGTGTGGGCTGGTGTGGGTCAGACGGGCCAGTGTGAGTCGAACAGGCCGGTGTGGGTCGGTGGGGCCGGTGTGGTGTACTGGTTAGAAGTGCAGCCCATTCACCACCAACGTGAACGTGCTGCCGTGGGGAGGGGGGCGGCAGTGATGTTAAAGTGCTGCTGCAGCAACGCAGCTGGATCCTATTGGCAGGGCTGCCGATGGGAGGGGAGGGGCAGTGGGGGCGGGAGGCCAGGGCCCTGGCCGGGCGGCGCTGCCCTGGGGTCTGGTAATTTAAAAGGGCCCAGTGGCCTCTACTGCAGCAGCGGCTGGAGCCCTGGGCCCTTTAAATGCCCGCTGAAGCCCCTGACGACATGGGCCGGGCAGCACTGACATGCCGGCTGGGGGAGTCCAGCCCTCAGGCCTGCCCCGCACAGCCGAGGCCTCTCCCCTTCCGGGGCCTGCAGTCGGGCCCCCATCCTAGGAAGAGTTTGAAATGACTTTCATCCCGCCCGGGGGGAATCCTCCAGCCAGGGGACGGCTCCAGTCTCGCCCAGCCTCTGGGGCTCCCTTCTAGGAGCCTGGTTGTGGGCATCGTGCACTGGGGTGAGCAAGCCCCACGTCCGGCCCTCCAGTCCCAGCAGGCCGGGGTTGTGCATGCATGGGCCGGGTGGAGCACGCGCGTCTGAAACAGCCAGTCACCCACCAGTGCCAGCGGACCTCTGCCCCGTGGGGCGGGAAGCCAGCCAGCCCCCCATGCCATGCGATAGGCACCTCTGCCCTGTGGGCCGGGAAGCCAGCCAGCCCCCCATGCCATGCGATAGGCACCTCGGCAAACCAGCGACAGCCGGAGAGGGAGAAGAGAGCTGACCCAGGCTGTCCCCCGAGCAGGCTCCACACCCAGGCCACATGTGGTTTGAGACCAACAGATTCCCGCACCCCCCACCCCACCCCCACTGGCCAGTCAGGGCAGTCCCAGACTTGCTGCCGGACACCCTCTCTCCAGGTGACTTCTGATTTCTGATCCTCCAGCTCGAATCGGGCAGCAGCAGGCATGGCCGGCACTGCGGGGCCAGGCCGCTTGGAGGAGGCCACACTAGGCAGCCGGATTCAGGCCAAGAGAAGCCTGGATCGGAAGAGGGACCTGGGAAGAGGGACTCCTGAGTTCTAGTCATTCCTGTGTGACCTTGAGCCAGGCACAGCGCCGCTCTGTGCCTCGGTTTCCCCGTGCATACTCCCCCGCCTTCCCCACATGCTCAGATGAAGGCAGAGCGTAAAGGCAGCGTAGCAGCCGCCTCTGGGACTTGTAGCGCTGTGCCGGAAAATAACCCGCTCTCTCCCCTCTGCCCCCTGCTGCAGTTCCAGCAAACCTCGGAGCACGCTCTCTTCTCCTGCTCCGTGGTGGACGTCTTCTCTCAGCTGAACCAGAGCTTTGAGATCATCAAGAAGCTGGAGTGCCCCGACCCACAGATCGTCGGGCACTACATGCGGAGGTTTGCCAAGGTAGGGAGCCCCCGGGACCGGGGAACCGTCTGGGTCCAACATGGCCCTGCTGCAGCCATCCTGTCCTACAATGCCAGGAGCCTCACCCTGGAATGGCAATAGTCCCAGCTTACGCAGGGCCAGGGCATCAGCTGCCTCCCATCCAGTCGTCCATGCACCGAAGTGCTGCGTGGTTAGAGATGGCGCTAACCCGGCTGGAGCCTGAGGGGTACCCCTGGCCCTGCCATGCCAGGTGGGGCAGAAGGGAAGGGGGAGGACTGGGCTGCATTGTACACAAAGGGGATCCTGGGGAGGAACGCGGCTCGAGAAAGTGCCTCCTGCCACACCGGTGTCCAGCTCCTAGGTGGGGTGAGGGCAGGGAGCGGGGTTTTCCAGGCTCACGTCCCCAGGGCTTGGGTCCCCAGGGAGGGGGGGGGGGTGGAGGGTGCCCCCTGCCCAGCACTGACACCGAGCAGGCGCCACTTTGGTCGACTTGCAGCTTCGTAGCCCCAGAGCGACCTTCGGGCAGCTCATTTCAGCCCGAATCTGGATTTCACAGCCTTGTGCCTTCCCCTTTCTCTTTCCCCTTCTGGCTCCCCTGCCTGCTCCATGCTCCCCATCCCACCCTGCCCGCAGACCATCAGCAATGTGCTGCTGCAGTACGCCGAGATCATCTCCAAGGATTTCGCCTCCTACTGCTCCAAGGAGAAGGAGAAAGTGGTGACGTATCCCCTCCCCCCGCCTTGCCCTCTTGCCTCCTGGTTGGCAGGGTCACTCTGTCGCGGAGTCCCCATGCCACCAGGTCCCCACATCTCCTCTGGGCCCAGGGCTGTCTGCATCCTTCCTCCTCTCTCTCCTCTTGGGCGACTGCCTGGAAAGGCCCAGTCCCTGCTCTTTACAAGCCACTTGGGGGGGCTTATGAGCCTGGGCACCTGGCCCTGGTGTGAGTCTGCTGCTGCCCCGCTGCCCGCAGCTCCTTGTCTGAGAGCAGACTGAACCCCCCGGCTGGAGCTGAACCCCTGGGCTACTTTGGGTCCGCACCGGCCTCGGAACATGGCAGCAGGCCCCTGTCTCTACAGTGGGCAGAACCAAAGCCCACCAGGGGACGGGGAGATCTGGATCTGCAGCCGGATCCCAGCCCCACCCTCCCGGGGGGGCAGAGCGGGGCCAGACACATGGTGCACAGGGCCCTTGCCCACGGGCTCACGCTCACACTCCCATGCAGCCGCACATGGGCAGGCATGGCTCCCTCTCCCATGCACAACGCTCCCTTCCTCACCCGTGAGACAGGCACCTTGGAATGGTGCAAAGTGGGCTCTGGCCAGGGGAAGGCCCAATTCTCATACTGGGGTAAAGCTGCTGGCTCGGGCCGTTGCCCCTCCTTCCCCCCATCAAGTCATGTGGGCCAAGAAACCCTCCTGGGAAACGCTCCTATGCTGGCCGCTCCCCTCTCCCCCTCCCGCCGCACCTGCACTCACGCCAGGGTCTCCCCAGCCATCGCCAGCTGGGACCAAAGCCCTCGTTCTGGGCAGCGGGAGATCTGCGTCTGCCCCTGCTCCGGGGCTGACTCACTAGGGGGGCAGGTACCAGGCCCCCCAACGCCCAGGGGAGCCGCTCGCAGCGCAGTGTCTGTCTGGCATTTAGGTCCCTTGGCAGGTGGCTACTGTGGCTATTGCTCCCCCAGACAGAGGAGGCAATAGAGCCTTGCCCCCTCGCTCGGCTGAAATGGGGGGAGGGGTGGAAAGCCCCACCCACGCGGGCTCAGGAATGCAGCCATGGGTGCAGGGTTTGCCCGTTCACACTTGCACACATGTGGGGGCTTCAGCCAGACTGATGTGGGGAGCCTACCCCCTCCCCCGGCAGACAGGCCCCGGCGAGAGGGCTTGGGGCGGAGCAGGTCTGGCCATGCCTAGGGGTGCAGCCAGTGGGGTGTGAGCTCCCCACACTCACTGCCTCTCCCTCTGGTCCCCTCTAGCCCTGTATCCTGATGAACAACATCCAGCAGCTCCGGGTGCAGCTGGAGAAGATGTTTGAAGCCATGGGGGGGAAGGAGGTTTGTACCTGGTGCCCTGCGCTCTTCCCTGCCCTGGTCCCTGCAGCTTTAAGGGGAATGTCTCCATACGCTGGCCCTCTAGTGCGGCTGCACAGTGGTATGTCCCAGGCTGATGGGGTCCGCCCCCCGGCGGGGTGCTGCGGGGCCCCAGGCATTGCAATACATAGGCCCCTGCCTCCCGGCTCCGGCAGGGGCGCAGTGTCGTGGTGCTGGGAGTGATCCAGCAGGCTGCCAGCAAGCCACCAGCCATAGGCAGGCTACTGCTCTCACCCTGCCTGGCCTTCATGCCGGCTCCCACGCAGGAAGGACTCGGTCCCTGCTCCCCAGTGCCTCTGAGTGTATTCTGGGGCCCACGGGCTTCTGGGGCCAAGCGTGGCCATGGAGGGGCCGGCTGCTAACCAGGCATGTCCCCCTGCAGCTGGATGCTGAGGCCAGCGACATCCTGAAGGAGCTGCAGGTGAAACTCAACAATGTCCTGGATGAGCTCAGCCGAGTTTTTGCCACCAGGTGCGTTGGGTGGAGGGGAGCAGGGCCTTTCGGGGTGGCAGGGGAGTGAATCCTCTGGGTGCAAGGCATAGGATTGGGCCCCACTCCGCCATGGAAGGAAGCTCCGGGTGTGGTGATTCTGGGGATGAGGGCCAAAGGTCACATTGTGGGGAGGGGGCTCCCCAGGAGTGGGGCGGGAGCACTTTGGCTGCCAGCCCTGCCAGCCCTGAGGAATAGTCGCAGAACCGCTACGGTTTGAGGCGGTTCCACAATGAGTCGATTCCCGACTTGGAACATCCCCAGTTTCCAGCCCCACATTGAGGAGTGCGTGAAGCAGATGGGCGACATCCTGAGCCAGGTGAAGGGCACCGGGAATGTCCCCGCCAGCGCCTGCAGCAGCGTCGCCCAGGATGCCGACAACGTCCTGCAGCCCATCATGGACCTACTGGACAGCAAGTGAGTGTGGGCTGTGGGGAGGGGAAGGCAGGGCTGTAGGGAGGGGGGATGGTACGGGCTGTGGGGAGGGACGGCAGAGCTGGGGCACAGGGGGGATGGTACGGGCTGTGGGGAGGGACGGCAGAGCTGGGGCTCAGGGGAGATGGTACGGGCTGTGGGGAGGGAGGGCAGAGCTGGGGCACAGGGGGGATGGTACGGGCTGTGGGGAGGGCTGCAGAGATGGGGCACAGGGGATGGTACGGGCTGTGGGAGGGCTGCAGAGCTGGGGCACAGGGGATGGTACGGGCTGTGGGGAGGGACGGCAGAGCTGGGGCACAGGGGGGATGGTACGGGCTGTGGGGAGGGGCTGCAGAGATGGGGCACAGGGGGGATGGTACGGGCTGTGGGGAGGGCACAGTAGAGCTGGAGACATAGCAGGCGTTGGGAGCATGGTGGTGTGGGGATGTGTGAAGAGGTGTCAGGAGCATGCAGGTGGAGGTGGGGGGGGACAAGGGGCATCGGGAGCGTGTGCATGTGGGGGTGTGAAGGGGCGTCAGGAGCGCAGGAGGATGGTGGTGGAGGGGCGTCGGGAGCGTGGGGGCGGAGGCGCATTGGGGATGTGAAGGTGTTGGGAGCGCGGGGATGGGGCGTGAAGGGGCGTGGGAGGAGGGGATGGGGGTGAAGGGGTGTCGGGAGCACGGGGATGGGGTGAAGGGGAGCATCGGGAGTGCATTGGGGCGTGAAGGGTGTCGGGAGCACGGGGATGGGCGTGAAGGGGTGTCGAGCGCGGGGATGGGCGTGAAGGGGTGTCGGAGCACGGGGATAGTGGGGGGTCGAGCGCGGGGATGGGGTGAAGGCGCCGAGAGCGGGGATGGGCGTGAAGGTGTCGGAGCACGGGGATGGGGGTGAAGGGTGTCGAGGCGCGGAGGAGGTGCATTGGGGTGTGAAGGGGGCGCGGGAGCGCAGGTGGCCTCTCTCGCTCTCTCTCCTCCTCCTCACACTCTTCGCCAAGATCTGCGAGAAGACGGTGCTGAAGCGGGTGCTCAAGGAGCTCTGGAAGCTGGTGATGAACACCATGGAGAAGACCATTGTCCTGCCGCCTCTCACAGACCAGACGGTGAGCCCCGGGGCCAGGAGCCAGGCTGTGGGGGGCAGGAAGGGGGCTCCTCCCCACCCCCCACCCCCGCGGCACCTGGGCACTCCATGGCGAAAGCCTGGCTGGAGACCATCTGCTGCGGAGTCTCTGGCTCGGCCAGCGCTTAGAGGGCAGCTGTAATGGAGCAGCTTGAGCTTGCCAGCTCCAGATCGCTCCCCCCCACCCTCTGTCCCGGCCCCATGTGCGCAGCGGGGCCCTCTCCACGGGGCACGCTCAGGGCGCCACAGTACATGGAGTCAGGAATTCAGGCCTCCCACTTCAGCGGCAGAACCACGGCTTCCCCCTCCGTCTGCATGTGGGGTACCAGGCAGGGGAGCCCCTGCTCTGCCCCCGGAGCACAGGGCACTGGGCAGGCTTGCCCTGAGCACGGCTCCCTGGCAGGGGCACAGCTTTGGCTCCTCCCAAGAGCTTCTTGGCACCCACCCATCAGCCAAGGGTGAGAGAGAGAGAGAGAGTCCCTGAAGAGGTCCCAGAGCAGCCCTGGCTTGCAGCCCCTGGGGCAGGGGTGAGTTGGGGGCACACCCGAGGGGCACGGCCCTCCAGCCCCACGCTGGGAAACCCTGCATCAGGAAAAGCCATCGAGCTGCTCTGATGACCCCCGGGGCTGGACAAGCCCCTGAACTGCCCCCCAAGTGCAGAGATGGCTGAAAGTCACCTTCATTCCCCCTCCCCGAGTGCAGCCAAAGCCTGCGGAGGGACGAGCCGGCTGCCCCGTTTAAGCAGCACTTTGCGGCTGAGTTCCCAGGGCTCCCTGCTGAGGTTTCCGGAAAAGGCTTCTGGCCCAGCCCCTTAACTCGAATGGCGTCTGGGTCTTTTCCCTAGTCCAGCTGTACTGCCCAGGGCAAAATGGGAGATTTTCACTCCTCACGGGCTAACAGCTGCACAACCCCCTCTCCGAGGTGTGTCTTGGCGATCCAGCCGGCCCGCTCCGCCTCACCAGAATCGCTCGGTGCCACTGCCGCAGGGCTGGGCACTGTCTGAGCAGCGGGCGGATGCTGCGCGTTCCCAGGGGCCATTCACACATCTGACATCTCTGGGCCGTGAGTCCCAAGAACCGGGACGGCAGAGCCATACGGACTCTCCTGTCACAGGCCTCAGAGGAGGCTTTCCACGGCCACGTGCTGGCGCAGCCACCAGGCATGCCTGCACGCTTTGGAAATCGGAGCCACAGCTTGCTCTGCGTGTGGCTGGGGGACCTCTGAGTCGGCCCCACAATGGTGCATGGCGGGCTGGTGGGTGGAGGTCAGTGTTGGTCAATGCAAGTCCAGGAAGTCCTTGCTGGCCTGCTATGCTTATTAAGGACCTCAGGGTGCGTTTTGGAAGCCCAGCACGTGGATGAGTTTCAGGATCTGAAATTTTCCACTTCCCGACTATACCCTTGAGTATTGTTGCCGTGCGCTGTTAAGCAGCTATTGTGTTGCACTCCAGAGGCAGCTGCACTTTAGCCACGACTGAGCCCTGTGTCGCTGTGGTCGTTTTCCGAGGAGTGATGGGCATGTCCAGAGGAAAAGCGGTGGCTTGCTAGCCACAGCTGAGTGGCCGAGCAGGATATTGCGCGTGGCCCCGGGTTGATCTCCATGGAGAGCAGGGGGTTCTGCCTCTTGCACCCTATGGAGACACACGGGCTTATTCATCCTCAAGGACTCCGAGGGGGCCAGATTGCTCGGTGGTTGAGGTTGAGAACACCCCAGTGGGCTGGACTGCACACACACACAACCATGCATGCACACACCCATACCCCCATGCACGCACACATATACCCCATGCGCACTCACAAACACACCCATGCACACGCACACACACACACCCATGTACGCGTGCACACACCCAGGCACACACCTACTCCCATGCACGTACACACACACACACCCATGTACACACAACCATGCACGCATGCACACCTGCATGCATGTTCACACAACCCTTGTTGTCCTTCAGCGGAAGAGGAAGGGGGGGGGCTCCTTGTTACTGGGCAGGAGTCCTGTCCCATTAATCATCCTGTGGCCCTGCCCACTAGGCAGCAACCCACTCAGCACTCCTGCTGAGCTCGAGGCAGAGAGCCCGCCCTCCCAAGCCAGCCTGGAGTTGGGGCTGGGGCCCGGCAGAGGAGCGCAAAGAAACAGGGAGCAGAGCGCTCAGCCTGTGCAATGGCCTTCTGACCGCGGGGGGCAGAGCGCAGCCGCGAGCCACAGCAGCATGGCCCGGCTTGTGCTGGTGGCAAAGACAATGATGGGGGAAGGGGGCACCTATTGGTTGCTGCTGGATTTATACTTCCTGGTCTGACGCAGTCACTTCTCCAGAGCCAGGGATCCCCCTTCCCCCAAGAAACCCCCTCGCCAGGGATCCCCCTTCCCCCAAGAAACCCTCGCCAGGATCCCCAGAAACCCCCTCGCCAGGATCCCCTTCCCCCAGAAACCCTCGCCAGGATCCCCAGAAACCCCTCGCCAGGGATCCCCTTCCCCAAGAAACCCCTTCGCCAGGATCCCCCCAGAAACCTCCTCGCCAGGATCCCCTTCCCCAAGAAACCCCTCGCCAGGGATCCCCAGAAACCTCCTCGCCAGGATCCCCTTCCCAAGAAACCCCTCGCCAGGGATCCCCAGAAACCCTCGCCAGGGATCCCCTTCCCAAGAAACCCCTCGCCAGGATCCCCCAGAAACCACCTCGCCAGGATCCCCTTCCCCAGAAACCCTCGCCAGGATCCCCTTCCTCAGAAACCCCTCGCCAGGGATCCCCTTCCCAAGAAACCCTCGCCAGGGATCCCCAGAAACCCCTCGCCAGGGATCCCCTTCCCCAAGAAACGCCCTCGCTAAGGATCCCCAGAAGCCCCCTAGCCAGGATCCCCAGAAGCCCCCTTGCCAGGGATCCTTCCCCAAGCAACCCTCGCCAGGATCCCCCCAGAAACCCCTAGCCAGGGACCCCCCTCAAGAGTCTGGTCACTGAGGACCCCCTTCCAGACACCCTATTGCCAGGGATCCTCCCCAGTTCAACTACAGTGCCCTGGGGCTTTGAGTCTGCTGGGGGATATTCATAGGGACTGTGGGAGAAGCAAGATCAGTGTTTGGTGGTGGTGAGAGGGCACAAGGGAGGTGGGCCTGGTGTTTCGTGGTGGTGAGTGGGCGTGGGGGGAGCGGGCCCAGCGTTTGGTGGGGGGGAGCGGGTATGGGGAGCAGGCACGGTGTTTGGTGGTATTGAGAGGGCACGAGAGAGGCAGGCCTGGTGTTTGGCGGTGGTGAGCAGATGTAGGTGCAGGAAGCCCGGTGTTTGGCGGCCTGGTGTTTGGCGGTGGTGGTGAGGGCACGAGGAGGCGGCCCTGGTGTTTGGCGGTGGTGGGAGGGAGGGAGGCGGCCCTGGTGTTTGGCGGTGGTGGGAGGGCACGAGGAGGCAAGCCCGGTGTTAGGCGGTGGTGAGAGGGCACGAGGGAGGCGGCCCTGGTGTTTGGCGGTGGTGGGCGGCACGAGGAGGCGGCCCTGGTGTTAGGCGGTGGTGGGAGAGGCACGAGGAGGCGGCCCTGGTGTTAGGCGGTGGTGGGAGGGCACGAGGGAGGCGGCCCTGGTGTTTGGCGGTGGTGGGAGGGCACGAGGAGGCGGCCTGGTGTTAGGCGGTGGTGGGAGGCACGAGGGAGGCGGCCCTGGTGTTTGGGCGGTGGTGAGAGGGCACGAGGGAGGCGGCCCTGGTGTTAGGCGGTGGTGGGAGGGCACGAGGGAGGCGGCCCTGGTGTTAGGCGGTGGTGGGAGGGCACGAGGGAGACGGCCCTGGTGTTAGGCGGTGGTGGGAGGGCACGAGGGAGGCGGCCCTGGTGTTAGGCGGTGGTGAGAGGGCACGAGGGAGGCGGCCCTGGTGTTAGGCAGTGGTGATCGGCTATGGGGGGAGCGGGCGTGGGGGGCAGGAAGTTGGGCCTGAGTGACATTCACGTGACAATTGTTCTCTCCAATTGTTCCGCTCCCCTCACACTGGCAGATGATTGTAAGTACGGCAGCTCCCTGTCTGTCTGTCTGTCTGTCTGCTGTGTGTCAGTTCTGATCTCAGCCTTGTTGTCTTGTGTGGCTGCCAGCACCCCCGCACTCTCCCAAGTGACCCCCCCTCTGTTGCCCCCTGTTGTTCAGCTGCTCCTCGTCCGCCTACTGTGCCCAGGTCTGTTGGGCAAGCCCGCAGAGACGCCCCTGGCTGGATCGGCTCGGGGGCCAGCGGAGGGAGACAGAGGGTGGCCGCAGCAATACGGAGAGTTCTTAGGGGCCGCTCAGACCGGCCTAGGAGACAAGTGATGGGGGCCGCTGTGGGGCCTGCAATCAGGTGCCCACACGGCCCTTGCTGGCGGCTGTTGGTGGGTTCCTTTGCCATGTGCTGCACCAGTGGCCATCCCACAAGGGCCGTTTTCCTGTGGGGCCCAGGCAGCCCAGCAACGGCCCATCCATCGCTATTTAAAGGACTGTCCTGCTCTTGCTGGTCTCCGCGGGGGCTCGGCGTGGCGCCCCTTTGGTGACACTCCTTCAGCCCAGAGCTCTCAGCGAGCGGCCTCTCTCTGCTCCCTGGCCTTTGGTGGGACAGGGTGAGGTCGGGACGGGGGGGGATGCAGGGCCGGGGCACACCTTGACCCACGGGGTCCGGACACTGCCGGGCTGCAGTCCTGCTGGTGTTGTGAGCAGCGCGGAGTGGGGGGAGGTGGGACGAGGGGGCTGCTTTTCCCAGCACGGCGTGAGGAGAAGGCAAGCAGGCGGCAGTGTGCATTTCACTCGCTAGCACTCCTGGCTCCACTGTGCTGGCAAACGCCTAGGCTGCTGCTCAGCACGTGGGCGTGAGAACCAGGCTCTTCTGGTGTCTGCGCCTTGCTCTGCCACCGACCGAGGGCGATGTTCCACCCCCTGCTGTGCCTCGGTTTCCCCAGGAGGGGGGTGACCTGAGCGGCACGTGACTGGGCGCTGAGTGTGTTGGCAATGAAAGGCCCTCTCCTAGGGGTTAGGACTGGAGGTGAATAAAGTGTGGCTCAGTCGGCCGCCATGCCCAGTTCGCATACTTGCAAGGCCCAGCGCCGGCCTTTCCGGTCATCTGCCCTGTTCAGAGGGGACAGGCCATTCTGCAGTCCCATAGGCAGTGGCCTCGAGTGGCTGGAGCCAGGGGCTGGCTCCCTGTCGCACGGGGAGCCGGGGGCTGTGAGTCTGCCGTCGCAGTGAGAGGACAGGGCTGCTGGCGAAGGGCTGTTCAGCGTCTGGCATGTTAATCCCTCCTGTGCTGTTTTGTGAACATACAACTTTTTCAGCCGCCTTTTGTGCTACCTGCCATGCTGCCCCCCCTTCTTCCCCTCCGCTCCTGCTGGAGGTGAGACAGTTGTTGTGGTTCGGCCCCTCCCTGCTGTGTGGGATGCAGCCTAGTCCTCCGCTGCCCGGGCAGCCGGTTCCTCGCCCAGCTGGCAGGCGGAGACCCCCTCCCTGTGGACGGTGGGTCCACCAAATTGTGGCTCAGTACGGCAGGGGCCTGTTCCTTCTCCCACATGTCGGGGTAGCTCCGTCCAGCGGCCGGCCCTGGGCCCAAGCAGCCTGCTGTGGGTAGCCACAGCCTGTGGGCCCTTGGTACCCGCCCTCACAGCATGGCCAAGGGCCCATGGCCAGCTCTGTTCCTAGCGCCGGCAGCCTCCGCTTGCGTCCCACTCCTGGCAAGCCCCTCAGGGCAGGACGTGGGAACGGGCAACATGGCCACTGCTGCTTAGCTTCTCCCAGCTAAGCATGATAGGAGTTACTATAGAGAACTTTCTGGGTGTTCGCTGGTGAGTCTTGCCCACATGCTCAGGGTTTAGCTGATCGCCATATTTGGGGTCAGGAAGGAATTTTCCTCCAGGGTAGATTGGCAGAGGCCCTGGAGGTTTTTCGCCTTCCTCTGTAGCGTGGGGTACAGATCACAGCTGGAGGATTCTCTGCATCTTGGGGTCTTCAAAATATTTGAAGGCTTCAATATCTGAGATATAGGTAAGAGGATTATTCTAGCAGGGGGTGGGTGAGATTCTGTGGCCTGCATTGTGCAGGGGGTCAGACTAGATGATCATAATGGTCCCTTCTGACCTTAAAGTCTATGAGTCTATGAGCTCCCCGCTCGGGCTCTCCAGCAGCGGATTCCTGGGGCCCATCCTGCCCAGGGATTTTTGTCCTTTCGGGATGCCCACCTCTGCCCCCACCGCGCTGCCCTGTCTCGGCTCCCCCGGCTCAGCTCTGGTGTCTCGCATGGCCCAGGCCATGCTGCTAAACCCCGTTCGAAGGACTCTCTTGCAGGAGCCTGGATGCTCCCCCTCCACCAGGAGCAGGCAGGCCCTGCCTCCTTTACCAGCCATATCCCCTACCTCCGCCCCCTTTGCAGCAGCACCTCCTGGCCCTGCTGTCTCCAAGGCCCCCCGGCCCTCTGAGAGAGCCAGGCTCCATGCAGGACCATTCCCTGGTGCTAGTGCTAGCTTGGCAAGGAGCAGCGGGCAGGTGGGCGATGCCCCCAGTCCACCACCAGCATGGCAGCAGCCCTCTCCACCCCCCCTTCCTGCAGACCCGTCAGCCTCCCCGAGCAGCCGGGGCAGGGCGGAATCCAGCACCTAGGGCCAGGCGTGAGAAACCCCTCGGTGTTAGGGGCCCAGATGCCGGGAGGAGCTGAGCCCAAATGATGGGCAAGGCATTGCCCATGCAGGAAAGGGCCCCTTTGGGCAGACACCAGCTGGCCTCTGAGGACAGGGCCTGGCCCATGTCAAGCCGCGCCCATTCCTGCAAGGCTCGGGGGGGGAACGCACAGCTGTCCTGCCATGCTGCCTGGGCGGCAGATGGGAGCCAAGCTGCCCCCTTGAACTGCAGGTGAGGTGCAGGACCGCCCCCCATGCACATGGCCACGCCCCACCATCATGGTCTGGAGGGAGGGCTGGCACCGTCCCAGGGCAGGAGGTTGCGAGAGGGTGACCCCATGGCTGCAAGAGAAGGAGGAGGGGAGGCGGTGTGTCTCCTGCCCCCCGTGATCACTCTCACCCCTCTGGGCCATTGACCCCCTTCTGACGTTGTTTCTGCAGGGGACGCTCTTGAGAAAACACGGCAAGGGGACCGAGAAGGTAACCAGCCCGCCGGGCTCTTTGGCTGTCTCCCTAGCAGTGCCCCCAGGCCAAATCAACCTGCCAGCCCTGCTCAGTGCAGCTGAGCAGAGACAGACCCGGCCTGGGGGTCGTGCTTCACATGTTGTGTCGTCTGGACGTGCATCGCCTCTGTGTGTGTGCGGTGTCGTATTGAAGTGTAGTTGTGTGTTGTGTCCATGTGCACGAGCAGTTAATGTGTAGGTGTTAACGGGGGCGGCTGGGCTGCGTCTCTGTATATTGGCGGGATCGTGTGGCAGGGTGTGCGGGGGACATCCGTGCATGTGGCCTCCAGGCTGAGGCCGGGGTGTCTTGTCTGTGGCTGGGGGGACTGGCCCCCCAAGGTGAAAGCTGGAGCAGAGCAGCCCCCGGACATCTGTGGCTGGCGGCAGGTCAGCGGAGCCGCAGAGCGACGGCCCAGCTGTGGCCCTGGCAGGTTTGCCAGGCCTGAACAGCCAAGGACTTGTGGGGCTGGACCCCGGCCCAGCCCTACACTCCCTGGGGATCTCATGGCCTGGCTCCTCTGGTGGGAGGGGCTAGATCTGCCCACCCCCGCCCAGAGGAGCCCTGGTGCATTGGGGGAAAGACACGAAATCCTGCCCCCTGCGCAACGCTGCAGCTAAGCAGGGACCGGCCTGCTGGCCAAGGCAGGCCAGGCGATGAGGAATTGAGCTGCCGTCTGCTGTGGGCAGCCTGTGTTGTTTGGGGAGATAGTGGAGGAGCGGGCGCGTGTGTGCGTGCAGGAAGGGCTGTTTCGTGCCATACTGAGGCAGGTATCAGAGGGGTAGCCATGTTAGTCTGGATCTGCAAAAGCGACAAGGAGTCCTGTAGCACCTTATAGATTAACAGATGTATTGGAGCATAAGCGTTCGTGGGCAAAGACCCACTTTGTCAGATGCATGTAGTGGAAATTTCCAGCGGCAGGTATAAATATGCAGGCAAGAATCAGGCTAGAGATAACGAGGTAAATTCAATCAGGGAGGATGAGGCCCACTTCTAGCAGCTGATCTGGAGGTGTGAACACCAAGAGAGGAGAAACTGCTTGGCTGTGTCTAGACTGGCATGATTTTGCGGAAATACTTTTAACGGAAAAGTTTTTCTGTTAAAAGTATTTCCGCAAAAGCGCATCTAGATTGGCACGGATGCTTTTGTGCAAAAAGTGCTTTTGCGCAAAAGCATCCGTGGCCAGTCTAGACGCGATTTTGCGCAAAGAAAGCCCGATCACCATTTTAGCCATCGGGCTTTTTGCAAAACAGTTCTTCGCTGTCTACACTGGCCTTCTTGCGCAAGTATTCTTGCAAGAGGGCTTTCAGCGGGAGCGTGAAAGTATTTGCCCAAGAAGCACTGATTTTGTACATTACAAAGTCAGTGCTCTTGCCGCAAATTCAAGCGACCAGTGTAGACAGCTGGCAAGTTTTTGCGCAAAAGCGACTGCTTTTGCACAAAATCTTGCCAGTCTAGACGCAGCCCTTTTGTAATTGGTTAGCCAGTCACAGTCTTTGTTTAATCCTGAGCTGATGGTGTCAAATTTGCAGATGAACTGCAGCTCAGCAGTTTCTTTAGAATAAAGAATTAATGGACACAAATCAGATATTAGGAATGGCAATATACAAAAACCTGTAGGGGAACACTTCAATCTCCCTGGACGCACAATAGCAGATTTAAAGGTAGCCATCCTGCAGCAAAAAATCTTCAGGACCAGACTTCAGAGAGAAACTGCTGCCAGATTCTTGCCTGCATATTGATACCTGCCTCTGGAAATTTCCACTACGTGCATCTGACAAAGTGGGTCTTTGCCCACGAACGCTTATGCTCCAATACATCTGTTAGTCTGTAAGGTGCTACAGGACTCCTTGTCGCTTATACTGAGGCAGGGGGCAGCTCTCTGCTCCTGAGGCGGGCTAGCCAGTGGCTGCCCTGCGAAGCAGCCTGTGGTGGCGTGGCAAGGCAGGCGTGAGTCCCGGGGGACGCCTGCTCCCCCAACGCTTGCTCTGCCTGTCTCACCGTGAGTGTCTCACTCAAGCGAGCGACAGGACCCCTGCCCATGGGCACGGCTCGGCGCTGGCGCTGCACTGCCAGGAGCATTCGCCTGTGCTGAGCGGGGGCTGGGAGCCAGGAATCCGCCTCTGGGCGCTGCCATTGGTTTGCCAGGCCCTGCCTTGTGCTGCGTCTCGCTGGCCGGGGAGAGACCCCGCGGCCGGAGCCCCTGGGGCTGGGAGGCCCCGGCGCGGTGCTCAGGGGGGGGTCCATCCGCGGCAGGCAGGGTGAGGCGGGTGGCTGCTGAAGATGGTAACTCTGTGCCATGCTGTTCTCTCTCCAGAGCAGGGTGAAGCTGCCCAGTCACACAGATGTAAGGAGCCTCTTTTATTCTAAGCCTGCTTGGGTTTCGCGCCCTCTCCTCTGTGCCTCTCCCCCCCTCGCCCCTCGCGCCAGTGTCTTGTGGAGCTCCTGGCTGACTCTCCCCCTGCCCGCCTGACGGGCTCAGCTCGCTGACCTGCCCGCACGCTGGGGACGGCGTGGGCTTTGAAGCCGGGAAGGGTTAATGGAGCCTACGGGCCCATTGCTGGCTGGGACCGTGGGTGTAGGTAGGGCTAGTCCCTGCTTGCCCAGCACTCAACCCTGCCGCCGGGGAGTGGGGTCTGCTGGTTAGAGCAGGAGGCCGGGAGTCCCGACACCTGGCTTCTTTCCTGGCTCCAGGAGGCCTAATGGTTAGAGCGTCTGTCCTGGCTCTGTCTCACTTGTGCAACCTCTTTCCAGCTGTGCCCTAGCCCAGGGTGCGGAGCTAGGCAGCTGGGTGTGTTGGTCACCGGGGGAGGGACGGGCCCTGCGCGCCTGGGAGGTGCAGCGCGGCCGTTTCTTTAGCTGCTCTTTGGAGGGTGCTGCAGACGGGGCACTGGGTCCCAGAGCAGTGACATGGGGGGGGGGTCCACTCCCTTCTTCCCACCCCGCCACGTGCAGGCTACAGCCTGACTCAGCCAAGGCCTGTCACACTGAGGTGCCTTAGTTGCCAGGAGCCCAGAGGTCTGGAAATTGGCACTTGGGGGGACCTTTCCCTCACGTGACACCCCCCCCCCCCCAGGGGATGTCGGTTTTCACAGGCCCCGGGTCTGGTGAACCTGTCGACCACCCTATTGCCCAGGGGAGCCCTCTCCAACCGGGCAGCCTGGCGCTGGGACAGCAGGCCTGGGGCAGGGCAGCCACTCAGGGCATCATTTTAACCAGCGAGCAGCACATGGGCCCCTAGTGCCTGCAGGGCGCCCGAGGGGCCTGGGCCGGAGTCCCTGAAACTCAGCGAGCTGGACCTTTCTCCTCCAGTCTGGAACCCGTCTCCTGTGTGTCGCCCTCAGCCCCCGTGTGTCTGCGCCCGCTCTCGCTCCTTTCCCCTTCTCAATCTCTGCCCTCGCTGCCTGGGGGGCTCTGCGGGGAGGCAGGCGTCGGACTGGCCCTGGCCTCACGCTGCACTCGTGCACATCAGGGTCAGGGCCCGGGGTGGGGACTCGGTGGCAGGAGGGAGCAGAGCTTGACCCCAGCATGGGGGGAGGCTGAACAGCACTTTGCCCGCCAGCTGGGGCGGAAGGTACGCTCCCGCCAAGCCCTGGGAGCCAGCCAGGTGGGGCGGGGGGGGGGGGGGGGGGACCAGGGCTTGTCTCTTCTGTCCCCTTTGAAAATTCCAGCAGCAAACTGCAGGCCAGGGAGGAAGGGCTGCCCGTGCTGGACAGCCAGTCTCAGCTGTTGGGCCAGCTCACGGGGCTGTGTGGAGTGCCGGGAGGCAGGTGCTGCTTTGCACCCTGAGGCTGCAGAGCGCCGGGGTGCTTCGCCTTGGGCAGAGTTAGGCCTGTGAACCTCCCCAGGGTCACACGCCTGCCCTGGGCAGGGCACTTGCTCCTAGCAGGGGGGAGGCCAGAGCCTCCTGCAGTGGAGAGACGGCAGGCGCGTGCCCAGCGGAGGAGGGGCGTGGCGCACGAACACCCCACGTCACTTGCACTGGAGCTCCGGGGCGCATAGGCCTGCCTGAGGCACAGATGCCTCCGTGCCTGTCCGGCAGGGCTGGGGCAGGGGAACGCGCTGCTTCCTTGGCACAAACGTCGGTGAATCTGTGAAACACACCAGCTGGCCCATGTGGAGCCCCAGGCCCCTGGGCTGCTCCTGTTTCACAGCGGGGAGATCTGGGGCAGTGAATGCCGGGAAACCAACAGGGAGCTGTTCGTACCCCACCCCCACCCTGTATTATCTCACCACTGCACTGCCCGGCCAGCCAGTCCCTTCCCCCAGCCGCGGCTGGGCACAGCCAGGGCAGAGCTGCGAGCAGCCGGCACAGGAAGGATGCTCTCAAGCCCCTGCCTTTCGCTCTCTCTTGTGTGCTGCAGGGCACCCAGATGATCTTCAATGCGGCCAAGGAGCTGGGGCAGCTGTCCAAACTGAAGGTAAAAGGCACAAGGCAGCTGGGGGCAGTGCAGGGACATTGATCTCAGGGGGACGCTGCGCCTCCCCAGAGGCCATAGCCAGGGACTGGCCCGCAGGGGCTAAGCATGAGCACCCAGGGTCACTTCAGCTTCTCAGAGAAACCAGGCTCCTAAGGCACCGGTGAAAGGACCTGGGATGGGTACTGGGAGACGTCAGCCACCTATCACCCCTGCTGAGGCTGGGAAGTGGTGTGGCCCAGCCCTGGCCCTTACATAGCCACTTGCTCCTTTCAGGACCACATGGTGCGCGAGGAGGCCAAGAGCCTGACCCCCAAGCAGTGTGCCGTGGTGGAGCTGGCCCTGGACACCATCAAGGTAACTCTGCCGGCCACCGGGCACCGCTGAATGCACCGCCCTTGGCAGCGCTGTGGCCTGAGCGAGGAGTGGAGACCTCCCTGCCACAGTCTGCCTGGGACTGTGCTCCCGGCAGAACGGCCACTGGGCTGGCTCCTCAGCTAGCCATCGAGCCATGCCCGGAACGTGCCTGGTGCCCCTCTCACCCCGTCTCCCCCACAGCAATATTTCCACGCCGGGGGGGTGGGGCTGAAGAAAACCTTCCTGGAGAAGAGCCCCGACCTGCAGTCGCTGCGCTACGCCCTGTCTCTGTACACGCAGGCCACGGACCTGCTCATCAAAACCTTTGTGCAGACTCAGTCGTCTCAGGGTAAGAGACACCACGGCCCCCTTCCTGCAGCTCCCACCACCGGCTGCCACGGCCGCTGTGCCCACCTGTTTGACCCGTGTCCTGGGGACGTCCACCCAATGGCCCGGGTGCCACCTAGCGTGCCGGCCTGTGTGTGGGCAGGGCACCTGCAGTGGGTGCGGCCTGCTCTTCCTCGGGTAGCAGCGAAATAGGAGACGCGCTGCAGTGGGGCATGGCGTGCAGAGGGCTAGAGGCTGCCCTTCCTCTGCCTCCTTGGGGGCTGCAGAGCTGGTGGGGGGTGTCTGTGCCCTGGCGAGGACAGGGGCCGTGATTCCCCAGGGGATCAGTGCTATGAGCACACGCAGCAGGGGGATCTGTGCAAAGGGATCCAGCCAGACTGCCAGGAATAGCAGCTATGCTGGCTGCATCCTGCATGCCTGGCCTCCGGGCCCAGGGGAGCCAACAGCTGAGACCCCACTGCAGCTAGAGCCAGCTTAAAAGCCAGGTCCCCCCAGCATTGTTTCCGCGGGGCGCAGGGGAGGCAGGGGCAGCAGGGAAACGGCGCGAGTGGGGATTGAAACAGTCCCGGCTGCTGCTCCTCTCCCTTTGGAATGTGCAGGGGCTGCGGGTGGCTCTTGTACATTTCAGTGGGCGAGGCACAGAGGGGAACCCGCCAACGGGACCTTTGCTCCCTGCGCGGGTTCCGCTGCTTCCCTCCCTTTGAAACGTACAGGAGCTGCCACGGCTCTTGAACACGTCAGAGGAGAGAGACGCAGCAGGATAGCGAGGGCCCCCCGTATCGACTAATCAAGTAGAAATTCCATCGACTACTCGATTAGCTGATTAATCAAAATTGAACATCCCAAAGCTGAACGGCCCAGGCAGGCCCCCTCCTGTGGGCCATTGCTCCATCGGCAGGGGGCCGGCCAGGCACTGTGGGGTGGGCAGCTTCCATTCCTCGCTGTCTGTGTGTGGGGGGCTTGTCCTGTCTGTCTGGTGCCCACTGACCACGGCGTGCAGAAGGGGCTGTGCTGGGGGATGGAAATGCTGCCTGCCCCCCCCGAGCAGGTCCCTGTGCACTAGTGACTCATTACCAGTGGATTGTTATCTGCTAGCGGGACAGGTGGCCGGAGCCACCCTCCCAGTTGGTGCCAGGTAGCCCCCGGCGGCTGTAACAACCAGTATGAAAGCACCAGGGAAGGGGCCAGGATTAGCAATGCTGAGCTAAAAGCCCCCTGGCAGCCCGAGCCATGGCCTCGCTGCTTCCCCAGATCCTAAAGTGCTGTCGGCAAACCCAAGCGATGCCGCCCGCCCAAAGTGCTCAGAGCGCCCCCCCCCCCCCCCCGGAGGCGTCCTGCTCCCAGCACCCCCCCACTCCCACTCTGTCTTGCACAATGTCACTGTAACGTCTTGTTTTGGATTCTCTAGCTGACGCCGGTGCCTGTCTGCGAGATCTGATCGTTCTCTGTTCTTTTTCTTCCCTATTTTTCAATGTTTTCCCCCTTCCCTTCCACGTGCTCTGTCTCTGTCTCTCTCTCTCTCTCTCTCGCTCTTCCCTGTCTCTCTGTTTTACTAGTCCATGGTGGAAAAGGGATTAGGTTTACCCTTAGTGAAGAAATTTATCCTGAGAAGGGTACGTCTAACACTGCCGAACCCCAATGCACCCATTCTGAGCACTCCCTCCAAACCGGCCGGAGCTAGTAACAGTCCCTCCGCCCCCGCTCGGGGAGCAAAGCTCGGGAGAGCTGGCACAGGGCAGTGGGGAAGGGGTGTTGTGTGGCTTACAGGGGCTGTTCGTTCAGGGCTGGGCAGTGCCTGCTCTAAAAGCTGCTGGGGGTGGGAGGGAGGAGGTGACTGTGTCTGTCTTTCCTGCCAGCCAGACCCCCTAACCTCCCTGTGCCCCATACAGGGGACTTCTCCCCAGTCCCCTCCCCCCAGGTCATCCCTGCTTAGGCTCCGGGTACACTCCTAGGCGCAGACACGCCAAGCGCCTCACTCAACCGCAGCTGCCCTGCTGAAGTAGATGGCCTTGCCCACGGACAGCTACACCAAGCCTGGCTGTTTCTCATTGGCTCACTGCTGAGGTGGCCCAGGGAAGGTCATTAGCCAAGGGCCTGGCCAGCCAGGGACTCGCTGGGTGTCTGCCTACCTCGATGGGCAGCCTTTAGCTCAGGGGCGCTCTAGCTCGACTCTAAGCGATGGGCTGGAGGCAGGAATCACTGGGTAACATTATACGGCCTGTGCTCTGATCACAGCGGCCTCTTCTGACCAGGGACCAAGGGCTCGGGATTATTCTCTCTGTGCCAGGCCCTGCTGGGCAGGCATTCACAGCACCCACAGGTGTGTGGGACGTGAAAGGGCGTTTCCCCCCCACCCCTGCGTGCAGTGGCTCCGGCAAAGCGTCCTCCCAGAGCCGAGCCTCAGCCGCCACGGACCCAGCGCTTTGGGGAGGACACGGAGCGCAGGGCAGGGTGTGGGACGCGGGAATCTGACCCAGAGGGGGCCCATAGGCCGCCAGCAGCTCCCGAGCCTCAGGGAGACTCTTACTAGCCTTGCTCCGGGTGCAACTTGCCCTGCCCGCCTGAAGCGAGTGGAATGACTGCAGCAAAAGGTGGGGGTGGGGGCTGCCCCTTCCCCGCGCAGCTTGGCCCCGCCCCTTGCATTATTCCAGCCCTCGTCTGTCAGTGCCACGCGGCCTGGGGCGGGGGCGCTGCCTTTCGTGGTGTCCATGCTTGCACTGAGCACTGGGATGATCGCTCCTTCCTCCCTCTCTCCCTCGGCTAATGGACGGAGCGAGTCTCAGCATGTGACTCGGGGCGCGGGGTGTCCTCGTTTTACCTTGGCGCAGCTCTGGCGGGAAAAGAAAAAGCACCATGCGCGAAAGGCTCTGGATCCAGCACAGGTCCCCTCACTCCCCTGCCTGGATGCCTCTCCTCTGAGATGGGGCTGTATGCACCTGCCACCTCCCGCATGCGACTCCAGGTGCTGCAGCACAACCCTCTGCCATGCGCGAGCACCAGTAGCTGCTAGCAGTAGTAGGTCCTTATCCTCTACCATGCACCCACTTGGCCATTAGGTTAAAAGTCCCAGGACAGACTCTGTATGAGCTACATGGCCACGTGGGATAGAGGCTGAGCCATTGCCCCTCCCCCAATTAGGGGAATCCTCCAGTGTGCACCCCCGCACACACGAAGGCTGTCTCCCCACTTTCTGGTGTACCGCCCGCCCCCCCAGTCACCAACCTGGGGAGGTCAGTAAAGGTCTATGCTTAATCCCGCCCCCCAATCTGGCTGTAGCTCACCTTAATCCCTGGGAGTGAGGGTCTGACCAATGTTTCCTCTAAACTTTTCCATCCATGTGTGGATTTTTCACATCCATGTGTGGACTAAATTGTACGTGCACCAAGGCATGTGCAAATGTGCACCACCGATTGACACACAAACGTAGCTGTGGGCTCTCTGCTAATCAGCTGGGTGCCATTGGACGCTCTCCCAGCTTCCAGGGAACACTGGACCCAACCTTATATCCCTAGTTGGATTCCCACTGGGCCAATGAGCTGCAAGCAAACCCCCCACCCCGACCCCACATGTGATCAGCTAAAAGCCAGCTGCTGCGGCATTCCTGCCCTGGGATCCATGGTCTTTGCTCATCAGACCCAAACCCTGCAGAACAGGACGGTTCCCTCTGGTCCCGCGTTAGCCTGTCCGTCTCCGGCTGGGGTTGTTTCCCATGGTGTTTGTTTGGAAGATTCCTCCCCCCCCCCATTTAAATGTCCTACCCCCATTCCTGTTGGACTGCATTGTTCATAATCCCTTCCAACATGCGCCTGCCCCGTCCGCTCTCCCCCCCCATGCCCCCAGCTGCATGCAGAACCCCAGGGAGCCCTGCCTGGACAGAGAGCCGTCTTGCTGGCCAGGATTTGCCTGCAGGGTGGGGGGGGGGGAGCTATTTGGGGGGCAGGATGGGGTGGGCGAGCTGGAGAGGTGCTGGTGGGCTCAGGTCACATGAGCTTGTGCGCTGCTAGACTGGGACTGTGGCATTCTGGGATACTGGCGGGGGCTGGGATCTTCGAGGAGGAGCTGCTGCCAGAAATCTGGTGGGCTCTATGCCGATGGACCCAAACAGCCCCGGTGAAAGATGGCAGGTGGGCCCAGAGCCAAGCAGACTCCCCCCTCCTGCTCCCCTAAAGCTCATCAGAGGTGTCACGCAGGGCACGCTGACTCCAGGCTGCCTGCCCGTGTGTCCTTAGCCGCAGTCTGGGAAATAGCCCCTGCCAGGGGCAGCCTCCTCCGCTCCGGGGCTCCCTGGCTGGCCACAGCGTGGCAGGTGGGGCTGTGGGGACCTTGCCGCTGAGCCCAGGCGTGGCTCTGCGAGGGCGTGGCTGGAAAGGAGCAAACCCGGCACACGTGGCCCTTGCTCTGCTCAGATGTGGCCCCGCCCAGAGGCCCCGGCCCCGCTGAGATACACGGGCCGGCTCATGCCTCAGGCCAGGCGCTGCCACCCCAGCGGCTGCTGAACGCCGGCTCGTAACGGCCGTTTTGTATTGCGAGTAGCCTGGGCCCTGCCGTGGCCTGTGTGAACCCGCCTCCTCCCCGTCCCGGCGCGCTGCAGCCGCTGCCTCCTGCTTTCATCCCCAGGCATTGGCACGGAGCCAGCCCGGGTCCTATGGGGGCGGGATCACCCAGGCCTCCCGGGCCACACAGCAGACAGGGCGAAGGACTCCTGGGGCTGGGTCAGCCACAGCCGGGCAGAGCCTGGCCATGAGACTTGGCATTAGAGCTACACCTGGACATGCAACCCAGGAGCAGCTTCCCCTTGCGCTAGGCCTCGGGCTGGAGCTGGCCCTGGGAGGGGAGAACCCAGAGCCGCGCAGACTGGGCGTCTGGCCCCTTAACCCCGTTGGGGCTGTGGCCCAAGAGACACTGAGCTCCTGCCTCCCAGCCCAGGGCGCAGGAGACCGCCAGCCCACCCTGCTTCTGTACAGCGGAGCGGGGGGTGTTCGGGCCAGATGCAATCTCCTTTAACCGGTGTGGCTCCAGGGCGGCTCTGCAATTGCTCCAGCGTGCCATGGCGGGGGGGGGGGCAGTGCTGAACACCTGGCCCGAGCGCGCATGGAGATTCCCGGGGCCCAGCCCGAGGGACGGAGAAGGAAATACTGCACCCGGCGGAGCAGCGGGACAGCCCCAAGCTCCTTGCACCGGGGCCCTGCTGGGGATGCGAGCCCCGGCCTGCAGGGCGGGCAAGGCTGCGACTCTCTCCACAGCCCCTGGGCCAGCTCGCCCTGCCGCGGGGGGGTGGGATGACCCATGCGCAGTTGTGGCCTCTGCCTTTGAGATGCTCAGCACAAGCTGGTGACCTGACTCCGCCAGCAGGGGCAGGGGCAGGGGCGGGGCAGGGCTTGGCCTGCCAGGCGTGCTGGGCCGGGGGCTCACACCGTGCCTCGCTGCAGGAGCTGGCGTGGACGACCCGGTCGGGGAGGTGTCAATCCATGTGGAGCTCTTCACTCACCCTGGCACCGGGGAACACAAAGTCACCGTCAAAGGTTGGTACCGGCACAGGGAGGGGGGCAGGACGCAGGGTCCTCTCCCAGCACGTTGGGGACCTCGTCACTAGCCTTGCCTGGCCAGGCCAGGACACTGCCTTGCCCCCAGGGTTGGGGCGCCGCACTGACGTTTGTGGCCAAAGGCCAGGCACGGACACCCCTGCCCTCTTCCATAGGCAGCACCCGCCTGCGCCCGCCAGCTGACTCTTTCCTTTCCCCCAGTCGTGGCTGCTAACGACCTCAAGTGGCAGACGTCCGGCATCTTCCGGCCCTTCATCGAGGTCAACATCATCGGGCCCCATCTCAGCGACAAGAAAAGGAAATTTGCCACCAAGTCCAAGAATAACAGCTGGGCCCCCAAATACAACGAAAGCTTCCAGTTGTGAGTGGCTTTGGCACTGTTCATTCCCCCTCCACCCCCCCCCCGAGGCTCCGGAGCAGGGCTGGGCTGTGTTGGGATTTGCACTTGGCCAGGAGAGGGGTGATGCAGCGGCACCGGGCTTCTGACCCATGGGCTGGGGGGGGAGCGCTGTGCTTCTGGCCAATGGGCTGGGGCGCAGGGGTGCTGGGCTTCTGACCAATGCGCTGGGGGCGCTGGGCGTCTGGCCGATGCGCTGGGGGGGGCACTGTGCTGTTCAACGTGCCACCTGAGGCTGCTCAAACATCCCCTCCCCCCCACGATGACTTTTGGCGGGGAATCAGGTTTTCTGCTAAAGTCCATTAGTCACAGAAATGGTCTGAGTGCTCGCATTACATCTCCCATGATGCACTGTGGCCAAGGATTCCCATGATGCATCACCTGGCTGGGGAGGTACCCCATGGGAGATGTAGTCCCTCCCCAGCAGAGAATGGGCACATGAAGCTCCTGAACTGTTTCTCCCGTGAGTCTCTACGGCTGGGCCCCCATGATGCTCTCACCTCTGAGAAGGACTTTACCACGGGAGCTGCAGTCCAGCTAGAGAGCCCGGCCTGTGGAGTAGAATGGGTGCCGTAAGCATCTGAACTACAGTTCCCATGAGGCATTGCAGCACCATTTACATCTCGGCCAGCGCTGGGGTCAGGCCGGTTGTGGGAGGGGAGCCTCACCAGGAATGGATTGCCTTACTGATTATTGGTCACAATTATTCGGCCAACAGCAGCTGTCACAGCACCTGGTTCGGTTTCTGGCAAGACTGAACGGCAGGCGTGGCCGGTCATGCGGTGCCTGCGCCGCTGTCCTGCTCTGGCAGCTGCGGGCGCTTCGCTCCCCGTCGCAAGGGGCAGACGGGAGGCCCGGCTCAGCAGCCTCACCCGGTGGTCTCTGGGTGGCCGTAGCTTGGGGAGAGCCCCACAGGGCACGTACACACGCAGAGAGCTGCCGCGCAAAGCTCTCAGCCCTGCTAGTGCCGCTTCCGCTGCCTCGGTGACACTAAGCAGCAAGCCCAGGCCCCTCTCGGTGTGTTACTGAGCTGGGCCCAGCCCGCACCCCCAGCTGCGGCTCCTCCCGCCTGTAGGATCTTGGCCGTGTGGCCAGCAGCGTTCCCTTCGCTCAGAGCCGGAGAAGGCCCCCCTGGCCTGGGCACAATCCCCCTGCAGCTGCTGTAGCCCAGGGATCCAACTCACGCCCGGGAGCGACAACCACTGGCTCCTCGGGGGGCCTGGCTGGTGCCCAGCTCAGCCCTGCAGCTCCTCCAGCCCGAGGCCGATTCCTGGGCAGTAACCATGTCTGTCCCCGTCCTTCCCGCGCAGCACCCTGGGCAGCGAGACGGGCCCCGAGTGCTACGAGGTGCAGGTGTGCGTCAAGGACTACTGCTTCGCCCGCGAGGACCGCACAGTGGGCATCGCCGTGCTGCAGCTCAAGGACATCGTGCACCGGGGCAGCTGCGCCTGCTGGCTGCCCCTGGGCCGCAGCGCATCCACATGGATGACACGGGCCTCACCGTCCTCCGCATCCTCTCGCAGCGCAACAACGACGAGGTGGCCAAGGAGTTCGTCAAGCTCAAGTCAGACACGCGCTCGGCCGAGGAAGGCAGCAGTTAAGGGCCTGAGCGGGCGTAGAACCCCCCCGCCCCTTTTCTACAGCACCCTCCAGCCAAGTAAAAGCCATACCGGTCGTCCACAGCCCCCAGCAGGTAGGGAAGGGAGCCCGCTCCGGGCAGCCATTCTCCCAAGCAGGCACCCGCCTCCCAGTGCCAAGGATCAAAGCCGACGCCCTGGGCCCCTTCCTGCATCCCTGGGTGCAGCTCAAGGGGCCAGCCCCGGCTGCCGTGGGGCAGGGAAGACACAGCCCCCAGGGAGTGCCGGCTGCCCTTGCTGAGCATGTTCCTGTTGCAGAGGGTGGGAGAGGGGGAGCGGGGCCTGGAGCTAACCATGAAACGAGAACGTTTGAACAAACATGAGCCACCCATTATGGCTGCAAGTTTGGCCCGGTGCTGCCCTCAGCTTCCACGGGGAAACAAGGCTTGATCCCAGCCTTCCCCCACTCATCCCCGAGCTCCAGGAGAATCGCCCTAGTTGGTAGCAGTATGGGGGATATGCCACATCATTGAGTAGGTTGGTTCTCTCCAGCAGGCGGCAGCATCACCCCCAAACCGCACTGTGGTCAGGGCAACCTCATTCAGCAATAGGGATGGGCACAGAGAAGCTGAGCCAGGGCTTCCTGCAAGGAGTGTGGCTGCTAAGGACACACGTGGGCCAGCGTCAGCCTGCTCTGGCTGGCAGTTCGGGGAGGCCCCTGCCCACCACACCGTGGCTTGCCACAAGCCGAGGCAGCCATAGCCCAGCCCTGGGCCCGTCTCCCGTCCCCAGGGCCCATGCGGGCATGGCCAGAGCAGCTCAGTCTGTGTCAGGAGGGTGCTAGCAGGAAAGGGGGGCAGGTGTGAAGCAGGACCAGCCTTCCCTCCCCCCGAGGCTGCAGCCACAGGGGGCAGAGATGTGCTAAGGAACCAGGGTCCCAGGTGGGCTCGGCAGGGCTTGGAGGGGGCAGGGAGCAGCAGAGCTGGGACCAGGCAGATGCCTTGTGAGCCCAGTTATAACTAGGATCCTGATGTGCAGTGGCAGAGCCAGCGCCTGCCTTGGGACCGGGCTGTGCCATGGACAGCGCCTTCCAAGCACCTGCCCCGCTCTGCCCCACCAGCAGCCCTGCCTGGGGGCTGAAGCAGCTTCCCTGGGAGCAGCAAGGGGGGCTGGTGCCTAGTGATGCAGCAGGCCAAGGGCCCGGCCTTGCCTCCTGCAGGGGAAGTCAGCTGGCGGGGTTGGGGGGGGCGGTGAAACCTCCCTGCCGCAGCCCGGGTGCAAGCGAGGGCGCTGCAGCAGGGGGGAGGGGGAGGCTCCCCAGGAGGTTGGGGCGCCTACCAGAGAGGAGGTGAAATAGGCCTGCCCGATCCAGCCCTCGCTGTAAACCCTCAGCGCCCCCCATTGCCGCGTTGGCCTCACGCTGCTGGGGATGGGCAGGGGGGAGGCGGCCGCCCGTAGGCAGCTGGACTCTCCTCCAAGCCGGGGGCACCGCTCGCTGCCCCGGCCCGCGCACGCCGAGCTGCGAGGGGAGGGCCATGAACCCCTCGCTGCCCCTGCCTGGGAGAGCCGCTGCCGGCCCCAGCCTGGCCCGGAGGTGTTGGGGAGCTCAGCAGCAGGGCAGGGGGCTCTTGCCTGGTCCCCTGCAAAGCCCGGAGAGCAGGGGGAGGCACAAGGGCTTTATCCCCCGCCCCCGGCAGGGTCTGAGCCCAGCTCTGCTGAGAGCCCCCCCGCGAGCCGAGCCACAGCCCAGGGAGCCCTTCAGTTCAGCCGTGAGCGCTGGCGAATGCCCAGGCTGCGGCTCTTGGCAGGGCCCCGTGCCCTGGCCACCGGGTGCCAGATGGACACGGAGCCCGGCCCCTCCTGGCGGCCAGCAGAGAGCCCAGCCCTGCCTGCACTGCGGCTGCCAGCCCACCCTCCCCTTCCCACCCCTGGGCGCCGCTGCTGGGGAGGTGAGCGGGGCAGGCTACAGCTCAGTCACACCCCACCGCACAAGGGGGCACAGCAGTGGGGCCATGCCCGGGGCAGCATCTCCTGCTTTACCAGACCCCGGTGCATGGGGCCCCCAGGCCAGGGTGGTTCTTAGCCACAGCCCTACGTGGGGCAGCTGGCTGGAGCGCTGGCCGGACCCAGCTGAGCCCGAGAGAAAGGGGGTCCAGTGATTCCAGGCCCCTGCTGCGGAAAGCCAAGAGCCTCGCCCTGCTCCATGGCGGCGATTGCCCAGGAAGGAGCCTGCAGGCAGAACAGCCTCACCTCCCCCTTGGCTGCGGCTGGCCGGGGCAGAACTGACCTGCCTGGGTCGGGCCTCGGGTCCGCGCTCCAGCAGGGCCCCAGCCGCTGGCGGCAGCCCCGGTGACTCCGCCCCACCCAGGCCCCCGCGGACGAGGGGCTCTGCCAGTGACATCAGACTCCGTCACACCCAGGAGCGCAAGGGGCCCCGCCGTGGGGCCACGCCCCTTCCCCCTCCGAAAGGCTTCCATTCAGAGCCGGCGCCGCAGGGCAGTGCGGAGGCCCAGCCTACTGCTCCCCGTTCGTGGCACACAACCTCCTACCTCCCGCAGCTACAAAGAGGGCACGAGCCTCCACGCGCTGGCACAGGCTCCCCCAGCCCCCCGCGGGCTGGGGCGTATGCCAGGGTGAGGGGCGGGCCAGCCCATGTGCCAGGGTGAGGGGCGGGCTAGCCCAGCCCTGCCAGCCGCTCTGTCTGTGTGTGAATAGCTGTACATGCAGGCCCGTTGCCTGGCCCCAGGGGCTCTATCAGCCCAGGGCCCTGCCCCAGGCCCTGCACTGCCCACTCACTCAGAACAGCTGAGTCAGCGGCTCAGAGCCCTGCCCATCTCCCCAGCCAGCCTACCTGGCCCGTGGGTCCACAGCCCTCCCCCAGCAAAGGCCCAGCCCCCTCCTCTCTGAGAGCACCCAGGCAGCTTCCCCTCCAGGGTAACCAGCCCCCAGTCCCCCACAAGGACCAGTAGCTAAGAGCTGGCAGTCCCCCATTCCCAGAGCCTCCTGTTTCTTAGCAGCAAGCCCCCTGTGCCCATCAGACTGTGCCACCCAGTGCTCTGCCCAGGGGAGGCCAGGGCCCTAGCAGCCCTGCAGCCAGCACAGAGAAGCCCCCTGGCCCCAGAAGGCATTGAAGGCCACGCACATCAGGCTCCTTTCCTTGCGCACCACTGCAGGGACCTGGCCCCGTACAGCAGCCGGCCCTGGCAGCCAGGGGCCAGTGTGCACCAAGGAGAGCCTGGACCTGCCTGTAGGAACAGTGGGTGGCACCACGGCTGTGCCAGTGCCAGGGCCCCGGTAGATGCTCCCGGGAGCTGAGCACACAAACCCAGCAGGCGGGAGCCGGGGGGGCTGGTGCAGGGGTAAGTCTCCCTGGAGCTGTACTCAGTGCAGGGCGCTGGGCCTCTGGGACACGGGTCAGGGCTCCTGAGCAGCTCCCGTCTTTCACCCTCCCCCCGCCGCCTTTCCGCAGGCAGGGGCACTAGACCTCAGCCGCTCCCAGCCTGCCCTTTCCGGCGCACGCGACTGGGACCAGAGGGTTGGCTGCTCCCCCCTTTCAGTTCAATGTTTACACACTGGTTCCAGCTCCCCCCGCGAGTGGCAACGGGCCCTGCCACCCGCCCCTGCACAGACTGACCTCAGCCCCACCTAGCCCCTTGCCGAGCCCTGGGACTATTGCAAGGCGAGCCCCGGGGCCCCTGTCCGACACGCCCCTTCGAGAACTTCCAGTTGGCATGTGATTGAAACTCTCCTGCTCGTGTAGCACATCTGTCAGCGGTGGCCCACGTGTCTGTCCATCCCTGACTGGAGCAAACAATGGTAAACATGGATGCATGACAGTGAGATGTTTTGCACTATTTTGACTTTTTTGGGCTCTGTAAAATAATTTTATTATACCTGACAGTAAAAAGAAAAGCACACCTGACCGCCGGCTCCGGCTCCTACGTGCTGCGGCCCTTGCTCCACCCTTCCAGCTTGGGAATGGCATGAAGAAACTAACCCCTGGCGCAATGGCTCTGTGCCCCAGCCCCTGAGGAGCCAAGCAGCCCAGCTCAAGCTGCCAATGCAGGCTTTGATCATTGATGTGGTGGGGAGGAGGGGAGGGGGTCCTACATTAGCAGGTACCACACGATCTCGGAGGCACTGGCTAGTTCCTGAAGAGCCCACGGTGCGCAGTGGCAGTACAAATAAAGCAAATAGTGGGAGTGGTAGGAAAGGATAGAGAAGAGAAGATACAGAAGATAGCTCTATGGCCTCTGTCAATCCATGGTCCGTCTTTGATCTGCTGTGCAGATATGGCTGCCCCCTCTCAGAAAGATGGGTGGGAGCTGGAAACAAACACGATGAGGGGTGGGGAGGAGTTTCCCTTTTAGGAGAGATTGAGAAGACCGGGCCGTGGCAGTTTGGAAGAGAGACGATGGGGAAATAGGCTGGGGGTCTAACACACCATGACGGGGACAGAGTCTTTACTCGTCCTTCAATGAGAGCTAGAGGTCACCATGTGAAAGCAACAGACAACAGGTTTAAAGCAAACTGCAGGAAGGACACAACACAGCCAGCCCCTGGAATTCTGTCAGGCGGCACCGAGAGACCTCAGTGAGGGTGTTAAGTAACCATTAATTTACTAGTCGAGTAGAGTAGTTGATGGAAATTCCAGCGACTACTCGACGAGTCGATAGGCACTTCTCCATTCCTCGCACTGGGGCTCTTGTACATTGCAGGAGGATACGAAACTCCGCCTGCAGCCCGGGGCCAGAGGGAAGTCCTGCTGACAGGGGGCTGTACGTGGGCCAGCTTTGAAGTGTACAAGAGGGCCCCAGTGGGGGCTTTTGTGCATTTCAAAGCGGAAGCACAGCATGGAGGCCAGGGTCAGCAGGGGACTCAGTGTCCCTCCGCTGCCCCTGGGCTCCATGCCACGCTGCCGATTTGAAATGCCATGTGGAGCCAGGGGCAGCTGGGGAGTCCCCCACTGACCCCGGGCTCCACCCGTGGCAACGGAGCACAGCTGATCCCAGGCTCAGCTGTGCAGGGCTGCTGCTTTGAAGCACCCCCTCTCCCCCCGATAGAGGCAGCGGGGCAGGGGAAGAGAGAGAAATTGACTAGTCGACTGACTATCCGATAAGCATTTGCTTGTCAACTGGTCCTTAACACCCCTCAGCCTCAGCCACTGCCATGAACATCCCTTGCTTTTGGCATCCTGGCCAGAGGGGTAGCTGCTCCCCCCCTCCCCCACCACCACCACCTTCCAGTTTCACTCCTTTGTTGGAAAGGCCCAAAACTGTAACTCCATAGAGTCTGCAGGGCAGGGGGGGGAGAAGAGATTTGAGAGCAGCCTTCAACTCCCTGAAGGGGGGTTCCAAAGAGGATGGAGAGGCTGTTCTCAGTGGTGGCAGAATGAGGAGCAATGGGCTCAAGTTGCTGTGGAGGAAACTCTGGGCTGGATAGTAGGGAAAACTATGTCCCTAGGAGGGGGGGGAAGCACTAGGATGGGTTCCCTAGGGAGGGGGTGGAATCTCCATCCCTAGAGGTTTCTAAGTCCCAGCTTGACAAAGCCCTGGCAGGGATGATTGAGTTGGGGTTGGTCCCGCACTGGGCAGGAGTTGATGACAGCTGAGGTGTCTTCCAGCCCTAGGATCCTATACAGGGTTCCTATAAGAGGGCATGTCTATACTAGGAGATGCGGTCAAATCTATTATGGTCAATTTCTGGCCCCCTGGCTTTGCGAAGGCCCAGGTCTGTGTCCCCAGTGCAGGGAAGAATTCAACATAGTTCGAAGTACCACAGCCCTAGTCGGGAGACTGCCATCGACTTTGAGTGATGCATCGTGGGTGGCTGTCCCACAGTGCCCATACTGCTTTGTGTTCTGGATTATGCTCCCAGTGCATGCTGGGACCAAAGCTGTGCAGCGGGTGGTAGCTATGGGTTCATGTTGTCAGCATGCCGTAATGCGCTCATCTGCTCCCTGCCCCTTGCTCGAGATGAACGGGAGCCAGTCCTTCCCCCTGTGCAGAGGCCCTAGCAACGGCAGCAGGGTGATGGCACTGTCTGCCTCGCTGTGGCTAGTGGCACAGTATTCCCAGAGTGCCATGCGGAGGAGGAGTCTCCTGTCCCGGGTTCCCCTGCCCCTGCTGGGCAAAGTGGAACAGCAGCCAGCCTCCGCGGCCCTAGACACAGGCACACGCCAGTTCTGGTGCTGGGAGACCAGCCCAGAGCGGTGGGACCGCAGCGTGCAGTGGCTACAGGCCCATCAGCAGCAGCTGCAAAGGCCCCTTCCATGGAACTTTGCAAATGGCTTTCCCCCGCCCCACAGCACGCCAATACCAGCATGAGGTGCGCTTGGGCCACAGCGCGTGGCAGTTGCCCTGCGGAAGCCTGCACCAGAAGTCTACTAGTAGGGACCCGCATCTACACACGCCTGAATTTCAAAATAAACCCCTCTTTGGAAAAAACCCTTATTCCTCCTACACTGAGGTGGGACGGACCAGGCTGGGTCTGGGCTCGGGCCCTGCTGAGGGTATCCACTCGGCAGCCCTGCTTTTGAGCAATTTGCCCTAACAGCCCTAGGCTGGAGACCTTTCCCAAACAGGTCACAAGCCAGTCACACCAAGTGCTTCAGCTGCCAAGCTGACCAGCAGGAAGCCTCGTGCAAACCCCTCAGACATCCCAGCTCTCCCTGTGCCACAAGCAGGCCCGGGCCTACACCCAGGTGAGGGGTTATAGAACCCAATCTCACCTACCCCCAACGGGTTCTTCTGGGCCCACAGAACCAGCCTCAAATCCCCGGTCAATTTACACTTTAGATCTTACCCACAAGAGCACGCTGGGCCAACCCTCTAGAATCTAAAGGGTTATTAATAAAAGGTTGAGAGTGAGGTTGTTAAGGAGAATACAAGTTCTTGGTGTAGGCTTTTAGCAGAGATGTTACAAACTGCTCTCTCTGGTGTACATCCTACGTGAGGACGGGTCTGCAATCCAGCCCTGTCCCTCGCAAGGCTGCATGTGGGATCAGTAGCAGAATTGAAGACAAGAGGGAGTCCGCCTCATGGCATTTTATATCCATTCCGGGTGTCTCCCTAGCCAGAGCGGGTCACATGGTCAAGTGACCTGTCTGTTTCACATGCTGGCAGCCATTATGCCCGGATTGGTTGCGTGTTTCCAGACACATCCCTCAGGTGTGTGTGGGCCACTGTCCTTAAGGCCACGCTAATTAGCAGAGTCATTGACTGAATAATCCTTCTTTACAACAGGCACCCCAGGCCCATTGCTTGATGGCAGGCAGAGAACATTCCCAGTACGAGCAGAGTCCATATTCATAACTCCACATACAAACATCACAAGTACATGAACAGCATGCCTAGAATCAGTAGAACCTAAGCTTTCATTGACACCTCCATGGCCCCCGTTGTATAGACTTTGGCACAAACACCCCCTGCCCCCCGTGACCTGGCTGCTCCCCTTAAAATCCAATAATGTGACATGAGGTTTATAGGGTCTTTCACAATAGGGGTTTATTTTGAAATTCGGCTGCATGTAGATGTGGGTAAATACCAGAAGAGCATCTTCCAAAAAAAGCCGGAGGAAGTATTCAAATGCGCAGCGCTATGCGCATCTTTCTCCCGAAATAAAAGTTGTGTGTAGACATACCCTTGGGAATCCTTAGGAATCAGCCTGGAGTGGGAAGTCTACAGTGGGGGCTGGTATACATGTAGCCAAGGCACTCAGAACCTTTTTGTGAGGGAGGGCTGGGACTCTGGGAATCGTGGATACTATAGTGGGTGGCTTGGCTGCAGTGGGGTTCCCCAATTGCAGTGGGGTGATAGACCACACCCATATTTTAGCCCTCACTGACCTTGCCACGGAGCACATAAACCACAAGGGTACTTCTCTGTGGGGCAGCAGGCGCTGGTGGATCACAAGGGCCGTTTCACCGACATGGAGTGTGGGATGGCCAGGCAAGATATACGTGTCTGGGAACGCCTGCCTCTCCAGGAGAATCAGAAGGGGAGGTGGAAGTGCCAGTAGCAATCCCTGGCCACCCAGCCCATCCCTTGCTCATGAAGCTGTATGGGGCAGCCTAGCCCCTAGGAAGGAGAACGCGCAGTGGGTGGCTGAATGTGCTTTGGGGCATTTAAAGGGAAGGTTCAGGAGACTCCCGCCTAGGTTGGACCTCAGTGTATGACCCTCCCCCAGTGACAGCAGCCTGGTGTGTGCTCCATAAGTTTTGCAAGGGGAGGGGAACTGATTGAGCAGGTGGGGGAGGGGAGGGGCGCGGGGAGGCTGCAGCAGAGCACCTAGCCAGGGGGTTAAGGAGAGTAGAGCAGGGGGCAGCGCAAAGCAGAGGCTTGAAAGGAAGTTGCACGAATGGCCAGTTTTGAGACTCAGCGAGGGGCCCTGCATGCGGGGGAAACAACACAGACAGACAGACGGAGACACAAGTCCATGGTGGGAAGCAGAAGGGGAGGGTGCTCAAGCATGAGAACAGCTTTTTCCCACCCAGCAGGCTGGAGGAGTGAGGCTACCTTGAGGTCTTCACCACCCCACTGGGGGTGGTGGCTATGGAACTGGGGGAGGGAGGGGGTCTTCTATGCTCACCACCAGGTGCACTCAGGGCCAAGATTCTCTTGTTGCCTCACTTGCCCTTCCCTGCAGGCATTCCTCCCCTCCCCTCTCTTCCAGGAGCCTGCATCTCCACTCCCTTTGCTCCTTACACATCTTGGCCCTCGCCCAGTCACGCCTGCACCAGGCGGGCAGCTGGCAAGCCAGAGGAGTACGCAGCGAGGGGGCTGCTGTGCCCGCTGTAACAGAGTTCCAAGAGCGCATTACAGGAGATGCAGCGTTAAACTGCTCCCTAATCTCACACAGTGTGAAGGTCTCACGGCCAGGGAGATGTGTGTTCTGTGCAAGGCCAGTTTTGCTGCACAGCGGCTGCTTTAAAGCAGGAACAGTTCAAGGGGAGCTGCTGGACTCAGAGGCAGGCATGGTAAGGGAACTGCTGGGGTCAGGTAGGGTGAGGGTCTGGTCATGGCAGGGCAGCTTCTTCCCTCTTGTCCGGTACATGCAGCTTTCTGGGAGATTCCTGCAGGATGAGGAAGTAGCATTCTGCAGCTGGAGGAGTGGGGGGAAAGCTGGAGGAGTGGGGGTCCAGTCCTGGTGGGGGGCAGCTAGAGGCTAAGGCCATGCTAGCAGAAGAGGCAGCAGCTAACAGCTTTCCCTTCTCCAGCTGGGCTGCCATGCAAGATCAGTCCTCTCTGAATCACACAAATAGATAGGGAGCGGATGCCGACAAGGCAACCAGAAACCTGGGCCTTGTACTGCAGTGACACCAGACCCTCACTGCTGGCTTGGCCTGGGAAGGGGTCTGGCCGTGGAGGATGGATTAAGACTGGCCAGCCCAGAGACCTTGTGAGAAGGATCAAAGAGTTCCTGTCTGAGAGCTTCATGGAGCTGTGCAGGGTGGATTCCCACTCCATCTGCACAGACGTTAACAAGCTGCTCGGGCCCCCCCCCGTGTATGTCCAGAGTACACTGCACATCACACCACACCCAACTGCCTTAACCTGCTTGGAGTAAGAAAAAAAAGTTGAACTCACCAGAAGTGCCTTCCCCCGGCTCGGCGCACGACGTGATAAAGTTCTTGGCTCTCACCACTCACCACTCGCCCTGCCACCGGGCTGTCCCCCACACTACTGCCCTGAGCGCCTTGGGCAGAGGCCAGGCTCCAGCTTGGAAAGCTGGCTGGGCTCCCCGCTAGGATCGTGTGCAGCTGGTCACAGAAGTGGCACCAGACAGTCGCTTGCCTCGCTATAGGACTGCCTCAGCACCTGTAACTCTGCACCACTGGGGGCCCCTGGAGTATCCTCGCTCCTCCACCACCTTTGCCATCTCACCGAGATAGCCGTGTTGCTTGTGCTGGTTCAGAGCCCAGAGCATGGATTCCTCTCCCCCCACCTCGATGAGGTCCAGGATCTCCTTCCCGCTCCATGCCGGTGCTTTTCTGGGAACTGGAGCTCGTGGGACTAAAGGATTGGAGCAGGCAGCACACGTGGCTGTGACTCCGAGGTGCACTCACATTGCTGGCCTCATGAGACGTTAAATCCAAACGCTTTCCCGGGGCTTCTCCTGTTCACCTGGAGAGCAGTAGAGGCGCAAGTTCCGTCCAGAGTGGGGCACTGAGGGTTGCCTCCTGGAGACCAAGAACCTCGACTTTCACCAACGCTGCATCGACACTCCCATGAGTCGGGAATAGCGTTCCTCCTCAGGGAGGCAGGAGTACCCAACAGACTTCAGCTGCCCTTAAGGTCAGCAATACAGGCATGGTAGCATGGACACAGTTTAGGGGAAAACCCCCTAACCTTTTGTAGCTAACCTTTTCAACTCCTAGTGTGGCCCAGGCTAAAGTGAGTGCCATTAGAACAGTGGCTACTTGCCAGGCTGGGCAGGGACAGTGGCACTAGCCTCGGTCAGAAGCTGGGAATGGATCACTTAGAATCAGAGCTGGAAGAGACCTCAGAAGGTCATCAAGTCCAGCCCCCTGCCCAAGGCAGGACCAATCTCAACTAAATCAACCCAGCCAGGGCTTTGTCAAGCCCAGACTTAAACACCTCTACAGATGGAGATTCTACCATCTCCCTAGGGAACCCATCCCAGTGCTTCACTACCCTCCTAGGGAAATCGTTTTTCCTAATATCTAACCTAGACCTCTCCCACTGTAACTTGAGCCCATTGCTCCTTGTTCTGCCATCTGTCACTACTGTGAACAGCCTCTCTCCATCCTCTTTGGAACCTCCCTTCAGGAAGTTGAAGGCTGCTACCAAATCCCCCCTCACTCTTCCCTTGATGGGGCTTGTTCTGGGGCCCCTAGCAACAGCTAGTGGGCTCTCTTGGACCTTTGGTCTCACCCTGGCCAGCCGTTCTTATGAAGCTTGAGTCCCCGCACAGATGTTCCCTCGAGGGAGAGGCTGCCCCTCGCACGTGCACCAGGGAGTTGTGCTCCCCTCTGGGGCTGGTGCTCAGAGAGCAGCTGCAGGAGAGCCCAGCACACAACCCCGGCCCCAAGGCCAGGCTGCTCCCCACAGAGGTCTCTACTGAGCAGTAGAGAGGTCGGAACAGCCCCCTCCCCCAGCAAGTCTAAGCCCAGAGCCGGTGTCACTGGCAGAGCTGGCCGGGGGTTTTGGGGTAGTTTTCCCTGACAGGACTGAACCGAACCCCAGCCTGAGCTCCCTTGAGCACCAGGGCTCACCCCAGGCAACAGAGGCTGCTGATGAGCCAGTGCTGCCAAGTCCCCCTCCTCTCACCAAAGCGCTGCCTGCGGGGAGCCCACCCTGTGCAGGTGGCAATTTCATCCTCACCCACCCCGCTGACCAGCCCCGTGGTGGGGGGTGTGTGTGTGTGTGTGTGTGTGTGTGTGTACACACAGGTTCACCAACACGCAGTGAGCTGACGAAGCAGGGATGGGGAAGGGAGGGAGCCTGCCCCTTGGGCCGCACACCAGGCACCTTGGAACAGCAGAGAAGGCTCAGGGTGCCCAGGCCAGTTGGGATGGGATGTGTGGGCCAGGCCAGCTCGACCTGACCCACCCGCTGACTGTTTTCTCCCCTTTGCAATGGGGCACGTTCCCTGGCCTGGGGGTCAGACACACATGCTACCCCTTGGGGGCTTTCGCACAAGGATCTGACCACCCAGTGAAGGACACGGCCCATGGCTGCTGGAGACAGGCCTGGGAGGAGCTTGGGGCGCGCGCGCATATCTGCAGCCCCTAGCAAGCCCCCCTCTCCTCTCAAGTCACCCCAGCCTGGCAGGAGACACCTTCCCTTCAGCAGCATAGAGCTCCCAGTACGAGCCCCGGCTGGCAGCCTCTGCCCTCCCTTCCCCCCTCCCCACACCAGCCCCCGTGGGCTCTGAGATCAGCCACCTGCAGCAAGCAAAGACCCAACCTGCAGCTTAAACAACTTTTATTTGATTCAAAATTTTAAAAAGCATTTCACCAAACATGAGCTCTCCCCCCCGCGCCCACCAGCTGCTGGGCAGGCAGCCCCAAGGCCTGGCTTCTCCCCCCACCCTAGCAACTGAGGGGGCAGGGAGTCCACACCCGCAGGAGACATCCATGGAGACCCAGTGGGCACAGGGCCAAGAGCAGCTGCCCGCAGCAAGGGGGCAAGCGGAGCCCCCACCCCTGGCTCCCCCCAGCAGTTACTTTCCCACTCAGCCCCCACTGAATCTGCTCCCAGTGCTCAGATGCTGCCTTGTGTGGCAAGCCCAACCCCCCTCCATTCCTGCCCCCTCCTGGCCAGCGAGAACGGCAGGCCCCAGGGAGCTGGGTCAGTCAGTGAACCCAGCGGGTGCAGACCCGGGTGCACCAGGGCAGCTGGGGGGAGGCTGCGTGGTGCAGGCGGCAGACCCCAGCAGGCAGGCGGCAGAGGAAATTCCTGCAGTTTTAAAAACTCAAGAGTGCCGTTTGCGGAGCGCGCTGGAGCCGGCCCTGTGGGGTGCGGCCTCGGTCCCAAGCTCCGACCTCCCAGCCCAAGGGCATTTCTCTGCCCCCAGGATGCTGCAGTCTGTAGCCCTCTGTGCTGCTGGACGCGTCGTCCTACGCCCCTGCCCGGAGCATCCTCACAGCGCTGCTCAGGTCCGGGTGAGGAATGCCAGGTCCATGCTGTCGGGGATGCGGATCTCGTCCAGGTGCACCGGCGAGCAGGAGAAGGGCAGGTGCACAGGGAAGAGGTGAGCCGTGTCCACCAGCAGCTGGCAGGGGCCAGCTGGGCACCGGTCGGCCAGTCGGCTCTGGGCAGAGACACACAATCAATCCAGTCTCCAGCAACACCCCCCCACCCTGCACCCAGGACAGCTCAAGTACCCAGCCATCTTCTGCCCCTGCAGGCAATGTGTCAGCCTAGGGGAAGACAGGAGTGGGGCACAGACACCCCCCTCCCCAGGGTCACGTACCTCTACGCTGCTTATGAAGCTGGGGCTGACGCGCTCCTCCAGCCCCACAGCCGGGGTGTAGGCTCGCAGGAGCTTCATGATCTGCAAGCAGGATCACAAGGGCCGGGGCTGGATGGCAGGCAGGAAGCCACGCTGGGAATTCAGCCTGTCCACCCGCCCTGCCAGCCCTGCCCCTGCCAGGCTGCCACGTGCTCTCCCCATCCAAGCCACCAACCCAGCAACAACTGAGCAGAGACCTCAGGGCCCCTCTCGTCCCCGGGCCAGGGGCTGCAGGGAGCAGAGCAGGGACCCTTAATCCTCCGGGCTGGCAGAGCCTGGGGCCCTCAGGTGGGCCCCAGTGAGCAGGAGCCCCTGGCAGTAACTGGGAACCTCCAGCCTGATACCAGCTCCCAGAGCCAGTCCCCATGGCAGCCTGAGCCCTCTGCCTAACCCTCCCGCCCCCCCCCGATACACAGACACTGACCCCTTGGGGAGCACCCACCCCTTGCAAGGGGGTAGAGACCCTCAGCCGCCCCCACAGCTCCTGGAGCCGCAGGCTACCTGCGGCCGGGACAGTGCTGTGCACAGGGAGCAGACGGCCTCGGCGTCTTCCTCTGTCGCCTTCTTCACCTGCAGCAGCTGGGCGGCCTGGATGAGGGGCTGCAGCGTCTCCATGGCTCCGCTGTGCTGGAGCCCCTGGGCCCGCAGCCACTCCTCCAGCTGGCTCACGTTGTACCTGCAACAGCCAGGCGAGATGCTGCCGCTGCGCCCAGCCCCCTCATGGCCAGAGTTCAGTCCCCACCCAGCGCCACGCTGGAGCGTCACCTTCCCTCCCCTCAGCCGGGCCCAGCTCTCCAGCTGCCTGCTTGGCCAGACACAGCCCGACGCGCAGGCCAAGAGCCCAGCAGCTCCAATCCCAGCCAGCTGGGCTGGAGGAAGTATGGGCCAGTGGGTAGGGCACTAGCCTGGGACATAGGCAGGACCTGACCCCAGGTGCCAGAGCAAGCCACTCTGGGCCCTAATCCCCCCCGGCCTGAGAACCACTGCCCCAGGGTGCCAGGAGATCCAGAGTAGCTGGCAACACTGGAGCCTGGGAATTCTCCTTTCCCTCCCGCCCCCTTGCCAAGCCGGCACACGGCTCCAGACGGGTCAACCCTGTGCCTGCGAGGGAGCAGAGGCTGCCACCGCCCAGGACCCAGCCCCATGCTCCGGGGGATGGGGCAGGCCCAGGTTGGGGGGTACAGGCGGGAGAGCGGCTGTCGCCGGGGTGGAGATTCCAGGAGACAGGCGGGCGCTTGGCCAAGGCCGGCCGGCCGGCCCCGAGCCCCACTGGAGGCGGGAGGGGCCGGACTGACCTGAGCTGGACGCCTCGGCTCCAGGAACAGGCGTCGCGCCTCAGCAGCAGGTAGTTGAGGGCCACGCCGCTGACCACGAAGAGGAGCTGCCGGAAGGCCTGGCTCACCACCGCCGGCTCCAGCTGGTGCCGCCTCAGCGCCTCGTGGACAGAGCCAAGCTGCTGCAGCAGCGAGTCCAGCGTGTAGGCCGGGGCGGCCGCCTGCTTGCGGTTGCCGGGGGGCCTGGCTGACGACAAGCCCTGGATGGTCTCGCTCTCCAGCATGGCGGCGACTGAGGGAGACACAGCAGCTCCAGGGTCCGTGCCCGGCGGGGTGGAAATCCCAGGGGCCCAACCCGCAGCAGCTGGCTGGGCTCTTGGCACCCCCCCTGGCTGGGCTCGGATCTCCAGGCCCCCCGCGCATGGCGTCTGCCCCCAGGCACTGCTCAGAGCCCACAGCTCGCCTGCTGCACCCCCGCCAGCCTGATCCCTCCCTCGCCGCTGTTCAGAGCGGACAGACTACCCTGGTCCAGCCTCGCTCTGAGCGCAGCTGCCCAGCCAGGCGGCTCAGGTGGTTGGCAGAGCAGGGTCTCCCCTCCCCACACACCCCCACACCCTCCCCTGTCCAGCCCTTGCCTCAAATCTCTCCCACATCCCCCACACTGAGCTAAGGCAGCTCCCTTCCCTGCCTACCCTCAATACCCAGGCAACGGGGCCCAGGACCACTGCCCTCAAGGTGCCAGGTCTTCCCCACCCGGCCTAGCCACAGCACCCCCAATTCAAGCGCTGGCTGGAGTCACAGGGCACCCCCGGCCCGCCCCTACCAATCATGGGCTTCAGTCTCTTCTGGGCAGCGTGGACCAGCTGCTGGTAGATGTGGATGGCCAGGTCGCCCAGGCTCTGGCAGTGGCTGGAGAGGTCGAAATGCCGCAGGCAGTGCTGGTTCTGCTTGGGGGTGTTAGCCAGCCGGTAGCTCTGCCGAGAGCAGAGAGCTGGCTCTAGAGCCACCCAGACCGAGGTGCCGGAGCAGGGCAGAGCTGCTTGCTGGGCTCCAGAGAGCTGTGCCACAGCCAAGCACAAGGACCCACCCACCCACGGCCCGCATCGTCCCGCTGGGGCCCTTCCCTCCCCCCCACGGGGCAGGGACTCCAGCACCACTCCCCTGCACCCCAAGGCAGGCCGAGTACAGAACCCAGCAGTGCCTGGCACCACCATGCCGCCCAAGCCCCCCCCCCAGCACAGATGGGCCAGTCCCCAGTCACCCAGGCCTCCTACTCAGCCTAGTGCACAGAGCCTCCCCCGAGGCTGCTGGGCCCAAGTGCTTCCATGAGGGGCCTGGCTGGGTTCAGCCCCCAGCGGGCAGACCCCCCTTCCCCCCACCTGCCTGGCTTGAGGGCTGGGTTGCTGTTTGCTAGAGAATCAGACTTGTGGGGCTAGAAGGGGCCGAGGAGGGGTCAGGCTGCAGCCCCCTGTGCCGGGGCAGGACCAAGCCAACCCAGGCCATCGCTCACAGGCCTCTGGCCAGCCCCGTCCTCCAACAGCGAACGGGCTCCCACTGCCTGGCAGGGAGCCAGTCCCAGCATCGCTGCCCTGCGGGTCAGGAACGTCTCCAACACCCCAGGCTGCAGGGCAAGCCCAGGAATTCCTGTCACTGCAGGCGGGCTGCTGAGTTCATCCCTGCCTGAGGGGCCCTAGCCCTCCAGGGATTTGCAGGCCAATCTGCATGTTCAAGCCCCACGTCTCTCAGGACTAGCCATGCCCAGCTGGGCCTCAGGCGCTGCACCTGGTCTCATTCTGGCTGCTCTCCTCTGTAGCCTGTGGGGCTAACCTGCTTGCTTACCTAGGGCTCCGAACCTTCGAGATTTATTATTTCCTCAGGGTTCTGATTATAATCGGTACAGCAGGTGTGGGAGGGTAGTCTGGCTGCAAGGCAAGGCCTGCTGAGCTAAGGTAGGTCTGCTCGCTCTAAGCCTGGGACCTGTTACACAGGTGGCAGAGCCAGTGTGCATCTATGCAGGGCCTTTCGGCTAGATAAAGCAGCCTTCAACGGCCGGGGGCTTCCAAGAGCCTCGTCAGAGTTGATAGGCACACTGTTACGTGGAACCCCGAAATAACCAGGCGAGACCCGACCGAACCACCGGGCAGGCCAGGAATAGCAATGCGCTGCCCAGCCACGGAAGGGCCATGGTCATGAACTGCCTTAGGATGGACTAGCCTATAGCTAAGACATGTCACCAGTAGCAAGGGGAGGCAATGCAAAGGAGAAAAGGAAACGTCCCCTACTGAAGATGCCTCCAACAGGCTCGTATTACACAAGCGGCACCCCAGGCTAGGGGGGCAGGAAGGGGGGTGTCGTTGGGAGCTGCCTGACCCTGGGCCAAAGGACCTGTCAGCCCTCCAAGTGGTAGCTGGAGAGAGAGAGAGTCACAAGTAATCCACTGAATAGTCATTCCCGAGATCAGGCAGCACCTCCCTCCTCCCTGCAGTGGAGCACCCAGAACTAGAGGCCTCCCCAGTGTGACAGACGTGGGCAGTGACTGCCTGTGCCTGACATGCAACACTCCTGTCCAGACACCCCAGAATCTCCGCTTTTGGCTACGGCTCCGCACCACCAACTTGTTCCGTGCCCCCTTCGGCACAGCCTGGGCCCAGCCAGCTCTCCCCCGGCTGGGCCTCTGGCTAAGTGCGGAGCGCTGCCATGGGACGGGAAAGCCAATGCCGGCTTGACCAATTTCACGCCACTTCTCCAAGTTGCCACCCACTATGGAGCTGGGACACGGAGTGCCGTGTAAGCCGCAGGCGTCCTGTCCGGGCAGCCGGACCCAGCCTCAAGCAGCCAGAGGCCAAAGGCTGGAGCGACCCATCAAGGGAGAGAACAGCCAGAGGCCAATGACCACTGCACCAGGAGTGGGTGGAGACACCTTCGGCACGAGCCAGCGCTAAAACGGACTCAGAGCCACCCAGATTTCAGAAGGAAGTGGGGAGGGAAGGAGACTTCTGAAGGAAAACAGCCCCCCCGCATGGAACCAACTCCAGCCCCCCAGGGTACCAGCCACATGCCGCCTGTGCCTCAGCCGTGATGTGTTCAGCAGCCTCCCCAGGGACACTGCGGAGGGAGGCCAGGCTAGGCCAGCCCCGGCTGGGGGCTCCGTGGGGGTCAGGCCCCGCGCCCTCACCTGGTCCCGGCCGTACTGCCGCAGGCAGTTGATAAGACAGCAGGTGTTGGCGAGCCAGAGCGTCACCACGTCGACGTCCTCGCTGTGCTTCTGCAGCAGGCGACAAAGCAAACCCTCAGCGCAGGAGAACACGGCGCGGATGCCAATGGCAAGTGGCCGCGTTGGGCCCAACCCCTCCCTTTGTGCCCCGGTAGACCTGAAGGGGGCCAGGCTCCAGCACTGTTCCCAGGCAACCCAGCTGGTATCAGTTCTCCCCCCCCACCCCAGTCACGGACCTGCTCCAGAGAGGCCCCGATTCACTGTCTGCAGCAGGCAGCCCCGGTCCCGCGCACAGAGCACTGGCTGTGCCAGGCCGTGGCAGTGTCCCCGCCAGCTCTGCAGAGCGCCCCACCGAGCCCCACAAGCCTGGGAGGAGGAGTTCTGAGCATGCCCAGGAAGCTGAAAGGGAGAGGATGCCTCGACCCATAAGGGACCCTCTAGCCAGAGCAGGGCAAGCCGAGGGACAGCTCAGAGGGACTCGTGGCCAGGCTGGGGGCCAGCAAATGGCTGCTCTGGTGTCGCTGTGGCGCACAGGGGTCCCCATGGCCTCAGCCAAGCCCTAGCCTCTCCTTGCTGGCCTGCTCAGCTGGGATGAGACCAAGCTCCCCCCGGAAAGGCAGAGCCAGCCTGGGCGTCGTTGACCCAGCGCAGAGCCGCTGCGGTGAGGCAGCCGGGCCAGGCAAGGCCAGACTAAGAAAAGCTGCAGCCTGGGGCCCCAGGCTAAACAGGGGGGCTGCAAAAAGTTCTGGGCCACTCAAGATGCAGATTTTTGTGGGCCCCAGGCTGCAGCCATAGGCACAGGAAGTAGGATGTTGCAGCACCCCCAGGTTTTGCACCCAGCTCTGCCACCAGCCCTCAGACCCACCAGCCCTGCCACCACTGCCACGCAACCCACCAGCCCCAGGATCCCGCTGCCGGCCCTGGGCTCTGCAGCTGCCCCCGCCTGGGGCGGTGACAGCTGCCAACTCTCCCGGGCTGGACGCCACGGGCAGCAATTAATCCAGTCTGTCCAATCAACGTGGCAACCAGATCGCAACAGGTCTGGGGGCAGCTCAGCACCCCCACACCGAAAAGAGTTCCAGCCCCACTGGCTGCTGCCACTCAAACCCATGTCCCAGCCCTGTCTACAGGGGGAGGGACAGAGAAGCAGCTTTGCACACAAGTTCTGACCTCATGCTTCCATGCCCTGAAGGCCCCGCCCCCACAGCTCCCATTGACCGCGAGTCCCAGCCAATGGGAGCTGTGGGGGCAGGGCCTGCAGGTGAGCACAGGGCAGCACACAGCCATCTGTCCCCTCTTCCCCAGGGCCTGTGCACTAAGGGGAGCTGCCAGTCAAACATCCCACCCCTCCAATCTACTGCCCTGAGCCCCTTCCTGTACCCCAAACCTCTCATCCCCAGCCCCACCCCCGGAAGGAGCCCTCACCCCTCCTGCACCTATCCCTCTCCTGCACTCAGAACCTCTTCTTATTGGGCCCACCCAGGAGCCTTGGGGGGCACTAAGTCCAGTAGCCCCAGCCGAGTTTGTTTGGCCCTGGATTCAGGCTGACAAATGCCACCAGTGGGATTGTCCCTTGAGCTGCTGCTGCCTGCGATAGGGAACCAGAGTCTGAGGACAGTCCCTCAGCAGCCCAGCTGCTCCCCAGAGGGGCCATGCTCCCCCCACCCCACCCCCACCACCTGCTCCCTGTACCTTCACAGCCCTCTTGATGCCGCTGATGGCGGCGGCGAAGAGCGAGCGGATCCTGTGCTCGTCGCGGGCGGAGTCCGCATGCCGGAGGCACATGAACAGGATGTAGGCTGGCAGCCCAGGCAGGGTGTCGGGATGGTGCTGCAGTTTGAAATCTGCAGGGCAAGAGGGAACGAGCAAGTCTGTGATGGCCTGTGCCCATGGGCAGCCCCACCCCTGAGATCCCCCCCCCACCACCACAGAGAGGTGGGTGGGTGTGTGGCCCCAGCCTGCTGGCCAGGAGCACCAGGGAGGGCAGCAAAACTCCATCCCCAGAACTCGACAGCAGGTGTCATGGGGGTGGAGTGTGGGTGGGGCCAGGCTGCGCCTCCCCCTGCCTAGGTTACTGGCTGCCCACACCTTTGCCCTAGTCAGCCAGGAGCCTGAGGGCTAGCCACAAGCAAGTCCTGGCCCACAGCAGCTGCTGACCTTGTGACAGGAGGCAGGGCCTGCCCCGGAGCATCAGTTGTGGCCGGCAATGTGGCCCTGCACTCAGCACCGATTTCAGATCCCCACAGGAGCCACCAGATGTCAGCTGTAGGCCCTCACACCCCATCAGAGCAGCCAGGCTGGGTCCTGTCTGCCCAGTGCCATGTGCCCCATGGCCTTCCAGCCAGACCAGGGATCTCAGAGCAGGGATGTTCAAGTGCAAGCAATTGACTCATTGAAGAGTCACATTTTGTGTTGACTATTCGATTAGTCGATAGAGCGCCTCCGCCTTTGAAGTGTAGCAACAGCCCTAGGGCTCTTGCTACATTTCAAGGGCAAAAGCACCGTGGAGCCTGGGGTCAGCTGAGGACTCCCCCACTGACCCTTGGCTCTGTGTGGTGCTGCTGCTTTGAAACACTGTATGGAGCCTGGGAACACCCCAGCTGACCCCGGGATGCATGCGGGCGTTTCAAAGCAGCAGTGCCACGTGGAGCCCAGGGTCTGGCCCCCCCAAGCTCTACACAGCGCTGCTGCTTTGATGTACCTCCTCTTCCCCCACTTGCTGCCTCTTTCAGATAGAGGCGCGGGGGGAGAAAGAAGAGACTAGTCGACTAGCCGGTCTACTATCCAAAAAGCATTTGCTTAGCAGGTAGTAGACTAGTCCTTCCCATCCCTCTCTCAAAGGCCCAGTCTGTAGCATCCATCACCCCAGAGCAGCATTGCCCACCCGTCACCTTGCCTGCCATTAGCACCTCTCCCTGTGTAGTCCCCTTGGTGGCTTCGTCTGTCCCCTGCCCACGAGCTCGGCCAGGTCCAAGCCACTTCCCCTCCTGCCAGCTTGGGTGTGCAGCCAGACAGCGTAGGGAACAGTCTGGTTAGTGTTCAGGGAGGAAGCCTCCAGCAGCCGACGGTCCCCCTCCAGCTGAGGAGCAGCCTATGCTGCAGGGTGGGGTGGGCCCATGCCAAGTGTGGGGGTGGCTGGCAGGACTGACACTTAATGCCCAAGTCACCAGCCTCACAGGAGCCTTCCCTCCCACATCCTGGCTGCTGCATCAGGAGGGCACACCAGCTTCTTCCAGCAGCTGCTGGCCCCCTTTCCTGGAGGGAGGAGCCTGGACTGGCCCAGGGCTGGTCAGGGCATGGTGAGGACTCTGGGCTGCAGCCCAAGAGGATTTCAGTCAAGCGCGGTCACTGCAGAGCTGACACTGCCCTGGCCTCTCCTGACACGGCCCTGACCCGGGCAGGCTGCAGCTGTTTCATTCGCCCCAAAGACACCGGCCCCGAATTAGCAGACAAAATCCCCAGCTCTTTGCAAAGGGCCTTGAGCCACTAACAGCTCCATCACCCCTTCCCCTGCCCCAACTAAAGGGGGCAACTGGACAGGACATCAAAGCCAAGCTCCGGTAACACAGGCTGGCTCCAACCAGCACCCTTACCCCTCCCCCAGTCCTGGCTGGACCCCGCTAGCCAAGCTGCGTTGTGCCCCGTGCTCCTGCACTACCCCAGAGGTGTCAAAGGGACACAGTCTTTACTCCCTGTGTAGCCTGATGCCTCTACCCCAGAGCATCCCAGCCTCACTGATGCTTTGAATGGGACTGGGCGGGCCCGGCCATGGCTGGAAAGGAGCCACATTGGAGGGCGACACAAGAGGAGCTAGGGAAGTTCACAGGGGCCATTGGGAACGGCCCATTCCCAGCTGGGGACGCACCTGCCCAGGGAGCCTTCCCGAGGGCTCCGGAAGGCGACATTTGTCCCCATTTTCCATTTAGCAACTTGCTGGCTTCCCTGCTCCAGAGCCAGCATCTCGCTCTCCTAGTGCAGATTCCCCAGGCTCCCCACCCCACATCCTGCCCAGGAGCCACCTTTCACCCCCCTCCCAAGGAGCTTCTCTGCACCTGGAGCGCTGTGTGCGCCTCGGCCCGGCCGTGGCACCTCTCCACTCAGCTGCAGCATGTGCTGCACGACGGATGCCTCGGTGCCTGCTGCTCCGCATTGCGCTAGCCTCTTGTCGCTGCTCTAGCGCTCGACAGGTCTGGCCTGCTAGGGGCAAGCCACTGGGGAGCAGCAGAGGCCTGACCCCTCCCACCCTGTAGGTCCTGGGGCCGCAGGTTCGAGCCCAGGGTTGGCACCGTCTGTGCAGACAGGAGGGGGCCAGCACGGGCCAGGACAGACCTGACCCCGAGGGCTCCAGTCCCCACCTGTGATGATGGCCCTGATCAGGCGCCCCTCATCCTCAGCTTTGCAGCCCAGCATGCCCTCCAGAGCCCTGGCTGGCCACAGGACACCAAGGGGCCTTTCTGCCTCTTCCGCCTTCACCTTGTGCTCCAGCCACATGACCTCTCTGTTCACTGTACCAGAAAGAAGAGCAAGAACATGAGACAAAGCACCCATGTGGGTCTGGGGCCTTGTAACCGACTCCCAGGTGGGGGAGGACCCCCATCCCTCCTCTGCCCATCTCTCCTGGAGAACACCGCCCAGGCAGAGAACAGGCTCAGCTGGAGAGGTGGAAGTGGTCCTGCTGAGCAAGCCACATGCCTGCCCAGGATGCTGCTAGGCAGCCCTGGCAAGCTAAGGGTTAATCTGTAAGCGTCCAGTCTAACATCAGCTGCCCAAAACCCAGCCAGCACCTTCTTGGCCTGTCTTTGGTCCCTAGAGCACCTGCCCCAGCTCTGGGGTTGGCAGGTGCCCTAAGGGGCAGATATACTAGGGTGGGACTTGCTGCTCCCAGCCCCCCCCTCTCCCAGTAGCCAAGGGGCCACTTTAGTGGCACTTGCAGATATGGAGAAGGGCTGCTAAGCTCTGCATGGGGCCTCTGGGAGCACAGATCATCCCAGAGCCCGGAGCTTTACAGCCAGGCTGGCGGGAGCTCTGCTGTTGGCAGAGGACACAGCTGGCCCAGAATAGCTGCTTAAAGTGGCTTTTCTTTGCTCATTTCTGCTGCCTGTGGAGCAGCCCAGTGAGGATGGGTAGCCATGCCCCCAGCAGGTATGGGGGAGGCCAGAGATGCCAGCATTAGCCCCTCCGTGGGCACAGCAGCCCATGTCCAGCCTGGCCGGCTCAGTGCCTGGCAGTACCACTCCCCAGGCACGGGGCACCACACCATCCGAGCTAGTGCACAGGCACATTCGCCAGCCCCCAGGGCCGCCAAACTGCCACGTACCGGCTGGGGGACAACATCAGGGCAGAACCCTTTGAAGCCTGCCACAAAGGCAGCTGGTCTCCCAGCCTGGCCAGTCCCCAGAGGCACCTGCCTGTGAGATCCTGGATTTGCTTCATGGAGGCTTTCAGCTGCTTCCGGAGCTGCAGCATGCTCCTCTCCTGCCGCTCCAGCTGCTCCGCCAGGTCCTGGAGCACAGAGGAAGGGACAGGCCAGAGACTGCAGCCCCGGCACCGCCTGCTGCTGGGGACGGGGGCTCCTCACTTTCCGATACACCCTCCCAGCCGGCAGCAGAGGGAGAGCAACTGGCCCCAATGCTGCCCCTGGCTACTGGCATCTCTAGGAGGCTCACAGCCTCTCCATGGAGCCCAAGTCCCTGCACGAGGCGGCAGGGGTGGTGTATGCACCACCAGGGCGTTTACCCAGCATGTTGGGTGGCACAGAGCCTTCACTCCAAGCACAAGCTCTCGCCTGGCCCCACAGCAAGCACCTAAGTGCCAGCCCAGCTGTGCCGGGCTCCCACCCACCCCCTTCACCTGGTCTGGCTCCCGGCCCCCTCACCAGGTTCTCTCTCTTCAGCTGCACTAGCTGATGCAGGAGCCCATCTTCCTCCTGATGCTGCTGCAGGTCCTGGATCAGGCTCTGCTGCTGCTGGCTCAGCTGCTTCAGGGAACGGACGTCCAGGCGGAGGCCTTCCAGCTCCTGCTCGTGCTGCTGCTGCTGCTCTTGCAGCTGGCTCTGGAGCAGCCTGCAAGAGAGGGCACAGTCATGTGGAGGTGCCAGCCACTGGCTCACCAGGCAGGAGGTGGGTGAAGTCTCTCCACCTCTCCAGGTGGAGACAGGTAAGTTATCCCCATTTTACAGTGAGGGAAACTGAGGCTGGGGTTGAAGCCGCTCAAGTCAAGGCAGATTTGACTCCACCTAGGGAGCAGACTGTCATAATAGGTGAACTTGGTGCCACGTCCAAACAAGCGCACGTCCTCAATATTGGTGCACAAGACAAAGGTTGCTCTGCTCACGGATGGAAAGTCTTAGAGGGACACTGGTCATGAGTTTATCTAGCCCATTTTTCCAAGGGGGGCCCCTGGGGGCAGAGCCATGCCTGACTGTTGGGAGGTTCAGCTCCCTCCGCTGCCCATGACTGAAGAGCTTCAGCCAAATAGTTGGATTTAGAAGTGCTGTGTGATGCCCACAACGTTTTGGCACCTGAGGCGGGGAGCTCAAATGACGCCCCATAGCCCCTCGCTTGGGCCAAAACTTCAAGAGGTCTCAATTCTCTGGGTCCTAGTGGCACCCTGCCCCCTGCCCAGTCTGGCACCTGAGGCAGACACCTCAGTTCGCCTCATGGTAAGGCCAGCCCTGCTCCTGGGACTTGTAGTCCAGCTAGGTAGCCTGGCCCATAAAAAGCCTGGGAGCTTGAAGCATGCAAACTACATCTCCCATGATGCACCCCACCCCCAGCAGGGAGGCTGCAGTCCAGCATAGGAACCCAGCCTACCCAGAATGGGAGCAAGTAGCACTCAAAGCCCAATAGCCTTTCAAAATTAAATTGTTTGGTTCCCTGCTAAGTGTTTTAGGTTTTCCCCAAAATCATTTTAACTCCCCCTTCCCCCACGCCACATTGCAGCCAGCACTACCTTAAGCCAGTTTTGTGAAGTTCTGGTGTCCCACAGCTGCCCAGTCACACCTGGTTTACAGCTGACCAGCCCCACACCAGCAAGTGCGTGTGAACAGCTGGAATTGGTTGAGTCTCCCACTCAGAGTGCTTTGAACCCTGCACCTCGCTCCGCGCTGGCCATTCACCCCAAGCGTCCCTGCAGCCTCAGACAGCCTGCAGCTCCCTGGGGCGACCCGCTATGGCAAGGCGCGCCGGCAGGGCTGGTTTTCAAGCCTTCTGCAAAACGCGGGTGTACCAGACTGCTGGGCAGGGGAAGCGGGTCTGTAACTGACTCACTTGTTGGAAACCTGGACAGCATCATAGGCATATTTCAAGTCCTCCTCCATCAGCGAGTCTGCCTCGATCATCTTCTCCGGGCTCTTGCTCAGCCCCAGGATCTCTGCAGCGTTCTGCTGGGGGGAAGGAGATGACTGAGAACCCACCAGTCAGGCAGCAGGCCTGTGCTGAGGCCCTCTCCCCCACCCCCACTGCAGCGAGGGACGCGAAGGGAGGGCGAGTCTCACCCAGCGCTTGAAGAGCTCAAAGGGCTTCCTCTCGTGAGCCAGCTGAGCCTTGGCCCTGCGCAGCTCCTCCCGCGTTCTGGCCAGGTCCTCGGTGACTGCGTTGAGCTGTCCCAGGAGAAGGAGATAGGCCTTCTCCAAGGGGTCCTGGCCATCCTCGTCAGTGATGGAGGAGCGGGGGCTGTCCGACATGGCCCTGCTCTTCCAGGGGCCCCTCTCCTGGTCCAGGGGCTGAGATGGGGACTGTGGGGAGGAGAACCAGGCTAGGGGCTCATTCGAGTACGGTCCCAGGGAAGTTAGACACTCGGGCTCGCCACCCACAAACATTGTGGCCGTCAGCCAAGAGGCAGCACAGTACAGATCAGAGCAGGGAGCAGGTTTATTCCGGACTCTGCCACCAGGCTGCAGGCTTGGCCAGCTCCCAGACCAGATGAGACCTTGGGTGGGAGGAGAGGTGCTGCACAGGCCGTGCACGGAGCCCCTTGGAACAGGTGCTGACCAAAGGCTGTTTGCAGGCACCTTCCCGGCTGAAACAAGATCAGCAGCACAGCCCATCCCAGCAGAGGGGCCTTGTTATTCCCGCCCACCCCCCGCGCTTTGGCACCGCATGCTGCCACCACAGGGCATTCTCGGGGTGCTGGTCTGACTGCCGGGCGAGGGAGGTGCTGGGCTCTGGCAGGCTGCTGGGGGAGGTGGGACTAGAGATGGGCAGAACAGCTGGTCCCAGGAAGCAGGGCAGTTCTGAAGGGGCGCTGGACACAGCTCTACCACGCTCCCTGTCTGTGCTCAGCCCAGCCCGCTCCGGAGCCCACGTGCTCTGCTTCCCACCCAGCGCCAGGGCAGAAGCACAACCATGCCCTGAGCCAGGTGGCTAGTGCGATGCAGCATCTCACTTCGCTCTGCTGGTCTGTATCCTCCCAGGACGGCACCGTGGACAGAGAGGACGGGTAGCTGCCTTTGGAGTCCAGGATGCTGTCAGAGGAAGGGGACCGTCGGAGGCTGGGGGTTCGCTGGTGTGGGGACAAAAGGAACAAGGATGCATTATACAGTGGCTGAAGGTCCAGTGGGGTCAGCATGGGGTGCGGGGACTAGGCGGGTAGGGGAGACTGCTCAGAGCTCACAGCCTTATCTCGGCAGCGGGTACGGGGAGGGACGGTCCCCTCTGATCTCTGGGAGAGCAGGGGGAGGGATGTGGATGGTGCAGGCATGATGTTAACGTAGGGCTGGGACTTTCCCAGAGAGCTGAAGGAGGCTGGCTTCAAGACACCCCCCACCAGCATCAGGGTGAGGCTCTGGCTACAGGGCACTTTGCCAGGCGGGTCCCAGCCCTGGGACCATGAGTTATGGGTGAGCGATGGCAGCACTTGGACCAGCAAGCACCTGCTGCTCCTTGCCCTCCTACACCTGCTTCCACCCAGCCGGCCTCCTTGAGAATCCTTCAGCACAAGCTCCCTCCCTTCAGCGGCAGCCTGTCGCCCCGTCTGGCTCCCCAGGATGCCTGGGGTGGGCCCGGCCCGGCCGGCTCACCTTGTGGAAGGCCACCTCGTCCTGCAGGTTCTCGCAGTGCTGCTCCAGGCGGGCGTACTCCGTCACCAGGCTCTGGTAGCGAGTCCTCTCCCCCTCCAGCTGGCCCAGCAGCTCCTGGCTCTCCGCCCTCACACAGCGCAGCTGCTCTGCAGGGGAGGAGGAGAGCAACGGCTGACTGGGGGCCGAGGGGGGGTGGATGCACCAGGGCTCTGCTCCCGGAGCACCCTGCGGAGGAGCACACCCCGGCTCAGGGCACGGACCTCAGAGGGCAGGAGGGTTGCTGGGAGCCCTAGCAGGAGAGGCCTGTGCCCTTAGCAGCATGGCCAGTGACCCCAGGGGTTCAGCTGCTGGCTCAGGCCAGGCTACACTGTTCCCCTGGTTTGGGGCTTGGGGCCAATTTTGACCCCTGGGGTGAGGCTGGGCAAGGCCCCCCCCCCCTTGGGGCCACAACAGGCTCTGCATGGCTGGGAGCTGCCCAGTCCTTGGTGCTGGTGCTTCCCAAACAAGGCGCTTTGCCTAGAACAGAGGCTGGGCAGGGCCAGGAGGCCGGTTGCCCTGGCAATGCTGCCACCCACCAGCACGGGTGCTCTGCAGGACATGCAGTGGCCCACGATCCATGGGCTCAGGCCACAGAACTGGGTGGCCCCGCGATACCACCCCCTCAATAGGTTTCCGGGAACGAGCGCTGGTGGGGGAGGACACAGCACCGGGGGCGGAGGGACCCGGCTACGCAGGGTCTGGCCTCCGAGCTGCATGGCCCACAGAGCAGGGAAGTCTGGGTTCGCAGACCGACGGCACCGTTCACCTGCCCAGTCCAACCTCCCGCCTCGCCAGGGGAGTACGCTGCACCCCCACCCCCACCCGCCAACGAGCCGCAACTCCATCGCTCAAGGCCTCCCGACAGACTCCACCACTTCCTGCGGGAGCTCATGCCAGGGGCCCGGGCCTAGCTGGGAGTGCCCAACGGCAGCCAGATGGCCCACGGCTTCCCCACGGGGCAGGCAGGTGCGGCTCAGCACAGCAGTAGTACAGGGACCAGCGGGCGCCCAGCTGGCAGTCACCAGTTGCCAGCCTACCAGAGCTGCTGTGGCCTGGTTGGCACAGCCACAGTCACTCCTGGGGCACCCCCAGAATCCAGTCCCCAGCATGGCGGGGAGGGGCAGGGCAGGATTTTACCTTCCAGGTCCTGAGACTGCTCCATGATCCGCTGGTTGAGAGCGTCCTTCTCTTCCTTCAGATTGGATTTCACGGCTTCCAGCTCCGCCAGGCGCTGGGGGCAGAGAGGGGCAGTGCATCTGACCCTGACAGCAGTCCAGAGCTATGGGGCAAGAGGACCTGCCAGGGGCCAGTCAGGCTGAAGGGCTTCTCCATCCTCCCCCTGCCCTGCCAGCCAGCCCCGAACAGGGGATGTATGACAGGTGTGGCAGAGTTCTACTTTTGAGGGATAGAATTGGGGGGGGGGGGGAGGGGAGGGAGGAGGAAAATCTTTAAAGGCCAGTAGATAGTGTCCAGGAGTTTAGCTCTTTGGCTTAAAGCTTTTAGTCAGTATTGCCTGTCAGAACCATGCCACATAGTGGGTTTGATTCCAGAATGTTTCTCTGGCTTGGACCTCGTTCTGAATGAAGTATTGGACAGTTTATGCCTGCAGGGATATTTACTGATACAATCAACTCCTGCCAAGTCTACATATAGGCTAGCTTGGTTAGTCACCAGAGTGTGCACAGCATGCTAGCAAAGAGCCTGCTTACAGCATCTCCCCCTCACAGCTGCTCCAGAGAGGACAACCAACCTACTACTGCTGCCAGCCATTGGAGCTGCCCTGTATGTTCAGGGACACCCATGACCGGCTGGGATGGGGGATTGTTGCTCTTTGGGACCAGGGCCAAGGAAGGAAAGTTTCAGGGTTAATTCTGCAGCAGTTCTACCTAAGGATGTTAATATTGAGTAGTCAACAGAATTTCCATCAACTAGTCAATAGGCACTTGTACATTCTTCCTTTGAAATGTACAAGAGCTCCCACTGGAAGGAGGAATGTGGACCTATGCGTGCAGCCCCGGGCCAATGGCAAGTCCTGCTGACTCCAGGCTGCATGCGGGCCAGCTTTGAAATGTACAAGATCCCCAGCAGAGTCTCTTGTGCATTTCAAAGCATGGAGCCTGGGGTCAGCGGGGGACTCCGTGCAGCATTTCAGTAGAACCCAGGATCAGCTGAGGAGTGCCCTGCTGACCCCAGGCTCCATGCAAACACTGCCACGGCGTTTCAAAGAGGCAGTGCCGCATGGAGCCTGGATATGGGCTCAAAGCAGCAGTGCCGCACGGAAGTACCCCGTTCCCCACCCCCCTTTGCTGCCTCTGATAGGGGTGGGGAATCTACTAGTCCTTAACATCCTTAGTTCTACCTTCTCCTCTCACCCAGAGCTATCACTGGCCACCCATCAGCCAGCCAAGCGCCTCCCTCTGCCCCGCACCTGCTTCAGCTCCTGCAGCTCCCGGCCCAGTCTGCCCTCTGAGCAGCTCTTCTCCAACTCCATGTGCTGCAGCTGCTCCTGCAGCTCCCGGATGTGCCTCTCCTGAGCCTTGTCCTCCTGCAGCCGCTGCACCTCACCACGCAGCCGCTCCACCTCCCCGCCGTGGGAGGCTCTCAGTGCTGACAGCTGCTCTGAGAGGCTCTGGTTCTCCCTGGCCTGTGGGGACAGCACCTGGAGCGCTAGAGCCGGGTCAGGCCTGGAGGAGCTGGGAGATTCCTATCCAAGCACTGAACAGCAGGGAACCAGCTTGGGGTGGGGGAAAATCCAGAGAAGCTGCCTCAGCTTCATCCTGCCAGGCTGCCCCATCATTCCCTGCAAAGCCAAACTGCTCCCAGAAGTCAGGTACTAGCCACAGCACCCCCAAACCGAGCTCAGTTGGCCCCAGGCTGGGGAAACAGGCACAGGAGGAGGAATGACTTCAAGGCCACCACTGCCTCAGGGCTGGCAATGGAACCCAGGAGTCCTGCTTTACAATCCCTGGGGCACGCAGGCCAGCCCTTCCCTGTCTTGGGCCTTCCCCCTTGCTCAGCCTGAGGTGCCAAGCACGACATGCCTAGGCAGCTAGAGGAGTGACAGCTTGCACACACCCCCAACAGAGACCAGGTGCTGCTGTGCCAATGCATGCCAGGGCAAAGCCGAGCCCAGCCCATCTCCAAAGCGTGCTGAGCAATCCTGAGTCAACCTGTGCCTTGAGTCCACACACACACACACACACCCCTTCCCCAGAGAGCAGAGCCCAATGCTGCCTCTCATAGGAACCCTGAGCTCCCCTGCGGCAGCCTTTGGCAGAGGTGCTGGATGTATCTGGGCCAGAGCACGCTCACCTCTGCCCTTCGCTCTTACACCAGCTCGCCCAGCCCAGCGAGATGGCCTCCGGCCTACACGGGTAAAGCCCATGTGGTTGTAGGATTGATGTGAAGTCCCTTTAATCCAAAAGGCCCTTCCCTAGCAGAGAGCACAGACAGATGGCAGCGCCAACCACGCCCACTGGTAAATATTCAGCGACAGAACACAGCGTGCAGGGCACGAGCTAAGCCAGAGAGGCTGCAGGCGGGGGAGGGCGCAGACGGAGGCAGAGCAAGGCACTTACAAGCAGCATCTGCAGCGGGGGCTTGCAGCTGCCCCATAGCCACACCAACATTTTAAATTGGTAAATGGGGTGGCCCCAAATGCCCCAGTCACCCCTGAGCAGCTGCTCTGTAGTGCAGGAGTGGGGTGGGGAGGAGAGGTTCCACACAGGGGCATGAGCATGTGGCACCCTCTAGAGCCACTCAGGGCCCCCCCATTCAATGCCCAAGAGGGGACCGGAGTAGGGAAAGCAGGGTCCAGGATCCTGCTCCACCAGGAAAGCTCGAGCCAAGTCCCCAGGGACTAGGAGTGAGTCGGATACTGCTAGGGCCAAGCAAGCTTGAGGTTAGAGGGGGCTTCCCCCCAGGCACCTTCTCAGCACAGCATACATGTGCCCACAGAGATCTGAGATTGTACCTTATCATTAAGGGAGTGGAATGCGGCCACCTCTGGAGTGGAGCTTCGCTACTGCATAACAGCTCACAGGAACACAGAGGCGGCGGCGATTACCCAAAGTAGAACGCTAGGGGAGCTTAAGGCAGAATGCAGCTACCCAGGACTCTCAAGCACCCCATGGCAGTCTGAATTCCCATGTAGCTCTGGGGCAGCAGGAGGGGCCGACCCACCCACCTGCTCATCCACTTTGCACTGCAGCTGCACCACTTTGATCTCCATGCCTTTGCTGAGCTGCTTGTAGTGCTCCACCGACTTGGCCTCGATGCGGAGGCGTCTCAGCTCCCTGCGGGCCCGCATGCGCCGGTAGCAGCACTGCAGGTAGACCACAGCCCTGCGGGCCCGAGCGTACGCGGTGCGGGCCAGCCAGCCCCTCACCACGCTCTGGATCACGACGGCTTTCCGGCCGGCCACCAGCTGGGGAGAGGAGACAAGGGCAGCCGAGGGGTAGGGCAGTGCAGTATCTCGGCCAGGCGCCGGGCACTCCGCCCTCACACCCGTCTCCCACCGCGTCTGGGCCGCCGAGCACGCTGGAGAGAATGGGAGCTCTGCTTTGCCCCCGGAGGGTCTGCCCTCGTTCCAGGCAGGCCAGCTGACCCTGAAGGGTACTTGGGCGCAGAGGAGGGGATCCTTGCAATGGTTCTATCCAAGCCTGGAGCACGAGTGAAGCACCAAGGAAGCTCATGTGCTGCCGCCCCTCCCCTGGCCCCAGGGTGCTGGAGCCATTTTTCTAGTGGAGGGCCAAGCATGGAAGCCAGGTTTCTTATTATGGCCCCAAGCCCGTTCCAGCAGCACGGCGCCCACCCCTCCAGCCACCCCGAGCACGGCTGGCCGGGATGGGGTCCTGTAGCGCAGGCTCCGATAAGGCCTGAGCCAGGTGCCAAAGACCCCCCTCTTCCCCCCCTTCCCGCCAGCCTAGGACACTGCCAGGAGATCGTCAGACCAGGGCTGGGAGCCCACAGGAAAGCACAGGGGTGCTCAGCACCTGCCAGCCAGCCATTTGGCAGCAGGCAGAGGTGGCGCAGTGCTGGGCTGGAGGAATGGGTGGGGAGGGGGCTCGGAGTAGAGCTCCCCAGGAAAAATGGAAGTCGGCACCTGAGAGACAAGTACGGCTCCCTAGGCCCGTCTACACCAGTGCAGGCGCCACGAGTGGCTTTGGGCAGGGGTGGGATGCTCCAGTCTGAGCTGTACAGGGGCAGCGTAGCCACCGTGCAGCCCCATCTAGCCTCGGTGCACGCCTGCCCCTGGGATGTGCCAGGAGCCTGAGCAGTGATGGGGCTGCTCCCACAGGTGAGCTGCTCCTGAGCCACCTGACACCCCAGGCTGCTCTAACCCCCAGGAGAGTAGTACAATGGGCATCTGCCCAGGGAGCTGTGGCAAGACTTGCTCTCGCAGCCTGTGGGTTGGGGGGTGGCCCCCCCATTTTCCCCCAACCCTGTGCAGAGTTAAGTTTTTTTCTGTGCACCAAGGCCTGGGCAGATGTGCACCACCAGTAGAAACATGTTGGCAGTGGGTGTTCTGCTCATCAGCTGGGTGGCAGCCCAAGTGCTCAGCTGATGGGAACCCCACTTCCCACTGGGACCCCCTTCGCTTGCTGCCAGGCAAGGCCCCAGGCTTCTCGGACGTGCAGGTGAGCCAATAAGTAACTGCTCTCCTCTGCAGCAAGAGAGGGAGGGGGTCCGAAGAAAAGGGGCTCCTTCCAGATCCAAGGATGCACCTGCAGGCGCCCCCCCCGAGCCATTATCTGGGACTCTTGTCACTCGGTGCCCCCTTCCAAGGGCTGCACCGCCCAGCACAGGGAGCGCATGCAGGACACACCCCCTGACGCTGCTGCGGTGAGCGGCTCCCCACCCCCCAGCCGCGGGCAGGGCTGGTACCTGGCGGTGCAGGCGCCTGGCGAACATGCCACGGGCAAAGGCCTGGATGGTGACGGCTGCCGCGTGGGTGCGAAGGTACGAGCGCCTGGCCAGCGCCATCTTGAAGTGCTTCTGGATGGTGAGAGCAGCGCTGGCTCGCCTCAGGCGCCTGGCGAGTCTGCCAAGGGCAACGCAGCGCTGGTACGGGAAGCCAGAACCCACGGGGCTGGAGGAGTAGAGGTGTGCCCCCTCCTCCTTGGGACAGAGCGACCCCCAGCAGCACAGTCCCAGGGTCTACCCACCTTCTGCGGAGACCCACAGCAGATCCCTGGCACCCCAGGCCAACCCCTCTGCCTCCCTAGGGCACTGCCCAGCCCCCAACCCCCACCCTGAAACACAATCACTTGTGAACAGACTGAAATGCAGCCACCTCTGGGGTGCCATGTGGCTCGCGCCGGTTCCCCCTGCTGTAGCTGTGGGGATGCTGTTTGGCAGTCACTCTCAACTGCCCTGTTAGAGGCTGGGTGCAGCCCAGGGTGTCCAGAGATGATCTCCCCTGGCAGGATGCCAAGGCAGCATTTGAAGGACATCACCGCTCACCTGCGGGCCAGAAAGCCCCGTGCCAAGCGCTGGAGGCAGATGGCTGCGGCTCGCATCCGCAGGAAGCGTCTCCTCCCCAGCCAGCCCCGGAGGCTCTTCTGAATGAGGACGCAGGCTGCTCTCAGCCTCCTGCCACGCAGCTCCTCCAGGAAGGCCACCTGGCCGGCACGGAAGAAGATCTTGCCCTTCCCACACTGGAATTTGCTGGGGTCCTATGGGGAGAGCCCCCCGCAGGGGAGAGAGATCCATGACTGGGCACGTACAACGGGGTGGAGCAAAGTCACACCTGGGTGCTGCATGCTTGGCCCTGCGGGGCACCAGGGCCTGGCCGCTGGACAGACGCCCCCCTCCCCCCAGCTGGCAGGAGTGGGGACTACAGCATCTGGACTGCTCCTGGGAGGGGAGGGAAGGGGGTATTAACCCTCAACTTCCACACCCCCCTCCAGCTGCGGTGCCCCAGACACCAAGCGGCAGAGCCGGGCAGTCCCAGGGGGACCCAGGTGCCTACAGAGGAACGAACCCACCCAGGGTCACAGACTCCAGCAAAGCCAGGGAACAGCCTGGGCAGAAGGGAAGCCACGGCCGCAGGCAGAGACAGGGACACACCCGGGTCTGCCCGAGGAGACTCCGATCTGCGGTGGGGCCATGGAAGGCTGGCCCAGCAGGAAGGCAGCGCCAGCTGCAGAGTGAGGGCTGGCCCAGCACAGGATGCAGACAACACAGCTTGGGGAGGCAGTAACATTCCTGGGGCTGAAACCCTCAATACTCCAATTTGGAAAGGCTGCTGCAATGCCTTCTGGGAGTTGTAGTTCAGGGGTCTCGTGTCCCTTCTCTGCAGCAGGACTTGCCAAGTTCTGCTCACAGCAAACTCCCTTCCAGATCTGCCTGCTACCCCACCCTCCTCCGCAGACACTGCTCTTGGCCAGGGAGAGGCGGTGCTACTCGTCCATATTTCACTGACATGCAGGTCAGTAGCGGGGGCTAGCGCCTGCTTGCCATGCGGCCCCAATTCCACCCCCCCTCTGACCTATGACACCCGTTCCCCTACAACGGCACCGCTGCCCAGAGGGATGGGTCCCACCAGGCCCGTGCTACTGGCCCATGCACAGGCAGGGAGCTCCCTTGGGGCATGGAGGAGGGGCAGCAGGAAAGGCCCGGCACAGTAGCAGCAAGCATTTAAGAGCCTAGAATTTAATCCCCGTCCCCTCCACCCCAGGGCTCTTACTTTGAGCAGCCTCTGGAGGACAAGCCGGCAGGTCTGCTTCTCGTCCCCGCCCATCAGGTCCTCTGGGCGCATCAGAGCCCTGTACCTGCCGAAGAACTCTGCGTACGTCCACCTGCGGAGGGGACAGAAGCCAGCCCCAGGGCCAAGTCAGCCAGCACCAGACACGCACACGCCGCACCCAGCGCGAGCCCCTGGAACAGCTGTACCTGGATGGGTAGCCAGAGGCGCTGATCTGAATGGTTTCCAAGACCCCACAGGCTCTCAGCTGCTCGACAACTCGCCTGGCATCGAACCTAGAGCAGAGGCAGTCCGTGACCCGCATGCAAGGGTCCTGAGGGCTCTGCCACCCCACATGCAGCAAGCCTGGCTGGGGCTGGGCTCAGCCCGCCTCCTTACTCCCTGTTTGTACCACAGCTGCAGGCAGGGGCACCCCTGGGAACCAGGTGCCTGGTTCTCTTGCTGGGGGCAGCAAGAGAAGTCGCCCAATGGGGGCCCAGTTTTGCTATGGCAGGGGGTGGAACACTGCAGCTGGGTTCCCAGGAGTTCCTTGGGGATGCAGGGTCCCCAGCTAGCAGCTCTGGCCATTGCCTGTAGGGCTGGAGCCTCCCCTCCCGTCTCCCCGACCCCAGCGCTGCCAGGCACTCACTCGAAGGGCTGCTTGTGGTCGTTGGGTTTGATGCAGCGGATGTAGTGGGGTGTGGTACAGCCCAGGGTCTCCATGAGCTTGTGCAATGAGGCTTTGAACTGCGAGGGACAGAGCAAGCCGGCTCAGCTCTGGGTGTGACGGCAGGGCCCCAGAGGGCAGCCCACGCACAGCGGCAGAGCAGAGAGCTTTCCGGATTCCACGGGCAGGGCTGGCGGCCCCACAGAGAGCAGGACCCATTGGCCCCAGTCCAAGGGAGAAGGGGAAGCCCTGTATGCAGCCCCTGAATACCCAGCTGCCCTTCCCAGGCCACCTTCTCACCAGGCAGCTCTACCTGGTGCTTCAGATGCTGATTAGCCTCCACGCGGCCTCGCACCAGAGCCCCCAGCCCACCGAGCCTGGTGGCTCAGACCAGCCCCAGCCCGCGGCGTTCCCAGACTGCCATGTGCTTGGGCCCATCCCTAGCCACAGCCCGGGGAAGGCTTTGGAGCAGCTCCTGGAGGGATCTCTGCTCTGTCTACCAGATGGTTGAAGGCCCCGATCTCCAGCTGTGCTGAGCACCTGCTGTTCCCGGAGGCCAGCGGGCTCTGTGGGGGCTCCTCACTTCCAGGGGAGTTAGACTGATAAGGGTTTCTGGAGGCCAAGGAGCACTCCGATACAGCAGTTCAGGGTTCTGCACAGACCAGGACGCCCAAAGCAGCGTTAGAAGGGGAATGACGTGGGGAGGACCATGGGATCAGGTACTGGACACCAGCCCAGCTTTGTACCTGGGTGGAGATGGGTTTTCTGTGCTCCTTGTCAGTGGCCGGCAGAGACCTCCTGCTGGGGCGGACGGTCACTCTGGACCCATGCGACAGGCGGGAGGGTAGAGCGATGCTGCCGTCCCCCTCCTCCGGGAAGAGCTCTGCTAGCAGCGCAGACTGGTGGGGAGAGCAGCAGCATCAGAGCCAGCAGCGACACCTACTGGCCAGCAGGGGCAGGGTGCCTGAACCCCAAATCCTGCCACAGGGGCTCCCACCTGAGCGCAGCACAAGGGACTCTGCAGCCACAGCTCACGACACCCAGCAGCACCGGGAGAGGGGGAGCACGGGCTGCAGGGCTGGCTACACAAGAGCTCCTGGGCTGCCTTCTGCCACCAGCTGGGGCCTGACCCCCATAGGGCCCTGCTGAGTCAGGCAGCACAGAGCAGAGTCTGAGACACGCAGCTTCCGCCTACCTGCCCCCTGGTTAGGAAGTGGCTCACCCCCCCACCCAATTGGGTTATGCAGCAGCCACAGCCCAGCAGGCGGGGCCCAGGGTTCCAGCCCCTGCAATGCACCACATCTCCCCAGGGTCTCCAGGAATTCAAGGTTACAGCAGGGATGGAACCTGCGGAGATCCATCACAACCAGCCCCGCGTCACAGCTTACCTTCTGTGGGTCCCACGGGCGGGAGGGCAGCCAGCCAGGAGAGAAGTGACAGAGCCGTTAGCTGATCAGCAAGTCGCTGCTGGCAACTCCACCCCGCCCCAACAGCTCCCAGGTTGACCCCCCTCATTGTGAGCACAGCCTGGAGCCGCAGGACACCAGCCAGTGCAGACAGCTGGAACCCCCATTCCCAGCCAAAGGCTCCACCGGGGGCACGTCCGGCTTTAGCCTGGCACAGGAACGGGAGTGCAAGCCCCAGGCCATGCTGCAGAGCATGGTTTTGGTGGGGGAGGTCTGGTGCCCCCTGGTGGAGGTGACTCCATTTTATCAACACAAAACTGGCATCCACAGAAGTGAGCCACGGAAACCCACGTCCATGGGCGCAGCTAGAGAGCTGTTATCCGTGGACTGGCAGGGCTCCGACCCACCCAGGCTTAGTCTGCAGCAGCACTGCACTCTGAGCCCCTTCTCCTCTTTCCCACCCCCCCAGACAACTCAGGACTAATGGGGGTCCAAGCCTAGCTTCCTGGATCGCTCCTTGGGCATCTGAGCTCTGCTCTACAGCACCCCCCCCCCCCCCCCGAGAGGGCAGGCTCAGGGCTGTGCAGGTTGTGCTTCTTGCAGGAAGCACATGGGTCCTCACCTTGGCCTCTGGACAGGGCAGATTCCCTCCAGCCCCAGGCCAGCCGTGCCGAGAGCCTGACTGGCAGTGAGCAGGGTGCGGGAAAGGCAGGCCGAGCTTGGCGCAATACCCACGTGAGAGAACGCCCAGTGCGGAGACTCCCTGCCACTCCCCCCTCCCCCCCGTGAGTGGTGCACCTCCCCAAGGGGCACTGCCCTTTCTGACCCACAACCCCCACGCGCTGCCACCTTCCTCTACGCGGTCTGCTCCCGAGCACCCCCTGCCCCCGCCGGGAGGTCCGGGGCTCACCTTGCTGGCTCGGAGGAGCCCAATCAGCTCCGCAGGGACAGTGTCTTGGTTCTTCTCCAGGAACCCCCTGCACTGATACTCCACCTGGGGGGGGAAGGCCATGCAGGCGGCCTCAGCTCCTGGCTAGGAACCTGGGCTTCTCCCGGGGCAACCCACAGGTCTCCAGAGCAGGGGAAGTCAGAACCAGTGGGAGCTGGGTGCCTACAGCTCCTGGCAGGGGCTTTGACGAACCCCAGCCCAGGTCTCCTCCCATCCCCCTGCTGTCCTATGGGGAACGGTTCGGGGTGGGTGGCAGTGCCACTGCCGGTTACACAGGAAGGATGGGGAAGAATTGCACCTAATTAGGTTTAAAAAAAAGTAGTCAGGCCCCGCAGGACCAGCCTAAGCAGGGTGAGAAACTGGTGTCATTCCCAGTGCCAGCCACAGGAGCCAGCCACTGCCCCATCCCACCCAGAGCCTGGATGGAAAGCCACAGACCTGGCCGGCTCGCAGGGCCTCTGCAGAGGTCTAGTCAAGCCCCTGCCTGAGGGGCTCCCAGGGGTGTCTGGCTCTGTCCCAAGGCTCAAAGCTCAGCTGCCTGACTAACCCAGAGGGGCTGGAAGCTCCCCCAGAGCAGCAGCTGGTGCCAGGTGGGGGCAGAGGGTGTCTCCTCGCATTGGCAGTGCCGCTTGCAGCCAGACCCAACACCGGTGGGGAGAGTTAATTTGATTTGTGCCAACTGGGCTAGGCCTGGTCATTGGCCAGCAGCCAAGGTACTTGCCCACCTCTGCAGGAATGCCGTGCCTTATATCTCGCTGCTTCTCCCAGCAGGCCTTGCTCCAAGCCTGTACATCACCTGATTCCTAGGAACTACAAGTCCCAGGATGCCTCACTCTGGGCAGAGCCTATTGTAAGGGGCCAGCACATGGTTACTGACACTGAGGGTGCTTTAGGATCCCCGCCAGCATCTCCCAGGCTAGAGTGCAGAGGCCAGCCTCTAACAGAGCCTGCTCTGTGTTTTCAGTCTGCTCACTGGAGCAGGGAGCCCGGCCAGCCCTGGAGGGAGGGTAGCAGGAGACTCACTGGGCCCTGGTGCACAGGGAGGAGGCTGTGCCCTGCAGCCAGCCTCCTGGGCACCCCTCTCCAGTGCAGCACGGACTGGGCAGCCATGAACTGCAGGGACACTGTGGCAGAGGGAGCTTTGCAGCCGGAGCCCTAGGCCTGCTGGGTTCCCACGCTCCTTGGAGAAGCAGGGCTCTCCCCACGGGAGTCACAAGGAGCCCAGCGGGGTTTGGGCGAGAGAAACCAGTGTTCGGATTCCTCCCAGCCAGCGCCGTTCTCACCCCGACCTTTGGGAAGCCTCGTAGCCGCGCCGGTGCCCCCATGCGCCCTCCCTTGCCACTAGGCTGCCATGGGCCCACCCCCAAGCCCTCACCTTGCCAGCAAAGTGCTGGATGATGAAAGCCTCCGTGGACATCTTGGGCTTCTGGAAGTGGGGGCTGTGGTGAAGGTGCTGGTCATAGAGCTTCTGCGCCCAGCTCCTGTCACTGCCCTTGGGCATCTGGAAGGGGAGGAGGAGTCAGACAGCTGGAGGCCCGGGGGACGGGACTCGTGTCACTGGCCCCCTCCCCCAGAGGGCAGCCACCTGCAGCTGCTATTTAGATGGGTCGATGCCAAGGCCAGCTGGGAGCACCAGGAGCCTCTGGGCTGAGACAGGCCTGAGAGAATCCCCCAGTCTGAGACATGTGCCCTCTCAATCTACCCCCCCAGGACATGTGGGGGGGCAGGTGGGCTCAGGCCAGAGAGGTCCCATTCCATGGGCTGGAAGGGAGCACTAGACCCTCCTGCCTGCACCAAGCCAGCCTCGCCCTGACCCCCCGGGGAGCCGGGCAGGCGCTCACCTTGCACTCCTCATTCAGCAGGTCCAGGATGCCCAGCTTGGCCTCGATGAGGTCGATACACGGCTGGTTGTCGGAGAAGTCGATGAAGGCCCAGGGGATCCCCTCCCTCACGTACTCCTCCTGCTCCAGCTTAAAGACATGCTGCAGGGGCAGGGGGTGGAAACAGGGTCAGGGCAGGCTGGCTTGCTGAATGAGGCGCAGGGCTGGGGTCAGACCGCTCATGCGAGGGTTCTCGGGGCCCTGAGCAGCCAGCCAGCCCTCCTCCCTGGGAAGGTGCTTGAGCATCCCCCGCCTGGAGAGCGGCTTCGAGGGCACTCCTAGCTGTGCACCACAGGTCAAGGGGAGACTCCGGCCCCAGGCTGCCTGCCTGACCCAGCAGCTTTGCTCAGCCCTGCCGTGGCGGGACTGGGACTCGTAAAGGCCTTCGACAAGCAGCCGAGGGCACAGCCCAGAGACGGAGCCCCAAAAAACATGGCCAGCAGCCTGCTCTCCGGCAGCCACCCCAGCTGAACCCCCGGCCTGACCACTGTGGCAATTCACTCCCCTGGGGAGCGGGTAATCTGGGGCCGACGGGAGACGCTGAGAGCTCCGGCCTTGCAGCCTCCCACCCGCCCCCGAACAAGCAGGAGCTGTGAAAGCCAAGGCATGGCGGGCAGGGCCAGGCCAGAGGTCAATTCTCTGCAGCTCACTGTTTAGCGGGATGACAGCTCGGGGCAGCTCCCTGCTGCTAGAGCTGGCAGGGGGAGAAGGATGCTAGAGCCGGCAGACTCCCTCCTCCTCCCCATTTAAAGACTATTTTCATTCAGTTTCTGAACAAAAAGTTTAACAAAATGCACTTAAAAACCCTTTTGATTTATCAATTTGTTCCAATTTAGACACCGCTTAGGAGACACTGGGGCTTGTGGGGAACAACACGAAACTCCAGTACCTGCTGTGCTAGCAGGGACCTGCCAGCTCTTAGCCATCTAGGGCAGATGTTCAGCATGTCCCTGGGCAGCGCCCTGAGGGCCTGGAGGGACATGGGAGGGACTTAGCAATTGCTAGTGCACCCCCAGGGGCTGCCCAAAGCTCTGAGAGCAGCTGAGTGTCCTGGATCAGGGCACCAGCACCAGGCTCCAGACAGAGCAGGGGTGGGGAGGTAGGAAGACGGCTGTTCAGGTGAATTCAGTTCTTGGCATTACTGGGGCACCCCAGCTGTCCACCAGGGCCTGGCCCCAGGCCCCCTACAAGGACATGGGAGCCCAGCAGCAGAGCCTGGACAGCCGCACTGACCAGGTTGAAGTGCTGCTGCAGCTTCTCATTGGCGTAGTTGATGCAGAACTGCTCGAAGCTGTTGACTGCGAAGGTCTCGAACCTGGGGGAGAGGAGCGGGGTGACCAGGAGGGCAGGGGAGCTGGCAGGGCCTCTCCAAAGGCTAGTGCTTTACACCAGGGAGAATTAGTGGGGAGTGAGTCCAGCTGTGTTCAGCGCGAGAGCCAAGAGGATCCCTGGGCTGCACACCCCTCTATTCTGTAAGCTCCAGTGATGGCCCAAGTCAGGGTGGGGAACCTCAGCCCCCCCAGCATTGGGGAGCCCCCCCATGGGGGGCTAGAGCACACAAAATCTATTCGGCTGGGCCCCCCAGGCTCAGGGGTGCAAGGGGAACATGGGGAGTATTTCTTAGTTGCGGGTCATGGCAGTGAGGGTTTGCTTCTCACTGTGTGCCCCATCCCAAAAGAGGTTCCCCACCCTGGCCTAGAGTTGACAGCTGGCTGTCCAGAACCGTTGGGTCTTCTGGAGGATGGCCTAGAGCAGCGACGGGCAGGGAGCACTCCCCAAGTGCACGGGCAAGAGCAGGAGACGGGGGGTGGGGGGGGCCTGTACTGTGCCCCTAGCTGGCTAAGCCCCACGAGCACAGCTTCAGGCAGCAGCTTATTGCCAGCCACACCCCCTACGCTTGGCCACATGGGAAACCGAGTTCCAACCTCCAGGTAGGTGCCTCCACCCCACCCAGCCAGGGGCCTGGGAGCAAAGCAACAGCAGGGACCACCCTGGAGTGCTGCTCGGCTGGAGAGTGAGGACTCCCAAGCTCAGAAGGCAGCCTCCCCCTCCCCTGAGGAGATTCCTGAGGGAACCAGCTGGGGCATGGAGCAAGTCCTCCAGGCAGCCCGTGCTGAGCCATGGTCCCTGGGCACCAGAGGGCAGCCCTCCGTGGGGGCGGTCACAAGGCCAGTTCACTAGTACTAAGAGGTTTCACCAGGAAGGACCCTGGGCCGGTTTGCAGGGGTGAGCAGACGCTGGTCCAACCCCCTCGAGGAAGGCCGGTCTCCCCACAGGCCCGGCTCCTACCCGTAGATGTCCAGGATGCCGATGGAGGCGTGCGGCCTGCAGGACGCCCGCAGGGCTTTGTTGATCCTGATCACAATCCACTTGAAGAGCTGCCCGTAGAGGTGCTTGGCCAGGGCGTCGCGAGAGTTCAAGGCCTGCTGCCTGGACAGGGGCTTCACGTAGGTCTCGCTGGCCGTGACCAGCTTGCGGTAGCAGAGCCAGCGCGAGGCCTGGGACTTCTCCACGCCCAGCAGTGTGCAGAACCGGCCCAGGGCCTCGTCCTCCGGCTGCACACACAGACCCCACCCATCAGTGGCGCTGCAGGGAGAGCCCCTGGGGAGCCTCAGCAGCGCACCCCATTTCGAGCCAGCAGCCCAAGGCCCATGCAGCTCAGACACCTGCCCCACCCCCCTTACCTCCAGCCCGGCACAGGCCAAGGCCACCCCTCTGCAGCTGTCACCAGCTTGCCCTGCTCCCTGCAGCCGGGGGGTAGCAGAGGGCCAGCTGGCCCTTACCTCAAGGAAGCAGCTCTCCCCGTGCCGGTCCTTTGCTTTGAGCCGGATGTTGCCCAGGTGCAGGATAGCGGCCAGGATGCTGAACAGTTCCAGCTGGTGTGACTCATGGACCCCTGCCGGGCACACAGCACTCTGTACCCTGCAAGGCCAGGGGGCGCTAGCAGCTCTCCCCACCCACACTGCCCCAGGACAGCATCCACTCGGACAAGGGGCCGTTCCCAGCCCCTCGGCAGCTGTGACTTGGGGGAGCTGCACAGGCCCGGATGCCCCACACCCCCTCCCAGGCAGTCACAGCTTGGCCTGGCAGCCAGGGAGAGGGGGCTGTCTCCCCAACCTGCAGGCACAGCTCTTTTCCCAGCATGCCACAGTGCATGTTCGAGACCAGGGGTAGTCTACACTAGTCAGGTGGCCATAAGGCAGCTAAAGTTGACCTAATTAACGCTGTTATGGCCAATGGGAGCTGAGGGGGCGGAGTCTGCAGGCAAGGGCAGCAGCAGGACAGCGCTTCCTTGTGCCGGGTGGCACGGGGAGGGGAGGAGGCAGCATATGGCACCACCTCCCCCCATCCCTGTGCCGGGCAGGGCTGGCCCAGAACGCAGCAGGCAGGAGCTTAGTGTCCTGGCTCCCTAGCGACTGCAGCCCCTAAAGGCCCTTTCTTAATCCAGCCCCAGGCTAGGGACACCATCTGGGCTAGTAGCCATTGATGGGCCTACCCTCCAGGAACTTATCTAGCTCCTCTGAAAGCCCTAGAATACTCTTGGCCTTCACATCTTGTGGCAGGGAGTTCCACAGGTTGACTGTGCCTTGTGAGGAAATACTTCCTTCTGAGTAGGTTTGAAACCAACCCAAGGCTTTTGGCTGTCTTTTCGGTTTCATGGTCCCAGCCCAGCCATCCCCTGTAGGGCTGGACCCCACTCTCAGCTGGGAGCCAGGGCCAGAAGTCCCAGCAACCCTCACTCTGAAACTGGCTGCCAGCAGGGCTGAAGGTGACAAGACGGCAGGGGCAGGGACTGGGGGGGCGTGGAGCCGGCGAGGACTCAACCATGGAAGGGTCAGGCCGTAACCTCTAGCTAGGGGCTCCTTGCACCTCTCACATCAGGCTGATGGAGCCTGGCCCGATACGTTACACGCTCCTGGGGGCGAGGATGCGAGGCCAGTGGGGCCTGCAACCCCGCAAGGGAACCAGCTTCAGCCCCGAGCAGCAGAGCCAGCTCCCCCCACTCCCAACAGGCAGGGAAGCTACCCAATAGCGAGAAGGCGTTTCGTGTGCTCTCCAAGTCAGCAGCATCATCAGTGGCCTCGAAGAGCATGCACTGCCCCTGCTTGGTGTAGTGGAAGGATTCGGCCTCACCTGCCGGGTTAGACACAAACAATACTGAGACCATCTTCTAGCCAGCTCCTGCCCCCGGGGCCAGGCCAGCTCGCCCCCCCGCCTTCCCTCCTCCCAGCTTCTGGGGCAGCCAAGGCCCTGCTCCCAGCCCCTCCCTGGAGGGACATAGCCAGTTACTGGCAGTGGAAGCTGCTCACTAAGCAGCCACATGCTTTGCGCCCGGCGAGAACTGAACCTCTTGGGCCCAGCTTCTCCCGTGTGCCGGGCAGCCGGGCCCTAGTGCCAGGCTGGGCTCCCAGTATTTGAGATGTGGAACACAGAAGTTCCTTGCAAGAGCAGAAAGAGGCTGTCGCTTCCCACCAGCAGCCCACCACCCTGATCCTTTCAAACTAGGATTGTCGGGTAGGTGAAAGGAACCCCGGCTCCCACAGCTCCAGCACCCCCAGCCCTGGTGGGCTGGCCCAGCCCTGCAGACCCTTGGAATCCTGGTCTCCCCCCCTCAGAAGCTACCAGGCAGCCTGCCAAGAAGCCAGATGGAGCAGCTGTCAGGAGGCCAGGCAGGACCAAGACTGGAACAGTCACAAGTGACCCTACTCCGCAGGAAGCCTGGAGTCTGATGAACAGGCAGAGTCCCTGGAGGAGCTTTGCAGCGGTCACGCCCCAGACACGGCAGGCAGCCCTTGCCTGTCCAGGTGCCTGCCACGGGGCTGGTGGGACAGCACCATTGTTCTCATGCAGGACAGGGAGCCCCATAGCAAGGGGACCGATCCTTCAGCACCAGTCACCATGGTAACCTCACCTACCTCTAGCTTCTCCCAACCATCGCCAGCCTGAGACATTCCGGGTAGACCCCACTCCCAGCCACCAACTCCAAGCCAGTGCCCCATAGATGGGGGTGACTGTCCTCCCCTTCCCCCAACACACACTGCAGCTGGGGAAGCAGCAGCAGCTGAAGGAGATCGGGACTGCAGAGCAGTCCTGTATCCAGACAGACACGCTAGGAGCAGCAGCTGCACTGTCCAGAGAGCTGCTGCCGGGACAGCGCATGGGGCCAGCTGGCTGGGCTCCGGCTGACCCTAGCTCCCCAGGGGGATGCTGCTCACCTAGGCCCAAGGCGTGGAACTCCGGCAGCATGGCCGAGGCACACAGCTGGTAGAAGATGTGGTAGTTCCTCTCGGCTTTCGCCTGCCCAGAAACAAAAGGAACAGTTGAGGCTGGTCCGAATTTTCCTGGATCCCCTCCCCCCTCCGCCTTGCTGCCTCGTCTCTCCAGCTAGAAGACTCTGCAGGCCACATCAGATACATGGTAATGTGGGACAGGTGACACACCCCTGCTAGGATGGATGGTACCAGGCCAGCCCACTCTTAGGAGGGTGGCGGCCTACTACCGCTGCCAGCTAAAGGAGTCTCTCCTTAAGCTCAAGAGGACGAGCCTCCTGTCTCCAGTATCGAAAGCTCTGGGTTCAGACTCCCGCCCGCCCAAGCAGGGGTCAGAGCTGTGGTCTAGATGTTCACTGGGGCACCTCCAAATGGGTTGTGGGTCTCTTGCCTCATGAGGGAGAAGGGAGCAGGGATTGTGTACACAAACACACCCCCTCCAAAGGCTGCTGAGAGCACTTGGTCCAGCTCCATGTCCACATCATGGCGGAGATGCCCCAAGACCCAGGCAGACCTGTGTCTCAGGGCCTCTCAGCCATCTACCCCATCACCCCACTCAAGCCAGGAGGGAGCAGCGCTTCTCTGGCCTCCCCTTGGGCATTTCTGGTCCCTGTTTCCAGAAAACAGGGTTTAATTGGCTTATTCACAATACAGTGGGTTTTCTCTTTAAAAGGAGGAAAGAGGTTTTAAAGAAGCCCATTTCAAGGGAAATCTTGGGGGGAAGAGGAGAAGGTGCCCTTTTCCTACCTACAGACAAAATGTTTCCTGCTTGGAGAAAGGTTGGCAGGGAGGAAGAGAACCAGGTCTTGTTCTTATTGATTTGTTCCCTGGATTTGGGGGGGGTAACTTAGCAATTTTGACCCAAAATGGGAGCCTTAGATTAGACTCCTACCTCAGTCATCCAACAGAGCCCTATGGTGCAAGTGAGGGGTCTGTGGAACTCCTTTCCCTAGGATTGTCTGAAGTGGCCTGGATTGGCTCAGCCACTTCAACTTTGCCACCAGTGGGAAGTCTACCGAGAGGCACATTTGAGCCCATCCTGGTGTTTTAACTCACAATCCCTGGATGAATTGGTTATGGAAATCACATCCAGGTCCTTGTGGCTGGCTGACATTGAATGACTGAGGGTGGAGGGTCTTGATTTTTCCATGAGAATTTACTGAAGTATCTTGCAGGCCTTCCCTTTACCAGCTTTGCCGCACAATGTGACAGAATCAGTGATCGGGGGGAGGGGAGAAGTATTGGGTCCCCCTGATCCTCCCCATTTTCTTTTCACAGTGTCAAAACAAAATGTTGAAAGGATCTCCATGCCTGGTGCTCTGCTGCGCTCGGGGGCACGAGGGAAAGAAGGAGGAATCGCAAGGTCTTGTGTTCCCGGCTGTCAAAAAGGCCCTTTGAATGAAAACACATTTTTGTTCAGGAAGTTTCCTGATGCCCTAGTCAAGCTGGGGCTGCACAGATCAGGGGGAGGAAAGAGGAAGGGTATGGAGGTATGGAGCCTTGTGTCTCCATCAGCAACAGGAATCCAGGCTCAATCTTATACACACAAGCAAGGGCCCTGGGGGAAGTGTTGTAGAATCAGAACCAGAAGAGACCTTAGAAGGCCATCAAGTCCAGCCCACTGCCCAAGGCAGGACCAATACCAACTAAATCAACCCAGCCAGGGCTGTGTCAAGCCGAGACTTAAACACCTCTAGGGATGGAGACTCCACTACTTCCCTAGGGAACCCATCCCAGTGCTTCACTACCCTCCTAGGGAAATAGGTTTTCCTAATATCCAACCTGGATCTCCACCACAACTTGAGACCGTTGTTCCTTGTTCTGCCATCCATCACTACTGTGACCAGCCTGTTTGGAACCTCGCTTCAGGTAGTTGAAGTCTGCTCTCAAATCCCCCCTCACTCTTCGCTTCTGCAGACTAAATAGACCAAATCCTCAGCCTCTCCTCATAGGTCATATGCTCCAGCCCCCTAATCATTTTGGTCGCCCTCCGCTGGACCCTCTCCAATGCATCCACATCCTTCCTGTAGTTGAGGGCCCAGAACTGGACACAATACTAAAGATGTGGCCTCACCAGAGCCGAATAAAGAGGAATAATCACATCTCTGGATCTACTGGCAGTGCTCCTCTTAATGCACCCTAATATGCCATTAGCCTTCTTGGCTACAAGGGCACACTGACTCATCCAGCTTCTCATCCACTGTAATCCCCAGGTCCTTTTCTGCACAACTGCTACTTAGCCATTCAGTCCCCATCCTGTAACAATGCTTGGGATTCTTCTGTCCCAAGTGCAGGACTCTACACTTGTCCTTGTTGAACCTCATCAGATTTCTTGTGGCCCAATCCTCCAATTTGTCTAAGTCACTCTGGACTCTATCCCTGCCTGCCAGCGTATCTACCTCTCCCCCTAGCTTGCTTGCAAACTTGTTGAGGGTGCAATCCATCCCCTCATCCAGGTCATTAATAAAGATGAACAAAACCGGTCCCAGAACCGAAACTGGGGGCACTCCACTAGAAACCGACTGCCAACCTGACATCGAGTTGTTGATCACTACCCGCTGGGCCCAACCTTCTAGCCATCTTACAGTCCACTTATCCAATCCATACTCCCTTAACTTGCTGGCAAGAATATTGTGGGAGACCGTATCAAAAGCTTTGCTAAAGTCAAGGTATATCCCATCCACTGACTTTCCCATATCCACAGAGCCAGTTACCTCATCATAGAAGCTAATCAGATTGGTCAGGCACAACTTGCCCTTCATGAATCCATCCCGACTATTCTTATTTCAAGTGCTTCAAAATGGATTCCTTGAGGATCCCCTCCATGATTTTTCCAGGGACTGAGGTAAGACTGACCGGCCTGTAGTTCCCTGGATCGTCCTCCTTCCCTTTTTTGAAGATGGGCACTACAGTTGCCTTTTTCCAATCATCCGGGATCTCGCCCGATCTCCACGACTTTTCAAAGATAATGGCCAAAGGCTCCTCAATGACATTTGCCAACTCCCTCAGTACCCTCGGATGTATTAAGTCTGGACCCATGAATTTATGTACCTTTCACTTTTTTAAATAGTTCCTAACCTGTTTTCCCCACCAAGGGCTGTCCACCTTTGTCCCATATTGCGTCACTTAGTGCATTAGTCTGGGAACTGATCTTGTCCATGAAGACAGAGGCAAAGAAAGCATTAAGTATTTCAGCTTTCCCCACATCATCTGTCACTAGGTTACCGCCCTCATCAAGTAGGGGCCCCACACCTTCTCTGACCACCTTCTTCTTGTTAACATGCCTGTAGAAACCTCTCGTTATCCTTCACATCCCTTGTGAGTTGCAATTCCAATTGCACTTTTGCCTTCCTGATAACTCCCCTGCATTCTCGAGCTATACATTTATACCCCTCCCTAGTCATCTGTTCAAGTTTCCACTTTTTGTAAGCTCCTTTTTGTGCTTAAGTTCACCAAGGATTTCCCCGGTAAGCCAATCCGGTCTCCTACCATATTTGCTTCTCTTGCTACGCACTGGAATGCGTTCTCTGTGCCTTCAATAAGGCTTCTTTAAAATACTGCCAGCTCTCCTGGGCTCCTTTCCCCTTCACGTAAGCATCCCAGGAGAGTCTGCCCATCAGGTCTCTGAGGGAGTCGAAGTTTGCTTTTCTGAAGTCCAAGGTGTGTATTTTACTACTCTTTTCTTCCTTTGGTCAGGATCCTGAAATCTACCATCTCATGATCACTGCTTCCCAGGTTGTCACCCACCTCTACTTCCCCTATTAGTTCCTCCCTGTTTGTGTCCATCAGGTTTCAGCCCTGACTGCCATCCATGCATCCTCCAGCCCTGGGCAGGACATTGTGCCAGTCCCTGAGCCCCGTTACAAGATGGGAGCACTTCATAAGAATGGCCACACTGGGTCAGACCAAGTGGCCAATGCCAGATGCCCCGTAAGGGAGTGAGCAGAACAGGGAATCAAGTGATCCCACCCCGTCAGCCTCCATCAGAAGCTGGGAATAGTAAGGACACCACCCCTGCCCATCCTGGCTAAGAGCTATTCATGGACCTAACGTCCATGAATCTATCTAGTTCTGTTTTGAACCTTGTGAAGACCAGGACTTTAACATCTTCTGGCAAGGAGTTCCACAGGTTGTGTGAAGTTGTACTTCCTTGTGTTTGTTTTAAGCCGGCTACCTATTAATTTCATTTGGTGACCCCCTAGTTCTTCTGTTATGGGAAGAAGTAAATAACTTTTCCTTATTCACTTTCTCCACACCAGTCATGATTTTATAGACCTATCATATCCCGCTTAGTCTCCTCTTTTCTAAGCTGAAGAGTCCCAGACTCTCTCCTCTCTTCATAGAGCAACCACTCCAAACCCCTCAATTTGTTGCCCTTCTCTGAACCTTTTCCAATGCCACTATATCTTTGAGATGAATACTGTGTACAGATGTGGTTTCCTCAAGGTGTAGGCGTACCATGGATTTATATAGCAGCAATAAGATAGGAATCCTTAAAGGGCTAGAGAATAAGACAGACTAACAGTTTGCTTTTTTGACTGCTGCATGTGGAGTGGATGTTTTCAGAGAACTAGCCACAAGGACTCCAAGATCGAGTAGTGACAGCTAATTTAGTCCATCCATTTGTATGTATAGTTGGGATTATGTGCATTACTTGGCATTTATCAACATTAAAATTCACTTGCCATTTTATTGCCCAGTCTCCTACCACCCTCCCCACCACAGTGACTAAAGATTTCTGCTGTTTGTGGAGCTTGCACTGAAGGACCGGTACAAAGCTGCAGGCAGTGAGCAGGTGTGATGTAGTGTCAGTACCTTGCTGGTTGCTATGATTGGGCTGCGGATGACCCCTACTGGCCTCCATCTGTAAGCACTGCCCAGCGGGGGCTCCTAAGGGCCCCCATGACCGAACTGGTTCTTCTGGTTAAGGGAAGGGATGGAAAAGGAAGTGAGCGTGTGGGGGAAGGGGCAGTCTTGGGGCAGGAACCATGAAAGGGACAGACTAAGGAGGGTCTGGAATCTAGGGACCCAGGGACCCCATCTCAAGGGGTCTGAGGCATCCTGGCCCAGCCTCCTGTGGACACATCACGTCTATGCTGTGCTGTATCCTGGAGAAGCAATAAACCCTCTAGTCTACTGGCTGGCAGAGTCTGTTCTTGCTGCTACGGGGTGCAGTGTTGGGGGAACCCTGACACGTCATCACACCAGGTGTGCTGGGTTAAGGGAGCGTGAGTGGGGAAGGCTGAAGTACACACCCCTCTCAAGCCCTTCCAGAGCCCAGTTCTGCAGCATGCAGACAGCCAGAGCCTGGCAAGGCTGCAGTCCCAATGCCAGCGAGCAGGGGAAGCACCAGCCGCCCCAGTGCTGTTCACATCCCTATTGATAGACCGGTCACCTGTTCATCCCGAACCCCCTCGGTTCAGAAACGTGGCTCCGGGTGCCATTTGTCTTTCAACAGCCACAAAACTGGGGGGTGGGGGAGGGAAAGGAGAGGGGCTTTGCCTGCTGTCCCCGTCCCCAAAACAATCCCATTGGCCAGAAACTGGCCAATGGGGGGCTGATGTTTGAATAGGCAGCCTGTGAAGTACCCTCCCCTCCCTCAGGCTCTTAGCTATTCAGACCCATGCAGCCCCCGCCATGGCTGGGCAGGCAGCCTGCCTGAGAAGCCTGCTGGCTTGGGGGTTGCCTCAGTAAATCTCCTGGCCAGACCCTCCCTCAACCCTTTGCTCCCCCCACAACCCAAACCCTCTGCCCCCTCCTCTCAGATCCTGCCCCAGGTCACAGCTACCTCCTTCAGCCAAGCCCCACACCCCAGTCCTGCCCCAAGCTCCCTTCTGCACCCAACCTCCATCCCAGACCCCGCATCTGCTCCATTAAGATCATGGAAGAGTGCAGCCCTCGACCGTGTACCAAGTTCTTGGCGTGCTTGCCCCCCCCCCGACATCAAAAAACTCTTGCCCACCCTTGGGTTAACCAGTACCCAGGAACAGGAACCGGCAGCCCCACAGACTGGGGGCTGCTCCAGCTGGGCTGAAGCGGCTCCCCATGGGATCCCACTTAGTTGGTTAACCCTAAAGTTTAGCTGGTTAATCATTAAGTGGGATTTTACATCCCTACTGTCAAGGGGCTTTGCCAACCTCAATTTCCTAGCGTAGACATACCCAAAGTATTTCAAAGTAACTAAGCGTGAAGTAACGCCTGAAACAAAATCGAAATGGCATATCCCCGACTATGGGGGAGCCTCAAAAGGAGTCTGAGGCAAGCTCTGTTATCATGGACGAGCTACCTCGACTTTACCCCCCATGCTTCCTGGGGCTCTATTACTTCGAAGGACTCTGGGGAGTCCTTATTTCAAAATAGCAGCGGCGCATCCACACTCCCGCTATTTTGAAATAACGCTTTTCAAAAGTTATTCCAAGGAAAGCAGGGGAACAGATTTTGAAATAGCCAGCCTGTTATTTCGAAGTAACGGGCTTGGTAGTGTGAACGCGCCGCTTGTTATTTTGATGTAAAGGGGGTTATTTTGAAATAGACCAGGGCTCAGAGAGCTGGACCCAGCTGCGTGCTCAGCAACACCCTGGTGTCCTCACCAGCCGGCATGCTCCCTCCCAGACCAGGACCCACCTGGAAGGTGAGGCGGGATTTCTCCAGCAGGTAGGTTTTCATGGCAGCCCCGACAATGCGATACTCATGGTTGAAGCAGATTTCCACGTACTTCCCAAAACGGCTGCTGTTGTCATTCCTGGTGGTCTTGGCATTTCCAAAAGCCTGATTGGAACAGAAGTGGGGCACCCTACATCTCCAGGTACCTGGCCAAGGGGTCAGCATCCTTCCTCCCACTTTACAGGTAGGGAAAGGCAGGGGGTGACTTCCCAGCTCTGCCACTGACCTGCTGAGTAAGACTGGGGAGTACAGCCTAGATCTCCCAAGTTTTAGTCCAGTGCCCTGGGTCTATGCACCCTACCCTTCCCCTCTAGCCATGCCCAGGGCCAGTCTGCAAGCCCTGAGCGCTCCCCATTCCTAGCTGTGTTTGAGAGGAGGCAGCCAGCATGAGGTGTGCCTTGCACAGTGTTCCCAGACACGGGGTCCTGTCCCTCCAGCTACTGTGGGGAGGTTCCACGTGGGTCATGGACTCATTGCAGTAGGGAGGGTGTTGATGACACCTCCTGTCCCCTTGATCGGGGCTCAGCTCCTGGCAGACAGGGTCACAGCACCACTCTTGCATGGCCTGGCCACCCAAGCTGTTGGGAGAAGGGGCAGCTGCGGTGCCCCATCCCCACTGACCAGCTCCTGACGCCTGACGAATCGAGCCAGGCCCAAATCTGCAGGACGCTCGCCAGGAAGCCATTGCAGAGGGGGGGCCCAGTGGCTGGGCTGCTGTCGTAACAAGCGCGGGAGGCAGGGTTCTGGGGCCCTCCCAAGACCTCCCTGCAGGAGGCTGGCGCCCAGGCCGCAAGAAATCCCACTTGGAGCCATGCAGAACGGGGCACCAGCGTGGGACAGGCTGGGCGAGCACGGAGCTACCTGCTGCCTCAGGTCCAGCAGAGGGAGACCAGCGGCCTCCCTCAGAGAAGAACCCCAGGGAGACCTGCAGAGCCAGGGATCCCAGCAGTCCCTGGACCAGCCCCACAAAGCGCTGCTAAGCGGCTGGCTGGGGCCAGTGGGGGAGGAACCAGCGGAAACAGACACTTCCCGTTACCTCTTGCAAGCGCCAGCCCCACTCTGCCTGGGGCCGGTCAGGCCAGCCCACTGGCTCCCACGCTGCAGCAACCGCCGCCCTGCGGCTCTTACGCTGCCCCACCCCAAGGGGCCCCTTCCCAGCCCTGTTCAGCCTGCCCAGCAGCCCCTCCACACACATGCACGTTGATGGGCCTAGGGCCAGAGAAGCCTTGAGGTCCCAGAGGGACCAGCCCCAGCAGAGGCAGCCACAGCCTAGCTGGCAGGCCATCCCTGCAGAGAGGGCAGGGGACTCCCCTGCAGCGCTCACCAAACCCTTCTGCCCCCCCCAGCTGCGGGAGCTGCCGCCTGTGTCCCCTTCCCCCCTTGGGGGGCCATTCACCAAGGACCCAGCCCCACAGCACCCAAGCCCAGGGTGGGATTCCGCATCTCCCACAGACAAGTGGAATAAACCACACAGGCGGGAAATGGCTGCTTGCTTCCAGGAGGAAAGCCAGTCAAGACAATGGACCTCGGGAGGGGAGCAGGGAGCTGCCTTGTGAGCGGCATTTCCCCCGGCCCAGACGACGGGCAGCCAGCCGGAGGGCGCGCGTTCAGCAGCTGGGCCTCCCTCAGCAGAGGGGAGCCGTGGCACAGCAAGGGAAAGGGAAGCCTGAAGAGTGATGCACCCAGGCCCCCAGCCAGGCTCCAGAGAGATTCCCTGCCCAGGAGGAAGAGTCCCTCCCTCAGCCCCCAGAGAGGCAGGGCGTGCCAAGGACAGCTGCATGCTTCCTGGGGGCAGGGAGGAGAATCTCCCTCCAGGCCAAACCCTGCAGCGCCCAGCCCTCCGGCAGAGCCCACACCTGCAGCCCCGAGAGACCCACGTAGCCAGGGAAGCCCAGGAGCAGTGGGAAAGGGTCACTACAACCCAGTCTCAACTGAGTTTGAGCCCTGGTGTTCACTGTTAAGAGATGGACCCCTCCCCGCCCCACACACACACACACACACACCTCAGAGCACAGCACACCTGACCCCAGGCCTGGCTGGGGAGCCCTCCTGGCCCAGCCCTTTGGAGGCCACACAGATCCCTCTCCCCATCAGCTCTCCAGCTATGGCCCACGCTTCTCCTCCTCTCGGGCGCACCCAGGAAAGCGGCACCTACCTCCATGATGGGGCTGGCGGCCAGCACCTTCTCCTCCATGCCGGAGTCGCTCAGGGATCCCCCGACGGTGGCAAAGTACCGCATGGCGTATTTCGCCGAGGCCGTCTTCCCAGCCCCCGACTCGCCGCTGATGATCAGCGACTGGTCTCTGCTGTTCCTGCGGGCAGCAAGGTTGCTATGGGAGATGGGGCTCAGCGGGAAGGGGCCCTTTCCAGCAGCGGCTGTCCCACCCGATGCCAAGGGGCCAGCTGGGAGACCTGCCCACGAGTCGGGGCCAAGAGAAGCCTCCAGAGTCTGCTCTAGATGTCCAGGTGTGGCTGGGCCGGAAGTGCCAGGAGGACCCTCCAGGGCCCAGCCAGACCCAGGCCAGGCAGAGCAGAGGCCAACAGGGGCTGTTTAAATGCAAGCTCAGGCTGCGGCTGAACCTGCCTGGGCACCACAGCACCCCCCACTCACCCGGTACTACGGGAGGGGGAGCTGGGTTCTGGCTTCCCCATGGCAGCAGCCCCAGTGGGGGCCTGAGGAAGAGGCCAACCCCCAGCATGTCCCTGCTCCCCTCTGGGAAGCAGTGGACAGCTATTGGTGTCAGACAGACCCTTCCTCAGGCTGGTTAAGCGATGCTCAGCCACGCTCCAGCCCCGCCCATCGTGAGCTCAGCCTCCCTGGCTGGGGCCAGCCCCCAGAGCACTGCGTCTTACGCCCCCAAGAGGGGCTTTGTACCCACCGCTCCCTACTGGGGAGGGAGGGGGGCGGAGAGAAGAGGAAAGCGAGCAAGCTGCTGCCCCAGACAGCCATCAGCAAGTGCCGGCCCCACCTGGCTGTTCCCTGCCTCGCAGCCCATGCCGAGGTTGGCGCTGCTTGGGGGAAGCAGCCAGGCCTGCCCAGCGGGCGCCGTTTAAACATTCACCTGCCCGCCCCCCCGGAGCTGCCCAGGAGCCAGTCAGCTGGAGTCAAAGCTGCATCCCCAGGACGCCAGCTGCTAATAGGCCGGGCTGGTTCTAGGCAGCGCATTTGGTTCCCTCTAGTCGTTCGCCAGCTGTTTGGGGCCCCAGGCAGAGGTGACCCCATGTGGGCCTGGCATCAGGACAGTGGCATGGACGGAAGCACTTGTGGCAGATCCAACATGCCCTTCCGCACACCATGCTCCTCTGCTCAGAGATGAGCACGCCGGGAAAGCGCACACTGGCCTGCGGCTGCACAGGAGCCGAGGGAAGGCTCCCAGCTCTGACAGACCGACCCACGCTAGCACCAACTGATCAAGTGCTAAAGAAGCCGGGTGGTGGTGGGACGGGACAGCTGCCCCCTCTGGGCTCTCAGCTGAGGCCGTAGGTACCTATGTGGGGCAGCCACTCCAACCTGCTGCCACCAGGCCCCTGCACTCGTTAGCAGGCTGGCATGGGTCCAGCTCGCCCCACAGGAAGAGAGGTGCACCCTCAGGGGCAGTGTACCCCCCCAGCTCTCTAGAACGGGGTAGTGTGAGTGAGCTTCATCCCCCCCCAGCCCATGCCCCAATCCGGCAGGTGGAGAGCCAGAGTTTGGGAGAGTCCCTCATTTAAGGAACTTCAAACCACAACATGCCCATCCCCAGACAGCAGCTCCATGTGCTTCCAGGGGAGAGACAAGCGGCCAAGGAACCAGTCCATCTCAGCCATTTCAGACTCTCCCACCAGCCTTATGGGAAGGTCTCTAGAATTCGAGAGCACCCCAGCCCTGGCTACCGACTGGCCCGAACAGACTGGGTTTCTCTCCAGAATTTAATGGGGAGCAGTTTAGGGACCCCCTACTGCTTCCATTGTATTAGGTTCTTCTGGGACCCCCTTCCCCTCAGGCCCATGGGAGCCAACCTTCCCCCACTGTAGGGACAGGCCATCTGCCACCGCCGCCGCCCCATCAAGAGCGCACAGCCCTAGGCTCCCTGGCCCCAGGAGGACTGGCAGCCTCAGGAGACTGTGCTGAACCGGGGCGAGGAGGGGGTGGGGGTTGCTGAGGGCATTGCTCTACTATGGGTCAGTCTTGCCCCTGCTGGCCTGACTCAGGACTTCCAGCAAGGCAGGTGTCCGGTTTCGACTGCCTTTTGGCCTCCATCCTGACCTCTGCACCATGCTCCTGAGCTCTGCACTGCTCCAAGGGGCCACCGGGTTCCTCCCATTGGCCAGGGCTTGGCAATGCTGGCCAGCCTCCGTGGCACGGTTCCGGGGGTGGCATCTGCAACGCCCTGGGTCCTGGGCTTCCAGTTTTGCCTCTTCTCCCGAGCAAGGAAACCAGCTGACCCCTGCCCCGGATTGCCTGCCCTGCGGCATTACTGGAGATCTGTAACGGGGTGGCACCCAGCCCTCCTGAGCGCCCCCTGGTTGAGCAGCTCACACCCATGCCTGCAGGTTTCTACCCTCAGTGCCCCCAGCCCTCTGGCCAAGTCATGCAAAACCCAACCCCCCTGGTGTCCTGCAGCCCTTCCTGGGCTGTGTTCAGCCAGCCCCACCACTGCACCTGCATGGCCAGTTCCAGTCCCCTTCCTCTGCCCAGGGTCACTTCTCCTGCCCACAGCTCTGGGTCCTGCCCTAGTGCAGCAGCCACGGGCTGTGTCCCATTAACTGCTGCTCTACATTTCTAGGCCACCTCACTGACTGGCCGCAGGGGAGTCCCAGCACAAGCCAGAAGCTACTTCCTGGCTCCCCTGGTCCCTGCCAGTAATGGCTCTGCCCAGCCCTTTCAGCCAGCCGGGAGCACCTCATCCTCAGTCCCTGCTGGCAGACTGGACTCACTCTGGCCCTGCCGCTCCCTTTAAATGGGCCTGGACTGGCTGCATCCAACATGGCCTCTCTAGGCATCTTGGAGGACCCTCTCCACTGCCTTTTACTGGAGCAGGGCAGGCCCTAGAGACCTCCAGCTTGGGAGCTTGTGATCAGGTGTAGTAGGCTCCAACATAGCTTAAGTCCCCTTGGCAGCTACATGAGGGGCAATAGCCCACCGCCATGCCCAGGGGGATGCAGCATTAGAGAGCCAGGGGCCCAGAGCAGCCAAGGGTCCTTCTGCCCCAGTCACTCCAGGTGGACATGGAGCAGGTGAGAGGCACGCACACCGGCGGGCGCTCGGCTCACCTGGACATCTGCCTGTACGCCTCCTCAGCCACAGCGAAGATGTGGGGATCCATGTCACCCATGTACTGGCCGCTGTAGGCGTAGATAACTGGCTCCTCGTAGATGGGCAGCGGCTTGTAAGGGTTAATGGCAACGAGGATGATACCTGGGGCCGAGGGGTGAAATGGACAGTCAAGCCCTGCCAGGAGCAGAGAGTTGGGGCAGGAGATGCTGACTGCGCGAGGGACCCCCCCTAGCACCTCAGAGTAGGGTGGGACGGGGCATTGGAGCCAGCACGGAGGTGTGCCGAGGCCGGTACGTGCTGTGCACAGCCACTGCACTAACTGGCTGTCCCCAGGGCACTGGCATGAACCTCCCCACCGTGCCCCCTCCAGCTGCCATTTTATAGCAGGCAGGATTTGGAGAGAGAAGGCCCCTCCCACTGGTGTGGGGAGAGGCAGTTGAAAGGCCAGAAAGGCTCCTATCACCTGGAAAGCCAGGCAAGGAACCTGGGGTCCGGCCTTCACACCCCTTCCCCAGCCACTGGGGGTCACCGAGCTCAAGGACTCCCCCATTGCCGGCACAGAGCCCGGGAACCTGCTCTAGCCAAGGGGGCAGGCGGTCTAGCTGCAGCCCGGCAGGTGCTCACCGCAGTAGGTGTAGATGGTGTTGGTCTCCAGGAAGCGAGCCTTGAGCGTGTGGAGCACGGCCGGCTCGTGGAGGTAGCTCAGCGCCACCAGGTCATTCTCTCCCGACAGGTAGTCGGGGGTTGCGCAGGAAGGGCAGCTGGGGGCCGACGGCGCAGGTCAGCTCCTGTCGAGAAGAGGGAAGCCATGGGAGCCCAGCAGCCCAGCCTAGAAGGCATTTAGGAGGCCACTGATGGAGCCAAGCTGGGACCCCCCCCCCCACCTGGCAGAAGCAGCAGCTGCTTGCCCAAGCCCAAATCTGGGGTCACCTTAATCCCCTGCCACTTGTGCTCTGAGCCACAGTGACCATGCTAGACAGCCCTGCGTCCTGCAGAAAGGGCAGAGGAGCCTCAGGGCAGAGAGACGCCAGCCCCCCTCTGCTAGACCACGCGCGGGGCCAGAAAGCTCCCTGCCTCACCGAGCCATCTTCCAGTCGGAGATGGAGGCAGCTGTCTCCTTCCTCGTAGCCCCTGGTTAGTTCTGCAGGCTTCCAGACCTCCTGGGCGTCAGGGATCCACACCCGGGCGCCCTACAGGGAAAGCCAGGGAGGCCCAGGAACAAGACAAGCAGCTGCCGTCAGATGCAAGGGAAGAACAAGGCTGCTTCTGCTGAACCACCCCCAGAGGTTAAGTCTGTTTGTCAAAGCCCTGGCTGGGTTGATTGAGTTGGGATTGGTCCTGCCTTGGGCGGGGGGCTGGACTTGACCTCCTGAGGTCTCCTCCAGCTCCATGATTCTAACCCCTCTCCCAGCAGCTGGGCAGGGGCAGATCTGAGCCTGAGGGGGGGCCACTGGCACTGTTTGTACAGTGGGGCGCTCAGAGCCATTTAGCCCAGCTAGCCCCTGCATGGGATGGAAGCCCCGTCAAACCAGGGCATGTGGCAGCACCTGGCAGGTGAGGGGAGGGCACGAGCAGGGGACCCCTTCACTCCCCTACAGGAGGCCACTTGGGATCCCAGCTGTGCCCTTCACTGCCCATCTGAGGTGGCGGCACAGGGAGCATTTGGCAGGATGGGGGATGGGCTGATAGCGGATGCGGGGACAAGAACCAGGCAGTGGGAGCAGCTCAGCTTGCAGCCTTGGGCTGGGACACTCAGCCTCCCCCATTGGCTCTCTCCTCTGGGCTCTGGCAGCTGAACTTTGGCTGTTCACAGCCACCAGGGCCTTCACTCCATGCTGTTCAATAGCCCCTCGTAGCTCAGCTCCCTACGGCTCCTGGGGAACAGCCCAGCTTCGCACCCTCCCCCACCCTGAAATCCATGAGCAGAAAAAGTTCTGTTCCATGCACCAAGGCCTGTGCAGATGTGCACCATGAGCACAGACATGCTGCTGGCTGTAGGCGCTCTGTTAATCAACATCTGACTCTCTCCTAGGTAGCCACCCAAGAGCCCAGCTTACAGGGAACACTGGCTGTGAGCATATGATCTGTTTGGCACAAGCAGAGGGGGAAGCTGCCTGCTCCAAGACCAGCTCTCAGGGTTAATCTCCTGCAACATGGGGGAGCAGCAAGGCCTGGCTCTCAGGCTGCATCCATGAAGCAGCCACCCCCGCTGCCAGTTTGCATGTGAGGCCTTCCCAGTATTTGCAGGGAGCCAAGTCAGTCTCTGCAGGCAGGCAGCCCCTGTGCGCCCAGGCCAGACGACAGCAGCCCCATTTGAGGGGCCTAGCAAAGCTGCCTGGTACTCCTCCAGCCACAGCAGTGCCCCCTTTTGGCCACTGGCCAGCGGACAACTGCAAGGCTGATGCCTGGATTCCGTCTGGCCCAGGCAGGAGTCACCTGGCAAGGGGGGGTAGGTGGTGTGTGTGCGCGCGCACGAGAGAGATTGTCGTGCTGCCTTGGCACAAACCAGCCTCTGGTTCTAACAGGAGCTCAGCTCTGGGGCCTGACTGGGCACTCAGTGCTCAAACATCCACATCCGAGCAGCCACCGTCTCGGTCTGCCAAAGCAGCTGCAGCTTGGCCTCTCCCCCACTAGGCAGCACCACTGCCCAGTCAGCATTTGACAGCAACTGCTGGGGCACCCGGCTGAGTGGCTTAAGACAAGTCCTAGTGTTTGCATCGCACTGCCATGGACCTCCACCGCCCTGGACCGGATGAGCTGTGCGTGAACTCACAAGCGTGTCACCAACAGAAGTTGGTCCACTAAGAGCTATTTGGTGGTAAGATGATGGGGGGCAGGGGGGGGGGGAAGAATACCTGGGCCCAACATTGCTTTTAGAGTCATGCGTCAAGTCCCCAGATGTGGACTTTGCCTTTTTTGGTTACATTTCTCCTTCCCCTCCTCCCCCGCCATCTTCCTTGCAGCTGCAAGCGCTGGAAACTCCCTTTTGAAAGAGCTGAGCTTCTCTGCTCCCATGATGCCAGGAGCTGGGCCTAAGATGGCAAATCCCACAAAACTCGCCACCATATATCAAGAACCAGCTATGCTTGTTTCTGGGTCAGGCAGGTTAACTCCCCTCCAGTCCATGCAGCTGAAGTCATTGCTGCAGTCACCTCCTTCGCTGCTATTGGATTCGCTGCCGGATTTTCTTCCCCAGAGCTTGCAACCAACCCCCATGAGCTAGACTTGTGTTTGCTAAGGCATGTGAAGAAGCAACCGTGCAAGCCCTAGGGTTGGCACCAGGCTGTGTCAGAACAGTTTCAGGTTCACTTAACAAGAGATGCTGGGGTTGGGAGAGCCACAGAGAAAGCAGATACCTGCTATAACACCAGCCCAGCGAGCATCTGGGCCAGTGTTCACTGGGGACGGGGAACGCCTCAAGCTTGGATCAAGTTAAAAGACAAGAGAGTTCCCCTCAAACTCTGGAAAGCAGCATTAAAATAGCCAAACTTAGTAGAAGCTGGTATTGCCCCAGGAGGAGCCCCTGATACACAGAAGAGACTAATTAGTATCATGTAGGTCATAAGACTCATCTATAGGAGAGCAATAATTTATGACTAGCATCCCATGGCATCTTCAATTCACCCTTCAGCTCTTCCTCCTAATGGGAACGGCAGGCAGGCTTTCATCGAGGGCCAGGAAAGAGGGCTTTGTTCTCACCATTTTCTACTGGAGAAAGAGCAGCAGGTTTGATTTTGGGGCAGGGGAAGGAAGGGGAGGAAGCCCCTCTGGAAGAGAAAGGGGTGACTGCCAACCTATGGGTCAGACAAGCCCAAAGACAGAAGTTGGAAGGTTCCATGAAGAACGAACATCATGGAGCATTTTTAGGCTAGGGACCGGAGCAGTCAAACTGAACCAGATCATTCACCTGGAACTGCATCTTGGCAACTTCTGGTGCTGGCCAGACAACCTTCTTCTGAAATCGGCCCCAGCATTAGGCAGGGGAGAGTGTACACTCTCCCAATTAGCTCTCCTCATCTTCTATCTAGATACGGTCTTCAAACCTTTCTAATCGCTGTTGGTACCAAGTCTGGATATTTGAGCATCTCAGGTCCAGGCCTCACCTGGAACTTTAAGGTCTTTGCCCAAGTGCCTGCCTGTAGCAGTGAGGACCAATGACATCGTGCGAGAGCATTTCCTTTAATCGGTTTTGCCTTTATGATTGAATATCCCTTGGTCTTGTGCCACAAGACAGGCGAGAAGGTCTCACTACCATCTCTAGAGCACAGAAGTCCTCTTACTCATGAGAGACTTGTAGGCCAGGGTCTCCCATGGCCCTCATTCTTGGAAGCCTCCCTGGTCCTGCAGTAACCCTTCCGAGACGGGGTGAGGTACCGTCCTCGGCATTGGTTTAGATAATGGAATTTTCTGAGGTTTTAACACCTCAGCTTGGCATACGAACTTCACCTTGACAGGAGAGAGGCTCAAAAGGACACACACCCCCAAAGCCCGCTAGCTCACTGACTGAGGGATTCATTTAAGGGGTTAATCGGTGTAGAAACTGCTCTTGCCAGTGATTAACAATAAGAATTTACCTTGTTTTAAGTCCCCAGATGACTAAATTGGCTCTTTTCGGCTGTGCTATTCCTGCCACTTCCTGGACCAGTGAAACAGTCTCACGATTAGAGCCTCTTTTGCCTGGTCCAGCTGCTCCCCCCCTCCCCTCCCCTCCACACAAGTTTTCCTGGAGGCGTTTAGAGTTTAAAGCCTAACTCTCTCACCCTCCTCTCCCCAGTCTATTGGCTGTGAATCGCCAGTGACATGGAGTCTCCATTTTGACTCAAGAGAAGCCCTGCTCTGAACCTGGCAGAGGTTTTTACAAGGCTGCAGACCCAGATAAGATTTGCACACCCCACCCTGTCTAGGGTTGCTGAGCATGGCGTGGGGAGGGCGGGGGCAGCTGCCACCCTGGCGGATGCCTGGGCCCTGTGCAGCAGAAAGCAGCTCTCCATCCTCAGAGCCAGACTGAGGAGCTAGGGCAGTAAGACTCCTGCCCGAGCTGCTGCCACCAGCTCTGCGTGCCCTCCCCCACGTGCCGGCACAGGGGTAGAGCCGGGCATGCGCCTCCCCCAACCCAGGGCACAATTAAACTGTCTGCCCGGGGCGCCAGAATGGCTTGGTCCGGCCCTGCCTCCTCCACCCAGAAGCCTGCCCCTTCTGGGGGCCCAGGGCCCAGCAAAGTCTGTCCCCATCCCTGTGCATGGGACTCCAAAGCGCAGGCTAATTTTCCCCCAGAGGGGGGAAAAAAAGTCAGAGCAGAAATGAAGCCAGGAGTTTGAATCACCCCCTGCTCTAGTGACTAGAGTCCCCTTCCCCTTTATTCTGCGTAAGCGCCTATGGCTTTTCCCCATGGATATCAGCAGCTGGTGTGCATCTCTCACTTGCCATCAGGCAGGTCTACAAAAGTGACATCTCCCCGGGCAAATTAACCCTGCCTAAGAGCAGCTGGAGGCCTACTGCAGGTCTACGAAAGCTCCTTCCTCCCTCCACCCCCCTCATACCTACAGTCCAGCTTTCAGGGCCAGGCTGGGGGGAGGGGAAGGGGCGTTCTAGCCCCTTGCAGAAGCCCCACAGTTCCAGTCCATTTTAGATGTGCGAGGCAGCTGGTAATAGCTCATGCTCCCAGCGGGCTCCGGCTTGCCTGCTGCTAGAAATAGGGGCTGCAAGTTTCACAGAGCTGCAAAATCAGCAAAAATGTAACTTGGCTCCCAGCAAGCGTTTCTGCAGCATGTCAGACCCAGGTGTTAAGATGCTAACTACTCACAGCTTGTTTGGTTAAGACTAGAAGGGGGGTTTAAGGGCTGTTCCAGCTAGACAGGATGTATGGGGCATGGCATCCAGAAATCCTAGGCTGAAAAGAGTCAGGTTACGGAGGTTCTGAAGCTGCAAAGCACCAGAACGTCACTTATCCATGCAGCCCAACTCAGCCCCAGCTGGGGCTAATGGAGGGACTGGGAGCAGTAGTAGGTTCTCCCTTCTATAAGCCAGTGGCCACTAGAGGGAAATGGCAACAGTTTGCTATTGGCTTCACAGCTGTTTGTCAGAACATCCCGATTCATTCCTGATTGCGTCTGGGGAATGTGCTCAGCAGTTCCACCCTTCCACTGTTCTGGCCCCTGGCTCCTATTCCCAAACCAGGGGAGCTAACAGCCATGCCAGGCCCTGGGCAAGGTGTGGGTGGGGGCCCTAGCCACTCCCCACTCCTGGAAGTGATGGGCAGGGCCAAGGGCAGCCAGCCCTCACTGCCTGGGCTATAGCACGCCCCTGGAGCGCACCACATAGTTCTCGTGCCCAACACCTTGATACATCTACACTTCAATTAAAAACCCATGGCTGGCCCGTGCCAGCTGGCAGGTTCACAGGCCTCAGAGGTGTCACTACAAGATGGGGTCCTGGCTCCAGCCCAAGCTCTGGGATCCTCCCCCCTCAGTGTCCTAGAGCCCAAGTTGCCTGGCACAGGGCAGCCCTGGGTTTAACTGCAGTGTAGCCAGACCTTTAGTGCCAGGAGGGGCAGCTGCAGAAAGAGTCCTGCTCAGCCCCAAACCGAAACACGATCAGCGCAGACAGCCTGAGCGAGTGTGAAGAGAAACTGAGCTTCCAGAGGGTTTAGCTCTGCAGGTCTGAGCACGTTATGGGGGCAGCAAACCCCGTCTGACGCTATGGCGACACCTCACTCCTGCCAAATTTCAAGCCCTTGCTGCAAAGCAGCTGCCTTAGAAGTCTGCAGTGAGACAGGACAAGGAAGAGTTTCCCTGATCTTGCTCCTGATAACAGCAGAGCCATTTTGGCCAGAGCCTTTTAATCCCATTTCAAACACAAGCAGGTTAAAGTGCGCAGCGGCCAGGTCTCCCCAGCCTCTTGGTGCATGGCCCGTGGGAGAGCTGTGGATCCGCACCCCAACTTGCAAGCTAGACAAGCCTGTAAGCATGGAGGACGCCGGACGCAGGGCAGATTTGAGACCCACAGCTCCTATGGCCGTCAAGCAGAGTTGTGCAAGTGTGACCCAGGCCCACTCTGTGTATTCTGTCCCCCTGCTAGTGGGGCCTACACCCCCTAGCACAGTGGTCACAGCCTGGGGCTCCCAGGAGCCTGTGAACAGGTTTCAGGGGCATCTGCTCAGCATTAGACTCTCTGGGGCCCAGGGCAGAAAGCTGTAGCCCCACTGCATGGGAGCCAGGTGCAATCTCCATCCTTAGAGGTTTAAGGCCAGGCTTGACAGAGCCCTGGTTGGGGTGATTTAGATGGGTTGGTCCTGCTCTGAGCAGGGAGTTGGACTCTGGCCTCCTGAGGTCTCTAACCCTAATCTTCTAGGATGCTATGAACAGGGTTGCCAACCCACAGAAATTAATTTTTTCCATTTTGTCCGTAAATGGAGACAAATTTTTTTATGGACATAATTTTTATACTATATTAAGAGGACAAATGGCCAAAAGTGAAAGTAATCATTGTCATTCATACATCACAAGAATAATGTGCTATTTAACTCACTTTCATTTAGTCAGTCATGGTCCTGGAAGTTTTCACCTCAACCACTGAGCTAAACAAACAACTAAAACGTCCAATTTCCGCTGCTCTGCAGTAAAATGGCTGCAGCAGCACAGAAGAAATTTAATTGCTATAGAATAACTGCTGTTTTGAAATTTTATTGCACTTACAAAATTTATGGACACCTAATTTTTTTTTTTTAAATGGACTTTATGGACACATCCAATTTTGGCTCTTTTTACGGACTGTCCGTAAATTTACAGACAGTAGGCAACCTTGGCTATGAAGCCTGGGCTCTGGACTCCACCCCCTGGGACAGAAGCCAGAGCAACTTACGTTTGTGGGGGCCCTGTGGCATGGGACCCCAGGCAATTCCCTTGTTTGCTACCCTGTAATGCCAGCAGTGTTCCCTGTCAACTGGGCACTTGTGCAGAAGCAGCTCACATGTCACCCAGCTGATGAATGAGCGTGCTCACAGCTATGCCGTGTTCCTAATGGTGGTGCACATCAAATAATCTCCTCCATCCATGTGCAGAACATCTGCCAGCCCTGGCTTGGATATGCATAAAGCCAGCTGTGACCCAAGGGGGCCGTGGCGTGTGTATAGCATGTTGAGGGAGGCTCAAAGAAAATGGTTGAGAACTCCGACAGAGATTGAGTCTGCTAGACAACATCAGAGCTCAGTGGGTTTTGCCTGTTTCATGTAGCAGTTTGTTATCCACCCAGCCCAGATTAAGAACCCATATGGTTTTAAAAATCAAAATCTGACAACCTGATAAAGCCCAAACTTACTACAAGTCAGTTCAGCTGCACATGGTGAGCTCTCAAGTTTTCAAGAAAGTGAATTTGTTTTCCAGAAACAGTCACTGGGTAAGCACCTGGAACCAGAGTTCTAGCCAGTTTGGCAGAAATAGCTTCTTCTACAGGGGCAGAGGAAGTATTTTCAGCGACTAGTTTGTTCCAAGGTAAGAAGCCAGCTGGGAGATGGAAGACCAGTTTTCCTGCTACAAGTTAAAAACAGGAGGTGATCTACTACTTCGTGGAGTACAATGGTGACCAGAAATCAGTTCAGTAGCTACAGGTAGTATTTCCTCAGTGTAATAAAAGCCATTTGAAAAGCCTGACTTAATAAAATTTGCAAGTTTGCACATCTAATTGAATTTCCTCCCAAATGCCACAGGACAAGTCAAACAAATTAAGTCCTCCAGTAAATAAGAAATGCCTCTTCCACCATTTCATAACAAGCCTAGGCGTGTGAAGAATCTGAAGAGATGTGTGCAGCGATAGCATGTGTCCCTATTGAGTATTAACCATTAGAACTTGATTTATGAGTAATCAACCAATGGGAATTTGTCACTACGGAAATGACTGAAAAGCACGAACACAAGACAAGATTAAAAGTGGACCATTTTAAATCAGTGCTTCCAGCCGGCTGATACATACTCAGCAGCAGGTTCTTAGTTGGCTCCTCTCTGAAGAGTTAATTACCCTGCATGGAGTGACTAGACCATGTGTCCGGACCAGTGTGGATTGGTTTGTGTTTGGATGGAGAGAATCTGGAAATAGGCTTTTTGCAATTGCTGGGATGGGCCCCAATAGGCAGGGGAACACAAGAATGGCCAGCCTGGGTCAGACCAAAGGGCCATCTAGCCCAGTGTCCTGACACAGGCCAATGCCAGGCGCCCCAGATAGAATGAACAGAACAGGGAATCAAGTGATCCAGCCCCTGTCGCCCATTCCCAACTTCTGGCAAACAGGAAATAAACACCATCCCTGCCCACCCTTGCTAATAGTAAAGGACAGACCTATCCTCCATCCATTCCTGCACCCTCTTCTAGTTTAGGCCTTCTCACCAGAGGTGGTTGTTAGGGTTCCACAGGTTGACTGTCCATTGTATAAACAAACAAAAAACCCACAGATAGTTTGGTGCTACCAGACTAACAAAACATGTAGATGGTATGAGCAGCTTCTGTGGGCACAACCCACTTCTTCATATGACCAGAAGAATTGGGTTGTACCCAGGAAAGCTCATGATACCATCTACATGTTTTGTTAGTCTTTAAAGTGCTACCAGACTATTTACTATTTAAGTTTTTCCTGTTACAGACTAACTCAGCTACCTCTGAAGCTTTTGAACATTGTATAAATACTGTGTTTTAAACCTGCTACCTATACATTTTGTTTTACATCTCAAGTAATAAGGGTTGCCATCCACACTTCTGGACTTTCTCCACATGCTGTGTGATTTTATACACCTCCATCTCTTTTCCAAGTTGAAAAGTCCCAGTCTTATTAATCTTTCATCACATGGAAGCTGTTCCGTACCCCTCATTTTTGTTACCACTTTCTGAACCTTTTACAATTCCAATACATCGGAGATGAAACCTCCACATTTGCACGCACGCAGCATTCAAGATTAGGGCATGTGAGGGTTTAGAGAGGCAATAACATTCTCTAACGCAGGGGTCTCCAACCTTTTTAAGCGTGAGATCACTTTTTGAATTTAAGTGCAACCCAAGATCTACCTCAAATGTGAATACTCTTGCCCCACCTCCTTCCCACCCCTTCTCCAAGGCCCTGCCCCTGCTCATTATATTCTCCCTCTCTTGCCCATCCTCACCCACTTTCATCAGGCTGGGGCAGAGGGATGGGGTGCAGGCTGTGGTCTTGGATTAAGGGATCTGGAGTGTGAGGGGCTCTGAGCTGCTCAGGGGGGAGTAGTTGAAATGTAGGAAGGGGTTCTAGGCGCAGGCTCTGGAAGGCATTTAGCTGCAGGGGTGCTCAGGGCTAGGGCAGGAGCTTGGGCTATGTCTATACTGGCGTGATCTTGCACAAAAACTCTTTAGCATAAGAGTTCTTGTGTTAAAGTAGCTGCGCAAGAGCATCTACACTGGCATGTGCTTCTGCGCAAGAGCATCCTTGCCAGTGTGGACGCTCTTGTGCAAGAAAGCTCCGATGGCCATTTTAACCATAGGGCTTTCTTGCGCAAGAAATTCATGTTGCCTGTCTACACTGGCCTCTTGCACAAGAACAGTTGTGCAAAAGGGTTTATTCCTGAGCGGGAGCATCAGAGTCCTGGTGCAAGAAGCCCTGATTTCACACATTAGAATGTCAGTTTACTTGCGCAAGAACATGCGGCCAGTGTAGACAGGCAGCAAGTTTTTGTGCAAGAGCGGCTGCTTTTGTGCAAGATGGCGCCAGTGTAGACACAGCCCAAGGGTGCGGTAGGAGATTCATGACTGGGGTAGGAGTTCAGGATGTGGGCTCCAGCTGGGTACTGCTGGTGGCTCCTGATTGGTGGGCAGTGGGGCTAAAGCAGGCTCACCTGCCCTGGCCCACTTTTTAAAGCAGCCAACAAACTTGCTCTATCCCTAGTCCTGTTGTGCCCCCTCTCTACTCTGTGGAGAAAGGATACAGAGTGGGAGGGGGCACCTTGACATCAGCACCCTCCTCTCCCTCTCCTGCCCTGCACAGCAAGCAGGGGGCTCCCCACTGGGAGGGGCAGCTCCAAGGCAAAGGGCAGCAGATGAGCATCAGTGGGGGGAGGGGCAGTTGAAATGACAGCACTTGATAGCCTCTTGGTCAAACTAGTCAAGATCACTTGTCAGAGGCTCCGGGATCTACTGGTAGATCCTGATCGACTGGTTGGCGACCACTGCTCTAACGATTCCTGTGTGCAAGGAGAGTTCTGGCTGAACAGTAGGCTGCCGCCAAGGGCACAGATGTCACACGATGGCTGTACCATTGCTTGAGTGACGTCTTCCCTGGGGCTGATCAAGGGTGGTTCGCTATTGATTGGAACACCAGAGGAAGCTCCAGGAAACAGGCCAGCCTGCCAAGCAGAGCACGTACGATGGGACAAGACTGAAGTTTGAGTCTCAGTGGCCAGACCTACCAAACACCTGGCTGAGAGGGAGGCCCTCCTCTACAGCCTGGTGCGAGCTCCATGAGTCAGATGCCCTGAGGCTGGGTAACCAGGCTGGGTTACACGGATCTTCCCCCTGGAGCCAGTCCCCTCACTGCAGGCCTCAGCTAAACCCAGCAACACCAAGCCCTAACTTGGAGTCACTCAGAGCAGCCAGACTGAAGACCAGGTGTGCAGCAGGTCTTGCTGCAGCGGCGAGCTAATGCAGAACAAGGCGGCGAGCCCGAAAGCTCTACTTACTACCCAACTTCTGCGGCATGCGGCCAGAGCCCAGCCTTGCGGGAAAGTGAGGTGCACTGAGCCGCATCCAGAGCAACCACCTGATTTTGTTCAGAGCAGGATTTTGACTCCCCTCCCCCCCTCAAACCACAGATGGCCTCCTACCAACAACTGGAAGCCCCAATTAGAATGCAAAGGCATGTCGAAAAGCCCAGGCCGTAGCTTGCCCAGACCGTGCCATGCCAAAGATGGACCTTCCAGGCCTTCTTGAAGGCTGCAGGAAATCTGAGTCATCAATTTACACTGCACTGAGTGATCAGAAGCAGCAGCTTATTTGTGGCACTGGTCACTCTGCACAGCAGACTCCCAGCAGCAGCTGCATCTCAGCTGGTGATGGACTCGCTCTCCAGACACCCACATGCTCTACCAAGGCCGGGAATTTGCCATGCGTGTGGGTGGGGTTATGAAGTCAGGAGGAAGAAATCCTCTGGCTGATGGCCAGACTCTGTTCCCGACCCAGCTATTTTCAGTACTTGCCGTCTGCCCCATGTTACTGTAGTAATGAGCACTGCAGCCTGGTGTATTTATCCTCAGCACCCTTGGGAGCCAGGGCAGCCCTCTTTGCCTTGCTGCATAGAATCAGAACTGGAAGAGACCTCAGGAGGTCATCAAGCCCAGCCCCCCGCCCAAAGCAGGACCAATCCCAACTAAGATAGATAGGGTGCTGAGACAAAGTGACTTGACTAAGGTCACTCAGGGAGTCGGTGGCTCAGGAGGGAATGGAACAGGATTCTCCCACAGCAATGCCCTAACCACCAGGCCACCCTTGCTCTCGAGCTGCCTCCCCCAAGTCTGGGCAGGAGGCAGTTGTGGCCTCAGCAGGCGGGTGAAGGATTGTGTTTGGCTCCGGCTCACATGACACCTCTGGCCCTGGTGGGTTCCACATCATGCAACAGCATCTTAAGCACCCACTCCTGATCCCATTTACCCACCTCCTGTCCCAGTAGCCATCAGCCCATAAAAGCCTGGGGCTGAGAACTAGGAGAGGCATCGGAGGGATTTTAGTGACTGCAGAATAGCAGCTGGATGCAACATCTGCCCAGCCCGCTCCCATGCAGAGCACAAATGGGACCCCCTCTCAGGTAGAGAATCCCTGAGAATGTAACGTGCTTTGAGGTGTTCCAATAAAGGTGCTGGGGGCAGAATAGTTTTAAGAGCAGCTATTCGGTGATGAGCCATGAGTGTCTCTGGATACCTGAGTGTCCCAAGCAGGCTTAAAGAAGTGGGGGAGGAGAAATAGATGGGAGCCAAAAGGTAGTTTGGTCCCTTGTGTCTGGGGGAGTGAGCACAAAGCAGTCTAGTGCCAAGCGACGTACAAATGTTAACAAAAACTCTAGCTGTTTTGCAAGAGCCGATATCCCAGCACAAGCCTACGGCAAAGCTGGGCCCTGCACAGGGTAAGGACGCCCCACAATGTACACGGAAGAGAAATGTGGCATCCTGAAGGATCCAAGAGGGGACACTTCCAAGTTCGTCCTCTGAACAGTCGCCTGCAGCCCCCCGTGGGGCAGAAGTTGTTTGAGAGCTGCTGTGTTTGAGGCTGTAACACAATCTCGCAAAGTCAGCGCAGACTGCAGCCACTCCACTCGCTGGGGGAGCCCAGCCCAGCCTGGAGGGGAAGGGGAATGGTCACATGGGGAACCAAGACTCCTGCCCCCCACCCCAGCCCCCACACACAGACAGGGTGAGGCCTGAGCAGGCAGGGAGCCTGCGGACAGGAAGACTCCTCAAGGCTGTCCAGCTGCTGATCACTAACCTGAAAAGTTGGGTTCAACAGCTCTCAGCACAAGTTGTTCCAGCCCTTCTGACATCAACTGACCACACCCGGAAGGCCGAGGGGTTAGTAGCTCTTGGGCTTGCTAGACTGGGACAGGAGAACCTGACACCCCAGGAATACTCACCAGGGGAAGGAACCCAAGCCCACTAGGGAAAGGGTGGGTAGGTTAGGGAACGCTGAGGTAAGTTAGACACATTCAAGTCAGACAAAATTCATGCCAGGCAGTTAAGGAACTAACGGAGGCCAGTTATCGGAGAGCTTATGGCAAACAGGCGAGGTACCGGAGGTCCTGGGGAAGGTGAACATAGCACCTGGCTTTAGAAGGGAAATGGAGAAGCTGGGAGTAGCAGACCACTCAGCCTAACTTCAACACCTCAAACGTCAGTCCGTCAGAGGGTAACGGGGTTATAAGCAATGGTCATGCCGCACCCATCAAGACCAGTCCTGACCAGTGGTGCCCAACCTTTGAGCATACAGACCCCTTTTCAATCTATTAAAGTTTCATGGAACACCCACCCCCCCCCAGGAGAGGAAGACAGAGAGATCAGGTCCACAGTGGGCCCCAATCATTACTTTTTAAACTTTCCACAGAGCCCCTGCAGCACTATGGGGGACCACCAGGGGTCCGTAGATGACAGATTGGGAACCACTGGTCTTGAGAAGCCAACCCAACATCTTCCTTTGACGGGGTGACTGGTCTAGCGGCTGAGGGAGCAGCAGCAAACAGGCAGCCTCTATTTTAGTCAAGCTTTTGACAGTCTCACACGATGTTCTCAGCCAGCGAGGGAAGTGTCCTCTAGATGATATTACTGCAAGGAGGGGCCCAACTAACAGTGGCACACAGCATGGTTACTGTCAGACATGGGCAGGGGCTAAAGACCCAGCTGGGGGAGGCAAGCCCCAGCCCCACCCTTTCTACAGCCTCCCTTCCCCAGTCAAGCCCCACCCAACCCCAGCCCTGAAGCCCCATCCAGCTGCTGTGGAGCATAGGCAGTTTGGGAAGGCAATCCCTTCCCTTGCCGAGGTCACCGGCCGCCAGGCGCTCACACCGGGAGGCCATGCCTCATGGATTCCTGCGGGCAGAGCCCATAGGGCAAGTCGGGGCAGCCAGCCCAGGCGTTTGGAGATCCCACAGCAGCCACCTCAACTGCCCTGTGGATGGCAAGGGATTATGGGGGCTTGGCATGAGGCAACAGGGGTCACCCCCCCCACACACCACGCAGGCGGTGGGAGCTGGAGCAGCCTGGGAGCCGGAGCAGCCTGGGAGCCTGCTCTGCCCCACCTGTCGGCTGCGCCAGCTTCTCCACTGCAGCAGGAAGCCGAGTGGCCCAGCCCCAGGACACTGCTTCCCGCTGCTGCAGAGGAGCAGGCTGCTCCAGCTTTTGCCGTACACACGGTGAGTGTGGGGAGGGGTGACCCCTGCTGCCGCCATGGCAGGCCCTCAATGCCCCAGGCTGTGTTGCTCAAGAGCAGGTAAGAGGGTGGAGCAGGGATGGTGCTAGGGCAGGGCTTAGGGAAGAGCTAGAGCAGGGGCAGAGCCTGCAGCAGGGTGATGTCTCAGACCCCACACATCCCCCCCATCCCACCCCCAAGAAACCAGCCCTGGCTGCAGGGCCCAACTAAGGGTCCAGAACTAGTCAATATTTTCTGTGATTACTCGGACAATGGAGCAGAGACCCCGTTTACAAATCCACAGATGACACCAAGCTGGGAGGGGGAAATCACTAAACACTTCAGAGGCCAGGATCGGAATTTACAAGCTGGGGACCAACCAGTTAAGTAGTAGTTCTGCAGAAAAGGACCTGGGGGTTACAGTGGATGAGAAGCTGGATACGAGTCAACAGTGTGCCCTTGTAGCCAAGAAGGCTAATGGCATATTAGGGTGCATTAAGAGGAGCATTGCCAGCAGATCCAGAGATGTCATTATTCCCCTTTATTCGGCTCTGGTGAGGCCACATCTGGAGTATTGTGTCCAGTTCTGGGCCCCCACTACAAAAAGGATGTGGACGCATTGGAGAGGGTCCAGCGGAGGGCAACCAAAATGATTAGGGGCTGGAGCATATGACTTATGAGGAGAGGCTGAGGAGTTGGGTCTGTTTAGTCTGCAGAAGCAAAGAGTGAGGGGGGATTTGATAGCAGCCTTCAACTTCCTGAAGGGAGGTTCCAAAGAGGATGGAGAGAGGCTGTTCTCAGTAGTGGCAGAACAAGGAGCAATGGTCTCAAGTTGTGGTGGGAGAGGTCCAGGTTGGATATTAGGAAAAGCTATTTCACTAGGAGGGTAGTGAAGCACTGGAATGGGTTACCTAGGGAAGTAGTGGAATCTCCATCCCTGGAGGTGTTTAAGTCTCGGCTTGACCAAGCCCTGGCGCGGTTGATTTAGTTGGGACTGGTCCTGCCTAGAGCAGGGGGTTGGACTTGATGACCTTCTCAGGTCTCTTCCAGCTCTATGGTTCTATGATTCTAACTTGGATAAACTGGACGATCGGTTTTTGTCTGGCTGATCCCCATCAAGTGCAAAGTAGGAAGGAAAAACACCAAACACAAGAGCACCACTACAAAATGGGAATAACCCGCAGGACAGAGTTACGGGATCTCACAGTGAATGAGTCAACAACAAGCTGGAGCTGCAAATGAAGGCCAAGACAAAGGAGGCAACAGTCACACAGCACCAGCAAGGTCTAGGGATGTAATAGTGTAGTCGATTAACAAATAAGCAAAAGCTTATAGGGTAATGCTATAATCTACAGGCATTTCCCTCCCCAACCAGTACATTTTTAAGTAGGCTGGCTGGCAGCCTGGCTCAGTTCTGGCTCATGTCAGGTCCGGACCTACCCCCACTGTGGCTCTGCATTTAAAGTGTATTAGGAGCCAGGCAGCCCAGCTCAGATCCAGTTCGCAACGGGTCCAGGAGCTCAGACCCCTCACCTCTCCTCCGCTGCCTCTTTATCACAGGCAGCAGCACAGGGCAACAAGCAGCTGGTCCGCAAGAGGAGCTGATTTTTAAACTGGCTCCCCTCATGGACTAGCTCCTGCCTGGCACCCCACACTGCTGTCGGCCCTGCCCCTGGAGACTATAGAATAGTTGACTAACCGATAAGAATTCATGAGGTTAATTGACTATTTAATTAGCTGATATTTAACATCCCCAGCAAGGCCCCAGCTGTGTTCCCATATCGCACTAAGAGAGCTGTGGGCAAGCTGGGAAGAGTCCAGAGGAGAGCAGCCAAAATGATCAACGTAGGACACCTGACCTCAGAGCAGAGGGTAAAAGCCCGGCATGTTTAGCCTTTCCAGAGGACTGGATGGGGAACCTGAAGACAACTGTCAAAAATTGTACGGGTTGTTAACAACGATCGAGTGCTCACCACAGCCACTGAAATTAGGGCAATTAGTAATTGGCTTAGTTTGCCACAGTGGCCGTCTAGCAGAGGAAGGTTTCCCCAGTATCTAAGGAAGGGCAGCTAGACCCCAGAACAGGTTACCATCAGATGAGCTGGTTTATTTGGTCCAGTGACAGCACAAGGGGCTGAATGTCATTTAAAGAAAATGCTTACTGGTCTGGGGACCCAGAGCCAGGCCCCATAAGGGGCAGGGCTGGGGCCAACCTCCCCTAGCCAGCTCTTTGGGGCCCATGTCACCTGGGACTCCAGCAGCAGCTTAGAGGGCCCAAGGATGTGGTCGCTGGGCTCCAGGGCAACTGCCCACTTCTCCCCATTCCCACCGGGCAAGACGGGAGGGGGCGGGGAGGGCAGCGAGGCAGCACCTGTATATGGTGCAATCCTGCCGGAATCAGCCCCCGGCCCCGCTGTGCCAGGAGCATGGGAAGCGCCGCCCGCTCCCGGGGTCCATACGCTCCGCAGCGGGGGGCGCAGCGGCCCAGTTACCGCGCAGTGCGAATGCCCCGCGGCCGCGGCTAAGCGCGGAGCCTTCGGCGCTTACGCAGCCACGTGCGCGGCCTCAAGCCCGTCCCGGGTTTGGGGATCCCCTCCCATTCCGGATGCGCCGTCGTGGCAGCAACGCAGCCAAAGCCGCTCGTCGCGCCGCCGATGCGCTGAAAATCGCCCCTGCGCGCATGCAGCGCCCGGCCCTGCGCGCCTTGCAGCGCCCCTGGATCTCCCGGGGGCCAGCCCTGCCCACAGCCCCGCTCAGAAGCAGCCCGCTCCGGCCCGTGCGGGGGAGGCGCCGCGCCCTGCATCGCTGCGCGGTTTGCACCTACCTGCGCGTACAGTTCCTCTGCGGCCATGGCGCAGGGAGAAGGGGGCTCGGCGGCCGGGAGCAGGGCCAGGGCCAAGCCTGCAGGCGCGCTGCCCAGGGTGCTTATGGGGCGGCTGGAGCCCGCCTGCACCTGGGATCAATCACCAATTAACCCGCCCCGGGGGCCTGCTCCGTGCGCCCAGCAACTGCGGGGATGGGCTCTGCAGGGCCCAGGCCTCGTGGCTGGGGAAGGGTGCAGGGCCCAGTAGGGGCATCGTGGCCTGGAGTCCTGCGCTGCCGAGGTGCCATGAGCACATGCCCAGGCCTCGGCCCACGTCTGGCCTCCGCTGGTGCCAGATGCAGGTGGGGAGACTCCGGCAGCAGAGGCTGTCCTTAGGGTCTAATTCCAGTGATTTGCATCCCTGGATCTTTCATTGGCAACTGAGGGTGCAGGTGGAGGCAGGGCCCCTTGCGCGGGCTGCTGCACAGAGCAGAGAGCCCCAGGCAGCGCAGTTCTGCACCAGGCCCAGTGCAAGAGCTGGAGGAAACAAACCCAGCGTGTGGGCAGGGTTCCCTGTAATCCCAGCGCTTGTGCAGCCGCTCAGGAGATTCCAATGAGCACAGCACCCACAGCCAGGTTTGTGTTTCTACTGGTGGTGCACATGTTCTCATGCCTCGGTGCAGGTACAATTTATTCCACACCTGGATAGAAAAGAGCAGAGGGAACATTGGGTGTGGGGCTCCCAGGCCAACAAGGCAGGATGGGAATTATTAGCCACAGAGCAGCCTGCCCCTGCCCGCAGGTGAAAACAAGGGGAGGCCTGAGGGGTTAGCTGGCCCTGAGAGGCAGCAAGGGGAACGCAGTCAAGGTGCATGTTCAGGGGGTGCCATCGCAGAGGGTGGCTTTCACGGGCAGAAGGAAGCACAAGGCCAGCCTAGCTGATCTGAGCCCTTCACAGCCTGTACTGTAGCCTCATCATACTCTGGGAGACAGAGCAGGGCTGTTATTGCCAGGGCACAGAGGGGAAACTGAGGCACAGAGCATCTAAGTGACTTCCCCAACGGCACACAAGGAGTTGGGCTTGCCCCCAAGTCATCCAAGTCCTAGGATCTGCCCTAGCCACGGGGCTGGCCTTCTGCTCCCACCTTTCTGCATAATGCAAAACTGCTCTTAGCTGGGGCCTCTAGGCACTACCATAATAACAACAACGTGGTTCCACTTCCACCTGATTTTGGAGGACTAGGTGGCCTTGTGCTGAGTGAGTGTCACCCACAGAACACTGTTGTCATTTACAGGAACGAGCCTGATGCCTCCAGCCCAGCTATGGGCAGCCAAGGCTAGCGAGTGGGCTGCACGAGTGGCCCTCCTTCGTCTCCATGGGCCTCAAGATTGTTATTACCAAGACAGTCTCCCGGCCCAGGGTGGTTTTGCTAATGGCGCTTGCGTAGCTAGAATTGGCAGGCGGGGCTGATTGGTAGGGTTACCAGATGGTTTTAAAAAAATACTGGACACACTTGATCTCAGATTGGGGGGGCGGCTGGGAGGAGACCTGGGAACCGGCTGCCGGGAAGCAGGTCTGGGGGGGAGGAGTGGGGCTGGCCGGGAGATCGGGAGGACACCGGCCGGTGGGAAGCAGGGCTGGCCAGGAGGAGGTCGGGGAGAGCGGAGTTGGCCGGGGGGGAACCGGCCACTGGAGAGCGATGCTGGCCACGGGGGGAGTGGGAGGGGGAACCAACCAGCGGGGAGCAGGGCTTGCCCGGGTGCACGCAGATCCCAGGGTGCTGCTGGTCCCACGCACAGTCCCGGCAGGGTGCACAGGCAATTCCATCCTGCCCCGCCCCGTCTCCCTTTTTTCTACTGCGTAGTTGCGTACTGCCTGGCTGGTAGACACGCTCACGCAGTGTGAGCATGTCTGCCAGCCAGGCAGTACACAACTACGTACTGATACTCAACATGATAATAATAAAAACTTAATTTGAAAATACTGGACATTTCTATGTCCGGTAGTTTCTCTATTTGTTTCCCAGACAGAAAACTCAAATACTAGACTGTCCGGTTGAAAACTGGACACCTGGCAACCCTACTAATTGGGCTGTGTCAGGGCTTTGGATGCAGAGGGAGCACACAGCTCTCACAGCCAATGTTGTGTGCAATCAGCACGCACCTCACTTCATGTGCCCTGGCTTTACATGTGCGTCACTTTAGTAATATCGGTAGGAAAAAAACCTACGTGGATGGAAAATAGTGGAATCTGGCAACCCTGCGCATAAGCAACTGTAAGCAAAATGCGTTGTGGGCCACACACAGAGCGCCAATGGGCCAAATTCAGGCCACAAGTTGCCCACCACTGCTCCAGCTCATGCCCTGTCCACCTCTCACTGTCCCCCACTGGATTGGCTGTTTCTCTGAGTGCCCTCTCCCTTCCCCTCTGGTCTCAGTGGCTCAGAATAATTTGGGCCTGACAGTTATATAAGGCAAATGCTCCATTAATCCAGCATGCTCGGAAGGATTAGTGCAACATAATAATCGGAGAGATTAAAACATTGCCTTTTTATGTGAACAAATTCTGCAACATGAAGCCCATAAAGACATTTTTGGATGCAAAAATAATGAAGCTCTAATTGCCCGGGGGCTGTCAGCAGCATGTGCCTCATTAATAAATCGTGTAGGCAGGTTTGCGCCATGCATCCCCGGTAGTCACAGACTGAAACACCATTAATAGCAGCATTTTCAGTGAGGGAGAAAAGAAAAGGGGTGAAAAACAACTCCAGCGGGTTTCATCACACTTTCCAATAACTAAAAAAGCTTGGTAAAATTTAGCACTGGTAAAAAGCGATTGTCTATGCAGAGACACTTGGGAAAATTCATCCAGATGAAGGAAGCGGATGAGTTAAACTGTGATGCCCGCTTTGTGGAGACTCGTATTCAGAGTTAAAGTGGCTTTCATTCAGCTGATCTTAATTTGCTTCCAAAGTTAATTAAGCTAAACCAAATCTGGGCCCCTTTAAAGGAGTGTGTCCACATAGGAATTTAATGCATTTTAACGAATCCACTTTAAACATCCAGATTCATTTTCCTGCGTGTTCCTGTGTAAATAAACCCAGTGACAAGCCCTACAGGCTAAACCCTGGGCCAGAACAGCGACACCGGGGCCATGGCAGAGCAGGAGTCCCCCTCCCACAGGACAACTCAGTTCAATGGCATTCTCTGTGCTGGACAAATGCAGACAGCACCGGCCCCAGAGCTCACGCGCTGACCTGGGGGGGTGAAGGAGGTTCTGCCTCGCTGGCCCACTCAGACCTTGGCCTCTGGTGAGGCTGAAAGCAAAGGGGAGCGACCTTGCTCATGTTGTTCAGGTCCTTAGGCCTCACCTATTACCCTGGGAAATCAATGCGCCATCGGCCACGGAGAGGCTGGGCTGGGGTGCCCGCCAGGGTGTGGTTATTACGTGGATTCCAGACTGACTCAGCTCACGCAGGCTCCCTGAGGGCAGGAACATCCTGCCCTGTGTTTGCGCCAGGGACGAGAGGCTCTAGCGCTCACAGCCAGGCCCCTGAGCCAGCCAGGACTCTGCCCTGAGGAACGGGGGGCTCTGGAGGAGCTTCACAATATTAACACCCTTCCCCAGAAGGAATTTCTCAGCCGGGGCCTGGCCTCGTTGGAGTCAGGGGGGACTTGGCAGGAGCAAGGGCTGTGTCTCAGGCCAGGCCAGCTGCCCGGCCCACTGTCCATCTGCCCCCTTGTAGCCGCATTGTCCTGGCTCACGCAGGCAGCTGCACTGCCGTCCTTAGGCAGGACTCGGGGACCAACAGGAACTGCCCGGTCTCCCCAGTTGCCCTGAAACCCTGCTTCCCTCACGCCCCTGGTTCTGTGCGGCCTCCCTCGCCAGGGGCCTGCATTCTGGCACCCACCAGTGGCTTTGTGTGCTGCCCTTCCCATCCACGCACCAAGGAGTCTGAGCTCCCTACCCCCCATACCAATCTAATTCCTGCTTTCTCTTGCAGGGTTTCCAGCTCATTTGGGCCTGGGCAGGACTGAAGGGGGGGGGGGGGGCGCTGCTGGGAAATGTTAATTTTTGCCATTAGCTGGTCCTTGTAGAGTTACAGCCCCACTTACGCTGCTGGGTTTGCTGAGCAGCTGCCAGGGGCTCTGTTTGGCCATTTTCTCCTTTCAGCTTCTCTGATTTTCACCAGAATCACTAGGCTGACACCCACCCAGGCCTAGACCGTTCCCTGGAAACGTGGAACCGATGTGGGGGGAGGGTTGGAAAGCTACTGGGTAGCCGACAGCCAGGCAACCACCAGCAGGTTGAAGTAAGGGCCTTACGCTCACGGCGGGCTCTGAGCCCCTCGTTCAGCCCATTTCGAAAGGCAGAGGGGCAGTTTTTCTAATTGCCAACTCGAGCTGCAGTGTGAAAGCCAGGCTGGGCCCTTTCCTTGTCCCCGCCTCAGCCCCAGGAAGGGTGCCACCGGCTGGTCAGGGCTCGGGCAGAACACACAATGCTGGCAAGGCCCAGGTTGGACCCTGCGTTTGGAGCCGAGGCCGCAATTCTCTTGCCGCTTCAGGATCCAGCCTAGACAAGGTCTAAGACTTGCAAAGGGGTTCAGGCACCCAATGCCCATGGGAGTTAGATGCCTAATTCCTTCAGGCATCCTTCAGACTCCTCGCCTTCAGTGCTGGTGGCTCTGCGGGGCTTACTGGAGTCAGTGGTAGCAAGACGTTACTCATGACAGCAGGGTCTCCAAGGCCAGAAGAGAAAAGCTGCCGAGTAGGAGCCCTCTTGACAGCCACTCTCTAGCACTGTGCACAGCATGTCAGGCGAAGGGGGGAGCCAGGGGAGGGGAGTGTGAGGAATTGGAACCTCCCCCAGCCATCCTTTCGCTGCATTAAAGACAGACACGATTGCTACGGCCCCATCAGTCAGGTGCTAGGATACAAAGTGAGGATGGGCCTGCTTCCATGGGCCTTTCTGTTCCGCCTAATGCAGGCAGCAGCACCTCTGGCAGGGGACTGACGCAGCGGAGGATGGGAATGAGCAGTTTTGGGGGGGGGGTGTGTAAAAGGTATAGGGGACATGGCAGCATTAAATACTGCGTGGTGGGAAGTGCAGGGCATCCAGCATTTTGGATTGTTAGGAGGCGTGTCCTTGGTGTGCTGCCCAAAGTGCATTCATGTGTGCTGGGATACCACCCGCATCAGGACTCGCTATTGCACAGTAACATCTTCGTGCCGGACATGTGGGTTGCAGGACGGAGCCCTGACGTCTGGTCTGTCCCCAGCTCCAGCATTAACTCGCACTGTCAACCTAAGTCAGGCACTGGGCGGCTCCTCCCCCCAGGTTTCCCGGGTTACTCCCCGACCCTTTTTTTTTTTTCCTTTTTGCTTGACAAATTTTTCCCGGTGTTATTGTTGTGGTTTGTTTTTTTGTTTGTTTGTTTTTGGAAACCATCTTGCAACCCTGGGTGGTCGCCTGGGGCCACCAATTGGTTGGGACCGGCCCTGCCTCACAGAAGGCTGCAAAATGGGGTGAACACTCACCTCATCCCAGGGACGGAGGGTGTGCGAATAGATCGAGCCCTTTCACAGAAAGGCACTGGACGCAGTTCACGCGTGCATGGGAGGGCAGCACACGCACACACCCCACGTTTGCCGTCAGAAGCAGGGTCTGGGGTGTGTTTCCAGAAAGAGATTCAGAGCTGCACTAGCGTTGCCATCGTTATCGCGCAGGGCGCAGGAAGGAGAGGCCGGCAGTCACCAGGCATGTTTTGCAGGGGAGCCGACTCGCTGAGCAGAGCCTCCCTTTTGGCTAAGACTTGGTAATATTCCTGCGCCAGCCCCACCTGTCACAGCAGGGAAAGAAAACATTCCTCAGAGCTGGGGGAGCCCAAGGCAGCGGCTTCTGCCTGGCTCAGGGGCCAAGAGACTGGAAGCTGTGCACCCACTTTTGGAGCGAAGATGGGCACCTGGTGGAAGCTGAACAGAAACAGGAATTGCCCCAGGATAATTCTGGGCTGTTCCCTTAGAAACACCAGGAGGCGCTGAAGGCGGGGCGGAGGGGGGAAGCTCTCCTGCGTACCAACATCTCCTGCACCGACGCCCTTTTCGATCCCGCACAGAAGGCTGCAGAAATATCTGAGGCATTTCCACTGGGGGGAGTTTTCTGGTGGAAAAACGCCCTTTTCACACAAAACAATCCTGTACCTGCTGCAAGGTAACTGCTGCTCAGCAACATCAGCCCCTCCCTGCCCCCCGAGGCAGCTGGTGCCCACACGTGGGCAGCATGGCAGTTTTGCAGTAGGTAGCCAGCGCCAGGACTAGGAAGAGAGATGGACAAGGCCCTTGGGAACCGCAGAGGGGAGGGGCTTCCCTGCTCAGCACCTGTAGAGTTTTTTGGGGCCCAATGGGCAGGACTGGAGGACCAGCCATTATAAGCCAATTGATTCCAGGCCAGGAAGATCCAGTCAACCATCCCTCCAGGCCCAGAACGTGCTGGCTGGTGCTGCACAACCAAGAGGTGTTCTCTGTGCAATGAAACTACGGGGCTCGTGCCCCATTCTTACTGGTGGCTGGGACATCACCGGATGCTTGCCGGATAACCAGCGGCTGGGCTGGAGCAGCTCCCCACCCAGCCCAAGCAGCCCCTACTCACAGCAGGCCTGGTCTGGCGGAGCAGCCCCTCACCTGCATTGCGGGCGGGTGGTCGCTCCAGCCCAGCCGGGCCCTGCCCAGGGGATCCTGTTTAAGTGGTTTACCAGCTGAATGTAACGTTTAAGGGGTTGAATGGGATTTTACATCCCTCGTGGCCAGTAGGGAAGTCTGAGTTTACTGCCCCTTTTGGGGACTGCACGGTAGAGTTAACGTTGCATCGGGTCAACACCATTCCCTCCCCCCAGACAAGTTGCAGGGCAGAGCTAAACACACCGCCAAGCTGGCTTTGCCATCATTCCCCACCGCTGGGAGACCCTGCGATACAGCAGAGTCGGGGTTTTACAGCACTGCCAAAAGCCATTCTCCCTGGCAGGAGCCATGCTCTCATGGCCCATCCTTCCCTCCTACAGCAAGATCGACCTCAAGCCATTGCACCCTCTACACCCTGGGATGTCAATGAGCAGGGAGCACGCTGGGTGCAGAGGGGTTTACAGGGATCCCCTGGGTCAGATGCATGGGAGGGCTCTCCCCACAGGCAGGAAAGCATCAGTGGGCCCATCATGGCACGAGGGACAGATGGAGGCGTTTGGTCTCTAGGCTGAAAACTGCTCCCATGTAAATGAAGACAGGTCACCAGAAGCTGGTATGTGCAGTCAGTGACACGAGACACTTATCTGCCTGGCTGACCACGGGGTAGTGTCTGCCTTACAACGTGAGTCTATTTGACCAGGGAGCCACCGGCTAATCAGGGCCGCAAAGGCAGTGAGCTCACCCCCGCCACATGAAGGAACACGCTGCCACGTGACTAAACCAAAGAATTCACCTGGTGTGTGAGGAGACGCCTAGTTTTCTTCACCAAGGGGACAAACGGCTAGAATGCTCGTATGAATGAAGGGTGTCACAGCTGGCCTGGCTGTTCAGCGCTGCGAGAAAGGGACGCAGCCCAAACCTTCAGACAAGACGGCATCTGGTTAGGCAAGTGTAGGCTCTAGAAGGCATATCACAAGTTTGTTTGAGACAGAAGGGTCCCGCATGCTAAGGGCAGGGGCTAGTGCCCCTGGGAAGCAGGTCTCGCACATCCAAGCACGCTATACCACACGGCGGAAATGCTGCCATGTCTGGGGTGAGGTACAGCAGCTGTCTAACACGACCTAGCATTTTAAGGTTGGGAGTAGAGAAGAAGCGCTTCTGACCGCAGAAGCAATGTTAGGTAGTTGGTGAGCAGTTTGTCAAAACTGGGATGTGGCAAAGAAAATTCAACACGCACTGTGCTGTCTGAATGGTTTTGGAAAAACCTGAAACGGAACCTGCCGCTCTTCGAAGGAACGCCACAGCAGAGAGAACGGTCGCTGTCTGGTTGCACTATGCCCGTGTTTCTCTGCTGTGCCATGGGCAGGTAACCGTTAACAGTGAGACCCTGCAAAGAGCAGCACACCGGAGAGACAGTGTACATTCATATATAGTAAAAAGTCTTTATTAAGAAGGCTTTGACGTCAAAAAATAAAACTCTTGATACAATTTCATAACCGTCAAGTCAGCTCAGCAAATATATAATCAGTACTTTAGCCATGTAAGGTTAAAGGTCCGTTATTTTCTTTTAAAATAAAATATATTTTAGTTCTTAAAATTTATTCAATAAAGTACATATTTTCCTATAAATTCCCTACATATACATAAGAGGTAAAAAATAAAAAAATAAAACTAAAAAAAATCCCAAAACCAAGGAGGCGATTGAAATCATCTTTTTTGTGTGACATGACATGCTTAACTGCGCCCCTCTTCTCCCCTCCAGCCCCCGTCAATTCACCTGTCCTTCACGATGCATTGTGGGCAGCTTTCACATTGGCAAAATAGAAGACAAAATTGTGTTACAAAAAAAAAATATATATAGATATTATTTATAGAACCATCGAGAACCGTCCAAAAATAACTACATACAAAAAACCCAAAATGTTATAATAATAATAAAATGCTTTTAAAAAAATAAAGACAACCCTTGTGTGTCCTAAAATAAAAAGTGCAACCGGACCTTTTCTTTCTGTTTATTTCACTTTGCAAACTGAATACTGTTATTTGGAAAGAACTGGTGAAGAACAGCTGCTCTTTCTCCTCCCCAGAACTCCACACCTGGGTTAAGAGTTAAAGCTATTCTGTAAACATTTGATTTTTTTTCTCCCCTCTGTAATTTCACCCCCCTCTTTCCTGTCTTTTTCCTCTGCTCCCCCCGCCCTCCCCGTGATCTTCCTCTCCAGCGTTCTATCCAGCAAGAAGCATTGTCTTTCACCCTACCCCAACCCCCCCGCAGCCCCAATCCCATCCCTTAAATAAAAAGGTTGATTTAAACAGTTAAAAGTTCTTAAAAAGCTGTGTTGTAGGGAGAGGGGTGAGGGTGGAGGCGGCTGCCCAGCTCATCAGACTCGGGATGGACAGCTATGAGAAGATGTGGATGGCTTGAGTGGCCGGGGTGTGGCAGGCCGGGCACTCCGGCTCGGCTTTGCCACAGATGCGAATGGCACACTCCATGCAGAAGAGGTTGTGGCCACAGGGCACCAGGGCAGCGATGACCTCGCTTTCGAAGCACACCATGCACTCCCGGGAGCTCTTCCGGTGCCCGTCAGAGCTGCTGGAATCTGTGGGGGAGCCAGAGGTGCCGGAGATGCTGCCGGGCAGGGAGGAGGAGGAGGAGTAGCCTGTGCTGTTGGAGAAGGAGGAGAGCGAGCCCTGGGTGGGCAGCCAGGACAAGGTGCTGACCGGGTCGCTCTGGATGCGGCGGGCGAGGGGGTGCTCCAGGGCCACGCCGCTCTCCGGCAGGGTTGGGGAATGCCGGGGCGTGGCCGTGCCGCTGATGCTGCTGTTCCGTCGCTGCGAGCCGTTGATGGAGGAGCAGCTGCTGAAGGCCTGCAGGGGGTTGGGGCGCTCCAGGGGGGACCAGATGGTGGTGGGCGTGGTGAGGTCCAGGGCCAGGAAATCGAAGCCGAAGTCACCGTCTTCGGAGCTGAGCGGCGGCGGCGGCGCCGGGGGCTCGCTGAAGGGGAAGCCGCTGCTAGTGTTGTATGGGCTGGTGGGGCTGGCGTCAGCCACCCGGCCGCCGTAGTAGGACTCAGTGGAGGCGCTGCCCAGGGAGCTGAGGCTGTCGTGGCGAAGGCCGGCCGAGGGCCTGCGGGTGGGGTTGGGGGCTTTGGCCCACAAGCTGGCCGTGCTGCCCAGCAGGTCGAGGCAGACGTCGGTGCCGTTGGAGTGGAAGTCGTTGTCGGCGTTGACGTCGATGAAGGAGCCTGTCCTCATGGTGATGTGGGCTTCGATCTCCTCCCGGGCCCGATCCACGTTCTCGGGCATCCCCGTCACCTCGAAGACGGGCTCTTTGTCTCGGCTGGGGGTGACAATGTACGTGTGCGTCTGCTGCTGGATCCTCTTGATGGTGGCCCCCTTGGGTCCCACCACCAGGCCCACCACCCGGTAGGGGACTCTCACCTGGATGGTGGTCTGCCCCGGCAGATTAGGGGGACCCGGCACGGTGCCCGTCAGGCCGTTGACCTTGTTGCGTGTTGCTCGGATCATGGAGAAGTGTTCGGCAGCCGAGAGAATCTCCCTCTTGGCCATTTCCACATCCTCTTTCCTCCCGGTCACGATGAAGATGGGCTCCTCCCCTCTGACGGGCGTCTTGATGTAGGTGTTGGTTTTAGCGCGCAGGGCTTTGATCTTACAGCCTGGGATGGAGGGAGACAGAAAAGCGACACCCGTTAAGTCCCGCGTGTAAGCTGGGAACCAAACGCACCTTGCTGCCCAGGTTGGAAGGAGGGCCGGGAAGCCAACAGACCCGACACGGTGCAACAGTTTCCACTGAATTCACACGCAACCACAGCAGGGAAACCTTTGGAGGGGGAGGCCTCATGCGTCCCAGGCAGGAAGTTACACCTGAGTGCTGGAGCACGGTACGGCTAGCCCGAAACATGGCTGCTGGAGCAGGCCCTCGGGACCCCAACCAGGGCTCAGGGCCACCCCACAGATGGCCCCTCCCCAGACAGCTCCTTAGGAAGGAGTTCAAATGCAGGAGGGGAACCAAGAGGGAAAAGGGGCGTGTGCGGGCGCACTGGGTAGAGAGGTGGGAAAAGATTAAGAGTTACAGCAGCTGTAGGCGATGGCCTTCGCCCTTGGAGAGAAGGAAGCAGGTCCAAGAGTCCCTTTGTCTCGGGGTAGGTTCAAGGAGGTGCAGAGAAGTGACCAGTTTGGTTTTTTAATTCCCAAGGCTTCCTCTACTGGGGCAGCTGACTCCGAGCTCGGAGAAGCATCGAGCTGGGGAAAAGGGCCCCTCCTTGCTGTCTGCACTCCAAAATCATCCCCACCCCCGAGCCCACACCCCCAGCCAGAGCCCGTGCACCCCAGCCCTCTGACCCTCAACCCCAGCCCCACCCCGAGCCCACACCCCCACCCAGAGCTCTTGCACCCCAGCCCTCTGACCCTCAACCTAGCCCCACCCCGAGCCCACCCCAGCCAGAGCCCGTGCACCCCAGCCCTCTGACCCTCAACCCCAGCCCCACCCCACCCCGAGCCCACCCCACCCAGAGCTCTTGCACCCCAGCCCTCTGACCCTCAACCCTAGCCCCACCCCCAAGCCCACACCCCCAGCCAGAGCCCTCACACTCCTGCACCCCACTCCGCTGCCCCTCCCACACTCAGAACCCCTTGGCCCCCACCTGGATTTTGTTATGGGCACCAACATGAAGGTGATCTGTCGCACAGCCCCTCCACAATGGTACAGGTAAGAAAATCCATTCCGCTCCGGGGTGGGAGAAGTTAGACCTGCCACCTCTCCTCGTCTTTTCTTTCTTCAGTCCCCTTGCTACTACCGGTCGTGGCTCCAGTATGGCCCTACCATCCAGACACACACTGGGAGAGTCTTCGCTCTAGGAAGGTTTCTTCCCTTCTTCCTTTGCTTTTGGTCTAAAAAATTCACGTGTCTGCCTCTAGGAAGAATGCAAAAAAGAGGACAGGGAAAGTGTCCCTGAGGAGCCCCAGGGGAGGGGCTGTGTTAATTAAGGGGCCGGTGTAAGGACAGGCAGGGTGGTCTAGAACAGTGGTTCTCAACCAGGGCGTGGTGTACCCTGGAGATACGCAGGGATCTTCATCAACGCACCTGGATCTTCGCTTAGGTTTACAACAGGGCACATAAAAAGCACTAGCAAAGTCAATACAAACTAAAATGTCCCACAGACAGTGACTGGCTTATGCTGCTCTGTAGACAACGTCTGTTTCAGTGGAGTGAGTCTGTAATTCTATGGCCACTTTTCAGTCACTGTGCGCGGTGACACACTCGTATTTTCACAGTTGGTTTTGTAAGCAGGTCGTTTTCACGGGAGGTGAAACTTGAGGGTTGGCAAAGACAAATCAGACCCCTAAAAGGGGCACCAGTAGCCTAGAAAGGTTGAGAGCCACCGGTCCAGTGGATGAGGCATTGGCCTGGGACTCAGAAGATCTGGGTGTTAATACCAGCCCTGCCACCAACCTGCTGAGTGACCTTGGAGAAGTCACTTCTCATGCCTTAGTTTCCCCTCCCACCTGTTGTCTATTTCGATAGTGAGCTCTTTACGGCAAGGAGCATTTCTTCGTGAGTGTAGAGTGGGGCCTTGATCTCAGCTGGAGCCTCCAAAACACCAGCAGAACACAACCTCTCGGGGGGTGGGGGGGGGGTACATTTCCTGTAGCTACAGGCCCACTGCAGCCTGCTATTTGTGCTTGTACCAACTGCACCCTAATAAGCTTTCGAAACTAAATTCACACATTGTAGAACTAGAGACCAGGCTTGTTTCCAGCCTTCCCGCCCAGTCACACAGGCAGAGCAGCCCGTGTTCTCTGCACCTTCCCACGCTTTGATTTAACCCAAAGCATTTGTAATCAACTGTACTGCAGCAGCGCCTGGCGGCCCCAGGCGTACACCAGAATCCACTGTGCCAGGCACTGTACACACGCAGAACAAAAAGACAGGCCAAGAGAGGCCCCAGCACACACGGAGAACCTCATGAAATGTGTTTGAGGGACCTGTGCCAGGCAGGTTATCTAAGGCACACATCCCCCCACAGCCCTGTACTGACAGCGGTGCTCAGAGTCAGCGCAGAACCCCTGTATGGCGGGGCGCTATTATACCCAGCATAAAGGTGGGTGTAGTCATTCAGGACAGCGATCCAGGCAATTCAGGATTCACTGATGTGGTGTCCTGACAGGTCTCCGGCTCCATCAGTGATGATAAACGTTTAGCTGCCTGCATTTTCATATACTCCCTCAGCATATCAAGGCAGCTCTACGCAGGTAGCTAGCGTAATAGACTTCACGAAAGCCCCAAAAACCACGTGCTCAGGTAAGCAACAATGGCACCCAAGTCAGGTTTATTGTCAAATGAAGTATATTAATGGTTGTCGGTAGCCAGATGGCCTCTAAGCCCCTACCTATTTGTACCCAGCACAAGGGACATGGCTCAATCGATAGTATGGATTTCACTATCGCCCCCTAGGCCGGCCAAAGAATGAAGCTGAGGTACCCCAATATTTATAGACAGAAATGACCAATCTATGATACCCACAGTACGAATCCTCTTGCGCACTAATGACATGTTTGGTACCTCCCCTTGGACGTTCCTCCAAAGCACTCACTGCCCGTTATGCTTTCACTCTTGTTTTAAACAACCCCTCTACTGTCCTGACGGAATGTATGTACATTACTATTTTAGAATGCTTAAAGTCTTGTTTTAAAAAAAAATATGTACATTATACATTGTTACAGGATTACTTGTGAACATTACATTTTAGTGTTAAACAATACCACTAGCATGAAAATATTTTACAAATGGGTGTTTAAATATTTTGTTATGCTACGCTTTTTATTTAGACAACTTATTTTTTAGCCTAATGTGTGTGTTTTAACGCCTTCCTAAAGTTAAAAGTTTGCAAAGGCCTTAATTATGTTTTTGGGGCTTGGATAAATTAAAAGGTAGGGGTATTAAAATCTTTTTTAGACCCCCTTTTGTATTTGTTTTAGATTTTAGTACTTTGCATATGCAATTTTTTTTTAACTTAGGGTTAATTTTTAATTTTTTAGGTTTGATTTTTTGACCTTTTTTTGGAGGATTATAATTTAAACTTTTTTTGACTTTAGGTAGTTTGTTTGCTGAGCAAGTATATTTATTATTTGCAGCTGTTAGCTAAGTTATTTGCAAAACAGACCCTTTTTGGCTTGATTTTAGATTTAAAGCCATTAGCAGCTCAGGGTACCATGCTGCCTGAGTCAGGAGGGGACCAGGAGTATGGCTGCAGCTCTGTCCCTCTGTATTTTTTGCACTACTCTGTTGAAGTGTGGTATTGATGGGAAGTGTATCGGAGACCGTAATCCCATTTGATTAGGAGTGCCGCTCACTGAGATTGCTTGCCCATCCTGGCTGTGGAGCAGAAGTCCAGGCACTTCCCGTTGCTGTAAGTGGCAGAAAGATGGATCCTGGGTGACCTCATAGGTTGAATATTGGGCTGATAACGGCATCGCTGGCCTCCCATTCATGCTCTGCTGAGGTCATCTGCAGTAGTTTTGAGAACTACTGGACAGTGAAAAGCAGATCTTGTTATTCTGTGCTGGAGGTACCAGTTCGAGAGCATAGTGGACTCTGTGCAGAGGCTGTGGGCTCGGGCACCACCTTGCCTGTTTATATAAAACATGTAGGCGACGTTGTCGGTGTACACTCGGACACGCTTGTTGCTGATGGGAGGAAGCAATAGGCTGCAGGCACATCAGAATGAAGTACATATATCTGTGGTTCTCGCTCTGCAGTGGACCACAGACCCTAGGCAGGATGGTCCCTCAGCCGTGCTCCCCATCCAGCAAGGGAGGCATCTGTGGCGATAGCCATGGAGAGATCCTGTCACGTGAACAGGACCCCCGAGCAAAGTGTCCACCATGTGAGGCAGTGTTTGACCGTCGGGGGATGGAAAGGCGCTTGGTGCAAAGGTGTAAGCTCGGCCTGCAGACCGGACTCAGCCATCCCTGCGAGCACCACAGAAAGTGACGTGCGTTCGGGACAACTGCATTGCCGGCAACCAGGCGGCCCAGTAACTGGAGACAGTCGTCGGCTATAACCTGCGACCGCGCTGCAGTTTAATGACCAGGGCTTTGATATTTTTGAATCTGTTGAGCGGCAGAGAAGCAGTCGCGGTGGCTGCGTCGAGCTGAGTGCCCACGAATTGTAGGTTTTGGGTTGGAGTGAAGGTTGATATTGTTTCGTTTGTTTGCAAGCCAAGGGAGTGGAAACTTCGGATGGCAAGGAAGGTGCTTCGTTGGGAATCCCGCATGGAATGCACTTGCAGAAGGCAGCAGTCCAGGTAAGGACAAGTAACAATGCCTCACTCTCTGAGGTGCCAAGTCACTACCGCCCGGATTCTGAAAAAACCTCTTGGTGCCGTAGAAAGGGTGAAAGGCAAGACCTTGAACTGGCTGCGACTGGGACCTAGGATCAACCGGAGAATTGATCCTGGGCTGGGTGTAGGGAAACATGGAATTATGCGTCTTGAAGGACTAGGAATGAAAACCGATCTCCCTGCGGGGATAACAGATGTGAGGGCCACCATTTTAAACTTCTGCTTTTTAAACAGATTTGTTAAGAGCTCTGAGCTCAAGAACTGGGCGCCATCCCCTGCTCTTCCTTTCAGTGAGAAAGCAATGAGAACAGAACCTTCTCCCTTTGCATCGGGTGAGGACGGATTATGTGGCTCCCGGGTGGAGGAGACGTTGAACCTCCTGGTGGAGCAATGGGTTGTGAGAGTGGTCCCTGAAGAGGGACGGGCTGGGGATACAGACGTATGATTGCCCACCCCTGGTGTAGCCAGATCGTGTTGTCTGAGGTGATGGCTTGCCCATTGTCGTACAATGGGAGGAGATGGTCACCAAACAGTCTGAAAGACGGTGATGCAGCTGGAGGGGGGTAGGTTTTCCATACCCTAATCCGCACATCTGCTGGTGAGATTGAGGGGGTTGCGGTGGGTTGGCTGAAGCTGGACCTCAGCGCTGAGACCGGTTTCTGTTTCTCTCCGGCTGATTCCGCTCGTGTGGTCGTTGCGAGACGCAGGATACCGCAGTCCGGGGCACGGCGGGTATCTGTACTGTCTGCTGATGCCGTGTGCGGATACCGAGGGATCTGAGTGTTGCCTTGGAGTCCTTCATAGCATGGAGGACCTCTTTGGTGTTTGTGGCAAAGAGCTTCTCTCTGGCGAATGGAAGATCCTCTGCCACGGACTGCATCTCATAGCTGTGGACTTTGCCGTTGTGTCGGTGTAACCACCACCCTACGGATTTGAACTTGGGACCTCTGGAGCTTAGTGTAGGAGCCTCTACCGTTTGAGCTAAAAGCCAGCTGGCTCTCAGCCCAGGCTGTCAAAGTCTCTCGCTCTTATCTGTTGCTACAAGTGGTCTAAGTGCCACTGCATTGGTCAGTGAACCACACTAGGTGTGTGGGTTACATCAGCACCATCAAAAGCAGCGTGTCGAGCCGTGCGTGAGATTGTCTGGCCTTTGCTATGACCGCTTCAAACTGTTGTTTCTTTGCCTCGGGAATGTCATTCATAAAAATCACTGAATTTGGAAGAATTCTCGTGATTGTATTTACTAAGGAGGGCTGCATAATTGGCCAGGCTAAATTGGAGGGTGGAAGCATAAACTTTTCAGCTAAAGAGATCTAGCCTTTTACTGTCCCAAAGTGAAGGAGCAGAGCAGTGGCTCCCAACCTTTTCGACCATATAGACCCCTTTTCAATCTATTGAAATTTCATGGACCCTCCTCCCTGGGGAAGAAAAGAAAAAAAAAAAAGAATCCTTACTTTTTAAACTTTCCATGGACCCCCTACAGTATTGTCACCCACCACCAGGCGTCCGTGGACCACAGGTTGGGAACCAGAGTAGAGCAATAACGTGGCTGCTTGTTCTTTTGATGGACGGCTTTCACAACCAGCGAGTTCACAGCAGGATGTGTGAAGAGAAAATCCGAACCCCTGAGTGGGATGTGGTATTTTCTATCCCCGTTTGCAGGCAGGAGTTATGGTGGCTGGTGTTTGCCACATCGTTTTGGCTAGGTCCACAACTGCAGGGTTAAGTGGCAGGGCCATCTTGGAAGACATTACTGATTGAAGGAGATCACGGAGATCATGCTGATTTTTTGTAATCTCTTCAAGGGTAATATTGAGTCTGTGGCCACCCACCTGAAGTGGTCCTGAAAATGGGGGATGTCGTCAGCTGCCGTAGAAGGGGATGGCCTGATGGCTTCATCTGGTGAAAAGGATGAATTGGTGTCTGGGGAGGTATCTGGACCTGTGGATTCTGCCTGTGTGGGAGCTGCCTCCTCCTGCTTCCCTATAGGTGGAGATTGGTGTGGTTGAGGAAATGTATTTAATTATGGGTACGTCTACACAACAGGGTTATTTCGGAATGTCGTCTGTTATTCCAAAATAACTATGCGAGCATCTATACAGCTAGCCCATTATTTTGAAATAATTTCGAAACAGGCGGCTTATTTCTGTGTTTGTAAACCTCATTCCATGAGGAATAACGCCTTTTCCGAAGTAGCTATTTCGGAATAGCGGGAGTGTGGATGCTCCACGGGTGCTATTTCGAAATAGCTCCTCCCCTAGGGCCAGTCAAAGTAATTCCTCCCCAGGGCTCTAAACTGAGGTAGCGCGTCCACATTAGGGGAGCCTGCCTCTGACTAATTGACAGGCTTCCCTGTAGTGTAGACATGCTATGTCGGAGTATTTCTTCTGGAACAGTTTATTCAGAAATAAAAACCGCCAACGTCGTCCTCCTCCTTGCTTGAGAATTGGGCGGGAGATCGGCGGCAGCACAGTGCCAGGGTGCCAGATTGCTGCCAAGGAATGGGGAATTAAGTGTAGATCGGGTTGGGGAATCTCTGGGCCAGATGTGGCCCCTGGCTTGCCTGCATCCGGCCCAAGGCTCAGGGCTTCCCCCCTGCCAGCATTGGGGAGCCTTTGCCTACTGCGGGACTGGAGCACACAATCTACTAGCCTAGGTCCCACTAGGTTCTGCTGGGCGAGGGGGACGTGGGGAGTGTTTCTCTCCTTCTCAGTCGGAGCCACGTCAGTGAGCGTTTGTGGGTTTTTTGGCTTCTCACTTGAGTGCAGCCCCCGATTGATTTTTCTGTGGGTCAGTGGCCCCTGACCCAAAAAAGGTTCTCCACCCTGGCGTAGAGGATACTAACAGGTCCCTGCGATGGACGAACTGCGGTGCTGGGGGGAGGGTGCTGTAGCATGCTGCACCGTGGTCGATGGCGGTGCCGCAGGACTGTTTGGTGACGACAGTGGCAGGGAGGCCGTTAGTGCGTCTGCGGCGCCATTCAGTGGTGCCTCATTGGGAACAGGTGCTGGCTTCGATAACCGCACGGCTGGTGCAGCACTCAGAGCTGGGTGGTGCCCTCGTCAGGGAGGTAAGCAACGGCAAGCCTCTGACCTCGGCACTAGATCAGTGCACGCCCATCTTGCTAATGGTGCGAGCAATGCCAGAGAACAGCTAGTGACCAAAGACGGGAGCTTTTTAAACTTTGTATTTTTTGTCCTTCACCAGCCGAGGCATTGAGTGGGCCGTGGAGGGTTCGGGCTCAGGGTCTGAGGCAGGGTGAAGGGACTCCTCCATCAGGACAAGTTTGAGTCAGAGGTCCCCGTCTTTTTGTGCCCTGGCCTTCAACTTCTTACCACGGACACATTTCCAAGCAACGAACACAGTCTGTAGCCATCTGAAACAGGCACAATGGCCTTACCGGATGGAAAGAGCTTCAAACCAAGCGTCCTAACTCTAGGGAAGAAAAGGGGAAGAAGAGAAAAAAAGCTTGAGGGAAAGTTTGTTGGGGTTTTTTTGGGGGTGGGGGAGGAAGAACTGGGGTAATGGAACCGTATCTAGATAACAGGAGAACAACTACTTGTGCGCCAAAGGCACAGTAACAAAGATAGCCATTTTTTCTGAGGAACACTGGAAAGCTCCGTCTCCGGCCGGGGAGGGTAGAGAAGGAACTGGGTGCGTGGGGTGGAGGGGGCTCATGCACACGTGATGTCAGGGCACTGAGGGTGCATGAGTCAGGCACCGCGCCCATGCGGCTCACCAGGACACTGCTCTAAAAGCCTCCCCTAAACAGGGCAGGGGCCCGCCAACACCCACATGGAGCGCCCGCAAGCACACCTCTCAAAGAACACCACGATGTGGGCAGGCCAGGTGCTTACTGCACACCCGGAAGGCGTCCGGCTACCACGGTGACGAGCAGGGGGGAACTACGCTCCGCTGGCAGAGCGGTGCGTCAAACAGCGCAGATGCGTCGTTCTAGGCCTGTCTGCATTACGGGAATCCCGACCAATGTGACCACGCGGCTGCAGTCACACGGATGGAAGACAGGCCCAAGCCGGCGCACAGCAGGGCTTCTCTCGGAGGTGCAGCAACGGTGCCTCGGCAGAAAGACCGATACCTGCTTGGCGCTGGTGTAACGCGCCTACTTTAGGGGTTAGCACCCAGAGCAGGACATCGTGAGTGTTTACACTGGGGCTAGTCTTCCCCTGGAGACAAGGCGTCAGTCGAGACTCCATGGTACTAGCTGCAGTGGGGAAATTTCCAAAGCTGGCCGGGATGAAGAAGGAAAGAGACGTACGCCAGTCTCCTGGACTTCCTCCACCCGAAGAGATCACAGACAGTTCCGGCCACATGGCGACCCTGTGGCGCAATGGGATTCCACAGCCAGTGAGAGCCTTAGAAAGGGTTGTGGCCCAAGACCTCGACTGTATCACAGCACCCAGGGACGTGTGGCATTGAGAAAGACTGAGCTGTGCTGCACAGAACGGGAAGGGGACTCGGTATGGAGGCTGCTGGACACAGGCAGACCTGGTGGTTCTCTCTGAGTCGCCCACAGGGGAACTCCCTACATCTTGGTGAGCAGCAGACGAACAGGGGTGCTGGGACCACTCCAGACCCAGCCTTCTAGGCGCTATAGCAGCCAGCCAGTAAAGCACAGAAATAAACCTGCTCCCCTGCGAAGGATTTAGCTCTTGGGGTGGCAACATGCACATGCGGGGGCACGAACCCCAAAGTCACTTGCGTGCTGAAGTGTCGTTCCAGGGAGGCAGCCTGTGGCAAAGCCAGCCGAGCACAGCCGAGCACAGCCGAGCAGGACGCACAAGTCCCAGACCCCATGCAGCTGGCTGCCTGTGTGGCACGGCTGTGCCCGGCTCTTCCCTCCTCACGGCCCCCTCCCCCGCAATTCGGAGGGTTTGGTATGTCAGCTGCTTCCCACAGCGGGGAGCTGGCACGTGGCATGTCCGGATTCTCCCCACCCACCCAGACGTGAATGTTTTTCAGAGGGGGAGTAGGGGAAGGGGGCGAAGGAAAACCCAACACATGCCGAGGGAGCTGGCTTTTACTCATGGGGGCTGCTCAGTCAGGGGATGACAAGCCCATGAGAGACACTCCCTGATAAAAGGAGCGAAGATGAATTCACGGGGGCCTGTCCGTGCTCTCACGCCGGTTGTGATCAGCCAGAATGGCCACAAAGTTGCGCTTCTGGGCTTGGACTGGAGGACGCGCCAGATTTCACCCTCCCCGGCACTGCCACGGGACTCCAGCCTGGCGGCCTTCAAGTGGCACCAAAAGTCACATAAAATGCTGCCCGTGGCCAGAGGCCCCAGCCGGCCGAACATCAACGAAAACCCAGCAAAGAGCCCTGTGGCGCCTTCAAGCCACACGCCACTGACAACGAGGTCTTGACCCATGAAAGCTGATGCCCAAATAAATCTGTCAAGTCTCTCAGGTGCCACAGGACTCCTGCTGTTCTTCCGGATGCCACCTAACAGGGCTGCCCTATGGGCAGCAGCAAGACGGGGAGAATTGTGACTAAGGGCTGCAAGGCCCCGGCTCATTTAGGCACCTGCGGGGTGGGTCTATTTCTGGGCTGGTCAGCACGGCCAGGTTTAGTCTGTGTAAACGGGTCCTCGCTGTGTCCCTGAAGTCTCTCCTGTGGCCGGCCATTTCATGCTCTGTGCCCCCCTTGGTGAGATGGTCACACTCTAGGTGTGGAGGGGGGTAGGGAACGGTGGGGGGAGCCATGAGGCCTATAACAAGCTCCAAGCAGATGCCACCATGTCCGAAGTTCTCCCCAGTTTATCAGCGAGGAGAGAAAGGAGCAGACGAGCGAAGACACTGCCCACAGTCACCCAGCAAACAAGTAGCAGAGTTAGGGTCAGAACCCAAGTTGCCAGGCTGCCTTCCAAGGTGCGGCTGGCAGAGGGCTCCCTCCCGGCTGAGTGTCTTCGGGCTCTTGCTGCTCCTGGGTTTAGAGCAGGGTTTCCCAACCTATGGATCAGGACCCAAATATGGGTCGCCATTACATTTCAAAAGGGTTGCCAGGGTCTCCCCAGGTGGCTTTAAGGAGCCATTCACACATTTTTTGAATTGCCCTGGGTCACCAACTCTTCCTGCATTGTCAAAATGGGTCCCTATCTGGAAAAGGTTGGGAACCGCTGGTGTAGAGAAAGACTCACAGCTCTGGCACTCCCAAGTAACATGCTGATGCCGGGCGCCTGGCCCGCCCTGCTGGAGTGACTCAGTGACTCCTCAAATAGCATCCACCGTGCAGTCGTCTCTGACTATCCGGGCTGTCTGGCAAGCATCTAACCCAGCCGCTTCCTCGCGCGGGGCCTAATAGCCAGAGTCCATAACAATGCCCCTCCCTCTCAGGGCAGTGTGGCCTAATAGCCAGAGTCCATAACAATGCCCCTCCCTCTCAGGGCAGTGTGGCCTAACAGCCAGAGTCCATAACAATGCCCCTCTCTCTCAGGGCAGTGTGGCCTAACAGCCAGAGTCCATAACAATGCCCCTCTCTCTCAGGGCAGTGTGGCCTAATAGCCAGAGGCTGTAACAACAGATGTGTCCCCTGGTGGGACTGAGGAGGAAGGGACAGGGGGACCCAGGCCCACCTGTTCCACCACGTCCCAGCCCAGGGCCCTGTCAGTGATGGAGGGGACCCCCACTAACCCGGCGGGGAATCCTCCCCAAACACACCAGACCAATTCCCTGCCCTGAGCTACTTCCTACCAGTCTCTGCCAGGTAGTTCTCTCCAGCACTTCCCTCTGGACTGGAGGCCTCCCTTGCAGTATCCCATTAACTGGCCTCTGTGGCTTCATCTGTCAGCAGTTCCTCCACCGGAGCTCCAGCAGCACCTCCTTCCCCAGCAGTGGTCTGCCCAGGCCTTTATAGCCAGCCTCCAGCTGGAGCGTGCCCAGCAGGGCTGTGGGGGCGGGGCCGTCTCAGCCAGGTTAACCCTCGCAGCTCCAGTGCGGGTTTGGTACACCCCATCACACATGCACATCTCAATGTGAACCCCCTCAGTCCCATACAATCAGAGAGGTGGGGGGACGGCACAAAGCCAGTAATGAAAGCAGGGAGTCTTCTACCTCTCTCAGCCGCCACACGAAAGAACGACACACCCCCCCCGTTTGCTTCGCTCCGAGCAGTCGGGGTCCTCAGCGCTGGTGTGAGGCAGCTATGATGTCATGGAAAAGAACCTACCACGTCCAGGTGGCAGGTGCATCCGTACGGTAGCTCCACTTCATGCCTCCACCTCCTTGACAGAAATGCCTCTAAGCTTCCGGGCTGCCATGATGCCAGCCACACCAAGACACGGAAGGAATTTGCCTGCCCACCTTCAAGTCTTGTTACGCTAATGACCTTGCCAGGGCTCGCTCGCCACACATTTCCCTGCATCAAGGAAAGGCTGCAATTCAAACAGATGGCCAGGAAATGAAACGCAGGCGCGACCAAGTTCCGAGACTTGATCTCCTAGAAGCAGGAGAGAGCAGCGTTCAGAGGCACAGCGCTTCAGGCCAGGAATTTCAGTAAGAACGTCTCAAATCCAAAGCTATGAATGGTCTCCGGGCCCCCTTTAGTACAGGGCTGATCTGAAATGTTAAAGGGGAGACGCATCCCAGCTGTTACACCAGGGCCAAAATAGCTGAATCATGACATTTTTCTTCAGGATTCTGGGGTCTCTCCTGGAATCGGCTGAACAGCACAAGGGAAGGCAGGCAGCTGTTACCCCCTGCTCTGTTCACATTCATGAGACACCTAAAAAATTAAACCGCCTGGTTTGCAAAGGTGCTGAATCCCGCTCCGCTCCTGCCAAAGCCGACTGAAGCCACGAGAGTTCCAATTCAGGCCCAAGATCTATGCCCCTAGGAGGGTGAAGCAGCACTGGAATGGGCTGCCTAGGGAGGAGGTAGAATCTCCACTCCAGAGGTATTTAGATCCTGGCTTTACAAAGCCCTGGCTGGGACGGTTTCGTTGGGGTGGGCCCCATTTCTAGCAGGGGGTTGGGCTAGATCCCTCCTGAGGTCTCTTCCAGTAACATTTCCTTTCCATCCTTTACGCTGTCTGCTTTCCATAGGGAGTGGGAAGTGCCCCGTCAGTAAGGCTGGCAGTGCGATTTTAACACTATGCTCACGGGACAGTCTTCCTCTTGGGAGATATGGGGCTGGTTCTTCGCCACAGGCGCTGGCTCCTGTGCAGAGGGTGCATAAAGTGCTGCTGTTGGGAGCAGGCGGTGTTGGACATTTGCTTTGCCCAGTGGAGGTGGCATCAGGGGAGAATCAGGCTCAGGATCAAAGGGGGCCTGAAGGCGATACTGGAAAGGAAGGAAGCCTGAGTCTGGCTCACAGCCCGCTGGAGATGCCCCTCCCACCTGGGATTTCAAACGTTTCCCCTTAAAACCATCTCACATGGTTCTTGGGAGCACGTAAATGCCTCACACAGGAACAGTCGGCTCCAAGATGGCTGGTGCAAGAGGGTTACTGCACTTGCACCAAGCTGGCCATGCACAAGTAACGCACTCCCGGCCTCATGGACTGGCCTCAAAGAGGAAAGGGCTGCCTACGAAGAGTGTCAGTCCGCATGTCTGGTTTTGGGCCCCTCGCTACACTAAGGAGGTGGACACATTGGAGAGTCCAGCGGAGGGCAGCGAAAATGATTTGGGGGCTGGAGCACATGACCTATGAGGAGAGGCTGAGGGATTTGGGCTTGTTTAGTCTGCAGAAGAGAAGAGTGAGGGGGGATTTGAGAGCAGCCTTCAGCTACCTGAAGGGGGTTCCAGACAGGATGGAGACAGGCTGTTCTCAGTGGTGGCAGAACGAGGAGCAATGGGCTCAAGTTACAGTGGGAGAGGTCTAGCTTGGATATTAGGAAAAACTATTTCCCTAGGAGGGTGGGGAAGCACTGGAATGGGTTAACTAGGGAGGGGTGGAATCTCCATCCCTAGAGGTTTTTAGGGCCTGGCGTGAAAAAGCCCTGGCTGAGGTTGGTTCTGATTCAAGCAGGGGGTTGGACTAGACGCCTCCTCAGGTCTCTTCCAACCCTACTCTCCTATGAGTCTGTGCTATCTCCAGCATGCACATTGCACCAAAGGGTGCTTCTCTCGGGAGGCTAATGAAACAGATGCTATTGCTGGGCTCCCTTGGGTGCAAAATGGAGGGGAGAGTTTATGCAACTGCTCCAAAATGAAACCAAACTGCTCCCAAGGCTAAGGCGGAAGGCCTCCCTACCAGAGGTCTCATGCTGAGCTGCTAAGAAACACCCTTCTCTGGGTAATTCAAGAGGCCACTACAGGACAGAGCTGCTGCATGGGGGAGGTGTCCAGTCCCCAGAGAAATTCCATAGGAGCTGGGAAAGGCTAGTCCTCTAGGCCATGTCTACACTGGGAGATTATTTCTAATTTACTAAGTTTGACTTCTGGGCACCCGGTTTTACAGATTCGAAGCGCCGTGTCCTCACTACAGGGACGAATCGAATGTCACCCGAGGCAGGCACCGTTAATGTGGACACGCTACCTCAGGCTCAGAGCCCCCGGAAGCGCTCTGTGGAGCTGCAGGAGGCCTCCCGGAAGCCAATTAGTTTGAATGAGTGGCACCAGAGCATCCGGTAACGTTATTTTGGACTTCCAAGTTCAGAATTAGCGCGAGTCCTCCTGAAAAGCAGGACTACAGCGTTCAAATTCCAAAGGCCCTTACTCCGGAATAACGGACTCAGTAACATGGACGCATCGCTTACAAATTTGACACTGGGGAAGGGAACAGTTATTTCAGAGTAAGATCTAGTGTAGACCAGGCCCTAGTGCCGGAGGGACTAATGGGCGGCCTGGTCTGCTGAAGTGCCAGGCCCCCCACATTCATTAAGGCCTGAATGTGCTGGATGATGCTGCTGCTGCTGATGGAACCATTACCATCATCTGTCTGCAAGGTTACCATCATCACCCCCTTACAGTGCCCATGCTGAGGGAAGAGGGACAAAATGACCTGCCCAAGTCAGAGTCTGTGGAAAAGCAGGGACTTGAACCCAGGCATATCTAGGACTGAACACAGGACCTCTGCAGTGGGAGAGGAGAGCGAGACCTCTAGAACACCCAGTCACTGGGATCAGCGCAGCTACTTTCTCATCACACACCCTAGAAACCAAAGCTGCAAACAGCAGTGCAAATCGGGGTAGGCTGGATGCTGGTTACAGCACTGCAGTAGTATTTGCTGGTCCCTCACGTTCTTTTCCTCAGCTTGCTGGTTCTCCCTGTTGCCAAGGCAGGGCAAGACAAAGCCAATAACAATTTTCAGCTGTTCAGGAAAGGCAATTTTGTTGTGCCGACAGCAGGTGGACAAGATGAGGAGGTTGAAGAGCTTGATGATCCCCTGGAAGATGTTCCACAGCCAGTCAACATGGGAAGAAAAGAGAACTTCGTAGCTGCTTGGGTTGAGGATTTGTTCATGTTCAAAGAGCAACCCGATGAGGAATTACTGAGCTGCAGCAAGACTGGGAAAACGAGCGGCTGTGGATGAAACAGATCATAAATCAAGAGGATAATCAAGAGAGCGAGGATGATTTTGATGAAGTTTCACCTTCAACTAACTGAGCCACGGAAGGTTTTGAACAAACTTTGGCATTTTTTTGCAGGTAGGGACACTCGGTGGCAGGGACAAGAAGTCCCTTTGGGACACCGATTTCCATCGTCAAATCAGAATTGTGACTAAGCAGCAGTGCAAATGAAGAGAGTTCTTTCACTGTGAAATGAGCTTATCCATTCGGAAGCCATTTACAAGTCAATACGGTATAAACAGAATGCATTCGGATGTGGAATACTACTTGAATGCAGGTTATTACAGTATTATTTATTTGTTTAGCAAATGCCTTTTTCCAGGGTGACTTAGCGCGCACACAAAGTATTCCAGTTAATTGCATGTATAAAAAATGTTTACAAGAGCAAAGAGGCTCGGCTTGTTGTCACAGTTGATGTTCGATTGTTCTCAAAATAAGACTGGATACGTGTATAACGTTAACTCAATGCATACCACTTTATTGATACAATATGTTAGTAGCCCACAAATGCAGAACAGAGCATGTGCTTAAAATGTATAGTAAGTACACTCATGTAATACTGTAGCTATAATAATAAACATACAATGCACTGTTGCAATTATAGATTTTTAGCATGTCCTGGAGCTATTTTTTGTATCAGGAAAAAAAAACCAGGCTGCCTTTGGTCAGATGAAATTCCCCAACAGCTACGAAGGAGCAACAAAGCAAAAGAACACAGGTACATTGCCACAAGGACCTACACTACACTTAGAACAGATTGGTGCAGTCTGAGCCGTACAAGCCTTACTGTGGGTGCAGTTACATGGGTAACAAGAGAGTTTATTCTTGTATGGGAAGAGGAATACACAGTTACTTACCTTTCATAACTGCTGTTCTTTGGAATGTACTTGAACAGCCCTCCAGTCGGGTGTGTGCCCGCGCATGTACATAACAGCCAGAAAAATTTCCCACTAGCAGTTAGCCAGAGGGTCGGTCTCAGCGCCCCCTGGAGTGGCGCCAAAATGGCTGCCCATATAGGGCACGGTTGACCCTCTCTCTCAGTTCCTTCTTGCCATGCTCCGACAGAGGGGACGGAGGGTGGGTCCTGGAACGGACTTGAACAGCAGCTACGAAAGGGAAGTTTTTTCTTCGAGTGCCCTGGCAAAGTGCGCCATAAGCAGGGGCGGGGCATCCCTGCAACGCCATAACATTCACAGACTGAGGATACTATCCATGAAGAAACATGCTGAGAGGAGACCGGCTTGGCCCGTCATCCCCTCAGCAATTGCCACAAGAAACTGAGGGGTCTTCCTAAATGGCCTCGTTCTGCCAAGGTGAAAAGCCTGCGCTCTACGTACATGGAGAGAATGGAAGCTCTGTTCCCTATCACTAGGATGTGGTTTTGGGTAGAAAACCTGGAAAAAAATGTCCTGACCCACATGAAAACAGGAGACCACCTGTGGCAAAAGCACCGGATGTAGGCGGAGCTGGATTTTATCTTGGTAAGACACTGTGTACAGTGGCTCGGACATTAACGCCCTAAGCGCAGAAACCCTCCTTACGGAGATGCTAGAAATTAGAAAAACCACCTTAGAAGAAAGGTAGAATAAGGGGCAAGTGGCTAACGGGGGGCCCAGTTTGGAGGGAAGCAGATTCCGGTCCCAAAGTAATGCACATTGGAAAACAATCCCAGCTACACCTAAAATGATGGAGACTAAATTAGCTATAACTATTCAAGAGTCATTGTGGCTAGTTCTCTGAAAACATCCACTCCATGTGCAGCGGCAGTCAAAAAAGCAATGTTAGGAATCATTAAAAATGGGATAGAGAAGACGACAGAGAATATCTTATTGCTTCTATATAAAACCATGGTATGCCCACATCTCGAATATGGCGTACAGTTGTGGTCGCCTCATCTCAAAAAAGATACCTTGGCATTGGAAAAAGTTCAGAAAATGGCAACAAGAATGATGAGGGGTTTGGAATGGCTGCCATATGAAGAGAGATTTAAAAGATTTGGACTTTTCAGCTTCGAGAAGAGGAGACTGAGGGGAGACATGATAGAGATCTATAAAATCATGACAGGTATAGAGAAAAGTGAATAAGGAAAAGTTGTTTACTGTTCCCACAACACACAAACTAGGAGTCACCAAATGAAATTAATAGGTAGCAGCTTTAAAAAAAAAAAAAAAGTATTTCTTCACATGATGCACAGTCAACCTGTGGAACTCCTTGCCAGAGGATGTTGGGAAGGCCAGGACTTTAACAGAGTTTAAAAAAGAACTAGATAAATTCATGGAGGATGGATTAGCCAGGATGGGTAGGAATGGTGTCCCTAGCCTCTGTTTGCCAAAGGCTGGGAATGGATGACAGGAGAGGGATCACTTAATGATTCCCTGTTCGATTCACTCCCTCTGAGGCACTTGGCATTGGCCACTGTTGGCAGACAGGATACTGGGCTGGATGGACCTTTGGTCTGAGCCAGGATGACCATTCTGATGTTATGGCAGAACTGTGAATTGATAGTGGTTCCCATTCATGACGAAACTCAGATCCTCCCTGTGCAAGTGGATGACCACTATGGGAAAATATGTGTCGTAAGTCGAGGGCGGCAAACCAATCTGCCAGATCCAGAATAATGGCAGCTCAGGGAGACCATGCAGACCTTGTGTTTTCCTATGAACTTGAGTTGCCACAGGTCTAGAAATCCCAGGAGTCAAACCCTTTGTCCTCCCGAGGAACCTCCTCCACTGCTCCTACTTGTGGGAGCAATTGCACCGCTGAACAAGGAGCTGCTCATGAGAAGGGCCCCTGAGGAGGGACGGGGGGACCAGGGACAGAAGGAGGAGGACTGGATTGAGTTTCCTCCTTCTGCTGCTGAGCACCCATTGGTCTGATGTAACACGAGCCCTAGTCCGGTAGAAAGGGGATAGTCGGGGGGAGAAGTTAAGCTGGGGTGGATCTGGCGGCCGATGGGGGGGTGCCATCCTGGAGCGCACCTTTAAAAGGCCAGCTCTGGACAGCAGGCGGCTTTGGGCGGCCTAAGACTTGGCCTGAGGCGTCCTCCTTCCGCTTCGGTCCCTTCTCCCGGAACCGAGCCCATGGTTCTGCTGCACAAAATGCTGCGGAGGTTGCAGGCGGAAGTGCCTTCGCTGGGTGGAAGGGGCATAGTGGAGTCCTTGAGGCTGGTAAGGCCTTTTGTCCATCTTCATCAAGAGACCATCACCCTCACCTAGTAAGCCCTGGATACTCTGCTGCACCTCGTGGAGGGGCCAGAGATCCGTAGGCAGGACCCCTACACATCACAACCCCCATGGCCATCACCATGTCGTAGTATCTGCCGTAAGGTGCATCAAATCTGGAAAAGCCTCTGGTGTGCAGGGCACGGGCAGGCATCCGAAGGCACCGGAGAAGGGTCCCAGCTGGGACTCAACTGCTTGGGCTGAGCAGGAACCAACTCAGCCTCGACAGTGGGCTCAGGTTCATGGCCCAACTGCGGTACCAGCACCGGCCAATCAGCTGGGCTTGGAATCAGACCGACCCTGGTCCCTCCTCTTTTTCCGACTGGGTGACTGGTCACAGTGCCCAGGGCCTGTCCAGCCCCAAGAACTCATCTGATGGTGCTGGTCTCAGCCTGAGGCTTTCTTTGGCACCGTCCTCTTAGACGTGGGTGCTGGGGCACTCCTTACGGAGGAGGCGGCATTGGGCACCGTGTCTCCGGCGCCGGGATCTGATTGGGGATGTAAGGCTGCCTCCACAAGAAGGATACGGAGCTCCTGCTCCCTCTTACGGTTCTTGGTAGGAATATTACGAAGTGAGTAATTTGCTAATCGTGTAATCGATAGAATTTCTATCAACTAATCGTGTAGTCGATAAGAGAGGAAGCCTCAGTCCTGGCTCGCTCCGGGTCCAGGAGCTAACCCCCACTGCAGCCCAGCTCCTACTACATTTAAACTTCAGAGCAGCAGCAGGGGTAGGTCCTGGACCAGCCATGAGCCAGGACTGAGCTGGGCTTGCTCAGTCCTGGCCCGTGCCAAGTCCAGCAGCCCCTGTCCATAGGGGGTCCTGGGACCCCCCCGCCACGTGGACAGGGGCTGCTCCACGGGATGCAGAGCAGCCTCTGCCCACGGCGAGCCTGAGCCTGCTGCAGGCAGAGGCTGCTTCACGGCAGCATCCCCTGCCCCCTCCCACTGCCTCTGATAGAGGCAGCAGCTGGGGTGGGGAGGGGAGGGCAGGCAGCACCACAGAGATGGTGCTGGGCAGGTTTTAAGCCAGCTCTCCCCAGCACCGGCTTCTGCTTCCCCCCTTGCTGCCTTTGATATAGCAGCAGCAAGGGGAGGGGAAGTGAGCAGTCAAGTCATCAACTTCTCGCTTGGTCTTGGCCTGAATTCCCTGCAGACCTTACACTGGTCGCGCTGGTGACCCTCGCCCACGTGCTGGCAAAACAAACCGCACCCTAACCCACCCAGGTAGATGGGCATAAAATCGGTGTGCAGCTCCCTGGGGTTCCGGTGGGGCTGAAGAACGTGCTTCAGTGCTTTGCTGAATCAGGCCTTTCATAAAGGGCCAGAGAAGAGTTTCAGAGACAGCCTCCCCCACCCCAGGGCAGAGCAGCAGCTGCTGAGGTGCCTGCCAAGGAGGTGAAGGGGTGGCCTGGACATACCGATTAGGCGGCTTTTAATTTACAACTTCCAAGGCCAGTTCCAACCTAACAAATATAAACAGCCCCTGTACCGCCGTGGAGTTAAGCAACGGCCAGAAGCCCAGCCAGAAGCCCAGCCAGCCGGGGTACTGAGGCTAGCCTGCAGCATCCACCCAGGGCAAGGGGCAAGGCAGATCCCTTAGCACTCTAAGGAATCCGGACCCAGCGCACACAGGGGCAGCAGCATCCACGGCCCCGGGCAGCCGAGGCAGCCCCACGATCGGGACGGGCTCTTTGTTCACTGAGGATGGAACAGGGCAGCAGCGGTGGGAGGAAGGCAAGGGCTGCAAAGCCTCAAGTACGGCAGCAGGGGATGCAGATGGGCAGACCACCCCGGCAGCGGGAAGCAGCACTCTGTGGAGAAACCACCGGGAAGGGAGCGGCAGCTTCTGCAGCAACCCACAGGCTGCAGCGACCCCCAGGCTTCCCAAAGGGTGCGGTATCAGATATTTATTATCTGTGTTCGTAGGTCACCCAAGAGCCCTCGTCGTGGCCCCAGACCTGGCTGCGGGAGGCACTGTACGAACCGAGCCAACGACACCCCTCCCAAGGGGCTTGGTGAGATGAGCTGCGTGGTGACGTCCTACTGAAGAGAGGAAGCCTCAGTCCTGGCTCGCTCCGGGTCCAGAAACAGTAGGGACTTGAGCCCTGGTCTCCTGGATCCCAGGCCAGCGCCTGGACCAGCCTCCCTCCCGGTGCTGCAGAGTCAATCACGGGGGGGAGGGAGAAGGGCACAAGTTGTACAGGTCTAAAAGTCACATACGGTTCTATTAAAGACCAAAGCGACTCTCGTGCAGCCCCCAGGGGACCCAGTGGCAGACACCCCACTTTGCAACTCCCCCGGTCTGACAAACCCCCGCGAGGGTTCCCCCTCTCCAACCGACACCGGCCACGTTTCAGCCCTGCCTTCGGCCTCGCTCAGGACAGCAGGGAAGCAGGTGCTTAACTTCACGCACATGCCCTAGTCTCACTGAGTAAGCACGGGTTGTCCTGGATCAGGATGCATCTTAAGTCCAGGGTGGAGGGGCGGCTAGAGCTGTATTCAAACCTCAAGTGTCCAAGGCTGGCTGCAGCCCCCCATCTCCACTAGGCAGGTGAACGACTAGTCGACCAGCCAATAAGCAAATGCTTATTAGTCGACAGGCTATCATAAAGAGGCGGGGGAGTGCTTCAAAGCAACGCTGCTGCTTTGAAACACTGCGGGGGAACACGGGGCCAGAGGGGGGCTGCTTGAGTCCGCCGCTAGCCCCGTGTTCCCCTGGGGCTGTTGCTACACTCCAAAAGCAAAGGCACCCTTATCGACTGATCAAAGAGTCAATGCAAACTGCATCGACTATTCGATTAGCCACATAACCGAAATTTTACATCCCTAATCTCCACCCAGCCAAGGGGGCTCAATAGGCTGCTCCCCCCTGGAAATTCTTTCTTCTACGCTCTGCCTGCCAACACTCCTCCTTGGTGTTCAAAGAGGCCCGCCGCTCTTTCCGTCTCCTCCTGCAGCATGGCTGGGCAGAGCAGCTCGGGTTCACTAGCGCTCTCCCCGTACCCGGTAGGGATGTAATAGTGCAGTCAATTAACCAATAAGCAAAAGCTTACAGGTTACTGCTACAGACTACAGGCATTTCCCTCCCCTCCCCAACCAGTACATTTTAGCAGGCTGGCCAGCAGCCCGGCTCACGCCGGGTCCGGGACCTACCCCCTGCTGCGGATCTGCATTTAAAATGTATTAGGAGTCAGATGGGCAGGCAGCCTGGCTCAGTTCCAGTTTGCTCGGGGTCCAGGAACTCAGACCCACCCCTCCCACAGGGGCTGCTGCCACCCCGCACTGCTGCCTCTGTATCAGAGGCAGCAGCACAGGGCGACAAGCAGCTGGTCCGCAAGAAGAGCTGGTTTTGAAACTGGCTCCCCTCGCGGATTAGCTCCTGCCTGGTGCCCCACGCTGCCGGCCGCACCCCCGGGGACTGTAGACTAGTTGACTAACCGATAAGAATTCATGAGGTTACTCGACTATTTAATTGACCGATATTTAACGTCCCTAGTACCCAGGCTGCCACTCTGCCTTTCATCCCTGGAGGATCACTGGGCACTTTAGAGGGAGTCGCGAATGGGCACAAGGATGGCGGAAGCCAACTGCAGCCACGTGTGGGAAATGGCGCAGCGCTGATGTTGGCCCCGTTTAGGACAGGAAGTGAAGAGCAGAAACAGGCCGGAGGCAGAATGCAGCTACCCACATTGGAATCTGGCCAGGACATCAGGGCTCTGCAAAGTGTCGGGAGGCAGGATGGGGCTCTGTCTCGGGGCGTGGAGAGCGCTTCACCAATGCTGGGGCGGGGCAGTTGGCCAGCCCCTCTCTAAACTGACCTGGGGTGATGATTGGGAGAAACCAGAGGGAGATTAAGAGTCTCTCACTTCAAAGTGCCACCAGGGTAGGAAACATCCGCTCCCCGGCACTCCTAGCCAGCCCAAATCAGCACGCCCTTTGCACTGTACTTTGCATTCACACGCTGGGCTTTATTGCTCTTGGCGCAGGCTTGGACACGAGAGCTGGAGGAAAGTAAGTGACTGTAATTCGGGCTGCATGGCTTATCGATATCCCATCCCCCTCCCGCACACATGGTGTCACACAGGGCTGTGGGCAGAACAAGCAGGCCACTCTCATGGGCTGCTTTCCTCCGCCCCCCCCAACAGAGCATGGGACATGAAACTTGCTGGCCTGGGGGCAGCGGGGCACAGATCCAACATGTCCCTTCTGCCTTGGTTTGTGACAGATGTGAGCACTTAACCGGCAAGTCCGGGTGAAGCTTAACAGTTAAGGTTAACTAGACGGGGCTGGTGCCTCCCGCAGACAGGGCTGCTCCAGCCCCATGGGGGGTTGGGGGGCGCACTGCCGACAGAGGCTGCTCTGGCCCTAGCCTGCATCAAGGGGGCGGAGGGCTGCTCCAGCCCCTCGGCGAGCGGGGAGGCCACTGCAGTTGGGATGGAGCGACTCCTCCACCCAGCCTCCCCTTTAATTGGTTAACCAATTCAATGGGATTTGACATCCCTAGTTTGTGCTGCTGCGGCGGCGGCGTTCATTTGCAGCTGGGTCTCCCTGTTCCCGCTTTTGGCCTGGCCAAGCCCCTTTCCGCGATCCCATCCCTCCTTTCACTTCAGCGTCTCCCATCCCACCAGACACTGCATGGAGCCGGCCGACTCCTCCGGGATGCCCATCGGCAGGGCCATGACAGCTCACGGTCCCATCTACATGCTCTGTTAGTCTCCAAGGTTCTGCAGGACCATTCGTTGTTGTTGAAGTTTCTCCAGTTACAGACTAACGTGGCTCCCCCTCGGAAGCTTTGGTGCATTGCTACAGTCACCCCCGGACCAAACACCCAGCAGCCTGCAGCCCTGCCATGCCTCCCAAGCAGCACCAAGGCAAGTCGGAGGCTGCCCAAGCTAATCTACCAGAGATGTTTTCTGTGCTAACCGCTGGGACAGCCCCCTGAGAACCCCTCGAGGTGCCCCCACCCTTGATTGGTCAGCACAACCCAGCCAGCCCCCTGGACAGTGGCTCTCTCTGCAAGAGAGGCTGCTCTATCGTTTCTCCAGCTTCTTTGCTGCCCATGTGCCAGCTCCTTCCCCAGGCCTCACGCCGCCGCCAGCCTTACAGAGCTTGCGATGTTTGTAAGACACAGCAAGGCTGGCGCCAGGGCTGAGCTAGCTGGAGAGGAGCAGAACAACGGCGCTTTCGCACTCCTCTCACGTTCTTACGCGCCCAAGTGCTGGGCAAGCAGTCCAGAAGTTCATTCTTACCCCGCGCTGGGAGGCAGGCACGTCACACCTCCGCCTTTTCGCCACACAGCGGGGAAGCAGAGGCAGCGAGACCAAGCCACTTGCTTAAGCCTCAGCGGAGAAAGTCGGGATGCGTCTACGCAGCAGCTAGATACCTGGGGCTGGCCCCCGCCCGCCGACTCAGGCGCGCGCTGCGGAGCTGTTTCACTGCCGTGTGGACGCCCGGGCATAGGCTTGTGGCGCTGAGGGTCCCAGTGCTTGGCTTCCAGCTCAAGCCTGGAAGTCTAACTAGCAATGAAACGGCCCCAGCCAGGGGCTTCTCTTTGCTGTGGAGACGTGCCCCAGAGCAAGGATCAACTGACTTAAGGCCACTCTCCGGGTCTAGGAGTAGCAGCGTAAACGGTTTTGCTGGGGCTCCGAAGCCACGCTCCTTGCCAGGGTCCGAGCCTGAGCAGGAACATCCAGACGGCTGGTTTTAGCCCTGGAGCACAAGCCCAGGTCAGCTGACCCAGGATCTGAGACTCGCCACTACGGGGGGGGGGGCAGTGTAAATACACCCTTAGCACCAGAGCCAAGATTAGCACGCGGGCCATGCAGGGAGCAGAGCTCTCCAACAGCACAGGGAGTCTCTGACCCTGAGCTCAGACTAAGGACAGGAGCCACGTGGAAGGGAATTTCAGAGGGACATAAAGGGAAGTGATAAAACACTGACACGCCGAGGGCGAAGGAGCCACGTGCTAGGTAGGGCTCAGAAAGGAGTGAGGGGAGTCAAAAGAAAGATCAGCAGCGGGCCTAGGGGAGAGCAGCACCATGTCAGCGCAGACGTGGGACTTACAGTCTGTTCTCAGTGTTGGGATTACTGGGGCAATGCCGGCCAGCAGCCGCATTGCACCCCTCTCTGACACCTCTCCTGCAAGGATCTGCACAGACACCAACTCTTCCAAGTCCCCCGTGGAGATAAGAATTGTCCCCTTATGGCAGATGGGGAAACTGAGTCCCGGAGAGAGGAGGGGACGTGCCCAAACCGACGCCATGGCAGAGCCAGTAGAACCCAGGAGCAGAGCCAGTAGAACCCCCTGCCTCACTGGAGACAGGACGCGAGGGAAGCAACCTCAGCGTAGCGCGAGCAGCCCTGGCACCAGTCCGGCACAGCAACCTCCGTCGAGCCCTCTGCTCCGGTAACCACGTTCCCCCACCCAGCACTGATTTCATTAGTGCTCCTGCGGGTCCGAAAGCAGCCCCGATGGCTGCAATTAATGCCCACAGCGCCACTCCGAGCCAGCCCCGCCCACAGAGATTCACCAGCGGGTTTGCATGCAAAGGCACGGCAGCAGCATCCCTCGGGCCAAGCTGCCTTTTGGTGCCAAGGCAGGTTTCCCGAAGCAGGGAGGAAGGGAAGGTGCACAGGCGCTCAGCACAGTCACCGAACATGCGCCGGCCGCCTGGTGCGCTGGGATGGGGGTTGCTTGCTCTTGTTGTGCTGAGCATCATCTTGGGTTTGTCCAGCCCAGCTGACGAGCACCGGTGGTGCTGCTCAAGCCCCAAGGTTAAGAGGGTTTGGGAACTTCCGCTTGGTGCTATGGAAGCCAGGCAACTAAACCCCGACCAACCACGGAGTAGTCTCTGCAGTCCAGTTACTCCCACAGGGCACTAGGTGGTTTTCAGCCATCCAGGGAGGCACTGGCCTTGTTCCAAGAAGCTTGTGTGAAAAGCTCCGTCCATGCACCTCAATCCAGGCGTGCAGCTCCTCACTCATTGCTGTTCAGTCCCTGGGATCTCCCCAGCCCCTGTTCTCTTGATGCATCTCAGTCCTGGTCTGCCACACCAGGACTTTCCTGTGGTTACACACCCTGAATTGGGCCGGGCTGCACAGCGAGCGTTTGGTGTGGGCAAAACGCCCTGTGATCCAACTGATTTCACTCGTGACCCTTCCATTGCTCTCTACGCCTCCCGAGGTCAACAGTGCACTTGTTAGATTAGTGTCCCCGGGAACAAAGCATTTCCCACATCACCCCTCACACCCCTTTTCCTTGTTACCTTGATCTGGGTACCAAGGGGACAGGACCTTCACAACACAGAAGAAATATACTGTAGTCGCAGAGGTGTGGCCTACTTGTCCAAGCACAGACCTAGGACACAGTAACACATTTTGATCCTGGCTCAGAAAGACTCTTTTAGATCCTAGAAAAGTGAGTTAACTTATTGGTTTTAGTTTCCTCATCTATAAAATGGGGATGCCGTGATGGACTGCACTCAGACTATGTTCTTTGGCAGTCATGGGCAAAATAGTTCCCCATCTTACAGACAGGGAAACTGAGGCAGAGAAAGCCCTTCCCCCCCCCCATTAACATATCAGTTACCCACAGTCACTTAGCCCAGACTAGGCACGAAAACAGTGGTTCTCAGTCAGGGATCCAAGGTACCCTGGGAGCCACAGGTAGGTTTCAGGGGGCTGTGACCCACAGCCTCCCCGGGGGAGCAAAGCAACTTAGCTTTGTCCATCTGTGGCATGGGGCCTAAACTGCCTTGCTTAGTACCCCCTAACACTGGCCCTGGTTTTTATACACAGAACAACAGTTGTGGCCCCGCGAGGCTGTGGAGTTTGACCAGCATGTTGGAGGTGGGAGGGAGGGTCTCAGAGCAAGGCTGAGAATCCTTGCACTAGAGAACACGGGCAGTGGATCTCCGCTGCTTTCTCCTCACCGGTAAGCCTGCTTAACTGGGGTGACAGGTCATCTGCTGGGACAGCGTACTAAAGTAGTCTTGACTTTAGCTTAGAAGCGTCTTGTGAGCATATTCATGTGTCCATGGTGATCAAGGGATTTGGGGGCTCAATTCAGCCTGGTGCTTGCAGGTCACACGGGTTTCACAGCGGCCATAAAAGATTCCTAGGATGCTGCAATTATGTACAGAAGCCCAAGTCATTTAAAAACCACGGCTCTCATCCCTCTGGTAGGGCTAAAAACGGCTCAGAGATACTTGCACAGGGGACCTCAGAACCACAAGAGCACTGCTTGTAAAGCTCAATCCAGGGGCAAGGTACAAGACTGATCTGCACAGAGCCAAAAACTTCAGGCAACCTGTAAGCCTGATGCAAGACCAAGAGAAAGTAAAGTCCCCTTTGTGCCATCCCTATTTGGGGCTTGGTCAGATCCAGTTTGGCCTCTGATGTAGGTTGGAGCAGCCTCACCACAGTCCTGACTTGCACCAGTCGTCTCAAGGGCTTGTTGGGTGGTTGAAAATAGCTACAGCACAAAGATGCTCCGGTCACCTCCCCCTCCCCTGACATGCCCCTCAATGGGCTGTCACCGAGACATAGCAGCGCCAACCTGCCGGTCCTGGCACCTTTGTGCAGGGGAATCCCTCAAGAGCCGAATCTGCCAGCCCTACCGCCTCTTAATGCCAACAGAGGGGCCACCCGGCCGAGCTGAATCAGGCTCGGATTGCCTGGAAAAGCCAGGAGACGGGGAACACCGCCAGAGGGGAGAATATAAAATGTGAAAGTATTTAAGTATTTCCTCGAGGAGTGGGGGTAGCGGGAGCAACTACAGTCTGTTATGAACCCAAGTTTCCATCCCATTTCAGCCTTTGCATGTGCTGTTCCAGGGCTCCCACCCCCACTCCTAGAAATCACATTGCTTATTCATGTCCTTGCAGTGTATCAGCATAAACCGCACCAGTTTCCAGAGTTTGACAAGAAGCCAGGCTTCCCTTTGCATTGAGTATTTCCTGGAGGACTAGGAGTGCACAGCCTAAGGAGATGTAATTTGATAAGGGCGGATGAGACTCAGGACTGGGCCTTTCTATAGTGAAGTCACCCATGCAGGCAGCAAATTGGAGGTGCTGAAAGGACTCCGGTTTCGGATCCTAACAGTTCAGGGATAGAAAAGACCTACTAGATAATTGAATCTCTCCCTTAGGAGTGGCTGGATCAGAGGGGAAGTTGATACTTCCTGCAGAGCTGGCCAAGAAGCCCTGATCTCCTGCTACCCTGACCCAGGAGTCAGTTAACCAGGTATCATCCTTACCGCGATCACGCCCCCTTTCCCCGCCTGCCTCAAGCTCTAGCACAGCCTCCAGGAACAGAAAGGGAAGCGCAGAAAGTGGAGGCGGAGCATGAGCGGTTGGTACAAACTGGGATTGTGCGCTCCTGGAAGTGGGCTGGAGCTCCGGGAGCCGGCCAATGGGAAGCAGAGAGTATGATGTCATCATGCTAATCACAGCATGGCTCTAGCTAACAAAGAGAACAATGGGGCTGCCAACACTACCCCACTTCCACCCATGAAAACCACACAAGGGCCCCACAAATCCTATCAATTAAAATGAAATGATCACCCTGCGCCCCACATCTACAAAGAGAGGCCACAGTCAGAGGTCAAGGCAGAAGGAGGAGGGAGGAAAGGCTGCCTCTTGGACCAAATATACTGGAGGTCAGCTTGCAAACAGGCAAGACTCAGATCTCCACAATGATTTTTGATACTAAAAATGTGTATTTTATTTAGCTTGAAGTTTTCTTTAAGACATAACTTGAAAGACTAAAGGATATTTTTTATGTGAAAGAAACAAAACCCAGCCGGCACACCCCCGGCCAAGTATCACCAGGATTGAGGCGTGCCCTTGTGTCCTTTTGTGACAGATTTTTTTTGCAGTGAGGGATCCCTACCCCCCTCCACAGCTACTTCATATCTCAAGTGTTTAACATATTTTTAAGTAGCAGCTGAAATTAAGAATCCAACTGAGATCAAATAAGTCTCTGATAGTATTACCTTAAGAGAGCATGTGGAGTAATCAATTAAATAAATGAAAGTATTTTCATCTATTTCATGGTCCTTGTATTTTACAGTCTATTTCCACAGACTTGAAAAGTCCAGCAAACATGAGAACTTTGCCAGTATGTAACATACACACTGTGTAGCAGGCCTATATAGTTTAACCAACAGCAAACTATAAAGCAAAATATTTACAATTGTGGAGTCATTTTAAAAGGGCACACAGGGAGTGGGCTTGGTCCTGAAATAGAATTAAAAGTGTCTCTAGGAAGAGTTTGGCGAGCTTTTGTTTCTGACAAGTTTCCACACTGCACTCCTCAGCACAAAGAAACAAAGACGAAAACTGACCCAAATAAAAACTGGGATGGGCCAGAGCATCTCAGACTTTCTGACTGCAGGATTTTTGGTTGCTACCCGTGCATAGGTGTTTAGGGAAAGAAAAACCCAAAATACCAAAGCACACACATCACTGTGCATGCCATGCCTGCCAAAAAGACAGGCCAACACCTTTCTGGCCCAGGAGTATTTAAGCTACAAGATTCTCTATTTCTCTCCAAATCTATCAATGTATTCAGGTTCCCAGGTCAAGTTATTCAGGCACTAATTGTAAGCACAGGGTCTGTTAAGCTCTCTCAGATATGGAGGGGGGATATTTTAAGTGACATATGTAGAAATACTTTGGTTTCTTCTACAGACTTGCATCTCCTCCTTTCTCCATTTTAGACAGTGTTACCTGGGGAGCCCCAAGCTGCCTATCAGAGTGGGGGACTGAGGGCGTGCCAGGGAAGAGCCCCACAGCCAGTGTGCAAAACAAAAGGAAAAAAGAGGCCGCTGAAGTTTACCTTGTCTCCCCACAATCTCGGCTACATGTTCAGAGCTGGGGACAGGGACACACTCAGTCATGTTGACGCTTTTCTTTCTGCTTCCAATGATGCTCAGCTGCTCCGCCAAGATGGAGGGGTGGTGGCCCAGGTGGGGGTGAAAGTTGCCGAACACATCTGGAGGGGAAGTGGCGCTGCAGGTGGGGGGGCTCACATCTGGATCCAGCATCGGCAGCCCCCCCAGCATCCCAACTCCCCTGTCCAGCCCTGCCCCGTGGTCCAGCTCCTCCAGCCCGCCATCCCCAACCTCCAACGCCTCCTCCTCCACGGCTCCTTCCTCCACCGCCCTGGCCGCTTCTGCCGCCGCCTCCTCCTCCTCCTCCAGCCCCAAGATGGAGAGCTGGTCCAGGGCAAACCTCAGCGCTGCGGCCGCTTCCTCGGGATCGGGCTGGGGCAGCGGCTGCCCCCCTCGCTCCTGCTCCGGCTCCTCCGGCCCCGGCTGCCCAGCCCCGGCGGCGGGCGGGAGGCTGGGCGGCGGCGCGGGGCTCAGCAGCCCCCGGCAGGGCGCGGGGCAGCCGGCAGCCTCCCCCCCGTCCGGCTGGTAGATGGAGCTGGGCATGCTGGAGAGCAGCCGCGGGCTGGTCCCCTCCGCCTGCGCTCGGCGCCTCCCTGCTGGCTGCGGCTCCCCGCCCCGCCGCCTCCTTTGTCTGCTGCCCGGCCGGCCGCCTGCATCCAGCGGCAGCAGCAGGGCTGGAAGGGGCCGCCGCGAGCAGCGCCCCCCGCCTCCCGCAGGCCCAGGACGTCAGCCCCAGCCCAACAATGGGGCAGGGCGAGCGCGGCGCATGCGCGGGCCCCGCACCCCCCACCCCCGGGCCCATGTGGCCGGGGCGGGGCCGCCGGGCGAGACAGCCAACCCGCGAGCCGGCGCTGGAGCGCAGCGGGGGCCGGGCTGCCTCCTCCAGGCAGGGCCCCGCCCCTCTGCACCCGCGGGCCCGGCCGGGCTGCACCGCGGCGCTGTCGCTCCCCGAGCAGCAAAGGGCACCGGCCGGAGCCCGGGCCACGCCTCGCGCCTCGCTCGTAGCTAACGCGATGAACTGGGACCAGCAGCACCCCCGGGGAGTAGCAGTCCGGGGACAGCGCCCGGGCCACGCTCGGGAAAGAGCAGCTGAAAGCGGGCACGGGGGTTTTTTTTTTCGGGGGTGCTTTTGTCATAGATGTGCACTGCAAGGGTGTGAGTGCACCCCCATAGCGCCCCAAGGCAGTGGGGAAACCAGCCCCAGCCTTCTGCATGGCCAGCCAGAGCATGCTTACTTGGGGGGCCCTGGCAGGGCGGGGGGGGGTGCTTTCCCACCCTTCGCACCCCCCCCCGTAAAGAATATTCAGGCAGGCGAGATCACCTCAAGCTGGCAGCGCCTGACGAAGCGACCGGTCGCGTCCTTACAGAACTAGGGGAAGCAGTTTTGGAGCCATTAGGTGTAAGAATTCGGGGAGGGTGCAGAAAACAAGTGAAAGGCAAACACAACAGGGGGACAAAGAGGGCCTGGGGAATTACAGACCAGCCCGCCTAATGTTGGTATCAGGAGAGGAAAAAAAAGACACTTGACCCAAATGACAGTCAATCAGATTGAATCCCATAGACCAGGGCTACTCAACTTTGGAAGCCCCGGGGGCCACAATAATACTCACAACACATGCCAAGGGCCGCAACTTAAGTGTGGTTACATATACATGCAAATATATGCAAATAGCTCCTTTTGCACTGATGGGCATGAAAAACAAAGATTAAGCCCTAGCACCGGACCTAAATGTAGCTTGTGTAAGCAAGGCCTCTCAGGTTCTGCCCACAAGGCTAAGCAACAAGCACTTCCCACAATGCCCCAGTGCTCCTGGCACCTCCGCCCTAGGGTCTAGAAATGCCAACACCCTGTACCCGTTTGTTCCAGCCAGCCCGTCTGCTTCCGTCTTTAAATGCTCACCCACCTGGGAGACGCCTCTCTGTTGTGGAACGTGTTCCCAGGGGGAAGCCATGTTCAAAGGTTTCCACCCACGGGCCACATGTTGAGCCCCATGTAAACCCAAACTGCATCGCAGGCTACAAATGGGCCACATGTTGAGTAACCCTGCCGTAGACAGTAATAGGGTTATAAGGAATAGTCAACATGGATTTATCAAGAACAAATCATGACAAACAACCTTATTTCTTTAACAAGATGACTGTCCTTGTGGATGGGGGGGGGGGGGGATACTGGCATTGTAATAAATCCTCATTGTAGTAAAGCTTTTGATAGTCACACTTGCTAAGCAAAAACGAAGGCGATGTGGTCTAGATGACAGTAAGGCGGGTGCACAAAAGGTTGAAGGACCCGACTTAAAGAGTAGTAAGTGGATCAGTCGTGCACTGTTAAACTGGGAGGACGTATCTAGTGGGAGGCCATCCTGGGTCTGGTCCTGGTCAATATTTGCATCCGTAGCTTATCTATTGGAGTGGAGAGGATGCTTACATTTGTGAATGACACCAGTCTGGGAGGGGTTGCGAGCACTTTGGATTAGAATTCAAAACCATCTTGACAAACTGGAGAATTGGGTTGATATTAAGATGAAATTCAGTAAGGACAAATGCTTAGGAAGTACTGCGCTTAGGAAGAAAAAAATCAAATGCACAACTACAAAATGGGGAATAACTGCATTTGGGTTTATAATCTGGGGATCATAAACTGAGAATTAACAGGATAATGCAGTTGGGAAAAAGACATTCTGTGGTGTGTTAACAGACGTACGTAAGACACAGGACGTAACTGGCCTGCTGTACTTGGCACTGGGGAGGTCTCAGCTGGACTACTTGGCAAGAGCAACAAAAATTATAAAAGGTTTATTAAACCTTACCAGAGAGGAGAAGATTAAAAAAACGGGCATGTTTAGTCTTGAGGAAAGACGACAGCCGAGGAATTTTACAGTCTTCAGCTAGCTGATGAGTTGTTATTATAGGGCACATCTACACTAGGAAATTATTTCAAAATAACTAAATTTGAAAAACTACTCCCAAAATAACTGCTTTGAAATAAGCTTATTCCCTGAGGAAGGCAGGAGTACAGATTTTGAAATAACCAGACCGTTATTTCAAAATAGCAGGCTTGGTAGCGTGGATGCTCTGCTTATTATTTCAAAATAAGGGGGGGAGGGGGTATTTCAAAATAACTCCCTAATGTAGACCCAGGCATAAAGAGGACAGGAATCAATTGTTCTCCAACTGAAGTTAGGATAAGAAGTAATGGGCTTAATCTGCAGCAAGGAAGACTTTGGTTAGATTTTAGGAAAAATCTTCCAAATTATAAGGCTAGGTAAGCACCGGAATATGCGTCCAAATGAGGTTATGGAAAGTCTATTGTTGGAAATTTAAGAACAGGTTAGACAAACATCTGTCTAGCTTTACTTGGTTCTACCTAAGCGCAGAGGACTGGAGTAGATGACCTCTCAAGGTTTCTTCGAGCCTGACATTTCTAGGATTCCATGGGATGTAGCTCTCCACAAACAGGCCCAGCACTAATTTTTATAATGTAAGGAAAATGTCAGGCAACTTTATATTAAACGTTGTTTCCAACCCCCCTATAATTTAATATAATTCTGCTCTCTCCTGAAGAGCAGCTTCCAAGCTAATACAGCCGAATATAAATATAGAGCTCCATAAACTACAATTTCCATATAACATCAGGAGCAGCCCGAGGTGGGCTGCGGCAGCTGGCGCCCCAGACGGAACGCGCGATTGGCGCCCCCGCCTGCATGGCTGTCAATGGAGTGACATCATCATCGGGCGCCCTGGGTATCCCGTGACGTCATCATCGGGCACCCCGTTGAAGGCGGCGCCCTAGGCGACGGCCGGGTCGGCCTATAGTCACGGGCCGCCCCTGTATAATATACCTGGTGGTATCCTAGAAACATTGTATTAGAAACCCCCAGCATTAATCCTCCACCTTTGTTTTGTTTTTTCCTCCAGAAAAACTAACCTCCCATAACCTCAGAATAATCAAATAGCACACTGAGTAATAGTCTGAGTATTTTTTGTTAACATCAGCAATAAAGAGCCACAAAATATATGAAATGAATAAAATACATGATTCAGCATGCACTGCAAAATTATATGAAAGATGGAACAGATCCACTAGATCTCAGATTACCAACTTAATAAAAAGGAATTTTTAAAAACGCAACAAAATGTGGAAACAAAACATGAAAACAGAAAGCTGATAACAGTAGACTTTGTGAGCTTCTTCTGTTTCCTGCTTTTTTCCCCTCCCTGTGTCATGGCATGTCATCTAACCTAGATTGTAAACTCCTCTGGGAAAGGAGGGCATCTTTTATTTGCGTGCAAAGTGCCTGTGTCACATATGCCTACAATGCTGTTAGATAAAAATGTAGTCCGCTCCTCCTCTACTGACAGGATGGACGTCCCCCACAGGTGGTATTAAGTAAACATTAAGATGATCCTGCTGTACATGAACATATATAGCCAGTCACAGTATTATGTGTTAACCAATGATTTTCTCTCTATGGTCTTTATTTTTAAGTGAATACAATTGTATATACCAAAATAGGAAAATCATGCTTCAACTGCACTGAACTTTAATTGCAAAACTGTGGCCTTTGTTGATACAGGCAGTTGCATTCAGAATTTCTAATCCCCACCCCACTCCCATTAGCTACTTATCAGATTTTTCAGGATTTTAATACATTTTCCGTTGCTACCATTATTGATAGTGCAATATTTTTCTTAGCAGTCAACACAGCAAAGTCTCTCTTGTACAGATTGCTTGTTAAGAAAGATATTTTCTTGCTCCTGTTTAGAACTCTTAATTTTATAAATACTAATCATCGTCCTTCAAAAGGGGAGATGGTAGCGACAAAAGATGTTTGATCCTCTCACAGTGGTATTTATCTCCGTAAAGCTTGTGTGGGTTACAATTCGTATGAAGGATACTTAAAAATAAGGCCCTGATCCTGCAGATATTTGAGCAGGTGTGTACATAACATAAGAACATAAGAACGGCCGTACCGGGTCAGACCAAAGGTCCATCTAGCCCAGTATCCTGTCTGCCGACAGTGGCCAGCACCAGGTGCCCCAGAGGTGGACCGAAGACAATGATCAAGCGCTTTGTCTCCTGCCATCCCTCTCCAGCCTCTGTCAAACAGAGGCCAAGGACACCATTTTATCCCCTGGCTAATAGCCTTTTATGGACCTAACCTCCATGAAATTATCTAGCTTCTCTTTAAACTCTGTTATAGTCCTAGCCTTCACAGCCTCCTCTGGCAAGGAGTTCCACATGCTGACTACGCTGTGTGAAGAAGAACTTTCTTTTATTAGTTTTAAACCTGCTACCCATTAATTTCATTTGGTGTCCTCTAGTTCTTCTATTTAGGAACTAATAAATAACTTTTCTTTATCGGCCCTCTCCACCACTCATGATTTTATACACCTCTATCATATCCCCTCAGTCTCCTCTTTTCTAAACTGAAAAGTCCCAGTCGCTTTAACCTCTCCTCATATGGGACCCGTTCCAAACCCCTAATCATTTTAGTTGCCCTTTTCTGAACCCTTTCCAAGGCCAAAATATCTTTTTGAGGTGAGAGACCACATCTGTACACAGTATTCAAGATGTGGGCGTACCATAGTTTTATACAGGGGCAGTAAGATATTCCGGGTCTTATTTTCTATCCCTTTCTTAATAATACCTAGCATCCTATTTGCCTTTTTGACCGCGCTGCACACTGTGTGGAAGTTTTCAGAGAACTGTCACGATAACTCCAAGATCTCTTTCCTGATTTGTCGTAGCCAAATTAGCCCCATCATACTGTAATGATAGTTGGGGTTATTTTTCCCAATGTGCATTACTTTACACTTATCCACATTAAATTTCATTTGCCATTTGTTGCCCAATCACTCAGTTTGGTGAGATCTTCTTGGAGTCCCTTACAGTCTGCTTCTGTCTTGACTATCCTAAACAGTTTGGTATCATCCATAAACTTTACCACCTCACTGCTTACCCCTTTCTCCAGATCATTTATGAATAAGTTGAACAGGATTGGTCCTAGGACTGACCCTTGGGGACACCACTAGTTACCCTCTCCACTCTGAAAAGTTACCATTTATTCCTACCCTTTGTTTCCTGTCTTTTAACCAGTTCTCAATCCAAGAAAGGACCTTCCTCTTATCCCATGGCCATGTAATTTACACAAGAGCCTTTGGTGAGGACCTTGTCAAAGGCTTTCTGGAAATCTAAGTATACTATATCTACTGGATCCCCTTGTCCGCATGTTTGTTAACCTTCAAAGAACTCTAATAGATTAGTAAGACAGGATTTCCCTTTACAGAACCCATGTTGACTTTTGTCCAACAAATTATGTTCTTCTACATGCTTCACAATTTTATTCTTTACTATTGTTTCGACTAATTTGCCCGGTACTGAAGTTAGACTTACCGGTCTGTAATTGCCCGGATCGCCTCTAGAGCCCTTTTTAAATATTGGTGTCACGTTGGCTACCTTCCAGTCATTAGGTACGGAAGCCGATTTAAGGGATAGGTTACAAACCACAGATAATAGTTCAGCAATTTCCCATTTGAGTTCTTTTAGAACCCTTGGATGAATGCCATCCGGTCCGGAGATTTGTTAACATTAAGTTTTCTATTTGTTCCAAAACCTCCTCTAATGACACTTCAATCCGGGACAGTTCCTCAGATTCATTACCCACAAAGGACGGTGCAGATTTGGGAATCTCCCCAACATCCTCAGCCGTGAAGACTGAAGCAAAGAAATCATTTAGTTTCTCCGCCATGGCTTTATCGTCCTTGATTGCGCCTTTTATAGTTCGATCATCTAGGGGACCCACAGGTTTTTTAGCAGGCTTCCTGCTTCTAATGTACTTAAAAAACATTTTGTTATTTCTTTTTGAGTTTTTGGCTAGCTGTTCCTCAAAATCTTTTTGCTTTTCTTATTACATTTTTACACTTGATTTGACAGTGTTTATGTTCCTTTCTATTTATCTCACTAGGATTGGACTTCCACTTCTTAAAAGATGCCTTTTGTCCCTCACTGCTTCTTTTACATGGTGGTTAAGCCACGGTGACTCTTTTTAGGTCTCTTGCTATGTTTTTAATTTGGGGTATACATTTAAGTTGGGCCTCTATTATGGTGTCTTTAAAAGTTTCCATGCAGCTTGCAGGATTTGGCTCTAGTCACTGTGCCTTTTAATTTCTGTTTAACTAACCTCCTCATTTTTGTATAATTCCCCTTTTTGAAATTAAATGCCAGGGTGCTGGTCTGCTGAGGTGTTCTTCCCACCACAGGAATGTTGAATGTTATTATATTATGGTCACTATTCCCAAGCGGTCCTGTAACGGTTATTTCCTGGACCTGATCCTGCGCTCCACTCAGGACTAAATCGAGAATTGCCTCTCCCCTTGTGGGTTCCTGCACTAGCTGCTCCAAGAAGCAGTCATGTAAATTTATGCATACGCGTACCAGTGTCATGAACTCCAGTGGGACTACTTGTAGTCCATAAAGCAAAGCATATGTGCATGTCTCTTCAGGATCTAGGTGTAAAGCTATTATTGAGTGTATGGTATGTAAATATTAATTGACCTGATGGGGAATGACAATGAAATAAATTACAACAAAAGGTAACACATTTTGCTGCTATTGCCCTGAGTCGGTATTTCTTATCCCTTTGATGTTTCATACAGAACAGAGTGGACAGTGTTTAATTATTGACTCTCAGAACTGTAGGACTAGAAGGGACATCAAGAGGTCTAAGTCCACATGCCGCGACTGCAGCAGGACCAAGTAACCTAGACCATCCGTGACAGGTGTATGTTCAACCTCCATTGATGGATTCCACAACCTCTCTTAGAAGTCTATTCCAGTGTTTAACTCCCCTTATAGTTCGACATTTTTTCCTTGTATCTAACCTTAAATCTCCCTTGCTGCAGACACCTCTTGCCCTAACTTCAGTGGACAAAGAACACTTGATTACCATTCTCTTTTCCTTAAGATATTTGAAGATTTATCAGGTGTCCCCAGTCTTTTAATATTAACATTTTCACATCAACAACACTCCTGCTAATACACCCCAGAATATTAGCCTCTCTCGCAACTGCATCACACTGTTGACTTTCAGTAAATTTTTGATCCAATAAAACCCCCAAATCCCTCTCAGCAATATTACTGCCTATCCAATTATTCCCCAGTTTGTAGTTGTGCATTTGATGTTTTTTCTTCCTAAGAGAAGAGGTTTGTACTTGTCTTTACTAAAGTTCATCTTGTTGATTTCAGACTCATTCTCCAATTTGCCAGTGTTGTTTTGAATTCTAATCCTGCTTGGTATCACTCGCAAATGTTATACATGTATTCTTCACTCGGGTACCCAAGTTATTAATGAAAATACTGAGCAGTGTAAGACCCAAGACAGACCCCTGCAGATATGTCCTTCCGAGTTTGAAAGTGAACATCACTCTTCAAGTACAGCTTTTCAACCTTCTGTGCACCCATCTTATTAATAATTTCGTCTAGCCCATCTTTCCCTAGTTTATGAGAATGTCATGCGGGAATACAACAAAAGCCTTATACAAAAATCAAGGCATACCCAGTCTATATTTTTGGTCCTGTTCTCTAGATCGGTCACCCTATTGGAGAAAGAAATAAGGTTATTTGGAATAATTTATTTTTGCAAATTCAAACTGACAGTTCTTTATAATTTTGTTATCCTCTACTGACTGTTTAATACTTTATTCCAGTATCTTTACTGGTATCAAAGTTAGGCTGACTGGTCTATAATTCCCCGTGTCGTCTTGGTCCACATTTTTCAAGACAAGTACTATGTTTCCCCTTCTCCAGTTCTCTATGACCTCCACTATCTTCCATGAGTTCTCAAAGATGGTTCTGAAACTGCTTTAGCTTAAGCACACTAGGGTTAATAGCAGCTGCTGCCAACTTGAATACATCTAACTTATCTAAATCTTCTTTAACCTGTTCTTCCCCCTTGTTAATAACATGTTTAACATCTCCATTTGCCTTTGCAGTGAAAACTGATGCTGAAATATGGAAACAAAGTTAGAATGTTAGAACCTGGCAGGCCAGGGTATCAAAGATCTCTCAGCAACTTAGTGGTTTGTTTGTATTCTTGCCCCTTTTGGTCCAAGAGATTAGCCAATACTTGGGGCCTTACAGGATTGTGTCTGCTAGGAGAAACTGATCATTCACCCAAGTCAGGTATTTCTTTGGTGTAATCCTATTTAAAAGTATTGCTCATAAAGTTTTGCTTTCCTGAGCATAGCAGAAACAAACAATAGCAGGAAGACGCCCTTCCCACTATTTACAACTTTGTCTCCGCTACCCAATTTTGTAGCTAAAAGCTGCCTTGTGCCAACAAAACAATCAGAGGAGTCACGCTGCAATGCCACTTTTGTCAGGAAGAACACTCGGTTTTGGTGACCAAAAAACTTTCACCCCACAAGACACGTTTTTCTTTTCCCTTCCCTTTATTGTCCACAAAGAGCCAGTGTAGACTTTGCTGTTGTTTTGTCATCAGAAAAATCAATTACAGTAGACTTCCGATAATCTGGCACCTTTTGGACCTAGGTGGTGCCGGATTATCGGATATGCTGGAGTATCGGGAGGTACTCCGGTGGGGGGGCTGTGACAGGTCTGCCGGACCCGCACTGCGTCCGGGGGCTGGGCAGGGAACAGCGCGGCAAGGGGCGAACCCTCCGCCGTTTTGCAGGAAGGCGGGGGAAGCCCCGCGCCACTGCCGAGAGTTTCCGGGAGGGTAGGGGAGCGGGCTCCCCACCCCCCAGACTGCAGTAGTTATCCCTGCGCAGGGGGGTGAGGGCCAGCAGTGTGGGACTCACCCCAGCTGCTCTGCTCCGCGCTGCTTCCCCAAGTCCGCCGCTGCCGCTGCTGAAACTGACGAGCGGTGGACTTGGGGAAGCGGCGCGGAGCAGAGCAGCTGGGGTGCTGCCCGGTTGGTCTCGCAGCGCCGTCCCTCACCCCCCTGCTTGGCGCCCAGCAGCACCCCAGCTGCTCTGCTCTGTGCCGCTTCCCCAAGTCCGCCGCTCGTCAGTTTCAGCAGCGGCAGCGGCAGACTTGGGGAAGCGGCGCGGAGCAGCTCCAATTGTCCGGCTGGCCGGAGCACTTCCGGGTTCCAGTTGGTGCTGGACTATCAGGAGTGCCGGACCACTGGATGCCGGACAATTGGAGTTTTACTGTACTTACCTTTGTAACTATTGTTCTTTGAGATGTGTTGCTCATGTCCATTCCATGCAGGTGTGGGACGCACTGCGTACACGTGTCATTGGAAGTTTTTCCCTTAGCAGTACCTGTTGGGTCAGCAGGGGAGCCCCCTGGAGTGGAGCAGCTATATTGGCAAATATATACCCCTGCTGGCCCTCCACACCCTCGGTTCCTTCTTACTGGACAACTTTGAAGGAGGGGAGGTGGGCAGGATTTGGAATGGACATGAACAACACATCTTGAAGTACATGTTATGAAGGAAAGTAACTGTCTTTTCTTCTTTGAGTGATTGCTCATGTCCATCCCATGTAGGGGACCCCAAAGCAGAAACCCCAGGAGGTAGGGTCAGAGATCTAACCTTCAGCTGAGCAGAGGACAACCCTCCCCAGGGCTGCGTCTTCCCTCACTTGATGGGCCAGTGCGTAATGATTGGTAAAGGTGTGAACCAAAGATCACGTGAATCATGCTGAATCATGCAGGCTCTGGCTGTGGTCATCAGGATGTCCACGAAGGCCTCTGATCACCAGAAACCGAGACCTGGGGAGGGAGGCGTGGCCAATGTGGAGTCCAGGTGGGCGTCCACGAACTCTATAATCTGGGTGGGAACCAGGATAGACTTGGCCACATTCAGAAGAAGTCCCAGCTCCTGGAAAAGATCTGCCTGGACACCCAGGGACCCCGGAGGGGGGTGGGAGAAGAGATGCCCGTTCCCCCTCCTGCGGGACAAAGTACCTCCGCTCAACCTTTCTATCAGTCTGTGGGATGGAAGCCGGGGTTTGCCAGGGGGCCTTTGTGATCTTTGTCATGGTCTTGTTAATAGGTAAGACCACTCTGGTGGGGGTGTCGGACTGTAGGATGTCAACCGTGGGGTCCAAGTCCTCCAACACCCTCTCTGCCTGTACCCCCAGACTCTGGGACAGGCAATGGAGAAGGTCTTAATGGGACCTCGAGTCCATGGAGAGGAGGGCCCCACTGAGCACCTCATCGGGTGAGGAGGATGAGGACCTTTTCATGCCCACCACCTCTGGGTTGCGGACCTGCAAGGGGGCCTAGGAGGTTGCCGAGGAGGCCACCGTAGAGGGCTGAGCAGGTGCAGGTGAGGCTTGCCCGGGGGAAGAGACTGCCCTGACGTTGAGGAACGAATCAATGGGGACACCGAAGGGGAAGCCCTGGGCTCTGAGTAGACTGACTCTGGCTTGAGGGACCTGCACCCTGGCTCTGGTGGTAGGCCCAGGGAGTCCAAAATGGCCACTGAGCCAGGGCCTGCAGTTGTGGTGGCCAGGACTCCTGCACCGCCGGTACTGGGGTAGGCTGTGGCCAGGGTTGCTGCTGCTGGTGGTGGTGGAGGTGCTGCTGCGGTTGTGCCGATGTGGTACAGTGCTGGGACTGGTGGTGGGAACAGGATCGGTGCCATAACCTCAGCCTGGAGCCCTGTGATGACCAGACCGATTCTGCCTCTGAATCGGTTGAATATTCAGAAGTTGACAAGGGAGGTATGGTGGCAGTGGTGGCCAGCGACCTCCGGCTTGGAGCATGCTGGACCATGGACTCCAGCATCCCTCGGTGCCGAGGGGAAGGGGGAGGTATGGCAGGGGGTGGTGCTGAGCCACTTGATGTTGGGGAGCCAGCAGCTGGAGGACCAGGCACCCAGGTCATTGCCACACAGGGCCCCTGCATCGGTGCCGACTCTGGTGCCGGTGTGTGGGTCGGGGTGGGAGTCGAGGCTGGTGCCATCATTGGAGGTGGTAACAATGAAATAGATGGCACCGGGATGGGGCAATGATGCCCTCTCACATCCGGGGCCAAGGCGCTGGGTGCCGTGGCCAAGGACCGGTGCCGTCTGGTATCACGCTGCTTGGCTGGGCCTAGTCGTGGTCAGAGACAAAGTCAGATCAGGTCTCTTGCCGCCTCGAAAGTGTCCGAAGAGGAGGGCTCCAGGAGGTGCACTGCAGGGCTGGGGTCTCAGCGGGGGCTAGAGCGATGCTGACCCGACCACGACGGTCTGAGTGCCACTCGCCGGTGCCACGTGCCCGCTGGAGGGCACATGCCACGAGGGAGACCTGCCCCAGCTAGGTCTCCTCTTTTTTTGGGGCACCGGGGACTGGGACGGGTGCTGAGGCCTGCGCGGCGCAGCGCGCGAGTGGCTAGTTGCCTCCTGCACTGAAGCCAGTGTGCTCTGGGTCACCGGTGCCAGGCGCAGGGCTGCCTCCATGAGAATGATCTTCAAGTGAGATCTCTTTCTCGCATGGTACGCGGCTTGACGCCCCTGCAGATCTTACACACCTTGGACAGGTGGGCTTCACCGAGGCACTTGAGACAGGCTCTGCGGGGTATAGGCTTCTGGCACGTCTCGCAGGGCTTCAAGCCTTGGGGTCCAGGCATGCCCTGCCGGATGGGGCATGCCATGTGAAATGAGCTCCACACCCAAGTACTTCTTCACTAAGTACTACGCTCAACAACTATTAACAACTAGATGAGAACAGGGAACTGTGAAACTTCAACTAACTGAACAACGAGAGAAAACTGCTAAGAGGCACTTGCAGAGGAAGAGCAAAAGCATGTTCCAACAACTGTCATGAGCAGTAAGAAGGAACCGAGCGGATGCAGGGCCCGCAGGGGTACAGATTTGCCGATATAACAGTGTGGCAGCGTGTCGGGGACCCCCCCCCGATCCTGCACCCCCATCTGCAGCAAGAACAGACTCTTGAAGCCAGTAGAATAGAGAGGGATTATTGCTTCTCCAGGATACAGCCCAGCATAGAAGTGATGTGGCTACAAGAGTCAGGGCCAGGATGCCTTAGACCCCCTGGGGTAGGGGGTCCATCGCCCCCTCAACCCTCAGCACTCAGCTTAGTCTGTTCCCTTCATGTTTCCCAGCCAGAAACTGCCTCGCTCCCAGGCCCTGCCCCCCAGCCAGGTGTTCGTCTCTGCCTCCCTTCCTTTGTCTCTCCCCCTGGGAAGACTTTTGCTAACTGCTCAGGCTGGGACTAGGTGTCTGGGCCAATAGACATGTGGGTGAGTCAGTGGGATCACACAATACAGCGCAGGGGAACCCCGGGTTGCAGAGCAGACAGCACCCCCACTACGTCACAAACAGTACCACTCCAGGGCTCCCCTGCTGGCCCAATGGGTACTGCTAAGGGAAAAATGACAGACGACGTGTGCATGCAGCGCGCACACCTACATGAATGAACAAGAGCAATCACTCAAAGAAGAACTGGCTTTCTCCAGTATCCCACAATGCCTGCCCTAATGGCTGTGCTCAATGTTTTGTGATCTCTGCTGCCCTGCAGGCAGGCGCTCCTCCCCTAACAAAACTCCAGGAAGTATCTGACAGCTGAGTGAGCTGCTCCATTTGGGGAACAAAGACCAAATCACAGGAATGCTCCTGTTCTGCACTAGAAACACAGCGGCAGGCATATGGCTACTGCAGGGGAAGGACTGGAGGGATGGCTGTGCTGCTTTGACATTCCTCAGCATGGAGACCTCAGGGAGCTATTCATGATACTGCTCCCAGCAGCTGAGAATGCTGGGAGAGAACTTGGAATCCCAAGAAGTGCAGGGATCAGCTCTGCCTTCCCACAACATTGCACTGTGGGATGCTTACCCACAGTACTTTGCTCTGTCGACAGGGCTGCTAGCCAAGTGGCCACGAAGGGTACTAGACTACACGCTTCTTTTGAAATAGATCGTCTAGACAGCCACAACCTTTTCGAAAAAGTGGATCACTTTTTCGAAAGAAAGCACCCAGGCAATCTGGATGCTCTCTTTCGAAAAAGCCCTATTTGTGGTCAAGAACACCTTTTTTCGAAAGAGCTCTTTTGAAAAAAGGAGTTCTTCCTCCTAAAATGAGGTTTACCGCTGTCGAAAAAACTGCCGCGTACTTTCGATTTAATTTCGAAAGAACGCAACGGCAGTCTAGACACAGGTGAAGTTTTTTCCAAAAAAAGGCCGCTTTTTTCAAAAAACCCTGGTAGTCTAGACATAGCCGAAATGTCGACAATGGGAAGCAGCGAAGCCAGTTTGACCTGTTTTCAATTTTGGCGACTTTTTCAAGTCGACGGCACTTTTGTCGCCAAACCCTCCCAGTGCAGACGTAGCCCAAACCTGCCTCTCTAGTCAGTTCTATATCCAAGGAGGTATCCCCGTGCTTCCACAGGGCCACACTCACAATTGCTTCCCTCACTGTCTGCTACTTTTCTACACCTGTCACAGTTTGCCAAGCAAATCCCTTGCTCCTGCCTTTGCCATCCATCCCAGGGATACCCCTCAGACTACATAGTTCTGGGCAGCAGCCTCTTACAGTTTCCAGCTTTTCCTACATAAAAAGGCATTTTTCTGGTCCATCCATTTAGCCTGAAAGCAACACACCATTGGCTTTAACCAGGCCTATGACTGTGCATGGGTTCCCAAACTGGGGGCGTGCCCCCCTGAGGGTGTGTGAAGAAATTCCGGGGGGGTGCGAGGCAACCCAGCCACACACACCCCCGTTAATCCCACCCCAAGTTTTGCTGCTATTTTTTGGCGGGGGGGTGTGTGTGTGTGAGGGTTTCTCAAAAATCAAAAAGGGGGCGTGATGCCGAAAAGTTTGGGAACCACTGATGGCAGCCATTAACACCTTCAAACATAAAAATACCTCCCTCTCAGCACATCATCCCAATGGAGTTTAAAATGGCCACCCCACGGCTAATTTGTCCCAGACAAAAAGAAAAATAATTTATCAAACTAAAGCATGCAAGCTTCAGTGCGTACACATTTACATGGTGTCTATCAAGACACTTCCCAGCCCAAGTCATTTGTTTTCCGATCCAAATTCCCATGGACCTTTCCACTCCCTACCCAATCTCCTTCTAGCCAATCAGGAAAGGCCACATTCAGTGAACTCCTGACAAGTATCCATGGTTTCTGTGGAGTCTGCCCACTGGGGCAGTCTTTGCTCATTCAGCAACACCTCAGTTTCTGAAAAGAGCCAGGCTAAGATTCTGCCCCTCTGATACTACTCAGATGGTTCATATGTTCACATCACTCCAACCTGTGGCACTAGCACCTGTGTCCAATATGAAAAAGGTTTTATAGACTCATAGAACACTAGACTGGAAGGGACCTTGAGAGCTCATCGAGCCCAGTCCCCTGCCCTCACAGCAGGACCCAGTGCTGTCTTTGAAACACAAAGACTGGTAGCTTAAGACCAGAACAGACACGAGAACCCTCTTTCAACTCTGAAAACGCGAAGTCTCTCTGCTGTTGACCAATGAGATGGTTTCCCCTTCCTGGCCCAACCTATGCAGTGGCTTTACAATATTGACAACCCCAAAATCAAACCTTCTATAATAGAAGCAGAGATTATTTGTGGGTGTCACAGAAGTTGGACCTCAATTTTCTTTTTGACAGTGGAAATTCTCTCTTCGCTGATTGTGTGCCCAAGATGAATTACTTTTCTTTTTTCCCCTTTTTTTAAGGACCCCAATGAAAACTCTGGGGCTCCCCTTCACCCCTTTCAGTTTTTTCTATACCAGGCGTTTATTCGTTCTAATGGTCCACATTTTGCAACCGTGGTTCCCTTTGTTTGTATTTACTGTTTATCAGAAACATTCAGCAAATGAACAGGACTATGTTCCTTCTTCAGATCTACAAAAACCCACGCAGCTAAAATTCCTCCAGAGACTGTGGGCCTCAAAGCAAGTCTCAACAGCTCCCATCTTTCCTTTGCTGGAAAACTACCACAGCTATGACCATAGCTATTGCCCCTGGAAGCAGGACACCTGTTCACTACAAATCAATTACCTGCAAACCAGTGGTTTCACCTCAACCACATTTATTAAGCAATTTCCACACACTGGCTTGTAAGACACCTTTCCTGACATTTATTATGCAGTTATTAGACATAATGAAACCTATATGGATGATTAACTCATCTGCTGTCTCTGCAATTCAGACCTGCTTAAATTCCAGAGGTCCAATTTTCATGCTGAATTTTCCCCAGATTTGAACAGATGTACTTTCTCAGACACCGTCTCTATTTGACATCAGTTAGTTGGTTCAGTTTTGGGTCCCCTATTACCTAGCATTAGCAGCATCGCTGGCCTATCAACTTATGTATCCAATAGATAAACAGGCTGCTTAAGATAAAAGGCTGATCTCACGTAAGAATTTAGGGTGTGGTTGAACAAGAATCCTTGTCAGGGGAGGAGGGGTCCTGATATTTGTCAGGAGGCCCCAATTTCTCAAATTCTACAGGTTGATAGGACAGCCACTAAAAAAGCACATGTGAAGCACATGCTTCCATTGGTTCAGACAGAGGTCTTGTAAAACATTGAAAGACGAAATGCAGAGCCCATGTTGGTGTGGGCTGTCTGACTTGGGAGTTTCCTCAATCTGTTAATAAACCTTGAAGACATAAAATGAGCAATTATAGAAAACACTTCTGCTGAAGGATGAAATTGTGTATTGTGGCCAAGTGAACCTTGATCAAGCTAACTGATAACTCTAACTTCTTTAGGTATAAGAGGTAATCCTGGAAAGCTGAGATGAGAATTTGGATATTAAGAGTTGACACCAAAAACTGAGTATTTTCTACATCTTCAGTAACACTTCCACAGCGTGGGTAGACTGTAATCCCACATGCCACCAAAGGACCAGGCCCGGACGTGGAGGTTGATGTAAATAACCTAATCTTGGAAGAAGAGATAGTGAATGATTGGAAGTTTGATTGCCAGGTTGATGGACATGTGAAGCAGGATATGAAGCCTGTCTCAGTCAAGTCAGGAATATAAAAGTTTACCCCCAGCCTTGTCCTGTCTTACCTTGTTCCTCACCCTCAGTATTCGAGGAAATGCATAGAATAGATCCTTCATCCAAGAGAGCAGAAAGGCACCTCCCAAAGATCAATGGCATAGAACACAGCAAAGTTCTTGTTTCTGAAGATAGCAAAGAGATCCACTTCTGGAAGTCCCCAAATTTGGAATATACCATGGAGTCCAATTCTCATTTGTAGCCCCAGGAGAAACGGCAGAAGAAGACAAGCTGAAATATGGACGTGATGGGTTATACATCAGTTCCACAGCTTTACGCTTTTGCACGGGGGAGCGGAGATTTTGCTTGCTGATATAGAACATTCAGCCTACACTGTCTGTCATGATCCTCATCAGAGCAGAATATGAAGGCAGGCATTCCTGACTGCCGAGTTCCAAGAGATTGATGTGGAGATTGGTTTCCTGGGGCAGCCATCTGCCCTGAGCAACACTGAGGTGAGCGCCCCATCCCAACAGGAATACATACGTTGTTGTCACAGTCAATGTTCTCTTTCATTTTGTCCATCAACGTGCAGAATAAATGGTTCTGTGCACCAAGGCATGTGTAGATAGGCACCATGCTGCCGGCTGTGAAATCAGCTGGGTGGCATTTGAATCTCTCCTGGGGGGCTACCCACGCGCTCAGTTTATAGCAGGGGTGGGCAATAATTTTTTGCCAGGGGCCACTTAAAAAATTTCTGAAGTGGCCCTGAGCTGCTCCGGAAGGGGTGGGGCCAGGATACTTCCCGTTTCCCCACCCCCATGATTGGTCTGGGGTGGGGGAGCGCCTTTGCCTGCCCGCCCCCCCCTTCCTCTTAGGTGTCCATGCCCTGGCTGGGAGGAGACTTCCCACACTCTCCCACCCACAGGCCAATCAGGGTCTGGGAGTGGGGGAGCGCACAAAGTCTTCTCCTGCCCTGCCAGGAGCACGCGGCACTTCTAAGCGCCGCACGCTGCTCGCAGGGCAGGGACAGAGTGGAGGAAACTTTGCCCGCTCCCCTGCCCCCAGGCCCTGATTGGCCTGATCTGGCCCACTGAGGCTCTTTTGCCCACCCCTGGTTTATAGGGAACATTGGTCACAGTGACTGTTGGAGCTGGATGAAGAAAAGGAATGCCAATGGGGAGCTGATCTTTTCATCTGTCTAAGGAGTCCTTTATATGAAGAAGAATTAAGACTTGTCTAAGCAGTTTCTGATCAGCAAACAGCTCTTTGAGCCAGCTAATTGTTGTCTGTATGCAGCCCAAAGATCCCAATGTGGCCGCTGCAAGATGTGGCAGGAGAGTGAGGCATCTAGGACTGGTCCCACCACGCTTGATGCTGACAACAAGTCCTCTCTGTGGCTGTTAAAGAGTAGGTTCTTCTATGGATAGATAGGGAAATGCTGTGCTAAGACTGAAGGAAGGTCTCCTTGCCCCTTGGTATCCTCCAAGGGGGCCACCAGTAGAAAATGGTGTTGAATAGGAGGTACTGGAGAGTGATGGTATCTCAGGGAGCAGTGTTACGGTACCAAGAGGCATTCTGTACCCACAGGTTCCAGTTCATCTGCCACTGCTAAGCCTTTTGAGTACCCACATTACTGTGGAATTGAATGGAGGACTGGTACTTCTACAATGCTATCTGCTTTGATAGCCAAGCAGATTTGGTTTACACAGTACAGAGGCCCCAAATGGGGAGGTAAGATCAATAGTACCAATCTGGAACAGTTCTTTTCCCTATCCTCAGTGTTGCATGGAGACAGAACTGACAGCTGGGCCAGAGCCAGGTCTATTCTTTGAGCTCCTTATGATGGGAGACAGAGCTCCTGTTTTTGTAAGCCATTACTGAGGTTTCTAAAGTCTTCCCCTTCTTAAGGTAGATCTTAGCCAATATCAAAAGGGCTCTAGATGTGCCTGGAGACAGTTGTCCGGGCACAGGAGGATGCCTCCTAACCTGAACCAGGACAAAGAGAACACCTAATTAGCAGCAGCCTCAACTTGATCTCCTGGTTCTTTCTGCCTCTGGATTTGCGGACCTGACAAATTATGCTACCAGGAAATATGTAATTTTCCCAGGCAGCAGACACACAAGAGTGTTCAGTGCCTACCAGGATAATCTCCCAGCAAGAAAGGCAACAAGCAGAGCCAGGCATACTTGCCAGGAAGGTAAGGCTTCCTGAAAGAGAGGGAGAAGAACAAGGTAAATCCTCTCACTTCTTATCCACTAATTAAAAACTGACACTAAACTGACAAAACCAGAACAATAGCCGAGGTATGCTGATGGTGGACATACTAGCAGACTGCGGTGGCTGAGAAGGACCTGAGGGAAGCTTGTAATGCAGGGCTACTCAACAGGTGGCCTGCATGTGGCCCATTTGTTTGCGGCTTGCGGTGCAGTTTACATTTACACAGGGCTCAACACGTGGCCCTGGGTGGGATCTTTTGAACATGGCCTCTGCTGGGAACACGCTTCACAACAGCGAGGTGTCTCCCAGGCAGGGTGAGCACTGAAAGATGCAAGTGGACAGGCTGGGTGGAACAGACGGTACAAGGTGTCGGCATTTCTAGCCCGCAGGGAGGAGGTGCCGGGAGCACCAGGGTATTGTGTAAAGAAGCTATTTGCATATGCAACCACACTTAAGTCGTGGCCCTCAGCACGTGCTGTATCATTGTGGCCCCCGGGGCTTGCAAAGTTGAGTAGCCCTGCTGTCGTGTATAGCCTTGGTACATGGGCCAAATGGACATTGCTAATGAAAAACCTCTGATCAAGGGCTTCAGAGGCACATGTACACTTGAAGTGGAGCACTCGTAGTGCCACTACTCGAACAACAATCACCATACAGGCAGGGAACTACCTTTTCTTCTTCAAGCGACTGCAGACAGACATTCCATTGAGGTGTCTTACAAGCCATATCAATAGAAGGCGGGCAAGGAATCTACTTGAAGAATGGCTGCAGAATGGCCTTCCAATGTTTGCATCTGACCTAGATGCAGCCATAATAATACAATTTGGTAAAAAGTTGCATGGCAGGTCGGACAGCAACCCTTCAAATGTCCCGTGTCAAAATACTGTTGACAAATACCATTAGTATCACTTGGGCCCTAGGTGAATGAGCCCATACCTTATGTAGTAGTCTAAGCTATGAAATATGCCACGTAGAAGAAGTGATCCATCTGGAAATCACCCGTGCAGAGATTGCCTGATCCTTCATCCACTCCACAGAGGAGACAAAATGCCAAGTGATGAATGAAACGGTTTACTCTTCTTTGAGTAAAAATTTTGGATATGGCATTAGGGCCATATTGTTTAAGAAAAAGTGAGTATACATTGGCTCTGCCATTAAAGTATGCAGCTTGCTTACCCCTGCGTACGTGCTAGAAGAAAAGCTTTCTTTTGCCACAGGAGAGAAAGAGAACAAGTTGCCAGGGGTTCGTATGGAGGACCCGTGTGGACAGGCAGCACAGTATTTCGGTCCTCCAAAGCAATCACTTCGTTCCCCAGTGGAAAAAGATAAACGATTCCTCTTAGAAATCTCATTACCATGGAGTTCGAACAAAAATGGTTTTGGATTGGATGATGGGCTGCTGAGATGGCCAATAAGTGGACCCTCAAGGATCTGAGAAACAGGCTAAAGGACTGAAGATGCAAGAGATACTCCAAAACGTCCGGAATGCCGGCTATCCCTGGATGAATCCCTGGGTCAGTGACCATATCAAAAACACTTCTGCTTGCTCACACAGAAAAACCTTCCATTACACTGAGCTTCCTGCTATCAAATAGCACTTATCCTCCAGCTTCCAAACAGCATCCACACCATGAGATGCAGACACTGTGGAGTTGAGGCAGAAGGTCGGGATGAAGAGGAAGAGTTGGGGAAGGGGGAATAGGCACAGTTCTCTGGATTCCGTGCACCGGGTACACACACCTGAGTGAACATAACATAAGAACGTAAGAACGGCCGTACTAGGTCAGACCAAAGGTCCATCTAGCCCAGTATCCTGTCTGCCGACAGTGGCCAGCACCAGGTGCCCCAGAGAGGGTGGACCGAAGACAATGATCAAGCGATTTGTCTCCTGCCATCCCTCTCCAGCCTCTGACAAACAGAGGCCAGGGACACCATTTCTATCCCCTGGCTAATAGCCTTTTATGGACCTAACCTCCATGAAATTATCTAGCTTCTCTTTAAACTCTGTTATAGTCCTAGCCTTCACAGCCTCCTCTGGCAAGGAGTTTCACAGGTTCACTACATGCTGTGTGAAGAAGAACTTTCTTTTATTAGTTTTAAACCTGCTACTCATTAACTTCATTTGGTGTCCTCTAGTTCTTCTATTATGGGAACTAATAACTTTTCTTTATTCGCCCTCTCCACACCACTCATAATTTTATATACCTCTATCATATCCCCCCTCAGTCTCCTCTCTTCTAAACTGAAAAGTCCTAGTCGTTTTAACCTCTCTTCATATGGGACCCGTTCCAAACCCCTAATCATTTTAGTTGCCCTTTTCTGAACCCTTTCTAAGGCCAAAATATCTTTTTTGAGGTGAGGAGACCACATCTGTACACAGTATTCAAGATGTGGGCGTACCATAGTTTTATACGGGGCAGTAAGATATTCTGTGTCTTATTTTCTATCCCTTTCTTAATTCCTAGCATCCTATTTGCCTTTTTGACCGCCGCTGCACACTGTGTGGAAGTTTTCAGAGAACTATCCACAATAACTCCAAGATCTCTTTCCTGATTTGTCATAGCCAAATTAGCTCCCATCATACTGTACGTATAGTTGGGGTTATTTTTCCCCGATGTGCATTACTTTACACTTATCCACATTAAATTTCATTTGCCATTTTGTTGCCCAATCGCTCAGTTTGGTGAGATCTTTTTGGAGTCCCTCACAGTCTGCTTCTGTCTTGACTATCCTAAACAGTTTGGTATCATCCACAAACTTTACCCCTTTCTCCAGATCATTTATGAATAAGTTGAAAAGGATTAGTCCCAGGACTGACCCTTGGGGGGACACCACTAGTTACCCCTCTCCATTCTGAAAATTTACCATTTATTCCTACCCTTTGTTTCCTGTCTTTTAACCAGTTCTCAATCCATGAAAGGACCTTCCCTCTTATCCCATGGCCATGTAATTTACACAAGAGCCTTTGGTGAGGGATCTTGTCAAAGGCTTTCTGAAAATCTAAGTATACTCTATCTACTGGATCCCCCTTGTCCGCATGTTTGTTAACCCCTTCAAAGAACTCTAATAGATTAGTACGACATGATTTCCCTTTACAGAAACCATGTTCACTTTTGTCCAACAAATTATGTTCTTCTACGTGCCTCACAATTTTATTCTTTACTATTGTTTCGACTAATTTGCCCAGTACTGAAGTTAGACTTACCGGTATGTAATTGCCAGGATCGCCTCTAGAGCCCTTTTTAAATATTGGTGTCACGTTAGCTACCTTCCAGTCATTAGGTATGGAAGCCGATTTAAAGGATAAGTTACAAACCACAGATAATAGTTCAGCAATTTCCCATTTGAGTTCTTTTAGAACCCTTGGATAAATGCCATCCGGTCCCGGAGATTTGTTAACATTAAGTTTTTCTATTTGTTCCAAAACCTCCTCTAATGACACTTCAATCCGGGACAGTTCCTTAGATTCATCACCCACAAAGGACGGTGCAGATTTGGGAATCTCCTAACGCCTCAGCCGTGAAGACTGAAGCAAAGAAATCATTTAGTTTCTCCGCAATGGCTTTATCGTCCTTGATTGCTCCTTTTATATCTCGATCGTCTAGGGGACCCACAGGTTTTTAGCAGGCTTCCTGCTCTAATGTACTTAAAAACATTTTGTTATTTCTTTTGAGTTTTTGGCTAGCTGTTCCTCAAAATCTTTTTGCTTTTCTTATTACATTTTTACACTTGATTTGACAGTGTTTATGTTCCTTTCTATTTATCTCACTAGGATTGGACTTCCACTTAAAAGATGCCTTTTTGTCCTCACTGCTTCTTTTACATGGTGGTTAAGCCACGGTGATTCTTTTTAGGTCTCTTGCTATGTTTTTTAATTTGGGGTATACATTTAAGTTGGGCCTCTATTATGGTGTCTTTAAAAGTTTCCATGCAGCTTGCAGGATTTGGCTCTAGTCACTGTGCCTTTTAATTTCTGTTTAACTAACCTCCTCATTTTTGTGTAATTCCCTTTGAAATTAAATGCCAGAGTGCTGGACTGCTGAGGTGTTCTTCCCACCACCGGAATGTTAAATGTTATTATATTATGGTCACTATTCGGTCCTGTAACGGTTATCTCCTGGATCTGATCCTGCGCTCCACTCAGGACTAAATCGAGAATTGCCTCTCCTTGTGGGTTCCTGTACCAGCTGCTCCAAGAAGCAGTCATTTAAGCCATTGAGAAATTTTATCTCTGCTTCTCTTCCTGAGGTGACATGTATCCAGTCAATATGGGGATAAATAAAATCCCCCATTATTATAGAGCTCTTTATTTTGGTAGCCTCTTTAATCTCCCTCAGCATTTCAATGTCAGTATCGCTGTCCTGGTCAGGTGGTCGATAATATACCCTACTGCTAATTTCTTATTATTGGAGCATGGAATTACTATCCATAGCGATTCTATTGAACATGTTGATTCATTTAATATTTTTATTTCATTTGATTCTACATTCTCTTTCACATACAGTGCCACGCCGCCACCCACCTGGCCTGTTCTATCCTTCCGATATATTTTATATCCTGGTATGATTGTGTCCTGCAGATTTTCCTCATTCCACCAGGTTTCAGTGATGCCTATTATGTCAGTCTCCTCCTTTAATATGAGGTACTCTAGTTCACCCATCTTATTAGTCAGACTCCTAGCATTTGTGTAGAAGCACTTTAAAAATTTGCCACTGCTTATTTGTCTGCCCTTCCCTGATGCATTGGATTCCTTTATATGCAGTTGTTTGTCTGCTCTGGCCCATAGTTTGTCCTCTCCCCTCCTCTCTTTCTGACTACAGCTTAGAGAATCTCTATCAATGGATTCTCCTCTAAGAGAAGTCTCCATCCGATTTATGTGCATCTCAGCACCAATCGGCTTTCCCCCATCTCTTAGTTTAAAAACTGCTCTGCGGCCTTTTTAATGTTTAGTGCCAGCAGTCTGGTTCCACCCTGGTTTAGGTGGAGCCCATCCTTCCTGTATAGGCTCCCCCTCTCCCAAAAGTGTCCCCAGTTCCTAATAAATCCAAACCCTCTCTTCCCTACACCATCGTCTCATCCACGCATTGAGACTCTGAAGCTCTGCCTGCCTACCTGGCCCTGTGCGTGGAACTGGAAGCATTTCCGAGAATGCCACCATAGAGGTCCTGGATTTCAGTCTCTTTCCTAGCAACCTAAATTTGTCCTCCAGGACATCTCTCCTACCCTTCCCTACGTCATTGGTACCTACATGTACCACGACCACCGGCTCCTCCCCAGCACTACACATAAGTCTATCTAGATGCCTCGAGAGATCCGCAACCTTCGCACCAGGCAGGCAAGTGACCATATGGTTCTCCCAGTCATCACAAACCCAACTATCTATGTTTCTAACGATCGAATCACCCACTACTAACACCTGCCTCTTCCTAACAACTGGCGTTCCCTCCCCCTCAGAGGTATCCTCAGTGCGAGAGGATACCGCAACATCCTCTGGAAGGAGGGTCCCAACTACGGGATGGTTTCCCTCTGTTCCTATTGAATGCTCTGTTCCCTTGAGACTTTCCTCCTCTTTAAGAGCACTGGGGCTCTCAGACTGGAGGTGGGACAGTACTATAGTGTCCCGGAAAGTCTCATCAACATAGCTCTCTACTTCCCTTAGCTCCTCCAGTTCAGCCACCCTGGCCTCCAAAGCCCGAACTCGGTCTCTGAGGGTCAGGAGCTCCTTACAACGGGTGCACACGTATGCCACTTGCCCACAGGGCAGGTAATCATACATGTTGCACTCGACGCAATAAACAGGATAGCCCCCACTCTGCTGCTGGGCTTCTGTCCCCATTTTTCTTTTGAATAAGTTTAAGTATAATCTGGGCTTCTTATTAAATGTCTGGAATATAGATTATTATAAAAGTTATGTTTAAAGAAGGTCAGGAGTCACTAGTGCCCTTTAACCTCCCCCTCTAACCTCCTCCTCTAAACTCCCTGTTAGCTGCTCCTGTTCCCAAGCTCCCCTAGTCGCTGACTCACAGCTTATAAAGCCCTGGTAGCCCCTCCCCCTAACTGAGGCTCAGCCAATTAACAGAGGCTTCTAGATTTCAAACCTTTTAGAAGCTCCTTCAAACAAACAAACAGACAAACACAAGCTCAGCACACAGCAAATAACCCCCCCCCCACACACACACACATTACAGACAGCCACTTACCACAAGGCCGTATTTACTCCTCCTTTACCTGGAGAACTCCCTCTCCAAACTCCCTGTTAGTGGACTATACATCTGCAACCACTCAAAGAATATAGCTCAGTAGTTCTCTATCTTTGTCACTGGGTGGAGACAGGCAGAGAATGACAAATAATTTCACAACCCTTCTTTCACAGCTTCTCCCCTCCATCCCCCCCCCCAAGATTGCCTGTATTTCAAAATGTTTCATTCTGTGGCTCTACCATCTGCTATGTAAGTGCTAAGTAGCATCAACTTCAGGCCATAAGAACATAAGAACGGCCATACTGGGTCAGACCAAAGGTCCATCTAGCCCAGTATCCTGTCTGCCGACAGTGGCCAGCACCAGGTGCCCCAGAGGGGGTGGACCGAAGACAATGATCAAGCGATTTGTCTCCTGCCATCCCTCTCCAGCCTCTGTCAAACAGAGGCCAAGGACACCATTTTATCCCCTGGCTAATAGCCTTTTATGGACCTAACCTCCATGAAATTATCTAGCTTCTCTTTAAAGTCTGTTATATTCCTAGCCTTCACAGCCTCCTCTGGCAAGGAGTTCCACAGGCTGACTACACGCTGTGTGAAGAAGAACTTTCTTTTATTAGTTTTAAACCTGCTACCCATTAATTTCATTTGGTGTCCTCTAGTTCTTCTATTTAGGAACTAATAAATAACTTTTCTTTATCGGCCCTCTCCACACCACTCATGATTTTATACACCTCTATCATATCCCCCCTCAGTCTCCTCTTTTCTAAACTGAAAAGTCCCAGTCGCTTTAACCTCTCCTCATATGGGACCTGTTCCAAACCCCTAATCATTTTAGTTGCCCTTTTCTGAACCCTTTCCAAGGCCAAAATATCTTTTTTGAGGTGAGGAGACCACATCTGTACGCAGTATTCAAGATGTGGGCGTACCATAGTTTTATACAGGGGCAGTAAGATATTCTGGGTCTTATTTTCTATCCCTTTCTTAATAATACCTAGCATCCTATTTGCCTTTTTGACCGCTGCTGCACACTGTGTGGAAGTTTTCAGAGAACTGTCCACGATAACTCCAAGATCTCTTTCCTGATTTGTCGTAGCCAAATTAGCCCCCATCATACTGTACGTATAGTTGGGGTTATTTTTCCCGATGTGCATTACTTTACACTTATCCACATTAAAGTTCATTTGCCATTTTGTTGCCCAATCACTCAGTTTGGTGAGATCTTCTTGGAGTCCCTTACAGTCTGCTTCTGTCTTGACTATCCTAAACAGTTTGGTATCGTCTGCAAACTTTACCACCTCACTGCTTACCCCTTTCTCCAGATCATTTATGAATAAGTTGAACAGGCCATACTTTACAAATATATTACCAACCATCAATAGTTATTGCTCTGTCAGAATCTGCTATTAGCATGGCAACTACTGCCACCACTTGGAGTGTGTGGGAGCGGTTTAAAAGATCACAACCAAGTTTCCTTTTATTCCTCTCTCTCTCTCTCAGGTTCCTTGTACTAATCAGTCTTTTGGTTGATGGATGGACACAAGTTCCTGCACAACTCTTTGAAACGCTCCAAGTGACCAGAGAAGTGACAACTTAGGGTATGGCTACACAGCAACATTATTTCAAAGTAACTAGCGTTATTTTGAAATAACTTAGTCCGCATCTACACAGCAGGCAGTTATTTCGACAATGTCGAAATATTGTCAAGCTGGAGGACTTCTTACTCCAACTGCTGCAACCCTCATTGTACGAGGAGGAAGGGAAGTCGGAGGAAGAGTGCTCTATTTCGAAATAAGAGCTGTGTAGACACTCCCAATTTCGAAGTAAGCTATTTCAAAATAAACTGTGCAATTGACGTAGCTCAATTTGCACTATTTCCAGTTAAGCCCTGCTGTGTGGACACACCCCTAGTGTCTAAAGGCATCCTCTCCTCAATTCCAGGGATGCTTTCAACTTCTTCTGGCTTGGGAGCAAGCTCAAGTCTTACGCTCCCATGCTTTGCATGGCACACAACACACCATTTTAAGACCTTCAGAATGGTTTCACATCAGGGACATTTTCATGAAAGAATACATCACCACTTCCACAGCTCTCTTTGTGCTCCATTCTTTTCAGAGAGCCGGGAACGAAAGTGTGGAATCCTAGCAACCTTAGTCATAATGGAACAGTCCATTGTTAGGCAATTCTACTACATATGAAAACTGCTGCTCAAAATTATGGGGCTAGGAATATCAGCCAATTGATGGCATCTGATCTAGGGCAGCTGACAGGTCTATGTTTTTCATTGTACACCAGCATTTCACACCTGGCATTTTTGTTTTTTCTAAAGAGAGTCCTTATCACATATTGCTTTCAGGAAAATCACAGACTACATGGAACTTCTCTTTCATGGGACTACTTCCTGGGCATGGGTCAGAGAGAGAAGAGGTGAATGAGTAAAGCCCTGCAAATCTGCAGATACGCACAGTTCATTTTTGTGACTATGGATGTGGATACAACATTTTTTTTTATCTAGAACCCTGCAAATTTATATCCGTATATCTGTGCCTCATTTTTATCTATACAAATTTTATACTTGCGCAGGGCTCTATGAATGAGCACAAAGAGGGTTGTAAAAGCAGGCAAGCAATTTTGAATAGAAGGAAGCAGGAAGCTAGACTGAGCCAACATGGCCTGACTTTCCTGAAAGAGTGCATCTTGGCAGCATTCTGGACTTCCTGATACCTAACAAGTAGTCTGTGGTAGCTCAGAGAACTGTTTGGTTGCATGCTGATGGTTCTCATATTTTTCCTGTTGCTCTGTATAATTTCATAAGAATACAAGAACAGCCATAGTGGGTCAGAACAATGGACCTTCTAACCCAGTATCCTGTCTTCTGACAGTGGCAATGCCAGGTGCTTCAAAAGGAATTAACAGAACAGGCAATCATCAAGTGGTCCATCCCCGAAGTCTACTATCAGCTTTGGCAAACAAAGGTCAGGCAGACTCAGAGCAATGTTGCATCCCTGCCCATCCTGGCTAATAGACACTGATGTTCAGATAGCAGGAAAGTATTTAATGTATGTTTAGCTACTTTTCCACAGAAATAATTGCTATAGTTGCTACAGTGGTTTCTTTCACTGAAGAACTGCAGGGAAGGCATCTATGACAGTGTGGACCTCATTTTAATAAGACACTATGAAAATATGTGAAGACCTTTTAATTTAGAAAGCATAAACTTCAACAGTCAAAACAATGAGGAGTCCTGTGACACCTAACAGATTTATTAAGTGCCCTCTTTTGTTTGCTGTCCTATTTATACGCATGCCTCTATAAACTCCACTCCTATTCATCTGATGAAGTGGGTTTTACTCAAGAAATAATAAATATTAGTGTGTAAGGTGCCTCATTGTTTTTGCAGATACAGACTAACATGGCTACTCCTTTGAGACTTTTCATCTGTCAAGACAGGAAATGATACAAGGATGACTAAAGTTTATTAAGATAATATTAAGGAAACGACAAATTCTGGGGATGATGCCGACAAGGTTGTACAGGACTAGACAGACAGTAAAAGACTAGCAGTTGCCAGTTCTATGATAATTATTAAAACAGAATAGCTCTGCTATTCAGCTGTAAGGTCTGTTATTACCGGTGGCAGCCAGAGTGACAGACTGACCGAGACAGCTGTTCTATTTAGTTTTTTAACAACATTCAGAGGTAGCTTTGGATGGTGAATATGTGCTCCCTTAATAGTGCTATGTGATTAGCATTTATCATCCCCAGGAAATTTTTAATTTAACAATTGGACAGTTTGCTGCCGCTGCCCCTGCCCTGCACTTCCCATCAAATTGCTACAGTCAGCTTGCGCAAGAATGGTTCTCTCAGAGGCACTTTTAGACAATAAGTAAAATTTATTTATCCTCACTCATACATACATTTATTTATCCTCACTCAAACATGCATAGTGTTTTTGGCTTCAGAAGAAAGGGCAATAGGTCATTCTCTCAGGGCTTCGCAGAAGCTAAGTTATCTCAACTAGCAGCTGATAAAGCCCATGCAGCAGTGCTGGTTTATTTTGGCAGGGTAACTTACATAAGACTTTGCCCTGGCTCAAATGGAAATCTTTGCATTTCCAAAAGACAACTTTATTTTGGGAAGCAAAAATAACTCAAGCCTCAAATCTGGCTCCCTATATCTTGGTTGTAGGATACCAACAACTGTACAACAAAATGCTCCAAATTCAGTTCTGAATATGCCTTTAAGGAACTCAGGAGTCCAACTATGCCATTAATGTCCATTTGCTATATCAAAGTATGCTCAATTTACAAAGGGGATGGGGAGAGACTCCTCCACCGCCCCCAGTTGTTTTTAGACCTTCAAGTTAAAACTGGGATCTGAGTCAAGCTAACTGCCTCTCAGGCATACTGGCCTACAAGAGTTCTGCAGGCTAAATCCAGTCTCCAGTAATACCTGTGCAATCCCATTAATTTCACTGATTGGAACTTAGTGAAAACAATTCTGCTGATAATGCACAAAGAGATTCTGAATACTTTTCCCATAATTTTGTTGGCTCTGCATGACCAAAAGGAGCAGAAATCAGTAGTGAGGAATGCAGCAGATCTGACACTGAATGCCCAGGATAAAGTTACAACTCTTAGGTAAGGGACCGTTTTTACAGTAATTTTGGAAAGCAGAACTGCATTTTCTGTTCTTTTAACATACAACATATTGTAAGAGGACATATCTATGTAAGACACTCTAGCATGAACACTTCTCATTCTCTTTCCTTTCTCTCTGACTAGGGCCCTATATGATTACCAGGCTGTCACTTTTGGTTTTTTGTTAGTAAACTGATAGAGCAGGATGCAATATAGCAGTCTCTTTCTGCATCAGCCACCCACTGGCCTCAGACTGGATTAGTAGCCTACATATGGCTAGGTCAGTTCATTTGATCAAAAGTAACTTTAAAGAGATGGTTGTGATGTAAAAATACACGACGGTAAATGGTTTATTACAATTCTCTGGCTTTTTTAAAACCACATTCATAGAACTTAATTCATCCCCACCCCTCTGGGTTCTCTGGCACTTTGAGAACTCTTGTTCTAAATTGCCCAAGCATATCACTTTGCTAGTTTCCTTAGCATAACATGGATTACTCAGAAGCTACAGCTCTAAGGTTATCAAGGCTATTTTCATGAAGTCAAAGCTATACTGGTATAACTTACCAGGAAGGTGGTCATGGTAATTATTCTAGTAAAAAAAGTACACACCTAACCCACATTTTTCTACCAGCACAATATCTGAAAGTAGAGTAGACCTAAGTCTTTGGAATTTCTTTTTGTAAGAATGCTTGGTGCCCATGGAAGCTGTACTAAGTTTCCTAGTTTAAAGAGACATACACCTTAGTCTGTGATTCTTCCCCCCCAAGTTGAACTTGCTCCCAAATCACAGCATGTTCTTGCCAATGGTGTTATACACAGGTACTCCCAGACACTAGCAAAAATTAGTAAATTATGCCACAACTTCATTAATCTATGACTTTGAGACAGACCCAGACTAGCTGGCTGCCACACTCTGATGGAGGGAAGACATGCTGGGGCTTGGGTGAACCACTTTCTTTTCCCTGAGTAAAGGAAAGGCCAAAACCTAACTATGGATAATAATCAGGCAGGCACCTGGGGTGAATTGGAGCTTGCTTGAAACTACAGGTTGATTAGAGACCTACAGCCAATTAAGTCCTATGGTGCCACTTTAAAAGGGCCCCCCCAGGCAAGGAAAGGGGAAAGGAAAAGAGCAGAAGACAGGAAGTGCTGTGTGGGTTTGAGTGGAGGATGGAGGAGCAGGTACCAAAGGAAAAGTACTGGAAGGGATTGTTTGGGGAAGTGGCCCAGGGAAAAGCTGCCAGATTGGGAGTGGCAGGAACTCTGCCTGTTGCTGCCGCCTTAGGATCCCTAGGCCAGAACCTGGAGTAGTGGGAGGGCCTGGGTTCCCCCTAACCTCTCCATGACATCTTAACCTCTGCCTTGAGAAGGGTGATCAGGCAGAAGGGACCCCAAACTTATGAACTAGCCTGTGATGAGCATGGCTCAGTAAGCTGTGGCTCTTTTCTCTAGTAAAGAGGAAGAGGGCGTGTGGAGGGCCACAGCGAGCCGCTGAGGCTAACCCTATCCACAAGTAGTGCAAGACCCAGGGGGACTAGCTGGCGCTTTGCCACATTTACTAATTCTGACAATTGACAAGACACTAAGCAACTTTCCTGTCCTGCAAATGGGGACCCAGTGTGTACACCAATCATTTTTACGGGGAGGAACTGTGATAGGACAAACTAATCCAGATATTGCTGCATGGATATAGTAGAAAAGGGTAGGTTCACTTTAAAATACTATTTTATCCACCTACCTGTCTTGTTAAAAAAGGTAAAATTATTTACATGCGTTGGAGTGTGTGATAAGGATCTTGGCCAATTTTGGTGCTTTTAAACAGAAGATTCAGCAACACAACATTAAAAACATTTATAAAACTGAAGGGAAAGAACAGAACAGCAATGGGAGATGGAGCATATGGGGGGAAAGAAAAACGGCTGTTCTAGTGGTTTCTCGACTTTCAAATGGTTTGGGATATTTACATTGCTTTCTTGCATCTCATCTCAACCCTCATGCCATCTACACTTAAGGGAAAGCTTTATATTCACGCTACCGAGAAAAATATAGTAATCACGAATTGGTACCAGAATGTCAAGAAAATACATATTTTCACTGCAACCTCCTACCTGTCCCCATTATATGCAATGCAGAACAAGAGCAATAAGGTTGAAAGGAACATGAATCTAGAATGGGTTACAGCGGTGGTTCTCAACCTGTGGCCTACCTGTGGCTCAGTTGGCATACAACTGCAGCTCACATGATGTGTGGAGGGCCATATAGATAGTATATATACATAGTGTGGATGTGGCCTATAATGGTAAATAGGTTGAGAACTACTGGATTAGTGTGTCAAAGGCAAGGGGTTTGTAGACAGTAGAGTAGATAGCTAGTGAATAGCTCAGAACACTTTCCTAGTCTCTCATCCCTCATGAAGGCATGGGAATACACTGCAGTAAGGACCAGTTTTTCCACATAATTTTAATGGCATTTCCCTCCTTCAGGTCCCCTAACATGGTCTCAAAATTCAGTTCAAGAGCTTCTTCTTCAGGGCAGCTTGCAATAGCATAGCACAGATACTCAAAACAGGGGCTTGACACAGACTAGAAAAGTTCTACTTTCTGAAAGAAACATTTAATTGAACACAATGAATTACAGAGGACAGGTTTACAGAATAAAAACCGCAACAAGACTTCAAAAATGAAAATAATTCTAACTGGCAGCTGTACCACTGCCAAAGCAATGCCTGCAACAGCAGCAGTAAGATACAAATCCAGCCTTCTTGTAGTACTCTAAATGATGAACAATCCCGTGGAATTTTTTTTTAAAAGGAAAGGATTAATATAGCATTAGTCTCTTTGACATGGGACATTTCTCAGCTAACATAGTGGCTTGAGTAGAACTACCCCCAAAGGTGGTAATTACTTTCCAGGAAATGCCCCTGGGCCCTCACTGTTATTGCTAAACATTCCTCTATGATAGAGACTCTGGGAGCTACTTCTGTCCCAAAGTGTGAGAGACCAGCAATTCATACAACTGACAGAGGTGCAGTATTTGAATCCAACTTTTATACTATACTCTCAGTGTCAATGGACACTTGCAAGCACAAATTATTCATGGATATCCAAAGACAAAAAGAATTTGTATCCAAGTGGATATTTTCTTCAATCTATAAACTCAGATCTTCCCCATCTCCTCAGTCCACCCCTCCTAGATGATTAATTTTCATCCATCACTAGTTTCCCCTTCTACTTGCTTAAAGATGCACAAGAAGAGATTGAGGAATAATTCAAGGTACCCATGGTGAAGCCAAATACTTATGAACACATTAAGGCAAGTTTCACATCATTTCACTGTTGGACAAAGAATGCTGGTCACTCCACTGCACATGCAAGTAAGAAAGAGTCAATAAAAAGCATTAGATTCATCATTAGATATTATAGAAAAGTCAAACTTTTGCCTTTTTTGTTTTTAAAAGAGGTCGGAATATTACTGCATTCATGTGCAGCTGTACAGATAAGTCTATGGGACTGGACTTCCTTCACTCCACATATACTAAAACAGAGACTGGGATACTTGGCACCTGAAAAGAGAAGAGGAAATTTTCCTCATTGTTGGCCAGAAATGAGTCCTACTGTACTTTCTGTTTTAGCTGAAAAGGTGTCTCCAACCAGACTTGCACCAAGTCACTACAGCCATCGATATACTTAGTTCTGAAACACCTAATGAGCTATGTCTGGACACGCAGGCTTCCATGCCAAGTATTGGCAACCAATGCAGTGTTGGAACTAGTTATAGAAACAGGTTGTCACTGATACAAAACTGATTCATAGAGTGTGACTTTCCAAGCTCATTACAGGCTGAATTGGAAAAGGCACCAGCTTTTCATCTCTCAAGACTACTCATCAAGTCCATTCTGGTTTTGAGAGGAAAACGAAATCTAGTGTCCTGAATTCACATACAGAATGAGAATCTACAACATACAGTCTGGTACAAACGGGTAGCCTATAGCATAGTGGCTACAGAGTGAAAGAGCATCTCTCTTGCCCTCCCCTGATGTGTTAGGGTGAGAAAAAATGGTTTCTCTAGGTCACTGTTAAAAGGTACGATGATAGAAAAGTCTGGAAAAATTTGACTCCTTTATATTATTGACCCATGAATAAAAGGGAATTTGGTTTCAAGTTTTAGGTTTCCCCCCCTTTTTTTGCATTCCTTTATTCCCCTTCACACTTTTGTATTCCCCTGACCCTTTAGAAAAGGAGGGAGAAGTATAGTTTAGTCAAGTTCATCTTCAAAAATACCCAGCAATTAATGAGCAATCAGCTTCTCTATTTTTTCCTGAAGTGGTTTTGAACATGCTCAAAGGTACAGTTGGATGGTTGGTGCAATTTAGTCTGTAGACACTCTTGGGTTTGTAACTAGTTGTGCTGACCCTGCTGATAGGGTTTTAGACAAGGGATTCTTAGATGGAACTCCCTGGAAGAGAGAGGAAGAGAGAAACAGTAAATCATCAGACTTTTTTACATTTTTTGTAGCAAGTGATCTCTTAAAGGATCTCATCTAGATCTTCAACATGACTGCCTCTTTGGCCCAATTTTCACCACAGTAATATGTTGTTTTATTTGGCTGGCTGCCGTTGTTGGACTGCTTCACCAGAAAGGAGTGAAAGATACGGTCTGCTCAAATAAAGCTACAGTTATTCCAAGTGGCAACAGAAGAAAGAGGAGGGAGCCCAAATATAAGACAGCATCTTCCATATGCCACATAAACCTCATAGTAACGATTATGGAAAAACAAAGATCACTTCTGACCCAACATGGCACTGACAGGCAGATATCATTGCCTCCAAGGAGGACTTTCTTTTCTCTCTTGTTCATGTTCAGCACTGTCATCCTCTAAGTGTTTATTTCTTTCCTAAGAAGCTCAAAAGTCTACAATCTATGTAGCAAAGCAGCAAGGACATAGGCTCTCTTATTTCAGGGACAGATTACTGGTTGCTTTTCCCCAGATAGAACTTAAAATGATCAAACTTTAAATAGTCATTGAGCACTGTTTTTGTCTCACTGCGTAAACTTATATGATGATACATAGAGTTCCTGGCTATGGTTGTAATAAAGCAAAGTATCAAGAAAAAAAATTACATTGGCTTTCCTTCCATAACATGTCTTATTGTGTTTGGATACTGCACTGCAACACCACATACTAAATGAAGATCCATTGGTTTGGCACTATGTGAAGATTTGAAGATAAAACCACTGCTTGATTAGTTAAAACTAGCAGCACATGGAAATAATTAGTGTTCCTTCAAAATGCACCCACATATCTGGGTTGTGTATTAAGCATGTGGTAAGTACCAAGTGACAATCTTGGAGAACAAAATCCTCTATGTGATCCAAAGAATAGCTACAAAAGTGTGACAGTGCAAGCTCACTCCAGATGTGTCTCCACCAACATCTCACTCCCCGCCTAGAGAGAATGTCCAAAGAGAGTTCATCTCAGTTATGATTACTGTTATGACAGTCTCCTGTCAATTTAGAACTAAGTCTCCCAAATTAGTTTCACATTAAGACCCCTCCTGCTTCCTACCTTTTGAGACTAAAGTTTGAGTGAGATAAAGTTTGAAAATGAAACAGCTCAAACATCCATGCTCAACTAAATGTGCATATGTTTAAAGAGGGAAGTAATTGCTTTTAAGTGCATACGAAAGAATCAGAGGACCGGGAAGGACCCTCAAGAGTCATCAAGATAAGTCCCCTGAATGCATGGCAGGACCATGCATTGTCTTCCATCCCTGATGGATGTTTCATTAATATGCTCTTAAAAATCTCTAATGATGGAGATGCCACAAGCTCCCTAGGCACTTTAGTAGAGTGCTTAACCACCCTCACGGTTAGGAAGATTCTCCTAATGTCCAACCTAAACCTTCCTTGCTGCAATTTACACTCATTTCTTCTTGTCCTATCAGAGGATAAATGAGAATTTTCCCCCCTCCTCCTTGGAACAGCCTTTTAGGTACCTGAAAGCTATTCTGTCCCCTCTCGTTCTCTTTTCCAGACTAAATAAACCCAGTTCTTTCAATTTTCCCTCATAGGTCATGTTTTCTAAACCTTTAACCATTTTTCTTGCTCTTCTCTGGACCTTCTTCAATTGGTAAGAACATAACATAAGAACGGCCATACTGGGTCAGACCAAAGGTCCATCTAGCCCAGTAGCCTGTCTGCCAACAGTGGCCAGTGCCAGGTGCCCCGGAGGGGGTGGACCGAAGACAATAATCAAGTGATTTGTCTTGTGCCATCCGTCTCCAGCCTCTGACAAACAGAGGCCAAGGACACCATTTTATCCCCTGGCTAATAGCCTTTTATGGACCTAACCTCCATGAATTTATCTAGCTTCTCTTTAAACTCTGTTATAGTTCTAGCCTTCACAGTCTCCTCTGGCAAGGAGTTCCACAGGTTGACTATGCGCTTGTTAGTTTTAAACCTGCTATCCATTAATTTAATTTGGTGTCCTCTAGTCCTTATATTATGGGAACTAATGAATAACTTTTCTTTATTCACCCTCTCCACATCACTCATGATTTTATATACCTCTATCATATCCCCCCTCAGTCTCCTCTTTTCCAAACTGAAAAGTCCCAGTCGCTTTAGTCTCTCCTCATATGGGACCTGTTTCAAACCCCTGATCTTTTTAGTTGCCCTTTTCTGAACCCTTTCCAAGGCCAAGGTATCTTTTTTGAGGTGAGGAGACCACATCTGTACACAGTACTCAAGATGTGGGCGTACCATAGTTTTATACAGGGGCAGTAAGATATTCTGTGTCTTATTTTCTATCCCTTTCTTAATAATTCCTAACATTCTATTTGCCTTTTTGACCGCCGCAGCACACTGTCCACATCTTTCCTGAAATGTGGTGCCCAGAAATGGACACAATACTCCACCTGAGGCCTAATCCACCTGAGGCCTAATCAGCACGAGCGGAAGAATGACTTCTCATGTCTTGCATACAACACTTCTACTGATACTTACTAGAACAGGGGTGGGCAATAATTTTTGAAGACGGGCGAAAGGAGATAAAAGTTTGGTTACATTACCTGGACTATACATTCTCCATCTCCTGGTCATGATCTTGTTCCTCCTCCTCTTCCTCCCCTTCTTCATCACCCCCTTCCTTCTCTGAAGGAGCATCACCATCCCTTGCTATTTCCTCCACGTGGGCAAGCATGTCAGCCATCAGTGCCTCTTCGAGCCTCTTCCGCACCTGCTGTACAAGCTCCTCCTGCTTCCTGCACAAAAACAACAAACAATTATTACTTTTCACAGCTGCCAAATTCGAGGGAAGGAGTGCTAATGCTTCAGCTGTGAGGATGGAGAAGAGTGATTCTCTTTTAAAAAACAGAATATTTTAAAATCACAATGTCAAGTTTTAATATATCATGGGTAGAGCCGGTAGCAGCACTGTTTGTCTAACACTTCCCACTATACAACCCGTTTTTCAGCTGACAAACACTTGGGCTGAAATTCTGCATGTCAAGTATCTGCCTCGGCATAAATCATATGCATAAGAGGTTCAAATGCAAAGTTTCAAAGGCACCTCTGGCGTTTGCTAATTTTTGTGTGCTTGATTTTGCAACCAGAACAATGTATTTTAACAGGTTTCTGTGTTTATTTATACATATATTACACATGCACAACATAGAAAAACATTCTCTTGTAAATCTGCACAGAGTTTCCCAGGAGTCAAATCAATTATTACTTTAACACAGTAGAAATGCATATTAAATAGCATAATCCGGGGAGAGAACGACAAACCACCAGTCCATCAGACCTTTCAATCTGGTCCCTGGGAGCAGGGTTGGGACAGCCTTGAATGGAAGGAGTCAGCCCAACTCCTGGAAAGCCCCTCTCCCTTGCATCCCGCCCCCCCTCCCTGCAGCCTCAGCTCCCCCAGCACCAGGGTGGCACAGTTGCTGCACCATGAACCCCAGTACTCTGAGTTGCATGGGCGGGGGGGGAGGAGGGGGAAGAAGAGAGAGGAAGGAAGGTCGATGGGGGTGGAGAGCAGAGGGGTTGGATGGGGTGGGTGCCGAGCCATGCCTGGCTGTTTGGGGAAGCACAGCCTCCTCCAGCCTTCCCTACAATTTCAGTACACGATGTGGCCTCAGGCCAAAAGGTTTGCACACCCCTGGCATAGTCACTTGGCAGCTGCACTTCAAGTCAAAAGTTTGGAAGCAGACTGAAGAGCTTCAAAAAAATCTCACCAAACTAAGTGATTGGGCAACTAAATGGCAAATGAAGTTTAATGTTGATAAATATAAAGCAATGCACATTGGAAAAAAATCCCAACTACATATATACACACACACACACACACACAATATGATGGGGACTAATTTGGCTACAACTACTCAAGAGAAAGATCTTGGAGTCATTGTGGATAGTTTTCTGAAAACATCCACTCATTGTGCAGCGGCAGTCAAAAAAAGCAAATACTGTAAAATCTTGAGTATAATGCGCACTTTTTTCCCTTTTTTTTAGCATCAGAGTCGGGGTGCGCATTATCTATAGGAGGTGGTTTTTTTTTTTTGTTTTTTTTTTAAAGTTTTAAACTCACCCTCGGCAGGCATGAGCTGGGCGGGGGGGGAAGAAGCACTGGCTGAGCTGGGGGTGGGGGCTGGCAGGCGCAACCTAGGTGCGCCGGCAGCTGGACGGGGGAGGCTCCCCTGGCAGGCGTGAGCTCAGCGTGCTCGAACTCAGCTGGGCAGGGGGTCCTGAGGCAGGCGCGAGCCCCTTCCTTCCTATGCATACTAAAATCTCGAGTATAATGGGGGTGCGCATTATAGATAAGAGTTTAGTTTATTCAAGAATTCTGACCTTTAAAAAGGCAGATGCGCATTATATGTAGGTGTGCATTATACTCGAGATTTTACGGTAGAATGTTAGGAGTCATTAAAAAAGGGATAGAGAATAAGACAGAAAATATTTTATTGCCTCTATATAAAACCATGGTACTCCCACATCTTGAATACTGCGTACAGATGTGGTAGCCTCATCTCAAAAAAGATATATTGGCACTGGAAAAGGTTCTGAAAAGGGCAACAAAAATGATTAGGGGTTTGGAATGGGTCCCATATGAAGAGAGATTAAAAAAACTTGGACTTTTCAGCTTAGAAAACAGGAGACTAAGGGGGGGATATGGTAGAGGTCTATAAAATCATGACTGATATGGAAAAAGTGAATAAGGAAAAGTTATTTACTTATTCCCACAATAAAAGAACTAGGGGTCACCAAATGAAGTTAATAAGCAGCAGGTTTAAAACAAAGAAAATGAAGTTTTTCTTCACTCAGTACGCAATCAACCTGTGGAACTCCTTGCCAGAGGATGTTGGGAAGACCAGGACTCTAACGGAGTTCAAAAAAAGAACTAGATAAATTCATGGAGAATGGATTAGCCAGAATGGGTAGGAATGGTGTAAGAATGGAAATTTGACACATCAAATTTCAAAATAGCCTATTTTGAAATTCGATTGAAATAAGAGATGCAATTTGCATAGTGCAAATTGCATCTCTTATTTCGAGTTTAGGGTACAATGTAGACGCACCCATGGGGGAGACAAACCTATTTCTTCTGCATTTCAGTGCAAGTTACAAGGAAACTAGAGACCAGTCAGACATACTGGTCAGACTCTGAAGCAAGCAAGGTCAGAAGCTTGAGTTGTGGGGGAAGAATTATATTTAATTCATTTAAACTATATCTGTCACTGTACAAGGCTGCCAGGTGAAAGATAAATAGTTGTCTCACAATTCTTTTTCTATAATGGTCTCATAGAATCTTTCACTCCTGGTTCTTAGTCTTTTAACCTGAACCTGTCAGAACTTCACTATTGAAGAGTTTTTACTCCAAGGCATTAAAATAGTACAAATCGGCCCTTACTACTCAGCATGCTCCAGCCCTCCCGACTACAAATGCTGCCTTCAGAATGATCCAATCTACTTGTTGGAATGAGCAAGAAAACACCAAATCAAAAGGGCACTCCGAAGAAAGGCAACTCAAAAGAAAAGTAACCTCCAAACTCTGTGGAGATAGTAAGGCGATTGAGAATCCTATACAATATCCTCAATGAAGCAGAAATCCAAGGCAAATAATATTCTCTTTTCTGCAGATACCACTCTATGCAGCAGTCTCACCTCTTTGAGAGTAAGAATTTTGAGACATGTCTCCAAAAGGAAAAAAGGATTGCAATCTTGCAACAAGGAGCTATAACAAAACCAATGCCTACAATGTAGACAGAAGAGGTTAACTTATCTTGTACAGCAACTGGAGAATTTGGAGATATTTTGTTCCTATGAGTGCTCCATATCAGAATGTGCATGCACCTGTGTGATCTTGACTGGAGATTGTCAGTAGTATCTGTAGGTGCATGACTATGCCCTATACATCCTTGTCTTCCAGCAGAAGGGTATATAGGGAAGGTTGGACATGTTGCTGCTCCAGCTCCTTCTCAACCATGAAGTTGAGAGAGAATGATTTTGGAGCAGAGGGAAAGTATGTCAGACAGCAGAGCATCCATAGGGACAAAAAATTCCATTTACTGTATAAAGATGAGTAACCTCTCCTTTGAGTTATTGTCCTGTGGATGTTCTGTGTCAGGAAATTCCCAAGCAGTACCACACTGAATGAGATGGATGCTGAGAAGAATTCAACATGGACCACAGAAGAGCATCAATGAAGGTTATGTTGGCTCTAGAAGCATGCACAAGATCATAGCGCTAGGGAAAAGTGTGCTGCTCACTCCCTCCACCCTCAATTCCTTCTTGCCACCGGTGACAGTGCTTGCTGTGCTTTGGCCAGTTTTGCTCTTTCTGCAAACACAGTCTGTGTTTAATGAATATGGTTTTGAAATGTAAACTCGTATAAAAAATGGAAGATGATAGTTCTCTGGCGATTAGAAGTGGTAGGTGCCTAGAGAAAAGCAGAAGTGTGCAGTGTTGTCCTCTGCCAGAGTGACAGAATATTTCTTTCCCCAAAAGATTCAAGAGGAAAAATTATCCAAGTCCAAACAACAGTCAGAGCTAACATTCTTTTCTTCATTTCTAATTAAATCAAGTTAATAACAATTTGACACACTAATTTAAAGCAACCAAATAAACCCACTGAACCATATTCATTTATCAGGTATAAGCTTAGCTTTGATAAAACAGGGATTAGCGGTTTTACCCCTATAAAACATTCCATAAAAAAACCCAGTGACATTTCTGGTTAATACCTAATGTCTTCATCCGTCACCATAAATGCTTTGCAGAGTGGCTGTGAGGTATTTAGCCAAACTCCAGGGTTCTTCTCCACAGCTGCAGAGAGCTGTCCAGTGATGGGCATAGTGCTAGTGTGCAGGGCACTAGCTATAGCAGACAGAAGGGTTTCATCTGTGCAACCAGGTCCAACCCCTAAAGAGAAAAATTCTGTAATTTCCACCAATTTAACAGAAATAACCAAAAACAATACAGGCTGCCACATTCTCTATTTTATAAGTGGAAGAACTTTATACTTTAAAAGTCAGCACATTCTTCTGTACAACATACATTAAAAAGACCCTGGCTAATATAAAGGCATAGCAATTCCTTTATATTTTAAAATGATACACTTATTTACTTCTTTTTCCCAGTTTAAATCTCGAGGACTTTCAGTCCATCACAGCTATCCTCCCACATGAGGATGGCTGGCTGAAACTTCCTTCAGGATCTGTCAGAAGTGCTCCTTAACTGAGTACAAGTTGAGTGACATGCCACTTTCTCCTACTGTCCCTCAAGATCCCTCAGGGCTAAGTACACAATTTTAGACTGACCCGAGTCACAACCAATTCCTTCTGAAGTTCCTCCTGCCACAAAGTGCTAAACACCTGACAGGAAGTGGTTAAGCCCACAGTACCTTCAAAACACATAGCTATTACAACAGTGCCAGGCCTACAGTTAGAAGAATGGTCTAATTACCTTGTAAACCCTTTGGAAGGTCCATTGTTTTCACTAGTTCTTCTGCAATGTCAAAGGCATTCAGTCCGCTTAGTTTCTTCTCCCAGAAGAGCTAACAAAGAAAGCATTAATTCACTCATGCAAAACAACATAGAAACACAGCAAAGTACCTGCCTGCCATGGAACTCTATAGAGTTGAGAACTGGAGCTGATATATCTGTAAGGGAAGCTCAGATGTGTCTACAGAAAGGGTATAGCTTGCATTTCCATCAGTCAACCAACAAAGCAGCTCCAGGATTGGAAGAATCACCACAATATGTCTCTACTGATTTACTGGCTTTAAAAAAAGTTGCCTCCTTGCCTTCATTCTGGAACTTCCAAACTTTTCTTCTGCACCACTAGGTTAGTGTAAATGGTACGAGGGAGTATTTTTGGTAAGTATTCTCTTTGGCTGACCCACCAATCTGCTCTATGGTAGCTTCCAAAGAATTGTTCCACGACTTTGCTTCAGAGTTACTTTTAAAGAAAGACGGCAGAGCAATTCAAGTCCTAGCCAAGGTAAAGACCAAATAAAATCAATGCAGTAGTTTAATCAACAGATATGAAGCTTTTCATTTAGAGAAGGTATCGCCTAATATATTTGGTAAGAAGAGGCAATATTACAGCTGGGTCCATGTTCAAATCACAATCCAGAGACCAATCAGTGGACTGCTACAGGACTATACCAATTTGCCTGACAACAATACTAGCTTTTCTGCACCAATAAGCAATTTCTTCTAGGCCAGCCAAGAACCACACAAATACACAAGTCTCCCGGCTCACCTCATACCACCAGAAGACCCAAACTGTGACAATCTAAATTACTTCTCGTGGGCCTTTTGCAATAATGCTCTCAGCTTCTAAGTGGCAGACTAGGAGATTTAACTTCCAAACCTCAGGAGGTAATCTCTAAGCCCATAATTTTCAAGTCCAAGAGTTATAAAGCCAGATACTTAAGAGGCCTGGGCATTATTTCCAAAATTAGAAGGTAGAGTAGGGGTAAGTCTGAACAAAACTAGAATGGAGAAAATGCCACAGGTAAAACATTAGGAAACTTTAATCTAGCAGTAGCAAGGATTGTTGAACATGAAATAGAGCAGAATCTAGAGATTAATAAAGTAGAAAGTGAACAAAAAGATCCACAGTGATAATCAGCTTGCACCAGCACCCTCAATGTTTAGAAGGGTAAAAGAAAGTAAATTGGACAAATGCAGGAAAAGCCTCAAAACCACCTTGTGTGTCTTCTGGACAATGCTATAATAAAACCAGATAGAGGCAGCAGGGTAGGGAGAGCAGGCGAGAGCCAATGCTTAGGGGGAGCTGGCTTAAAAGCCAGGTCCTCAAGAGCACAAGCTCTGCTGAACTGCTTCTTCTGTCCCTTTGCTGCCTCCGTATCAGATAGTTAACATCCCTAGTCTCCACTAATTGGTAAATAGTCAGTATTGTAAGCAAAATTACAACTTGAATGTGACTGCTAATACTGACATTCACATGATGACCAAGTATTCTAGGAGATGACAATTTCTAACGTTAGGGGACCAGATGAAAACACTAAAGTCGCTAGGAGAGGCTTGGGAGGAGAGAGGTAAACTGCAATCTCTGTTATGTGAAATGGAGACCAGATGGTGGCTTGTACTAGAACAGTGTGAATCTTCAAAAAAATTTGGCCTTATCTATACTATAAAATACACAACAGGGAATCTATTTACAATACAGTTTGTCCATAAAACTGGTTATGAACACACAGTGTATAAAGCAGATCATCAGACCACTTTAACCATCATAGTGAAACACTTATTCTGATGGAGGCTGCAGCCTATTTATAAAAGACATGCCTACACTACACAATTAAACGTTTTGAACGGGATTAGGAACAATGTTCCCTCTAATCTTTTCCATCTATGTGCAGAATGTTATGTACACAAAGGCATATGCAAATGTGCACCACCAGGAGAAACACAAACCTAGCTGTGGGTGCTCTCCTAATCAGCTAGGCAGCACTGGAATCTCTCCTGTGTATCCGCAGAAGTGCACAGCTTACAGGGAACACTGGTTAGGAGATAATCAATTTGTAACAGGTTCCATGACACTGATCAAATGCAACAAGGTGCTAGTGTACATGTACCCACTGTTATACAGAAGGAAGACTGCAAACCTCACCTGGCGGGGCTGGTCCACAGCTTTCTGAGGATCACTCTTCACTTTGTTGCTAGGATGGTTTGTGATCTTAGTGACAGGCTGCTTGAAAATTGAGGCTGTCTGTCTGACCGGGAGTGCAGTGTTTAAGTCAGGTTTACCCTAAAGATGCAAAACAAAAGGAAAAAAAACCCACACATTTTTCCAACAGCAAAGTTAAACTCAACACTCTTATTGATGAAAACATTTATCAGTTTTGGTTAGACCAGATCTACCTACAAATAGGCCTAGGACCCAGATATCATGACTTTGGTCTCACACAACTTCCACATACAAACATTAATTCAAAGGCTAAATCTGTGCATGATATTTGCAAAACAGAATCTGTACCATATAGCAATATAGCAAAACCCCAGTCCTTCCACTGTAAGTTATTCTTACTTTGGCTTGGTTAGAACAGTCATAGCGCATCCTCTGTCTGTTCTTATTCATCTTACTCATCAGCATTTTGCCTGTGCGAAAGTCAAAAGAGCTCAAGTCCATGGAGCTCCCCAGGTAGCGGGCCAGTTGAGGCTTGCTTCGGAACTTCTTCCCACTTGGGCTAGAGAAATAGAGGGAACAGAGAGAAAAATTAAACTTCCTGGGCTCTGGCTGAGCTAAATGTTTTTTTTTTTTTTTAATGAAACAAAGCTACCCTCTCTGTGGCAGGAAGAAAACACTGGGCAACCAAGAGTAAACCCCCCACCATCCTTCTCACTCATTCATTCTATATGGATGTGTGTGGATATGGCCTACTAGGCTCCCCTTCACTCTCCTGCAGTGACTAGGGAAAAGAGAGGGGAAGAACACATTATCCTGTTCTACACATCAAAAGCCAAATTCAGTTCAGGTTTATAAGGGAGGCACCCAAATTACACCAGCCCTGAACTTGATCCTGAACATTCTGCTTCCAACACATTACAGGCATGTTAGCAATAACAAGGTGCTTAGAGAAGGTGTAGGACCCTTACTGATAAGGGGGAGGTAACTTAGTGATAGATGATGTGGGAAAAGTTGGAAGTACACAATGCTTTTGGCCTCTGTTTTCACAGACAAGGTCAGCCCCCAGACTGCTGCACTGGGCAGCACAGTATGAGAGGGAGGTAAGTAGGCCTCAGTGGAGAAGGAACAGGTTAAGAACTATTTAGGAAAGTTGGACATACACAAATCCATGGGGTTGAATCTAGTGCATCCAAGGATGCTGAGGGAGTTTCCTGATGTGATTGAAGAGCCATTGGCCATTATCTCTGAAAACTTATGGTGATGATAAGTGGTCGCAGACGATTGGAAAAATGCAAAAGTAGCACAGGACAATCTGGGAATGTACAGACTGGTCGGCCTCACCTTAGTCCCCAAAAAATCATGAAGGGGATCCTCAAGGAATCCATTGTGAAGCACTCGGAGGAGTGGAAAGTGATCAGGAAGAGTCAAAATGGATTCACCAAGGCTGACCAACCTGATTGCCTTCTACAAGGTAACTGGCTCTGTGGATATGGGGAAGGGGGGATGTGATGTACCTTGACTTTAGTAAAGCTTTTGATAGTCTCCCACAGTATTCTTACAGTAAGTTAAATAGTATGGATTGGATAAATGCACTGTAAGGTGGATAGAAAGCTGGCTAGATAGTTGGGCTCAATGGGTAGCGATCAATGGCTTCATGTCTAGTTGGTGGTTGGTATAAAGCAGAGTGGCCCCAGGGTCGCTTCTGGGGCTGATTTTATTCTTCATCTTCAGGGCTCGTCAAGCAGCGGCAAGCCCCACTCGCCAGCCGCTGAACCGCACGCTGCACATGTGCAGACCGCGCTGCGCGGCTGTGCCAGGCTAAAATCTACTCGCCACGGGCAAGTAGATTACATTAATTGTCAAGCCCTGTTCATCTTTATTAATGACCTGGATGAGGTGATGGATTGCACCCTCAGCAAGTTCACAGATGATCCTAAGCTAGGAGGAGAGGTAGATATCAGGGATAAATATTAAATACTTGACTAATTGAATAGTCAATGCATTTTGCACTGACTATTTAATTAGTCAATAGGCACCTAATAGCAACAGCAACACTTCAAAGGCGAAAGCGCCATGTGGAGCCTTGGGTCAGCTGGAGACTCCCCCGCTGACCCCGGGCTCCATGCGGCACTGCTGCTTTGACACGCCGTGGGAAGCCCGGCATCAGGGCATCAGGTTCCTTGTACCGTTTCAAAGCAGCAGCACCACATGGAGCCCAGAGTCAAAGGGGGAGTCCCAGCTGATCCCGGGTTCCACGCAGTGCTGCCACTTTGAAACGCCGTGTGCAGCCTGGGGACACATGGCGTTTCCAAATGGCAGTGTAGCATGGAGTCTGGGGTCTGACCCAAGGCTCCATGTGGCGCTGCTGTTTTGAAGGACCCCCCTCCTCCCTCCCACCTGCTGCCTCTTTGTGAGGGAGGCAGCAAGGGGGGGGGGAGGAGAGCGAGCGAGCGACTAGTTGACTACCCGATAAGCATTTGTTTATCGGGTAGTCGACTAGTTGTTCACATCCCTAGTAGATAAGCTGGAGGGTAGGGATAGGATCCAGAGTGACCTGGACAAACTGGAAGATTGTCTCATGAGGTTCAACAAGGAAAAGTGCAGAGTCCTGCACTTGGGATGGAAGAATCCCAAGCACTGTTACAGGGACCAAATGGCTAAGCAGCAGTTCAGCTGAAAAGGACCTGGGGATTACAATGGATGAAAAAGCTGGACAAGAGTCAACAGTGTGCCTTGTAGCCAAGAAAGCTCATGGCATATTGGGGTGCATTAGGAGGAGCATTGCCAGCAGATCTAGGGAAGTGATTATTCCCCTTTATTCAGCACTGGTGAACCCACATCTAGAGTACTGCATTCAATTCTGGGACCCCCATTACAGAAAGGATGTGGATGCACTGGAGAGAGTCCAGCAGAGGGGCTGGAGAAAATGATTTAGGGGGCTGGAGCATGTGACTTATGAGGAGGTGCTGAGGGATTTGCGCTTGTTTAGTCTGCAGAAGAGAGGAGCGAAGGGGAATTTGACAGCCTTCAACTACCTGAGGGGGGTTCCAAAGAGGATGGAGAAGGGCTATTCTCAGTGGTGGCAGATGGCAGAACAAGGAGCAATGGTCTCAAGTTGCAGTGGGGAAGGTCTAGATTGGATATTATGAAAAACTATGTCCCTAGGAGGGGGGGAAGCACTGGGATGGGTTACCTAGGGAGGTGGTGGAATATCCATCCCTAGAGGTTTTTAAGTCCCAGCTTGACAAAACGCTGGCTGGGATGATTTTGTTGGGCTTGGCCTTGATGACCTCTGGGTTCTCTTCTATGATTACCCACTGGCTCATGTGCAAGCTTCAAAGCCTCAGTTCTCATGAGACTTATGTTAGAACTGCAGCATGAGCTTCACATCACTCGTCTTCTTTGTAACAAACAGTTTCTTATTAAAACTTCTGATTTCAGTGTGATTACTTGCCTCCACAATAAAGTATTACAGAACAGTGAGGAAGGAAGAAAATAAATAGCTGACAACCTGTAAAGACAGAAAGTAATACCTTTTGTTTTCATTAACAGAACAAATCTAAACTCTGAAAGACACTGCATTAAAGATGCACTTTTAAATGTTTGATTTAATGTGATGGAAAACAGCCAGGCAGCTCTGCGATATGTGGCCCAACTACTTTCTTCTTATTTATATAAAACAAACATGGTAATAAAGAGTTACTAAATAATGGGCCGAATTCTCCTCAATTACAATGGTGTAAATCAGAAGTAAACTTCTACTGAACTCAAGAGCTATGTCACTGTGAAATTGTGAGGCAGAAGCAGTTTTGAAAAAGTCATCTCCATATAGTACTGTCCATTACAAAAATACAAACAACTCATCAGTAGTCTCTTGTTTATTTCCCAGCATCTTTGTTACCAGTAGCAATTAAAACTTCAGTTTCTGCTCGAGCCAAGTAGAGGACAATACCACACATGAAGTCACCAACTGCATACCACGGGGGGCAATTTACATCTTCAGCACATTTATGTACCTATTCACACCCAAATCCCACATCCCTCACTCAGTGCAACAAAACTAATATGCTAGCTTAAAAAGGCCAGGTAACTTTTTAATACACAATGAAAAAAAAAAAAAAAAAAAAAAAAAAAAAGATCTGTGGTGCTAGAAACAAACAAATCTCAGTCATATTATCCAGATATCAAACTTACCTCCTTTCACTAGCCTGGCAGTATACTAACCCTTGGATCTATTATGGACCAAACCTTTAGTGACTGAAAGCTCTTCATACTCTTCTCTTATTCCTGGAAAAATTACATTTACACTGAAATCTGAGATGGAGTTTGCAGAACAGATTTCAGTGGAAGTTATGGAATTGCCTAATAGTCAGGGTGGTTAAACACTGGAATAAATTGCCTAGGGAGGTTGTGGAATCTCCATCTCTGGAGAGATTTAAGAGCAGGTTGGATAGACATCTATCAGGGATGGTCTAGGTGGTCCTTGGTTCTGCCATGAGGGCAGGGGACTGGACTTGATGACCTCTCAAGGTTCCTTCCAATTCTAGTATTCCCTCTTCCCTTGGCTAGGGGAATGGCTCTGTGCTGGCTTGCAGGTTCCACCCCCAACACTCTGACTGGCTGGGAATCCGAGGGGGGAGGGATAGCTCAGTGGTTTGAGCATTGGCCTGCTAAACCCAGGATTGAGAGTTCCAATCCTTGCAGAGACCATTTAGGGATTTGGGGCAAAAATTTGTCCAGGATGGTACTTGGTCCTGCTGTGAAGGCAGGGGACTGGACTCGATGACCTTTCAAGGTCCCTTCCAGTTCTAGGAGATAGGCAATCTCCATTAATTTTAATTTTAAAAATTTTAATCACGGCCAATGGAAGAGGCAGAGGGCCATATGTACAAGTGGAAGGGAAGCAGAGAGCCATCTCTGCCTTCCCAGGAGCTGTGCCAGATAGGTACTTCAATACCCCATCCCCTTCTGTACCCCTACTCCCACCCTGCTCCTGCACCCTCACTCTTGCCCAGACCCTGCTCCCCAGCAGCCCCCTCCCACACACCAGACCTTACAAAATCTATTAGCCCTCGGCCACCAGTTAATTCAAGCCTAAAGGGTAAACCCTGAGCCTTGGTTCCCTCCCCTCCACCCCTTGAGATGAAATGCTAGGGAAACCCTGGAGTCCTGAGGTTTTTTTGTTTTGCTTCTCATTTGTGTGTGGCCCCTGGGTGATTTTTCTGGGAGTCAGTGGCTCCTGACCCAAAAAAAGGTTCTGCACCCCTGCTTTAAGTGCTAAAATTTCAGATGACAATTTCTAACAGCTTCATTTCTTCATTTTATGAAAAATTAAGAATCCTTTTATTTAGAAGAGGACTTAGATTATCTGCCTGATTTAGACCCGCTGGATGCTACAGAAACGAAGAGTCCAGTAAAGGAGGCTGCAAAGATTCATATACCCACTTGAGACACAAAGCAAGCTAACTGTTTTTCTAATCCTAGGAGAAACAGAAGATGGTCTAAATTACAAATCTTAAGGTTTTTTTTTTAAAACCACTTGAACATTATTACAGTAAAACTCCAATAGTCTGGCATCCAATTGTACGGCACTCCTGATAGTCCGGCATCAAAATGGCAAGAGCCTAGTGTGTGAGCTTCAGCAAAAACGAGTCACAACGCAGCAGCAGCAGCTGCTGAACCGAACAAAAAGGGTAAAAAAGGGTTAAAAAAATAAAACATTACAGTATACTGTATCCAGTATGTACAATAAAAAGGGTTAAAACACTTTATATACAGTATATACTGGATACAGTATATAACCAGTTTATAGTACCTCCTGATAGTCCAGCATATCTGATAATCCGGCACCACCTAGGTCCCAAAGGTTACGGATTATCAGAAGTCTACTGTACTTTTTTCTCAACTGTAAGCTACCAATAAGGCTTACTTTTTTCTGATAATTTGAGATCTTAATGAACAGAATTTGGGATCTCTGAGGTTTCTAACAAATGGCGAAGCACCTCTTGAAAATCTATACTTGTCAGGATAAATGATACAGGAGTCTAGTAATGCAGGAATAAAATGATCTCTAAGCAGAATCGTCTCATTGGAAAGACAACTTCTATATTAGAATTAACCTCTCCAGGATCTTCTTTCAGGGCAACCAAAGCAGAAAAATCTCTTCTTGGTGGAAAAATTAGCTCCCTTGCACCTTTTCAAGGAGAACAATCTGAAGAAATAAACTTATACAAAGAACCACAGTCACACGACTATTGAGAGAAGCAGCAACAGATCAACTAGTCAAAGCCCAGAGACTCCAGAAAAGGCAATGAGTGAAAGAGATCCCACAGAGCTACAGAGAACCAGATGGGATAAACAGATTTACTTTCTGAAAACCCTGGAGAGCTAGGGCCAACATAAGTGGGAAAGCCAAATATGGCCAATCTAGAAAAGTCTCCCAAAAGACTCATGAAGATGAGACTACAATAAATCCTTTGTCCAAATCCAGATGGAACAAGGCTGATCCCAAAGACTCTTGGAACAGAGTCTTTGTCATCATCAGTGAAGTCAAACTAGAAAACTCTCAGCCTGTGAAGAATCTCTGAGAGGGAAAGCAGAGTCATTCCCCCATGGATCCAAAAGCTCTCAGTTGTGAGATGCAAAGTGAGAGAACAGTAGAGACAATATCAAAATACCGAACATCCCTTCTGATATAAGTCACAGGCAAAAATTTAGTAGAAATGTAGCCGTGTTCATCTGGTCTAGCTGAAACAAAAAAACAGGACTATGTAGCACTTTAAAGACTAACAAGATGGTTTATTAGGTGATGAGCTTTCGTGGGCCAGACCCACTTCCTCAGATCTGAGGAAGTGGGTCTGGCCCACGAAAGCTCATCACCTAATAAACCATCTTGTTAGTCTTTAAAGTGCTACATAGTCCTGTTTTTTTGTTTCAGCAAAAATTTAAGTGAAATATCCTCAAATTCTAATGTCAGCCACCCTAAATTCCTCTCCCTATGCATGTCTCTTACAACCTTTAGCGTCTGACTGATAGGGATTGAAAATAAGCTTGCCTTTTTTCTTGCCTAACAACCTTCAAAACAAAGATGGAAGATTCAACATAACTCCCTGCTTTTTTTCCAATGGTCTCAGCAATAGGGAGAATGTTCACAAGCCAAAGACATCACAAGCATTACAGAATGACCAGTTTGAACCAAAAGACTCAGATCCAGTGGCCTTGCTTGTAGGTACACTGACCTCTCTGGAAGCACCTTCAGATATTTTTTTTATCCCAACATGCATGAGAATAAAGGTTGAGTAGGTCTGAAAGAGTAATCTTCTCATCTTAAAAAGGGGTGATCCATAACAGATCCTAGCACTAGAGACCTTGTACTGTTTGAAACTAGACTTTAATAGAGCTCAACAGTCTATTCTACACTTTTAGCTGGGGGCACTAACTAGCAGCAGCCTGTGCTGGAACCTGCCACTTCATGAAAGGTGAGAGCCTCATTTTGGTGTAATCCATCAGAAGCAACTACTAGTGAGATCTGAGACATGAGAGAAACAAAAATACCAAAGACAGCCAGAGAGGTGACCAAGTGCATGTAGTATCTGGACTAGCTGGGACTCCAAAGAATCAAGTCTGCACCAGATGTATTGAACAATGTGCAGTCCCAATCCCTAGAACCAGCTCCAACTCATTCTAGGTAGAAACCTGAAGAGTGAAACAATCTCTACTCACAAGAGAAAGTAGCTTACAAAAGCATCCTAAAACAGTTCTGAAGATGCATCTCTGCCAAATCCACAAGGGTGAAAACACTGGGCTTGGACTAAAGTGCTAAGAAAAAGGCATCTAAGTGCTGGAAAAAAATCTATTTTATTCTGACTACATGCTTTGAAAACAAACAAAAAAATGATACTGTACCTAGAGTCTTGCTTGAAGAGTAGTGAAAGATCAGAGCCAGCGCTGTAACAGTCAGAAGCCAATGAGAAGCTCATTAACTAATCACTATCAGAGGAATTGGAGGAGTGTTTTGGGGCCTCAGAGAATCTTGTAGCTAGAGCATGCTCAGTAGAACACAGAGCCCTTGAGACAGCCTACAGGTACCTCAGAGGGTCAAAAAAACCACCAAGCAATAGGTTTTCTACTTGATTTGCTCTTGGAGGCATGAAACGCAGGAGTAGTAATTCTGTGTTTATGGAATCTATAGAACAAAACTCTCACATGTCTTAGGAAGCATCAACACAAAGCAGCCAAAAAAGGCATAGTTTCCCCTCTCCCTTTGCAGCTTACCAAAAATGTCAAAATTCTCTAAGCAGTAATGTTTTTGAAACCAAATGAATTTCAAGCATCCCAAAGGGACAATTATACATAATTTTGATATACAATTTTAGAGGCTTGGAAAACTCTCTTCCTGAAAACTTACAGCTTCAGCAAATAATCTGCTATAATAATGTGAATATTAATTTGTAGGTGGGGCTTCTCTGCCCTTTGCCAACTATTAAAAAGAAAGAGACAAATGATTTTTATGCTTGTCCATCAAAAGGTATATCACATTATCTACTTCCATGGCTTGTCTCAGCACTAACAAAAAGAGCAGTATTTTTCCAGAAAGTCTCATTTGCTATTCACAAACTTTCTGGGTGCAGATTACAATGAATGCATCACAGCCTATTCATTGGTCAGCAACTGCCAGGTGTCTGCTCTATATGTGCAGCTCACCCTTTGTTGCATTCTCATTACATTCTTGAGAACTGACTGCAAGCTCAAGTTATTCCCATTCCCTTCCACCTCCCCTATTAATCAAGTTTCCTCCCCTTTTCCTTTCCCATTAAGCATACATAGTACTAACCAGAGAGTCGCAGAACTTGATTGAAATGTAATGGACAAAGAGAGAACAGATCTCGCCTGCTTTCTGAGGAAATCAGAGACAGGAACCTAAGTGCAAATGACGACCAGCCAGCCACACCGTCCCTTGCGATCAGAAAGGCAGAAAAGAATTTCTGCACTACATTTGTTACAATACATAAAACGTTTCTTTCCTCCCTTTGCACTTGTATTACAACTTGTCAGCCTCAGACTGTGCATTCAAGTTCTTTAGTATTTACAGTTTAAGTCATTATCTCTTGCAGCAGTTGTATGTCTTTGTTCTGAGCTCTCAGCTCACTATAACAGGCGTATGCTCTTGTGCCACCTCCCTGGCAAATTCATCCCTAGTAGTAAGCATTACCCTTGCTAGCTAAAAAGGTTGCTCAATACTCCCCCATATCTCTTCCTCCCATCACACCCCACTGCCAAAGGCATATTTGTAAGACACGATTCACAAGTTGCAGTGAATGCCAGGTGACCCCTATTCGCCAGCTTCCCCTAACACTAACATCTGTCTACAGTAATAAATATCATCACTGGCTACAGAGATAACTCGATAAAACAGTTATTTGCCCCCGCCTCCCTCTTCAACAATTCCTCCCACTCCTGAGGCTTAGAAGCCCCGCACAGAAACAAAATTTGTATTTCACATCTGCAAGAGTGATCCGTGGACATCCACATTCATGTGTGTGAATGCAGATAACCGTGAATATAAAACAGACAGCCGCAGATTTGGAGGACTCTTCTAATGTTCCCTCTACTAACTGTACACCACTCTGCACATCATTAGTAGCTCAGTTCAGTAGTTAACTCCCAACCCCCCCCCCACACACACAGTGGTCACCAACCAACACGCAGAGGGAAATTGGTCACTGACTGCTGAGGAGCAGGGAGCCACCCACTGTATAGAGCTACTGGCAAGAGTGATGCACATTAGTGTGCTACTGGCAAGAGTGATGCACATCTTCACATAAGATAATGTGACTGTAGGAGCTTGACATGTAGTAGGCAACAGTATACTGAGCAGAAGGGAAATGTTCATAGGCTAAAGCAGGGGTGGCCAACCTGTGACTCGAGCCACATGTGGCCCTTTGCTCACAGAAATGCAGCTCTCAGGGTTACGACTCATTCGGAGCCGCATGCCCGCTTTGTGCATACGCCCCAGTTCCTGCAGAGAGAATTGCATGGCTATGGCAGTGGCAGCTCCAGTGAGACCCAGGGATTGGGTTAGAATGGGAGGAGCCTGCGGGTGCCTGGCTCTGGGGGAGGGCATTGGGTTAGAGTGGGGGGGAGCTGAGGGGATCTGGGGGAGGGATGTGTGGCTCTTTGCACCACTATCCACAGCTCTTTTGGCTCTTAGTGTCTAACTGGTTGGCCACCCCTGGGCTAAAGTGTCCTTAAATCCATGAGGGGCTTGGGTATTGACAGTAGTGAACTGGTAAGGATGATACCTGTCACTATATCCTAGTGCGGTGGTCTCCAACCTTTTTAACCATGAGATCACTTTTTCAATTTAAGTGTAATGTAAGATCTACCTCAGACCCAAATACCCTTGCCCCATTTCCTTCCTGCCCCTTCTTTGAGGCCATGCCCCTGCTTCACCCCTTCTCTGAGGCCTCACCCTGCTCACTCCATCCTCCTTCCTCCTCGAATCTCACTAACTTTCACCAGGCTGGTGTAGGGAGTTGGGGCTCTGATCTTGGGCCAAAGGATTCAGAGTGTGGGAAGGGCTCCGGGCTTAGCCCAGGGTTGGGGACTGGAGTCCAGGAGGGGCTTCAGGGTGCAAGCCTAGGAATGAGTTTGGGTGTAGGGGGCTCACGTCTGGGGCAGGAGGTTGGGTGTAGAAGGTAGTTCAGGGCTGGGACAGGGGTCCAGGAAGCAGGCTCTGGCTGGGCACCATTTAACTGAGATGGCTTCTGGCTGGTGGAGCAGTGGGGTTAAGGCAGGCTTACTCCTGCCCTGGCCCTGCACCACTCCTGAAAGCAGCTGGCATGTACAGCAAGGGCTCCATGACACCACGTGCTAATCCTCATCTACAGGCACTGAGCCCACAGCTTCTACTGGCCAGGGTTCCCTGTTATTGATCAATAGGAGCTGCAGGAGTGGTGTCTGCAAGCAAGGACAGTGTGTGGAGACCCCCTGCTCTGACTTTCTCAGGGGCTACTGGGACATGCCACCCACTTCTAGGGGCAGCAATTCCCACAAGGATAATTACTCCAGACATGACAGGTTGGGCATTTTAGAACTCACTACTCAAAGAATTAAATGTAAGTGTAAGACAGAAATGAAAATTATGAAATGCACAGATCAGTCAAAAACCAAACATAACACTTTGCAAGCAGTAAAAGAAGTAACAACGCCCCACACTTTCTGGGGGCAGGACCCCGGGGGAGGAGGGGAGAGCAACATGTGAAAAGGATGCTAAGCACCCTTGACAAGGGCTACTGCAGAGCCTGCTGGGCTGGGGCACGAACAGGCTGGAAATAGTTTCCTCTGGACCACTCCAGAGCTTAGTTGAGGGGCAGAGATGCTTCCCTGTGCCAGCGTTGTGCAGGATTTTGGCACATACAGGGCTTGGCTCCTCCCAGCATCCTGGACCTGAGGGTCTTGAGCAGGAGTGCGCTGGATCCGGCCCACCAAGCTGTTTGATCCAGCCCCCCAGGCCACCCTGCCGCACCCAGGCTAATTGAGACCTGGAGGCAGGGGAGCGTGCAAAGTCATTCGTTGTTCAAAGTGGCTGGCGGCTCCCTCCCCCTACCAGGGATGTACAGTGCCTGAAATGACTATGCACGCTCCCCCTCCCCCAGATCCTGATTGGCCTGGGACAAGGGAGCTTGCAAAGTCTCCTCCCCCACACGGGGTGCGTGGTGCCTAGATGGAACTGGGGGGGCCAGAGCCGGCCCGCAACCATGAACCAAACAAAGTTCGTGAAGTGACTACCACTGCAAAAATCATCTGAATAATCCAAATAGAGGCTGGTTCTTTGCATAGTGCTGAGAGTGGGATGTGCCCACTGGGGGGGATATGCAGGAGCAACAGGGCTAAGAGGGTGAATGGGCACAGCAGGGAGAAGGCAGTGAGAGGTGGACCATATAAAGGGTCAATGGGTGAGCAGCAGAGGCGATAGGCAACCAGCCACCGCTTGCCTGCACTCAACAGCCACAGCAGCAAGCAGCCAGTTCTGGCTGGAAATAGGGCAAGGATGAGGGGGGCTTGCTGGCTAAGAGCCAGCACACAGTAGGGACTGCACTCACAGACCAGAATGGGGAGTGGCCAGCACTGCATGCTGCAGCTTTGCCCAACCACCAGCTGCCATTGGAAACCTCACCACTCACTGCTGGTGGGTAGACGGCTGTGGAGCACAGATCCACCAGTACTGATGGAAGAGGAAAAAGAGAAAATATGGGACAATTTGCCCCTTTATTTAAGGCGGAATAACTGAACAGCATGGTTCACCTGTGGCATGTGAACTTAAACCTGAGCTCCCAGAGTGACCAGAGGTTTTGCCTAGAGAGGAATTTTTCAGAAGAATGTTATCAAGTATATCCCCACAGATTGGGTTGATTTTTTAATGTTTCTTCACAGGAATACTGGTTGGCACACTGTGGGAGCAAGAAACCCACTAAGAAATGAATGTTACAGAGTTAAGACATACAGAATTGCTCGGGGAATGCCTTTCTAGACAAAACTCTTAAAGGAGCTCTTACAAAAGTAGACACAGCTGCTCTCTGTTAATTTAGTTCTGAAGTCACTGTTCTACCACAAGCCACACCCTGATGAGCAACCACTGGGATTCCATCCATGAACCATGCTTAGGGGAAAGCCTAATTTCCAACCAGCCTTTGAATGTGACTCAATCCCAGGCTGATCTTGGACAGTGGAATGCATTTGTCTGACCCCTGTAGCCAGCACAAACACATTCCCCTTCTACAGAAAGGAAGCTTTATGTAAAGAGTTAATTTCCAACTTACGCTTCCAAACACAGAACTACTGTACAGTCCTCTTATACTGAAGAACACTGCAGAAAAGTACTGTCACCACCATTCAACTGTGGTGAGAGTTAATTCTTAAGTGTCGAGATGGCACAAGGAGCTTGCTTTCCAGCCATTTTGGTGCACATCTGAACATCTAACTTCCATGAACAATTACTGTGCATATACAATATGTAACTGAACACACAAATGATCAGATAAACAAATATCAGAAAAAGCAGAGGTGTTAAAAGTTACATGAGCAATTTTTTCATTCTATAGGGTGATCTATATTAAAAAAATGAAAGCAACCCAGTTACTCAATTTGCAGCAGGAGTCAAAAAAAGTTAAGAGTGTTAGAAATCATTAGTAAAAGGGTATTAGATATTAAGACAGAAAATATCATGCCTTTCTATAAATCCATAGTATGCCCACATCTTGAACACTCCATGCAGATTTGGTTACCCTCTCTCAAAAAAAGTTATATTGGAATTGGAAAAGGTACAGAGATGGCAACAAAATTCTTAGGATCATGGAACAGCTTCCATACGAGAAGAGATTAAAAAGCTTCAGACCTCTGAGACTGGAAAAGAGATGACTATGAGGGAATATAATAGAGGTAAATATGGAAGCATTATTTGCTCCTTCACATAAAGCAAGAATTAGTAATCAACCAAAGCAATAAATAAGGCAGCAGGTTTAAACCAGACAAAAGGAAGTACTTCTTCACACAACATGCAGTGCAACTCTTTGTAAGGGGATGCTGAGAAGGCCAAAACTATAGCAAGGTTCAGAAAATAACTAGAAAAATTCCTGGACGATAGGTCTATCAATTATTTTTAGCCAGGATGGACAGAGATGAAACATCATGCTCTTAATGTCTCTAGCCCTTGTTTGCCAGAAGTTGAGAGTGGATGGCTCAATGACCTAAATTTGAAGTATAGCCATCTGTTTTTGAAGACTTCCCTTTGAAGTACAGGGCCAGTATGGCCATTCTTATGTTGCTCAAAGTTGTGAAAAATCCACATCTCTGAGCAACACAGTTAAGCTGACCTAAGACCCCGTGGATGCAGCACTAGGTCAAAGGAAGAATTCTTCTGTTGAGCTAGTTATGTGACCAGAGAACACCTTCCACAGAGAAAACATTGCAGCAGCAGTGGTGTCACATTTGAAGTGTAGACAAGCCCCATGGAGCTCTCTCTCACTATAGGCACCACTGCGCTGCATCTGTACTGCCATAATGTAGACACTTTCTACAATGATGGAAAGGTTTTTTTCCCCATCACTGTAGTTAATCCAGCTCCGAGTAGCTAAATCTACACAAGGAGCTAGGTCAGCAGTAGGGATATAGAATCCCATTTAATTGTTTAACCAGTTACCATTTGAAGGTGGGGGGGGGAAGGGGGGCAGGCAGGGGAACTGCTCCAGCCTGCTGCTGGGATGGAATGCCTCCCCCCCATTGCAGGCAGGGACTGCTCAGGCCTGCTGTGGGCAGAGGCTGCTTCAGGCCAGCTGGAGCAGCCCCTGCCTGTGGCCCGCGGTGTAGGGCTGGAGCAGCTCCCTGCCCATATTGGGCAGGGAGCACCTCCAGACCCCACCAGTTAACCAAAACTGGTAAGCATCACCTGTTAAGGTGATGTTAACCTTTCACATCCCTAGTCAGCAGAGTGATTTTTTTCACAACTCTAAAACACACAGCTAGGATGACCTAAATTTGAAGTATAGCCCTGGACTTAGTAATGCAGAATGCAACAGACCTAACTAAAAATTTTGTTATTGTATGAAAGCCATATTACACCTTCTTTCTTTCATTCGCAAATTGACGCATCTGGAAAATTCAATGTAGACAAACAGTATATGGCCTTAATTTTCAAGGACCAGCCCTCAAGCTCCGAAAAAAGTACGTATCTCTCTCACGTTTTGAGCAGCAAACGCAAAGTCTTTTCTTTCTCTTGCAGAGCCTATGAGCAACAACAAAAGGGCTGATATTTTCAATCTGTATACTCAATGCAAATGTCATTTTCCTGATTAACACTTTGAAAGATCTCTTCATAGCCAGAATGGTTAGATTTTAAAACTGAAACCTCTGATTTAGCAGAAGTTGATGGTGTACATCTCCTTACTCGTCAGTGTCAAAGTTCCTGTCTGCTAGCTCAGTGCACTAGATGAACTCATACTGCACTCTTCCAGCTTTGCACAACATGTTCCCTGCCCTCCAACAGCTATTCTGCCTAAACTATCAGACATCATAGCGGCAGGTTTGGCAGGTCCTGGGTGCAGTGTTACTGCCCCTTGTGAATTCCCTCTGGGCATTATGTTCCACCCACAGACATGTGACACATACAACTACATTAATATACATGATTCTGGCAGTGTGGGCACATACCACATGCTTCCCCCTACGGCATAGTTACTGATTGTAATAGATTTCATGCTAACATAGCAGGTTAAGGCCTCCCCCCAGGATCCTATAGCACATTCATCTTTAGTAAAAGACAGCACAGAGGTAGAGCAAATGGTTGACTTCTCTCTCCCTCAATGCTCACAGATCTCATAACAGGCTTGCCTACAGAAATAGACATCATTGTGACATCTCCCCGGACACAATGGCCCACCCTACAACCACCCCACAGCATATTCACATAAAGCGATACTGATAAGTGTTTTCAGTTGCTCTAAGATCCCATATTTTTCATGCACCATCCGCCCCCACGACAGAGTTACCCACAGTGACAGGCATTACTGTGGTAGGTCAGCCTCTCTTCCCTTTACTCTTCCAACTCAATGGGCTCTAACAGCAGATGATTTATAGCAAGCTATTACGCTGGAGTCCGCGGCCCCCTCGGGTAACAGACAGCGGTGCAGAAGAAGGGTTTTGGGGGGCTGCTCACCCAACCACACCGCTGTCACTACTACAGAAGAATGTGCCACCTGCAATCTATAACGTGGTGGGGTGGCTGTTCAGCCCCACAGCGCGCTGACTCGGAACAGATCTCGCTAGGTAGGGCAGACGCCTCCCCCCAGCCCTTCCACGGCACATTCCCCTAGAGCAAGAGCTGTGGGAGGGCCAGGCTCGCTGCACCCTCGGGCCCCACAGCAGCACCGACACCAGCAGACACCTGACCGGGCAGGGGCCCCCCGAGCGCCTACTGTACCTTCCCGCAGGCCCCAAAGCGCATTCAGCTCCAGCAACGCATGGCTGCGGCAGGGCGGGCGGCCCGGCCCCCCATGGCCCCCCGTGGCACATTCACCTATAGTAATAGACATCACTCTTGCCGGCTGAGAGCCCCGACTTTCTGGTCACTTCTTCCCTTTTCCATCCCTGCGGGAGGGCTGAGCACTCCCACCTCTTCCGCTCCATCTCGGCCGGGGCTCGGCCTGCGACCGCTCCCTCCTGGCTCCGCCGCGATCACTGAGCAGCAGCCGCCGCTGGCTCCCAGGCTACTTCCACCGGCTCTTCCCGGCCGCCGCGCACTCCTCCCGCCGCGGGCAGCGCCGGCTCTTCCCTGCGCCGGCTTCTCACTCTTGCCCCCCGCCGCGATGGCGCCGGCTCCTGGTCAGCCCCGCCCCCGCCTGCGAGAGGTGACGGCTCTGGCGGCTGTTCCAGACACTCGCCCGCCGCAGCGCCTGCCCCTCCACCACAGGCTGTTGTTCTTTGCTTACCTCCTCCCCCTACCTACCGAGACCCGGCTGTTCTACGCTCTGTTCACACCCCCTTCTAAGTGGCGCCTTGGCCCTGACTCCCCCCCCACACACCTAAACGCGGCTGTTCCTCTCTCTTTTCGCGCCCCCGCCTGTGGCGCCGCAACCCTCACTGCTCCTGTCTCGCCTCAGCTGTTCCACTCGCCTTCCCTCCCCCCGAGAACCGCTGGGGCTACTACCCCCTGCCTGAGCAGCGCGCGGCAGCCGTTACTCCCCCTCCCCACAGCTCGGCGCGCGGCGGCCGTTGCTCCGCCTCCGCGGCGCCAACCTGGGGAGGGGGAGGCCCGACCACCCTGTATCCCTCCGCCCCGAGAGACCGCGTGCAGCACGCGCTGCTCAGCAGCGATATATAGTTCCCTCCTCGGGGGCGGGGGCGGGGGCGCGCCGGGGGTGTCCGGCGCTTTTCCCGAAACCCCGACCTCCCCCCGGGCCACAGTGACACCCCATCAGCCCGCCCCACACCCCAATGCCCTGTGCGGGACCCCAGCGCCCCCATTTCCCCGCCGACCCCTGCCCCATCAGCCCCTTCTCCCAGTGACCTCCCACCCCGGGACCCCACCTCAGCCCCTCCCGGGACCCTGCGCCCCTTACCCCCCCAGAGCCGGCCGCCGCTGGCCGCCTCTGTGTCCCGGCAGCGCCGCCCTGGGCATCTTCCCTCCGCCCGCCACTGGCCGGAGTGAGGGCGACCCGACCTCTGCCCGCCCGGCCCGGGACCCTTCCTCCCCGCGCGCGGGCGCCCCCTGCAGGCCCGGCCCCGCGCGCCAGCCCCACAGCCACAGGGCTTCGCTCAGAGGTGGGCAGCCCCAAGCCCCGCTCGGGAAGGGGTGGGGCCCTGGCCTGGGACCGGGCCCCTCGCCCCAGGGCCCATCACCGGCGCCATCGTGCCCAGTGACAAGTGGGCATCTGGCCCAGCGACCTGCCACCTTCCTCAGGCGGGAACCCAGCGCCTCTCGCCACGGCCCCGGCGGGTGCACCTGGAGAGGGGCGGCGGCCCGCCTGCGGACCTGTCACCGCTCTCCACAGGCAGGTGGGCATCTTGGCCCGGACCCATCACTGCTGCCTCCTCTAGGGCGCCCTTGCCTCTGGGCCTATCTTACCTAGGGGTCCTGTCACCCCTGCCTGGAAACGAGGGGGGAGGGGGCATGTGTGACCCCAGCATCTGTCCCTTCTGCCTGGTGACATTTCTCATTGAGAAAGTTGCTGCCTTGGAGCAAAGAGGAGCCTTCTAGGCCCAGTTAGCCCCTACTTTAGCCACCAAAGGAAATGGAGGAAGAGGCCTGGTGTGGTTTGCACAGGGCTGGTGGTTAGAGGCTATTTTCTAGGAACAGCTTTGGGTGTGTGTGGCGGGGGCAGGTGTTGCAGCTTTGTGGTGATGGTTGTAGGTTGCATGTGAGACCACGAATCCCCCTTGTGCTTGATCAGCTCCACTTTCTAGCTCCAAAAGTGGTATCAATACTTGCCTAAATGGATCCTCACAATCAGCATCTGCACGTGGTGGCGGTGCAAGCTCAGAACTGTTTGAATAGACATCTATTGGGCTGCAGACACCCCCTGCCTGTGGCCTCAGGCCTTCTCAGCCCTATGGTGATATGTATGTAGGAATATCCTCAACTGTCATTCAAATTCTTCTGACCACAGTCCTATTTAAACATTCATTACTGCCTATCTCTGTAGAACAGCTGGTCTGGAGACTGTTGGTAGTTTTACTTATATTACTTTTAAAATAAGATATAGCTCTCTTACTGGTTTCCAATTACCTTATATGGCAAGCAGTAGGAGATCAAGGAAGGATATGAGCAGCATATATTATGTTCAAGTCCAAAGGGCAGGAAAAGTCCAGAGGCCCAGACATGTTGAGCTCAGGTTATCCAGCCTATATAATAGGAGTTAAAAACTACAGTAGAAGCTGATAAATTTCTTTATGTTCTAGGGGATAGTTGACTAATATATGTATCTGTTTCTTCTTAGTGGGAGAGATTATCATCTTTAAGATCTATGAACCTTAGCACTCTGCCTCTAATGCAACAGAGCTCTGTTTTTTCTATAAGCATTCACTCGCCAGAGGGGCGCGCTCTAAAATATAGTTTCGTATGTAACATTGATTTCTTCTGGTAGGTACTTATGAAATGTCTTACTCTACAATTATTTCTAGAGAGCTCACATGGGTGGATTAGAAGAAATGTGTAGTAACTAGAACTGACAAAAAAATGCTAGTTCTTTTTACAGGAAATTTACAATGAAAAAATATTTTCCTTTTATGTAAAAATAAAAAACTTGAAAACTTGACAAAAAATTGACAAAAAACTCAGAAAATTTTGACCAAAATAAATATTGTATGCAAAAATGTTTTAGTTGAAAAACCATTTTTATTCAAATACATTTCAACAAAAACAGTTACCCATTCTCACAGCAACCATGAGCAATAAGAAATGGTTACTTACTCTAGCGTAACTGCAGTTCTTCAAGATGTTAATCATGCAGAACTCATGGCAATTGGGGAAGGTCCTGGATGATTGGAAAGAGGCAGATATAGTGCTTTATATTTTTTTTTTTTTTTAAATATAAAGGAGAATCTGGGGAACTACCGACTAGTCAGCTTTGCCATTGGATGGTTTGGGACCATGGCCCCAAGCCCTGCTTTGTGGAGGGTTGTGCAAGGCCCAAGGTAGCCTGTGGGATTACCAGGGATCCTGGTTACCAGCAGCAGCAGTTGGGCCCACTTCCACACTCACCAGTGATTATGGGAGCTGTGAGAAGCAGAGCAACCCAGTCCCAGCCTGTTCCGCACTGCCATCTGGGTCACTCCATTTCACTGTGGTGGCGAGACATAGAACAATTTGGCCACAGCCTGTTCCACTCTCCCAAGCGACATGGCTGGGAGCTGGATAGAAAGTGGTCTAGATTATTGGGCTCAACAGGTAGCAGTGCTCAATGTCTAGTGGAGTGCCTCAGGATTGGTCCTGGGGCTGGATTTTTTCAACATTTTCATTAATGATCTGGATGAGGGGATGGATTGCACCTTCAGCAAGTGGATGACACTAAACTGGGGGGGGAAGAGGTCCAGAGTAGACAAATTGGAGGATTGGGGCAAAACAAAATCTGATTAGATTCAACAAGTGCAGAGTCCTGCACTTAGGATGGAAGAATCCCAAGCACTGTTACAGGCTAGGGACTGACTAGCTAAACAACAGTTCTGCAGAAAAATCTTGTCTAATACAGTAGACAAGAAGCTGTGTATGAGTCAACAGTGTGCTCTTGTTCCAAGAAGGTTAATGGCGCATCAGGCTACATTGCCAGCAGCTCAAGGGAAGCGATTATTCCCCTCTATTTGGCACTGGTGCGGCCACATCTGAAATACTAGGTCCAGTTCAGAAGAGTAAGGATGGATTTGATAGCTTTCAACTACCTAAAGGGGGTTCCAAAGAAGATGAAGCCAGGTTATTCTCAGTGGTGGCAGAGGACAGAACAAGGAGCAATGGTCTCAAGTTGCAGTGGAGGAGGTTTAGCTTGGATATTAGGAAAAATATTTCCCTAGGAGGGTGGTGAAGCATTGAATGGGTTACCTAGGGAGATGGTGGAATCTCCATACTCAGAGGATTTTAAGGCCAGGCTTGACAAAGCCCTGGCTGGAATGATTTAGTTGGGGTTGGTTCTGCTCTGAGCAGGGGGTCAGACTAGATGACCTCCTGAGGTATCTTCCAACAATAATATTCTATGTTTCTAAGATTCCACTGTTGGTGTTCATACACCTCACGTGTTCAAGAGCAGATTCTTTTTGGCTAGCAGTGTCCATTGGGCTGCCGAGGCTATGCCTGCATCACAGATGTCCTTGTTCCCCTTTCAAGGGCATAAAGGATGGAGTGGGCCAACTGCCCTCTTGGTTCCTTCCTCAATATAGAATTCCATAGGAACAACACTGAATTAGTGGGGAATGAGGGTGGGTGGTGGAATCTGAGGTATTGTGGAGAACCATGATTACTGTAGGGCAAGTAACTCTTCTTTCTTCTCGTGGCTGTCCACACATTTCACATCTGTTGATTGACAACCAGTTGTCTGTTTGCTTGAAGGTGGAAATGAAGAATCCTACTTGAAGAATGACTGCAGGATTGCCTATTGAAATTCGATGAATGCAACTAGTCTAGTGCAGTGATTTTCAACCTGTCATCCAAAGGGGTCTGCACTTCAATTCAAAATTTAAGGGTCCACACAGGAAAAGGGTTGAAAACCACTGCCCTAGTAGAATTAATTCTACTATGGCCAGGTGCTTTTTCCTGGCTAACTTGTAGCAAATTCTTATGCAGTTCAATTCCCATGTAGATAACATCTGAGTGTATACAAGTTGCTCTTTGACTGTCTGAAAATACATTGCATAGTCTAGGTATGTCCCTGAATGGATTTGTTCCATCCCAATAAAGAGACAACATTCTCACAACAATTAGGGTATGTCTACACAGCAACAAGTTATTTTGAAATAACTTGCCTGCTGTGTAGATGTGGACTATTTCAAAATAATGTCAAGCTGGAGGACTTCTTACTCAGACTACTGTAACCCTCATTGTACGAGTAAAGGAAGTCGGAGGAAGAGCGCTCTATTTTGAAATAAGTGCTGTGTAGACGCACCATTAGTTAATGACGTTTCACGTCAGCAGGAGCAGAGAGCTTCAGGAAAGAAAATTGAATAGACTGATTTATGTGGAACTTTGAAACCACCTTGGGCAGGAAAGTGGGATGAGGGCCACATGATTACTCTTAGTGGAGAAAGCTTTAAGAAACAGTGGATATGAGGAACCAGACAAGGGCCTGAATCTCCCCCACTCTTCTAGCCATTTTAATACTGGTCAACAAGTTTACATTTACCAGATGTCCAATATTCAGCACAGAGGACTATGGTCACTCCATCCCAGACTCCCACTGAGCTACCTAGGGGGTGATGGACAGGTAGGAGATAATTCCCTACTACGTTCAGGGGACGAGAAGAAATATGGAGATGAGGAGGTAAATCTTTCCTTCAAGGAGGGGCAGACCTGTAAGGATCATGCCACCTGTGACTAGAAAGGTTGGTAAAGGGATCACGTCCTTAGCCAGACAGAGGCACTACAGTAGGAGTTTGTAAAGACTTCCTCTCTAGTAATAGCAAGTCCTGTATCAACCCCCACCAACATATCTTTCAGCCCCCCAGTGTTACTTTGGTGCCGAAGAGGTTGGACGAATGTCTAGGATAAAGAGGAAGCAGTGATTGATACTGTCACTGCCAAGTATGTGGCTGATGGATAGGCACTGAGTACTGGGGAGTTTGGTGCTGGGATAGGTGCCATGGGGCTGATGCCCAAGGCAGTTTAGTTTTTAGACTTAGCAGATGCTGCCTTAGATCTCTGCACTGAGATACAGGCAAGGATCAGCTCTGACCTATGGCCTTTCTCTGACACAGCCCAGAATAAGTCATAATGACTTGTGCCCCCTGCTAGTTACCACCAATGGGCAAAAGGAAATAAGCTAACTGCTGCTTTGTCTAAGATAGAATCCTGTGGTTGGAAGAGACCCTCAGGAGCGAGTCCTACTCCCTGCCCAAAGCAGGACCAACCCCAACTCAATCATCCCAGTCAGGGCTGTATCAGTTTAGGAACTTAAAAACCTCTACAGATGGAGATTCTACCATCTCCCTAGGTAACCCATCCCAGTGCTTCACCCCCCTCCTAGGGAAATAGTTTTTCCTAATATCCAATTTAGACCTCCTCCACTGTAACTTGAGACCATTGTTCCTCATTCTGCCATCTGTAACCCTTGAGAACAGCCTCTCTCCATCCTCTTTGGAACCCACCCCCCCTTCAGGTAGTTAAAGGCTGCTATCAAATCCCCCCTCACTCTTCTGCAGACTAAACAAGTCTAAATCCCTTAGCCTCAAGTCATTTGCTCTAGTCCCCTCATCATTTTTGTTGACCTCTGCTGGACTCTGTGTCCACATCCTTTCTGTAACAGGGGGCCCAGAATTGGACACAATACCTCAAACGTGGCCTCACCAGTGCAGAATAAAGAGGAATAATCACTTATCTAAATCTGCTGGCAATGCTTTTCCTAATGCACCCCAATATGCCGTTAGCCTTCTTGGCTACAAGGACTCTGTTGACTCATATCCAACTTTTTATCCATGAGCTTCAGAGGGGTAGCCAAGTTATTCTATTAACAGGAAACACTTAAACGCAACAACAAATAGACTAGTAGTACCTTAAAGACTAACAAAACATGTAGATAGTATCATGTGCTTTAAGTTTTTCCTCTTACAGATTAACTCGGCTACCCATCTGAAGCTTGTCTACTCACGGTTTCTCTTTTCTTCCTCCCCTCTTTTTCCCCTTCATTTTTTCTCTCCCCCTTCCCTTATTTATTCTTGGATCTGGACTTTTAACACTAATGTCATCTGACAAAGTAGGCTGTGCACACGAAAGCTCATGATACCATCTACATGTTTTGTTAGTATTTAAGGTGCTACTAGTTTATTTGTTTAAGTTTTTGCTTATCCACGGTAATCCCCAGGTCCTTTTCTGCTGAACTCCTGTTTATCAGTGTCATCTGCAAACTTTGAGGGTGCAATCCATCCCCTCATCCAGGTCATTACCAAAGATGAAGAACAAAACCGGCACTAGTACTGACCCTAGCAGCACTCTGCTTGATACCAACTGCGAATCAGACATTGAGCCATTGATCACTACCTGTTGAGCCCTACTATCGAGCCAGCCTTCTATCCATTTACAGTCCATATATCCAATCCATACTACTTTAACTTGCTGGCAAGAATACTGTGGGAGACCATATCAAAAGCATTGCTAAAGTCAACCTATATCACATCCACTGCCTTCCCCATGTCCACAGAGCCAGTTACCTTGTTGTAGAAGGCAATCAGGTTGGTCAGGCATGCATTGCCCTTGGTGAATCCATTTTGACTGTTCCGGATTACTTTCCTCTCTTCCAAGTGCTTCAAAATGGATTCCTTGAAGATCCCCTCCAAGATGAATTGGACAGCGTGCAATAATGGATAGGGCTGGGAGTTACAGCTACAGGCCAACAAAAAGGAACTAAAAGGAATTTGGGCTCATTTTGTCCTTTATGCCATGGAGATGGTGGGCAGGGAGAAGAGTATCTAGGGCACAGGTGAATGGATGCTGCTAAACCAGTAACATCCAGTCTTGAGTGCACACACTCCAAGGCTATGTCTACACTGGCAGCTTCTTGCGCACGAACATCTTGCGCAAGAGTTCTTGTGCAAGAAATCTTGCACAAGAAAATGTCCACACTGCCATGTGTGAGCTGTGCTTTTGCGCAAGAGCGCTCATGGCAGTGTGGACGCTCTCTTGCGCAAGAAAGCTCCGATGGCCATTTTAGCCATAGGGCTTTCTTGTGCAAGAAATCCCTGCTGAGCGTCCACACTGCCCTCTTGTGCAAGAGCTCCTGCGCAAGAGGGCTTACACCTTTAAAAAAAAGAGCGTAGCTCTTGCGCAAGAAGCCCTTTTACCATGCCGTACTGTAAATTTCCTTGCGCAAAAGTGGGCGAGCAGTGTGGACACTCTGCGGATTCTTGCGCAAGAACGGCCATACTTGCGCAAGAAGCCACTAGTGTAGACATATCCCAAGAGTAGAATGGGCATGGACCAGCACTCGCTGAAGAGGAAATTTCTATTTCTGTGTGCGCATTCCAGGATCTTATTGAAATCTATTTAAGATATGTAGCTTTTTTTTTTTAGTTGCATCTTTCCCCCTCCCACCTTCATAGTTTTTAGTAGAGTTTTAAATCGCATTAGCTTTTTGGTTTTAATACAGCTGGCTTCAGTCTAACATTGAATATGCTAGTGGAGTATTTCAAGCTCACAAAGGTTAGGATTTTTATTTTCCTATCAGACCATGGTTCCCCACTACTTTGATTGTAATAAGATTATATTTGACTTGTGATTCTGTAGAGTGATTTTTTTAAATGGCACTAGATAGTCACTCTTTCCAAATTGACTATGACACATGGCCAGTAATTACTGGAAGCATTTTTATTAAATTTCTTGCACCAAATGCCTAAAAATGCTGACAAGCTTTCTCCTGCAACTAGATTAGTAACAGTGTAAGTCGGGGTGGCCAACCCATGGCTTGCGAGCTGCATGCGGCTCTTCAAAGGAAAAATTGCAGCTCCTGCACCCGCGGCTGTTCTGCATTCCCCTGCTCCGACCTTTTTTCCTTGTCTTGTCAGGACGCCACTTGGGGCGGAGACACCTGACGCTGTGGCCACTGGAAGCCTGCTTGGGCCACACTCGGCTGTTAAAAGGGGCAGCGGTGTTTATTTTTTTTTCTCAACAATTTCTTTCCCTCGGCTCTTTGCACGGTATCCACCACTATTTTGGCTCTTTGTCTGTAACTCGTTGGCCACCCCTGATGTAAATAATTAATTTGACAACTCGATGTCAATCAGATATGCAGCCATCATTGGAGCGATTCAGCCACTTGTGCTTCTATACAGCCAAAGATAAATCCACAGGCTACCTGCTTCTTAAAGTGCCTAAATACAGTGGCAAGTTGGTACTTGAAGATACAGTCTTTCTGTAACCCTCACTGACCTCATCCCATCCACATCATATTATCAGTTTCTATAAAGAAACTAACATCTTTTAGGAGACGACATCTGCAGACAGGTCTTCAGAAATTCTCATTCCTTTGTAAAGAGCAGGTGCCACACAGGACCTGTACACACCCTCCTAGAACTGCAATAGGAGTTTGAGTTAATGTTAGCTGTTGACAATTCTGAAAGATGGATCCCTACCCTTCCATCAGGAACTGGACTAAAATTAAGTCATTTCCTAGAGCTCAGCTAGGAAACTATCTGTCAAATGTCAGCAGTAATGTTTATAAGCATACTCACCTTAGATATATAATTGAATAGGTAAAACCAGGTATAATGGAAGAGAAGAGTTCACCAGCTTGATTTCACCTAAAAATGGTATTGGGAAAAGCAGAGTTTTGACAAGAGAAGAGCATGCACAGAATGAAATGCAGACCTTTGAAGAGTTTTCTGGAGTCAAAAGGGGTGGGGGCACTTACGTTGCTGTTGGCAACAGTAGCTTTAAGGAATCAATGGTAGTTCCAAGGAGCCTAAGCCACAGCAGCTCCCTTGTGGCCTTAGTCTAGAGCTCACAAAATCTGTTGTTCCCGCCCCATCGGATGTATTGTTCTCCCACCCATTTTAGCTCATCACTCCCTATGCATCTTCATGAAACTCCTGGATCAGGATGATCAGTCAAACATGTACAGAGTCTGTCAATCAAATCACTTTTAACCTTTAAGGCCAAGTACTAAGACACTTATAGAACTGGAGAGGTTCTCTTGTAGAAATCAGCAGATTCTAAGACATCTTATATGAAGCTTACTAGTGTGAAAAATTCTACCCTGACAAGATGTGGCAGTTTTCAGGTGCATTGGTTAAGTTTCCATGGAGGTTACTGTGGCTAAAAACCTTATAAGGATCATACAAGAATGTTAATCTACACTATACTACCATTGATGTTACCATTGCTTCAGGAAGTCAGATCCAGCATATTTGAGTTTTCAATTGTAACATATTACTGGATGTAGGACATTTAATTTTAGTTTTTTCCCTCTCTCAAGGATCCATTTATATTAATTGTTCAGGTTGCAAAGAGTGACCAGGACCTAAAGTCAGACCTCAGTTTTAGTTGCAATTTAAAGCCTTCAGCACTGAACTAAACACTCCAACATTCAAATACCAATGTAGCTTCAAAATGGTTTCCATTTAAGTCATTCATTACATGAAGATTAAAACATTGAAACAAAAACAGTGCTGCTCTGTGTGTGTATATGAAAGGACAAGCCTTCGTAAACTGTAATGGAAGAGAACATATTTTTAGTCTTTAGTAGTTAAGAGGACATTCATGCTGTAGTAAGATAAGGGCCTGAAACATAAGCCCAGTATCACAGGCCAAGTATGAGGCTGGACACCTAGACAGCAATGGTCAAAACTTTGCTAATATAAAGCAGATTAGGTTGCCAGCAAGAGGCAGGCCCTGCTCACAAAAACTGGCAAGAACCCTCATACCTAAGATGTACTAGGCACAGGCTGTAAGCACATTCTAGAGGGGTCATAACAGAACACCTCATTAAGAAACATCTTGGTACCAACACACACCCACAGATAACATACATAACAGCTCAGGCTCAGGACCAGGTCTGAGTAGATAGCATGATGGATAGTAATGGAAACCTCCCTGTCTATAGAGGTAAGGGGTGGTAACTGGCTAACAGAGGGTGGCAACCTTGTACATCAAGAGCAATGTGTAACTTGTTTGTACCAGTGTATAAAAGTGCACCCCAAAGAGTGGTTGTCAGCTGATCGTGGGGGCAACACTAAATCCAGAGTATTGATTGGGTGTTAGTCTGTTGTCACGATGTACACGTGTATAGTGGTACAGCAGAGAGTCTGTTCGCTATTATTGTACTTTGCTTGGCAATAAACCTAGCCGGATGCTTTCGATCCTTATCTGATTTGTGGTCTCTGGGGGCTCTCTTGGACACCGTCACGTTGACTAATTGTGCATAGCTAACAGATTAGACAGGGGAGCACACGCATGCAGGCGAAAGTTTATCATCATTGATGGAACAGAAGACCTGTCAGGAACCCATCGGGACGACCCTGCCTGACTGATGACATGTTATGTTTGACACTTCTGCTATTTGAGTTGAGGGCACAAAGGACTGTGCCATCACAAATCCCAACTCCTTCCCCCTCCTCAACTGCTTGAGGAATTTCCATCTAAAAAGTGTGCTGGTATTAGATTGTTCCATCACGTTTATTTTTCATAAGGTAAGGTACACTAAAGTTAATTCAGTTGTATTGAAATAGCCATTGGCAGGGCTTGACAAACCGCAGCGAGAGCTACTCGCCAGCCCCGCACCGCGCATGCACCAGACCAGTGCTGTGCATGCGCGCAGTGCTAGTGAATGGGGCGCATGGAGCGACTGGCTGAAATCTACTCGCCACGGGCGAGTAGAATCAGCAGTTTGTTGAGCCCTGGCCATTGGAATACTGAAGTTTCAGATCAGTGGAATTATCATGCTACTTTACAGCACCAGCTGTTGGAAGTAAACCATCAGAGGACTCTACAGAAATTGAACATTTGAATACTTTGGATCCATGTTAATGGCACTAATGGTTGGAGGACGAGAACCATTTCTCATATTGCATTTGTGAGTTATGAATTTAAGTTTAACCTCCATCACATAACCCAAGTGAGCTGCCAAAGGCTGGTAATATGCAGCCCAAAGGAGATACCTTTCTTCAGAATAGCTTCCACAAGGAAGGGTCAACTTACCACAAGTTATTCAGTTTAGGATTTATTTTGTACATCTGTTTTATGAATTCAGCTCATCAGAATGAGACCTTCTGTGAAAGTAACCCAGAAGCATATTCACATATTTGTGCAGCCAGCATGTTAAATCAAATGTGACTGTTCATAACTGTTCAGTAGAGATTAAGTAACATCACGGCCTCTTCTGAAGTCCACAATGAGCATTTCAAATTCACATCAGAGTAGGGTCTCCGGGAGGAAGAATGGATCCAATACACCCAGTCCAGCCCATAAATGCTTCCTACGATTAAAAAGAACCAAACAGTTAATAAGCAAAGCACTCACACTTTCCTTCATCACTCTTGCACCTAATGTATTTAAACAACCTTTTCTTATCACCTTTTATGTCCCTTGCTAGGTTTCACTCATTTCGTCCTTACATGCTATTCTTTCGCATTGCTCCTTTGCAATTTGTGTTTCTGATGTTTGTAGGATTTCTTTTAGATGTTTAGGTCATTAAGGCACTCCTGATACAGTCTTCTCATCCTTCCTTTGAATAGGAACGAGTTAGAGTTGTGCACTAATATTGTGTCCTTGAGAGACTGCCAGCATTCCTGAACTCTTCTTTTTTAGATTTGCTTCCCATAGGATCTTACCTACCAGTTCTCCAAGTTTGTTAAAGTCTGAATTTTTTGAAGCTCATGGTCCTTATTCTGTGGCTCTTGCTCCTTTTTGTTAGGATCATGAAACCTGTAACTGCATGATCACTTTTACCCAGTTGCCTTCCACTTTCAGATTCACAATCAATTTCTCCCTGATCTTACAACTGTAGAACAAACTTCTGCTTCTAAATGCAACTTGTAGAATACAAGTTGAATGTGACCCATGTCAATGCCATTAATTGACATGTTCCCGAAATCATAGTTCACATTCATCCACTTGCATGTATTTATTGCCCCTTCCTTCAAGTGGAGTAAAGGCTTATTACATAAATTTAGGTTCTGTAGCACAACTTTAGAGCCTTTCCATTAATAGGCTCAACAATTAGCATGGCAAGTGACTGCGCACTAAGTTTCCTAGAGCAATTTATCAACTTTCATAAGTAAAATCAATCCCACATTAACACTCTGGCCCAGTGGCTCCCAACCTTTTCAAGGATACGGACCCCCTCTTCTCCTCTGCAAAGAACATAGCTGTGCCTGCAGCGTGCACACCCTTCAGCCCATGCTGCTTCCTAAGAAGCAGCACGGGCTGAAGGACATGCTGCCTGTTGGCACTGAGCTGAGTGTGTCTGTGCCAGCAGCCAGCAAGTCGACTATATATTAGACTGTCTAAGAACGCTCCTAAATGGTAAGAGCCAGGACCACTAAATTTGGCGTACAGCTTCCTCTTATGATAACTTAAAGCAAGGTCAGGGTTTGGTTGTGCCAGGAAAATGGGATGTGCCTGGAATGGGATTGCTTCTCATAAAAATCAAACAGAAGAGAGACAGAATCCCAGGCAGGTGAAAGGGGATGGCTAGGAGCTCACCCCACCTCCCTCCGGGATTGTCCCAGCCTCCCACCTCACAGGAACCCTTTAGGGAGGACAGGAGGTGGCGGTGGGAAGGGGAGATTGCTAGCTCTTCCCCTCACTTCATGACAAGGGGAAGTGCACAGTTGGTGGCATTCTTCATTCTGAGCAGCACAGCTCATCTGCCCCTGCAAATTTTGCTCTCACTCCCCAACAGGGACAGGTAGGGGAAGAGCAAGCAGCCCTGGTAGGAAATCTTCGCCTCTATTCCTCTCCACCCCCTTACCCAGAGCCCCTCCAACCCTGACTCTCTCATCCCCCACAACCCGAGCCTCCTGCCCTTGAGGACCCAAGCTGCGCTGGATAAATATGCTAGTGTTTAATAAAAGGAAATTATCTCAAGATGCCATAGGATCAAGCATCATAAATACAATTGTCTCTTCCACTGAAAGATACCAAGATGCAGAACTCTCCCCAGACAACTGTTTCCCCAACCCTTTTGGGTTGGTGATTCCTTAATCCAAGGGAAATCTTCACAATACCTTTACATTTACTATAAAAAAAAAAAAAAGTCGTAACCAGTGTTCTAAGATTTTCCAACCATGAGTGGAGTGACTTTTGGCTTGTGCACCATTACTGAGGGCATGTGCACTGGTTTGGATGTGTGCCACCATGGCACCCAGTTAACATACACATGCCCCCGCCGCCAGAGCAGGAACTCCGCCCCTCCTTCCCCCTACCACCACGTAGAATGTCCTGTTCTCAGCCATGGGAGCAGACCCCGCCCATGCGGCAGGTCCCATTCCCAGCCCCAGCCCCCGCCTGCTATGTGGCCGCAGCAAATCCTGGCTCCCCACCTCAGAGGCTTCCTAACCATGCCGTCTCAGCCAGCCCTGCCCACCAGAGCAGCTGCCTGCTGCGAGAGTGCTGTTGTGTGGCTATCCAGGGTAGGTGAACAGGCGAAGAATTTTTTGTGCACCTTTGTGGGAACTATGATGGTAACAATAAACCTACATAATTTTCATTTGTTTCAAAAGATTAACAAACGCTTGCTATAGAAGTGTGCGTTAGGGATATTACATTTCAATTAACTAATCGAATCGTCGATAGGATTTCCTTCCAACCTTCTGCCCCAGCCCTGAGTCCCCTCCCTACACTCCGAGCCCCTCAGCTCCACCCCCCACCACACAACACCTCAAATTTGGTGCACAGAAAATTCATTCTGCACATGCATGAGAAAAATTAGAGGAAGCCTAGCTGGTAACACCTTTACAGTCTTCTAGCTAAGACTAGAGGCAAATGGGTCCATTAAAAAGACACCCTACCACACCAGAATTGATAGAATAGGAATGTATTTATCAACACCTTCTAACCAGATCCTAAATCCTAGTTTTGACATCCAAAAATAGATGTAAGGAGGCACTACAATACAGAATGACAGTTCTGTTTTTTAAAAAAGGTGTTTGACAGATAATGTCCTGAATTACTTTCAACTCTACAAAATAAGGAGTATAAAAAATAAAAATATGAAGTTCCAAAACTCTCAAGATACTCCATTCAGTGCCCTAGGAGCTGAAAATAGGGATGTTAAGATGCGGTTAATTGGCTAATAGATTAGTCGATAAGGGAAGGCAGCCCGGCTCATACCAGGTCCGGGACCTCCCCCCCTGCGGCTCTGCAATCTAAATATAGTAAGGGCTAGGCAGAGGCAGCAAAAGGAGGGGGAGTGTGAATAATCAACTTGACCAGCCAATAACAGCAGCCTAGTCATAAGACTAGTTATACAGAGTCAGACCAAAGGTCCCTCTAGCCTAGGTCTCCTCAAAATGGGGCCCATTTGTTGGTGGCCCGCAGTGCAGTTTGGGTTTACACGGGACAACACATGGCCGTGGGTGGGATCCTTTGAACATGGCCTCCACTGGGAACACGCTCCACAACAGCGAGGCGTCTCCCAAGTGGGGTGAGCATTGAAAGATGCAAGCAGATGGGCTGGCTGGAACAGACGGGTACAGGGTGTTGGCATTTCTGGCCCCCAGGGAGGAGGTGCTGGGAACACCAGTGCATTGTGTGAAAGAAGCTATTTGCATGTATATGCAACCACACTTAAGTTGCGGCCCTCAGCATGTGCTGTGAGTAACATTGTGGCCCCCGGGGCTTCCAAAGTTGAGTAACCCAGATCTAGCCCATTATCCTGTCTTCTGACAGTGGCCCAAAGCCACATGCCCCAGAGGGAGTGAACAGAACAGAGAAAGCATCAAGCAACCCCTTCTCCCATCACCCATTCTCAGCCTCTGACAGAGGCTAGGGACACCATTCATAGAATCCCAGGGCTGGCAGAGACCTCAGGAGGCATCGAGTCCAGCCCCTGCCCAAAGCAGGACCAACCCAACTCCATCATCCCAGCCAGAGCGGTGTCAAGCTGGGACTTAAAAACCTCTAGGGATGGAGATTCCACCCCCTCCCTAGGGAACCCATCCCAGCGCTTCACCACCCTCCTAGGGAAAGAGTTTTTCCTAATTTCCAACCTAGACCTCCCCCACTGCAACTTGAGACCATTGCTCCTCAGTCTGCCACCACTGAGAACAGCCTCTCTCCATCCTCTTTGGAACCCCCCTTCAGGGAATTAAAGGCTGCTCTCAAATCCCCCCTCACTCTTCTCTTCTGCAGACTGAATAAGCCCAAATCCTTCAGCCTCTCCTCATAGGTCATGTGCTCCAGCCCCCTGATCATTTTGATTGCCCTCCACTGGAGGGCCCTCTCCAATGCATCCACATCATTTCTATCGTGGGAGGTCCAGATGCAATACTCCAGATGTGGCCTCACCAGTGCAGAAAAAAGGGGAATAATCACTTCTCTAGATCTGCTGGCAATGCTCCCCTTAACGCACCCTAATATGGCATGAGCCTTCTTGGCTACAAGGGCACATTGTTGACTCGTATCCAGCTTCTCATCCACTTTCTGCTGAAGTGCTACTTAGTCAGTCCCCTGCCTGTAGCAGTGTTTGGCATTCTTCTGTCCCAAGTGCAGGACTCTGCACTTGTCCCTGTTGAACTTCATCCGATTTCTTTTGGCCCAATCTGGGCCCTATCCCTGCCCGCCAATGTATCTACCTTTCCCCCTCCCTTAGGGTCATCCACAAACTTAATGAGGGTTCAATCCATCCCCTCATCCAGGTCATTAATAAAGATGTTGAACAAAACCGCCCCTACATCTGATCTTTGCCTGGTGGTCGGTTTCAAGCCGAGTGCCCAGACATCGAGTCGTTGAACACAACCTGTTGAGCTCAACAATCTAGCCAGCTTTCCAGCCACCTTACAGTCCCATTTATCCAGTCCATATTTCCTTAACTTGTGGGAGACCGTATCAAAAGCTTTGCTGAAGTCAAGGTATATCATGTCACCCACCTTCCCCAGAGCCAGTTACCTGGTCATAGAAGGCAATCAGGTTGGTCAGGCATGACTCACCCTTGGTGAATCCATGTTAACTGTTCCTGATCACTTTCCCCTCTTCTAAGTGCTTCAAAACTGATTTCTTGATTTCCCATGATTTTTCCAGGGACTGAGGTGAGGCTGACTGGTCTGTAGTTCCCTGGATTGTCCTTCCCTTTTTTAAAGAGGGGCACTAAATTTGCCTTTTTCCAATCATCTGGGACCTCTCCTGATCTCCACAAGTTTTCAAAGCTAATGGCCAAAGGCTCTGCAATCACGTCAGCCAACTCCTTCAGTACCCTTGGATGCATTAAATCCGGACCCATGGATTTGTGTATGTCTAGCTTTGCTAAATAGTTCTTAACCTGATCTTTCTCCATCAACAGTTCTTTCTTCCTACGCATCCTGGCTAATAGCCAGGGCTTGACAAACCACGGCGAGAGCTACTTGCCAGCCCCGCAACCGCGCATGCACCAGACCAGCACTGCGCATGCACGCAGCACCAGTGAATGGGGCGCACGGAGCGACCGGCTGAAATCTACTCGCCATGGGCGAGTAGAATCAGCGGTTTGTCGAATCCTGCTAATAGCCATTGATGGAGCTAACCTCCATGAATATGTCTAGTTCTTTCTTGAACCCTGTTCAAGTCCTGGTATTCACAACCTCCTCTGGAAAGGAGGTCCACAGGCTGACCACGCGCTATGTGATGAAAAACTTCCTTTTGTTTTAAACCTGCTACCTATTAATTTCATTTGGTTACCCCTACTTCTTATATTATGAGAACAAGTAAATAACTTTTTCCTTATTCACTTTTTCCACACCAGTCATGATTTTATTGACCTCTATCATAGCCCCCCTTAGTCTCCTCTTTTCTAAGGTTAGAAGTCCCAGTCCTTTTAATCTCTCTTCATATGGTACCTGTTCCAAACACCCTCATCATTTTTGTTGCCCTTTTCCGAACCTTTTCCAATGCCAGTATATTTTTTTTTAGATAAGGCGACCTCATCTATACACAGTATTCAAGATGTGAGTATACCATGGTGTTATATAGAGGCAATAATATGTTCTTGGTCTTATACTCTATCCTTTTTTTAAATGGTTCCTAACATTGGTTTGCTTTTTTGACTGCCACTGCACAATGAGCGGATGTTTTCAGAGAACTATCCACAATGACTCCAAGAGCTCTCTTGAGTAGCTGTAGCTAAATTAGCGTCCATGATATTGTATGTATAGTTGGGATTATGTTTTCCAACGTGCATTATTTTACATTTATCAACATTAAATTTCATTTGCCATTTTGTTGCCCAATCAGTTAAGATCAAAGCAAACTGAAGAGTTTCAAAAAGATCTCACCAAACTATCTCGAACAGTTTGGTATCATCTGCAGATTTTGCCACCTCGCTGTTTATAAATAATCTGGAGAAAGGGTTGAATAGGTTGAATAGGATTGGTCCCAGTACAGACCCTTGGGGGACACTAGTTACCGCTCTCCATTCCGAAAACTTACCATTTATTGCTACCCTTTGTTTCCTGCCTTTTAACCATTTATCAATCCATGAGAGGACCTTTCCACTTAGCCCATGACCTTACTTTACTCAAGAGCCTTTCGTGAGGGACTTTGTCAAAGGCTTCCTGGAAATCTAAGTACACTATATCTACTGGATCCCCCTTGTCACATGTTTGTTGATCAGAAGCCAATTTAAAGGATAGCTTATAAACCACAGTTAATAGTTCTGCAATTTCAAATTTGAATTTTCAGAACTCTGGGGTGAATGCCATCTGGTCCCGGTGACTTGTTACTGTTAAGTTTATCCAATTGGTCCAAAACCTCCTCTAATGACACATGAATCTGGGACAACTCCTCAGATTTGTCACCTAAAAAGAATGGGTTAGTTGATTACTCGCTGAAAGAGATGGATCCCTAGCTGAAAGAGATAGATAAGGTAAGGAAGTTAAATGCAGATCAGCTCAGAACATGCATGTTAAATTGTAATTACTGTGAGCTCTTCTGCAGAACTTTAACACCCTTTGACACTATAAAGCAGGGCTACTCAACACGTGGCCCAAGGGCTGCATGTGGCCCATTTGTTTGCAGCCTGCAATGCAGTTTTTGTTTACGTAGGGCTCAACATAGCCCACAGGTGGGAGCCAAAACAAAAAAGTATTCAATATAATGGTCTTCTGTTGATATGCGTTTTAGTAGTTAAATTCCTGGACTGTCATTGCTCATTAAAAGTGCTGTCATTGAGTGGAAATGGGGTAAATATGCATTTTATTAATATCATCAGAACTGACTTAAATTGGGCCTGCATGTTGTGTACTCTCATCTTAACCTTTGTATTCATGCCTGTCAGTGTGAAAGAATCTATTTGCATATATATATTTGCATGTATATGCAGCCACACTTAAGTTGTGGCCTTCAACATGTGCTATGAGTATCATTGTGGCCCCCAGAGCTTCCAAAGTTGAGTAGATCTGCTATAAAGCATCAAGTAATCCTGCCAACACCCTTGTGACATATCATCTCTGCTTTTACAGCTGGGAACACTTACATTGAGAAAAATCCACTACACTACACTGGCTCACTCTGAAGAATAATATAACTAGCTAGTTTCCACTGAGATACACTAGATAAAAAAATTGTCCAATCCAGATACATTATTAGAGTGTCAGGATGCCATCTCTTACTCGCAGTACAAGGAAGACAATTACATGATAAAGCACAACAGTTCTCTTTGAGGACTAGCTATTGGACAGAATATTACAGTTTCAAATTGCTGGATTCTATGTTCGCAGTGAAATCAAATAGCATGTAACCACAAAATGTACACAAGTCACTCCTGATAAATACAAAACAGAAGACTTACCATTAGAGGGAAGAGCAGCAGTTTACTCATCTTTCTTAAACTTGCCATTAATGTAGGGAACATATTCAAGGATCAGTCTCCAATCTGTGGCCCATACCAATCCCACAGCACCTACGGTGCCCCATGTAGTCAATGTGGGGGTCCTGTAGAACACAGATACAAACATCTAGGCTACGTCTACAGTGGCATGATCTTGCGCAAATACTCTTTAACGCAAGAGTTCTTGCGTTAAAGTATTTGCGCAAGAGAGCGTCTACACTGGCATGTGCCTTTGCGCAAGAGATGTGCTTTTGCGCAAGAGCATCCGTGCCAGTGTAGACGCTCTCTTGCAAGAAAGCTCCGATGGCCATTTTAACCATCGGGCTTTCTTGCGCAAGAAATTCATGTTGCCTGTCTACACTGGCCTCTTGCGCAAGAACAGTTGCGCAAGAGGGCTTATTCCTGAGCGGGAGCATCATAGTTCTTGCGCAAGAAGCACTGCATAAGAACACATTAGAACGTCAGTGTTCTTGCGCAAGAACTCCCCGCCAGTGTAGACAGGCAGCATGTTTTTGCGCGGCCGCTTTGGCGCAAGATCGCGCCAATGTAGACACAGCCCCTGATACGTAGAAGAGGGATGTTTCTCATCAGCTACATTAGCAATAAGCATCTGCTGTTTACTTATGGAATCATAGGGCAGGTCTACACTGGCAAGTTATGGTGCTGTAATTTTCTCACTCGGAGGTGTGAAACACTCCCCCCCCAGGTGCATCAAGTTACAGCGCTGTAAAATACCAGTGTAAACAGGCTCCCAGCACTTTTACCTACTCCTCTCATGGAGATCAACTCAGCCCAATAAAAGATATTAACTTATCCACCTTGTCATGTTTATTTGTAGTCAGCTTCAGGTTCTCATGCTCTAGCACATCACTGCAAGGTTGGGTTGTAAACACTGTACGGGAATCTCTAAATCCCTGAATCTTGCTACAGATGGTTAAGCCAGAAAACAGCCTGGGCCAAATTTTAATTGTGGTTAGACATTCATAGATTATAAGGCCAGAGGATACTACTGTGATCATCTAGTTTAACCGCCTGCAGAATATAGAACTTCCTCAAAATAATTTGTTTGACTTGTGTTAGGCCTTGGGAGAGAGAAAGCTAGAATTAGGAAACTATGTTTTAGCCTATTTAAAACACAGTTTAGTTCACTCATTATTAGCTAGGTAGACTCAGGCCAAGACTTATGTTAGCTGAACTAAACGAAGTATATAGTTACTTTGCAACAGAATACTGACAATAGCAAAATTGCCTGCAATTTTTTCCTCAAGTAAAATGAGAAGCACTGGCCACATCCTAGAAGCTAAATTAAGAAACAGCATCTAATTCATCAAGTAATTTAAAGTTAGCAGACTACACAATCTGCCAATAAATCTTTGCCAACATACACCAAGGTGGCAGTTTTAGAGTAAGTACACTACCTCAGTTACAAGCTGACACCTTTTTCTGTGGTCTCTGAACAACACTGCATGCTAGATACATGGAAATTTAGATCTTTTATCTCAAGGTCACTGCTCAATAACTAAACTGAATAGAACCCCATCTCCTTGTCTTTTCTCCCTCCCACAATTAACATTCACTTTCTCCTCGGAAAAGCGATAGCTGAAAGCAAACAGTGGAGAAGGTGGCAAGAGCAGGTGGGTCACCTCCATACACTCCCTCTCCCTGCTAAAGGAGCAGAGCAGCTAATGGCCCAAAGCGAACTGGACTTCACAGTCCACCCTCACCTCGCAGCCAGGCAGCAGTGAGCCAGGAAGGAGCCCCCCCCCCGAGGATGGAAAGGCACCTGGGAGGGGAAAGACCCCCCCCATCGCGCAGCAGGAGTGGGGCTACTGACCCATCAAGGCAGGGAGCAAGGGCCCAAAGGAAGTACCAGGCCCCACGGAGAGGGGCCCAGAGGGAAGGGGGGCGGGCTCGTCCCAAGGGAGGGGCCCCTGGGAAAGAGGGTCCCGAGGGAAGGGGGGCGGGGCCCCGGGCGCTCACCAGGTGCGGAGCAGCTGGGCATAGCGGGCCCCATGAGCTTGTTCAGCATCCTGCCCCCAGCGCAGTGGCTCGCCCGCCGGCCTGAAAGTCACCCTTTCTACGCATGCGCCTGCGACGCGGCCCCAAGCAGGACCCGCCCCGCCTACCCTTGCAGCTGCCTGACGCCGCCTTCCGAGCGCTGCTGCGCCGTCGAGCGGTAAAGGACCCACGCGCCCACCCGCTGGGTGCGGGCTGGGCTGCCCGGGTGCCGCCTGATCAGAAAAACGAATTAGCCACCTAACCTAAATGATTAATTATGATAGCGAATCCCAGTCACCCTCGAGCTCCCATTTATCCCCCAACCCCCGTTAACCAACCAACGGCCACGTCCCTCCGACCCCCCTTCACATCTTCCTCCCCTCCTCTCCCCGTCATCAATTCAGGAGACTCCTGTCCCCCGCTAATAACCACGTGCCCCGGATCGCCCCCATAGTAGCCCGCCTACCACCCCATACATCGGGATCCCCACCCCAAACCACGAGATTGGCTTAAAAATCACCAGACTTTTACAAAACCTAAATCCGGGCCAATCAAATCCCCTTCTGGCTGTTGGCACCAGCCGGGGTCACGTTTCCCAACTTTTCGCCCCACCACAAGGGCCAGAAACTTACTGAAAAGGGAAGGGAGAGGCCCCCGAGTCCCATGAGTCCCAGGGGCTGGGCTTTGAGCCAAACAACAGGCCGAGTGCAAGCTGGCAGCACAGTAACCAAGCTGGGCCCAGTTGCTGTCCATTATCTCTTGCCCCCAAGGCTCACACCCAGGTCGTGGCCTCTGTCCCCAGTTCATGCCCCACTGGCATTCAGCATTTCCAACTCTCAAGGCCTTTTCACTAGCCCTGGGCTTGGCTGGGCAGGGCTGTAGCCTAGTCTCCCAAAAATGCAAGAAGTGCCAGTCTGCTAGCGAATTTGAGCTCTTGAACTGGCTGCCTGCTCCCACCCCAAGCCCTCACCCTTTTCTCAGGAAGGAGAGAGGAGAGCTAATATGGTCCCCATCCCTCCTGTGAGCAATGAGGTCCACTTTTCAGTCCCCTCTGCCCTCCCCCCGCCACCACAACACACACCAACACCTGGCCTGGGAAGGGACAGAGGGGAGTGAAAAGACAAGAGCTGCATCCCACTCCTCAACCTGAAAGAGGGGATGCCATTGCAATCTCTTAGGCCTGGAAGAGTAGGGGATGAGGAACCCCAGAGGAGAGTCTGAACTGATGTGGGAATTTTGCTAGGGCCAGGGGCAAGGCTGACTTGTAGGTTCAAAGCAAACAATTACTGGACTGATATGGAGGGGAGAAATTCTGTAGAGGCCAAATCATCCACCCAATATATTTGCCAGAGTGGGCAACTCTGATTCCCTCCCCAACAGGGAGTCAGGCTAAAATCCACTATTTGGGCTTTAGCTCAAAAGCTCTCTACGTTGCTGGGCCCCTCAGAATCATGTTCAGCATAACTGGCTTTGATTAGTTGAATGTCCACACATGTTAACTAAACCCTCCTCCCCAAACTAGGGTCATCTTGAGAGCCCCATGTGAATATATAAATGTGTATCTACATCGGATTTCTGATTCGTAAAAATTATCTGCAGATACCCAGGGCTCTACACCGTGGGCTGGGCTGAGGCTGGAGGTACTTCCCCACTCCCCACCCACAACTGAAGCCCAGTTGGGGAAAGCCCTGTGGACAGCTGTGAGGAGCTTCTGTGAAATTGTTCTCACTTGTTCTCAGCCAAGCAGGGAGCCTGGGGGATGGGGATACAGCTGGGGACTGCTCTCAGCCCCTCTTCTGCTCTAGCAGGCAGGTGGAGGGTCCCCACATCTGCCTGCCTTGCTCTTATTGTGGCCAGGTTGTGGCTCCAAGCTGCTGCCCTACCTGACCAATGCTAAGTCAGGGTGAGCAACAGTGGCAGCTGTGAGGAGCCATGGCAGACTCTCTGCCTGCCCTGGGTGGCCCTCAACCTGTGTCCCTGCCCCCCATTCCTTTCGCCCAGTGTCTCAGGCACCTAGTACCAGATGCAGGACTAGATACATTCCCCCAGTTTGGCAGTGAACCAGTAATCACAGCACTCACCGAATAGCAATTTCCTCTGGATCACTTTTCCCTGTCTTGCTTCTGAGAATGTCATGTGGGGCTGTGTCAAAAGCCTGATCCATCTGCTCCATCATTTCTCCCCCACCCACCAGGCCAATCCTGGCCCCGCGGGCCAGCAAGTTGCCAATCTCAGTTTTGTTAATACAGGTATGTTAGACACAACTGCATTTCACCACAGCTGAAAACCAGGAGACCTGTGGAATGGGAGTCCTAGCTCAGCAAATGGAGCCTCATGTAATCGGTGGCTCTAGGGCTAGTGCTGGGGAGCCCCAGGCTAGGATTAGAGGTTGTACTTTGGGGCTGGGGGGGAGAGGAGGGGTGCAAGAGGAAACAATCCACTGCTTAATGTTACTTTGTTTAAACAAAACCAAAAAAAGAATTTGAAACAATTCCAGAGCCCTGCTCCAGACAGTCTGAGACTCGCAGAGCTGGGAAGAGAGAAAAGCTTTTCAAGCCAGCATCTAAATACTCACATGCTCACCTTAATATCACAAACTGCAGAGGTGGTAGCCCCATCAAGAGGAGGGGAAACATCTTTTTCACCAGGTAATGGGAAATTAAGGCCCAAATTAGAGCAAGTGACTTGACCAGAGGCACATAGGAAAGTCGGTGGCAGAGCTAGGAACTCAATCAAGGTCTGTGCCTCCATCACTGTCTTCTATACCTACCTCCCCTTATTTCATTTCCTGTGATAGTACCTAGGAGTCACAGCCTTGGACCAAACCGCAGTGTGTCCAGTGCTGCACAAATTGAGAAGAAAGAGCTGGTCCCTGCCCCCCATGATGGCCTGCATCCGAGTGCCTCCTCAAGAGACACGCTCTGTACTGAAGAGGCAACCAAAGCCTGACATGCCACATGGCTCAGTCAGTTCCACAGAGGAAAGGAGAAGGTGAGGCCAGCCCTGAGTGGGAGCGCACACCCACCCTCTCCTTGGGGCAGCAGCAGCACTCTGTGCTAGCTCCCAGCATTGTTCTTCCTCCCCTAGGCATTATGCCCCCTCCCCTTCCCTCAGGGAGGAATGGTTGCACCCTATGAGCAGATCCTACAAGCAGTGTTCTTGGGATCGAGGCGTGTAAGAGACAGAGAGAATCGGTGGCTTAGAGCCAATAGTCTAGATGCTTCTTGAAAGAAAGAAATGGAAGAAACTGTGTTTTATTTGATTGTCACAAAAAGCATTGAATACATTCTGCTGCTGTCTGATTCTGCTATTATTTGCCTTAGTGGAGCGGTCTAAACAGCAAGAAAAATTATTTGCAGGTAATTTATTCAACAAAAGTGAAAATGTGTCAGATAAAGTATGTGTCACCAGGCACATGACATTTAATCACTAGGCACACAGATGTTGTTTTAGCTCTTACAGCAAATACCAGCTAAGCCCCCCGGACTTATAAGGCATAGGGTCTCCTCCTGCTGCTTGCTTATAAAAATATCAGGAAGGAGAAAAGCACATTACTGAAACGGGCAAACTTTTTCAGGTTTATTTTCTTGCCATATTCCATGGCTCCCCACGATCCAGGTGCAATGCATAGGCGTGTTACACTGAGCACTCTGTTTATCCCTTTCTACCTTTATACAGTAGGTTGGCACTTTTGCCATGCCTGCTACCTTAGAAACGGATGTATAGGAGGAAAAATTCTTGGGGTTCACTTTATGAATAGTTTTTGTTTTTCCTGGATCAACTAGAAGCCCTGTGTTGAAGTAGCTGTCTCTCACATGGCTTAGAACTCCAAGTGGACCAGCAGTCAGCACTTGGGGTAGCAGACCTTCATGAACCACAACAGTGACAGCTTCCTTGGTTTTGTTGGTAACTTTTATGGTGTAGCTGGATTTATCAGACACGAAGCTGGAGCAGAAAGGGAACAATTAGTGTCAGTCCCACCAGCAGGAAGAATAGAGAGAAGAGTTCAGATTAATTAACCAAGTTTTCATGTACACGCTAACCACCCTCCCTCGCACACCTTACAACTCTCCAGAAAAAGCACCAAATATAGACAAAATAGCAACGGGCCAAAACTGGGGCCGTGTATATGAACACATCGTCTTCTCTTGGCCTCACAGTGAGCAACTCTGATCAGAAACAGACCTAGACCTGAACCACTATGATGTTTGAGTGTAGCACCAGAATTCAACCCTTCCATCCTGTCCCTTGGTTTGCCCATTATAAGGATGAGACAAAAGTGGAGAATTTTATTGAACACCCCCACCTCTGGTAGTTTAAATAAAGCAAGGTTCTAGCAGGATCCTGGGTTTAGGGTGGATTGTGTCAAAACTAAGTTTAATGGATCAAGATTTGCAAAACCAAACCAGCCTTTTTGGTTGTGGATGGATTCGTGCAGCAGTTTTCAAACTTTTTTTCTCATGATCCAGTTGAAGAAAATCACTGATGCCGTGACCCAACATAATTTGACCAGTGTCTGGGCTCCAGGGTGGGGCTAAGGATGAGAGCTGTGGCTCTCAGTAAGAAGAAGCTTTGGATTTGGAGGGGGCGGGGGGCAGGGCTGGGGCAGGAGGGGCTCACCCTGAACAGCTCCTGGTCAGCAGTGCATTGGGGGTGCTAAGGCAGCTTCCTGCCTCTCCTAGCACCACAGACCATGCTGCGCTTCATTGCATGGCACCCTGTGTGCCCCCCGCCTCCACACAATCTAGGAGCCAGGCTTGCTGCCAGCTGCTTCTGGGGCGCAGCACAGTCTGCAGTACCAGGACAGGCAGGTAGTTAAAATGCAGGTAATTGACTAGTTGACAGGCACTTCCACGTTCCTCCTTTGAAATGTACAAGAGCCCCCGCTTTCAAAGGAGGAATGTGGAACTCCGCGTACAGCCCGGGGCCAGCAGGAAGTCCCGCTGACTCTGGGCTGCACGTGGGTGCCTGCTTTGAAATGCACAGGAGTCCCCAGCTCCATTTCAAAGCCATGGAGCCCAGGGTCAGCGGGTTAGTCGACTAGTCTAACATCCCTACTTGGTACCCCCACTGGTCACCTGATCCCCCTGCAGCAACAAGACCCAGGGCCCGACATTCCATGACTCAGTGCTGGGTCGCGATCTGTAGTTTGAAAACCCCTGGGTTAGGGGGTCTGGCCAAGACTTACATGTGATTGTCAAAAACTGAGTGAAGATTGTGCCTTCCCTTCTGATACGAGAACAAATAAGACAGTCAATGAATGTGGGAGATTTGCAAGGGCACCACTAGTAGTTGGGCTCCTAACTGCCAATAAAGTCAATGGGAATTGGGAACCTCACCAGCCGCCTTTGAAAAAAATCTCCTTTGAAGTCCTTTATGTCTAGAGCAAGAAAAATGAAATGAGGTTTACCGGCGCGGTCGACAAAGGCTTCCCTGGTCAACCGCGGCGTGTCCAGACTGCCCCGCTGTGCCGCCAAACAGCTGATCGGCACAGCGCAGTGGCCATTTCGATGTAAATGAAGTGGCAATTATTGAAATGGCCGCTTCATTTTCCTATGTCTAAACTCATCTTCATGGCTCCGTCAACGGAGCCATGTAGTCTAGACGTACCCTAAATGTCTAGCTCTTATTATTGCAAAGAAAGTTCATGTTTTCCAGCCTGAGAGAGACCTTGGTGCCGAGAAACCAAATGGCAAAGAAAAAGAGCTCAGTATCTTTTTTTTTAAATTCATGATTGTTAAGCCAGTTGCCTGGGGCGTGACGAATGGTTTAAAGATTTGAAGTTGGGGATCCTGGTTTATCTAAATTCCCTTCAAGTTGCGTGGCCACTGAAGCTGCCTATTAAGCCCTGAATAGGGGCCCAGGGCTGCAGCAGGGAAAGACACCTCTCCCTGCAGGTCCCAGCACCGATCTGCCACGGCTGGGGGAGAAGCGCCCCTCCCCCTGCCCTGCTGGTGCTGCCACAGCTGTAGAGTGGCACCTCTCACCTAGCCCGAGCTGCAGCGATGAGGGAGGACTGGAGGTAGCCCTCCCTGGGGCAGTCTGCATACTGAACCCCTCATCCCCAGCACCACCCCACACCTTGAACCCCCAGCCAGAGCTCTCACCTCCCCACATTCCAACCCTCTGCCCCAGGCCTGAGCCCCCTACATACTCTGAACTCCTTGGTCAGACACCGTCTTTTTGCAGAATGAATTTTGTTATGTGCATCCATATAGTGTGTCACATATCACCTCCATATGGGTGCACAGAACAAAATTCATTCCGCACATGGTCATAAAAATTAGAGGGAACACTGGTTACAATGATATAATGTGAAGGAGAAAGCTTAACTTACCCAAAGACTTGGCATATCGATGGGTCATCTTCCCGGTAGATTTTGTTCTCCTCCACGATCCAGGTGCAATGCAGAGGGGTTGGACACACAGCCACCCACTCATCCTCCTCTCTCATCACCTTAATGGAATAGCATTCGGCTCCTGTGCACCCAACAGTGTAGGTGAAGCTTTTCCAGATACTAACTTCGTTTACAACTGACTTCTCCCCAGGTAAAACTCTCAGCTCACCCTTAGTGAAGAAGGATTGCAATACCTCGGGGGTGGGCACAGTCAGAGAGTTACCCAGCCAGTGTAACGCCGTATTGGTGCTAACAGCAACCGTGACTGGTCCCTGACTCTTGTTGGCAACTTGAATGATGCAGCTTGACATTTTAGATGCTAAACTGGAGCACAAAAGAAAATCAGAAGCATGTCAGTCCCAGTGCCCCACACCCTGGGGCAGGGATACCTGGAGTTTGATGAAGTCAAGAAGTTTTCTGAATTGAAAATAAAAGTTTCTCCTGACTAAGCATGGGAACACACTACCAAGGGAAGTTAGGGTTAGGGTTAGGGTTAGGGTTAGGGAAGCAATGGGTTCACTGTCTCTGAGGCTTTCAAATCCACACGAGCTGCTTTTCTGGCAGATGCTTTAGTCCAGTGGCCACTAACCAGTAGATCGGGATCGAGGGGTAGATCTTGGAGCCTCTGACAGGTGATCCTGACTGGTCTGGCCAAGAGGCTAGCAAGTGCGGGCACTTCATCTGCCCCTCCCCACACTGCTGCGCACCTCCTGCCCTTTGCCTTGGAGCTGCCCCACCCCCGCAGCCTCCTGCTTGTGGTACAGGGAAGGGAGAGATGGGGGTGCCGATGTCAGGGTGCCCCCTCTTCCACCAAATGGAGGGGGAGCACAACAAGGCTTGGGATGGAGGGAGTTTGCTGGCTGCTTTTGGGAGTGGGGCAAGGCCACTGGGGCAGGGGTGAGCCTACCTTAGCCGCACTGCACCACCCCCCCAGGAGCCACCTGAGGTAAGCCGTGTCCAGCTGGAGCCAGGTCCCTGCCCCACTCATGAACCTCCTCCTGCACCTCAAGCCTCTGCCCCAGCCCAGAGCCCCCTGAACCCAAACCCCCTCCCAAAGCCTGCACTCTGAATCCCCTCCTGCACCCCCACTCCCTGCCCCAGGCTCAGCTCAGAGCCCCCTCTCGAATTTCAGATCCCTTAGCCCAAGACCAGAGCCTGTGTCCCAACCTTCTGCCCCTGCCTGGCGAAAGGGAGGGAGGACGGAGTGAGCAGGGGCAGGGCCTCAGAGAAGGGGCACAAAGGAGGTGGGGCCAGGGTATTTGGGTTTGAGGTAGATCTTACATTGCACTTAAATTCAAAAAGTGATCTTGTGCTTAAAAAGGTTGAAGAGCCCTGCTTTAGTCAGGAAAGTTGTTGGGATCTATAAAGGTATCAGACCAGATGAACTAATGGTCTTTCTTGGCCTTAAAACCTACGAGCCTGTGGCTGATCTCACATGGAGGAAATAGAATCATAGAACCCCAGGGCTGGAAGAGACCTGAGGAGTCAGCGAGTCCAGCCACTTGCCCAGAGCAGGGACCAACCCCAACTCAATCATCCCAGCCAGGGCTTGGTCAACAAGCCGGGACTTAAAAACCTCCAGGGATGGAGATTCCACCCCCTCCCTATGGAACCCATCCCAGTGCTTCCCCACACGCCTAGGGAAATTGTTTTTCCCAATATCCAACCTAGATCTTTAGACCTAGAAATGGCTGTCCCCGGATATGTATTTGGGTTAAAGTCCATTCTCACTGCACAGTAATTGGGGGGGGGGGGGGAGGCGTGTTGACCGGGGATCCCAATTCCATCCTAGCTTGGCTGGGAAACGGCCTGGCTTCCTGCTGGTTCTGAGGAGCAAGCCGGACTGGCTTGTTAGATAGAACCCAGTGCTACAAATGGAGCCTGGAGTCTTTCCAAGAGTGATTCCCTAGTTCCATGGGCTGTGGACCCCCGGAAGGATCCAATTATCACCAGGTGAGGTTCGTTGGCCTGGGCTGCGCAGTAGGCGAGCCTAGAGGATCTAACAATCCCTCCAGGCCTTAGAAATCTATGAAAAGTAACATTCAGGGGGGCAAGACCTGGGCAGAGCTCTCACAACCGATGGCCAGAGTCACGTCCGAGCAATGGGTGAGCAACAGATCCTGGCACCTTTCCCTCAGTGATCCCCTGAATCCTGTGGGCTGGCATCAATGGGGTGATGCCGGGGGTGGGGGGTGGGGGCGGGAGAGGAGGGCAGGGCTGACTGCATGTCAGTGCGGTACATGGTTTAGTACTTACTCGCCTGCTCAGTGCCACTGAAACCCCCCCCTGACCCGAGTACAGTGTTTAAGGGTCTGAACCTACAGACCCAGACCTGATTGTGACTCGACTGCTGGCTTCACAGCTGTACCTGCCCCAGGTCCTACCTGGCATGGGGCACTCCTGCATTAGGCAGTGTGGCCACACCTGCCTGCCCGCCTGATACCAAGTCTTGCAGAGGCCAAGCAGGAGGTCACTAACAGGACAGTCCCAACGCTCATCTCCTGCACTACCCTGCCTTTCGGAACGACGAGCGCGGCAGCTCACGTGCTTGGCTAGGTTGCCTGTCACCACCACACCACTTCACTCCCCAGCCAGGAACAGACCCCAGCAGTCCCGGCAGATGGGCTTTACCTTTCCGCAGCTTTCAGACGTTCTGGGTCCTTTCTCTGTGGCGAAGCAGCTGCTGCTGCCACCTGAGCTGAACGCTGGCTCGGAAGGGTTGGGGCAAGGAGCGAAATTCCAAGGTTACTGCTGCAACCAAGTGCTGAGAAATCACATGATTGGGAAAACGGAAAGTAAAACTCTCCTGCGGGCGGGGATCCTTGTTTGGGTCGGGGGCAACTGACCAAGAGAAAAATCAGTCGGGGGCCCCACACAAGTGAGAAGCAAAACAAAACAAACCCTCGCTGACGTGGCCCCTGACTAAGGAGAGAGACACTCCCCACATTCCCCCTGCACACCAGAGCCTGGGGGGCCAGCCTAGTAGATGTGTGCGCGCTCCAGCCCCATGGTAGGGAGATGGGGGAGGGGCTAGGTGACAGTGCTGGCTCCCCCATGTTGGGAGTGGAGCCCTGAGCCTCCCCAGATCTAGAGGCCAGATCTAGGCAAGCTAGGGGCTGCATCCGGACCCCGGGCCTGAGGTTCCCTGCCCCTGCTCTACTGCACTGAATGGCCTCTCCGCGCGGAGTGGAACAGCCACATGGAAATGATGAACCCAACTTGGGAGATAGCCTCGGGGGAAGGAACAAACATCCTACCTACCCTGACAACCCTTCACACGGGGACCAATCCCCATGGCCCGGAGTTGGGATGGGTAGAGTGAAGGACGCAGTGGCCCCCTTATCCACAGGGTCACGGCGCCCCTTTCAGCAGCATGGCTGTCGCGGCACAGCCGTGTTGTGAAAAGCTGCGTGGTGCAGACGTCGCCTTGGTTTCTCCGCAATGGCCTTAGCCTTGAGCGCTGCGTTAGCATCTCGATCGTCCACTGGCGGTTTAGCAGAGTTCCTGCTTCTGGCGTACTTACCTTTCTCTTGCCCTTACGTTTTGGGCCTTTGGCTAGCTGTCCTTCATGTTCTTTGTTGGCCTTCCCAAGTATATTTCTGCACTTCATTTGCTCCTTTCTATTTCCCTCCCTAGGTTTTAACTTCCGCTTTTAAACAAGGGCCTTTTGCCCCTCACTGCTTCTTTTACACTTGGCTGTTTAGCCACTTTTTTGTTCTCTTATTCGGCTCTTTAATTTGGGGTGTACGTTGAAGTGGAGCCTCTAATTGTGGCGTCTTTCAAAAGTTTTCATGCAGCTTGCAGGGATTTCACTTTCGGCACTGAAACAAATTAAAAGGGGAACTTTCCTCATTTTTGTATAGTCCCCATCTCTGAAGGGAAATGCTAGCGTTGTTTCTCCCGCCACAGGGATGTTACATTCAATTATATTATGGTCACTGTTACCATGCGATGGGCCAACTATAATCACCTCTTGGACCAGATCACATGCTTCACTTTGGACTAAATCAAGAATTGCCTCCCCTCTTGTGGTTCCAGGACCAGCTGCTCCAAGAAGCCATCTAAGGTGTCAAGAAACTTTCTCTCTGCATCCCATCCTGCGGCGACACGTACCCAGTCAGTATGGGGAGAGTCAAAATTCCCCACTATTGTTTTTTTTAACCTCCCGGAGTATTTCACAGTCACTCTCACCATCCTGCGTTCATGGTCAGTAATAAATCCCTTCTGCTATATGCTTATTAGAGCAAGGAGTCTATGGCAGTTTGGATTTCATTTATTGAATTTCATCCTGTTTCCTGCAAATCATTTGTCCAGATCATTTTCAATTTTAACCCTTGCCTCCAAAGCACTCGCAACCCCTCCCAGTTTGGCATCGCCCACGGACGAGACGCACGCTCTATGGCTTCCATGACCTCAATCTTTGATGAAACTATCGGAGAGAACTGGACCTGAACAATCAAGGCAGGGAAATGCAAAGGCAGGCAGGGAAGGGGAGATCCCTGTGGTGGGTGCTGCTCTGAAGCCTGGTGGATGGAGATCCAAGCTAAGCTCCCTGGCTGTCAATGCCCCATTGCCGGACAGGGCCACAGAACCTCAAAAATTATTCATGCAAGAAACGAAGTGCTGCCAGACATGCCATGGGTTTGTGTGATGAACATCACTTTGGAGTCAGGGCTGGGCATTTCTGAGGCTCATTTGCAGCAACACCACAATGGAGGCCCCTATCTTGCATAGATCCCATTTCACTTTGGGCCTAGAATCCATGGTGCCCCTCCATAAAGCCGTAAGGAGACAGCACTGACTGCCCTTCTAGCCGACAGACAGTAGAAACCCCGCAAGCCCTCCCCGAGCAGAGTTCAGAGCCCAGAAAGGGAGAAGCGCTAAAGACTCCATACAGTCTGCAAGGGACCATGCTCTATGGAAGGGGCTCAGATACTATGGATGATGTGTAGCAGGAGAAAACCCAGAGAGAGAAATGCAGAACAGCTGCACATGGCAGGAGAGGGAGGAGCCCATGGAAGTACTGGCCACACTCTAGCTGCCTAAAATGTGAATCTAGAAGTTTGAAATTAAACACTCGGCCTAATAGCCAAACCACAAAAACAAGCAACAACAAAATAAAGGGGGACAGTGGCCAATCAAAGCCTTTGTTTTTTAGTACAAGGTAAAACCTTTATTACAACTTTTCATTCATAGGTATACAACATCTGAAAGACAGATATGGGAAACCAGTAATATTGTTATAAAATGTCACATTTATTGCTACATTACTGTTATATACAGGACAGTTCTCAAAATCTACTTTAAAAAAGTTAGGATTATTTAAAAATTCCAAATAATCCAGCCAGCTGTTTTGACACTTGTATAAAATTATTTTAAAAAAATGAAAACAATTCATATCTCGAGGCACTCAGAAACACAATTTTATCCCCCAATTGTGATTCATTTCAAAGAACAATGCATTTCCCAACCCCCAAATACTTTTTTTTCTGGGTTAGACATATATATATATACTATATATATATATATATATATAATTATAATTATAATTCAAAACTATAATGTGTATCTGACTTAAGAACAAGAATTTTCAGCCACTTAAGTACATCTGGATTTACAGGTAGGCAGCATAAATATCAAAAGCCAGGACCAATTTTCTTCTTAAAGACAGGAAAAAAAAAAAAAACATCTAAGGGGTTAAAAATAAACAGCTTCCCCAGACTTTCCCCTACAATTGCTCTGCCCCACCCCCCAGTACTAAAAATATATATATTTATAAAGGGGAATCAAGTAGCACTTCATTTTCTAAACTAATTTGAGTCTTCTCTAGAAAACGGGTAATTTTCCCATAGGCAATGAAAGAAAAGTGGGTTGGTTGATGGAAGTATTGTCCTTAGCCAACTTCACCAGGTGCCCCTTTCTCTTCTCCCTCTTCCCCTAAGATGAAGACAGGTAAATTATTTACCACTTTTGTGCCCTCCCGGCCCCCAAAGACACAAGATTTGCTTGAGCTGGTGGGTTCCAAAGGGTCATTATTTGAAGCTCTGGCACTAAACGGGAGGGAGACGCTTGTTTCCCTTTCATCTCAGCACGGTTCAGAGCTCCCCAGGGGACACCTCCAGCGTCCCTCCTGAAAAGCGGGCCCCGCGGGGGAAGGGGAAGCTCAGCTGAAGCAGGGGACAGGGTGTGGAGAGGTGCTGCTAATGACGCCGCCACAAGAGGAAGCAGCATCATGCTGACAGGCACTCGAGCACCCTGCCCCACTCGGCATGACTCTAGAAGTCACTTTCCCGCTGCCCATGGCTGCCCCGTGGCCGATTCCAATTGCATAGGGGGCAGGAGCATTAGATCCCTAAGCAGGGCAACTGGGACAGAATGGTCGTCGTAAGCCGAGGGGCAAGAGGTGCTAGAAGCACAGGAACACGACAGATCCCCAGCGGTATCCCCCCTGCCTGAGCCAAAGGAGTCAGCCCCAGCACCACATCCAGCTCCGCAGGCACCATGTGGGCAAAGGAAACTTGGCTGGCGAGGGCACCTTTCCCTGGAGACCAAGGAGCAAAGATCCACCCCCTGCCCGAGGGCCTCCACACCCCACTCTAGAGCAGAGCTGTCAGCAGCCAGGAAAAGGACAGATGGGGGCAGCCCAAGCAATGGAGCCAATGCCACCTGCCCCCAGCAAGATGTAGCCGTGGGAGCCAGCGTCACCCAGCAGTGAGATGCGCCTCTCCCTCCCCCTTCCATTGCAACCATGCTCAAGCAGAGATGAACGGCCTGGATTCCTTTGGACTTGTGCAGGCAGCTAGTGCTTTACAACAGAGCCCAACCAGGGCTCCCTCCGCTGCATCCCTTCCCCACCAGCCCCATGCTCCAGCCTACACCAGAGCCAGAGCAGTTTGTTTTCTGCAGGCTTCCCTGCTGCCTTGTCTAGATTGGGGGGGGGGGAAGGTTGAAATGGCTGCTCTTGCCAGCTGTTTAGTCACTGCAGTGTTCTCTATCCCAGGCCTCGGGGGCTTGGCCCCACCACACGAGGCATTAGAGCTGCCCTGACCTTGCCTTTCCCGGGTTACTAGAGCCTGGTCGGGGATGAGTTTCTGGGGCTTGGATGGGGAGGTGGGGACCCTGAAGATGGATAGACTGAAGGGAGAGGGGGTGGACGCTGAGGGCAGCCCTGAAGTGAACAGGAGGGATGAGACATCTATGGAGAATCCAGCCACCCCCAGCTTAGCCCAGCTCCTCCCTCAGCCAGGGCTGGACTCATAGGGGTTCCTTGCGGACTCAGGAAGGTCTCTGCTGCAGGATGCCTGGGCAGGCTCAGAGCAGCAGCTGAGAGGACATTGCTACTGGGTCTGGTCACCAGCTGGAAGACTGAAGCAGCCCTCAGCACCTCCTCCAGTTCAGCATTTACTGCTAGGCTTTAGTGCCGAAAAGACCACCCACATGGGCCAAGAACGGCTCCGGGAGGACTCTGGGTAGAGCCAGCTCAGCCCCAGCTCGGGAGCACTACTCCCCCACGAGGCAGAGCTGGGTTTGGAACAGATGACTGCACCACGCAACACAATCACAGAAACGCCAGGCTGGAAGGAACCTCATGAGGTCACCCCTTCTCCCTGTCTGCAGGCAGAGCCAAGTCTACCTAGACGCTGAATCCCCATGGGGCTGGGACCCAGGTCCTGTGGGTGAGCATGCAGAGAACAGGCCTCAATGTCTGACTGCAGGAGGGAGCCAAGGAGAGAGGGCTGCATATGACTACAGAGGGGCACGGGCCTTCTGCGAGGCCTGGTGATTCTGGGTCTAAGCCAGCAATGTCCTGGGATGGAGGAGGGGACAATCAGGTTGGGTTTGCCCCAAGCTGCACTGGCTCCCAGAGCCACACTGCTCACCCAAGCTGCAGTTCACCACAGATGCCCCTCCCCTCGCTTTCTGTTCGTTCTCTGCTCCAGGGGCCAGTTCTCCATTCCCTTCGGGGGCGGAGTGCCCAGAGCTCCCCATGAAGGGGCCTGGACAGGCTGCCCACTGGCTGTCACTGGCAAAGTCCTCACTGGCTGCAGCCCGGAGCCCTGAGGAGAGGCAGGACCCTGGGCGTGACTCGTTTTTAGAAGCAGCCGCAAGTGGCTACGAGCTGCACGCTGGTACCTGGTTGTGTTTGCCACCAGCAGGTGGGACCAGCTGAGCCCAGCCCCTGCACACTTGTCCCACGCAACAGCCTCTCTGGAGAGGGCTTTCAACAGCACTGAGGCTCCAGATTCACTTCGGTTCTTCTGCCCCGAGCTCTGCAGCAGAAACCAGAGCGAACGCCGGAGCCAGGGGAGGGGCAGGGGAGCTGCGGGCAGGGTCGCAGGCACCGCCAAGCTCATTCTGGGGAGAACCAGATTCTCTCTCGTCAGTTCGGAAAGGAAACGCTGAGCTGCGGAGGCGCACAGGGCTCCCGTGCCGAGGAGAGCCAGGAGTTCCTTTACCCCGCATCGTTTGCAGGCACGGGAGCCTGGCGCGCCAAGCCTCTCCGAAAGCAGCCAGTGGCTTGTGCTTACGACAGCCTGCACAATTCACCCCACCCCCGGAGCCTGCTACAGCTGTGGCTGACAGAGGGGCTGGCCACTTTGAGGTCCCAGGTTCAATGCCCAGTGCTGACTCCCCCCGTCAGAGCATCCCAGAACAAGCAAGGTGATGCAGTGAGTGGATGTGGGCTTGGACGCCTGCCACCAAGCTTCCCCCCGACCTCTCCCCGCACTGTGCTCAGAGACATTCACAAAACCAGCCTAACCTGGATTAAAGTGGGACAGTTACTTGGATAGCGTTGCCTAGCAACGGCCGCTCTCAGGCAGCGAGACTGATGGCCAAATTCGGCATCCAGGAGGCATTTTGCGCCCGGGACGTAGTCACCTAGTAAAGGGACCTCACACTAATGGAACGAGCAGAGTATTTGGTTTGCGTTCCCTCACACTGGGTGCTGCGGTGCCCTGCTAGCTGGGTGAAGGTCGTTCTTAGACACCACATGACAAACCTTGGCTCTGATGGCTAAAGCTCAAGGTGCCAGGGACTGAAGTAACTTTTCCCAGCCTGCGCAGTGCACGGACAATGGTCCAGCTGCCGTCTCCTGCGCTCACCCAGCAGGAATGATCTGGTGCAAACTCTGCAGAGGAAAGTCTAAAATCTTTCCGGGGCATTTAAAATCTAAAACTCCCCGGGAAACATTCCAATGGGCCTTATGCATCTTGTAGGAATTTTTATGTTTTGCCAGAGCACAGTCCTCTTAAAGAACCAGATGCCTTTTGAGGACAACCCAGCACCGATACTTGGGTCTTCTTTGCACAGACGTGGAGCTACGAACGGGCAGGGGAAACACCAGGCAAGGAGCAAGCCCTGTGTGCACGTCCTGGCCACTTGCCCCCATTCTGCAACCTCCCTGCTACCCAGAGACATCCAGTGCTGCTGGATTTGGGTTGAAATTTGGGTTGAAATTTTCTGGGATTTTTAGACTGAACACACCATTTTTTAAAATAAAAAAACCTAAACATTTTCAAATTGTGGGTTTCTGTTTGGAAAAAACACCCAACTTTTTTCACCCGCTCATCTCAAAACAGACGGATTCCCCCCAAAAGAAGAATCTCAGGGAGGGCGTGGAGGGGAAGTTGCCTGTCGAGAAAGGGAGACCAGCCTGGTCCCAGCGAACTGCCAGCCATTTCTTTTCCCTAGTGCAGCAAGATTCCCTGCCTTGGACAACAAGGTGCAGGTGGGCAAATGAAGCTCACAGGGCCCGACAGGGCTGCATGCTGGCTAGCCCTGGGGAAGGGGCAGGCCGCAGCAGAGCCATTCACTAGAGACGGCACCAGGCGAGGCCTGCCCACTTTCCATTTTCTAAACTAGGACTGACGCTGAGCAGAAATGGCCAGTGCCTCAGACGTGGCTCCCACACCACCCTGGCCTTCGGGGGGAGGAGAGCAGCGCTGCTGCTGAAGAAGTGAGAAGATGGCGGCAGCAGGGGGAGCCCCATCTAAATGGAGACAGGGCCCAATTCCCTCAGCAACGTTGGAACGATTCAACGAGGGGCAGAGGTTGCGAGACGTGCAGCACAGAAATACTTGGTGGGTGGAAGCCTCTTATGCGATACAAAGAGCAGAGTCGAAGACTGCAGGCTGCCTTACCGCCCCAAAACACATTACAATGGGGGTTAAATCAAGATTCACCCTCACTCCCCCTTCGAATCTCTCTCTTGGTGCATGCAAGAAGCCCCAGGGCAAGGAAGAGCAGTTTAATCCCAGTATTTATGGGCAGAAACAGGCTGACCCTACCCGGTCTGTATTCAGTTTTAACCCCCGCCACACAACCAAGCAACAGCCACATCCCAACACAGCAGGGCCGCACAAACAGGGTTAGAATAGCACGGAGTGAGGCCTCGAGGCTGCAGAGAATGGGGCTGGCACATCCCAGCCTTGCCATCGGACTGCTCCACTCTCTGCAGAGAGTCCCTGGGGCCTCTGGAAGGAGGGATGGGGTCTGATGCTCTGGCTGCCCAATGCATCCAGGGGAGGGCAGGGAGAAACCATCCTGGCCGGCTGCTAAATTTGACTGACCAGAATTCAAACTGGGGCAGCGGCACAGAACGAGACCGAGCTCTGGAGACTTCCTAGACCCTTGAGGGCGAGGGTGGGCATGAGGCAGTGACCCTCGCCGGATGTCAACACAGAGGAAAGCCAGAAGCTTAAGTCAATGCCAGCAGTGATGAAGATGTGCCAAGATATCCAACCCTGCCCCCTCTGCCACACCTCCTCCCCTCAGAGGGACACCTCAACAGACCAGAGAGTTGCAAAAATGTTTTCCCCAAAGCCCCAGGTGCATCAAACCAGAGCCGCGAAGGAGGAAGGGGAAGGACCCAGTGAAACAGCCCCACTCCTGCTTTGCTAGCCCCCATCCTGACACCTCATCCCTTGACTCACAGGAAGCTGAACAATTAGCTGTGTAGGGATCGAACAAGCCACGCCACCCTGCTACCTCAGCAGCCTGTCGCCTCATCCGCCCGGCCACGGAGGTGGACAGTCCCACCCAGAGACACACTGCTCGAGGGGACTGCCTCTGGGCAGGGGCCAAACTGCATTGCTAAGCAGGTTCAACACATCCTGCCCCCTCCAGGCATTAGCCTGGCAGAACCCACAGGGGCCAAGTTGGCACAGCTGGGTGGGGTTGGTCATGAAACATTTCAGACCTGCTTTTGGAGGGAAAACCACAGGGACAATTTCCCACGCTTTTCTTTGGCGGGGGAGGAGGATACACAAATCTGAAGCATCTGGAGCTGCTCTCGTTCCAGCCCAGCTCAGCTCCATCCTCTCTGAGTCAGCTCTGCTCCCTGGAGCCAGGGTCTGCAGCTCTGGCCCACGTTAAGCACCTCACTTCACTCATCCTCTCAGAGTGCAAAGGGCGCAGCCTCAGCTGCCAAGGGCTTCATGCCTGCACTAAGGGGCCCTGGCACTGCTGGGCAAACATCCTGCCCTCCCAAGGGACTCTCGAAAGCCAGCAGGTCCCCAAAGGAAGATGAAGATGCTGCAGCTCCTTTCAAGAGAGGTGGGGACTATTTCTTCATGCTGGGCAGCATCACGGGATGTCATGATGGTCTTGCTAGGAGGGGGGAAACCTGGACGCTTTCCTCTCTGATCGGTCTGGAAAAGAAGCTCCTTCCTTCGCCTCCAAAGGCTAAATCCACGCCCCCAGGAAAGTGGTTTTGTCCAGCTGGGGCCTGCGGCAAACATGCAGACTGAAGAGCCAACTGCTGAGAAAGTTACTTCTGAGGGTGCTTTGAAGAGAAGCCAGCAGCTGGTTTTGACCCCGGTTAAACGGGGAAGGGAGAGGGTGGAAAGAACTCTGCTGCAGCTGCCTGTGGCACTTCCGAGTTGCCAGTTCCAAATACAAAGTGACAGGAGCTGCCTCTACAGAGACACACTGTCTCGATGGGCTGGAGGATCCCTGCTTCCTGCTGCCAGGCACTGCTTCCCCGAGGCTGCTGGGAGGGATTCGCACATGCCAATGCTCCAGCTCACTTTGTTCTCCACCCAGAACCTAGGCTGAGATTAATTTGCTGGCCATGGCCAATACCACACTGAGCTGCTCCCCAGCGGGCTGCCCTTTTTTTGGGCCACACTCAGTTCTTTGTTCTTTGCCTTGTTTCCTTGGTGTCTTTGTTCTGCCGGTTGTCGGCCCCTCTCTCCATCTTTGTTCTTTGCCACTCTTTGTTCGGCATGTCTCTCTCCCCTCCTGCCGTGGAACTGGCTCTGGTGGCGGGTGACTTGCTCAGGGGCGTGGAAACACAGTGTGCTCCTCTCAGCTCCTGTCCACAGTGGGTCGCTTCTTTGCTTACCTTGGAACTCCCACAATATCCCGGCTTCTCCTTTTCCCCCAGGTTCATTCTCTTTCCATGGTGGAAGGAGCTGCCAAATCTGGCCGCGTGCTCTGCTTTGGCAGTGAGGCTCCAGAAGACAGTTGTGATCTTTGCCGCTTCACTTCTCACCCTCACCTCCCACGAAGGAGCCCCCTCTCCAGGGATCCCTGGGAATGAAAAGCAACTTGCAACCCTCCCACCCCCGCCCAAGGCGGCTCCCCTGTGACCGAGGCTGGGAGAAGCCAGAGAACCACTGAAGTAAGCTGCCGGAACTTGTTTTGTCGTCGGACTTCCTCTCCCCAGCTGAGAAGTGGCCAAAGCAGAGATGACGAATTCAGCAGGTGGGTTTTTACCATGGAAGGTACAAGCCACGCTAGGAACAATATCCCACCATGGCTACATTCGCATTTAGTGGCTTTCAGAGCCGAACTGGAGAATTTCTCTTTTTTTATATCCAGTCTTTTAATACAATTTTAATATTCTGGTTGATCCTAAAGATGCAACATCAACTATAGAAACAGCAGCAGAAAAGCGTGGGGTACAAGACTTTTTTTATACAAAAATTTTTTTTGTTGCTTACAAAACATATGCAAAAGAAGCTAAAAAAACCAAAAGGCATTGCTATTTTGTTCTACCTAAAAAATCTCATAACTAATGTTCTTTTTAAAAAAAAAAAGAAATATTAAGCTTAGGCACAATTTTGCTGCTGGCTGCTTGAGAACAAGCCAAGAGAACACGATGCTCCCCCTGTTAACTGAGTGATATGTATTGACGGTTCCATACGTTATACTTAAGGCAATTTTTTTGTTTTGTTTTTGACCAAGTGTTTGTTTCTTTTTAACGCCCCTTAAAGCATGCCAGGCTCCTCTCTCGTGTGTCAGTATTAGCAGTACTAAAGTTTATGGTTCAAGACGGCTGCAGGTCACACCGAAGGTTTGCTTCCTACCCATCTCTGTATCCAGGGGAACAAAAAGATCTACAAATAAAGAGAAACAAAAGGAAAAAAGGAAAAAAGAGGAAACCCAAGTGAGAATAATACTAGGTTCCTTACACATGGAAGTGTCAAGTTCATACAAACGGGCCTCATCTCAGTGGGAGAATTATACCCTGTGCAATTAAAACACGTGCCAGTAGCATATCAGAGACACGAAGGGGGAGAGGTATTGAACCAACTTCTCTAATAGCCTGGGGCCGACACAGCTACAACTGCACTGCAAACAGCATGTGATTGAACAAGCAAACACATGAATGGCCCTGTTTCACCGACATTTCTCTCTGCATCCTGGCATAGCAGGAGCGACACCAAGAGTGGGCTGGCTAACTGGGACTGGCCAACAGCAGGGAGGGGACTGGGTGCTACATGGCTTTACAACACAGCAGTGGCAGCTTGTGGCATGAAGCTTGGAGCTGGTACTGAGGGCTGGAAACGGTTTTATTTTTCAATCCCCCGTTGCAGCAAACAGATTTAAACGGAAATCCCCCTGGCCTGCAGGGACTAAGGAAAACTGGAAGGTGAACACAAATGCTCCACAAACTTCTGCGAGCAGGCAGGGGAGGAAGGGTTTGAAGGGACGGAGTAAAGCGTCCATGGCCATCCTACTGTAGGCCTATTAATACCCCATCTTGCTCCTCATAGCAACTATGATAGTCCTTGCAGAGCACGTGGCTTTAACCAGGCTTCAGTTTTCTGACCCGGTTTGTATGTGGATGCGCTCTGTGCAGAGACAGGGGTAGAAAATAACCTAGTCAGGAACTGATGGAATTAAATGTCTCTACGTCTGCTTCATTTATAGACAAGCTAAAGAATCTTTCTAACTTGCACTGCAATATTTTCAAACGGGAATCCTATCCCATCACTCATCCTAATGGACAGAGTTAGAGGGCTCGCTCTGACGGGCCAGAATCAGGCATTTTCGTTTGCTCCACTGGTTGCTGGGAATTTCATTGACTGATTAAAGCCAAGCTGTAAAATGTGTCATGATATGCGCCGATTTCCAAGAGACACTGACACAGCTGAGCGTGTTGGAACCCGGCGGGCAGCGGGCGATACCTTCACATGTGTCCAACGGGGTTGTGACCATCTCCTAGACCAGGGTGCGAAGCTGAAAGTGTCATCTGGGGATCTCCTACTACTCCGGACACTTTCTCCTCTTCCCGGCGCTTCAAGCAGGCAGCTTTAGGGTTCAGATTGCGCTCTATGCCAAACAGAGCAAAGGGAGGGGGTGGGGAGAAACACTCAATTCGTGCAATAGCATTAGAGAGCAATAGCATCCGAAAGAAAAAGCCCGGAGTCCCAGACAGAAGCATTGGAACGCCCAAGGAAGTAACCCCAGTGCAAGCCTTCTGTAACCCTTCTGCTCCATGTAATCGCTGCCTGCCAGGGCAAAGCTTCTTTCCCATGCAGGAATACTGGGCCAATCGAACACGTACTGCTTTAAAAATAGCCGGCAGGTGGGCTGAAGACCTTTAAGATGGAGTTTTCCTAAGTCACCAGGTGGACTTTGGATGACCAATTTCCATATATTACATGTTCAAACCCCATAGATGAGGCTTTGGGAAATCTCAGCCCAAGTGTTTTCAACTGCAGCTCGCCACTGGCATTGCAAACATTCAACCTTGCAACCAAAGCTTCAGATATCAACACATCTCCCGAGCCAGGCACACACAAACGGGTGGGAAGAGAAAGGTCCCAAAATGCACCTGTCCCGTTACCATACCTCGTACTTGCTGCTCCAAGCCCAGAATGACCTGCACCGCTTGCTGAAGGATGATCAGTTTGGTCTGTGCTTTGTCCGTTTTTAAGTGCATCTGACACATGCGTCCCAGCTCTTTAAAGGCCTCGTTAATGTCCCGTACACGCACCCTTTCCCTGGCGTTATTGGCCATTCTCCTCTCCCGGTCCCTCAGATCTTTGTCCTCCAGTGACAGGGCCTCGTCTGTACTGCTGGGTTCACAGCACCACAGGGATTAGTCAGGGAGGGTGTAGCCGACAAGGGGCTGGGTCAGTTGCTGTGCTGATAGTGCCACTAGCGTCCACTGCAAAAAGTTCAATCCACCTCACATTGCAGAAGCCAATTGAGAGCGGAGACAGGAACTCGCCCGATTTTCGGGTTCCATATCTCAGAGAGCCAAGCTAAGGTGCTGCCAGCACTAGGTCACCCTCTCTGCCCAGGGACAGCACGCCCGGGAGGGGGGAAGAAGAGGACTGACACATGGGGAGGAGGGGGAGGGAAAAGGGGGGCTGGGAAGAGCGATCTTTTCCATCGCCTTCATGCTTTCAGATTAGCATGCGCACCCTGCGCACCTCATCAGAGCCAGTCGGAAAAGGGGGCGGTTCTCCCAGGGAAAAACGGTAACTTTTCACAAAAAGTCTCAGTCGAAAACCAGACGGTTTTCAGCTAAAAACAACCATTCTGGTTTTCAGTTTTCCGCGGGTGGCAGGCACCGACAGGGAAAGTTTAGTTTAGCTGAAAGCTCAATCGTCCATCCAAAACAGTCTTGGCGGAAAACTTTTCAACCAGCTATCGCAGCCCTGATAGGTCGGCCAGTTTGACGCCCACTGGACAGGTCAAGAGATAGAGGCCCAGAGAAAGAAGCACCTTGCCACAGTCCCACAACTGGTCAGTGGCAGAGGCAGGAACCAAACCCAGAACGTCTGGCTTCCAGCCCTGTGCTCCAAGCCCTGAATCAGGCAGACAGCTTGGAACGTTGAGAATTGAAGTCTGTGTTTGCAGGAGTTTTAGCCTGCAACCCCAAAACCGCCAGGAGGGCAGCTTGTCAGGCTGGGGCCAGGAATGAGGCAGCATTTACCGCATGGCTGCATCAACGCCACGAGGGTAGTAGAGTTGGCCTTGCAGAACGTCACTCTAATCCAGCTAGCGGCTACGCATCAGGGCCGGGAAACGCAGCCCCTAGCATGCTAAGGGTGCGAGTCAATGAGACTTGAGGTTCCAGAAAAAAGGGCCATGGGGGCAGACTTATAAGGCTGGGGAACCTGCCAATCCAGACTCCAAAGCAGAAGCCAGCCTCACAGAGCTGGGCACCCAAATCCCCCCAGAATTCAGTGGGAGGTGGGAACAGAAGGCCCCGATGCCCCAGTGCAGGGCTCATAAGGACGGCCGACCTGGTCCAAATTAGGGTTGGTGACGAGAGTGACTGAGAACTTTAAAACCATGGCCTCTCGGCAGCCTTTTCCCTGGCCAGGCGGCTGTGCTGTGCGTGGCACCTCAGTGGTTCTGCTATTCTGGCTGTGTCTAGAGCAAGAAACCAAGAGGGCTTCTCCTGGGGGTAGCCTGCAATGCACAGACCTGCTGGCAGCACCTGAAGAGCTTGGCTCAATCTGCAGCACCCTTCCCCTCCGCCTCCCGCCTCGGTGCAGGGACGACCTTCTCCCCCAGAGCAAAATTCGCACAGGAAAGAAAAACTGCCTGAAGGGTCCTGGGTCACGGCCTCCAGCTGGAGTCGGGCTGCTTCAGCCCCAGAAGAACCGGATGGGATTAGACCGTCAGCCACGAGAGCAGTAGCAGGAACACAGGCTGGCTGACCAGCGCCTGGTGCACCGGTGACCGAACAGAAGTGACTTGTGCTTGGTCCTGTTCCTGACTCCTTCAGGCCCTCCCGCCCTGGGAACCAGGCTTTCAGGATCAGTGTGCTGGGAAATCCTCTGTGAGGAGAGCGCCAGCGCCTCGGAGAGCAGAACACCTGGCTTCCCGGCCAGCTTCTCCTTCATCTCCCTGACCCCAGACACTCCAGTAACGGCTCCAACCTCAGCAGAAATCCTAGTTGGCTGTGACGCTGCCCTGCCGGTCACCACTGTCCACCTCCTCACCCCTCGGCCAGCGACGGCTGCTGGAACCGCTGTCTGCCATCTCCTGCCCTCTGCCGGCGCGAGGAAGTGCTGCTGGGCACTCTTCCGTGGGCAGGACCAAGCTGCGGTCTGTCCCCTGAGCACTGGGTCCCTTGGAGCACTGGGTCCCAGGGTTCCCTCTAAGCTGCGGGGGCTGCCCAGCTTCACACGTGATTAATCAGCCATGCCCTGTGCAGAGCTGACTGCCTGGGCGGGGCTGATTAATCTCGTGTGAAGCGGGGGAGTGAGGGGCTGCCCTGTAGCTTAGAGGGAACACCGCTCGGTACCTAGCCCCGCCATGAACCGCACTACGTGGATCTGCGTTGCCTGGCCATTTCATGGCCCAGCTCTCATCACAGCCTCCAAGCTACTGTGGTTTTCCACGTCTGCATCATAAAACGGACTGACTGTCGTCAGAGGCTCCATCTCAAAGGGGGCTCGGCGCCATCTGCCCGGGGGCGTTCCTCAGCACGGAACGCTCTGGGACGCGCACGGCAGGGCCTGCGGGGGAAAGAGGCATCTCTCTCCTGAGACGCGGCCCAGAGAACGGAGGCGTTCTCGCCCTGGCTCTGAGTGCCGGCAGGCGGCTGGGGGCTTCCACCTCTGAGCAAGGCTTTAAAAAGGGACAAGCGTGAGGAGACCAAAGTGAACACGGTGCCAACTCTCTCTCGCCCGCCCTCCCCATCAGCAAGCAGCAAGTACAAGGTAGAGAGTGGGACCACCGAGAGGTCACGGCTGGGGACTGTCTGTAGGAGAGCGGAAAGAACGGAACAAAAAATAACAAAAGGAAGGGGGGAAAGGGAGACAGGAAAAATATACGTTACAAAAGGCAAAATGCTACAAACTGCAGAGAGGCACAAAAGAACTCCCATGTCACAGTGCAACAGCAGAGGCCAGCAGGGGGCAAGGAGCCAGGCACAAACCATGGATTCATAGGACCACAGGCTCTGCGGGAAGGAAAGGGGTTAACCGGCCACAGAGGCTTTTGCAAGGATGGCTGGAGGGGCCGGGGGAGTTAATAGGGAGCATGCTCTGCACAGTGTTACAGAAAAAGCATCAAACCCCCTTGCTGCTCAGAGCAGGAAATAAACCCAACAGCTTCCTCTTCGGCTGGACTGAACACACCCGCAGAGACCCAGCACCCCGGGGGCAAGTGCCAACAATGGGCACCGGCTGGTAAAGCCACACTGCCCTGGCAGGAGAAGGGCTTCAGACCAAACCACTGTCTCTCCATGAGAGTCTGTTCAAGAGAGGTGCTGCTAAGTGCAAGATCTGAACTGCAGAATGTGCAACATTCCCTTGAATTTTTCCCATCCATGCGCGGAATAAACCTTTTTATGTGTGCCAAGGCCTGTGCCAATGTGCACCACCAGCAGAAAAAAAAATAATCAACGTGTGCTCTGTCCACTAGCTGGGCGGCCCTGGAATCTCTCCTGAGCGGGCGCCTAAGCGCCCAGCTTACAGGGAACACGGGTGGTGTCTGGGGGGGTCCTCAGTGTGTAGCTAGAGCTGAGCTGCTCCCAGACAGCAGGCTCTGAGGCACAGGACGCCCAAATGTGGAGGGCGCCCCCCTCCTCTGTGCTTGTCACCCACCCGCCAGTTCTGCCTCTCTGCTCACAGTGCCTCCTGCTGGAGCACTTCCTGCCTCCCCCCTCTGGCCCAGCTGCTCCTAATGCTGCCTGCAGTTCCTCCAGCTCCCCTCCAAGTACCTAGCAAGCCCCCCCCAAGCAGGGCAGGCAGCATGCTGTATTTCCTACAGATGCTGTGACGGCAGCAAAGGATGGGCAGGGCTGCCCTGACAGATGCTGCCACCGCCTGTGTTCTCTCAGACACGCCTTTCGCTATGACCCAGGGCGGGGACACTCTCTGCCGTACACGAGGGCAGCGCTCTAGAGAGGTTAGGGCAGCGCTGAGAGGCGCACACAGGCCCCCACCCCAGGGAAGCTCTCGCAGTGCATTCGAACACACATGCAGCACATGCAGCAGCTTCAAAAACAAAACCAGAGAGCAGAGCAGGGATGCAAAAGATAAAACTTAAATAAATAAATAAATAAAAAAGAAGAGAGACACTTTACAGGCCATGAGACCCCAAGGCAGCGCTGGGGGAAGGAGGCCAGCGCCAGGCCCCACTGCACAGGGGAGACAGACAGACAGCCCCGTGCCGATCAGATACGTCAAATATCACCACTCTGGGAGCCTCACTGACCTCTAACTTGTTGCTCCAGGTTCAGTATGACTGATACGGCCTGGTGTAGGATTAGCAGTTTGGTCTGCGGTTTTTCGCTGTTAAGGTGGAGTTGGCACATGCGTCCGAGCTCTTTAAAGGCCTCGTTGATGTCACGGACCCGTAGACGCTCACGGGCATTATTGGCGACCCTTCTCTCTTTCTCCCTCTCGGCTTTTTGCTCTGGGGGAAGAAGATCGTCCTCCTCATCCTCATCTTGACTAATGGTTTAAAATAAGAATGAGACAGGGACATTCCTCGTGGGCACGCTCAGCACTGGACAACTCACAAAAGCAAACACACAATTGCAGCATCCCGATTATCTCCGCACCGAAGGGACTATGTGAACAAGTGAGTATCGCCTCGCCGCAATGGGCGGGAGCTTCGCGCCCCCTTCCCCCCCCCCCAGCACAAGAACCTTTGCAGCCTAGGTGCAGAACCCCTGTGCTCCCATTCCCCCCTTGGACACGCTTCCACGGGATGGATGCCGCTCAGAACCAGCCAGCGGGAATGGTTCAAAGGAACAGCCCAGAGCAGTGCAATCAGCCCGGAACGCCCTGTCACCAGACCCAAGCCTGGCCAGGAACAGGACGGGATATTTACCCGGGGAACGTCAGCAGGCAGAGCAAGCGTTGGTTCCACATACAGTTTGCGGGAAGGAGGAACTATGGGGGAAGGCTTTGGGGCGTAAAGCAGCCACTAATGAAGAGGAGGGGAGGGACTTTCCCCTCCAGGCAAGTTATCACCTACTGCTTCGAAAGCAGTTGGAACTGGCCAGTGTCAGATACCGGGTTAGATGGGCCCCTGGTCTGATCTAGTCGGGCTATCCCCACATAACTGGCTGGGACAGAGAATCCATATAGTCCAGGTGCGTGTAGTGAAGAGACCACTCAGGTTCCACTACTGGGCTGGGCAAGATGCGGCCCGCCTAACACTTTGATCCGGGCTATTTATAGCCTGCTGCCGGTGCCACCGAATTTCCAGGCAGCGGCTCAGGCAGCAGGCTCCTATTTAAATGGCTCCAGGTCATTGTGCTGCCTGTCAGAGGTCGGCGCCTCGAGCCCTTTAAATAGCTGCAGCAACTCTGGGCAGCTGCCAGGGAACGCGGTAGCAGCGGAGCCAGGAGCTGCGAGCCCTTTGCTGTGTTTTTAATTCAAAGTCTCCAGCCCCAGACCACTGTGGGGGGAGGCTAGTCCCCAACCCTGCCATTCCCACCCTCCCCCCCATGCTGGCCCAATGCAACATACCAAAATTCATTAAGTGGCCCCTCCGTGAAAATTATTGCCCACCCGCGTTCTGCCACCTCCTGCGGACAAGCTGGCAAGGAGACTGTCCGGCGTCAGAGGCTGATGCCTTGTCTATTGGTCACTGGGGGAGCCACCCCCACCTCCCTACCTTCAGCTGCTGCCTTATCCTCCCTGCCTTTGGCAGGTGCCGCTCTGGTGGAATGGGGGTGGCTGCCCACCTACCTGCTTCCTGGGCAGGTGGCACTTGAACCCCCCAACCCCAGGTTTGTGAGGCTGATGCCTTATCCATTAGGCCACTGGAGGACCCACCCAACCTCCCTAGCGTCAGCCACTGCCTTATGCAGTCAGCCGTTCCCAGCACAGCCCAGATCCAGGAAAGCAAGGCCACGACTAACACCCAAGACCACCCAGGCAGCTGAGCTGCAGTCTGCTTTGATCTCCGGCGCTTGGCCTGTTTCTTGCTCACTAGGCCTGTTTCCAGTCCCCTCCCAAAGTGTCACAAATCCCATTTAAATCCTAAGAAGTGGCCTCAAACCCCAAGGGCGAGCGAGTAGCTTGGGGCAGAGCGGGGGTCTTGGCAGGGCCGAGGGACAGCATCCCTGAATCCAGCTAGCAATCACGTCCTTAGCGGGAGGGAGGCCAACAGGACACCCCCCCCCACCCAGCCTTCTCTTCTGCCCCCCACCCATAACAGAATAAATGAAGGGAGAGACCTGTTCAAAGAGCACCTTGTTCTGTTCCGCGACGGCTTCATTTCCTTCTTCTCTTCCTCCGAGTTATCGGCCACCGACGTGTTCTCCTCGTCCTCCTTCTCTTCCCGCTTGATTTCACTGGTTCCTGAGGAGACGCTGGCTCTGCCCAGCCCCCCCCTGTCAAGCCTGCAGTGGAATCAAAGCAGCACGCGGCTGTTGGAGAGAGACCGACTGGGCGGGGATAGGACAGAATGGAACCTGCTTGCAGTGCCGGCAGCGGCTAAGGTGACGGGCTCCTGACACCTCGATCTCCAGTCACTTGTCGATAGGCTGGATAATCCTAGATCTGCACAGCATCTCTCATCCCACAGGACCCGTCATGTCCCTGCAAACCAGCCGCCTCTGGGGAGAAGGGCAGGCGATCTGCCGCAGGGAGGGGAGGCTGGAATTTGGGCCAGCCCCCGGATAACATGCTACTGGACCACTAAACCCACACTGAGCGGGCAGGGCCCCTCGGTCTCACCCCAGAGGCCCACAGCCCAACAACTGCACAGAGCTCAACTCACCGGCTGGGAAGGAGGGAGAGCGGGGACTTCCCAGCTGGAACTTGGCCCAAACCTTGCGAGTGAGGTGTCTGAGGCCGTGTGTTTCGACACCTCCAACCACACGGCTGGCTGGAAGCAGCTGGGCCATGCGGTTAATGTCAGTCCAGAACCACAGCCGCCACCAATAGACAGACTGGCTCTACACCCACCACGGACAGTGCACGGGCGGGTTTGCCCAGGCAGGCTCTATCCCCAATGTCCCTGGCTACGTCTACACTAGAAGCTGGGGGTCCGATTCCCATCTACACAGTCTAGCATGAGCCAGTGCAACCGCAGCAGCATGTGCAGAGACACTGAAACCAATGGGTATGAAATCGGCCAGCCCTCGGCCACCACGCCCCACGCTGCTATTTCCACCTGCACCATCGTGAGGAGAGCTGGTGGGAGTACAAGCACGGGCGCAGTGGAGCATCGTGCCCCTCGCTCGTCCTGTCCCCATCCCCTAAGACACACATGGCAGCGCCTCCAGCAGCTTGTTCCAGCCTGCTCCAGTGCCCACCAGCTTCGCAGCCCAACGGCAACCACAAGCCAAGCAGGGCTGCAAGGACCACGTGCAACCGACCGCAGGCACCAGGCTGCACGGGCAGGGCCGGGACACGGAACTGAAGGCCTTTGACATACGTGTCCTGGTCAGTCACTGGACATCGCCCGGGGTGGGAGCCGCTCAAGCGACACGTGCTCCCCGCTGCAACCTGTATGCGTGCTGGGCAACCTCTCTGGCATACTGGGCGTAACCCTGTCACCAAGCCGGGCCAGGGTGACCAGCCAGCAGAGAGGTGGGCAAGGCGGAGGGGGAGGCACCACCTTACCACTGTACGTCTCTTGCTGCCTGCCGAGGTCTGGGAGCGAGCTGGGCTGCGACGGGAGCGTCACGTGGTTGTGGAGCATGCTGGCGTTGCTGGACAGCCCGTCTTCGGGGTGACTTCCTCCCACCTGCAGCAGATGGAGCAGAGCCGTCTTTCAGGGCAAACACGAGGGCCAGGAGACTCCAGGCGCTGTTCAAACAGAGCCTCCCCGCGCCAGGGTCTGCACCCACCCAGCCTACGTGCTCCTTTTCTCCGCTCCCCAGCGACATCCAGCCTGAGCCGGACTTCCTCCCTCTCCCCACCAGCCTGGGGAAAGGTGATAGAGTCGAGTAGCTTCAAGTTGCTTCTGTCCCAGCTCCTCTGTGGGGCCGGAGAGGGTGAGTGGGAAGCAGCACGCCCTGCTTGTGCTGCAGGTAATTCAGACTAGGCTGAACCACAGGCCGTCCCCTCACCAGCAAGAGCTACACCTGCATGGGCTTCCAAAGGAAGACCCGGACACTGGGTGAGACTCAGCCCTGCAAGCCAGGCTGCACCGGTCAGACTTGCCTCAGCAAATCTTTCCTTCCCACACGTTGGAGAGTCTCCAAGGGGCTGCCCCACCATCCCCCCCGAGAAGGAGCCTTCACCGGAGAGCACCTCAGGGAACACAACGGCCTCCTGCTCCCCCGGCCCCCTGAAAGTCTGGACGCGGGTCTTCGGGCTAGCGGTATCTCAGCTGAGCCGAGAGCCCCTTACCTCAGCCCCCCGGACTGTAAGAAACCCAGTCCCTGCTCACAGGAGTGTAGAATCCCAGGGCTGCCATACGGAGGCCTCGCCCCTCATGCATGTTATTTGTAAACAAGTTGATCCAGGCTCGTTGTTTGTAAACGAGCACCCGGGAAGCTTGAAACGCCCCCCGCCCCGGCCCTGCAGCAAACGCTCCTCCCCATGCTCACACCCTGGGGGAAGCTCCCGAGCCTTCTCCCTTCAAGGGAACAGAGCCCCCTCACGCGCACGGATCACGCCTGATCCTCCTGCCGCGCCCAGGCCGAGAACATCCTGCAGCCATTCCTGAGGGAGGCAGGCACCAGGCCATGCTCTTCTCAAGTAGGCCATTATTCAGTGAACAACAAGAGCAGGTGGTGCTGGCCTCCAAGGACTCACGAGGGAGTAAGGCCCAGGACTCACTCAGCAATAAACCAGGGCCGGGGACCTTTTTTTGGACCACGGGCCGCATACAAGTGAGAAGAAAACCCCTAACGCTCCCTCCCCCCCCCACTAACGTGGCCCCCGACTGAGGAGAAAGACACTCCCCACATCCCCCTCACACACCAGAGCCTAGGGGAGCCCAGCCCAGTAGGTTTTGTGTGCTCCAGCCCTGCAGTGGGGAAGGGGAACTGGAGCACCAATGCGGGCTCCCCAGTGCTGGGGAGGAGGGGGGGAAGGGACGCCCTGAGCTTTGGGGGGCCAGATCCAGACCAGCTGGGGGCTGGATGCAGCCCCTGGGCCTTAGGTTCCCTACTCCTGAAGTAAACCCTGTTTGAGCACTCTCAAGTCTACTGAAACACCCTTCGTTCCAGGGTCTGTTGTCTCCCCTCCCCTGCTTGGAAGGCCTATTCTAAGAGGGGCTTCTTCCACCCCTACCTCAGCAGGGAACAACGTGACCTTCAGTTTTCATGCTAACTAGCATCATTTCCTGGACAGCCTGGGCTCGCCCGGAGCCCTGGCTGGCGTCCTACATTCTGGGCTTGTCTACATGAGGAGCTGCAGTGCAAACCCTGCGTAAACATTCCTAGTCCAGCTTAAGCCTGTGGCTTGCTTCAGTCTGGCTTAGTTCACTGGCAACAGGATTAAAGACCAAATGGAGAGTATTCACACACGTTCACGGGGTCATTAAATTAGCACAAGTTGAACCTCTCTAGCCCGGCATCTTTGGAACCTGACCAGTGCCGAACCAGAGAATTTGCTGGAGTACAGGAGGACAGTATTTTCTAGCAGCATCACCAAGACTTCCACTGCTGGCTGGGCTCCTAGCAGACACATGGGGGTAAATTAGAGCTGAACAATAGCACAGAACATTGAGAGCCAAGACTAGTGGCTGTAAACAAACTTTATGGGATCACGCTTACGTGGACATCCGGCTAACTAAAACCACGCCGGACCATGGATGTTGCTGGACTAGAGAGGTTCCACCTATACCTGTACCTATATGTCATAGAACTGGAAGGGACCTTGAGAGGTCATCAAGTCCAGGCCCCTGCCCTCATGGCAGGACCAAGTACCATCCCTGACAGATTTGCCCCAGATCCCTAAGTGACCACCCTTAAGGATTGAACGCAACCCTGGGTTTAGCAGGCTGATGCTCAAACCACTGAGCTATCTGCCCCCGCCCCATACGAGTCTGTGTACCCTGGAATGTAAACTCTCCGGCTACGGGGCTGTACAGCCCCCCAGTATGAGGCCCTGGCGTCCAGGCGCTATTGCAACCGTCCCAACTCACCAGACTTGAATGCCTGTTCCCGAGAGGCATAACCGAAGTGGGGAAGGCCTGGCTGAGCCCCCCCACGGAGGCGCTGTGACCAGGGGCCGATCCCAGCAGGCTGTGCATGTCTCCGTGGTTGGCCGGCATGGCGGCCGTCTGGCCCACCGCATGGTTCCTCAGCACATGGATGGCTTCATCCAACCTGTCTTCCATTTTATTTTGCTGGGCAGGGCAAAGGGGTGGGGAAAATTAAAGACTCGATTAGCATTTAAAAACGGTGCCTATCTGGCATTCCACCACAGTGTCCGTGCAGCCACAGACCCACTGGCTGCAAGAGCCTGGATACAAGCAACGCCTAGCGGTGTATTAGAAAGAACAAAACCTGTATGTGATGATGTAGTGGGGAGACTGCCCCACTCGGGTGAGGAAGGGCGCAAAGCAGGCCAGAGGGAGCCAGTTCCACTTGCTGGGGCAGCCCTGATATAAGAGGCTGCTCAGCAGAGCAGAGAGCAGTTGGTCCTGACCAGCGAGGGGAAGGACTCTTCCCCAGGAGCAGGGCTGGGCAGGCTCGGAGAGCAGAGAGAGAGGAAGGTGCCAGCCTGACACCTGCCAGGCTGCAGCCTTGAGACTAGGCTGAGACGGTGCAAGGGTCACAAGGAAGTGGTCCAGGGAATGGGTCATAAGGACAAGGAGGGCAGGACCTGGCTGCTGCCAGAAAGTCCCTGAGGGGGGACCCAGAATAGGAGGCAGGCCTGGGTCCCCTTCCCCGCTTTGCACTGCAACTAGCTATGCAGAAGCATGGCCTGTACAAGCTATGGCTTGTCCCCGAGACAAGGGGCTAGACTGTGGGGCTGCAGCGGGCCACAGTGGCAGGGGAAGGACCGAGGACTGCCGACACCCCTGGCAGGGGCAAGAACGGAGGGGTAGGCACCGCTGGAGGGCAGCGTCCTGATGAGGCGGCTGCGATCCAGGGAGTGATGCGGGTTCAGAGAGCGGCACAATGACAGGCGGGACACGGACCAGAGGGCAGCGCTCGGTGGACTGAGCTAATTCCAGGACTCACCAGCAGGAGGCGCCACAGCCACGAGCGGTCTGGCCTCCCACCCCTCGGCTCGCTCCTGGGAGAAAGCTTCCCACTCGGGCTAGGCGATTACGTAAAAGCTCACAATGTGTTTCCTTGCACCTGCCTCTGACGGGCGTCAAACAGGATGCGAGGCTGGGCAGCGGGGCTTGGCCATGCCTGGAGTTCAGGTGTGATGCTGGCGGCACACACACTTCAGTGCACCGTGCACCCTCCGCCTAGCTCTGATGGGTGACCCGGTGGTGCAATGCGGCTCAGAAGAGCAACGGGTGCCACAGGGGCGGGCTCCCCCGGGCACTCCCCTGCCACATTTCCAGCCAGCCGGAAGCGAGTGTTTTAAATTAACTGTTGATGCTCCCCACAGAAAGGGAGCAGGGAGGGAACCTGAACCGGCTCGACGTGATACTCACTAACGTGTGGAGAGTCCCTTCGTAGCTTGGGGACAAGGCGCCCTGCCCGCCCGCTCGGGGCCATTGGGAAGTGCCTGGAACAAACCACACGCAGGAGCTGTTTCAAATGCAACACTAGATGGGGCTAGAACACCACCCGCAGCCCCAAGCTCTGTGAGTGGCCATGTGTCTGCGGTACCGAAGAGGGAACACCAGGGGGACGAGGCCAGCCTCAGCTCCATAGGAAGCTCCCGGCTATGCGGAGATAACCTCACACGCCTCATCCCAAAGCCATTTATGAATGGTCAGGAAAGCATCAAATCTGGGAAAGACAGAAAACTCCCCTTCCCCGACCGGCTCTGTGTTCTGTCGTCTCAGGAGTTGCTGCGTTAGTCTGTAACTTTAAAAACCATGAGGTGTCCTGAGGCGCCTTCGTATCAGCGCTTTAGCCCTACTGCAATCCCCCCCTCTCAGAAAGCCAGGGTTTTTGCTTCTGTAAGGAAACCATTAGCCTCCAGTGAAGATCCTTTGAGCTTCAGTGTTTTCATACCCAACGTTAATGCTGTAAGAACAGCACCCGTGCGCAGGCAGCTTGTGCTTCTGGAGTTACAAAACCCAACACACACACCCCAGCACCCTGTGTGACCCCCAGTGTTCTCAAGAACTGTTGGGTGGAAGGATCTAAGAATTCGATGCCCCCAGAGAGATCTGATGCCAGACCAGCTGTGCCTGCCATGCCACAGGAAAAGGAGCGCAGTCCCGTGCTGCCTTCCCCCATCCGAGAGCCAGCAGCACAGAGATTGCCCATTGCATCTTTACGCCTGGAGGTATTTCCGGCAACAGAACCGGGAATGCCCCAGGCTGGGCTCCTGTTGCAGGAAGTGGGAGCTTCAGTCCTCTCCAGAAAGCAGCTGGAGCAGGCTGCCATGATGGGCTTTTTTTTTTTTTTGGTAAACCACAATATAAAACACCCTTTGAAACCAGTTTGAACAGCCACTAAGCCCCTCCCACGGGCACATGCTTAGTTCACAAAAGAGGGAAAAGTCAAAGGCACATCGACAAGGGACACTTGCAAAGGGGCTTTCAGCAGAGGAAAGAGGAACATCAGAATGGCCATGCTGGGTCAGACCAAAGGTCCATCTAGCCCTGTGGCCTGTCTGCTGACAGTGGCCAATGCCAGGTGCCCCAGAGGGAGTGAACAGAGCAATCAAGCAAGCAATCCCTCCCATCTTTTTGGACCCTGTCGTCCTAGGCCTTCACAACATCCCCTTGCGACGAGTTCCACAGGCTGACTGGGAGTTGTGTGATCGATTTGTTCCAACACCTCCTCTAATAGTAATAGAGAGGTAGCTGTGTTAGTCTGATCTTGCTAAAACAAAAGGAAAAACTATGCAGCACTTTAAAGACTAACAAGATGGTTTAACAGGTGATGAGCTTTCGTGGGCCAGGAAGTGGGTCTGGCCCACAAAAGCTCATCACCTATTAAACCATCTTGTTAGTCTTTAAAGTGCTGCATAGTTTTTCCTTTTGTTTTACCTCCTCTAATGACAACCCGATCTGGGCCAGTTCCTCAGATCTGTCCCCTTAAAAGAACGGCTCGGGTTTGGGAATCTTCCCCCAGGCAGCACCAAAGCTTCACTTCAGCGTGATGCAGCATCACGAGCACATGGGTAGGACTCACAGGCTGGGCTAGAGTATTTCCTGCCAGGCCACTTCTTTAGATGTTCAGCAGTGACTACAGATTTCTGGTGCCCCTGCAGACAGCCCTTAAAGGGGCAAGATTTCAGCCTCGGGGAGAGGGCAGAGGAGGGGGAGGGAGGGGAGGGAGAGTCACTCAGCATAAGGCTCATTCCAGATATCCCAAATCATTAGCCATTTTAGAAAACCCTGGCCAGAGACTACAGAAACAAGAGGTCTCTCACACCCAAACTAAACAATTCATAGGAGGTTTTTTTTTTTTTTTTTAAGTTAAAATAAGTTCAGATGTTTCCCCCCTTTTAAAAATAAAACTGGCTTGATCCGATTTCTAATTCCCCTTGCCAGCTTTCAGCAGCTCAGTGGCATCGCACACATACCTGCAAGCCCCTGAGGGGAGCCCACGGGGGTGGAGGGGTTTGAAGAGAAGTTATTGCTAGAGTGATCTGGGGAATAAATCTGAAGCGAGAGAGAAACAAAGCACAGTTAGCAAAATACAGGTTTTAAACCTGGCGCCCCAGCCCAGTAGAGCTGCAACCCTGCGCTACCCTCAGCCCCAGCTGCCTTTAGCACTACCCCACTGACTTCCACGTCTCTTTACCCTTGTCAGTTCCCCCAGCCCTGCGACTATGCAAACATTCCCAACCCACATGCTGCCCCTGGCCAGAGCGCACACTGGTACCTACGCTATTGCTGCATTCCTCCCTCGCTGCCCCCACTGCGCCTTCCCCCTAGCAAACGCCTCCCTTTGCCGGCGCCGGGCTCTTAGATGCGAGGAGGGTTCCTTGGTGTTTGACCTCTGGGAGCAGAGACACTAAGGCGCGATAGCGGAGGCAGGCGCTGCACGAACTGGCTTCTGCGCGGGGTGAGACACGGAGGGCTGGTGGACAGAGCGGGGTGGATCTGTGGCACGTAGCTCTAGGCGAGGCCTCAGCTCTAAAAGCAACCAGCTGGCTGGACACGGCCCTTCCACCAAGCCGGGGCTCCCCACGTTAACCCAACAGGCAAGTCAATGATCCCTCTCCAATGTTCACTGACTCGGAGGATATTGAGGGGAAGAATCCAGAGAAAAACTCTTACTGAAGCTAATGCTTTCCCAAGCGCATCTCCTGAGCTCCCAGCTGTGGTTCCTCTGTTGCCTGCAAGGAGAGAGAACACAGCCCTTACTCCTGTGGTTTGTGCAGGGGCACGCGCCAGCGACGCTCAGATCAGAAAAGATCGCCTTTGCAAAAACCCAGGGGCACTTACACAGAAAAGCCAACCCTGGTAAGTTCCGTGCCTGCCCACACAGTCTTGCTTGAGAGAGGGAAGGCTAATGTTTCTCTCTCTAGGCCATATCTACACAGCAGCTTAATGTCAAAATACTGGCGAGCTGGAGGACTTCTTCCTCCGACTCCTGTAACCCTCCTCGTAGGAGGAGAAAGGGCAGTCGGAGGAAGGGCGCTCTACCTTGGACTTCCTGCTGCGTGGACAGCGCCACAAGCAGAAATAAGCTATTTCGACTTCAGCTACACAACTGACATCACTCAAGTTGCGTAGCTTATTTCGGCTTTAGCTCTGCTGTATAGACGTGCCCTTAGGGTTTTAAAAAGGCACCTTTATTGCCACATCTCCCTCAGATGCCATTGCCCTGAGAGTCTGGCTTAGAACAGCAGGGAACAGGCAACATGCACTGCAGCTGCAGGGATGTTTGCCTGAGATGCCAGGCCAAAGGCACTTGGCCATTCAATGTCTTCCACACAGCAAACCCCGCTTGAGCAGAGCACGGTCTAGCCCCGCAGTCCTAGGCCCGGCCCCTCCCTCTCCCCAAACGAGGATTTCTCTGCAAAAACACCATCAAGGTCAGGATTCTCATTTCCCAGTGACCAGGCAGTTATTTCAGTCGCAGGTTTTGTAACAGGTTCAGCAGGGTTAGAGATTAAAGCACTCAGGGGTTTAGAGCAGCATTTGAACGCAGCACAAACATTTCCATTCCTAACTGGGCTGAACAGCATCTCCCCCTGCACCTTCCCCACCCGCCTCAGGTTTAACTCCTTTCTGCCGCTCACTCAGGGCTCGCGTCTCTGCACAGACCCATGAGCTGGGCATGAAAACACAGGCATGGATGGGAAGCAACAAAAAAAACTGGGCACAGAGGCCGGGGCGGGGGTGGGGGGCTCATGCAAAATCACACAGCCCCCACCCCTTCTTCTCTGCCAGATCATGCCTGATTATCCAGCAGCAGTAACCCCCACTACATCTCCTGCCCTGTAGAGTAACTCCAGGCCTACATGCGACAGGCGAGGGATAAGACCTGGTGCCAGGCTGACAGAGCGTATCCCAGACATGGCTTTAACCTCACACCTCCCTGTGCATGACACATTTACAATGTTCACCTTTCCTGGAGTAACCTACGAGCAGCAGGAGGGTGGAACATTTCAGTAGCCTCTGCCCTGACTTGCCAAGCTGCGTACGTACCCATCATGCTGTCCGTGCCGCTGATCGGTGGCGTATGACTGGGCACGCCATATGGGGTGGAGGCAGAGGAAAAGCCAGATACAGAGGGAAGTCCACCGTTCACTTCTCCTGAATGCATCTGGTAGTTCTAGAAAAGAGAAAGGGGAAGAGTCGTGAGACAGCCCACAGCTCATGAGGATTTAGGGAGCACCCAAGCCCGGGGGTAACAGAGACTAGTGAGGGTGCATCACCTGTGCCCTCTGATGGACCCAACCTCTGACCCGACCGTACTGCCTCCCGCGGCTGGAGGCGGGAAAGTCACCACCTCGCTGCAGCTAATGCTGATGGTGGGGAAAGTCCCCAGCTGCAGCTTGAGTTAGCTGAGTTAACATTTTTCAAAATGTGCGTGTGTGGAAGGAGGAAACACACTCCCCCTTCCCCCCATCAGCAAAAAATGTGGACAAGTTTTCCTGAGCTCTCCCTCCCCTTGCTACGCAACTGGGGGAATGGGAGGCTGCTGGTGGAGAGGGACAGGAAAAGGGGGAGGATCAAGACATTTTATTTTTCCCTGAGCCGTTATTAGCACCCATGTCCAGGAAACCCTTTATAGCCAAGACTGCCCTGGAGCTGGAAGAAAAGAACCCCTAACTGGTGGGTGGGTGGGAGACAAGACCTACTTGTCTCCAGCACCATCTCCCTGTTCAGTGCTTACCAAGACCAAGCCGCCGCTGGATTAGTTTCAGAATAGGCAGCCTGCTCATAGCCGCACGGACACGCCCCCAGCGGGAAGGACTGTATCCCCATACTCTGGCAGAAAGCGGCAGCCACCACATGGGAGTGCGAGCTCCCATTTCTACAGCCGCTCCTGCAGCACCTAGGACGGGCTGGTAGCAAAGGCAGCAGGGGTGGGAGTCAAGAAATCTGGGGCCTTGGGGAAGTCACACGGGGGTTTGAGAAGATAAATCCCTGATGAGCATGAGTGGCAGAGAGTCTGGCAATGAGGCCATGTAGACACTGAACTTTAGAGAGTCACAGATTTTAAGCCAGATGGGAAGTTTGATCTCTGTGCAGAGCAGTCTGCCTCCTCCTGCACTGAACAGGCTCACATCTCCCCCCACGTCCGCAGACCGACTCTGATCACTGAGCTAGCGCGGGGCAGGTTCCATTTGGACAAGCGAGTGAACACACCTACCGCAGGATAAACCCGAGAGGCTCTAGCTTAGCTGGCGGCTGGGGCGGGGCGGGGAGAGGAGGAGAAGAAAGGAGGCAACTTCCTATTTCTATGCCCAGGTGCCCCCAGCGAGAGTGCAAGGATAATACTTCCCAGTTGCTGACAAACTAAATTAACTAATGCTCCGCAGGGCCTGGATGCTGCGGTGATGGGCCTTTCAGAAATAGCTGCAAGGCGGACAACAAGTATTTTCAGAATGGCCACATTACAGCATCTTGCTACTTCACAGAGCGCTGCCACAGAACGAGCCATCGGCGTGCCCACAAAGGGACAGACCCGAGGGATCTCACTCAACCTCAAGCAAGGCCGGTCCTTGCCAACAACGGCTGAAAGAGGATTACACAGCAACAGGGCACCAAAAAACCCTTGGCCAGACTACATAAGTCTTGCCATACTGCTCTGGGGCAGGAGGGAAATATTATTCCTATTTAACAGCCAGGAAAACAGAGACTCTGAGCAGGGAAGTGACATGACCAAGGTCACAGGGAACCAGTGGCAGAGCTGAGAGTAGACCCAGGAGTCTGGCACCCCCAACAGTTACAAGGTGCCACCTGAACATTCACACTCCCCCCAACGCCAAAGCATCACCAGAGATGCGTTACCATCCGCTCGTGCTGATGTAAACTACTGAAGCCACCGGACTGCGGGAGAGGGGCAGAGGACCCGCCCAGCATGGCTCCATAGCTTGACTGGCTCATGGTGCCGGACGAACTCCACAGATCTGGTGAGTTATGAAGTCCATCTGCAAGGCAAGCAACCATGTCAGCACCGGGGATCTCAAACCGCAGTGCACAAGAAACTTCAGCAGGGCAGGAGTCCCACAAGGTGGCGCACACCCTGGGCGGACTTAGGTGGCGTGCAGTTTATTATTTGTAGAGCAGCAGCATTTAGGAACCGCATTCACGGGCCAGGCAGGTTGCTGTGCATGTCGTACGAACACAGAAGAGAAAGAGCCTCTGCCCTGCAAAGCTCCCAGGCTGCGGGACCACCCAGGGGTGCTGCAAGACAAGGTTGGGTCAGGAAGCTGCCACCAGCCATAAGCCTGGGGTCCAAAATAACGCCGGTGATGACAGCACTATTGGACTTATGTGTTTACAAGTGAACTTGCTGCACACTCCCCACATCTGCCTCCATGCATCAAAGTTGCTAGGAAATCCCCTCCACCACTGCTTTGGATGTCACAGGAGAGGGGGCAGCTGCAGGACGCCGGGGTCACGACCACCAACTACTGACCTGGCATGTAGAAGGCTCCAGGATACACAGTGCTGGGAGGTTTGGAGGAGGCGTACCCAGCTGGATCCCTGCTGTAGTCATCACCTGAGTTGGATGGATACACCTGCAAAGGGCCAGAAGGGGATGAGGAAGGGAGAGGGGCCTGCCCATTCGAATCATTTCAGGGCCTTGGAAATTCTCACCCTGCCCTAGCAGGCTGCCTTCCCCAGCCCGCCAGCCAGCCTTTAACCTATTTACTGCAGCCGATAATGCAGCCAGCTCCCAGGGCGCAGAGTAAAAAGGAAAGAAGTTCAGCCAAAGGTAAAGCTGAAGAGGGACACGCTGACACACTGAGTTATCCAGGAAACCCTCCCGTCTAAGACAGGCACCAGCCTTAACTCTGTCCCCTTCCCCCGGTGCCTCTCCCACCGCCACCACACTCGGCCTCCCGCATCCCTCATCACGTCCCACATGTGGGTGGGAGATCCCCTAACCCGCTCTTCCCACCCGGACAATCCATCTTTCACCGAATAAATCCAACTGGCACGCAGCTGCCAACACTCACAGGGGGAGGGGAGGGGGGAGTGAAAGCAGAAACGTGCCCTATGTTTTTGATCTCTCCAGCCCCGGGTGCAACAAAACAAGGCCAGCACGAGAAGTTCCAGCTTTCCTCCGGAGTTCCCTTTTTGGCCATTATGGGTTTTTCTGGGTAACCGCAAAGATTATTTCTGGATGTTAAAGCCCAGCCCCCAGCCTGACCCAGAGGGAGATGGGATATGGGGAGACCAGTATTCTGGGCACATTCACTCCAGTATTTGCCTTTCCTTACTGAAGAGGCTTTGCTGTAGCCTATTCCCATAACAACATGAAACTCTTCTGTACTACTTTTCATGCACACAGCTGCAAAAGCCTTCATATCAAGGAGGCAATGATTCATTATCCCCATTTTACAGACTGGGACACTGAGGCAGACAAGGTGTTCATCAGCGGGCCTCTTCACCCCACGGCAGCCCTGTCAGATGTCCCCTCCAAATGCCATTCAAATGCTCTCCATTAACACCCTCTCCCCCTCGCTACAGGCCAGCTGCTCAGCCCAGGCACAGGGCTGGGTTGGATCAGAAGGAAAACCCGCAGCTCAGCACTGGCTTGTTTTAGCAGTGAGATGTTCTGCTGGTCGGACCAATGCACCGACCACACTGCCTCCTGAAAACCAGCATCATCTCCACATGGGCCAGGCTGTTGGGAATAGGAGCCCACTTCCTGGACAGGCCCTTTGCGTGACCAAGACCCACAAGGAAGGCGAACACACACCAGCACAAGGATGCCTGCATGGACCGGGAACGCTGTGGGATTCCTTGTGCAGCTCCACGAACCTTTACGTCTGGGAGCAAAGGGTTTCCAATAAAAGAGGCAGAACAAACCCCCATCCCGTTTAGGCTGCGCGACTAAGGGACAAAGGTAAGTGGTGTCCCTCAAAACGAGGGACGTGCGCAGAGGCCTGTTTCTGCACTCTGTGCGCATAGCGTGCTCCATAGCGCTCGGAGGAGAGAAGGCCAGGTTCCAAAGAAGGGGTTTTTGACCAAGGGGATGCTAGAAAGCCTGCTGAAAACTCTGCATGCAGCGTTCAAATGAGTTTGTTTTTTTTAAACACACACACACTGGATATGCAAATCAACCGAAATGCCATTTAAACTGATGCAAAAGCCCTTCCCAGGGCCTATTTTCATCACTATTGATTCATTGTGAAACTATTTTCTTTTAAAATACACATGAAAGCAGGGACCGGGGGTTGCAGTAACTTTGCCGGGCATTCTCAGGTCATCAGGTGACTGGAAAAGCACTTCTGTTTGTGATGGAAGCCAGCAGGGATGTGGCAAGGGCCTATTCGCTCCTCCTCCCCCTCCCAATCTGCAACTTCTGACATTTTTATTGGGGCAAATACAAAGCATCAGTGAGGAGCAGGGGAAGAACGTCTCTGGTTTTAAAACTGCCCCAAACACTGAGAAAATGGGTTTAACAGGGAGACAACAAAAATGTGCTCTGGAAAGCATCTGTGATTACTATTGGTAAAGTAAATGCATCCCCTTGCACCGTCAGTTCCTGCTTCTCAGACTAGCCAGCCCAGAGAGGAGGTCTAAACAAGAACGCCCCCAGCCGAGACAAACAGCAACAACTGATGCGCAGTGCGTTCGCCACATGCCTGCAGGAGCAATGAAGGCTCCGCTCTGGACAATGGTCACACGGCAGCTTTTTTAAAATCTTAGAATCGTGTCTGCCAAAGAGGCTTTAAAATCCCTTGTTCTCTCTCTCTCTCATATTCCCTCCCGCGTTCTCGGATTAGGGAACAAGCACCCCGACCATGCTCCGAAGTCTGGTGTCTTCCAATACTACGCACCAGCATGCCTTTAAAAACAAACAAAAAGAACCCCCTGCCACCCACTCCACACGGCAGACAGACAACCCCCGTCCCACTGCAGGTACACGTTCCACAACTCTTCGGGCTCCCCTGAAGCTGGCCACTCGGCATTAGGGGGAGTTGTAAAAGTCCCTCACTCCCTGAGCGGGCCCTGCCCCGGCTCTACTGCTGCTCTGGCATGGGTGTCCAGAAGCACCGATCACCAAAGTGCAGCCCTCTCTGGGCAAGAAGCGCGACCTTCTGTTTTAACAGATCGCCAAGTTCAGACGGCGTCTTTACTGACCCTATGGCACAAATTTAGATCCTAAACTCAAAAACCACAGAGGGAAGGGAGAGAACTGACAGATGCTGACAACTGCCCCCACGCCCTCAAATACTCAAAGCCCTTTGCCTTTGTGTGTATCCAAGAAACTCCCCGTTTCAACACAGAGACAAACCTTGAAGTGGAATGCGTGAAAAAAAATTGCGTGTGCATGTCTGGGTAGCGTAAGTTTGCGGCAGGGAGGTGGGAAGCGAAGGGAATGGAACAGGCTACAAAGAATAAGAATCCAGTAAATTGACTTTTCCTATAATTTGATTAAATAGCGGGAGCTGGGACAGGGAATCGAGTGAAGCACATCTAATAGCCTGCACCATCTGCCAGCCCCTGGCACCTGGCCAGTCTCCAGGCAGCTGTGCGGCACTGGAGGAGAGGAAGAAGGGGTGGGGGTGGGGAAAGGCGGCTTAACATATTTAATAAATCCTGAGCAAGAATAAAAAACCCTAAGAAATATCTTCATGCCGGCAGGACGCCAGCACAGGATTCCGAAGGTGCCCAAGTTTGCACCCAGCTGCAACACCCCCCCGCCTCTTCCCATACTGACACATGCACCCCCATCCCCCGGCTCTGAACGCCACCCCGCTCTATTTCAAGGGAGTCAAATTTCAGTCCGATTACTCATTAACACTTCGAGGTCCTCCACACCCCACTCCAATTCACTCATGCAGACAGCGCTACATATCAGCACTCCCCGGGTGTGCAAAGCAGATCCAGTGTGCGCGCGTGAGGAGTATAGATGGACACACACCCAGTGTATGTGTTTTTTATAACCCATACACCCAGTGTATGTGTTATGTGTGTCGCCCAGTGACAACAGACGCATACAATTCAAACCACTCATTTTAAGAGGATGTTTCTAGGAAAGAAAAAGAAAAGCCCTGGAAATCTTTCGTTTCAGCACTAAGGAGGCATTCAAATGGTTTTTTCTAAAGACGTCAGATTACGGTACTTGGGGTGAAGGGAGATGGGAGAAGTGGGGGAGGGCAGCTGGAAATAGAGACGGCCCCTTGGTTAAGGCTGCTGTTGTCCAGAGAACAGGCAATCGGCTGCTCATGTCACCCAACCCATCAGCTGCCCCCGCCTCCCAGCCCGCATCCCTGACAGTCACCATGCGCAGAGAGAGGAGCCCTGGAAGTCTGCCTTTCAAATATGTAAAGCAGCCGATGAGCCTCCAAAATCCTCTGTGCTTGGGAGGAACTGACAGACTCCACATTCTGCGAGCAGCCCCACAGGAAACAGTAAATCATAGCCAGGTCTCTCCTCCCCCCAGCCTTTGCCTCTGTCAGCTAGAGAGTCAGACCTCGGGGACCTACAGGTGAGATCATTTCCTGTGTTTAAAATTGCTAGCACGGAGAGTAAAAGGAGACAGCTTGCCAAGAAACCGCATTCAATTCACCAGCACTGGGATTCTCAGGGTGTTTGCGCCTCCCCCCCCCCCAACCTGTTATTCTTGTTTAAATGCATAAACCAGTGAGGGACTTCAAGCAGCCCTTGCAGACTAATATTAAACAGAGCAGTGACCAGACTGTAAATGTATACGCTGAAATAACTGCCAGCCACTGGACTTTTGACTGCAACAGAATCTTCAAACAACCTAGGAGCACTCAAGCCAATTTCCACTGCACTCAGACAAAGCCAGACAGAGCTACTGCTTTGCGTTGCATGCAGTGTGCGGTCCGAGCCCTCTACGCGACAAGGGCACGAGGATGGAGCAGAATGTGACTTGGGACACAGAGCAAAGGGCTTGCCTCTCTCGGGAGGCAGCAAATGCTGCATTAACACACGTGTCTCCGCTCTGGAATCGTTCTGGTTCACGGGGGTGCGGGCAGACGCTTTTCCTGACCCAGATTAGACGTTTTACTCTTTCTTCGGAAAGGCAGCAGTGGTGATGCCATTGACGCCTGGGTCCAACGGCAGGAAGGAGCCATCGGGAGCACATGCTCCCTTAGTAACGTCTCCATCTCTAAAGCCAAGCAAGTAGCAAACTTAGGCCCCATGGAGTTGGGTGCACCCAAGCAGCAAGGCTAGGGTGGTGGTGGAGAGGTGAAGGGCAGGGCTGGATGCAGAGTGGAGTGTCTGGCAAAAAGCAAGAGGATTCAGCTGTACTTTTACCAGATGGCATTTGGTAGAACAGGAGCCTTCCGAGCAGCCGGCGGCAGCATCGCGCTCCACGCGGTTCAGTCAGGCTCCGCGCCTGCTCTGGCTGAAGCCAACAGGAAAGTTCCTGGTGACTTCAACGGCAGCAGGCTCTTGGTCTGGTTCAAGGGGCATCACTGCATACGGGGTAATTAGACTGTCTGCCTTGGGCCCCGTTCCTTGTATTGCCATCCATCCGCCAGACGGTCACTCCCCCTCTCCCCCGTGCTACTTAGAGCGGCCAAGGAAAGAACGCGGCTCCTCTGGCCCGAAGGAAAGGCAGGCGAGTGGGTGGTGAACACCAAACGGCTCAGAGAACCAGGCCCGGCCAAAGGGTTTGTGGGGCCCAAGGCAGGACGTTGGGAGCGGGGCCCCAGGCCTGGCAGATGGTGAATACTCAGCAGCGCGGGGCCCAAGCCGTTCACCTTGTTCGCCTGGCCCTAGGACCGGGCCCTGCAGAGAACAAGAGCTGCAGCATCCTGGGGGCTCAAGGAGATCACGAGCTAACATACCACAGCACAGCCAGGAGACACACCTGAGGGGCCAAGAGCAGGCCTGTGGGTCTGAACAGAGGCCAGCCTGCCCCCACACATCATCTCCCTTGCCCTCCATGCTTTCTTCTAGCTCCCTCTGACGCATGCTGTTTGCATCTCTTGCTGCCTTTGGCAGCACGTCCTCTGCTTCAGCGGCCCTCAGCTATTTCAGCCCCCGGCCAGTCCAAATTTCCAAACCAGTTACGGAATTGAGATTAAAGTGCGCTATTTTAATAAGATGCGTATTAACCTATTTACTTTGCACAGGGTCCAGTGAGAGCATGGAGCAAGCTCTTTGGCTGCATGTTTGCCGATACACTCAGCCTAGAAAGCTTCTTTGATCAGCTGCCCATTGGGAGGGCAAAGCCGCTCTGGCCACATACTTAACTCTATGAATAGGTGCATTTCTCTTTCCCCTGGAGAAGCAGAGGGGGGAGGGGAGGTGGGCCAGGCCAGGGAAAAGATGGCAGATACACCCTCAGTCCAGAGCAGGGAAAGAATTCTCTGTAAGAAAAGGAAGCTGGATTTGCTTTCGCAGCCTGCCCTGAGAGGGATGCACGCACACACACACACACGACTTCTGGCCTTTTACGTTCCACTGCTGCCTTGCCATGGCAATTCAGGGGCTGCTGCACTCTGCTGAGCATTACATAAGCCCCCGTCTTTCCTCCGGGGATGCAGAACAGAAGGGTTCTGTTATTCCTAGTGCATTCCATCCCACTCTCCCCTCGCAGGGCTGGGAAGGAGGGCCATTTCTCCCACAACAGAGGCTACTCGCAGGTTGCCACAGAACGTATCATCATTGGCTCAAGGCAGAAGAGAGGGTTGCCATCCGATCTGGCTCTAGTACCAGGCAGGAACCCTCTGGCCCAGCAGACTGACCCCATGCCAAGAGACTGCAATCGCTGTGGGCCGGGAGCTTCACTAATGGCCCGAGCTCGCCAAAGGGACTAGGAATTGGGGGTGCCATCCTGGAGACACGGGAAAGGGCTCAGGAAGCGTTCAGCACCCGTCCTCCGGAACTCAGGCCCCTTTGAACTAGAGACCCCCTGGCCTCCACACTCACTAGTCCCTCCCTTGAAGACGGAGGCCACTAACTAACCGGCAGAGTTATGTGGCCATCTGCTAAGGAGCAATGCTTTCCTTGTGTGCTACGGCCAACGACCGCTCTGGGAGCTCACCGACTGGCCCCGAAGGGGCAGCATGAATTCACATTCTGTTTCAACAGGGCAATTTAAAATGTGCGAGCGGGGATGCTTAATGCAGCTACGCCAGGGCACAGCCAGCAAGCAGCAGCCCCTAGCCGGGCAGGGCCATCCCTCAAGTGGGGGTCAAGTCCCAAACCTACCCCTATTCCAAACCAACGTGTGTCCCGCCAGACTTTCACTGCAGAGCACGTTTGACTTCAGAAATACGGACTCGTGAGCTGAGGTACAGGCAGTGCTTCACGTTGCAGGAACAGTGCCTCCCATGGCGTTGGAGGCTTTGGGCCCGTGCCCCCTGAGCAGAATCGAAGGCCCACGGCATGCACTCAGACAAGCTGTCCCCCACCTCCGCTTTCGCCTGGCGTTTGCAACCCCGCCACATGCAGGCGGGCGAGGGAAAGCCAGCGCCTGGAGAGCAGCTTTGCTCTTGGGCGTCTGGCCTACGCAACGCTGCTCTGCTCCCATCTGAGAGACACCCCTCCACTCCACTCCACTTAACGCTCCTGCAGATTCCATTATTCCCAGCCATAAAGACACGGTTCAGTTTATTCCCCCATAACTGCCACAGAAGTATGGCGAACATATTCCTACAGGCTGCTCAGCTTTCTTATAAAACAACACAAGCATTCCTGCACACCTGGACCGGCCCCAGCTGCCTGCCCATGTTACAACTGGTTTGGTTTTCCCTTTTGGAATGAAACCTGAGCATGTGGAATATCACCTTTCATAGGGGCACCCGCGACATAACGTCAAATAGGCAAGAGCCAAGAAATCCAGGGTTCTAACCGACACACTGTCCTTTTACTACGCAGGTGGTGCAGGGGGGCAGGCAGCTCTGGCAGGGCAAGCTAGGGTGTCAGAGCAGACGTGGGCCTTCTCCTCCCCACTCTGCAACCCAGGTGGCGCTACCCAGAGCTGTGCTACACATGAAGTGTTACCATCACTTTTCTCAGGTTACCAGGGGGGTTTGGTCCCATGTCTCCGCACAGAACTTGTCTTACCAACGTTCTCCCATTTCTCTCTCACACTGAACTACAGCCAGTAAATCTCACCCCGCCCCACAAAAACACCGCCCCCCCAGCACTTCACTACTTGTGCCAATGGAGCCTGAATCTGTAGGGACAAATGGTCACCACTGCAGTGGGGAACAGAGTAGACTGAGATCCAGAGGTGACCAGGCCACACCAACATTGTTAAATGGGAGGCTCAACTCAACTGGAGAGAGCCAAGCTGAAGATGTAAGGAGGGAGGGGCCTAGATCCGACATTGAACGCAAGGGGATGGGATATTTGCAGCGCTGCTTACCGACGAGGGCAGTCCTGGAGGCACCTTCCGAACCTTTTTAGGCTGCCCGTCTGGGATGGAAAAAATAAAAGAGGTAAGAACAGAGGCTATGACACCACTTTTGAAAGGGCTGGCTGCTGACGCTACTGGGCACGAAGACCCACCGGAGCTTAGAGGCTGGTCACAAAGCGTGGCGTGTGGCAAAGCCACCAATGACAGACAACAGCATTATGAGCACCACGTTGATTACAACTCCTTGGTAATGCTGTATGAAAGGAAACTGACTGGGGGCATAGCATGTGGCAATGTTGCAGGTCGGACTGCTCCTGTTTTCTGCGTGTTCTCTTTACAAGAGAGTTCTCCTGGGATCAATTGACCCGAGAACATTTAAATTACCCCTCTCCAGCTGTTGCTGTGACAGCAGAGGTTCACTTATCCCAGGATAAAGGGCCATGCAGAATCTATGGATTTGGAAAGGGTGCCAATCGATTCATTAAGGGAGGTTTGGGGGGAAGAAGGGAAAGGAATCAAACAATGCAAGGTCTGGCTCACTTCACAGCCTGAACGCAAGCGAACGCAGCCATGTTGCTCCTTAATGTGCTTAGCAAAGTGCACTGTGACAGGGTGCCAGGCTCTCGGGCCCCCCCAAAGATGGAGAGCTACTGGCCTGACTCTCCCCGGCACACAGAAGAGGTGGGTCTCAGATGCAACTCAGGGGAATAAACAATATACTCTAGGGGGAAAACCCTAGATGCAGCCAGCTCACGGGGCAGCTCAGACAAAGGGTTTATGGGCTTTTGCCTTAAGAATTAAGACTAACCCCTAGTTTGATATGAGAGTTTTAGATACTAAATGCAACAAATTGGCTGTGCTGAGTGTAAGCCAAGAGACTCTGCCCACTCAAACTCAACAGAGAAATGCTCAACCCATTTAAACAGTGGATGTGAAAACCTGAAGCAGTGACAAAGTGTTCTGTAATTAATTAAGCTGTGACTGTCCATGCAAATACCTTTACCTGCATTCCCCTTTCTAAAAATAACTAGAAAACTGCATGCAGGATCACATTGCATCTGGCTCCATTTGCAGTGGAAAGACTAAAATAGCAGCAATAAAACAATTTCAGATGGGGAGAAGGGTGTGACCTGACCAGATAACATCAGCTCTGGAGCATGAGAGCTTGTCTACACTTGAAAGTCAAAGTTACACCCCATCTTAATCCTCATTAAAGCAGAATAGCTGTTCCCGAGTATCTCCACGTGTGGATACGTTTACTCCAGAGTAAGAGCACTTTGTCCCAGACGTTTTTCTTCCAGAGTAAGAGCCCACAGGTGGAGTTACTCAGGAACAGCTCCCCAAGGAGTTAGACAAGACCTTAGAGGCAAAAGGCACAATGCAGATGACTACCTGACAATCAAGACTCTGTGTTGCTTACTGTAGCTTCTATTACTCATGATGTTGCTGTACAACTCCTGGCAGCCAATGCTCCCTGGGTCAGCTTTTGTATAAGGGCCACTTGAGTGGAGGCTACAGCTGTAAAGGTCGGGGGGGGGCCGCCAAGAGCAGGCGTTACTAATGATATTAAGAGCCCAACTGGACACACTGTAGGGCAGAGGTGCGGAACCTTTTTTGGGTCTGGGGCCACTGACCCACAGAAAAATCACTTGGGGGCCACACACAAGTGAGAAGCAGAAAACAAATAAAATTCTCACAGATGTGGCCCCCCAACTGAGAAGCAGGGATGTGGGGTCTGGGCAAGAGGTAGGGTGCAGGAGTGGACTGGGGGTGCGGGGTCTGGGTGGAGCTCACAAGTGGCTCCATGTAGCTCTGCACCCTGCAGGAAAGTGCTCCCTGCAGGCACTGAAGCTGTAGGCACTCTCCCCTGGGCAGCAATTCCCAGACAACGGGAGCAACAGGGGAGAGTGCCTACAGCTTCTTCCCCATGCTAGGCAGAGCCCACAGGTCACATCTGGCCTCTGAGGCTCGGGTCCCCACCACTGCGGGGAGGAGGGGAGCCCTAAGCTTAGTGGGCTGGACTGAAGCAAGTTGTGGGCTGAATCCAGCCCATGGGCCGTAGGTTCCCCACCCCTGCCTTACAGGGTCCTGATTTCCACTGGAAATCTGTCTCAGGACAGGCAACCCAAACCACTAATCTCTCTTGGCAATCTTGCCAGGTATTTGCCAGCAGAGTGGAGGGAATCCCACATCTCTAAGATGCTCCATGGCCCAGTCTGGCAATGACTTTTTCCAATGTTTGCCAGATCCACTTCTATGTAACCCTGTGGCATTGGCGTGCTGAGCTCTGAGAACACAGATCTCATTTCTGTGTCATGAATGGCATCAAGCCAGTAGAGCATTTCTGTGGCCAACTGGCCAACTGGACCAACCTACAGTGCAAATCAAGAGAGAAGACATCCTAGTCTCATTATCCCAGAGTCGGCACTGCTGCTCCAGAGGGACGTGCATGGTGACTTACCGATGTTGCTGTCAGCACCTCTCCTACGAGGGTTGTTTGGGTAAGAATAATACTGAGACCCTCCCTTCACCCCTGTGGGGGAAAGCGTAGTAGGACTTGCAATTCCCATTTCACTGGGCAGGAAACCAGTCTGCAAACAAGGAGACACACAAACCCTTCCATGTAATTATGCTGTAAAACCATCAGAGTCATTCAGCGAGAACAGAAGCTGCCTTGAGCACCTCCAACTAAAATCAAACCAAAGAGCCATAAAAGAGGCAAAAAGAAACAGCCCACAGGGAAAAGGAACTCCAGTCCATTTACCAAAGATGCTCAACGCTAAATCTATGCTAGGGATGTCGAATCCCGCTTAATTGGTTAATGTGTTAAACATGTTTAACTGATCAGCCGATTAAAAGGGGAAGAGAGAGAGAGAGAGAGAAGGTCTTATGGTCACAGCACTCTGGACTTGGGCTTAATATCCTGGTACACCACAGACTCCCTGTGCCTCAGTTCCCCTCTGCAAACAGAGGATAACAACCCTTCCTTTCATCTCCCTTGTGTGTTTAGACTGTACTCTTTGGGGCAGGGACTGCCTTCCCACAACACGTATATACAGCCTCCATCACATTGGGGCTCCAATCTCAGATGGGCCCACTTGGTGCTACTATGACTCATTTAACTACTCTGCAGAGCAAAGCCCTGGTTAAAGGCCTTTTAGCACTTCAGCTGAGCCAATGACCGATTTTACTTTGGAAATTCTATTAGAACCAAAGTTTTTCCTCACCCCGCTCCCTCCGCCTCAATTTTCAACCAACCTGCAGCCAGAATTTTTGGAAGTCACCTGTGAGCGAGAGGCTGGTGAAGCACTGGGATGGGTTCCCTAGGGAGGGGGTGGAATCTCCATCCCTGGAGGTTTTTAAGTCCTGGCTTGACAAAACCCCTGATTGGGATGATTGAGTTGGGGTTGGTCCTGCCTTGGGCAGGGGGGTTGGACTTGACGACTCCTCAGGTCTCTTCCAGCCCCAGGACTCTGATTCTAGGTGCCTAATGGGGCACACGCGTTGAAGGGGCCTGATTTTCAGCTACCGCTGAGCACCCACCACTCTGGAAATCAGGCTCCTCTGAGGCATTGCAAGCCATTTCTTCTGAAGACATGGCCAGGAGCTGAAGCGATGGCAATTCTGGCTAGAAATGAGATGCAATTTCTAACAGCATGTAGATTTTAACAACTGACCTGGTGGATTCCCCATCATGCGAAGTCTTTACAGCAACACTGACTGGCTGACCACCTGCTCTAGCTCAACCACAAGCTATGGGCTGGTGGCAGAAGTGACCGGGTGACACTCCCTGGCCTGTGGTATGCAGGTGCTTAGAGCAGATGATCAGAATGGTCCCTTCTGGCCTTAAAGACGACTTTAAGGCCAGATTTGCTGAGTTTGCCAGAGCGGACATCAGTGCTCACTAAGGCCCGTGGGATAAGACAGGAGAACTGTGTGCCTTTAAAACAGCAGTTTGGCTTGGTTTGTTGTAAGCAGAAAGTGTTTGCTGTGTCTAATCTGCACCACAAATACCTATACTGTTTCAACATGTTCCTTGCCTCCCATCTGGCAAAAGGCCAATGGTTGCAAGTGGGTTCCCAACCCCCCCCCACAAGCTGCTTGAGGGGTGGCAGATTGTAAAACAGAGGTTACCAGGAGACATTTATGCCTTCCCTAACAGGGGGCCTATTGGCACAGGCTGATTATTGCCACGCAATATTCATGTCTAGCACCTCCAGATCAGCAAAGGAGTTAAGTACCAATCCCCCCGTTTGATATATGGGAAACAGAAATGCAAAGAGAGAAAGGGACTTGCCAAAGGTCACCCCGCAGACCAGTGGCAGAGTCACAAACAGAACCTAGGTCTCCCAGCGACTCATCCGCTGTGCCATGCTGCATGGATCGCGTTTTGGGGAGTGTTCACAAGCAGCATCCGTGCAGTCTGAAGCAATGATTAATCAAAATTCCAGCCTGACCAATGCTGCAGCAGAACAGTCTGTTAGGTTGTGTGCATCTTAAAATAATTCTCAGCCTCTCCTCCTCTTTTGACCATTAGTAAGGAAACTCAACCCCCTTTTTTTTTTTTTAAACAAAGGGGGAGGGGGGAGAGAGAGAGAGAAAAAAAAAAAGAAAACTCCTCTGCTGTTTAGACAAACTGACCTTGGAAGCAGTGCAGAACAGCGCAAACCCAGCGTTCAATGCAACAGTATGAGTTTCACAAACCAAAGCGCCTTCACATGTTCAAAAGGGGGAAGCCCATGTGCAGAGTCCAGTAGGGAATGTATTTAGTGGGTTGTTTTATTTAGCTGAAGAGAAAGGTTTACTATATTTATCTGGAAATTTAGGGGGGTGGAAAAGGGCCTAGAAATAATAAAATCTTATTCCCTGTGCATCTTCTGAGACTGATAAATTGCAGTAAAGGAGGATTTCAAGCTTTTCGGAAACTGGTAAAAATGTTTATAGCTGACTAGTGAAAAAAGACAGCTCTGAAATCAGTCTCTTCCAAACAGGGGTTGGGGGGAAGATCATGTATTCACAGCTGGTAAAAAAATTCTTGCAATCTGTTCCACTGGTCATATTACCTTTGTGTGAAAAGTCTGCACATCATGGAGCCAAGAGAAGTGAAAACCTGAGCATCCCAGAAGAGATCACAAAGGGATAGCACGGCTAGTCGTTCCCGTTTTGCTCCTTAAACAGGTAGTTCAAGTGTTTTGGCAAAACGCTTACTGCCTTGCTTTCCAGGGAGCTGCTGAGGGAATTAGGAATTCCCACACCCCCATGCCTGTACTGCTGGTGGGCAGTTAAGGGTTAAACAACAGAGTGGGTTGGAGACCCCTTCCCCCTATCTGGAGCATGCAGAGCTGGGTGGTTTAGTAAGGAATGTGCTCTTCTCTGAAGCTCCCTGTCCAGTCCCTCCAAAGACTGAGCGTACACAATACATCTGCTGTGCTCCAATTCTCAAAAGCTTTAAAAAAGAGGCACTACTAGCCAGGCAGGTTAGAAACTCAGCCCAAACCAAAGTAACAACTGTTCCCAGAGTTAGACAGAGAGCGAGCACTACAGATACCAACTGCTTGGCTCCTTGATGTTCGACTACAACATAATTTTGGTGCCTACCCTCTATCAGACCACTCCGCCAAAGGCAGGCAGGAGAGTTCCAGCAAACGGTCTCCTGCCGACTGCTATCTGATCTGAACCCACCCGCCCCCTCAACACTTCCATGCTAGAGAGGCCTCTTCTAGATTGCAACACCACCTCTCCCCCCTCGTTTTTTTGTTACTCTATATCCCCCTTTCTCCCTCCTCCTCCCCCCGCCTCCCTCCCCCAAATAAAACCTCCACAAAATCATAACATTAAAAAGCAAGGCCTGGCATCTGTCCCATTTTTATTTTAGCAGCTTCAGTGGTAAATTAAATCCACTCTGGCACAGCCAAACAGCACAGCTGTTTCAGCAAAGGAAACATCCTCACTTCAGAGAAGAGGAAATTATGACAAATTTGTGCAAAATTAAAACACGTTTTTATAAAAAGTTGCCTAGCCAACAGCCGCTCAAGTGAATGCAGCGGCCGGACTGTTTACACTACAAAAGCACTAGCACCATGACGCAGTGTTCACAAGGGGCGGCCTTTGTAAAACAGGTCTGAGCTGGGGTACCCGCTTCTTCCCAGAAGAGTTAACTTAGGGGACTGGTGGCAAGAGGCTGGATAACTTGCCTATTTCCTAACTCAGTTCCAATTAGATGGTCTCCTCCAATGGCACAGCCCTATACATAAGGGCATCAACAAGTCACCCCCAAACTAGTAGCTGCTATGGCTCTGTAAGAGCCGCATGCGAGCCAAGCACAGCCCCACGGACTTCAGGATCGAGGCCCATATCTAAGCTGGTTAGACAGAAATGGCTAAAAACAGCAGCATGAATGTTGTGGCATGGGCTAGCCATCCGCGTACTAGCCCACCTGACTCCTGGGTCTGGACTCGGGTGTCTAGCCCATGCCAATATGTCCACACTGCTATCTTTAGCATGTCAGCTCCAACAGAGCGAGCACTTGCCTGTCGACATAGGCTGGCAGGTGCATTCCCAGATGTAACAGACACATTTTGAGCACCTCAGACACCCACTGAGCAATGCGATTCCCATTTGTCATTTGGGATTCGTTCTCTCCCTCCCTAGGGAAAACCCGGCATGCAGTGTGGCCATCTAAGGTAGGGATGTGAAAGTGGAACAGTGTAAACGGTTAAGTGATGAGCCTGGGCGTTCAGGTACACGCAGGCTCCGTTACGTGCAGGAAGCTGGCTCCCAGGGAGCCGCCTGTTGCCTCGTGCTGCTGCTGTATCAGAGGCAGCAACGCACGGTGGCAGGTGGGAGCGGGTACATGTGGGGAATTGGCTTAAAAGCTGGCTCATCACGCCCACTGGCTCCCAGGGAGCTGACTGTCACCCCACCTGTAACCGCTGACATTTTCAGCAGTCACACAGTTACTTATTTACGTGCATTTTAACAACCCTACTCTAAAGCAGGCCTTTCCTCCCATCATTCTAAGAAACGCTTAAAAAACAACAAATAGTCTAGTAGCACCTTAAAGACTAACAAAAAACATTCTAAGAGCAAGTTGCACCTTCCTTTGGGAAAGCCATTTCTTGAAAGTTAGTGAATTACGTTGCCTTTTTTTAGGCATTTAAAATACCATGAGCTTCACCATGGGACTTACTGAGCCAACCCCGGGTGAAAGGAAGATAGAAATGCAATGGGAAAACAGCGAGGGGCACACTGAATTTAGGTTGAGAGTTCCCAAGAGTCCTAAGAGATCTGCATACTAAAACCCACATTAACTTTAATGGGGACTGGGTGCCTAAACCCTTCGGCAGCTTCATGGCTTTTCTACACAGTGTTCCCCCAATTTAACTAACGGCATTACTTTAAATCAATTTAGTTAAATCAGTGTAAAAGCTGTGTGGGCACTTAAAGTAACAAAGCAGGCTTTATATCAATTTAACTTAAGTCTGTTAGATGCAGGTTCAAGCTACACTGAAATAAGAGTCTAAAACCCTAAAGTAAGAGTCTGCATAGGATTTTGTATCAATTTAACTAAACTGATTTAAAAACTGACGTGGTGCAATTCGTGTGTATAAACAAGACCTTATACACTCTTCTTCCTTACTCCTGACCTTTCATTCAGCTTCTTAAAAATATTAAAACATTTTTATTGCTGTATTAAGATTGTTACCTGATTTAGTCCTGGCATCCCCGTGTCTCTGCCGAACGTCGAGTAGGAAGCTCTTTCACCGCTCTTCCCTACAGGTGAAGGAAAACAAACAGCATTTTGTATACATTTGCAGAAGGGGTTGAACACACCTTACAAAGCTGCACACACTTTAGCTCGCAGTGCCTTTGGGCACAAAGCCCATCTTTAAATTTTGGCTTCTCCTGCCCTTCATCAGGATGTCAACTGAAGCAGATAATCGTTTGCTGCGCAAACAAGAAGATCTTTTACCTTCAAGAACAGCAGGGTCCTTTTTTTTAAAAAATGGCAATGATGCAGGGGACTGCTTGTGGCCATGGAAACTGACGGTTTCAGAACAGAGCAAAAAACCCCTCCAGACAAACTAAAAAAAGCCATCCTCATTTGGTGGAACCAGAAACAGAATAAACCAAAAGCTAAGCATGGCTGCCCAACAGAATCGGCATGCATTTTTCCATACAACAGCAAAAATTATCTCCATGTGCAAAGAGGGATGTAATGCTGAACTCAGATTCTCACACACAACACACCTCTCTTTGGACATTAAAACCTCCTGAAATTGGGATGGTCTTTAAGTGGCAACTATTTAGCTGAGAATTTTGTCCTCCCATTTATACCCTGCCTCCTTTCACTCTTGGGAACTCAGGTGTTCACAACTTCCATGGCTTGGGAGGAAATCCAGGTCCTTTCCTAACACTTAAGGAGCCTGTCTGAAAGGAAAAGCCTCTCTTTGTAGCTGCTGTTCGCCAAGGGAATATGCCCTGGGAAAAGAGGGCTGAAGCCACCTTCCTCCACCACCAAGTGAGCAATTTAAAATACAGCTGGCTGGGAAATGGGCCGTGTGTTTTTAGTGAAAAATGGAAACCAGAAATGTTTAAATTCTGAAATGCTGCTGTAGCCCCCTACATGCCCCCCATCAGCGTATTGCCTCCCCCAGTTACCTCTGTATTCCCTCTTGTTGAGGGGGGACGGGTGCATCATGGCAGTTTTATGGCCATACCGCATCCTAGGAGAGGTAGTCTGGCCAGAGAGCGTGGCCCTTAGAAAATGGGAGCGTGAACTGTAACTCCCACTCGGCACTAAGACTAATTTGCGAGGTTCCAAGCACACAGAGCACTGGCCACAGGGGGCATAAAGGGACTGAGGGGGGGCTGGGTTGGCACCACTTCACAGAACCAGGGGAGGGACCATGAGGTGCGAGCGCTGTCCCTCTCCGAGTACTGCTAGACAAACGTTTCCAGCGCTGGCGCACACTCATGGACGTGAATATGCTCGTCTACATCTACTCAAAGAACAACTTGCCATTTTTGTGCATTTGCTTTTTCAACAAAGAGCTGAAGTCTTCTGTGGAACACTGACTTCCTCCTCTGATGTAGGGAAGTAAACGGGTAACCAGCTAACTGGTGCCGAGCCAGAGCAGCCTTTCCCCCCTTCCTCCCCCCCACCTGTGCTGCAAGCAGGGGGCTGCTCAAGCCTGGCCGGGCCCATGGGCTTATATCGGTTTAACTCTAACATTTGAAGTGGGATTTTACATCCCTACTCTTATGGAGGAGACACACAACCGTGTCTGGATGCGTCTTGAAACAGGCAAGCAGTGAGGGCCAAGGAGGACGGTACTTGGTTTTGAAAGGCCAGGTGGCGGCTCATACGACATTCTCCTTCTCTCTAGAACCCTCCAGGCATGAAGGGTTTGCTCCCACCTCTGACGGACTGCATGAAACTAGAAACTGCCCACATGCAGCAAAGGTCTGGGGGGCTCAGAACAGCACCACCCGCCCAGAGAAAGAGACTCATCCTGCACTTCTAGCGGAGACAGCATTTAACTTGGGCGCTGCATTCTCCTCTGCGTGCCCTCCTCGCCCCTGCGCTGTGGCAGCATCTTAGCACTTCTTCCAAGCCACAGGTGTATTCAATGCACCTCACTTACAGTGTAGGGTGGTAAAAAACTACAGCCCATGTTACTATTTTGTTCCACAGGCTTAAATGTTAAGTAAACAAGGGTCAAAATGTCATGGGGCAGATCTCTTAAATGACCTAATTTTTAAAAGAGCTTAAGAGCTATATTTGCTACAGACCCTGAAACTTCACAGAAATAACTCAACAGGTTGCGTCAGGCAGATCATGCTTAGTCCTAAATCAGAGGGAAACCAGGGTAATTCCAGAACGCTTTATCTGGTGAGCAACTGACCAGCTTCCCCACAGCAAATATATATCACTATTTACAATATAACGCTTTGCCGGTTATGTGACTTCTAAAGTATCCTTCCCAATTATCAGGTGGCATTATGGATGGTCTTAAGGCAACAAACAACATTAATATCAAGTGTGCTAATGCACGTAATGCAAAACAAAAATGAAATGACTGCACACCTAATTAAAACTGCAATGTTACATTTCTGCCTGACACTCTCCAAAGCTTTAGAACATGCACGCACATTTGTACACCAGGGCTGAATTTCACTTAACTCTTGGACTAGGAATCACTTGCTCCTGTCCAGCAGTCACCTCAGCTAATGAGCACAAAGTATGTCTGGGCTCTAGCAACCTATTCTACATCAACAGTGAGGGATTCTGCAGGACAAAAGTGCTCTAAAAAACAACAGGTTAGCTTCAACACATACTTTCCTGGCTTTTGTGGACTGAAGTGACTCCCACTGTTTGAAAGTAATTCTGGTATATAATCCCCCTTCTTTTTCAGTGAGATAGAAAAAAAAGAACACAACACCACTCCCAAAGCACATGGGATTGTAGAGTCTAATGCTGGTATCAATTAATGCAATAAATCTAATTTATGGGGAAAGGAGGAGACTCCTTGGGAGTGGGGCCAGAGTGCACTGGCTACTGGCCCCACCCCCAAGGACTCTAGAATAGTCGAGTAACGGATAAGAATTCATGCGGTTACTTGACTATTCAATTAATCAATGTCTAACACCCCTAGATAAGAGGGAAGTGGTAGATGTGGTATAACTAGAAAAAGCATTTGATAGTCTTGCACGACCTTCTCATTAATCAACTAAGGAAAAAACCTAGATAGGGCTACTTTAAGGTGGGGATATAACTGGTTGGATAACTGCCCCCAGAGAGTAGCTATCAATGGTTCACAGTCATGCTGGAAGGGCATAACACGTGGGATTCTGTAGGGATCAGTTTTGGGACCGATTCTGTTCAATATCTTCACCAAAAGATAATGGCAGAGAGAGTGAACTTCAAGTTTGCGGATGATACCAAGATGGGAAGGGTTGCAAGCGCTTTGGAGGATAGAGTTATAATTCAGTATGATCTGGACAAATGGTCTGAGGCAAATAGGATGAAATTCAACAAGGACAGATGCACAGTACTCTACTTAGGGAGGAACCATCAGTTTCACACATACAGAATGGGAAGTGACTATCTAGGAAGGAGTACCGCAGAAAGGGATCTAGGGGGCATAGTGGACCACAAGCTAAAGATGAGTCAACAGCGTAACACTGCTGCAATAATGTTGGGATGTATTAACAGGAGTGTTGTAAGCAAGATAGAAGAAGTAATTCTTCCACTCTATGCTGAACTGATTAATAAGCCTCAACTGCAGTTTCAGGAAAGATGTGGACAAAATAGAGAAGGTCCAGAAAAGAGCAACAAAATGCCTTTGAGGGAAGACAGAAAGATTTGGGTTTGTTCAGTCTGGGAAGGAGCAGACAGAGAGGGGACATGATAGCAGCTTTCAAGTACCTAAAAGGGTGTTACAATGAGGAGGGAGAAAAATTATTCTTCTTAACGTCAGAGAAGACAAGAATTAATGGGCTCAAATTGCAGCAAGGAAGGTTTAGATTGGACATTGGGAAAAACTTCCTAACTGGGGAGGATGCAGACTCTCCATCACTGAAGATTTTTAAAAGCAGGTTAGACAAACCCATCAGGGATGGTCTAGATCCGTAGTGTCCAACCAGTTCTGAACTGTAGTGGCTACTGTTATAGCGAACTAGTCACATTATTCAAGCCAACTAGCCACACTCAACCAGCCAAACATGTGGCTAGTGTGCTGGACACCACGGGTCTAGATGGTGCTTGGTCCTGCCACGAGGGCAGGGGACTGGACTAGATGACCTCTCAAGGTTCCTTCCAGCCCTATGATTCTAGTACTATGATTCTATCAGTATTTTATTTTGGATATTGCACACATTTTTGCAAATTTTAGAGGCAAAATTGAGTTTGGGTGGACGTGGCAAACGGGGGCCAGGAAGCGTGGCCTACGGGAGCTGGAGGGATGATGCCTGGGAGAAGAGGCAGCATGCAGACCTGCCCAGGGCTGCTGCTTCTCAGGAGCTACCAATCAGACCTGGCACCCTGGTCCCCTTTCCACACCCCCAGCCCAGATCCCCCTCCTGTAGCCTGAACCCCTCATTTCTGGTTGCACCCTGGAGCCTGCTTCCCTAGCTCAGACCCTACTCCGCCTCAGCCTGGAGCCCCCTTCCACACAGCAACATTTGACTAACCGGCACCTCTCATGCTGGACAAAGCTTTTTCTGCTGAAGTTGCAGGGTTTCCCCTGCCCTTATTTCTCCTCCAGCTCCCTACATGCCCCTTCCACATTTCTGCAGGCCTCGTGCACACACAGCGCTGCTGGGGTCTGCATGACATGACTGTCACCAACTTACAATAAGCAATTTCCCGACCGATTTCCTTCCTCCACTCGGCACACCCTTCCCCGATGCACACGCCTCGCCTGAAATGAAAACCTGTCACAGCGAGGGCCGGCGCTGAAGTAACTCTGGCTTTCCACAGCCACACACACCAGACAGACAGACAGATTGCCGTCCTCTGCTGGCACGCATAGTTGAGCAGATTCTCTCTCAGAAAAAGAGCAGCATTTGAATTCACCCTGGCATCAGGAAACTTCATCCCAAAGGGTCACTTACCCCGACATCAGGAAACCCTAAGTGCACCTTTCCTGGCATGTCACTAAGCATGATGCTGAGCTATACTGAGCAGCAACTATCAGCCGCCCCCACCCTCCCCGCCACACACAACTGCTGCTTCCCTGGACATGCACAGCATCTTGCATTCAACAATGCAAGCTGGCCTGCCAGTTTAAACCAAGGTGCCATTTCAGAGTTTCTGAGCAAGCACATCTCAAGTGCATCGGAACAAGGCGAGAAAAGACTATTTGCGTTTTCTCTGCATTTGCAGATGAGCCTCCCTAGCGAAAGGCAGGTGCTTACAGCCAGGGAACATCCTGCAGTCCTTCCAGGCCCCTGGGAGTTCACACGTGAATGCCCTCACATCACCCAGCCCCCAGAAGCAAAAGGCACAGCCTCGTTCACGCCCTGCAGCCCCATCTGCACTCCCGCCTTTCCCAGCAAAATGCGCACAGCAACCCACAACACAGAGCGCTGACAAGGCAAGTTTGAAGGAATTAAAAAAAATATATCTGTTCCAACTCCGGTAATTCTATTAGAATTATTTCCTGGGGGGAGGGGAGGTAAAACACAGGGAGTGATTTAAAAAATGGGAGTCGTCACACCCCCATGTCCATGGGCAGATTAAAACCATTGTCCAGGAAGAACGCAATTCACAATAGCTCACAATGCACACCCGATTAGAAACACTTCTCTGAAAAGAAGCTAATTACTAGAAATAATTACTAGAAAGAAATCTGTTATGGCTTATCAGTTTCCCTGCTGTTTAAACAATTTCCCCCTCCCTTCACTGAGGGCGAATGGTGAACAGAGCAACTGATTTCAAAGATTGCTTTAAAAAAAAACACCTCTCCCCCCGCTCTGGTTTGGGATTAGCAGGCTCAAGAACAAGACGGGCCCTACTAGTACAGGAGTCACACTGTCACTACCCCACCAGGATCGGTGAATGGCAAAGAGGGAGGACTGGCTGTCGTTTCTTTTACAGAGCTGATCAGCAAAGCTCCCAATTTTGGTCTTGTGCCATGTGATTGCTTCTTTCTAATGGACAGGACAGAAACTGGCCCAAAAGGGGGTCTCCTCCTGGATTTCCTCCCCTACCCCTTCCATGCACCTTAGAAATTCAGGCCTGGCCATACATGCTGCTGTTTCTTCAAGGCAGACACCATAGGAGACAGGAGGCTGAAAAAGTGGGGAAGAGGCGAGTGGATTTTTGTCCAGCCAGTTTAAGGTGTCCACTGCCCCTTTCAGTAAAGGGAGAGTGCTCGCCCATACACGCCCTTGGATGCTCAAGAAGCCCCTTAAAAAGCCAGACACACCAGGAATATTAAATCTGAAATGCTGCACCCGTCCGTCAGCGCGCAGATCCCACTTCAGATGTTACAGCACGAATTACTCCAAAGGCCTCACTAAGCACTGCCTTGCTGGCTTTGGTCCTCTTGGGGGACACAGTGAGTCCCTGCCCCAGAGAGCTTACTAGCTAAATAGACAAGACAGGTCCAGCGTGCGAGGGGAGGGGCACACGTACCGGGACGAGATCACGCAGCAGGACAGTGACAGCTGGGAACAGAATCCCAGACTCCTCATTCCCAGTCCAATGTCCCTTAGCCCATCTAGACCAGCTTCTAGTAGCACGCAGAAAAGTCTTCCCATTAGCCCAATAGGATTAAAGACTTTAGACTCAGCCTTTAAAGGTCAGAGGGGGATCATCTAGTCTGACCTCCTGCATATAGTGGGCGACTGAACCCCCTCCCCGCCACACTCCTGTAACAGACACTTCGCCTCTGGACGAGTTACGGAAGCCCTCAAATCTTGACTCAAAAAATACAGGGAATCCACCTGCATACTCTAGTTCAAACCAGCTGCTGACCTGGTCCCTACGGAAACTCCACTGAGCTGTTATTATGTCTTGGAAGGCAACGCTCAGTGCTGGTCCCTGTGATGCTCACAAGTTTAGCATAAATCTTTACTACTCCACTCACTCCCAGCTTACAAAATGGGCTCCCCCCCATCCCTTGCCCTTTTGGGAGAATCAACTGGACCTGTTCCGGCAGCAGCTAGAGGTGCCAGCCAAGGGCAGGGTCCCATTGAGCGAGACACTGCACATCCCCATCGCAAGACACAGTCCCTGCCCCATGCAGCTAAACAGACAATCGGTGGGAGGGGATACAGTGTGTGTGTTTATGGGGCACGGGGGGTCTCATGGCAGAACTGGGACTAGACAATCCCCCCTTCCTATCCATTAGGTCACATTGCCCCTCAGTGGCAGAAACTGCATCAATCGTGGTGGCCAAGTTGGCAATGGGGATTGGTAAACCGGGGGGTCAACGCTAGAGACGCTCCTGCACCTTTGCAGCAGGCGAAAAACTGCACCGCAAAGAAGGTGCAAAGTTCTGAATGAGGAAGCCCCAAGGCCAGCGCCGCCGGGCCAGAAAGGTCCCCACCGCTGCTGCCATTCATGCTGGTGCGGAGGACAATGCTAACACCGGCTGTGTGTTCTAGGCAAGGCATTTTCTGGCGTTGTGGACACTTCACTAACACAGCAACTCTCGGGACCCGGACGACTTCTGGATGATCAGGCAACAGGCACCTAAAGATGCTGGTATCTGTGCCTCACGGGCTTAGAACAGACCGACTAGTAAGAAGCCCCGTATCTCTAGCCTTGCAGATATTCAATCTCTCCTGTTTTACAACATCTCGCACTACTCAAGAGCATGTGGTAGAAGCTTCCTGGAGCCTAGCAATAGCCAGACACCCTCTGTCATGCTGTGTCTCAACAGCCAGGCTGTCAGGGCTCCACTGACAGAGCCAGCGCTGTCTCAGGCCTGGCCAAACCTGCCAGCACACCAATTCGCCAAGGAGCTCAGCGGTTGTTTGAAGTGGAGCTGTCCGGGCATGACAACTGCCTACATAAGCCTAGTCACGCAGATGGCTCAGGGAACACGAAGCAATGGTAAGAAATATGGGTTTGTTCAGCACGGGCCCCCCCCGACAGTCCCACATAGCATCCTGTCCCACCAGTACATTCCCGTCATTTGCCCTGGCTGTAGCGGGCTAAGTTCCCTCTGCTGACACGAAGCCGACACTTCCAGCACCAACTACGATTCGTGCAACCTCTCCCGCGAAAAAGCAGCCGTGTGCCATCACCTCACGGCCTTCCAACGAGGATTTCAAAAGCCATGTGTTCTTCCAAACACGCGTGTGCTGCATGATTTCTGTGAGCAATCACTTCCCATTAACAGCGTCCATAACATGCAGGCAAACCCTCCCGGGTCACTTTCCACGCCAGCCTGCGGTATTGGAACATGATGGCGAGAACCCTCGACTGACGTGCCCTGATACGCTGTCAGGGAGCACCCTCCTTCCTCCACTCAAGTGGCCATTCCCTTCTGCAGCGTCTGAGCCGCTCTCCTCACATCCGCACTCATGAAGAACAGCTTGTCAGCAGCACTCACTCGAAGAGTCCCCGAGGGGCCTGGGGACAATTGAGACGCATAACCCCATAAAGCTGCATGCCACTGCCATAGGTATCGCTGGAGCCGCAGAACAAAGCCTCACAAAACCCATTACCTGATGGGAAAACACACCCTTTTCTGCAGCTGGTGTCTAGTGTTCCTCCAACACCACGACTTCTCTCGTTAGGGTTCAACCGCTCTCCTGCACGTTTAGACGTGAGCTCGTGGGACGGCAGTGACTGCCTCCCAGGACACTGGAGCCACATCTCATGGCTTCCCCCCAGGAACCAGCTCAAGACAGACTGCCCTCCACGTCTGTGGAATGGGCAAACCTGCCACCATTCTAAAGGAGGAATTCACGGCTGCACCCATTTGCATGCAGATGCCACCATGGACAATTCTGCCAAGGCAGGTGCATGAATCAAAGGAATTTTCTGGACCCCCTGGCTCTACAGCCCAAACGCGACCTTTCCTGATGTTCAAGCTGATGGGATTCCCCAGTCCTGAATTCCTACAGGGTGATTAGCCTGCCAAACACGTTCAGTGTCAAGGGGCCTCTTGCCTCTCCATTTGTCTTTGGTGCAGGTGATGGAAAAGTTCAAATCTTTTTATTTCTTAAAGCAGCACTGGCTTGACAGCATTCCATCTCCAACTGACACACGCAGAATGGTTGGCCCCTCTTTCAGGTGCTTGAGTGGACATGTTTAGTCTGCAGAAGCGAAGAGTGAGGGGGGGATTTGGTAGCAGCCTTCAACTTCCTGAAGGGAGGTTCCAAAGAGGATGGAGAGAGGCTGTTCTCAGTAGTGACAGATGGCAGAACAAGGAGCAATGGTCTCAAGTTGTGGTGGGAGAGGTCCAGGTTGGATATTAGGAAAAACTATTTCACTAGGAGGCTAGTGAAGCACTGGAATGGGTTGCCTAGGGAAGTAGTGGAGTCTCCTTCCCTAGAGGTGTTTAAGTCTCGGCTTGACAAAGCCCTGGCCGGGTTGATTTAGTTGGGATTGGTCCTGCCTAGAGCAGGGGGCTGGACTTGATGACCTTCTGAGGTCTCTTCCAGCTCTATGGTTCTATGAAGAAACCTGCGAAGTTGCATTCACCCAGAGAAAAACTGTACAAGTAACCACTTCTTGGATCCATTTGTCCATGGCACAGGGCTGCCCTATACCGTATGCCAGGCAAACCAACAGCTGCTAGTTGCCCAATCTCCACAAGTTCTGAGGGATGTCAGAAACCAGAATTTGGAAGAACTTCTTTTGTGCATCCTCCTCAGCCTAGACCCCTCTACCCATCCCACTCAGGCCTGGAATTTCTAGCCCAGAATTAGCTCCCGTTGAAAAGAGTCTCGCCATCTTTTTATTTCCTCCAGGAGTGCCAGAGGGCTCTGCAAGGCTTGGAAGATGGCCAGTTGGAAGGGTGATCTCACATCCTTCTCTTCACGCACTGCTTGCATCATCCTACAGACAGCCTTTCATCTTTTGCCCATCCGTGTTGTTAGTAGGGCTGGTGCATTTTTCATTCTAACTCTCTCTTCTCTGCCCCCATCACATTCACAAAAAAACAAACCAACCAACCAAATACCGTTTTTCTAAACTGGAAACCTTTTCAAAAAACTTTGAGCTGTTCTTTTCAGTTTGCTGGGATTGTGTTTTTATTTACTTTTTAAAAAGCTTTCAAGTTTGCACTGAAGCCAGAATATGGAAAATTTAGATTTCAAAATTTAGATTTCAAAGGTTTTTTTTTTTTTTTTAAAACCTTCCTGCTGCTGAATGCAATAGAATAAATGATATTCAGGCCTCTCTCCCTCTTCCCCCATTCACACGTGACATTTTTCTCATCCTACTTTAATTTTTCCCACCAACTTTTCAGAACTTTTTTGGGACAGGAATTAACATGTTAAAAGTGAAAAAACATGACCCAGGCCAGCCACCCTCCATCTTATCACACGTAGTGGCAAAAAACCCAATTTTTAATTTTTTTTTTTTAAAAAACAATTCATGATTTTTAAAAAATATTCCACTTAGGGAATGAACTCAATTTTGTAGTTTCAGATTTTTCTCCTCCCTTTCTAAATCCATTTCTTCCCCCTCCCCATCAATTCTTCCCTCTGGTGATACAGCCTCTGCCCGCAGTCTCCAGCATCCGATGCTCCTAGAAGATTAGATCTTTTGACTGTATTGGGAGACTTGTATCAAGCCACAGTCCTCAAAGAGTTCTGTGGTTTCCATCAACGACCTCTCACTGGGTCTAAGGAGCCTGTAGGGTTCTGAGGGTCAGACAGACATTCCGAGGGAACGCACGCTTTTAGTGCTAGCAACAGCCAACGGAGACTCCATCAGCCGAGGCGGCAGAGGGCACAATAACATGAATGTAGGAGGCTGACCAGGTGTGCCGTGGAGCCACGGGAATATCTGATGTTCTTGCAAAAAGCCTGGAGTTCAGTCGTTAACAGTAAGCCTGGTTTTGAGCAAAACATCTCAGAGCTGCAAACATCTGTGGCTGAAAGCGTCTCATTCTTCCTCAAGGCAGCTCCTATTCACCTGCTCCATGAGAAATCTTAATCATTAAGCTGCCTTTAGCCAATGGCAATCCTTGCAGCCAAGTTGGTCTCTTGGACAAAGGTAATTTTCTTTCCCCAAACCTGAAAAGTGTCATGTGGACTGCCTTATTTTCCTTAAGAAACCACCTCTGCTTTTACTACATCCTCCAGGACAGAAAGCCAGGAGCCTGATCCAACTAGGAAACAGTTCCCCCTGGGCACTCCTCATTTCCTCCTCTGGATGGGACCCCGGAGACTTAACTCAAAAGTTCCCCTTTTAACCATGGTGGGAAATAACCATCTGTGTCCAGGCTATGTGGAGAGCCAGTCTCTGGTGGTCTGGATCTGACAGCTTCCCTCTTCCATCACACACCGCGCACAAGGAGGAAACTGGCCAACACTTGCTTCCTAGATCTATTAGGTCCATCTCTTCCTCTTTCTACCTCGCTCTAGAGAAGGAGGAACTACCAACTTTAGCAGAGATTTTCTTTAATAATCATCCCTTGACTAAAGGCCACTGTCGGTAACAGCCTTCTTCTCCCACTCCCAGACTTGCCTCTGCAGACACCCTGGTCATGTTCATGAGAGGGCTTTAACCACCGCTGCTAAGTGAAAGGAGGGGACCATTAACCTGGATTCCTTGCCTAATGTAATTACAAGCACTCTAAGCCCTTCAGGATGGATATTTTCTGCTCTTAATCCCCTGAGATCGAAGAGGCAAGGGGAAAAATTGTCACGCATTCTTCTTACCCAGTTGTGCGCAAGTCACCGTCTCTGGGGAAGGAGGGCAGTGCGCATGGGCTGGCTTGGCAGCAGGAGCGAGGAGCTGAAAGAAGTGTGGTCCCCTGACTCCCATCTGACCCAGACAGTCAGAGGACCATGAGGGGAGAACTGGACACTCTCTCTCTCTCTGCAAGTCCCCAGAAGAATTCAGTGAGTCTCCTGGCTACTCTGAAGATAGACCAGGAGACAGAGAGAGGGGACCTCGCCCGCCATAGGAAGGCAGAAGGGGCCAGGTTAGAGGACTGCAGAGCAACTGCCACACAGGGCAGACCAGCTAGTCTCCCATCTTCTCCACTTTTTGGCAACCCAATGGCTGCAGCGCACAGGGACACATGTCACACCTGCCAGACAGGACCTCCGTGGGAAAAAGCTCCTTACAGCAAAATAAGCTTCCCTTCCAGCAATGTGCACAGCAACACGCAGGGGTGGAGGAAGGGTCTTGATACCATGGTATCCCAGCAGGAGGAGAACATCCAGGTCAGATATCAATGCCCCTTGGAAGACGCTGGAGCCCATGTCGAGCAATATACATGGCGCTTCCTTCCTTCCAGGCTGTTGGAGCATCCTGCACTCTGGACAGGGTCTCAAGAGAGACTGGGAACAAAACCAGCCTCTTTCACACACAAGCACTATGAGGCCGCACAACAGCCCTCGTGCAAAGCACAAGACCTCAGGCTGGTTACTGCAAGCACACAGTGGAAATGGATGTAAAAGGAAGATCTTCCGAGCCACGATAAGGATTAGGAAAAATGTCTGAGTGGCAGGAGGACAGAAAACAGTTACCAGCTCTCTCAGGAAGTCTTATCTCATTGTCTAACACAGCTGTACCACTCCAGGTGTGCACTTACCTCCTCACCTATCAGACCCCATGCCCGTGTATTCTCACTCCCACAACCCACCTGCTTGGTTGAAGGGACCAGGACTCTTAAAAATGGGGCGCTGTTTCTGGCTCTTTGACCTTGGGCAAATCCCATCTGCTTTCCCTTCCTGGCCTCCCTGTGTGTGTCTGTGCAGCACCGGCACAACATGGCTGTTATCTCGGCAGGGGATTCTACATGCGACTGTGATAGACTGATACCACCGCCGTATGACACACAGGCCCTTGTGCATCCATAAAATATTGGCCGAGCTCCTGAATAGCTCTACAGCCACAGCTTGGACAACAGCAAATTTTGCAGACGTTTGGGTGGATTATTATGGTCTGTGCAAACCATCTTGGTTAACCCCATTGTTGGGTTTTTCGAGTCCCCTGCATTACATAGGACCAGCCGCCCTGCCCAGCGGCACCGCAGGCAGTACTTACCTACGAGTCCAGATCCCAGGAATGGGGGTGAAGATAGGCCGCTGTGAGATGACAGGTCCCTGTGTTCTCCATAATGGGCACCTTCGCCATAGCCCTGCTAAAGTAACACAGAACAGGAAGAGTCGTACATGCGAGATCACATCTTATTTTATCTGAAGTGGGTGAGTGACTTTAACAGGGTTCAAAAAAGCAAGATAAATTCAGCAGGCTAGGTCCGACAACAGCTGTTTGCCAGAGCTGGGGATGGGCAACGGGGGAAGGATCATTTGATTGATGGGTACCATTCCGTTCACTCCCTCTGGGGCACCGGGCATTGGCCGCTGTGGGCAGACAGGACACTGGGCTGGATGGACCTTTGGTCTGACCCAGTCTGGCCGTTCTTGTGAATGAAGAGGAGAGAACTCCTGGGGAAATACTTGGCCAGTGGGCATTCCTCCAGCTTGCATGTCTCCATCAAACACACCCAGTACCCAGGTCATATCATACCTGGAAGCCTGCTTAAGACAATCCAGATCCAATTCTTTTATGCAACTTGGTTTAAATATAACAAAGGACCCACATGACAATGTTTGGCTCTGGATTTCTAACTACGACCCCTTCCTCCGTCCATTGTGTGGAGGTGTCAGCACTTGGGAGTGACATAGGGATCCAAATGCCAGATCACAAGAGGACTCAGTCTCACATCCACCCCCACAGCCACAGAGGAAGGAGGAGGACAGCAATGCGTTGGCTTCTCCAGCTCCCTTCTCCTCAGCACCCGGGGGCAGCAGGACATTGCTGCTGGAAGGCGCCCGGAACGCTCCCAGGGCAGCGAGCTCGGCTGGAGAAGAGCCACAAAAGCAGCTCCCTGCAGCGAGACAGACACTCCTCCACCCTGGCAGCTCACACCCGAACGGCACCCGTCCTGAAGGAACCCGGTGCTCGGCAGCCACCGGGTGAGCAATTCCTCCGGTTTGAACGGGCCATCCCGTTCACCCCGCCCACCCCTCCCCAAAGCCATAAGGGGCGAGGGAGGGGGAGGGTCTATAAAAATGAGAAACGATGTGGTGCCTGTTCCATCGCTGACCTAAGGGAAGGGAACGGTGCCATTGTGAAAACGAATCACATAAAGCCATTAAAACATGAGCATCTGTCAAAAAAACACCATTTCAATTAAGTTAATGTCTTTTCTCTCTTCCCCTCCTCAGGCCTCACTTACACGCTGTCACAGCCTCAATTCCTTCCCTGCAAACACTTCCAATTCTCTTCCTCCTGCCTCCCTCCCGTTGCTTTCCATTCCCTCCCCACGCGCCATGCCAACCTGCAGAGCTGGAACCCTCTAAGCCGCTCTCTTACAAAGGCACCTCCGCAAACCTCTGGGAGGAGCACTCACCTCTTGGGGGGACTGATCAAGATGGGAGGGGGATACGGATGGTCAATGTGTTCTGGCAGCAGTGCCTTAATGGGGTGGGAGTGTCACCCACACACCTAGTGCGGTTCACTGTCCCATGCAGTGGCACAGACCATGTACAGCGAGAGATAAGAACAAGGGAGCTCTACAGCCTAAGCTGGGAGCCAGCCGGCTTTGTAGCTCAAGCTGTAGCAGCTCCTACACTAAGCTCCAGAGATCCCAGGCTCAAATCCATCCGGTAGCGGTTAGAGAAGCAGCTCCCATCCCCAGCCCGACCAGAGAGCCTGGTTCCAGAGCCAGGCTGCCCCGAGGTTCTGAGGGTTGGGGGAGTCAGGACAGACTCCTGGCACAATCGGCTGCCAAGTCTAGCCGCTGTTTTAGGTGCTGCATTCCTACATTCCGATTGCAGCCTCTCTCCTCCATCACATGAGGAGGGTAGGAGACGTGTGGGCGAGCAAGCTGGAGTGCCCAATACACGCCAGGTACAATTGTTGGAATCCGGGCTACATGCTTGGCTAAAAACGCTCGATGTGCAGCCACGCTGACACCCATCCACAAGGAACTACTGCATTTTAAGTTGGAGGCATGCAAGTCCAGCCATGGGGGAGGAAGTGCACAGTTGTCCGGCCAAGCCAAGCCTACACCATACCCGGTTGCATTCTACACACTTCAAGCAAGGAGAAGGTTTGCAAGAAAGCTGCCACATTTGCCCAGGCAGGCAGGGCCTTACATTGATAGCAACACCCCATAATAGAGAGCAACTTTCACCAAGCACCACTGCAGAAGGGGTTAACAGAGGTGCTATCACAAAAATGACAAGAAAAATGTTTGCAGAAGAAAACCGACTAGGCACAGACACACTGAGAAGCCATCATAAAGACTGTTTATTTTTGTTTAAGGTCTCTGTTTATGCTTCATCCTTACCCTTCCTTGGTCAAATGTGGAGCTGTTTTGATCTCCCGCACCCCAGGAACCTGATCCTGGTCTTTCATCCAAACCTACCAAAAAAACAGGAAGAACAAATGTTACTTTTGCTTTATCAGCAAACCCTCAAAGGTGTCCTCTCAAAATTAACTCTTCCCTCTACAAACAGAATAATATTTTCATTAATAAACCATTTCCACTCGTTGTGCCCAACTGTCTCCCGGAACCTCCCCATTTCAGCAGAGATGAAAGCTTATTTAGCGAGCTTCAAAACGAGCCCTATGTCGTTTGTATACATGTGATGTTCCAGACCCACGGATGGTGGTGGGAAACGGGAAGAGCTTTTTTAACTCAAGAGGTCGCTTGTAAATCTGCACTTCCTGAAGTTCAACATTTCAGAGGACCAAGTTTGTCAGCTTGAAAAGCAGGTGCCCCCTTACTCTCAGGTGATCCAATTTATGTCAACGCAAGAATGGTACACAGCAACTGAACAACTGCACTCTAAACGATTCGCTCACTGGGCTACATTCTGCTCCCATTTACACCTGGCAGGTCTAGGAATAACACTACTGACTTCAGCACAGGTCACCTCCATTTGCCCAGCCTAAAGGAGACCATAACGGAAGGGGCTGGCGGCCCTGTCCTAGACACCACCTCCCGCTCCCTAAACAGGAATGAAAATGCAAACTTTACTTTCACCCCATAAAGCTGCATCCCTGGCCCATGAGCTGCACCTGAACATAAAAAAAACTTGCTCAGAACATTTGCCAGGCAAAGTCCCACCCCTTCCCCTCTGAGACCCTCTCCAAAAGATGAACAGCTAACATGACTGACTGGCAACTCTGTAGGTAATAAACTATCATGTCTCCACATAGGGAAGTTTTAACAGTTATGCCACAGGCATTTGCCTCTTGTTTGCGCTCACAAGAGACTTTCAGTTTCGCTATAACCTCTGCCAAGTGACAAAGTAGTTTGAATCCAAGTTAGAACCCCACTGAGGGCAATCCTATTCCCAGTGTAACCATAGTGGCTTAAATCCACGCCTTATATATCTCATACACACACACACACACACACACCCTTTCCTGTAGACGCAAGGCTCTTCAGTAGGCTTTAATGGCCACACAGATCTACTGCTCCAGCAGGTTAATGCCAACTATGGGCAATGCTAGGCATGATTTAAGGCTCACACTTCAAGAACGCTGCTGAAAGTGACATGTCTGTAAACACACAAAACGTCACAACAAGGTAGAGGCCACTTTTCATTTAGATGGAGGCTTGTGCCAGTTCACTTGGCTGGAAGACCACTGGTTAGTTTAGAAAGGCTGATATCTTGGAATGGGTGGGGTCCCCATTTAGTTTTAAGACAGGCAGCTAACTCCAAAGCTTTGAGAGTCAGCTAGATAGAGATACACAATACCTCTACCTTTGTCCAAAGGTTTGCATTCATCTTTAACAAAGGCAATACGTATTCCATATGGTGCTGGGTCAATTCATAGTCTTTGCAACTGCAGGGCTGAGATTTTCAAAGTAGTTAACTCATGGAGATGCCCAAATTACACTGAATTTCAATGGGAGTTGGCATGGGGTGGAGGATTTTTCACCTAAGAGATTTAGGAGCACTACTCACATTGACTCAAAACACTTGTGCTTCTCAACTCCCATAATTTTCTTTGAAAATCTAGCAGTGTACACATTTAAAATACTACCTAAAATTGTTCACAGAAGTGTTTCACAACTGTGGTGTTCTCTCTCAATATGTTTTTATATATAAAAAATGCATTCCTGACTCAAGTACACACTTCAAAACAATTGCACTCCTCACCAACAGCCACTGCACTCAGATGGCAATGTATTTTCCCTAAATCATCAGCTTTTTACATGATTAGACTCACTCAACTCCATTTTCACTGTTTCCATCTTTGCACTTGACCGAACAAAGGTCAGCATTTAAACAGGTATCGACACTAAAAATTCACATTCATCTAAAGCCGTTTCAAAACACTCCCCCATCGCCTCTAAGAGGCAAAAAGCCAGCTCCAGACTGTATGTACCCCAGCTAGTCAAGAAAGGTGGCAACATACAGTCATCCCATGCCTCACAAAACAGCAGCTTCCTAGCCCTGAGCTGATATAAAACTGAAGGGGCAAAGGGTGGAAATGTTTTGCATTTCAGGGGGAGGTCTAGGCCTGGCCTATCCTCACACCACCCTCTCTCTGACATATGCCTTGAGCATGCTTTGCTGTTGAGTGTAGGAAATCCTCGTCGCATCCGGCAGAATCCCGCATAGAACCATGAGTCCTCGACATCTCATCAAGCTGACACTGGGCAAGTCAGTTGCTTGTGCCGTGTGAAACTCCAGCAGGGCTCGGGGTGAGATTCTTACCACAGTCAGTCACTCTCAGCTCTTGGAGCACGAGTTGCAAGCCAGCGTTTAAAACAAATCGAAAGCCTTGCATTGTTTGTCTGTATAAAATAAGGTCTTACATACCCTTCGGCCCTAGCATCTGTACGTTACACTGCAGAGCGATGGGGAGAGGGGGAGCGTGCTGGCATGGGGGTGGCCATGGGGTGCTGAAACACTCTTGGTCCTTGCACCAATTTCATTTGAGCAAAGCTGATTATTATGGCGAACACGCCATATTTGTCTCCTCCGCTCCCCTTACTGTTCATTTAACCAGAAACTTCTTTCAAATTACATCCTTCTATTTCTGTGCCTTTGTGTTAATCATTTCCCCAGAGAATTGGTGTTTAATTGCTGTCTAATTTGCATAATTATGCATATTAATCTCTACACCTAATGAATATTCATAATTCTCATTTAGATTTTGTTTTCTAATCAAAAATTTCCAATGTGATTACTGTGCAGAGCAGGGATAAGCCTCTAATAATACCTTGGATACTAGGGAGAATTACTGCCAATTCTCCCACCTCCTACTTCCTAGAATAAACTTTTGCTTTGCTAATGTGTTTTTCTAAAGCAATTCATCTGCATACCCTGCAAACACCAATAAAAATCAGGAGACAGAAATGCTCATTCTATTCATGTTGGTTTCAGGAGTATTTCCAAAGCATTTGGACAGCCTGGGTGAGGCCGCAAACAATAAACAGCTTGACTTCAGAGCATCCTGAGTGGATTCTTCCCTCCCACTGGGAGGAGGAGACCTCTGAGACACCAACACACCACCCTCACCTGTCATTTTACCCACCTCACCCCTGGTCCGGAGCATCCTTTTATGGCAAGAAGAGGGAGGGGAAGACGTGACATAAGACAGAATAAAGTGTCATTTGCATTCTGGGTTTTAACATGACAGTAGCTGGCAGGTCAAGGCCCCTTTGCAGAACTTGCCAGTCAAAGAGACAGAGGGTGGGAGGGGAAAAAGAGAGGCCCAAAGAGGGGAATGGACATGCCCCATGTCTTCCTGCAGCTCAGTGTTTGAGCTGGGTATAGAGCCCATGGCCTATATATCTACTGGCTACACTGCATAAGCTCGCATATGACACTGGGGCGGTGAAACGAAGCATTAGCTCACCTAAAGCCCAAATCTCCTTTGTCCTCCCGATTTCCTACTTCCTTATTATTTTCTAGACAAGCGTTTCTCAGCCAGTGGTACAAATACCCTCGGGGGGTACCTGAGAGTAGTCTGGGGGGTACATCAACACAACTGAAATTTGGAGAAAACTGAATTTTTGTTTTAAGCTTTACAGCGCTTTATTATTTTTGTACTTTTTACACCAAAAAATTTCATCGCCCGCCCGGCTACAATTAAGTTGTTTAAACAAATGTGTTGCAATGGTAGGAACAAATTTTGTGTGTCTGAAAACTGTAGGAACTGGGAGTACTTATAAATTGTTTTTTTAAAGGGGTACTTCATAAAAAAAAGGTTAAGAAACATTGTACTGGACCTCCATCTGGCTACAGAAGCCGCTCTGGGTCAAGAAACACAACGTGCAGCCACTTCTGCAGACAGTTCAGATTAAGCTTTGGGTCGTGTCATTGGCATGACTTCAGGCTGGCTCACGCCCTCCTTTATCAGAGGCGGCACTGAACCGGTCCCTCAGGAACAGAACTGTGGGTAGCGGAGCCGTGTAAACAATATAGCCAGGTCCCCGCTAGGGATGTTAAATTGCGAGTAACTGACTAATAAAATAGTTGATGCAAAATAGTCAATAGGGCGTCTCTGCCTTTGAAGTGTAGCAACAGCCCTAGTACACTTTAAAGGAGAAAGCGCCGGGTGGAGCCCGGGATCATTTGGGGACTCCCGCGATGACCCTGAGCTCTGTGTGGCGCTGCCGCTTTGAAAAACTGCGTGGAGCCCAGGGTCAACGGGGGAGTCCCCGGCTGATCCCGGGCTCCACTGGTGCTCCCGCTTTGAAGTACCCCCGCCTCTCTCCCCCACCCCGTTGCCTCTTTCTGATAGAGGCAGCAAAGCAGGGGAGAAGCAACTAGTCGACTCTGCTGGATGCGCTGCTCTCTGGCAACCTAGCTACCAGTTTCCTGAAGAGCAGGTGCTGATAGGAGTTTTCACAAGCCCTTCTGGGAGCTAGGTGGGAGGGGAGGGGCTGTGGGAGAAGGGCTTAAATGCCCTTGGAAGCTCCCTCCAAACCAGTGCAGGAGGAATGGTGAGAGCTCACTTCTTGGAGGCTGGGGGGAAGGTCCCAGGTAACACAGGGGACTGTAAAGGTCAAAAGTGCATCACACGGCAGCAAGCAGCCAAGGCAGGAGAAGCCATCTGGGATTTAAACCCTCTGGGCCTGCAATGCAAGCACTGGGTGCAGCTCATGGAAGGGCCGGAGCGCGATAGGAATACGCAAGGGACGGTGCAGGATAACGTGGGGCGGTCCAATGAGAACCCATTCAGCCCTGTATTGTGGCGTTGGACCTGCTCGGAAAACGGCCCTCGCAGCCCTTGTCCCTGCCTGGCATTCTCTGGGGAGCCCCTGCATTAGGGTGGCACTGAGAGCCCCCAGGTAGAGCACAGCTGCCCTGGGTGCAGTACGAGCTCCCGCAGCCTCGTCTCCGATGCAATCCACCCTGGAACCTCTGGCCTCCGGCTTGAATCTGCAGCTGGCAGGCTGCCCTGGCAGTGCCCCAAGGGGGCAGCCAGCACTGCTCCCGGCAAGGGGCAATTCAAATGGGGATATGAACGCTGGCAGAGCCACATTCTGTTTGTGCTTGTGGCGAGTGACAGGCCCCCCTGGGGCGGGCAGGAGGAGGAGAAAGAAATCCAAATGGCATTTAGCAGGTCAATTGTAGGCAAGGCCTTTAAAAGCTTTCAGACAACCCCCCTCCCAGGCCGGGGCTGTTATCCCAGGATGGCAGGAGGGTCTGTCTCTCCTCCCCCCCCCACATTCCTGGAACTTGCTCTTCCCCCTTCTTTTCCTCAGCCACCTCGGAGTTGGGATAAAGTGCCTGTCCTCCATGCTCCGAGGTGGATTAATGACTGGGCTAGACAGCAACCGTCACATTTCCGTACAGCCAACAGTTCTGAGGAAACTAAAGGGTTCTTCTTCCAGCCATCACCACGCACGCAGGCGGGCGGCTGCTGAGAAGCGCCGAGAGCTAATGGACTTGAGATTATCGCCTTTTAATTCTGCCAGTGAGCAGAGCCCTGGAATTGTTATTCTGGATTCCAGACAAAGCACACAACCAGAACGGCCTGAATACTGCGAGGGCTCACAACCGGGCAAGTGAACAGGCGACTCTTCCAGGCAGGGCTGGCCACGCTGCCCATGATTCGGGCTGCACCACACTCCCCACTGTAAGACCCTCTCTTTAGCCGCTTACAACTTGGCCAACTTCAGGCTGAAATCAGACGTGCCTCAATCCGAGTACGATCACAGTGAAGAAATTTCACACCAATGGTTCAGCGATCGGAGAACAGCTCTGGGAAAAAAAATAACTTTCGCCCAAACTCAGGTGGCAATTTTCTTTGAACAGATCAAATCCCCCCCACACACACACCCCCACCTTCAGGGCAGCAAGCTGAAATTCGTAAGGGCGTGGCCTGCTTGTCTTTTTGCCATTCCTAGGAAAGTCTGTCACATCTGGGCAAGTTATAAACTTCTAAGAAATCTCAGTTCATGCACGTGCTGTATGGAGACTAAGGTTATGTCTACACTGGAGACCTTAGAGCGGCTACACGAACAGCCGTGCAGCTCCAAGGGTACAGCTGTATGTCAACAGGAGAGATCTCTCTCAGCAATTCTCTCACTCACAGGTGGGCTTATTTCATACCCCTAAGCAATACAAATTACACCAACATAAGCAGTAACATGGACTGTGTCTTTAGCAGCTAAAACAGGGGAGGGGAACCTTTTTTGGGCCAGGGGCCACTGACCCACTGTTGGAGAACACTTTAACTTGCCCTGGCACCCCCTAAATGGATCTCAAAGTCACCCTGTTGTTTCAGGCCAATTCCAGGAGCCAAATACACAGGGAAGCCTTGGAACTTAACTTCATTTACAAGTTTGGGACCCATCACCAACACTGAAGAACGTCTATGAATAAAGACATTACCTGGCTAGCACACGACCTTCCACATCCTAATGACTTAACCAACCAAACAATGGGTACTTAAGAACAATTTGCACACTCTCTATCAGCTTCATGTAACAGGAACACACTAATTCACTATTTCCCCCCCCTTTCTTCTCCCCCCCCCCATCCCCTATTTATTTTGGAACTGGACTTTTAATACTCCATTCATCTGAAGAAGTGGGTTGTACCCACAAAAGCTCATGGTACTATCTACATCAGGGTTTCCCAACCTATGGGTCGGGACCCAAATACGTCTCCTTTACGTTTCAAAAGGGTCGCCGCCAAGTGTCTCCCCAGGTGGCTCTGCCCTCCCTCCTCCCCTCATTTTTGAATTGCCCTGGGTCACCAAGTCTTCCTGAACTGTCAAAATGGGTCCCCATCTGGAAAAGGTTGGGAACCGCTGACCTACATGTTTTGTTCATCTTTAAGGTGCTGCTAGACTATTCCTTGTTTTTTAAGTTTTTTCCAGTAACAGACTAACTCAGCTCCCCCTCTGAAGCAAGAAAAAAAAAAAAAAAAGTCAGGAGCTGCACATAAGTGAGAAGAAAAAACCCCTCACTGGGGTAGCCCCCATCTGAGGAGAAAGACACTCCCCACATTCCCCTTGCACACCAGAGCCGAGGGGGACCCAGACTAGTAGATTGTGTGTGTTCCAGCCCTGTGAGGGAGATGGCAAGTGGGGCTGGAGCACCAGCGCGGGATCTCCAATGCTGGGGGGATTCCCAAGACTCGGGGTCTGGATCCAGACAAGGCCCCGAGCCTTAGGTTCCCCAACCAAGCTAAAGCCTCAGAAGATGATATCCTCACTGAGCATGTGCCAGTTTCTATGGCTCTTGGTGGTGACCAGAGACCACATGCACCACACCCACTGAGCAAATGAACATGCTCCAGCCCACAGCCATGGGGCAAAGCTGATCCTTCCCCATAACCGCTGCTCTGGGCCAGGGGAGGCACCAGAACTCAAAGCAAGGAGCCTCTCTCTGGAGTTCCCCGGGGACCCCTCTGCTGGCAGCTGTCTGATTTGCATGCAGATGAGGAGATAAAAGGCAGAGAAAGGAGTCTGATAACACTGAAGGGCCTGGAAGAAACTGGGGAGGAAGGGACTGGGAGAGGTTGGCCTAGGACGGGGAGTTGTCTGGGTAGCAGTCTGGGTAGCCAGGGAGGCAGAACAATAAGCTTGGGGCCAGGCTGGGGCTGGCTGGGCAAGGAGACATAAGGAGCCTGGGTAAGGAAGAGACCATACTGGGACAGGTTCAAGGAGACAGAGCAGAGGAGTCTGTGCCCACTAGAGCACATGCCCATCTAAGGCCGAAAATGAAATCCAGATTCCCAAATCTCTGCCTTCAGCAAACAGCAGTGACATACACCAGTAAAGTGGGTCTCATCTCCTTCTAGTGCTGGTCCAGATAAATAGATAACAACCTACTACTGCTGTCAGTTACTCCCTTAGCTCAAGTGGCAAACATCTGTCCAATGGATTCAAAGGTTCCAACCCTGCTGGTGACTTGTGCAGGTGTCAGTATGATACCACATGATCAACTAGGGATGTAAAATGTTGATTATTTGGCTAATCAAATAGTCGATGCAACTTAAGCAGTCCCCCGCTGGCCCTGTGCTCCACACGGCGTTTCAAAGGGGCAGCGCTGCATGGAGCCCAGGGCCGGCTGGGGACCCCGGGTTGCATGCGGCGCTGCTGCTTTGAAGCACTCCCTCCACTTCCCCCCCTCTTGCAGTAAGTGGGGGAAACGAGCAGTCGACTAGCTTGTCGACCAGTCGTTTCCATCCCTACGATCAACACCATAATATAGAAACCACCGTCCAGAACACGGCGTTTAAAAAACGTTATTCAGCGTGCAGAGTCCAGCACAAAAATGCTCGGAAAGGCCAGTGGTAGGCTGCCTGGGCAACACTAGCTCAGCTCCCATTTGAACAGGCATTCGAGAAGCGGCTTTTAATTAACACAATCAAGCCCTTTTCCCACTGGACCCCGGCCTCACTCACTGCACAAGAGGGACTTGCCCTAGGGATGAAGAGGTGTGACAGGAAGGAGGCTGTTCTCTATACCTGAGGAAGGTGGGTAGTAGGATGACCATACGTCCTGTTTCGACTGGGACGGACCCTTTTTAAGGCCTGGCCATTTATCTGGTTTCCTCTTGCCAACTGATCCAGTAGAGGAACATTCAGTGGGGCTGGCGGTGCTGCAGCAGGGGCCCTTCAGGTCAGGCCTCCAACGGAGGGGGAAAGGGACAGAGTGACCCTCAGGCCAGCCCCACATGGTGTCCCACTCTCACTCTGGGAAACACCAGCATCACCTTGTATGTAGTGAACACAGCAGGGGATTTCATGGAGGAAAGGGACCATCTCCTGGTTAAGGCAGCTGAATGCTGCAGCCCTATGAAATTTGAGCCTATCCCTGCCACAACATTCCTATGTGACATTGGTCATGGCACTTAAACCAAACTTTTCAGTGTGGTTACCAATAGTGTTCTCGTTTCCTCACTGCCTGACTCGAAACCCCATGGTCTAGCACTCAGCTGCCACCGAGGACAAAGGGAGCTGCGCTTTGGACATGCAGCACTGTGTCTTGCTACAGACTCTGAAAATCCAGGTCTGAGGTGTCATGTGTGCACCCAAAATTACTGAATACTTTTGGCCTTAATCTTTGTCCCTCAGCTCCCCTCATGTGCCATGCAGATAAGACCTCTCCCCCCTCACCTCACCCGAGTGTGGTGAAAATAAAAGTTCGTATTTGTGAAGAGCCAGATACCATAGTGATAAGCACCAGAGAAAAGCCTAGGAAGAAATTAATAGGTCTGTCTTCTGAGCAGTGTTTGGATAGCATGCAGTATTCAAGGCCTGGGGCCACAGACTGAACAATGAGGAAAAAAACCCAAGATATTAATAGCTACTCACTAAAAGAGCACTTTTCATTGTGTGTTGAGTGAAGCAGGGATGCTGTGAAAAAAATACTGTCATACCATTAAAGACTACTTTAAGACATTTGCCCATGGGGGGCATTAAGGTTTTACTTGGAGTGCTTGAATTCACAACTTCGACAACTTTCTTTTCATGTGTGCGTGTACATGTAAGTAATACAGATGCACAGGCATACATGTTGGCATGCAGCTGTTCTAAGCCAACTTTTAAAACAAAAATATTTAAACTAGCCAAGAGTAAGACACTTTCCAGTTCAGAAATTACAAGACTGAGGACTGCCTCCCCTCCACTAATACAGTTATTAAAATAAAAGAAACCCACAGATTAATTATGCTTTTTAATAACCCTGATCATGAATATTCATAATGCATTTCTTGCTCATGTTCTAATTAAAACGTACTAATAGAATAAGATGTAGCTGTCAGACAGTAATTTTTTTTTTTTTTTACAGAATTTTTATGGTGGAGCTAAAAAGAGCTGATATACAATTACAGTTATAAGCTCTTAGCATGGATAAAAATAATTTATCCAAGTTTAGCCTCAGTAAAAAAGCTCCATCTGATAAAAGATATGATCAGATCTTTCCAGTGTCTGCCCACAATAAAAGTAGCCCAGGTCCCATAAATGAAAGACATTCCAAAGGACTTGGTTCAGGGGAAGAGTTTATTTGCAAGTGAGAAGACTGGTAAATTCAGAGACAAAGTTATCTTCAGACTCATACACTCCCACCTACCCCTTATTTTCTCCTCCTTTCTTCATTGCTTCGGAAACAGCAAAATGACATGGATCAGCATTCTATTTAAATCCACAAGATCTCACCCCCCCCCCCAAAAAAAAATTGGTGATAAACTATTCCAACCACTTCCCCCTTCATAACTCCAAATAAATCCATGGTTTTCTCCATCCTCAAATTCGAGGAAAAAAAGTTTCACACCCTAGAAGCACCCTACCACAGACGTATGCTGCAGACTTTCTGATCTGGCAATACTGAGGTAAAATAAGAGGTACATTTTTGAATAAACATGGTACAAACAAGCAGTTTTAGCACATTTAGGACTAGGTTTTTAGATGCATTCAGGTATCTAGACACTTTCAGAAATCCCACAGGGCCCCATAAATACCTTTAAAAATCTGGCCCCCAGTGCCTGGAATAATTCCCAGTGCAGAAAGATTATGGTGAGGATTGAAGCCACTTAAAACAAAATTCTTAAATGAGTGGGTAAATTTGTTAAAAGAATGAATGTTCTCTCTCTCTCCCCTTATGTACCAGATGACACGTGCTAATTTCCACGCACAGCTCAGAGCCCCAAGTGCCCTGGATTCCCAGAGGCAGAAAATGCCTGGCAAAGACTCCTATTCTTGCTTCAGGGAAGGATGCTTGCAAGACACAAGAGTTTATTTGCAAGCCAGTTTGTGCCTTGAAGCACTTGACACTCCAGATGGACAGAAAATGCCCTTTGCGGAGCCAAACATTTTGCCCTGGAGGTTACAATCAAGTCTCTCACTCGTGTGACTCTGGTGCAAGGATACTATCTCAAGAGCACAGAAAGGTGTCTGCCCGATGGACAGTCTAGCACTAATTGTCATTGGGGAATGCCCAAAACTCTTCAGAGGATTTTTGTTGCAATAGACCACAACCCCTATGGACAACAATTGATGGGTGGGCAGTCAGCTCCACGACAGATGGAAACAATGGAAACCCCTTGTGGACATCAGAGCCATGGAGCCAAGAAGCGGTTGTGCTCTTTCCCCTGGGTTGCTGTGGTGCAGTCACAAATTGTGACACAAAACAGTTTCCTTCAAACATCCTTGTGCTAGAGGCCATCAGAAGGGAAGTGCGTTGCCAAGCAGGTCTGGCCTGGCTACCAGCAAGCACTGGCCTCTGGAATATGAAAAACGTGAAGAGGCAAAGTTCTAAGAGTTGGGAGGAGGAGGAAAAGGCAGAACTGGGAGGACCCATCGCTGGAACATATGGTGCAGCACGCCTTTTGGAACTGGTGAAAGAATGGACTTATCGGGTCCCTTTGGAGGCGCATACACACAGGCAGAGGAAGGGGTAGCATTCCACTATCACAGCTACCTTGATAGGGCTTGCTTGTACAACTATCACAAAAAGTGCTCTCCTCTTCTTTCCAAGACCTGTTTAGTGGGGCCAGTCTCTTGCAAAAGACATGAGGCGCTTGCTCCGTGTGAGCCTTAAAAAGGTCCTGGGTAAATGCAATTCTCCAGCGATTCAGAAGCAAGCAAAGCACCCGAGAGAAACAAGAAAGGCCCGCCCATAGACACACACAACTTTCAGAGGCTGTCTCTACAAAAGCCCATGAGCTTCCATTTCTGCAGCTGGGAGTAAAAACCACAGCGTCAGCAGTCTAGTATTTTCATGCCTGTGAATATAGCCCACCTTCTCTCCCCCACCATAAGCTAAATGGGTTGTCCCTTCCCAGCACATGCTGTCTACTTCCATTGGAGATGGGTCATGGAGCAAGCAGTCTGAATCACAGATAAAGAAGTGGGTGCCACAGTAATTTGATTTGAAACAGAGGTGACAGAAGGCTGCTTGATAAACACTTCCAAATTAAGCAGCTTTGTGTCCTAATCACTCTGGCGATCAGCCTTACGGCAAAATCTCCACTAAAAGGGATTTGAAATCAATAAAATTAGTCGACTAGTAATTAGCTTTAGCCCCAGTCAAAGTAGCAAAGTTGATTTTCCTGACAAGCGTTCGCTGCCCTGCCGCCGCACGCATGCGCGCAGACACACACAGCGCTCTTGTTGTTAGAAAGCCACAGATGCATCTTAAAGAACAAGACACCTTCAGCAAGAGTCACCTTGATACACGCAAATTCTCCTCTCTTTTCAAACGAGGCAGGGCATTTCATCAGAGTTCTTGACGAATAAATAAAGCAAAGTTTGCAACTAGCCCTATCTAACCCCAAAATAGGAAAAAACAGATTTGAACGGAATGCAGTCATTAACGGGTATGAAATTCCATTTACAGGACGCCAGTTGTGGATGGGCCTACACAATTGGTTCACTTCCTTTTCCCGGCTCACGACAAAAACAATTTAAGAAAAACGACATGCTGGACACCTGGAATGGAGCTCAAGGATATTAACAGTGCATGAGTGGAGGAAAGTTACTCCCCACTCGCCACATCCCTCTCTTATTTATCAAGGCTTCCAAGAGCTAGACTAGAATCCTCACCTCTTTTTAGCATGAGCTTCTATTTCATGGACCCGCTGCCTCTAAGTGAGCAGTTACCAGGTAGGAAGACCCAGGGACAACTGATGGGAGGAAACTGTGGGTCCCCCTGGAAATAACGGGTAGGCAAGAGACCCACCCACAAGCAGAGAAAATGTAAACTTCCTGCTTAACACACAAGAATGTTTTCACTATCGACCAGAGAACACAAAACCAGTAACTCATGGTTTCGGCTGTAGCTGTGCAATGGAGAGGGAAGGAGAAAGATAATGTGTGAAAACTGCAGCTTCCTATGATCTGATGTGCCGGGAACGGATTAGCAGGCTTTGTTCTGAGTGAGCTGCACAAGGCCACGAAGTCAGGGGATCTGGGGTCTGTTCTCTGAATCTGGACTTATCCCCCAAGGTCACTCACGCAGCACTGTGAGGATAACTTCATTCATGTGTGCAAAGCACATTGAGAGCCTCAGATGGAAGCAGAAACCCACAGCACTGCTGAATGACTCAAACCCTGCCTCCATTCATCTCCCCTCCACTGCCCCCAGGAAGCGGTGGGTGGAAATCAGACTCCTGGGTTCATTCAGGAAAGCAGGAAGCTTAACTGTGGAAGTCACATTTTGAGGGCAGCATGGTCCTGGGGATGCGAGGTGTTAAGAGCACTACAGAAATAAGGGAGCCAAAGACCATGGGGTATCCTCTTCTAGACCAGGTCACTTGAACAAGGACGCTGCAAAGGGACCTTACCCACTGCCCATGTGACCCATTTCGGGGGGAAATCAGGCAGATCTCTCCCATTTATCTCTGTTGAGAATTTGTGAGGATAAGACACTAGACAAGATTCTCCAAATAGCAAAACACGCACGCACTCAACCTCCATGCACTCGCCCCCAGGGCGCTGCCTGCTGCTGCCTCCCCCTCCCCCAATGCGCGCACACGGATCATTTTTTGACTTAAAGAAAAGCTGATGCCACCACTTCAGTGATCATTAATTTCGCCGCTTTGCATCTGCTCTGGCATCTCCTGCCTTGTGTTCTAGTTCAGCAATTTTTGTATGGTTATAGTCTATGCTCAGAGCAGAATTTTAGGAAGCAGTGGGGGGATGGGGTGGAAAATGAAGAACAGAGGGAAAATCCTTTCACTGCGAGGTTTGAACCAGGGGAGGAGTATGGACTAGGATGTGAGTGACTAGTCGAATGACTACTTGTTCCCCCCACTTGCTGCCTCTGTATCAGAGGCAGCAAGGAGGGAGAGGGGTAAGAGCAGGAACTGGTGCTGGGGGAGCCAGCTTAAAAGCAGGGCAGGGGAGGTAGAGCCACAGGGTCCCAGGGGAGCTAACCCCACTGTGGCTCTCCAGTGGGCTCTTACTACATTTAAAGTGCAGAGCTGCAGCATCCCAGGAGTGGTGCAAGCTGGGACTGTTCCGTCCCAGCTCGCGCCGTCCCCGGGAGCTACCACAGGGTAACCCAGCACGGGGTTAGCTCCTGGGGGCGGCACGAGTCAGGACTGAACAGTCATCCAAATTCCATCGACTACCTGATAAGTCAACTGATAGTTAACATCCCTAGTATGGACAGAAAAGAGGTACTAAGTCTGCGGAAGAGGTTAAAAAAATAAACAAGTTCCAATGCAAACACAACGTACTTTGCCTAGGCAGAATCTCTTGGCACACTACATTTCCAAACAAAGCCTGCACTGGCAGCTTGTGTTCTGAATAAGAAATGGTGCCTGGTCTGAATTCGTAGGCCAATGGCTACTAAAGCACAGGACAGACCAGAAGAGTGGGTAACACAACAGGACAACTGGGAGAAGACACAATGATGGGTTGGTGAGTGGCAGGTTTCCCATCAATTATTGTCACAGGAAACACAGCTCTAAGTCGGGGTAGAAGAGGTTCACTGGTAAGTAGTAGGCTTATCAGCCCGCTTGCCTGGTAACCAGTGAACTGGCCCAGCTGGCCCCCCCCACGCACATGCAGGAGGCCTGGCCGGAGGAGCCCCGCAGCCGCAATGAACCCAGCAAGCTGTACCCTGCCCACGGCAGGCCAGAGCAGCCCTCTGCCTGCAGCCAGTGGCTAACCAGCTACATTAACTATTTTAGTGGGTTTTTATCTAGCTGTAAGGGGAGGGGAGAACATAATTCTGCCAACCCCACAAGCAGACTGTTCACAGCATGACAGTCCTGGGAGTACATCAGCTCCCCAAGCTCCAGGCCTGCAGTGCCAATGCTATTCATGCAGGGCATTAGACAAAAGAAATGCAGTGGGTTGGCGCTGAAGCCACATGGTGGCTGCCTTGAATCAGGGAGGAAGAGGTGTGCCCCTGTTTCCTCTCACCCCGTGGCTAAAAACCACTGCCCTAGAAGAGTGTGGACTAGTCCATGTCTCCCGCCAGCTAGCACTAGCCTCAACCTAGAAAGTGAGGGGAAGGGAAACAGGTTTCTTGAATGGGCATGTTCAGGGGGAAGGAAGCCCAGCAAAAGGATAACTAAGGAACTTTTCCTCAGCTACAGTGCACCCCACCGCCACACCTCGGGCCCTGCAACGGCCTTTACTAGGATGCATCAAATGCGAAGGGATTTTGATTCCACTCAGAGCAGCAGATAGTCCCCCTGCAAGCAGAACCCAGCCTCAAGGCAGGGAACTCCACTGCTCTGAGCGGCAGAGGAGCTGGCGGCAGGTTATGCTGAATTGTACCACGGCCCTTGGCATCTCCAGTGTGAACGCCAAAGACACCCACAATATGCAGCTAGATACGTGTTCACAGTGAGTAAAGCAGGGTGGATGCTGTTTTCAGGGCAGCACATCCAGGCAAGGAAGGCTGCCAGCGCTGCCACCAGGGGACAGCAAACCGTGCTAAGGGCTAGGTGACAACAGCCAGGACTCCGGAGAGTGGACGCCCTTCCTGGCTCAGCCACAGGTGTCCTGCGTGCAAGTCACGGTGTCTCTCTCTGCCCCTGGTCCCAGGCTGTGAAATGGGGATGACAATGCGATACTCCCTCCCGCTCCTGTCTTGGCTACCAGAATGTGAACTGTAGGGACAGCATCCGTGCATGGCCCCACGCAATCAGGCCTTGCTCTCAACTGTGTCCAACAGGCACTACCACCACCATCATAAATAAAATACCACTAACGTTCCAGAGGGCGAGAGTATGCCTGGTCACAGACTGGTGGACAGAGCAGTGCCAAAAATTAACTTTGTGAATTTCAAGTCAGATGCGTCTGTGTGCAGATCCAGGGGATGAGACACACCAAGCCCCATTATTTTAGGAACCAGCTTGGAAAAATGCCAGTCAGGAGGTAGTTTCTCCTCCTTCCCCCTAGATCAGATGTCCCCTATAATGATGGTCAAGCTCAAGGAAGTGGCTGAATAACCATTAATTAATCCTCACCTTGAACAGTCTCTGTCAAGCAAAGACAATGCCGATCAGCAGCTAGATCTCCCTGCTCCTGAACTCAACCAACAAGGTATATCTATTACTCCATCTAGCAAGAGGGAAAGTGTACAAGCAAGTTCTCTGGGTATTTACTAATACTTGGTACTTGCTGTGCTTTCACCGGGAGAGCTCCAAGCACTTCATAACCGTGGGTAAAGCATCACTTCCCCACAACAGGTTGTTTTAAATAGGAAAGCTGAAGCACATGGCTAGGAAGAGAATCTAAGTCTCAATCCTCAGGCCAATGTTCTATCCAGGTTGCCTATTATGAACAAACTCTGTTATATACAAGTCTGGAGCAGGCCTCGTGTTACAAAGTTTGGAGCCTCTGCTTTTCATGAAGGCCATCAGAACCGCTACTCTACCACATATTTCTACCTAATGGTCTGGTTTTTCATAAGCGTTCAATGCACACAACTTCCATCTCTCTCTATGGGAGGTGAAGACATCTACAAACCATCTGGCCATTTAGTAGATCTGATCAGAAATGTCAGTTTATTTTGTGCTGAAAATTCTCTCTTGAAAAGCTGCTGTTTAAGTGTCCTCCCTTCCTTCCCCCAGGTAGATTTCGGATCGCAAAACAAAAACCCTATCAAAAAATGAAAGAATATTGACCAGCTGAGTCCATGTCCTTTAATGGATTTATGAGCGACTCCTAACACCTATGCGAGCTAGGGAAGCAATATTTATCCTCATTTTACAGATGGGGAACAGATGCACAGAGAGACTATGGGACAAGCCAGTGGTCACACAGGAAGTCTGTGGCAGAGAAGGAACGGCTTGCCTCCCAAAGCTCAGGTTAGTTAGGACCCTGGGCACTGGCTTACCCTGAGTAGTCCAGATGAGAAACCAACTTAAATAGGAAACATGATGCTAATACAGGCACCACCAAGAGACGGTCACTATCCCCAAGATTTACTCACGCCACACACCTCAGAGATGGTTAGGATAACGTTTCTGTGCTAAGACATCACAACAGCAGAAAGGATCCTACTGCAGAGCTCGATAATACAGTCAGCAAGATGCCACCGAAGGGAAAAAACAAAACTGTGACGACAACCAGAGGGAAGAAAATAAGCTTTAAGCTCAAAACACTCACAACAGCTGTAAAAACAAAGTCACAACAATGACCAAACCAGAGCACAAAAGCAGCAGCATGAAAACAATAAAGATTGAATCTAGGGTAACACAAGGTTCAACCTGCCTACAAATCAGCTACTTCAAAAGGCCAATCAGTGCCTGGAACTGACTTACGTGGAAGGACTGGTGATGAAGAGTGACAAATAGGATCAAGAAATCCCCCAGTCCTGGTGAAATGGGTCTGGGGCATGAAGGGAGGCAAGAAAAGTTCAATGGGTGAAAAAGCAAGAAGAGGAGCAAAACTCACACACTTAGTTTTTAATTCAGAAAGACAGTAAATGTAGGAGCAAACGTGGCAATTAGCATTTGCTTTGCCCTTTGTTAGTGCTTTTAGTAAAACTTACACACAACTAGAGGGACATTTTAGCAACTATTATCTGAGCCACAATCCCCCTATGAGATACTCACATGTTATCCGCTTAACAGAGCCAGAGACTGGCAAGGCAAGGCCCAAAGGCCTCCCTCACGGCTTGTGCAGTTATCAACCATGGAACTCTGACTCCCAAGCCTCTTCATTAAATGCTGCCCCACACTGACACCCTCCCTCCACCTCGCAGCTGGTGGCGTGGCGCAGAAGTTTAACCAAACACTTAAGGAAACTTCAAAGCACGGAAGGAGGAAAAGCCCGTGATGGGGCCCCACAGAAGCAGCACGAATTTGACTGGCTGCCCTGAATTTTTATAAAAGGTGGACGTGGAATTATCTTTTATTGGGCTGTTGGTGAAAGAGACAAGATTTTGCACTCCACGGAGCTGTTCTTCAGGGACCGACACAGCTACACCACCCCTGATTTTTACAGTGGTTAACATGCACCTTACTGGTCAACATTTCTTGCATTCAAAAAATCGTGGGCCAGTTTGAGGTGTATGGCAGCAGCTAGACTCTGCCAGCAGCAGCTTTTCATACAAGTTCCTTCCTATACTACATAGCGCAGCAACAGCACCCCAAGCACCACAGTGCTCCTTTCCCAACAAAGTGTTCAACATAGGGTAACACTTTCTTTTGCAGTGGAGATATTACTTCATAGAATCCCCATGCCTGGGACATGTTTCATAGTGAAGAAACAAGGACATTTGAGTAGCACCATACTAGTTACAGGGCTACTCAACCTTGGAAGCCCTAGGGGCAACAATGACACTCACAGCACATGCTGAAGGCCACAACTTAAGTGTGGCCGCGTATACATGCAAATAGCTTTTTTTGCACTGACAGGCATGAATACAAAGATTAAGACAAGACTACACAACACGCAGGCCCCATTTAAGTCAGTTCTGATGATATTAATAAAATGCAATAGTTACCCTATTTCCACCCATATGACAGAACTTTTAATGAGCAATGACAGTCCAGGAAATGCATATCAACAGAAGACCATTATATTGAATCTCCATTGTGAAGTGTGTTCCCAGTGGAGGCCATGTTCAAAGGACCCCACCCACGGGCTGCCTGTTGGCCCGCGTAAACCCAAACTGCACCGTGGGCCGCAAACAAATGGGCTGCATGCAGCCCGTGGGCCACATGTTGAGTAGCCCTGAGTTACAGGCTGAAGAGACCCATCAGATTAATCAACTAAACATCCCTAGTTTGGAGGGACCAGCAGAGGAATGCAGTTGATTAGATGCAATTTATCAACTAGTCAGAATTTCCATCAACTAGTCGATAAAGGGGGAATTGCAGAGCTGCAGCGGGGTTAGCTTGGGAGTCAGGAGCTCTGCCTTTTAAATGTATTAAGAACTGCCAGTCTCACACCTGGTCCCCTGCTATACCTCTGCCTCCCCTGCCCCCCCCGTGGAGATGGTGCTGGGGGGGAACTGGCTTTTAAGCTGGCTCCCCCCAGCACTGGCTCCTGCTCCCCCTTCTTGCTGCTTCTGATAGAGGCAGCAAGTGTGTGTGTGGTGGTGGTGGGGGGAGGGGGGGTGTGTGGAAGCGACTAGCTGAGTCACTACTTGGCTATACGAAAAGCTTATGCTTATCGGATAGTCGACTACCCGCTTTACATCCTTACTCCAAACAGGGCCTTCCTCAATGGGATCACAAATATTCCATTGATACTAGGCTGCCTTCTGGCCAAAAAGGTGAAACTGCAGCGAATGAACACACAAGGCAGAACCCTTTCTAAGAACCCTCACATGGTTTTATTCTCTCCATTTTGTACCTCAGTATGGTACAGGTTGAACCTCTCTAGTCTGGCACCCTCAGGTGCCGAATCAGAGAATTTGCCGGACTATGGGAGATCAATATTGTCTAGCAGCATGACCAACGCTACTACTGCTTGCTGGGCTCTGAGAAGACATTTAGGGGCAAATTAGAACCAAACAACAGCCCAGAACGCTGAGAGCCAAGAATGGTGGCTATAAACAAACTTTATGGGACTGCCAGAATGTTGGCCGTGATAAGTGGACAGCTGGCTAACTAAAATCATGCCGGACCACAGATGTTACTGGATTAGAAAGGTTAATACAAGGTTGAACATTTTCTTTCCTTTTTTATTTGGGAAATGACTGGTCTTTCCTTAAACTCCAGTGGCCTAATGAATCCAATGACAGAACTGATATAAACAGAGTGAGCAACAGCCTTGACCATAGTGATAAATGGTGAAAGATATTGGGAAAGTCCTACAGAAAAATTTGTGTTGTGGGAGTCTCCAATGGTCCTGATCAGGGCTCTACGGTGCACACTCCTCCTTCCAAAAAGAACCCTTTCCGCATACATTTTAGCACTACAAACCAAGACTGAAAAATCCAAGGAGATAACCAGCATCATAAAAAAGATGAAATGTTAGACCTAAGCCTCTTGGCTCTGTTCTAGTAAAGAGAAAGGGGTTTCTTTGATTTCACCATAGCTTCAGCACTGCCATGTAAGCACTTGCTTCAGACGGGAGTTTTCCAATGTAATTAATCCATCCCTGCGAGAGGCAGCAGCAGCTGGATTGACAGAGGAATTCTTTGGTGGACCTAACATGTCTACATTGGGGCTTAACTCAGCTTAACTATTATGGCTCGGGGATGTGAACGTTTCATACGCCTGAGCACTCTGGGGAAGGAGGCGGACTTAAATTTTAGATCAGGCCCAAGTCTATGTTATGACCTTCTCAAGCAATCTTTTTAAAATGTATGGGGCAGCATATGTTACTCTTCTTACTATTTCAAGTTCCAAGTACTTTTGCACCACATGGTATAATTTCTATATTAATTTCACCTACCGCATTTTAAAAAACAAACAATCCAACAGGATGGTTGAATATGCCACACAAAGTATACTTTTTTCCACGGTAACCAGACCACATCAATCCAGTTAACATTTTAATATAACTTTCCTGGGGACCACTGTATGCAAACTCAGAACCTGAGCATGATTTGAACCGCACACTGCAGCTCCCAACTTACTATCCACACAGACAAGGCAGATGAATCAACATGACCAAGGTTTTTTCAATAGTGACTACTGATTTGGAGTGGCCCATGAGAGACCATTTGAAGGGGTCTGGTGTTTCTAAAAGTGTCAAGTTGCTCTTGAAGTCTCGGCCTGTGTTCGGCTCAATGCAGTGCTGCTGTAGCCACGTCAGACCCAAAATATTAGACACAAGATGGGTGAACAACGAGAAGTTCTGAGGCACCTTATAGATCAGTGTTTCTCAACCAGTGGTCCGAGAACCTTTAGGGGTACTGGAGAAAAGTCTGGCGGGCACGTCAACAACTGAAATTTGGAGAAAACTGAATTTTTGTTTTAAGTTTTACAGAGTTTTATTATTTTTGTACTTTTTCCAGCCAAAAATTTCATCGCCCGCCCGGCTACGATTAAGTTGTTTAAACAAATGTGTTGCAATGGTAGAAAACAATTGTGTGTCTGAAAACTGTAGGTACTGGGGGGTACTTTTATTTATTTTTTTTAAAGGGATACTTTATTTAAAAAGGTTGAGAAACACTGTGATAGACTAACAGATTTATTGGAGCATAAGCTTTCGTGGGCAAAAACCCATTTCGTCAGTTGCATCTGACGAAGTGGGCCTTTGCCCACGAAAGCTTATGCTCCAATAAATCTGTTAGTCTATAAGGTGCCACAGGACTTCTTGTTGTTTATGCAGATTCAGACTAACACGGCTACCCCTCTGATACTTGTTGAGATGGGTGAGAATATTTTTTTATTGGACCCACTTCTGTTGGCAAGACAAGCTTTTGAAATGCACGAGTGCTCTGTGTAGCTTGAAAATGTTTCTCTCTCACCAATGTTTCTGCTCAATAGCATTCTTGAAACACCATATGATCAAGTATGTGAAAGAAGAAATCTGAATGCCAAGAGATACCACCCACCACCCAAAAATGTTTGCACCTCTGTAGTGACTGGACATTATGTGAGGGAAGTACGGGCATGGTGACTGCACTCTACAGCGGCTGACGTCCTGGCGCATGACAGCATAATGGCAAAGCTATCACCTTTCACACAATTCCAACGTGAAATCTCCAAGCTGGAATTAGTGATGGGAATGTCAAGTGAAACTCAATATAGCCAGATAGGAAATTATCCCTGGTTTACGATATCTCTTGGCTGCCATTCAAGCATTTTCAACAGCAAATTAATTATTTGTTTTAAAAAAGGTATCCAAGAATGTTGGGCTGACTCTCACGACTAAACAGCTATAGTAGAGTGAGGTCTTCTCACACTTAAGTAGCCTTGCTCCTGTTGGACATTGTACTTTTGTTGGGAACAGCGGTCAAAGCCCTCTTCTCCGCCCCCAGTTTATATGCCCAGACTCAGGGAACAAAATGGCTTTCAGAGAACGAACCTCCACAGATCAAATGTTCTTTTTAAAAAAAAGAACGTGGATGCCTCGCAATGTAAGTTTTAGAATATGTGCCCCTTCACCTGTCTGGAAACCTGATAAACAGTACAAATGCATTAGAGAAGCTACTCTGGAGAAAACAAGACCGGTTTATTCAGACACTTATCCCATACCCATCATTGTGATAGCTGAGCATCATTTATGAAAGGTGCATGTGGTATTCTTATTTTCTCCCCAAAAGCCAAAGAAAGCTGCATCCCAGTCTGTATCAGGGAGACATCCTACTCCCGATCAGACACACATTTTATTGCATACAATGTTTTCAAACCAGGAGCCCCCTCTACTTCTAATCCTATTGCCGAGTCCCAGGTCCTGAATGCTACAGCTTATTCTACCTTACGGCCTCAGCTCTAAGCAGCTGCCATCTTGAAACCAATGCAAGATGAGTGTGTGCCTGTACAGCACATGCTCCCACCAACACCCTCAGTGTATTTGGGTAATGATAGTCTAGCAAGCACCTTTATAAATAGGCAGCTCTGCAAACACCTTTTAAGTGCCAAATACATTTAATATTTACATTTTGCTATGGAGAACTATAGACTCAGTAGATACAGACTCACACAATAAAGGTTTTTATTCCACTTATTAGAGGTTCTCTCTTTGGGGGAAGGGGTAGCGTACATTTCATACCCTGTTACTTTACTATTTGTTTCCATCTCATTCATTTTACTACAAAGTTGCACATTCCTGAAAGATAAAACAGGCACCGGACACAAACTCACATATTGTCCTGGGAAAGAATATTTTTACTGAGCATATATAGAAATGCTTTAAATGCGAGTAAGGAATGGAGTAGTGCAGCGATTTCCAAACTTTCCTCAAGAGCCAGTTAAAGAAAATCATTGATGCCCACAACCCAACATAATTACATCTTTGAACTAGTGTGGGGGCTCCGGGAAAGGGCCAGGAACAAGGAGTTTGGAGTGCCGGAGGGGATTGGGCACGGACTTACCTCCAGCAGCAGAGATTCTAAGGCTGGCTTCCCACCTGTCCCGGCACCTCAGACCATGTTGTGCCCTGGAAGCAGCCAGGAGCAGGTCTGAGTACTGGGCAGAGGGCACAAGCAGCTCTGCGTGCTGTTCTCACATGCAGCCGCGGTCCTCCCCAGCTCCCATTTCCTGGAAACCAATCAATGGGAGTGCGGAGCCAGTGCTCAGGGGGAGGGCACTGAGTAGAGCCCTGTGACCCCCACCTAGGAGCTGGACCAGTTACTAGTCACTTCTATGGTGCCACGCGGCCCATGGTGCCAGGACAGGCAGGAAACCTGCCTTAGCAACCTCCACTAGTCACCTGGTCATACCACAGTAAAGCAACCAAGCGCAAGCTGTACTTTAAAAGCCACTGGAGAACACTGCATATGCCTCAGAATTCTGTACACAGAATTGCATATAAATGGACCATTAATTTTCCATGGACAATCATATAATAAAATGAAAGCCAAGTACACACTAAGAGTGTTAAAATGCAATTGACTAGTTGACGGAATTTCCATCGACTAGTCGATAGACACTTCCGCATTCCTCCTTTGAAATGGAGGGGCTCTTGTACATTTCAAAGGAGCAATGCAGAACTCCGCGTACAGCCCGGGGCCAGCAGGAAGTCCCACTGACTCTGGCACAAGAGTCCCCAGAGGGGGCTCATTTCAATGCCATGGAGCCCAGGGTCAATGGGGGACTCTCAGTCTCCCTGCTGACCTTGGGCTCCATACTACAGCTGCATGCTGCTAGGAGGCTGTGGGAGGAGGGGGTGAAGGGGAGACTATCGACTAGTCAAAAGACTATCTGATAAGCAAATGGTTATCGGATAGTCGGCAAGTCTTCAACATCCCTAGTACACACATATGCGCATGTGTGCGCTCACACACACACACACACACACACACACACACACACACTCTTCTGCTCCAGTTTGTATCTTCCTGAGTATTTCTGAAGTCAACACATTAGAAAGGTTTTTACCTTGCAAAGATACAACCATAACATTCCCTTGCAGGTGAGTTCTAACCTGGTTGTGGTTTGCCACCTTTAATCAGAAAATCAGACCAGGTGACAAAAGCCTACTTCGCCCAAACCCATCAACAGCAGCAGCTAATATGGTATCACTTTGGATGAATGCCTTTTCAAGCCAAGTGAAGTAAAGTGACGGTTATTTCATCCAGCGTATCCACTGAAACTAAAACAGTTGGCACCCGTTCAAATCACAGGAACAGTCTAACTTACACATGTAAAGACCGTCACCTCACATCCTCTGCTGCACTTTTAAGTCAGTGGATGAAAGGGTTAGAGACAGTAAAGAATTAGACAAGTTAGTAAAGATGAGGCCATATGGAAATTTGGCAGCTGCCTACATAACACACATTTGCATCACAATGTCTTCGGCACTTTAACTGGTAAATACGTATTGCCTTTCTTTCGGAGGACGATAGAGGTCCAATGCATCATGGCCTCTAATTTTTCTTAATTATAAACTTATAAACTTGCCTTATAAACTTCCTTGGAGCAAGAGGACAAAACAGCTCATGTCTTTGTCAAGAGTGTGTTTGGAGAGTGGGGGAGGGAGAGGAGTGGAGTCAAACACAAGAGCATTCTTCTGTAACAAAGCATAAAGGGTCCAATGCTGTATGGTGCAGAGTAGTCTCGTCTCCCGCTCAATGAACAGGAGCTCAAGGCGCACAGGACTGTGCAGGATGCAGCCCTGTGGCTGGCAGGATAGCCGGTACATTAAGCAAGATGGTGATTCATTCCCCAGGAAGCGTCTAAGAAGAATTGTTCGACACAATGAAAAAAAACTTTCCTAAACAAAGTGTTCTTCACCACCACCTGTCCCTGCAAACTGATGAAAGCTCTTTATTCTGGTTCGGTTTGTAAATATTTTTAAAACTATGGTTGCCACAACAAAGATTTTTCTCCCCCTCTCCTTTTTGGGGAATAGCAGGTGGTGACAAACCTGATTTTGTGACTTATTTGTTCCTAGCTCCTGGGATTCTACATTGTGGCTCCTTCCATTGAAAATAATGGTGTATTCTACATGCCTATTTTGACCCTTTAGTGCGTATCAAACTTCTGCTCACAGCACTGTGCATGAAGGACAGAAAAGTCCCACTAGCTCACTCTCTTCCCAATGTTGTAAGCCAGCCACAATTATCCAAGGGAAATAGAGAACCTTACGTGAACACGTGAATGTAAGCAGAACAATTGGACTTTAGGAGTGTGTGTGCTCTTTAGCAAATTTTTTTCCCCACAGCGCCAATTATTACAGCATGTATGGTCAACATAATGCAGCCCGGTGAGAGATTTTTGCCTTAAAAACAGCTTGTAAAGGACAGATGTGACCTATTTAGAGCTTTGCCAAATATTTCTGTAATTGAATATTCCATCGATTATTTAAATTTCATTAAAAAGGAACAGTTCTATCCACTTGCTACTAAGCAGCATCATTCCAGAGCCACATGGGATATTTTTTTAAAATAAATACTTCAATATGCTCTTTTCTTCTTTCCTTTCTTCTGTGAAGAATTCACATCTTTGCAAAACAATCTATTCCCCATTCCAAATTCAACTTCCTTTCTCTTCAAAGCTATGAGAACACATTAGAATAGAAACATTTTTATCCAGGCTTACCCAAAAAATTCCTCCAAGTAACAAGGTGCACAGATCTACAGATTTGTAACAGTAGGGTCTTCACAATATATGCTGATTTGGAGGCAGAAGATGACATATGAGGGCCTCTGAGGAGGGAGAACCAATGCATTTTTCAGTATCTTCAAACAGCAAAGGATACCTGGCCAATGAATTATGGAATTTGCTTCCAGGATCGTTCAATGCCAGACAGATGTAGCAGTTACGTACTACAAAGTTGAACTGAAACTTCAAAGTTTCTTAACTGACTCAAACGCGATATAAGCTCTTCATTTTTTAGAGAACAATCTGCACGGGAGTAAGCCAGATCTGCGGACACTTTCTTCGAAGACACACATTTTTCAGGCGAGCGCAGACACATTTTCTATTCTCTTGTGCGCTACAGTCCACAGATACATTCAGTGTGGCTTTAATAGCATCAACTAGCCAGGGAAAGAAGAAAACCATCTCACAGCATTCTTTTAATGAAGGTGGAGAGAATAACTCTCTCTCAACCCAAGGGGTACGTCTAGACTACAGGGTTGTTTTGTTTTTTGGAAAAACAGCCGTTTTTTTGTTGTTGTTTTTTAAACTTCCACCTGCATCCACACTGCAATCGCGTTCTTTCGAAAGAAAATCGAAAGAACACAGGGGTTTTTCTGACATTGGTAAACCTCATTCTATGAGGAAGAATGCCTTTTCTGAAAGAACTCTTTTGGAAAAAGGCATGTGTGGGTGTGGAAGAGGGAGTTTTTTTGAAAGAAGAGGGAAGAAGAAAAAGCACAGGTGCCCTGGTGGCCATTCTGTCTATAGCAATCACTGCTTACATGCGAGATAGCATCCAGGCAGTCTGGACTCTATCTTTCGAAAAAGCGCATCACTTTTTCGATGCACTTTTGCAATGTGGATGCTCTCTTCCGAAAAGTTTTTTCGGAAGACCTCTTCTGAAAAAGCTTCTTTAGAAAGAAGCCTGAAGTTTAGACAAACCCAAGGACTCTAACCTGGAGAACTCAAGAGGATGAATAAATCAACAAGTCATGTGGCCATTTAGTAACCCCTCCTAACTGTGTGCAATTTTACCTGCTGTCATGGTACTATATGCCATGGGATTATATTACTGACTACCTGACCAGGATAGGGATAGTGACTCTGAAATGCTAAGGGCAATTAGAAAGGCTATAAAAATAAAAAACCTCAACAACAGTGGAGGATTTCAACTCTCCCCATACTGACTGAGTACACGTCACCTCCGGATGGGATGCAGAGAGAAAGTTTCTTGACACCTTAAATGACTGCCCTCTTGGAGCAGCTGGTTCTGGAACCCACGAGAGGAGAGGCAATTCTTGATTTAGTCCTAAGTAGAGCACAGGATTTGGTCCAAGAGGTAAATATAACTGGACCTCTTGGAAATAATGACCATAATGTAATAAAATTTAACATCCCCTCAGCAACTCAACACTGTGGCATTTAATTTCAAAAAGGGGAACTACACAAAAAATGAAGAGGTTAGTTAAACACATTAAAAGGTACAATATCAAAAGTAAAATCCCTGCAAGCTGCATGGAGAATTTTCAGAGACACCATAATAGAGGCCCAACTTAAACACAGTAAGAGAACCAAAAAAGTGCCACCGTGGCTTAACCACTAAAAAAGCAGTGAGATAAAAAGGCATACAATTTAAAAAGTTAAATCCTAGTGAGGAAAATAGAAAAGGAGCATAAACTTTGTCAAATTGAGTATACAAATATATTAAGAAAAACAAAAAAGGAGTTTGAAGAACAGCTAGCCAAAAAACCCAAAAAGCAACAGCAAAATGTTTAAGTATATCAGAAGCAGGAAGCCTGCTAAACACCCAGTGGGGCACCTGGAGGATCGAGATGCTAACGAAGCACTTGAAGACGATAAGATAATTGCGGAGACACTAAATAAATTCTTTGCTTCGGTCTTCACGGCTGAGGAGGTTATGAAGATTTCCAAACCTGAGCTATTCTTTTCAGGTGACAAATTGAGGAATTGTCCCAGATCGAGGTGTCATTAGAGGTGGTTTTGGAACAAATTGATAAACTCAACAGTAACAAGTCACCGGGATCAGATGACATTCACCCAAGAGTTCTAAAAACTCAAATGTGAAATTGCAGAACTATGAACTGTGGTTTGTAACCGATCCTTTAAATCAGCTTCTGTACCTAATGACTGGAAAATAGCTAATGTAACGCCAATCTTTAAAAAGGGCTCTAGAGGTGATCCTGGCAACTACAGACCGGTAAGTGTAACGTCAGTAGCGGGCAAATTAGTTGAAACTATAGTAAAGAATACAATTGTCAGACACATAGATGAACATAATTTGTTGGGGGAAGTCAGCATGGTTTCTGTAAAGGGAAAACATGCCTTATTAATCTGCTCAAGTTCTTTGAAGGGGTCAACAAACATGTGGACAAGGGGGAATCCAGTGGATATAGTGTACTTAGATTTCCAGAAAGCTTTTGACAAGGTCCCTCACCAAAGGCTCCTAAGTAAAGTAAGTTGTCTTGAGATAAGATGGAAGGTCCTTTCATGGATTGATAACTGGTTAAAAGACAGGAAACAAAGGGTAGGAATAAATGGTCAGTTTTCAGAATGGAGAGAGGTAACTAGTGGTGTCCCTGAAGAGTCCGTACTGGGACCAATCCTATTCAATTTATTTATAAATGATCTGGAGAAAGGGGTAAACAGTGAGGCGACGAAATTTGCAGATCATACCAAACTGCTCAAGATAGTTAAGACCAAAGCAGACCGTGCAGAACTTCAAAAAGATCTCACCAAATTAAGTGACTGGGCAACAAAATGTCAAATGAAATTTAATGTTGATAAACATAAAGTAATGCACATTGGAAAAAATAATCCCAACTATACATATAAAATGAGGGGGACTAATTTAGCTATAACTTCTCGAGAGATCTTGGAGTCATTGTGGATTGTGTTCTTTGAAAATATCCAATGTGCAGTGGCAGTCAAAAAAGCAAATGAAATGTTAGGAATCATTAAAAAAGGGATAGTGAATAAGACAGAGAATATATTATTGCCTCTCTATATAACACCATTGTACTCCCACATCTTGAATATTGTATGCAGATGTGGTTGCCTCATCTCAAAAAAGATCTATTGGCATTGGAAAAGGTTCAGAAAAGGGCAACAAAAATGACTAGGGGGTTTGGAACAGGTCCCATAAGAAGAGAGATTAAAACAACTTGGACTTTTCAGCTTAGAAAAGAGGAGACTAAGGGGGGAATATGATAGAGGTCTATAAAAATCATGACTGCTGTGGAGAAAGTCAATAAGGAAAAGTTATTTATTTTTCCCCATAACATAAGAACTAAGGGGTCAGCAAATAAAATTAATAGGTAGCAGGTTTAAAACAAACAAAAGGAAGTTTTTCTTCATGCAGCACATGGTAAACCTGTGGAACTCCTTGCCAGAGGAGTCCAGAAGCCCCTGTCCATGCTGCTGCTAGGGCAGCCTCTGTTCACGGTGGCCGGGGCTGGGCACAAACACAGGGTACTGCCAGAGCAGCTTCCCCTGCTCTGCTGCCTCCTATAGAGGCAGCAGCATGGAGGGGCAGAGGAAAAGGAAGCGGCATGGGAGATGCCCCCTGGGAGCCTCCTGCTTGCTGTGCAGGGTGGGGCAGTGATGTCTGGGTGTCCCCCTCCTCATGTACCCCATTTCCACAGAGTGAGCAGGGCGAGGACTCGGAGAAGGAGTGGGTGGGGCAAAGCCAGTGGAGTTTGACATAGATCCTGGATTGACAAATTCGAACAGCAATCTTGTGCTTAAAAAGGTTGGCAGCCACTGCCCTAGAACATTTAGGGGCACCGAGTGGGACCAGGGCCAGCGCACATGGGTGGCAGGGAGGGAGCACCATGCTTCCAGTCCCACCTGGCAACAAACGCCTAGGTCAGCCTTCAACTTCCGCTGCTGGGGACGTCTCAGTGACCACTCTTTTAAACAGGCACCTTTCCTCTTAGTATGGCCTACCGGGCTGGACTAAGGAGCCCTTGCTCTGAAGGTGTCTCGCTGGGTGACTCTGGACGAGTCATTTGCCCTCTTGCTCCCTTAATTGCCCCATCTGTGAACAAGGAAAATGGCATTGCTCCCCTTCTAAAGTGCTTTGAGATCTCTGGATGTGAAGAGTGAGGCATGAGCTGGCTGGTTTTATCCCTCTATATTCAGAGAGGCTGGCAGATTTCACATTATGTGCTGGCACGTTACTTCTGCTAAAACCATCAGCAAATTAAGTTGCATAAAATCCATTGTGGTCTGGTTCCAAAGCAAGTGCTCCACTGAGACAAACGGGGCTCTCTGCAAAACCTCCCAGGCCATCCATCTGCAGGCGCCGCCAGACAGCAGGTCACATCCAAAAACCAGAAAGTTTTCCTCCAACAGCTCCACCGACAAGTGAAAACTTAAATTCTGTAGAACTGTAGCCCTTTAAGTGGGTGGATGGATGAATGTGTCAAGCAGGCAGAACTCCTGCCCCAGGGTTAGGGCAAGAAGCCAGACTGCCTTCAGTCTCCCTGAAAAAGCCTTAACATGGAATGCTTTGGGGCAGGGAACCCATCAGAGAACAGTCAAACTGGGGAATAAAGGCAAGCAAGGAGGAGACAACATTTACATAGGTTTAGTCAGCACCATTTAAAAGCCAAGGCAGGGCCTGAACATCTCTAGAAACTAGAGGTGGGGGAACCACACCCTTCCCGCAGCATCAGGGAGCTGACGCTGGCTTTCCAGCTCTGTGGGCTCCCTCCGATCCTGCACCCACACCACCGTCCTCAGCCTGCTCCTGCACCCTACCTCCCAACCCAGTCCTCCCAATCCTAGCCTGCTTCTGCGCCCCCTCCTGCCCAGACCCCCATGCCCAGCCTGCTCCTACATTGCCTCCTGCCCAAGCCCTCACCTCCACCTTCCCTGACCCACCCCTGCACCCTCCCTCCCACCCAGATCCCACACCCCAAACCCGGTTCCCTGCAGCCCCTCCCGTATACCAAACCCTTCATTTTTTGGTCCCACCCCAGAGCCTAAGGGAGCCCACAAAACCTGCAAGCCCAGGGCCCCCAAGGCTCTGAGGGAAATGCGAGGAGTGTCTTTCTGTTCCTCAGTCAGGGGGCATGCCAGTGAGGTCGATTTTTCTGTGGATGTGCAGCCTGCAACCAAAAAAAAGGTTCCCCACCTCTGCCTAAACAATAAAAGTCGGTGTGTTCAGTGCTCTCCCAGCAGGTAGCACACAGCCTTCCCGCCCCCCCACGCTAGTCTTCTCAAAGTCCTCCCCATGCAGTGAACATTACAGGAGTACTCTGCATCTGTGTCAGTGGTAGCTATAATAAAATGCAGGTAAATGGCACTCAAGAATACCTAGTATAGTTCCTGGGTTTTCAAGTGCCAATCAACATTTTTGTGTCCTGCATACATGGCTTCCTACATGCAACTGTTAAGATACTAAAAGCTAAGTCCCATCAGTGAGAGATTCTTTAGTTTAAAATTGCCTTCCAAAAATTGATGGGTCAGTTCCTTAGGACAGCATCTGTGTGTGTAAGAGTTCATAAAAAGGGGACTTTACTGTCCTGCTGAGGATTCCCCTCAGCAAGACTAACCCACAACAGCACGTACAAGAGAGAAAACCATATTCAGTGAACTATTACAACAGTAATGGGAACGCACACAGACCCGTGATCGCTCTTTGGGCAAGCAGCACAGCCCTGCACGTGAAATGGAAGGAGTCTATTTTGCAGGGCTGCTAACCAGGTGTAAACACCCGAAAATGCTAACTGGTGTAAGTCCTTCAAATGAAATTTGCACAATTCTCAGCACAGTTCACTGAAGTGAGTTAGACACAAAAAAAAGACCTGTTCAATTATCTAGTCCATCTCTTCCCTACATAGGTTGTATTTTCTACTACTTTGTCTAGACAGGTGAAGAAACTTCTTTCTATAGAAAGCCAATATCGCTGTCTAATATGCTTTAGCATTACAAAGTTTTCCAACATTTAGCACAAGTTTATTTTGTTCTTACCTGCACCTTATAACTTTGCCTTATTTTTCCCAGTGGGTGCTTCTCCACTGCTCTGCTCCAAAGCCCTACCTCTACTGCACCCCTTTCCAACCCACTCTCTCTCTTCCCACCCTTTGCCCTCCCACAAGCACCTCCAGACAGCTGCTGAACAGCTATGGCGGGCAGGTGCTGGAGCCCTGAGCACCCATGGAATTGCCATCCATGTGGGTTGCAACCCAGATAACGAGGAAGGTCTGTAGAAACCAGAAATGCCAAAGGTGGCGTGTTCTGTATTCCTCTCGGGAGTCCTTCAGCCACCACTGATGCAGCAAGACAAAACACTGGGGATTTAACCCCCTATTACCTAGCTCTGCTCAGAACCACGTACAGCAGGTAGCTTGGCAAGAACCTCCAACTTTTTCATTTTGCAGCTGGTTGGGTAATCTATTAGAACAGCAGAGAGACTGCAACACCAGGACCTTTCGGGCGGCCATCTCTGATCTTTCATGGTGACCCCCGGCCTTTAGATTTGGTTTGCTGGCTAGTGGGCGAGTCAGTGCTTGCAGAAAGTTGCCAATTCCCCATACCCTCATGCAGGATAGCCAATCTATTCACAGAATAGTCTCTCACAGTTCTCACAAAGCCACACTATGCTTTCCTGACATCCAAGAAAGGATGCTCCCTTTTCTGAAGTGCACCCAGTGTAAGGCCTTGTCTAGACAAACATTTGCATCAGTTTATACTAAACAACAGGGATGTCTGAGTGTAAACGATTAACGATAAGTAGGTGCTTGTCAGTTAAGCAAAGTCACCTCCTTGGGAGCGGGGGCGGAGAGGGAAGGGCTGCCCACTCTGCTCCTGGGGAGGTGGCTTCGCTGCGGCATTCAAGCCTCCTTCTCAGGAGTCAGGCCGGCTGGGGTTGGCAGCCCCGCTCTCAGGGAGACTTTAGTGTGGGCGCTGCAGCTTTATACTGCAAGGCCCACAATGTGTGTAACCGTGGAGATTTGCAGCGGTTACACGGTTACCCCATTACACAATTTTTAACACAGAGCTGGAAGAGACCTCAGGAGGTCATCAAGTCCAGCCCCCTGCCCAAGGCAGGACTACACACTGTGGCATTTTAAACCAATGTAGTTAAACCAGTGCTAACTGCTGCACAGGAAGCCTTATTCTAGTTTGAAAGTACCTCTCACCAATTTAGCTGAAGTGGTTTCTTACCCAGTGAAAACTCAACTGATACAGTCCACTCTTAAAATAAACCCCTCAGACTGTCTGCACACGGAGCTTTGCACCAGTTTAATTCAGCTTTAAAACAATTTAAATGGAACTAGTGCCACTTTCTTTCAAAAACAAACCCTAAGGAACAGATAAATCTATGAGCAGTTAAGTTACCCACAAACTCCTCCAGCAATTAACAGCGGCAACTACTGGATAACTGGGAGGAGGAGCCAGGGTGACCAGTACACTGAAGGAGGCCTAAAGCCATTTATTTAATAACCAGCTTCCTACTGGACAGTTTTCTTTTCACTTAGCTCTGTACCAAAGACAGTTTCCTCAAAGGGGATCTTTATTCTAGTGGGGGAGTGGGGGAAAGCAGGAGGAAAAGATGAGCTGTTCTTGCAGACGATACAATTTGTTCCCTGAATAGGAGCACGTGTCCTTAAAACGGTGCTAAAACCCTTCACCCAAATACAAAACCAGACTTGCCACAGAGCAAAGGGAACTGTTATCACACAGACAATTGTTTAATCAATCCCTCCCCCAAACTGGACAAGAGCAGAGTTTCAACCAGCTAAAAGAACAACATCTCTTCAAACACGATCACAAAAATCAGCGCTGCTGACACATCTGGCAGAAAAACCTGCCCCCAAAAGAGGTGGCATTGCATGCCGTGTCCATTCAGTAAGTGGCTTTGCTGCAGAGTGATTCATCTGCCCCAGTCACATCCCTTCCCCCTCCTGCTAGCCCCAGAAAGGGCTCCTCTGTCACACCCCAGGAATGTTCTAGTGTTGGCCAATTCCTCCTTCCCTGCACACTTCTCAAAACGCCCATAGCCAAGACGGTGCATGATAACCGTGACCAGGGCAACCCACAAGTAGCCGGGGAGCTGTACACGTGCACTGCCCCAACTCTGCTCCCATTACTGTTAACGGTAAAAGCCTGACTGACTTCAAGGAGAGCAGTCTCAGGGTAACACTGAGGCCAGGTCTACACTGGTGGAGGAATTCGCTGCAAGGTACTCCACTCCAGCTACCTGAACTTGACGTACCTCGCACCAATTTTCTGAGGTGGCCCCACAGTGGGAGGTTGATGGGACAAACGCTCCCGTTGACTTCTCTTGCTCCTCACGACGACACCGATGGAAGTGCCCTCAGCATTCGATTTAGCGGGTCTTTATTAGACCCGCTAAATCAAACCCTGGAGCACTGATCCTTCGGTAAGTGGAGAGGTGTCCTAAGTGTCTTCGAAAATCCTATCCTACATCTTCAGTTACATGCCCTTCTCCTGATGCCATTCCCTTAAATATGCATCATTTTAATGACACCTCTCCCTCCCTGGCAATTTTTAACCTTCCCCCTGCAAAGAGAACACCCTGTGAAGTGTAAAGTAGCAATGCACCAATAAAAGGGGCTCTCTTTAAAACCAGCTCAGATCCACCCCAAGACTATATTGGCCTGATGTGGTACTACAATGTACTGCCTTGACTTATCGCCTTGGCTGCTGTTAATTGCTTTGCCTTCCTATAGCACATTTATCTGTGGCTCTCAAAGCACTTTATAAAAGTTAATTAAAACCTCAGCACCACTCCCTTCCCCCACTCAAGGGACAAATATTATTCTATTTATATAAAGGGAAGTAGAGACCTGAAACGACATACCCCAGAACACACACAGTCTGGGGGCAAAGCTGAGAACCGACACTAGGAGAACTGAACAGTCTCCTTTTGCAGAGTCCAAAGAAAGAGAGGTTACCCCTTAGAATGCCTGCCTGCACAGGCATGTTCACAACTGTTTACCCCAAAAATATCCTTCTGCTTTTCACCTCCCTGCTCCTGGAGATTTCACACACTAGGGTGGGGGCAGGAGGCATCTTGATTCCTAGCACTCAGATTGGCTCCTCTGTCAGTCTTTTCTGGGTCAAAGGCATCAGTCCTGCAGGTTTGACTTTAAAAACCTCATTGAAAACCAAAGCTTGTAAAAGACAGAAATCCTGCTCATAAATGCGGCTTCTGAGCTGCCCCATGAGAGCAGTAAAATACAGCACTTTTGTGCTCACTTTAGATGCTTCTGGGCCATTTGTCACTGTCAGGGGGGAGCCAAGGGTGCCAAATCCTAGGAGAGAAGGGGGATGTCTACACAGCCTGAGGCAGCGAGTCTGAGAGCCAGGTCCAAACTGCTGTGTAGATGCGACGGCTCAGGCAGGAACTCCAGCTCTGAAGCCGCCACAACTGCCCCCTCTCCCCCAGCAGCTTCAGAGCCCTAGCTCCAAGTCTGCTGAGGGCTGCCGCTTACTGGGTAGATGTAACACACACCCAAGGGTACTAAGTGTAGGTCCCCCTCAGAGTTGGACATGAAGGGCAACCTATGCTAGAGGGTGGGCTGCATGAGTGGCCCTCCATCTCAGTGGGTCACAAGACTGTCGTAACCAAGACGGTTTCCCAGGATACGGTAGTTTTGCTAACAGCATGGGCATGCCTAGACTTTGTGTGGGGGGGGGGGAGGGAAGGGGCTGGTGGCTGAATGAACCGCAGCAACGCTTTGATTGGAAGTAGAGGGCGCACACACTCACAACATGGTGTGCAATCAGCACATACCTCCCCAGCCCTTGCTTTGTGTTTGTCACTTTGGTAATAACTGATAGGAGAAAAACTATGCAGATTAAAACCTGAGAAATCCGGCATCCCTGTGCACGGGCAACGGCAAACAAAATGTCTCACAGGCCTCACATAGAACCACAATGGGCTGCATGCAGGCCTGGGGCCACAGGTTGCCCACCACTGCGCTAGGGTGGTTTGGGGTTTTTTTGGTGGCTTTGTTCTTTTGTTTTATAAACTTGAGGAGTGGCAGGAAGAGGGAATTCAATACCATACAGACTGCGCTTTTCCTCCTGCTCCAGGGAAGAGTTGGGCTGGGGGGGAGGCGCAGGGAAGATGCACGATATAATCTTGCAGCATTTTACACCAACCTTTATGAAGTCACACGGAACAGAGCAGAAACCAGTTAGGGCATGAAGCCTAACACACCCTACACATCTGGAATGGGGACACATCTCAGAGCTCCTGGAACAGGAGAAGAGCTGGTAAGGGATGAGCTGGTCCTGCCACAAAGCTGAGGGAATTACCCGAATGTCCTTCTGTACCCGTGGGTTTTTCTGCACCATCTCCAAAGGCCAGAACTCACCAGGCTAAGAGAACCACACAGAGTGAATAAAAACCTACCTTGCCAGGAGGCAGTGTGGTTAATTGGCACGGGTATGTCTACGCTACAGAGAAGAGCGAAGCTGCGACTGACAGTCTTCCAGTGTTCGAATTAGCAGGTCTAGTGAAGACACGCTAATTCGAACGGAGAGGGGCGCTCCGGTCAATGCTGGTAGCCCTGCTTCCATGAGGAGTAAGGGAGTGTTCTCCCTTCAGCTTCCTGCAGCGCGGACAGCACCAAAAGTCAAGTTAAGGTCCTTCGACTTCAGCTACGCAATTAACGTAGCTGAAATTGCGTTTCTTAATTTGACCGTATCCTGTAGTGTAGACATTGCTTAGAGACTCTGGAGACCCTGGCTCTATCCCTACCTCTACCAGACCTCCCAGCTTTGGGAAGTCACTACTTTCTCTTTCTCCAATTCCTCTCCCAATCATAGGCTGCCAACTCTTTAAAGCAGGGGTGGGGAACTGAAGGTTGGGGGGGCAGGGCCCTGGATGCACCCCAGCTTGCATGGATCTGGCCCCCAAGGCTCACGGTCCCCTCCCAGCATTAGGTAGCCCGTCTGGTGCTCCAGCCCTCTGCTACCTCTTCTCAGGGCAGGAACACACAAAATCCACTAGGCTGGGCTCCATTAGGCACTGATGTGCGAGGGGAATGTGGGGAGTGTCTTTCCCAGTCTCACTTGGGGCCATGTCAGTGAGGACTTTTCCCCCCCCCTTTTGCTTCTCACTTGTGTGTGGCCCCTCCCAACTGATTTTTCTGTGAGTCAGCGGCCCCTAACCCAAAAAAGGTTCCCCACCCCTGCTTTAAAGCATGGGCCCCTCAATGCACCATAAAACTGGAACCCTGAGATGCCACAATAATAATAAAAATGAGTTCTGGAAAATACTACATTTCTTCTAGAAAGAGCAGAAATCTGCCAAGAACCAGGGGGGCTGCATTAGCACAAGCTCTCCAGCTGCCTGGCTACCTGCCTCCCAGCACACCCCAGTTCGGGTTTGTCTAGGAGCTTCGCGATAGCCCCAGGTCTCTTAGGGAGACCTTTGGAAAAAATCAAAAATGGAGTATTACAAGTGTGCAAATAACTATTTCCAACAAAATTCAAGGGCCACTTTTCCACTCACAACTGGCTTTATCCTATGCACTAACACGGCAACATTTTCAAACTTCCAGAATTCTGTCTGGATAAACTTCAGATTTCCATGTGGATGGAAATCTGTAAATTGAGGAAAAGCCACATTTCTGGGCTTTGAGATTGGAGGTGGAGCGAATGCAGGATCATGAAGCTACCTATGAGTTCAGAGCTGCTCTTATCCCTGATGGGCAGTTCCAGACCACTCTAAGTTAGAAAGATACTTGAAGAAGGTAAAAGGACAAGCTGTCCTGCAGTTGTTGAGGCTTGAAACAATAACTTAAAAATAACTAATAGTTGAGTTCCAAAGTAGCAGAAACTGAGAAAACTGCTGCAGGCTGAGGTGTTCTCTCTTCCTCTTCAGCTGTTTCACACGAAGATGACAGTGTAATTTTACTCACACACAGACCTATATGTCCCAGTTACCCTAATACCAGAGGCTGATTTTTACACCAGTAGAGAAAGACTCAGGGAAAAGGCATACCTCGAGGTATGCAAAAGAGCCATTGACCGAACAAGGAATTCAAATAATTTTCATGTTACAGTTTCACTCTTCAATTTAAAAATATATTGAGGGGGAGGGAGAGATGGAAACGTAAGCCATTTTAACATCAGGGTTTCATGCACACAGACAGGAGCATGGGCGTTGTTCTGATTCTCTGTGTTTACCCAACAGGCACTTTCCAAATGGATCAGAAGAAAGTGCAGTTTACAAAACAAGTGCCCATCCCCACACTGGTACCTCTTATGCCTGGGGATTCGGTTTCCACTTATTTCCAGAGGGAAGTGTCTTGGAATGAACCTGTGTGTCTTGCTATATAAAATTACCTTGGATCAAAGCTGCATGGGGCGAGCTGGGAAAGGGCCAACAGAAAGGGGAGGCAGAAAAAAGTAGGTCTGCTTGACTGACCATCTGTGGCAGTGGTGGGCAATCTACGGCCCATCGGGGTTCTACGTGTGGGCCCCGGCAGGGTTGCCAGATTCTTCTGGTTTCCGTCTGCGTAGTTTTTCCTACCAGCGTTACTAAAGCGACACATGCCTAAAGCCGGGGCACGTGAAGTGAGGTGCACTGTAAACTGCGCACTCCCTCTGCAGCCAATCACAGCGCATGTCAAAGAGGGGTGCAGCTAGAAAGGGAAAACAGGACAATCAAACGAGGCCTGGGAAGCTGCTTTAACTTAGGTTCATCCCATCCAGGGCCAGATCCCACCCTGGCTGAAATGGAACTTGAAAGACACATTCCACCGCAGCACAGCAGGCCCGTTAGATCTATGCACTACCTACATCCTAATTAATCCCTCAAAATAAGGAAGAAGGAGGACTCGAATGCCATGTAGCTTTGGTTGCAGCACTGCGCACGGAGGTAACTTCCTACCTCCATTTAAAGCACAAAATAACTCCCAATGCTTGGTTTTACCAGCGCATGGGAGCCAACCCAGTCAATTAACAGCACAGCTGGAGACCAGGAGACAGGTAGGATCCATACATTACAGCTTAGCACTCTACTCAGGTCTGTGTGTTTGTAACACATCCTTCGGATTCTTCCCCGCCTTAGCCTGAGCTGGGAGGATTTTCAAGAGTTAAAGCAACACCGGTAGTGGGACTGTCAACAGCCCAAATGCACAGTCAAGAGGGGGAAGGGGGGATCGCATCCAACTGGCAAATAATACTTGGAAGGAAAAGCAGAGATTGAAAAACAGAGGGGGTGGTGAAAAAAATCTCAGGAAGTCATCTAGTCATTCCCGCTTTTTACTGGAACAATAGACCTGGGGATGCTGGCTAAGCTATAAATAATTCTGCTGGATACACAACACAAAACAAGAGAGGAGCAGGGCAAGTACTGGCTCAATGGAAAGTGACTCACTACCTCCTTACAGCACACCCAAACAAGGACAAATTACACACAAAGGGCCATGCTACTGTTCCGCCAGGTCTTGTTATTAAATGGCCGGTTAGGTCACTGAGCGACAGAGGCGGAAATGGTGGGGGCTTACGGCCACTCTGAACACCACAAGTTAGCACCACTGGCCCCTTCTGGAAGCCCGGGAGGTACGTCTGTGCAGATGACAGTACTAAAGTGCAAAGGTTGCAGGGGGCCAGTGGATAGAGATGGTATTTAGAACACCAAAGCAAAGCCATTTCAAACCAAACCGACCACACTGACAGACACTCTGGGACCACTACAAGAAAGTGCTCTGATGGTGAAAATAATGGGAAGCCACTAACTCCACAACATCCTTCTCCTTTTAGAAAGGAAATTACCGTTGCAATAGAATTTGGCAGCACCACTGTAATCTGTTTTCCATCTTGGTCCACTGAACTCTGAAAAGAAATGTCTAGTGTAGGAGAGCCAATGCACATGGGGATAGTGCTGGACGGACACCTGATAGACACGCAAGCATCCAAACCAAAGTCCCAAGTGTTGTTTGTCTACTTACTCAGCCCCCTCTTACTGTACCAGTGGAGCACCTCACTCACTACCTTTATTGTATTTAGCCTCTGAGAGGTCAGAAAATGCCCATTGCACATGTGCAAAGAGACATTAAGGTACATTCCTTGCACGGTCCCAACACGTGGGCTCCATCCCAGGCCGGAACATCTATGCAGCCATTTTTAGCCCAGTAGCCTGAACCCCACCAAGCTGAGGCAGACAGCCCAGGCCAACCACCAGTCTTTTACCCCTGTGCAGATGTACCCTAAGTGCCTTGCTCAAGGTCACACAGCAAAATAGCAGAGCAGGGCCCTGACTCTGGGTTGCCCAATTCCCAGGACACTGCCCAGAGCCATTCTTCTTCAACTATATCAAGAACTAGGCGACCCGGGAACAACACTGAGCAGCAGTGGTATCAAGACACTTGTGTGCAAGTCGTGGGAGAGAGGCCTTCTCGACTATCCTTTGCATTTTTAAAAATACTTTTCAACTTGTGCTTCCTGAGTTGTAATTCCATTATTTGCATCTGGCAATGCAATCATTTTAGTTTGGCTGCATTAGGATACAAAAAGCTGTCTTAAAGACTGAGCTAATCTCTGAGTGGCCAAGAGAGGGGAAAACAAGTAATAGGACAACCAACTCCACTCCCAAGAACATAAAAAATACCCCAGGACTCCCACAATATTTTTCTGAAGTCAGATTCCCAGAGGCAAAGGGCGTGAAATGAATCAGGATGGGGGAAACACTCTTTTTGTTTAAATCCTTATTTGCCAAATAAGTAAAGTAAAGATCAGCAACAACCTTGTGTGTCCTTTTGCTACCTCAAAACGTAAAACAGGAACCTAGTCTACTTGGTTTAAATGCCCTTGTAGATGAATCCACGCTCCAGCTGAAGATGGCAGTCATAAGGGTTACAAAAAAACCCACACAAACAACCCTTCCCCCCCACACCCACACCCCGGGAACAAGGAATTTAAAACCCCAGAAGTCAATGCTGCAACTATCTACTTTAGGGACTCATATGGCCCTCATCATAGTATGCAAGCACCGCAATTTTAAATGCTGCTATACCTCTTCTGCAGATGGGAAACAGAGGCCTGGGTGCTACAGTGACTTGCCCAAGATTATACAAGAAGTCTGTGTCGGAGCAGAACATTGAACTGGTTTTCCCCAAATTTTAGGCTAGTATACACTTAGGCCATTTGGACTGTGCAATAAGGACCAGAATCTAGCATTGCCAATGTATTTACCAGTGTTGTTTTCAAGTCATCATTGTCAAGTCCAAGTTGAGTCTCAAGTCACTACAGTTTAAGTCTCAAGTCGAGTCTCGAGTCCCTAAAGTCACTTTCGAGTCAAGTCCCAAGTCGAGTCTCAAGTCTTAATTTAAAAAATGTCAAGTCACTTTTGTACAAGCCATCAATATCGGCATTTTCGGACAATTTTTTCACCAAGTCGATTTAACAAAATTAGCAAGTCTCAAGTCACAAACAATGAACCCGAGTCAAGTTGAGTCACCTAGGCAACTTAAGTCGGACTCGAGTTCAAGTCGTGGGACTCAAGTCAACAACTCTGGTATTTACTCTTCGGTGGTGTCTAGGCTCCCACAGTGGGAGTGCTAGCAGAGTTGGCACTAGCACAGAGACTGTCCGGCCTCGGTCCCAGGACAGGTCTAGAACAAGGGGTTTCAAACGAGAGGTCACAACCCAGTACTGGGCAGTGGAATGTCGGACACTGCAGGGGGATCAGCTGACCAGTAGAGGTGCTATAAGGCAGATTGTGCTGCACCCCAGAAGCAGCCAGCAGCACGCCTGACTCCTAGATGAAGAAGGGGGAGAGCGCACAGGGCTCTGCGCACAGCCCCTCACCCAAGCACTAGCACTGCGCTTCTGTTGGCGGAGAACCTGCTGCTGGCTGCTTCTGGGGCGCAGCACGGTGTGTGGTGCCAGGAGAGGCAGGAAGCTGCCTTACCCCCCCCTTCCCGCACTGCTGCCCAGGTGCGGCTCAAGGTAAGCCCCTTCCACCCCAACCCTAACCCCCCTGCCAAAGCCAGAGCCCCCTCCACTCCCCTTCCCGCCGCATGCTCCAAAGCTCTCATCCTTAGCCCCACTCCAGAAGCTCCTACTCCAGTTAAATTATGTTGGGTCACGGCATCAACAATTTTCTTCAACTGAGTCACGAGAAAAAAAGGTTGAAAACCACTGGCCTAGAATACAAGGTGCTCAGTGACCACCTGCACTACTGCTCCAGCTGTTGCTTCAGCAATGGTGTGAAGAAAAGAGTAACCAAAAAAAATTAAGAAAATGCTGGAAACTTAAGGTCTTGGACTCGTAGTAGCTGGGACAGTAGTTTGCTGGAAAGGAGAAAGTGCCACCCAAAAATGACCCACAGAGGAATTTACATTTTTGTCTTCTCTTCAGACCTGTGGAGTTTCCTCTCTGCATTTCAGAAAATGAAGGGGTGGCCACAGTTAGATTAGGGTGGAGAGAAAGATGCAAGAAACTGAGCTGCAGGAACGTGGCGCTCTTGCTAAATACATTTAAAAAAATAAAGCCAAGATGCTAAATACATGTAAGAAACCAAGATACCAAATTTGATAGGAATGTACATTTATTTCCATCACCAAACTCCAGACTTGGAGGCCATTCATTTGGATAAAATCCAGTTCCACATTGAAATTCAGTCGGACTTTCAAATGCAAATATCAGGAGAAGAGCAACATATGGTAGAGGTTAGTACTGATTTTTCCTAATTAAATGGTATACTGCTGTTTTGTGTAACAATGTTAATAGGCCGTTAACAAGCCTTTGGAAGAGAGGACCCCACCCCCGCGCACACACTTAAAAAAACAGAACAGAGGTAGAGAGATTGGCAACTTGATGCTCTCACTACGCAAGGAAGCGGTTATGTCCTTACTGCCCTAGATAGCTAAGGGGGCTGGACTTGTACGGCCTCTCGAGAGCCCTTCCAGTTCCAGTTTTCTGTGATTCCAGTGACTGCGTTTTTCTGCGGTCTGTTCGTCGGTCAAGGCAAGTCAATGCTCCCCCACGCCACCTCCCATGTATTGAGTGATGGCAAAGGAGCAGCCACATTACAGGGCAATAGGCCATGTCAGCACAATGCAGCAGGTGAAGAGGCAATTGGCAAAACTCCAGTTCCCCCTTCCAGAGCTTTAGCTCTCTTAGCCAGTGAAGCTGCCATTCTGCTGACGGGTTGCCTCACAGAGCGGTTTTGCCTTAGGCAGCCTAATGCACCCAGGGAGCTCTCTCTCTCTCTCTAGGATGCTCAGCCCCTTTCTTCCACCATTTTTGACATGTCACCCATATGAGATGCAGGATCTTCACCCACCATGGAAAGAGGGCTTCTCCAACCAGAAAAGCCTGGGCCCTTAAGAGTTAAGGCCAAAGCAGGAATTCTACCTCTCCATCCACAGGGGAAAAAAAAAAAGAAATCAGGGAAGTGCGTATTAAATACCACGATTCTGAAAATGTGTAACATCAGCCCAGCCACAAACACTTGCTAGAAAAACCTCAAAAGAGTGGGTTCTGTTGAGGGGAGCAACTCATAACAGCCTCATGAGGGTCAAGTGTTTTACTGCTCAGCACCTTTCCCAGAGTCGGACACTCCTGCAAACTCACAGGTCCGTTCCCAAATCTCAGGGTAGTCTTGCTCACTGTGCACAGGCACAGATAACACAGACTCTGCCCTCAGACAAACCGGGGTTTGCTTCTTGGTAGAACTGGGCCTAGCAATTGCAACTCATGGTCCATGACCCAGAGAGGACTTGGCTCATGCTCAGGCTGACGTGCCAAGCCCAAAGAAGTAACACAAACCTACTCTGGAATAGGAGAGTAGGCATGCCTGCGTACTTGTGGAATGGGCATGGAGGGTGGGAGAGTGCGCTCCATTTGCTGGACAAGCACATTTTAGAGTAGAAGGTGCACAGTTTGCAGGAAGCCATCTGCTGTCCATCAGACAAGATCAAGGAAGCAGCAGAGGGATTTGAGGCAAGTTCATGCCTCCCAAAGAAAATGGGTTTTCAAATATGTTTTTTCCAACAGCTCAAAAATGCTACAAAATACTGGATTTATTAAAAAAAAAAAAAAAAAAAAGTTCCATTCTATCCAGTTCCTGCTCCTTCCCCATCCCTAGTTTCTTTTCTTTTTCCCAACTGCAAGTTTTGAAAACTTGCAGAGTCGTACAGGAAATAAGTTAAAAGGCTAAAGACAAGGGACTGAAAACATTCAGTAAAACTTAAAAGTCAAACATCTATACAGAAGTGTTTGAGTCATTCTATTTTGAAACCTGCAGAATAAAAAGAATCTCAGATTTCAACATTTTTCATGACTCCCAGGCCAAACTTTGCAATTAGATTTTCTCCCAGGTAGATTGAAATGAGTTTGGGTTATTTTTTTTTTTAAATAAATAAGTATCCTGAGCAGATTACAGAAAAAAATTCTACTAAAAAGGCTTACACAGATAGAATGTCAGAGTTATGAACACCTCAGGAATGGAGGTTGTTTATAACTCTGAAACGCTCGTAACTCTGAACAAAACATTATGGTTTTTCCTTTCAAAAATGTACAACTGAACAATGAAATTACATCTTTAAACTTCAGTCTGCAGACCAAAAATGTTTCATTTAAATGAAAATGGCTAAAAGCAACAAGTACAAACATTTTCCGTTCCTTGTCAATTTTTTTGGTAAAAACTCTCCCCCCCCCCTTTGTTTTAGTAGTTTATATTTCACACAGTAGTGTATTTGTTGGGAGGGGGGAGGGGCTGATCTCTGCTGCTGCCTGACTGTACACTTCCGGTTCCAAATGAGGTGTGTGGTTGAACCGTCACTTTGTAACTCTGGTGTTCATAACTCTGAGGTTATGCTGTATTATTTATCAACCCTCCATTCTCATGTCTGCGTATAAGCTACAGGCTGACAAAGATAACCTTATAAAAAGGTAGGTTTACACTAGGGATGTTAGATATCGGGTAAATGAACAGTCGTGTAACTGCACAAAATATTGTTGGTTACACGACTATTTGATAGTCCCTGGGGGCAGGGCCAGCAGCCAGTGTGCTCCCATCTCCACTCCCAGGGAGCCCCCTGCCAACCTGCACTGCTCTCTATGACACAGGGCAGCAGAGCAGCCTCTGTCCGGGGAGAGCTCGGACCCCCTGCGGACAGGGGCTGCTTTGTGGCAGCCTCCTCTGCCCCCTCCCCGTGTTGCTGCCTCTTATAGAAGCAACAACACGGATGTGGGGCAGGCAGCTTGTGCTTGGGGGGGGACCAGCTTTTAAGGAGGCAGCAAGGGGAGGGGCAAGGTGGGTCCATGGAGCTGATATGCACAGGGACCTGGCTTGAAAGCCAGCTCCCTGCATGTATTTGTTCCCGCCTCACCCTCTGCGCTGCTGCCTATCAGAAGCAGCAGCGGGGGGGGAAGGGGGCGCCGCGGCAGATCAGGTACTTGTGAGGAGCCAGCTTTTAAGCTAGCTCCTCCCAGGCACCGGCTCCCACCTCCCTTCCTTGCTGCCTTCTTACTTTACCTTCAAAATACTATATTATATGCTTATTAGACCTTCAGGAATGTGCCATCTGACCTTCCCTGATTTTGCTAGATCTCACCCTGAGTTTTCCCTCCTTAAACAAAAAGAGGCATTGAATTTTCAACAAAGACATCTTTCCTCCAAAGTGCCTGATAGGCACTGAAGCCAAATAAGTGTTTTCAAAAACCTCCACAAATTTCTGGACAGCCTAAAAGTGTCATTCCATAGAGAGCTAAGCATCTAGGATGTTACTTCACTAGATCTCTAGCACCATGAAGTCTTTCAGGGCAGGCATGGTTAGAATTTCTAATATAAATAGGACAACACATTTTAGGCCTTGTCTACCAAAAAGCAGCAATGGGGGAAGGGGGAAGGTCTCTCTCAATTCTACCACCTAAGGTCTCCATAAAAAGAACAATTTGTCCCCATTCTCTACTCTAGATGATATGCTGATCCTCATACATGGAGAAGAGTCTGCTGCATCCACCTTCCATGAGCACAGAGGAAAGGCCAGCCGCATGTTCAGAACTGGCTACAGAACACTTCCGGCCTTGTCTGCCTACAGAAGATGCACCCGTTTACAACTTCCAGTGAAAGTTTAACCCAATGTTGTTAAACTGATGCAAAAGGCTGTGCCCGGACATTCACAATGAATTTAGCTTAAACCTGTTCCCACAAACTCAAACCAAGCCAATATAAGGAAATTATACACACACAAAGCTGTACTGGTTGAACTAAATGTATGTTTTTAAACCAAATTAGTAGACCCGTACAACCCCTTGTGTGGATCCACTTACTTAGGTTCATGAGTTTAGTTTAAAAAAAAAAAAAAACTTATTCCCAATTGATTTCAATTCTCCTAAAGTCAATCACTCTGAAACTAAAGTGTCCACACAGGAAGTTGCAACAGCTGAAACTGGCTTAAAAACATACACTGATTTTAAAGGGTTTTTATGTGCGTCTGTGTGTCCTTCATTAGACTGCAAGCCAGTACCTACCTGTTAAAGACGTAGAAATAAGAACACAACCCTGCATTCTCCAAGCCTGCCCAGCTTGCTGTAGAATAAGATGGGAAACTGTTTAGTCTTGGAACTTAAAACCCACTGAAATGAGAGAGTTAGCTCAGACACTATCCTGGTGATTTGCGATGGCAGCTTTACCATAAACCTGCCACCCCTTTAGCTTCTCACCGAATGTGGGCACCACTGACAAGCAGAACCTTCTCCACTCCCACCCTTTGCCACATCAAGACATCAGCACTGCCCGAGAGCCTGAGGGCTCATCGGAACAGGGAAATAGCTATTGCAGCCTAGAAGGGCATGCGGATCCACTTTGGAAGTGGGTGAAACTGAGCCACATGAAGGCACTTGTAGTGCGGAATAATAGGTGGGGCGCTAGTGCAGAATAGCTATTGTGCTTTTAATTCTGTACAGCACCTAGCACAACGGGGCCCAGCCCATGACTCAGGCCCCCAGACATTACAATACATAAAATAAACCTTAAAATAGCTTCTTAGTGCAGACAAACCCCTGCTGTCCTTGTGTGCAACGCAATCCCCCACGAAGAGCAGGGGGATACCATCGCCAGCTGGATTACACTTCACCCAGAGCTATTTCGCGACTGCGCCACTGTCCGCCAACAGACGCTCACTGGCACCCCGCTTACCGCAGGTGATCTCTTGCTCTCTGCACTTGCTACATTTTTGAGTCCCCCTACAATTAAACATTCAGCGCTGCTATATATTTCACACTGCATTTCATGCCTCATTTGGCAACAAAATTAATTAAATTTTAAGTCAACACTGAGGAGTACAGTACCCTCCCCTGCCCCCGTGGCATCCAGAACTCAACGTGTGGAAGCTAATGTGCTAATCAAGGCCGCCAAAGCATTATGGAACTCTCTCTCAATGGGAAAGACAATGGCCAGGACCCTGCCATTCGCTCTCGTCCGCCCTCCACACATGCTGGAGCTACCTACTGTTTGCTTCACCGTGTCTCAGAAGACTCCCGGCATGCAAACAGGTCAGGGTCCAAATCTTTGCTCCCTTTTACTGAACACCAGCAGCGGCTGCGTTAACAAGCAGCGCCCACTTTTGCAAAGTTTCATTGCTCCGGGGAAATTAGCCTCCTGCTTTGCCTGTCACGAGCGGTGGAAAAGCAGGCGAAAAGCAGCAGATGGGCCCTGGGTTGTGTGGTTTCAAGCAGCTTTCTACACGGGAAAGGAATTGGTCTAGCAAAAGCACATCCCAAGGCAGGCTGCCCCTTCTTCCATTAGCCTCCCAGAACTGCACACGCCCAGCTGGCCTGGTGAGCAAAGAGCCGGTTCTAACCTATGGAGCTGGTTCACATCCTGGGGAGCAGCTGAAGAGAAAGTTACACAGATGTTAGTCATTGCTCAATGCACTCTGATACTATGGTGATGAATGGTATGAGAACTAATAGAGCACAGAGCAGTATCAGAAACTGAGCCAGCCTTCGTTCTTCCAGAAGAAAACATCCTACAGCGGCTCTGACCCTTTTCTGTACCACAGCCAACGTTCCCTCTATTTTTGCCCGCGCACATGTGGAATAAATGTTGTTGTGCACCAAGGCCCATGCAGATGTGCACCACCGGTAGAAACACAGGCTGCCAGCTGTGCGTGCTTTGCTAATCAGCTCAGCAGCACTTGAATCTCTCCTGAGCGTGGCACAGCTGAGACAGCTGTAGATTCTATAGAAGTATACTAGTTTTTAAACACACTGTGGGGGGTCTCATGCAATAGTACCTCTGGTCCAAACTAATGATGGGGAGGCCAGTTATGGATTTTGGACTTTTGAGCTTCAGCAAGAATCTGGAAGGATGGAATCCAAATATTCTTGCAGTAAGTGCAGGTATTACCGTGTCACAAAAAATCAGCGCAGAGTTGTTTAAATGAGTGTTCCAGGGTGAGGAAAAGCAGCAGCAGCCAATTAAAGTCACCCAGTCTGGTTTGAAGGAAACTACTGTATATCGGGGAAATGGTGTGGTGATTAGAGGTTCTCCCATTAGCCCAGAGAGGGCATGACATCCCCTATCACAGCCCCACTGGCCTAAGATTCAGTAAACCGTAAGCTCCAAAAATCCACTCAGTGCAGATTTGAGGCTCAGCAGCGTCGCTGCATTTTACACACAAACTAACACAGAAGGAGAAACAGACATCATGACATTCCCGATGCAGATTTAATAAGCCCACATTCAAAATTTGGTTCTCAAAGTCATAGTTGTATGAATCCCTTTTCACATATATGAAATAAAGTAATTTGCAAATTAGGCTGTAGGCTCATTGGAGCAGGGACCTATCTTCTTACAACTTGCCATCATTATGAATTTCCTGACATTGGCACATGTTAACTATCCATCTAGTATTATCTTAATTAAATTTAGTTTTGCAGACTATTTTAAAAAACCCTCAGATACAACTGTAGGTGTGATTTCGGTATCCACAGCGTGCTTTCTGGAGCCAGACCCCCAACAGAGCGTGCAGAATTTGAAATTAGCAGCACCAAGGTCCAGCCGAAATGCTTGCCAGACCTGCTGGGTCCCTTCCAAAGCCATCTTCCCTTCTGGAAGGAGCCCAGTCAGCCTGGAAAGCTTTCAGTTGTGACAGTGAGCCAATTGCAAAATTTTGCCTATTCAGTAATGCAGAATTTGATATGATCAGGTGATCTAAAGATGGTACATTCAGACAGCCATTGTACGGGACTCAGGAGCACGGGTGACCAGCCAGGGTCCAGACTAGCTAGGCAACAGCTTTACCAATTTAGGACCCAATCCTGCAACACTTTCACTACTTATAACATAATCCCACATGAGCAGAATTTGAATTGGGTTAACACGATGCTGCGCATTTCAGCCCAGCATCTTTGCCTTCTTGTTCCCCATCTTGCATAACAAAGTCTCTAGACTTCACGGTCGCAAAGAAAACCTTGAAAACGTGACAACGCAAACAAAAAACTCAGTAGGCGCCATTCCATTGCTTGTGTCTTTCCTCACTTTCAATAAAGAGCATTCTGAGGCTGTGTTTGGGCGTCTTCCCCGTCCTTTTGAAAAGGTTTCTTGAAACAGACCAGCATGCAGACCACTAACTCCTGGTCACCGCACAATGTTTGTATCAGTATGACTGTCAGTTGTGGGTACAATTTCCCCCCTTGCATTTCCCTCAACAGTTGTATTGGTACAGCCCCCAGCACAGATGCAGTTATAGTGGTAAAAGTTGCTTACCCTCTTCTTATCCAGAGGGGTTGTATTGCTTTAATTAAATCAATACAATTAAAGAGGCACAACTTGTGTGCGTTGAAATGCGTGAGTCAAATCTGAAGTTTCTAAAAAGAAGCTGTTGGCGAAGTGAGCATCATAAAGCTTCGGCAATAACAGAGCAGGGGGAAATCGTGCTTTTCCTCACTTTAAAATTTTGATCGTCTGAAAAATTCTGAACATGCCATCCCATAGCCTTCCTCCCTCCATTTCCTCCCCACTCCCCTCTAGATAGAACCACCAGCAAAAGAAATTTCAGCCCAAAGGATGAATTTTTTCCCTCCAGGAAGTTAAAGGCACACAAAGATGGGATAAATTAAACAGCAATAAGTCTCTGGGACCAGATGGTATTCACCCAAGAGTTCTGAAGCAACTCAGAAAAAGGAAACTGCAGAACAATTAGCTGTGATAGGCAGCCTATCATTGAAATCAGCTTCTGTACCCGACTAGAGGATAGCTAACATGACACCCTTTTTTTAAAAAAAGCCTCCAGAAGCCATGCTGGCCATTACAGGCCAGTAACCCTAACTTCAGTACCAGGCAAATTGGAGGAAAGATTCAAAAGGACTTTTGAAAAGGAAGTCACGCCCCAACAATCTACTGCTGTTTTTTGAAGGAGAGGGTGGTCAACAACATTCCCTGTCGGCTGTGCAGCCATACGAGAGATTCCAGTGCCGCACAGCTAATTAGCAGAGCGCTCACAGCTAGATTGTCTCTCTATTGGTGGTGCACATTCAGATATGTTTGAGAGCTCATAAAAGCATAGTCTAATTCTACACACGGATGGAAAATATTAGAGGTGGCCAACAAACATGGGAACACAGTGATCAAGTCGATTAACTTGGACTTCTCTGAAAGCCTTCGACAAGATCCCTCCCCAATGGCTCTAAAGTGAAGTAAGTAGCCCTGGGACAAGAGGGAAGGTCCTCAAAAACCAGTAACTGATAAGATTGGAAACAAAGGGTAGGAATAAAACTGTTTCACAACGGAAAGAGATAAACAATGGGATTCCCGCGGGATCCATACTAGGATCAGTGCTGTTCATCATATTCATAAATGATCTGGAAAAGGGGTGAACAGTGGCATGGCAGCGTTTGCAGAATATACAAAACTATTCCAGGCAGTTAAGTTCAAAGCAGACTGCAAAAAGTTACAAACAGAGCTCGCAAAACTGGGTGACGAGGCAACAAAATAGCACTGATAAGTGCAAAATAATGCACATTGGAAAAACTCTCTCAACTATACATACAAAATGATGGGGGCCTACGTTAGCTGTTACCATTCACGAACAATCTCGGAATCATTGTGCCTTGCTCCCTGAAAACATCTGCTTAATGTGCAACGGCAGCCAAAAAAAACTAACAAAGTTAGGAATAGGGATGTGGATGGAAGGTTAACTGGTTACCCAGTTAACCAATAGGCATCACCCTAAACAGGTAATGCTTAGCGGCTCCAGTTAACTGGTAACTGATGGGGGCTGGAGCAGCTCCCCACCTGCCGCGGGCAGGGGGTCGCTCCAGCCCCACTGTGGACAGGGACTGCTCTCGTCCGCAGCAGCCTCTGTCCATGGGGATCAGTTTATGGAGGAAAGGTCCATCATCGGCTGTCAGATGACTAGATGAGAGGGGGTGGATCACTCCATAATTGCCCCATTCTGTTCACTCCCTCTGGGGCACCAGGCACTGGGTGCTGCCAAGAGACAGGACACTTGAAGCTAGACACTGGACTGACCCAGCATGGCTGTTTTCTCAACCCTAAGTATGCTACTAGAATACTGTTCGCTCTCCAGTTGCCAGAGAAATATTTGTATTTGTTCTTGGAGCATCTCTGTTCTGCGTGATAACACAGTTGCCTTCGCTACACTCCTTCCAGAAACACGACTCTCCTTCCTAGATTAGAATTCTGTTGTGTCTGCCTGAGGATCTCCCCTTCTCCACCCCCTCCATCTGTTATACAAACTTTGAACGATGAATACTGGGGAGGAAAGAAAAAAGGGAAAGTCTTGACAACCCCAAAGGTGAGGCAAGTTGCTAGGAGCAGGAATGCGTATTCAAGGACATAATGAGGGGATCAGAGACTGAAGACTGAACTGAGGTGTTACTTTAGATTAAGGGAGAGAAGTGTGAAGTTACTACTCTTTGTTCTACACAGCTTGCTACTTCCTGCCAGCTAGAATTCCCTTCTTCCACCTTCTCCCCAGCTCCAGAAATGCTCCTTTCCCCCGCCCCCGAACCCTCCATTTTTTAAATCCCACTTTCTGTATCCTGGTCCATGGGTTTCAGGAATCAGTACCAAGGAAAGAAGGGTACAGAAGCCTCTCCCCAAAGTGTTATTTCCAAGGCAGACACAAATAAGAGAGCTAAAACTAAGCGACTAAAGCTAGGTCTATGCTAGCACCTATGTCGCACAGGGGCATGGAGAGCATCTCCCACCAGCAAGCATCAGTGTGGACAGTGCTACGTTGAGGGGGAGCTTCCCCAATTATCACCTCTAATATCATTAGCTCACAGGCATTAACCTCCCCACCTCATCCCCGTTCTGTTCTGAAATTTGATTTGTCCTTTTTATGTGTGTTCACTTTTTTTGATTGTATCCGTTTGGTATATATGGTCATGCCAATTTTCTTCCACAATTTGATCTGAGGAAGTGGGTCTGGCCCATGAAAGCTCATCACCTAGTAAACCATCTTGTTAGTCTTTAAAGTGCTGCATAGTCCTGTCTTTTGTCTCTCCTGCAGACAGAGATACTAGCACACATTGGAAATGGCTTAATTATGTCTCCTGCACAGAGCGGCTACACAGCAGAGCTTACAGCAGCACAGCTGCATTTGTACAGCTGTGCCACTGTCAGGTCTCTAGTGTAGACATGGTCTAAGAAGCCTTACGTCTCACCTTCAAAAGTGACTTAGGTGCTTGGAAAATAGACAGTGGGACACAGCCACTTACCCTACCTCACTTTTGAAAATGGACTTTGGTGCCTAAGCCATATAGACACTTTTGAACACTGTATTAAGTTTCTTACCTTTCTAAATACACATCAGTTGGTCTACGCCAATGTTTCCCAATTGATGCTCCACAGAACCCCGGGGTTCCGCGAAGGGAAAGTAAGGCTTCTGTGAGAACATGGCACTCCCCCGCTCCCTCTTAAAGAGGCAGTCGATTTTGCGATTTTTTTTTTTTTGGCTTGACAAATTTTACCCTGGCAACTCTAGGGGTTCCTTGAAATTCTTTTAAGCTGAAAAGGGTTCAGAGGCCAAATAAAATTGGGAAACACTGGTCTACACTAATAATGAAAATTCCTTCTAGAACTCAAGCTCACTCCTAAAATGTTTCTGTATTTTTCAAGCTAATGACACTTAACACATGCTTAGCAACTGCCTTGCAAAATTCTACGTTGTTCACAGCAAGTTTCCCCCCGCCTTTAAAAAACAGAGTAAAGAGTTTTTTGATAATAAATTAAGAACAAAGGAAAATATGGACAAGCTGATTTTGTACCTGGACAGATGTGGTTTTTTTTAAATGAGTGCTTTGCAATGCTACTGAATGAGAACTGACACACAATTTAAGTACAGAAATGTCAAGTCATATTTTTGCACCTTTCACGCTATATCAGAATAGCAAAAAACAAAACAATCCGTAACACCCATTGCTGCATAATCCAAATGTGGGAACTAAATGAATTTACTAGGAAAATGTGATACAACCCAACTATTAAAAGCTTCTGTTTTCTTCACTATAGGGCATAGTGCTGGAAACTAGGAGTCTGAAATTCAATCCTTCTTCGGATTTCAACAGAAGACACTGCATTTAGCTCTTCAAGATTTCCTCTCACTGTAATTTTTAGCTTCTTTTACTTAAGAAGTGCAAGTTGGCTGCTCAGCATGTTAAAAAGTGAATAAAATGCAACACCTACTTCCAAAGGCAGAGGAGCTCTTTTTCTTTCTGCCCCCTTCTAAAGAGAGACCCCGTACTCATTCACACAGAACCCTCTACTCCAACTTTGGGATGTGGCCTAATAAATGGTTGCATGCCCATATGAAGTAATCAAATCTTCAAACAGCTCACCCAGAGCGCCAATTACAGACAACCTCATCTTGCACAGAATTTATGACTTTCAGTGTTGTTGCCACAGATATAAAAGGCCGACTGTTGTTTAAAGCAAGCTTTCAAACGGGATGCAGACTCCCCTCCTCCCTCCAGGGAGAATGCATTTGACTTTGTTCAGTACACTATAACTTAAAATTTGTTACATGCACCAGCTTGTAACTCTTTGAGAAACTCCCTAGTTAGCCAGCCTCAAATACGTAATACAGACTAGCCCTGATCAAAGCAAATCCCCTCTTCAACAAACCTCAGCGCGCAGTCTTGCTAGCAGATAGGTGCAGAACAAACTTTGGAAGTGGAGAAGGGAGGAGGTAAGGGGGGAGCAGAACCACAGCACATGACAAAAGGGGATTTCTCCCCTGCTACTTGTCCTCAGGCTACAATGTTCCCTTGACTCCAAAGCAAGAAGGGGGAAAAAAATGTAACTGCAAATTTCACTACTCAAGACGACAAAGCCATTTTGTAGCAAAGTTTTTTTTACTTTTTTTGCAAGCAGAATTCATCAGCAGCAGGAGTCAGGCTGGGCTACCAGTAACCAGACAAAACTAAAGCTCTGCAGGCTTATATGTATCCAAGATATTCCTCTTTAAATGTGGTGGAAATACAAAGCACCGCTACCAATTTCTTAGGAACGTACCAGGCTGTGATGGCAAGCAGATCACCTCCCCAAAAGAACACCATCACGGGGGCTTTGTTTTCCCCCCACAGACCTCTCCTCGCATTCTACGCAATCCCATAGCACTTGACAAAGCCAGTTAAAACACTATGAGCCTATAGAAAAGGCAGCAGCAGTTAATGTACTGGGCAGCTGGCAGCTTGTGCTCTTCTCCGGCCACAACAGCAACTCCAGAAGTAAGGCTGGAAAGACTGATTCTACAACCCTGCAGAGAGTGGGGGTAAGGGGCTGCAGCTTCCTCTCCCCCAGATTGTACAGGGACATTGCTGGCTGCTCCCCTTCACCAGCGGAAGTGCACCTGGGCTAGTCGTAGGGCTGGGCCAACTGGGACCATGCCCAGGGCACCGTGGCCAGAGAGTGAGGGGCAGCTGAGCATGGGTATTTCATGGCAAAGTGGGTGGAGGGTGCTGGGCAGGGCATGCTGGAAGCACAGGGCTGGGGTTGAGGGCACAGGTGGGAGGAAAGCGCCAGAGTTGGGATGAAGTGGGCGCTGTGCCGAGGTTGGGGGCAAAGGAGGCACAACGCAGGGGCGACTGGTGAAGAGAGCACAGGATCAGGGTGCAGGGGTCGGGGAGCTCCTGGATGCCATGGAAAACGGGAAGTGCAATGCCCACAAGGATCAGGGGAACCAAACCACAAGTTCGCCTAGGGTGCCATTTTCCCCTAAGGCTGACCCCAAAGAGCCCAGTTTGCTGCATTCCTCACTCTGGCTGGGGAGTGCAGGGGGCAGACAAACCTGGACCTGCCCCAGCCGGGTGGCATGCACCTTCCCCTGGTTGTGCCCGCTGGAGCTGCAGCGGCCATGGAGAGGCACCTCTCACCTGGGCCAAGCTGCTGCAGTGAGGGGGCTGGGGCAGCCTGCATCCTGAACCCCTCCTCCCCCCAGAGCAAGGACTGAAATGAAGCATGGATGTTTTAGGGAAGTAAGAGAGTAGTTGAGTTGACTACTTGCATTCCCCCCCCCCCTTGCTGGGGGGAACAGGAGCTGGTGCTGGGGGGAGCCACCCCACTCTTACTACATTTAAAAGGCAGAGCTGCAGTGGTCCAGTCCTGGCTCGTACACGGGTCCCAGACCTACCCCCACTGCGGCTCTGCAGTTTAAATGTAGTAGGAGCCAGGCAGGCTGCCTGCACACCCAGCTTCTACTACATTTAAACTGCAGAGCCGCAGCGGCCCCTTATCGACTAATTGTGTACTCGATATAAACTGTATCAAGTACATGATTAGCCATTTACTCGCTACGTAACATCCATAGTACATTTTCATTTTTTCCCCCCCAAAAAAACAAACATTAATTGAGTTAAGGACCTGAGCAACATTAGTCACATAACTGGCAGTTTAATTTTGGAAAAAAAAAAATCTTAACTTTTTGCCATAGCAAATATCCAACAACTTGTCCTAGAAAGTCTAAACTCAAGCCGACAGGTATATAGTGAATATGCTGAGGGAAGAACAGAACACAAGAGCTCTCATGTGGGACAGTTTACAACATCAAGGGATTTAGGAGCACAGGAGCAGGTAAAGACACTGGGATTTGTGCTCCTAAGCACCTTCAGTAATACTCCAAGGGGTCTAGCTTTAGACTCTAGTTTTTTAAATTTTGGTGTGGGTAGCTACATCTACCCGTTGACTCTGGAAAACTCTACTTGCAACACAAAACTGTGAAAATGTACCTTTCCTGAGAAGACCTGTACTTGCCAAAAATCCTGCAGAGGCAGCTTCCAAGGTCTATGTAACCAGGAACACATTTCATCCTCAAGGCAACCATTTTAGTCCATCTAATCAGGGAAGGGAAGCCAGATTGACAGAGCAGACTTAAGGTTACCATTTGAAATGTAAATGGATTTCTGCCTGAGTGACTTAAGGGACAATGCAGGGGGGAGAGGAAGGGTGTTTAAATATAAACTAGCCCACTTTTATATTCAGTAGTCTACATTAGCACCTTGGATTTACTTAGCACTGTACGCACATAGGTGGTGGTCACATTTGCCTCAAGGAGCTTTTAGTCCCACAGGACATGGGACAACAGCTCAGGGAGAGGAAGTGTATTTTTAATTAGGATTTGAAAAGCGTTCTAACTTGCTTGGTCATAACAATTCCCTTGTAATACTGGTTAAGTTAATATAGATGCCTATTCACCAGCCTCATGTTTGGGAAGATGACCCTATTTTACCAAGCGGCAGGCATTTTTCCCAGATAACCCCCAAACATTGTTTTTTTGCTCTTTTTAATTCTGATTCTACCAAGGAGCAAACATTCTAATAACTCACCCGATTAAAACACTGCAGTCCAGCAATGAGAGCCTCCATTCTAGTGGGAGACGGTAGCAAGTGTGTTAGCAGCTATAACATGCCATTATCCATCAACAATTTAAAGTATCGCATGAAGGATCCCTGTCCCCTTGACACACATCTTAGGTCTTCAATTGGTAAAGATCATCAAGGAAAACCAGGACTCAGGCCTTTTTTTAAATACCCAACTGTCACACCAGTTTAATCAAAATCAGGTTTTCTGGGTGCAAATCCCTGGGTGCATGTACTAAACCAGCAGTTTCCAAACGATGGTCACGACCCACCACTGGGCGGGGTGGGGGCGGGAAATCGGGTGAGCGGGGAGGAGGGGGGGCTCCCTGCCTGTCCTGGCACCGCAGACCAAGCTGTGCCTTAGAAGTAGCCGGCAGCAGGCCCGGCATCTAGGTGGAGATGGAGGGGGGAGCGCACAGGGCTCTGTGTGCTGCCCCTGCCCAGAGCACTAGCTCCACGCTCCCATTGGCTGGGAACCTGCTGCGGGCTGTTTCTGGGGCACAGCCTGGTCTGCAGTGGCAGGAAGTACGGATGTTAAGAGGCGGGTAACTGGGTAATCGTGTAGTCGACAAGGAAAGGCGCTACCCCGGCTGCAGCTCTGCAGTTTAAGCATTAAGAGCCGGGCGGGCAGGCAGCCCAGCTCCTACCACATTTAAACTGCAGAGCTGCAGCGGGGGTAGCTCCTGGACCCGGCGCGAGTTGGGACTAAGCCAGGCTTGCTCAGTCCCAGCTCACAATGGATCCAGCAGCCCCATCTGCGGGGGAGGAGAGGGAAGGGGAGGGATCCCAGCTCCCCTCCCAGGATCCCCTGACTCCCCCACATTGCTGCACGGGGTGGGGGAGTGAGCTGCACCGCAGAGACAATGCTGGGGGGAACTGGCTTTTAAGACAGCTCCCCCCAGCACTGGCTCCTGCTTCCCCCCCACTTGCTGCTTTTGATATAGAGAAATGCGGGTAGTCGACTAAGTGACTCTTTTATACCCCTAGCAGGAAGCTGCCTTAGCACCCACTCACCCCTGCACTGCTGACCAGGAGCTCCACAAGATAAGCCTCTGCTGCCCCAGCCCTGACCCCTCCCCAAAGCTGGAGTTTCTTCCTACAGCCCAAAGCTTCCTCCTCAGCCCCACCCTGGAGCTCATGCTCTAGTCAAACTGCATTGGGTCACGGCATCAATAACTTTCTTCAACTGAGTCATGAGAAAAAAGTTTGAAAACCGCTGCACTAAATAGTTCACAATTGGCTTAGATCAATGTAAGTTACTAAGTCAAGCTAAATCAATGGGAGCCTGGTGTAACAATGACCAACCACACCAACCATGGTTTTCTCTGCACCGATACCTTGCTCTAGTTCAAATGAAACCTGTTTAACTAGTACAAGGCATGTGTGTGTAGACAAGACCCTGGACGGAATGACTGGTCATTGTGAAACTTCAGACGTATATTTAAAGTCAGCATGAAGAAACAAAAACATCCAAGCAGAGGGAGAAGTTGCTCATTAACTCTTGAAAAGAAAAACACACACAACACCCTTTAAAAAGACTCCAGTCCGTTCGCTGCATGAAATCCCTCCTTTAACGGTGCACTAGGCTGCATGTCAGAATCAAGATGCCCACGAGCAGGACTGAAAGTTCCCGCTAAGCCCAGAGAACAGGACTGTGGCAGTTGTACAATTGCCTTTAACTCACTTGTATGTCACCACTCCACAGTGATTTTTATGAACCATTCAGAAAGCCCATCTCAAAAACAGTAGCTCAGAGGAAGGATAGTACCAGCTTTATTTACCTTTCACTCACTGGGAGGATGGGGGGGGGGGGGGAAGAGGGGGAAAGAATGCAGTGAGAGCACAAGATTGCGTTTGAAGCCGACACCGGGCACCGAGTGAGAGACGCCAGCCACCAAAAGGTTAGCACTCCTTCTCTGTCATGAACTGCCCACCTCTGCACATCAAGTAGGCAAGCCAAGAGCCAGCCTACTCTCTCACTAGCTTGGGGTGTCTTTTGTGGAGTATTTTAGCAGCAAATTACAAGACGTGTAAGATGGAACGTTCTCTCCTTTACTGTCTTCCTATATTTCTCTATTTCCTTCTCCCCCATCTCCAATACATCCTTCCCTAAAGTTTTCATTGTTGAGTAAACTAAACAGCTCTGAAGCACCAACCATGGGAGACAATAACCTCACATCCTACTGTGTATTTGCCTTCCTGAATAAAATTAAAACCTACTGTGCTTTGTAACGATACTTTAAAAACCTTAAATTTATTTTTCAAGTCTTAGTATGGAGAGAAACGGTTGTTTAAAAAGCTGATTAGTGATTGAGCTCTGGGAGCCCCAAGTACTGTTGAAGTTGAGGGGCAGAAGAGTCGTGACAACATTATGCAGCGTTTCTTCATGCAGACTGAAAGTTTCCAAAGTGCTGAGTTTCCACACACCACATCACCAGCTTTGCTATACAAAACCTCTCACTATCTGGATCCAGGAGTTCCTGAAACTCCAGGCCTACCCTTATCCTGGCATCTTAGGAGGAGGAGGCTCAAGAGGCGGAAAAAGCAAGACATCTGATTGCAGTATTTTTATGCTGAGCCATTTCCAGCAGCCTTAATGATACACCTTACCGATACTTCCCAAGCCACCCCATTTAATCACAGCTTATGTGCCAGAGCTTCACCATCCTAGAGTAGCTTTTGGAGTTTTCTTAAGACAGGGGTGGCCAACCAGTTAGACACGAAGAGTCCAAAGAGCTGTGGATAGTAGTGCAAAGAGCCGCACATCCCTCCCCCAGAGCCAGGCACCCCCAGCCGCCCCAACCCAATGCCCTTCCCCTTCCCCAAGAGACCCAGGCTCCCCCAGCTCCCCTCCCCCTCAACCCAATGCCCTCCCCAAGAGACCCAGGCCCCTCCCATTCTAACCCAATGCCTGGGTCTCACCAGAGCTACCATGGCCACGCACTTCTCCCTCCAGGAACTGGGGCGTGTGCACAAAGCGGGCACATGGCTCCGAAGGAGTCGCAATCCTGAGAGCCGCATTTCTGTGAGCAAAGAGCCGCACGTGGCTCAAGAGCCACAGGTTGGCCACCCCTGTCTTAAGAGCAATAGCACAGCCAGGTTTATAGGAGTGGGACATTCCAATACAACTTGGGTGGCTTCAGCTAATCAGTATTGGAACAGCTGAGATTTTAACCATATACGAAGGCAACAGCATACAGAGAAGGGATATGGGGGAAAAAGGCAGCAAGATCTCTTGCATGCCAGATGCATGGCAGGGGTTTCTGCACAATAAAGTAATAGTCTAATGAATGCAACACCTCTGAGCACAGAGAACGTGTTACAGCCACACACCCCGGAGTATGCCAGGGATAGCCCTAGGGCAATTTTATTTTAATCCTCTCCCAGTTAGTGCCATTTTAGATGAGGGAATGGACTCCCATGGAGTCTAAAGTTAGGCTCTATGTGGGATTAAAGTTTGTAGGAACACATATCCCCAGCCTCTTCAAAACCAGACTGTGCTCCTAAATCCCCTGGATGTTTTTTGAAAACTCTTCCCCACCCTCCCACATTCAGAGTTTAGGCAGGCCATCACTGGAGCTGGACAGGCCAGGTGGCACAGAGTGGGAACTTGGGAAAAAAGAATCATCTTTGTGGATACCATTTACTTAAATACAGCAAAGGGGTCTGGGATCAGCAAAGTGGCTGAAGGCAGTCAAATCCCACTGAAATTCAAACTCCTTTCAGCCTCTTGGAAAGTCCCAACTAAGAGAATTAATCTTTTAGCTATTCATGAAGCTTCACCTCCGTTACACAACGGCAAAATATTCCTGGACGCGCACAGACAAGGGATTACGGAATTAGCGTTCGTACTCAGAGAAGCAGCAGTACAATAGAACCATGAAAATACATTAAAGAGCCGCCACGAAACTGACAACTCCCTTTGCTTCAGGGCTTTGTATTTGTTTTTAACTCTGAAAAGAGGCATTAAGAAGAAAATAATACCTGATCCGCCAAACTGCGTGCTTGCTAGTGTCGTGGGTCTGTTTTTTCCATTAGCCACTGGCAGGGGGAACATCTAGAAAAACAAGAAGAGGAGAGAGAGGGAGAAAGGTGAGATTTCAATATGTTAGCTTTGTTGTGGTAAAGGAGGGACAAAAAAGAATTAAAAGTGCAGAAAGCTTTCCAATTACTCTCTCAGCTGATCTATATAGCAGAGAGGAGAGTAACCCAACTCTGTGAACTTGTGTACACAGACCTTCCAATTCCTTTTTCATGAAAAAGCAGCTTCTGGGATATTTTTCAACTGCACTAAAGGAAGGTTCCCTCTTCCCACCCTTGTGCTTATGGCTCATTCTTTCCTTCCCACATTATTAAAGGAGGCAAAAAAATTAGGAGGAGCACAAGGCCACAAAGTATAAGGTGTCCCCTTATTAATAAATTAGCATAAGGAGTGCAGTGCCAAATTCTCCATCTAAAGAGAGGTTCACTCTCTGCCTCCCTCAAATTAAGCACACCTATGAAAACTGGCTTATTTCCTCCTCCACCCCCGTTATTTGGTGCTATCCTATGTCCTAGAAAGAAGTTAGCAGCTATAGGTTGACCGCTCTAGTCCAGCACCCTAGAAACCTGACCAGTAACGAACCAAAGAATTTCCTGAACTATGGGAGGTCATTATCATCTAGCAACTTTACCAACACTTCCACTGATTACTAGGCTTTTAGAAGACATGCAGGAGTAAATCAGAGCTAAATAACAGCACAACTGGTATGTAAAGTGGTATGTAAACATACTTTATGAGACCACAGGATATCTGGCCACACCCACGATAAGTGGACACGTTACTGGATCAGAGAGTGCTGGACTAGAGGTTCAGCCTGTACCGCAGTCATTCCAGCTGGTGAAACAATGAGCAGCTCTGTGGCACCTTAAACTCTAACAGATTTATTTGGGCATCAGCTTTCATGGGTAAGAACCACTTTGTCAGTGGCAAAAATGCGATCATCAAATATCCATCCACTTGCTCTCTCCATCCAGAGACACTGCGCCAAGAAGAGCGCATTCTGCAAGAATTTGTAGGTTGGTGAAGTTTGGCTGATTCCGACATTATGTAACACATGTTAACAAAGATTAATGTGCTTTCACACTATCGGTCACTTTAACTACCTGTTTGCCACAGTTACTGCTACAACTTATTGCTAACTGCCCTCTGCCAAAGAGCTTCCTTGAAAATACTGCATACCTAGTCAGCTAATGCGGAAACGTATTTTTGAAGTCAACTGGGTGGGTTTCAAAAATTGTTTAAAAAAGTACATGCACCTGCGTACGGCAGAAGAGAATTTTTTTTCCCTACAAACATGGAGCTTTAACCAGTAAAACAGCTAGTGGGAAAATGCTTAGTATAATACTGAACGCAGATACTTGCAGATCAAATTACAATATTTTTAGCTTTGTTATATTTGAATAACTCAAAGCTTTAATACTTTCAAGATTGAACAATGTAATCGTCCTTTAATAGAGAAATGTAGCATTTCATGTCCTGACATATTTAATGCTTTCTTGTGACCAGGAGCATTCATTTACACACTTGTCTGCTCAGCTTTAGTTACCAATCAGACATATAGAAATACACGGAGGAGATTTTCCAAAGGCAGAAAGAGCAATCAGCCAACAAACTCCACTGAAAAGCCATGGAATTAGGGTGCCAAGCACTAAGGATGTTAAGAAGCAGGTAACTGTCTCATCGTGTAGTCGATACAATTTGTATCGACTACACAATTAGTCGATAAGGGCCCCCGCTGTGTTCTGCTATTTAAATGTAGTAGGAGCTGGGCGCACAGGCAGCCTGTCTCTTACTACATTTAAAATGCAGAGGTGTAGTGGTCCAGGACCTGGCACGAGCCAGGACTGAGCAGGCTAAGCCTAGGCTTACCAGGTAGTCAACTACTCACTTATATCCCTACCTAACACCTGTACCTACTTGTGAAAATAAATAAGTACATGAGAGCACCAGGGCATGTACACTTAAAAACAACAGTAAACAGAAGGCTCACAAGAGACTTAGATTTTCAGTGCTAGTAAAGAAATTCCTTAGGACAACAGCAATGTTAGTTTATATAGGTAGTGCTGCTGTAGCCATGCTGGTGCTAGGAGGATATTAGAGAGACCAAGAGGATAAGGTAATCTCTTTTATTTGACCTAGAAAATGTTACCTCACCCACCTGATCAGCTTAGAGACAGATTTTTAAAATAAGGGGTACTAAACTGATAGCCTGAAATTCACTTTATCCCTGCAAGATAGCAAGGGACATTGCCTTTACTCCTTCCCCCCCTCAGGAAACCGGAGAAGTGTTACTTTAATTTAGCAATGGGCAACCTAGGCGAGCCAGTGGGCCACATGAGTGGCCCTCCATGTCAGCAGGTTGCAAGACTGTCATAACCAAGATGATCTCCCAGGATAGGGAAGTTTTGGTCACTGTGCTGGCATACCTAGAATTTGCAGGGGGTGCTGACCGAAGCGTAGCAGCGCTCGGATTGGACACAGATGGAGAACGCGGCCCTCACAATGTTAGGTGCAATCTGCACGTACTTCCCTTCATAAGTGCATATCACTTTATTAGTACCACTAGGAAAAAGCTACATGGACAGAAACCAATCACATCTGGCAACCCTGCATGTGGGAAACATTGAACAAAAGGTCTCGGGGGCCACAAACAGAACACCAATGGGCTAAATACGGCCGTGAGGCTGCCGGCCACTGAAACTGTCATTAATCTTCACTTCCAAGAGGGTGGGGAGTTTTTGTTTGGGGGAATCCTTGAATGTATTGCTACTGAGCATCAATTGGTGCACACTGGCTTCCTAAGTCTCAGAGTTTGCTTATTTTTCATAAGCATTTCTGCTTAATAACTGCTGATGCAACAACAACCACCCACAAGGTTAGACTGAAAACACCAATGGAGAGAATGTATAGCTTTGTTCCATTGTGCAATACACAGTTTCTCTTCTACTTCTGCAAAAGGGGTCTCCCCCCCACCACCACTATTTTTGGTAATCCCCAGCACACCCACACACTGAACACACATGAATGAGGGTTGCCTTCCCACCTCTTGCCTTCATCTTCCTTATGCAGTTTTGAAAGATACTGTCAGTGGGAATCTGCAGTTACTCTTTGCAGCTCTCTCATGATTATAGGAATTAAAGAACTATCATTCATCAAAGCAAGCTGAGACTTTAAAGCATCACAATATTTGATAAATAAGGAAACACACACTTATGTTACTTCAATACAGATTTAAGCGCAGATATTATAGATAAAATGCAGGAAATACAACGCTTATGCTGTCAACTTCTGTTTTTCTACAGCGGTGTGGGTTTAAGTCACACTGCTATGCTTCATTTAAGGACATAGCGTAAATCAGATTAAAAGTGTTCTCTCCATTTGTTAGTTTTCATCATGCCACAGCAACATCTAAGTTCACTCACCCACTGTCAAGTTCCTTTTTGTTTTTAAAATGTTACTTTAAAAAACAAAATAGTTAGAAAACCAGTACCGAATAGAAGGCCTAAGTATCAAGGTTTTGCAATTTTGTAATTGGTTCATTACTTGATTTGTTGGCTTTGAATAACATAGGTGTAATGGTACTATGTAAAATCCCCTGCCTTAAATTTCTGTAAACAGTTTATAAATTGTTGCACTGATGCCTTCAACCTCATTGAAAGATGACAACTACTTAACTGTTAGCCCTTCAGATATCACAGTGTCATTCTTGGACACAATAAAAAACAAAACTAAACACACTGGAGGGGAAAATACAGAGATATATTTTAATGGATGGTTACATCTAAGACACCAGCAGTGTTCTGAGAGAGAAGCTTGACTGATAAGTGAAAATGTATTTGTCCAGTCACATATCTATGTGTTTATTAGTGGACAGATTTCAGTGAATTAAGTCCAATGGCTGTAAATAGAGTTTGAAAAAAAAAATCAATTATTTTTAAGAACACTTTTCCCAGACTAATTTATTTTAAGTCAATTTTTCACCTGCTCAGATTATAACAAAGCAGCCATTTTTATTAGTTGCCACTCATGCATACCAAGCCTATTAAAAATATTCTATTTACTTCTATTAAGAAATTAATTGTGACATAGGCCTTTAGTTCAGAAAGTAAGTCTCAAATTAAAAAAAAGTTAAACCTGAGAGCTATTTTGGAGCACACAGAAAATAACTTAATGGTTGGATATTTTATTAGGAATGAATAAAGAGAGAATTCCACTCAACATTAGCAAAGGCATAAGTGTTCCCTTAAGCAGAACCCTCCCAATTAAAGCCTTGTGTGCCTACTAAAGTGTAACGTGAACTTTATTAGTTATAGTCTGAACAAAAATCAGTTTTATCACAAAAATGCAGGCTCTCTGCCTTTGCTACAGTGAGACATTTTAACTCTAGGAAGTAGCTGAAGGAAAGTTTTAAAGAGCCCCAGGCCAAAAAAAAAAAAAAAAAAAAAAAAAAAAGTGTCCATGCAAAACAAGCCAGATACTTGTTACTTAGGCAGAGTTGTGTCCAACCTTCCCAAAGCTTCCACAAAGTTTTACTCCCCACAGGGTGGCTGGATCCATGTGCTTCAGGGGGTAGCTGAGTTAGTCTGTACAGAAAAAAAAAAAAAAAAAAAAAAAAAATTATACCACCAACAAATGGTCTGGTAGCACTTTATAGACTAACAAAACATGTAGGTGGTATCATGAGCTTTCATGGGCACAGCTCATGATACCATCTACATATTTTGTTAGTCTATAAAGTGCTACCAGACCATTTGTTGGTTTTTTTGGATCCATGTGGTTCAGCATGTAATACAGAGCGCTTTCTGCTATAAAGGCCCCGTCTATATTGCAACTGATGACATATCGTACTTTGTATCTGCACACCATACGGTTAATACTTTGTTAACAACAGCGGCAGCTAAACAGCACTTCGCCCCTGCCCGAGGCTTAGACTGGCACTTGGGCGCCTCCGTGTATCTGGTTTGGCTCACCTGTGCAGCACAGACAGGACCCCTAACCATGCCGGTGTCATTGTTTGGCTGCTGCTTCTTCCTCCCAGCTCTCATCACACTGACATCCCAGGCTGTGCTGCACCACAGGTTTTGGTGCTGCTGCTCTCACTCTCTGTGCACTCCCTCTAAGGACTATTTCCCTACCAAGGGACAGCTGTCCACATTTTCCCAGAATGCACTCAGACAAAAGCAGTTCAGCAGTGGCCTGAACTAGGGATGTTAAATATCGGTTAATTCAATCATTGATTAACCTCATGAATTCTTATCGGTTAGTCAACTAGTCTATAGTCCCCGAGGGTGGGGCTGGTAGCCAGTGCGCTCTGGCCCCACTCCCAGGGAGCCCCTTGCCACCCCACGCTGCTTCCTCTGTATTAGAGACAACAGTGCTGGGTGCCAGATGGGAGCTGGCTCCCCGCCATCTTGCGCTGCTGCCTCTGATACAGAGGCAGCAGCGCGGGGTGGCAGCAGCCCCTGTCCAGCAGGGAGGTCTGAGCTCCCAGACTCAGTGCAAGCTGGAACTGAGTCAGGCTGCTTGCCTGCCCAGCTCCTAATACACTTTAAATGCAGAGCCGCAGGAGGGGTAGGTCCCGGACCCAGTGCAAGCCGGGACCAAGCTGCGCTCTTGGGCAGCCTGCTAAAAAATGTACTGGCAAGGGGCGGTGGGAGAGGAATGCATGTAGCATTACCCTATAAGCTTTTGCTTATCGGTTAATCGACTACACTATTACATCCCTAGCAAGCTGAAGTGACAAGCCTCAAGCAAGTTCACAAAGATCGTGGCTGTGAGTGCAACCTCGCGATGGCTGTAGCCCCTTCTGGAGAGGGCAACTATCAGGAGCCTCAGAAATGCCAAGCCAGAAGTTGAAGAACTATCCTTCAAATTAGAGTGAAATAAGGAAAATTAAACGCAACTCATACTTTGAACCAACAGTACATAGTTTTTTGGGCTGCTTTCTTCCAGATTTGCAATCCCTTTCTGGAGCGCTGCCGGGAGACCGTGGTAAAAGCAAGCGTACAGGTTCTTGGTACTTTGTTCAGAGGCACTTTAGAACTCTGCTCTGCACACCCCAAAGCAGTTCTCAGTCCACAGGCGCTCCTGCTCAACCTGAAGTTTAACTTCAGACCACTGAAACATACATTACACCACTTTGCTCGTCATCATTTATTGGCAAGTTACTTTGGTAGAAAGCTTTGGACCAGTGCTTTTGCAGTTTAATTAATACTGAATTTTCTCTCTTTTTTTGAGGTCTAGATCATTCTCCCCAAGATAGAAGAGACATTTTCAGTATTTCCACACACACACACACACCCTCCCAATAAGGATTAGGCCACCCTTATATACACAACCGCTAGCAGTCAGGACATAAAATTCACCCAGCTCAGAGCTGGTCCAAAAACCACAACAGGGGGTAATGTATTTTCCCTAGAAAAACAGATAGAAAACACTGGTCTAAACTGATGCTGCTAAACCACAAAACCCTTGACTCAATAGTCTTCACTCCCTTAACCTAGTCTGACACAGACCACTAGGATAACTTTTCATTCTCGCTTACTCAGAGATGAGGGGAGGGGGAGAAAGCTATGTGATCCAGACCACAAGACAAGACGTTACATCCCATGCGCCAAAGATTTCACTATGTAACTTCTATACAAGGGCCAGGGAACCTTTTGGGGTCGGGGGCTTCTGACCCACAGAAAAGTCAGGTCGGGGGCCACACACAAAAGCGAGAAGCCAAAACACGCCCAACCCCACACCCTCGAAACTCTCACTGATGTGGTCCCTGATTAAGGAGAAAGACACTCCCCATATTTCCCTGTGCACACCAGAGCCTAGGGAAGCACAGCAGGGGGGCTGGAGTGCCAGTACGGCCCTCCCCCCCCCAATACTGGAGGAGAGCCTCCGGGACTGGATCCAGGCAAGCTGGGGGCTGCATCTGGCCCCTGGGCCTTAGATTCTCCACTTCTGTTCTATACTATACTTAACAAGCATGTAGTATCTGCTAGCTAACGAGTATTATGATAGTGTAGGTTTTTAAATTCTCAGTCTCAGTGGGATATTTGTTATTCCTAGAGACCCCTTTAGGCAAAAAAGTACCTCCACATCTGAGTGCGGATGGACACAACAGGCCCAGTTTCAAAACACATTAAAGGATTCCCACTGACACGACAATGCAGGATCAGGCTGGACTAGTAATGGAGATAACCCAGCCCCAAAAATAGAGCTCTGAAGGAAACTGTCTCAGGCCCCCTTCCCACAAGCAGCGGATCCTAGTGCTCACCTGAAGCCCCATGGACATCAAAGGTCGGCCAACCTGCAGCTAACTGCACAAGCGTGATGTGGACACAATGCTCCAAATTCCAGTCTGACACTGGACTGACTCTGGTGTAACTTCTGAGGTCACTGTACATTTACACTAATGTAAGAGAACAGGAATTTTACCCAACGTATTGGATCTTTCCTCCAGATCAAACTTCCTAGGCCCAGGGAGAGTTGTGTAATATAAAAAGGGAAACGTGTTAATATAATGGCCATGAACAACTGCAAGAGTTGCAAATAAGGACAGTTTATAGCAGGGATGGGCAACTAGGAATGGGCACGTGGATGTTCAACCAGCAGCCCTGTGCCTCCCCCATCTACCACCTTTGCCTCTCAGGTACAGGGCACCAAAGCTCCACACTTACCTGCTCCTCTCCCTCCCTCCCAGCACTTTTGGAGCATATGAATTCTCCCTCTCCCTCCCAGAGCTGGAAGGATGCAAACAGCTGATTCCAGGCGTTCCAGCTCTGGGAGGGAGAGGGAGGAGCAGGGATGGAGTGCGAACCAGGCAATTCATGGCTCTCAAAGTGCTGGGAGGAAGGGGGGAGGAGCAGGAAGTGCAGGGCTCCTGTGCCCTGGTGTGCAAGAGGCGTGGGGGGCAGCTAGGAGGTCCGTGAACCACAGGTGGCGCCCCGGGAGCCACAGGTTGCCCATCACTGGTTTATAGCAAATTTGAAAGTAAGTTGCAAATAGTCATTGGGAATCCTTTTTGGAAGGGGAGAAAGAAAGAAGCAATCTAACCCTAAACGTGATCATGGATATCGCAGCTCAGAAGCTGGATCACTCACACATACAAGCAAGCGGTGAATTCCAGAGCACCTGACACAGGGATCGGAGACCTCTAAAGTGAAGGAGAAAGCAAGTTACCCATCCTTCCCCAATGAACTCTGCACACATTTGTATTTTTGAGGGACAGCATCACCACGGTTCCCCTGACAACCACAGAATATTCCTGTTACTTTTTAATTGGTTCAACCTCCCATCAGCTGCAAGTGGCGGGGAGTTCTTCCTGTCCTTCCACCATGGGAATTCTCATGCAGGGCAAGGAGTGGGCGACAGGTCATGAGAACACAGGTCGATACATATGATGGCCTGTACAATTTGGAGCGTCTTATTGAATGCTGCTAGCTAGCTATACTCCGAGAAGTTGTCTTGTTTACGTTAAATCTTTATGCAGGGATCCAAAAGCGACACAGTATAAATTATAAAGGAAATAAGGGACAAGGAATTGTGACCATGATCCCTTATTTTGTACCCCAAGGGGAAAAAGTTATCACAAAGCTGTCACTGACAATAACTAGGTACATCCAGAGCAGCCCAGAAGACTAATGTCTTCATTGCTATTTAATGGTTTTTCCTCTGTGTGTAGCTGTGTTTTTCCAGTTTCTATGTTAGGTTTGCTTATCTACAAAGCAAGACACACACGCCAAGTGTCATTAAGGAAGAACAGCACACGACAGAGGAACCAAGCTGGAGTTTGTGTTCAAAACAGCATAACTCTTTCCACGAGTCACTCACCAACTACAAACGTCACATACAGGCCCTGATCCTGCAAACACTCGCACGCTTGCCTTGACACACCACAGTAGTACCAGCAACTTCAATGGAACTACTCGTGTGTGTGAGGCTAAGTATATTTGTATGTTTACAGGGTCGCAGCCTTTGCTTGCTACTACTAAAAATGAGCCCAGAAAAACACAGACATTCTCTGGGTAACTTGCTAGCCAGTGTTAATTTGTCATGAGCGCCCCAAATCTTATTTTGGAGGCTTAAGGGTTTTGGAGGGGGCAAGGTGATAGGGTACAGGAGCACATAATTCCTGTGAATGAAATATATATATATATATATATATATATATATATATATATATATATATATATATAGTACTGCTGTGTAAAACTGCAAACTAAGATAAAATAATCTGCAAGGACATGAATTCAACAATTTGGATCTGGGAAGAGGAAACACAGTTTTATGAACTGTTAAATCAAGTTACATCCTTGCATTAGTTACATATTCCCATCTTCAGAAGTCACTATCCTGCCCATTTTGCTGTGAGTGCTGACGTAGAACAGACTCATGTTTTTGGCTTCCACGAAACTTTCTCACCCAAAGATCACCACGCGCTCACGGCAAGAAAAGTCTTTACTAGTGCTGCTCAGAGTCCCCTGTTGCTTAACTGGGGAGGAAGGGGGACAAAACTAGCACACATGCACACACCATCTCTGAAACTCATTTCCCATTTACCTCACTGTACAGGCTTACATCCCCTCCTTCCCCCACCCCACCCCACCCCAATTCTTCCAGATTTCAAGAGCACTGAAAATAAATGAAGCTACTGTCCCTTTAAATTCCCCCCCCCCCCCAAAAGAGCTTGCTTACCATACTGAAGTCCAGCAGGTCACTGAGTTCTTTGTCTGTCCCAACTGCAGCCATTCTCTGCTGCTGCTGCTGATTCATACTCCCACAGACTCAACAGTGGCAGTCCTAAAGAAAACCATGGGGGAGGGGAAGAGATATTTTAATGACTAGCACAAACTGCCCACCCTTCTGATGAATATTTTAAAAAAAGGAAAGAAACAGTGCTTGCAAATCCCCAGCTTCAAACTTCTGTGCCTCAGAACGCAGTGAAAGTCCTCACATGGCATCCAGAGGCAGGAACAAGCCTTCTATTGACCAGACACACTTGTATGTTTGTTTTTTGCTGCCAAGTCCACTAATTCAGACCAATTCTGTTGCTCCTGGCATGCAGCAAATGAAAAAAACAAAACCTCAACTCATTTATCAAAGGGTTCAGACAAGTTATCATTCAGGCTGTTGGTAGGCTGGGACTTCTTACCCCCTCCATTTGTAGGAGCTCCCTCCCACTTGTTTTTGTCTGTTTCTCTTTAAAGTTTAAAAAGGGCCTGATTTCATGCCCTCCCCCACTCCGTTTTATTTTGATTGGAGGCAGCTATGGGAGCTTGGCAACTCTGAAAAATCTAGCCCTTAGGTAACAGAATTGCCTACCAAACAAGCAGTAACCCTCCCACAAAGGATGGGAAAAATAAAGTCAAATAAGAATTATTTTCACCTTCAAATGGCTTTCCAAAGATAAAACTCTCAAAGAAATCTTGCAAGGCAGGTCAATATTGTTCTGCCCAATTTTACAGGGTTTTTTTTTCCAAAGAGCTCAAACCCATCACAGCAGGAAAATATTTCTTCAACAGAAGAAGTGGAGGCAGGGAATGGGATAAAGAATTCACTCTTCTTCATCATCTTTAAAACTTATTTACAGCTATCATACACTGCTGGCCAATAATTTAAATAATTAATAATAAGCTTAATATTTTTATACACACACAAAGCTCTGAATTCCAAAGCATTCCTAGGAAACACATTGGCTCATCCATTAATTTTCAAGGAGGTTTAAAAAAATAAATATGCTGAAATCGATCCAGTACATAAAAGAGCTTTGCCACTATATTTAAAAAAAAAAACAGCCAGGGGATTTTTGTTTTTTAAACCTGTCCTTATGTCATCAGTGCATCCGGCAAATATTATTAAAGCAACTTTGAAAACATGATGTCTCCCTTTCTCTCTGCCCAGGGGGTCCTGAAACAACAGCCCCCCTCAGGCCAGGAGCCCCCAGCTTAGCAAGTCACAAACAAGGCAGAAGGGGGGAGGGCCTGGCTCTGAAGGGATCCTGTTCAACCAACCCAAAAAAGCCCCAGAAAACAGCAATGCTCCAAGGCGGCTTCAAACAACAGAGTTTTATTAAGATCACAGAGGCAACTTATACAATATGCCCCCCAAAAGAAATGAAATCTATATTTTAAAACCTCGTAGTGTTTAAAAACATGTAGTGTCCTATCAAACGAGAGCTTGACCACGTGACAGAGAGAGGTCTGGGGGCCTTGTTTTTGCTATAAAAAAAGACTAGCAAAACTTGAACGTGCATGAACGACAACAAAGGTGAGCATCATGCAAAACGGTTTAATGGCCTTTTCAGGGTTGGAGCAGGAGGGGGGGAGGGAAGAGGGGCTAACAAGTGAACAGGATTTGTGTGTTTCCCTCCCCCCACGCAGCAGTCAGTGCAAACTGCGGGGGAGTTGCCTTTGAAGCAAATGGAGCTGCTGGAGAGTGTTATTTTTCAATCTGAAATCATTCACAGCAGTTTTTCCGCTGCATGCCAGCGGAGAAGCCCTTTCCCCCAGTTAACACACAGCAGATGTTCCCCTATTACCCCCTCATTCCCCCCCCACCATGCACTTCAACCTGAGACATCAGAGTTTCTCCCACCTTCTTGCCTTTGGACAAAGGCGCCTCACCACCAGCTCTCGCTCCGCTCCTCTCCTCCCCCACCCCCTCCCTTCGTTCTCCTCCTCCAGAGCCCTTTCCCAAAACTCCAGCCACGGCCTAGCCTCCAGCCACCTCCAACGGCAACGTGCAGAGAAACACCCCCCCCCCCCAACACACACACACCCACCCGAGAGCTGACAACAGTCCAACCTACGCAGAGGGCGCCGGTGGAAGCTGGCACACAATACAGAGCTCCCTTCCCTGGTGCACTTCCAAGCAAAGTTTGCAAACTACACACACACACTCGAACAGCAGGATAAACAACACCCTGCTGCAGCTGCAGCCAGGACCCCGCAAGTTTCAGACCGGCCTGTGGAGATGGACAAAATATTTCATACTGAGACTCGCTCTACGCCGCCCCCACCCCCCAGCTTTCCCAGCGTGGTTTGGGGGCGGGAGGGGGGAGATCATGTTCTCACTTCAAGCCCTTTAAACTTGGCTACGAGAGGGGAACAATGAACCTTCTTCAAGCCAGCTGCTCTTTCAGACCCTCGTTTTCACAATACCCCCCTTCTCCCCCCCAACCCCAACTGAACATGAGAAATGCACAAGATCCTAGTGAGCTCACACACACACACACACACAGATTCCTCCCAAACTTTTCCCCTTTGCTAGAGCCAAGATGAAGTCTGCAGCGGTCCAATTTCAGGGGAGGTGAAGGGGGGAATTATTGCCACCGGAAAAGCAGCCCCTTCCCCCCAAAGAACCACCGCCTCAATCTCCAATTCTGCCAGGCCCTTCTACTCACCCAGAGAGGCTAGGCTGAAGTTTACAACAACTCCAGAGCAAGGAGGAAAACAATAAGCCCGTGCAGTAGCCGCGGCCTTCAGAGGGTTGTTGTGGGGATGGGATTTGAGAGGACCCCCCCACACACAAGTCAGCTCCACACCCACACGCGACCCCCGCGCCCTAAAGAACCCATCTAGGGTGCAGCCCTAGGAGAGGGGCTATCAGCTCCATGGCACCGCAGCCTGCAGGAGGGGTCCCCCTCAAAAATTCTAAGCGCCACCTCGACAGGACCCACTGGGCTTTGTTCCTCCTGCCGCCCTCCTCCCTCCCCGCCCCCCGCCAGAAAAGGGTGAAGGAGCCTCTGCCACGGCTCTTGGTGCGGGGGGAAGGGGAGCAATTGCCTCCCTGCAAGAGTGACCTGGAAGTGGGGTGGAGGAAGAGAAGGAAGAAAAAAAAGAGGGAGGTGGAATGAACCCGCCCCCCCAGCTTTTCCTGTGACGCTCCCTCGAAGGATCCGAGATCAAGTTCACAAGAGTTTTTTTTGGGGGGGGGGGCACGCTTAAAGCTCCGCGGCCACAGAGTTGAGGGGGGACCCGAAAGGAAGCTCCCCAAATCGCAGCCCTTTCTGAGCCCCCAAGCTAAGCTGAAGTTTGCACGAGTCCCGGCGCGTGTGCGAGCAGGGACAATAAACTCCCTGCAGCAGGGGCCGGGGGAGGAGTAGGTCCACACATAGGCAAAGCCCCCCCCCAACAAACCCCTCTAAATCCACTCCGACAGGCAAGCTGCACGCAGGGCCCCCCTCTAAGAGAAGGGGGGCTTGTTACATTTCGGGGGCTCCACACTGCGGCCCCCCCCGAAACCCCCACTCTCCCCAGGCTGAAGTTGGCAGCAGTTGCGGGATGGGGGCCAAGCCCCCCCCTTCTTCCTCCCCCAGGTTTTACCTGCTCGGGAAGAAAAGCCTCCAAGGGGGGGGAGGGGAAGCGCATGAACCCCCCCCCGGGCGCTGCTGCCGCCGCAGCCAGGGATCCCGGACAAAGCGGCTGCGGCTCCCCCGCCGGCTGCCTGGGCCCGCGGCGCCCGCTCCCGTCCCGCCGGAGCCGCCGCGGGCTCTATTGTTCTCTAGCGCCCGGCTGCGGGGCAGGCTGTGGCGGGCGGGCGGCGCGCTCGCTCCGCATGGGCCGCGCGGCTCTCTAGCGCTGCTGCTGCGGCCGCTGCCTCCTCATCGTCCCCCCGCGGCGCGGGCGGCTGCTGGCGCTGGGGCGGCCGGAGACATGGGAGCCCCCCCTCCTGCACATCGGGGCTGCTGCGGGTGGGAGCGGCGCCTCCCCCCTCCGTATCCCTCCGCCGCGGGCCAGCTGCGCGGCGCGGGCGGGGCGGGGCCGGGCGGGGAGCGGAGTGGGGCGGCCCTGCCCGCGGGGTCCTCGGGCCCCTCCCCTAAGCGGCCGCCGCGCTCCCCCCGCCCCGGGGCCTTCCCCGGAGCCCCGCCGTGATCCCTCGTTTCTCCTTCTGCCCTTTCTCCCACCTCTTCCCCCTTTGCCCCTCTCCTGCCTCCATTCCCCGGCCCCTCCATGCCCCTTTACCTCTTTCTTCCATTCCTCCCTGCCCTCCCCGCCCTGTCTCTACTTCCCCTCATCCCATTCTTCCCCCACCCCTTCCTCTGTTCCTCCATTCCCTGCCTCTCCCCACTTCCCCCTTTTCCTCCAGGGCCCCGTCTCTCCCCCCTGTTCCCTTACCCTTGTTCTTCCATTCCTCCCTTGGCCCTTCCCTTTTTGCTTCCATTTCTCCTCCTGCCCCTGCTTCTTCCCCATTTCTTTTCTCTCTGTTCTATTTCCCCCTCCTGTCCATTTCCCGTTCTCCCTCCTGTGGTCCCCCCTTCCTCTCCGCTTCTCCTCTATTCCTTTTCTCTCTCCTGCCTTTCCTCCCTCTTCTCCAGTCTCCTCTCTTGTGTTTCTCTCTTTCCATTTGCCCCCATACACACTTTAGGGGGTGTCAAATTATGTCCCCCCTCAGAAATGGCCTGACTGGGTGGGAGTTCTGCAGCTGTTCACTAGTTGGGGTGGGTGGTGGCCAGTAAAGTTGAGGGGGGAGTTTGAGGAAGCAGAGTGGGGGATCCTTTGGGGACAGGGGCAAAGAGATTCTGGGGTTTGGGGCCTTAGGGAAGTTGGAAGGAGCAAAAGCTGGGAGGGGGGCTGAGAGAAGCAACAGGTGAAGGGAGAAGATGGCTGGTTTGGACAGCAGGATTTGGGGAATGGGGGGTGACAGGGAGGAGGTGAGAGGAGTCGGGGAAGGGGATGGGTGGAGGGATGGCTGGAGCAGACGAGAGGGGGATGGATGAGGGGTGCTAGGGCAGGGATGGAGGGAGGGGTATGGTGGGGGGACGGGATGGCTGGAGCAGACGAGAGGAGGGGATGGATGAGGGGTGCTAGGGCAGGGATGGAGGGAGGGGTATGGTGGGGATGGGATGGCTGGAGCAGACGAAAGGAGGGGATGGATGAGGGGTGCTAGGGCAGGGATGGAGGGAGGGGTATGGTGGGGATGGGATGGCTGGTGCAGACGAAAGGAGGGGGATGGATGAGGGGTGCTAGGGCAGGGATGGAGGAGGTATGGTGGGGGACGGGATGGCTGGAGCAGACGAAAGGAGGGGATGGATGAGGGGTGCTAGGGCAGGGATGGAGGAGGGTGCAGCGGGAGGAAGGTATGGCTGGAGGGGGAAGAGAGAAGGGGGGATGGATGGAGGGGTGCTGGTGAGAGGGATAGAGGGAGGGGTGCCAGGGGCTGGGAGAAGCATGTGGAAAGGGACAGGGGTGTTGGGGGAAGGACGGTAAAGGCACTGGCCTGGGATCCAGGGCAGTGGCTGGCTCTGCTACACTCCATCGTGGCCTTGGGCCTGTGCCTTAGCCTGGCTGCAGCTCAGTGGCCGTCGGAGGCAGCATCCTGCCCCTCCAGTGGGGCAGGGAGGAAACAGGCCTGGAGGAGTGAGGTGCCCAGATACTGGGGTGATGAGCGCCCTACCAGGCCTGCGACGGACAGAGGAGCTGGGAGGGGAGGAGCCAAAGGGGAGGGGACTAGGAGGAGCAGTGCGTGGGTGGGTGGGGCTAGGAGAAGCGGAGGGGGACTATGTTTCCTGGCGGAGGGGGACGTGGGCGCAGAGTAAAGCCGAGGCAGGGGGAGGCGGCGGCAGCAGCAGCAGCATGACGAAATGGGAGCACCGGGAGATGGAATGATAAGGCCGCAGGGCATCGTCCAACGGGAGGGCCGAGCGGCCGCGAGTGGCAGGTGGATCGGCCAACCAGAGCCAATCTCCGCCCCCTGCGAGCCCTTCGCCCACAGAGCAGGGAGGCTGGACTGTAAAGCCGGAGGCAGCTGCTGGGCTTTGCTTTGCATCTCCCGCCCGCACCCTCCCCGCTGTGCCAGGGGCTCCCCCAGCACTGGGGTCGGGCGGAGTCCTGGGTGGGTCCGCTGGGGGTCCCCATAGGGGGAAGCTAAACTAGTTGCTTTGTTCAGTTAAATGGGGGGTATTGTAATTGCAGGGTCTCTTGCACCTTCTCCTGAAGCACCCGGCATGGGCAGCCTGACCAAGCCTACGTGCACTGGGCGGGGGGGGGCTTATATTTAGTTTTGCAGCTTAGCCCTAGAGGTGGGAGCGGTAGAACCCTTAACACCCCCCGCCCCCGGACCCAGAGCTCTGGGGAAGTAAGTCTGGTTCATTCCTCTGCAAAGGATGCAAACTGAATGTTTTTTTGTATCCGTGCAGCACCTAACTCAGAGCCAGAGCTCCTTTGGGCTAGGTGCTCTGGGCTCCCAAGAGGCTAGCAAGCCAAGATGAGTGGCAACAGATGAGTAAGAGCTCTGCAAATCTGTGGGTATCTGCAGCCGCACATATGAATGTGGATATCCACAGTGCAGATACTGATACAGATACAATTTTTTTTTATCTAGAACCCTGCCCATTTGCGGATATCTGCTTTATATCCAGGGATGTGGGTAGCTGCGGCTCATTTTCTGTGGACACAGGTATAAATTGTGTATCTGCGCAGGGCTGTAGAGATGTACACAGACAGATGGAGGGGGTAACATGGTAACAATGAGAGAAATCCCTGGATCAAACTTTGGGGATGTTCAGAACCACACCTGAGCTTTGGGGCTAGCCCATTTTTCTTGGGCTGAGCCTACTATCCCCTCCCATAAACTCTGATTCCTAAACATTGAGGACTCTTGAGTATGTTTGGGCCATCTATAGAATCATAGAATCCTAGGGCTGGAAGAGACCTCAGGAGGTCATTGAGTCCAGCCCCCTGCCCATCTGTGTGATGTAAGATTGAGATACTCAGATTGCAACAGAGGGTCTGGGTGGCTTTGTGTGTCCATCACCCTGTACAGTGAGTTCTTGCCTATGACTGAGGTGTCTATATGCAGTATAACTAATAATATTGTCATATATTACCAACTCCTATTTTTAGCTCTGCACCTTTTGAGTTCACTCTTTCCCTCTCCTTTAATTTCATTTTTAACTTTGTAAGATGCTTTAACATTTAAAAGCCCTTTGGGGATGTTCTTTGTATCAAATATGTTGATACAAAAATGCAGTCCTGTTAAGAGTGCCACATGCGGTGAATGAATGTGTTCTGAAAGGCAGTTGCACTCTGACCCAGTTTGTTCCTAGATTGGTGTTTTAATAAAATAATTAGGTTTGAGGTATGTTCTTTATCTTGTGCTTTATCTTTAGTTTACTGGTCTTGACACAGTCAGTAGCTACAGTAGCCCTTTCTCTTCTGAGTTAGGAGTTACAGGGTGGTGGTGTGGCTGATGGAACTGGATGAGTTCCACCTGTGAAATCTAGATGTAGGAGTGTGTTTTAGGACTTCTCTAAACACAGAAGTTGCACCATAACTCAAGGTCTGATGTTAAACTAGTGCACTTTGACGGTTTGATGATCTTACTGTGGTTTGAATTGATGCACTCTAGGTTTAAATCAAAAGTGAATGTCCATACACAAAGCTGCACAGGTTTGATTTCCTGCCTTCAGTAAAATGGGTAGCGTGCCAGCCATTTTTTGTGTGTTACCCATATTTCTTTTAGCAGTTTCTCTCTTACTGTGAGTTTGTGTCATTCCCTGATGCTATAGAAGTTGGGAACTCCATGAATGATTTTAAAGATCACATTGCCCCAAGAAGTGCAGGCATGGCTATAGCATGCTGTACCTAAGTTAAATATCAATAGTGTAGGTGGGCACAAAAACTAAGTCTGAAACTTACATAGGGCTGTTCAGGGCAGGGCAAGTGGGTTTATCTAATCTTACAAAGTCTACACCAGTGTCAGATGGAGGAGAAGAACTGGAGATGGATTCCTGGGCACTGGAATGGGTTCTGGGTGTAGAAGATTCAACCAGACAGCGGCCCTCATTGCTGGGAGCCCATCCAGCATGAACTATTTTCACATCTAGCACCATAGCTATCACTATTCTCACTCGTGAAAGTGGTGGCTTTCCACTTCCAGCCTGTTTTCCCCATTATCCTGTAAGGTACCGTGTTCTGCTTGAGTGCTGCTGTGACAGATGTTTTAATTTTCACTTTGATTCCCCGCTTTTGCACCCAGCGTTTGCTCCGTTTTGCTGCTAGCCATTATCCTCAAACTTAAAAGATTATGTTTACTCTGACGGGGAAGGAAACTGCATCCATTTAAACAGACTTGTTGAAAAAGGCTCCCTTGAATATACATTAGCGCTTGTTTTGCTAAGTGGGTGGGGAAGGGGAGCCTGTGACTGATTTGGGTCCCCCTCGACTGTGGGAATCAGCGGCTAGGTGCTGGGTCATCCCCCCATTGCAAACCTCCCACGTACCCAGGGGGAGCTGCTGCAAGCGATGGTTTGAACCGGTGCAGATCGCACCCCCATCCTTGGAAACAGGGGTGAGGTGCACACACAATTGCTCGAGCCCGGGCAAACCAGCCGTGTAAACAGACCAGGCACAGGGTAAGCACTGTGCGGAGATAGCAACCGCAAAGCTCCAGGGGCGGCCAGGGACCGGCCAGTCCCGTGTGCACCAATGCGGGGAGCGGGGCACCGCATCCGGCTTCGCTTCGCGTGTCCTTTGGGGCAGCTTCCTCCTCTTCCTCCCCGTGGTTTACCTGGCGCCGCTGCACCTCGCGCCGGCTGGGCGCTGTTTCCCTTCTCCTGCCCTCAGCACTTTCCTGTCCCGCCTCAACGGCTCCTTTCCTCGGGAGGCCCGGGGTGGCAACCAGAAAATCAATCCGCCTGGCTGGCTGGGGCTGATTCATAGACCCAGGGTGGAGAGAGAGAGAGAGAGAGAAAGAAAAAGTGTGGGATCACTTCAGGGAAAAGAGCGAGGGGGAGGGGCGCGGCAGGGAACATTTTGTGAAAGCTGCCGCATCCCTTTCCCAAGCCTTGTTTACCTGCCGGGGACCATGGCTTTGGGGTGCAGGGGAGGGGGGAAGGAGCAGCAAAGGATCTCTTGCACTTTTCACTAGTGCCCTGCTAAAGCACGCCTTTGCACTTTTCCCTAGTGCCCTGCAAAAGCTAAAGCGGGCCAGGATTCCCAACAGATGTGTCAGAGGCAGAGGGGGGAGCCAGCCCCCCAGCACACACGGGCACACTCCTACTTCTGATAGCCCCCTTGGCTCTGCAAAAGGGAAACACAATGGGCCAAATCCATGGAAGTTTTCTCTAAGCTAGGACTGCAGCTCTGGGGTTAATAGGCACAACTGGCCAAATCTATCTCCATTGAGCCCAGTAGGGTTGCTGCAGGGATCAATAGGGCCCAGGCTTTTTATACTTAGTGAGACATATCCTCAGTTACTGTGCATTGTGCTAGTTCGGGGCTGGGATACTGGGAACACCTAATTTGATCTTTGGGAGCAGTCACCAGGGTGAATGTTCATAGGGGTTCCTACCTCTGGGCACATGTGCAGTGGGGCCATGGCACACCCTTTTTTACAATATGATTTAACCAGAGGTGCTTTGAACATTTCTTGTGCATGTGTACCCCTGCTGAAACATATGCACAATATTAGAAACATCATCATCCTGTGGCTTTAAAACTATCCCTGTAACAACAGTCATCTTGCAGGATTGGCACCTGTTACCCTGTTCTGTCATGGTGGAGTAGCCCTTCCTAATGGCAGCTGGGCATGGGGAGCCGTAGGCCTCTGAAGTGTAAGATGCTTTTGCAAGACATACAGTGAAATGCTATGGCCTGGGGGTTAAGGCATTGGGCTGGGATACAGGAGGGCTGCGTTCCAGTCCTCACAGTGCTGCAAACTTCATGTGAATCTTGCACACATTGTTTTCATCTCTCTGTGTCTCATCTGGAAAACAAGGCTAATGATTGGTCCTTCTCCCACCTTTGCCTATCTAGAGTAGGGATGTTAAATATCGGTTAACTGAATAGTCGATTAACCTCACGATTTCTTATCGGTTAGTCGACTATTCTATAGTCTCCAGGGGAAGGGGTCTGAGCTCCCGGACCCAGAACTGAGCGGGGCTGCCTGCCTGCCTGGCTCCTAATATACTTTAAATGCAGAGCCGCAGCGGGGGTAGGTCCAGGACCCTGTGCAAGCCAGGACTGAGCTGGGCTGCTGGCCAGCCTGCTAAAAAATTTACTGGTAAGGGAAATGCATGTTGTCTATAGCATTAACCTATACGCTTTTGCTTATCGGTTAACTGACTATACTATTCTATCCCTAATCTAGAGTGTGCGCTCTTTGGAGCAGGTGTTGTCTCAAAGGTGTAAATACAGCTCCTAGCACAATGGGTCCCTGCTCTCAATGACCCCCCTCCAGGTGTTACTATATTATAAATAACAGCTCCTAATGAATGTATCATACCTCTTCCCACTCCTGCCTTTCAATCTTACAGGGAGCATCTTTGGGAAGTGATGGGCTGGAAGAGTCAAAATTTCACTAACTGCTGCAAAACATATTTTAGTTTTCTTTTGTTGTTGTTGTGGCCATAATTTCACAGTCAGAGTGATGGTAATTACACCTCAGTGCTTAGATACCATGACAATGGGTACTCTGCTAAACCACATGCTAGAAAGAAATGGTGGGTGGGAGTTAAAACAGTACACCAGAGAGGAGTTCCCCCCTCACATCCAACAATGTGACGCCCACCCATTTTCTCAGGGTTGTAAAACGACTGACTGCTGTGTGACGGTATAGGCAGAGCTGTTTTTCCAGCTCTGAGCTACCCTGTGAGGTTGAGCACTTCCTTGTTAGGTGGATAGTCTTACACCTGTGTTAAAAATAGTTTGTCTTAGGGCTTGGGTTCCCCCCACGCCCAGGAAAGTTGTATTTCTTTAACCTAATGTCAATTTAGGTTGATTTAGTTAAATCCTTGTGTGGATGCACTTAGATCAGTAAAGGCTCAGTATGATTGTGTTTCAATTGTCTGGGAATCAATTTAAGCGCCGCTAAAAGAAGGTGCCCTGAATCTGAAATAAGGGTGTCCACACAACACAGGGGTTTGCTCCGGTTTCAAAACTGACTGCACATGGTTCCTGTGCAGACAAGGCTTGAGAAAGGGAAAAGGACTGCCCGGGTGTTTTCTTACTAACTTTAGCTCCTCCCTGTTTGGAACAGGAAGCTAAGCCTCAGTCTCATTCCTGCCAATGCCACAGCCACTTCTGTTCAATTTCAAATCATGTCAGTGTCAAAGCAGGTGCAGGGAGGAAGTTTGGTCTGGCAGAGGCTGAAATCAGGGCTGCTGGCTGGTTCCCTACCGGCTCAGCCGGTGCTCGGTGCTCGTGAGGGAGGTGCTGAGGGAGGCCACAAGGGGTGGCTCTCAAACCCTTTTTAATTCCGCATGGCCAGTTTCCTCCAATCCCAGATGGGTGTAGCAGGGGAAGGTTCCACTGCCTCAGAGGCCAGATTTTGTGCTGCTTTGGGGGTGCAGGACAGAAGGCAGAGCCCCGGGAGTGTCTATGTGGGAGAATCACCTCCCAGATTGTGGACATTTTGGCTTCTGCCATAAATTAGACCCTCCTCCTGAGCCTTACCCTGCTGCCTTGGGCTGCGCTGCAGCCCAGATTTAAGTATGTAGTGCAGTGATGGGCAACTTGCAGGCTAAGGGCTGCATGAGGCCCGTCCCAGGTTCTACATGTGGCCCACGAGACATATTCACTGTTGTCCATGCGCAGAGTGGCCAGATTCTGCTGGTTTTCATCAACATTGTTTTTTCTACTAAAATGCCACGACTGTAAAGCCAGGGCACACTCCCTGGGCATCCAATCCAAGCACTGCTACGGTTCAATCGGAACCCCCCCCTAAAATTCTAGGCATGCCAGCGCAGTCAGCAAAACTGCCCTATCCCGGGACACTGTCCTGTTTACGACAAATCCTGTGGCCACTGAGATGAAGGGGGGCCACTCATACGGCCCACTCACTAGCCTCGGTTGCCCATCACTGATTTAGAGTACATGAGCCATTCCGCCTCCTGACCATGAGCCAGTTCCATCCCGGTTATGCCACTGTGCCAGGAGCTGTTCTGGAGGGCTGCTCTGGGCTGTGTGTGCCAACTCTACAGCACCTCTCCAGCAGGGGAATTTCCTGCTCCATCCCCTTGATGGTTCTCATGTGCTGCCCTGGGACTGTTCAGTTTAGAGATTTGCTCTGTGTTTGTACAGCACCTAGCAAAGTGAGCACCTGGTTCTTGACTGAAGCGCCCAGAGGCTATGATAATAAAAATAGTAATAATAGGACATGAGCATGGCAGAGGTCTACAGAATAATGAATTGTACAGAGAAGGCAGCTCAGGGATCCCTATTTGCCCTTTTCCATTGACGAGAGACCTAGGCGGTCATCCAATGTGAAATGCAACATATTGGAAACAAATATAAGGAAATGTTGTTCCCTACCCTATCTCACAGTTAGCATGCGGAACTCACTGCCACAACATAAGCTGAGAGTTTAGTAAGCGTCAAAAAAGGTTAGACATTTCTATGGACATGGTCTAATAGGATAACACTCTGCATTTAAAAATCACCAGATCGGTTTAAAAATAAGAAGGTTTCACAAACAATCCTCACTGGGATCTTTTTAATCTGCCTTTTGGATTTTTAACCTTTAGGAGGGTCAGATTTTCACGTTTTTCTCTGTAACCACAGGAGCCAGAAACTTCCTTTAAAAAAAAGGGAAGTTGAGATTCTCCTGTCACTCCAGAAGCTTGGGCTCACATCAGACACCAACTGTCAGAAGGCTTGGGATAAAATAGGGAGAACTGGTAACACTGGTCCAGAGAGCCAAACTAGTTGCATAATGGACGCTTCAGGGCTTAAGCCAGTCACTAGCTGCACGGGATGCGTGTGAAGACATTTCCCCAGCAGCAGGGTTATTCCATTGAACGTTTTTTCCTGCCTTCGGGCGACTCTGCTGCTGATCACTTCATGGGACACTGGACCAGACGGACAGTTGGCCTGATGCAGTCGGGCAATTCCTGCTAGACAGCTGCAAACACCTGAGGAGAGTGAGCAGTGCCCCCCAGCTGCACCCTGTACAAGGGAGCAAACATGGCGTCATTTTCCATTCAAGTTCATTCCGCTCTCCGTTACACCAGAACAACTCTGCATTAACTCCGTAAGCTCCTTGGGGCAGGGGCCGAGGGACCACGGGTGGGTTGCTGAGCGTTCCTCGGCGAGCTCCTCTGCATGCTGACGGTCGCGGTGCAGCAGCTATGGCAGGACAGGCAGACACAAGGCCAGGGCCAGGTGACAGGTGCCCAGAAACACACACAAAGGCTGAGATCCTCAAAGGTATTTAGATGCCTAAATTGAAATCTGTGGAAGTAGGTGCCTACATGCCATTGAGATCTGGGCTATAAAGACCTGCCATGCAGACAGTACAAACAACGCACGTCACAGAACATACATATAGATAAACATATGCACACACACCAGAACATTAACATGAGCAAACAAGTGTACATGCACAATTGGGCACACACACACACATTTAAACTACCCATGCACAACAACATGGTTTGTGTACATGCACACACATGCTCAAAGGTTCAAATACAAATGCACAAACACAGCAATCCAAATCAGTATTAGCATGTGTGAAAGTGCCCAAGGTTGTATTTGGATTGCAACTACAGAAGCAGGCCTCACACATATACAAAACACAATCAAATATATCCAGATATATAAGCTCATACAGCCAGGCCCAACTGCACAGATGCATATATCTGCAAACCAGGGCCCAGACCCAGACAAACATACACAGAAACATGCCCAAGTACTTAAACAAGCACACTGGCCGCTAATCCGCAAACATATACAAGTAGGTGCCCTGTAGAAATATATGCAACTGCATTTATCTATTTATGCAAGCACACTGGCACACAATGCCCCTCCAAACACAGATGCAAATACACATACATTTCAATGCACACACAACACCCTACAGACATGCACATGCCCAAAAGTGGGGGTCTACAAATGCACACAGACAACCAGTGGTTCACACCACTGTCCAGCCCAGCCTTTGTACATGAACACATGTGGCGACTGCCCCTATCACTACAAACGTGCTATTTCTGTGGCTTTGATTTGATTTCCCCTTGACTGCTTGTTCACTGCTAGCCAGTCTGCCTTGTGTCACACTCAGCTTTCCCGGGTGTGCTGGGGCCCGCGTCTTCAGAAAGAGCCTCTGTCCTGAGGTGCCCAAGTTGAGCTGCATTGGGCCTAGATTTTCTGATGTCCAGAGCAAGCCCTTGGACCTGGCAGAGGGATCGGCACCTCTGAAGATACAAGTGGGGCACCTTGGAACATGTTTGTGGCGAGTGTCCATTGAGAACCTCAAGCTCACGGGGGCAGGGACCACAACCCAGCCACAGAGGAACTCTCCATGTGGGCAGCAAATCTGCTTCCACTGTTACCATGGTGCCAAAAGGCCTGACCTGAGAGGAGGGCCCCGTTGTGCTGATGGCTCCCAAGGCAAGTGTCTCCCTAAGGGGCACAGCGCTGGAACGGACGGAGTGGAAAGGGAGATGGATGTGCCGAGACCTACGGAGGGTCAGTAGGAGACTCAGGAGCAGAACCCGAAGCTGCTGTATTGGTGCTCTGCCCACTGGACTACACTCCCTCTCTTGACAGTATGCTTCGTCTTACCCCAATCTCCTGACGTGGATGGAAGGCAACAGCCCCCCTAGGGTGGAAGGCAGCAGCCCCCTAGGGTGGAAGGCAGCAGACCCCCTAGAGTGGTGAATAAGGGACAGGGATTCTCACTGCAGTGAGAAAGGGCAGACTTAAAGTTGGGGAAGGCGCTAGCTTCTCTGAGCAAGTTCTGGCTCCCTACAGCTCTGCTGATGCATCTCAGCCCCACCTGAAATTCCGGTCCTGGCCTTCCCCCGACCTCTGCCAACGTACCTTGATCCAGCAGCCCTCAGCTCTTCAACTCATGGCCCCTCTGGAGCAGAAACTAGCTAGCGGGAGCTAAGGCAGGCCTGGGATGGGGGGAGGATGCAGAGATAGGCAAGTGTGTTTCCAGTATGCAAGGGGGCATCATGAATGCTTGTTAATATCCCTGCACGAATCAAACACATTCCAGTGCAGCCAGAATACAGACTCCTCAGTTGTTTTCAACCTGTGGCCCGCGGACCCCTGGGAGGCTGCAGACTATGTGTAAGATTTCCAAAGGGGTTCTCACCTCCGTTGGAAAATGTTTAGGAGTCCGTGAAAGAAAGTTGCAAACCGCCAACCTAAGGCACTTCCGTGTTTGCAGCTCTGCACAGAAGAACCAAAAAGCAATAAAATAGCAAAAGCCTCAGCGCTGCCAGCAGGCCGAAGGGAAGGCCGAGGAGTAGAGCAACATTAAGCAAAGACAGCCGAACACCCCCAGAAAACAAAAGGTCCCAGCAGCGTTGAGCTCCCTCACAATGTAAAATAAGCCTCCCTGAGGTCTGCAACCCACCGTGCCAGCCAAGACTCTCTCGGACGCCTTTTGCAGCTCCGGCGTGAGATGGATTCTGCAGAATTCCCCTCGGGAGGGGCTGCTGTATCGTTGCACTTTTGTTAGTTCCATTTGCTGGTCACGGGAAATGAAGAGGAAGAATGAAAATACCCACCCCGCGATCGCAGCCGGTCTCTGCAAACGTTTCTGACAGTGTTAGCCACCTCCGTCGAGGGTTCCCTTTGAACAGAGGTTTTGGCAGGAATAGAAAAATGTCCTGTCAAAACAATTGCAATGGCTTTCGCGTTCCCCTCCGTGGCTGGAAAAATACTCTGTCCTCTCTGCTTCCCACTTCGTGGAGTCCACACGATGAAAGTCTGCAGACACCGAGGGAGCACGGCAATAGTGCTTGACTGGGGCCACCATCACCACATGAGGCGTCCGTTCTTGGCTCTCTCATAGGCATGTTGGGCAAGTCACTTAGGCCCAAATTCACAGGAGCAGTTTGGTGCCTGCACCTCACACGTAGCTGCCAAGTCCTTATGTCAGGTACTGCTGGGCTCCACAAAACTCACGCTGGACTATACGCTGTAGTAAGGATGTTAAAATGTGTGTAACAGAGTAACCACGTAACTGCTGGAAACGTCTGCGGTTACACGCGGGCGCAGGCAGTGTCCCGGGGGCCGGTGCCCATGGGGAACCAGCTTTTAAGCCTGCCCCCCCTTCCCTCATGATACAGAGGCAGCAGTGCAGAGGGGCAGGTTGCTCCCTGGCAGCTGGGGCATGCCGGGAACTGGCTTTTAAGCCGGCTCTCTGGGAGTACCGGGAGCCTGCATGTAACTGTGAAGGTAACGAATGAGCCCAGGCTCATCGTTACATTTTCACATCCCTACTCTGTAGGTGCCTCGAGTCACCTGGCACTCTGCTTTTCAGGATAGATGCTGCCTTGGCACCTAAGTTCCTGCCTCTGGCCACTTGTGCTGCTGCCTCGCTGAGGCCTTCTGGGCACTGTTTCCTGCCCGAGGCCCAGCGTGGGCCATGAGCCAGGGGAAAGAGAGGCAGCCACCCACATGCCTACTGGAGCAGGCTCCATTCCAGCTTCCCCTTCTGCTGGGGGGGGGTGAAGAAGGGCTTTGAACAGGGGGCTCCCTTCTCTCCAGAGGGCTCAGAGCTAGGACGCAGTCTGATGCGGGGCTGCCTCAGCGTCTCCTGTCCAAGCTGCACCTCTCGGGTGGCTCGGGCACCCCTGTGGGAGACCCAGGGTCCAGTTGCTCTGCTCCTCATCAGACTGCCCCACAGCTTGGGGTCAGAGCGTTCAGCTGACGGGTGGCAGATTCCCAGGTCAAGGCCTAAGCCCCCTCAGGCAGAGGCAGGATTGAACGCTAGTGGGAAGGGGGGAGGTTTAGAAGATAAAATAAAAAAAGAACGAGTTAAAAATCACCTAGAAAAGTTAGATGCCTGCAAGTCACCAGGGCCTGATGAAATGCATCCTAGAATACTCAAGGAGCTGATAGAGGAGGTATCTGAGCCTCTAGCTATCATCTTTGGAAAATCATGGGAGACAGGAGAGATTCCAGAAGACTGGAAAAGGGCAAATCTAGTGCCCATTTATAAAAGGAAATAAGAACAACCCAGGAAACTACAGACCAGTTAGTTAACTTCTGTGCCAGTGAAGATAATGGAGCAAGTAATTAAGGAAATCATCTGTAAACACTTGGAAGGTGGCAAGGTGATAGGGAACAGCCAGCATGGATTTGTAAAGAATAAATCATGTCAAACCAATCTGATAGCTTTCTTTGATAGGATAACGAGTCTTGTGGATAAGGGAGAAGCGGTGGATGTGGTATACCTAGACTTTAGTAAGGCATTTGATACAGTCTCGCATGATATTCTTATCAATAAACTAGGCAAATACAACTTAGATGGGGCTACTATAAGGTGGGTGCATAACTGGCTGGATAACCGTACTCAGAGAGTAGTTATTAATGGTTCACAATCCTGCTTGAAAGGTATAACAAGTGGGGTTCCGCAGGTGTCTGTTTTGGGACCGGCTCTGTTCAATATCTTCATCAACGATTTAGATATTGGCATAGAAAGTACGCTTATTAAGTTTGCAAATGATACCAAGCTGGGAGGGGCTGCTCTGGAGGTTAGGGTCATAATTCAAAATGATCTGGACAAATTGGAGAAATGGTCTGAGGTAAACAGGATGAAGTTTAATAAAGACAAATGTAAAGTGCTCCACTTAGGAAGGAACAATCAGTTTCACACATACAGAATGGGAAGTGACTGTCTAGGAAGGAGTGCGGCAGAAAGGGATCTAGGGGTTATAGTGGACCACAAGCTGAATATGAGTCAGCAGTGTGATGCTGTTGCAAAAAAGCAAACATGATTCTGGGATGCATTAACAGGTGTGTTGTGAGCAAGACACGAGAAGTCATTCTTCCGCTCTACTCTGCGCTGGTTAGGCCTCAGTTGGAGTATTGTGTCCAGTTCTGGGCACCGCATTTCAAGAAAGATGTGGAGAAATTGGAGAGGGTCCAGAGAACAGCAACAAGAATGATTAAAGGTCTAGAGAACATGACCTATGAAAAGGCTGAAAGAATTGGGTTTGTTTAGTTTAGAAAAGAGAAAACTGAGGGGGGACATGATAGCCGTTTTCAGGTATCTAAAAGGGTGTCATAAGGAGGAGGGAGAAAACTTGTTCATCTTGGCCTCTGAGGATAGAACAAGAAGCAATGGGCTAAAACTGCAGCAAGGGAGGTTTAGGTTGGACATTAGAAAAAGTTCCTAACTGTCAGGGTAGTTAAACACTGGAATAAATTGCCCAGGGAGGTTGTGGAATCCCCATCTCTGGAGATATTTAAGAGTAGGTTAGATAAATGTCTATCAGGGATGGTCTAGACCGTATTTGGTCCTGCCATGGGGGCAGGGGACTGGACTCGATGACCTCTTGAGGTCCCTTCCAGTCCTAGTATTCTATGATTCTATGAACCCAGGTAAGGGATCTAACCATGGGCCACGGACCATGGCCTCCAAAATGGAGGTGAGTGGCGGGGAAGGGGAGAGGCTCCTTCTCTGTTCTGCATGGTGTGAGCCAGGCACCTGGCACCTTCTCACCGGACGTGGCCTGGGTGACTCCAGGGGAGGAGTTGTTCATGGATCACAAGCAGAGATAGGCCCCTCCCTGCTGCGTAGATGCAGGCGCCTCTCTCCACGAGGAGGGCAGGGCTTAGCTCACACCCGTCAGCGTGGCCCATTGCTAGCGTACGTGGCTCCCTGCCTAGCGCGCTGACTTACGGTGCTCCCAGCATTCCCCCCATGGAGACCTCCGAGCTGAACAGGGCCTTTGTGGGGTGCAATGATTTTTTAGGTGCCTGAAAGTCAGGCGTTGTGACCCTCAGTAGCCCCATGGACCAAGCAAGCCCCCAATCCCGCCCCTTCTGCCTGAGGCCTCGCCCCTGCCACCCATAGCCACCATGGGAGCCTAGCTCCCCCACCCTTGCTGTAAGGGCAGTCCTCCCTGAGCACAGCTGGCCCGTGCCCTGTAGCCCTTCTCGGAGCACAGCCAGCCCATGGCCTGTAGACCTTCCCAGAGCACAGCCGGCCCATGGCCTGTAGCCCTTCCCTGAGTACAGCCGGCCTGTGGCCTGTAGCCCTTCCTGGAGCACTTGTGGGCCATGTCCTGGCCACCCTAGAGAATGGGAAGGCAGGAAGGCACTCTTCTTCCACCTCCGGCCCCAGTGCATGGAGCCAGCCTTGGCCAGGTTGAAGCCCAGGCAGCCCCAGGAGACTTGGGGGAGCCTTGATGAAGGAGGAAGCTGGGAGCGGAGCGTGGGCAGGGCTAGGCTGGCAGCTTGGGAAGGAATTGCCTTCCCCTGCCCCTTATACCCACAGCCCATGGATTGCCCTGTGACCGAGTGCCCTTGTAGGGCCAGGCCTTAGTCTCATAAAATCATAGAGCTGGAAGAGACCTCAGGAGGTCATCAAGTCCAGCCCCCTACCTAAAGCAGGACCAATCCCAACTCAATCAACTCAGCCAGGGCTGTGTCAAGCCGAGACTTAAAAACCTCTAGGGATGGAGAGTCCACCACCTCCCTAGGTAACCCATTCCAGTGCTTCACCACCCTCCTAGTGAAATAGTTTTTCCTAATATCCAGCCTAGACCTCCCCCACTGTAACTTGAGACCATTGCTCCTTGTTCTGCCGTCCGTCACTACTGTGAACAGCCTCTCTCCATCCTCTTTGGAACCTCCCTTCAGGAAGTTGAAGGCTGCTATCAAATCCCCCCTCACTCTTCGCTTCTGCAGACTAAACAAACCCAAATCCCTCAGCCTCTCCTCATAGGTCATGCGCTCCAGCCCCCTTATCATTTTGGTTGCCCTCCACTGGACCCTCTCCAATGCGTCCACATCCTTTCTATAGTGGGGGGCCCAGAACTGGACACAATACTCCAGATGTGGCCTCACCAGAGCTGAATAAAGGGGAATAATCCACTTCTCTGGATCTGCTGGCAATGCTCCTCCTAATGCACCCCAATACGCCATTAGCCCTCTTGGCTACAAGGGCACACTGTTGACTCATATCCAGCTTCTCATCCACTGGAATCCCCAGGTCCTTTTCTGCTGAACTGCTACCTAGCCAGTCGGTCCCCAGCCTGTAACAGTGCTTGGGATTCTTCCATCCCAAGTGCAGGACTCTACACTTGCCCTTGTTGAACCTCATTAGATTTCTTTTGGCCCAATCCTCTAATCTGTCCAGGTCACTCTGGACCCTATCCCTGCCCTTCAGCATATCTACCTCTCCCCCTAACTTAGTGTCATTTGCGAACTTGCTGAGGGTACAATCCATCCCCTTATCCAGGTCATTAATAAAGATGTTGAACAAAACCGGTCCTAGAACAGATCCTTGGGGCACTCCGCTAGAAACTGACCGTCAACCTGACATCGAGCCGTTGATCACTACCTGTTGGGCCCAACAGTCTAGCCAGCTTTCTATCCATCTTACAGTCCATTTATCCAATCCATATTCCCTTAACTTTCTGGCAAGAATATTGTGGGAGACCGTAACAAAAGCTTTGCTCAAGTCAAGGTATAGCACATCCACTGACTTCCCCATTTCCACTGAGCCAGTTACCTCATCATAGAAGCTAATCAGATTGGTCAGGCACGACTTGCCCTTTGTGAATCCATGTTGACTATTCCTGATCACTTCCCCCTCTTCCAAGTGCTTCAAAATGGATTTTTTGAGGATCCCCTCCATGATTTTTCCGGGGACTGAGGTGAGGCTGACTGGTCTGTAGTTCCTTGGATTGTCCTTCCCTTTTTGAAAGATGCCTTTTTCCAATCATCCGGGATCTCTCCCGATCTCCACGAGTTTTCAAAGATAATGGCCAAAGGCTCCGCAATGACATTTGCCAACTCCCTCAGTACCCTCGGATGCATTAAATCCGGGCCCGCTCCACTTGTTTCCCATCTGTCAAACGGGGCTCATATTCCTTCCGTTGTCCAATGAGGATGTGTCCCATGGGGCAGGGTCTGCTCCTGGCTGCACAGCACTGCACCCGATCCTAGCTAGGGAGTAGTGTAATGCAAATAGCAATGATCATGTTTGCAGAATTGGGGAAGTTAGAGATGGAACAGACACGCTGAGTAACTGGGGTTGTAAGTGGGAGGCAGCGTGGACCACGGTCTAATGGATTGTGTCTAGGGCCCAGAGATTTGTCTGTAGGTCTGACCTTGGACAAGGCACCGTGCCTCAGTTTCCCATTTGTGCACTGAGGAATAGTGCTTACCTGCCTTTGTAAAGCTCCCGGAGAGCTGCAGATGGAACGTGATCTGTAAATGCAAAAAGCTGCTGTTATTGGTCCGTTCTCTGATTGGCTCAGCATTGTTCCCGACAGCCACAACTATTCACAAGCCCTGGACAACACCCCGTCACACTGAGGGTGTTTCTCCTCCCAGCAGCTTTGCATCTCACTCGAGAGCCCTGGCCCTTCCAGTCAGGCATGTTTCTTTGGTCTGTGTTTGGACATGGGAGCGTGGCCTAGTGGTGGATGGCAGGCTGGCTGGGTCACTGGTGTTTGGGGGAGGGACCCAGGGCTGCCGCTTGGGTCTGGGTTTATTGTTTCGGTTCTTTCAGTGCCTGTCAAGAGGCGTGACCCAGAGCTGGGGGTGGGAGAGCCCCTCCATGGGGAGTTTGTAGGAAACCAAAATCAGTAAATCCACTGGGGTGCAGCAATGGTTCCGGCCACGCCTGCCACAGGGGGGAGGGAGGGCTCTCTGGCCCCTTCTGAAGGCACAACCCTCCATCTTAAATTGGAGGAGGCCCCAGGATGGGTTGTGTCCGATGATGGGGATGGTTTAGCTGGCTCAGAGAGGGGGGAGAAGGGAAAGCACTCCCAAACCTTCCCTCCAGCCTGGTGGATTTCCCAACAGGCTCCCGGAAACAGTCCCCAGGAGTGTAATATTCAGCTGTGCCACGCAATGGGATGTCAGCCACTTCTCCTGGGCCAAGGCGAGTTCACCCGTGGCAACCTCAGCCTAGTACTATTCCTTGTCTGCATGCAGGAGTGGGCCCGCTTTCCTTACAGCGGTCTAGTTAGAGCAGCACAATTCCCCCACCGGTATGGATGCAGTCACATGGTATAAACGTGAGTTATAGCTGTATAGTTACAGTCGGAATAGGCTGTACCAACTATATAACTGCATCCATACCAGGGGCTAGCCTGGTGTGACTATACCAGAGAAAATCCCGGGCCCCTCACTAGGGCTACATCTGGACTGCAAGCCTCTTTCGAAAGAACGTGGTAGCAGTCTAGTTGCAGGGGAAGTTTTTTTGAAAAAAGGCCACTTTTTTCAAAAAAACCCTGTAGTCTAGACACATCCTAGCAGATTGATACTGTCTGTAGCCCAGACCTCGGCCTGTTTGTCCTTTTTGTTAATTTCTTTCCATTGCTCCTAGCCCGGCACATTGCAGCCACGGTAACTGGTCCAGCTATGGTCACAATTCCATCACGTGCCTTGTGAGGTCTGGTGTTTCTCATGAAGACCCAGCTGCTGGAGTCATGTGATTAGCTGAGAATCCCAGCACTCGTTACCGGAAAGAACAAAGGACATTTCTAGTGGAGAAAAGGTTGGAATGCTGACCCTTAAATGCTCCAGCACCAGCAAGTGAATCACAAGAGCCTGATATCTTAGATTTTCCCCGAATCTCATGATTTTCAAGCCAGTCTTCTGACTTTCCCTGACCTATATGTTCTGAGCACTTGGGGTTGGCAATACAGCGAGAGAAGGCAGCTCAGGTCGAGAAAGACATTCTCCCCTGGAGTTTACTCCCCCTGACACCAGCTGGGTCATCGTGGCTGCTTTGGAGAAGGCCGCTTGCTTTCTTCCCTCCTGTGTAGCCACCAAGGAAAAATGCAAAAATATATTTTGGCCTGGAATTTCTGCCTCAGGTGCTCTTGGCTTTGGCCCTCTGGCTCTAAATTGCTGCAGACCGTTTCTAAACCAGGGTGATCTGTGAGGAGGAACCCAGTTTGTCAAATGGCCCTTCTATTGGTAGCCTCAAATCCCAGGAGGTGGCAGTCGATCCATGATGTGCTTTCACGGCTGCCCATGGGTGGGTCCCAGCCCTGCTTCCTGGCCAAGAGGCAGATGCACAGTGTGCCAGCTGTCCGGGTGGAGCCTGCAGCCACAGGCAGGGCATATCCCTGCAGCTGTCATGGGAGGCACAGCATGCCAAGCCAGCTCAGAAGAACCAAACAAATTGCTGACCTTGAGCCTCGGCACCTCCATCACTGAGGAACCATTGCAGGAAGCGGGGCCAGTGGGAAAGGGAAGGGGCTGCCCCGTGCCTCAGTTTCCCCACCTGTAAGGTGGGAGTAATGCTACGGCGCTAGCTCCCAGGGAGGTGGATGTTCCCAATATGGAGTATGAGCATCCATTTATTATTATCAAAGAGGGAGAGATTGGATGACCAACCTGATTGCCTTCTATGACAAGGTAACTGGCTCTGTGGATGTGGGGAAGGCGGTGGACATGATATTCTTTGACTTTAGCAAAGCTTTTTATAAGGTCTCCCACAGTATTCTTGCCAACAAGTTAAAGTAGGTATGGATTGGCTAAATGGACTGTAAGGTGGATGGAAAGCTGGCTAGATAGTCGGGCTCAATGGGTAGCGATCAACGGCTCGATGTCTGGTTGGTGGTCGGTATCAAGCGGAGTACCCCAGGGGTTGGTTCTGGGGCTGATTTTGTTTAACATCTTTATTAATGGCCTGGATGAGGGCATGGATTGCACCCTCAGCAAGTCTGTGGATAACACTAAGCTGGGGAGAGGTAGATACGCTGAAGGGCAGGGATCGGGTCCAGAGTGACCTGGACATATTGGAGGATTGGGCCAAAAGAAATCTGATGAGGTTCAACAAGGAGAAGTGCAGAGTCCTGCGCTTGGGACGGAAGAATCCCAAGCATTGTTACAGGCTGGGGACCGACTGGCTAGGTAGCAGTTCTGCAGAAAAGGACCTGGGGATTACAGTGGATGTGAAGCTGGATCTGAGTTAACAGTGTGCCCTTGTAGCCAAGAAGGCTAATGGCATATTAGGGTGCATGAGGAGGAGCACTGCCAGCAGAGTTAGAGATGTGATTATTCGGCACTGGTGAGGCCACAGCTGGAGTATTGCGTCCAGTTCTTGGCCCCCCCACTACAAAAAGTATGTGGATGCATTCGAGAAGGTCCAGCGAAGGGCAACAAAAATGATGAGGGGGCTGGAGCATGTGACTTACAAGGGGAGGCTGAGGGATTTGAGTCTATTTAGTCTGCAGAAGAGAAGAGGAAGGGGGGATTTGAGAGCAGCCTTCAACTACCTGAAGTGGGTTCCAAAGAGGATGGAGAGAGGCTGTTCACAGTGGTGGCAGGTGGCAGAACAAGGAGCAATGGTCTCAAGTTGCAGTGGGGGAGCTCTAGGCTGGATATTAGGGCAAACTCTTTCCCTAGGAGGGGGGTGAAGCACTGGGATGGGTTCCCTAGGGAGGGGGTGGAATCTCCATCCCTAGAGGTTTCTAAGTCCCAGCTTGACACAGCTCTGGCTTGGATGATTGAGTTGGGGTTGGTCCTGCTTTGGGCAGGGGATTGGACTTGATGACTCCTGAGGTCAGTTCTAGCCCTAGGATTCTGTCTCTGGAGGAGCTCCAGGGACCTTGCCAGCTCTGTGTTTGGGATGTGAGGGAAAAGACCTCTGAAGGTAAAGGAAATTGGACAGAGCTGGCTGGGAAATGGTTTCCCTGTCCTACTTCAACAACTTTTCTTGTCCTAAATCAGAACGGAAAGTCGACGTCTTGAGCGTTTTTGTGACCTGACAATCTGAAAAGAACATTCAAGTTGATAGAAACATTTCATTGCACTCATTTGGGAAATGTTTCCTTTTGATTTGTAATTCTTTATTTGTTTAAATGATCATTTGCTTAAATCTCAACACAACAAGTAATTTTAAATGGAAAAAAATCGGTCCTTTTCATTTTGAAATGGGGAAAATGGGACAGTTCAACACCTTTGAAAGGGTTCCCTGCAATTTTTTTTCAAAATGAGAAACCCGACCAAACCAGCACTTGCCCCCCTCCCCCAAAAAGTTTCAGCTTCAATAAAGCAGCATTTTCCACTAGAGAACATTTCATCGAAAAATATCCAGCTGCCTCCAAAATTGGCTTCCCTTGTTCTTTTTGGAGAACATTGCTATTGGCATGTGCAGCCGTGGCAGGAAGTGCAGTTAAAATGCCTGCAGGTGAGCTAACCTGCCTTCTCGCTCCTGCAACCTTCCCTTTCCTTCTAGATATTTCTCAATCATTCCATTTTGAAAAGAGTCCCTAAGTCACTTCTAGACCAGGCTGTAACCACCCCTGCCGGGTGGGGGCTGCACATTCCTTGCCTTTTATTCCCTGCTGACTCATGCTCTGCTCTTGTGGTTTGTGACATCACCAGCAAACGCTCCCTGATGGGAATCTGGGATGATCGACTCAGGCTGAGCACGGGTGAGGGTGGCAGGTGTGTTGGGTACGGGTGTGCTCACAAGCTGAGGAAGGGAGCCTGTTCAATATAGACCCCAGGCGCACAAGCCGTGCAATCACCATAACAAGTGCACCCCTTTAATGAACATCCACCTGAGCAGTCCTGCTAATTGGATAAATAGACAAGCCCCTCCCTTTTTCCTTGTGTTCCACGTGTGCGTGCACTGATAATTGTACAACTGCATGGGCAGGGCAGGGTGGTGGAGGGCAAGGCAGGGGCAGTGACCGGCAGCCGCTCTGCACAGGGGTACGTGAGCACGCAAGACGGAACAGACCGGTCTGTTTTTATTGCCTTTCATGCAAGGGGCTCAAAGCAGGCTGCATATGCTCCTTCATTAAGCCCCTCGGTCTCTTTCTGCTTGTAATATGGCTGTGTAGAGCGAGGCAGAAAAGGGAAGTGGAAGCCAAGACAATCCCTGCTGTCTACTGCAGTCCTAAAGTCCAAGGGAAGGCCGCCTGCCTGGTTCCATTTGCTACTGTGCTGGAGCAGATGCAGCCTCCATGGCGGTGGTGGCGCGGGAGCAAACTTTAGAGGCCGGTTGCTAACCAAACTCAGCAATACAATCAAAGTCAGCATCTAATGACGGTGAAATGGGCTCGGGGTAGCTCTCAGGCCCACTGCTAGTTCACACCCCTCCCTTCCTTCAACCACACATGCTGAGCGTGTCCCTTGCGATCCACCCACAGGGCCTGAGAGATGGGCCCTTCCGGGTCTGGACTGATGCATCATGGCGAAGGGCAGGGGGAATCGTGTGCCGTATTCACTGGTGCTCACCTGTAGATAGTCCCAGAGCTGCATGCACTGGGGCTGGCGACCCACCTACGCAAGCAGAGTTTTAAACTGGAAGGAGAACAAAGCGCTGACAAAATAGTGCCACAGGGAGGTTGGGAAATGAGAGAGGGAGCAGGAAAGGGCCCCAAGAGTGATTCAACGGCTGGCCTGTGGAGCCTATCAGAAAGGTTGAAAGGCGACTTGATCCCAGTCTGTAAGTGGCTACCCAGAAAAGAGAGTTCCGTTGGCAAGAGGGCTCTTTATTGCAACCGAAAAGGCCCAACAAGCGGAAGCGATGGAAGTTCAGACTGGGAGTCATGTGCATGTTTCAGGGGCCATTGTTTTGAAATGACTAAATATGACTTAAGAGCTCTCGATTTAACAAATCCAAACTTGCGTGTCCTCACTGCAGGGACGCTTAGGGTTACCAGATGGGTTTCAAAAAAATACCGGACACATGTGATCTCAGAACGGGATGGGGGGGGAGGGGCTGGCTGGGAAGGGGTCAGGGGGAGCAGGGCTGGTTGGGGAGAATGGAGGGGGAACTGGCCGGCGGGGAGTGGGGCTGGCCCGGGCACATGCAGATCCCAGGGTGATGCCCATCCCGCGCATGGTCCCGGGAGGGCGCATGGGCGAGTCCGGCCCCGGGGATTCCATCCCGCCCCAGCCCTGCCCCCCTCCTCTCTACTGCGTAGTTGTGTACTGCCTGGCTGGTAGACACACTCACGCAGCGTGAGCCAGGCAGTACGCAACTACATACTGATACTCATGATAATAATAAAACTTACTTAATTAGAAAGTACCAGACATTTACATGTCCGGTATTTTCTCAATTTGTTTCCCGGACAGAAAGCTCAAATACCGGACTGTCCGGTTCAAAACCGGACACCTGGCGACCCTAGGGACGCTTCGAATGTGGTCCGAGGCAGGATCCATCAATGTGGACGCGCTACCTCGGACTCAGAGCCTCAGGAAGCTCTCTGGGGAGCTGTGGGAGGCCTCCCGGAGGCCAATTAGTTCGAATTAGCAGCGCTGGAGCATCCGCCCTAATGTTATTTCGAACTTACAAGTTCAGGAATTAGCGCTAGTCCTCATGGAAAGCAGGACTACAGCATTTGAAAGCCGCGGCCCCTTATTCCGGGATAACGGGCTTGGTACTGTGGATGCACCGCTTACTAATTCAGACGTGGAGTGGGGGGTATTTTGGTTTAAAGTGCTAATGCAGACCAGGACAGGGCCATTAACTTTTGGAACCACTGGCTTAGGGACAGAATGGACTCTGTCACTTCAAGTTTTTGAATCAAAATGGGGCATTGTGCTATAAGAGACGCTACGGCTCAATCGGAAGGTATGGGCTTAAGGCAGCAGAGCAAGGGTGCGATTCTTCCACTAGGCTATCCAGGTCAGGCTAGGTGATCACAACGGCTCCTTCTTGCCTTAAAATCTATGTATGGTCATGGCTCACTTCTAAGCAATGCTGGGGAAGGCTGCAGCATTAGGCACTATCCCTGCTGGGGAAGGGGAGAGCGGAAAAACATCCATCACAGCTTTCTTTCCTGCAGAAGGACGGCACTTAACAGGCAAAGAAAACCTTGGTGAAATTTTCAGATGAAAATTCTGAAAACTCCAGCCCCAAACCATTTCCATTTTGGAAAGAGGGAAAATGTGATTTTTTCCCAAATTTTCCTGCAATTTTTTTTTTTTTTGTATTTTTTATACCCATTCTAATGAATGCACCACATGGCAGTGCTTTATCAAAGCAAAGTACAACACTAAGGGTTACAGTAATAGAGATGTAGCCGTGTTAGTCTAGTTTAGCTGAAACAAAAAACAGGACTATGTAGCACTTTAAAGACTAACAAGATGGTTTATTAGGTGATGAGCTTTCGTGGGCCAGATCTGAGGAAGTGGGTCTGGCCCACGAAAGCTCCTCACCTAATAAACCATCTTGTTAGTCTTTAAAGTGCTACATAGTCCTGTTTTTTGTTTCAACTAAGGGTTACAGACACTGTGGCTACCAGCGGTCTCCCTCCAGTGGTTTAGGCTAATATTGTAAAGAAGAAGAGCACTGCATAGCTCGAAAACTTGTCTCTTTCACTACCAGAAGTTGGTGCAAATTAGTTCAAATTAGCAGCAGCGGAGCGTCCACAATAATATTATTTTGAATTTACAAGTTCAGGAATTAGCGCTAGTCCTCACAGAAAGCAGGACTAGAGAGTTTGAACGCCACGGCCCCTTATTCCGGGATAACGGGCTTGGTACTGTGGATGCACCGCTTACTAATTCAGACTTGGGGTTTGATATTACGTCACCTGCCTTGTCTCATTGCAAAGTGCAGCAATAGTTCTAATATATGTGAAAAGCTACCACACTGTGCTGTCCAAGAGACCCCAGTCCTCCCCTATATGCAGAATAACTGGGGTACCAGGGCTACCACTGCATGGGAACCATAGCAACATGTTGATATTTTAATGGTGGCTGGAGTATATCCCCCCAAAATATGCCTAAGAAATATGTTATCAAATGGACTTTCTGTATCCTGTTCTCCCCACCCCTTGTGCGGCTATCACTTAGAGTGCATCTATACTGCACCCGGCGCTTGAAATAAGCTACGCAATTTGAGCTATGCAAATTGCGTAGCTCTTTTTGAGTTCATTTCGAAATAGGGCGCTATTCCGAAACGTCCCTTACTCCTTGTGAAATGAGGTGTACAGGGACATCGGAATAGCGAGCCCGTTATATTTCGAAATGACAGGCTTGCTCAAAAGGTGTGGAATAGCTACTTCGGGATACTTCTGGTATCCCAAAATAGCTCCGCAGTGTAGACGTAGCCTAACTGTATTGCAAAATGGGTGGGAAAGGATTATGGAAATACCCAGAGGGCCTAGCAAAGATTGTATTAGATTGTGGTAGGTGCTAGGTAAATATCTAGTAAGAGACGGTCTCTGTCCCGAGGAGGTAAAGATAGGAATGGATTGAGGGGGAAGAAATGGAGCATTATTGTTCCTATTCCACAGAGAGGGGAATGGAGGATGGGAGGAATTAAGGTGCAAATCCTCACAAGTATTTGGGTTCCCAACTGGCATTGAGATCTAGGAAAGTTAGGGGCCTAAATACCTTTGTGGCTCAGGGCCTAGGTGACTTGTGTTATCGGTTGCCCAAAGGCACTCGGGAGTTGGGGCTTTGCCCGGTCAGACCGCAGAGGAAATAGCTGGCCCGTCACAGGATAGGGGTATGAGATGAGACGGCATATGGGCTTCCCTGAGTGTGGCGTTTGAAGGAGAGCTGTGGCAGGCAGTTTAGGGACGGGGAGGGGGGATAGGGATTGTGGGTGGATTAGCTAGGGTTTCTCTCTCCCATCCCGGCAGCTTCAAGGAATAAGTTAGAGAGCTCATATTTGCATTTAATAACAGCCTGTGAGTCAGACATTCCAAGCCCATGCTGCTGAAATACCTCAGTGCTGACTTTTTATTTCCTATGGCAGCCTCCTGTTTTCTCCTTCCCCTTCTCCTCTTTTCTTCTCTCTTGTGCTTTCTTTCTGTTCCCCCCCGCGTCCCTCCCCCAGCCCAGATGTCAGGGGCAGGTTCACTCAGGATTGCGAGAGGGGGGATTAAGCATCAGGCCCAGAAGGTCTGATTTCCCCTTCGCTGTCCCCAACCCGTGGCAGAAGAAAATGGCTACTGGGCATGGAATTCTTCCAAAGAGCCATGACACAACAGAAGGGGGAGAAGAAAGGGTCGCGGGGTTCGTTGGGTGCACTATGGTGGGTGTGTGGTGGGCAGGGGCAGTGTTGAATGGCCTAGAGAGAGGAAGCTTTTCTCTTGTCCCTACAGGGAAAGGATGCGGCCCATGAGTAGGGGATATGGGGAAGTCCCTCTGGTGCTGTCTGCCCTTCTTCTGCTAAGACATCTGTACGAATTCAGCACCTGCCAGACTTGCATGTGGGTCTGAGCAGGGAGGAGAGCTGGGGAATGAGGGAAAACTCACCTTGAGAAGCCCACCTTGACCCTCAACTTCACTTCCACGTGGGGCTGGATTCACCCAGAGCTTGTACAGAGCTGGGCAGTGCACTGGCCCCAGCTCGGATGGCGACTCCTTTGCCTCTCTGAGGCACGATGGTGTCGGTCTAGTCCAGGGCTGGGGAACCGTTTCTGGGTCGGGGGCCGCTGACCCACAGAAAATCAGTCGGGGGCCACACACAAGTGAGAAGCAAAGGGAGAAGCCCCTGACTGAGAAGGGGCAAGACACACCCCACATTGCCCTTGCACACCAGAGCCTAGGGGGGCCAGGTTAGTAGATTTTATGTGCTCCAGCCCTGTGGGTGCGTGGCTGGCGCACCAGTGCGGGCTTCCGAATGCTGAATCTCAGGGGCCAGATCCGGGCAAGCCGGGGGCCACATCTGGCCCCTGGGCCTGAGGTTCCCCACCCCTGGTCTAGTCACATGGGCGAGTTAGCGAATTGAGGGCTGCAGTCTAGGAAGCCCTGGCTCTCAAGCAGGATGGGCGGCAAATGGTCCAGAGCTCTGGGGCTCAGCAGGGCGAGCTATAAGCCGTCTCTAGCAGTGGTTCTCCCCTTCCAGCAGTCTGATTTGTCAGCAGACCTCGTTTCATTTCATCTGCAACCTCAGGCTTTGTCTTCAGCCCTTTCTGCCCGGAGCAAGTCTAATGTAGCGCCGGCAGGCGGACTCGAACCTGGGGCCCGCTGGCGCTTGGTGCAAAAGCCTCTCCCACACGCGCTGAAAGCCAGCTGGCGGTAGAGCAGACTCATCACTCCGCCTGTAAGTGGACTCAGTGCCACAAGTGGGGACAATGCAGGCCACCCAGCAGGAGTGTGGGGTGCACTACCGGGGGGTCTGGCGACCCATTACCGCGAGCTTACCCGCAGCATGAGAACCGCTCACACAGTGTGTGATAGAGTCACGGTCGGTATGCAACTGCCGTTTGTACTGACGTTGCTGGTGCATTTTATGTGGCCCGTTGTAAGACTAGGTCTAGATTAGTTCATGTGCCCTCGGGAAGACCTCTGTGTACCCCGGGGGCACAGGGACCCCAGGCGGAGAACCTCTGGTCTGCAGGGCTCTGGCAGAGCAGAGCTCTGAGCAGTCTTTTGCCTGACCGGACTCAGGCCGATGGCAGACAGACAGAGGCCTCTTGGTGGCTACCTCAGGGGTGGGGTGGCCACAGGACAAGGGGGGTACCCATCCCATCCCACTTCACTAGCTCCCAGCCCAGGGCCCTGACCATGGCAGAGCAGTGGGGATCCCACCGCAACACTCTGATCTGAGCACCAGCAGCAAAACCGGACTAACGCCTGGTTTCCCTGGGCTACTTCCTCCTACAGTCCAGGGAAAGGGCCTGACTTCCAGCTGTCCTCCATCTCCTCGGGGGATTAGGCCACCGGCAAGCCAAGTGGCTCCTTTCCAGACGCAGTCTCTGGCGGCAGGGCATGGCCCGGTTCGGTCACAGGGCCAGAGGGCTGCAGCAGGCAAGCGGTGTCTGTCTCCTTCCCTGGCTAGAGGCCTTGCCTCTTATACGTCCTATCCCACCTCTTACCTCCTGGTGCTAGAGCGGGCCCCGGCCCGGCTCTGCCCACCCAGGCGTAGAGGGAGGTCTCTGGCGCAGAAGGAGGCTGCTCTGCTCGGCCTCACTACCAGCTATTTGTTTGTCTGGTGTTTCCTTCTCGGGGAAATGAGTCAGTGCTTGGATTGAGACAACCCCCTCTTCCCCGCAGCCCCAAGAAGAGATAGGCCCGACCTGGCCAGCAAGATCAGGGTTCGATAAAGATCCTCCAAGAGGCCGGTGCTCCCACATCCTGCTGAATTTCAGTGGGATTTGCAGGCACAAGTCTGCACGGGGCCTGGAAAGTCCCAGAATGCCCTGCAGCCCTGGGGAAAGGCCTCACGTCTGGGGCTTCCCTCTGAGACAAACCAGTGGACCCAACGGATTGTCTCATTTAGGGTCGCCAGGTGTCCGGTTTTGAACCAGACAGTCCGGTATTTGAGCTGTCTGTCCGGGAAACAAATTGAGAAAATACCGGACATAGAAATGTTTGGTATTTTCTAATTAAGTAAGTTTTATTATTATCATGAGTATCAGTACATAGTTGCGTACTCCCTGGCTGGTAGATGTGCTCACGCTGCGTGAGCGTGTCTACCAGCCAGGCAGCACGCAACTACGCAGTAGAGAGGGGCGGGCCGGGATGGAATCCCTGGGGCCGGACTCGCCCACATGCCCCGCCAGGACCGTGCGCAAGACGGGAAGCACCCTGGGATCTGCGTGCGCCCGGGCCAGCCCCGCTCCCTGCTGGCCGGTTCCCCGCGCCTGCTCCCCCCAACCCCTTCCCGGCCAGCCCTGCTTCCCGCCGGCTGGTTCCCCTCCCCCCCCGCCGATCTCCTCCAGCCAGCCCCGCTCCCCCCGACCCCTCCTGGCTAGCCCCGCTCCCCTCCCAGCCGGTCCCCCCCTCCCCTGATCTGAGATCAAGTGTGTCCGGTATTTTTTTTTAAACCATCTGATACCCTAGTCTCATTGAGGCGTCCACCGTGTGCAAGGAAACAGCATAAAGCAGGGCGTTGGACAGCCATGCCAAAGGGAGGGTCTTGCAGTGTGACGCCACTCCGTCCTCAGCACGGTGAGAAGGCCCTGCCAAGCACCTCAGCCAAGGCGCAGCTAAGGTGGCCGGCGGGAGCTTGTGCACTTACAGAACACCGAGTTCAGCCAACCAAGAAAGGAAGCGCGAAGGTGCACTCCTGCACAGTCTCGCCTCTGCCCCCTGCCGCCCCCCGGGTTAGGGGTTGCTGTAGAGAACAGTGGAGAGAGGGCTTGGCACTGTTTGGCGGAGCCATGATGGAGATGTGGCCCCTCTCCCTGGGTGACTGATCAAAAGAAAGACACGCATCGAATCATAGATAGCACCATAGACTCATAGGTCTGGCGGGGGCCTCAAGAGGTCGTCTAGACCAGCCCCATGCACTCATGGAAGGGCCAAACACCACCTGGACCTTCCCTGACAGCTCCAACCTGCTCTTAAATATCTCCAGAGATGGAGATTCCACAACCTCCCTAGGCAACTTATTCGAGTGTTTAACCCCCCTGACAGGAAATTTTTTCCTAATGTCCAACCTAAACCTTTATTGCTGCAATTTAAGCCCATTGCTTCTTGTCCTGTCCTCAGATGTTCAGAAGAACAATTCCTTTTCCTCCTCCTTGTAACAACTTTTTATGTACTTGAAAGCTGTTATCAAGTCCTCTCTCAATCTTCTCTCTTCTAGACTAAACAAACGCAATTTTTTCAGTCTTCCCTCATAGGTCATGTTTTCTAGAACCACATGTTCATATAGAGCAGTAGTTCGCAAACTTTTTGGCCCACGGTCCACCCTACTCAACGCAAATCTTTCTGCAGACCCCCACCCATGATGACAAAATGGGTGCAGGATGGGGTCCTGGTGGGGTCTGGCCAAGAGGTAGGGTGCAGGAGCAGGCTGAGGGTGGGGGTCTGGCCAGGAGGTAGAGTGCAGGAGCAGGCTGAGGTTGGGGGTCTGGCTGAGAGGTAGGGTGCAAGAGTGACCTGAGGGTGGGGGTCTGGCTGAGAGGTAGGGTGCAGGAGCGGGCTGAGGTTGGGGGTCTGGCTGAGAGGTAGGGTGCAGGAGTGGGCTGAGGATGGGGGTCTGGCTCAGTGGTAGGGTGCAAGAGCGACCTGAGGGTGGGGGTCTGGCTGAGAGGTAGGGTGCAGGAGCGGGCTGGGGTTGGGGGTCTGGCTGAGAGGTAGGGTGCAAGAGCGACCTGAGGGTGGGGTCTGGCTGAGAGGTAGGGTGCAGGAGTGGGCTGGAGATGGGGGTCTGGCTGAGAGGTAGGGTGCAGGAGCGGGCTGGGGTGGGGTCTGGCTGAGAGGTAGGGTGCAGGAGCGGGCTGGAGATGGGGTCTGGCTGAGAGGTAGGGTGCAGGAGCGGGCTGGGGTGGGAGTCTGGCTGAGAGGTAGAGTGTAGGAGCGGGCTGGGGTGGGGTCTGGCTGAGAGGTAGGGTGCAGGAGTGGGCTGGAGATGGGGGGTCTGGCTGAGAGGTAGGGTGCAGGAGTGGGCTGGAGATGGGGGTCTGGCTAGGATTCCAGCCAATGGCAGCAGCTGGGAAAACCTCCAGGTGAGCGGTTTCCTGTGCTGCCATTTGCCCAGTGGTGGGGAGGAGCGTGCATGGAGACATTTCTTCCCCTTGAGAGCTGGATCTGGCCCGCGAAGCTTGGGACTCTCCCCTTCCCCCTCAGGCATCTGGAAGCCAACTTTGCAGGGGTTGGGGGTGGGACGAGCACCAGCTCAGGCTTCCCGCTATGGGGGGCGGGGCCCAGCCCTGATCCCACGGCCCAACTGCAAGACAGTCGTGGACCACTCGTGATGCATGGACCACCCTTGGAGAACCACTGCCAGAGAGGGCTCTGTCTGGCGCTGGGCAGTGTTTGCCATGGCTGAGATGAGTGTGTGCACCAGTGGAAGCAGGGGGGAGGAATAAACCCTGGGACATGTTGCAGGATGGGGGCTGCAGGGAGCACCAGGCTGGGCTCGGGGAGGGCAGGGGAGACGTGCGGAGGAGTTGGCCAGAAAGCCATCTTTGGTTTTGGTTTCCCGAATGATGCATTCCATATGGGGTTGCTTCACACACAGCTGTTACATCACGCTAGCCAGGAAATGTAAAACAAGTGCTCTCTGCAGGAAAGAGTGGGGTTAGTTAGTATTTAAATATGGCAACAAAAATAGAGGAAACCCCCCACAACCTTGTTTTTCCAGAGCTCCTGCCCTGGTATTAAAATGTCCAGCTCTGCTCCCAGCAGCCATGTTGTCTCGTGTGCCTCTCCCAGGGGGCCATGGGAGCGAAAGCACTGGGCTCTGTGGAGAAGGGAAAGCTGGCCCATTAGTTACAGTGGCACACTGCCAGGCAAGTACTTGTGCTGTGGGTCCCTGTTCTGGTCTAGGCTCCCTGTCTCGCCCGAGATGGGGGAGACCCCAGCTTCAAGTCCCCCACATCTGATTTGAATAGGGTCTCCCCCCTCTCTGGGCATTACCCCGGGTAATGAAGGAAGTGGGTGAACTAACTTTGCTCTTCCAGGAGCATGGTAGGTGCTAAGGATGTGCAGAGAGCCCTTATTTTGAGCAGGGGTTAGACAGGGATACCAGCAGGGCCAGACCCCAGCAGTCCCATTACCATTACAATGGATTTCGGGCACTCTCTGCACCTGAGAAGGGACAGCCAGGGTTTGCTTATGGCAGGAGAGGCTTATTCCTTCCACGAGAAGCGAGCAAACCCCGTTTGCCCACGTTTTCCCTCAGCCGCACTGCCAGGGCCCCTGGCCTCTCCCGCAGAGCGGTTCCACCGGGGGCAAATCATTAGAATAAGTGGAGCAGGGACACAGGCCCCTGGCTGTCCCATGTGGGTGCCCAAACCACTGGAGCACGAAGTCGCTTTCCTTGTCTCTCTCTGGCCAGTGGCGGCTCCACTGTGGATCACATGTTTCCACAGCCACTGGGGCAGAGAATATCCAGAGCTCAGCACCTTCCCAAGAGACCAGAGAATCACAGATTAGGGTTGGAAGAGACCTCAGGAGGCACCCTGCTCACAGCAGGACCAACCCCAACTCAATCATCCCAGCCAGGGCTTTGTCAAGCCGGGACATAAAGACCTCTAGGGATGGAGATTCCACCCCCCTCCCTAGGGAACCCAGCCCAGTGCTCCCCCACCCTCCGAGGGAAATAGTTTTTCCGAATATCCAACTTAGACTTCCCCCACACCTTGAGCCCATTGCTCCTCGTTCTGCCCCCACTGAGAACAGCCTCTCTCCAGCCTCTTTGGACCCTCCCTTCAGGTAGTCTGAAGGCTTCTATCAAATCCCCCCCTCCCTCGTCTCTTCTGCAGACTAAACCTCTCCTCGTAAATTATAGCCCAGCCCCCTAATCATTTTGGTTGCCCTCTGCTGGACTCTCTCCAATGTGTCCACATCCTTTCTGTAATGGGGGCCCCAGAATTGGAAGCAATACTTCAGATGTGGCCTCACCAGTGCCAAATAAGGGGGAATAATCACTTTCCTAGAACTGCTGCTAATACTCCTCCTAATGCGCCCCAATATGCCATTTGCTTTCTTGGCTACAAGGGCGCAACGCTGCAGTGCATGGGATTCTTCCATCCTAAGTGTAGGACTCCAGGTTTAAATCCTTTTACCCATTGCTACAGAGACCAGGAAACTGAACCTGGCTTTCGCATGTCCCAGCAGAGGGCACAAACCACTGGGCTAAGCATGGCCCCTAGGACCCATCCCAGCATGGCTACGGCTCATTCGGCACACTCCTCAAATCCTAGGCACGCTAGTACAGTTAGCAAAACTGCCCTATCCCAGGAGACCATCTTGGCTGTGACAATCTCGCGGCCACTGAGATGAAGGAGGGCCGCTCATACAGCCTGCTCACTAGCCTCGGCTGCCCATTGCTGTCTTACAGTCACAGAGCCAGGCAGTATGCACTTGTGGAGGGGGACAGGGCACTATTCTGGGACTGAGGAAACTTGGGGTCTATTCCCAGCTCTGCCACTGATGACCTAGAGCAACTTAATTTCCCAGTTCTGTGCCTCAGTTTCCCCTCCCACTCTGTCTAGACTGTACGTTCCTTGGGAGAGGGCCAAACGGGGTCTTGATCTCAGCTGGAGTCACTTGCTGCTCCAATGCAATGCAAATCCTCTGCCACCTTCACTGACCTTTAGGCCGTTGTTCTGGCTGTACACTGATCGACTTCTCTGAGGACCAGCCTGCTGTGAGCTCAAGAGGCAGGAGGAAATGGGAGGAGGTTGAGTTTGATTTGGGGTGCTCAGTTTTGCCTTGTCCGGGGTGTGTAGAGCTGGTGGCGTCTGCGGCAGGCGCATCCGTGCAGGAAGGGGATGTAGCGCTGCTAAGCGTTCTCCATCAAGGATCATTAATTTAACTCGGCGGCTGTTTGAAGCCATCCTCTGGGTGTCGTTTATTATTAGCGACAAGCTCTGACAACCCTCGGAAAGCTCCGCCGCGGCTCGGCGCTATTATAGTTCTATCAACTGAATGATGAGAGTAAATATCTCCCAGGAGGCTGCCTGTAATCACACGGAGAGACCAAAGTCCTTCACAGTTTGCCTGGGCTCCTAGCACTGCCAACCAGCGCATTTGCTGCCTGACAAAGTCAGTGCGAATGATCCAGCTGAAGAAGGAAGTTACCGCCCCACAGGCAGAGAGCAGGAGTCTCCTGGCTTAGCTAAGGCTGCCTGGGGCGGGGGGTCAGAGAGTCCCCCCTGTTTCTATGGGGACCTCAGAACCTCTCTTCTCTTCCTCTTTGGGCCTGCGGGTCAGGGACTCTCCTCTCTTTCTTCTTCTGCCTTGCTGCTTCGGTGGGGGCGGAAGGGGAATCTCTTCTGCCATCTCTTCCCCTGGCTAATTTGGAAGCTCTTGCTCTGCTGATTGACTGAGGCAAAGGGAGTCTCAGGCCTGCACCTCATCCCATGAGGCTTCTGATCTGCTGCCTTCTGGGGTGACCAGTCAGATCCAAGGGCTCAGAGCATCACGCCCATTCGCTGCTGTACGGGCTCTGTGTCCAGAGCCATGGTAGAGCCTGGGCCAGGCTCCCCGCCCGGGAAGGAAGTGAAGGGCCACGCTGGGCCAGCCTGATGTGCCACCCTTTGGAGCAGAAGGAGTGGAGGCGGAACGCTCCCTACTGCCCCCACATGGCGACGGGGACTCAGCCCTTGGGATGGGAGCACCTCGACCAGCAGGAGGCGCTATGCTGTGTGTGTGTCCCTCAATCATCAGAAGGCGCTATGCTCTGTGTGTGTGTGTGTGTGTGTGTGTGTGTGTGCGCATGTGTCCTTCAACCAGCAGGAGGTGCTATGCTGTGTGTGTGTGTACCTTGACTAGCAGGAGCCGCTATGCTCTGTGTGTGTGTGTGTGTGTACCTCGACCATCAGAAGGCGCTATGCTCTGTATGTGTGTGTGTGCGCGCGTGTGTCCCTCAACCAGCAGGAGGTGCTATGCTGTGTGTGTGTGTGTACCTTGACTAGCAGGAGCCGCTATGCTCTGTGTGTGTGTGTGCATGTGTGTGTGTCCCTCAATCAGCAGGAGGCACTATGCTGTGTGTGTGTGTGTGTGTAGCTCAACCATCAGAAGGCACTATGCTCTGTGTGTGTGTGTTCCCTCAACCAGCAGGGGGTGCTATGCTGTGTGTGTGTGTGTGTGTGTGTACCTCGACCATCAGGAGGCGCTATGCTCTGTGTGTGTGTGTGCGCGCGTGTGTGTGTGTTCCCTCAACCAGCAGGGGGTGCTATGCTGTGTGTGTGTGTGTGTGTGTGTGTGTGTGCCTCAACCAGCAGGAGGCACTATGCTGTGTGTGTGTGTGTGTGTGTGTGTGTGTGTGTACCTTGACCAGCAGGAGGCGCTATACTGTGTGTGTGTGTGTGTGTGTGTGTGTGTGTGTGTCCCTCAACCAGCAGGAGGCGCTATGCGGTGTGTGTGTGTACCTCAACTATCAGAAGGCACTATGCTCTGTGTGTGTGTGTGCGCGCATGTGTGTGTCACTATGCTGTGTGTGTGTGTGTGTGTGTGTACCTCGACCATCAGGAGGTGCTATGCTCTGTGTGTGTGTGTGTGCGTGTGTGTGTTCCCTCAACCAGCAGGCGGCGCTATGTGGTGGGTGTGTGTGCATGTGCCTCGACCACCAGGAGGCGCTATGCTGTGCGTGCGCGCGCGTGCGCGTGTGTTTAAGGAGCATAAAGGCCTAACAAAGCAGGGGATAGGGGAAGTGAAGCAGCACAAGGAGGCTGGCCCAGGATAGGCCCCCTCTCCCCCCGCCATTTCCCCAGAGTCCCAGGGGCTACTGGGGTTTTGACTAGACCTGGGGTCGAGGCAGCGCCCCCCCCTGCTGTTCCAGTCCTGCCCCCCAGCTCTGCTGATGCCCCTCACTCCCGCCGTGCAGCCCCCCGGCTGTTCCAGTCCTGCCCCCCAGCTCTGCTGATGCCCCTCACTCCTGCCGTGCAGCCCCCCGGCTGTTCCAGTCCTGCCCTCCAGCTCTGCTGATGCCCCTCACTCTCGACCTGCAGCCTCCTGCTCTTCCAGTCCTACCCTCAAGCGCTGCCAGTGGCCTTCAGTTCTGACCCACAGCCCCCCGCTGTTCCCATCCTGCCCCCCAAGAGCGGCTGATACCCCTCACTCCTGACCCACAGCCTCCCCGTTCCAGTCCTACCCCCCAGCGCTGCCGCTGCCCCTCACTCCTGACCCGCAGCCCCTTTCTATTCCCTCCTGCTTCCCCTCAGGGCAGACGTACACCCACAGCCGCCCTGGCTGGCCCATTCTGGGGTCAGTGGAGGAAGGGGCGCTGGGCTGGAGAGCCAGGGGCAAACCTCTGCAAGGCCTCTGCGGAAAAGGAGCAATTTCATTTCACTTGTGTCCAAAGGGAGATTTGCACCATGGCTCAGCCATGCCCCTGCGCCCCCTTCCCGCAGCCTGCCCCACCGCAGAGGGCACAATGGGGGCAAAGCCCTTCCCAAGGGAGTCTGGCCTCTCGGGGCTGACACGATGTGCTGCCTGGGCCGACGCGCCCAGCGCAACTTTGAGTGACTGCCCCACGTGGCAGGCCCTGGCCTGGTGCCCCCATGGCCTCCCCCACGGCACATCCCACGGGGAGGGGATGATGTTGGCGTGAGCTGGAGCTGGGATGTGGCTGCGGTGCCCGAGCAAAGGGGGTGTCTTTAGCCCATTTATCCACAGGCCAGGCCCACCCTGGAGACCCATGGCCCTTCCCCCCAGGGTCCCCAGCCTGGATTCTTGGTCTCTGTGCTCAGGCTGACAAGCAGGCTCAGTTAGTGGGAGGGTCTCAGAGAGAAGCAGCAGCTTGAGACCCCAGCTGCAGTCAGGCCCTGAGGTGCCAGACGCTTGCCCCAAAGAGCCTCTGCAAGGCAGCCTGACCCGAGGGGGAGGGTTGTTACCGCATCCGCATCCGCCCAGCAGGGGTCAGACGGGAAGGGGGCTCACACGCCAGGCGATTGTCCCAATGTGCTCCACAAAGCACCCCAGGAGCGTGGCCCCAATCCCACAGCCGAGGCCCCCAGCAGGAGCACGACTTGCCCACGGCCACCCAGCTGGTCCACGACAGAACAGGGGCTAGACCCCAAAATCCCTGCCCCCTGCCCTAGGCCACCCTCTGTCCAGGCTGAGCCATTCACATAACCTGGGTCTCCCAGCTCCACGAGGTCACCACACACCACCTTGGTCCTCCGCCCCCGCCGGGTCTCCAGGCTGTGCCGCCCGCTGGCTCTGGGGGGGTGCTGGCTCCGGCCCTGCCGGCGGAGGAGGCAGCAGGACGCTGCGATATGCCCTGGCGAGCGCGCTGCCCTGTGTCGGGATCATGCCTGGGTAGGCAGCTTCTGGAGTATTTTTGTTTGAGTGGCGGTTCAGGCCAGGCCAGAGTGGGGACCAGGGTCGCTGTCGGTGCCTCCAAAAGGGAGCCCGCGGGGCCTACGAGCTGCTGAGAGATTACGGGTGGGTGGATTTGCTCTGCCACCCATATTGTGCATAGCCGTTGGCGGGTCTCAGTCCGAGTGCAGGGCCGGAGGTGTCCCCCACAGAAGGGGGGGCCGTAGCTAACTCCTTGCTGGCAGCCTCACCAGAGAGGCCGTGGGGCCTGGGCCCTCCAGGGAGCAGTGATGGGGCAGCTGGGCAGGGCTCTAACCCTTTGCGCTCAGGCAGGAGCAGAGGTCAGTGGAAAGGCTATTAGTTATGGTAGAGCCTGCTCGGGGCCTGGTAGAATGGAGCGAAAGTGGGAAGACCGCTGGTCTGTGCCACTGCCAAACCTCTCGATTGCTGTCTGCCCAGGCCCTGAGAACTGAGCAGGGGAAGGAAACACAGTTCCCCTTACCTCACACCAGTAATGAGGAGTTAATACAAGTCAGGAGAGGTCAGAATGGAAGGGAGTTCCCCCCGAAGCCAGCTGGCACCAGGGGACCTGAGAGGTACTGAAAGAAGCAAGCTTCCAAGCCCTCCAAAGAGGCCAGACCCCCCCGGCTGATTCTACAAACAGCTCTCTAGGCTGTCCCCTGAAAGAGGCTAAACCCACATGTTGCCTGGTTTGACTGTAGCCTGATGCTTTTGCATCGTTCCCCCCTCTCCTCCTTCCCCACAGCAGTGGCTGAGTGAAGGGTCTATTAAAGCAAGGGGGACACCAGATCCACATTCTCATGAAAACGTTGCCTAGGTCGATCTTTTTCCCCATCGAAATTTCAATGGAAACTTTCAGCATCAGTTGAAAATTTCTTCAGCAGCCCTGGGAGGCATTTTGTTTTTTTGCGGCTTGGTGAAAATGTTGAGACATGCAAAGCGTTTGATTGAAATATATGCAAAACAGTTCTGCAAAAATATTGCCCCATTTGCTTATTCGGAAATTTGGAAAATGGCATTGAAATGGTCAGCTGTCCTTAGCAGCCAGGAGCAGCTCCCTTTCCTCTCCGTGGCCCAGTTTCCTTCCTTCCTTCCTTTATTGACCAGAGATCGACCAGAATCCTGGATCCTAAACTTCCCCCCTTCCTGGTGTCTGCAGAAAAGGCCCGGGCAGCTTTAGAATTGGGACTTTGTTCCTCGTTTTACAGCACTGAAGTTCTCATCCAAGCTAGGTTCAAACTTAGTGTCCCAGACCCATCCCCACTGTACAACTCAGTTCCCCGGGGAGGTTGCTGCTTGATTTCTGCAGGGAGACACTAGGAGATAGTCCAGGTGGAAGAGATGGATTGGGAAAATATGGAAACATCCTCCCCTTTAAGTCTAGACACTGGAGAATGAACAGCTCAATAAAGAGCTGTGTGGTGATCTAATGTGTTGGTGCAGACTTTCATAGAATTATTGAAGATTAGGGTTGGAAGAAACCTCAGAAGGTATCTAGTCCAAACCCCTGCTCCAAGTTCCATTTTCCCTAAAATATTGCCGGAGAAGCTGTCCGCCAGAGGGGAAGAGGAAAGACAGGCGGTACAGGATAAGATTTGCAAACTGAATAGTTAAGAGTCTTCTCCAAAGGCTGACGTTCCCAGCCAGTCACAGCACTACACTGCACTGACACTACGCAGCACTAGGAAATGGAACAAATGGAAAAGGAAATGGAACAAATACCAGTGACACTTTACAACTCCACTCAAGGATCTAGATCTAGATCTAGTTAAAGCCTTGCAATCCCACCCAAAACAGGTAACAGACTTTCACTGAAATGCACCCACCTCTGGGGTGGAATCTGATGGCTGTTTAACAGCGCACAGGAACATTGCCCTAAAGTTTAAAGACAGGAAGTGAAGCATTCCCAGCTCTTGTGATTTCATCACAATTCTTGCAGTAATTGGTGTTTTCCTGGAGTCCTGGGATTAGGTGGGACACTCAGCTTTTGTTAAAGTAAATGAAGTTTCTAGCTCTTATGGGGTAGAAAGGTGGCCTCATGGAAGGATGGCCTCTAGCACCCCCTACTGACGGCCCCTGTGGTTCAGCGGTGCTGCTCTATGTACAACTCCACCCTTTGCATGGTCCCATCCCTTCTGGGATAACAGAAGGTCCAATGACTTTCCAAAAGATCGCCAGCCCCGACTGGGCCCCGGGGTCCGTAGACCCTTCCCTTCAGGTTTTCACTTCTCAGGGGCCACCTGCCACCCTCCACCTTCCAGGCTGGGGAGTCTATAACCAGTAGCCGAAGTCTCCTCCCTCAGGGTCCTTGCTGCTGCCTCCCTGGACTTGTCCCATTCGCCTTTCTGCAGGCCTTCTCCCCACAGCCCCAGGGGCAGGAAATCCCCAGGAATCCCCCAGCAAACCCTACACTAAGAGTACAAATGTTCTGCCCTCCCCTCCAGGCCTCTGGGCAGAGCTCTAGACTCAGGAGAGGATCTTCCCAGCCAGCTGCTCCCTGGGGCTGCCTCTTTGATCCTGCCCGTCTCTCTAAAGCTTGTCCCTGCACTCCCCCCTCCATCCAGCACCTCCTTTCTTTAAAGCCACCCGCCAGCTCCTTCCCTAGCAGGGCCACGTCTTTACCTGGGCCTGGCTCTGCCCCCTCCTGGGGCAGCCCGGTGGAGCCATTTTAACCCTTTCCACACCGGGAAGGGTCTGTCCCCCAGCACAGATGGTTGTGGAGAAACCCCGAGAAACACGTGACTTGATGATGACCCTCACGGGTCAGAAACTAGAAGACAAATACAGTGAGCCCAATAGTGTCCTCCCCACCCTCGACCTCATGGTTGTTAGGACAATATCATCATTTTTAAGCTGGTTTCATGATTTGTTGCGGCCTCGGAACTGCGGCGACCGGCCGTCCCACCCAAAAGCAGGCTGCAAGAGAGGCCTGGTTACACAGAAACCCACTGGAGGCTCTGGGCTTCGGAAAAGTCTCTTCAGAAAACACAAAAACAAAGAGTCTGGAGGAAGCGCCCCCCCGCCTACAGGTGGAGTTCCCCTCGCCCGCCATGACTGGCTCAGTATAGAAGCCGCCTACCAACAGGAAGCCCTTTGTACTTTTCTGGTGTGTGGGAGGTGGGGGGAATCTCCTGTTCATGGAAAGAAAACAGGTCCCCGGGCCCAGCCTTGGGGCGTGCTCCTTTCATCGGTCGCCCACGCGCAGAACGAGGGGTCTCGGGCGGCACAGAGCTGTCGTGTCACTCCCACCCCGGGTGCTGCGCTCGGGGGCCACGTGAACGCCGCCTTCCCGATCGGGAAGATGCTGCAGCCGACACGCCCACCGTCTCAGACACGTCGTGGGTGGGAAAAGGTTGAAGCAAGTCGGTTTTGGCAAAAGGCCCAATGCAAAATGTTCCAGGTCTGTGCACTTTGTGCTCTGAGGGCTAGGAAGAGACACTCAGAGGTAGAGAGAGGGGATGGGGGGATGGGAGAGCGGTGGGGAGAAGAGGAGAACAGGAGGGGCAGGGGTAGAGAAAGAGCAGTCGCAGCCAGGACGCGAGGCAGAGACACTCAGGAATGGAGTGAGAGGTTGGCCAGTGTTACGATTCTAGCTTCCCATTTGGACAGCACCTTTGGGAGACAGTCCCCATTTTCCATAGGGAGAGGAAACCGACAGTCTGCAAATTCTGAGCTGCAGCATGACAGAGCGTGTCCAGGAATGCTGGAAACGACATGGCTCACGCATGGAGAACCGTGTTCCCTTGCTGAGCCAGAGTCATCTTCCCTTTAGCTCTGAAACACTCACCGAGCGGGCAGAGCACCGAGAAGGGGGCAGGACCCGACTTCGGGGTAGCTTATGTTCATGTTTTGTGCCTCAGTTTCCCCAGCTATGCAATGGGGATCGAGATACTGCCCCACCAGAGTGGGGAAGAGCCATAGAAATGCGAGGCATTATTATTGTTAGGGTCACACACTGCTCTCACGTGCATCAGCGAAACCCACTGACTTCAGTGGCCGCAGTTTGCCATTCCCAGCCACCGGGAGATGCGAGCACCTGCGCCTGAAGACACTCAGCTAAACAAAGTGTCTTGCATCCTGCCAGCGGCTTACCTGACAAGGGTGACCCAGGGTGTAACATGGGCCAGAGAACTGCACCCAAACCATTCCTAGAGCCGATCTCTTAGCTAAATATCTGCCAGGGACAGAGAATCTACCAGGTCCTCTGGTAAAATGGTTCGTGACTCTCATTGTGACAGAGACACTCTGTTTTCACTCTGAGTTTGCCTAGCTTCAACTTCCAGCCACAGGAATGTGTTAGACTTTTCTCTGCTCGCCTGAAGAGCCTCTTATTAAATATTGGTTCCCTGGGGGAGGAGGGATATTTATAGACTGTGATCAAGTCTCCCCTTACCCTCTTTGTTATGCAGAAAATAGATTAAGATGACACAATTGTCCACCATGGCCACGGCCCCAAATCTCTTTCCGAGTTGCTGCTTCCCCTCTCCTCTCAGGATGGCTTGCAGTCCTTGCTCCTGGATGTAAACGTTTACACGGAGTGGTATTAAAATTCTCCAGTGATTCGTCCTCTTCATAATTTACCACGCCCCCCGTGGAGCAGGGCCCCACACTCGAACACAGAGGTGGCCCCTGCCCCAGAGACCTTCCAATCTCAGTTACCCTGTACTAGTTTTCCTTCTATCAAGTCACTTTCCTGTTGGCTCGTCCCTGGCTGGTGCAACACAACTTCATTTGTCTACGTGGGTCCCTAGAAAAGCTCCTCTGCCGCATTGAGTGCAGGGCTTTGTCTTGCTCCGCGGGAAAGACGTTCATTCTCTGGAACACTTGGACTCCCCCTGGGACACGGGGACCTCCGGAGTGTAGTGTGTGAGCCTCTGCTGCATGAGCGAAAACCCAGCCAGCTGGAGCACGCTCGTTCTCTCTCTCTGCTAGTGGGCTCAGTGTCACTCCATGGACAGTGCCCCACACCCAGCGGGTATGTGGGCTACACCCCCACCGTGGAACAGTGCTGTCTCAGGAGCAGAGGCCCACCCCAAGCAGGTGGTTGAGACAGGACTGCATCCACAGAGTCCTAGGCAAACACCTCTCCCCTGGGCGAATTACTGGCCAGGCCAGCATGTGGGACCTTGGGTTTCAAGGGCTCAGCTGCAAACTGGGTACGATGGGTGGCTATCGCTCTGCTGGGTCCATGACACCTGCTGGCGGGACGCCCGCCGTGTCACCATCCCACCTCCCAGCGGCAGCAGGAGCATCCAGCCGTCAGGCCCGATTCCCATCTCCGAGTGGGGTCCAGCCGGAGTGACTCCACGTGCCCCGGCGGGAAGCAGGATCCGAACCTGGCGGGGCTCAGCGCTGAGGCTCTTGGGTTGGCTCCCTGGAGGGAGGCTGTTCTCCTCTGCCCTGGGAGCGACAGGTTGGGAGCCTTCCTGGTGGAAAGGGAGGCCAGGGCAAGTCACAGCCCTGGGGCACATCCTATGGCGCGTGGCAGGCAGCCCGGGAAGCACTCTGCACCTGAGCTCTGCCACCTAGTGGCTGAGAATTACCACATGGCCCCAGGGCTGGAGAACTTTATAGGCAAACACCTGCTGGCAGCCCCATGTGCTTTCTTGCAAACTAGGCTGGTAGAAATCGTGGAGGGTGCAGGCAGGAAGCGTGCGTGTGTGTGTGTTTGTGTGTGTGTGTGTGTGTCCGCCATCACAGAGTTCAAGATGCAGTCGCAAAGGTGGGTGAGACACACCGTCCCCAGCTGCAGAAGTGGCAGGAGGCTCCTGGCAGTGTTCCCGCTATATTTTTCGATCTGTGTGCAGAATAAATTCTGTTACGTGCACCAAAGCATGTGCAAATGCGCCCCACCAGTAGAAACACATGCTGCTGGCTGTGGGTGCTCTGCTAATCAATTGGGCAGCATTTGAATCTCTCTTGGGTGGCCGCCCAAGTGCTCAGTTTACAGGGAACACTGGCTGGATCCTGAAGGAAATTTTTGCTTCCCACCCCCATCAAAAGACAGGAAAGCGGTCCCTCCATCTCTTCTTATTCTCCATTCCCCAGGTCTCCCCAACTCTGTGCCCCACCCCTAGCTTCCTTAGCTCTAATGGCTTCTGCTGAACATTTCCCAGGGCGTCTAGCCGATTGGCCTCCTCCCAAACTCAGTGGCACAGATGGCTGATTCCTGGAAACACCCCATCCTTGAGACCAGAGTGTGCCAACCAAGGCTGTGCCTCAAGCCATCCCAACTCAGCTGATTCGGGCTCCCGCTTGCTGAGATTTCCTTGCCAAGAGCTGGCCTGCGAGGCGCTAATACGCTGAGCAGACCCCTCAGTCAGACTTAGATGATCTGTCCCAAAGGTGGAGCCTGCCTCGTGCATCGCTGTGCTTATCCGGTAGCATCCTTCTTGTGCTTGTCACTCCATATTTCTTGCTGATATTGGTCCCGGCAACAAGCAAGCTGGGAATTTCTTTGAGGAAGTGATGCAGACGAGGTCAATGGGGTCGCTTATGTTGCTGAGAGATTCGCCATTGACTTGTATGCGTCCACTAACCCTTCCCTCCTGGCTCCTTTTACATGCATGTTAAATAGAGGTGGAAATAGACAGCGACCGCGACAGACACCTTTCCTGATGTGGCAAGATGCAGTTCACAGGTTGTGTGGATTCCCACTTTCTCCCCCCAGTGCAGGCTTTTATTAATTATAACTCTTGAGAGTCAACTTTACATCCCTCAACAATCTGTCCACTCTGGTCATGTTGGATTGTATCAAGCGCCTTCTCGCAATCGACAAAGGGCATATAAGACCCCCCTTTATTCCCTCTTGGGGCAAGGAGGCCTCCTTTGCATCTGCTTCTGGGAGGAAACCAAACTGATGTCTGCTAATTCTTGTCGCAAGATGGTGACGTATCCGCGAGCCAACCACTGTCAACAACACGTATGGGGTGTGGCTTATCGAGCGGATAGCTCAACGTTCACATTCTTCCGCGTTATCAACCTTGAGTAAAGGAGTAAAGACTGAACTCTCTAAACTCCTTCGGAGGCTCTCCTGGGGTGTGTGGCTGATTAAAAAGTTCTAGCAACTACACTTCTGGGGCTGTAGCTTTTATTACAGACGGTGGCGAAAGCCGCGAGGGGAGAAGCCGTTCTGGATTTGTGTCTGAAAAATAAGGAGGAACGAGTTGAGAGTTTGATGGTGGAAGGCAGCTTGGGTGAAAGAGATTATGGAATGATAGAACAGAGCAAATGTAGAACAGGTTGAACCTCTCTAGTCCAGAACTCTCTGGTCCGGGAACACCCGTAGTCCGGCAGGATGGGAGTTCTCTGGATGTTCCACTTTTCATGGGAGTGGCCAAGTTTCCTGCAGTCCCATAAAGTTTGTTTGCAGCCACCAGTCCTGGCTCTCAGGGTTCCGTGCTGTTAATTAGCTTTAATTTGCCCCTAAATGTCTTCCAAGAGCCCAGTAAGCAGGGGCAGTGTGGGTGATGCTGCTAGACAATACTGACCTCCTGTGGGCCGGCAAATTCTCTGGTTTGGCACTGGTCAGGTCCTGAGGGTGCCGGACTAGAGAGGTGCAACCTGTACCTATGTATAAAAAGGGGAATAAGAACAAACAGAGAATTACAGACCAGTCAGCTTAACTTTGGCACCCGGAAAGATAATGGGGCAAATAATGAAGCAATCAGTGTGTAAGCACCTAGGCGGCAATGAGGCGATAAGCAAGTCAACATGGATTTGTCAAAACCAACTTATGTCGCCTTTGACCAGGACAGAAGCCTTGTGGCCAAGGAGGAAGCAGTAGATGTAGGATGGGGTGGCATTGTGGGGTAATGGTGTGGTGGCAAATTGGGGTTCCTCTGATCCTGCACCCCCGTAGCAGCAAGAACAGATTCCACCAGCCAGTAGAATAGAGGATTTATTGCTTCTCCAGGATACAGCACAGCATAGACGTGATGTGTCCACAGGAGGCTGGGCCAGGATGCCTCAGCCCCCTTGAGATGGGGTCCCTGGGCCCCTAGATTCCAGCCCCCTCCTTAGTCTGTTGCCTTCATGGTTCCAGCCCAAGACTGTCCCTTCCCTTGCACACTCACTTCCTTAGTTCTCTCGCTGCCCTCAACCGGTCGGGTCTTTGTCCACGTGACCTAGGCAGCTCACCTGCTGGGCAGTGCTCACGGACAGAGGCCAGTAGGGGTCATCCACAGCCCACAGCCCAGCAACCAGCATGGAACTGACACTACATCACAACATGTGGGTGAGTCAGTGGGAATCACATCACAGCGCAGGGGAACACTGGGTTACAGAGCAGACAGCACCCCCACTACGTCACAAATGGCTAGTGTGCTAGGTCAGGAGTTAAGAGAGTTGGCTTCTATTTCTAGCTGTGTTGCTGGGTGAGCATGGGCAGGTCACTTCCCCAGCCCGGGTCTCAGTTTCCCCCTCTGTAAGGTGGGGATAACAAGGCAAGCTCTATGGATGAAGAACACTATAGAAGAGCTTGGGATTGTTCATGCCCTAATGGCAGGGATCACCGAAGGCTGTCAGAGCGTTTCACCATGGACCCATTCCGCAGGCAGGGAAGCCAAGGCACAGGGTAGCAAAGTGACTTGCCCAAGCTCACGTGGTGTATCAGTTTAGGGACTAGAACTCAGGAAGCCAGTTTCCCAGTCCTCTGCTTGGGCAAGAGGACGGCATCATCTCCTCTCAGCCACAGGCTCGGTGGCTTAGCTGCTTCCTAGCCCATTCCCTCAGGCCCTCGTGAGTAGAGCATGGCACAAGCTCACAGAACCTCTGCTTGCTGCTGGGTTTGTTTCTGGGGGTTGGGGAAGGCAAGGAGGGGCCCCCAGAACATTTAGGTCCCATTCCTTTCCACAGGGCAGCTCTGGGTCATTCTTCCGGGGCTATCCCAGCCTCTGGCCTATCTGAGTCCCTCGAGGGCTGCCATGTTGACAGTCTACCCCTCTGCTTCCCGGCACAGTTGAGTGTGGCCAGGGCCAAGCCGCCCCGCCATGGGGCTAGAGTCCCAGTGGCCTCTGGCACTTTGTATTTACCCCAGGGGAAGCAGAAGAGGCTGCCCCATCTCTGTGGGGTATGCATGGGGATTTCCCTTCCTTACCCCGATTTCTTCCCTTAGCGGGTTTCATTACAGAGAGTCAAGTTTCAGCATCATTCTAGGAGTAATAGAAACCACTATGGAGTGCAGTGACAGGCCCCTCCGGGCTCGTTTCCTCCCCACTAAGCACAAGAACAGAAGTGAGAAATGGGAGACAATGAGTCTCACCTTCTGGTTCCACTTGCCTCTCTGCCCAGTGTAGAACGGGTCCCTCCGGCAAACCCAGGAGAGCAGTGGTTCTCAGCCAGGGGCCTGGGACCCTCTGGGGGGCCTGCAGGCAGGTTTCAGAGGGCCCACCATGCATGGCTGGCCTTAGAGTTGCAAGGGCCTGACGCAGGGAGCCAATGCCCCGCCACTCAGGACTGTAGCCCTGGGCCCCGAGCCCCATCACAGGGGCTGCAGCCAAACCCTGAGCAACTTAGCTTTGCATCCGAGGCACGGGGCCCCAGGCAACCACCCCCTTAACGCTGGCCCTGGCTTTTAGATGCAGAAACCCAGCTGTCATGGCCCAGCAGTGGAGCCTGCACAGCATGTGGGGGCAAAAGGAGGCTCAGAAGGTAAAAGGTTGAGAACCCCCCTGTACCAGTGCAACGTCCAGTCTTAAACCGCCCCGGTTTTTCCATCACCATGTTTGGGGGCCAGTCCCAGGGCCTGACAGCACTCAGCGGCGGGGAACTCAGCGTAAACGTTCCCCACAGCGTTTCTAACGGCTCTGACCCCATCCTCTGCTCTTGGTGCACCAACCCAAGGCCACTTCGCAGCCAAGGTCTGAACCAAATCCGCATGCGCCGCGTCTACTGCGTCCCCCTCCTGCTCCGCAGCTCCGCCCCCCCACAGTGGCTGTGATGTTTGCCTGGAAAGCTCTGTGCTTCTGGACCCCTTATTCCCATGTCTGGAGGTGCTGACCACCCCCAGCTCCTTTGGGCTTCTAAGGGTATGTCTACACTGCATGGCTATTTCGGGATGGCGGAGGTATTCCCAAAGAGCTACCCTGCGTCTACACAAGCCGCCCGGTATTTCGAAATATTTTTTGAAGTAATAGGCGCGCTATTTCGCCATCCCGGCAAACCTGGTTGCACGAGGAATAAGGGATAGCTCGAAGTAGCCCTTTATTTCGAAGTTTGGCGCCGTGTAGATGCGCCAAATATCAAAATAAGCGATTTCGAAACAAAATCGAAATAAGATACGCAATGTGCTGGGCGCAAACTGCCAGGATCTCTCTCCTTTCTTCGCCGGAGGAACAGGGATCTGTGCAGCAGCAGACGCCAGAATGGGATGTTCTATGGGGCTGTGCTCCGGGGAGAGACAAGGGCAGATGGTTCCTTCCTCTGACTCCTCTGGCAAAAGACAGAGGAGAGATTCTTACCCCCATTTTACACACTGGGGTGGTAAAGCCCCCAAAGGGCATTTTGTCGTCCCTTGATTTCAGGAACTCAGCATTGACCTTTGAGGACCTGGGACTCCAAGATCAACTTTCCAGGAACTTTCCATCTGAATTGGGGCCAGATTGTCCAGAGAGATCTGCTCCCCTTTCGGCCCCTAAGCAAAGGACCCAGCGACACCAGGGCCTGTGACCTGAAGGACTGTCATTCTCTTTGCCTTCTTAGTCCCAAAGGCAACCCTGTCAACACATTGTCCCACGGAGCCATCAGTTCTACCCCCCTGCCCAGGCTCCCTGAGCGAGGCTCTTTCAAGCCCGTCTCCTTCAGCCTCTTCAGAGCTCTCCTCCGTCTGCCCCAGGTGTCTGGCTCCGCTCGAGCCCAGCTCCTCCCGGACGCATCTGGCCCAGCCAGGCCTGAAAGCCGTGCCGGGACGAGGCCCGGTGTGCGTGGAAAGAGCGAACAGCTGAGCTGAGCGTGTGAGTCAAAGGAGGTCGCAGCCCCGGCGGGGGGGAAGGGAGGCAAACTGTGGTTAACCCCAAGTGGAAAGTCCTTCTCTGGGGCTCAAAGTCTGGCACAGAATGAGAAAGTTCTTGACCTGGTGCAGGTGGCAACCCTGATGCCTCCTCCTGCTCTTGCCCAGCCCGGAGGCCCGGCTTCTCTTTCGCTTCTCTCTCCGGCAGCGTGTGGAGCGTGGGTGGGGGAGCCAACCGCACAGTGCCGCAGCTATAATTAGACACTGGCAACCCCAAGAATTCACGTCACGCTGCCTGAAAGGGAAGGAGAAGCAGAAGAAGCCACTCGAAGGGCTGGCGGGGGGAACTCTGCTTCCCTCCCCTGCCCACATATTTTCCTTTTGGCCGTGGGCGAGCAGCACCTCACTGGCTTGCGAGCTCATGGGGGCCGCGCAGCAGAACACGGCACCAGGGAGCTAGGAGCAAAAGGTGTCATTTTCAAAGTCATAACAATGGAGGAGGCTGGGTTGTCTAGTAGTCAAAGCATGGGGGCTGGGGACTAGGATTCCTGAGTTCTGCTGCTGGCTCAGGAGGGGCAAGATAGTCCATTGGTTGATGCAGGGGATGGGGAGCCGGGACTCCTTGCCTCAGTTTCTCCATCAGGAAGCCATGCGGCCGAGCTGTCAGAGCAGGGGAGTGTGAATCAGCCCTCTTGGGGTGTATTTTCCGGTCTCTTTCTGGTGTTCTTTCGCAGCTCACGTCACCTGCGTGTGCCTCAGTTTCCCCAGCTGTACAAGAGGGAGAATAAGACCTGCCTCCCAGGGTAGGCTATGCGACTTTACCCATTAGGCTGTGAGATGCTCCAGTGAAAGGACGAAGGGCTAGCCAGGAGTAAGTAGCATTGCCCATATGGCCAGGCTTGTGATTGCATTAGCCAGCCGGTGTTTTACCCTTCAGCCCCATGTCTTCTTCCGAGGCAGTGCCAGGGACAGCAGCTAAGCCAAGGAGCATTGATCAAACTCAGAGGAGACCCAGAACAGAGCATGCAGGTGCAGCTGGGCCCGAGTAATGTACCGAGCAAACACCTGCCGGGCCTAACCCAGGTCTCTGTTCATCCCTAGCTGAGTTTTGTGCTCTGCGTTTCTGCGTTCAGGATGACATTTGGCCACGAGAGGGACACAACTTTAGCCAACCAACGGTGGTTGATTGGATTGCAAAGCTGCGTGTGTTGCACGGTGATTGCCGCTACCTTCATTGCAAACAAACTATTTTCATGTAGAAACTAACAACAACAACAAAAAGGATCATGAGCTTCCGTGGGTAAAACCCACTTCATCAGGTGAGTGAAGTGGGCTTTACCCAGGAAAGCTCATGATCCTGTATGTTTTTTGTTAGCCTCTCCGGTGCCGCACAACACTTCTTGTTTTCACAGTGACAGACTAAGATGGCGACCGCTCTGAGACTTATTGTCATTGAGTATTTCAGTTCCTTTCCTTCACGTGAGCAGTGCTGTTCTCATCCGCCCTGCAAACACCTGCTGCTTTTCACACAGGCAAGTCCATTGGTTAAAATACCCCAGCTCTGACCCAGCTCGCGCTTGTGCCACAAATAATTTGGCCTCTGATGAGTCCATCTGGTAGTGGCTCAGACGCACAGGGCTTGGCTTCATTAACTAGGTTTGCAACCCGACGAGCGGGTTTCTTTCAAGTGCGCCTCTCCTAGCTGGGCTTTACGTGTTTTCGAGACTGCGCTGAATGACTCGGGGCAGTTTGCAGTTCTCTTCCTGCTGTCCTGGGACATGCCAGAGACCTAAGAGTATGTCTGTGAAGCAATCATGAGGTGTAACTGCTCACACACCCAGCACACACAGCAGCGTGGCTAAGGGTTGTAGGCTGTAGCTCCCGCTGCCATGGCGTCATTGCTCCAGGATTGGAGCTCGCTAGATTAAAACTCACTCCGGGATGGCTAGGTGAGCAGTGTAGACATATCCTCAGATTGCCTCTCCACCTGCAATGCCACACTTTCCCTCCAGCACTTGTCCAGGCCAACGGAGGGGCTTCATTTGCTCCATTTTTGCCAAAAATGTTGTTTCCTTCTGGCACCAGGTAATAAAATGTGTGATGGTCGGGAATGATGGGAAGGGATTAATCCCTGCTTCTGGTCACAGGTGATTGGGCCGGAGTTAATTCTAGAGCTGGTTGGAAAGCGCTTTTGTTTTTCTTCTCTGAAAACCTTTGGTTTTGTCAAAATTTTCAGCAGCAATTTTTTGATCAACCCTCCCTCCAAACCCAAACTGTCTCAGCATCTGAAAACTAAAAAAGCTATTGGCTGAACATTTTTGGGTTTCTGATGTGGGGGGGGGGAACACTGACAAATTTGGGTGAACATTTGGGTTTTGTCGAAAACTCAGTTTTCCACCAAAAAACCAGTTTGGACAGAAGCTGATCTTCCAGGCCTGGTTCCTAACGGTGAAAACTGCAGCCCTGTGAAATTGCAGCAAAAATTTGTCTGAGAACCCAAAGCTGAGGCTATGTTTTCACTGTGCATTCGTTATTTTGCTCTAGAAATCCCACCTCCTTTGACAGTGAAGATGGAGTTTAAGACATTTTCTATTGGTGCCTGGTGGGGAGGTTTTAAACAGCTGCAAGGATAAACCAGATAACATGCAGCTTGGCCCAGCCATGGCTCCATTCCTTGGTGTATATGGGGCCAGGGGATCCTAGTTCTCAGTTGTATACTCTAACCATTAGATGATACTGCCTCTCATTGGCATCTGTGTCTACCCACACGCACAGAGAAAGTAGCGGAGCTGGGTCTTTCATTCTCAGATTGTGTTCGGGGGGGGCTGAGGCTATGTCTAGACTACGGGGGGTTTCCGGGATACCAGAAGTATCCCAGAAAAACTCCGCCACATCCAGGGAACGCGCTTGCTCTTCCACTTTTTTTTTTGCAGAAGAGCAGATGCGCTCTTTCGGAAGCCTTGTCTTCCTCCTCCCACGAGGATGAAGGGCTCTTCTGAAAGAGGGTTTTTTTCCCAAAATTTGGCCCAATGTAGACGGGCCAAATTTTGGAAAAGCCTCTTCCGAAAAAACTATCAGAAAAAGGTACGCAAATTGCATAATGCAATTTGCGTACCTTTTTCTGCTAAAGCCCCATAGTGTAGACATAGCTTCAGAAATGCAACTTCCTGTAGTCTGCAAGGAGGGGGCCAGGCTGATGCCAGGCAGTTTCCCAGGATTCAGGTGGAATGGTCAGAAAAACAGATTTCCGAGATTTGTCTGTGGCTATCTACAGTGTGCACAGGGATTTGCTAAAGAATTCCACCTGGGCACTGGGCAGAGAGAGGGGTCCATCTACCTGGGGGAAAGGAGGGGCAGCATTCACACTGGACGTGTGTCCGTGGGGAATGACTCTGGGTTCACCGCTGTGGGCAGGGAAAACTGGCCCGGGATTTCTGCGGCCACCCAGAATGGCCACTGGGAGAGGACGCCGTCCTCTAACAAAGGGCGCTTTGTGGACTAGACAAAGAGCTGAAAAGTCTAATTAAAACACCTTGCACCCTGGGCTTCGAGCCAGCCCCCTTTCCACGCCCCCAATGGCACGCGCATGGCTGGTGAAGCAAAGCTGCCACCCCCCGCCGCTCGGAGAAGCTAGGCCGCTGCAGAGAGTTACAAGTGATTTGTGAGTGTGTGTGTGTGGGGGGGGGGAGTTGGGTGGTGGTGGTGCAGGAAGCCAGATTAACGGCAGCCGGTTGTTAAATCTAGGGCAGACCCATCTGTCGAGGCTCTTCAGTTTGAAACTAGCTCCAGGTGACTCTCCCACCCCATCCCCGGCCCCCTTGGGTCCGTTGTCCACAGACGGAGCTAGCCGTGCTCAGGGCTCACCCTCTCTAACCTCCCCATTAGGGTGTCAGGGTTTGCCAGGGGGTTATTTTTGCTGAGCAGGCCTCTGTGGAGAGCATGCTGGGGTTTCCTTTGGAGCCCTAATTCCGCCTTGTGTCCGTTATTTCTGTCTACTCCCACCCCCCATCGCTGAACCGTCTGACCTTTTCCGTCTTCCCAGGCCTTGCGATTTTATTCTTACAGGCGACCCCCACACTTATGACCTAATTGGTTCCTGGAGAACCACCGTAAGTCGAGCCGTCGTACGTCAAACCCTTATTTCCCATAGGCACAATGTTATAAATGGTGGTTCCGTTCCTGGAACCCTAAAAATACCAAAACTGACATGGAAATGGAGGAAAACTAAACTAAATAGTTCAAATAATGCACAAAAATAACAAAAAAGGGAAGACCGATGTGGTGGAGACGCGTGCAGTTCAAGCAGCAGCTGCAGACTGGCGAGTCTGACTGAGTTTGTACGTTTCCTGTTTTGGGATGATGCGTGGAGTCTGTGTCGTACACCATCAGAAATGCGAGCTGCAGACATAAATTGGGTTTTCTTAGGAGCTATCTTGCATGAAAAAAATGGTTGTAAATGCGGGGGGTTGTAAGTCAGGCGGTTGTAAGTCGGGAGTTGCCTGTATTCTCACCGTGTCTGGTGTTTTGTCTGAAAGCCCCAGCTCCTGGAGTCAGAGGTTGACATGATACCTCAGCCTTCATTTGGATACAAGTGAGCTTCCGGCTTTGGGGATTGCAGAGGAAAGCATGAAAACGTGCTCTGAGTGTGCCGTAAAGCAGAAAGCAAACACGAGGGGCCTAATAGTCGATTTTTTTTTTAAATCTCCTGAGTTTTGAACTGTGGGGAGGGGCTGAACCCATGGGTTTGCAATGTTCAGAGTTGGCGACAACAGACCTCTCTATGTTCCTTGCAGGCTAGTAGTCGAAAAAGCTTGGTTCGTTCACAGAGGTGTTGGCTGTGTGTGTGTGTGTGTTCGTGTGTGGTTTTCCATGTGAGCCGAGAGTATGTGTGTGTTGCATGTACGTGGAAGAACTTATTGAGGAAAAACTAAACCATCAAGCTGAGTGTGAAAACACAGGGAGGCCCATGGTCTCTTCTATCTTGTAGGGCAGAGTTCCACAATCTAGCTCCAGCCTCCAAGCAAGGTTTTCCTCCTGCACTCACCTGGCTCCCCTAGCCGTGGGCAGTGTCCCTGGGCTAGCATGAGAGGTCACAGTGGTGGAGGGAGGGGAAGCCTCGAAGGTAGCTCAGGCCAATCCCAGAGCAGGCTTTGAATATCAGAACCAAAACTTGGTCCAGACTCTGTCTTGAATGGGGGAACCGGTGCAGACCGCAAAGCCTGGGAGAGCTGTGTCCATGACGTCCCCTGTCGCTAAGGGCATAGGTGCCGTGTTCTGGAGCCGCTGGTGCTTTCTCAGAACGAGAGGAGAGGAGACAGAAGACTCTGCTTGGGCCTGGAGGTTAGAGAGGCCCTCTGTGAGGGCTAGCATGCTCACCACATGAGTAAGTCAGAGGGAACATATCAGACAGGTCAGAAACCTGACCACATACTTCACCAGAGATCCTATAAATTAGCCTCGAGCGCTACCCACATTGGTAAGCCATAGAAATAGTCTAAGAAACACTAGAGTGCTGACCACATGAATAAAAAAGCCCATAGAGAAGCTAGAAGAGGGGCTACAGTGCTGACCTCATGAACAAACCATAGAGATGACCTAAGAGAAACTAGACAATGGAGAAGAAAGAAGAGAGGGTCGAGTGCTGGCCACAGAACAAACCACAGGCAGACTAGAAGAGGGGCCAGAGCATAGACCTCAGCCAGGGGAGCCGACCGCCTGCGTGGGCCCCTGAGCAAGCGGGAGTGAGGCGGCTCCACGCTCCTGGAAGGCGCGGAGCCTTGGGTGGAAAGGGCGGGGCTGGGGGCAGCCAATCCTCTGCACTGCCTGGAGTGCAACACACTGCCTCCCCCAGCTCTCTGTGGCACCTGGCGCTTGGCACCTCCCCCAGCCCTCAGAGCTGCACGGAGCAGGCGGCACTCCGGCGGCCATTTAAAGGGCTCCGGCCTCCGTTGCTGCTGCCGTAGTAGCGGCCAGGAGCCCCAGGCTCCTTTGAATTGCTGGCCCGGGACCACTGCCCCTGTTGCCCCCCATCAGTGGGCCTGACCTCACCTGTGAGAGAGGCCAGACTCCTGAGCTTACTGCGAGGGCATTTACAAAGAAAAGCAACGGATAATCTGGGCAGTGTGGAAGATCTCCTGTTAGCTGTCGCTAGAGCTGTGCAAAATAGTCACACCTCACGGGGAAACAAGATGAAATGGCATCTTCCCCCTCCACCCCGCGGGATCTGTTACAACTCGAAAAGTGTCATTTGCTGAAAAAAAAAAATTGCCGCATTCCATTAACTTTTCCCTGGGAAAAGGGCCCCATTTGTCAGTGTAAATGAGCAAAAGGCGGCTTTGAAATTCGAACTCTGATATTTCACATGCTTGAAATCAGCTTGTTTTTCCTGGGGGAGCTGGGGGAAGGGGGTGGAGCCAATTTATCAAATTCAAAAGATTTGAGGGGGACAACATTGCCTGAAATGAAAGAAGCAAACACTTGCGTGTGCATGTAAACCGGAGGAAGAGTTTTCACCAGCTTCACACAGAGCCCCAGCTCATGCTGACCTCAGTGTTGCTTGGTAGCCACTTGAAAACTCAGCTCACCTCTACATCCTGAGACATGCTCGGCTCTCACCATGTGCTGAACATTTTGGCTTCCCCTGCTGGGGTGCTAAGTAACAGCACATGATTCCAGCAGTCCTGGAGATACACCCGCTATGCCTGTGCCAGAATCCAGGAAGTACCGCCTCCAGGGGGTGGTACTTCCAGACAGACGGAATGAGGTCTCACCATTCAGCGCCTGCAGGCATTATGGGTTAACACGGATATCTCAGTTTCTTTCAGAGGTTGCTTGCAGACAGCCAGGTTCCTGGGAAGGAATAGAGGAAAGACTACACAGCCAGTTGTCTCATCTTTTTAAAAATGTATTACCCTGACCAGTGAGGTGAGAAAGGGTTGGTGATTCTGTGCAAGAGCCAAGAAATAGGAAAACACAAGAGCAGCAACGCACTTATCCGCTAGCCGCCACGGCATCTCCCAGGTGTGGCCTTTCCTCACACCTGCTTTCAAGGTTGCAGTATCTGGAGGCACCATAAAATCTCTTTCTGGAGCCGGGCTTTCCTTCTGCACAGGGCAATGCCCACTGGAGGGGGGTGAACAAGATGGCTGTGTCTGTGCCAAAAGCCCTGGTAGGCATGGTTGCTTAGCTGAGCCCAGACTGGCCCTGTTAGGGGCGGGGGAAGAGGTACATTGGTTGGTAGGAGCTGCAGTTTATAACCAGGAGTGCTGACATGTTACCGAGAGGGGCAGCTTGGGGATCCTGTAGGTCTAGAACATGAGTGATGCTCCCCTTCCCCATGAAGGGGGCAGGTAGGAAACTGAGGCACAGGGGAGCGGATATGACTTGCCCAGCGGCAGAACCAGGAGCAGAACCCCAGAGTCCTAGCTCCTGGCCTCATACCATGACCACAGCCCAGCGCTTTCTCCCCGTCCCACGGAGGAGCAGGGAGAACCGCGGGCTCCTGTTTTTCTGCAGGCCCCCGGTTGATGTGTTTTCTCAAGCAGCCTGGGGTAGAAGGCGCTGTTCTCCCCGTGGCTGTGCACCCCCCAGACCCGCTGCCTCAGCTGCTGCTGCCTCTGCGGTTTCCCTTACCTGCGCCCGGAGGCCCAGGCCCGGTTTTACGAGCGCACTGCAGCAGGCAGGATGTCACCTCAAACCTCAGAGAGGAGCTGTCAGGAGGGAGGGGGGAGGATCTGCAAGTCACCGTATGTAAACAGGGGCACTCCTCTCCCAACCGCCCGCTGCTGCCGCTTCACAGCCATACGCCTGCCTGCCTCGTGGGCCTCCGCTCCCGGCCCGGCTCGGCCTGGCTGGCTCCCTCCAGGCACCCTCGCTGGGCTGTGCGGGACTTGTCCGCTGGAAGACCAACGGGCTGCCGAGGGCTTTGGAGCAGGTGCTGCCAGGTGCTGGAGACTAGCCACTCCTGCTACGGGAGACCCCTGTGCTCTGGGGGATCAGGTGTTTCCTTGCTCCACCAGCCCCCCACATGCCCTGCCTCCCAGCCACGGTTCAGAACCTCGCACTGGCCCATTCGTTTAGATCAGGGGGAAGGCTGCAGACTGAGGCTACGGCCCCGCTCAAAAGAAAGACCCAAGGCAGCAAGTCCCACAGTCTCAGAGACTTGGGGCTGTGGGTTTCTCTTCACAGTGTAGACATCCCCCGAGCCTCCGGCCTCGCAGCCCCCAGAGGTCCCAGCATTCCCTGGGCAAGTCTTGTGCACCCCTGAAGGGCAGGCCTTAGCCCTGTGGCCTACGTGTGCACATGTCCGTAAGCAAGAGGCCTGCCCCCTCTGCCTGGACCTGGATGCTCCTTGTGCATGACCCATCCAGAAATGGAAGCCCCTCTGTCGGTCTGGGAGCTGGCTTCAGAGAAAACCCAGGAGGCAGGGGGAGGAGAAAGAGGGAGGCCCTGATTTTGGACAGTGTGGTACTTGTGGGAATGGCATGGGTCCACCTCCACTTGTGTGACCCCCTCCATGGACCTGTTCCCACTTGCTTGACCGTGACCTTCCCCCCCACTGGTGTGACTCCAAATGCACTGGGATGTACTCTTCTGAATGGTGTATTCTTCACACACTGTGCAGTCAACCTGTGGAACTCCCTGCCAGGGGATGCTGTGAAGGGGGAAAACATAAATGGGTTAAAGAAAGAATTAGCTCCGTCTATGGAGGGATGGTTCATCAATGGCTAGTAGCCAAACAGCCAGGGATGCAGCTCCATGCGCTGAGTGTTCCTCGGCCTCTGACTGCTGGAAGCTGAGACTAGATGACAGAGGATGGATCAGCCAATAATTGCCCCTGTGTTGTTCGTTGCCTCTGAAGCACCAGGCACTGACCGCTACCAGAGACTGGACGCTGAGCTAGATGGACCATTGGTCTGGCCATTCTTAGGCGACTGCCCCTCCCTGGATGTCACAGCCCTCATGCACCCTGAGCTTAGAGGGGTCTTGCATTTACAGCACATGTGCCAGAAGATCTGGGCCCTACCTTCAGCTCTGCCGTTGACTCCCAGTGTGTTCCTGGGCAAGCCAGTCCTCTGTGCCTCCATTTCCCCATATGGAGTAGCTGGTTTGATTTTAACCTGCTGCACTTCAGCAAGACACCCTGCAGAGAAAAGCACTGTGGTTGGCTCACTCTTTAACCCTCCACACTGCTCTGTGCAGCTAGACTTGTCTCTAGTTCTAAGATGGGGAAACTGAGGCCCAAACTAGGTCAGGAATTTGCCTGTTGCCTCTATGTCAGGGCCAGGATTGGGATCTGAGAGCCCTTAATTACTGGTAGGCATCTGTGTGGCACTTGTCACTGCAGTAGGTGAGTGTCACGCAAATGTTAATGCTTGCAACAGCTTTGAGAGACAGGGAAACTGAGGCACACAGCCAGTGTGAAAACCACCCAGTAAGAGTGGAGCAGGACGGAGAATGGCTGCATCTTTACTCTAACCCTCCCTCGGGTGCTCCTCCACCCTGGAATCTTTTGGAGCCGATAGAGCAGTGGTCACCAACCAGTCGATCGGGATCGACTGGTAGATCTTGGAGCTTCTGACAGGTGATCTTGACTGGTTTGGCCAAGAGGCTAGCAAGTGCAGCACTTCATCTGCCCCTCCCCCCACTGCTGCGCACCTCCTGCCCTTTGCCTTGGAGCTGTTCCCCTCTCCCACCCTGTATTCTATCTCCAAAGAGTGTGTGTGTGTGTGTGGGGGGGGGGCACAACAGGGCTTGGGCTGGAGGGAGTTTGCTGGCTTCTTTTGAGAATGGTGCAGGGCCAGGGCAGGGGGGAACCTGCCTTAGCCCCACTGCACCACCACCCAGGAGCCACCTGTGGTCAGCAGCATCCAGCTGGAGCCTGCATCCTGAATCCCTGTCCCAGGCATGTACCCCTTCTTGCACCCCAAGTCCCTGCCCTAGCTCTGAGCCCCCCAGACCCAAACTCCCTTACAGAGCCTGAACCCCCTTCTGCACCCCAACTCCTGCCCCAGGCTCAGCTCAGAGCCCTTCTCACACTCTAAATCCCTTTGCCCAAGACCAAAGCCTGTGCCCCAACCTTCTGCCCCTCCTGATGAAGGAAGGAAGGATAGGGGAGGGAGGAAAGATGGAGCGAGGGTTTGAGGTGGATCCTGGATTGCACTTAAATTGAAAAAGTGATCTCACCCTTTAAAAGGTTGGAGCCCCCTGCTATAGAAGTATGGACTAGGAGGTGTATCGTGCTGCCCAATAACCAGCATTTGGGGAAGTGGCAAATTCAATGAGAAATAACAAAAGTCTTGACTTACTGGGGCCGTAGCAGCCCTGGGTCTAAAGAGGGGTGGGAGAGGGCAAAGGCTTATTTAAAGCCCCCCAACCTGACGTATTTCCTTTGGCAGTGCCACGTGGCCAGCGAGCACCCAGCCAGCTGAGAGCTGGGTCCTGTCTGGCTCCTGCCCTATCCCTGCAGCCACTCAGCCCCAGCAGTGGGGGCGGTGGAAGGCGATCCGCATGCCAGCTGGTCGGAGCAGGGGGCAAAATGCTGGGTGAGCGGCCCAGTATGGGATCACTTGCCCTAGGAGCAGCTCTGCCTGGGTGATGGGGGAGCAGGAATGTTGCCCTGTTCAGCGACGGGGCAGGAGGGCTATGGCCTCCCAAGGGAAAGCAGATCAGACCGCAGGCAGCAGCGTGGGCGGGATTCTGTGATTCGCTTGTGACCCACCAGCCTCAACTCCCCTGAGCCCCCTCTGGGACTTGGCTCAGGAATGATGGGGCACATGAAATAACGTTCAAGGTGCCGCTGGCTCCCCCTCACTGATTGCAGAGGAGTGGGGGAAGGCTGGGGGGTGGACGCTGGGATGGATCCTTGCCAATGCCATGTTCCACGGTCTGCAGCTGGGCCCTGGTACGGGGCACTGGGTGCGCCCGCTCAGTGTGCACACACGGCTGCAAACGCAGCGATGGCAAGGGTGCTGGGAGCACAGAGCCAGGGCCAGCTTTAGGCCGATTCACCCGATTCCCCCGAATCGGGCCCTGCACCTAAAAGGGCCCCATGCCCTAAAGCCAGAGGGCCCTGCACCCTAAACCCGGAAGCGTGCTGGTGTGCCGGGTGCGCTGTGGGAGGGGGGCGTCGGCCCCTGTGTTTGGCTGGAAAGTGGGACTCTGCCCTGTAGCTGGGGATTTAAACGGGCTGTGACTTGTTTCTTTGTGTGCTGGGGTTTTTTTTTTGCTCAACCAAAATTTGTGTGTGTGGGGTTTTTTTTTGGTGAACAAAAAAATTCCGGCTGCCAGGGCCCTGTCAAATTGAGCCCCACACTTCCTAAAGCCGGCCCTGCACAGAGCCCTGGACCCAGAACCACACCATGCCATCAGGAACCCTGCGCTCGCCCGCACCCCACAGTCACACACACACACACACACACACACACCACACACACACACACACATGCCAACCCCAAAGCTCAGGCCATCCACAGCCACAAATACATTTGCACACATATGAGCAAAGTTACACGTGACAACCCCGCCCCAACACACCCAGGCTTCCCAATGTCCAGGCAGCATAGTGCACAGAAAACCACATACATCCAACCCACAGTTGCAGATTGTGAGCTGGTGTCTCCCCCTTTTCCCTCAGTGTCTGGTCCTCATAAGCAGACGAGAGTCCATTACAGCTCCCAGAGTCCCTTATACTCAAATACCAACCCTGGTTTTTTTAGCAAGATTCAGATCCCCAGGCCAGAGAGGGACAGGAACATACATTTCCATGGCTGCGCAGTTCTCTGGCCTACCAGATACCATTTGCAGGCAGGAAGTGTAGCCCAGTGGTTAGGGCACTAGCTGAGACCTAGGCTCAGTTCTTTGCTTTGTCACAGATCTCCCGTGTGACCTTGGGCATGTCATTTAGCCTGGCTGTGCCTCAGTTCCCCATCTGTAAAACAGGGGTAGAAAGGCTCACGGGGGGGTGGGGAAGCTAAATACATTCAAGCCAGAGAGGTGTTTGGATACTTCAGTCATGGGGGCTGGATAAGTGCTCTGGTGATAGGTGCCCCCCTTTAGCTGTTGCATCTTCCTGTTTGAGGCCCCCAGACATGGCAGGGGAACCGCTGTGCCAGCACCATGGATCTCTGGGCCGCTCCTCTGGCCAGTGCAGGCTGCTGGGCCACCCTCGGCTCTGTGCTCCTCCCCGTGGGGAGAGATGGGCACCCGAGCGCCCGATGCTGCCAGCGAGGGTCGCAGACCACTGTGCCCTCTGTGACTCAGGGCCTTGAGGCCTGGGAACGGTTGGTGTTAGACTCAGCCAGCGCCTGCCAGGGGAGCAGACGGATGGGAGTCTGGCCGAGCACAACATTCCCACCCGTCTGGCTCCTCCTGGGGGCGTCAGCCAGGGTGAGGGCAGCGGGCTGGGAACTGGCAGATCCGGCTCCTGGCCCAGCTGGGCAGCAAGTGGCTTCCCCTGCCTGCGCCATGGGGCTCGCTGTGGCAAAGCGCGGTGAGACCCATGGCTGGCAGCGCTGGGCACCATGTGACTCATCTGCCCCAGCCCTGATGCCCCGGGCTGCCTGCTCCATCCCCATGGGGCTTGTCTATGGTGCCCCGTTGGTGCGGGGCTTTCCCGAGCACAGGGAGTGCAGATCCACATGGACACTGGGGTCCCATCTCTCCGCCCGCCCAGCTGGGACGGTTTCCCACGCAGGCTTCTCTCGTGCACAGGGGTGACGGTGGCTTTGAGCAGCCCGTTGACTTGTGGCTACAAGCCTTTCAGGCCACACTTGAAGCAGAAAGGGGGGAACTAGCCCCAGATCGCCACTCCACCCCGGCCACACCCGGGCATTCCCCTTGGCCGGGGTGGGGGTCTGCAGAGCGAGTGCGAGCTTTGCGGCTTTAAAGAAAAGCTCCTGGCTCGCAGCAGCTGCTGCTCCTCTGGGCCCTTCTTTCCTGCTTCTTTTTTTTTTCTCCTATTGCCTCGACCACAGAGGCGCTGAGACGGAGCCAGCTCAAAACCAGCCCTCCCCCCCAGCCCTGCCACCTTCGCCTCTGTTGTGACAATGACAGCTGCAGGACTGGCGGCATCCCCTCCCCCCGCCGCACCCCTGCCCGCCCCGCCGCTGCCCCCCACCGGCGATTCTCCATGGCCCCCAGAGCTGGGGTGTTTTGCGGCCCCACACTGCTCCGCCTGACATTTGAAAAATGCCAGGCTCCGACAGGAGACGGCAGCTGCAGGGTGGCACCGGGCCAACCATTTCATTTTGGGTGGGTTTCGGTTTGTTTTCTGCTGCAGCCGGGCTTCCCTGAATGAAACGAGAAGCTGGGAAGCCAGCTGCTGGAGCTCGTGTCTCCACTGATGACGCTGAAGGTCTGAGGCCAGGGGGCCCACGCCCTGAGGGCAGAAAAACCAGGGCTATTTTCAGCACTCACGGACGCGATACACGTGGCTGCAGACCCCTCGCACCGCCATGCTCTAGGGCAGTGGTTCTCCACCGATGCAGCCCCGCACTGGTACCCCCCGGGGGGCACGGGGTGGCTAGCTTTGCTGGACCAGATGCCATTTACTCCAGTGACGTCCGGTCTGGGAGCGCTGGCAACCAGGAGCGTGGCCGGAAGGGAGGTGCGGGCTGGAGGACTCCGGAGGAGCAGCAGGCTGTGGGCAGCCAGCCGGAGGGGAGCGGCATTTTTAAGAGGAAAGTGCCTTCTCTCCAGCTACCGGCTGCTCCGTCTGGGTCCGTCTACACAGCAGTGTTAATCTGGAATAACATAGACCGCATCTACACTACATAATGTCGAAATAATGGCGAGCTGGAGGAGTTCTTACTCTGACTACTGTAACCCTCATTGTACGAGGAGGAAGGGCAGTCGGAGGAAGAGCGCTCTACCTTGGACTTCCTGCAGTGTGGACAGCGCCAAAAGCCGAAATAAGCTATTTCGACTTAAGCTACGCAATTGACGTAGCTCAAGCTGTGTAGCTTATTTCGACTCTAGCCCTGCTGTGTAGACATACGCTCTGAGGGTGCACCTACACTGCACCAATAGGTCGAAATCAGATATGCAATTTGAGCTACGCAAATTGCGTATCTTATTTCAATCTAATTTCAAAATAGCTCATTTCGAAATTGGGCACCATCTACACAGGGCCACATTTTGAAATAAAGCGCCATTCCCACAGCAGAACGTGGAACAAGGGTTACAGGGACACCGGAACAGCGCGCCTGTTATTTCGAAATCTACTTGGAAATAACGGGCGCATTTAAAGATGCGAATAGCTCTTTCAGGGTACTTCTGGTATCCTGAATAGCGCCGCTGTCCAGACGTGGCCTTTGTCCTCCAGCCTGCAAGGGTGGCTCGCTGCTGCTTGGTGAGAGAGGGCTGGGTGTTGAGCCAAGGAGGCGGCTGGGGCATGGTGTCGGGACTGTGGCTGGACCAGTGCTGAGCCAGGGCAGGTGGCCGGGGCTGGGACTGGGGACAGCCGGAGCCCATACACAGCACACGGTCAGTGGTTTGCAAACTAGGGGTCGTGGCCCAGTCCTGGGTGGTGGAATGTCAGGCCCTGGGTCTCACTGCTGCAGGGTGACCAGGGGGGTGCTAAGGCGGGGTTCCTGCCTGCCCTGGCACTGCAGGCTGTGCACTACCCCTGCCCCAAGCACTAGCTCCGCACTCCCAAGGGCTGGGAACCTGCTGCTGGCTGCTTCTGGGGCGCAGCCTGGTCTGTGGTGCCAGGAGAGGCAGGAAGCTGCCTTAGCCCCCCCGCTGCCCAGGAACTGCTCAAGGTAAGCCCCTCCTGCCCCAGCCCGGAGCTGCCCCCAAAGTCAGAGCCCCCTCCTATACCCCAAAGCTCTCATCCTCAGCCCCACCCCGGAGCCCCCACTCCAGTCAAATTATGCTGGGTCGCGGCAGCAACAATTTTTAACTGGGTCATGAGAAAAAAAAGTTTGAAACCCCCTGGCCTAGGGCACCCCATAGTCCTGGGGATAAGTGGAGATTTTAGTCGTAGGAAGCGGTGAAAGAAACGTACAATTTCTTACAGGTCTGGTCCTATTGCAACCCGGGCCCCCGCCAGCTCTTTACAATAGCTCCCTGCTGGCTTTTGCCACATCTCAGCCAGATCTTGCCAGAGCCGCACACCGGGGCCCCCACCTGCTGTCACTTCTGGACTCCTCGGGGGACATCGACTCATCTGACCATTTGCCTGATTTTACAGCAGGCTACCCAACCCGCGCCGGCGAGGTCAGCACAGCATCCGGCGGCACAGGGACTGTGGCTCGTCTGCAGGGCTCCGCGCACTAGTCACTGACACGGAAGCGCAAGGTGCATATTTCAATTGCTTGATCTTGTCGCCGAGTGGTGAGAAGGAGAGAGGCAGCCGCGGGGCCGTGGCAGGGCACGGTGACACGGTTCTGGAGTTTGTGAGCAAGCCCTTCTCCAGCGAGGGGAAACCTGGGGGCATGCACAGCAGATCTGACTCCTGTGGGGCGGGGGGGGGGAGGGGTAGCCTGGCAGGGCAAGGAGCTGCCGCTTGAGGGGGCCTGGAACCCCGCAGGGAGAGAGAGAGAGAGCAACGCCCCCTGATAAGCCACTCGCTCGGATCCAGTCAATGGGAACGTAACCTCCAGTGTCAGTGGTGGATTAGCTCCTGGGCCAATGGGGACCATGCCCTGGAAAACGGGCAGAAGTGCCAGGTGGCGGGGGAGCCCTGGGGCCTGGACTCGGGCAGTGGCCCCAGGGGTGGGGCAGCCTCACTCCCTGCTGCAGCCCTGGGGCACTCGGGGCAGGGGGAGCTTGGGGCTGTGGGGAGAGGAAGGAGCAACCAGGTTGTAGGGCTGCAGTGCTGGGGGGGGGGATAGGGGAGGCCCATGGGGCCATTGGCGGGGCCACAGGCAGAAGGGGAAAGGAGTGGGGAGGGGGCAGGGCCCCCCGAAACCTTCGTCCATCTCTATCCAGATGCTTGGATTAAACCTGGGATGCTCAGACTGAGCTAGCAGACCCCCGGCGGCAGTCGGTTCAGCATTTGCCTTCTGTGGCGCGAGCGGCCTGCCCCTTTGGAAACCGGGGCCTCGGTGCCGTAGAACGTGCCGGTGGGCATGACGGCCTTCTTGTTAGGGCTCGTTAACAGAGCTTGAACCCAGCACCGAAGTAGACACTGAACCACTGGAGCGCCAAGAGTCCGCCCCTTAGCCGGCTGCAGCAGTAGACTGTTACCCTGTGTGCGGAGCCAGGGCTAGCAGTGGGAGGGGCATCCCAGGCGTGCTAATGGCTCCCCCGCCCTGGTGGGATGCGAAGATGATGGTATGAGGAGAAGAGACAATCGGGTGCTCTCCCCAGAGGGCCGTTTGGGGGCTCTGTGACAGAAACTCAGTGTGTTACTCAGCCCTGCTGGGATGTTACCAACGGGCCGGAGCAATAACCAGGAGCCTTTTGGGCACTGGGCCCCTGCGGTGAACTGGCCCCTCAGCGTCACTCGCACATGGGGGGTAGGGTCGCCAGGTGTCCGGTTCTGAACCGGACAGTCCAGTATTGGAGCTTTCTGTTCGGGAAACAAAGTGAGACAATAGAACCGTCCGGTGTGTTCTAGATCAGATGGAATGTCGATTGTGATGTCATGTCAAGTGTGACCAGGATTTTTGTTGAAACCATCCGGCAACCCTACTGGGGAGCTGGTCAGACACAGCCACGGGCGGCAAAGCCACGGGACTGGAGTCCCCTGGGGGGAGGGGCAAACCAAGCGCCTTGGCCTCTGGGAGGCTGTGAGCTAAAGGAGGCCGAGGGGTCTTCCACCCTCCCGTCTGGCCTGCGATTCCCGACCTGCCTCTCCACTGCCACGGCTGGGAAACCCTGGGAACGGGGCTGGAGCCCATGAGCTGCCCTCAGCACTGTCCCGGAACCCCCCCGCAGCAGAGTAGCGCCTGGCATGGCTCGTGGGGCTGGGCCGTGGCTGAAGCAGGCCTGGGAGGGCACCTTCCAGTGAGCCAGGGTTGGCTCCCACGTGCATGTGGGGAAGCGACTTGAGTGTTGTGTGTGTGTGGGAGGGGCAGGCGGGGGGGCCTGGGACCGTCCGCGTGGGGCTCACTGAGCATGGTGAATCCAGCTGTGGAGAGCAGGGCCCTGTCTCCCCCCCCGGCTCATGGGTGCTCAGTGCGACTCAGCAGATGTAGACTCATAGACGTCAAGGCCAGCAGGGCCCTTTGTGATCCTCTGGTTGGACCTCCAGCCCGTCACAGGCCCCGGAACTCACCCGCCCACTGCCCCTAGACCCAGAGCCGCTGGCGGAGCTGCTGACACCCTCCAGCCTGGATCTGCAGAATCAGACACACAGAGCTTGGGGCGTGCGTCCGGCTGGGAATGCGGGAGGCGGGGCCTGCTTCCCCCTCAGACCTAGCCTGCCCCCCCCCAAAACCCGGGTACACCCATGCCACGTGCTCTTGACACAGGCACACCCCAAGAATGCCCTCCCCCCCACACACCCTGAAACACTTAGAGGGCAGGGCTGGCAGGGCTGCCCAGGGCTCCAGCACCAGGCCCAGCGAGCGCAGGAGAACCCTGGTCAGAAGTGTCCCAAGCCCCCAGCTTCAGACAAGCCAGGTTATTTGCCCCGCATTGCTCCTGTGGGGAGGCTGCTCCGGAGCTTCCCTCCTCTGGCACAGACACACCCGGATTTACGCCCCTTCCCCCCACCCGGCAATCCCATGCCTCCATCTTGGCTTCGTTCTGGGAGGTTCGGCTCGGAGAATGGCAGCGTCTGTTTGCCCGGGTTTGCTGGTGGGGATGCGGGGCCGCGGGCGAGGGGGGGAGGAACGGGGGGCAGAGAGAATATTTTCTCGCCTGCGGCAGGTGTCTGGCTCTCACTTTGTCTTATTGGGGGGCAGCCCAGGCTGGGGGTCTGGAGGAATTGGGGTGGCATTGCCTTGTGCCCCTGCCCGGGCAGCATGGTTAGAACAGGCAGGAAGGACAAGCCTTTGATGTTCATACTTTATATTCATGGAAGCAACATAAATCCGCCTGGCTGCTCTTTCCCTGACAATAGAATTCATTATGATGGAAATATCCTCCGGAGGGCTGCAGCTTAATTACCTCCTGATTTGCATTTTTGCATATTAATGACTGCAGAGCTGCTAATTTTGCTGCATTATTTTAAAGGCGTAGGAGCCCTGCTAGCGCTGCCGCTTTGCCTGCCATTTTCTCCTTCTCGCTCTCCCCCTTGGCAGTGCCAGTGTGTGGCGGTGCCCTGCCCCATTCGGAGCCCCACCGAGCCCCCAGACAGAATCCTGGATCCCTCGTGGACACGGGGCAGGGGCGGGTAACTAATGAAGGGCTTTGAACCTGTGAGTGCGGCCTTGGCATTAATCCCCAGCTCTGTACAATCCGGCCCGGTGGGATGGACCTCTCTTCTCCCCCATAAGCAGCAGGTCAGTGGGTATCACGAGGCCCCGGCGTGGCTAGTCCGGCTCTGCAGAGGTCTGAGCCCCAGGGCCCAGCAAGGGGGCCTGCGGACAGACACTGGTGGCCAGCGGAGATGGCTCTGGGGTAGCCTCTGCTCTCTCCTGTGCCTGGCCTCCCCCTAGGCCAGGCACAGACAAGTGGAGCTGCAGTAAGGACATGATGCCATGGGCCAGAGACAGAGCAGCCCCTCTGCTGCTCTTCCTTCTGCTGGACAGCTGAAGCTCCGGACCAGCCCCTGCACCCATGCTGCACCAGGGTAATGGCTGCACACGGGCCAGCTCTGTCTGGGAGTCCCCGCCGGCCCATAGATGGCCTCTTGTGGGGGTCAGGGGCCAGTCAGGGCTCAAGGCGCTCGCTTGAGATCTGGTTTATTCTGCCCAGGTTCAACTGGCCGTGCAGCGCGAGAGCGTCACAGCGCCTGGCCCAGACACTCCGCCCGGAAAGGCACAGCCCCAGGATCACTGTGCCCACCTGCAGGGCATATAAATGGGGAAAGTAAGGCCGAGGGCGGTGCAGGGGAGTCCCTCGCCTGAGGCCAGCCATGGAATCAGTGTGGCTTTGTCTACACTGCCGGTTTTGCCTCCGAGAGGGGCATAAGGATCTTGTGGAAAATGGGGATTTTGCGCAAAAAACCCCCGTCCACACTACTTTCCGCTTCTCCTCCGCAAAAACGGCGAGCATAAATTATGCAAATGAGGCATGGCAATATGCTAATCTGTGCCTCATCTGCATACTCACTGCCGGCAAAACCGGCAGTGTAGACGTAGCCTGTCAGAACTCAGCAGTGCCTGGTCCCCAGCCCCATGCTAGAACCACTAGACCTCGCTGCCCTTGAAAACAGACCCCGGAGAGCTTGTTTTGGGTGGCAGGCTGTTTGGGTGCAGGGGACGCACACAGGGTTGGTGATCACAGGTTGTTAGCTGCACCAGCGGGCTCAGCTCCCCTGCGGTCGTCAGGGCATCGCAGCCACATCCAGGGGCGAGGCTGGTGACATGGTAACTTCTCCCAGGCCCCCTCCCCTGTGTAAGGCTTTGGGGCCGGCACTCCCCCTGCATGGGTGCCAGGGTGTGGCGCAGCCAGCGGCGTGCCCCTTGCAGCGTCCGAGAGAGACGCCTGCGCGATGCTCCCGCTCTGGCTCCATGCCTCCAGCGGTGCTGAATCAACTTCCACCCGGCCGGCGTCCGAGACAGGCAGCAGCAGGCGGAATGTAACCCCTGTCTCTGGGGGACCAGAACGCCAGCTGCCTTCTGCCCAGCGCTGACACTGGATCTCAGAGCAACCCGTCGCTTGTGCTCCCTGGATTCCACCGCTGTTCCAGGAATGTGCCAGAGCAGCAGTGCTGGGGCGTCCCTTCTTGGCTGCGCCCACTTTGGGGAGCCCAAGAGAGCCCGTCCTGCTCTCGGGGACCCCGGCATGAGTCTGGAGTCAACGCCAGGGGCGTGAGTCTGGATTTCTGCCAGCCCCGCTGAGAGCCGACTGTGGCTCTGAGAGTGCCCGGTCCCGGCGTGGGAAATGGAACCGAGGGCTTGCAAATCACAAACCCCAGCTCACCCTCCACAGCCCTGGGACGGCAGCCCCAGGTGTCAACAAGAGCAGCGACTGAGCCGGGCACCGCGGGCTGACATCACTGCTGGCTGGGCGAGAGGGAAGGGCAAGCTGCTGGGCAGCAACAGCGCAGGAGTCAAGATGCAGCAGGCAGTTCCCAGGGTACCTGCAATCCACACCTCTTTGTGGGGGGAGGGAGGATACACGCCGATCTCCCGCTACATGGGTGGGGTTGATTCTCCATCACCTGGTCCCATGTGCAGGCATGTGCCTGGGTGCACGGGGAGTGCACGGTGGGGCGTGACATGCTGCTGGAGTAGCTAGAGCACTTACACCCACTCCACGGACTGCCCCCGGGGCAAGGCCGTGGAGATGCAAGGAGGCCTGGCAAGAGATTCCGGCCCTGGGCCACTAGCAGGAGGGGGCTGGGCCTAGACACCTTTGCTCCAGCGTTCCCAAGGTCTCGATTAGCTGGCGCTATTCGCCTGGCTCAACCCATTACTCACTAGCCCTGGAGATCAGTGGCAACTTCTGACACTTCACCGCAGTTACTCCTGACTTACACCGGGGGGAAATGCAGCAGAATCAGGCTCCAGGCTTCAGTTCAAATAAGCTCCTCAAAGTCTGGATTCTTCCTTGTAACTTGTCCTGGCTTTCCAGCCCCTCCTCCCCCTGAGAGGAACTCTGGCCAGAGCAGGTATCCTGCAGACAGTTTAATTCTGCCTCGCTCCTGGCCAGGACCAGGGGCAGCATGGACTGGAGCAATACCAGTTAAAGGGTTAACTACAGAGAAGGCGCCGTCCCAGTGCTGGGTTGAAGGCAGCACCCGAATCAAATCACCTGTCCCAGCGGAATGTTCCCCCCAGCTTTCAGGCAAGGCTGCACCCTTGGCTCACTTCTGCTGCATTTACACCGCCGCCGTTCCATGGAGATCAACGCCCTGGCTCCTGATTTACCTCCCCTTCCCCGGGGGAAAAAGGATCAGGCCCATTGGCTCTGGTGCGGGTGCAGAGATCTAAATGAGGGGACATTTGCCTCTAGGGACCAGGTTCTCCAAAGAGCTTGTTCCCCCAGGGGGCCCCTTGGAGGCTGAGCTCTGTTGCAAATCAGGCCCCGGGGTGCTGACTCTGAGCACATTAGAATCCAGCTCTGAGCTCTGGGCAGCCTGCCGACGTGCACATTTCCGAGGTGATTCTTTCTCCAGCTCTTGGCTGTACGCTCACTCCCGCAGCCTGGCTAATTCAATGCTGCCCCCTTCAACCAACTGACCCCCTGACCCTTAGGTCACGTGACCCCTCGCTCTCGCTATCCAGTGCGTGAACGAGGTGGGGCGGGCAATGCTGTTTGGGCAGCCTGGGGTGCTAGATCCAGGTGTGGGGTCACACTTTAGACAAGCTGTGCCCAAGCTGGGGTGAGTCCGGAGAAGGGCAACAGAAGCGAGCAGAGATTCAGAGCGCCTGGCCTGTGAGGAAGGGGTAAGAAGCTGGGCGTGATTAGTCTGGAGAGAAGACGACTGAGGGGGGACCTGATACCACCCTTCAAATATGTTAAGGGGAAAGTTTTTTATTCATAGAATCATAGGAGATTACGGTGGGAGGAGGCCTCAGGAGTCATCGAGTCCAGCCCCCTGCCCAAAGCAGGGCCAGCCCCAATCAATCATCCCAGCCAGGGCTTTGTCAGGGCTGGTCTTTGAAACCCCTAGGGAACCCATCCCAGTGCTTCCCCACCCGCCTAGGGAAATCGTTTCCCCTAATATCCAGCCTAGACCTCCCCCACTGCAACTTGAGACCATTGCTCCTTGTTCTGCCATCTGCCACCACTGAGAACAGCCTCTCTCCAGCCTCTTTGGAGCCTCCCTTCAGGTAGTTAAAGGCTGCTCTCAAATCCCCCCTCACTCTTCTCTTCTGTAGATTAAATAAACCCAGTTCCCTCAGCCTCTCCTAATTCATGTTCCCCAGCCCCCTCAGCATTTCCACTGCCCTCTGCTGGACTTTCTCCAATTGGTCTGTCGGCTTCTTCCTGGTGTCCGCAGAAGGCAGGGCAAGACGTGAGGGGCTTACTCTGCAGCAAGGGCGACGTTAGGTTAGAAATTAGGAGAAACTCTCTAACGCTGAGGCCTGGGAAGCTCTCGAACAGGGTTCCCAGGAAGGCTGCGGTGTTCCCGTCACTGGAGGTGTTTAAGAAGAGGCTGGACAGACACCTGTCGGGGAGGGTGTCGAGTTCCTCGGTCCTGTCTCAGCACAGGGGCCTCTCGCGGCCCTTCCAGCCTGACATTTCTAGGGTCCCATGACGGTCGAGCTTCCTGCTGGCTGCTCCCCACCCTGATGCCCAGCCGGAGAGGGGGCAGTTCAGCCTCCGGGGGCCGTCCAGCCTGGGTTTTGTGGGTTGGGAGCTGGGCGGAGACCCCGGTGGGGAAGGTCCCTTTCCAGGTGATGGGAAAGGGTTTGAAGAGAGCTGGGGGTCTGGCTTGGTCGCTTGGCCCAGGGAACATCGGGGGTGGGATGGGGGGCGAGAAGAGATGGGTCGGCCCTGAATCCAGGCGTCATCAGCTGCAACCGGGCCTGTTGCACCACCTGGTGGCTCTGCTTGGGAATGGCATCCTGCCAGCTTGCCCCAGGCAAGTTGTTCTGGCTACCTCCACAGGGCAATTAAATGCCCGGGGCAGCTGCCAGGGCTGTAAAACTGCCCGGACTGGAGTCTGAGCTCTGGGACCCCGCAGGGGGGTGGGCCCAGTGCCCTGGTTCCATCCCCAGCCCAAGTGTGACCACGAGTCAGCTGATGGGTCTTTCATTGCCGTGTAGAGCTGGCCGTATGGGCCAGTGGCTGCGCCTCCCCGTACGGGCTGGCGGCTCTGGGACTCACAGGGTCTGTCTACATGGCTTGATGAAACATCCTGGCTCTCATTGAGTTAGCACACTCACCATGCAGCGTAGCCACGGCAGTGCGAGCGGCAGGACTGGCTGGCTGGCCTCAGCTGGACACGTCCTCAGACGGCAAGTCCCTCCAGCCCCGGGTGCGCCTGGAGCTACCTTCCATGTCTAGCCCACCTGCTCCATGCCAGGCAGCATGGGCACGTCTCCTCCATCTGGGAGTCCCCCACAGTTGCCCATGTGGTCACAGAACCAGTCCTCCCCTGTCTCCCAATCCCCTCCACTCTGATTCCATTATGTCCCCCAGTGCTGGGATCTTGGGGCGATGGGCCCGTCGGCCAGGCTGGGGTACCGGGACCGTCCCTCTGTAGCATGACAGCCTGATAGCACCGGGGGATGCTCCCCCAAGGGAAAGGAAAGGATGGCACTGGGGCAGCTCTTGGCTGCTGGACAGGGATGCCAGCAGGCCTCTCACCCAGGGCTCCTTCTCCTTGTGAAGGAATCTGGATGCCTCCCTCTGGCCTGGCCCGGCTAGGACAGATCTCAAGAGGATGAAGGTCTAGGATTAGCAGCCAGGATGGTGAAGGTTGTCCCCCCCCATAGGCAATTTTTCTCCCCCTTGCTCCTCTTCTGCCCTCAGTAACCTCATGAACCCCTCCCCCCGGAGGCTCCATTGCACAGCCTCTGATCACTAGTGCAGGGGCGCTGCCGGCTGGACTGACCACATCTAATCACTTTGCTGAGGGCCAGTGTGCTCCTGTGACATGGCACGACTCACCTCCATGAGCACTGGACACTGTGGGAAGTAGCTTTTCAGCTCTGGACAGCTCTCTTCTGCCTCGTGTCACGCCCACTGTTACCTATTTTTCCTCCACCATGTCCCGCTCAGACCATGGCATCCTCCCTGTTAGGTTCTTCCCTGCCGCAGGGCCCTACACTCTCGCAGGGCCCTACACTCTGGGGTCCTCCCCCTCTGGGAACCCCCAAACTCATAGACCAATCTTGCCTCAGTGACCCACTGCCAGTCTTCATCTAGCCGCTGCCACAGGGCCAAGCTGCAGTCTGAAATGGCAACTCCTCAGTGGACCTGCTGCCTTTTTACCTGTCCCAGCTGCCCTCCTGCCTCAGACCTTGCCTCAGGCTCTGCAGCCTGGGAGCTTGCCTTGCCAGAGCTTCCCCAGCTCTGCCTGCCTTTCATAGAATCATAAAATACGAGAACTGGAAGGGACCTTGAGAGGTCATCACAGCAGGACCAAGCGCTGCCTAGATCCTCCCTGACAGGTGTCTACCCAACCTGCTCTTCAATATCTCCAGTGATGGAGATTTCACAACCTCCCTAGGCAATTTGTTCCAGTGTTTAACAACACTGACAGGAAGTTTTTTCTAATGTCCAATCGAAACCTCCCTTGCTGCAATTTAAGCCCATTGCTTCTTGTCCTATTATCAGAGGCCCTCCTCCTTATAACACCCTTTTAGATACTTGAAAACTGCTATCATTCATGTCCCCTCTCAGTCTTTTCTAAACTGAACAAGCCCTTTTCTAAAAGAAACAAGTTTTCCCTCATAGCTCATGTTCTTTAATCATTTTTGTGGTTCTTCTCTGGCCCTTCTCCAATTTCTCTCTATCTTTCTTGAAATGCGGTGCCCAGAACTAGACACAATGCTCCAACTGAGACGTAATCAGCACAGAGTGGAGCGGAAGAATGGCTTCTCGTGTCTTGCTCACAACATTCCTCTTAATGCAGCCCAGAATCACATTTGCTTTTTTTTGCAGTTGTGTCACACTATTGACTCATAGGGTGTGTCTAGACTACATCCCCTTTTCAGTAAAGGGATGTAAATTAGGCACGTCGATATTGCAAATGAAGCCGGGATTTGAATTTCCTGCACTTCATTTGCATAATGGCAGCTACTGCTTTTTTTCAAAACGCCTTTTTTGACCCCCCCCCCCAAAACCTCAGTTTAGACAGGGATCTTTCGAAAATAAAACCCTTTTTTGAAAGATCCTGTAAACCTCATTTTTTGAGGCATACAGGATCTTTCAAAAAAGGGTTTTATTTTCAAGATCCCCGTCTAAATTGGCATTTTTTTTCAAAAAAAGCCCAGTTTTTTACCAAAAAAGGGATGTAGTCTAGACACACCCATAATTAGCTTGTGGTCCACTATGCCCCCCTAGATCTCTTACTGTGGTACTCCTTCCTAGACAGTCACTTCCCATTCTGTATGTGTGAAACTGATTGTTCCTTCCTAACTGGAGCACTTTGTATTTGTCCTTATTAAACTTCATCCTATTTACCTCTGACCATTTCTCCAGATCATTTTGAATTATGACCCTATCCTCCAAAGCACTTGCAACCCCTCCCATCATCTGTGCCCAAACTTAGTAAGTGCACTCTCTATGCCAATAGCCAAATCGATGAAGATATTGAACAGAACCAGTCCCAAAACAAACCCCTGCAGAACCCCCTTCCCTGTGTCAGGAAGCCTCTAGTTTCCCTAGCAGCCAGCTCCCTTCTGCTCCACAGTTGGAGCAAGAGTGAGTCCATGTTTTGCCTCCCCTTCAGGAGCCTTTATTTATTTAGAGCCTCAGCTGGGCCCTAATTGGCTAATATCTGCCACAGCTGCTGGCTCCACCGGCTCCAGCCCTCTCCCAGGGCTGGGTGAAGACACCCTGTCACAGCTCCTTACACCCGGCTTGAGCAGAATTTGTGTTCCCTGCCAATATTTCTTATTAAAGAAGTAACAGGGGTCAAAGGGTAACAGCTAGTCAGATCGCAACCCGAGGACTCCTAGATATGAAGTGTAACTAGGAATCACGGCTCCCATGACTGAAAAGCAGCCATCACTGGGGTGGAACGCAGCAGCTGCTCAACAGCACACAGCATCCCCGCACTACATTATGCTGCATCTAGCATAGCTGGGTACTCGCTATCACTGCTGAAAGATCCTCCTGCCCCCTTGGCTGTGCTTGGCCTGCTCTCTAGGGACGGGGTTTGCTGAAGAACTCCCTCCCCTCTGCACCTGCCTGTCTAGCAGAGCTCCCACGGGGAAGGCTGAGCGCTCTGGGGGAACTGCCCCATCCCAATGCATCTATCAGCACCAGTGACTCCCCACCCAGCAGCCCCTTCACCGCCTCACTGCAAGGTGTTAACGTGACCCTGAAATGGCGCGCCATTAAACGGCTCTACTGAGGTTCGCCTGCTCAGTGGGGACAAACGCCCCCTCCCATCCTGCCAACCTTTTGCTAAGAATACAGAAAAGGGAAAGCAGGGCACGCCTTTGAACAGTACAGTTTAAGGGGTTTGTTTAAATGCCATCCCGGGTTGCCTGGAGCTGGAGAGAGCTTTTCCAACAGGGGTTCTCCGAGAGCTTTTGCTTGGAAAATATTTTTGACAGTGATGATCCCACACCACAAGTGAAGAACACCCTCCCCCCCATACTATGCCCCCCAGCTCTGAAGGCAGCACTGCCACCAGCAATAGTGCAGAAATAAGGATGGTGATACCATACCAAGCTTACTTCAGAGTGGCTGCTGGGGGCGACGCTGCCTTTAGAGCTGGGTTCCTGGCCAGCAGCCGCTGTTCCCCAGCCACGCAGGTCTGAAGCCAGCACAGAAGGAAGGGGGCATTACTAAAGTTAGCAAAACTCCCCTATCCCAGAAGACCATCTTGTTATGACAATCGTGTGGCCCACTGAGACAAAGGAAGGCCACCCATGCAGCCTACTCACTAACCTAGGTTGCCCATTGCTGGTTTAGGGCATTACTTTTATTTGCCTCTTTCTGGTCACAGCAGGGTTGCAAAAGATGCCACGTTGGCCGGCTAAGCCAGACTCTGATTAACCAGAAGGCAAAGGAAGAGAAAAGAAAGAGGAGAAATAAGGTGGGGAAGGAAGAGGGCACACCCTGAGTGTATTGGAGGGGGTGGAGGAAAGTTGCACATTTCAGGTGGTGTTTGAGGTTCAGCCCAAGTTACTGGAGGTATGGTCTGGATGCCTCCCTCTGGCCTGGCCCAGTTAGGACACATCTCAGGCCAAGGAAGGTCTAGGGTCCCAGGCAATGGAGGAGATAGCAGCCAGGATGGGGAAGGTCGATCCCCTTTCTCCCAGTCAGTTTTTCTCCCCAAAGTCTCATTCTTTGAGGGCCCCACAAGGGAGGGGAATGGAACAGCCCAGCCCCTTGTTAATTTATCCACAACTTAGGCCTCGTTTCCAGCACACCCATTTTGGCTCGCTGGTTTCCCGACTTGCTTTTCTTAACACGATCTTAACTCAGCACTGGGGCTTGATCAGGGGCATTTTGTTGGGACCAAGTTGGTCTCATCAGTTTTCCTGTCATCCCTTGTGGGTGCTCACTTGCCGAGCGGGGCCCAATGCAGCTGCGGCTGGAAGGGAACAGAGAGTGGTGCAGCTAGCAGGTAGATGGCATTATTCCTGGTTTGTGACAGGCTGGGAGCTGGAGGCTTATGCTGCTGCCAGCTCCCTGGGTCTGCTGCTGGATTCTGCCTGGGGCTCCTTTGCTCAAACCCTGGGTCCACCTGGCTCAAAGGCACCCAGAGCCCACAGCCGGAACTGGCTGGTGTGTGGGGTGGAAGCAGGGACCCCTTTAGCTGGACCAGAGTCCCACAAAGGGCCCATCACACTGGCCTCGGGTGGTGAGAGCTGAGCTATGGGCAGGGCATTGGGCCAAGCTCTTGGGGGTGTCAGAGACTGGCATGTGGGCAGTCATGCCTAGTGGTTGGAGCAGGAGAAAGTTTGGCAGGAGGTCAGATGCCCCTGGTCAGTGCTGGGAGCAGAGCTCAGGGGCAGCGCTGGGAGCAGAAGCTGGGAACTGGAGCCCTGTGGCTCTCAGTCTCCATGGGCTGGGGAGGGGCTGCTGGGTGTGAGGCAGGCTGCTGCCAGCAGGGAGCTGGGCCCTGTCCGGAGGCTAAGCCTTCAGCCAGGTGGCTCCAACCAGGCCGCTGACCCCAACACCCACCCTGGCCTGGATGGGATTGCCTGTGCCCAGGATCGCTCTTCCGCACGCCCCGCCAGGCCTGGGGTTGCTTCTTGGGCACCAGCCATGGGCAGGCAGTTGAGGGGCAGGAGCATGGGGCGAGGGGGGGGGGACTCACCAGGAGCAAAGGGGTCAGAGAGCAGAAGCTGGGCAGGGAACGTGCCAATGCACAGCTCACCCACTAGGGGGCAGTGGGCCCCCAGAAATAGGCCTGCACCTGCTCCCTTGGACTGGAGGGCTCCCCCCGTTCCAGCTTGCTCCCCCTCTGCCCATCCACCTCTATCCCTCCCAGCCCCCCCCCAGGTATCTTTCCCAGCCTGCGTGGGGCAGGAATGATCACCCCCCCGCCCAGCTGGTGTGACCAGGCTTGCATGACCCCTTAGCTCTGCCCCAGTGCCTGGCTAGCTCTGCTGGTGCAGGAACCTGGATGCTCCCTGTAGGGCACAGGCAGATCTCTCCCCCGCCTCCCATCCTGGGATCTGGATGGGTCATGGCTGCTGCCCTGTCCATGGGCTCAGGACTCTGGTGGTGCCCCGGGTCCGAGCTGGCCCAGGGGCCATGGGGCCTGCTGCACTAGCCCAGACTGTCGCTGTGATGCAGGCCCAGTCGTGGGAGCCACTTTGCTCCTGAGGAGTTTTAGGTTAGTCGGATCCCACCCCCGCCCCAGCTTGGGAACGCGAAGTCATGGGCTCTGGAGCACATGGCTTGGCCTGCAGCGATTTATCCCAAAGGCCAGGCATGTTCTCCTGTCCCGTGGAGGCTCCGGAGTCCCCAGCTGCCCCCCGGCTCAGGCTAACGGGCTCCAGTGGGGACCATTTCCACCCAGGCTGTCACCTGACCCAGAGCCCCAGCTCTCCCTCCCCCTGCTCCCTGTGCAGCCCCTCCATGCACAGCGCAGCCCCACCCCTCGTGCTGCAGCCGGGAGCGGACAGGCAGAGCTGCGGGAGCGCTCCGGGAAGCCACCTCGCGACATGTCTGTGGAACGGGCCATGTGGGCAGCTGCTGATGGAGCCGTCTGTGGCCATAACCCTCACTTCCCCTCCCCCTCCTGCGGGCCCATGCCAGGGCCAGGCGCATGCCATGGGCCACGGTGGCTGAGCCGGGTGCTGTCTCTGCTAACTGCCAAAAAGATGGCCGACCCTGCAGAAGTGATGGATTCATCTTCCGGGACTGACTGTGCCAACTCATCACACTGGCCCATGGGCCCCCTCAAGCACTGCCCACCCCAAAGCATGAGGCCCAGAGCAGTCACCCCGATTCACCCGACCCAAGGGGTGGTTCCTCCCTCAGCTTCCAGGGCTTCCACCCTGGGCTCCCCACCCTCCTTCTCCGGGCTCCAGTTCACGCCCACAAAGTTTGTTCCCGCTTTCCTGTCAGAGCATGGCTCCCCAGACTCCACTAGACCTGGCTCTCAGCCCTTATCCCCACAAGATGAAACATCTGCTCCCTCCCTGATCTTTTTCAGATAGTGCTCTGCGCCTTGCTTTATGAAGACCCGGCTTCTCCCCAGCTGGCTTTGATCAGCCTCCTGGTGATCCAGGGCTGGTGAAGCCAGGGTTAGCCTGTGTGGGGTTGAGGCAAGTGGACTAGATGGGAGATGCCCAGTGGTCACTCCAGCACCCCCTGCTGGGTGAGGCTGGGACTGGAGTAGCTGGGAGCTGCCCCATAGTCAGAGGGAGAGGCTGGGCCTGCAGGCCCCTTGGTGCCGAATGAGTCCCCTTCCCCTGCTGACCCCAGCTCTGCCCGCAGCAGCGAGTGGCTCGTGGCGGCCAGGCGCCAGTGAATAGGTGGATCCTAATGATCTCACTCCAAACATCTTCTTTCCTACCCGGGGGAGGCTCAAATGGGAAGGCTGCGGCGGGAGGTCAGGCGGAAAGGTCAAAGGGGGGAAACTAGGGCACCAGATGTTTGCAAAGCGTTTAAGAAAGAAAAGAGTCCCGGCGAGAAGAGGAGGCTGGAGCGTGGGGGAGCCAGGCGGAAATGTGGTGATGGGGCTTGTTAGCACCGGGAGACAGGGATCGATCCAGGCCTTAGTGAGGGTGAATCCTGCTGCACCGACCCACTAATGAACAGGGGGAAAGACTCACTTGCACCCTTCTTCTCCTGGTGGGAAGGAAGGGGCGCTTCCAAATGGCAGCGCGGGCTTTCGCTCCATCTCGGCAGGCTTGGGGCCCAGGAGCTGGTCCGCTCGGCTCAGATGTGGCACTGTACACCAATGACACGAGGGCGGGGGGGTCTCGGCTGGGTCCGTTGGGAGTTGGTCCCCATTGTTCAGCAGGAGGGGCCACATGGGAGAGAGGTGCAGGATTTGAATAGCAGGGGGTGCAGCAGTTCAGATTCAAGGGGCTGCCTGTGGGAGCCCAGAACTAGTGGAGGCTAGGGCAGGAAAATCAGGGGCAGCAAAGGATTGAGACCAAGGGGCATCGGCAGAGTTGTGGGTACGAGCTCCGGCGGGCCCTGGTGTCACAATTGAGGGGCATTGGAAGAAATGGGTATGTGGGGAAGGCGGCAAGACTGGAACTGTAGGAGTCTGAGGGCTGGGACTGACGGGCACCAGCAAAACTCTGGGTGTATGAGACACCTTGGACAGGGACAGGGACAGGGACAGGGAGAGTGAGTTTGATTTGTACCAGCCCAGTGCGTGGGACTTCTGCCCAGTGGAAGGGCCCAGCTGGGAGTGACTGAAATCCGGCTTCATGGGGCCATTGTGGGAGGCCTTTTTGTGCCTGTGAGAAATGCTGACGCCCACCAGAGGTGTGCTTCCCTCAGCAGGCAGCAGCAGCTTTATAAGGGCGACTCTCCAAAGAATGTTAGGCTGTCTGAACCAGGTGTCACAATAGAGGTTGGGTGCTGAAAACGTGGCTCTCCACCTCTCGGGGGCATGTCTACACTAGGAAACAATTTCGAAATAACTAAAATCAATTAAAAAACTCCCAAAATAACAAAATCGAAAGAGCATGTCCTTGCTACGGGGAAAGCCTCGAAATTAGTCGGAGGCAGGCTCTGTTAATGTGGATGCGCTACCTTGATTTACAGCCCCAGGATGCTCTGAGGAGTAAATAGTTTGAATGACTCTGGGGAGTCATTATTTTGAAATAGCTGCACCGGAGCGTCCACACTACCGTTATTTCGGAATAACTGTTTTGAAATTAGCGTTGTTTCCTGAGGAAAGCAGGAATACAGATTTAAAAATCAGCGGCCTGTTATTTCGAAATAACAGGCTTGGTAGTGTAGACGCGCCGCTTCTTAATTCGACCTAAGGGGGGTTATTTCGAAATAAAGCCCTAGTGTAGACCAGGGTTGGTAGACCAGCCACCAGACTCAGCCCCAATGCATCATGGGAATCCCTGGCTGCCTGTGTGGCTATGGAACATCCCTTGCACCTCTAGCAGTCTGCTCCCTCTCTGCGTGAGGCAGCTGCCGGTTTGTGCCGAGGAAAGCTGACGTTCGCCTCCCCGCTCACAGTCTTTGCTGGAGACTTTACCTGGCCCTCATTTGCTTTCTTGGAACCTATAAAATGTTTACAAAAGGAGTTCTCACAGAAAGCTTGCGGCTTCCCGCCACACATGGAAAACCGTAACATGGCCTGGTGGTTAACACAGGGTTGTATTGCTTTGGTGAGGAGTGGGGGAGACATTTCATTGCTCCGTGCCTCAGTTTTTCCTTCAATACAATAGGGACAGCACTGTGACCCTCATTCAGGGGCGGGGTGGGTGTGGGTGGGAATGAATGAATGTTTGCAAAGGGTCTAGAAAAGATCAAAGGTCAATGACTTGCCACCCCCCGGCTCACTCACAGACGCCAGGTCTCCAATGGCCCAGCATGGTGCCCTTCCCACAGTGCCCGCGCAGCCTGCGACTGGTGTCCCTTCGTGCAGGGGCTGGTGGCTAACGGCAGTTGGAGCTGGTGGCTTCACCGGGCTGTCATTCACTCTACATACGTTTACAAGGGCCGGCTTTGTGCAGTTTCGAATTCTCTGTGTCTCTCTCCTTTCTCTGCTTCCTCTCTCCCCGCCTTTCTCTCGGTCCTGCTGGCTCTGGTCTCCCCCCAGCCTCTCTTGCCCTCTCCTGGTGGAGGCTAGTCCCGTGAGGGGTGGGAGCAGGGGATGAATTTCATCTGACCCATTTGGATTCTGGGCTGGGGCCCAGAATTTAGCCTACTCCTGAGGGCCCCACTAATGCACTGGCCTGACATGCTGACCAGCCCCTCCACACTCCTGGACAGGCCCCCTCAGGGGAATGGCGGCATCGCCGTGGCAACCACTGATGGTCAGCATCTTAGTGACCTCTGAGACCTGGCAGAAGCCCTTTCCCCGGCTGGGGTCACAGGGGTCAATCAATCTCATTGCTATGCGGAGGGCCCTCTCCAGGCTGGCCAGCGCCAGCCGTTGGGTCCGAGGTGGGAACTGGAGAGGAAGAAAGAACCAGAGACCAGGGCCAAAGGAAAGCAAAGGTCGGAGAGAGCGGGAGAGCAGAAGAGACGTAAATAGCAGAGAAGAGGAAACCAGCGACGTTTCATTCTCAGGAGGGGGGAGCCCACCCTGGAGCTGTTTCGCTCCCCGCCCCGGGCAGCTGTCACCAGGCTGGGGAACCCCGGGCAGCAAGCTGGATTCACTCAGCCGCTTCTCTGCCCGCAGCTCGTGCCGGTCCCTGGCCTGGTTCTGCCCCGCAGGTGCTAGGGTACGTCCCCATCCTGGTGAACTGCCACACCCAGCAGGTGTGTGCTGGTGATGGGGAGGGCTGATTGTTCCAGTAAATCCCCCCATCCAGCTCCTTCCCTGGTGATACCACGTCTGGCCACCGAGAGTCACCAGACAGCTGCGGGATGACAGTGGAGACGGGAGGGGCTGGAGGCCTCATTCAATCCATTCCCATGGTTGAGAGGTGGGGAGGAGAGGACTAAGATAAAGGGGAAGGGGAGCACAGATTCATGCCTCGATTTCCCCTCCCCCAAAAGATACCAGCATTCAACTTTCTCCATCCCATAATGCCATCCATATCCCATAATATTTGCACTCAAAAAAATCCCACAAACCGGCATCAAAGTGTCGCATGGTGATAAGGAATTGGGGAGAGGGGCGGAGATGAGCTGTTAATGGGGTTGTGGGGAAATTAATGAACATTTTTTTTGGAAAATCTCCTTTTTACACTCCCCCTGCCTCTCTTCCGGGAGCTGGGGTTCCTTTCTCACCCTTCCCCAGTTGCACCTTTGCGGCTAGACTCTTCCATGACCCAAATGTCAAAGACCCAGCCCCGTCTCTGTCAACCCAGGAGGGCTGGAGAATTATTGGCTGGTGAGACTGGCTGGGTGGGCTACAGCAGACTTCTTTTCCCAGATGAGACGTGCCCAAATCTCCATCCTGGAGCTGCAAAGAGATTCAAGCTTTGTTATTCATTTAGTGCTGCCTCTGGCCCTGAAGGTTCAAACCGGGATCAACTGCCCTGAAATGCCACCCGCAAGCTTGTCTTTGACAGGCGTGCACAGGACAGAAGAGGAATCATACTCAAATGTTCCTTCACCTGCAACATCCAGCCCAGTGCTGCAGAACCAGGTGGCTTGAAGAGTCTGTCTGTGAATGGTGTGTGTTGCTGCCTCACAGCACTGGTATTGCAAGGAATAAATGCCCCATTGCTTATCAGTGTGTTGTAGCTGGTGGCATTGAAGTCTGTGGCCAAGCCTACACTACCAACTTCAGGCAATGCAAGTCACATCCGTGGACAGCTGTCCAAGTTTGTATCGTGCTTGGGCACATGCACAGTGAGCTGCTTGTGTTGGTGTTGTGTGTGAGGAGTGCTTGTGTCTTTGCAAAGTGTGGTTCACTCACTGTCCCACATGGCGCTACCCAGCCCAATGCCTTCTGGGAAATTTTCACGTGTTGTGATAGAAATGACTTGCACAAAGGTCTCTGAGAGCCACGGATCAAGATTCCAGCAATCAACTTTCTCCATCCCATAATGCCATCCATATCCCACAATTTTTGCATGTTAAAAAAATCCCACAAACCGGCACGCCATTTTTCCATTTCCACCATCTCTGCCGGAAGCACAGAGCCTGCAGATTCCTATTTTCCTGTATTTGTAGACCCACAAGAAATACTGCAATGATGGGGAGCATATGGATTTCTTTGAGGACCGTTTGCTAAGGAACATGTGAAAACCAATTCCGGAGCATTCATGGAGCAGCTGCAGGTGGTGGAGTGCCGTTTCTGGGTGAATGCATCATAATGTCAGCTTGGGATGGTGAGCAGAGGTTCAGAACTTTTGGATTTGGAAAGCAGTTGAGGTAGAAGTTTGCAGTGCTGGTTTGCTGCCGGGCAGTGAGAAATCATTCTGGAGTTGGAAAACCCACAGTGGGAGCCGCTGCCATGTAAGCGTGTAGGGCCATTAATCATCTCCTGCTGCATGGGACAGCGACTCTTAGAAACGTGCAGGACATAACGGATGGATTTACAGCCATGGGGATGTCAGGGGCAAAAGATGGCACTGCCAGGCTTCCAACAAGGGCGGCTGGGAACACAGAGTCACAGCCGGAGCAAAGCTGAGTAGCAAAGAAGCATGTAGTTAGGTTCCAGCCAAAGGTCAGTACCAAGGATTAGAGTTTGAGTTGGGTGGTAAAGTTACAAATTAAGTTTCCTCCGAGGTCTAAGGTGTTAAGGAGCAGGAAAGGTGATATAGAAGATCCACGCAGTTATGTAGATGCTTCCTGGAATGCCCCTTGAGTTTATATAGGGCATGGCACCAATCAGAAGCCAGGAGGCTGATGCCTGTCAGACCCCTTCAGGTGGGATATCTGCATCCACAGCCACTGATAGGCAGTGGTAAGCAAGGCAATGCCAGCTACCCGATAGCTCTGCAGGCCTGGGTTCTAGACCCCGAGGGGCCTTCCAGGCTACAGCCTAACCTTGCCTTGGGGAACATCCCCCGTGAGGATTACACCTCTGCACTTACACAAGTAGGTCACCAGGAATGTGCCACTAGTATCAGTGTGGGCTGTTCAGGGAAAGGGTAATGTCTTTAAGAGCACAGGATTGTTCATAAAGCTGCAAACAGGGACTGGTGGATTATTGTGGGCAATATCAAAATGCCCATAGTGACCCTGGAGGACTGTGTCAGAGTGCTGAGAGAGCCAGCATGCTGGTCACTGCGAGTCCAATTAGTTCCCTAGAGAAGGGCCTGAGTGAAGGAAGCTGGGGGGTCCATCCTAGCTATGGAGCAAGCCAGCCTTTTAAATGGGAGACTAGCAAGGTACATGGGAAGGAAGGAGACCGGGACAAACATCGCCGGGGTAAAGGGAGATCCCTGCCCAAAGGAAGTGATGTGTGTATGGCACCCAGTGAACAGAATTGCTGCATGGGACTGTAAAGAGACAGTGGTTGAGGCAACACTAATAATCTACACCAGGGCTACTCAACTTTGGAAGCCCCGGGGGGCCACAATGATACAGCACATGCCGAGGGCCGCAACTTAAGTGTGGTTGCATATACATGCAAATATATGTGCAAATATATGCAAACAGCTTCTTTCACACTGACAGGCATGAATGCAAAGATTAAGGCAAGCCTACACAACACACAGGCCCCATATAAGTCCGTTCTGCTGATATTAATAAAATGCAACATTTACCCGATTTCCACCCATATGATAGCACTTTTAGTGAGCAATAACTACTAAACTGCATATCAACAGAAGACCATTCTACTGACTACTTTTTTGTTTTGGCTCCCACCAGCAGGCTGCGTGTTGAGCCCCGCGTAAATCCAAACTTGCACCGCGGGCCACAAACAAACGGGCCGTGGGCCACGTGTTGAGTAGCCCTGATCTATACCTTGGTGTTTGCAAACTGAAGGTGTTAGAGCCATTTGCACAAGAAGACAGGAGCTGAGGGTCTCATTACCTCTCACAGACTATCCTTTCCTTCCCTGGCTCATGAAGCTGTATGCTAGCCATCCTGATAGACCCAAGGAAGGATTCAAGTACTGGCTCAGCAAGTACAGAACAATGGTGGAATGTGCTTTTGGTCGGCTGAAGGGATGCTGACGGTCTTTACTCATGCGCTTGGATCTCAGTGCGAGAAGTACTGCAATGGCTATTACTGCCTCTTTTGTCCTGTGCAATAGCTGTGAAGCCTGGTGACTGTCAGAGTGCAGGTGAAGCAGCTGTCTGCTGACTTTGAACTGCCAGACAGAACGGCTATTGCAAGAAGGCAGCGTGGAGCTGAGTGGTGGAAGGAGGCTTTGATAAAGCACTTTAACAGGCAGCCCCAAGACTGTTCTGTGCTGCATTGTTCTCTGAGTCTGGAGCGTTGGGTGCTGCTAACAACTGTGTAGTGCTTGGATGTACTTTGGTAAATATGTTCTCTTGAACCTATGGATGATACTGGTGTTTGGTGTGCATTTACGAGGACACTTTGGTTGCCATTCTGCATTCTCCGGTACTTATTCTGAACTAGAACTTTATTGAGTGGTGAAAACAGTGCAAAAAATGCATAAAACCCACACAGGCAATGTAAAGGAAACTTTTAACATAAGTCAACAGGTTGGAACTTTAGAATTGGAGAGTGCAGATATTTCTGTCCATTTCAGTGCACAAACATCTCCCTTATGGCTGTACATACATCATCTGAAAAAGTGGGTTTTACCCACGAAAGCTCATGATACTAGATATATATTTTTGTTAGTCTCTAAGGTGCTACAAGACCAGTCTTTTTTTAAAGTTAAGACTAACACGGCTACCTCTCTGAAACACCAGTTGTAGTTCTCACAGAGATGTGAAGATGTGATTCTTCTCCTCTGTCCTCTGGCATGGAGTGATAGGGGTAATGATGCAGCCCATAATGCCATGTGGTATGTAGGGAATTGCTACTATGGAGTTCTTCAGGGTCTGCACATGGCAGAGAATCTGGGATTTTTGGATCTGTAGGTCAGCCAGGGTCTGCAGTTTTGGGGTTTGCTGCCTGTGAAGCCCCATTATGTCCTGATGCATTTCCCTCTCTGGTGGGACTCCTGGACTTTTTCCTGTCTGCTCTATCTTTCTCTAGGCTTCATCATATTGGCTTTCCAAGCTCTTTGTTCAGAGTCCAGAAGTATAGACCATGCCTGGATCTAGACACAGCACTTTCCTTCTCAGGGTCCCTGGTTTCTTTCCAAGGAGTTTACTTCTCTTATCCATACTCTTGAACTTCTGTTTGCAGGGTAGCTGCATTGGCATGGACTAGTCTGACCCTGCTGGGTTGCAGAGCGCTCTGGTCTGGGGCATTTTACCCTGCTGCAAAGGTAGCATCATTCATCTGGCGTAGCTGGTGTCAAGCCACTGGTAAGTGACAACTTATGCAACATCTTGGACCTGAAAGCACTTCACAAACCAGGTTCCAGCAGCAGCACTGAAATGCAGCCACTGCTGGGGTACAGCCACTGTCATATTCATGGAACAACAGGGAAGAGAAGGGAGAATTTGGCCGAGGAATACAAAATGCAGCTATCTCTGAGCTGGAGGCCATCAGTCACATGCATGGAGCCGCAGGTGAAGGAATGGAGATTCTGGCCAGGGACCCCTTCTCTTATAGCCTCTTTCTGGGTCACCCCAAGCAGACGGGCCTTGGCTTCTATGGTCACATAAGCCAAGCGACTCCAGAGGGACTCGGTGTGTTTGCTCCAGACGGATGATTAGGTGATTGCAGGGGGACTTGCCATGTCTGATGCTCGTGGCACTAAGCTGTGTCCTCCAGCAAATGATAAAGCAAAACCCAGCTTCTCCTCCCCTCCCCTGCTCCTGTCTGTCTCCCCTCACATCCCCTCCCGCTGAGGCTTGAGGTTGAAGTCTGGGAAGAAGAGACGCTACGTCTCCAGCCTTGAACCGCACTGACCTCAGAAGGGGGGACTGCTGGGAACAGTCCCCGCCCGCAGCTCTCCGAGCCTCCTGCAGAACAGGCCAGGTCACCCAGAGATGGGGGAGTTTCCGGCATTTACCAGTACGGCTGATTGGGGCTGGGTGTGTAACCGGACCGCCCCCAGCCTCTGCTGCTAATAGGGTGCACTTTGGTGCATTTCTCTAGCTGCCCTCTCAGCCAAGTTATTGCCCCCTCCCATCCCACAGGGATTACTATAGGTCAATGGTGGGCATCTGGTGGTGGAGTGGCAAGGGGGCAGAGATGGGGCAACTCTCCTTTCCGGAACCCAGGTGCTCTTGCTCAGTGTCTCTTGGGATTGTCCTGCACCATGCGCCCTCTCCGTGAGCAGCGACCGCAGAACGGCTGGACTAACCCGGACAGAACGGCTTTCAGCCGGGTTAACGCCAGCGATTATGCAAATTGGCCCCTTCTTTCTTAGCCGCTCTGCTCCCTGCATGTGTCAGTAACAGAGATGTCTGTAGTCTCCTGCTTTCGAGTCAGCACCAGAGCCATCTGCTCTGCCTGGCTGGTCCAATCCTGCTTCCATGACACCCGTGTGACCCCAGCAGGCCTGCATGGAGGTGAGAGCCTGCTGCAGCCAGTGGGACTGTGCATGTGCCATCAAGAGCAGAAACTTTGGAAGTTTTATTGCAGTGGATGATGCCGGAAAAAGCCCAGCGTAACTCTAAGTCCAGGAGGACTCTCTGGCACTCACAGATGGAAAAAAATATTGTTTTTATGCGGGGGATTGGGTGACATTTGGTAGAAACAAATGGGTATTCCAGCTGCCTGCCATTCAGGCTAGAAGAGGAAAAAATCAAGCGCCCCTTCGTTTAGTGGCAGTGAAACAATGGAAGCCACCATCCAAAGACTAGACTGACTCCAAACACAAGGGCTGGGTTTTGGTTTGGTTGCAGTTAGGTCTGTGTCTTTGTGGGGCAGAAATAAAAAAATCCAGCAGGAAAGGAGAACAAACAAGCAGTAGCACCAGAGACACGCCTATAGCATGACCCCAAGTGACAGCCAAGAGAGAGGTTTTGGGCAGAGTGCAGGCTGGAAGGAGGCTTGGAACTGCGAGCAAAGACACCATCTCAAGCTGTGCATTTCCTGCTGCGTTTGGGAAGAAGGATGTTCTACACTCTCTGTGAATAGACAGGACTTCGTTACAGAAATACTTGACTCTATCATCAATCTCGCCTCCCCACAACAACCTGCAAGGCCCTGCAGATTGGCTGAGACGGGGGAGCAATATCTTGTTGTTTTAAAAAACAACCAACTTTGATCGGGTGTCACCATGACACGGTGACTCGGGAGCCCCACCAGGCAGTCTGTCCTGAGCGGGGTTGCACTTTCCACCTCAACTATCCTGTGGGACAGAGGGATTATTCCATTTTATGGTGGGCGAGCCAGCTCAAGGTCACACAGCGAGGCAGGGGTGGAAAATCCAGGAGCCCTGGTTCCCAGACCCCTCCAAGACAAACTCCTGCCCAGATCTAGGGATAGAATCCAGCTATTCTGGCTTGCAGCTGTCCCCTCCCTAGACACTAGACTCTGCTACCCCCCCAAACACGTAGATCCAGCCCCATGCAAACCCTTATCACACTGGCTAGCTTCTCTCAACAAGCTCCTTCCAAACTTAGTTTGTAAGTAGGATGAAGCTGGCCTGCTTTGGAGCTTTTACCCATGTCCCATTCCTTCCCAGGTGGTTTCTGGGCCTGGTTCTGATCTCACACAGCTTCGCCTCAGTGGAAACACTCCTGATTTATGGTCCAATCTCAGACAGGTGGGGCAGGGCCTAAACAGTTTTGAAGGCAGCCGCCTAGCAAAGCCGAGGGCACTTGCTGAAATGCATCCAGCACGTGGCAGGACCAGGCCAGAATTGGGTGAGCTGCAAATCAGGCCCCGTGGGGAAGGCATGTGGACCCTGTGCCCCATCCCCGGCCCCGTGGGGCGCCCAGCCCTGGCAGCACTGCATGTGCTGTTCTCTGGGTCTCCTTGCTGCGCGGTCGATCCCCAGACAGGCTCCGTGCTGTGCTGTGTGCGCGCTTTCTGGCCCATTGATTTCCCTGAGTAAGTGAGTTTGTATGGATCATGCAGCAGGCAGCCCCGGCTGCCCATCGGCAGAGCCGCGCCGGGGGGAGGGGAGAGAGAGCTGAGCAGAATCAATGCGCAGAGTGTGAAGTGAATTAATGGAAGACGTAGGGGCCGGCTGACAAGGCTGCGGGGACCCGGCCGCCCTCTGGGGGCTGGCTCCAGGCCGCGCAAGCTGCTGCTGCATGGAAGCTGGGGACAGGGTGGGGGTTCGGGGTGGCGGGAGGAGGGCAGAGATGCCCCGGCTTCTGTATCCTTATGGTGGTTGCATATTTGCGGGGCTGGGGAGGGGAAGAATGGGATCTGACCCTTGTTGGCGTTCACAGGTAGGGAGCAATGGGAGCCAAGCTGCCCTGGAGGACAGGGAGGGTGAAGGGGCAAAGGTCACAGAAGAGCAGTATGAAATGACCCTGGATTACTGCTACCCGAGGAGTGTGCCAGGCCTGAGGCTGATGGTCTCATCTCTCTGGACTGATTCCTTTCCAGAGGCGTTAGCAGGTGGGCGTGTGGGCAGAGCCGGCTGGAAGGTTTTTCTGACAAATCGTTTTTTGGGGGGTGTCAAAAAGCGCTGATTTATCGAAACTGAAATTCTTTGCAGAACAGGGTCAGGGCCGACCGATCATCCGACTTTAAAAAAGGTCCGTGTGAAAAAAAAGTTTCCAAATGACGTGCCTTCATTGGGCCGGCAGGGAGACCAAAGGAATGTCTTTTCATCCTTTTTCGAGAGAGGAAAACATTTCAAACTCTTGGAAATGTGCCTGGGGAACAAGAAAACTAGTTCCGGCCCAGCGGGAGTCAACGGGCTCATGGGCACTGTGAGCTGGAGAGAGTTCTGCCCAGAGGCTGAAATCTGCAAGGACAGGGGTTATGATTAGCATTGGTTATATATTTGCTGCTGCACCCATGATGCACTGGGCTCTTTCCAGACATTTGGTCCCTAGCTCCTGGCGACTGCAGTCTGGACCGACAGACAGCAGACAGGGAGTGGGAACAACCAAAGGGATTTTCTCTCCAAATCATGCTGAGCACTGAAGACAGCAGCAGAACTTGGCAGTGGAGAGAGGCCTCAGGACAGACCTCAGGGGCAGGCTTGAAAGGGACCGACTGATGTGCGGATGGGTGCGGGGGCGTTGCTGGCAGAGCGTGGAGAACGGCGTGGGAAGCTAAACAGGGAGAGGCAGATTGGTCTAGTGCAGAGGTTCAAAGTGCGGGTCGCGGCCCAGCTCTGGGTGGTGGAATGTCAGGCACTGGGTGGCTTTGCTATAGGGTGGCCAGGTGACCAGCCGTGGTGCTAAGGCAGCTTCTTGCCTGTCCTGGCACTGATGATCACACTGCACCCTGGTAGGAACCAGCTGCAGGTCTGGCTCCTAGGCAGAGCGGGGTCAGAGCGCCATGCATCGCCTCTACCCTGAGCACTGCCTCCGCACACTCATTGACCAGGAACTAGCCAATGGGAGCTGGAGGGCGGTGCATGTGGGCGAGAGCAGCGCAACGAGACACTGTGCTGCTGAATAGGCGCCACCGAGCTAAGCCCACGCCCCAACCCCCATCCCAGTCCCAAGCCCCCCCAAACCTGGAGCCCCTTCTCACACCCCAACCCCTCATCCCCAGCCCCACCCCAGAGCCCGCATAAGTCGGAGATGTCATGATGCTGGGTGGCGAGCAACAACAATTTTCTTCAACTGGATTGTGAGGAAAAAAAGTTTGAAAACCGCTGGTCTAGTGGATGGAGCACTGGACTGGGAACAGGTTTTATTTCCAGCTCAGCCACCAGTCTGCCTGGGCAGGTCCGTTACTCCATGCTTCAGTTTCCCCTCTGCAAAATGGGACTAAAGATGCTGGCCTCCTTTATAAAGTGTGTGGCGATTTTCTGATGGGAAGTGCCAGGGAAGACCTAGGCCATTCTTGTTACTGTATGATTTATGGAGAGCTGTGGAGGGTGGGGACAGTTATTCTGTTGGGAAGTAGCAGAGGAGCGGGAGCCATCATGGGTTGTGTGTCAGCGATGATGCATTGAGCAAGGATTGCCACGTGCTTTCATTAGGGATGCAAGAGTGTAGTTGATTAACCGATTAACTGATAAGTCAAAGCTTAGAGTTTAATGCTATAGACTACACACATTCCTTCTCCTCCTCCCACGCAGTGAATTGTTTAGCAGGCGGGTCAGCAGCCGGGTTCAGTTCTGGCTTGCGCTGGGTATGGGACTGACCCCCGCTGCAGCTCTGCATTTAAAGTGTATTGGGAGCCAGGGAGGCAGCCTGGCTCAATTTTGGCTCGTGCCACGTCTGGGAACTCAGCTCACCCCTCTCCCGGACAGGGGCTGCTGCCACCCCACAATGCTGCCTCTGTATCAGAGGCAGCAGCACGCGGCGACAGACAGCCTGTCTGCAAGGGGAGCTGGTTTTCAAACTGGCTCCCCTCGTGGACCAGCTCCTGCCTGGCACCCCGTGCTGCTGCCTCTGATACAGAGGCAGTGCACAGAATGGCAGGGGGCTCCCCCGGAGTGAGGCCGGAGTGGACTGGCTGCCGGCCCCGCCCCCGGGGACTATAGAATAGTCGAGTAACTGATAAGAATTCATGAGGTTAATCGACTATTCAATGAACCGATATTAAACATCCTGAGCTTTCATCAGAATAAATTGCATTTCGTTGCTCCCCGCAAAGGTGGCAAGGCTCTTGACTGACAATGGACCCAACCGCGGTAGGCTAAGTGGTGTCAGCAGGACCAGAACTGACCCAGGCCAGGCCGAGCGATGCCACTCTCTCTCCTGCGACCGGGAGCTTTGCAACCACCTGGTCTCTAGAGAGGTCCCCAGAGCTGCAGTGCGGGAAAGCCGTGCTGGTCGGGCATCGAGACGTCTGGTCCTCCCGCGCTCTGAGCTTTTGAGCTTGGAAGAACAGTTGCTTCCTTGGGACCCAGCCAGCACCAGGAACCATCGGGGATGGACTGAAATGAGGAAAGGAAAGAGGTGCACTGTCCCTTTAAGAGCATAATTTTGGAGCTGGCCTGCTGCGTTATTGATTGGTGCTATGGTAACGTATATTAGATTATGTATGGCTGGAAATGTGCTGTGGACTGGGAGGCTCGTCTGGGAAGCCAGCACAGTTCTTGTAAAGCGGCTCCCCGCAGAGCTTTTGGGTCATGGAGGGTTTGTGGCGTGTCAGTTAAGTGGTACCTTCGCCGTGGCGCCCACCGGGCATGCCCGGGAGAATCGTGGGCAGAGAGGGATCAGACAACAGGCCGGAAGGAGCAGGGGAGAGGGCTGGCGGCACAGAACTTTTGGGCAGCTTTTGGCAAGCTCCCGGGAGCTTTTGGCAAGCTCCCTAGCATGCTGTGAAGTTGCCCCATGTGCATGTGGCTCCTACTCCCAGCCCTGCCACTGACCTGCAGTGTGACCTTGGCAAAGTCACTTTGCCTCTTTTCCTTCCCCTCCTCAAGTCTGCTTACTCCGGGCCGTCTCTGGGGCACGCACTGTTTGTACATAGAGCGGCTCTGTGACATTGTAACACGTGCAATAATAACCCTGCGCTCCTCTATGGGCCTTGGACTGCGTCTCTCTCTGGTTTGGGATGTCTGAGTAAAACATGATTAGGTTTTTTTATCATCAGGGCAAAGAGCAGGCAAGTCGGGTTTGTGCCTGGGTTGGTCAAGGCTGATTGGGAAGGCTAAGGCTGTCTGCTTCTGCACTTGTTGCTTCAGAGGCGCAAGGGATGTGGGGCTGCCTTCATTAGTGACTCTAAGCAGCCTGAGACGGCTGGGAGAAAGGACCTAGACAGGCACAAAGTAACAATAGCGAGTGGTGATGATTAGTCTCTGCGACCCCCATTGGCAGGGAGCTCTGTGCTGCGTGAAGAAAGATTTCCATCTTCCTTTGCAGGCATTAATTTCTTCCAGTGATCTCTTATCACCATATTACAGGGTAGGGAAAATGGAGGGAGATCAATTTTTACAGTGGTGTTTACAGGCAGGCCCATTAGAAACACAGACAGGCATCACGCACACACAAACACTCTGGCATGAACACATACACACACACACCCTCCTGTGTGCACATACTTGCCTGCATATGTCCATATACACACATGCCTGCACACAACAAGGCATGTGCACACTTGCTGCACACACAGGAACACACATGTGCTCACAGGCACGTGCCATGTTGCATACATACACACATGCACACTCATGGATGCAAATATATGGTCATGCATGCTCTCTCTCACACACACACACACACACACACACACACACACTTCAGGAGGCCTTTGCCATCAGGGAAGTAGCTTACATACTATGATGAAGTAGGGATTGTATTTGTTCTGCTATGTTAAGAACATAAGAACATAAGAACGGCCGTACCGGGTCAGACCAAAGGTCCATCCAGCCCAGTATCCTGTCTGCCGACAGTGGCCCCACAGGGGGTGGACCGGAAGACAATGATCAAGCGATTTGTCTCCTGCCATCCCTCTCCAGCCTCTGTCAAACAGAGGCCAAGGACACCATTTTATCCCCTGGCTAATAGCCTTTTTATGGACCTAACCTCCATGAAATTATCTAGCTTCTCTTTAAACTCTGTTATATTCCTAGCCTTCACAGCCTCCTCTGGCAAGGAGTTCCACATGCTGACTACACGCTGTGTGAAGAAGAACTTTCTTTTATTAGTTTTAAACCTGCTACCCATTAAGTTGCATGTGATTTCGACTGTCCTGTGGTAACCCTGTGTGTGCCTCAGTTTCCCTGGGCACTGCACCAATATGCAGATGGGAATGGGAATTTTGGGTGTGATTCTCACTGAGGAAGGCTGCCCGGCCCCAGCACATACACAATGGCCCAGGCTTTCTGTAACATGAGCCTGGGAAGGGGGTGCAACTAGGTGACACCTTTTGCTTGGGGAAGTTGGACAGAGGAGGAGGAGGCAGGGCTGCGTGCAGGGCTGAGTCCAGTTGCTGAGTGTGTGTGTGAGTCTCTGCTGGCTTAGGATACAGGGAGGCTCTTGGACCCTGCGTGCCACCCAAGATCCCAAGATGGGTTGTGCTGGCTGCTTCTGGTTCCTGTGCTAACAAGTCTGTTCTACGCTGTATCCCTGTGAACCAATAAACTATTCCACCTGCTGGCTGACAGTCACATCTGGCTGTGGCTGGGGGTGCAGGGCCCGGTGACTCCCCACCCCTTGGGGACACATTCCCAATCCCTTCACCAGGGACACTGGGGAGAGGGCCGGGGGCGGGGAAGGGAATCTGTCTCAACCTCCTCTGATTCGGGATTAGCTGCGTAAAGCCGCCTCAGCACAAGCCCTGGGCTGTGAGAAGGCAGATTGGTGGGGAAGGATTGGCAGGGCTGGCCTTACCATGAGGCAAACTGAGGCGGCTGCCTCAGGTGCCAGACTGTGTGTGGGGGGGGGGCCACTAGGACCCAGAGTGTTGAAAATTGTGTCTGCTGCTGGTGCAGATGTAGTCTCTCGGCTCTAGATGCACAGAGATGGTGGAGGGCACAAGAGACATAACAGGCAGGCAGGAGAAAAGGGGCTATGGGGACGTCATTTGAGCTCCCTGCCTCAGGTGCCAAAATGTTGTGGGCCGGCCCTGAGGATTGGGCAGGGAGGTGTGTTGGCCCCATGCCCATTTCCTGTCAGAGGAGCCTTTTGAAGAACGAAGGTTGAGGTGAACACACCACAAGGCCCCATCCTGCTCTCTGCACCACTGGGCATGGAGATGAGTCTGGACTATTATTTTCCTTAGCCTGGGCCCTGCTTCCTTCCCTCTCTTCGGCTGAATGCAGCCAGCCGCCTGGGCAGCTCCGGAGAGCAGTGGGCCGTGCCGGTGCGCCCCAAGCACAGGCGGACAATGGGGCTGGAGCAATTGGGCTTAGACATGGAGCGGCTTTGAAATCAAGTAAAGGGGAGACAGAGAAGGGAAAGGCAATGGGTGGGGGACAGGCACTGAAGGGGGAGGAGGGCTCAGCCCAAAGAAGGGCCATGCTGGGCCCAACGTAACCCACTGAATCTGTGTGTGTGCTTTGCTCAAGCTGCAGCAGCTCCTAGGCTGACGGATGGAGGTGTCCGGTGCAGTTCTTGGCGCCTCAGCCAACGGGGGTCCCCCTCATACCAGCAGCTCCACACCTGCCTTTCCAGTCAGCACTAGGCTCAGCGAATCCTAGAACCATAGGGTTGGAAGAGACCTCAGGAAGTCATCGAGTCCAGCCCCCTTGTATCTCCTTTGGGGCACATGCCTTGGAAACATCTGCTTCTATTCCAGGCACATTACTCAGGGCCGGCTTAGCCTGCCCAGCCCGTGGGTGGGGGACTAGAGCTACGTGGTCTAGTGGATAAGGCTGTGGGACCCCAGAGACCAGGGCTCTGGCCCTGGCTGCGTGGGGGCAGACAAGTCATTCACTGTCTGTTTGCCCTTCACCAACTGAGATTAGAAGCTCTCAAGAGCAGGGTCTGTTCTCTCACCATGTGTCTGGCATTCGCTGACTTGCCCACTGCTCTCAGTTGGGCATTCAAGGGTAATAAGAATCAAACAGGGCCTGCTGCTGGATCCGGGTGTGTGTGGGAGAGACAGAGAGAGCCTGCTGCCCTTGGTCTGTTGGCCTGTGCGCCTATCAGTTGCCAGCGCAGTACCAGCTGTTCAAGGCTGGTGCGACAGGGATTCCCCGTGCCACTGTATGTCTCTTTGGGTATGTCTACACTACAGAGTCTTGTCAGAAAAATGGCTGTTTTTCCGACAAAACTTGAGTTACGTCCACACTGCAATCGCGTTCTTCCGAAAGTAAATTGAAAGAACAGAGGGGTTTTTCCGAGATTGGTAAACCTCTTTCTACGAGGAAGAAGCCTTTTTCCGAAAGAGCTCTTTCAGAAAAAGGCGTGTGTGGACAGGGAAGAGGGAGTCTAGACATAGCCTTTCTTCCTCCCCTCCCATGGTCTCTCCTCTTACTCGGTTACTCTGCCCAGAGGACCACCAGTCAGAGGCAGGCACGGCTGGTTCTTGCCACATTTGCAGGGTTTCTTAAATCCCGGTTTTCTGGTGCCCTGTGAGGAAATGGAGGTTCAGCTCTTGATGTTTATTAAAAAAAAAAAAAAAAAGCTTCTAGCTCTTGTGGCGGTGGGGAAAAACTGGGAAATGCGAGTTCCCAAAAGCTTCCCAGCCAGGGGACAAATCAGCGAACACCAGATTTATTGTCGCAAAAATTCCATGATCTCGAAGCCAATCTCTTGAGTCAGGGGCAGCTGGGATTGTGATCTTTTGGTGCTTGGATGCAGGCCGTGCTGGGCTCTGGTGGTAGGTAGTTTAATTTATTGTTTCTCCAGCGCTTGTCTCCTAACCCTCCAAGCCTGCCCGTATGGGTTAATACCCTCTCTCCAGCTGTCTAGACCCGCTTGGCCAGGCTCAGGAAAGGTAGCATAGGCAGGCGTGGGAGGAGGCAGCAAACAGCCACAAAAGGCCATGAGTTTGCACGAAGTCCAACAAAACTGCTTGTCCAGCTGCTCTCAAATCATCGGTCATGTTGCCCTCAACACAGCCTCAGCCCTGGGCCTACACAGCGTCCATCCACCTGTGCTTAGTCACTGCCTGGGGTGGGCTCCCATGCAGTTTCAGGCTGTGCCCTCCATTTTGTTTCAGAGCTAAGTTTTCACTCGGTGTTTTCTCTAGGGTTGCCAGGTGTCCGGTTCTGAACCGGACAGGCCAGTATTTGAGCTGTCTGTTTGGGAAACAAATTGAGAAAATAGAAATGTCCGGAATTTTCTAAATAAGATGTAATGTAGATTGTGACGTCATGTCAAGTGTGTCCGGGATTTCTGTTGAAACCATCTAGCAACCCTAGTTTTTCTCCTCCACTGGGAGGTGTGGTGAACCTGGGGGAGGAGGAAGAAGAGGGAAGGAGACTGGAGAGGGACAGGATACAAAGACAGGATTGGTTTTTTGGGAGGAGGTACAGATTCAGGGACGACAGAGAGACACAGGCTGCAGAAGCCAAGGGTTTGCTTGGTCTGGGGGAGACCCTGTCCATGGGGGGAGAGAGAAGAAGAGGAGCTGGGGTCTGAGATTTGAAATTCCCTTTCCCTTGAAGGTGGCTTCTTTCTTTCTTTCTTTCTTTCTTTCTTTCTTTCTTTCTTTCTTTCTTTCTTTCTTTCTTTCTACATCAAAGGCTGCCAGGGAAGGGCGTGCACCTTGACAACAATGGGGTGCTCCTACCACTCGGTGCCTGGGCTCATTCCTCTTTGAACGAGAAGAGGAATCAATACCCCGGCGAAGTACAAAATGCTGCCAGCGCAGATGGAGAGGCCGAGGAGTGGGGGAGATGAGAAGGGGGGAAGTTGCTTGCTGAGAGAGAGGAAGATCTTAATCAACGCATGGAACAGCACCGATAAGTGGCTAGGAAATTAGGGAGAAACCCTGGCTTTTTCCAATGGGCTGTTTTTTGTGTCTGGTGCGATTGCTCTTGGCCGGTGATTGTGCCAGGAAACAAAGGCTTTTCAGTCTGGCAGCCGCAAAGTATTGAGACGTTGCACTTGGAGGCAATTATCAGCAATTGGGCCACTGCTAAATGTGTGTCTTCTTTTAATTTTTTTTTATTGTAACATAAAAATGTATCGATTGCTCAGTGAGTGTTCTCGGAGCCCGTGCAGGCATGTGCGTGTGAGATGCATTGGTCGAGCTGGGCAGAAGTGACACGGCGTTGAAGAAATGAGGCCTCTCCAATCCAGCGCCATCTTGGATGGTGGCATGCTGCAGGTTGGCACCATCTGGCTGGATCAGATCCAAGGTCCAGCTTGCCAGGGGTCCTGTCTCTGGCAGTGGCCAGCACCAGATGCTTTGGAGGAAGGTGTCAGAATCTCGCCGGGGCAAATGTAGGAGAATCTGCCTACACGGAGGGCTCATCCTGAGCCTTAATAGTTAGAAACTGCTTTAATGCCTGAAGCATGAGGTTCAGCTCCCCTTCCCAAATTTGTCATCACTTACTATGATGACTCTGCATATCCCTGTTAGCCTCGTGAGCCGATTTCACAGGTGCTTCAGGCTCAAGCACCCACAGAAAAAATAGGGTGTCTTCAGCCCCCATGGGGCAGGATTAATCTTTTGGGGGCCCTGCCCTTCCTTGGCCTCCCCGCCCTCCGGAGGCCCACCCACTGCTCCCATGTCTGGAAGGGGCAGAGAGGGGCTGCCAAGCAAATCCAAAAGTCAGCGCCCTGTCTTGATAGCCATGTAAATGCACCGTCCCTTTCTGAATCATGGTCAGCTCTAATTCCTGAGATTGGCTTAAAAATCACGAGATTTTAAAAATGAGGAAGAAACCTAGTGCTCTTCTTCTTCGCCTTCCGCGATCTGAGCCTTTGGCTTGTACTTGAGTCAAGCTCACAAGCTTTTTTCTGAGGCTGAAACTTACTTTCTCCCCCCCCCATGAACTTGAAGTGACATGTTCATAGAATCATAGAACCCTGCAAGGTCATCTAGTCCAGCCCCTTGGGCTGAGGCAGGACCAAGTAAACCCAAACTTTCCCTGGAAGATGCTTGTCCATCCAATGGTGGGGATTTTACAGTGTCTCTTAGAAGCTTATTCCAGTGCTAACCTGTCCCATAGCCAATGAATGACCATATTCACTTTTCCAGGGGATGGCACTCTACAAAACACACCAGCTATTGGGAATTGGTGATAACACGGTCTGAGACTTCTCCAGAGGTTGGAGCTGCTCAGATGTAGGTTGTTTGGGCCCATTTTGACCTGAGGCTGGATGACTCTGGGGATTGGTAGCAAGATTTAATGTGGCCCAAATTTTCTAATGCTATAAATGGGCAAAACATCACTGAAGCCAAGGAAGCTGGTGTCACGTTACGTAGAATCAGAGCCAAGGACTTCCCTGGATAGATGGTTGGGATGGATTTATCTCCAGGTCCCTGGCTGCCCAGTTTGGAGTGAATGAAGATCATTCATCTGACAGCCCATAGCCAGGGCAACTGAATGGAGACATTGGTTATTAAGAGTATCAGTGAAATTCACGTTCAGACATAGCTAGATCTCAAACAGCATCACCAGGATTTGGGGTAATCAAGGCAAAAGCACCTGACATGGGTTCCCATCAGCGGGGCCGCATGTACCGATTGGCAATTGGCTAGTTCTGCCAGCCCTAGTATATCATAGTCTGCCTACAGGTGAGCATTGGGTAAAACAAGACTCCGCATCATTTGTGGGCGGGGTGTCAAGAGCTTCTGAGATGAGCCCTCAAGGAAGGATTCTCTCTCAGAAGCAGAGATGGTTGGGGATTTTCTTTCTGTCCCTAGAGAAAATATTTGATTAAATGGAATTTTTCTCTCCATTTTCCTTGAACATTTTCCTCAATATTTTTTTGGGGGGTGGGGTCATTGAAAAACTGAAAACTAATTATCTCTCCCTCCCCGCAGCTTTTGGCAACTGAAAAATGAGCATTTGTTGCTTTAATTTCAGTCACTGAACCCTCCCCTCAGGTTTTGGTTTTTTTTATCAACTTCCCCCAAATTTGAGAAAAAAGGACATTTCCTGGGCATACTTCCACTGTGCTGTAAAAGCCATTTTCTCCCCCCAGATACCCAGCAGATGTGGATGGAAAGTTTGCGCGACCAATTCTACGGCTCCGTGTGCCCTGTGCTCTGAAGATGGGAAGCAACAAGCGCCGAGTGCTATTTCTGCATTTGCTAATGCTCAGCAGCAGCGAATGGAGACAGCGGAACACCATTCCACTGGAGCTGTCTGTCCAGGTGAGATGAAAAACCAAGGGCCAGCTGGTGTAGGGTGATTATAGGTCCCCTGGAATTGGGGAAGGGGGCGTGCTATTATACCATTGTTTTTTACAGTTGCCTAGAAGGGCGCCATTGTGTGAAGTGCTTCAGAATCCCATGGTGAGATCCAAGGCCAGTCTCCGCCCCAAGGAACTTACAGTCTCAATAGATTAACGGGTAGAAAGGGAAAGAGGCCCAGAGAGGGCAAGTGACCGACCCAAGTTACTCAGCAGTTCAGCATGAGTGGCAGGTAACATAGGCAAGGGAAGGCACTGCCTTCCCAAACTGCCTATGCTTCCTGGCCGCCCGGGAGGGCTGGGACCATGCTGGGGGAGCCCGACTTCCCAGCTGACTGGGAGGGCTGGGGCCATGGCTGCCCAGCTCCCTGGCCCTCTGGCTGGCCAGAAAAGATCAGGCCTCTGGGCTGGGGTTGGGTGCGGCTTGGCTCCACGGGGAAGGGGGAGGTTGCTGAAGGGGTGGGATCTTGGGTGGAAGGGGCAGGGCTGAACCTTGCCTTCCCCGGTTGGGTCCTCCCCTACCGCACACGCAGTTCAGTTATCACAGCAGGGCCCGAGCCTAGATCTCCTGTTCCCTGTTCATATCTCTCTCTACCACATTAATTGTTACCTCTGGGCCTTTCCCTCGAGCCATGGGGTGTGTCTACCCTGCAATCAAATAGCCCCTGTGGCTGAGCCCCGTGAGTCCGAGCCAACTGGCACGGCAGCCACAGCCGGGTAGCTCTACCCACAGTCTGTTACTCACCTAACCTGCACTGCTGTTGTCCCTTCTTTCGTGGGCCCAGCATAGTGGGACGGGGGATTCCCGAATACTTTGCAGCCCTTTTGCCCACCCATTTGTCCTCCCTTCCCTAGGGGCTGGCAAACCCCCACACGAGTGGGACGGAACAGGGCTGCCCAGGGACTGACACGTTCTCAGCTGGGCTCGCGTCCAGGTGCCATGCGCTGGAAGAAGGAGTCTGCTCAGTGGTTGGAGTCACGCGGGGCTCTGGCTATCTGCTGGCAGACACACCTTGCTTCCCTCTTGTGGCCGTCGGAGTGTTATGGGAGGGGGGTCCTGGCGAGCCTCAGGGTGATCAGATCTGGTTTCCGACCTCAGAGTGCGAGAGAAGAGACCCGAGCCCAGCAGACATTCCTGCGCCTGCCTCCATGGGGGGAATCCCTGGACAACAGCCTCTTCCAAGGGCTGAGCCTCCCCGGTGTAGGGCACCACTACACTGTGCCTACAGCTGGGCTTTAAAGAGCCTGCAGACAGGTGCTGTGAGCCATGCCCACAGCCAGGACTATGGCTCATCCCTTGCTCCATATCCAGCCCCCCCCCCATTTCTCCAGCGTGCGAAATAGTAAACACACTGGAGCCGTGCCTCACTTTCTGCGTGTGTGTTTAAGTCTCCTTTTTTTTTATGCCTGATTCTCACTGGGTTATTGACCCAGGGGGCGCTGGGTGGGTCTCTTTGAAATCCAGCCGCTCGCACACACGATTGATCTCTCGCCCTCCCTTATTAAAATATTACAAAATAATCATCTGGATTCAAAGGACAGAGACGAGAGTCTATCCCGGTCTTCAAAGAGCTCTTAGCCACTCCAGCGGCGGACAAGGACAAGAAACAAAACGGCACAGAAACAAGACAACCCAGCCTCAATCACACCCAAATCCACGCTGAGACAGTCACCTGCCGACCCACGTGTGCACAGAAACTCACAAGCTTGCACAGACATGGCCACATGCAGATGCACAAGCCCGCACATGTACGCACAGGCACACACATACATGTGTACACACAAACACACATGCCAGGACTATGGGTTTATGCAAAAAGGAAGTTCACAATCCTAAGAAAGAAACCATCCTGACGCGAAGCAAGAGAGGCAAACATGGTAGGAGACCGGATTGGCTTACGGGGGAAATCCTTGGTGAACTTAAGCACAAAAAGGAAGCTTACAAAAGGTGGAAACTTGGACAAATGACCAGGGAGGGGTTTAAATGTATAGCTCGAGAATGCCGGGGGGTTATCAGGAAGGCGAAAGCGCAAATGGAATTGCGACTGGCTAAGGATGTGAAGGATAACAAGAAAGGTTTCTACAGGCATGTTAACAAGAAGAAGGTGATCAGAGAGGTGTGCGGCCCCTACTGGATGAAGGAGGTAACCTAGTGACAGATGATGTGGGAAAGCTGAAGTACTCAATGCTTTCTTTGCCTCTGTATTCACGGACAAGGTTGGCTCCTGGACTGCTGCGCTAAGTGACTCAAGATGGGATGAAGATGGACAGCCCGTGGTGGGTAAAGAACAGGTTAGGAACTATTTAGAAAAGCTAAACGCGTACACAAATCCATGGGTCCGGACTTAATGCATCCGAGGGTACTGAGGAGTTGGCAAATGTCATTGAGGAGCCTTTGGCCATTATCTTTGAAAAGTCGTGGAGATCGAGAAATCCCGGATGATTGGAAAAAGGCAAATGTAGTGCCCATCTTCAAAAAGGGAAGAAGGACGATCCAGGGAACTATAGGCCGGTCAGTCTTACCTCGGTTCCTGGAAAAATCATGGAAGGGATCCTAAGGAATCCATTTTGAGGCACTTGGAAGAGAGGAAAGTGATTAGGAATAGTCAGCATGGATTCACAAAGGGCAAGTCGTGCCTGACCAATCTGATCAGCTTCTATGATGAGGTAACTGGCTCTGTGGACATGGGAAAGTCAGTGGATGTGATATACCTTGACTTTAGCAAGGCTTTTGATACGGTCTCCCACAATATTCTTGCCAGCAAGTTAAGGGAATGCGGATTGGATAAATGGACAGTAAGATGGATAGAAAAATGGCTAGAAGGCTGGGCCCAGCGTGTAGTGATCAACGGCTCGATTTCAGGTTGGCGGTCGGTTTCTAGCGGAGTGCCCCAAGGTTCAGTTCTAGGACCGGTTTTGTTCAATATCTTTATTAATGACGTGGATGAGGGGATGGATTGCACCTCAGCAAGTTTATGGATGACACTAAGCTAGGGGAGAGGTAGATACGCTTGAGGGCAGAGATAGGGTCCAGAGTGACTTAGACAAATTGGAGGATTGGGCCAAAAGAAATCTGATGATGTTCAACAAGGACAAGTGCAGAGTCCTGCACTTGAGACGGAAGAATCCCAAGCACAGTTATAAGCTGGGGACCAACCAGTTAAGTAGTAGTTCTGCAGAAAAGGACCTGGGGGTTACAGTGGATGAGAAGCTGGATATGAGTCAACAGTGTGCCCTTGTAGCCAAGAAGGCTAATGGCATATTAGGTTGCATTAAGAGGAGCATTGCCAGCAGATCCAGAGATGTCATTATTCCCCTTTATTCGGCTCTGGTGAGGCCACATCTGGAGTATTGTGTCCAGTTCTGGGCCCCCCACTACAAAAAGGATGTGGACGCATTGGAGAGGGTCCAGCGGAGGGCGACCAAAATGATTAGGGGGCTGGAGCATATGACTTATGAGAAGAGGCTGAGGGAGTTAGGTCTGTTTAGTCTGCAGAAGCGAAGAGTGAGGGGGGATTTGATAGCAGCCTTCAACTTCCTGAAGGGAGGTTCCAAAGAGGATGGAGAAAGGCTGTTCTCAGTAGTGACAGATGGCAGAACAAGGAGCAATGGTCTCAAGTTATGTGGAAGAGGTCCAGGTTGGATATTAGGAAAACTATTTCCTAGGAGGGTAGTGAAGCACTGGAATGGGTTACCTAGGGAAGTAGTGGAATCTCCATCCCTAGAGGTGTTTAAGTCTCGGCTTGACCAAGCCCTGGCTGGGTTGATTTAGTTGGGATTGGTCCTGCCTAGAGCAGGGGGTTGGACTTGATGACCTTCTGAGGTCTCTTCCAGCTCTATGGTTCTATGATTCTATGATTTCTATGATTCTAAGAAGCTTGTCTATTTTAGTATTACTACCATTCCAATAATGATAATTAAGCACAATTAAAAATACAATCTTTCTCTGAGGTTCTCCCAGCCCTTTACCAATATAAGTCCACCCTTCCCCCCCAGACAGGTATGTGTTGCTTGGTGTTTCTCAGCTGAGCCGGGCAAGAGGAAAGCTACCTCGAGTATCTCTGGGCTTTTGCCTGTGTTGTGGCTAAAAACCTCAGACCTGCATTTCGCAGAGAGGCCCCTGATTCTGGGTGACATGGCTGGTGGAAGCCCGACTTGTGGCTCTGATCTGTAAGGGCACAGAGCCCCTGTAGTGGCAGCTGAAGCCCTGGGGCATTGTGTGTGCACCTAGCGACCTGGAAACCAGGCCCAGGGTACGTCAAGGGGACTCCGGCAGGTAGTGGTCACTTTAGAACCATACGGCCTGAGGCCTTTCATAGTCTCCTAGGCTACGTCTACACTGACAGCTTCTTGCACAAGAACTCTTTTGCGGAAGAGTTCTTGTGCAAAAACTCTTCCACAAGAGAGCGTCTACACTGCCATGTGCTTTTGTGCAAGAGCATCCATGGCGGTGTAGACGCTCTCTTCCGCAAGAAAGCTCTGATGGCCATTTTAACCATAGGGGCTTCTTGCGCAAGAAATTCATGTTGCCTGTCTACACTGCCCTCTTCTGGAAGAGCTCTTGCTCAAGAGGGGAGAAGAATAACTCTTCCGGAAGAAGCCCTGTTTTACAACGCTATACTGTAAATTTACTTCTGGAAGAACGCTCGTGCAGTGTAGACAGCCGGCAAGTTTTTGCGGAAGAACGGCTTGTTCCTGGCTGGAAGGGATGGTTGTGATATCGTGTTCAACCTTCTGCGTGCGCAGGGCACAGCACCTCATCTGGTGACACTACAGGGCCTATCACTTCATGTAGTCGGGTATGGCTCATGCTTGCTTTCCCCCCTCTCCATCTTCTCATTCTGGGCTGCCATGACCTTCCCCGAGAAGGGACAAATAGATTCAGAGGGAAGATGGACTGACCCTTGGATTCGGTCTCTGAGTCGAGATGGGGCTTTTAAGAGTCTCAGAGAAGTCAGGCTAACTTTTTGCTCTCCTAATTTGTGTCCATTTTCTCTCTGCACTCCTGGAAGCAGAGGGGACAAAATGCAGGCCGGAGGGCATTCCTCTGTGATTCATGGCCTGGCTGGAAAGCAACGAGTACCCCCAGAGTGCGCACGTGCGTGTGCGCGCGCATGCGCGCACACACACACACACCTCACAGAGCTACATGCACAGAAAGCTTCATACACATACCTGTGTGCAAAGAAGAGACACACTCAACACTCAAGCATGTGCACAGCCATGTCCTGCAGAGATGCACATGCTGTGTCAGCCCAGAGATAGTCGGATTTGAGTTAGCAAATCCCAGGTTTGTTATTTCTAGGACTTGAGCATCTGTACAGATTTGTAACCCCAGGTTAGGAGTTGTTGATCCCGGTTTCTCATCTTGGGGCTACACTGCATTACATGGGTCTGAGTCCAGCCACCAGTATCCCAGACTTCCTAGCATCCTCCCAAAATGTGGCGCCACTAGGCATTGGTTTGAGGTGCAGTGTGGGAAAACTTGACTGTCCAAAGGACAAAGAAAGTTGGCCTCTGTGATTTTTGGGGGGAATAGGGCTTTCTGAGCTCATGATTGTGGGCTGGTCACCAGGACTGCCTCAGAGCGGGGCATTGCAAGGATAACCACCAAACACCAGTTCCTCCCAGTACCAAGAAGAGATCCCAGGAGTCCTGACCCCCCCGCTCACTTCTAGGGCCCACTGTGCCAGTCCAGTCCCTGGAGGAGTTTGCAATTTTGGGTTCGGTTTCTGACCTGGAATGCACTTGGATTTATATCCGCCGCAAAAGGGAATCACCCCCCTTGTGTAGCTCCCTGTGTGGACATATTTGTTCTGGGGTCAAAGCAACTTTTTTCATTTGCGCTTAAACCCCTTCCAGCAAGAAAGATGGTGCAGTGGAAAAAAAGGCCGCTCTTCCCGCTCTTGTCCAGCCCGATCCTGCCTCATCGCTAGTATATAAATACAGAATGGAATAAAACCCACACTGCTGTGATGTAGCTGGAGATGAGAAAACTGAGCAGCCCCATGACTCACAAGCAAGAGGCGGGGATGGGAAAAGAACCTATGAAGCGTGCAGCTCACTAGGTTAACCCATAATCTAGCTTTGAGTGTCTTTCCTGTCCCTGCCCATTTGGCATGTGGTTCTCAACCTTTTTTCATTTTTGGACCCCCTAAAATGTTCAAATGGAGGTGCAGACCCCATAAAAATTATAGACAAGGTTCAGAAAATGGCAACAAAAATGATTAGGGGTTTGGAATGGGTCCCATATAAAGAGAGATTAAAAAGACATGGACTTTTCAGCTTAGAAAAAAGGAGACTAAGAGTATGTCTATACTTGCTCCCTATCTCAAGATAGGGATGCAAATGTAACTGACCGAAATTGCTAATGAAGTGGGGATTTAAATATCCCGTGCTTCATTAGCATAATCTCGCCCGTGCACTATTCCGATCCCCAGGAAGTGTGCTCCGGGCCGCGTTAGTTCGAATCAAACCCCTTGGTTCGTACTAACGTTACTCCCCGCTTCATTAGCAATTTCAATCGGCTACATTTGCATCCCTATCTTGAGATAGGAAGCAAGCGTAGACGTACCCTAACAGAGGATATGGTAGAGATCTATAAAATCATAACTGGTATGGAAAAAGTGAATAAAACTTATTTACTTGTTCCCATAATATAAGAAGTAGGGGTCACCAAATGAAATTAATAGGCAGCAGATTTAAAACAAACAAAAGGAAGTTTTTCTTCACTCAGTGCACAATCAAACTGTGGAACTCCTTGTCAGAGAATGTGGTGAAGACCAGGACTTTAACAGGGTTCAAAAAAGAGCTAGATAAATTCATGGAGGTTAGGTCCATCAATGGCTATTAGCCAGGATGGGTAGGAATGGTGTCCCTAGCCTCTGTCTGTCTGGAAATGGGTGACAGGAGAAGGATCACGTGAGGATTACCTGTTGTGTTCCTTCCCTCTGGGGCATCTGGCATTGACCACTGTGGGCAGACAGGACACTGGGCTGGATGGACCTTTGGTCTGACCCCGTCTGTCTGTTCTTATAGACATAGTTGTCTGCAAGGTGCAAACTACTGTTCTATGGTAACAACCATCTTTTGCAGACCCATATGTGGATCCTCACGGTCTGCAGACCACAGGCACTAGAGGATTCTTCCTCTCTTAACAATTCAAACAAATTTCAGTGTAGCACACAATAACATCCCAATATAAACAGAGGCCTTGGGTAATTAATACAGGGCCTAATCCTATGACATGCGTCTTCTGTGTGATTTCTGACAGCACCAGTAATGAATTAGATCTTGGGTGAGTGACATAGCCGCTTCACTGGGGCAGCGGAGTAGGCCTGCTGTTTGCTCCTGAGTTGCCGGTGCGGGACAGGGCCCTAACAAAGACCCAAAGTTGTGAGGTGCCGAGAGTGCTTGACTACCACTGACACTGACAGGAGAGGTCAAAACTCAGCTCTTGGCTCCGCGCCTCAAAGGAAGGGGATTGATCATCACGCTCAGCCACAGACCTTAGGAAAATGGGGTGAGATTCTGTGCTGGGCCCCGGAAAGGCGGCTGAGAAATTGCTGGCGCAGTTGCCAGGTGGGAAGGGCTGTTTTGTCAAAGCCCCAGTGCTTTCTGGGGATGCGTCAGTTGCCACGAGGTTTCCAGCAGAACAGCTCTGAAAGGGTTTGAGACCCAAATGAAGGAGCTGGGGCTGGCTTCCTTGTTTCCTTTCCTTTTGCTGTGAGCATCAGACTGCGCGACCATTTTTTGATCCGTGACATGTTTCAGGAAAGGCCTGGGTTCCTGCCGATCCTGCTGGTGTGTCTTGGATGATTGCCGGGGACAAAGAGCCCTGAAGATGAGTCACTAGGATGCTGTGCCGGAGGAGAAGGGCCCAAGATGCACCTTTCAGACCGAGATGCAAACTCCTCTGAGCTTGGGCATGTCGAGTTGGGCTTTTGGTGCAGCCCATTAGAGAGGAAAAATCCAATTGGGAAGTTTAGATCCAGATTTGGACTCTTCCCCCAAGCAGGAGTTTTCTGGTCAGTCTCCAGCCAATTTCTATGACAGAGGCCCTGATTCTTGGGCCCATCCTAGTGGTGTTTGGGGGCTGTCACCTCTGCAGCTCCTGGTCTCTGGGGCTGGTTCAATACCTGATGTCAAGGAGCTGCTTTATTGCCAGGAACCATTCTGGCAGGTGGAAATAGCGGGAGGGTACAAATTCTCTGGCCCTGCCCCTCAGACAGGGCCTGGGGGCGGCAGCATCACTCCACCATACTAAAGATGCCCTCGGAGGTGCCCTGTACACTGGGATGGTTTCCAGATAGCTGGGGAAGCCCTTGGGGCTAAGGGACCTGTGTAAAGAGGCCATGACAGACCCTAGATGTAAACCTGCAGGGGCTGCTGTCAGATGTGCACTGTTCCCTCTGCAGCCAAGTGTGGGGCTTGGGGCAGGGAGGCGGGGGTGGAACTGGCCCCAGTGGCAGGAGAAACACAAGAGAGAGAGTCTGAGATGGAAGGAGGGGAGGCGATGAAGAAATCAAAGGGACAAAGGACGAGTGATGGATGGAAGGAGATAGCAGCTCTCAGCTCTCCGGCGCATCTCCAATATGCAGCTGGGAACGATCTCCTATCCACTCGGCCAATCAATTAACTCAAGGCGCTTGGACTCCTTCCGATCTATTTAAAGGCTCTGTCTGACTGGCCCTGAAAGGGAGAAGCTGCTAATAATACTCCACCCCCGCTCCCCGGTTCCCTTTGTCAAACAAGAGGAGGAAATCAATAAAGCTCTCCTCCTTCGGCGTGGAGGCAGGTCCATGCCCCTCATGGGACAAGGGGTGAGAACAGCTAACGGGGCACAACTGTGGCCAGGCTTCTGGGCAGGGGAGCAGCAGAGCAGGCGGCCAGCTGGGATGTGAGTTTGGGGTCCCACGTTTTCCTGGAGGCGGGCTGTTTCTCCTGGCATCCCGGGAGCTTTGCTGGCCTGGCATCCCTGGAGACTGAAGCCTTCCTGTGAGTCTTACAGAGGGGCAGGCTACCTCAATCCAACCCTAGAGAGCCCCCCATGTAGGGGGCAGAGCAGAGTGGACTCCTTCCAGCCACAGCTGGCCACTGAGGGTACGTCTAGACACTCATGCGTCGCTCGAAATAAGCTGGCAATTGGAGCTACACAAACTGCAGAGCTTATTTTGAAACAGAGCGCTATTCCGGCATCTTCCTTATTCCTCGTGCAGTGAGGTTTACAGGAAGCCAGAATAAGCTGCCCATTATTTCGAAATAACGGGTGTGCTGTTAAGACGTGCAGAACGCTATTTCGGGATAATGGACGTTATCCCGAAATAGCGCCACTGGGTAGACGTACCCTGACGGAATAGCCAGCTCCTGCCAGGTGCATGGGTGTTCCAGAGGCAATGTGGTCTGGTGAGGACAGCAGCCGTTCTTACCCCATGGCCAGAATCACAGCTGCATAGGGCTCCTGAAAATTCGGGGCACCACTGGGTCTTACTGTCCACCCATCCTGCCTCTTCCAAGCCCTGTTCCGTGGCTCTGCTTCCTCCGAGAGGATGTTAACTTAAAAGTGACCACGCCTGCCGGAGCTATCAGCAGCCCCTGGCCCTGAGAAAGAGCCATTCAAGAGGGAATGAGCCCTTTTCACAGGCATTTGCCAACCCCAGCTCTCGGCTGTCCATTTCTGAATGTTCTGGGTTAGTCGACAGGACCCGAGTTTAAAACAATTTCATTCATGTGTTGCTGAGGATTGTAAAATCATTTGTCTAAAAAATCGCCCCGTCCCCGCCCCCAGGTGCCATCGGGCACAGGGCCACCATTTAACAGTCCTGCGCAGAGCCCCTTACATCCTATGGACGGCCCTGAGGGACAGCTTGAGAGAAAAAATCTGGGGGCACAAATTCTAATCCCAGCTCCTCTGCCAAGTTGCTAGGTGACGCAGGCCAAGCCGCTTCTCCCTCCTCTTGTCTGTCCCTCCTGTGCCTGCAGCTCTGGGCGCAACAGAGCTCAGGGGTGGGCTGCTACTGCTGCATGATTGTTGAGATGTGGCAGCTGGGCCTGGCCTGAGACCCCTCACTGGCTGGAGAGTGGCCAGCTAAAGAGGTTAGATAACTCCCAATGTGGCCTTGGAAATCAGCGACACCTCGGGCCTTTTCTTAACCCCTTGAGTTGCTGGAGCAGGGCTGTGGGGTGAAGGGAGGTGTAGTAGCAGGGACTGGGGGCAAAGCGGGGATTAGGGTTGCCAGGTGTCCGGTATTGAACTGGACAGTTCGGTATTTTTGCCTCCTGTCTGGTAAAAAAATTCAGAATATACCGGACACCTAAAATGTCCCGTACTTTCTGATTTTTTCCCGGCCAGGAGGTGAAAATCCCAGGCTGTCCGGCTCAATACAGACACAGCCTGGCAACCTTAGTGCTTACCGGGTTCCGCGGGGGAGCTGTCTGGCCCCGCGCAGGGAGGCAGGTGGCTTAACAACTCTTGGGGTCCTTTTTTTTTTTTTTTTTTTTTTTGGTATTTTTTCTGAAACTGTCTGGCAACCCTAGCAGAGATGCCAATGTGGATGCCAAGCCACAGGGGGTGTTGAATATCAAGAGCAATATGGTGGAGAAAAGGGGTGGGTTCAGAGAAACCCTGCAGTAATGCTTGGTGTGCTGCATGCTGGAAGCTCACTTCCGATCTCTGGGGTTGCCTGCGAGGGTCACATTTAGGGTTGCCATATGGTTTAACCAAAAATACCGAACCCCCCCGCCCCCCCCAAAAACACTGGGGAAAAATAATAAAATAAAACAGCATTAAAACAGCATGGCCCCTTTTAAGAAAAGTCTTTAGGCTTTTTGCCGTCGGCCATCTTGTTTTCTTGATCAGAGCCAGAAGGCAGCTTCCCTGAGGAACCAGGTAAGCGGGGCCAGAGGAAGGTCCGGGGGCAGGATCCGGGGTTGGGGGCTGGGCCTGGGCCTGGTTGCTGAGTGTGTGTAGGGTTGCCAGATGTCTGGTATTTTCGCCTCCTGGCAGGGGAAAAAAAATCAGAAAATACTGGACATTTTAGGTGTCCGGTATTTTCTGAATTTTTTTACTGGACAGGAGGCGAAAATACCTGACTGTCCAGGTCAATACCGGACACCTGGCAACCCTAGTCACATTCCAGGATTCCAAGGCCCAAAGGGACCATTTGTGATCATCTGACCTGACCTCCTGCATAGCACAGGCCAGAGACATGCCCCACTGTAATCCCTGGAGCAGAGTTTTTTTGGGGAAAAATTAATCTCCATTTTAAAATGGCCAGTGATGGATTCTCCACCACACACCTGGTAAATTGTTCTAGTGCTTAATTACTCTCTGTTACAAATGTGCACCTTTTCTCCACTCTGTTTGTCTGGCAATGATGTATCCAGTTTATGCCAGGCCCCTATGAAGCCAGCTCGGTGCTAGGGAGGAAATGTATTGTTCCCACACACACCTAGCTGGAAATCAGCCCTCAAAGCAGGCTCTGATGAGCCTTCTTTTCCTTAGGGCATGCCTACACTACAGAGTTTTGTCATGAAAATGGCAATTTTTCTGACAAAACTTGAGGAATGTCCGCATTGCAATTGCATTCTTCTGCAAGGAAATCGAAAGAACAGAGGGGTTTTTCCGGCATTGGTAATCCTCATTCTATGAGGAAGAAGCCTTTTTTGCGAAAGAGGGAGTTCTTTCGGAAGAAAAGGGAAGAGGAAAAAGCACAGGTGCTCTGGTGGCCACTCCGTCCATAGCAATCACAGCTTACATGCGAGAGAGCATCCATTCAGTGTGGACGCTCTCTTTCGGAAAAGCAGATTGCTTTTTCGGTGCACTTTGGCAGTGTGTGGACACTCCCTTTCAGAAGAAGTTTTTTCAGAAGATCTCTTCCAAAAAAAGCTTCTTCCAAAAGAAGCCTGCAGTCTAGACGTAGCCTTATATCTGAGTTGGTTTACAAGGGGAAGGACAACGCTGGTTTGCCCTTTGGATCTGAATTTTTTTGGCATGGGAAATAAGGTTCAGGGATTACTCCCCAATTAAAATCTTCAGCCTTCAAGAAGAAAGAGAAGGGGAGAAATTAGTGAGGTTCTGGGAGGTGCAGATTTGAATTCTGGTTTTAGTGCATCAGTGTAATGAGTCTGGTGGCCCGTGCACAAAGCATGATTAGCACCGGAAGGGTGCGGCTCCCCCTCCTACCTACACACGCACACAGAGTGGAGAGGTGGAGCAATCTGCACCCAGGACTGGCAGCATGATGCTCTTGAGTTCTAACCCCAGCGCTAACACAGGTTTCTTCTGTGCCTTTGCACAAGCCACTCAAGGTCCCTGCTTCAGTTTCCCCATCTGTGAGATGGCAGGAATGCTACTCCTGGCAGTGCCACAAGAGTTAGTTCTCATGGCATAAACTCTAGAACTCCTCCCTCACTCGCAATGTTTGGAAGCAAGGATGTGAGTGAGGCTCCATGCGAGGAAAACATCTGAAGACCTGAGCCAAACCCATCGCTGGCACATGCAGGTGCAGCTCCGAGTGGAGTTGGTGCCTGGTTACAAAGCTCTTGACTTGTGGCAAGTCTGGGAGCTGCTCTGCAAAGTGAAGTGCTCCAGAGAGAGGGGTGTGGGAGCAGCTTGGTAGCTCGTTTTTTAGAGGACTCTGTGCGTCATTTGTCCATCTGACATGAGGGCTGAGTAAGTGCCACTGTGATGGGAAAGATAGAAAAGCTCCTCTGTCATCAATGTTGCCTCTAATTTTTCCATCCATGTGTGGGATAATTTTTGTTCTGTGCACCGAGGCATGTGCAGATGTGCACCACCAGTATAAACTGCCTGCCAGCTGTGGATTTCTGCTAATCAGCTGGGTGGCACCCGAATCTCTCCTGGGTGGCTGCCCAAGCTCTCTGCTTACAGGAATCACTGATCAACACCCTATGTCAGGGATTTCTGGAGAAGCTGAAATTTGAGGGGTTTAGTGTGTGTCTTGTTTAGAGAATTTGTCAGCTCCAGACTGAGCCTGGCACTAGAGAAAACAAATGGCTTGGAACTAAGAGACATGAAGCCCGACGAGGTCGTGTTTCTCAAGAGCAGTATAGGCAAGAGGCCCATTTCTCAACCTGAAATAGAAACAGGTGAGTGAGTGTGTTCAAAAGCGAGTGGCATGGTTGGGGAGCATGAGCCCACCAGATGAGGACAGGGTTAGAATTACATGGAAAGAAGAAAAGACAAAAGGCTGGCGTGGCACAGCCAGCCAACCCAGGGCTTGACTAACTACATCAGCCACCAAAATGCACTCACTTCTGGGGGGGGGGGAAGAGGGGGAGTACAGTGGGCTTGTTAACAGCAACACTGAGGGTAGAGAATGAAGAGGAGAAATCAGATCTAGCTGAAACTGCCGAGGGGAACTTCGATAGGCGGGTGATAAGGAGCCAGGTGGGAATCTTGCGAGGATGCCCAGTTCTTATGCGAAGTGCAAACTGGAACATGAATCACTGCAGCTAGTCAGGCCCTTGGGTTTATGAGGCGCCCTAAAGGCAGCACAGTGGTGCAGCCTCCCTAGCTCCGTGCTGGGATGCTGACTCAGAGGTATGGGTAGGGTTGCCAGGTGTCTGGTTTTTGCCCAGACTGTCCGTTATTTGGGTCCCCTGTCCGGTAAAAAAACCAGAAAGTATCAGATGGAAGCCTGGCGGGGACAATTTTCCCCTACTGCATCTGACAGGGGCGGGGGAGTGAGGAGTGCGGGGCCATTTAAAGGCACAGTGCCCTTTTTTTTTTTGCTCAACAACTTTGGTCTCCCCCCCTTTTTTTTTCTCAACAGAATTTTTCCCAGTGTTTTTTTTTTGGGGGGGGGAGGGGGAGTGTTCGGTATTTTTTGTTAAACCATCTGGCAACCCTAGGTATGTGCACTGACTCTGCTCCTGCTCTGGGACTCAAGCACCTCCTGAAGAAAACAGGAAGGGGACTCAGCTCCCAGAGGCAGATGACTCTTTTGAGGGCCTCCAGCAGGTGAGGGGGTGGCGTGGGGCGAGCACCCACCAGCAAAGCCACAGGCCAGCGTGTGTGCTCAGAGGCAATAGTCACATTGCCAATGGATTCAGCTGCGCCTCAGGCAGCACCCAGGTGACCTTTCCAAGCCTCCCTTTAAAGCAACAAACCTGCTCAAGACTGTGGTGCCCACACGACCTAATGGGGGCCCGGCCCACGGCGCGACAGCAGCAGAGAGACGAGGGGACGCTGGACAAAGGGTCCCTCAGTCACCTCACTCACCAGATGCCCCAGTGTGGGAGCGGTGGGAGGGCGTGAGCCCATGTGTTCACAGGGCCTCTGGCCTCATGGGTCTCTTTCTTTCTGCAGTTGTGTGAGCTTCAGCAAGTCACTGCCCCTTTGCCTGGCTTGGAAACCCTCGGGGCACCGTGGGGTGCAGGGTCTCCAGGTGCTGCTGGAGAGTCTGGCTTGGCCTTCTCGGCGAGTTGGTCCTGGACACGGTGGGGGTCCTTACGCTCAGCAATGAACAGTTCATGGGCTCAGGAGAGTGCCCTAGGGCCTGTGGGTGGCCCAATTCTGAGGCAGGCAGAAGGCCCCGGGACACTCCCGCAGGTATGGGAGGTGGCCGACTTGAACCCTGTGTGTTGTCCCCTTGTGACGCCTGAGTGGCTGGCCTGACCCTGTCAGGGTAAGGACCTGGTCAGCCTGGAAAGGTCTCCTCATGCAGGGGGCTGGCACGCTAGGGGGCCCAGCCCCAGGCACTGGAGGGCACTGGAGGGCACTGGGACTCTGCTGCTGGCCTGCAAAGCCTCAGGGCCTAGGAGGTTCGGAAAGGCCTTGCCTGCAATGTGGGGAAGGCCTGTTCAGAGGTTGGGGCACTTGTCTCTCATGAGGAAGACTTGGGATCACACTCCTGGCTCTGCCATAAGCCTCCTGGAGGGGCTGGGCAGAATCATGCCTCTGGTGCTTTATGGGATGGCCCAAACCAGCTACCCACTGATGGAGACTGGACCAATGGTCCCATCCCAGTGGCCAGGAACACGAGTGGAACACACCGTGGGTGCATCATGGTACTCCCAAATAATGGAGGCCTGCTTTGACAATCAGAGGGCCCCCAGCTAGATCTCCAACCATGAGCGGAGCGAGTTTTGGCTTGTGCACCAATGCCGGGGTCATGGGCACTGGTTTGGATGTGTGCGTGGCACTCAATTTTTTAACACGCGCTTTGCCGGCTGCCGGAGTAGACCCCACCCCCCTACCCATGCGGCATGTCCCATTCCCAGCCCCATCCACCAGAACAGGCCCTTCCTCCTGCCACGTGGCAGCCCCGGCCACTGGATCAGGACTGCCCCCCTGCCACGTGGCCTTGGCATGTCCTGGCCCCCCACTCCAGTGGCTCCCTCACCACGCCGTCTCAGCCAGCCCGGCCCGCCGGAGCAGCTGCCTGCTGTCCGAGCGCTGCTGTGGCTGCTCTCCAGAGGAGGTGGGTGGGGAAGAATTTTTGGTGTGCGGCTGTGCAAGCCCACCCCTTAGTGGGAACTCTGCCCCCAGCCCTGTCTCGGGTACAGGCCTGGAAGAGCGGCAGGGTTCCCCACAGCCCGGTGGGCCACGGCCTCTCCGGTGCCCCTTCTCCCTTCCATGGTGGATCAAACAGCCTGCTTCTGGCGCGCAGCTGAGTAGGTGCTTCTGCTGCCATTGAGCTGACCTTGGGGGTGTACGCGGGAATGGATCAGCGGTGGGAGGAAAAGCAAGGAGGAGGCAGATAAGCGGGGGGTGGGGGCTGATAGCCATCAGGAGTGCCCTGTAAGTGCTCTTCTCCTGAGATCTGAGAGGAATATAGATTGGGGCGGCTGGTGCTGCGGAAGAGGGGAGGAAGAGGAGGATGAGGCCAGAGGAGGGTCCACACCCCGGGTCAGGGCCATGCCTATTGATTGCCCTAAAGGTCTGATCTTCCCAAGAACCAGCCCACTCAGTGCTTCTCTCCTCCCTGCCTCTTGCAGGGGCTAGGAACCCGTTTGGAGCATCTAGGCCAGAAAAGGAACCATCCCGGGCGGGGCCCATCCCCTGCGGACTCCAGCCCAGCTCACTAGAGTCAGCAAGGGCTAAATCGGGGGTTCAGGGCCTGCTCCCCCTCTCCCCAATGCCGACAGAGCCCCCCGGATTGACACCAGTGTCACTGAGAGGGGAATGAGGTCCCATTAGACACCCTGGTGGAAGAGAGCCACACGGGGGAAGGTCTTCTCTCTAAACCTCACTCCCCCGCCCTGTCCCACTGGTGGCACCGACCCCGCTGTGCAGCTTCCCCAATGGAGAGCCGAAGAGCTCATCTGCAGAGACGAGTGCTGCCGGGGACACACATTAGCAGCTAATGCGGCTGGGAAGCCGACGATCTCTCTCCACACTGACCCTTTCAGCTCTGGGGTGACGCCTTCATGCATTGAGCGAGCGAGCGAGAGAGGCACATTTTTTTTCCGTGACCCCATCCCCCTGCCTCATTTCATATGTTTTTTTTTTTTTAAATATAGGGAGTCCACTTGAGCCAGGCATGCCAGGAGCCCACCCACTCCTTCCGCCTGTCTGCCTCCCGCACTGGTGCGTGTGTGTTTGCTGTACAGACACAGGCCCTGGCTTGGCTCCGGCCTCGTTAAGCTTGTTCGGTTGTCTCTTCGCACGGCTCTTCTGCATCAGCCTGGGTACCTTCCTCCACACCCTTCTGAAACGTCTGTTGCCGGGGTCCTTATGTATTATTATTGTTCCTGTAGCCCTGGACCGGAACCTCTCTGTAGCAGATGCTCTCACACACAGAACACAAAGTGGATCATTAACAACGCTCCCCCCTCCCTTGGGGAGGAGGCATGTGATTTTAGAACACACCTAAATGGCTGAGGGGCACAAATCCCACTGAAAGCCAGCAACTCCGGCAGTGCCCCTACTGACTTGCCCGTACAGCAAAGTTGCGCCCCTTTAACTGTACTGGTGTGGTGAAAGCTCTGTGACTGTGGTGTCCCACTGGTTCTGAAGCAGTAGCCTTAAATAATTTTGTGAGCCAACTCGCCAAGCTCAACCGGCCAAAGTGCCACCTGTGGCTCTATGGTTCTATGGCCAGCGTGGACGCCACCACGGCTCTATGGCTTCCGCTAGCGTGGACACAGTCACGCCAGATTAAAGGGCCAGTACAGCTGCGCCCCATGGGGAAGGCGAATGCGCCATACGGGTCTAAGGCACCTTCATACCAGTAAGCCCGCAGCCACGCTGGGGGTGACCCTGCTTGGACTGTCACTAAACGTTACTCGCTGGCATAGCTATACCAGTACAACCCCTGAGGACAGCCTAGGCTGGATAGCCCAGGCCTTCCCTCCCTAGGTTCCTAGACTCAGTTCTGTAGATTAAGGCCAAACTAGGGGAGCATTTAGTCTGACCCTGGACCTGCGCATCCCAGGCCAGTAACAGCTGCGCTGGGCTTTGAAGAATGGGGAGCGTTGTTCTAGCTCAGCTGGGCGAGGCCAGAGCAGCACATGGCTGAAAGGCTTGATTGGCTCTTTCCCCTCTGAGGAGCGTCTGCTGCTGCTGTAAGTAATGCTGGCCGGCCTGGGAAAGGCGAGAGGATGCCAGCGCAAGCTGCAGGCAAGGGGGACATGCCCGGGTCTGCACACACCTGGGCGAGCGCCCCCGGAACGCCAGGCCTGTGTTGGTGTAACTCACACACCTGCTGGGGGCGGCGTGTTGGCCCATGGAGAGCCACTCACAGAGCAGGACAAGGAGTTTGCTCTTCAGCCTTAGCTGGGAGCTGGCTGGCTTTTAGCTCAAGCAGTAGCAGCTCACGCACTGAGGTCCCAGGTTCGGTTCCGCCTGTTGCCGCTACATTGGCACCATCAGTGCATCTTCCGAAGTAGGGTTCCTGGGGCGAAGAGAGGGGTGGAAGTCAGGAAGAGGCAGCCCGTAGACTAGCAGTGTCATTTGGAGCTCATCAAATCGACTCCCTGCCCTGACCTTGCTTCTCATCCACTCCTTCCTCCTTTTTCTCTCCCCCCCTTTTCCTTCCCCTCTCTCCTCCGTCCCCTCCTGAATGCTCCTCTCTCCGTCTTCCTTGATCCTCTCATTAGCTGCATCACAGAAAGTGTTTTGAAACCGTTGGAGTGGGGTCTTTCTCGAACTCCCCCTCCCCCAGCCCGAGCCACTTTTCCCGTCAGGCTCATTAGGGCTCTGAGTACCAATCAGCCAGGCCGAGATGAAAGGCGGCAGGGGATACATTACAACACCTTGGAAAGGGATAAAAGGGCCTCTTTAGCGCTAACAAACCTCTCGAAAGCGAGATGCATATGGCCATGAGCCGGGCACTCGCTCCCTTTAATCTTCCTTTCCCCCTGTCGGGCTGTTTGTCTCCTGCCCCCCCACCTCCGGCCGGATGCAGAGGGCTTTGGAAGAAGGACTCACTTCGGATATTGTCTAATAGCCAGTGCCAGCGTAACTAAGAGACCAGCTTAGTCAGACCCCCCCCCCAGCAACATGTTTCTCCCCTATGGCTTTGTCTACATCCTGAAAAGACACAGAGTTTAGCTACCTTGCTGTACACTTCAGCCTTTGTCTTAGGGTTGGCTCCATCTGCCCCAGTGTAGCTGGTGGAGCCAGAGGTAGGTAAAATCTACACTTAAGAAAAAGTTCAAGGATTGCGAGTATTGTGTTCCAATTCTGTCCCGCACCCCATTACAGAAAGGATGTGGATGCATTGGAGAGAGTACAACAAAAATGGTGAGGGGGCTGGAGCACATGACCTATGAGAAGAGGCTGAGGGATTTGGGCTTATTCAGTCTGCAGAAGAGAAGAGTGAGGGGGGATTTGATGCAGCCTTCAACTTCCTGAAGGGAGGTTCCAAAGAGGCTGGAGAGAGGCTGTTCCCAGTGGTGGCAGGTGGCAGAACAAGGAGCAATGGTCTCAAGTTGCAGTGAAGGAGGTCAAGGTTGGATATTAGGAAAAACTATTTCCCTAGGAGGGTGGGGAAGCACTGGAATGGGTTCCCTGGAGGTGGGAGGGGAAGGGGGAGAATCTCCATCCCTAGAGGTTTTTAAGTCCTGGCTTGACAAAGCCCTGGCTGGGATGATTGAGTTGGGCTTGGTCCTGCTTTGGGCAGGGGGTTGGACTCAATGACTTCTGAGGTTTCTTCCTGCCCTGGGATTCTAGGATTCTATGATCTAGCTAAAGCCAAAGTGCGTTTCCTAGGGCAGCTATTCTGGGAATGCTCTTATGGAATAGCATATTCTGCATTTGTTATTCTGGTCAGTGTCTCCAGGGCAGCAAGTCCTAACTCACCCTTCTCTCCAAGCAAGGGAAGCAAGAAGAACTAGAAACTCTCACTAAGGCTTTGTCTACATACCACATGTCTAAACCAGTTACATTTAAATGCAAGATCGCGTCAATTCAGTGTGGACACTATCGTTTGAAAAAGCAGATCGCTTTTTCGATGCACTTTTTCTGTATAGATGCTCTCTTTTGGAAGAAGTTTTTTTGGAAGATCTCTTCCGGAAAAGCTTCTTCCGAAAGAAGCCTGCAGTCTAGACATAGCCTAAGTCTTACACAAGAGATAGCTGATGTCTTCAGGCAAATGGAGAGGCTTTAGAATTGGTAACAAACATAAACCCAGTGTAGGGGAACATTTTAACCTGCCTGGTCACTCAATCATGGATTTAAAAGTAGTCACTCTTCTACAAAGGCATATAGCTAACCAGTTAAAGAGAGAGACTGCAGAACTGGAATTCATCTATAAATTTGACACTGTTACCCTGGGCTTGACATTAACTGGTTGGTGCATTACAAAGCCAATTTCTCCTGTCTTTAACATCTTCTTTTTCGCATCAAAAGCTATGAATGGGACACAGCCAGCCCACCTAATTAGCCTCATTAACATGGGTCTTACAATTGACAGGTAAATGCTTTTGCTCATATATATATATATATCTTGGTTTCTTTTATTTCCACTCCAACTCGTCTGATGAAGTGGCTTTTACCCATGAAAGCTCAAGATTCTGTATTTTTTGTCACTAAGGCTACTTCTACACTACCAGGTTATTTCAAAATAATAACTCCCAAAATAACTATTTTGAAATATGGGCACATCTACACTGCAGGGCAAAACTCGAATTAAGATACACAACTTCAGCTACGTCGAAATAGCTTAATTCGGCTTTTGGAGATGTCTACACAACAGGAAGTTGAAGGAACAACACTTTTCCTCCGACTTCCCTTACTCCTTCCAAAATGAGGGTTAGAGGAGTAAGAAGTCCTCCAGCTCGACATTATTTTGAAATAACGGCTTGCAGTGTAGATGCACTTTTTGTTATTTCGGAACAACGTTAGTTTATCCGAAATAATGCTGCTGTGTAGACATACCCTTAGGCTACGTCTACACAGCTTCCTTCTTTCGCAAAATGCTATGCAAATGAAGCATGGATTAGCATATTGTCACACTGCATTTGCATAATTAATTAGGAGCCATTTTTGCATAAGAGGTTATTGCGCAAAAAGGTGCCATCTACCAGCGCTTTTTTGCGCAAAACCCCCCTCTTGCGCAAGAGCCGTTCTTCCTCATTTTTTCAGGAAGAATGCCTCTTGCACAAGAGGGGGGGTTTGCACAAAAAGGTGCTGTGTAGACGGTGCCTTTTTGCACAAAAACGGCTCCTAGTTAATTATGCAAATGAAGCACGGCAATATGCTAATCCGTGCTTCATTTGCATAGGCTTTTGCGGAAGAAGGAAGCTGTGTAGACATAGCCATAGTGTATTCCTCTTCACAAGCAGGAGTCATTATTTCAAAACTAGCCAGTCATAAGATGGGATTTTCAGGTCTCTCCTCCACGTCAGTCTTCTTTCCTGAGCCTCCGGTCTCTCGCCTCGTGTCTCTTTCTCTCTCTATCCTCCTCCTACTGCCTCCCCCTCTCTCTCTCAGCTCTCCTCCGCCTTCTGCCTCTCTCTCCGTCTCTCTCTTTCTCTTCTCCCCTCCTGCCTCTCACTCTCTCTCCGCTCTCCTCTGTCTCCGTCGGGGATGCATGCTCATCCAGGCCCCGCCCCCTGGCCGTGTATGTCACCACCCGGCCCCCCTTCACCTCCCGCCATGGCGCTCGGCTGACTTCTGCGCCGCTCAGCTGGGCTGCCACGGGAGAGCAAGCAGCGCAAGCGGCCGTTTGGGCTCCCCGCGGCAGCCCGGCTGAGCGGCGCAGAAGTCAGCCGAGCGCCAAGGGGGGTGCGAAAGGCGGGCGGGGCGGTGACGTATATGGCCAGGCCCCGCCCCCTGTCCGTGTACGTCACCACCCCACCCCCTTCCCCTCCCGCCGTGGCACTCGGTTGACTTCTGTGGCACTCAGCCGGGCCGCCGCGGGAGCAAGTGGTGCAAGCGGCCGTTTGAGCCCCGCACTCCCCATGCAGGGGTGCTCCCCCGCGGCGGCCCGGCTGGGCGGCGCAGAAGTCAACTGAGAGCCACGCCGTGAGGCGAAGGACGTGACTCAGGCAACAGCGCCGCCCAGAGGGAACAGCCAGCATTTCAGCGTTACACAGTCACAGACACTGGGCTACTATATATCTGATAACAGGCTTGGTAGCGTGGACGTTCACCTTGTTATTTCGAAATAACTCCCCAATGTAGATGTGCCCTAAGGTGCCCCAGGACTACTCATTGTTTTTAAAGTTACAGACTAACGTGGCGGCCGCGCTGAGACTTAAGAAACAGTGAGACAACACTGGTCAGCATGATAGGCAGTGGTTGTCTCAGCCTAGCAGCTGCTGACCCACGGTCAAGCGTTTTTACAGACATTATGCCACAGAACAGTGTTTCGAAGGACTCTGCCGTGACAAAGGCGTGTGCATGTTTGTGGGTGGAATGTATTTTCCAACCACTAGCGGCATGCCTGGTTATATATAGTGCATGGATCAATTACCCTATTGGGCGTTAGGATTCTACATGTAATCGCATGTGTTTTTTATGTACCAGTGGATTTTCCTTCTGGGCATGTCCACAGGGCAGTGCATAATAAAGTGTAACAGATACTTCATGAGACAAGAGGTGCTAACTGCATTTTGATGTGAAGATGGCATCAGTGGAGCTATTGGTCCTGGTCCTACAAGTTGTTCCATCTGGGAGAATCCCTGATGTGAATGGGGTTCTGCATGGCCACCAGGGTCCTGAATGGTATTACTTTACTCACAGTCTGTCTCTGCTTCCCACTGCCGTAGCATCTGAGTGCCTGAGCCAAAGCCCAGTGAAGTCAATGGGAGTCTTCCCATTAACTTTAAAGGTCGGTCTACAAGGCCTCTGGGAATGAGCCATCCAGCCCAGGTCCACAGGCTTGTGCTAGTGGGGCTTGTGCTACTGAACACAGAGGTGTAGAGATTGCTTTGATGTTGAGGGTCAGATTCTTAATCCTTCTTACCCGCCCCCACCCTCCCTTCACCCAGCCTTGAGACCCCAAGCACCGTCCAGCCCAATCCACAGCCACTGGTGGTGCAAGTCCTGCTAGCGTAAGTCTCAGGACCTGGGCTGGGTGGCTCCCTCCCAGATGCCGTGTAGATGAGTCCCAGTGGGCTATGGCCTAGGCCCCAGCTGATGCCAGCAGAATGACTTGTGCGAGCGAGGATCGGGCCCTAAGTTATGTTGTGCTGTGCAATGGATTTTTAAATGTGGAATTTGTTCAGATTTGTGCTTTAAAGAAATCTATTCCACATTAAATATTTACAGAAAATCAGCAGCTGTGTAAATAATAGAGCGATCCAATATTTAGAGTGGGGGCTGGTTTTCAATATATTTGAAATTTTTATGATATTGTTATTATTATTTATGGCCTATTTTATTTGTCAGTGTCTTTTATCACTGTCCACATGGATCTTAGTAGTTTACAGCCAGGCAAACCAAGGGCCCAACCCCTGACTGCCCTGGGGTAACCATTCCTACCTATAATTGGCATTAGAGGAGCACCCATCCATACTGCACTGAGCTCAGGACTTTATTGTGCTGGGTGCTGTTCACACACACACATAGTAGGAGACAGTTTCTGCCCTGATGACCTTACAATCCAAACAGGCAAGGAGCCAGAGAGGAAACAGAGGGGAAGTGAAGTCACACAGCAGGTCAGTGGCAAAACCAGGAACAGAACCTGCATCTCCTGCCTCCATACTAAGTTGCCCACAGAGCTGGTGAGGTGAGACCATCTGCATTATGCGTGGTCAGATGTGTCAGCAGGCTCAGATCGCATGGCGTACCAAAGGGCCCTCTCACTCATGTTGCTGACTGGGGAGTACCCAGATCTGCAGACATACTGCTCATGGGACTAACTTGATGCACCAGAGAAGCATAAGTGGGACGAGATAAGCACCAGATAAGCATAAGCATTGTGCAGGGGGTCAGACTAGATGATCATAATGGTCCCTTCTGACCTTAAAGTCTATGAGTGAGTAAAGTTGCTCACGTGGGTAAGTTGTTGTTGGCCTGGGACTTTAGGCAAGACACCTCTATGCCGCTGGCAGACCTGGAGCCAGGGCAGGTCACCACTACAGACCAACAAATAGAGAGCTGGACTCAGTCACCGCGTCCTGTGTTAGTATGAGAGAAGGTGTTAGGATGGTGGGAGTCTGTTTACACTTTACGGAGGACTGGTGAGTGGTTGCTGGGGTTAATCTCATGTATCATATCTGCACATTGTAAAGGCAACAGTTCTGTGTCTGCATTGTGAGCCTCTGTAACTGTGTGAAAACAACAAGAAGTCTTGTGGCACCTTATAGACTAACAGATTTATTGAAGCATAAGATTTCGTGGGCAAAGACCCACTTCGTCAGATGCATGTATCTGACGAAGTGGGCCTTTGCCCACGAAAGCTTATGCTCCAATAAATCTGTTAGTCTATAAGGTGCCGCAGGACTTCTCGTTGTTCTTGCAGATTCAGACTAACACGGCTACCCCTCTGATACTTGTAACTGTGTAAAACTCCAGACAGGGGAGAGACGTTAACTAGCAAGAAATGTTGGTCTCCATCAAAGATGCTATGTCCTGTTGGACCCGGAAGGCCCATTGACACCAGATGGACTAAGTAGAACATTAAAGAGGACAAAATACTTAGTGTTCACTCTCTCCTGCCCACGAAGATGAGTCTTGCAAGTGAAATCCTCCCATCAGCTGATTTTGCAGCTCAGAGTGTATGTAGGGAAGTGAATAAAAACCCTTAATATCTAGGAACTGTATCTCTATGGTGCTTGGACTCAGAGGAACAAGGTTTCCTAGGCACAGAATCATAGAATACTAGGACTGGAAGGAACCTTGAAAAGTCATCAAGTCCGGTCCCTGCGCTCATGGCAGGACCTCTATCCTCTTAAAAATCTCCATGTTTGTCTATCCTCTTAAAAATCTCCAATAATGGGAATTCCACAACCCCCCCTAGGCAATTTATTCCAGTGTTTAATCACCCAGTCTAGACTGCAAGCCTCTTTTGAAAGAGGATCTTTTGAAAAAGCCTCTTTCAAAAAAGAGTGTCTAGACTACAACCAGTACTTTCGAAAAAGCAAGCTGCTTTTTCGAAAGAGAGCACCCAGGCAGTCTGGATGCTCTCTTTCGAAAATGCACAGTTTGCATTACATAGCACCTTTTTTTGAAAGAGCACTTTCGAAAAAAGTCGTTATTCCTCGTAAAATGAGGTTTTCCACGGCCGAAAAAACTGCTGCGTTCTTTTGATTTACTTTTGAAAGAACGCGGCTGCAGACTAGATGCAGGTAAAGATTTTTCAAAAAAAGGCCACTTTTTTCGAAAAATCCCTGTAGTCTAGACACAAGTTTTTCCTAATGTCCATCCTAAATATCCCTTGCTGCAATTTAAACCCATTGCTTCTTGGCCTATCATCAGAGGTTAATCTTTCTCCCTCCTCCTTGTAACAACATTTTACATACTTGAAAACCATTAAGCTGTTATCATGTCCCCCCGACTTCTCTTTTCCAGACTAAACAAGCCCAGTTCTTTCAGTCTTCTCTCCTAGGTCATGTTTTCTAGAGCAACACATCATTTTTGTTGCTCTTCTCCAACTTTCTCCAGTTGGTTCACATCTTCCCTGTAATGCGGCGCCCAGAAATGGACACAACATAGGTTGAACCTTTCAAATTCAGGACTCTCTGGTCCGGCAACCACCGTGGTCCAGCAGAGCCACAGATGTTGCTTGACCAAAGAGCACTGGAGGAGGCAGTGGGAGACAATAGGGGGCTGGGGAGCTCAGACTGGACCAGCAGCAGCTGGGGAGCCCCCGCTCTGGCAGGGGAATTCCTGGCATCAGCTGGGCCAGACGGCTAGGGAGTCCTGGACCCAGCCAAGCAACCCCCGGCTGCAGAGGGGCTACTGGTGGTGAGAGGCCCAGCCAGGGAATCTCTGGCAGCAGAAGGGCCAGTGGCAGCCAGGCAGCTCCTGCTGGAACCACGGGAAACCCTCGGTGGCAACGGGGCTGGGGTGACTGGGCAGCGCTGGCCGAGAATGTCCCGGCTGAAGTGGGGCCCCGCTGGGGAACCCCAGGGAATTGCCAGCCGCAGTGGGCCCAGCCTCAGCAGAGGGGCGGGGTAGCTGGGCAGCCCCTTCCGGGAAACCCCAGGGAACTCCCAGAGGCAGTGGGGCCGCAGTGTCCAGGCAGTCCTGGCTGGGAGCCCTTGGGGGACACTGAGGCAGCCTGCAGGCCACAGCATGAGGACTCCCTGCCTGGCCAGCATTACAGGGACTAAGGCAGGGCAGGGAGCCCCAGGGAGAGGACCCTGGGAGCAGGCAGCCAGCAGGGGAGCACTGACCTCCCTGGTCCGGCAACTCCCTGCTTCGGAACAGCTCAGATCCTGAGGGTGCCAGACCAGGGAGGTCCAACCTGTACTCCTTCTGAGGCCTAGTCAGTGCAGAGTAGAGCAGAAGAATGACTTCTTGCATTTTGCTTGCAACACTCCTGCTAATACATCCCAGAAGGATGTGACTCATATTTAGCTTCTAGTCCACTATGACCCCTAGAGCCCTTTCTGAACACTCCTTCCTAGACAGCCACTGCCCATTTTGTACGTGTGCAACTGATTGTCCCTTTCTAAGTGGAGTACTTTGCATTTGTCTTTAGTTCCTTTCCCTGTACAGTAAATCTGCAGATAGTTTTATTAGAGTATTGGCTGGCAGGGTTGTCTCTGGTGTGAGGTCTACAGCGCTGACCTGGGGCAAGTGACTGACCCTTTGGGGCTGAGAGTAACCTGAATATTCTGCGATTCCTGGAGTAAGAGCCCAGCTGTCACAAGGGCAGGCTCACCTGCGTGGCAGGACAGACTGCAGTGCCCCCGGGGAGCGTCTCTGACTCCATGTTCAGCCTGTTACAGCCCCTCTTCTGTTTGACCCAAACCATGTCTTTGGGTTGTTAAAAATTTGAACGGGATCAATCTCATCTGCTCTTTTACCCCTTTCTTTCACACCCGGGGGATTTTTCAGTCATCAAATTCTGAACCGAAAGGTTATTTTGCAATACAAAGGTGGAACCTCTCATTTTGAAATGATCAATACAAATTGTTTTGACAATTTTTTGCCCAGCTCTACAAAACCCAGGACTCACTCTCCATATTCTTCGGCACCATCTTCTGGCACACTATTTACATATGTCCAGTCATGGAGCACCCTGTAATAATGCCCTTCATCAGCATCTAGCCCCATCTCCGGGTTCTTAGCATCTTTGCTCCTGAGGAAGCCTGGATTTCTCAATCTGCACAGACACAACCAAAACACTGTCTTTGATTGATCAGAAGAGGGTTGGACGCACAGATGACTCCTTTTATGCGGAACTCATTGTGATGGGCAGTAGAGTGTGTGTGTGTGTGTGTGTGTGTGTTTGCGTGTGTGTATGTATCATGACCTTAAATTGCTTCTTCCAGGAGAAGAACTCTTTTGATGGGATTCTAAGACAGGGATGGACTTTTCATTCTTTCTCCCCACAACTTTATGGCAGGAGAGCTGTCAAGAAGAAAGTTGACCTAGCAGCAAGGGGTCCAGCTTGGTCCTCAGGCGTACAGCTAGTTGGTCAGTTTTTAGTGAGATTTTTTTTCAATCGGAAAATGCCGACTGATTTATAAAACTGTGCCCAACGCAAAAATGGCTTGGTTAAGAGAGTTCTGAGATGGTCAAGCCAGAAAGTTTGGGTTTGTGAGTCGAAAGGACTTTTCAGTTTAAAACTCTGGTAAACTTACACTCAGGCCAAGAAGGCATTTTGTATTTTGCTTCTATAACTGGTAATAAAGGTGGAAATTGAAAGGAAACACTTGGAATCGCCCCAATAAATAACAAAATTGGATTTTTGTTCACAAAAATTGTCAAGATTTTGACTCTTCATCTTCATAGACTGTAAGGCCAGAAGGAACCATCTGCATGACCTCTTCCATGTTGTAGAACACAGCACCTCATCCACCTTCTCCTGTCATGGACCCGTAGCCTGATTCAGGGTGAGAAGTCATGTCAAAATATTGAATATTCTCGACCTGAGTGTGTAATGAACAGGAGGAGTTCTGACCAGCACCCAGTGACTAAGAGGTTAACTCAGGTAGCTAACAAAGGTTTTGGCCAGGGGGCCGGGAGAACCAGTCAAGATAGAGGGTTGAAATTTGAATTGGATATAGATTCCTTGCCTGTTTTCTTTGTGTGGGAGAGATAAACCAGGAGTTGAGAGACACAGAATGATTTAAACCCAGGCAAGACTACCATGCCTCCAGGGAATCTAGGGCATGGGAGGGAACTGAACAAAGAGAAAATTAGAAGTAAGTAAAGGGAAAAATGAATCCAGTCGTGTTCAGGGTAATTTTTCTTTATTTTGTGGTTTGGTTTGAACTGCTCTGTGTGATTCTATGCCTCCCCTCCCCATTTACTACCATCTAAGCATTGTGCCAAGACTTTTCTCTGTGTTTTAATTTGTTTTCCTTAGTTCCTCTGTAACATCTAGCAACCAAGTATGCTTTCTCAAGTTTATCTTTTGTTTTGAAATAAAAATCACTTTTGTTTAAGGTCACGATTTGATTCTTGTGTCCTAGGAGGTCTGTCTGTCTGTATGTATCTGCAGGCCTCTGACTGAGTGGTCAGCTACCAGAGATTGCAGCTTGTTTTCTCTTTTTTTTTTTTTCAAGCTCTTTTGGGGCAAAAGAAATCTCCTGGGGGTGATTTCAAGTCTTCACCCCTGGTTTTTAGGGATCAAAAAGCACTTGATGGTGGCAGTGGTTCTTCAACATCTGTGTATGGTGATACTAAGGGGAAGTTTTTGGTCACCAGTGCCTGTAGAGGCAAAGGTTTTTTTTTTCTTTTGAGCTCTTTGTGGGCCCCCATCTTCTGCACTCTTGAATGCTGGAATGGGGAGGAGCCCTGGCAGGGTGACATCGACATGCTCAGGCAGCCCTAGTACACTTTCTCCCAACTAGCATCTTGATACTTCACCATAGTGGGGGCAGTGTGTGGAGGTTGCTGCAAGCTAAGAACTAGCTGGTGGCCGTGGGGATTGTGAGGTTTGGGAAATACAGGACGTGTTTTAAGAGTTGGAGATGAAGCACGTCACCTGCGGTCTCAGCGAACCAATCAGGAGTGAGGACCCTCAACATCTTCCGACCCAGCCCAGTGAATACAGTCTGGACCAAATGCTGGTCAAGTCTGCACTGCAGAGTTAGTGTGAGCAGGTTGCACTGCACGGGGGGAGGGAATCCACCCTCTTCAGTGAAGCAGTTAAGCCGACCGGACCCCCAGTATAGACAGTGTGAGGTCAGAGGCAGAATTCTTCCATCAATCTAGCTACTGTCTCTTGGGGAGGTGGATTAACTACAGCGTGGGGGAACCCCTCAGTGTTTACACTGAGGCTACGTCTACACTACAAGGTTTTTGAGCAAAAACCGGTGGAGCGTCCACACCTCAAGCGCGTTTTTGCGCAAGTAAATCGGCAGAAGAGAAGGCTTTTGGCGGTACAGTTATTCCTCTCCCCACGAGGAATAACTCCTTTTTGCACAAGAGTTCTTGAACAAAAAGGCAAATGTGGACGCTCCACAGGGGTTTCTTGTACAAGAACCCCTTATTGGAAAAAGCACAGGTGCTTGGATGGCCATTCTTTCTTGCGCAAAAGTGTCCATGCAGTGTGGACGCTCTCTTGCACAAGAGCACATCACTTTTGTGATTCGCTTTGAGGTCTGGAAGAATTCTTCCACAAAAGGCTTCTTGCGCAAAAAACCCTGCAGTGTACGTGAAACCTGACATGTTACAGTGGCTCAGGTTGTAGCCGAGTTGTGGCAGGGTACACACAGCCAAAGACAAAAGGGCCCCAAGAAAAGACTCTGAATAGGGGACCCCAGCACTGAGCTGAAGGTAACGAAACACCCTGCTTATAAAAAAGACGAATCCGGAGACTGCATAAGAGATGAGGCAAGGTTTAACACGTGACAGAGGCTACACCGCCAGCATGAGGTTTCCATGAGAAAGGGATCCCAGCTCTGGACCGTACAAGTGCTGCAAGGCCTGAGCATTGGGAGACCAAGAACATAAGAACGGCCACACTGGGTCGGACCAAAGGTCCATCTAGCCCAGTTTCCTGTCTTCCGACAGTGGCCAATGCCAGGTGCCCCAGAAGGAATGCACAGAGTAGCAAATCATCAAGTGATCCAACCCTGTCCCCTATTCCCAGCCTCTGACAAACAGAGTCTAGGGACACCATTCCCGTCCATCCTGGTTAATAGCCATTGATGGACTTGTCCTCCATGAATTTATCTAGCTCTTTTTTGAACCCTGCGATGGTATTGACCTTCACAACATCCTCTGGCAAGGAGTTCCACAGGTTGACAGTGCATTGTGTGAAGAAATGCTTCCTTTAGATTGTTTTAATCCTGCTACTTATTAATTTCATTTGGTAACCCCTAGTTCTTGTGTTATGAGAAGGAATAACTAGATCTTCTTTATTATTTTTTTCCCACACCTCTATCATATCCCCCCATCGCCATCTCTTTTCCAAGCTGAGAAGTCCCTTAGCAGGCTGGATGGCCTTCTCAGATTTGAACGGAGCTGATTAATAAGCTATCTATATTTGAAACACGACAGCACACAGCTGCGCCACTGGAGCATTTCCGAGTAGACACTGCTGGAGGGGTTCTCCCATTGGGGCAGCAAATCCTCCTTCCCAAGAGGCAGTAGCTAGGTTGGCAGAAGAATTCTTCCATCGGCCTAGCACTCTCTACACAGGGACTTAGATAAGCTTAACTCCATTGCTCGGGGTGTGTGGATTTTTCACACCTTTGGGCGACACAGCTGGGGTGTTCTCATTTTCTAGCCTGGACCAGCGTTTCGGGGATGTCTGCAAACACTGGCCTCTACACTGGGCTGAGAAGCAGTGGCCACCAGTTGGGAGCAACTTTTGATAACTGCCCAATTGGACGTGAACCGGTGAAAGGACCCCAGGTCCCTGCTGCTCAGACCCCCTGGCCTCTTTGGCTGGCGCCCCCTGCTGGTGGCAGAGGGGTTCGAAAGCGCTTTGGAGGGATGACTGGGACGTTCCACCAAGAGGTGCTGCAGGCATGTTTGCCAGCTGCACTCAGCCAGGCGCAAGCTGTTCGAACCGGCCCGCAGAGGGGTCCGATTGGCTGGGCCGACGCAGTTTTCACATGTGCGAGAAATCCGCAAAGGGGCATGGAGCCAGGCCCTGGAGGCCCTCCAGGTTGGGGGCAGTGGTGGCTAAGAGCTGCGGCGGGAGAAGGCAATCTGGCACCTGCTCTAATGGGATCCTCTCCACAAGTAATTAAGCCCCAGCTAGTGCTAACCGTAATGTGATGTATGTATGCCTTTAACTAATCATTTATTAGCCTCGTTGATGGTTTGTCAATATTAATTCATTTATTTAAACAACTCCGAGCTGTAATGAAGATGTTTGCTTTAAGGGGGAAGACGAGATGGAGCTGCTGGGAGATTTTTTGTTGACTCGATGGATCTTGCTCAGCTCTCTGGTGAGGAGGCTGCGGTTGGGCGGTTCCCCGGACGGCATCTCCCCTCCCAGAAAGTCGCCATTTCATCACAATGCATTTAACATGCCCACAAATCTCCTGGTGTGAGTTAAACCCCATCCACAGCCCAGGGGGGGATCCTGGATTCACCCGGCAGGGACATGGAGGGCAGATCTGGTTCTGTTTTATGGGCTTGATGAGAAGCAGGCTTGTACGATGGGGCGAATCCTTCGTAATTCACCTGCGGGAATCAGATCCGCCCCCGGCCGTGTCCTGTGGATGGGAATGAGTCACTCACTGAAAGGCGACGGAGCGGTGCCAAGCCATGGCCCTATGTGCTCAGCATGGCACATGTCTGCACAGAATATATGCAACCAACAGGGCTGCTCATATCTGGGCGCCTGTAGCATCCAGACACCCACCACAGAACGCGGGCCCCAGGGGGTTGGGTGGTGTACAGCCGTGAAAGTAACTGAACATGTTTTACAGGTGCTATCCTATCACAACTCGGGTCCCTGCCAGCTCTTTCAAGGGCTCCCTGCTGGCATTGGCCGCCGGGGCTGCGCACCACGGCGCTCCGGCTTCCTTTCCCCTCTGGTGGTGTGCGAACACCTGCTACCAGGCCGGGCTTGTCTTCCTCTTCCCTTCAGAGCTCGCCAGCAGCTCTCTCTGTGCATTTACAAAATATTTGCCCACTTGAGAACAGAGAGGACCCACTTAATAGTTCCCCGGGTCCTTGGAGCTAAAGAGTTATTGACCCTCTGCCTGGTTCTCCCTCCCAGTCCATGGCACCTAGTAAAACAGACTAGACATGTAACAAAGGGTGTGTCTAGACTACATGGCTCCGTCGACAGAGCCATGTAAAGTAGTTTACCCGACATAGTCAATGAAGCGGGGATTTCAATAATCCCCGCTTCATTAAAATAAAAATGGCCACCACGCTGTGCCGACAATCAGCTGATCCGGCACCGCACGGCAATCTAGACGCGGATCGGTCGACAAGGGAAGCCTTTGTCGACCGCTCCGTTATGCCTCGTGAAGTGGGCTATTCAAGGACAAAAGCTTTGTTAATTGCCCCAGGCACCGTGGAGAGAGATGTGTGGAAGGCCCCATCTCATAGGCAGGAATGCTGGAGCAGGGAGATCAAAAGCATGGGCAGAAAGATTTTTCATCTCTTTGCTGTTTGAACTCTCAAAGGGGCAGAGACACCACAGCGAATCCAGAGATCCCTAGGGGTTACCCTGGGTCCTCCCAAGGGAGACCGACAGATTTGCGGGGCCCCTGGGCATGGTGGGGGGGAAGTAACTTCCTGCTCGTGGGAGGGGCAAGGCCGAGAGCTGCCTGGAGTGTGAGCTGGTGGTGACTGAAAGGGCCCAGGGGCTACCGCCCCATTCCCCCTTCCCCATGTCAGTGGGCCTGGTCCACTTTGAAAGACTCACTACCAATCGGTCACCCCTAGGATTCAGATTGCAACTGACTTGTGGGCTTGTGTCTGCTTGCGTTAACCTGGAAATAGCTCTCATGTCCGCCTCTTCGTTAGTAACCCTTTAGTTACCAGCGCTGTCTTTGGGGTGAGATCTAGGGTACCAGTTGAGCTGGGGTAAGTGACTGGTTTTTTTGGGACTGGAGGCAGCCAGAACGTGGCGTGATTTTTGGCCTACGTGACCTGGTATCAGTGGGTCCGGCTTGCCTGGGTGGCAAGAGAGGGTGAAGCGTCCAAGGGGACTGTCTGTGACTCCGTGGGAGTGAGTTCACACCTGGCACTGGCTTGGTGAAATCTAATTATAGAACACACCCCTGGCTTGGGCTGCCTGGCCTGGTTGTGACAGTCTGCCCTGAGGGAGCCCCGTGGAGTTGCTCACCCCTCACACCATCGCATACGGGCGCCGCTTGGCGTCGCAGCCTCCGCCCCATTGCAAGGTCTGACTCGGGGGGTGTCCTGCGAGTGCTAAACCAGCGTGGGATGCGGGAGAGAGCCGTGGCAATTAGCAGCGCCCTGGGAACAGGGAGCTGACCGACTTGCCGGGCCCCTGTGCAAGGTGAAGGGGGGTAGCGCCGCGCTCCTGGAAGGGGCGGGGCTTTGGGTGGGAGGGGCGGGCCTGGACCAGTGAGCACTCAGCACTGCCTGGAGTGCACCCCGCTGCAGCCCCAGCCAGCCCCCAGAGCTGCCCAGAGCGTGCCACGCAGGGCTCCGATGGCCATTTAGAAGACCCAGGGGTCCAGCCGCCGTCACTCCTGTGGTAACTATAGTGGCAGTGTCTAGAAGCCCTGGACCTTTTTAAATCGCTGGGTCCTGGGGCAACTGCCCCCTTTTCCCCCTGCCCCATCAGTGGCCTGTCTGGGAAGCGTGCTGGAGGAATTCACTCACCTCTCACATTGGCTGCTTCCACACGGCCGCGATCCCAGCCATTCTCTTCCCAGCACCGGTCGTGCGTGTGCACCTGGGCTGTGCTCATGGAGAAAATCACAAATACGTGTTTCCCTCGGAAATCACATTCCTGTCCCTCTCCCACACGGAGCGAAATGTGGCCTAACTAAGGTACTAAGCCGGTGCCCATCACAACGGCTCTTCGCCATCCTTACTGTGCTCCTCCTCCGCAGTGCTGCGGGGAAACTGAGGCAGCGGGCACCTGGGTCACTTCCCTGGGGAGTCGGGTTGAGGAAGGAAGTGATTTCAGGCCGCAGAAGCTAGGCCTGAGCCCACTGAAGCATTCTTCCTCTGAGTCAGCATTAGGCCTTGGAAGAACATGGTCACTGCTCAGTCTCAGCTCCAGCCTTGCTTCTCTCCCACCCTCCCCAGACACGTCCAGCTGGATCCTTGACTGGCAGCCGCTGCGGGAACAGCAACAAAGCAAGCCAGCAGGTCCCAACCTTTTACCCAATGCAACCGACAAGCCCCGGCTCACTTGAATTATAAATAAAATATTTGTGGAGTGGAATAATGAGGATAATTGATGGGAGCAGTAAGTAACTTCTAAACAGCTCCGGGTATTGCATTGAGTAAATGCCGTGGGCTCTGGCCTCAGCCTTTATTAGCTCTGGGGAACTGTTTATAAACTCATATGCTCATTACTTACATCAATTATAGCTCAAATGTAGAGCAGCAGCAGCCTTCAGAGGGAGCGGGATGGACGTATTTGCACAGTAATGCCGGGCATGCTCCACCAGCAGGCAAGGGATAGGCAAGGGACCGTTGCCCGCACGGGAAAAGCTGCAGCGTTGGCCAGTCCTTGCAAACTTAAACAAACCCAGCACTTGGCGGAGGCAGGAGACTATTATTTAGCGGCATGTCGTGAGCTAACCCGACGCTGCCGGCTCCCTCCGGGGCGGGATCCAGTTCCATTGCTGTCAGTGGCTAAGTTCCAAGGTGCAAGAGCAGGCCCTGGGGGGATGAAGTGGTCCAGTGCCTAAGGACCTAGCCTGAGACTTACAGTCAGTTCCTTGCTGTGCCACTGCTTTCCTGTGTGCCCTAGGTCAAGTCACTTGGCCCATGTGTGGGGACAATGGCACTGCCATGCTGCACAGAGGCCTGGTGAGTTTATGCTAAAGAGTTCAAGCTGCCAGGGTAATGGGGAGAGCAGAGGTCCCCAAACTTTTGAGGATTGTGCCCCACTTACCCCCATCTGTCCTTCCAGCTGGAAGTGGGCCTGAGATTCCTGGAAGGGGGGAGGGGGAGATGCGGCCAGGAATAATGGGGCTGGGGCTAGGAATGGAGCTGCTGCCAGGGACCAAGGCTGGGGTGGGAGCAGAGCTGCGGGGGGGAGGGGGGGCAGGGCTGGCTGGTGCTCCCTTCCTGCCCCCTGTGGAGGCTAGCCTGGGCCCACCATGCCCCCCCATATTCCTCCCTGCTTCCCTAGGGGAGCGCACCCCATAGCCGCTGGGAGAGGAGCAAAGCCCGCCTCAGGGGCGAGATCACTACCAATAGCCCAGGACTTTGCACTGATGGGGGGAGGGCTCCCCAGGGTCACGCAGAAGCTGGTCCGAGCATCACCGTCTGCAAACATCCCTTGGCATAAAGAACTGCCCCCCTCTGGCCCGGGTTCTGTTTCTGGGCAAGTCATTTGCACTCAGGCTCCCAGGCAAGGAGGCTGTGTATGTGAACGCACCCCCCCCCCCTTCTCTGACTTCGCTCCCCGTCACTTAGAGCTACATGTCCCCCTTGCGCTGACGGGGCCTTTCCTTCCAGAGCTGGACCTGACACCCCTGTCCAGGCCGGGCGCTAGCGAGGCCTGTCTGGGAAGGACGGTTGGTGGGGAGGGCGGCTGTCTGCTTGGCTGCAGGGGGGTAGGAAGCCTGGGGGCCGGAAGGCTAGGCTGGTCCGGGGTGGTAGATTTGATCTGTACAGCGTTGAGGGGCCCAGCCCTCACTCATGCTCAGTGGCTAGGCCCCAAGATGTCGGTGACATTCCTCGCGCCTGGGCCAGCTCTTGTAAAGGCTGCAGAATGGGGTCCCAGATTACCTGGGACTTGGCTTCCTTAGGACTAATTGACGCACACACTTGCACCGAAGTAACTGAACCAGCTTGACGGCGCCCTGAGTTACGCCGCTGCCAGGCTGTGAGCGGGCACCCTCCTTCAGACCCAGGGCGCCCTGGACTGGGTTGGCTTTCGCGGCTGTTTTACTGACGCTAACTCACGCGAGAGCATTGTTCTTGTGCAGTAAGGGGCCACCCACGGAGCTGCACCACGAGTGGGAATTCAAGCTGATTTTGTGACTGCAGCCCATGTTTGTGTGTCAAGCAGTCCTTACCGACTACCACTCTCTGCGTACGACCTAAGGCGGCCAAGATACCTGGGCTAGCCCCTCTAACCCATGGGGGGCTTCAGAGAAGAGCCACAACCTTCAGCTCCCAAACAGGCTCGACCAATGGAGTTGGAAGGGTCCCTGCGAGCCTGTTAGCAGCATTAGGAAGTATCCTTTCTTCCTCGAGGAGCAGGTGTGTCTGAGCACCCCTGCACCTACAGTCGGAGATTTGTGGTAGCAGTGCCCCAAAGAACAGTCGGCACGTGCTGTTCGGAGCCGCTGTCTCACTTGGGCACCCAACCGTCTCCTCAGTTCCTTCTCCACCGCCTTTGGCTTTGGAGCACCTCAGAGCAGCTTTTCTTATCGGTTATACTGACCCTCCTAGGATTAGCTTCCCTCTCAGACAACTTTCTTCTCATTAGCCCCTTTAAAAATAATTGTTCCCTGCTTTTGCACCCTGTCCCGGCCTCTTGGCCATACCTGGTTCCCCAGGCTTTAACCATTGTCTGACCTGCAGACTTTCCATCCCGGTCTCTGAGGGACACTCCCAGAGCATCCGTTGTTTGGGGGAGGCACATTTACCTCAAAAGTGCCCCCATTGTGAAAAGCTTACGGCCAGAACCAAGGAGGCCAGAAAGGGTATGTCTACACTGCAGAGTTATTCCGAAAAATGGCCGTTTTCCTGGAAAAACAATACTTACATCTACACTGCTATTGCATTCTTTCGACAGAAAGTCAAAAGAACAGAGGGGTTTTCCTACGGTGGTAAACCTCATTCTACGAGGAAGAAGCCTTTTTCCGAAAAAGCGTTTTCGGAAAAAGGCGTGTGTGGATGTGGAAGAAGGAGGTTTTTTTCGAAAGAAGAGGCCTCCAGGAAAAAGCACAGGTGCCCTGGTCCACACTAATCACAACTGAAATGCGAGATAGCATCCAATCAATGTGGACGCTATTTTTCAAAAAGCAGATTGCTTTTTCATTGCTCTTTTGCTGTGTAGACGCTCTCTTTGGAAAGAAGTTTTTCTAGGAGATCGCTTCCAGAAAAGCTTCTTCTGAAAGAAGCCTGCAGTCTAGACGTAGCCAGAGTTACAACTCAAGCTGCTCTGGAGAAGTCTCTCTGCCCGGCTTCAGACTGGGAGCATCCACCGATGCCGCCTTCTCCAGCAGCAGCGTCAGACAAGGGAGCACCCTCAAGGTTCAGTCAAGCGATCCTGCCCAGGCCTCAGTCTCCAGGAAACGCTCTCACTCCTCCTCCCAGAGTGATTCGGTCCTGGTACCGGCATCACCCAAAGCACTGGACCGAGAGGCGCCGGGTCTGTCCGGCACAGGACGACCTGAGGAGCAAAAGACCCATTACAGGCGAGCTCCAGGCAGGCACGCGCAGTGAAAGCAAGTTGGCTCCGTCGGCCGGGCAAAGCTGCAGACCACCTTGGCACCGAGCATTTCAATGCCGTCACCTAGCAAGCCATCGGCACCGGGGGTGCCCACCCAGCCGCCCAGCATTTCCCCGCCGCCTGTGCTGGCACAGGGCTTTCCGGTGCTGCCGCATTTCACCAGCCGGTAACTCGATGCCCGGAACGCCTCCTTCCACATCGGTTTAGCCACGTGATTTAGCCGGCCCACGCACCTGCCAGCTCAGCGCCGCCGATCGCCGGGGCTGAGGAAAAGGAAACCTCACAAGCGAGGCAAACAGCTCGCTGCTCCTCACCGAGACCGACGTCGGCGTGCCGACATCTCCTGTGTGACCGCCCCCCTGTGGGTACCCCACCTGTGCCCATGCCACCCACATGGCCTATTGGGATCCTGGGCTTTATACAGTATAGGCCACTACAAGCCTAGCCATCTCAACAACCAGCTCCAACGCCAAGATAGGGGGGTCGCCAGCCCTTTCTGCTCCCCCTCAGCACTAGGCCCAGAAGAGGGCCCAGAAGGCCCCAGGGAGACCCTGCACCGGCACATATTTCATCTTCCTCCCTGGTGGATGCTCTCATGCCTCCCCACCCACCCCAGGGGTTGATTTGAAATCCTTCCAGGAGCTCTACACATTCCCCCCTAGACATTTCTCAAGAACAATTACCAGGGACTCCTCTTCCTTCCTATCCCACCTGCCCAAACCCCCTCCCCGTCCCTCTCCAGGGAGTCCATCTCACAAGGCTGCCCTGGTGCAGGAGACAAACCACCTCCTGCAACGTGGGGCAGCAGAGCTGGTGCCATAACAACACGGGGGCTGCGGTCTCACGCACACTGTTTTCTCACGATGAAAAAACAGGAGGCTGGAGGCTTATCCTAGACTCACGCAAGCTGGACAGATTTATTCACACACAACGTTTCAAGATGGCTACCCTCGTCACCGTAACCTCGGCGCGGGAGAAGGGAGATTGGCTATCTACCCTCGACCTCCAAGACGCATGTTTTGATATCAGTTCATGTCCCTCCCACAGAAGATTTCCCATTTCGTAGCCACCAACCACCACACCCAATACAAAGTCCTCCCCTTTGGCCTTTCTCCTTCTCCTGAGCCTTTTCCAAAGCATTCACGGTCATTGTGGTCCATCTCTGTAGCACTGGATGGGTTATCTGGGGAGGTGGTGGAATCTCCATCCCTAGAGGTTTTTAACAAAGCCCTGGCTGGGATGAGTTAGTTGGGGTTGATCCTGCTTTGGGCAGGGGGCTGGACTTGATGACTCCTGAGGTCTCTTCCAACCCTGCGATTCTATGATTCCTGAGCTGGGAATCATCACATTCCCCTACGTAGACGACTGCCTCCTAAAAGCAACAGGCCACAGAAGCCGTCTCTTCTACCAGGAACCTCTTTACCAGTCTTGGGGTGCATCTACACTGCAACACTATTTCGAAATAACAGTCCGCGTCTACACAGCAGGCAGTTATTTTGACATAATGTCGAAATACTGTCCTGCTGGAGGCCTTCTTACTCCGACTCCTGTAACCCTCCTTGTACGAGGAGGAAGGAAAGGCGGAGGAAGAGGGCTCTATTTTGAAAGAAGTGCTGTGTAGATGCTCCCAATCTGAAATAAGATATGCAATTGATGTAGCTCAATTTGCGTAGCTTATTTCGAGTTAAGCCCCACAGTGTAGACACACCCTAGGTCTGCATCTCAAGCTCCAAAAGTACACGCTGATTCCAACCCAGCAGCTCGACTATATCGGCTGCTCCCCCCTCGGCTGTACCTGAGTGACAGCTTCCCTTCCCCAACAGCTATTCCTCACTCGCTCAAACCTCATCTCAACAGCACAGAACAGCCCACAAACCACTGCCAGACCGTGCTGCCAGTTGCTAGGGCAACTGGCAGCAGCCCCCTTTGTGGCCCGACATGCCCGTCTTCACACGAGGCCCCTCCAGACGTGGCTCAGGACTGTACACAGGCCACATTCTCCCTCCGTCAGCAAGCCACTGTCCATACCAATTAGAGTCAAAACATCTCCGCCTTGGTGGACATGTCCCAGCAACGTTTGTCCCTTCCCCACGCACCATGCCTTCACTAGCACCTTCCTCACCCCGAGCACCAGCCAGGCCCTCTGGTCTCCTGAGGCGTCCAGACTCCGTATCGCTCCGACTCGGTTACCATGCCGGTCTCCAGCAACCTGCGACATCCCCACGCACGGGACCGTGACCACATCGACCGCTTTCCTGAGAAATAGCCCATAGTCGACGTTCGTGAGGCAGCTCCGTGGGCATGTGCCCCCACCGTCGCTCAGCAGTGCGCCGTGGAGACTCCGCCTCCGAGGCCTGCTTCGGACAAGCGGGGTTATCCACAGCTTACGCACAAGCCCTGCAGGGACAGGGATACTGTTCCGTAGCCCCCTCAAGTGGAGCACGCAAAGGAGAAGGGGGGTTACTCAGCTGTGCCGTGACTGAGGTTCTTCGAGGCGGGCGTCCCTGGGGTGCTCCACCACCCAGCCTGCTCCCCGCTGCTCCGGAGCGCTCCTCTGGTCCTCTGGGGCAGGGAAGGAAACGAGGTGATGGTTGGCGCATACGAGATCGTGGCTCTGCACCGTGTGTGCCGACTGTCCTATGGGGCATGGCTACCACAGATCTCAGACTAGATCGCAGGGGTACACACACACCTGACGCGGGGTGCCCACAGGGGCAACCATCTTGAAGAACCTCAGTTACTGCACAAGTGAGTAACCTTCCCCTCTGTGCGCCCCCACTAGAGGCTGATGTTGCATGCGCATACACACACACAGACACCCCCCCACACACACACCACACAGACACACACACATGCAAACACATACACACACACACACATATATGCAAACAAACACACACATACACACACAAATACACACACACATATATACAAACACACACACACACTCTCATTCCCCATTTTAGTCCCTTTGGGCAGCAACTAATAAGCATAAAATGAAGGTCTGCAGAGGCACTGAGAAGCAAGAGCGAAGTCTCCTCTACAGCCTTAGCTAAGAGCAGGGCCATCCGTAGGATGTACAGGGCCCTACTCAGGACTATGACACTGGCACCCTGATAGCAGCCGGGGCGGGGGAGTTTTTAGAGATGTGATTTTACAATCATCCGCTGCACACAAATGAAATAGTTTTAAAGCAGATTTTAAACTCAGGCCCTGTCGCTGAACACAGTAAATTCAGAAACTCGCAGGATGTACTTGGGATTGGCAGGTGAAATGGCTTCGTTACCACTTGAATGGCTCGTTCACAGGGTCAGTGTGCTGCTAATAGCGCTGGCAGGCTTTGTCACTTGTAAATTAACTGGACCCCCTTAAGAGGAAGTAGAACAGGGCTGGGAAGCAGGAGAGGGTGGACATTAAGACCCAGGAATGCCCCAAATTTTCAGGTGCTGTTTGCAGCTGTGCATTCTGAGTATGGGTAATGGTGACTCTGGCTAAGAGCCCTGTGGCTTTTAGCACATGGGATAGCGGCTCATTGCTTTAGTCCCTAAGGTCCCAGGTTCAATCCCACCTGCTGACAACTTAGATCCATCGGCTTTACACAGCTAAAGCAGGATCAGGCCCCTCAAACAGCTGCTTCAGCCTCTCTTTGGCAGCTGCTTGATTGCGACTAGAAGTTAACTTTCTCTCAAACAGACTTAATTAGTGTTCTTCAGACAAACATAAATTAATCCCAGGTCAGCGCCGAGGACGCGGATGTTTCCCCTGGATCGATAACCAGTCCCGGCTCCAAATACACTGTTTTGAGATCCAGGTCTCTCTTTTGTTCATCCATAACATCGCTCCTGGAAGCAGACAAAGACGGGGCTGCTTCCTTTTTGCTATCGTGCGGCCCCTGCCCGGTGCTGGGTCAGCCGAGGATCTGACATAGCCCAGGCTGGGTTGATGGAGTTGGGGTTGGTCCTGCTTCGGGCAGGGAGCTGGACTCGCCAGCCCCAGGATTCTGTGTTTATACAGGAGGTGGAGTGTGTGCACTGGGCCCAGTGCCCAGGGCGGGAGCCGTACCTGTATAGTTCTGAGTTAGCTGGCTAAAAGCTGCAGTGTAGCATGTAGCGGCCTGTCTGGTGTTGTAGTCGCTTCCCTGGAGCAGCCAGCATGTCCTGCTGCCAGGTGACCCTGCTACTGTCAGCGCACTAGCTCCATCACAACTAGTGCAGCTGTGTGCCCCTGGGGTGGACATTACACCTGTGTGTGTGGCTGTACCCACAGGCCCTGCGACCCCCGCGGCCACAGACTGCAGGCATCAGGCCTGGCCAGGGTGCAAGACATTGGCTTTTCATGGGCCCAGGTTGCAGTGTTGCTGACGGACCCTGGAGCAGAAGAGGCAGGTGAGATAGCAGAAAACCAGCATGTTGGTCCCGGGGCTGGCAGGAGGGAAGGATAGACTAGCTACTTGGAGGGGAAATTCCTGCTCAACTCCAGGTTGGTCCAATGCATCAGCCCTGTCCATGGGAGTGAAACTGACCAGGGTTAAGTGTCTCGTAAGGTCCCCAGTGCAGGGACTGTCTCTTTGCTCAGGGTTTGTACAGTGCCCAGAGCAGGTCTGTAACTGGGGCTCTGTACACTACGGCAATACAGCTAATTACTGACAATAGGAATGGGTAGTGTTGCGGTTACAGGCAATCTACACACCTTCAGAGAGAGAGAGGCAGACGGCTGAGTTGATCAAAAGAACTATTGCCCATGAAGCATTCCGCACAAAACAGCGCTGTAATTTGGGTCTCAATGTTTCATGGCCCCATGTCCCACTTCATTTTGATTCAATGAAAACTGAAAAATGGTCAGGTTTTGGTTCTTTAGTTTGTTTCCCCTTCCCCCCCTCCTTTCCGGTCTCCTTTATTTCCACGGAACAAGGGATGTTGGAGAGAAAGAGGGGAGGAAGAAATCCCAAAATGAAACATTTCAACCAGAGTGAAAAATGATTGTTTCAATAGAAAAGCCATTTTTCCACTGGAAAATGAATTATTTAGACAAGCTCAAAAAACAAACAAGCAAGCAAGCAAGCAAACAAACAAACAAAACCAGCAATGCCTTCCTTCCTTCCTTCCATCCATGGGAAGGGAGCAGCAGTTTTCTCATCTCATCCTGGAATAGCTGCTCTTTCTCCTCTGTGGTTTGAAATCCAAGATTTGGGTGACAATATCATGCCCCCAAGCCTGTTCCTGGTGCCCGTCGCATTAGCTCTCTGAGAAGCGCTCCAATTCTTACTGAAGCTGCCTCCTCCCTCCCTATTCGTGGGGAAAACGGTACTGGCAGCAGCATAGATGCTGAAGTTCTTCCCTGCCCCTTTCTCCTGGGCTCTGCTTCCTTCCCTCCTAGCACTTTCCTTCTATTCTGATTCTTCTGCTAAACCAAAACCTTTGTGTGCCAGTAAATTTGCCCTGAAAGGAGCCTCCGGTAGAGTGTCCCGCCCCCTTCTGGTTTCCCTTGTTATGGTTTGGTTAGGGGTGACAGGCCCAGGGACCTCTGTGTTTGCCTCCTCCACAGCCCTCCCCCGACACATGCCCCTGGTCTAAAAGCCCCTCTGTGGCGGAGCTCCTATTCATCTTGGCTCAGTCTCAGGCGGCCCCTGGACTCTCTGATGGAGATGTGGGGAGCAGGAACACGCTGCCACCAGATGGAGTTAGTTATGGCTCCTGGCAGTCACAGGGAGAAGTTAGCTAAACCCTCGGGATGCAGCATAACCCACCTGCTTTCCTAGCTTTGCGAATGGTAGCAAACAAGAGCCTCCAAACAGAGAGGCTACGTCTACACTGCAGCCTATGCAAATGAAGCATAGCGATATGCTAATCCACACTTCATTTGCATAGACTCTTGCGGTAAAAGCCGCAGTGTAGACGAAGCCAGAAAGACAAAGTAGACTGCTCCCTAGCACAGAGCAGCCCAACCCAGCTGGGCTGACTCTAGCGCAGCTGTCCCTGGAACGGATCCTGATTGGATGCTTCCGTATGGAGACTCTGCCCTGCAAGCAGAACGAGGAACCCCGCCGGAAACGTAAAGCTCTCGCCCGCCACTTTACTGCAGGTTTCAGCGCACCCCAGGCAGTTTGCAAGGGGTGGAAAAGGAAAGACAATCCAAGTGCCAGGAAGGGGCTTTGCAGATTAGTTTTTGAGCTCACAAAATTGATGCGATTTAAAAATGGAACGCTCTCATGCAGAGCCCAGGACACGCCTGGTTCTTAGGGACTTTGGCCTCCATGAACATCAGCCTGAGCACCCCACAAGGCATTGATGGATTTGTCTCTCATTGCACACCAGTGAGGTAGGGGTGCATTGTTCACCCTCTGTTTCACAGAAAGGAAACTGAGGCAAGGATCAACCGAAGTCTAGATTTTCAGCAACCCAACTGGGGTTGGATTTTTAGAAGAACTCAGCACCAATGAATCGCGCTCTTTTGAAAACCACTCTCTCAGAGCACGTCTCCACTACCAAGAAGATCGAAGCTGCCGCTGCCGATCTTCCAGGGTTTGAATGAGCAGATCTAGCGAAGACACGCTCATTCGAATTGAGAGGGCACTCCAGTTGATGCCGGTAGCCCTGCTTCCATGAGGAGAAAGGGAAGTGAAAGGGAGAGTGTTCTCCCTTTGGCTTCCTGCAGTGTGGACAGCACCAAAAGCCGAGTTAAGGTCTTTCGACTTTACCTGCGCAATTAACGTAGCTGAAGTTGCATACTTAATTCAATCTTATTCAGTAGCGTAGATGTCCCCTCTGTGACCAGCTGAGAATCAAACAGCGAACTTGTGGCAGAGTTAGGAACTCTACTTTGGCCCAGCCTTGGTCCCATCAGCAGTGGAAGACCATCCCTCCAAGACTGTTTGGCCCAGCAGCTGCTCTATCTTTTTATTCAAACTTTCCTTTCTCCTTCTCTCTGCCCCTTACTTTGTTTTCCGCATTAGACTCCCCACCCCACCACCCCCTCTCTGCTCCTATTTTCCATCTTCTCCTCCAGAACAGAACATAATCACTGGAACATTGGAGGGGGACTGAAATTTACACAGCTTGGAAGCTTTCTGGGGCAGGAAGCAGCTTTTTGTTCAGTGTTTGTACAGCACCAAGCACAGTGAGGCCTGGTCTCCAATGCTCCCTCTAATCTTTTCCATCGATGTGTGGAATAAATATTTGTATGTGCACAGACGCATGGATGGATGCGCACTACCAGGAGAAACACAAACCTGGCTGTGGGTGCTCTGCTAATTAGCTAGGTAGCATTGGAATCTCTCCTGAGTGGCTGCACAAGCGCCTGGCTTACAGGGAACCCTGCCTCTGAGGCTGTCCCCACACTGGGAAGGGCTGGCAACAAAAGTGCTGTCGACATGCAAAAGTCGCCAAACGTGAAAACCGGTCAAACGAATTTTTTCTGCCTCCCATTGTTGACATTTCATGGCCACGTTGCTAGAATCCTGATGACAGAGAGAGCAAAGCATTGTGGGTAACTATCCCACAGTGCAGTGTTGTGGGAAGGCAGAGCTGATCCCTGCACTTCTTGGGATTCCTGCGTAGCTCTGGGAGCTCTCCGTGCTGAGGAATGTCAAAGCAGCACGGCAGCCTCTCCATCCCTCCCCCTGCAGCACCGTCTGCCTGCTGCTGTGTTCCTAGCAGGGAAGAACAGGATCATTCCAGTGATTTGCTCTTTGTTTGTTCCACAAACGAAGCAGCTCACTCTGGAGTCAGATACTTCAAGGAGCTTTGAAAGGGAAGGGGCTCATTCCTGCAGGGCAGCAGAGATCCCAAAACACTGAGCACAGGTATTCTAGGGCCATTCTGCCAAATTCAGGCTGCTGTCTCCCTGCTCATATCTCAGGACCTGGACTTTCCCTTGTGGCCTTGGTTCTGGAACAGATCCAAAGATGGGAGAGATTGGCTTTTCAGTGTCTGCTTTCAGTGTTCCCATTCTGGGCACAAGCTCCTTGTAAGAGACAAAAATAAGTCTAAATAGACAAAGAGCAGGTCAGACAATAATTCACCCCCAGACATCCAGCATGTCAGTGGCAGGCCCCAGGTCTCCACTGTCCTACTAGAGCACTCTATCCACTAGACCACACTGCCTTTCCACACAGCCATTTGCCTCCACAGAAAACAGGTAGTGTGATAGGACAACAGCTGTAGAAAGAGCCCAGATTTGACTCCCCCTACCTGAAAAAGATCAGTCACATAGGAATGGCCAGACTGGCTAGATCCAAGATCCATCTAGGTCAGTATCCGGTCTCTGACAGTGGCCAGCAGCAAGAACCCTTCATAGTAGGAGAATTTGGTGCTTCCTCTCCCCACAGAGGTCCTCCCCTGATCTCTAATAGTGAGCAGTTGGCTGAAGTTCATAAGCAGAACGGGCTGGACCAGTCCCGCATAATTTACTGTATGAATTTGTGAGTTGGTTAGTTCTCCATTTGCCCAGTTCTGTAGCGGGGTCAAAGAATATGGCTGCGTCTAGACTGGCAAGTTTTTGCGCAAAAGCAGCCGCTTTTGCGCAAAAACTTGCCAGCCGTCTACGCTGGCCGCTTGAATTTGCACAAGAGCACTGACTTTGTACTGTACAAAATCAGTGCTTCTTGTGCAAATACAATGACGCTCCCGCTCGGGCAAAAACCCTCTTGCGCAAATGCTTTTGCGCAAGAGGGCCAGTGTAGACAACCCAGAATTGTTTTGCGCAAAAAAGCCCTGATGGCGAAAACGGCGATCGGGTCTTTCTTGCGCAAAACTGCGTCTAGATTGGCACGGACGCTTTTCTGCAAAAAGTGCTTTTGCGCAAAAGCATCCGTGCCAATCTAGACGCTCTCTTCCGCAAATGCTTTTAACGGAAAAACTTTTCCGTTAAAAGCATTTGCGGAAAATCATGCCAGTCTAGACGTAACCTATGTGTGTGACCTATTAGTGCTGAATTTTCCCTATCACTCCGGGAACTTAATGACCCTCAATAGCTCTGTTAAACTATTTGACCAGTGTCACCTGTCTGGGGCACTTCCGGCCCCCAGGTACTGTGGTGATGCACATGCTGCAAACATGTGCAATAGCCGGGTAAGGGGATGGGCGGCCGGCGAACTTGTACGGACAGCTACGTTTCCAGATGAGCGTAGTGTCTTTGTTAAAGCAGAGCTCCAAGGAAGGGCAAGAATTCCATCCCATGGACGATGGGGCAGTGTTGGGATTTTTTGTGTGTCTGTGGGAAGGAAGCCGCTTTTGAAATGTTTGTCAAAGAACAAACTTGGTCCCCCCAAGCCCAGGGGTCACCTGCAAGGTAGGATGGGCCACTTGAAACGCGCCCCCAGGGAGTGCCCTGTGCACCCCTTTATAGAGCCGAGCTCTCCTGGGGAGCTGGCCCACTTTGTACAGAGAAGCGAGGGTTCACAGGGCCGGAGAGGGATTCCTGCGATCTGATTTGGCCAAGCACGTCTCCGTCGGCAAAACGTTGCCATTTCCAAGAATCTGCTCTTGCCAATGAAAGAAATGCTCCACCACGAAGCTTTACTGCAACGCTTGTACCCTTTATTGTTCCCATGTATTATGCATCTTGCTGCTGTGTGATGCCCACATTGTGCCAGGCGCTGCACAAACACAGAAGTTATTCCCTGCCCCAACGAGCTTCCAGTATTTAAAGCTCTGTAAATCTTGACTAGCAAATGCGTAACCAGCAACATTCCACTTCTGGCTGGGCTTGAAGAGCAAGGCCTTTTGGGGTACAGGCTCCTAATGCCGGGGAAGGTGTCTCTGCCCTGTCTCCATCCCCAGCGAGCAAAATGCTGAACTGGAAAACATCCCCTGGTAGACCAGAGGGGACAGAGCCCCCCCCTTCATTGATAACAGCTTGAGGCGCACTGGGGTGTGCTGCAGCTTTGTTAATGAACGAGGCCCGTCGGACAGAACCGGGAGAGCAGTGGATTGTTATTGTCAAGCCATTGACGTTTTGCCATATGACCCTCGGCGGCTTGGCTACCTTGCAAGGGGGTGATTTAGATGAACCCTTTGGTGCCACGGACGCCTACCCCGAGTATTCACCCTGGACGCGGCCCACGGGCCCATTGGCTGGGGGAGACAGCAGCAAAGGGGCTAGCAGCAGCTCCAGCCCTAGCTGTAAATCTGGCCTTGGCGAGATTGATTTTGAAATACAAGCACAACGCTCGCCCTGTCTCCAGCTGGCGACTGTTCACAGTGTGCACTGGCTGGGGGAGTGGGGTGTTGCTATAAAACGCTCTATGGTCCAGCAACCTCACCCCGCACCCCGAATCCGCCCGGAGGTTTCACAAGGAGACGTTGACATGGTGTCTGTTTAGTCCCCCTGCGTCTGACTGTGCGGTGCAGCTGTTGGCGCGTCCCCCGGTGACCTGTACCCCTCTTTCCTCCTGCGGGCAGGGCCGGGGGACTGATTTCTCCTGCAAACGCTTCTCTCTCCCACGCCCGGGCAGGGCTCGGGGCCAGTGCCCGGGAGACACTCCTTTTCTTGTGGCAGAGATGAAGCCGGGCCGGGCCGGGGGCAGTGGCTCTAAAGGGGGTTCTGGGGGGAGGCTTCTGGCCACAGACACACCCCGGGGCTCTCTCTGGCTCCAGAGCTCCCAGCCTGTGCTGTGCAATGTCACCGCATGGGGTCTCCTGGTGTCCTGGCCTGGTTTCCACAGACATGGAACAGCTGCTGAGTGCACCCCGCCCCACCGACCCTCAACAGGGAGGCAACTCCCCCCCCCAACTCCTCCGGGGAGGTCTGTCCTGGCACCACCCCAAGCTCGGCTAGCAGCTCTTCCCCAGTGGAATATCATGGCAGGGCAGAGAGGCTGAAGGCTGCACACCTGCCCCCCAGCCTGGACCATGCTGGTCACTCCCTCGTGCAGCCCCCGGCTAGTGCAGCGAACCCCAAAGGGAGGCCTGACCTCCGCGAGCCCTCTGGGGTTTGACGGAATCTGAGAGTTTCACTCTGGCCAAAGCCCTGGGTGCTGAGTGGCCCCTATCCCTGAGGGTCACCCCACTTCCTTCTCCTTGTGCCCCCAGCTGGAAACCGCTGGCAGAGGAAGCCTCATAGAGAGCAGGGCTGCTCAGCTCCTTTAGGGGTAACTCCTCCTCTGGTGCCTTTCTGTCCCGGCAGGGTCTCTGGCAAGGTTCCCTCTAATTTTTTCCATCCGTGTGTGGAATAAATTTTGTTCTATGCACCAAGGCATGAATGGATGTGCCCCACCAGTAGAAACACATGCAGCTGGCTGTAGGCGCTCTGCTAACCAGTTGGGTGGCATTGAAATCTCTCCTGGGTGGCCGTCCAAGTGCCCAGCTTACGGGGAACACTGGTTTCCGGGCATCAGAATTCAGTGGGGCACAGCTCCAGAGGGAGAAGTCCACACTGACCCCAAGCTGGGAGGCAAGGCCGGGGAATGTCTCCCTATTAAGATACCCCCTCTCCAAAACTTCTCAGCATCCTCCTTGGGGTGTTTGCAGCTGTGTTTCCCTTCTTTTCCCCTTTTTTCCTTCTTTCCCTTCCCCGTTCTTTTTCGGTTATAAGTGCTGGGTTCCTGTTTCAACTATTGTTTCAACTATTGTTCTTGTTTCAACTATTCCGTGTCTTTGAAACAAGCCTGTTATTTCGAAATATGATGGGCTCACTATTCTGACGTCCCTATAAACCTTGTTCCACGAGGATTAAGGGACGTTTTGGAATAGCACTTTCTTTTGAAATTTAGCGCTGTGTAGACAGCACCAAATTTCAAAATAAGCTATTTTAAATTACCTAAAAATAAGCTACGCAATTTGCATAGAGCAAATTGTGTAACTTATTTCGAGGTAAGGGTGCAATGTAGATGCACCCTAAGGCTATGTCTACACAGAAGCATTATTCCAGAATAACGGACATTATTTCAAATAACATAGTGCATATCTACATGGCAAGCCGTTATTTCGAAATAATGACGAGCTGGAGGACTTTTTACTCTGACTCCTGTAACCCTCATTTCACAGGGAGTAAGGGAAGTTGAAGGAAGAGTGTTCTTCCTGCTGTGTAGACAGCACCAAAAGCCAAATTAAACTCTTTCAACTTCAGCTACACAATTGACGTAGCTGAAGTTGCGTAGCTTAATCCGACTTTTGCCCTGCTGTGTAGACGTGCCCAAAGGTGCCACAGGGCTCCTCGTTGTTTTTAAAATTACACATTAACACAGCAATCCCTCTGAGGCTATGTCTACACTACGGGGCTTTATCAGAAAAAGGTACACAAATTGCGCTCCGCAATTGCGTACCTTTTTCCGATAGTTTTTTCGGAAGGGGCTTTTCCAAAATTTGGCCCATCTACACTGGGCCAAATTTCGGTTAAAAAAACCCTCTTTCGGAAGAGCCCTTCATCCTCGTGGGAGGAGGAAGACAGGGTTTCTGAAAGAGCACATCTGCTCTTCTGCAAAAAAAAGTGGAAGAGCAGACGCGTTCCCTGGGTGCCGCGGAGGTTAGAGGTATCCTGGAAAACCCCCGTAGTCTAGACATAGCCTAAGACTTTGCAACTGTAGCGTTCAGCCTTGCTCAGCAGACTGGGCCAAGGAGAGGTCTCCAGAGCTCGCCCGGCAGGTGCTGACAAATTCTGAGCCTCGAGTGTTCCCGCGTGCGGGAATCCACCCCAGTCGGGGGTGTGTGTCAGAGTGAAGACCTGCTTCAATTGCCCGTTGTCACAATCTCACTGGACAGCCTTCCGGTTCCGATCCAAACCAGCATCCGACAGACTCAGGACTGATCTGGTTTTTAGCAGCTTAGAAACCAGGCCCCGTCGATCCAGCCGCCCCATCTGAACCACCCGGGGGTCAGCCCAGATCAGAACCAGCCGGGGTCCAGTCCTAGTTCTGACGAGGGCGGAACAGGGAATGAGAAGGAGAAAAAGGCAAGCCGAGTCCTGGCTGCAGGTCATGAAGCTCGTCACGTTGCAAGGTGCCGAAGGAATCAATAGCAATTCTAATATCATACAAGTCAATTTCAGCCTGTCACGGCCGCATTGGAGCCTCTGACTCAATAGCTGCAGCAGCTGATAAATGGGGCTCTCAAAAACATATTTATAGCACGAAAAAGCCCATAAAATTGAAACAAGGCCAGAGCGGGAGGCGGAGGCTGCAGTCCAGCCACAGCCAGCCCATCAAAATGAAAATTAAGCGGATACGCTGGGTACCAAGGCAGGTACCAGACACAACAGGCACCAGGCTCTGGGAGGGGGGAGGCCTGGGGGTGAGGGGGGAGTTTATGGGCAGGGTCTGGGAAGCAGCTTCTCGGAGCGAGGTGCTGAATGGTAAAGTTCAGTCCGGCGAAGGACGACTGCCCCCGCACTCGCGCCAGGGGGTGCGGTGACTGGCAGAGGTTTGAAGGCTGCCAAGCAATGGGGTGGTGGGCGAGGGACGGGGACGGGGAAGGGAAGGAGGCTGCATGGCCAGTGCTGAGGTCACAGGGACGAAATGTGCATGGGTAATGGCATGTGTGTATAGAGTATGCACATCCCATACGCGTGTATGGATTGTGCGTGCACAATGTGTGTGTGCACCTGTGTATGTGTAAACAGTAAGTACATTCCATGTGTGCATAGGGATTGTGTGTGTACAGTGGGTATGCACATGTGTGCTTGTGAGTGTGTGTATGCATAGTTTGGGTGTAGCATGTGCATGTGTGGCTTGTGCGCGTACAGCATGTTCGTGATGTTTGCAGGTATGGATTGTGCATGTACAGTAGGTTTGTGATGCATACGTGTGTGTGTATATGGAGTGTGCATGTACAGTATTCCATGGGGTGTTTGTGTATGTATGGATTGTATGCACAGTATGTCTGTGTGTGTGTGTCACAGCGTGTGTGTGTGTGCAAACATCAGCCCTGGGGGGTGAGCGCGGTGTAGCAGCACACACAGGGTAGGTGCAGACAATGGACACAGAGTTCAATGGGAACGCGTGTGAATGGGAGCAGACCGGGGCCTGTTGGGAGGGTCCATGCTGGCCGTGCCTCAGCCACGTTGGGACTCCGCGCCCCACACCTGCCTAACCCTGCCTCCGCTCCCACAGGGCTGCCCAGAAATGCCTTTGGCCTCTCCCATGGGTCAGCACTCAGGGGGGTCATAACCGGGCTCAGACCCAAGCAAACCTCTCTCAGACGGGAGATGAACCCCCCTGCTTCAGGGCATGAGGGAAGCTCTAAAACTGGGGGTCCGGAGGAACGTCCCGGGGGCCCCCCTCTCTACTCCTTCCTCGGACGCAGCTGGTAGGGGTCACAGTCAGAGACGGGCACTTGGGCATGACGGAGCCGGGGTCTGATCCAGTGCGGCAGGTCCTGGGTTCCCGTATCTGGGCGGTGCAGCGAGTCACACAGAGCAGGCCTAGCGAATCCCTGAGGTTGTGCCCAGAGACACACTGCGCCAGCGGTGGCTGCCAGCAGGTGCCTGAGCACACAATGCAGCCGACTGTCTGGGAAGGGCCGACACGAAAGCCCCAGGTGTAACAGGGGAGCCAGGAAGGGCTCCGCTCCTGGAATTAAAGGCATAAATGTCTCTCTTACGGCAACCAGGCTCCATTTTCGGTAGCTATAGGAACTGGCCCTTCATAAATATTTAACGGTGATGTTACGGCCGGCGCTGGGGCCATGCTATCGGCCACGGGAGACAGAACCATTTGAAATCCTGTGCATTACCCCACGCCTCTCTGCAGGCAGCCTCCCCCCACCCCGCCAACCAGGACTAGCTGAGAGGGGGGAGGAAGGGGCTGAATTAGGCTGGAGGCTGCTCCTGGGGGGCTCCAGGGGCATTCCGTGCAGGTAGGCAGGTCTAGCTTCACAATGAGCTGGCTGGGCGGGTGGGGAGTCAGCCCAAAGTTTGTATATTGCATTACAAATGTGAGTTCTGTTGGACACACCCCAACACATGCAGGGCCCCCCAGACACCTCTAGCCACCCTCTCCCCAGTCAAATACCCACAGACCTACACATCCCCAGCCTTAGACACACCCCCAGCATCCGCAAGCCTGTATTCCCCCACCCAACCCCGCCAAAGACACACAAACCCATGGACACACCTGTAGCCCAACACATCCCCTTACATGCCAACAGACACAATGGAGACAGCTGCACCATGCTCACTGCCACACCCCCAGGTCCATCGCCTCCATGCAGCCACACCCCTGGTCACTCATTCCTCCATTCCTCCTTTGCAGCCTGACCCATGATCCAAGAGCATGGGGCCATTTCAAAATGCTCTAGATTCAGGGAATCGTAGGGTTAGAAGGGACTGCCAGGGTCATCTAGTTTAGGAGATACTTCTTTATGCAGCACCCAGCCGACCCTTGGAACTGCCTGCTGCAGGATATCTCCCAGCAACTGTGATTGGGTTTGGAAAGGGCTGGCTGATGTTTTGATTGCTCGTGCCATGTGAGGCCAGGTAAGTGATCAGTGCTCAGGCTTCAGGGAAGAAAATTAAGAAGAAATTTCCCCCTGACACAGACTGGCTCATTGTGGAGATTGGTGTCCTTTCTAACGAGCCAGGTATTGGCAGAGGCAAGACTGGATAAGATGGGCACATGGTCTACCAACGTGTGGGTTGTAGCTCAGCTCCCTACAATACACGCACACACCAAATCCATGTACACACTCACCAACCACTCGTGCTTTTCCACACACAGCTCCTGCATGCCCATGCACAAACCTTCATCTGCTCACACACATGCACTTCGCTCAGGGCTTGCTTACATGTGTCCCCTCTTCCCCCATGGACATGGTCACCCACATAATCACCCCGCTCCGTCCAGAAGCTGAGACGCATACGCAAGTCCAAACGCAACACTTGCGTGCACACACGTCCCCATGCACCCATGAGCTCACGCCCCGGAACACCTGCTCGTGCCCTTTGCACGGATGGGCTCACCTTTGCACACCTGCTCACATGGTAGTGTGCCCGCTCGCCAGTGTTTGTGGAGGGGCATTCAACCTCACCTGCCACCTCAGACTTGGGCACGGATGCTCCCACCTCCTCATGCCTCCTGCCCCGGGCCCTGAGCGGCTGAAGTCGCTTCTCGTCCGGCCCCAGGTGCCGCCGCCGCCGCATGTGTTATTTATGAAGTCGGAGGCAGAGATTCTATTTCAGAGAAATCGTCGAAGGCCGTTCAGCACTGGGGCTCTGGGCAGGCGAGGGGGGAGACTGAGGCCCGGAGCCTGCAGGCTCGTTACACCCCAGCCAGTGACGGAAAGGGACTGATTCCCCTGGCGGGATGAAGAGCGGGGTCGGCTGCCTCTGCAGAGCCTCGTGCCGGATCCCGGCTCAGCTGCAACAGGCTGGGAATCCCACCTCACCTCGTCTGCTCCCTGTTAGCCCCATAGAACAGGACCTGCCGAAAGGCTAAGGGAAGGGGGTCTCTTCCCACACCCTGCTGCAGCTGGGAATAGGGGCTGGACTTCCTCCAAGCTGGCGGGGGCAGCAGCCCCCTGTTGCAGGCATGTGTAGCCCTGCGCAGGCTCGGCTGCAGGCGCTGGCCCATGGACAGCACTCCAGGCATGCCCAGAGTGTGGAGGGGCCATAGGGCCTGTTTCAGGCCCCAGAGCAGCCTGGAAACGGGAGGGTGAAGGTGGCTTGAAGCCCCTCCTCTCCCTGGGCACTGGGTTCTGAGCTGCCAGCTGCCGCAATGCCCGGCTGGGCTCCGGGTCCTCGCAGCTGGACACGGAGCATCCACCAGCTGCACCACGGGCCAGCCTGAGTTTGGACCAGCTGGGAAGAGCTTGGGGCTTGATCACACTCAGGATCGCCCCTCCCACCCATACATACGTCAGCAGGTGGGGAATGGCCCTCGAGCGATGGTCTCATGGAGGGAGAGAAGACACGGCGTGGCCAGGCCGGTACTGCACGGAAGCCACGTATGTTCATTCCAGGGAGTGACCTGGGTGCATCAGTGGGGGAAAGGCCTTCTTGGGCCAGGCTGACCCCCTTCCCTGGTGTAAACACAAAGCCTTTGGTGGATGACTCTGGATTTCCTGCCATGCTCCTGTTCCAGCTGTGGGCGGGCTATAGAACTGGCTTATACACTCCAGATGTGGTCATGGTAAGAACAGCTATGGCTGAGATTTTATACGCAGCGCCACCTAGTGGCAGAGCACTTTAATACAGGGTAGCATTCCACCCCATCTCCCCCTTTCCGTCCTGCAATCCGGACAGCTACCCTCTCCGGCCATGGGTGACGTTCCCTATTTATCAGCACGGTTGGTGTCTCTGACTCATCCTGGTTTTCTAATTACATGACCCAGCTTGGTCACCTGGATGGCCCTTAGCTGCAATGACTGACCATCCTTGAGTCGTCTTCTCCTTGTTCTGCCTCTGCGGCCGGTCACCTTTGGGCTCTTGACTGTTCCTTCTGAGGAACACCCTGCAGATGCCAATGGCTTCTGTTGATCTCTCCGCTGTCGGTCTTGGGCACACATGATCTGGGCTCTAACTTCCTGTTCTTTACAGACACTGGAGTTCTCCATCCCCTTTGTCCATCCCACTGCTGACACCACGTCATGTTCATGTATCAGATGTGGACTAGCTGTAGAACTTGTTTATACCCATGCCACATGTGTTCATCATAAGGGCCTTTGATGGCAGAGGAAGGTATTTTCTGCATAGTGCCACTGGGTGGTTGCACCATATGATACAGTGTAGCATCCCGTTACATTGACTGAGATCAGACTCTGGCCTACTGCCCCTCAGTGAAATATCCATCTTCCTCCTTGATCCACACTCCTGTGGAACTCAGAATGGTGGGCTATGGAGTTCTCCCATTGGCCTGTCCTTAGTTGTGGCTGGAGATGAAAGGCCACGGGAGGGAATACCACTGAGATGGGCTAATGCAAGCCACGGGTGCAGAGGAGGCCAGCGGAGTCGGATCCTCCAGACAAAGAGCCCACCCCAAGCCCCCAAGCCTTGCTGTCACAAGCATGGGAGGCATGTTGCCCCTGAGGGGTCAGGGCTCACCCCGCAGGTCTGAGCAACCCGACGCAAGATTCTGGCGGCTGGTCTGCAGATCTGGGCTGTCTGGTACAGTGACAATGAATAGGCTGATAAGCCTAGAGATGCTTAGCCTGAGCCATCAGATCCCGTCCCGGGGGAGGTTTTGGGAAGATTTCTTATCCTAACGACATTGGTGCAATTAATCTGGGCTCCCTGCCAGTCAAGCCAATTGGCACCATGGCCAAGAGGATGCTGAGGGCCTGGGATGTGCCCTTCCACAGATCTGAACAGCCTGGCACAGGTACCAGGATACAGAAGTGCCCGAGTCACAGATCTGAGCCAAGCTGGGCTGACCACAGAAGCCCTAGTTAACCCCCCACCCCCAACTGCAAGAGTCAGCAGGTGATGCCAGCCCCAGAGATCCACAGAGGTCTAGCCCTGGCCGTTCAGTCCCCAGCATTGACACAGCGGAGGGAGGGGGAGTCATCCCTTCCCTTCCATTGGCTCCTTCCCCCGGATGTCAGCTCCTCGCTTGCCTGGGCCCCAGCGGGCCCTGTAATGGGTCTGCTCGCCCTTCCCTGCTCCCCTTGCCTGGCTGCTGACGGGAAGCCAGGCTTCAGACCCTCCGGGTCCTTTCCCTCCCGCCTCGCCGCTTCCCCAGGCCCGTCCCCCTGAGGAGCAAACCCTGCCCTGCATTTCCGGTAGCTCCGCTTCGCCTGAGGCCTTGATGTGGAAAGACATTTCTGAGAAGAATCGAAAGACCCCCCCCTCCCCCCAAGCCAGCCCCCAGTGCTGAGCCTTGCCTCAGAAGAACGAGTCTTTCCCCCTGGCCGGTGCCTCCCGCCCAGCGAGGCAGGGCAAAGAAGGAAGTGGGCCAGGCCGGGCAGCTGTGGCAGCCACCTGACTGCGGGGGGGCAGAAGGGCCTGTGTCTGGGACGTGACATGGTGGAAAACGAAGGCCACGTGCATTCAAGCGTAGTCCCTCAGTGCCCACGGGCCGGAGACTACATGGCACAGCTGGCCCATAACGCCCAGGCTGGTTGTGGGGTGGGTTCAGCTGCCATCCTCCCCCCGAGACTTCTCCTGAGCCCCCACTGCTCCCTACAGGCCAATGTCTCTGGTGGTGCTTCTCAGGTCCAGCTATGGGGCCTGTGGAGAGCAGACATCAGAGCCCCTTTCCGGGTGCGGTGTGGAGGGAGGCTAGTTACTGCTTTGGCCCGGGCTGGCCTGGCTTCTGGGCTCGCTAGCAGCCTCTGTTCTTGGGCAAATTCCTCCCGCCCCGCCTAATTTGTGGCCAACTTCTCCTTTTTAAGCGCCCCCACCAAGCAGAGTGTGCCCTGCTGGCGCACTGGGAGGCCGGCCAGGCTTCCAGTAGCGGGATGGGGGCATTTCCCAGCACAGGGTGGGCGTCCCGCCAGGATTTGCTTATCCCAGGACAGCAGGAACCTGCCAATGTTTTTTTCCTTCCATGAGAAGCGGGCAGGCTCCATTCACCCAGTGCGGGGGAGTCACAGGGGCCCCCGTTTTCCTCTTTGTGACTGTCCAGGCTGTTTTCCTCCAGTGCTGGTGGGGACGGGGCTCAAACGCTTTTGGGCAAGAGGAACATTTCATCCACGTTTTGCAGCCACTTGGCTTGAGCCCCCTGGCCCTGCCGCCAGTGCGAGGCATTTCCACTCGTGCAAAGTGGGTGTGAAACACGACTGGAGCAGGGTGGCGATGCCTGACACACACTGGTGTAAAGGATGACAGAGGGTGTCTCTCCTCTCACCTTTCGGAGGCTTTCCCATCACCGCCGGACAGCAGCGAAACATTCGCCAGGCGTAGCCGTCATTGTGTATTGGGTGCCTGGCCTGGACCGGCCGAGGTGGCTGGGGTATCAGCAGAGCTGTGTGTTGGGAGGGAGACCAGGGCTAGAATAGCAGGGTGTGTGGGGGGGGGCGGCAGTAGGGAAGGGTTAAATAAACATGTCTAGGCAAGGGCCGGATCGCTGCTTTTGAACACGCCTGCAGGGGCCTTTTTGCTACACAAATGGTTTTCAAACAACGGGTCACGACCCAGCACTGGGCTGGAAATGGCGGGTGCTGGGTCTCGTTGCTGCAGGGGGATCAGGGGAACAGTGGGGCTAAGGCAGCTCCCTACCTGTCCTGGCACCACAGACCGAGCTGTGCCCTAGAAGTAGCCGGCAGCAGGCCCAGCTCCTAGGTGGCAGAGCGGGGGTTAGGGCACGCACAGGGCTCTCTGCACTGCCCCGCCTGAGCACTAGCTCCGCACTCCCGTTGGCTGGGAACCTGCTGTGGGCTGCTTCTGGGAGCAGCCTGGTCTGCGGTGCCAGGAGAGGCAGGAAGCTGCCTTAGCCCCCCCGCTGCACCGCTGCCCGGGAGCCGCTTGAGGTGCCCTCCTGTCCCAGCCCTGACCCCCCCCCAAAGCCAGAGCCGCCTCCTGCACCCCAAAGCTCCACCCTCAGCCCCACCCAGGAGCCCGCACTCCAGTCACATTCTGTTGGGTCACGGCATCAACAACTTTCTTCCACTGGGTCAGGAGACAAAAAGTTTGGCCACCACTGGCCTGCAGCGTGGCAGAGGTCACGGAGCCTGGGGAGACGCAGCTGAGTGAGTCCTAGCCAGGGCCCAGAAGAGGTTGCCATATCCGCTGCTCCTCTTTCAGGGATGTGCCTGGAAGCCCCCAAGGAGTCTTGGAAGAGGCGAGTGTCCCTGTAAATGGGAGGAGCCCTCCCGCCGTGCTGGGTGGTGGGAAGTTGCTGGGACCCAGCCAGGGCAGCAGCCTGGGGGGAGCTAGACACTGAGCGTGTGTGTGTGTGTGTCCTCCCAGTGTGGTTACTGCGGGTCCAACCTGTGTGTGCGTGTGTGTGCACACGTGATCTCACTCAGCATGATTACTGGGGACACAACCCATGTGTGTGTGTGTGTGTGTGTGTGTCCTCCTAGCGTGGTTACTGGGGACACAACCCGTGTGAGCGTGTGTGTTGTGTGTGTGTGTGTGTGTGTGTGTCCTCCCAGTGTGATTACTGGGGACGCAACCCGCCTTCTGTGGTTTCTTCCTGTTATTTTCATTATTGTATAAAGAGCAAGTGAACACGACAGCCCTGCCCGGCCCCTTGGAGGATGGGGGGCGGGGTGGGCGAGTGGACGGGGGGAGAAAGAGGGCAGAGGAAACCCCTGGCATACTGACCCCGAGATCTCCGAGCCGGCAAGGCCAGAAAGGACCATCATGATCCTGTTGTCTGACCTCTTGCATGTGGCAGGTCCCGGGCCCTCCCTCAACCACGCCGGCGATGGGCTCAGAATCGCTGGCGAGTTACCAGCGTCCTCTGGCCTTGATTGAAACGCTCCAGGTTACAGAGAATCCACCCATTTGTGGTGGATCTGGGTGGGGGGGAGGGGGTTGGATCCAGAACCCAGTCATCCCCCCTTCTCCATAGGCTCCTAGAATCCTAGGGAGTGTAGGGACTGCAGAGACCTCAGGAGGCGAGTCCAGCCCCCTGCCCAAGGCAGGACCAACCCAACTCAATCATCCCAGCCAGGGCTGTGTCAAGCCAGGACATAAAAACCTCTAGGGATGGAGATTCCACCCCCTCCCTAGGGAACCCATCCCAGTGCTTCCCCACCCTCCTAGGGAAATCGTTTTCCCTAATATCCAACCTAGTCCTCCCCCACTGCAAGCTGAGACCATTGCTCCTCGTTCTGCCACCTGCCACCACTGAGAACAGCCCCTTCCCATCCTCTTTGGACCCCCCCTCAGGTAGCTGAAGGCTGCTCTCAAATCCCCCCTCACTCTTCTCTTCTTGTCTGCAGATTCCTAACAGCTCCTGCTGTCCCTTGACCCTCACAATGAATTCCCAGGGCCTCTGGGGGAGGGGAAGGGAGACTCAGGCAGGTGAAGGGGCAGCGGGAGAATCAGCTGGGGCAGATTTGGGAGCAGGGTTCAGTGTAGGGACTGCAGGTGGCACGGGGGTGACCAATTGGGGAGAGATGGCAGCTCTCCCTCCGTGCCACCAGCTGATGCAGCTTCTGTGCCTGCCGGGGCGCCATTGGGTACTGGAATGAAATGAACCTGACGGCGCATCCTCTCCAGGACTCGGGGTGGCCCACTTCCGAAGGCAGCACGATTTCTTCACGCCAGTCATATCGCATTAGCCAGGCTGTCAGGCCGAGGCTCCAGGGTGCAGGGGTGGGAGGGGATCCTGAGGCGGGCGATATGAGGTAGGACATGGAAAGGGAAAGAGGAAAGGAAACAGATGAGGGTGGGGAGGAGAGATTGATGCAGAGGAGGAAAAATTAAAGGATGCCGGATGCGAGTGGGGCTTGGGCAGATATGCTGGGCAGGTGGAAACAGGAGAAAGGGAAAGGTGGAAAGCAAAGTGATCAGGTATGAGAAGAATAAAAGGGAGACGGCTGCTAGTAAGGGTGGTGCAGGGTTTAGGGCACTTGCATGGGGGCCGGGGGAGAGCTGTGGGTCAGTCCCGTGCTCTGCCACATGCTTCCTGTGGGACCTTGGGCAAGTCACTTAGCCGCTCTGTGGCTCAGTTTCCCATGGGTGCAATGGCGATGCCAGAGCTGACTGGGGTGTGCCCCGGGGAAGGACATGGGCACTGGTGCGGCGTTCTGATCCCTGCCGGAGCTGGCTGCAGAAAGCAGAGGAAGAGGCAGGCTGCTTTTGCCACCTGGCAGCACCGTGAGCTGACGGCCTGACCTGTGAAAGCCCTTGCAGGCTGTGAAGAGGCGCCGAAGGGCTTCGAGGCTCTTGCAAAGCTCAGCTGCTGTTTCTGCCTTAAGCACCCCTCCCTGCCTCTCACTCTCTCAGCCCGCTGGGACTTAGCCTCTGCCACCCAGACAGCTCCTCTGAGCCACTCCTTGTGGGCCTCACCTCACGGCCTGCACCTCCGCCCACACGTGTGTCCCCGGGACCCAAGTGGCTTTTGCCACCTTGAGCAGACAGGCCAGAGAGAGGGACCGAGGTGACATCGCCACCCTGAGCAGCGCCTGGAAAGGGAGGCTGGTTCCCATGTCCTCCCCCTTCTACTGGTTTCCTTTCAGTCCCTCCCTTATTCTCCCCTTTTGATGTCTGTTCAGTAAGAGTCTGGCTTGGCCAGCCAGGGCAGTGTGTTTTGCAGCTCTGTGTGAGCCTGGGGCCTGGGAAGCAGCTAAAAGCAACCTCCTGCCCAGCCTGGAGCTGGGGCGAGTTTGCCAGGTCTCAGAGCGGCTGACCAGGCCGTGGGCTGGGCCTGTGTCTCCCCAGCACTGAGGAGAATCTAGGCAGGAGTCAGGGGGACCCTGACAACAGCCAGCAGACCCAGGCTATGGAGAGCACTTTCCACTCCTGCCCGCACCCCCCTCCTGCCACACCACTCGGCCTTGGGTTCTCTGCACAGGGCAGCTGCTGGGGGCCCAGGGTAACAGCGGGCCCATGGGTCCCTGCTTTGCTTTGTGAAGGCCGTGCTGTGACCTTACTGCAGCGCCACCCCCCCAGGGCTGGCTGCGAGCTATGATCCGGCCCTGGTGTCCAGGAGACTACACAGCATTGATTAACTTATGCCAAGGACAGGGCTGCATCATTTACTACACCCCCCCCCCCGTCCTCTCTTGCAGCCACAAGCAGAAGCTGGCCAGAGTTCTGCAGTCCCTGTTGCCCTGAGGATCTTTCCCATATTTCATTAATGCCTGGATTTAGCCCAGGGAGAGGCTTGGGAAGACTGTAAGCAAGGCCACATGGTCCATCTCATTCAGTATTCAGTCTTCCAATAGGAGCCGGTGCCAGAGGGGATGAACAGAACAGAACAGGGCAATTCCTGGGTGATCCATCTCTGCTATCCATTCCCAGCTTCTGGCAGTTGGAGGTTTACGGACACCCAACCCATGGGGTGTCATATCTGATCATATTGGCTAATAGCTACTGATGGACTTATCCATCATGAACTGAGCTCATTCTTTTTTGAACCCCATTATGCTTCTGGCCTTCACAAAATCCCCTGGCAAGGAGTTCCACAGGTTAACTGAGTGTTACGTGAAGAAATACTTGCCTGGGGTTTGCTTTAAACCTGCTACCTGTTAATTTAATTGTATTGTATTCATTCTTATATTATGGGAAAGGGGTAAATAACACTTCCCCATTCACTGTCTCCTGCAAATGTGGTGGGTTTGTGTGCTTGGGGAGGTCCATTAGGGGAATTAGATCTCTTGGGTGCCGGTTTCTCCTCTTGCTGTCCAGATTCAGGGCACAGCTTGACTTGGATGAGGGCAGCTGGGCAGAAATAAAAAAAATAAAGGCAACCTTTCATTCCCCCATTCCTAAGGGCTGCTGCTGTGGGATATTCCCAACGTCCGTGCCTCAGATGAGGAGGGCGGCGTGGGCACTAGCAGGGCGGCATGACATTTTGCAGCTGATTTTTCTTTTCTGCTGAAAGTGCACATTTGGAGACACTGAAACGGTTTGTGCCTTTGTGTCAGTTTTGCTGCGATGTTTCAGTCCGTAAGGCAGACAGGCAAACACAAACTCTGCACCAGACACAACATGGCCCCACGCGACATTTTAAAAACAAAACATTTCGAGTTGTCCGTTCGAAACCATTCTTTTGCCCTTCCATTTTATGTTTTTTAAAAAAGCAAACACATTTAAAAATGACCCTAACATGACCCTAAAAATCCATTTCATCCAAAGCAATTGAATTTTGAGTCACTGAAAATTTTGAAACCTTTTGTTTGCGGTTGGACCCAAAACATTTTTTTCAGAATTGCCGGCAAACGAAAAACCACTCGTCCCCTTCCTCTAAGACTGAGCCTTTCACTCCAGCCCCGGAGTGGCAGCAGGAAGAGACCACAGGTGCAAGGAGTGGGGTGGCCCCATCTGGATAGAAGGGCAGGCGTTTGTCCCATTGGTAGAGTCTGCTCCATGCAGGCCCAGGACTGGAGTTGCACAAGGGGTTGAAGACAGTGGATTGGAGCAACATAGCAGCACCTGCTGTGCTAATGGCTCAAGTCCTGTGCTAGGTCACAAGTGGAATGAGTTTGATGGTTCTCATTCATGTCCCTAAGGGAGCTGTATCTAGCACACAACCACAGGTAGCCTGCTTCAGACATGACAGGGGGAGGTTGTGGGGCAGGTCAAAAGGGCACAAGCAGAGCCCCTGCAGGTCATTAGCATTCTCTCCTTTTACTGATGGGGAAACCAAGGCACAGAAGAGGGAAGGGACTTCTTCAACATCACACTGTGAGATGGAGCAGTGTTGGAACCAGGACCCAGGAGTCCTGACTCTAGGACACCTGCTCTAACCACTAGGGGCCTGCACCCCTATGAGTCCGTCCGAAAGAATCCTTTCCAAAAATGACAGACAGAAAGAAAGAACCATGCAGCTCTCAGGGAGGTGGGGGGATAAACCCGGCTTGAGGGGACAGATCCCCAGCCCAGCTGGTGCAAATCAACACAGTTGCAGGGAAGTAGCTCTCTAGTGGCAGCTGGGGGCGGGGTGGTGTATGTGTCTGCTGTCCCCAACACACACACACACACACACACTTCGCCAGCTGCGGCTCACCCTGGTTGCTGAGCACAGATCTCGGTGCAGGGCAGGGGGATATTTTCTTGTGCCTTTTCAAAGAGCAGCGGGGGAAGGAAAATGCCGACCTTTGGATTTCCTCCTCCTCATGATATTTTTTCCTCCCTCCCATAGCCTTTCTCACCATCCCCTGGGCAGCAAATAAAATGTCCCGGTAACAGCAGGATCAATACGATTCGAGTCAATCAGCCCAGGAGGGACCTTGCTAGAAAAACATGCTCTAGTCCCCCTGCTCCGACCCTCCCTTCACCAGCTCACGGAGGCCTGGCCGCACATTTCCCTTCATTCCTGTCCCTCGTGTTCCTGCCTTTGCAAGGCTCCATGCTGTGATGGCTAAGATGCGAGGGGGAGGGAGACGTGGAATGGCCCTGCAGCAGCATCTCCGGCAAACCAGCACTGGGAAAGAGGGTGGAACCTCCTTCAACCCCTCCCACACCAGCAACTCCCACAACCTCCAAGCCCAGTGAGCCCCCATGTCACTAAGTGGCCAGGGTGGGCGGCGGGCAAGTGTGATTCCGCCGTGATCCTGCCCTGGATGCAAATATCGTCCTCATCACTGGCTCCTTGTGGGCAGCCAGGCATAGGCCTGACCGGAAGGAGCTGGAGCATCAGTCAGGCTGACCTGAGTGAATTCCGTGAGCACAAAGCTGGCTAGCGGCCCCGTGGGGCACAAGGACTGGATGTAGGAATCCCACAGGCACCGAATGAGGCCTCTGCCTGAGACATGTTCCACTGGGGAGTGCTGTATGGTCAGACTGGAGTAGGCTGGCACAACCAGTCGTAGAACATAAGAACGGCCAGACTGAGTCAGACCTAAGGTCTATCCAGCCCAGTGTTCTGTCTGCCAACCGTGGTCAATGCCAGATGCCCCAGAGGGAGAGATCACAACAGGTAATCCTCACGTGATCCCTCTCCTGTCACCCATTGATGGGCCTAACCTCCATGAATCTATTTAGCTCTTTTTGGAACCCTGTTAAAGTCCTAGTCCTCTGGCAAGGAGTTCCACAGGTTGACTGTGCGCTGAATGAAGAAAAACTTTCTTTTGTTTGTTTTAAACCTGCTGCCTATTAATTTCATTTCATGACCCCTAGTTCTTAAGTTATGGGAACAAGTAAATAGCTTTTCCTTATTCATTTTTTCCACGTCAGTCATGATTTTATAGACCTCTATCATATCCCCCCTTAGTCTCCTCTTTTCTAAGTTGAAAAGTCCAAGTCTTTTTAATCTCTCTTCATATGGGACCCGTTTCAAACCTCTAATAATTTTTGTTGCCTTTTCTGAACCTTTTCCAATGCCAATATATCTTTTTTTAGATGAAGTGACCACATCTCAGAATGTGTATTCAAGATATGGGTGTACCATGGTGCTATATAGAGGCAATAAAATATTCTCTGTCTTATTCTCTGTCCCTTTTTAAATGATTCCCAACATTCTATTTGGTTTTTTTGACTGCCGCTGCACACTGAGTGGATATTTTCAGAGAACTATCCACAATGACTCCAAGATCTCTCTCTTGAGTAGTTATAGCTAAATTAGTCCCCATCATATTGTATGTATATTTGGGATTATGTTTTCCAATGTACATTACTTTACATTTATCAACATTAAATTTCATTTGCCGTTTTGTTGCCCAATCAGCTAGTTTTGTGAGATCTTTTTGAAGCTCTTCACAGTCTGCTTTGGACTTAACTATCTTGAGCAGTTTAGTATCATCTGCAAATTTTGCCACCTCACTGTTTGCTCCTGTCTCCAGATCATTTATAAATAGGTTGAATAGGACTCATCCTAGTATGGACCCTTCAGGAACTCTACTAGTTATCTCTCTCCACTCTGAAAACTTAGCATTTATTCCTAGCCTTTGTTTTTTGCCTTTTAACCAGTAATCAGTGAGAGGACTTTCCCTCTTATCTCAAGACAACTTACTTTACTTAAGAGCCTTTGGTGAGGGACCTTGTCAAAGGCTTTCTGGGAATCTACGTACACTATATCCACTGGATCCCCCTTATCCACATGTTTGTTGAACCCCTCAAAGAACTCTAGTAGATTAGTAAGGCATGATTTCCCTTTACAGAAACCATGTTGACTTTCCCCCAACAAATTACGTTCATCCATGTGTCTGATAATTTTATTCTTTACTATAGTTTCAACTAATTTGCCTGGTACTGATGTTACACTTACAGGTCTTTTAATTGCCAGGGTCACCTCTAGAGCCCTTTTTAAAGATTGGTGTCACATTAGCTATCTTCCAATCATTAGGTACAGAAGCTGATTTAAAGGATCGGTTACAAACCACAGTTAGTAGTTCCGCAATTTCACATTTGAGTTCTTTTAGAACTCTTGGGTGAATGCCATCTGGTCCCGGTGACTTGTTACTGTTAAGTTTAACAATTTGTTCCAAAACCTCCTCTAGTGACACCTCAATCTGGGACAATTCCTCAGATTTGTCACCTAAAAAGAATGGCTCAGGTTTGGGAATCTCCCCAATCTCCTCAGCCGTGAACCGAATCAAAGAATTCATTTAGTTAATACGCAATGACTTTATCGTCTTTGAGTGCTCCTTTAGCATCTCAGTTGTCCAGGGGCCCCACTGGTTGTTTAGCCGGCTTCCTGCTTCTGATGTACTTAAAAAGCATTTTGCTATTACTTTTTGAGTTTTTGGCTAGCTGTTCTTCAAACTCCTTTTTGGCTTTTCTCATTATATTTTTACGCTTAATTTGACAGAGTTTATGCTCCCAGTCCCCCAGGGGCAGGGCTGGATGAAGACATGCTGTGGCCCTAAGCTATGTCAAGTTTAAGAAGCCCCAGAGCATTACTAAAATGAATGTATTATTCTAACAGAAAGGACAATTAAATAGAAATAATAAAGTTTTATATTGGTATATCATGGGCGGTGGCTGAAGCCCCGCCCTTTCCGCCTGAAGCCACACCCTTCCCCTGAGACCACGCCCCTTTAACAACCAATCCCAGGGCTGTAGCACTGTGTGGCCCCAGCCTTCCCTGGCTGTCCGGGAGCCAGGCTGACACACAGTGCGGGTCCAGCCCCTCTTGGGAGTCTGGCCAGTATAGACAACCCGCTGTCCATGTAGCATATATACCGGTACATAGGCAAGGATGCACCTAAAAACTAGACATTTTTCATATTTAAAGGCCCCTCATCATCTGAGGCCCTAAAATGAAGCTTATTTGGCTTGTGCATAAATCCGGCACCACCCAGGGAATGAGGCAGCAGCATGGGGCCATGGCCAGGAGAACCCTGCAATCCCACCACTGGCCCAGCGATTCCACGCACAAGCCCTTACTCCCTGGCGGCTAGTTGAGTCATAGCCCTGGGAGCATCCTCATTCCTGGGAACACGGCCGCAAAGCGGGAGTGAGGCTGGATCTGCCCCTGTCCTTACAGGGGACACAATGGTTCACACTCCCTGGAGCCTCTGGCTGAGGAAAAGTCCAGCCCATCTGATCTGCTGCGGCTACAGGTTTCTCTGCTCCGACTGGGAGGATATTGGCCTTTTTGAAGGGAATCTGTTCCCTTCCCTAAGCAGGGGACATTCACTGCCCCCCTGCCCAGCACCTGAGTCCCAGCAGAGGCAACTGTGTTTAGCTGGGGAGTGTTGTGCAGCTGGTGTGTGTGTGTGTGTGTGTGTTATGTAATGCACAATCCATGCTTGCCCAGGACTATGTGACTTCCTGGCCAAAGTTACCTTCCTGCCCTACAGAGGGGGAGCTAGCACGACTCGCTGTAGTGCCAGTGTCTTATATCCAGGGTGGGCATATCCTGATCTCCGAGTCAGGGATGAAAATTGGGAGTGACTCCCCTGGAATGAGCAGAATCCTTTGGATGGGGACCTGTATCTCTGAGCTCAGAGACTGACCTAAGAGCGAGCCAGAAAGGAGCATGTCATGCTTAGCCCCTCTTGCTGATTGTGCTCGAGGGACCAATGTGCATTGATGTAGACTCTGAGCTGGGGGAACTACCTGCAAGGCAGGCAAATGCTATTAGCTTCATTTTACAGATGTGAAAACTGAGGTACTAAGTGGCAAACTCCTTTCTCTTCCCCCTTCCCACCTACAACCCTGTCCTCGCAGTCCTTACTCAGGGGTGGCAGCCCTGTTAGTCCCTCCAAAAAATCCTAGTGTGAAACAAAGAAACAGGCCAAAAATCACACTGGTTGGTGTCAGAAGTTTGGTTCTCATGCGGAATAGACAGCACTGTCTAGTGGTTAGAACACGAGTAAGGGGGCTGGAAGCCAGCACTGCTAGGTTCTGTTTCTGACCTTCTGTGTGACTTTGGGTGACTCACTTCCCTGCTCTGTGCCTCAGTTTCCCATCTGTAAGGAGAATGGTACTTGCCCACCTTTGTACAGCACTTTCAGAGCTACTTGAGCATGGATAGCCTGCTTGGCGCAGAGGGATTTACAGGTCTATAAACAATTATCTCCGCCTGGCCAGGTTCCCCATCTGCCTGTTAGTGGAAACTGCCCTGGGCTTGAGACCTGACAGCCCGGCACAGCGATGGGGAGAGGGGAGCCAAAGGCCAGAATGCCTTTTTCTTCAGAATGTTTCATCAAACTCAAAATTCGGCCCCAAACTGAAACATTCTCAGGTTTGGGGGCCTTTTGGGTTCTTGACAAACTCCCAAATATTTGGACAAAAATAACCCCTGGTATTTCCCTGGCATTTTTAGAGGAGAAAACATTTTTTCTGTTGACAAGTAGCTTTGAGAAATAACATCCAACCATTTATGATCTGGATCTGTCTCTCCTGGGCTTTCTAACACACCTGCACGTTTGGAGTGGAGCCTGGGCAGCCCAGGGAATCTGGTTTTGCACACACAACTCCCACAGCAAAGTCCGCCTCAGGCAGGCAGGGGACCTGAGCACAAAGCAAACAAGCCCGTGCCCAGCTCTGACACATCTTTGGCTGAATCAGAAGAAAGGCTGCAAAGACGAAGGGATGGACCAGAGGTTAACAGGAGATACAGCTGGCAGACAGCAGAGAGTGAATGAGGGACAAAGGATGGGAAGAACAGAATTATCAGGCGCATAGAAACAAGTAAACATGGTCTGTTTGGGAAGAAGCAACGTAGCTATTGTACAGGGCAATCCTGCCTCTCCAATCAATTAGAAATTTTTGAAGGTATCAACAAGCATGTGGGCAAGGGGGATCCAGTGGATATGGTGTACTTGCATTTTCAGAAAGCCTTTGACAAGGTCCTTCCCCAAAGGTTTTTAAAGGAACTAAATCATTACTGGGATAAAAGGGAGGCTCTTGTGGATCTGTAACTGGTTAAAAGTTAGAAAACAAAGGGTAGAAATAAATGGTCAGTTTTCAAAATGGAGAGAGGCTAAACAGCAGGGTCCCCCAAGCATCTGACTGAGACTTGTGCTGTTCAACATATTAGTTACTGACCCGGAAAAGGGAGTGAACAATGATGGAGTTTGCAGATGCTACAAAATTACTCAAGAGAGTTAAGTCCAAAGCTGAGTGCAAAGAGTTACAAAGGGATTTCGCAGAACTGGGTGACAGAGCAACACAAGGGCAGATGAAATTCAGCATTGGCACATTGGGGAAAAATAATCCCAAATACACATGAATAATGATGGGGTCTACGTTAGCTGTTACCACTCAAGAAAGAGATCTTGGAGTCACTTTGGGTAGTTCTCTGAAAGCTTCAGCTCAGGGTGCAGCAGCAGTCAAAAAAGTGAACAAAATGTTCAGCTCTGTTAGGAAAGGGACAGAAAATAAGAGAGAAATGATCATGATGCCACAATGTAAACCCATGCCTGCCCACCCCTTGAATACTATGTTCAGTTCTGGCCACCCAGTCTCAAACCTGATATAATCTTTATTCAGAGAAGGGCAACAAAGATGAATGGCTTTTATATGAGGAAAAGCTACCATGATTAGGGCTCTTCAGCTTGGAAAAGACATGGTGCAGGGGGTACACGATAGAGGTCTATAAAATCATAAAGGATGTGGGAAAAGTGAGTAGAGAAATGTTATTTACCCTTTCCCACAATATGATTAATGCTCAGTGAACCTGCGGAACTCCTTGCCAAAGGATGTCGGGAAGACCAAAAGTATAACTGGGTTAAAAAGTAAGTGGGTAAGTGCAACAGCTATTAGCCAAGATGGTCAGGGAGGCAACCCCATGTTCTGGGTGTCCTTGTACCTCTCACTGGTAGAAACCAAGAGGGAAAGATGGGGTGGACCATTCCAACTGCCCTGTACTGGACATTCCCCCTGAAGTTCTGGTTCTGACCCTGTTGGAGACTGGCTTCTGGGCTAGATGGACCATTGGTCTGATCCAGTTATGGCAGCTCTTCTAATTCTCCCTCATTCTATCCCAGCTGAGCCTGAAAACCATGAAGGTTCCAAAATCAAAGCAACAGGTTGATGGCCCCTTAAAAGCGAGGAGACCAGATGATGCGACTGACCCAGAGCCTTTGACCTTGAGAACACTCATTTCGGTCCAGTCTGGGGGAGATCCATGGGGCCAAATGCAGGAGCTCAAGCGCAGGCGCTATAGGAAAATGTCAGGAGCTGCCCCACGGAATGCCACGCTTTGGTCCTCCAGCCTCTAGCAGGCGAGATGGTTACAGTCAATGTCATCACATGGAGGCGGGGGGGGTGTAATGAGTTTGGTGGGCCTCAAGCCAGCCCCACATGGTGAAGGTCACAAAACCAACCACCATGGAAAGCACAGATCTCTGCTCCCACCTCTTGGGGTTGGTGGCTTCAGCAGAGAAGCCCAAGAAGGGGCAGGCCAGTGGAGGCTATATTTCCTTCTCCCCCATTGCGATGGTCCTCCAGGGCAGAGTCAAGGCAGGCTGAGATGGAAGAAATGTTCTTCGCTCCTGCCCAGGCTGCAGCAACAGAGATTCCAGGGCTGTCAATTCACGAGGGGCTAACTTCCCTCAGACCCATCAGATGAACCAGTAAGAGCATGTGCCCTTCTTCCCCAGGGCTATTTGTGAGGCGCCAGCCCTGGGAAGGCAAGCTTACAGCTAACAGTCCTGGGAGGCACCCCACAGGGGCAGCGAATTAGGAACAAGCTCCCACAAACACCCCGCTGGAGAAGGAAGGCATGAGATGCCATCTCGGTGGCTATTCATCTGAAGGTCAACGGCTCTGCCAACCACAGAGAAGCCACCGCGGATGAGCGGCTGAGGCCTGCTCTTCCCCCATGGTTCTCGAAGAGGTTTTCAGGAGTAGGCCCCAGGGTGTTGGTGGTGAAAGATAACTGATGCCCTGCAACGCCTGACTGCACAGCGGCCAACACCTCCTCTCCTGTGCCCCATTATCATCCTGGAAGAGATTCAAGGAGACACTTGGGAAAAGGGGAAGTGGCATGATCAGTCGCTGAGATGGCCAGCTCAAGGGGCCAGTTGCACCGCCTCATACCCAGAGACCGTCTCGACTCCAAAGAACTTGGCCCACAAAGGCTGTGAAGAAAAGTGACTTACCGCAGGTCGTGGACAGGCCGAGGCCTCCTGACTCCCAGTCAGGAACCTTGCCACCAGGTCATGGTGCATCTCTTTGACACTGGCAGTAGAAAAGTTCTATTGACTGTCATTGCGTCCATCACCCCACTCTTCAGCCAGGGAGGGACCATTCCCTCATGCTCCATCCAGCCCGGTCTGAAATGTCCCAAGCACGGGGTCTTCCAGCCCTTCCTTTTGGAGAGACAATTCTCCAGCCATAATGGTCCTGCTCGCTAAACCTTGATTTCCTGGAATGATTTAATCCCATGGCGCCAGGTCCCTTGGCTCATACCTAGGATTTAGCTGCGGAGAACTCATGTATGATGAATCAAGATGGGCCTGTGCAGAGGAAGGATCAATCCTTCCACCCACTCCCTGGGCCCTTATCTGGGAAAGGGAGCATCTGGGAGGAAATGAAGAAGAGATTAAGAGGACATCTGGCCGCTGGTACCATTGTCCCTCTCACCAGCCGGAGCCAGGCTAAGAAGCGGGCATCCTCTTGAGCGAAGCTAGGCAGAGTGGCTGCATCTCCTGCCCTCCTATCTCCCCGTGAATTGCCCGGCCTCATTGGGCCCTAATGGCCCAGCGCTGATGTTTTATTGTTGGGTTTAAAAGTGTAATTAGTTCAAGTGTAAACAAAAAAACCTTGCTTAATTAAGAATTTTTAAACAGAGCAGAGAGACATTCCGGAAACATTAACGAACCCCAGGCAGGCATCATAAAATTGATCGAGGGAAGAGAGAAAGGGGCGATCGGGGAGGGGTGGCTTGTGGAGAGGGGGGTGAGAAAGGAGAGGGCATTACCGCAGAAATCTCCTGCAGTTTACTTTGGCCGCTTAGTGCTGGGAGTGCATCTGGAAGCCTGTGTCTATGGCAATGGGTCTCCATAGAAATGCCTAATGATTTTTTTATGCATTAATGGGAATAATGGACAGCGGTAATATATTGTTTAAGGAGACGGAGAAGATCCTTTTAAGGCTGACGTGTTGTAGATCAAGAGCGACAGGGCAGGGCCCGCACTGAGATTCCCTGCCCCGAACCAGGTCAGAACGCGGCCATGGTGGGGCTTGGATGCCGGTCTTTGCCCCCCCCCGCGGTGGCCTTCTTAGGCCTGAGCTGAGGGAAGCGAAATATAGCGGCCTTTCCCATCCGTAGGCCTTCAGCAGCACGTGTGGAAAAGGCCCGGCTGTGTTCCATCCTCCCCAGCCCATGGCTCACAAGGGGGAACTCATGCCTGGCTGCCGAAACGCCTCTGCCTGAGGGGCCTGGAGGGGAAGGCGGTGGCCATCTGGAGCAGTGTTTGGGTGGCAGCGTGTGACTGAATCCGCCTTTTCGCATGGCCCGGCCTTGGGAAGCAGCCAAAGGCCTCGAGATGCTTTGCCCAAACCCAGCTGGCTTTGCCCATGGGAGCTGCGCCGCTCAGGGCCGTAGGAGCCAGGGAGGAGGTAGGCCACCGGGGTGTGCCCCTTCCCAGGGGTTTGGCCTTGCAGGCTCTCCGTGCGTGGAAACGCCCCTTGAAGCCAGCTGGGAGGGCTGGCAGGGCCGGCTGCTGAATCTCGCAAGCTTGTGAGGCAGGTAGATCGTACCCATGTTGCACAGCCATGGACTGGAGCAACACTGAGCCCAGTAACTGGTCCCCACACAAGGGTTTCCTGTTTCTCTCCCCGTCCTTTGAAGAGCAACAGGTGCCTGGCTTCCAGGCCAGCTATCTCCTGCACAACCAGCCCGAGAGAGGCTCAGGACCTCCCTTCTGCTGGCTTTCAAACCACCTCTCCCAGCTCTGGCCTGGCAGAGGCCTCGTGTAATGCGTTCCTTCTCATGTGTCCGTCTCGTGTGCTGTGGAGTGGTCGAAAATCCCACGTGCTTCAACGGTGTCCTGGCTGTGGGAGCCTAAGGGAGTTAGGAACTCAGTTCCAATGGGATTTGGGCTCCTCCATTCCTATCCTGGCACAGCTAAAATACTTCTTCAATCCCCCAGCTTTCACTCAAAAGGACTTTCGCTCTTCCCTCGTCGTTTGCTGCTTCTGCTCTTCCACCTGCTGGGTAGAGCCTGGGCTTGCCAGCTCCAACACGGCTTCTCAGGACCTGGTGGCCAAACCTTACAGATGAGAGAGCAAGTGAGGGTTTGGAGATGGGCCAGAGCTTCCAGCACCCATAGCCAGTCCATACACCTCTATAGCCGCCTTCTCCTGGTCCTAGACTCCACTGTCGTCAGACTAGACTCCTCTTGTGCAATACGGCCTCTTCTCCCAGCCCTCTGCCTTATCCCATGCAGACACTCTGCCACATCTCTGTCTATGAGCCTCGCAACAGCAGGACTGGAAGGGCCATCACTTGACAGGGTGAACCTCTAATATTTATTTGAGTGCCCCCCTCTCCCCCCCTCCCGTGTGCTCATTGCTGCGCAAGGAGACAAAGGCTGGTGCTGTTCTGGGGCTGCTTAATGTAATACACAAGTACAGCATGGAGCTATGTTCCCTGCAGTAGTTTGGTCACATATAGGATAACAACCTACTACTGCTGGAAGTGTTACTCCCCTAGGTCAAGGGGTTGTAATTTGCTCTTTGGTGCTGAAGAACCACAGTTCAACTCCTGTCGGAGTGAGTCTGCCATCTGGACGATGGGGAAAGCCTGACTGTTTCCATTCACGGTCACTGTTCCAGTCCATGGTCTCTGCCTAGCAAGGAGCATGCAGCTTACCTTGACTGTAAATGTATTCACCCTCCCTACATCACTGTGCAGTAGAGCAGGGCTATTACCCCATGGTACAGATGGAGAAACTGAGGCCCAGAGAGGCTACTTGACTGGACAAGGTCACACAGTAACTGTAGTGAGCAGGGACTTGAGGCCCAGGGTCTCTTCACTTGTAAGCTAGTGTCAGGACAGCAGGGCTGGCTAACGCACTTTGGGACAAGACAGACCTATGGAAACTGGAGATCTTATTCGTCTTGGAGCTGGTCACTAGGAGATCCCTACAGGTGCTCTAGGAGTGGCTCTCCTTTCCTTCCCGAGCCGCGGGGCGGGGTCCCTTCCTGTCGTGGTGGATCCTGTGGCCAAGGGGGCTGGCAAGCCGCGTGGAAGGTGGGGCGAACGTGCGCCCGCGAGCAAGGTGGTTGGGTGGGAGAGACATGAGCATGCCCGGAGCGCCCAGGCTGAACCACTGCGGCACGCGGGAGGGCACGGCGCAATCTCGCTACCTGACTCTCCATTGGCTCACATGGCTGTCAGTCAGCGGTAACGCCACTGAGGTCAGCTAGGCGTACAGGAGAGGAGAAGAGGGCCCGGAAGGCCTGAGCTGTTTTCCTTGGGTCGTAGGGTGGGGGGAGCGTTTCACTAGGGCATTAGCCCCTTTAATCCCCTGCCCATCTTACCCACAATGACAGAGCATGGGGCTCGGACATGGCCGCCAGCAGCATGGCTCCTCTCTTTGGGGCAGGTCTATGGGGGGGCATAGCGGGGGCAGAGCAGGTGACTGGTGTGCTGTCTGCAATAGCCGGTACCACCTGCCTGTGAGGCCAGGCACCCAAGGTACCAAAGCAGCCCCAGGAAACATCATTCTAAGCAGTAGGGGCTGGGGGCAAGGAAATACTTGCTACAATCACACCTTCACTGCCGCACCCAGTGTGTGTGTACGACACCGAGGCATGGGACTGGGCAGGGACCTTTGCTGATGCCGTGAGATATATGATCATAACTTCTTTCCTTCTTTCTTTCTTCCCTCCCACCGCCTCAGTCCCCTTTGATTTATTTTTCATAACTCCTCTCACCCTCTTTTTTCCTCTCCTCCCTTTCCCTGCCTTTTGTTCCTTCCTTCTTCCTCCCCTCCCTCCTTTCCAAATCCCCCTTCCACCCCGCCTCCCGCATCTCCAATCCCTGCTCACCGCTGCCCAGCCTGTGTCAATTAAGTATCGATCGCCTGTTCTCTATTGGTGGTCAGCTGGGCTAACCAGTTCTGCTAGGTGCTTTTCACAGGGATGAATAATAACAATAATAATAAAGGGGTGGAGGTGGGAAGGAGTCTAACTCGCTGCCTACAGCCCTTTACTTCTCCCCCCCCCCATGCTTCCCCCCACACTCAGAGACACAGCTACAGGCAAAATCAATAGCACATGGAGTCAGGAATGGAATATTTTTATCCTCTAATTGGGAAATGTGCTTTGACAAAGCCCAAGGAGGATGGGGGGAGCAAGGGGGTGGGGAGCGGGGAGGTACTCGGCGCCAATCACGGGGGAAGGAGGCTGCACCCACAATTTGATATGTCCTCTGCCGAGATGATGAGGCTTGTCAGGTCCATGTTGGGGCCTTTGTCTGGGGTCTGGCTTTGCAAAAAGGCAGGAGAACCCAGAGGGCCTTCTTTAATGTCATGGCCTGAGAGGGGCCTGGACCCACTCCAGATTCGGTTCCTCCTCTGAGCTGGAAGGGCATCTGACATCTGGATCCAGGTGTCGCCAAAGGGCAGAACCAAGCCTGGGTCTGAAAGGGCCATTTCTGTCCCCTGACATGGGGAATCATTTGGGCAGAACTACGAGAAGGGGGCCGGGGCTCTTTTTCTTCTGTGTTTGTGCAGCGCCCAGCCCTCCAGGCCCTAGGCCAGGGCAGCAGCTCCTGGGTGCTGCCACCCGGGTGATAATTATTAGCAACCTGAATACCTCCTGGACTGCTTGAACTGTTTCTGCTGATCACCTCAGCTTCACCATCACAGCTGGGCAAAGCACTGACTTCCAGGGCCCAGGCAGGGCGGGAAACCTGGGGCAACACTCATGTCAGGTCAAACTGGAAACAAATGGTTTTCAAAATGTTCAGCAAAGAGAAAAACAATTCGCTCCAGGCTTAGGAGGCATCAGGAAGTGCAGGGGCCTGGCTGTGTTCAGAGCTGAGCACAAACCCAGCTCTGGTCCCAGACTTCCCTGCATGCTCCCGCGTCAGGATACAGACCCAGAGAACAGTAACAAAGCCCTGATGGATAGCTAGCTAGAAAGACAGACAGGTGGACAGATGTACATGGGGATAGTAGAGGTGAAAGTATCTAAATGTGTGGGGCTAGATAGGTGGGCAGATATGTATGGAAATAGATAGATAGATAGATAGATGGGGTGTATGGGGATAGATAGATAGATGTGTAAGGACACAGACAGAGAGCGAGCTGGGTGTATATAGGGCCAGGCATAATACAGGGCAGGCCCCTTAAGCTACTCTAACCTTCATCAGGGTCCAAACAAACACCTAGCAGGAGGCACATTACCCGTTGGGTCCTGTGCTGAGCAGCTGTGTGTGCAGGGTCAGAACCAGGGCTAGCAAATGGGGACTCTCACCCTGCCAGCACCCTAAAGCTGCGAGGCCCCTCCCTAATGGAAGCCCCCATCTGCCGGGCTTGTGGGATAGGGACAAGTGCAAGGTGCTGGGCAGGTTCACGCCCAGCTTGTGGTGCGGTGCGGTGCGGGTTTGCGATGTGAGCGGCCCCAGGGCTGCCGCGTAGAGCTGTGGTCTAGCAGGCGGTGCATGATGGAGGTCTCTCAAGCAGCTGAGTGACTGAGGCACACAGGTTCTGTGGGAAATCAATGGCCATACAGTTTGGTGTCCACACTTCACAGACATTCAATAGATCTGCTTTATTCAGCCAACAGAGATGGTTCTACAGAACTTCCTGGTCAACAGGATGGTAGCCAGCCTCTTAATTAGAGATCCATTCCTATAGGTCCCACACCAGCGATGCCCTATTTGTCATGATTTGCATGAAAGTAGCACCTAGAGGCCTGTGCTGAGATCCAGGCCCCATGGTGCCGGTGATGTGCAAACAGAGAGAGAAGTAGTCCCTGCCCAAAAGAGGTTACAGTCTATAGAGGCAGATTCTGGGAGAAAAGAAGGGTCATGGCTCCCCATTTCCTGCCTGGGGAAGCGTGGTGCTGAGGAATAGTGGGTAGAGCTGGATGGAAGGTGTTTCCACTGGAAAATGCCATTTCATCAATCCAAACTAGAACGAGACGCTGCATTTCAAAATCCGAAGCGGAAGTTTGTTTAAAAAGCTTACTCCAAAAATGCCAAGCCAGACCTTTTGCTGGTCACGTGGCAGGACATTTTCAAAGGGTTTTATTTTCTCTCCAGTGCGCAAGGAAGAGACATGTTTGAAATGGCAGTCTGTCCCCTGGAACTGGGAATCCCAACTTTCAGCCAGCTCTAAGGATGGGGCAGATTTTCAAAAGAGTTTTCTGGAAAAACTGGTGATTGCTGCCACAGGGGGAGTTGAGCCCTTTGGAAAATCTGGCCATGTGGAGGTGTTCCGAGTTGTGGGTGCTTAGCCCTTGAAACTATGGCTTTAACTTACCCAAGATCACTCGGGAAGTTGGTGGCAGCCCCAAGAATTTAACTCAGCCTAGTGCGTTTTGCTTGTGTGTTTTGCCACTTTCTTTACGGACACTGTAGAATCTCACATTCATTGGAACTCTCTGTGTCTGTGTGTGGGATCTTTGCACGAACAGAGCGAAAACCCATCCAAATGAACCCTACGGTCTACACAGCTCCCACCGGCCAAAGAGAAGGGAGTAAGTTCAGACAAAGATACTGCTAACCCCTAACTTTACCTGTTCCCAAATACCCCTCCTCCATTGCAGCTCACCACCCTGCCCCGGGATACAGCACACTGCTGTGCCCACCAAAGCAGCAGCTGACTCAATGCATGTGTTTAGCTGGGATTTAACTAATCATCTAGGAACCAAATGAGCAAACAAAGACACAAATCAGCAGCTTTGCTTCCCGCAGCAGGATGATTGATGAGTGCTGTTACCACAGCAGTGGGCAAAATCCTTTCCCTCCATCTCTCCCTGGGGCTACTCGGGCTTGGAAGAGACTTTTAATTTGGGGAAGTTACTTTTCAAGAAGTGGCTGGGGGAAAAACACCATATTGGGTTCCACGGCCCCCCGGCTTACATATGTGTCTATACAATGGCAGAGAAGATGGGACTTCTTGCAGTTAATCAGGCAAAGAAATTGCAAGGGGGGAGAGCTCTGTGGGATCTGCAGGTGTGCGGCACATAGGTCAAGGGAAAGCCAGAGTCTGGGGTTTAAACAGAAAAAGGGAACAAGAATGGGGAAGCGTCTCCATTGTCTTGTGAAAGTTTCTTCTCAACACATGGCTGAGGCTGTCCTTCCTCATTCTTTGCACCTGGATGCTTAATAAGGCCAGGTCTACACTAGGGGGCCAAGCCGAACTAAGGTACTCAACTCCAGTACGTGAACAGCATAGCTGGAGTTGACGTACCTAAGTTTGAATTTCCACAGTAACCCCACTGCGGGGTGTCGACAGGTGAAATCCTGTCAACTTCCCTTACTCCTCGTGACCTGATGGATGAGAGCGGGATCAGCAGTCAATTGAGCAGGTCCTTACTAGACACACTCAATCAACTCCTGGGAGATCGATCTCCACAGCGTGGATCTCCTGGTAGGTGGAGACAAGGCCTAAGGAACCTTAAGGGATAAGCAGAAGATGGGAGCTCATCCAGGGAAACTAGGGGAAATATCGTGGCTAGAATGGATTGAAAATTGGAATTTCCATTCTGCAGCAAATGCCAACATTGCGAAACAAGTTTTCATTCCATATCAGAATGAAACGCTGAATTTCAAAATTTCTCCTGAAACTCAGGTTTTGAAAATTTGTTTCAGCTCACTCAAATCATTCCCTTTAGAAATAGCTGAAAAGATACATTTCAACATGGACGTGTGTTTTGAAATGAGAAATCAAAAGCCTCTGTCCCCAAAATGTCAAACCAGACCATTCCGATATTATTGAAATGCTTAGTTTTGATTTTTTTTCCCCTAAATGAAATTGAGTTGGAATTGACATGTGCCTCTGGAAAGGTTTGATTCTGACAAAAACGCATTTGTCAGTGGAAAAATGTTCCATCAAAAAAGTTTCAACCAGTTCTAATCCAAGTTCTGAATTGCACAAGAGGGGGAGCATGGAATCACTTTGCCCTGGGGGACGTACAGCAAGTCGATACATACATATGAATGGCAACACCAAAGGTCTAGCTGGTTCTAGAAGGTTCAAAAGAGTGCAGGTAACTTCCTTTACTCTCTGTGTGGTTGCATTCATTGAGTCAAAGGAGCAAGGGCATGATCCAAAAGGGAGTCTTTCTATTGATTTTAATCAGCTTTGCATGAGACCCTGTGTCTTCAGCTTGAAGGTGGTAGCAGACTCTTACGTGCTTCAGCTACTAGTGAGGGACTAAGGCACGCTGGCAGAGCTGGAAAGAGCAGCTCCCAGTCTCCCCTTGCCTCTGGGGCAGTTTGAATGTAGGATCTCTATGGTGCAGCTTGGTCCCATGCCCTATAATGGCGGAAACAAGAACCAGCCTCTTAATTCTGCTTTTCCCTTTTCTTCCTGCTCAGTTCCAATCTACAGCTGAGTGATGTGACTGATCTTAGCATATGCACCAAGATTCATCATTGAATTTCATCAGCTGGTTGGACTGATGAAACCCACAAACAGTCAAACCGTTGGTTCATGCCTTGGAAGGGTTCTGAACCGGGCCTGCAATTCACCAGACACAAATTTGTGCAGCTCCACGCACATCCTAGGACAAAACCCATCACCCTTGTAGCAGAATCCTCTCCCATTGTTCCACTTGTGGCCAATTCGTGCAGGATTCTAGCCCAGAAGACTCCTGAGCCTGCTGGATCTGATTTGGCTCCAAGGAGGGGTAGGGGCATGGCTTGCTGCTTTAGAGGGCTCACCCCATCCTTCCGGAGCAGAGGTATGAGGGCACTGCTTTGGATGCAGTGATATCCCCATGCTGTGCAGCCAGCTGGGGTGGAGGAGAGGTGCATGGTCCCAATTGTACTCAGACAGGGGCTGGAGTGTGGGTCCCATGTGCCAGCTGTATGGCCTAGGGCAGTGCCAGGCAACTGAGGCTAGTGAGTGGGCTGCATGAGTGTCCCTCCTTCATCTCAGCAGGCCGTCAGATTGTTGTAACCAAGGTGCTCTCCCGGGATAGGCAGTTTTGCTCACTGCGCTGGCGTGCCTAGAATTTGCGAGGGGGGGAGGGATTAATTGAACCGTAGCAGCGCTGTGATTGGCTGCAGAGGGAGTGCACAGCTCCCACAGTCAGTGCTGTGTGCAATCAGCATGCACCTCACTGCACGTGCCCTGGCTCTACTTTAGTAACACCGGTAGGAAAGAAACCAGCGGAATCTCGCAACCCTGCCATCGGCAACAGTAAACAATGTGTCTTGCATGCCCCACACAGAACCCTGAGGGGCCACATGTGACCCACTGGCCCCGAGACTTTACCATGAGTTTCCGCTTTGCCTTGTTGAACTCTGTGCATCCCCCTTTGGACTGGACTTTCGGTCTCTCCTGGCTTGCGTTCCCCATGCAAATGACCAGGCTCTGCAGTCTCATGGCTGCCCCCGCCAGTCCCTCCAACAGGATATACAGGATCTTCATCTTCCTCCTTTGCTGCAGGGAGATGGGAATCGAATTCTCTTAACTGCCCCCCATTTTAGGGAGTTGCCCCTTCCACTTCCTGTCCTAAAGCCCCACTTCTGCAGGATCGCCTTGGAATGCATCCAAGACGGCTCCATCACCAGCTGTGAGAGGGAATCAGAGAGGGAAAGATGAGACCACCGAGGTCCACACATTGCATGGACAGTCATGCCCCGAAGAGGGTGTGAGGTTAGACAGGACCTCAAGGTCACACAAAATTGTCCATCAATTTTTGCCCTTTTGTTGGCAAGAGAAGCAAAAAGCTCCTTCCCCACAACTGATCTATTGCTCGATTTCTAGTGCTGCAGAAACCCAGGGGCCTGCCTTTTGTTCAATCCGTTTCCTGCACGCCCGCCGACACTCAGGTCTGGGATTAGCAGCTGGTGCACAGACAACTTTCCCCAGAGCCTGTAGGGGGAGCTCACCTGTTATTTATAGTGTGGTACATCTCAATGGTGGTGGTGCCAAAGTGTTCTGCAATCAGATTGTGTCTCTCTGGCAATGATTTTGCAATAAAGAAGAGAGAAAGACATGCTATTGGAATTACAGTTCGTGTCTGTAGTAGGGAAAACTTTAGCCCCAAAATGTTGATGTTAGGTGCCATGCTAGCTCGGGGCTTTTCTTGAAATGCCAATACCTCTGGAAAACCTAGGCTCTAAGTCGGTTTCCCCCTTTTCTTCCTGCTTTCCGTTCCTGGGGAGTTGTCTGGAAAACTCTTCTGTGGGGCTGAATCTTGCCACACTTGGTTCCAATCTACAGCTGAGTGATTTGACTGATCGCAGCATATGCCCAACATGCCTCAGCCGGCTGGACTGATCAAACAAACAAACAAAAACTTCCAACAGGTTTGCATGGTCCTAAACCCAAGTCCTGGCTGCCAGTCCCCTGTTCTAATCATTCCCTCTTGTATCACAAAGGGATACTCATTGGGTTTTGAAAACCAGGAAACCATCCTCTCTAATGGTTGAAAAATCCTAGTTACCCTCAAACCCATCTCCACCTGCACTGCAGCTACCAGGAGCTGTGTAAGACAACCAGATTCTGTGCCTGGCTTTGGGAGGACAGTATGGTCTAGAAGTTAGAGCAAGGAGACGGATAGCCTGGATCTCTGGGTTTTATTCCCAGCTCACTTGCTACCTTATGGGACTTTGGCAAGTCATTTAGCCCCTCTGTGCCTCAGTTTACCAGAAGAATGAGGAAGATTGCCCCTATCTACCTTGCAGTAGGGCACGCAAACATCCATGTCTACACTAAGCAGACCTAACTTACGTTGACCTACAGCCCCCGCAGTAATTGCATCGCGGCGAGCATGTCTACGCTCAGCTCCCTGTGTCGGTGGTGCGTGTCATCCCCAGGAGTGCTTTTGCTCATCGTCTTGTCAGTGTGGGGCACTGTGGGATGACTCCTGAAAGCCTTAACAGTCAACGTGAGCAATGCAATGTCAAAACTATGTCACCCTGCCAGTGTAGACCTTGACCTCACGCCGCTCCAGGAAGGGAAGTTATACAGTCAGTGTAGCAGGGCAGATATATCAGTGGGAGCAACATTTCAGTGTAAACAGCTAGGTCAACGTTAGCACCGCCTTGCATGGAGGTGTCTCTGCAGCGTAGACCAGCCCCTAGTGACCAAGCTCGGGAAGGTGCCGCATGGTCCCCGGTCAATGGTGCTGGGGTGGACTGAAGCACTAGTGCTATTCCTTCCATCGGCAGAGGGTCGGTTAACACTGCTGGGCTACACTGTCTTTCGGTGGCAAACAATAAAGCTCAAGGTGAGCCTCACCTCTGCCCTATCGCTCGGATTCTCTTCTCCGCCGTCCATCCATCACGCGCCTGCTCTCCTGCAACCGATTGCAGCCGGCCTGCATCAGCTATTGATTTATTGACAGCGGCGGGGCCTGGAAGATTCAGGGAAGCAGCTCCCCACAGAAACGCTTTTCAGAAGTCGAGGTTTGATTTTTTATTTATTCTTCTCTTCAATGTATGGATTTAACACGCTCCGGGGCAACAAAGAACTCTCGTCTCCTCCATGCAGGTTCTCCCAGTCCCTCCGGTGCCTCTCCGTCTCTTCCCTTCTCCACCGGTAAAGTCATTGTCATGGTATTATTTGTTAGGGGTGAAATTCGGAGCCAGCCCACGCCCCACGTCCTGCAGAATTAAATGAAGTCTGAGCCCAGCACATGGGTAACATTCCCCTTCGCTGTCCTCATTACAGTAGCATCTAGGAGTCTCCTCTGAGATCTCTTTGCTAGGTTCTGTGAGACAGTCCCTACCTCAAAAAGCTTCCACTCTAAATAGACAAGACAGACTAAAAGGTGGGAAGGGGAACAGAGGCAGCTGGAAGGGACGAACTCAAGGTCAGTAGCAGAGTGGAGAATAGACTCCAGATCGCCTGACACCCGGCCCTCCTGCGTCTACACTTCCCAATAAGAAGGCTTCGCCAGGAAGTCGGGGGGAAAGGCCCGTGTTTGTTTGCTTCCCCCCCCACCCTCATCTTATGAAACTGGAAAAGAATAAAAAGAGGGATGTGATGGAGCTGAGCCATGTGCCACCCTAGCATGCGGACATTGTGTGACCTCAAAGGCAAATGAAACACCACAAGGACCACTGACCTGATTGCTAGTAATTTCCATACTCATGTCTCTCCCGGAGCTGCTGGGAGGAGAAATTTGCATGTGCCTTGAGCATGGAAAGCGCTAGATCGGGGCTACTCAATACGTGGCCCACGGGCCACATGCGGCCCGTGGCCCGTTTGTTTGCGGCCCGCAGTACAGTTTGGGTTTACACAGGGCTCAACATGCGGCCGGGAGCTGAAACAAAAAAGGAGTCAATAGAATGGTCTTCTGTTGAGATGCGTTTTAGTAGTTCCATTCCTGGACTCTCATTGCTCATTAAAAGTGCTGTCATATGGGTGGAAATCGGGTGAATATTGCATCTTATTAATACCAGCAGAACTGACTTAAATGGGGCCTGCGTGTTGTGTAGTCTTGCCTTAATTTTGGTATTCATGCCCGTCACTGTGAAAGAAGCTATTTGCATACATTTGCATATATATTTGCATGTATATGCAACCACACTTAAGCTGCGGGCCTCGGCATGTGCTGTGAGTATCAGTGTGGCCCCGGAGCTTTCAAAGTTGAGTGGCCCTGTGCTAGGTGAAAGCACCACACTGCAGAGGGTGGGCAACAGACAGTCTCTTGGCTCCGGGCAGGACTGATTCTCCTCAGCCAGTGCACAATGGGTGAAAAATGCTCCCATTGGGAGCTGGTAGCACTTGGCACCCCTCTAGTGGGCGTGGGACTGACTCGGTCATTGTCCTGATGTGCTTTTGTTTCCTCTACGGCCCTGTGGCCGGTTACCCTGTAAGCTCTTCGGGGAAGAGGCTGTCTCTCCCTCGGAGGCTCTCTCTGCACTTGGAGCTGTGGGTGTGATTCTCAGCTTGGCTAGAGGTACCCAGCTCCTCGCGTAGAGGCAGCCTGTGTTCACACAGTGCCTGGCACACGGGGCCCCCGCTCTCTGTCGATTAAGAAGAACAAAGCCGAAAGAAGCCGTTTCCCAGCAAAGAGGCAGATTGGTCCAGTTCAAGTCTGGAGAAGCAGCCAAACCCAACCCCCAGCACGTCACTGTAGACACGATGGGTACGTCTACACTGCAATAAAAACTTGCAGCTGGCCCAGGTCGGCAGACTTGGGCTCACAGGCCATTGGCTAAGGGGCTGTTTAATTGTCGTGTAGAAGTTCAGGCTCAGGTTGAAGGCAGGGCTCGGTGGTGCTGTCTCAGCAAAGACTTAGGTTGGCTTAACTACGCTGCACAGACTGTGGACTTTTCACACCCTGGCTGATGCAGGGGGGTCGATCCCATTTTCTAGTGTGGACCAGCCCCAGATCTCAAGCTTTGGCTGCTGCTAAGGTTCCCTGGAGGACCCAGACCAGGGTCTCTTTCCAGACCCAAACTCCTTCCCCTCTCCACCGCTGCTCTTCCCAGCTCCTGCCCTGCCCTGGCTGCGGATGAGGATTTATTGGGCCGAGCCTTTACAGACCTCTCATTTTGAATAGTTAATGATGGGTGATTTCATTTGTGGCTGTATTAGCTGTCTGATTACTCTCCTGTGGAAGCCTAATTTACAGACAATGGAGACAAATGTTTCCCCAACTATCAGCCAAAAGGCCTAATTCCTGCACAGCCAACTTTTTTCATTTACTTCCTTGCTGATTAAAAAGACCCTGTTTTAAATACTGCCAGGGCCAAGCCATACAAGGAAGAAGGGCTTTGCCGTGCCCGCTTTCCTAGGGGCCAGCGGTGACCACAGGCCAACGTTTCCCTTCTCAGGGATCAAACTGAGCGTTTCTCTTCTCGGGGATCAGACTGAAAACGAAGGGTGTCTCCATTCCCCCTATCTTGTGTCACCATCTGCCCCAGTGCCAAGTGGGTGGGGGGATGCCAGCTGACCAGAGCAGGCACACCCAAAGTAAATGAGGCACAATGGAGAATCAGGTCCTAAGGCACATGCTAGTCCACACCTGGCCCTTGGAGTCAGGGCCCAGCGGCAGGGAGCAGGTCCAGGCGGGGGCGCTGTGGTCTGTATTAAGCCTAGAGGGGGGAGGCCAGGAGCAGCGGTGTATGCTATAGAGCGTCAGAGTCGAGGCTTTTGGGCCATATTGGGTGGGAGCCGAGGGAAGCCGGGTGGTGGCCAAAGAGGGGCAGGGTGATGTGTCAGGAGCAGAGCTGGGACCAGGAACCAGGTGAGGTAGCAGAAGTGTGCGGCGGGGTCTGTCTGCCGTGGCAAGCCAAGGGTCTGCCTCACTGCACAGACCATCCCCAGGCATTCTCCCTCGGCCTCAAACCATGCACCTGGGCCAGTCCGGGGAGGCAGGATGCTCTGCCAATCAGAGCCTTCATGGGCAGGACATCAATGGGGTGTGAACCTACAGGGCCCATGGGCTGCTGTTCCCCACTTCTCTAGAGGTGGACACAGCAGCTGCCCAGAAACCAGCCGATGTGGCCACCAGGCCCATCCGGCTGCACATGTTGGCTCATGTAGCCATGGCGTCGAGAGGGCAATTTTTGGAGGTGACATTTCTATCCTGGCTAAAGTCCCAGTGGAGATGCAGGCAAACCCCACAGAAAAGTAGAGATGGGCAAAAGAGTCAGTTAAATAATGTGACAAACGATGCAGTTTCATCCGAACCAAACGATTGCTCAGTGTGACACAAATAGCTTTGTCCATTCACAAAAAGGCCAGAAGAGGAGGAGAAAGGTGTGGGTTGGCGCTGCTGCCCCCCGTGTGCCCCCCTCCACACCTTTCATCTTTCCAGATTTTAGCCCAGTGGGTAGGGAGCCCTGGGCCGTGAGAGCCCCTGGTTTGAATTCCTCTCTGGCACAAACCCAACACAGACATTTCTAGTCATGGCAAATTCCAGAACATTTTGGATTCTGTTTAGCTAAAGCCATTGTTTAAACAAATGGTGTTTGTTACGGGTTTGGCACAGTTTGCTCACCAAACTGATATAAGCGATGGTAGCAAAAGCACTTCTTGGTGGACGGGTGGGGAAGCTGCACGAGGAAGATTTGCCATGAAGGCTATGTCTACACTACTAGGTTTTTGTGCAAAACTGGCCGTTTTTGCACAAAAACCGGTGGAGCGTCCACACCTCAAGCGTGTTTTTGCGCAAGAAAATCGACAGAACAGAGGGCTTTTGCCAGTAGAGTTATTCCTCTCCCCATGAGGAATAACTCCTTTTTGTGCTACAGCTCTGGTGCAAAAAGGCAGGTGTGGATGCTCCGGAGGGGTTTTTGCGCAAGAAACCCCTATCGGAAAAAGCACAGGTGCTCTGATGGCCATTCTGTGAATGGCCATCACAGCTTTCTTGTGCAAGAGTGTCCATGCAGTGTGGACGCTCTCTTGTGCAAAAGCACATCGCTTTTGTGATGCGCTTCGAGGTCTGGACGCGCTTTTGTGCAAGAAGTTTTTTAAGCAAGAACTCTTCCGGAAAAAGGCTTCTTGCGCAAAAACCCTGCAGTGTAGGCTAAGCCTAAGGGTCTAGCTACTCTGGCAAAGCTCTTCTAGCGCAGAGAGGTGAGCAGAGGGATTTTTCACATAGTGTCCATCCCAGTTCCATTCTCGCTGGGCTCAGCGGTGATTCCCCGACACGACCCTCTGCTGCTGATTTTGAGAGTCCCATGAAACGAGATGCCACCAACCTCACAGCTACTGTTGGCACTAATTAGTATCTCAGCTGGCAGCATCAGCAGGAAGGAGATGGGTCACGGAGACCCCTTTCCCCAGGGTTCTTTCCAGGGCAAGGGCATGGTGGTGGGGTGGCAGGAAGAAAAGTTGGAACAGGGAGAAATGAAAGGCCCCCTTTCTGTATGGCTGCCAGGTTAGCACCTTTCCCCAGCACTAGCCAGAAATAAGCCTATAGCCTCACCCCAAATTCAAAACCTGTTTTTAGGATGACTTCGCCCACTTGAATTTGGTTCCCACATGTCGCTCTCATCCTGTTTCCAGCTGGAAGGGCAAAGGGAATGTCCAAACCATTGTGAGAAAGGCGGTTCTCCCGCCAGCGCTGGAGGCTGGAAGCTCCAAAATCTCATACCTCCATCGTGGCCAGGCCACGTGCTTCACCTTCGTTCCCACCCTGGAGGTTCAGCTGAAGTTTGGAGAACCTGAGTGCTACTCCGAACTCTGAAAGCATCATGAGTCTCCGGCGGCAAATGCCTTCCCAAGGTCGTACGCCTTCTGCAAAGGACATTTGCGGCAGTCTCTCTCTCTCTGTCTCTCACTCTCTCAACACGGGCTGCATTCCTAGCAAGGGCTTAATGATTACCCTCAGATAACTTTATTGGCTGAGAAGTATTGGCTGCCTCTGCAGCAGTCAGAGCCTCCTGCCTCACTCTGTTCAAAGCACGCCAGAGGTGAAACACAAAATCATGCAGAACCCTGCGGGGCAAGGAGGGAATGGAGAATGGCAACAGGTAGCTCATGTCATGAGACACCCCTCCAGAGCTTGCAGAATGGGCAGCTCCTTCTGAGACGAATATTAGAGGCCTGTTGCACAGTGGAACTTTCCATCTATGGAGTTAGGGGGTGTTCGGTACCTAACATAATACTCCGACCTTCCTTCCGATCGTGGAGATCGGGAGAGATCCCGGATGATTGGAAAAAGGCAAATGTAGTGCCCATCTTCAAAAAAGGGAAGAAGGACAATCCAGGGAACTATAGGCCAGTCAGTCTTACCTCGGTCCCTGGAAAAATAATGGAAGGGATCCTTAAGGAATACATTTTGAGGTACTTGGAAGAGGGGAAAGTGATCAAGAATAGTCAGCATGGATTCACAAAGGGCAAGTCGTGCCTGACCAATCTGATTAGCTTCTATGATGAGGTAACTGGCTCTGTAGACATGGGAAAGTCAGTGGATGTGATATACCTTGACTTTAGCAAGGCTTTTGATATGGTCTCCCACAATATTCTTGCCAGCAAGTTAAGGGAATGTGGATTGGAAAAATGGACTGTAAGATGGATAGAAAGCTGGCTAGACTGTCAGGCCCAACGGGTAGTGATCAATGGCTCGATGTTAGGATAGCGGTTGGTTTCTAGTGGAGTGCCCCAAGGTTCAGTTCTATGACCGGTTTTGTTCAATATCTTTATTAATGACCTGGATGAGGGGATGGATTGCACCCTCAGCAAGTTTGCAGATGACACTAAGCTAGGGGGAGAGGTAGATAGGGTCCAGAGTGACCTAGACAAATTGGAGGATTGGGCCACAAGAAATCTGATAAGGTTCAACAAGGACAAGTGCAGAGTCCTGCACTTGGGACGGAAGAATCCCAAGCATTGTTACAGGCTAGGGACCGACTGGCTAGGTAGCAGTTCAGCAGAAAAGGACCTGGGGATGACAGTGGATGAGAAGCTGGATATGAGTCAACAGTGTGCCCTTGTAGCCAAGAAGGCTAATGGTATATTAGATTGCATTAGGAGGAGCACTGCCAGCAGATCCAGAGATGTCATTATTCCCCTTTATTAGGCTCTTGTGAGGCCACATCTGGAGTATTGTGTCCAGTTCTGGGCCCCCCACTACAAAAAGGATGTGGACGCATTGGAGAGGGTCCAGCGGAGAGCAACCAAAATGATGAGGGGGCTGGAGCATATGACCTACGAGGAGAGGCTGAGGGAGTTGGGTCTGTTTAGTCTGCAGAAGTGAAGAGTGAGGGGGGATTTGAGAGCAGCCTTCAACTCCCTGGAGGGGGCTTTCAAAGAGGATGGAGAGAGGCTGTTCTCAGTAGTGACAGATGGCAGAACAAGGAGCAATGGTCTCAAGTTGCGGTGGGAGAGGTCCAGGTTGGATATTAGGAAAAACTATTTCCCTAGGAGGGTGGTGAAGCACTGGGATGGATTACCTAGGGAAGTAGTGGAGTCTCCATCCCTAGAGATTTTTAAGTCTCGGCTTGACCAAGCCCTGGCTGGGTTGATTTAGTTGGGATTGGTCCTGCCTAGGGCAGGGGGCTGGACTTGATGACCTTCTAAGGTCTCTTCCAGCTCTATGGTTCTATGATTCTATGATTCCTTGCTGGGTAACATCTGGGCCGGTGAAGCATTCTGGCTTCATTGTCAAAGCACTTGCAGACACATTATCTAATTAATCCTCCTAACCCTGGTGGGAAGCTGGAAGGCAGATAGGAAAGGATTCTCATTTGAGCCATCACATCTGGATCCAGAGCATGTGCTCACCCTCTGAAGTTTCGAGAAGTTTGGAGGCAAGATTTCGGATGGAGACCGTCCAAAGGGAGAAACGTGTGAGAGGCAGATCTGTTTTGGGACCACCACTACCAAGAAGGGTTCTCTGACTCGTTTGTTAGTTCAGAGGGGCTTAGATCTGGGCATTGACACTTTCAAATCCACCGGAGGATTGTCTCCATTTTACCAATGAAGAAAACAGAAGCTCAGTGAAGTGATTTGCCCAGAGCCGCTCATGCAGCGACCCACGTCTCCAAACTCCCTGCTCTTTACAACCACTAGACCAAGTCCCTCCTTCATTCCCTGCATATCCCCCATCCAGCAAGGAATGCCTCCACCATGGCCAGGCCATGTGCCAGTCAGCTCTCTTGTGCCCAGGCAACAATCTTTGCCCATCAATGAGTTTTGCTGCTGGATGGGGTGGCCACACTTCCCTCCTGTTTTAATCCACTCCCTTAATATGTGCTCCCAGTGGCCTCACCCAGGCCCCGTGCAGTGTTAGATCGCCATGCCTCTGCTAGATCCCATGCCGGTGGCTCCTTGGTTCTAATGAGTAATTGCTCATCCCATGCCCACAGTAAGAAAGCACTGGAGAGCAGAGCTGACAGTAAGTGGGTGCGCAGCTCCAGCAAGAGCTGGCTGAGATGTGGCAAAAGCCAGCAAGGAGCCATTTGAAGAGCTGGGAGGGACCTGGGCTGTGATAGGACAGTACCTGTAAGAAATGTAAGTTCCTTTCACCCCTGCTGGAGAATATTCATCATCCACCCTCGCTCACGGACAGCGTCGGTGCTTGAAGCTGTCTCCCAACACCCGCTCCAGGATGATCAGCCATTCGTGGCCCCCCTAGGGCCGATGGGGGCCTGGCTGGAAGCTCTGGAGAATTCTCACCTCCCTGATCTGGCTTGGCTTTCTCAGTCACCATCCCCAACAAAAGCGAGGGAGGTTCTAGCCTGACCAGGCAAGGGCCGGTGAGGTGAACAGAGGCCAAACCTCAGTGGGTTTCAGCCAGGCTGGGAGTTCCCCTCCATTCCTGATGGGAATTCTCAGCCCCAAAGGAAAGTGCCTTACCCTAATGGACTTGGCCTTGTGTCCTGCTGGGTACCCGACTACCATCGGGACTGGGATGCAGAGGGGATATCCTCGCTCCCTGCCTCTAGCCAGGCGTGACGTGCTCCCATGGGAGAGCAAAGGCGATGGTGGGTACCAGCTGCGTTCTGGCACCAAGCCCAGCGTCGCAGTAGGGGAGGACCACCAGGTGGGATGTGCCACATCTCTAGCAGGGACAAAGGGCCCAGCTCAAGCCCCGGTCCCTGAGCCAGCTGGGAGCTGCAGAGGGCACCCTCCATGGAACTGAGCCAGAAAGCACATCTGTCCTCCTGGCGCATCCTTCCGTTTGGGCTGGGCCAGCACTGGGTGTGGGAGGAAGCAGTGGCGGGGTTGGGGAGGAGCGGCCCCATTGCTATGGAAACAGAACATCCAGTGGCGATGTGGAGCCGGTTTTTTCCCCGTCTGCGAGCCCGCGGCATTGATTCAGGAACGTGCTGGTTGCATGTATGATCCATGCAAACACTGTGTACCTATTGATCGGGCTCCCGTGCTGCTCGGGGCCTGTGCTGCTGGCGGAAACAAAGGCAGGAGGAAGGAGGGGAGAAAATTGCCCAGCGCTGCACCAAATAAATCACTGATCCCTGTGTCTGCAGCTTACCCGGCACCTTTTCTGTGGCCATCTTGCCAATGCCTCCTCCATCCTTCTGCCTCCGCCTCTCATTTCACCTCCCGCCTCTTCTCCTGCCTGTAACCCTCATCTTCCTCCACGTCAGTCTCCCTTGCTCGCCGTTCACCTCTTCTCTGTTCTCTTCCCCCACCTCTCACTCTTCTTTCTTGCTCTCTGCCATTCCGCCTTTCCCTCCCTCTCGCCATCTCACCCACACCTCTCACTGAAGTCACCCGCTAGGTGACTTCCTCTTCTGCTCGCCGATCCCTATCCAGTCCTTGGAGACCAACCTGTTGGCTGGTTATTGGAACTGGGCACCTTAATCCCATAGCAGGCTTTGGAAATCTGAGCCTGTGAAGCAGGAGCTGGGGTTATGGGGGCAGGAGGGGCACCCTGCATTCCATTTGGGGCCCCATAGACTAGAAGTTGCTCTCAGCGGCAGGGGAATAGGGCCCAGGGTGCTGAATGCCCATGGCCTAGCCCCAAATCTCCTCTCTCGATAAGACAAGTTCCAAAGGTTCATTTCAGAGACTCATCCCCCAAATCATCTGGCTCTGCAAAATTAGGGCCATGTTGCCGGGAAGAGGAAGGTCTCTTGTGGGACTTCAGGTGTTCCCTGCTTGAGTTAAAAATGCCCCAGGAACAGCTTTGCCACTGCTTGTGGGGTAAATACATCCCAACTTCCTAATTACTACAGACTAGGGGGCTCCTTTCGAACCTCCCTGCTGGCAGCCCCCATTGCTGTACAGGGCCTGTGGGCACATCTCCGGCTGGGTCTGATGTCAGGCAAGGGGCAAAATTCAGATCCGGATTTCAAAGAGCTCAAGGTTCCCGGTGAAGTGGGAGGAGGGGGTGTCTCTAGCCTGGGCACGCCTCTAGAATTAGCTTCACAGCCTTTCCCATGGTAACATGCGGTGTTATCAGACACACACCCCATTTCACAGATGGGCAAACTGAGGTACAGAAAGAGTCAGGCCCAATTTTTCAACTGTGGTCACTGAGCTCAGCTCAGCCTCCTTAGAGGCATCTCCTACCAGGCGCCCAAGCCACTTTTGTAACCACTACGCCAAGCCCCCTACCTGGGCTGAGAGGACACTTCCCTCATAACACCTGGAAGCAGCAGACACGCCCCTGCACTCAGTTTTCATCACAAACCAGCAGCACAGGTGACCAAGTTTCCAAGACAGCGTTGGGGTTGGGGTTAGCTTGGGGGAGGAAGGCACTGTGTCAAGCCTGGTGGAGGCCAACACCCTACTGTATGGCCATGCAGGTCGGAGCACTGGGGGCTTCCCCTGCCTGCCCAGGGCTCTGGGGGCCCCCAGCTGGCCAGGGCCCCTGGCTACAGACCCCATAGGGCCAGTGGCTAATCCTCCCTATTGTCCATTCACCAGCAGGAGTGGGGGCTAAGTCTGGGCCTGCCAAGGCAGAGAGGGTATATGTGTGAAGGGGAGGAGCGGTGACTGATGTCTGAGACTATGGAGAGGCGCGTACTGCCATGGAAACACACAGCCAGCCAGCTCCTTCGGCCTCCATTACTCCAGTGCCCCCCTGTCCCCGCAGCACATGGGACCAACGTGACTGTATGTCTTGGGCCCCACCAGCAAAGCCCAACCTGGCCTAGCTGCTCTCCTCCATTTCCCCAAAGCAACCCCGCCTGCCAGCAGAGCTCCGAGTGACCCTTCATAATTACAGCGAGGAGTCAATAACAATTAGGCCTCGCCGCCACTCAGCAGAACGGATGCAAATTATTTTCATGTTGTGTTGCTATTGACGTGTCTTTCCACATTGGCCCCTCTTTCTCCCCTGCTCTAGCCCCCCCCTTCCCCAATGCCCCCTGGTCTGGGCAGGAGGGGGCTGGTATGAGTCTCACACCCAGGCACCTGACAGCCCGTTCGCACTTCCTCAGCTGAAGAGCCACAGCAGCTGAAATATGGCTGCCAGCAGCTCACCTCACATGCAGTGAGTCTCCCTCTGGAGGGAAAGACCCTGACACCCCCTGGTCTCACTCACCCAACGGCTTATGTTTGCCCCAGAGCAGGCCCAGACTCAGGCCTCTGGCGTGTGGTCTAGTGAGTAGACACTGGGAGGGGAAGCGACTGCACTGAATGGCTGGCAAGTCACTTCCCAGGCTGTGTTCAGTTGTTAAAGACCTTGAGGCAGGGACCTTTCTGGGTGTTATTGCAATGCCGAGGGCCCTGAGGCACGGTCCGGACCCCACGGCTGTCTCCTATCATGTGCACTGACAGTGCCCAACACACCAGGGCCCTGCCTCGCCTCTAGGTGCTGCCCCCATGCAAGGCTTAAGCATCGTCCCCTAGGGCAGGGAGGTAGCAGCACGCAAAGGGGCTGCTGCCAGGAGCGGGCGTGGCTTGTTCAGCACCTTCCTGCCACTGCCAAGGAGATCCTGCCAAGCCCGAAATCTCCTCCCTCAGGTCGAGACCCAGAGGGTGGCAGGGAGCGGCAGCCAGGGTTGGGGCGAAGGCTGCCGGCCCCAGGATGCCGTGAGGTGGGATTTGACCTCCCTGCGCCAGCAAGGTTCGGCGGCTGTCAATGGGGCTAGTACGGTAAGGAGACTCGCCCAGGACTAGCAGGGGATTTCGAGAGGCTCGGCGTGGAGGAGTTCTCCTCCGGCGCCTCCTGCTGCAAGAGAAACTCCACAAAGGCATCTCCGTCCCTTTGCGATCGGCCGGCCCCGGCAGGTTGAGGGGGTGCGGCGGGGAGGGACGCTCCCATCTCATTTTATCGGCCCCAGGTCCCTTGTCCCTGCTGTTAGCTGAACAGCTGGCACCGGACGTGGTGAGAGATTGTGCTGTGGGCCCTCTGTTCCTGTGCCGTGTGGGCCACACGCCCCGCTGAGCCAGGTCCTGACACCCTGGCACGGGTCACTGGGCCGACAGGAGCAACACCTTTCAGGCAAGTCCTGGTGTAGACATGGCAGATGTTTGGGGGCTGGCCACACCCCAGGTGGGAGCCTATTAGGATATGCACTGAAATCCAGGGTCTTTGTGAAAGGGCAACCGCCAGTCACAGGGCCGTTCCAAGGGGGACAAGGGGTCTGGCCCAGCCCCCCCGAGCCCTAGGCATGTGTCCTGAGGCAACCCCTCCACTGCAGGCTCCAGCCCCTCACCCCAAGCCCTGCCCTGCCCCCTTTCACCCTCTCCTGAGCAATGCAGCCCAGGTAATTATGGGGGGCTTGATGTGATGGCAGCAGGGTCACTTCCTCCCCACAGGCTGGGAGAGGGCAGGGCAGGGCAGGCTGCCAGCCCTCTCTGGCTCCGGTCGTCCATGTGGTGAGGGGGCAGGCATTCCCTGCTGCTGTCCCATGCCAGGCCCTTTATTCCCCCAGGTTCCTCCTGTCCATAGGATGCTTGGGACAGCTGCTGTGGGGGTGCCTCAAAAGCACAGAGCCTGGGGCAGCCACCCCGATTCGTCCTATTGACAGGACAGCTCTGACTGGCTAGATTTCTAGAAGAGCTCTTCTCATTGGGTGCAGGTTGGGTGCCGAGCTCTGTTGAAAATCTGGTACTTCACTTCTTCAATGACTGACATTTGAGATTAAGGAAAATAGCACCAAGAAAGAGCAAAAGTCAAGTCCCCCGGGGATAACAGTGCAGTGTGTATGTGTGCGTTTCCAGCGGCAGACCTGAGGACAAAATGGCGGTTGTCTCTGGCTGCAAGCACAGATTTTTGGCAGAGCTGGTCAAAAAATTGCTGAGAAAAGTGCCATTTGGTCAAACCTCAAAGGAGTGGGGGGAACATGTTGATTTTCACAAACATTTTAGATGGGGAAAAAGCCAAAAAGTTTCACTTAGAAAATGCTGAAATGTTTCATTTTGATGAACTCATTTCGTGTGGAAGGGGAAGCACCAGAGAAGGGGGGCCTTGGAGCAGCCTCAAGACAGGAGCAGCGGGGAGGCAAACCACACAGGTTTTAAAACGGAGCTTGTTAAACTGCATGGGATTACATGATGGGCACCTGCGATAGCTGGGGCCTGGACTCCATGATACAGCAGGTCCTTTCCAGTCGTATGATCTATGTTCCTATGCTTCATTTAGATTTGTATCTATTAATATAATATCATATGTCTATATTGAACGGGGTGCATATAGAATACATATTACAGTGACTATTTTAATATACTATAAAAGCCTGCATGAAATGAATCTAAATGGCACCATCAAAACAAAATGTTTCATTGCTCCTGAATCAAACATTTTCAAATGTTTCATTTCCTGGGAATGTTGCAATTTTGGCTTTTCTTTCCAAACCAGAACCACTTTTTTCCCTGAAATGTAAGAATGTCCCACAGAGCAGAAACTCTGGTTTCCCGTTCCAGTGGCTCCAGTTTTAGGCCTTGAAAAGGGGTTTCACATGTTACCCACTAGTGTCAGGCCCTTCCCCCCTTCCTTGTGCCTGTTCCACAGAGGATGTATGTCAACTACTAAGCAGTAACTCACATTTTTCCCTCTGGGAAGGTCTCTCCCTTGTGTGTTGGCCAAGAAGGCAGCCATTCCAACACAGGTGTGGGGTGTTCTCTGGCAGTAACACATCCGTATCTTCTGGTTCTGGGGGCCTTGTAACATCCACTGGAGCAGAGGTTGCTTGATCCTGTGTTGTCCTGGGAGTGATTCAAGGATTCAATGTGGAGACTTAAACCCTCCAGTAAATTGCTAATATGGCACAGGAGGGCAAAAACCTTCCCACCCTCAAAAATTCATACCTCAACTTTTACGAAACGTGTCTTAATTTTGAAAAAGTCTAGTTAACGTCCCCTCTCTCCTTTCTCCTCCTTCTCCCAGTGGCTCTTCATTCTCGCATCTGCCCTTGATGCTGCTAGAAGCCACAAAATACCCGCACAAAGCTGTTCTCGCGCTTTTCGCGGCATGGCAGCAAGCAAGAACGATGGGAAAAGGCAGGAGACAGGTTGTTCTCGATGGAATTGTAGCCTGCAGCTTCACGGAGTCAACAGGCTTGCACAGACCAGAAGATTGGGATGAGTACTGCAATTTGGGGTGAAAACTGGAGCTTTGGGGATAAGCCTCCAAACTTTGGGGATGAAAATTAGAATTTTGGGGAATAAACGTTGGAAATTTGGGAATAAGCCTCAGCGCTTTGGCACTATGTCAGCGCTATGTCAGAATTGACAGAAAATTTGGGGTTTACCACAAGACTTTGATGAATAAATATCTGACCCCTCCCCCAAACCTTTTGAAGTTCTGCCTTCCCTAAAAGGAATCTGTTAATTTCCCAGAGGCGAATCCTAACTGGGACAGAGAGCCACAGGGAGCCTTTCTTTCCCTCGCTCATCTCTCTCTGTATTTATTTTTTTAGTGCTTTGTCAGATCTCTGTGCGGGGCACTGCGAAGCAGTAAATCGCAGGCTTCCTAATCACTGCTGAACTGCCTCTTTTCTCCACTCCTGTCATTAGGATGATGCGGCCTATTCAGTTAGTGACAGGTGCTCAATTGCACTTAAGTGGCTCTCAGATAATTGTGGAGGTCTTTAGCTTCTTGTAACTTTCAATAATAAACAATAGAGGGGGGAAAAATATCCACACAGAGCACTTAACAGATTTCTCAGCCCCAAGGAGGCGACAGCTTAGCTGTCAAAACAGCATCAGATTCTGAGCCTGTGTTTTTCCATGGTGCCAACCAGGTATCACCAGCGAGGGCACAGCTGGCATAAAACACCGTCATACTCATTTGGTATTGGTGTAAACAACAGCCCAAGGTGGAGGGTATTGGAGGATGAAGAGTCCACGTCTCAATCCTTGGCCCCGCCCCTCCAGCGTGGGGGCCAAGAAGCCTCTGAACTTCCGAGGGCGGCTGGTGGAAAGTTTTTTATCAACACTTTTTTTTGATGAAAAGCACTGTTTTCACAGACAGAAGGCTGAGAAAAATGTTCAAAAGCTTTAGAGGGGGAGCCTAGTTAGTCTGTAAAAGGAAAAACTTAAAAAACAACAAATAATCTAGCAGCACCTTAAAGACTAACAAAACGTGTAGATGGTATCATGAGCTTTCATGGGTACAACCCACTTCTTCAGATGACTGGAGTATTAGAAGTCCAGATCCAAGAATCTTATTTATTCTTGGATCTGGACTTCTAATACTTCAGTCATCTGAAGAAGAGGGGTTGAACCCACAAAATCTTATGATACCATCTATATGTTTTGTTAGTCTTTAAGGTGCTGCTAGACCAGTGGTTCCCAAACTTTTTGGCATCACGCCCCCCTTTTTGATTTTTTGAAAAACCCTCATGGCCCCCCCCCAATAGCAGCAAAACTTTTTGAGCGAAAAAAAATGAAAAAGGAACTGAACAGGGCAGCAAAACTTGATGGGGAGGCTGGGTGGCCTCACGCCCCTCCTGGAATTTCTTCATGCCCCCACAGGGGGGCATGCCCCCCAGTTTGGGAACCCATGTGCTAGACTATTCATTGTTTTTGAGAAAAATGTGTCAGTTTTGACAACATTTCATTCTGAAAAAAAAAAAGAAACTCGGCATTTTGACCGTGCTCTTTTTTGACAGTTTTAGAGAACTTTTCAATTGCTTCCCCCTGAAACCACTTTTCAAAACAAACAATTTTTTATATTAAAAAATGTAAAGGTTTCAAAGAGTCCAAACTGAAATGAAATGTTGCAATTTTATGCAAACAGTTTCGATTGGTCTGAAAGGAAAATTATTTAAACATTTTGTTTTGAACTAAATTTCATTTTTTGTTTTGATTTTTGTTCCATTTTGCAAGGGATTTTTTTTTTCAAAATTGTGAGATTTTCCACAAAATGGAAAACCCACTTCCCACCCTGGGCCTCGAGTGCTGGGAGACGGTGTCAAAGTCCTGCCAGCCTTTTGTTACAGAGAACTCTGGAGCCAGATCCCAGTTCAGAATCTCTCCTGGAACAGGCTGGATACAAATACTGAAAATAAAGCCACCAAACTCTGGTCACATTCACATCTTTAATCCACATCCTCACCACCCCCCTCTTACACCCAGCTCCGGAGAGCAGGAATCCAGGATTTTTGGTCTGCTCTCTGTGATTGACTAGAAACTACTTAAAAAGCCCCATCTGCTTCATGGTCCATCACTCTTTAAGTTAATGTATTTTCCCTCACTGCTAAGAGGTCCCTCTCACAAGCCGCAAAGTATATTTACTGTGAAAGCCACCCCGACAATACTTTAGCCCTGCTGCTGTGTTTCTCCACCCTCAGAGAGCTGCCATCTATGGTCCTCTTGAATGGCATACTTTTGATGAAGGGAAAAAGGAGAAAACAAAAAAGAACCAAAGTTAAGTATCCAAGAAAGCGAGCACAGTGTGTGTGTGAGAGAGAGTCTGTGTGTGCATGATTCCTCTGTAATGCCAGTGACAAGCCACTGCTAGTCCCCCAGGCCATGTAGCTCGGGGGCAGAGGTGGAGTGGGGGGCGGAACAGGGGCAAAAGCTTGGGAGAAGAGTTGGAATGGGGGCTGGGCAGGAAGAGGCGAAGCAGGGCCTGGAGTGGAAGGGGCCCACACCATCCTAGGGTCACCCCTACCCACAGACGGTTTGGCCTATCCTACTTGCTGGCCCATCCATGCCACGCTATTCCACTGACCCACTGCGAGAAGGCAGGGGTATCAGCAAGGCATGCAGGGGCACATCCATAGACAGAACTCTTAAGGCTTTCAAGGCCGTGTGCTGGGCAGCTTGAATTTGGGACACAGGAAGTAGAAGCCACAGGGCAAAAGGAATATAAAACTTAAAGGCAGCTGCAGCTTCTCCATTTTGTTTTCAACCCTGCTTCCTATTTCCAGCATAAGGACCGCATGACCCATCCAACCTGTGGATGTGTTCCACAGGGACTTTCAAGTCAGCAAACTCACCAGACCCTGTTGTATGTATGGGATTGAGCATTTCACATCCCTCTTCTTGTTCTTTCTTTGTTCTTTATAATAAACCTTTCGTTTTAGACACTACAGGATTGGCTGATATTTTTGGTAATATCCAAACCTTTAGCGACCTGCTGACGTGGCTGGTCCTTTGGGGTCGGAAGAACATTTTGTACACGTGAGCAGAGTTTTAAAATAACTTCTCACTGCAGTTAGCCTAGAGCAGTGTTTCTCAACCTTTTTTTTATAAAGTACTCCTTACAAAAAATTAAAAGTACCCCCAGTACCTACAGTTTTCAGATACACACAATTGTTTTCTACCATTGCAACACATTTGTTAAAACGACTTAATCATAGCCGGGCGGGCGATGAAATTTTTGGGTGTAAAAAGTACAAAAATAATAAAGCGCTGTAAAACTTTAAATAAATTCAGTTTTCTCCAAATTTCGGTTTTGTTGACATACCCCCCAGACTTCTCTCAAGTACCCCTCAGGGGCTGAAAAACACTGGCCCAGGGAACTGGAATGCAATAGAAGGGGCATAGTAATAGAGAGGTAGCCCTGTTAGTCTGATCTTGCTAAAACAAAAGGAAAAACTATGTAGCACTTTTAGAGGGGGCAGTGTGACTTTTTTCTTCCTCTTGATAGCCAGTGTGAAAGATGAGAAGTGCAGTTTGTGATTGGTTGGGAAGATCCACCAGTCTTGGAGTGCCCACTCTCCCTTCTGCTGCTTGCCCTGACCTTGGCATTTCCAGTAAGAGCTGTCCCAAGTATCCCCGGTCACAATATTAACTCCTGCAGGAAATAATGAACTTTTCAGTTTGTTGGTAAATCCAGGGGAAAAGTCTTTCGCAGTTGAATCAAAAATGAATTTTTCCAATTTTTTTGACAAATCAAAAGGTTGCAAAATTTGTTTTGGGCGAAAACAAATTGTTGCTGATGTTTTAAATAATTAAAAAACAATAAAATCAAATCATTAGAGTTACAGGGAAGGAAATGAACAATAGTTTCAAATCGAAAAATGGAAACGTTTCATTTTGAAAGTGTCAGAACAAAACTTTTAGATTGTTTCTTAATTTCTTTTTTAGTTTTATTTCTCTGAATGAAACAATTTAGTGAAATCAGTTAGTTGCTGAAACATTGGCGAGATTCACGCAGTCTCTTAGTATTGTCAAATCTGTATTTTTTCACTAAAAAAAATTGTTCAGAAAATTGTGCCCAGCTCTAATATTGGACCATTTTGTTACTCTGCAGTATACTCTATATGCCTCTGGTATGTGTGTGTGTTCTTGTAGGTGCTTGTACAATCATGGACTACCGCAACAAACATTTGCAGCTATTAATTCAAATTCCAACACCCTACCTGGCTCAGACTTGTCAGTGCCTCTTGTTCATAAGCATGTGAACACCATTTCATTCACATGGATGTTTGGTGCATGGCTGTTCTTTGTTTCCATCATCCAATCAGCAAGCAGAAACCAATGCCATTTTGTGACTTAGGTAACCAATCCCACATTACGAACAGCAAGCAGCCAGTGGTCAAAGTGAGTAGCTTGCAAAGGACTCATCCATAGGCTGAAAAACTTACATTCAACTAGCTGGCAAATGGTCCCAAATAAAAAATATTGTGTAGCATAAATCGGGATTGATTCATGAACGCAGGAAAAGGGCAGCAAGAATTATTCCCAATGAATAATTCAACCTGCCCTAATTCACGTATTGCATGTTCATTGCACTTCAGGAGAACGTAGAGGGATATGGCTTGAGTGCCCGTCTAAAAGGAAGCACATGAACGGCTATTTTAAGGTATGTAGGATCCCAATGACCCACACTGGGAGTGGTCCTGTTTCAGGCTGTTGTGGGGTTCAGTTTGAGGTTGTTTTATCTCTTAGTACACACTCTGCTCCTTTGTCTCTCCAAAGCTCTGTTAAAATAAGAAAGCACTTAAGGTGGGTTTTTGGGGGAGGGGTGTCAATGCATTTTCCTTTCTTCTTCTCTGAAGCTTTTAGGGACGAGAGCACAGTGAAGTGCTGGTTTTAGACTTTGGATGCTGAGTATGAATACTCCCCCTCCTCTTCCATCTCTCTCTCTGTCCACAAGTCTGGCTGTCGGTTCACGATACACAGAGCACCCCTCTTCCACTCCTTGTGCTCTCGGGGTCTGATTTTTCCATTGCCCTGCACACCCATCCAACGTAGATCTGTCTTGTAATATTTGGGCACCTTAATCTTTTTAATTCAAAGCACCCCCTGAGGAATTATCATCCTCATGTCACTCATGGGAGACTCCGACACAGAGCGATCTAGATTCTAGATCCTCAACATTTAAGTGCCTAACTTTCAGTGGGTGTTAGACACCTAACTGCCTTCAAGGACTTGTGTCAGAAAGACCAAGTGACTTGCCTAAGGTCAGACAAAAAGGCTGTGGCAGAGCAGGGAATTGTATGCTAACCTCTCCAACCAGGTTAGCACTTTAACTACTGGATTAGCCTTCCTTGGGGTCTCATCTTACCAGTAATATTTAAACCCATGATGTATTATATAAGGTGCCCTTTAGGGGAGGCTGAAGCTTGCCCCCCGCCCCACCATTCATACAGGACGTTGCTGGCTGTTTACCTTCATCAGGGAGCCAGGAGAAAGTGCCCAGTTTGCTGCATTCCTCACTCTGGCTGGAGAATGCAGGGGGCAAATGAACCTGAACCTGCCCTAGCTGGGGGACATGCACCCCTCCCCCGGCTGGGGGACATGCACCTTTCCCCCAGCTGTGCTTGCTGGAGCAGCAGCAGCAATGGAGAAGCGCTTCTTACCTGGCCCTGGGTCAGCCTGCACATTGAACCCCTCATCCCCAGCCCCATCCAAGCAATGATTGAAATGAAGCATGGACATTTTCGTCTAATTAAAAAAAAAAGCCCCCAAAATCAATTGAGTTAAGGACCCAACCGCACCAGGTAAACCTTCTAATATAATATAAAACAAAGCCCTGTAAAATGTGACTATTAAAAAAATTACAAATACAAGAAATTCTGTAGTATGATTTTTCAATCTCCAGGTCATAGAATCCTAGGGCTGGAAGAGACCTCAGGAGTCATCAAGTCCAGCCCCCTGCCCAAAGCAGGACCAACCCCAACTCAGTCATCCCAGCCAGGACTTTGTCAAGACGAGACTTAAAAACCTCTAGGGATGGAGATGCCACCACCTCCCTTGGGAACCCATCCCAGGGCTTCCCCACCCTCCTAGGAAAATAGTTTTTTCTAGTATCCAGCCTAGACCTCCCCTACTGCAACTTGAGACCATTGCTCTTTGTTCTGTCATCTGTCACCACTGAGAACAGCCTCTCCCCATCCTCTTTGGGTATGTCTACATTGCATTCCTCCTTCGAGAGAGGAATGCAAATGCAGACAAAGGAAATTGCAAATGAAGCGCGGATTTGAATTTCCCACGCTTCATTTGCTCCTTAAAAAAATGAGGTTTAAGAGTTATTTCGAAGGAAGGGTTTCTTTTCGAAATAACCCTGTTTTTTTCTTGAAATACACTATTTCAGAAAAGCGGCTGGCCGCCATTATGCAAATGAAGCACAGGAAATTCAAATCCGTGCTTCATTTGCAATTTTGTTTGTCTGCATTTGCATTCCTCTCTCGAAGAAGGACTGCAATGTAGACGTACCCTTTGGAATCCCCTTCAGGTATTTGAAGGCTGCTATCAAATCCCTCCGACTCTTCTCTTCTGAAGACTAAATAAGCCCAAATCCCTCAGCTTCCCCTCATAAGTCATGTGCTCCAGCCCCCTCATCATTTTTGTTGCCCTCCACTGGACTCTCTCCAATGCATCCACGTCCTTTCAGTAATGGGGGAGGCAGAATTAGATGCAATACTCTAGATGTGGCCTCACCAGAGCCGAATAAAGGGGAATAATCACTTCTCTAGATCTGCTGGCAACGCTACTCCTAATGCACCTGTAACAGGGCGGGACTCACCACCATGGACGCCTCCTGCTGGACACTCTGGGAAGCAGCTTTTCAGCTCTGGAACGCCCCCTTCTGGCTGGTGTCTCTCCCACCTCCCTCCCAGAGCCCTTATTTATACAGCCCCAGGGTTGGGTTTTTCCCTTAAAGGGCCAGTATGGGGCAGACGCCCTGTCACAGCACCCCAATATGCTGTGAGCCTTCTTGGCTACCAGGGCACACTGTTGACTCACAGCCAGCTTCTCATCCACTGCAATCCCCTGGTCCTTTTCTGCTGAACTGCTGCTTAGCCAGTCGGTCCCCAGCCTGAAACAGTGCTTAGAATTCTTCCATCCCAAGTGCAGGACTCTGCATTTGTGCTTATTGAACCTCAACAGATTTCTTTTGGCCCAATCCTCCAATTTGTCTAGGTCACTCTGGACCCTATCCCTGCCCTCCAATGTACCTACCTCTCCCCCAGCTTAGTGTCATCTGCAAACTTGCTGAGGGTGCAATCCATCCCCTCATCCAGGTCATTAATAAAGATGTGGAACAAAATCGGCCCCAGAACTGACCCCTGGGTTCTGGGGAAATGCTGTGCAGAACCTGGAGTCAGCTGATCCTTGGTTCTGACCCCAGGCTCCGTGTCATTTCAAATCAGTAGCACAACATGGAGTCGCTGACCCGGAGGACTCTTGTACATTTCACATGCAGCCCGGAGTCAGTGGGACTTCCCACTGGCCCCGGGCTGCATGCTGAGTTCCGCATTCCTCCTTTGAAATGTACAAGAGCCCCAACAGGATGAATGCGGAAGTGCCTATCGACTAGTCGAGTAGTCGATGGAAATTTCATTGACTACTCGACTAGTCAATTAACTGCAATTTAACATCCTTAGTTTAAACTATGGTGGGTCCTCTGTAACCTGAAATGTTTAAATCATGATCGGAGGACGTCAATAACTCAGCCAGAGGCGGGTCTGTCACAAGAGGGTGGTGAGTTCTGTGGCCTGCAAATTTCCAGCCAGCATTAGCAAGATGTGCAGACAGAAGGTGATGGAGAAACACTAAAGAGGGAGACAGACGGTGGGGAGGGTGAGAAATGGAAGGTCCAGTCCTAGAGTGGGCCAGAGAAAATGTTCTGAAAGTAATTTTCAAAGTCTCATAAAATATTTATTGCCGCATCTCAATCAATTAGGTTGTATTAAGTTTCATGGAGGGTGAAGAGCCGTCATTCCAGGTGAAGCATTCTGTAAGGGGGGGATTGGTCATTTAGGCTTATTAATAAGTAATGAGATTTTTTCTGACCATAAAGGTCCCAGTGGAATCTGCTGGGTGCCTAAGATTTTTGCAAATCAGCCTTTAGTGAGATGCCTAAATTGGAATTGAGTTATTTTGAAAAACCGCCCTGTTTGTAGGTGCTGAGTCCTTGAAAATCCAGCCCGGAGTCCTTTTGAAAATCCAGTGCCACATGAATTAGAAAAGGAAAGGGGGTGTCTACTGCACAGAACCGAGAGGACAGTGGAATTCTTTCTGGTTTGGGGGTCTGAAACTGAAAAACAAAACACAACAAAAATCCGATTCTAGCTCAACAAAAAACCAATTTTATCCATTTCTTTTATTGACTCAAAGAAAAAAAATGTTTTTGATTTGTTTCAAAAGGACCCAAACATTTTGTTGACTCAAAGTGGAAAGCAATATACTGATCATTTTGGAACAGCCAAAATGTTTTGGCCAACTCAAATCAAATTTATTTTTCACCAATTATGTGACAGCGAAGTCACTCCAGATTTGCCACAGTGTAACACAGCAAAATTTGTCCTTCTCTTTGTATCCATAGTATTTTGTGGCCTGGTGGCCACAAAATTCTGTCCAATTATCAGTGCAAGGGTCACTAGGTTGCAAACCTTCTGCTGCACTAAATTTGCAGGGTGAGGCAGGAGACATACTGAGGCACTCCCCAGAATACAGGACATCAAGGGAGCCTGCCCGTGATTTCAAGCCTCTCGCTCTGCAGGTGTGATCTTGCACACATGGTGTGCGTGAGATCACACTGCAAGGCTGATGCCATCGCCAGCAGGGCTGGGCTGCACACTTTTCAAAATGGCATCTGTCATGTGTCCATGATCATACCAGATAAACACAACATGGACAGGGATGAACCTTACAAAGCTAGAATTGTCCGGCTTAACACCAGACCAGTGTGTAGGCCAAGCATAATTTCGGACTCGACGAAACCTGTGTCCCTCAATGCGAGTGTATATCTCCAGAGATCTAGATTCCACAACCCCCGTAGGCAATTTATTCCAGTGTTTAACCACCTTGACAGGTAGGAAGTTTTTCCTAATGTCCAACCTAAACCTTCCTTGCTGCAGTTTAAGCCCATTGCTTCCTGTCCTATCATCAGAGGTGAAGGAGAACAATTTTTCTCCCTCCTTCTTGTAACACCCTTTTAGGTTATTGAAAACTGCTATCATGTCCCCTCTCAGTCTTCTCTTTTCCAAACTAAACAAGACCAATTTTTTCAATCTTTCCTCATAGCTCGTGTTTTCTAGGTCTTGTCTCTGGTTGCTCGTCTCTGGACCTTCTCCGATTTCTCCACATCTTTTTTGAAATGTGTTGCCCAGAACTGGACACAAGACGCCAACTGAGGCCTAATCAGCACAGAGAAGAGCTCTGCCTTTGATACCCGCCACCTATGCCTCTATCATATTGCCCATCAGGTGTTTCTTTTCTGGGCTGAACATTGCCAGGCCTTAATCTCTCCTTATATGGCAGCTGCTCCATACCCCTCAGCATTTTTGTTGCCCTTCTCTGTCATTTTTTGCAATTCTAATCCCTCTTTTTTTGAGATGGAATGGACAGAACTGTATGCGCTGGTCAAGGTGGTGGGTGCGCCATGGCTTTATAGAGTAGCATAATTATATTTTCTGCCTATTTATCTCTTTCTTGATGGTCCCTAACATTGTGTTAACTTTTTTTTGACTGTCGCTGCACATTGTGGGGATGTTTTCAGAGAATTAGCCACAAATACTTCTCTCTCTCTCGAGTGGTAACAGCTCATGTAGTCCCCATCGTTGTGTACGTATAGTGAGGATGATGTTTTCCAATGTGCACTAGTTTGCACTTATCAACATTGGAATACACCTGCCATTTTGTTGGTCAGTCACCCAGTTTTGTGAGTGCCCTCTGTAACTTTTCACAGACAACTTTGGACTTAACTAGCTTGGGTCTGCAAATTTTGCCATCTCACTGTGCACCCTCTTTTCCAGTGGTTATAAATATGTTGAACAGCACTGGTGCCAGGACAGATCCTGAGAGGACCTCGCTATTTACATTGACACGAGGAGTCATTCTTCCGCTCTACTCTGTGCTGATTAGGCTTTAGTCGGAATATTGTGTCCAGTTCTGGGCACCACATTTCAGGAAAGATGTGGAGAAATTGGAGAGGGTCCAGAGAAAAGCAACAAGAATGATTAAAGGTCTAGAGAACATGACCTATGAGGGAAGACTGAAAGAACTGGGCCTGTTTAGTTTGGAAAAGAGAAGACTGAGGGGGGACATGATAGCAGCTTTCAGGTATTTAAAAGGGTGTCACAAGGAGGAGGGAGAAAAATTGTTCTCCTTAGCTTCTGAGGACAGGACAACAAGCAATGGACTTAAACTGCAGCAAAGGAAGTTTAGATCGGACATTAGGAAAAACTTCCTAACTGTCAGGGTGGTAAAACACTGGAATAAGTTGCCTACGGTCCGGAGGTTGTGGAATCTCCATCACAGGAGATATTTAAGAGCAGGTTAGATAGACACCTGTCAGGGATGATCTAGATAGTACTGGGTCCTGCCATGAGGGCCAGGGACTGGACTTGATGACCTCTCAAGGTCCCTTCCAGTTCTAGTGTTCTAGGGTTATGATTATTCTATGATTCATCGGGACCAGAGTTCGGCTGAGGAAAATCCTTGGGGGGGCCCCTCTCTCGGAATGTTTTGAAGAGCCTCATGATATTTCATGTCTCTTTGAAGTCTCTGCTCCTGGAGATCAGTGATTCTCGGAGAATCTCAGCTTTCATTTAAAATTGACAGTACGTTTCTAGCCCTGGCTGCTGGAAAAGGGGAACTTTACAGGGCCAAAATCCAAAAGACCAACAAAAAGCCCTGACTGCATTATGTGTTAACAATCTCAGGATTTTAAATCCCTCTTGTTAGAGAAGAAACAGGTGACCCAGGAGCGGAGGGGGTAAAAGGGACAGCTTTATGTAGAGCCATTTCAGACCTATTAATTTTTACACATCCCAACACCTCTCGGGATTTTTTTTTGAGTGAGAGGGGTGAGGAAGGGGAGAAATGGGCTCATGATTTTTGAAGGTATTGGCAATAATGAAACCCCATCCTGCGTGTTTTCATTTATTGAGCTGTACACATGTATGGCTAGATGGCACACAATTACACCCCAAGGGGCTCTGATTACTTCCCCCCCAGAGGAGGTAGCACCTTGCCTCTGCCTTCGCTCCTCCCCTCCTACCCCCCAGCCATCTAGCACAGCTGCGCAGACATGGTGAATGGACTGTGGTTTCAACCAGCTGCAAATTACTCCACCCTAGTGGAACAGGGAAATAGGGAGGGAACTGAGGAAATCTACAAGCAATCCAAGGTTGATTGCACCCATAGGAAGACATAGGGTGCATTAGGAGGAGCATTGCAGCAGATCCAGAGATGTGATTATTCCCCTTTATTCGGCTCTGGTGAGTTCACATCTGGAGTATAGTGTCCAGTTCTGGGCCCCCCACTATAGAAAGGATGTGGACGCATTGGAGAATCACAGAGCTGGAAGAGACCTCAGGAGGTCAGCAAGTCCAGCCCCCTGCACAAGGCAAGACCAATCCCAATTAAATCAACCCAGCCAGGGCTTTGTCAAGCCGAGACTGAAAAACCTCCAGGGATGGAGATTCCATCACCTCCCTAGGTAACCCATCCCAGTGCTTCACCACCTTCCTAGTGAAAAAATGTTTCCTAATATCCAACCTGGACCTCCCCCATTGCAACTTGAGATCATTGCTCCTTGTTCTGCCATCTGCCACCACTGAGAACAAACCAAACAAACCCAAATCCCTCAGTCTCTCCTCATAGGTCATGCCCTCCAGCATATCTAACTCTCATCCTAGCTTAGTGTCAGCCGCAAACCTGCTGAGGGTGCAATACATCCCCTCATCCAGGTCATTAATAAAGATGTTGAACAAAACCGGTCCTAGAACAGATCCTTGGGGCACTCCTCTAGAAACCGACTGCCAACCTGACATCGAGCTGTTGATCACTACCCGTTGGGCTCGACAGTCTAGCCAGCTTTCTATCCATCTTACAGTCCATTTATCCAATCCATATTCCCTTAACTTACTGGCAAGAATATTGTGGGAGACTGTATCAAAAGCTTTGCTAAAGTCAAGGTATATCACATCCACTGACTTTCCCATATCCACTGAGCCAGTTACCTCATCATAGAAGCTAATCAGATTGGTCAGGCACGACTTGCCCTTCGTGAATCCATGTTAACTATTCCTGATCACTTTCCCCTCTTCCAAGTGCTTCAAAATGGATTCCTTGAGGATCCCCTCCATGATTTTTCCAGGGACTGAGGTAAGGCTGACTGGTCTGTAGTTCCCTGGATCGTCCTTCTTCCCTTTTTTAAAGATGGGCACTACATTTGCCTTTTTCCAATCATCCGGGATCTCTATGAGTTTTCAAAGATAATGGCCAAAGGCTCTGCAATGACATTTGCCAACTCCCTCAGTACCCTCGGATGCATTAAATCGGGGCCCATGGATTTATGTACGTTTAGCTCTTCTACATAGTTCCTAACCTGTTCTTTCCCCACCAAGGGCTGCCCACCTCCTTCCCAGTAAGGTTCAGTGGCTGTGTATCAGGATCTGTCCTTTAGCCCTGTGCCTAGGTCTGACCACCCTTACTCAGGCTTCCTTTTTACTCCACACATCGTTCTAAGGTGCCATCCTGCATCACGGGAGCAGACCCGGCCCCTCCATGTTACATTCCTGGAGCTCTTCGCATATGAGGGATACAACACACTTCTCGGGCAGTGGTGGGCTGCCTGCAGCCAATCAGGGTTCTAGATGTGGCCCATGAGACATTTTGTTTACTGTTGGCCACGCACAGGGTGGTCAGATTCCACAGGTGATACCAAACTGCTCAGGATAGTTAAGACCAAAAAGGGCTTCAAAAAGATCTCACCAAACTAAGTGATTGGGCAACAAAATAGCAAATGAAATTCAATGTTAAATGTAAAGTAATGTAAATGTAAATGTAAATTTTAAAAAAATTGTAAGCCGCCTCAAATATTTTAAATAGAGAGGCGGGGTAAAAATATTTTAAATAAATAAATAAAATAATGCACATTGGATAAAATAATCCCAACATGCATACAATATGATGGGGACTAATTTAGCTACAACTACGCAAGAGAGAGATCTTGGAGTCATTGTGGATAGTTCTCTGAAAACATCCACTCTGTGTGCAGCGGCAGTCAAAAGAGCAAATAAAATGTTAGGAGTCATTAAAAAAGGGATAGAGAATAAGACAGAAAATATCTTATTGCTTCTATATAAAACCCGGGTACGCCCACATCTTGAATACCGATGTGGTCGCCTCATCTCAAAAAAGATATATTGGCATTGGAAAAGATTCAGAGAAAGGTAACAAAAATGATTGGGGTTTGGAATGGGTCCCATATAACGAGAGATTAAAAAGACTTCAACTTTTCATCTTAGAAAAGAGGAGACTGCAGGGGACTGCAATTTGTGTAGCTTTTTCCAAAAAAAGGCTATAGGGTAGACCTAGCCTAAGGGGGGATATGATAGAGGTCTATAACATCATGACTCGTATGGAAAAAGTTAATAAAACTTATTTACTTATTCCCATAATATAAGAACTAGGGGTCACCAAATGAAATTAATAGGCATCAGGTTTAAAACAAACAATAGACAGTTTTTCTTCCCTCAGCACACAGTCAACCTGTGGAACTCCTTGTCAGAGGATGTGGTGAAGACCAGGATTTTAACAAGGTTCCAAAAAGAGCTAGATAGTTTAATGGAGGTGAGGTCCATCAATGGCTATTAGCCAGGATGGGTAGGAATGGTGTCCCTGGCCTCTGTTTGTCTGGGAATGGGTGATAGGAGAGGTATCACATAAGGATTCCCTGTTGTGTTCTCTCCCTCTGGAGCATCTGGCATTGGCCACTGTCGGCAGACAGGACACTGGGCTAGTTGGACCTTTGGTCTGACCCAGTTTGGCCATTTGTATGTTCTTATGGTTTCCGTCCATGTAGTTTTTTTCCTACTGGTGTTAGTAAAGGAACACACAGGCCACAGTTCAATCGGCTCTGCCCACAAATGCTACCTACGCAGGTGCAGTTAGCAAAACTCCCTTATCCCGGGAGAGTGTCTTGGTTACAACACTCTACTGGCCCACTGAGATGAAGGAGAGCCTCTCACACGGCCCACTCGCTAGCCTAGGTTACCCTTCGCTGCTCTTAAACCTTTGTTCTCATTCACACTAAGGCCCCTTTAAGCCCCTTTGGCAGCACAAAGGGGTCTTGGAATGGTCACCGCTGATGCCCATTTTCCGGTCCCTTTGTGCTGCCAGCGTGGTTCAGAGGGTTCCTCACGCAAATGGGAATCCAGCCATAGGGATTTTTCAGGCCATAGGGACAGCTGGCGCCTGCCCTCCCTATAATCAGCACCTTTTTTGGGACAGACGCCACCCAAATAGCAAACACTGGCCTCCCGCCCTCCTCCCTCCTGTGCGTCTTGCGCAGGCCTCAGCTCTCTCCTTTCCACGTCCCCCCAAAACGATGCTGAGCGAAAGGACGGATCGAGTGGAAGGTGGGAAAAGGTAATTAATCTACAGAGAAAAAAGTGTTAATACCTCTAAGACACTGGGGACGCTGGCTGTCAGCTTCCACCAATTAGTCACCTAAAACCCTGCGTGTATGATCTCCATGGTACAGCTGAGTTGATTACTCTAATTAATTTTGCATTGATCTGCATGGATCTGCAGCACCCGGGCCTATCAAGGAAGAAGCAGGAGATGGATGCGTGGGCTGTGCTGAAGTGTGGAGGAGGGAGAGAGCGACGGGGACGCAGCTCCCTTTCAGCGGCCTCGCTCTGAGGGTCCTTCGTGGTTTCCGCACCTCCTGGGGTCCCTGCGCGAGCTGCCGCACCAGACGGGAGGGGTCCAGGAAGTCACAGGCCTGCTGTTTCCCAGCGATTGGGGGTTCAGTGCATAGGGCCTGGGACAACGTGTTTGAACAGAGGTGATGATGGCAAAGGACGTGGGGAAGAGCTGTCCCTGGGGGAACACTGGCTCTGAACTTGGTGGCTCAGGTCAGTGCTACTGGCCTCCACCTCCCAAATGCCCCCCACTCCCACAAGAACCTTGGTGCTGTCTCCCCCCACTGCCCCAGGAACTGCCCCAGCTACTGTGTCTTCCTCCCCCAAATGTGGGAATATCAATACCTTCTAGGAACCGCTTGATCCCAGCCAAAAGCACCCCTCATTTCTGTCACCCCCTTCTTCCCACCCTCTGCCCCCGGCCCCCTCTGACCCATCCCCTTGTTATGTCTTTCCATTGGGGGCTCGTGGGCAGGGCGCGGCATGTGCTCTAGGGGGGTTCAGCACCTTGCCTTCCTGTGTGACCTTGGTGAAGTCAATTCCTCTGTGCCTCAGTTGCCCGTCTGTAAAATGCGGAATTCCATGCTTACACACACACTCTGATTGATGTACATATAGCTATAACATCATATTGTGTTTTTGTGTGCTCATGTGCACACCTGAGTATCTGTGTGTTGCCAGTGTAAAAAGGGTTAACCATCTGCTTCATAAACATAATTTTCTGGGATTATTATTAAAAATGCTCCTAATGGTTCCAGGCTTGTTTACTAAATGTCAGCTGCTATAATCCAGTATTAATCAAATATTTAAATCAGGGCTGTGCTCAGCCGCAGTGAGACACACACATAATTCTTCGGCTTCGGTAATAATTAATCTCAACACATCCCCCCCTCCATTTTTCTTCTCTTTTCTTTGGACTCTTGCAAATATCTTTTGGTTTTAAGAGTTCCCCAGAGAGGCCTGGCTCTAAATGAGGTGTAAAAATCTAAGCTGCACAAAAAATAGCATGCAGCTGCGATCAATATTCTCTTCACTGCTACATCGATTAACAACAATATTCTTCATTTATTAATTATGAAGGGGAATTTTCCATTCTTCCTCTCTCTTTCTGTGGTGTTACATGTGCGTTTTTTTCCTTATCAAATGGCCCCTTTCACTCTCCACCCATCATTCTCTACTTATTCCCCCCCTCCCGCCCCCAACCTTCAAGTCCTCTGCAGATTGTGGGTCCACACAGATTGCTGTGATGGGTATATCGCGCACAGCTTAGTTAGTGTCAGGTGGCTGGGAAGGGGCGGGGTTCGCTGGTTTTCATGGTGTGGTGAAAATGTGCTAAAATCATCAGCCGTGACTTTACGTTTTTTTCCTCATCACGCTTGCAAATATGGGCCTCGCAGCAATCGGTTTTCAGCCAGCCTACCTAGACTAAATGATGCGAGTTGTGTGTCCCTGTCTTAGGGAGCAGCCTGCTTCATCTCGCCCTGGTTTGTGGTTCTTGTGAGTGATTCTGAACTCTAAGAAGTGAAGTAGGGTCACGTTGCAACCTTCCAGCAAGAGCATTTTATGTTTATCTAGCTTCTCTGGGCATGTGTCCCCCCAAGCTAGCAACCCCTGTGCCACCTCCTCCCTGAGGCTCCTGCCTGCTCATGGCTCTCCATCCTCCCCCAAGTCTTCCTCAGAATTGCCAAACAGCTGTTAGTTGCCACTGATCAGCTGCGTGCCAGTCCTCATCTAGGCCCTTCCCCCAGAGGCCTGGATGAGTGGATGGATTGCACCATCAGCAAGTTCACAGATGACACTAAGCTAAGGGGAGAGGTAGATACGCTGGAGGGCAGGGATAGGGTCCAGTGTGACCTGGACAGATTAGAGGATTGGGCCAAAAGAAATCTGTTGAGGTTCAACTAGGACAAATGCAGAGTCCTGCACTTGGGACGGAAGAATCCCAAGCATTGTTACAGGCTGGGGACTGAATGGCTAAGTAGCAGTTCTTCAGAAAAGGACCTGGGGATTACAGTGGATGAGAAGATAGATATGAGTCAACAGTGTGCGCTTGTAGCCAAGAAGGCTAATGGTGTATTGGGGTGCATTAGGAGGAGCATTGCCAGCAGATCCAGAGAAGTGATTATTCCCCTTTATTCGGCTCTGGTGAGGCCACATCTGGAGTATTGTGTCCACATCCGGGGCCCCCTACTATAGAAAGGACGTGGACGCACTGGAGAGGGTCCAGCGAAGGGCGACCAAAATGACGAGGGGACTGGAGCGCATGACCTATGAGGAGAGACTGAGGGATTTGGGTTTGTTTAGTCTGCTGAAGAGAAGAGTGGGGGGATTTGACAGCAGCCTTCAACTTCCTGAAGGGAGATTCCAAAGAGGATAGAGAGAGGCTGTTCTCAGTGGTGGCAGATGGCAGAACAGTGGGAGAGGTCTAGGTTGGATATTAGGGAAAATCTATTTCACTAGGAGGGAGTGAAACTTTGGAATGGGTTCCCTAGGCAGGTGGTGAAATCTCCATTCCTAGAGATTTTTAAGTCTCGGCTTGACAAAGCCCTGGCTGGGTTGATTTAGTTGGGAATGGTCCTGCCTTGGGCAGGGGGCTGGACTTGCTGACCTCCTGAGGTCTCTTCCAGCTCTATGATTCTATGAGGCAAACTGCAGTCTGGCTTGGGCATTCATCATTGGTAAGGGGGTGTGGACCTGCTGCCTTCTGCTACCCTGGCTGTGTCCCGTAGTACCCTCAGGCCTTGCAACTTGCCTGGCCAGAGCTTCCCCAGCTGTGCCTGCCTTTCCCAGCCCTGCTGTAAGTCAGGAAGCCTCCAGCTTCCCTGGAAGCCAGGTCCCTCCGGCTCCGCAGCTGGAGCAAGAGTGAGTCTGTTCTTCTCCCTCCAGGAGCCCTTATTTATACAGCTGGGCCCTAACATCTGGAAGATAATAAGGTGATAGGTAACAGCCAGCATGGACTTGTAAAGAACAAGTCATGTCAAACCAATCTGAGAGCTTTCAAGCCTTGTGGATAAGGGAGAAGCGGTGGACGTGGTAGACCTAGACTTTAGTAAGGCATTTGATACGGTCTCACATGACCTTTTGCTCGATAAACTAGGGAAATACAACCTAGATGGGGCTACCATAAGGTGGGTGCATAACTGACTGAATAACCATTCTCAGAGAGTCATTATTAACGGTTCACAGTCATGCTGGAAGGGCATAACAAGTGGAGTTCTGCAGGGGTCTGTTTTGGGGCCGGTTCTGTTCAATATCTTCATTAACGATTTAGATATTGGCATAGAGAATACGCTTATTAAGTTTGCAGATGATACCAAGCTGGGAAGGGTGGCAACTGCTTTGGAGGATAGGGTCAAAATTCAAAATGATCTGGACAAACTAGAGAAATGGTCTCAGGTGAATAGGATGAGGTTTAATAAGGACAAATGCAAAGTACTCCACTTAGGAAGGAACAATCAGTTTCACACAGAGGCTATGTCTAGACTACATGGCTCCTTCGACGGAGCCATGTAAAATAGTTTATTCGGCATAGGCAAAGAAGCGGGGATTTAAATAATCCCCGCTTCATTAAAATAAAAATGGTCGCCGCGCTGTGCTGACGATCAGCTGATCCAGCACAGTGGGGCAGTCTAGACGCGCCGCGGTCGACAAGGGAAGCCTTTGTCGACCGATCCGGTGAGGCATACCGGAGTGGTTGACAAAGGCTTCCCTTGTCGACCGCAGCGCGTCTAGACTGCCCCGCTGTGCCGGATCAGCTGATCGTCGGCACAGCGCGGCGGCCATTTTTATTTTAATGAAGAGGGGATTATTTAAATCCCCGCTTCTTTGCCTATGCCGAATAAACTATTTTACATGGCTCCGTCAACGGAGCCATGTAGTCTAGACATAGCCATACAGAATGGGAAGAGACTGTCTAGGGAGGAGTACTGCAGAAAGGGATCAAGGGGTCATAGTGGACCACAAGCTGAATATGAGTCAATGTGTGACACTGCTGCAAAAAAGGCAAACATGATCCTGGGATGCATGAACAGGAGTGTTGTGAGCAAGACACAAAAAGTCATTCTTCCGCTCTGCACTGATTAAGCCTCAGCTGGAGTATTGTGTCCAGTTCTGGGCACCACATTTCAAGAAAGATGTAGAGAAATTGGAGAAGGTCCAGAGAAGAGCAACAAAATTGATTAAATGTCTAGAAAACATGAGCTATGAGGGAAGACTGAAAGAATTTGGCTTGTTTAGTTTGGAAAAGAGAAGATTGAGAGAGGACATGATAGCTGTTTTCAGGAATCTAAACGGGTGTCACAAGGAGGAAGGAGAAAAATTGTTCTCCTTAGCCTCTGAGGATATGACAAGAAGCAATGGGGCTTAAACTGCAGCAAGGGAGGTTTAGGTTGGACATTAGGAAAAACTTCCTACCTGTCAGAGTGGTTAAACCCTGAAGTAAATTGCTTACGGAGGTTGTGGAATCTCCATCACTCCATCACTGGAGATATTTAAGAGCAGGTTAGATAGACATCTATCAGGCTATGTCTGCACTGCGACAGTTTGTCGGAAGAGGAAATGAAAATGGAGTGCTCATTTGCAAATCTCGCACTCTCATTTGCATATTCTCTTCTCATCCTTTTTGCAGAAGAGGTTTTTGCCAGGGCCGGCCCACAACATTTTGGTACCTGAGGCGGGGAGCTCATATGACGCCCCCATGCCCTCTCTCTGCACCAGCAGCAGACACAATTTTCTATACTCTGGGTCCTAGTGGCGCCCCCCCACCGTCTAGCACCTGAGGCGGCCACCTCAGTTCGCCTCATGGTAAGGGCCAGCCCTGGTTTTTGCACTAAAAAGCCCTGTGTAGACGGGGCCTTTTGTCAGAAAAACCCCATTTTGCGCAAGATCACTTATTCCTCAAAAAATGAGGTTTACAGGATCTTGTGCAAAACGGGGGGTTTTCTGACAAACGGCCCCGTCTACACAGGGCTTTTTAGCGCAAAAACCTCTTCCGCAAAAAGGATCGGAAGAGACTATGCAAATGAGAGCGCAAGATTTGCAAATGAGCGCTCCATTTGCATTTCCTCTTCCAACAAACTGCCGCAGTATAGACGTAGCTTCAGGGTCGATCTAGACGTTGCTTGGTCCTGCCATGAGGGCAGGGGACTGGACTTGATGTCCTCTCGAGGTCCCTTCCAGTTCTAGTGTTCTAGGATTCGATGGTTCTAATTGGCTGTCTCTGCCTCAGCTGCTGTCTCCACCTCTCCAGCCCTCTCCCAGGGCTGGGTTTTAACCCCTAAAGGGCCAGTGCCAGGCAGATGCACCATGACAACATTGTAATAGTTACAAAAGGGTATGTCGGAATTTTAGCTGATCGTCATCTGCACCCAGAAGCCTTTGGACCTGTCCCCCATCTTAGCTCTATGACAAGTCTAGCCTGTGACCAGCTCTCCCCAGACTCAGCTCCTTTCCCCCTGCAGTGATTTTTCTCTCCTCTGTTCTGGAGATGTCTCCCCACCCCAAGGGACTCTCCCAGGCTTCTAGGGTGTTGCCACATCCTTCTCTCCCTTTCTGGAAAGAGCCTTGTCTGTGTCATATAGGACCAGACCCCTCCTACTCCCAGGAGCCACTGAGAGGGCAGCTTGTTGGTCCCTGGCTTGGGACCCAGAGTAGTGGGCAGGCCCAAATCCCAAGCAGCCTATGCTCTGAGAAGGGGATAAGACTAGTTTAGAGGTCCAAGTGACGGCAGGACCACAGGGCCTCCAGCAGGGGGCCTCACAGGGCCTGATGTACCCCGTCACAAGGCATAAGTCCAACTGTGGCAGTTCTGACGTCCCATGCCAATACCTGCTCTTATTCACCCATGGTCCTACAGGAGACAGCTCTGTAGGGCAGACACAGACGTCCAGCTAGCCCAGAAGGGGCTGAGGACCGAGCCCACAGAGTTTAACAACAACACCGGGACAGGCTCTGATGAGTCTTTTTACTCCGGAAGGGGCTTGTTCATTCGCATATGGACTCTGTGTGAGTTGGCTGGAGGGCGGAGCCGCTGAAGGCCTCTTGACGAGGGTGGCAACCAACAGGGGGCACCATAAGCAGAGAACGAGGGCCTGAGGCTCAACCCCCCACCGATAGGAGGCGCTCAGTGACTGTCATGTCTGCACACGCCTGGTTTCTGAATCCTCCCTGCTGGGTGTGGATTACAGAGGGGAGCACCCACTGCCCTTCCTGGAAGGAGAAGGGGAAGGAAAGGGAGAAGAGGATAAATGGAGAAGGGAAAGGACATAAGAGTCTTCAATTGAGTTACAGCTGCCCAGTCCGACTGAGTTATCTCCCATCTAGGGGTTATGCCACGTACCTCCTTCGTAGAGCTCTTTGGGCGTGTATGCACAGCAGGACAAAAGTCAAAATAAGCTACACAACGTCAGCTACACATCATCAGCTACAACGTCAGCTACGCCAACGGCTCGATTTCAGGTTGGCGGTCGGTTTCTAGCGGAGTGCCCCGAGGTTTGGTTCTAGGACCGGTTTTGTTCAATATCTTTATTAATGACCTGGATGAGGGGATGGATTGCACCCTCAGCAAGTTTGCGGATGACACTAAGCTAGGGGGAGAGGTAGATACGCTTGAGGGCAGAGATAGGGTCCAGAGTGACTTAGACAAATTGGAGGATTGGGCCACAAGAAATCTGATGATGTTCAACAAGGACAAGTGCAGAGTCCTGCACTTGGGACGGAAGAATCCCAAGCACAGTTACAAGCTGGGGACCAACCAGTTAAGTAGTAGTTCTGCAGAAAAGGACCTGGGGGTTACAGTGGATGAGAAGCTGGATATGAGTCAACAGTGTGCCCTTGTAGCCAAGAAGGCTAATGGCATATTAGGTTGCATTAAGAGGAGCATTGCCAGCAGATCCAGAGATGTCATTATTCCCCTTTATTCAGCTCTGGTGAGGCCACATCTGGAGTATTGTGTCCAGTTCTGGGCCCCCCACTACAAAAAGGATGTGGACGCATTGGAGAGGGTCCAGCGGAGGGCAACCAAAATGATTAGGGGGCTGGAGCATATGACTTATGAGGAGAGGCTGAGGGAGTTGGGTCTGTTTAGTCTGCAGAAGCGAAGAGTGAGGGGGGATTTGATAGCAGCCTTCAACTTCCTGAAGGGAGGTTCCAAAGAGGATGGAGAGAGGCTGTTCTCAGTAGTGGCAGAACAAGGAGCAATGGTCTCAAGTTGTGGTGGGAGAGGTCCAGGTTGGATATTAGGAAAAACTATTCACTAGGAGGGTAGTGAAGCACTGGGATGGGTTACCTAGGGAAGAAGTGGAGTCTCCATCCCTGGAGGTGTTTAAGTCTCGGCTTGACCAAGCCCTGGCTGGGTTGATTTAGTTGGGATTGGTCCTGCCTAGAGCAGGGGGCTGGACTTGATGACCTTCTGAGGTCTCTTCCAGCTCTATGGTTCTATGATTCTATGATTCTATGAATTGTATGGATGAAGTCAAAATAGCTTAATTCGGCTTTTGGCGCTGTCTACACAGCAGGAGGTCGAAGGAAGAGCACTCTTCCTACGACTTCCCTTACTCCTCGTGAAATGAGGGTCACGGGAGTCAGAGTAAGAAGTCCTCCAGCTTGCCGTTATTTCAAAATAACGGCTTGCAGTGTAGACGCGCTCTTTGTTATTTCAGAATAACGTTGGTTATTCAGAAATAATGCAGCTGTGTAGACAGCCTTAGATATTTAAAGATGAAAAGTGCCAGTTGTTTTTGTGGCTGCAGTATCAAGTAACGATGGTGGCATTACAGGAAGTTTTACAAACTCTTTGTCTTAGCGTGTGAGCACTGTACACACGGGCTTTGAAGAAACACAGTGCTGCTGCTGTTAGTGAGGTTTCAGGAAGAAGACGTTGCCTGTGTGCTGTTTGCGACCACCTCTGTTTCAGGACTGCTGCGTGTAGTGCAAACAAACAAGTGCACTATGAAAATACCCAAACATCAGGGCACTGATGTTACCTCTAACAGCAGACCTGCCTGGTTCTGACATTTGCTACTGTTCAGGCGAGGGGTGAAATTATTAACAAGGACAAATCAAGGCATCCTGTGTAACATACATGTACACACATCTCTCTCTCTCTCTCTAATGTATTTAAGTGTCCAATGGTTATTTAAAGGGGAAATTACCACCGAGCTTTATTAGACTTGAAAATAAAAATTACAGATTTTTAAAATAGATTTTCTCTAACGAGGAGTGTGACGGATGGGCATATCGGAGCCAGTGCAATCTCACTGCTGCTAAGTGAAATTAAATGCCATTAGGTGGGATCCGTCACCCTCCCCAGTGCTCTTCCTCTCTAAAATCCATACCGGCTCTGTCCTCCTGAGGTTTTATTAGAACAAGGTCCGAACGCATTCTTTCCATGTGCTAAGTGAACGCCATCCTTCCTGACTAGATAGATACAGCCCCTTCCAGCCTCTAACTCAAATCCCGCACGGTAGAGACAGAACGCTCCATTTTGAACCATGCCGGCCATGTTCCCCGACCCGCCACCCTAGAAATGGCCCCGTGCATCCACCAACATCCCTGGTTCCCAGCAGCTGTGTTTGTAAGATTACTGTGGTGGGGGGAAGCTATCTAAGCCCTTCCGAAAATACTGAATATCCCCCCTCCAAAATATCTCCTGCACTGACCATGCTTCTACTCTCTCCTCTCCTATAAATGCTCCCTCAGCCACTAGCACGAACGGCCTTCGGTTTATGTCCCCATCCAGCGACCCACCCCAGGAACGGGAAATGTTTCCGGCAGGCATGATCAGAATTAGGGGAGAAGGGGTGGTAGGATTGGAGATAAATGCAGCTATCCAGGGGTATGTGGCATCAGGCTGTGTCTGGCTTGACCATCCACTCACAGCTCTGTCACTTTTGCAAGGGGGTAGCTGAAGGACTGGTGGAGCATTGGTGGAGCCCGGAGTGTGCCATGACACCTGCAGCAGGGATGGAGCAGAGGAAATTCAAATATCTCGTTAACAAAACATGATTAATCCGCTAAAGTGCTGAGAGCTGCATGGGGAGAACAGGGCCTTGCCCCAAGAAAGCTATTGGATGGCTGAAGAGGGAGCAGCAGGAGCCCCACTCAAAACTTTGTAGAAGCAAATACATGGCCCTGCTCTTTAATCACAGAATCATAGAAGACTAGAACTGGAAGGGACCTCGAGAGGTCATCACATCCAGTCCCCTGCCCTCACGGCAGGACCAAGCACCATCTAGATCATCCCTGACAGGCGTCTGTCCAAGCTGCTCTTGAATATCTCCAGTGATGGAGATTCTACAACTTCCATAAGCAATTTATTCCAGTGTTTAACCACCCGGACAGGTAGGAAGCTTTTCCTAATGTCCAACCTAAACCTCCCTTGCTGCAGCTTAAGCCCATTGCTTCTTGTCCTGTAATCAGAGGCCAAGGAGAACAATTTTCCCCCTTCTTCCCTGTGACACCCTTTTAGATACCTGATAAATGCTATCATGTCCCCTCTCAGTCTTTTCTAAACTAAATAAGCCCAATCCCTTCAGCCTTGCCTCATAGCTCCTGTTCTCTAGACCTTTAATCATTTTTGTTGCTCTTCTCTGGATCTTCTCCAGTTTCTCCACATCTGTCTTGAAATGTGGTGCCCAGAACTGGACACAATACTCCGACTGAGGCCTAATCAGTGCAGAGTAGAGCAGAAGAATGACTTCTCGGGTCTTGTTCACAACACTCCTGTTCATGCATCCCAGGATCATGTTTGCTCTTTTTGCAACAGTGTCCCACTGTTGTCTCATATTTAGCTTGTGATCCACTATGACCCCTAGATCCCTTTCTGCAGTACTCCTTCCTAGACTGTCACTTCCCATTCAGTGTGTGTGAAACGGATTGTTCCTTCCTCAGTGGAGCCTTTGCATTTGCCCTTATTAAACTTCATCCTGTTTACCTCAGACCGTTTCTCTAGTTTGTCCAGATCCTTTTGAATTCATGTGGGTTCTCCCCCAGTAGCAGTGTTTCACCTGAGCTCACAGTGGGCCCATCAGGCGGAAGAGCAGAAGGCCAATGGGAAAGTAGTGAGCTCAGAATATTCTTACCCCATTTGTGCATGCTGATTGCTCCACATTGTTATAGCCTGCTGATAGATGCCTAGTGGTTAGAGACACTCACCTGAAACCCTTTGGGGCTGGGAAAGCAGTGTGGGAAACTCCTGCACTTCCTGGTTCATTTTGGTCCAGCAACAACCGGGGAAGAGGGATCCTTCTTGCTAGGGGTTTGGGAGTGTTCCTTCCTGGTCCCTGTAGTCACTGTGATTTTCATCAAGAAAGTGGGTGAGGTAAAAGCTGTGTTGGGTATCTGCTGGCTGCAATCTTACCAGTGGCTTTTCTTTCTGCTCTTTAACTCTTCCACACCCAACCTTCCTGGTTACGCTGCCATCCCAATGCAATCCACTTACCTATGTCTGCACAGGTTGGGCTGGGTAGGGCTGGCATCTGCTGAGGGCCAGGAGGTTAGCCCGGCTGTTACACTGGCATTAAAGGGTCTGAAAACAACAGATCTGCACTTGCCCTGCCCCAGCGACACAAGAAAGAGAGCGCTGTTAATGCCCCACCAGACGAAGCCCTTGAATGAAAATACAATCCCTGGTGCTTACTAGAAACCCATCAATAGCCAATATGCAGAAGGCAGGTTTGCAGGGCTGCAGTCCGGGGAGGCTCCGCACCTCCGAGTGCTTCCTTCTCTGGCTACAGCCTCACAGCCTGGCCTGCAGCTGGGGCCTTTTTTGCCAAGATGTGGCCACTCAGCACCATGCAGTTGCCAGTCTCCAAATCCCATGAACTCTAAAGTCGTGGGACGGGATCAATTGTTGGCAAAATGCTGCTAGTAACCAGGCATTGGTACCAACCAGGATGCTGTTGAGTCAGATCTACAGGAAGTAATAACGATGGACATGGGCGTCCAGTGGCTTAGGCGGGGCAAGGCTGTGCCTTCCCAAACCGCCAGCCTGGCCCTGCCCACACTCCGCCCCCAGAACGCCTGCTGTATGTGCTCTGGTGGTGGAGTGTTGCTGCCCCCAGCGCCCGCCCTCCCTGTGCTCTGGGCTGGGGACACTGCAACTGTGCAGCCACCTCCCCTCCCACAGTGCTCTGGGGAGGCTGGGGTGTGCTCAGCATGCTTCCCTGCCTCTTTCCCTCCCTGTGGGGCGGGGCCTCAGCAGAGCGGGTGGAGCTGTAGGTAGGGCTGGCGTCCTGCCTCCCCAGCCCCGGCCATCCATGGCAATGGATGAACCAGTTTGGATCAAGAAAGCACGGGCCCCAAACCAGAACCAAAGTCAAGCTTTGCCGAGGTTCAGGAAGGTCTGTCCAGCCCTTGTGACCCATCAAGCTGCTCATCCCCTGTTGTCCATTCCCAGCTTCCCAGGAAGAGCTCCGTGCTAGGCTGGCCACAGGCTATTTAGGGCAGAGCTGAAAGTCCTGGCGAAATGCAGGAGATTGTTTGGCTGCAAAATCCACCCTGATTTTCTGCGGAAGTAAGAATGGGATCAAGCCTCTGACGTGTTCTGGTGCTTGCCCACCTGCTCCTGACCTTTGTCTACCAGCAGCATGTGCAGACTTTGCCCGACAAGGGGTTATCAGTCAGGCTAACGCAGCATGGAGAAGGGAGAACAAGCTTATGGTGTGTGAATTCACAGTCTGTACTTGGCAATTGCCGGTGCATCTTGGGACGACTGCTTGAAGCAAGGCAGTGCTGGGTACGCAGCCCACCCTGAGGCATGTGTATTCTAACCACTGCGGGAAAGCCCAGATCACAGAAGAACTGTAGAGCGGTAGTTGACTGGCCGGAGTTGAGCCATCGGAGCTGTGCGGAGAAGGAGACGTCTCTGAGCATGTGCTGTGTGCTTGGCGCTCCTTGGCTTCCCTCGCCCAAAGGGGCATGCCACCCTCTCCAGCAGTTTGGACACACGCCTGAGATCCCTCCCAGACCTGAGTCCTCCAGGAGGCAGCGGGCTGCTGCTGAGCCCGGCACAATGACAAGAGACATGCCCCAGGCTCCAGAGATCCCCAGCGTGGTGGCTGGAGCCAGACCTCCCAACACAATTCATAGAATCCCAGACCTGGAAGGGTGCTCGAGAGGTCATCGGGTCCAGTCCCTGGCTCCCATGGCAGGACCATTCCTGAAGCAGAGGAGACAGCAGCGTTATTTCGGAATGACCGCCGTTATTCCGAAATAACAAAGAGCGCGTCTACACGGCAAGCCGTTATTTCCAAACAACGGCGAGCTGGAGGGCTTCTTACTCCGACTCCTGTAGCCCTCATTTCAGGAGGAGCAAGGGAAGTCAGAGGGAGCGCACTCCTCCCTTGACTGCCAGCTGTGCAGACAGCGCCAAAAGCCGAAATAAGCTATTTCCACTTGGTCTCTGCAATTGATGGCGCTGAAGTTGCGTCGCTTAATTCGACTTTTGCCCTGCTGTGTAGACGTACCCTCAGTGAGCTGGTGGCTGGAGTGGGTGATAGGCAGCTGTGGGAGTCTGGGCCGCCTGCCCTAGGGGAGCTGTTCATACCCTACATGGGACCACCGGTGAAAGGCATTTCAATTCACCTTTGTTGTGCATTCAGCCCAGCTACCCAATAGCCTTGAATTAGGACCCAATAGACTATTGACCACAAAACCATAAGAACGTCCAGGCTGGGTCAGACCAAAGGTCCATCCAGCCCCGTGTCCTGTCTGCCCACAGTGGCCAATGCTAGGATCCCAGGGGGAATGAACAAGGAATCATCAAGTGACCCATCCCCTGTCGCCCATTCCCAGCTTCTGGTACCATGCCTGCTACCCTGTCTAATAGCCACTGATGGATTTACCCTCTATTAATATTGCCCCACCAGGACAAGGGAAAGCCAAAACAAGCTGTGCAATTTTCAGCAATGGGGGAAATTCTGATTTGCAGTGACTGGTGCCAAAAAGTGGAAGTCAAGACTCCTGGGGTCTTCTGCAGAGCGGCTGTGTGGCTTTGGGCCGCATCACTTCATCTCACTGTGCTTCCCCGCCCAGAAGGAAAATGCTGCTTTGAATATGAGCAAGTGGGATGTTTAAAACATTGACCTACTAGAGCAATGTGGAGCACCTTGGAAAATTCCCAGCTGTAAAAATTGGAGCAATTGGAATGTTTCTGAAAAAAACATTATTTTGGCCAAAAATTGCTTTTAGATCAGAATGTCCCATGGCCATTTTCAGTTTGGACAAAATGATTTAAAAACCCCCAAAAACCCTGGGAACAGAAAACTGAACTTTTTGGAGAGGAAAACTTATTTCAGTTAAATATTTCAATGTTTCTTTTTTATACAATTTTATTTTCAGTTTGTTGGGGGAAGTAGGTTTTAAAAAAATGAGCTGAAAATATTTATTGAAAATCAAGGTTTTTTTGGTTTTCATTTTTTTTTTTTTGTCAGACAATGAAGAATTTTTCTTGGGAAATTAAAAAAAAAATCCTTAAAAGCTCCTGTGCAAATAATTGGCATTTGCACAATCAACATGTTATTTGACTATAGTAACGCTAAAGGAGCACTATCAATAGAAAACACTTACTAAAAGTAGACTTTTATATTATTAAAATGAATTTTTTCCGAGTTATATTTAATGTATATCTTATAGTTTTAATAATCTTATTATCTGTTCCCCTTTTCTGCTGTTCTTCATGCTTGCTTGGCTCTCAGCTTGGTAATACAGGCTGGCTGTGTCTACATTGGCACCCCTTTCCGGAAAAGGGATGCTAATGAGACACTTCGGAATTGCAAATCCGCTACTCCTCCGAGAGAGAAATGCAAATGCAGACAAATGAAATTGCAAATGAATCATGGATTGGAATTTCCCACGCTTCATTTGCATAATGGCATCCGGTCGCTTTTCCGAAATACTGTATTTCAAGAAAAAAAACGCGGTCCACACGGGGTTATTTCGAAAAGAAACCCTTCCTTCAAAATAACCCTTAAACCTCATTTTTTAGGGAGCAAGGGTTATTTTGAAGGAAGGGTTTCTTTTCAAAATAACCCCGTTTTTTTCTCGAAATACGGTATTTCGGAAAAGCGGCCGGACGCTATTATGCAAATGAAGCACGGGAAATTCAAATCCATGCTTCATTTGCAATTTCATTTGTCTGCATTTGCATTCCTCTCTCGAAGGAGGAATGCAATGTAGACATACCCACAAGTTGAACCTCTCTAGTCTGGCACTCTCTGGTCCGGCAACATCCGTGGTCCAGCATGATTTTACTTAGCCAGATGTCCACTTATCATGGGTGTAACCAAGTTTCCTGTGGTCCCATAAAGTTTGTTTACATCAGTCCTATGCTGTTAGTTAGCTCTAATTTACCCCTAAATATAGAGCCCCATAAGCAGTGGAAGTGTTGGTCATGCTGCTAGACAATACTGACCTCCCGTGGTCTGGCAAATTCTCTGGTTTGGCACTGATCAGGTCCCAAGGGTGCCGGACTAGAGAGGTTTAACCTGTACCTACAACAGCAAACTTTCCTGCCATTGACTTTTGATTAGAACTAGTTGGAAAATGTAGTATTGTGGGCAGGGAAGGGAGGAAGAGAAGGGAAAGATCAACTTTTTGTCTGAAAATCGAAATATTTTTAAATGAACATTTTGGGCTAAAAGCTATTTTCCAGTGTGCATTTTTAAAAGGAAAAGTTTGACTTTTTCCATGAGGAAAAAAACGGGAAAAATATGTTTAGTCAAAAGCCCAGTTTTCCATCAAAAACCATTTCAGCTGAACATTTTTGACCACCCTGGCTCTTGATATGTGTCTTGTTCCATCTTTCTGTTTCCATACCTTCTCCCACCCACCCCATCTCTGACGTGTGTCCCTGAGTCAGCAACGCATTTCAAGCGTGTGCTCAAATCCATTGACTTCAAGCACATGCTGAAATGTTTTGCTAAATTGGGGCCTATCTGAGAAGAAAATCAGACAGTAGAGGTGGATAAATAGATGAGTAAGGGGATAGGGAGATATACAGATGCCTATGGGTGATAGATAGATAGATAGATATTTGAAACAGTGGAGTGTTGTGATGTATATAGTAGCCTTGTGCGCAGTTTTTCGTTGTCATTTCAGCTACCTAGGGCTGGATTAAGACCTTTAGAGGCCCTAAGCACTGAAAAGATTATGGTGCCCCCCCAATGTAATTCAAAATAAAAACAATACAATACCGTAAAATCTCATTTTTTTTGGTGCCCCTGCTTTGCTGGTGCCCTAAGCACATGCTTAGTCTGCCTATTGGGTAATCCAGCCCTGCAGCTACCAAAGCTGGCTCTGATGGACTATTTGCTCCCTGGAACAGACAGCTACGGCTTTCTTCTCCCCACCCATTGGTGGAGCTATTGCCACTCCAAGCAAAGCCCCTCGGCCACCTTCTCCCACTTCCCTTTCCACTTAGGAAATCTTCTTGAATGTGCTTCATGTGAGTTCCCTTGACAACTGGAATGTTGCTGGTGCAAATGGTCTCTGACAGGTACCGTTTAAGCCCCGGCCCCCGCCCCGGCCCCCGTTCCTAAGACACGGCCTTTGTAACTCTGAGGGGCTCTGGAGAATAATTCTGGCCCAGGATTGTTTCTAATGGCTCTGACGTTTCCTTCGGCGTTGTTCTGCTTCCCAGGAAGGACCAATCACATTGTGAAACAACGGTGAGAAGAGAACGTGCTGCTGGGCGCCTAAAACCCCCCGTCCCATGCCAGGAGCCTGAGCAGTGACTCAGCTCTGCAGGGCCTCTTGGGGTAGGTCTCCACCGCGCAAGCCAAAAACCCCAACGGCAGCAAGTCTCAGAGCCCACGGCCGCAGGCCGAGCAGCCCGTTGCTCACACGCTGAGGCTAAACTCCACGGTGCTGGCGTGCACGGCTGGCTGGTGCCCGAGCTCTGGGACCGGGTTTCGGGAGCCTGGGTTCCAGCCCACGCCGGAATGTCTACACTGCTTCTTCTAGCCCGTCACACGAGCCCCGCCAGCCCAAGTTGATTGGCTCTAAGACTCAGGGCTGTGGGCGGTGCAGACATACCCCAAATGGGCGATCAATCCAGCCTCCTGCACAGCGTTTGCCAGGCTGCGGGCCCCACGGCTGCCCCCTCTCCAGGTGACGAGGGGCTGATGTGAGTGGGAGCGGGGGCATGGTTCCAGGGCAGGTCTGGGTGAGGGGCATGTCACTAGGTTGACTGGTCCTGTGTGCAGGGAGGGGGGAGGATGGTGTGGGGCTCAGGCTTGTGGTTTGCACTGAATCCGCAGAAATCACCGTAGCTTGAAGAGTGCTCAATACGCCTATTGATCAGCCCTCTCGCCTTGATCGGTTTGCCAGGATGTGCTGCCGCAGTGCTGCTTTCGGGAAGGGAGGGAGAGGCCAAGGGAGAAGGAGAGAAGAGGGGCCGGGGAGCAGAGAATGCCAAACTTTCCGACGTAAACTTTTTCTCTCCCCAGTACTTCGGGTAAGGCAGATCTGGCATGTTCCTACTAGGAATCCAGAGCTGGAACAGCCCATGCTGCTCCTCCCTGGAGTTCAAAGCTCGTCATAAAGATCAATCCATTTCAGTGTCCCCTTTTTACAGAAATCAGGGCAAAGGGAGGTGCAGGGACTTGCCCAAGGATGCCAAACAAGTCAGTGGCAGAGTCAGGAGCTCATGATTTCCAGGATGTCTTGGGCAAGATGGGCCTCAATTCTGAGTCTGCCAATGACCTACTGGGCAACCTGTCTAAGTCATGTGGCTGCTCCATGCCTCAATTTCCCCATTTGTAAAAATTAGGATAATAATTCTGCTCTTCTGTGTGAATTACTTTGGGCTGGCTTACACAGAAAATGTACCTTGGCATAGCTGCATCTCTCAGGGTGAATCCCCAGCATGGCCCAACAGAGGTAGCTATGCTTACCTGAGCCTGGTGTAGGCAGTGGTAGGTCGAGAGAATTCTTCCATCAATCCAGCTACCGCCTCTCAGGGGGGCGGATTAACTACAGTCAGGAGACAGCCACTCCCACGGCTGCATTGTATCTACAGCAGCGTAACTACAGCGTCTGAAGCATAGACATGGGCTCAGAGATCTGTGCATGAAAAGGGCTGTAGAAGCGCTAGGGATTATTATTTCATAAGAGCAGGACGTTTCGCCATCAGAGAGGCCAAGGGCATGGAGGCTGATCTCCCCCTCTCCTCCTAGGCCCTGTCTGGAGGCACATCGTTGGGTGGCCGTTGCCTGTGCTGGGGCCGCTCCGTGGACAAACAGAAACTGTCTCCAGAGCTGTCGATTCTCCCCTGTGCTCACAACACGTCTCTGACGCGGGCCCCGCTCACTCTGTGAGTTGTGGCACGAACATCAGAACGGCCAGACTGGGTGAGACCAATGGTCCATCCAGCCCAGTGGCCTGTCTTCTGGCCATGGCCAGTGCCGGGTGCCCCAGAGGGACTGGACAGAGCGGGGCAGTATATTGAGTGATATATCCCCTGTTATCCAGTCCTAGGATCCAACAGTCAGAGGTTTAGCACCACCCAGCGCGTGGGGTCTCCTCCCTGACCATCTTGGCCCACAGCCATTGCTGGACCTGTCCTCCAGGAACTGATCCAGATCTGTCATGAACCCACTTACGCTTTGGCCTTCACAACACCCCCTGTCAAGGGGAAGAAGTTCTTCCTTATGTGTATTTTTAAACCTGTTGCCTATTCAAGTCATTGAGTGACCCCTCACTGATGTGTTATATGAAGAGGTAATTGACTGTATTCACTTCCTCCGCGCCATTCATGATTTCATAGACCTCTAGCCTGTCCACAGTCAATCGTCTCTTTTCTAAATTGAATAGTCCCGGCCTTTTACACCTCACCTCGTACACAAGCGGATCCCCCCCTTTAAACATTGCTGCTCTTCTCTGTACCTTTTCCTATTCTCTTTTCTGAGATGGGGTAACCTGATCGGCATGTGGTGTTCAAGGTCTGGATGTACCATCAGTTTATATATTAGTACGATGATATTTTCTGTCTTATTCTCTATTCCTTTCCTAACAGTTCCTAACATCCTGTCAGCTTTTCTCACTGATGCGGCACATTACGCAGGTATTTTCAGAGAACTCTTGTCCACTATGATGCCAAGATCTCTCCAGAGTGATAACAGCTAATGTAGAACCCACCACTTTGCAGGGATGGTGGGCTGGTGTTTTTCAGTGTTTGTTACTTTGCATTGCATTTCATCTGCCATGTGGTTGCCCAGTTTTGTGAGATCCATTTGTAACTGTTCCCCATCTGCTTTGGACTTAACTTCCTTGAATGGTTTGCATCGTCTGCAACATTTGCCACCTCACTGTTTACCCCTTTTGCCGGATTATTTATGAATCAGTTGAACTGCGCTGGTCCTAATACGGAAGATCCTTGGGGGAATCCCGTTATTTACTTTTTTAAATTGTGAAAACTGACCCTTTGTTTCCTGTCTTGTAACCAGTATCCGCGAGAGGTCCTACCCTCTTATCCAATGACTCCTTATTTTTCTCAAGAGGCTTTGGTGAGGGACTTTTTCAAAGGCTTTCTAAAAGCCCAAGTGCACTATCTCCATCGGATCATACTTTTCCATAAGCTTCTTGACCCCCTAAAAGAATTCTAACATCTTGTGTTCATCCGTGGGGCTGGTAATGCCGTTCTTTACTGTAGTTTCAACCAATTTGCCTGGTACTGAAGTCAACCAATTACTGGACTGTAATTGAGAGGATCACCTCTATTCAGCCCCAGGCACTGCCTGTTAAACCCCGCGCAAGGCTCAAGGCTGCAGTGGGGACAGCTATCTCTCACCAAGCCCCAAAGTTCCCACTGCCAGGGGAGAGGAGCCCTTTCCCTGGCCCCCAACCAGCCTCGCCCGGACCTGCCCCCTCTGGGAACAGGCACCCCTCCCTCAGCCATGCCCGCTGGAGTTGCTGCAGCTGCAGAGAAGCGCCTCTCACCGGGCCTCACAGTGCTGTGGTGAGAGAGAGCTGCGGGGAGTCTTGTACCCCAAACCCTTCACCTTCAGCCCCCCTCCAGGGCCTGCATCCCCAACCAGAGCCCTCGCCCAACAACCCAACTGTCTGCCCTATCTGCGAGCCCTCGTTAGTACCCCACATCGCCAGCTCCTCCCCTTACCTTCAGCCGGAGCCTGCCTCAACCCTGAGCCTTCTCCCTTATCCCAGTCCTTCGGCCTCACCCCACTGTCCATGTGCGGAATGCCTTTTGTTGTGTGAGTCATCACCTCCATATTGGTGACAAAAGTCGTGCACGTGACAAAAGTCGTTCCGCACGCGAACATAACGAATGAGAGGGAGGCTTTTTTAAACCTCAGCAGTTGGTGGCCGACTATCCCAGTTCTCCTGAGCCTGGACGGTTTTGGAGTGACTGGTAAGTCAGGCTGACAATGCGCAGAGGTACTCGCAGCTCAGCAGAGAGTGCCGAGGCTGGATTAGGAAGGAATCGCTGGTGAAGCCTGGCTCCTAGGTATCCCAACTGGCTCTCCAGAACAGGCCACTTTGAGGCTAGTGCTGGATGGAGCTGCAAAAGTATTGGCCCTTGCTAGGACAGGAGACGGGACCCATGGATCCACCCACCTGGGCCCTGGCACCCAGGAAGCTGGGTTTGAGATCAGTGGGTGGAGTCTCTCTGCCAGATAGGCAAAGGAGCAGGTGGTGGAACGAGCAGAGTAGGGAGACAGGATGCCATGGTGAATAGACTAGATGACAAAATTGACTTGATCAGCATAAGCACAGTCGCAAGACAGAAATATTCTGATTTGGGGTGTGCACACTTAGGGTGCGTCTATACTGCACCGTTATTTCGAGATAACTAGCATTATTTCGAAACAATGTGAGCGTCTACACAGCCATTCCATTATTTCAAAATAACAGACAGCTTATTCTGAAACCTGTAAACCTCATTCTACGAGGAATAACACCTATTCCAAAACAGCTATTTCAAAATAAGGCATGTGTAGAAGCTCCACTGCTTCTATTTCAAAATAGCCCCTCACCAGGGCCAATCTAAGTTATCCTCCCCAGTGCCTCCTGGGGCTCTAAATTGAGATAGCACGTCTACATTAGGGAAGCCTGCCTCGGATTAATTTTGAGGCTTCCCTGCAGTGTAGACGTGCTATTTCGAAATAAGTATGCAGTGCAGACATACTAATGGGTATGTGGGTATGTTAATCTATGGGTGAAGGGAGGGAGTCATAGTCAGGCCTTACCTCAGCCACTGGTCACCAGGAGGCTCAGACAGAGAGAAAGGAATTGGGAGAGGCTGAGGAGAAGAGATATGCTGAGAGCCCCCTTCCTTCATCAGTCCCTGTGTCTTTCCCTCTGCATTTAAAGGTACAGACACTGGGCAGGGTCCTGAAAACTCCCTCCCTTGACAGCACCGTGTCATTGGCGGAGTGGCCCCGTCTGTCTCCATGCAGGAGTGGAAGTTGTTTGACCTTTCCCCAGGGCACAGAGAGCTGAATGGAGCTGGTCTCAGGAAAGAGGAGGGAGGGAATTAAAACCCAACCCAAAGGTCAGGGAGTTTATTTCCAGACTGTGTCTCCCTCTCACACCTCGCTGATTAATAATTGAAGAAAATATATTTCTTTGCCGTCTTGGTATAGATCAAAGCGTGAACACAGCGTCCATACTCCGCCCCCGGGAGGGAGCAGGTCCATTGGCTGGATGACGCGGTGAACAGGCTGCAGGAAAGGGGCTTTGGCCTAGCTCAGGGAAGGGAGGAGGGGATGGGGTGAGGGAAGTCCCGAGGAGACTTTCAGAAGTGCTCAGGGTTGGCCTTGATCTGCTCCCGTCACAGCAGGAGATTGAGACGAGACCACAGCAGTGGGGGCGAGGCCTGCGCCCCCGAGAGAGAGAGTGGTTGTTCAGAAAAAAAGGCTGGTGCATTCCTCATGCTGGAAACCGGCCACTCCTGGGCAGGCCCGCGCAGCCGCGCACAAAACATTCGGAGCCCGCCTCCCTCCTTTGCAGCACCGCGCAGTCGCACTCACCTTCCTGGGCCTAGAAGGGGGGTGGTGTGGCTGCTCTCATGGCCGGGGCCGTGTGGTGAGTGGGGACAGGGATGAGGCTGAGGCCACAAAGCCATGTTGGGAGGTGGCTGCCGCCAGGGATGAGGCCACATGGTGGGTGGCTACTGCCGCCTGGGATTGGGGCCATGGGGCTGGCTGGTGGGCGGCTGCTGCCACCTGGGATTGGGGCCATGGGGCTGGCTGGTGGGCAGCTGCTGCTGCCAGGAGTTGGGGCTGTGGGGCTGGAGGTGGGAGCAGTGGGAGGCGGAGGAGGAAACAGGGTTGCGAACAAGCGCACATGCCCTCAATATTGGTGCATGAGACAAAACTCACTCCGCTCACACAGAGAAAACCTTAAAGGGAACACTGCTCCTGGGTTCTAATCCCACCTCCAAGCCCCAACTAAACTTCCATCAAGGCCTCGTGTGTTCCCACCAACCGTTACAACGAGGCAGCATTTTCCACCAAAAAATTCCTGACCCGGCATTTTCCCAGGCCCCTCTGTACAGTGGGAAGCGTTGGGTTCTCATGTGCTGTAGTTCTCATATGAGCAGAGGCAGTCATTTTGTTCTGTGACAACAACCCTCTTCTACGGTACGACTACACTAGGAAATTATTTTGAAATAACTAAATTCGACATAATAACTCCCGAATAACAAAATCGAAATAGTGTGTCCCCACTACAGGGGAGCCTCGACATTAGTCTGAGACAGGCTCCATTATTGTTATCGATTTAGAGCCCCCAAGAAGCATGGGGGAGCAATTACTTCAAGTGACTTGGGGGAGTAGTTATTTTGAAATAGCAGCAGCGGCGCATCCACATGACCGCTATTACGAAATAAGTGTTGTTGCTCAAGGAAAGTGGGAGGACAGATTTTAAAATAACCAGCCTGGTTTTTCGAAATAACGGGCTTGGTAGTGCGGACGCTCCGCTTATTATTTCGACATAAGGAGGGTTATTGCGAAATTACTCCCTAGCGTAGAGCAGGGACTAGTGGAGATGCACTCACACTCTGGGCCCTCTCTCTGTCCCCTGTCCTTCCCTGTCACTTTCTTTCCTCTTCAAATGAAAGCCCCAGGAAAGCTCAGCCAACATCCTCTTGTGAGCTGTGCATGGAGAAGCACAGCAACGCTCATCTTTGGTGGAACCAGGAAGCACCGGGAAGTTTAAGGGACATTCCCAAGGGAATTGCAGACCCTCGAGGAGCGCAAAATGGAGGGCACAAGGCGAACGTCTGGACTTTTTGAAGAGCACCTAAGAACACCTGTCACTACGCTGTGGGTATCTAAACAAAGGCAGTGCAGACAAAACACTAGCCAGGGCCTGAATTCTATTCCCAGCTCTCCCAAGGAGCAGCTGTCTGACACTGGGCAAGTTGCTTCTCTGCTGCTCCCCCCGTCCCTCCTCCCCCCGTCTGCCTTCTCTGTTTAGACTGGATGCTCTTTGGGGCAGGGACTGTCCCTCACAATGTATTTGTGCAGCCTCCCACACTGGGGAGCTGGTCTTGGGTGGAGCCAGAATAATGAACATTGGATTTGGCCAGTTATATTTTCCTTTATTTTTGACTCCCTGTGTTGTATTTGCCACCCAGCACTACCCCCTAATATTTGTCTGAGGTTAGCACCCATTATCTCCAGGCTCTTGAACACTGATTTATTACGCTCTTGCCCCGTGACTTCCAGCTCCCGAGTGTCTTGTATGGGATTGTGGAGCCCAGCTCTTAATGCAGAAAATAATTGTTCTGTCTTGCTTCTGGTAGGCAGTAGGACAAGCTCTGAAAATTCTTAAAAATGGGGTGTGGGGGAACACACATAATGAACAGCTGATTGGGAATCTTCAAGCTGCGTTTACTATAGACAATGCAGTGAAGGTTGCATTAGAAATACCGAGGTAAGATGGATACATCCCCTTCTAGACATGGATCTCATATATTAGTTGTTCAGTGTGTGTGTGTGTGTGTGTGTGTGTGTGTGTGATGCATATGTCGATAAGGATGCATGAGCATGTGTGTGTATTTTTACACACCTACACACACAGAGTGAGGTGTCAATTACAGCTCCAGAGCTAAGGCCAGGCTGAGTTTTACACAAAAGCAGAGTTTAGCCTCTTTGTTATGTCTGAAGAATGCCTCGTCTATTGAGAGTGGGGTGTGTTTGTGTGCGTGTGTGAGAGAGAGAGATCAAGAGATGAAAAGGGGTATATAAAAGCCAAGCATATAGATCTGTGTGTACGCAGATATATGCATATACACATCTGTATATGTGGTTGTGAGATCATGTGTATACAGATGTGTGTATGCATGTATCCATGCACCTGAGTATGAGTGTGTGTGCACGTGTGTGCATATTTGTGAAATACTATATTTTGCCCGCGTAGCTCTTATTTAAATATAAGACAAGGAAAAACAAAAAGGATGTGAGCAGCTCCTATGAAATATGCTTCCTTGGTTTCTGGCCGCTGTATTCCAGATCCCGCCCCTTCTGGTTAAATAAAGCTTTGGGCTGTGAGGAAACCCATTAGAGTCAGAGGCGAAGGTGTGGGATTGAAATGTAGGACAGCGGCCGCTGCAGAATGTGGTTGTGTCGGATCGATGGAAAATCAATACCGAGCCTCTGTTGTGTGGGTTCCCGCCAGGCCCTTCTGTCCTGGCAGCTCCCACACCCGCTGGCTGCTCTGGTCCCCACACAACCCTCCTGCTGCCCCCTCCCACTCAGCCCTTGTCAGGCCAAATTTTGCTACGTCCGTTCCTGTAGCCAACCCCCCCTCTGTCAATGCATATGCACACATGCACGCGCACACACACACACACACATAAACACACACATGCACACACACACACATGTGTACGCACGTACACAAACACACATGCACGTGCACGCACATATGCACACGTGTGTATGCACACACACACACATGCACGTGCACACACACATGCAGATGCACGCACACACACACACACACACACACACACACACACACACCTTTTGTTGATATGGAGAGGTGAAGGATTTATGCAGCAACCGAGTTCCATTCTGCACAAACATCTCTTTGAACCAGGACTCAGGGAGATGCTTCCAAGAGCCAACATCAGGCTGTGATCCCCCTGGGAGACTGAACCAGACCTCCGGATCTAGACAGAATGTGTGTGGGAGTGTGTGTCAATGTTCCCTCTAGTTTTTTTAATCCAAAGTGCAGAATAAATGTTATGTGCACAAAGGCATGTGCAAATGTGCACCACCCATAGAAACACATGCTGCTGGCTGTTGGAGGCTGTGGGTGCTCTGCTAATCAGCTGGGCAGCATTGGACTGTCTCCTGGTTGGACGCCCAAGTGCTCAGCTTACAGGGAACACTGGTGTGTGTGTGTGAGAGAGAGAGAGAGAGAGACCAGACCAGACCAGAACTTCCTCTGAGCTCTTGGCGTTTGCACAAAAGCCAGGACAGGTCCGCACTCAGACCCAACCCATCCAAAGGGATTTTCTTTCTTTCAGGGCCATTTTCAGTTCAGATCAAAGAAAAGCTGACCCCCCAGGCCAGCCCACAACTTGAACGGCACCTTCCTTGTAGGCTCAGAAATACTCTCCCCATCCCCTGTCCCTCCCCCCCACCGTGTGTTTAGCTGCTGTGCTGTCTCCCAGCCCCAGTTGCTGTTTCATGTAGCTCTTTGGTTCTTATCTGCAGTGAGTTCTCAAGAACAGAGTCCCAGGGCCCCACTGGTTTTCAGCCCAGCGTGGGAACATGGCCTGAGCATGTAATTGATGCAGGGGGGAGCTGGGTGCATTTCTCACAGCTCTGAACTCTGCCCCAGAACTGAATTGCCTGATGCTGCAGGATGGAGCAAGAAACTAACTAGGGGAACCCTCTTCCACAACCTTGGATGGTGTTCCGGGGTCGTGGCCCTACTAAGGCAAGGGGGAGCGATGGTCAGGTATTCCCTTCCCCCGCTGTTCCCTAGCTCCCACCTGCGGGTCAGAACCTTGATCAGGCTCCCAGGCCCGTCCTGCTGAAGCTGCCCGAAAGGGGGGAAATTTGTCCTAATGGTGTGGGTGGCCTCAGAGAGGAGCCGGTAGCCTCCCTCTCTCTGTGGTCACTGCCAGTTTGAACGGGCAGACTGCAGAGGAGGACGACCAGCGCCCACACCCCGTCCTCTGAGACAGGCGGAGAGACAGAGACACAAAGGGATCTATCAGAAATGATGGTTTAATTGGCGCGAGGTGAGAACAGCACTATTTAGCCACAGCTGTGCATTGATGGATTGATCCAAGTCTAGTTACTTTATGTTCATGACATTCAAAGGGCTCCCAGCCAGCGTCTCTCAGCCGCGGTGATTTCTACTGGACCGAAGCTTGCCTGGCTTGGACGGAACCGTCCAGCCTATGGAATGGGCTCGGGTATGCAGCACATGCCAATCCCGCATGGTCCGGTGTGTAACGGTCTCTTACTTCTTGCACAGCAGCCCGGGGTTGTCTAGGTCTGGGTCTCACACTGCCATGGCCTGATGTTACATGCCAGAAGCTCCAAGCCAGGACTTCCCTGCTCAGAGGAACCAACACTTCAGGAGTCCACCCCCCGGCGGGCAGGAGAGGATTACTGTTGTGGAGAAATGGATGAGCACAAAATCTCTATCATAGAATCATGGGATGGGAAGGGACCTCGAGAGGTCATCAAGTCCAGTCCCCTGCCCTCGCGGCAGGACCTAGCACCATCTGGACCAGGGGTGGGCAAGACAGTGTCTGTGGCCCGGATCTGGCCTGCCAAGTCAATGGATCTGGTCCGCCCCTCCCCCTCCACTGCCCCCAGGCCAATCGAGACCTGGGGATGGGGGAGCGCGTGAAGTCTCCTCCCCGCACCAGGTATTTTGGTTTACTGGCAGTTCCACCAAACCAGGGGCATGCGGTGGAGGGGCGGGGGAGAGCTGTTTGGAGGGTTTGGGGTTTTTTTTTCCATTATCATTTTTTTAAAAATAAAATGGGGAGGGGGGGATTTAGAAACCAAAAAAATCATTTGGAGCCAAAACCCAACAAAATGGGTTGGGGCTGCTGGAACGTTGTTTCAATCAAAAGAAGTCAGCAATCGAGTTGAATCCCTGTCTCCCCCCCTCCCCGAAAGTTTTGCTTGAAAAATGTCACCCAGATGGATGCGTCTGGAACCCCCTCCCCTCTCCTAGGCCCCCTCTCCTAGGAGCCTGCCACATTTAAACCAGGGCCTAAGCATGACAGCCTCTAGCATACCAGCTGGAGGTCTCAAACGTCATTGATCTTGGGGTCAGTGCCAGTCCTCAAATCCCCATAGCGGGCCAGTGGGCACCCCCCTCTAGCGGGGCTCACGGGGAGGGGCATGAGGCTCCACATGTTCCACCCCCCACACATAGCCCCAGGGGTCCCCACTGCCCCCATCCGGACGGTGTGTGCAGAGTCATCATGTCCATAGGATGGCTCAGGGTGGCCGCTCCGGACCCCATGCTTTGGGGGGCTCCACAGCGGATGCCCCCACCGCCCTATGGACGGGATGGTGCCCCATACTCAGGTTAGCCTATGGGGTCCTTGCAAGGTGGAGCCAGCAGCAGGGCTCGGGCCCCACCACACTTGCCGCAGCAGCAGGAGGCTCAGGGAAGTGGAGCATCATAGCAGCCGGCTCTGCTCCACCACCCTCTCCCAGGCCACGTCGTTCAGGAGAGGGGGCTGGAGGAAAGGGGTTCAATGGGGGGAGAGGGTGGAGAAGGGGCGGGAAGAGGTGGGAAGAAGGGGAGCAAGGGTGGGGCTTGGAGGAAGAGTACAGACACACCCCCAGGCCACAGGGACGCCCATGCGGGCCAGATTGTGAACCTGCTCAGGCTGGAGGTGGCCCCGTGAGTTTGAGACCACTGCTTAAAAGAGCAAGAGTGTCCCTTCTCTACACTTCCTCTCCTCTGCTAGTTTTGCTACGAAGTCAGGCCGACCAAATACCCACAAGTCCCTGGGGTGTCCGGTTCAGAGAAGAGCATTGTAACCTCACAGTCTCTTCCTTCTGGTTGCTGTGCTGCACTGGGAGTACCATGGGCTATGTCTTGACTGCAAAGAAAAGTCGGAAAAAGATACGCAATTTGCAAACTGCAATTTGCGTATCTTTTTCCGCTTTTCTTTCAGAAAAGGCTTTTCCAAAATTTGGCCCATCTACATGAGGCCAAATTTCGGAAAAAAACCCTTTTCCGGAACATCCCTTCTTCTTCATAAAACAAGGTTTACAGGGATGCCGACAAAACAGGTCCACTGCACCCCACATATCCTGTCATTGTGTAACCATCACTGGGCAGATTTGAATCTGCGACCCTCTGGAATTTAGTGTAGGAGCTGCTACAGCTTGAACTATAAAGCCAGCTGCCTCTCAGCTTAAGCTGTAGAACTCCTGTGTTCTTCTTTCTCGCTGTAAGTGGTCTAAGTGCCAGTATGTGGGACAGTGAACCACACTTGGGCTATGTCTACACTCGCGGCTTCTTGCACGAGTAATATGCAAATGAGGCTAAGCATGGAATATCGCCGAGCCTCATTTGCATACCTAATGAGCCACCATTTTTTTCAGAAGAGGCTCTTGCGCAAGAAGGAGCGTCTACACTGCCCCTTCTTGCGCAAGAGCCTCTTCTGAAAAAAATGGTGGCTCATTAGGTATGCAAATGAGGCTTGGTGATATTCCACGCTTAGCCTCATTTGCATATTACTCACGCAAGAAGCCGCGAGCGTAGACATAGCCTTGGTGTGTGGGTTACACCTGCATGGAAAGAAAACTTTCATTCCCTGTTAGCAGTAGAGGGCCTATGGCTCACAGCAGCGCTGTTCTCATTCCTTCCAGCAGGTGGCAATGGTGCACGGGCCTACCAGCTGGCTCACTGCACCATGGAGAACAGGCAGCATGAATGGATGCCATAGAGATAAAACGATTCAGGCACATCTAACATCCGTTACACCCCCACCCATGTACCGTCCTTGCACTAGGGATTTCTGCTGCTCTGCGACTCTGGAATATGGATTCCCCTTGTAGAAGCTGGCATTAGCCTGCTTCATGAGTCTGGCTAGTAAGAACTGAAGCCAACGCTGCCAGCTGAGGTTCCTGTGGACGCTAACCCTCCCCCCTCCACCAGCTGCTTGCTTTGATTTTTCATGGGGCTGCTGGGCTGTCCTCCCGGCCGGAGGAAAACCCCAGGGATGTGCTGGGAGTGGAGAAGCTGTAAAAGCTCCATTAAACAGTCAGTTTTATCAACCTCGCACACATGAACACGAGAAAACCGTGACATGATCAATCAGGTCTGAAAATTAATTATGATTACACCCTGTAATCTCGATTATGATTGGTTAATTGATTCACTAGCCCCTTGCAGCTGCAGTCCCTACATAGGAATTTGAAGACTCACGCCACAGTGGCTGGCATTGCTGCTGTTTGGGCTTGGGGGCCTCAGGAGAACAGGACTGCCTTGGAAGGGAAGAGGCAGATTTCAATCCAAAGCAGCTTCTCCAGCCCTGCCCCCAATTTACCATCCAGCTTCAGCTCTCATCAATTCCCTACTGAAGGCCGGGCTGCTAGTGAAACTGGAAAGCAAAAGGGAGTCTAATATGTCTTTCCACCTCGTTCTTATACAGAGATTTTCATCTCTAGATTTCAAAGCTGTACACACAGAAGGGCGATACCAATGTCCCCATTTTGCAGGTGGGGAAACTGAGGCACAGAACAGGGCCGTGACTTGCTCAAGGTCACACAGCAAGCCAGGGAAGCTGAGAATATGGCACGGAACTCCTGAGCCCAGTCCAGTGGTCCACCCACGCTAGACTCCCCTCCTCCCCTCACCTCCGAAATTCATTTGAGCTGGCTCTGAGCGCCCCATCAGAACACTGTATCCCTCAGCTGGCCTACCTCTTGACTTTTGATATTGCCTTTGCCCAAGGAACGCAAGCACAATTACTTGCGCCTGGAAATGGACCCAGTTCCATGCCTGCCTGCTCACTTTGGCTACATCTACACTGCACAGTTATTTTTCTCCACAAAGCTGTCCAGCAAACTGCGTGGAAACAGGGGGGACAGAATGAATTGCCCAGTGCCCCAGTGTGTCAGGGATAGAGCTGGGAAGAGACCCCAGGGCTCACAGTTATTCATGCGGCAACGAAGCTAGCCGAGCACATTCGCTCGCTCGCCGAGTCCAGGCGCTTGGACTGCAGCCCTTACGCAGAAGTTCGAGCTGCCAATCCAGCTCCAGCCCCGTTGGTCTCTGGCCTCCTGTCTCTCACTGGGAGCAGCAGGCGCCTGCACCGTGATGTGCTTCATTTCTAATGGAGCCCGGCCTGCCCTCCCGCAGGAGAGGAGTTGTTCTTCCTGCCCCTGAGATGCAGCCGCTGCTCAGACGCACACGGCAGCCGTATAGGAGGGGGAAACTGCCGGGGGGACTTAGGGGAACACAAGGTCAGGCCAGTTCATGGAGCCCTGCTGCTCTGCGGACGAGAGAAAACCGGAGGTGACAGGAGTCAGACAGTCCCAGCCTAGGCAACGCTGCTTTGCTGCTGAGCTGATGCACTCACACACCCCCTGCTCCTGTGCTGGTGATTTGAATTGACTTTCTATTGGAATCAATGCGGGAACGTTCGGCCGGAGCAGGCTCTGCCCCGGCAGGGGGATGGACCGGGTGAGCTCATGGGCTTTTTGCATGTTTAGATCCTGTGAAGAACGTGCCCAAGGGCAGCTGCACTCGGTATGCGGAGCAGCAAACAGGTTAGTCTGATGATCAAATGGAACAGGCCAGGAGCTCGTTGGCACCCTGCAAACACATCCACTTCCAAGAGCCGCAAGGTCACACTGGAGTGGGCCTGCGAAGGACAGCACGAGGGCTAGCTCTGTCTGTGCGCTTGGGCATCAGAGGCAGGGCTGGATTACCCAATAGGCAGACTAAGCACGAATTACATATGGGGGGGGCACCATAATCTTTTCAGTGCTTAGGGCCTCTAAAGGTCTTAATCCGGCCCTGATCAGAGGTGACATATGTAGATGCACAAAGGCTGCGTCTAGACTGGCATGATTTTGCGCAAATACTTTTAATGGAAAAGTTTTTCCGTTAAAAGTATTTAGAGCGTCTACACTGGCACGGATGCTTTTGCGCAAAAGCACATATTTTGCGCAAAAGCATCTGTGCCAGTGTAGACGCTCTCTTGCGCAAGAAAGCTCCGATGGCCATTTTAGCCATTGGGCTTTCTTGCGCAAGAAATTAATGTTCCTGTCTACACTGGCCCTCTTGTGCAAGAATACTTGCGCAAGAGGGCTTATCCCTGAGCAGGAGCATCAGAGTATTTGCGCAAGAAGCACTGATTTTGTACAGTACAAGATCAGTGTTCTTGCGCAAATACTCTCGGCCAGTGTAGACAGGCGGCAAGATTTTGCGCAAAATCTTGCCAGTCTAGACGCAGCCAAAGTGTCTGAATGATTGTGTGATGGGGCATCTGCCCTGCCTTGGCCTTTTAAGGGTAAAACCCAGCCCTGAGAGAGGGCTGGAGAGATGGAGCTGGCAGCTGAGGCAGAGACAGCCAATTAGGGCCCTGCTGGGGCTGTATAAATAAAGGCTCCAGCAGGGGTGGACACAGACTCACTTTTGCATGAGCTGTGGAGCAGGAAGGATCTGGCTGCCGGGCCGGGCCGGCCGGGCCGGGCCAAGCCAACCCAACCCAACCCAACTAGCTCAGGCCAGGCAAGCTCCCAGACTGCTGTGTCTGAAGCGAGGCCTGAGGCTACTAGGACTGCAGGGGGACAGCCATGACAGAAAAAGCAGCAGGTCCACACACCCTCTTGCCAATGAAGCATGGCCATTTCAGGCGGCAGTTTGACCCTAGGCAGGGGCGAGATGAAGTCTGGCAGTGGGTCACTGAGGCAAGTTTGGGATAGGGGGTATAGTAAGATGAAGGCCTAAAACAAAAGCCCATGTAGCCCAGGCCTGGTTTGAGGCCTGAGGTCTAGCTAACAATGAGCAACACTTGGCTAATATAAAGCAAAGCTAAACTGTGAGAAAGAGGCAGTCCCCTGCTCACAGTACTTTGCACAAACAGGGCTGAGAGTGTAAAACACTAGGGCTGTGTCTACACTGGCGCGATCTTGCACAAAAGCGGCCGCTCTTGCGCAAAAACTTGCTGCCTGTGTTCTTGTGCAAGTAAACTGACATTCTAATGTATGAAATCAGGGCTTCTTGCACCAGAACTCTGACACTCCCGCTCAGGAATAAGCCCTTTTGCTCAACTGTTCTTGCAAGAGGCTAGTGTAGACAGGTAACATGAATTTCTTGTGCAAGAAAACCCTATGGTTAAAACAGCCATCAGAGCTTTCTTGCACAAGAGAGCGTCTACACTGGCACGGATGCTCTTGCGCAAAAGCACATGCCAGTGTAGACGCTCTCTTCTGGAAGAGTTTTTGCACAAGAACTCTTCCGCAAAAGAGTTCTTGCTCAAGAAGCTGTCAGTGTAGACGTAGCCTAAGGCTACGTCTACACTCACGGCTTCTTGCGCAAGAACTTCTTGCACAAGGGTTCTTGTGCAAGCAGTCACGCGCAAGAAAACATCCACACTGCCATGTGCGAGCTGTGCTTTTGCGCAAGAGTGCCCATGGCAGTGTGGATGTTCTCTTGCACAAGAAAGCTCTGATGGCCATTTTAGCCATAGGGCTTTCTTGCGCAAGAAATCCCTGCCCAGCGTCCACACTGCCCTCTTGCGTAAGAGCTCCTGCGCAAGAGGGCTTACACCTGTTAAAAAAGAGCGTAGCTCTTGCGCAAGAAGCCCTCTCTTACCACGCCCTACTGTAAATTTCCTTGTGCAAGAGCGGGCAGGCAGTGTGGATGCTCTGCGGATTCTTGTGCAAGAACGGCCATACTTGCACAAGAAGCCGTGAGTATAGACATAGCCTATTTGGTAATAGGCCTGGATGTAGAACAGTAATTGGTATTGCTCATAAGTGGAAAGCACATGGTATCACCAGCTCACTAAAAAGACCTTGGTACCCACATTCCTCACAGATACAGACCCAAGTTCAGGAAATGGTCTAAAATGACAGCATGATGGCTGGAGATGATCTAATCAAACCATGAGGTACAGGTGATGGGTGCTATCAGGTCAGAGGGTGGTAACCTGACCCATCAGGAGTGATGTGTAACTTGTTTGTGCCTGTCTATAAAGTGATGTCTTATGGGACAGCCTTTGTCCAGCCAGGGGGCAGTGGGGGGTTTCCTATTGTTTGAGCTGCGTCCATTGTTATGGGTACATGTGCGTAGTGGTTCGGTAGAGTCTACTGACAACTATGACTGTACTTTGCTTAACAATAAACCTGGCTGGGCACCTTCGATCCTTATCTGATTTGTGGTCTTTGGGGGGGGCTCTCTTGGGTCTGTGGTGGTCATTGGGTCCACATCATTGAGCACACAAGCAAGCAGCTTTCTGGTTATCATCATTGACCGAGCCAGAGACCTGTTAGGACACCACGGCAGTAAATCCTGACCCAACAACAGCAGGTTGGGGGTTCCCAGATGGGGAGGACCCCAGAGTATGGGAGCCCTGCAGCAGCAGTACCCAGAGGGAAGGATGCCACAGTCTGGGAGGGAGGTGGGTTCTAACACAGAGGTGGAGGAAAAATAGGTAATAAAGGGTGAGATACCAGCCAGAAGGGGGCGCTCCAGAGCTGAAAAGCTACTTCCCAGAGAGTCCAGCAGGAGGCGCCTGTGATGGTGAAGCCGGATTACAGATTGTCTCCCTGATGAGCTTCTGGAGGCCCTGACCCCGTTGTGCTAGGTGCTGTACATAGGGAGGAAATCGAGGTGGGAAGTGCTTTTCCCATCCGGCAAACAATATCAGGATACCAGCGAGCCATCCCGAATGGGAGCGAAAAGCCAGAACTCCTGAAAGTTTTGATACACCAAAAAGCTGAAAAAGTTTTCTGCTTGGGTCATTCTGGATGTTTTGTTCTGAGCATTTCAAAACATTTTGTTTAGATGCAGACCTTTTTTTTTTTTACTCTAATTAGCTTAGATGTCTAAGCAAAAAGTGGGGCTGAGCAAGAAAACTGGATATTTTGGTTTAAAAAGTATCAACATGAATCTGAAATGAAAACACAAAATGAAAAAAAAATCAGAGTTGAAAAATCCATCAAACCCCACCCTTAGTGGCAAACAGGTCTGCTGGCGAAGCAGCAGCATTGTCTGAGGCTGAGCCTCAAATTTCCTGCCCACCTCTAACAGATAGAGATTCTCCGGCCCCCGTGTGTTTGCCATCTAAATAAAGAAGATGGAAAAGTGGCACAGAGAGCAGAAATATCTTGCACCAGGTCAGTGACAGAGCTGGGAGCAGAATGCAAGACCTCAGCCTACAAGCCCAGTGTCCTAACCGCTACTCAACACTGCCTCCCCATTAGTGGTGCCACTGAACACAGATTGTTTGCGATACAGATGAATAAAGGATGGGAAAAATGAAACCTTCTTGATCCTATTTTGCAGATGTGAAAGTGAGAGATTGAGGAATTAAAGTGACTTGCGAAGGTCACCAGTGAATGGACACTACCCCTGTCTAGTGCGTTGGCCACCGTCCTCTCTCGTGCGCATCCGTCAAGTTAAGAGGAGAAATAAGTCTTTGCAGGGTCAGGTCCCCCGATCTGCAGAACCTCCAACATTGGCAAAGTTACAGTCTGGATCTGAATCTTCCATCTGATCTGTGTCTTCTATTTTGCACGGCTGCCCGGCCCCCCTTCGAGCCATCTGCATTCTGCTCAGCCGGAGTCTCCATTTGGAATCATTTCCTGGGGGCAGCCAAGGAATCGGAGTAGTCAGAAAACAAATGATTTCAAATAAGCCAGTATTAATAGCATATTGATAAACAGAGTGGAGCATTGATGAGGTGGTGCAAGCGGGAGCCGCGTCCCGGGGAATCTCCGGGGGAAATTTTCCAAAGGCTGTGAAATATAAATAAATAAAGAGAAGGAATGTGTTTTATTGTCATATTTTGTTTGCCATCCCACTCGGAATCACTGAGGTTATTGACAGACGACCTGGAGAGCTGCCGGCTACCCTGCTACCTCCACCCTCTCTCTCTGCAGCCGGCAACTAATCCAGTGATTTATTTACTATCCATGAATACTGAGTGAAATCAGAATAATGGGGCACTTAGCCACGTTACTGGGAAATCACTATTGTGATGCAATTCACTGCAATTAATTAAGCCTTTTTTGTTACCATTATTCCTTGGTTTACATTTTGTTTTAAAGTCCCAACGATTGGGTGCATTGTGGGGAGGGCTGATTGCTCTGCCAGGAAGGCCTAGGCCTGCTAGAAGCTATCCGCACACGGCTGTAAGACAGCACCTCACTCCCGCCTTGCTCCCCCTTTCTCTGCTAGTCCATCCTAGATTCGTCCCGCATGCCACTCTGCCAACGCCACCTGTTCTCGCCCTGAATCTCCCCTCCTGGCCTCCACACAGATCCCCCCATGCAGTTCCATCCTGCATGGTCCCCGCTGTTCCTGCAGTCCCAAGTGTCCCAAACATCTCTCTGGGCGTCTCCCATGCAGCTAAGAAGGTGACCCAGCAATTGCTGGCTGCAGCACCAGTCGCTAGAGAGGCCCTGGGTGTGCACCAATCATGCCGATTGGCCCCAGAAACCCAGAGGCAGGTGGGTGGCTTTGTGCTACTTTCCTCTCCCACCCTGGCCTTGCACTGATGCGGCTGTAATGGCACAGAGAGTCAGGCCCGGGTCAGTCTGTGCGGAGCTGGTACAGATCCATACACTGGGGGCTTTCATCAAAATTTTCCAATTTAAATGTTTTAAGCACTCTTTATCTCGAGGGCAATAGGCAATGCTTTTCCTGATATTTCGCCACCTGCCCATCACCATGGTATCTGGGACACGCTGGTTTGAAAACAAAAGAACAGAGGGATCTATAAGTACATAAGAGTGGCCAGACTGTGTCAGACCAAAGGTCCATCTAGTCCAATATCCTGTCTGCCGACAGTGGCCAATGCCAGGTGCCCCAGAGGGAGTGAACAGAACAGGGAATCATCACATGATTCCACCCCGTCACCCATTTCCAGACAGAGGCTAGGGTCACCATCCCCACCCATCCTGGCTAATAAGTATTGATGGACCTAACCTCCATCAATGTATCTTGTTCTTTTTTGAACCCTACTAGGGTGCATCTACACAGCACTCTTGCCTCAAAATAAGCTACACAATTTGTGTTACGTAAGTTGCATAGATTATTTTGAGGTAATTTCTAAATAAGGCCTATTCTGAAACATGGTGCAATGAGGTTTACAGGGACGTTGGAATAGCAAGCCTGTTATATTTCAATATAATGTATTTGCTCTTAAGATGCAGAATAGCTATTTCAGGATACCACTGTTGGAAGACAGGATACTGGGCTAGATGGACCATTGGTGTCACCCCGTATGGCCATTCTCATGTTCTTATATAGAGCTGAAATGTATCTGCCCTGTTGCTGTAACTCACTAGACCCCACTCCCCTTCTAGAACTGAGATAGTGCCCAGGAGTCCTGACGTGGTCTCTCTTTCTCCATAGAGTTAGTAACAAAGTAAGAATATACATTAAAATTTTAAGGCTAACCAGTGTCCCTTAAAAACAACAAATGGTCTGGTAGCACTTTATAGACTAACAAAACAGGTAGATGGTATCATGAGCTTTCGTGGGCACATCCCACTTCTTCAGATGACTGGAGTGACTTGCCACAAGACATCAGAGTATGTTAGTGTTAGAGCTGAGTAGAGCTAACATTTATTTAATTTTCTTTCTTTTATATAGGAATTAGATACAGTGCTTCTGTCAGCCAATTGCTAAGCTGTCTGCCAAAATGTAGAGTTTTCCAGTGCCTTGGTAGCCCCTGGATAAAGATGATGCATGTGGGGGAGAGGGCAGATGGGGTTGGTTCCTCCCCTCCCCATTTGGTGCTTGGCTTGTACTGAGCATGCTCAGTAACACTGCTGAAGCCTCTGTCCTCAGACTGCAGCCCAGGTATAAAAGCCTGGAGAGAGGCCCAGTCTGGGCTGGTTGCTGAGGAGGAAGGAGGTGCTGCCCGAGTTCCTGCAGGTGAACTGCCAGAAGGACCGGCCCAGGAAACCAGCCAGTGATACACCAAGGCCGCAGCAGGGGATATGGAGGAAGGACCCTGGAAAGAGGCCAGCGGAGACTGGTAGGAAGTAGCCCAGGGCAGGACCTGGTGGAGTAGGGAGGGCCCAGGTCCCCCTACTACCTCCTCAATCCCCGAGGATTGGGGGGCCTGCACCCATTTATTAGAGACTCTGGCTGCTAGGCCGCACTGCCCTAGCGAGAGGATCATTGACTAGAGACTCCGGCTGCTAGGCTGCACTGCCCTGGTAAGAGGAGTGCAGGTGCATAACCACTGTTGCGTTGCAGGACATGCAAGGTTGGTTGTGGTCCCAAGAAGCCTAGGGACATGGCAGCTCTCCCAGGGGGCGAATGTATCACCCCATGAGACTGCTCTTAAAATCTCCAATGATGGAGATTTCACAACCTCTCCAGGCAATTTATTCCAGTGCTTAGCCACCCTGACAAGTTAAGACGTTTTTCCTAATGTCCAACCTAAACCTCCCATGCTACAATTTAAGCCCATTGCTTTGTTCTATCCTCAGAGGCCAGGAAAACAATTTTTCTCCCTCCTCCTTGTAACATTTTAGGTACTTGAAAGCTGCTGTCATGTCCTCTCTCAGTCTTCTCTTTTCCAGACTAAACAAGCCCAGTTCTTTCCATCTTCTCTCATAGGTCATGTTTTCAACTTTTACTCATTTTGTTGTTCTTCTCTGAACCTTCTCCAATTTCTGCACATCTTTCCTGAAATGTGGTGCCCAGAACTGGACACAATACTCCATCTGAGGCCTAATCAGTGCAGAGTAGAGCAGAAGAATGACTTCTCATGTCTCGCTCACAACACTCCTGTTAATGCAGCCCAGAATCATGTTTGCTTTTTTTGTAACAGTGTCACATTGTTTTTAGCTTATGGTCCACTGTGACCCCTAGATCCTTTCCTGCAGGACTCCTTTCTAGACAGTCACTTCCCATTTTATATGTGTGAAACAGATTGTTCCTTCCTAAGTGAAGTACTTTGCTTTTGTCTTAATTGAATTTCATCCTATTTACCTCAGACTATTTCTCCAGTTTGTCCAGATCATTTTGAATTATAACTCTATTGTCCAATAGACTTGTGACCCCTCCCATCTTGATATCATCCACAAACTTTATTAGCGTACTGTCTATGCGTTTATCTAAATCATTGATGAAGATAGAACTGGTCCCAAAACGGATCCTTTCAGAACCCCACTTATTATGCCCCTCCAGCATGACTGTGAACCATTGATAACTACTCTCTGAGAATGGTTATGCAACCAGTTATGCACCCACTTTATAGTAACCCCATCTAGGTTGTATTTCCCTAATTTATTTATCAGAAGGACATAAGAGACTATATCAAATGTTTTACCAATGTCTAGTTATACCACATCTACCACTTTCCCCTTATAACCCCCTTCCCACTTTTTGATCAGCCAGACACTATTTTGAAATAACTGCCTGCTGTGAAGACAAGGACTATGTTATTTCAGAATAGTGCTAGTTATTTTGAAATAGTGTTGCAGTGTGGACGTACCCTAAGATGCATTTCATCAGGCCCTGGTGATTTGAAGACATCTCACTTGGCTAAGTAATCTTTAACTTGTTATTTTCCTACTTAAACTTTCGGACCTATCTTCTTTTCTCCAGCATTCATTATGCTAGGCATCCAATCACAGCCAACCTTCTTGGTGAAAATTGAAACAAAGAAGTTAAGCACCTCTGCCATTTCCACTTTGTCTATTATTGTTTTCCCCCTCTTCACTGAGCAATGGGCTTACCCTGTCCTTGGTCTTCCTCTTGCTTCTAATATATTTGTAGAAAGTCTTCTTGTTACCCTTTGTGTCTTGAGCTAGACAGAGCTCATTTTGTGCCTTTGCCTTTCTAATTTTGCCCCCACCTACTTGTGTTATTTGTTTATATTCATCCTTTGTAATTTGACTTAGTCTCCACTTTTTATGGACTCCTTTTTTATTTTTAAATCATTCAAGATCTCTTGGTTGAGGCTGGTTCTGCTTCGAGGAGGGGGTTGGACTAGATGACCTCCAGAGGTCTCTTCCAACCCTAAATGTTTATGATTCTAAAAGTCCATTTAGACCAAGCAGCCCATCCAGACAGCTGTTCAGAATTCAAGCACATGTTCCCAGATGCTGTTTTGCAGGATTTCAGCATAAATGTCACCATAATGAAGTTAGGTGCAAGGAAATGGTTAAAAATAAAAGAAGTCTGTTGCTTCTCCTGCTGCATAGCTTTCCTTCCAGTCTCCTTGGTAATATTGTTCAACATGGTGTCATTTTTGTCCCAGCTGTAATTACACCCACTGTTCCAGTATAACTCTTTACCAAAAGGCATCACATGCTTCCCAGCTGCAGGTTGGAAAGAAAAGGAGGGGGCCGAGAAAAAGGGGGGGGGGGGGGAAATGTTCTGCAGACCCACATGAAAAGGAAAAAAAATCCAACGACATCCCTGACCCCGTCACCGGGTGTGTGGTCCATGCAAGCTGCTTGAAGACTTCCCCAATGCCCGCCTCTGATTAATGCAATTGACGCCCTTTGAATCAAAATGTCGCTATTGCTTTAACAGAGAGAAGACAAAAAATATTGGTGCCCGGGGCCCCATTGGGAGTAAATTCATACTGCTGTATTGATTCGATTTTTTTCCCTTTTGCCTGATTCCCACAGCCTCCTGGGTAATGAAGATTAAGCTCCCAGCTCTTCTGATATTACTTTGAAATGCAGAAACCCTCAGAAAAAGAGATTATGTGTGTTCGCTTCTTGGGAGACTGGCCGATATTGTTAGGGATGGACCAATATCTGCCTGTTTCTCCCCCTTCCCACTTTTTGATCAGCCAGGCTCTATGCGGGCGTGTGTATATATCTGTGTCTCTGTCTCTGTCTATAATGGTACGGACTCGTTTGATTTAACAGCGGGGAGTGTGGGTGAATTCAGGAGATGGACACCTTCATACCAGACCAATTAATTATCAGCACTGTTATGACACAGGCTAGATTTCCAGCAATGAGGCTGCAACTCCTAGGATCCTGGGTGAATCCAGAGTGGTCCCAGCTAGTTAATTCGGGATTTCCAGTGGCAGGGGGAGTTCAAAATCCAGGCCACAACATTGGAAGCTTGTCTTGCTGCTGCTCCTTTAACCATTGACTTTCATTATTATCAATCCAGGGGCCAGCCCATGCTGCTGCTCAGGTGGAATTTGCTCCACATAAAATAATCTAGACTAGCTGGGAATTTAAGAATTAATCAGTCACAGTCCGCAAAGCCCAGGGATGGCGGAACTCACTGCCAGGCTGAACACAAAAAGCTCCCCACCCAGCCTGTAGCTGTTTCCATCCATTTCCACTGACCCCACAGATGTTTTCCGTTTCAGCGTGACACACAGACAGTCCTGGAATCTGCCTGCATAGGTTGCAAGGATAGGATTCCACCCACCCTCATAAGCCCCCCTGAGCTAGGGGCTGTACCTATGCCCCAAGGGGCTTCCAGTTAAACAGACAAGACAGTGGAGTGAGCAAGGATTATTATCCCCACTTTACAGATGGGAAACTGAGGCTCAGAGAAATGGAATGACTTACTGGAGGTCACACAAGGCGTCGGAGGCAGAATTGGCAAATGAATCCATATCTGCTGGGCCTCCAGCAGCCACGACCATGCCAAATCCTGCCTTCCTTTCTATGCAGTGATTGCTGATTGACACCTGTCCAAGGACTCATCCAGCAAGGTGGTGAGTGCCGCCAGCTTCCGCTGAGCTTATATGGGGGCTAAGGTGCGCAGCGCTTTGCAGAGAAAGCCACTGAGTGGGGAAAAAATCAGGCCCATTGACTACGGAGTTTTCTCCCCTTTCACCCCTGAGCATCTAAGATCAGACTCAGCCCCGGCTTGGTGGGCAGAAAGGAACCCCCGGGAGGCGCGCTCGTTACCAACAAACCCTTGTCCTTGAGATCTTGGGACAGCCCGGGGTGCACAAAGAGTTATGGAATTTGGAATGTCTGCAAAAGCTTAAGACAGCCACATGCTCCGCTGGAAATGGATCGACCTTGCTCCAGGGACCTCCATGGAGCTGCGCCCATTGTACCGTCGGGCCAAAGAACTGTCAGGAGCTTTGGCTCTTCAGGCAAGGGGAGCAATGCAGCCCTTCTTGGAAGGATCCTGTTTAATTAACCCTCTGAGGACCCGGGCGGAAGATCTGATCCCCTGCAGTGACCAGCAATAAACCCAAATGGGATCGGCTTGCTGGAGACACTGTTGCAAGCACAAACTGGGCCGCTGACGTAACCCTGGTCTGGCCCCGGTTTTTAGTAATATTTGTGGCCCAGGAGTGTCTTGCGGGCCCAGCTCAGCTCAGGGCCCCATGGTACTGGGTTCTGCACAGATGCGGGCAGGCCCTGCCCCACAGAGCACACAAGCTGGAGAGACAAAGTGTGGGAGGAGAAGCAAAACAAGGGAGTGACCTGCCCCAGGGCACCCAGAAGGTCTGTGGCAAAGCTGGGAATAAAACACAAGCTGCCCGAGCCCCCAGCAAGGGCCCTGCTTTTGGCTGCTGCCTCCCCCTCTCAAAATAATGAGGGGTTATGCCCCCAGCATATCCGAGGCCTGTGCCCTGCCTGGCCAGAGCAGTCCCGGCAGAGCCCAACACCCTCCTGGAGGCTCAGCTACAGCTCATGGGGGCCACAGCTGGCTAGAACGGTAGTTTCCAAACTTTTTGTCTCATGACCCAGTGAAAGAAAGTTGTTGATGCCGCGCGACCCAACAGAATGTGACTGGAGTGTGGGCTGCGGGGTGGGGCTGAGGAGGGAGCTTTGGGGTGCAGGAGGGGGCTCCAGCTCTGGGGGGAAAGGGCTGGGGCAGGAGGAGCTTACTTTGAGTGGCTCCCAGGCAGCAGTGCAACGGGGGGGAGGGGCCCTAAGGCAGCTTCCTGCCTCCTCTGGCCCCCCATACTACCCCCAGAAGCAGCCAGCAGCAGGTTCCCAGCCAATGGGAATACGAAGCTAGTGCTCAGTCAGGGCAGGGGCAGTGTGCAGAGTCCTGTGCGCTCTCCCACACACACACCTAGGAGCTGGGCCTGCTGCCGGCCGCTTCTGGGGCACAGCCCAGCCTGTGGTGCCAGGACAGGCAGGAGCTGCCTTAGCCCCCTGCACTGCTCACCTGATCCCCCTGCACCAACGAGACCCAGCGCCCGCCACTCCACCCCCCAGTCCTAGGCCGCGACCCATCGTTTGAAAACCCTGGGCCCGAGGACCCTGGGAACAGCTAAAGTCGACGCCCTGTCTCAGGGAACGTTCTAGGCTGCACCAGGCTCTCAGCGGGCGTGGTGATGCGGAGCTGAGGCATCTGGAGCGCTCCTTGTGGTCCCTGTTCTGTGCGTCCGGCCTGTCCGCTGTCGTGTGGGAGCGAAGGGAGCGAAGGGAATCTCACTGGGTGGGGGAGGGTGCGAAGGGGGCTAGGAAGAAGGGTGGAAGGAAATTCGAGAACTGAAGTTCATCTGATCCCCTGCCTTGGGGTCAGTGTGGGGAAGGGAGGGGCCCATGAGCCATGGTGAGAAGCCCAGTTGAACATGGCTCTCCAAATGCCAGAGCCTCTTCTGTCGATGGAAGGGGCCTGGCCTAGTTCCCACCCCTTCCCCACTAGGAAAACCCTGAGTCCACCAGGGGCTTGGCGTGATGGAGGGGCCTCCTTGTCAATAGGCCGGGGATATAGGTAGCTTATCAGCTCCTGCTGGGGATGCCAGGAAGCGGCTCTCAAGTCCTTCCCCCCAGCGGGCGTGGACTTTATGGATGGGAAGTCGTTGCTCTCACGCTTGAGCCTGAGTGCCTTGCTCAGCAAAGCTCTCCTTGCAGGAAATGGGCTGCAATCCAAGGTCTCTGATCCTGCGAAGAGACGTGTGAGCAGGACACTTACTCCCATGTGCAACCCCACAGGATTAAAGGGGGCTCTACCCCGGACTAAAGACCCACATCCCTGCTGTTCCCTTTGTAAGGTGTAGCCTCAGTTTCTCTCTCTCCCTTTCAGTAGCCTCTCCTCTCCCTCCGGCCCATTCCCACAGATGTACAGACAAGGCCAGATTCTTCTACCTCCACTCCCATCCAGTAACCCCTTACCCCCTGGCTCCAGTGGGACTCTGGTTGACTAAGCTGCTACCTCAACATGAGTGAGGCTATCAGAACAGGTCCCTGAGCAAGGAGCCAGGGGGTTCCCGAGATGTCCCAGGGGAAATCTGATAGCTGGAAGTTTGTTTCCCTTCCCACTCAGAATGAAAAGGCCAAACTTCTTTCAGGAGGGACGTTCTGAACAATTTTGAGTCACAACACGATATAAAATATCCCCGCGGCATTTCTATGAACATAACTGCGCTGGCTCGGGTTTTGACGGAGAAAAGCGCCAGTCTAAACGCGATCTTGCGGAAAATAAACCCTTTTCCAGAAGATCTCTTATTCCTACTTGAAAGTAGGGTTTATTTTCCGCAAAGGGTTTATTTTCCGCAAGATCGTGTCTAGACTGGCGCTTTTCTCCGTCAAAACCCCGAGCCGGAAAAAGCGGCAGTTATGTTCATGAAATGCCACGGGGGATATTTAAATCCCCCGCGGATTTGCAATTCCGAAGTGTCTCATTAGCATCCCTTTTCCGGAAAGGGGTGCCAATGTAGACACAGCCATACTGTAGAGATCAGGTGAGATGTTTCCTTTTGATAAGGCTAAAACATGATATAACATATTACATGTAAGGTATAGTATTAAATATAATATATACAGATGGTGTGATATCATATTACATAAATACTATAAACATTGACGTGCAATTAAATGCGAAAGTCAAAACAAAGCATTTCCTCCTTATCCAAACAAAATCTCTTGACGTGTTCAGAATAAACCAAGAAAGTCAGAATCATTTGTGAGAATTTTATCCCTTGGAAAATTTCATTGAAAAGTAGCAAATGTATTCGGGTGCAAGCTTTCGTTGAGATACAACTCACTTCCTCAGAGGTTGAAGTGAGCTGTAGCTCACAAAAGCAGATGCCTTAATAAATGTCTTAGTCTTTCAAGTGCCACTGGACTCCTTGTGGGTTTTGCAGAAACAGACTAATGTGGCTACCCCTCTGAAGCCACTAAAAACTACGAGTTCCCAGGGAACATTTTTATTTTGATGATGGAAAACTCTTCCATCTAAAAACATTCAACCAGTACTTCTTCTTCTTCTTCTTCTTCTTCTTGTTTGTTGTTGTTATTTTATTATTATTATATTTAGGGATGCAATAGTATAGTCGGTATAACAATAGGCAGACGCTTATCAGTTAACCCTATCAGCCTCATGCATCTCCCCCCCCCTTCCCGGCGGCTCTGCAAGTACATTTTTTAGTGGGCTGGCTGACAGGTTGGCTCAGTCCCAGGCTTGTGCTGGGTCTTGGCATCAACCCTGCTGTGGCTCTGCACTAATAGGGGCCGGGGAACCGGCCTGCAGGTTCCCTGGCCCACTAATAATGCAGCGCCACAGCGAGGGTTGACTCTGGGACCCGGCGTGAGCAGGGACTGAGTGCTTTCACTGCTTACCCTTATTGATGAATCGTGTAGTCGACAACATTTTTGTTGACTACACGATTCATGAATTGGACGCTTCTTAGCATCCCTAATTTTATTATCCAGTCCTGGGCCATCCCGGACCATTGTTTTTTGTGTTTATTACAGCAGGGAGCTCTGTGCAAAATCTGGTGGGACAATGAGGCCAGTTTTCAAGACCACGCTGCACACTGATTGTTGAGCAGTGGGACAAAATTGAGCCCATGGGTAGAAGCCTCAATGGGAGCTGAGCTCTTTCCAGGATTTTGTCCCCAATGACTGGTTGCTGGAGGCTCAAAAATTGGGCTGAAGAGCCCACCGTCCTCAAAAGAATCACTGAGCACCTTCGAGCTCCATCGCTCATTTAAATCAACAGGAGTTGAAGCTGCTCAGAACCTCTCTGGAGCTGAGCTGTTCTTGCCTGGGCAATGAGACAGAACATCCTCCGTGTTGCCCTACATGGCAAATCTCTGTCTCCTTCCATCCCTGCTCTTCGTTGTCGTGGTTTGTTGGCAGCAGATACGCTCAGAGGGGTTCATGTCCGTTGTCCTGGGGCTTTGTCCTACATCTACGTCTCAGAGAGCAGAGGAGACATGAGTCAGGAGAGTCTGAGACTGTGGCAAACATTTCTGTGACCAGCCTTATTGTGAATTCACTGCTGGTTAAAGGCACTGGAGACATGGGGAGAGGGGAGCTATTCGGAGCTTGTGGTTGTACCAGGGGCCTTCCGTTGGGTTCACCACTGATGGACAGGCCCAAGTCTCCTGTTTAGGCCTTCTCCTCACCGGTGAGGACAGAAGCCTTTGGAGCAGAGAGGGCTGTGTGGAAGAAGCTTTTTTGTGCTGCGTCGACAGTGGCTGGATTTTCAAAGATGTCTACAGGGGCGCAGGCCTCAAATCCAATCCCATTGCAGTTGGAGGCCTCACTCCCTTGACTTCCTTCGACAGTCCCTGTCACAATTGGGGTGCTGCTTCAAAACACTTCCTCCTCCACTTGCCTGCTCCAAATGCCGTCTGGGCACCAAGGGCTCTTGCCTGTCTGGGTTGGGAGGCTGCCAACCTTGGGCCAAGCCTGCTGCGTTTGGAGACCCGTCTGCGGGTAGCTGGGATGAAAGTGAAGAGGGGAAGCTCCCGCCAACGCTCCCAAACCTTCCCCACGCCGTGGCTCATCTCAGCAGTGTGCTCTCCAAGCCCATCACGTGGGCTGGGCAATTTGCAGGCTCTCCTGCTTTTCCCTGTCCTAATAGGTCGGCTCTAACCATGTATGAAGTGATATTTCGACTCTTTATTTTTCTATCAATAAACTTTATTGTCCTTTTCTTGCAAACCCTTCAGCAATTAAAAAAAAAGAGGAAGAAGAAGACAAAGGGAGTTGATGTTTGACTGCTGGACTATCACTTAAGCCCTTGTTCCTGTTTACTCAGGGCTTATTAGAGCTCATTCAATGCCTATAGCAGGGCTAGATCAATAGCTGCTGGGAGCAAGAGCAATTCCGCTTGGCCACTGTAGCCCATGTTGCAGAATTGATCGGCTTGGCTGCTGCAATCTGAAAATCCATCTCTTTTTGCTCTCTCTCCCCAGTCGGGTTGCTAGGCAACGGGGGCTCCTTTGGGCAGTCATTGGTCAGTAGCAGCGGCCAGGTCTCCATGTCCCTCAGTGGTCAGTTGGTCAGTTTGGGCTGCAATCTGTCCTCCAGGATGGCTCCAGGCTTGCGGGGGAAATGAGGGGGGGAGAGAAGAAAAATCAATAGCAACTCACATTTAACCTTTCTTTAAAAAAAATCTTTTAGAAAACTATATTGACCCATTCCTTATCACTTTGTACCATTGCTGCCTCTTCTGCAGGGGGTTTGGTTTCCGAAACATGTACTTTAGTAGGCAGTGATAGCTTGATTCTGTTTCAAGGCAGAGCACTTTCTTTCTTTCTTTCTTTCTCTTCACACAAGTTGCACTGGTTTAGCTGAAGGCATACTTTTAAACTGATTTGGTTAACTGGGGTGCTAAACTCATGTGAATGCTCTTGAATTGCTTTAAACCTACTTTATGTCACCTTAACATAGTTTGGGAAGGAATCGACTTAAGCAAACCAATATAAGCCTGATTTAAATTGATTTAGTAGTGGCCAAACAAGACTGATTTTAGTTTGAAAGTTTCTTTTCTTTCTTTCTTTCTTTCTTTCTTTCTTTCTTTCTTTCTTTCTTTCTTTCGGTAAAACATATCACCCCAGCTACAATGATCCTAAGCCAACCATTCTTTTGGGGCCCATCTACATAACTGTCTTGCTTTCAGTCTTCAGTATTTGATCCTAAAAGTGGTTCTCGGAATCTGAACCCCTATTTCAAAGCCTATCAGCTAAGACCCAGGGCAGGAGTTAATTGTGCAAATTCTCTGTGCAATGGTCTCCCTTTCAGTCAGATCACCCTCTCCTTTGCAAAACAAGCATCGCAGCAGGCAGATTTCCTTTCTTGTTCCGAGGTGCTGTGTTCCTGGTTGTCTGGCTTGGCATGGGCATTTGAGACATCTCTTAAAACCGCTTAAAACATTGAACAGTCAGTGCAGGTCTCTGCCCCCGAGTTAATGTCACACACATTGGGTTAATGCAATTGCAGGATAGTTGCATGAGGGGGGTTTGGTGGGGGCCAAACTAATCCCTATTGGTAGGAGGATGGTGGGAAAAGTCCTTAGAGGGGTCACATGACACCTTTTACTTCTGGTCATGTGTCCATCTTGCCCCGAGAGTGTTACCTCCAGAGGCCTGGCTAATGGGAGTCGGGGATGTGGCTAATGGGGGTCAGGGGCGTGGTTAACAGGGGTCAAAGGTATGGCTAATGGGGGGGTCAAGGAGTAAATTAAAAAAAAATTCTTTGATGTGAAAAAGTGGGCCGTTCTCAACCCATTTCCCGGGCCTATTTTGATTGCCAGTCCACCCCTGGTGCAGGAACTATGAGGTTTCACACAATGGAGGGGCAGGGGAAGGAGGCCAATGGATTTTCCATGCTCAAAAACAGAGCTGAGCTTGGAGGGGCCGAAGGAGGGAGTGAACAAGGAGAGAGAATGAATGCCCCCCCCCCGAAAATCTATCCCAAAACACTCGTGATTGCTCCAAAAATGGGTTGTGACATTATACAGATGCAATGTTGTGTGTCCAGAACACCCACTCCAGCTGTAGTGACCGCAGGTGGTGCCTGTGTGCTACACTCCACTTCCATAATATCACTTTGCATACCTGCCTGTCCCCCCAGACACCTTTTCTCTCTCTGGCTACTCTAGACTGCAGGCTTCTCTTGGAAGATGCTTTTCCGGAAGAAATCTTTCGAAATGTGGACTGAGTGGCCACCAGGGCACCTGTGCTTTTTCCTGGAGGCCTCTTCTTTTGAAAAAACACTCTCTTCCGCGTCCACACATGCTTTTTTCCGAAAAAGCATTTTCGGAAAAAGGCTTCTTTCTCGTAGAATGAGGTTTACCACCGTCAGAAAAACCCCTCCGTTCTTTTGACTTTCTGTCGAAAGAACGCAATTGCAGTGTGGATGTAAGTGTAGTTTTTCCAGAAAAACTCTGCAGTGTAGACATACCCTCCATCACCTGTTACACATCATTATGTCACTGGGGCACCTCCCCCATTCAGGGTGTGTCTAGACTACAGGTTTTTTTTTTTAAAAGTGGCCTTTTTCCAAAAAAACTTCCCGTGTCTAGACTGCTACCACGTTCTTTCGAAAGTAAATCGAAAGAACGCGGCAGTTTTTTCGACCACGGAAAACCTTGTTTTACGAGGAAGAATGCCTTTTTTCGAAAGTGCTCTTTCGAAAAAAGGCGCTATGTAATGCAAACTGTGCTTTTTCAAAACAGAGCATCCAGACTGCTTGGGTGCTCTCTTTCAAAAAAGCGGCTTGCTTTTTCGAAAGTACTGGTTGTAGTCTAGATGCTCTTTTTCAAAAGAGGCTTGCCATCTAGACGTAGCCTCGGTAAAGGTCTCCCCCCACACACACCTTCCCTGACCACCTTCTTATGGCTAACATGCCTGTAATGTGTTGGAAGCAGAACGTTTAGGATCAAGTTCGGGCTGGTGTAATTTGGGTGCCTCCCTTATAAACCTGAACTGAATTTGGCTTTTGATGTGTAGAACAGGCAAATGTGTTCTTCCCCTCTCTCTTCCTTAGTAACTTCAGGAGCATGAAGGGGAGCCTAGAAGGCCATATCCACACACGTCCATATAGAGTGAATGAGTGTACGGGGTTACTCTTGGTTGCCCAGTGTTCTCTTCCTGCCACAGAGGGAATAAAAAGCTCGCTTTTTTGAATGAAACAAACATTCAGCTCATCCAGAGCCCAGGAAGTTTAGTTTCTCTTAGCCCAAGTGGGAAGAAGTTCCGAAGCCTCAGCTGGCCTGTTACCTGGGGAGCTCCGTGGACTTGAGCACTTTTGACTTCCGCGCAGGCAAACTGCGGAGGAGTAACACATGCACCTATTGCAACTTTGCCTTGGTGCTTTAGTATCAAGAGCTGCAAGTGCAGTACCAAGGTGGGCAGGGGCCAGTATCGCTGTTTTACCGGCAGGGTAACAAAAGACAGGAGAGTCTCAGACATGAATTTTCACAGCGGGGGAGCCGACAGCTGGGTACTTGACGTGAAGTGCCTACGGTCTTAATAAGGCGTCTAAATTAAGATCTTCACCAGCGCGCATGGCCCATAGCTCCTGCTGCAGCCAACAAAAGCCACCTGTGCTTATGGCCACGGTAAATCAGGGCACTTTTTTTTAATATCCCCCTTCCCCCAAAAATGAATGTAGACACGTCTCAGTTGGAAAATGTCCGGACAAATTAACTTAGCCAAAGTCAGACAGCAAATCAGTGGCAAAACCGAGCCTGAGTACCCTGACTCCAAGCCTTGTGCACATTCCACTTCAGCACAGCTGCTTCCAGAGCTATGGCACGCGCAGTAGACCTTGATGTTTACAGCATACGTCGATGATAAGCTCTTTGGGACGGGGGGGCGCTCTTTTTGCTCTGCATTTGTACAGCACCTAGCGCACTGGGGTCCTCATCTGTGACTGGGGCTCATAGGGGTGATCACAATATAAAGAAATGATCATCACTGGCTTGCCCACTGGACTGGGACTCAGGAGACCTGGTGTGTAGTCCTGGCTCTGCCACTGATGTGCTGGGTGACCTTGGGCAAGTCACTTTCCCCTCTCTGTGGAGGAATGCTGCTGACCATCTTTTTAAATTACTTTGAGAGCAATTGCTTTACCAGTGTTATAAAAGATCCAGGGATCACTGTTATCATTGTCTAGTGCATGCACTAGGCCCACAGTAAGCCATAGATAGGATCTAACAGCCTGCTCTGCATGTCAGCATGTGTTCTAATGAAGTGTTCGGTGCTATACACGCTATGGAAAGCAATAACATAGGCACTTCCATTACAGTACAGAGGAAATTAACCTCTTCATTAGCACAGGGCATCCTACCAGGTACAAGCTTGCCAAAAAGGAATCACGCTCCACACGCAGAATCACTGAACAGGGGTGAATTTAGCTGTGGGTCCATGTCAGGCCACACTGTAGATCAAGGACTGAGGTCCTTTTAGATGCAGCATATATTCTTGGCCCTATTTGTCTCCGTTTTTCTCCTGCCAAGTAATCCTCTTCCCTAATTTTTTAGTAATCCTCCTTCCTCTTACATCTAATTCTCATCCCTCCTGCCTCCCTCATTCAGTTATCCATTTCCCCACATCTCAGGCCTGGTAATTATTCTCCTGTGTAGAGAATCTGAAAGGAGCAAAGAGAGGAGAGAGAGGAAAAAAAATAACCTAGCCCCCGATTTTATTCCAGGACCTGAAGCAAGGCCTGAGGGGACTAAGGCTGCAGAGGCGGCCAGGGCAGGAGAAGGCAGCAGGCCCATATCCCCTTGCCAATGCTGAGTGGCCATGTCAGGCTGCAGTTTGCCCCTGAGGCAGGGGCTGGGTGACGACTGGCCGTGGGGTCACTGAGGCAAGGTGGGTACAGGAGAATTGAGGGTTCCCTGAGTGAGGAGGACCCCAGAGTGCAGGGACACTGGGCTGGACCGAAAGAAGACCTGCGCCAGAGGCTGGGACACCGACCAGCAGAGGGCACTCTGAGGCAGGAGCGCTGATTCCCCAAGTGACCAGCTGGAGGAGCTGTGGGGGTGAATGCTCGCCCGTGACAAGGTGGAGCCAGGTGATGGAGAAGTTCTGTGCAGCCATCTGCCAGATGTAACTCATTGTCCTCCTTCTGAAACGGCCTTAGAACTCTTTTTCCTTGATGCCAACAAATAAACCTTGACAGCTGCTAAACCACTGGTGCGCTGAACCCACGCGTCCCATGCTAACCAATATTGTCTCGTTATTTCCTTGTCCTCCCCCATGTGTCAGTATCCATCTAGCATCCCCGTCATACACTGAGACGATCAGCTGAGCCTAGCGCTCTTGAGCCTGCATCCAATTCTGTGGGTTTCTATCTGAGACATGAAGCTCTCTCGGCTGGGAGGGCTGTCGTACCTCTGTATATAGATCACCGTGCCCAGCTCTGCCCCCGTGGGAACAATGCACAACAAAAACAAGATGAATCAAATGCATGAAGTCACTTTGGGTTTATGCTATTGTTGTTGGGGGTTGTTATTCTGAGTTTACACCGTGTTGTTTACCTGCCACATGGTTCACGGAGCTTGAATCCAAATCTGGGATTTGCTATCCACCGCCCAGACCTTGCTACGCCTTCACCGATTTGAAAAGGCAGGGATCACTCCTGCTCCTGTCTAGGGGAGTCCCAAGGAGGCCAGGGACTTGTGTGATTAAGACCAGCAGGATTTGGTGAGACAGTTCTTATTGGTGTGAAAACAAATCAGTGGCCATCTTCAGAGCTGGTGGCCAGAAAAACTATGGTGACAAAATGGAAAGGTACAGGCATTAGCTTTTGTGGTATTGATAATTTCCCCCTCTGCACCTCCTGTTCCATGCCCCCCTCTCTCTCTCTCTCTCTCTCTCTCACACACACACACACACACAGACAATCACATACTTCCATTGTGTGTTCAGACCCTACATGTTCCATTCTAGTGTGCAGGGGTTTCTTCTGGGTAAAGAAAATAATTTAATTTCTGTCTTTCGGGTTAGAACATGTAGCCCATACTCTGGTTTCTGTTGCTCCAGATTAACACAGCGGCCACTCCTAGCAGAACAGGGCCCGGTGTGTTTACTTCCCTGTTAACCTACCCACCCATGATAACAGGCTGAAAAAAGAGGCAATGGTTGTCATTCTCCTAACTGGAATGCTCTGAGATCTGCCCCACGGAATCTTCTCCCTTTGTGGCAAGGAAGTGGCAATATTTCAGCGATGTCTTTTCACGTGTCTTTGCCATTATGTGTCCAAGTATTTTATTGTATTGGCTGCCCAACCTTCCATGGCCAGGGTCAAAGGACAAGGGTCAATTTGAGGGTTGACTCGTCGCCCCCATAAAGATTTTCCACTTTGCACTCATGATGTCAAGAGGCGTCAGTTTTAAGTGTGATCTAATGATCTTCCAAACCCACCCTCTTGCACGGAGTGCTGGGAGAGTGCATCGAGATCAGGTCCTCCCATGGATCCTAACTGTATGGGCTGAGCACAGAGGAGAGGTAACAAATATAGGAAAGAAAGACAAAGGGGCAAATCTAAGCAAGTGTGGGGTCTGTTGTGTTTGCTGTTGACTATAAGAGGAACCTTGGGATCTCTTGCGACGTTTTAGATTCTTGATTCCCTAGAGTCTCATCTTGCAGGTGCGACAAGCCAGATTCCCCTCTGCATCACACTAGTGCAAATCCAGAGTGGCTGAAGTGGAGAGCTACCACGGATTTACACCAGTGTAATGAGAACAGAACCTGGTCCTAAATGCCTGGACAAGTCCAAGCAGTGAGATCAGAGGCAGAGTTGAGCAAAGGATTGACTGATTTTTTTTTGCTTGGTTGCCAAGGCAGGAAATGGGAGGGGGGTTATTTTGGGTCAAATGAAATATTTCATTTCATTGGGGGCTGTTTTTAGCCCCCCCCCCAAAAAAATTAAATCTCAATGAATTAATTAGATGTTGTTTTGAAATGAAAAGTCAAAATACTGAGACTTTTTCAAAACTTTGGCTTTCTGGGGAGGTTTTTGATCAGGACTTTTCACTGAATTCTATGTGGATTTGCAAGTGCTTTTGGTTGACCTGAAACTGCAAGTAAATTGTGACAAACATCCCCCGGACTAATCAGAATCTCGTCCCCGCCCGCCACAACGCACTGACAATGGAAGCACATTGGCCAGGGCTGAGCAATAACATGGTGACTGTTCACCAGGGTTAGCCCTGGCAGGCCCCCATCACGATATTTCCCTGCATGGTTGCAGGTACTGGCAACTGCAGCTCCCATTGGGTGCCGATCGCTGTTCCCAGCCAATGAGAGTGGCAGGAAGTGGTGCGGATCAGGACACCTATTCCTGCAGCTCCCATTGGCCAGGAACAGCGATCCACGGCCGATAGGAGCTGTGATTGCTGGTATCTGTGGCTGTGCAGGTACATATAGAGGTGGGGGCCTGCCAGGAGCGAACCCTGGCAAACCGGATCCGGCCTGTGGGCCAGTATTTGCCCACCCCCGGGCATAGGTTCTACGTAAGGTTAAGATTTTGTCATGGTTATTTTTAGTAAAAGTCATGGACAGGTCACGAACAAAAGACAAAAAGTCACAGAAGCCCACAACCTGTTGGGGGGGGGACGACTGACAATTCAGGCCCCACCACATGGGGAGGGAGGGTGGACAGCTGACAGCTGAAGCCCCATCACTGCAGCGGGGAGCTGATGCTGAAGAGGTCGGTTAAAGTCATGGAATCTATGACTGATGAAATTGTATCCTTAGCTACACCTTTCCTCTGGGTGTGATGGTGTTCACTGCCCACTCACTCCGTAGAGTCCTGGAGACATCACGGCTTCTGCAGCCACTGGCATTCCCTCCCCACAGTCCATGGCCTTTCTCCTGCCTTTCCGCTTTGCACAAAGCTTACTCAGGGACCTGGCTTGGATTCCCTCACACTGGTGTAGAGCAGGAGTAACTCAGCAGAGCCCATGAAACCAGCATCAGACTCTGGATTGGGAATCGAAATGCTTTTCAGGATGCGATTGCTCCAGAGAAGTGAATGAATTAAAATCAATGTATCTTTTTTTAAAAAATGGTGAAAGGTTGTGTAGTTCAAGGTTGGATGCAAACTAAGTGTCCCTGAAGATATTAAAAGGAAGGGGAAAGTCACCAGGCAGCAGAGAATGATATCTTACTTCTGGCATTGGCTGGCTTATGAGCATTTGACTTCATAACCTTAGGTCTCAATTCATTATAGCAATTAAAATCTAACCCCATTCTTTAGAGCTGCTTAGGAATTTTCCAGTGACATTTTCTTTTTGTTTGTTTGGGGAGGAGGGGGGAAGTTGGTGGGTCTCTATCGTGGGAAACACTGATTTGTGCCAACTGGCACTGTGGGAAAGCGTTGGTTTGGGCTGATCTTCCGATTCAACATTTTTTGAGGAAACCCCCCCCCCCACAAAACAAGTTCTGAAACTGCCACAATGTCAACACCTCATCACTGTCCCATGGAGGGCAATGAGGTCACCTATAGGACTGAGAAGTAGGGATGGGCAGGAAATAGATTTCCCATCTGTGGTGCGGATACTCTCAAAAAGAAGCTTCATTTTCTATTTTGAAATCACTTTTTTCCCAAAAAACTATAGTTAATTTATGCTAAACCCTCTAAAAATTTGCAAAGACTGAAAGCAAAATAAACTATTTCAAAATGATCCAAGCAAAACATTTCCATTTACCTAATCAGATGGCTTATCACATCACACACATTTGTGAGATTTTGACCTTTTTGTCTTGATTCAGGATGGGAACAAATTTTGAAATCTCACAAACTCTTGTGAGATGGTGTGATACCGTGTTCATGCCCCACCCTGATGGGATGTAGAAATACTGACTGCTGATGAAGCACAGTTAGGGGGGAAAGTTGGGAAAGAATTGTAAAGGGAGGAAGTTTGTAGTTGCAAGTGGCTGCAGGGAGAAAGTCTAGTCAGTTGGGGCAAGTCTACACAGCAGGGCAAAAGTCAAATTAAGCTACGCATCTTCAGCTACATCAATTGCATAGCTGAAGTCGAAATAGCTTATTTCGGCTTTTGGTGCTGTCTACACATCAGGAAGTAGAAGGAAGAACGCTTCCCTTATTCCGCGTGAAATGAGGGTTACAGGACTCGGAGTAAGAAGTCCTCCAGCTTGACATTATTTCGAAATAACGGCTTGCTGTGTAGATGCTTTCTTTACTGTGTTATTGTTTCTTTACTGTGTTATCTCTACTGCACACTACGTTATTTTGAAATAACAACTTGCTGTATAAACATGTGTGACGACGCGTCGGGGTCCCCTGACTCCTGCACCCCCGTAATGGCATGAACAGACTCCACCAGCCCGTAGAATGGAGGGAGTTTATTCCTTCTCCAGGATACAGCACAGCACAGCACCGATGTAATCTGGTTACAGGGCAGGCCTAGGATGCCTCAGCCCCCCCTTGAGATGGGGGAGACTGGGCCCCTAAATCCCAGCCCCTGGCTTAGGCTGGTTCCTCCATGATCCCAGACAGAAACTAACTCACTCTCCTCCAGCCCTGCCCCCCAGCCCGGGCAGCAATCCACCTTCCTTTGTTTCTCTCCTTGGGGGGTAGCTGGTCAGACAGGTTGAGAGACCCTCTTAGCATAATGACTCATCCTTCTGGGCTGTGGTACCGATGGCAGCCATTGGGGATTACCACAGAGCCAGCATAGGAACTAGCCAGATACCCCCACTACGTCACAACATGCCCTCACAGAGGGTGTGTCCACACAGCACCCTAAACTTGAAATAAGATACGCAATTTGCACTATGCATAACGCGTATCTTATTTCTAATCTATTTTGAAATAGCTTATTTTGAAATTTGGCGTGTTTATCCAGCACCAAATTTCAAAATAATGTGCTATTTCGAACCATCCCTTAACCCTCAGGCAATGAAATAGCGCACCCATTATTTCTAAAAATATTTCGAAATAACGGGCGGCTTGTGTAGATGTGGGGTGGCTATTTCGGGATACCTCTTGTATCCCGAAATAGCCATGCAGTGTAGACATAGCCTGAGAGAACAGAATGAGACAGAGGAAACTTAAGGGGAAGAACAAGCCCTGAGATCTTAACCCTGAAAGAAGAGTCAAGCCGAGAGGAGCTGGGGGGACCGAAAGCCCGAGAAGGCAGGGTGAGAAGAAACCCAGGGAGACAACAAGGAGGGGACCGTGTACACCTTGGCTGATGGTTATAGGGTTCCGGGGCTGGGGAGCTTCCCCTCCCAGCCACTGAGAAGTGGTGAGGGCTGTGGCAGGCTCCCTTTGGACAGCTTGTTCAGTGATCCCTTGATACCCCAGAACAGCCAATGTAGGGCCCTAGCCAGAGGGCTGAGCCACAAAGGAACCCTCCTGTGAATTACAAGGGGGGAGGCTACCACAGTGACCACCACATGGGAGGCAGCTGCTACACCACGGTTTCCCAGCAAGAAATGAATGAAACCCACTGCAGAGGGGAAAACATGTCTCCGGCCCACCCCTGCCTTTCAGGCTTGCAACTGACCTCATGGCCTGCCAGGGCACTGTGCTGGGGTGTTCACACCCCATGCCCTCTTGGAAGGCGTTAAGGGGCAAATTAGCTCCACACAGCTGATGGGTATTCAGGAGCTAATGGGTAATTGGGAGTCTGAGGAACCCACATGATGGTGGTGGGGAGCTAGCTATAAAGCCAAGAAGCTGGCAGCACCAAGAGTCTGCTGCAAGAGAGCCTGTAGCCTCCCACGGGCATTAGCGGGGGAAGGGAGGAAGCCTAGGGGAGTGGGTGCTGGAAGAGGCCAGGGGTGTTTAAGATGCTGCAGTCCTGGGCAGCTGATTAGAATGTGTCCGAGCTGGAAGCCAGAGCTGGCGGGGGGGAGGCAGGTTCCCCTACCAGCCACTGAAGAGTGGCATTGCCTGGGCAGAGGGTCAAGAGAGTCTATACCCCAGAAGGAGAAACCAGTGCAGAGACTGAAGGAACCTGCAGCTCCTGGCACGAGAGAGGGGCTGCCGAGCAAGAGGACAGGCAGGAGGTGGGAGTCCAGTCCAGTCCCCCATGACGGAGACAGAAGCACGTGCATAAAGTGAACATGCGCCGGTGCTTTGCTGAATATGGATCTTCCCAGAGACAGGCCCATACCAATCTTTCCCCATCGGTCCGGGGGTGTTCGGGCCTGTTCTATGTTAATGGCTGTTGAATGATGGTTTCGCTAAGCACTCTATCAGCTCCTCATGAGTGCTGTCTCCGCCAGGTTCCGTGGGAACTTACCGTGCCAAGCGCATGTCTCCGGAAGGCCATTAACTGATTTTTTGTTTTCACTTAGAGCTCGCAACATTGACAGGTCTGCTCAATATTTGACAGGCTCTCCGCCGGCCCTGTCAGCTGCTGAGATCTCGGTAAAATATTCCTCTGCTCCGTATCACCATCCAAGCCTTCGTTTGATCCCAAGCCTCAGGAATCGAACCCTTCCACTAAGCTGTGCCAAGCACGGGGGATCCCTTTGATGCTGTCTCAGGGTGGGGAACCAGCCTCCATTGGGGCAGCAAGGAACAGCCATGTGGCTTGGCCCCTGAGCTCCTTGGGGAATGATGTAAGGAAGTGGTTGACTTCCTTGCCTTGTGATTGCCTCACTCCCCCAGCCCCGTTATCATCAGGACCATGGACAGCTCTGGTGGCCGTGCCCTGTTGCCATGTGCTAGGGCAGAGGTGGACAATAATTTTCGCCAGGGGGACGCTTAATGAACTTTGGTACATGGTCATGGGCCGGCTCCACCCCCAGAAGGGGTGGAGCTTTGGGCAGAAGGAGTAGGACTGGGGACTAGCCTCCTTCCAAGTTGTGTGGGGCCCGAAGCTTTGAAGTAAAACACAGCAAAGGGCTGGCAGATCCCGGCCCAGCCTTTACCGCGTTGCCTGGCAGCCACCCAGGATTGTTGCGGCTGGCCCCTGCCGGAGCAGCATCATGACCAGGAGCCCTTTAAAGAGCCACAGCAACCCCAGGTGGTTCCCAAGCAATGTGGCAGCAGTGGGGCTGGGAGCTGCAAGCCCTTTAAATAGCAGCAATTTAAAAGGCTCACAGCTTCAGCCCCTGCTGGGGTAGCGCGGTGACCGGGAGCCAGGAGCCATTGAAATAGGATCCTGTTGCCTGAGCCACCACCTGGAAATTTGGTGGCACGGGCAGCAGGAAAGAGGCCGGGTGCAGTCCGCAGTCCACAGCCTGGATCAAAGTGTTAGGTGGGCCACATCCAGTCCCCCGGGCTACATTGTGCCCAGCCCTGTGCTAGGGGCATTTTCCTACAAGGCAGAGCATTTCACAAAGCCCACTCTGGCTCCTGCCACACACACACACCAAAAAATCCCTTTTCTGATTGCCCCTTATTTTGCTTCAGTCTGCCTTTTTATGCACTTAAATAGATAGTGCACTGGCCTGTAATTCAGAAGATGTAGGTTCTATTCCTGGCTCTGCCACTGGCCTCCCATGTGACCTAGGGCAAGTCACTTCACCTCTCTAAACCTGTTTCTCAACCTGAAAAATGGGGTTAATGATATCACTCTCTTTTTAAAAGTGCTTTGAGACTGACTAATGAAAAATGCTAAGTAAGACCCAGGGATTCTTATTCTTGTTCCTTAATTTGCAAGACCTCCAATCATTTGCTATTACAGTAGCACTTAGATGACCCATATGCAATCAGGGCCCATCAGGCTCAGTCCTGCCCACTGACACCCTTGCCTGAAACCACTTGGAATGTAAATGGACAATGGAAGGACTGTTATCCCCATTGAGTAGAAGGCAAACTGAGGCACGGAAGAATTAAATGACTTGCCAAACTCACTTCATGGCAGAACTAAAAATTGAATCAAAAGCTCCTAACTCCTACTCTAGCGCCTTAACCACTAGGCCAACTGCAGTCACTGAAAGAGACATCATAGGACCACTTGGTTCTGACCTTTGCCCTATAGACTCCACATTCTTGGGATTTTTTTGGATGCCAGCTGAAGTGACTTGATCCAGGTCTTTCTTACCTGGCAGTAGAAAGCAAGGCTGTCGAGGATGTTCTGATTCTTTTTGTTGGCTTAGACTGAAGCCAGAATTTTTCCTAAGCTCCATTGGCAACTATCAGAGCCACTAGAACATTTTAGGTCAAGCCAAGAGTTACCAAGAGCTTTCAGAGCCAAGTCACATTTTAAGTCCCTAAATGAGGAACAGCTTAGCAGAGGAAGGCAGAACACAATCCAGTGTCAGAAAACTGAGGCTAGACAAATTCAGGCTGGAAACAAAATGTGCATTTTTAACAGGGAAGGTAATTACCCACTGATCATGGTGGGTCCTCCGTCACTGGAAGTTCTGGACTGGATTTTTGTTGTTATATGCTTTAGCTCATAAGGAATTGTTGTGGGGAAGTAATATGGTCTGTGTTACTCAGTTCCTATTAGATCAGTGTTTTCACATTGTGGCTTCTGGTCCCCTCAGGGTAGGCAGACTAAGTCTAAGATTTCCACAGGCCTCCACAGCTCCATCTGAAAATTGTAGGGGTCCAAAGGTTGAAAACCACTGGAGTAGTGGATCATAATTGTCCCTCCTAGTGCTGGAATCTATGAAGTGTTTCCAATATGATCATTCTTAGCTATATGTTGGCCAGAGTTGATGTGGATATGAAGTTCACCAATGCTTAGAGAGGTTCCAGTAATTCCTTTCTTCTCCCACAACTCACTATGGGTATGTCCAGGGCTCAACAATCTATGTAATCTACTCGCCCGTGGTGAGTAGATTACAACCCGGAAGAGCCAGGTTCCGGCGATCTGCGCATGCACAGAACGCCAGACAGCGCGGCTGGTGAGCAGGGCTCGCCGCAGCTCGGCGAGCCCGGGGTATGTCTACACTGCACGGCTATTTTGGTATCTCGAAATAGCTACCCTGCATCTACGCAAGTCACCTGTTATTTCAAAATATTTTTCGAAATAACGGGTGCGCTATTTCGCCATCCCGGTAAACCTCGTTGCATGAGGGTTAAGGGATGGCTTGAACTAGCATGTTATTTCGAAATTTGGCTCTGTGTAGATGCGCCACATTTCAGAATAAGCTATTTTGAAATGGATTTGCAATAAGATATGCAATTCACAAATCTTATTTCGAGTTTAGGGTGCGGTGCATACGCACCCCATGCTATTGTCAACCTGCCATCCAGCCAGCATGCTCCTGCATTGAATTTGTCTCCAGGAAAACTTCCCAAAGGAAGAGTTTTAATCATAGAGGCCTAAAGGCCAGTTAGTGTCTTGTAATGCTCTGATGCCTGGTCCTCGACTGGAGTCAGGTTTAGTTCTGGTCTCTTGTGCCATAAGAATCATGGAATCCCGGGGTTGGGCGAAACCTCAGGAGGCATTGAGTCCAAACCCCTGCCCAAAGCAGGACCACCCCCAACTAAACCATCCCAGCCAGGGCTTGGTCAAGCCAGCACTTCAAAAAACCCTAGGAAAGAAGATTCCACCCCCTCCCTAGGGAACCCATCCCAGGGCTTCCCCCCCTCCTAGGGAAATAGTTTTTCCTAATATCCAACCTAGACCTCCCCCACTGTAACTTGAGCCCATTGCTCCTCGTTCTGCCCCCACTGAGAACAGCCCCTCTCCACCCTCTTTGGAACTACCAGCGTTGTGCTGTCCGGGGAGAATTGCAAAGTGTGTAAGGAAAACACTCACTGGTGAGTGAATTCATATAGTCTCACCCAATCAGGAACAGGGACCGAAAGCACATGATTTCTCTGACCAATCATCACTAAGAAACCCAGCTCAACTGTACAGCATTTGGGAACAAATTGGAAAAACTATGTGGCAAATGTATTGAAACAGGGCCAAATCCCCCTTCATGCAGGGCCCTCACCTGTGACTTACGGGCCGCTACATCCCATCGGGTTTAAATGCAGCGTAGTCTGCCAGGGGTGAAGTTCACCCGGAGAGACCATCCCATCCCATGCTGTATGGGTTCCAGTGTCTTCGCTGAGGATGCCCATTCAATCTTCCCAGCTAGTCACCGTCTATTCCGCAGAACAATTATCTTGTAACAATTGTGTTCTCCTGTTGTACAGGCCGTTAGGGCATCCAGGATCTTTCCCCGGTGACACGTACAGCTGGTCAGGCAGAAAGTTTAGAGAGCTAAGGGCACTAAAATGACTCCATGACATGTACCGTTCAGGGGGTTCCCCATGATAAAGCAAGACTCGAGTATGGAGGTTCCTGGGTTCCATGTCAAATGGATTCAGGATGCCACTAGCCCCCTATGCCATGTTTTGAAAAGGCTACGCACAGACCAATGCATTAAGGCCTTATGCCTGACCCTGCTCCCACCTGGAATCAGGAGCAAAGCCAACAATGTGAGTACAGTCAAGGCCTTTCTTCATGAACACAGGAAAATCAAATGTTTTGGGCCCCCTTTAGGTGGGAACATGAGAGAGGGGTTGGTTCAAAAAGGGGTCAAATACCCAGTAGGCTTCTCTTCCTAGCTCCAAGCTGGTGTGTGATTCCAGACCAATCTTTTAAATCCAGCCTGGAATCAACAGGAGAACGTAAGAGTGGCCACACGGGAGTCAGACCTAAGTTCCTCTAGCCCAGGACTTACAGCCATGGCCAATGCCAAGTGCTCGCCTCAGCTCTAAAAAGATATCTTACCGTTGGAAAAAGTTCAGAAAAGGACCCCAAAACTGATTAGGGGTTTGGAACAGGTGCTGTGTGAGGAGCTCCTACCCTTTGACCACCAGGCCCCATTAAGGAGCCTAAGGCTGAGCAGGGCACCCAAAACCACTAGTCCTTTTGGGAAATCTTGGCTCATCAATCCATGAAACTCTCCTGAATCAACCAGATTCCTGAGTGTTCTTTTTGCCCTCCCTACCTTTTAAGTTCGCAGATGATACCAATCTGGGAGGGGTTACAAGTGCTTTGGAGGATAGGGTCATAATTCAAAATGATCTGGACAAACTGGACAGTGGTGGCCCTAGTCTAGCTGCCAGCAACTGGCACCCTAGGCAAACCGTGCAATCGGCGCCCCCACCTCCAAACCCCTCAATGATATTGCACCACCATTTGGCATCCCATTTAACTTGGCGCCCTAGGCAACCGCCTAGTTCGCCTATATGGACGGGCCATCCCTGAAACTGGAGAAATGGTCTGAGGTAAATAGGATGAAGTTTAATAGGGATAAATGCAAAGTTCTCCACTTAGGAAGGAACAATCCGTTTCACACATACGGAATGGGAAGCGACTGTCTAGGAAGGAGTGCTGCTGAAAGGGATCTAGGGGGCATAGTGGACCACAAGCTGAATGTGAGTCAACAGTGGGACACTGTTGCAAAAAAAGCAAACATGGTTCTGGGATGTATGAACAGGAGTGTTGTGAGCAAGACACGAGAAGTCATTCTTCTGCTCTACTCTGCGCTAATTAGGCCTCAGTTGGAGTACTGTGTCCAGTTCTGGGCATCATCTTTCAGGAAAGATGTGGAGAAATTGGAAAAGGTCCAAAGAAGAGCAACAAAAATGATTAAATGTCTAGAAAACATGACCTATGAGGGAAGACTGAAAGAACTGGGCTTGTTTAGTTTAGAAAAGAGAAGACTGAGAGGGGACATGATAGCTGTTTTCAAATATCTAAAAGGGTGTCACAAGGAAGAGGGAAAAAAATTGTTCTCTTTGGCCTCTGAGGATAGGACAAGAAGCAATGGGCTTAAACTGCAGCAAAGGAGGTTTAGGTTGGACATTAGGAAAAACTTCCTACCTGTCAGGGGGGTTGAAACACTGGAACAAATTACCTAGGGAGGTTGTGGAATCTCCATCACTGGAGATATTTAAGAGCAGGTTGGACAGACACCTGTCAAGGATGATCTAGATGGTACTTGGTCCTGCCGTGAGAGCAGGGGAACTGGACTCGACCTCTCGAGGTCCCTTCCAGTTCTAGTGTTTTAGGATTCTATGATTCTATACCTGCAGGGTGTACTCGCTGCCCTTGTGACACTAACCTTGACAAAAATACAAAGTGGGGACATGAATGTTTAACTGGTGGGGGGCTGGACCTTCTCCCCACCTGCCGCAGGCAAGGGGCTGCTCCAGCCCCATAGGGGCCAACCATGGACAGGTTAATCTGTTAACTGGTTAAATAATATGTTTAAAAGGTGATCCAATTAAACGGGATTTTCCACCCATCGTGCAAACCCCTGATGTAGAAGGACGTGTGGGCACAAAGCAGGGCTGACCTCTGAACACGGCAGGGTTAAACCTGGCATCTAAACTAGGAGTGAAATCCAGGCCTTACTGAAGACACTGGGAGTTTAGGCCCGGAGTTGAGCAGAGGGGTTACCATGGAGAAAGGGTCCTGACGCAGTCACCCCGCTGTGGATTTTAACATAGACAGGGAGGATTGCTTGCTGCTTAGAGCTGATATTTGCTGATAAAACAACAGGGTGACTGAGGGTAACGGAGAGACCAGTCATCTGGGAAAAGGGAACAAAGCCTGTTCACATGGGCCTGGTTCAGCAACACATTTTTCAGCCTATGCTGAAGGGCATCCCCAGGCAGCTGGGCCTCAGTTCAGCGGTGCACTTAGGGAGGTGCTTATCTGTAAGCATGTGAGTTGTTCCACTGAGGGGTCAAGAGCATGCTCAAATTTAAGCACGTGCTTAAGTGCTTTCTTGAATTTAGTCCTCATGTACTTAAGCACATATTTAACTTTAAACATGTGTTCAAGTCTCATTGAAATCAGTGACCTGAATTTTCAGTCTCCCAAAGGCCTTGCTACACATCTCTGATGTAGGCACACACCAATGTTCCCAATAATTTTGCCCTTTTTGTGTGCAGAATAATGTTTGTTATGTGCACCAAAGCATGTGTGGATGTGCACCACCAACACAAACTGCCAGTGGTGGGTGCTCTGCTAATCAGCTGGCCAGCATTTGAATTTCTGCTGGGTGACCACTCAACCGCTCAGCTTACAGCTAACACCATTTCAAGCCTCCTTTACACTACAGAGCCATAGCACTGTAGGGGTAAACTACATCAGGGGAATTATTCCCTACAGCACCATGGAGAATTGAGGACATTGGCATCAGTGGGACATTACGCTGCTTCACTGAATAAGGATACACTGCTGAGCTGGGGCCTCAAGCAAGAATTTCCCAGTTTCACCTTTATGAATCCCGTAGAGACCTGGCGTCTGGAAGCTCAACCTTCAGCAGCCACTAAAAAAACTCAAGTCTTGAACTGCCTAGGATTAGCCATTTTTTTTCACTCTCTGCTTGATTTCCACTGGACAGCCACTGTGGGCAGGAGAGAGGGGAGAGAGAGAGGGAAAAGTCTATTGACAAAGCCAGGTTATTAATTTTTCAGAAAAGAAAATGCATTATATATATTCCAGGAGAAATATTGCTAAGAGGTCTGATGCTTGCTTTCTTTTGCCATTGTTCTCCAAACCACTACATTTTAATAAGCCTCCCTCTTTTGAGTCTCATATCTTGTGCATTAAGCAAATACATTTTCAGTCAAACGGCAGGGCTTTTATTTTCTCCTTTGTTTATTGCAATAGGCGGTTACCAGTTAGTGCCCTGGGACAATTTCAGGGGCATGTACACTTGCTTAGCCCTTCACAACATACAGGCTGGATGATTTTATTTATCCAGGCAGGAAAGGGAAATTGTTATAGATCCAAAATTTGGCAGCTTCTGGGCTGAGACATGTCAATGTTATTTCTTCCAGCATTCCTAGAGTGTGCCTGTAGTGATTGCTCAGGGAAGCAAAACACCCAAACATGCTAAAGCTACTTTTCAAATTTGTCTTAGTTATTTTTCCGCATGTAAAAACATGCACTCCCTTATGCCCTGGGGGGCTGCCATTGTTCTTATTAATATAACAGTGCAACCTACAAGCCCCAGTCAAGATCAGTGCGCCCATGTGATAGGTGCTGTACAGGAAAGTGCCTGCTCTAAAGATCTTACCACCGAAATAGACCAGGCAGAGAAAAAGGGGTGAGGGAAAAGTAGAAATAGAACCCACTGGTGGGTGGGTGACAGGGCCTCCTTGTTTGCTAAGCCACAGCGATTTTGAGCTGCTCCAAGGTAGGCTGTGGTAGGTTCGCTCTTTAGCTCAAGCAAAGTCCATTCAGGCTTTTGGCTCATGAGGTTCCCAGGTCAATTCCTTGTGCATCCAACATCCTACAAAGAGGTGAGCTGGCATCTGACCTTGGCTCAGGCCTATTTCATTGCACTACCCACTAGGCCAAGGTTAGGCAGCCCGCGACCCATTTATTTGCCGCCCGAGGTGCAGTTTGGGTTTATGTGGGGCTCAACACACGGCCCGCAGGTGGGAGCCAGAACAAAAAAGTAGTCAGTATAATGGTCTTCTGTTGATATACTATTTAACTAATAGTAGTTAAGTTCCCGGACTGTCGTTGCTCATTAAAAGTGCTGTCATATGGGTGAAAATTGGGTAAATATTGCATTTTATTAATATCAGCAGAACTGACTTAAATGGGGCCTGCGTGTTGTGTAGTCCTGCCTTAATCTTTGTATTCATTCATGTCAGTGTGAAAGAAGCTATTTGCATATATTTGCATATATATTTGCACATATATGTAACCACACTTAAGGTGCGGCCCTCAGCATGTGCTGTGTGTATCATTGTGGCCCCTGGAGCTTCCAAAATTGAGTAGCCCTGCACAAGGCAATGCTGCCTCCCACCAAGTCTGTGAAAAGAGCCAACAAAAGGCTTATGCACCACTTAAGTCCAGCACCAAGTGTTTAGACCCCAACCCTAACAGGAGCTCTGTGTGGGCAGAAGGACCTTAGCACTCATGTGGAGCCTTATTGTTTTCAGAGGGCTCCTTCTCTTCTCTAGCACAGGGATCAACCCCCCGTGCAGTTCCTGGAAGAATCCAGGCTTCCAATCAGGCATAAAGGTCTTGACAATTAGTAGGAAAGCAAGGGATGGATGTACAGTCCTTAACTTAGGTCCTTCTCCATCTCTTGGTGAAATCAATGGAAAGTTTGTCACTGTATTCAGTGGGGCCATGGTGACTCCATCACGGCAGCACTGTCCTCTCTCAGTGCAAATAAAATACCTTCTTGTAAAAGAAATCTCTTATCTGCACTATTAACAGTGCCTTATACTATGAAAGGGGCAGTGTCAGGGCTGCTCCCCACTCTGGCACTCTGAGTGAATCCTAGAATCGTAGAGCTGCAAGAGACCTCAGAAGGTCATCAAGTCCAGCCCCCTGCCCAAGGCAGGACCAATCCCAACTAAATCAACCCAGCCAGGGCGTTGTCAAGCTGAGACTTAAAAACCTCTAGGGATGGAGACTCCACCTCCTCCCTAGGGAGCCCATCCCATTGCTTTACCACCCTCCTAGGGAAATAGTTTTTCCTAATATCCAATCTAGACCTCTCCCACTATAACTTGAGACCATTGCTCCTTGTTCTGCCATCTGTCACTACTGTGAACAACCTTTCTCCAGCCTCTTTGGAACCTCCCAGGCGCACACACAGACCTAGTACCTTCCAGGACCCAAGAATCAAATCATTGCCTTAAAAAAGATGATTTTATTACCAAAAGCCCATAAAGCATAACCGAGAAAAACAAATTAAAACACAGAGAACATCGTATCTCTGGGTACAGCTTAGACAGTGAATGTGGAGAGGGAAGAGCACATGGATTTTACACAGAGAAGCTTAACCAAACAGCCAAAACAAAGACAAATACCCTGACTGCGACTAAACATACATTCCCCTCTCTACTCATGATCCCTGCTGATCTGTACCTCAAAGCCCAGTTCATTCCCATGCCCAATATTCCATGTAGGCGTGGGGATTCTGATTCTGCATCTTGCTCCATCTTAGCTTAGAACTCACTCACAAAAAGAGCAGGCAAGGTGTGTATTTACAATTTAAATTTCAGCACTGTAACTCTTTGGTTCTTCTGGCTTCCTGCCAACACCCTTACCTATCTGAGGATAGGTCTACCTTTTTCTGATTTTTTTTTCAGAAGAGGCTTTTCCGAAATTTGTCCCGTCTACACTGGACCAAATTTCAGAAAAAAAACCCTCTTTCAGAAGAGCCCTTCTTCCTTGTAGAATGAGGAATACAGGGCTTCCAGAAGAGCGCATTTGCTCTTCCCCCCAAAAAAAGCAGAAGAGCAAATGCATTCCTTGGATGCGGTGGAATTTTTCCAGGATAGCACAGTCTAGATGTACCCTGAGTTTAACGCTTTAGTCATCGAGTGCTGGCCAGCACTCCTCCTTTCCATCACAGACAGCGTCACTTTTACAAATCAGACCTTTCTAGAAAAAATCACCTCCTCTTATTACAACTAACCTGAGATGATTTTAGTAGAAAGATATCAAAAAAGAGGGGGATTCCATTTTTTTTTCAGTGTGTGGAAAGTTTTTTTTAACCTTGTTGTTTATGAATCCTTCATAGCATAAACCCTAAAACCACAACACTTGGCAGAGGAAACTCAGGGGCACTTGAAATTAAGATATGGATTAAATTTCAAGTTGTTTGTGTTCTTCTAAAATGGAAAGAATTTTTAAAAACTTTCCCTTTCCTTCATTATCATCTGCATTATTTCATTCCACTTAACACATGCATTCCCATGGGTCAGTTTCTCTTCATTTATGGTCAATTTCACTTTGGTTATGGTTGCCATGAATGTGCATGACACCATGCACGTGCACAAGAAAAAGCAGCTGTGTTTGTGTTGACAACACCACACAGCACATGAACCCTGAAAAACCAGCACTTGTTTCCAGGGAGTGTTTGGGGTTTTTTAAGTTCATGAAAACATCCTGCAGATCAAATACATGCCAAAAGTCAGCATGGGGAAGGCACATAACTGGGAATTGGGAGATGTGGGTTCTGTTTGTAGCTCTACCACTGCCCTTTGGTTAGTGGCTTCTGCCTCAGTTTCCCCTTTTGCCCCTTGTCTAGTTTAGATGGCAGGTTCTTTGTGGCAGGAAGCGGGTGTGTTCAGTGGACTTCAAAGAGAGTGCGAAATGGAAGATCTGGCATTCACCTGTGATTTAGGAAACTTCATTGGGTATGTCCAATGAGGCCCTTGCAGCTGAGCTGTACCAGCTGACTCAGGCTCTCGGGGCTTCGGCTAAGCCGCTAAAGGGTTGTTTAATTGCTGCGTAGATGTCTAGGCATGGGATGCCGCTGGCCTCTAGGACTCTGAGGCTATGTCTAGACTGCAGGCTTCTTTCAGAAGCTCTGTAGTGTAGACATACCCTCAGAGATGGGAGGATCCCGGGGCTTAGGTTGCTGCCCAAGCTTTTATGATTACACCGCAGTGAAACTGCCCCTTAGCCCTAGTCAGCTGGCACGAGCCAGCCACGGGTGTCTCATGGCATACAGACGTCCCCAGAGTCTCTTAGAAAGGGGGCAGAGGGGAAGGAGCCGCATGGTGCCTCACCAAGTAGGATAACACGCAGCACTCACAGCACCTCCCCGTGCCTTACCAAGGGGGTTAATACCATTATCCCAGGATTCCGAGCGAGGAAGAGACTTGCCCAAGGCCACTGAGCGGGCCAGCAGCAGAGGTAGGAATAGACCTTAGGTGTCCTGAAGCCCTGGGCGCCCTCCTCTAGGCCCCAGCGCCTCCCCGGGAGAGCCCTGTCTCACTGTGCCCGATCCTGTCATCTGCATGCAGACAAGTCCCACTTATGCCCCAACCCTGCTATGCTACTAAGCATCAGGGAGGAAGCTGTGTTACCAGTGGGAATGGGACACTAGCGGGACAGGCTTCTGGGGACAGACCTTCTGTGGGTGTCAGTCCTTGTGCCCTTTCAGAACCTTGCTGGGGGCCAGCCATGCCCCTACCTTTGCAGCGAAGGGCTAAGCCACATTCCCTGCGCTACCCAAACCCCGCTCCTGTATTTGGCTTTTGGTGGATCCGTGTGGCTGTTCCTCCAAATGGCCACAGATTTATGTCTTTGTTCTGCAGCCTCTTCTTTGCCTTCCTATTTCCACCTCTCTCTCTTTCCCACGGCTCTTTGCTCTGTCACGCTGCACTAGTTCACTTTGTGAAGATCTTTGTGGACTCACTCGCGTGGAGCCAAGGGAGGAGAACCTAGAATGGTCCAGGCTGTTCCCCTAGGCCAGGGGCTTTCCAACTTTTTGTCTCATGACCCAGTTGAAGAAAAGTGTGGATGCTGCGTCCCAACATAATGTGACTGGAGTGTGGGCTCCAGGGTGGGGCTGAGGATAAGAGCTTTGGGGTGGGGCAGGGCTGGGGCAGGAGGGTCCTGACCTCAAGCAGCTTCTGGTCAGCAGTGCAGTAGAGGTGCTAAGGCAGCTTCCTGCCTGCCCTGGCACCGCAGACCATGCTGCCCCCAGAAGCAGCCAGCAGCAGGTTCCTAGCCAATGGGAGTGGGGAGCTAGTGCTCAGGGCAGGGGCAGTGCATGGAGCCCTGTGTACTCCTCCCCCCTGCCTAGGAGCCAGGCCTGCTGCCGGCTGCTTCTGGGACACAGCGCAGTCTGCGGTGCAGGACAGGCAGGAGCTGCCTTAGCCCCACTTCCTCCTCCCTTGTTCACCTGATCCCCCTGCAGCAACGAGACCCAGCGCCCACCATTCCACCGCCCAGAACTGGGGCGCGACCCAGGGTTTGAAAAGCACTGCTGGAAGGAGTTTCTCCGCAGGAGGGCAGGTGGCAGGCTGAGATACAAGATACACAAATGCAGGCCAGAAAAATACAACCTCGTCCGGGAACAGAAGGAAATGCACTCCCCGTTCAGCTAAGCGCATGCTTAACTTTAAGTCAACAGGACTTAAGGACACACTTCCATGTTTCTCAGCATTGGGACCTCACCGCACAGGTTTCTATAGAGAAATCTGGTGGCTGGAGCGTGTTACAGTGGCGACTGGACGTATGGATTAAGGGTGCCATAAACAGCTGAGATATTCTGTTTAAACAATCGTTTGTTGACAAGACTATTCTAATCCCATTGAAGCCCTAAGTGATAGATGGATGTTGTCTTTCTGACTCTCCTGCTGCATCACCCATTGATTTTTCAGCCTGGCTGCTAAAGTAACCTTTACCTGAGAGCTTAGGCAGAAAGCGATAGGTGCCGTGGGCTCAGGCTACAGTCCCTTGTTTGCATGGCGGAAGGAGGGCAGAAAAGGGGTGAGGGTTGCATTTAGCCCCCAAGGAGCAAAGTGTCCGGGCTTGACCCTGCATAGGCCCAGACATCTGGGCCAGGCTAGAGCTTACATGGGCCTGGCTATGGCTGCACACAGTAAATCTACAGGCTGAGATGAAGGTTCAGCAGGGGCCACTTCCAGTCAAAGGTCCGACCCCTTTCCTGAGCAGGGGCCTGGGGGTGCAGCAGCAGCATCCCAGAGGCACTCAGACCACTGGCAAGGGAGAGTGGAGTCTGCTCTCCAGCTTTGCTCAGAGCCAGTTGGGGGGGAGGGGTTAGCCCATGAGGGAGAGGCAGGTGGGTTGTAGCTCACAGGGAGAGGCAGGGGTGGGGTTAGTCCATGTGGGAGAGGCAAGTAGATTTTAGCTCACAAAGAGAGAGAGGTGGGTTTTAGCTCACAGGGAGATGCGGGGGTGGGGTTAGCCCACAGGGAGAGGCAGGTGGGTTGTAGCTCACAGGGAGGCGGGGTTAGCTCACAGGAGTGGCAGGGGGGTTTCAGCCCACAGGGAGATGCGGGGGTGGGGTTAGCCCACAGGGAGAGGCAGCTGGGTTTTAGCTCACAGGGAGAGGCAGGGGGGTTTCAGCCCACAGGGAGATGGGGGGCAGGGTTAGCCCACAGGGAGAGGCGGGTGGGTTTTACTTGGGGTTTATAGTTTGGGGCTCTCAGTGCCCCTCTGGGGCAATGTCCTATCCCAGTGGCAGGAAGCCCCGGTTACCATTTCCACAGCAGAGGGGCGGGTGAGTTCAGATCCCCTGGTGAAAGGCCCTTTGTCTCACACTCTGCACCGCCTCTCAAAGCCCCCCAGACCTAGGAGTTTGTGGAAGGGGAGTCGGGGGGGTGTGGGGGTGGAGAAGGCTGCTGGAAGTGCCGGGCTTGTTTGTTTTCTCCTTCCTCCCACCCGGGGTCCTGCAGGGCCAGTAAATGCACAGCGTGCCCGCAAGCCAACCCAAGGGCCTCTGGTGCCCCCCAGCCGGCGCTGGGGGACCGGGTTTAATCGCCTCTCTGCAGGGCCCGAGGAAAGGGAGCTATTGACATCTGTCTGCGCGGTCCTGTCCATTCCTCCGCCCGCAGCATTAAAGGCCAGAGTGGCTCTTAATGTCACGTGTTAGCTCCCGGGTCGCCTCCGGAGTGTTCGCAGCTGGAACAAAACTGACCCGAGCGATTTGTTTTGTCACTTGTTTCCAAAAAGGGAGCAGCAAGGTGCGAACCCTCGGCGCTGCAGCGACGCCCCAGCCAGGCTCGCGCGGCTCTTCTCCCCGCTGTCTGCTATAACGCGGAACAGCGGTGCCAAGCGAGGCCCGCTCCGGCTCCGCCCCTGGCATTGGGAGCAGGACAGGCCCATGGAGGGGGAGTCGCGGGGGAATTGCTCTTCTGTTACCCCTCCCCCCACAGCCAGAGCTGGGAGAACCCCGATAAAGACGCAGAGAGTTGCAGGCCAGAGGCGACGGCAGAGGGGCAGAGAGGAGCCTCGGGTGTTGTTTTCTGGGTCGGACGAAATAAGAAACAGACCCGCTTCCTCCGGCCCCGGGTGTCGCGTTCTACTTTGTTCTGCAACGTTTGAACGTATCCCTGATGCTCCCCCCGGGGCTTCGTTCTAATTAATGCGTCGTTTGGGGGTATCCTGTGTGTGTGTGTGTGTGTGTGTGTGTGTGTTTTAACCACACTGACTCTAATAGCTAACTAGCTGGGGGAGGGGGTGAGAGAGAGAGAGAGAGCGCTCACCTGCAAACACAGAGGAGCAGTTGACTGGGGAAGAGGAAGAACCCTGCCGAGGACACTCGACAAGCCCGGGCTGGGATCCACCCGCCCCTGCCCCGCCTGCCGCTGTGCTGCGGGGGGGCGGGGCGGTGTGAACAGGGGCTACGCGGGTTTCCTTGGCTCTGCCCGGCCTCCCACCCAAGTCAGCCTCGGGCAGGGGCCTGACCCTGCGGGAGCGGGCTCTGCCCGCACAGGGGCGGGCGGTGCAGTGTCACTAAACGCCGGGTGTGGGGGTCCCGGGGCGGGATGGGCTTGGCCCCCACTTCGCATGCAACGGCCGGAACGCGGTTTGGGGGATCCCTGCAGCGTCTTTCCCCGGCGATCTCCCCTTCCCCCCTTCTCTCCACGGTTCCAAGCGCAGCCGAGGCCTCCGGAATGGGGCCCGGGGTTGCTCTTGCCGCAGTGGAAACATGTCTTCCAGGAGCTCCCTGGGCTGCCCAGGCTGCATGTCCCCAGGGCCACCTCCCTCCCGAAATGCAGCCCCCCCCCCCGCCTTTCACCCGGCCTCACCGGTGCCGGTAGGCAAAGACCCCTGGGCTCACAGGCTAAAAAAGCGCCTGGTCTGGACTGTCAGAAGGAAATTGCACAATAGCAAGATCTGGGTGTTCAAACGCAGACAGAGAAGTGGAGCCGCCTAGGTGCAGGGGGTGTCTGTGGATATGCCCGTCCTGCCCAAGGGAACAATACACTTATGTGTGTGCGTGTGTAATTAAATTATTGTTATATATTAGATTGCACTAGGTATTATTTTGTCTTGGGCAATCTAATACCTTAATTGTGGGGAGCAATAGTGTGTGTGTGTGTGTGTGTACACACACTCATTCACTCTTTATATATAATTTCTGATAGCCGTGTTCTGGGTGCTACTCACTGGCCCCTCGGCTTTGTTAATATTAGAGCTGTTTACAATGCAGTTTTGGCTAACGCCACTGCTCTGGTCATGCACAGAGATTGAGCTACATGTCCTGGCATGACGAAATTCAATAACTCCCGGGGAACACACCGAAATCCGTGGTCACACTGCCAACCCTCCGCGGCTGCAGGATCGGGCCCGGAATTGATCCTAAGCGTGAAACACCCGCCCATCCCCCAGCGCTCCCTTCGCCACAGGGACACGGTCAATGTGCAGCTATTGGGAGTTCGATCAATCACATCTCCCCCCCCCCCCCCCCCGCTTCTAGTTCCAACAAATCAATGGTCGCAGGATCGGGCCCTGCGTTTGGAGACCCCAGAGAGACCCTGGGCTGTAGCTCCGGGGAGGGGAGGGTGGCTAACAGGTGAAAACGGAAGTTAGCCTCAGTTGTAAGGTGAATGTAGAATCGCTTTTGTGCACACAAAACCCACCCCCTCCCCCCCGGGAGCCGTCAGCTCTGTACTGGCGCAAGCGGAAATCACCTGGAAAATAGACTTTATAACCTCGCCTTTAAAAAATGAGCGACCCGGCGGCCTGGCTCGTTTGCGACCCGATAGGTGAAAAAACCCGAACGCGAGACAACTGCCCGCGGAGCTCCTCGATGTGGCTGAGCAGGGATTTGGAGCAATGGCCAATCGATAGATATTCGCAGATGTGTGATACCTAGGTAAACACGCCGAGCGGCTGCCCATAAATCTGCCACCCAGCCCCCGCGCCCCGCCAGCCGCCTTGCGAACCGGGGTTGGGGGGTTCGTTACTAAACACTTGGCAATGCGCTGGGGCCATTCTCGGAGCATCTGGAACTTTAATATCCCAGGGACAAGGCCTCGCTTTGTCAATATCAGCTGGCGATCACAGCAGAAAGGGGACGAAATATTTGCTTCCCACTGTGTTTTGCGCGCCACTGGACAAACTTTTTTTTCAGATTTCATACACACACACACTTTCCAAACTACACAAACTGTAGTAGCAAGACTCGGAGACCTAAAACACAGACTCACAATTTATTATAGTACTCCCAGATCTTACACATATTGGAAGCTCAAACCGAATAACAGAAGGGCGAGGGTAAGAAATAAATCTTTGCAATTTTTTAAAATAAACCATTCATATTGTTACAGGAAATAATATAATATAATATAATAATATAAATTCCTCTCAATATCTTCCATACCAGCCAGATTAATTCCTACTTTTAACTGTGAGATACAGACTATATAATCCAGGTTTCTGACGAATGAAACCCTCCCCTTCTGAGTTGAAATGCTTTAGCTGGATAAACAGTTCCTAGAAGCCGTTTTAAATGTAATTCTTCAATTTGCCATATAAAATCTTTACACGTCTGTTCGAAAATCCTGGATATGCCTCTGGCGTGGAATATGCTTTGACTGTGAGACTAGTAAAACTAAAAAAAAAAAAAAAAAGAGGGGGGGGGAGGGACAGAAGAAGGAAAAATAAGACAGGTTAGAGGCCGTTGTGAGACCTTTAACAAGAACATGTTTTCTCCTTTTTATGATTAAAATATATTTTCCAGTGACCTTAGGCAAATCTTTTCTTGCGTTCAGAAACAAAAGCCTGCGATCTTTGAAAGATGTGGTTTGCTCACGGAAGAGTTTAAAGTTCAGGGGGTTGGGCCCCATTTAACTTTTCAAAATAAATTGCAAATTAAAGAGGCTCTCAAAGTCGGCCATTGATTTTTTTCCCCTCCGTCCTATTGGGCACATATATAGATATACATTTTTCAACTGGTGGAATGGGATGAGACCTCAACTCTGGTATTTACAATATTACACCACACAAAAGTTGATTTTGCTGGATTTCCAAGTCGGAGAAGTTACTGAGATGCCAACATCTGAGCTGGACTTCACCCCTCGAAATTTAAGCAAGGTTTGCAGTTCGGAAGGATGTGAAATGGAATTTAGATTAGATATTCTTTAAAAAAAAGTTATTTCTCTTTGTGCGTATATAAGATAAAGATAAAAATAGTATCTAGAAAACTAAGGGAATAAATCATATATTTGTACATGATTTTTTCAAGAAAAAAATAATGTGATCATATCGAAAATATATAATTTTCCTAAAATTCTAATACATTCTTTTCTTCTGTGTTCATGTTTTCTTTTTCTTTCTCTTTCTTTCTTTCTTTCCAGGGCAATGTTTAGACATCTGATTTATCAGATTTTTAAAGACTTTATCCTCATAGTTGTGTGCTTATTCCATCCTCTCTTATTACAATGTCGCTATAATAGAAAGTTGCGAGGCGTCTGGTGCGAAATGAGGAAACTCCCCGTGACTTTAACTTCTAAATATTAATGTTTTTTTGAAGCCCAGCACTGGAGATGTACCCAGATATGAAATCGGACGGATCCATTTACAAAATACAACGCGTGATGCAAAATGTTTGTTCCTGTAAGTCCTTTATTTTTCCGTAAACAGTGTTTTAATAGAGCCATGTCACAATGACTTTTCAGAGACTTTAATCCTATTTGGGATTTTTTTTTTTAAAAAAATTAAAATAAATAGATTGATTTTAATTGACTTGAAAATCCCGTTTGGATTCGAACCGGGAGCGTATGCAAACAATTTTGTCCCTATACAATCTAATTTTGTCTCTATATATTAGATTTGAAACTAAGAACGAAACGGGCTATATGAACTCCGAAAATAGAACAAGGTACAAACAAATTCAGCTTGACTCCTGGACGTAGTCATTTTTAAAAATCCCCCTTCATCAGGCAATTCCGCCGAGAGAAACATATTTCCACCCCTGTTCTGAACAGTTAAATAGTAACAGTGGTGCAGAATCGCAACGCAGTTCCTTTTCCTCTGGCAGCTGAGAGCGGGGAAGGAAAGAAGCTAGGACGGGAAATGCTGAAAAGAACAAAAACCCAAGTTGCAAAAAGCTAAATGGAAAGTTTGTGCGCCGAGGAGCGTTGTGCGTGAGAATTCTCAGGGGGTCGCCTTGGCGTCCTAAGATACACCCAACTCCTCGTGGGTTTTGTGGGTGAGAACGTAGTTACACGGAGAAGGCAGGACGGGTGTGACGCGGGCTGTCTCTCTCTGGGTCGTTCTCTAACTTCCTTTTTTCGAAAAAATCGTGGGGCAAATCAAAATACCGAGCAGATAATTAATACTTAGTCAGATAGAGACACTAGATATACAAAGATATTTACACATATGCATATCTGTTTCCTCTATACCTTCATCTATTTATCTATCTGCTTTTGTTTGTCTGTGTCCATTAATAAATAGACCGATGTGCACATTTGTGTGTGTGAGGATGTCCACACGTTCAGTCAGATCGGTGTCTATACCATTTATAAGGAGAGAAGTATTTTATTTACTAAGTTTGAGTTCCTAAGCAGAATCCCAAAGATTCCAGATGAAAGGAACTAAGTTCTGAAGTAACTTTCTCCGCTTAGATTTTTTGTTTTGTTTTGTTTTGTTTCGGAGGGGAAAGCGTTTGAATTCCCTCCGAGAACCACTATCAAAGTTTTCCTTTTATTAAGCTATTGATTGTCAAAGTCTTATTTAAACCAACACATTTTAGTTTCTCACATTTTAAAACATCATCTGGGGCCCATTGTATGGAAAATCGATTAGCAGAAATTGCCACGGTGTTTGCCTTACAGTTAATTGTTGTAAAATCGAGACATCTGTAGGCAGAAGCCTGGGGTATAAAGTATTTTGGAACCGAAATGAAAGGATCTGCAAAGAGATCTTTTCAATAGGCACTAAATAATTCACCGGCCAGGCGATTTTGTAGTTATTTTAAGGAACTTTAAGGAACTTGATTTTCTGTGGGAGATATGCAATCAAAGGGAATATTCCCTCTTTCTTCCGACCCTCTGTGCGTGGCAGAAGGGGGTTGATATTTCTGCGGGTGCGGTCAGATGGCTGTGTTTGACAGATCTCTCGCAAAGCTGCTCAAAGAGTCCTCGAGCTGCATTTCGAGACACACAACTTCTGCTTTGTAGCTCTTTCGAACTGGGAGGAAGCCTGTAAAAATGCAGACGAAACAAAGTAACAGCCCTGAACAGCACCTGAGTTATCAGGGAGTGAGAATTCCAACCGGGAGTAATTGCATTGATGTGTGTCATTCCTATTTTTTTCTTTTATAAAAATTTAAATATATTTCAATGCCCACTGACACAGACAGACAGACAGACAGATAGATAGGAAGGAAAAGCTATGAAGCAAACACTATGCTTGGGAACATAACTAAGCAACTCAATACCCAACAGCCTTTCAAAAGGCATGTCTCAGCCTTTGCAGCCATCCACAATCTCTTTGGTGTGTGATGCATGCAGATATGTGCGCTACACGTGTGCTATAGAATTATCTCGGTGTGGGCTGGGTACAGGTGAACATCATTACATAGATCACAGAGTTCACTAAGCCCTCGTGTGCCCCCATTACACGGACGCTTTAGTAGCTGACTTTCAGATTCGCAGTCCTCGTAAATCTTCGCGCCTGAAAGCTTCCAAGTTTAAAACCCAGTCTAAACACAGGGCTGATGGGAATAATGCTCGGGCCCGGCTTCCCTAAAATACAGTGCGCTGCCATTTGGTCAGCGATCCCCTTTACTCGGCCCTTCGGGGTAGGGCAGTTTCCTTCTTATTCTTTCGGGGGCAAGTTGGAAACTCTTACAGGTTCCCTATCCCGATGCCGGTCCAGGAGAGCCTGATCCATGTATCGCACCCTCTATCCCTAGACTCCCTGCTTACCAGCGCTCTGTCCCACTCTCCCTTTTCTCCAACCTCTCTCTCTCTCTCTCTCCTCTGCAGGTTTTTTAGCACCGGGCCCCCTGCAACTCCCGGCCCCTCGCGCCTGCTCGCCCTGGGGTTGTGAAACTGACGAGGTGGCTTCGGAGGAGCAGCGAGAGGAGGATTAAAGGGAGAGAGGGCGCGGGGGAGACAGAGAGAGGGAAGGGGATCAATAGGATGCAGCTGTCGAATGGAGCTAGAGGAGATGGAATCAAACGCGCCTTCCACAACTGCAGCTCAACTAATTGTTGAAAGGCTCCGAGTGGCCATGAGAGGTCCCGGGCTGCTGGGCGTGCAGGGCCAGGCTAGGGAGTTTCAGCGGGGGACACTTGAACTCGATCGGGGGAAACAGGAATATTGTGTCAGATGCTTTGGCCCGTCTCTCTGGCTGTCCCCGAGCAACCGCTCCAGCTGCCCCCATACACTCCGCCTAGCCCCATCCCCATACACTCCGCCTAGCTCCATTCACGCGATAGATGTATCTATCTATTCCTCCCCACATGCCCCATCTATCTATCTATCTATCTATCTATCTATCCCCACACACCCTCCATCCATCCATCCATCTATCCCCCCACACATCCTCCGTCCATCTATCTATCCATCTATCTATCTCTCCCCATACACCCTCTGTATCTATCTGCCTGTTTGTCTATCTATCTAGCCTTTAAAAAGCTCCTCACCCCACAGTACTGTAGCTTTCTCTTTCCGCGTTCGTTGTGAAGTGTCCACATGGCATTATTGTGGGGTTTTGTTCTGCGCGTGAATTGGTTTATGACACACACTTCTACAATGCTCTGACTCCGGGCATGTGGGCTGGCCCAGGAAACAGGGCCGCGTGGGCGTTGCCGGCTGGACCGGGTCTCCATTGAAGGCTGTTTGCGGCAGGGTACTCGAACGAGCCTGACTCCGCTGGGGCTGAGCGGCCCGGGGGGGGAGGTCGTCTGCCCGGGTTCGAGGGCCGCAATGCAGGTTTTAAAGGAAGTCCTTACTCAGGGCCGTCTCCAAAATCCAGGCAGCTCACGGGCTACCCCAGATTTTCTAGCGCCCTTGACAGCGTCTGATGATCATCTGAATGACTCCAAGCCCCCGCCCTTGTTACCGAAGCACAATACACCCCCCCCGACAGACTCTGTGACACCCCCATACCTCCCCGCGTTCCACCTCTGCTGTGTTGCATTTCAGGGAAAGGATTGCACGTGGTTGCAGAAATCCTGCTTATTCGTAAAGTTCCTCTCCTCTGTCTCCGCACATTTGCCAGCCTTTTGCCTAATGATATTGTATTGATTGGGCAGGAGCAATGGGGTGTCTTGCAGAGAGGAAAAGGCACGCCAGCCTTGCTCAATTATATTTGACTAATTGCTAAAAGTCCTCCAGTGAACCTCCGCTCGGGGAGGGCTGGGGGGATTCAGTCAGTCCCTGGGCCAAATGAAGAGGCAAAAGGGGTATCGTGCAGAGAAGATGTCTGGCTTCCGAAGATCCCAGGAATTTACAAGCGTGTGTTGGCAGCAATCTCCAGGCGATATCACCGGACATTTTTCCTGCGTGCACGCCCGGACCTAGCCACACAAGTGCAGCCGCATCAAACACACACACAAGCTTCTGCAACCACGTGCATTCCTTCCCCAGAAATGCAACACAGCAGAGGTGGAACAGCGGGGAGTTATGGGGGTGTCGCAGAGTCTGTCGGGGGAGCTGGATTTTGATCAAGCGGATTAAGCGTCATTGAAATGATCACCAGAAGCTGTCAAGGTTCAGAGCCAGACCTTACTCAAACCAAAGTCCCATTGAAGTCCGCGGAAAAGTGGGAGGAGTCAGGCTGCAAGCTTGCTGCATAGATTTATTCGGGCTGCTATGTTAGACTCCGTGCAATGTTTTCGAAGCGCTGTTCTGTTTGGCTTTGCACAGAGAGTAACCCACTCCCCCACCCCGAGTCGCTCTCGGGTTTTGAGCGCAATTTGCCTTCTATTTATTTCGATTTCCTCTTTCCTTTTCCCTCCCCGCCCAATCCTTTCTCACTCCTCTCTGTCTGAGTGCTGGCTCTTTTGCATGCTTGCTATGAATTCATTAGGCTTCCAATCAAAGTGTGCCATCTCCCTGGCTAAGGGGCGTAATTACGCTGCTTGGGAGAGGTTTTTTCCTTCACGAAAAATCGCTTAAAATAACCCAGAATGACAAATTGGGGGGGGGGGGGAGCTGTGAAAAAAAATTTACATAATAAATTTTACAAATAACTAGTAACAACTCCCGTCCCTTTGGCGGCCCACTCTTACACACAGAGAAACACACACACACACACATATTGGTCAGACTCAATCTATGGATTGTGTGTCCCATATTCCAATCCTTCCACACACACACACACACACAGATCAGACTCAATCCATGGGTTGTGTGTGTCCCATATTCCAACCCTTACACACACACACACACACACACACACACACAGGTCAGATTCAATCTATGGGTTGTGTGTGTCCCATATTCCAACCCTTACTTACACACACACACACACACACACAGGTCAGACTCAATCCATGGGTTGTGTGTCCCATATTCCAACCCTTACACAAACACACACACACACACACACACACACACACACACATACACACACACAGGTCAGATTCAATCTATGGGTTGTGTGTGTCCCATATTCCAACCCTTACTTACACACACACACACACACACACACACAGAGGTCAGACTCAATCCGTGGGTTGTGTGTGTCCCATATTCCAACCCTTCCTTGTCTTTAGGACTGAGGACACCCCCAGCTCCCCCGATCTACCCTCCACCCTTCCTGTCTGCTGGCGGGTTTGGCAAATCTTTCTGCCTGAAATCCATTTGGAGATCAAACCGTGGTCGCAGTGGGGGATTGTGTATTCCTTTTATGCTACATATCCTCCGTGTAGTCTCCTTTATGCAAACACCATTTCAGACCGGATCCACGGGATACAAGTGACATTTCCCCGGGGGGGCGAGGGGGCTGGTACTCCCTTAAATACAACAGCACCCCTCCTCTGCAGCTGAGCCTTCCAAAGCATGGGAGATGCTTCACTTCCTACAGGACCGTTCTGTGCCCAGCTCCTACTCCTTCCTAACAAGGATTCCCCAAGGCCTGTCTGCAGAGGGTTAACAACGAAGTAAATACCAGACTGAATAGCTAGCTATATACAAGAGAAACTGACTATAAACACATGAAAACTGACCAGACATAAGAACGTCCAAACTGGGTCAGAACAAAGGTCCATCTAGCCCAGTGTCTTGTCTTCGGGCAGTGGCTAATGCCAGATGCCCCGGAGGGAATGAACAGAACAGGGAAGCATCGATCCCCCGCCGCCCATTCCCTACCTCTGTCAGAGGCTAAGGACACCTTCCCTGCCCATCCTGGCTAATGGACCCAACCTCCATGTATTTATCTCGCTCTTTTCGGAACCTGTTAAAGTCCTGGCCTCCACAGCCGCCTCCTGCCCAAGTTAAGAAACCAGAAGAAGCAGCTGAAAAAGAAGAAATAGAAATGAGGAATTGGAACGAGGCTGAGACTAGGGACTGGTATTTCCAAATGAAATGCGCACTGAGTAAAAATGCTGTTCACAGAGGGCGTGAAAGGGAGGAGAGGTACTTGGCCTTGGGCTGCAATGTTGAGTTGTTCGGTATTATAATTATTTATTATTATCTCGCGCACGAGCGTCACAATGTTGCACTCTGCATGGGCTCCAATTAACCCTAGATTCTCCAAACTAAAACGGGCTTTGCCGGTGTTTCTGTCTGTCCTCTTCTTTTTTAAACGATGCTTTATTGACCAGAGGAGGAGACATAAAAACAACAGCCCAGTGCGCCCTGTGTCTGCATTAAGAAAAGGCGGTGCTGGTTTGACCTTACAGCATTTTGTGCTGATTGGCTCCGCTCCGCAAGAAAAGAGATAGAGAGAAAAACACCGAGAGAGACAGAGAGCTATTCTGATCTTGGATACACTGGTGTCAATCCGGATTTAGACCAGTGTAACCGATCAGAATCCGGTCCAGACCCATCTCAGCCCTGAGCTATGCGCTCAGCGCGCCTTTTGTGAGCCACATTCATTATAAAGTAGTCCCTCGTCAAGTCTCGCACCGCTGTGATTTCTCACTTCCGATCGTTTTCTTTTTGCTCCGACATGGTGGAGAAACACCCAGAGCTCCCCGTGGGAAGGGGACTCTCGGCTTATGATTTTCCTTCAAGGTTAAATGAGACTGAGACCACGTGAGAGCTGGAATAAAGATCCGGGGCGGAGTGATCTATTCTCCGTCCCCAGCAGCTAGCGCTGGTGGATTTTGGGCAGCGTGGTGCAAACTCGGCTTAGCAGCATGTTGCGGGTTTCATGGCCATTAAAGGGCCCTGGACTTTCCCACTCAGGCCCCTGCAGTGGCATTTTGCCCCCGGGGTGGATAGCTGTAGTGCATTTTCTGCTCCTCCCCCCACACTTTGGAGCGATGACTGGAGCTTTTCCTAGAGCAACCTTTCTCAAATGGGGGGTCCTGACCCTAAAGGGAGTCTCGGGACTATTGCAGGGGGATTTATGGGAGTGGTGGCTGCTGGCTGGGTGCCCAGCTCAGAAGGCAGCGCTGCCACCAGCAGCAGCTCAGTAGTAAGGGTGGCTTGGTATTGGGGGGGGATCCTCATTTTCTGAGGGGAGGGAGTCATCACATCCTGGAATATTTTCAAAGGAGGTTGCTGCAAAAATGGCTTAGAACCCCTGTCCTAGAGTTATAACACGGGAGGTGTGAGCACAGACACCCAACCCGCGCTTGTGACTCCCTGGGCCAGGGCACTGGGAGCCATTGCTGTGCTAGATGGGGCCTACTTGCCTTGCCTTGCACAACTCTTTTATGGTGGAGAAAGGTGGGGGCAAGGTGGCCTGCGCTTCCCTGCCTGCAGCCTTCCTTGCTAGCTCTTGGGGACTTTTCAAAATGCCTTGCTGCTCACACCCCTGCTGCTACAGAGGGCAGGGCCCTGGGATGGCTTCCAAGGCTCTCACTCTGTGGCAGGGCTTGAGACTGTCCGAATCATTGAATCCTTGTTTCATGATGCCCTTCTGGGCCACCACAGATTCCCTTGGCCCTTGCATAGAATGCAAGAGGTGGTGGAGGAAAAGCAGTTCCACACACCCCTCCCTTGCCCACAACTGGTTCTAGGGCACAGTGAGGTTTTGCACCCCATCGGCTCATACCAGTGGGGCGGGTGGGGATTTGGGGGTGGGTGGGTTGTAGGACAACCACCTTTCCTAGATGCCTGTTCCCAGGGTCATTTCAGATGCTGGAGGGAAACCTAGAATGGGGGAAAGGGGTGCAAAACCCTGCTCGGGAGTAACAGAGGGGCAGTCTGTATCCGCAGAAACAATGAGGAACCCTGGGGCACTTTAAAGACAGATGCATCTAACAAAGTGGGGCTTTGCCCACAAAAGCTTATGCCCAAATACATCTGTTAGGGTGTGTCTACACTGCACCCATAGCTAGAAATAACGTATTTCAAGTTAATTTCAAAATAGCGTATTTTGAAATTTGGCACCGTCTACACAGCACCAGATTTTGAAATAGAGCACTATTCTGAAACATCCCTTAATCCTCACAGAATGAGATTTACAGGGATGTCAGAAATGCACACCTGTTGTTCTGAAAGCTATTTCAAAATAATGGGCGCACTGTCAAGACACGGAAAATGCTATTTCAGGTTTCAGGAAGTATCCTGAAATAGCGCCACTCTGTAGATGCACCCTAAGGGTGAATAACTAATGTTATTCCAAAATAACATAGTCCGTGTCTGCACACAAGCAGTTATTTTGACAGAATGTCAAAATAATGTCAAGCTGGAGGACTTTTTACTCCAACTCCTGTAACCCTCATTTTAGGAAGAGTAAGGGAAGTCAAAAGAAGAGTGCTCTTTTTCCAGCGTCCTGCTGTGTAGACAGCACCAAAAGCCAAAGTAAGCTAGTTTGGCTTAAGCTATGCAATTGACATAGCTCAAGTTGCGTAGTTTATTTCAGATTTAGCCCTGTTGTGTAGTCTTTAAGGGTACGCCTCTACACAGTTGCACGTAGGCTTGCGTAGATTATTTCGTAGATTTCGTAGATTATTTCGAGATAGCCTATTTTGAAATTTGGCGCTGTCTACACAGTGCCAAATTTCAAAATAAAGCACTATTCTGGGGTCTTTCTTGTTCCTCGTGCAACAAGGGTTACAGAAAGCCAGAATAAGAGGTCCGTTATTTCGAAATTATTTTGAAATAACGGGCATGCTGTTAAGATAACGGATGTTATCCCAAAATAGCGCCGCTGTGTAGACATGCCATCAGGTGCCACAGGATTCCTCATTGTCTATTCTGAAGTGTCCCTACTCTGTTTGCTAGAAGCTGGGAATGGGTAACAGGGGCTGGATCACTTGATGATTCCCTGTTCTGTTCACTCCTTTGAAGCTTTGGCCACTGTCAGAAGACAGGATCTAGGCCGGACTGTATGGACTATTGGTCAGACCCCCTATGGCCGTTCCTATGTATGTTACCACTTCAGAAATGGGTTTGAGGTGGTGGCATTTCTTTGCTCTTTGAGGGCATCTTCTGCCCAGATGAGGATGGAGCAGAACTTGATGGTAGGATCCATCTCAGGTTTCTTCCTTCTCAACCAGATTTGGAAAGCAATCTCCCGCTCCCCCCTTCCCCGGATGGCTGCTGCTGTTTGGAGCTGAAGTGGCCTACCAGAATGGATGGCAGTGGGATTAGTTTTATATTGCTATCAAAGATAAAGAAAAGAAAGAGCTGGACTACAGCTCATCCCTTCCATGGGCGCATTGGAGAGGGTCCAGCGGAGGGCGACCAAAATGATGAGGGGGCTGGAGCATATGACCTACGAGGAGAGGCTGAGGGATTTGGGTTTGTTTAGTCTGCAGAAGAGAAGAGTGAGGGGGGATTTGATAGCAGCCTTCAACTTCCTGAAGGGAGGTTCCAAAGAGGGTGGAGAGAGGCTGTTCACAGTAGTGACAGATGGCAGAACAAGGAGCAATGGCCTCAAGTTACAGTGGGGGAGGTCTAGGTTGGATATTAGGAAAAACTATTTCCCTAGGAGGGGGGTGAAGCACTGGGATGGGTTCCCTAGGGAGGGGGTGGAATCTCCATCCCTAGAGGTTTTTAAGTCTCGGCTTGACAAAGCCCTGGCTGGGTTGATTTAGTTGGGATTGGTCCTGCCTAGAGCAGGGGGCTGGACTTGATGACCTTCTGAGGTCTCTTCCAGCTCTATGGTTCTATGGTTCTATGATTCTATGATGAGAGCAAAAGTCTGTCCAGATGGCACATTTTAGGTAAAAGCTATTTCCTAATCAGGGAAAAGGAGAGACTGAATGCATTGACACCGTTCTGAACATTTTTTCATAACAAGTCATCTGCATATCCATGCAGCTTGGCCCAGTAGTTGCACTGAGGCAGAGTTTCCCTTTATTTATTAATTATTAATTATTATTATGATAGCAAGACTCCCTTTGCCTTTTCTGATCAGCAAGAGACTGCCTCGCGTCAGCTGGTCCCTGATTTCAGGCTCTGCAGCTCGGATTTTTCGTCAGATCTGTGGACTCCCGACGTTGAAAGGGAAGGAGAAGAAACGCAGCAGGTGCACGCAGGAAATGTGCATTAGGGGGCTTCGTGTCAGGGTATTATAGCGGCATCGCTGCGACATGGCCATCATGTTGCTGCAGGAATATATACCCAGGTGAACGCTAGAAGATCCCCCGGGGCGTCCAGTCAGACCCGGGGTTGCTTTCGATACAAAGGTTGGAGGGATTCAAAAGCCCATGCAATATACAATCCACAGAGCATAACCTCTGGTCTGGGCTTGCCTGCTGCCCTTCTGTGCACTTCTCGGGCGCTCGCCTGCCAGAAAGAAATGGAGCAGGGATGCTGAGGAAAAGAAGTGGAGCAAAGGAGAAAAACTGGCAATGATTAAAATAAAATCCAGCCCGTCAAAATGACTTTTCCCCGCCATAAATTGCATTTGTGGTGTTGGTTTGGGAGGGTTAGTTGGTGCAATGCATCTGAGTCAATAGCAGCTAAATGGAGACTTCTATTCCCCTCCCCCCTCCCAACTCATTACAATGATTTGGTCTCATGCAGGCTACTGTAATAGATTTAGAGGCTTGGAGGATGATTTCCAAAGGAATAGACGTGTCCTTTATTGATGGCGCTTATTAAATCCAAAGCTCCAGAATAGTTAGTAATGCTTTAAAAATGGTAAGCTATAGATTTTTTACATAGTCCAATAAAGCTTTGGAAACCAGCATATATTGACCTGAAAGGACTCAGAACAGACTGAAAATATTGGAACTGTTTCAATATCAATTTAAATATTAGCTAGAGGCTCCATGGAAGCTACATTCTGTGTCCTTTTTGGTCTGCCCTCGCTCTCTTTTTAGCCAAAGAATGCTCTCCGATTTCAATATTGCTTTTTCCCTGGAAAGGCGCGGGATGATATTTTGTTGTCTGCCCGTCTGTCTACAGCTCATGTCTGCGTTTTACTGTCTCACACTCACCTCCTGTCTCGCTCTCTAAGATTCTCTCTAATGTATGTGTCTGATCTGAATTTAAAGCACAGGAGTTCCTTAAAGGGTGAGGGTGTGTGTGTGTGTTATTGCAAAGGTCTGTACAGTCTGTTGGTTCCTTCCAGTCTTTCATTGCCAGAGAGCAATCCATTCCTGCTGCGGAAATATTGTATTTGTCATTTTACCAGCTACTGTGCTCTTGGTGCGGGTCTCAAGTAAGAGTGTGTGTTGTGTTTTGCAAGCAAGTTTTAAAGATGATCAAAACACGGGGTTGGACCCGGAAAGCCTCTTTCCCTTCTTTCCTTCCTTCCTTCCTTCCTTCCCATTTATATTTGTTTCTTTTATATATATCTCCTTTCTTTCTTTCTTTCTTCTCCCCCTCCCCCCGCCCCACACACCCTCTATCTATCTTTCTTTCGTACAAGGCCAGAAACCCGATAACACCGAGGATCCTATTGAGCGGATCACGCAAGGAACTCTCTGGTTATCTGGTACACAGACTTGCGCAAGTGGAAAAGAAAACTCGAGTAAAGTTACTGTTGTTTGCAGTTCGCCTGACGGCGTGTGTATCATACGTGTTCATGTGTTTGTCTACACATGTGCGTGCGTTGCAAACGCTCTCTCTCTCTCTCTCTCTCTCACACACACACACACACACACACACACCCACCCCTGTGCAATGGCTGGCCCTGAGCCGCCGGGCACTTTCAGGTCACCAGGGCTATGCCAGCCACATCCCACTGCGGTGCCCAAGTCCCCCGAGCCAGCGCCCTGGGCGCGTGAAAGGCCCGGAGCGCGAAGCAGGGTGGCGCTCCTCGGCAGCCCAGCCCAGCCCAGCCCGAAGTGGAATCCGATGTTCCCCGCCTGCCAAAGAGCCAGAGCTGGCCCGCTCTCCCCCCCCCCCCCCACCCCGCAGGAAGCCGTGAGCCAAGCACGCTGAGAGCCAGGAGCGCTTCCTCCCGCCCCTCCGCATCTGGAGCGATCGATGCCTTAGGGGTCAGATCGGTGGTGGGGACGGAGCCGGGATAGCCCGCGAGCCTGCGCTCCCCATAGCACGAGCCCTAAGATGGGGTGTCTGCAAAACACCCGAAGTGAGGCATTCCCGGAAGCCCTGAACGGCGCAACACAGCTCCCCCGAAACACACGCCGGGAAACGGATTGTGAATGTGAGTGCACGTTGTGAAGTTGCGTTTGTGTGTAGCCACACACACACATCTATGCAATAGCCGGCCGGCATGTGCATCGATCGATCGATCGAGAAATTAACGAACGTAAAAGCTGGATAGATCATACACTGTGTAGTACATACGAGCTTTACACAGACAGACAGACAGAGAAGCTGACACACACTGTGTCCACAATTATCAACTTTTTTTCTCCTATGCACTTCCCTTCAGAATTACACCCTCTCCCCTCCCCCCTTTTCAGGCATGAATCAGCCACCCATTAATCGCGCGTGTGTGTGAGGGAGCAGAGAGCAGAGAGCGAGTCAAAGGTGTTTTCTGGCCATGTTGTGTGTGTGTTTCAAACCCGATACGTTCTCCCCCCTGGGACACGCCGCTGGGCGCTCAGACCCACCCCCTGGCTTGTCTGCGCCCCGGGCCGGGGGGGAACCGGGGAAGCCGGTTGCGCTTCGGGCCGGGGCGCTGGGTGCAGCCCCGCAAGGCAGAAGTTCATTTATTTCCCAGTTGCGCGTTGCCCGCGCCAAGTTATAGTTTGACCAGCTGAGCGAGGAGGGGGGCGGAGGGGGGGGGGGGGCGTGCGGCGAGCCGGGAGCTGCTGACGTCAGGCCCTGCTGGCTGTGAGATTGAGGCTGGCTGGAGGTCTGCGATTCAATGCAACCCGCCGCCTTCCCAGCGCCAGCCACAGAGCGCGGAGAGCCCGGCCGGCCGCAGCCCGCGGAGAGCCCGGCCGAGCCGCGCGCACCCACCGCGGCCGGGCGTTGCATGGCGAGGGAGTGGGGGCGGGAGGGGGGCGCGCCAGAGAGGCCCGGCCATGCCGGCGTGACTGCGAGGGGGGCAGATCGATGGCCCTGAATTAAGCCGGGCGGGCGGGGGCCGGGGGCCGAGCCGGCATGGAACTTACAATGGAGAGCCTGGGCGGCTTGCACGGCGTGTCCCACGCGCAGGCCGGGGAGCTGATGAGCCCGGCCCACGGCCGGCCGGCCGCCCACCGGAACCTGGTCTCCCACGGGCGACCGGCCATGGTCTCCAGCATGGCCTCGATCCTGGAAGGCGCCGGGGAGTACCGGGCGGAGCACAGCCTGGCGGCGCCCCTGCACCCGGCCATGAGCATGGCCTGCGAGTCCCCCTCGGGCATGAGCCTGAGCAGCACCTATACCACGCTCACCCCGCTCCAGCACCTGCCCCCCATCTCCACCGTCTCGGACAAGTTCCACCACCCGCACCCGCACCACCACCCGCACCACCCGCACCAGCGCCTGCCAGCCAACGTCAGCGGCAGCTTCACCCTCATGCGGGACGAGCGCGGCCTCTCCTCCATGGGCAACCTCTACGGCCACTACCCCAAGGACATGCCGGCCATGGGGCAGCCGCTCTCCCCGCTGCCCAACGGGCTGGGCACCTTGCACAACGCGCAGCAGCCGCTGGCCCCCTACGGCCCCGGGGGGCACCTGGCCGGCGAGAAGATGCTCTCCCCCAACGGCTTCGACTCCCACGCCGCCATGCTCTCCCGGAGCGAGGAGCACCTGGCCCGAGGGCTGGGCGCGCCGGGCGCCGGCATGATGGCTCCGCTCAACGGCATGCATCCGCACGGGCACCCCCACGGCCAGCCCGGCGCCTCGCTGCTGGGCGAGCGGGAGAGGCAGGCGTCCACCTCGGGCTCGCAGGCCGGCAGCTCCGGGCAGGTGGAGGAAATCAACACCAAGGAGGTGGCCCAGCGCATCACGGCGGAGCTGAAGCGCTACAGCATCCCGCAGGCCATCTTCGCCCAGCGGATCTTGTGCCGCTCTCAGGGGACCCTCTCCGACCTGCTGCGGAACCCCAAGCCCTGGAGCAAGCTCAAGTCCGGCCGGGAGACCTTCCGCAGGATGTGGAAGTGGCTGCAGGAGCCCGAGTTCCAGAGGATGTCGGCGCTGAGGCTCGCAGGTAGGGGGACGCCCGGGGGCAGTGGCACGGGGCCGTGCGGGGGTACTGTTGTTTGCAGCAAACCCCAGAGGACCGGGGTGGGTCTGCACGAGCAGCCTTCAGCAAAGACCCCCGGGCAGCATTGGCGTGACACACCTCGCTAGCGCTCCAAGCAGTGCTCTCTCTCTCTCTCACACACACATACATACACACGGCGTGCTCTCCTTTAGCTCTGTGCCGGATGGCTGCATTATTATTTCCCTCTCTCTGTGGGTGTTTCAAGTCTTTAACCGATCGCATAGAAAAGGAGATCATATTTAACCTAAACCTCCCCTCAAACCAACGTGTTAGCTCCCCCATCGAAATCTCCTCCGATCAGCATGCTCCTGACAATCTAAAGAATCAGGGATGCAAATGCTGTAGGGTACTTGTTTCAATTTTAGATCTATCTATCTATCTATCTATCTCTCCTCACACCCTCTCTCTCTCTTTCTTTCTCTCTCTCTATCAACTACCTACCTGATCTTCTCAGGTTTGTTTGTTGTTGGTTGGGGGGTGGTGTGCTTGTGTGTTTGCTTTGGTCCTTTGGGAGGTCTTAACTCGCCCCCCTAAATGCCGAGCGGTAAATCAGTGACCCCAGCGAGGTCTGAACGGTCTGTCCACGCCAGCCCCAAGGCCTGCTTCTTCCAGCTGCTGAATGAATCAAAACTCAGCTGTTCCCCTCCCCCCGCTCCTTCCCAATGGATCGATGTGATCGCTCCTTCATTTTACAAATGGCACCGCCAATCAATTCTCTAGAGCCCGGGCAATCGTTTGCATTTGGAAGCGTTTGACGTGGGCCTGATTTGCTTTTGCAAGCCCAGGGGTCTTTGCTAGCAGGGAAATGTTGCTGCCTGGCCCGAAGCTTCCCTGCTCAGATGCAGCCCTGACTTTATTTTAAAGGAAGGGACGGTGGCAGAAAAATAAACCCACCCCCACATCGTCTCTTGACGCCAGAGCTCTTTAGTGGCTCTCCTGCGCTCTGCTTCTCTGTGTTAAAATTGGGGGTAAAATTCCTTGATAGAATTTCTACCTCTTCCCGCCTCCCTTCCCCAGCTTGTGCGGAATGAATGTGTCCAGTCTACAACCTGGTGTGAATTGCATGGTTATAAATATGGTTGGCTAGACACGTGATGCATACAACTAGACGTGCATCGTTGTATATATCGTGTGTATACTCTCCAGTGTGTGTGTGTGCATGTTGAAACGCTCGGTATCACAGCCCTCGGCTTCTGTGTGATTACAAATGATGCCGTAGGAAGGCCCCGTGTGGATCCATGTTCCTCTCTGTTCTGCACACACGTAGATGCCTCGATGGACAGGTCCAGACCTCCAGAGACAGGTCCTGTCTGTTCTGCCTGCGTGGCTGTGGAGGACGGCGAACCGGGGCTTTTCTACGGGGCGCTCATTTATAATGCAACGTAAACAAAGATGCAGTGCGCCTGTTGTGCACATAGACTAGAAGGGGAAATCGATTTTCTACACATGGAGACACAGTGACCCCGTTAATCTATTCCTATGCAAGACCTGCACACTCACAGCCCCTGTACAATGCTTGCACAGAGCCCCGCCAGTGCAAACCTGCCTGCATATCCCCCACTTTCGCTTTCTCTTCTCCTGTTGCCACGCCGGCTCGGGCTGGTCCACCTACTGTCTCAGGACTCTCCAGGCTGAAATAAGCTACTATTGATACCTGCCCGCCTCCCCTCCCCACTCCCCTTCTCTTCTGTGTACTCAGCATTGCTTCTGACCATATGATATTCCCACGTCCTGTCACCCCCCGGCCTTGCGGCGAGGCTGTTCCCTAGGCTGAATGATCAAGACGAACTCTGGTTTGGATTTCAGAACCGCCAGAAGCTGGGATTGGCTGGGAGGGGATAAATCACTGGAATTGCCTGGGTCTGTTAATTCCCTCTGAAGCACCTGGCCTTGACCACTGCCAGAGACAGGCGTGGGCTGCGTGGACCATTGGTAGGACTGTTCTTGCGGACAGTTTGTGTCTGGTGGGCTCCAAGGGGGCGGACTGGGCCATTTTTAAAGAATTCCACATGCCCTGTGGGCCATCTAGTGTCAAGGAGCTCCAAGCAGATCTGAACACGAATCTGATGAAGCGCTGCTCACACATAGCCAGATGTCGGGGGTTATTTATGGGTGGATAGTAGTATTCATATGTATTTAGTGTAATTCAGTTGCTCTTTAATTAGGGCAAGATAGTGGCATCCTTTAGTTCCAGTCGATGCCCTATTGAAAAGCAGTTAATAGAATGCAAATTGTTCCTGCCTTTACAAGGTTCTGGTAAATAAAGATTTAAACACTGCCACAATTGGCTTTTTAAGTACCCCCGTTGTTCAATCTAATTGAGCAGTTGGTATTTTATTTCTGACTCACCAAAATTAAAAAAACCCCCACCTCCAAAGCTTGAAGATTCAAGGGAAATTCTATATGGATATCTCTGGATGTGTATTTTACCTAAAAGGTTCAACAAAACCACCCACTAAATGAACTCACCATGTTCTTGGAACAGGTTCAGTCTTTATTATTTTTATTAAATCAAATTTGGATTTTTTAGTTTTCTCATCCAGTACAAAGGAGACTTAGGATTTCTCTATAAACCTTATTTTTTATGAATTGGGAGGTAATATGCCATGGGTGATTTTCACTGATTTAATCAAAATCCGTTGGCTATACATTTAAGTACTTGCTTTGTGGCATATATTAAAATATAGTTATGTTAAAATCACATTATAGGCCATAACATGCAATATGTTGCATAGTATTTTAAAATATCGGTTATATTAGATATATAAAATACAATTCTATTAAACCAATACGTCTGTATTACATTATACACAATATATCAAACAATTAATTATCAGTTATATTATATACCTAAAATAACATGATTAAAAGACGGTGAATTAAAATAAAAATAATGCATCGTATTAAATGCACTGCGTTGTAAATATACACCGCAGTTCTATGAAAGGTGAGGGGTTTTTTCTGCAAGGTTTTGTTTCGTTTCCAAATTAACAGGAACATGCCATCGTCTTTAAACAAAGAAAGTAAAACAGATCGTAATTTTGGGGTGTTTCTGGAAAATCAAATATGAAAATAGCCTCCCAAACACGGAGTTAAAGGACACTATTGCAACTGACATTTGTCAAATCATTGAGGAGAGAAATTGGCTAGGTTTGGTAACACTTTGCCGATGGATTCGAGGTTGTGCAAGGAATTTTGAGATGGTTTATTAACCCATCCTTAAGAAGGTGAGAAAATACCATCGAGCTATATTTTTTGAAACCCCAAGGAGGAGCTGAAAATGGCAGCGTAGAGGCGTTGTGCACTTAGAGGGCGAGGGTGTCATTTCAAAGGACGCTTTTACCCAGAGCTATTTTGGAATAATAGCAGGGTTGCAGACAAGAAGGAATAAAAAAGTCACTGCTTTTGGTGTTTGTATGGAAGGTTTGTATATGAATACGTCGAATTAAGGTTATTTCGAAATAACATAGCTAGACAGATTAGACAGACACTTGAGCAGGTATGGTGCGTGGTATTGAGTTCACATTGGGGCCAACTGGTCATATACATACGTGGAGTCCTTTAGTGTGACTGCACATATGTGTATCTGTTATGTGCCCAAAGAGGAGCAGGAACCACCAGGGATTGTGTGGAGTGTCTACATACCCCACTGAAACTTTTGTACCTATTTCTCTCTTTTTCCTTGGAGTGGTTGTGTTCGGTTGGTTGGTTGTGTGGTTGTTTGTCTTGTGCTCAGCTGCAGTGACTTGCGTTATTCCTGGCTTTGCTTTTCACCGCAGCTGATCTGCATATCGTCTGCATACACTTGGCATACATTACACTGATTGCCTTTCAAAAGCGTAATTACATGGCAAGTGGAATTGGTCTGGGGTAGGGGGTGGACTCCTTCAACCGCTCAAATCGATACATTCGAATTACTATCCCTAATCCATCACAGTCACCCCCAATCGATTGATTTTTTTTTTGAACCGGCTTCAAATATTGTTTAAATTGCCGCTCCAGAGCACAACTGTATTTTGAGTGGGGGGAGGGGCAGGACGGGCTTGTGACATCGAGTCATACGCGTCTGAGAACCTGGAGCCGCGACGCAGAGAAAATCAATCGCGGAGCCAAAGTACAAAGCAACCGGCCTGGCTCTGGGCTGGGCCCGGGAAAATGGCAAAAGGGGGCTCGAACTGTCGCAGACTCCAGGTGGAAGCCGCGAGGAAGGAGCTTTCCGGGCTGGGCCGGCCCACCTGTCCGGGGAGCACATGGGGTTTGGTGCTGGGCGAGAAATTGACGTGACAGAGAAACGCGAGATTGAAAATGGTTCCTTGGAACCAGCCCCTAAAATCTAAGGCTGAGAATGCAGCACCCCAGAGGGGTTGTGCTTAAGGGGGTGTTGGGCTGGGAACCGGGAAAGCTAGGAACCGAAAAGAAATCTCGCCAGCTGATTGTGTCTTTGTAAAACTGACTCGATCAAAGCGCTTTGGAGTCTCTAGTTCCTCTGTGCCACGTGGTACACAGCTAGGGGGCGGTTCCTGCCTGGCTCTCTGCCCCACAGGCTGTGGGGTGAGAGCCGGAATGGGAGCAGGGCAGGGAGGAAAGCCAGCAGTGAACCAATAAGCTGCTGTCTCCTGCCACTTGTAGCTGAAGAGAGACCCCACGGACCACAGCAAACCGGGGAGACATAGGGGGCTGGGGAGTGTAGAGGGATAAGTACTGTGCTGTGTTTTGGTGGGGACACAGAGGGGTGTGAATTGGTGAACAAGGAGGCGCAGAGGGGCGTGAATTGGTGACAGCGGGAGGTGTAAGGAGGTAAATGGGGTGTAAGGAGGTAAATGTAGAGGACGGCATGGGGCTAGGTAGATCTGGATACCTACAGCCCGATGGGAGATAGCTGAGCGAAGGGGGAAGACGGGCGAGCTAGAGACTGGCCCTGGGAGTCTGGCGCCAAGGGCCTGGCTGGGTTTGGGCCCTTCCCCTTTAACGCCCCAGCAGCAGAAGGGCGCCGCGACGGGTGTCTCCATCTAGCACCACGTGCGTGCAGGCGGCCGCATGGGGACCAGCCCCTCGGCGGTCTGGGCTGCTCGCCGCGCCCCTGGCCCCTCCCGCGAGGAGCCCGGGCCGGGTTCAGGAGTCCACGAGCGAGAGGCGGTAAATAGAAGCTCGATAAACAAGCAGGCCCCCTATAAACCGGCAATTGCTGCCTGGCTCCTCTTTCCACTCCAGCTTCTCTCCAGCCCTGCGCCGGTCCAGGGTGCAGACGCGCCATTAAGCTGGGCTCTGACACAGTCCTCGGCTCCGAGCGCCAGCCGGCGGGTATGTGTGGCTGGGGGGTGCGGCCTGCCAGCTTCATCTCCCTTTCCAAAGCGTGTGTGTGTGTGTGTGTGTGTGTGTGTGTGTGCTGCATGTACCCCTGCAAACTTCGGTCTTCTCCGCCTCCTCCTTGCCTTGATCCGGTTCAGACGCTGCTTACGAAGGGAGGGGTAGGGGTAAGGTGGGAATGGGACCGTTCTCTGGGCCTGGGGACCCCACACAGCCAACCCGACACTCAACTACCTCAGGGCACACAGGGAGACACACACACACACACACACACACACACGGGCTCCCGGACGCAGAGACACAAGTACACACTCTCCTCCAAAAGCAGGTTCGCTTGCAAGACACACCCCAAGACGCAGAGCCTAATACACAAGTAGACACAGAGAGAAATGGGGTGTGTGTGTGTAAAAGAGAGGCAGGGTAGGTTGAGGTAATATCGTTTTATTGGAACTATGTCCCTTGTTGCAAGAAGCAAGCTTCAGGATCAGAAGAAAAGCGAATGTCTTTCATCAGCAGAAGTTGGCCGGATAAAATACGTGACCTCACCCCCCCTTTTCTCTCATATCCTCCTGTGGCCAACCCGGCTACCACAACACTGCAAGCAACCCGCGTCCATACTGTCAGAGACAGCTTAGCCTGGGTTTCAGCTCAAGGGGCGCAATCCAGCAGGTCTTCCTAAAACACAGCCACAGAGAAGAAACCACGTTGAAAACGTTACACACCGGGAGAACGTGTGCGGTTGTGTGTTGTATGTGCGCGTTTGAGTGTGCGCTTCCGCGTGTGCGTTGTGCAGCATGGCAACTGTGGGATGGTTTTAAGCGGCCCAATTTGGAAATGCATTTGGGGGGGGGTCCTCAAGTGAATTTTCCAGGTCAACCCTCACACAGGGCCATGCGACAGGACAGGTGCCTACGTCTGTATTTAGATTTTAGAGCACCCAGGCCATGCGCTGGGCCCCTTTCTGGTATTGAAAACAAGCCGAAAACCAGGTTACACTGAACCCAGTAAAATCCGCAGCTGGTTAATCCATGTGATCATCAGTCAGTCCCACCCCGTCCCCTTCTGACGCCGCCATTATGGAATTAACAACCCCCCTCGGCCCTCCACGCCTCGTGCGCTGCTGCCGCGCTCTCAGGAATATTCCTATGCGCTGCACACGGACAGAAAAATACATTTAGACCAGAGATGACTTTGTACTGAGATCGCTTCTTGTGCTCCTCAGCGACTGGAGCCATCCACTGGACTGCAGACGCTGGGCAGCCGAGAAAAATAGATACCGGGCTAGGGTTGCTCCGAAATAAAGTCCTGGTATAGACCAGGGCCTAGCGTGAACTGAAATAACGCCACTGAAGTCAACAGACTTCAGTTTACACCACCCGCGGGTCTGGCAATAAATATCCAAGTCCCCTCTAAAAAGGACCTGGCCCATTTTTTTCTATCCACTGGAATGACACTGATGTCCAACATCCTAGGCTTCCATGACTAGCTAAAAGTGAGCAGCAAATGGGGACTCTGTTGTATAAAGATCCCCCTCAGGGGTCGCAAGGGTTGTGAGAGATCCGATCTCAAACCAGGAGGCTACATCTACACTGCAAGCTTCTTGCACAAGAACTGTTTTGTGCAAGAGTTTTTGCGCAAAAGGTCTTAGGCAAGAGCCGGTCCACACCGCCATGTGCTTTTGCACAAGAGATGTGCTTTTGAGCAAGAGCGCCCATGGCAGTGTGGACCTCTCTTGCGCAAGAGAGCTCTGATGGCCATTTTAGCCATAGGGCTTTCTTGCATAAGAAACCCCTGTTGCCCATCCACACTGCCTTCTTGTATAAGAGCTCTTGTGCAAGAGGGCTTATTCCTCATGGGAAGAGGAATAACTCTTGTGCAAGAAGCCCTGTTTTCCGAGGCTTTCCTGTAAATTTACTTGTGCAAGAACACGCGTGCAGTGTAGGCGCTCTGCAAGTTTTTGTGGAAGAATGGCTGTTCTTGCGCAAAAAGCTTGAAGTGTAGATGTAGCGGGAGTGAATAGCGCCCAGGTGCACCTTGCAGCAGACTCCTTGGAGAGGGGGCCATGCTGTACTGGGTGGGATTAAGGAAGGCCCCTTCCCACGCCACCCCCCTTGCTCCTGGCGGGTGGATGAATTTGTTCTGAAGCTGCTCAGGGGTTGGGATGGAGAGAGCCGAGGGTAGGAACGCCAAGATTGGAATGATGGGTGTTCTGCCCCGTCCTGTAAAAGCCAGCACCAGCTGAGACGCTCCCTGAATGCCCTGGCACTGCGTGTTGTGATCGCCACCCTGTGGGACCCAGCTCTGCATAGGACGGGGGAGGCCCTGGCGCCTGTAACAGCCCGGGCACCCGCCTACAGAGGGTCACCTCCTCGTGGCTAGCTGGCCGCGCCCACAGGTGGTGGCTACGAACCCCAGGCTTGTGGTGGTCCCCCCACCCAGGCAAGTCCCGAACTGCTCCGCTTCTGCCCTGCCGGGCTCTGCTACCGCTGCACTCCCACCCACCCCTCCGCGCCGGCGGCTCAGCAGGAAGGCTGGAGCCTCCCCCGGCCCGAAACAACCTGAGAGAGCAAAGAGGCGTCTGCACCTCTCTGACCATAGGTCTCCCCACCTCTGTCCCCAGGCCAGGAGCGGGTGGGCAGCGGCGCAGGCTGTGAGTAGCCGCGAGCAGTAGGGGGGAGAGGGCTGATGGCCGGGGAGGTGTTTCCAGGCAGAATCTATTTAGCCCCGTACACATCTGTCCATCTGTCCCCATACAATAGCTATCTATCTATCTATCCCCACACATATCTGCCCACCTATCTAGCCCCACACATTTTTCTACCTTCACCCCTACTGTCCCCATGCACATCTGTCCACCTGTCTGTCTTTCTAGCTAGCTATCCATCCCCATCCATTCATTTACTATCTCTGTTCAAATATATCTACCCCCATGGAAATCTGTTCATCTAACCCTATATCTATCTACCCCCATAGCCCCCTCCCCCTCATCTATCTATCTATCTATCTATCTATCCCCAGACACATCTATCTGTCACTTTTATCCACCAGTCACTTACTCATGTAGTTAACTAGGTAAAAGCCTCGATGGTTTTATCTGGACCCTGTTGCAAGCTCCAAATCGAATTCTCCTTCATCTCTCTCCTCGGCTTTGTGCGCCCGCAGAAGCGCTTATGTAACAGTCCCTGGTCACACCGTTTCCCCCGGGCACAGCTCCGTAGCTCCAAGCGCGCTAAAGCCAAGGTGTGAAAGCCGGGCGGAGGGGGGGGGAGTGTCTGTCCCCCAGCGCCAGGCGGGCTGGAACAGTTTTATAGCGGGGGTCCCGAGTGCCACTGAACCCCGTGAATACTGGAGCCACTTCAAGCCAGGGGCGCTATGCCCCACGCAGCAGCAGGCGATGTGGCCCTGTCCCGGGCGGCGTGCGTCTAGATCAGGGCTAGGCCTTGGTAAGGCCGCTTCTCCTTTCTCCTCTCCCCTCCCCCGGCCCCACCACTTCCCCACTGCCTCAACTGGGATCCAAGCGCCCCAAGTCCCCAAACCACCGCCCCCCCCGAAAGGTCATCACATAGCTAACCAGGGACCTGCAATGCCTCAGCAGACAGGCGAGGAAATTTATAGACCCCTCCAGTCGACTCATTAGGGAGCGCGGTATCCCGGGGGGGGGGAGGGCTAACAGAGGTCAGTAACACAGCCAGAAAGAGAGGCTTCCATTGATGTGCCTATTTCAGTGTAGCTACCTAACCAGTATGAATCATGGGGGGGCTGGTAGTTACATGGAAAGGTATAATTACATACAGCTGTAGATAAGAGAGGTGGCGGTGCTGTTCTTTTCTAAACACTGGATGATCGAGGCATCTGTGAAGAATTGTTTATCAAACCAGTCTCAGATCTCTCGCCTCTCTCTATGGCCCAGAAAACCAAAGTGGCATCAGTTTAAATGCAGCAGCTGGTTTTTCTCTCCAGGTCCGGGATGTTTTCCCACCGCTGCGCCCTAGCGAAGATCCAGAGGCTGGCTAGGGTTGGGTTGGTTTGTAAGTCACGCAAAGTGAAACAACTAGTAAAGGAAACTGAAAAGCTGGCAGGACTCAGTGGTGGGAACAAAGCAGCAGGAACAGGTATTGACAAACATCCGTTCGACCCAGACCCATCTGGGAGCGGATGAAAGAAAATGATGTTTTACTAGGAAAAGTAAATCCTTAACTGAAAAGGGGGAAAGTGTGTGTGTGTGTGTGTGTGTGTGTGTGTGTGCGAGAGAGAGAGAGAGAGCTTGTGTCTACAATTTTACGAGGAAGCACAATTTTAAAAAATACATAAATAAAATACATGTTCAAGTCAATATCTTTCTAGCAGTGCTGCTCTCCCTCCATATATGGAGAGAAAGAATGGAAATGTATTCGTTTTGTGCATTGTATTTTACAGTGTGCTTCCTTGTCAAATTGTAGAAACAGTACTAGACGTATGTACTCTCTCTCTCTCTCTCACATACACACACACAAAGGAGATACACATACAGATATGTCTGCATGCACAGATATGTGTGTGTGTGTGTAGAAATATACCTTCCTGTCTAGGGTAGCCACACGTCTATTACTATTTCTGCATTTGGATCTGGAAGGACAGTTTTGACATACAATACCTCTACATTACGTTCCCCCTTCAAACACATTCCCGGGCATTTCCCAGTTTCTTTTGTGTGTGCTTGGTCGGTTTTTCTGTGAGCAGGTTTGGTTGTTAAGGGCAGGGATCCGTCCTATCCTGGCGTCCCTTTGCCCCTATGCGATAGGTGGTTTCGGGGGTGCTGGAACCTTGTGAATAATGGGGGTGCTGAGAGCCAGGGGACCAAACTGGAGACCCTGTATATTACATACAGGTTCCAGCTTCCAGCCACCCCCCGTACCCACGTTCTAGCACCCATGGGTGGTCCATCAGAAAAGTGTCCAACTCCATTCGGGCTACGGATTTATTAATGGAGCCGGGACAGAAAATTCACCTGCGATTATTTTTGCGAGGGGCAAAACAAGTCAATAACATGGTTGTTTCTGTTGAGCTTCCCAATCACTCCACCGTTTCCTTATTTATTTGTCCTGAACGCGAATTAGCCCTCCGCTAATAAATCAGTCGGTGTGTTTTCCCTCCTGCTCCTATGAGATGCACTCGCATGCAAGAAATCAAAAAAGGCTTTATACACCCTTTGATCCGCGGGATCAGATTTATGAGCAAGTCAATAGGGTTCTTTTTGTTAAAAAGCCGGCGCCGAAAAGAGATATTATAGACTTTGTATTAGGGTCCTCGTTCTTTACGCGCTTTCTTTGTGCTCGGGCGGGTTGGAAGTTCGTGATATTGAATAATACTTGAAAAACGTTCAGTTCGATGTATTGGAAAAATCGCATTCGCGAAACGTTAGAGAGCCTAGAGATTGTTTTTTGTGTGTAAGATGGAAAAAGATATCGGAGCTGTGTGTGTGCTTATAAAATACTTAGATCTCATATTTACATGCAGCATACTTCATTTCCGGTATGCACGTGGGTTGCATGAGATGTGCAGGCAGATATGAAAACGACATATTGTGTAAATATTGAATATTACGTGTGCATGTAAACTATGAGGCGCCCCGTGTACCTTAAATACTATTAGCTGCTGCCCACGAAGGCTTATGCCCAAAAAATCTGTTACTCTTTAAGGTACCACTGGATTCCTTGCTTTTGCTGATACAGACTAATACGGCTACCCCCTTAAACTATGCAAACTATGTAACATCTCGTCACATATATATTAAACAAATATACTTCGGACTATTAATTAAACAGCGCAATTAGTGTATACACATCTCTCTGTGTGTGTGTGTGTGTGTATGTGTGTGTGTATATATTCTGTCTCTATATGTGTGTTTTACACCTTTGGGAACTGCATTGATTTTGTTTATGTGTATATATTTCTTCAGTACAGTGTACATTCCTGCGCGTTTCTATTAAATATACATAGCTAGGAAAAGCATTTAATCTGCCTAGGGAGAGATGCCTGCTTTTATTAAAGGAAGTACTTTACATAGCATATTTCACAAAAAGAATATGGAAAACGTAAGAAAGAAAGAAAGAAAGAAAGAAAGAAAGAAAGAAAGAAAGAAAAAGAAAGGATTCCAGTAAAATATTCACGGACTTTCGATACGAATATGTGTTTACTTCCTGCCTCAGTTCATCCCCCTCTACCCTCAGGATCTTTAATCGAGCGAGCTCACGAATTATATATAATACGACATAACACCCCCCTTTTCATACTGCTCCATTCACTTCTGAGTTTGCCGCAGCTACGTGGTGGGGGGGAAAGCGGGTGCGTTTCAACACAATAAAGCAACACACACACAGCGAAAATAACTCGCACAACCGGGAAAAAAAAAAGGCTCTACTCGTAGAAATTGTGTCCGGTGAACAGGGGCCTTTTGAGGGGCCTTCAGCAAAACCCAGCCAGACTCTCCACCCAAGCTGACTTCCCCCCGAAACACTTCGATGAACTCCGCTTAAATGTGTCCCCAGTTGGAAGGTGTGTGATGGCTGGATAATAGACAATCCCTGAGCGAGTCCGCCCTAGGCACAACTGAGTGTAAGGAGTGGTGGGCACGTTTGCACGTGTGCGCGTGTGCGGGCGTGTGTGTGTGTGTGTGCACGCGGGCGGGTGTGTGTGTGTGTGTGTGTGTGTGTGCGGGCTTGTGTGTGTGTGTGTGTGTGTGCGTGCGGGCGGGTGTGTACGCGCGCGGGCGGATGTGTGTGTGTGTTTTGCAGGGAACGAGCTAATGCGCTCCGGCCGATACATATTTTGAATGTCGCTTTTAATTAACGATGGCCTCCGATCAATATTTCCTAAAGGGTGTCAGTAGCTGCGCTGTATCTCACAGGCTCCAACAGCTGGGAAAGCGGCGGGGGAAATCCGGGGTCCTCGCCCAGTTGGCGAGCCCAGGGCTTGGCCTGCACTTGCCCACTGGGGAGACGGGCTAAAAAGTCTGAGCCTGGGGCAGAAAAACACCCAGCCAAGCCTGCGGGTGGTGTCCTCCCCCTCACAAACCAAACCACGCGCAGGCCGAGCCATTAATACGCAACGACTCCGATAACCGTGTAAACGCTGCTACTCCCGAAACAGTCGATTGCCGTAAACCGCCCCCCAGACACCATCCCCTGTTCGCCGCTCTAGGCTCACCCATCGAGCCCCTTGTGGGTTTGGCATTTCACCGCCCGAGACCCAGCAAGTCCCCTTGCAATGGGGCTTTGGCTCAGAGCTCCCCGCGCCGTGCCTAGCACCCCGCAGCCGGTTGCCTTCGCTTTGCAAAGCGCTTTAAAACGCCCCGTAACGTATATGGCTACGTGATGCGTTTTAATGCGAGGAGGTGTATGCGCGCGTATTTAGAAGGCACGCCATCTCAAAGTCAAGCCGCGATTGCAACGTATTTGATATCGATAATCCCGTATCACACCTCACACCCCTACACTTGTTTTGCGTCTTCACACGTCTGTAACCCCAGACTTGTATTATTTTACAGATCCGTATGGTATGATTACATGCTAGTAACATGTAATCATACCCTGCTTAGTACATAGATGTACAATGTGATGCATGCACGTGTGTGATGGCATTGTAGCCTATCATTTAAATTAATATAATGAACAGAGTTCAGAGGGGTAACCGTGTTAGCCTGCTTCAGCAGAACAAGGAAGACCAGCAAATTTGGGCGTAAACGAGAGGGCTGCTTCCCACCAAAACGGATGCGCAACTAGATTTTGTTTGTCTTTAAGGGGCCACAGGACACCTCGTTGTTTTAATCAATATTTCCCGGGGTCACGCTACATCCACAACCCACCAGTGCATCCTACAACCCTGTTCGAATTCTGTGATTTATGCCTCTTGGCATCAGTTTACCCAGCAGATGAATTTGCGATCGAAATGCGCTCAACAAAACCGGCATTTTAAGACCTGGCGTAGTTCGATTTTTTTTTCTTCGTTAGACGACGCAGCAGCGGCGAGGCCAATATTTTAGGCCCCCCCGAATAACCCCCAAACCGAGTCCTGAATTGAGGGCGGGTTTTGGCCCGGGCGTTCTGGGGGTTGCAATTTGGCTGCGGGGGAGGAAAGCGATTGTGCGGCCGGAAATATTTATACCAGAGAAACGGAAGGAAAGAGACGAAAAAATGAAATTGAAATAAACCCCCTTGCCAGGAAGAGACGAAAGCGTTCAGCTGTAACCTGTGCCCCCCCTCCATGGGAAACATTTCGCCCGTTTCATCGCTCGTGAAATGTCCCCAAACAAAACGCCTCAATAAACCCCAAGATTTTAAGCCAATTGATTAAAAAACGGAGAGTCGCCGAGCTGAAAAAATAATTACTTTTCTTTAAGCCTTCTCCCTTATTACAGATTTGAAGGTTGATTCATTCAAGAAAAAACTAACAAGCAATATTCGTTGTTGGTTTGTTTAAAGACTCCCAAACGTGCATGAATATATTTCGCTTCAATTCTGCTCTCGGTAGAATATAAAATACTGAAATCTTCTTTTCCTTCCCGTCCACTCATGTGGAAATATAAATATCAGCCACGTAGAAATGTGGAAACATTATTCACGATCCATTTTAAAGAATTAAAAGAGAAACCTTTTTAGTTACCTCCCCCCCCGTTTGGTTAATTTCAGATTTGTTTTACATTTCTCCACAGGGACACAAGTTAGATCCTTAGAAGCGAATTTGGCCCCATATTTTTTCCGAACATTAAATCTTGTTAGTTTCAAACTCTCCCGGTGTTTCAGTGCCAAAGTATTTTCTGTTTGCTAATAATCACAGTGGCTAGAAGGAGTCTAATAAAAGCTACTGTGAGTTAAATATTAAATCTTTTTTCTCCCTATGAGGAAATTACCTCCATCCCTGCAAAAATAATCCGATTGTAAGCTTTTTCCTCCCCTCACACTGTTGTGTTTGGTTGCAATTTAATGCTATTTTTAAAATGCATTGTTTATTGAGAATAATTGTTTCCACCTTTTTTTGTTATTAATCTGAAAACCCAGATATTCCATCCAAAACCTCATCTCCTTGCTCACACTTATTTGAAGCAGCCCTTTCATTTACAGCTCGAACAGTGTCGTACAAAGGAAACACATTCATAAAATGTGCCCGAAAAGTAGATCAGAATTCACATTGCATGAGTGGATTCAGTGATTTTGTTTGTTTTGTTTTGTTTCTACTGTGTTGTTTTCAGGTGCAGATTTTTACTCGTTGTTTGTCTGTATGTGGTTGTGACATTGATTTTATTTTGTTTTATTTTATTTTATTTTATTTTCGTTTCACCAATTGCCACTGAAACCTTAAGGGAGAGATAACAGAGAAGAGAAAACTCTCTGAGTGACCTTTGAATCAATTTGAAAAAGCTCATTTAACTGATAAGTCTTGAAAGCTCCAGAACTAATTTGAAAATACATCTATTAAAATCCCATTGCTGGTGCTTAAGTACTGCTGTGGAGGAGTTGCAAGGCAGACTTTGTGGGGTCTGGGGATATCTGTGAGCACAGCTTTAAGCAAGAATCAACAAAGAAATTGCTTCCTTGCATGAAAAATTATGAAGCTTCAAAAGAACCATCCCTCCCACCCAGGTTTTCATGGAAAGGGAGGTAGACTTGCAGGGCAAGGAGCATTTCCCCAGGATAACCTTAGAATCAAAAGCGACAGAGGCTGGAATCGCAGACAGAATATTGGATTTTCCTCTTGAAAACAAATCCAATATGGTATCACTGCGTTAAGTTCTAACGGCCACGCAGGAACATCTGAGGTTCTCAGTCTGGAACACAGCAGCCTTCCGAAGAGATGGAGGTGTTTTTGTTATTTTCATGGGGATTTACCTGGCATTATCCCGGTCCATCTGGAAACGTGGCTCCCAACACAGCCTGGGGCTAACGCAGGGATAAAGGTTGTGGGATGGCATCCCTCTTCTGCCGGGGGAAGGACAGCTGTCAAGACCAGCTCTTGCCGCTGAGATGCCACAAGGCCAGGGCTCAGGAGAATGGAGACGGTGGTGCAGTGCCTTGGATGCGACTGCAAGACACAGTCTGGGTCCTTGTCAGTTGGGAAACCTCCAATAAAGCAGGGAGTTGGGAGGGAGATGAGGACTTGAGACCTTAAAGGACAAAGAGATATAGCTCTCTTGGGCAAGGCCTAAGACTGTGCAATGAATCCCCCCAGGAACTAGAGTGCAAGAGTGAGGGTTGGGGGGTGAGAAGGGGCTCAGGGCAGCAGGTCCCATCCAGTACAGGCCTTGTCTCTCCCGTCCAGCTCTCCAGCCTCCAGGGGCCCTTTTATCTCCCACCTAGCCCCCCAAGTCCTGCAGCCACCAGGGGCATTTTTTCTCTCTTCCACCTCTGGTGCTGTGGCCAAAGACTGGGAGAGGGGGGAATGGGTTTGGGGCTGCAGGGCTACTTATTCGGTGTGTTGGCAGGCAAGATGCAGGAGCCCCTGCCCTGCTGGCCACACCCTTAAAGGTGCGGCTTCCCCCATGGACACGCTGCAGGAGCGCTCTCCCCTGCAGGCCTGCTGCCCCCAGTGGCCACTCTCATATTGCATCCCTCTGAACAGCAGCTCCTCCGTTGGCATATTATGGAAAACAGTCCTTTTCCTGGGGCATCCGGTTCTCCTGGCACAACCAAACCCTGACCTTGCTTTAAGTTAGGTGAAGAGGAGGCTGCCTACCAAATTTGGTGGTGCTAGTTCTTACCGTTTAGGAGTTCTTGAACATGGACTTGCTGACAGACACCAAGCAGACAGACACACTCTAAAATATAGATAGATAGATAGATAGATAGATAGATTTTAGAGTGTGTCTGTCATACCCCCAGGCGCCTTTTAAGGAGGGGGGACTGAAGACCCCCTCCAGATTCATATGGGGACATTGCTAGCTGTTCCCCTTCGTCATTAACAGGAGTCAGGGGTAAGTGCACAAACTTATTCGAGTTAAGGACCCGAGCAACCCTGGGTAAACATTCTAGTACAAATATAAAATACAAACCAAAACACTTCCCAGCAAACCCTTCACCCTGGGAGAGGAGGAGAGAACAGGGACAGGGACTAGGTGAGTTAGGATGTGTGATGAGTGCGGAATGGCCTGGACGGGGGAAGGGCCTGTCTGCTGCGCTGAGCAGTTTTCTCAGAGGGCCGTGCCCTGGGGTTGGGGAAAAGGCCCAGCGGGACACGCTGTGAGTTGCATGGGGACAAGGCCCCTCTTCTTGTCCTGGGTATGTCCAGCTCTTAGCAGGGTGGTGTCTGGCCCACGCTCACAGGTGGGAACTACAGACCAGTCAGCCTCACCTCAGTCCCTGGAAAAATCATGGAGGGGATCCTCAAGGAATCTATTTTGAAGCACTTGGAAGAGGGGAAAGTGATCGGGAATAGTCAACATGGATTCACCAAGGGCAAGTCGTGCCTGACCAATCTGATTAGTTTCTATGATGAGGTAACTGGCTCTGTGGATATGGGAAAGTCGGTGGATGTGATATACCTTGACTTAAGCAAAGCTTTTGATACGGTCTCCCACAATATTCTTGCCAGCAAGTTAAGGGAATATGGATTGGATAAATGGACGGTAAGATGGATACAAAGCTGGCTAGACTGTCGGGCCCAACAGGTAGTGATCAACGGCTCGATGTCAGGATGGCAGTCGGTTTCCAGCGGAGTGCCCCAAGGATCTGTTCTTGGACTGGTTTTGTTCAACATCTTTATTAATGACCTGGATGAGGGGATGGATTGCACCCTCAGCAAGTTTGCAGATGATACTAAGCTAGGAGGAGAGATAGATATGCTGAAGGGCAGGGATCGGGTCCAGAGTGACCTGGACAGATTAGAGGACTGGGCCAAAAAAATCTGATGAGGTTCAACAAGGACAAGTGTAGAGTCCTGCACTTGGGACGGAAGAATCCCAAGCATTGTTACAGGCTGGGGACTGAATGGCTAAGTAGCAGTTCTGCAGAAAAGGACCTGGGGAATACAGTGGATGAGAAGCTGGATATGAGTCAACAGTGTGCGCTTGTAGCCAAGAAGGCTAATGGCATATTAGGGTGCATTAGGAGGACCATTGCCAGCAGATCCAGAGATGTGATTATTCCCCTTTATTCGGATCTGGTGAGGCCACATCTGGAGTATTGTGTCCAGTTCTGGGCCCCCCACTATAGAAAGGATGTGGATGCATTGGAGAGGGTCCAGCGGAGGGTGACCAAAATGATTAGGGGGCTAGAGAGCATGACCTATGAGGAGAGGCTGAGGGATTTGGGTTTGTTTAGTCTGCAGAAGCGAAGAGTGAGGGGGGATTTGATAGCAGCCTGCAACTACCTGAAGGAAGGTTCCAAAGAGGATGGAGAGAGGCTGTTCACAGTAGTGACGGATGGCAGAACAAGGAGCAATGGTCTCAAGTTACAGTGCGGGAGGTCTAGGTTGGATATTAGGAAAAATTATTTCCCTAGGAGGGTGGTGAAGCACTGGGATGGGTTACCTAGGGAGGTGGTGGAATCTCCATCCCTAGCGGTTTTTAAGTCTCGGCTTATCAAAGCCCTGGCGCAGTTGATTTAGTTGGGATTGGTCCTGCCTTGGGCAGGGGGCTGGACTTGATGACCTCCTGAGGTCTCTTCCAGCTCTATGATTCTATAGATAGATAGATAGATGGATGGATGGATGGGTGGATGGGGATAGATAGATAGATAGATAGATAGATAGATAAGAAAAAGGGTCTATTTGAAAGCCTCCAGTGGTCCAGAGTTGGCCCATGTTGACTACCCCTGTTGGTTCTGAGGCTGGCGAGCTAGGACTCAGGTCTGTGTGTTTGTTAGCTGACTGACTGAGTGGGTGAAAGCCAAAACAAAACCAATGACATTTACCTGTCCATGGCAATGGGATGCAGAGAGAAGGGATCACTAGGAGGAGTATTTCAGTGGCCACTGCCGCTCTGCGCATTTGCTGGTGACTTCAGGCAGGGCTGTCCCAGCTGTGTGGCAGAATTTGCTGATGAAATGGAGATGGGAAACCTTGTTAGTACCTCAAGTGACCTGATCATCTCCCTAAGGGCTTACACCCAGCCAGAGAGCGGCCTTCACAATGGATGGCGGATTTTTAACACATTTTGGGTCTTTAAAAGAAAAAGACTGTCCAATGAGATGCTGTTGTGTATAGGAATTGGGCTGTGACCCTTTAAATAGACAGGGACCATTTAAAAGAAACATAAAAAATAGGAAGAAACCCCACTGACTCATAGCTACCAATAGACATGGTGGCTCTGATAGGTTTCGGGAGGATCGTGCAATAGAACTCAGGGTTCCTGTATTATTTAAAGGGATATTACCTAATTCCTAGACCCTACAGATGCGCATTGCAAGGTGGAATGCACTAACAACAGAAGGAATTCGCTATAAGCTGCAACAGAGGAGGAGTTTTGAGGACATCCAAAGAACATGGCAAGAGATGTTGTTTTGCTGTTGCCCAATGCCGCCCCATAGTCCTGCCTACAGGACTGTCCAGTTTGGGGCACTACACATCCATGAGGTTGGACAAATTGGGGAGAAGATCCATGGAGAAGTACCCATGATCCTAAGTGCAGAGTGGTGGTAGGTTGTCTGATAGGCTACAGTGCTTATGTCTGGGGGTTTCTGAGAAAAGGGAGCTTTTTTATCTCAAAAGTGTGTGATGCGGTACAGCTGAGAGCAGAGCCCAGGTTTGCTTAGTCCCCATGCAGTGCTAATCACAAGCAGTGTTCCCTGTCAGCTGTGTGCTTGTGCAGCTGATCAGAGAGATCCCAATGCCACACAGCTGGTTAGCAGAGCACCCGCAGCTAGGTTTCTACTGGTGGTGCACATTCACACCTGCCTTGATGCACACATAAAATTTTATTCCACACATAGATGGAAAAGATTAGAGGGAACATTGATCACAAGGCTTTCCTGACTGGTGGCCACCTGGTAGCTTCTTGTGGCATCCTGATTCTTAAAACTGAGACTGCTGAAGGGGGGTACTACCCAGCTCCAGTGAGGCAAACCCAGCTTAGCTGGCCGTGGTACTGATGAAAATGGTCCTCGTCCCAATGAAGCTACAGAGGGAGAGTCAGGATGATGGTGTAAAAACCATGAGCATGAGTGAAGGGATGGTCATGTAGTTAACGCGCTGGCTGGGGTGGGGCAGAGCTGGGCTCAGGCCAGGCTGGTGGCGTGAGCTCTGCCACGCCACTTACCCCGCTCTGTGTTACAATTTCCCGTCCAATAAATGGAGGGAACGGCCAAGGGTTTCAAGTGGCTGAAGAGGGAGGGTGCTCGGCAATTTCTGAAAATCAGGTCCCCAGAGGGCATCTCCCACTGGCCACCCCAAATCAATTGCAACCGTGGACAATTATCCCGGCACTCTCCCCCCTTCTCTGTGTTGTCTGTTCAGAGTGGACTGTAAACTCAGCAGGGCAGGGACTCCCCATTCCCTGGGCAGCACCGACCACAAGAGGGCCCTGATCTCAGCCGGCGGCTTTTGTACTCGGATTGTAAGCTGCGTGGGGCTGTGCTGTGTGTTTAGCGCAGTGGGGACTCAGCCCATGACCACGGCTTTTCATTGTGTTGGGCTCACAAAACTAACTCAGACTTATGCAAACCCACATAAATCACCAGGCCCAAGTGTCTTGCAGCCATTGAGGGGCAATTAACCATGTCAGCTGATGTCTTCCCCTAGGATCAGGGAGCGCACCAGCGGTTGGGGGTGGTTCCTGTTACTCCCCATCTCAAACTAGGGGGAAAGACATGAGCCAGAAAAATATGATCCAGTGAATCTGCTGGTAATCACAAGAAAAAATCCAGAGATTGCTATCTATTCCTAGATTCCAAGGCCAGAAAGGGCCCATTGTGATCACCTACTCAGCCCCCCTGTATTACACAGGACAGAGAACGCCCCCCAAATAATCCCTAGAGCGGATCTTTTAGAAAACCAGCCAATTTTGGTTTGAAAAATGAGAATCTACTATGACCCTTGGTAAATTGTTCTGATGGTTAATTACTCCTCTCACTGTTAAAGGATAGAGAGTTGATTAGTCACTAGAGCCGGGGGATTATTTCTGCGTTTCAAAGAGCTGAAGAAAAAATGAATCGACGCTTCATCAAAAGTAAATCAGGGTGAATTTTTTCAATTTAGGTCTGCTATTTATGTGAGAGTTGTGTTTGCAGAGGCCTTAGCCAAGCCCCCAGCTGTATTGTGCCAGGGTTTGCCTATACAAAGCCCTAAAGAGCCTACAGTTTAAATAAACAAGGGTGTGTCTACACAGCAAAGTTATTTCAGAATAATGGTCGTTATTCTGAAATAACGATCCGAGCATCTACACAGCAATTGGCCAAAGGAACACATACAATATTGCTGCCGAGGGCCCCTCTCTGATGACATAACAGGGTTTTCCATCCTGAGAACATTTTCGAGACTTTGGATGTTCTTCTTGACTCTAACTGCGACAGAAATGAGACATTTTGAAAATTTGAAAAAAACAGAACAATGTCTTGTTCAGGTCAATAATTGTGATACCTCTTGGTTTATTTTGACCATTATAAAATAATTTTATTTAAAAGTATGGTACTGTGATTAGCTTACCTTTAGAACCACAAAGTTGCTTCGAACCAGAAAACTGCAAATTTTTGTTTTGTTTCAAATTTGTCAAAATGGGACATTTTAACAATTTCTGCTTTTTTTTAAATTTCAAAATGGTTTCAAGTTGAGAAATTTGTCAAAATTGACCCTTTCTCCGTGGCATTTTGGTTTCAACAAATGAACATTTTTTTTTAGCCAAAAAAAGTTTTGTCAAAAATTCCCAGCCAGAGCTAATTTACGTGTAGCATCCAAGCACCTCACCAGCATAAATGAATATATCCTCAGGAAGTAGGGAAGTATTATCCCCGTTTGGGGAAACTGAGGCATGGCACAATTAAGTGATTTAAATGGTGACAGAGGGAGTCTTTGGCAGAGCCAAGAACTGAAGCTAGAACTTTTAGCTTGCAGCCCAGTACCTGAGCCACCAAGCCATCTCATAATGATGGAATGGAGCCTGGTCACCCTGTATATGAGATGCAAGTACCATTTATAAACTGATCAGCAGATGGGAAAAAAGAGGGAGATCTCACAATCAGCACCATCTCCCTACCAAACCGCACTGCAGCAGTATCTAGTACATCTTGTCTCTGGGGAGGTATCTAATATCCACTTTCCATGTAGAAACCCCGAACTACCCTCTCTCACTGCAGTTCTTCCAGCTGGGAATGGCTATTTTGGCCCTGGCAAGAAGGGGCATCTCCCTTTATCCTAAGAGAAAAATGTAAAGGGCAAGGCATCCCTAATCTTCATCTCTCTCCTCAATTCTACCCTTCCCCCCGCACACACCAAGGAACTACATTAAGGGCCTGAGGCGGAGCCCATAGAACAGTGTGGCCTAGTGGATAGATCTCTGGAGAGCTGCGTTCTGTTCCCAGCTTGGACTGGGTAACTCTGGGCCCGTCACGGCCCTGCCCTGTGCCTCCGTTTCCCCATCTCTAAAATGGGGGTCATGAGTCTTACCTCCTTCGTAAAAATGTGTTGATAAAACCACTGACAAACAGGATGATTACTGGAAGTCAATTGGGTTCATCACACCTTGGATTAGACTCAGAGTTCCTGACCCTGGTCAATTCACTTTGTGCGCAGCAGCCCCACCCCACAGAGACGTGGTGGCTAATGGACCGGCTGACTCCAAATGCATTTGGCACTGTGGATGGGTGATGGGGTCGTGGTCTGGCAGGGTATCAACGCGTCGCCATCAGAGCCGCAACAGGGTGCGCCAATCAGAGAGCAAAGAGAGCGACAGTGGGACGCCGAGAAGCCTGGGCGTGGATGGTGCTGATCTCCCATGCATGCACGCTGACAGCGCGTACACTACACGCAGGGGCCCGCCCGTGTGTGTGTGTGTGTGTGTGTGATGCAGATAGACCTAGCTATGCTGCTCAGTTCGTTCATTTATAGCATCTCCATGTGGCATCAGGCTGCATCACGCACAAAAGTCAATGTATAAAAGCCTGCAAAGGGCTGGAATTCCTTGATAGTCTTTATTTATTACTTGTTTATTCCTTGATAGTCTTTATTTATTACTTTATTATTACTTACTTCTAGCAGTGCCTGCCAGGCCCAGGTCTCCATGCGCCAGGTGCTGTACAAACACATAATAAGAGACTGGTCCTGCTTTGGGCAGGGGGCTGGACTCGATGCCTCCTGAGGTCTCTGCCAGCCCTAGGAGTCTATGGTTCTCCTGTCCCTGTGTTGAAAGCGGACAGCCTAGATAGAGTGGGGGAGGGGGGATTTTCATAGCCAGGTCCCAGAGCATCATAGAGGTGGGCAAATTATTCGAAGCCCCTGGAAGCAGATGGGGTGCCACTGGGTTTCATGGAGCATGGGTCTGACATGACCACTCCACCTCCCTCGAGTGACTCCAACCCGTATTGAGATTTAAGATTACTACTAGCTTCATAGAGCTGCATCTTTGCCAGTCAGCTCAAGCAGCAGCAGTGCTGGGGTCCAAGTGGCCTAACCATGGTTGTCAGATAATTAGGGGTGGGTAAAAAAGCCCATGAGCATCATCTCTTCTCTATGGCCATCCAAGAGGCCCAAACTGCCTTGCGACTAAGTATGTGAGTGTGGGGGGAGGGAACATGTAAGCTATGACAGACCAACATTGTGACAGTGCTTCCCAGGGTGTGGAATGGGGGGGGACCCCATTTTAGGGTGAACATACAAGACCCCGCGCCTACAAGTTACCTCTGAAGCCAGGACCGTCAGCCAGCTAAGGCCCAAATTCAACACAGCACTTAGAGGAACATTTTCAAAAGTCCCATTTTCCACAAAGACTTGTGCAATTAGAAGCCTAAGGGAGTTAGGTGCCTAAATATCTTTGCGGTTTTGCATGCTTACGCCTCTTTTGACAATGGGATGTAGGCTCCTACAGTATCCCTACACTGTGCTCTAAGCTCAGTTAAGTTAGGCACTGGAACAAAATGCCTAGGGAGGTTGTGGTATCTTTGTCATTGATGGTTTTTAAGAAGAACGTGAGACATACACCTGCCAGAGACGGGCTAGTTACTACATAGTTCTGCCTTGAGGGCAGGGGCTGTGGGTACAAGACTTCTCGAGGTCCCTTCCAGCCCTACGCTTCTATGAGTCTATGACTTTCTGTCTACATGCTAATCAGTCTGACGTGGGTCAGCAAGCTCTCCGGACATGGGTCCTAGCACCCTGCTAGGGGGACGGGTCAGAGCCCAAGTCCAGCTGTTACTTGGGGCTAAATCCTGTCATTTTGCAATGTGGATGCAGTCCAAGCTACAGACCCGAGTCAGAAAGTCTGCCCAGTGCAGTATGTCTTCACTTGCACAAGCAGCCTGGACACCTGAGCCATGGTCTCGGAACTATCAAATCCACAAGCCGGGTCCCACAAACCTGGGTGCAGCATGTGGTGCAGACATACCCTTAGGCTCTTCTGAAAACATTACCTTTAAGTGCTGCTTGTAGAACCCACACACCTGCTAGGTGTGGTGTACTGTCCCCATGGAGTGTCACTTCGCCCCTGTATAGAAGGAAAGAATGCGTTTGCTCTACAGCCTTAGCTGGGAGTCCGCCAGCTTTTAGTTCAAGCTGTAGAGGCTCCTGTACTAAGCTCCAGAGGTCCCAGGTTTGGTTCCACCTGTCGGGGTGTAACACTTGCTTTAAGCATGCGAGTAACCCCCCCCCCTTTGATCAAAGCACTGGAGTGTGTATTTAAAAACCACTGAAGTCAAGAGGAATTTATTTAATTCCAGTGGAACTTTTACACACACTTAAATTCTGTGCTGAATCAGGGTTTAAAAGCACAGTGCTGTACTACCTGAGCTTAAGAAATACCTCAGGTAGCCGGCATCAGTAGAAGGTTGTTACCCTGTCTGCAGACCAGCTGCTAGAGAGGGACATGCCCCACATTTTGCCAGTGGGTCAAAATCTTCTCACCCACTTGCCATGAGAGTAAATGTTTTGGCTGGGTGAGTAAGATACCATTAACAGTCATCTGAAGGGTGGGTGCATTCATGTTGTCTGTATGTATTTATCTGGATTGTTGCAGGCTCATCTATGTGTACACATGTGCATGAGCACATGCGTGTATTGAGTGTGTCTTTCTGCACAAGTAGCAATTCTGCATGTGGGGGGAGTTGGAGTGGGCAGCTCTGCTAACAGCAGACATGGCTCGGCTGGGACTATTTATAACATCACAGAATATGGATTTTTTTTCTAAAAATTCTCAATGGAAAGAAAGAAAGAAAGAAAGGATGTGTCTAGACTACAGGGTTTTTTTCGAAAAAAGTGGCCTTTTTTCGAAAAAAATGTACCTGTGTCTAGACTACCGTCGCGTTCTGTCGACAGTAAACCGAAAGAACGCGGCGGTTTTGTCAACGGCGGTAAACCTCATTCTACGAGGAATAATGTCTTTTTTTGAAAGTCATCTTTCGAAAAAAGGCACTATTGCATGAAAACAGGGCTTTTTTGTAAGAGACAGTCTAGACTCTCTTTCGAAAAAGCAAGCCGCTTTTTCGAAAAATCTTCTTGTTGTCTAGATGCTCTTTTTCAAAAGAGGCTTTTTCGAAAGATAAAAAGCCTCTTTTGAAAGAGTCTTGCAGTCTAGACGTAGTAGCGAAAGAAAGAAAGAAAGAAAGAAAAATACTATGGATCAAAATATAGCCTGGAGTAACAGGTGCCTTCAATGCAGCGACACCATGGCTGGTTCTGGCCCCTGAGGTGTCCAGTGCCAGGAACCTAGAAATGGCAGGGAGGACCTGCACCTCTCCTCATTTTCACACTAGAAGCGGCTGCTAATCAATAGAGTCAGGGGATTGATCTTTCCTCGTGTGTTCTGCATTCCAAGCAGTGTCATTTCTCTTGGAAAAGTGGCATCTGGAGGAACAATTTCCCAGTCTGGTGCCTCACATTTTCCCCCAGCAGGTTCTGTTTTAGGGCCCTTTTACACAGCACTTTCTTTGCCTCTTCTATAATCTCTTTGAGCCTGGCCCAGCTAGAGCTCCATCTGCAAGAAGTCTACGCCCTGTCGGGTGATTATTCTTATTGGTGTGACTTCTCCCAGCACCTCAGGGCAGAGGAATAGGGAGGTGCAGAGCTAATAGGGAATAGGTACCAGTGATCTGTGGTGTTCCTGGAGTGGTGAGGCAGGAGTCTGAGAGTCAGGATACCTGGGTTCCATCACTGGCTCTGCTACTAACCCCCTGTGTGGCCTTGGAATCAATTCACTTGCCTCAGTTTCCCTGGGAAAATGTGATGTTTGGGTACAGGGCCGGCTCGAGCCATTCCTGTGCCCCGGGAAGCGGGTGTGCGACGCATGTGCGGCTCTGCCCCTGGGCGCACGGCACATGTGCGGCCCCACCCCACAGCGCGCTGCGCACCTTACAGCTGCAATTGGGCGTGCGGCGCCTGATGGCAGCTCTAAGGTGCGCCGTGCGGCCCCCTGCCCCGGGCGCACAGCGCCTGATTGCAGCCCTTACAGCTGTCATCAGGCACCCCCCATAGGTTGGTGCCCTGGGCAGCTGCCCAGCTAGCCCCCCCCTTAATCCAGCCCTGTTTGGGTGGGTGGTTGTTCCTCTTCCTCTTTTACTTTCTTTGTTCCCCTTTCCTGTATAAAAAGCAGGATGAGGATAAAAAGAAATGGCAGAGAAAAGGAGAGAAAGAGAGAAAATAACCTCAAACACTGAAAACCAAGAGCCAACATTTCTTTCATTTTTTAGTAAAAAAAAACAAAAAAACCCTGAAAATTTCTACCAGAATGAAAAAAAAAATCATTCTTAGTTGGAAACCTTCTTTTCTTTTCTTTTCTTTTCTTTTCTTTTGGGGAGGTAAAAATGTTCTAAGCAAAAAATCTCCACCCTCTAGGGTGCGGGGGAGAGGGGAGCCTCCAGAGCAGATCCAACAGCCGGATCTTTATATGTGATCATAATAAAACCACTCCCCTTAACCTGCCTCCAGGCCCTCCGCCCCCACACCTGCACCCCATCCCGCTCCATTGTTCAGACAGACCCATCCTCAGTGGCCCCTTTTCTTTACCTCCCTTCCTGCCACCTTTACAGCCGATGACATAACTATCAAACCGGGGTGGCAGCACCATCCAACACACAGTTAAAGCCACTCAGAGGAGGAGAAAGGGGGGGGGGCAACAAACTCAACAGGCTCAGGGATCAATGATCCGCCCCAGCGTCTCCCTGCCCCCAATACACACAGAGACTAGAGGAGTGGGAAAAAATATAGCCAGGCCTGCGGAATGCCTGCCCGGGGAGGGGAGGCAGGCTAGAGATCTGATTACAAATCTATCACCTACTTCCCATGATTAATTGCTTCTTTACCAGAAGGAACAGTGAGCAGGGGGGTCATTTTTTAAAGGTATCACCAGGCTGGAAGTTTCTTTCCAAGCTGCCTTTACGACTCCTATTCAATAAAGCATCTATCATCGGCAGGTGAGACAGAGAGAGACTCAACCGAACAGAGGGGGAGAAAAATTAGAGGCAGAATGAAAGGGAAAAAAAGAGGGGGGGGTTACTTCCATTGTCATCCATGGAATTATTCTGGCTTTATGCCTGTGTAAATAAACTCCAAGAAGGTGGGCAGCTGTGTAATACCCGGACAACACCTGTGGCAAGTCCCCTCTGGAGAGTTTTGCTGATTTAGCTACACAGGCATGGTTAAGCCATCCAGACTTCCCCAGAGCACACCCGGGTGTATTGTCTCAAGGGTACGTTGCACCAGTACAGTTCAGGAAGTAGAATAAGCTCTGCCAGCAAGGCGGGTGACAGATATTGCTGGAGCCTGGGTAATGTGGGGGACTTGGCTCTGGGCCCCTGGAAGGGGCAGAAGGAGTGGGGGCTAAGGGCAGCCAGTCCTCAGGGCTGCCCAGATCACCCTGCACCTCCCCCAGCCAGCCCTCAGCACTGCCTGGAGTGCACCATGCAGGGCTCCGGCGGCAATTTAAAGGGCCCGGGGCTTCTGCTGCTGCTTCTGGCATAGTAGTGGTGGCCTGGAGCCCCGGGCTCCTTTAAATCACCAGGCTCCAGGGCAACTGGTACCTTGCCCCCTCCTGTTGGCAACCCTGTATGCCAGGAAGGCTCTGGCTCGGATGCAGAAGGAGGTACAGCTGCTCCCAGCTTCCTGCAGACTGCTGTGCTAAGCAGCAGATGAATGGGGCTGGCTGGGGGCACCCCCCACCAGTCCCAGACTGCCCCAGCCCAGAGCCTCCCGCAATGTGCCCTTTCAGGAGGACAGGGGTGGCTGATTCAGACGGGGATGCTGCTTTGCTTTTCCCCTTCCCGTCACTGTCAGGGAGCGAAAGGAAAGTGCCCAGTTTGCTGCATTCCTCTCCCTGGAAGGGGAAGAGCAAGCAGAGTCCAGGTACAAATTTGGAGGGGGGCTTCAGCCTCCCTTGCTCTCCCTGCTCTCCCCACACCCCAGCCCTCTGCCCTGAGCCCCTACTCACCCCATCCCTGACTCCTACACCCCCCGCTCCCGCAGACCCTGCTCTGACTCCCGCACCCCCCCACACACCCAGTTCCCTGCCCTGAGCCCCCCGCACTCCAGCCAACACTTACACTTCTTACAGGCACTGTCATATCACACACACACCCTGCCCCGAGGCCCCCGACAGAGGGGTTGCAATACAACAGTACCTGTAAGAAATGTACATTACTTTCACCCTCGAGGGGAGGAGCCTCTCTCAGCCCATTGTTCATTTCCCTGGGACCAGGACAAGGCCGTGTTTGAACGAGGTCCGTGGAGCTGTTTGTTAGAACAGGAGCAGGGGGAGGCCCCAGCCACGATCAGGGCCCTGTTGTGCTTGGTGCTGTACAAACACTCCGCAAAGGCCGACCCTGGCCTGAGGAACTGCCACGCTTGTCTACACCTGAAATAGACACTGCCTCTGCCAGCAGGAGGGGCTATGACCTCAGCGTAGGCGATGCACCTTCCCGCGAGGCAGCAGCTAGAATGACGGACGTTTTTCTGTCTGTTTGATGCTGTCTACACTGCGGGCTAACTTGGCTTAGCTGCAATGCTTGGGCAGGGGGATTTCTCACACCGCTGAGCAACGTAGCTGAGTCGACCTAACTTTTTAGCATACACCAAGGACTTGAATCTGGGTCTTTCGCATCCTAGGTGAGTGCCCTAGCCACCTGGCTATTGGCTCTTCTAGGCTGGGCTTTCCGCGCCTTGGGGTTTTTGTCTTAAGAAAGGCTGAAAGGTCTTGGTTTCACCCCACAGCAGAATGGGACATTGTTTTGAAAGCTTGACATTTTCCCCAGGATTGGAAACCCGTTTCCCCCCGGTGTTAGCTGGCACCCATCTGCGTGGGCTACAGAATCAAGTCCTGAAATACAGGACGGGTGGCACCGTAGCTGGACCTGAGTAGCACAGTTCAGCTAGAAGGCTCTCAAACTGGGTACCGGCCTGGGATGCTTCTCGGCAGAGCTGACCCGTCTACAGGATGAAGCGGGGCGGCTGCCCCAGGCCCTGAATTTCTGGGAGCCCCGCGGCGGCTGCCCCAACATCCTGTGGATGGGAGGGACCCGGGGATTATGGGGTCTGGTGCAGGGCAGCAGCAGGGGTTGTCTCTCCCCCCACCCCTGCACTTACTCACCACATGGGCAATGGGAGACAGAGTGGCCCGGCAATCTGCTTTGCTCCTCTCTGTGCTCTCCCAGGGACTTGGGAAAGCAGTGGAGTGGGGCAGGAGTGGGGCTGGGGCGGGGGAGGCTTGCCCTGAGCCCCCCTCAGGATGGCCCTGCTTCTCCGGGTAGGTCAGGGCCTGAGTCCTGCTTGGATCGTGGTTTGGATCTACACCTGGTCATTTTTCAGTGTGGACGCAGATCAATCCGACAGACCTGATTCAGATGGTCCGTGTAGCGCACTATGGATGCATTAATATGGCTGCGAGACCCAGGTTCGGCAATTGTAAACCCAGGTTTACAATCCAGTGTGGACGTAGCCTTCATCTCTCTGTACATCTGTCACCTACTTTCCAGGGCTGTTGTGAAGATCAAAGTGCTCAGATAGGATGTTAATGGTGGGCAGATAAGGCCCACAGATAGATTTACTGTACTCTTGCTCTCCGTGTTTATCCAATTTATGTTCCACATGGAGATAATGCCTAAGATTTTCAAAGCAGCATTGTTTTAATGGAAGCCAGCAATGCAAATCTTTGAGCTAGTTCGTATCTCCAGCAAGTGTGGTTGAAAAACGGCAAGTATTCCATGCACAAAAAGAATTCCAGCATGGTCATGGAATGTTTCAACAAATTAATCAAAACAAAATGTTTGTTTCAGTTTGCATTGAAAGTTGCAGTTGCATTTAGGTTTTCTGTGCCTCCCCTCTCCTCCGTGCTTCCAAGTTTTTCCAATTCCCCTCGCTCCAATGGAAATAAAAAATGGGGAGAGGGTATAAAAACATCAAAACAAGCCCAAAATGTTGTATTTGAATCGAGCTGAAACAAAACAAAGCAAAAATCAATTCAAACCTAAAAGAAAGGAAATTTCCCAATGTGTTTCAGCAGATACATTTTTCGAAAGGATGAGACAAAGTCCGAATTGCAATGCAGCGGGACTCGCCGCATTTATGAACATGGCTGCCGCTTTTTCCGCTCGGGCTTTGACGAAAAGAGTCTAGACGCGCTTGCGAAAATAAAGTTTTTCCGAAGATCCTCATTCCTCTTAAAATCAGGAATAAGGGATCTTCCGAAAAGGCTTTATTTTCCGCAAGAGCCACGTTTAGACTGGCGCTTTTTCCACAAAGCCCCGAGCCGGAAAAAGCGCAGCCATGTTCATGCAAATGCCGGGAAAATTTAAATCCCTGCTGCATTTGTAATTCCGACTTGTCTCATTAGCATCCCTTTTCCGGAAAAGGGTGCCAATGTAGACACAGCCCAAACGTTTTGAAAGAAATGAAAACTTTTTGCAAAAAAAATAAAAATCATACCCTAGAAAACAGTTTGTCCAACTCTCATCTGCAGTTTTGGCATTGGATATTACATTCCAGATGTATCTTTAATAAAGACATGATCATTTCTGTTCTTACATCCCAGGGGAATTGCAGAGAATAGAAACCAGAGCATAATCTAGCCTGGTGTTCAAAGAGATTTTCAAGAGGCTTGCTATCAATTCCTACATGGAGCACTTCTCTCTCCCATATATGACAAGCAACCAAGCCTAATTACCAGCACTTTCGGTTGGCTCTGGATGGGACCCAATGCAGCTGTCTATCCTTCCTGTATGGGGCATGTACTTAGAGCTTCAGCAAACGCACCTACAGATAATGCAACTGACTCAGTCAAACCAGAATAGTTTCAAACTGGTGGACTGGCGATCAATGTATCTAACTGTTCCAATGCCTGAGTTCTCAATGCCAGACAATGTCAGTTTCCAGTTCCCTTTATGGGTTTATTGACCATCGATGGATTTGGAGTTAATTTTGTCAAATAGTTTATCATCAGCATAAATCTTTGAAAAACCACATTACAAGGAGCCAGCCAAAAGCACTAAAGCAATCCTTGGATGCATAAACTGGGTATCTTGAATAGGAGGAGAGAAGTTATTTTACCTCTATATTTGGCACAGGTGCAACTGCTGGTGGAATACTGTGTCCAGTGTTGATGTCCACAATTCAAGAAGGATGCTGATCATTTGGAGAAGGTTCACAGAGGAGCCACAAAAACGATTAAAGGATTAGAAAGTCATCTTAGTGTGATAGACTCAAGGAGCTCAATCTAGACTCTAGAAAACAGGACCTATCAGGGATGCTTGAAGGACTTGGGTTTGTTTAGTCTGGAAAAGAGAAGATTGAGAGGGGACATGTGTGACGTAGTGTGGGTACCTTGCTGGTTGCTATGCTGGGCAGTGGGCTGTGAGTGACCTCCACTGGCTGCTGTCTGCAGCATGGCCCAGCAGGGCAGGGGATGAGTCATTATGCAAGGGGGCTTCGAAGCTGTCTGACCAGTTATCTCCCAGGGAGCGGAACAATGGGAAGAAGGCGGAGTGGAGCCCTGGCTGGGGGCAGGGCTGGAAGTGAGTTAGGTTTCTGGCTGGGATCATGGAGGAAGCAGCCTAGGCAACGGGCTGGGATTTAGGGGCCCAGGCTCCCCCATCTCAAGGGGGGCTGAGGCAGCCTAGGCCTGCCCTGTAACCAGATTACATCTATGCTGTGCTGTATCCTGGAGAAGCAATAAACTCCCTCTATTCTACTGGCTGGTGGAGTCTGTCCGTGCCATTACGGGGGAGCAGGGGACGGGAAAACCCCAACGTGCCGTCACAACATGGTAACAGCTTTCAAGTACCTAAAAGGTTGTTATAAGGAGGAGGGAGAAAAATTATTCTCGTTAACCTCTGATGATAGAACAAGAAGCAATGGGCTCAAATTGCGGCAAGGGAGAAATAGGTTGGACATTAGGAAAATCTTCCTAACTTTCAGGATGGTTAAACACTGGAATAAATTGCCTAGGGAGGTTGTGGAATCTCCATCACTGGAGATTTTCAAGACCAGGTTAGACAGATGCCTGTCAGGGATGGTCTAGATGGTGCTTGGTCCTTCCATGAGTGCAGGGGACTGGACTTGATGACCTCTTTAGGTTCCTTCCAGTTCTATTCTATTCTATTTAGTTTAACAAAGAGAAAGTTAAGTGGTGACTTGGCTGTCATCTATATCTATACAAAGAACAATTTCAGTCTAGTTGAGAAAGGTACAACATGATCCAATGCCTGGAAGTTAAAGCCAGACACATTCCGATGGTAAAAATTGCGTAAATTTTAGCAGGGAGGATAATCAACCAAGGGCCATAGTGGGTTCTCTAGTCTTGATATTTTAAAATCAAGCTGAGATGTTTTGGGAGCTCTGCTCTCAGAATTATTTTGAGGCAGTTCTCCAGCCTGTGTTATGTAAGAAGTCAGACTAAATTAACACAATGGTCCCCTTGAAGTTATGAATTGTAAAGGGGGCATTTCAAGTATTGTTTTTATTTTATCTGAATCAGCAATCAAACCGTGAGCATGAAATCCTGACTCCATGTTAGTCAACAGAAGTTTTGCCATTGACTTCAGTGGGACCAACCTTTCATTGTCCGTGGTTAAGTTATAACTTATAGAAGTAACCACTGTTAAATCAACTGAAGGCTTTTTAAGGTTCACTGTGAGGTGTCTTGCTCACTGTAAAACATTGCCTGTGTCTTCCATTGTGTTCTTTAAGGTCCATAGCCCAGATTAAAGCAACGTCTTTTTACTATATATTTTAGAAATATCCATCTGTCTGTCCATCTGTGAATCCATTTGTTCAAGAACTACTCCTAAAGAGTAAGAGCTAGAACCACCAAATGTGGTAGGCAGCGATCACAACTTAAAACAAGGTCAGGGTTTGGTTGTGCCAGGACAATGAGATGTGCCTGGAATTTGATTGTTTCTCATAAAATGGAAAGGGAGGGGTCTGGCTGGAGGGAAAGTTATACTGCTGAATGACCACATGGGGGCAGCAAGGGGCCAGAAATGGGGACTGGGACAGCTATAACCCCATTGAGCCAGAATGGGTAGGGGTTGAGAAAGAGACAGTTAGCTACTATATATTTCAGAAACTTTGTGTGTCTGTTAGTTTGTCTGTGTCTGTCTGTTCCCCAGTTGGGGGACATGCACCCTTCCCCCAGTTGTGCCCGCTGCAGCTGCACTGGCCACGCCTTTCACCTGGCCCCAAGCTGCTGCAGTGAGAGAGAGCTGGGGTTGTCCTCTTTCCTCAGGAAGCCTGCGTACTGAACCCCTCCTCTCTTGCCCCACTCCAGAATAATGATTTAAATGAAGAAAAACAAAACTTATTTGAGTTAAGGACCCGAGCAACGCCAGGTAAATCTTCTAGTCCATTATAACTTCAGCATCTTGTAAATCCTTCACAGATCTGTGCAATTACTCTTTGAAATACCTTGGGAGCAGAACTAATAATGTCAAAATGGTATATTAAAAGTCCCAAGCTTCAAGCTTAACTCTCTTGATTTGCTAGCATGAATGTCCCACACCTCGCTCCGAGAATAATTTTTCTCTTGAGAATTCAGCTTTCATTTCTTCAACAGTTTTATCAGATAACGTTCACATTTTCCGGCTTTAAGGAACTTGTGGAGATAAATGCATAACCTTTAGTGTGAGTCCAAAAATTAATTAAAAAGTAATGTTGATCAAAAACTTTCTTTTTGTCAAAACCAAAAATGTCCACAGGATTTTTTTTTGTTTATTTCAACATTTTTCAGGTTTTGGTTGAAAAATCAGAAACCAAACCCCCTAATTTTGTTATTGAATATAGAACATTTTTACGAAAAACAGCTTTCCCAAAACATTTTTTTCCATTTTGGTTTTTTAATTGAAAAACAACAATACCAGAACCCAAATGTGTTTTTTGTTTTCAAAATTTTCTGGAAATGCTGGCATTTTTTGATTGGCTCTAAAATCCAGCCTTTATTTGGCTTTTCAGTTCTGCTCCCACAAATAACCTGGTATGACAGTTACTATTATTATGAACTGTAGCATCAGCCAAAGGCTCCAAGCAGGGACTGGGCACATTGTACTAGAAGCTGTTCAAACACAGCAAGAAGGCACTGCACTGAAAATCTTGCAGTCTCACTAGACCAGACAGACAGACATCATACAAGAGCAAACTGTCACAGGACTGTAGTTTGTTAGGGTTTTTTAAATTTTGATTTCCCTCAAGTGCCACCTACCTCACGCCAGCCTCCTCTGGTGTCCAGCGCCTCAGGTAGCAGGCTACAACCTTGCTGAATCAATGGGCCATATTCCATCAGGCCCCGGCCACAGAAATGGGAATGTTGTTCAAACACATCCTATTTTATAGCCACCCCTTTTTGTGTGTTTGGGACGCCTGCTCTCTCAGGCTTTCCCGAATTTCCTCCACTCAAGTGTCAGCCCCCACTCCCATGCACCTTTCATCACTCAGACCACATGTTCGACAGGCATCACAGCTTCTAAACAGAGCTAGTCAAAAGTTTGGTCCAGTCAGTTTTCCTTCAGAAAATGGAACATACAAAGGCCATGGCAGCCCTTGAGCTGATGTACATTTGATGGGGGAAGAGCTTAGCAATTTATGTGACCAGATGCAAAGGCCATACCTCCATAACCTACCAGCTGCCATGGCTGGCATCTCTCATGCACTGCGTAGATGTCACTACTCCAGGACTGGTACATTCACTTCATGAAGAGGAATGGTCAAGAGGGCCTTTGGGAACTTCTGTTACTTTCTCAGAGGGGATTAGCTTAAACCAGCGGTTCTCAAACTTTTTGGGCTCCGGAGCCCTTTACGTGCATAAAAATTTATGTGGAGCCCCAGTGGTGTGTGTTAATTGCGTCAGTTCAAGGTGATTCTCAATTATGCTTTTGAAGGCTTTCCAGTTTGTCAACCTCGCGGAGCCCCTGGAGATGTCTTGTGGAGCCCTGGGGCTCCACGGAGCGCAGTTTGAGAAACACTGGCTTAAACAAATGAAAGAACACAAGAATGGGCTATACTGGGTCAGACTAAAGGTCCATCTAGCCCAGTGTCCTGTCTTCTCACAGTGGCCAGTGCCAGATAGCTATTAGTGAGTTGTCCAGTCCCTGGTAGTTGGAGGTTGAGGGATACCCAGAGCATGGCTTGTGTCCCTGACTATATTAGCTAATAGCCACAGACAGACCAACCCTCCACGAACTTATCTAATTCTCTTCTGAACTCAATTCTACTTCTGAATTTCACAACATCCCCTAGCAAGGAGTTCCACAGGTTGAGTTTGTGTTGTGTAAATAAATACTTCCTTTTGTTTCTTTAAACCTGTTGCCTATTGATTTCATTGGATGACCTCTGGTTCTTGTGTTATGTGAAGGTGTAAATAACACTTCCCTTTTCACTTTATCCACACCATTCCTGATTGTATAAACCTCCACCACATGCTCCCTTAGCTGTCTCTTTTCCAAGCTGAATAGTCCTGGACTCTTTAATCTTTCTTCATATGAAAGCAGTTCCATACCTTAATTGTTTTGTTGCCCTTCTCCATGCCTTTTTCAATTTTAATAAATATTTTTTTTAGCTGGGGTGATCAGAACTGCATACACTATTCGAGGTGTGGCCGTACCATGGTTTTAAATGGTGGCAATGTATTTTCTCTCTTATTATCTATCTCTTCACTAATAGTTTCAAACAGTCTGCTAGCTTTTTAGATTGCTGTAGCTCAATGAGTTGGGCTATGTCTAGACTGCAGGCTTCTTTCGGAAGAAGCTTTTCCAGAAGAGATCTTGCGAAAAAACTTCTTCCAAAACAGAGCATCTACACAGCAAAAGCACATCGAAAAAGCAATCTGCTTTTTCAAAAGATAGCATCCACACTGAATGGATGCTATCTCGCATTTAAGCTGTGATTGCTACAGACGGAATGGCCACCAGGGCACCTGTGCTTTTTCCTCTTTCCTCTTCTTTCAAAAGAACTCCCTCTTCCCCATCCACACATGCCTTTTTTGAAAAGAGCTCTTTCGGAAAAAGGCTTCTTCCTCGTAGAAAGAGGTTTACCAATGTCGGAAAAACCCCTCTGTTCTTTCGATTAACTTTCAGAAGAACGTGATTGCAGTGTGGATGTAAGTGAAGTTTTTTCGGAAAAAAGGCCATTTTTCCAAAAAAACTCTGCAGTGTAGACATACCCTTGATGTTTTCAGAGAACTCTCCACAGTGACTGAAAAATCTCTTTGGTAAGTGGTAACAGCTAATTTAGACCTCATCATTTTGTACATGTAGTCGGGATTATGTTTTCCAACACACATTACTTTGAATTTACCAACACTGAATTTCATCCGCTATTGTAACTCTTTGCAGTCAGCATTGGACTTAACTAACTTGGATAACTTTGCCACCTCACTATTCTCTGCCTTTTCCAGATAATTTTTGAATACGTTGAACAGCACAGATTTTTAGGGGACCCTACCATTTACCTCTTTCCACTATGAAAACTGACCATTTATCTATCTTTTGTTTCTTGCTTTTTAATCAGTTAGGGATCCCTCTAAGACAGTGTTTCTCAAAGTGGTTTTGCAGACCACTTTGAGAAACACTGCTCTAAGAATTGTGATAGATCGTTGAGGCATGTTGACTCTTCCCCAACATATTGTGTTCATGTATGTATCTCATAGTTCTGGTCTTTAGTTTCAACCAGTTTGCCTTGTATTGAAGTTAGTTTTACCTGTCTGTAATTGCCAGGATCACCCCTCAAGCCTTTTTTTTTAAATAAAAATTGGCACTACATTAGCTATTCTCTAGTCATCTGGTAAAGAGACTGATTCATGCAGCAGGTTACACACTACAGTATCATCCCAGACCATATTCCACAGAGAAGCTGCGCAGAGGAGGGAACATTAATTTTTCATGATGTTCCATTAATTACAAGTAATTATTTCACATGTATATATTTATATATCAAATCAAATTTAGTATCGCGAGGGTCAGCAGCCTTCATTTCAATTACCTCCTTTCCATACAGACGAAGCTGAGCAACCATAATTGCTCTGACTTGCCTGCATTGTTTGGCCTTGGGATGGTCTCGGCTGGTAAATAATAAAAAAGCATTGATTTCCCATGGAGATGAATCACTTTGGCTTAGAGTATTTCCAGGCTGATATCCATCCCATATGCAGATTTATTGGGAAGCCCGAGTGTTTGAGCAGATCGTTTCCCTTATGCCAGGAGTAAATATTCACATTCATCTTGTTAGCAGTGTCCCAGCCAGATGCCCAGATAGCCAGTTGCTAATCCTTTTACTGTTATGGGTGTAAATGAGCCACATTTGTTTTACTGACACACATCAAAGGCCAGTTGATTATTCCTGGCACCCAGAGTGGCCCAGGGCTGCCAACATCATTAGCATTTGTTTTCATGTTGCATTGTGAATGCAGGCTGGGCTTCCAGCCAATCAGTGCTCTCCATTCCACTACGTTGGCCCAAAATTCTATCGTCTTGTGTTGCAATAGGGGATGTCTTGCATGGGACATTTGCATGCACGAGAACAGAGGCTGCTGATTGGCTAAGGCTGGGGGCCAAATCCACCCTTCATCCCCTAAGCACCTCAGAAAGGAGCAGAACATGGACTGTTCCATTCTTGTGTGTCATGTTGGGGTGTTGGTTAGAATGGTCCATTCCCATGCATTTTGTGTGTGTGGTGGGGGTGGGGGTCAGCAGGAATGTTCCATGCCATTGCATTGCGTAGGCCATGTCAGCTGGAATACTCCATTTCCTTGTGTAGCGTGGGGCTGTCAGCTTGCATCATGGAAGGGCGTTAGATAGAATGGTCCTCCTTCTTGGATCATGTAGGGGTGTTGACGAATTCTCCATCTCCTTGCATCATGGGGGGATGTCAGCTGCAATGCTCCATCCCCATGTGTTGTGTAGAGGTGTTGGCTGGATGGTTCCATGGATTTCCTAGATTCTAAGGCCGGAAGGGACCATTATGATCATTTAGTTCTAATCTGACCTCCTGTATAAGACAGTTCATGAAACTTCCCATTACTTTGCATCAAGTAGGGGTGTCAGCTGTAATTCTCCATTCGCTTGTGTTGCACAGGGGTATTAGCTGGAATGATCCATGATTTTGAATTGTGTAGGGGTATCAGTTGGAATGCTCCATTCCTTTTTGTTGGATAGGGGTGTCAGTTGGAACGTCCCATGGCCTTCCTGTCATGTAGGAGGTGTCAGTTGGAAGCTCCATTTCCTTTCTTTATATAGGGGTGTTCATAATCATGGTAATTTTGCCCAGTGTTCTCTTCACTAGCTAATAATGAGATGGATTTGAATGGGATTCTCTGGAGCTGGGAGTGTCATAGCAATAGGATGCTTACTGAGAGGGAGCAGAGCATCTAATGCTACATGAAACTGGTCTCCCATCTGTTTACAGGAGTGCTATAAAAATTGGTCCTAAGTTAGTAGGTTCACAGGTCAGGGAACCCCCATAAGTCACGTCAAAGTTCTCATGGTTAAATACATTCACAAACAGAGTGGGAAGAGTTTTACCAACAAACCACTTTGTGCTTAAAGTCAGTTTGAAATCAGGATTAATCTTCACATCCTTCCAAAACTCTTGTGTGGCTCTGCAGTGGTTAAGCAGCCCCAGATTTGGTTGCACTTTTTTGGAAAGGAAGGGGTATGATTCTTCTGTGTGTAGGTCCAAATCCTGGAATTACCCCTCAGTCTTATTACATTGGAATGAATCAGAGTCTGGCCAAAATCAGAACTGAAGCAGGCTTAGGATGGCTCTGTTCTACAGTGAGTGAAATGTGTTGAGATCCTTCAGGACAGAGGGCACAATACTGAGGTTAGTGTCATGGTTATTTCAGATTAATGCATTTGGTTTGCTACCCAATTTTGCCTCATTAGTTTTACACGCTCAGGAGTGAATAGCAGCTTTGTTACAGCCTAAAGATGGAGAAGTGCACACAGCTGCATTGCCCCCACTGCAGATTCACACCCACACGTAATTTCATCCTCGCTTCCTCCATTGCTCCTGGGCATGAGATTAACCCATGCCGGCCTTTACTAGCTTCTGATCAACTCCCAGGTCATCCCCTCCAGGCCCACTGCAGCTTCTGCTCTCTTAATTGTACAGCTTCCTGGGAAGGTTGCTATTTCTTCTCTCCCAGCTCCTAGTCATCCCATTGATAAATACCACCTGCCCAGGAACATGTGGCTATGGCCAGGCAAATCTGCAAAGGGAATCTTCAATGGGGAGGAGAAGGAGTCAGCAAAATCCCAAATAGCTTCAAAGTCAAACTGTCCTTGGAAAAGGTAAAAAAGGATACAGTTAGAACTCTCCCCGGCCCCCCCCACACATCACTACAACATTTTCTTGTGATGACCGACTGAGGTCCATTTCTCCTGTGCTGGCAGCGGTTTCCTCATAAGATGGCATTGCTATTTGTCATATATAAATAACAAAGTGGAATTTCATTATGAGCGTCTCTGGTCTGATTAAACCTTTGAGGTTTTGGCTCCCAGTGGAATGGAAACCTGATTATAAGTCCCTCGGGGCAGACTCATGCCAGCTGTAAGCAAGTCTGGCTCCTGTGAAAGCCTCAGGGTACATGAGGAGCTCCTGGTCTTGCCTTCCTGGGTGTAAATCCAATGGAGCTGATGATCTGGAAGCGGAATTCCCGTCCTGAGGGACACGCTGCTTGTCAGCATTTGGGACAAAAACTGAAATGCCAAAACATTTTCGCAGAATGAAAAATTTCCCAGAAAATGTCCTTTCAGAAACATCAGAATGTTTCATAAATGGGAGGCTGGTCTTATCGCTGCTTCCATCTGAATTGCCGCTGGGCTTCATGGCGGTTGTATTGCAAGCACCTCATGCCTCCATTGTCCCATTGGAACAGCCTCCTTGCTTGGACTACACTTCCCATGATTCCCTGCATGGCACCTCCAGAGTGCATCATGGACGATGTAGTCTAGCAAGGGAGCACAGCCCTTAAAGGACATGAGACCTCTGAACTACAACTCCCATAAGGCAAAGCAGAAGCACAGGCAGACCCAGCTTCCTGTTCAACTGACCCATAATGAAACAATACGTTAAATTTGTGGTGAAATTAACATTTTCCAACGGAAAACTTCTTTTGTGGAAACTACATTTTTCTGACCAGTTCTAAAATCAGGGGTCACTGCACTGGTGTCAATTGAATTACACCAGGATCAGTGGGATCAAAATCAGGTTCTGCTGTAAGAGGTTGTAAATGGCATATGAGTTACATTCCTTGTGCAGTCTATAGATCAATGGTCTGGCAACTGACTGGACCCACAGAACTGGCAGGAGGAGGAAGGCAACCAGTTTGGGAATGACTGTGCTATGCCACATGTCTTGGCAGCTGGGATCTATTCCAGTAATGGGCATCGTTCCTGGCTTAACAGAGTTCCTGGCTTTGCAGGAAGGCTTGGTTCATGGACTCCTCCTTTATCTGCCTTCTCCTGGTCTATTTGCTACTCCACAGCAGAATGGGGGTAGGGGGCTTCACTTTGAAATTGAATTCAATAGTATGACACTTCCACCTGCACCCAGGATGGTGGCAGCCCATTTCTAAGATTTCCCCCCACCATGGCCAGCAGGTTGTCTGGGTGGGGGGCAAGGTTCCTGGGGTATCCTTGGCTTGCAATGTTCTCTCCCCTCCCGCCGCCCCCGGCCTGCAGATTGTCTGGGGGAGCAAGGCTCCAAGGACTGCCCCCAGCCTGCAGGCGCCTCTCATGGCCTGCAGGCTGTTGAACGGGGGGGCGGGGAGGGGAGGCTCTGGGGTTTATTCCCCTCTCCAGTGGCTCCCCATGGCATGCAAGCTGTTGGGGGGACCAGGGTCTGGGAGGGCTGACCCTCCCGCCCCCAGCTACCTCCTCTGCAGCCTGCAGACTGTCGGAGGGAAGCAGACTCTGGGGGCTGCCCCTGCAGGCTCTTCATGGGGGGCAGGCTCCAGGTTTGGGGCAGGGGAGCTACTTACCCAGTCTAGAGGCAGGCAAGATGGCAAAGCTCCAACCCTGATGGCTGCTTTCTTGGAGCTGCAGCTGCCCTCAATGGCCACTCTCAGGGTACGTCTAGACTACATGGCTCCGTCGGTGGAGCCATGTAAATTAGTTTACTCGGCACAGTCAATGAAGCGGGGATTTAAATAATCCCCGCTTCATTAAAATAAAAATGGCTGCTGCGCTGTGCCAACGATCAGCTGATCTGGCACAGTGCAGCAGTCTAGACGCGGCACAGTTGACAAGGGAAGCCTTTGTCGACTGCTCCTGTATGCCTCGTGAAACGAGGTTTACCAGAACGGTCGACAAAGGCTTCCCTTGTCGATCGCACCGCATCTAGACTGCTGCACTGTGCCAGATCATCTGATCGTATGCACAGCACGGCGGCCATTTCTATTTTAATGAAGCGGGGATTATTTAAATCCCCGCTTCATTGACTATGCCGAGTAAACTACTTTACATGGCTCCATCGACGGAGCCATGTAGTCTAGACGTACCCTCAGTATCACATCCCTCCCATCTCTGTGCCCCTCCCTTTCATGTTCCTCTTCTCTCTGCCCCCTTCCTTTCCACATTATGGAAAACAGTCCTATTCCCAGCACTTCCCATTTTCCAGGCATAACCAAACCCTGACCTGGGTTTAAGTTAGGGTAAGAGGAAGCTGCGTACCAAATTTGGTGGTCCTAGCTCTTACTGTTTAGAGGAGTTTGTGAACAAATGGACTCACAGACGGATGGATGGACTCACAGACAGATGCACAAACTCTCTAAAGATTAGATAGATAGATAGATTTTACATGCAGTTCTACCTAATTGCTGAGTAGTATAATACAGTGTAGCACTCCACTCCATCTCCCACTTTATGTTCTATGTTTCCAATATTTACACTCTCACCCTAGTACATATCAGTCTGGTAAATCTCTCCAAATCATCTTGGTTTCTAATTACATGACCCGAACACATAACTTCAGTTACCTGTTTGTCTCTTCGTTACAATGATTAGCAGCAATCAGTTTGGAATTCCTGAGCTGCATTTTTCTTGTTCTGCATCTGCCCTCTGTGGAGTTTGTTCTGCTGATTGCTCTTTCTGAAGACCAAACTCCAGATGTTGGCCCTATCTGTGGAACTCTCCACTGCCTCTTTGAAAAGTCGTGGAGATCGGGAGAAATCCCGGATGATTGGAAAAAGGCAAATGTAGTGCCCATCTTCAAAAAAGGGAAGAAGGACGATCCAGGGAACTATAGGCCGGTCAGTCTTACCTCGGTTCCTGGAAAAATCATGGAAGGGATCCTTAAGGAATCCATTTTGAGGCACTTGGAAGAGAGGAAAGTGATTAGGAATAGTCAGCATGGATTCACAAAGGGAAAGTCATGCCTGACCAATCTGATTAGCTTCTATGATGAGGTAACTGGCTCTGTGGACATGGGAAAGTCAGTGGATGTGATATACCTTGACTTTAGCAAGGCTTTTGATACGGTCTCCCACAATATTCTTGCCAGCAAGTTAAGGGAATGTGGATTGGATAAATGGATGGTAAGATGGATAGAAAGCTGGCTAGAAGGCCGGGCCCAGCGGGTAGTGATCAACGGCTCGATGTCAGGATGGCGGTCGGTTTCTAGCGGAGTGCCCCAAGGTTCGGTTCTAGGACCGGTTTTGTTCAATATCTTTATTAATGATCTAGATGAGGGGATTGATTGCACCAAGTTTGCGGATGATACTAAGCTAGAGGGAGAGGTAGATACGCCTGAGGGCAGAGATAGGGTCCAGAGTGACTTAGACAAATTGGAGGATTGGGCCACAAGAAATCTGATGAGGTTTACAAGGACAAGTGCAGAGTCCTGCACTTGGGACGGAAGAATCCCAAGCATTGTTATAGACTGGGGACCAACCAGCTAAGTAGTAGTTCTGCAGAAAAGGACCTGGGGTTACAGTGGATGAGAAGCTGGATATGAGTCAACAGTGTGCCCTTTGTAGCCAAGAAGGCTAATGGCATATTAGGGTGCATTAGGAGGAGCATTGCCAGCAGATCCAGAGATGTCATTATTCCCTTTATTCGGCTCTGGTGAGGCCACATCTGAGTATTGTGTCCAGTTCTGGGCCCCCACTACAAAAGGATGTGGATGCATTGGAGAGGGTCCAGCGGAGGGCAACCAAAATGATTAGGGGCTGGAGCATATGACCTATGAGGAGAGACTGAGGAGTTGGGTCTGTTCAGTCTGCAGAAGCGAAGAGTGAGGGGGATTTGATAGCAGCCTTCAACTTCCTGAAGGAGGTTCCAAAGAGGATGGAGAGAGGCTGTTCTCAGTAGTGACAGATGGCAGAACAAGGAGCAATGGTCTCAAGTTGTGGTGGGAGAGGTCCAGGTTGGATATTAGGAAAAACTATTTCACTAGGAGGGAGGTGAAGCACTGGAATGGGTTCCCTAGGGAGGTAGTGGAGTCTCCATCCCTAGAGGTGTTTAAGTCTCGGCTTGACAAGGCCCTGGCGCGGTTGATTTAGTTGGGATTGGTCCTGCCTAGAGCAGGGGGCTGGACTTGATGACCGTCTAAGGTCTCTTCCAGCTCTATGGTTCTATGATTCTATGATTCTATGCCTCATTTTCTGATAATGACTTTTAACACTCAAGCATCTGTTTATAGCTTTTAAGTTAGTTTCAGGTTCTTCAGGTTGTTTCTGCCTTTTGCTCTGTTGTTTGTCTATTCTGACTGCTTTGCTAGTTGTAACCTGTGAATAAGGGTAAATCTTCAATTTTAGCTGCTGTGAAAGGTTTTTATCTGTTAACCAAATAAGCAGTCTGTCTCTGATATATTCATGTTTTGCGTTCCCCAATGTTCTCGTACAAATTGGAGGGAGGGAGGTTCAGCATCCACATCCTATCTAAAGGATGCCTGTGGGGTGGGAGGCTTGGGACAGGCACAGTCCCAGATGGGAGGGCATGCCCCCAGCAAGCCCCTTTCACCTGCTTGGTGATTCTGCCTCTTTTTTGTATGATTTTCTGAGAATCAGTACCATTCCAGGCACATCCCAATTTCCTGACACAACCAAGCCCCGACCTTGCTTTAAGTTATGATAAGAGAAAGCTGCCTACCAAATTTGGTAGTCCTAGCTCTTACCATTTAGGAGAAGTTCTTGAACAGACAGACAGTCAGATGAACAGACCAACTCAAATATATAGTAGATCGCTGTCCCTTTCTCCATCCCTGCCCCCTGCAGCTCCAATGGGGTTCTAGCTGTCCTGGTCCCCATCTCTGGCCTCTTGCTGCCCCCTTGTGCTCATTATACAGTCCCTGTTTTCCATCCCATATCCCCTGTTTCCCCAGTGTGGTCATTATATAGCAGAACCCTCCCTTTCCATTCTATGAGAAACAATCCCATTCCAGGCACATCCCATTGTCCTGGCACAACCAAGCCCTGACCTTGCTTTACGTTATGACAAGACAAAGCTGTATACCGAATGTAGTGGTCATAGCTCTTACCATTTAGGACAAGGGCAGACAATAATTTTGATGGGAGGCCACTCCAAGGATTCAGTAAGTGGTCAAGGGCTGCGCTCTTCCATGATATTAATGGAGGAGGTGCAGGGTCTGTGATGGGGGCTGGGTGCAGAAAGAAGCTTGGGGTAAGGGATTAGGGTGCAGGAGGGGGTGTGGAATCTGGGAGGGAGGTTGAGTGGAGGAGGGGGTTGTGACCTGGGGCAGGAGACTGGAGTACAGAAGTGGGTGCAGGATCCGGGAGGGGGTTGTGACCTGGAGCAGAGATGCAGGAGGGGATGTAAGGATTTGGGTTGTGACCTGGGGTGAAGGATTGGGGACATGGTCTGGTAGGAGAGGATTTTGACCTGGAGGAGAGGGGCAGGAGGGAGTGCAGGGTCTGGGAGGGGGATGTGACCAGGGGCAGGCATGCAGGAGGGGATGCAGGGTCTGGGAGGGATAGAGGTGCAAGAGGGGGTCACAGGGTTGGGGAGGGAGGGACTGAGGTGCCAGAGGCAGGCTCTGGCCAGGAGACACTTACCTGGGCAGCTTCTGGACAGCACCCCAGCAGGTTCCTGCAGCCAGCTGCGGGTTGGGGGAGAGATGTGCTGCTCTGAATGCTGTGAGCCCGAAGGGGGAGTGGTACTTCCTATGCTGAAACCTGGCCAATGGGAGCTGCAAGATTGTGCTGGGGGTGGGGGCAGCTTCCAAAGCCTCTCCCCCTACTCACCCAGGATTCCAGCATTCACAGAAGCACACATGGCTCCGCAGCTGGCTGCTCTGAGCAGTGTGTGGGGGGGCAGGCAGGGAACTGGGCTGAGGCTTCTGCTGGATCATGGGCCGGATCTGGCAGCTTGGAGGGCTGGATCCAGCCCACAGGCTGTATTTGTCCCCAGGTTTCAGAGGCGTTCTCGAGCAAACAGACAGACAGACTCTCCAAGTATAAAGTAGACAATGGAAAATTAAATGAAGGTCAGAATCAAAACAAAGCATTTCGGTGCTGTCAACCTGAAACATTTTGATCGATCCCAAAGAAACCTCCCCCCAGGATTCTCTTTCACGGACAGTTTAGAAATATTGGGATCTGGTCCAAAGGGCACCGAGACCAAATTGTGAAACCTCAGAATCCTTCATGAAACCGAATGTTCACCCTCCGCCCAGTTCCACCCTCCAGCTTTCCCATTCAGTGATCCCGTCCGCCCCTAACAAACCATTCCTAGGACGTACCTGGGCTCACACGGGGGCTGATTTTCCAGTCAGAAGCCAGCGTGGGATTAGAAATGTCCCTTCTGGCAGGCACCTTCTGGCACCAATGGAATTTCAGCTTCCTCCAGCACTTTATTAGCACCAATTTGCTCTTGTGACATTAACTAGCAGTGACTGGGAAGACGATAAAGAGGAAGAGCTCAGCCAGTAATGGAAACATTGAGGACCTCGGAGTAGCTTCCATGGCTCCTGCCATAGGGCCACAACGAGCATTAGTCAATTAAAGATTACAATAGCCTCCTGCCTGAGATCAGGCCATCATTGCACTAGGCACAATGAGAGACACTCACTGGCCCAAAGAGCTCACAGTGTGGGACAGGAAACTGAGGCACAACACGGGGAAAGGACTCGCCCGAGGTCATGGGGGGGAACATATTCAGGGACAGGAATCCCAGGTTACCAAGTCCTAAGGCAGGTCTGCATTACTGCTTAGGTCGATCTAACTTGCGTCACTCAGGGGTGTGTAAAAGCCCGCCCCCAAGTTTTGTGCTGTCCACACCAGGCGGTATGTGGGTGGGAGGTACCTCCATGTGACAGAGCTTCCTCTTCTTGTGAAGGTGTTGTAATTATGCCGATGGGAGAGCGCTCTCCTGCCAGCATAGAGGGTGTGTCTAGACTACAGGGCTTTTTCGAAAAAACTTCACCTGCGTCTAGACTGCAGCCACGTTCTTTCGAAAGTAAATTGAAAGAACGTGGCAGTTTTTTCGATCATGGTAAACCTCATTTTATGAGGAATAACGCCTTTTTTCAAAAGTACTCTTTCCAAAAAAGGCGCTGTTAAATGCAAACTGTGCTTTTTCAAAAGAGAGCATCTAGACTCTCTTTCGAAAAAGCGGCTCGCTTTTTCAAAAAATCTGCTTGTAGTCTAGACGCTCTCTTTCGAAAGAGGCTTTTAGTCTAGACATACCCAGAGTGTCTTCACCCCATGGGGTGCTGCGGAGTGGACTTGCCCTAGTTAGAGTTGTACAACGCATCAATTTGCACCATGTCCCGATGGAGTTTGTGTGTGGTGGCATTTTTTTTTAATTTGACTTCATTCTGAACTGGCAAAAAAATCCAAAATTTCAAAAGGCTCCATGAAGGGACATTTCTATTGACGGTCCAGTCAAAAGGTTTTGTTCCAGCGTTGACTCTTTGAAGTGGTAACATTTGGGGTTCTGATATAACTATGATACAGCACCAACAATTTTTTTTAAATGTGACCATGAAAAATCATTTAAAAAAGGAAAGACTGAAACAGTTCATCCCCCAAGTGCAGAAACGGGGCAGGAACTTTCTCTCCACCCCCAATTTCCTTCCTAAACGAAATTCTGGTGAAATGGACCCCTTGTGCTTTTGACAGCACTGCATATTCCACCAGGATACAGTTCCACAGATGTTCCTGTAAGTCTGCTCTGGTCCCAGTCCAGCACCCCTCCTCCCCAGCAGATGACTATGCCTCTCATCTTGGGGGTGCAGCTTGCTCACTCTCCATGCAGATCATAGAGGTCTTGATATTTCATTTGCAAACATTTTCTTTTTCCATACATTAAACATTCTGCTGCAGCACTCAGAGCTGTCCCCAGAGGGGCGCGGGGGCCAGGGCCAATGTCTGGCTGTGGAGGATCAGCCATCTCTTTAACTCAGTGGTTCCCAAACTTTTCGGCATCACGCCCCCTTTTTGATTTTTGAGAAACCTTCGGGCCCCCCCAAAAAAAAAAACTTGTTGAGCAAAAAAAAGAAACTGATCAGGGCCGCAAAACTTGATGGGGTGGGAGCTGGGTCACCTCACCCCCGGAATTTCTTCACACCCCTCAGGGGGGCACGCCCCCCAGTTTGGGAACCCATGCTTTAACTGGACACAAGATTCTTCCACCCATCCTAACGCCAGGTCTTGTGTTAAACAGAGACCTGGTTAAACAGCTGCCTGGATCTACCCTGATGGGGGCACATCTCAGTGATGGGTTAAGCGATTCCTTTGCACTTACCTAGCATGCAAAGTGTGTAAGAGTGAGCTCCACTGAACAAATGACAGCTGTGTTTCTAGGGCTCAGACCCTGCAAAGCTGAGCAGTGCTGCCATCCAGAGGACTGGTGAGGTCAATGCATTTGACCCCTTCTCATTCGAGGCACCTTGAAATATACAATGATCTGGTTTTGGCATCATGAGACAGGGTGAGGTGACTGAATAATACAACTGCCTTGCCTTTCTCCATAGCATCTCAAGCAAGGGACAGTTGAATTACAGGGCACTGGACTTGGCTTTAGGTTTGTACTGGAATTAGCCATTCACCGTAGAGTGAACATTTGAGTCATTTCACCTCTTGGTGCCTTGATGTTGGCATGGCCCAGGAACTAGTCACATCTTGCCTGCTCCTTGAAGAGATTTATTTTTTACAGTCAGATTAACATTGTGTATCTGTGTGTTTCGAATTAGGTGCAGAACATTTGCCAGGGCTAATATTATAGATAAAAGAAGCCAAAGTCCATTGTTTAGTAGTTTTGGGAACACCGCAGCATCTGGAGTATGATACCTGTAGGTACAGCATAAGGTTTTGGACAGTTTTTGAATGGAAAGGGTCTAGAATTTGGACCCTTTTTAAAACTCTCAGAAACGCAGTGGCTCTAGGGTTTGGAACTTTTAAAGATCTTTGTGAGTTCTAGAGTTTGGCATCTTTTAGAATTTTGTGGGTTCTGAATCTTGGAAATGTTCGGCAGCGTTCCATTCTACTTCATGTGTGCGTTGGGGGCGGGGAGCACTTATTTGTTCTAAACATAAAAATGTTACAGAATCCCAGACTTCTCCTAGTTTTTCCAGACCCCCATCTGGTATTTCCCTCAGCTACTTCTGCAGAGGGATTGCTTTCCAAGTCCCAGGGATTTGGTGACCTGCAGTACCTGAGAAGAAAAGAGAGTGGATAAGTTGAAGTCGGTGGGTATTTTGCAGAGTTATGCAAAATCACCCACATTTGGGAGGCCCAGTGGCCATAGGTAAAGCTGGTCAGAATTTTTCAACTTTCAAACACCACTGTCAATGTTTTCCAGTTGTCATCATTTTTTTAACTTTATTAAAACAGGGTATTTTTTAATATTTTTTCTGGGGGTTTTTCTTTCGCTCTCTCCAGCTAATAGAGACAGTGGCAATATTTAAGATTTTGAAAATATTCTTAAAACCTCTTTGAAACCCTTTTCAAAACAATTTTACTGGGTACTGGGTTTTTTTTGACCATCTGTAATACTGCAGAGAGTGGCTGTATCACTGTAAAAGTGTCCCAGCGGTTTGCGTGCTAGCCTTAAATTTCAAGCTCGCCTGGGTTTGAGTCTTTGCTCTATCGAAAACGTCTTGTGTGGCCTTGTCCCTGTCATTTAGCCTTTCTGCCTCTACGGCCATGTCTTCACTAAAAGGAAGATCGACGCTACCACAATCGATTTTCTGGAATTCGGTTTAGCAAGTCTAATTAAGATTAGCTAAACTGAACTCAGAGGGTGCTGCCACCGGGCATCTGGTACTCCAGTTCCTGCAAGGAGTAAGGGAAGCCGATGGGACCATTTGCTTCCATCAGCCTTCTGCTGTGGGGACTGCATGGAAACTCGAAACAAGGGTACATCCACTCCAGCTACGTAATTAACATAGCTGGAGTTGTGTATCTTGAATTTCTGTTCCCTTTCAGTGTAGACCTGGCCTGAGTTCCCCACCTATAACATGGAGACAATAGCTCTGCCTCCCAGGGCAGGCGAGTGAGACACATACATACTAAAGTTAAGGGGTCATATGAGCACCCCAGACAGCGAATAAGTGAACCCACATTCTCTCAAGGGCAGAAATACAGGAAGTCCCCAATTTGCGACCAGGTTGTGTTCCAAAAGTGTGTTTGTAAGTCAGCTGTTTGCATCTCGGAATGCATTTTCCTATAGACATAATGCTGTAAGTGGTGGTTAGGCTCCCAGGCTAGCCCACCACAGCCTATGTAAGCCATAATGTAGCTGAAATGCTGTATATCGGCAATGAAAGAGAGTAGAAACAGTTTTTCATTTAACCTGGAATGTCGGTGCTTGAGGAAAAGCAAATTTAATTAGAGGACAATGAGGAGGCAGGTGGAGATTCTGAAGGGGATTTCTGGGCATCCCCCGGGCACCAACACCCCCACCCCCATGCAGGCTCAGCACCTACTCCAGCATCCCCCAGCTCTAACCACCTCATCCCCTCCCCGCCGCAGTCGCCTGCTCACATGCTCACCACCACCTGCACCTCTTGCCTGCTCCCCTCGGGCTGCAGGTGAGCTTTTGTTTATATGTGCAGGTGTTCATAAATCGGATGTTTGTAACTCAGGGAGTGCCTGTACTGTAGGAAGAAGAAATGGCTACGATCATAGAACCCTAGGGCTGGAGGAGACCTCAGGAGTCATCGAGTCCAGCCCCCTGCCCAAAGCAGGACCAACCCAACTCAGTCATCCCAGCCAGGGCCCTGTCAAATCCGGACTTAGAAACCTATAAGAATGAAGATTCCACCCCCTCCCTAGGGAACCCATCCCAGTGCTTCCCCACCCTCCTAGGGAAATTGTTTTTCCTAATATCCAACCTAGACCTCCCCCACTGCACCTTAAGACCATTGCTCCTTGTTCTGCCACCTGCCACTACTGAGAACAGCCTCTCTCCATCCTCTTTGGAACCCCCCTTCATGGAGTTGAAGGCTGCTCTCAAATCCCCCCTCACTCTTCTCTTCTGCAAACTGAATAAGTCCAAATCCCTCAGCCTCTCCTCATAGGTCATGTGCTCCAGCCCCCTAATCATTTTGGTCGCCCTCCGCTGGACCCTCTCCAATGCGTCCACATCCTTTGTGTAGTGGGGGGCCCAGAACTGGACACAATACTCCAGATGTGGCCTCACCAGTGCTGGATAAAGGGGAATAATCACTTCTCTGGATCTGCTGGAAATGCTCCTCCTAATCAGAAGCGGCCCTAGACGAGCTGCTGGCAACTGGCACCCTAGGCGAAACGCGCGATCGGTGCATGATCGGCGCCCCCGCCTCCAAAGCCCTCGACGGCCATTTATCTTGGTGCCCTAGGCGACCGCCTAGTCTGCCTGTATTGACGGCCGCCACTGCTCCTAATGCAGCCCAATATGCCATTAGAATTCTTGGCTACAAGGCCACACTGTTGACTCATATCCAGCTGTAATCCCCATGTACTTTTCTGCCAAACTGCTGCTTAACCAGTCGGTCTCCAGCCTGTAACAATGCTTAGGATTCTTCCATGCCAAGTGCAGGACTCTGCACTTGTTCTTGTTGAATCTCATCAGATTTCTTTTGTCCCAATCCTCCAATCTGTCTAGATCGCTCTGGACCCGATCCCTACTTTCCAATGTATCTACCTCTCTCCATCCCCTCATCCAGGTCATTAATAAAAATGTTGACCAAAACTGGCCCCAGAACCAACTCCTGGGGCACTCTGCTTGAAACTGATCGCCAGCCTGACATTGAACTGTTGATCACTACCCATTGAGCCTGACAATCTAGCCAGCTTTCCATCCACCTTACAGTCCATTTATCCAATCCATACTTCCTTAACTTGCTGGCAAGAATACTGTGGGAGACTGTATCAAAAACTTTGCTAAAGTCAAGGTCTATCACATCCACTGCCTTAGGCATGTCCACAGAGCCAGTTACCTTGTCTTAGAAGGCCATCAGGTTGCAATCAGGTAGATGCTCAAGCCTCATTGAAAAGCATCAGGATTTAGGCTCCTAGTGCACTGGGTGGGGGTTGAAAACATTTATTCCCAAAGCACATAAGAAGCAAAGATTGCCTTCAAACAGAATAGAGGCAGGCCAGTGTTTCTGAAACCCAGGGGATGCTGCTGCCTTCCTATCAACCACAGAGAGAATCTGAGTAATGGCAGGCTATCACAGGAATTACCACCTGGTATCACCCATCAAGTGACTCTCCAGCCCTGGATTCAAAACTGAGTCTGGACAATTTTTTTAAAATGGAAATGTTTAAAAAGAACTGGTTCCCTCCTTCCCCAAAAGTTCCCTGTGACTTTTTTATTCTTCATTGAAAGCAACAAAAAAAAGTTTCATCAGCTATAAAAAAAAAGACACATTTTCCATAAACATTTCTTATCTATGGAAGAAGTGTTGGCAAACGTGGAAGCCAGGACTCGCGGATTCTCCTGCTAGCCCTGGAAGGACTGTGTAGCCTCATGTTTCATACTAGGAGTTGTAACACTTGGGTTTTCTTCCAGCAATGAGCAACCTGGGCTAGTGAGTGGGTTGTGTAAGTGGCCCTCCTTCATCTCAGTGGCCACAAGACTGATGCAACCAAAACGAACTCCCGGGGTAGACCAGTTTTGCCAACTGTGCTTGCATCTCTAGAATTTGCAGGGGGTGCCGACTGAACTGGAGCAGCGTTTTGATTGGCTGCAGAGGGAGCACACAGCTCTCGCAGTCAGTGTTGTGTGCAATCCATGTGCACCTCACTTCACGTGCCTGTGCTTTATGTGCGTGTCACTTTAGTAACATCGGTAGGAATAAACTATGTGGGTGGAAACCAGCAGAATCCAACCACCGTGCATATGGGCAACGGGAAACAAAATGTCTGGCAGGCCACACATAAAACCCTGATGAGCCACAGGCTGCCCACCACTGTTCTATTCCTATGTCTGCTATCGACACACTGTGTGAGCAAAGCTCATAAATTTCCCCATTCATGAAATGAGTATAATGTTTACACTAGCTTCTCCTGGGCCTTAATTAATGTGCTCAGCAGGCTTGCATGGAAGGTACTGTATGACAGCAAAACAATTTCATATGCTGCTTTTAGTGCTATGTGAACTATGCATCAGCAACCAAAGCTGTCCACACCCCAACCCTGTATCGTGGCAAAAAGCAGAGTGCAAGCTAGTTGTTTATTTGAATTAATTAAGTATTAAGATTGCACAGAGAAGCCCCAGTCATGGATCCAGTGAGTTAGGTGCTGTGCAAACACACAGAAAAGATATTTCCTGTCCCAAACAGCTGGCAATCTTGCATTTTCGCTCGGTTATGGTGAATAGAAATTGAAAATATTCCCATCAAATACGCGCGTGTGTGTGTGTGTGTGTGTGTGTGTGTGTGTGTGTGTGTGTGTGTGTGTGTGTGTGTGTGTGTGTGATATGGGATTGCAGTGTACTTACTGTCCATTGCATAATTGCTAAGTCCCGGCCAGATTTAAGGAAACCACATGTGACTGAGAGACCCACAATTTGTGTCTGTGTCCAGAGCCTAAGGCTTTGTCAATACTGGGAAGGTTTGGTGATGAAAGTGCTGTCGACATGCAAAAGTCACCAAAATTGAAAACCAGTCAAACTGGTTTTTCTGCCTCCCATTGTCGACATTTCATGGCCACTTTGCTAGCACCCTGTCGACAGAGCAAAGCGGTGTGGGTAAGCATCCCACAGTGCAGTGTTGTGGGAAGGCAGAGCTGTTCTCTGTACTTCTTGGGATTCTCTCCAAGTTCTCCCACAATATTCTCAGCTTCTGGGAACAATATCATGAGTAGCTCCGTGACCTCACCATGCTAAGGAATGTCAAAGCAGCACAGTCATCCTCCAGACCTCCCCCCACAGTAGCAGTCTGCCTGCTGCTGTGTTCCTAATTAAGAACAGGAGCATTCCAGTGATTTGGTCTTTGTTCCCCAAATGGAACTGCTAACTCTGCTGTCAGATACTTCCTGGAGCTTTGTTAGGGTAGGAGCGCCTGCCTGCAGGGCAGCAGAGATCACAAAACACTGAGCAGAGCCATCAGGAAGGCATTGTGGGATACTGGCAGAAGCCCGTTCTCTTGACAAAACAAACAACAGAGTCCATGTTGGCTCTTTGCCGACAGTAAAGGGAAGGGAAAAGACAAAAGTCCCTTGCAGAGACGGAAGTTTTCTGTCACGAAAAACAGCCATGTCCGGATATTTGTCATGCTGTAATGTGGACGCGTGGAGAGTTTTTTGTTCAAAGGCAGTTTTTCTCGATAGAATGTGCCAGTGTAGACAAGGCTTCAGTAATTCATTACAACACAATGCTGTCTTTTGACTATGAAGAAAGCTAGTTAGCATGCACTAGAGCTGTTTATCCATCTGTACTATCTGCTGCCAGATATGGAGTAATTACTGGGTCTCTCTAGACAGATGTGAAGGATGACTGTCTATGTTCTTCTCAAGGGGGAAGTTTATTACTAGTGATGGCTATTGCGGATTCATGGACCGGTCAATTTTTTTGGACTGAAATCCATTTCTATTTAAACAAAAATGCAGGTTTTGTTTAAATTGAACATCTTTGCAAAAATGGGCCAATTTCAACAAAATGTGCATTGTTTTTACCAACATAAGTGGGATAAAAGAAATAGTTTCGAACTGCATTTTCTTTCTTTCTTTCAAACCCAGGGGAAAATTCCTGGGGATTTATTTATTTGTGCCTGGATTTTAACTAGAAATCTTAGAGATGGGAAGTCTGGTCTTCCTGAGGTTTGCTAGAGGACTTCTTGGAGGTCTCAGAGGATGTGGATTGTGAATGTGCATACTGTCATTCAAGTAGAGACAACACAGACTCTTTTTCTTTAACATGTTAATTAGTTATTGCATTGAAATATGTTTTAACAAAAAAACAAAATAAAATTAAAAAGTTTTCCATCCATCTGACTAGGAACCCCTTCCTCTCTCAGGCTACGTCTACACTGCAGGCTTTTTGCACAAGAAGCTTTTTGAGGAAGCGATCTTCCGCAAAAACTTCTTGTGCAAAAGCGCGTCCACACTACAAAAGTGCATCGCAAAAGCGATGCACTTTTGCGCAAGAGAGCGTCCACACTGATGGACACTCTTGCAAGAAGAAATTCTGATTGCCATTCACAGAATGGCCATCAGAGCACATGTGCTTTTTCTGTTAGGCTCTTTTTCTGCAAGAAACCCCTGTTGAGCGTCCACACACCCCTTTTTGCTCAAGAGCTCTTGTGCAAAAAGGAATTATTCCTCATGAAAAGAGGTATACCTACACCGCAAAAAGCCCTCTGTTCTGCCGTTCTACTGTAAATTTTCTTGAGCAAAAACGCGCTTGAGGTGTGGATGCTCTGAGGGTTTTTGCGCAAAAACCCTGTAGTGTAGACGTAGCCTCAGTTGCTTTCAGTTCCCGTCCTCTTCTGAAATCACTAGCTCTATAGAGTCTTCCAGGGAGATAGGACCCGAATTTTAAAGGTAAAAAAGAACATCTAACAAATCTGTTCAGGGCTTCTTGCTACATCATCAAGAGGAAAAGGGCACATGTCCTTTTTCCTTTGCAGCTTCTCCCTTCACCAGAGACTCAAACCAACCTTGGACTCTACAATTTTATGTAGAAATGGAGAGCAAGATCCACATTTTCCGTACAGCTCAGGGATCAGACCTGGGCCCCAGGAAGGCGGGTGGGCATGCAGAGCAGACACAAAGCTTGGATCTCAGATCCAAAGTCTGGGGGAGGTGATCCCATCTTGGTTTTTGGTCTGGATCATTTCTAGAATGCAATAGGAGCCAATGTTGGTTGGAACAAACCACCAAAATACTCATCAGGAAGGCGATTCTTATGAGACAGTCCGGAAGGATTCTGGTCATCTAAACCACTTAGGTGACATGATACACATGTGCTTGGCTATAGAAGAGTGGCCAGCAACTTGGAAAGGCCAGTCACCTAGCTGGGAATTCAGTTAATCAGGGTTCTGCTGTATTTCTGAGCAGGCTATAATACCAGAAATCTTACAAGGCTCCCAGCCTGATTTCCCAACAGAGATGTGTGGATAAACCTCCCAGTGCTTCCAAACACTCATCCGAACCGAACCTCCGAGGAGACTTTCCCCCGGGGCTAGTTCATGCCGATTTGACAGAGAAGAGGCAAGAGATCCCCGTGTTTTTCTAACCTCACTTCCAACCAGCATGGGGGCCCTGAAAAGCTCTGCCTGTCTTTTGTGACTTCAGCAAATCACCAGCACTTAAGTAAAGTGGGCAGAAAATTACAGGTTGTATTGCAGATGAATGGAGAGGGAGAGAGCACCAGGGTGGAGAAAACAGAGGTTTTGTGGGTATAATAGAGAAACCGCGGACTGACAGCTTGCGGAGGGCTAGAAAGCCATCAGGTATTAGTTAAATGCTTATCGGCGCTCATGTGGGGAGGCATAATCGGTGCTTCTGAACAGCAGCCACTTGATTGTCTCCATTATGTCCCTTTAGAAATGATTTGGTGGGGATTTTGCTTTGAGATGTCAAGGTTAAGGCAAGGAAAATGCTCCCCCGCCCCGTCTCTATGACACTAACCCAAGAGCAACCCTGTCAGGGCTGGGGGGACTCTCTGCACTAGCTCTGCTCTAGAAGTTGACTGTAACAATGGCCCCCGCTTAGCCAGTGGACTCACTTCCAGTGTGTGTGTCACCCTCCAGCATGCAGATTGTAATGACAGCAGCCAGTTTCTACTTCTGGGGAGGAGGTATCTCAGCAATAAACCTGCACTCAGCCCCGTTCTGGCTTCTCTTCCTGCGTGTGCGTCATCCCCATAGACGCCATTTTGGAGAGTTATTTTTCCTTGGGGGGAAAACTAAATTTGAAGTTCCCAAGACTCCTCTCACGCAGCTGTAATTCAGCAGCATCGCTTCTGATTCCCACATTTGTTAGGGAGGAGAAAACCAGGCCCCACCTCTCCTATTTCCATACGGCACTGCATTGCCAAAGGAGGGCGGTATCCTTTCAGAGCAATTACTAATAATATCCTTCCCTCTTCTCACCTGTAGGTCTTAAAGCATGTCACAAAGAGGTCAGTATGATGAGGGGGAAACTGAGGCATGGGTTGGTGATGTGACCTGGCCATGATCACCCAATAGGACGGGGTTGAAAAGAAAACAACCTAGGTCTCCTGAGTGTCAATCAGTGATCTAGCTATTAGGTCACACTGCTGCCTTATTCTGCACAACCAATGTTCCACTGAATTAATTTGATACAAATGTAATGGCCCTATCTGTGGCATTGTGCGGTCCATTGATAAATACGTGCCTTTGAACAGAGCAGGACAAATCAAAGATGGTGAGCTTATTCACCGGCTTCCTGGAGGAAGGCTGCTCACCATTGACCAGTGGTGGGCATCCTGTGATCCGAGGGTCACATGCCATGTGATCCGATCCCTCACATCAGGGATCTAGGTGAGGCCCTGGAGACATTTTGATTACTGTGGGCTGTGCGCAGGGTTGCCAGATTCTGCTGATTTCTATCAGAGTCGTTTTCTTCCTTCCAGTGTTACTAAAGTGGCCCACACGTAAAGCCAGGGCACGTGCAGTGAGCTGCGTGCTGATTGCACACAACGTTGACTGTGGGAGTTGTGCACTTCCCCTGCAGCCAATCACAGCGCTGCTACTATTCAGTTGGCACCCCCCGCACATTCTAGCTATGCTAGAGAGCACCTTGGTTACAACAGTCTTGCGGCCCACTGAGCTGGAGGAGGGCCACGTATGCACCCACCCACTAGCTCAGGTTGCCCATCACTGCCGTAGACTTTTATAGCAAGACCAGAACAAGAGCAGCCAGGCTGTAATTTGTGATTCTGCACTGGCATGGGACTAGATTAGCATGAGTCAAACCATCCTGGGTAGATGTGACCCAGGCCTTGCTTGGCCTTGGATCTACTCTTTGACTTTTGACACATCACTTCCTCTGTATTTCCCCTCCCACCCTTTTTCTGTCTCATCTATTCAGACCGCAAACTCTTTGTGAAAGGGACCATCTCTTACCACGGGTCTGTTCAGCATCCGGCACAATGGGACTCTGATCGTCAATGGTGTCTCTGGGAGCTACTATTAAAATAAGCTATGGTCACTCTTGGTTTTCTGAAAAAATGCTTTCCGCTGCAAAATCCTCTGTGGAAAGAGGGAAACTATTGGGGTATGTCTGCACTGCAGAGTTTTTCCGGAAAAATGGCCGTTTTTCCAGAAAAACTATACTTACGTCCATACTGCTATTGCATTCTTTCGACAGAAAGTCGAAAGAACAGAGGGGGTTTTCCAATGGCAGTAAACCTCTTTCTATGAGGAAGAAGTCTTTTTTGGAAAAAGCTTTTTTCGGAAAAAGCTTTTTCGGAAAAAAGCTTTTTTGGAAAAGGAAGTTTTTTTGAAAGAAGAGGCCTCCAGAAAAAAGCACAGGTGCCCTTGTGGCCACTCGGTCCACAGTAATCACAACTTAAATGCGAGATAGTGTCCAATCAATGTGGACGCTATATTTCAAAAAAACCCACATCGCTTTTTTGTTGCGCTTTTGCTGTGTGAACACTCTCTTTCGAAAGAAGTTTTTCCGGAAGATCTCATCCAGAAAGTTTCTTCTGAAAGAAGCCTGCAGTCTAGACATAGCCCATTGGAGTGGACAGACTCCCCTGGCCATAGTAAAGAGACCAGATGGGTGAGCTAATATCTCTTCCTGGCCCAGTTTCTGCTGGTGAAAGAGACAAGCTTATGTAAAGCACTTCAGGGCTAGGAAACTTACTCAGAGTGTCAGAGCTAAGATCAAGGGGGAACAGATTGTTTAGCATCAGTCGTTAATACACCTCGCGAGAGACCATTCCAGGTAAAGAAGCCAGTGAGCAGTCAGAGAACAAACCGAGGGGGTCTTATAGATTGTTGTACTGAGCCATAAATCCAGTGTCAGGCCATGATTTTTAGTGCCTAGCACAGTTTTATGAAGCTACCGGGCTGAGGGCTGTGGTGAGATACAGAACGGTCGCAAGTGGTCGCCCACGGATGACCGGCAAGTTTTGTCTTTTTCCTGCATGAGTTCACTGGAGAGCGTCGTGCGAGGCTCACGCTATGACGTTGCCCCCTCATTTTCATGGGGGCATTTAGTGCACTGGCTGTTGTGATACTTCCCATATGGCAAATAGAAAAATCCCAAGGAAAACTGTTGTGCAGATACTTTTGTGTGTGCCAAGCTGGAGTATCCTATCTACGGTCCTTAGATAGCCCCATTTCACCAGTACCAGAGCACTTTGCAGTCTTTGCTGCATTTTGCCTCACACCCCTCCTCGTGAGGTAGGGCCATTCCTACTGTCCAGATGGGAAACTGAGGCACGGAAAGAGTAAGAGACTCACACAATCATAGGGCTGCACGGTTCTCCTCCTGCTTCATGAACGGCTCTCTCGGTCTCACAGGCCCTCAGCTCTAAGTAAGAGGGTGTTTTCCTACCCACCAGCCCTGCAAACTGAATCTGAGAGGCAAGCTGGGCTCGCTCTGTGTCCTGCATCATCACTCATAATGCAGGGCCCTGATGCCCTCAGAGAGCCCACTTCCTGCAGCCTTCAGCTCTTCCAGTTAATCCCTCAGGGACTCTGTGGGGTCCCACGGCCACAGCAGGTTTGCAGAGTCCAGCTCCTTCCCCCAGAGTCCCACTGGCTGAGCTAACAGCCACAGGCACCCATGGACACAGCTTTCATCCCCGGGAGAGCCTCTCTCACAATAGCACTTAGCAGGGGCCTGGATGTTTCAGTCGGTCACTGGTTTGATTCCAGGCACAGCCCAGCAGGGTCTAAACCTTGTTCTCTTCTAATGGATGTTTGGTGGCACCCATGAGATGAGTTTGGAGGCTCTCAGTCCCCGCTCCCACATTCCAAGCTCAGCACCAGGCTGGTCAGAGAAGGCCAATGGGGATGGTGACTGAGCTGCCCAGTGGCCACTGGAAGAGGTCTCGTCCCCACTATATTGTGCATAGGGGTGAACAGCCACCACGGGCCCCTGGACAAGGTGTGAAGGAGTGGAACCAAGTGCAGAAGGGGCGGGGCTGAGGGCAGAAGGGACAGGGCCAAGGGCAGAAGGGGTGGGGCCCGTCCACACTCCCGCTATTTCGAAATTAGTGTTATTCCCCAAGGAAAGCAAGAGTACAGATTTTGAAATAACCAGCCCATTATTTTGAAATAATGGGCTTGGTAGTGTGGATGCTCTGCTTATTATTTCAACATCAGGAGAGTTATTTCGAAATAACTCCCTCGTGTAGACCAGGGTTAAGACAGAAAGTGAAGATGAATAATGTATGCAACTTCAGTTTCAGGTTGGAAAAATATAATTCGTTACCCAGCCTGGAATGGGGCCAGACCCCTCCGGTTAAAACCTCAATGTTAAAAATTATTATAATTATGTTATTCTTGCATTAGCACGCAAATGCATCCCACAGGATGGGGCACCAGTGTTCTAGGTGCATGTGTACAAGTAGACATGTTTTCTTGCATCTTTGCAGGGGAACTTTGATGACCCCAAAGGGCCCGGACCTGAGTTTTAGGTGTCAGCACAAAGATACCCTCTTAGAATAGTGCTCTGAAGCAGTGACAGTAACGATCCCATTCCCCACAGCTTCCATGGGCGATTGCAGTCGAGTAACTGATTCCCAGTAAATAATGTATTCAGGGAATTTTGCTTCATTAGGCAAGACGTTTGCAGGTTTGTCAAATGAACTCATTGTTACAAGCTATTCAGTGAGCGGCACCACGTGGCTGATACATTTACACATGATCAACAGAGTATAGGGAAGTGCTGGCTACCCTTTCTCTCCTCCTCCCAGGCCAGCAGCAAGCGATCCTACATCCAAACAGCTTGTCCTTATTGTGAATTGCAGTAGTGTGCAGTGAGCCCAGGGAAGGACCAGACCCAGAAGCATAGTTTTTTAGAACCAGTTGGAATTTTTCCAGTGAAACTTCTACTGATGGAAAAGGCTGTGTCATCAAAAGCCACATGTTTCATGGGAATGGGTCCATTTCGGTGACATTTCATTTAGGGGATAAAAAGCGTCTTGAGATGGTTGAACCGGGAGCATCACAGAATTGCCTGCAAAATAGAAAATCAAGTTTCCACTAAGTTTTTCTATGGACATCAGAACGGGCCACCCAGGGCCAGCCCGAGCCATTCTGGTGTCCCGGGTCCCAGGCGCGCGGCGCCGCCCCTGGGGCTCATGGTCCCGCCTCCGAGCACACGATGCATGCGCGGGCCTGCCTCCAGGACGCGCGGCCCTGCCTCCGGGCACACGACGCATGCGTGGCTCCGCCCCCGGGGCGCGTGGGCGGACGCACGGCGCATGTGCTGCCCAGTCGGCCTGGCCACCGCCGATGGCGCACAGCCCGGGGCTGCCTGGGGCGGACTGCACCTGGCAGTGCAAGGCACTGCGGCTGCGGGGGGAAGGGCACTGCTGGCCAGTGCTCAGGGGTTAACATGGCCCCCGCCCCGGGCGGCCGCTGCAGCCTGCCAGGAGCCGGGCACCCCCCATAGGTTGGAGCCCTGGGCAGCTGCCCAGCTAGCCCACTCCTTAGTCCAGCCCTGCAGCCACAGTGGGTCAGATCAAGGGTCCATCTTGCTCAGTATCCTCTCTTCCGACAGTGGCTGGTCCCAGATGCTTCAGAGGACATTAAGGGTACGTCTACACATCAAAATTATTTTGGGATACCAGAAGTATCCTAAAATAGCTACCCCACGTCTTCACAAGCCATCCGTTATTTTGAAATATTTTTCAAAATAACAGGCACGCTATTTCAGCATCCCGGTAACCCTCATTTCCACGAGAGTTAAAGGATGTCTCGAAATAGCACTTTATTTTGAAATCAAGCGCGGGATATTCAAATCCCGTGCTTCATTAGCAACTTTGGTCGCCTTCATTTGCCTCCCTAGTTTGAACTAGGGGGCAAGTGTAGATGTACCCTGAGAAGGGACATGATACCAGTTTTCAAGTACCTAAAAGGGTGTTACAAGGAGGAAGGAGAAAAATTGTTCTCCTTGGCCTCTAATAATAGGACAAGAAGCAATGGGCTTAAACTGCAGCAGGGGAGGTTTAGGTTGAACATTAGGGGTATGTTTAGACTACATGGCTCCGTCGACGGAGCCATGTAAAATAGTTTACTCGGCATAGTCAATGAAGTGGGGATTTAAATAATCCCTGCTTCATTAAAATAAAAATGGCCACCGCACTATGCCGATGATCAGCTGATCTGGCACAGCGTGGCAGTCTAGACATGGCGCAGTCGACAAGGGAAGCCTTTGTCAACCGCTCCGGTAAACCTCAGTAAACCTTGGTCCTGCTGTCAGGGCAGGGGACTGGACTTGATGAGCTCCCTTCCAGTTCTAGTGTTCGAGGTTTACCGGAGCGGTTGACAAAGGCTTCCCTTGTCAAGCGCGCCGCGTCTAGACTGCCGTGCTGTGCCGGATCAGCTGATCGTTGGCACAGCGCGGCAGCCATTTTTATTTTAATGAAGCGGGGATTATTTAAATCCCCGCTTCATTGACTGTGCTGAGTAAACTATTTTACATGGCTCCGTCGAAGGAGCCATGTAGTCTAGATGTACCCTAGGAAAACTTCTTAACTGTCAGGGTGGTTAAGCACTAGAATAAATTGCCTAGGGAGGTTGTAGAATCTCCAACACTGGACATTTTTAAGAGCAGGTTAGATAGACATTTGTGAGGGATAATCTAGATTGGGGTGGGGAATCTCAGCTTGCCTGGATGCAGCCCCTAGCTCCCCTGGATCAGGCCCCCGAAGGTCAACATCAGGGAGCATGCACTGGCACTCCGGCCTCTCTGTAGGGCTGGAGCACATGAAACCTACTAGCCTGGGCCCACCTAGGCTCTGGTGTGCGAGGGGAATGTGGGGAGCATCTTTCTCCTTCTCAGTCAGGGGCTTCTCACTTGTTTGCTGCCCCCGACTGATTTTTCTGTGGGTCAGCGGCCCCCCACCCCAAAAAAGTTCCCCACCTCTGATCTAGATGGTGCTTGGTCCTGCTGTCAGGGCAGGGGACTGGACTTGATGAGCTTTCCAGTTCTAGTGTTCTAGGTTTCTATGAAATTCTAGGTATGCAGGTGCAATTAGCAAAACCGCCCTGTCCCAGGAGAGCGCCTTGTGGCCCACTCACTAGCCTGGGTTGCCCATCGCTGCTGTAGTCCCATACATTCCCTGTGCCAACGAGCTTACGTTCAAAAGAGACCAGAGAAGTAATAATATCCCTGTTTTACAGATGAGGGGAGCAAGTGGCTTGCTCTAAGGACCCTGTGGTAGAGCTAGAAATTGAACCCAAAGCGCTGACATCTCAGACAAGAAGATCACCCTCTTTCTACAGACTTAGATGGTCCCCACCCCCACTTGTAAGGCTGGGGAGACGATTAGAGTTCCAAACCCATCCTAGCAGACAAGGCAGTTCTGCACCCCACTCCTCCTGTGCTCTCAGCCCCCTTCTTCAAACATCTTCAGGTCTACCCAGGGAAATTGACCTGAACAGCTACTGCAGAACAAGCTCTTTAGCACTAGCTCTTCAGAACAGCTCCCCATGTGGACATTGTGTTCCAGAAGAAAAGCGATTTTATCCCCACAATAGTCACTCCACATTGTACATGCAAATTACTGCAGAATAAAGGGGGGATGATTCTGGAATAGGGCATCCACCCAGGAAGCTGCTCTGGAATAGCTTGTTCTGCAGTAGCTATACGGGTCAATTTCTCCCTCTGTCAACAGGCTTTAACCCCCTTGTGCAATGACCTCTGTCCTGTCCCCACCATTCCCAGAATGCAGCATTTTGGGGGGCGCTGCTGCACCAGAAGACACCGATTGGCTGACTGACAAGCCCCGCCTTTGTGAGAGAGCTAGGCTTTGTTCCAGCACGGGCGGTGCCGATGGGGCACAGCTCTTCCATTCCCATTTTCACTGTGGGGTGCGGTGGTTGGCCAGTGGCTCACTCAGCTCCTTCCAGACAGAGGACGCCCAGACAGCTCCTGGCAGACAAAGCCTGCTTGGAAAAGCAGCTGCGAGGGACGAGAAATATGAAAAGGATCCATCAGCATGGGGTTTAGATAGCTGCTGTAAATAGACCTGACGAGAGTCGCTATTGATTTTTTCTTGCACGGAGCTGTAATTAGATTGAACTGGGAAGAGGCAGGTTAAGCTGCATCAGCAGAAAATAAATAAATAAAATAAGGAACCAGGGAGGTTCTGTACAGACCCGCTTCACTGCAGTGTCTCTCCTGCCTTCCTCCTCCCCTTTCAGTGCAATAAGCTGCCCACATCCCAAAGAAAGCGGGGTGATTTTCTCCAACAGGCCCAGGAGAGGCAAGCAGCGAGTATGATTCTATCCATGGCCCTGCTACTTGTCACTGGTTGGCCTTAGGTAAATAACTAGGCTGCCCCATGCCTCAGTTTCCCCAGCAGTAACATGGGGGTAATGCTACTAACTTCCTTTGTAAAGCATTTTGAGTTCTCTGGGTGGAGAGTGCTATATTAGAGCTAAAAATTAAATGCCGGTTTTGGTGACACCACTCACAGTCAACCTGTGGAACTCCTTGCCAGAGGATATTGTGAAGACCAGGACTTAAAACAGGGTTCAAAAAAGAACTAGATACATTCATGGAGGTTATGTCCATCAATACTTATTAGCCAGGATGGATAAGAATGGTGTCCCTGGCCTCTTTTTGTGAGAGGCTGGAAATGGGTGATGGGGAGGGATCACGTGATGATTCCCTGTTCTGTTCACTCCCTCGGGGGCACAGGACACAGGGCTGGATGGAGCTTTGGTCTGACCCAGTCTGGCCATTCTTATGACTCCAATAGGGATATTTGTTGACACATCAGAAGGTAGGATTTGGCTTCTTTTGAGCAAAGGAAGGTCTCACGATGAAAGCAGTGGATTAAGACTCCGGAGCTCTTTGCTCAAATCTGCCGAACCGCTGCTTAGCCAGGCGGTCCCCAGCCAGAAGCAGAGCTTGGGATTCTTCCGTCCCCAGGTCAGGACTCTATCCCTTCCCAAAGAGATACACCGGAGTTGGGCAAAGTACGAAGAAGGGCGACAGAAAGGATTAGGCGGATGGACACTTTCCATAGGAGGCGAGATTGCAAGGCCCACGGGGCTGTGCAGTTTAGAAAAGAGGTAGCTGGGGGATAGGCGAGAGGCACCGGCAGCAGGTATAAGAGGCAGGGGAAGGCTGCCAGGTTGGCCCCGCCTCACACTCTGCCCCCAGCCCCATCCCCATTCAGTGTGGGAGCTGCCTGGCTTCAACCCTGCACTGCCTGCTCTCCCTGTGCTCTGGAGCTGGAAGCCTAGGGCTGGGGTCCACCTGCCTGCCTGCCCTCCCTGTGCTCCAGGCGGGCTGGGGCCCCAGGCCGCCCGTGCTCTGGGGGGTGGGCCACTGGCAGCCCATGGTGGGGAAGAGCCTCTCCTAGCCCCAGGCTTGTTCTCCCACCACCCACGTCAAGAGGGCTACAAAATCATGAATGGTGTGGAGAAAGTGAATAGGGGAGTGTTATTCACCGATTCACATAACACAAGAACCGGGGTTACCCAATGAAATTACAAGGCCACAGGTTTAAAACAAACCTCGGGCAAGTATTTCTTCATGCAAGGCACAGTCAACCTGTCAACAGGAAACCCAGGGTTGTGAGTTCAATCCTTGAGGGGCCATTAGGGATCTGGGGCAAATCTGTCTGGGATGGTGCTTGGTCCTGCCGTGAAGGCAGGGGACTGGACTCGATGACCTCTCAAGGTCCCCTCCAGCTCTATGAGATAGGTATAACTCCATATATATATAAAACTCCCTGCCAGGGGATGTTGTGAAGGCTAAAAGTATAACTGGGTCCAAGAATTAGATCAGTTCACTGGAGATAGATAGGTCCACGGATGGCTATTGGCCAAGATGGTCAGGGATGAAACCCCTTGCTCTGGGCTTCCCTAAACTTATGATTGCCAACTGGGGATGGATCACTCTATAAATTGCCCTGTTCTGCTTATTCCCTCTGAAGCATGAGGCACTGGCCATGGTCAGAAGAGAGGCTACAGGGCTGGATGGACCATTTCTCTAGGGCCGTTCTTACAATGGGAAATTACAAGACCAAGGTCACATGGGCAGAAAAGTATCAGTGCCAGAATGAGAACCTAAGTCTATTTGCTTTTAGGCTTTTGCCTAACCCGCTGGATCAGAGCAGGGAAGAAATCAGAAGGGAACACTATCTACCGGAAGGCATGGGATGCGTAGTCCTAGAGATGGGGGTTCCATGACCACCCCCAAAAGAAGAAGACGGGTGGTGCTATATTTTATTTTGAACAGCAGCCTCATTTTCTAGCCAACCAAGCAGAACCCTCTATCTGAGGTCTTTGCGTTCTAGCCGTGCTATTAGTAATTAATTATTGCATGTTGCCGTGATTATTAATAATTACTCTCAATAAGAACATAAGAACGGCCGTACTGGGTCAGACCAAAGGTCCATCTAGCCCAGTATCCTGTCTGCCGACAGTGGCCAGCACCAGGTGCCCCAGAGAGGGTGGACCGAAGACAATGATCAAGCGATTTGTCTCCTGCCATCCCTCTCCAGCCTCTGACAAACAGAGGCCAAGGACACCATTTTATCCCCTGGCTAATAGCCTTTATGGACCTAACTCCATGAAATTATCTAGCTTCTCTTTAAACTCTATTATAGTCCTAGCCTTCACAGCCTCCTCTGGCAAGGAGTTCCACAGGCTGACTACACGCTGTGTGAAAAAGAACTTTCTTTTATTAGTTTTAAACCTGCTAGCCATTAATTTCATTTGGTGTCCTCTAGTTCTTCTATTATGGGAACTAATAAATAACTTTTCTTTATCGGCCCTCTCCACACCACTCATGATTTTATATACCTCTATCATATCCCCCCTCAGTCTCCTCTTTTCTAAACTGAAAAGTCCCAGTCGCTTTAACCTCTCCTCATATGGGACCCGTTCCAAACCCCTAATCATTTTAGTTGCCCTTTTCTGAACCCTTTCCAAGGCCAAAATATCTTTTTTGAGGTGAGGAGACCACATCTGAATAAGTGAAGGTTTAATAACAAATGCTGGGTTTAAAAACTTGAACCACCAAATACCAGATACTGTCTATGCTTATCCCATGCAGCTTGTCTAGAGGCTAATCAATCCATGGGAAACGTAATAGGACAAATTCATGTCTGCAGGCCATCCCAGTAGCTTCAATGGAGTGACTCCAGGGTTACTAGGGCTTATTATCTGGCTATGGGAGAGCACACCGATCTCACACAGCCCATATGGGAGTTCCCATGCAAACCACGGAGCTACTGCCGAGCAATCACATGTAGCAAGGAGCTGGAGATGTTTGCAGCCGTTCCTCACACAGCAGGGGACAAAAGCTATACCAGGCAGCACAGACTTTCAAAACCTACTGGTCACCTTGGCTGTCCAAGATTTTCAGAGAGCACTGACCCATTGCCTTCTGTACACCAGGCCCTTCGAAGGTGCTGCATGCTGGACATTGAAAAATCCCTTTGGAAACTCCAGGTCCTGCCATGTACTGACAGTGGCTGGAAGTATATGCAGATAAAAGATATGGGTGATACTGCACCTTTGCTACATCAAGGCCAAAGAGCAAAGAGGTGCTGCAGACACACTTACACAGGAGGTCAGACTGGAATAGGATTTTGACTTTAACATTTGTAACTCTATAGCCCAGACAATGGAGAGCAGGAAATTTGACAATTATGCCATAGCAAGAGGTTGGAGCTGCACTAGAGGGAGACGATGCTGCATTTATACAGTGGTCGCCAACTGAAAGTCAACATTTGCCATGCGAGTTAATTCCTCCTCTGAGATTAGGGAAGATTCACTATTAGCCCAGAAACCACTCGGTGGTAATTGTTGGCAGGTTTGTCATTCTATCACAGGTAGCAAGAGGCAGTAAATCACCTTGACGCACCTGTTATGTGTTTGCTTTCTCCATAAAGTTAACAATTCCAAGGCACTCCAATACCACACAGAGCAAGAAACAGGAGTTATTGCACTTTGCATGGCACCAAGTCCTTTGTACACACCAGTTTGACCTGCTGCACACCTTCACCCCCGGTTGTAATACTGTCGAGCGTGAAAAGAGACCTGGATGAAAGCGTAGCTTGGAGTGAACCGGATGAGGTTGGGGGATGAAGGTGGAAGAGGGAATTTTATTGTAGCGAACACATCACTCACTGTTCCGATTGTGCACATCTGTGGGGGGGTTTTGTTTACTTTGTTTTGTTGTATTGGGTTTTTTTAAAAAATTGGTGTCTAGAAAAAAAGTCAAATTTTCTATAAAAAGTTTCTTTTGTTTGTTTTTTTTGCAAGCATCTGATGGTCATAGGGTAGGTTTTTCCACTACAACATTCATCTGCTGGTTGTTTGACACAGGTACCTGATGGGACACAGGCTCCACCTGGTACCACAGACGCTTAAAAGTATCTTTGTTGTGGAGGGTGTTTGTTTCCACTGAAGAAAGAGCATCTGGATTCAGGGCCATTTGCAAAGAGTGTTTATTAGCATTATCTCTGTTAAGCATCATTGCCAAAGAGAAAATGGCTTGAACTGAATAGATTTGCTTAGGCAAATCTGTTGTCCCTGTAAACCATCTGTCCTAACTAGAACTAAACAAATCTGTTGCCCTCAGCCAATCAGGGGACAGAATCTATGCCATGGGATAGATATGACCAATCACATCTCTCTGACACAAGCACTGAATGCATACAGAAACAAAAAGCCTAAAATCCATTGATTAATGAATACATTTGAGGAAATGACAACCTGTTTGTGTCTATTCCAGGCAGCAGGGAAAGAGGCTAAATTGGTAGGACAAATAATCAGTGACAAATTTTTCACACAGCTCAAGACCTACCCAACTTTGGCTGGAAGCAGAGGACCTCAGAATGTGGCTTGATACTGTAATTTAAAGAGGATTCTTACATAAACACAAACTTAGAAAGCAATTCAGAATCAGAAACGGGGTTTCCCTGTGATTAGGAGGGACCGACATGCAATTAAAATGTGCTCTTCCCATTCCCCATGTTAAAGGCCAGGATTTGCACAGGCTGCGTGGTGGCCTGCAATTCCATGTAAACTGGAAACAAAAAGCCATTTTTGTAACAGGAAAGGTAATTACCCACCAGAGCAACTTACCCTGGGGTGTGATGGATTCTCCACCTTCTGGAGTCTTTCAATACAGTGTGGATATATCATTTAAAAATTATTCTCAAGCTCAGTCACAAGCTATTGACCTCAAGGTAGGAATGACCAGGTGGCATCCTCTAGCCAGCACTACGCAAGAGACTAGACAAGATGACCATCGTGGCTTTCAAATTAATCTGTTTTGCTCCTGCAATGAGCTACCTGCACAAATCACAAGGCAAAGAGCCCTAACTGTGCATGCCTGGTATGCACAGTAACATTTTCAAAAGCAGCTATGTGACTCAGGCACCTAAATCTCATTGACTTTTGTTGACATATGTGGTCCTAACTCCTCAAGCTCTGTAAGGGTATGTCTACACTGCCACCCTAGTTCGAACTAGGGTGGCAGTGTAGACATACCCTAACAGCCTTAAGATGGAGTCACAAACAGTCCCCTGCAACCCCAGGCAAGCTCGACTCTATGATAGATGGTCACTTTACACCACAGATCACAAAAAAAGTCAGGTTACTTCCAGTCCCAAAGGCTTTCCCAGGTCAATTTGCACCTTAGATCTCACCCCGAAGACAATGCTTGTAGCCAATTCTAGAGTCAACTAACTAAGAATTTATTAACTAGGAAAAAGAAAGGAGTGTAATTTACAAGGTTTAAGCCAGTGAACAAACACTCAGGCTGTGTCTACACTGGCACCCTTTTTCGGAAAAGGGATGCTAATGAGACACAGCGCAATTGCAGATCCGTGGGGGATTTAAATATCCCCCGCGGCATTTGCATGAACATGGCTGCCGCTTTTTCCGGCTCGGGGTTTTGCGGAGAAAAGCGCCAGTCTAGGCGCGATCTTGCGGAAAATAAACCCTTTTCCGCAAGATCTCTTATTCCTACTTTTCAAGGAAGGAATAAGAGATCTTGCGGAAAAGGGTTTATTTTCCGCAAGATCGCGTTAGACTGGCGCTTTTCTCCAGCAAAACCCCGAGCCGGAAAAAGCGCAGTTATGTTCATGCAAATGCCGCAGGGATATTTAAATCCCCACAGATTTACAATTGCGCTGTGTCTCATTAGCATCCCTTTTCCGAAAAAGGGTGCCAGTGTAGACACAGCCTCAGGATATGTCTACACTGCCAGCCTAGTTCGAACTAGGGTGGCAGTGTAGACATACCCTCACAAAGGAGTTGCAGTCAGGTGTCAGAAGGTAATAGCAGACCCTGTGTATCCCCTAGGGCTAACCCAAGTCAAACAGCTGGGGGGCTTCTTGCATGTGCTTAGAAACCACCACTCCCCTCAGAGTTTCAGCAGCAAAGTTCTCTTTTAATAGGCATTTTAATTCCCTTCCTCCAGCATTCAAGCTGGGGGCTGTCTGCACTGAAAACACACATCAGCCTAGCTATGTCTCGCAGGGCTGTGAAAATCCACACACCCCAGAGACGTGGTTTTGCCAACCTAACCCCTAGTGTAGACAGCACCAGGGTGACGGCAGAATTCTTCTGTCAGCCTAGTTACTGCCTCTTGAAGAGGTGAGTTAACCCCAGCACCGGAGAAGCCTCTCCTATCGCTGTAATGAATGTCCCCATGGAAGCACCATGGCTGGGCCATTGCATTTGACATAGACACATCCTCAGGCTCCTAAATCTCTTAGAATCATAGAATCCCAGGGCTGGAAGAGACCTCAGGAGTCATCAAGTCCAGCCCCCTGCCCAAGGCAGGACCAATCCCAACTAAATCAACCCAGCCAGGGATGATTAAAAACCTCTAGGGATGGAGATTCCACCACCTCCCTAGGGAACCCATTCCAGTGCTTTACCACCCTCCTAGGGAAATAGTTTTCCCTAATATCCAACCTAGACCTCTCCCACTGTAACTTGAGCCCATTGCTCCTTGTTCTGCAACCTGCCACCACTGAGAACAGCCTCTCTCCAGCCTCTTTGGATCCCCCCTCCAAGGAGTTGAAGGCTGCATCAAATCCCCCCTCACTCTTCTCTTCTACAGACTGAATAAGCCCAAATCCCTCAGCCTCTCCTCGTAGGTCACGTGCTCTGGCCCCCTCATCATTTTTGTTGCCATCCACTGGACTCACTCCAATGTGTCCACATCCTTTCTATAGTGGGAGTCCCAGAATTGGATGCAATACTCCAGATGTGGCCTCCCCAGTGCCAAATAAAGGGGAATAATCACTTCCCTGGATCTGCATGGCAAAAGCTTTCCCTTAAAGAGCAAAATGTGAGCATTTGGGCACAGAAAATTCACGTATTTAAGTCATTTCTTCAGCCCATGTGCAGAAACTTGAATGGGGCTTTATTTATTATTTATTTTATTATTGAGCCTCAGTCACGGCCCAGGAGCCCACCCTGCCAGGGGCCTGGCTGGGATGATTGAGTTGGGGTTGGTCTGCTTTGGGCAGGGGGCTGGACTCGATGACCTCCTGAGGTCTCTTCCAGCCCTGGGATTCTAGGATTCTCTGACATGCAACCACGAAAAGCTAAAAGGCAGACCCTGTCCGAAAGCGCTCGCAATCTGCTCAATCCCCGCACCCAACGGCCGTGTGCCACCCAAAAGGGATAACAACTATCTATTGCTCAGGCCGAGGTGGGGGTGATATAACTACAGAGCCTGGTTCCATTGGACAGGAGCGTACCAATGAGTGCTATACAGGTTAGAATCCAGCAGCAGAAGAGTGTAGTGAAGGTACTTGAGGATGACTTCCTGGCCCGTTGCATGCACCATTTCACAGGAAATGAGGGTGAGCCTCTTTCACCTTGGGAGCTGAATGATCGTTGCCTCGTTTTGTTTGAGAACCACTGGTGCTGGCCAGGAAACGCAAGCAGCCGCCACAGAAAGTCCACGTAGACAATTTCAGCTGCTTCATGTTGGGATCTGCAGTAGTTCTGCAGAAAAGGACCTGGGGGTTACAGAGGATGAGAAGCTGGATATGAGTCAACAGTGTGCCCTTGTAGCCATGAAGGCTAATGGCATATTAGGTTGCATTAAGAGGAGCATTGCCAGCAGATCCAGAGATGTCATTATTTCCCCTTTATTCGGCTTTGGTGAGGCCACATCTGGAGTATTGTGTCCAGTTCTGGGCCCCGCACTACAAAAAGGATGTGGACGCATTGGAGAGGGTCCAGCGGAGGGCAACCAAAATGATTAGGGGGCTGGAGCACATGACCTATGAGGAGAGGCTGAGGGAGTTGGGTCTGTTTAGTCTGCAGAAGCAAAGAGTGAGGGGGGATTTGATAGCAGCCTTCAACTTCCTGAAGGGAGGTTCCAAAGAGGATGGAGAGAGGCTGTTCTCAGTAGTGACAGATGGCAGAACAAGGAGCAATGGTCTCAAGTTGTGGTGGGAGAGGTCCAGGTTGGATATTAGGAAAAACTATTTCACTAGGAGAGTGGTGAAGCACTGGAATGGGTTACCTAGGGAAGTAGTGGAGTCTCCATCCCTAGTGGTGTTTAAGTCTCGACTTGACAAAGCCCTGGCCGGGTTGATTTAGTTGGGATTGGTCCTGCCTAGAGCAGGGGGCTGGACTTGATGACCTTCTGAGGTCTCTTCCAGCTCTATGGTTCTATGATTCTATGATCTGGGTTCAGGGACAGATCCATGGGTCTGTGGTTTACAGGCTCGTTGATTGTCCAGTTGAAGCCAACAAAGAGCAGCAGAAGCTGATGGAGACCAACACAAGGTGTCTGATGGGGCCAGCTGAAACCTCTGCAGTAGTGCTGTGAGCTAGGCAGGAGAGAAATGCACATTTCCCAGTATTCGGCCCATTCAGGAGGTCCCAAATTGGGGAGGCAAAATCAAGCCACAAGTTTCCTTTGACTCCATCCCTGCTGCTGGAAGGAGACACGGGGGTGGCCCATGAGTTGCAAGTCTCCAAGGGCTTCCCCGTGTTCATTTGCATGGCATGTCTCAGGCAGGTGGCTCCATCCCAAGAGATGGAGGAAAGAGAGAGGCGGAGAGAGATGGAGCAGTGGCAGAGAGGAAGGGCGGAAGTAGTGAGAGAGAAGCTGCCGCTGCTCTTGCGAGAGAAGAGAGCTGGGCACCAGGGGCCCGCACCCAATTAATGGCCGTGTTCTTTCTTTTGAACATCTAGCCTGCAAACGCAAAGAACAGGAGCAGCAGAAAGACAGGAACCTGCAGCCTAAGAAACAGCGGCTGGTCTTCACGGACCTGCAGCGCCGCACCCTGATCGCGATCTTCAAGGAGAACAAGCGCCCCTCCAAGGAGATGCAGATGACCATCTCGCAGCAGCTGGGCCTGGAGCTCAACACCGTCAGCAACTTCTTCATGAACGCCCGCCGGCGGTGCATGAACCGGTGGCAGGAGGATGCGGGCGCCAACCCTGGGGTTCCCTCATCTTCTACAAGCACTTTCTCCAAAGCATGACGCCCCTCTGCCGTCCCTCCCCGCCCCTCGACCACTCCCTCCTCATGACAAAGCTAACCCCCTGATCCCTACAAGCCATGCCAACCCTGGCCGTCCAGGTGGGTGCTCTTGGGCGCTGCAGGGAAACCAACCCACCAGACCTAGCATGCGGAGATGCTGCAACTTGCCCTCCAGACCTCGGCCTCGTCCCATGTCTCACTGCCACATACAAGCCCCCGAAGAAGCTCACTTCAGTGGGGAACCATCTGGAATGGGGCAGCACTTCAGAGCTCTGAGGAAACCCGCTCTGCCCCAGGAGAGTGAGTGACCCCCAAGCTATCGGGCAATGGGGGCTCCTGCTTTTTGCCTCAGAGGAGTCTGTGCCCCACCCCGCCCCCATGCTCTGCCACATGTACCAGGCTCCGCTTCCCATCGCGCGTTATTGGCCCTCCCTGTGTAAGACGTGAGATTGGAGGGGGTGTTTCAGCCCCCAACTCGCTACGTGTCCAGCCTGTGAGGGAGAAAGGGGGGAGATTGGAGGCATCCAGGCCCTGTCCATGGAAGACAAGCAGCTCTGAGGCGTGTGACCTCCATTAATCTCACCAACTGACTTCAGTGGGAGTTCGGCTCTGTGGCCCTCCCCCAAACGCCAGCAGCCACCTCTCTGCAGCTTTCGGCTCCTGTGCAGGGCTAAAATCTGGCCCTTCCACACCAGGAGTGAGGTGCCGTGGCCCCCGAAGAGAGGATACGCTGAGACGCAGCCTTTAAAGGTACCAGAGCAGCCGAGGCTGTGGAGAGAGTAGGCGCTCTGCTCCCTTTCAAGAGCTATTGCTCGCAGGAAGAGCGGGGCCGTGTGATGGAGCCATGCGAGTGTGGCAAATGGGCAGTCGGACTCCTGGGTCCAGTCCCAGCTCTCCCACTGACTTGATGTAACACCCTCGAGCGAGTCGCCACGCCTTCCCTCCGCCCCAGCCCCGGCTTTGCAAATGCTTCCTTGGGGACAGGAGGCTTACGGGTGAATGCTCATGTCAAGTGCTTTCAAGACCCCGATTTGGAGAGCAAAGCATTGGGGTGCTAGTAACAAGAGTCGCTTATTGCACGCGAGCTAACCCAGTGCAAACGGTAGCTCCCCACAGGGGCCGGGCACATCCGGATGAGACCTGTAGGCTGTGAGCAAGAGATCAGCCTCCCGTTCCTGCCATCCACCCCACCTCGCAGCCGAGAGACCCTGCCCAGGGAAGGTCATTTGATTTTCTGAAGAGCATCCACCGTGGCCCCCAGTCATGACTCCAAGTGCACAAAAGAGGTCCAAACCACCCCAACCCCAAGAGAAGACCCTTTTCTTCTAGGATTCCTTCCAAAGAAATTCCACACCCAAGGAAAAAACGCAGAGACGCTACCGTCACAATGCTCCCCCCTCCCCTGCTCACCTCGCTCCGCAAGCCGGGTGACCCGGGAGCCAGCACAGGCGGCTGCTCAGCTGAATTGCACTGTGTCACCTAGAGTTCAAGCAGGTCAAGAAGCACATTTTAGCGACATAAATCGGGTATAAAAATAATCGTTGGAAAAGACCCAAGAGGAACGACTATGCCTGAAGGAGCTGGTCTGTCTTGGGGCCTGGATTGGTGAGACCAGTCTGGCTCAGCAAGGAGCTTCACTTGAATTCAGTTTCAGTTTTGGTTGATAAGCAAACCCAAGCAAAGCACTGTTTTGACTGCTTTGTGTCTTTCCTCCCCCTCTCCAACACACGCACTGTCTCCCCCGCCCGCGGCCCCACCCTCTCCGCCCCTTCCCCATCTCTGTTACCAAAGAAGGAAAACAAAAATTGCAACGCAACTGACATTGGTGCACGATGGAAAACCAAAACATATGGCTCCGTTTAATATGTATATATATATATATATATATATATATATACACACATACATACATGTTTCATGCGTGTGTCTATATATGGGGGAAATTTAAAAAAAAACGATAAGCCAAAGAGGAATTAAAACAAAACAAAACCCCTCACCTAAAAAAACCCGGCAACTTGCGAAAGACGACAGATTTTTTTGTGTGCCAATTAACAACCTGCCTTAAAAGCAAAATCCTAGCGAGATGGTACTAGCTTCAAAATTATTGGTTCCTCTGAGCTCTCAATGGTGACTCGTGCCATATACAAAGTCATCCCAAAGCAAGATGATTGAGATCAGCTATCAACTAACTACCCCACCCTGCCGTATGCCTCCTGAGAAAACTCCGGTGCCTCCTTGGGGAGAGGAGGGAGCGTGGCAGGTGACAATGGGGCGGGGAAAAAAAGAGGAGGCCACACCCTATGCTGGGAAATTTTTTAAAAAGGGACAATATTGAATTGATGCGGGTAAAATAGTACCATCTTTGATCTAGCGCTACGGTTTCTTCTATTCACTTTACTTTGAAAACTGGTCTGTTGTGCAACAGCAAGGCACCTTGTTGAAAAGAATGAAAGAAGGGGAAAATACCCAGCGATCTATATAGATAGAGAGATAGAAAAAAAAAAAGACAGAAAGAAAAAAAGAGAGGAAAGAAATAGACCAACCAATCAATAAATAACCTATTGGTTTTGGAATCATCCCCAGAGGTATCGGGACGCCTTATGACAGTCACACCAAAGCAATCATTGAGAAAGGTGAGGTTGGGACAAACCAAACGTGGCTTGTGAGGAGGGTTGGGTCGAGATGGTTATGACCAAATCACACGCGTGAGCCGACGCGAGAGCGGGAGGGACCGAAAGCAAATGGCAGGTGCCGCATCACGTTCTCCCAGCGAAAGAAAACAGTCACGGAAAAGCCAACGTCCTTCCCTCCCTCCTGCCACTGAGACTCCCCTCGTGTTGTTTCTTCTTGTCTTGTTGTGAAGCGGTGACAGGTTCCTGAACCCCAGCTAGGAGTATTCAAGGGCTGAGAAGCCAAGAAGGGGCCTTGGTTTGGGAAGTGACAAAAAAATAGAGCAACGCAGGCCCCGAGGATGCAAAGACATTTCTAGTGAGAACCCGAGAATCAAGGCTACCTCACTTGAGTTTTCAATTTCTGTGATTTGAAAATCACGTCTGATACCAAAGATTTTGTTCCCCTTGTCTGGTCTGTGCTGGAAACGCCACTTTCCCTGCTACCTTTGCGACAGGTATATGAGTAACCCCTTTCCCCCTTGGCCTCCATCCCCACCCCAGCCTCCTGTTTGAGCCCTCCCCTGCGGCCCTTTGCCAGCCCTAGCGAGCGAGAGAGACCAGGATGGTAGCATGGTAGACGAGTGCCTTTTTCTTGTACCAAAGGTGTGTGGCCATCTTTTTGCTTCTTTGCTTTTGTCCTAGAGACTCACGATTACCTCAGCTCTCTAAGCAGATGGATTCTGGCGATTCTTGCAGCCTTTGGGTGTTGGGACAGAAAAATGCCCCCTGTCCCTTTTATGTTTCTGCTCCAAGCTCCTCATGGACAGAAACCTCCCCCTTTACCTCCCCCTCTACCCTGATACCCAACTCTGTTAAAAGGATCCAGAGCTCCCTTGCCCGCACCCTATCCCCTCCGCTGTCAGCCCCTTCCCCCTCACTTATCCCAGGCCATGCCCACCGCCCCTCACACAGGCCCTACAGGAAAGGGGAGCTGTTTTGGTGCAACTTGAATCGGCTCTTGGGACCATGCAGATACCAAAGAGATGAAAATGTTTCCCTGTTAAAAAGTCCCTTGTTCCTTCTCTTGTGTAGGACAAGATGGTACAATCCTAGGGCCAGATGTGGAGCTCTGCATGCTTTTTGTAGCATGGTCTGAGCCTGCGGAGTAGCAGCTTCAGACGCTGGCAGGGCGAGGCTCCCAGATACCAAGGCAGGAAGGAAAGAAGGGAGACAAACCCTCTGCTCAGCTCCATCCCATGTATTCACTGGGAGCCTCCAGATCACCCCAGAGGATGCTCTACGGGGGACACGCCCATTCTTCCATCAGGACGCTCTGCCTTGTTCCTTTGGCTTTCTCCAAACCCCTCTTGTAGACCGTCAGCTGGAGCCATGCAATTCAGACCTGGCTCAGACGGTGCCAGCCAGGGTCTCCTCCACTCCACAGCTCCACTTTTCTGATCAGGACTGGTTACAAATGCAGCAAGTTGGCACCAAAGCTGAGAGTAGCTGAAGGGAGTCTGAGAATGAGCTACTGTGGCGTGGGGGCTGGGCAAGGCATTCCACCCCTCGCCATCCACCCCGCCCTCGTGTCTGGGGTAACGCCATGCCCATGGGCCGGTTGTTATCAGAGGGTCTCAAACCAGAGATCTCCAGGCCTAAATACATGAGCCTCTTTGAGTTCAAAGACCCGTTTCAGCAACCCCTCGCTGTGGCCAGACAGACAGACAGCTGCAGGGACAGAGAACCACTCTAACATTTTACTCTAATATTTCTTAGCTCAGTAAAGGACCCACAGCTGTAACGCCCCCCACCCTAGCCTTACTACCTGCCTCTTAAAACTGCAGCGTCTCCAGACCAAAAAAAAAAAAAAAAAAATCACAGCCCAGATTTGCAAAGGGGCCTCAGTCATTTGGGCATCTTATACTTTTGGGGGAGATGATCAGGCCAGACCCGGATCCTGCTGTGCTAGGCAAGAAGTCAGATGAAGTAATGCTCCCTCCTGGGTGAAAAATCTAGGAGTCAACCAATGACACCAGCATAAATGCGGAATAATTCTCCACTCACTTCAGGGTCACAGAGATCAGAAGCCGGCTCTTGGCCTTCATTTGAAGTATTGCCGAGATGGGGCATCGAGGCCTCTGTGGCTTGGTTCTGGTCCTATGGAAACTGGGAATAATGCCCCTGGAGACCCAGTCCCAGAGTGTACATCCGCCAGGGCGAACACTGAGCATTTGTACGAGTCCAATATTCCCTGGAAAACCAATGTCAGGGGGGTCCCCTCATTCAATTACCCACATTTTGCAGTGTGTAAATACCACTGGAGACTCGTTTCCATTCATCCCACTGGCCTCTGAGGCCCATTCCCTGCCCCTCACACTGCCTTCACCAGCAAGGGAGAAATAATGTGTTACACACACACACACACACACACACCACCGCACCCCGGTGGTATCAAAGATCAGCAGCACAAACACACACACACACACCACCGCACCCTGGTGGTATCAAAGATCAGCAGCACACACACGCACGCACGCACACACCACCACACCCCGGTGGTATCAAAGATCAGCAGCACACACACACCACCGCACCCCGGTGGTATCAAAGATCAGCAGCACACACACACACACACACACACACACACACACACACACCACCGCACTCTGGTGGTATCAAAGATCAGCAGCACACACACACACACACACACACACACACACACACACACACACACACACACCACCGCACTCTGGTGGTATCAAAGATCAGCAGCACAAACGCTCAGCTGCCCTCCTGCCCTTGCTCATTTCGTGGCTCTGGTCAGTTGCACACAGGTCTCTGATGCCCGATGCCCCATCCCCCGGGGGGTGGAAAGAGGCGTCGATTCTGGAAAGCACCGCCAGCAGGTGCTCACATCCCACTGACTTCAAGCCAAGTCAACCCCACGCTTAAATGCTCCTTTGAATGGCGGCACCCTCTGGAAACAGCGTGTTAAATGTGGTGCCAGGATGAAACGGTTCCCAGCTGCCTGGGGCCAAACTAGATGGGGATCGAAACCTAGGACGGGCCGTAGAAGGTGGTTTTTAAACATGGTTCTGCTAACACTGTATGGTTCAGCTGGGCCCGGGTTTCCAAACCTCCATTCTTAGCCCAATGATAGTTTCAAAGCAGCTTTGGATGTCAGTTCCCGTTGACATTAACGGTGGCTTTGAAAAACACAGTCCAAGCTGATTTTCCCCTTGACCTTCCCAAGGATAAAGCAACAGGAACCCTTCAAAATAGGCACATTGGGTGATCAACCACCCATGCCAAATACCTCCCCAATCCCCCTCCATCCTACAAATCATTCCCCTGGCCTTACCCATCCCAGGTCTTTCCCCCTGCAGCCCTCTGCCCAATACCCACATGGCTTTTGATACCAAAGACATTTTTCCATGCATGGGAAAGCCCTTTTTTAGGCCCAGCACAGACCTTACAAGCCTTTGACAATGTTCTCTGAAATACCTCAAAATATTTAATGTATAGTTTATGTGATAAAAAAAATTACTTAGCTAGTTTTTGGAATTTGTGACTTGAAGCTTTATACTGTTAAATTATAATTTTGCAGAAGACGGCATGTTCTTATTTCTTTGACGCGTTCAATGGGAGACATATTGAATGTTAAGGAAATGAAAGCTGGTTAGTTTCACGATAAAAAGAGAGCGAGAGAGAGAGAAAGAGAGAGAGAAAGATTTAAAAAAAAGGACCCGTGGAGTTTACAGATTTCATATTTAAACAAGTCCTTTTAAAAAAATAATGCTGATGATACCTTTGCGTTGGGATGTGTTACTTTTCTCTGAGTCATGTCTTACGAGAGTATTTATTATATGTGTTCTGTGTTCTAATGTAATTTAAGGAGAAAAAAAGACAAAAAAAAAAGACAAGATGAAAATTTGATTTATGCATGAAGAATATACTCTTTCTTGAAGTAATGTAATAATTATTCAGGGTAAGGTGGGGGGAGGGGGTTACAATGTGTATTTTGTCCACCGGGTTTCATTTGACTAGGGCTTCTCTGCATGGATCATGTTTTTCAACGTCAGGCACTCATGGGAGATGATTCTTTCTTTGGTTTTCTTCTTCGCTTCCTTTCCTTTTGATAGAATTATGTTGTCACAACGCCGGGAGTTTAGAAGACACCCTTCCCCCGCAGTGAGGAGGCGGGGGGGGGGATGGAAATCCTGATTGAGGATTTGGACTGAGTCACATGGCAGATCCTAGTGCCCAGCCAACAGGGTAAGCGTGTGTGGGGCACAAGGCCTAAGCGCATCCATCAGTGGCCATCATGGCTTCCATCCCGTCTGACCTCCCCACCCCTTAAAACAAATTCCAAAAAATCCCTCCTTGTCAAAGATTTTTCTTTGTAATCTCGAGTCACCTTGGTTTGTTTTAACCAGCTCTGTTGGCTCGCTCAGTAGCAAATCACAAGTGTCTTTGTGCCGGAGAAAGAGAGAGAGAGAGAGACAATCAGTCACAGTGACGCCTGGAACTCCATCAGCAAGACCCAGCTGAGACAAGGGAAACTGCCCCGCCTGGGCCCAAAGCAATGAGCACGCTGCAACCGCATCCCCTTTGCTGTAGCCTCTTGGGCTCCGGTGCTAGGCTTTAGCCAGGCCAGGAACACAATGAGGTGAGAGGTTTCAAAGCCACCCAAGTGATTTGCTCTCTCAGATCCCATGGATTGCAAATCCCCTTGGAAGCTATGGGGAACAGGCAATGCCAGGTTCCACTCCCACGCTCGAGGATGGACTCAGAGCCAGTTTAAGTCCATTTAGCCCCGTTCCCGACCGTGTTCCCTCTAATTTTTTCCATCCATGTGCGGAATAATTTTTTTTTCATGTGCCCCGAGGCATGTGCGGATGGGCACCACCAGTAGAAACACAAGTTGCCGCCACTGGATGCTCTGCTAATCAGCTGGGTGGCATTTGAATTTCTCCTAGGTGGCCACCCAAACGCTCAGCTTTCAGGGAACCCTGGTTCGGTACTTCTGTGGCTCCACTGACCACAGCACCTCACAAGCTTCACACTACCCCTGTGAGGTAGGGCAGATGGGGACCTAAGACATGGAGACTAGCCTAAGGGCCTGATGGGAACTAGGGTCTGCTAAGCTATGGTTTTATCCCCTTCTCCCTCACTACCCAGCTGTAGAATAGTGATAGAGATGCAGCCGTGTTAGTCTGGTGTAGCTGAAACAAAAGACAGGACTATGTAGCACTTTAAAGACTAACAAGATGGTTTATTAGGTGATGAGCTTTCGTGGGCCAGACCCACTTCCTGAGGGCCCTATGCCTGGCCTCTGGTACTGCGGCTTGTGTGGAACAATTCTCAAAGAGCCGTCTCTTCATCACTCAAGCGCGCCAGGAATTATAAACATGAAAGCTAAGTGGTTGGTTGGTTTGTTACATTGAATTATAATTGTCACCATTTCAGCTGATGGCTCATTTTGGTGCCCTTCCCTCAGAGTGAAATTCACGTGCCTGGGGCAGCATTCTACAGAATATTCCGTGCATAACCGGGCTCCGTTTCTAGTCAATTTCACCGGCGTTCCCTGTGCGGCTGCTGCTCCCTTTGGACGACCCGCACCACGGGGGGAATGTTCTAAACAGATCTCTCTCCAACCACTTCAAGCGTGCCCAAGCCGGCTGAGCGCAGCACGGACGCACCTGCTTGACTTTGAGCAGGTGGGTGGTGGCATCAGAGTCGCACCTGACTACGGGCTTTGCTGGATCGGCTCCGGCAGCGCCTGACAGTGGAACGGGATGCAAAATGGGCCCTGCTGCCCGCCCAGCCCCACGTGTCCAAAGACGGGGGGTGGACGGCAGGAATATTCGGGGAGCATTAAAAGACAAGGAAACAGCCACAGCTGGGGAGGGAAAGAGCATAAACTACCTTCTGCTTCTCAAGCGCCACAAGAGCCATCCCTTAAATCCCCCACCTGCTACAGGCCCCTTTCACCCCCATGCCAGCCCCATCCCTGCAGCTGGGACTCAGTGGGGGGCAGGCAATGGGCAGCATCTACCCAGAAGAGTTTCTTTGCAGACAATGCCCCCCTAGAGGCAGCGTGAGACAATATCTCCGCCACCCACACTCTCCTTGGCCCTGCTGCCTTGGTCCAGCCTCCTGTGCCATACAAAGGCCCAGGGGCAATGTTCCCTCTAATTTTGTCCATCCATGTGCAGAATAAATGTCATGCGCACTGAGGCAGATGCGCACCACCAAAATAAACAACATGCTGCCGGCAATGGGTGCCCTGGTGTTTGACAGTGTGTCCCCTTTGCACATTAGCAGCACTTCTGGTGGGAGTGTGATTTGCTACCCACAGTCCCACAGAGCACAGCTCCCTGCCCAGCCCCAAGGCAGCCTGGCCTGTGGGGCTGGCATGCACATGGGCCCACATGGGCTGAATTCTCCTTTAGCAACCAGCCCGCCAAGCAAAGCGCCACCAGCATGGAAGCCAGCTGGAGGATCCAGGATCGGTGCCTATTGGCTGGAGGATCCAGGATCAGTGTCTCCTAGACTTCCCCTTCCTGGGGCTTTGCTTAGCACCATCCATAGCGCTTGCATTGCAGCATGCGAGCCTGGCCTGGCCCATCCAGGTTGTGGGCTCTTGAAGGGGGGGGGGCACCCCAAATATTTTTTTGCCCAGCAGCCCTGCTCTCACCTTGCAAATAAATGGGACTTTCAGCATCACCTCCTGCTGCCCTCCCTTTACTTTGCTCCTTTCATCCCGACATCCCCCCGAGATTCCCAGATTCCTCACCCCCGGCCCCCACTGGCACCTTCTCCATACACAGGAGCTTTCCCCCAGACGTTCTCACGCCCTCAGTCCATGGCTCCATCCACAGGGCTCTGAGCCTGAGCTGCCAGCTGCTGGGCTGGAGAAGGGCAGGAATTGGGTGTCCAGCGTGGCTGTGACGGCCCATCCATCCCTCCTGGAGCAGGGGAGCATCCCTGGCATTGCCTAATCGGGGCCCCCTTGGCATTGTGGTCCGAGCTGACAGGGACCACAGGGTGTCTCCTACATTCGAGGGCTCTGCTGGTTTGCACGGCACCGAGCATGTGGCTCCCACAAAGTGGAGTGGCGGGGGCAAGGTGGGATTCGGCGGACGGTCCCAGCAGCCGCACCTTCATTCTGCTCCCAGTCGAGCCGACGGGCTGGACTCAGCTGGGCAGACACTGGGCACAGCAGCAAGTCCAGTCTCCGCTCCGCTCCCCCCTTGTTCCTGTCTGTGCGTGGAACGGGAGAGGCCTCTTTGCCCAGGCGAAGCCAGAGATGGTCACCCCAACCCAGCACCGGCACCCGGCTCGTCTGCCCCGGGCTCCCCTCGGCGTTGCCGCCTGCCCCGACAGTCACCAAAATGGCTGGAGGCGCCACCGTTCACGATACCAAAGACTTTCCCGTACAGGGATCGACAATCCTAGCGGTGTCCTCGCGCCAATTCGCTCAACCAGGGCTGTCCCTGAAGAGCAGTTGCGTGCTGTGGGGAGCAGGCGCAAGCGCTGGCCCCTGTGGGGCTGAGCAAAGGCTGGTGACCGGCGTTTTCATCCTTCCTCGAGGTGGAATTCTGGTGCTGATCAACGTGTGGCTTCCTGTTGAGCCAGCTCTGGGCATCTGTCCCCTAGCGCCCCCTGCTGCACTGCACCCACGATTACACGCCGAGGGTGCAGTGCAGCAGGGGGCGCTAGAGATTTCTGAACCTGGCGCTGGTACTGGGTTGGGAGCCAGGAGATTTGGGTTTTGGGTCTTGGTGGCTCTGCCCACTGACCTCTGGACAAGTCATTTCCTTGCTCCACGCTCAGCTCTGCATTGTAAGATGGGAGTAAAGAGACTGTGCCTGGTGCTTCGAGATCTACAGCGGGACCGTGCTCTCTATGGGGAGAGCCAAGTCTTAGCCTGCCCCTCCAGCCCCTCCGAGAGCAAACAGCTGGTGCAATGTGCCAGAACAGTCACTGGTAATACCATGGCAAGGGGGATGGAACGTGGAATTTTAGGGGTGAAATCCTGCCTTCACTGCACCTCAAGCCATCCCTTGGAAGGGGGACACGATTTTGCCCTATACAGCGCTCTAATGCAGCACCTGCTGCCTGTAGCGCTATTTCCACAGCTGGAATTGGGGGATTGCTTTTAATTAGCGAGCACCCAGCTTCCAAAATTGCTAATTTGTCCCTTTCTGGCCCAATCTGCCCCGAGGTGTCTGTGTAAGAGTTGCTAGTCCGCTTTGATTTGGGCCACCTTTTTCCCAGTGACAATGTTTTTAATAGAAAAAATGAGAGTTTGTCAAAAAGTTCTTGTATGTGAGGGGAAATGGCATTTTGAGAGCCTTAAACACGTGCAACGAAACTTTTTGAAAAGGCCGTTTTTTTAGTTTCAAAATTGTTCATTTCAAAATGGTGAAACAAAAATCCCATTTTCTTAGGGTTTTGTTGCTGTTGTTTTTATTTCTTTCCTAGCTGTACCACTGCGGGAGAAAGGTACAAGAAAGAGAGAAAGGACGAAGGGAATCCAAAAAATTAAAGTGAATTTAAAAAAAAAAGGAAAGAAAAAAATTGTTTGATTTAAAAGAATGAAAAGCCTCAAACAAAATAAAAGCCATTTTCTTTTTTAAGAGCGGCCAGCACTAATCCCTCTGTGCCATCTGTAAATATTAGAATGGATAATTTCCTCTAGTCATCCAATTCAATTCCACCCATGTTGGGCTCGTCTAACAACTGGACTATGAGTTTGCTAGTTCTCTGGCCAGTTCCCTATGATAAGACGTTCCCCATCGGCAAAGCGCGGGGGCCTTGCATCAGTAGGGTATTTGAGTGGGAGCCTAAATTTAAGCATGTGAGTAAAGAGACTAGTAATGTGCTTAAAGTTAAGCACAGGTTGGTTGGTTCTGGGCCTGGCACACACGTTGCATCTTTGGGGATCAGGCTGTCGGCTGGGGGTGGTTGTGAGGGGCCGACACTCTCTCCCATGCAGCCGTTTGCTCTCAGCAGGGCAGGAGTGGTACCAGCTAGTGCTGGCACACGCCTGGCACACCCCTGGAATGGCAGCTGCTCTGAGAACTCCCATGGCAGCATTTCTCAAGCCATGGGACTGAGATCATCACTGGCCGGCGTGGAGCAGGGAAGGCCGCCCTGGAAGCATTTTCACTTCAGAGCCCGCCAAAGCAGGGAGACCCGCCACCGCACATGGGGCAGGGAAGGGCAAGCCCAAGCTCTTTTGTGGCAGAGAATCTCAGGCACATTGCAGTGCCGTGCTGTGCCTCAGTTTCCCCACCTATAAAACATCATTTCCTTTGCCCTGCGGGAACGGCTTAGGGGTGAGGCTTCATTCAGCAGGCCCAGATCCACCAAGTTTAGGTTCCTAACATCCACTGGCTGAATAATGTCGAGGGTCTGGGCCTCGGAGTGTCTCCTATGGAAGGTGCAATAGGAGGGCAGTTCCTTTTGCCAACCCAAAGAGCTTGGTCCTGTTTTTGCTGAGGCCTGCTTAGAAACCCGAGCAGCCCAGGAGAACGCCCCAGGCTATGCCACCCCCGTGGCTTGAATGCCAAGACGCATCCAGTGGTTTGACTTGGGCCAACCCTCTGTCCCACGGAGCCAAAGGACAGGGCTACAGGAGAGGAGGACAGAGTGTATTCTCTGTGCAGGGTCTAGTGGGAGAAGAGCTCCAGCTCTGTCCTTTCCAGGGATGGAGAATCTTCCACAAGCCTGCTCCTGATGCCCCCTAGGCCAGCCTGAGTGAGGAAAGCAACACAAAATGTTTCGTGGTGGCAGGCCTGGGCCCTGTGTGACTCCATTCGTTTCAGGGAAGGCCTGATCCAAAACGGATTTAAGTCAGACACGTTCCCATTGACATGAATGGGCTTTGGATCAGCCCCTGCCCACACACATATTCATGCTCTATGTCTCATCGGCCTCCAAAGCCAAACAGTGATTTAAGATCAGTTTAGGGAAACCAATGCAACCGGCTCTGTGAACCCCCTTAAACTGATTTAGTTTGGTTCAATAAATGCATAGGCCCAAGTTGGACCAGAGTGTTTGGCCACGCAAGAGTTTACATTGATTAACCCAATCGGTTTTTACCCCCATGCAAATTCTAGCTGTAGAAGTGTGGCAAGCAAATCAAGTCCTACTTGCCTAACAATCCATTTCCTTGGGCCTGGCTCAGCGGTGACTGGGTATGGGTGTCTGGCCTGTGCTGTCCGGGACAGACCAAACGATCACAGTTGTGCCTTCTGGTCTTGGAACCTATGAATCGAGGACTCATTTTCCCTTGTCTCCGGGGTCACAGTCACCCCAAGTAGGGTTGGGAGCCAGGGTCAGCTCTGGAGCCACACGGCCCTATGTGGAATCCAATTCCTCTTACATCTTTCTTTCTTTGGGTTTTGTTTTTAAAAAAAATCAATACAAATTTTTAAAAACAGATTTTTTTCCCCCCTGAAATTTAAAAATAAAAAAAGACCAAATCGACCAGAAATCATCCCCAAAACGGACTATTCCAGACACCTCGAAAAACAATCACTTGTCTTTTTTCTATAGCAATAGGTGATGCTCACCCAGGGACTACATGAACTTTGGAGGGAGGCGGTGCGGGGAAGGGGATTGCGTCTCTTTCATTTTTAAATGGCTTTTTTCGTTTAATTGAATTGATTTATTTTGCTACTGTGTCACTGGTAATCTCATGGGATCGGGTCTATTCTGCAGCGAACTGCAATGGGTACTCCTCTGTGTCTTGCAATTCTGTTTGTTTAAGCTATTTACAAAGGTTAAAAAAATTAAAAAGCGTCGTATGTGTTAGGCACTTTATCCAAATTGTGCTGTGTAATTCGGAGTTGTGGGGCCGGGCTCCTTTGACGAGTCATGCAGGGGGAGGTTACCGGGTATTCTTAACTCCAGCCTGTTGGCAGATTTTAAAGGGGGAAAAAAAAATCTCTATTTGTTCATCTTCTGCTGTTCATGACTGTGTTGTAAGTTTCTGCAGCTTTCTGTTTCGTCAATAAATTATTTTCTAGTCATTCACCCTGGAGCACGTATGTTAGCCAATCGCACGGTTTTCCTCAGCCTTTGGAGGGTGCTGCGGGGTCTTGTGTGATTTCATTTTCTTCTCTCTGGTTTAAAAGGGAGGCTTCAAACCCATGGGCTGGATCCTCAGCTGCTGAAATCCACTCAATGCCATAGACTTGAATGGTTTCCTGCCCTAATGTATGTGTCATTATTACCCTCTCTGCTGGCTGGAGTCAAAGCCACACAGCTGCGTAGCCTAAACTCTGTAGGGCTAAGCGAGATCCCTCTTTGCTCAAATGCTTGGGTTGGGGTTGGGGGGTGATGCCGCAGCATCCTGAGGGGGTGATAAGGGAATTCCCTTGGTCCACGTGCACAAGAAGATGAAAGAGAAACTGACTAGAATCAAGTGAAACTGACTCATCTGGTTTCACCACCCAAGGGGAAGGAATAACTCAGGTGTTTTTCATCACACATGTAAAGCCCCATCGCAAAATGGCCTTATTGTGCAGTGAAAAACAGCCAAATTATTCTTTTTTTCTTGGCTGGTGAAACCAGAGGAGTCCATTTCACTTTGGATTCTAGTCACTTTCTCGTGCAGGTGGTTATAAGAGGGCAATTTAAGTCTTATTGGCGGCCAGAGTTTCAAAGGTATTTAGGTGCCTCAAAAGTGCTTACATAGGTTAGGCACCTAAATCTCATTGACTTAAATAGAAGTTAAGCCTCTAAATACCTTTGAGGAATTGGGTCTTAAATATCTTGCCAATCTGAACCATGCTCCAAATTTCCAGTGCATACCCAGAACCCACCAGCCGGGAGTTTGGGGCTGCATATGCCACATGGGGATGTTGACTGGGAATTTTATTTAGCAAGCCAGAGACAATATTTTCTCGGGTTTGTATAACTCTTTAAAACGAACATTCATGGGCTTGATCGTTTGGCTTCCCAACAGCCAGGAGCTCAGGCTAGACAAACTGGTAAAGAAGCTGCAATAGTTTTCAAGAGTCAGGGTCATTCGGCAGTCAAATGGCTCACCCGGATGGAGCGCATCTTTAGTAAGGACACAAAAAAGGGGGATGCTTAAAGCAGGGGCAGTTAAAATACAGACACACGCTCATGCACGCACACGCTTCTGGTTAGCCGCACCACACCTGCCTTTGTCACCTGCAAACCAGCTGAATCCTTTAGGCCTCTTCTGACAAGGCACATCTGGAGTTCTTCCAGCCTCCTTTGCCCCATCAGAGGTGCTTTACATCCAACCCCTTCCATTTGGGATCTGTGGGACACTTGGGCCAAAAGAAATCTGATGAGGTTCAACAAGGACAAGTGCAGAGTCCTGCGCTTGGGACAGAAGAATCCCAAGCATTGTTACAGGCTGGGGACTGACTGGCTAGGTAGCAGTTCAGCAGCAAAGGACCTGGGGGTTACAGTGGATGAGAAGCGGGATATGAGTCAACAGGGCGCCCTTGTAGCCAAGAAGGCTAATGGCATATTGGGCTGCATTAGGAGGAGCATTGCCAGCAGATCCAGAGATGTGATTATTCCCTTTTATCTGGCTCTGGTGAGGCCACATCTGGAGTATTGCATCCAGTTCTCAGCCCCCCACTACAGAAAGGACCTGGACACATTGGAGAGGGTCCAGCGGAGGGCAACCAAAATGATGAGGGGACTGGAGCACTTGATCTATGAGGAGAGGCTGGGGGATTTGGGCTTATTTAGTCTGCAGAAGAGAAGAGTGAGGGGGGATTTGAGAGCAGCCTTCAACTTCCTGAAGGGAGGTTCCAAAGAGGCTGGAGCGAGGCTGTTCTCAGTAGTGGCAGATGGCAGAACAAGGAGCAATGGGCTCAAGTTACAGTGGGGGAGGTCTAGGTTGGATATTAGGAAAATCTATTTCCCTAGGAGGGTGGGGAAGCACTGGGATGGGTTCCCTAGGGAGGGGGTGGAATCTCCATCCCTAGAGGTTTCTAAGTCTGGGCTTGTCAGGGCCCTGGTTGGGATGATTGAGTTGGGGTTGGTCCTGCTTTGGGCAGGGGGCTGGACTTGATGACTCCTAAGGTTTCTTCCAGCTCTAGGATCCTATGACACAAGAATCCGTTGAGTCCGGTGGCCTGTTTCCCATAGCCACCAGCTCCAGGGAAGACCCCCTGCTGAGGCAGCAATGGGATAACTTGCTCCCTAGAGAAAGTTCCTGACCCTGCAATAGAGGGCGGCTGATGCCCTGAAGCATCTGGGTTGATCTCCCTTCCAAAGCTCTGTTTGTTTGAATAGCTCCTCTTCCCCCTCTGGAAGTTCCTGTCTGAGACTTCACTGCACCCTGCGATACCCCCTGGCCTTCTGATTTTAGGTTCCCAAAGGGCTGTAAAAATTACCAAAGGCGGACAAGTTAAACCCCAACCCAGCAGCATTTTGCTTTGTTTAAGCACAAGGGGATCAAATTTGCCTTGATAGTTACACGGCCCCCCCCCCGCCACAAAGACACATGCAACCCCATTGCAGCCTAGCGCCCCCCAAATTAGGAGTCAAATATAACCTTTGCCCCAGGGGTGTATCAGGATGGGACACTTGGGTGAGCAGGCAATAAGGAGGCCCTCCCCCCCACTTTCCAGCTGGAGCACCAGGCGGACAGTGGGCGAGCCCTTGCCCCTGCTCCCTGGTTGGGGCATGGGGTGGGCGGGTGGAACAGGGCAAGCAGTTGGGTGGGGGGCAGTTGCTAAGTCTCACCCATGGCTATGCCCCTGCTTCGCCCCTATGCAGCTGTGCGAGCTAAGAGAGACCTGAGTGGGGTGTAAGGAGGGTGTAAAACACTAACTCCAGCGGGCTCCTTGCTCCCTCTAGTGGCTAACACCGGTAAAGAGATTTCTATTCGCTCCGGGCATAATCCAATAGGCTGGGTCTTTTAGTGCAGCCACTGGAGCTGGCTAGAGAGGTTACAGGTTCAGTCCCTGCCTAGGACCCTTCCGGCGGCATGGCCAATCTACATGGGATCCTGCTGTGTCTGCTGGACACAGACAGGCCCTGTGAGGCTCTCTAGCATCCCGTTTTAGTACCAGACCCTGGGCTATCGAGGGTCCAAATGGGCTGTCGCCTGAAGTCCCGGCCAGGCCCCCCAGTCTCAGAATGACCAGGCAAGTGCACAACAGGCACGGGAAGAACTCGGCCCTTGGGGCTGTTTGAATCAGGAACCACATTTATTTTATTGCCTTCAGCGATTTTCGGGGTGCCCGCTGCCTCTTCAGCCCCCTTCCCCTGCCCTCCAGTGAGCAGCAGCAAGCTCAGGGCTGGATCCCAGCTCTCGTGCCGGTATTTGGGTCCGGTCCGGCCGGGAAGGTTGGTTTCCAGTGCTGCCAAGACAAGGGGGGAGCTGAGGTTTGTCCCAGCTGCGGGGGGAGCTTTGGGTGCGTTCACCCCCTGCCGCCCTGCATGTTTCCGACGCACAAGACCCCGGCATCATTCTCGCCACGGGCGCACCCATTTCACAGCTCCCGAAGCGCCATCACACAGAGCCCGGCGCTCCTCGGCTGGGGCAGCTGGAGCCCAGCTCTTCATTTGGAGCGGAACGCCTGAGCCGCTTGCAGTGAAGCAAAAGCCACTGCCTGGCAGACGAAGCCGACGTCGCTCTCTCCCACTCTCACGGCTGCGCCACACAACTGGGCGCTGCCCGACGGGGTGGGACGGGGCAGGGAGGGCACCGCGCTGTATTCCCAGGCCAGCCCCCCTGCGCTGGAGCCAGATGGAGGCAGGCAAGGCATCACCCCAAGGGTATGCCTGGGCGGCTCTTCGGCTGGTGCTGTTCATAGCCCACGCAATGCTCAGCGCTCTGCTTTCGCATTGACGAGTCCTGTAAACTGGCCTGAATAATGGGCCTGGGTTAGATGTGTCTAGGGTGCCAGCTGAGCTGGAGTTCGAAGACAAGGGTGTTGTGTGTGTGTTTAACTCTCCCCCCACACACACACACACGCACCCACCCACCCACACACACACACCTTCAACTCCTTTTACCCCTGGGCAAAATTAACCTTCCATTTAATTGGGGTGGCCCCCCTGGAATAGCCTGGTGAAGAATACAGCTTCCCACCCATTCCTCTCACTGGCACTAGACGGGAAGGGGGGGGACCAGAATGAAATTGCTGGCTAGAGAACGCTGCCCCTCACGGCAGCACATGGGGCCAAGTGCCTGCCCAAGGTCACACTGCAAGTCAGTAGCAGAACAAGGAATTAAACCTTGGCCCCTTCAGTGCAGGGCTGGTGCTCTAACCACTGGGCAGGCCCCCCACTCGAAGCCCAGCCTCCCCGTGCCCTGAGTCATGAGGGGATGGGCCAAACCACCAAAAAGAAATCAGAAATTCCAAGGGCTGCCAGGCAAGGCCACGAACCAGGCTGCCGGTGAGGCAAGGCAGGCCCTGACATGTGCCCTCTGGGGCCATACGGACAACCACCAGTAATCAGCAATTAGAGCCTGGGGTCACGGACACAGGGGCCTGGGCCCCCCTGCACGGCTGATCCTCGCCACAAGGGGGCGCTGGCGAACCCGGCTCTGGGCACTCACCATTGATGCCTTTATGGATCTCACACACGCACCCTGCACGCATCCTGCACGCACCCACGCACCCTGCACACGCACACACACCGTGCACCAGCAGAGGGAGCCCCTGCACCCTGGACACAGCCCTGTGGGAGGTGCACAAAGGGGGTGCCCAGGTTTGTCAGGAACAAGCACCCACGTGGCTGAATTGGCCCTGGGGAGCAGGGTTTGGGAAAAGCCGGGGGCTTCTCAGGCTGCTCCACCAGCAGGGGGCTGCAGAGCAAGACCCCCCCCCCCCGACCCTGAGAAGGGCTAGAGGAGCACCCACCCCCCACCGACCTTCCTGCCAGCTTCATCTCTGGGCCCGTTCACACCAAGGGCACCAAGGGCACCTCTGTCCCCCCCACACCTGACACTGCTGCCCAGGTCTCCTGACTCACCTGTGGCTTCGGCCACCTCCCCTCCCCCTTCTCGCTGCCATGTCAAACAAATTGGTACTCGCCTAGCGCCCCGGCCAGCCGCCTCTCTGGAGCAGCACTTATCGAAGACTGGGACTTGGGATGCTCCCGCATAAGGGCCGGTGCTGGGAGTGTGGGGATGTGGAGAGGGGGCCTGGATGCAGACGGGGGAGCTAGGTGGTTGTATTACATTTATTCCTTTCTCCCGCACTGCTTTGCTGGGGCTGGGCGCTGAACACAGACAAGCCCTGCCCCAAACAGCTTCCGGTCAGTGGGGCTGCCAGTGAAACCATCACAGCCCTGGCTCTGCCCCCCACACTGACCCCAGCCCCCGGCGTGTTCATCCCCGCAGCCCCCTGTGCTACTGGCCGTGGGTCACCAAGGGGATCGGCGGTACAGAGGGGCCAAGTGACTGCCCCTCAGTAGGAAGTCAGTAGCAGAGCAGGGCATTGCACCTTGGCCCCCTTAAGACTGGGGCTAGTGCTCTAACCACTGGGCAAGCCTTCCCATCTAAGCCCAGCCCCACCTGCGTGTAAGATGCTCACACCCCCATGGCGCCCCTTGGCCGAGCGGTTATTTACCCAGCAAGCCCCTTGGAGCCTCCCCCCAGGCTGGCCTGGTGCATAGAAAGAATCCATGGCCCTGTCCTCTGCCTGCCAGCCCCTCCCTCACCTGCTCCCAGCCCCAGGGCTTGCAAAGCAAAGCCCCCCGCCACCCCAACAGTGCAGGCAGCCGGAGAGCTCTGAGCACTGCTCATCACACAGGGCTGGGCACTCACGCCAGGCCAATGCCGGTGCCACGTGCAGCCCCAGGCTGGAAGCAGGTGGGTGACCGATCCCGGAGCTGTGGTGCAAGGGGGCCGGTGCCAGCCGGCAAGTTGTTTTTAGCTAGTACCGTGTACTGGGAAGACTCCCTGCTGGCCAGCTCCAGCCCCTGCACCGTCTGCCCCGTCTCTGTGTACAGGGGCAGGCCGGGGGGTCCCTACGGCGGCCGGGGGGCTGCCTGCCTTCTGCTCCGTGCCCCACCCCCCTCCATGGGCTGCCGCATCTCTGCACAGGGCTGGGGAGAACCCCAGCGGGGCGAGGAGCAGAACGCAGGCCGCTCCTGTGGCTGCCGTAGGCGTAGGGCCTAGGCAACAAGGGATGGGGACAGAGAAGCAGGTGGGAGGGGAGCACAGTGGAGTCACAGGGGGAGGCCCTGTGCCCCTCCCAGCTGGTGTGCCCTCCCCTCCCATACCCTTAGCACCCTGCACCGCTGCCCAGGAACCAGCTCCCAAGGGAGTCACCAGCTCTTGGGGTCCAGATCTGGTCTGGCTGCCCCTCTGGAAGCTGCTGTAGCCAAACCCCAGTGGCGGGACAGGGTGCACTGTAAGGCCCTGGGCGGTCACACTGGATCGCCTCACGGCACCCTTCGGGCCGTACCACCTGCGCATCGCTGCTTGTTGGGAATGGAGAGCAGGGGACCCCCGGGCCCTGGGAATCTCCTACCCACACCCCAACCTCCCCCTTCTGGTGGGTCAGTGTGACAGGGTGGGGGTCCCCATCCCGTGCAGGGTGAGTGCCCCCCTCCTTCGAGCTGTCCTCTACTTCCCAAGGACTAAAATCAACAGGGTGGCCCTGATGCACAAGGCAGCAGGGCCCAGTGGCTAGAGTCAATAGGGTGGCAGGCAGCTGCTAGGGTAGGGGAAGCCAGGCCCTCCCCACCCAGGTCCCAGCCCAGGGCCCTGACAACACCAAGTGGGTTTGCCTCTGAGTCAGCAGGAACCCAGCTGAAACACACCCACTACACATGGGACTACGGCTAGTCCCTTCCCGGCTACTGCCCACCATGGCTCCTCCCTGGGTGTCTTCAGGGTCCTTAGGATCCTCAACGCTGGTGGTCACAAACCCCTGGAGCATCCCCAGATATCCAGGCATCTGCCAAGGTCTCAGCACCTGCAGCTTCCATGACTGGGGGCTCAAGCTGCTTGTAGACTAGAGCTTGGAACACACATCCTCCCTCCCCAGCAGTCAGGGCAGGCTGGCTGGGCTGCTCCCTTTTATCTTTTATACTAGCGCTGCACTTGGGGCATGCCCAGCAGGGACAAAGGGGAGTGGCTTCCTCAGCCCACAATGAGGAGTTAACCCTGTCCTGTCCAGTGTGGGCCTCCTGTCACAGTCAGGCTAAGCCACTGGAGCCAAGTTGCTGGAACGTGCATACAACTGGGGGTGGGGGTGAGTGCAGATGAGTCCAGCCTGGCTGCTCAACACACTGACAAAGGGCCCACCGTGAGTGCATGGCTGCCCCCTCTGCTCCCAGTGGTGCTAACAGGGACCTCAGGGCCTGCGCCCATTGACTGCCAGGCCTAGCCTGGATCAGACCAGCGCTCCAAGCAATTCAAGATCACGGCCCAGAGGACAGCATAACGCAGCCCGAGTGCCCAGTTATGAACTACCCAAGTGGTTAGTGGGAAGTGGCTGGTTTGTGCCTTGCAGCACGAAGGTTCGTCTACTTAATCAGTGGTCTCGCCTAGCCTGCTCGGCACTTGGCGTCAGAGCCAGTGGCGGGGAGTTCCAGAGGTTAGCCACGTGCTATGTAGCAGGTAGTGGACAGGTTTTGAATCTGCTACCTCAGAGTTTCATGAGACACCGCTTTGTCCTGGTCTTACGAGAGAGGCTGACGAGCGGCCCAGTTCTGGGGACTCTGCCCTTCCATCCACCCGGCAGAGCGGCCTCAGCTACAGCAGAGCACGACGGAGTCGCATCCGCTTCCTGCACCAGCAGGGGAGATGCCAGATCAGGCCCCGATCCTGGGAAAGGATCCACTCTGCATGACGTCTCAGACGGGCCTTGTGCTGCATCAGGGCCTTGGGCCAGACACAGAAGAGGGACATGCTGAAATGCGTCTCTGTGGGTGAGACAGCAGCCCCTGGGCCTTTGGACCCAGAGAAAATACCCCGACAGCCTCTTTAAAGGGTCCTGGCTCTAGCCCGGGACCGATCCCAGTACCAAGGAGTATATGGGGGCAGGAGGGGGGGGCTCATAGACCTACACGCAGCTGTAGCTGGCTTCACTCCTGCCGCCTCCATTTCTTTCTGGATTTGCCAGGCCTGGGGCACAGGGAGGCTGGGCCTCCTGCGCTCCGCGGGTATCTCTCTGGTGTGCTGGGCACCGCCACCTGGGCTTCTCCAGGTGTTTCATTCCCCCCAAGCCAGCACAGAACAGCGGTGGCCTTTGCCCCAGAGAGCTCATCGCGAGGCCCCAGGTGGCATTAAAAGCCAGACTCAGTGCTCTCATTGCACCGGAGTCCTTTATTCATGTAGCCCGCTGAATGTATCCGAACAGGCCGGGGCCACCCCCACCGCTTGATCGGCTGCGGGCGCTGGCTGCTCGCATAGTCTCAGCCGCCACAGACACAAGATCCGTATCCTCCTGCTCCAAAGCCACAGGCCTTGGTCTCCTACGGTCAGTAAGATTCCCTGGGAACAGTAGAGGGGCTATGACCCAAAGCTGGCACAACTCCAAGTCCCTCCAGGAGAGGGCAGCGGTGTACAGCAGCGCCCACGCATTCGTTACAACGCAGAGGCTGCTGTAGTGAGTTCTAGAGGGGGGTCTTTGGGGCAGAAAGAGGCCACGAGCCTCTGGGTCCTCCTGCCAAGCCAGGAGTCTGAGCACAGCGTATGAAGGATGCAGCTGCTCAGAGCACGACTGGTCCTTGCTGGGTCCTTCTTCCCCCTGTTCCTCCCTGACACAGCAGCTGTTGATCAGACCCTGGATACAGCAGCAAGGGCTGCAGGGGAAGAGCCACAGATCAGTCACGTCGGCAAATAACACTGGTGGCCACTGGGTGTCCCTGGCACTCGGCAGAGGTTGTCAAAGGAGTACTTCTCTGGCAGTCAGAAAATAGGAACCCATTACTCTTAAAGGAGCCGTGCAGCGAGTTCAGTGCCTGGCTGGCACTCCCGCTCCGCAGGCTCCAGACCCAGAAGATCTCCCAAGGCCCAAAGTCACGTGACGCTGCCGATCCCGTTAATTGTCCTCCTTTAGGAAGATACTTGGGCTTGACGGGATGGTGGCGATGATGTCCTCCCGCGTGGTCAGCTGCAAGCTCTGGCTGCTGATGCCCCCCAGCTGGGGCCGGTTCCTAGAGCCCTTCACCCGCAGGCTGGCCCCCTTGGTGATGAGGTCGGCGTAGCCCTCCTTGTGGGAGAAGGCGTAGCTGGAGCGCCGCAGCAAGGAGCCCCGGCGGAAGTGCGCCTGCAGCTCCACCGTTTTCTCGGCCACCCGCGTGTCCCTGGCGCGGACTTTCTGCAGGGGAGAGAAGGGGGCGCACGGTCACCCCGCAGCGGGGACAGAGAGAGGACTCGGGCGGGAAGGCGCCAGGCAGAGATCTGGGGCCTGCCCCCGCCTCCTTGTGTGGCCTGGGAGGAGTTTCTTCAACTCTCTGGCCCGTGGGCCGGGCTGGTCCCCGCTGTGCAGGCTGGTCCCTCCCACCCGGCCAGCGGAGCCAGGAGGAAGCAGCCTCTCGCTAGCCTGGCTCAGACGGCGGCCGTGGGCATCGGTTCAGCTGGCACAGAGGCTAGGCACGCGGGCGCTATTCTGATGGGGAGCTTCGGGAAGGGGGCTGGCTCCCACCCTGGGCCTGTGCTGCTCCCAGGCAGCTTCCTCTCCTTCCCCACGGGCTGCCCCTGCTCCACAGCTCACCCCAGATGCTCTCCACAGGGACACTTCCTGAGCCCAGCAACTGGGGCCTGGAATGCCAGCCAGGGTCCCGGGGCAAATCCCTGAGGACCGGCATCAGTCCCTCTCCTCCCAGAGGCCAGCACAGCCAGAGGTGACAGCAGGGTCCCCTCCCCCGCAGGAGCCTATGAAGCCCCCAAGTCAGCCGGCATCACTGCTCGGCCAGCGGGAGGCCTGCCCCAGCCGAGGAGGGACGCTGGCAATGTCCCCTCCCAGTCCCGCCCCCGTGCACGGCGCAAACGCCAGATTCCCCCTCCAAGGAACACACAGGATCTGGTTGCTGAGGCGCCCGCATGGTGCCACTCGGGACGGCGTCACACTGGCAACACAGAGAACGCAGGGCCCTTCGGCAGATGCCCCGGGACGAGATCAGTCTCCCCTCCAGCGCCAGGGCTCCAGTTCTGGCCCGTACGTGATGCCACGGGGGAGCCTGGATCAATGCACCGGTCCCGGGGCAGTATGAGGCCGGGTGGTGCCGTATGAGGCAGTATGAGGCCGGGTGGGTTGGCACATTTCTTCCTGGCCACCAACGCATCAGCGGGTGCGGATTGCCCTTAGCACGCCCGGCCAACCCCTTTCATGGACTCAGCCACATGCAGGCTACAGCCGTGCCTGGCAAACGGGTGAGAACGGCAACGGAGCCTTGAGAGCGGCCCCAGGTCTGGAGAACAAGGGAAGGGCCCTCCGAGCCGCGAGCCTCCCACTCCATCGCCCGGAGCCCACTCACCTCCCGAGGGGCCCCAGCGCTTGTGATCGCGCGGAGCAGGCGGACGGTGAGGGCGGGGAGCGTGTTCACCACCACGGAGAGCAGGATGATGGACAGGACGTACGGGTCAGTCAGGGCAACCCGGGAGGCATCTGTCAATAGGACACAGGCCAGGGTGAGTCTCCCGGGGCCCGGGAAAGACCAGGATGGCTCTGTGTGCGCCCCGAGCCTGGTCCAGGGGATGGTGTCTGAAACCTCAGCCTGCGGCAACAGCAGCATCCAACGGCATCAGCCCACGGCTCTCCCCACCCAGCCCTGGGGCCCATGGGGAGGCAGCAGGAAAGGGGATCAGGGCTCTGGCCCAAGCTGTACAGGTGAGGGACGGACCGGCAAACCCATTCACAAACTATGGGTGGACTGGTAACATTACATTTGCATTGTTGCATATTCATTATGCAAATAACAAATATGCAAATGAGATGTTAATAGTAGGGATGTAATAGTGTAGTCGATTAACCAATAAGCAAAAGCCTATAGGTTAATGCTATAGACTACATGCATTCCCCCTCCCCCCTTGCTAATAAATGTTTTAGTGGGCTGGCCAGCAGCCCGGCTCAGTCCTGGCTCATGCTGGGTCTGGGACCTACCCCTGCTGCAGCTCTGCATTTGAAGTGTATTAGGGCAGGCAGCCTGGCTCAGTTCCGGCTCGTGCCGGGTCCGGAAGCTCAGCCCCCCACCCCGGACAGGGGCTGCTGCCACCCTGCGCTGCTGCCTCTGTATCAGGCAGCAGCGAGGGGCGACAGGCAGCTGGTCCGTGAGGGGAGCTGGTTTTTAAACTGTCTCCCCTCCGGACCAGCTCCCAGCTGGCATCCTGCGCTGCTGCCTCTGATACAGAAGCAGCAGCACGGAGTGACGGGGGCCCCTCGGGAGAGGGGCCAGAGCCCCCACTGGCTCCTGGGGCCTATCAAATAGTTGACTAACCGATAAGAAATCATGAGGTTAATCGACTATTCAATGAACTGATACTTAACATCCCTAGTTAACAGTCCGCCACAAGCCCTGGTCCCCAGAGCTGATGCAAACAGCTGGCTTCAGCTCCAGCAGCCCCCCGACCCTTAAGGCATAGAGCCCCGCACCACCAGGTGCCCCAGTGCCAGCCTCCTGTTTCCAGAGACCCACTGCACCCAACCCCCAGTGTCCCCCCAGTGCCAGCCCCCAGTCCCCAATCTTAGCCCCATCCCCAGTGTCCCCAGGTGCCAGCCCTGCCCCCATAAGCCCCTCACTACTAGTCCCACCCCCAGAGCACCCTAGTGCCAGCTCCCCACCTGGATGCCCCAGCGCCCCCCAGTGTCAGCTCTGCCCTGCCTGCCAGCATGACCCCCTTACCTCACTTCCCCGCAGCTCTGGCTATGGCCCCAGCCGGGGCCACCGGAGCAGCCACTGGCCGCCCGCCACGTGGCCTGCAGTTCCAGCCCTGGGGAAGGGCTGAAGGTAGGGCCAGGGCTGCATGGTGTCTGCCTTACTGCCACCGTGGCCCCACAGCTGAGCAGCCACTGCTGAGAAGGTGGGCAGGCCTCAAATTCTTGGTGCGAGCCGCACACCTTAGAGGGAACCCGGCTGTGCTCCCCAGCGGAGTCCAGCTGGGGGCGCGGCCTGGTGGCGTGCCGCAGCCCGGCAGGAGTTCATGGCCCGGCACCAGTCCATGGACGGGCGGTTGGGAACCACTGGCTCTAAACACTCCCTATACCCCCAGGATGTGTGGGGCAGCCCCGACTCCCTGCTTCTGACCCTGCGGAGCCAGGGGGCAAGGGGGCAGGGCTCAGGAGAAATGGGGTGGGGGTGGTGAGAGTGAACGGCCCCAGACGGGACTCCTTCCCCCATGGGATACTGGGGGGGGGTCTCACCTGGAAAGCGGAAGTAGGAAGGGGCTGCTCTGAAGACAAGGAAATTTTGGGTGAAAAAGGAGAAGAAGCAGAAGAAGAGGAAGCTGCCTGTGATGGTCAGGAAGGTCAGGACGGTCCAGAACTTAATGTCCATGATGATCTGTCCAGGAAGAAGCAGAACCAGCAGCCTGTCAGCCCCCTCGACTCTGCAGCCAGCTCCGGGACGGAGCCCGGGAACCAACAGGCTCCACTGACTGGGAACTGCTCCGGAACGAAGCGTTGGCTCTGGGCTCCAGCCAGCTCTACAAAGGAGCCGCCTAACCCTGAGCCTCATCGCTGGTCCCGGCTGCCAAGCAGCCTCCTCTTCCTCGCCCGCCCCAGCGCCTTCTCTGACTCACGCCAGCCACCCGCGAGAGCCCCTGCCAAGCCGGTCCCCCTTCGTACGGCTGCGCTTTCCGCCCTGCCCTCCCCCATCCAGCCGCAGACGGTTAGCACAGGCCAGGCCCGCTTCAGCCCTCATGCGCCCCTTGGGCTCCGGGGGAACGGCACCTGTTTGGTCCCCTTATGGCTAGGCCTGGAAACTTGGGCTGCTTCTTAGCCCAACAAACTCAGCAGCCGCCTGGGGGCCTACATCTGCTGCTCCTCAGGAGGGTGGAACAGACCCAGCTTACCCACTTCTGTCTGCTACCTCTGCCCTCCAGGGTGCCCCCCATCTCCTTGCTCTGAGGTGGGGCGGGGGGCTCGGGGCTCACCTCCACAATGACAGACAGGAAGGCCGAGGTGGCCACGGTCACGGCAAAGGCCTGGTAGTCGTTGGTGGCCTTGCTGCTGACCTCGTCTTCGAAGGCCAGCAGGGCGATGAAGAAGCTCCCCAGGGAGGTGGCCGTGCCGTGGAGGAAGGTCAGGCAGAAGACCCGGTAGTTGAACAGCTCGTTTCTCTGGCCCACTTTGTAGAGTTCGGGGACCTGCAGGCTCCTCTTCGCGCTCACGTCCTGCCGAGCGGCGGGAAGAAAAGGAGATGGGGGTCTCGGCACACGCAGAAGCCCCCCCGCCCGTTACTAAAGCCATCCTGCTCAACCACGCCATTCACCTGGCTGAGGAGCCCAGGGTGAGGAGAAGCCCAGCCACATGAAGGTGGAAGTGGGGGAGAGAAGATATTAGGGAGGAGCTGGGAGGTGGGGGGTGCACCATCCACCCACATGAGATTTCGGGGTGCATGTGCAGTCTCTGGGTGCACTGTCTGGGTCCCAGGCCTCCGCAGATGGAAAAGAACCACGCTGAGGGAGACAGGGGAGATGGGGTACAGCCCCCCCTCACGAGTGGGGAGAGGTTCAGAGGCATGGAAGTAATTTGCACAGTCCGGTCAAAGACACGTAAGAGAGACACAGCCAGGCCTGCAGGTAGACCGGGCCCTCCCTCAGCCTGGAGGGCGGGACTAGATGACCTCTCAAGGTCCCTTCCAGCCCAACGCTGCTGGGATTCAAAGTCCCACAGAGCAGCTTGGAGGAAAGGAAGACGGAAAAAACTGAGCCAGAGATGCTGCACGGGGTGAGCCCTTCCTTGGAGGGTCCATAACCAGGTTGGCTGCGACCTCCTCCTAAATGACTGGTGAAGGTTTTGTGCCCTGCTTTGCTGCTCTCAGATGGATTTTCAGCAGACCTGAAAAGCACTTTTCAGAACAAGAAGGGGAGTTTCTGCCTGGCCTTTACTTTAAGAAATTTCTGCTTTTGCTGGAGGTCTGCTAGGATGATCCAGAATCAGGGATGGGGAGTTTTCTTGGCCCCTAACTGAAGGAGCAGGAGGTGCTGAATCTTTATCATAGAGCACTTTCCTCCCAACAGCACGCTGGGTGTTTGAGTTAAATGCAGCATAAATCAAATGCAGTCCAGGTGTGATTCTCAAACTCCCACTGACATCAGTGAGAGTGGATTTAGGACGGCTTTTGGCTAGCTTGCCTTCTGAGCACAATTCCCCTCCCTAATCAACTGGGCTTAGGTTTTCAGCTCTTGCCTTGACTGGGCCTGCTCTCTTCCCATGCATCTGTAGAGCATCTCAGGAAAAACAGGGGAAGCAAAACCTGACATCAGAACACAGGGCCAGATTAATCTTTTGTGGGCCACTGTGCCTGGACCGTGGCCACACCCTGCCACCCTGCCTGGGCTCCACCCCGAGGCAGGCCTTCTCCACGGGGCCACTTCCCCAAAGGGACCCCCCCCACACTATTCACAGGGGGAGGGATGGAGAGAAACAAATGGGGGAACGGAGCGGAGAGGAGCCAGCGGTGGGCAGGGCCTTGGGGGAAGAGGCCAAGCAGAGGTGGGGCCGCGGAGCAAAGCATGGGTCAGCCCCTTTTGTATGTAGGCCCGGTGCCAGAACCCCGGGGCTGTGGGAACAGAAACAAAAGCCAGAAAAACCCCTTAGGAAAAAGAAATCAACCAAAGAAACGTCGGTCTCGGTTTGCATGGCAGAGGAGGGCATTGAGCCAGTCTCAGCCGTGGGCTTTGCAGCTCCCCTTCAGCGTGGCCTAGTCCAGGCGTGGTGGTGACAAGTGTGTCCATTTAAAACCCGAGGAGCACTGCACTCAGCTATTCAAACAAGAGACAGCGAGCGTTGCCGCGGCACCTGTCTGCGAGGTGCCCCCTGGGGAACGCCAGCCGAGTTCCCGGGAAGGGGAGATTAAGGGAATTGAACCCACGATTCCCCTGGTGGCTCCAGGGTACCGACAAGGCCAATCCCAGAGTGCACTGCGGCTGGGAGCAGCATGGGCTCTCTGGGAGACACATGTTGGGTCCGGAGAGGTGGAGCGGGGTGCCAGCCTGTGTGAACGTCATGTCAGTGAACACAGTTAACTGTGGACACACGGCGGCCACATCCCCGCAGAGCTCGGCCCCAGCAACTCTGATGTGCCACGGCTGAGCCTGCAGCTCCCAGCCTGCGCTACGCGGCAGCAAGCAGATTCATCCACTGGACGGGGGGGACGAATCAAGGCTTCCCACCCACAGCCAGCATGCCACGAGGGGCAGCCACGTGGCAAACGCTACCTGTTCCGTCAGTCCCATGGAGAGCACGGGGTAGGCGGTGTAGAACACGTTGTAGAGGGCCAGGAACCAGGGCTCATACAGAGGCTAACGGGGGAGAAGGGAGAACACAATGAGAACAAACCCAGAGGGCAGCAGCGCATCGGTGCTCTGACGAGCCAGCAAGAGGGACCGAAGCCGAGTCCCACAGGCCCCGCAAGCAGAGGGATCTAAAAGAGGGATCCAAACCCCACTGAATCCCAGTCCCGCTGGTACCAAATCCCAACAGACTCCAGATCAAACCCAAAGCGCCTGGGATTCTGCAAGTTGTGCACTAGCTTTCGACACATTACCCCCCCAAAAAACCCAACCTGCTTGGTCTAGTGTAGACCAGGCCTAGGCAATTTATTCCAAGCACCCTGATAGGTAGGAAGTTTTTTCCTAATGTCCAACCTAAACCGCCCTTGCTGCAGTTTAAGCCCCTTGCTTCTCGGCCTGTCCTCAGAGGCCAAGGAGAACAATTTTTCTCCCTGCTCCTTGTAACACCTGTTTAGGTCAGAGTGGGGAACCCACGGCCTGCAAGACAGATCCAGCCCACAGCTTGTCTGGATCCGGCCTGCAAGGCTCGGCCTCCCCCTGCATTCCAGGCACACGGCCCCCATGCATGGCTGGATCGCCAGCGCCATGCAGGGGGGAGTCCTGACCCTCACGGGATGCATGGGGCAGGCCTGCGGACTCTGCCTGGCAGGGAGGAAGTGGCTCCGCGAGCTGCTGTTCCTCCCCTCCACCCCACCCCCCCAGCTGGGGAAATGGCAGCACAGGGAACCGCTTGTCTGGAGGCTTGTCACACACTGCGCCGATTGGCCAGAATCGCCACCAATGGGAGCAGCGCGGGGCACGGAGCCACGTGTGTCCCCAGGGAGCAGCACAGGTAAGCACCCCTCCATCGCCCTCAGGGACTCCCTTTCCCGCCTAGTCCCTATACCCCCAGCCCATTCCTGCGCCCTACCTTCTACCCAGACCTCCCACCCTGATCCTGCACCCTCCCTCCTGCACACCAAACCCCTCATTTTTGGCCCAACCCCAGAGCCTAGGGAGTCCCCCAAAATCTACTAGCCCCGGGCCCTCAGAAGAATTAATCTGGCCCGGGGGAAATCCTGAACCTCAGTCCTGCTTCCCCACTCTTGGGGCTGGAGCACGAAGGGAGTGAAATGTCTCAGCCAGGGACCACATCAGTGAGGGCTGGGAGCTTCTTCTGGTTCTCACTTTTGTGCGGCCCCCAACCGATTTTTCTGTGGGTCAGTTCCCCCCACCCAAAAAAGGTTCCCCAACCCCTTCTTTGGAGACTTGAAAGCTGCTAGCAAGCCCCCTCTCAGTCTTTTCTTTTCCAAATTAAACAAATCCGGTTCTTTCAGCCCTCCCTCCGAGGCCACGTTTTCTAGGCCTTTCATCATTCTTGTTGCTCTTCTCTGGACTGTCTCCAATTTCTCCACATCTTCCCGGAAATGTGGCGCCCAGGACTGGACAAAAGACTCCACATTTCTCGGAGCTACTGCCAGACCCTCATCAGGCCTCACTGCATCCACCCGAGGGGAGTTTTCTGCATGACCCAAAGAGCTAGACATCTAGCTCAAGGTTTACACAGAGACGAGCGGTTTTGGGCGCCCAACCTGAGGGCCCTGGAAGGAGCCTGATGTCCAGAGGGCGGGTTCCCAGGCTGGGTTCCATGCTGAAAAGCAGGACCTTCTCCAGTATCCTGGCAGCCAAAGACCAGGTCTTGCAAACCTCCCCCTGATTCTTTTCCAGAGGAAGCTGAGCTTCCTGGTGGGCAATTCTGCGGCGGAAGGCAGACGCCGCAGCAAACCCCAGGCCTGGGCACAAACTGGCCCACGTTTCTGAGCCCACGTGGAATATATTCAGGGTGGTTCCAGCCCTTCCCCAAGGAGCTGATGGGATTTCCCCCTACTGAGCTGTTGTCCCCTGGTACCTCTACTGGAAGCTCAGCCAACTGCCTTCCGTCTAGCCCACCCCAGCGTGTCTGGGGGCACCAAAGCCCCAGAAAGGGGCACCTCACCAGGACAGAGTCAACGGACACGTGTCCAGCCCCCAGCTTCAGCTGTGGCGCAGCATCCCTCCCTGCTCCAGGGGCTGGCTGCAGGGGCAAAGGGCAGGAGGGAGAGAGGGTCCGTGAGCCCCGCAGGGAGGGATACAGCCTGACCTGGGCCGTGAAGCCGCTGTAGAAGGCGAACCAGATCTGCACCATCATGCCGGCGAAGGTCTTGTAGAAGAAGTAGCGGAGGAACTTGCAGATGCGCAGGTAGGACCAGCGGCCGTGGACAAAGAGCAGCCGCTGCAGGTAGCAGAACTGGGCCAGGGCGTAGTTGCTGCACTGGACTGCCTGCCTGCCCTCCTGCCCGCTGATGCCAACCCCAATGTCAGCAGCTGGGGAGAAAGAGAGATGCAGGGCTGAAGGGGAAACACTACACACGGTGGGCCCAGGGGGACCTAGCCCTGGGGGCTCAGGCCCAACTGGCCATGAAAGGGGCAGGCCACTGCCACGTGGAGCAGCCAGGAATTCATCCTGTGGCTGGAACACACCAGCAAAGTGGCCGGGCCACTAGAGGAAAACAGCCTAATACTGCTGCCAGCCACTCCCCCGGCTGGAGTGACAGTGGCCTGTGGCCAGGCACAGACGGCTGCAGGGTGATGGCCGGGGCGGGGGGTGTGGGGAGGTGACTCATGGGAGGGGCACACAGGGCTCCCTAAGCCCCGACCTGCCAGCTCACTCTTGATCATGTTCACATCGTTGGCGCCGTCCCCGATGGCCAGCGTGATGGCTTTCCGGTGCCTCTTCACCAGCTGCACGATGAGGGCTTTCTGCTTGGGCGTGACCCGGCAGCAGATCACGGCCTGGCAGCTGGTGGCCAGGTCCACAAAGGCCTTCTCCACCGAGCTTTCTGCCACCGGCTGCATCCTGGCCTTGCAGCAGGCCAGCTGGGCCCAGAAACCTTCCTTCCTCTTCACCTTCTCCCCCGTGCCCAGGACTCGCTCCTGAGGACAGAGCAGAGACACAAGCCATACCAGCCTTGGGCCTGGGCCAAACCCCCCTTGGCTGGTGGAGGGGGGATGAGTATGGGGTTACGGCTAAGGAGCGAGAGGCACTTCCCTGCCTCAGTTTCCCTCTTTAAGTAAGAGTTGCCCATCACTTACAAAGTGAAAGGGCGAGATTTTCCAAAGTGCCCCAGGGATTTAGCAGCATGGGGCCTGCCAACGTCCACAGGGATCTCTGCTTCTAAACCCCTTGGGCACTTGGCAAATTCTTTCCCCATTCACCAAACGTTTTGAGAGCCTCAGAACGAAGGCACAATGGGCTGCCCAGTGCGCAAAGCCACCGCCAGCTTCTCCTGGACGAGTCCCTTCCAGACCCTCTCTCCCAGGCTGCCACGGTCCAGCCCCAATGATCGGGTGCCGAGGCCGGCGCCGCGACTCAGCTGCTGTGTTGGGCCTCCAAGGGGGCTGTGCTGCAGGGCCTGGTGGGATCACGCGGGAAGGGGAGGGAGCAGCGAAGCATCACCTACCAGGAAGTCCCCAGTGACGACCAAGGCCATCTTCCCTTGGCGCAGGCCGCCTGGCTGCTGCCGCACCGGGCACAGGGGCTCCCCGCTGCTGCCCAAGTTGTTGTTGCTCACCCAATAGGCTTCCAGCATCTCACTGTGCGAGAAAGGGGCCGGGGCGCAATGGAACGGGGGGTCAAAGCCAAGGCCGGCCAGGGGACATCCTGGAGAGGGTGGGCAGCCCTGCGCATTGGCTGCCAAACCTCCAGCCGGCACTGGAGCTGGAGGTGAAGTTTCCAGCTCAGACAGACGCCCCCTGAGCTAGCCAGGGACCCAGGAGCTGCAGGGGATGGGCTGGTACTTGGCTGGCGAGCCCACTCCCGCCGCTGCAACAGGCCTTCGTGCTGCCCCACACAGATCCCCGAACTGGGCCGGCACCTTCCCGCGCCAGGCCAGGCGTCGCTGCTTCAAATCCCCCCCAGCGTGATGGCGCCTGAGGTACCGGTAATCCCCCGGGGGCAGGCAGGAGACGGCTGCAGTTCCTAGTGGGCACGTTGCCCCGCGTCTCCAGAAACAGCCCCCTGGCTGGCACGCAGCCCTGCCCTGAACGGGCCATGGGAACGGACGTGCCAGCCCGGGGGGAGGGGCGATTGGGGGCTGTCTGGAGCCCCAGAGCTGCTTGTCCTCATCATTTTCTGCATGGAAATCACGGCCTTTAGGCTCCAAAGGGGGTGCGGGTGGGGAGTGAGGGGCACTGGCAGAGCAGCGGGGTTGAGGGGGCCCAGGGCCAGGCGAGCAGGGGCTGCGGGTCGGGAGTGAGGCACTGGCAGAGCAGGGGCGGAAGGGGACCCAGGGCCGGGCGAGCAGGGGGCTGCGGGTCGGGAGTGAGGGGCACTGGCAGAGCAGGGGGGCGGAAGGGGGGACCCAGGGCCGGGCGAGCAGGGGGCTGCGGGTCGGGAGTGAGGGGCACTGGCAGAGCAGGGGGCAGGGGGCAGGACCGGGGCTGCACCAGCAAGGCCAAGGCTGCAGACACCCTGGCATGGCTCTGAGGGTGGCAGGCTGCCCATCCCCGCTGGCTCCTCTCCCCAGGGAGCGCTTCCTCTCAGGCCGCTCAGGCAGGCGGGGGGGCAGGACCCGCTCACCAGATCTCCCTCTCCTCCAGGATCTGCATGTCGTCGGAGAGCAGGTGGCAGGCGAAGCCGATGTTCACCGCCGTCTCTGCAACGCACAAATCACCAGGCTGCTGCTACACGGGGGGCCCGGCAGCAGGGGAGGCCCCGGCCTTGCAGCTGCCAGAGCTCCCCCGGCATGGGCAGCAGCAGCTTCGGTTCCAGTCCTGCCCTTGCTGGGGGACCTAGGGCAGGTTGCGTCCCCTGCCTCAGTTTCCCCCTGTGCAAAAGGAGAGAGGCCCATGGCATGTGCTGGTGGTATTGCCCCGGGACGAGACCAGCAGAGTAGAAGAACCTCAGCCGGGGGCCCTTCGAGGGGAGGATCCTGCCCCCCACAAGGACAGAGGGGGCCAGGCTGGCTCTGAGGCCCCACACGGCCCGTACCTTGTTTATCTCCAGTCAGCACCCACACTTTAATGTTCCCCTGTTTGAGCAGCTGGATGGTCTCCGGGACCCCGTCTTGCAGCTTATCCTCAATGGCCGTGGCGCCCAGGAGCTGGAGAAAGAGGAAGGCCCGAGGGTTTGGAGCCAGCTGGGGCAGGAGGCAAAGGGGACCCAGGATCCCGAGGTGGGGCCTGCGTCCTGGTCTACCCGCCCAGCCACCGATGTTCTCTCCATCGCCGTTCGGCAGACTCTGCTCTGCAGCCCAATGCCCCGTCGGCTGGGCCCCCGGGAGAGGAGCTGGTGGATTCTCAGCCCAGTGCTGTGGACGGAGCCCACGCCACACCCACCAGCCAGGACACTGGTCCCCCGTGGCCCTGCACCGAGCGGGGGAGGCCTTTGCACCCAAGCTCTGTGTTGGCCCCAACAACACCCAGGGAAGTTCACTGGCCCTAGACCCGGCCTCCCGCCACCCTCCAGGGCTTCCCAGGCCCTGGCGAGCCCCCTCACCTGGAGATCCTGCTCTATCTCCTCATACACCTTGTCCAGCTCTTGGGCGCGGTTCTCCAGCAGGACGCTGGCCTCATGGTGCTTCTTGCTCCACTCGGCATAGTCCTCCTCCGCCACCTCTTTGCATGCCAGGCACAAGGTGCGCAGGGTCTCCTCTGCGAAGCTCTGCGGGGGAGGATACAGCGCACAGGTGAGTCACCCGGCAGCTGCATCCGCACCCAGCTGGTCCCACGGCCACGCTCCAGCGGGAGGGCTGACGCCTCCAGCCGGCCACGCAGCTGCAGCCGGGGGCGTCTCCTGACCCCCGGCCAAACATCCCGAGCCAGGCCCGGGAAATCGTCAGGGTGGCCCCAAAGCTACGAGGTTTGAAGAAAAAACCCAGCAGCTCAGCTCCTCTTTCGGCTGCTGGCGGGCCCCGTTTCCAGCCTTTTCTCCCCAGCCCCGAGGAGGGGGACTCTGAACCAGGCACGTGACTCCAGAAACCACCAGAGCCCTCGCGAGTGGCCGGCCAGCAGAGCCGGTGACGCTGCTGCCAGTTTCGGGGAGACCGCCCCCAGGGACTCCCCAACGTGGATGCACCAGCAGGGCCAGGATCCAGCCCTGGGGAGGCAGGAGGAAACCAGTAGAGGTTGCCAGGCCTGAATGGTGCTGGCAGCCGTGGGGCCCTTGTACTACGGAGGGGACGAGACGTTAGGCTGAATCAAATTCCACGGAGATGGGGGGGCCCACTGGGGCGTGGGCAGCGGGTGGATGCCGCATGCCCCAGAGAAAGAGCCCTCCCGGGGCTGGGCTGGCACTCACATCCAGCGCCAGCTGGGTGAAAGCCCGGGCCGGCTCATCTTCACACAGCCTCTCCAGGATCACCACATCGGCCCCCTTCGTGTACAGCCGGATCTTCCCCTCGGGGTCTCTCACTGCGGGAAAGGAGCCTGCTTAGCCCTGGACCACTCCAAGTGTCTGCCCCCCCCTCAGGCTGTGCCAAGGGAGCCGTGGGGGGGAGGGCAACGCGCGGGGCACGGGAGACTTGGCAGCAAGCAGAAGGCACCGGCCTGTCTTTTCCTCCATTGGCAACGCAGTGACATTGTCCCCGATAAACCCTGGCGGGGCAGGGGGAGGATCAGGCCTCAGGGACACCCCCGATTCCTGCCAATCTCCTCCAATGGGGCAGCCCCTTTCTGCTCCCCCCGCCCCCGGCCCCTGCCGGGCAGCTCACGCCCCTCCCCCCCATCCTCAAGGGCCAGGTCCGAGGAGACCACAGTGAAGGGAGACGCTCAGGGCTGGTCCTTGGTGGGCCAGCACCTTTTGTCCCTCCCCCACTGCCCGGACCGGGCCGCCCTGGAAAGCGCCGTTCCCACTCGGGGGTCTCTGAGGGTGGCAGCAACCTGCGGTGAGAAGCAAGTAACCAGCCCCCGGCCGGCCGGCTCACCCAGGACCGACATCCTCTTGCGGACGCTGTTGAAGTCCAGCATGGCCAGCATGCTGTACGTCCGCTCCGTGCCCAGCTCGCTCAGCGTGATGGTGTCCTGCGTCCGGGACAGGAAGACATAGCCGAGGTTCCTGGCTGCCGTCACCAAGGCCTCTTCGTCCGGCGAAGCAGCCTGGTAAACCAGCTGGCCTTCAAAGGGAGGGCGAGAGAGAGACACGCGTCCCTCACTTGCGCCCGGCCCCCAGCCGGACGTCGGCATGGCCGTCGGGCCACAGGGGCCTGAAGCTCCATGCGAACTGCTCATCCCCCCGGCGCCGGACAGCTGCCACCCTCGGCAAGGCAGGGTCACTGTGCGGGGCTGCAGCGCTTCCCACGGCCTCCTGGGAGCGGCCTCCCCGGCCCCTTTATTCCCCGGCTCGTCACTTTTAAGTGAGCTGGTCCCCTGGCTCCCCCGCACAGACAAGCAGCTCGCCCCATGCCGGGCAATGTGCCGCCCCCCAGTCAAAGTGCCTCCCCGGCTGCTCGGAGACGTGCCCCTGCCCCGCAGGCCCTCGGCCCTGCCCACGGCCGGTACTGGGCCGGTACGTCTGCACCCCTAGTGTGAAACTGGCCTGCCCCAGCGCCACCCCGGCCCACATGTGACCTGCCCCAGCATCACCGCCTGGCCCAGACGTGACCTGCCCCAGCACCATCACTGCCCAGCCCAGACGTGACCTGCCCCAATGCCACCGCCTGGCAATGATGTGACCTGCCCCAGCACCACCCCAGCCCGGATGTGACCTGCCCCAGCATCACCATCTGGCCCAGACGTGACCTGCCCCAGAGCCACTGCCCGGCAATGACGTCAATGCCCCAGCACCACCCCAGCCCAGATGTGACCTGCCCCAGCATCACCATCCGTCCCAGACGTGACCTTCCCCAGTGCCACCTGTGGCCCATACATGACCTGCCCCAGCGCCACCGCCCAGCACAGACGTGACCTGCCCCAGCACCACCCCCTACTGTTAACATGCCTTGCACCCCAAGTTCCGGTTGTCCCCTGCAGGGCAGCCTTGGGGGGGCAAGGGAACAATCTTCTCGAGTTGGGTTTTCTTCGGTTTTGCTAGAAACGGGGCTGGCTGGTTCTTTCCAAGACACAGGCGCCTCCATCCAGAGGAAGCCCCATTTCGCGAGCTGAGGCGCCCCGCCTGGTCTCCCGTCCGCGGGAGACGCCCCGCACTGCGCGTGTGGGATCAGTGCGCAGGGAGCGCCGGCTCCAACCGATTCCTTCTGGGCTGAAAATCCCAGCGGGGCCCTTCTCTGGGCCTGGCCTCTACTCAGTGTGTGGGGCAGGGGGGGATGCATGATCAGAGGAACATGGGCAAAGCCCACCCATTGTCCTGGCCAGGGTCCCAGAGTTTCCACTCACGCCCATTAGTGCCAGCTGCTCACCCCCTCCCCCAACCGCCCCTCATTCTGCACAGGGCAAAAGGCCCTGCGAGGCCCTGCCCCAGCGTATGGTCTCTCGACCGCAGCCCAGGCTCATCGTTACACGCTTCGGACGTGGCTGCTGGGAGCGGCGAGGTCCGGGCAGATGGACAGGGCCCCTGCCAGAGCGGAGCCCCTCAGAACCCCACCATCGCACACCCCACTCACTCTCCTTCTCCTCCACCATGACGGTGTGGCAGAGGGCCAGCAGCCGCAGGAACTCCCTGGTCACCGGGTCGTCGTTCCGCAGGACGGCCTCCAGGAGCGAGGGGTCGTGAAACTCCGCCTTGCTGTCCGCGTACGGGTTCCAGCTCAGACCGGCCGTCTGCAAGAGGGTGGGCCGGGACGTTAATGGGAGCAAAGTCAAACAGCCAGACGAACCCGGCTCAGCCCCCGGGAGCACCATTCTCTGGAAGGGAACATCTAAGGCCCGTCTACATGGGGAGCTGGGGGTGGGATTCCCAGCCCAAGGAGACACACCCGTGCTAGACCGGAGGGCAGCGATAGCCGCAGGACAGGCCAGCCACACCCAGCCTGTGGTCTCTGACAGGGACGTACTCTGGTTTTGCCCCCCGCCTCCAGCCAAATTACAGACAGGCCCTAAACTGGTTCTGTCTCCCCTAGTGCCCTGTCTCCTACTCTCCATTTCCCCTCTAGTGGGCCAAACGGACCAGGATCTCCGCCTCTCTCTCCAGGAGCTGTTTATAACATATTCAAACATGATTAAGAGATGGCTTTTGATAACTGGCTAATCAAGCTTCCTAGAGCCCAGCCAAGCATTGGTTTGCTTATTAGGGCTGTCAAGCGATTAAAAAATTTAATCGCGATCAATCACGCGATTAATCACGTGCGCCTCCCCTTTGAAACGTCACCGCGGAGTTTCAACGGGGCAGCGCTGCATGGAGCCCGGGATCAGCTGGAGTCCCCAACTGACCCTGGGCTCCATGCAGTGCTGCCTCTTTGAAGCACCACAGCCACACTTCAAAGGGACAGCGCAGCATTAACGCCTGCGATTAATGCGTTAAAAAATGTATCGCGTTAATTCTGGACTGTGTTAATCGCAGGCGTTAACGCATGTCAATTGACAGCCCTGCCTTTAACTGTGGCTTATAACCATCTGCAACACGCACCTCTCGCACTTGTTACGCGCAACATGCCTTGATGTCTAGTAATCGCTTATTGACCCTTTAGCAACCACTTGTAAACGGAGCCTTACTGCAGCGTGTGACAGCAGGCACCACGACGTTGGTATGAGAAGCTATTGACGGCCATGGGCCAGATTTTCCATTGAAAATTGGCCCCTGGTGTCGCCATTCAGCCCACGGCAAAGTGGCTGCAAAATGCTGCCATTCCGAGCTGGGACAATTTCCGAGGCTTTAGCGCCGGTGTAAACGACTGTAGTAGGTACAGGGGAGTGGAGGACTGGGCCCCAAATCTGCTACCCCTTTCCTAGCGCGCTGCTCCCCAGGAATACCGACCCGTCTGGAACCATCACAAGCCCTGACAGAGCAGGTGTTTGGAGACAGTTCCTGTCCTGACCAACTAGGCGCATCCTCAGAGCTGGCCTGAGAGAGGCAAGCCCAGCTTCCTTCTGGTCCCTGGAAGCCGACAATGGCTTAGGTGGTTACTGTGCTAAACACCAGGCATAGGAGGAGCTGGCTGCTGGGCTGGCTGCTATGCAGGGGGAGTCTCCGCTCTGCCATATATAACTGCTGCACACATGGAGCCACAGATGTGCACAGAGTGGAGAGCCCCACGCTCAGAATCCTGGGGTCTCACATCTGGCGTACACACAGAATTTGCACCAGCTTGACTAAAGAGACGCTGTCAAACCAGGGCAGGGGTGGGGGTGGCCACACTCCAGCGACTGAAGCCGCCTTATGGAGCGCGCCCAATCTCCCTCTGGTTTAAAGCGGCGGTGGCGCGTCTGCGCACTACTTTGGGTCCGCCGAGCTAATGTGGTGCAACGTCAGACCTGGAACCCCTGGCAAGTCTGCACGGAGACCGGACCTCGCTCTCCTCCCCCGTCGGCCCGAGGCCAGCGTCGCTCTGCTGATGTCAGCGGAGTCACTCTGGATTTACACCCGCACAAGTGAGATCGGAGTCAGACCTCTTGAGCCTGATGTTCCACTGCCCTGTAAATGACAGCACAGGGGGCAGGGCCAGGGAAAGCCAAGCCAATCTCTCTTTCAGTGGTAAAGTCAGAGTCCTGTAATTCCAAGAGCCTAGAACGGGGCACCTCCCGCCCACTTAATTAGCCTCGTTAGCATCAGTCCTGCAATCGACAGGCATTCCCTCCTTCCCCCCGCCTTGCTTATAAGCATCCTGGTTCTGTTCTGTTATTTCCACTCCAGCTCAGGAAGTGGGTTTTGCCCACCAAAGCTCATGACTCTCTATATTTTTGTTAGTCTCTAAGGTGCTCCGGGACGTCTCGCTGCTTTCCAAGAGCCTGGTGAGTGCAGAGTGGTTGTAAAACGCCTCCAGATCAGAACTCCGGCATTGTACGCCCACGGGGCAGTGGGGTAAGGGACTGCAGATGGCGAATCTGTTGACCTGCCCCTGCCTGACCCCTTGTGACTCCATTCTGAGTGGCATAAACTGCTACCAAGGTATTGAGAAAGACCTGCTACAAAATAAGGGGCCAGTCCCGCTGCTGTTGTCATCAATGGCCATTTGGCCATTGCCTTCAACTGGGAGCAAGTGCTGGCCCTCAGTTTGCCTGGGATAGTTACGCACCGAAGGTTTGTGTTCGCTGTCTGCAGATCCAGCTGAAATGAAAAAGAAACCGGTTAGTAAAGAGCCGGCAGCGAACCCTTCTTAGCGGCGCGATGGTCTGGAGCGACCTGTGACTTTGGGTGCCCAGCTGACGACACCTTGACCTGGCCAACAGAAAACAAGAGGCACCATCCTCTGGAAATCAAGTGTCTCACGTTGGCCTCCCCAAAACCACTGGTCACTTTTGCAAATCTTCCTTCCACTAGTCAGAGAACAATTTTTTCCAGGACCAGTCACCTGCCCTGTTTCTCCCACCTTCACCACCGCCTTGAGGGAGTCTTGGTCTCCCCTGGCTCCCCACTGCCAAGCCCCTGCCCCCCTTCCTGCAGGCTCCAACGGTTACTTTGCAAAATGAAAATCAGTGGCTTTTATTGTATTATCTGCTTCCTTATGCAGAAGGCCTGACAGGCTGGGGGAGGGGTCAATTGGCTCAAAATAAGGGATGTGTTCGGTTGGGTGAAACTTCTCATTGTTTTTCATCTTTGTTTTTTGCATATTTGGCACTGGGGAGGCCACATCCGGAGTTTGTGTCCAATTCTGGGGCCCCCGTTACACAAAGGATGTGGACGCGTTGGAGAGACTCCTGCGGAGGGCAACAAAAATGATGAGGGGGCTGGAGCACTTGACCTATGAGGAGAGGCTGAGGGATTTGGGCTTGTTTAGTCTGCAGAAGAGAAGAGTGGGGGGGGATTTGATAGCAGCCTTCAACTACCTGAAGGGGGGTTCCAAAGAGGCTGGAGAGAGGCTGTTCTCAGTGGTGGCAGATGGCAGAACGAGGAGCAATGGTCTCAAGCTGCAGTGGGGGAGGTCTACGCTGAATATTAGAAAAAACTCTTTCCCCAGGCGGGTGGTAAAGCACTGGGATGGGTTCCTAGGAGGGGGTGGAATCTCCATCCCGAGAGATTTTTAAGTCTCTGCTTGACAGAGCCCTGGCTGGGTTGATTGAGTTGGGGTTGGTCCTGCTTTGGGCAGGGGGCTGGACTCGATGACTCCTGAGGTCTCTTCCAGCCCTGGGATTCTATGATTCTATATTTTTAGCATTAGAAATTCAGACCTCACCTGACCTACTTTCCCTGGGAAACTCTATGGCTGACTAGAGAACTGGAAGGAGTGTGACATTACAGAGACCATGGAGAAGTTAGAGTTACTGGTGACACAAAAGTGATTTTTAGTCTCTCTCCTTAAAGCTCCTTGGGGTTTTCCCCTCCTCTGTTGTTGTCAATGATCCTTTAACACAAAAGTCCTATAAGCAGTCAGGGGAAACGCTCTCTGGGTAAAAGATTCCATGCACCCTGCCCTGCAAGTGATCTCAATTAAGAGCTGAAAAAGCTCCCAGAACCATCAGACACTTCCAGCTAGTCATCCAGCAATACCTGGGGAGACGAGACCTGACAATCTTGATATTTCTAAGGATAAAAACAAGCCTAAAAATAACGTTAAAACTTTAGGGACTTTCTCCATCATAAAAGAACAGCCCCTTTTCTTTCCCTCCTCTGCAGCTCACATTTGAGAAGAACTAGTGAGGTGCAGCAGGGAAAGTCACATTAATGCAGTGGCTCCCAAAATTCCAGACTACTGCCCCCCTTTTAGGGGTCTGATTCGTCTTGCGAACCCCCCAGGTTTCACCTCACGTAAAAACGACGTGCTTACAAAATCAGACATAAAAATGCAGATTTGTCACAGCTAGTCCTGAATAATCGCTTACTTTCTCCCTTTTCCCAACTATTTATCAACTGGACTATTGCGCTTACATTTCAGGGTATGGCATGCAGAGCAGCACAAATAAGTCAGTGTAGGAAATTGACGTTTGTACTGACTTTGCTATGACTTTTTATATCCCCTGTTGTGAAACTAGGTAAAAAGAGGAGTTGATGTCCCCCCGGAAGAGCTCTGCGTTCCCACAAGTATCACTGGTTGAGAACCACTGCAGTAACGCACTCTGGAGCGTCACCGTAAAGCTGCAGACGGCTGGAAGGAATTTATCAAGAGGCATCATTTCTGTGCTAACCTCCTCTCAGCGCTACACGCCACTGATTTGGCAAAATGGATATTTTCTTGAGGAAATTTCTGTTTCTGTTGAATTGGGGGGGGGAGTGAAGGAGGGGTCAAAATCTTGAAAGACAAAAGCTGTTGAGTTTTCAAAAAAAACCCTGAAAAATATGGGACTTGCAGAAAAAAAATTCATTTCCTCTCAAAAAAGGTTTGTGGGAAATAAAATACATTTCCGGCTCCACTCAGCTCTTAATCGGCTACCTCATTTTCAAGAAACACCTTTGCCTGCCACCAGTGTTCCCTCCCATCTTTTCCAGCCATGCGCGGAAGACTTTTTTTAGGGCACCACATGTGCAAATGTGCACCACCAGTAGAAACGCAAACCCTCGCTGTGGGTGCTCTGCTAAACAGCTGGGCAGCATTTGAATTTCTCCTGAGTGGCCGCAGCAGCGCCCAGCTTCCAGGGAACACCGCCTGCCACCTTTCCAGCAGCCTGCCCTCAGTCATCCAGGTCATACGTCATGTCCCTAGTGTCACCGGGCCAGCCGAGGGCCTTTCCAGCAGCCTGCCCTCAGTCATCCAGGTCATACGTCATGTCCCTAGTGTCACCGGGCCGGCCGAGGGCCTTTCCAGCAGCCTGCCCTCAGTCATCCAGGTCATACGTCATGTCCCTAGTGACATCGGGCTGGCCGAGGGCGGCTGTGACAGAAGGGAGAACAGTCAGTTGCTCCAAAATGGCTGCCTTCAGGATGGCTCTGACAGGGAGTCAGGTCTGAAATACACCCCTGCGGCATCTCTCTGGGTGAGGTGGATCCTAGGCAGAGCTTTGGGGCTTGGGTCCTCTCTATTGACTGAGTATTGGCAGACAATCCCCAGCCGCTCTCTTCAGGGGATTATAAAGCGCACTTATTATCTGTAATAATATATAACAATACGTCGGACTGTGGTTGCCCCCAAGCACCCACACCGTGGTTCAGGGCCCAAGAACAGAGTGAGAAGGCAGCCCCTGTCGACCCAACTAGGGTGCTCATATTCCCCAAAGGGAAAAGAAGACAGGGTGTGGGGTCCTCCCAAGTGTCCCCACCTCTGGGTGGGCTGGCCTGAGGCCTGGCCTTCCTTCCCCAGGCAGGGTTGGCATCACTGCTGGCCCAAGCCCTGCGCCCCTCACATGAGGGGCTGGGAGCTCCTCCCGGCCCCCACATGCTGCTCCATTTGTCCTTTAGTCGGCAAGAGCAAATGGGACAAACGCTCACTAGTGCCAAGAATGTCAGGACAGCCAAGACAGGGCTTCAAAAAGGGTCTGTCCCGGCCGACATGGATCATATGGTCACCCTAAGGGCAGGGTGCACCACGCAGCCAACCCTGGTCAGCAAGAAAAGCCGCTGTCCTGGCCAACCAGCTGCCTCACCACATCTGCCACGGCAGCACGTGGGATTCTCCAGCGCCCGGGCCCTGAGGACATCAAAGCCCCTTGTGCGTATTAATGAACTGGATTAAATGACTTGCGCAGCAGGTCTGGAGCAGCGCAAGAAAGAGAACCCAGGGGCCTTGCATCCCACAACTATTCAAGATCAACTTTCCCCAAGAACCACAGAAACCTGCTTCCACTCAGAGGTACCATAGATGATCCCATTGATGCAACATTTCTTGAAGGTCATAATGTTCTGCGTTAAGGTGCCCGTCTTGTCCGAGAAGACATATTCGATCTGGCCCAGCTGGTCATTAAGGCTGGTGCTCCTGGCTTTTGCCGGAGTGTCATTGGCAGGGTAATACATCTCCACGTCCCAGTCGATAAAACAGCTGTTCACCATGTAGACGAATTCCAACCTAGGAGAGCCCAGGGACAGAGACACACAACAGGCATGAGGGTTATTTTAGCCACAGAGTGATGGGTTTTGGGGAATTTCACTGTGTCTTATAGCTCTGAGCCGCTAGGATCCCAAACAATGCGGATCCCTTAGATTGGGGTTTTCACGAGAGCTCGGCATTCCGGGTTGGGAGCAGGTCGGGAGCTCCGCTCCTGAAAATCTGCCCCTAAGGGAAGGTGCTGAGCACCAGAATGGGGTCCCTGAGCATCTGGGAAAGTCTGGCCCTTCATGACGGACTGCAGACCTGTGAAGGTTCAGGTAAGGCGTGGAAGCTGCTTCTGACAAAGCCGATCGCTGGTGCCTTCCCAGATGGGCTGAGAATCTCAAGCCACGGGGTGAGTGAGAGACTGCCAGTCCTTCCTGCCTCTGGCCAGACGGAGCCAGAGATCTTTGTCCCTGCTTCCCCGGGGAGGGAGTGTGCAAAGCACTGGGCAGAGGAGGATGTTAAACCCTTCCAGATTCAGGGACGGCTCAGATCAGATTTGGAGGGGTAGGCAGCGTCACTGTACCCCACTGCTCTCCCATCCCAAGCCTGTGCCAGTGATCACACACCATCCTCCCCACCCTCAGGTTCACATCCAGTTCCCATGCTGACCAGCAAAGGAGTGAGAGCCAGGAATGCTCAGCCTGGCTTGGCCTCCCTTCCCTCTTGTGGGACTCAGTTTCCCCATTCTGTAAAGTGGAGGTAAGGACACTGACTTCACTGGGGCAGGGGAGGAGTCAGTAATGGAGTTATGGAAAGTGCTCTGAACATCCACGGGGCTGTGTCTGAACCGTATTTAGGCTCCTGGCCCTGTCCTCTGAATCACCGCCCATCAGGTAGCGACCAGACATTATCTTCATCGTCACTCAATCGCCGCCGCCTGGCCACCATTCCGGACCACATCGCCCTCCCGCGCGTTTCCCTGGCACCTTGCATCGGCGGCTCCCAAAGCACTGTACTAACATTAACGACTCTGATCATCGCCGGCAGCTCTGTGAGTGAGGACAATGTCACTGCCCCCCCCTTCTTTCTATGGACAATCAAACAGGGGAGACGTGCTCCAAATCACGACAGAGTCGGGAGGAGAACCCAGAGGCAGCCTGGCCCCCACGGCAGGCTGAGCCCGGAGGCTAAGAGACAGCAGCCTGTTGAAGCAGCACAGGCCCCGCCCGGCAGCTCTTACGTGATGTACATGGCCATCGGGATGATAATGCTCAGCAGGATCATGAAGCCCCAGAAGGCGAAGAAGGCCTGCTCGGCGGGGCTGGTGCTCTCATACAAAGCGGAGAGGTAGCTGTGCTCCTTGTGGAACTTCACGGCCCAGAATCCAGCACCCACGGCGAGGCAGAATGACGTAATGGCCAGCATCACGAAGATCTGGGGGGATGGGTAGTTACATTAGTGCAGATGGGCATATAACTAAGGGCGTGAACAGAAAGCTCTAGTGTTACCCCTAGAGGCCAGGCACATGCATCCAGCTCCCACGCCCTGCTCAGACCGATGGCCAGATTGGACATCAGGAAGGAATTTCACCCCAGGACAGATTGGGGGTGAGCTTGGGGGGTCTTGGCCTTGCTCTGCAAGCAGCCTGCGGTGTGGTCACCTTTTGGGATCATCTGGGTGTCCGTCACCTAATCAATTCCCTGCCATTGCAGGGGCTTGGATGCTAATGGCCCCAGGTCTCTCCAGTTCCCACCATGAAGACTGACTAACTAAAGTCTCTGGGCTGAGTGCAGGATTTCTGGGTGAAAATTAACTGTGTGAAGGGACCAGACTAGAAGATCAATGAAACCATGAAACCTGGGACAACCTCCGTGTGGACACTTATTCCGGTATAAAGGGCTGTTTTCCCACTACCGTAGGTCACTTGGGAAGGGGTTTAAACTAAACCCATAAGAGCCACTGCTATACCGAGAGACGTGTCCACACAGCAGGTGGGTTACACTGGTATAACCAGATCTGGAACTGGTAAAATGTTCCCAGGTGGACAAGACCTTCCGCATGAGCTCTCGAGCTTTGTCATGGGGGGGCCGTAGACGGGCGGCTCTTGGGGGAAGAGACTGTCTATTTGGTCTGGGTCTGTGCAGCACCTGGCGCACCGATGCACAAGTGGGCTCCGCAGTGCCCCATCATACAATTAAAATAACAATATCCAATTACACACAGCACAGACACAAACAATACAAAGGCATCTCCGGGGCAGCTCCCGCCCAGTTGTAAGTGCTCAGGCGCAGGCCTGCCCCTCCGTACTCACACAGCGGAGGTGCAACCGGGGCCAGTTTGGCAGAGCACCAGGAGGAGCATGTTTCACGTGCCAGCCCCTTCTCTCAGTGCACCTGGGGAAGGAGCTGGCGCCACATGACCACCCCCAGAGTCCCCCAAGGTCCACAAAGGGGCGCGTAAGAGCTACCCACTCAGCGGAGGAGAGCACAGAGCCAACAACGCATCGTGACTGGAACAGGAGAACGCCGAGCGCTGCCTTGAAACAGGAACATCCGTCAAACAGGAGGCAGGGGAGAGGGGATGGTCATGTGCTGGCCTACTGACGTGGGGGAGGGCAAAGAGCCCAGAGATTCAAGGGGGCCGGGAGCTCCCGGCTGCCGCCACCGCTACTGCAGCAGGCAGAGCCCCGGGTCCCTTTGAACTGCTGCTGAGCACCGCGCTGGGCGCTCCGCGAGCCTCTGAGGGCTGGGGGAGGGGAGGTGTGCTGCGGTCTGACTGCCGAACCCCCCCCCTTTCCGGGGGTGCAGAGATGCCTGCCCCCACTTTGCCCTGGAGCCCACAGGCTGTCAGCTCCCCTGGTTCTATGGTTAGGGCCCCGGGCTATGACTCTGAAGACCTGGGTTTTGTCCCCGTGCCCCCAAAACCTTGGGGACCAATCACTTCCTTGCCCTCTGGGCGGGGAAGCCTGTTTTGGATGCACTACGGTGCGGAAGAGCGCAGATGGCTCTGTCACTAGCCAGGGACCGTGTTATCTCCGAGGTAAACATGCGGCAAGGCCCCGAGGGGAGTGGGTCTCGCGCCAGCCATCCTCCAGGAAGAGCTGTTGTGCCGAGCGTGGAGGTAAATTGGCCTGAAGGGTCATTTGGTTGGAACGTTGCAAACACCTGCCGAGCGGCGCTCAGAAAGCCACTGCTCTAGTCTGTAGCTGCCAACGTAGCAGCAGTAGCACCAAGGTCAGGGCCGCCATGGCTCATCTCAGCGGGGAAGTATTACTAGCAGCTACAGACAGGCCCGAATCAGGGCTGCCGATGGGCGGAGGGGACAAAGGGAGCAGTTGCTCCGGGCCCCAGCCATTTAAAAGGGCCAGGGGCTCCCAGCTACTACTGCGGCAGCAGCTGGAGCCCTGGGACCCTTTAAATCACCACCGGAGCACCATGTGGAACAGTCGGGGTGGCACTGAGGGCTGGGAGGGGAGCCTAGCCCCGCCCCTTCCTTCCGAGGCTCCACCCCATCCAGGGACTGGAGCTGAGCCCCTCCACCTTGACCAGGGCCGGCAAAGTCTGTCACTAGCCCTGACCGAGACCTTTCTTTGGCTCTAAACAAAGGGCCAACGGAACATGACAACACGCTCTCGGTGGGCGTACCCTGCTGATTGCCACCCCCTTAATGTCAAGGGAGCAAAGCTGATTTAGACTTCCTCAAGATCTGGTCTCATTTAATGTTGAGTGCAGTGCCGGGGAAGGGGCTGGTCTCTTTGCTAGCTGAGTGAGTGGGCAGAGGACACCAGGACCAGGGCAGGCCTGGCCCTCATGGGGAAAGGGCCAGCGTGGCAGGCGCTGAGAACGAAACCCTCCCTCCGCAGAACAGGCCCGGCAATGCAAGTGTCCCGGCCGCCCCGACCGCAGCGCCGGTGGAGGCTGGAAGGGAGGGAAGGAACTGCCTCTGGCATCGGTCTCTCTGCCACGGTGCCGTGGGCGAGGCTGACGTCCAGCCCTAGGGGCCAGACTGAGAAGCACCCAGCTCATCCCGCCCAGCAGCTTTCAGATGGTAACGGCTGACCCGGCAGCGAACTGGCTCCCCCCACGAGATAAACGCTCCCCCCGCCTGCCTTCCGCTCCGGACCGGACCCGAGGCGAGCTGCCCGGGCAGGCGGTCACAGCTCAGCTGCGGAAGGGACGCACTCACTATGATCACCAGCCTGTCCATCAAGCGGTCCAGCTTGGTTTTCTTCATCTTGATCTTCCCGCAGTTTTTCATAATTTTGGAGTCAAACCCTGGGCGAGACACATTTTAGAAAGGAAAATAAAATGCGTGGCCCCGGCAATTGTTCAGCTGCTGCAGGATCATGCTGGCTGCATCGCATCCGCTTTGCTCTCCAGATGGAGGGGAAAGTCTGACGCGTGCCCTGCCAGGACAGGAACACACTCCCGGGAAGCTCCTTCCACCAACCCACAGCAGGGCCTCCTAGTTTCATTCCCAGCTCTGCCACCGACTTGCTGGGTGACCTTGAGCAAGTCAATTCACCTTTGTGCCTCGGTTTCCCTATCTATAAACTGGGCATAGATACATGTAGCGCCTCGTGCTGTCATTGGAGATCACCAGTGGCAGGGAACTCTAGAAGTGTTACTTGCACATGGATGGCCAAGCTTTGGATTGAAGGGCTGTGGAAGCAACTTGCCAGCAGCATGTGTGTATGGGCTGAACCTCTCTAATCCGGCACTCTCTGGTCCGGCAACCTCCGTGGTCCGGCATGATTTTAGTTAGTCAAAGTCCACTTCTCATGGGTGCGGCCAAGTTTTCCGCGGTCCCATAAAGTCTTACAGCCACCAGGCTTAGCTCTCAGCATTCTGGGCTGTTGTTTAGCTCTAAGTTACTCCTCCATGTCTTCTCAGAGCCTAGCAAGCAGGGGCAGGGTTGGTAATGCTGCTAGACAATATTGGCCTCCCATGGTCCGGCAAATTCTCTGGTTTAGCGCCGGTCAGGTCCCGAGGGTGCCGGGCTAGAGAGGTTCGGCCTGAGCAAAGAGGCCTTAATGTAAACAAAAATCTGGCCCAGGGTATCGATGGCATTTCGAGTATGCCCATCCCAGCACTTTGGTTTAAGTCAAGAGGAATCACTTGCTTCTGAGGACCCAGCAGTAAACACCTGCCACTGGCCAGAACCATTCTCTCTCCCAGGCTGGGGGAGACCCAACCAAGAGCTGCAGAGCTGGGAACCTCAGGCCCCATGGAGCCCTCAGATCCATGGCTGTGTGACGTCAGGGGACAGTGGCAGAAGCATGTAGCGCCGCCCAGCCCCAGGCTCTGAGCTTTGGGGGAGCCCATGGTGGCTGCCTATGGACAAGACCTTGGGGATTATTTGGGGCTGGTGGCCTGGCAGGGCAGCGGCAGGGGTCAGCCCTCCACCCACCCCACATTCACCATGGGGATGGAGGAGCTGCCGAGCCCCCACGTAATCTCCCAGGCCACATTGCTTGGGGGAGTGGGCTTCGGACAAGGGGTGGAGCGGGGGTGGGTGGGGCAGAGAGGGGTGGGGCTTGGGGCCCTAGCAGGAGGGGTTGCCCCAGGTCCTGTGCCCCTTTAGGGATGGCCCTGGAAGCGTTAACAAGAGGTGTCGCCTTGGCTTCTGTCATTACAGCTGGGATTTAAGGAGCTCTCCAAAAGGCTGACGAACCTTCACAGAGTCAGGCCAGAGGGAAGGTTCTGTCTCCTGCCTAACACGGGCCATAGATTCCCCCGGTAATTCCCGTCTCAGGCCCATATCTTGTGCCTGAGCTGCAGCCCAGTTCTGGAAAGATGCCTGCTTTTGCTTTAAAGACTCCGTGATGGAGACTCCAGGGCACCCCGGGGTCAGCAGGCCCGACGGTTAATTACTCTCACATAAAAACATGACTTATTTCTAGCCTGAACTGATTCCCGCCCATCCACTAGCCACGGAGCCTTGTTATGCCTTTGTCTGCTAGACAAAAGCAGCCCTCTGCTATCAGAAATCTTCCTTTGTAGGTACCTGTAGCCCAGGATCAAATCACCTCTTAGCCCCTCGCTGACACATGGATTGGGTTTCCTAAGGCCCTCCCTGAAAAGCAAAATCCAAGGGAGCTGGAGGATGTTTATGTAACAGTCAGTAACCCAGGGCAGGTGTTTGCATGACCAGCAAGGCGGCTCCCATGAATGAGAACAGCACCTGCCGTTACTCTTGTTACAAGAGCTACCACCAGTCCGCTGGAGAAGCACCGGGAACGAACGTCCAACCGGTCTGGATACTATTTTGCAATGCTCTGGCGGCTCCTCGGCATGTGTGGAAGCCACGCACCTGTATAGTGTGTGAACGGGGTGCCAGCACCGTGGGAAAAGGAGTGAAGTTTGGCTGAGGGGTTAAAAACAGAGGCCAGGTCTACGCTAGGGGGAAAGTCGATCTCCAGCTCCGAGAATAGCATCCTGGAGTCGATGTACAATAGGTTGAATTTCCTGGTTGAATTTTGGCATCCCCACTGCGGGAGGTCAAGGGGAGAAACTCTCCTGTCGACTTCCCTTACTCCTCGTGACCTGGTGGAGCGCCGGAGCCAACAGGGGCATGATCTGCGGTCGATTTAGCGGGTCCTTACTAGACCTGCTAAATCAACCCCCGGGAGATGGATCTCTGGAGCATGGATCTCCTGGCAAGTGGAGACAAGCCCTGGGAGGCTATGCTGGTTGCAGCAAGTCCAGTCCTTCTGCAACAGCCTGTGCTTGGGGCTTCCCAGGAAGACAGGAACCCATCTACCAGCACTGTGCTGCCCCAGCCAATTACGCTAAATGCCTGCGGGAGAGAACTAGACCTCTCGGGCCCATCCAGTGAGCAGCTTACGCCCTGGCAGTGCCTTTGGCCGGCTGCCTTCAAGGGAGCTCTGCTGAACGCATTTCAATGGTGCTAGGGCTGATTTACCCCAGCTGGCCCATTGTATCTCTCTGCCCTTTTGTCCCTGCCCCCTCCAGGGGCTGGGCAGGGCGGCGCTGGGGCTGCGCAAGCCGCTAGCACTCACCCGCATAGATGACGAGGCCATAGCAGACCTCAGTGTTGCGTATCCGGCAGCCACGCAGCAAGATCTTCTCGCTGTCCAGTGAGTACTTCTGTCCCCTCCACTCCAGCGTGCCGATGAAGCTGTGCATGCGGCTGTTGGGCTCCTCGCAGGTCACTTTCCCTGGGAGCCAGACAGCAAGGACGGTCTGCATCACGCCTGGGCTTTCTGGGGGAACAGCCTCCCCCATCCACCCACCCCCTGCCTGAGCAGGGTCTCTGGAAGAAAGTCAGGCCGGGGAGAGAAGGGACTGGCCCAGGTTTGCCAGGGAATCGCAGGAGGGCCTGTGACCAAGGGGTGGCAGTTGACGGGGGCTGGGACATGGGAGCATGAGCTAGCACAGTGATCTCACGGACAGGCCTTAGGCATCAAAGCACCGGTCAGACATTAACCCCTTCATCCGCAGAGCCCCAGCTTTGCGGTAGCTCCAGCTTTGGGGTCCTCAGCATTGTCTCGCAGGGCACACTGAGGCTGCCCGGGAGTGGAACAGCTGGGAACAGAACCCACAGAGTCCTGACCCTCACAAGCCATTGATGGTCTTGGCAGCGCTGTGGGCAAGAATGAGGAGCAAGGATCTGAGGACATGGCTGAGCACAACCCCTGAAAACTGAAACCTAAGTCCAGGGGGAAATGGGTGGGGCTTGGCCCCAGGGGCGGGGCCTCAGGCGGAAGGGGCGGGGCAGGGGTTTGCCTTCCCCAGCTGGGCTTTCGCCTGCCGCCCACAAAGCAGGGGTTGACTATTTTTATCCCAATACACAATGTACCGGGTTGGAGTCCAAGTCTGATCTCAGTTACGCTGCTGTAAATTCACCGCAGGCAGAGCAGTCCGAGGGGCAGAATGCCCACCAAGGCCCCCATGACCTCCCCTTCTGTCTCTCTAGTCTGGAATCTAGCTGGTTCCTTCACCGCAGCCTCTGAGAGCCCCTCTGCTGGGAAGGGGCCTGCAGGGAGCCAGGCAGAGCCCTCGGGGTGCAGAGCTGGCCGGGGGGGAGGGGGGGCTGCACAATATAGCCCTTGCAGCCTCAAGGCCAGGCAGCGATGGGACCACTGCCTGGCTCCACCAGCTCCCACCCCCTGGCACCAAGAGGAGTGAATCTGGCCTCCCACAGCAGGTCAGCAGTTTTTCAGTTCTATTCTCTCGGGGGGTTATACTGTCCGTGGCATCTGCACCCCACCCCCCCAGCCGCGCCTTCGCCCTGCGCGACAGCAGCCACCTCTTGGGCTTTCGCTCTCTGCTCCGGGAAGAGGCACAGGCTGTGGGTGTTTCATGGTGGCAGGGTGCTTAAGTAACTATCCCCACTGCGCGGTGTCTGGATTGGAGCAGGCAAGGTGGGCCGGTCTGGAGCAGGACAGTGGCAGCCCTTAGGCCCCAGGGGACTCATCCCCTGGACCAGCTGCAGAAAAGATTCTGTCTCCGGCACAGCCGAGCTTTGCCCTTCCTGCCCACAGCTCCCTAGCACCAGCAGGGCTGCATGCTTGGAGTGGGGGGGAGCACGTGGCCTGGCTCCTGTGGGATACTCACCGTCAAAGGCAGCCATGCTCGCCTCATTCACCAGCTCCTGGTGTGTGGCCAGGAGGGCCTGTCTGAACTTCAGGTTGGTTTCCCTGAAAAGGAGAACAGAGCTGAAACAGTCTCAAGGGAAATGATCTAGGGATCAGAGTGGGCCACGAGCTAAATAATCATCAAGAGTGTGAGACGGATGCAAAAAAAAAAAAAAGTTAACGCCATTCTGAGCTGCATTAGCAGGAGTGTTGTGAGAGAGACCCGAGAAGTCATTCTTCTGCTCTGCTCTGCTCTGCGCTGATTGGGCCTCAGCTGGAGTCGTGTGTCCAGTTCTGGGCACCACGTTTCAGGAAAGACGTGGAGAAATTGGAGAGGGTCCAGAGAAGAGCAACAAAAATGATTCAAGGTCTAGAGAACATGAGCTAGGAGGGAAGATTGAAACAACTGGGCTTGTTTAGTTTGGAAGAGAGAAGACTGAGAGGGGACATGACAGATTTTTAAGAGCAGGTTAGACCGACACTTGATCTAGATGGTGCTTGGTCCTGCCATGAGGGCCGGGGACTGGACTTGATGACCTCTCAGGAGTCCTTCCAGGTCTATGGTTCTATGAAAAGCAGGGGAGGCAGTGATCACTCCCCTATTGCAGGAGCTCTTGATCTTTCCAGACTACTGGGCCCCTGGCTGGAGGCGGATTTGTCTCACATATCCCAAGTTTCATCTTGCTTGAAAACGCCTTGCTTACAAAATCAGACATAAAAATGCAGCCAAAGCAATGGGGAGTCCTGGGGCACCTTACCGACTGACACACTTATTCAATGTATTACATGTGTTACATTTATTAACACATTTATGACGTGTTAAGGTGCCGCAGGACTCCGAGTTGGTTTTGGTGATACAGACTATCCCAGCTACCCCTCTACACACACAGCAGCGTTACAGCACTCTCTCACTGAAAAAAATGGCTTGTTTTCTCATGTTCCCCTTATCATTATAAAATAAATCCAGTGGAATATGAATATTGTACTTACATCTCAGTGTAGCGCATAAAGAGCAGTATTAACAAGTCATTGTATAGCTCGTACTTACTTAGCTGGTGCCTTTTACGTGGCCTTGTGTAACACTAGGCAAATATGCATTGATGTACCCACTGGAAGACCTCTATGAACCCCCAGGCATACACATGCCCCTGGCTGAGAACCACTGCCCTATTGTGCTAGGGCTGGAGAAGCGGGCGAGGGAGGTGCTAGTAATTACTGCGCTGTATGTAGCATCCAAAAGCCCCAGCTGAGATCACAGCCCTGCTGTGCAGTGAGAGACAGTCCCTGACCCGAAGAACTTACCCTCTAAATGCACCAGACAGCCTGGGGCCGGGGGAGGGGGGAGCAAGGATCGTTATTCCCATTTTACAGATGGGGAACCAAGGCCCAGAGAGACAATGCGTTGCCGAGGCCAGGCTGCGGATGCTGCAGCAGTGAGACCGGGGCCGGGGGGTGTCCCAGGATGGGCTCGGGCACAGGGCTGAGGGGCAGGTTTGCAGGTGGGCTGGCCAGCCGGGGAAGGCTGCAGATACCGGTGGCACAGACGCTCACACAGTTACAGTCACACTGAGCAACAGCCGTTCCTGTTTGGCCCCGGGAAATTCCCCCACGAGTCCGAGCCGGTCAGCAGGGTTCCCTGTGAGCGGGGCACTTGTGCGGCCACTCAGCAGAGGTTCCAATGCCGCCCGGCTGAGGAGCAGAGCGCCCACGGCTGGGTTTGTGTTCCTATTGGTGGTGCACACTCACATGCTGCGGCACACATACAATTCATTCCACACATGGATGGAAAAAATCTGCACATGAATGGAAATGATTAGAGGGAACATTGGTGGCCAGCCCTACTGCTTGGGCGTCCCTCTCCAGCCCAGTGCCCAGTCCAGAGAACAGCCAGGCTCAGTTAGCGTCTCTCATTTGGGCCCCTCCTCTCTGGCTCTTCCCGCCCCCGTAAGTCCCACACCGGCCTGCCCTGTGTACGGCAGACATGGCTGGTTCCACATGCAAACGGTCCCCGAGGCTGCTTTCCAGCCCCCTGCTGCCGTGTGGCTCCTACTCCCAGGACTGGCCTTACCATGAGGCAAACTGAGGCGGCCACCTCAAGGGCCAGACTGCGGGGAGTGCCACTAGGACTCAGAGTGTAGAAAATTGTGTCTGCTGCTGGTGCATATGGGGGGTGACATTTGAGCTCCCTGCCTCAGGTGCCAAAGTGTCGTAGGCCAGCCTTGCCTGCTCCCCAAACTGAGCCCAGACTGGTTCAGGCCCATTCCTTCACCCCGCCAGGGGAAAAGACGTACAAAGGGAAGAGGCCGGGCAGGAAACATGGCCCCTGCTTAGCCAGGAGAAGGGGGGGTACGCAGGGAGGGGGCTGATGGAAGTTGTAACCCCCGCTTTGCAGAGGCAACACACCCCGTTTTGAATTTGGGGTGCCCCACTTCAGAATCCCTCGGGGCAGCGCCCACCCCACCTCTGAAACCCAGGCCCAAGGTGCCCCCAACCAGGCCCCCAAATACAGAGGCTTCAGGATGTTGGCCAAGGCGTCTCTGGTCCCAGCCGGTGGCTGCAGCGCCTCCCTCTCCTTACCCATCGATGTCGGCCGTCTCCACGTAGCACAGGCTGCTGGGCTCCGAGCTGGACAGCAGCAGCAGGTCGGCCTTTCAAAGCAACCCAAAGAGACAGGGCCTCAGAGAGGTTTCCTGGCGAGGCTCCCTCCTTCCCATGCCCCCGCAGGACCTCTGAGAGAGGGGCCCGGCCCGCCAGGCGGGGCAGGCTCACCGGGACGATGCTGTCCTTGCGCAGGCAGACGATGTCCCCGACACAGATGTCCCGCCATTTCTGCCAGCGAAAGCTGCCAGAGAAGAAGGAGCAGCTCAGGGGGCTGGCCCGGGTCACTGGCGCAGAGCCGACGGCCCTGGAGGCCTCCGTTCACGAGGCTGGGGCAGCTCAGAGTAAGTTTCACTACCACCTCCCGTGGCACCTCGACCTGACCTCCGGGGCCCTCAGTCTCTGTGGCCCGTCCAAATCCTTGCACCCCGCTGAGCCTGCCAACGTGGAGGCCATGAGCCCCCCCCCAGTACCTAGCAGGCAGCCATCGAGGGCAGTGATGTTTGGCCATTAATGACCGGGGCTCAGATGGGATGTTTCAGTCCCTTCTGCGCCCTTCCTCCTCCAGACAGGAGCAACTTGAAGGCAGGATGTCACTCTGCAACGCCCCCTTTGGGCGTCCAACTCGGCCCGGGAAAGGAAACACTCCCTTAGGACAGAGGGAGGGTCACGTGGAGATCTCAGATCCCACTTCTTGGCGGGGCTGGGATGAGTTAACGCCAAGGATGGAGCAAAGGAGGCCTGCCCCAGGCTGTGGGTAGGTGTCTCTGTGTGGGGGAGCTGCAACACAACCACTTCTCTGAGCACAGCTGCTAAACGGGGGAACCCTCTGAGCTCAGCCTACACCCCAGAACCACTGCGCCCCCCCACGTCTTCTTCAAGCACATCTGGGAGGAGAACGTGGTGGCAGAGAGAGAGTTTTCGTCTCTAGCTTCCAGCCGGAGCTTTCTCGAGGCCCCTAACCTTTTCCCCACCAAGATTTCGCAGGGCGTGCTGTTGATCACCCAGTCACTCCGGTGTCGGGCCTGCAGGAAAAGGAGAAAAGACACGGACAGGCCATGTGGTGCTTCCCCATTCGCCAAGGCTGCGGGAGAACATTCCTGTCCAGGAGCTCCGGCCCCCCAGCAAGGTGTGACAGCTCGTGGCCAGGCTGCAGGCATTAGCCAAGACCTGACAATTGCTCGGCAGGAGGTCGGACTAGTTCACTTAGTGCGACTCACAATAAGGGTGTGTCTAGACTACATGGCTCCGTCGATGGAGCCATGTAAACTAGTTTACCCCGATATAGTCAATGAAGCGGGGATTTAAATAATCCCCACGTCATTAAAATAAAAATGGCCGTCGCGCTGTGCCGACAATCAGCTGATCCGGCATAGCGTGGCAGTCTAGACGCGGATCGGTTGACATGGAAGCCTTTGTCAACCGCTCCCTTATGCCTCATGAAATGCTTCCCTTGTCAACCGATCCGCGTCTAGACTGCCGCGCTGTGCCGGATCAGCTGATTGTCGACACAGCGTGGCGGCCATTTTTTATTTTAATGACGTGGGGATTATTTAAATCCCTGCTTCATTGACTATGTCGGGTAAACTAGTTTACATGGCTCCGTTGACGGAGCCATGTAGTCTAGACACACCCTAAGTGTTCATCTTAGAGCTACGTAATAGTGTTACAATCCTATCAAATGTCTGTACATTGCTGCAGGCCCCAATCTGATCTGTAATGGCTGGATTCTGGGCTACTAGGAAACACGTACGTTTTGCTTAATAACTTTGAAAAGTTTTGCTCTAAACCAGCAAACCCAGAAGGGAAGCGTGTTCATCTCCACCCCTCCCCGGGCAGCCAGAAGACCTATCAAAAGGAGATCCTCCATCGCGGAACATCGCAATACAGAGAACTGATGAATAGCCCTTAGCAACGCTGCGTCCAAGGAAGCTCGTCCTATGGATTTGGAGGCTGGATGATGGAAATAAAACAAAGGCCCAAGACCATTTTCCATCTCTTTGCTGTTTGAACGCTGATGGGGCCAAAGACACTAGCAAGCCAGAGATCCCCAGGGGTTCCCTGGGGGTCCGCCCTTGAAAGACACTTCGAAGTGACCAGTCACTACAACTCTGTCCCTTTAGACTGCAACTCTTCTGGGCATATGTTTGCTTGCTCAAATTAGCAAATAACTCTCTGATTTCTCTCTCCTCGTTAATAAACTTTTAGACGGTTGATTACAGGATTGGCTCCAGGCACTGTCTTTGGTGTGAGATCCAGGGGACCCACTGATCTGGGGTAAGTGACGGGTCTCTTGGGCCTGGAAGCAGCCCGAACGGTTTATGATTTTTTGGCGTAAAGTGACCGTTTATCGCTAAGTCCAGTTTGCCTGGGCGGCAAGATAGACTGGAGCGTCTAACGGGACCGTCAGTGACCCTGTGTAAAACTGTGACAGTGAGCCAGGAGTTCACATTTGGCACTGGGCTGGCAACATCTGATTTTGACAGTCCGCCCAGACAGAGGCTCTCGCGGTCATGCGCCGGTCCTCGCAGTGTGACGCGAGGCATGCACCGTGCGCTGGGAGGAAGAGGCCCCGTCGGTACGTCTGTGGATCTAAGAGCACAGCCATTGGCAGGGACCCCGAAGAGCAGGAGAAGCGAGTGGGTTAATCATGGAGAGGCCAGAAGAGAAGAGCCCAGTTACTCCTTCTCCTCCAAAGGGACAGTGATAGATAGGCCCAGGCATTGCCTCTCTAGCCATGCCAGCCCTGGGCCCCTTCCTGGATTTCCAGCCCTGGACACTGAACGCATACTCACAATGTCATCAATCAGGTCCCGCAGGCCTCTGATGAGGAGGAGGCAGCTGAGGGGCAGCAGGAGGGTGAACCAGGGCAGGGTGGAGATTTCTGGAATGGTCTGAAATGGGAGGAACACGACATCACTGGGGGGGGAGTACCAGACACAGCCGTCACCCCCGCCCGAGGCACTGACCCTTCCTTGAGGGGCGGAAGAGTTGAGGTAACTCCCCCACCTGGCCTTCTATGGGAGCCCATTGCCTGGGGCCATCCGGGAGCAGGCTAGCAAAAGGAAATCAAAGCACTGGATGTGGCAGACATGGCTCCAGTTTGACTCCCATCGCCTTTGGAGCTCCTGCCCAGAGGCTTTTATTTTGCTTTCAGTTCAGCTCATTGCAGTTTAGCTTAAAGATCTTCCTCATCCACTCACAGGACATCAGGCAAAGGGCTTGTCTACCTGGAGCGTGAGCTTGGTAAGTAACATGCCAGGTCTGGCCAAGGGCCAGGCATCAGCTGACAACTGATACACTCACACCTGGGAGCCAGGCCAGGTCATTTCCAGGTTAGTGGAGTTCAAAGTCAATGCTAAACGCATAAGGATGTGTTTAAACGCCACGAAAAACGGGTGGGATGTTGCAGGCATTGGTTTCCTCTAGCTGTACCCTATTATCATAGAAGCCTAGGGTTGGAAGAGACCATCCAGTCCAACCTCCATAAACAGGCAATAAGGATGGGATTTGAACTGATGCATGCAAAGCCCAATGGGTTAGCAGTCCATTATAACGTAAGAATGCTATGCACCCCAGTATTTAAGTACCTCACCAAACAAAGCAAAGCCTGGTATAATGCAAATGAAGGACTTTAACAGGAGAGTATTATTTCTTGCTCATTGAAAGCAAGGCCACATCTATACTTCTGATGTTGGAGAGCGATCATCTGGCATTTGATTTAGCAGGTCTAGTAAGGACCAGCTCAATCAAACGCTGAGGGCACCCCGGAGGGCACCAGTACTCCTCAATTAGCAAGGAGTAAGGGAAGTCGACCGGAGAGTTTTCTCTCACTGTGGAGATGGCGCCAAGCTCAATTTAAGGTATGTCAACTCTAGCTACATTGTTTCTGTAGCTAGAGTTATGTACCCTAAGCCAACCTTCCAGGTCTAGTATAGACCTGGCCCAAGTGGTCACAGCTCCTTTGTTACACTGTCACCCTGTGCCCATCTTGGGGCGCTGGCTTGGGCTGGACTAGCACCGCCCCCTCCCCCCCCCCAGCGAGATCTCACCTGCAAGAGGATGACGAAGAGGAAGTAGAGGTTGGCCAGGCGGTGGAACTGCTCGTAGAGGTTGAGCGGCAGGAAGGTCAGGACGTTGTACTTGGCTGTCCGGATGGCGTTATCCTGGAAGGAGCATTTTAAAAACTGACATTGCGGGCTCTCTCTCGGGATGGGCCAGAAGTAGGGTTGGGGCAAAGGAGGGTTTCCTGCCACCCACTGGGATCTCACAGGGCAAAGGCCATCCCGACGAGGCATCCCCTTCTTCCAACCCCAAAGGCCAGATTTGCCCTGCAGGGGGGCTGCTGGGCCAGGAGGTACCAGGGGTCTCCACCAAGGACTAGGGTGTACCGTTGAAGCAGAGTTCCTTGCCCTCACCCCCACCTAGGCTCTGCAAACCTGCCTCATCTTTTGCACCAATGCCAAGCCCGACCATGTCACAGGGGGACCATTCCACCCCTGCTTTGCACCAAGGGAGCGCAGGGGCAGGGCAATTAAGAATCAACCCCTCACTCCTCATGACCCAGGTTAACAAAGGTATTTAGGTGCCTAAACCCCCTTGAAATCAATGGCAATCAAGAGCCTAAATACCTTTGAGCCTCTGGGCCTATCAGCCCATCTCCCATCCTTACTCAGGGGAGTGCCCGTCCAGCTGGCCTTGTGGCTGACGCCAGAGGCTGAACCGGGGACCTCCAGAGCTAAAGGCAGATGTTGCTGAGCTGAGGAGCCAGGCCAAGCAGCAGACACACGGGGCTCAGGCACAAAGGGGGACGTGTAACACCCAGCGGAGCGAAGGGAGCCTGCCTTTACCAGGGAGCACTGTCAGGACCCTGCTGGACTCCACGCACAAGTCTCGTGGCTCCCTCAAGCCCACAAAGCCACAGCTCCCTCTAGGAGGTTGCAATGGCCCAATATGCTCTGGACAGTGCCTGGTGAACACAAGGCCGGTCCCATCCTCCTCATGTTGCACTGGGCCCTTGCGGAAGCCATGTTTCCAGTCAGCCTCTCTGGAGACCTGCCTGCTCAGCCCCTGCCCTCCTCACAGGCCACGGCCAAGCAGCTCCGGCTGGGAAATCGGTGAGACGCAAGCAGCCAAAAACGAAAAGCCCAGGCTTGTGGCCAGGTGACTCACCGCGTACTTCTCCCTGGTCAGGCAGAAGGCGACTCTCTTTTTTGAACTGCTTGTGATAGGCTCGGTCGTTGGCCTTCACCTCCCAGGTGAAATCTGGAAAAGCAGCCAAGCAATGAGCCCTCAGCAACTCCATTAGCCAATCTCTAGGCAAGCGTCTCCCGCCCGTGGGGAAATGAAGCAGGACGAGGACTGGTGGCAGTCCCCTGAGGCCCCCCAAGGACACTTGGGTACTGCTTGTGTAACCCACACACCTAGGGCTTGTCTAGACTATGGGGAAGATTCGAAAGAGGATATGCAAATTCTGTGGGAATTTGCATATCTTCTTCCGATCTCACTTTCAAAAGCTGAGCTTTCGAAAGTGAAAGTAGTTTAGATGCAGCTTTTTTGGCAAACCCCCCCTTTGTCGAAAAGCTGTGTAAACCCCATTTTTTGAGGAAAAGCGGCTTTCTGACAAAGGTGGGGGGGGGGGCGCCAAAAAAAGCCGCCTCTAAACTACTTTCACTTTTGAAAGCTCTGCTTTCGAAAGTGAGATTGGAAGAAGATATGCAAATTCCCACAGAATTTGCATATCCTCTTTCAAATCTTCCCCATAGTCTAGACATAGCCCTAGTGTGGTGCACTGTCCGATGAAGTGGTACCTAGACCACAGCAACAGCTAAAACCAAGAGACCTCTACAGCATGGGCTGAGAGGCAGCTGGCTTTTTAGCTCAGAGGGTAGAGGCTCCTATGTTAAGCTTGCAAGGTCACAGGTTCAAATCAACGTGGTGACGGTCGTACTTGCTAGGGACATGATTGGCTTTCCCAGAAAAGCAGGATCTTGGGACCCCCTGGAAGAGGCTACAGGGTTGGGGGGGGCTTTGGGTCAACTGGAGCAGAGTGAGAGTCTCTTACTGGTATGGACAACCCCACCCCTGGTGTTTCTTTTGCTCCTCACCAATATTCCTGCTAATCTTCCATCTATGTGCAGATTTTTTCCATCCGTGTGCAGAATAAAATTTTTCTGTTCACTGAGGCGGATGTGCACCACCACTAGGAACACAAACCTGGCTGGGGGCGCTCTGCCAATCAGCCAGGTGGCATTGACTCTCTCCTCAGCGGCCGCACAAGCACCCAGCTTTCAGGGAACACCGCTCCTCACTAACCTAGATTGCGCCCAGCCTGGTACAAGGAGACAGAAAACACCAGAAGCCTTCCCATGCCGCTCACCCTGCTCCGGGGCCCATGCCAAGCAACCCAGACAGACCACCTTGTACTGACCTAACGGCTTCTTATTCCCATTCAAGTAGCTTGCCAGTGACGCCTGACTGGACATGCTGCTGGCGGAGCCAGGATCTAGAAAGCAAAGGAACCAAACAGCTTTACGATAAGAAATAACAATCATAGCAAAGGGTGGGTTTGATTGAAATCACTAGTCAGGAAGACTCGATTCCATCATGGTTTTCTACATAAAAGTGCATCCCAGTGAGAGAATAGTATGGTAGAGCTCAAACCAATGAAGGCTACACTCAGAAAGACCTCAAGACTTCTGGAATATGCTTCTCAAACAGCTTCACTTTTTAGTTTCTACTGCCTGTCCCACCCTCCTCACATTTAGCGCCAGACTTCTTCTCCTTGTTCAGAGCTCGGCCCCTCCCAGCAACCTTCTGTTCACTGAAAATTTGCACTTTTTTTTGTGTCTACACAGCGGGGCTATTTTGGGATACTGGAAGTTTCCCAAAATAGCAATTCCGAGTCTTCAAATGTGCCCATTATTTCGAAATATATTTTGAAATAAAGGGCGTGCTATTCTGGCGTCCCTGTAACCCTCGTTCCAGGAGGGTTAAGGGACTTGTCGGAATAGCGCTTCAATAGCAATTGCATAGCTTATTTCAAGGTAAGGGTGCAGTGTAGACGCACCCTTAGAGAGAGAGAAGGGATTGACTCTGTGTACACACATTTACAGAGGGACACTAGGGTTGAAGTTGTGACGTAGTGTGAGTGACCTCCACTGGCTGCGGTCTGCAGCACGGCTCAGCAGGGCAGAGGAGGGTCATTATGCAAAGAGGGTCTCTCAACCTGTCTGACCAGCTACCCCCCAGAGAGAGAGACAAAGGAAGGGGGAATGCGGCCCTGGCTGAGGGCAGGGCTGGAAGAGTGGGTTAGTTTCTGTCTGGGATCATGGAGGAACCAGCCTAAGCCAGGGGCTGGGATTTAGGGGCCCAATCTCCCCCATCGCAAGGGGGGCTGAGGCATCCTAGACCTGCCCTGTAACCAGATTACATCGGTGCTGTGCTGTGCTGTGCTGTATCCTGGAGAAGGAATAAACTCCCTCCATTCTACGGGCTGGTGGAGTCTGTCCGTGCCATTACGGGGGTGCAGGAGTCAGGGGACCCCAACGCATCGTCACAGAAGTCTGCTATTTCTCACCTCTATATATTTATTTATTTAAAACCATTTTTGCTCTTAACAAGCATGTTATCTCTGGAGACACAAATCCACAGTTTGAGAACTGCAAAACTAAGCATTTCTGATGGTATCTTTTCGACTGAGCACTGAGTCCCATTGGGTAGATAGAAAGATTAATCTAAATAATCTGTACAGAAGCCTCTGGAACCCCATAAGATTGGGTCCCTAATCCATGAACTATCGGAACTCATTTACAAAACTTTTCCTAAACATTACATGATTATACTGTCCCATACTGTAGAATTAGAATTTATAATCCCTATTCCATGATGAGATATCTTTGAGCTATTATGTATCTTAATTAAAATTATATTTAAATCAATTTTTTTAAGGAAAAAAACCGGATTTAAATTAAAAATTCTGATTTTTTTATTTTAAAAAAATCATTGATTTTTATCCACCCTGGTTTTATATTTCTACAGCTCTTTTCCTTTCATGGGATGGTAACACAGTTTCACAGTGCTGCTCTAGTTCTGTAAGCTCGTAGGGGCTGATGCCCCAGAATGATTGCATCATTACCAGCCCACAGTGAAGTAATTTCCTCCTGACCCCAAACAGCTTCTGTCCTGAAGCCTCAGAGTGGCTAGATTTTATTACCCCAGCACATGTAAATACACATTATCCACGCAGACGTCCAAGTCTTCTTAATTAACTCCTTGCCTCCGTTTGTCTCCCACAGCAGGTTTATTATGTGTTGCATGAAAAAGTATTGTCTTTCCATCTGTTTAAAAGACGATACCTTTTCATTTCAACGAGGGCCAGCAATCAATCCCATTTGTTACGCTACATTCTTCCATCACATTTCCTATTAATTGCCGTTCTGAAGAAAACAGTCACAGGGCCAAATTCTCTGCTGGAGTAAGCTGATGCCAGTCCAGCTGGCTTGAAACCACTTGTGGCAAGGCGAAATCTCGTTCCGCAGCATTCATTTCTTTCGTTGAGGCTTTGAGTCATTTTCACGGCCTTGTCACCTAGAGGCGGCATTCAGAACTGACTCAAAGTTCACTTCTAAACTTGTCCAGAGTTCATTAATTTTTGCATCTCGGCATGCTGCACTCTTTAGCCCTTAAACACTGTGCTGGCTTTGTGTGTGAGTAAATGAGTGATCTAGTGCCCCAGGAGCTGGCCTGTAGAAATCAAATGGGTTCTCCGAGCAATGTTCCCTCTAATCTTTTCCATCCACGAGCAGATTATTTTCCATCTATGTGCAGAATAATTTTTGTTATGTGCACCAAAGTATGTGTGAATGTGCGCCACCAGGAGAAACAAAAATCTAGCCATGGGCACTCTGCTAATCAGCTGGGCAGCATTGGAATGTCTCCTGAGAGACCACAAAAGCACACAGCTTACAGGGAACACTGCCTGCGACTAGTATCAATTACAGGACCTCTAGTCTAGCTTAAGTAGAAGCCTGTATGTTTAGAGCCAAAGTACCAGGGTTCCTCTCGTGCATGTGCAGACTGTACTGGAAGAAGCTGACTTTCCATAGTGTTGAGTGATCCAAGTGCTGTCCATGTGAGCTCCTAGACTTCCGTCCAGTTACCAAGGCATTGAGTCCGATATCTCACATTTGATGAGAGCATCTCTTCTGGATCACCTCTTCTGATCCAGGTGGCATCAAGAGATGGAAAATCTGTCACATCCCTGTGGTTAATTGCAGCTTTGCAGCTCATGAGTTCACTACAGCGATTCAGACTTCGCAGGGACAGGAGTCCCAGTGAAATCAAAGAGCGGGTATTGCCTAAAGAAGAGCTCCAGGATCGGGCCCGATGTTGATGCAGTTTTCTCTGGGATGAGGTGAGCAAACCTGTACTTAAGAGGAGGCCAACAGCACTAAATTCACACAGCAGCTTCAGCCGCCCTAGATTATCTTCTAGCCCCACCTCAGTCCAACCCCAGCTGCCCATAACAATTCCTAGATCTTTTCTCTCTCAAGAGATTACAAGAAATCCTTTGGGGTCATCAACATCTAGGAAAAACTCTGTCCCCTCCTGCGATACCACCCAAGTGTCTGCCATGCCCAGAGAGCAAACACTTCCATCAGTTAGAACACTGCCCGGATGCCCAGTAATCCAAAAACCTTCCACATAGGGATGTGGTGGAGTTTAATTATTGTTTGTGATCCTTAGATGAAAGGAGCTAGTGAGGTGTGAAGGGTTAATTATCTCATTAGTTAATAATTCCACCAAAAAGTCTTCCCTGTCATTATTTTTTGTCCCTTCCACTTGATCACCTCTCTTCTTTCCTTCTTTTTCTCTCGTTTTTTCTAGCAGTCTCTCTTTCTCTCTCTCTCTCTCTCCCCCTCCCCACGTTTCTCCTCTGCCCCTCATTCTGATTACAACACAGTTCGATTTACTTTGATGCTAAGTTTGCCCCTAACATAACGTGGGCAAAAAACACTTTAGAGAGACACTCACAACACCCCTGTGGAAGGGCAACATCTGACAATCCTAGAGCCAAACTCACCCAAACTTTGGGAGAAGTCCGCTCTCTGTTGCTCAGCTAGAGTCCTAGCATGACCACAGGCCGGGGTCCGTACAAACTTGCACCAAAATAAGCAAATCCATTTTAATTCACCCCTTTTGTTATCAAAACAGGACACTCTTACTTCAAAATAAGCATCCACAGACAGAGGCTACGTCTACATTGCATCCCTCTTACGCAAAAGCCTATGCAAATTAAGCGTGGATTAGCATATTGCCATGCTTCATTTGCATAATTAATTAGGGGCCGTTTTTGTGCAAGAGGCTTTTGCGCAAAAAGGAGCCATCCACACAGCTCCTTTTTACGCAAAAACCCCCTCTTACACAAGAGCCGTTCTTCCTCATTTTTTCAGGAAGAACGGCTCTTGCACAAAAGCCTCTTGCCCAAAAACGGCCCCTAATTAATTATGCAAATGAAGCGCGGAAATAGGCTAATCCATGCTTCATTTGCATAGGCTTTTGCGCAAGAGGAATGCAATGTAGACGTAGAGACTTTCCTACAAATCCCAAAGGTGTGAATTAACACCCAAACTTAGGGAATTCCCGTGTAGTGCTGGACAGTACAAACCAGACACTAGAAAGCAGCCTCAGTAAAGAATCCGTGTTGTACACAGTACAGCCCTGCCTCTTCTTTACAGCTGTGAGATCTGAGCTTCTGCACCCAGGCCCCAGTGGTCCTCCTAGTGGTCCACTCCCACAGGATGTCTGAAAAGGATCGGAGAGAGACCCATGGCTCTTCCCAATCTCTGCTCCCGCTGAAGGTGCAGCAGGAGGCATGCAGCCCTGCCAAGGCTGTGCAGTGGCAGTGCCCACACTAGCGCTTCTGTTTAAAACATGGGTTTTTCCAGAAATAAACGCACCCTAGAAAGGGTTTGATCTTGTGTCTCACTGACTCCCGCTGGAATGCAGAAGGAGGGCCTTGCTGTTCCTGTGCTGGGCATGGCCACCCCTTCAGAAGAGGCCTTTTGTGCTCAGAGAAAGTTCTACTCTACAGTGTCTCCGTGATGCATTTAGCATTTCTGAGCCCCATTGTATTAAAATATTTGTGTGCTATTATTTCTGCTTGGATTGCTCAGCAGCTCAGAACTATCAATGTTCCCAGCTGCTGCCAATTTTTTTTTAAAAAACCACAGTTAATTAAGCACCTGCAGCTGGCAGGATTTGAGGCACAGAGCTGAAATGGAAGTGGGGTATTTGTGTGTGTGTACATATATGCACTGGGATTAACTGTCACCCGAAACGTGGTGCAACGCAGTTCTTGCTGCTGGGAAAAAGAAATCTGAGTCAAAGACAAAACAAAAAGCGGGGAAGGGGCAAAGAAAGACCAAAGCTCCATCCACAAAACATTTCTATAGAAAAAAAAATACATGGCAAGTTTGGTTCCAAGAAAATAATGACAGGTAATTATAAATAAAAATTATAGGTAATTACAAATAAAAATTACAACCCAAGCACTACTTGCATAATCCAGCTCCACTCAAGACTCAAGTCTCACTTCTCACGATCGAGGAAGAAGGATGTATTGGTTAAAAAAACCCAACATGGTGTAGAGGAAAGTAGAAGGCAGCTATAAAGACTTTTATATATGTAAAAGAAATGGGAAGCTGATAGTAATAAATATAAATCAGAAGCTAGGAATTGTAGAAAATTGTTAAGGGAAGCAAAGGGACACAAGAAGTGGCCAGAGAGTTAAGGATAATAAGGAGCCGTTTTTTAAGTAAGTTAGGAACAAAAAAAAATCCCAGCACTGATATTAGTCCATTATTAGATGGAAATGTATCAAAATAATATAGATAAAGCAGATGTGTACCATACATATGGGAAATATTTAACATGATAAAACACTTTCTAGTTCACTAGTATCTCCAGAGGATGTTATATATCAGCTATTAAAGTCATACTTTTTAAAATCAGCAGGTCTGGATAATTTGCATCCAACAATTTTTAAAAGTGCTGACAGGACTGTTAATGTTGATTTTCAATAAGTCTTGGAATCCCAGAGAAGTTCCACATGACTGAAAGAAAGCTAATGTTGTGTCAGTAATTAAAATTGGTTAAAGGTGTGTCCCAGGTAATTTCTGGACTGTCAGTCTGACATTGATCGGGAGCCAGATAATGGAGAGGCTATATGGGACTTTATTAATGATGAATAAAAGGAAGGTACTATAATTAATGCCAGTTAACATGGGTTTATGGGAAATAAAGCCTAGTTAACTAGCTTGATATTTTAATGGAATTACAAATTTGGATGATAAAAATACATGTTGAACCTCTCTAGTTCAGCACCCTTGGGACTTGACCGATGATGAACCAGAGAATTTGCCAAACCACAGGAGGTCAATATTGTCTAGCAGCATTACCAACACTTCCACTGTGTCCTGGGCTCTTAGAAGACATTTAATTGTAAATCAGAGCTTTAAAAAAACAGTACAGAACACTGAGCGCCAGGATTGCTGTCTGTAAACAAACTTTATGAAACTGCAGGAAACTTGTCCACACTCATGATAAGTGGACATCCAACCAACTAAAATCATGCCGGATCACAGATGTTGCCGGACCAGAGAGTGCAGAACTAGAGAGGTTCAACCTGTAATAATGTTGATGTAACAGACTTAGACTTCTGTAAAGCATTTGACCTAGTATTGCACCGTCTTTTGATTAAAATACTAGAAAGATATAAAATTAACACTGCCCACGTTAAATGGATTAAAATCTGGCTTACTGATAAGTGTCCAAATGTAGAAAAGTTTCAGAGGGGTACCCGAGTTAGTCTGTAACAGGAAAAACTTAAAAAAAACAACAAATAGTCTGGTAGCACTTTAAAGACTAACAAAACATATGGCTGTGTCTACATTGGCACCCTTTTCCGGAAAAGGGATGCTAATGAGACAAGTCGGAATTGCAAATGCCGCGGGGATTTAAATTTTCCCGCGGCATTTGCTATGTTTATAACTGCGCTTTTTTCCGGCTCGGCTTTGTGAAAAAAAACCAGTCTAGACTGCTCTTGCGGAAAATAAAGCCTTTTCGGAAGATCCCTTATTCCTCTTAAAATCAGGAATAAAGGGATCTTCGAAAAACTTTATTTTCGCAAGAGCGTCTAGACTGGCGCTTTCCATCAAAGCCCCGAGCGGCAATATGTTCATACAAATGCCGCGAGGAAAATTTAAATCAGCGGCATTTTAATTCGACTTGTCTCATTAGCATCCCTTTTCCGGAAAAAGGTGCCAATGTAGACACAGCCATAGATGGTATCATGAGCTTTCGTGGGCACCGCCCACTTCTTCAGATGACTGGAGTGTTGGAAGTCCAAATGTAATTATAAATAGGGAATCATAATGGAACAGGGTTTTTTTTGCAGCAGGGTCCAACAGGGATCAGTTTTTGATCCTATGCTACTTAACATTTTTATTAATGACCTGGAATAAAGCACAAAATCATCCCTGATAACGTTTGCAGATATCACAAAAACTGGGAAAGTGACAAATCATTAAAAGGACCGGTGACCGATACAGAGCAATGTAGATTGCTTGGTAAACTGAGCACAAGCCAGCAACATGTATTTTAATGTGGCTAATTGTAATGTGTACATCTAGGAACAAAGAATTAGGCCATGCTGACAGGATGGGGGGCTTTGACTGAAAAAGATCTGGGGCCATGGTGAATAATCAGTTGAATATGAGCTCCCAATGCAACACTGTGGCCAAAAGGGCTGATATGATCCTTGGATGTATAATCCAGAAATCTCCGGAGTAGAGAGGTGTTTTTACTGCTGTATCTGCCATGGGTGCTACCTCTGCTAAAATTCCATGTCCAGTTCTGAGGCCCACAATTCAAGGAGCATGTTGGAGAGGGTACAAAGAAGAGCCACGAAAATGATTAAAGGATTAGAAAACCTCCCTTATAGACTCTACGAGCTCAATCTATTTAGCTTCACATTGAGAAGATTAAGGGGGATCTGATCACAGTCGAGCATCTACTTGGCGAACAAATATTTAATAATGGGCTCTTTAGTCTGTCAGAGAAAGGTCGAATATGATCCAATAGTTACAGACCTGCAAATCTGTGGATATCGGCTTCACATCTGTATCCGCAGATATGGATGTGGATATCTGTGGCTCATTTTTGTGGCTGCAGATGCGGATACACATCTTGTATTTAGAACCCTGCAAATTTGCAGATATCCACAGACCATTTTTGCAGATGCAGATACCAGTTTTGTATCCTCGCAGGGCTCTGTCAACAGCTGGAAATTCAAGCTTAACAAATCAGACTAGAAATAAGGCATCTTTTTTTTAAGAGTGAGAGTAATTAACCCTTGGAATAACTTCCTGAGCGTCGTGGAGAGTTCTCCATCACTGACAATTCTGAAAGCAAGCCTGGGTGTTTTTCTAAAAGATCTGCTCTAGGAATTGTTTTGGGAAGTTCTCCAGCCTGTGTTACGCAGGCGGTCAGACTGAACCCTCTCAGTGGTCCCTTCTGGCCTTGGAATCTAAGAATCCGTGAATTTTTCCTGCTCCCCAAGCCTCTTGCCTTCCTGCTTCAACTTCTTTTCCCGTTTTTGCTTCTTGCCTCCCGTCATGCTGCTCCCTCTGCCTGGCACAGGCTCCCTGTCTTCATCTGCCCAGCGTCTGCTTCTCTCCTCCTTCAAGTCCTTTTTAAACCCCACCTCTGTCCTTGCTACCTCCTTATGCTCGTCAATAACTGCCTGCACCCTTCCCCGCCACATTTTGCCTTAGATTGATAGTTCTTTGGGAGAGGCAGGAGTGTAAAGCCTGGTGTGATCTGGCAGGACAGGTTTTATTTATTTCAGAAAAGAGACTTCCTATCCCACTATTCCGTCAGCCCATCTTTTGTGCTACAGACTATTTCTGAACCTCTGCTCATCCTTGCAGCTGTCATCAGTAAAGCCCGCGTCTGTCAATGCCATCAAGGCAAGCAACAGTGACAACTTACATGGCATTAACAAGAATGTTTGGGAAGTTCTAATCAGCTGCCCCTATGCAATCCCATTGACAGCAACAGCAGCATGGCGAGATTTGGATTCCTTAGCCTTGTGTTGTCCTCAGGTCACTAGGGTTGCCAGATGGTTTCAACAAAAATACCGGACACACTTGACATGACATCACAATCGACATTACATCTTATCTAGAAAATACCGGACAGTTCTATTTTCTCATTGATATTTTCTCACTTTGTTTCCCGAACAGAAAGCTCAAATACTGGACTGTCCGGTTCAAAACCGGACACCTGGCCACCCTACAGGTCACATTTCCCAGACTTTTCTCTGCAACTAGGAGGGCTGGAAACCATTTTTTTTTAAATTAAAACCAAGATTTTCATTTATTCCCAGGACTGAAACTAACCCCAGTGTTGGCAGATGCATCCACTAATTTTTCTATGGCAGACAAGGCCTCAGAGCCTAGGGCTTGCAGGGCTGGCTGTTAAATGGATCGTTCTTGCTATGGATAAACACAGAGCCTTGCATGCCGATGTCACAGAGTGAAAACGGCACAGGACACAGGCAGGGTCTTGCGTTTAGGCACGAACATGAGCTAAAACAATGCGGAACCGAATGGGGGGCACAGGAAGCCCCAATCCTGCAAGGAGGCGGAGCAACCCTCCTTGTGACTTAGCCTTAGAGGGAAGCTGTCCACGTCCCAGTTTCCATGTGATTATTTCAGGGTGAAAAATCCAGCCTTAAAGACGCACCAAACAAGTCAGGACTCTCCTCTAGAGTCCACGTACCCTCCCCTTGCTGCTGGCATCCCCCAGCCCTATCAGCCGCCTTCCTCCCCAACCTCCCAGCCGCACCCTTTCAATTCTGCCCCCACTTCCAGTCCCCTCTGTCTCCGGACCCGCTCCCCAGATCTCCTGCAGTCTCTGCCCTCAACGTGCTCCTGCCTCCAACACCCTCCCTCACTGTCCCCTGCTCTCATCCATCACTGTCTTCCTGTGGCCCCCCTAGCCTCGCTTCCCCCTCCATACTCTCAGTCGCCTCTCCCCCCAAGCCCCTCTCCCTGCCATTTCTCAGCTTTCTGTCCCCCTCCCTGCCCCTAAGCCCCCTTCCCTCCATTGCCTCCCCCTTTCCTGACCCCGACCAGCCTCCCTGAATTCATTTGCCCTGCCTCCCTCCTGAAAGCCCCCATCCCCTGCCCTCTCTCCTTCCCGCCCCACCCCACGTTCCTTCACTACCACCTCTGCCCCTACGCCTCCCCTTGCGCCCCACTTCCCCCCACAGACACACATTCCCCTTTCCATCCTCCCGGCCCCCTGTCTCCTGCCGGGGACACACATGGCGAAGGAGGAGCGGCCATCTTCGTTGAGGGCAGCCTGGCTTCACACAGTAGGCAAATGCAGCCATCTTCAGGGGGGCTGATGGTGGCCATCTTGATGGTGGGCAGCGGGTGAGCTTCGCCTTCCATTGAGAACAATGGGAAGGGCGGCAGCCATTGGTAGTAAGGGCAAAACTGGCACAGCAAGCCCCCATGGTAGCCCCAGCCCAGCAAGTGTCACGAACCCTCTGGCTCGTCGCGGGGCACCTTGCCCCCGGCCCAAAGGAGCGGGAGGGAAAGGACCCAGATGGTGGTGGGCCCCAGGAAAGGGGAGGACTCCCTGAGGCCCAGGGGAGCAGACTGGGGGGAGAGCCAGGGCGGGGTGGGGGGACGGGGAGGGTGACGCTGGGTAGCAAGCGGCCTCGCTACTGGGCCGGGAAAGCCCAAAGCCAGGCAGGGCAGCAGCCTCTGGGAATCAGGGAGGCAGCAGTCGCTATGGGAGGGGCACCAGGAGGAGGATGCCACAGCGAGATTCTGAACCAAGGTCCTGCGCTCTGTGAGCTGCAGGGGTATTGCCTCTGGGAGAGGGGTGAATTGGACGGGGTACCCTGGCACTAGGCCAGAAGAGCCCCACAGGGTGCTGTCAGCTACACCTGTACTGAGCTGCCTCGAGGGGCCAGATTAGCAGCTGCTGGGTGGGTTGTTGCAGAAACTGCGTCCGGGGCTGATACAGCAAAGCAGCCCTCGCAAAGGAAGTCAGAGCGTTTGCGGGAATCCTCAGTGCTCAGGGCACACCCCGTGCTCAGCCAGACACCCCGAGGGAAACGTGAGCCACCGCCTTCCTGGGGGAGCCGGTTACACAACCCTTCCCCAAGGAGCTGCTACTTCCTGACTGGTGCAAAGAGCTTCCTGGCTCGCTCTGCATTAACCCCCGGGTGACTGCAGCCCTCCCAGCGCTGCCTATTCACAAAACGGGCAGGAAAATCTTTCTACAAAAAACATCGTGGCTTATTCATTGCATTTCCCATCAACAACTCACATTTTTCAAGCCAAGGCGCCCATGTGGCAAGCAGGGTCAGAAATGGAGATTGGTTCTGGGGTAAAGGCACTAGGCTGAGACTCTGGGAAATGAACCTAAGTCACTTTGCCTTTTTGTGCCTGCAAAGTGTGGGTCATAGTCCTCGTCTGTCTTGGCCACTCAGGTTGTTCACTCTTCGGGACACAGATGGTCTCTCTTACAATTTATGGGGCCTTGAGGTTTCTAGCTGGTGTCGTCCAACTAATAGCAGTACAGAGATTTTCCTATAACAACTCTGCTTTCCTCCACAATTATACCCACTGCTTGTAATTGGTGAGGCTCTTAGCAGGGAGCTCCTCTCTCTTCTCCTCACAGCAGCACTTCGAAAAATACTTCTGGATGGCAAGTTTTTTATTGATAGAGCCCGGCACAGATACAAAACGGTATCTCCATCCGCAAACATGACCCACCGCTACTGCATCATCAGCCACAGATCAGATCCGTGGATTCACAGGACTCTCTATAGTCATAACTGAGCAAGGAAACGGTGCAAAAGCCCGGGCCATCCAAAAATGAACTATTTGCCTTTTAAATCTCCAGAGTGTCATCCTAGCTGCTCCACTTCTTGCTCCCTCAGCCTCCTTCATCAGTTCTAGCCGAAAGGTCCAGCCTCCTCTTCTTACAGGAGTGGGAAGAAGCAGAGAGCTGGACCAGTGTTTCTCAACCAGTGGTACGAATACCCTCATCGGTACTCGAGAGAAGTCTGGGGCGGGGGGGGGTTACGTCAACACAACTGAAATTTGGAGAAAACTGAATTTTGGGTTTACGTTTTACAGCGCTTTATTATTTTTGTACTTTTTAGGCCCAAAAATTTCATCCCCCACCTGGCTACGATTAAGTTGTTTAAACAAATGTGTTGCAATGATAGAAAAAAAATGGTGTGTCTCAAATCTGTAGGTACTGGGGGTACTTATAATGTATTTTTTTAAAAGGGGTAATTTATAAAAAAGGTTGAGAAACACTGAGCTGGACATAGTCTGTTTCTCCTGCCTGTGGATGTGGCTGTGCTCTCTGGGCATGGCCCCCTTGGTCATTTTGGTTTAAAAGCCACAGAATCATCTCTGATGTTGTCCCTGTCACCGAAGCACAGAGGATAGAGTTGAAAAAGCCCAATGAGGGGCCACCTGGAACCTGACTCCTGGTGAAGGACACACAGGGCTGGGCAGGGCTGGGATGAGCCTAAAGAGGATTCGGCGTTGAGACTGGTGGACACCCACAGCTGCTGTGAATCACAGGAAATCTGCCTGCAACTCTGTCATCAAAAAACTCATCGCAGGGCAGCGATACCTATGCCACAAATCCAGCTGGAGACAAATCTCATGTGCAATTTGAGGTGTATTTGTAACAAATACCAGGCCCTCACCTAGGTGTTGGTCATGATGAGAGCCAGATCATAGAATCCTAGGGCTGGAAGAGATCTCAGGAGGCATTGAGTCCAGCCCCCTGCCCAAAGCAGGACCAACCCAACTCCATCATCCCAGCCAGGGCTTTGTCAAGCCAGGACCTAGAAGCCTCTAGGGATGGAGATTCCACCCCTCCTAGGGAACCCAGCCCAGTGCTTCACCCCCCTCCTAGGGAAATAGTTTTTCCTAATATCCATCTTAGACCTTCCCCACTGCAGCTTGAGACCATTGCTCCTTGTTCTGCCATCTGCCACCACTGAGAACAGCCTCTCTCCATCCTCTTTGGAACCCCCCTCCAGGGAGTTGAAGGCTGCTACTAAATCCCCCCTCACTCTTCTCTTCTGTAGATTAAATAAGCCCAAATCCCTCAGCCTCTCCTCATAAATCATGTTCCCCAGCCCCCTCATCATTTTTGTTGCCCTCTCCAATGCGTCCACATCCATAATGGGGGCCCAGAACTGGGCGCAATGTTTTGCCTTCTCTCATAACAGCATCCGATTCTGACCTCTCCGAGTACAACCCCCGAACCCCAGAGCCACCAGGAGAGTCAGCCACAGTATTTAGAAGAATGGCCCATGATTGGATGCCCACCTCAGTTGGGTTCCTTGCTGTCCCACGCACTTCCTGGACGGCCTGCAGCCAGCTCCTTTGTCTCTCCATGGCTCAGTTCCCTACCTGTACAGGGGGGAGAACAGCACAGTCCTGCCTCACGGGAGCATTGGGATGTTACAAACATTACGAATTTCGGACGTGCTCAGATCCTATGGTGATGGGAGAGCAATTAAATCCCTTTGCTAGACAGTGAATCTTGCCTCTCTACAGATCGAGTATGTGTGTGAGCTACGGAGCTTTGTTACAACAGCCTGGGCAGGGAAGGAAGGAAATAAAGGGGGGAAACGTGTAAGCTCCTTAAAGTGCAGCACAGGGATGCAGCAACGAGGCCCCGTCGTTCTGAGCGCTGTCACCCAGATCTGCAGTGCATCACTTACGGACAGTGACGCCCAGAGGCCTCGACTGCGCTAGATTCCCATTGTGCAAGGTGCTGCACATACACAGCGAGAGACAGACTCTGCACCAAAGAGATTACACTGAACCACACCAGCTCACTCAAGAGCCTCATCGTGCCAAAGTCCCGACTGAGGGTAAAATCCACCCAGGACTGATTCTCTGGGCCACCGTCTCTTCTTTGGCTCTTCCAAAATCCCAGAGGGGATGTTCCCAAGACAGTTGAAAAGAGGACCCCCAAAAAGTGAAAAGAAAGTGTGGGGATTTTCAGCACCATGTCCACCTGTCACAGTCAAAGCTGGGGAGGCAGTGTCACCCAGTGGTTAGGACATGTGACTCCAGAGATCTGTATTCTGTTCCCAGCTCTACCACTGGTCTGCTGAATGGTTGGGAGCATGTCACTTTCTCCCCCACACACTCACCCCCACAACTTTGGTCTGTCGGACAGCAGCTCTCTGGAGCAGGGACCTTCTATCTCAATGGCTTTGTACAGGGCCTAGCACAACGGGACTGCAAACCTGACTACCGTCTCTAGGATCTAGTGTAGAAATAAACACTGATTGGCGATGGTGCACTCTCCCAGGTATAAAGCATCATGTTCTGAACAAAGACCAGGTTCTTAGCAGAGAGAAGGGTATGGTAATGGGGGCTGTTGGTATAAGGCAGCAAACAGAGTTCTGAGTGAAATACAAGCGTCCTTCTGTTCGGCTTACTGCTTGTCCCAGGCAGTCACTATGAAGGAGAATTGGTGTTTGCACAGAGGCACGGGTGTGGGATGTAGGCTCCTCCCACTTGACCAGAGAAGCGGTTTGCGAATTTACCACCTTGCTAGTCCCACAAAAGCCAGTTGCTAACCAGAGCTAAGGAAACAGACGTCAGAACAGGCCAATACTCAGCTTGGCGGAACGTCAGGCAGAAAACGCTGGACATGCTCTAGTCTAGTCCTGTCAACTGGAAAAAATCAAACAGTGAGCAGCAAATCCAAACGCCTCCCGGAGTGAGGCCAAAGCCGCCGCGGAAGGAGGAAAGGAATGTTTCAAAAACAAACAGCACGAAAGACGGTCTCGTCGGGCAACCCCCTGATGCAGGCGTGTGGTGCACAGGGTCAGAACACGACAGGGTCCCTAGAGCAGTGCATGGAGACCCCCAACAAGGTCAAGGCACTGCTGTGCTAGGCGCTGTACATGCACAGAGCCTTACACGCAACGCAGGCATGACAGGCAGGAAGAAAACTACAGGCTTGCCCCAGCTCACCCAGGAAATGGATGGCAGAGAGCCCACATCTAAACCCAGTCTGGTGGCCCATCTGACAAGCTGGATCACGTCCCTCTACATAGGGGGCAAGAGAGGGAATTAATTTCACACCAGCATAGGGGAAGAGGGCATCCCCTGCCCACAGATTCCTTGTCGCTATTCTACAAAACTGGGGAAACTGAGGTACGGCACCAGGACGTGACACATCCAGGTCACGACAGAGCCAAGACTATAACCCCAGTCTCTGGAGCACCAGGCTAATGCTCTACCCACTACGCCACACTCCCTTTCCTTTGATTGCCAAAGTGATTCTGGGAAAGCACTTAGGTGCTTTTGAAAAATGCTTCCCCTAATCGCCTCGCAAAGCACATCTTGCTCCACCAGCCGCAGGGCCCGGCTCCCACAACCGCCTCTCCTTGTCTTTTCCACCCACCTCTTGTGCATGAACCACCCTGCCTGCCTAGGTCTGCCAAGAGATTTCAGCATTTTAATCCAGCCTTACGGCTCCCTCCCTTCTGGGCTGCCCACGCGTCGCCAGTCAGTACTAACAGCAGGTTGAATTATTATTGCTGGTGTTTATTGCACTGTGGTAGCTCTAGAGGCACCAGCCAGGAATCGGGGTCTGAGCAGGAGAGAGACACACACAAAGCCTAGCACAAGGCAGCTCCTGCCCCAAAGGTAGGCATAGGCACAGGAAGTAGGGATGTGGGGGTTGCTGCTGCACCCCCAGGTTTGGGGCCTCCCCGCCACATGCCCCTGCTGCCCAGGTTCCCAGCCACCAGCCCTGCACCCGTCGCCTACAATCCCAGATGCCTGGGTCTCACTCAGCTGCTAGCCCCAGTGCTCGGCCACTGGTCCCACCCAGCCCCAGCCCCAGCTCCAGGTAACAGCGAGGAGCGTGAACAGAGATAAGGGAGGGCATAGTCCAGCGCCCCACACCCAAAGCTGCGCGTGTCACTGACGGTAGAAGGGCTGGCCTACCAGCCAGCGCACATGCTGGTGAGTTAGGAAAGCCGGGTTCAGTTCCTGGTTGATTTGGGGAAAGTCACTTCAGCAGCTGTGTGACTCAGTTTCCACTCTGTGAAACAGGCTCGGGGCTGCCCTGCTGTTAGGGTTGGAACAGTGACTGCCAGCTCCAAGGCGTTTCGACGGAGACATTTGAAACAAAGTCTTCCAGAGGCCTGGCCCAGTCTTGGGACCCCTCCTTTCCCGACTCACTGTGCCCTGGCGAAAGTAAGACTGTGAGCGTCGCAGGGCAGGTGCCTGGCCTGACTCCATCCGTTGGCGCTGCACCAGCTCCTTGGGGGTGTGAACGCGGCCCGGGCTGCTGTGATGTTAGAAAGTGCCCCCCACACAGAGACACACATGGGGCTAGATTTGCCCGTGCTCTGAGAAAGGAGCTGCCCTGCCCCTGGAGCCAAGCAGGGATGGTGCGGCCCGATTAACCTAGCCAGAGGCGACGCCAGGGACTTATTACCCTCCGGCTCCCACCAGAACCTTTCAACTGTTCCCCACTCAGCTCCTCAGCTCCCTGGTGTCTCTGGGCCTACACAACGCGGGTCCCGGGACAGATGCTTTTTTACCCTTCAGCCTGGTCTCAGCAGCATGGCCCGGGCAGCCAACCTCCAGCCATTCTCTGCCCCTCTCCAGCTGGGACAGGCAGCCAAGGAGGGGGACATGGGGTCCCCCTCCTACTCTGTCCCATGAGGGATGCAGGCCCCTCCTGTGTGCCACGCTGGGGAGTGAGCACAGCCTGAGGGGCAGCGCCTCCCAGCACGCCCGGCATACTGGCAAGCTGTTGCCTCGACAACCCACAGCTGAGCTTGGCTCTCAAAATAGTTGGGATCCCCCCCCTGTAAGCCCGGCAGTAGCCCCAGGGCAGGGACACGGGGCAGCAGCCTCTCCCCATGCTGCCGCCAAGCCCTCTGCATTGGGGCCAGGGGCTCGTTGGGCCCAATCTGGGGCTCAGGGGCGGAGGTGACGCCGGTGCACGAGGAAGGAGGCGTGGGCACCTGGTGCTGGTGGCTTGCTGGCAGGCTCTCTGTGCTGCGCCCACCCGTAACTGGCGCAGAGACCCAGGGACTCCTGGGGATTCTCCGGCGCGGGGAGAAATGAACAGTCACGCTGCTCCTCACTGAGCTTAGTTGAGGCACCTTGAGCGTTTGGCGCTGTCCACGCAGCAGGAAGTGGAAGGAAGAGCGCTCTTCCTCCGACTGCCCTTCCTCTGCGTGCAATGAGGGCTACAAAGTTCTCCAGCTCACCGTCACGTCGCAGGCAAGGCGTGCAGTGTGATTCTGAACTAGCGCTGCTGTGCAGACGTACCCCGAGATGCTTCCGCCCACCCCACACCCTTCCCGTTACCACTCGGCCCCGCTGTTTGCAAAGTCCCTGAATCACTGGGCCAGAAAATACAAATAAGAACAACCCATAGCTCCCGCTAGGGCTTCTCGCCTGTCGATCCCAAAGCGCTTCACAAGGGATGGCAGGATCTTAATCCCAGCCTTACAGCGAGGGAAACCGAGGCACAAAGTGACATGCCCAGGGTCACCCAGCAGGCCTGTCGCAGGGCTAGGACAGGAAGCTGGTTCTCAGTGTAGGGCACTAGCCGCACTGCCTGGCAGGGCGTTCCGCCAGCCCTGTCTCCCCACGTGCTGCCCCTTCCCTGGGAGCTGCCCTGAGGCTCCGGAACCTGCCTCAGCTGTAGGATCTAAAGCGCCCTGAATACCAGCAAGGCAGACTACTGGGAGCCAGCGGCCTGCATCTCAGTGCAGAGGGGAAGGGCCAAGCCGCAGGACAAAGCGCCCTTCATGTCTGCAAAGAACACAGAGCACCTGGGGGTTTATGGCTTTGGCCAAAAGGCAAAGGTCATGGCCAGAGCTGTCCCGGGGTTGGGGGGGCAACCCCCATGCTGTGGGCCCCACCACACCTCTGTTCTACCCCAGCCCCACCCCTTTGCTCTGAACCCTTGCCCAAAGCCCCTTCCCCCAAGCAATGTCAGGCACAGGGATTGGTGTGGGGCAGCAGCAGGGGTCCCACACCCACTCACCACAGCAGTGGGAGCTGGAGTGACCCAGCAGCCTGCTCCACCACCCCACCCAGCCGCCCTCACCCATTCTGCTGGGCTCCAGGGTGGGAGGGGAAGGGGGAGCACTGCCAGGTCACTCTGGCACCTGCTGCCACAGTGAGCAGGGGAGTGACCACTGCTGCTGCCTGGGCCCCAGCCATAGGAGGGTTAATATATGGGGCTCTACCTATCTCACAGAGCTGGAATGGACCTTGAAAGATCATTGAGTCCAGTCCCTGCCCTCACAGCAGGACCAAGCACCATCCTGGACAGATTCACCCCAGATCCCTAAATGACCCCCTCAAGGATTGAACTCACAACCATGGGTGTAGCAGGCCAATACTCAGACCACTGAGCTATCCCCCCAAAGTGCAGGTTTGCCCCCCAAACCATCCTGTGGGCAGGACGCTCTGGGCCTGGCACTTGGCAGCACCGAGGGAGGATAAAAGAGCGGCAGAGCCCAGCAATGAGAGCTCTACCCACAGCACTGGGGGCCAGGCGTTTCCGGGGGTTAGACCTTTCTGTGCCTAGGCTGTCCCTCAGCCCGGGCACACGGCGCTCCCTCCCGGGACAGCAGCACAGCGAGAGATTCGCCAGCTTTGCGGGCAACATAAGAAGCACCCGCAACGTCAGTGCAAGCTACCGCCTCATCCAGACCGCGACTTGCTTCTCCTGCTCCCTGCGCTGACACGCAAGGACAATATTTACCTGGCAACGGATTTAATAATGAGACGGCAAAAACAAGCAAGGGAGCGCGGCGCCACTTGGATTTCCAGGCCTGATTTTGCCAGCCGGCCGTGAGTGGGACGTGGGGGCACGAGACAAACCCAACTCCTGCCAGGGGCACAGTGGTCTGGAAAGGCCACGTGTGCCGACTTCTCCCGGGCAAGGCAGGAGGAGCTGTTCAAAGCCTCCCACCCATGAACATGCAGAAGGAAAGCCAAGTCGGGTGCGCTGGTACCACCACGGGGCCCCTCATCACAGACGGTGCCACTGGGTGGACAGACTGAGAGCAGCCGTACCGCGGCGAAGGGACAGACAGAGAAGAGAGTGGGGGATGATTAGACAGACAGACAGGAGGGTATGATGGAGATGACGGAGAGACAGACACAGACAATGCTACAAACATCATTGGGGAAGATCCGTATGTGACCTGCCAAGACCCTCCGTGATTTTCCAGGAACAAAAGAAGGTTGAGCCCCTCCGTGCTGGAGTCTTACTGGTACCCACAGCAGGTGACCCAGCCCCCATCTCACCGCCCCATTCCCCAAAGGCCTCGTTACGCTGCTGGTGGGCGGCAAATCGCAACCAAGCCACGACCGACTCCCTCGCCATCCCGCCTGCCGCTCTTACCCGGCTCCTGGGCCTCAGTGGGGCCTGCGCCGTATCACAGCCCCGCTGCCTCCCGCGTCCGGGAGCCACCTGGAACCGCTGGCCCCCAGCACCTTTAAATGCCACGGCGCGCAGGAGGGAGGCCGGGCAGGGCGTGCCAGGCTCCTCCCAGCATGGCTGCCCACTCAGAGGCAGCTCCCACGACCTGCCCGGCTCACCGGGCCCCAGAAGTTCAAACCAAACCGTCTCCGTTCCCTGCCAGGGTGGGAGCAGGAGGAGCGAGAGGTTGTGGTAACACTCCACAGACACAGTAAGAACCACCCCCCCCTCCACTCCCTACCCAGACCAGCTCCGCTGGGGCATGGGCGTTGTTTTTTCTTTACACAATAGACTTTCCCCAGCTGTATTCAGCCACCTGACGCCAGCAGCCACGGGGGCTGGGGATGAGCTTGCCAGCCCCTCGGGGCACTGTGCGCAGCGTGACTCAGTGCCACGCCTGTAGAGCGCCACTAGCCAACCCTGCCCCACAGCCAGGCACCCTCTCCTGCCATAGGCGCCCAGCTGTCCCGATCCAGCCCCTCTGCCTCACCCAGGCTCTTACCATTCACTCAGCATCAAGCATTGCAGCTGGGGCCAGGCCCCAGGTGCTAGGCGCTGTACAAACACAGAAGGATGCTCCCAAAGAGCTTCCACTCTGAGTGTAGGCAAGAGACAGCAATTGGCTACAGCAGACAGGCCAGGGAATGGCACCAGGTCAGAGCAAGGCAGCTGCGATCCGCATGATAAGCAGCGATCTGTGTTCGCTAGGTCCCCTAGCCATTGTCCAGTGCTTGGCAGGCCAATGGGGGAAGGCAGGCAGGTTGGGAGAGGGGTCCCAGGAGTGGCTAGAGGGAGGATAGTGTAGGGGCGGTAAGGAATTTTTATGGCACGCTCCTTCCAGGCAGGCACGGCATGGCGTGGGCACTGTGTTCCTAACAGATCTGCTCCAGTACAAGCAGGAATTTGCCACAGACGGCCTTTGGCCCGGGCTGCCCAGGTTGTCCTACCAGACGATCACCGGGGCCCCTCCTGGCCTTAGCATCTGCACATTTTTGCCAACCCCAAAAGGCCCAAAATGACCCAACATATTGGACAAATCCTGATATTTTTGTAGTAAGTGATTGTTGTGCTAGTAACAGCAAGAAACACAACTGGAGGGTAACGCGGCCCGGGACTCACTGCCACAGCGCCTCCTGCTGGTCACTCGGGGAATTAGCACTTTGGTGCTGGAGCATGTCACCTGCTCCCCGTGTCACCTGCTGCCTTTGCCTACCCTGGCGGCCCCCCCTGCAGCCCTAGTACTCTCAGGCCTTGCCTCGGGCCCTGCAGCCTGGGAGTGAGGTCAGGCCAGAACTGTCCCTGCTCTGCCCTGCCCTGAGTCAGGAAGCCTCCCCCAACCCCAAAACATCTGTCGGTTCCACTGGGGAAGGCGGAGCCCTGCCTTGCCTCCCACGGCAGCTCCAATTGGCTGGTCCTTCCCTCGGGAGCTGAGTAGCAGGGACAGCAGCCAATCAGAGGGGTTTTCCCAGGGGCAGACTGAAAGTCAGAGAGGGCTGCTGGGGCAAGTGCCCAGGCGGACTGGCTCCAGCAGGGGGCAGAGTCCTGTTGCTGGACAGAGTCTGGGGCATGCAGGAGGGGTGGCAGGAGGGACCATAGCTCCACCCACTAGGAAAGATGGTCCAATGGTTACACCAGGCCTAGGACACACAGATTCCCTGTGTCACCGGCCAGGTCTGGCTTCCCAGTCCGCGCGCTGTCCGGGGGCAGGGTAACACCTCCCGCAGGGCAGGGTGGGGAGCAGACGGGCTATGCAGAGCTCGGACCCTGCGATAACAGGCTGGGAGCAAATTGGAGGGGGGGGCCTTTATCTTTTATAGGACGAAGTCTCTTGGTGAGAGGCCAGCCGGCCAGCTCTTCTCCCAGGAGAAAGGGGCCCCTTAGCATCAAGCAAACCAGTCAGGACATACAAATATTAGAACACAGCTCCCTGCCTGCCACCCGCACGGCTCCTATGCACAGGAGCAGCCGGGGGGCTCCTCACGCCGCCCCCCACCCCAGCGCCCGCCCCTGCAGCTCCCATTGGCTGGGAACCGAGGCCCCGGGGAGCTGCGAGGGCAGTGCTTGTGGATGAGGCAGATCACAGAGCCACTGGTTCTACCTGGGCATAGGAGCCAGAGGGGGCAACATGCCCCTGATTCCGGGAGCTGCTTGAAATAAGCACGGCCCAGAGCTTGCAGCCCCGAGCACCCTCCCTGCACCCCAACCTGCTGCCCCAGTCCTGTTGACACCCCTCAGCTCCAGCCTGGAGCCCCCTCCAGAAGCCCTCAGCGCTGATCCCACCCTTCCCATCCCAACCCAATGCCTCGGCCCAGAGCCCCTCCACCCCCAACCCGGGAAGGGGGCTCGGCTTTGCGCGAGTAGAAAGCTGACACCCTGGGCCTGCTCTCGCTCCATGACAGCCTGGGACATCAAAGGGCGATGGTGGAGGGACCAGGCTCACCTGAGGCCCCAGAGAGCTTCCGTCCAACACAGGCAAATGCGGGAGGGGACCCAGAGGCAGGGTGAGAGGCTACGGCCACAGAGGAAGTATTAGCAGAGCTGGGGAGTTAACTTCCCCTTTATTCAGCACTGGGGAGGCCACATCTGGAGTATTGCGTCCGGTTCTGGGCCCCCCACTACAGGAAGGATGTGGATGCATTGGAGAGGGTCCAGCGGAGGGAGACCAAAATGATGAGGGGGCTGGAGCACATGACCTATGAGGAGAGGCTGAGGGATTTGGGCTTGTTTAGTCTGCAGAAGAAGAGTGAGGGGGGGTTGATAGCAGCCTGCAACTCCCTGGAGGGGGGTTCCAAAGAGGCTGGAGAGAGGCTGTTCTCAGTGGTGGCAAATGGCAGAACAAGGAGCAATGGGCTCAGGTTGCAGGGGGGGAGGTCTGGGCTGGATACTAAGAAAAACAATTTCCCTAGGCAGGTGGGGAAGCGCTGGGCTGGGTTCCTTGGGGAGGGGGTGGAATCTCCATCCCTAGAGGTGTTTCAGTCCCGGCTTGACAAAGCCCTTGCTGGGATTATTGAGTTGGGGTTGGTCCTGCTTTGGGCTGGGGGTTGGACTCGATGACTCCTGAGGTCTCCTCCAGCTCTGGGGTTCTAGGATTCTATGATTCCTACTCGCAATCTGCAAATCTCATGATTTTTTAAAGCAATCTCGCAATTTTGGGGCAGGGGGAGTAGATCCAATTCATAGTTTTTTGGTGCCCGGGGAGGAAGACATAGGCCCAGACTTTTAGCTTTGCCCAGGGGTGCTCTACCCTCCCTCTCCCTGAGGCCCGGCCCCCACTACAGCCCTTCCCCAAGGCCCCGCCCACCTTCCACCTATTCTTGCCCTTGTTCCGCCCCACTGCTCTGAGGCCCCACCCTCTCTCCACCCCCTCCCTCTAGGCCAGGGTTTCCCAACCTATGGGTCCCGACCCAAATATGGGTCGCAATTACATTTCTAAAGGGTCTCCAAGTGTCTCCCCAGGTGGCTCTGCCCCCTCTCCTCCCCCCGTTTTTGAATTGCTTTGGGTCACCAAGTCTTCCTGAACGGTCAGAATGGGTCCCCCTCTGGAAAAGGTTGGGAACCGCTGCTCTAGGCCCTGTTCTGGCTCCCCCTCGTCCTGCCCCTGCCCAGGTCCCCACCTGCCCACCACTCCCTGCTCTCTGCCCTCCTCCAGCCGCCTCTGGCTGCCTGAACTAAGTTGGTGCCCGAATCGCGAGCCGACCCTTCGCATCCTCGCCCAGGGCCTCCGTGGCCCGCCTCTGCAGGGTTGATTTTTCCATTTCCCAGCCTGCCCGGCGGAGCAGAACAGCGCAGGGAAGCGCAGCGCCCTGCTCCTGCCACGTTTGCGTGCGGAGCCCTGGCTGTGGATCAGAAATCTTGTGGGCCGGACAAAGGAACACGCACGTAGCGGCTCCCCAAGGGGGAATCCCAGCAAGGGGGGTGGGTTTGGGGGTGCAAGCGTTGGCAGCACGTGTTGCTGCAGAGAAGTTGGGATTGGCATCAGCAGCGGTGGAAGAGAGGGGATGAACCCCGCTGCGCCGCTCTGGCAAGAGCCGGCTGGGGCGCTTTGCTGCAGGAGGAGGCGCGGCTGGGGCACACTCCCCATTGGTCGGTGACTGCCCCAGCCACACACACCCCGCGTGCCCTTTAGGGTGGGCAGGGGGCTGAAGCCCCCCCCCCGATCCCCCATTGCTACTGACCCCGTTTGTGGTTTGCTGTTCCCCGTCCTTCACTGCCGGAGAGCATCCAGCTCCCTCCTGGCTGGTGCAGGAAGGGGGCAGAGGAGTGAGTGACCCCCCACCCCAGTGCTCTGCTCTGAGCCCCAGCACACCCAAGCCTGATTCTTGTGCCCCCACACAAGCAGGCTTCCCTGTAAGCTGAGCGCTTGGGGGGCCGCCCAAGCGACATTCAGATGCTGCCCAGGAGATTAGCAGAGCACCCACAGCCTGTGTTTCTGGTAGTGGTGCACATCTGCATGTGCTTTGGTGCATTTAAGAAACTTTATTCCGCACATGGGTTAAGCGAGAACATTGCACCCAACCATCTGCCTTTATCCCCCCATTTCCCCAGTGCTAATTCCTGCACCCCCTCCGTCCTCCCGCCCTGAGCCCTGAGCGCCCCAACCCTGACTCCTTCACCCCCCGCACATACTCAGGCCCCTGACTCCTGCCCCTCAGCCCCCTGCCCTCCACCCCACCTTTATATTTCTTGCATTTCTTATCTTGCACCAGCCTGCTACTTCTCCCCCCCGTACAGGCAATACAACAGTACCTGTAACAAAAGGTAAGTTTCTTCCACCCCTGGCCACAGCAGGACACCTTTCTATCAGCCTCGGATGTGAGTCATCCCCATGGAGCCACATGGTCTGCACTGAGGGGCGCCCCACAGGGGCAGCCTGGGAGCCATTGCCCCCCCACACACACTTTTCCCTGGCCATAACAGGGAGCCACAGTGCAGGAGGGCAAGAGGATGGAGTGGAGTGGGCAGGGGGCAGGGGCAAGAGGATGGAGAGGAGTGAGCAGGGGGCAGGAGGGAGAGGAGGTGCAGGAGCAGGACCTTGGGGAGAAAGGGCAGCACGGGGGTAGGGGCATCATGGGGAGACAGGCCACAGTCCGGGCTCCCACGCCCCCCCCCCTTTTAAAGAGCTTCCCCCGCTCCCGTCAGTGCTTCAAAACTGGACTGACCTAGCTACGTCGCTCAGGGCTGGGACAGATTTCACATCCGGAGCCCTGGAGCTGGGTCTAACCCCTCGGGGAGAGAGAAAAGCTTCTGCCGACGTAGCCATTGGGGTCAGGGGGCTGGAAACCTCCGTCTGTCGGTGCAGGAGGCATCTCCACCACAGCCGCGCCGCGCAGGCCCAGCCGGGGCAATGAGCATGAACTAAACAACAAGGGAGGTTGAAACTTGCAAGATCTCTTGTCACTCGGCCAGCAATGGGCAGCCCAGGCTAGAGGGGGCCACCTCAGCGGCCCCCCCTCCCTCAGTGGCCGCACGATTGCTGTCACTGCCACAGTCTCCCGGGGTAGGGTAGTTTTGCTGACTGTGCAGGGGGTGGACACGTGGATTAGGAGCTGGGCTATGGGGTGCTGCCGGGGCAGCTGTGCCACTGATTAGAACTCCCTACGCCGGCTCTGGAGCAAGGATTTCAGCCTGGGGCTGCCCCCAAAGGTGCGTGCACATGGGGGGTGCGCGGTACGGGCCCGACCTGGCCAGCTGGAATCATTCTCGCTCACGTGGCAGCCCAGGGACCAGCCCTGGTCAGCCTGCAGCCCGGTGACTGACCCACATCCAAATCCCTGGGGCTCGTCAGACAGAGGGGACCGGACCCGAAGGGGGAGCCTGACCTGCCACCACGGGGCCCCACGGGCCTGTGCCGCTCGTGAGCCATTCCCATCGCCCCCAGCCCGTGCTCTGCCGCTGCCAACTCCAGCTTTGCAGGTTTGGGACGGGGCTTGAGCCAAACCGATTCTTCTTTCTCCTCCGGCCCTTCCAGGGTCTGAGCCCCCCAGGCGCCTGACTGGCCACAAGTCTGGAGCTGGAAACCACCCCCAGGCCCAGCTCCGCTTCCTCCTGCCTCTCCCTCCTGGGCTTGGGGCTGTCACTGCCCCCCCCCCCAAGGTTCTGCCTCTACTTACCGCCCTCACCACCTCCCACGCCTGCGAGCTGATGGAGGATCCTTCGGGCCTGTTTGCACTCCGGCGCTGTCCACAGCAGGAAGGGCTCTGGAGTCCTGCCTGGCCTAATGTGGAGAAGCCCTTCCACCCATCTCCTGATCCATCCCACTCTCCTCCCGGGGACCGGGTTAGCCAGGCAGCACCTTCCAGGCTTCTGACACCCATAAGCGCATCACTAGGAACCTGCCTAGCAAGTTCCCTGCCAGCTGGGCGAAATCCCTTCCAGGACACCCACCCCCGGCACCCAGCCAGCTGCTCCATCTTCTGGCTGTGTCCCTGTGCCATTGCTTGTGGCACGTTCCAGCTGCCTCCTCCCTCCTGGTTCCCTCGCTCCCCTGGTCCAAGGCGGGTTCCTCAGGCGGACGTGACCCCTCTGGGGCAGTTGACCCCCCAAATCCCAGCATCCTTCAGGCTGGAGCGGCTGGCCCCTGGCAGCAAAACTGGCCCTGGGAGATTCCACCCCAGCTGATTCACCCCAGCGGGTGAAGATTAGTTGGCACGTGGGTGGAGTGCGGAGGAGCCTGGCCAGAGGGAGTCAGGCTATGACTGAGCACTCGCAGGGCCTGGGCCCTTTCGTCAGCGCCAGGAGCACCAGGTTTCCCTGCCCCTGCTTCCCCCGGGGGAAGGGCGGCCCAGCCTGGGCAGGAAGATCCCAGGATGAACCCAACTGCAGAGTCAAGCAGAGAACCAGGCGTCCTGCCACCCAACGCCCTCCTCCAGCCGCCACACGGCACGCCAGGGAGGCTGCGCCAGTCTCTGCCTGTCACACCCCAGCACTCGCTGCATCGCCCAGAAACAGCCCTCGGAGGGGGCCAGAGAACCGGGGCGAGGCGCCAAGACGCTGCTGGAGAAGCAACGCAGCCAGCTGGTTCTCCGTCCGCGCCCACCTCCCCCGCGTGCCGGGTGGGTGCCACGGGGCATCGCTGCCAGGGACCAGACGGGTGAGGGCGCTTGGCCACGGGGCTGAGACACTGCCCCAGAGCCCGCCAGAGGTGGGACGCGCCTGCCCAGACTGGGGCTCCCTCATGCCAAGGCTGCCGTCGCCCCCTGCTGGCACATCATGAACTAGCCAGCGAACCCTGGGGCCCAGCCGATGCTCTCCCTGCAGGGCCCCTGCACCGTGACCAGCCCCCGCCTGGAGAAATCCCACCTGGGCTTTTACAACACACGGGCAGCCTCATCTAGGGCTGGAGCAAGCAACTGCCAGGGTGCCCGGGCTCTAGTCCCAGCGGGAGAGGGCAGCGTGGTCTAGTGGTGAAAGCAGGGACACCACCTGGCTGCCTCCCGTCATGTCCTAGAGCCACCGGGGAGGTCTTGAGCGGGTCTTGGCTCTGCTCAGCACGCAGCCCAGTCCATGGTGCCCAAGAACTCTGGGGACAGGACCGCATGGCCTCTGACGGGCGCCTTTCTGCCCGCGCCCGTGGCACAATGGTGCCTGAGGGGCCCGAGGGGAGGTGTAATCGCAGCCGGGGGCCAGGCCTGACTGTGTGTGCAGGGGCGTGCATTGCACGGGTGGCACCTCAGCGCCCTGGTGCAAACAGTGCTTTGGGGCTGCCAAGACAGTTCGCACTGCTGGACGCTCGGACGCAATCTGCCCAGTTCCTAGCTCCCCCGGAGACACGCCCTGGGGCCAGAGGGGGCTTTCAAATCAGACAGAACTGCCCAGTTAACACCCGGGCCCACATTTTCCACACATGCGCTGAACTCTACTGAGCTGTTTGCCATTGACCTCTGGGGGCCAGCACCTCCCCTGCTGCCAGCGTCATGCCCATAACATGCACACACCGACGTGCAAACAGACATTTGCACATGCAAACCATGGTGACAGCGGGTTGCTCGAGGGATGACACTGGCCTGCTCCAGTGTGCTGGCTGAAGGCAGCATTGCCTAGTGGATGCAGCATGAGGGGCTATGACGCAGGAGGCCTGGCTCCTTTTCCTGGTCCTGCTGCTTTGCAGGGTGATGTGAGGCCCGTCCCTTCCTCACTCCGTGCCTTAATTTCCCCTCCCACCCTTTGTCAGTCTTGTCCAGTGGCTAATTAGCCATGGTGATTAGCCATGGTGATTACCCTGCACCCCCTAATGCCCTCTCCCCCACACACCAAGCCATGAGTGGAACAGGCCCCGCAGCGTCCCCAGCTCTCTGGAAAACTCTCTTCATGCCCTCCGCCACCTGTAGCCACCCAACCTGGCATGGCTGGTTCATTGGGAAGGGGTCACGCCCCTGCTGCAGACCCCGTGGAGCCCAGTCTGGCGGGTGGGGACCAGCCAGGGGAGGGAAGGCTGGCAGCTCACCCCCTCCCAGCACATCAGCTGCTCTGGAGCAACCGTGCCCGATGCCCCACCCGGAGGCTGATGAGCGACCATGCTCCGGGCCCCTGGGCAGTGCCTGGCGTCCAGCCTCAGACAGAGGAGCCAGCGGGACCCAACACCCATCCAAGGGGGAACCAGCTGCCCCCAGACCGCTGGCCAAGCTGCCCACAGACCCAGCAGCGCACCCTGCCCAGCGTTGGGGGCCCCATGCTGGGATCCAGCCCACAGCCTCTGTTCAGACAGCCCTGGGTGGGGGGCCCCAGCTGGGAGTAGCGTTCACCCCCTTCAGCCCCCCCATCCTGGGGGCTGCACAGATCAGGAGAAATGGGGGGATCCCCGGTCGGGGGCCCCTCTCACCTCCCCTGGGCCTGGTGATGCTGGTTCCACCCGCACTCTGCTCCAAGAAGGAGCCATGGCCTCGGCACCCCACCCCAGCCTACCCAGGGGCATGTAGGCCCCCCCCCCAACTCCAGCTGGCCTAAGCTGCCCCCACCCCCACTCCTGCTCTCAGCGCTCCCAGGAGCCTCCAGGAACGATTCCTCCTGGGCCGTCTCCCTGGGCAACCGGTTGATGTAACGAGGCCGTAACCGTTGTCCGGGCTCCGCTCCCGGGACTGCAGGCTGGGCCCTGCCTGGTTTTCCTCCATCCCACCCCCGCTGGGTCACCCGCTGAGCCCTCCCCGGCCCCTCCCTCCAGTGCGGGTGGGGAAGGGGGGCTGTGTACGCCTGCCCCCTGGTGGAGAGAACCGGGCCTGCTGCCCCATGTGTCAGAGGCACCAGCCAGCCGGGCACAGGAGCCGCCAGCCCACGGCAGCTGCGTGGCAGGGAGCGAAGGAGAGCCAGGATCGCCCCCACAGGGGGAGGGTGAACTTCCCTCCTCCCTCCACCCCCCCCAAACAGGCCCTGGGTTCCCCTCCCCGCAACTCACGGGCCGGATCCCCCCCCCACTCCGGGATCTTCAGTCTCAGCTGGGGTCTCTGGCCTCCCCATCCCTTTGCTCAGGCGAAGCCCCCACCCCACCCCACAGCAGCGCAGGGTGCCTGGCTGCCCACAAATGCTCCAGCAGCAGGGCAAGAGCGGCCGGTGCCTGTTCCCCTGGGGCCAGAGCGACCCCAGTGCCCGGGACCCGCCCTCCCGAGCCGTGGGGAGCCCGTGTGGCCTGGCGCTCGGATGCCGGGTACTGACGAGCGAGGGGTAGGGAAGGACCATGGGAGTCGGGCGGGTGGGGCTGGCAAACCCATTTTATTGTGGCACACGGAGCGTCTCTTCGGCCAAACCCGCTCACCTCCCCCCACGCCCAGCTCCCCCCACGCCCAGCCACAGCTGATGGGCTCCAGCCCTGGCGGAGTTCACACAAGTGCCACAACGCTGCCGGGTCTCAGCCCAGGACAACGGGGTTCCCAGGTGTCAGGCAGGTCGGGTGGGCCCGGGATCGGGGGCAGGGTGGGAGCTAGGCCAGCTGGTGTGTTTGGGCGTCCCTCCTGCGCGGGACCCTACCCAGCTGGCCAGTAGGGCGGGAAAGGGAGCGCTAGCGCTGGCAGGTGGCTCCGTCTCAGGTCGCTCCTCTGCCCGGCGAGGCCTCCACGCTTGAGTGCCGCCCCCAGCCACGTCCCGCCTGGGGCCCAAATCCCGGGTGCCGGCGGAGGGTCCCCAGGGGCATGCGGGGAAGGCAGCACCCCGCCGCCCAGGGCCTTCTTCGCCACGGCCCGGCGATGCTCTGACCCCGCTGTGCCGGCCACGGGCTGCAGCTGGGGCCCCAGCACGGAGCTTGCTGCTGGGGCGCCGTCTGCCCCCCCGGGGCTCGCGGCCTCCCCCTGGTCCGGCTGCTGGCGCTGGCCCTTGCGGAACTTGGCTCGGCGGTTTTTGAACCACACCTGGCAGGGGAGGAGCCAAAGGGGCGATAGTGACTTAGCCTGGCCAGCACCAGGCATGTGCCCTGCCCTCCCCCCTCGCCCCCCGGGCTTGCTGGGGCACTCTGCCCCCTCGAGGGTGGCACCGACCCGCCCAGAGGCAAGACGGACACATGGGTCCCTGCCCCACACAGTCTATAGGGGAGACGCAGGCCAGCCCCATGGGGCGGGGGAGGCAGAGGGAATGCTGGGATTGCAGCCAGTGGTACCTCTGCCTCTGGTACCACTGGCTGCAGCAGCACCCGGGGGTGCAGGAAGCATGTGGGCCAGGGTGCAGCACAGGGCCTCCTGTAAGCTGAGCGCTTGGGCAGATTCAAAGGCCGCCCAGCTGATTAGCAGAGCGCCCACAGCTGCCAACAGGTGTTTCCGCTGGTGGTGCACGTCCACACATGCCTCAGTGCACATCACAACATTTATTCTGCACATGGGTGGAAGAAATTGGAGGGAACCTTGGCGCTGAGCAGAGAGCTCTCACCTCACCTGGGCACAAAAGGGTAAATTCCGGCAAGAGCCAGATCCCCTCCCACCCAGCTGGCCTGGGAATCACTGGCAAGACCCTCCCCCTACTCCCTACCCCTACCCCCCCCCCCCCCCCCACAGCCCAGCTCTAGCCTGGGGCAGGGAGCGGGGCGTTCACTGGGTTACCTGGACCCTGGCCTCGGGCAGGTTGACGAGCACAGCCAGCCGCTCCCTGGTCACCGCGTCGGGATAGTGGGTTTTCTTGAAGGCTCTCTCGAGCGCCTCCAGCTGGTGGCCGGTGAACGCCGTGCGGCTCCGGCGCTGCTTCTGGGGGATCCCGTAGCGCACTTCCAGTAGGAGCTCTGGGGAGCCAGGAACGGGACGGGGATGAAAGAACAGAAATCGGCTGCATGGAGTCATCGGGGAGGGGCTGCCTTGCCACAGACACACAGTCCCAGGGCATCTAAAGCACGGCAGCATGCTGGGTACCACGCACCCGTCACAGCTAGGCAGCCACCTCTGGGGTGGGGCAGGGCAGCTGTCTCACAGCCCACAACAACGCTGCATGGGCCCGGGCTGCTGGGCTGGCTCAGACCCTGAGGCCAGCAGCACGTCTTCGCCCAGCGGTCTAGCGGCCAGACTGGCCCCCCCACAGCAAAGCCTGCGGCGCTTTGGTGGCCGCCTAGCAATGCCCAGTGAGAGATCCGCCCTCTGACTACTGGGGAGCAGGCCCCCCCCCGCTCCAGGGGAGCTCTCTGTCCAGCGCACAGCTGTGACCCCCTCCAGGACAGGCCCTATGAGGAGAGTGACGGCAACATGGCCTCGGGGCCTGGCCCAGCATCCTTGGGGCACAGCCTCACCGGCCCCCATCCCAATGGGGAGTGAGGCGCTCACGGCCTTTGCTGCAGTTCTCCTCACTGCCCCAGCAAACCGGCACAGCCCCCGAGCCAGGCCCTGCCCCCCAAGCCAACCCCAACCCCCCGGCTCCTTGCCCCACGACCTACCTGCCAGCCCATCCCCCGCGCTCCACGGCAGGCAGGGCCAGCGCAGGCGGAAGCTGGAAGGGCCCAGCCAGCTGCTGGTGCAGGCTGTAGAGCAGGGAGAGGGGGGTCATGGAGCCAGGGGGGGGAGCACCCCCACTGAGGCAGTACATGGAGGGGCCCCGCAGAACCCTGGAAAACAAAAAGCAGCTTTAGAAACAGTTACGGTAAAGAGGGCAGTTCGACTGCTCCTAGGGAGGTGGGGAGCAGCTGGGGTTATGGCCTGGGGTGGAGGGGAGGAACTGGGGTTACGGCCTGGTGTGGGGGGGACCTGGGGTTACGGCCCAGGGCGGGGGAGCAGCTGAGGTTACGGCCTGGGGCAGAGGGGGAGGAACTGGGGTTACGGCCTGGGGGCGTGTCCCATAGGGAGCGGGAGGACAGAGCACGCGAGTGATTTCCTAACACAAAGATTTGGGCAGCAAAGATGTGGCCTGAGTTACTGTTTGGTCTTTGTATTCTGGTCGCAAGGAGAGGCCTCGGCCCAGGGAGCGGGAGACCTTGCCCTCAGGGAGCTGGCACAACTGGCGGGAGGGGAAACTGAGGCAGAGTGGGGAGATGACTTACCCCAGGTCACCCAGCAGGTGACAGCTCATGCATCCCCACATTTTTTCTCCCCCTCCCCCCGGCGCTGGGTGTCTGTACCCACCATCCCCACAGACACCCCCTCACCTGGCCACACACACGGGCCCCTCACCATGCCCCTGCGCCTGCCGAGCCCACGGCATGCGACAGGTCCCACAGCCCCCCTGCTGGGGGGATTCCTGCCCCTGTCCGAGGCCAACCGTCCCGATCCAATGGGAGCGAAGGGGGCGCAGTCGGGGTGGAACAAGGCTGCTGCGAGCGATCCCCGGCCCCCGCGTGTCTGCCCCTCCCCATGCGCCCCACGTGCTCTGGAGGTGAGGGAACGTGCACAAGCCTCTGCCAGGGGCCAGGTTACGTGTTAGTGACCCTCCTCCAGCACGGGTGCGTCTGATCTCCGGCCAGTTCCCCAACAGCTCCCAGGGCTGTCGGCAGGCACCTCCGGGCAGGGACGTCCCCTGGGCCCGTCTGCACCGCCCCCACCGCCAGGCTGCGACCCAGGTCTGAGCCCCAGGCCGGCTTCTGTCCACACACGACTTGGGCTGAGCCAAGTCGGGCAGGGCCCAGGACCCAGGTGCTGGTGGTGGGGTGGGCCAGGGCCCAAGCCTCCCAGGGACACGGTTCAAGCCCTGTCACTCTGCAGTGTGGATACAACCGAGTCCCATCAGGGAGCTCAATGTGGACACGCTCAGGGGCATCCCAAGGAGGCTGCAGGGCCCAGGCCCACCTCCCCCATGCAGGCCCCGCCCCTCCCCAATCCACCCTTCCCCAAGCTCCGCCCCTGCCCCTCCCCCGAGCAACATGGCCTGGGGGGTTACGGGTAGGGTTGCCAGATGGTTGAAACAAAAATACCGAACCCTCCCCCCCCCAAAAAAAACACCGGGAAAAAATTCTGTTGAAGGGGAAAATAAGGGGGGGGGGGACCAAAGTTGTTGAGCAAAAAAAAAAAAGGACTCCAAGGACTTCTTAAGCCTTGGGGAACCAGGTAAGCATGGGGGCTGGGTTTGGGGGGCGGGGCCGAGCGCTGAGTGTTTGTAGGGTTGCCAGGTGCCCGGCATTTTCACCTCCTAGCCCGGGAAAAATTCAGGAAATACCGGACATCTCAGGCGTCCGGTCTTCTCTGAATTTTTTTACCAGACAGGAGGCAAAAATGCCGGACTGTCCGGGTGAATACCGGACACCTGGCAACCCTAGTTATGGGGGTTGGGGGGTGGCGAGAGCTGGAGCAGCCCGGCAGCCTGCTCCAACCCACTGTGTCCCCTCCCCCACTGCTGTGCCCCACTTCTCTGTGGTGGTGGGGAGCAGGGTGCAGCGGGCCGGGGGAGGGGGCATGGTGGGGTGAAACAGGCTGCTGGGCTGCTCCAGCTCCCTCCACCCACATGGTGAGGGGGGGCAGCCCCTGCTACTGTCTCACCAGGGCCCCATAATCCCCCAGTCCCTCCCGTCCATAGGGGTGGCCATTGTGGGGCCCCCAAAAGCGCAGGGCCTGGGGCGGCCACCTCGATTCATCCTACAGTAGCACATCTGTGAGACCCAGGTCTGGTGCCTGAGGGCCCAGGTTTCCTAAGGCCGGGGCCAGCTGCACCGCCAGGTGGACCCCGCCGTTGTGTATTGGGTTATGGAGATAGATCTTGTTGTTATAGTAACTGACTTAGGTCACTAGGGCTCAGCCCAGCCAAACCGATTGGTTCTAGTTAGTTCTGTGGTATGAAATAAAATGGACACTTGCAACTGCTCCAGCTCTCTGTGTTTCCACTGATTTCTTCCTCAGCTGTGGAACTCCACACGGTGTAAGACCTCCCACCGGGGCCGGAGCCTGGGCTCCGAGGCCTGTTTTTAGGTCCCTCACAGGAGTCCAAGTCGGGCGACCTGGGCTTGGAGCCGCGGCGCCACAGGGGGCAACTGCAGGGTTGACGGACCCTGGGCGGCTGAGCTCCACGGTCAGCGCTGGAGAGATGCATTTTCAGCACCACAAAACAGGGGTGGCGGCTTTGAGGCCAGGCAGCGGCAGCCCGAGTCCCCACCCTTCCATGGGCTGAATTCCCCCCTGGGCGAATTAGAGCGGGTGGAAAATCTGTCCCAGGGAGGAATCATTTTCCATCCGAAAAAGCAAGGACGTCCAAGTCTAAACGGGTGGGGGGAACGCCTCAGATTGGACGGTTTTGCCGGGGAACATGGAAACGAATCGTTTCAGCCCCGTTCTGGCGATCAGAGGTCTGGGCGAATTGCACTTAGACGTGTCTGTTAGATGAAAACATGGACGTGGCCCAACACTAGCTGTGCAGAGGCCGCGTTCCCTGTCATTTCCATACAACGCACAATGTGGCAGCGTTTCCACGTTATCGAGAGGAAACGGCCCCTTGGGTCCAAATCAACTTTTTTTTTTTTTTTGGAATTTCCCTTTTGCTGAAAGTTTTGATTTTTCATCCCGATTCCGAATTTTCCCACTGGCTTCCTGCTACCGTTTAACGGCCGCGTGGAGAAAACGCTGCCATCCCCTTTGCCTCTCCATGCCCCGAGGCCAGAGTCTGCATTGTGCAGGCCAGCGCCCGTGCGAGGGCCAAGCGTCACCTGTTCTGCTCTGGCAGCTTTCACGCCCGCCTTGCACCGCGGTGACTGCACACGGCGGCCAGCGACAAGAGGCACGTCCCCGGCCTCTCTGAGCCCCGGTGGGTCAGGACAAAAGGGGACCAGTAGAGCTGTGGGGGGGAGGGCTGGAATAGCAGGGGATGCAGGTCGGGGGGAGGGTACGAGCAGAACTCTGTGTATGGGGGGGGCCAGGGCTGGCATGGCTGGGGTCGGTGGACAGGGTCAAAGGGCGGAGTGGGGGAAGGGAGGCTCGTGCTGGCTCTCCCCACCCCATGCTTGTATCTCGCCAGCGCAATCCAACCCCCCCTCCGGGAGCACCCACCTCCCCCATACGGCTCACTTGTCCTTCGGCACGCAGGCTGCTTCGTTTTCCACCCTCCCCCAGGCAGGGGGAGCCAGGCCCATGAGACGCGCACCTCTCCTGGGCGTGGGGTTGGCAGCTCTCATTCTGGTCGCATCTCCCTGGGGCTGCCTGCTTCCCGGGGGCTCTGCTGACGGCAGCACCCCAGGGACCCCCCCCGAAATCCCAGCTAAATCCGGCCCACCGCAGGCGCTCTCACCTCTCCCGACCTGCCCGGGAAGGACTTCGGCCTCCTCTTCTCCCCACGCCAGAGGCCCCGGGGCTGTGGGAACCTCAGCCAAACTTCTCCCAACTTCTCTGCCCTGCGCTATTTAAAAGCGAGCAGCCTGTGCCCCCCTCTGCCTGGGCAGCCGCAGCCAATGGGGCTTGGGGAAGTCTCAGGCCAGATGAGGGATTTGGTTTTCTTCCTCTCCAAAGGGAATTGCACTGGTGTCTAAGCTGGGCTCAGCTCACAGGGGTCCCATTATTCCCCATTCAGGCTGTGGATTAGACGCGGGCAGGGGTGGAAGAATGCAGGGGGTTGGGCTGCTGCCCCCTCCCCACCCGACCATGCTCTCCTTCCTCCCCCAGCCTTTTCCTGGTTCAGCCATTCAACAGACAGCAGGTGGTGTTGCCTAGTGAATGGGGCAGCCAAGGACTCCTGGGTTCTCATCCACTGGCCCCCAGGGTGACCTCGAGCAAATCACTTCCCCTCCCGATCCCACACACCTCTGTGCCTCAGTTTACCCAGTTGTGGCAAGGGTGTGGGGCAGAGAGCTCATGCTGCAGAGTGCAGAGGGCAGACAGCCTTCCCGGATGTGCTGGGGAGAGAGAGAAATGAAAAGCTGCCCCCAGCCTACATGAGTGACCCTACAATAACACACCAATGCACCCCCAATCACCTGGGGGCAGGGGCTGGGGGATGCCAAATACCTTGACAGCACCGCCCCCCCGTGCCCTTTGGAGCTGCCCACGTGTCTGGCATGGCCACAGCCCCTTGGGCCACTCTCGGTTCCTGCTCACCCGCACTCACACACAGCTGGCCCATGGTGGCCATCCAGGGAGCTGCTTTCTCCCTCAACCGCTCTGGTCCATTCTGCCAGCCGCTCTTTGGCTGTCAGAGCAAATTAGCTTGGAGCTAAATCATCATTTAGCTGATCCCCTGCTTGACAATCTCCTGGTCTTTAGTGAGAGGTGGGATTAGGGGCCGCGGGGCCTTTGTCCGCCAGACACCCTGGGGGATTAGCAAAGATTTGCTGTTTCAACCGGGGCGGGGGGAGAGCAGGGTTCCCTCCCAATTTCAACCCTTCTTCTGACAACGGCCAGTGCTCAGAGGGCGTGAACAGAACAGGGAACCACCAAGAACTCCATCTCCTGTCGCCCGTTCCCAGCCTTTGGCAAACAGAGGCTATGGGAACCATTCCTTCCCCTCCTGGCTAATAGCCATTGATTGACCTAACCTCCATGAATTTATCTAGCTCTTTTTTAAGCTCGGTTAAAGTCCTGGTCTTCACAACATCCTGTGGCAAGGAGTTCCACAGGTTGACTGTGCGCTGCGTGAAGAAAAACTTCCTTTTGGTTTAAGCCTGCTACCTATTAACTAAATTTGGCGACCCCTAGTTCTTGTGTTATGAGATGGAGTAAATTGCACTTGTTGATTTTCTCCACACCAGTCCTGATTTTATAGACCTCAACCACATCCCCAATAGACATCTCTGAAAAGTCTCTTATTTAATCTCGCCCCATATGGAAGCCATCCCATCCCCCTCATTGTTTCTGTTGCCCTTTTCCAATTCCAATGCATCTTCGCCTGAACACAGCACACAGCACCAGTTGCTGGAGAGGAAGGTGCAATAACCCGGCAGTGATGGGGTAACCTGCCGCCCAGGGAATGTCCCCCACTCCCTGGTACTAAGGGTCAGCTTAAAAGAGACCATAGGCGTGTGAGAGCATCCCGTGTGCTGTTCTGTGTGGTACCCTCGGCAACACCGCATGCAAACACCTCCAGGCCCTCCAGGGGCTGAGTTGCGTAGCCCATCCTGGGAGGCAGGGAAGTATTAACCCCACTTTACTGAGGGAAACTGAGGCACGGGGCAGCTTGAGTGACTTGCCCCTGGTCCCAGGAATCTGTGACAGAACCAGGGATATTAAAATAATGATGATAATCACTCTCAGGCTCCAGCCTGGCGTCTGCAGAGGTCAGGAAGGAATGTCATCCCCTTCCTCCCCCCAGAGGCACATTTAGCAAGCCATATTCTGGGTCTTTTTTCACCTTCCTCTGAAGCACCAGAGATTGGCCACTGCTGCAGATGGGATCCCAGGAGTGCCCCATGCGTTGCAGTGGGACACAGAATCCTCTTTCTCGAGACCTGGCTGCTGGGTCTTGCTCCCATGCTGCGGGACACGTCACTGGGCAGCCCGGGGCCAGGAGTAGGAATTTCCTGCAGGTTGGTTTGGCAGGGAGCTTGGAAATGCTCTGGTCTGACTTTGCGGGGAACCGCTGCCCACGAAGGGCCAGAGCGAGAAGTCAGCCGGGCCGGGGTGGGCTCAAAGCAGCTTGTCCGGCAGCGAGGAGGGACAGCAGATGTGCCGGGGGCTGCCAATCGATGGGAGAATGGGCCATGACACACTGGTGTCGCTCCATAAAGAGCTTACGCTCTCCGCCGCACAGGCCGGAGCAGCTTTCTCGCTAGCCCCCCAATTCCTGATCAATACTTTCGCCTCTCCCCTGCCCCGTCTGTCGCTCTCCCTCCCCGGCGCGAGCGGGGGCCCCTTCCAGCCCCTCGCACTTCTGAAGGGACTGGACAAAACGAGCCGAAGGCTTTTTAAAGCCGGGATCGATCATCCCCGCTCACCTCTGACCCCGCGAGCCGGTTGGCTCTATGGAATGAGGTCAGCTGCACAGACGCCCTGTGAAAGCCGCACGGCGGGGACCTGGCGTCACGCTGAGCCAGCATTCGCCGGGAGAGCCCCGCACAAGGCTGGCAAAGATGAAGAGTCCCCTCCCCCAGCGCCTGCCTCCTGGGCTGGCTCCCTCCGAGAGGGCATTAAACAAACCACCAAGCCCAGCTTTCTTGGCCCCGGGAGAAACAAGGTCCCCACCTCTGATGGAGCAACCCTAGGGGTGACTCCCAGGGCACTGCAGCGTCCGGGTGTAACCAGGGCCCAGCCAAATGTTTGCAAATGTTCTCTGATTTGATCCACTCATGAATCCAATAGGGCCCCGTTTCGCTGGGGGGACACAGGCACCCAGAAAGGACGGAGCCCGCTCACCTCAATCGGCTGGCCATGGAGGTTACGTCCATGAATGGCTATTAGCCAGAACTGGGTCAGGAATGGCGTCCCTAGCCTCTGTTTGTCAGAGGGTGGAGATGGCTGGCAGGAGAGAGATCGCTTGATCATTACTTGTTCGGTTCACTCCCCTGGGCACCTGGCATTGGCCACTGTCGGCAGACAGGATGCTGGGCTGGATGGACCTTTGGTCTGACCCAGCGTGGCCGTTCTTATGTTCTTATGCCAGCCCCGATCTCTGAGCCTTCCGGGGATCCAGGGAAGGCAGATTTGTGCACTCCAGTATCGGGAGGGGGTTAGGGTTCGGCCCCAAAGGGACCAGCAGCAACTGCTTGAGCTAAAGTGGCATCTAGCGAGGGGCACCCCAGAGTTAGCTGCTGGGGCAAAGGGCCAGCCTGGGGTCAGTCCAGGCAGCAGAGGGTCCGTGTGTCTCTCTCACCCCGCCACATACACCCTCTGCTGCAGGTGACCCCGGCCGATGGCTAGAGCCACGCGTGGGTACAACATTCGCATCCGTGTCCGTAATAACGAGCGGTGGATCTCGGCACGGACACCCGTGGCCGCGGATTCCCCGGGCTCTACCGCGGGCTGCTCTGGGGCGAGCGACCACACGAGGAGCAGGACGAGAGGAACCGGGCTCCGCGTCCCGCGGGCTGTTTGCTGGCCAGCGAGTGAGGAGCTGCGGGGACTCAGCGGGCGGGTGTCGCCTCTGGAGGGGAGCAGCCCTGACCCCACTGGGCACTTCACGAGGAGGCGCAGCGTGGGAACCAGAGTCCCCCTTCCCCTGGTCCTTTTCGGTGCACCCGCTGCGCCGGGGCGGCCTGTGCTGCAGCCGAGGAGAGCGCCGGCCGGCTGGCCGCTCCTCCTTGGCTCGCCAGGGTCGGATCGTCTGTGGTACCGATCCCCGCGCCGGGATCTCCAGCACCTCGGAGCCTTTGCGGTGTTCACCCCCCAGCCCCCCGCCCCGGCAGAGAGCAGGCCAGTGACGGAGGCACTGAGAGGCCAGGAGACTTGGCCAAGGTTCCCCAGACAGCTGTGGCGGAGCAGGGCCTTGACCTCTCCCCAGTCCCTAGCTTTTCGGGGACACAAGCAGCAGCTCGGCCGCCGCTGGAGTCAGCGACACGTGGGCGCCTCGCACTTTGGAAACTCTTCCCGCTAGCCCCGCTCTGCCAGCACGTTCATTCGCCGTGCGGGGCCGCTGGCCACAGCAGCGTTAATTCGGAGTAACCGACGTTGGGACGCGACAGAGCGCGGCAGGCGGCGGCTGCGAAACGACCGCGTCCTACTCCGACTCCTGTGGCCCTCAGTGCACGCGGAGAAGGGCAGGTCGGAGGGAGCGCGCTCTTCCTTGCGCCTCGGCCGGGCAGACAGCGCCCGCAGCCGCGCTAAGCTATTGCCACGGGAGCTACGCAATTGACACGCTTAAGTCGACTGTCGCCCTGCTGCGCCGACGCGCCCGGGGTGATTAACCAGGCGGCAGAAGCGCCCCGGTACCGTCGTCCTGAGGGGAGGGGGGTCACGACAACCCCAGACCCGATTTCCCTTGGGTACGGGCCCTGTCCCCTTCGACAGTGGGCCAGTCTCCACACACACCGCACCGCACGACCTAGAGACGAGCCCTGGCAGTCCAGCCAACCCCCCGTCTGACAGCCCTGCGGACACGGGGATCCCAGTGGCACGAATTGGCCGGTAACGAGCTTACGCTGGGAAATGAGCGAAGGACAGGCTGAGAGTCAGGCTCAGCCCCCGCGATCGATACGCTGCACCCGGCGAGGCGCTGGGCCGCGGCACCCCCCGGAGTGCCAGCACGACAGGACAAAGGGGTGGGCGGTTAACACCACGGCCTCCCAATCAGCCGGATTGATCAGCTCCATCACCTCTGACCTCGGAGGGCGCCCTGATGCCATAATCAGCTGGCACAGAGACAGGGGACAAAGGCGCCCCGTCCAAATCCGTTCTCCGAGACCCTGCCCTGTGTGCTCAGCCTGGTACCTGCTGCTTGGTTCAAAGCAAGGCAGGTTGCTCTTGTGGTTAAGCCCCAATTCCCAGCTCTGACACAAACTCACCCTGTGACCTTGGGCAAGTCTTTTCATCTCTGCTCCCAGCAAAATGGGAAGAACAAGCCTTCCGTGATCTCAGGTCTCTTTGGGGCAGGGGCAATGTTCCCTCTAATTTTTTTCCTTCTGTGCACAGAATAAATTTTGTCACGTGCACTGAGGCATGTGTAGATGTGCACCACCAATAGAAACACATGCTGCCAGCTGTGGGCACTCTGCTAATCTGCTGGGCAGCATTTGAATCTCTCCTGGGCAGCTGCACAAGTGCTCAGCTTACAGGGAACCCCAGGCAGGGCCCAGCTCTCCTCGGGCACCTAACAACGAGGCTGCCCTCTTGGCTGCTGCTGCTTGACATGCGATCAGTTATTCTGCAGGTGACTTGAAAAAGAGGAGAGTAAAGAACCACTGGGACTAGGACTTTATTCTTCAGAAGGCACCACCCACCGACCCCTGAGTACTTCTGCTGCCGCTTGTTGAACTCCAGAACAGCAGGGACGGCAGGTCTGGCCTTCCTGGCTCTGCGGCAGGGCTCACTGAAGGACCCAGACATATGCAGCCTGGGAGCTTTCTCAGTTCCTCACTGAAGCAAGGGGGGGGCTGGATGTTTAACAGAGACCGCTGCTCCCAACGGCTGTGCAGGCGTTTGAGTTAAAGGGGTTCGGGTATAAAAGCCAACAAAGGGTTGTCAGCAGCGAGAGAACTTCCTCCCTTCCCCCCCCACCCCAAATTTGGTTTTGCTTTGTTAACACCCCAGCTGCAGCTGATCCAGCATCCAATGCAGACAGGGCAGACCAGCCTTGTGACCTGGAGGTTTTTCTAACCGCTCGGTTCTAGGAGTTATTGTGAGGCCTGGGCCAAACTAAGATCACCAAACTAAGTGACTCCAGGGGGTCCCTTCTGGGCTGAGCATCTTGGAATTTATCATCCTAGCCGCAAACAGAGCCATTCCTGGAACTCCGAGGCCTGGACGGAAGGTCCTGATCCCCACAGGTGACAAGACCAGGGAGCTGCATCATGGAAAGCCCCAGCCTCTGTCTTTGAGCTAACAGCAGAAGGCTGTTTTCCTCTACCACAAGAGGGTGACCCTTTCCCCCTGTTTGCCCAATGCCTCATATAAAGCAGCAAAAAAGGGCAGAGACTTGGGTTTTGTGGGTCCCGTCACCCTGACTGACCCGCCATCACCCGAGGGATACAGCTTCCGACTCACACCTCGGTGGGCGAGCCCCCTTCCATAGGGGCAGCAGCAAACTGCCGAGAGCCACTGGGCCTGGGCTCAAAAAGCTTCTGCTGAGGAGAGCCGGAGAGGTCCGTGCCAGCCCTCACATCTCGGGCAGCCCACCCAGGCTGCCGCAAAGGGGCAGAGGCGCAGGGGAGGGCTGGGTCTGACGGTGAGCCGTGCCTTTTATGACTCCCTAAGTAACCGGTGATATTCCCAGAGCCATAACGAGCAGCTAAATCAAACCCATTGCCGGTGAGGTCATCTAATGGCTGATTATTTTTAATCTGAACTTTTTGCCTGAACCTTTTCCCTATGCTGACTCAGCCTCCCCCCTCACGTTCCTCCCCCACTTGGGAAATTGATGGGGCAGGGGCAAGGGAGCATGGTCAAGGGGCTAGAACAGCACGGGGGCTCAGCCCAGATCCAGGCCTGGGTGCGAGCGAGCAGTGAGCGCAAGGGACCTAGGGGCAGGGCTGCGGTCTGGGGGTTAAGCGTGGATGGCCGGACGCATGTCTGGGTTCTGTCCCCTGTATTGCCCATAGCTTAAAGAGGCAGAATTCCTGGCTGCCCGGGGAGAGAGACGGGGCTGTGGGACTCTGCATACGGACACTTAAATCCCTTTGGCTTTGATGCTGCAGGGCCTGCTGTGGTGCACAGGCACAAGTGGCTGGAGGGCGTGAGCCTCACGGCCTGGCCCACTGCTCAGCCTACGGCACGGAGCAAAACCAGGGCAGGGCGGAGGTGAAGGACAGTGCATCTGAGGTGATGCAGGAGTCCGCTGCGAGGGCAGCACTGAGCTCCAGCCTGCCTTTAGCCATGGAGCAGGACAGCAGCAGGGGCCCCTGTAAGCTGAGCACTTGTGCGGCCCCCAGCTGACCAGCAGAGTCCCCACAGCGAGGCTGGTTGTTTCTATTGATGGTGCACATTGGCTCACGCCTTGGTGCACATAAAAATTATTCCACAGCTGGATGGAAGAAGTCAGAGGGAACATTGGACACAGCAACACTCCCATTAATACAGGAGCCCAGCCCTGCGCTGCCCAGGGTGAAGCCTGTACGAGGGGGGAGTCTGATGGGGAGGGCAGCGGCACCCCACTTCCCAACAAGCGCCTCTGCTGAGCTCCACTAGGCCCATCACACCCACAGATCTCAGAGCACTGGGCCCTCAGGCCCCTCCCCTTCACCAGTGAACTAGCCAACCCTGCCTCTCACCACTGAGCCAGGGCCCTTCCCAAACATCCCTTGGGCCTAGGACTGGAAGGGACCCGAGGCGCCAGCCAGTCCAGCCCCTGCACTCTTGGCAGACCAGCCCCGACAGGCATTTGTCTAACCAGCTCTTCACGATCTCCCAGTGCTGGAGAATCCACAGCAGCCCTAGGCCAGGAGGAGAGTAAGTTTTCTCCCTCCTCCTTGTAACACCCTTTTAGGTGCTTGAGAACGGTGCATCAGGTCCCCTCTCGGGCTCCTCTTTCCAGTCCAAACAAACCCGTTGTTTTCAATCTTCCCTCCCCTGGCCACGTTCTCTAGACCTTCCAGCGCAGTGGTTGCTCCTCTCTGGCTTGTCCTCCAATGTGTCCACGTCTTGCCTGAAACCACCCCCTCCCTCATGCACATGGAGCATGGGGGGGCTGGGTACCCAGCCAGGCTGGGACAGTACCAGGCATGGAAGGAAGCCAGGATGGGGGGGGGACCAAAAAGCCCAGCTTCTCTGCACATGTAAAAGCCACAGCTCTTTGGCTGCTGTCCTGCCGCTGCCTTACAACCGAAGTTCCTGCTGAAACAGGCCCCAGTCAGCAGCCCCCCCTGGCCCGTCTCTCCGTGCAGTTTGCCTAATGCTTTAGGGTGTTCAGTCAACACTAACATCACTTTAATTACGTTCTTGCCGAAGGAAGAAAGCCCAGGCCGTTTCTGGGGTGGGGGCGCCTCTCAAGGACTCATGACACTGGCTGCTTGGCACAGGGAGCCCTAGCCGCATTTAGCCAATGGCCTTGGTGAGACTTTACCCCCATGTCGCTCTTAGGCAGGGGCCCAGAAGGTATTGCTCTGCCTTCCCCCCCACTGCCTGCATGGGGCTGAAAGGGCATCGCCTGAGATGACAGATGCTATACAAATACTGCAGTGCCACCTATGTGATCCCGATCAACCCCAGGGACGCACCAGAGGAAAAGTTCAACGAGCAAGTGGGGCGCGGCACGCACACTGCTGGGCACCTCCCATCCAAGGCCCCGCAGTGCCAGGGGGAGCAGAGCAGCAGGCGACTGAGAACAAGAGTTGAGTTTTGGCAGCCACGCCAGCCAGGCGCAGAGCCAGGAGCCCGTCTCTTCAACACCTTTTTATTACAAATGTTACAAAAGTAGCAGGTGACAGTGTTGAGACCCAGTCCACAAATCCAGGTGCCTGCTGCCGGGGCCGGTAGTGTCCAGCGCGCTTCAGAGCCTGCGCTGCTGAAGGGGCGAGGCTCCCGGCCAGCTGGTTCACCTGCAGCAGCAGCTACTCCCCGCTTCCCACACCGGCAGCGCACAGGAGATGGGATTAGTAACAAGACAGTGCAGAGGCCTGATTTTACTCAGCACAATGGCAACTGGCACCCCACAGCTGCTACCTGAAAGGGACTGAGTGGGGAGGAAGGAAAGAGCCTGCAAAATATATAAAGCAACATGGAATATTCCAACCCCCTTGCAGGCACGGGGGGTAAGACCGCGGGCTGCTCTGACCACTGAGCTCCAGCATGGGGGGTTGAAAGCCGAAGGGAGAATGGAAGATCCATCATTTCCGCGGTTGGAAACCTCTTGCCTCTGGCGCGGGGAATCCATCTCTAGGCACTAGGGAGGAAAGCCCAGCCACACAGAGGCACCGCCCGCCCCAGGGTTACACAGGCCCCTACGGACGCTGCTCTGTAGGCCCAGCTGGAGAATAGCTGGGGAGTCCCCCCTGTGCCACTCACCCCACAGGGTGTGGTGAGAGCTACGGCCAAGGCTACTTCTGGTCTGGAACAAAGACCCTTTGGCCTTTGTGAGGAGGGCAGCCGGGCCAGGTCCCCGCTCGGGCGAGAACAAAACGCGGCGGTTTCCAGCCTGAAGGAGAAGCTGGCTGGAAAGACGTGCTGAAGGCAAGACCCTGCCTCAAAACCCGCGCTGCTCGGGGCGCTACCGCTGAACAATGTAACGGGGCTGCGAGCTCGCCCCTTCTTCCTATGGCGCTGATGCAGCAGACGGCCTCTCATAACCGGCTCGTTAGCGGCGAAGAGGGAGTAACTGCTAAGCTTTCACTGCTAAGGCCGCCTCGGGGGCGGGGGAGCAGAGAAATCCAGCCCTGCCCCTTGAACTTTCTACACGTCCCCACACGCGAGCCAAGCAGCACAGCGCAAAAGACATTTTCTGCCCACGGCCTCGGGCGTTGGTAACAGCAAGAGGCTGGTTGTGAACCCACCACTGCGCTTCACCTGTCTGCCTCACAAAACACAGCAGGAGCTCTGCGCTGGGGGAGCTAGGACGTGGCGACTGGGGAGATGGGCAGAGCCAACTGGGGCCGGAGCTTCAAAGCGACTCCAGCCCTGTTAACACACTTCCGCCCACACAAAGTGGGAAGTGACGGAGCCTTCACACCCCCTCTGGCTGAGGCTGTAGGTTGTTGCTACAGGTTTCTCAGGGCACTGCTGCAAATGAACCATCGTCCCCACAACCAGCCCCCAAAGCCCAGCGAGCACGTGGGAAGATCTGGTAAATCGGCAGAGCTGCTGTGAGCCAGGGAAGTGGCAGGGCCGTACAGGCGGTAGGGAGGTTATGACCCAGCACTGTTAAAATAGAGAAAGCGAGAGACCTTTCCAGGGCACACGTGGGGGGTGGGGAACCCCTCTCAACCAGGAACACAATGTACTGGTGGCAAATTACTCATTCGTACAGAGTCTATCCCTCACATTCACAGCCAGCTGTTTCATAAAGGGAACAATGCAGCTGGCCCTCGTGTGGTGCACAGTCCCTCATGACAGCCTGGGCTCCCATCCCTGCCCCCACGGTGCTGTGGGAGCGGCGGTAGCAAGGCACGTCCTGCCCCTCCAAAAGCCCGCCATACCTGGGCTCAGCTCGAGTGAGTCGACGCCCCTCCCTCCACTCTGCGTGAGCTCTGAAAGCAAAGGGACTAGAAAGGGGGACCCTGAGCACGCTGCGTCTAAAGTCAAGCTGCCAAAGCCCTTGCTATTCCTGTACACTCCTGGCTTAGTTACTGGTCATAAATAAATATTTATATTCTAGGGGGAGACTTTCGAAACAGATGGGCCGGGGCTCTGTAAAAGAGAAGAGAGGAAGAGCCTGAAATTGAGGGATTTTTTAAAAAACACCCAATTTCTATGAAAGCCAGTTTAAAAAGTACTATTTTCAGCAAGAGCGAAGCAATAGGTAAGTCAGCCCCCCCACGAGAGGAATCAGTTTGCAGGGACCCTGAGCATTTGCCTAACCGGTAACAACCTGGGCTAGCCCCACCCTGCCCCGCTGGCCATCCTGAGCTTTGCTTCTGATGAGCACGAGGGAGGTGACCTGGAGTGAGCCGGCCCCCAGAGGATGAAACAAGGGGCCAGCCAGCGTAACTCAGCCCCCTCAGCAAGCGAACAAGTCGATGTTCTGCCCGTGCTAGACAATGGTAAGTTGCTCTTTGGCTTCAGAGCCTTCCTTGCTGTCCTGGCCACCCTCCTGCCCTTGACATGGCAACAGCAGGCGAGGTGGCTTCCCTGCCGACCACGGAGCACAAGACACTTCTGGCTTCACCTGTCCTCAGCCAGGATCTACACGGAGCCCTGCACATGCGCCGTAAGATCTGGGCCAGCAACTGAGAGAGTCCGGTGATGGGCATCACCACGCCCTCTCTTCCCCTCCCGCCCACAGCAGCTGTTTCTATTTCAAGGGCAGCGTCCCCTCCGACCCACCATACTCCCCTGCAGTGGGCTCTTGCTATCCTCCCTGCCGGGAGGCCCAAATCTTTACCCACCGGCCTTTCTGCAATTCACATGCCAGCTAGCACACGTTTCCTGCCCTCCCTCCCCAACGTTTCCATCTGGTTCCTGCTCCCCGGCCCCCGGGGCAGCTGTGTGCTTCGGAAGCCAGGGCAGACGCTGTGCAACCCTCCGACTAACCAGGAACGAAGAGTTCTCTACCTTTCGCTTGAGAGAAAAGATCATTGCAGATGTAGCCGCTGTGCCTCCGGAGGCTTCTCCTACACACTAAAGAGCCTCTCTCTGGCTGTAGTATTCAAAGCAGCCCTGGTCAGGCCTACAAGGCACCTACTGGCGAGGATCTCAGACACGTGCCCCTTGCCAGCTGAGAGCCAGTGCCTCAAGCTGTGCCCGCGAGCGCCCAGGGGTCTGGGCTGGGCACGCTGCTGGGTGCAGGAGAAGTGTGACGCTGAGTGTTTATTGCGTGGCTTCACGGTGGCAGAGGTGAGAGAGCGCAAGTCATCGCTTCACTTTCGCGTCTTCTTTGATCTTCCAGATCATCAGCTCCATGCAGGCGCTGGCATCCTCGCTGGAGTCGTGACCTTCCACTGGGAACGAGAGACGGGACACTAAGCCACAGCCTGAGCCACAGCCTCGGCCCTGCTTCGGGGCAGAGCCTAGAGCACAGGGGGGGGGCCCCATTGCTATTGGAAGGTTGGGGGGGACTGACCCAGACACTTAATAGGGAGCCAGTGGCCTCAAGCCAGTTCCATGGGGAGCACGGCTCACGCTGCGCGGGGGCGCCCAGCTCCCCCAGGTTCAAACAAATACCCTTGTCAAGGGACAGCTGCTCCTCGGAGCAGAGTGGATCCACGCAGCTCGCTCTGCTGGCACCTTGCTGCAGACGGAGGCTGGGGAGTCCAGAGCAAAACACAGCAGAGGCAGCTGCACTCAGGGGAAACTCTGACCTCACTGGTGCCAGAGGCAGCTCAGGAGACATGGGATCAAGTCCCGGCCCCGCTACAGGCTGCAGCCGGCCAAGGGCAGGTCGCTTGCTCTCTCTGGGCCTCGTTCTCCTCCTTCCCCCATAACATGGGGACAAAACGCTTCCTTTCTCCCATCCTCGGTATTGTCTGGCAGGAGCGAAAGCACAGCGAAAGCACAGCGAAGCCCCGATCCCAGAGTGGCGGGGCAGAAAGGCAGGCCGGAGCGGAGCCACTCGCGCTGCGGCGTCCCCGTTCCCCCCGATCCGACCTCTCACCGTTGTCCTGGATGATGCGCTTGAGGTAGTCTGCCATCAGCGTCCGGAGTGCTCGTTTGTAAGGCAAACCCAGCCGGTGGGGAAAGACAACTGCAGTATCCACCACGGTGCAGTGGATGAGCTGGGGGGAAAAAAGCACAGCTGGCTGTTTTCTCTCTGAGCTGTCACTGGGCTTCATCCCGAACCCCCGGGAAGCCCTTCATCACCCTGCAGTATCGCCCCCACCACCAGCCACTGCGCTAAGTCCTCGCCGCAGCCATAGCTGCTGAAATCCAGTCTGGACTCAGCCACTCAACTCCAAGCAACCGGCAGCAAGTGCCAAACACCCCCCCAAGCTTCTGCAGGACTCTTCCCCCCCGTGACACAGGCAGAGCAGCCCCTTGAGCCAGGAGGACGCTTCCCAGCACATGGGGATTTAACCCATTACCCACCACACCTCTGCACAAGTGGAGGCTTGCCGCTCTCAGAGACAGGGCCGGGGCTGGGCCTTTGGAAGGGAATCACTTGAGGGAGTTTCCAACAGGCTTGAATGGCTCTGTTCCTGCTCTAGCTGCAGATGGATTTAAAGAGGCTGGATCATTTGATCACATGTGTGGTTTGTGGTTAATATCGGGAGAAACGGGGCGACATCTTATGGGCCCTGCTGAGGCCAGGAAGGAATCTGCTGCCAGAGCCCACCTTCTCTAGCATCAAAGGCTGAAGTCAGGCTCACGCTTAGAGCGCGAGGGAGTGGTTCGACCCAGCATGACAAGGCCCATGTGCTTTGAAACAGTCTGTGCTCAGGTTTGCTATGCCCTGGACAGCGCTCACGTTAACTCTCTCTGCTGGCCAGAGGGATGCTCAGGAAGAAGCCAGGGTGAGAGGCAGGTTAAGCATCCTAAGGACTGGAGTCGAGAAGGGGGCGCTTACCGTACAGCCCTGAGACAGACCAATTGGTACGCCCAGCCGGAGCGGGCAATTCCTGGAGGGCTCCATTCTTTAGGTTTGTGATTCATGACACAGGATGACGAACAGGACTTGACTCTTCAGCCTCCCATCTGCCCCTGACTTTGCCTCGGCACTTGCTAATGTTGCGTGACAACTTGCAACTAACTCCTTAATAGTTTCATAGCGGAGCTGGGGAAATGCTTCAGAACAGCTGCAGTTTAATGGAAACAACCTGCTGCGCTCTTTGAAGTGTAAAACTGCCAAACATTACGGATAATCTCCCCTCTCCCGCAGCCAAGGCTGGCAGCAGCCCAAGCAGAATAATTACTTATGTAGATCAGGGAGGCTGAGGACAGGGGATAATACAGCTTTAAACAGGAAACTGAAATGCTCTTGCTATTTGAAGCTTGCTGTGGCCATTACTGGGATGTCTTCTTTACTGCCGTAGCCGTTAGAGATTACGACCTGGCACTGCAGTGCTTTGCTATATTGCTGGGGGGTCCTTCGCTGGTGGTTTCTGTGAGGCTAAGAGAAAACGACGCCCATAAGGGCAGGTCTACACGTGGGAATTATTTTGAAATAACAAAATCAAATTGCGTGTCCACGCTGCGGGGGAGCCTCAAAATGAGTCCGAGGCAGGCTCTGTTATTGGGGACGCGCTCCCTCGACTTACAGCCCCAGGAAGCAGGGGGGAGCAATTACTTCGAATGACTCTGGGGAGCAGTTATTTCAAAATAGCAGCAGGAGGACAGATTTCTAAATAAGCAGCCTGTTATTTCAAAATAAGGGGCTTAGCAGTGCGGACGCTCCGCTGCTTATTTCGAAATAAAGGGGGTTATTTCAAAATAACTCCCTAGTGTAGACCAGGGCTAAGAGGCCAACCCAGGTATCTTGTGCTGAGGAAACGGTAAATGTGATTCTTTTCATTGTGATCCTCTGAGATCCAGGGGGTAAAGGGTGTGAGAGAATGGCAAAGAGCTTAGACAGGAATGCAGTAAACTTCCCAACACTCCCTTGAGCGAGTAACCATTGCCCCTTTATCAAACAGCAGCATGGATGACGGATGGTCTGTGAATTGCGGACTTGAACCAAGTCCTGATCTGCCAGACTTCCCCTGAGCTGGGGGAGTCCCCTAGTCTCTCTGGGCTTCCATTTCCCTCTGTACACTGGGGCAGAGGCCCTGCCCTGCCACACAGGGGAGCAGGGAGGGTAAATATTCTGAAGGCCGTGAGGCGCTCATGCTGCAGTGACAAGGGCCATGGAAACACCTCCAGGGGGTCGACACTCGAAACGCTACAGCAGTTGCACCTGAGCGTAGACACGACTACGCCAGGGACAGAGGCACTCCACGCGCCTGAGAGGCAGCTGCTGGGGCGACAGGGGAATTCTTCTGTCAGTCTAGTCCTGTCTACACAGGGGATTAGGTCAGCTGAACACCATTGCTCAGGGGTGCGGGTTTAGCCCACATTTGTTAGCTCAGACCTGGCCCCAGACAGACAGAAAGGTTAAAATGACTTGGTCAAGGTTACACAGCAAGGTGGCGGCAGACGTGGGGCGAGAACCCAGAGGTTCTAGTGGCCAGTCCCCTCCCTCCCACCCAAAACTCTGAAAAAAATTCATGTGACCACAGTCTTGGTTTCAAAGACAGTTTGACAAGCCAGCCCACCTCTGGGCTCTGTCCATTACAAGTCAGCAGGGGTAAGAGAGGGGCTCTCTCCACAGCTTGCTCAGTCCCTCAATGCACCACTGGGTGCATCAACCAGGAACCCATCTGTGCCGCTGGGGATGGTGTTCTTCTAACGATTCCTGTCAGCTTAGAGCTCATTCGGGGACCTAATGGCACAGGCCCTGCGAAGGTCATATCTCCTCCGGCCTTCAACCAACCACTCGACGAGCTGCCTCAGGCCAGGTCACACACTCTCAGCGCAAGCCCACTCAGCCAAACCCAGCTAGGAGAGAACCCTTGGTAAGATCGCTAGTGACTTGAAATGCTCCTTGCTCAATAGGCTGAGCAGGGGCACAATCTGGCAGCCTCCAAAGGCTCAACAAGGATCTACTGCAGGGGTGGGGAATCTCAGGCCTGGGGCCTGGATGTGGCCCCTGGCTTGCCTGGATCTGGCCTCCAAGGCTCAGGTATCCCCCCGTATTGGGGAGCCCGTGCTAGCGCTCCAGCCCCACTACCACCCATCCGCAGGGCTGGAGCACACAAAATCTACTAGACTGGGCCCTCCTAGGCTCTGGTGTGCGAGGGGAATGTGGGGAGTGTCTTTCTCCTTCTCAGTCAGGGGCTTCTCACTTGTGTGTGGCCCCTGATGGATTTTTCTGTGGGTTAGTGGCTCCCGACCCCAAAAAGGTTCCCCACCTCTGTCCTACTGGGATCTTTCTGCTCTCGCGAAGGCAGACTCTGCATTACAAAAGAAACAGAGCAGGCACGTAAGGACGAGGCGGATTAAAGGAAAGTAAGGGACGGGGCAGGGTTTGTTACCTTTAGTGCAAATAAATCGCTTTCCAAGCTGTGTCCTATCAAAATGGTGTCTGCACTGAACATGTTTAACAGAACAGCTTGGACGTCCCGCAGGGTGATGCTTGCGTTCTCCAGGTCCTCCTCCGTCACACCTGAAAACCTGCAGTACAACAGCAACAGGGGCCTTCGCCTTAGTGGGGCTGAGCCTGCCACGCTCTAGCAACACCCACACCGCTGAGGCAATGAACACTTCCAATTCCTCAAGGTCTCAAGAATAAGCTTCCAGCCATGTGATCCAAACCAGTGACCCTTGGAGCACAACGTGGTGAGAGACGCCCTGTAGCACCCACACCCCGTTAGTGAAACAGCTCGTTTTGGGTAGGGTGGCAAACGTGTAACCGCCTAAACGGTTAACCGATAAGCATCCACGGATTGGTTTCTACTGCGGTTACATGCCAGTTGTATACTGCGGGTTCTGCAGTATAAAAGTTACATTCCAGAGCCCGCCGTGCGTGCCACCGCGTCACCGCTAGGACTACCCGGTTACCTTTTCAAACGATTATTAGCATCCCTACTTCCAGGCCGCAGTTTTGATGCAGAGGTCCTGGGCTTCATGGTCATTGTGAATAACGCCTATCACCCTTGCAGTGACAGCTCCTTTGCCCTGGGGGCACTGCGACCCGGCCCACTGCTCACTGGGTCAGTCAGGCGTGGTGCACCCGCCCCCCCACAGCAGAAGATGAGCAGGCAAATGCACCAAACCTGGGTGGCGATGTGACCCCATGGGCCCAGTGCAGTCCTGCAGGGCGAGCACATGCCCCTGCTCCTCCCGTTTCCATACCTCTGCCACGAAACGCAGGAAAACATTTTGTGGGAAAAATCGTAGCCTGGCTCCCATTTTCTGGGCCGTTTCAGCACAGCGGCTCGTCTGTTACGTGAGCTGCTGAAATCAGCCCTTCACCTGAGCGCAGCCACACGGCTTGGCCCTAAGTGAGTGGCTGGGCTTGAGGGGAAGTCCTCCTACCCGCCATGGGAGAGGAAAAGCAGCCACCAATGAGCTTGGCCATTTCGAATGCTAATCAAAGCCGCAGGCAGCTGCTGGGTAGGAACGGCTGGAGAGGACTTGAGAAATGCCTTGTCATCGCTTCTTAAGGCAGCTGAAGAGTGGTGCTGACAGGCTCTGGGCGGGAAGCCATGCTGAGATCTCTGTGTTAGCCTGATGAAGCCATTGGTTATTAAACTCTCTCCTCAGAAAGCAGAGGCAAAAGGCTTTTTCATGGCCCTGGCCATACTCCAGCCAGGGGAGGGGCTGCTCTTACCTGGTATTGTAGTCCACCACTTTGTTGTCAGGTTTGACAAAGGTGTCATAGACCACTTTCAGGTCAGAATTGATCACGGTTACTCTGGTCAGCTCCAGGCCTTGCTTGGTGTAACACTGTCGAGCCCGAAGAAGGAAAGAGCTGATCTTAGCATGATGGTTTCAACCCACATCTTGCTATTTATGTAGACTCCTACCACGGCCCCATTCACCTTAGCGCTAGCATCTCCTGAATGACAAATTAGGCAGCTGCATAGCCAACTAATATGCATTGGCTAACACCGGGCCACTTGCCTACTAGTTTTCAAAAGAAATGTATCATCTTAAGTATTACAGCAACTGATCAATTAAACATAGAATCATAGAATACTAGGACTGGAAGGGACCTCGATGACCTCTAGGTGATTTTTGACTTGTTCTTTTTTTATTTTACCTTCTAAAACTACCCCCTTCCCACTAGCATTCACTATGTTAGGCATTCCTACAGACTTCTCGGTGAAGACCGAAACAAAGAAGTCATTGAGCATCTCTGCCATTTCCAAGTTTCCTGTTACTGTTTCTCCCTCCTCACTGACCAGTGGGCCTACCCTCTCCTTGGTCTTCCTCTTGCTTCTAATGTATTTATAAAAAGTCTTCTTGTTTCCCTTTATTCCCGTAGCTAGTTTGAGCTCATTCTGTGCCTTTGCCTTTCTAATCTTGCCCCTGCATTCCTGTGCTGTTTGCCTATATTCATCCTTTGTAATTTGTCCTACTTTCCATTTTTTATATGACTCCTTTTTTATTTTTAGATCATACATCTCCCACTATCCCCCACCATGTGCTGTGACATCACGCAGCCAGACGATCACTGGGCTGCCAAAGGGAAAAAAAAGAAGAGTCTTTGATGCTAACTATGGCAGGTGCAGATGTATCACACCATACCTAGCAGTTGTACATGACCCGCCCCAGCACAGCCTATAGACAGGCAACTCTACAGAGCACAGCAGTGGGGAGAGTTAGTTATTCAGACAGCAAGGCCACCTTCTGGTATAAACATTAACAACAGTTCCACAAAGAGGATCTCTACAAATGTGTAATCCACTTTGTACAATCCCTGGATACACAGCAATCCTGAACAGGCTTGTTTGTCACCAGCAGTATCAGAAGGATGCTCATACGCCCAGGGTTAGAGCGTCCCGAGCCCGGGCTCCTCATGCAAGCAGATTAGAAGGTGCTGTTCCCATTGTGGATGGGTAAGACTCCCACTCGGAGAACTGCTGGACACCAGGCAGCAACCCAAGAGCGGCTTTTCTTCTGAACACGCTTCCCAAGGGAGACCGAGGCGTGGGAACAGACCTCGCTTCAGACAGCTTCCTGCTTCCACCCCAAGCTTTACCTCTGCCCTGTTGCACATGCACATTCCCCTTTTACGTAGGGTTGCCGTTCCCAGGTACCCACCATTTCACAGTCCAAAGCGTAGATCCCTGGATAGCCGTCCGTGGTAGGCAGCTTCTCAAAAGTCTTCACAAAGCCCTCCAGGTTCTCCTTCCGGCCATCTTGGACGTGTTGCTTGAAAAAGAAAAGCCACACGTGAAATCCCATCACCACCAGAGACCAGAGGCTGACAATTCATCTTCCAAAAGATCAAATCTCAGATTCAAGACAGACAATTTGTTTACATTTCCAACACGACAAATGAAGGATAGGACTGGCCGGCCAAAGGGTCCAATGGGAGCTGGTACCCAGCGATTTATAAAGCACCAATTAGTGCAGTTACACAACAATACACTGGTACGCTACAATAGGCGGAATCTCCATCCCTAGAGGTTTTTAAGTCCCAGCTTGACAAAGCCCTGGCTGGGATGATTTAGTTGGGGATGGTCCTGCTTTGGGCTGGGTGCTGGACTGGATGACCTCCTGAGGTCTCTTCCGGCCCTGGGATTCTAATAGATACCACCCCCCCCCATGCCTTCAGCCTTGTGCACGAACAGACTGGAAAAATGCTGATATTCTGCAGCACCACATGGTGATCCACTGCTTCCAATAACTTTAACACAGATGTCAAACCTGGCCATGCACAACCAGACTCTCACATCCACGTGAATTCAGGGGATCTGGCATCACATCTGCAGCTCATCTTTGAGTGACAAGTTAAATAGTCTCGAACAGGTATACACAAGGAGGAATCACTAATAAATAACATTCACTCTTTCTACGTCAAGAAACGTTAGGCAGAAATTTGCTCAAATTATTGTTCCGTTATGAAGCAATGACCTTATCCTGAACTAAAGCTCTGAGGTCAAGGAGTTTTAGCCCAGAACACAGTTAGCAGGAAACTCCTTCCAATTATAGAATCATAGATTATATTAACAATGCTCTCCCTAGTCTCATCTGGCTTAGGCAATTCATTAGGCTCTGCCTGACTACCACCCTCAACTCTCCAGCTACATACCCCTAACCAACATGGCTACTTTACATAGCTCCATCATCTCCTCCATAGACCAACACACCTCACTGGTCTGCTGCTCCTCTTTGTCCCAGAATTCAATTACATCTGGCGCTAGGTTTAGCGACAGGGCGCAAAGAGATCAGACGTCAAGGTGGCTGCAGAGATGAAGAGGTTCGAAGGAGGTAGGCTAAGCAAAGCAGATGCTTATAAGGTCTCCCAATACAAGCAGAGAGAGCTGCATGTTTGCACAAGTGAGTCCTGCAAATCCGAGGGCAGGAAGCTGAACAAATGGGAATGAGCTATGCAGCTGTGCCTCAGGGACGTACAGCAGCCCCTCATTGCAACCGGCAGAGAAAATCTCCAAGCCAGTCCTATTTCTGTGCACAATAGCTCAACCATTTCCATGCAGTCACTGGCCAGACCTGCCAGCGCTGCAGCTGTGCACACACAGCAGGTTTATTTTGCTAAGAAATGGGAGGATGCAGATAATTAAAAGACTGGACACTCAGTCTCAAGTGGAGTTTTTCTCCCCCTTTTAAGGCTGTAATATAGCTGGGGTCAGTAAAGCAACCAGGTTGGCTGGGACCAATGAGAGCCAATGGCTGTCTGGCTGTGTCTTTCCTCACACCGCTTGAGAGTTTACTTTCCCTCCAGCTTTTAGAGGAGTAGAACCAGCCCTCAACCATGACTGTGGAAGCACAGCAGTTTCAGATGCTCGTCTGCAGGAAAGCCAGCCATCTGGGCAGCCACAGTCTGCCATCTGCTGTTGAATTTGCTAGTTGCAATGCAGCTTTAAGTACATTGGCAGGAGAAGACGTAAACATCTCGTCAAGGAGGAGAACAGCCAAACACCCCATTCACTTAAATAGTGCTGTGGCTACAGCTACTTGTTGCTTACAATGCCCAACTTCAGAGCAGATGAGCAGAGCTCTCGTCCCTTTCCTCCCAAACACATACGTTCGGCTCTCCCTCCCCACGCACAGGCTGGGGGTTACTGACACTGGTTCTGCCGTCAAGGGATGCTGTGAAAACTCCCCCACTTTGATTAGAAAACAGAAAAAAGGATGAAGGCTGTGCAGCAACAGTACAATAGCAACCAGGAGACAGCAGTTGCAAGAGGATCCCTCAATCCCAGAGAACCTGCAGCAGGCTCCACTGAGTAAGAGACTAGTAGAGTGACTGATTATTTCTTGAAAGACCGTGAAGTTTTATGGCTAAAGATGGCCTCAAACGACAATACAGAGGCCTTCAGAGAAGTCACGTTTCTATAATTTCTTGTCAGTTTCTTCTGCCTCCCCCCTTTGTATTTTTCCGTAGAACACTGCCAGATAGAGCTGATGATTTAAAAACATTGTCTCTTGTCTACTATTTGAGTAATAAAAAATGAGAACGTCAAAAGCCTAGGAAATCTCATCTCTGTGCTGAGGGCCAGGGCAGGATAATTCCACACCCCCTAAGGCCGCTTGAGTTATGCAAACCCTGGGGGTTTAGAGCTGCCCTTGTACTTCACAGCATCAAACATGGCTGCCTTTTGTTTTTCTCTCCATGGCAAGCACTGGAACCAGGTTAAGAGGACGTACAGACCTCTCCAGCCATGCTGCAGAACCAGTCAAGGGCCTCAAAAACAGGGAGGGAATGAGCTCTGTTGCTACAGATTTTAAGAAACGTGGGGCATATCAGACATTTTGAAGTTGATTAAATTTGGGGCCCAATAAAACTCGATAAGCCCCTTCTGTGTTCCCTCATGCTCTGTTCTATGCCATGTTCCTTTGCCCAGAAAGAAAATGTCTGGCAAGAACAGAGAAGCCAGTGAAACAAGGGAGAAGGGAGGAGCTGATGGGGCGGGTGCTGGCTCTAGCCAGTGGCCATATGTCAGGGCTAGGATTCCAGTTAGACCTTGCACACGGCAAGAGAAGCACCTTTTACAAAATAAGCATTTGGGGGCAACACTCTGTTCCCTGGAGCCGGAGACCAGAGCTCAATTCCTGTTCCGGTTGCTCGCTCACTTGGATCTCAGGAGTCACTCCCAGGTGCTGGGCCCCCAAGACTTGAAGCAGCACTTGTGGGTTCTGGACTCTCCCCTTGTCCAGAAAGGGGACGGGGAGGAGCATTGAGCCCTGGGGTGGAGGACGACAGAACAAACCAGGGCAATGAGCAGGGTTCCCTCTCCCTGAGATTTTCCATCCGTGAGCGAGTGAGTTTTGTCTTGTGTGCCAATATTGAGGTCTTGGGTGCTTGTTCGGATGGGTGCCACTGTGACACCCACCATCAGCACTACTCCCCAGAGACTGCCCCAACACCCCGCATTTGCTGGGAGTGGGGGGCTTGGGCAGCGATGTAGGAAGCCGGGGGTGGGGAGGGGCTGAAGGGGGAACTGAGAGCCAGAGGGCAGTGATGAGGGGGGGAAAGAGCAGTGGGGGGGGCAGGGACGCAGGGGTCCCCAGCCCCAGGAGCAGCCACACTGCACCCCTGGCTTCAGCTCCGGCACAGCAGCCCCGGCTGCTGCTCCAGCCTAGAGGGAACTTAGTATGTAACCAAGTCAGGGAGAGAAAACATCTGTAAGGATTAGTTCCTGATAATGAGCTATGATGGGGTGGGGGTGGGGGGGAAGCCCTTAAGTAAACACAAAGAATATCTGCCCTACAGCCACAAGCATCCCCTTCTTGTGGGAGAGTCTAGTTTTGTGGGGAGCGCGGGACCCCAAACGGACTCTTGCTCCCCCGCTGGGGCCCAGCTGAGGGGCGCAGCACTCAGCACCACAGCAGGAGGGGAAAGGGGGCGGGGCGCTGATGTACACGGCCAGGGGCGTGGCCGTGCACGTCAGCGCCCCTTCCTCCTGCCGTGGTGCTGAGTGCTGCGCCCCTCAGCTGGGCCCTGGCGGGGGAGGGAAAAGGGGGGGGCGGTGATGTACATGGCCCCGCCCCCTGGCCGGGTACATCACCGCCCGGCCCCCCTTCCCCTCCCGCCATGGCGGCTGGGCTGAGTGTTGCGCGCTCAGCCGGGCCGCCGCGGGGGAGGAGGGGTGGGGTGGTGACGTACATGGCCAGGGGGCGGGGCCGTGTATGTCACTGCCCCCCTTTCCCCTCCCCCGCTGGGGCCCGGCTGAGGGGCACAGCACTCAGCCCAGCCACCACAGCAGGAGGGGAAGGGGCCGGGGCGGTGATGTACACGGCCAGGGGGCGGGGCTGCGTACGTAACCACCACACCTTCCCCTCCCACTGTGGCACTCAACTGAGTGCTGCGCCCCTCAGCTAGGCCGCCGGGGGAGCCAGCAGCGCAAGGGGCCGTTTGGGCTCCCCCACGGCGGGAGGGGAAGGGGGGCAGGGCGCTGACATACACGGCCCTGCCCCCTGGCCGTGCACGTCACCGCGCCGCACATCACCGCCCCGCACATCACCGCCCGGCCCCCCTCCCTCGCAGCAGCCCGGCTGAGCAGGCAGCACTCAGCCGAGCGCCACGGTGGGAGGGAAGGGGAAGGGGGGCAGGGAGAGACAGAGGGGAGAGAGAGGCAGGAGGAGGAGAAGAGAAAGGGAGAGTGAGAGGCAGGAGGGGGAGAAGAGAAAGAAAGACAGAGAGAGAGGCAGGAGGCGGAGGAGAGCTGGGGGGGGGGGGAGGCAGTAGGAGGAGAGAGAGAGAGACGGAGCGAGAGAGCTCAGGAGAGAAGACCTGAAAATCCGGTTTTATGACAGGCTAATTGGCTAGTTTGCTAAGAGATGGCTTCCTGCTTCCCCCTCCTCCAGCACTTTCTAATCTCCCGCTGAACTCAGTATATTCATAGAACACACTCACCGATAAGAGGCCTACCTACATTATTACAGAGCGGCTCATTTTGTTACTCCTTCTTTGGATACATCACGGGCATAGTACTAGATTTCTGCTACTCTATGTAGCAATTTCCTCGAAATATGCCAGAGATCAGATAGATCTGTACAATAAAAAGCACATGCCATTACAGACAACTTGCCCAGGGTGCACTGCCGGGGAGAGGTCGGCCAAGGGGCCAGCAGGGAAGGGGACGCAGGAGGCTGCAGCTCCTTGGGGGTGCTCAGGCCAGGGGATGGGGCAGCGGGGGCGGCACGAGGTAGCGGTCAGGCAGAACGAGTGCTGGCCGGGCAGCAGCTTGGGCCGCTGGCTCTGGACGTGCTGCCCACACATGTAGCAGGTGACCAACAAGCTGAGCTGGGCTGCCTCCCTGCCACGCTCCACAGGGCCCTGCCGGCTCTCAGCCTCGTTCTCCCCACCCAGCACCACAGCCCCTGCCCGATCCACTGGCCAGCCCCCTGCCACCACTAACGCCTCGATTGGCCTTGCACCGCCCGCATCTCCATCGCCAGCTCCACACCCAACACCCCCAGCTGCACAGCCCCGACCCCGGAGCAGCACCCTGGGCCGCAGCTCCAGCTCTGACAGCCACCATGTGGCCTGCCCCGGGAGCAGCCAGGCAGACACCACATGGCCCTGGTCCCAGCTTCAGCCGGCTGCTCCTGGGGTAGGCTGCATGCGGGTGGCTGACGGGGCTGCAGTGCGGTTCTTCCTGGCCCTGGCGCCAGGAGCAGTCCCAGCCCCCCCACCACGTGGCTCCAGCTGGCCCCAACCATGCCCTGGGGAGGGGCTGAAGCTAGGGCCAGGGCTGCATGGTGGCTGCTCCGCTGCTCCTGGGATGGGGCCACTGCCCCACCACATGGTGCCACCCCGGAGCAGCTACTGCGCGGCTCTGCTGTGGAGGTGGGCGGGCCTCAAATTCTTGGTGTACCATTAACAGCAGAGATCGTACTTGCGGCTGGAGTGCACCAACCTACTGAAGCTCTAAACACAGAGCAGATCTGAACTTCCTGAGGGCACCGCACAGGAGGGTTTGCCTGGAATCAGTCAAAGTCCAGGTAGAAACCCCTCTCTTGCCACGTGGCTTTTTTTAAAGAACATTTCCAACCTTTTAATAACTGAGTACCTTGAATATTTAAACCCATTTCCCAAAGAAACAAGCGAGTGTCTCTTGAAAGCGCCCATAAGTTAGTAAGCGACAGATCACCAGGGTCATGGATAGGGGGAAAAAGCGTAACTTACTCTGGCCACCTGGCATCCTGGTGAACCCACTGCTCCGGAACAGCAGCTGTAGTGAGTTTCCCATCCCCCCTGGCACTGAAATGGCAAGAGACAAGAGTTAGACATCAGGGACAGCAAAGACCCTTGTCAGCTAAAGGGTACATGTACACCGCCGCCAGGAGGTGTAACTCCCACTTTGCGTAGCAAACATGCTAGAGCTGCTCGAGGTAGTACCTAAAAGAAAAGTATGGCCACACTGGCATGGGCAGCAGCTCGAGGGACCACTGGAGTGCAATCCCAACCAAGCCCCTGGGCACATGACCTGCCACCCGAGCCATCATGGCCACGCTGCTATTTTTAGACACTAGCTGAACAGAACTGAGCTGGCCATTAGACCTCCCAGCTGCTGTGTAGACAGAACACAACACGTTCAGGATCACTGGCTAACATTTCTAGAGCAGTTAAATGAAAAGACTGAGGAGCAAAGTCCAAAAGCCTGGAGGCTTCAAGTCTTCCCCTCCCAGCCAAGGAGCCGGAGCCAGAGCCAGAGAGCCAGATACGGATCTGGTTAGCCACTGGCTTGAGAGACAGAGGCATGAATGATGGGGGCTCTGTGTACACAGGGGTATCTTCAAAGCTACAGCAAAGATTCAAATTTAGAATCAAATTTCCTTGCTGGGAAAAAATTCAACTGAAAATGCTCTGTTCTTTGGGGCGGCGGCCACTGCTTTGTATTGTTCACACAGAGCCCTACAAACAAGCTAATGACTGATGCAGTGCATGCACTTAATCCACCAGGGACCAGCATTATTTGTTAATAGATCGTATTTTCACCCAGCAGTTCTCCTTTCAGCAGTTCCTCACTCAGGAGATAGTCACACCGCTGGACCTGCTAGCTTCTGCTCCCCACCCACCTTCTAGAAAGGAAACTAGCTTGAAGGCAGAACACCACGCACAATAATTATCAGCCTGGCGACAGAGGAAGTCAGCTCTGCCCCTACCAGTACAGTATGTGCTTTTGCACCGACTCCAAATAGATTACAATTATTTTTAGAGGTGGCCTGACCCTTTTTCAAAGCCCAAAAGCCATTATCCTAAAAGGACAATGGGTTTAATAGAGGAAGACAGAAGAGCTGGGGGAGGGGGAAGAATTGCCATAGGGCAATCATAAAAATGTAGGACTGGAGAGACCTCAGTAGGTCATCTAGTACAGTCTCCAGCCCTGAGGCAGGACTAAGTATTACCTACACCATTCCCAACAGCTGTCTGACTGGTTCTTAAAACCCTCCAATGATACCTAGGGAGTGTGTGGAAATTTGTTCCAACGTTTAATTATCCTGACAGGAAGTTTTTCCTGACTGTCTAACCTAAATCTCCCTTGCTACAATTTAACCCCACTGGTGGTGGTGAAGAAAAACAATACATCACCCTCCTCTTTGTAACAACCTTTTTAATACTTGCAGACTTATCAGGTTCCCCCTTAGTTTTCTCTTCTCCAGACTAAACAAACCCAGGGTTTTTTTGGTCTTTTCTGTAGGTCATGACTTCCAGACTCTCCTGGCTCTCCTCTAGACTTTCTCCAATTTATCCATATCTTTCCCAAAGTGTGGTGCCCAGAACTGGGCCCAGTACTCCAGCTGAGGCCCTATCAGTGCCTAGGACTAGGGATATATGCAAGTAGTCGACTACCCGATAAGCCTAGGCTTATTGGGTAGCTGAGTTGACTACTCGCATTTCCCCCTCACCCCACTACCTTTATCACAGGTGGCAAGGAGGGTGGGGAGAGCAGGAGCCTACACTAGGAGGAGCCGGCTTAAAAGCTGGTTCCCCACCGGCACTATCTCCATGGTGCCGCTTGCCCCACCATCACTGCTGCCTCCAATTACTGGCTTCTTAACATCCCTCCCTAGGACAGTGGAAGCAGTATTTCTTTAATTTAAATCTTTGCTCCAGCTACAGCGTTACATTTCAAGGATCACACCATCACCTGCCAAGTCCACTCTGACTCCTGGTTTGTAATGTGTTGGGCCACCAAGTGGCAAATCACAAACTGCCCGTTCACAGCTACACTGCACAATCATGGTGAAAACAAAAAAAGCGACAAAGCACAAAACAATTGGCGTCTGGAGTGATTCAAGTTTAGTAATAGATCAGGTGTTCAATAGCAAGGCACAGCTACTGTTCTGCTGACACCTTCCCTAAAGAGACCCACCTCTCTGCTTGCGTAGTCTTCCCCAGTGATGGAGACATTCCTCTTTGCGAATGCAGTTGCCAGATGCGGAGACCATGTATTCAGTACCACAGCGGCAGCAAACCCTGCACGAAGCTTTACAACAAGGGGAGTTAGCTGACTTCAGACAGTTTAAACAGGGCAATCAGTATGTTAAACTACTTATCTCCACTGTCAGAAAGGAACAGGAGACAGCTTTGCCTAGTGTTCAGAGCAGGGAAGACTGGGAATGAGGACGCCAGGATTCCTATGCCCCCCCAAAGACTAAGGAGATGACCCTGGGAAATTCAGCGTCTAGAGCTCAGTTTGCCCACTGGGTATAGTGCCGCTTACATGCCAACTAAGAGGTGTTAATGAAGCTTAATATTTGTTAATTGCTTTGCACTTTCGGTTTTGGCCTCATACATATCCTGCGTATTTTGAGTGATTATATGGCCACAATAACTTAGGATATAGCCAGGAAACACAGGATTAGAAAACACAATGTGCATGCACACACACCATGGCTCAGCCAACTTTGCAGCTGAAACGTTAACTGATTCTCCTGAATCTTTCATGCTGGAATTCTCAACCTTAATGCTGTGTTAATGTTTAGATTTTGCATTTTATTTCCCTGATTTCACAAGAAAGAAAGACTTAAACACAGAAAATGAGGTCACTTTTACCATGGCTTGTGCTCAGATGGAAATAAGCAGTTAGACACCTCAAAACAAAAGGATGTGCCAAATAAGTCTTTTTAGAAACTGTGTAGCACAAGATGGAAAAAGGTATTAACAGCACATGTGAACATGACACTCGCGCCCAAAACCTTATAAATATTGAACCAATTTTCGTCAAACTTAGCTTGTATTCTTCCCTTATTGCAAACTGTAAAACAAGCTTGGTTTGAATCTTCTAAATTATAAAGGATTTGAAACCACAAAGTCTCCAATTAGACTATACGGAGAAAAAGGTGTATTTCTCCCACTCTGGTCTCATTTTTAAATGGGCTCCCACTGTGGACTGGCACCCACTGCCACCCCGCACTGCTGCCTCTGTATCAGCGTGGGGTGGCTAGGGGCTCCCCAGGAGCGGGGCTGGGAGCACACAGGCTGCCGTCCCCATCCCTGGGGACTATCGAATAGTTGTGTAACTGCTAACATTTGATGCGGTTACATGATTATTCAATTACGCAGGATCTAACATCCCTAGCCATAAGACTGCATCTTACTAAAAATGCTGTAATGCTGTAGCTGGCATAGGGAAATGCAGCTCCTGGTGAAACGTGACACTAACAGCACACCACAAACTAACACCAAAATAGAACTTCACAAGGTATTTTAGCAAAGCACAACATAGAATCATAGAATCTCAGGGCTGGCAGAGACTTCAGGAGGTCATCAAGTCCAGCCCCCTGCCCAAAGCAGCTCAACCATCCCAGGCAGGGCTTTGTCAAGCCGGGACTTCAAAACCTCTAGGGAAGGAGATTCCACCCCCTCCCTAGGGAGCCCATCCCAGTTCACCAATATGAACTTCATTAGGAACGTGGCCCAGATCCCTGGAATATTACCCCTGCTCTTTCCAAAACGTACCAAAGGATTGTTAATGACCACAAGTGATTAAAAACTCGGTTTGTGCATCACCTGAAAGGAAACAGGCACAAAACAGAGTGCTAGGTGATTTCCTGTTGTGTTTTCTGCTTTGTTCACTATTAAAAGGGAGATTCCAAAGGCAGAAAGCTAATAGCAGTACCTGCAACTCGAGTACAATAATTCCTTGCATTCTAGTACAGCATCATTTTAGCTAACAAGCATTCAAGAAGTATAGGCTTATCTACTTTATATTTCCACTCAAGATGTTGTGATAACATAATGATGTATGCTTCCAATGCCTGAAGTCACTGATAGCACCAAAACCAAAGTTCCCAATCCACCTACAGAAAGCTTTAAATACTATGAACTCAGAACTGCATGAAGGTAAGTGGTCAGCTCAGAAAATAAAGCATTTAATACCGCACATGATAGCATGAAAGCCAGTCAACCTCAATGCGGGATGCATCAGTAAACACAGTACAAATGTGGACACAAAGTGTTAAATGGACGAGCACTTAACATGCCTTAGCCAGCGATCTCTCCATAACCAAATGGCCAACTCTGCTGAACAAGGTACCTCAAATCCCTTATTTGCTCATATAAATTCTGATGATGCATTTGTATCTTTCAATTTGGCCAGACATTTTATTCAATCTATAGGACTCTGGTCTCCTCTAAGCTTAGAAAGAAGTTTAACTTCTCCTACCAGATATTTTTCAGAAAATCAGATCCACTGCTTATTAAAAGGGCCTTTAAAATTACATGTAGTAGCACCCCCAAGTGGCAGAATTGAAAACTACACTAGTCTAAATCCTGCTGCAGCATTAATAGGGACCCAGTCAGCCAAGGCCTGCTGTTTCTTAAACCATTATAGCACTTCTTGGGAGCGACAGCTATTTGCGCCCTAGAATAAGTATCCCTCAATTCCTGCATGGAAACCCCTTAAACAGCTCCCCGAGAGGCGCTCTGTGAAACAATTTGCCATTTGCCCTCCTCAGACACTGGATGGCCTACAAGCCCTGGGATGTTCTGAATTCCAACCAGAGACGCTCACTATGCCTGGAGAGAGTGAAGTCCATGGGATCTGCTGGATGAGAGGAAGGCAAGTAGGAACTCAATTAAAAAGTGCTCCACTTCAATAGCGAAGTCTAGACACTTGTTCCCAAAAGCACAGAACCTTTGCTGCCCTCAGGACCGACCCAACACCAGCCGAAGTTGGACATCAACCATACGCCTACACACACTAACTTCTGAGGAGCTAATAAACTTTTATCTCTGTTGAGGTCTATAGTGCAGTCGTGCTCCATGGTAGGGTGGAGGACAAGTGCTGCAATCCAGGCCATTTCCTCTGAGGATATGCTAGTCAGTGGCCAAGGAAGTAATACCAAGAAATTCTTGCTGCTGACAGCTGCTAGAACTAACACCCATGACCTATGGCGCTGTGCTGAGGCTTATACTGAAAATACGTGTTCCAGGACACAAAGCCTTAGGAACCTCCAGTTCATCAGAAAGATGGGGAGTCATTTGCAGCCACCCTCATCTTCAGTATGAAAGGGCAGCCTGCAGAAACACAGGGTCCTGCCATATGAAGTTCTACCTTGACAAAAGTGAATAGCCTCAGGCTGGGATCTATAGTGTCCTCAGCCTGCACCTTCATTTCGAGGGACATGGGTGGCTACAGGAAGCATGGGGAACACAGGCTGTACTTTGGCTAACAAACCTTGCTGGCCACAACAGCCAGCAGAGCTTACAGTCTGTCGTTTTCTTCTCTTCCACAGTGAAAACAACAGCACGGCCAGGTTTTTCTGGATGCGGCATTGGATAGCCATTTTCCTTCAACTGCTCCTCCGTCAGGAGATACTCCTTCAGTCTTCTGTACAAAGCAGCCCCTAGGGACCAAAGGAAAGGCTGATGTTGCACTACTGAAGCGGCAAGAATAGCAACCATTTTCTAAGCGGCAGCTGCGCTACTCATTGCGTCTCACTGAGTCCCATTGTCTCAGGCTTGCTCCTACATCTTCGGTTCAGTGTTTAAAGAAGGGTGTTGGATTCCAAGGCCAACATATTTCAAATGTGGGGGCGGACATATATGACCTGATTATAGAGTTGTTCAGCAGGCACCTAGTTATAGAGTTGTTCAGACCAGGCACCTAGGTCTGACTTTTGGCCTTGGACTGGTAAAGCAGCCCAAAACGGAATTCCTCTGAAGGGTCAGACTTTAGAACATTTCACTAGTGAGAGTGCACACTTGGGAGCCTGGTACATTATTTCAATCTTTAAAATGTTTTAACCGATATATAGTTAATTGTGCCTGCCTTCCGCCAGACCCCAGCCACGTGTCTCACGGTCAGGAGGGTTTTCCCTATTTTCCGCTTAGGCTTTCCTTTTTGTTAATTTCATTCCGTTGTGCCTAGTACCACTCTCGGTATCTCTCTTCCATGCTTGGCTTTTACACCCTTCAAATACTCGAAGACTGGTGTGTTTCCTTCCGATATTGCTTAGCTGAGCTAGGGATCCATTCAAACGTTCCTCGTATGTCAGTCCCTCCAGCCACTTAGTAACGTGTGTGGCTTTTCACTGATCTCCCCAACAGCCTATCTATGTTGTTTGGCAACTGATTCGGTCCAACAGCGATAATGCCATGACACCAACTCTTTGCCTACAATGGGGCCTACACTGTTGTTAAACCATTAGGAAGCGAATCCTACAGAACATATGGAAATACATTAACGATGAATACAGACACTCTCGCCTTACGCAGAGGGACCCAAAAGAACCACACCCTTCTGGGACGGGCAGGCAAAAGCAACCCCCAGTGCAGACAAGGCAAGTGAGTGATATGGAGCATCCAAAAAGGCATCTGCAAATCCGAACTCATCAAAAACGTTTTCTGACTACCTGTTACTTCGAAGCCATGTGAGCAGGATCACTGAATTCACCTCAAAGGGATGGCCCGGAAGAGGGAGGGCAGCTACAGTGCACATCAGCAAGAGGTGGACTCCTTTTTCCCCAAGGGCGGGGGGCAAATGCCAAACATGCCACTGCAGTGAATGAGCCTGCAGCTCTTAAACAGACCTGGGCACCCAGTATAGGCCGTGCACTGTTCGATAAGTGATCACGTGCAAAGCTGGGACCTGACAACAAAGCCACATTGTCTCATGGAGCAGCGCAGTGCCGCCCTCCCCTACTCCAGCTCTGTTATACTTGCACCTCTGACCTGCAAGCTAGGGAGCTAGAGCAAAAGGGACTTACCTGTCAGGTCCTCTGCCCGCAAGCTCCCTGACTGGTTTAGTGTAAAGCTTGTCTTAGCAGCAAGTTTCCCGCCTAACACAGCTTCGTGGGACACCACCTTCCTGTTACTGGTCTCTGCAGCGAGGGGGAGAAGGGAAACAGGAAAAATAAAGGGTCAAATACTCAGTGGCCACCCATCCCAAGTAGAGTCTTTACTGCTGCGGCTTGGGGCATGACACACAGCGGGAAGCTCGCGTACAGACAGGCTGGGTAGCTGGAAGAAGGATGGCTCCATTTACTCCCTTGGAATGTCTCTCTCCTTCAGGAACTAGAATTTGTTTGGTGCTCTGAGACTGGCCTGTTTGTTGGAATACTCCAGCCTGGCACAGGCCCACTGCTCCTGTCAGCCTACTGTGGTTTTCCCAGGGGCAGCGAGAAAGTCTGGACAGTTCTACAGTGGACTCCCATCAGCCGCACGCTCACTGCTCTGGACCACAAGCCTGTGGGCTAGGACAGCACAATCCGACTTGTTGACGAACAGTGAACAATGCAGCCACACCGCCGGCCTGATTTCAGCCATGGGGACCGTAACCTCTTCTGCTTCAGAAACGTGTCCTGAGTGCAAGCAGCCAATGCACCCACTGCCCCAGCTCTGTAGCTAGGAAAGCGAGGCTGGTTCCTTGAAAGCTCTCAAGCAGGGAGGAGAGGCAGAATTCAGCTCTGCAGCACTTCTGCCAAAGACATCACCCACCGCTTTTTCTATCCAACAGTATCACCAAGGCCTACAAGAGGCCTTGCTAACCAGACTTCTACCCTGAATCTTTCACCCTTCTTCAGAAAAGAACCTCAGTGCTTGGGAAGACATTAGATAATGGTTCACAGGTGCTTTGTACTCATCATTAACTGGCAGCTCTCCAAAAGGCCTGCCTCCCAAAGTTCAGCCACCTGACTAATGGCTGTGAAAGTAAAGGGGGAGGTGGGGAGGGAGGCTGAGATCAGAATTTTTTTTCCACAAGAACAGCACAAATTGATTGTTTAATGTACCCTCTTGAGAGCCAATAATGAAATGTCTTAACCCTACGCTCTTCTCTCTCAGAGCTTAATGTGAGTAAGAGATTTCTGGGGTGATGGACGAGTCTCTCACTTTGAAGGCACCATGTGAAAGTTACTCCATTAGCAGGATTTTTCATTTTAAAGAACTTGGGCTAAAAAACCCCCATTCTTGCAGCATTAGGTATAGACAGCCTACAAAGCAGTGCAGGACTTGTCTCTCAAGGAGGACTATTATAGCTAACTCCAGCTGGGTGCCTTTCTAACACAGTGCATCTGAGAAATGGGTCTGACTTTTCAATCTGTGTCACTGCTGCCTCTAATCCCATCCTGGGTTTGGATTTGAAAATCCTCATTGCAGTACGTACTGTTTACACAAGGCGGGGAATTGGGCACTAGACTTCTTAGCTTCTTTAATGTGTTCACTGCCACGTTCAGGTAGATGTTCCTGCTGGTACTGCGTTCATAAGCCACCTTCTCCTCTGATAGAGCCTGCAAACAATGTAGATTGTTACCACCTGCTCCTTTAGCATGACCAAGTTCAGTTGCATGAGAGAGAAGCGATTCTTCCTGAACACAGCCCCCTCCTGCGCTAGCAAAGTGATTGTCCGCGCAACTGGCACCACTGAAGCAATGTGCCAAGATACAAGGCAAGACATTCGTTCAGAAACTGCCTGGTGTCCTCTTACGTGTGTGGGAAAATAGGATTAACAGCAGGTCATGGAGGGGATGCATTTGAACACTAGCCATCAGAAACCACCTTCTTCCATGGAGACATTTAACAGCTAGATTCATAGCGCAACCCTGGACTCTGTCTATGGAACAGGTGCTCACAGCGAGGCGGACAGCCACCGAGGGCCCCGGGGCAAGGTGTGGGCTGTGGGCAGCCAGCCCTCAGCACGGCCAACCCTCAGTGCTGCCAGCCCACACCCCCACCCCAGCCCTCAGAGCCAAATCGAGTGGTGCCAATTCAAAGGGGGCCAAGCTCCGACTGCCCCCACTGACACAGTAGCAGCGACGGTGGCCAGGGAACCCTGCGCCCCTTAGAATCACCAGATCCTGGATCAATTGCTCCCTGTACCCCTCCTGTCGGTGGGCCCGGGTCTCATAAGTTCTCTGGCGGCAGCATAAAAGCATAAAGCGGGCAAAAATGATGTTATCCAGAAGAGCAGACAGGAAAGCATTCATCCCCAGACCCACGCTCTCATTGGAATAGCAACATTTCTTACTGGGAGGGGGACAGGGGAAATGCCACACACACACACAAAAAAAGCCTCCTGGAGTTTGTTTTGCACCAGACAGACAAATATGGCGCATGTTATTCTGAATTTACCCAATTGACCGCAGCAGTCAGGCTCTCAAAGTAAAACACATGATTCTCTCCACTCTGCCTCAGGACATATTAATGTTGTATTAACAGGATACCATGAGGCTCCTGAAAATCAAGGCACCGAGACGCAATAGTGAAGTAACATGAGCTTTATAGACCATGTCTGCACCCTACTCCTCTTGGTAGTGACTGACTAAAGCTCCGGCATGCTTGGGAAGGACTTTCTAGACCAACGCTTTGGTTGTTTCAACTTCTCAGCCAGGAACCCAGAAGATTTCCCTAGGACCATGCATACATCTCCCAGCAGGGAGCAAGAAGAAAGTCTATTGGAGTTGTAATCTTTGCCGTTTTTCTAAGGATCATATTTTCCCTCACGAATAAGCAGCATTGGCTTCAGCACAGCTAGAAAACATAACCCCAAGTGATCATGGCAAACAGGAAAAAAAGCCTTCCTTAAAGTCGTTCTGAAAAGTTGGTGCCAACACAGACCTTGTCAAATGCTTCCTGGGAGGAAGAGCAGAACTTCAGGCACTCGTCAATGAAGAGATTGAGATACCTTTGGCGAATATTCGTTGGGACTTTGGCACCAAACTCAGTGGGAATAACTGGCCTCGTTAAGCTAGCACTCTGAAGAGAAAAGGAAAGGAATTAAAAGGTTGTGCAGGGCCTGAGCAACAAATTGCTTTGGGTATCTGATGTTTCCCAGGTGTTATTAATAGTGCTGTGACTTCCTTTCTGAAAATCTGCTCAAACCCCAGTACAGTGTGTCTCATTTGCAGTCGCAAAAACAACACTTGCAACTGCTCTGCTCCCCCACAGTATTTTTATTTTAAAGAGGTAGTGACATTTTTAGGATGCTTTGTTACAGCTGAGCGGAACTGGGCCGTAAGAGTCCACACAGCAGACAAGTAGTCTCAGTGGCGTTAGATGCAAAGCTAGTATGTCTACATAGAAAAGCCTCCCACACCAGGAAAATTGTAGCACTTACATTAAAAGAGTCAAGGTTAGTGTGGTGACAAAGCATCACACTTCGTATCGGAGACATGACTGAATGAAATCAAACATAAAACCAATAGCCTGTGGTGCACATTTCCGATACTCCACCTGCAAAGAAGGGAAAATGGGAGGCTGGCAACACGCTAAGGGGCTGAGTTGAGATAGTTTGGCAACCTAACTGGATTTCCATACTTGCAGTTTGGGGTTCTCGTAAGTTTAATTATGCCACTGAATTTCCTGTCTTTGTATGGTTTTCTGTGCGCCATCTACAACGTGCTTGTAAGAGCCTTTACCGTAAGCATAACTCATACGTACTTTCTATGCTCTAAAGATTTTTGTCTTGGAATACTAAATACAAATATTCTTTGTATTTGAGTACGGTACAACCAACCATTGCCATATTCCTAAAAAGACCTGTCTTCACTGCAATCAGAGCTGGGACTGCAGCACACGCAGACAACTAGATCAGAGCTGGTTTGGGTATTTTGAACAAAACCAGCAGAGAAGTCACAGCAGGCTCAGCAGAGACCCAGCCTAGTTACCTAGTACAACCTTGCCCAGGACCCTGCGAGCAGCTAATCTGAGCTGCCATGGCTTCCCTGCTATTGTTGTTCAAGCTAGCTAGATCAAAGCCAGCTAGGGCGTGCCTCCATGTGCTGTAACTGCACCTAATTATTGCTGTGCAGACATGCTCTAGATGTCAGCTTATATTACAAGCAATACATTTCAGTCTCTTCCTATAAACTGTATGGTCACATCTCAAAGCCACCCAACATTTTGGTACTGTTTTTGCCAATCTTTGCTCAAGAGAAGCCCAGGAACAGAACAGCCCACATGCTGCAAGCTAAGACTGAGGTGAACCAGGAGAGACTGTGGGGCAAAAGGAACCTGCAGCAACAACTGCTCCAGTAAAGATGAAATTTTGTTTTGCCATGCCATTGGCCCGGTCTTGACAGGCAAAAAGGGTGCTTCTGTCAGTCACGGTTATTTAATCAAGTTAACTTAACACAACCAAAAATCACTCATAGTGCTCGTTAAGCTACAGCCTTTTTCAACATAATCTAAGGTGTGACTTTAAAGAGATGTAATTATACCAGGAGAGCTTCCTGCGTAGACAACACGCCTTTTTCCAACTTAGTTGATGTCACTTGGGAAGGAGTCTGAGCTAAACTGAAAAAAGCCACTCATTCTGGAATAAGGGGGTGTTCACAAAGAGGGCTATACTGGTATAACTAGACCAGTTTAAATTCACACCTCACATACAACTACAAAACCCCGAAGCTTTTCTGTGTAGACAAGACCTCACTCAGGTGAGTAACGATATTGAAGTGCACCCTTTTTGCCCAACCACCGAGAGCTGCAGCCTACGTGGCACTTTTCAAACACACAAGGTGATAAGGTCTGTGCCCCAAACAGCCACAAATCTACAGAGGACACAAACAGGTTACAGGCACAAGACAGGCGATCAGAGCTGGAATAAGATCACAATATATTAAACACGAGAATTCAGTTGCAGATACGTCTAGGTGGTTTTCAAAAGGTTACTTTTAGGACAGAAACCACATTTGCCATGAGGTCACTCTGAACGGAATGGTCAGAGGAGCATTTCCTCAAATACTTGTGTGTTTACACACTGCAGGTATGCACAGTAAGAGTGGGAAATCCACTTTGAACGTGGCAGCAGTTATCTGAAACTCACTGCCTGGGAGTCTGCAGGTGCACACTGTTCCACTCAATCAAACCAGTGTGGAATAAAGGGAAAAGCCATACTACGGAGATGGGTTTGATACACCAAGAGAAAGTTTTACCTGCAGACTGGGAGCGTGTGCTATTCTTTTCTGTGCAACAGTAGTAGTGGTCTTAGACGTCATGCCGGCTAGCGTACGGGCCTTCAGGGTAAGAGCCGGTGCCTCCGAGTCATTGGGGACTGTCACGCTGCTGACTGGAATGGTTTTCTTAACGCCCACAGTGGCTATGGAATACAGAAAATGCACAGTTAGACAGCAATCCCAGCCACAATACTCATTTTCACTTGTCAGATTGAACACCCAACGCTCAAAGACTGGACTGCAAAATGGGATGCAGGAATGGTGGCAAGTTTAATTCCTTGTGCTTATCTGCCATGTCAATGGAGAAAGCACTGAGAAGGTCTGTTAAAAGAGAGGGGATGTGTCTAACCCATGTAGTGATGATGGTGGAAGTTTCTGCTGAAATGTGCCATACAGCTAGTCTTTGATTTGGGAATTAGTGTCAGAATTAAGACATCTGTTCAATTTTGTCACTCTCCTACTCGTGATCAGTGTAAATGCCCCTGGGTTTTTCTTCCACAGTACTGGATATAATCCAACAGTCATTTTTATTTAATACAGAATGCATGAATGTCATGTCCTCAAATGGCGTGGGAAGGGCAGGTAAGAATATTCTTAATAAGCCCTCAGAGCATCAGAAAGTGGACTCATTCATCGCCTGACCAGAAGAGTTCTTGGTTGTTATTGGAAGTCCTTGTTCCCCTCCCAAGACCACGCTTCTGTGATACAGCAAGAGGGAAGGGGCTCAGAGAGACTAAGCTCTAGACTTACACACTCCCAGTGACACTCAAGGCTTGTCCTCACTTCTGCATTACACTGATGCAGCCACACTGATGCAGCGCATATGGTGAAGATGTGCTATGTTAATGACAGAGCATTCTCCCACCAACATAATTACTTCATCCCAATGTGAGAGGAAGAAGCTGTGTCATAGGACATGTCTTCACTATGGGCCGGATCGACGGGGCACTGACCTGTAAGAGGAGCAGCTAACCATTAATAGGCAATGTTTCCCTCTCTGCTGTTAGAGGACATTCCGGGTGCATCTACACTGCACCCTTAGCTTGCAGTAAGCTACACAATGTGAGCTATGCAAGTTACATAGCTTATTTCGTAATTTGGCGCCAAATTTAAAAATAAACCACTATTCCAAAACGTCCCTTAATCCTCGTGGAATAGCGAGCCCATTATATTTTGAAATAATGGGCTTGTTTCAAAGATGCGGGATAGCTATTTCGGGATACCGGAAGTATCCTGAAATAGCGTCGCAGTGTAGACGTACCCTCCTTTCACACTACACATGGAGAAGTGGTTGGCTTTCTTTTCATACCCGGCATGATAGTTTTTGTATGCAGAAAGAAATACAGATGCCAGAGTTTGTGTTTACAATGAACTAATTTGTTGCAAGCTGCCCTCAACTTAAGGGGTGAAATGAGAAACACTAGAAGTATAGTGAAGGAAAGCAAACTATGTTAAGTTTCCTTTAACATAAATGCTTTCCCTAATTTGGTTTTAATGGTTTAGCATTACTGACTTGATCCATTTACAAAGTTAATTGTCTAGGACGACAGTTTGTTTAGAGCTAAGAGGTATAATTTCAAGTCCTGTACTCCCTTAAAGTTAGATTTAAAAAGGTAAGGGCCTTAATAATTCCTACTAAACCATAGTTACATGGAGAGGGAGTCCACTCTCAAACCAAAAGAGGAAAAAATGTTAGTTTCTTCATTCTAATTTTCCTTTCCCCCCCCCCCCCCAGTACCAGTTGATAGCCCACAGGTAATCCTTTAAAACAGGATACTACATCATCAAGATTGTTCTATAACTTACCTTGCAAAGGTGGCAGAGGACAAGGAAAACGGCTCCCTGGATGCTGTACGTGCTAAAGGTATCATAGGCCAGAAGAACCAGGAAGCTTATCCCCAATGACCTACATAACATTCCTATGCCATAAAGTCAAGAAACAGCCCAATAATTTTTAAAACATCTTTTCTCACCCAAAAAGTTCTAAATGGAGGGTTCTAGATTCTGATCTCCAGATCTCCTTTGTGGGAGTACTGACAATACCCAGCGTGGTCCTACAGTGGGGAAGTAACGCTTATAGTGCTGTGAAAGCTTTTATCCTGACAAAAAGTCAACACAGATTTTTCTACTTTTTGAACTTGTGTCACTCTGAAGTAGGAATATGAACATGAAACGTGCAAAGTCATTTGTGCCCGAAGAAAGAAAAAGAGTATCTAGCGGCAGGATTCAATGGTCACTGAATGCTGAAGAGATGGTAGTAGGTGGAGTTCTGCCCTGGCACGCAATTACAACTAGCATGTTGACATTTCCAACAAGCCTGAAAACCTAACACACACAACAGATATTTTATGCAGGCAAGGGACTCAAAAGAAAGGCATTACATTTTTAAAAATACAGGTTTCAGACAAACTTGGGAGATTACCACCTGATGATACCACTGTCACAGGCTAAGTGAAATTTTGGTATGAACAAATTTAAAAAAGAATTAGAACTACAGAGAGATAAAATCAAAAAGCCATTCACAGAAATTATAGAACCTTTCCATTATTTTGCCAACATTTCTGATCCCAAATACAAAGGTTATAGGTTGAACCCTGAACAGAAGAGGCCGCATCATGACTGGTGGAAAATAAATTCATACCATCTCATCCAGCATTTAAAACCAAAAATCCAGCTTTCTACACCTTAACTATGTTTGTGAAGGCAGTGATGGAAAACTGAGGAAGGAAAGTCAAAGCACACAGGACCATCTGCCTTCAGAATTTGCCAATTTCTAGAAGACCTCAACTCCTGTCCAGCTGTCTTAAGTTCAGTCCAAAAGGTTCAAATTAGTCTGAATTTTGTAATATGCTACGTACTGAAAAAACAAATAAGTTGGTACAAACATATCCAGATTAGTGATGTAACAGTGTAGCTGATTAACCAATAAGCAAAATCTTACAGATTAATGCTATAGATTACATGCATTTCCACTCCACCCCACCAGTAAATTTTTTTCAGCAGGCTGGCCAGCAGCCCAGCTCAGTCCTAGTTCGCGCCGGGTCTGAGACACTCTAAATGCAGAGCTGCAGTGGGAGTAGATTAGGAGCCAGGCAGGCAGCCCGGCTCATAACAGGTCCAGAAGCTCAGCCCACCCCCAGACAGGGGCTGCTGCCACCTCATGCTGCTGCCTCTCTATCAGAGGCAGCCACGCAGAGCAACAGGCAGCCGGTCCATGAGGGGCTGGTTTTTAAACTGGCTCCCCTCACAGACCAGCTCCCCCATCTGGCACCTGTATTAGAGGCAGCAGCATAGAGCAGAAGAGAGCTCCTCGGGAGGAGGCCCGGAACGCACTTGCTGCTGATCCCACCACCAGAGACTATAGAATAGTTGAGTAACCGATAAGAATTCATGAGGTGAATGGACTATTCAATTAACTGATAATTAACATCCCTAATCCAGATCTAAGGGCAGATATAAAAGTGCTTTAGGCCTAACTAGCAAAGAGAATGGAAACTTGATAATGACATCCTTGTTTTACTAACAAAATGGCAAAGCTGTTCGTTTTGGACAACCTGGCTGAGGAGGAACAAACAGGCTCATGACGTGGGTCACACATGCATTTTGTGTTGCATTATAAAAACTCGTGTGTGTTTCCTAGAGTTTCTTGCCTCTCAGAAAACAAACCATGGGTTTTTCAGTTGGGGGGAGAGGGAACAGGAAAATCACAACATCCCAGATTTCTGTCCCATCACACACAGATTTGAATATGACTAATGCTACCTCAACTGGAGGAACGTTTTTGGTTTCCCGCAGTCTTGCTGTAAAACACCTGGCACTTTTACGATCTTTAAAAAATTCTTAAGGAGACAATGCTATTTCAGTGGGAGAAAGCGAAGGGGCCATGGACAATGGAAGCTAGCAGTGACTTACCCTGCTTTGCGGCTGTGGAAAGTGCTGCATTTGGCACGTGAGCAATCCTTCTCTTTCCTCCTGGCAAGGCAAGGGAGGCCCTTTGGACTGCCACAGCCAGCTGTGCCGCCTGCTGTTGTGCCAGCTGAATCCTCCGGTAACAGACCTCCTGGGCAGTTGGCGGGCGGTACGGTCGGATCACAGGCTTGCTCGGGACATCTGCCTGTAGAGATACAAAGTTTTCTAAAACCAACCTGTTTGCTTGCTGAAGTCCATACCCTAACACTCTTTTACAACTCTAGGTCCCTAGATTTAGGCTATCGCTATTAGGTTGCCAACCCTCCAGGATTGTCCTAGAGTCTCCCAGAATAAGAGTGTGTCATGTGATGAAACCTCCAGGAATATGTCCAAAACAGGCAACCCTGTCCATGGCTACTCTATGGAGCTCTGTTAGTGCAGACACACTAAGTCAACGGGACAGAGCTCTTCGGGCGGCTTAGCTACTGCCGCTTGTGGGGGCTGGAATAATTATGTCAGCAAGACAACTTCTCCCATAGACAGTGTTGTCCACACCAGATCTTACATCAGTGTAATCTGTGTTGCTTGAGGATGTGGGGGGGAGAAGAGTGGCATTTATTCACCCTCCTGATTAGCTTAACTTATGCTGTAGCATGTCCCCAGCCTTATTTTGTTTATAAAGAGTTGTGCATCTCAATTGATGGAAATGGAAGTCATGCTAGTCTTCCAGAATAGTTACTTCAGGCAGCTCTCTTCAGTTTTAGTTTGTTTAAAAACCCAGTTCACTTGTGATTACAGGACCAGAACAGAACGACTAGAATTCAGGGGTCTGTTCATTAGAACAGCACCCTTCTGAAAAGCACGTGGCTCATTTCAAACAGTACTTATATACACCAAAATTACACCTGCATTTTCTTTCATGTGAGAATTCAATATGCAAGAAAGGTGCCAGAATGCACAGCAATGAAGATTGAAATGTTCTAGCAAGAGAACACACACCAAAGAGGCAGTGGCAGTCCAAACTCTCTCACCCTTCCCACTCGCTGTATCTCAAGCCTGACTGCTTGGGTACACATCTAGTGTCTTTCAGAAGGGAGTGGAGTTTCTACAACCCATTAAATACCTGGCCTCTTTGCTGAGACTACAAGCTAGCAAGCTAATCAGCAGCTACTGTTTTATTGCTGTCTGATGTGGATATCTGGGCTCCGCAGTCAGAATAAATAACCAACAGACAATAGCTTCAGATTACTGCAGAATTGAACGTGAGGTTTCCTACCTCCCCACTCTTAAATCTGCTCTAGAAAACTCAACTAAAGGACACCTCCTTTTCCTTCTGGTTTTACTTTAGCTCTTGAGATGTCAGTGGCAAGGTACACAATTGCAATAATCCCATCGGGGTGCACAAAGCAATATTGTGAATCTAACTCTGCATGCATACATATGGTAAAGGTTTTCTGACAATGAAGGAAAAAGTTAAGGGCTCTATAGCATGACATGAAAGTAGCAGGCAACAATACCACTTCCTAGTCAACATTATCTTTCTAGATCAGGGTTTCCCAACCTATGGGTCAGGACCCAAATATGGGTCGCCATTACATTTCAAAAGAGTCGCCAAGTGTCTCCCCAGGTGGCTCTGTCCCTCTCCTCCCCCCCGTTTTTGAATTGCCTTGGGTCATCAAGTCTTCCTGAATTGTCAAAATGAGTCATATCTGGAAAAGGTTGGGAACCGCTGTTCTAGATCATGTTTTAATGTCCAAGCCTAGGTGCACACTGTTGCTGAGCACACCAAGACTGCTGTTAGCCTAGACAGTGACTGCACTATGACTACCTCACGTCTTTGAAAAGTGTTTTGGGGTTAGTAGCTGCATTAAGAAAATTTATCTAAAGATACATAAATGCCTAACATGTACATATTTACAATGCATATTTGAGTTAAATTTCCAACCCATTTACTTCAATCTCTTATCTCTTTTAGTTTATAGAAAGAGTCTTATCAAACAAGTGAACTGGCTGAAGATATGTAATTAGCTAAAATGCACTGCACTGAGCTCAGGGCTCAAAACACCCTTTCCCAGGCTGAATGGAAAGAAGAACAATCCATTTTGGAAATCCTGGTCTAAGCAGTGCTTAAACCTCCACTCATCTCTTGCTGCAACATATTACCGAATAATCTGTCTTCAACAATTGAAGAGAAAAACTATGGAAAACAAATGAAAAATTGGAATGAAAGAAAAGTATGTCCGTTTTCTTGTTTTGTGACGATGCTTTTAATTCAGATGTGTAAAAAAAAAGGTATAAAATCAGTTACTCAGCTGGTTAAAATGGAGCAAATACACAAAAGGGAAACAGCCCCTCAGATTTATAGTGCTTCAGACTCAGGCTATGTTAACCTTTTTGCTTTTGCAAGACAAAACTTAATAAGCTATCTTAAATACACAGAGTAACCGGTACAGTAACTGTGATCTAATGAAGATATTTATACTAGCAGAACATGAAAATGTTAGACTGTGCCAGTGCATCACAATGTGCAGAATGCAATTCTACTTACAGGGCTGGTAACTGGTTTTGCAGAAAGTCAATGGGAGTTTTGCCATTAACTTTACTGGAAGTAGAACTGTATTTCAGAGTGAAATTATTCAGTGGGGAAAAGAAAACTGCGATGTAACAGGGTTCCTCTGCCAACACTTCAGTCATCTGCCCTAGGATTTGGTTGTTTCATGGACAGTCTGTGTGGTTTCCTAATACATTTTGATCATATGATAGGAGAGAAATCTCATTAACCCTGTCTCCAAATGGTACGCTTGCGAATGAGGTTTACACTTACATTTCTTTGCTTGGCAAGATGCGAGATCCTCCTTTTCTGGCCAGGAAATAGAGTGGTTAAAGCATCATCCACCTTTTCTTCACTTGCCTCCTCTTTCAGTGGCTACAAAACAAAAGTGCAAACTTCCAGAATTGAATGGACTCAAGTTGCCTCCCTGGGGAGGCTTGGAAAGCCTCTCTCTGTGATAATGGAACCCTAAAAGGAATTGCTTCCAGACAGCAGGGGAGCACAAACTGCTACCAGCTGCCAAACTACTGAAGGGAGCTAGCTTTCCAAAGAAGAGGCGCCAGTGAAGCATTTGAATAACGGCATTACTGTTCCCACCCATGCAGCCTTTCCATGGACCTTACAATAGGATGCCTTGGTATAATCCAATACAGACACTATTCTCATGGCTGTCCTTAAAGATTGAATGCTTCAACCATGCTGTTTACCTGCCAACCACTTACATACCTCAATATGTTAGCACCATTTTTAAAACCAAGGAATGTAAACAAACTCTAGATTGATTAATTTTGGGGGCCTCATAACGACCTCTCACAGAGAAGACCCTGACAAACTGCAGGGCACAGAAACTCAATGCCACGGTGCTGCATTTAAGAAATAATGCACCATCTACAAGACAAATCCATTGATGCACAGCGATGCCAGAGATGCTTTGTTCACAAGGCAGAAACCAAGAGTTGTTGTAGAGGAGATGCTTATTAAAGTGCCTGCTTCCAGACACTTGAATTGCCAGAATAAAAGCTGCTTTTGGGTTGACACCTCAGGCTTGTTACCAGCAAACAGACAAACCAACCAACCTATTCTGATAAAACTCTAGTTAGCTGTTTGAGCTATGCAGGCATGTGCAGTAAGTGTTTCACATATTAACTTGTTTAGAGCTGTATCTGTGCTCTGGTCATTCTTGTTTTTAATGCTCCAAAAGAGCCACCAGCTGAGTTCTCAAGGGAGCCAAGTTTAACATTCAGACACAAAGCTATAGACCTGATCTTAAGAAAAGCTCAGTTCTCACTTAAGCATATAAACAAGGGCCAGATTTTCAAAAGCGCTGCACACCCAGGAGTTCCCACTGTGGCATTTATGACCAAGCTTTCAAAACTGCTCAGCTCTCAGGGGCCTCAAGAGAAGATTAATTCTTTTTTACATCTGACCACTTAGCATTCTACAGTCTTTAAGACCAGAAGGTACCTTTAGACTAGGGATGTGACTCTGTACTCGTGTACATGGTTAACCTTCACAGTTACACTCAGCTTCCCCCTCCCCACACAATGTCCCTGATTTTTCAGTGGTTACACGGTTATCTAAATAAACGCATTTTAACATCCTTACTTCAAACCATCTACTCTGACCACCTACATATACAAGTCATTACATTTCACTCAGATACTCTACATTAAGCCCAAACACTTTAGTTAGATCAAAACATTCCCGTTCTCAAGAGACTAAACTTGAGCAATGATGGGCAACCAAGACTAGCGAGTGGGCGGCATAAGTGGCGCTCCTTTGGCTCAATGGGATTCCACCTGCAGCCTGCGCACCCCTCTTTGTCCACTTCCCCCATGGCTATCACACACAGGGGCACTGGAGTCCCTGCTTCCTCCCTCTCCCCCTCCGTACTTTCAAAGCAGCAAGGATCTGCTGATTTGCACTCTATCCCTGCTCCTCTCCTTCCCCACAGGCCTCTTCTTGATTCGCAGTGTTCAAGCTTTGGGAGGGAAGGGGAGCAGACAGGGGGTCTGGGAGCCGTAGGTGGATCCCCAGTGGGCCACATGCAGCCTGCACGTTGGGAGCCACTAGATTACACTGTGTGCTACAGGCAGAGAATAGGAAAGACCTATGCCCAAGGCCCCCCCAATGGCAGGGAACAGATTAGATAAGATACATCCAGATAACAGGATCATCCTGCTGGGGTTAAGTCCCAAAATAGAAGCTATTGTGCACTAAGCTCTTTTAAAAATCTGGTCTTATAAATATATTCAAAATTAACAACTCATTGTGATCTGGGGCTCCGGGTTGCATTTAGAAGCCAGAAGGGCCCCCCCACCAATAAAATAAAGGTGTTATTTCAGTGTGCAATGCTACATGCATTCATATACAGTATTTTTTTTTAAACCAGAGCATACCTAAACACACACCTACTCAGAGGCATCTTTCCCTCTTAGAAGTCAAACTTCTCCATAACAACTCTCTCCTCTTAAGCTTCAATAGAAATGGGATACACAGGAAGGAATCTTTCTCCAGAAAGGGAAAAGTAAAGCTTTCATAAAGGAACATAAAATGTTAGGGGTGCAAGGAGCAGATCGCCGCTTTGAGAAGGAACCATACACATTACCCTATGAAGATTTCCAGTCTGTGCCATAACACTGCATTTACACAGTTTCACTGAAGTGAATTAGAGCTCTCATTCCAGTACATTTTATGGGGAATAAGCGTTTTAAGAACTCCACCATTTTTGCACTATGCAACATTTGGAAAGCTCTAAGATGAGGATAAACATTTCTTGCTATAATAAACTGGCATGTTGTTAAACTCTTCACATAAAATTGTTAGTGTAGAGTTTATTATTATTGTTGGGACTTTCTTATTAAAATACGAGGCTTTTGACAATGGGAGCACAGCCAATTAACTGATCCCTACCCATCCTTTCCTAAACACCATCAAATGAACACCTGTGATTAAGCAGTAATTATTTTCTTCTGAACTATTAAACCAGCGGAATCAAGTAAACTGAAAACTCCTTTATTTCTTCTACAGGTTGGACCTCCCTGGTGCAGCACCCTTGAGACCTGAGTTGTCCCGAACCAGGGAGCTGCTGGAACAGGGGAGGTCAGTGCTCCCCTGCTGGCTGCCCGCTCCCAGGCTCCTCTCCCTGGGGCTCCCTGCCCTGCTCTGCCCCCCTCTAATGCTGGCCAGGCAGGGGCTCCCCATACTGTTGCCCGCAGGCTGCCTCAGCGTCCCCCGGGTCTCCCAGCCAGGACTGCCTTGACACTGCAGCCACACTGCCACAGGGTGTTCCCCAGGGTTCTCCAGCTGGAGCCACTCTACCCCACTGGAGATTCCCAAGTGTTCCCCAGCTGGGGCCACTGCCTCTACCAGCTCTGCTTCAGTTGTGGGGGGGGCAGGGATCCCTGGCCGCGGGTTCCCAGCAGCCGCCTGGTCCAGCTGACACCAGGAATTCCCCGGCCCCGCCACCACTTGACCCCGCTGACATCGGGGGTTCCCTGACCGGGGCAGGCGCTCCACAGCTGCTGCCAAGCCCAGCTACTGCTGACCCAGCTGGGGCTCCTCAGCCCTCGCATTCTCTCAGCTAGCTTCTGCTCATGGCTCCAGGGCTCTTGGGTCCAGCAACATCCGTGGCCCTAGCCAGAGTCCCGGATTTGGGAGATTCAACCTGCACCAAAGTTCTAACCGTGTCACGAATGTCATTACTTGTCAGCAAGAGACGGCCTTAGGCTCTGATTGGTGCCATTATAGAAAGTAACATCTAGAATCAGAAGCTTTATTAGTCAATCATTCTTTCAGGGAGCAAAATTTTCTTCCCCGTACAGCGGTTGTCGCTTCAGTTGAGACCCACCAGCAACTTCTCAGGTGCTTAGGAGCATTTGTCTTTTGGTGTCATGCTATTGTTCAGCTCCTGCCAAATGCATCTAATTATCTCAACTTCATCTCTAAAGCCTTCCTCCTACCTGAGCGAAGCCATGCAACACACCTGTCTCAGCTAAATGCAACTCTTTAGTACTCTCCTTTGCAGTCATAGGTGCCTCTTATCTTTAAGGGAGTAGCCATAAAGATTTTGGGGGGTTCTTTGAATACAGGAAGTCAGTATTTTTCTAAAGTCTACTCCCAGTTTCATTTCCAGAAAAACTTGCTATGGTGCCAATGAAGTGGTCCCCAACAGAAAACTTGACAGCATTATGTCTGACATGAAATCAAGTGCTTCTGTTCATTTACAGCCACCCATGCATCCAGCTCTCATTGTCTAGTTAACTCATGTCAAAAAGATGGAGGATGAGATTAGTTTGTTTCTAGCCCATCATCCCTGAGGCCATTAAAGGATTATTGCTGACTGTGTTTTCTAGTACTTTACCCTATTTAGTTTTAAATGTCTCCATGGATGGGGCTTTCTACACTTAATTCGGAGATTATGCCATAACCATAGGGACCTCGCTGTCAGGCAGCATTTAAGATAAATGTTCTTTTTCTTTATTTCATTCCTCCAAATACCTTTAGTGAGTCTTCCCTCCCACTTCAGGGTTGACACTACTCATAGATGGATGACAGGAATCCTTATGCAGGACTCAACTATGAGAGTTTACAATGGCAAACATGGAGGCTTTGAGAGGTTCCCTTTCAAAGTATCAACTAGATCAGCGGTTCTCACGCTGTGGGTCAGCACCTCCAAGTGGGTCACTGCTCCATTTTAATAAGGGCTTCAGCCCTGGGTCCCGGGGCTCAGGTTACAAGCCCCCACCAAGACTGAAGCATCTGTGCAGCTTGGGCTTGGTCCTTCTCACATACCCCAAGGCCGCGGGGCTTGGGAGAGCTCAGGCTTCGCTCCCCCTCCTGGGTCATGTAGTAATTTGTGTTGTCAGAAGGGGTCACAGGACAATGAAATCTGAGAACCCTTGAACTAGATAATACCCTGACAGCCCACTAAATAGGAGTTATTGGCCAGGAAATACTATAGGAGGAAGTAGTCTACCTAGGTGAATTGTCTAGGTCTTGGGTTTCCTGCACACCCAATCCCTACACCTAGCCAACTGATTCCTCCTCGGTCCTCCATTCAATTCAGTTAGCGTCAGCCACACTAGCCTATTTTCACCATCAATTTATTGCCTTAGAAATTCCCTGTTGTTTCAGGTGCTATTTGGCATGCTGCACTCAGCAGAATAAGTTGCAGGAAGGAGTGGATGTCCCCAGGCTATCAGCAATGATGCTGGAATGGATTCTCTCTGAAAGGCCCTAACATTTTCCCCAAAGCACTTGATGTATCCAGCTAGAGATACAAGATTGCTAGTACACTTGCTGGAAACACACACAATTGCCAATTTGTTAGAGCAAAGCACTTCAAAACTGAAGGATGTCAAAACTCTGATTCCAGTGCTGTCTCCAACTTATGGTAGCGAGGAACCATTCCCAAACCAGAAGTTTGGGAAAGCAAAACACAGAGAAATAGTAACTAGATAATACTTCCGATACCAACTTTAGTACTGATAGGATGGGAATGGGAACAGATAGTATGTTCAAGCCACCAATATTTGCAAGCACTGGTCAAAATGATAAATGGAATAGCAATTTAAACTGCTTGGGGAGAACTCCCCACTCTTCCCCCAACTCCTTGGGAAAAGCAAAAAAAAAAAAAAAAACCACCACCCACAAACCACCACCAACTAATGACACACAAGCTAGTTGGTTTAACATCTAGATTTGGAGGCAGGGAAATGGTAGACTAATGCTGAATCAGAATGAGTTTTACCTGCTTCCCGAGCCTTCCCTTGTCTTCTGTTTTCACATCCGTGGACTCGTTAAAAATTCTGAGGCACTCTTCCATGGGGTCAGAGTCATAATCCAAATCTTTCTCCAGGACGGAATAGTCAATATCACCAGAAGTTGAGGACGACGATGACTTGGGCAGCTTGGAGTGTTTAATGCTCTTTGTCCCTTCATTGTCACTCTGAAAACCGCAGGAGCCATCATCTTCATCGGAGTCTGAACTAATGGCTGGAAATGCAGCCAGCAGAGATTGGTCCGCCTTCTCCTCCTCCCCACTCTCATCTCCAAATAGGTCAACATGGCTCAATGTCCGCTGTTTCAGTTTACCCTTGTCTTTTGAGTTCCCCACTTCTGCAGAGCTTGCCTTCTTTTTTCGACAACCAGCGGCAGATGTCTTGCCCCCTTTGTCTTTGTGTTTCTCACTAGAGGCTTGTTTGCCATTTTTGAGACCAGCTGCCTTTGGCATGGAGTCCTTCTTGCTAACCTCCAACTTCTCTGTGCTAGCTCCCTTGCAGAGGCCCTCGCTCTTGCTTTTCCCTGAGCTGCTGGACTTAGACTTCTCTGTCTTAGACACTTTTTCCAGTTTCTCCTTTTCTGGTTTCTTCAAATTCCGATCTGGTTTTGCTTTGATATTTTTCTCTTCGCAGTTTCTCTCTCCATTTTTTATTTTCAATTTTTCTTCTTTCTTGATTCTCTCTTTCTTTGTGTTTTTATTTTTCTCCTTCTTGTCCATCTCTTTGTGGCAAGGTGGCTTATTGCCATCTGTTTTTTTCTTTTTCATTTTGTCTTTTGCAATCTCTTTGCTGTCTTTGTCTTCAACAGCCTGTTCATTCTTGCCAGAAGATGCCTTTGCCACTTTTGTGTTCTTTTCCAATGAGTCTTTGACAAGATTTTTCCGTGGACTTTCAATATCTTCCATGTCATATTGCACTGCCATTTCTTTCATCCCCCGGGAATTTAGGTTTTCCGATTTGGTGCTCTTTTCTTTGATAGATAACCCATCACTTGATTCATTTTCAGAACTGACTTTAGATTGTAAACGGCTAACAGAAGTTGGCCGGTAATCCAAGTCAACATCCTCTTCAGAGTCAGAGAATTTGGCATATGTTCCGTAGTCATCAGATACATTACAGTGTTTTTTGCATGAAGGAGAATAAGATTCTCCATGACTAGAGGCCCTTCTCCTTTTGGTCCCCTTCTGTTCCTTTGTGTTGGCTTTGCTCAAAAGCCTTGCTGAGTAATTTGAAAGAGGGTCATATTCCAAGTCTGTAGAAGGCTTTGAGTTATCAATCACATACTTATTGTTACTGACAACTCTACTGTATTTTTTAGGTGGAGCCACAACCTTGGGAACATATTCCAGTGCACTACCTTTGGATTTTGCATTATCAAAAGTATCTAAGGTGTATTTACGTGAACAACTAGCCACAGCCAAAGGTGTAGGGTTGTAGTCTGTGTTGTTATTCAACTTATAGCTACCTGGGTTATATTCTAAAGAGTCTGTTTTTGTCACAGCAGCTGACACAGATGTTTTGGAAATAAGCGAAGCCGCCTCAGATGTGCTATATTCCTTTGTGGTCTCCAATAACTCCTCATACTTTTTCTGTTCTCTCTCCACTTCATTTCTGACCTCTTCAATGGCCTTGTTAACCAACTCCAGCTGCAGAATGCTAGGGGTTGACACTGTAATGTCGTCCAAAGCACCATTCGGTATTTGGGTCGAAGGCTTGGGAAGCTCAGGATTATATGGATCATAACCAAGCTCTGTAAGGGGAGGGAAAAAAAAGTATCTTAGATCCAGCAATTTTTCTAAACTAAGATTATCCTTGACCATATATGAAAGGTCTATTCAAGTCTCAAATAAAAGCTCCACTATAATGAGAACCCAGCATTTGAAAAACATCAAACAAAAAACCAGTCAAAAACATACTCTTATATGTGCAATGAGACATTATTTGCTCAACATTCTCTGACTTGTGTTAAACTGGAAGTCACACTAGGTGATCACAATGGTGCCTTCTGGTCTTAAAAGCCAATGGATAATAGGCCATTGTGAATCCAATGCCTTTACTACTTACAGATTTGAAAAGTTCCACAGAGAAAATTTTATTCTAAGAAATTTAAAGTTCAGTTTTCAAAATTATAACTAAAACTCCATCTTGTTACTGTACATATCTGTTCCTCATATTTCTCCTTATCCTGTCTATTTAATGTATGAAGATTTTTAATTATTTTTATCACTCTGCAGTGCTTACTAACACGAACAAGCTATATTTTATTGTGACAAAAACTGCCAGCTAAGTTCTAATTCCTTTTTACTGTTGATATCAGTGTATGACTGAAGTACCAAATATCTCCAATTTCACTTGCAGTCGACTGAAGTTTATGAAGGGGAGGGAGAAAACCTTATTCTGACTGATAAAGCATATTTGACACACAAGCCACTGAAAGGGAACAAAGTACCATTGATAATGGGTTCTTTACTACACTTCCATTTCACAGAGCAAGGCGATTAAGACAGGAATATTAAGTACTCTTACAAAATGTAAAGGATAACCTGCAACATTTGACATCTGTCTTTCCATAAAACACTTTTCAGATGTTGCAACTTCCTCAGAAAACTATAGCACAAACACTGTATGAAAACCTGGACCACACTGAACAATCCACTTGAGCATTTAGACTACTGGTAATTGTAGTGATATCTTCCCTTGCCATTTGATCTTTTACATAGAAATAGAGAAAAAAATTGCTGGAGAATTTTTTTGGGGAGGGGGTGCATTTTACTCTTGCTGTATAAGTAGTTTGCACATCACATGAAAATTGTACATCTATTTATCCAAATAGGAGATAGCAACTTTCAACTGAGACATTAAAGTCAAAGAAAATCAGTAAAGCACAGCCTGATGTCTAATCTGCTCACAGGGCTTATCAAGAATGCAATATTGAAGCACCTGTGTTCTAACCAGTGCACATAATTTTGTGGCAATTATGTAGTCAGCAAGCAACTTGCTCCCTCACTAACTACTGAGCACAAAGACAATTCTCTCCTTTGTAATTAACAGAAATTAATGATAACAATCATGATTCAGGGCAACTAAGTGCTACTAAACTGGCCTGTTCAGCCCCATACGTTTCTTAAAAACAAACAAGGTCCTCAATCAAAATGATTCTGCTGAACCCATGACATTAACTAAAGAAAAACTTGCTCCTTTATACTGAAAGCAGAATGTATTTTAAAAGTAAATCACTGAAAATAATGAGCTTGTTCACATGTTAAGAAACCACTGGCTAAGCTTTTGTGACGAACAAGTCTCCATGGAGATAAAAACAAGAAGGTTTTAAAAGATGCTTCTGGAACAGGAGTTGCTCAAGACAACACATTAAAACAAACTGCAAACATTTAGAATAAGTGTGAAGATTCAACTTAGGTGACATGAGTAAAACCTGACTCAAAAACTACAGGTTGAACCTCTCTGGTCCGGCAACATCTGCAGTCTAGCAGGATCCCAGATGTTGCTGAACCAGCGAACCGCAGCTACAGAGGTTGCCAGCAGCTGGGAGCTCAGACAGTCTGGCAGCAGGGAGTGCCACTGTCCAGGAGCGGGGCCAGCAGCCTGGATTGGAGTCCCACCATTGGGCTGGGAGCAGCGAACTGGCTTGGCTGGAGGACAAGAAGGGAGCCCTGGGAAAGCCCGAGACCTGACCTCCTTTGGTCCAGCAAACTCTCCTGTTTGGGACCACTCGGATCCTGAGAATGCTTGACCAGGGAGATCCAAGCTGTAGAAGAGACCGAATTTTCTTTCATGGGATTTATTTCAGGGGGGTAGTCGTGTTAGACTGCATCTGCAAAAACAACGAGGAGTCCTGTGGCACCTTAAAGACGAAAGGGCTTAAGTGGGTAAAAACCACCTGTCAACATGCAAGGGACACTGAATTTAGCCACATGAAGCGGAAATCCATCTATTTCACAAAGAAACTTGCAGATATGTATTATCTCCCTACATCTGTGATTTCCACTCCACGCATCTGACAAAATGGTTTTTACCCATGAAAGTTTATGCCCAAATAAATCCCTTTCGTCTTTAAGGTGCCACAGGACTCCTCATTTTTATGGGATTTATTGTTTGTGGCCAATTAAATCAATATAAGAGCTGCCATACTTGCTCTGACCATGGACCATCTTGCCCAGTATCTTGTCTTCGATATCATACCATACCAGAGTTTCAGGGGGAGTGTACAGAATTGGGCAATTATGTTTTCCATTCCCAGGATAAATGATCTTTTTTAATCCCTATCATAGGATGGAGGCAAATCCTAGCCAATAAACTCTTTGAAAGATCAAAGTTGTCGGCCTACTTTTGTGCTATAAATCTGTTTCCTAAGTCCTGATAAACATGCTTGCTTCTGGCTATTGCCAAGTTAGTCATATTGCTCACAGCGTGGAAAAGGGATGGCTTTTAGAAATGGTGTATCTACTGGACACCTTAGAAATAGAATGGATTTTGGCAATGTTGTACTGCTACTTCTGACTGTCCTGAACAGCAGCACCTTTGGAAAAGTGCAGTCTCACCCCGAGTGACTGTTTGCAACACAATTCATTTCCAAAATGCCAGGTCACTCAGCCAATGGATAGGGATGCTCCAGCAGAGGAAAAGGGAGCAACCCAGAGGACATAGGACATACAGATAGTTCTGGTTGTCAGAAACCTAGGCCTCTCCTCATGCCAGATCTTCAATGCCAAGAACACCTGTTGCTCTTCAGCTCCCCCCATAGGCCTATCCCAGCCCCCTGTGGGAAAAGGAGGTTTTATATCTTTCGCATACGCAGCACTGGCAAATCCATAGGTGTTTCTCCCCATTCAAAACTAGCGTATACAAACTGGCACACTTCTCAGGGGCAGGTTCAGAATACTACACTCTGGCACTGTTTCACAATTTAGCTATGATGAACTCGCTACTATAAATAAAATACAGTCAATTTTACAGACTATTTGAAGCTGCAGGAAAGTTATGCAAATTGGGTGCAGCCTTCTAGCTCCTGACAAATTGCCATTGCAGTTCTCTCGTAAAATCTGAGAGCTCTTATTCTAAAGGCAGCCCTGTCCCGTTCTCCCTCACCAAAAGCAGTCACAAAACTGGCTCTCATAGGGAGGGGTACATAAAGCAGGTGAAAATTAGGGCCCTTGTAGTGATGCAAAATATTCAGGTTTATAAAAAAAAAAAAAAAAAAAAGGACTCAAATAAGTTGAAATAGGCAAAGTTTCCTCAAATGCTTACAACCCTAAGCGTACAAGATTGTCTGCTTCCTCCGAAAGGTGCAAAGCACCATTGTCTCCCACTGAAAGTAAGGGTATGTCTACACTACAGTGTTATTTCGAAATATTTATTTCAAAATAACGCATCTACACTCAAAATGCATTTCGAAATAGCATTTTGCTATTTCGAAATAGCACGTCCACACTGAGTGGACTCTGAATCGCATTTAAGGCTGGCCGGAACCAGTTCCAGCAGGGCACCAGGTCAGGACTTACTGTGTGGGGCTGCTGCCTGAGGCTATCTGAGGTCTGTGCTTAAAGGGACCCCCCAGGACTGCCAGTTCTCAAGTTTCCTTGCTTGTCTACTTCGATGAGGGACAGCAAAGCATTTTGTCTCTATGTGCTCTGATTGCCCTCACTCGGGACACCACAGCACTCGGCAACACGGAGCCAGAGCTGCCCCTGGGCACTCTGGTGCTTCTCCTGGATGCGTTGCTGCGAGCCTGGCTGCACTTTCTGCAGGCTGCCATCCGGGAGGTCCATTGGGGGGCTGTCAGTATCCAGGAGACCCTGCGGGAGAGCTTCCACCCTGAGGAGCACTAAGAGCCTCCCTGGTCTGCCCCACTGGGGGCTTGTGCCTCATTCCTCCCTCACGTCCTTCCACTTACCCCTCCCTAACCCCCTTTCCTGATGTCAAATAAAATACACGTATTTTCAGGAACACAAACTCTCTTTATTTAACAAAACTGGGGGGGAGGGAATGAAACTCCGGAGAGACTGGGGAAAGGAGGCAGGAGAGGGGAGAAGAGAGGGTGGGAGAGGGGAGGGGGAAACCTGGGAGGAGGGAGATGGAAGGGGGAAGCAAGGGGAAGAAGGGGGAGGGGAAGCTCAGGGCTCAGGGTTGGGGGTCTCGCTGGACCAACTTGATTGTCGTGCAAACCTGCTCCTGGGTTCGCATGTGGCCTTTGGTGGCCAGGCTGGCAGCTATCCTGCCATAGACGGCCGCGCTCCTCCGTCCAGTGCGGAGATCATGGGGGGAGGCATCCCCAAACCTGAATAAGGTCCGTGATCTCCGCCCTGGACCAGGAAGGCGCCCGCCTTCTCCGGGCCCTGGCAGGCTCCTGGGAGCTGGCAGACCGCTCCTGGGGAGCGGTGGAGGGCTGGCTGCCAGTGGCTTGCTGGCTCATGTTTTGGGGCCACTGGGTCAGGGGCAGTGACTGCTGGCTCTGGGCTGGCAGGCTTGGAGCTGGCACAAGCACTGTGGCCAGAGTCTACCCCTTTAAGGGCTCCAGGAAGTGGGGGAGGGAGAGGAGTGTCCTTGGTTGAGGCCGGAGTGGCCACCAGGGCCCCCCGGAAAGGCTGGAGGCCCCCTATTTTGAAATAAGTGTCTACACAGCACTTATTTCGAAATAGCTATTTCGAATTTGGCGTTACTCCTCATAGAATGAGGTTTACCAAATTGAATAAGCGCTTCGCTATTTTGAATTTATTTCGAAATAGTGGTTTGGCTGTGTAGACACTAGGGAAGTTATTTCGAAATAACTTTGCTGTGTAGACATACCCTAAGAAATGAGGGTGCTTAGCAGCTTGAACCTGCAAGTGGGTGGCACAGAGACTGGTTTTGTGAAATGCCTTTCATACTCCAACTCTCTCAAAGTTTTTTTACAAAATAATTAATCTGAAAGTGCAGGGATTGTGTGGGCAAAGACAGTATGTTGCTATGTTCCAAGCAACAGCTCAAACGGTCTTCAAAGTGAGGAACGCAGGGCATTACTTTGAAAGAATTAATATTATTTTACATTTACATAGCATACTCCCCTCAGAGTCCAAAGTGGTTTGCAAATCAAATACAGATAGCACTTTGGATAAAGGTGGCGATCTACCCCTAAATCTTTCATGGTCACATATAATGGACAGAACTTCTGTCTTTAATGCCTAACCAGAGAGACAGCCACACCATGTGAACTGAGCTCAATTTATCTTCCTCAGGAGGAGGAAAGGCTGAGGTTACGGAGAGTCTCAGGCTACACTTAACATGACACAGCAGCACCACTGTAGTGCCTGCTATAGCAACAGGAGGGATTCTCCTTCGTTATATGTAATCCACCTCCTCCTCCAGCTAGCTCAGTAAAACAGCTCTTCCATCAGCCTAGGGCTCTGTTACACCCCTGAGACCTACAATCATGCTGATGTAACTTTTCTGTGTAGACCGAGCTTCAGTGTCCCCTTCTCCAAAGCAGAAGACACCTCAGTGGGAGGCAGTACACACAACCAAAATGTAGACCATCCTCAGGCTATGTCTACACTCCAGAGCCTATGCCAGCATACCTATGTTGGCATAGCTGTGCTGGCATAGCCCCTTAGTACAGACGCAGCACACACCAACAGAAGGAGTGTCTATGCTGGCAGAAAACAAGACTTCCCCAACCGCTGTTAGCTGCATCCACACTGAGGGTTTCATCAGCACCCCTGAGCAACATAGCTATGCCAGTATAAGTTAAGTGTAGACCAGGCCTCGGTCTAAAGAGAAGAAACTGGGAAGAGACTTGGATTGAAGGGGGAAAACTGGAGTAAAAGCAGAAGCAAACAGCTTAAACATCAGGGTGAGAATTGCATTTGGAATTTAATAGGGCTACTGAACTAAGTACCCCCATTAATGTAACAGGGTAACCAAAAAAAAGCACAGAATCCTCTACGCACACATTTTTTGTCTCAGTCCTCATCTCATCTCCATTCCCCATGAGTGCTCTCGGTAAGCGGAGTGCTTGGGCAGCCATCCAGGAGAGATTCAAATGCCACCCAGCTGATTAGCAGAGTACCCACAGACAGCGGCATGTTTCTCCACTGGTGGTGCACATCCAGACATGCCTTGGTGCACATAATTTATTCTGCACACATCTACAATTTCATCCTCCAGGTTAGGCCCTCTGTGTACTATCCCTTTGTCCACGGGGCTCTTGGCAGTAGAGGTGGGGTCTCTGCCGAGCACTGCATCCACCTCCTGATAGAAACAGTAGGTCTTTGGTGAAACACTGGTTCACCTTATGATAGGCTTGTCTCAGTTCTTTAATCTTTGCTCTGCACTGCAGCATGTCCTGCTCATACCCCTTTTCACACAAGGATTGAGAAATGTGCCCATAGTGTCCCAGTTCCCAAGGGTCACTCGCAGCTGGGACTGAGCAGACTCCTCTCCCCACGCAATGATCAGATCCAACAGCTCTGCAGCAGTCCAAGCAAGGGAGCATTTGGTGGGATGGCCACGTATGGGAACCTAGAAGGCACCATAAGACCACTACACTCTGAGCCAGCACGTGGGGTGGAGGGGTTTCCAGATGCTCAGGCAGCAGGAAAAGGGATTTAAATGTTGTGGGACTTGCAAGGGAGAGAAGTGGGTAGCTGGTTACCTGGCTGCAGGGCAGCGGAGTTCAAACTGCTGACCAAAGGGGCTAATTCGGATTTGTGGGCCACTTCCTGGAAGCCAGAATCAGCGACAAAACGCCCGAGATGTCTACATTGCTTGTTTGTCAACAACATAGGGAGGAGAAAAGAAACATCCCTCATGGAGCTGTAAGTTTATCAACCAAAACAAATTTTTTTTACAAGTTGCAGCACAGTGTGAACGCTCACATATTTTGCGACAAAAGGCACTTTTCCTTGACAAAACTTGCCCGTGTAGACAGAAAGTTAGGTTCCCCCACTTAAGGCAGTTAGGATGGTGGTGTTGGTTTTGATTTTTGAGTTGAGGGAGTCAGATGTCAAGTCTGCAATGGGAATGGTATTCAAACAGCTTCATTTAGGCTAGAAGCAAAAGGCTGCAGCATCTCCTCTAGTATAATGGTCGTTGTAGTTTTTGAAGTACAGATGAAGATAGTAAACAGACTGACTTTATAAACATGATGCAGCAAGTACAAAGTCGCCTATTTGGTTGAAAAGTTTATTTTACAATGAATCATTCTGCATCAATAGCTGCTTTGTTTAAAGGTAACCTAGGAGTGTATATATAACATGCTTTTTCTGCAGAATACAGAGCCCTGCTGTTCAATCAATTCCTACTGCTTAACTTTATAATTTTGGAAGAAAACGGACTGTATTTAGCATCTGTGCTGCACAAGGGGAGCACCTTTCTTGCTCTCAAAGGCAGCACTAGCCAGAGGAGCTAAAAGGGAATCAGAAATGTGAATGTTTTAGATAGCTGAAGTCTCACAATGCAAGACTTGCAAGCAAGACACTAGTCTTTCATGCCGATGATTAATCAAACTCAGGCATCTGTTGGAAGTAGCTGTTTAGAAACATTTTAGGAAAAACAGCCATTTTTGCTAGAGCAGACAGAGCAACTATGCTAGATGAACAGGATGCTTACATTTACAATGTTAGTACCGAACATACCAACAACCACCACCAATTACCAGAAAAAATTATTCCTACCAGAAGAATATTTTTGAACTTTGCCTTTAATGTTTCTAAAAAGAAAAAAGCAGTTATCACAAGAAATTATTTCACAAGAAGCTTTGCTTTTCTATGAAAATGTCAAGATTTCATCCTAGTAACAAAGACTTTTGTTCAGCGGGTTGGTCTTTGTCATAAGACAGCACAAACGTGTGCTGGCAGATTCTGGCAAAATACCTAAAGCAGAATTTGACAGCTTTGCATAGCTCCAGTCTCCTATGAACTTAAATCCCACAGAGAGCAAAAATAAACTTGAACTTCTTTAATCCAGCAACCTTGGGAAATATTGAATTTTCCGGATCATGGGGATTCACCATAATATAGGGTAAACAAAGTCTATTGCTAAAGACGTTGCATGTACAAACCATTACAGAGTATTCTACATGTATATCGAGCCATAAGATAAATCCTTAATGCACTGTATTTGAACTGTTATGGGGTGGGGACATGGGGTCTGGGAGGAAGGGTGAAGGAGCACACTGGAGATGGGGGTATAGAGTCTGGGAGGGAGGTTGGATGGGTGGATGCATGAGGGGGATGGGAGGGCAGGGTCTGAGGATGGGGTGCTTACCTGGCACCCTGCTCCTTGGGGCACACATGGCTCTGCGCACCCTGCCACTGCCAGACACTACTAGGGATGTTAAATATCGAGTAATTGACTAATCAAATAGTCAATACATTTTTGCATTGACTATTCGATTAGTCCATAGGGCGCCTCCACCTTTGAAGTGCAGCAACAACCCTAGGGCTGTTGCTACACTTCAAAGGTGCAGAGCCTGCTGACCCTGGGCTCCACGTGGCGCTGCTGCTTTGAAATGCCACAGCAAGCCCAGTGTCAGGCTCCTCGCAGTGTTTCAAAGTGGCAGCACCGCATGGAGCCCGGGATCTGCTGTGGACTCCCCCCGCTGACCCCAAGCTCCATGTGGCGCTGCCGCTTTGAAATGTCATGGGGAGCTGGAGCCCATGGTCAGCGGGGGAGTCCCCAGCTAATCCCGGGCTCCACGCGGTGCTGCCGCTTTGAAATGCCATGTGCAGTCTGGGACACCCCAGCTGGCTGCACATGGCGTTTCAAAGCGGCAGTGCCACATGAAGCCCAGGGCCTGGCCCCAGACTCCACGTGGCGCTGCCACTTTGAAGTACCCCCTTCTCTTTCCCCCCCTCCCCCGGCCGCCTCTTTCTGCTAGAGGCAGCAAGGGGAAGGGGAGGGAGAAGCAACTAGTCAACTAGTCGACTGGTTGTTCATATCCCTAGGCACCACCCATCTCTGCTCCCATTGGCCGCAATTCATAGCCAATGGGAGAGTTGGGGAGGAACCTCCAAACAAGCGTTTTGCTGTGCTGCTGCTCCCCGAGACAGTGGGAAAGGGGAGCAGCAACACTCAGAGCCACTCCGAGCCCTCAGGCCACATCCGGCCTGCAGCGTGCCTGGATCCAGCCTATGAGGCTAGGGTTCCCAGCTCCTTGTGCTCCACTCATGCGGGGGTCCAAACCACAGATGCTCCCAGATCACAGACACCCAGATTAATGAGGTTCAAGTGGAGTAGATCGTTTCAAATAAATGTCTCCGATTAAGTAGGTTTGGGAGAGAGGTGCACAAGAGCAACTGGAAACCCACTTTTTAAAAAATTTAAAATACAACTGCAGTCAGAAAAGTCACGCTGTATCCCATCTTACTCAATGTACCTGCTCCTTCAGCATAAATGTTACCTGTATGTTTATTTAATTAATTTATAGCGCTCCTAACACCATGCATCCAAGCACATAACAAATAAACACAAATATTAATTTAAAAATCAAAAAATCAAAGAAAAGGCACTGCCTGAGCAAGAGTTGACAAGATTGTCTCATGCACATATATTGTCTGATTTTTAACGTACTATTGTTACAACTAACACCTAGGTGTCTAAGCGAAAGATTAGAGAAATATCGCTGCATTTTTTCAAGTTTGCTTACCTAGCATCTGACAGCGCTTCTTGTCTAGTCAGTTCCACGCTTACCCTGTTCAGACAAGCCTGTTTATGTGCAGCTTTTGCACAGTAACAGGGAACAGAGAAACAATTTTTTTTAAGGTGAAATGCAATTGTAAAATCATTGGCAGGAGAGTCAGGGCAGACACAGGATCTAATTTATTTCACTTACGTTCTAAACTGAGTAGACTTCAAAGTGGCAGCGCCTCCTTTAAACCCAGGCTCTAAGGCCTGCTCTACACCAGTGTTTCTTAAACTATGTTCTGCGGAACACTGGTGTTCTATGAACAACTCACAGGTGTGCTGTGACCTCTTCTTTGTTTTTGTCTGACAATTTTTTTTTTTTTGAAGAAAATTTTCATAGGTGTTCTGCATAAAAAAAATATTATTGTTTGGTGTTCCGTGGTCTCAAAAAGTTTAAGAAACACTGCTCTACACTAGACCAGGCAGGTCAGTTTAAGGTATGCCATCTAGCTATGCAAAATGCATAACTGGATTCGGCTTACCTTAAGCCGAGCTGCTGGGGTGTCTACACTGTGGGAGGCCAACAGGAGCACACACGCCCATCAGCTTCCCTAACTCTTCACAAATCAAGGAGTACGGACACCGGCAGGGGCTGCCCTCAGCGTTTGATTTGGGGGTCTACACTAGACCTGTTAAATCAAACACTAGAAGATCAACCTCCAGGGAGTTGATCTTCTCTGTAGTGTAGCGATGCCCTGAGAGTGCATCCACACTAGGAAAAAGGTTAATTTGCATCTCCTCTTCCTTCCCCTCCATCTCAGCTAACTCACTGTGAACAAGGCAGGGTTTTAACATACCAGCAGGTCAAAACAAACACTAGATTTTATCACCTTTGCTAACACATTGGAAAAAGCCCTCTTTTACCGTAGTGAAGAAAAGGCCTATGAAAGCACCAGAGAAGCCAGGCCAATAGCCTCTACTAAGAACATCTCCCTAACCCTTCTCTTTTTGTACCCTGTTCACCAGAGGGCATCTCTCAGGCTGGGTCATCTAGGCTGGCAACTGAGTGACAAAGTTTTTGACATTCACAGGTGTTTAATCCCCCCCTCACCTCTTCCCCCCCCCCCCCCCCCAAAAAAAAAGCTTTGTAGTGGCAAGCACTAGAGCAGGGCTGGGGCACCTATGGCCCGCAGGCCAGTCTGTGGCTTCCCTTGATCCGTCCGGCAAGGCTTGGGGCTCACCCCCCAAAACCTGCAGGGGCTGGAGCGCCAGCACTACTTGCGTGTGGCCCCCGACTGATTTTTCTGTGGGTCAGTGGCCCCAGAACCAAAAAAAGGTTCCCCACCCGTGTACTAGTGTAAACAGTGCTTTCTTGGCAGGCATGCTCTCTAGCCATCAAAGCATCATTCTTAGGGAGTGAAATGCAGGTTGTGTCCACACTTAAAAGCTGAAAGTGCTGCTGCACCAGCACTTTGAACTGAAAGTGTGGCCACTGCAGGAGAGTTGGGAGAGTGCTCTTCGTAAACCATCTCCACAAGGGGAGTAGTGAACAGTAACCTGGTTCAGAGCTGTGAAGGGCCAGTGTAGACTTGGCCAGTGTTTACACTGCCCGACTATTAGCTACTGGCTGTGTCGACACAGCCGTGTTGCTAGAAACTGTGTAGTGTAGACATACCTCACAGACAATAATGCTGTGGAAGAGGCTATTGGGTTCAATGCTCCTTCAAGCAGCCTCCACAATGTCAGTAAAATCTTTATTGATAAAAGATGCAAGAGGCCAAAATAACATCATAAAATGCAACTGATAGCACCCACTGTTTGCCAGGCACCTACAAAAACAATCGTTGATGCTCCTTCCACTGCAGCAATTAAGGTTTCCAAGCTGTGATGATGCGAATGGCACAAATATACAAAAGCTACCAGATTAATGTCAAATTTTATGGCAGGAAAAAAATCCTTCCAAAGGGGAGACTCACAGTAAGAAGGACATTTTCAAACTTGGGATAGACCACCACAAAGAATTAAAAATATAAAACTACTAGCAGATTTACGCAGTGTTGCTTGGATCCTTAACTCAAATATGTTTTCTTTTTCTTCATCTAAATCAGTGGTCTCCAACCCTTTTACACCCAAGATCACTTTTTAAATGCAAGGGCAAGCCAAGATCTACCCCATCCCTGCCCCAAGACCCCACCCCTTCCTTGAGGCCCCGCCCTATCCTTCCCCTCCTCTCCATCACTTGCTGTCCCCAGCCCTTACTTGTTCTCCCTGGGTTGAGACAGGAGGTGCGAGCTCTGGGGTAGGAATGAGGGATTTGGGTGTGGGAAGGGGTGAGCAGTGCAAGCTCTAGGAGGGAATCTGGGTGCAAGAGGAGGTGGAGAAGGGGATGCTGGCTCAGGCAGGGGGCTCCAGGCTGGAGAGTGTTGGAGTCAGGTGGAGGGTACGGGTGCTGGAGCAAGCTGCAAGCTTGTGGAGGTGGGGATACAGGAGTTTGGGATAGGATGTATGAGGGGCTCAGGGCAGGGGGGTTGGGTGCATGAGGGGCTCAGAGCAGAGGTTTGCGGTATGTGGATGGTGCAGGAGTGTTGTGGCACAAGACTGGATGTGGGAGTGCAGGAGTTTGGGGATGTGAGGCGCTCAGGGCAGGAGGTTCAGGTATATGATGGGCTCAGGGTTGAGGGATGCAGGAATGTTATGATGCTGTGGCCAGATGGGGGTTAGGCCCCAATTGGGGGCATGTTGGCCAGGCTTCATTTTTAAATAAATATTATGTTCAACACAAAACATGTCAGCATTGTCTTTATTTATGGGAGGGGAGGGGGACCTATTTTGGGTCAGAGGTCACTGACCCACAGAAAAATCAGTCAGGGAGTAAGATGCAAAAAAACAAAAACAAAACAAAAAACACACCAACCCCTCCAAAACCTCCCAAGCTTTACTGATGTGGCCCCAACTGAGACACCTCCCTCTCCTGGCACTCCAGCCCCATGGGGGGGGGGGAAAAAGAGGGAGGTAGGACTGAGTTTACAAAAGGTAGATTGTGCCAAACCAACCTGATCTCCTTTTCTGAGAAAGTAACAGATTTTTTAGATAAAGGAAATGCAGTGGATCTAATCTACCTCGATTTCAGTAAGGCATTTGATACAGTACCACATGGGAAATTATTGGTTAAATTGGAAAAGATGGGGATCAATATGAAAATTGAGAGGTGGATAAGGAACTGGTTAAAGGGGAGACTACGGCGAGTCATACTGAAAGGTGAACTGTCAGGCTGGAGAGAGGTTACTAGCGGAGTTCCTCAGGCATCAGTTCTGGGACCATTATTATTTAATCTTTTATTACTGACCTCGGCACTAAAGTGGGAGTGTGCTAATAAAGTTTGTGGATGACACAAAGTTGGGAGGTATTGCCAATTCAGAAAAGATTGGGATATCATACAGGAAGATCTGGATGATCTTGTAAATTGGAGTAATAGTAATAGGATGAAATTTAATAGTGAGAAGTGTAAGGTTATGCATTTAGGGATTAATAACAAGAATTTTAGTTATAAGCTGGGGACACATCAGTTGGAAGTAACAGAAGAGGAGAAGGACCTCGGAGTCCTGGTTGATCACAGGATGACTATGAGCCGCTATTGTGACATGCCTGTGAAAAAGGCTAATACAGTCTTGGGATGCATTAGGCGAGGTATTTCCAGTAGGGATAAGGAGGTGTTAGTGCCGTTATACAAGGCATTGGTGAGACCTCATTTGGAATACTGTGTGCAGTTCTGGTCTCCCATGTTTAAGAAGGATGAATTCAAACTGGAACAGGTACAAAGAAGGGCCACTAGGATGATCCGAGGAATGGAAAACCTGTCTTATGAAGGGAGACTCAAGGAACTTGGCTTGTTTACCTTAACCAAAAGAAGGCTGAGGGGAGATATGATTGCTCTCTTTAAATATATTAGAGGGATAAATGCCAAGGAGGGAGAAGAATTATTTAAGCTCAATACCAATGTGGACACAAGAACAAATGGATATAAGCTGGCTATTAGGAAGCTTAGACTCGAAATTAGGCGAAGGTTTCTAACCATCAGAGGAGTGAAGTTCTGGAACAGCCTTCCAAGGGAAGTAGTGGGGGCAAAAGACCTATCTGGCTTCAAGATAAAGCTAGATGGGTTTATGAAGGGGATGGTTTGATGAGGTAACATGATCTTGGCAATTAATTGATCTTTCACTATCAGTGGTAAATAGGCCAATGGTGGGAAGATAGGAGTTGCTATAGAGAACTTTTTTCTGGGTGTCTGGCTTGTGAGTCTTGCCCACATGCTCAGGGTTCAGCTGATCGCCATATTTGGGGTCGGGAAGGAATTTTCCTCCAGGGTAGATTGGCAGAGGCCCTGGAGGTTTTTCGCCTTCCGCTGTAGCATGGGGCCCAGGTCACTAGCGGGAGGATTCTCTGCATCTTGGGGTCTTTGAACCATCGTTTCAAGGACTTCAATATCTGAGATATAGGTGAGAGGATTATTCTAGCAGTGGGTGGGTGAGATTCTGTGGCCTGCATTGTGCAGAGGGTCAGACTAGATGATCAAAATGGTCCCTTCTGACCTTAAAGTCTAAGTCAAGGCCTCAGGCCAGATTAACTCTTCTAGGGTTCCAAGGTTAGTGGATTTTGTGGATTTTCTATGCTCTGAGGTGGGGCCAAAAATGAGGGGTCCAGTGTGCGGGACAGGGCTGTCAGTGAGTGGAATAAGGATGAGGGTGCAGAATCTGGGTGGGAAGCAGGATACAGGAGCAAGCTGGGGCTAGGTGTCTGGCCAGGAGGAGGCGGCAGGGTGCTGGTGGGAGGTCTGGACAGGGGGGAGAGGCCAGGGTGCTGGTGGGGGTCTGGCCAGGGTACTGGTGGGGGTCTGACCGGGGGAGGAAGCAGGATGGTGGTGGGGGGGTCTGGTCAGGGGAGAGGGGCCATGGTGCTGGTGGGGGTCTGGCCAAGGGAGAGGGGGCAGGGGCAGCTCGACCAGTACCTGAAGGTCTCCAGGGACAAGGATCTCTGGGGCAGGATTTGTGGGCAGCGCTGGAAGAAGCACACATGCGACTCCTTTTAAAAAATCCAGACCCTCCAGATCCTGCACCACCATCTTAAAAAAAATGCCTTCCCGGAGCATGGGGAAGGAAGGGAACAAGAAAGCACGCGCGCTGTTGCAAGGAAGGAAGGGAGGAGTGCGCGTGCTTTCTTGTCTTCCCTTCCTTCCCCATGCTGCCTTCCTTCCTTCCTGTGGCGTTGGGGGGAGGGGAAGTCCTGAGGCTCCGCACCAAATCCAGAAAGCGCATGCTGTTGTGGGCAGTGGAGGAGCAGCATGGGCTTTCTGAGAAGCTGGATCTGGCACAGAGCCTCAGGACTTGCCTCCCCGCCCCAACACTGCAGGAAACCGGAGCTAGCTCCATTTCTGCTGGAGGCAGGAGGTTGAAGTGCCAACACAGGCTCCTCGTTGGGGGTGGGGGGAGCAAGGGGTTGGGAACACCTCCTCACAATCAACTGGCATGCCCCCACGATCAACCAATTGATCATGATCTACTGGTTGGTTACCGTGGATCTAAATAATTGCTCTGGGGTAGGATTGGTGATGACGGGTTCAGAATGCAGGCCGACCCAGGGAAAGAGGACAACCCTAGCCCCTTTCACCACTTTAGGTTGGGGCCAAGTGAGAAGCTTCTTTCTAAGGCCACTGAAGCAGGCACAGTCAGGGAAGGGGTGCATTACCCCCTAATTGGGGGACAGACACACAGACAGACACTCTGGAATACAGACAAATTGAACCCCTCAAATCCAGGACTCTCTGGTCCAACAACTGGCATGTCTACTTAAAGCAGATATTTCAAATAACTATAAGTAAGTTAAGTCTACCTTGTTTCAGTTCGGCTAAGCGTAAGGATCTTTTAAGTTCTGATATCCGTTCCTCTCATGCAGTTCTCTCCTAAAAGTTCACTTTTGCCACAACAGCCATCAGAAGAGACAATTTTTTCTCTATTTAATCTTCAAAGTCAATTCCTTCCTCTTAGTTTCTCATTATGTCCTTTCTTCTCAGTATCTGCTTTTTATTGTATATACTCTTTATGGCAATAAGCACCCTTACTCTCTTGTACTGTTCTTGTTTAAAGAGATGTACTACTTCAATGGCAAGTTAGTTACTCAGACTTCTAGAAGAGCAACTAAAATTACCTGATATATTAAAAAGAGACATTTTCAAACTTGAGGGTGTTACATTTAAAAAAAAATCAAGTTACCTTTGAAAAAAATTGACTAAAAACAAAACTTAAACTGTATTTTTAAAATTCACACATTTCACTGACTCAAAGCCTATAACAGAACAAAGTAACTGTTTTACAGTTTCCAAACACCTGCAGCTCAAATTTTCCAGATACCATGATTAGTAAGTACAACATTCTTCAAGTAGTTTTAAGCACGAATCTACAAGTTAGTTTCTTAGAAAAGGGTCGGATCTTAAAAATTTTTTGAAATACTATAAAACCTCCAAAATAGGACTGAGGTTTTGGGTAGTCTGTTTATTTAGACAGTATTCTATTCTGAAGGATAGAAGTCTGATGTTAATAAATAAAAATAATTCAATAGAGAAAAGTTTGCTTCCTTGTAGAAAGCATTTCTCTACAACTGCTCCATGCCCGGAAATCCACATCAAAACACAAGCCAACTCCAAATGTACAATAGTAAAAATTTCAAAGAATTACCTGATCTCTCCATGGTTAATAAAAAACGAAGATATTTGTTCATGTTGTGCTTGAGGATTTTAGTATCTACTTGGTCTAGTCAAGGCACTCAAACAAATGCTTATGTCACAATGTGCTGCTGACCAGCACGCTGACAGCAACTTCTGGGTAGCAAAGATAATTATGGCAGGAGGGCAGGACATAGTAACTTGCTGAAGTCCCACCCTCACCCTCATTTGCTGTAAAGCAAAATTTTCATTTCTATTACAGTTTCTCCCTCCTTCTGCCCAACCCCCCCAGTTTCCTTATCAGTGTCAGTATCACTTTGGGTAATTTTTTTAAAAAAATCAAATTTATTTTCAATATTTACTCTACTTACTTTTTATACAGCTTAGACACTTAAATTGATTAGTCAATTTCATTTCCTGGTTCTCATGCATGAATGCCATGTTGCAAAGTTTGACCTGTGAAAATTACAGGGGAGCCATTTAAATATGAAGCAAAATATTTCTAATTAGAGGGAGCTATAAAAGCTTTTTTTGTTTTGTTTTAAAAAAAACCATGCACAAAATTAATTACTGAGCCTAAATTATGTGACAGCGTCCATTTAACCTCACACAGGCAGGTCTCAATTGACAACAAAATTACGAAATATAAATGTAATTATATTGCGTTCAGTGGGGCTAGATGTGTTTGGAAGATTAGGGCTAAATAATGGACATTTTACACCGCAGAAAATAAATGTATGATAATGGCCACTTTGATAGCACAGAATAAAGGCTTCCAAATGAACACTTGCCAAAGAAATCTTTAGAACAGAGTTGGCTTGTGCCTGATTTTACGAAAGTATGCAAGGGAAAGGGAGTGAGGGAAAAGGAAAAACGCAATGAGCCTGCCTCACTCCACAAGACCTCTACAGCCCTGAGAAGAGGCTGCGCATAATCTGCTCCTTGCATGAACCTAAGCACAAGGACTTCATGAGGTTAGCTGTGACCATGGGACAAATCTCTCCCTGAGTGTGTGGGGCAGGACCAGTGGAGACTGCCCTACAGGAGCACACATTGCACATTTGCAAAAGATGGCATAATAGAAACGCTCCAAGAAACCATCATATCTATATCAGAGGAAGGAATTTTGCTCCCAAGAAGTTTCACATTCTAGCAGAGCTCAAGAAGATTTCCTCCTCTAAAAATAAACTTTTTGGGAAGTTATGCACATGTGAACAGAAATTTGAATGGAAATTGTTTTGCATCTTTACCAAATGTAGCTATTACACGCAGTCACTCTGGAAAGTGAGGTACTGTATTTTAAAGGCTTCATAAAGTGACATCTCCCATTCATAGGCAAGTGAAAGACATTACAAAAGAATAAAACATTTTACGGTGCAAGTAATATGTTGAAATCTTAACCGTTTTGCCATGTAAGACTGATACATAATTTTCTGCACCTGGCAAGTCAATGAAATGACAAGAAATCTCTGACTACTGGAAGACCAATATAAAGAACAGTTTAGTAAACTGAAAGACACACTCTTGACCTCACTATCAAGTGGTTTTTCCAGTGTTCATTTCAAAACTCACAGCTGTAATCATTAGCTATCTTAGGTTGATGCCATTTTGTTAATTACTTTCTTGAACACTAACAGAAACAGCTACTAAGCCTTCAGAGCTACCAGCCAGCATGAGTTCCTAGGTTTTAAAGACCCTTTCAAAAGATTCCATCCAACCCTGGAATCTACTTAGATGGAAATACACAACAAAAGCTTGCATTTAATAGATTAAATTCTATTCTACAGCTACACTATGAGCTATGAGTGTGATTCCTCTGCTCACGTCCTCATACTAGCATGAACACAAGTAGCGTAGCTGCAAGCAGCACATGCAGCCAAACCACAGCTTAGCTGTGCCAAGTCCAAACCAGCCTGAAACCAATGCCCATGTCTCTGCTGCCGCTAAACATGCTACTGCAGCTATGCTGCTATTTATAGTCATTCTACCTTGATGAAAGCTCCTGCAAGTAGGAGAATCACGCCCTTAGTTCAGAGTGAAGACATAGCCTACATTTGTTTCAAGAGAAAAGTTAGCATTTCTGTTAACTTTTTCCCTTTCCATATTATGGGAAAAAAGTTTCCTAGGAGAAAAAAAGAATACTCCCAAAATAAATTACCAAATATAATACAGCGATGAAGTATTAATTCAGATACCATTGCAATAAGTGATGTATTAGAAACCAGAGAGATTAGACAGATAAAACACAAGCCTCAGTCCTGCAACTACTTATGCCTGGGACTAGTTATACAAGTGAAGCTACTCAACTACGTAAGAGTTTGCAGAATCAGGAAAATATTTTGTACTTGGCAACGTACTTTTGAGGATTTCCTCACTTCTCATGTGTTTCCTCCACACTGAATACAAGTTTTGTGGAATGTTCTTAAATGTGTGTTTCTTTCATTTCTTTGCCAAAGCTTATAACAGGTTTAAGAAAATTATTTAATTTAAATTTACAGGAAAGAAATTCAAAGGGATCATCAAGCTTTTCCATGCAAGAAACAGCTATTTCCCTGCTCCACATTCTACCTAAAGATGTAAGTAAAGTGTTTTTTTACATTTTTCAGTTACATTATGAACACATCAGTTATTAAAAGAAAGTGTTTAAGTTTATTTCTCCCTTCCCCAATTTTGCATTTCATTCAACTAGGTCACCAAAGCCAGGTTAATTTAACTCCTTGGTTTTTACTTAAGCAAAATGCTACAAAGTTTCCAATTCACACACCACAGGAAACTAGGTATTTTCAGTGGCATTCTTAAAAATTAGTAAACCATTTCTATTAATAGTTTTATCTTTCAATGTTTTGCATGTTTAGGTAAAATGCTGCTTCTATCACTATAGCAACTGAGCACCTTCTACGTAAAACTGATTGGCAATAGCAGTGTTCCTATGGGACTTCATGTATCTCTGGGTCATCTCCCTTTTTGGTTTATTAAAATTTTTGCTTGTAGTATAGTTAGGGTTTTGATTGGTTTATTAATTCTGGGTGTCTTTGCTACGGATGTAAGCAACTAGTGAGTAGTTGAATACCTGGTAAGACTTAGACTTATCAAGTAGTCGAGTCACTACTCAACTACTCGCTTCCCCCATCCCTTGTTACCTCTAAATACAGGGGCAGAGGCACAGTAGAGCGGGACCGGAACCCAGACTGCTGCACCTCTGCTCTTACTAGATTTAAAATGTAGTGTTGCGCCTGGCTCCTACTACATTTAAACTGCAGAGCTGCAGCGTGGCCCCTTATCAACTAATCATGCAGCCGATACAATTTGAATCAGCTACATGATTAGTCAAATTACCTGCTTCTTAACATCCTTAGTCTTTGCTTGTTTTGGGGAAGGGGATTCAGGGAGATGGGACAGGTAAAAGAAGGGGTTATTTTTGTGTCATTCTTGTGATGATGGAAAGGCTTTGTCAAAAAGGAAGATTCTGTAGTATCTCCTAAAAGGAGACTGCTAAGTTGTTTAAATATAAATTATCTCCTGTATTTTATTAAGTATTACTCTGCAGGTCTAAAATCTAAACCTCTAACATTTTACAATCAACCCTCAACCTTGCTGCGAGGTATTTATTATACAGATAAGGAAACTGAGGAACAAAGACATGAGGTGAAGGGCACAACACAACAGTGACAAAGTCAAGAAAAGAACTAAACAGCTTTAATTGCTAGATTAATAATAATAATGCTTCCTTTAAAGGAATTCTCAAGGATGCATATTTTATCTAAAAAAATGTGCAAAATCCTTGAAAGCATTCTAAACATATAACCCACACAGAACACACACACAAAAAGTACCACAACAGGTTTTTTATCTTTGTTTAGCAAGAACACTTTTTCATGGCTTAGACTAGTCTATTACCCTACAGATGTTCTACACATTGTTGCTATCAGTATGTATTGTTCTAAAGCAGTGGTTCTCAAACTTTTGATCCGATGACCCCTTTCACAGAGCAAGCCTCTGAGTGTGACCTCCCCCTTACAAATTAAAAGTACTTTTCAATATATATTAACACCATTATTAATGCTGAAGGCAAAGAAGGGTTTGAAGTGGAGGCTGACAGCTCGCAACCCCCCATACAATAACCTTGAAATCCCCAAGGGGTCTTCCTGACTGCCATTTTGCGGAACCTTGTTCTAATATAACTGCTTGCAGAGACTATGTCCTAAAACTTCAGCCTTTTAATCCTATTCTCAAAGCAGAATCACATAGGTAATGACAATCTCAGAAATCCATAGCTGGATGTAGCTTGCATGGTCTTTGCCTGATGCTATCAAGAACATCAAATAGAAATAAGGTTTGGGGTTGTTGGGGTTTTTTTAATGCTCACAAACAAAGCCTTTCTTACGCTTTATGTATTTTCAGCTCACACAAGCATCAGATTTTCAAAAATCCAAAAAACTTGAACAGATACCTAGAGATTCATTATTTTTCCAAACCACAGCTATAGAAAGCAACGCTTTTGGGATAAAAGACCATTCTTTGATTCCTACATTTTCAAAGCACTTCACAAACTCATTAATCCTCACATCCCGGGATATTACCCTCATTTCACAGATGGAAAAGTTAGGGCAAGTCACTTCACTTAAGGTTACACAGCTAGTCAGTGGCAAAGTCAGCATTCCCAATCCTCCCTTCACACAATGCCTTCTCCCAACAAGCAAGACTGAAATCATATACGACATGAAATCATATATTACACATCATCCCAATAAGCTACTCACCACCTTCCAGGCAAGTTTTTTAAGATTCTTTTCTCAAACCAGGCACCATTTCTATTACTGTACAAATGGACCCTAATGGTTAATAAACAGAAATGAATATTTCTACAACAACTATTCATATACTTCAATATCTAGCTCAAACTCACCCTCACTGGGCCAAATCATAGGTGAGCTTTCCCCTACAAGTAAGGGGACAGGAAACTCCCCACATTTCCATTTCCTGTCGTGCTTTTAAGTCAGGAAGGGAACAATGGGCATTTGCAACCTCTGTGCAACAGGGCAGATGTGGATTCAACCCTTAGGTATTAGGAGCTACCCTGCAGGAGACCAGGACTCCTTCATTTGTCACCCCTCTGAGGACAGGAGTTCAGCCCACTAGGCATACATTATGTTAATTACATACATTTCATGCAGCCTTAACTGGAGGCGAAGGGGAACAACACTCAGCGCAGTTGAAAGGGGAAGGAGAATGATGCTATGAAGCAGGTATTCCGTTTTATGCCCTCCCTTTACCGAGATCTGCCTGGGGTTCATATTTTCTACTCAGGGATGGAGGAGTAAATGATTTGGGCCCTTATTTTAAAAGCTCAGTGAACTTCTGTCAGTAGGACTCACTCTTCTCCTCCTGCCCAACCTTCCCATTCAGTGATCTGCACCGGATAAACTACTAAGTATTTCTGGATGGAGCATAATAGTAGTGGCAGGCCCAATGTATTCCTTGGGCATCATGACTGACCTCAACTTCAGAGGCTAATGCTCTGCATTGGGAAGATTTATTAGAGCATTATTATTCTTTGCCCTTGATAGCACCCTTGGGGAAAAAGCCTTATTTGTTTGCAAGCTGCTTTTTCACTGCTCTTCTTGCCCAGGGCTTACTTTTATGGAAGACAGGCAAAATATATGGCTTTTAATTTTATTTATTAAACAGAATGGCCTGGACATGAAAGGAGATAGCGTGTCTGGCCTAATATGCTTCCATTATCTTTTCTAAGGCTTCTTCAGAATACAAGCAATTTCACTGACAGACAGCAACTTGCTCTGAATAAGAGAAACTGGCTGATCTCAAAATGATGGTTGCTTGTTCAAGAAAGTCAGAATACAAAGGACAAAACACCACCCCCTAGTGTAAATCTGAAATATTACCTCGCCAATCAGGGAAACAATACTGCATGTGAAAGGCAATAATACTAAATCAAAGCAGTCTCTTTAGTGTAAATCCACCTCAGATCAAATGAGCTAAAACAAAAAGGTTCTTCCCTCCCAGATTTTAAAAGTATAGAAAACTTAGCGTGTGTGATGTCTATACAAACAAACAGCCAGCAGCCTCCTATTAAAGGTAATACCATGGAATCAATTTATAATTATTCTCCACTTCTCAACCCATGGAGTTCTACTGGAAAGAAACCCTTAGGAAAAATGATAAAAAACAAGGTTATTTTTCAGACATAATGGTATATGAATGTATACATCCTAGAGATGCAAAATCCAGTTTAAAAAGTTAACCAGTTAAATGTCAAGTGTAACTGGTTAATCAGGATCCTGTGGTGCACCCAGCCAGTCTGGAACAGCCCCCTCCCCAGTGTGCTCAGCCTGGCGCCACAGGTGGGGGCTGCTCAGGCCAGGCCCACCACACCACAGGCGGGGAGCTGCAACAGCCTGGCTGGGTTGGCAGTGAACTAGTTACTGGGGATGTTAAATGGCGTTTAATCAGCTAATCAACTAGTCAATGGAATTTCCATTGACTAGTCAATTAGTTGATAAGGGGGTAAAGTGCAGGGCTGGGAGCTAACCCCACTGTGGCTCTGCCTTTTAAATGTATTAAGAGACACCAGGCTCTTAATACATACACAAGGCTGAAGCGCAGCAGAGGGACCGGGCACAAGCTGGGAATCAGCTGATTCCCAGCTTGCGGTTGGTCCCCCGCTCCTCCTCTGCCTCCCCGCAGAGATGGTGCTGGAGGGGAGGGAACAGCTTTTATGCTGGCTCCCCCCAGCACTGCCTCTTGCTGCCTCTCTCTCTCATAGAGGTAGCAAAAGGGGGCGACTAGTTGAGTCACTAGTCGACTGTCCAATAATCATATGCTTATCAGATAGTCGACTAGTCGCTTACATCCCTACTAGTTACCTCGTTTACATCTCTAATAAATCCTCTATTGGACAAGAAGAACTCTAAGTCCTGCATGCACTACAGAAATTGCTTCACATACCACTGCACAAAATACCTGAACAGTTGCGTTTGGAATTTTGGGGGGTAGAGGATAGGGGTTTGAGGGGAAGAGCTGAGTTGGACCCAGGCACCTAACTCAGTTAAACTCGTTAGAAAATGTCAAACTAAGCCTTTTGGTTCAAGCTTTTCACGCCATAACCTTCACTTTCCAAAACTCGAAAGTTCTCCAAATGCCACTAACAGTAAATAAACCTCTTTCACACTCCCAACAAATGCTGCAACTGGTGATCCAAAAGAATCAAGTCCATGTCTGTTCAGACTGGGACAAGAATTACAGCTTATGTCTTCTACAGTATCAATCATGTTCAGTGCTTATCTTAATGATTCCTTTTTTATCCAATAATGACTGCACAGACTTTCCACGTTTTGTTTTATTGAGATTTTCATATACACCAACATGTATCAAGAAAATTCATCAAAGACTGACTCTTATTTCCCCATGCCTTAAACAATAATTGGAAACCATTTTGAAAATGACAGCGGCCATCAACTCGGGTTAGGGATGTTAAAATTAGATTAATCAACTAATCGAATAGTCGATGGAATTTCCATCGACTATTTGATTAGTCGATAAAGGCACTTCCGCTTTGAAATGTAGCAAGAGCCCGCCCAACATTTCAAAGACATAAGTGCCGCAGGGCTATCTGCCTTTGAAATAGGGACTCTTGTGCATTTCAAAGATTGAAGCTCCATGCCCTACTTCCGCTTTGAAATGTACAAGAACCCACACCAGGACTCCCCTCTCCCTTGCTGCCTCTTCCCGATAGAGGCAGCAAGCAGGGGGAGGGGGAAGAAGCGACTAGTCAACTAGTGTGTTGACTATCCAATCAGCTTTTGCTTATCAGATAGCTGACTAGTTGATTAGTCGCTTACATTCCTACTCTGCGTTAATTAAGAAAGCATTCAGATTATGGTGCAGAAGGAATCAATCCAGTTCCAAACAGACACTCTCAAACATTTCAAACTACACAGGGGCAAGCAATACAAAGATTATTATAATATACATATTGTTTTTATAGTTACTAGAAACCTTTTCAAACTTAAACGGGTATGCAAACAAAGTGAGAACAGAAAGGAGCAATCAACATTATTGATAAAACATTTGCCTGTCACTCAACCCACTGGGCAAATTTACTCCCCACACACCCACTTTTAAACAATTCAGTGGAACCATGGTAATTTGGCCTAATCACTTGAAGACTCACTCTGAATTACTTAATTTTGCAACTTTTGAATAAGTGAACAGTTAAGCAAGCAAACAAATCACAAGGTGTACTTTATTTTGACAACTGTAATACCTCCGCATACTATCACGGGATACTAATGTTCCCTCTAATCTTTTCCATCCACGTGCGGAATACATCTTGTTATGTGCACTGAGGCATACATATGTATGTATCACCAGGAGAAACATAAACCTAGCTGTGAGTGCTCTGCTAATCAGCTGGGCTGCAATGAAATCTCTTCTGAGAGGCTGCACAAGCTGGGTACTATATTTCACAAAAATAATGTGCTGTTAGCAATTGGGAAGAAAATCACATTTTGCTGAGAAACAAAAGAAAGCTTTTTCTTTGTGAACAATAATGGATACAAATCAGGAAAGTTTACTGGATATATAAGATTGGAATGATTACATTTTTAATTTGTAATATTGTACACATTGATTTTACATGTATCCCATGAGATGTACCTCACCCAGTATAATAAATGCCCTACCAACCATATAGGTGAAACAAGACAATCATCGTGTTCTTGAATGAACTCATACAAAAATGATAAAAGATTAAAAAAAAAAACTTATCACCCATGGGGGGAAAACTTCACAAAACAATCACGCCTTCTAACCTCTGGCTCCACATCCTCAAAAGAAACCTGCACACTTTCAAAAGACAAGTCTGGGAGCTTAATTACTGTAGACACTAAAATTGTAAATTTAACAGAAACATTAGATTTATGGTTTATTACAACAATTGGTAAGCCACTAACCCTACTTTAAGAATGAGTTAACAAATTTTGCAAGAGACTGTTTAAGGTGAAGTGAGTGGCACAACTATTTGTTCCACCTTGCATTTGGCTGTTAAATGAAGCACATTTCCCACACCTGAAGAAGAGCTCTGTTTAAGCTCAAAAGCTTGTATCTTTGGCCAACAGACGTTGGTTTAATAAAACCTCATCCACCTAGTCTCTCTGGCTACGTCTACACTGGCATGATCTTGTGCAAAAACTCTTTAGCGCAAGAGTTCTTGCGTTAAAGTAGTTGCGCAAGAAAGCGTCTACACTGGCATGTGCTTTTGTGCAAGAGCATCCTTGCCAGTGTAGACGCTTTCTTGCACAAGAAAGCTCTGATGGCCATTTTAACCATAGGGCTTTCTTGCGCAAGAAATTCATGTTGCCTGTCTACACTGGCCTCTTGCGCAAGAACAGTTGAGCAAAAGGGCTTATTCCTGAGTGGGAGCATCAGAGTTCTGGCGCAAGAAGCCCTGATTTCATACATTAGAACGTCAGTTTACTTGCACAAGAACACGCGGCCAGTGTAGACAGGCAGCAAGTTTTTGCGCAAGAGCAGCCGCTTTTGCGCAAGATCGCGCCACTGTAGACATAGTCTCCGATTCCACCAAAATTGCACGAACTGAGGAAAGACAGGAAAAACTTAAAAAAACAACAAATAGTTTGGTAGCACTTTAAAGACTAAAAAAAGATGATACTATCTATACATTTTGTTAGTCTTTAAAGTGCTACCAGGCTATTTGTTGTTTTTGCTGTTACAGACTAACTTGGCTACCCCTCTGAAGCTGAGGAAAGATAGTATCTTGAGCTTTCATGGGCAAAACCCACTTCTTCAGATGAGCTTGAGATGAACTTTTTTCTTCACTCAAGCTCATCTGAAGTAGCGGGTTTTGCTATGAAAGCTCAAGATACTATATATATATTTGTTAGTCTCTAGGGTGCCACAGGACTCTCGTTTTTAAACCGAGGAAAGAATATTTCCAACAATAACTGACACATACAGACAGGCAAAATAAGAAAAATACGGCTTGAAAACGTTAGTTTGATTTAAGAATATTTATATTGGCTATTTTGTTGCTCATGGTGATGTTGGATATTAATTTTTGTGTTATAAAACTTTAACCTTTTGAATTTCAACATTTGCTGTTAAATAATTAATATCCAACCACCTTCTTTAATTTCCCACAACTGAGTAAATTTAAATGGACAAAAAAATCAAAAAGATGCTTAAAAATAAACCATATCCACCCTTGAAATAACCAATTAACAACTGAAATCTGCTATACACAAGAATAGCAGGACGAACTGACTACATGACTTAACAGATCTGCGTCTCGATCACCTATATGGTAAAAGACCCTTGAAGCATAACAGGCTGAGGCTTACTCTCAGTAGGCTGGCAGTTAAAAAGTGAAAGGAAACTATCCCCTCAACTGATCCCTAATTAGGGACAAGGTAACTGTGGACAAGGGAAGTGGGGCTCCATGGAGCTGTCATTGGGGAGTGAGAGCTGGGAAGGGGGGAAAGGAAAAAGCCTCTTCAACAGAGCTGTCACTCTGCAGAGAGCTGCAACCCCTCTGAATGAGGCCAAAAAGGGAGAAGCAGAAACCTCTCATACTTGGGGGTGGGAAGAGCTGGTCACTGGTCTCTAAATATAGAGAGGATGCTAGGGAGTAGGAACCTGCCACTAAATTCTAAGGGGGCAGAAAAGAACTTGTCACCGTATATTTCAAAGAGAGCGGGAGGAGAAATGGTACCTGTCACCACATTTTGTGGGGAAGGAGAAAGCACCTGTCACTGTATTTGGAGGCAAGAAAAGAGAAGACACCGGTCATTACATTTCGGGGAGGAGGGGGAAGGCCCCTGTCACTCGCTTGGGGAGGGGGAGGAGAGGAAGCCGTCCTCTATTCCCCAAGGGGGCGCCTGTCGCGCTAATGCGGGCGGAGGGGAGCTAGGCCCGCCGGGGAGGCGCCTGTCGCGCCTAGCCCCGCCGGAGGGCGGAGGCGCCTGTCGCGCCAGCCCCGCCGGGGAGGCGCCTGTCGCGCTAGCCCCGCCGGGGAGGCGCCTGTCGCGCTAGCCCCGCCGGGGAGGCGCCTGTCGCGCTAGTCCCGCCGGGGAAGGCGCCTCGCGCTAGTCCCGCCGGGGGGGCTGTATCTCTCCCGGGACACGAGGCCCGGGGCCGGGGCCGGGGCCGGGCGGTACCTGCGGCGGGCTCGGGGGCGGCGCCGCGCGCGGCCGGCGGGTGGCGGAAGTGGCAGTGCGGCCTCCTGCAGGGCGGGCCGCCCGCGCCCCGGCCGAGGAAGGGGCAGTCGATGCCGCGGAAGTAGCCGGTGGAGCGCAGCATCCCGCCGGCTGCGCGGGGCGCCGGGCCGCCTCACTCGCTCAGCGCCGGCCGCGGGCCCGCCAGCGCCGCCATCTTGGGGGAGCCGGGCCCGGCCGCGCGAGGACCCCGCGGAGGCCGCTGCCAGGAGCGGGCTGCCCGCGCCGCGCCTGACTGGAAATGCGCCGGCGGGCCGAGGGGGGCGGAGCGAGGGAGGGTGACAAGCCCCGCCCCCATCCGCTAGGAACTTGGTGCCGCGTTAGTCCCTTTCCAGCCACCCCCGTAAATGACAGCGCCCCAGTTACTGGGGAAGGCACAGGCAGGGTGCAAGGGGAGGAGGAGGAGACGGGCTGCAAGGGGGAGGGAGATGGGGTAATGGGGGAGGGGCGAGGAAGGGAGATGGGGTGCAAGGGGGAGGAGATGGGGTAATGGGGAGGGGAGAGGAAGGAGATGGGGTGCAAGGGGAGGAGATGGGGTAATGGGGAGGGGAGGGCGAGGAAGGAGATGGGGTGCAAGGGGAGGGAGATGGGAGTAATGGGGAAGGGAGAGGAAGGAGATGGGGTGCAAGGGAGGAGATGGGGTAATGGGGAGGGGCGAGGAAGGGAGATGGGGTGCAAGGGGAGGAGATGGGGTAATGGGGAGGGGAGAGGAAGGAGATGGGGTGCAAGGAGGGAGATGGGGTAATGGGGAGGAGAGGAAGGAGATGGGATGCAAGGGGAGGAGATGGGGTAATGGGGAGGGGCGAGGAAGGGAGATGGGGTGCAAGGGGAGGGAGATGGGGTAATGGGGAGGGCGAGGAAGGAGATGGGATGCAAGGGGAGGAGATGGGAGTAATGGGGAGGAGAGGAAGGGAGATGGGGTGCAAGGGGGAGGAGATGGCATAATGGGGAGGAGAGGAAGGGAGATGGGGTGCAGGGGAGGGAGATGGGGTAATGGGGAGGGCGAGGAAGGGAGATGGGGTGCAAGGGGAGGGAGATGGGGTAATGGGGAGGGGAGAGGAAGGAGATGGGGTGCAAGGGGAGGAGATGGCGTAATGGGGAGGAGAGGAAGGAGATGGGGTGCAAGGGAGGGAGATGGCGTAAGGGGAGAGGAAGGAGATGGGGTGCAAGGGGAGGGAGATGGGGTAATGGGGAGGGCGAGGAAGGAGATGGGGTGCAAGGGGAGGAGACGGGCTGCAAGGGGAGGGAGATGGGGTAATGGGGGAGGGGCGAGGAAGGGAGATGGGGTGCAAGGAGGAGATGGGGTAATGGGGAGGGGCGAGGAAGGAGATGGGATGCAAGGGGAGGAGATGGGGTAATGGGGAGGGGCGAGGAAGGAGATGGGGTGCAAGGGGAGGAGATGGGGTAATGGGGAGGGCGAGGAAGGGAGATGGGGTGCAAGGGGAGGAGATGGGAGTAATGGGGAGGGGAGAGGAAGGAGATGGGGTGCAAGGGGGAGGGAGATGGGGTAATGGGGGAGGAGAGGAAGGGAGATGGGGTGCAAGGGGAGGAGATGGGGTAATGGGGAGGCGAGGAAGGAGATGGGGTGCAAGGGGAGGGAGATGGGGTAATGGGGGAGGAGAGGAAGGGAGATGCAAGGGGGAGGGAGATGGGGTAATGGGGAGGAGAGGAAGGGAGATGGGGTGCAAGGGGAGGAGATGGGGTAATGGGGAGGGGCGAGGAAGGAGATGGGGTGCAAGGAGGGAGATGGGGTAATGGGGAGGGCGAGGAAGGAGATGGGGTGCAAGGGGAGGAGATGGGGTAATGGGGAGGAGAGGAAGGAGATGGGATGCAAGGGGAGGGAGATGGGGTAATGGGGAGGGAGAGGAAGGAGATGGGGTGCAAGGGAGGGAGATGGCGTAATGGGGAGGGGAGAGGAAGGAGATGGGGTGCAAGGGGAGGAGATGGCGTAATGGGGAGGAGAGAGGAAGGAGATGGGGTGCAAGGGGAGGAGATGGCATAATGGGGAGGAGGAGAGGAAGGAGATGGGGTGCAAGGGGAGGGAGATGGGGTAATGGGGAGGGGCGAGGAAGGGAGATGGGGTGCAAGGGGGAGGGAGATGGGGTAATGGGGAGGGAGAGGAAGGAGATGGGGTGCAAGGGGGGAGATGGGGTAATGGGGAGGGGAGAGGAAGGAGATGGGGTGCAAGGGGAGGGAGATGGGCGTAATGGGAGAGGGAGAGGAAGGGAGATGGGGTGCAAGGGGAGGAGATGGGGTAATGGGGAGGAGAGGAAGGAGATGGGATGCAAGGAGGAGGAGATGGGGTAATGGGGAGGGGAGAGGAAGGAGATGGGATGCAAGGGGAGGAGATGGGGTAATGGGGAGGCGAGGAAGGAGATGGGGTGCAAGGGGGAGGGAGATGGGGTAATGGGGAGGGAGGAAGGAGATGGGGTAATGGGGAGGGGCGAGGAAGGAGATGGGGTGCAAGGGGAGGAGATGGGGTAATGGGGAGGAGAGGAAGGAGATGGGATGCAAGGGGAGGGAGATGGGGTAATGGGGAGGGGGCGAGGAAGGGAGATGGGGTGCAAGGGGAGGAGATGGCGTAATGGGGAGGGGAGAGGAAGGGAGATGGGGTGCAAGGGGAGGAGATGGCGAATGGGGAGGGGAGAGGAAGGAGATGGCGTGCAAGGGGGAGGGAGATGGGGTAATGGGGAGGGAGAGGAAGGAGATGGGGTGCAAGGGGAGGAAATGGGGTAATGGGGGAGGGAGAGGAAGGGAGATGGGATGCAAGGAGGGAGATGGGGTAATGGGGAGGGGCGAGGAAGGGAGATGGGGTGCAAGGGGAGGAGATGAATGGGGAGGGGAGAGGAAGGAGATGGGGTGCAAGGGGAGGAGATGGCGTAATGGGGAGGGGAGAGGAAGGGAGATGGGGTGCAAGGGGGAGGGAGATGGGGTAATGGGGAGGAGAGGAAGGGAGATGGGGTGCAAGGGGGAGGGAGATGGGGTAATGGGGAGGAGAGGAAGGAGATGGGGTGCAAGGGGAGGAGATGGCGTAATGGGGAGGAGAGGAAGGGAGATGGGGTGCAAGGGAGGTGAAGAAGGGCTGACCTGAGGTGCAAGGGAGGGGATGGAGATGGGGCAGTAGGGTTGAAAGGGGGAGGGAGAGAGGGAAGGGGGGCAGATAAAAGGGGAGGGAAGTAGGAAGAAGGATTTAGGGGTGGGAGTGGTGGAAGGGCAGGTTCCCAGCCATAGGATCAGAAGCTACCAAAACAGGGCCTGCTACACTAGAGGAGAACGTGGGGAAAATAAGCCCCAGCACTCCCCTGGATCAAGGACTGCAGAGGATACCCCCAACTTTGGGGCATTAGGATTCAGGCAGCGTCTTTTGCATCTCCCTCCCCAGCCACATGGGCTCTCCAAAGTCTCCAGCCCGTTGCACAGTAGTGTCCAAGTTTCCATCTGAACTTAAGAGCATCCCCATAGGACAGACACCCCATCAATGCTCCCACTGCAGGAACTGAGCTAGCCTTACCTGTGCCCCGAATACACAGCTGCGTAGGGCACCCAAAAATGTGGGGCATCAGTTTCTGAATGTACTGCGTTAGCCCAGGGGACCTTAGTTTAAAATTTGCTTCAAAAATATTTCATTTGGTGTGTTGCAGTCGGGGGAAGCATCCATGCCAGCTCGGCCCCCAGTGGCCATCGGACAGCCCACTTGGGGAAGATACCCCCCAAAATAAAAGATTCAGTCGCAGCTCCAGCCTCATTATAGATCAGAGGCTCCACTTGAGCAAGCAGACCCTGTACATGTGCTGACTGGGGGAAAAGCTTCAAGCTATTTGGCGTGTCCACATGGGAGAGAGCAGGGAATCTACAAATGCACCTGAGCCAGGGCAAGTTATACCCATGCTCCCAGCTAACCCATCATGCTCAGGCTGTCTTAGGGGAGAGCGCTTGCTCTGACTGCAAGGCAGCTGCACCGATGGCATAATCCTGCTCAAACACCACAAGGGAAAGAGACTCTGCCAATAGCCTGATGACAGCAGGACATTTGGCAGGCAAACGCAAGGAAGATTTACACCCCAGCTTGCTGCTCACTAAGGCTACGTCTACACTACAGCGTGAAATAGATATTCCACGATTTTCGAAATATAACGAGCTCACTAGTCTGACGTAAACCTCATTCCACGAGGAGTAAGGGACGTTTCAGATCAGCGATCTATTTCAAAATAAGTGCTGTGTAGACAGCGCGAAATTTTGAAATAAGCTATTTTGAAATTGACTCAAAATCAGCTACGCAATTTGCATAGCTCAAACTGCGTAGCTTATTTCGAGCTAGGAGTGCAGTGTAGATGCACCCCGACTGTTTGTCTAGACAAGCCCTAAGAACCAGCACCAGCTTTAGCCCAGGTACAGTAATTCAGTGTGATCCCATTCACATTACAGATACAAAGTGTGTAGTACGGAGTTGAGTTGGGGTGGGGGAAAGCACGTTGAGTCAAGTGTCCTGCAGTGCATACAGTGATGCTTGCAAGAAGAACTTCTGAGAGTGACTTGATGCCAGTGCCATCATCTTGAGTCTACAGAGACTGACTTCCAAGAGATGTGACCTATCCCCCTTCATATCATTATGGTGTTGACTCTGAACCCTAATGACTACATTTCAGCTCTCATTGTTAACTGTGGCTCTTTTCGCCCTTTTACTGCAGGTGCTTTAAGGTTTGTCAGTGGATTTTAAGTAAATACCATCCAATAGTCCACCCAATTAGCACTTTCAATATAGTGATGGTTTGCTACCATTTAGGGCTGTGTTGTGGAAGAACCCACCTCCCACCCCCATTTTGACTTCATGATCTTCAAGACCAGGACTGTGAGATGGGCCTGCTTTATACTTGAACAGACAAAAACCATCAAATATTTTTTCACCAAATGTTTTCCAAAAATTGTTCTGATGAAAAATGTTGACCAACTCTACACAGCACAGAGCCGGAGTTGCTAGTTCAGGTTATATCCAACTCAGGAGTGGCCAGATTGGTTGTTCATTAAGCGGCCTGTGTGTTATTAGTTGGCAGCTTCAGTTCAATACCCCAAGAGGGCACAGCACAAAAACATCCCCCCATGGGGACCAATTTTCAGTCTCAACTCCTTGGAGACAGAACTTTGCTCCTCCGTTACTGCAGAATCTCAGCACCTTACAGCCTGTGATGTATTTATCCTCACAACTCTGCTGTACAGCAGGTCACAGCTGTAATCCCCATGGTATGGATGGAAAACTAAGGCGCAGAGTCATACAGGCAGCCTGCAGCACAGCAGAGAATTGAACCTGGGCTCAGAATAGTGCTCTAACTACTGATCCATCCTTCCTCCAGCCCACGTTGGAGGCCCATAGATGAGCAAATCCTGACACTCCCCAAACTGTGCTTGTCTCTGCAAATTACCAGAGGATATTAGTCCTCCAGGAAGCTTGGGGGAATGACCCGGCAGGGCTCTGTACTTGGATTTACCTGTCGTATTTTTATCCAAACTACGTATCACACGCTGTCACCATCGGTGTCAGGCTGGGCTCAGTTTCTACAGAACTGATCTTTGGGGCATCTATGGGCTGAGTACAAGGTTAAAAGTTGCCACTCAGTAGCCCAGTGTGCCCCCTGTTCTTAGCTCCTCCTTCAGCAGGGGCATGTTTACCAGGCCTCTTAGTCTTCTTTGACCGGGTGAAGTCCAGAAAGCCCATCTGTTATTAATCCTCCTATTCCCCCCACCTCACCCCTATCTATAAAAGAAAATTAATGCCCCTACCCTGGGCACAGACAGGGGATTTTTATCCTTCAGGAAGCTGCCTGGCTGACTGCAGGACATCTTGCTCCCAAGCAATGGAAACCGAAGCTTGCCCCTTGGTATTCTTTGGCGGCGGCATCCGGCAGTCCTGGGTGAGCGGGAAGATGTCAAGAAATAGCAGGAGATTTCAGAGCTGCTCTCTGAAATGGTGCTGAATATGCATTGTGTGTGTAGGTGGACCTGACAGCTCCATTGTCGTCTGGAGCTGCCAGATAAAAATAGATACCCCCTGCTTGTATAACCAACCTTTCCTGCATACGAGGGTAACAGTCATTGTTCTTTTGGCTGTGGAAACTGGAACACATGAAATAGGCAATCTGGTAACGAACGAATGCACCTGGTAGGGAGTTCTCTAACGCGTTCTCACTAGAAGGTGGGCTTTCCCTCTTCGTTTCCATTCCCTCTGCTCCAGGGTCCAGGTTGGGATTGTTACTGCTTCTGCAAAGCATGTGACTGCAATGGCACATGGAGAGCCCAGATATTTGAGTCTTAAAACTATGGCCCATACATAAATCTCCAGCCACCTATTAATCTGCTGGTTGTCACTATGTTCATATACCGCAACTCTCTGAGCAACACAGCAGTCATGGCAACCAAACCCATTTCCCCCAGCTTGAAAACCTCCAGAGCTGAAGAAGAATCATCGTTAGCTTTCAGCAGGGCAGAACCTGACACACACAATTGCGTGGTCCAGATTCTAGCCAGTAGGGGGCAGAGCTGTCCACCACCTGTTGCCTTAGGTAGGCACAGAATGAGCTGGGATTCAGAGGAGTTTTTTACATGGCCATCAAGTTGTCTCCATGAGGCCCCCTCTGGCTATTCATTGGAACAGCTTAAATTGTGTTTATAGGGCACCTCGGTAGCTGGGCAAAATTCACGCGGTTTAAACTGAGTCAACTAATTGGATCCCAAATGAGAGAAACAGAATTCCAGGCGCCCCTGCTGCACCTGGCTTTGAATCATAGAATCACAGGTCTGGACGTGATTCCCTCAGTCCCCTGCGTATTTTCTGAAACAGGAGTTCTCAAACTCGGGGGTCCAATGACCACTTGGGGGGGTCCTAAGGTTTGTGGGGGGGCTGTGAGCTATCAGCTCCCAATCGGATTCCAGCTGCCAGTCCCCAAGCAAGTCCTTCAGAGCAGGCTGGCTGGAGAGGAGGGGCTGCTGGCCAGACACCCAGCCCTGAAGGCAGCACTGCCCCCAGCAGCAAGGCAGAAGTAAGGTATGTGGGGTCATCACTTTTGGGGGGGTCATCACAGTCTGAAATATTTTCAAAGGGGGTGCCAGCAAAATAAAGTTTGAGAACTCCTGTTCTAGACTGTCCGTGACAGGTGTTTGTCTAACCTGGTCATATCTCCAGTAATGGAGATTCCATAACCCCCCTAGACCAGTGGTCACCAACCAGTAGGTCGGGATCTACTGGTAGATCTTGGCGTCTCTGACAGGTGATCCTGACTGGTTTGGCCAAGAGGCTAGCAAGCATAGCACTTTAGCTGCCCCTTCCCCCACTGCTGCACATCTCCTGCCCTTTGCCTTGGAGCTGTCCCCTCAGGAGCCTCCTGCTTTCTGGGCAGGGCAGGGGAGAGTGAGGATGGGTGCTCATGTCAAGGTGCCCCCCTCCTACTCTGTATCCCATCTCCACAGAGCAGAGAGGGGACACAACAGGACTTGGGAGTGGTGCAGGGCCAGGGCAGGGGTGAGCCTGCCCACATCCTGAAACCCTATCCCAGTCATGAATCCCCCTCCTGCACTCCAAGCTCCTGCCCCAGCCCTGAGCACCCCTGCATCCAAGTGCCCTCCCAGAGCCTGCAACTAGAACCCCCTCTGCCACCCTAACTGCCTGCCCCAAGCTCAGCTCAGAGCCCCTCTCGCACTCCAAATCCCTTCATCCAAAACCAGAGCCTGCCCCCAACCCTCTGCCTCAGCCTGGTGAAAGTGAGGGAGGATGGGGAAGGGAGGGAGGACACAGTGAGCAGGGGGGGGCCTTGGAGAAGGGGCACAAAGGAGGCCTGGCAAGGATATTTGGGTGTGAGGTAGATCTTGGATTGTATTTAAATTCAAAAAAGTGATCTCGTGCTTAAAAGGTTGGAGACCACTGGGCTGGACAATTTAATCCAGTGTTTAACCACCCTGACAGTTAGGAAGTTTTTCCTCATGTCCAACCTTTGCTGCAATTTAAGGCCATTGCTTCTTGGCCTGTCCTCAGAGATTAACAAGAACAACTTACCTCCCTCCTCCTTGTAACAACCTTTAACATATTTGAATACAGTTATGTCCCCCCTCAGTCTTCTCTTCTCCAGCCTAAACAAACCTAATTTGTTTTCAATATTCCCTCCTAGGTCATGTTTTCTAGACCTTCCATCATTTTTGTTGCTCTTCTCAGGACTTTCTCCAATTTGCCCACATCTGTCCTGCAATGTGGCGCCCAGAACTGGACACAGTACTCCAGCTGAGGCCTCATCAGCGCAGAGAATCTGACTAGCAAGCTGGGAACCTAGAAGTGAAAGGTTCGATTAACACATCAGATTCTCCTGGTGGGATGAAGTTTCAGAGGGGGGCTGTGTTAGTCTGTAATAGAAAAAACTTAAAACACAATGAATAATCCTGGAGCTTTATAGTGGGAGCACCCTGGGAAGCGCTGTTGGACCACGGAAGCCAGTGGGGAGTGGGATTAAACAGTATTCTTCACTCAAGCAGGCACACACAAAATCACAGCTCCCACCTGGTCTGCTCCTGTACCTTTGCACCAGGGCCCTCTAACGTTCTCAGTCCTGTACTGCATTTTTACTCCTCCCTGGGCTATTCTAATGGAAACACAGGTGTTGTCAGACTGGATCCAGTCGTGTATGCTGTCCCCAACACAGGCCAGTACCAGATACACCAGAGGGAGGTGCAAAAAACCCTGTAATAGCAGTTATGGGGCAACCTGATCCCAGGGAAAGAATCTTCCAGCCCTACCTCCCCCTTAACTGGAAGCCAGTTTATGCTGTGAAGCAGGAGAATTTACTGCCTTCCAAGCTATTGGTTATCATATATATAGTAGCCCAGTGTCTGTGAGTCTGTAACGCTGACGTACACGGCCACGCTCCCTGGCCGTGTACGTTAGCGCCCCGCCCCCCTTCCCCTCCCGCCGTGGCGCTCCGCTGAGCGCTGCGCTGCTCACCTGGGCCCCACCAGGAGGGGAAGGGGCCGGGGCACTGACGTATATGGCCAGGGGGCGTGGCCATGTACGTCACCTCCCCCCCTTCCCCTCCCGCCGTGGCGCTGAGTGCTGCGCCCCTCAGCCGGGCCGCCAGGGGAGCCAGCAGCGCAAGGGGCCGTTTGGGCTCCCCCGCAGCGGGATGGGAAGGGGCGGGGCGGTGACGTACATGGCCCCGCCCTGGCTGCCACACGCTGCCTCTCTCGCAGCAGCTCGGCTGAGTAGGCAGCACTCAGCCGAGCGCCACGGCGGGAGCGGAAGGGGGGCGGGGAGAGACGGAGGGGAGAGAGAGGCAGGAGGAGGAGAAGAGAAAGAAAGAGACGGAGAGAGAGGCAGGAGGCGGAGGAGAGCTGAGAGAGAGAGGGGGAGGCAATAGGAGGAGAGAGAGAGAGAGGGAGTGAGAGACCGGAGGCTCAGGAGAGAAGACCGAGATAGAAAGGGAATAGGACGTGGAGGAGAGACCCGAAAATCCCATCTTATGATGAGCTAATTGGCTAGTTTTTAATATTTACGATTCTAGCTTGGGTTGTCATCATGATCCATATCAACCCCTTTTTGGAATTCTGCTAAGCAATGGTTTCTGGTTTCAGGTGAGATCTTTTGGCAGGGAGTTCCGCAGGCTAACTGGGCATTGTGCAAAAAGCTAATTTACGTCACAGCAATTTCCCCTGTACTGATTCCAGCTCAGAAAGTTTTTTCCTTTCCAAGGAGCAGAGAACATGAGGATTTGCCATTCTGGGTTAGATCATTGGACCATCCAGTCGCTATCAGCTGTTCCGAAGAGAGGAAAAAAAACTCGCCCATCTCTGGCACCCAGATTCAGTAATGGGAGATTTGGTGCCATTTTGGGTCTGTCCTTCTAGGCCAGATCAGCTAAGTGTGCAGCATACTCAGGTCCTAGAGTTTCAAAAAGGACTAATGGTTTTGGGTGCCGCTCCAGTGCAAATCTCGTCCGTTGCAGTGTCTCTAGGTCCCCTTTGCAGTGTCTCTAGGTCCCCTTGGCCAAAATAAGCTCCAGACAGAGCCAATCTATCATCCAATCCTACATGCCTAAAAAGGCAGCACATCAACATCCCAGGAGTGGTGTTTAAATTCCAGTTTGGGTTTTCATTTCTCTTGTTTTCCCTTTTCTCTTCTGAGTCTCCACTTGTCCTGCTAGTGATTTTTCTTAGACCAGTCCCAGGAAAAGTGTAACTTTCTGCCATTTTGACTTTGACTTTAGTGTGGTTCGACCCCACAGACAGGAACCCTTGAATTCTACTTTCACCTCCACTGCTGCCTCTGTCTGTCAGTGACGTTGACAGTCATAGGAACAATGTAATCACCTTGTAGGCTTGGACCCAGTGTCCATCTAGCCAGGTGTACTGTGTCTGACCACAGGCTTCAGAGGAAGGTGCCAGAACACACCCATCTCATTCTGCTCTCTAAGGGCATGTCTACACAGCAGGGCTAAAATTGAAATAAGCTACTCAACTTGAGCAACCTCAGTTGCGTAGCTTAAGTCGAAATCGCTTATTTCAGCTTTTGGCGCTGTCCACACAGCAGGATGTCTGAGAAAGAGCACTCTTCCTCCGACTGCCCTTCCTCCTTGTACAGTATGTCGAAATAACTGTTTGTAGTGTAGACGCAGACTATGTTACTATGTTATTTCAGAATAACATCAGTTATTCCGAAATAACGCTGCTGTGTAGACATAGCCTAAGGGTGTGTCTGCACTGCACCCTTAGCTCGAAATAAGTTACACAATTTGAGCTATGTAAATTGCGTAGTTTATTCTGAGTTAATTTTGAAATAGCTTATTTCGAAATTTGGTGCTGTCTACACAGCGCCAAATTTTGAAATAGAGCACTATTCTGAAATGTCCCTTAATCCTCATGAAACAAGGTTTACAGGGATGTCTGAATAGTACGCCAGTCATTTCGAAAGCTATTTTGAAATAACAGGCGCTCTATCAAGATGCGGAAAACACTATTTCAGGGTACCAGAAGTATCCCAAAATAGTGCCACTGTCTAGACGCACCCTAATGGAGCATGGGCCCTAAAGTATGAGGTTCAATATCACTTCCAAATTGTCTGTTGTCATGAACTATATCTTATGATGTTCTTGACTTCAAATTCCTGCACCATAGAGTTCCACAGTTTAATGAGGCTGAATGAAAAAGGGTGCACACTCACACTGCTTTCCCCATTTGTAAATTAGGGGTAATATCGCATACATTAATTAAGTTCATTTGGGATCCAATGAGGTAAGCTTGGAAAGGAGCTAGGACATACTCCCTAACAGTAATAAAACAGAAAGTTCGTGATGAGGCCACTGGGTATCTTTGTTCATTTTTAGACAGGTTTGGAACCCAGATTCCTGGCCTGGACAGCTTGCGGTGCATTTAGGGAGAATTTGCACACAAATAATTTCTACGTTTTACTTTTCACATAGGGTTTTGCAGAGAGTCAGATTCATTACACCAGATGGGGAAACTGAGGCAGTCGGCGCCAAAAAGTGTCTATGGAAACAATGTTGAGTGGGTGACTGACGGAAAGGCCAAGTGACTTGCCCAAAGTCTCCAAGTCAGGAATAGAACCCAGACCTCCCAACTCGCCCTGGCCTGCCGACAGCAATTCCGGGCCCCAGGACAGAACAATGGGCCCCCTACTCCTCTCCCTCGGCTGGAGCCACAAGCCCCCTCCGCCCGGAGAAACCCCGAGCGCCCCCACTCTACCAGAGGACCCCTTGGCTGGTCGCAGCTCCACCCCCACCTGCCTGAAAGATCCCTGGGCTGCCTGCAGCCCTGTCCCCCACCTGCCCGCAGGAGTCCCATGCCAGAGGTAGCTACACCTCCCTCCCTTCTCCAAACCAAGTCCTGCAGTGTGTGCTACTCAGCCCCCCCAGAACCCGCACAGGGCACAGCAGAAGTGGCTTTGCCCCAGAGCAAGCAGATTGGGGCTGGGGAAGGGAGGGGAGGCCCTACGGCTGCGGCTGGCCCAGGGCTCCTCTGCCGGGGAGAAAGGGGGAATGAGGGCTCGTGGCTTTTCCAGGATGCAGGAGGCGCTGTGGCTCCTCCATCCAACAGAGGGGGGCAGGGAAGGCCTTGTGGCTCCAGCCAAGGATGTGAGTAGGAGTGGCGCCTCCTCCATGGGGGGCTCCAACCACCCCCCACCCTCATGCCTGTGACCTGCCCGAGCGATTTGAAAGAGCCCAGCGAGGTTCCTGGCTGCTGTTCCCATGGCAGTGGCCAGGGCTCCTGGGCCCCCAGGCAATTGTCTCCTTTGCCCCCCTCAGCCAGGCTGGACACACCCCATCTCAGGCAAGCTATGAGGCAGACCTGGGTACTAGTCCCAGCTCAGCAAGTGGCTTGCTGGGGCCCCCCCCAGGCAAAGCATTCCCTCTGGTTCCCCTCTACTCCTGGCTCTGTTTTCTTCGGATCACAAGCCTTTGGGGCAGGACTTGTCTCTGAGCGGGCACATGTACAGCCGCTAGCAGGCTGGGGCACTAGGTGCCATTGTCATGCCTAGACCAGCTCGTGTCCACACGTGGTTGGGTTAAACATCACTCGCTGACAGCGAAGAAGGGGCAGCAAGAATGCACCAGCTGGCCACAACGATGGCCCCAACCCAATTCCATGCGCGGCGCTGGACGACTTTGCCTGCAGACACCCATGAGCAGAATCTGCCCCCACAGTACTGTCCAGAGGGGAGGGCTTCGGTACCACCCCAACCCCCCAAAGCCTCTTCCTGAGACCCCCTGCAGCGGCAGGAAATGCCGCGATTCCCCGCGGCCCGTTTCCTGCACCTTGTGGCTGGTGTGAACAGGAGGAGCAAGCGGGGTGGAGAAAAAGGCAGCAGCACCGATGGGGGATTTCTGGAGCAGCCTGGCTCCATCAGCAATAAGGCCTGCATGAGTCCAGAGCCCCCCAGCAGCTGGCAGCATAAAGGCAAAAGCGTTCACGGTCTGCCCAGGCACTGAGCCTGAGCCCTGCCCCCCAATTCCCACCCACCACTACCCTTCAGCCAAACCTTGGTCACTCAGCCTGGCCCGAGGTGGTTTAATTTGCACCTGCAAGTCCTGACCTAAATCCAGCGTGTGGATTGATTTAGCTGTTTCAAGGAGAGAGGGGTGCGGTTCTGCCACTCCAGAAAAATCCCTACAACCCTCCCCCCTATTGCAACACTTATATAACCAGCTGTCGAGAGGCGCTTTACCGCAGTATTATTGTCCTGAGAGCGCTGCACCAGGGGCGCCCGCGCCCACCCTGCGGGAGATGGCAATGCGCTAGCGACACCGTCTCGTTAAAGCAGTCCCCTTGTGCAGGCAGATCAACTGACCCCAGCTTAGCCAGTCTGGCCCATTTTAAACCAGTCCCCACACAGAAGCTGCCCTGGTTCAACGAATCAAGTCACATTGAACTGGTGCACGGTGTGCGTGTCTAGACAAGCCCCAGGAAGAAAATGGGGCAGCACCCATCCCATCCCACCGCTGCACCAGGCTGCTTGGAGTTGCCTAGCGATAGGCGAGGGACGCCAGCCGGTTGCCTAGCAGAGCGGAGGCGTGGGTGACACTTTCATGCAGGAAGGAGAGAGACTCAGGCTGCAGCAACGCGACGGGGGGCAGCTGCAGCTTTGCCGTGGTAGCGCCGCGGGGCAGAGGGTTCAGTGCCAGTGGAAGGGGCAGTCCAGCCACCATTGTTAATCCCGCTGTCTGAGAGGCAGCAGCAGGGGCCAAGGAAGGGCCCCCAACCGGTCACAGTCACGGGCCACGTTGCTAAGTCGAGCCGGTGTTTAAGCCAAGACCAGACCTGGCCCGTGCTGTGCTCTCGTGGGGCCCAGTTTTCAGCCCTCACCCGCCTTAGCCCCGGCTGTGACCTGGGCCTGACATCCCTCCCCCCAGAGAGGCTGCAGGGAACCCCGCTGCCATGCAGAACTTTTCAGGGAGCCGGGCAGACCCTGGCATTGGCCACTGTCAGCAGACAGGACACTGGGTGACATGGACCTTTGGTCTGGCCGCTCTGATGTTCTTGTGCCCCGGGGACGTGGGCAAGGCTCAGGTATCTGGGTCTGGGTCCGCCCCTCTCCCAACACTCATCCTAGCCCCCTAGCAGCAGCATATGGGGGCCAATTCCGGACTCAGTTCATGCCAGTGGAGCCCCCCCTCAGGTACCACTATGGCCCCAGTAACCACAGAGTATTTCTCCTTCATGCCCCAGGGAAGGGGAAGTAACCATGGCAACAGAGATGCTGAAGCACAAGGAGCCAGAGGAAAGATCTGGCTACAGAAAAGGCCTCAGGGTTTGCACCTAAATCCCAGAATCAGGCCCTCTGTCAAACCCTGTAGGTGCCTAACCCTCCTTTTATAGAGGGGGGAAACTGAGGCACCAAGCAGCAAAGGGATTTCTCTAAGCTAAACAGCAAGGCTGTGGCAGAGCTAGGAACAGACCCCAGAGACCTGCTTGCTGAGGGCCCAGCTGCCTTCAGCCCTGCTCAGTGGCTTTCGGGAGGTGCCTGGAGATCCCCAGGTGGAGGGAGCCTGTCCCGCCCTCCGCGTCCAGCGGGGAGGGCTGTTAGCCACGGTCACTGCCTGGCCTTCCAAATGGAGCCAGCGGCCGTGTGCCAGCAGGGCTCAGTGCACCAGTGCAGCGCTGTGCCGCCGACCCTTTCCCAGTGCTAGGCGGACGGGTCTCACTTCAGGCCCAGGGCAGAGTCTTGGAGAGCTGGAGAAAGTCCTGCAGAGAGCAATGCCGCCGAGCCTGCTCAGAACGGGGCTGCAGGGCTCAGGGGCTGCCCGCCAGCCATGTTCTACCTTGGGCTGCGGTTACTGCCATTGAGAAGGGGGCACCAAGGGCTTAGCTTCTGTGGGCAAAACTTCTCACGCACAGCCAGGGCTCCTTATGTTCCTCCATTCCCACCCTCCACCCCTCTGCCTCCAGGACTCCCTGCACTTCCCCCAATCTCTCCCCAGCCAGTGCCCCTCTTCATGCCTCCTCCCATACCCGTGTCCCTCCGTGACCAGCTGTGGGCAGCCCCATCCCCCCGCGGCAGGGTTCGCCCAACCCTCTCCAGTGGTTGTGGCCCCCATTCCTCTTCCCCCCCAATATCAGCATCCTCTATTTCCCCCTGCCATGTCAGGGGCTAGTACACTCCCCCCCCACACACCCCCCATTATTATTGCTTTCTGTCCGGGAGGCGCAGCATTGAGCATGTCACCGTGTGACACTGGAAGGAGGGGCAGAGACGAGAGGTGGTGTTTTAATGATGGCAGGTGATAACAGCTGCCACCCACCACTTGTTTGGGCTACAGCCAGGTACAGAGGGGACGTGAAGCTGGGCCTGTGTGCCCCCCGTTTTGCATTTTGAGTATTCTGACTTTTTCTCCCATCTACAATGGGACCCTGCCCCTGGCAGCTGCACGCAGCCCCTGAAGTTTTGAAATTGCTCCGCGGCAGCATGGAGAAGTGGTTGCATTACAGACTTACACTGAAGCGCCACCATGCCAAGGGGGAGGCCTTGTCAGCTTAGCCGCTTACAAGCTCGGCCTGCTATGTTGGCAGGTGCCCGAAAGAGGACAGGGCCAGGTTGATCCATATCCTTTGGGCTGGGGTTAGAAACAGGCGTGGGGGGAGGAAGATGCGGGAAGATGGGACAGAAATGTCCTAAGCTCCGGAACAAGAATGAAATGTGGCCACAAGACAAAATATTTCACTTTTTTTTTTAATAAAAAAGTTATTTTAAAATACAGCACCAAGACAGTGCAACATTTCCAACCCATCCTTCCACTCGCCACCCTGGGCCAGCGAACTGAAGGACAGACACCTGGTTAAAAAAGCGACCCACCAACCACACCTTTTGCAAAAGAAAGTTTCTAAGAGGCCTTGCTCCCTCCCGGATCTCAGCTCTGGCACAAGGATGACAGCTCCTGTTGTCCTGGCAAGCCCAGGATCCTTCCCAGCGGAGAACCGGCAGGTCAGGGACTGAGCCATCAATGCTTTGGCTGGATCTGCCCAAGTTCCACCAACCGTCTCCTCCGCCGGAGAGCAGCACTGTCATGCTGTCGAAACGGAAGGACCCCGCTGGGTACAGTGTCTGTGCTCGGCCGCACTTTGCTCAGCGCCAGAGAGTTTCGCATGTGGGTTTTCTCGCGGCTCGGCACATGGCAAAGGGTCTTGCTTTGAAAAACCATTTCCTCCCCCGAGCAGAGCGCCAGGGGGAGACGGATGTGGGAGGCCGCCAATGGAATCCCACCCCGTGCTGGCCCTTCTGCAAACCCGCCCACCCCACGAGCGAGTTAACCACAGCATGTGGGTTTCACCTACTGGCCTCTCACCTGCCCCAGGCACATCTGGGAGCACAACGCCCGCTATGCCAGGGAAGGGGGAGACCCAGGGTCAGTCCCTTCCCCCACACCAGCAGCAGAATAGCTAGTCAAGCTGTGCAGGTCGACCCACAAACCAGGTCTCATACCAAATTCAGAGCTTTGTGCTGGCAGCATCCGTTTGCAAGCAGAGACCCCATCTCCCGAGGACGCAGGGACCCTCCCCGCTCACAAAGGAGCATGCAGCTGCCGGCGAGAGGGGACTGGGCCATGGGGGGGGGGAGAGGTCAGCCAGCAAAGGAGCAGCGTGGCAGGCCGCCCCTAGCACAGTGACTGCCAGCTTCCCCTGCAGCCAGAGATGCCGAGACGTTGGGGACACCTTGCGCCAAGGGCAAGAAGGTGCCCCGGGCTAGGGGAAAGGGACACCATGCTGGAGCAGGCTGGGATCCAGGCCCGGGGCATCATGGGAACCCAGCCACCATTAGCACAAGGGAGGAATAGGGGATCAAACCACCGATTCTTCCCATTAACGGGGGGCAAACTGGTAGGGAACCGCACCTACATCCGCCCCATTACTAGTGGGCCTGGCGCGACTCTCCCGGCTTCCTGGATGAATCTGGCAGAGCAAGGAGAGAGGAGAAACCTCAGGGAAACACAGCCAGCCTTTTCCACCCCTTTTCTTCCCCCCACCTCGCTTAAACCCACAATCCTTCCCTAGCCCTGCCAGGACAGGGCGGAGGGGAACACAAGCCCCCTGCAGCGGAGATCACGCCTCCCAACCTAAGCTGTGTCCAGGAAACAGGATAAAGGCCGCATGTGGCCTTCCGTGAGGATTCCTCGGGGCTGGAAGCGAATTCACAGATACTCGCACAGGAGCATTAGAGCAACTTCTGGCACCTCCAACGGCCCAAGGGGCTTGGAACTTGCCAACCCAAGCTCACGCTTTCCTCACGGACACATGGAAGTCAGAGATCGCCGCCGGGTGCTAAGCTCACTGGCCAGGGTTCGTGGAAGCAGCTGGTGAGGCTCGTCCAGCAAGACTTCAAAACACCCAGCTGCTGGAAACTGAGGCACAAAAGGAACTTTGCCCCTTTCCTCGCAGGGAAGCGATGTAGCAACAATAAACCACCCCCCGAAAGCTGTGGGCTGAGAGCCAGCACTCGCTCCCCAAACACAGCCTGTGCTCGGTGACTCTACATCAGCAATGGGCCACCGAGGCTAGAGAGGGGGCCACATTGGGACCCTTCATCTGAGCGCGCCACATGATTGTCACAGCCAAGTTGCTCCCCCGGGATAGGGCAGTTTGGCTAATTGCGCCTGCACGGCTAGGATCTGCCGAGGGTGAACCGGAGCAGCACTGTGACTGGCTGCAGAGGGAGGCTCTCACAACGTTGTGTGCCATCTGCCCGCACCTCCCTTCACGGGCCCTGGCTTTACATGTGGGTCATTTGAGTAACACTAGTAGGGAAAAGCTACGCAGAGGGAAACCAGCAGACTCTGGCAAGCCTGCACGTGGGTATGGGGAAACAAAGTTTCAGAGCCGCACCTGGAACCCCGATGCCCACCGCTGCTTTAAACAAACACCCACCCAGAGAACTGGGCTTACCAGCTACGTTACCAAGGCGATTCCTCTTTTGGAGAAGGGCTTCGGTAACATGAACTCTCCTTGACTGAGCCGGTCCTGCCACCCACGGCAACGCTGAAACAGGGCTAACCCCCCCGCCACTGCACCCTCCTGCTGAGTCACCCAGCACCTGCAGTAGGACAGAGCTCGGTGCAAACTACGCTCAGGGGTCACGTCGCCTGCCGCTGGAATACGGCCTCCTCTGCAGAGGGAGGCAGGGCAGCCGATTAGGAAGGGAAGTGGAAACGACCTCTCCTGGACACCGCCGCTTGGGGAGTGTAAAGGAGGCCGAATGAATTACTCGCCTGGGAATCTGTCCAGGATGCAGCATGATCGGTGGGGTAGAGGAGCCCCTAGAACTTGGGATATTTTGGTTCTATTCCCAGCACTGCCCTTGGACAAGTCACTGCCCCCCGTGCCTCAGTTTCCCCAACTATAAAATGGTCCTAATGACACCGAGCCTCCTTTGTCAAGTGCTTTGGGATTTAGCTAGGGGCTGATCCTTATAAAAGCCCCAGTCTCTTGGCTGAGCACCAGTTGCCAGGCCTGGTTTTTTAGATCTTGGCCCAAAAGAGGGCTCCTCATCAGTGTAATTCTCCTGAACAGGCCTGCAGTGCACTCTGCGGGAAGGGCGCCTCCTACTGCATTGGCACTCCCTAGGCCCCCATCTTCACACGGACCCAGGCCGGCACCGCTCAGCTTATGGGCCAAGAGGATCATTGGACCAAGTCCCTTGTGCCAGGGCCACTTCAATGCCTTCAGCCCTCAGGCCAGTCCACATTAATCATCAGCCCCACCCCAGGCCATCTGCATCTGAAGATCTCAAAGCACTGACCCCGGATTCCAAGAGACAGGGACACCACGTTTGTGACTGGGGGCGGGTCAGGGAGAAAACCCTTCCCCACCCCACATCTTGGGGCATGAGGGAAAGGGTCATGTCCTGAAAGCCAGTGGTGGTTCAGGCCAGTAGGTCAGACACAGGTCAGGACACAGAGACCACCTAGGTTCAGGAGGTTGGCCAGGCTCTGCAGGGCTGTGGGACGTGGGGTACGAGCTGTAGGGCAATTCTGCAGTTTGTTCTGGGTGCAACTGCTGCTGGAAGTGCACAGCCAGCCCTGGGGTCCACTGTCCAAGGACACCGATAAACTGGAGATGGTTCACAGGAGAGCCATGAGCCCGAGTGAAGGACTGAGAAGCTCTTACAGCAACGGAGCTCTCTGTTTAGCTTCACAAAGGAAAAGCTACCTATTGTATATGAGAGCTTGTCTGTCCACCTGTCTGATCAAGAACTCCTCCGAAACAGTAAGAGCCAGGACCACCACATTCGGGAGGCAGCTTCCTCTTCCTCTTCTTATAACTTAAAGCAAGGTCAGGATTTGGCTGTGCCAGGACAATGGGATGTGCCTGGAATGGTCAATGGAAAGGAAGGGGTCTGATAGGAGGGACAGTTATACCATGGAATGACCATAGGGGGCAGCAAGGGGCCAGAGATAGCTATAACCCCATTGGGGCAGCAGGGGGCAGAGGTGGAGAAAGAGACAGTATCTGCTACAGGTTTCAGAGAATCTGTTTGTGTGTCTATCTGTGTGTCTGCTGGGGAACAAGCACCTCTCCCCTGGCTGTGCCCACTGTGCATCTCACCTGCTCCTAAGCTGCTGCAGTGAGAGCGGGCTGGGGCTGTCCTCTCGCCCTGGGACAGCCTGCACCCTGAACCCCGCCTCCCCAGAGAAATCATTGAAATGAAGAAAAACAAAACTTATTTAAGGAGCCGAGCAAGGCCGGGTAACCCCTTTAGTCAGTATACGCATGGGGAACTAACATGCAATGGCAGCTCTTCCCTGCAGCAGAGAAAGGCCTAATATAGCTGGAAACCGAAGCGAGACGAATTCCAAATGGAATTAAGATGCCAATGTTTAACAGCGAGAGTGTTTCACTCTTCAAGCAATTCCCCAAGGGGCCTGGTGGAGTCTCCGGCACTGGCTATTCTAAATCAAGAGAGGCTGTGTCTCTAAAGGATCCACTTTAGGTTTCACTTTGTCTCTGGCCTGCGCTAGGCAGCTTCTCAGACCAGATGACTCTAATGATGCCTCTTCTGGCCTCACATCAGCAGCAAGTAGAAGCATTGGAAAGGTCAGGCCCAAGAGCGGGCCAGGTAACGTACAGAAACTTCCGAGTCCCACTATGAGGTTTGGCCTCCCTGTCCTGCCTGTCTAGGGAAACTGAGGCATGGAGGGACACCACACACCTGATATCCCACAGCAAGCCAGCGGCAGGTCAGACAGAGCTGAATAGGCTGGCAGATAAGGTGAACACAGGAAGCTCCAAATTAAGGGTGAATCAGGGAGGGGGCCTAAAAGGGGAGAGATCTTGCTTTCTAATCAGAGTCCTAGAGTTGTTCCTTAGAAGAGAATTTCCCATGTGTAATCCTGCATCTATGAGCCACTGACCTCTCCAAAGGCCGGTCATCAATTATGCCCAGTTTAAGCCACAGCCATGCCGAAAGGGTCAGTGTCACATTGAAAAGTGACACCTCTTTTACACTGACTTAGCAAGGGCCTCAGAGACAAAGAAGCTCTAGCTTTCTCCCCCCTCTCCCTGTCCCTGGGAGGTTGGGACAGGAGGCTCGGACTTACAGTAAGAAGCAACACAAGAGGCAAAAGAGCTGATCAACAGCTTTACCTCCAGCCGAAATCTGCAAAGCACAAAGAACGGCTTTCCATACACCACCCGCCCCCGCCCCCTGAAAGCACGAAACGCGCCCCCCGTCATGCTCACGGACCAGCCGGCGCCTCGTCACCCCGTCAGGTCGTGGTTCCAAACCGCTCTATAAAAGTCGCACTAAAAAAGCAAGCTATTTTCTTCCCAAAAAAGCAAGCAGCAGCAGCAGCAGCATTTTATTTTCTATTTATATAACTCCAGCTCTGATAAAGACTCTGTAGAAATGTCACACGCACACTGAATAAAGTTATTCCCTCTTGTAAGAAAAGAGACCATCTTGCCACTAAAAATCACAAGCCAGAAAAATACCCACTTTGCATGGAATCTGGGGAGCCCAGATATAAACGTGCATCTTTCGATTGCTCTTGGTTGAGACCGGTCTTCGTTACACTAGCTGGAGGGACTCAGTCTTACTCCCTCCTGTTTAACTGGCACCCTCCCCTTCCATTTAGCAGTACGGGAAGGAAACAGACCCTCCCCCTGGAGAAGGATCTCCTATGTTCCTTTAACTTCGAGCAAGTCCTAGATGTAAACTTCCTGCCCCATGTAACCAAGACCAAAATCCAACTGCATAGGCAGAGAAACAGGGGAGAAGGAAAGTTGGGAAGGGAAAGATCTTGGGGCCTGACCTTTGCCTGAGTAAAGACCACAAGGGCGGGTCCTGACTGAGGTTTGCTTCCTGGAACAGCTGCAGAGAGACTATGCCTCCGTTACATAGGGTCTGCCCCATTCCCCCTCTTTGTCCTCCCCCAATACTGGTGCCTTGAGGAACCTTCAGGGACAAAGAGACCAGATTAAACCGACCAACCCATGTCCGGGGTGGCAGAATTGAGCCCCACCCCCAGAGGCAGAGGGGTAGACCCACGGCAACGTGGGGCAGCCGACTGCAACGTAGCTTGCAAGGGCCTAAACGTCGCCGGGGGCATCCGGCAGGGCTGGGTTCGCCAGGAGAGACGGCAGGATGCCGTTACCAGACATGCACCAGGGCAGCCCGCCACCCAGGATTTAAGCGGAGGGGAGGGACAAACCCGTTTGAAACGTATTTGCCTCCAAAGCAGGAGCTGTTTGGCCGGCAGGCAGGGCAGGGCAGGGCAGGGCAGGGCAGGGCAGGAGAAGGACCCATCCCAGGGCAAAGACAGGGAGAAATCAGTCAGAAATAAGGAGGCTGGAGGCGCCATGAGGCAGGGGAAGATCCTTTGGCACCAGAGAGCTTCTCTGTGCTGCACACATGGATTTAACCCAGCTGGAGTCCCCACAGAGAATCCCCTCCCCCAAGCCAGTGTAGCCCTTCCCCCAAGCCAGTGTAGCCCTTCCCCCAAGCCACCTGGACTCCCTTCCCCAGCCTCCAGGCCACTAACCGCTTCACCCCCAGCCCGGAGTCTCTCCCAAGCCCACTCCCGGCACCCTGTCCTAGCAGCCACCAGAGCCACCATCACTTGGCTGTTTCTAGATCATCTGGTTTTCCCTCCCCCCAGAGGTCACTGGGCCATGAACTGCTCCCATTTCCTTCCCCGGCCCCCTCCCCCGCCTTTTCCCTGTCACAAGGGCTCTGGGAGCCCCCAAGGGAATATTCACACAGCGACACCTTTGCATGACACCGCTGGTGGACAAGGTTTGGCTACTTGGCGCCTCTCCCCGGCGCACCAGCCGCAAAAGCAGAGGAGACGGGCAGGCCAGTCAGTCTGCGAGCTGCAAAGCCCGGCCTGACGGGCCCAGGCAGGGAAGGGCAGAGAGTCCCCAGGCACAACCCCCGCATGAGAAGAGACACGCAGGCTCCTGCGTTACCTTGCGGTGGATTCTCCCCCGGGAGGAGCAGGGATCCTGCCGCTGGCCTGGTGTCTCTTCCCCATCTTGTGCCCCGGGGAGCTCTGGGCCCTGGTGCTGCGTCTCCTCTGAGATGGTCCAAGGCCTCGGGTCATTCCAGACACTCCAACATCACCTGAGACTTGCTCTGGGGAGCTGGGACGTCGAATATGGAGACAACTCCTGGCCCTGCCGAGCCTGCCCCCTCCCAGACATGGCTGTGACACGTTCCTGGGGAGGCTCGGGGAAAAGGGGGGTGGAGTTTGCTTCTTGAGCTAAAGCGAGTCTGGATTTTAATGCTTGAGAAAGGCGTGGGGCTGGATGAGGTACAGCATGGGCCTTGGCAGGGCAAGCATCCCGCCCGCTGCCCAAGCCGGTTTCCACGGCAGGAGGGGAGAGCCGCACCAGCCACACCAACGGGTTTGTTACACCAGCTGCCTGAGGCCCACCAAACTCGCTCCCCCAAAGCCAAGCAGGCTTCCTGGGGAAAGAGGACATTCCACCCGGCCGGCCGCACATTGGCCCTGAGCGGCCAACCCGGCTGAGCCGCACAGCAGGCCCAGCAGCCACATCTGCGAAAGCCGCCCCCCCCCCACGGAGGAGCTCTCTGCCCCCCTCACCTAGCTGTGGCGGCCGGACGAACGGCGCTGGGCCCGGAGCTCAGGCAATCAACTCGCTGCTTTTAGAGCTTTTGCCCCACAGCTGACTCACCCCACCCTGCTGCCCCGGCCTACCTCAGGGCTGGGTCTGCCCTGGGAACTTGCCCCAGCACAGCCAGGGCTGAGGGGGGTGAAAAATCTTCTCCCCCAAGGGAAGTCGGCGCTAGGCCCGGGGGAAGAATTCCTCTGTTGGCCTAGTTACCGCCTCCTGGGAAGGCGGGTTCCCTCCGCGGCTCCGGCGGGGCCACACCAAAGTGCTCCGGCAGCGCAGCTGCAGCGGGTGAAGTGTAGACACCCCCCCAGTGACCTGAGTGCAGCTACTTGCCTCCAGACAGCAGATTCAAACGGAGCCCCAACCCCGGCCTGCCTCAAAGGGCTCCCCCCATGTCTTTAAAGTGCTGAGCACTTGCTGGAAATAAACACATGAAATTACAAGTGCTCAGGTCTCCAGTGGAGGAAGAACCTTCCCACCCCTCAAATCACCAGGAACCTCACGGCAGGCCCAGGCTTCTGGCCCCACGCGGGAGGGTCCCGACAGCAACGTGCTGCTCAGAGATTCAACCCGCACCCCCGCCCAAAGGGGCAGGCCGGAGCGCCTGTTGCCCTCCCACAAACCCCCACAGGACGGGGAGCTGCTCACAGTGACACCCCCGTCTTCTCCCCCCATTCCACAGTCATAAAAACGGAGTCTGTCCATAAATAGATTCTTGCCTAAAAAGCCCAGCCCCACCGCGCAGCAGGGGCCGGACCGAGAGTCCCGTGAAAGGCACGTGCCTCTCCGTGATCCCACGGCAGCCCAGTGCCCGTCCGTCAGTCTGTGGCCACTGGCCAGACGCCCCAGCTTGCAACGGCCTCGGAGGGCTGCAGCCAGGGGCGGATCAGTCCGTATAAATAAATATTGACGCTGTGGTTCAGAATTCCCCTCTGGGGCAGAGACACACATGGGTGCTGGGCTCCCCCCCCAGAGGCAGAAGGGGGAATTCCAGGGGGCAGGGCCTTGGTTCCAGAAGGGGAGGGGAAGTGGGAGAGGCAGGGGCTCCCGCCGTCTCCTCCCTGAGCAGCCTTCGGTCCCGGGAGCCAAGCAGTCCTGGCCTCTGGGGACGGGAGGCAGAACCGGCCTGGTTGAAGCCGCCTTCGTCAAGGTATCCCCAAGGTGCAAGCTGGAACTCCCCAAGGGTGCCCCCTGCTGGGGGAGTGTCATAGGTCCCGGCCCTGCAGGGCAAACCGGAGAGGAGACCAAGACGTCGATGCCAGGGGGTAACAGCCCCACATGAGTCAAGCCAGCAGAGTCTGGCCCCTTGGTGCACAAGGGTTCCTGGAGAAGCGCCACGTCTGCCCAGGGGAGGGTCCGGCAGCAGCCAGGGTGAGGACGTAGCCACATGCTCCCCCAGCAGCGCAGGCAGGCCGGGATCGACGCTGGATGTCACCATGAAGCCAGGCAGAAGGGGGCTGCTGCTCGAAGATGCCCAGAACGGGAGCAGACAGGCCTGGTGGGCAGGACCCCATCAGGGAGGAGCAGAGGGTCCCCTCACCCCACAGATCCAAGGACAGCCTTGGCATTGGACCCTCTGGGTGGTTTCCCAGGCTGGCCTGGGCCAGGCGGCTCAGGAGCAGCACCAGCCCCTACAGGAACTTGGCCGGGCTGGGGGCAGGGCTGGCGACGGGACTCCCCGCCTGGCTGCCGGGTGCTGAGTCGCTGGGGGAGACGCTGGGGCAGCCCTGCCGCTTGACCATGGAGGGGTGGAAAGCGGGGTGGCGACGGGCGTGCTTGGTGAGGTGGTCGCTGCGCATGAAGCGCTTCTCGCAGAGCGGGCAGGCGAATTTCTTCTCCCCGGTGTGGGTGCGGTAGTGCCGGGCCAGCTCGTCCGAGCGCGCAAACTTCTTGGAGCAGTCCGGCCAGGTGCACGGGAACGGTCTCTCACCTGGGGGGGAGGGGGAGAGAGAAGAGGATGAGACACAGCAAGGAGCCAATGGGAGATCTCCCTGGGCCCCCCCACTCCTAACGCCTTTGGACTCCCCCTGACAGTTCCTATACACCCCCGCACCCTGACCCTTTGGGCTCTCCTGCGCCAACAGCACAGGCTGTAACACATCAGCACAAGGAGAATCTCCGCTAGCTGTTCACTCTACAGGGTCTCTGACACACAGCTGAGCAATTCCAACTCCACCCAGCTGGAGGGCAGTGATACACACACACATCAGACAAACCACCCAAGTGCACTGTGAGGGGGTTCCCAGATCTCAGGGATTTGTGCCAGCCAGGGGCAGCCGACTGGGCTGCCAGTGACGGGATTTCCTATAGCCGCACGGGAGTGCCACAACCCTGGACTGATGGGGGAGGCTCAGAGCAAGGCAGAGCTGGGCACAGCTGCACCCTGGGAGAAAGATGAAAAGAGGAAGGGAAGGTTAATGATTCATTTCAGCTCCAAAAGGCAGCCAGCTCCAGCCCCTGGCGGCCAAACCCACATCCCAGCTAAGGACCGTGGGGGACACCACGTTTCCCAGGCTTTTTGGATGGTCCTGCCACGTGAGCCTTTTCCCCAGCCTGGGGGGCTGGGAGGAGGGTCTCCCGTCTGGCTGACCAGGGGGCCGTGAGTGCGTGCCTGTGTGTCCCTGGCTGCCAGGCAGCAGGACGGGGAGCCACTGAGCTGTGGGTTGGGACTGAGGGGCAGCGGCAGGGCTGTAAGAACAGACGTGCTCTGGCAGACCAGGTGCAGTCAGGCCGGGGGCGGGACGAGTCTCCTTTCTCTCCAGGAAGGGGCAGTTCGGGTCTCGTGGACCACAGCCGCTCAAACCACCTCCCCAGCTGGCACAGGCGCGGGGCTTGTGCAAAAGAGACACTAGGGGGCACTGTGCTAGGAAGGGTACGATGCCCAGCGCCCTGCCAACAGAAATGGGGCACCCCCCCCCCCGGCAAGCGGAGAGGCCAGCTGGAAGACGCCAGCCACAGGAGCTAGAACTGCACAGGAGAGAGCCTGGGCCGAGGGCGCCGAGTCCACCCAGCCCTGGGGATTGTTTTCTGGTTCTAATCCGCCCCCATCTGCCTAATCCCCACACAAAGCAAACGGCCCTGAGCGAGAATTTAAAAAAACAGACCCAGAGAGGCTGAAGGCAAAATTAAACCTCAGATTAAGATGCTGCTGACTCCCCCAAAACTAATTAGAGGCTCAGCCCAGGGCTGCCGAGGCCCCGATTCAGCCCCCTGCTGCCTCACGAGCTAGGGCGCCCCCTGCTGGTCAGACCATGCCTGTGTCTGGACCCCTGAGCTTGTGCAGACACCCCACTGAGATCAAAGGCACCAGAAGCATCACTACCAGAGACACAAGGGCTGGGCCAGTCCCTGGGGCAGGCCAATGGACATAACAAGACACCAAGGGTACGTCTAATGCGACACCCCTCTGTCGGCAGAGAGATGTAAATTAGACGTATCGAAAGTGCAAATGAAGCCGGGATTTAAATATCCAGCACTTCATTTGCATAATGGCGGCCGCCGCTTTTTTCCAAAACGGGGCTTTTCGGGGAAAAAAACGGCAGTTTAGACGGGGCATTTTCGACAGAAATGCCCCGTTTCGAAAGATCCTATACTCCTCATTTTTTGTAAATGTACAGGATCTTTCAAAATGGGGCATTTCTGTCGAAAATGCCCCGTCTAAACTTCTGGGTTTTTTCTCGAAAAGCCCCATTTTGGAAAAAAGTGGCGACTTCCATTATGCAAATGAAGCACGGGATATTTAAATCCCGGCTTCATTTGCTCTTTTGATACGTCTAATTTACATCCCTCTGCCGACAGAGGGGTGTAGTTTAGACGTAACCTAAGAGACCCCCAGGGTGTGGTCTCACCTGGCTCTAGTCTGGGTTAAGGAAGGTTCTGTCAATCATGAGCGTGACAGACTCATTAGCAGATCAGTAGTAAGCGAAATTCCAACACAATCCGCCACGTGCATCTGTGTCCTTTCCTCCAGTTTAACCCCCCCCAGCCCCTCTCCCCCAGGGGAATATCCCATCCCAGGCTGCTTCCGGTCTGACCCCGTCCTGCCAGGTATCAGCAGGTGACCCCATTCCAAAGGGCCCCCTGCCTGTTCCCCCAGTGGGAGAAAAACCCCGGTCCGCAGCCCTGGCAAAATAAGCGGGTGGGCTTTGTTGCTGACACTTGTGCACAGAAAGAGATTGCTTACCCCACGCTCCAAGGCCTGCAGGGTTCGACTGTTACCGAAGTTATCTACAGAGGGCTAAGTTAAATTTTCTTAAACGTTTCCACACACACATAACGTGCGACCCAGGCAGACTGCATGGAACTGCCAGACTGGATCAGGCAGGGGCCCATCTAGGCCAGTCTCATGTCTCATACAGTGGCTAGCGCCAGTTGTTTCAATGGGAGGAACAAGAAACTCAGCAGTGATGGAGTAACCTCCCCCCACCCCCGCAAAGCTGCCTCCAGATCCCTATGGTTAGAGGCCAATTCAAGCCCTAAGTTGGGTTCAGCTCCCTGCCAAAACTCTTATATCACTACTGAATTCTGGATGGTCTCTTTATAATCCTGCAAAATTCTTGACCCCTTGTGGCAAGGAGTTCCACAGGCCAGAAAGATACTTCACCCATCTGTCAACATTCAAATGATGGGTAGCACAATGTCAAGGTTTTAAAGTCAGCACGGACTTCGGGCAAACAGTCTCTCCCACACAGAGCTTCACCCCGGGTAAGCAACAGGACTACGCCACACGGACGTCTACGAAACATTGAAACCCCATCAGCCATGCCTTCCTGCTCTGTGAATCCTGCGCACGAGAGGTTTTCCCCTGTCTGCACAATCACCAGCTGGCAGGATCTTACGCAGGCATGTTCTGATGGGAAAACACAGCCCCCGTTGCTGGTCACAAATAGCTTCTCCTGATGCGTAAGCCCAGGGCGAAGGAGCTAAGCGAGTAAAGGAGTCGGAAGCGGCTCTGATTTCAAGAGGTTTTTTTCCCCAGCCACGGCATGAGTCACAGCCCAAACTTGGCAGAGGAGCGTGGGATGTTCAGGGGACCCTTCCAAGGTAAAATCAAATCCAAGTCTTTGCTTCTTCGTAGCCCCTGATGCTGCAAAACATCCCTGGCAGGCTTAGCTGGGCTCCCTTGGACTCCAGCGGAGCTACTCACATTGGGACGCTAAGCACATGTCGTAGCAGCTGGGCGTTTGCCATCACTGACCTGAATTTAGCAGACGTTTATTAGTGGCACAGTGGCAGCTGGCAGCACCAATCAGGGTGACCAGGCCTTCTGGGTTGGCTGGGATGGTCCCCCTTTTTCAGCCCCATCCCAGGTGTCCCCGGCTTTTTTGGCAAAACTAGGCTTTTCTCCTCTTTGCTCTGACCAACAGATCAGCAGCTGGCAAGAGCAAATTGGCAAACGCCCAGTTTTGCCCCAAACAGTGAAGCACTCCCCGGGGGTAGGGAGTGAGCGGTAACACCAGGCGCCTCGGGCTGGTCCCATGGACAGGGGGGCATGGGGGCCGGCCCCACACCGCATCTTGTTTTCATTTTGGGAAATATGGTAGCCTTACCCATCCCCATGCATTCTGTGGCTTGTTATTCCTGCCTGGAGTTCCGTTCAGTCACGCCACCGCAGAGGATTAATAATGAATGCCTTGAAAGCCTTGCTGGCTTTGCCAGGTTCGCATCCCGGTCCGAGCCACTGACCGCTCTCACGTCGCGCTTCTCAAGGCTCAACCCCTTCACCTTCTCCACCAAAACACTTGTCCTCAGATTAGGTTCTGCACAAAGGACCCAGGCAGCAGCTAGACGGGTGAGGCGGTGGCAGAATTCCCAGGCTTTGTTCCTGGCTGCACCGCCAACTCACGGTGTGACCCAGGGCAAGTCACGGCCCTCCTGTACCTCAGTTTCCCCATGGAGGCCAAAACAGGCATACCGCTACTTGGAAAAGCTTTGCTCCCTAGTGTTTGGGATGTGCTTTGAAAACCCTGGCAGTGCGACTCTCCTGCGCTTACACCACAACAGAGTGGAGACCCTCACTCCGCAACCGGGAGGGGATCTCCGGTCACCCTCTTCCCCCGAAGGCCAGGTCAGCCCAGGAATCCCTTCCAGCTCCCCAGCACTGCCTACGCCGGGGGCTAGGTTGGCACAGCTACGTCTCTCGGGGGCAGGGGCAGATGAGAGTTTTGCGGGGCCCAGGACGCGGGGCCTATTGAAGCGCGGGGCCCGGGGCAGCACAATTTCGCGCATGCGCCACGGCCACAGCCAACAGGTAGTAGCGCGTGCACGGGGCCTAGTGAAGCGCGGGGCCTGGGGCAGCCGCCCCGCTCGCCCTGCCCTATATCCGCCGCTGCTCGGGGGGGAGGGGCGGGGGATCTGTTGCACTCTGAGAGACCCAGCTATGCCGATGTGCATTTTTGGTGCAGGCCAGTTCCAAGAGACAAGCCAGCATCCGTTCCTGTTCTTTGGGATGGCTCCTGCCCCACTGCCCGCGGTAGGTGCAACGAAGCCGCCGCGCCCTTTGTTCAGAACAAAGGCCGAGCCCTGCCGCCCCGCCCAGAACAAAGAGATGTGCCCACTGCCGATCCATGCCCACCCCGCCTCCCGGCAGCCCCCAGCTGGCCCTCCGCAGCTTCGGTCACCCTGCCTCGAACTGTAACGGGCCAGATGCTCAGGGCAACGAGGAGGCCAGAGCGGGGGATGGGAGCACACGCTTCAGGATTTGCAGCCCAGCCCCCCGCGAGAACAGCTTGTGACACGCAGGAGGCCAGAGAGCCGTGCGGTGCAGGAGCCGGCCCATCGCTCCACATAAGCATCAAAAGCTCCTCAGGTCAGGCGTAACCCCTTCCCCCCCCCCCCGCGCTGTGCATGCTGCATGCACGGCAGGGCAAACCGCGAACAGCACGGCCAGGCAAGCGGTGGGGGAAATCCGCGACCGCTGGGTTTACCAGGGAGGCTCCGGGGGTAGAGGCCAGGGGAGCGGCCGATAGAGAGCCGGGTGGGCTGGTCTCCTTGCAGGGGTGCTTCCCTGGGCTTGGGCAGTTTTTACAACCAACATCCCATGCAAGGAGCTCCATCGGGGCAGATCCATGTTCATTTCACCCACATAAGGACCTCGGCCCCTCCCAGAGCATCCTGCCAGGACACAACACCCCCCCAGCCCTTCCTCTGCAAGGCACAGAACAGCCACCGGACTGCACCTCTTCCCCCTCCTCGCCCGGAGGCACCTTAGCCCAGTCACCTGCTCCAGGGTTCAGCGGAGCTGCCAACGGGACACAGGCCTCTGGAGCCCTGGCTGGCTGCCCCGAGCGCCCTCCCGGCCTGCCTCTGCCGCCACGGGAGCCAAGCCACACTTGGGTGTAAGGCCCTGGAGTCATTTCAATGAAGGGGCCCAGGTGCGGGGCGGAGAGGAGGCCCTAACCTCTGAACTTGGGAGGGCGTGAGACCAAGCCCACCCGGCTAATTCCATGCAGCCCCTTCCCCCCGCTCTCAGGGGCTGGGGAGAGGCTGAGGCTGACCGCATGGGGACTGCCCCGTGACTCATCCTGCCAGCCCAGCTCAGCGTGGTTTGGGTGCAGGCGCCGGGAAGCCCTTTTGTCTGGGAGCAAAAATAAACACTCGGGCCAGGAACAAAAAGCCTCACGCTAGGCCCCGAAGCCGCAGGGCCAGACATTACAGCTCGGAACCCGGCACAGGAACTGCACAGACACGGGGCCCTGCCCCCGGCCGCCCTGGCTTTGGGATCCCAGAGACACCCCTGGCTCCTGGCCGGGGCTCTGCGGGCAGGGGATCTGCAGGCTGGGGTGGGGGCAGAGCCAGCAGCTGCCTTGGGAACTCGGTGGGTTAAGGCGGCGTGCAAGCAGCTCCCTCTCCCCCAGAAGCCAGGCACATGGGCTCCGGCAGCCACGTGCAGACGGCGGCAGCGAGAGGATCTCACGCACCATCTGTGCTGCCAGCGCCGAGCGAGACCAGTCGCAGCAGCGGGGTGAGCTGAGGACAGCGGCTCCGCCGGCGCGGGATCCTCTGGCTCTGCGGCACAGCCAGCCCTCCCACGGCTCCCCCTCCCCCATGCCCTGTGCTTCCCTTCCGCGGCTCAAGCCCGGCTCCAGACCCAGGGCATCGGGGGAGGCCGGGACTGCCCCTGCAGGATGGCCAAAAGGCGGAGGAGAGGGCTGGGAGATTCCGCCAGGGCTCATCCCAGGGCAGCTCCAGCCCCCGCAGGTCAGTCCAGCGCAGACGTAATCTGCCGCGCTAACATTTCCCATCCCCAAGGATTTAAAGGGGACGTCGTCAAGCAGTTTAGACTCCTGATTCCACCCCCCTCGGATGCTGCGATCCGACGCCCGGACCCTCTGGGCTCGGTACCAATCCTGCCCCCTCCAGACAAGCACACTCCCCCCCCAGAGTGTGGCTGGGGTGCACGGGGAGCTACCGAGTCAGGCACCCACATCGCATCGAACGGCGAGAGGAGCGAGAGTCTAACTCCCTCCGGTGCTTTGAAAATCCCCGGCCGCACCTGCGCATCTGTGTCTGCAGTCGGCACGGCCGGGGGCGGGGAGCACGCACTGCTCCATTCGATCCCCGGTTCCTGCCACTGAATCACAGCACGACCTTCCATGAGTCAGTGTGCTTCTGGGGGCGAGTGCAGCTGTGGGAACCTCGCGCGAATGAGGTGTTCGAAACAGGGCAGTGTGGCCTAGTGGACAGAGCACTGGGCTGGGACTCCAGAGACGTGGAGTCACCGCAGTGGCCAGGGACCACATGCAAGGACTCCGAAGCTAGATGCTCCTGTCCCCTTCCACGCTGGGGACAGCTGTCCTGTAGGCTCCTGTCAGCCTGTCGCCACCTCTGTGCAGGACGGGGTCGAGTAAAGTTTTTGGGTAAGCAGAGGCCAGTGGCACCAGGGCGCTGCCGGAGGAGAGGCCTCAGCAAAAAGCCAGCTCTGACGTTAACCCGCACAGTCAAACCAGGCCTCAGCCTTCCACTCCGGAGCGCCCTCCCTCACCATGGGCCTGGGCTGCCCCATCCCTCCCAGCTCACTCTCTGGGTCAAGCCCTCTGCAAAGGCCCAACTAACTCCCCCAGCAGCCCCTTTCCTTGGGGAGAGGCGACAGAGCCGCTGAGGAAATCACGGGGCTCCCCGCTCGCCAGCAGCCTGGCTCCAGCCCCCAGGGGACCTGGCTTTCCCCCACCTCTCTCCCCACCACAGGCTCAAGTTACAAGCTGCTCCTTTGGAGCGGACGGAGGGGGAGGCAGGGCCGAGGGGAGGCAGGGCCCGGGGGGGGAGGCAGGGCCCAGGGGAGGCAGGGCCCGGGGGGAGGCAGGGCCCGGGGGGAGAGGGGGAGGCAGGGCCGAGGGGGAGGCAGGCTTCACTGCCGTCCTTAGCGCCCCAGTTCCTAGCGCCTCTATTTCAAACCACGCCGCCTCCTCAAGCTCCAACCGCCCCGAGTCCAGCAATCGCACCACAATGGGGCCTTTCATCCCCCAATTACGCGACAGCAGGCCCCGCAGCTCAGCGCCCAGCACACAATGCCATGGGCCCGGATCCAGCCACCTCTCTGCTGGCACGCCAGAGCCAATCTGCCGGCGAGCAAAGGCCCCCAGATGCCAGCTCGGGATAAGCGAGACATACCCTGGCTGCCAACGGAGCCTCTCTGAGCGGCCCCCTGCCGAACCACAACAGGGAAAGCGTGGGGGCATCTGGGACATGCTCAGCCAAGGCAGGGCCATTTTGGATCAGGTCCGGAACTGGAAAGGCTCGACCCAAAGGGGAGCCAGTTGAAAGCCCAGACTGGTTCCAGAGCACCCACCAGAGGTGCCAAGACTCCCAGCTCGACATGGCAGCCCCTTGGCCCTGCCCTCTCACAGGATCTAGGTTACCAGCTTCCTTGGGTGGCAAAAGGCAAGTCAGGTGCCCAGTTGCTACAACATTAGCAAGTGCGAACCCAGCACTAGGCAGCTCCGAGAACACTGCACCTACACAGGAGAGATGAAGGACAAGGCAAGAACACGTATTGCTCCTCTCATCCCTCTCTTACAACCCCAAAGAGGAGGAAGCTGGCACGTTAGCAACCAGCAAAACATCACGGCAGGCGTCCATGATGGAGTCACTGGAGCAACCCCACGCTGCATATGCAGGGGGACGTTTACACTGCCCTGGGTATCCAGTGGGTGTGCACGAGGAGTGTGCATGAGGAGTGAGCGTGCACACGTGTGCAAGGGGAGCAAGCCACAGCCCAAGGAAACAAGAGAGAAAGTCGGGAATGCCAGGCAGAACTGCCCACCTTGGGAATTTCAAGGCGCTCCCGAGATATTTTAGCAACACTGTTCACTGGGCCCGCACGGTGCTAGGGCTACGAGACTCCGGCTTGGTTGGGCCCTAGGAACTGCAGCAATAAATCCGAAGAAGGGGCCTGCGTGGCTCTGGGGAAGACTTGGTGGGATTCCCTTTAGAGCCGTCGCTGGCTCATGGGCAGAACCCCCGGCCAGGGACACGCTCCAGCCCATGGCAGCGAGATCTCCCCCAGAGTCATTTTCTCCCGCAGGCGAAGGGAGCGCCTGGGGCTGGCTCGGAGGCGATCTGTACGGGTGCCAGCCGCCCTCTGGCTCCCCCTTTCAGGTTACGGGCTCCAGGCCCCCTTGCAAACCTCCAGCTCAGGGCCAGATTCCCCGGACCTGCTGCGGTTCAAGTTTTCCAGTGCTCGGAATCCACCATTGGCAAAGGGTTCCAGAGCCGGGGCATGTGGGCAGCGCAGAGCCCCGATTGGCCAGGAGCGGCACCACACAAACGGGGTGTGAAATCATGTGCGCTCTGGGCAAACGGTGCCCTCCTTCCCCTGACTCCGTGCACCGTGCCTCTGGCATGGCACTTGGGCACCTCACATTCCACCTCCGCTTCCACCCCCAGGAATAACGTCAGGCCCCAGCTCTAACATGGCTGCTCCGCACAGCCTTCCCCACAGCGCCTGCCACCTCAACAGCACCCTGCCAGCGTCACTCTGCAGCTGCTACTTGGTCAAACTATGAGCTGCACCCGAAGCACTGGACCCTACCGCCTGCAGGCTGAGGAAGACAACGGAGCCTCAGGCCACATTGGCCTTCCTACCTGGAGGGTATCCATGTGGCCACAAAGCACGGAAACTCTGACCCTGTCTGCCCCAAAAGCTGTATCACTTCAACCACCCCCAGGCAGGTGAGGCGGTACAATACCCCTTAGCATGGCTGGAGCTATGCGGGGCCTGTTGGACACCCAAAATCTAGCTCGATAGAGCGCCGTCTCTCGAGGTGTGCAAAACCCACAGCCTTGGAACTGTCACTCAGAGGGGGGAGGTCCCTACACTGACAGAAGGACCCTTCTGTAGGCTGCGTTTACACTCCCGCGTGATGCTAGCGTGGCTGTGGTGCCGCAGCTACAGCCCCCACGGTGCAGACGTACCATAGTTACACCAGCACGAAAGCGGTCTAGTCCAGGCCTCATACGCTGCAAATACCACTGGCTTCGCCTCCCCACTCCAGGCTTTGCAAGGGGGTTTCCTATTCACCATGGGCATTGGACAGGGGGATTTCAGGCTACATCTCGAGCTCTCTAACAGGCTCTAATCTGTGAGAGTCTTTATTATCCCATTGGGCAGGTCTATTACCCCCCAGGAGGGCCCCCTTTACAACCGTCCTACCATTAGCCAGCTAGCGTCCAACCCTCAGAACTCACTGCTGCGGTGGCCTTATCTGCAGCCAGGGTATGTTGAACCCTTGCAGGGCATCAGGGCATAAGCACGTCTACACGAGGGCCACTCCGGAGGTCCAGCGTGCGCCCCTCTCCGCCTTCATAACAGGGAGCCAGGGAACCAGCATGGCACTTCCACACTAAAATCAAAGGACAGCCACGCACTCTCGGCAAAGCCAAACCCACCCCCCATCCCCAGCTACTCGACTCTGCACACACCAGGGTTCCCTGTAAGCTGGGCGCTTGTGCAGCCGCTCAGAAGAGATTCCAATGCCACCCGGCTGATTAGCAAAGCGCGCACAGCTAGGTATGGTTTCTGCTGGTGGTGCACATCGGCACATACCTTGGTGCACATAAAAATTATTCCACACACGGATGGACAAAAATTCACAGGTGGATGGAAAAGATGAGAGGGAACATTGACATACAGCATTGATCAAGGCAGGGCTCATGGGTCACGTCAGCCAGTGGATATGTCCAGGCAGTAGCTCCCTACTGGGCCTATCACACGATGCCTAAGATGACTTGGAGCGAAGGAGGCAGCCATGGCCTTCAGCACAGCCTCACCGGGACACTTTATGGCTGGGCACCAGGCACAGGAGCAACTGTAGGAAGAAACTACCAAGTCCATGAGCCCCTCTGCTCCTCCTGAGGTTGGACAGACACAGCCCAGTGTAACCCCACTGCCACACTGGGGAGAGCCAGGCTCTGCCTTCATCCCCTCTGGGCTGGTGACAGAACAGATCTGAACTCTGCCAATGATGCCTATCAAGGCCGAAGAGAAATCCTGGATCCAACTGCTTCTTAACCCCGGGTTGCCAGACCCCAGACACCCACAATGGGCCAGTATGGATCATCCTAACCATTAACCTTCCCCCTCCCTGCCTGTCAGCGTGGTTAAAGTATGGGCTTAACACCGCAACCGGGGCCAGTCCGACAACCCAGCCAGCTCTCCAGACAACCCGTTAGCACAGCTCATGGGTCTAGCGGGGCGCGGGGCCATTCAGGCCGGGTTGACCCGACAGACTCCTGCCAGCAGCCCCATGTCGGCCGGGGGGAGGGGAGGTCTTTCAGCTGTGCTGGCAGCAGCCCCTAGTGCAGGCGCAGTTATAGCAGCAAAAGTTTTACCGGGCCAGCTCATTTCACTCGCAAGAGCTCACAGCATTGCCAATGTGAACACGTTGCTGGGGTGGTCTATAGTGCACTACAGTATATATACTATACAGCACACGGGTATGGCTATACTGGCAGAGCCTGCTACGGGCGCGCTACAGTATATATACTATACAGCACACGGGTGGCACATCCCACTGCAGGTGCACTACAGTATATATACTATACGGGCACACAGGCATGGCTATACCGGCAGAGCCCGCTACGGGTGCACAGGTATGGCTATCCCGGCAGAGCCCGCTACGGGTGCACAGGTATGGCTATACCGGCAGAGCCTGCCAAGCATAAACCTGGCCTGTCTCCCCAACAATCCACTGGTACGGCTCACAGAACCGATCCTTGAGAACAGCGCCCCAAACCCTCCGCCCCGGCCGTGTCCGCCCTGCGGATAGAACCAAGGCTTCCTAACCAGCTCTCTTATCTATGCCTCCCCCGCCCGTGCTGCCACCTTGCCGGATTAGAACCGAGGAGAGGGGTGTGTGTGCGTGTGCGTGGGAGGGGGAATGAATCACCCTCCCTTCCGGATCTCCTGGGCTATGTTCAGTGCCAATGCCCCACCCTCTGTGCCTGGCACGCATGGGGTCTGTCCCCGGGGAGCGGCCTCCACTCTGCAGCAGGGGCAGGGCAGAGAAGCAGGAAACCTGGCAGCTTCTACCCAGGCCTGGGATTTCCCCCCTTTCTGCCTCCTGCCTCTCACCAGACCCACCCACCAGCTCAGGCCGCGAGAGGCACTAGGCGGCCTCGTGCACCCGTGCCAGGGCTGTGCCAGGGATTCCTGGGTGACCCACCCCAGAGCCAGCCCTCCCCCAAGCCGCACAGGCCACTCCCCCTTACCAGGCGGGGAAGGGGAGGGGGCTGCTCCTGACAGCCAGGAGCAAGGGAAAGAAGGGGGGGGCGGGGCAGCAGGCACCAGGACCTGACGCGCAGACTTGAGTCCCGATCCCCCCACGCACGGCAGGCAGAGGAGGAAGCGTGTCACATCCTCTGGCCACGCCCCCGACAGCCCAAGCCCCGCCCTTCCCAGAGGCTGGGGGGAGGGGAGAATAGACTGGGCCGTGACCCTTTGGGGCTGCAGTTGAAGTCCTGGGGCCCATGGCCAATGAAGAGGCGTGGTGTGCGCCCCCAGGTGCTGGGGGGGGCGGGGATGGCCACACAACTTCTCGCTTCCCACGCTCCCCCCCCCCGCAAAGAGAAGTGACATCACCCTGGTTCCCACCCCCACCCCCCCTCCGCCACAGGGAGGCGGGAGAGTCTGAAGCGGGTCCCAGCCCCCAGGGCGAAGGAGGCCAGCGCAGGATCAAGCCACCATCTGAAAAAGCGACGCGCGCGTGTGTGTGTGTGGGGAGGGGGGGAGTCCTACCTAGATGGGACTGAGATGGGGAAGGGGGGGGCTGGGGAGTCGTGCAAGGACTGGAGCCGGTGGCGGGCCCGTCAGGAAAGGGGGGCAGGCAGGGCAGGGAGGAGGCTCAAGGCGGGGGCCCCCGCGGGTGGGGGCGGAGGGAGAACACGCGCGCAGAAGCGGGGAGGGAGGCAAAGCGCTGGAGGCGGGATGGGGGGGCAGGTGGGCGGGGTCCCCGCGCAAGGGGGGGCAGGTGGGGCTCCCCCCGCCAGGAGCAGGGGCAGGGCGGGAGGCGGCCTTACCCGTGTGCGTCCTCAGATGCGCCTTCAGGTGGGACGATTTGCCATAAACTTTGCAGCAGCCTGGGAAGTGACAGCGGTGCCGCTTGCCCGGGAAGGGGAGGCCGGGGCCGTGGCCGGGCGGCGGGGCGCGCTGGGCTCCGCCGCCCCCGTCGGACAGGGTGGTGTAGGCGCTCTCCAGGTCCCCGCCTCCGGCCGACGAGGACGAGTTGCTGCTCTCCGAGTGCGCGGAGCCGGGGCGCGCCCTGCAGCCGGCCGCCGCCTGGGCAGCGCCCCGCAGGGTGTCCCGCACCTCCCGGTCCTCGCGACTAGCGGGGTCCGGGCTGGGGAGGCTGGCGGCGGGGTGGATCACAGCCCCGCTGGAGATGGACACCAGGCACTCGGCAGCGAGGTAATCCAGGCAGGACATGGCTCCAAGGGGGGGCCCGGCGGCAGGCAATGGGGGGGCCCGGCGCGGCTCCGCCCGGCTCCAGGGCGAGATCCGCAGCCTTTGTGTCTCCAGGCGGAGGAGCAGGCGGTGGCGGCAGCTCAGGCTCGGGTGGCCCCTGCTCCGCCTCCGAGCGCACCGAGTGGCTGCGCCGCGCCCTGGCGCACGGAGAGATGGGGACACCCTTCCCCGCCCCGCCGGGAGCGCACGCCCCGCCCGCCCCAGGGCGTGGGCAGCAAGGGGGGCGGGGCACGGGGCTCCCCCCACTCTCCGCCTCTTGGCCCAGCTGCCCACACATGCCGGAGGGAGGAGCGCAAAGGCCCCTGATGCGAGGGGGTTTGGCGGCTACTGCTAGCCCGCCCCAGCTCAGCGCGTCTCAACACGCGGTGGGGCGGGGTTCTGCCCAGTCCCCTCCCCCCCGCACCGCTTCCCCATCCGAGCCATGCGCCTTAGGGCCCCCAGCGCGCCTCTAGCCAGCACAGCCTCTGCTGCGCCCATCCCACGCCAGCCCAGGCCACTGATCCCCAGCAGCCCCCCTCCCCATCTCCGGCTGCGTCTCTGCTTGTCTACTCACCACGTGGAGCGAGTGTGCCCCCAGTGCTCCGGCCCTGCTGCTTCTGCTCTAGGCTCACAGGGCAGGTTCCCTCCTCTTTCCAGATAACACACACGCAGGGGGAGAGTCCAGCATTCCCCCATCTGCCCTTAGTCTAGCGTGGGCCAGGCCAGTCCCTTGCAACATGCTCACTAGGCCTGCCAGCCGGGGGAACAGCCCCTGGGCCAGCTCACTGTCTGTACGAAACCTGAATGGTTCTCGTATGGGCCGTCCAGCGGGGGAGGCCAAGGAGGCCTTAGAAGGAAGTGAGGCAGGGCTAGAACTGGAGCCATGCTGCCCCCAAGCCCGCTTTCTCCCCTGGGGGGGGGGGCCACTATGATCAGATGGGGGGAGATGGTACAAAACCGAGGCTAATGCTCGTTCTGCTGGGATCCCACTAAGCCACGCTCTGCTGTGCCCATGGGCAGAGGGCTGCACTGAGCCAGGGACATGCCCAGGAGGACCCTCCCAGTCAGTCGTGCATTGGGGTCGGAATCTTGTCTACACACAGGGCTGTTACTGGCACAGTGAGAGCAGCACACAGGATACCGGTGCAGAAGGGCCTTACCAGCAGAGCTTATTCCAGTACAGACAGGGAGAACCCCTGTTTATACGGTACCTTTCTACCTGCATAACACACTCGGGCTTGTACCAGCATCAGTCGATGGCTTCAAAAGCCACACCCCTTACTGAAATAGTGATGCCACCAGCCAGTGAATTTGCAGGCCGGGTAAACGGTTATTTAAAACAGTGTCTAGCCCTGGTGGCTGCAGAGGCAGCCTGGTGCTGGGGGAAGTGAACCAAGTGTAACTACCGGAGCGACGCATGCCTGTCCGGCAGGGTCCCGCAGAGAGAGGGACCTGCCTAGCCCGGCCCACGGTCCGGGCCAATATGCGAAGTGTGCAGCTGCGCAGCTGCGTAGGGTTCCATGAACGTTGGGGCGCCAAATTGCCCCAGATTCCACGATGCCATAGGCAGCTGCATGTTGCGTATGTGGCAGCACCGGCTCCAGCAACCCCCAGCTCCCCCTCGCGGGCTGCGCCCCGCTGGGCTGTCCCTGGAGGAGCGCAGGGCCAGGTCAACTCCTTGTTCCACGCCAGGTCAACTCCTTGTTCCACGCCCATCCTGCCCCTGCTCCCCCCTCAACCCACACGCCCAGTTCACCTCTTTCCTCAAGCGACGCAGCCCGGGCGAATGGCCGGGGCCTGGAGCTGGTACCAGGGCTAGGCCCCAAGAGCCACTCTGTTCCGCCAGCTCCCAGCTGCCACCCTGCTTCCCACCCCGCCCCGTAAGCCCCCTCCCACAAGTGACCCAGCTGGGAGCTGGAGCCGGGCTGCTCCACTTTGTGCTGCACGTGAGTGCGGGGATCAGGTTGAACCCTGCTGGCTCCCTGGCCTGCTCTTGTCCCCGCAGCCCTGAGCACAGACCCTCCCCCCCTGCAGGGGGGCTGCCCTCAGCATAGGGCACCAAATTTCTAGGGCCTGCCCCCCACACTCCCACCCTCCCCCATGCAGCAGCTTGGATGCCCCCGAGTTCCTCTGGGCATGTTGCCCTGCTGGTGAGGCTCATGCCCCATCCTCACTTTGGCCTTGTGGCTCCCAGGGTCGGAAGGGGAGGCACAGGGGTGTCTCTCGAATGGCACCGCACTCAGGGCAGATCTGTGGCCCTCCTGTTTGCAGCACGTTCATGTGAGAAAGCGTGACCAGTGCAGTGCAAGGCCCCACTGCTCGGGCTGCTGAGGAGCCCCGCTCTGGGGCGAACGGGGCAGCTGGTGCTTGTCAGAGGCCTTGGGGCTGGTGGGCCGCAGGCTCTCAGACCTCACTGCATCCCTTACTCGCTTCCAGGGCCATGCTTTTCTCTGCGACCCTCATGACTGGAGGGCTTCCCGAGATTGCAACCCTCCTATTCCTGGGCTGAAGGCAACCTTTGCCTACTGAGGGCCGGGTGGTCTGATTGGTCTGGCCATGCCTGTGCAACGGGAGCAGACCCTGGTCATCTGCAGGCGGAATCGAACCTGGGATCTCTGGAGCGTCCTTCCTGAACCTCAGCTGCGTGAGCCAAAAGCCAGCTGGCTCTCAGCCAAGGCTATAGAGCAGATTCGTTATTCTCTCTGTAAGTGGCCTCGGTGCCACTAGCTGGGACAGTTCACCACACGCAGCAGGGGTGTGGGTTACACCAACAGAGCACAAGATGGCAGCCTCCATAGAGGGCCACTCGTGCAGCCTCATACAAGCCTTGGGTTCAGAAATCCTTCAGACTTCCTTCAGGGCAGGACTGGCCCGACCATAGACCCGTGGTGTCCAGCCAGTTCTGAAGCAGTAGCCGCTACAGCGAACTAGCCCCATTACTCTGAGATGTAAATAATTTTGTGAGCCAACTCGCCACGCTCAACTGGCCAAACTGCCACCGGTGGCTAGTGGCTGGCGTGTTGGACACCACGGATAGAGGCGCATTAGGGGATCGCCTGGGACACCAAATTAGACAGAAGTGATTTTTCCCTCTATTTAAAAACTATTAATACGTTATCTCTTATAAACGAAAGTATCAAATATTGTTCTTGTCCAACCGTGCATCATTGCCATGCCAGAAGCTGAGTTCTATTATTTACTAGCAGACTTACCCAGCATTGCCCTGGTCCTTCAGGGCAGGGGGCTGGCCATGTGAGGGGTGCAGGAGTCAGGGCAGGTCAGGGCAAGGCAGGAGGCTGGGAGTGGGGGGTGAGAGGAGGGACTCCGGGCGCAGGGGTCCCATCCAGCAGGGCATTCTTCCTCTCCCCGGCTGCCAGGGGCCTTCTGTCTCCTCCCAGCCCTCTGGCCACTAGGGGCCTTCCCCCTCTGGCGACGCAGCCAGGGGCTGGGAGGAGAGGGGTGGTTGGGGGCAGGGAGGCTACTTACTCTGTCTGGTGACAGGCAAGATGGCGGAGACCCAGCCCTGCTGGCCACTCCCATGGTGGCGCGGCTGCCCCCAGCGGTCTCTCTGCAGGATACCTCTTCCCCTGCGCTTGCTGGCCCTGCGGCAACTCTCAGTGTTGTGTCCCTCCTCTCTATGCCCCTCCCTTTCCATGTCATGGAAAACAGTCCCATTCCCAGCACTTCCTATTTTCTTGGCACAACCAGACCCTGACCTGGCTTTAAGTTAGGAGCAGAAGAAGCTGCCTAGCAAATTTGGTGGTCCTAGCTCTTACCATCTTGAACAGACGGACTCGCAGACAGATGCACAGACAGTCTCGCAGACAGACGCACAGACGGACTCGCAGACAGATGCACAGATCTCTAAAATATATTTCTGGATTTCCCATTTTGTGGAGCATGGCCGTGTATGTAAATCCCATTAAATGTGCCCTGGCAGAGATCCACAAGAGCGCCGCCTGTGGGTGCTGCCTGGGGGAGGGGTCTGGCAGGTCAGTCACTTTCCGTAGCCCTGCGTGGGCCAGTCTGACAGTTGAGTTGGGGTTGCTCGCCACTTAGTGAAGGCCGGTCAGCCACCCGCAAAGCTGTTCTGCCATGTGGTGAGCTGTGACTCCGAAGATGCTGCGCCCACAAAGAATTTGTATGGCGCTGGACTTGAAACATTTGGTAGCGGGGTTTGGCAAGATTCTAAAAGGAGAATCACAAGTATCGGTTCTACTTCCCTAAACTGGGATTCTCTGGTGCAGAAACATGTGTGGTCCTTCCAGAAATGGATGTTCCTGGACAAGAGTCCGGGGCCCGGCCTCTGCGGTAGTCCCAGCTGGGGCTGGCTGTAGAGGGCTGGCCTGGCCAGCTGCTCAGCTGGGCCAGAGGCAGGGGTGCCCGTCCTGAAGCAGAGGCAGGAGTGGGGAGGGGCAGTGGGTTGCACGGGGGGGTAGTGGCAGGGGACCTCTGCTGGCCTGGCAAATTTCTTTGTTCGGGATTGCTCAGGTCCCCAGGGTGCCGGACCAGGGAGGTCCGACCTGGACTTGCAAGATTAAAGCCCTGCTTTTGGCACCCCTAGCTGTTAATGCTAACAGATACCACTTTCAGGTGTCAGCTTCAGGACAGTTTACTCCATACGGGATCATTGTGTTAGAGTTAATGAAAAGCAGAAAAAAATCAATACAAATATTTTTATTTTTGCAGTGTCCATTTTGAAGGCCACATTAATAAAGGTACATTCCAGTCTAGACTTCTCATTTTTCTCTATACTGAATGGGGTGTGTGTGCCAAAGTCATAGTTCACCCACGGTGCCAGAAGCCCTTGGGCCGGCCCTGATTCAGGGTTTGACAGAGGAGCGTTGCCTCGCCCATGGAGGGGAGGGGACAGGTCCTATCACATTCAGGCCCTCTCCTGTTCGTTCCCCTGAGCAACACAGGACTCGGGGTTCATCCCAGAGAATGCTGTTCACTGCACACAGCTGGGGGGCTGGCCCTGTGGTGGTCACCTGCGAAAGCCGACGTCCTCACCCCATAGCCAGGGATGGGGCTGGCTGGCTGGTGAGTCGGGGAGACTCCTCACTGACTGTGAAGGGATTCTGAGCAGAAATTCCCCTGCTGTGACCCATAGGATCGGGGCCAAACTTTCCCCACCTGTGGATCCCTGGTTTCTCGGGTCGTAGAGACCGACAGAAAAGCTGGCGATAGACATCAGGCAGAGAGCCACCTGATGGAGGCAGAACTTCAGCCTTGCTCTGCAGGGGTCTGTAGAACCGGGCTCCCCAATTCTTAGAGGGACCTTTGGGTGCTACTTTAATCCAAGGTTAACGAGGTCACCACCAAGCTGTAGCACCCCCTCCTGGTTCATTGGCAGCAGCAGCGGTTCAACAGGCCCGTTTGCAGCAAACTGCAGCATGGAACGGCATCTGCAGGGTGTCCCAGACAGCAGGTGTTTTGCTGCCAAGGGAGATGTCTGGCACGTGCATATTAGACAGGGGAGGGGAAGGGAACTGAGCTGTAGCTCGGTGATGTGACATCCTGGGAACACAAGGAATAAGGCTCTTTCCTCTGTTTCCTGTCCTCGCTCGGGGCGGGTAGAGTTGGGGTTGTTAAATAGCTGCAGTTAAACCCCAGAGGCAGCTGCATTCCAGAAACAGGTGGGATGCCCAGTAGGGATGTAATAGTGTCGTCAATTCACCGATTAACTGATAAGCAAAAGCGTATAGGTTAATGCTATAGACCACACCCCGCCATTAAATTTTTTAGCAGACTGGCCAGCAGCCTGGCTCAGTCCCAGGTTGTGCCGGGTCCGGGACCTACCCCTGCTGCGGCTCTGCATTTAAAGTGTCTTAGGAGCCAGGTGGGCAGGCATTCTGGCTTGTGCCGGGTCCAGGAGCCCAGGCCCCTCCCTGGCAGGGGCTACTGCCACCCCGCACTGCTGCTTCCTTATCAGAGGCAGCAGCACAGGGCGAGAGGCAGCCGATCCGCGAGGGGCTGGTTTTTAAACTGGCTCCCTTCGCAGACCAGCTCCTACCTGGCACCCCACGCTGCTGCCTCTGATACAGAGGCAGCAGCACTTGGAGTGGCAGGGGGCTCCTCAGGAGTGTGGCCAGAGAGCCCTGGCTACCAGCCCCGCCCCCGGCACTAGAGAATAGTCGACTAACTGATAAGAATTCATGAGGTTACATAAGAACATAAAAACGGCCAGACTGGGTCAGACCAAAGGTCCATCCAGCCCAGTGTCCTGTCTGCCCACAGTGGCCCATGCCCGGTGCCCCAGAGGGAACACAACAGGTAATCCTCACGTGATCCCTCCCCTGTCACCCACTTCCAGACAACAGAGGCCTGGGACACCGTTCCTATCCATCCTGGCTAATAGCCGTTGATGGGCCTAACCTCCATGAATCTATCTACCTCTTTTTTGAACCCTGATAAAGTCCTGGCCTTCACCACATCTTTTGGCAAGGAGTTCCACAGATGGACTGTGTGCTGAATGAAGAAAAACTTCCTTCTGTTTGTTTTAAACCTGCTGCCTATTAATTTCAATTAACCGATATTTAACATCCCTAATCCCCATATACGTGCTCAAGAGGCTATGGCAAACAACAGAGGGCTTGCAAAACTTACCACTTACTGACAGGATTTTGGGATGCAGGGCTCAGAACAATGGAGTTCAACTCCTGTTTTGCCCTGACTATTGGAGATGGGTGGGGCTGTGCAGTTTTCCCAGGTTTTCCTCCACGATGGCCAGCTCAGGGCCTGCACCGGGATTATCAGCTTCATGGCTGGTGTTTTGTGTTCATTCCACCACTGCTGCCTGGGAAAAGCAGCAGCAGAAGAGGCGGTGCTGCCCGTCTGCAGACTCAGGAAGACAGCACCACAGCAGGCCCCATGGCATCGCTGCGTCAAAGGCCACGCCCTCCACTTGGGCTCTGTTTACACTGGGCATAAGTGAACGTTTATACCCCCTCATAGCCGACTTTCTTCCACCCCTTTGTAATCATTGAAAACAGGGATTAAAAAATCCCCTGACAGCCTTTGCAACCCGAACACAGCAGCAGCAAGAACCCGCAAGTGAAACAGATGTGGCCAGTTCTCCTTGTCCAGGCCCAGAGAAACGCAAGTGACAAGCCAGGGAGAAGCAGACGGTCAAGCCGAAAGGGCCGCTGTCGGTTTAAGAGGCATGGCCAACGCCCCCTCGTCTCCCTGCGGGAGAACGGCAGCAACGCGCTCCCCCTGGCAAACCCTGGCTCTCCGGGATCTCAGCTTTTCATTCAAAGATCTCAAGCCTGGTGTGGCTGCGAGTGCTGGGGAGAAACACTCAGCTCCGGTGGGCGAGGCTGACGGAGGCAGAGATGAGGCTGCACAGTGGCTCTGAGGTGCGAGCTGCCCCCTCCCTCTCCCTGGGCAGCAGACGCGGATGCCCAGGGATCGTCCGACAGGGGAGAGAAGTCCTGGGTGTGCATCGTTTTTTGTGAGCGGAGGCTCATTTGACATCCACCTGCGTGCTGCTCGGGAGCACGCCAGCTCACCAGCCCCATGGCGCTACCGCAAGGACGGGCCCAAGTCATAAAGAACCAAGCTGGGGGGTTTCCGATCTGGGCTGCTATGTTCTGAGCCCCCCTGCCCCCATCTGGGTTTGGATCTGAGGCTTTGGTCCCGCCCGTCTAGTTCCCAGGTGTTTTATTTTCTGGGGGAAGGGCACCAGGGACTCAGCCCAGGTAGTCTCGGGGTTGGGGGCACAGCCGGGTTTCAGCAGGTCCCCACCAGCCTCCCTGGGCTCATGACGCGGTAGGAGGGGGCTGCCCGGCTGCGTAACGCGGTTCGGAATGGCCCCAGTATGGAAAAGGCTGAGATGCGCCAGCTCAGGCAGTCACGCACCCAGAAAGCCGGCGTCTTTGTTCACACCTTGTACAAACTCCCCTTAGCAGAGCCGGGCAGTCACAGGCGAGCTGCCGGCTACTCCTCTCTTGCGCGGGCACTGGCGCGCCTCCGGGGCCAGCCAGATAGGAGCAAGCCAGAGCTGAGGCTGGCACAGAGCGCTAGCAGCTGCTATGGAAACAGGTGAAGGGACTCAGGAAGTGAAAGCCACGAGGTCTGTACCCCAAGCGGGGGGGGGGCTGCTCTTACCCCTTCCTTCCTCAGCAGCCAGCTGTCTCCCCACCCAGACCCATTCCCAGCTACAACTAGGTCACCCACCATCCCCCCCTTTCCTGTTGCATCCACAAGAAACAGCCACCCTTGCTGCTGCAGGTCTGCAGTGCCCCTCCCCGGCCCGGGGCGCTGCTGAGGCCCAGGCTGGAAGCCTGGCTGCAGGGTAAGGAAACACAAACCCCCCACTGCCCATGGGGAAACCCAGGGCAAAATTCTGGGTGAGCAACTAGAGTGTCTGGCTCAGGCCACCCCCAACGATCATCTCCCCAGACCAGTCCCCTGGCTTCCCAGAATCTAGAGAACATATGGGCAAGGTACTGGTGCCTCCAGGAAAACCCGCCCCCCACCGCCACACCTGAGAAACATTGGCCCTTGCAAGTTTCGTTCCAATTTAGCCCATGCACACCCTTGGCCTGCACAACGAGGGTCTTGATCTCAGGTGGGGCGAGCACAAGTAATAATAATGCAAGACAGGGCCCAGTTTGGGCTCCCCTGTGTGACCCACAAAACTCACCCAGAGCCCCCCAGGGCACCTAAGCTCTGCGCTTAAGCATCTGCAGTAAAACATTCCCCCCAGAGCAGGTTGCAAACCCAAGGGGAGACAGGTGTGTGGCCACTAAGTCCCAGGCAGGTCCCGATCGGATAGGCGTGCTTAGAGCAGTGAGGGGCGACCGAGGCCAGGGAGTGGTTCATGTGAGTCGCCTCCTTCCTCTCCATGGCCGCAGGATCGTTGTGACCACGACGCTGGCCCGGGACAGGGCAGTTTGCTTACTGCACCGGCGTACCTAGAATGTGCGGGCGGTGCCAATTGCCAACATGGACGGAAACCAGCAGACTCTGTCAACCCTGCGCATGGGCAGCAGCACACAAACTGTCTCGTGGGGCTCAGCTAGAACCCCAATGGGCTGCAGGTTGCCCACCGCTGGCTTGGAGGCTGCCTCCAAGGTGGGATCCTGTGCCAAGCCTGGCCAGAGGGGGAGGGCCTTGTGCTCACCCTCTACCGCTGAGCCCAGGGGTGGGACTGACTCTAGTCCCGCCAGTAACACTTGTCCCTGGGAGAGCTGGGGTGGGAGAGGTGTGATAGGGCCCCCCCCGTGAGGTTGAGAGGTGGGGGGAGGCCGCCCGTGTTTGGCTAGGGAACCTCGGGGGCTTTGGGAATCCCGGAGCAGCCCCATGACGCCCAGCATTGCAATGCACAAGGCCTTCATGGCTCCCCCAAGCAACTAGCCCAAGGTTGCAAAGAGAGTCGGTAGCGGAGCAGGAAATGGAGGGCTGTAGGCACTGGACTCCTGTCCCTTTGCCCTCCGCTGTTTGAGCCCTGCCAGCGACAGCTCAGCTGGCCCCGACACCTCACATCTGAAATAAACATCAGTGTGTGCTCCCCCCCAAAAGGAAACCAAAACACCATCTTTGTGGCTCCTAAAGCATCCGGGAAGGAGACCGGCACAAGAGCTGCTGGGCCTGATTTTCAGAAGCGCCGGCTGCCGAGCACTTGCCCTCCAAGGGGAGCTGATGGTGCAGGGGGCCACACGACCAAGCTTAGAGCTGGGTGGGAAATCTCATCACGCCCAGAGGAGGAGACACACGATTAGAATCCAGGGAGGAAACAACAGGACTCTGTGTGCAAGGGGCAGGAAGGAGGCTGCTAGGCAGGGAGGGAGGGTGGGTCGGGCATGGGCTGCCACGCCGAGGGTTGACAGGGGTGCAGACCAGCGGCAGAGGAGGGGCCCACAGTTGACAATGCGGCGATCCAGCTCCCTGGATGTGCAGTTTCCCGGGGCATCAGTCAGCCTTGCCAGGAGCAGTTCCTTGCCCCCCTGGCCCAAAAGCATCCAGCTCCCCCTGGCTGCAGAATAAGAGCCCGATCCACTTCCATTTACCCTACAGTCGCTCGTCTGGTCAATTTCCCCCGTTAGACAATCTCTAGCATGGACATAATGGTCTGCTCTCTATTTGAGAGAGTCTGTCTGTCTGTCCAAGAACTCCTCCTAAAGGTCAGAGCCAGGACCACCACAGTCGGGAGGCAGCTTCCTCTTGTCATAACACAAAGCCAGGGCTGGGCCAGGACATCGGGACATGACTGGAATGGGACTGCGGCTCAGAAAGCCACCCAGAAAAGAGACAGAATCAAGGCAGGTGAAAGGAGCTGCCTGGGGGTGCCTCCCCCCTCAGGACTGCCCCAGTCCCCAGCCTCCCATGCCCCAGGTGCCTTTTCAACAGTGATGATTCAGCCACTGCCCTAGGCAACTTATTCCAGTGGCAGGAAGTTTTTCCTAATGTCCAACCTAAACCTCCTTTGCCGGTAGCAGGCTCCCCAGGGCTGGGGGCCATCGGCAAAAGGTGCTGCGAGGGCCTCGTTGCCCAGTTCCTCTGGGACGGGTGTTCACCAGACAACGTGGAGCCCGACAAGTACCAAGGCAGGATCAAATGGGCTCCCCCTTTCCTCCAGCTGCTGGCTCAACCCCTGAGCAAGTTAGAGCAGCCCCAAGGTTGCTCCTACTTTGTGGTAGCACGGACAAAGCCAAAGTGTCATACGCTGGCCATGCATCCTCAGGCCACGTGGCTCAGAGCCACTCCTAACTCCACGGTGGGGGCTTACGGCTGCAAAGGGACCGCTGGGGAATCCCGCCAGCCTGTACAGCTGCAAGAGAGGAACCCAAGCCCACTGTGAACAGGGGCTACTTTGGAGGCGAGCAGCCCCCTCCTGCAGCAGCCTTAGCCCCCTGCGGTTCCTGGTTGACCTGCCAAATCCCTAGTCAGAATTGACATTTGGGGGAATTTTTGTCCCATGGAAAATTTTGGCTTTTTGTTCCAATTCTCAAAGAAAACAAATGTGAAGGCACTAGCATTTTCTGCAGCAGAGAGATTCCCTTTTGCTAGTCGGCTCTAAACATCTGCTGTGTCTACACTAGGGCTTTTGCTGGTACAAACACGTCGTTAAAAATCCCATCCCCCAACCAGCATCGCTCTGCTAGCAAAAGTTCTAGCGCTGCCCCTCCCCCCCGCCCCCGCGCCTCTCTCGGTTTCCACGTTGCTGGCTTCAGACAAGCCCCCGTTTGTAGCCTGGGTGCAGCTGGGCTGACAAGCAACAGAATCCCACGCAGGGATGTCCCACCAGCTCACACGTTCCAGGCACGTCACCCTCCCACAGGCAGGAAAGGCTGCGGCCGGGAGAGGAAGTCACTCGCTCGGCTTTCATCAGGGCTGGCCTCCTCCGGAAGCAGAGTCCAGGCAGGTCCCAGGGTGCCTCCAAGACATCACGACCTGCCTCGAAAAATAAGGAGCTCGGGGCTCTGCATTTCTGGAGCCGTAGTTTGACAGCACCTGAGAAGTCAGTAAATGTCATAGCCCCCTCCCCTGCCATTGTCCAGATGGGGAAACTGAGGCACATTGATTTGCTCAAGATCCTACCGTGGGATCAAAGTCAGGAACAGACCCCAGGACTCTGGCTCCCAGTCCACTGCTCTAACCACTAGACTTGCACCCAGAAAGCAGAGAGAGGGAGGGACTGTAAAACAAGGGCCCAAGGCGGCCAAGCAGAGAGCTGGTTTTCTAACCAGGCTCTGAGGCTTCCTGGCTGCTGGGGGGATGGGACCAGAGCCAAGCAGTCCATCTAACCCCTGCATACCGAGGCACCAGGACAGGGGGTGGGTGCCTGGTCGATCCATCGTCAAGGAAAAATTCGGCTCCATTGCTGCAGGTTCCAGCTGCAGCGTTAGTTCTCCCCAGCAGCAGGGTCCGGAGGTGCCCGCCAACACCTATGCCAGGATGGCAAACACGGCTCCTCCTTGCCCACGGCTGGGGGGATCTGGAGTCCCAGTTCAGGGTGGAGAGGCAACGGGCTGGGGCAGTTCTTTAACCCAAAGCCAGGGATGGATTTGAGTGGCTAGTTTCACCTTGTCAGCCACCGGCCCCGGGGCAAAGCAAGTGCCCAACACCGACTGATCTGCACTCAGCTGGCCCTGAGATCACCGACTGCACAGGGAGCAGGACAATGGTGGCATCACCAGCCCTCATGAGCCTGTCACCAGGCCTGGTCCTGCGTGTCATCTGAAGGTTCTCAAAGCCCCAGCTCCTGGAGTCCTGGGAATTTTGGCTTTTGTGTGGGCAGGGCCTCAGCCGGGCAAATTGTCCCAGCCCCACCAGAGGAGGTGCTGCGCCCCCCGGGGTCGCTAGCTTGCTGGGGACAATAAGAGTGGCACGCAGCCTAAAAGCAGATACAGTGAACCCCAAATGGTTTTTATAGAGGAAAATAACTCATGACTTTTGGAGCCGGCAAAGCTGCAGTGGCACCTTCGACACCAGACTCCTGCCCAGCTGGGACATTCAGAGCGTCACGCACCCCAGGGTGGGCCCAACCCCAAGGGAGACCCCGAACCAGCAGGAGGGGCTAAGAACCTGCACATGCCCAGCTGCTGTGTTGGAACCGTGCAGGTAGCCTGACACTTGTACCCTCATTTACATAGCCATTTGCATTAAAAATGAACTCCCAGTGCCCTGCCCTGCTCTCTTCCCTGAGGAAGGAGCAGATAGCCCAGGTCTGTGTACGCAGAGCCCACAGCCTGCCTCCCAGCCCTGGCTCTGTGCCCGAGCCAGACGGGATCTCGGGCTGCTCTAGGCTCTCCTACCCTCAGCGCAATCCCCAGTGTGTCAGCCAGGGCCAGATTAAGGGGGGGCCACTAGCCGGGCAGCTGCCCGGGGTGCCAACCTATGGGGGGTGCCTCATGGCAGCTGTAAGGGGCATGGCGCCATGTGCCCAATTGCAACTGTAAGGTGCACCAGGGGCAGGGCCGCACACGCGCCATGCACCCAGGAGCGGAGCCGTGCATGTGTTGCACGCCCGCTGCGCAGGAATGGCTCGAGCCAGCCCAGGTGTCAGCCACCCGTGGGGAGAGGCTGCAGCGATTACCGCCTTGGAGGGCAGGGCTGCTCGGGAATTGCAAAGCGCCCCAGGCACTGGTTGGAGGCTCAGGGCAGGAGGGGTGTCACTGAAATCCAGGCACTTGGAAAGAAGAGCACCAAGAGCCTTGCAGCTCGTCACCTTTGTTGTCCCAGTGCAGCGACAGGAGACGGGGAACCCTGCAGGCCACCAGCGCTATCCAGGGCAGGGAGAGTCACTGGCTGGAGCTCCCCACTGCAGGGAGTCCGAATTCACCAAGCCAGGGCTTGAACTCAGCCCCCCAAGCCATCAGAGAATCATGGAGGGAACCTTGAGAGGTTTTCCAGTCCAGCCCCTGCACGCCTGGCAGGGCCAAGCACTGTCTAGACCATCCCTGACAGGTGTCTGTCCAACCTGCTCTTAAATATCTCCAGAGATGGAGATTTCACAACCCCCCTAGGCAATTTGGTCCAGTGTTTAACAGGCAGGAAGTTAAGTTTTTCCTAATGGCCGACTGTAACATGGCAGGACTCGGCCACAGCACCCCCTGCTGGTCACTCAGAGAATCAGCTCTTCAGCCCTGGAGCACCCCCTGCTGGCTGCCATCACACTTGCTGTCTTCACTGCTTTGTGTTAGGACCCAGGTCCCTCCCAGACCATGGCAGCCTCCCCTCTGGGTACTGCCCCCCAGCAGGGCCCTCCCCCTCAGGAACCCCCAACCTTCTACACCCACCTTGCCTCAGTGACCCACGGCCAGTCTTCATCTAGCCCCTGCCTCAGGGGCAAACTGCCATCTGAAATGGCAACTCACCATTGGCCAGGGGGCATGGACCTGCTGCCTTTGCCTGCCCCTCTGGTACCCTGCTTCAGGCCCTGCAGGCCAGGAGTTTGCCTGGCCAGAGCTTCCCTCAGCCCTGCTCTGTCTCAGGAAGCCTCCAGCTTCCCTAGCAGCCAGGTCCTTCCTACTCCCCAGCTGGAACAAGAGTGAGTCTCCATCACTCCAGGAGCCCTTATTTATACAGCCCCAGCTGGGCCCTGATTGGCTGCCTTTGACTCACTCAGCAGCTGGCTCCACCACCCCAGCCCTCTCCCAGGGCCAGGTTTTAACCATTAAAGAGCCAGTGCAGGGCAGATGCCCCATCACACCAACCTAAACCTCCCTTGCTGCAATTTAAGCCTATTGCTTCTTGTCCTGTCATTGGACATTTATGAGAACAATTTTCCTCCCTCCTCCTTGGAACAATCTTTTAGATACTTGAAAGCTGCTACCATGTCCCCTCTCAGTCTTCTCTTTTCCAGACTAAACAAACCCAATTGTTTCAGTCTTCCCTCATAGGTCATGCTTGCTAGACCTTTAATCATTTTTGTTGCTGTTTTCTGGACCTTCTCCAATTTGTCCACATCTTTCCTGAAATGTGGTGCCCAGAACTGGACACAATACTCCAGCTGAGGCCTAATCAGCGCAGAGCAGAAGAATGACTTCTCATGTCTTGCTCACAAGACTCCTGTTCGTGCAGCCCAGAATCACGTTTGCTTTTTTTGCAGCAGTGTTCCACTGTTGACTCATATTTAGCTTGTGGCCTGCTATGACCCCTTGGATCCTTTTCTGCAGAACTCCTTCCTAGACAGTCACTTCCCTTTCTGTGTGTGTGAAACGGATTGTTCCTCCCTAAGTGGAGCACTTTGCATTTGTCCTTATTGAATTTCATGCTATTTACCTCAGACCATTTCTCCAGTTTGTCCAGATCAGTTTGAATTATGACTCTGTCCTCCAAGGCACTTGCAACCCCTCCCAGCTTGGTATTGTCTGCTCACCGTATAAGTATACTCTCTATGCCATTATCTAAATCGTTGATGACGATATTGAACAGAACTGGTCCCAAAACTGATCCCTGTGGAATCCCACTTGTTATGCCCTTCCAGCATAACTGTGAACCACTGATAATTACTCTCTGGGAACAGTTATACAACCAGTTATGCGCCCACCTTAGAGTAGCTCCATCTAGGTTGTTAATGAGAAGCTCATGCAAGACCATCTCAAATATCTTACTAAAGTCTAGATATACCACATCTGCCACTTCTCCCTTTTCCATAAGGCTTGGTATCCTGTCAAAGAAAGCAGTCAGGATGGTTTGACATGATTTGTTCTTGACAAAGCCATGGTGACTGTTACTTATCACCTTATTATCTTCCAGATGTTTGCAAACGGATTCCTTAATTATCTTCTCCATTATCTTTCCTGGCACAGAAGTCAAGCTGACTGGTCTGTAGTTTCCTGGGTTGTCCTTATTTCCCTTTTTATAGATGGGTACTAGATGTGCCCTTTTCCTGTCTCCTGGAATCTCTCCCACCTTCCATGACTTTTCAAAGATGACAGCTAATGGCTCGGATTGCGGAGACACACTGTATGAGTGTCTCATACTCCTAGCTCCATCCTAAGGTGGCTATACTACATACGTAATGGTGAAACACTGTTATAACTGTTATAACTCTGTCTCTCTTAGTAGGGTGGCAAGAGTGCCCATGAAGGGCTGTAATGGCTGCCCTCTACTGGATGGAATCAGTATTCTCATGTGTATATCATAGGCCCTGCAGTGTCAGCAGCAAATGGAGATTTTTCCTTTAATTCAAGGGGCAGAGGCCTGTGCATTTGGTGCTTGATTGAAGTCGATGGGAGCTGGATTGGGCCCCTATAGCAGAAGTATCCTCTTCTTCCCTAGTGATACTGTGACATGCTTAGGTGGATATGGATTATTATTACAATACGTACTTTGACCAAACAATTGTGAGTGCTGTAGCCCTCCTAATGTCTTTAAAGATGTTTAAAGAGCCATTTTCACACTGACATTTTAGCATACTTATTGCCATTACTCATCACACCGTAAAGTATTAATACCAAAATTGCTAAATTCATAAACTTGTTGGGCGAGGAGGACTTTTAAAATTACATATATTTACAGTGCCTGATATACTGGTGGCCTGATCTCTTAAATGTGCAATCAGAGAACAAATAGTTACTATAACAAGCCAATGTTAGTTTCACCAGTAATGCAGTTTGTTTGCTTTTTGCATTTCAATCAAAGCAGCCTAGTCAGTTTCCCTTTCTGTTTAAAATCACTTTCACTTCCTGATTCTCTAGCACTTCAGCAAAACTGTCCCCTGCAGCTTGGAAATGAGGCCAAGATCTCATCCCAAGCATTCAAAAGCATAAGACTGACTTGAAAAAAATCTTGAAGAGGAAAGGGTATTTGCTTTGGGGCGGGTGAGAGATCAAGTGTTCAAGCTTTTCTCTGCAGCAATGATGACTAGCAATCTATTTTGTTTTTAAACAAAATCTGAAATTCTCACATAATCCCATGACTCGAGGAGCTGGCACTTCAAGGAAAAAACACCAAATATTGCGAGAGACACACTTTTTTTTAATGCACAAAAGAGGTCATCGAGTCCAGTCCTCTGCCCTCACAGCAGGACCAAGCACAGTCTAGATTATCCCTGACAGGTGTCTTTGGTTTACTGGTTTGTCAGCCCTGTGGATCAGTGTTTAACACCCCTTCCCCCCCCGTGTTGCCCCAGCTATTGGAGGACTCACCTTCCTTCCCTCCTCACAAGGGCTCATCCCAGCATCAGCGCTCAAGCCCTGGACCCTCGAACAAGCCTAGAGATCAGGGCAGAGAGCAGGCCCTGCATGGCTGGGGGGCCCAGCTGTCTCCTTGGCTCTATACTACAGCTTCCCCGGCCCCCCCCCCCTTCACTGCAGAGCTGGAGTCCAGTGGGGGGAGGATGGAGATAGGCTGGACTGGATGGCACTCCTCACTTTGCAGGCAGCCGGGGCGGTGTTCCTTGCAGCTCAGCCTACGCGCAGGGCAGGGGCACAGCTGATGCGCCTGGGCTGGAGCATCGCTGGTGCCCGGGATGCGCACAGAGCCTTGGTGGAGGCCTCACTGGCTCTTGCATAGAGTCAACCTCCCGCCCCATGTCCCCCTCCCAGAGACTTCTCCCCCAGAGCAGCCAATCATGTCATTCCTCCTGCCCCGTCAGCGGGAGGCTGCTCCCTGCACTTGGTGCCCACAGGGGCGGGTCCCACCTGTAGCAATCGGCCCCCAGGGGAGGCAGCCCCGCAGCCTGCTAGCTCGCCGCTGCCTTGCCATCCCTTCTCCCAAGCCCCCCGGCCTCCCCCAGACTCTCTTGCTTACGCCCTTCCAATGTCTGGCTCTGAGCGAGGCCTGGCCCAACCCCCAGCGTGGCACTGGCCCTGCACACAGGGGACCCCTTCACGCTGATGGGACCCGCCAGGGACTGCAGCCTGCCTAAGAGCTTCCTACCACACTGCCAACTTTGGCCCCCTCTCCCCGGGCAGGCACTGAGGGAAGAGACCCCCCCGGCAATGCCGTTTCCTAGCAGCGGCAGCCTGCCCCCCATCGAGCACGGGCCAGTGATTCTGCCACTGGGCACGGGGCTGCTAACACGGCCGGGATCTTGGAAGGGAGCGAGGCTTCCGGTTCCCACTGAATTCCAAAAGAGCCAGGCAAATAATTCACCATCACAAAACTCCCCTTCCTGAGCTGGCTGGGGTGTTCCCCAGCAGGACCTCTCCCGTCCCTCCTACTGCCTCTCTGGGCATGTCTAGAGGGCAGAGGAAAACCCACGGGGCCCAGGTCAATTTGCAGTGTAGATGTGTCCTCTCTGGCTTCAGGCCCAGAGGGACCCACCGGATCAGGTCACCAGCGTGAGTCAGCAGAACAGCTCTGCACCCCCTGAACCCCGATGTCCCCTCACAGGCTGGCTCGAGCGCTCCCCCTGCCCCATCTCCCTGGGGTGCCCCGTGGGGCGAGCCAACCTTCCAGTGGCCAGGACCGAGGGGCCTCCCCTCGTGCTGGTCTTGGCTGGCGTGGAGTCCGCGGTGCTCTTCGTCCTAGCTCCTTCCTGGTGAGGGCTGCTGGCAGCCACGTCGGCTTCCCTTCACCGTCCCAGCCTCCAGGCATCTCTCAGGCATAGGATGACAAAGGGAAGCCCACAGGGCGCATGGAAGAGGCCTTTAGCAGAGGGGAACTCGGTGCCCTTCCTCCAAATCCTCCTCGCTCCACGGGCGGGGCAGGGACGGCCGGGCAGAGGCAGCGAAGGGAAGCTGAGCCCAGGGAACAGCAAAAGTGAGGGGAGGGGAGACGGGGCAGGGGGGAAATGAGAGCGACGGTGGGAGAAGGGGAGAAGAAAAGGACACAAGCGGGGGAAGGGAGGGGAGCAGAGAAGCCCCTTTCGGCATCACAGCTGCAAAAGAAAAGAGCAAAGGGCACTAAATCTCGTACTCCCTAGGAACGCACCTGGTGAAAAACATGAGTGAGAGGTTGTTACAATGACGCGTGTGTGTCTGTCTGTCTGATGGGGGGGCACTAAGGGAGGAGATCAGCGCCCGCTGGCAGGAATCTCCCCCCGGCAAAGTGCCGGATGAAGGAGAGAGCCACCACCTCACAGCCTGGCCCCTTGCTAGCGCTCTCCAGGGCTCTGGCCGGGGCTGCAAGCCGGAGAGCTTCGGAAAGCCAAACGTTCCCTTTTCAAAAGCGAAACGCCGGGGGATATCCACCAGCTGCTGGGCACCGGGCAGGCCGAGCACAGCCCTGCCGAGCCGGACACCAGGATCTAGTGACCCCGACACCAAACCCTCGGCGGCTGCTCCTCTGGCCGGGGTGTATCACACTGGCTAAGCCCAGAGACACCTCACTGGCTGCCCAGCGGGCACCTCCCTGTACAAGTAGAACTGTCATTAGAGCCGCGGCCAGAAGGCGCCGCAAACTTCCGCACAGCGAGGGTGGCCAGAGCAAGTGTGGAAAAGCAGGGTGCTTTTCTTTTCCCGGAGGCGATGGGGGGGCGGTTGTGTATAAAACAAAGTCCCTAATAGCAGGACATTGGTCACCCTCTCTGCGATGCCTATTAGGCCTTACTGCTCCCTTGGTGCTTAGTGAATTGTAGGGGCTTGCCGGGCAGTGCCGGGCACAGATCCAAATGGTCTGAGTTTCTCGCATGGGCTCAGCAGGCTTGGAGGGCGGGGCGCTGTCTCTGCAAAGAGGGGGCTTGGGTGTGAGGTTGCCAAGGCTGCCCACTCTCAGAGACCGAAGGGGTGGAAATTATTCAGCCTCGGAACACACACACACACACACACACACACACACACACCGTGCTCCCACACAGATCAGGAGTTGATCTGGTTTCTATGGCGACCAACCAGTTCACTCCCACTCCAGATTGTGCCATTCCACCACCTTGTATGGTGAGCAAGAGGGTAAGGCCCAGAGGCAAAGCTGCCGTGCACTTCAACCATAACTAATGCCGATCTCTAGCTCTTAACTCACACGGTTCATTCATAGATCGCAAAGCACAAGGCCAATCTCATGGTACCACCGGGGAAACCGAGGCACAGGCAGGCAAAGCAACTTGCTTCAACTCACCCAGCAGAGCTGTGGCGGACTCAAAAATAGATCCTGAGTCTGCCCAGTGGTATCTAGAAGGAACCAAGGAGCAGCAGAGTTTTGTCCATTATCTTTTTTAACATAAGGAGTGAATTTACTGCTGGATCAACATGTTCAATAGAATCGCTATGGATAGTAATTCCATGCTCCAAAAATAAGAAATTAGCAGTAGGGATATATTACCGACCACCTGACCAGGACAGGGATACTGACATTGAAATGCTGAGGGAGATTAGAGAGGCTACCAAAACAAAGAACTCTATAATAATGGGGATTTTAATTACCCCCATATTGACTGGATACATGTCACCTCAGGAAGAGAAGCGGAGATAAAATTTCTCAATGGCTTAAATGACTGCTTCTTGGAGCAGCTAGTGCAGGAACCCACAAGGAGAGGCAATTCTCGATTTAGTCCTGAGTGGAGCGCAGGATCAGGTCAGGAAATAACCGTTACAGGACCGCTTGGGAATAGTGACCATAATATAATAACATTCAACATTCCTGTGGTGGGAAGAACACCTCAGCAGACCAGCACCCTGGCATTTAATTTCAAAGGGAATTACACAAAAATGAGGAGGTTAGTTAAACAGAAATTAAAGGCACAGTGACTAGAGCCAAATCCTGCAAGCTGCATGGAAACTTTTAAAGACACCATAATAGAGGCCCAACTTAAATGTATACCCCAAATTAAAAAACATAGCAAGAGACCTAAAAAGAGTCACGTGGCTTAACCACCATGTAAAAGAAGCAGTGAGGACAAAAGGCATCTTTTAAGAAGTGGAAGTCCAATCCTAGTGAGATAAATAGAAAGGAACATAAACACTGTCAAATCAAGTGTAAAAATGTAATAAGAAAAGCAAAAAAGATTTTGAGGAACAGCTAGCCAAAAACTCAAAAGAAATAACAAAATGTTTTTAAGTACATTAGAAGCAGGAAGCCTGCTAAAAAACCTGTGGGTCCCTAGACGATCGAACTATAAAAGGCGCAATCAAGGACGATAAAGCCATTGCGGAGAAACTAAATGATTTCTTTGCTTCAGTCTTCACGGCTGAGGATGTTGGGAGATTCCCAAATCTGCACCGTCCTTTGTGGGTAATGAATCTGAGGAACTGTCCCGGATTGAAGTGTCATTAGAGGAGGTTTTGGAACAAATAGAAAAACTTAATGTTAACAAATCTCCGGGACCGGATGGCATTCATCCAAGGGTTCTAAAAAGAACTCAAATGGGAAATTGCTGAACTATTATCTGTGGTTTGTAACCTATCCCTTAAATCGGCTTCCGTACCTAATGACTGGAAGGTAGCCAACGTGACACCAATATTTAAAAAGGGCTCTAGAGCGATCCGGGCAATTACAGACCGGTAAGTCTAACTTCAGTACCGGGCAAATTAGTGAAACAATAGTAAAGAATAAAATTGTGAAGCATGTAGAAGAACATAATTTGTTGGACAAAAGTCAACATGGGTTCTGTAAAGAAATCCTGTCTTACTAATCTATTAGAGTTCTTTGAAGGGTTAACAAACATGCGGACAAGGGGATCCAGTAGATATAGTATACTTAGATTTCCAGAAAGCCTTTGACAAGGTCCCTCACCAAAGGCTCTTGTGTAAATTACATGGCCATGGGATAAGAGGAAGGTCCTTTCTTGGATTGAGAACTGGTTAAAAGACAGGAAACAAAGGGTAGGAATAAATGGTAAATTTTCAGAATGGAGAGGGTAACTAGTGGTGTCCCCAAGGGTCAGTCCTAGGACCAATCCTGTTCAACTTATTCATAAATGATCTGGAGAAAGGGTAAGCAGTGAGGTGGTAAAGTTTGCGGATGATACCAAACTGTTTAGGATAGTCAAGACAGAAGCAGACTGTAAGGGACTCCAAGAAGATCTCACCAAACTGAGTGATTGGGCAACAAAATGGCAAATGAAATTTAATGTGGATAAGTGTAAAGTAATGCACATTGGGAAAAATAACCCCAACTATACGTACAGTATGATGGGGCTAATTTAACTACGACAAATCAGGAAAGAGATCTTGGAGTTATAGTGGACAGTTCTCTGAAAACTTCCACACAGTGTGCAGCGGTCAAAAAGGCAAATAGGATGCTAGGTATTATTAAGAAAGGGATAGAAAATAAGACCGGAATATCTTACCCCTGTATAAAACTATGAGTACGCCCACATCTTGAATACTGTGTACAGATGTGGTCTCCTCACCTCAAAAAGATATTTTGGCCTTGGAAAGGGTTCAGAAAGAGCAACTAAAATGATTAGGGGTTTGGAACGGGTCCCATATGAGGAGAGGTTAAGCGACTGGGACTTTTCAGTTTAGAAAAGAGGAGACTGAGGGGATATGATAGAGGTGTATAAAATCATGAGTGGTGTGGAGAGGGCCGATAAAGAAAAGTTATTTATTAGTTCCTAAATAGAAGAACTAGAGGACACCAAATGAAATTAATGGGTAGCAGGTTTAAAACTAATAAAAGAAAGTTCTTCTTCACACAGCGTGTAGTCAGCATGTGGAACTCCTTGCCAGAGGAGGCTGTGAAGGCTAGGACTATAACAGAGTTTAAAGAGAAGCTAGATAATTTCATGGAGTTAGGTCCATAAAGGCTATTAGCCAGGGGATAAAATGGTGTCCTTGGCCTCTGTTTGACAGAGGCTGAGAGGATGGCAGGAGACAAAGCGCTTGATCATTGTCTTTGGTCCACCCCCTCTGGGGCACCTGATGCTGGCCACTGTCGGCAGACAGGATACTGGGCTAGATGGACCTTTGGTCTGACCCGGTACGGCCGTTCTTATGTTCTTATGTTCTTATGTTATGTTCTTATGTTCTTATGGCAACATGTGCTGGGCTGGGCTGGGCTGGGCTTGCCGGAGCCCGGGTCCGGTTTACAGAGGGACGCAGCAGGAGAAGGAAGAGCTAACATACACCCAGAGCTCTGAGCCAGGCAAAATTTTGTCACAGCAGAGTTATTTTGATGTTAAAAGAAAAAGTTTTTAGAAGCAGGAAACAAAAATGACTGCAGGTTTTTTTCCTCTTTGTCAATTTTCCATTGTTTGGCTAAAACAAACCATATTGTTCAGTCTCCGTGCAAATCGGGAGTGTTCGTTTCCTTTTGGTTTTCCAAAAGTAAAAAAAAAAAAGTTTCCTTTTTCACTTTTCACTTTTTGTTTTTTTGGGCGTTGCCCGCCTTTTTCTCCCTCCCCCAATCAACCTATGCTTGGTTTTCAGAAAAAAAAACCCAATATTTTCACTTCGTTTCGTGTCATGCTGGTTTCTCGAAACATCGGGAAATGCAACAAAAAGTTGCGACTGAAAAGAAGTGTTCACCTCTTTCAAAATCCTCCATGGAAAGTATGGCCCTGGTTTTGGCTAGCCCTCATCTCCATCTTCAGCTCCCCTGCCCCTGCTGGCAGCCCCATGGCCTGAGGGACAGAGGTACTGCACCACAGTAATGCAGCCTTTCTAGCCCTGCTTCCTGCTGCTTTATTACTGATCTGGGGACTGTAACCCCTTCCCCCGTCCCTTCTCGCCTATGCGACTCACTGCCTTTCCGGAGGGCGGACCTCACAACCCCCGTACGGCAGCGTTCCTTGTAAATTGGGTGCTTGTGTGGGGGAGATTCTAATGCCACCCAGCTGATTAACAGACTACAGAGGTAGGTGTTGCGTTTCTATTGGTGGTGCACATTCGCACGTGCCTCGGTGCACATCAACATTTATTCCGCACATGGATGGAAAAAAATCTGCGCTTGAATGGAAAAGATTAGCCGGCACATTGCAGCATGGGACCACCAAAGGGCATTAACTCTGCCCCAGGTGGGGGGAAACTGAGGCACAGAGCGGGAGGCTGCTTCCCCGCGAGCCAGCCACAGAGGTGGGAATGGCTCCCTGCTCTCTGGCGTGGCTGACTGCCTGGGCCTGAGCAGCGGGACCACCTCGGAGCGACGGCGGGATCAAGCCAGCGGCAGCAGGGGGAGCGGGGCTCTTGCAGACTGGCTGGGCCGCGGGAACAGGGCGCGGCCTGGCCACCTGCTCTCAATCACACTTCGCTCACAGCACACGTCTGCCTGGAGCCATGGGGCCGCATCCCTGAGCCACTGGGAGCCAGGCTGGGGGACCCAGGCCTCCGCGGGGAGGCGAGGGGCTCGGAGGCTCATATCACCACGCTGGGGCCTGGACCTCCCTGCCAAGCCGAATGGGCATGGAGCCAGGCAGGATCGGGGGCGCCTCTGCCCCACCTTGTAAACCCTGCCTGGCCCATTATTGGAGCTAACTCCCAAGGGCCAAGCAAAGGCAGCAGCCTGGAGCATCTCTGCAGAACATACAGGGCTGCCTCTTTGTAGAGAGGGCCAATTGGCTGTTCCAGTCCCCACCCCCCAGCTGCTGCCCAATTCCACCCGCTGGTCTCCCTGGGCATGCGGCTGCCAGGCTAGAAATCAGCTCCGGGCCACTAGCCATTGCTTGGCCCCTCCTCGACAGCCCTGTTCTCAACCAGCCGTTTCCCTCCTCTCCCTCAGCAAGGAGGGCAGTGCTGGGAGACCAACCCTCCCGCCCAGGCTAGGGGTGGTGGCTGTTGGCAGGGGCACATCGGTGCCGCTAACGCTGGCGAAATAAAGCTGGGCCGCTCCCCCAACTCATATCCTTTGGGGTCCCATTCGCGGGCGGGGGGAGCAGCCTGGCTTTGCACTGAGCCCTGCAGTCACCGATCAACCTCGCTCAGCCGCCAGGCCGTGCCAACCCGCCAAGTGCAGATCAGAGCAATGCCGTGCATGCTGGGCGCCCAGCTGCCTGCCCAGGAGAGCAAACAGCTCCCCCCGCCCCACCAAAACGGCTTCGCTTGATCCAGCTGATCCGGACAGCGACTCGCGCCGGGGCCAGGGACTCGGGGGAGGCTGCACTTGACTTATATCCCACCGTGCGCTGGGCTTCCCAAGCCGCCCTGCCCCTGCCATCCAGCTCGGGAAACCCAACCAGCACTGCTGCCCGCTCGCTGCCCACCCGAGGCAGCTGCTCTCCCAGGACTCCGTGCACAAACCTGGACCCCGCAGCCTTGGGGCAGCCCAGACTTCAGCCGCCAGCTTGCAGTGGGGAGGCCAGGTGGGTTTTCTCCTCTTCCTTTTCTCTCCCTCTTCACCTGGCACCGTGCAGAACCCGTCACCCATTCCCCCCTTCCTCCCCTTGGCTGGGTCTCCTCTCCCCAGCCTGAGTCCCTGCTGGAATCCCTCCCCCGGCCCTTTTATACCTTCTTGGTGCATATGATGAGCACGTGAAAACCTCAGCCAGGAAAGAAAGAAAGCTCCTTAAGAGGCCGTAATTCAGTTTCCTGGGTCCCATGACCAGGCTGGGCCTGTGAACCGGGTCTCATGACTGTGGCTGTCCCGAGCCATCAAAGGGTTCATTTATACTCTGCGCTAACCTAACGGGGGAATTAAAACCTCCCTGCTGGATGTTTCACTGGCCATGGCGAAGCCTGTTACACTCTTCCAGCAGCCCCGACCCCCGGCCAGCCCCCGCCTCATGGGGAGCACCCGGGCAGAGGTGGGTGGGGGATGACTGACGCCTGTCAGCTGGCCAGGCCTACGCCATGCACATCCACCCCCTGGCCTGGGAATGGCCCAGGCATAACCCAGCAGTGAGCAGAGGCAGGGTACATGGGACCCTGGTCGGGACGGAGAAACTGAGTCAGCCCAGGGGGGTAAGGAGTCCAGGGAGAGGCAGCCGCAGGGAGGGTGAGATGTGTCCAGCCTCCACCCGCCCCATGCACAAGCAAAGCAAACAGCTGCCTGGTACCCCAGCCCCCCGGCCGCAGGTTCCTCCTCTGGTGGGCGGAGGGTGGAAGGGCCCTGCTAGGCTGACCCCAAGTCCTGCCTCTGCACTCCAGGCACCGGGGCTGTCCCTGCTCACCGTGAGACGCCATGGGCCAGCCCCCCCCCCGGCCGCACACTCAGGTCCTAGATGAATCAAGGTAGAGCACACCCCGGACGGGACCACGGGGGACTGCTCAGATGTGGGGAGCAGCGCCTGCACCCACACTCATAAGAACATAAGAATGGCCACACTGGGTCAGACCAAAGGTCCATCCAGCCCAGTACCCTGTCTGCCGATAATGGCCAATGCCAGGTGTCCCAGAGGGAGTGAATCGAACAGGTAATGATCAAGCGATCTCTCTCCTGCCATCCATCTCCACCCTCTGACAAACAGAAACTAAAGGACACCATTCCTTACCCAGACTGGCTAAGAGCCATTAATGGACTTAACCTCCATGAATTTATCTAGTTCTCTTTTAAACCCTGTTATAGACCTAGCCTTCACAACCTCCTCAGGCAAGGAGTTCCACAGGTTGACTATGCACTGTATGAAGAACTTCCTTTTATTTGTTTTAAACCTGATGCCTATTAGTTTCACTTGGTGGCCCCCAGTTCTTATATTATGGGAACAAGTAAATAACTTTTCCTTATTCACTTTCTCCACACCACTCATGATTTTATAGACCTCTATCCTATCCCCCCTTAGACTCCTCTTTTCCAAGCTGAAAAGTCCCAGTCTCTAATCTGTCCTTGTATGGGACCCGTTCCAAACCCCTCAGCATTTTAGTTGCCCTTCTCTGAACCACGCTCAGACCTCCCCATCTCTTCACCAATGCATCCGGGGCCAGGTCGGGGGGGCCAGGCTGCCTAAAGCATCTAGCGAGCACCCTGGTACAGTTCAGATCCTCCCAGGTTCTTAGACACCCCCCTAAACAGAACATACAAGCAGTACCCGGGAGGGCTGTTCTGCGGCTAGACCAGGGGCTCCTGCCCACACAGCGGGGTCGGTCGGGAATCACAGCTACCATGACAGAAATGTCCAATGATAATAATCTAATGGAATCTGGCCGCTAACATGGCTGCCTCTCACCAAATCTGTTTGTTTAGTGTCTAATAAATGACATATTTACTTTTATCTACCAATTACACTGCTATAAATACCCATTATCCTGCCCATCTCTCTCGCTGTCATCTAATATAACCTCTCGCCTGTCTAATCTATCGATCTGCCTTTCATTTAGCGTTCAGACTCATCCACCGCCTATCAGGCAGCCAATCTACCTCGCTGATCTATTGTGCTCTGTCCCCCAGCAGCCATTTTAGCGAATCGAGCTAATCTAATCTGGCCCTCATCTATCACGCTCAACGCTGTCACCTGATCGGTCATTTCAGCTGATCCATGCGGCTAACCCTGGGGCGCACAGGTTAGCCAGCGAAATCTCAGTCGCCTCGTATAAACCATCACCCAGCAGCCAGCTTGGCTCAGGTGCCTGATTCGTCACTCACCTCATCACGGATGTTCCAGGGCTGCTCATGCCGGGTTCTGGGATGGGACTCAGGGGCTGCTAATCCCAGTTTTACCATTAGTCTGGGTGGGACTTTGGGCCGGTGGCGTCACCCGTTTCGCTGGGCTCCCTGGGCCTGCCTAGATCATTGACCCTTCAGGGCAGGGTGTGTCCCTCCCTGTGCCACCCGCAGGCCCCAGGGGACCTGAACAGCACGTACGAAGTGCCAGCTGCTGGATTACTAGACGGTAGCTCCCTCCCATCTCTCCATTTTGGGCATCAGTGTTGGAGGGCTGGCCCCCCGCCAAGGCGAGGCCCTGCACACGGTCTTGTTTCCTCTGGAGCCCAGCCTCCGGCTGCCGCTCGCCCTAGGGCTTCAGGGGTCTTTATAAACAGGAAACAGGCAGAGGATAAAAATACATCTGGCGCCCACGGAACGTTCCTGCGTCGGGATTGGGCCTGGCGGCCCGGCTCCCCGGAGCCAGGGAGGGTGGAGGCAGGGGACAGCGCCGGAGCTGCCCTAGGATCAGGGACGCTTGAGTCCAAGGAGGACCCTAAATGACACAGCTGCTCTTTGTGCGCACCCGAGGCAGGAGCTGGGAGAGGGACTGGGGGGGGGGCGGAGAAAGCAGAGGAGCTAACACTGTGTCACGTTTACAGGGGGAGACTAGGAGACCCAATTCGAAGTCCCCTCCCAGGGACACCTCCCCGCTCTAACCACTAGGTCCCCACACCCCTTCAGGAAGAGGACCCAGGAGTCAGCCGAAGTCTAACCAGTACACGGCAATGACAGCCGGACACGCTCTGTTTCCACCCGCTGGCGCAGAGGAAGCTGGGGAGAGCTGCCGGGCCTGAGGGGGGAGCAGGGCAGGGCGCGTGTCTGGCCTGTGGCTGGGGGACATTGTAGGAGCCGGGAAGGCTGAGAAGGATGCAGGAGCGAGCACAGGCCAGGGCAGCTGGGCCGCAGGGGCAGGCCAGAGAACGGCAGTGCCCTTGCCTGCCCCTCCACGGCAGCGGCCCCAAGCCGAATGGCCAGCAGAGGGGGGGGGGGTACTCTGGGGCTGTGAGGGGAGACCCTGGGGCTGGGACGGAGGCCGCTGGGTTTGGCCTCCTGTTGCTGATGCCACCTCAGTTTCTGCTCCCGGCCCGAACAATGGGCTCCTTTGAGTCCTCCCAGCGGAGACGGGGGCAAAGCTGCAGCGTGGCCCGTGCACATGACTGCCCCAAGGCCCTAAGGAGATTAGTGCGCGTCACCTGACCCTGCGGGAGGCCTTGGAGGGGACATGCCGGGCACCCGGGGAGGCTGGCAGGGCGTGGGGGCAAGGCTCTGGGACCAGCCGGGGGGAGGGGAGCAGGCAGCGCCGGGACAGGCCAGGCAACCGGGCCGCACAGCCAGCAGCCAGGCCAGACCTGGGACAGAGGGACCCAGCTGGGGCTTGGGGAGGCTCAGGACCCCAAAACGGGTCTGAAAACCTCCCCCCCTGCACGTGACCCACCCTGTCCAGCGCATCCCTGGCGACGGGGCAGCAAGCGCCCCAGCAGGGGCTGATCCGCCCTGTGTGTGTGTGGGGGTGGCTAAGAAAGGAGCCCCCAGCACACCCCACAGGGGCTGTTCCCTGCCCTGCTAGGGGTACACAGGCGCACTTACCGGGCCCCAAAGCCAATGCCCCAGGCAGAGGGAAGCTGCTCCCTCCCCCATCTCCAGCCCTTCCAGGGGGTGGGAGAGGCTGGTGCCCCACACCCCAGGGCCAGGTCTCTGCAATAGCCCTGATGCCACGCTCCCCCAGCCCCCAGCCGGCCTCAGGCCATTCCGAGGGGCGGGGGCAACACGGGAAGGGGAGGCCCCGTTGTCCTGGGGCTTCCATGAGCGAAGGGGCCAGGCTGGGTGATTGCTTGTCCCCGTTTCACTCTTTGCCAGCTTTGAGAGGCAATCGCTCACCACCATGCAGCAGCCCTGGGAGCTGGGGCTGCAGCCAGGCGGGGCTCTTCGCAGGCCAGCCAGGAAGGGGGGACATGTTGTCCCAGCCAGCCAGGTGGGTCCAATTCAAACAGCCCCGTCAAGTCCCTTCTCCTCCCCCACTGTCCCGGTAGGGGGTTAACTCAGCTGCCCTGGGCCTAGCTGGAAAAGGCTGGGCCGGACCTTAGCGCTGGCCCATTCACTCCTTGCCGTTGCTTTGACCAGCCTCGGGGCGTGGGGCTTCCAGCCCATCCCTGAGGAGGAGTGGGACCGGGGGCCCATGGGTGTGTGTGTACATGGGTGTAGGTGTGAGCACATGCACGGGGTGCACCTGTGGGAGGGGATGTGGGCTCTTCTACGTAGGGGTGGGAGTGCCGTGCCCTGTGGGTGTACAGCTGGGGGGTTGTGGGCACACAAGTCAGTGTGAACACGGGGAGGTGTCTGTGGGCATATGCACATGGGGGTGCAGGTGTGACTGCCTGCAGTGGGGGTGAGTGCACGTGTGTGCATGGACACGTCCTCCACGTGTTGCCCCCACAGACCCTCCCCTCCTGCTCCCCCCCCCCCCCCAGCCCTGCAGTCACACAGAGCAACTGGGCAGAGCCAGGCATTAGGGAACCTTTCCAGCTGAACAAGGCTTTTGCCGGTTGCTAGTGGGACTTGTCCCCCTCCCTTCCCCTGACTCTCCCAGCCCCATTCCTCTGCACTGGCTCCCCCGGACAAGCCCCAGGCTTGCCCCCCACCCCCCGGTAGGGCTGGACATGCCCGCTCCCAGCACCGGGCCTCTGACATGTCTGCACAGACCTCACTCCTCTCACGCTGACCCCCCCTTCAGGTTAAGGTTGCTGGGCACTGGCAGGGGGAGCCTGGGGCTGCAATGGCAGGGGCTGCAGGTCGGGAGTGAGGGGCACCGGCAGGGCTGGCAGGAGGAGCCCGGGGCTGCGGGTCGGGAGTGAGGGGCACCGGCAGGGGGAGCTCAGAACTGAGAGCGCCGGGGGGGAGGGATGCGGGTCAGGCCTGGAGCACACAGAAGAGTCTAATCCCTCGTTTGCCCAAGCACCAGTCACCCCATTATTTTTCTGCCAGTCCCAGCTGCCTTTGGGGTTGAAGCTCAGCCTGGAGGGGGGGTGTCTCAGACTGGGGGGCGGGGGTTAAGGTTCCTCTCGCACTGGTTTTCACCTGTGGGGGTGGAGCTCCAGCTCCCTAACGCTGGTGCCTGGTTCATGCCAGCCCCGTGCCCAGCAACGGAGCAAACGGCAGCGCAGCCAGAGCCCCGGAGAGGCCCCCACAGCAAGGGGCAGAGAAGCACCAGGCTCTAATAAAGGAGGTTTTGGGGGACACGTGCCACACTGGGGTAATTGACACCTCTCAGGACAGGCTGCCCTTCCCCCGCTGGTCCCCATAGCCGGCGCCAGGGGCACAGGGGCAGTTCTGCTGCAATGCCCTGGAGGTGCATGAGCCCAGCCCGGAGCCACTGTCAGCAGCCACACGCCGCCTGCTTCACAAGCCTCAGCACACATGGCATCAGAGGGATCCCCACCCTTCGTGGGGTTGGGGGAGAGAGCAGGTCCAATGGCTGGGCTGCTGGCTGGTTCATCTCCCTGCCTGGGTACACGTTCCCTGGGGTCCTTTGGCAAGGCACTTTCGGTGCCCAACTCCTTCCGAAATCAACCTGAGCTGTAGTTGCTTGGTGCCTCAGTTTCCCCTCTGTATAATGGGGATGAGCCCTGCCCCACCCCCCAGGGGGTTAGGAGGATACATACATTAGTGATTGTGAAGGGCTCGGATCCTGGGGGGCTGGGTCCCAGAAATAGGAGTACAGATAATCAGAGACTTCGAGCAGCCAGGGGCTACTCTGGCTTAGCCTGGGGGCAGTGTCAGCCCTGGAATCGGGAGGGCAACAGAGGTGGCATAAAGCTCCTGACCTGCGCCCCTTACTGTGGCCGCCCAGCCCAGAATGGAGCCCGCAAAGGGGCGCCCCAGTGGCTTCCCTCCGTCGCAGAGAGGGGGCGTGAGCCTGGGGGGAGGGCAGGGCGGCTGCCCCTGCTACTGGACGCATGCTGTGGCCCCAGCCTGCAGGGCCAAGCTCCTTGGGAGAAAAGGGGAAATCTGACCTCGGGTGCAACACCCCCCCCCCTCCAGTGAAGCCTCAGAATCCCCCCACATGCTGGGCTCTAAAACCGTCTGACCTGCGACCCCCAGAGGTGGAAAAAGCCCCAGACGGACACCAGGGAGCTGTCCTGTAAAATTTTACATCTTAAATCTTTATTCTTCTTTTCCCTCCTGGCAGCGTGGCTGCAGACAGCCGGAGTAAAGAAAGGGGATGCCTCACGGACAGGGGCGTCCTGTGGAAAGAGAAAACAGGACGGACACCGGAGATTGGGGACAGCGCGTGTCGTATCCACGCTCGCCCGACTCCTTTCCGAGAGCAGGGGCTGCTGCTTCCCAGCCGTGAGATCCAGCGTCATTCCGTTTCATCCCCCCACACCTGGTCCTCACTGGTGTTGGCTCCAAGGGAACCTGCTCAGGGCCTAAGAGCCCTGCTCCACCGTTCTGCTGCTGCTGCCCTAGGTGAGGCAGAAGGAGGTGGGGGGTGTCTCATGCAGTGATCAGATCCCTGCTAGGGAAAGGCCTCGGGCTATGGCCGGGACTCCAGGACGGCTCGTTGGTAGGATCTGAACAGCCGCACGATGGGCAAAGGGGGCTCCTGAGCTGCTGGCGACTCTCGGCGTGATGGGGGCCAGAACCCACAAGCTCCGGAGACGAATGGAAAGTGGCCTTGGCCCAAGGCGCAGGAGTCAGGAAGGTGGAGCCGGGTGCCTTTCCCCAGCCCACAGTGAAGACAAGACGGGGACTCTAGCTGGGCTGGCCAGGCTGAAACGGGATCAGCCCAGCACGTCCCGTCTGCAGGGCCTGGCTGGGAGGCAGACGGGCCAAGCCCGGAGCACCATGCTGGGCCACACAATGTACAGTTGAGCACGGGCCGGGACCCTCCCGCTCGCCAGCCTCAGCGTGAGCTGGAGGCGAGGCTGGTCACCCTCCTCTGGCGGAGCAGCAGGGCCCGATCCCTGCTCCAGGCGCGAGGCAGAGGTGGCGACGGGGGCTCAGTTGCGCTGATTGGCCAGCTCCTGGGAGATGAACTTCCGCAGGCGCTCGAGGTACTGGCTGTACAGTTCAATGTCATTGTGGCCCGCCCCCTCCACCCACAGGGGCTCCACGGCCTTGGGGCAGCGCTCGTACAGCGCCAGGCCGTGCGAGAAGTCGATGACCTCGTCTTCCGTGCCGTGGATGATGAGGACGGGCGACGTGATCCTGGACACCTTCTCGATGCTGCAGGGAGGAGAGAAGCAAACAGGTCCCTGAGCAAAGCCAGCCCTGCGCCAAGCGCCGCTCGCCACAAGGGGCACCCCAGCCCAGGCACCGAAATGCAGCCACCTCTGGGGTGGAGGAGGGGAAGCAACCAATGGCCCCCAGCCCGGGGCACAATCGGCTGGGGGTGGAGGAACTGAGGCCAGGACACCCAGCACCTCCCCGCCCCACTCTGAGCTAGGGGGCAAACCCCTCACAATAGGGGCTGCATCTTCCCTAATGCCCCACAGACCAGTGTTAGCTCACGAGACCGGGAGGGCCATGAGACGGGGGCAGAGCTGATGGAGAGGGCCTAGGGGGAGGCTCCACAGGGCTGGCCCATCAGGGTACATCTCCGCTGCCCAAGGCGTGTTCTCAACTCGGGTTCAGAACATGCAGCGGCTCAGCCCGGTCTAAAGCCTCTTCGCCGGCCTCAGGTCAGAACGCACCTTTCCTGCAGGGAAGACTCCGGCTCCGCCGTGCTCCCGCTACAAGACAAAACGGGGGCTTCTCCCCGCCCGGCCTGTCAAATCCTGGACTCCAAAGTGGGGATCTGCTCTGACCCGCCTACACGCCCGGGCCAGAGATTCCCCCTGGGCGTCCTGCAACGAGCTCCGAACTCAGGCAGCCCCAGGGAACTGTAGACCGACAGAGCCAACCGATCGCCATGGAGACATGCCCAGTGCTGGAGGACCTGCTAAGTCTCTTGGCACGGTTCCCCCGGGCTTTTCCTCATGGTACAGCCCCGTTCCTGGAGGTTTTTATAACGGTTGGACAAACACCTGCCTTGGTTTACTTAGTTCTGTCTCAGCGCAAGGTGCAGACTAGAGAGCCCCCCAGGTCCCCTCCAGCCTGACATTTCTCTGATTGCTGCCTGTAACTGACCACGTGTGGACACAGCAATAGAACAGCCGTGGCCGGACCAGTTCAGGTGCCTCGGGCGTTTCAGGCCACCAAACTGCAGTGGAGATTCGGGCCCCGACCTGAACATCTACTCTGCAGCTGTACAGCCCTGTAGCCCGAGTCAGCAGAGCAGGGCCAGCTGGGGGGTTTTACTGCAGCGTGACCGTACCCAAAGGGCTGTCACTGGGATGACACAGGGGCACCGACCGGGACTTAGCAAACCATTCTGCGGAAACGCCTCCCACGTCGACTGGGGCAATTAATGCCTGCAAGGTGCATCGAGGGCCCCGGGCTGAGGGTCCAATGAGGGCAGGGTGCTGTGGGTACAAAGCAGCGCCTTGCAGGCTCCCCAGGGTCTCACCATTGTGGGGGTAGGGGCCCATGGCTACTTCTAGAGGTGCCTTGGGCACCCACGCTGGGGCCCAGCAAGCGTGGAGGCAACCCAAGACTGGGGTGGGTGGGATTGAACCGGTGTCTCCTTGCCCTTTCTGGGGTGGCTGGCTCTCCGGACGGGCAGCCAGAGGGTTCCCAGTTTCCAGACACAGGCACCGATGGGGATAATCAAGCCTCCTACTGGGGTATCCACACAGAAAACAGGGCCCCCAGGCCCACCCTTTACTCACAATCCCTTGCACTGCCCCCCCACCCTGCCACGGGCCAGCTGCAATTGGAGCCCCCATGAGATGATCCCTGGGCAGCCTGGGCGGGGCCGGCGTGGGGGGCACTCACTTGGGGAAGGCGTCAAAGCAGTACGTCTTCTTAGTGTCGGGGAAGGCGACCCGCATGCCCGAGGTGAGGGGCGAGTGCAGCACCACGGCGGCACACTCGTAGCGCGAGGCCAGGTCCACGGTGGGCACCGTGCCGATGCTCTGCCCGTACAGGATGATGTTCTCCGGGCTGATCCCGTACCTGGGCAGGAAGGGAACCCGCGGGGTTAACTCCCAGGCAGCCCCATGCTCACACAACACAACAGACAGACCCGAGCAAGGCACTGCCTTCCCCCCCCCGCCCCCAGCCGGGAGGTGGGCGACAGGCCTGGCTCCTCTCATAGAATCATAGAACCATAGAGCTGGAAGAGACCTCAGAAGGTCATCAAGTCCAGCCCCCTGCTCTAGGCAGGACCAATCCCAACTAAATCAACCCAGCCAGGGCTTGGTCAAGCCGAGACGTAAACACCTCTAGGGATGGAGACTCCACTACTTCCCTAGGTAACCCATTCCAGTGCTTCACTACCCTCCTAGGGAAATAGTTTTTCCTAATATCCAACCTGGACCTCTCCCACCACAACTTGAGACCATTGCTCCTTGTTCTGCCACTACTGAGAACAGCCTCTCTCCAGCCTCTTTGGAACCCCCCTTCAGGAAGTTGAAGGCTGCTATCAAATCCCCCCTCACTCTTCGCTTCTGCAGACTAAACAGACCCAACTCCTCAGCCTCTCCTCATAAGTCATATGCCCAGCCCTCAGCATTTTGGTTGCCTCCGCTGACCCTCTCCAATGCATCCACATCCTTTTTGTAGTGGGGGCCCAGAACTGGACACAGTACTCCAGATGTGGCCTCACCAGAGCCGAATAAAGGGGAATAATGACATCTCTGGATCTGCCGGCAATGCTCCTCTTAATGCACCCTAATATGCCATTAGCCTTCTTGGCTACAAGGGCCCCCTGTTGACTCATATTCTGCTTCTCATCCACTGTAACCCCCAGGTCCTGACCTGCACCCCTGACCTGCGTCAGCAAGGGTCCCCGGGCAGAGGACATCAGGCCGTGGGATACCCCCTGCCCGCGGGGACCCTAGTGCCCCAGGGGGTGAGACCCACAGACACTTCCACCATGCCCCCGCTTATATGACAGGCCTCCTCCCTCTTGCTATGCAGATCTACGGGGCGCCACGCTGGTTCCTGCACCGCTACTGCAATCGGTTTCTCCCTCCCTCCTACCCCTGCATTACATGCCCCCGGGTCTGATCCCACTGCACCCCAGAGCTCAGTGCACGAAGGGCGGGGCCTCTGCCCCCCCAGGCTCCCAACAGAAACACCCCCCCACTCGGGGCCAACCTACACAGGCTGAGGTTGCCATGGTGACTGGCTTATCCCCCCTGCCCGACCCTGGGCACGCTGAGATCCTGGGCTGCCCTGGGTCCCTGCGAGCTGCTTCATCGCCAACAGTGAACACGACTGAGCCCCGCTCAGACCCTTTGTGCGCAGGCCTGTGGGGCTGGCACTGGGCAGGGAAAGCCGGGGAAGGGGGGGGGGCACGGGCCCAGGAGCTGCTGAGGGTGGGGGGCAGTGTTGGGAGTAGAAGCAGAGGCAGCAACAAGGGTGGGCAAGTGGCCCTCAGCCGGCAGAAGGGCCTGCAGGGGGGCTGGGAGGAACCGTGGGGCACGGGGGGCTCTGTTGTGTCTCATGCTCACCGGCCCGGGAGCAACTGAAGCAGGGCACTGAGCAGCCCTGGGAAGGGGGGGCTGCAGCCCCCACAATGACTGCAGCTGGAATTGTCTGGCACTGCCTCCCTGCTCGCCCCTGCCGGGCTCCACGGCCCTCGCCCCAAGCAACGGCTGCAGCAAAACGCCGCCTTCGCAGGCAGCCCCGGCTGTCGGGGTTCTCTGGATTGCAGGGTTCCCCGCCTGGCTCTGACCTACTTCCGCCCAGCGCTGAGGGCGCGGGCAGGGCGGCCTGCGGGACCCAGGCAGACGCTGTGCAATTAGCCACGTCAGCGGCCCCCAGGGCGCTCGGTGCTGGGGGAAATGCAGCTCGGCAGCCCAGGGGACGGAGCCTTGTTTACCCGCAGCCTGGGCAACAGCAGGGCAAGCTACCCGCCCCAGGCTCCCTTCTCCGGCTGGATTGCTGAGGCCCTGGCGGGGCTGGTCTGTCCCCTCAGTCCGCAGCCTTCCCTCTGGGCGAAACACAAGGGAGCTGCCGGTCGTGCAGGGTCTCTGGCACTGGGCAGGGACCCCCCTCAGGGGTGGGAGCCTTGTCTGGACAGGGGGTCTGCCTGGGCCATGTTCCAACCTGCTCGGCCCCTTATGCCAGGAGGTGTCCAGCCATTTCGGCCCCAGGGCTGGAGGAGGAAGGCGGCTCCTCTTGCCGAGGGCCCAGCCCCCCTCTGTGCCTTGTCTCTTACCAGAGCCCAGCCCACGTCCTGCCTTCCCCCAGACCGGAAGGCTGCCCATGGCGCTGGGCGATGAGTCATCCCAGTGCAGAGACACCCACTCTGCCGGGCCGTCTGGTGCCACTAGATAAATCACTGTCTTCAGCCTGTCCCTCCCGCTCCCCCGCTGCAGAGATGCTGGGACTGCCCAGGTGACAGAGCCCGGCTGGAACAGCCCAGGCACAGGGCAGGCTGCTCTCTCAACAGGCAGCCTCGTCCAGAGACCACAGGGGGACCCACCTCCCTGCTCAGTAGCGGGAGTGCGGCTGAGTGGGTGGAGCCGCAGGGAGACCAGGGAGCTCCTAGCACTGCCGCTGAGTGGCCTTGGGCAAGTCCCTGCCCCGTGCCTCGGTTTCCCCTGCTGCCCGGTGTCTCTCTTGTCTAGTAGGCTGTGAGCGCTCTGGGGCTAGGATTGCCTCATTCAGCAGCCCAGTCAACTGGGCAGCCCCTGCTCAGGGCAGTTCTGCTCGGCTGGTCACACCAGTCCCCTCCCCGCCTTGGGAAGGACGGTCAGGGAGCCTCCCGTCCAGTTCAAAGCTTCCGCTGCACATCCTGAGTCACCCCCAGAGTCCTCCCGCTAGCCCCGCCCTGCCGCCCCTGCCAGACAAAACCAGGGGGAACAAACCAAACCGCCCAGGCCCTCTTCCTGCTGCACCAAAACGGGCACCAATCCCCCCTTCTCCCCCCCGTGCTGGGCACCTTCCGGAGCGGCCCTGGGGCTCCCGGCCTGGCCACCCTCACGCCTGTCAGCCCCGGCATCCAGTCTACGCGGCCCCCCTTGGCGCCGATCGGCAGGAGAAAGCGTCTGGGCCCAGCCCTGCACGCCAACTCGGCGGGGCTCACGATTCCTGGTTGATCCTCTAGGATGCTTCCTGCTGCCACCTGCTCCCCAGGTGCGCCCAGGCGGAAAAGCCCTCCAGAAGCCACGATAAACTGCCTGCAGGAGGCGCCCTGCCCTCCGAGCCCCACTCACACACTTTGCTGGGGCAGCCGCACCTGCTGCGCCTTCCCATCGGCAGCCCCATCCCTCCAGCCCCAGCCCTGGCTACTCGGGGCAAGGGGACCAGCTTTTCCCGTGCCTGAGGCTACCCCCATCCCTGCCCAGGAAGGGGGCTTCAGCCGCTGAGGCCTAGCCTCGGTACAGAGGCTGCCACGGCGGTGGCCAGTTAAACCCACCCTCCCGGCCCTGCCCTCCGGGAGCTGAGTAGAGACCCAGGTGCCCTGGGCAATGGTCTAACTGGCCACCCCAAAGACAAGCCCTAGGGGTCCCCGGGAGCCTGCCCACCCCCACTGCCCTGGGCATTAGCTCAGCCCTGCCCCCACCCCACCAGCGGCCTCCCCCGGGAGGCCCTTGCAAGCGGCTCCATCTTGTCCAGTGAGATTTCCTGTTTTCCACAGCGCAGGCCACCGGGCTGTCCTGGCTCTCCCTGCCCCCACGGCACTCTCTGCAGTGCCTGGAGCTGAGCTCTGTCTCCTCGGGGACGAGGGGTTCCCCGCAGCCCAAACTGCTGAGGCGCCAAGGTGCCGTGTTGTGCGCCAGCCGGGCCTTCCTCGGGCCCCGACGAGCAGCCACGGTCACTCCTGGATGTCCCCGTGGCCAATGCACCAGGCTCCAAAGCAGGGACCTCTAGAGCTAAAAGCACGACAGGGCTGCTACTGCCTGACCACAGCTCCGAGCCGGGGCAGTCACAGGCTCAGACCTAGAACCGGGAGAGAAATGGAGCTGGGGCGGTGGAGGGGGGAGAAGGTCGCTGGCCATTCAGAAAACTCCAGAAAAAAAATTGTGTCCCAAAACCAAAACCTTCAGACGTTGTGCACAACTGGCCAAGTCGGACGACTCACTCCAGACGTTTTCCTGCGCAGCCTTTCCTCCCCTTCCCCCTCCCCGGCCCCTGAGCTTTGTTTGTGAAATACAAGGAACGTATGAATGGCGGAACTGAAACGTTACGTTTCAAAAGCGTCCCACTAACACCCTGGTTAGTGGGGGCTGGTTCGACGGGGCAGAGGGGGGACCGAGGCTGCTTTTCTTCTGGCCAGGACAATTTGCCAAAACCAAAATTTGCAGAATCTCTCAGTCGACCTGCATCTGCCTCTTTCACCGAAAAAAAGAGCGTCAGTGAAAATTCCTCCAGGTCTCCTTGTTCCACCGGCAGCTGGGGCCCGGCGCGGGGGCATCACCCACGCACCCGTGGGTGCTCCTGATGCTCTAGGGACCCCGCTCTGGCCTCGGTCAGGGGATGCTGGGCTGAGAAGAGCTCTCCCCGCCCTGCATTGCCTGCCCTTGGCCTCAGCCGTGTGCCTTTCGCTCTGGTGCGGATCTAGGCTGACCTAGGGAACTGGGGGACGGGGCTTCTTGCAGGTGGATGGGCAGGGCCATGTGCTGCAGCCAGCATTGCCTTGTCAGCTCCCCCCTCCCCCCCGAACAGCTGGGCTAGAGGATGGAGCCAGTGGGGAATCTGTAGAAACACGACTCCCTGCAGCACTGGACGGTTCATCCCAGCGGAATGCCCCCCGAGATCCTGCCTCCCTTCACCTGGAACACAGCTCCCCACCCAAGTCTGGGTTCCACCGTCCCACTGAACTGATGGGGAAACTGAGGCATGTGACAGTGATGTGACCCACCGAGTTGGTGGCAGAGGCAGAAAAAGAACTAAAGAGTCCTAGCTTGCTGAGGTTGAAGTCACAAGGCCACGGCCCCTCTGTAGATAGCTGGGAATTCTGCCCATCTCTCCCCACATCCCCTCCCCTTTCAGCCCCCTTCTCAGGCTTTGCAATCAGACCCTTTCTCCAGGTTCTCAAAGGAGTGGAGGGTTCCCGCCTATCGCCCCCATTGTGCACTGCCCGGCCCCCCCGCAGAGGGGCTGTGCGACCGCAGGGAAAGCTGCCCTCTGACACCAAGTGCACAGAGGGAAGCTACAGAGATCTCCCCCTACCGGTGCCCCAAAGGAGCGCTCCGTCCCACTCCACCCCACCACTCCATCCAGATCATAAATAACCCTTCCCCTGCTCCACCATCTGAGTCTCCCAAAGCAGCTGACACGCAGTAGGCAATACCCTTCATTGCAACTCCTAGGAGGCAGGCTCTCCCTGTTCTACATATGGGGAAACTGAGGCCGTTCCGTGCCCCCAGTCAGTCCTGACCTGCGGCTCCGGCTATCTCAGCCGCGGGGTCCCTCCTGTCCACAGCTCAGCTAGTGCCCTCAGTCCTGGCCTGCAGCCCCTCTGCTCTGCCAGCGCTGGGCTCCCAGGCACCGAGCACCTGCACAGGACTCAGGGAAGGTCAGATCCTCCTGCACCCTTTCCCCCTCCCCCCACGATGCCGCTTGGGCCTGGGGGCCAGCGGTGAGGCCCACCACCCCGGCAGAGCGCACCTCGTTCTCAGGGCCTGCCAGGCCGCGTCGATGTCGGCGTAGAGATTCTTCTCCGAGGGCTTCCCCGTGCTCACGCCGTAGCCCGAGTAGTCGTAGGAGAAGATGTTGCAGTTGATGCGGGTGCCCAGGCCAATGTAGAAGCTGCACATCTGGCCCAGATCCACAGCGTTGCCGTGGGAGAAGAGCACCGTGAACCTGGCGGGACAGAGCCACAGGTTAGTGCCCACAGAGGGGCAGCCAGAGGCCCGGGGACATCGCTGGGTACTGCAGGGAGCCAGCCCAGCCTGCCCAGCACCAGGCTGGGGAGCTGCTTGGAGCGCCTGGCTAGCCACGGGCAGGGGCCAGAGAGGAAGTGAGGGGGAGGGGAGCTTGGGGGAGTCCGGGGGAGGAAGAGGATGAAGGGGAGATCAGAGGGTAGGGAGGAGCATGGGGGGCAAAGGAAGGGGTGCAGGGGGAGCCCAGGGAAAGGCATGGTGTTGGGGAGTTAAAGGAGGGGGGTGCAGGCGTGAGGGGGAGGCCCAGTGCCTTCCAGAGAAGAACCGGATGGGAGAACGGGGGAGATGGGAAGATAACTCCTAACTCCAGCAGAAGGGAACCCCAACCCCTCCACATCACCCCTCCCCAGGCCTGACCCAGCCCCCCCCAGCTCAGTCTGACATTCTTCTAGCCCCCTGCATGCTCCTAGGGAGAGGCCGGAGGCTGCTGCCCCTCACGGCGCATAGCCAGTGCGTGCAGGGGGCTGGGCCCACCAAGCGCCTGGAGAGGGCATCAACCTTCCACTGAAATGACGGGCAAGGTCTCCCAGGCCGATGCTGCCCCCTCACCCCGCTCCAGCTGCAGAAGGAAGCTAAGCCAGAGCTGCATGGGGTGGGCTTTGCGGGCAGCGGTCATGGGTCCCTAGCTGGTGCTCTTCCCGCTGAGTTCAGGCTGGCCTGGCAGCTAAGACGCAGCACATTAGAGGGAGGGGAGGGGATGTTTGCAGGGTAGTTGTAGCCAGGGTCCCCACATAACCCAGAGGCAAAGTGGTGGAGGAAGCAGCCTTGACTGGAATGCTTCCATCAGAGCGCCAACTTCCTGGACCCCACAGTCAGCTCCAGCCAAGGGACCCTACACACATCGACGGATCCCCACACCGACCTTCCCAGCTCCAGTAACACCCCGTGGCCCCGGACACACCAGGAAACCTGCTCTCTACCGCCAGGCACCCCACAGAATATGCTCCGAGGAGAAGGTCCAGGTTACGCGCCGTAACGCACTGAAACTCCCCTTCACGCCACCAAACTAGGACACGCCGCCAGAGAAGCAGACTGCATCAAGGAAGGGGCCACCCAAAAACCCAGGAGAACCCACTTCAATACAGAAATAAAACTTCTCTGACCACGCAGCCCTCGTTATCACCCGCCACCCCCCACTGGAACCCACACGGGGTGCCATCAAACATCTAGAACCCATACACCATGGGGACCCCATGCAGAAATAAGTCCTTCCTGAACCCCCACTTCTGGCCTTCAATCCTCAAACTCACCAAAAAGCAAGCTCCCCGCAGACCAGGACACACCGATGCAAAGTGGCACCAGGCCCTGCCAGAACAACAGCTGCAAAACCTGCAGCCCTATCTCCACTGATCCCCTCCCCTCGCCCCGCAATCCAGCTTTCCAAATCCATGGGTCCCACACACGCCTGCTCTTCATGCCGTGCACTAAATACCACAATACAACTGTGGGGGTAAAACCAGACAATCACTTTGTTCTCCAGTGAACTCACGCAGGAAATTGATAAAAGCCAAACACACCTACCACCCCGTGGGTGGACACTTTTCACAAAGCATCGCTCCATATCTGATCTATTAGTCCGCGTCCTCACAAAGGAAACCCACACAATGCTTTCGAAAGGGGAGCCTGAAGTCATAGCTTTGCTAGATGCTAAAAAGCACGGACTGCAGGGACCCTGGATATAGGACTTATTACAACAATCTGTAGGGGTACGTCTACACTAGCTCGTTAGTTCGAGCTAGGTAGGGTAATGAGGCAGCGAGTTGCAAATGAAGCCCAGGATTTAAATATCCGGGCTTCATTTGCAGCGCGCCATTTTTAAATCCCTAATTAAAGATCCTAATTCGAACTACCGTTACTCCTCATTCCACTCATCCTCATTAGGATCTTTAATTCGAACTACCTACTCCGTGCCGCAGCCGCGGGCACGGAGTTCGACTAAGGGGATTTAAAAATGGCGGCGCTAACATGAAAATGAAGCCCGGGATATTTAAATCCCAGGCTTCATTTGCAACTCCGCTTGCCCTCATTACCCTACCTAGCTCGAACTAACGAGCTAGTGTAGACGTACCCTAACTGACTAACTCCGTCTGTGTGTCCTATTGCTGTAGAGGTGTTAATGGATCACTGTGCTGAAATGCTCCCTTGCTAATCCAATGTTCCACCTTGCATTTTGCTGGGAGGACCTTTGCCAGACTGGAAGAAGAGCTGTGTGTGGCTTGAAAGCTTGTCTCTCTCCCCTGTGGAAGCTGGTCCAATAAGCGGTGTTACCTCCCCTGCCTCATCTCTTTCCAGTTACGTGCTTGGGGGTGCTGTGCTGCACGGGGAGGGGGCCTTTTGGTGCCTTTGTCAGATGGGGGGGGTACATCTCCTCCATTGGCGCGGCGTGAGCATCGAAGTGCAAGCGCTGCTCAGAGCAAGGACAGAGATGTAACTGTGAGGGGACAGATCTTCAAAGCACAGCAGGGAAATGCAGCTCCTGAGCCTGCCACAGCCCAGGGGAAGGGAGGGGCAGGGGAGCCACATGCTCTCTGGATCCTAGCCACCAGAGAGATCAGAGATCCAGCACCTGGCACAGCGCGTCAGCAGCCAGAGGGGGCTGGCGTCTATGAGGCTGCTGAAATTTACAAGGCGGAGAGGCTTGGCTGGCAGCATTTGCAGCCAGGCCAGGTGCTAACACACTTCCTCGGCTTCCAGGCAAAGAAATCCCCTGCAATCCCAGCCTGTCCTAGCCATGTGCTGAACCCAGGAGCCTGCAGGGAAAGGTGGAGGCAGGGCTGTGCTAGATCAGCTTGTTATGTTACTCCTGGTTTGGCTGGTGTGCTTGGCTGCGGAAATCCCACTTGGGGGCAGTTAGTTTCTCTCTTCCCACACCCCAGCCCCCTTCGTCTGCCTGCTCTGGGCCCCATCGCTGCCTGCAGTAGGAAAGCTCCAGAGGACAGACCTGAGGCATGGAAATCTTAGCAGACACACCCTGAAATCCAGGGCTGGGGCAGCATGTGGGCTTGGATGCAGGGAGGGACGACCCCCGGCCAGACCTGGTGTCCAACAGCCGGCCTCCCACCAGCCACGGAGCACACGAACCGTGCGGGAAGGGGGCCGGGTGGCAGGCAGCCCGGCTGGGAGCATGGCCCCCAGAGCAGCATCAAACCCCAGGTGTCTCCCTCAGCTTCATACATGGACTGCACAAAAGCCTCCCCAGCTCTTCTTGTCCCCCCTCCCAGCCCCCCCAGATCCTGTCTTGGTATGGTCTGGCTGCTCTGGCTGACCCTTGCTACAATCTGGCTGGGGGATCCTTGGCGTGATCTGGCTGGTCCAGCTGATCCTTGCAGTGGTCTGTCTGAGCTTTGGTACGATCTATCTGAGCCTTGGTACGATCTAGCTGGTCCAGCTGACTTTTGGTAGGGTCTGTTTGACCCTTACTGTGGTCCTTGGTAGGGTCCAACTGAGCCTTGGTGCCGCCTGGCGGACCCGTGGTGTGATCTGTCAGACCCACGGTACAGTCTGTCTGAGTGTTGGTATGGTCTGGCGGCCCTTTGGATTCCAGGATCTCTCCCCTCTTGCCCCCAGCCGTGGTCCAGGCCCCACCCCCTATCACCTGGGCAGGGTCCCCCCACTGGCAGCTTAGGCCAGCCCAGCCGAATTCAACTGTGCTCCAGGTGCCTCGGCCACCCTGCCTCCGGCGCCTCTCCAGGACCGCCGTGAGCAGCATCCTGCGCCGGGCAGCAGGGACAGCCACCGTCATGGCCAAGGGCCAGGCTCCGTCTCGCCACCCCAGCCCTGGAAACCATGAGGACCAGTCAGACGAACACAGATGCGCACTGCCCTAGACGCACGCAGTGGGGACAGCCACGTATTACACTGCACTTAGCGCCACCCTTTGCCCTCCTCACCAGCCCCTCGGATTGAGCCCAGGGTGAAACTCCCAGGTCTGCCACCACTAGGCCGTGGACAAGTTACTTTCCCCTTTCTGTGCCTCAGTTTCCTTATCAGTAAATGGGGATAAATGACACCGACCTCCTTGGCAAAGCGCTTTGAGATCTTCTGATGGAAAGTGTTACATGCAACTGACCTGCCCAAAGTTGATTCCTCTGGAGCAGCCATCCCCAAAATTATTCCACTGCAATACCCAATATTACTTGGCCAGATGCCCAGGAGGGGTAAATTTGGACTGACACCATTAAAGTTTAAGATCTGACAGCGGTTTCTCTTTCTGAGTTGTGCTAGTGGTACTCTTAGAGGTCCCCAAGTAAGACCAGGGCTCTATCATGCTAGCACTGCACACGCACACACTAAGAGACAGCCCCTATGCCAGAAAAACCCCTTGCAGACTAAACAGACTAGGCAGATGAAGGGCAGGGACTTGCCCAAGGTTATCCACAGATCAGTGGAAGAACCAGGAACTCCCAGGACCCCGAAGATGCAATCCAGCACTCGACCCAAAAGGCACGGCTGCTTAAGCAGGTGTTTTATACCACATGAAAATATAGCTCTCACTTCTAGTTTCAAGGGGGCAGCAGCCACTACTGTCAGGGCCTCAGAGACCATGCTTGGGGCCAAGAAGAGACCCAGGAAGACTCTAGGACTCTGTCTCAGGCAATAAAGAAGGGCAGTTCGCTCACTTGTCTTTACGTGGCCTTGGTGTCTGGCACGAGGAGGCATCGAGCGCATGTGCAGCCAAAAAGGACACTGCTACAGGAAAAATTTCTGACCAAGGACTCAAGAGACAGGTGAGCACCTGAAATGGAGCAGCCGAAGAAGAAGACATTTTCTATCAACCTAGCAACTGCCACTCGGAGACAGGTATTCACTACAGCAATGGAAAAGCCCCTTCCACAGCTACAGGAAGCATCTACACAGCAATGCTACAGCACCTGTAGGGTAGACATGAATCATAGAGCTGGCAGAGACCTCAGGAGGTCATCGAGTCCAGCCCCCTGCCCAAGGCAGGACCAACTCCAACTCAATCAACCCAGCCAGGGCTGTGTCAAGCCGAGACTTAAAAACCTCTAGGGATGGAGATTCCACCACCTCCCTAGGGAACCCATCCCAGTGCTTTACCACACTCCTAGGGAAATAGTTTTTCCTAATGTCCAACCTAGACCTCTCCCACTGTAACTTGAGAACATTGCTCCTTGTTCTGCCATCCATCACCACTGAGAACAGCCTCTCTCCACCCTCTTTGGAACCTCCCTTCATGAAGTTGAAGGCTGCTATCAAATCCCCCCTCACTCTTCTCTTCTGCAGACTAAACACGCCCAAATCCCTCAGCCTCTCCTCGTAGGTCATGCGCTCCAGCCCCCTCATCATTTTGGTCTCCCTCCGCTGGATCCTCTCCAATGCGTCCACATCCTTTCTGTAGTGGGGGGCCCAGAACTGGACACAATACTAAGACATGGCCCGAGGCTCATGCTGTTAACGCTGTCAAAGCCCCTCACAAATGCCCTTTCATTAAGCTTCAATACAAACGGGAACTGTACATTGATAAGGGACTTTGACTTCACCTGCCACTAAGAGGCACCCACCTCTGGAGCGGGCACATGGCAGCTGTTTAACCCTGCACTGGAGCACTGTGTAACTGTTTTGGACAGGAAGTGTGACTGCCCCACAGAAGGTAACTACCTAAGAGGGATTCAAGTGGGACCAGGAGCCAGGTCTAACTGCGACAGAAAGACCCACTTCCACCCCCCCGCCAGGGGCAGGACTGCCTCCGAGGAGGAAATGCCCCTTGTTGAATCACCGACCTCTGGAGAGCTCCTATCCAAAGAGCCACCTGATTTGAGAGAGCTGATGCCCAGGCTGGCCAAGCCACAGGCACCACGCCGCCCCTCAGCCGTAAGAACAAAGGCAGCGACAGAGGAATTCCAAGGCAGCTGGAAGTGCTCGGCTGTGCAGAGCTTACACAGCAGCTGCGGGTTGCTAAGCTCAGCCATGCCCCTGCAAGCCCTGACCACAGGCAGGACGAACAGCAGTCGCTAGGGCAGGGCACATACAGCTCGAGGCCTCGGTGCCACTCCCTGGTCTGCCCTTCCCCAGCTGTCAGGGCAGGGAACTCCCAGCAGCAGAGTTTTAGTGGTTTGGGGTGGGCCAGACAAGTCCCATTCCAGCCTGCAGGGGGCAGCGTGGAGCCTTGGAGAAGACAGGAACTCGACAACACCTGGTGCAAAGGTGTCTCTGATGCTGCTGGGCAATACTAGTGTACAAGGAGAGGTGTCTGTCACGCCGCCTGTCACAGAGAACACAGGAATACACCGGAACGCCCCCCCTCCCGGCACCAAAGCGGGATGAGACGGTTGAAAAGCAGCACAATGGGGTGTGCGGGAGAAAAATGCAAGTGGCCAGCAGGTGCGGCAGGAGCTGGGGGTTGTGGTACCATGCAGACCTGTGCCTGCTGGGGTAGGTGGCTGGCAGGCCAGGGCCCTGAGCTGCTCCAGCGCCCCGGGGGCAGCCTGTCCGGCAGGTGGGGGCAACAGAGCCCAGAGGGGGCAGCGCCTCGCGGTCCATCGAGCAGCTGCTGCCGTGGCATGCTGACTTCTCCGAGTGGCACATCAGCCCGGGGACAAAGAGAAGCGGGAGTTGCTGCAAGCGGTGGGGCTGGCGGTAAGTCCCTGCCCGCTGTGCTTCGCCCGTCCCTCCCTCAGCCCCCCGGGTCTTCCTGCACCCTGCCCTCCCCCATGCCTGCCCCCGGTGCCACCGCTCGCCTGCCCCCCCTCGCCACCGCATCCTCCCATCTCTGCCGCCCCTCAGCTCGCTGCACCACAGACGTGAGGTGGGGCTCAGCTAGCCCATATAATAATTACTCTTCATGATGATGAGAAAGACACTCAGGAATAAGAACCTAAACTAGGGATGTGAAGGATTAGTCGACTAGTCGCTTCCTCCCCCGCTTGCTACCTCTATCAGATAAGAAGCAGCAAGGGGGGGGGAGAAGAGGGGGTACTTCAAAGCAGCACAGCTGCATGGAGCGTGTGGCCAGACCCCGGGCTCCACGCAGCGCTGCCGCTCTGAAAAGCCGCGTGCAGCCCGAGGCCAGCTGGGGTATCCCCAGGCTGCACGTGGCGTTCCAAAGTGGCAAAGCCACGTGTAGCCCGGGAATCCCCAGCTGACCCCGGGCTCCGTGCAGCGCTGCCACTTTGAAATGCCATGGGGAGCCCGGCGTCAGGGTCCTCCCGGCATTTCAAAGCGGCAGCATCGCGTGGAGCCCGGGATCAGCTGACCCTGGGCTCCACATGGCGCTTAATCGAATAGTTGATGCAAAATGCATCGACTATTCAATTAGTCAATTATCCAATGCTTAACATCCTTTACCTAAACAGCACAGAAACATAAGGGCAGGTGGGGAACTAGTGATATTTTACTTGCCCATCACAAATAGTCACTAGCCCAGGCATAAGAATCATAGAACACTAGAACTGGAAGGGACCTCGAGAGGCATCAAGTCCAGTCCCCTGCCCTCACGGCAGGACCAAGCACCGTCTAGACCATCCCTGACAGGTGTCTGTCCAACCTGCTCTTGAATATCTCCTGTGATGGAGATTCCACAACCTCCCTAGGCAACTTATGCCAGTGTTTAACCACCCTGACAGGTAGGAAGTTCTTCCTAATGTCCAACCCAAACCTCCCTTGCTGCAGTCAAGACAGAAGCAGACTGTGAGGGACTCCAAGAAGATCTCACCAAACTGAGTGATTGGGCAACAAAATGGCAAATGAAATTTAATGTGGATAAGTGTAAAGTAATGCACATCGGGAAAAATAACCCCAACTATACGTACAGTATGATGGGGGCTAATTTAGCTACGACAAAACAGGAAAGAGATCTTGGAGTTATCGTGGATAGTTCTCTGAAAACTTCCACACAGTGTGCAGCGGTCAAAAGGCAAATAGGATGCTAGGAATTATTAAGAAAGGGATAGAAAATAAGACACAGAATATCTTACTGCCCCTGTATAAAACTATGGTATGCCCACATCTTGAATACTGTGTACAGATGTGGTCTCCTCACCTCAAAAAGATATTTTGGCCTTGGAAAGGGTTCAGAAAGGGCAACTAAAATGATTAGGGGTTTGGAACGGGTCCCATATGAGGAGAGGTTAAGCGACTGGGACTTTTCAGTTTAGAAAGAGGAGACTGAGGGGATATGATAGAGGTATATAAATTCATGAGCGGTGTGGAGAGGCGGATAAAGAAAAGTTATTTATTAGTTCCCTAAATAGAAGAACTAGAGGACACCAAATGAAATTAATGGCTAGCAGGTTTAAAACTAATAAAAGAAAGTTCTTCTTCACACAGCGTGTAGTCAACCTGTGGAACTCCTTGCCAGAGGAGGCTGTGAAGGCTAGGACTATAACAGAGTTTAAAGAGAAGCTAGATAATTTCATGGAGGTTAGGTCCATAAAAGGCTATTAGCCAGGGGATAAAATGGTGTCCTTGGCCTCTGTTTGTCAGAGGCTGGAGGGATGGCAGGAGACAAATCACTTGATCATTGTCTTCGGTCCACCCTCTCTGGGGCACCTGGTGCTGGCCACTGTCGGCAGACAGGATACTGGGCTAGATGGACCTTTGGTCTGACCCAGTATGGCCGTTCTTATGTTCAGTTTAAGCCCATTGTTTCTTGTCATGTAGAAGGCTGGTTAATATTTAAGACACGCTCCATCTCAGGATTGATGGCAAAGATCTAGGTGTCTACACGTCAAGCTGTTATTCTGAGAACAAATATTTAATACTGGGCTCGTCAAGCTAGCAGAGAGAGGTCCAACACGATCCAATGGGTGGAAGTTGAAGCTAGACAAATTCAGACTGGAAATAAGACCTGCGTTTTCAACGGTGTGAGTAACAAACAATTTACCAAGAGCTGTGGTAGAGACTCCACCGTCCCGAGATGAGAAGTTTTTCTACAAGATCTGCTCTAGGGATTATTTTGGGGGCAACTCTCTGGCCTTTGTCATGCGGGAGCTCAGACTAGCGTACCCCAGTGGTCCCCAAATGCCCTTGAATCTATGGTTCTCTGATGCCAGAACAAACAGGAGGGGCAAAGCAGGAAATAAATACATCACATTTGTGTCTTTAAAGCTCTTCTGGTTTTGCCTGTTAATAAATAAAATCTCTAACATTGGAACATTTTAGCCCCTGGTTCCAATGATCACAACTTCAGACACCGAGGGAGGCCTGGGGGGTCAAGCTACCAGGTGGAATCCTGTCTCTGGCTGTCTTCTAATCTAGACCCGGCAATGCCCTTCTGGAAGATGCTTTAGCCCAGGGATTTTCAACTGGTTTTCACTTGCAGGCTCCTGAACTATTTCGAATGGAGGTGCAGAGCCATTTGGAAATCCTACAGCTGACGGCTCCCAGGTCAAAAGTCCCTGTTCTATGGCAGCAAGAACCTTTCATGGACCCCTTAGACATAGTCTGTGGCTCCCTAGTGGCCGAAAACCACTGCGTTAGCCAAGCACAAGTGACTGGGCTCAATACAGGGGTTACGGTGCAATGCTCTGGCCCACGATACACAGGAGCTGAGACAAGATGTTCTCATGGTTCCTTCTGGCTTCACATGCGATGCACCCAAATCGCGGCTCAATTGAAGTCAACGGCAAAACTCTCCCTGGCTTCTGCAGTGGCCGTGGGCGCCGCTGTCAGAGGCCCCAGCGCAGGGGTCTGTCAGATGGGGCACCGGGGGTTGGAAATCACCAACGGGCCTGAGTCATGAATTCTCCTCCTGAGGGTCCCAATGCCCCAGCCCGCTCTGTACGGCAGTGCGGGAGGGGATCCAGAGACGGGACAGGCAGTGGCTGAAACAAACACGGCGCGTGTGGCGAGCAGCCCGGGAGGCCAACGGCCCCTCTGCACAGTACAACCACAGCCCACCCCACCCTGGGATCACTTGGGATCACCGCCTCGTCCGCCCTCAGCCTCACTGCCGCCCGGCCAGCCAGGGGATCCATGGGTGGCTCTGGCATCAGGGACACCAACCCCCAACCGGACAGAGACCGCCCAGGCGTACCCAGCGGAAGGAGAGGTGCCGAACAGAAGGCAGCCCCAGCCCTTTGCTGGGACTAGGGAGCCAGAGGTGTGGGTGGGGCTGGAGAGGGACGGGGTTCATTGGCACTGACATTCTGTGAGCCTCCTCCTAGGCTGCTGCTGGATCTTCTCGGTGCCCATCCCGCCACGGAGATCCCGCCTCGGAGGGACCCTGCTTTGGTGCATCAGGGCCAGGCCCGGGCATGCCGAAGGCAGCAGGCAGGCGGTGGGACAGCACAGAATGGAGGGGCGACGTGGTCGCTGGGGTGGGGGTCACACGCTCTGGGGAGGAACCTCAAAACTTGAGCAGCTCATGGACTGGTGCCCCCAGTGGCAGCAGGGTCAGAACGGAGGGAAGATGCACCAAGGCAGACACCCGAGGGTGTGGGGTCTCTCTAATCATGGCATGAGCAGCACAGAGATCTGGGGCAGGGACATATGGGAGTGTGAAAGGGCACAGAGGTTTGGGGGGGGGCACAGAGGTCTTGGGGGAGGGGCACAGAGGTCGGGGGAGGGGATGCCACCGGCACTCCTAGCTCCAGGGAGTGGCTGGGTTCCAGGTGTGAGTCAGGGCCTAGTACGCCCAGACTCAGCGAACAAGACTAACAAGTCCAGCTCACTAAGCGGGGGAGGGAGCAGGGCTGAAGGTCGGTCGGAGTGGGGACAGAGGGAGGAGGCAGGGCTGCTCCACAGTCCGTAAACAGAGCTCGAGCTCACTCTGCCTTCCCCTGCTCCCAGCTTGGCCAACTGCACCAAGGTGCCAGCAAGCCGGAGTCCAAGTCCCTGCACTCCCATGAGGGAATACCAGCCCATCAAAGGTGGGCCAGGCCTCGGGACCTGGGATGGCGGCCGGGGCTCCCCTGTGAGCTGTGAATGTCTCCAGCAAAGGGGCAGGCACCCACAGGCCGCCCGGGCACCTCCAGCCCAGCCCAGCCCAGCCCAGCGCCTGTACTCAGCCTCACCATCATTACTCAGTAATTCTCTGCCCGGTGCCAGCAACATCCATTAAGCATCACAACCCATGCTCTAGCCTAGCATTATTTCTCCCATTCTACAGATGGGGAAAACTGAGTCACGGGGTAGGGGCGATTAGCCCAAGGTCAGCAGCCAGGCTGGGACTGGACCCCAAGAGTCTGGACACCAAGCCCTACGGCTTCATTACCTCCCTCCTTCCCATCTTTTTATTTAATTCCATCCCCAATTCAAATTATGAGCAAAACAGCATGTGCCCAGGTCTCCCCAAATCCCTGAGACTGGGGCATTTCCCTAGGGAAGGTGCCAGATTTGGCAGAGTCGCTGCAGGCCAGGAAGTGGTGCATGTCGGAGCTGCAGAAGGGCAGGATGGCACCCTGCCCCCCCGGCACCGGCTTACCAAGGTGTCGTGGGCAGAGAATTTGCAGATGCGCCCAGGCCCTGAGTCGGGAACCCTGCCCCCAGCGATGTCCACACCCGTGGTCGTGCCCTGCAGGGAGGGCTCGGTGCTCAGACCCATGTGCGGCGTGCCACTCACCTGGCGCCGGGCACACAGCGGATATACATGCAGCCGACCCGGTTCCCACGGCCACTCTTGGTTAGAAACACCTCGATGGTGTCCAGCTCCCGCTGGGCGTACTGGAAATCCGCCCGGTCCGTCAAATGCAGCTTCCATCGCCCCGCCGCGCCTCCTCTCAGGGAAGTGGTGCTGGCGCTGCCTGCGGGCTCCGGCTCAGGGACGATGGCATACGTAGGCTCCGGGGGCAGGAAGGCCAGCTTGGCTGCTATCCGGCTGGGGCAAGGTGGGCAGCAAAAGAGGCAGCACAGCTCGCTCACCGACAGCCCGTTCATGGCAGCGGCACCGAACGCCCAGTGCAGTTTATTTTTCAGTTTAACAAATAAAAATCAAAAGGATTTTTTAAAAATTAGCAGGTCTGGCCTGGTCACAGCCGGTCTCCTCAGCCTGCCCTCGCCGGCCGTCAGAACCCACGTGCCTGGCATCTCCTGCGCACCGTGGCGCCGGTCGAGGCAGAATCGGCCGCCCTCGGTCCATCCACACCGGTCAGCAACAGCCTAGGGCAGAAGCGGGTTGGATAAGGAGTCAATAAGAAACTGCATGCAAAAAAGGCATCCCTGCCTACGCTGTGAAAGTAACACAACACACTATTGCACACTACACACCCCGCCCCAGAAAAACACACAGCACAAATGTGCTATGCACATCCTTCCCACACACCTGTCCAGAAAAACACACACGGCACAATCAAACAATACACGCTCCTCCCCAGAAATATCACACAATGCATGCAATACACACTCTTCACTGAAAAACAAACACCATCCATCACCTCACCACACAACACATGCTTTACACATACACATTACAATCCTCTTGCTAGAAAGTATACAACACTCACACAAAATATGCCACCCTTACTCCAAACCCCACAAACCACAACACACAGCCTCTCACCAAAAATGGCACAATGCACACTCACACAACACTGTAAAATGCACAAAGCATACCCATACAACACACATACACTAATAAAAAACCCACAAAACCCACCCGCACAATACACTCACCGAAAACCACCCACACAACGCACCACAGTCATTAGAAACCACATGCAGTATGCCCACACATCGCGCATCAAAACACACACACAGCACACATGCCCTCATCGAAACCCACACAAACCTACCTCCATGCTGGGCTCCACTCACTGAAAACCACACACAGTTCACCCACCCAACATATACCCCACACCAAAAAACCACACACCGCACAGCCACACAATGCACCCAGAACCACACATACACCCAGACTGACAACAACCACATGCAAGCTGTACCATGCATCTACAGAAGCCACACTCTGACCAATGCACACCCATTGGTACACACCTACTGCACCTCAAACCCCACACACCACACATCACTCAATGCCCACCAAGGCCCTGATCCTGCAGTTTGATGACTGCCGGATTCCCTGCCCCCACCCACTCAGGCTCAGCTCAGATGGTGGAACATGGGGCTAGCATATTGCAGGTGTGATGCCCATACGCACGGTAGCGGCACCACATCCACTCCAGCAATTCCCCAATGCCCAACACGCCGGCGGGAATTCTGTGGCACACGCTCCCAGCCAGGAGGCGGAACTGAACGCACAGCCAGCTAACGTGGTTTCTGCAAGTCGGGGCAGAACCTCCCGACGGAGGAATGTTCCACTAGCCCAGACCCCCAGGAATTCCTCTCCAGCTGCTTCCCTCCTTCTACAAGGCTGGGAAAGCAGAGGAAAGGATGGAGGGAGCGCAAGGCCTGTGCTATTCAGCATGAAACAGAGGGCTTATATGGAAATATTCCTCTGCCGAATAACTGCTCCCCGGGATCCCAGCATGAATGGATTCTCCCGCTCCCCCAGTGTGGGGCTTGTTTTACATTGGGGAGTAAATTCTAGCCTCACCCCAGTGTAAATCCCCAGTCAGGGGAGTTCCTCCAGATTTAGGCCTGTGCACGCAAGAGCAGCGCATTGGGCCTCTGATGTGACCTCCCCCTGCCTCTCAACACAAGCTGGCAGGGGGCAGGAGGAAGATGGAAAATCATCTCTCCCCCCCCCGCACTGCTCCCCAAAACAACAGGTCCCAGTATCAGCATCTCGCTTCCACTTCATTCTTCCCCCCGCTTGGATATTTCTGCTCTGTGCAGCTGCTAGCCAGAAGAGCCCAGCCCCCAGCAGAGAGATACAACACAGAGAAACACACCTGTCCACACAGAGCTATGCATCCGCAACAGAGACCTTAGACGCACGTGCGGCTGCATGACTTGTCCGCAGGACACGGATGCGCTGCTTTACCGGACGCGTGTATGCCAGCCCACCCCATGCACCACACACGCAGCGTAGAGACCACACACAATCACTAACCTGTGCTTGTGTTTCGCAGGCACGCGTGCCAGAATACATGGTCCCGCACCCAATCACCAGGATCCCAGGCACACACCTAAGTCTGCTGCACACAGGAAGGACAGAACCGCACCATCTACACTCCAGGCTCACACCCAGATCTGCCCACGCTACAGAAATGCAGGATAAAAACCCCCACCCCTGCCTCCTCTACTGACACATCTTTCCATACAGCCACTGTGTATTACAGTCACATACCTGCTGTGCTAGCCTCACACAACATAACACACTCACCTAGACGGCAGGCCCCAACACATGTCCCTCTATGCTACACAAACACACTTATCTGCGATCCCAGACACACACCCGGAGGGTGACACTAAGCGGGGGAAGGACTCAGCCAGCCAATGGGCTCCCCCGCCACACACACACACACACACACACACAGCTGGGAAAGGGCCCCGCATCCTGCAGGCGAGTCGGGGCTGCTGAGCAGGGCAACTTCGGAGCCGGCGATTTGGAAGCGGTCGGGGCGGGGAGAACCGGAGCTCCCGGATGGGGAGGGGAGAATCAGCTGCTAATGCTCGGGGGTGGGGCGGGGTGACTGCAGCTGGGGAAGCGCGGAAGGGGGCTGAATCTGCTCCCAGATGGGATGGGGCAGCAAGGGGCGGGGCCGGGGACTGGCAGTTGAAGGTGGGGGCTGCCGGGGGCCGCTGGGCAGGCCCGGGGATTGCAGCGGACCGGACCGGACCGGGCCGGAGGCTGGGAGGGGGTGGTTGCAGGGGGCCGGTCCGGGGGCTGCAGGGCCGGGGGTTCCCGGGGAGGAGCTGCAGGGGGGCTGCTGGGCTGAGCCGGGAGCTGGGGGGGCTGCAAGGGGTCGGGCCGGGGACTGCAAGGGGGCTGCTGGGCCAGGCCGGGAGCTGGCGGGGTTGCAAGGGGTCGGGCGGGGGCTGCTGGGCCAGGCCGGGAGGCAGGGGGCTGCTGGGCCAGGCCGGGAGCTGGAGGGGGCTGCAAGGGGTCGGGCCGGGGACTGCAGGGGCTGCTGGGCCAGGCCGGGAGCTGGGGGGGCTGCAAGGGGTCGGGGGGGCTGCTGGGGGCTGCTGGGCCAGGCCGGGAGCTGGAGGGGTTGCAAGGGGTCGGGCCGGGGACTGCAGGGGGGCTGCTGGGGAGGGCACCTGGGTCTCGTGTCCGTTGCAATCTGCCGAGCGGGGCGGCGGATCAGAGCTGGTGCCGGGCCCCGCTCCGAGCCGGGGCGCTGCTGCCCGAGCCGAGCCGGTGCCGGGCCCGCTGGCGCGCTGAGCAGCTGGAGCCGGGCGCTGCCTCCCGCATCCCCCCGGGACTCCTCCCGGCCGGGCCCGGCGCGCGGCGCTGCTGCTCCCGGACGCTCCAGGCTCCTGGGCCGGGGCAGCCCGAGTCTCCGCCCCGCGCTGCGAGCGGCCAGTGGCGGATGTGACAGCAGCGCCGCCCGCACTGGAAGTGACGCCTCCTCCGGAGTCCTGCTGCCTGCAAAGCCCCCGGGAAGGAGGAGCAGGAACCTGGCGCAAAGACGTGGCGGGGAGGAGCGAGCCCGGGCTGGGACTGCCCGCCCTGTAACGACCCCACACCCCCGCAGGGACTGCACGCGCTGCAATGACCCCCCCCCCCCACAGGCACTGAATGCTCCCCTTGCTGCAGCGACCCCCCCCCACAGGAATTGAATGCTCTACGCGCTGCAATGGACTCTCCACAGGGACTGCATGCTCCATGGGTTGCAACGACCCCCCCCAAAAGAACTGTATGCTCCATGTGCTGCAACCACACCTTCCCCTGCAGAGATTGCATGTTCACTGGTCTGCAACACCCCCACCCACAGGGACTGCATGCTGCACGCGCTGCAACGACCCACCCCCCGCGCAGGGACTGCATACTCCACGTGCTGCAGCGACTCCCCCGACAGGAATTGCATGCTATTTGCGCTGCAATGGACTCCCCGCAGGGACTGCATGCTCCATGGACTGCAACGACCCCCACACACACACACACACAGGGACTGCATGCTCCACACGCTGCAGCGACTCCCCCCACCGGGACTTCATGCTCCATTGGCTACAACCACACCTCCCCCTGCATAGATTGCATGTTGGCTGGTCTGCAACACCCCCCACCCACAGGAACTGCATGATGCATGTGCTGCAACACCACCCCGCGCAGGGACTGCTTGTTGCACCGGCTGCAGTGATCCCTCTCTGCAATGTATGCATCCAGGGGTGCACGCTTTGTGCAGTTTGTGCATGTTGGATGCGTAACTAATAGGCTGCAGCAATTCCTCCCTCCCCCCACCCCTCAGCAGTGTTTGCGTGGCTGCTATTTATTTCCGTGTTTAATTGGCGGAACTATTTACCCCTGCCTCCGTTTGCAAGCCCAAGCTTGCTTCATTTGCAGCACCCAACCCCCCCTGTTGCCTGCAAGCTGTGTGCATGCTTTATCCTAGGATCCCTCCTCTCGCCTGTTACTCTGGAAGCTGTGCAAAATGGGGCGGTGGGCTAGTGTACTGACCTTTTCCCCACTAGGGATGTTAAATATCGGTTAATTGAATAGTCGATTAACCTCATGCATTCTTATCGGTTACGCGACTATTCTATAGGCCCCAGGGGCGGGGCCAGCAGCCAGTGCGCTCCAGCCTCACGCCTGAGGAGCCCCCTGCTGCTCCGTGCTGCTGCCTCTGAATCAGAGGCAGCAGCGCAGCGTGCCAGGCAGGAGCTGGTTTGCAAGGGGAGCTGGTTTAAAAAGCTGATACAGAGGCAGCAATGCGAGGTGGCAGCAGCCCCTGTCCGGAGGAAGAAGAAGGTCTCAGCTCCCAAACCCAGCACAAGCTGGAACTAAGCAGGGCTGCTCACTGGCTCCTACTAGACTTTAAATGCAGAGCCACAGCAGGGGTAGGTCCCAGACCTGGTGCAAGCCAGAACTGAGCCAGGCTGCTGGCCAGCCTGCTAAAACATGTACTGGCAAAGGGGAAGGGGGGCAGATGTGTGTAGTCTATGGCATTAACCGATAGGGTTGCCAGATGCTTTCACAAAAAATTCCAAACATGGCAGGGAAAAAAATTGGTTGAGCAAAAAAAAAGAGACCAAACTTGTTGGAGGGGGAAAAAAGCTCGCACCATGCTCCCTCCGCCAGACGCGGCAGGGGAAAAATGTCCCTGCCAGCCTTCCGCCTGAGAAAAACAGAAAACTCCGGACATTTCACATGTCCAGTGTTTTCTGTATTTTTTACCGGACAGAAGACGCAATTACCGGACTGTCCGGGTGAAAACCGGACACCTGGCAACCCTATTAAACTGATAAGCTTTTGCTCATCGGTTAATCGAGTATACTATTCCATCCCTACTCCCCACTGCCTTATCTGCAGGCTGGGAACAAGATTGTGCAGGAACGTGGGTGACAGAAGCTGGAGTCTGCTTCAATTTGCATTAAAAACTCCTCAAGAAGAGGCCACTCAGCTCCGGCAGGGAGCAGGAAGGGCTCCAACATGATGGGCACCATACAGTGTGCGAGGCAGGGAACCCCCATTCCAAGCCACTGGCTGCATCCCTGGGCCATGGCTGGCACGATCCAGCCAGCATCCCTGCTGAACCAGGGATAAAATGACACAGCAACTTTCTGAAGCTTTTTATCTGTGGAGCTCATGGCGCTTTACAGAATGGGAAACTGAGGCAGGCAGGTGCATGTCAGCCAGGGCTAGAATCCAGGTGGCAATGTAGACAGGTGTCTGGGTTCTCTTCCTGATGCTGCTGGGTGACCTTGGACCAGTAGATTCTCTGCCTCCCCAGTACGTTCTATTTAGGGTGTGACTTGGGGACAGGTACTGTCCCTCACTACCTGGGTGTATAGCCACCTCTAGGCGCTACCCTCACACAAATAACAGCTCTCCCAATACCGTCCCACCCCTACTGCCTTTTGCCCCAGTGTCAATCAGTTTAAATGCACCCCTGGAGTTTACCTGCTGCGGCTCCTCTCGGCAGATAAGCTCTATCTACCCCCACTGCGTCTAAACCATTTAAGAATGTCACCGCTAAAGCACAAAGCGTCTGGTGTGACACCGTGAAGGGCGGGTGTTTAAAATATTCCGAGCCCCTGTCTGCCAATCGGGTGCTGCAAAGGAGCCTTAAAGGAATAAGGTCTCAGGGCTCTAACTGTCCCAGCCTCCAGGTCCCAGGAAAGGGGCATTTTGGGGCCCGACTAGCGTGCTCTGCACTGTAGCTCTTCTCTGCTCCCACCGGCAGCAGGGTGCACGCTAGAGCGGCCTGAGAGCTGCATTGATCATCCCAGCAAGCCAAACCGGTCCCAGAATACGGGGAGTGCAAAGGTGGAGTAAGGTCACTTCTGCCTCCCCCCCCCCTTCCACCCCGGCCTTCCATGCAGTGAGGAAGGAACTGGGAACTGGGCCCGGAATGTGCAGATTTGTAGCATTTCGAGGTCCCACAGTAAAATCAGAGGTGCCCCCTTCATAGGGCTTGGATATTTGGAGAGCTCCAGCTGTCATGACAGCCAGGTTTGGCATGATAGCCCAGACCATCCCGAAAATCACCCTTTGCAGTGTCCCCCCTTGCGGCAGCCTCCCGCACCAACAACCACGTCCTGAGCTCTGGCAGAGCCCATTTCCCACGGCCTATTACCAGGTGTAGTCCCACAAATCCTAGCAGCCCACACAAGCAAGTGGCTGCCCCAGCTGCTCAGCACAAGATTCAGGAACCCCCTCACCGGCCCATTGCGGAATAAACTGCCCATGGGAGACGCAACTTCCTGACCACTGTGGCCCAGAAGCATGACAGTGTATTGCTTATAACCCATCTCCCCTTGAAGGGGAAGGTGGCTGCTCTGTTATTTTTATTATTTTATTTACAACCCGGCAGGAAAGTACCCAGCCTCCCGGACGTTGCTGTGGGTTTGCAAAGCGCTCGGACGCTCCCCGATGCAAGGGGGCCTGCGGCAGTGGTGACTGTCCTTCTCCAGGGCTGGCCCAGGCGTGCAAACCCCGCGCACCCGCTGCTCTCCACTCAGTGACGTGCCTGGAACCCTCCCAGCTCACTCAGATGCTAAATCCCATTTATAAGCCCTGGGCTGATTTACCTTGGGTGACGGATTCAGTCTCCGTGTAAAATGCAGAGCAGCCTGCACGCAGCTCTCCACTCCACACCCCCTGCAACAGGCCTCCTTCCAGCTGCTCCCATTATGAGCTGTGGGGGGCCACAGATCACCCCCCAGAGCCAGCCCCATGCCTCGTGGGGGGCAAACAACCGTGCAGACCGGGCGGAAGAGCTCGTTTTCCCCAGGGAAGTGGCAGCATTAGGAGTGACCCAGGGTGCTGGGCAGCCGGTCTAAGCCAAGCGGACGTGTCACATGGTCACAGCCGAGCCGGGAGGGATTAACTGGCCAGGCAAACCCAGCCTAGAAGGGATGGAGCCAGCCAGACTTGGACAACAGGCTGGGCTCTCCCGCAAGCCCCTCGGCAAATAGCCGGGCAGGGTTGGATCCGGGCAAACAAGGGGTCCCCTTGGTGTGGAGGCTCCCAGCCCAGGATCCCCACATGCTTGATAAACCTGCTAATGGAGTCTCTGCCCTAGAAGGGTGCCTGGGGCGGGGGCTTACTCAGCTTGGCTACAGTCTTGAGGGCCTGAGCATACTCTGTTTCCTGCTCTGCACAGCACCGTGCAGGATCGGGCCCGTGGGGCCAGGCCGTTCCGTCACATCCGTTCACTTGCAGCCAGGGCAGAGACGCCCGCCTTGGGAGTGTGAGGCCTTGTGAGTCACAGCAGGCTCTGCCCCCCATGCCACCCGCACAGAGACCGCGCTCCACGGCCGCAGACCCCTTGCCCGCTGCAAACCGTACCAAGCAGGGGGAGAGGGGATAGGTGGGTCCCGTGCCCCCTGCTGTATTATTCCCTGGTGGCACAGCCATTGCGCGCACCCCCCGCTGGCATCTCCCAGACAGGATCCTGGTCAGGCCTGGCGGATTGGCTGCCCAGAGAGCAGAAGGCAGAGCCCTCAGCTGAGAGCCCTGCACCAGCCAAAGGTGGGGGCAGGAGACAGGTCCAGCCTGCCCTGCAATGAGACAACAGACCCCTCCCTCGGGAGGGAAGGAGCCCCAGGCCTCCACCAATGGGGGTCGGGAACCAGCGACGGCTCGTGGCCGTTCTCCAGCACCGGCCTCCCATGGCTCAGAGCCGCACCCAGGCGCATGAATCAGCACCTGCCCCCGGGATGGGTCTGTTCAACATGGGGAACCCCGAACCCAGAGAGGGGAAGTGACTTACCTAAGGGCACCCCGCAAATCAGGGGAGCCGGGAATAGAACCCAGGAGCCCCAGAGCCATGGCTCAAATTGTTCCAAAAATATTGGGGGGGAATAATTGTACAGCAAGATAGTGACATTGTACCTCCCCCCCCAGCCGCCTCTCCGTTCCTGCAGCTTCCGCAGCGCCTTGCTCCCAGACCCTTCCCGGGCAGGTGCTGCAGAGAGAGGTGCCCGTTGTTTCCGGGAGGGGAGAGCCGAGCCGACCCGCCCTGCGCTGATGGGCTATTTAACTGCCCCCGCCCATGAGAACAGCGGAGGCTCGTGGCAGGTAGCGGGATTGGCTGCTCTACCCCAGGGGGCGGGCAGTCGGAAGGCAGCCAATCAGAGGACGCTCTCTCCCAGGCCAGCCCGACATGCACCTCAGCGACCGAGCTCCGGTGGTAGGAACGTTATTTCCTGGGGAGCCCCGGCCCTGCCCAGAGCCACACGACCGCCCGTCCTGCTGTAACCAAAGCACCGTCCCACACGCAGCCCAGGCCACAGCACCGTCCCCCCCCCCCCAGCGCGTGGGCGCCAAAGGAAGAGCTGACGCATCTGAGTCCCATTATCGGCCGCTCTTGGGCACCCCGACCCAAGCTGTTTATCTGGGCCAGGTTTTTCAACGAGGCCCGCGACGCCCACAGGAGCTGCCGGCTCCTGGCCCACCCAGCCCGTCTCAGATGCCTCAATCCTAATCCCTCTGCCAAGCTCCCAGCACCGCAGATGGCAGGAGGTCCCTTCTGGCTGGAGCGCAAGGGAACGGCGACTCCCCTGCAGCCCCCAGCTCTGATCCCACTGGGAGAGGGCCGGCTGGATCTGCCGCAAAGCCAGTTCAGGACTTTGCCTGCTGAGCCCTGCCTGGCTCCAGGCACTTCCCGGGCTAAGGACGAGGGCAGTAAAGCCTAGTGGGTCGAAGCGCGGGTCAAGCCTTTTGCCAAGCAGGCCGGTGTCAGACGGGGAAACTGGCGCACAGAGGGGCAAAACAACTTGCCTAGGCTCACCCAGCAAGCCAATGGCAGAACCAGGAACAAAACCCAGTCTCCTCGGTCCCAGGCCAACGCTGTACCCGCTGGGCTGCGCTGGGGGACGTCAACGCAACTGAAATTTGGAGAAAACTGAATTTTTGTTTTACATTTTACAGCGTTTTATTATTTTTGTACTTTTTACACCCAAAAATTTCATCACCCGCCCGGCTACGATTAAGTTGTTTAAACAAACGTGTTGCAACGGTAGAAAAAATTGTGTGTGTCTGAAAACTGTAGGTACTGTTTTTTTTTTTTTTTTTAAGGGGTACTTTATAAGAAAAGGTTGAGAAACTCTGCATTAGGCTTCTCTTCTGGCCTTACGATCGCTGACTCGTGCCCCATCTCCGGCTACATTCATTTCATCAGGAGCAGAAAACCAGCCCCCTTCTAACCTTGCGCCTGCAGCAGAGACATGGACACCTGTGCTGGGTAAGCCTCTTGCAGGATTCACAATCTCGGCCCCCACCCCACCTGTGTGTCCTTCCCTCTTGGAATGAGCTTCTCCAGAGGCCAGGGCAGATAATTAACCCTGACGGGGATTAGAGAGTTCTGTGAGGAGTAAAAATAAACAAGGGGGGAAGGGAGGGACAGAGAGAGGAGAGCTGCATGCTAGGCAGACAGGACTCCTGAGTTCTAGTCCCAGGACTGAGAGGGAGGAGTGGTTAGAGCAGGGAACCTGTCTCTTGCTGGGGGGGGGGCTATCCCATCTCCTCCCTGGGCATCAGCTTCCCCAGCTTTAAAGCTAGAGGGATAAGGAGTGAGCCCTCTTTGTAGAGTGTCAGCTGAAATAAACCACACAGCTGTGGAGGATTAACACACAGGACGTGGCTCTCCCATGCATCTCACCCCCCACCTCCAGCCTCCTCCCTTCCCACCAGAGGTAGCTGAGGCATCAGACCAGCTTCTGCCCCAGGAGAACAAGGCTGCAAAAGGGGCTTGTGATGCTGGCAGGGATTCGGAAAACAAGCCCTGGGAGCGGTGAGGAGATTGAACAGGTGAACCCTGAACTCCTAGAATTCAGGCTCCCCTCCCATAGGCCAAAAAGTGGTTTGAGGGGCTGCAGGGCCAGGAGGATCAGTAGATGTCGTGTCAAGGAGGCATCGTTTGGATCATCGAGTCTGAGCCCGTTCAACCTGGGCAAGAGAATTTCACACTTTTGGCCTGCGTCCCCCTCCTGAGGCTTTCCTGCTTCCAAATGCCCCACGGCCAGGAGCCTCGCTCAGAGCGGACGGCCTGCCCAGCGGTTTTAGCAGCAAGCTCTCCTGAGAGTGTGTGCAGCAGCCGGGGGGGTTTGGACAGCCTGGAACTCAGCCAGATCCGAGCAGACCAGCACCAAGCCCACAGCGGCGCCTCCTAGCGCGTTTCAAAGTCCTGCTGCCAATCGCCAAGTGCTGAAGCTCTTCAAAGAACGGCTGGACGGTGCCTGGCGGGTTGCGGGCCGCCTTAGCGCCAGCAGAGATGCCAAAGCTGCTCCACTCCTGGTTCTGCTCCGCTTTAGCTCATCCCTGCTGCGAGCTAGCAAAGCCCTTTCCTCTTCGGCCTTCCCAAATCACAAGCTCTCTGGCCCCCCCAGGGACCATTCCCCGTCCCTCTCCCAGCCAGCTTCACTGAGCAAGGGGTGTGTGGAAGGACACTGGGCCCAGGGACAGGCTGACGTCAATGGGCCGGAGTAGGGCAGAGATCAGAACAGCACAGCGGGATCCAGACCTCTTACCTCCTGCCTTCAAACAGCAGTGTGGCTAATGGGAGTTAACTGCCTGTAAAACCGGGAGGGGGGGTTGAATTCACAGTCAGTAATGAATTACCCCTGGCCCTGCCCCACTCCACCCCTAGCCCCTTTTACAGCTGGAGAGGCTGCGGCAGAAAGGTCCCTGTTGTCACAGGGAGTCAGTGGCAGACACAACCCAAACCCCAGGGCTCTCAGGCCTACGGTATATGAAAGGGTCACTCTCAGAAAGTACTAACACAAGCCCTGGCCTCATGAGGTGCTGAGCACCCAGGACTTCCGCATTTCCCACGATCGGGCCCCTATACGAGGCTCTCTGGCATCCTTTCCCGAGGGGAGAAGATGAAGCGACTCGTAAGTTGCTCAATTCATCGATTTTAAGGCCAGAAGGGACCATTTTGGCCTCCCAGACTGAACTCCGACACAGCCATGCCGGAGACGCTGGAATCAAACCCACACCCTGGAGCTAAGCTGGAGCATATCACCCCTTCCCCCGCTTAAAGCTCGACGATGAGATCACTGGTCTCCCGGGAGGGGAAATGAAAACCCGGAGGTGCCTGTTCAGCATTTCATACCAACTTTGGCTCGTACGGTTTCAGCTTTTTGAGAGAAATGCACAGAAGAGCATGTCCCTCAGACCACAGCAGAGTGTGAACAGACCTGGTCCCAGGCAGCGGACAGACTGAACTAAGAACCCGTTTAGAAGGGCCAACCACAAGGAGTCCATGTATCGGTGGGCTAGGGGACTTGCCAGAGGGACTCCTGTCTTTCCCCTTTCAATGTCAGGGATGGTACTTGGTCCTGCTGTGAAGGCAGGGGATTGGACTCGATGACCTTTCAAGGTCCCTTCCAGTTCTAGGAGATAGGTATATCTCCATTCATATAATGGACGAGCTCCCTAGGCGATTTCAAGAGGCTTCACTCGGTTCCGTTTCCGGTTTACCAGGGAATCCTGCATCTTAGCAGGGGGTTAGACTAGCAGGCCCTTGTGGTCTCTCTCAACCCGATGGTTCGAAGGCCGTGGTGTCCAGCCAGTTCTGAAGCAGTAGCCACAATAGGGAACTAGCCCCATTATTCTGAAAATGTAAATAACACAGTGGCTACTGCTAGAGCCAACAGCCACACTCCACTGGCTGAACAGCCAGGTGTGGCTAGCGTGTTGGGACACCACGGTTCTAAGGCATCAAGGTTTGGTCCCCATTCGCCAGCATGGCTACCCCTAAGCTAAACAGGATGTCTGGTGGAGACCAGCCCTAAGCACCATGGGGTGTGTCTGCCCAGTACCCAGAGGTGTGACTGCAGCCCAGCTTTGACCAGCAGTGGAGCCACGGCAGCGTGGGCTCACAGTCCACCCACGTAGCTAGGTTCCGCGGAGGGCTCACCCAGCCCCAGCTCGGCCGGCTAGAGCGGGCGTGTCTATGCGTGCTGCACTCCCACTGTGACACACTCGATGTGCAACAGGCCTTCAGCATGTCCAGCAGCAGTCACGTTCCCAGGCTGAGGTGCAAAAATTAAAGAGACCGGGGGGTCATCTCCCCGGGGCACCGTGCAGCTGCAGGCTGAGGCTGCATTGTAACTCACCTTGAGCGCACGTGAGTTGCTAATGCCGGGCCTTTGAGGCAGGTTATCGGCTTAGGACGGACACAGGAGCCATTGATCAGCCTGGTCAGTGTGCCAGGGCTCTCCTCGGGTCAGGACAGCCCTAGGGAGCAGCCCCAGGCTCAGCAGCAAGCCGACACCTCACTCCCAGCAGTGAGCATCTCCCAGGGGCAGGGTGAGGGAGACCCTGGAAATCTACCCATCTTGTTGACCAGACACACAGGGCCCCACTGGCAGTGGGGCTCCTAACTCCCATTGGTTTCCATGGAAGTTAGGTGCCAAATGCCTTGAGAATCTGGGCCAAAACTCTCACAGGAGCCAGACACTTGCATCCAAGGCCAGGATTTGACCCTCGGCCCTTTTCATCCCCACACAGCGATTGCCGCCGACGCCCACCCGTCGCTGCTCCGCCATCCTCCGCGGGTGACAGGCCTGGCTGCGATGGCCACCCTGGCAGCTGAGCAGCGGATGGAGCACAGGCTCGGGCAGCTGCACGCTGAGGTGCTCCAGCCAGCTCAGCACCATGCAGAGCAGAGGGGCCAGGCTGCCTTGGGATGTCACGCACGGCACTTAGGGCAGGCACCTCTCAGCAGCACCCAGCAAAGGGGCCTGCAGGCGGTCTGGCAGGGCCGTGGCGAGGGCTGGGCAGGAATGGGGCAAGCTGTACAAGGCCACCCCAGGCCCCAGGCATGGACTCAAGTGGCTCGTCTGTGGCATGGCGACGTCCCTGCTCCAGCTCCCATGCTCATTGGCTCAAACCAACTCGGGTGGGTCTCCACATGCTGCCACCCCCCCTCCAGCCGCAGCACACGCCGGCCCAAGAACATGACCAGGCAGCAGAGGGCGAAGGACCGAGATGCTGCTTTATCGTGGCCAACCCGTCTCTGCCTGTGACGAGCCCCAGATCGTCTGAGACAGATAAAACAGGAACACGCCAGGGCCCGATTCCGAGCTGCCGGCCCCTTCCTCCCCCATTTACACCAGTGCAACGTGGGGGTGTAAAACACAGAACGGCAGCACAGGTCAGACCAATTGGCCATGGAGCCCAGTGTCCTGGCCTCCGACTGCCGCCAGTGCCAGGTGCTGCCGGGGGAAGGGGCAGAAATCCACACGCAATTCCCGCCTGATAAGAACCAGGGGCAATGCATGTGGGGAAATCGGCCCCCTCCGCTCGTTAGACCTGGCTCTTCCGCAGCACGGTCATCGGCAGAGCTCAGAGTGCTGTCCTCTCGAAGGGGGGAAGGAAGCCCTTTACCACAGAGCTATTCCTGGGGTTGTCAGCTGTGCGCCAGTAAAGCAGCTGAGCCACCGCAGGCAGCCAGAGCCGCACGAATGCCCTGAGAGCTCCGGGGCAACATAACACAAAGCAACTGAAACCATCCAAGCAAACTAGAATATATTAGTATTTACATATCTGCTCTCATACTTTCTAGGAAGAAGAGAGGGCGTGGTGGAGAAACAGCTAGATCATCTCCGCTTGGGCTTCCACCCACAACCAACTCCCCCTCTCCCCGGAAAGAATTCCCCGACTTCACGTGAATGTTACTGAGCGTCTCTGATCGGAGAATGGTTCCAGGCCTCCCAGAGCCACGCTGGAAGGGGCCAGGTTAGGGGCCCAAGCCAGCCATGGGGCAGCGGGCCCTTCTTGTCCATCAAAACGTCTCTGCAAAGAAAGCAGGTTTGCTGGTAGGCTCAAGGCGAGACGGGTGCCAGCAAGTATCTGATGGGGGGAGCTCAAAGAAAGCGCGGATGCCCCCCCGCGTGGCTTGCATTACACACACAACCAGAAGAGCCCACTTGGGCTAACAGGGTGGTGCAGAAGGAAGCCAACCCCCAACACTGGTTCTCTGGCACCAGGCTGCGGGACACCAGATGCTGGTCTCAGGAGCACCTGCGTGTCCCAGAACGACACCAGCGGAGATATTCCAGCTTTCTGGGGTGGGGCTGCACTGACCACACAGCTGCTCTGGTTTACAGCACAGCCCCGAGTCAGACCCCGAATGCCGCCGGAACCCAAACAAGCACTTGCTATGGAATTTGCTATGAAATCAGGAGTGTGACCAGGGATTTGGGCTCCTGGCCGAATCCTTAGCTGGTGTAAGCTGGCCAGTTCCCACCAGTGGCGCTAGCCCAGCGGGTCTGCACTGGTCAGTGGAGCTGCTCTGGATTTGCACACAAGGCTCAGATTCATCAACGCGTTGCTCGTTTCAGCCGGGAGCGCCAGGCAGATCACTGGAGTTTCACCAGCATGAGCCTGGCGAGAGGCACTAGTGAATCAGGCTCTATCTCTGCTGTTACGCTGGATTTACACCAGGGTTAGTGAGCCCAGAATGTAGCCCTTGAATTCTTTCCCCTTGGTACCTTCTGTAGGGGACACTGCGAGGCCACGAGGAGAGCGACCGAGCTGGCTGGCTCCAGGTAGAAAAATTAAAAATCTTTCTCCGCAGCTGGTGTGAACAGGCCACGGCCTTGCGCATTTCACTGTCGCTGTACAGCCACTGAGCCTGGCCCAGGGATCTGAACTGCTCTCCGCACCTTTCCTAGAAAGCCCATGCTGAAGGAAACAAGTTGATCACGTGGGAGAGTTTCGAAGCGGGGCAGAGGCATCTCAGCTGTCTTGTGCTCCAGGGGCTCGTTTCACGTTTGTGGCTTCTAGAACTCACGGCTGGTTCTGTTTGTTGGGTCTTGTGGAGAACAGACCAGAACGAGCCACCCCCAACACTCCCCTCCGAAAGCTCCCTCAAGGCAGATTCCTGCGGCAATAGCTACCGCGTGTCCCGGGTGAAATTCCCACCACTGCGGAGAGCCGGCCCAGGGCCCACAGGCCAAGCCCCGCTAAGCACAAGAATGGAAGTGAATTCCAGTGGCGCACAGGTGTGGGGCTGGCTCTCTGCACAAGAGCGGATTTCATCCCCCCACCCCCATCCCAAACCCAAAACCTCTTTTCACATCCCGTCAAGAGCCCTGATGCTGGGAGTTTCCCTCCATGACTCCAGGACCAGCACCTCAATCTGGGACCCAAAGGTGCCCATAATCAGCCCCATTGGATGCACATCTGGGAATGGCTTGGGGAGAGAGACGGGACTTGTATGGATCAGAACAGCGCAAGTGCCTTAGCAGGCATATTCAGCTGATTTACAACAGCTGAGGCTCCACTACTCTGGCTACCCCCTGGGGACAAGTAGGGGGCTGAGAGAGGTCAGCGGCTCGGTGTGATTTCCCACCAGACCCACCCGCTCGAGAGAGTCTCACTGAATATCAGCGAGGCCGGGAGGGGGGACAGAGATCTCTGAGATTTGCATGCGTGCAGCAAAGGGGGTTGCTGGTCCGGCTTTGTGCACAACCCTGATAAGAGAGAATCATACGATAAGGCAGAAGGTAAAGAGTGGGAAGGGTGGAGGGGTTACCGGCGCGTGGGCTTTGGTGGGGCTCGGGAAGCCGCCCACAACTGCGTGGGGCAGCCTGGAAAACAAGGCCAGGGCCATGCGTGCAGCCAGCCATCCGACAAAGCCTAGGGAAAGGCAAGAGGAATTTACGTGTGTTTCCTTAACAGTTCTCGCTCGTGGCTGGAACTCGCTTTGCCGCAGTGTCTGCAAGCCGTGAGCCAACTCAGCTGGACCATCAGCCGCTGCTTAACAATCCCCTTCCAACCCCACCAGCTTCTTACGAGGCAGGTGAGAAAATTCAGGGCTGAAAATGCAGAATCCTTTTTCTGGGTCTGAGACTCACTGCCTCGAGGGAGAGGAGCTGGCAGCCGAGATTCCTTGCGCCACCTGTGAGTGGGCGGAGAGACCGGAGCGCTGCAGTGACTCACGGACGCTTGCAGCAGGCTGCCGGGAGTTTGCCAAGCCCAGGGCTGCTAGAGGAACGGGCAGCCCCGCTGGAAGACGAGTCCAAAGTTCGGAACATCGGGGGCAGATCCCCAACCCAGGTCAGCCGGGCGATGCTTAGAGGAGGGGAAGTGAGGAGGGGAAGGAGCCGCTGGGCGGCTGAGTCTCCTCCCCTCCTGGCTGGATCCCAGACACCTTGGGAAGAGGGGAAGGGGGAGTGCTGGGTCGCACGGCTCAAGTGCTCAGCTTCCTTCACAACTTCTGGATCTTCTCTGCCACGATGATGGGGTTCTCCTTGCGGATCTTCTCGGCCGCCTCCGCCTTGTAATCATAGGGGCAGCCGTGCACGTCAGAGTACCGGTGGATGGCGCAGAACAGGTTCCCGCAGCGGCAGTCGAAGCCTGGAGGGGAGAATTCCAGAGAGAGAGTTAATCACGAGGAGGTGACGCTCACCGGGCAGGGGGGTTGGCTCTCAGCACACACGGACGCCCTAAGGAAGGTTGGACTAGGCGCCTATCTGCCTGCGAGCCCTCAGTGGACTGAGAAAGGGCCACTCAAAGCGAACCCCCGGCAGCTCCGAGGAGGCACCATGGCTCAGCAACCCAGCCATCATCAGCTGATTTCCTGGGACGGGGCCACCTGTCCCAAACGGTGGGAAAAGATTTTTCACAGGGCCGCTGCCCATGCCTTCCCCCACTCACTAGAGATGAGGCGGGCTAGCGAACCAATCAGAAGCCAAGGTTGGAGGTTGCGGCATGAGATCAGGCTTCCTGTTCTCAAATTTCTGCGGCGGGAGAGGCAGCTGGGGTTTCCTGCGGCTCAAACACAGTGCGCCATGTTCGAGTCCAGTCCGACCCATTCGGCCACACGCCGGCAGCGGCAGCAGCATTGGCAGGGTCTGAATAACAAGATAACGGAGGGATTCTCTCTGGGGAAGGAGCCTGTTTGGACAGCGGCTCGCTGGAGCTCAGAGAGCGGAGGCTGGGTTGCATTTTAATGGATCTCACTAGATAGTTGGGACTGGTCCTGCCTTGGGCGGGGGCTGGATCTGATGACCTTCTGAGGTCTCTTCCAGCTCTAGGATTCTATGAGATACTCGCTAGCAGAACTGGTTGCTACTTGGACATTTTAGGTTAACTTGAGCCACAGAACCGTGCTAGCTACAAACGCCTCCAAATCTGATCGCTGAGTCCCCTGAACGTTTTCCAGAGCACTGGGGTTTTATGGCTAATAGCTCTGGAGCCTCTGGATGGGGCCCACGGACCACACGTCTCAGCCTCGGAAGTCCATCTTTTCATCATCTAGTCTGGCTCTCAGACAATGCTTTTCAGAGGTGTTCTCCCACTGTCCTAGATTGGGGAATCCATGCACAGAGCAGGGAACTCCCCGGTCTCCTCACTCCAGTTCAGCACTCTCACCACTGGCCAAGGCTGCCTCCTATAACCCCTTTTGGGAAGGGACGCGCTAGGGGACAATTTCCAAGACACGGGTGCAAGGTATTCCCCCTGCCTGAGAATACCCAGAGTTCCCTTTGCTAACATGCTGGGTAAGAAAGCAGCTTCCCTTCCAGGAAGACCTCTTGCTGCCTACAGCTCTGGAGAGGCGGCACCAGTGGTGTATTTTTCTCTCCCCTGTGTCCCCGCAAATGGACGTGCTGAAAACAAACAGGCATGCGATAGCACCCAAAGGCTGAAATCCAGATCAGGGCTTCGCTGTGCCAGGCCCTGCACAAACTCTTTGGGCTTCTCTCATGCACAGGGCCTTCGTGCTGGCCAAGGCTTGTGGGTAAATTTCATGTTGCTAACCACAATCTCTAACTAGGTTAAAGAGGACAGAGCTTTGCTCAAGCAGCGTGACCTCCACAGCTCTGGGGTTAACTTTTTCCAGGGAAGATTAAATGGTGGAGCAATCTGAAGGGAATAATGTTTCGGTTGAGGAAACGCAGCCAAGTTAATTGCTTAGTGAATTGTCTTGCCTCTATCATCTTACAGGACCTGATATTAATGCTGCTTACCTGGAACAACCCTGTTACTTTTCCACCATCAAGCTCCACAGGCTCCTAACAAAGGGCCCAATCTTGCTTTCCTTGAGGTAAACAAAGGCCAATTCATTTTCAGAGGGAGGCAAGGGCTGGGCGTGGGATTTAAGATGCTCGGTCCTGGCCCAACTTTGCTCCTGTTACTCTCAGTGGGGATTTGATTAGTGACTTCAACAAAGCTAGGCCAACACCCAGTGATTTAAAACCCCAGCCTAGAGCGTCAGCCCTTGCTACGCTGGTAAGGATGGTTTTACGGGAGTGGCTACGGGCCAACCAAAAAAGGGAGCCCGACTGAGCTAGGCCCTGTAGAAACCCAGAGGAGTCTGTGGTGTATTTTGGGAGCTGTTGGTAGATGGGACCCGAGTCTGCAACAAAAGCCCGACTATACCATGGCTGAAGCATAGAGGGACCAGCTGGCTGGCAAGCCAAGCTCCCTCTGTCCAAGGAATGGCTGTGTATTTAAGTCAGGGAGGGGAACTTTTTGGGGGTCAAGGGCCAGTGACCCACAGAGAAATCAGTTAGGGAACCATAGATTCCTAGGGGTGGAACAGACCACAGGAGTCATCGAGTCCAGCCCCCTGCCCAAAACAGCACCAACGCCAACTCAATCATCCCAGCCAGGGCTTTGTCAGCGACTTACAAACCTCTAGGGACGGAGATTCCACCCCCTCCCTAGGGAACCCAGCCCAGGGCTTCCCCCCCGTCCTAGGGAAGAGTTTTTTCTAATATCCAGCCTAGCCCTCCCCCACTGCAACTTGAGCCCATTGCTCCTTGTTCTGCCACCTGCCACCACTGGGAACAGCCTCTCTCCAGCCTCTTCGGAACCCCGCTCAGGAAGTTGAAGGCTGCTCTCAAATCCCCCCTCACTCTTCTCTTCTGCAGACTAAACAAACCCAAATCCCTCAGCCTCTCCTCGTAGGTCATGTGCTCCAGCCCCCTTATTTTGGTCGCCCTCCGCTGGTCCCTCTCCAACGCGTCCACGTCCTTTGGGAGTACACACAAGCGAGCAGTAAAAACAAAACCAAACAAAAAAACCCTCCGATGTGGCCCCCAACTGAGAAGCAGGGGAAAAAGAGACACTCCCCACAAACTCTAGGCCCCGGGGGGGGGAGGGGGGGGCCTCAGGGCCAGATTAACTCTTCCGGGGGGGTTGGGGCGAGTTGATTTTGTGGGGTGCCCCTAGGCTCTGAGGGGGACAAAATTAAGGGCTGAGTGTGTGAGAGGGGGCTGCCAGGGAGCAGGCTGGAGATGTGTGGGCGGGCTGAGGGTGGGGGATTGGGGTGGGAGGGGGCAGGCAGCTCCTGGGAGGCACAAGTGGCTCTGCACCACCCTGTGCTTGCAGGGCCCCCCTCTGCCATTCCCACTGGCCACGATTCCTGCAAGTGCAGGGACAGAGCTTCCCCTGTGCTGTGTGCAGAGCTGCTTCCTCCCTCCCGCCCGCGGCTCGCCTCGATCCTGCCCATGAGTGTAGGGTCCCCATCCCTGATTTACGTGGACAGAGCGCTAGGGAATGGTGCCGGGCGGACAGTCCTGGAGAATGAAGAACTGGCCCCGATCGGTCAAGCCCTCCCTTGCCCGGCCACTCTGCACCTCACAGACTTAGGACTTTATGGCCAGAAGCACCATCATGATCTCCTTCCCCCCACCAAGTTTTGCTGCTATTTTTGTTTTTCGGCCCCGGCCAGTTCCTTTTTTTTTTCTTTTTTTTTGGCTCAACAAATTTTGCTGCTATTTTTTTTTGGGGAATCAAAAAGGGGGCATGATGCCAAAATGTTTGGGAACCACTAGTCCGACCCGCACATCGCAGGCTGCAGAACCCCACCCACCCGCTCTCGTAACCACCCCCGATCTCTGCCTGAGTCACTGACGTCCTCGACTCGTGATGTAGAGACTTCACGCTACAGAGAATCCACTCATTAAAACTCCAAGTGACCCATGTCCCAGGCAGCAGAAGGCGGTGACCCCCCCCCCCGGCAAGGGTCTCTGCCACACTGACCTGGGAGAAAATTCCTTCCAGACCCCAAATATGGCTATGGTTAGACCCGAGCATAGGGGCAAGATCCAGCAGCCAGACACCCGAGCAAGGATCCTCTGGAGTAACGCAGAGCCCTCCCTGCCGAGCGTCCCATGAGGGGCCACAGGAGCGATCTGCCGTTAGCAGTCGCCGATCCCGGCATGCCATGTCGCAGCATCCCATCCATCAACCTCACAAGCTCAGTCTTGAAGGCAGTTCACATGCTTTGCCCTCACCACTCCCCTGGGCTCCCGGGAATGAATTCCAAACATCCCTATGGCTAAATAAATGTGCAGATTCAGTCGTATGTTACCCAGGCTTCCCTCTAGCCAGCTCAGCTTGTGCCTGGGCCTGGTCTCTCGTTAGTCACATCCACAAGCTGCAAAAGGCTCACACTTCCTCGGTGGCCTCTCCGCATGAGGCAGACAATTGTTAGGAAGTACAAAGCAGTTAATCGCTTAAACCTCGTTGGGCGGAGCTGCTCCGGCCAGACTAGCTCGCCTGTGCCTGCAGTGCGCCGGGCCAGGCCCACCACGGATGGGGGCTGTTCCAGCCAGGCAGGAATGCCCCTGCATACGGCACACCGGGCTAGACCAGAGCAGCCCCCTGCCTGCTGCAGCCCCTGCTGGTTAACCATAACTGGCAAGCATCAGCCCCGGTAAGGGTTATGCTTACCAGTTAACCATTCACTTCCCTAGTAGAAAGGACTTAAATGCACCTGCATACTTGCCTCTTTCGCTGGCAAGCCAGAGGTCTAGAGCATCACAGAAGAAACAGACCAAGATTTTCAGAAGTGACTAGAGATTGTGGATACCTCCGTTTCTGGGGGCCTCCCTTGAAGTATCATAAAAGGGCTTGATTTTCGGAGGGTGGGTATGAGGCCCTTTCAAAATGTCTCATATTGGATACCACGGTGCCCACAATCACCAGCTGCCTCCCTCACTCTGCAGAAGCCACCTCCATCACCTTTGCTTCGGCAAGAAGCTTTGCCGAGCAGCGGCCGAGAGAAACAGAGAGGCGCTGCTCAGTTTGCTAGAACTGAGCCACAAGAAAACAGACAAGAATGAGACCACTTGCACGCTGCCATGGCTCGGGAAAGCGAGGGCTGAGCGTTCAGCATGGTTCGAAGGACAGCATCGCCCCCACTGCATTTCTCATGATACCTGCGCACCCTGGCACATTCCACCCCCAAACACTGACCCCCTGCTTTGTCTTGTCAGCTCAGAGAGGACGACAGAACAAGGGGGTGTGACTGCAGGCTTATGAAACCAGACAACAATATCTGAAACCAGATACCACCTCCTGGATTCAAAAATCTGCTTTCCCTGAAGCAGGCAGGTGCTGTTCTTGGCCACAGGCCGCGTGCCCCATTGCATAGATCTTACCAGTTAGCCCGATCTTCTTCCGGCACGTGAAACAGCGATTCTTCTTCTGTTTGGGTTTTTCTTCAGCCTTCTCCCCCTCTGCGGAGTTCTGGGATATTTCAAGGAGGGTCCCTGCAACAAAGAGAGCAGGGGAGAGCTCCTTTACCTCCCTTTCACACCTGGGAACATCTCTAGGTATTGATTTTGTTACACTAGAGCTTAGAGGCCCTAAAGGTGATGGGGACCCCACTGTACTAGGAGCCGTACATACGCACAGCGAGAGAACACCTTCCCCAAGGAGCTTACCACCTAGACAACAGAGAAGGGCAAGAAATTATCTCCGTTTTACAGATGGGGCATAGAGAGATCACATGACTTGTCTGAGCTCCACTTATCCGGCATCCCAGTCCAGGGCCTTAGCTAAGCTTAGCTGGTTCACACGTACACAGCATGTCTCATCTGTAGGGCTCCAATGCTTTACACAGGTAAGTAAGCTGCACTAGCCCAGTTCTACCCATGGGAACCCTGAAGCTCAAAGGGCCAGGTTTCTAAGATATTTAGGTGCCTTGTTGGAGTTCGGCGCCTATCCAGCTGAGGCACCATGCCCCTGTCTACTTCTTCAAGTGCCTGAACACCTTAGAAAGTTGAGCCCTTGAAGACAAAAGCAATGTCTATACCATAGCTGTGGGCGTGGGCCGCGGCCGGCGCGGGCGTGGGCGTGAGCCGCGGCCGGCACGGGCGTGCCCACACTGGCTTTAACCTTGTTAGCTCGCTGAAAACAGCCATGAGGCGGGAACGCCTGAGCAGGCAGCACAAGCATGTACATGCCCCGGAGAGCAAGGAGGACTTGTGCAGCCCATGCAGTCACATCCTCAAGGCTATTTTTAGCCAGAGCACAGAGAGTGCAGGTACGTTGACGTGAGCGGCAAATCACCCCCACTGCAGCGCAGACCTACCTTCAGCTGGGACTTGCTGCTGCTGACACAGCAAGTCAGTGGCCTGAAGAGAAACCGGGTTTCCCAAATCCCTGTCCAGTGTCCTTTCCCCCGGACTAGGCTGTCGCTGTCTTTGGCCTCCTTACCAGACCCAGCCGCGCCCTCGCTCCACCTTAACCCACCCTTTCCAAGTTCGTGCCCCGTGCTTGCCACGTGGGCCAATGGTTAATACGGCAGCAGGATCCAGTTTAAAGGCCACCAACGCTGTTTGTAAAGGAACGAATGGGAGATGTGGGTTAACTCCCTGTGGATCAAGACTGTAGGAGGGCATCCCATGGCCACGTGTAGGTCAGGTGTGGTCCCAAACCAATGGTAACTGATCAACCAGAGGCTGCTCCCTGCCTAGTACTCGCTCTCGCACTCCCCCCACTTTACAAACATCTCTGCAAGGCAGGCGAGTACTAACACAGCCATTTTACAGATGGATAAAGTGAGGAACACAACGGCTCTGTGACTCAGCCGTGGGCACAGAGCGAGTGACCAATACTGCCAGAAATAGAACCCTGGAGACCTATTTCTGAGTCATAGAATCCTAGAACACTAGAACGGGAAGGGACCTCGAGAGGTCATCATGTCCAGTCCCCTGCCCTCACGGTAGGACCACACACCGTCTAGATCATCCCTGACAGGTCCAACCTACTCTTCAATAGCTCCAGAGATGGAGATTCCACAACCCCCCATGGCAATTTATTCCAGTGTTTAACCACCCTCACAGGTAGGAAGTTTTTCCTAATGTCCAACCTAAACCTCCCTTGCTGCATTTTAAGTTTTTCTCCCTCCTCCTTTTAGATACTTGAAAACCGTTATCATGTCCCCTCTGTCTTTTCTTTCCTAAACTGAACAAGCCCAGCTCTTTCAGCCTTCCTTCATAGGTCATGTTCTCTAGACCTTTAATCATTTTTGTTGCTCTTCTCTGGACCTTCTCCAATTTCCCCACATCTTCCTTGAAACATGGTGTCCAGAACTGGACACAATACTCCAGCTGAGGCCTAATCAGTGCAGAGTAGAGTCCTTTGCTATTAACCTGCACTGGATTGACCGCCACTCATCCCTCAAGAGAGATGGCCCGGAACTGCAGCAAGGAGCCAGGGAGTCAGCTGCTTCCAGGACTCCTGACATTTAAAAAGACAGGAATCACGGAGGATTAACTGGCCGTCAGATATCTGAAGGTCAGTGACTAGTCAGTTCTCAGCCTACAGCATGATCTATTAGGCTCCGTCCCAGGCAATGGGGAAAACAGCTTTTTTGACCCTTTTCCCTAGATCTCAGCTATAGATTGTAAGTGTACGACTCTCCCGTGCTCCTGGCTGGCACTCTAATTTGCTGCTTAAAACGGGATAGTTACGCTGGTCTCCTTTATAGTCATGCCAAGTCTTAAGCAGCTGCCTACCTGATGAGGAAGACACCGGTGAAGTTTCTTCTGCGTCGATGTGTCCGACCGTCTCGCTGCTGGTCTCCTCTCTGGATATGCTCATGGCCGTCATCTGATGGGTCACAGGACTCTGAGAGCTGGGAGCATTCACCACAACCAAAACCACAGAGCAAACAGAAATATTTCCCTCTCATGAGCAGTTAGGCAGGAGGCATCTTCAGCCCCTAAAATTAACTTCATTACCGTCCCCGAGAACACAGCGGCACGGTAGGGCAATCATTTAGCCTTCCTTCTCTGGAGACGTGGGTTCCAGTGTCTCGGAGGACGCAAGCGGAATGCATGTGTTATGAGCTCAGCTTCCCCCCTACGTCCCAAAGCCACGGACACGAGCGGTCCAGGACTGGAATAGCTACAGGTCCGGCAGTGGCAGAGCAGAACAGAGCAGAGTGAGAGTTGTAGGGGTGCTGATAACCGGGACCAAGGCACTCTAGCAATGCAGGCTGGGGATCCAGACTGGATGACCTCCCATGGGTGTAAGGTATGGTGTATCTGGGACAGACCGATGGGATGGGAATACAGAAGGTGTTTGGGATCATGGCCAGTGTGCACCGGGCAGAGCTGGGTGTGCAGAAAGCTGCAATGATTTCTATTTACAATTTAGTGTTCTAGGTCAGAAACCCACTTCTTTTTCTCCCCCAAAGAATCTAAACCCTGGATTTTTTCCTCTTTCCTGATAGGCCTGATTCTCCTGTCACTCAATCCAGCCCTCGGGGGGAAGGGGGTTCCTAGACCACCCATAGGATGCATAGGGATGTCTATTGTTGACTTCCCCAAGTGTTGTGTTCCTCTATTGCTCTTTACACGAGCCTGAGAAGAAAGTCAGGCCCTGCGGCTTGCTTGTACAGAGAGGCTGCTCCTCTGAAATGAAGCAGATGGGAAGGAAAGGGATCAGACCGGGCTAACCTCAGCGAAACTCCAAGCAGTAGCAAGGAGGACATGGAGGTGGAATGACACACACAGGTGCATGCCACCTACGACCTGACCCCATAGATCAGCCAGTCACCTATGGGCATTAGGAGCTTGGGGGGCTGGCCCTGGAGCCTGGGCAGTGAACACTGAGTCAGCGCCCCCTTCAGTCCCAGACTGCTTTACAAAAGCTAATCAGCTGCACAGCAGGGAATAAAAGCCTCTCTCCCAGTCCCACAGCTATGGAGATATGTGCTTGGAGATATGTGCAGAGTTTCTTGCCCCTACCTGGCTTTCACATCTTCAGGCGTGGGGTCTCCCTCTGGGCCTTGCCCTGGGATGGCGTCAGAAGCCACAGGGCTGCTGCTGGGACAATTTGCTGCTAAGACAAAAAAACTCATTCTCAGTGAACTCTCAGACATATCAGCAAGCTCCCCAGGCGTTAGTCAATAGCCAAGGGACAGCAGGCCAGGCTCGGGAACGAATTCCTGATTCACTTGGGGTCCTTCATAGCCAGACTCACAGAACCCTCCTCGCTACCCCACGCAGGTGTTGCCATGGGAGCCAAAGGGATCAACACCAGTGGATTCGGCTGCTCCTCAGCCTTTGACGGAAGATAAGAAGAAAACTATCCCCAAAGGCTCAGCGAGCTCAACTCCCACTGGCTTTAACAGAAGGCTGCTCAGCCCCCCACAAGATCAGGCTTTCATAGCACCAGACACAGCAGCAGTTCTCTGAGAATCCCCCAATCAGTTCCTGGGTACTGAGAAACCAGCTGCCCCATTCTCCACCTCAGTCTAGCCATGGCCTTGGAAAGGGCCCTTAAAGGGACGCCGCAGGCGCCTACCTTATTGTGAACCCCAATGTTATTTTGCCACTGCTTAAAGCAGGGGTGGGGAACCTTTTTGGGCCAGGGGCCACTGACGCACAGAAAAATCAGTCGGGGGCCACACAAAAGTGAGAAGGGACTGAGAAGCAGGAAGACATTTCCCTCACACACCAAAGCCCAGGAGGGCCTGGGTTAGTAGATTTTGGAGCCCTCCCAAGCCTCCACCCCCCCGGGCCAGGCAGAGCCCATGAGTTGGATCAGGCTCTGGCTTACCTGACTCCAGCCTGCTAGGCTCGGGCCTCCTCCCCTGCAGCGGGAAACTGGCACTGATGCTCCAGTCCCATGGGAGCTGTGGGGCTAGAGCATCAGTGTGGGCTCCCCAATGCTGAGGTGGGAGCCCCCAGTCTCAGAGGCCAGATCCAGGACGCAGGGGTCAAATTTGGCCCCCGGGCCTTATGTTTCCCCACCCTTGGCTTAAAGCTAAAGGATCGAATCCTTGGCTGCTGTAAATCAGTGTCACCTCACTGGCTGCAACAGAAATACCCTGATTTATCCCAGCTAAGGATCTATACCAAACTCTTCAGTTAATTCTCTCATTCTCCTAATGGGATAACGACCTCCTTAGTGTCAAGCACAGCACTGCTATGCCAGGGATAACAATTATGCAAGGGATTTATCAGGCATCGCTCACTTTGCTACGTAAGTTCCTGTGCACCCAGGGCCTGCACAGACCCACAGCCGGAACAAATCCTGCTAACAATGGGAAAAGCAGAGTTTGTCTTCACACCTGCCTCTCTTTTCAGGGACATGTGTTTAGGCGCAAGGATCAGATCCTTAGTTTCATGGTCAGCACCACTGAGATGAGAACGCTAGACAAATGGAGGGTTGCTAATTTTCCTGACAGGACGCCATTACTTGGTCTGTCCGGTTGGGGAAGCTGCCAACCCTAGACACACCCAAGAAGCCAGTTCGTTCCTGGTGCCGCAATGACCTTATTGGGTTTGGTTAAGAGATGAATCTGGCCCGATGTCTCTGGGTAACTGTGGGACCCTAGCTTCAAGACCTAGCTTCATATGCTGAGGCAGAAACCTCAGCTTTCTCGGTGGCCGCAGGTCGGCTGAGGGGCATCACTATATTTTATCTGTTCTGTCCTGGCATCTTAAAATACACCCAAACTTCCAATCAACGCATGTTTCCTCTACCTGGGGGGCTTATCCGGCCACTGCTCTGTTGTCTTTGTAGATACTCTTTATAGCAAACTGAACACATTCCATTGGTCCGAGGGCTGCCGTAGAATCCACAGCCTGTAGTACACAGCATAGGCACCTGTGTTTGATTTGTTTCCTGGGCCATTGTCTCTCTTCCAATGCACTCAGCTACAAAGCAGGAACAAGAGAGACACAGCAGTTATGTATCAGCATGACACTTCCTTGTACACTGTGGCTGACCAGGAAGGAGATACACAGTCGCTGAAAGAGGTGTTATGCTCCTGCACAAGTGTTTGCTTAATCAGGGCTGGCAGCAGGAGGCCTGAAATGACCTCCCCTGGCCCCGAAAAATCCCTCATCCAGGAACGTCAGGCCCTGAGGTTGCCGGATCAGGGAGGTCCAATGTGTAGGATGGGTTTGTTATGTTTTGCACTTTACAGCTTTCATTTTCATTTATAGCAAGTTTTGCTTTCTGGTTCTCATGCACTAGGCCCAAGGCTGTGATATCTACCCTGGAAAATATTGCAAAAAGAATGTTTAAATCCCAACAAATATCTGTGTTCGCTGATCAATTTCCTTGAGCCCTGATGGGAGAGTGCTAAGAATGTGAATAGAAGAGAATTCCTATTATTACTAGGTTTTGTAAAACCCTTAACATACACAATTTTTGGCCAGCCTTTCACGGTTTTAAAAATTCACGCTCAAATTAATTTCACACCTGGGCACTTTCACTTTCAAATGTGTTACATTATTTATGCTCCCAAATGGCACTGAATTATTTTAAGTAAAAAACATAAGCAACAGCTCCTGCTAGTAAAAAGCAGTGAGACAGAAGGAGAAAAGAAATACACGACACAGCCCAGATAATTAACTCTTCCTATTGCATAGGTGAGATTCTGCTGTCTGTTATGCTGTTGTAAATCTCTAGCAAATATTGATTACAGGATAGATACTCTAGATTTAAACTGGCTGAAAAGCAGATCAGAATCTGGCCTTGAGCTACTCGCATTACAGTAAAGCAATTCTGATTCAGTGGAAGCAAAGTCTTTAAAAACTGCAACAGGAAATTCCACTCTGCCCTTGCCAAAGCTTGTAGAGTGAGGGGGACAGAACACAGCCCACAGATGTCCCTCCATGCAGCATGGTTAGAACTCTGTCGGTTTGGGGGTGAAGGGGTGGATCAGCGGATGGGAGGGGAACAGAGCCAGTGCTCCAACACAGCATTATCTTTAGCACGAATGTGGCACTTCAACACGCCCCCACAGGAGTTACTGCTGCTTCATTCAACTTGATGGAAGGATCCCAGTGGCCTTGGGAGAGCCATGTGCCTGCAAAACCTTCCCCCAGAGGGAACAATGTGTTGCGAACAAGGAACACTTCCCCTCCCCTGAGGTTTTCTGTGGGAAGAGAATGATTCAGCTCTCACTAGCTCACTCCTCTTTGTCCTCAGCTGGGTGACCACGGTTTCTTTAATATTACCCTGCAGCTTTCCTTTACACAGCACTGACTGGCGCTGCCCTTCCCATCAAGCGCATGCAAATTCTATGTTCAGTGAACCTCCTCCACACTTGACTATCCAGATGTTGCCCTGTGGATGAGATTAACTCAGCTCATTATGGGTTATGAATCTTTTTGCACCAAGATGCTAGCAGAGGTCAGGGTGCAGTCGTCAGAATGAATCTGACCCCTGCCCAGCTTGCTGGTGCTTCTCTCCCATGCTGCTTCCTGGATAAAACCTTCCCCACCCAAAGAACTGGGTCCTTTCTCAGATTTCTGTACCTGACCTTTCAAGGAAGTCACCTTAGCTCAAGAGCTGCTCCAGCTGCTGCTTCCTGTCTGGCACAGAAATCACCCCACTCCTACAAGCTGCCTTCTGGCAGGGAGAACAGGGCAACATGCAAAATCCAACCTAAACATAAGGGATGAAAATTACGGTTACAAAACACACCCACCAAAGGGGATCACTAGAAAAAGCTCTTCCATGGGTAAAAAGAGCAGCACGTGGGGGTGTGCGTGCATGGAAGGCAGGCGGATGGCAGAGATCAGTAGTTTAATCTGCAGAGCCAGAGTTTATTCCCCACAGGCACTCCCATGACTCTCTGAGCTCTGGGGCACATGGTGCATTTTGTTCTGGGTTGTGTAACACAGCCTATGCTTATGGGGCTATAGAAAGGCTTGGTGAAGGAATAAACAATGTACTCCGCAAACAGGAGCGGAACCGATAGGGGATGGTACTTTACAAAGCCAGCCGGGGAGGGTAAAATGACCCCACTGAAATGGTCTGCTTAACAATGTCCGCTTATTTTCAGCCACTTGTTCCTTCCAACTTTTTTGGTGGGGGGGAGGAGTGCGGCCTAGTGGTAAAGACAAAGGACTGGAAAGACAGAACTACCGAGTTCCAGCCAGGGCCTGGGAGCGAAGCCTGGCCTCTCACTGAGACAGGGAGGAACTGGGAACCAGTGCAGGGTGAGGCAGGAGGCCTGGCCTCGGGACTGCTGGGGTCTGTCTCCAGCTCTGGCAGAGGAGTGCGGTGCCACTGGCGGGGGTGGGAGGCCGGGAGCCGGGGGAATGGGTCGCCCTGGGACCGGGACCCGGCTGCAGCAAGGGAAGGGGCCGCGGGGCTCTCGGGCCGCTCTCCCAGCTCAGGCCACCAGGGCGGCGAAGAAGCGGGAGCGCCAGGCGGCGGCAATGCAGGCCCGGGGCGCCCGCGGGTCCCAGCCCGCCCGAAGGCGCAGCCGAGGGCGGCCTGGCGTCAAATCGAGCCCGGGGCTTTGCGGCCTGCGCCGCTTTTGTAGCCACGCTCCGGAAGGGGCCACGCACGCGCCCCCCCCCATTATCCCTGGGGGGCCTCTGCCCCCATCGCCCCCGGCTCCGTGACCCCCTAGCCTAGGAGCTTCAGGCACCTCCCGCATCGCCCCAAAGCGCGGGACCCCTGCCCCGCCGGGGCTTAGGGGCTTCAGGCACCTCCTGCCCCCCCGCCCCAAGCCCTGAGACCCCGGGGCTTAGGGGCTTCAGGCACCTCCTGCCCCCGCCCCAAGCCCTCAGACCCCGGGGCTTAGGGGCTTAAGGCACCTCCTGCCCCCCGCCCCCTTCAGGCACCTCCTGCCCCCGCCCCAAGCCCTGAGACCCCGGGGTTAGGGTTCAGGCACCGCCCCGCCCCCGCCCCAAGCCCTGAGACCCCGGGCTTAGGGGCTTCAGGCACCTCCTGCCCCCGCCCCAAGCCCTGAGACCCCCGGGGTTAGGGGTTCAGGCACCTCCTGCCCCCCGCCCCAAGCCCTGAGACCCCGGGGTTAGGGTTCAGGCACCGCCCGCCCCCGCCCCAAGCCCTGAGACCCCGGGGCTAGGGGTTCAGGTACCGCCCGCCCCTTATCGCCCCAGGCGCTGGGACCCCCGCCAAGCACCCAGCCTCGCCGCCCCCCATGACCCCCCCGACCTAGGGGCTTCGGGCGCCTCCCCGCATCGCCCCCGGCCCCATCCCAGGCCCGCGGCGGCTCCTGCCCCCCGGCCCGGCCGCGCTCACTCACCCGCCGCCGGAGCCAGACGCCCGCGGGAGCGGCCCGGCCCAGGGGCGCCTGCTCCGTCCGGCCACGTGCGGGCCCGACCCGGCTGGCTCAGGCGGTCACGCAGGGCGGCTGCCACCGGCCAGCTCAGGCCCACGCCGGGGGAGGCGGGCTGGGGCGGCCGGGAAACATGGCGATTGGCAGGAGGCAGCCCCGGCCCCCCCCCCCGCGGCGCGGGGGAGGCGGCGTGAGACCCCCCCCCAGTGGCAGGGGAGGGGGTACGAGACCCCCCCCGCTATGGGGGTGGGGATACGGGACCCCGCCATGGGGAAGGGGGATTTGCGACCTCCGACATGGGGAAGGGGATACGAGACCCCCCCCAGCTGTATCTACGACCCCTAACATAGCAGAGGTGATGAGACACACCCCCCGCTAAGGGGAGGATACAGGACCCCCAGCTGTATCTACGACCCCTAACATAGCAGAGGTGATGAGACATCCCCGCTAAGGGGGAGGGGATACGGGACCCCCCCAGCTGTATCTACGACCCCTAACATAGCAGAGGTGATGAGACACACCCCCCGCTAAGGGGAAGGGGATATGGGACCCCCAGCTGTATCTACGACCCCTAACATAGCAGAGGTGATGAGACACACCCCCCGCTAAGGGGGAGGGGATATGGGACCCCCCCAGCTGTATCTACGACCCCTAACATAGCAGAGGTGGTGAGACATCCCCCCGCTAAGGGGAAGGGGATACGAGACCCCCCCAGCTGTATCTACGACCCCTAACATAGCAGAGGTGGTGAGACACCCCCACCCCCCCCCCGCTAAGGAGGGGACACAAGACCCTCCGGATGGGGAAGGGCAGGGATAGTCCCTCGCAGAGCTTGGGTGGGGGCTGGGTTTGATTCCTGCCCCTCCCCACACACTAGCGAGGTAAGAGTGCAGCCAAGGCGCTGATCCTGCCCGGCCACGAAGTGCCTGGTGCCCCAGCCGAGCGGGCCAGGAGCTCAGGGAAGCTGCCGTGAGCCTGCAGGCGAGACCCTGAGACAGCAAAGCACTTACAGTAGGGTTAGGGTTAGGGTCGCGGTGGCAGGGCTCTGCAGGAGAGTCCTCTGCGGCACCTCTTTCAAAGGGGAAACTCTGCCCAGTGAGCTATGAGAGGGGACTTACAGCTGTTGGGAGGGGAAGTGGCAGGAGAGGGTCTAGCCAAATTCCATGCTGGAGAATTTCCTCTTTCTTAAAGAAGGACACCCCAGGAAACTCCGTCCAGGAAACTATGCTAAGAGAACGTGAAAAAAGGAACTTTAAGCTCCCAGAAGCCGAGAAATGACAAAGATAAAATTGTGTAACCTAAAGCCTTCCTGGTTTGCATATGTATTAGAATGCAGACTCCAATGACACCAGTGTGTATTGATTCTCAGCACATACTGACACCAGATCGTTTCTCCTACAGCCCTCAATATCCACATGTAGCATCTGATCATATTCTTTCTTTCAGTCTCTTTGCCTTCACTTTGTTATTGTGATTGCCTGGACCTTTTATAGGCTAGGTTCTTTTCTCTCAGGTATACTTTAGTCACCTGGGTCTCCTAGGTGCTCTGGTAACCCAGGTAAAGACACAATAGTGAATAATGTACTCTATAATTTATTTTCAATCTTCATAGGTTTTCAGAGCAAAGGGACCATTCCGATCATGTAGTCTGGCCTACTGTGTTATACACTGTGGCTATGTCTACACTCGTGGCTTCTTGCTCGAGTAATATGCAAATGAGGCTAAGTGTGGACTATCACTGAGCCTCATTTGCATACCTAATGAGCCACCATTTTTTTCAGAAGAGGCTTTTGCGCAAGAAGGAACGTCTACACTGCCCCTTCTTGCGCAAGAAAAACCCTCTTGCGCAATGCTGTTACACCTATTACTTTTCAGGAAGAACGGCATTGCGCAGAGAGGTTTCTTTGCGCAAGAAGGCAGTGTAGACGCTCCTTCTTGCACAAGAGCCTCTTCTGAAAAAATGGTGGCTCATTATATGCAAATGAGGCTCGGCGATATTCACGCAGCCTCATTTGCATATTACTCACAAGAAGCGCAATGTAGACGTAGCCTGTATGTCTATGGGCTATGTCTACACTGGCGGGTTCTTGCACAAGAATGGCCATTCTTCCGTAGAGTGTCCACACTGCCCGCCAGCTCTTGCGCAAGAGGGTTTACAGTAAAGCTTGGGAAGAGAGGGCTTCTTGCGCAAGAGCTACGTTCTTTTCTAACAAGTGTAAGCTCTCTTGCGCAAGAGCTCTTGCGCCTGCTTTCGTGAGGAGCAGGACTATCGGCACCGACAGCAGCACCCTCTCAGTTCAAATGAGAGGGTCTTCACTAGACCCACTAATTCGAACCCCAGAAAATCGACTGCGGCAGTGTCAATCTTCCGCGTAGTGTAGACAAGCCCTTTGAAAGGTACTGATTTCGGTGCTGAGGCTGATGCTTACTGGGTAACCAGTTAACCCTTTACATTCCTAGTTTAAACTTGTGTAAACAGTGACCTCTCTGTAACCTGAACTCTTTAAACCATGACTTGAGGATGACAGTGACTCAGCCAGAGGTAAGGGGTCTATTTCTGAAGTGGGTGGGTGCGATTCTGTGGCCTGCCGTATGCAGACAAGGTGATCACCAGGGTCTCTTTTGACTTTAAAGTCTGTGAGCAGGATAGGACCGGACCGAGGGGCAGAGGCAAAGCTAGGCCAGGAACCCAGCACTGGCATACCAGCTGGGGCTGCAGATCAAAGCGGACCTGTCCTGGCTGATTTCTGTACTGCATGGCCTTGGTTTTGGGAAGGGGAATAGGTGGATTTAAATTGGGACTGTTAGGCTAAATGTTCTTTCTTAGGTAGGTGAAATTGCTGGCTGGTGGGCAACTGAGCTTGTCTTGGTGGCATTGCTGCAGAAGGCGTTTGGGGTCTATAGCGAGGCAGTAATAACCACTCAGTCTGGGCCACTCACCTGGTCTTCTGCAATAACTTGCCTTAAGCCCAAATGGCGACAGTGAAGGTATTTCCAGGTATCTGTCCTATGATAGCTGACTCTGGACGGTGCCCCATGTGGCTGGACCCTTGTGCCTGTCTGCAGATCCTGGCAGGGTTCTCCAGAAGGATCCGATTGCAGGATGGGGGGCTAGATGGCACCGACAATGCCTCCATGCAGGGTTAGCCAGGCCTCACATGAAGGAGCCCCTGGCAGCCTGGCTTTTTAACACAGTCTGTGCTCCTGGTTAAAGGAAAAGCATTGTCCTCGCTGCTTTGCCAGTCGTTTCTCCTCATCCGTAGCATCCTAGGGCTTTGTGTCCCAGGCTGAGGTGTCAGCTATCTTCAGAGCTTAGCAGGGCTGCTGAAAATCCTAAATAATGGAACAGAGCAGCCGGAGCCCAGCCCAGCCCACCCGCCTATGCAAACACCTTGCAACTTTGGCTCTGGGTCCAAATGCTGCATCGTGGGCTCCCCTGGGCTAGCAATGCGGAAGGGGGGGGTCTAGGTGCCCTCTTCTCCAGGCGCTGCCGCCTCTCCCCTCAGGCCAGCAGATGGCAGCAGTGTGCCACAAAAACCCAAAGGCCTCTCATGAAGTCGCTAGCTCCTGCAAAATGGAGCATGTCCATGAGTGGGTTCTGGGGAAAGTTCAGGGAGGAGAGCTGTGGCAGCCTGGCTCCATAGCTTGGTTTGCGTTCAGGGATTTGCACCACTTTGGGTTGCAGAGCCGCCCGGACAGGGACGGCATGGGGATTGTTCTTGCTTTGAGGAGGACAGGGCCAGAAGTTGGGGGTTGGTGGCATCTCTTGGGGTTCCCTCTTGGCTGGAGCAGGCACTGGCGCGCCGACTGTGAGGCTGAATTTCGGCTGGAGCCAGAGGCCTCCAAAGGCACAGCAGGGCCCTGTTCTTCTGCCCCAGCATGGTTAGCTACACCGCATCCTGGCCCCAAAGACTTTCCCACCTACATAGACCAGCAAGGGGAGGACTCTACAGATGGGAACTGCAGCACAGACCCCCTGCCCTCTGACGTCTGGGGGCATCTTTCCATTGACTTCCCAGGCCTCAGGCCCCAAGAATTAAGTGATTTGCCAAAGTCACACAGAGAGCCCGTGGCACTGAAGCCAGATCTCTTGTGTCCCAGTCCTGTTCTTGAACACACACCTACATCACTATGGACAACAAGCCTGTGCAGGTTCTCCCAAGAATGCACCGCTAGCTAGCCTGGACCTCAGGAAGGATGAGGAAGGCTGGGTATTGGCTGTGTATGTGCCTCCCTGCCCTTCCCAGGAAGGGATCGGAGCTGCTCATTTATGCTGCTAGCCAGGTATGTCCTCGGAAAGGGGGATCAGCATTCGACCCTGTGCTCTGGTTCAAACAGGAATTAACCTGGGGAGGTCCTAAGGTGTGTGCTATGCTGGACATCACACTAGATCAGGGGTTCAGGAGGGTTGTGTAGAGCCCTGAGGCCACCCACGCCCCACGTCCCCAAATAGGTGGTGGGGACAAAGCCAAAGGGACCTGTCATTTGAGCCCCTGGTGGTGGGGCTCCAGCCCCAGCCGCCCCCCAAGTCTAACACCAGGCCTGGCAAGCCCATTCAAATGACTCTTTGGGGTCCCAAACAACCCTCAGTTTGAGAATCACTGCCCTGAATCATCGCTCCTGGCTTCCCAGGCGGCGCATGCCTGGTGCTATGATGGTCTAGGACCGGTGGTCCTGGTTTGCTACAAAGGGCGAGGGAGGAGAGATTTCCAGAGGCAGCAAAGCCCCCTCCCACCGCAACCCCATCCCACCCACCAGACACTCGAGCCTAAGAGAAGTAGCACAAAGCTCAAGACCACTCGATCTGGTCTCAGCTCTTCCACTAGCTGATGTCACCATTTCCTGTTCCCTTCACCACCCTTCTGACGGAGAAAGGCTGCATCTCCCTCGCCTAGGAAGAAGGCAGGTGTAACGCAGAGGCATTGAGACCCGGACAAGGGCCAGTGAAGGCTGCTCTACAGCCTTAACAGCAAGGCAGGTGGCTTTTAACTCATGTGGTAAAGGTACATGGCTTTTGACCCTAGGGTCCCAGGTTCAGTCCCACCTGCCGACGCCCAGGGTCTGTTTGCTCTGTGCAAGGATCAGTCCTGCCATTTTAGAGACACAGGAGCTGCAAGGTGGCACAAAGTCACTTGTGGAATACCAGGTCTTGGATGCAGCGGGCTCAGGGTGTGTCTACACTAGAAACGCTAGCGGCAGCGACTGAAGGGATCAACCTGTGCAGTGGTTGGGCCTGATCGGACAGTGAATCTGGTTTGATCCACGGAGGTGTGGGTGTGACTGCTACGCCACAGCACTTTGGTAGAAGCTGAGATGCCCTGCTCCCTCCAGCACCCTCTGTCCTAGCGGCCCATTGAGCCCAAACGTCTCAGCAGGAAAGAAACCCGTTTGCCCAGCCCTCCAGCAAGCAGCCGAATCCCAGCCTGCTGAAAAGTCCCGCCTGAAAGCCAGCGCCCAGGCGGCAGAAACAGAACGTTCCCACTAGGCCCTTGCAGTCATGGAAACCTGCATGATACTGGTGGAGTCGGGTGCTTGTGTGCGACTCGCCACTTTCCTTTAAAAAAATACAGGATCACATTGCTAGGCTGCCCGGTGGCAGAGCAAATCTTGAAACTGGCTCAGAAACCAGTAGGCAAACGAACAGGCTTTACCCATGGCATAATTTTGAAACCAGGCTCATGATTTTGGGGGCCTGACTCCTGATTTTTGAACACTCAGGCAACACACAGGATTGTGGGCCCACAGGCACAGGAAGTAGGCCTGCCAGGTGTGCTGCAACACCCCCATGTTTTGGGCCTGGTGCCTCCTCCGCTGGCCCTATGTTAGGGTCCCAGCTGCTGGTCCCAGGGTCCTGGCCGCTGGCCCAGGAGCTCTGCAACCGCCCTTAGCTAGGGTTGCCAGGTGTCCAGTATTCTACCGGACAGTCTGGTATTTGCGCTCTTTGTCCGTTAAAAGAAATCAGAGAATACCAGACATGTGCAATGTGCAATGTCCGGTATTCTCTGATTTTTCCAGCTGCGCACTGGACGGAAACCTGGCGTGGGAGGGGGGAGCGGCTGGAAGGCAGGGCCACGATCGGCGCTAGGAGCCTGTGATTGCGCAGAAGCCTGGCGGGGTTGGGGGGAGTGGCTGGGAGTCCACCCCCGCCAGGCTTCTGTGCAATCACAGGCTCCCAGCGCCGATCGTGGCCCCGCCTCCCAGCCTGTGAGTCCCAGCTGGGAGGCGGGGCTGCGATCGCCGCTTATCCCGCATTCCTTTTTTTTTTTTTTTTTTTGCTCGACCAAAAAATACCAGGTGTCCATCTGGCAACCCTAGCTGAGGCCCCAGCCAGGGGCAGAAAAGGGGGTGACCAGGGGTAAGCGGTGGGGCACAGCTCAGCACCCCCACCCTAAACATTATTCCAGCCCCCCCGCCCTGTGCAGGCCACAAATGTAAGTCAGCATGGGACGGCCATTAACAGGTGTGTTGTGAGCAAGACACGAGAAGTCATTCTTCCGCTCTACTCTGCACTGATTAGGCCTCAGTTGGAGTATTGTGTCCAGTTCTGGGCATTGCATTTCAAGAAAGATGTGGAGAAATTGGAGAGGGTCCAGAGAAGAGCAACAAGAATGATTAACGGTCTAGAGAACATGACCTATGAAGGAAGGCTGAAAGAATTGGGTGTGTTTAGTTTAGAAAAGAGAAGACTGAGGGGGGACATGATAGCCGTTTTCAAGTATCTAAAAGGGTGTCATAAGGAGGAGGGAGAAAACTTGTTCATCTTGGCTTCTGAGGATAGAACAAGAAGCAATGGGCTTAAACTGCAGCAAGGGAGGTTTAGCTTGGACATTAGGAAAAAGTTCCTAACTGTCAGGGTGGTCAAACACTGGAATAAATTGCCCAGGGAGGTTGTGGAATCTCCATCTCTGGAGATATTTAAGAGTAGGTTAGATAAATGTCTATCAGAGATGGTCTAGACAGTATTTGGTCCTGCCATGAGAGCAGGGGGCTGGACTCGATGACCTCTCGAGGTCCCTTCCAGTCCTAGTATTCTATGATTCTATGGGTAGGGCAGTTAGTACATGTCTCTTCATGATGCTTTGAGTAGTACTATTGTAGGACCCGAAGCCGGTGGGCATTTGCAGGGGCATTTCATTTTCTCTCTTTCTCTGCCCCCACTGCATTTAACAGTGCCCCTGGGGCAGGGGCTGGCTGTGATGCTGGGACAGAGACATATTTCTGGAGCCCCTGTCTTTGCTGGCTGCCCCTGAGCACCAACAATCCAGCCGAGAGGAGACAGCTAATCCACCGCTCCTGCTAGCTATGGTCAGGCCAGCTCTGTGAGCACCCAGCCCCTCCCCTCCACACCCTGGGTTATCTAATGACTATCACAGTACAGCTAAATGTCATTCTACTTACGGAGGCGAGGCGGCCTGGACGAGGGAGACGGGGCTACGGAACAGTAACGCAAGCCAGTATTGATTTCGCGCCAATTATCACAGCCATCAAAGCCGTGCAATTAAAGAGAGAGGACAGAATTTTCCAATGTGGTGCCTGTGCTAGGCCTGCAGCGGAGGGTTCATTAACTTGGGTGTCATTATGTCCCTTCCCCCCGCACACTCCGCTTCCCGTTGCCGCAGCTGGGGCTAATGAGGTTGTTTTTTTCTGCACATTCAATTTCCCCCCATCTCTCCCATGCCTTATGTCTCTGCAAGCAATTGCCGCAGGACTGGACAGCCAGCGTTTCCCAGGGATGGCCCATTGCTTGGGAAATGGCAGCCTGGCTCTGCTTGACCAAAGAGTTAGAGATGGGCCAAGGCCTTGGGGAGTTCATAGAATCATAGAGCTGGAAGAGACCTCAGAAGGTCATCAAGTCCAGCCCTCTGCCCAAGGCAGGACCAATCCCAACTAAATCAACCCAGCCAGGGCTGTGTCAAGCCGAGACTTAAACACCTCTAGGGATGGAGATTCCACCCACTCCCTAGGGAACCCATCCCAGTGCTTCCCCACCCGCCTAGGGAAATAGTTTTTCCTAATATCCAACCTGGACCTCCCCCACTGTAACTTGAGGCCATTGCTCCTTGTTCTGCCATCTGTCACTACTGAGAACAGCCTCTCTCCATCCTCTTTGGAACCTCCCTTCAGGAAGTTGAAGGCTGCTCTCAAATCCCCCCTCACTCTTCTCTTCTGTAGACTAAACAAACCCAAATCCCTCAGCCTCTCCTCATAGGTCATGTGCTCCAGCCCCCTCAGCATTTTGGTTGCCCTCCACTGGACCCTCTCCAATGCGTCCACATCCTTTCTATAGTGGGGGCCGCAGAACTGGACACTATACTCCAGATGTGGCCTCACCAGAGCCGAATAAAGGGGAATAATCACTTCTCTGGATCTGCTGGCAATGCTCCTCCTAATGCAACCCAATATGCCATTAGCCTTCTTGGCTACAAGGGTGCCCTGTTGACTCATATCCAGCTTTTCATCCACTGTAATCCCCAGGTCCTTTTCTGCAGAACTGCTTCTTAGCCAGTCGGTCCCCAGCCTGTAACAATGCTTGGGATTCTTCTGTCCCAAGTGCAGGACTCTACACTTGTCCCTGTTGAACCTCATCAGATTTCTTTTGACCCAATCCTCTAATCTGTCCAGGTCACGCTGGACCCGGTCCCTGCCCTTCAGCGTATCTACCTCCCCCCCAGCTTAGTGTCATCTGCAAACTTGCTGAGGGTGCAACCCGTCCCCTCGTCCGGGGGGGGCATTTCTCTTCTTCCAAAGGGTCATTCAGACACATGGGCCTCCCGCCCCGGCGGGCTGAAGCAGGCTTGCGTATTGTTTCTCCCCAGCATGGCTCCACTGTGTCAGAGTGATACCCCGCTCGGCCCCATCCCTGTGCTGCGGATACTTTGCATGTGCAGCGAGGGGGCCGCCACCGTGGGCTCTGCAGGAGGCTGCCCGGGGTGACCCTCAGCCTCTGCCCACCTGAGGAAGTGGCTTTTGCCCACAAAAGCTCATGATGCTAGATACGTATTGTCGTTCGTCTCTAAGGTGCTGCTGGGCTGCTCGTTTTCCCAGTCCCAGGTTCCTTGTCCTCTCTGCAGTCTGGCCACGAGAGGGCAGCTTAGCTCAAAGCTAGGCTAGCACATCGGCCCACCCCCAGCCAGGTTTGCCTCACCTCACTCAGGTTCAGCAAGCGTTTTCCCTCAGCCAGGGCCAGGGGCGGTGAAGTACATGACAATCCCTGGTCCAGGGGTCCTGTTCCAGCAAAGTTCAGGGCCAGGTCTCGCCCCTGACCTCACCGGCCGCCCCCCACCTCCCGGTGTACCCCCCCGCCTGCCAGGCAGTTGAAAGGACCCAGGTGCCCCTGCATGACTGACAACACAACCCTGTGGCCCCTGGGCTGGAGGGGGGGGGGAGTGTGTCTCCTGCATTGTCCCCACCCCCAGCACCCTTGCAGCCAATGGGAGCTGTGGGGGTGGTGCCTGCAGGCAACAGTGTGCAGAGGCCTCCCTGGCTCCCCCCACCTAGGAACTGCTGCTGGAGGAGGGTGCCCCAGGTAAGTGCCACATTCCCCATCTCCGCCTGCACCCCAACCCCCTCCCAGAGCCTACCTCCTTCACCCCCTTCGACACCCCTCACCCCCCACCCCAGCCCAGAGCCTGCACCCAGCACCCAGACTCCACCCCCCCCACCCAAACTCCCTCCCAGGACCTTAGGCTGGGGTGGGGAGGGAGTTGGACTGGGGAAGGGGTGCAGGCTCTCGGTGATCTGGGCACCACCAAAGTTTCTCCAAGCCTGCCGCCCCAGCCAGGTGACCGCTGCAAAGTCCCAGGCAGCCATGTCCACGTGCCATTGTCCCCACACTGCATGTGGGAGATTGGAAACCCGCCATTCAGTGACTTTTTTAGCGCCACCACAGATGCGTGTGGGAACTCCTGCTTGCCACGCCTCCCTCCCATGAGTTCGCTCCTCCCTCCCCAGGTGGCAAAGAGGCCCGGGCACCCGGCTCAGCCACTGGCTGGCTGCTGCCTGGATGCCAGCAAGCCTGTTTCTGAAACCCCGGTCGTCTCGCTCGCCCTGTTGCTAGCCCCTCATTGGCAACCGATCCCACATTGATGGGGGCTTTGTCTCTGCTCAGCCTTGAAGCCCATTTGCTGCACTGGCTGTGAGTCACGTCCATGTGGCACTTAGATTTTTATTTAAATGAACACAAAATATGAATCGAATAAATAAAGAGTGTAATGGGCTCTTTGCTCTATTGATAAGGCACCTACTGCTAGATCTATCCACCTATCACCTCCGTACACACCCGTCCATCCATCCCCATACACATCTTTCTATTAGTCTAGCCCCCTGTGCATTAGCAACCTGCCCCACAAGCATCAACTGGCTGTCTACCTACCTAGCCCGTCCCATGAACACCTGGCTCTGACTGCCTGTCTCTGTAATATTGAAGCGCCTCACAGGGGCATAGCTACAGGTGGGTCTGAGTGGGCCACGGCCCACCCACTTAGCATCCAAGCCTTCCCACAGTGGGACCGGAGCCCTCCAAATCTACAGGCTGGGACTCCTGACCCCGGCTGGGTGTCCAGCTGGTGCCGTGTGCTGCTGTCCCTGTCTCTGGTCCCAGCACTAGCTCCGTAGTGGGGGGCAGGTCTGGGTGGGGCTAGTGCTGGGGCCAGCCACTTGGGCAGCAGTGTGCGGTGCCAGCAGTAAGAGGGAGTGGGAGGAGGCTGGTCCCCCATTCCGCCTGCCCCCTCTTGCCAGGGTCCCAGATCCCTTCTGCACCCCCCTTCCTGTCTTGCCCAGAGTACTGGATCCCTCCTGCACACAGGATCCTTCCTGCCCTCCTGGGCCCTCCCTCCCCCCCTTTTGACCCCTGTTATGGCCTGAAAGCTGGGCCCACCCACTTCTGTCCTAGCTCCGTCACTGGTGCCTCTGTGCGTAGGGTGGGCGGGAACCGAAGGCAGCAGCTGTCACGCCATCACCAACAGCTTCTGCACCATTCCTGCACCACCAGCTCTGCCGGGTTCGCTGTCACCCCGGCCTGCCTGGGGACAGCAGGATCTGAACAACGGTTTCTTTGGATCGTTACGTGGGAGGACACTTTTTAAGGGAGCCTGGAGCTCGGGGCTCATTCTGTTGCCATGGGAAAGGCTTGGCCTTGTTTGGTGCCTCAGTTTCCTCATCGATCAGAGCCAGCTAACAACGCGTATGCGAGCAAGCTGCGATTAGTGGGGTATGTTCACATGCGGGAGTTGCTTGGGGATCCTTGGTTGGATGCTGGGAGTTAGATGTACAGTATTATTCCCATTGTACGTCAGGCCCTCGGCCTACCCACCGACCCTCGTTCCAGAAGCACAGGCTGCATCGGTATCCCTCAGTGCGACTCATCAATCAGCCTGAACTGAATCAGGCAACCCCTCCCCCAGCTGAGACCCCAGTGCTCCACCCTCCTGGGAGCAAGGGGCCAAGGCACATTACTGTGGATCTGGCCATAGTACCGTGGTCCCTACACAGATTGGGGCCCCATTGTGCTAGGACCCAGAGCAAGGGAGCCCAAAGAGCCGCCCCAAAGACCAGGCAGGCAAAGGGTGTTTTGGGGGGGGGGAAACAGAGGCAGAGAGTATTATTCGCAGGGTCACCCAGCCAGCATGTAGACCAGGAGTAGACCCCAAGTTTCCTGTCCCCCTAGCTAGCTCCCCCTGGTCAATACCAGGGGGCCAGGAAACCAGTCGACAGCCTGGCACACGCCCATTGTTCTAGGCTTTTAGCCTGCCCCCATCACCATGATCTCCACACACCCTGCAGTCATACATTACAGCCTCAGCATCCATCGCCCGTGGTTCGCCCCCTCTTTCCTCTGCCATGGGGGGAGACGTGTGTGGGTGGGGGCTGGTTTTTTTGTGGTAGGGTTTGGGATTTGGGTTGTTTTTCAGGGAAGCGTGAGTGGAGGCCACTTGGCTCTGAGAGTGGGACGTTTGGGACGGGCCTCAGTTCCCGGGGGAGTTTGCTCTTCAGTTTGGCACCAGCCCGCAGGGGAACTGGCAGTGGCACAGAGACAGCAGAGCATGCCAGGGAGCTAGAGAAGCACAGTGGTCGACTACTGTCTCCATCCTAGGCTCTAGGCTCTTTTAGATTCCCTGGGTCTAAGCCACTGAGCTCCTGGAAGTGAGACCTTGAACTGGACTTGCTAGCCTGTGGGCAGCCAGCTGTCACCACTAGTTAACACAGCCTTCCAGAACAAGGGTCCTGTCCACATGTTATTGGCTATAGAAGTGATACAGGTAGTGTTAGACTGGTGCAGTTATACCAGTATCTTTCCCTTCCTCCGCCACAACCCACCTATAGACACTCTTGTTCTGATCTGAGTTTAATTTAAAGGCCTTTCCAAACAACGTAAGCTACACACAAAAAGGCCATCCTCATTCCCAACTGAGAATGACCGTAGAGGGCATGTGATGGAGTGGACCAGGCCCTGAGGCCTCCTGTCAGAGGCCCTAGGGTCCTGCCACACCCTGCCCCAGAAAGATAATAGAGGGGTCCTCCAAGCAGGCTAGAGTGGCTGGAGGAGACGCGGCCATGCAGGGGCCAAGAAGGCCCCATAAAAGGAGCTGGAGGACCAGAGTCAGTCAGTTCCTCTGGAGACCTCAAGATGTGCATTTCCATTCATGCCTTAGGTTACACCAAAACCCCTTTCTATGGCGGCAAAGCCTGGGAACAGCACCCATGGGTCCCAACACCTGCTGTAACCATAGGACAATACTGCTCCCAGGGATCGGCCGACAACACAGGAGACCCGACTCCTCACTCCTCTAACCCTTTACGTTGGGGGCCTGCTCCAGGGTTTGGACTTCAGCAGCTAACACATTAACCCAGAGCCGCCCTGCCCTACCTGCAGCCCTCTGCCTCGGTGACACACATCCCTCAGAAAAAGGAAGGCAGGAAGGGGGCTAACCACGCTCTCCTTGCGATGTGAAGTGGCTCAGCGGGGAAGCTCCCCCCTCGCAATTACAGCCCCCCTTCCCACAGGCTCACATAAAGGACCCCTGCGGACGCTGGCCCTGTTGTTGACAGGCCCTGCAAGGCAGAGGCAGACGTGGGACCGGGAGCCCTTTCAGCCTCTATTTTCTGCTTGCAAACTGCTTAATTTCCGGCCCAAACGATATTTGTGTTTGTTGTTGTTGTTTGGATGGGAGGCCGGCACTTTTTTGGGCATGCTACAGTCCCTGGGCTATTCATCCGTTGCCACGGCAACCACGCACCATCAATGGCCATCCAAGATTGCGGCTGATTACAGACAACATGTAAAAGGTGGAAGATGCTGGGCACCTTGAAAAGCTCATCTTCCCAAACGACTTGAATTAGCCTCATTACTCCTCCCTGGCCAGCTTGCTTCCTGCTCCCCAGAAGACACAGAAACAGCCTCTGGGGGAGGGGAGGACAGTGAATCATTTTGCCAGTCAAGAGTGACCTGGCAAACTTCCGAGCCCAGAAGAAGGCACCCCTGTGCGCGCATGCACACACACACACACACACACACACACACACTCAGAATCATAGAACACTAGAACTGGAAGGGACCTCGAGAGGTCATCACATCCAGTCCCCTGCCCTCATAGTAGGACCACGCATGGTCTAGAGCAGCCCTGACAGGCGTCTGTCTAACTTGTTTTTAAATATCTCCAGTGGTGGAGATTCCACAACCCCCCTAGGCAACTTATTCCAGTGTTTAACCACCCTGACAGGTAGGAAGTTTTTCCTCATGTCCAATCTAAATCTCCCTTGCTGCAGTTTAAGTCCATTGCTTCTTGTCCTGTCGTCAGAGGTCAGGGAGAACAATCTGTCGTCTTCCTCCTTGTCACACCCTTTTAGGTACTTGAAAACTGCTATCATATCCCCTCTCAGTCTTCTCTTTTCAAACTAAACAAACCCAGTTCCTTCAGCCTTCCCTCATAGCTCGTGTTTTCTAGACATTTAATCATTTTTGTTGCTCTTCTCTGGACCCTCTCCTATTTCTCCACATCTTTCCTGAAATGTGGTGCCCAGAAGTAAACACAGTACTCCAGCTGAGGCCTAATCAGCGCAGAGCGGAAGAATGACTTCTCGGGTCTTGCTCACAACACTCCTGTTCATGCATCCCAGGATCACGTTTGCTTGTTTTGCAACAGCATCACACTGCTGACTCATATTTAGCTTGTGGTCCACTATGACCCCTCAATCCCTTTCTGCAGGACTCCTTCCTAGATAGTCACTGCCCATTCTGTATGTGTGAATACTGGTCAGTGCACCAAAACCCCTCCCTCCTCGGCTATCTGACTTCAATAGAAGTGAGGCTGGATGCTTTTGCAGAGTTGGGCACAAGGAAATAGTCCTGAGCTGCTAAGAATGACACCACCTTCCTCCCAGGCAGTGGATCAGTGTCTCCCATTGTGCTTATAGAGGGGGGCTATGATGGGGCATCTGCCCCGCACTAGCCCTTTAAGGGTTAAAACCCAGCACTTGGAGAGGGCAGCAGTGGTGGAGGGTGGAGCCAGCAGCTGTGGCAGTAATTAGCCAATTGGGGACCAGCTGAGGGCAGTATAAATAAAGGCTCCTAGAGGGGAGGCAACACAGATTCACTCTTGCCCCAGCTGTGGAGTAGGAGGGATCTGGCTGCTAGGGGAGCAGGGCCCAGGCTGCAGGGCCTGAAGCAAGACCGCAGGGTACTAGGGCTGCAGGAAGACAGCCAGGCTATGTCTACACTGGCAGCTTCTTGTGCAAGTATGGCCGTTCTTGCGCAAGAATCTGCAGTGCGTCCACGCTGCCCGCCTGCTCTTGTGCAAGGAAATTTACAGTAGGGTGTGGTAAGAGAGGGCTTCTTGCGCAAGCGCTACGCTCTTTTTTTAACCGGTGTAAGCCCTCTTGCGCAGGAGCTCTTGTGCAAGAGGGCAGTGTGGATGCTCGGCAGGGATTTCTTGCGCAAGAAAGCCCTATGGCTAAAATGGCCATCAGAGCTTTCTTGCTCAAGAGAGCGTCCACAGGGCCATGGATGCTCTTGCGCAAAAGCACAGCTCCCACATGGCAGTGTGGACACTTTCTTGCACAAGAACAATTGCGCAAGATATTCTTGTGCAAGAAGCCGCCAGTGTAGACGTAGCCCTAGGGCAGGAGAAGGCAGCAGGCCCACACCCCTTTGCCTATGCTGAGTGGCCATTTCAGCTGACGCTTTGCCCCGGAGGCAGGGGCTAGCTGACGACGGGCAGAGGGTCACTGAGGCAAGGTGGGTAGAGAGGTGGGGATGCTATGCTTATAAGAAGCACATGGGATCTTTTTAGGGGAAAAGGCAAGATGCCACTTATTAGGACTACAATATCAAAGCAGTAGATTTTGTGAACTCCAGCCCCATGGGGGGCAGTGGCAGCCAGAGCACCAGCATGAGCTCCCCAATGCTGGGGGGGAAGCCCTGAGTTTGGGGGCCTGGATTCAGGACTTCCACTCTCTTGCTCAAACCGCTAAACTACATGCTTTCCCAGGGCCAGGAGTACTGACTCCTCCCAGGACTCCCACTCTAACCACTAGACCCAACTGCCCTCCCAGAGCCAGGAGCAGAAGCTATGAATCCTCTCTTCCAACCCCATGTTTTATAAACTCACCCTCCTGTTTAACTTGCCAGCTGGCTCAGCTCACACGGCTGTTCTCGAGGTCTCCATCCTGTCGGTGCCTGGCGTGGATGTTGTCACATTAAAAAGAAGCTGGTTCATTCTGCCCACCGCAAGTTGCCAAACCATCCTGGGGACTGTGCAGGGCTAAAGCGGCCGGAAGAGGGAGCTCTACCCATTGCCCCCCTCATGCTATAAACGAGGGAACCTTTTTTGGGTCGGGGGCTGCTGACTCACAGGAAAATCAGTCAGGGGCCACATTCAAGTGAGAAGTGCAAAAAACCCACCCCTGACTGACCTGGCCCCGAATGAGAAGGGGAAAGACTCTCCCCACAGTCCCCTCACACACCAGAGACTAGGGGGCCCAGGCTAGTAGATTTTGTGTGCTCCAGCCCTGCAGGAGAGTGTGGAGAGGAGAAGCTGGAGCATTCCGTGGGCTCCCCAATGCTGGGGGGGGACCCTGAGCCCCAGGGGCTGGATTCAGGCAAGCCAGGGGCCACATCTGGCCCTTGGACCTTTGGTTCCCCACCCCTGCTATAAACCCTGCTGTGGGAGATGGGGTAAGCCAGCCATACGGCTAGACTAAGACTGTGTCTACACACTGGAAAGTTTGGTGACAAAAGGTGCTGTCGACATGCAAAAGTTCCCAAAAGTGAAAACCCGTCAAACTTGTTTTTCTGCCTCCCATTGTCGACATTTCATGGCCACTGTTACTGGCAGCCTGTGGACAGACAGAGCAAAGCATTGTGGGTAAGCATCCCACAGTGCAGTGTGGTGGGAAGGCAGAGCTGATCCCTGCACTTCTTGGGATTCCCTCGTAGCTCGGGGAGGTCACCGTGCTGAGGAATGTCAGAGCAGCACAGCAGCCTCTCCAGCCTGCAGCATCAGAACAGGAGCACTCCAATCATTTGGTTTTTGTTTGTTCCCCAAGCAGAGCAGCTCACTCATCTGTCAGATACTTCCTGGAGCTTTGAAAGGGGCAGGGCGCATGCCTGCAGGGCGGCAGAGATCACAGAACACTGAGCACAGCCATCAGGGCAGGTGCTGGTAGACACTGGCGAAAGCCCGTTCTGTCCACAAAGCAAACAGCAGAGTCCACACTGACTCCCTGTCGACAGTAAAGGGAGGGGAAAAGACAAAAGTCTCTCACAAGGCTGGAAGTTTTTTGTTGCTAAAACTGGGTGTTTTTCATGACAAAAGTCACATTGCAGTGTAAACACTTTCACGGTTTTCTCGCCAAAAGGGAGGTTGTGGTGACAAAACATGCCAGTGTAGACAAGACATAAGGGGCCACTGCCATCTCCTTCGCTTTCCCCCTCATCTCGTAGCCAATGAATGGCATTTAGAAATAGCTGCCATGCTCCCGCCCAGAACCAGTTGTCAGTCATGACAAGATGGCCGCTTAGGTGTCTAACTATATGCCAGAAAACACCCTAGGCCGAGAAGCCCCCACCGATGCGCCTGTGCGGTCAGGAGCAGGTTTCTCAGCCCAGCTCTGCCCCTCCGCCCCGGCGTCCCTTCCTCTCCACCAAGCAGAGCTTTGGAGCCCAGCTGTCAACCCACATCTGTCACCCAGTGCTGCAGCCTCCTTGTTTCCCCTGGATGAGCTGATCGCTTCTGACGCCCGCTGGCTCACGGAGAGGCTCCCTTCTCGTTTGCCTGACGTGGTTCAGCAAAGCAGCAGGGGTGCTAGGGCTCCACCAGCCAGCGGGGCCTAATGCGACTTGACAGGTTTTTGGGGGGGCAGCTGGCTGGCACGCGGCGCTGGGGCAAAGAGCCGGGGAGCCGGGCTCCCTGGCGTCTCTTAGCAACAGCAGCCATCATAGGCTCAGTTTGGAGAACTCCTGTCTGCTCCAGAGGGTCCCGGAGCCAGGACTCACACACAGCTGCTGGCAGGGGTTACAACGGACATGTAATGTGCTACCCAGCAATGGGGGTGGGGATTTTAACCAAGGAGGTTTGGGCAACTTCTCTGCCCTGCTCCATGTGCCATAGGCTCTGCAGAAGTGGAAGAGCCAGACACAGCTTGCTCACTCTACCCAAGGCTGAGAAGGATAGTGGGTGGAGTGATGGTCTAGGACTCAGTGGTTCTGCTATAAGATTTTGAGCAAGTCACTTGGCCTTTCGTGTGCCTCAGTCTCCCCACCTGGAAAATATAACTAGCTGTACCTTGCCTACCTTTGTAAAGAGCGTGGAGCTCTATGGGTGACGCACCAGCCACCTATAGAGGAGTTTGTACAGCCCCTAGCACAGTGGAGTCATGGGCCCCAACTGGAATACACATAACAATGCACAGGGATTAATGCAATCAATAATTCACATCAGCCATCTAGGTTCTTACTGGGCCCTCCTCGCTCCATGGCTCATTGATGGATTGGATCCTGGTAGCCTCCCTGGGGAGGTAGGGCAATGCTCTCCCTATGGTACAACTGAGCATCAGACTCGCAGGGTAGAGAGGAAGGATGGCTTGGTGGTTAGACCACTAGCCCCGGACTTGGGAAACCCTGGTCCAATTCCATGCCCTACCACAAACTCCCTGTGGCACGTCTCTTAGGCCCTCAGTTCCCCATCTATACAATGGGGATTAATAGCCATGACCTACTGGGCTCAGATACTGCGGTGATGGGCATCAGATACGTCCTGCAAATATATAAAGTGGATTGAGTGGTTTACTCAGAGGTGGGAATTAAATCAAGGTCTTTTGAGTGCCAGGCAATGCTCTACCCCTGTTCCTACTCAGACGACCTTGAAATCCTCACTCCTAGAAGAGGCCGTCCCACGAGCTCTTTCCTTCCATGCTGTTACTCCAGCGAGTCCATCGATGACACCTCTGAACCCTGGGCAGAAGGATTCCAGGAGCCCCGCCACGGGCAAACCGGGTGCTAATGTAACTGGTGTCGGCTCTGCCAAAGTGCCTGGGCCAGGCAGTTTTACTGGGCTGCCTTGAATTATTCATGGCATTGCTGAAGCACGCGGGAACAGTGCACGGAATGGGCTGAGTGGCTCATGAATTATTTCACTTACGATTTTTTGCCCAGGCTGCCTTTGGCATGTGCGGATTGTAGTGGGAGGGGGAAGGACAGATTGGGCAGTACTCAGATTGGCCCAGCACAACAGTCCTACCTCCACTCAATAGGGACTGGCTTCCGGCATGAAGGGCCCGCATGCAGCGAAGCTAAGAGACATCTTTGAGGTTTCCCTTCCCAACAGACCAGGACAGAAAAGGCATCTGCTAAGCCCATGGACTGTGGCCTGAGCATCTGCTGATGGTCCAGGAGGACCAGATGCTTCTCCTTTCCAGCTTGCGTGTTCCCCGTGATATGCGGTTTCTATACAGTTGCCCAGGGGCTGTTACATGCTCATGAATGAGAGGGGAGATGGTCGGAATGACCCCCGCTTGGATAGGGCCCAGGGAGCCCGGATCCCTCTCCTTTGGCCGATTGGACAGTGTGAACAGGCGCTCCTTCAGCTGTCAAGCTTGGGAGGCTGGAGCCTGTGTGATGGGAAAGGCCACTTGGCCTCAACTGGGAGTGTCATTTGGGCACCAACTGTGATCTCCTTTGCCGCTGGAGCCTCATCGTTGGGGCTAAAAGACTGTAAACATGTTGCAGCAGGAACTAGGATTTACTATGTGTTTGTACAGCACCCAGCACAGTTGGACACTACCTGGTGGCTGCCTTTAGGCATTGCCACAATGCAAATGTCAATAATAACAATTAATAACAATAATGTCAGTATAGGGCTAATGACACACAGCCAAGGCTATTCTGATTCCATCCACTAGAGGGCAGTGGCAACACAGACACACTACTCAGCTCGTGTGATGTTACTATGAATGCCACAGGGCCCCAGAATAATGCCAGTATAAATCCCTGGGATGCAGCATCCTCTGCCTGGCTTATTCTCCTCTAACCCGGCTCACTCTTGCGTGTCATCCTCAGGAGGGTCATGCTGATATTTACAAAGACCGAGCAGCACTCGCAATTAGTGTGAATCCCCTTTCTTTCCTGCCCAGGGCACTGTCCTGCCTATAGGACGGTTCCATTCTGCAGCAGAAATCATTACGTCCTCCCAGCAGAGCAGGGGGAGAGCCTGCCTGGCTTGGGTTAACCTCTTTGCTGCTGTCTATTTCAGGGTAGCTGGGTAAGGTAAGGACGGGTGGATCCCCAAAAGATTTCGCTCAGACCCAATTATGCGTTTTCCCTGAGGTCTGGAATGTTCAGGGGTGAGATGCACCCCAGCCTCTGTGCTGAGACATGCGTTGTGTGCATGCACAGTAGCAATGTGAGCTACATGATTAACAGATCAGACTGGGCTTATTGGTTAATCCTAACAACTACACGCACCCTCCTCCCCCACTGCCTCTGTATCAGAGGCAGCCATGGGATGGGGAGGGGGGAGCTGGCTTTTAAGCTGTCTCCCCGGGTGTGTTGGCTCCCGCCTGCCGACCTGTGTGTAAACGTGTAACCGCTAAAAATGTCAGTGGTTACACGTTCACCAAAAAACCCCATGTTTGCTAACATCCCTAACGCACACACACACACACACACACACACACACCTGTCTAGTTGCTCATTTTGTATAGGGCCAGCTCCTGAGATCCTTAGGCCACCACTACCATCAGAGGAGGCCAAGCCTGGCGCCATTAGCACACGCTCCCACTGGCTGAATTAACAGAGCCTTCTTCGTCAGTACAGGTTGAACACTCTCTGATCCAGCAACACCCGTGGTCCGGCAGGATGGGAATTCGCCGGATGTTCACTTATCACGAGTGTGTCAAAGTTTCCCACAGTCCCACAAAGTTTGTTTACAGCCCCCAGTCCTGGCTCTCAGTGTTCTGTGCTGTTATTTAGCTCTGATTTACCCCTAACTGTCTTCTAAGAGCTCAGCAAGCAGGGGAAGTGTTGGTCATGCTGCTAGACAGTATTGATCCTGTAGAACAGCAAATTCTCTGGTTCAGCACCGGTCAGGTCCCGAGGGTGTCAGATTAGAGAGGTTCCACCTGTAGCAGGTTGTTATAGCTCCTGGGTCAGCCACGCGGCGGTGACACTATCACACAAATGACACTAACGTATTGGGCATAATCAGGGGAACTCCCACAGGGCTGGACCCCATGGTATTAAGTTTACACGTAGTTCTGAGGCAGGCCATTGACTTTAACTGGTGTGTGATTTGACCAGGAGTCCAGGCATTATTGCTAGTCTCTGTACTATAGCACCACTTAAAAGGCTCCGCCCAGATGGGGACCCACCGTGCTGGGCACTGAACAACCCCAGAATAAGAGACAGTCCCAGACCCAAATTTCTCCCAAGCGAAAGTTGGAAGGGGAGAGGTCTGAAGAGACTTGCCTAAAGCTGCCCAGCAGCAGAGCCAGGAATAGGGCACTGACTTCAGGGTGGGCATGAACCCTCCCCCCGTGCCCACCCACGTACTACAACATGGTGACATTTCAGATTCAAATTGCTGAAATCATGAAATTTACCATTTTTTAAATCCTATGACTGTGAAATTGACCAAAACAGACTGTGAATTTGGCAGGGCCCTACCAATGGGAAAACCCTTCTTGGTGGGCGTCTGTAGTGTCTACACTGACACTGCAGCCGTTGTCATGTTGCCCAGTGTCTCAAGTGTAGACAAGCCTGCAGTCTATGAGGCAGGTTTTCGAATCCTCCAGTCATTTTTACGGCTCTTCTCTGAGCCCTCTCCAATGCATCCAACTTTCTTTCACATTCAGTGGCAAAAAGGAGGAGAAAGCAGCAAGAAACACCAATGATCAGAGAATTTAAACACTGTGAACATTTTTTAGTTTTGGCAAATATGAACAAACAAGACATTAAGCAAACCCTACATACACACACACTTTTTTGTGAAAAAAATTGATTTAAAAAAAAAAAAAGGTATGGGGTTTTTTTTTGCCAAAATAAGTTTTGAACTAAGAATTCTGACCAACTTAATAAACAAATGCACTGAGGGGAACAGGTGTCCAAGTCAGAGAATTTGAATGTTTAGGTTCCCACAGCAAGGTTAACCTGGACAAGTTACATTCTGTCTACAGGTCAATCAAACACAGGATGCACCATGTCCTAAGTGGCAGTGTTCATGTGTGCTGTTAAAGAACTGTGATATTGCACCCCAGAATTTGCTGCATTTCACTGGGGCATAGAGTCAGTGAAAATCTGAAGACCCCTTTAGGATGAAAGGCAACAGTATTATTAGTATTTCCCTTATGTTTAGACTAGGGATGTTAACTAACGAGTAATTTGCTAGTCGAGTAGTTGATGGAATTTCCATCAACTACTTGACCAGTCGATAGGCACTTCCTCATTCCTCCTTTGAAATATACAAGAGCCCCGCATTTGCTTATTGGATAGTTTACTAGTCCTTAACGTGCTTAGTTTAGACCACAAACCAAACTACTTTGAGCCTGCACAGCTGCAACAGGGCTAAGATAACATCACAGAATCATAGATCCTAGGTCTGGAAAGAGACCTCAGGAGTCACCGAGTCCAGCCCCCTGCCCAAAGCAGGACCAATCCCAACTCAATCGCCCCAGCCAGGGCTCTGTCAAGCAGGGACTAAAAACCTCTAGGGATGGAGATTCCACCCCCTCCCTAGGGAACCCATCTCAGTGCTTCCCCACCCTCCTAGAGAAATAGCTTTTCTCAAAATGCAGCCTAGACCTCCCCACTGCAACTTGAGACCATTGCTCCTTGTTCTGCCACCTGCCACCACTGAGAACAGCCTCTGGGTATGTCTACCCTACAGCACTATTTCGAATTAACTTAATTCGAAATAGTTCATTCGAATTAAGCTAATTCGAAATAACGCATCTATACACAAAAACTATTTCAAAATAGCGTTTTGCTATTTTTGAAATAAGCGCGATCCACACTGAGCGGACCCTGAACCAAAGTTAAGGCTGGCCGGAACCAGTGCCAGCAGGGCATCAGGTTAGGACTTAGTGTGTGGGCTGCTGCCTGAGGCTAACTGAGCTCCGTGCTTAAAGGGACCCTACCCCACCCGGACAGACAGTTCTCAGGGTTCCCCGCTTGCTTGTCTACCTCGATGAGGGACAGCAAAGCAGTCCTGTCCTGGAGTGCCTTGAGTGCCCGCACTCGGGACACCACAGCACTTGGCCACATGGAGCCAGAGCTGCCCCTGGGCACGCCGGTGCGTCTCGTGGGGTCGTTGCCATCAGCCCGGCTGCACTTGCTGCAGGCTGCCATCCGGGGGGTCCATCGGGGGGCTGTCAGGATCCAGGAGGCCCTGAGGGAGAGCGTTCACCCCGAGGAGCCCTCAGAGCCTCCCCTGTCCTCCCCACCGGGGGCTCGTGCCCCATTCCTCCCTCATTTCCTTCCACTTACCCCTCCCTAGCTCCCCTTCCTGATGTCAAATAAAAGACACGTATGTTCAAAAATAGAAACTGGGTTTATTGAACAAAACTGGGGGGGGATGGACTCTGGGAGACTGGGAAAGGAGGTGGGAGAGGGGAAGAGAGAGGGTGGGAGAGGGGAGGGGGAAACCTGGGAGGAGGGAGCTGGAAGGGGGAAGCAAGGGGAAGAAGGGGAAGGGTAAGCTCAGGGCTCAGGGTTGGGGGTCTCGCCAGACCAACTTGACTTTCATGCAAACCTGCTCCTGGGTTCGCTGGTGACCAGGCTGGCAGCTATCCTGCCATAGACAACCGCATTCCTCCGTCTAGTGCGGAGATCATGGATGTTGGGGGCATACCCCCAAACCTGAATAAGGTCCATGATCTCTACCCTGGACCAGGAAGGCGCCTGCCTTCTCCAGCCCCTGGCAGGTTCCTGCGAGCTGGCAGACTGCTCCTGGGGAGTGGTGGAGGGCTGGCTGCCAGTGGCTTGCTGGCTCATGTTTTGGGGCCACTGGTTCAGGGGCCCCGGTGGCCACTTCTGGCTCTGGGCTGGCAGGCTTGGAGCTGGCACAGGCACTGCGGCCAGGGTCTACCCCTTTAATGGTTCGGGGCTGGTAAGTTTTCCTGGTTGTGCCCAGAGTAGCCACCAGGGCTCCCTGGGAAGGCCGGAGGCCCCCTATTTTGAATTAAGTGTCTACACAGCACTTAATTCGAAATAGCTATTTTGAATTTGGTGTTACTCCTTGTAGAATGAGGTTTACCAACTTCGAAATAAGGGCTCCGCTATTTTGAATTTATTTTGAACTAGCAGTTTGCCTGTGTAGACGCTATTAAAGTTAATTCGAAATAACTGCTGTTATTTCGAATTAACTTTGTAGTGTAGACGTACCCTCACTCCATCCTCTTTGGAAAACCCCTTCAGGTAGTTGAAGGCTGCTCTCAAATCCCCCTTCCCTCTTTTCTTCCTTAGACTAAACAAACCCAAATCCCTCAGCCTCTCCTCATAGGTCATGCTCTCCAGCCCCCTCACCATTTTTGTTTAATTCTCCTAATGGGAAATAACCCAGCAGATGCTAAAAGATCTCTCAAGTCAAAAGGGGTAACAGCAGGAAAAATGCCAGGCAAAAATCCCTTCCATAGAGCGACCTGGCCCTGGCTGAGATAGTGAGGACCAGGATGCAGGTGAGGTCAGGCCCAGATGCTGCATAGAGAAGGACTGATGCCCCCCCCCCGGCTTCATTCCCTTTGAAATCCATCGGGAGCCATTTTCCCAGAGACACCCTGTTCTCTCTGAAGCGTGGTTGTTACCTGAGCACACGCCATGCCCCATGGGCCCAGGGAAGGGAGGGAGACAGGAGGGAGAGGCTTTTGGGTTATTTAACACACCATGAGAATCTAGAAGAGGGTTTCACAGCCACACCAGCCCTGTGCAGAAGCGGGTTGGCAGAGAAGATAACCTTTCCCTTCCCCCCCCCCCCAAACTGACAGCCGTCCAACCCAGCCCGCGCCAGCCGCGGTCTCGGGATGCCTCAGGCAACCGCAGCGCAAAACAAGCTCCCGATGGGATTTTTCTTTTTAAAGCTACACAACGATTTCTTTCCTGGAGCTGCCGATTTTCTGCCAGCTCTGGGCTTTTGCAGGTTCAAGATAAAATCAACGAGAGACAGAAGCTCCTGTTTCTAGTCAGCCAAACCCTTCCCCGTGTGCGTCAGGGCTCGGCTGAATCAGCGCCTAGCTAAGCTCCCAGACCCAAGAAGGAGCAGGGGGAGTCTGGGAGCCCCTGAGTTCAGCTGCCCCTACCCTACTTCTGAAATGGATTGCTTCCCCGGCTCCCCAGCCCTGCCTTGTGACCCTCTCTCGCCTGGTTCCGCACGTTGTGTTGATGGCACCCGATGGCTGCCTGGGTTTGCTGCCAGGCGCAGGGCTGATCCCGGGATTGAAAAATGCCACTGCTGAAGCCAGAAACCCCAGGGGCATCCAGAATCCAAACCCAGGGGGGCACAAAAGACACGGGGAGAATGGAATCAAACCCAGCTCCTCATCAAAAGAGGCTGAAGCAGAGTCCTCACAGCCAGTCCCCGGGGGCCCTGAAAATCACAGCCCCACATTTTGCAGCTGCCCAGTTACACAGTGCAGGGCCGGATTACGTCTTGATGGGACTTGTGGCTATTAGATTTTGTGGGCCCCCCTAGGCTCCAGGGTGGGGCCAAAGTGAGGGGTTTGCAGTGCCAGAGGGGACTCCAGGCTGGGGCAGAGGGTTGGGCTGCGGGAGGAGGTGAGGGCTCTGGGGTGGGGTTGCAGACGAGGGGTTTAGGACAGGAGGCTGAGGTGGGTGTGGGGTGTGGGTTACCATTAGGGTGCAGGAAGGGGCTCATGACTGGGGCAGGGGGATTGGGGGATGGGACAATTATCTGGGGCAGCTCCCCATTGGTGGCACAGTCCCAGGGAGGGGGCTCTGTGCACTTGCCTGCAGGCACCGCCCCCCACAGCTCCCATTGACCACCACTCCTGGCCAATGGGAGCTGCGGGGGCGGAGCCTGCAGTAAGGGAAGTGTACAGCTGGAACTTCCAGCCCCTGCAGCTCTAGCCCAGTGTGGGTGGAGGGAGGAAAGGAGCCTCGTCCAGCACCCCCCAGCCAGGCCGGGCTGGAGTGCAGGGCTAAGGGGCTGCAGCCCAGGGCCCCAGGCTAAGGATCAGAAAACCTGCCTGGTGGTGAGACACTTTTAGCTTAGCAAAGAGAAGATGAAGGGGTGACGTGAGCACAGACTGTCAGTAGCTACGTGGAGGGATATATAACAACAGGTAGGGGGGGGCTGTCAGGATTGTTGGGCCCCTGGCAAGGTGGGGAGGGCTGGCTCTGCACTCTCGGAAAGGGCGGGGCCTTGGGTATAAGGGGCGGGGTTGGAAGTAGCCAGCTGTGAGCACCTCCCAGAGTGCTCCTCTCCCCCCACCGCTGCCGCCAGCCCTCAGAGTTGCCTGGAGTGCGCCGCACAGCCCTCCGGCGGCGATTTAAAGGGCCGGGGGCTCTAGCCACCCCCACTATTGTGGTAGCAACAGCTGTAGCAGTGGCTGGGAGCCCCGGGCTTTTTTGAATCCCCGCTGGAGTGCTGCCCCCCTTTGGTCCGTCCGTTGGCCAGCCTGATAACGAGCTTTGGTGTGGCAGAGAAAGGTCGGCAGCGGAGAAACGCTGATTTACACCAGCCGGGGATCTGGCCCATGGGCTGCGTCTCACCCGCTCACGCTTTGCCCCGATGCGGCTGTTCCTCCACTCGATGTTATGTGAAGGGCACCCGGCCAGCACCCATTCCCCCTCCCCCACTAGCTGGCAGCCTGCCTGGCCATGGGGCGCAGTTCCTGGCAGGGCTCAGCATTCCTTCCAAGACTGGGGCAGGGGGCTGTCCATCAGGGGCCATGCAGGGCCAGGCCTGCTGGGTCAGGATCCCCCTCCTCCCACTGGGTAGCGCCAGGCTCTTCAAGGAATCCTGCTGGCATCAACACAGGCAAAGTGCTACCCAGCCGGGGCAGGGGGGTGTGCAAGCCAGCTCTTGGAGCCCAGGGCGGGATGCGGGCAGGCATGGGGCTGAGAAACAGGCGGGGTGTAGATGGGGGAATCTCAGCTTGCAAGCTGCCCCTCTGCCCCCATCATGCTCCTGCTGAGAACTGTGCCTCTCAGAGCCTCGGGGGAGCCACGTTAGTCTGTAACTTTAAAACCAGCAAGTAGTCCTGGGCCCCTTATTGCGAAATAACAAGGCGAGCGTCCGCACTACCCAGCCCTCGATTTCGAAATCATCACTCCAGCTTCCCTTGGGCCGTGTCTAGACTACATCCCTCTTTCGACAGAGGGACGGAAATAAAACACTTCGAAATTACAAATGAAGTGGAGATTTGAATTTCCCGTGCTTCATTTGCATAATCGCATCATGGCGCTCTTTCGAAAAAGCGCTAGTTTGAAAGTAAAACCGCGGTCTAGACGCGGGTCTTTCAGAAAGGGCAGGCGTTTTCGAAAGATCCTGTACTGCTCAAAAAATGAGGTTTACAGGAAATTTTGAAAAAGCCTGCCCTTTCGAAAGAACCGCATCTAGACGGCGGTTTTACTTCCGAAATAGCGCTTTTCGAAAGGCACATTGCTAAAGTAGGGCCAGGATCGGCGGGGCGGGGTCAGCGGGGGGTGGTTGGGCAGGGGAGGGGTCAGCAGCAGCAGGGTCGGCAGGGGCGGGGTTGGCAGGGGTGGGGTGGGCAGCGGGATCGCCTGTCTGGGTCAGTGTGGGAGCCTGCGACTTCAGCGGCAGCACCGTCACCCTGTGGTGAATCAGACCAGCGCGAGCTCTTTCTGTTCCTGACCATGGTGTGATCAGGGCCCCGTTGTGCTGCACACAGAGCGAGTCCCTGCCCCCAAAACCCTGCTGTATGCACTAGGGAAAGGGTGGGAGGGGAAACTGAGGCGCAGAGAGGGGTTAGCATCAGGGAGAAATGTGGTTGCTTACTTCTGAGGTGGTGTGGAATTCTTTCCGCCCTCCCCAGAGATGGGGGCAGAACACAAGTCTCTGAGCCCCATGGGTTCACTCTTATCCACAACCTTACCTGTACGTCACTCTTGGGAGGGATGGCTCGATCTCCCTCCCCTGCCCTGCCCTGCCACCCTACAGCCCCTCCACCCTAGGCACAGAGACACCCGAACTGGTCCTCTCTGTTGGAAGAGGCCCCAGCAGGGGGAGAGAGACATTAGCAGCCGCGGCTGGTGCTCCGTCTCCCTCCCCCAGCCTGCGGATTAGGGGTTTATCTCCCATCTCACCCTAGTCCTTGCTTAAAGGCTTAAAAGCTAAAGTCCCTGCTAGAAAGGCCCAGCCGTGCAGCCAGTCCCGTCCATCTGCCTCTGGCTGCCCTGCCCCTCCCAGCCCCCACCCTCCCTCCGCGCATGAAACTGGCCTCCTGTCTGCTCATATTTATCCTGCAGTTCGGGGACTGTGGGGAGGGCAGAGGATGGGGGCAGTGCATATGCCATCCGGAGGGAGTGGGAGTCAGGGGTGTGAGGGGCTAAGCCCCCGCCACCTCACCCCATTCAATGTTACGTGAAGGGCACCCGGCCAGCACCCATTCACCCTCCCCCACTAGCTGGCAGCCTGCCTGGCCATGGGGCGCAGTTCCTGGCAGGGCTCAGCATTCCTTCCAAGACTGGGGCAGGGGGCTGTCCATCAGGTGCCATGCAGGGCCAGGCCTGCTGGGTCAGGATCCCCCTCCTCCCACTGGGTAGTGCCAGGCTCTTCAAGGAGCCCCTCTGGCACCAACACAGGCAAAGTGCTACCCAGCCGGGGCAGGGGGGTGTGCAAGCCAGCTCTTGGAGCGCAGGGCGGGATGCGGGCAGGCATGGGGCTGAGAAACAGGCGGGGTGTAGATGGGGGAATCTCAGCTTGCAAGCTGCCTCCGGCCCCCATCACGCTCCTGCTGAGAACTGTGCCTCTCAGAGCCTCGGGGGAGCCACGTTAGTCTGTAACTTTAAAACCAGCAAGTAGTCCTGGGCCCCTTATTGCGAAATAACAAGGCGAGCGTCCGCACTACCCAGCCCTTGATTTCGAAATCATCACTCCAGCTTCCCTTGGGCCGTGTCTAGACTACATCCCTCTTTCGACAGAGGGACGGAAATAAAACACTTCGAAATTGCAAATGAAGCGGGGACTTGAATTTCCCGCGCTTCATTTGCATAATCATCATGGCGCTCTTTCGAAAAAGCGCTATTTCGAAAGTAAAACCACAGTCTAGACGCGGGTCTTTCAGAAAGGGCAGGCGTTTTCGAAAGATCCTGTACTGCTCAAAAAATGAGGTTTACAGGAACTTTCGAAAACGCTGCCCTTTTCCAAAGAACCGCATCTAGACGGCGGTTTTACTTCCGAAATAGCGCTTTTTCGAAAGAGCGCCATGATGCAATTATGCAAATGAAGCGCGGGAAATTCAAATCCCCGCGTCATCTGCAATTTTGAAGTGTGTAATTGACATCCCTCTGTCGAAAGAGGGATGTAGTCTAGACACAGCCTAGGGGAATAAGCTTATTTCGAAATAATTTCCTAGTGTAGACATGCCCTAGGTAGGTCTGCACAGTGGGGCTTAACTTGGAACAAGCTACGCAAATTGAGCTACGTCAATTGTGTAGCTTATTTCGAAATTGGGAGCATCTTCACAGCACGGATTTCGAAATAGAGCGCTCTTCCTCCGCCTTCCCTTCCTCCTTGTACTATGAGGGTTACAGGAGTCAGAGTAAGGAGGCCTCCCGCTTGACAGTGCGTCGACAATAACGGCCGGCTGTGTAGACACGGACTGAGTTATTTTGAAATAATGTTGCTGTGTAGACGTAGCTTAGGAGACTAAGCAATATATCTGTATCTCGGGTATCGCAAACCCCACTTCCTCTGCTGAGATGAGCGGAGCAGAGGAATAAAGAGGGGGACCCTCAGAATAAGAAGGGAAAGCACCTGCCAATTGTAGTGCAGGTGCTAATGAGGCTAATTGAATGGGCTGGAAGTGGCCCATGCTTGGCTTTGATGTCAAGGGGGTGTTGAATGGAAGGAAAGCTGGTGTTCTAATGAGTTACCCAGCTCAATAACTTGTCCAGGCCCAGGGAGACAGTGTCACATTTGCATATGGTCAATTCCGCCCTCTCTCTGTAGCTGGCTTGTGAAATTCCTTTGTGGAAGAACGGCTGCTTTGAAATCCAGTAATGAGAGCCCCCCTCTCCCCCCGGCCGGGTCAGATGTTCCCCCAATTTGTGCCCATTGGCCCTGGTGGGAAAGACTGTCCGGTCTGGCCAATGCACATGGCAGGGGGGCCTGGCTGGCACTCGATGGCACAGAGCCCATTAGCTACATGCCGCAGTGCTTCTCTGACCAGCCTTGCCGGTGCCCTTGCTTTACAGCAGTCACCATAACCCCAGCACCCCGCGGGCGGGGTGCGGGGGAGGCATTAGCCCATTAGCTTCCCCCCTGTTTCTGGGTGAGATGTGCCACCCATAAAAGTAGCTAGGGCTCGGGATCACACCGAGGCAGTGGGCCCCCAGCCGGGCAGACCCTTCTGTTCCTGCGGCTGCCCCTAGTGTGTGCTGGGGCGAGGGGATAACGGTGGGGAGGGGGGCTAGTTCATTCCTACACAAGAAAGCTCTTTGCTAATGCATCGGCCCTAATGGAAGAGTCGTGTCGGACTCGCCCAGCTGCTGCAAAAGCCCATCTGCAAGGGCCCATGCCTGCGGGCGGCTGGCTGCGGGGAGGGGGGAACTCATGCGGAATGGCAGATCTAGGCCACTGTGCCAGCGCAGAATGGGGGGCGGGGAGACTGGGCCTGCGCGGCAGAGCCTGGATTAAAAATAGCCAGGAGGGGATCAGGAAAACCGTGGCCCTTTCCTGCCTGTGGAGGGCGGGGCTGGGTGTGGGCGCCCGGCAGGGGAGGTGCTGGCACCGTTCTGCCCCCACGATGAGTCCCGTTTCCCTCTTCCTTGAAAGCTGCTTCTCCAGCTGGTGACAGCTGCTCCCAGGGTCTGGCTTGGATGGGGGCTGGGCCAAGCAGAGGAAGGGGAAAGCCCCTTGGGACAGCGTCTCTGTGCTCTACCATGGGCTGGTGGACTCCGCCCCCACTGCTCGTTATGGTTTGTGCCTGGTTCCTGCTTCCTCCCTGCTTGGAGAAGATGCCCACTGAAATTCAGTCTGGATGCCCAGATTGGGCACCAGTGTACCCTGTAAGCTGAGCACTTGGGCGGCCACCCAGGAGACATCCAAATGCTGCCCAGCTGATTAGCAGAGTGCCCACTGCCTGCCACAGCTGGCAGCATGTGTTTCTACTGGTGGTGCACACCTGCCCATGCCTGGGTGCACACACAATTTATTCTGCACACAGATGGAAAAAAATTAGAGGGAACATTGCTGGCTACCCTCTAGGCCAGTGTTTCTTAAACTGTGTTCTGCGGCACACCGGTGTGCTGCGAGGCAGTCGGAGGTGTGCCGTGGAGAACAGAATTAAAAATGGCCGCCCTTAAAGGGGCAGGCGACCTTTTTTTTTATTTTGCTCAATAACTTTCCCTTTTTTTTTTTTTTTTTTTCAACAAAAAAATCCTAGGTGTTCCTCATTAAAAAAAAATATTGTTTGGTGTTCCTCGGTCTTAAAAAGTTTAAGAAACATTGGCAGTGCCAAGCAGACCATACCCAGGAAGGAAGGGGAGACAACTGCCGAGAGAGCTGAGCAGAGCAGAGCAGAGGGAAGAGACAGGAACAGAGCTGGGGCCTGGGGGCCGTTCCTACTCACAAGGGCTGACCGCACAGTTTGCCCCGCTCGTGCGCAGCCAGGCAGAGAAATGTTTCACCAAACACCGTGCAGAGCAGGCCCCGCGCAGCTTCGCAAACTCTCCCTGCTCGGTGCAGGGGAAACTGAGGCCCAGAAAAGGTCACACCAAGGTCATCCGGGGTGAAACTGACAACAGAGCCCAAGAGCCCTGATCCTGATTTCTTGGTCTTGTTGCCTGTCTGTTGAGCCACCCTGCAAAGGCAGCCCTCCGCTTGCCTGCCATGTGTCCCGCTGTGCACTGTTACAGATGCTGAGGGTAGCAGTGGGACAGGCACTGGCCTAGTGGGTAGAGCAGGGCCCTGGTTGTAAGGAGATCCTCGTTCTCACAGTGTTGGTGGCCTGGGGCAATATACCTCTGGGTTGTCGCTAAGCTCTCTGGAGCAGAGGAAGTCTGTGGCCCAGGGCCTCAGAGGTATGTAGAGACTAAAGTCCCGGTGAGGTGCTCTGAGGAGTGGGGTCTCTTTGCCTGGAATAATGGAGCCTTGTCTGAGGACAGGGGCTCAAATAATGGTGTGCAGAGCCACCCCATTTCTGATTTCCCTGGGACTGCCCAACCCAGTCCTGGGAGGCTCCCCCCAAGACTCCGCACCTTCCCTCCTCCATGCCTCCAATGCCCCACCTCTTCCTGCCCCATTCTTCCCTCTCCCCCCGTGTGCCCCTCCCTTGCTCTGCCTCTTCCTGCCTCTGCTCCTCCCCCAGCACCTCCTGCCCGCCACCGCTAGACAGCTGATCTTCGGTGGGCGGGACATGCTGGGGGAGGGGAAAGAGCTGATTGGCAGGGCCTGTTGGCGGGTGGGAGGTGCTGGGAAGAGGGGGAGGAGCTGGCCTGCAGGGCCCAGGGCTAGGGCAGAGGGTTGGGTGCAGGGGGGCAAGGTCTCTGGGGGCCAGAGGATAAGGGTCTGGCATGGAAGCTGTCCAGGGCTGGGACTAGAGGACTCTCCCCAGCCCTTTCCCTGCTGGCAGCAGCTCCCATCTTGCTCCCCACCCTACCCCCTCTCTCCTCTCCAGGCCTCTGCAGCTTAGGGGGCAGCTTAGGGGGCACTTGGGCAGCCGCTATTTCTTCTCCATGGGCGCTTCAGCCCTGGCGCACCCACGGAGTCGAGGCCTAGGATGGTGTGAACCAGCTTTGCCATCCTGTGGTCCAGATTTTGGTCCATCCTGTGGTCCAGACTTTGTCTGAGCTGGATTTCGGCCCGAGGGGGAGCCCTGCGGAGCTGGAAGGGGTTTCGCTCGCGCCCGCAGGAGTTGGTGCAATAAAAGATATTGCCCTCACTGCTCCGGGCTCGATGCCCTGGTTAAAATGATGGTGTGCTGGTTAATGCTTGGTCTAGGAAGCCACTCAGGTGGGGAAGTGGAAGAAACAGTCACATAGTCTTAGACTCGGCCCTGTGCCAAAGGAGCCAAACAAAACTGTTTGCTTTTAAACAGCTGATCCCTTATTGACTTGCAACCCCCCCACGCCAACCTCCCCCCCACCCCGCTTACCGCAGTGCCTGGGTGAGGATTGGATTTTGGAAGCACAATGGTTCTTAACTAACCGGCTTCTGTCCAGGGGAGATCAATGCAGCACGCTAACACAATGGCAACCGGCTAAGCCAATTAACAAGGCGCCCCCAGAAATCGATGCTAACAAACCAAGGTAGGACAAATGACCGACCCAGCCAGATACGGCTCTTTGCAATCATTCTGCCGCGTTCTTTGCTCCTCCCCCTGTGAGCCTGGGAGCAGCTTCTGGGCCGCACTCAAGCCGAAAGCAATGAATTACAGGCAAGGATTTACTTCCTCCTGGTTCCTTTGGCCCAGATCCTCAAAGGTATTGAGGATGTCGTCTTACTTACTGGAGCGAACACGTAACTGACCTAGAGCGCGGTGGGGGAGGGGGGAATGTACTTTGTTCCCATGAAACATTTCATTGAAAATGGAACCTTTCATGTGCCTGTCAAAAAAAATTTTCAAAGGTTTTTGGAGTTTTGTCAAAAATAATATTTTCTTATTTTTTATTTTGTTTTCGGCAATCATCTGAAAACTGATTTTTTCTTTGTTTGGAGTGGTTTTTAACAGTCCAAGTTTTCGATTTTCAGGTGCCAACAATTCCGTTTCATTTTTTTGACAAAAACCTGAACAAATGTATTGAAAGCAGACCTTTTTCCTGCGGAAATTTCCATTTTTGACAAACAAAAAAAAGCAGCATTTTCATGAAAACCCCCAAACGTTTCAGATGAAAAGTTTTGATCATCTCTGATCTGATCCTCAGTCTCGACTCAGTCGAATCTTTTCGCCATCCCTGCCTCAACCTCCCCTGCTCAGCTCAAGGCAAACCCACTCCAGCTCCACCCAGACGTTACCCACCTCTGGTTCTCTTTGCCCTCCATTGTCATAGGGGTTCCGAGCCTTCTTTAAAGGCCTGACACTCTGATCATAATTTCTCTGTTCAGCTAATTCCGTCCTCTCCTTCACCCTCTGAGCAATGGGGGGGCACGAGGGGAGGCTGGCTCATGGGTTCTGAATGTGCTGCAGCAGACAGGAAGGTATTTGGGAAGGAGCTATGAGGATTTCCACTCTGTAGCCAATACTTTTAGTTTACTGGTCGTTTGTTGTGCGATGTTCTAACGAACTAACCTGTTCTGTCACGTAGAATCGTTGTATGCTAAATAGAGGTCAGCTGTGGGACTATAGACGTGTAAGGCCGGTTAGTAGTTAGAAGGAAGAATCGTGTATTAGGTATCTAAGGCCAGGTCTAGACTCATGGGCGTGCGGTGCCTGGGTGGGAGAAGGCTTTGCCTTCCCAAACCACCAGGCATGGCCCCGCCCCGCCCACACTCTGCCCCCAGAACGCCTGCTGGAGGCCTACTGGGGGCAGAGTATTGCTGCCCCGGAGCGCCCTCCCTCCCTGTGCATCTGGTCGGGGAGGCTGGAGCCAGGCGCCTTCTCCGCTGCTCCAGGGAGGCAGAAGACAGGCCACGTGCCCTCCTCCCTCCTCCTCTGCTCTGGAGGCCAGGGAGGCTGGGGGGTGCACGCATGCTCACCCACTTCCATCTCTTCCATGGGGGGGGTGCGCTTGATGCGCTGCCCCGCCTCCTCCCTGTGGAGGGCGGGGCCTCAGAAGAGGGGGCAGGGCTGTAGTTGGGGTTGGGGGGCGCTGTCTTCACAGTGGGAGGTCGACAGGAGCAAATGCTCCCATTGGCTTCCATTACTCCTCGCCACTGGGGCCCTCTGTGTTCTATTGAGCAGGTCTTTATTAGACCCACTAAATCAAACGGCAGAAGATCCATCTCTGGGGTGATGTCTAGACTGCAGGCTTCTTTCGGAAGAAGCTTTTCCAGAAGAGATCTTCCAAAAAAACTTCTTCCGAAAGAGAGTGTCTACACAGCAAAAGCTCATCAAAAAAGCGATGTGCTTTTTTGAAAGATAGCGTCCACACTGAATGGATGCTATCTCGCATTTAAGCTGTGATTACTATGGATGGAGTGGCCACCAGGGCACCTGTGCTTTTTCCTCGTTCCTCTTCTTTCGAAAGAACTCCCTCTTCCCCATCCACACACGCCTTTTTCCGAAAGAGCTCTTTCAGAAAAAGGCTTTTTCCTCGTAGAAAGAGGTTTACCAATGTCGGAAAAACCCTCTGTTTTTAAGATTTTTTTTCAAAAGATTGTGATTGCCGTGTGGACGTAAGTGAAGGTTTTTTTGAAAAACGTCCTGTAGGTTGAAACCTGCAAGATTTTAGGCCGTGGAGCTAAGAAATTCCGACGTAAGTGACCAAAGAATAACTCAATGCTATTGGAGACTGAACCCGGAGCTACGGCTGTTCCAGGTCAGAGCTCCTGGGCAAGGCAGTCAAATGTGGAGACAGACAGGGCCTGACTGTCCCCTATAGTTAGTGACATGTTTGTGTCCAGAGTGGGGATCCAGCCCATCTGGCTGCAGATACCCAGCACTGGGCTGGATTTACGCACAAGCTAAGTAAGCTTCGGTTTGGGGCCTCAGTTATAAATCTGAGATTTCAGATTTATAAACATTCCTAGATTTCATATTTTCGGTAATGCTACGGGGCCTCTTAAACCTGCCAGAGCTGAGGCCCTGTCTGCCACCTCCCAGGACTGCTCCTGCAAATCCTCGGCCCTTTGCGTGCTCCATGGCTGGGCTGGAGAAAAGCTGCAAGACCCAGTTTCTTGGTCCCTTTGTATGAAGCCTGATTGTTTGGCCGGGGGGGAGCGATTTCGCTGCGTGTTTCCAGATCCTTCCTTCTAAGCAACAATCACAGCTGCAACCCAATAGCCAGCGGTGGGCGCGGCGGAAAGTGGGTCAGGCACATTGGACACCATGTACTTTTCCTCCCCTTTCACACTCGTTATCACAACCCAGAGGGTAAACAAAACCCCCGTCTCCCCAGCAACGCAGCCAGCCCCCACGCAGCGCGCGCAGCCCAGCTCACGGTGGGTCAAGCAGCCGTGTCGGCGTGCAACAGGGAAAGGAAAACTGGGCCCGCGGGTGCTTTGGAAATGCACACACTCGAATACACACACACACACACGAACCCTGAAGGAGCAGAGAGGAGAGGCGACGGGAGAGAGCCTGGCTCTTGGGGACGGCCCATTCGTAACATTCCTCTCTGCTGCTTGCGGAAGGCTGACAGACCCTAGGTGTCTGCAGGTGGAATCCAACCTGGGACCTCTGGGGCTTAGTGCAGCAGCCAAAAGCCAGCATGAGCCAAAAGTCAGCTTGCGCGCCGCAATGTCTGCGGAACAGACTCATTAGTCTCGGTAAGTGGCCTGGGTGGTGCCCCAAACTTAGGGTACGTCTACACAGCAACATTATTTCGAAATAACTGAGTCCGCGTCTACACGGCCGGCAGTTATTTCGACATAATGGCGACGCACTGTCAAGCGGGAGGACTTCTTACTCCGACTCCTGTAACCCTCATGGTACGAGGAGGAAGGGAAGTCGGGGGAAGAGGGCTCCATTTCGAAAGAAGTGCTGTGGAGACACTCCCGATTTCGAAATAAGCTACGCAGTGGACGTGGCTCAATTTGTGTAGCTTATTTCGAGTTAAGCCCTGCTGTGCAGATGCGCCCTTACATCTCCCTGAAGCCCACTAGCCTCTCTACAGACCAGGGATGGATCATTCCACAATTGCCCTGGTCTGTTCCCTCCCTCAGAAGCCTCTGCCACTGGCCACTGTCAGAAGCCAGGACAGTGGGCTAGATGGACCACTGGTCTGAACTAGTATGGCCCACTTGTAAGGGATGGATCTCGCTGCTGAGGTGCATTATGGGTCCCTGCTCCACCGAGGATGTAAGTTCGTTACCACATGAGTTACGCTGTCTTAGCTCGGGCGCTAGCGCCCTGGCATTTAGCTCTGGAGGCCTGGACACCAGAAAAGGGGGGGCCAGGGGCTATGCCCCCCACAATTTTTACTGGCTGTAAGGATGAGCGATGGGGTGGGGGAGGAGACAGGGAGCAGGAGCCTAGGGCAAAGGGGCGGTGAGGGGACAGGGCCTCATGGGTTGGGTTCGTGTGGCCTCCTCCTTTTAGGGGGCTTCCTCTGCTCCTATCTGGAGGTCCCCATCTCAGTCCCTGGCACACCCACTCAAGATGGTGGCCATCATAGGGCCAGCCCCTGCCCTGAAGAGTTTCAACTGCCAACAGTCGAGAGTGATGAAGGATTAATATCCCCATTATATTGCTGGACAAGCGAGAGCCAGAGCTGGGAATAGCACCCAGATCTCCCAGTTGGCTGCCTGATCCCCGAGTCTATACTGCCTGCCCCACCCCCCACCCCACAACCATCCCCAGCTTTCCAAGAGAGGGTGAGCGATGGTGGGGGGCCTTTCTGTGCAGGGTGGGAAGTTAGAGACCTCTGCATTTCATTCAGCAGGTGCTTGCTGGGAAAAGACAAAGCATGTGGAGGAAGGAAGGAAGCAGGAAGGAACCAGCCCAGTCTGGCTCTCCTTCCTTTTCCTGCTTCATGGCTGAAGCCTGAGTCATCACTGTCTGTGGCCTCTGCTCTGGGCTGTTCCCACTCAGCAGCCAGGCTCACTTGGAAAAATAAAGGGCTGCATTTTGTTCCTGTTTCTAGCCATTTAAGCCCCTGGACTTCAGCAAGGTTAGACGGGAGCACATCTGCACTCACGATATTTGTTCCAGAGTGAAAGAAAGAAAGAAAGAAAGAAAAAGGAAGGAAGGAAGGAAAGTTCCCTTGGTACTGATTTCACAACTTTGCTTGTGAGCATAAGTAGGAGTCCTGATATTCAGCTCCTCCCCAGATCTCACGACTTCCCAGAGCCAGAAAAAGAACCCAGGAATCCTGCATCTGTCCCCTGCCCTAACCATTACACCACACAGTCCTCCAAGAGCCAGGAATAGATCCAAGCCATTCTTAAAGGTCGGTGTTTGCTTTTTTTCCTTTCTTTGTTTCTCCACTAGAGATGCGAGAGCACGGACAGTTTTTTTTAAACATCTTTGACTCTCTACAAGCAAGATACTTTTGTCCATTAGACACACGGACTAAGAAAATATTGATCTCTGTCGTGAACAAGCTGCTGAAGTGGTTCTTGTGAAGAAAGGTTTTTTAAAGGGCTCTAAGCAGGCTGTGTTTTGCGCCTCTCTTTCCCATAATAGCTCCTCATCTGTGGGTGGGTTTTTTATTTAGTTTATGATTGCTTCTTTTCACATATTAACCAGCAATAAAAGCCGGAAACGCCAGACTGCTGGGCTCCTGTAGGTTTGGTTATTTTAGGTGCTCAAACCTGTGGTATCTACTGTAAATCATTCCCGTGCAGTACAAATGAATAATGCCTGAGGCGTGGTTTGGTTTTGTCACCCCCGGCCCCCGCCATCCTTTGGTCCATAACTTTTCAAAACTTTGCCACCTTTAGTGCTCCCTGGTAAACTGCCAGCCACACCCCCCTGTGCATTGACCCACGCCTATTTCATGTGACGCGTATGTATCACGGCTCCCTCTAGTGGATACTCCACATGGGATAACACCTTACTACTCCTGCCAGGAAACAGTGGCTCCCTGAAGTGATAGAGCAGGGGTGGGAAACCTGAGGCCAGAGATGCAACCCCCGGCTTGCCTTGATCCAGCCCCCAAGGCTTGAGGCTCCTCCCACAGCATTGGAGAGACTGTGCTGGCTGCTGTGGGGCTGGAGCACACAAAATCTACTACCGTGGGCCCTCCAGGCTCCGGTGTGCAAGGGGGAAATGTGGGGAGTGCTTCCCTGCTCGGAGTCGGGGGCCACGTCCATGAGGGTTTGGGGGTTTTTTGCTTCTCACTTGTGTGTGGCTCTCGACTGATTTTTCTGGGGGTCAGCGGCCCCCGACCTAAAAAAGGTCCCCCGCCCCGTGATAGAGGCTGTGTTGTGGGGCCAAACTCCGCTGATGTGCGAAGAGCAGGCACCGACTTCTGCAGGAGGTGCCTGGTGCGACTCCTGGAAGATATGGGGCCCACCTCGATAAAGAGGGCTGGCGTTTACTCTTTAAGCAAAGAGCTCCCAAACGTACTTATTCAACGCATCCAGCATGGCTCCTGACCTGCCTGAGACTGACTCGTTTTTCCAAATGTCATCTGGGTCCCATAGTGGATGATCCTTGTACTTTGGTTGTCCTGGAAAGCAAAGAGGCTGTCTGTAGGGCATTAGGTACAGCGTTCTTTGCTTCCTGTCTGAACCTCTTGCACAGCTGTGGCAGTTCACATCAGAGGTAGCTGCATATCAGCGGTGGGCAAAGCAATTCTCCTCTACTGGAAAATACCTTGCGTTTCTATCACCTCCTTTACCCAGGGATCTCAAAGCCCTTTCCAGGCTACCTTGAACGAAGCCGTATATAAGAACATAAGAACGGCCGTACTGGGTCAGACCAAAGGTCCATCTAGCTCAGTAGCCTGTCTGCCGACAGTGGCCAGCACCAAGTGCCCCAGAGAGGGTGGACCGAAGACAATGATCAAGCGATTTGTCTCCTGCCATCCTTCTCCAGCCTCTGACAAACAGAGGCCAAGGACACCATTTCTATCCCCTGGCTAATAGCCTTTTATGGACCTAACCTCCATGAAATTATCTAGCTTCTCTTTAAACTCTGTTATAGTCCTAGCCTTCACAGCCTCCTCTGGCAAGGAGTTCCACAGGTTCACTACACGCTGTATGAAGAAGAACTTTCTTTTATTAGTTTTAAACCTGCTCACCTGCCTTGGAAAAAGGCAAATGTAGTGCCCATCTTCAAAAAAGGGAAGAAGGACGATCCAGGGAACTATAGGCCGGTCAGTTTTACCTCGGTTCCTGGAAAATCATGGAAGGGATCAAGGAATCCATACTGAGGCACTTGGAAGAGAGGAAAGTGATTAGGAATAGTCAGCATGGATTCACAAAGGGCAAGTCGTGCCTGACCAATCTGATTAGCTTCTATGATGAGGTAACTGGCTCTGTGGACGGGAAAGTCAGTGGATGTGATATACCTTGACTTTAGCAAGGCTTTTGATACGGTCTCCCACAATATTCTTGCCAGCAAGTTAAGGGAATGTGGATTGGATAAATGGACAGTAAGATGGATAGAAAGATGGCTAGAAGGCCGGGCCCAGCGGGTAGTGATCAACAGCTCGATGTCAGGATGGCGGTCGGTTTCTAGCGGAGTGCCCCAAGGTTCGGTTCTAGGACCAGTTTTGTTCAATATCTTTATTAATGACCTGGATGAGGGGATGGATTGCACCCTCAGCAAGTTTGCAGATGACACTAAGCTAGGGGGAGAGGTAGATACGCTTAAGGGCAGAGATAGGGTCCAGAGTGACTTAGACAAATTGGAGGATTGGGCCACAAGAAATCTGATGAAGTTCAACAAGGACAAGTGCAGAGTCCTGCACCTGGGACGGAAGAATCCCAAGCATAGTTACAAGCTGGGGACCAACCAGTTAAGTAGTAGTTCTGCAGAAAAGGACCTGGGGTTACAGTGGATGAGAAGCTGGATATGAGTCAACAGTGTGCCCTTGTAGCCAAGAAGGCTAATGGCATATTAGGTTGCATTAAGAGGAGCATTGCCAGCAGATCCAGAGATGTCATTATTCCCTTTATTCGGCTTTGGTGAGGCCACATCTGGAGTATTGTGTCCAGTTCTGGGGCCCCCACTACAAAGGATGTGGACACATTGGAGAGGGTCCAGCAGAGGGCAACCAAAATGATTAGGGGCTGGAGCATATGACCTATGAGGAGAGGCTGAGGGAGTTGGGTCTGCTTTAGTCTGCAGAAGCTAAGAGTGAGGGGATTTGATAGCAGCCTTCAACTTCCTGAAGGGAGGTTCCAAAGAGGCTGGAGAGAGGCTGTTCTCAGTGACAGATGGCAGAACAAGGAGCAATGGTCTCAAGTTGTGGTGGAGAGGTCCAGGTTGGATATTAGGAAAACCATTTCCCTAGAAGGGTAGTGAAGCACTGGAATGGGTTACCTAGGGAAGTAGTGGAGTCTCCATCCCTAGAGGTGTTTAAGTCTTGGCTTGACCAAGCCCTGGCTGGGTTGATTTAGTTGGGATTGGTCCTGCCTAGGGCAGGGGGCTGGACTTGATGACCTTCTGAGGTCTCTTCCAGCTCTATGGTTCTAAGATTCTATACCCATTAATTTCATTTGGTGTCCTCTAGTTCTTCTATTATGGGAACTAATAAATGACTTTTCTTTATCCACCCTCTCCACACCACTCATGAGTTTATATACCTCTATCATATCCCCCCTCAGTCTCCTCTTTTCTAAACTGAAAAGTCCCAGTCGCTTTAACCTCTCTTCATATGGGACCCGTTCCAAACCCCTAATCATTTTAGTTGCCCTTTTCTGAACCCTTTCCAAGGCCAAAATATCTTTTTTGAGGTGAGGAGACCACATCTGTACACAGTACAGCAGTTACAACATCGCAGTTTCCCTGTTTGACAGAAGGGGAAACCGAGGCACAAAGCAGGGCAAGTGACTCCCATAAGAAAGGCAGCAGCAGCAGGAGTGGAACTCACCTGTGCAGATGCCAGTGGCCAGAACAGACCCACCGGGCCCCACAGCCACTGGCAGCGGACGTCAGACCATGCTGACTCCTCCCCAGCCAGCCCAGCCTTCGCCTGCTCACCCCGAGTACGACGTGCAGCTCAGGTTCAGAGAGCGGCCGCCCCGCGCCGAAGGAAGGGAATTGCTGCTCTTCATCCAGGCTGAAAAGCAGCCCAGCAAAGGGCCTTGGCGGCTTGGCGCGGCCCCTGTTCCCCGGGCAGCGTGTTGGGAAGCTAATTGGAACATTGAATTTCTTCATTAAGGGGAGCGCAGGCTCGCCCTGGGGTATTGGGGCGGGATTAGGCAGCGCGAGGCCCCCGCGGCTGGCACAGGTGTCATTCCTGGCCGTGCATATGCCAGGCTGGTTACTGTCATTAGGGGAGGTAAATGGAGCCTTATTGAATCACAGCTGCTGTTAATAACTTCCCTATTTATTAGTCTCAATTACTTCCCTTCTCAGGGCAAGAGTCCCACTCGGTCTATGCCAAGGGCTGGGTCATTCTGGGTAACAAGCTAGGAGACTGGCTCTGCCTGGTTCCCCCCGCCCGAGGCAATAGTTGGCATGCAGCCAGAATCTGTCTGTCTGTCTTGAAATCTTTCCCAGGTTGAGGACAAAGCTGCAAGTTCTTAGCATCCAGGAGTACTGAGTGCCTGTGTTTTGCTGCAACCACTAGATCTCACTACTGGGTTTGATTAGTTTAGAAAAGAGAAGATTGAGGGGGGACATGATAGCAGTTTTCAGGTATCTAAAAGGGTGTCATAAGGAGGAGGGAGAAAACTTGTCCATCTTGGCCTCTGAGGATAGAACAAGAAGCAATGGGCTTAAACTGCAGCAAGGGAGGTTTAGGTTGGACATTAGGAAAAAGTTCCTAACTGTCAGGGTGGTCAAACACTGGAATAAATTGCCCAGGGAGGTTGTGGAATCTCCATCTCTGGAGATATTTAAGAGTAGGTTAGATAAATGTCTATCAGGGATGGTCTAGAGTAGACAGTACTTGGTCCTGCCATGAGGGCAGGGGACTGAACTCGATGACCTCTCGAGGTCCCTTCCAGTCCTAGTATTCTATGATTCTATGATTCCCAAAGCTGAGGAGCCTTACCCCTGTCTCCTTTTCTAGCCCCATGCCACACTGCCCACCCAAAGCCAGCATTAGAACCCAGGAGTCCGGCATCCCAGCCCCTCTAACCAAAAAGGCAGCAACAGACCCCAGGGACCATGTGTCTTTGTGCTCGGCTCTAACCACTAGACACCACTCTAGTCTTGGAGCGCAGGGCTGAAGTCAGGTACTCTGACTGCGCTCCCATGCTTTAGCCACTAGACACCTAATCTCCTCCATCCATGGGCGGAATGTTTCTAATGTGCGCCAAGGCATGTGCACCACCAATAGAAACACAAACCCTGCTGTGGACCATTAGAGTCTCTCCTGGGTGGCCTCACCCGTGCGCAGTTTATAGGGAACACTGCTAGAAGCCCTCGCACCTCGGCCCTTAGACTAGAAGCCAGGAGTCCTGCCCCCAAGCCTCCTCCTCTAACCATTCAGCCACACTCCCTTCCTTCCTAGCAGCACAGTCAGTGAACAGGGGCGCGGCGCTGACAGCGGACGAATGGCAGAGGCCTGGCAGCACCGGTCCATGGCTCATTCAGGGATGGGGAACACAATGAACAGGGCAAGCTCCCAGGCAGCCCTGGCCCGGTCAGCCCTCTTGCTGGGTTTGCCAGGCCCGTCTACACCCTCCGAGACCTCGGTATGCTCTGTTTTACAACACCTAGAGGCCCTGTGTGAGATTACAGCCCCACTGTGCTAGGAGCTGCCCTGAAGAGCCCACAGTCTAACTGGGCAAGACAGAGGAAAGGCAGGGGAAACTGAGGCACAGAACGATGAAGGGACTCTCCTCCCTGTTTCCTACACCTGCTCTTGGTTCCCTGGTAACTGATAACTGTGGGAACCGCCCATACCTAATTATCCAGTGCAGGTGCCTCCGCGCTTAGTTACCACCCTATAGCCGTGCCACCCCAGGCATCACTTTGGCAGCCCCCCTGCTCTGGATCAGCCCTGTGGATCTCAGCCACGTGCTCCCCTGGGCACGACTGGGATCCAATCCTGAGGGGTGGCCAAGGCCCACAGGGCCACGATTTCAGCATGGGGCCCAGGCCACGGGAGGACCGGGGCAAACACCAAGCCCAGAATGGCAAATCAGAGGCTGGATTCATGAAGCTGCAGGGCGCCCCCTAGTGGCCCTCTAGACTGCTCCACACAGCTCCTGAGGGCATCAGCGCCTTCCCTCAGCAGGACTGGTCCTTTGCCAGTTCACCTCCCCGCACCGGGCCGTGGCGGAGGGGGGTGGGGTGGGCTGATGAGCTCTGTATGTGAGTGCCCTGCTCTGGGCTTTCTGCTTCTCCGGCCCTTAATGCCGCGGTCCTGCCTCGCACATTAAGGTCGCTGGCTAAGCCGGGGGCTTTGCTGGGCTGGGATCCTATTACAAGAACAGAGAGGGAAAGAATTTTTAGGGCTAAGCTGCTTGTGCCAAATTTGGACGGGCTTAAGGGAACAGCCCTGCCCCGCCCCTCCCTGCGAGGAAGGGAGTGTGTGTGTGTGAGAGAGAGCGCAGTGACCAAGCTGAGAGAGATAACCTGCCCCTCTCGGTCTTAGAGACAAGCTCCCAGGCCCCTCACACAGCCCCCTTGCCACTTTCTAAGGAAGGCAGGATGGGGACACTCTGGGAAACTGAGGCACGGAGTGTTTTCAGGGTCACTCAGTGACTTGGGCCTGGGACGAGAACTCGGGTGTCCTACACTTGGCTGCACTAACCCCTGTGCCCCGTGGCCTTCAAAGGTCAAAGCACCAAACCAAATCCAACCCCCAAATTCCACTGCCCCGGTGAGTGGTCAGGTGGCTGGGACACACAGGGGCCCATGTTCATGGCTGAGCAAATAAATGTTGCACAAGGGCAAAGGAGTTTGACGGGATGCTCAGAAAGGTCCATCTGGCCATCTTGGGCCTGAGTCATAATCCCTCACCTTGAAGCAGTAAGCCTCAAAGCACTGTGCAAAGAAGGGCAGTATTTATCACCACAGGTAGGGAAACCGAGGCACGAGGGGGGGGGGAGCATGAAGGCAAAATAACTTGCCCAATATCCCCATGCCTGGAACCTAGGCTCTTAGGGTATGTCTACACTAGCTCGTTAATTCGAGCTAGGTAGGCAAATGAGACGACCGGAGTTGCAAATGAAGCCCGGGATTTAAATATCCCGGGCTTTATTTGCATGTTCCCGTCGGTCGCCATTTTGAAATTTCACTAGCTCGAACTCACTGCCGGCTGCATGCGGCAGTGAAACGCGTTAATTGAACTAAGTCCTCATTCCTCGTGGAATGAGGAGTAACAATTCGAACTAAGGACTTAGTTCGAATTAACGCTTCACTGTCGCGTAGCCGCAGTGAGTTTGGGCTAGTGAAATATCAAAATGGCGACGACGAAACATGCAAATAAAGCCCGGGATATTTAAATCCCGGGCTTCATTTGCAACTCCGGTCGTCTCATTTGCCTACCTAGCTCGAATTAATGAGCTAGTGTAGACATACCCTTAGAGTCCCAGAACACTGTACAGGCCACTAGGCCCCGTCCCAAGGAGCCCTGACTGCCAACTCCTTTGCTCTAACCACTAGATCACACTATCTCCTTATATAACCATCTAGATATATGTTCTGGGCCGGCTTCCCCCTCCACCACCCCAGTGTCAATCAAAGATCTCACTGAGTGACAGCAACACGCTGCCAGTAAGTGAAATCTCTCCGCAGGGGGGCTAACCCAGGGGTGGACTATATATAACGTTAAGCCTCCAAGCCCTGGCTTTTTCCAGCGTGCCAGCCAGAGAGGTGCTTATGGGCCCAGGATAGAAGCGCCCAAGCCCCGCGGAGAGCGGCTCAGTGGCGCAGGGTGCTAATGCAGGGCCTTTCACCTCCCCATCCTGGCTCTAAACCAGGGGAAGGTGACACAGGGAGCCGCACTAGGCTGGGGGTTAACCCTTTGCTTGCCAGGGAGGACCCAAGGCCCTTGAACGCTCTCCTGTGCCCCCTTACAAGCCAGACCTGGGAGGGTGGGCGTCCCCTGGAGACTTAAAGCAAAAGGCCCCCAAAGCCACGTCCCCGAAGTTTCAATCCCAGAGACATGAGGGTGACTCTGGGGTCACCAGGCCTGGCCTCCTCCCTCAGAGGACCCCAGGGTTGGATCCATGTTGCTCCAGTCACTCCCCGGCATCTCCTATTGCCCCGGGGAACTGCCCCGGTGGCTAAGAACTTCCATTCCTATACTCTGGCCTGGACCTCGCCCTCGTCTTGAGGCCACGACCGAGTCTCCTAGCACCGCCCCCCGTCCAGCACCACGGCCGCCCCCCTTCGGGCTGCCTGAGGGCTCCTTTCGCATCTCCCCCGCCGCCGCGCCGTGCCCTTGTAGCCCGCGGCGCGATGGGCCGGGCTGGTGTGGAGATGGCGTGCCCTTCTCGGCTGCTGGGCCGGGCCAGAGGGAGCCCCCAGGCTGACCTTGGGCAGGGCAGGCTGAGACCCACAGGGTGCGTGTGTGTGTGTGTGTCTGGTGGCCTCAGACCAGAGTCACGGCAGCCAGGCCCTGGGGTGCAGGCTCATGTGGCTCCCTAGAGAACATAAGAACATAAGAACATAAGAACGGCCGTACCGGGTCAGACCAAAGGTCCATCTAGCCCAGTATCCTGTCTGCCGACAGTGGCCAGCACCAGGTGCCCCAGAGGTGGACCGAAGACAATGATCAAGCGCTTTGTCTCCTGCCATCTCTCCAGCCTCTGTCAAACAGAGGCCAAGGACACCATTTTATCCCCTGGCTAATAGCCTTTATGGACCTAACCTCCATGAAATTATCTAGCTTCTCTTTAAACTCTGTTATAGTCCTAGCCTTCACAGCCTCCTCTGGCAAGGAGTTCCACATGCTGACTACGCTGTGTGAAGAAGAACTTTCTTTTATTAGTTTTAAACCTGCTACCCATTAATTTCATTTGGTGTCCTCTAGTTCTTCTATTTAGGGAACTAATAAATAACTTTTCTTTATCGGCCTCTCCACCACTCATGATTTTATACACCTCTATCATATCCCCTCAGTCTCCTCTTTTCTAAACTGAAAAGTCCCAGTCGCTTTAACCTCTCCTCATATGGGACCCGTTCCAAACCCCTAATCATTTTAGTTGCCCTTTTCTGAACCCTTTCCAAGGCCAAAATATCTTTTTGAGGTGAGGAGACCACATCTGTACACAGTATTCAAGATGTGGGCGTACCATAGTTTTATACAGGGCAGTAAGATATTCCGGGTCTTATTTTCTATCCCTTTCTTAATAATACCTAGCATCCTATTTGCCTTTTTGACCGCGCTGCACATGTGTGGAAGTTTTCAGAGAACTGTCCACGATAACTCCAAGATCTCTTTCCTGATTTGTCATAGCCAAATTAGCCCCCATCATACTGTACGTATAGTTGGGGTTATTTTTCCCGATGTGCATTACTTTACACTTATCCACATTAAATTTCATTTGCCATTTTGTTGCCCAATCACTCAGTTTGGTGAGATCTTCTTGGAGTCCCTTACAGTCTGCTTCTGTCTTGACTATCCTAAACAGTTTGGTATCATCCATAAACTTTACCACCTCACTGCTTACCCCTTTCTCCAGATCATTTATGAATAAGTTGAACAGGATTGGTCCTAGGACTGACCCTTGGGGACACCACTAGTTACCCCTCTCCACTCTGAAAATTTACCATTTATTCCTACCCTTTGTTTCCTGTCTTTTAACCAGTTCTCAATCCAAGAAAGGACCTTCCCTCTTATCCCATGGCCATGTAATTTACACAAGAGCCTTTGGTGAGGGACCTTGTCAAAGGCTTTCTGGAAATCTAAGTATACTATATCTACTGGATCCCCCTTGTCCGCATGTTTGTTAACCCCTTCAAAGAACTCTAATAGATTAGTAAGACAGGATTTCCCTTTACAGAACCCATGTTGACTTTTGTCCAACAAATTATGTTCTTCTACATGCTTCACAATTTTATTCTTTACTATTGTTTCGACTAATTTGTACTGAAGTTAGACTTACCGGTCTGTAATTGCCGGATCGCCTCTAGAGCCCTTTTTAAATATTGGTGTCACGTTGGCTACCTTCCAGTCATTAGGTACGGAAGCCGATTTAAGGGATAGGTTACAAACCACAGATAATAGTTCAGCAATTTCCCATTTGAGTTCTTTTAGAACCCTTGGATGAATGCCATCCGGTCCGGAGATTTGTTAACATTAAGTTTTTCTATTTGTTCCAAAACCTCCTCTAATGACACTTCAATCCGGGACAGTTCCTCAGATTCATTACCCACAAAGGACGGTGCAGATTTGGGAATCTCCCCAACGTCCTCAGCCGTGAAGACTGAAGCAAAGAAATCATTTAGTTTCTCCGCAATGGCTTTATCGTCCTTGATTGCGCCTTTTATAGTTCGATCGTCTAGGGGACCCACAGGTTTTTAGCAGGCTTCCTGCTTCTAATGTACTTAAAAACATTTTGTTATTTCTTTTGAGTTTTGGCTAGCTGTTCCTCAAAATCTTTTTTGCTTTTCTTATTACATTTTACACTTGATTTGACAGTGTTTATGTTCCTTTCTATTTATCTCACTAGGATTGGACTTCCACTTCTTAAAAGATGCCTTTTTGTCCCTCACTGCTTCTTTTACATGGTGGTTAAGCCACAGTGACTCTTTTTAGGTCTCTTGCTATGTTTTTAATTTGGGGTATACATTTAAGTTGGGCCTCTATTATGGTGTCTTTAAAGTTTCCATGCAGCTTGCAGGGATTTGGCTCTAGTCACTGTGCCTTTTAATTTCTGTTTAACTAACCTCCTCATTTTGTGTAATTCCCTTTTTGAAATTAAATGCCAGGGTGCTGGTCTGCTGAGGTGTTCTTCCCACCACAGGAATGTTGAATGTTATTATATTATGGTCACTATTCCCAAGCGGTCCTGTAACGGTTATTTCCTGGACCTGATCCTGCGCTCCACTCAGGACTAAATCGAGAATTGCCTCTCCCTTGTGGGTTCCTGCACTAGCTGCTCCAAGAAGCAGTCATTTAAGCCATTGAGAAATTTTATCTCCTTCTCTTCCTGAGGTGACATGTATCCAGTCAATATGGGGTAATTAAAATCCCCATTATTATAGAGTTCTTTGTTTTGGTAGCCTCTCTAATCTCCCTCAGCATTTCAATGTCAGTATCCCTGTCCTGGTCAGGTGGTGGTAATATATCCCTACTGCTAATTTCTTATTTTTGGAGCATGGAATTACTATCCATAGCGATTCTATTGAACATGTTGGTTCATTTAATATTTTTATTTCATTTGATTCTACATTATCTTTCACATACAGTGCCACTCCGCCACCCACCCGGCCTGCTCTATCCTTTCGATATATTTTATATCCCGGTATGATGGTGTCCCACAGATTTTCCTCATTCCACCAGGTTTCAGTGATGCCTATTATGTCAACCTCCTCATTTAATACTAGGTACTCTAGTTCACCCATCTTATTAGTCAGACTCCTAGCATTTGTGTAGAAGCACTTTAAAAATTTGCCACTGCTTATTTGTCTGCCCTTCCTGATGCATTGGATTCCTTTGTACACGGTTGTTTGTCTGCTCTGGCCCATGGTTTGCCCTCTCCCTCCTCTCTTTCTGACTACAGCTTAGAGAATCTCTATCAATGGATTCTCCTCTAAGAGTAGTCTCCCTCCGATTTACGTGCATCTCCACACCAATCGGCTTTCCCCATCTCTCAGTTTAAAAACTGCTCTCTGGCCTTTTAATGTTTAGTGCCAGCAGTCTGGTTCCACCCTGGTTTAGGTGGAGCCCATCCTTCCTGTATAGGCTCCCCTCTCCCAAAAGTGTCCCCAGTTCCTAATAAATCCAAACCCCTCTTCCCTACACCATCGTCTCATCCACGCATTGAGATTCTGAATCTCTGCCTGCCTACCTGGCCCTGCGCGTGGAACTGGAAGCATTTCGAGACGCCACCATAGAGGTCCTGGATTTCAGTCTCTTTCCTAGCAGCCTAAATTTGGCCTCCAGGACATCTCTCCTACCCTTCCCTACGTCATTGGTACCTACATGTACCACGACCACGGCTCCTCCCAGCACTACACATAAGTCTATCTAGATGCCTCGAGAGATCCGCAACCTTCGCACCAGGCAGGCAAGTGACCATACGGTTCTCCCGGTCATCACAAACCCAACTATCTATGTTTCTAACGATCGAATCACCCACTACTAACACCTGCCTCTTCCGAACTGGCATTCCCTCCCCCTCAGAGGTATCCTCAGTGCGAGAGGATACGCAACATCCTCTGGGAGGAGGGTCCCAACTACGGGATGGTTTCCCTCTGCTCCCATTGAATGCTCTGTTCCCTTGAGACTTTCATCCTCCTTAAGAGCACTGGGGCTCTCAGACTGGAGGTGGGACAGTACTACAGTGTCCCAGAAAGTCTCATCCACAAATCTCTCTACCTGCCTTAGCTCCTCCAGTTCAGCCACCCTGGCCTCCAAAGCCCGAACTCGGTCTCTGAGGTCAGGAGCTCCTTCAGTGCACATCGCCACCCGCCCACAGGGCAGGTAATCATACATGTTACACTCGGCAATAAACAGGATAGCCCCACTCTGCTGCTGGGCTTCTGTCTCCATTTTCTAATGAACAAGTTTAAGTATAAACTGGGATTCTTTTAAACCTCTGGAATATAGATTACGATAAGAGTTATGTTTTAAAGAAGGCCAGAAGTCACTAGTGCCCTCTAACCTCCCCTCTAAACTCCTCTCCAAACTCCTGTTAGCAATTCCTGTTTCTCCTGGTCGCTGAGTCACAGGCTTATATAGCTCTGGTAGCCCCTCCCCCTGACTGAGGCTTAGCCAATTAACAGAGGCTTCTAGATTTCAAACCTTTTAGAAGCTCCTTCAAGCAATCAAACAATCAAACCAACCAACCAACCAGATAAACACAAGGTCAGCACACAGCAAATAACTCCCCCACACAAACACACACTCCAGACAGCCACTTACCACAAGGGTCCCGTTTTACTCCTCTTTCACCTGGAGAACTCCCTCTCCAAACTCCTGTTAGCAATTCCTGTTCGCAAGCTCCCTGGTCGCTGAGTCACAGGCTTATATAGCTCTGGTAGCCCCTCCCCCTGACTGAGGCTTAGCCAATTAACAGAGGCTTCTAGATTTCAAACCTTTTAGAAGCTCCTTCAAGCAATCAAACAATCAAACCAACCAACCAACCAGATAAACACAAGGTCAGCACACAGCAAATAACTCCCCCACACACAAACACACACTCCAGACAGCCACTTACCACAAGGGTCCCGTTTTACTCCTCTTTCACCTGGAGAACTCCTCTCCAAACTCCCTGTTAGCAATTCCTGTTCGCAAGCTCCCTGGTCGCTGAGTCACAGGCTTATATAGCTCTGGTAGCCCCTCCCCCTGACTGAGGCTTAGCCAATTAACAGAGGCTTCTAGATTTCAAACCTTTTAGAAGCTCCTTCAAGCAATCAAACAATCAAACCAACCAACCAACCAGATAAACACAAGGTCAGCACACAGCAAATAACTCCCCCACACACAAACACACACTCCAGACAGCCACTTACCACAAGGGTCCCGTTTTACTCCTCTTTCACCTGGAGAACTCCCTCTCCAAACTCCCTGTTAGCAATTCCTGTTAAAGCTCCTGGTCGCTGAGTCACAGGCTTATATAGCTCTGGTAGCCCCTCCCCCTGACTGAGGCTTAGCCAATTAACAGAGGCTTCTAGATTTCAAACCTTTTAGAAGCTCCTTCAAGCAATCAAACAATCAAACCAACCAACCAACCAGATAAACACAAGGTCAGCACACAGCAAATAACTCCCCCACACACAAACACACACTCCAGACAGCCACTTACCACAAGGGTCCCGTTTTTACTCCTCTTTCACCTGGAGAACTCCCTCTCCAAACTCCCTGTTAGCAATTCCTGGTCGCTGAGTCACAGGCTTATATAGCTCTGGTAGCCCCTCCCCCTGACTGAGGCTTAGCCAATTAACAGAGGCTTCTAGATTTCAAACCTTTTAGAAGCTCCTTCAAGCAATCAAACAATCAAACCAACCAACCAACCAGATAAACACAAGGTCAGCACACAGCAAATAACTCCCCACACACAAACACACACTCCAGACAGCCACTTACCACAAGGGTCCCGTTTTACTCCTCTTTCACCTGGAGAACTCCTCTCCAAACTCCTGTTAGCAATTCCTGTTTAGCTCCTGGTCGCTGAGTCACAGGCTTATATAGCTCTGGTAGCCCCTCCCCCTGACTGAGGCTTAGCCAATTAACAGAGGCTTCTAGATTTCAAACCTTTTAGAAGCTCCTTCAAGCAATCAAACAATCAAACCAACCAACCAACCAGATAAACACAAGGTCAGCACACAGCAAATAACTCCCCACACACAAACACACACTCCAGACAGCCACTTACCACAAGGGTCCCGTTTTACTCCTCTTTCACCTGGAGAACTCCTCTCCAAACTCCTGTTAGCAATTCCTGTTCGCAAGCTCCCTGGTCGCTGAGTCACAGGCTTATATAGCTCTGGTAGCCCCTCCCCCTGACTGAGGCTTAGCCAATTAACAGAGGCTTCTAGATTTCAAACCTTTTAGAAGCTCCTTCAAGCAATCAAACAATCAAACCAACCAACCAACCAGATAAACACAAGGTCAGCACACAGCAAATAACTCCCCCACACACAAACACACACTCCAGACAGCCACTTACCACAAGGGTCCCGTTTTTACTCCTCTTTCACCTGGAGAACTCCCTCTCCAAACTCCCTGTTAGCAATTCCTGTTCGCAAGCTCCCTGGTCGCTCAAAGTGCTGGGGCAAGCAGCAGGAAAGCCCTCCGGGGTTGGTCCTTTTTTTTACCAGGAGGAACGTGGAGCGTGAGAAAAATGGGGAAGCATGACTAGGGGGAGCAGGAACATTACAGGAAGGTGGGAGAGCCAAGGCGGGGGGTGGGGGGTCACAGAATCATAAAAACCCCAGGGCTGGCAGAGACCTCAGGAGGCACTGAGTCCAGCCCCCTGCTCAAAGCAGGATCAACCCCAACTCCATCATCCCAGCCAGGGCTGTGTGAAGCCAGGACTGTGAAGCCGGGACTTAAACACCTCTTAAGATGGAGATTCCACCTCCCTCCCTAGGGAACCCATCCCAGGGCTTCCCCACCCTCCTAGGGAAGAGTTTTTTCCTAATATCCAACCTTGACCTCCCCCACTGCAACTGGAGACCATTGCTCCTCATTCTGCTACCACTGAGAACAGCCTCTCTCCATCCTCTTTGGAACCCCCTTCATGGAGTTGAAGGCTGCTCTCAAATCCCCCCTCACTCTTCTCTTCTGCAGACTGAACAAGCCCAAATCCCTCAGCCTCTCCTCATAGGTCATGTGCTCCAGCCCCCTCAGCATTTTGGTCGCCCTCCACTGGACCCTGTCCAATGCGTCCACATCCTTTCTGTAGTGGGGGCCCAGAACTGGACACAATACTCCAGATGTGGCCTCACCAGAGCCGAATAAAGGGGAATAATCACTTCTCTGGATCTGCTGGAAATGCTCCTCCTAATGCACCCCAATACACCGTTAGCCTTCTAAACATCATCTAAAACACACACACAGAGCCTGCACCTTCCCAGCCACCTGCCTGCACAGGTTCACAAAGAAACAACAGCTCCATAAACACAGCCAGAGCTGGACTCAAACCCCAGGCCGCACACGCGCACACACACACCACCCCCCTCGGGCAGGCGCTCACATACACACACCCACACACCCCTCGGGCGGGTGCCCCACGCTGAAGACACAGCAAGCTGCAGCAGCATTAGCTGAGCCGAGCTGGTCCCCTGCTGGGGTAGGACACTCAGACATAGCACTGGCAGATCAACATGTCAAAGCCCGGTGACCACTAGGTGCTATTCCCAGCGCTGAGTGAATGCCCAGCATGCAGGTCAGGACCAGGAGGTGATGCTCAGACTGGCCTGTGAAGCAGGCAGTCTTGTCTAGTGGGTCATGCACCACACTAAGGCTAATATTTCCCACCCGGGTGCAGAATAAATTTTGTTATGTGCACTGAGGCATGTGCAGATGTGCACCACCCATAGAAACACATGCTGCCGGCAGTGGGCGCTCTGCTAATCAGCAGAGCAGCCTTTGAATCTCTCCGGGAGGCTGCCCAAGTACCCAACTTATCGGGAGCACTGACTGGGTCTCTCTTCCTGACTGTGTCCCTCCCGCCCTTCCTCTCTGCTCTCAAGGCAGAGCGGCTCTCTCCCTCTGTGGCCAGGCAGCACCCGGCACAAACGTGGGGCCCGTAGGTGCTGTTTTAACAGACACCGCAATGAACGGCCGGACACAGAACAGGAGAGGGGCAGATGCTTTCTCCAAGCGAGATCCCCCCTATCCTTCCAAGCACCCTGATTCCCACTGCGGTTCACCTGCCTTAAAGGGGCCTGGGAACTTTTGCAAACAGTCAGTGCTGCCGCTGGTTGCAGAGTAAGAAGTGGGCTGCTCGCCTGGGTCCCATCCCTGCGTTCCCAGCCCTTCTGGCCTCCAGCCAGCCCGGGGCGGGAGGGCTCGGGGAGCCCATGAACCTGAAAATCGGATAAGCCGGGCTAGATCCTCAGCAAGCTTCTTCCCCTCTGTTTGCATTACCGTGGCCGCTTGGGCCTGCGGCTTTTCCCACTGACCCAGTGATCTTCGCTATTTCAGTCCCCAGAATTAAGAGATTGAAAGGGCTAATGCCCTGTGCTGTCCCTGGCTCAGGACGGGCAGGTAAGAACATTGCAGGGGCGGGCGGAGTGCCGGTCGGGGGTGGGCAGGAGGGATGGGGAGCTGCCCGCTCAGAGCCACGCCATCAAAGCAGGCAGCATGCCACGCCAGCAGCGGGCAGCAGGTCCTTTGTGCAAGCAGCTCCCCACGCTGCCCCATGCAGGTGCCACTGGGGCAGGTGCTACCGGACACCCCCACCCACCCCGCCCAACATGCAAAGTGCTAGATAGAGATTAGCCATGACTGGTCAAGAGGGGGGTCTGGTTTATCATCATAACGAATATTAAAGCTATAATACAGCTATCCCGGGAGTGCCTTGATGTCCCAGCCAATACTAGGGCTCCATTGTGGTAAGAACCACACACACACACACCACACAACACACACACACACACACACTCTCCAGGATGTGAAAAATCACACATCCTGAGTAGGGAAGCAATAGTGAAGTCAATTAACTGATTAACCGATAAGCAAAAGCTTATCCCTTAATGCTACAGACGACACGCCTTTCCCTCCCCCGTGTCAGTAAATTGCTTAGCAGGCTGGCCACCAGCCCAGCTCAGTCCCGGCTTGCAGTGGGTCCTGGACCTACCCCCGCTGCGGCTCTGCATTTAAAGTGTATTAGGAGCCAGGCAGCCCAGCTCAGCTCAGACCTCCCGCCGGACGGGGGCTCCTGCCACCCCACGCTGTTGTCTCCTTGTCAGTCCATGAGGGAAGCTGTTTTTTAAACTGGCTCCCCCCGCAGACCAGCTCCCGCCTGGCACCCCGCGCTGCTGCCTCTGATACAGAGGCAGCAGCGTGGAGTGGCAGGGGGTTCCTCAGGAAGTGGGGCCAGAGCGCACTGGCTGCCAGCCCCACCCCTGGGGACCATAGAATAGTCGAGTAATCAATAAGAATTCATGAGGTTAATCGACTATTCAATTAGCTGATATTTAACATCCCCAGTCCTGAGCACTGTAGCTGACTTAATCTCCGAGTGGACGTGGCGAGGTGAACAGATGCATTCTCCCATCGACCTCAGTACCGCAGCGACTTTCTATCACTCAGTGTGTGTGTCTACACTATGGGGTTACAGGGCAATCATTTTGCTCCCTAACCTCTGAGGAGAGGGCGAGAAGCAAGGGCCTTAAATTGCAGCAAGGGAGATTTAGGTTGGACGTTAGGAAAAACTTCCTACCCGGGGCGGACTGGCCCGGCGGGATAGTGGGAATTTCCCGGTGGGCCGTCGTCCGGTGGGCTGTTGTGTCCGCACGCCATTGCCCCTCACTCTGAGCGGCTCCGCGTCCGCGCTGTATGCGGCACACGAGCCCGACCCGCCGCCTGCGCTGCGTGCTGGACATGACGCAGGGGGCGGGGCTTGAGGGGCACGCAGAGGTGACGTCATGGGGAGGGCTGTTCTCAACCCATTTCCCGGGCCTATTTTGATTGCCAGTACGCTCCTGGTAGGAACCTGTCCAGGTGGTTAAACACTGGAATAAATTGCCTAGAGGGGTTGTGGAATCTCCATCGTTGGAGATATTTAAGAGCAGCTCAGACAGACATCTATCAAGACACCTATCAAGGATGACCTAGATGGTGCTTGGTCCTGCTGTGAGGGCAGGGGACCGGACCTGATGACCTCTCGAGGTCCAAAGTATTCTATGAGTCTATTATTTCGAGAGGAAGGATGTGTGTGTGGCTAAGGGATTGAATTCCAGGTTGAATTCCAAGTTCTGCCACAGACTCCCTATGTGGCCCCAGGTAACACCGTGCCTCAGTTTCCCCAGTCGTGGACGAGAGCTGATTGACCTTCTATTCTTGTATAGTGAGCCTGTGAGCTATTCAAGGCAGTGAGAGCCTCTGGCTGTGGGCTTGGCTACCCCAAAGCAGGGGACACACAGGGTTAGCGATCAGGTATCACTTCTTAATTGGCTGGGTGGACGGGACTCAAACCTAGCTGATCTGGCTCCGGTGACTTGGGCAAGTCACTCCACCAGGTTGTGTGTCTGTTTGCCCCGAGTGCCTCCACTAATATCTACCATCCCGATCGAAATCCCCTCGCTCCCACGTTCTCCCTCAGCCCCCGAGAGCCGCCGGGCATTGTGCCGGGTGACAGGAAGTCAACAAGCCAGGCCATGGCACGAGGCCCCTGCACCGCACTGCTGGTCCCGCGGAGGGTGCGATTTGGAAAGCTGGGGAGGCTGCTTTGGGAGCTGCTTTAGGGAGGGTTCGGCGGCTGCGTCAGGCCACCCATCTGGCCAGAGTCTGGCCTCTGCATTTACCCCACTGGTCCCGAGACCAGAGCCCCCGCCAGCTGGGGGTGTGGTGGCAGGATCGGAACAAGGACATGGCCCAGCACATTCAGGGCCTCTGCCACTCCCGGGCAGCCCCGAATGAACAGCCACGGTTCTTTGCGGCCGCACATCCGGCCGCTTCCCTCTGAGCTGGCAGAGCCCTCGCGCCAGGCTGAGATGAAGGCAGCACCTGCCCGCAGCTGGTGCCAGGCCTTTGCCTGCTCCCCTTGCTCCACTCAGCTCGCAGCAGGACTGGATGGCGGCGAGGAGAGCCTGAGGCGTAACGAGTCGCTTTCGATTCTCCTCGTGCCTCCACCGCCAGGGAGGCAGGCGTCTCCTCAGCAAGGGCCGCCTGCCTCAACGACAGCCTGGCCTGGCTCACTGGGGCGGGGGATCGCTGCCTAAGAGCCCTGTAGCAAGGGAAAGTCCAATATTTCCACCTGCTGAGCTCCAAGCGCATTAAGCAGCTGGGCATGTGCTGTCCTCCCAGTAGCCGAGCCGGACGGGCGCCAGTTTCCCCGACCCAGGAGAACCATTGGGGTTCACACATTTTTTTTTGTGGGGGTGAAAAAGTCAAACTCCTGAAAAATTTCACACATTGAAATCCTGGGGGAAAACCATCCGGTTGGGCCAGTCGGAACGCCTGGGTTCCATCCTTTGGAACAGCCCGTAGCAATGTGGCCTGGTTGTAACATGCCCTTTGACTGTGACGAGCTGAGCTTCCCAACACACATTCATTTTGAACAGGCCTTTTTGTGTTACAGCACGAAACCTCGTCAGCCCTGCCGAGCTGGTTTTCGCGCCCGACGCCACTTTGAGTTGAAACGTGTCAACGCCAACCCTATCCCATGAAGCCTTTCTGTTTAGATCAAGTAGCATTTTCCAATGGAAAAAAGTTTCATAAAAAACAATCAATCAGCCCTACCCCGGTGGGGAAACTGAGGCATGGACTTGCCCAAAGGCACATGACAGTGACAGAACCAGAGCTCCTGCTTGTCAGCCCATGTGCTAGCCAAAGCTGGCCTCTTTCTCAGCTCTACCATAGAATCACAGAATCATAGAGCTGGCAGAGAGCTCAGGAGGTCATCAAGTCCAGCCCCTTGCCCAAAGCAGGACCAATCCCAACTAAATCAACTCAGCCAGGGCTTTGTCAAGCCAAGACTTAAAAACCTCTAGGAATGGAGATTCCACCCCCTCCCTAAGGAACCCATTCCAGTACTTCCCCACCCTCCCAGGGAAATAGTTTTTCCTAATATCCAACCTAGACCTCCCCCCAGGGCTGGCCTTACCATGAGGCGAACTGAGACGGCCACCCCAGGTGCCAGACTCTGTGTGTGTGGGGAGGGTGCCACTAGGACCCAGAGAATTGAGATCTTTCAAAGTTTTGGCCCAAGCATCGTTTGAGCTCCCCGCCTCAGGTGCCAAAATGTTGTGGGCCTGCCCTGCCTCCCCCACTGTAACTTCTCTTCTGCAGCCTAAACAAACCCAATGAGATGGGTGTTCCCAGCGAATCCATGGTGTGGTGGTCCATTGTAAGCCTTGCTGGTCCTTACGCTGCTTGCAAAGAGGCAGCTGTGTTGCTGTCAGATCCCCCAAACGTGTGAGATTCTTCTGTTGCCGTGTGTCTATTTCCTTCCCTTCCCCTTGGACCCAGAGGCTTTGACTGAAAAAGTCAAAATCCTGGAAAATTTCACACACTGAAATCCTGGGGGAAAACCATCCGGTTGGGCCAGTCGGAAAGCCTGGGTTCCACCCTTTGGAACAGCCCGTTGCAATGTGGCACAGCAGCACAGTAGAACAGCCCGTTGCAATGTGGCACAGCAGCACAGCTTCACTTGTTGACACAGACCCTCATGCACGGACATGATATAAAAGCAGGCACAGACGTGATACACAATCATGAACAAAGCCACATGTGCGTATGCACACATACACACAAATGAGCACAGACCAGTCAGCACAAGGACACACACAGATGGACAGCAATACACACACACACAGATAGTCACATGGGCAGGGACACACACACCCCTTCTTCAGGGCCATGGATGATTCCTGATCATTGATCTCCCCCCTTCCCCCCACGCCCTCAGTTAAAACATTGTCCTATTTCCTCCCTGGGAAGAGCCAGCCAGCGTCAATTGCGTAAGCCTGTAAATAGGCTTATAAAGGGAAGCAGCTGTTTGCATCCTTATTACTGCTCAGCGCTGGCTGTCGAGCTCACAAAGCCACCTCCAAACGGCACGGCAGAAAAATCTTATTATGCATCTTTGTGGCTGGACAGGAAACAGCTTCAAAATGTAAAGCGGGATTGGACCGGGAGGGGAGGGTAGGGAAGGGAAGAGGCCGAGATGGCAAGTCAGCAGGAGAGAAGGAAAATCAAGAGGCAACTTGATTTTGGGGTGTAAGCACCTGCACAAGGAGAAGGCATCAGGCCCCACATGCTGTTCAATCTTACAGAGAAAGGCAGGAAAAGAACCAGCCACAAGGAATCCAAGCCAGCCCAACTGGGGTTAGAAACAAGGCAAAATTTGGAATGGGGAAGACCAGGGGGGACTGGGCAAGGGGGACACAGAGGGGCCACTGGTCATATGACAACCATCACAGTCTGGGAAAGGACAGAGACAATCCCCTCTATCCTAGGCCCCGCCTCTCCCTGCTCTGACTCCGCCCCTTCCCCATCCCTGCTCTACCCCACACCACCTCTTCCCCGGGGCCGGGTTCCTGCTGCAGGCCCCAGGCCTGCCACCAGCCCCAGACTGCACTGGGGGGCACGTGCCCCGCCATACGTCACTGCCCGCCACATGTCGGCCAGACATGAGTTACTGGGCTCCCCACAGAGATCACTGGGTGTAATTCCCTGGCCCGGGCCAGGCAGGAGGTCAGACAAGATGGTCTAATGGTCCCATCTGGCCTTAACGTCTGTGACCAGAGGGAAGGGACGGGAAGGCGCACGCAGCGTGTGCAGTCAAGCTGTGTGTGTTTGCCCAAGTGACACTGGTGCGGACTCATCGTGTGCAGGGGTCCGTGTGCGTGGCCGTAGCTACAGGCCACAGCCCACCCACTTAGCAAATCAGGGCCAGAACCCCCGAATCCTCAGGCTGGGACGCCTGTCTTGCCGGCACCACATGCTGGTGCCTCTGGTCCCAGTGCTAGCCTTGCCAGGGGGGCTCATGGAGGCAGGTCTGGGTGGGGCTAGCGCTGGTCACAGAAACTTGGGCAGCACAAGGATAGTGGGGACAGGAGATTGCCCGGTGACCTGCGAGTCCCCAAATCCTTTTACCGCCAGGTTTGTTTTCCCTGGCAAATGTCACGGGGAGCAGGGTAGGTGACAAATAACTGGAGTTAGTTACAGCCCATTATGCCTCTGGTGTTTCGGGCAGTGACGAAGCTCCTCCGCTCCTGTCTGTTTCTGACAAGTCTTTCAGTGGTGCCCCAGCTGTGCCCAGCTTGGCTTCCTCAGCTTTTCGCCAGGTTGTTTTCAGGCATCGTCATTTTCGCTTGCCTTCCGGGGTCTATCTTGTTACTGTTCTGGTGATGGGATCAGTTCCAATGGTCCCTCTAATTTTTTTCCCCAGCCATGTGTGGAATAAATTTTGTCACATGCTGAGGCATGTGTGGATGTGCACCACCTGTATAAACACATGCCGCCGGCTGTGGGCACTCTGCATTTGAATCTGTCCTGGGTAGCCGGTCATACACTCAGCCTAGAGGCAACACTGATCCATGTCCGTCTGAAGCACGTGGCCAATCCACCGCCGACACCGCCTGGTAACAGTGGCTCTCATCGCCTCTTGGCTGCACTGTGTGACTACGTCTTGGCATGAGATGGTTGCGGGTGAAACGATATGGAGGGTGTTTCTGAGGCAGGCTGTATGGAACAACGGCAGTTTGGTCGTTCCCCAGCAGTGAAAGCGCACAGCTCGGAGGAAGCCCCAGCTGGCTTTGGGGATTGTGTTTTGATGATTTCCAGACTCCATTGAAGCTTCTGGAGAGGTTCCTGCCTTTACTAATTCTGTTCCGAACGGCCTGGCTTGTTCTGATGGCGCTGCCCACGTCTGTGACTGTTCCTCCATTGCTGAGAACGGGATCCACCCTCTAGGCTGGCGCAGTATTAAGGATCCGGCCTTATTGCGGTTGGTTTTCAGTCCGATTTGCTGGCTGAATGGCCCACGTCAGGTTGGTTTTTGTTGGGTATGGTGTTGGGTACGTGACAGGAGAGAATCCGAGAATCCTAGAACTGGAAGGCACCTCGAGAGGCATCGAGTCCAGTCCCCGGCCCTCACGGCAGGACCAAGCACTGTCTAGATCACCCCTGGCAGGTGTCTATCAAGAGCAAGATCGCCTACACAGTCCAGGTCTTCAAAGGAGGAGAAGGGTGTCCACTGAATGCTGCCTGGCATGTCCCCATTGCAGACAGGCCACACCCCTGCCGTGCGCCTGTCCTGATGTCAAACCTGAGCTCACTGTGATTCTGCCCCTGGGATGGAAGCGTTTCTATGAACTCCTGCGCCACCCTGCCGCAGAACACCCCAGTGGCGTGATCGCCCCTTCCCCCCCACGCGCTCACCCCCGCGTTCTCGTCCCTCCAGGCAGCTGGGGCAAGGGATTCGTTTAGGTGCAGCCTGCGTTTCAGGTGGCTCAGAACTAAGCCCTAACAGGGTGTGTGCAGCCATTGGATGGGTCGGAGCCCTGCCCCAGCATGTCCGGGAGGTCAGCTCCCCATGCTAGCTCCCCGTTCCAAGCTCCTTCCAGTCTCCCCACCTTTCCACCAAGGTGGGGCAGCCGGAGTCCACTCACAAGGCGTCCCGGGGCAGTTAGTGATCAAATAGGTTAGAGGCTTTAATGTAACAACTCAACCCTTTTCTCTAACCATTCGCCCGGCATGTCAGTCCCCAGCTTGCATCACTGAAAAGAGGCGTTTGGGGCTTGCTGTTCACTCTTCTGGGTGCGCTCGCTTGGATCAGTGATGCACCTCTGCCAGCGGGCCCCCTCGCCCGCTTCCACATACTGTACTTGTACTGCAGGAGCAGTAAGGAGAGGTTCAAAAAATCCCGGAATAAAAGGGCGCATCTGAAAGCTCTCAGGCTCCAAGGACAATTTGCATGGCCTGAATATCTGGAAATTAATCTAGTAAAGATTCACAGGGAAAGAAAGAAAGAAAGAAGCCTTAAAACGGCCATCATCAGTTTTCTGTTTCTCTAAGGCTTTGCCACCACTGAGAACAGCCTCTCTCCATCCTCTTTGGAACCCCCCTTCAGGGAGTTGAAGGCTGCTCTCAAATCCCCCCTCACTCTTCTCTTCTGCAGACTAAATAAGACCAAATCCCTCAGCTTCTCCTCAGAGGTCATGTGCTTCAGCCCCCTCATCATTTTGCTTGCCCTCTGCTGGACCTTCTCCAATGTGTCCACATCCTTTTTGCAGTGGGGGCCCCAGAATTGAATGCAATACTCCAGAGGTGGCCTCCCCAGTGCCAAATAAAGGAGAATAATCACTTCTTTAGATTTGCTGGCAATGCTCCTTCTAATGCAGCCCAATATGCCATTAGCCTTTTTGGCTACAGGACACACTGTTGACTCATCCACTGTCACCCCCAGGTCCTTTTCTGTAGAACTCAGGTCCTTTTTGGAATACTGCAAAGCAAATCTTTGAGTTGAAGTCCAGGTGGCCAAGGGAGGAGAAGGGTGTTCACTGAATGCCTCCAGGCATGTCTCCTCTTGTACCCTGCATTACCCAGTCGGTGCGATGCTGAAGAGGGTTGTGGACACGCCATACCCCTGACATGCGCCCGTCCTGACTTCAAACCTGAGCTCACTGAGATTCTGCCTCTGGGACGGAATCGTTCCTATGACCTCCTGCCTGTGCTGAGGCAGGACAAAACATACCTGGGTCAGCCCTTGGCAGAGTTACCCAGCATGCTTAACTTAAGTTTTATTTTTCTTCATTTCAGTCATTACTCTGGGGCGGGGCTGGGAGGGGTTCAGGACGCAGGCTGCCCCAGGGAGAGAGGACAACCCCAGCCCTCTCGCATCCCAGCAGCTTGGGGGTGACAAGTGTCTGTCTATGGCTGCTGCAGCTCCAGTGGGCACAGGCGGGGGCAGGGGGGCATGTCCCCCAGCTGGGGCAGGTCCAGATTTGTCTGCCACTTCCCTCCCCAGCTATAGTGAGCAATGGAGCAAACTGGGCACTTCCCCCTCGCTCCCTGACAAGAACAGCCAACAACTTTTCTGTACAAATAATGGGGAGGGGTTCAGCCCCCCCCCCCCATCCTCCCTAAAGGGCGTTGGGGAGGAAAGAGACTCAGACCTGGGACAGTCCCAGATGGGGAGGAGTGCACCCCAATTCAGCTCCTTTCACCTGCCTGGTGACTCTGTCTCTTTTCTGTGTGGTTTTGTGAGCAACAATCCCATTCCAGGCATGTCCCATTGTCCTGGCACAGCCAAACCCTGATCTTGCTTTAAGTTAGGATAAGAGGAATCTGCCTACCAAGTTTGGTAGTCCTAGCTCTTACCGTTTAGGGGAAGTTCTTGAACAGACAGATGCACAGACAGACAGACTCTCTCAAATATGTATTGTATTGTGTTGTATTTGAGCCACCGCCATCCTCTGCAAACAATCCCCCAAGGGAAGTGAGGTGTCCCTTTGGTTTCTTGCATCTTCCGGAGGTAGAAAGTAGGTCTGGACTAATCACACAACACAACACAACACAACACAACATAACACAACAAGCTGGTTGAATCAAAACATTTTCAGACAATTGACCTTTCTGTCCTAATTTGGGACAACCCCAAAGCTTGAAATCTCAGAATTTCCCCCAGGATGGCAGCTCTGAGTTGCCACCGTCCCGAGTCCCGGAGGTGTCGACTGTGAACTCAGGGCTCATTGTACTGGACGTTTTTAACTCCGGGGGGTTGTGTGGCCACATGGTCAGAGTCAGTAGCTTGTGCCTGGTTCTTCCCTTTTGCCACGTGGGAACTGATCTGTGCCAGCTCAGCACCTGCACCAGATCCCTTCCCACACCGGGTTGGCCAGCTACTGGCTCGGGCATATGAGCAGAGCCAGCGTTCTGCCCACGCGGTGCCTGCCGACTCCTTGCCCGCCTACGCATGCTGCAGTCGGTGATGGGTGATTCACACCGGCAGGTGAAGGACCAGCCCTGAGTGGCACACAGCTGGGGTCACGGGGGGGCCCTGTGCGAGGGGGCGATTGCTTTGCCAGGCCCCAAATCATGAACAGGCCGTTGGGTTCATTTCAATCCGGGAAGCTGGTGGGGTGTCCCTGGCTGGGAGACATTCCGGAGGGGAAATGGAGTTGGCAGGTGAACTCGCTGCGTGGCAACACTCGTGAAAGTAGGAGCTCACCTCGGGGCCCTGCGTACGGCAGACCCTGCCCCTGGAGCGGGTGCTGTGGGTTTCGGAAGTGCCCCAGCCCAGGAGCTGGTGTCCGCGCGGTGGCGGGACCGGACAAAGGGGGGGTGACCCACCTGTCCTCCCAGCTCAGCCACTGGAATAGCTGCAAACCAGGCTCCTGGGTTCCCAGTGGCATCGAGGCGCCTGGCCCCGGGGCAGGAACACAGCATTGCTGGGCCTTGGCACCTCTTGCACGCCAGGGATGGCTCTGCCACCCCCCCCCAGGCTTGTTTGTCCTTTTAGCATCTACCCCTCTCTGACCCCCTCCCAGGTCAGTGGTGCCAACGGGTAATGGGTGCAGCAGAGCTGTTATGTACACAGGGCTCCATGTGCTTCTCATTGGCTGTCTCCCCAGCCACGGTCAGTTACGTGATGTTTACTGCAATGTCAGTGGTGTTCTCCGCAGCGGGTCTTCTGCAATAGAGCCTCCTTCCCTCCCTCCCTCCCTCTCGCTCTCAGTGGCAGAAAAAGCACTGACCCTGGAAAACTGTGCTCGTATCAGCAACTGCAGAAGCAAAAGCAGAACAGGAGAAGAGGTTGCAGGCGCCCCCCGGTTTCCTCTCTTCCTGGGGTATGTGCTATGGATGCGGCTGGCCCCGAAATCCCAGTTCCAGGAATCACTCCCCATTGGAGTGAGCAGAGCACGGTGTTGTAGTGGCCCTGACGTGACAGAACACACCCCTGTACACCCCCTGTTGTAAGAATCATTGCACAAGCTACGCCCGGGAGGGTGTCATCATCTGCTGATCAGTCTTAGCTCGATAAAATTGGTGCGGCAACGTTTCTCCCGGATGGTGTTATTGACACACGTTCCAAACCCCACAGCCCTGCCCAGGCGGCAGTCAGGTGTGTCCTAAACAAAGAAAGGAATGCACACGTGTGTGTGCGTGTGTGCACGTGTGTGTGTGCACATGAGTGTGTGCGTGCATGTGTGTGTGTGCATGTGCACATGTGCCTATATTAAGCAGTAAGCAGAGGCATCAAGCAGGAAGGGAAAACAAAGGATGTTCAAACTAGGGATGTAATAGTGTAGTCGCTTAACCGATAAGCAAAAGCTTATAGGTTAATGCTATAGACAACAGGCATTCCTCTCCCACCCCCACCCCTTGCCAGTACATTTTTTATCAGGCTGGTCAGCAGCCCAGCTCAGTCCCAGCTTGCACTGGGTCCTGGACCTACCCCTGCTGCAGCTTTGCATTTAAAGTGTATTAGGAGCCAGGCGGGCAGGCAGCCTGGCTCAGTTCTGGCTCACGCCGGGTTTGGGAGCTTAGACCCTTCCCCCCTGGACAGGGGCTGGCCGGGGACTATAGAACAGTCGACTAACCGATAAGAATTCGTGAGGTTAATGGACTATTCAATTAACCGATATTTAACATCCCTAGTTCAAACAGGGGTAACAACAGCAGCAGGGAACAGCCTGCCACATAGACTGTTTGGGCGCATCTGCACAGCAGGGCTTCACTCGAAATAAGCTACACAAACTGAGCTGCGCCAATTGCGTAGCTTATTTCGAAATTGGGCGCGTCTGCACAGCACTCATTTCAAAATACAATGAGGGTTACAGGAGTCGGAGTAAGACTCCAGTGTGGGGCAGTCAGAGGCCTGGGGACACTCAGAGCTTGGCCAGTCACACCTCTGCTTGCAGGGCAGACACGCCCCACGTGGGGCACGGACCCACCAACGTGCCATCAGCAACTTTGCTCCGAGCCCCAGGTCCGCAGGCCATGGGGGTTGTGCCGGGAGCTGACCTTTGGCTAGATCCTGAGTCGTGCTTAAAGTATGAATCTCAGAAATGCCGGCCACAGGGCTCAGATCATGTGGTCTGAGCTCCCCCCCCCCAGCACCCGCCCGCCAGCCCCAACAGGCAGCATGACCCAAGTATTATAGCCCTGAGCCCCCCATTAAAGCAACTGTCCCGAGTGTGCAGGGAAGGGACTGGGACTAGTGCAGGGGTCTCAAACCAATTTACCTTCAGGCCAGTGCCAGTCCTCACCGGGCACCCCGGCATGGCTCCAGAGCGGGGGGGTCTCTGCGTGTTCCCTCCCAGCCCCGCCTGCTGGGCCACATGCTCCCCCTGTGCGTCCCTTGGCCCCGCCTGCTGCCCCCTGATGATTTAACACCCCCACAGGGAGGCCTCTGCCACCGTCACAGGCAGCTCAGCAGGGCTAGAGCAGCTTCTGGCTGCCAACTCTGTGCCACTGCCGGCACATCCCTGTGACCAGGGGAGGTGTGTGCAGAGCCATCGGAGGGTTCGGGGTGGCCGCTCTGGCCCTGTGCTTTGAGGGGGGCCTCGTGGTGGCTGCCCCAACCATCCTATGGTCCCCCATATACAGGTTAGCGGGCGGGGCCCTGGGTGGGCTGGGGCCAAGTCCCACCATGCTCGCTGCGGCAGCAGGAGTCTCACGGAAGCGGAGCCGGCTCTGCTCTGCTCTGCTACCTCCTCCCAGGCCGTGTCACTCAGGGGAGGGGGACATTGGGGGGGCAGGGGCAGGAAGAGGCGGGGCGGAGCAGGGGCTTGGCTTGGGGGAAGGATACAGACACACACACACCCTCGGGCCATAGGAACTCATGTGCCTGCAGCCGCACGTGGGCCGGATTGTGATAGGGCCGGGAGACGGCGAGTTTGAGACCCCTGATCTAGTGGGTCTTTTCTCCATCTGCTCCTCCCGGTGATGTAGCCAGGGGTTCACCTGGGATTCAAACCTAGATCCCCTTGTGGCCTTTACAAGGCCTAAAGGTGTATGAACTAGGGCACTTGGTTCTCTGCATGGCCCTGTCCAGCCCCATGACAAAACTGAGCTCTTCATCACAAAGAATATTCATCACAGGTACGTTGTATGGAAGGTCTGAGTCACTGGATAATAACAGTGCGGGGGGGCGGAATCTATTAAGAACTGGGTTATTTTGACCCTTAAAAAGACACATCTCTGTTCCTTGGGGCTGTGTCATCCTTTCAGCCTCATTACAGCCATGCAGGAATAATGGGAACTAATTAATCGCCTGCAAAGAGTTTTCTCCGGCCAAGACCCCGCCAGGGTGGCCAGGTCACCATTTTCCAAACCAAGAAGAAATTGGCGATGGGTGCATGAAATGGTCCAGCGTAGGTGGCTGTCGAATGCGATGAGCCACGTTCAGTCCTGGGGCAACAGGCAATCAAGGTTTACATCAGGCAAAATGTGGTCTAATGTTTTAGCAGGTGAAAAATAATAAGAGGCCATTAAAGGTGTGATAAGAACCCAGTCAAAGGCTTTCCTGTTATGCAGCGTCAGTGGGAGAGCCAAGCCAGGGCTCTCTGGCCAGGGTGCACGGCTATTTTTCTGGACAAGGGCGCCTGTCTGCATGCAGCCCCGCCCTGTGCACAAGGCCTCTTTTCTCCCGGTGGACCCAGAGCAGTGCCAACCTGGCATTTTGGAACCTGCTGGGGTCACTTTCTTGCTGAGTCTCTGGTGCATGGAAGGGCCACCCAGAGCAAAAGGCACCAGAGATGGACCACACCTATGTCAGAGCAACCTGAGATGGCACCAGGAGCAATGGGTGGCTGCAGAATGGGGAGCCACGGGAGTTGGCCTCAGCGGAGAAATGGGCAAAGCATAAAGTGGGCAGGTCTTAGGTTTGGATTTTCCCTCGCTGGTCTCCTAGTAGAACGGGACTGGGGAAGCAGGTTTTCTATTCCTGGCTCTGCCCCTGGCCTGCTTGGCGACCTTGGGTCCCACCTGGGCCTCGGTTTTCTCTCCCAGCTTTGATCTATTGACATTCCAAGTGTATCGCACACTCCTGCTGGGGTGGGGCACTGCCCCATGTAGAGGCCCTGAGCCCACTTACAGAGAGGATAACGAGTCTGCTCTACAGCCTGGCATCTCTCAAATAGCATCACGTACCACGCAAGGAGCCGCTTAGGGTTAGGACTGACATTCCATCGGGCAACCTGCCTCTTTTGCAGCACACTCTGGCAGAGCCGGTCTTAGGGGCCAGCGAGCTGGGCAGTTGCCTGGGGCCACCATTTTGAAGGGGCCGGCGGGGGATGCGACTGCATTTCGGCCCAACCTCCCGAACCTTTTTTTTTTTTGGTCGACCAATTTTCCCCGGCCTTTTTTTTTGCTAGGCCCGGGGCCGTCAATTGGTTAGGACCGGCCCTGCACCCTGGAAATGAACTGATGAGAAGCGAACCTTGAGACAGCCGAAAGCTGGGCAAGCCATTGCCGGACCCTGGCACTGCTCCAAAATTTTCTTTTTTTTTTTTTGGTAAGAAAATGCCAATTCAACAAAATCAAAACATTTCACGGGGATGCATCTATTTCCTGGACATTTCCAATGGGAAATGATGGAATCCTTTTGTTTCAGTATGGCTGGAATGTTTCACTTTGACTTTTCTATTAGGTTATGCTATTAAAAAATAGAAACATTTCAAGAAGATCAAACTGGAATGTTTCAGTTTGTGAAAAATTCTGAGATTTCTACAGCTCGTTCCTGTTGTGTCTGTGCTGTCTACACAATATTAATAATTCACAGATTCTTAGATTCCCAGGCCAGAAGGGACCACTGTGATCATAAACCTGACTTCCAGTACAACTCCGGTTGAAATTATTCAATTTTTATTGGTAACTATCAATAAGCGTCAATTTCCCTATACACACATAAACCAATGAAAAAGTCTGTTAATAAGCAATCATGGAAATTTACAGATAGACGAAGTAAGAAAAATGCTGCTGGAGAATTTATTAAATTGAGTTAAGGCTGTTTACTTTATATATTTTGGCGTGTAATGTTGACAATTTGTGTTTTAGCAGTTATGCACCTTTCACTGTTTAAACCTCGACATCAGCGGCCATTAAGTCATTATGGTGTGACCCCCTCTAACTTCCCACAACTGTGAACATTTAAATCCATAAAAATATTTTAAAATACTTATAAATATCTGTCCTGATTTGACTAACTAGATAGATGTACACTGCTGCTCTGTGGGGTTCTGATGGCAGGAGAGAGGATCCAAACCATCTAAGGCAGGGGTGGGGAACCTCAGGCAGCCCCCGGCTTGCCTGGATCCAGCCCCCCGAGGCTGAGGGTTCTCCCTCACACACAAAATCTACTAGCCTGGGCTCCCCTAGGCTCTAGTGTGTGAGGGGAAGGTGGGGAGAGTCTTTCTCCTTCTCAGTCAGGGGCCACATCAGGGAGGGGTTGTTTTGTTTGTGTTTTGGGTTTTTTTTTACTTCCCCCAACTGATTTTTCTGTGGGTCAGCGGCCGCCGACCCAAACAAGGTTCCCTACCCATGGTCTAAGGCAGTGGTGCTCAACCTTTTTTTATTCGCGATCTCCAGGGCCGGGAAAATTTTTGTCGAGCAAAAAAAAAAAAAAAAATTTCAAGTGCCGGTCTGCTCCCCACGTCCCTGCTGTGAGTACATCAGGCGCCAAGCTGGGAAAATAAAATGGCGGCCTGCCTGGTGCTGCGACACCCCCCTGCCCCCAGGAAGACAGCCGCGACCCCCGACCCACGGGATGTGCACTGCTGGTCTAAAGGTATGTCTACAGAGCCTGGGCCAGCCATGCGTTTCCCTTTGCTGTGCAGACCCCACAGGGATATTACCCATGCCTATACCCCACAGTCCAGATTTGGGCTGCAACGAAGTTTCCAAAGCTTGGAATTTCTAGGAGGATGGGAATTCTGTTTTCCGACCAGATTTACCTGGCCCCGCTGCCTCCCCTACAGTCCTGAGAAGGAGGCTTTTAGCTTTTGCCAGGAGAGCGACGTCCATGCCCAATAGCTGGATCCCTTCCCTTTCCCACCCAAGGGAAATGTTTTTCTTCTGGCTCAGCGAGCGGCACATGCTCGTCCTTTACACCATGCAGATCCCGCACTGGTCTCTGCCTTTCGCACTTGGTTCTAATGTAGGATGGTGCCTGTCAGAGCACGAGGGAGCCTTGAGCCGGATGGATCCAATGGCCCCTGTTTCAGCCCCTCCCACTACTGCAGTTTGGGGGTGGGAGAGGATCAGGGTAGGGGCAGGAAAGCAAGGATCCAGCCATAGCAGACAGGGTGTCTCCAAGCTGGCGGGGACTGGGGCAAGGGAGGCAGGATCCGGATGCTGCAAAGAACACCGGGGTAGAGCTCCAGAATTTGCTTCCCCAGCCCAGCGCAGCCGTAAGAGGGCCAGGCTTCTTGGCTCCCTTCCCCACCCGAGTCACCTCCTCCGCCAGCCATTCCAGGCCCACTGGCACAGGAAGGGAAATGCTTCTTGGGGCCAGTGATCCCAGTAAGCTGGGCACTTGTGCAGCCGGTCAGGAGAAATTCTGACACCTCCCAGCTGATTAGCAGAGTGCCCATCATTAGGTTTTGTTTCTATCTGTGGTGCACGTGCCTCCTGGCTTCTAGGCCCAGCTGTGATTTGCCCTGGGTAAGCCCCACCTCCGCTCTGTGCCTCAGTTGCCCTCCCCAGGTAAGATGGGAGCTAAACTGCTTGCCCAGGTCTATGGGAGGGATCTTGATCTCCGGTCAGCTCCTTTGGGCTACGTCTACACTGCACAGTTATTTTGGAATAAGCTATTCTGAAATAGTTATTCCGAAATAGCTTATTTCGAAATCGCAGGTCTACACTGCAGGGAAGCCTCAAAATGAGTCCGAGGCAGGCTCCCCTATTGTAGACGGGCTATCTCAATGTAGAGCCCTAGGAGGAATAACTTAGAATGGCCCTGGTGAGGGGTTATTTCAAAATAGCAGAAGTGGCGTGTCTACACACTCCTTATTTCGAAATAAGTATTTTGGAAGAGGCGTTATTCTTCATAGAATGAGGTTTACAGAAGTCGGAATAAGTCATCCATTATTTTGAAATTATTTCGAAATAACGGATTTGCTGTGTAGACGCTCGCATAGTTATTCCAAAATAAGTTTGCTCTGTAGACACACCCTTGGCGCTGGCACTGTGGCTACATCTACACTACAAGCTTTCTCGGCAAAAATATGCTAATGAGGGGACTCATTTGCATGAGTCGTGATCTCATTTGCATATTTTATGCCGATCTGTTTCTTCGCTAGGGGTTTTTGTGCAAAAACAAGCAATGTAGACATTTCCTTTTTGCGCAAAAAACCCTTTTTCCACAAGATCCTTATGCCCCAATAAAGGAGGTATACCGATCTTGTGGAAAAAGGGGTTTTCGTGCAAAAAGAAAACGTCCACACTGCTTGTTTTTGCGCAAAAACCCCTAGCTGAAAAAACGGATCGGCAGAAAATATGCAAATGAGAGCATGACTCATGCAAATTAGCATATTTCTTGTGGAGAAAGCTTGTAGTGTAGACGTGAGTAGCCCACTGAGGGAATGTTCCCTTGGCGTGGGCACTACATCGGGGTTGCTGTGCACAGCGGGAGGACAAGAAGTGCAGCTACCAGGCCAGTCTGTCTTTGTGGCACTAGAGAGGCTGATGTAATTTGGATCAACCACCGGGCTGCCCTAAGTTATGCTGGGAGCCATGTTGGGCACTACAGCCGCCCAGAATCCGCATCAAGCCATCTGAACCCACCCTCCCTTTGGAATCAGCCACTATTGGTGAAATCCTGGCTCCAAAACTCCCTGGCTTTGTCTACACTGAGTTTTTGTGGCAGAAAATATGCTAATGATGTCGCGACTTATGCTATTGAGTCTCTCATTAGCATATTTTCTGCCGCAAAACCTCACAGTGTAGACAAAGCCCCATTGATGTGAAAGGAACAAGATTGGACCCCTCTGGCCAAAGCAATATTCTGCCTCTGAAATTCCCCATGTGAAAGATTTTCATGAATGAAGCCAGGAGCCTTTGTTCCTGCCTGGTCTTGGATACCAGAGGGCTAAGAGGTGGCGGGGCTAGGGAGGGGAAATGAGAGAGACAGAAACACAGAGAGAAACTGGGTGAAAAGCTAATCACTTGAACACTTGCCCCTGTGTGACTGTGACTTGGAAGTTCAGAAAGAAGGGGAAGTTAAAAAAAGGCAACATGAGAGCCAAACTCCTTTGAAGGTATCTAGAGATTAGCTCAAGGCCAAGACAGAGGCGCTGAGACTTTTACAGTAAACCTCATTAACTCACAGAGAAGGAGGAGGGTGAAAACATCTTCTAAGCAACAGGGAAAATGTTTGATTCAGCAGAAACATGCATGTGCATGGGGGGGGGGGGAAGACCCCTCCCTCCATGATCTTTCTCTCCTTTTTATCTTTCCCCCAGGGAATCAAGAATGAATGAGAAACCCAGCCCCTTTCCCCTCTCCTGTTTATCTCTTAATTATTACGCTGGGGAATTGGCTGAACCGTTCGGCACCCAGGCCAAAGGAAAATGTACCGACATGGATCAGAGCCACAGCCGTTGAGTGCTTGGAGCTACGGAGCCCAAGGCCAGCAGTGAGTTGGTGAGACCGCTAGGGGCATGGGATGGACTGGGTTTGGTTTTGCTTTCTTAAGCTGCCCCTGCATTTTCCCCACACCCTCCGCCCCCCGGCCGGAAAGGCTGGAAGCAGAGGGGGGCAGAGGACAAGTTAAACGAGAGAGAAGAGTGTGGGGATTGCAGGATGCCCTTGTGATCAGACGTTAGCCCATCTGAGTTTAAATCCCAGCTCAGCTTTGGGTGGAAGATTGGGTCAATCATTAGGGGCTGGAGTTTCAAAAGTGCTTTGTTTCCATTTAGGGACTGACATGAGCAGGCCGCACCCTCCTGAAAATCTGGATTTTTGGAAAGGAGCGGCGCTCTCCAGAGCCTTAGGGCTGATCTACACCGGCCCATCGGGAGTGGGGGCACTGAGTTAAGGGACGCTCTTTGGTGTGCTCTGCGTGAGCCGCACTCAGTGTGCGCTATGTGGGCTCTTTCCCATTGCATCGTGTATTTCCTCCTGTGTGGTAGGGCAGATCTTAGCCCCATTTTACAGGTGGGTAACCAAGGCCCAAAGAGATGTGGCTAGTTACACAGGGAGTCTGTAGCACAGCAGGGAACTGAACCTGGAGAACTTCAGTTAGGGCACCTGACAGAGTCTCCCTTGCCAGAAGCGTGCCATGCGCTGGGCCCAGCGTGCCATGCTGTAGGATGGTATGGCTGTAGCACGCAGGAACTTAGGTGGGGCTCAGTGCTAGGGGCTATGCAAACACAGAACAAAGAGAGAGCCCGACCTCAAGGATTTGCAATTCAGGTAAAAATGGTAAAAGAAAACGGACGTGCTCAAACTCAGCATTAAGCCCAGCTGGGAGTCAGCCCCCCCCCCCCCAACCTTTATTTACAAAGTAGAGAAGCACTCGAGCAAAATGAACACCACCTGCTAATTAGCCCAACTACCTGCTGCAAGCTAAAGAACCTATTGCCACGCCCCAGGTATGGCGGGTGCTAGAGAGGCTCTGGGCTGTTCCTGTACCCTGGGCTGCAGCTAGACCAAACTAATGAGGAGACACGGCCTGTGTGTGATTCTCACAATGGGGACACTTGCTTCCTGTCGGAAGTGGTGCTTTATTAATGAGTCTGTTTCCAAAGGTGGGTGGTGACGTCGGAAAGCGCCAGCTAGCTCCTCTCAGAAAGGGTTAGGCTGTCTTTTGTCTCTTCAGGTGTGATGACAGAAATACACTTCATATATTGCCAACACACTGGAGTCCCCCCCCCCCATTTATCTACCCCCTGATTTCACACCAAAATGACCCACAAAGAGGTCCCGTTGTTGTGATTGATTAGAGATGCTTGAAAAATTGTCAACAGAACGGTTTTCCTGATGGAAGAGGTAGTTGTGTTGAACTATGTTGTGGGGAAATGGCAATTTTAGTGAAATTTTCAGCAGAAGAACGCGGAAACAATTGAAAAATCAATTGGAATGTTGTGTTTGGACTAGGGATGTTAACGTGTATCCGTGAACATGGTTAACAGATAAGCCTGGGCTTATCAGTCAACCCTCATGGTTATACGCACACACACATCCTGCTGCCCCATGCCCCCCCCCCCGCCTCTGGTTTTCCGCCAGCACGGGCTCCTGCCTGCCCCCCTGCGTGTAAACTTGTAATCGCATTTTACCATCCCTAGTTTGGACTTTCTCATCCCGCTTCTTCATTCGTTTTGTTCTGACTTTATCATTGCACTTGGGCTTTTAATTTGGTAAAACTTTTTTAAACTCTTAAATTAACATAATATTATAAGTAATTATGTTTCATATTATATTATCTCTTCAGAGTGTGTCTGTCTGAGACCATTTGCCTGTATGTCTGTGAGTCCATTTGTTCAAGAACTCCTCCTAAACAGTAAGAACTACAATTACCAAATTGGGTAGGCAGTTTCCTCTAACTTAACCCAAGGTCTGGTTGCGCCCAGAAAATGGGAAGTGCTGGGAATGGGACTGTTTTCCATGACATGGAAAGGGGAGGGAGCAGAGAGAGGAGAGAGAGGAGAGGCACAGAGAGGAGGGACGCGATACTGAGAATGGCCACTGGAGGCAGCTGCAACACCAAGAGAGTGGCCATCAGGGCTGGGGCTCCGCCATCTTGCCTGCCTCCAGACTGGGTAAACGGACCCCCCCCCCCGCCCCAAAGCTGGAGCCTGCCCCCTCAATGGAGAGGCTGCAGGATGGGTCACTGGAGGGGGCAGTTGGAGGGGGGACAGCCCCTGGAGCCTCGCACCACCTCACCAGCCTGCAGGCTGGGGGGGGGGTACTGCAGGCTGGGGGGGCAGTCCCAGGAACCTCGCACCCCCAGACACCCTGCAGGTTGCGGGGGGGGGGCTCCTGGAGAGGGGGAAGCCACCGGAGCCTCACCCCCCTCAAACAACCTGTAGGCCTGGGGGGGGACCGGATGAGGCAGCAGTCTCCAGACAGGCCCTAAGAGACCATCTCTGCCCTGAGAGCTTGTAATCTAAATAGACATCCATGTTGGGTACTGAGCCAGTCCCCGTTACCATAGTAACCGAGAGCGCCTCCTGCACCCCATGCCGGCGGATGGGGACCTGAGGCCCAGAGAGGCCTGGACTTTGACAGCTGTGTGGGCGTCCCTGCACCCCGCGTCACAGGGCCACACTGGCTTAGGGGCCTAAGTCTCAGCCTCAAAAGGATTTTGGCACTGAGGAGAAGAAATCCCATTGCCCGTCAATGCAGTTTAGGCTCCTAAGGGCCGGGTCCCTTCAGGCTCCTAAGCCAGTTGCAGCACTGAGCATGGTGACGCCTAAACAGCTTGAGAACAGGGCCTCAGGGGCTTGGCCAAGGTCACACAGGGCGCCTGGCAGAGTGGGGAATTGAATGTCTGTCTGCCGGGTCCCAGTGCCCTCAGCAGGGATGTGGGGTCGGTGGGGAAGGGGGAGTGAAGGTGGACAGTTGTACAGGGGCCCTGAGCTCATGGGGGTCCCCTAAATGTCTACAAAGGCTGTATACGGGGAGGGAGGCCAGAGAGGTTAGGGCCCCAACAAAGATGAGTGCCTGAAATCCCAAATTTCTGTCAGCCGGTCCGGCTTTCCCCACTAGACCATCCTTCCTCTGCAGGAGAGGGGAAAACACAGTCACAGAGACTTTCTCCACCTCCTCCAGCGGGCCAGTGGGGATACGTCTATGCTGCACGATTATTTCGGAATAAGCTATTCCGGAAGAAATACTCTGAAATAGCTTATTTCAAAATAGCACGTCGACACTACGGGGAAGCCTGGAAATTAGTCCGAGGCAGGCTCCCCTAATGTGGATGAGCTGCCTCAATTTAGAGCCCCAGGAAGCACTGGGGAGGAATTACTTCGAATGGCCCTGGGGGAGGAGCTATTTCGAAATAGCACCCGTGGAGCGTCCACACTCCCGCTATTCTGAAATAGCTGTTTCGGAAACGGTGTTATTCCCCGCAGAATGAGGTTTACAGAAGTCGGAACCAGCCGTCCGTTATTTTCGCTGTGTAGAGGCTCGCATAGTTATTTCGGAATAACGGACGTTATTCCAAAATAACGCTGCTGTGTGGACGTTCCCTGGCTGAGCTGGGCCTACCCCCCAGCTGTCCTACTTCCTAGGCTCATGCCGTCTCCTCCTTACCCTCAGCCAGGGGGTGGGGCAAAAACAAACCACCACTTCGGGCCGACGACAAGACACTTGCTCTAAGCCCTGGGAAGGTTTCTCTGATTTCTGTTTCCTTCAGAGTCGCTCGGTGCGTGGGTGACATGCAGCCAACACCTGGCGCCCTTTCCGGTATGGCCTCGGCTCACCCCGGCCAAGGCAACTGCAGCTGGCGGTCTGCTCCGCGATGTGACAGCAAAGGCTGAGGCTTAGCTCTTGTCTGCTGCGCTGCACCCAAAGGGGACCAACGGCTGCAGAAGGAAGGAAGTTACATAAGCCGTTCCTTCCCTGCCAGGTGTGCAGTGGAGCAGCGGGGAGGCACGCTTGGATGCTGCCTGGCAAGGAGAGGCCGCTGCGCACTGCAGGTGTCTGGTGCTAGGAAGTGCCTGATTTGGGGGAATCCCCAGGGTGGGGGGCTGGATTCCTGAGGGGCTCTCGCAAATTAACGAGAAGGGCTGGGACTGCTGTGGCAAATGCTACGGGGAGGGGCAAGGGGCTTCCTTGGAACATGTCTCATTTACAAGGTACAACAATCAGGCTGGAGCACCGCCCTGCCCAGAAAGGACCCACGTCCTTGGGGGGCTGCAGAAAGAGAAGGGAGTGAGATGAGGCCAAGGCAGTCCCCAGGGGGGAAGGATGAAGGCTATAAGAGAGGAGATCCGAGCCCCATAGCCCATCGCTGCCCGTTCCCACTGGCTCGGTTCTTGTGTCCCATATCCACATGCAGAGCCCAACTCATATTCGTGCTTCTGTTGGGTTTGGCAAGGCAGGATTCTCCATGGGAGTGAGGCGCGCAGGATCGGGCCCGCACACTGCTTCTGCCTTTCTTCCGGGAGGGTTCATGACCCTTCGGGGCTCCTGCAGGCCTGTACGGGTGACCGGGAGCTTTGTGGATGTGGGATGCAGGGAGTGTCGGAAGCACCAGATCTGATCCTTCAGGAGGCCAGGGCTGGGAGAACCAATGGCTGACCAAGCAAAGGGAATCCTGTTGTTCTTGTGCATTCTGGTGAACAGAGCACTAGGTTGTGAGCTAGTTCTCCGGTTGCCCATAGCAAATAGGCTGCTCAAATAGTCCTGAGCTTGTAATGTGCAACACAGGCAGGAAGGAAAAGAACCAACCACTTCTCGTCCCACCTTCCAGGCTTCCTTGCTAGCCGTGTAAAGGGGCGGCATCCACCTCCCGGAAGCGTCCCCCTGGCCGAGTGCACGTGTCGGCACTCTTAAGTCACACCCTGCCTGTGTGCAGAGTTCACAATCCCCTCCGGAGTACATGTCTAATAGGGGCCCATCTCTGAAAGAGAGTGGTGCCCCCAGGGAGGTAGCATCCCTGCCTTTATCTCAGGGCTTTATCTCAGAGTCCCAACATTGTCCATCGGTCTCCAATAAGGTCTCCACGCAAGCTACCCGCGGTGCCGCACAATCTCTCGATCTGCACACCTTGAGATCTCCAGAGAAACTGAGTGACTCCGGTCCTGCAGCTCCTTTTATAGGGCCTTCCTGACCCCTGATTGGCTGCTTCCTTTGTAGCCTCTCTAGCCTGCTGGGAGGACCTCTGTATTATCTTTCTGGGGTGGGGTGTGGCAGGACCCAGTCTGCACTCCCCCCTGAGGTCCCTATAGAAACAGTGGATGTAAAATGGGGTATAACTTTGCCTGGCAGCCTAGCAAGTGCTGGAGTTGTCAAAATGGCTCAGCCTCCACAAGTGGGAGTAGATTTTCCAAAGTGTTCAGCGCCCATTATCATTAATCACCTCTGTTACAGCCGTGCCCACAGACCGGCCAAGACAGGCACTGTACAACCCCAGAGCACCAGAGGGGCCCCTGCCTTGAAGAACTTCCAATGCTCGGCTCTTGAATGTCCAGCTGTAAGTTCCATGCTGCGAGGCGCTGGGCGCTTTTGAAAACCGGAGCCTTATTTCAGTGCATTTGGAGAATCGGGCGCCGCCTGTGGGTGAACACTGGGAAATCTGGCCCCACATGTCCGCTCCCCCCATGGAGAGTTCAGGGCGCTGCAGTCTGTCGGAGCGTGAGAGCGCTGAGTCCCAGATGGAGGCAGAGAGGCGTGCTGGGAACAGCAAACACAGCGGTGCAGTGTTTACAGGACGGGAGGCATACAAATAAAAAACTTTATGTGGGCTATAAGCGGTAAAGCACAGAGCAGAACTTCCCTAGAAAGCAGCTCTTGGCGAGGGCTGTGGAACAGTTATTGGACTTTTTATTAACATTGCCGTTGTGCCCAGAAGCCCTACTCAACATCAGAACCACGTGGTGCCAAGTGTCTTACAAGCACATAGCGAGAGACGGGCCCTGCCCTGGGAGGTTGACAGCTTAAAGAGACAAGGCAGGCAGCAGTGGGAGAGTACAGAGGTTTGGCTCTGCACAGCAGAGCTTGCAAAAGACTTTACCATGGGTGGGGACTCCTCACCAAGGGCACGTCTACACCGCAGAGGAAGATCGAAGCTGCTGCTGTCATCTTCCAGGGTTCGAATTAGCGGTCGAGTGAAGACAGCTCATTCAGACTGAGAGGGGCGCTCCTGTCGATGCCGGTAGCCCCCATTTCATGAGGAGTAAGGGAAGTCGGAGGAAGAGTGTTCTCCCTTCCACTTCCTGCAGTGTAGACAGCGCCAAAAGCCGAGTTAAGCTACTTCGACTTCAGCTATGCAATTAGCGCAGCTGAAGCGGCATAGCTTAATTTGACTGTGTCCTGTAGTGTAGTCGTACCCTGGGTGTACAAAAGCAGAGAGTGGCGGAGCTTGCTTTGAAGAAGTACTGTCTAATAGTTAGAGCAAGTGCTTGTGACTTTGGACTCCTGGTTTCTTTTCCTCTGTGCCTCAGTATCTCCCCTGTAAACTGGCCTGGATATTACTCCCTCCCTGCTTCATAGGGGTCACTGTGGGGTGTAATTCATTAATGATTGCAAAGGCCTTTGAGATCAGCGGCCTTTAACTAAGGCAACTAAACACCAACAGAGCTGGCGAGGCACCTAACAATTTTCAGAAGAGTCCAGCATGCAGAGCGCTTCTTCAGGTCCAGAAGCTTGAAAGCTCGTCTCTCCCACCAGCAGAAGCCGGTCCAGTACAAGAAATTGCCTCCCCTACCTTGTCTCCCTGAGGGGTTTTGGTAATCTGACCCTGGGGGTGTTGCTACCTTACAAAGAAACACTATTGGAAATCTCCTCAAAGAGCTGGGTGCCCAAAATCGGACCTAGAATTGCCATCAATTGTCATCAGAATTGTCAAGGAAAGATTTCCACATTCCAAATAGCCTGGTTATTTGGAATTATTATAATCTCTCCTCCCAGGGAAGCGCTGACAGGCAGACAGGGAGGATTTGGTGGGATACAAACACTACACAAAGTTTAAAAACAAACAAACAAAACCTCTCATTTTGTTCTTTCCCATTTTATTTGAAACAAAAATCACTGATATCTGTCATAAGAGCGGCCAGACTGGGTCAGACCAAAGGTCCATCTAGCCCAGTATCCTGTCTGCCGACAGTTGCCAATGCCAGTGCTCCAGAGGGAGTGAACAGAACAGGTAATCTTCAAGTGATCCATCCCCTGTCATTTCCAGCCTCTGACAAACGCACTAGGGACACCATTTCTATCCATCCTGCATAATAGTCATTGATGGACCTAACCTTCATGAATTTATCTAGTTCTTTTCTGAACCCTGTTAAAGTCCTGGTCTTCACCACATCCTCTGGCAAGGAATTCCACAGGTTACTGCGCCGCATGAAGAAATACTTCCTTTTGTTTGTTTTAAACCTGCTACCTATTAATTTCATTTGGTAACCCCCTTGTTCTTATGTTCTGTTTTGTCAGAATATGGAAGAAAAGCACCATTCAAATGAAGGGCAGTAATTAGACACCTTTGACATACTCTGTAGGGAAAACACTTAGGACATGTCCACAGTATGGGGAAGATTGACGCTGCCGCGGTCGATCTTCCGGGGTTCGATTTAGCAGGGCTAGTGATTAATTAATGTAGCTGGAGTTGTGTATCTTAGGTCGACCTTTTGCTCCAGTGTAGACCAGGCCTCAGAGAAATAGTTTTTAGAAGTGATCTCACCATATAGGCCCATAAATTATCTATCTATCTATCTATCTATCTGTTCCCACACACCCCTTCTGTCTGTGTTTGTCTGCCATCACCAATAACTTTTCTTTCTTTCTTTCTTTCTTTCTTTCTTTCATTCTTTCTTCATACACTATCATCTAGCTACTAATCTTCCCCCAACTCTCACTACTTTAGTAGCTCTGCACCTTCTCACATCAGAAACAGCCGTCACTGTCTATCTCTTTCTTTCTTTCTTTCTTTCCCTTCTGGAGGCACAATAACACAATCATTTTAAACGGTTTATTGGCATTATGTTTGTTTCAGCGTGTGAGTGGGTATGCGTGCGCTGTGTGTCTGTCAGTGGGTTAGGGATTAAGTTATTGTGGGAAAACTATGCCATACAGCTGAGAGTTTTGTTCAGTTCTGAATGTGGGGCGGCCAATGGTCTCTTTTGTCTTGGGGGGGAGGTGGCGGAGAGGAGTTCCATAGTCCAGCTCCAGATCCCACAAATCTTCTGTCTCCCTCACTTGCCTGGCTCCCCCTACTGGTCAACAGTGTTGTCCAAGTGAAACATCGGTCTCAGGGGAGCAGGGAGAGATGGTCTCTCTGGGTGCGTCTACACTGCACCCGGAGCTTGAAATAAGCTACACAATTTGAGCTACACAAATTGCGTAGCTTATTTCGTCTTAATTTTGAAATTTGAAATTTGGCACCGTCTCCACAGAGCACCGAGTTTCAAAATAGAGTGCAATTCCGAAACGTCCCTTACTCCTCGTGGAACAAGGTTTACTGGGACGTTGGAATAGAGAGCCCGTTATATTCTGAAATGACGGGCTTGCTCAAAAGATGCAGAATAGCCTCCGGTAGCTCTCTGAAGGTATGTCCCGAAATGACTGTTTCAAAATAAGCTTATTCCCCTTCGCAAGCAGGAGTTATTATTTCGAAATAACAGGCTTGGTCATGTGGACACTCGCCTTGGGAGTTATTTCGAAATCACTCCCCAGTGTAGACATGTCCTGAGCGTCCTGGTTTACACGAGCATGTTCACCCAGCACTGACAAGAGGGGTCAGCAACAGGCGCAGTGGAGCGTGGTTTAACAGCAGGTAAACTACAGCCAAGGACAAACCGCAGTCAGCACCGTTACAGAACCGCTCCGAGCACGACTCCTGGGGGAAAAGGGAAACTTGTTTGTGCCTCACTCCCTGGAGAAGTCATTCCAGCATGGTTTGGCCAGGTGCGAAGACAATCCTTGTGCCACCCTGACAGGGGCTGGATGGACTTTGAGTTGGTTGCTCTGAGGTGGCTGGGAAATGGTTTGGGGAAGGAAAGGCCTGGGGCCAGGGCTGGCTTTACCATGAGGAGAACTGAGGCGGCCGCCTCAGGTGCCAGACTGTGGGGGTGGTGCCATTAGGACCAGAGTGTAGAAAATTGTGTCTTCTGCTGGTGCAGATGTAAGTAGCAGAGCAGTCCCATGAGAGGAGTAGAACAGGAAGGAGGCAGAATTGAGACCTTTCAAAGTTTGGCCCAAGCAAGGGGACATGGGGGCGTCATTTGAGCTCCCCACCTCAGGTGCCAAAATATTGTGGGCTGGCCCTGCCTGGGGCTGAGGTGGACCAGCCCTTCTTGTCTGTCCTGCTGACCTGCCAGCAACTGTCCTGGCGGTGCAGCTTCTGGGTGAGGATTAGGGTTTGTGCCGCAGGAGGTGGGGCAGAGGGTGTCACAGGGATGAATGGTGATGGTTTTGGTATGAGAACCACCTAGTTATGCCATATCCCTCATCCAGCCCTCTCCCATTGGCTGAAGTTTGGTGGCGCCAAGCCCCCAGCCCCCGTCTTTCCCTGGGCAGCCGCGACATTTCCTGCAGCGAACTTAGCGCTGCTGAGGACAGACAGCCCCGAAATAGCAGCTGTACCTGTGAAGCTACAAAACCAATTTGCGGCTGGGGGGTGAAAACACATCGCCCCCGGAAAATCAATACGCAAAAAGCTTTCCGTGTGAGATAATTGCGAGAGGAGTCTCTTAACGAAGAGCAAGAGATGGACCAAAGCAGAGGAGAGAAACCATCAATAATGTCTCTACAATATAATATGTGTCCAGGACATGCTGGGGGAGGGAGGGGGCAGAGGGGGAAGGAAGGACTTGCATAAAATGGGACCTGTGCTGAACTGCCACCCCAATCTCAAATCAAACATTAGACAGAATTGATGTTCCTCAGTCTTGACCTAACTCCAAATGGAACCTACCCCAAGCCCTGACACCCCCCCCCTTCCCCAGTCCTAACCCCAGAGGAACCGTCTGCAGATGCCAAACTGAGTCTACGTCACAAGCTGAGACCAACCCCAAACTCAATCTGTTCTCCAGACTTTCAGATGAACTTTTCCTGCCCCCACCGGTGCTTCACACCCCACACTCAGCCAGTTCCAGCCCCAACCAGTCCTGAGGCTCAGAAAAGTCTGGCTAACTCCTCCCTGCTGTTTATCTTAGCCTGGGAGTCTCTGCCCTTCCCGGGCACAGCCGAGGCCCAACGTGGACTCCAACTGCCGCAGCTCCGCCATCTTGTTTTGTCTCGGGCTTCCTCCGTTGACTCCCTTGCCCAAGCTCCCCATAATGCTCTGGGGCTGAGTGGTACAGACTGCCTCCTGCGTGGTTCCGCCAGCCTGTTACCACAACCACTTCCCCGTGGTCGTGGGAAGCCCAGAGCTGGAGTGGTTTCAGCCTCCCTGACCCGCCTGTGAATGTCTCTCTCAGCGCTGAATCAGGGTCCATCCAGGCCCAACCTGCTGCTACCCCGGGCCCCTCCACCTCACAAAAAATGCCCAGGATCAGCCACGGCAAACTGGTCTGGCCAGGCTCATCCCCAGATGGACTCTTGCCTCCCTCAGGCCTTGATTTGCCTTGAAGGCACCCAGTGGAGAGCAACCACCCCCCGGACTTGCTTCCGCCTTAGGCTCACTGCTCTGCCTGATCTCAGACAGCAGCTCTGCCATAACCCTCTCATCTCACCAGCCTCCGGTGGAAGCAGAAGGGACAGAGGCATTGTAGGAAAAGCTGGGCAGTGCCAGCGAGCCCTGCCTCTCTTCCTCGTCCTGCCACTCCCATCTTTCCAGCACGCCCTCGCCTGGGCACCTGGCCTCTCTCTCCAGGCGCCAGCCTCTCTTTGTTCAATTCCCGCTCCTTCAAACGAGGCTGGCTCTGTGAAAATGGTGCTGCCAAACCAGGTCTGTCTGGCCCGGCCTCGTCACCACAGGGCCCCAAACACTGGAACCCTTTTATATCTCCCCTGCGCGCGCCGAGAGGGGTCTGCTCCGGGTCCCCGCCCGGCTTTGGTCAGTCCGGCTTTGTACGCCGCCAGTTTCTCGGCTGCTGCAATGGCTCCGTCTAGCCCCCCACGGAACCCACCACAGCGATAATAAACACCGGCATGCCCCATCCTACTGCATGCCCCTCCAGCAAGCATCCAGCTCCAGGCTGCATGCCCCTCGGGTGAGCGTCCACCGGCTGGAACCAACACAGGCCCCCATCTCAGATCTCTTGCGGCTCACCCAAGGGTGGTGAGAAATGCTACCGCTGCCCTTCGCCCAGCTCAGCTCTGCAACCACAAGGCCCCCTTCCCCCTCCGGCTGCCCCATGTGCACTGGTCTTGTACACCAGTGTGAAATGCCACCCCATCCGACGGGCGGTGATTTACACGGGAGCTGCGCACCCTTTGCCAGCTTCAGAGGGCTTATCCAAACCGACGGCTCTGCCTTGTGTCCTTGTGCAAAGGTCATGGGATCACAGATTGCAAGGCCAGAAGGGACCACTGTGATCAGCTAGTCCCACCTCTCCCTTCGCCCGTGACTCAGTTCCTGTTGAAACAAGGGCAGATCTTTTAGAGAAAAAAATCCAGTCCTGCTTTTAAAAGTGCCGTGATGGAAAAGCCACTCCAGGCAGTGGTGAATTGCTCCTTTGGTCGATTCCCCTCCCTGTTACAAATGCACCGCTTGGATTTCCTGGGGCAAAGCGCTTCCCGCTGGGTGGAGTAGTCTGACGTGGCAGGGTTTTGTGGACACTCTGCCCAGAGAAGACACAAGGCAAGGCGCACAGTGTTCCCTCATGTTTTCACATTGTTAGTATTTGACCTGACTCCCCGTTTGTTTGCGTCTTGGTGGGAAATGGTGCCGAGAACGAACCAAACCCTCATTTGGGTGGAAATTTCCCATGGACATTTGTGTTGGGAAAATGGAAACTTTTCAGCTGGAAAGGGCTCCAGCCAGCCACAGAAATCAAAGATTTTCAAGTCCGTCTGGTACGTTGGCGGGCGGAGGGGGTGGCAAAGGCCCGGGTGTTTCACGCTCTCAGCAACCTCTGGCCAGCGTGATAAGGCCGGAGGTGGGAGCAGGGTATCAGTGGTGCTCGGCTGGGAGTGAAAACAGACGGGAGCACAATGCAGGGCTCTGTGGTTTCCTAGCACCCTGGCCCACTAACCTACTTTGAGCATAATCACAGTTAAGAGCTTGGAGATGGCCCTAGCCGCAGGGCTATTATGTTTATAAAAACAGAGGGGGAGCGAGCGGGCTGCGCAGGCGAGGAGGCGAGGGCTAGTTTTGTTAAAGCCGATACGCCGACATCCTGCCTGCCGTGCCTGCGCTACGCTGCCGGGGAGACAGCAGGGCAGGACGGAAGCAATAAAAACAGGCCGGCAAGTCTCTCCGGGAGCTGGGATGAGCATGGCCTACTGGGGAGCCCAGTGTCGTAGTTTTAGGGTCCCTGCACCCCTACTTCCCGCTCTGTGGCCCACTCCAGGAATGCTCAGCTCTCCAGCCAGCCCCTGTGTCCCACTCCCTCCTGGCCTGAGGATTTTGCTGTGCACTGTGATGTCTCCCAACTAGCCCGTCTGTGCCTCGGTTTCTCCCGGCAGGCTCTCAGCAGCCTATTGCCAGCAATTCCAGGGGCTCACCCAGCTCTTTCTAAGCAAGCACCTTTATTCTCAAGGGAAAAACGTGGCCACGGAACTATAATCAACAGATCTGAACAGACACTAAGCCCACCAGGAGTTGTCCACCGAGCTTATGGAGCTCGGGGTGGGGAGACAATGTCTTTCTAACCCTCCCATGACGGTTGGGGGGCCTTTCCATTGGCTGGATCAGAAAGAACACCCCAAGTCAGAAAGAAAGCCCAGGTCTTTTGGCAGCCAAAGCCCTGTCTTTGTCTGTGGGGCTCTGGAAAAGGCCAGTCTAAGCCAGGGTGTGCAAGCAGGGGGGCTAACTGAATTGCCGGGTGGGGGGAGAGGGCAGCACCATGTTCCCAGAAGGGGCGGGGCCTTGGGTGGAAGAGGCGGGGCTGGGGCAGGCAGCTCTCAGCACCGCAGGGACGGCGCCATGCTGTGCCTCCTCCTCCCCAGCCAGCCCTCTGCACTGGCTGGAGCGTGTCGCACGGCACTCCGGCGGCCATTTCAAGGATCCAGGGCTGCAGAGGTGGCATCGGCAGCTGGGGGCTCTGGGCCCTTCTGTATCACCGGGCCCCGGGGTATTTGCCCCCCACTGTCGGCGGGCCTGGGCGCAAGCCTCCCTAGGGGCAGTGCTTCTCTGGAGCTCTTTACAACCTGCATGATCCCCCTCAATCACCCCCCACCCACTGTCTCTGGTTCCTGGGGGGGCTGTGGTAACCTCCGCCCCTCTCCCCGGAGCTGCATCCATCCCTGGATCAGAGAGTCGGGGGGGGGGTCAGGGCTTGGGACTCACGGCTGCTGTTCTGTGGGGTGCTGGGGCACAAGGACTCTGCTCTGCGGGGAGCCAGGGCCCTGGGGCATGCAGCTTCTGCCCCATGGAGACGGGGTGCTGGAGTTTAGGGCTCCTGTAAAGGGGCTCAGAGTTCATGGCCCCTTGAAACAGCTCACAGGTCCCCGGGGCCACGGCAGTGTTCCCTCTAATTATTTACGACTCGTTACGTGCACCAGTACAGAGGCGAAATATCACACAATAAAAGTCATTCTGCAGGAGGGGGCTCCAGGTTTAGTAGGGGCTCAGGACTTGGGATTGGGGGCTGGGGGTACAGGCTCTGGACTGAGGATTGGAGGACTGGGGGGTACAGGCTCTGGACTGGAGATTGGGGGCAGGAGGGGGACAGGCTCTGGACTGGGGATTGGAGGTAGGAGGGGGTACAGGCTCTGGACTGGGGATTGGGGGCAGGAGGGGACAGGCTCTGGACTGGGGATTGGGGCAGGAGGAGTACAGGCTCTGGACTGGGGATTGGTGGCAGGAGGATACAGGCTCTGGACTGGGGATTGGGGGCAGGAGGATACAGGCTCTGGACTGGGGATTGGGGGCAGGAGGGGGACAGGCTCTGGACTGGGGATTGGGGGCAGGAGGGGTACAGGCTCTAGACTGGGGATTGGGGGCAGGAGGGGTACAGGCTCTGGACGGGGGTTGTGGGCTTTGGGGTATAAGAGGTGGCTCTGGGTTTGGGGGGCTCAGGGTGGGGCAGAGTTTGGGGCTTGGGTTTCCCTGGGCAGCTCCTGGCAGTGGTACTCGGGTGGGCTGCACAGTGCCTGCCTGTCCTGGGGCACCACGCTCCGCCCCGGTGCTCAAGGTGGGGGCAGCGCGCTGAGCCCCGTGGCCCCTGGTCTAGGAGCTGGACTGTGGCTGGCTGCTTCCCCACGCCCAGCTGGAGCAGCCCTGGCAGCTCCCTGCTGGGGCCAGTGGGGAGAGACCCCTCTCTCCCATCTGCGGCAGATTTGGGGCTTGGGGAGAAGCATCTCTCGCCCCACTGCAGCCTGGAGCAGCCAGTACATGGCCATCCAGCCGCACAGCTTAGGGGGAACGGGGCCCCAGTTGAGAACCACCCCCCTCGCTCCCAGACACTGGCCCTGTTGTGGGGTTCGATTTATTTTAGATCCAAGGGAGACCAAGACACGCCAGGGCTACTTGACCCCTTTCTTATTTATTGCACGCTTTAAGCAGTTCATACAGTTGTTTACGTGTTACAAGCCTTAAGAACAATGACTGTACAATTTAAACCTTAAGTACTATAAATTCTAAAGCAATGAACACAGCGCAAAGCAATGCAAAAGCAATGACTAGAAGATCTACTATAGACAATACTAAACCCTAATTCACTTACACTTCACCCTACAGTGCCAGGCAGGAGGTTGTGGGTCCATCTCTTCCCACCCATGGGAACGCCACCACTGATGTAGCCTGTGGGAAGGGCCCGGGGCGGCCCGTGCGTATAGGCCGACTCGGCCGTCGCCTAGGGCGCCACATTAAACGGGGCGCCCAATGATGACGTCACGCCATTGAGGGCTGTGGAGGCAGGGGCGCCGATCGCGCATTCCGCCTGGGGCGCCAGCCGCCAGCAGCCCGCCTCAGGCCGCCCCTGGAAGGGCCTAATCACGTCTAGTTACATTGAGCAGGGCGTGTGAGTCAATCCTGCCCCTTCCCTCCCATCGATTGTTCTTACTAAACCCAATTTATAGCAAAGTGAGACTTGGTTGTTCTAATGTTATTTACCGATTGATGACGTGTCGTGTAGGATACGTAACATGCCCAGTGCCCCTAGCTGCTGCTCAGGATGTTGCTGCTGTGTGCGCAATTGACAGTTTCATGGCTGCATCTGTACTTTTTGCTTATCAGAACAAAAGTCCCAGTACAAGGCTGCTTGTCCTGCGTTCTTGACGTGATCTTGCGTGCCAGGCTTAATCTGCATTGTATGCAAAACAATTCCTGACTCTCGGGCCTTGCTGGCGTGCTTTGGCGCACCAGACTTGAGACAGGCCAGAAATCCACACTTTGGACAAGGCAGGGTAGTGCAGGCTCCACCACAGGCCCTCGCTGAAATCAAGGGGAGTCAGGTGCGTTGATGAGCGGAGCCGTTCCTCGCAGCAGAGTCTGGCCCAGATACAGCTCTGCCCCGGGCTGCGTGGGAGGGCCCCATCACTCCCCATACCATACGGCCCCCTGCCATCCGACAGATGCATGTCACAACCCTCATCAAATGAGCACTTTGTGCTGCCTGGTGGATAAAGGGCAGGGCCCCGCTGGAAGGAGCTGACAGCTACAAGCAGGTGAGTGTTTGTTCCAAAGATAAGCACCGACCTTGTGAAAGCCAAGGGTGTGCCAAGCACCCTGAGTCCAGGCCCATGAAAGGAGCAATGAAGCCTCTTTATGTAATAGAGGCAGCTGCAGACAAGGGAGGCCACCGCCCAAGGCACGTGGCGGACGAGGGCTAAGCCATGCGGATTGATGGGTTTTCCCGGTTGCAAACCGAAAGGTTAAAATGCTGGTTTGCAGGGTGCTGGATGGGGCAGAAAGGCCAGGAGAGGGAGCTCTGAGTTTGACTTGTTGGGCCCAGAGCTCTCTTGGGGCAGATGTGGGAATTTCAGCACAAGGGAACTGTCCCTGGTCATTTGTTGCTTCTGCGTTCAGAGAAATACCTTGCTGGTAGCATGGCGTTCTCCTCCGAACAGAAACAAGCCCCCACAGGGAGACCGTCCAATCCCCTTATGCTGGGGCATTGAGTGGTGGGCTAGGAGAGGCAGAATTCAGCCCAGGGACATCTGCAAACCATTCACGTCCTGCTCCACAGGCAACCCCAGAGTTCTCGGCCGTGCAGGACAGCTGGCCACCCAGCTGCCTTGCACGAGGGCTCTGGAACGCGAGATCAGCAATGACAAGGAGGCTAGTTGGGACGTGTCCCCATTCCCCCTTAGCTAACAGCTGGAAATACAGCCAGCTACCAGGCGCGATTTGGGGGGATTTTATTTTTCAGGGTGTTGGGCTCCCACTCCGTGAAGCAAGAGATGACAGAAGCCGACAGAGGCCCCACGTGAAATTGACAGTGATTGCCACCTGGCACCATCATCCAAAACTCAGCGATTTGTCTGCTATTCTAGCTGATCTGTTACACATCTCTTTGGCCCTGGCAGTCCAGACCGCGGTTCTGTGCACCTAATGATTGGTACTTAACAGAGCCAACAGCGCCACTGATTCTCTGCCTTCTCTTCAGAGCGGCGTGGCCTGGTTGAGCGAGCACAGCCTGGGGCTCTGGCAACAAGAGTTCCACTCCTCACACTGCTACTGGCCTACTGAATGATCTTGGGTAAGCCACTTCCCCGCCTCAGTTTCCCCATCTGTAAAATGGGGAAAATGATACTGACTTCCTTTGTAATGAACTTTGAATAAAAGTGCTGTCTCCTGGCTAGGGGTATTATTATTAATTAACGTAAGAATGACCATGCAAAGTCAGTCTAATGGGCCATCTGGCCCAATGTCCTGTCTTCTGATAGGATGCTCTCTGGTGCCAAATGATTCAAGGAGAATGAATAGAGCAGGGTGGGGAACTTTGTTTGGGACAGGGGCCGCTGATCTCCAGACAAGTAGATCTTGTGTGCTCCAGCCCCATGGTGGGATAGTGAGGGGCGGAGGGAGTTGGTGTGCCAGCACAGGCTCCCCAATGTTGGGGGTGTGTGTGCCCTGAACCTTAGGGGCCAGATCCAGATAGCCAGGGGCTGCAGGTTCCCAACCCCTGGAATAGAGGATGGCAATTATCAGGTGACCCATCCCCTATTGTCCAGAGAATGGGGTCGCATCCCTGACTATCTTGGCCAGTAGCTGTTGATGGACCTGACCTTTTTGGACCCAGTTATACTTTTGGCCTGCACATCCCCTAGCAAGGAGTTCCACAGGTTGACCGAGCATTGTGTGAAGAAATGCTGCTTTCCGTTTGTTTTAAACCTTCTGTCTATTCATTTCATTGGGTGACCCTGGGTTCTTGCGCTATGTGCAGGGGGTATACAACACTTCCCTATTCACTTTCTCCATACTAGTCAGGATTTTACAGACCTCTAGCGTATCCCCCCCTTGGCCATCTCTTCTCTAAACATGAGCAGTCCCAGTCTTTTTAATCTCTTCTCAGACAGGTTCTGTTCCATCCCCAATCATTTTTGTTGCCCTTCTATGTACTTTTTTCTAATTCTAAAGCATCTTTTGACAGTATGATATTTATTGTCTTATTATCTATCATGTTCCTAAGAGTTCCTAACATTCTGTGAGGGCTTTTTTTAAATTGCTGCTGCACACTGAACAGATTTTCAAAGAACAATCTACAGCAGGGCTACTCAACTTTGGAAGCCCCGGAGACCACAATGATGCTCTCAGCACATGCCGAGGGCCGCAACTTAAGTGTGGTTGCATATACATGCAAATATATATGCAAATATATGCAAATAGCTTATTTCACACTGATGGGCATGCATACAAAGATTAAGGCAAGACTACACAACACACAGGCCCCATTTAAGTCAGTTCTGCTGATTTTAATAAAATGCAATAGTTACCCGATTTCCACCCATATGACAGCACTTTTAATGAGCAATGACAGTCCAGGAATTTAACTACTAAAACGCATAGCAACAGCAGACCATTCTATTGACTACTTTTTTGTTTTGGCTCCCACCTGTGGGCCACAAACGGGCCATGCTCTGCAGTGACTCGAAGATCTTCCTTGAATGGCAACTGCTAATTTAGACCCCATCGTTTTGTACATACAGTCGGGATTACATTTTCCATTCTGCGTTACTCTATCAACATTGAATTTGCCTGCCATTTTGTTGCCCAGGCATCCAGGCATTTGTGGGCTCCTTTGAAACTCTTCGCTATCAGCTTTGGACTTGGCTATCTTGGATAATTTTGTTTCTGCAAACTGTGCCGCATCCCTGCTTAGCTCTCTTTCCAGCTCAAGCACCCCCATCGGGTAATAAGGAGTGGAACAGAAACCTCCCTCGCTGTTGCCAATACTCATGATTTTATCACAAGTCTCGTCCTGTTTGGTGTTTTTCTTCAAGTCCCTACTCCTGGAGTCGGGATCAGAGCCTCAGTTGAAAAGAAAAAAAATAAGTTTTCTAGTTCTGGTTGTAGACAAAAGTTTCAAAATGTGACCCACTTGTGACGCTAAAGGCCCACAAACCAGCCAGCCAAAACTTTTTATTTTAAATCCCTGGCTCAAAATTGTGATTTTTAATCCCGTTTTATGATTCTTTGAGGCCTGACTCAGGATTTTCAATCCCGGCAATACAGCTCCCTTTGGTCTTCTTCAGTGTGGTATTTTCAACTCCCAATTTTATTGCGAGTCTCGCGATTTGGAGCGTGCATGCACCTGCCAAATGATGAACAGTGCCAACTCAACGACTTGTGCTTGATTCAAAATGGCCGCCGTCTCTACAGGGCTGAAGCCAACGCGATTTGTCTGTCTGCTTGTGTAGGCTGCCCTCGATAAAGTTACAGCGAGGAGTCCTGCGGCACCTTAAAGACTAACAGATTTATTTGGCCATCAGCTTTCATGGATAAAAACCCAAGCCCTCTACAGGCCCACAGTGAGGGACAGTCTGTGTGCCTCAAAGAACATCAGTCTAAATAGAGAAGGAGTGGCAAGGGAAACTGAGGCAAGGGGCTTGCCCATGGTCACAGAACTAGCTGAGGGCTAATCTGGGCTCAAAACCCAGCTCTCCTGACTCATAACACAGTGCGCTACCAACGGCCCCATACGACTGTTGGGCTGATCTGATCTGACACCCTCTACGTATTCCTTATGGCAGGAGTCGGGAGGGGGGGCTGAGAACTAGGACAGATTTCGGAGCCCAGGCTGCAGGGACTCAGGTCAGATGGCATCACACAATCCAGGCAGCTTGGAACCAGCTGGTCCATCACGCTCCCTGTACTATGTAAGGCCACATCTGTGCCTCTTGGGGGGGGCTGAGCTAAAACTGGAGCATCCTTTATGTACTCAGCCCGGTCACATAACGCCCTTCACTTATGTAACAGCCACTCCGCTGTGACTGTGTAAGGGCCACAGAGCTACGGGGACAATCACCTGGCCCTTTGGCGTCAGGTGCGCAGGAAGCAGGGCGGACTAATTGGCGCCATGTAATGAAAAGCTAATGTCAGGCAGCCGAGTGCGTGTGAAGCGGGGCCTTTGATGCGGCCTGCCGTACCCGACGCGCTCTGCCGGGGTCGGCGCACAGAGAGGGCTGTGAGAGCAATTAGCAGCGGTGGACCCCTGCTAGGGGGCTCGAGAGCGAGGAAGAAGAGGGGCCCCGATCCTGCCCTGCATCCGCAGGGAGCCAGTCAGCTGGGAGGGGGTTTGCTTGGAGCATCTTTGTGGGTCAGACAGAGCAAAGTGGGGAGGGAGTGCAGGGGCTGATCCCACATCTCTGATCCACCGGACAGGGCCAATGCTGCCCCCCAGAGCTGTGGCGGGTGGGATGAGGGGGCTGATCCCACATCTCTGATTCACTGGACTGGGCCAATGCTGCCCCCCAGAGCTGTGGTGGGTGGGGTGGGGGCTGATCCCACATCTCTGATTCACCGGACTGGGCCAATGCTGCCCCCCAGAGCTGTGGCGGGCGGGATGGAGTGGGGCTGATCCCACATCTCTGATCTGCTGGACAGGACCAATGCTACCCCCCCAGAGCTGTAGCTGCAGGCAAGTGCACACTGCAGCATGACAGAAGTGAGACTCTGGTGTGGGGCATGAGGGTGCAGCCACCCTGTGCTTTGGGGAGCACAGCTATCAGGTTGGGGGGGGTAGTGGATGAGTGAGGTTGGAGCTGATGGATGCCCCCGCTGCATGGATCTGCCCCTCCCAGACATATGTTTGGGCTGCCTGCAGCCCTGGTCTCAGCAACCCGGGAGGGGATGAGGGTGACTGGGGAGGATTCCCCAAACTAGGGCGGGTGGGGTGATGCAAAGGGAAGAGCTGACCCACCCAAGTCTGGCCTGCGTTTCATTCCAGGATCGTTCACTTTCATCCCGTGGCCAAACGACAGCACTCCGACAAGAACCCCAAAGCTCCTTCCTTTGGCTCTGCATCATGGCCTGCCCAGGTGGCAAAGCCAGCAGCTGGGAAAGCAAAATACCACCCGGGGTGGGGCTGGAGCAGCATTAACTCCCGAGTCCACGCCTGCCCGACATGGACCGACGCTGGTGGCGGAGTAATGCCTCAGCAGGCATCAAGTCTGACCCGGCTTTGTCCCTTGGGCAGAGGTCACTCAGGCTAACCCAGGTCTGCTTAGCCAGTGGGGGAAGAAGTCACCCTCCAGCCACTGGATCCTCACTGGATCACTTGCAATGGCAGGGGCATATCCCACGGTTCTCAGCACGCGGGAGAACGGGTCCATCCTGGGCACGCAGCAGGGCTGGTGCTGTGTTGGGCAGGTCCCCAGAAGATGAGCAGCGCTTGAGTGTCTTAAACTTGCCTCCTCCCCAGGATTCTGACCCATGATGGGGCAGAAAATGCACTTCATGCGCATCTTCCATAGGTTCTGTGCCTAACGGCTGGAGAAGAGCAGGCACCCAGCTGAATTAGGAAAGCCTGAAAATGGTGAGTGACCAGACACCTTGTTCATGGACCTGACTCTCCCCGTAGAGATGGATCAGCTGGTGAAAAGGGCCAGCAACGAGTGGGAGTGCCTCCCACCAATCACAGCTACCTTGGAGGCGTTATTCAGGGCCTGCGGGTTTAAAAGACACCACAGTCCTCCCAGAAACTGTGACCTGCGTCCACACTGCAAAAGTGCCTCAAAAAGTGGTCCGCTATTTCGAAAGAGAGCCTCCAGACTGAATGGACGCTCTCTCACAGGTACGCTGTGATTGCTACGGACGGAGCAGCCACCAGGGCACCTGTGCTTTTTCCTCTTTCCTCTTCTTCCGAAAGAACTCCCTCTTCCCTGTCCACACACGCCTTTTTGTGAAAGAGCTCTTTCGGAAAAAGGCTTCTTCCTCGCAGAATGAGGATTACCAATGCCGGAAAAACCCCTCTGGTCTTTCGATTTGCTTGCGGAAGAACGCAATTGCAGTGTGGACGTTACTCAAGTTTTGTCGGAAAAAACAGCTGTTTTTCCGACAAAACTCTGTCGTCTAGACATACCCACTCTGTCTAGCTCAGGGCTGGGCATGATGCGGCCTGGGTCCAGCCCGCCTACCACTTTGATGCAGCCCACGGGCTGCATCTGGCTGATTTCTATTTATATGCTGCTGCCCATCCCACTGAATTTCCAGGCGGTGGCTCAGGCAGCAGAATCTATTTCAATGGCTCCTGGCTCCCAGCTGCGGCGCTACCCTGGAAGGGGCCAGAGCTGTGAGCCTTTTAAATAGCCCCAGCAACCCAGGTGCCTGCGGTAACAGTGGGGCCGGGAGCTGCGAGCTCTTTGATGTTTTTACTTCAAAGCTTCCAGCCCCAGACAACTCTGGGGGGAGGCTAGTCCCCAGCCCCGCCCCTTCCACCCAATCCCCACCCCTTCCGGGGTGGAGCCAGCCCATGACCACCTACCAAAATTCATTAAGTGGCCCCCCGGCAAAACTTATTGCCCACCCTGGTCTAGCTCAACCGCAAGCTATGGGCTGGCTGTGGGAATGGTACCGGTGCAGTTCTCTGGCCTGTGCTACGCAGGACGGTCTCCTTTGGCCTGAAGATCTATGGATCCTTGAGTCCCAGCGATGGACCCAGCCTGCATGATTCCAAGCTGGTTCCGACCCACCTCCGTGGATAGCCCTGACTCCTTGGCTGGGGCTGGATCAGATCCCCAGTTTGCTGTGTGGGGAAGCAACTGAGTTCTTGGGAAGCACAAGCCTAACCTCCTCCCCTCCCACCCCGGCCCCCAGCCCCGTGCCTCTTGCACAGCTGCCTGTGTTAGTGGGACAGATGTTGCAACCCCAGGCAAAACCATTGGGTGCCATGTTGGATTCAGCATCTGTGATCCAGGGATGTAGGCAGCTCGGGGGGAGCCCAGAGTCCCAACCCCCCACTTGGCCCTGGAGTTTTTATTGCATGCTGGGGGGAGGAGGCTGAGAAAGAGAAAGGTTGAAAACAACGTTCCCTCTAAGCGTTCCCATCCATGTGTGGATTTTTTCCCCATCCATGTGCGGAATGATTTTTGTTACATGCGCTGCGGCCTGTGTGAATGGGCACCACCAGCAGGAACCAAAAAAACCTAGCTGTGGGCACTCTGCTGATCAGCTGGGCCACATTTAAATCTCTCCTGAGCGCCGCACAGGCCCCAGCTTACCGGGACCCCCTGGTTGAGAACCCCTGATCTTGGAGACTCCTGTCTTCAGTGCAACAGTAGCGACTCCAGGATGACTGCACAGGAAAGGAGCATTCCAGCCTCTCCCTCTGGCTTTACTTGCCTGTGGGTGGTCCCACATCCTGCTGCCCCTTTACTGCTGGCATAACAATGCCCACCACTTCATCGTTACCCCCAGGTCACAGATGGGGCCCGGCTAAGCTAAGTTCCTCTCACAGGCTCGTAAAGAGGCAGGCACAGAACCCAGCTTTCCTGAGCACAGGGTCGGTGCTCTATCCACTAGGTCGCACTGTCTCCATGGGAGCGGTGGCACGCAAAGAGGGATGTGGGTAGCCTGCCTTGGCTGCATTCACCAGTCCCCCTAGCCCTGAGCAGCCCGGAGGCTCCAGTGCTTCTCAGGCAGGAGTAGCAGGTTGTTACCATGCCTGGGACCAGCCGCTAGAGGGAGACATGCCCACACACTGTGGCCCCAGCACCCAGCCTGGCCGTATGCTCTCCAGAGCCCATCGGATACAGGGGAAAGGAGCTGCCCTGGGCCTCCCCAGCTGCTCCACAGAGCCACCTGCAGCCAGCACAGAGGGCCAGTGTCCACCTCCTGGCCCCTGCCCACACCAGCGAAGACCCCTCCCGCCTCCCTAGCCTGGTTCCCAGTGGGCTGACAGCTTCCGTGCTCCCCGCAGAATGTCTTCCCGCCTTGCCCCCGCCCCCGCTGGCTCCTTGCCAGCCCTTCCCCACTCTGGGCCTGACCCCCAAGGTTCCCTCCTGCTCTGGGCAAGGGGCGGCCAGGTCTGGAGCGCAGGCTGTGGGGAGAGGGGATTGCCACGGCTCCACAGGGTCGGCCCCTCTTGCAGCCACCAGGCTGGGCCAGCTCGGCCTCCCTTCCCTCCCACCCCCCCATCCCGCATCCCCTGCTGGCTTCCCCACCATCCGGCGATGGGTCTGGTTCCTGCAGGGGAAACCGGCCTCCTCCTGGAGAGGTGGGGTGGGGGTGGGGGACCTCTGGACCCACCTAATCCTCCCTCTGAAGCGCATTTTCCCAGCCGAGCTGAGGAAGCACCGAGGGCTTTGGAGGCCGAGGACAACAGCCAAGGATTTCTTTGGAAAGTGGGCCCGTTATCAATGCTGTGGACCAGGGTCCGATGCAGGACAGACCCCGGCGGGCTTCCGTCCCAGCACACTCCCTGGGCTAAAGCGACCTTGGTCCTCCCCCCTGGGCTGGAGTGAGGGGTAGGCGAACCGTCTCTATCCCCTTCCTTCCTCGGGGGCGCGATTTTAGGCTGGCTCGCATCCCATCTGTCTGCCGCACGGGCTTGGCTGCGAGGTGTCCTCGCTAGCAGTGAGACTTCTTTGCCGCATAAAAGGATTAAGGCGAACAAAGTTGCTTGGAGCTTACAGCGGAGCGTGCAGGGGGGGAGCCGAGGAAGGAGACGCTCGATTTTCGGCAGGCAGGCGAAGCGGGGACTTGATCGCAGTCCATACGTACGTACGTGAGGAACAAATATTGTGCAGTGGGCTCGGCAGGCTGGCCGGGGGGGAGGGCTAACGCGAGCCATGGCCGGCAGCGGGAACTAGACAGAAATAAGGAACAGTTTCCCAAGGCTCGCGGCGGATCCTCCATCCCCGGCAGCTTTTCAATGGAGAGACGTGTTTGCAGACAGAGAATGAGTGCGGGGCCTGCGGGGCACAAGGAGGCCGGACCAGATGACCCCAGTGGTCCCTTCTGGGCTTGGGATCTAGGTGAGGCCAGGGCCTCTCCCTGGTCCCGGAGAGCAGGAAGCAGGAGGTCAGGATTGGGCTGGTGCCCCTTGAGGAGAAGGAGCGACAGGGTCACAGAGGGATGAGTGTCTGAGAGCCGGAAACGTCTGAGATCCCTCCCATCACCCCAAGTGGCACCACGTGAATGAGCCACAGCGTTATTAGGGCTGGAACGCAGGCCCCTAGGTCTTGGGTTGATCCCAAGTGTCCTTGATTTGGGGTGGGGTTTAGAGCCTGGGGCCAGGTTATGAGCCATGGGGCTCTATATTTAGGTGGCTTCCACCGCTGCCTCTGGCTCATGGAGCTGGAGGCTGCTCGTAGCCACTAGGAGCCATCAACCCCTCTCCCTCACCAGGGGCAGGGGCTGTTTGCGGGGGGAATCCCGCTAAGGATTTCAGGTTCATTAGCCAAACGTGGGGCCCTGGGAGAAGGTTTGGAGCCGGGTCCAGGTGTGGATGCCCCCAACACTCAGGCAGTGACTTGGAGGTGGTTGGCTTGGGGCCACCTCCAGATTTAACGGGCTAACAGCCCCGAACCAGCGTTCTCTGGCGCCAGGAGATGTCGGTCCAGTGACATGAAGGGGGTTTGGGACAGGCCCAAAGTGCCCACTGCGGTGATATTTTCAGCTGCATTACAGAGGTCGTGTGGTCTAGTGAGTGGCGCTCAACCTTTTTAATTCGCAACCCCCGGAGCCAGGAACATTTTCGTTGAGCAAAAAAAAAAACCAGCTGGAACATTTTGTTGTGGCCCCTTTAAACGCCGGTCCGCTCCCCTGCCACCACTTCCCCCACCCCCGCTGCGCGTACGTTGGGCACTGAGCCGGGAAAACAAAATGGCGGGCGACCCGGTGCTGCGACCCCCCAGGAAGACGGGTTGCGCACCACTGGTCTAGGGGATAGGTCCTCTTTGTGGGAAGCCAGGTGACCTGGACTCTCTTCCCAGTTTTTGCCCCAGGTCACGCAGGCCGACCAGGCCTAGACTGCAGGTCTCTGGCCTCATGAGCCTGGGCTGCCCATTGCATGCACATATCAGCCCGTTCGCTTTGCTTTCCCCAGAGCCCCAGGGAGGGCCTGTGTCTCTAGCCAGGAGCTTTGGCTATCGACCGGGAAAGCAGGCTCTGTGGTCTGCCTGCCTCACCCTCCTGACGCCTGCCCTCCACTTCGTGTCCCCACGGTGCTCTGGGTAATCCGCTTTAGCCTGGGCACTTTTCTGTCTTAGCTCCACCATCCTGCCGGCTTGGGCTCCCCACTGGCTTTTTGGAGCCCCCACAGACATGTCGGATCGGGTAGAAGACTCAGGACAGATGCAAAGGGAAAAGTCTCCCCCGTTCCAGGCATGACTAGCATGTGGAGGGCTGGGCTGAACAGTCTCCCACAACGGATCGGGCCTAGAGGGCATCGGGGAGGGGTTTCTGGTAGCGAGAGAGACGTATTCATGCCACTGGACAAGGCAGACCACACCTGGAATCCAGGGCACAGCTGTGGTCAGCCATGTCCCCGGAGCCGGAGTCAAACCGGAGCGGGCGCCGAGAAGGGTTCTCCGGATGAGCAGGGGAACGCAGGCCCATCTGGCCGAGGAGCCTAACAGAGCTCGGCGTGCTTAGCGCGGCCCGACAAAGGCCGAGGGGGCCGGCTGCCTGTGAACACATCAGCTGGCAAAGCCAGCGGGGGGAAGCGCCATTGGAGCTAACGCCCGACACTGGCACAAGAACAGGAACAAACGCCGGCTGGAAATGAGGGGAGGGGAGGGGAGAGGAGGCTCTGGAACAGCCTCCCCATAAAGCTGGGGGGGAAACATCCTAAGGAGTCTGAAGATGGCGCTTGACGAATGCCAGGCTCTTACAGCCGAGGGGTCCAGAGCTGGCTGCTTTTCAGCGGAGGGTGAAGGAATTCCTGAGCGCCAGGCGGGGGAGTAGGGCGCTTCACAGACACAGCACGAGGGATCCAGACAGAGATGCAGGATTTGCCCTGGCCGACGCAGCGTGCCCGGCAGCCACACAGAGCAGCCGATGGAGCCAGCCTGGCTGCGGAAGGCTCCCCCGGGGGGTGCCCTGCGTGGGGGGTAGCCGGCCAGAGGGGGCCTCTCTTTAGCTGCAGGAGAGGTTCGCACCCCCTGCACCAGCAGAACACTAGTCAGCCTGCCTGGCCCAATCACACCACGGCCTCCTGCCACCACTGGCGCTAGCGGGGGCCGTGGCCCTACCTCCACGGGAGACCTTGGCACCGGCCATGCGAGCCAGCTGTGCCCGCCCTGCCTCGGGGTCATCCGTGTGCAGGTTTCACCGAGCCAGGCCAGCCGTTGCCTGGCGAGGCTGGGCGCTGGCGACCGAGACCAGCCAGCCACTTCGCACAGGCCCCGCCCAAAGCGTCAAGGTATTTAGGAACCTAAAGCTGCAAAGAGCAGCCCGGCTGCTTCTGAAAACCTCACCAGGCATTTGGCTACATCTCTAGCTCCTAAAGCCCCTTGGAAATCTGACCCTGCCAGAGTCACTTCTGACCCCTCGGCCATCCCGTCCCCACAGCCCAGCCATTCTAGGGATCGGCGCAGGCCTCATTACCAGAGCACCATGTCACCATTAATGTATTTATCTCACAGCCCCCGGCCCCCCCCCCCAACAGTTATCCCCATTGCACAGATGGGGAAACTGAGAGAGTGACTCAGGCCCAGGTCCTCACTGGTATTTAGGTCAATGAGAGTTAGACAACTCTAAATACATAGAATGGTCAGTGGGAGTTAGGTGCCTAAATACTTTGGATGCTCTGAGGCTAAGTGACATGCCCAAGGACACGCAGGAAGCATTTGGCAGAGCGTAGTGCTAGGCTACCACTCTGACCCCTGGTCCATCCTTCCCCTGATACCTTTTCCGACAGCTGCTAGCCGAGACGACAGGAGCAGACCAGCCCCAGCCTGTCCCCTCGCCACCTGCCTGGTCCGACAGCCGGCCTTTAGGTTAACAAGCTGGTTTTTGTTGGTCCACGGTGCGTCAGTAGGAGGACACAATGAAAGAGGTTTGATCCAGAAGCTGGGATGAGCCTCATGGAAAATTCCTAATGACAGGCTTAGCTTTCTAACCTGTCCTTGGGTGGGGTGCTAAGGAGAGCAAACAATTTGTAATTAGCCCGACTTGCAGGGGAAAGATGGTGTAATACTAAATTCCTAGCACTGGGGAGAGAGACAGGCTGGGGGGAGGGGACATCTTGTATTGGACCAGCTTCTGTTGGTGGAAGGGACAATCTCCAGGGCTTATCCAGGTCACAGATGATACGCCCGTGTTGCAAGTGAACACCCGCCACTGGCCTCGGCCGCTGGGCTCAGAGGTTCTTTATTCAGGGTTAGGCTGGGGAGATGTGGCCAGAACGCCTGTCCCTTCCCGCCAGAGGAAGATGGCCCAATAAAATCCCTCGGCGCCTTGTCTCGCTCAGGTCTGGGGACCGACAGGACTACACGGAAGCCGCCAACAACGCATTCCTGCTGAGAACAGCCGGCCGGGGGCAGCGCGAAACAGTTCTGAGCCAGTACGTTTGCTGGCATCCTTCACACCGGGCCGGCGGTCCGAGGGGGAGCGTGAGATCCCCCTGCGGGGCTGAGCCCGGTGTCCGAGGGGCCAGGGGACGGGAGCGCGGCAGCCTGAAAGCAGCCCCTTGATCTTCAACTTCTGGCAACCCCATGTTAGGTCAGCTCCTCCGGCCTGGAATCTGCCATCGCCCACCAGTCAAAGGGCTCCGGTGCAGAACACGTCTCCATGCACTTCCCCCGCAGGAGCCCCCGACGGGTATTCGGGGTGGGATGGGGGCACATTGGGGTGAGGGGAGCTGACGCTTGAGGAGCCCCAGGCCCTGGCTGCCCCTGCTGCTGCAAGGCCCCAGGCCGGGGTTGGGGGGAGATTGTTATGGCCAGAAGGGCCCATCCGGATCATCCAGGCTGCCTAGCACCGGCCATAGAGAGCCTCCCTCAGCCATTCCTGTGCCGGGCCCAGCCAGCCCTGGGCAGCCTCTAGGGGAGGCTCAGTCGGTCTCCCCACGGTGCCCGAGTCAGAGGGGGCCCAGCGGGGCCTGGGGGTGTCCCATGGATGGGACGTGGGAGGCCGCTGGGGGAAAGGTGCGGGTGACTCCAACTGCGGATGTTTTATGAAGGCCGTGCCCAGAGGCCCCACCCCAGGCAGGGTCAGAGCCCAGTTTGCAAGGTGCTGTCCAGACGCTGCCCCAGTTTGCCTCGACTCGGCCGTGCCCTTCCCCAGCGGCCCCTGGAGAACTGCACGGAGGCTCTGTCTCTGATGGGGGATTGCACAGGCGTGGCTGGGCCGATGTAGTTTCACCGGTGCAAACCCACAGGGCAGATGCCCGGCACAGGGCTTGCATGAAGTGTGATTAAAGTGCAAACCCCTTTTGCACAAGCATGTATGCACGAGAGGTTCCATCTGCGTCATTACATGGATGTAGTTACCTCGGATGGAATTTCCTTAGTGCAGATCATCCAACTGAAGCTACTCCCTGCCCCTGTGCTGTCCACCCAAGATGCTTTAATTCACCCGTTTGCACCTGTTCTTTTCCTTTTACAGTCACTCCGCTTCGGAAAGTCATTGCAACAGAACGATTCTGCTCACACACACACAAATAACTGAAACCCAGGCAGGCCTGCAGAGTCACACAGAACCGCGCCGCCGGAGCATGTCAGAAATGAAATGCCAATTGTGTTGAAATGCAACCACCTCTGGAGTGGAACACGGAAGCTGAGAAGCCCTCTACAGCTGAACAGACTAACAGAGCCAACTCAAGATTACAAGGAAAAGGGAAAAAGTGTCTTCAGTGGCAAACACAAGGGGAATTTCGGTCCACAGAATGTGATTAGCCAAGTTGGAATTTGGCCAGGAGGGCAGCTTTTGTTTTGGTTTGCTTTGTTCCACCATTGTAAAGTTTTTATTTCCCTACTTATCTGCTTCGGGATAATTATTTCCTCCCCAGCTGGGTGAGTGTGACCTCGCTGCTGATTTCTAGAGCTGTCTGTTCCCTTCTGTGATATGGATCGATCTCTGCCCCGCTGTTGGCATTAAGTGGTTATATATGATTGCCCAAACGGTCTCAAAGGGCACAGCAGGTGCCCTTTCCGAGGGCAGGATGGGCTATCCTGCCACCTCCCACCCATGTTCTGTCTCTCTAGCTGCCCCTTCCGCCCTGGGTCTGAGCGCTCGAGGAGAGAGGGTATTTGCTAGCAGGCATCTTACTTGTTTTGACTCCGAGGTCGGCCCCCCAGAACTGCAACCCAAACACACCTCCGCCAAAGCCACGGCCCCTGCCAGACCCAAATGGGAACCCTCCCTCTCCAGCCCCCCGCCGCCCCAGCTGTCCCGCCAGCTCCGACCATTCCAAAGATTTTCAGCCAGGCTAGGGCAGTTCTAATCAATGCTTTAATTACCGCAGCCGCATGGATCGGCTGGGTTACACAGCTGGCAGCAGGCCAGCCCGGAGCATGAATCCCTCGAAATGTTGGCAAATGACCATCATGGGACAGAAGTTCCAGTCGGGCCCCATGGGACAGGGTGTGCCCCAGCCCATAGGTGTGACCTTTGGAATGTTTTTACATGGGGCACAGGGCACTTTGGAGGGCGTGGGGGTGAGCCGCTGAAATATAGACCAAGGAGGGAAGCCGGATTCCTTTGGCACCAGCTCCTGTGTTGTGCCTGCCAAGAGCTTCCAACCAGCTCTAAAGACCTGCAGGCTCTGATCGCTTAGCCCCCGTGACCAGCAGTGTGTCTGGACTGAGCTGGCTCCGGGGGTTAATATGGGAGAGGGAACCTTTCACGTCTAGAAAGCAGCCCTCCCCTACGCCACTCCAGTGTCAACCCAGAAGGGCTCCCTGCAGGCCAGTGGAGTGACTCCACATTGACACCAGAGTCCCTGGGAGCAGAAATTAGCCAGACGTCTCCGGTTTCGATCCAGTCCAAGTCTGTAGGAACCAAGAGTCGTTCCCTGTTGCCTGGCGGCTTCAGAGGTGGTCTCGGCCCAATTCTTGCTTCATAAAACCCTCTTTGATGCTGGGCCCCCGGGGAGTGATCTTGTCATCTCCCCCTGAGTTCATCTGGGCCGGGATAGGGGGGCAGGGGCCGTACGGGGGAAGGGCGCCTGTGCTGGTAGGGGGCTTGGTGGAGCTGCTGTTCTTTGACCCAGGCCTGTGCTAACACCCCTGCGAGCTCTGAGTCTAGGAGAAACCACCCTGAGACATGAGGGAGGCACCACCCTCAAGCCAAGCCGCGATACCAAAGGCCGCAGTCCCTTGTGCTCGCTAGGGTCTTTTTCGCAGGTGTCAGGTGTTTAATTCCAGCAGCCCGGCCAGATCCCAGGTCCATTCTGCTGCCTTGCAATTCACCCCTGCTCTTTCCAGAGCACCCTGCCGCTGTCTCCCTCGGACAGCATTGCGGTGACCTTCCAAACAGTGCCACGTTCCACCCCAGAGGTGGCTGCATTTCAGTGCCGAGGGAAGGGGGCTCTGTGCATGGGCAGAGATGAAGAATGACCCACTCAGTGCTGCCTTGGGGGCTCAGTCTGCTCCGTGCATGCTCCATAGCTGCGCAGAGGCCCACGTGAGGGACTAGAGACACTTGCCGGTCGGCGATGCTCAAGAATATCCCTCCGTGTTCCTGGGGCTTGTAGGCCCAAAACAATGTGTTGTGGCTTCCTCGGTGCGGGGCTCTGAATACCAAAGGCGCTAGCAAAATATTGGCTCCAGATGAACATGCCTGACTGGTAATAGGCATTTTCAATTACCGAAGGCGGGGTGCGGTTCGTTATATAAGCTTCATGCTTTTGTTTTCCATCCACTGCTCCTGTAGTCTCTGTGTGCCTGGCACAAGAAGGGCCAGGCCTGTCGCCTAAACAATAATTAATAATAATCATGGTCTAGTGGATGAAGCACGGGACTGGTTTATTCCCGGCTCCAGCACTGGCCGGCTTGGCAAGTCCCTGCTCCTCTCTGGGCCTCGCTTTGCCCATCTGTACAATGGAGCTAAACAACCCCGCCCTCCCTGGCAAAGCCCCCTGAGCGCTGTGGCTGGAAAGCACTCTGTGAGCGCTGGGTGGAACTGAGGACTCTGCTGGCAGCGGCCATGTTGCGCTGAGAGGCACACGCTGTGCTCTCTCTTATGGCGCCTGCTTCGGCTCTCTTGGACTTGAGGCGAGGGGACCTGCCAGATGTCTGTTCTCAGAGCAGGAGCGAAGCTCGACACCTGCTTCTTCTAGGGAGAGGAAGGGCGTTGGAAATGCGCGAAGCACCGCCCCACCGTGGCCAGCAAGCCCCTCTCTTGGAGCTGCCATGGCTCCCTTGCCAGACTCACGGGCTGGGTTTGCAGGACCCCGGTGGAAGCAGAGTCTATAAATACCGAGCTGTGTCATCCTCCATCTACATCCTCCATCTACCCATGCGGAGAAGGCTCCAAGGAGGGAGGGAGGAACAGAGTGAATCCAAACAGCATGAGAAATTAATCGGGTCCTATTTGCCTTCAGCAAACTCAGGCCAAGCGGCAGCATCTGAGGACAGCGGGTCCCACTGCCCTTCCCACTGCTTGTCTGGGCTGCTCTCTCTGCCTCTCACCTAGGGCAGCACAACTTCCTTACTCTGCGTTGCCGTGCTGGCAACCCCTAAGGGATCGGCAAGGAGCCAGGGGATAGCTAAGTGCACGTCTGTGAGCGTAGCGGGGCAAGGGGCATTCAGAAAAGAACACACATCTTTTGAATAGCAGCGGTGATCTCAATGCACTGTACAAAGGCAGGTCAGTGTAGCCTTATGCTCATCTCACAGTAGGGGAAACTGAGGCACAGACTAGCATTTCCCCCCCACCCCGCCCAGTGATAAGCCAGGGCTCCTGAGTGCTTGGCATGGCCAGGCCACACTGCTTGCCCTTGAATTACCCCATCCCTATTCAACAAAGCGCTTAAGGCCCAGTGGGACTGAAGGCTGTCCTTACTCCGGAGAGATTAACTTGGAGTACATGATCTGCTGAATCAGGCCTCACCATGGCAGCTGCCAGACTGCACGGGATGGGGTGCTGTTTGCTTTTTGAGGTGCACGCACCAAACTCACCTTGTCACCAATGTTCCCTCTCATTTTTCCATCCACATGCGGAATAAATTTTGTCATGTGCACCTAGGCATGTGCAGATGTGCACCACCGGTAGAAACACATGCTGCCTGAGCCCATGGGCACTCTGCTAATCAGCTGGGCAGCATTTGAACCTCTCCTGAAGGGCCACCCAAGCGCTCAGCTTCCAGGGAACACTCCTCATGACCTAGACCAGGTTTTGAACCCAGCTCCAAGCCCAGTTCCTTGCCAGCCATCCCACTGCTCAGCCCCTTTGCCCCCGTGGTGTTTTCCTCCCCCAAATCTCTCCCTTGAGAGATCCTGGGTGTGCCACGCCCAGGGCCTTAGCATGGGGCCTGCACACGCCATGTGGCAAACCCCTTCCAGCCGTGGAGGAGTTTACTGTGGTGGGCTAAGTCAAGCAAGGCAGGCGGGTGGAAGAGATGACGTCAGGGGCGGGGACGGCCCAGGCAGCCCGAGCTGGGGCCGGGTTTCTCCTGTGGCTGATACGACGTCAGGTTCGCCGCTGCCAGAGCTGTGGAAACAGGGCTGCAAACGCCCCACTGCCGTAGCTCAGAGTCAGACGCGTTTTCCTGCCAGGCTTGTTCCATGCAGCGTTTTCTCCACGGCGTCGTCCAATCTCCAGTCCTCCCCCTGGAGATCCTGCCACAGGCGGCTCGCTCGCGCTGCCTCCGCTAGCCAGCGTACTATTTCCAGTGCTCCAAAGGCCTCACGGGCCCTGCCTCACCCAGCCCCCCTCGCCCCGGGGTAGCCACTTGCCCTCCCGCCAGCAGAGCTCAGACGGGTTTGCACCCAGCAGCGCCCAGGGCCAGCACCCAGCCGGAGACAGAGCCCCAACGAGCTCCCAGCTGACACAGACGCAGGAAGGGAGGCGGAGCTTCCCGCAGCCCCCCTCTTGAGACCCTTCCGATGTTCTCTGCCCCTCCTGCGGGGGGCACTGTGCTAGCGGCTGGGATTGCTACCTGGGCGTCTTGCCCAGCACCGCTGAGGTCTGTCATCCCCACTCCCTGGCACAGGGGGCGCAGCGGGGCGCTCTCGGTGTGGCATTTCTTTGGCTCTCGTGTCCTGCGCCGTGGCTCCCAGGCTTTGGCAGCTGGCTCCAGAAGCTTCCCAGATGCTGCTGTCAGGGGGTCGAAGCTGGGGGAGATGAGAGATGGGAGCTCCCCCACTGTCCCTGCCGGGTGCAATTCTGTCTCCCTTTCTGTTGCAACCTTCCCCCACCTCCCGCACCTCCACTCCTGCCCATGATCTAATAAAGCAGCGCGAGGCACAGCAGTATTCAAGGAATGGCTCCCCCGGGCTTGGTCATGAACCTGGAGCCAGTCTCCCGTGGTCCCCCTTTGTTTTGTCAAAGGAACCACCATTTCGGCATTTCACCAGAGTGCAGTGAGGCAAGGGGAATAGAGCAGAGTAAATTCATCCCTCGGGTGTTAGCCCCCCGCTTCATTCCCCAGCATGGCACAGCACAGCAGCAGAACCTTCCAACCTGCCAGGGGCTTTAGATGGCAGGTGACTGTTTGCTTTCTATTTAACATGGCTGTTCACACTCTGCTATCCCACTGCTGACACCACCTTTTTACGGCATGGCACATAGGCGCAAAATAAAAGTCTGGTCTTTGGGTCCTGGCCCCCATCAGCTCGTGTGGGTTGGGGTTATAAAAACCTTGCTCTGGCAAATGGCCAGGGGCAGTAGCCGCTGATGCCAGGGGCTATGCCTGCCAGGGTCGTGCAGAAGTGAAACTTGGAGCAATGCCACAGCACATGCAGCATGGGATCCCGTTGGTCTTCCACCCTCTGCTGCAATGACACATTGCAGGCTCGCCCGTCCCGAGATCTCTTCTGCTGCTGCAGAGGATGGAGAGCAGTGACCCTCCACTCCCCGTCAGGTGGACTGAAGTAGCCTAATGCAACCTGCACGCTCAGCTCTCGGAAAAAGCAGCTGGTCTTGGCTCGTGTACCAAGAAAAGACACTAACTATAAAGGCCCAGATTCGTGATTATTTATTGCTTGTATGAGTGTAGCACCTAGGAGCCCTCGCTACAGACCAGCCCCTCCACATGCTAGGTGCTGCACAGACACAGGGTAAAAAGACAGACCTGCCCGCAGAGCTTCCCATTTCAGTATAAGGCAAGATACAGCTGAGGGAGCAGGGCAGGGAAGCACTGTTCCTAACCCTAACCCTACCCTAACCCTAACCCTAACCTTCTCCAGCCTTGTGGATCACTGAGCAGTTGTGGATTCTAAGGCCAGAACCATCTGGCCCAGCGGTTCTTGCCCACAGCTCACTGGTGGCCCAATCAGCACAGCCCACGCGACACCCTCAGGGCCCTACAGTTGTGTGTAGCTCAGGTGGATGCTGCCCCACAACACACCAGGAACTGCATATGCAGCTCACAATGGCAAATAGGTGGAGAGCCACTGGTCGAGTCCCACCCGGTGGTAGAGGTCCGAGACCCTCCCAGCTGATTCCTGCCTCGAGGCCACCATGTGTGGGGCGGAGCTCGAGCAGAGGGTGTAGAAAGACAAGTGTGACCTGCTTCTGAGGTTAATAGTGGACGTTTCCCTCTCACTCCTCCCGGCCCCGGCATAGGTCTGAAGGTGACGGGAGAAATTGATGATGGCGGGTGTTTGCCTGAATACTACCGAGCCCAGCGCTGCAAGCACTCAGTCCGACAGGTGTGCGGTTCCACGCTGAAGGGGTGATCGCGAGCGACACCGTCAGAGAGGCGGCCCCTTTCAAAGGGAGTGAGAGGACAGCACTTGAACTAATCACCTGCCGTTCCATGGGCTTAAGGCAAGACAGCTGGGCCTTGCACATGGAGGGAGAGGAGCAAGGCACGGACAGCCCCGGGCGGAATTCTCTCAGCTCCAGGAACTCAGCAAAAGGAGGCTGGGAAGATCCTGATGGACACAAGTGGGGGAAAGCTGCTGAAAGTTCAGGAACACGGCCCCCAGAAAGCAGAGCTGTGCAGCCCCCCAGAAAGCAGAGCTGTGCAGTCCCCCAACAGGCCAGCAGGGTTCCCTCTAATTTTTTCCACCTGTGTGCAGAATAAATTTTTTTCTGTGCACCAAGGCATGTGCAGATGTGCACCACCCATTGAAAGACATGCTGCCAGTGATGGGCACTCCGCCAGTCGGCTGGGCGGCATTTGAGGCTCTCCTGAGTGGCCGCCCAAGCGCTCAGCTGACAGGGAATGCTACAGGCCAGGGAGACTTTATTTTAAGTCTGGGCGGAAAAGACTTTATACCGAGTACAGCTCCTTCTGGGGGCTTTTGCCGTGTGCCTGTGGGCTGTGTGGTGTTCTAAAGGGCCCAGAGAGAAGAAGAAAGCCAAGCAGGTCTCTGCGGAGCCATGCCCAGGCAGCGGGAGTTCTTACAGGTACCCAGTACCTTCCGGTCCCATGGGGCAGGGAGCAGGAACAGGGACATCAAAAGAAGTTGAGAAGCACGGGATAGGCCCTCGACGTCCTACTGGAGTAAAGCTACTTGGGGGTGAGACCGCCTGAAGGATCAGGCCCTTCCACGGTCCCCTCCCCAGGGTAAGGTGAGGCAGGGCTGGTATGAAAGGCCCCCGCCCAGGTCCTCTAGCCTATCCCAATCGTCATCTTAATTCAAATCCCCAGCTTTCCAAAAGAAGCCAGACCCCAGGCCTGATTCATACGGGCGGGCAGCCTGGGAGAAGAGGAAGTATCTCTAAGAAGGTGGCTACAGGGAGCTGAGGATGCAGGAAAGGAGGGGGAGGGAAAGACAAGGGGGCAGGGCGCAAAGTGAAACTGACTTGAGGTGGGCGGGGTCTGAGCAGGGCTTGTCATGTGAATTTCCACATGCTCCATCGGCTCCAGCAGAAAGTAGGTTAGCAGAGCTGTAGCAGGCACTGGCAGCCCAAGAGAGGCAGAGAGAGAGAGGGGGGCAGGTACCTAGAGTGGCTGAAGGGGAGGACGGTCCAGTCACTTACCCATAATTAGGGGAACAAAACACCACCACAGAACAAGGATCCAACCCTGGAGACTTAATTTATCAAAGGAATTGCTGCTGTTCTAGGTACCGGTGCTGCCCGTTTTCATGAGCTTCTTCACACCGTCCTAATACCAGAAAGCCCCAAGATGCGAGGTAAGATTCTTATGATGCATGCCCGGCTACAGCGCAGGCAACTGTCGCTTGGCTCTCCCCCAGACGAGCTTTTTCTCTGATTCCCAACCCAGAGAGGCAGCCGGGGGGTGCTTGTGCATCTCTGCAACTTGCAAAAGCCAACTCCAATAACTTCATCCTTTGTGCTTGTTAACAACTGGGGAAGAATTTTTTTTTAACTGGATTTGAAAAAGCCCAACGCAGGATGGGACTTGCAATGTGCACTGTTCATTCTCCGAATGTTGAGAGCTCCTGGAGAGATGTAGCCTGTGACGTATATTCCTGGGGGCATTTGGGGATTTTTTTTTAATTTAGGGTGCACATTTTTCTGACATTACAGTTGTTTTTGTGGGATTTGGGCAAAAGATACATCCACCCATTGCTTGGCACCGAAAACACGCCCAGAATCGTATTTTTTTCCTTCTATAATCCCGGTATTCTAGGCTCTGGTTTAAAAAAAAAGTCTGCAAAGCAGACAAGGGAAAATATTTTTCCACTGCTAAAGTTGTTTGTTGCTAGGAGGGGTTTGGAATTGACTGTCAATTTGTGTGGAAATGCATCTGGGTAAATCTGGCTTTTGGGGGGATGGAAGGGAGGGGTTGAACGGTTTGTGATTATGAATCCAATTCTTATTTGTTTTGTTTCATTTTATGCGCCAGCTTAGACCTCACTTAGGATTTCACTGCTAGGAAAAGCTCTTAAGCTCCTTTTCAATATGTCGCTCCTGTTATAATTTGATTTCTGTTATTATTATTATTATTATTAAGAATGTTGATGATTTTCACTGGGGGGAGCACAAGGGGAGGCCAAAAAAGTGTTTGGAAACAAGTGATTTGGCAGGAGGAAAGCGGAAGGGAATACGTCTTCATTTGGGACTGTACTCGTCCCATCAATCTGCCTTGGTCAGAAATCACTGGCATGATGATCTGCCCAATCAAATCCCCTGGTTTTCTTATGACCAATTATTCCCAGTCTTCCTTTTTAAAAAATGAAAATAGGAATCAAAAGAATTAGGTGCCGGGTGGAAGATGGAGGCGAGAGAGATTGCATTGGGAATAAGGATGTAATCGTGTAGCTGATTAACCGATTAACCGATAAGCAGAAACGTATCGGTTAATGCTATAGACGACATGCATTTCCCCTTCCCCCCTTGCCAGTGAATGTTTTGGCAGGCTGGCCAGCAGCCCGACTCAGTCCTGGCTCGCACTGGGTCCGGGACCTACCCCCACTGCAGCTCTGCATTTAAAGTGTATTAGGAGCCAGGCAGGCAGCCAGTCCACGAGGGGCTGGTTTTTAAACTGGCTCCCCTGGAGGGCCAGCTCCCACCTGGCATCCTGCGCTGCTGCCTCTGGTACAGAGGCAGCAGCGCGGAGTGGCAGGGGCCTCCTCAGGAGTGGGGCCGGAGCACACTGGCTTCTGGCCCCATTCCCGGGGACTATAGACTAGTTGAGTAACGGATAAGAATTCAGGAGGTTAATTGACTATTTAACTGATATTTAACATCCCTAATTGGGAACAATCCTGCAGGAAGTTAGACTCTGGGCGAATTCTGCCCTCGAAGCAGAAATAGGGCCCTGACCACTGGTGTAATGCATGAGGGTTGGACTCTTCCCGCAGGAGATGGCTACAGCGTGATGGCTGCGTTGTGCCTATTTCTTTCTTCCTGTCAAGGGATGTTCTTTTTCCATCATGTTCGGGTGACTTTCCCGGGGCTGGCGTTCCCTGGGGTTTCCTGGCGAGCTCTCTGCAGAGCAGCTGGACGTTCCAGTGTGTGTGTAACCAGCCTCACACGGCTCCTTGAAGAGACACACATTGGCCAGATTTTCCTTGGCCGCAGAGGTCTTCGGTTTCTCCGTCTCCCCGCACCCGTCGTCATTGGCGCCGGCGGGAGGGGGTGGAGAAGGCAGCAATTGCAGGGGACATGCAGGCGTGCACCTTGCCAGTGGGGGGTTGGGCCCAGTGGCTGTTGATTGCCTTTGGTGCCCTCCCAATTAATAACAACACCTAGCTGTTACGTAGCGCTGCCCTGGAAGCGCGGCACAAACCCTGAGCAATTAATTAGCAGGAGGGTGACGTTTCCTTCCTTTGCGTTTGGGGGGTTGTCAGTGGCAGTAGAGGCCGGACGGAGCGACGTAGCGACCGAGCGCAGGCTGGGTTCTCCATTCGAATTCTAACCAAAAGGCGTCTCTGTTTGAAGGGCCTTTGTACGGCCCCTCTGCACGGAGCCCCTTCCCGGGTCATTACACTCCGCTGTGTGCGTCTCTCGGTGGCTCTCCCCACCCCAGGCTGTGGCTGCGGGCTGGGCAGCTTGGGCATTAGGAGCCAGGCAAGCGTTGTATAATCCGATCGGTTTTAGTTTTATAAACCTCCTGGTCCCTTGTTTTGAAAGGCAGCATGGCCAAGTGCGGCGGGCTTGGCAAGTATTCGAAGTTGTCCTAGTGACCTAGATCTGTCATTGGAAAATCAGGAAGGGGGAGGGTAGGAGGAGCTTCCTTTCCCATTTATGCAGCGTGTGTGTGCTCATCTGGGCCAGAAGGGACCTAGCTCAAGTTACTCCGGCATTGCACGCGATGGGGAGCAGCCGGGATCCTCGGCCTGCCTGCGGCCTGGCGATGCTTCCCCCCTGCACTGGGAAAGAGACCTGGTGCGATCTGAGCCGGCTGGAATAGCAACCAACAGAGCCAGCTAGGGCAGCAATGAACGCGCCCGTGCTACAGCGGGACTTGGGTGCCTGCCCGCCCCAGGCTGGGATTTGCAAAAGGGCTGAAATGCATTGTGGGATAATAGTAGTGCTGGTGCACACGGTGCTGTACAGGCAAGCAAAGGGACCCAGGTCCCTGCCCCAAGCCACTTACATGTGAAGCTGCATCATCCTTACCCACATGAGTAAAAGTGCCAAGATCAGGCCCGCGGCCTCTGTAAAGGAAGGGTCAGTGCATAGGTAGTATATGTGCTTATAATGGGGGTGCATAGGAGTGTGCGTTAGGGTGTTGTGAGCCAGAACACAGTCCGGCTAATGCTGAGTCACTGGGAAAAAGGGCCCCCCATTTAAGGTGTCACTGGCCCCAGTTGAAATGGAACTGGCCAAACGATCTGATACAGACTTGTGTGTGTGTGTGCGTGTGAGAGAGAGAGAGAGAGAGAGAGAGCTGACTGCATATCTAAACCTACACAAACTCCCATCCTGCCTGCTGAAATGTGAAAGTTCTGACTTGCCCAGTGGCAGGATCTGGCCCGGACGGAGCACAGATGAGTGCCCTGCATCTGCCCCTGGCGCGTTGTCAGCGTCTCTGAGCGCTGACTGGCATGTGCAGGCCCTTGCGGTGCAGCGCATGTCATTTTCTAGGCCTGTGCCCTGCACGGAAGCGCTCTGGAGACGCTCCCTGGCTGAACACACCCTCCTGCTTCTCTTACGTAAAATCTGGGACGCGGGGAAAAGGCCCCGTGTGCTTCCCTCCCGCCCTGTGGGGAATTGGGATCTGGGCCTAATGCGAGAGCAGGTAGCGCCGGGTGGGAATGGACGGCCCTCTCCTCTCCAGAGCCCAGCGCCAGGGAGCCAGCTGATGTGATTATCCCAAGCAAATTGCTCTCGGGTTGGCTTCTCTCCGGAGCTGGGATGCAGAGGAGAGAAGGCCTGGGGGCTGCCCTTTGCCTCTGATCCTCGCTGTCTGGGATGGCACTGGGGGCCCCGGCACACGGGGTCTGGGCCGCACAGCCTGCCCTGCCCCCACATGGAAATGCCCAGCTGCGTGGGTGCCAGAGCCCCCCGTGCACCCACCTATCAGCAGGGCAAGCACGGCGTTGAGCAACATTCCCTCTGGGTTTTTCCATCTGTGTGCAGAATAAATGTTATTATGTGCACCAAGACATGTGCAGCTGTGCACCACCCATAGAAACATGCTGCCAGCTGGGGGCGCTCTGCTAATCAGCTGGGCGGCATTTGAATCTCTCCTGGGTGGTTGCCCAAGGGCCCGGCCAACAGGGAGCCAGGACACCTGCCCTGGTGCCCCCCCGCCACGTGCGGAGTCCCTTGCACTGTTAGCAGACCCTTCCCGGCAAAGGGAGCTGCTGTCCCCTATCCCAGGGCCTCTCTACCTGGGCCTCACAACCAGGTGTCAGGTGGGAGGGGGGGTCACAGCTACCTTGCCCTTCCCCTGTGCTAATGGAGATGGGAGGGAGACAGCCTGGCAGTGTGACTGCACGGAACAGGCTAACCCACCCAGACCAGCACGGCCGCGCTTGCCCCGGACCGAGAGCCGCGCGAGGGAGAGCGCTTGGGAGACAGAGGAGCTGTCAGCAGCAGGCCTCAGTTATTCTGGCACAGCAGCTCTCTCCCTTCCCAGGCTACCGACCCCCCTCGTAGGAGCCTTGATTTGTCCGGCAGGCCCCCCAGTTTTCCCCCCGGAAACCGGCTTGCTTACGAAATCAGACTGAAAAGTGCAGCACGCGGCCCTGAGAACCTGCTTCCTTTCTCTCGTTTGTACCTGCCAGTCACTAGATCGACCGGGATCTGCATCCCGCACCTGCGTCTCGGTGCGTGGGACACAGAGCTGCACCAACAAGTCACTGTCGGAAACTCATTTGTACTTGGCTTTGCCAGGGCGTTGTATGCAGCCTGTGGGAAAACAGGGCAAATGCCCCGAGGAGGAGCTGACGTGCCCCCCGGCAGCCCCGTGCGTCCTCCCAGGGTTGAGAGCCACTCACCTGGCACATTTAGCTGAGGATCTCAAAGCAGCTTCGTGAACTCTGGCTACCCCTCGGCCAGACCTGTTGAGCTGCTATTGGCTCACCAGTGTAGCTCTGTTGCCTTGAAAGTGACGAACTGGGCCCTCTACCCCCAGGCAGGCACTAGGCAGAGAGAAGGGAAACAGTTTGTCCAATGCTACGCCGCAAGGCGATGGACTCGAACCCGGGATCCTCATCACCAGCCCCCGTGTCCGACCTCCTGGCAACACTCTCCCGAGAGTCCCTTCCGAACGCCACTCAAGGGTGCTGGAGCAACACCCGCTCGCCCGCTGGAAAAAAGCTTCAGTCCTCCTGCAGGGAGCGGCTGCTAAACCGTAGTTCAGCCGTCACATGAAGTGAGGACCCCTGGCGGTCGGCCCCCTCGCCATCCCCAGTGCGGTGCGGGAACGAGTCCCTCTGCTGCGAATGACAACAGCTGGGATCAGTCCAGGCGCCACTCCGCCTCCGGGGTCTCTCCTTCCTCCGCAAGCTGGCCCCTACTGCCTTGGGTGCTGGGCAGCCCCGTGTGTTGAAAATCCAGTCCCTGTCCCCAGGAGCTTCCCCGCTGAAGGCCTTGTCTACACGAGAAAAGGGTGTTGATATGACTGAACCGGTTCTGAAACTGACTTAGCTGCTCCGAATGCGCCTCCGCCCGGGATCGAGTTAGGGTGGGCTGGGAAGAAACTGACTGATGCTAAATCAGCCCTGGGCACTCGGGAACTCGAATAAGCACGTCCACACTGCTTAAATTAAACCGGTTTCTAACCCGACTCAGTTAAGGTAGGGACGTCGCTGCTGCAGGGCAAACGAGCTGCTCTTGCCTGCTCAAAACACCACCCCATGGGTCTGGCCCAGAAAAAGGAAATAAGGAAGGGTTTCTAGCGCCTTCTCATAACACATGAAATAGGGGTCGCCAAATGAAATTAATAGGCAGCAGGTTTAAATAAAGTATTTTTTTCACATAATGCCCAGTCAACCTGTGGAACTCCTTGCCAGAGGATGTTGTGAAGACCAGGACTGTAACAGGGTTCCAAAAAGAGCTAGATAAATTCATGCAGGACAGGTCCATGATGGGCAGGGAGGGCTTCCCTGGCCTCTGTTTGTCAGAGGCTGGAAATGAGTGACAGGGGATGGATCACCTGATGACTCCCTGTTCTGTTCATTCACTCTAGGGCATAGTGAGCTAGATGGACCTTTGGTTCTGCCCCAGTCTGGCTGTTTTTATGACCTGTATCTCCATTATGGCTAGAGGTGAGGCCAGCCAGGGAGATCAGCCTATTAATTTCATTTGGTGACCCCTTAGTTCCTGTGTTATGGGGACAAGTAAATCACGTTTTAAAAAAAGTTTTAAAAGTTATTTTAAAGTTACAGACGAACACGGCTACCCCTCTGAGACTGTCTAACTTTTCCTTATTGACTTTCTCCACACCAGTCCTGATTTTATAGCCCTCTGTCCTATCCCCCCTTAGTCATCTCTTTTCCTAGCTGAAGTCCCAGTCTCATTAAGCTCTCCTCATATGGCAGCCGTTCCAAACCCCAAATCATTTTTGTGGCCTTTTTCGGAACTTTCTCCAGTGCCAGGATCCCTTTTTTGAGATGAGGCGACCACATCGACACGCAGGATTCCAGCTGTGGATGTCCCATGGATTTAAACAGAGGCTTTATACAGAGAGAGAGACATTCTCTAACTCTTTCTTAGTGAGTCCTAACATTCTGTTTGCTCTTTTGACGGCCGCTGCGCACTGAGTAGATGTTTTCAGAGAAGCCTCCACAATGACTCCAAGATCTCCCTTGAGTGGTAGCAGCTAAATTAGTTCCCATCATTTTATACGTATACTTGGGGTTATGTTTTCCGACGTGTATTACTTTGCATTTATCAACATTAAAATTCATTTGCCGTTTTGTTGCCCAGTCACCTAGTTTTGTGAGGTCCCTTTGAAGCTCTTCACAGTCTGCTTTGGCTTAACTATCCTGAGCAGTTTAGTACCATCGGCAAATGTTGCCACCTCACTGTTTACCCCTTTCTCCAGGTCATTTCTAAATAGGTTGAATAGGCTCGGTCCCAGTATGGACTCTTGGGGGACCCCACTAGTTACCTCGCTCCATTCTGAGAACTGGACATTTATTCCTTGCAGCTCTGAGTCAAGAGGTGGGCTTAGTGGTTAGAGCACGGGGGGTTGGGATCCAGAACGAGTGAGTTGGAATCCGAACTGGTGGGCTCTGGGAGGGGAGTGTGAGCCAGTGGGCTGCGAAATGGGGCTGGGGAAGCTAGAACACTGTTCCCACCGCTGGGAAGGGAGCAGGGGCTAATGGTTAGAGCAGTGGGGCGCTGTCAGCAGGAGCCAAGTACTGGCTCTAGCTCTGTGTGTAACCGTGGGCGGCTCTCGGTGCAGGGTGATCTCCCGTTGCCCCAGCTAGCAAGGGCTTCCTAAGGCAGGCAGCATCTGCTCAGCCAAAGCCAAGCCAGTGCCCTCCTGCTCTCCCTGCCGAACCTGCTGACTCCCCACCCACGCCGGGCCTGGCCCGTCTCCCCTTGGCGTGAGCTGAGCTACCCTCGCCTGGCTGGGGGCATCGCAAAACTTAGCAGCGGAGGAGCCGAGGACGTTACCTCTTGGGACATGGGGAATCTCGGCTCGGGGGCGGGGGAACCAGCCAGCTTCCCACGCATGTAAGGCTCCAGGAGTTACTCTAGGCCCGCCAGTCCCCAGCACAGGGGGCTGCCATGGTCTCTTGTACCAGAGAGCCCAGCCCCCATCCTGGGGCGCCCTGGGGCTGGAGATGACGCATCCTCAAGGGAGCAGCCTTCATCCCCAGGCTTCATCTGAGCTGCTCCGTCGCCATCCTCATTAAGGCCACTTTCTCCCCTGCCCCGCGGCCCCCGCTGTCTCCTTGGCCCCGTTGCGCGGCCGGGGGATCTGGGAAGGCAAAGGGGCTGGTAGGGGGGCCTGACGCTAATTGCCAGTCATTTCCCCTGCCGTGGGCACAGGCATCGATCCCCTGCAGCAAGATGGGGCAGGGACCAACTTTCCCCACAGGCTTCTGGGTAATGAGCTGCTTGCCCTCGATCTCGCAGCCGCGGCGGGCGGACGGAGAACACCTCCCGGGGGGCTGGGCACTGGCTCCTCTGGCCCCGCGGAGAGGTTTGCGCACGGCCCCCTCGCCCGACTCTGCCAGCAGGAACTGAGGCCAGCGAGGGCCCGAGTCTGAGCTCAGCCCCACCCGCGACAGTGTCGAGCTGGATTGATGCTCAAAAGTGTGCGCTGGCCCTTTAAGTCTCCGTTCCCCGCTGCCTACTGAACCGTAGGTTGGCTGCAGGGGGAGTGCGCGGCTTCCGCAGCGCCTTCCCGGCACGTGCCCTGGCTTTACGGGTGTGTCGCTCATGGGCAGCTGGGGAAGGCAGTCAAAGTCCCTCCCCTTCTGCCCAAAGCCACACCCCTTCCCCGAGACCACGCCCCTTCACAACCTTTCCGCCCACCTGATTTCGGGAAGGCAGTGCCTGCATGACCCGCCGCCCATGGTGTCACTTCAGTAATAACGGTGGGGAAAAGCGAGGCGGGTGGAAACCAGCAGAATCTGTCAATCCTGCACGTGGGCAACAGTAAACAAACGGTCTCAGGGGCCACACACAGACCCCCACTGGGCCCAGGCTGCCCACCGCAGGCTCTGGTGGTGTCCGCCCCTTTCCTCCGTGGATCTCCAAGCACTTTGGACAGACGGCAAATACTGCTGAGGCACAGAACAGGGCCACGACTTGCCCCAGGGGCTGGATCTTCCCCGGCTGTAAATCGGCGCAGTCCCACCAGTCCCCGCTGGCTGAGGACCCGTCCCTGCGGCACAGCTCAGAGTAGAACCCAAGCGTCCTGATTTCGGCTTCCCTCCCTCATCACCAGTGGCAGAGCTAGGATGAGAAACCCGCTCTCCGGCCTCCCTGTCACCTTCTGCAACCACTAGGCCACACAGCCTTTGCCCCCAGCCCCGTCTCATAACCCACAGGGAGTCTAGGGCTTGATTACCAACTTTCCTCTGTGCTGCTCCCCCGCCAGATGTTTCGGAATGACATCATCCCTGGAGACACCATGTGATCGAATTAACCCCAGGCCCCGCTCCCTGCAAGCAGGGCATTCCTTCTGAAATCACCACCGCGAGCCGGGAGGCGCTCGGAAAGGGCCTCGTGTGGCCCGGGGCTTTCTCAGCGCCGTGCGGCCGGCCCGCTGCTGGGCCCTGGGGGAGCCGGGACAAAACATGGGGCATGTGGAGAGGGGGAGGGGCAGGGGAGCCCAAACCTTTACGACCCCCTCAGGCACCTTGACACTTCTGCTGGGATCGAAATGGGAAAGGGACCCAGCGGAGCCCAGCTGCCCAGATTGGCTCCCCCCCGCCCGATTCCCCAGCGAGCGCTGCAATGGCAAACAAGCTCTAGCAGCCTCCGCGGGACGTTTGGGGGGGGGATTTCTGGGTCTCCCTGCGCCTCTGTTGAGCTTGAGCTGAGTTGTCCTGCACCCACCGTGGGGCTGGCAGGAGCGGCAAGAGCACAGTGCACACGGCTTCCCTCCCAGGCGATCTCAAAGGGGAAACTGAGGCAGGGAAGCAACTTGGCCCCGGTCCTGCTGGGAGCTGGCGGTTGAGCTGACAGCCCCGATTCCCAGCCCCCTGCAATGCGCGCTCAGCGATGCAGCTCCCGACAGCAGGAAGGGTGCGGGCACCCCATCACAGACCTCGCTCTTCTCCCTGCACCCCGATTCTTGACCCTTCCCTGCCTGGTCCCCACGCTAATCCTCACCCCATCGCAGCCCTTCGCTGCTGCCAGCCACCACTTCCCAGCTCCTCCTCAAGGAGATCTAGGCACCTAACTCCCAGGGAAATCAGAGGTGCCTAAACCCCTTGGACAAGCTGGGCCAGAGGCTTTGCCGGGCTCTCCTGGTGGAGCCTTGTCCCAGCTTCCCAGGGACTGTTGACAGAGTCCTTCCTCTCTTTGTGTTTCCCCTCCCAGCCGTCGGCCGGGGGCGACTGTAAGCTCCTGGGGGCAGGGACTGGGTCTCCCAATGTGCACGTACAGCACCTAACACAGCGGGGCCCTGCCCTTAGTCGGGCCCTCTAGGCGCTTCAGTAATGTGCTATTCATTACGGGGCCTCTCTGCTGCCTTGCCAGCAGAGCTCCATGGACCCTCGAGCGTGGCCCCACACGGGCCGGTGTGCCACGTAGCATGAGCTCTCGCCACAGCTCTCGACACGGGACCCTTCAGGAGACTCTGGGCTGTGCGCCGCGGTGCTGGCCGCGGGGGAGGAGAAATTCCTTCCTGACCCCAGCCAGCAGGCAGCTCACAACCTGAAACATGAAGGTTGAGCGCCCCCGTTGCTGTGTCACGAAGGGGGACAGAGAGGCCAGGCTGCCTTTCCAGCACGGCCCCCTCTGCCCTCAGAGGGATCTGGGAGGGAGGACAGCCCCTCCGTTCCTTTTCCCCAGACATGCAAGGACCAGTTCCCAGCGTGCCGGGGCCAAGCATCCCCACCGGCTAGCAAGGCCCGGCGTGTGTGCAGGGTGCAGCCGCGCCATGGGCAGCACTTGGGGGCTTCTGGAGGGGCAGGGTGGCGAGGGAGAGGCCCCCGCCCTGTTTGTTTATAGCAATAACCCGGCAACGTTTAGCCGGGGGGGCGGGAGGATGAGGTGGCGGGCACGCCCTGCTGCCTCTGCCAGCTGGGGAGGAATGCAGTCGGGTCGCCAATTCCTGCCTGGCTGAGGGTGTTGCCTGCTCTGCCGAAACCTGGGGAGTTGTCTGCTCGGCACGGCGAGCGGCAGTTCAGCGGGGCCTTGGTCCCAGCCCGTGCGGCTTTCCGGGGCCGGCCCGGTGACTCCTGGGAAGTGGGGGTGATGCCATGTGTGCGGGGGGGGGGGAGGTTACTTAGACTGGGCACCTCTTCCAGCCAGGGAGGGAAAGGGTCTCTTCCAGCTTGGCCTTAGGCTGCTGGACAGGTACGTAGCCCCACTGGCCAGCCTGCCAGAGCATCCCTGAAGGGCTCCCAACAGAACTAAGGAGCTGGCTTCTTAGCACCCCTGCCCCACCCTCCTGCTGTTAGGAGCTAGTAAGGACTCACCTCCATTCACAGGGGTTTCTTGCTGCGTTTTGTGGGGCTTGGCTACTCCTGATCTTATGGGCGAGATGCAGAGATAAGAGACGTCCCTTGGAATAAGGGGCTGGGAACCCGTATCCCCATCTCCCTCCCTTCCCTGGGAGATCCTGGGCCGGGACCCTGCTTTGCACTCCAGCTACCTCCCCCAGGGCCCCTTCCCTGGCAGACAGCTAGACCCTGGGATGGCGTCACATGCCAGTGTGAACCTGTGTGGCTGGAGTGACTCCGGATTCACACTGGGGCACTCTCGTGGGGCAGGAGGGATGACAGGAACAAGGGTGAGTGTGTGAGGCCTGTGAATCACAAGTCGCCTGGCAGAAGTCCTGGAGGGCAGCGGGGCTGGGGGGGGGGGGCATCAGAGCCAGATCCAGCCTGAAAGATGCCGATTGCTTTGCCCCCCCCTCCCCCCCGGGAGTGGGGGCCCGGATTCCCAGTCCACAGACAGCCCTGGTGCAAGGGGCACTGGGAAGAGGCCCCGCCAGCAGGGAAACCTCCCTCGCCCGGGAAGGGTTAATCCAGAGCAGGCAGCTTATACAAGCGCCTTGGTAAGTGATATTAGAGCCGAAAGTGTGTCAGTGGGACCGCAGGATTTAATGCGCGTGGCCCACGCCTGACAGACAGGCCCAGGGACCAACCGCGGCCAGCACCGAGTCCACAAACAAGCCACTGGGCCCAGTGGGCGCGGGCCGGGGCCGGCAGGTGTTGTCAGCGTTCCGTTTAGCTCAGGCTGGTTATATAACCTGGGCGGTTTCAGGCAGGCGGTGCCAACGGGCCGGGGAGTCGGGCACTGGCGGGGGAGGGAGGAGCGCACGCCGTGGCCGGGACATTTTAATTACTGGCTGGCTTTGGGGTTTTCCGTGTGAACCCTTTCCTCCCCGCCAGCAGCCGCTGGGGATCTCGCCAGGAATGGGGCGGGTCCGGCCGGCCTGTAAACACCTCGTTAAACACCAGGATTGTTCAGCGCGTCAACGCGCCAGCAACTGGGGGCTAGGAAGAGTCTCCCTGGTCCCCCATCCCTAAGAGCATTGGGATCAGTGACTCCTCCGCGCCCCCCGCAGGCAGGGCTCTCTTCCCTGTGGTGCAAGGGGAACTGAGGCACAGAGCGGCTCAGGCGCAGCTCCTCGGTGGTGTTTAGGCCCCTACTGCTTAGAGGATCTGGGTCTAAGTGACTTTCCCAAGGTTACACAAGCCGTCTGTTGCAGAGCAGGCAACTGACTCCGTCTCTTTGTAACCCACAGATTCCCTCCTTGCCCAGCTAGGTGGGGAGCATGCTGGCCTGGGACTCGAGTGGGGTGCAGCCCTTGATCTCAGCTCCCCAGCTATACCTCGCAGGGAGCTGGAAAGGGAGGGTTCAATCCGTCCCAGAGGTGCTCAAATAGTAGAGCGGTGAAGGTCAAGTGAGCCCCTTGCTGGATAGCCCCGGGGGCCTGAATATCTGTCCTCTGGCTAAGGCCAGGCAGCTCGCTCCGTGCAGGGATCAGTTTGCGTTCCCTGATGTCCTGCTCCAATGACTCCATGTTCATCAGCAACAGAAAACAGCCCGGGAACCCACACATGCCCAGCCTGTGGCCTCTGGCTTCCAGCCCACGGGAGACCTGCCCCTTCGCTTCACACAGTGTATAAAGAGATGGTGTTGCCTAGGGGTTAGCGCCGGCAATGCATTGCCATTGGTCTTGGGTGTGTCACATGACCTCATGCTGTTTGCCCATGTGTCGCGCAAGGGGCAGAGCTGGGAGGGCAGCTGGGGGCTGGGCACCACCTCCTGCTCCGCGTTCAATAAAGCCCTTTGATTGAGCCAGTCAATTTGAGCCGATTTATCCAGCTGCCACGGCTCTCGCACTCTAGGGCACGTTTCTCATTCCGATGAAGCCAGGGGGCTAGAACAGGGAACTCAACCCAGCTCTCCTGCGCCCTACCCACTAGGCTGTCTTGCCTCGGTGGGCTTCTTGCCTCCGTATAGCAGCAGCACTGAGGTGGTGTCCGACACTGCAGCGCTGTGTATGGGGCCACACGCCCTGTCTCCATGCAATGCCTTCTCTTCCCTGAACTTTGCCACATGCCTCTGCTGATTTGAAAGCAAAGAGCCAGGGAAGGGGTACAGGGAGGAGAGGAAAAGACCAAAGAACAATCCCCCTCTATGCTTCATTAGGGGACAAGACCTGACAACCCGAAAGGGGCTCCTGCCATCCCGGATCGGGCCCCTTTGTCATGCTAACCTCCCCCACGCCTGCCGTGCCAGCAGCAGAACTGATGTTGGAGGGAAGTTGCGTTTGATATTTACACTAACGATGATCCCTTTCCTTTCCAAGAAGTCACCAGCTCCAGCTGTTTAATTCCTTCCTTTTTTGTTTACTCTCCGTTGTGAGCTAACAGGCTTCAGGGGGTGGCTGGAAGGAGTTTTGCTCTGGATTGCATTAAACTGATTCAGCAGCACATTACAAACAGGGCAGCAATTAAAGGCCATTTTCACGTTCAAGCGCCACGAAGTTTGAATTAAGGCGGTATCTCTGCAGCGGCTGCCAAAGAAGCGTAGCTCGTTAGATTGTCCATGTTTGTACAGCACCTAGCGCCAGAGGACTGCATTAGACCTGAAGAAGCTTCTGTAATACAGAGATGTGATTGTTTTTTCTTCCTGGCCACTCAAAAGGTAAAAAACTCTCAGCTACAATTCAAATTTGAAAACAGATTGGAAGTCTGAAAATGTGTGATTCCCTCCGTAACCTTAACTCTGCCCTGGTGCGTCCGCCCTGTGTCTTCCGAGAAGCAGACTGTTCACAGATCTTTTTGGACAATCTTGCTTCTTGAAGTGCGTTCAGAGTCCGATGTGCTGCAAAGACGGGAGCATAGGCCCGTACACAGCTCTGCACAGCTCTATTCATGCACATTTGTAACCGCAGTACCGGCAATGGGCCGTATCACGGATCCGCGTATCCCTGTGCGGTCGCCAGTGTCTCCATGGCGTGGGGGCTGTGATGTCACAGGCTGGGCAGGCTGGCCTCTCTTGCTGTGGCTGGGTTTCTGGTCAGGCCATCACCTGCATTTAGAAGGTAAATGATCTGTCCGCTTCAGCTTGGCAGGGCGGGGGTTGGGTTTTGGCTTGGCTTACGTTGGACCCTGGAGGTACCGAACCTGCCAAGCTGGGCACAGTGGCAGACGTGGGCTGAGGATCCCTTTTGGAAGCAAGCTCTGTGACCTTCCGGCTGACCTGCCAGTGGGGCAGGGCCAGGCCTGGAGGAAGAGAAGAGGCAGAAGGGAATGAAATGCTCCCACAATAGCTCAGATGTGATGTGCACCCAGCCCCTCGGCTGCTACCCAGCTTGTTCCTCCTACAATTGTAACCACCCCTGAGCAGATGTGAACCTGGGAGCCCGGAGTTGCTACAGCTTGAGCTAAGAAGCCAACTGGCTTTCAACTTAGGCTGTAGGGCTCCCTTGTTCTGTCTCTCGCTGTAAGTGGTCTCAGTGCCTCTACATGGGACAGTGAGCCCCAGTAGGTGTGTGGGTTACACGAGCCCCCCCCCCGGGGACAGCGAGCCCCCCAGCTGGAGCCCTGGAGCCCCACGTGTCTCATCTGCCAGCCTGACTGACAACGGCTCTTGTAACCCCTTCCACTGGGAGGGGCCCTTGCTCCGGCCCCAGCTGGGCCCAGGGTTCTCTTCCCGGTCTCTCACCTCGGTCCTCAGACTGGCTCGATTCCTTTGGCATTGTTGGTGGGGGGGCTGCACCCCCTTTCCATGGGGCGAGGTCTGGAGCGAGGCTCCAATCTGCGGCAGTCCCGTCACACTGTACTTGTGCTCTTGCTGGGGTGGGCCAAGGGTAGGGCTGCCAGATGGTTTCAACAAAAATCCCGGACACACTTGACATGACGTCACAATCGACATCCCGTCTGATCTAGAACACACCGGGCAGTTCTATTGTCTCCATTTGTTTCCTGAACAGAAAGCTCTAATACTGGACTGTCCAGTTCAAAACCGGACACCTGGTCACCCTCGCCAAGGGCTCCTGCCCCGCCCAACTCCCACCCCTCACCCAAGGAAGAGGCGTGCATTACCACACACACACACACACACACACGTGTACACACAGCAACATGCGCGCACACACAATTGCATGTACACACACAAAGGCATGCACTAACATGTGCACACACATACACAAATGTATACACACAAACACATGGACAAATGTGTGCGCACACACACACACACATATGCAAATATACCCACACATGCAAGTAAACACACAAACTCACATGCAAACACACCCACACATGCATGTGCACACACAAATGCAGGCGCCCACAGACCAATGTGTGTGCACACACACACAAATGCACACACACAAACCCATGGACAAATGCATGCACACACACACATGCACATACACAAACACACATACCCACGCGTGCACACATGCACATGGAAAGAAATCCTTCTGGTCACTGGAAATCCCAGGCCACTGCCCTGGGAAGATGAGAATCGGGGACCAGCTGATAGAAGCATTGCATGCGGGGAATGGGGACCCCCTGTGGGAAATGAGCAGAGGGTACAGAATGGATCCCGCTGGAGTGCTGTGTTATCTTTGCTTAGTGCTGGCCTCAGAGAGGCAGTGCGGCCTGATGAGCGGAACACTACACAGGGGAGACCCGGGGTCTAGTGCTAGCTCTGCGACTAGCCTGCTGGGGGAACTTGGGCAAGTCATTCTGCCACTCTGTGCCTCAGTTTCCCCCTCTGTGACATGGGGACAAAGATACTCGGAGGCTCCCTGTGGAAGGCGCTTTCAGAGCCACTGATGGGAAAAGCCAGGGGTTCGTATAATAAGCCAGGAAACGACAGGGCCTGCATAGACCCCTCCCTGTGCTGCTCCATGCCAGGGTGTCCCGACCATTGGAGTCTCTGGAGCGTCCTGTCAGCACGGGGGCGAAAGGGCCGGGTGACTGCAAAGGGCTCTGCCGTCCCGGACAGGCCCGCCAGCCGGTGAGAGCTGAGCTTAGAAGGGGCAGCATAACACTGGGCTGGAGGGTGCTAAGGATGCCGCCGTGACTCAGGCATGGGCCAGCGACTCCGGAGAGCTGGGCTCAGGGCCTGGCACCTTGGGTAGGTCACCTGACTTTTCTGAGGGAAAAGATCATTCTCCCCATACTGCGACTGCAAGGGGGATTCTCCTCCGGCTAATTACAGCAAGAGCGGTAGCGCGGGGCTTCTGTGCCAGGGCCCCTGCCCCTGGGGCTTTACATCACTGCAGCTCCGCACACATGAGGGGAGCGTCCTCTAGTGGTGACAGCGGGTGAGAGGCAGGTCAGATTCCCGGGGCCCATTTCCTCTGCTGAGATTGGAGGCCCTGGCTGCAAGTGAGCGTGTGCCTCAGTTTCCCCTCCATCGATGGTTGCGTGGTGGCGATGGCGGAGAAGAGGTCCCGTGCGGGGTGAATATTTGGCTTGTTGTTGTTGGACTGTATTAGCACAGAACAGAGCTGCAATCCACAGTTGCACGATGCTCTCCTCCCTCCCTCCCTCCGTACACACCCTTCCGCCCACGCAACGCCTACTGTTTATAACACGCACATCACCCTGGTGTCTCGCCATCTCCCCAACCCCCGTTCTGCTTCTTTGCCTGCAGTGCTCCCCCATTTCTGTGCCCCCGGGCTTCCTTCTTGGACTCCCGTCTACCCCCCCTTGACTAGCTAAACCTCCAGGCGCAAATATCACAGCCATTTGACAGATGGGGGAAAATGAGGCACAGGGGGTATGACTTGACCAAGGATGCCCAGTGAGTCGGTAGCAGAGTCAGGAACAGAGCCCCAGAGTCTATTCTACACACATATACTCAGCCAGAGCGAAGGAGGTAGCTGACTGTGGGACCCTCTAACATCTGTGTTTGGGCCCCAACTTTCTCCCGGAGGCTGGTCTCTAGTAGTGGAGGGGAAGCCCGGGGGTCAGCAGGGTGGTGGCTCCAGCACCCCTTGAGCGTGTCGCAAGTGGGCCACCGGAGCAGACACAAATTGAGGCTCACGTGGCTCGTGGCAACTTTTCTGGGGGGCGTCCCAGCACTGGGCAGCAGCAGCCGGGCGCCACTTACTGTCGATCTCTTTCCCCGCTGCCTGCCGGTGACCCCGGAGAGCCACGGAGCTGAGTCACTTCCTCTCCGGGGGTCAGGCAGGAATTCCAGAGCCCCCCGGCAGGACGCTGGACTGGCCACAGGGTCCCGGGCAGCTGGTGGGGGATGCTGGAATGAGCCCTTGCAAACAGCATAATCGGGCTCCAGGGCCTAGTGCAGGGGAAGGGGCCTGGGAGGCAGGGCTGTAGCAGGGAGTGCTGCCTAGTGGTTAAAGTTCAGGGCTCTGCCACCGAGTGACTCCATGTTTTCCTACCTGTCAATTGGGGCTCAGACCTGCCTTGCCGGGGGCAGGGCCATGTGAGAGAATGAACTCACGCTAGAGCTCATGGATTCTGAGCATTTCTCAGGCGTCCCTTCGGGCTCCCTGGCCAGCTCCTTCCAAGTGAGGATTTGGGCTTGAAGAGAACACCTAGGCCCAGAAATCAGGGACGTGGGACTAGACTCAAGTGACGCGGGCGTGGGGGGACCTGGCCCAGCATGCCGTAGGAGAAGGGGGAAGGGAACAGCTGTCGGAAACGGGACCAGGGAGAAAAGAGCCTGTTCCCTATAGAAGTGCCTCGGAAGGGACCCAGCCTGCCCAGGCCATGCTGTGTCTCACTGCTCTCCCCATGGCGCCTCTTGCAATACAACAGACACTTTACACCGGTCCCCCGGGCATGCCCTCGCGACTAGGGAGGGCTGCCTAGTGGTTTGAGCAGGGTGGGGGTAGAGAATGGGCCTTGCGAGCAGGACTTCTAGGCTCTGTTCTGGACTCTGCTACCGACTCACTGGGTATCCTTGGTCAAGTCATATCCCCGTGCCTCAGTTTTCCCCAGCTATCAAATGGGTGAGGTATTAGCTCCTGGAGGTTTAGCTAGTAATGAATGAGGGTCCAGGGGGATGGTCGCTACAGAGGGAGGGCTTAAAACCCCACTTGACCTGCAGGAAGCAGAGTCTTTCTACAGGAACTCAGTGCTACTCAATGGAATTCACTGTGCAGGTCAGGAATTCCCTGTCTGGACAAGGGAAGTTTTAGGACTCCTGTGTGTGTAGAGAAGGACACAGTGTTCTCATTCCAGGGTGCAGAGGTGAGGGGGGGTCAGTACTGGGAGTACCCCTTCCTCTAATCACATGCAAGAACTCTGCAATCCCACCATGCAGGCCTTAGGACCAGTAGCTGGTGATTAGGAAGGCAGTGTGGTCTAGTGGATGGAGCCCTGGGCAGACACATGGGTTCTGTTCCAGACTCTGCCTGCTGCCTGACCTTGGGCAAGTCACTGCCCCTTCATGCCTCAGTTTCTCCATCTGTAGCATGGGGATAATGCTACTGAGGGCTTTGAGATCTCATGATGGAAAGCCCTCCAAACTCGGTCTTAGCTACTCTCCCTGCACCAGGGAGATACAGACGCAGGGCAACTGGCGGCACAGTCTGCCACAGCCTCTTTGCCTTTCACCTCGGGTGGAAGGTGGGGACTGGACCAGGTGGGGCAGCTTCAGCAAGCGATCAGCCCCCTGCTTCTATAACCCCGGCTGATGTCCTGCATGTAGGACCCCACCGAGCGGCTGCCGACCCCTCTGTATCGCCCTCTTGGGGCAGTGGTGCCGTGTGCTGGGAGGGTAGCGTGATGCTGATCTAACCCAGCCTTAGCGAGCAACTGAAAACTCCCCTTCCCCCAAAGACAAAGAGCCGCCCCCCAGACTGAGAAGTAAAACCAGCACCAAAGGTCCATCTCGCCCAGTGTCTGGTCTCCCGCCAGTGGCCAGTGCCAGGTGCCCCAGAGGGAGTGAAGCGAACAGGGAACCATCTAGCGATCCCTCCCGTCATCCATTGTCAGCCTCTGACAAACATAGGCTAGGGACACCATTCTTGCCCATCCTGGCTAATAGCCATTGATGGACCTAACCTCCATGAATGTGTCTAGTTCTTTTTTGAACCCTGTTAAAGTCCTGGTCTTCACAACATCCTCTGGCAAGGAGTTCCACAGGTTGACTGTGCATTTTATGAAGAAGTATTTCCTTTTGTTTGTTTTAAACCTGCCACCTATTCATTTCATTTGGTGACTCCTAGTTCTTGTGTTATGGGAACAACTTTTCCTTATGCACTTTTTCCACACCAGCCATGATTGTATAGACCTCTACCATATCCCCCCTTAGTCTCCTCTTTTCCAAGCTGAAAAGTCCCAGTTTTATTAATCTCTCCTCATATGGCAGCCATTCCAAACCCCGAATCATTTTTGTGGCCCTTCTTCCAATGCCAAGATACCTTTTTTTGAGATGAGGCAACCACATCTGCACACATCTGCCACGTCTAGTGCCACCCCCAGTGCCACATCTGCCCACATTGCCAGTGGCCCAGCTGCTGGGTGAAAAGAGGACAGGCCATGGCTGGTACCACCTGGAGATGTGGTCCGGTGAGTTTCAGCTGACCTTGATGAGGCCAGTCCTTGGACGAGACCTCCAAGGAGCATACAGTTGGCATGCTCTCCCTGTGTGAAAGCTGCTCCCTGTCCCCAGGAGGGATTAGGAGTCACTATGCCACTAGGGGAGCTGCCTTGTGGATGAGACATAAAACCTTGTCCTCCTTACAGGCAGGATGGCTGCTTTTGTTCCACCCCAGAGGCAGCTGCATGTCATCAGTGGAAAGAGGAATCCCTAGCTAGAGCATCAGACTTTTCAGGGGTGCCGAGCCCCTGCAGCTCCTGTTGACTTTAAGTGGACTGGGGTGTGCTCAGCACCTCTGAAAACCAGGCTTCCAGTTTTGGGGTCCTCTAAAAGGAAAGGTGCTGTAAAAACACAGGGGAGATGGGGAAGAACAAAGAGCTACACAAAATCAATATGAATTATAGCAATAAAGGTGGCAATTTCCCTAGTGCCATTCCTCTCCATGGGCCTGGGATAACAATACCCAGCGCCGGACCCACCACTGAAATGCAGCCACCTCTGGAGTGCAGCACAGCAGCTGTTTACCAGCTCCACCCAACACCAGGCAACAGCTGGTAAAGACGAATCCCCTGGAAATGCTGAGGGGGATGCAGGGAGGCAGAACAGAATTACCCCGCCAGGGGATTTGACCAGGATAGAGGAGAAGCCAAAAGCAGCCTGGGATCTGGACTGACCCGGGGTGACCAGGACCTTGGTTTTAAGTCTGGCAAGAGGTGGCGGCACAGCGCCCCCTAATGCCACAACTGGGTTTTGAGTCCGCAGCAATTTAATAGGCAAGGCCTGATCGGAGCCCCGCGTAGTTTCCACAGATCATGTAACAGCCTGCCAGAGATGCCCAGGGCTGCCTGGGTGAGGGGCTGGAGATCAGCCCCCAGGTATGGGACAGCCTGGACACCACGGAGGGAAGAGGATGAAGCCTGCTAGCTGCTCTGCGCAAGCCGAGCAGGGACTGGCTGCTGAGTCCTGCCCCGGGCTGATGGAGCAGAAGCAGGGAAGTGCCAGAGGGGGGCAAGGCTGTTTTCCAGACCGGGCCCAAGCAGCTGCCTGCTCCAGAGAGGGGGCTGCGAGCAGACCCCTTATAGTCAGTCTCCAAGGGCAGAAGGGACCACTGGGATCAACAGCTCTGCCCTCCGGCGTCACAGGCCCTAGGGTGCCCCTGGATTACGTCCTGTGTGAACATCTTGCAGAGATGCTGCCAGGTCTGCAGGGACGGTGAATCCGTGGGAACCCTGCAGCAGCCACAGGGAAAAGGGGTTTCCATGTTGTTGCATGGGGCTTTCGCAACAGGGGGTCTTTCAAGGGGCTGGTTCCAGAGGCCAGGAATACCCTGGATCCTGCCCCAAGACAGCAGAGAGCACCACTCTAGGGTAATCCGCCCCCAGGTTTGCATCCCCTTCTAACCTGAGGCTCAGTTGTGCCACCTGGGACAGCTGCAAGCAAGCTATGGACTGGATTTCTCTTTGCACTCCCCTGGAATGGATCCTTTCTCTGCCAGGCCTTTGAGCTGTAAAACCAAGGTCCCCTCCCCACTATAGTGGCTCAAGATCCCCTGGCTCTTTGTGCTAGAGACAGTCCCGTGGTTACGGCCAGATGCCAGATTGGCTCATTCCATTTAGTCTTCCTCCTGAAATGTCCTATGGTGGAATCCGTGTGTTTCTGTCTTAACCCGGTGCTGTGCATTGTTATACAGCTGCCACGTGCTACCCCAGAGGTGGCTGCATTGCAGAGCTGGGTAAAGAGATTGCTGTTGGAGTGGCATGGAAAGCATTCAGAGATCCCACGAGCACTCCAGGAACAGAGAGTCTTGCTTTGGGCTGAAGAGCATTTGCAGAGAAGTTTATTCCCAGGCACGGGGCACTTTGAAGGCAGCATCCTCTCCACACACAGCTGTTCCCTGCTTGGAGCTAATGAAAAGCCGGGTTATTATGCAGCTGTTAATCAGGCTCTGATAAGCCCATCTGGAGGCCTGTTCCTGTCCCCTCTCCCTGTGCCCCTGGGCATGGGTGTTTGCCAAGACAGAGCTGTATGAGAGGAATGTTTCCAACCCCACCTGCCCCCATGCACCTCATCCCGGGGTGTTCCTCACTCTGGTAGTACTGGGGCCAGGGGAACCCATATATGCCCCCACCCCAGCACACAGACAAGCTGTAGACAGGCCTAGCCCAGCCCAGGGACACACCGAGTCCCACCCTGGTGGGAATCCATTGAGTGTACTTTGGACTTAACACCTGCGTGGTCAGAACCTGGCCCTTTCATTCTATCCCAGGGGGCTCTAACCACTAGACCAGCAAACCGGCAGAGGCGGCATGAAAGGCGCCGCCCACCTGAACACCAACCGTGCCCCAGGACACGAGGGGCGCAGAGGGAGAGGGCGCGAGGGGTCATTCGAGGCAGTGCGAGGACCATGCCAGCGGGCAGTGCCCTCCAGGACTTACACTCAGCAATCCCATTCCGTGGTGCAGAGTCCAGGCCGGGCTTTAGGGCTGCCCTAGGTGGCACAGCTCGCCAGCTGGAGGGTCTGTCTGTCCAGCCTCAGAGACTTTAAGGTCAGAAGGGGCCATTGTGACCCAGGAGTCTGAGCTGCACGTCGGCGGCCACAGCCTCCCCGCCCTGCCCGTAGCCGCGTGGGCTTCCAACGGGAGGAGGTCCGGGCTTTGCAGGAGCCCACCTGCCGGGCCCGCTGCCGGGGCCTGGTGGTTGTGGGGGAGCCAGTCTGGGCCCAGGCAGGTTCTGGAGGGGTGGGTGTTGGAGCCCAGGGGTGGGGGGTATTTGTGCAGGCTGCTGAGGGTGAGGGACCTTCCCTGCACCTGCCTGCTCAGCTGTAAGCCGGGCCCGGAGCAGCGTTTCACTGCCACCTCCTGGGCAGGCTGGGAACTGCAGCCCCTTCCCCGTTCTGAGTCCACACTGGCAAGGGTCCTTAGCTCAATTCATGGCTGTTTTGGGGGACATAAGATGCAAATGTCCAGGCTCCATTTCAATCCTGCTCTGGGGCAGGGCTGGGAGAGGGGTTCAGGTGCAGAGAGGACAACCCAGCCCCTCTCACCGCAGCAGCTTGGGGCCAGGTGAGAGGCCTCTCCATGGCTGCTGCAGCTCCAGCATGCACAGCCAGGGGAGGGGGACATGCCCCCTGGCTGGGGCAGGTCCAGGTTCATCTGCCCCCTGCGCTCCCCAGCCAGAGTGAGGAATGGAGCAACCTGGGCACTTTCCCCTCCCTAAGGAAGGAGCACAGCCAGCAACGTCCCGGTACGAAGGAGGTGAGGGGAGCTGCAGCCCCCACCTTCCTCCCTAAAGAGCACCTGGGAGTGGAAGGCTCGAGTCTGGGGCAGTCCCGTACGGGGGGGGGGAGGTGCTCTCAGCCAGCCCCTTTCCCCTGCCTAGTGACTCTGTCTCTTTTCTGTGTGGTTTTACGAGCCGCAATCCCATTCCAGGCACTTCCCATTGTCCTGGCACAACCAAACCCAGACCTTGCTTTTGGAAGCTGCTTCCTGAATGTGGCGGTCCTGGCTCTTACCTTTTGGAGGAGTTCTTGGATGGACAGACGGACAGACAGACAGACAGACACTCGCTCAAATATGCAATAGACGGGCAGTAGCTCTGGTTCGGGATCCCCTTCAGTCCCTGCCGCCGAGAGCCCCACCCAAGATCCTGCAATGCTTGCACCTCCGTCCCAGAGGGGGCAGCTCAGCACGTCCAGGCTGGGGGTGCAGGGGCTGCCCAAGGCTCTGGGAGGCTGGACCCAGCCTGGCAATGCCGTTGCAAGAAAAGCAAATGCAGGCATAGGCGGCATGAGCAGAGGCAGCGCGGGCGAGCCCCAGGAGGTGATAGAACCGTCCTGCTCCTCCCTGCGTAGGCCTTGGCGGGGGCGCTGTGCACAGTTCAGGTCCCCAATGTATAGAAAGCCCCCTCCCCTCCTGCCAGGACTACACACCCCCACTCTGCGCCTGTACCCTGCCTCCCGTCCAGCCTTGACACCACCCCCAACCTGCTCCTGCACCCTGCCTCCCATCAGACCCCTCATCCCCAACCTGCTCCTGCACCCTCCCTCCTACCCAGACCCCTCACCCCACTCCTGCTTCCCGGCAGGCCCCTCCCACACAATGAACTCCTCATTCTTGGCCAACCCCAGAGCATAGGGGAACCCCCCTAGGTCTGGTGTGTGAGGGGAATGTGGGGAGTGTCTTTCTGCTTCTCGGTCAGGTTTTTTTTCCTCACTTGTGCGCAGCCCCCGACTGATTTTTCTGTGGGTCAGAGGCCCCCGGTCCAAAAAAGGTCCCCCACCGCTGGCTTAGACACAACAAACCCCACATCTCAGCAGGGGTCTAGCCTAGACAAGCCTTGTGGTCCTGTCTAACTAACAGGTACTACGGGTCGCGGAGGTGGCTGCAGGGCAGTCCTTAGGGAGGCTCCATGCAGGCTGGGAGCTTGAACCTGCGTCCTTCTGTGCAACCCCAGTGCAGCCTCCCCGCTGTCCAGGATTGGGGCCGTACTGTGACGGGCACTGGCTGCGGGGGGCTGGTGCAGAGACTGTCCCCGCCATGCGTGATGCGAGCGCTCCTGAAGCGAGACGTGTCCGTGAAGAGATACATAGATCCGGGGCAGTACACGGCGCTCACTTAGCAACCTGAGTGCTTCACAGAGCCTTTTCTCCTCTGTGTTAACGGAGGCCTTGATGTGCCAGCTCTGCCAGCCGGGCACCGTCCCCCAGCGCTGAAATCCACCGTAAAATAGCCTGTTTGGGGGCATTAAACCCCCTTGTCCTCACCATGGTCTGTCCAGTGGTCAGGCACTAGCCAGACAGTTGGGGCCATTCTCTGCTCCGCCACCGAGTTCCTGCATGGCCTTGGTTAGGATACTTAGTCTCCCTGGGCCTCCATCCCCATCTGTAAAACAGGGATACTGGCCTGGCCCTGCCCTCAGAGGATAACTACAGCAAAGGTTATGAGGGGTATAAGAGGGGTGGGGTGTTTGAGCGCCACAGGCAGGCAGCCCCTGGGTGTGTAACTCACGCTAAGGCAGTGCAGCACTTTGTCTCCCTCTTGTCGGTGGAGCAGGTCTGGGTGTTTCTCATGGGCTTTTACAGCCAGAGGTTCCCCGGTTTGGTCCCTGCAGACCCGGGCAGGGCCGGGGCATGGGATCCGCGCAGGCAGAGACATGGCCCTTTTGGGTGCTCAGATCTATGCGAGACCGTAAGTGCCACCAGCGCAGGTACAAAGTCCTTCAGCTGCCCCTCTCAACAGCGGGAGCAAGGAAGAGGAAAACCCAGAGGGGATCCCGTGGCTGCTAGGCGGGATCTTGCGGTGCTGGGAGCAAGGCTGGGGTGAGAGCGGCTGCTTGCTGAATTCGTTTGCCAGGGCTCGCTTCGGAGGGTTGATCTACTCCTTGGAGCCCCCGCATGGCAGCTCGGGGTCCTGCTCCCAGCTCCATCCCTGGCCTGCTGAGTGACCTTGGGCAAGTCACGGCACTACCCTGTGCCTCAGTTTCCCCTGTCAAATGGGGATGGTGATCCCCCCCTCCCAGAAGGTTTCATTCCTGTCTGTAAAGCGTTGTGAGATCCCTGTCTCCACAGACAGGCCGAGCGTCTTCTCTGCTTTGCTCCCAAGAAAGAGAAGCTGCGATTAACTGGCCGGGCATTGTCTGTTTTGTCCCCTTCCCTGCTGCAGCCCAGATCGAAGTGATCCCGTGTAAGATCTGCGGCGACAAGTCTTCGGGGATTCACTATGGCGTCATCACCTGCGAAGGCTGCAAGGTGAGCAACGGGCTGTGGCTGCCCCAGGCAGGTGTCATGAGCTTGGCATCCTCAGCCCGGTGAGCCAGGGGTCCCTTTACAGACCTCTGTGGCACAAGCCCACTGCTTGACAGATCCCAGACCCCGGGTGGGGCTTCCTACGCCAGCGAGACGCCCCCCTCCTCCCCTGGACACTCCCAGAGGAGCGTAGCTGGGCAGGAGAGGGACTCACTGGTTGAGCGACCTGGGGACTGAGGGGCCCCCCCGTCTCTGGTCACTAGCACAGAGGCTGGCCTAGTGCCCCCCCTCACCCTTCAGCTCTGCCCTGGGGCTGGCGTTGCTCCTCCCCTGTGCTGGTCCCCTCCTCCTGCCACTCCGGCCCCGTGGGGAACCCCCTGCCCCCATTTTGAACCAGCCTCCTTCCCCCGCAGGGCTTCTTCCGGAGAAGCCAGCAGAACAACGCCAGCTACTCCTGCTCGCGCCAGAGAAACTGCCTGATCGACCGGACCAACCGGAACCGGTGCCAGCACTGCCGCCTGCAGAAATGCCTGGCGCTGGGCATGTCACGGGATGGTGAGTCTGCTCCCAAGGCCGGAGGGGCACACGGGGCTGGGCTGCCCGTGGGGAGGAGCCCTGCTCTAGGAATAGGGCTGGGAGCCAGGGCTTTGTCAGGGACCTTGAGCAAGTCCCGGTCAGTTTCAGCTGTAAGCTCCCAATGTGGCCCTGATGCCAGCTGGGACCTGGGCTTGCTGCTGCATTGCTAATGGCAGGAGGGGGAAATCCCATCCTTGGCATGTACCAAAACATACCCCCTCAGCCCCAGGGCCCAAAGGCATTGCCCGGCCCCCCTCCTGCTCCATTGGTCCTGCCCGGGGGCGGTGGAGTTGTGGTTAACCCTTCGCTTGCCACTGCGCCCCCGTCCCGGCGCCCAAGCTCACTGGCCCCGCTTCCTTCTCCCCAGCGGTGAAGTTCGGCCGCATGTCCAAGAAGCAGCGGGACAGCCTGTACGCCGAGGTGCAGAAGCACCAGCAGAGCCAGGAGCAGAACGGCACCGCCAAGGATGCCGCCGAGGCCCTGGCGCGGGTCTATCCCACCAGCGTGAGCAGCGGCGTCTCGGACCTGGACGACATCTCCCCGCTCTCGGACGGGCTCCTCTTCGACTTCCCCCTCACCCCCGACGGGGGCAGCACCTACTACAACCTGGACCTCCTGACCTCGGCCCAGCCCTCGCCCGACCAGTCCAGCATGGACCTCAGCGACGCCAAGCTCGCCAAGCAGGAGTCCATCTATGAGCTGATGCTGGAGCCCGGCGTCTTTGCCCACGGCCCCCTGGAGGGCAGCCAGCTCGCCTCGGACATATCCCTGCTCGAGATCGGTCAGTACCCGCCCCCGCAGCCCTCTGGCGTAAGACAGGGCATGTGCCGGATTTGGCAGGGCTCAGCCCGACCGCCCGGAGGTAGGGCCCGCCCCAGACCTTCAGCCTTCAAAGCAGCGGGGAACAGTAGTAGGCTATCATCTCTTGCGGGCCCGCCCCTAAACCAGGGGGGCGGGGCTACGTGCTGATAGCGGAAGATGAAGTGGGGACTCCCAGTCTCTGGTCCTACTCTCTGCTGCAGCCTCCGGCCGTCCCCTCCCCATAAGTCTGGCACCCGCCCTCTCTAAAGTGCCCCCCTCTGGGAGTGTGTAGCCCCCACTACAAGGATGGAGGCTGGAGAAAAGGATTTAAGACTGGCCTGCAGCCCCTTGGCCCCCCAGCCTGTCGCTCTTTGGGGCACAGGGGACTATGGCAGGAACTGTCCTCTTCCAGTCCCACCAGAACTGATCATCAGCAGGAGGTAAACAGTCCCCCAAACTCTGCTCCTCGTGTCCTTGAGACCCACATCCATGCCCCACACCCTGCTAAGCTGCAGCCCAGCCCAGCCCCACTGATCAGCCAACTGCCTGAGTTCCAGCTTGCTCACAACCCAAAAATCCTGTGCCAACCCCCCAGGTAGCTGGGAACTCTGCAGCAAGGATAGACCCCGGAGCCTCAAGCTCTGAAAGCCCCTTGCACCTCAGCTAAGGAGAATCCCCACTGGCACTATAGGGCCTAGGACACACGGCGTGATCAGTTCTGACTCCACCCAGGAGAAGGCAGGGGCACATCTGGATATGTGACAGCTCATCACACTACATCCCTGGCTGAGAGGCCATGCTGGCAAGGCACCAGCAGCCCTGAGGCTGCCTACATGCTTCATTAGTCCCCCAGGATTCCCTGTCTGCAAGGAAGCCTGCCCGCCCCCCTGTAGGGGCCAAGGCCCTGCCCCCAGTCCCTGCGTCTCAGCAGTGCCCTGTGCTTGCTTCGGCAGACCGGATCGCTCAGAACGTGGTCAAGTCCCACCTGGAGACCTGCCAGTACACGGTGGAGGAGCTCAAGGGGCTAGCGTGGATGCTGTATACCCAGGAGGAGATTAGGAGCTTGCAGAACAAGGTAACGTCCCTTTGCTTCCTGCCAGCCCTCAGGTCTGTGCTACAGGCTGCCCTAGACACCCAACCCCCAGCACTAACCCGGGTCAGGGGGCGCCGATGGGAGCTCGTCCTGGGACACCCCCGACTCGGAGCCTGGCAGGGGGGTGGCGGGGCATTGGGGAGCGTCACTCACTAAGTCACTGCAACTGAGCACGCCCTGGGGCGAGGGACAGAACCCCACGGCCTGGAGCGGCAGGTGGGGGAGACTCCCCAGGCCACGTCCCATGGCACCTACCAGGTGTCCCAGACCATCACCTAGCCGGGCGGGATAGTGGAGACTGGGGTGAACCAGGCTGGGTCAGGAAGCCGCCTCCTAGCGCAGTGTTTCTCAACCAGTGGGATGAATACCCTTAGGGGTACTTCAGAGCAGTCTGGGGGGGCATCAACACAACTGAAAATTGGAGAAAATGGAATTTTTGTTTTACTTTTTACAGCGCTTTATTATTTTTGTACTTTTTACGCCCAAAAATGTCATTGCCTGCCCGGCTACGATTAAGTTGTTTAAACAAATGTGTTGCAATGGTAGAAAAAAATTGTGCGTGTTTGAAAACTGTAGGTACTGGGGGTACTTATCATGTTGTTGTTTTTTTAAAAAGGGTACTTTATTTTTTAAAAAAAGGTTGAGAAACACTGATCTAGAGCTCCAACATCTCAGCTAACACAGGGAGTGGGGGAGCCAGATCCCTCTAGGCTCCATAGTGTGAAACAGAGTTTGCAGGCAGCATGAAAAGCTGCCTTGAAGGGCTCAGGGAAGCCCGGTTGCAAGGGGGGGTTCACTCTGAAGTCTAATAATGGGCAATGCAAATGGCTGATCAAAGCAAGGAGGCGGAGCCAGCCGATCCCCTGCGCGTGGAGTCTCATGCTGGTGATGCGTGAGTGAAGCGTGGGCAGTGGGGGGAACGTGGCAGGGGACCATAGTCTCCCCCCCCCCCAGCCTTTGATTGGTTCCCAAAGGCTCAGCAGCAGAGGGGGGTTGTGGAATCTCCACCACTGGGGATATTTCAGAGCAGGTTGGACAGACACCTGTCAGGGATGATCTAGACGGTGCTTGGTCCGGCTGGGAGGGCCGGGACCGACTTGATGCCCTCTTGAGGTCCCTTCCAGTGCTAGGATACTGCCCTGGGTTTCAGTGGGAGTGGAGCACCATGGGGAGGCAGACGCATGGAGATTTGCAGCGGTGGTGCGCGCTCCGGGGTGTGGTGCACAGCCCCTGGGTGGCACCGTACACAAAGGAGCCTCCCAGCCCGGGCCCCTGGGCATTCAGGGAGGGCGACGTGCGGCGGGAGCCAGCTGCCCCTGACGTCCCCGTGTTGCGCCCCCAGAGCTGCGAGACCATGTGGCTGCAGTGCTCCCTGCAGCTCTCCAACGCCATCCAGTACGTGGTGGAGTTCGCCAAGCGCCTCGACGGCTTCCTGGAGCTCTGCCAGAACGACCAGATCCTCCTCCTCAAAGCAGGTGAGAGTGTGGGGAGATGCGCCCGCCCCGCCTGCCTGCCTGGCAGAGACACACGGGGACAGTCTGGCCCTGGCACGAGGGCCACGCAAACAGGACCTTCTGTGCCCCCATCAGAATCGGGGCCGGGAGTGGGCTGGGCGGGGTCGGGAGTTGATGCACGAGGCTCCCGGGCCGCATGGCGCCGGGCATGAGCGAGATTCTGATGCTGTGGTCTGTGGAGAAGCCCAGCTCCAGGGGCTGCTCGGATCCACCCCAGGACCGTTCCCAGAGTCAGGGATGGCGGAAACCTGCCTCCTCCCCACCGCGCTGTGGGCTGCGCCCCCTGGAGGCTCAGCCTGGGATTACAACAGGGGGGGCGACCACAGGCCCCTTCCTGGTTCTGCTCTAGGGATGTGAAGGTCCAGTCGACGAATCACGCCCCGCCCCCGCCTCTATCCGAAAGAGGCAGCAAGGGGGGGGGGTGAAGACGAGGGGGTGCTTTGAAACGCCACGGGGAGCACCAGGATCATACAGAGCCGCGACCGTGGCCTCAGAGGTCCTGCGCCCCATGGCGCCAGGCTGGGAATGCTCAGGGAGTAATAGGATCAGGATCAGCACAATCCCTTCCGCCCCCCAGCTCACTGAGCTTTCCCCATGCCCTGCCCCAGGCGTGGCCTGCCCTTTCCTGAAGGCCCTGCCTGTTGTGGCTGCTTTAGCGCCCAGCTCTGGAGATCAGCCCCCGCTGCGTTGGAGGGATGCAGATCCGGAGTTCTGGACCCAGGTCTGGTTTTCAACCCCTCCCTCTGCGCCCCACAAGTCTGGGGGCGCTGGGAGCTTGGGGAGCACCAGGTGCTTCTCCTTGCAGCTTCCAGCTCACCTAAGTATCCAAGGGCTTTTCAGATCCAGCTTCCCAACCCTTGGGGATCCCCCTTCTACCCTGACTGCTGGGCAAGAGACAGAAGGGAATGGTCCTGCCCTGCACTCCCAGGGGGACTGGATAAGTCTCTCCCCTTCCTGCTCCTAGAGGCCTGATCTTAGGCAGGGCTCCAGCACCTGCGCCTACGGCAGCCTTGCTAGTGTCTTTGCCCTTTGCAAGGAGTCAGAGTATTGCTAATGCTAATGCCAATTCAGCCAATGACATGTCCCAGCTCGGTGCCTCAGTTTCCCATTCTGAAAAATGGGTAGAACAGCCCGTCCCTGCCTCCCAGAGAGTGAAAGGTGCTCCTGGGCTTCTTGGGCTATAGTCAGCTCGGGGGATGAAATCAGATGAATCATTTTTGGTTTTGTGTCCCATTTCGAAGCCCCAACTCCGTTATTTTGTTTGTGTTGCGCTCTAGTGCCATACCAACACTCCGGGACAGGCTCAGACTGGGGATGTTAAATATTGGTTCATTGAACAGTCGATTAACCTCATGAATTCTTATCGGTTACTCGACTATTCTATAGTCCCCAGGGGTAGGGCTGGCAGCCAGTGCACTCTGGTCCCACTCCCAAGGAGCCCTCCGCCACTCCATGCTGCCGCCTCTGTATCAGAGGCAGCAGCGTGGGGTGCCAGGTGGGAGCTGGTCCGTGGAGGGAGTCAGTTTAAAAACCAGCTCCCCTCACAGACCGGCTGCCAGTTGCCCTGCACTGCTACCTCTGATAAAGAGGAAGCAATGCAGGGTGGCAGCAGCCCCTGTCCAGGGAGGGGTCTGAGTTCCTGGACCCAGCGTGAGTCAGAACTGAACTGGGCTGCCTGCCCACCTGGCTCCTAATAGACTTTAAATGCAGAGCAGCAGCAGGGGCAGGTCCCAGACCCGGCACAGGCCAGGACTGAGCTGCTAAAAAATGTTCTGGCCAGGGGCGGGAGGAAGAAATGCACGTAGTCCACAGCATTAACCTATAAGCTTTTGCTGATTGGTTAATCGGCTACACTATTACATCTCTAGCTCAGAATGCCACACCCTGCTTTCACCACCATTTACAAACCACAGCAGCTGAGCATCTGTGCACTGTTGCTGTGGAGAAGGAAAGGTGAAGGAGAAGCCACCAGCCCTGGGACCAGTCCAGTGTGCCACTGAGAGCTCTCACCATGCACACCGTCCCTGCTGCTTCCTTCCTGTTAGATTTTCACACCCGAAGGGCCCGATCCTACAATCAGGTTCATGCCAGTAGATCAGACTGCGGGACTGGGAAGCCAAAAGTTGGTGTTAAGCTCCCCCGGGGTCCGAGTCTCCACTGCCATTCGCACCAGGGAAAAGCACCTGTCCATTTTGCCCTGCTGTAAACCACCCCATGAGGAGCAGGGTAAAATGGAGGAGCAGACCATGTTTTCAGTGCATGCTAACTGCGAGTGGGGCAATCCTGGGTTAGTTCTCCAACCCAGCTTCCTAGAGCAGAGCCGTACTGCCGGGTGCTGTGCACTCCTGTCCTGCCCACGTCCACCCGGACGCTCTGCATGGCTGTGAGACACAGTACAGATAGCTGGGCCCCTCCTGGCCACATCGGCTTAGGTAGCAACCTGCATTGGTCCCTCCGCCAACATTTTCCCTCCTGCAACTCGTGCTCCTCCTTCCAAGTTACATGCAGGTTGCCACCCTTAAACCCGAACGCTGCCTGGTTTATGTGTCTTAGCACATGGAATCTAACCAACCTCTTCATTTTTTCCTTCCATTTCCTTATTTTGTTTTTACCTTCTCCTTTTTTGCAATCCACCGTTACACTGATCATTTTATCTTTCTGCTTTCCGTTGCTAACCGACTGGGTCATATTGCCGTTTGTCGAAATCTCACGGTCCCAAATTGCTCTTTTAAAAAAACAAATTTGGGCTTTTTTAAAACACTTTTTTTTAATCGTTTGGAATTGACACTTGAATTGGGCTTGGCGGGGTTGTTGGTCTGGATTTTTTTTTTTGGTCCTTGGATGACGGAAATGCTCCCTTCCCCTTCCTCCTTTCCCTCCTCCTCCTCCTCCTCGGCATCTGTTGTCTTTCTGCCTGCATCAGGCTGCCTGGAAGTACTTCTGATCCGAATGAGTCGGGCGTTCAACCCTTTAAATAACACAGTGCTCTTCGAGGGGAAATACGGTGGCATGCAGATGTTCAAGTCACTTGGTAAGAGCTGGTTTGTTTGCTTTTTTCCTCGCCAGGGTGACAGGGAGAGGGAATATACAGGAAGGGTCCCAGTCGCTGCAGTAACTTCATGGCAAGGAGTAAGGAAGAGCGTATCAGAAGCACCTACGGAATTTAGGAGCACAATGGAAATCACTGAATCTTGTCCTCTGGTCTTTCCCTGAGCACTTCTCCTTCTCCTCTCCATGGTGTTTATTCTCACAGGCTGGATAGCATATGGGACAATGGTTAATGGGCTCCAGGCCGCATTGTGACCCAGCCTCACATGGGTGCCTCCCACAGCTGTAGCCAGCTAAGGGCTGGTGGTTCTCGTGCCACGCACTGAGGGGGTCTCCATGTGGGTCCTAGGGGACACGTGCTAACCTAGCACAGGCCCCGATCCTGCAGTGGGGTCCATTGGTTTCAGTGGCAGCAGCAGGGGTGCGGGGCTTCCGCCCAGGCATAGGCAGCTGCAAAGTCTGGCGCCTTCTTGGCCCTCTCACAAACAGGCAGCCGAGGTTAAGCGCCGCAGCCCTCCGGGACCGTCTTGTCAGGTAGAGCAGGGTCTGCCCGCTCTGCAGCATGCTGGGCAAGGAGCCCTTCCTCCCCAGGAGCTCACACGAAACACAGTTAAGGGGAAATATTGCCCATGGGCAGGGGCGGCCCATGCATATAGGCAGACTCGGCAGTCGCCTAGGGCGCCGCGTTAAACGGGGCGCCCAATGATGACGCACCGCTGTTGAGGGCTTTGGATGCGGGGGCGCCGATCGCGCATTCCACCTAGGGCGCCAGTTGCCGGCAGCTCGTCACGGGCCGCCTCTGCCCGGGGGCCATATTCTGGCCTTGACTCACCCCCAGGCTCTCCCATGGCTCTCAGCGAGAGCATGGCTCCTGGGCAGCACCTGTGAGGCCAGGAATCTCATTGGCCTCAGGGAGCCTTCCGAGGGACTCCTTCCCACCCCTCCTGCTGCAAGAGAAGGGCCCGGAGGCTTGGCTGTCGTTGTGGGCAGGCGCTGCCCTGGGGGGGCGGACGCCGATTTCCTGCAGCGAAGGGGTGTGCAGCCCAGGGCCATGGTGCGTCTCTCACTCCCACGTCTCCTCTTTAGGCTGCGACGACCTCATCAACGCCATCTTCGAGCTGGGCCGCAATCTGTGCCGGCTACAGCTCTCCGACGAGGAGATGGCGCTGTTCACTGCAGCCGTGCTGCTCTCTCCGGGTAGGTGCAGCGGGGGGAAGTCAAGGGAGAGAGCGTTGGGGTTGTGGCTCTGGGGGAGTTCATCCGAAACCTTGAAACTGGAGACTCATTAGGTCATTGTCAGGTGGAGAAAATGAAGCATGTGGCTCTGACTTGGCATCGGGGGAGCCCGTGGCAAAACTCCCCAGTGAGAGCAGGACCGACGCAGCAGCCTTTCGGGTTAGCAGAGGCAGCCTGCAAGACGCAACGCAGGGAAGCTGTTTGCAAGAAGGCCCTGGTGGGGAGGAAGGGGACTGAGCCCTTCAGAGAAAGAATCTTGTCCTAAAAAGAAATCTCACTCCAGGATCCATGGAGATGTGCTTAATTTTTTGCTTAACAACTCATGGGGTCCTTTTTTTTTCTTTTTTTTTTTTGCTCAAGAACTTTTTTGCTCAACGCCTTTTTTTTTCTTTCAACAGAATTTTTTCCCTGGTGGGTTTTTTTGGGGGAGAGTGGTGGGGGTGTTCGGTATTTTTGGTTAAACCATCTGGCAACCCTACCCTGTACACAATTGGGCACTCGTGGGAGCTGAACTCAAGAATCAGGCACTGGCCACCAACAGAGGCAGCGTGTCAGACCAACAGCCAAATGGAAAGTCCTTGTAACCTTAAATGCTGGACGGAGCCCTCCCTTTTCTCTGTCTCTCATCAAATCTGCATCAGGAACGTGGAGCTCTCTCCAGCCAAGACACATGTGCGAGGGCAAGAGAGAGGGTCACAGGAGGGTGGGAAATGATCACAAAGCAACGTGTTAACCTGTAGCTCCCTACTTATGAAGGGCAGGAAAATCAGTTAAGGAAATACACCCCCCCACACACACACACACAATGTTACTAGCTATGCAGAATTCAGATCCATTTCCCAGGGCTGATGTGAGTTTTGTCTGTCAATTTGCAGATCGTCCCTGGCTCACGGAATCCAAGAAGGTGCAGAAGCTCCAGGACAAGATCTATCTCACCCTGCAGCACGAGATCCAGAAGAAACATTCCAGCGAGGATAAGCTCTCGAAGGTAGCAGAGCTGAGTGGGAACAGCCAGGTGGAACTGGGGAGAAACTGAACTGCGGAAAAACAAGGGCTGCGGGGTTGGCTATCAGCAGGGGAGGGGTGACCTGCACAGCTGGACAAAGCCCGGGTGGATAGACAGGAGGGGACTGTCAGGTGTTGGCTGGATTCACTAGGTCCTAGGGGAGTAGGTCTCACTCCGTAAATTTTAAGGCCAGGAGAGGCCATTAAAACCGTCTAACCTGGCTTCCTGCATGGCACAAGGCCTCTAGCACTGAGTGAAAGTACTCCATCCTTTCCAACAGCGCTTCCTCAGTGCCTGACTGGCATCACCTGAGCTGGGCAGGGGCCGAGCTCACCAGAGAGTTCTTCTTCCTCGGCCTGGTGAAAGCTTCATGGCTTAATTCTAGTGGAACCTGCTGCTGGAACCGGCCACAAAGTTCTCCTCTCACCCCCGGGCAAGAGGCCTGTGTGTTTAGAAGGGAGGCGTTAGAGCTCGTGGCCCAGGCGTGGGGAGGTTTCTGTGCCAGCCGGGTGTAGCAAAAGGGCTCGTTTGTCACTCTCAGGATCGAGTCGTTATGGCTCCGTTGGGCGGGTGCGGCAGCGACCCGCATGGGGAAGCCTCGGCCGTCGATTTTCAGGGCTGCTGCAAACCAGCGCGGCTACTCCCTTTATTCTCCCAGGCTGAGGGGGAGCCAACCCACGTCCCCGTGAACACAGGAAGCCCCTAGGATAGATGCGCTGCCCTGGTTCAAAAGGGGGCTTGACCTGGTGCCTCTTAGCCCATGTCCATTCCCAGAGGCAGCCGCCCCGGTGCAGCACGCCCTCTCTCGGGTTTCCCTCTCATTACAGCTTGGGTCTAGCTAAGCCCTGTCCAGCGGCTGGACTCTATGGCCGGTGCACAGCGATGCTGATCACAAGCCCAAATCTCACGCCCTTCCCCGGCTTCTCTCCCCTGCAGATGGTTGCCAAGCTGCCCTTCATGAAAACCATCTGCAACCTGCACTTGGACAAGTTGGAGTTTTTCCGGCTCCTGCATCCAGAGACCGCTATGAACTTCCCGCCCCTGTACAAGGAAGTATTCAACTCCGAGCTCCAGTACAGCGACCCGCGAGAGAGCTAAGGCTCGGAGCGGCCACACCCGGTTTCATTTCCCAAAATCTGGAGAGGAACAGAACCATTGGGGGCCAGAGGGGGTTTGTTTGAAGTAACCAAACCCAAGAGACCCTACAGGGTGAGTTGATCTCCTCTCTGCCCCGCCTCCCCGCTGCCGTTTGCAATAGCTCTTGAATGTAATGCACCTTGAAGGACAAGCAAACTGACTTTGCCATACCAGTGAAATGAATGTGAAATCTCCACTCCTTCGAGGAGACCCTCCAGAACTGTACGCAACACCTTCCTTCGTGCATGAATCCCCGTGCGGCTCACACGTGCCCGTGCAACGAAGCAAAGGAGCCCTCATCCGAGGGCCGGCCCTTGTTCTCCTCGTGTCTTGTGTGTGTGTGTTTGAAATTCAATAAACACCGGAGAGAAGGAATGAAAAGGGGGCAATGCAGACTTGTTGGGATAGGTGGCTCAGCCAATCAGGCCAGGGTTGGGGAGAGCAGTAGAGTCCGGAGCTGAGCAGGACTGAAGCTTGGGGGAAAGAAGACAAGTAGCATCTTACTCTTCATGTGCCCTGGAGTTAGTGACTACCCAGGTGCAGGGCTGCTCTGTGGGAAACAAGGAAGCAGGAATTCAGCACTGTCTCCTCGTATGAAGACTCTAGTTGGGTAAACATCCAAACCCAACCAGATGGGACCCATTGGGGGTGCGCCCAGGAGCAGACTCCTTGCACTCCGCTGTCTGAATGCAGGGTCGGCTGTGCCCGTCACCCCTCCGGATTCCGTCCAGCTGAGTCTTGCAGAGAAGTCCGTCAATTCAAGGCCCCGTCTGCCCTGTGCAATCCCGGGCACTTTCCCCAAGAGAAGGGCTTGCCCCTTTCCTGCCGGCCACCTCTCGCTGTCCGCAGCTGCATCCTCGAGGCGCGGTGCGTGTATCGCCACCGAGCTCTGGGACGCCAGGCGCTGCTGTGGTGGAGCAGTGGTTCCTTCGGGGGATGGCAGCCGTAGTTAGCTATTTGTGTAGAGTTCCCTTTCAAAGCTTGCCCAGGAAATCCCCCGTCTCACCTCAGGTGACCCTTTCGTCTCCCGAACGGCACCCTACGCTGCAGCGTTAACCTTTCTTCTCCCGCGGGGGGGCTCCATTGCATCTTCGTGGCGGCTGGGCCGCAGACCGAGGCGGGTGAGCCTCCTCCAGTGTTAGCTATCTGACTTCAGTCTTCTTGCCCAGGCAGTGCTTTGGAGAGCCAGGGGTCCCAGGTTCAAACATCCCAGCCAGCAGTGCAGCGTGACCAGGGCTTTCCAGGCCTTGCCCCTCCCTGGAAGGGCAGCTGATGTTCTCGTTCTCCGTGCTGCAAAGTGCGGGACCCACCCAGTGTAACGGGCAGGAAAAAGCAGCGCACAGTGGCTCTGCGCCTGAGGTTGAATCCTCCTCGGCCCCCTTTTTTCAGGAGCTTTTTACTGCTGGGTTGGAGGGTGTTGGGATTCGCTCTCTGGGCTGAGTAGAAACCAGGGTTCTCTTTCCCTGGATCTTTTCGGTAAAGCCAAGTTACTATGCAGTGATGGGAGCAGGCGTCACTTTTCCCCCTCTGGCATCTCCTCCTCCCCAGTGTTGCAGCTGAGATGCCTCTGAGGAAAAAGGACTAGATTTGCGCAGTCACCTGGGTGGAAGGATACTCAGGAGGTCTACAAACTTGCCAGGCCCCTGAGCAAGATGTGGGGGTGGGCTCCATGCCCCCAGAAGAGGCAGGGCGTCGGGCGGAAGGGGGGCAGGGCTAGCCTTCCCCAACCAGCCTTCCAGACCTTTTAAAATGCCCCCTTTGCCCCATCAGCGGGCCTGGGGATACCCTCTCCTTCCATGCTGCGTAACAGGCCACAGGCTGGAGAGATTAAACGGTCACTTCCTGTCGAATGTTTTTTTCGTTCCTGCTCCCATTGATGTCAATGCCAAATCGAACAAGCGGAAGCCTTGTTGCCAGAGGAAGAGTGGTTCCTCCTGATGAACAGTCAGAGTCCCAACTCCTTCCCTTCCCTTCCTTGTTCTGTCCTCCCCCCTCCTCTATGTCACCAGCAAGGTTGGAACCTTCATTTCCAGAGCTCTCTTAAGGGGAGGAAGCAACTCCATTTGCCGGCACTCGTGTTCTTCGGGGGGTGGCCCAGCTGCTAGAGAGGAACACGCTTTGCACTTATTCAGGCAAACCTCCTCACAAAGCCAAGGGGAACTCTGCCGGAGTAAAGGCCAAGTAAAAATGGAGTAAGAACGTGGGACTTTCATTTTCTCTTAAAGCCACTCTACACAAAATAAGGCTGAATATGACTTCGCTTGGTTAACCGCTGTTAGATATCTGTAGTGGGGCATATCGGATTTCTCCACCTCCGTTCATTATCATGGCATTCTTCTCCCCTGATTGCATGTTCCCAAAATCATTCGTACTTCGGAAGAAGGCTGCTGGCTTTCCCAGTAGCCGGGTGCAGTATCTAGTGCCATATGTTGTTCTTCAAGACAGTGTTAGCAGGGTTGGGGACGTGATCTTGCTTTTTTTTTTTTTGCTACCCCCTCCGATCCCGACGCTTTGTGGACTTGAAAAGTCAGCATTGCCTTTTTCATCCGTGGGGTTGTGCCTTTTGGGAAATCATTTCCAACACTGATTGCGGACCAGCTAATCACCTCGGTGGGAGGCAGGCCCTCGGGAGCAAGCACCAAGGCTTCGGTCGAGGGGCTTTTGTCAGTTGCTGCAAGAGGACAGAAATCCCTTTCTTAAAGGCAATAGCCACAGGTGTTCCGAAATGGTGGAGAAAAAAGGCACAACTCCCCTTCCCCTTCTGTGTCTTTTATGTTCCCCGGGCAATGTGCACAAGGTTAAAAGTCGCCGTTTTCATTTCATCAGTGAAGAAGCCAAGTGAGCACCTTAAATCAGGAAAGACTGAGCCCTTGCCATTGACTTGCAATTTCCCTGCTTGCGACACAGAGCATATGGAATCTCCATCCCTAGAGGGTTTTAAGTCCAGGCTTGACGCAGCCCTGGCCGGGATGACTGAGTTGGGGTTGGTCCTGCTTTGGGCAGGGGGCTGGACTCGATGACTCCTGAGGTCTCTTCCAGCCCCAGAATTCCATGATTCTATGTCAAATGGAAGAAAGTTTGGATTCAGCCTACAGGGAAATTTCAGAAAGAGACTGGAAACCTAAGACATTGTCACCCAACCTGCCGTGCTGCAGGAAGTGGCGCTTTTTTTTAAAGGCTCTAAATTGGGGGTGAAATGAATTTTTTAAATAAACCAGTTAGGTCACCTCCTCCTCCAACCACTGAATGAAAGCAGGACACGTATGATTATTTAAAATAACCTGCTCGGCTGAGATCTCCAAAGTCAGTGAGGGTCTTTAGGAATGAGTTGAAATGAATGGGAGTTGAGCATCTAACTCCTCTAAGCACCGCTGCAAATTTCCACCAACATGTGGACCGTTTATACTTGCATATAATCTAGCCCCGTGTAGAAGTCAGCCTCTGATTTAGCACTGCAAAACTCAACGTCCTGCCGTTCTGACTGCATAGTCCAACTCCTGGCTTGGACCAGTCCTCCAGCCTCGCAAAGCTTTTTGACCCTTGTATACCTTTCCCTCCATTTCTCTACTCACCTTCGTCCTTTTTGTACATCTGCTGAGGCCCAAGGCTATTCCCAGGATTGTCAAGGGTAGTTTTGATCATTGGAGCCTGCTATGCTGACCTGCCGAGCATCCTCATCTCCCACTGACTTGTACATCACTTGCGGGTGCTCTGCAGGGTCAGGTCCCAGGTTCGCTCACTGGGGCATCATAACAATCCTACTAGACTGGCACAGGCGTGCAGCACCCACCTGCCTCACAAATTAACGTCTTGGCATTCTAACAGGAAATAGACACACCCCTTCCCCGGTATGGGAATGAAACGGACATGCAGGGCTAAGAGGATGGACCGCTATTGCTTGAGCTAAAGGAGTGAGACTCCACTGGCTGGTAGCAGTAATAGGCTCTTACCCACTTATGTGGATAAGAGATCAGAGGCAAGGCATGTAATATACGCTGGGCCAATGGGGTATACATACATGTCTCAGTTTATATGCCAGTATACATGGTGGCCTTAGTGTAAATGAGATTAAGGCCTTTTTACACTATTTTGGCAATATGAAATGGACTTAAAGTGCAATTACTGGTGCTTTAAGGCCCTTTTATACTGTCAGAGTGGATTAAATAAAGTTCAGTGTAAGTGAGAATCAGTCCTGATGGCTACATGCGGGCCTGTGTGTGCGCACACTCACTCACTCACTCACTCACTCTCTCACACACACACACACACACACACCAACACCAAGTGATGTAAAGATAATAGGTAAAAGTTTCAAAAGTGCCTACATGACTTAGGCACCTAAATACCTTTGAGGCTCTTGATCAGAACACTACAGCTTTTGATGGGAGTCAGATGTCTACATCCCTTGAGAACGGGTCCTAGGAACATAAGTGCTGTTTTCAAAAGAAACTTGGGCATTTAAGAGCCACTAACTTTCAATGAAACTTAGGTTTCTAAGTCACTTATGACAGTGTCTCTTAGAAGCCTAAGTCAGGTGCTTTGGAAAATTTCACCCATGTCTTTCTGGATCCATGCTGGCCAGGTTTTAGATAGTCAGATGTGTTTCATTCATCTGCTTTCTTTTTTTAATTTAAACCAAAAAAAAGTTGAAATTGAGGAAACAAACAAAAGCAAGGGCTCACTCTTTTCCATGTGATCTAATATATATATATTTTTGTTTCATACAATTGTTTAGATGAGTGTATATTTCCACCCCTAGACCCCTCACACTGTGTATACGAAGAAGAAATGGGTAATATATATATATATATATATTCTTGTGAATGTTGGTGCAAAAGAGAAAATCTATAACATTGCAGTCAGTTTTGTTATTTTTATCTATATGAATGAAACGAAGAAATGCAAAGCATTTTTTCCATCTAACACCGTACACACATCCCCCACCTGTAGGTACAGGCAGGTTTCATGGAAATGTTTTACTTTTTAGACTTAGGAAAATACTTCTGTTCTCATTGAATGTCCTGTCTTGTAAGATTGTAATTTCTATTTTTTTAAAGAAAAACAAAAAAACAAAACCTAACAAAATAATGAAACCCAGGGAGAGGTGGGTGGGGAAGGGGAAATGTTAATTTAAGAAGGAGGGACTTTGTTTGGATTTTTCATAATGTGTTGCGGGGACCTTTTAATGAGGCGGATTCGATAGAGATATAGATGTATATTGCACACGATTTATGGGAAGAAAAATAAAGTCTGTTTTACAGGGGAAAACGTGTTGGGAATTCTGAATTTGACTCCTGTTTCTTAGCAGAAAGCCCAAAGTCCACTGGAATCCCGGGAGTCTTTTCATTGATGCCAAGAGGCTTTGCCTCGGTCTGTCACTGAGACCCACTCACAAGGCACTCAATGCCTAACTCTAAGCACCTATAGTTTGGTGTGTGCGTATGCGCCTGGTTGAATTGGCAATAGCCCGGAAGAAAGCTGTAAAGAGTCAGTCACTGTCCAGTTCTGCTACCCACAATCCAGGAAGAATTTTGATAAATCAGTGGGGGTTCAGAGAAGAGCCAGGAGAAAGATTAAAGGATTAGAAAACTCCCGTACAGTGGCACACTTAGGACAGTCTGCACTAATCCCTGCCGTTGAGCTACGTGACTTCAGCTCGGCAAATAGCGTAGCTGAAGTCAATGTACGTACCACGACATCTTGTGTGCAGTAATGTCAGTGGGGCTGCTCTCCCATCGACACCGGCTACTCTTCTCATCTTGGTGGAGTACCAGTGTCAACAGGAGAGCATCAGAGGGGTAGCCGAGTTAGTCTGTACAGGATAAACGTAAAAAACAACAAATGGTCTGGTAGCACTTTAAAGACTAACAAAACATGTAGATGGTATCATGAGCTTTCGTGGGCACAGCCCACTTCTTCAGATGACAGGAGAGCGATCGGAGATCTATTTACCATGTCTAAGCAGACACATAGTGGAGACAAGCCATAAAGCTGTGGTTCTCAACTGGTGGTCCATGGTGACTTTTTTGGTGGTCCACAGGAACATTGTCCAAAGTCACACGGCATGAGCAGGCGCTGCCGTTAGGCTGTTTTATGCCTTTTTGTCTGCTCTTTTTTATCATGTCTCAAAAAGGAGGTGGTCCACGAAAATTTTTTGATTGGCCTGGTGATCCTTGGACTGAAACGAGTTGAGAACCACTACCCTAAAGGAACTCAATACATTTAGCTTAACAAAGGGAAAGTTAAGGAGTGACTCAATTACAGTCCTAAGTACCTACCTGAGGAATAAATACTTAGTAATTTGCTCTTCAATCTTTCAGAGAAAGGCCCAATAAAATCCAATGGCTGGAGCTGAAGACAGCCACATTCAGACCTGAAATAAGGTGGAAATTTTTAATTAGCAATTAACCAATTCCCCATCACCCAGCATCAAGACTGGCTGCTTTTCTAAAGGAGCAGCGCTAGGTCTGAGCAGGAGCAGTTCTCTGGCCTGTGCTAAGCAGGAAAGCAGAGCAGATGGTCACAGTCATCCCTTAAAACAGCAGTTCTCAAACTTTTTGGGCTCCGGAGCCCTTTACATGCGTAAAAATTTATGCAGAGCCCCAGCGGGCCACTGATTGTATGTGTTGTACCTATCGATGTTTCCAGTTTGTCAACCTCGCAGAGCCCTGGCGCTCCGCGGAGCACAGTTTGAGAAACACTGCCTTAGAACAGTCTATGGTTCTAGGGAAAACTGGGCACTGCAGCTGAGTTCTGAGGAAAACGAGGAGGCCGGGGGAGCACTGGGGAACGCTGCCAAATAGCAGGGAAACTTGTGCCGGGGCCCCTAGCAGCCTGTGCGGCCAGAGTAAAGCAGGCCCTGACGCACGGACTTGACTCCAGAGAGGCCCAGAGCAGGAGGAGGATTGCCCGGTGTCTAGTTTTCAACTGGAATGCCCAGTGGAAAAAGGAACCAGGTGGCTCCGTTTGGTCGGTGGTGCTGCTGGACTCAGGCAGGCTCCCTGCCTGACCTGGCTCCCTGCCTGACCTGGAAGGTGCCACCAGATCCGGTTCCTATGTGGGGGGGCCAGGGCGCTCCATGCACTGACCACTGCACTGCCCTCCATGCACTGCCCTTGCCCTGAGCACTGGCTCTGCCCTCCAATTGGCTGGGAACCACAGCCAATGGAAGCTGCAGAGGTGGTGCCTGTGGGCAAGAGCCATGTGCAGAGCTGCCTGCGTCCCGCTCCCCTCCCTCCCCCCCACCTAAGGAGGTGGACCTGCCAGCTCCTTCCAGAGCACAGCATGGAACCAGGACAGGCAGCTTAGCCCTGCTGTGCCACTGACTGGGAGCCGCCCAAGGTAAGCCTGCACCTCAAACCCCTGCCCCAGCCCTGCATCCCCAAACCAGAGCCCCCTCCTGCACCCCAAACCCCTAATCCCCAGCCCCACTCCAGAGCCTGCATCCCCAGCCAGTGCCCTCCCCTCTCCTGCACCTCAACCTATAGCCCCCTCCCACTTGTTGAATCCCTCAGACCCAGCCTGGAGCTCCCTCCTGCACCCCAAACCTCACACTCCTGGCCCCAGCCCAGAGCCTGCACCTCCATGTAGAGCCCTCACCTCCTCCCACACTCAACACCCCTGCTCCAGCCCAAAGAAAGTGGGAGATGACGGGGGGACAGTGAGCCACTGAAGGAGGGGAAGAGGCAGGGCCAGGGTGTTTTGTGCAATTTGCAAGCTGGGAACCCCAGGTTGGAGGACTTCTAGGTTTGGAAATCTGGGGTGTTTAAACACTGCAAGGAGTCCTCTGACAGAAGACCTGAGTGAAGTGTGGTGGGAGAAGCCCAGGAACAAAAGGCTGGTCCTGAAGGAAGGTTCTTTGGGGGGGGGAGGGGGAGGGTGTAAATATGGCAGGGAGCCCTCTCCTGGGAGACCTGATTTGAGGCTACAGGAGAAAACTTGTGGGAGAGAAGCAAGTCTGAGAACGCTCAGGTGGATCATAGAATCACAGACTGGAAGGGACCTCGAGAGGTCATCAAGTCCAGTCCCCTGCCCTCACGGCAGGACCAACACCAACTCGGAGAGTGGAGCCCTGGAACAGGGGCTAAAGGAATGGGGACAGAGTGACTAATGACTGGAAGGTGGGTGACCTGGGGAAAGTGACTCTGGAATGGGGCTGAAGAGCTGCTGCCTTGTCACTTAGGCCCCCCCAAACCCCCAAAATAAAAGTTTCCCTATGAGGCATCTGCCATCTGTGCCACTTTATGTGAATAAAAAGGGTTTGAATTTCCTCCTGAGAAACAATATTCCTCAAAGGGACGCAACTCAGGGTAGCGACGGCAGGCACGGCTGTTCTGACGCAGGAGGGTGCTCAGACAGGGCCACCCAGTCAGGATGTAAAATCCTATTTAATTGATTAACCAGTTGCGAGTAATGTGTAACCGGTTAAAGCAGAGCAGGCAGGGGCTAGGCTGGAGCAGCCCCCTGGCCGCAGTGGGGGGGAGCTGCTCTGGACCCCACCAGTAAACTGGAACTAGTAAGCCTCACCCAGTTACCCATTCACATCCCTACCACCCAGTGACAGAATCTGAGCTGGGAGTGTCTGTCTTGAGTCCACACAAAATTATTAGCACATCCCTCACCCTCCTTCCATCCCTACGACACAGCCTAATAGTGTAGTGTTAATAGTGTTAACTGATTCACCGATAAGCAAAAGCTCACAGGTACCGTTAATGCTATGGACTACACTCATTCCCCCGCCAGTAAATGTTTTAGCAGGCTGGCCAGCAGCCCGGCTCACTCCTGGCTCACGCTGGATCCGGGACCTACCCCGCTGTGGCTCTGCATTTAAAGTGTATTAGGAGCTGGGTGGGCAGGCAGCCTGGCTCAGTTCCGGCTCACGTTGGGTCCAGGAGCTCACACCCCCCTAGACAGAGGCTGCTGCCTCTGCATCAGAGGCAGCAGCACAGGGCGACAGGCAGCCTGTCCGCAAGGGGAGCTGGTTTTTAAACTGACTCTCCTTGCAGACCAGCTCCCGCCTGGCACCCCGTGCCGCTGCCTCTGATACAGAGGCAGCAGCACGGAGTGGCAGGCGGTTCCTCAGGAGGTGGGGCCAGAGCGCACTGGCTGCCAGCCCCACCCCCGGGGATTATAGAATAGTTGACTAACCTATAAGAATTCATGAGGTTACTCGACTATTCAATTAACCAATATTTAACATCCCCAGCCTTAACTTTACCCTCTTTGAACAATACCCAACTCACACCAAGCGATTTTTGTACATGTGATTTTTAGTAGGCGGGATCTCAAGAACATGTGGCTCAAATAACCCCAAATTTGGACAGCTATCTCTACCCCCTGCTCATGAGAAGCACAGCAAGTTTCGAGCCACTGTGAGTTGGCACATGGATTTTAGAGCACTTTATCTTTTAAACAGTAACAACTCTTATCCTTCTTTGTTTTCCCCATGTTTATACTTGAAAGTTAATTTGGATTAAGGTTGAGTGTGAATTTACAGAACGACTGCTATTCTGTAATAACTCCATGTGTGGCCACTCCTTCCTGTTTGGTGATCTGCTTTCAAAAGTGGATTAAGCTAAACTTGACTTTAGCAAGGCTTTTGATACGGTCTCCCACAATATTCTTGCCAGCAAGTTAAGGGAATGTGGATTGGATAAATGGATGGTAAGATGGATAGAAAGCTGGCTGGAAGGTCGGGCCCAGCGGGTAGTGATCAATGGCTCGATGTCAGGATGGCGGTCGGTTTCTAGCGGAGTGCCCCAAGGTTCGGTTATGGGACCGGTTTTGTTCAACATCTTTATTAATGACCTGGATGAGGGGATGGATTGCACCCTCAGCAAGTTTGCGGATGACACTAAGCTAGAGGGAGAGGTAGATACACTGGAGGGCAGGGATAGAGTCCAGAGTGACTTAGACAAATTGGAGGATTGAGCCACAAGAAATCTGATGAGGTTCAACAAGGACAAGTGTAGAGTCCTGCCCTTGGGACGGAAGAATCCCAAGCACTGTTACAGGCTGGGGACCGACTGGCTAAGTAGCAGTTCTGTAGAAAAGGACCTGGGGGTTACAGTGGATGAGAAGCTGGACATGAGTCAACAGTTTTTGGGTCCACTGTCCTGTAAAAAAAATCCAGAAAATACTGGACATGTGCAATGTCCGGTATTTCCTGGATTTCTGGCTGGGCGCCGGATGGAAGCCTGGCAAGGGGCAGGGGAGTGGCTGGGAGGCAGGGCGCGATCGGCGCTGGGAGCCCTGGCTGTGTCTGACGCCTTGGGGAGGAGGAGAAGCCCTGTCCCTGCTCCTGAGCGCGTGCTGGAGCAGCAGCCGGACTCACTCGCGCTTCTCTGGACCGTGTGCGGGACTGACGGAGCCTCGGGATCTGCATGTGCCCGCGTCAGTCCCCCCCCTCCCCCGCTTCCCCCAACCCTTCCCGACCAGCTCCGCTGCCCCCGACCCCCTACTGGTCACCCCTGCTTCCTGCCGGCCGGTTCTCCTCCTCCCGATCTCCCTGGCCAGCCGCTTTGTCCCCTCCCCTCCCCATCTCCCGGGCCAGCCACTCTGCCCCGGCCCCCCGCATCTCCTCCGGCCAGCTGTGCTGCCCCGACCCCCATCTCCTCGGGCCAGCCGCGCTGCCCCAACCCCAGCTCCTCGGGCCAGCCGCGCTGCCCCGCCCCGCCAGCCCCGTCCCTGCCCTGCCCTGCCCATCTCCCACGGCCAGCTGCGGTGCCCCCAGCCAGCCCTGCCCCTGTCCCCACCTCAAGTGTGTCCGGTATTTTTTCTAAACCTACCTGGTAACCCTACTTGCAGGTGCCTGATGCAGATAGAAGGCAGGCCCCGCTGAGTAAGGGCTGGGGTGGCTGATGACCCAGCGCCTCCCATACCTACAGTAACTGGACTTTGGGTGCCCGGTCAATAGAGCTGACCTGACTTTCAACCTGACTTTCCAGGCACCTGCTCCCCTAACCAGGCCTGAACTAACAGGGATGAAGAAAAGAGATGACATGGCTACCTTCCTGCTAGATCTGCTTCAGCAGTATGGCTGCAGCGAGTTGTCCCATCCATAGGATGGTTCGGGGCAGTCACCCCAGGCCCCGCACTTTGGGGACGCCCTGCTGCAGCCGTCTCAACCATCCTATGGACAAGATCTGAGAATTATGGGAGGAGGGCCTGGTGCAGAAAGGGGGACACACACACACACACTGCGGCGGGGGGAGGCAGAGTGGCCCAACAGCCTGCTCCGATCTGCTCTGACCCACTGTCCTCTCCCAGCCCGCACTTGGCTTCTCTGTGGCAGCAGGAAGCAGAGTACCCCAGCCCCAGGACACTCTGCTTCCCGCCACTGGGGTTGCTAGGTGCCTGGTATTGACCCGGACAGTCCGATATTTTCGCCTCCTGTCCAGTTCAAAAATTCAGAAAATACCGGACACCTAAAGTGTCCGGTATTTTCTGATTTTTTTTCCCTGCCAGGAGGCAAAAATACCGAACACCTGGCAACCCTACAACACCCTCTGCCGGGCCCCCCTCACCTGGTTCTGCAGGGGTTTGTCTTGTGGCTGGAAAGAAAAACAAAATGGCCACGGCAAAAAAAAAGCCTCTTTTAAAGGGGCCATGCTGATTTTTTAATTTTTAAATTTTTTTTGCTTAATAACTGCTGTTGGGGGCCTTTCCCCCACCCCCACCCTGGTGTCTTTTTTTGGGGGGGGGTTCGGTATTTTTGTTTAAACCATCTGGCAACCCTACCCGCCATCACAGAGAAGTGGGGTGCAGTGGGCCTGGAGAGGGCTGCAGGGCAGAACGGAGCAATCTGCCAGGCCGCTGTGGCTCCCAACGCCGCAGTGTGTGCGGGCGGAGGCAAACTCCTGCTGCCGCCCCACACCAGGCCCCCCCCATAATGATCCGGCTTGTGTTGCTGACGTGAAGGGGCTTCAGCAAGGTGGTGGGGCCTGCGGCCCATGGGGGTTGCCTGGGGCAGAGGTGGAGGGTTGCCTCATGCCCAGCACTCCCCTAGGGATGGCGCTCACTGCAGCACTGGGAGGGGAAAACACCTGTCACTCTTGTAAATCCACCTTCCTGAGAGGGGGCAGCTGGGCTGCTGGAGGAATTCTCCCCTCACCCTGGCTCTGTCTGCAGGCTTACGCCGGTGCATTGCAGGGGTGGGCTGTTCACACCTAGGGTTGCCAGGTGTCCGGTTTTCACCCGGACTGTCCAGTAATTGCGTCTTCTGTCTGGTAAAAAAACCCAGAAAATACTGGCCATGTAAAAGGTCCGGTATTTTCTGTTTTTTTCTTGGACAGAAGGCCAGTGGGGACATTTTCCCCCTGCCACATCTGGTGGGGCCGGGGAGAGCAGGGAGCGTGGGTATTTAAAGGTGCAGCATCCTTTTTTGTTTTTGTTTTTTTTCTCAAAAGTTTGGTTTCCATTTTTGAAGGGCCTTTTTGCTCAACCAATTTCCCCCCCTGCCATGTTCGGGATGTTTTGTGAAGGCATCTGGCAACCCTATTCAGACCCAGCAGGCCGAGGAAGGTGCCTTGTCAGGAGGTGTGTCTCATGGCCCAGGAGCTGCAGGGGGGCAAAGCCCCAAAGGTAGGGAGGTCGCAGGTGCCTGCCCCAGCCATGACCCTGCCCCAGCAGCCCCCAGGCTCAGGTAGGCCCTGGCTCCGCCTTCGCAGCCGCCCTCCTAAAATTGTCCCCCGCCGGCTGCCGTAGGCCAATTCCCGCCTGGCTTCAGCCCACACTCCTGGGCCCGCGCCGCGCTCACATGCTAGCGGGGACGGCCCCGCCCCTTTGCCACCGCGGGGCATGCTGGGAGAGGTAGTCAACGTCGCAGCTCCGGCCGCGGGGACACGCCGTGGTGGGACTACAAGTCCCAGTGCGCCCCGCGGCTGTTGCTAAGGTCTGGCGGAGCGCAGGGCCCGGCGGCTGATGCTGTGAGGTAGGGGCGACCGAGCGCGGGGGAGCTGCCCCCTGCGGGCAATAGCCTGGCGGCCGGGAGCAGCCCCTAGGCCTGGTTAGTAACGGGGCCCCCGGCCGGCGAGTGGGGAAGGGGTGTAATGACCCCCCCCAGTCCAGTCGAGCAGTTAATGGGGGTGCAACCAAGCCCCCCCCAGCCCAAGTGAGCGTTTCGCGGGGGTGGCTGGAGACTGATCGGAGCGGGGACCGACGCCTCGCGAGTCAGCAAGAAGCCTTCAGGGGCCGGTGCCTGCCTGTGTCCCCGCCACCGGGCTTTGCGTTCCGGGGGGGGCGGGGGGGGCCGCCTGGCCTGTGGATGCAAATGACCGTTTTGCACGTGTGGCAATGGAGGTGACCCTGTACTACGAGTGTACGGCGAGCAAGAGGTGCGGTGTACAGCTGTCTTGTATGCATTGCAGGTGCACGGACAGGTTGGTTGTGCGTGCATGCAAGGGGCAGTTACATCTGTAACGCATGGGGGATTTTACACGTGATGGTTGCAAGAGTGGAAGGTTTTTCAGCATGTCTTAGGCACTAGTAGTTCCACATGGGAACCTCAGTATAGGGGGATGCTTTTCCTGCCCTTCCCCATTATTTTCTTACTGCAATACCTTTTGCTAAATATGTTATGAAACTCTTTCTTTCATGCTGTAGTAATGAGACTTTTATGGCATGTTTTCTGCTTTAGGCGTTTGACATGTAAATAATTGGTAACTATTTAATTTTTTGTGGTTTTAAATTTTATTTTGAGTGTTTACTGTAGAGATTCGATTTGCTAGGCCAATCTGAGTAGTTGTAATGCAGTGTGATGGCACAGAAACATACATGTTGGGAAAACCACATCTCCTTCTCTGCTCTGGGGCCTACTCCTGCAAATCTCTTACTCATGTGAGTAAAGCTTATTCACAGGAGTAATCCTACAGAAACCAATGTCTCTCTTCCATATTTCTGTAGCGTGGGATCTTACCCCATCTACTGCAGTAGGATACAGAGCTGTAAATAGTCCACAAGAGATATGGGAAAATTTCCTCCAGATCTGGCATTGTGTTGGACTTCCATGAAGTGCCTTCCATAAAGTTAGGGATGTGAAGGACTAGTAGACTATCCAGTAAGCAAATGCTTATCGGATAGTCGACAGGATAGTCAACTAGTCTCTCCGCTCCTGCCTTGCTGCCTCTATCAGATTGAGGCAGCAATGCGGGGGAAGAAGAGGGGTACTTTAAAGCAGCACCGCTTGAAGCTTGGCGCCAGACCCCGGGCTTGATGCAGTGCTGCCGCTTTGAAACACCGTGTGCAGGCCAGGGCCACTTGGGGTATCCCCAGGCTGTATGCAGCGTTTCAAAGCGGCAGTGCCCTGTGGAACCCAGGATCAGCTGGGGACTCCCCAGCTGACTGCAGGCTCTGTGCGGTGCTGCCACTTTGAAATGCCAGGGAGCCTGGGATCAGCCACAGCTGACCCCAGGCTCCATGCAGCGTGCCAGCTTTGGAATGTACGAGAGTCCCCTGCTGGGGGTCTTGTGCATTTCAAAGCGGAAGCGCCTACATGGTGCCCGGAGTCCGTGGGACTTCCCCTGGCCCTGGGTTCCATGTGGCGTTCCAGCTTTGAAATTAACATTTTAAAGGCGGAACACGGAAGTGCTTATTGACTAGTCGAGTAGTCGATGGAAATTCCATCGACTACTCGACTAGCAAATTAATTGCTACTTAACATCCCTAAAAGTGACACACACACAAAGCAAGGGCACATGAAGTGAGGTGCATGTTGATTGCGCACAGCATTGACTGTAAAAGCCATATGCTCCCTCTGCATCCAATCAGAGCGCTGCTGGATCAGTACACACCCGGCAAATTCTAGGTGCACAAGCACAGTTAGAAGAACTACCCTATCTCGTGAGACTGTCTTGCTTACGACGATCTTGTGGCCCACTGAGATGGTGGGCTGCTCATGCGGCCCACTCACTGTCCTAGGGTGCCCATTACTGCCCTAGACTGTCTAATACAGTGTTTCCCTATTGGTGCTCCACGGAACCCGGGACTCCCCCGCCCTCTCTGAAAGAGAGCGAGCTAGCCAGCTTCTTAAAGAAGCAGCACGCTTGTTTCCTGTTCCTCCCTGGAGACACAGAGGCATAGGGAGGCGGGGGCAGAGGGAACAGTTGCTCCCAGCCGGCGCACTAGAGGGGTGCCAGACAGGAGTGACCCCACAGCGGGGGGGGGGAAGCACTTCCCTTCCCCAAAGGAGCCGGCGCGCGCTGCCTGAACAGCTGGGGCTATGGCACCCGGCAGCTTAGTTCCGCTGCCTTTCTTCGTGGTGTGGGGGGGGGTGTGTGTCAGGAGACCCAGGTCTGTGCAGCTCCAACTGTGCATGCAGTGCGCTCTGCCCTGGGACTCACCGTGCCCCCCCTCTCTCCTCCTCCTGGCAGGACGGCATTGTGGAAGTAAGTTGCTGGAGTGCAAGAGCCCCTGCTGCTCAGGCAGCGCGCACGCCAGCTGTTTGGGAAGGGGAAGTGCAGATGCACACTTCCCATAACCCAGAGGTGCTGCAGGATTCCCAGGTGCTGGTCCCAGCTGCCCCGTCCCCTGCCCAGGCCCCCCACGAGTACCCTGTCCCCTGCCCCCACTGGCATTGTCCCCAGCACCACCCACCCCAGCATCCAGCACCACCCTGTCCCCGGCCCCAGCACTCTGCCACCCACTGCAGCACCACCTTGTCCCTGACCCCAGCGCCTTGCCACCCATCCTAGCACCCTGTCCCTGGCCCCAGCACCCTGCCACCCATCCTAGCACCCAGCAGCACCCTGTCCTGGCCCCAGCACCCTGCCACCCATCCTAGCACCCAGCAGCACCCTGTTCCTTGTCCCAGCACCCTGCCACCCACCCCAGTGCCCAGCAGGACCATGTCCCTGACCCCAGCATCCTGCCCCAGCACCTCGTCACCTGTGCCAGCAGCACCCTCGCCCCAGCCCCAGCACCCACTAGCACCCTGTCCCCTGCCCACACCAGCACAGTTGGGACCACGTTAGTGAGGCTTGGGGGGAGGGGGGGTTGCATCTCACTTGTGTGGCCCCAACTGACTTTTCTGTGGATCAGTGACCCTTGACTCAAAACAGGTTCCTCGCCCCTCTCATAAATAAAGACAATGCTAAAACCTTTTGAGTTTGACATAATATTTTATTTAAAAATGAAGCCTGGCCAGCATGCCCCCAGTTGGGGCCAAATCCCCATCTCATTGCAGCATCATAACACTCCTGCAACACCTGACCCCAAATCTGAGCCTATCATACACTGGAACCCCCTGTCCTGAGCCTCTTACATCCCCAAACTCCTGCATCCCCACATCCTCAGTCTTCTGCCACAACACTCCTGCACCATCCACACATGGCAAATCTGTGTCCTGAGCCCATCATACTCACAGCCTCCTTGCCCTGAGCCCCTCATATATCCAGCCCAGACTCCTGCACCCTCACATCCACAAGCCTGTGACTTGCTTGGCATCCCAATCTTCCACCTGAGCCCAACACTCCCCAGCCTGGAGCCCCCTCCCCGAGCCAGCATCCCCTTCTCCTGCATCCAGGTTCCCTCCCAGAGCTTGCACTTCTCACCCCTTCCCACACCCAAATGCCTCATTCCCACTCCAGAGCCCGCACCTCCTGTCTCAACCCAGTGAGAGTGTATACGGGCTGGGTATAGCAAGTGATGGAGAGGAGGGGAACAGAGAGGATGGGGCCTCAAAGGGCTGGAGTGTTGGGGGAAGGAATGTGATTTTTCATGTATTGGTGGGTTCTCCCTTTTTTTTTTTTTTTTTTTTTTTTGACAAACCTAGGGGTTCCTTGAAATTCTGAAAAGGGTTCCATGGCCAAATAAAATTGGGAAACACTGGTCTAATGGACAGAAGAGAGGTGTTTTTGTCCCATCCCTCACCCCCCCCCCATCAGCTCATAATTAGGAGGGTGCAAAAGTAAAAGACCATCAGTTAAGGCTGTGCGACCTCTTTAGCATGACAGTGAAGCTGGCTATGAACAAAAGTGAAACTGAATTCCTTTGTTTTCATCATTCATTTTCCTGTTTCTCTTTTTGGTACTCATGGCCCCCCTTACTGTAGTATCTAAATGCTCCACAATCCTTAATGTAGTTATAACTCCCTTGTGTAGTGGAGCTTTTATCCCCTTTGTACAGGTGGGGAGCTGAATCATAGAGAGACTAAAGAGTAGACATTTAGAAGTACTTGGGTGTCCAACTCCCATTGATGTCAGTGTGACTTGGGTGATGCCCATATACTTTTTTTAAAAAGTCTGGCCCTGCGTGGCTTGCTGAAGGTCACACAGGCAGGCTTTGACAGGGAAGGGAATTGAACCTGTCTCTCCCCAATAAAGTTATAATCTCGGAACAAAGAATGAAGGCCGTATTTGCAGGTTGTCAGGGGAGTCTATCTTGGGGAGCAATAAATACACGGGGAACAAAAAATTGATAACTGGCTCTTCTGTCTAGCACACAATGTTGGAACAAGAGCCAGTGGCTGGAAGTTGAAGCTAGATAAATTCAGATTGGAAATAAGACCCACATTTTGAAGAGTGAGGGTAATGAACCATGGAACAAGTGTGGTAGATTCTCCATCGCAGACACATTTTAATGCAAGAGTCCCTATTTTTTAAAAAGGCCTGCTCTAGTGAAAACAGGAATGAATGAATGGAAATGATATGGCATATTATCCAGGAGGTCAAATGAGATGATCAGTGGTCCCTTCTGGACTTACAGTCTATGATTATGAATCTAAAAATCTCAGGTTAGCATCCTAACAGCTGGACTGTCCTTTCACTGATATATTTTTAAATTTCTCTCAGCTTGAAGAAATGGGCAAACAGTGAGAAATAAATCTGATTTAAAGTTTTCACTTCTGACAACCTAAGATATTAGTAACAAGAGGTAAAGAAATACATTTATTTATGACCTGCAACTTTAAAGGTGGTGTATCCCTTTAACACTTCCTGTACAGACAACAGTGTCCTGTTTCTTACGTTTTTAAAACAGAAAATGTTGCCCTCAACAGGACACAAGGGCATTTTTGTATTTTTGAAATTGAGACAGTAGCAGCTTTCATTGAACCCCATCTTGGTTTTGTGAGTCATGTGAATTGGACTGTAAGCCTTGAGTTATTCACGTTTGCTTATGAGCATAGTGGAAAAGGAAAGTGCATTTTCCAGCCAGGCTTACTTTAATACCCTCCCTCCCCACAAGATGGATTTTTATATTGAAATGTCTTGGCTGCAGAGAGTGGTGGAGGATGCATTTTTAATCTGTTTTAAGAAGTTTCTACATGAATGTACAATAGAACTTATATTGCCGTTTGTATCTTGTACACAACGGCATCACAAGACATAAGTCTCTACATGCAGATATAACTGCTCATTTGTATCTCTTCTTGCTTAACTGCTCATCACTATTTGCAATGCAGCTGTTTCAGTACACTTGTATCTCACAGCTGGAGTTCACTGGTGACTAAGACACCTTCAAATAGAAATATAGCATTGTATGGGCTGTATGTGGTCAGGCCAATGGGGACCGAGCAACACTGGCATCTGGCAGGAGCAGGATCTCTCTTCTGTTTTATTTTAAATGGAAGGTGTCTCTTCTCCTCTAGCATGCAATACAGTATCTGTAGGAGTACCTGCCAAAATAAAGTAAGAACTCCATTACCAGACCATTTCAGCACATTAGAGAAAAATACTTCAAGGACCAAGGCAACAGTGTAAGTGCATATCTGCATACAAGGGGTTTGAGCTTTCTCCTACTGGACTCCGTGGCAGAGTTTCCATTCACTTGAGTAGGAGCAGAATTGTGGCCCAAAGTCAACTGACTGAGAGGAATCTCAAAAAATCATGGACTCTGATCCTGCAATGCCAAATTGCTCATTGGCTTTGTCTTCCCTACAAAGAGGTGGGTGGTGGTGTATTCTATAAGGATGTTACATTTAGATTAATTAATGAATTGAATAGTCAGTGGAATTTCCATCGACTATTTGATTAGTCTATAAGGGTGTCTCTGCTTTCAAACTGTAGCAAGAGCCCTACCGGGCTCCCCCGCTGGCCCCATGCTCCCTGGGTGCCTCAGCCTTCGAAATGTACAGGAGCCCCAGTGGGACTCTTGTCCATTTCAAAAGGCAGCCCCACAGGGAGTGCAGGACCAGCAAGGGACTCCTCCGCTGGCCCTGGTGCCACAGGGAGTCCTTGTACATTTCAAAAGCAGACTTGCAGCAGAAGCAGCGTGAGCCTTGACTGCTGCAGTCCCCGCTTGCGCCATTTCCTGCTGTGCCTCTGCCTCTCCTGCTCCCTGCAAAGACGGGGCTGGGGGGGAACCAGATTTTAAGCTGGCTCCCCCCAACACCGGCTCCTGCTCCCGCCCCCTTGCTGCCTCTCTCTCATAGAGGCAGCAAGTAGGAGGAGTGACTAGTCACATCACTAGTCGACTAGTTGCTTCTATCCCTAGTATTGTGGTGGTGTTTTTACATTGAAAAACAGCCTTTCTGGAGTGCAGACACTGACTTCAGTGAGAGTACTTGTGTAAGTAAGGGTTGCAGAACAGGGCGGCCTCCTGTAGTCATTCATGTGCTGTGATATAAAATCGTAAGTGAGATCCCGCAAAACTCTGAGCTTGGACTACACGGAAAATGTAGGTTGATAGTTGTCTTCATCAGGAGTATGTGATAGCACTGCCGTACGCACCCTTTGAGTGCCATAGTTGTGCCAGTGTAACCCCCAGGGTAGCTGCTGCCGTGTTAACAGAAGCATTCTTCTGTTGACCTTGGGAGGTGGGGGTCTATACCACAGTAAAATCCCATCCATTAGTGTGTGCTCTGTATGCACTTGGTCTCCATAGTGCAGATATACCCCAGAAAGGCTAATGAGGATAGAGAGGTAAAACAAATTCTTCTCTTGGCTGCTTAGACACTTTTTCTTAAGTAAAAACAATATATTGGGAAACTGAAACTCTGGGATGTTGTGACATGACCCTGTGCAATGCTAGAGATATAATCCAGGAATTCTCCTTGGATGCATGTTCTAAGCACTACCCTTTTCCCGCTCCCGTTACACTTTAAGGACTTATTTAGTGTGGGGAGCATGATGTCTACATTGCTCCAGCCTGAAACAATGACCCTGATCTTTCTTCAGTAATAGATTTTTTTTTTCTATTGACATTTTAATGTAATTGGTTGAATTATGTGATTCGTTCTTTCCAGAAAATGTTACGTCCTTTGTTAAAAGCAGCTGCGGGTGGTAGGGCCAAATTTAATTTGAACTTTAACTACATTCATGCTTTATTTCCTGTTTATACAACAAAAAGGACAAGGCAAAGCACAAAAAAGAGGCTCAGTTTATGAATCATGTTTTAAGTTTAAAATGCCTTCAAACAGTGTGTGGAGGGATTGTGGTGGCTGTTTGTTTGTTCTATGGTACCTCACTGTGCCCTGAAAAAGTACAATTTGCGTAGGTCCTGCCTATGTTAAACTGTACCTGTATAAACAGTGAGTAATTCTGTGGCACCTTAGAGACAAACAAAAAAAATATGTAGGATCATGAGCTTTTGTGGACAAAACCCACTTCCTCAGATGAACTAGAGTGGAGAGTAAAAAGGGGGGACTCTCACAAGTTATAACAGAAAAAGAAGGGGGGGAAGCTGGACAGGAGGTTGGACTGAATGACCTGCTGAGCTCTCTTCCAGCCCTGTGATTCTATGAAGTGCCTGTATGTTGTAGTGCTGGGTGCTAATGAGGTTAATTGAGTGGGCTGGAAGTGGCCCATGCTCCGCTTCTGATGTCAATGGGGTGTTGAATGTAAGGAAAGCTGGTATTCTAATGGGCCATCCAGCTCAAGTCTTTGTACAGGCCCAGGGACAGCATGTCAAATTTGCATATGAAGGTCAATTCCACTCTCTGTAGCTGGCTTGTGAAATTCCTTTGTAGAAGAACGGCTGCTTTGAAATCCAGTAATGAGAGCCCCGGCATGTTCAAATGTTCCCATACAGGTTTGTGCGTGTTACTACTTCTAATATCTGACTTGTGTCCATTAATCCTTTGTGATAGAAACTGTCCGGTTTGGCCTATATCCATGGCAGAGGGGCATTGCTGGCTTTTGATGGCATAGATTAGGGGATGTGCAGTTGTATGAGCCTCTGATGTTGTGGCTTAGGTTCCTGGGTGAATGTGTCCGAGGTGAGATGTGTGGCTGCTGGAAAGAATTTGCTTCAGGTTAGGGCAGGGCTACTCAACTTTGGAAGCCCCGAGGGCCACAATGATACAGCACATGCTGAGCACTGCAACTTTAGTGTGGTTGAATATAATATGCAAATAGCTTCTTTCACACTGATGGGCGTGAATATAAAGATGAAGGCAAGACTACACAACACACAGGCCCCATTTAGGTCAGTTCTGCTGATATTAATAAAATGCAATAGTTATGCCATTTCCACCCACATGACAGCACTTTTAATGAGCAATGACAGTCCAGGAATTTAACTGCTAAAACACATATCAACAGAAGACCATTATATTGACTCGCCGTTGTGGAGCGTGTTCCCAGTGGAGGCCATGTCCAAAGGATCCCACCTGTGGGCCATATGTTGAGCCCTGCATAAATCCAAACCGCACTGCGGGCCGTAAACAGACGGGCCACAGGCTGCCTGCAGTGCTGCATGTTGAGTAGCCCTGGGTTAGAGGGTGGTCTGTGAGCGAGGATTGGTGTGTCCCCCAAGGCCTGTGAGAGTGGGGGATTGTTTTCCAGGCTAGGTTGTAGATTGCCAATGATGTGCTGGAGGGGTTTAAGCTGGGGGCTGTAGCTGATGATCAGTGGTGTTCTGTTTTCCTTGTTGGGCCTGTCTTGAAGCAGATTCCTGGGTATTCATCTGGCTCTGTCAGTCTGCTTCTTCACTTCCCCATGTGGGCATTTAAGTTTGAAGAATGCCTGATAAAGATCTTGTAGGTATTTGTCTCTGTCTGTAAGATTGGAGCAAATCTGGTTAGATTTTAGGACCTGACTGTAAACAATTGATTGTGTGATGTGTCCTGGATTGAAGCTAGAGGCATGTAGGTAAGAATAACGGCCTGTAGCTTTCTGGTATGGGGGGAGAGGTGGTAATGTGGCCATCATTGAATTGCACAGTGGTGTCAAGGAAGTGGCTGTCTTGTGTGGACTGGTCCAGGCTAAGGTTGATGGTGGGATGGAAGTTGTTGAAATCCCTGTGGAATTTTTCAAGGCTCTCCTTCGCATGGGTCCATATGATGAAGATGTCATCAGTGTAGCATAAGTAGAGGAAAGGTGCTAGGGCCTTTCCTAGCACCTGAAGAACTGAAGAAACGTTTGAGGTCAGCCATAAAAACGTTGGCATATTGTGGGGCCATGTGGGTACCCATAGCAGTGCCACTGACTTGAAGGTATAAATTGTCCCCAAAATGGAGATAGTTGTGGCTGAGGACAAAGTCATGTACCTCAGTCACCAGGTGTGCTGTGGCATCATCGAAGATAGTGTTCCTGACAGCTAGTAATCCATCCTTGTGAGGTGTGTTGTGTAAAGAGTTTCCACGTCCATGGTGGTCAGGGTGGTGTGTTCAGGAATTTTGCTGCTGCTCTGAAGTTTCCTCAGGAAGTCAGTGGTGTCCCAAAGGTAGCTAGGAGTGATGGGTACATAGGGTCTGAGGAGAAAGTCAGCATAACTGGATAATCCTGCCAATGCCTGAGATGAAGGGACGTTCGGGATTTCCAGGTTTATGGATCTTTGGTAGCACATAGAATACTCCTGGTCAGGGATTAGCTGGACCAGAGTCCCAGTTTAGGGAGGTACAATCCATAGTTAAAAGCAGCATTCCCTAAGCTGAGCACTTGGGCGGCTACCCAGGTGAGATTCAAATGCCGCCCAGCTGATTAGCAGAGCGCCTACAGCCAGCAGCATGTGTTTCTACTAGGAACAGAAGAGTTTAACCGGTTAACCAATAACCGGATGCTTATCAGTTACCATTAATGGTTAAACTCTGCAAGGGGCTGCTGGCAGCTTCATGGGACCACAAGCACCAGGGAGCAGTTAAAAATTCTATCGGTTACACAGTTAATATTTTTTTAAAAAATTCTGTTCGTAGTTTCTGCCGGTGATACACATCTGCACACACCTTGGTGCACGTGACCAAATTTATTCTGCACATGGATGGATCACATTCAAGGCAATGCTGGTTGAAAAAAATAGTAAACAAAAGGTTAGGAATAAACAGGCAGTTTTCAGAATGGAGAGAAGTAAATGGGGGGAAGTGTCCCCCAGAGGTCTGTTCTGGGACCAGTCCTATTCATAAATAATCTGGGGAAAGGGGTAAACAGTGAGGTGGCAGAATTGGCAGATGATACAAAACAGCTTAAGATAGTTAAGTTCCAAGCAGACTGTGAAGAGTTACAAAAGAATCTCTCAAAACTGGGTGAGTGGGCAAAAAAATGGCAGATGAAATTTCATGTTGATAAATGCAAAGTAATGCATATTGGAAAACAACTGTACATATAAAACATAAAATAAAATAAATTAGCCATCATAACCACTCGAGAAAGAGATCTTGGAGTCATTGTGGATATTTCTCTGGGAACATTCACTCAAGAATCAGAAAAGGGCAACAAAAATGATTAGTGGTATGGAACAGCTGCCATATGAGGAGAAATTCAGAGTGGGACTTTTCAGCTTGGAAAAGAGACAACTAAGGGGGGAAAATGATTGAAGTCTATAAAATCACAGCTGAGGAAGAGAAAGTAAATAAGGAAGTGCTGTTTACTCCTTCTCATAACACACAAACTAAGGGTCACCAAATGAAACTAATAGGCATCAGACTTAAAACAAAAGGAACCCATGGAACTCTTTGCCAAAGGATGCTACAAAGGCCAAGACTGTAACAGGGTTAAAAAAAGAACTAGCTAGCTTCCTGGAGGACAGATCCATCAACGGCTATTAGCCAGGATGGGCAGGGATGGTGTCCCTGGCCTGTCTTTGCCAGAAGCTGAGAATGAGTGACAGCAAGTGGGTCAATTGATTACCTGTTCTGTTGTTTTTCCTCTCGGGCACCTGGCACTGGCCACTGTTAGAAGATAGAGTACTAGGTTAATTGATCTTTGGTCTGACCCAGTAAGGCCATTCTTATGTTCTGAGAGAGAAATCATATCGCTACAAGCAAAATAGATATATGGGTGTGTTGACCAAGCACTAGACAAGACATATAGAGAATGGGAGAAGAAACAGAGGGTTAGAGCCATTACATTGAGTTGACTCAAGTCACAACAATTTATTGGCAGTTCTGACTCACAAGTTCAGAGCCTGAGGCTGGAGATCACACTGCGGTGTGAGGTGGAACTTTGTGTTTGTCATATTAAAGTAGAGACAGACTTTTGTCGTTGATTTTGCCAATCACTTTTGTTGGTACTTGAAATTCTAGTTTAGAACTGTGGCCAAAACAAAGTTTTTTTTTTTTAACTTTTGTTTTCAACTTGGGTTTTACTAAATGCGTTGGTGTGCGTTGTTTCTGAGGCTGCCTGGGGTAGGCATGGCATGCTCCTGGGGGAAGCCAGCCCCATCCTTGCTCCTTTGGCCCGAGCCCACACTCCTTCCCTCACCATGCTCGGAGGCTGGGCAAGGCTGTCAGCCCCACTGCAAGTAGATAGAATCAGCTTCCTCTATAAACCTCTCTATGGTTCAGGAGCCAAACCTGCAGCTTTTATTCACCTAGCTAATTCCTCTGAAGTGAATAAGGGGTGCATGATTGAGTCCTCCAAGAATTGCAGTAATAGGAATGATTCTCTACTCTACTCCTCCCCTCCCCATGAAACAATCTTGATTTGTAAAATCTCAGCACATTTTTGCATGATGTTTTTAAATTGGTGGTGGAGGTGTGAATTCTGCGGGAGATCTGTACTGCAGTCTGGTTCCCTGCCAAACTTTTGTCTAAAAGAATTGTCTGAAGATAAACTGTTGTCCGTTTCTATGTTTGCATCTGTGACTTTTTTTTTTTTTTTGTGTGTGTGTGCTGGGGAAGAGATGTTTTTCCTAGCTAGCAAGCAAGCAACAGATTAATGGTTAACGCCTGATCTACAGTGGGAACATATCAGAATAACTACTTCTCTACTTCGGGGAGGTGGATTTCTTTCCCTCTGTGTGCTTTTTTTGCTTGGACCTGAGTCCAAACCAGACCCCTTTGTCTCAACTTCTTGTCTGCCTTTAGCTACAATGTTCATATGTTCTGACAGCAGTTTCTTGTACAACCTCTGACAGTGCCAGGTGTGTCTAGCAGCGCTCTTACACGTTGCCGAGCAGTAAAGCTGTTAAAGTTGTTGAGAGTGAGCTTGTAATGAAGCCTTGAAAGGTAAGATCCTGTTAATACAAATAGAGGTAATCCATAGTTCTCTCACTGATACTGTTTGAGCTTCCACCCCTGTACGGTTAAAAGCAAGCACTTGGCACTGGGAAGGCTACGCTAGCAGTCAAGCTAGAATAATAAATTTTTGAACAACTGTGTTGTTTGTGGAATGTGGCAAAAATGCCTTTAAAATTAGGGTGTCCATGGATATCGGTTACAGTTACGTACTGTTGATCTGATTTCTTTCTTTCTTTCTTTCTCTACTAGGGCCATTGCTGTCTGATTTCAAACTTCTCCAAGGAACATTTCTAGCAGAAATGGCAGGTAACTAGTAGTATTAAATACAGAGAAACCAAATGATTAGAGAAAACGTTTCATCCGTGTATAGTGCTCAGCGTAGTGGATTAGGCACAACAAACTTTTCTTCTCTCCATTGGCCTTTTGCGTTCCTTAGAGAGCCTTCTGTTGCTCCTTTTTTCCTCCATTCCCCTTACTCCTGTTCTAGACGGTTTCTGTCCTCAGGCTCGTTGATGGAGGTCATCACCCTGGCCATCACCCTGGCCACTGTCGGCAGACAGGATACTGAGCTAGATGGACCTTTGGTCTGACCCGCTACGGCCGTTCTTATGTTCTTATGTTATGTTCATAGAAGGCTGAATATGAAGATGCTTGTGTGGAGGAAATTGGTCACTGTAGTCCCTTCCTATGGAAATTAAATGTTTGCTTTCACAGCACTTCTAGCTGCACTGCGAACTTGAATCATGGGTTTAATTCTGTTCCCATTGAAAAGAATATCAAAACTCCCATTGACTTCACTGTAAGCCAAAATGAATCCTGAGCTTTATATCACCTCTAGAATTGACAGTGTTTTGTAGCAAACACATTTATATATTGCTTGCTGTGATCTAACAGTCTTGGCCTAAAGCAGAAGAGAGCACTGTAGAAATGCAGGAGGCATGTGATCAGGTGTAAGAGAGAGATTTTTCTTTTATTTCTATTGTCTTTCTTCCAAAGAAACCCCGCAACAGTTTAAAATTGTATATGTGCAGCAACTCTGGGGTGGGTGGATAACAGCCAGCTGGCACACAGCATGGTACACAACAATAGAGGAGAACTATAGAAGAGGAAATTTTGGCTGCTGACAAATGCCTTTAGCAAACTACGATGGGGTCATTTAATTTCCAGGCATTGCAAAATGCCGAGTAAACATGTCTCTGTCTTGGAGAGCAGGAAGACTCGTCTGCACCTGCCAGGTTTTGAACTTGTGCTTCCAGGAAATCTTTGGGGCAGATGCACTGATGGCCTTCAGTCATGGAAATGCTGGTGGGCGAGAGGAAGGGACCTGCAGTAGTATAACTAGGGATGTGAAGGACTAGTCGACTATCCCATTAGCAAATGCTTATCGGAGAGTCTACAGGCTAGTCAACTAGTTGCTCCTCCTCTACCCCTTGCTGCTTCTATCAGAGGCAGCAAAGCGGGGGGAGTGAAGGGGGTACTTCAAAGCAGCAGCGCCGCTTGAAGCCTGGAGCCAGACCCCGGGCACCACATGGCGCTGCCGCTTTGAAATGCCCCATGCAGCCTGGGGCCAGCTGGGGTGTCCCCAGGCTCCTCACAGTGTTTCAAAGCAACCGCACTGTGTGGAGCACAGGATCAGCTGGGGACTACCCTGCTAACCTTGGGCTCTGTGCAGCGCTGCCACTTTGAAATGCCGTGGGGAGCCCAGAGTCATGGGGAGGCCCCAAATGCATGCAGCATTTCAAAACAGCAGTGCCACGGGGAGCCCAGGGTCAGTGGAGTCCCCAGCTGACCCCGGGCTCCATGCAGCGCTTTCGCCTTGGCTGTTGCTACACTTCAAAGGCGGAGGTATCCTATTGACTAATTCAATAGTCGATGCAAAATGCATCGAGTATTCGATTAGTCAATTAGTTGATAGTTAACATCCTTAGTATAAAGCGGCTGCAACTACATTTGTGGAGGAAGAAGGGGCTAGCACACCCTGAAAAAGAGGTGGTGGCCAGAGTGTTCATTCAGCAGCAGCGTAAGGCTGCTCCTATTGCTGGTGTTTCTATAGTGGAGGAGTCGGCAACCTTTTCAAACCACATCAAAATTCAAACTACATCAAAATTCAGAGCAAATGATCAACGAAGAGCTGTATAAGAACTCCCATTTACTTGACTGAAAATATACAACTTAATGTTATTGATAATTGACATGATGGTTGTTAATAGCATCAATGAAACATTGTACTCACAGGCTTTATTTAATGGGACTTCTGCTGCTGCATCTTTTCGCACATTTCTTTGAAGTTTACATCATAACTGATCAAATTCAGGTTCATGCCGCATTCAAGCTGCTTGAGTAATTATGAGGTTTTTAAAATTTTGAATTAATTTTTCATTTGAATTTAAAAAGTTGCATGTGTTTTGGGAGTGACAAAAGAGCCCTATTATTTGGTTCCATAGTGAACCATATTTGGCTCGAGAGCCGTAACTTGCAGAACTCTGCTGTGGAGAGTGATTAGTTTTGCTGGAGCAGCTTTTTATCTTCTCGCACAGAGATGATGGGAAACGTTCTGGGCCTGAAAGGTCACGTTCAGACACTTCCCTTGTCTTCTGTGCCATTTGGAAGTTTTCCCAGGACATTTTTCTTCTTGTCTTGTGATTGTTTTTAATTCTGTTCACTGATGATGAAGACTTGAGACAGTTAGTCACAGTGCACTGGACTCCAACTCTAATCAGCACTCAAAGGCAAAAGTGAATATTCCCAAACATGTAGAAATGCACACGTGGTTATAGTCAGGGCTCGCCAAGTGGCGGCGAGCCCCGCTCGCCAGCCGCATAGTTCGGCACGCTGCGCATGCGTGGACCACACTGCGCATGCGCTTACTGCGCAGCGTGGCTGTGCTGGCTTGTAATCTACTTGCCACGGGCGAGTAATTACACTAATTGTCGAGCCCTGTAGATGAACACGTGTGCCTATCTTCCCAGCTGCTAATAGCAGTTTGGATTAAACACTTTAAAGAGTTGTATTATTTTAAAACATTAAAACCAGAGGCTTAAAAATAACATGCATGTGAGGTGTGTTTCTGTTTGGCCCTTTTGGTATGGCTGTTCCTAATGTCTGTATTAGGGAAATTAAATTTATATTAATTAACTAATCGAGTAGTCGATGGAATTTCCATCGACTATTTGAATAGTCGATAAGGACTAGCGTGGCGTTCTGCCTTTGAAATGTACAAGAGCCCCAGCAGTCGATTAGTCGCTTACATCCCTAGTCTCTATCATGGTGTCTGAACTGATGGCTTGCTTTGCTAAGGGCAGAGCTGAATGGGACTAGAAGTGTTGAATTTGAAAGGGGAAAAGGCCATGACACATGAAATTTATCAACTGTAAAAACATCCCTGATATCTGCAGGGCAGAGAGTCCGTGAAGAGTTAGTGTGACTCATTTTCCTCTGTGACTAGATGGCATCCTCTTTAGTATAATGTGTTTCTAGAGGACTTGTTCTCCTAAAATCACCCTTTACGTTGTCATGAGACCCTATCAGCTGCAGGCCACAAAGCCTGATAGCAGGGCCAGCAAGACTTCCACTGGGATGAATGCTCTTCTGCAAACAAACCTCCATCTCTCTGCCCTCTGGGAGAGGAGAATCCCTGCTTTTCCTCTGATTTGTTTTGTCTGGGTAACCAATATCCACCTTGCTTTTTTGCCTTAATATACTAGATAAAACCCTTCTGCAAGGCCACTAGATGCAATTAGCAACCTGCTCAGCTGGCATCTCTCACCATATAAAGCTACTAAGCTTTTGAGTCCAGTCTAAGGTCTGGAGTCTGTTGCATTGCTTCTTTTGTGGTCATTTATGCCAGTGAAATGCTACTGAATCCAACTGGTGGTGCTTTCTCCCTGGTTTGCACTGGTGTAGATGACAACACAGGCTATAAGCAACAGAGATTGTCTTACTGTGAAGATAAATGCTGTGTTGGCCCACTTGAGTAAATAAATTGGGTGTCGGGAGGTAATGATTCTCTTCTCTAATGGGGGGGCATGTTTTTCAGAATAGTTTCAAGCTTCACACATTCTCGATCTGTGCTTCCTATGAGTATTTCCATGCTTGGAAAGTGTGGATGGGAGGGTGGGGGGGTCATGTTATCATGATTACTCATTAATTTCAGAGACTATGTCTGAATTAGCTAAGATGTGTGTTTTTGGTTTTTTGTAGAGAGGATAAATAACTTCCCTCCACTCCCCAAGTTTATTCCTCTGAAACCATGCTTCTACCAGAATTTTGTTGATGAAATTCCCATAGACTATCAGAGTCTGGTGAAAAGAATTTACCACTTGTGGATCTGTAAGTGAAATTAAGAAACTGTTTGACAAATCTGCTATATATCTGAGAGAGTTTGTGTGTCTGTGTGTCTGTCTGTCCATCTGTGAGTTCCTTTGTTCAAGAACACCTCCTAATTGGTAAGAGCTAGGACCACCAAATTTGGTAGGCAGCTTCCTCTTGTCAAACTTGAAGCAAGGTCAGGGTTTGGTTGTGTCAGAACAACGGGATATGCCTGGAATTCGATTTTCTCATAAAATGGAAAGGAAGGGGTCTGGTAAGAAGGACACTTATATTGTAGAATGACCACAGGGGGGCAGTAAGGGGCCAGAGATGGGGACTTGTTCAGCTATAACACCATTGGGGCAGCAGGGGGCAAAGGTGAAGAAAGGAACAGTGATCTAATGTATGTTTCAAAGAGTTTGTTTGTGTGTCTGTCTTCCCATGCATTCCTCCCCTGGCTGTACCCGCTGCTGCAGCCATGGACAGGGTATTTCTCGCCTAGCCCCAAGCTGCTGCTGCAAGAGAGCTGGGGTAGTCCTCTCTCCCCAGGGAAGTCTGTGTCCTGAACCCCTTCTCCCCAGTCCCATCCCAGAGCAATGATTGAAATGAAGAAAAACAAAACTTGTTTGAGTTAAGGACCCGAGCAATGCCAGGTAAATCTTCTAGTTATATATATTGGGCTCAACAACAGCTGTAAAAAGGTAGGGTCCCGTGTATTAGATCTTTTTAGGGTTTTATGTCTGTTCACTTATCAAGAACAAAATGTTCCTTGTAGAATGCCATTTGTATAGTGTAGTTTGTGCCTGATTTTAACCTGTTGTCTCTTGAAGGCTCCCATGAACTGTAGAGCATGTACTTCTGGGTTAAGGTGTTATTCAGTGCGAGGGTGAGGGTTACCAACTGGTCCTTACGTTTAAAACCTTGGGAAGTCCTTTTGACTTCAGCCAGAGTCTGCATCCATGCCAGACTCTGCTCACATGGTCCTGATTACAGAGTCCATGGCTTTGCAAGAGAGAGCAGGTTTATTTTCAAGTGTGTGTGCGCGTGTGTGTGTGTGTGTGTGTGTGTGTGTGTGTGTGTATAAACTTAAAAAAGAAAGAATCTGCAGATGTATTTGTTTAAATGTATCCAGGGCTCTAGTGCTGTGCGTGCGCGCGCAGCACATGCATGCGTCAGCAGATTACTAATCAAACTCCCTCAACCAGGCCCAATTAAAATTCTCCACCATTGGCGTAATAACCTCAGTCCACGGCAGTTTTCTTATCTGCCACAAGAGGTATCTCTTAACTATATTTTTTCTATAAATTCTCTAATGCTGGGCTACGCTGGGCTACTCAACTTTGAAAGCCCCGGGACCCACAATGATACGATACTCACAGCACATGCTGAGGGCCGCAGCTTAAGTGTGGTTGCGTATGCATGCAAATAGCTTCTTTCACAATGATGGGCATGAATACAAAGATTACACAACACACAGGCCCCATTTAAGTCAGTTCTGCTGATATTAATAAAATGCAATAGTTACCTGATTTCTACCCATGTGACAGCACTTTTAATGAGCAATGACAGTCCAGGAATTTAACTACTAAAACGTATCTCAACAGAAGACCATTATATTGACTGCTTTTTTGTTTTGGCTCCCACCCGTGGGCCGTGTGTTGAGCCCTGCATAAACCCAAACCTCACCATGGGCCGCAAGCAAACAGGCCACGTGTGGCCCATGGGCCACGTGTTGAGTAGCCCTGCTCTAAAGTTTCTCTTATCCTTGGCATGTAGAACTCTCCTAAAGTTGGTTAGCTGGGCAGTGCTGCTGTTCTAGTCCAAATTGGCCAATTGATATTGGCAACGTTGGAGTAGCCATGTTGCTCCCAGGATATGCGAGGTAATATCTGTTACTAAACCAACTTCTATTGTTGAAAGACACAAGCTTTTGAGCTCCACAGAGCTCTTCTTCGAAAGGTCTGGGAAAGGTAGTAAGAATGTCACCTCGAAGCATGGAATGGGTTGTAAATATAAGCAGTTAACACAGGTTACAAGAAACCCTTCAAAATCAAGTGGGCAATTAATGGCCTGGCGGCCACTTCCCACAGCTCCCATTGGCCAGGAACAGAGAACAGTGGCCACTGGGAGCTGTGGGGGGCGGAGCCTGCCATGGTCAGTGTCAGCAAAATATCTCACCAGTTGCCCACCAGTGCTGTATGGGTACCAGCGTGGGGCGGTAGGTGTCCCTCGATGGGCAGTCTTGAGCAGCAAGCTGTTGTTGGCTCTGTCCACTGCACTTGTGCTCTCTAACTGAACAGTTCTGAAATCAAGCGTGAAAACTAGGCTTTCCTCTCTGAGGAATGAAACTAAATTTGACCTCAGTGGGTAGACCTGTAGAAAGAGAAGGATGGACCAGGTAAATGCGCTGGAAGCTGGAAAAATCCCTTTGCCCTGCCAACCCTTTCCTCCCAAAATACCCGTTATCCTAGGTTCTCTCCCAGTTACGGAAATACCTCTCGCTAAGGGACACCATACACGCTGGATGCTGTGGGATTCATCCCAAATGTATATAGCATGTGTGTGTGTGTGTGTGTGTGTGTGTGTGTGTGTGTGAGAGAGTAAACAATAGGATGATCTGTCACTTCATTGTTCTTTCGTTATTCTGAGGTGCTGTAAAAAGCGCTCGTTTTTTTCCCTGAAGAAATTTGTCTCCTCCAGACTGATTAAATGTTGCATGTTGTAAAGCTGCCTTTGTGTGTGATTGTTTGTTAACAGTGTCCCTCATTCCAATGAATGGAAAGATGCCAGCCAGTTAGGCAATGGGGGACATGTATGTCTGAGCAGACCTGGGCTTTCACTAGGCAGTTGAGATTTCCATCTGCTGCACGTTTTCTATTTGGGTCGTTATAGGTTTCTGGGATGTGGTTCAAAGGAGGCGAGACGGCTCCAGAGACGAGACAGTGAAAGGGGGAAGACGAATATTTAAAATCTATACTATTTTATGTAGTGAGACTGAAGGATCATTATTTTAATTGAATTTGAGCATTTAATAACAAAAGGTGTGTTGAGATTTAGGGAATCCTATGCTAGAGCTCCCACTACTGGAGAATAAATGCCTGTGGCGATCCCATATGAACCACCTTTTGCATTACAGCTGTATGGGCACCCTTGGTTTAAAGGGTTTTTATTATTGGCTTGATTTTATAGCCCACAAGTTATCAACCAAAAATTCTAGAATCTCTATTTAGTCACAGTAAATAGGATTTAACCTTTCGCTTAAGTGACTTTTCTCTATGCTAAATCGCAAGGCATCCACAAACCAGGGCATTTAACACGTCTTTTTGTTAATCTCTTACGGAGAGCCTAAGCCATGGAACTGAAGCCTGCACAACTGAGAGAAGGATGCTCTTTGATGATGATAAACTCCCCACTTAACCTAAATGTCGGAATAATCAGTTAGAAAGAAGCCATGAATTGAAGACTCAGCTGCTTGTCTTCTCAGTGTGCTGTTTTGGTACACAATAATTTATTAATTGCTCAGTATCCCCCCAAGTGGATTGGGAATGGGCATATAATTAGCAGAGCTTGCAAAATCTTACACTCCACTTGATGGTCTACCTCTGCTTGACTGCTTAAGCACTTGGAATAAATTGCCCAGGGAGGTTGTGGACTCTCCATCATTGGAGATTTTTGTAAGAGCAGGTTGGATAAACATCTGTCAGGCGTGGCCTGATAATACTTAGTCCTGCCGTGAGTGCAGGGGACTGGACTAGATGACCTCTCTAGATTCCTTCCAGTCCTATGAGTCTATATAACTTTTTAATGCTCCATCCTATTCATTCTAAGATTTCTGGGAATGGCCTAGGTATCAGTGGGCTACTGATATTGGGGAGGGTCAGAAAACCAGAAGGTGACAACGGCGTCACACTGAGCTCCTGGAGTCAGTTTTGCATGGCCACAGTGTCAAGCCCCTCTGTAGTTGTCTTTAGATTGAAGAACTGCTAGCTGGAAGCTATTCATGCTTTCCAGCATAACTCCCTGTCTCCTCTCTGCTCATCCTCCTAGTAGAGGTCAGCATGTTGGCAGCCTGAATGACACATCTCCCAGACAGGAAGAACTAAAATTAATGGGGGGGGGTTGGAAATATGTGCAGACTGTGGCATTGGGAGATATGGAGCCCTGTTACGTGGTTTAGGGATGTGAATGGTTAACTGGTTAATGTGTGGGGGCTAGAGCAGCCCCCCACCCAATGTGGCCAGGGGGGCTGCTCCAGCCCATCCAGAGCTGCTCCCATCCCTGGTGGGCCCGACCCACTGGAGCAGCATGTTGCAAAGCGGGAGCACCAGCCCAGCCAGAGCAGCTACTGCCTACGGCAGGCCCAGCCTGGCTGGAGGTGCTCTCGCCGCCCCCCAGCGTTCAATTTAGCGGGTCTTTATTAGACCCGCTAAATCAAACGCCAGAAGATTGATCTCTGACACATGCTTTCATGAGTTACCTGACTCCTCCACCGGCGTCTGTCCCATTCCAAAGTGGACAATCTCTACCACCAGTTCTTCCAAATTACAGCAGAAACCATGCCTCATTGTCAGTGTGTTGATAATGTCCAGGCTAGTCACTTAATTGTAACAGGGTCTTCTTGTGTTATATACATGCCATTTGCTGCTGCTTTTTTGAAGTCAGCAAACACTACTTATGCCCTTCCCTCTTCTCTCTCATAGTTTACAGCATCACATTAGTGGTGAATCTAATTGGCTGCCTGGCCTGGTGGATTGGTGGTGGTTCTGGTGTCAATTTTGGCTTGGCCATCCTTTGGCTTGTTCTCTTCAGCCCCTGCAGTTACGTATGCTGGTTCCGACCTGTATACAAAGCTTTTCGGTAAGTAGACGCTCACCTTCTTTGTTTGAGCAAAGGGTTTCCTCTGGGAGATTGGTTTGGTAATCATTGGCCAAGAAGACAGTGGCTGCAAGCTGTTGTGTGTGTGTGTCAGGGTGTTGCAGCACGTCGGGGGTCCCCGACCCTGCACCCCCCTCCACAGCCAGATGTGACTCTCAGCCGGCAGGTAGAACAGGGGGTTTTATTGATTTACAGGGGCGCAGCGTAGCACAGGATCAATGTTAGCACAGGCCCCGAGAGCAGGCAGCATTATTCCTCGGGGCGGGCTCATGGGTCCTTCGCCCCCCTTTTCTGCTCCAAGCCTCATCTCTCATCCTAGCCCAGCGGAGACTGACCCTTCTCACAGGCCCTACCCCCCCACCCTGGTGCAGCCCCGCCTATCCTCTGTCTCCCTTCCTGGCCAGAAGGCATCTCCTGTGTCTGGCCCTCAGGTGTCTGGGCCCAATACACACCTGGAGTGAGTCATGCTCAGCCTCTTCCCCCCCCTTATGCAGAGTGTGCTGAGGGGGGAGGGAACTGAGGTACATGTACACGTGTACGCACAGAGAGAGAGAGAGATAGCACAATACAGCAAAGAGTGAATGTAACAACACCCCCAACACGTCACATCTCTCCCCCCTTCGAGACGGAACTGAGCAGGGTCACTTCACCAGTGGGCTGGGGAAGTTCAGATCCCCACCACTGGGATAAAGCATCAACTGTGACATTGGCGCTCCCCTTAGCTTGGGCCCACCATGGCAGCATCCTGCAGGAGCAGGCTCCACCTCGTTCAGCTGCTGGACAACTCTGAGGGGGCCGTCCCTGGCTGCTTGCCACTTGTCCCTGTGCGGAAGAACAAGACCCATCCCCTGGCCCCCAGTGGTGCAGGCCCAGGCCCGTACACTGCGGTTATACCAGCCCTTCCGCTTCCCTTGGGCTCTGACCAGGGTTTCTCTGGCCAGGCCCATGAGCTCTGCTAGGTTTTCCTGGAAAGCCAGGACATACTCCTCCCCCGACACTCCATCCGGGAAGGCCTCCCCTTCCCATAACTCTCAGCAAGCCCAGGAGTCCCCTCCCCCTTCTGCGCCACAGCTCCAATGAGGAGAACCCAACGGGGAGACCCTTGGGGTGTCTCCCTCAGTGCAAACAGCAGGTGGGACAGGTACTCGTCGCAGTCCTGCAGGTGCTGGCGCATAAACGTCTTCAGCATCTGCTTTAGTGTCCCATGGAACCTCCCCACCGTCCTGTTGGACTGGAGCCGATACGCCGAGGCCCAGGAGAGCCGGACCCCATACTTCTCCCACGAGCACCGGAGCGGGGTGGCTATGAAGTTGAACCTCTGGTCCGTGAGGACCTCCTTGGGGAACCCCACCCTGCTGAAAATGGCCAGCAGCACATCTGCCACTGGGATGTATTTCTTCCCTGTCCACGGTCACCTTGCTGAGGGGTCCCGCTAGATCCATCGCCACCCTCTGGAAAGGCTCCTCCATGATGGGCAGGACCCCCAAGGCAGCTTTCTTCCTATCTCAGGCTGTCCCCACTCTCTGGCAGGAGTCGCAGGCCCGGCAGTACCGCTGCACAGCCACAAAGATCCCCGGCCAGTACAAATTCTGCAGCAGCCTCAGCTGGGTGCGCCAGATTCCCTGGTGCCCCGAGAATGGGATGTCATGGGCCAGGTGCAGCAGCCTGCAGTGATACTTTTGGGGAACCACCAGCTGCCGCTGGACCCCCCCCCACAACTCCGCTTTCCCTACGGGGAGCCATTCCCGGTACAGGAATCCCCTCTTCCACAGGAACCTCTCCCGGCAGCTTTCCCCCAGGGGCTGAGCTGCACCGTGGCCAGCCCAGTCCCTCAGGCTGCACCTCAGCCTGGAATTCAGCAGCTGGGAAAGCGACAGGGACCTGTTCTCCCTCCACTGCCTGTGTCCAGGGTCCCAGCTCTGTTGAGCCCAGCCCCCTGGGACCTTTGTCTGCTGGGACGGGGCCCTGCACCCCCTGCAGGGTGCCCTCCCAGGGTCAGGGTTGCAGGCCCCTCACTGGCTCTGGTCACAGGTAATGACCAGGGCACTGTGGGGTCCTTCCGGCCAATCCTCTAGGTCATCCCCCATCAGCACCCCAGCAGGCAGGTGCTGGTGCACCCCCACTTCCTTGGGGCCCTCTTTAGCCCCCGATTTCAGATGCACCTGGGCTACAGGTACCTTGAATGGGGTCCCGTCTATGCCCCTCTGGGTCAGCTGGGCGCCATGTGGTCTGGGGCCACTAGCTTGGGCCGGGCCAGCGTCCCCTCCGCCCCCGTGTCCCAGTAGCCCGTCACCTTCCTGCCATCCACCTCCAGGGGCAGGAGGCACTCACTCCACAGGGGCCGCCCTGCGCCCATCCGGTACATGGAGAAACCTGCCTCTGGAATGTCAGGTCTCCCGGAGGAGCTGGCCTGAGCGGCCTCCCCCACCTGAGCTGAGGGCAGCCTGCCAGCCCCTGCCACCGGGGCAGCCTGCTCCTCCTCCAGCCCCACCCAGTTAACCCTGGGAAGTCTCGGGTTGTGGAGCCTGTCCGGGGCTTTGGGGCACCGAGCTTGCTTATGCCCCTTTGCCCGCAGCGATGGCGGGTCAGGTCCCGGCTGGTCCGTCCGGGTACTGGCTGGCCCTCTGTGGGGAGGATTGCTGGCACCCCTGTTCTGGACTCGCCCCGTAGGCGCTTCCCCCAGTTGCACAGCCACGAACCGGTCTCTCCAGCATTCCCCCTCACACCCAGACTGGCTGTCTGTGAACTCATCGGTCAGCTTCCCCGCGCAGTGTGGGTCCTCCAGCTTCCTGTCCTTCAGCCACAGCCTCAGATCAGGTGGGCACATTTCATAGAACTGTTCCAGGACCATCAGCTTAACCAGGTCCTCTGCGGTCTGGGCCCCAGCCCCGAACACCCACTTGCAGAAGTATTGCGTCAGGCAGGAGGCCAGGTCTACGTAGGTCTCCTCTGGGCCCTTCTACACCCCCTGGAACTTTTTCCTGTATGCCTCGGGTCAGCCCGAGCTTGTGCAGCAGGGCTCGTTTGACCCATTCGTAGTCCCCCGGCTGCAGTCCCTGCAGCTGGCCAAGCAACCCTGATCCAGTAGGGGGGTGAGCTGCTGGAGCCAGTCGGCTGGGGGACCTGGTGCAGCTCGCAGGTTCGCTCAAAGGAATTAAGGAATCTATCCATGTCCCCCACGTCCTTACACTGGGACAGCATGAACCTCTCAAAGTGACCTGCAGTCCCGGGCCCCCTGGGCCACTCACCACAGCTGGGCCTCACTCTTTCTCAGCTCCGCCATGGCCCATCCATGCTGCTGCTGTTCCCTACGGTCGTTGCACTCCTTCTCCTGGTCCTGCCGCTCCTTCTCTGTGTCTGCAATTCCTTTAGCCGTAGTTCGATCTCCAGCCGTTGCAAATCTGCTGAGGGGGACCCTGCCCAGGATGAACTGCTGCTGGCTGAGCACGGCATGGTGGGCACCGTGTCTGTCTGGACTCCAGCCCTCTCTCCTGCCTGAGAGCCTGAAACGCTCCCAGACGGTGTCTGTCTGCTCCCCGCTGGGACAGGATCCAGCCCCCTGGAATGATCATTCTCTTCCAGCTGGGCAATTAGCTGGGCCTTGGTCAGTTTCCCCACAAGCAGGCCTCTCTCCTTGCACAGTTCCACAATGCCTGCCTTCAGGAGTCGGGTTTAGGCCGTCTCCCCGCTGTTCCCCAGGTGCAGATTCACAGGCCGATGCTGCAGCGCCCCACGATTCCCAGGAAGAACCCCTCGGTGTGCCAGCCTCCTTGAGCGCCACTCCCCCTGGGATTAGACCAGAGCCCCCTCTGCCTTCTGGGGCCACTTCCCCTGATCCTGGGGAACACTCCTTCTCCGAGGCCACACTCGGGTTAAGCTGCCTGCCTCTCCACTTCCTAGAACCGCTTCTCATGGCCTCCAGCACCCCTGGCTCTTGCAAGCCCCCTTCCTTCTACTGCGCCCCAGTCACTTACTGCCGGAGCTCCATCCATGGGGCGCTGTCGAACCATCCTCTGCAACCACTGTGGCAGTGTGTGGGGGGGTCCCCGACCCTGCCCCCCAGCCAGATGTGACTCAGCCGGCAGGTAGAACAGAAGGTTTATTGGTTCACGGGGACGCAGTGTAGCACAGGATCAATGTTAGCACAGGCCCCGAGAACAGGGAGCATTATTCCTCTTGTGGGGAAGGCTCATGGGTCCTTCACCCCCCCCCCCCTTTTCCTGCTCCAAGCCTCCTTTCTCATCCTAGCCCAGCCTGACCTCCCCTTCCCCCCCAGCCTGGTGCAGCCCTGCCTATCCTCTGTCTCCCTTCCGGGCCAGGGGTTATCTCCTGTGTTTGGCCCTCAGGTGTCTGGGCCCAACACACACCTGGAGTGAGTCATGCTCAGCATCTCTCCTCCTCCCCATGCAGAGAGTGCTGCGGGAGAACTGAGGTGCGCACACACACACAGAACAATACAACAAAGAGTGAATGTAACAGCACCCCCGCTACGTCACACAGGGCAGAGATTCAGGAGAAAGTAAATGGAATATTCCGTTACAGCAATGTGGGTTAAAACGGTTTTGGCCAGCTCAGGAGCTTAGGGGACGCTATGGGGCTGCCCAACTCGAGGGGGCTGATTTGAATCCAGCCCAGGGCGACAGTTGGTGGTAGTTTGTATTAGGGAAGTGCCTAAAGGCATCCTATTGTTGTAGGTGTGCTATAGAGACCCAGAGAGCTTGCCGTTTAAATACAGCCATTCCCAACCTTTCTTATACCGCAGACCGGCAAACCCATTGCAAACTTGTGGCAGACTAACATTTTTATTTGCATATTCATTATGATAGTTGATTTTTAAGAGGTCACATGGTATTTTACAGCGTGTCTGTGTGCATGGAAGACGTGTCCTAACGGGTCAGAGTTGGCAGATCTCTACAACACTCAACAAATCCGCAGGAAGAATTCCCCTCTGGCTGCTGGGTGGGGCAGCCCCTCTCCTGGGCGACTGCCTGCAGAGGAAGGGGCACCCTATTTAGCAACTGAAATTTTGTCAGGGGCATAGGAGCTGGTGCCCCCAAGTGCTACCACCAGTCACCTCTGCCCCTCCCCCCTCCTGCCCCATGGGGTGGGAGAGCTGCCATTTTAACTCCCCCATCTCCTTCTGTACAACCCCTGCCCGGTGTGTCTCCCTTCCCCAGCCAGGCTGCTCTTGCTCCCACAGTCTCACCCCAGCCTCCCCTCCGTGCATCCCCCCCTTTCCCTTCCTATGACCTCCCCCTCAGAGTTTCCCTCCATTGAACCCCTGCTCCCATCTGCCCCATAAGTCTCCCATGAATCCCCCAACCTCCCTCCTGCATCCCCTCCTGCCCCCGCCTCACACGTCCCTGTTCCCCTCACCCCTTATCAGCCCCCACCCCTCTGCAGCCCCCTCCTGACTTCCCCTCCCCCCCAGGGCTGGTTCCCCCTGCCCTGCACACGCTGGGAGCAGGCAGCAGCTTCCCTAGGTCCTGGGCAGGGATCGTAGGCAGCTCCGCTGGGAAAAGCCTGGAGCCAAACCCTCCTCCTGCAGCCCCAGGGCACTGGGGACCTCGCTCCTGGGTGGGGGGGGGCGGAAGAGGAGGTGTCACCTGCTCCCCAAGCGCTGCCTGCCCTGGGGCAGAGGCTGACCAGGCTCGGGGTGCTGCCTTGGGAGAGACTCCTGGGGAACAGCGGGACTGGCCCTGCTGGATATTCCCCCTTCCAGTTACAGCCCAGGCTCCGGGGGCCCCACACCAGCCCCCACCAGGGCTCAGGGATCCAGCCCAGAGCCTGGCCCCAGAGTCCCTGTGAGCAGTGGCTGCGAGTCACTTCCTGCTGCTGGGCCTGAGCCAGCGATCGCTCCCACTAGCTGCTGCTGCTGAGTCCTAGCGTGACACCTGGCACGTTGTATCCCGTGCATGGGGGGGGGAGAGAGGCTCCCAGAACCCCTGCCTGCTGCTGCTGGGTCCTAGCCCGACACCAGCTACGCTGCAGTGTGCCGCAGCCCGGCAGCCAGCAGTCCATGGCCCGGCAGGTGGGGGCCACTGGTTTAAAAACACAAGCCAGACAACGGGAGGGGGTAGTGGGGAAGGAAACAGTCTGCACACGGTATGAGCACAGTAAAGAATGCTGATTAGTGAGGCGTATCCATGCCCACCCAATTCCACCCTTAGCCCAGATTGCCCCTTGTTGGCAGAGAGGTCCAGGCCTCAAAAGGCCTTAGAACCTGAACGTCCCTCTTGTCTTCATGAGGAGTCCTGTCAGATCAGGCCTGGTTCATGTTGGTAATGGGGGAGGGAGGGAGTGTTGCAGTAACATCTTGCATTGCCGATGACCATGCAGTTTGGCCTAATGGGGGCTCGTCCTAGCGCTAAATGGTTTGGCACTTTTGCAAGCATGTTTTTAAAAAGAAACAAGGTTCACGTTGCAAAGATTAAACCTCCTCGGGGTTACCTGAGCGGTCACGTCGCTAACGCACAGAGAGCTGTTCTTTGTGGGAAAACCTCTATAGAAACAGCTTGCTAAGAACCGGTCTGTGGGGGGAGGGTGTCTCTAGACTCAGCATCTAGCTACTCGTTTTATTTATTTATTTGGTGGTTGGTTGTTTAAATAAAAACAGCCCGCAGCCCTACAGAGACAAGGGCTTTTCCCATCCTGCACCAATAAAGTCATCCTACACTTTTCTTTTTTAAAAATTAATTATTTGTGTTTCTCTAGTGCCTGCTGGGAACGGCAAAGCACTTTGCAAAGGGTAGTGCTTTGAGCCTCACAACATCTCTTTGAGGGACTTAAGTTTAATCTTCATTTTGCACAGGAATAGTGAGGCGTAAAGAGGGGAAGTTATTTTCCCAAGGTCATGCAGAGCTGACAGGAGTCTTGTCATTCCAGTTTGCTAGACAGCCAGCTCTGTCGCCCCCTTCACTATTATTTTTTAAAATTGGTTAATCATCAGATTCTATAGTAAGGGAAGTTAGTTTAGAAAAGAGCAGAAACAGCTGACAGCAATAGAAGCAGACAGACTAGGACCCTGATTCCAGAAAAAACATTCAAGCATAAGCTAAATTTTAAGCATGTGCCAATGGAACTTACGCAAGTGCTTAACTCTAAGCACGTGCTAAGTTCTTTGCTGAATTTGCACCTGAAATACTAAGAAAATGTCTGTGCTAATGTAGTGGAGATGATTAAAACCATAGCAGCTAAGGTAATTACATTATAGAAGGCAAAGGAGGATAACTTTGAAAAGGAAACGAACAGCTAAGGAAAACTCTGAAACTCCTGAAGTGAAAAATGACATCTGAAAAGTGTTAGTTTATTGGGCTGTTTTGGGGAACCTCCCCTCCCCCATCTAATTCAGTAGTTTCTGGAACTTCCAAAGCACCAGTAGAACTCTGTTCAAAAAGCACTTTCCATTCCAAAGTTTGGGAAAAGTTACTCCTCTGCATTGCTTTCCTCTGGGCTTTGTGGAGTTGGTTTCTAATTATTTCTTGAGTGCTGTTTGTATGTGTTTGTGCAACTGAACGCAGGAAGGCCCTAGAGAATACCCTGTGGAAATACTTCTATATAAAATAAATACCCTAGGACCAGACTGGCAAGCCATAGATCAGTTAGTCTGAGATTGATTTAGACGAGACTTAAAGGAGAATAGTGGTGTAATTGGGGAAATCCTTTATGGGAAAAGAATACGGTAGCCAGATTCATGAGACAGTTTTACTTCTAGAGAGTCAGGCCAAACCCACTTGCTATGCTTATTCCTGGATGTTATAGGCTGCCGTGGGCGATATTAGGATACCATACTCTATGGACACTTTAATGAAACATTCGCCATATGTCCCCCTCCAGAGTTTAAATGAGGTGCAGAGCTTGGCATGAGAGCAGAGTTGTGGTGCGTTTCCAGTGGAAAGACGAATCCACATTCACCTTTTCCCATGTACTGTTGCTCAGGGGGTTTTCAGCCTTTTTTTCACTTGCAGGTCCCTAAAAAATTTCAAATGGAGGCCTGGGCCTCTTTGGAAATCTTAGACGCAGTCTGTGGATCCCTGGGGTCTGCAGACCACAGGCAGAGAACCACTGTTTTCTGGTAACAATCTTTTGCAGACCCCTTAGAGGAGGTCTGCGGAGCCCAGGTTGAAAACACTGCTGTAGTTGATTCCCATACACCCCTTCAGCTTGTGATCTCTTTACTGTTGCTAGGTTATAGTCCATGTAAAGGTCCAGCCTGGCACATAATCCTTTCACTGCGATTTGGTTTCTGTACTGAGACCCATAGTCTGCGTTTAAGGTAATTCGTTCACAGTAAATACGCTGCACTCCGATCCAGTACCCAACAGGAACCTGCCATGCTGGTGGCATTTTGCTCTTCTGTAGCATTGTTCAACCCAGTGTATCCAGCCTCTTTCATGTTTTCCATTGGCCTGCCCCTTGTGCAGCTAGCCTCACAAATGGACCCCACTGTGCACCGGTGTGAGCATCTGCATAAGGGGCAGGACAGAGAGAATCAGTCCTGAAGGTTTCCAGCGTACCCAAGGTCAGTCCCATTCATCTGCTCTCACCGTTAAGTACCAGATTTACAACGGTATTTAGGTGCCTAAAGATGCAGCTAGGCTCCTAGGGGGAATGACATAAGCAACTAAATGAGTTAGGTTCTTAATTCCCCTTAAGTTAGGCACCTAACCTGCTTAGGTACCATGGGGATTTACAAAAGCTCCTCTCTGCCTCCATGCCTTTGTACATCTGGCCTAGAATACAGACCCTCCTTCTTCCCAGAATCCACTGCATTTGAGGTAAATAATTTGCACTGTTAAATGGAATAGATCACTGGGTGCAGTGGGTCCAGAGGCAGACTGCGGTTTAGAACAATGACGTTCCTTGCCAAAGAATGGCTGAGTCATACAAGGGGCATTATCAGAGGAAGACGCTGCATTTGGTGGTGCCATCTGGGCTACTGTTGCTGTACGGCAGTGGTCCCCAACGCGGTACCCGCGGGCGCCATGGTGCCCGCCGGGGCATTTATGTGCACTCACCTAGTGACCAGGGCCGGCCCGAGCCATTCTTGCGCCCCGGGCTTGTGGTGCATGTGTGGTGCTACACCCGGGCGCTGCGGTGCATGCGCGGCCCCGGCCCCCGGGCACCTGGTAGCCCCAAAAGGTTAGGGACCACTGCTGTACGGTATGGCTAGAGCTCTGGCGGAGCTGTGCTGAGCTCCAGAGCATCGTCTGATCGAGAGGCCATTAAGCACACCTGTGGCTAGCACCCTGCATACCTGGCCACCCACATTAACTCCACTGACCTCACTCAGTCCTTTGGCCCCTGCCTGCTGTGGCCAGCCAGAGGCAGAGCTGCGGCCGTTACAAGAAGCGCAGTGTTCCTTCTGAACAGCGCTGCTTTCCCAGCCTGTGTTCCACCCAGGTCATTCGGCTCCAGGATGCTCTTTGCATGGCTGCCAGAGCTGTTTTCCTTCCTAATCCATCCCAGAGCTGGGTTATCACTGGCTTATCTCCTTAACCATAGGGGTGTAAACTGATGACCAAGAGCAACTGGGATTTTCCCAGCTCGGATTCTTATTCTCAGTATTTGTATGTGATGCCCATAAAGGATCTGTCTGGCTGCCGGCACTTGTGCCCACATGTTCCCGTGGCCTCTTGCCTGCTCAGAAGTGGAGGGGTTGCATGATGAAAGCATGGGCACTGAGCCTGCTTTGAGTTTAGCTGGAGAATCAGAGTAGCGCAGCAAGCCCCTCTCTCTCCTGCTAGAGGCTGCTGAGGTATTGGCAGAAAACAGCATGCCTCTCAGCAGGTGGTCCTACTTTTAATTATTTTGTTAATCAATTTAAGGGCCTAGCTTTATGGAGGGAGGTGAAGTCCTGATTATGCAGAGACCTGTGTGCTTCCAGCACTAGAGAAAGAGCAGTGGGTAATAATCTGCAAGGTACAAAGCGAGTAAGGAGCCATCGCTCCATGATAAAGTGCGTATGGGAGGGAGCAGGGACTGGCCATACTGACGTGGCGCAGGACGAAGTTCTACACCTCCTGCATTCTCCCTCACGCCCCTCTCTCCTTTCACAGGTCTGACAGCTCTTTCAATTTTATGGCCTTCTTCCTCATCTTTGGTGCCCAGTTTGTTCTGACATTCATACAAGCAATCGGCATCTCCGGCTGGGGAGCATGGTAAGCAGGCTTTGAATGGCGCGCTCCAGCCATGTCTTCTCTCAGGCTCGGGGCAGAAATTTTGTCCCATGGATTCAGCCAAGGTTCCACGTTTCCGTGCATTAAATGCTGATGTTTTGGGGGAAGGGGTTTGTGAAGAGTTGGGCAGATGATAGGGAAGGGGGTCAGACAAAGAAAGGGTCCTGGTTGGAGTGAGGGCATGTTCTCCACTCTCTCGCCTCGCTCAGGGTGCGTCTACACAGCACCTTAAATTCGGCATAAAAGATGCAATTTGCATATCTTATTTCAACTCTATTTCCCCAATAGCATATTTTGAAATTTGGCGTGTCTACACAGCACCAAATTTCAAAATAATGTGCTATTTTGAGCCATCCCTTAATCCTTGAGCAACGAGGTTCACCGGGATGGTGAAATAGCACACCTATTATTTCGAAAAATATTTTGAAATAACAAGCGGCTTGTGTAGATGCAGGGTAGCCATTTCGGGATACCTCTAGACAGCGGGTTATTTCGGGATACCAGTATCCTGATGTAGCTACCCCGGGTCCTTTAAACGCGCCCATTATTTCAAAATATTTTTCAAAATAACAGATATGCTATTTCGGCATCCCTGTAACCCTCATTCCACGCGGGTTAAGGGATGTGTCAAAATAGCACGTTATTTCGAAATCTGGCACTGTGTAGACGCGCCAAATTTCAAAATACACTATTTTTTAAATAGATTCGAAATAAGATACGCAATTTGTGTAGTGCGAATAGCGTATCTTATTTCAAGTTTAGGGTGCTGTGTAGAAGCACTTAATGTGTTACATGAATTGAGCCTGCGTAGGATTTTCATCCTACTCTTTCAAGGCTATGTCTTCCCCTCTCCCCGTCTTTCCTTGCCCCCCCCCAGGATTGGAAATAACCATTGCTCCCTCCATATGACCACAACAGTTCCACAGAGAAACCACCCATGAGTTTGTAGCAAGGTTCCAGTCTAGCTGCTTGGTGGTGTGAGGAAGGGGATGTCTTCTCCTGTTCTCGCCATCTTCCCTCCCCATCAATTTCACTTCATCTCCAGTCCCAAGGTTCTAATTGGAGGGTATGTCAGTGACCTTTCTGTAACCTGCCATCTTTAGAGCACGACATGCAAATCCCGCTGAAGCTGGAATAACAGAAAAGCAAGTGCTGTGCTTAAACTCTAGTCCTCCCAGGGCCCCAGGAGGGAAGTGGAGACAGAGCTAGGCCAAGGTCTCCGCTTTGGTCACCTCCTGACACCTCACCATTTGACTGGCTTGCTGGGGTGCCTAGAATTTCAATACCTGGGAATGCTGCAGGTCAGGACTGGAGGTGCATTAGCAGAGATGTGAAGGGGAAGGAGCTACCCATGGGGCATCTGGTTTTTGCCCTCAGTTCTTTTCCATTCACTTCCCGGAACGCTACAGCTCGCAGATATTTTCCGGTGGGCGGTTGGAAAGCGCCTCGCTCGGAGACTGGCACTGAAAACAGAAACTAGTGATGCTTCTCTGTGTTGCGCTCTCTTCCAGTGGATGGTTGGCAGCCATTACTTTTTTCAGTACCAGTGTCGCAGCTGCTGTGTTCATGCTGTTTCCAGCCATAATGTTCACAATGTCTGCGGTTGCCATGTCCTTCTATCTCCTAAGGGTAAGTACTTCAATGGCCTTTCTGGCATGGAGGGTCTACTAATTCTGCACAGCAAAGCAAAGTGAATCATCAGCTTAGTGGGAACTAAAGTGGATAGAGTGTAGACAGCGAGGGGGCTGTCCCCTGGCCACGCCGGATCCCAGACAGGATGGAAGGTTGAGAGCGCAATTGAGGGTTCGTCCCATGCAATGTGACAGTGTCCTCCCAGCATGGATCCACAGACAGCCATTGGTTCTGAGTAGGGATGTAATAGTGTAGCCGATTGACCAATAAGCTTTTGCTTATCGGTTAAAGTCTATAGACTTTACATTACATGCATTTTCCCTCCCCACCCCGGCCAGTAAATGTTTTAGCAGGCTGGCCAGTAGCCCCCGCTGTGGCTCTGCATTTAAAGTGTATTGGGAGCCAGGTGGGCAGGCAGCCTGGCTCAGTTCCAGCTTGCATTGGGTCTGGGAGCTCAGACCAGCCCTCCGCCACCCCTCCAGACAGGGGCTGCTGCCACCCTTGTATCAGAGGCAGCAGCGCAGGGCGACAGGCAGCCAGTCCACAAGGGGCTGGTTTTTAAATGGGCTCCCCTCACAGACCAGCTCCTGCCTGGCACCCTGCGCTGCTGTCTCTGATACAGAGGCGGCAGCATGGAGTGGCAGGGGGCTCCTCGGGAGTGAGGCCAGAGCGCGCTGGCTGCCAGGCCTGCCCCCAGGGACTATAAAATAGTTGAGTAACTGATAAGAATTCATGAGGTTAATCGACTATTCAATATTTAACATCCTTAGTTCTGAGAGTTAAACTCGTTGAGACCCTCCCAGGGAGAGGGAGATTCCTGGCAGGGTCTTTTCCTTAAAGCATTCTGGAAAAGGAGAGCGTTGGAGAGCCACTGGCCTGGGCCATACAGCAGGAGAGACTTCCCCACAGTATTTCTGTGGCCTTGGGGAATGGGGAAAAGCCAGCGTGGTAAGATCTAGCACAGAAGATGCCAAAGTCCAGCAAAATATGTTCTCTACCCCCCAAAGCACCTGCCTTCAGGACAGTTGACCTCTGGAATGTGGGAGCATAGATCTTTGAGATCACAGTTAGTGCCACTCCAGTCTCATGTTGGTCAGCGTCTGTGTGGGCGGATGGCTGAGAAAAGTCACTCCGTCTCCTGCACCTGTATTCCCAGCTCTAGCCTTTTCCCATCATGCGCCCCAGCCTTGCTGCCTGGGATGCAGCATTTCAGTAGCACTGAATCCCAGGTCAACTGACCTCGTTGGGACAAAATGTTCCTAATATCCTCACTATGCAACTCCCCAACCTGAGTTCGTCCTAAAGCTGCACTGGCTTAAAAGACTTTGTTGTAGATCTTCTCGAGCTGCTTTTTCTGTTGGGATCGTCTGCCCTGGTCTGTTTATAGTGCCCCTGTGCTTTTGGAGCGGGGACACGTGACCAGAGATGTTACCAGGTATGTGGGACAGCACTAGGGGACTGTCTAGCAAATTAGGTGTTAACAAAGGGTCCTTAGCCCCTGCTGGAAAGGGAACGAGATACCTGCTGCTGATTCTTCCCTTGCTCTCTTGATTACCTATTAGGTAAATAAAATTTACCGAGGGGCTGGCGGGAGCTTTCAGAAAGCCCAGGATGAATGGAACAGCGGCACATGGAGGGACCCTCCGAGCAGGGAAGCTCAGTACAATAACTTTTCTGGAAACAGTCTGCCACAGTACCCCACCGTGCCCAACTATCCCACAGGAAGTCAATGGCCTTAAGCAGCAACAGCTGTCAAACTGCCTGGATTATCTTTTGTGTGTGTGTGTGTATGTGTGGTCTCATTATTTTTTATTATTTGAAAAGATCATTTGGTTTTTCTTGTCATTTTGAGGGTTTTTTAATCCCCTCCTCCCCAGGACTGCAGAAAATCTGTGCACGCAGCCCGTGCTGCCTCCAGGGCCTTGCACATCTCTGTTGGAACATTTTATTTTGTGCACAGTTGCCAGTATTTGCCGTGCTGCAGGCCGAGGGACTATTCGCTGCCCTTGCTCGGGGGCATCCTTCAGCGATCAGTGCATGGAAAAGGCTGATTTTTTCCCCTCTGCCAAGAACACTTTAAGTTGCTCTTTCCCCTGCCTTCCCCCTCCTCCTTAGATGCACAGCACGCCGCTGCGCTCTTCCTGCTGCCAAGCAGGGGGCACAATCGAAAATGGGCGTCGGCCGACATCTCCTGAAGAACTATCTGGAATTTCTGTTTCTCTCACTTCGAGAAACGTCTCGTCTGTTTTATTTTGTGCTAGTACGATTGAAATTGGTCGCCAGGGCTCCCTTCCTGCTCAGAAAACCTTTGAAGGTCTGTGACCTTCTCTTGAGTTCTCTGTAGTGAGAGATGCTTTGCATAACACTGCCCACCGTGAGGGAGTAGTGATCAGATGCAGTGTCCTGTGCAGGCACCACTCGGCTGGTGAGGTGTCCTCCTAATAGGACTCTTGTTTTCCCCACCCCCAAAAGTTTGGGTTTTTTAATGCTAGGATCCACATGCTTTGAAAGTAGGGGTTCACCTCACGGTCTGTTACCCTTGCTTGCTAATGGCCTGAATGAAAGCCTGGTGGAATCACTGACTTCAATGGGCTTTGGCTCTGACTGCATCCGTAAAATTCACTCTTATGTAACTAGCCAGCATAACACCTGGGCGCCATTTAAATCCCACTGACGCAGCGTCTAGGTGTTTCTGCTGGCACCAAGTGTCGTCTCCCTCCTGGATTGCATCTCACCCCGCTGGCACCCTCGTGATGGACAGGAGCTTCCGGCTAGGGCTCTGCAGCCAGGTGCTGGAGAACGTGTCAAAATCTGAATACTAAGACCGACCTGTGTGAGCAGGGAGGAACTTCCTTAAAACTGATGGATTAATCCTGACTTACTCAGATCTGAGCCATGGCAGAACCCCCACGTTTCTTATGCTGGTGAGTTGTTTTCCTGCACCATGTCACCTACGACTTGTAAACTGCCCTTTATTTAGTCATGCAGGACCACAGCCCATGTATGCAGCCAGTTTACTAGCGTGTGAAGAGCTCTCCTCTCCACTTTAGCGTGCGGGCAGAGTGATGGGATCGTCATTCCTTGGGGAGGATAAAGGTTCTATTGGGAGGGGCTTTTCCTGCTGAGAACAAGGCTTTGTCTGCACTACAAATGCTTTGCTGGTATAGTTGTACTGACAGTGCACCCTGGTGCAGGCATCGTAGGGTGACTGAGGCTTTTCTGGCCCTGCCTCCCCTCGAGGGAAGCACTCTGAGGTCTGCCTAGCTGCTCTGGCCTGGGAGTTTGCTGATGGCTGGGGGAGATGCGTGTTGATTTTGGTTTTTGTTCCACCCCCTCTCCTCCAATCAACAGAACTGTGCTGGCAAAGCTTTGTCATGTAGACCTGGCCGTGGGGTGAGTCACAGCACTGCCTTGCATCCTTTTCTGTTCTCATGGCACAAGTGTTGGAATCTGTGGCACAGCACTTGAATTCCTTCCATTTTGCACTCGATCAGCCCAAGCAGTAAACGCTGCAGTTTCCGTTTTCTCCTTAAAGACCTGCTACTCAAATGTTGAAACTTTCCAGCCGACCTGTGCGACTGGGATGCCCAATTCCCATTAATTTTTCCCAAACCCTCCAGCGGCATGAAAGTCTCAACTAAAGAGCCTATGAGGTGCTGAGAGGGGTTCAGTTCTTGTTCAGATCTGCACCCTAGCGCTGGGTTCGGCTCTGTCATGCTGATGTGAATCCAGAGTCACTCCGTCGCTGACAGTGGAGTTATGCCAAATTTACACTGCACAACTGCAAACAGAATCTGCTTCTGGAAGACTTAGAGACGATCTCCCAGCCGGATGGAATCCATTAGCAAATGGTCTTATGAAAATTGTCTCAATATACAAGTGCCTTAGTCAGTAAAATATTAGCTCTTAGGGGAGAGTTCTTCTCCCCCCAGTGATCCTTCCCCGTTTTGTTTATAATTTTATTCTATATGTGTACATTGTAAATAGTAAGTAAGCGAAATGTGTTACCTTGGGAGTTGTGGGACATCTTTGTTGTCAGGAGGGCCAAAGAAAAAGCAATTGATTCACACCGGAGGCCAAAGCCTCCTTGAACTTTGGTTTACAAGCAACATTTCCCATTGCTGTGAAGCCAGCCCTTTGCTGGGCCTCTCAAAATGTCTTTCTAACACATTCCTAACACAGTAACTTGTGTGTATGTGACTTGCTCATAAACACATGGGCAGATGCTTGGAGCTTGGCTAACAGACTACAATCCAATCATGTTGCCGAACTTTTCGTTGCCTTGATCTTGTGTAGAGTGTTGTGTGGATTTTCTTTGCATGCTTGCCATCCAAAGGGTGGTAAAAGAGAACGGCTTCTTGTCTAACTCCCTGGAAGTACGAACATGCCACTGGGGGGTGGGTCAGAATTCCCAGGGCTGGGATCCTGGTAACCAAAACTGGAGCCCTGCCTGTAATTTGCCATATTGGGAAGCCTGAACTAACCTCATCCTGGGAGGCACAGAATATCCTCCACTTCTCTAGGCCATTCTTCTTAATGTGGCATGCCGGAGGGGGAGCCGTAATTCCAGAAAGTTGACTTGATCAGTGTGCTGTCAGGACTGTTGTGGCTTATTTTTGGAATCACAGCTCTATTTTTATAAATGTTTACATTAGATTTGTAAGGAACGACCAATGCTTTGGAGAATTGTTAACCTGGACTTAGCCAACTTTTAATTTTTGTTCGGCATCATGTTGTGCGGGATGCTCTGTGTCGTCTGTGGGGTTCTTTGCTGTTTTCCTTGCAGGCATTAAATAAATCCTCATTTTGTGCTGGTTACCTTGGTATGCATTCTTAGGGGGTTGGAAGAAAATACTGAATGGGGATAATTAGATCTCCCAATGTCCCCCTCTAGAATACTCCAAAGCAGCAATGGGCAACCTGGGCTAGTGATTGGGCCAAATGAGCAGCCCTCCATCACAGTGGGCCACAAGATTGTCATAAACAAGATGCTCTCCTGGACCAGGGTAGTTTTGCTCACTGCGCTTGGGTTCCTGAATTTGCGGGGTGTGACAAGCTGGACCATAGCAGCGCTTGGATTGGCTGCAAAGGGGGCACACGGCTCTCACAGTCCGTGTTCTGCACAATGAACGTGCACCTCATTCCGTGTGCTCGTGCTATACGTGCATGTCACGTTAGTAACACCGGCAGGAGAAAACCTACGTGGACCGAAACCAGTGGAATCCAGCAACCCTAGGGCTGACCACCTGTACTGGGCTAGAGTGGGTATCCCTCCTAATGCCCCTCTTTGCACTGTTAGTGATTGGTTAAGGGGAGCAAATGGCGGGGGTGTGAGGGGCGGAGGGGGGACCCTGTTTCAGTGTGCATCTGCTTGTTCGTCTGACTTCTGCCACGTTCCCGTGCCATGTGCGTTTTCCCTGAGCCCAAAACACACGTGGTTTGTAACAGGCTACGTGTGGCTAAGCACTGTGCTTTTCCCTGGGCTTGTAAATTGGTGGATTTTGTATTTTCTGCTTATGAACTAGCCCTAATTAATTTACCCCCCAGGATGAGTGCAGGGTTAGCAATTGAGTGTGTTCCAACAGTAATACGGTGGCTTTTGTAACTAGCTTGCTTGTGCTACGCTGGAGCATGAGTTGTATTGATCTCCACAATACGTGTGTATGCGCTACCCTTTCCCAGGGCTGAATTACAGCATGCTGGAGCAGTCAGGTTAAATAAAAGTCAAACCATTTTGCTGCTTCTGTCTTCAGCTCCCGCGGAACAATCTGAGCTCTCGAGCGGAGGGTCTGAACCCATTGGGTGTTTTGTGGGGTCGGATCAGAGCCCCGGCCCCTCTCCTGCTGGGCCCCGTCTGTGGGCCTCATCTGCACAAGAGGAGCCTGCAGAAACTCTGCTGGCAGCAGGGGACATTCTGACTAGGATGGGACAATTTTCCTTCTAATCTTTTCCATCCACATGCAGAATAAATTTGATATGCACAGAGGCATGGGCAAATGTGCACCACCAGGAGAAACAAAAAACCCACCTGTGCTAATCACCCGGGCGCCATTGGACTCTCCGGAGCGCCCGCACAAGTGCCCAGCTTACAGGGAATGCTGGATGGGAGGTGGGAGAATGCTGCGGCTGGAACACGGGCCGCAGGGGCCCTCCCTGTTCAGTAGTGCACACTCTGCCTTAGGCAATCTGTTTAGGCCGTGCAGCACAGAGTCTGGGCTTGCTTGGCTATGGACATGGCTGCAGAAGCTTCTTCCTGTGGGCCGAATGCACAAAGCTCCATGGAAAAGAGCTTCTGCTTAGACAGCCCCTGCCCAATGGTCACTTTAATTTTAGTCCATCCATGTGGGGAATAAATTTTATGTGCACGGAGGTATGTGCACCACCAGGAGACGCACATGCTGCCGCCTCTACTAATCAGCTGGGCAGCATTAGAACCTCTCCTGGGGAGCCAGCCAAGTGCTCAGCTTACAGGGAGCACTGCCCTGACTCCATGAATGCACAGCACGTGCTTCCACGCACTGGGGAGGAGACCAGAAGGAGCAGCGTGTCCCCACTTTGGGAGGTGCTGTTGAAGAGCTTCAGGAGAACGGACCCATCCCCCCTCCCAAGACACTAGAGCAGAAATGGCCACGTACCCCTACCTGCGTGAGAAAAACTACCCCGGCTCTGTGGCCTGGCTCCCAGAGCAGCTGGGACTGGCACCCTTGCTGTCCCGTGTGATGGAGCGGGCAAGCTGCCACCCGCTCCCAAGACTCTGCTACGTGAGAGAGGGGTGGCCTTAACCACTAGGCGCTCTGGTGGAGGCGGGAAGTGTAATGTCAGCTGCAGCGCTTGGGTGAAGGGCCGGGGTGGGAGCCTACTAAGAGGAAGGGAGGCTGGGGAAGGCAGGCTTAACGTAAGAATGGCCAGCCAGGGACAGACCAAAGGTCCACCTAGCCCGGTGTCCTGTCTGCCGACGGTGGCCAATGCCAGGTGCCCCAGAGGTTAACCAGTTACCTGTTCATCTCCCTAATAAATGAGGGATGTGGGGGTTACAGCAGGGCTGCTCGGTTTTGGAATCCCCAGGGGCCACCATGATACTCGCAGCACATGCCGAGGGCTGCAACTTAAATGTGGTTTGCAAAAATATATGCAAATAGCTTCTTTCACACTGCCCCGGTGCAGTGCTCCGGACACCTCCTCCCTGGAGGCTAGAAACACTGACACCCTGGAGCCGTCTGTTCCAGCCAGCTTGTCCGCTTGTGTCTTTCAGTGCTCGCCCCGCCTGGGAGACACCTCGCCGTTGTGGGGCACGTTCCCAGTGGAGCCATGTTCAAAGGATCCCACCCACGGGCCACGTGTTGAACCCAAATCGCACTGCGGGCCACATGCAGCCCACGGGCCGCATGTTGAGTAGCCCTGGGCGCCAGGGTGTTTCCCCAGGGTGCAGAATGTCACCAGGAGCTGTGCCTGCCTGAAGACTCGCAGGCTTGCCCTGTAAACAAACACAGGGACAGGTTTGGTGTGTCAGCCTGGCTATAGCTGCACATTTATCCCCAGCTGGACACACAACCAGGGCTGGTGAGATTTGACACTTTGTTCACTACACAGCCAGGGAGCAGAGGAACGGGCATTTGTGCAAGTGGCGAGGAAAGTGCGGTGGCGGAGCTGATGGCTGGTTCCCCTGCATCTCTCCTAGGCCTGGTGCTCACCACTACTATGAACCCGTCTGTCCCAGCCACGCTCAACCCCCGCCAGCTTCAGAAGGGTTAATATGCTCAGCACTGCGTTAGAAGCCTGAAAGCTCTCTTTTGAGACTACGCCCTTGGGCAAATTTGTAGTAAAGGAGGCTTCGGGACCCAGCAGGCACGTCCCTGGGCTGGGGCACCAGGCCCCTGGATTCTATTTCTGGCTCTGCTACTGACCTACTGAGTGACCTTGGGCAAATCCATTCCCCTTCTCCAGACCTCAGTTCTGCCATCTGTACAATGCAGCTACTTACCCCCCTCCTTGCAAAGCGATTTGAGAGGGGCCCTTGTATCCTATCTGTGCAGTGGTGATTGTTACTACAAAAAGAACTTTTAGAAAAGTGGGTGCTGGTAGAGCTGGTTGGAAAATGGACATTTTCCCCGTGAAAGAGCCAGCTTGCTGGGGATCGAACCGCAGGATTTCTACGTGGGAATGTGGCTTTGGTGAGTCTGAGTACTCTGGTCGGGCTGTACCACTGCCTGCCCTCTGGGGAGGGATGCCCTTGCATCCTGAAAGTGCTGGGTCATGGTGTCTCTCGAGAGATCTGGGGGGTCTGGAACCACAGAGCAGAATGGGAATATGATGTGGCTGAACTACAATTCCCATGATGCAATGCAGTAGACTTGCCAAATCTGACTATTTTGCTTTTTTTTTCAACCCAAAAATGGAAACTTTCTTTCAAAAGCAGACACTTTTCATGTAAAAAAAATTCCATTCATGGAAAACGGCAGGGGTGGGGGGGGGGGAGGAGGGGGAAATCCTTTGAAATACAGTTCAGAGGGCAAAATTTTGACCAGCCCTACAGGGAAGATATTGCTTATAATGATCAATAACGAGTAACATGACATTTGGAATGATCAGCTGTGGGGGACGAAGCTGATTGCGTTTTTTTTAAATCAAGGCAAGTGAAGCTGGTTGTTACGTTTTACAGGCGGCGCTGGCTGCAAATTGTCCTTCCCGACTCTGTTGCAGATGATCAGACTCGATGGCCATAATTTATTAATGTACCAAATACAGCTTTCAAACGACAGACCTGCAGTGATTCTTGCATCACTGCCAAACAGGAACATTCCTCTGGTCTGTGACCTCATTTACAAAGTTAGCTCAGGAAGGGAGGTTTTACAGCTGAATTATTTGTTTGGTGTTGTCATTTCCATGGTGGTCATCTCTAGCAGGCCTGAGTTCAGCCTCAGATGTTCCCAGAGATGAGCCAGGCCCAACTCCCAGCCAGCAGGGAGCTGGCCGAAAGGGTTCGGCTGGAACTTTGTTACAAAAAACAACGCCTTTCGTGACCACACGGCAATACCGGATTTCAAACTTTTTTTTTTCCCCAGTTGCTGAAAGTCAAATTTCTGTTTGTCAGGTTTTAGGTTTGTCAGTGAAAATTTCCGATTAAAGCAAACACTTAATTGTCAGGGGAACAAAGATAATTTCCTGGCCTGCTCTGACTCTGAGCGCCAGTGCGGGGAAAAGGCAGGTGCCGTGTCACGCAGCCGAATCAGGGATAGACTCTTCGTCCAACGGCCTGTCCTGGGCATTATCCCACAAGCCTCTTCTTCCCTCCTGGTCTAATCCCCTGGCAAGGCCGAGGCAGTAACGGGAACACGCCGTCCACGCCCTGTTGCAGTGCGAGCAGACTGCTGTAAGGCTGGGCACCCGTGGAATTATTTATAGAGACAAAGGATGCGAAGCCATCTCACCCTTCTGAGCCAGCCCTCGCAAACAGGAAAGTGCCATCCTGCTTAATCCAGGCATCTCTCCCCACTGCGCAGCCTTTTGGGGCTGTGTACAAAATGGACCTCTTCTCCAGAACACGACCTCGCCCACCGCTGGGCTTTTAGGATGGGACTTTCAAAAGCACCTAAAGGGTTTAGGAACATACGTCCCATTGACAGGAATTGACAACACCGAGGTATGTCCAAAATCCACCTTTACTATCCGCCTGAACTGTTTTCTCTGAGTGTACAGCCCCAAGTGCAGTGGGGTCTAAGTCCGTGGCTTAGGTTCTACATTAATCCAAATTAACAAGGATGATTAACATCAGCAAGACTTGGATTAAGCCCATACGTAGTTCCTTTGGATAGGGCCTTACAGCCTGCATCCACAAAGCGATCGCTTTGTATCTACGCCTCCCCACAGCCAGTAGCAGTGGGAGGGGAGAGTTTCGCTCAGGCTTCTGGGGCAAAAAGCCCCATGGGATCTCTGAGGGCCACACCAGGTCACTGAAAAGCAGCAGACCCAGCAAACTGCCTGGCTCATTTCCCTGGGACGCATGAAGGGCTGAGTCAGTCCTGCCACCACTCAGCAGCAGCTCCACGCCTTTGAGGTATTTTGAACCTGGCTCTTGGAGTGCTCATCTGTGCCCGGTCTGTTTCAAATCCATTTATCAGGTAGCAGCAGCAAGGTGCAGAGACGGCAAAGGCCAAAGCAGGAGACAAAATACCCAGCAGGGAAGGGCAGGGGCGGGAGAGGCTGACATTAATGATCGCGTGGTGCTTGTTCCAGAACCGAAATCGGAATGATCTGCTGTAGGGTTTGTTCTGGATTCTCATTGTAGGGGCTCAGCTGTTGGTAGCCTCGTTCTCCTGAATCAGCGGAGCCTCGCTTTCAGGAATTGGCATCTTTTAACTGTTGGTGTTGATCCTCGCTCTTGGGAATCAGCATTTTTAAATCCGTGTTCAAAGGGACAGCACTATCTGGCTTTTCAGTGCTGTACGGACCAGACCCCTTTTGTCTTCTAGGCCCACTGCCCTGTCCTTCACGCCTACCAGCAGAGTTCACTATAGTCTCTGGTTGGGTGCTCCCTGAGCATACTATTGCACCAAATGGAAAAAATAACAATGACAGCTCCTTTCGACCCCACAGCCAATGCTGCTGCTGTTCCCTGGCTCTAAAGCGTCCGTAAAGTTCCTGGCCAGGGAATGGATTTTCTTCTTGCTCCACTTTTTTGTTTTTCCATTTGCATTATGATCATTTGCTAAATATATTACAGCACTGACCTCAGGCCTCTGCGTGGCTTCTACCCGCTGTAGGAATTTCACCAATAAATTACTGATCCTGCTTGCAACATGTTTACAGAAGCACCCGGAGCATACAGAATTCTGCAACTGTTTGGCCGGGCCTAGGGGTGAGTTTTCAGTAGCTGTGTCTATGTCCCTAAAATATTTGTTCCATAAACTGGCCATTTTGCATAATAATTGATGGCCTCAATCAAGAATAAACTCTGAAACTGATCGATGCGTGTGTGGGGGAGAGAATGTGAGTTACATCATGAAAGAGCCTCAAGCGTCTTGATTACACAAGAAAACAGGAGCATTTGGGGTCTACTGTACCCAGGACTGGCATCATGAATTCTGCCTTCTATTTCCCAGCTCTGCCCCTGATGCTGCGTAGGATCCTGAAGTAGGGCAGCGGTTTTCAAATGATGGGTCACAACCCAACACGGAACTGGGAATGCCGGGCGCTGGGGCTCGTTGGTGCAGGGGATCAGGTGAGCAGTGCGGGGGCTAAGGCAGCTCCTGCCTGTCCTGGCATCACAGACTGCGCTGCACCCCAGAAGCAGCCGGCAGCAGGCCTGGCTCCTGGGAGGTGGAGGGGGGATGCACAAGGCTCCATGCACTGCCCCGCCCCGAGCACTAGCTCCTCACTCCCACTGGCTGGGAACCTGCTTCTGGGGCAGCATGGTCTGCAGTGCCAGGACAGGCAGGAAGCTGCCTTAGCCGCCCCCCACTGCACTGCTGCCCGGGAGCCACTCAAGGTAAGCCCCTCCTGCCCCAGCCCTGAGCCCCTCAAGCCGGAGCCCCCTCCTGCAGCCCAAATCTCCTCCCCAGCCCCACCCCGGAGCCCACGCTCCAGTCACATTATGTCAGGTTGCGGCATCAACAATTTTCTTCCACTGGGTCAGGAGAAAACAAGTTTGAAACCTGCTGGCCTAGGGGACAGAGCAGTGGCTTGGGATTTAGGAGACTTCCGTTGTATTTCTCACTGTCTCTGTTTGAGGGTTTTCCTTCCACCGTAGTCTCTGAGCACCCTCCATTTAAAACCACTAGCAATGGAGAAGTCTCTGGGGCTACGTCTAGACTGCAGGCGTCTTTCAGAAGAAGCTTTTCCAGAAGAGATCTTCCAGAAAAACGTCTTCCAAAAGACAGCGCCCACACTGCAAAAGCGCAATGAAAAAGCGATCTGCTTTTTCGAAAGAGCGTCCACGCTGAATGGACGCGCTCTCGCATGTCAGCTGTGATTGCTATGGACGGAGTGGCCACCAGGGCACCTGCGCTATTCCTCTTTCCTTTTCTTTTGAAAGAACTCCTGCTTCAGAGCACTAGCTCCGCACTCCCACTGGCTCCCGCTTCTTTCAGAAAAAGGCTTCTTCCTCGTAGAATGAGGATTACCAACGTCGGAAAAACCCCTCGGTTCTTTCGATTTTCTTTCGGAAGAACGCGGTTGCAGCGTGGATGTAACTGAAGTTTTTCCCGAGCAGACTTCACAGAGTCTTAGGCACTCATTCCTGTTCAAGGCCAAAACTCTGCTTGGGAGAGGCTGGGGGTTTTTTGGCTGGGGAAGAGCTGGGAGGGTTTTGGGAATCCAGGGGGCGTCCACATTGCGAGCAGCACTGATTGTGTAAAGGCTCTTTCAGCCCGTCCGACTTTGGAAGTCAGGTCTTCTCAACAGAGCATGCTTTGTCTACAGCTCTCACATGCTTCCCCTGGACTCTGGGAGCCGCATTATCCCAGAAGAGCGCCGCTGTCACGGTGCTTAGCGTATCTCGGTTCTCTCTGATGTGGTTGGGGCGTGAGCCATTAATTACTTTGAAGATTAGGACCACGGCCTAGAAGTAGCATCAGAAACTGACAGCGAGGCCCTGGCAGGACCCGAGCAGAGGCCTGATGCGCATGTGGCAGCTGAGTCATGGCAAAGGCAGGTAGGCGCCTTCTGTACCTGCTGGTGCCTGGAGGTAACAAACGCACAGACCGGCCCGGGCAGGCCCACGGCGGGTGTGGGAGGTTCCACGCTGGAATTGAAAGAAAGGATTTGATCCGGCCTGGCCGTCCAGGCTCAGCTGAGGAGCCCTGCGGGTCTCGGAGACTTCGTCGCACGGTGGCAAATGGGGCCAGTGCAGCCTTCAACGGATGGTGGAGACAACGTGCTGGCCAGTTGATTGAACCATTCCCCCTTTCGAACCAGCATTGGTTTGGCCTGGAGCCAGCTGCTCTTCATCTAAGAACTGATCTCTGGTCTGTCCCACATGTTAGCAGGGGCGGTGAGATAATGAGTAGGGTTGCCAGGTGTCCGGTATTTCCGCCTCCTGTCCGGTAAAAAAACAACCCAAAAAATACCAGACACCTAAAATGTCCAGTACTTTCTGGTTTTTTCCCCTGCCAGGAGGCGAAAATACCAGACCCCTGGCAACCCTACGACACACTCAGCTACTGGGCCCCGGCCCCCCGCCCCCGGACCCCCTGCTTACCTGGTTCCGCAGGGAAGCTCCCTTCTGGCTCGACCAAGAAAACAAGATGGTCTCCTGCAAAAACCCTAAAGACCTGAGCAAGGGGAAGCAATGCCTTCCCTGGGTCGTAGTGCTCAACCCCTCCTCTTCCTATCCCTATTCTGACTCTGCACGCACTTAACGGGGCCATGCTGTGTTAATGCTGTTTTATTTTATTTATTTATTTATTTGCCTAATAACTTTTGGGGTCCTTTTTTTTTTTTTCTCAACTACTTTGGTCTCCCCCCCCCTTTTTTTCCCCCTCAACAGAATTTTTTTTCCCGGTGGGTTTTTTTTTGGGGGGGAGGGGCGGTGTTTGGTATTTTTGGTTAAATCATCTGGCAACCCTAATAACGAGGGGATAGTGGAGCCTCATCAGGGGCTTAAACTGCAGCAAGGGAGGTTTAGGTTGGACATTTGGAAAAACGTCCTACCTGTCAGGGTGATGAAACACTGGAATAAATTGCCCAGGGAGGTTGTGGAATCTCCATCTCTGGAGATATTTAAGAGCAGGTTGGATAGACATCTATCAGGGATGGTCTAGATCAGTGGTTCCCAAACTTTTCGGCATCACGCCCCCTTTTTGATTTTTGAAAAACCCTCACACACACACCCCAAAAATAGCAGCAAAACTTGTTTAGCAAAAAAAAAAAAAGGAACTGACCGGGTCAGCAAAACTTGATGGGGCTGAGTCATCTCGTACCCCCCCTGGAATTTCTTCATGCCCCCCCACCCAGTTTGGGAACCCATGGTCTAGATGGTGCTTGGTCCTGCCGTGAGAGCAGGGGACGGGACTTAATGGCCTCTCGAGGTCCCTGCCAGGTCTGGTGTTCTAGGATTCTATGATCAGGAAGCTGTTATCAGCTGGGCCCAAGTCTCCCTGCTTTTCTCCCAGAGATCTCGTGCAGATATTGAAGGGAAGCAAGGACCGTCTGGATCCCTGCAGGCTCCCTTTGGAGAGGAGGCCCGGCCACCCCGCCTCACACCCGTTCTGCCGGAGAGGGATGCACGGGGTGTGTGGTGCTCCTGTGTCACGTAGGAGCGTTTTAGTGCCCTCTCAAGGGCCAACAGTGTGAGCTGGGAGGCCTCCACAGTGCCCGTTGCCAGGAGGGAGTCATCTCTCGAGCCGCTCTGGTCTGAAACCTGGTCACGAGGCATCCATGGTGCTGGCTCATCTCACAACTTGCTGGGCTTACGGGTCACTGCTTTCTCAGTTAGTTTGCTGGGGAGCAGGCGGTTGGGGATGGAGCAGCAATTGGAGAGGCCCTCAGGGTGGAGTGCTGGCTGAACCGTCGCATCTTCCAAGGAGCGTGGCGGGTGTTTCTCTGAAGGGACCATTGCAGACACGGGGCAGAGCTGGCTTGCTCTGGCTTTTACTGCTCTGTCACCAGTTGCGAATATTTTTCAGGGCTTCCTGGACTTCTGCACACATGATGGGGCCAAGCCCAGTCAGGGTGGCAGGATGTATCTGATCAGGGGGACGTTTTCTTTCCTGTCAGTCCATCATTGATTGTTTGTCCTTGGGCAAGTCACTTCCTGCCTGTTTCCCTTCCTAACCTTTGTGTGGCTCTGCCGATTTGTATTGTTCTTTCTTTGGGAGGGACTGTCTCACACTGGGAGCCCGTACATCACCTAGCCGAGGGATCTGATTTGGCTGAGGTGTCTAGATGCAACACAAATAATATGTAACAATGAGCAGGTCGTTTAAGAACTCAGAACCTTTGTTTTTTCCTGTCTGCACAAGAGGTGATAATGCAGACCCATCTGGGTAAGCTGCCTTGAGAGCCACACACACAAAGTAACAGCGGTATCAATATTCAAGCTTGCGGCGCAATGTCAAGCCGTTTAGGTTATAAACTTAGATTTTGAAAAGCCAAATGTTTTGCTGATTCAAATATGAACAGAAATCTTCTCTACTAAAAGTAAAATAGACAGTGACAGCAGTGCTGTGGGAGGTTAGGTGATGCCTGCAGTGTGGAAAACCCAGATAAGAGGGCTTGCTCATGATCAGGGCTTGACAAATGGCGGCGAAAGCCGCTCGCCAGCCTCGCTCTGCGCGTGCGCAAAAGCCGCATTGCGCATGCGCGCGCCGCCGGTAAACGGGGTGCACGGTTGAAATCTACTCGCCACGGGCGAGTAGATTCTATAGTTTGTCGAGCCCTGCTCATGATAAACCGTTCTTGAAACTGACTAAAAACAAGCCACGAAATTGTCATGAGAATGACTAAAAATTTTCTGAGGGGACTTTGTTACACCCAGGGACCCGTGCTGGGTTCTGGAAAGCTCTTTGGGGCTGTGACCTCGTTGGGAAACTCTAGCCCCAATCACAAGACCGATAATAATGAATGATGGTTCAAGTTGTGCAACTTGAAATTAATTAAAATGAAAAAGTAAATTAGTTTGTCACCATGGAAGAAAATTGAACATGTCACTTGGTCTGTAAATCCCTCTTAAAAGTGTCGAGACTTTTGTGGTATGCCCACAAAAGGCAGCAGGTTTAAAACAAATAAAAGGAAGTTCTTCTTCACACAGTCAACCTGTGGAACTCCTTGCCTGAGGAGGTTGTAAAGGCTAGGACTATAACAGGGTTTAAAAGAGAACTAGATAAATTCATGGCGGTTAAGTCCATTAATGGCTATTAGCCAGGATGGATAAGGAATGGTGTCCCTAGCCTCTGTTTGTCAGAGGGTGGAGACGGATGGGAGGAGAGAGATCGCTTGAACGTTACCTGTTCGGTTCACTCCCTCTGGGGCACCTGGCATTGGCCACTGTTGGCAGACAGGACACTGGGCTGGATGGACCTTTGGTCTGACCCAGTCTGGCCGTTCTTATGGCCAACCCAACTGTTAAAAATTCGTGAGTCAGACCTAAAAACTTACAGGATTTTTAAAAATAATAAAATTTCGCTTTTTTGCCTTTTAGTTTCTGGGCCTTTAGAGAGCCACATTTTCAAGCTTTTCTCTGCAGCCATGAAGGCTGGAAAAGGACTTAACTTTCATATTTTATTTAAAAAAAAAGATTCTCATGTAATCATTCGCCCGGGGTCGTGGTGGTGGCTTGTGAAATACAGGGAGTCCCATTAGACAATGTGACGCTCCTTTATGATCTGAAATCTGGAGCAAAACACCAGCTATTGTGAGAGGACACAGAAAGGGGACCGTACTTGATTTTCATCTTGGCAGTGTACGTCGGGTCACGCGGTGGGAAGCTGATGCACGTTTTAGAGCAGGGCCAAGGAACCTTTTTTGGATCGGGGGCCGCTGACCCACCGAACAATCCATCGGGGTCCGCACACAGGTGAGAAGCAAACACCTCCCCTCCCCCCAAATCCAAAACCAAAAAATGTGGCCCCTGGCTGAGAAGGAAGGAGACTCCCCATATTCCCTTCCCACACCAGAGCCTAGCAGGGCTCATCCTAGTGGATGTTGTGTGCTCCAGCCCTGCAGTGAGGCAGGGGCCGGATCCAGGCAAGCCGGGGGCCGCATCCGGCCCCGGGTCTGAGGTTCCCCACCCCTGCTTTAGAGGGATCTTTTCTAACTGTGTCTGGAGTGTGAACGCTTTGTTGTTTGTGGATTCTTCTGAACCACTCGCCCTGCGCAGCTGAGCTCCCCCAGAGCTGCGGCTCACACACAGAGAGTTCTGCAAATGGAGGCTTCTAGGGTTACAGTTCTGTTGAGCGTGAAGCCAGACATGAAAGCCTCACACGGTCCCCTCCCCTAGCTCTGCTACTTGCATTTAGTTTCTTACATCCACGCTCCCGCCCCTCCCCTCTCCCTGCTTTCTCTCTCCAACCAGCTTTTATAACCTCCGTCTTGGGGTGTGGGGGAGAGAAATCTTCTCGGTTTGCTCATCTGAGGATGAGCGGCTGCAATATTGATGTTTGCCGTACATGAAATGCTGCTAAGCTCTCTGCCACTTGCGCCCACGCACGGCCTGTCCCGCTCCCTTGCACACATAAGGAACTTTATTTTCATCACATTGGTAACAAATCCGTTCCCCCGCTCGGAACAGCTGAACCCAGGGGCCTCTCCCTAGTGCAGATTTACAGGCGAGACTATAAAGGAAAGCATACGGGAGGCAAATGTAAGTACCAGCGATAAACCCAACCCTTTGCATTGCTACTAAAGAGGTTTATGGTTACGGCAGCTCCTGCGCGGAAGGGATCCTTTAGTCTATTTAGGGATCAGCCCAGCGTTTGACCACGATAACCTGCGTAATCAATGAACATCCCCAGAGCCATCAGCCTGCAAATGGGACAGGCAGCTTAGCAGGTTCCCTATGGGGGCCGGCAGTAGGAGATTGCGAAGCGATCGGAAGGGAGCCACATGGGCCTTTCAGCAATATTTTGTCCCCAGAGTGGGCGGGCTTAAGCAGGAAATTCTAGGACTGTGGATTTGAAACCTGGCCAGCTGTGGTGCGTTCTCTCTTCCTGCCCGCCAGCCGCTCCGAGCACTAACATGTAACCTGCGCCAGCAGCCATTTTCCACGGCTTGCGGGGCCGTGGCGGCGGGGCTGTTCTGAGCGGGGCTGCGATTGGACGAGGTTTTGCCTCACCCGATGGCAGGGGAGTATTGGACGCGTGCCCAAGAGTCCTGGTAGTGCAGGGATCCCCTCTCTGCTCCAGCCACAACACCGATGGGATTCAAGCCCGTGGGCATTGCTCTGTGGCATTCTCTGCGGTTTCTCTTGCTATTAATGGCCTCACAAAACAGCGAGAGAGCCCAGCGCCTGGTACTGCCTGCACGCAGTGAGAGACGCCCCCTACAAGCTAAATAAAGGTGACAGACAAAGGTTTATTGTTCCCAGTTCACAGGTGGGTAAACTGAGGCCAGGAGAAGTGAAATGACTTGGTCAAGGTCACACAGGGGAATCTATGGCAAAGCTGGCAAGGGAAGCCCAGCTAGCCCCTCAATCCTATTTCCTCTCCGGGATCTGTACCTGGAAACCAATATCTGCCCATGGATCTGAGGGAGTCTTGTATCCATTGGCGGTGCTTAGCTAGCTCCCAGTACTCTGTTATCTGAGCGCCATGCTGTCGTCAATGTGTTTATTCTCTCAATTCCCTGTGGGGCAGGGTAGAGCTGTTATCCCAACTGTACAGCTGGGGAACTGAGTCACGGACAAAGTGACTGGCCCAAGGTCACACAGGAAGGCTGTAGCAGAGCAGGGATGAGGCTGTGACAAGACATGAGGCTGCGGGCTCTGCATGGCTTCAACCACCTGGTCAGTGCCCTGCTTAGAGAGCTGTAGAAATGGACAGTTGGAAGGGACTTGGAAGAGCTCATCAGGTCCTTCCCCCTGCGCTGAGGCAGGGCCCGTTAACCCCTAGACCATCCCAGACAGGGGTGATCCCACCCGTTCTTAAAACCTGCAAAGACCTCCCTTGGAAGCCTGGGCCAGAGCTTCACTACCCCTGTTATTAGGGGGAAAAACATCTAACTGAAATCCTTCTCGCTGCAGATCAAGCCCATTGCTTCTTGTCAACCTGTGCACAGTCAACCTGTGGAACTCCTTGCCAGAGGATGCGGTGAAGGCTAGAACTTTAACAGGGTTCAAAAAAGAGCTAGATAGATTCATGGAGGTGAGGTCCATCAGTGGCTACTAGCCAGGCTGGATAGGAACGGTGTCCCTGGCCTCTGTTTGTCTGGGAATGGGTGATAGGGGAGGGATCACATGAGGATCCCTCCCTCTGGGGCATCTGGTATTGGCCACTGTGGGCAGACAGGACACTGGGCTGGATGGACCGTTGATCTGATCCAGTCTGGCCGCTCTTGTGTTCTTATGTCCTACCTTGCACAGACCTGGAGAAGCCTGGACCTCTCTCTGTAGCAGCCTTTAGCACAGGGACGACATTTACCAGGTTCCCCCCTCGGCCTGCTTTTCTCAAGGCTAAACAGGCCCCAGTGTTTTTCACGGTTCCTCCGAGCTCAGCTCTGCTAAACCCTTTATCGCGTTTCCTCGCTCTCCTCTGGGCTCTCTCCAGTTTCTGTGTCTCTCCCAAAGTGCCCGGCGGTCGCGCCATGGCCGGCTTAGCGTGGTTGGGAAAGGCAACGTTTGAAGTCCCGCGTGGAGGGGCAAGCCCCAGCTCTGGGCAGGGCCATCTGGATTCTGCTCACCCCTCGGCGCTGGGGATTCTTGGCTCTCTCCCAGCCCCCAGCCCTCCTGCAGCTGTGAGAGCCGGGCTTCCCCCTCCTCCCTACCTGCGCTGACCCTGGTGTGACAGTGCCGGCAGCCAATCACAACTCCGTCCTCCGCCCTGGGGCCCTCACAAACTCGCTCCATGACGAAGAGGATTCTTCCGAGAGCTTGGATCTGGGGGGATTTTCCCCTTCAAGGAGCCCAGACAAGGGAACTCCGGGGAGGCTGTGAAACCAGCGGCCGTAATGCAAAGTGACACCGCGCCATCCCTTCGCGCCAGGCCTAGAGCTAATGGGGAGGTAATGGCCTAGAATAGATCCCGCCTGACTCGCTTCCTCTGGCTCACACGTGGCTGGTTCAGGATGGGCCTCCGGGCTTGGGCCCTTGGGAGCTAAAGGCAACTGATCCAAGAAGGGAACAAGATGCGAGGTTCTTGCTGGCTGTTTGTGGGTGTTGCATGAGCATGCCGGGGCATGCCTGTGAGTGGCACTAGATAGACAGACGGGTGCATGGGGATACAGGGATGGACAGACTGACAGACGGGGTGTCCGGGAGGCTAGCTGGATCGCTTTGCTGGGATACTTATTGGGAACAGATGCACAATCCCTTTAATTTTTGACAGGCCTGGATTTACAGTTTCAAATGCCCCTGCTCACACTCCATCGGGTGGGGCCTGTCCAGTGTTCCAAGCGGGGTCCTGTACCCTGGCCCGAGCGCTTGTCTCCGAGTGGCTTTGTGACCTGGGGCTGGTAGCCGAGAGTGAATCTACCCTGCTGGCTCAGGGCGCGAGAGCAGCAAGCATAGACATACCCACCCCAGCTTGGCGTAGCGGGGCAGTGAAGCCGTGGCAGCCGAGTCCAACCCGAGGGGTAAGTGCTGGGTCCGGGGCCCCACCGCTGCTTCTTCGCTGCTCCAGTCCCCCGGTTAGCTAGGTCACGGCTAGGTCCACGGCATCTTCCTGCAGGATCGCAAGGGGGTCAGACCAGAGAGCGTTGACTCTCCTCCGAGCAGGGCGGCCGTTCCCCCTCTGAGCTGGGTGGCTGTTCCCCCACAGAGCAGGGCCACCGCTCCCCCTCCGAGCTGGGCGGCCGTTCCCCCACGGAGCAGGGCGGCCACTCCCCCTCCGAGCTGGGCGGCCGCTCCCCCTCCAAGCAGGGTGGCCATTTCCCCATGGAGTAGGGCGGCCGTTCCCCCACGGAGCAGGGCGGCCGTTCCCCCACGGAGCAGGGCGGCCGTTTCCCCACGGAGCAGGGTGGCCATTTCCCCACGGAGCAGGGCGGCCGTTCCCCCACGGAGCAGGGCGGCCGTTCCCCCACAGAGCAGGGCGGCCGTTCTCCCTCCGAGCAGGGCGGCCGTTCCCCACGGAGCAGGGCGGCCGTTCTCCCTCCGAGCAGGGCGGCCGTTCCCCCACGGAGCAGGGCGGCCGTTCCCCCTCCGAGCTGGGCGGCCATTCCCCCTCCGAGCAGGGCGGCCGCTCCCTTCCGAGCTGGGCGGCCGTTCCCCCTCCGAGCAGGGCGGCCGTTCCCCCTCCGAGCAGGGCGGCCGTTCCCCTTCTGAGCAGGGCGGCCATTCCCCCACGGAGCAGGGCGGCCGTTCCCCTTCCGAGCTGGGCGGCCGTTCCCCCTCCGAGCAGGGCGGCCGCTCCTCCGAGCTGGGCGGCCGTTCCCCCTCCGAGCTGGGCGGCCGTTCCCCCTCCGAGCAGGGCGGCCGCTCCCCCTCCGAGCTGGGCGGCCGTTCCCCCTCCGAGCTGGGCGGCCGTTCCCCTCCGAGCAGGGCGGCGCTCCTCCGAGCTGGGCGGCCGTTCCCCCTCTGAGCAGGGCGGCCGCTCTGCTGCCTTCCCAGGTTCTTCTGCGGCTGGGCGGACTCGGGGCCCTTTCTGCACCGTGCGCAGGCGCCGCGTTGGCCTGGGAAGGAGACTCTCCCCATCCGTGGATGTGCTTGTAACAGGGATGGTGCTGGCTGCCGGCAACACCTGCTGGGACCTCGCCTCCCTCCCCCAGCCCCATCTCTGGTCGGCTGCTGCTCATCAGCAAGTGGGAGCTGCGCCCTGCATTAATCCCACTGGCAAGAAGCGGCGGGTGGTTGGGTTCCGCCACAGCCCCCTCCCCAGCAGCGACCAAACCCCCCGCCGGCCTGCTCCAAAGCCCGTGGGCCACTGCTTTGGTGGAAACTCTGCTTCACCTGGGAGCTGCCCCCGGCTCTCCCACTGCACTGCTGTTCGTAAGGGGCACTGTGCCAGAACCCTAGGGCGGTCCTACACCGCGCCTGCTCCCGGGCACGTCCTTCCCTGGCAGCTAGGGCACTTTTACCGCTTCTACATCCTGCAGCATGGACAGGCCTGGGCGCGAGGGCCCCCAAAGGGGCAGTGTGGTCTAGTGATTAAAGCATGGGACTGGGACTTGAAGCCTCTCCCTTCTGCTATTGACTCAATGTGTCCCCTGGGGCAAATTGCTGTCCCTACTCTGTGCCTCAGTTTCCCCAAGTGCAAAATGAGGCCTGTGATACAGTGCTCTGCATGCTAGAGGTGAAAACCTGGTGAAAACTATACATGTGGGTGTGGTTCATTACTAAAAGAGCGATGCATTGTGGGTAGGCAGGCTCCTGTGTGACAGCAGACACCGTCCAGACCCAGAGAAGCACAGAACTTACTGTTGAAACAGACGAGGCTGACTGAAGACAGGAGAGGAAAGAGAAGCTGTGAGGGGAGGGGAGTTCGCCAAGGTCACCCAGAGGTGCTGGTACTTAGGGCCAAGAGTCACAGGCCGGAGCTCTAGCCACTAGGTAATACTGCCTCCCTATGCAAAGAGCTTTATAAATAAAAGACAGCCGAGAGGGGGCAGGCGATCACTGACCCTTGGGTCTGATGGCAGCAAATGTGACACTTCCCTTTCCCCACCAACAGTATCCCCCCACCCCATTCGCGTGGTACTGCTGTGACCGTGATTCCCTGCCATTCACGGGGCCAACGCAGCCCTCCCAGCTATTTCTAGTCCCAAAGCCACTCTGTGCCCTGGCGTCCTGTGCGCAGCTCCGTGTCCCGCCAGCGCCAGGCTGCAGGGCCGTGGAACGGCCGCCGTGCAAACCCTGAGCCCCTGCCGCTGACGCGTGGCACCCAAAAGGGTCCTTGGAAGCACCGGTTGTGCACAGGCTGTAAATGCTGAGAAGAGTTTGCAAAGCCAGGGGCTGGCTCTGCTCCCGTGGGCTGAGCTGGTGGGAGGATGTGCTAGGATTTGTGTGTGTGCGCGTGTGTGTGTGTGTGTGCGTGCGCGCGCGCGCATGCGCATGTGACTGAGTGGTGTGTATGTTCGCATGACTGGGTGTGTTTGCATGACTGGGTGCTCTGGGTGTGAGACTGGGAGCTCTGTGTGTGTGCATGTGGCTGGCTGTTTGTGTGTGACACTGGGTGTTGTGAGTGTGTGTGTGAGACACTGGGTGTGAGTGCGTGTGTGTGTCACACTGGGTGCTGCAAGTGTGTGTGTGTGTGTGACACTGGGTGCTGCAAGTGTGTGTGCATGTGTGTGTGTGTGACACTGGGTGCTGCGAGTGTGTGTGCATGTCACACTGGGTGTTGCGAGTGTGTGTGTCACATCTGGGTGCTGCGAGTGTGACATGAGGTGGGAGGGTCGGAACAGCCCCCGCCCTGGTCATCACTGACACAATCCAGCTTCGGACCGAAGAGCAGCTGGAAATGGCTCCCCCCGTTGGGCCAGCTGTGGAGCTCTTAGGTTAACGGCGCGTGAGACTCCAAGGTACCAGGGGCTCGCCTCGTCTGGTCTGGAGAACACAGGCCCTTACGTTTCACCCCCTCCCCGGTGCAAGCCCAGTAGTGCAGCTGGCTGAAGACTCTCCCACAAAGGCAGCCTGGCTTGATCTGAAGCCCCCGCAACGGCCAATCCACCACTGCCCTTGGGAGCTTGCTCCAGGCTAATCCCCCTCACCGCCAAACACTGGGGCCTCATTTCCAAAGGGACAGGGTCTGGCGTCCCCTCCCAGCCAGCCTCGGGTTCCTGCTCTGCCGTTCTCCGCTACATGTTGGGCCACTTTGCTCCTGGGTTTTCTCCCCGGGAAGGGGCTGGTCCCAGAACCCGGTTCTGACCTGCAATTTGTTCCCCAGGAAAGCTTTGTTGAAAATGACCCAGCCCCGCACATTTGGCATTTGCTAAAAAACAACAATGCCCTTTCAGCAAAGAATCCCCAGCTGCGCCCTCGTTTCACGACACCTTGGCCAAGAACCGAAGCGCCGTTCTTTAGCCGAACTCTCCCCACCAGCCATCTCTGGCTCTCACCTGCATGCCTGTCTCCACCCCTTCACTCTCATTTCATACTTCGAGCTAGTCCGTCCAGGCTTCTTCTTGGGACCAGTGTGTACAGCACCATGCGCAGTGGGGCCCTGTGCCCATTTCCACAAGGCCCATCCTCAGTTCAAAGGCTGGACAAAATCAAAGTGGCCATCAGTGTTCCCTGTAAGCCACATGCGTGTACGGCCACCCAGGAGAGATTCCCCAGGGCTGCCCTGCTGATTAGCAGAGCACACCGGCTAGGTTTGGAGTTTGTGCTGGTGGTGCACACTCACACCTGTCTGGGTGCACATAATTATTCCACACATGGATGATAAAATCCGCACATGGAGGGAAAAAAATAGAGGGAACATTTGGGCATCAGCAGACTTATTCCTTCGGCACTGAGCCCCGTCTTAGGAGGGAAGGGTCACCTGCCTCCTCAGCACCTCTGTGGCGAGCCTTCAGGCTCATTGCGCCGTGGCTGGGATGGAGGCGCGGGGGAGAGAGGATGGCTTTGGCCTCTCGTGGCTTTGGGGAAGATCCCAGAGGGTTGGGAGCAGCACAGTTGCCCATAGCCAAAGATGAAGCCTTACGGCAGGGGTGGGGAACCTCAGGCCCATCGAGGCTCAGCACTGGGGAGCCTGCACTGGTGCTCCAGCCGCCTGCCCGCAGGGCTGGAGCCCACAAAATCTACGAGCCGGGGACCCCCTAGGCTCTGGCATGCAAGGGGAATGTGGGGAGGGTCCTTCTCAGTCTGGGGCTTCTCACTTGTGTGTGGCCCCTACTGATCTTTCTGGGGGTCAGTGCCCCCCAGCCCTGCCTTAAGGGGATCCCGGCAGCGTGTTCTCACTGCAGGAGAGGGAGAAGGACCCCCCCCCAGCTGGGAGTCAGGACCCTGTGGGGCTGCCCCACAGGGATCTTTCATGCCTAGAAACACGGGGGCTTGTGCGTTTTGCATCGCAGCCACAACGTCCAGCCAGGCCAGCGTCCTTTGCAAAGCCAAAGGTTCCTGCCGTGCTCAGATTCGTGAGGTCCAAGCTCCCACTTTGGTGCCACGGCCGCTGCGTTGGCTGCGGGAAGCAGCCTGAAGTCTGGGGCGTGTGGGACAAGATCAGCCACACCCACAAACAAAACAAAAAACAACCCCCCCTCCCACGCCCACCTCCCCACGTGCCCAAGCAGTGAAGGATTTTGCTGCAGCAGCAGAAATCCTCTCCCAGCTGACAGCCGAGTCACTCGGTCCGTGGCAGAACCGTGAGAGCTGACGCGTCCCGGGAGCAATGACTTTTGTGGCTTCCTAAATAGGATGGAAGATCCTGTTGTTCTGCAAAGCCATTTCACCTTTGACTTCACCCCCGTCAGATAAAGGGCAGGGGGGCGATGGCGTCGACAAATGGGTTTGTTTGGGATGGCTGGTTATTTTTGCTGAGGTGGGAAAAAAGGCGCTGGCCAGCAATGAGCTTCCTGTTTCCCATTCCCCAGTGTTGAAACAGGCCCCCGACTCTGCAGCAGGCGTGCCTCTGTTTAATCTTACACGGTAATGCCCCCCCCCCATATTGCCCACTCCAGGGGTTAAAAAATCAGGAAGTCGCCCCTCTAAAATCATGAGATTGGCTTAAAATATCACGAGATGTTTGTAACAAATAATGAATGTTTGGCTCCTTTTTTATTTGCTGCCTGGTCCCCTTTTCAGACTTCGCTCCTCAGCCACCGGGCACAGAAATGTTCTGACTATTTGAAATGAACGGTGGGAGTCTCGCACGATCACGGGACTCCAGGAACTGGGGCTTGAAGAAGAACACCGTCTATCACGAGAGTCGTGAAAGTGGGAAACACGGCCCACGGAAGCCTGGCGTTTCCAAGGGGCTAAAGGGAGTTAGGCGTTCCCCTTGCAGTTGGGCGCCTAATGCCCTTAGGCTGTTATGGAAGGATCCACAATCCAACCCTGTGATCTAGTGGTTCCTGCAAGGGAGCGTAAGCTGCTGGCCACTCCACTCAGCCCTGCTGATGTAATCTTAGTCACATCGCTTCATTTCTCTGGCCCTCGGCTTCCCATGGGGGTGAACACAATCATGCTGCCCTTCTGGGCTCTTATGACTGTTTATTAATAAACCACAGTAGCATCAAGATTGGCCCCACTGTGCTAGGTGCTGTACAAACACATCGTAAGAGACAGTCCCTGCCCCAAAGGTCTTGCAGCCTATGTAGACAAAGGGTGTGGGACAGGACCATCATTCCCTTTAACTGCTGGGAAACAGGCACAGAACAAGCGAGGGGCTTGCCCAAGGTCACACCGGGAGTCTGTGGCAAAGCCAGGAAAAACAGTGCAAAATCCTGAGTCCTCGGCCAGTGCCTTAATCACAAGCTTGTCCTTTCGGTCATGAGTTGGCTACTCAAGTTAACCCTTCTGTGGCAAAAAGCCGCAGGGTCCTGCATGCACAAGAATCACTTCAGCTGCCACGGAATGCAGCCACCTCTGGAGAGGAACGTAGCAGCTCTTTATCTGTGCAGCTCCTAATATTAAAGGGAGTGATGTGTGTGAGTTAGGGGAAGAAGGGACCCCTAAAATTGCAACCCGAAGGAGTCAGCATTCTTAAAAGGCTGCTGGACCTTTAAACCAGCACATAGCAGCTAAGCCTGTTAAAATACTGAAATGTGCCTCTAGCCTCCGGCATTTAAATTGTGCTGTGGCCATCTAGACAGTGCTGACCAAGGCAACGCCCACGGCGGCGGCTGCTCCAGTCTGTGGGACAGCTGCACATCCCGATCTGGGCCTGCAAGGAAACCCCACGCCCTCGCTTCATTGCACAACAGCTGCCTTAAAGCTGGGGCTGTCCCCAGGAAGGCAGGGTCCATGCACGCCCGCTCGGGCTGCAGCGTGCTCAGGAGGGAACGACAGATGAGCCGTCAGCACAGAACTTATCTTCTGGGTTTCTCTGCCCAACAGGCGGAGCAGGGAGGGAGTGGAACCCTCTGGCTGCTCTCGGAAGCTTCCAATCCTTGCTCTGAGCAGGTGTCAGTTCCAGGGAAAGCAGCGGAGGCTGATCAGCAAAGGGCCATTCTCAGTGCGGTGGCACAGGCTGTGGCCCCTCTTCCCTGTATCCTGCCACCCTACAGCATGTCAGAGAGGTGGCCGAGTTACTCCGTATCCTCAAAAACAACAAGCAGGCCTTGGGTATGTCTACACTAAGGGTATGTCTACACTGCACAGTTAGTGGGGGAGACTAAGGGTATGTCTACACTGCACAGTTAATTCGAAATAACAGCCGTTATTTCGAATTAACGTTAATAGCGTCTATACATGGAAACCGCTATTTCGAATTTAATTCGGAGTGCTTAATTCGAATTCGGTAAACCTCATTCTGCGAGGAGTAACGCCAAATTTGAAATAGCTATTTCGAATTAAGTGCTGTGTAGACACTTAATTCGAAATAGGGGGCCTCCAGCCCTTCCCAGGGAGCCCTGGTGGCCACTCTGGGCACAACCAGGAAAACTTACTCTCCTCTCCCCCAGCCATGGAGCCATTAAAGGGGTAGACTCTGGCCACAGTGCCTGTGCCAGCTCCACGCCTGCCAGCCCAGAGCCAGCAGTGGCCACCCTGACCCAGTGGCCCCAAAACATGAGCCAGCAAGCCACTGGCAGCCAGCCCTCCACCGCTCCCCAGGAGCAGTCTGCCAGCTCCCAGGAGCCTGACAGGGGCTGGAGAAGGAGGGCGCCTTCCTGGTCCAGGGTGGAGATCATGGACCTTATTCAGGGTTGGGGGGGATGCCCCCAGCGTCCATGATCTCCGCACTAGATGGAGGAATGCAGCCATCTATGGCAGGATAGCTGCCAGCCTGGCCACCAAAGGCCACATGCGAACCCAGGAGCAGGTTTGCATGACAATCAAGTTGGTTTGGCGAGACCCCCAACCCTGAGCTTCCCCTCCCTCTTCTTCCCCTTGCTCACCCCTTCCAGCTCCCTCCTCCCAGGTTTCCCCCTCCCCTCTCCCACCCTCTCTCTTCCCCTCTCCCACCTCCTTTTCCCAGTCTCCCCAGAGGTTCATTCCCCAGTTTTGTTCAATAAACCCAGTTTCTATTTTTGAACATACGTGTCTTTTGTTTGACATCAGGAAGGGGGGCTAGGGAGGGGTAAGTGGAAGGACGTGAGGGAGGAATGCGGCACGAGCCCCTGGTGGGGAGGACCGGGGTGGCTCTGAGGGCTCCTCGGGATGGACACTCTCCCGCAGGGCCTCCTGGATCCTGACAGCCCCCCGATTGACCCCCCGGATGGCAGCCTGCAGCAAGTGCAGCTGGGCTGATGGCAACGACCCCATGAGACGCACCGGCATGCCATGGGGCAGCTCCATGTGGCCAAGTGCTGTGGTGTCCGGAGTGCGGGCACTCCAAGACAGGACTGCTTTGCTGTCCCTCATCGAGGTAGACAATCAAGTGGGGAACCCTGAGAACTGTCTGTCTGGGGTGGGGGTAGGGTCCCTTTTAAGTATGGAGCTCAGTTAGCCTCAGGCAGCAGCCCCACCCACTAAGTCCTAACCTGATGCCCTGCCGGCACTGGTTCCGGCCAGCCTTAACTTCGGTTCAGGGTCCACTCTGTGTGGATGTGCTATTTCGAAATAGTTTTTGTGTGTAGATGCGCTATTTCAAATTAGCTTAATTCGAATTAACTATTTGAACTAAGTTAATTCGAAATAGCACTGTAGTGTAGACATACCCTAACAGATTGATTAGGCAGGGCATAAGCTTTTGCGGGTAAAACCCACTTCATCAGATGAATTAGTGTAGAGTTTACAGAGGCTTGGCTATAAGCCTCCTGAACAGCAAAGGAAAGAGGGTATTGTAGTCCTTGTGTATACCAAGTCTCTGTAAACTCCACTCCAATTCATCTCATGAAGTGTGTTTTACCCAGGAAAGCTTATGCCCTAATACATCTATTAGTCTCTAGGGGGCCACAGGACTCCTCATTGTTTTTGACCGTACAACATGTCAATTTGTGTGTGCTTTGAATAGCAGAGATGGGGTGTTGACCCCCTGTGACTTTCAATGTCCCTTGTGTATGCCTGAATTTTGCCACAGCACCTTTCACAGTCACTTCTGTCGGGGTCATACAGTCGTCATTAGAATGATGACGATTTGTCTCACGCCAGTGCGGAGACACTCCAGCTGAGATCAGGGCCTTGGGAGTCTCCTGTGGTAAAAGTGTCAGAGGGGGAGCCATGTTAGTCTGTAAGGGTATGTCTACACTAGCCCCCTAGTTCAAACTAGGGAGGCTAATGTAGGCATTCGAAGTTGCAAATCAAGCCCGGGATTTAAATATCCCGCGCTGATTTGCATCTTCAACGATCGCCATTTTGAAATTTACAAGTCGGACTAACTGCCGCGTCTACGCGGCAGGGACCCGGTAGTTCGAATTAAAGCCCTAAATCAAACTACCTGTTATTCCTCCTGCAAGGAGGTTTAACAGGTAGTTCGATTTAGGGGCTTTAATTCGAAATACCAGGTCCCTGCCGCGTGTAGACACGGGCAGTTAGTCCGGACTTGTAAATTTCAAAAATGGCGATCGGAAGATGCAAATCAAGCGCGGGATATTTAAATCCCGGGCTTGATTTGCAACTTCGAATGCCTACATTAGCCTCCCTAGTTTGAACTAGGGGGCTAGTGTAGACATACCCTAACTGAAAAAACTTCAAAAAACAACAAAAAGTCTTGCAGCACCTTAGAGACTAACAAAAAAATGCAGATAGTATCATGAGCATTCACGGGCACAACCCAGGAAAACTCATGACACCATCTACATTTTTTTGTTAGTCTCTAAGGTGCTGCAGGACTATTCTTTTTTTTTTTTGAAGTTTTTCCTGGGGTAAAGCCACTGTGCCAATGAGCTTATAATCTACTGAGACAAAGGAATTGACTTTCATCTGCAAATGTGACACTGTTTCCCTGGGCTTGAACTGTCCTCCCCTTCCTCCCCCCCCCCCCCACACTTCTTTTTCTGTTATAAATTCTGGGTTCCTGTTTTCTGTCTCCAGTTCATCTGAAGAAGTGGGTTTTGCCCATGAAAGCTCATGCTGCTAGGTATGGTTTTGTTAGTCTCCACGGTACCGCAGGACTGCTCCTTGTATCTAGAGGCAAGGAGAAACTCTCCCCCCATATTGAAGATGGGGCGCTGAGGGACAGGGTGGAGCAGCGACTTGGGGGAGTCCACGGCAGAGCTGGGGACTGAGAGCAGAGCTCACAAGCCCTAATTCAGTGTGTCAGTCTCCAACCCAGCCTTTCAGCCTGCCCACAGAGATCCGAGTGACAGCATTCGCTGGCAGACGCATGAGCCTAAATCTGAGCCAGTCACCACAGAAAACGAGGTTTTCACTTACAACCGGAGCCTAAGTTTTGCGCAGAGCAATCAGGTGACAGGCCCCATGGCGTGTCATCAGTGCCCCGGCAGAATGGACCCCATCCCCGGAGTCTAAATTCCAGATGCCAGGCGCTGGGCACAGTCCGCTGGGCAGTGTTGCCCAAACTCTTCACTACTCACACCAACGGCCTGGGGAGTAACAGACGGATGAATAAGTTCTGGAAAGTTAGGAGCTGCAAAGAGACCACCTGCGGCCAGGGAGAAACTGTCGGTGGCATGGTTTGTGGGGATTTATGTGCTCGGCTCTAGGGTAGGCCGGGCCCTGCAGACACACAAGTGTGCACACAAAGGCCCAGCCAGGAACAGCCCCATCGAAATCAGTGGGAGTCGTGTGACATACAAGCCCCAGTGTCTACAGCACTTCACAGCCTGTTCCAGGTCCCATGGGAAGTCGCCTGGTCACCTCGGCATTGTCTCCCGTCCTCACGGCTGCTGCCTCGGGCAGAGCTGGGTTAGCTGAGCTCTCCCATGGGCGGGGAAGTGTCTGCACTGAAGCATCGCTGCAGTTGCAGTGTTGTAAGTGTGGACTTGCCCCGAGTCTTGCAGGTGAGGAGCAGTTCAATGGAGGGCCCGTCTCTCCTGGCCCTTTGTGGCTATTTGCATCACCTGTACATCAACATCCTGCGACCAGAGCTAGATGGCAGAATTCCTTTCCCTCGTCTCTGGCCTTTGAAGTGTGGTGCTTATTCATGGGGCGATGAAAAGAGCTCAAGGACCCATTGATTTCATTCCCTGTTTGAAGGTTCGTTTGCTTTCGCTGAAGCTTTTGTTGGGTTTCATCTGAAGTTTGGTTGCTACCATGTGACCAGCAGGCGCCTGAGCTTTGTTAAACAAAAACAACAAAATCATGAGGCTGCCAGTTTGAAAAACCCACGTCCCTCTTTTGCTGCAGTCTGCTCAGGTTTTCATTTGATTCAGGAGAGCTAAGGCCAGTGGAAGACTGAATAGAACTTGGCCTAGTTATGGCTCAGCTGTGTCACTGGGTGTGTAAATAAGTGCAAAGGGATTGGTTTTTAACTCCGTTTCAAATTGTCCTTTCCAAATCAACATCAATTGCCTATAAGGTTAATTACTAAACATTAACAAGGGCCTTGCTCTGACTGCCCCCTCCATCCACCTTGACCCACCCACTCAGATAAAACAGCTAAAAGGAAATACAAAAGCAGTTAGTCTTTGGAACTCCTGGCCACAAGAGTATAACAGAATTCAGTAACAGATTGGAACTTTTATATCGATTGTGAGAACTTTCAAAGCGCCAATTGCAAGGACAATGAAATAGGAGTCTGGCAGGGAGATAAACCCTTTGGCTGCGTCTAGACTGTCTAAACTGGCTGCAAGAATTTGCGCAATAACACTGACGATCTAATGTAAGATTGTCAGTGTTCTTGCTCAAGAACTCTGATGCTCCCGCTCGGGAAAAAGCCAGTGTAGACAGGGACAGGAATTTTTTGTGTAAGAAAGCCCCAATGGCGAAAATGGCGCGGAGCTTTCTTGCAAAACTGCATCTATACTGGGCACAGATGCTTTGCGCAAAAGCAAATCTTTTGCGCAAAGGCACTTGCCAATCTAGACGCTCTTTTGGAAATACTTTTAACGGAAAAACTTTTCTGTTAAAAGTATTTCCGCAAAATCATGCCAGTCTAGACGCAGCCTTCAGGTTTACGGCGTAAGATAGGGTCAGGAACATCCCCTGGGGCAAATGGCCCTGTTGCTGTTGTGCCAGGTCACCTGCCCCAGGGGCCATTCCTTCTGCTGTCTTCTGAAGTAGCTAGTGCTGGCCTCTCAGTGTCTGGGTTGCTAAAATAAATGCACCACTCACCGGATACAGTTTGGTAGTTTCTCTGTGGGACAAAGTGGGGATTGTATTTGCTCTGTTTGCTTTGCTATGTTGCATGCAATTTCTACTGTCCTGTGGTAACCCTGGGTGCGTGCCTCAGTTTCCCTGGACACAGCACCAATACCTAGATAGGGATGAGAATTCTGGGTGTGACTTCCACAGGGGGAGGCTGCTCCAGCCCAGCACATACACAATGGCTGAGGCCTTCTGTAACCTGAACCTGGGAGGGGGGTGTGACCAAGTGACATGTTTTGCCTGGGAAGCTGGACAAAACTGGGAGGCGAGGCTGGCTAGACACAGAGATGGAGGATGCAAACAGGGTGCTTAGTAAAGACAACAGCTTTTAGCTGGTGTGTCTCCTGAACCTCCATTTTTTATGAATTCTTATTAATATGGTGCCATAAACATGTATTTGTTTTACAGTGTAAAGCAAATCAAATATAGAGAATCTGACCCCAAAAGCTTAGAGGGAGAAAAGATAACTGCAAGAAAAAAACAGGACAAAGTTTTTTCTCCGCTTATTTTCTTGTTTATGTTTTTCTCCACTTTGTTTGAAGTCACCCTATGAAATCTACATTTGTAGCACAGTCTGTGATTCTCTGCATGAGGACTGTTTGCCAACTTGTTTTTTATTTGATCTAATGCCTTTTAAAAAGCTGTTTATTGCAGAAGGATCACAGGACAAAACACTGCACAATGGACATGAAACCTAGATCATTTAAACCAGTGGTCCCCAACCTTTTGGGGCTGCCAGGCACCCAGGGGCAGGGCCACTCACGTGCCGGGCACCCGGGGGTGGGGCCGCGCACGCGCCCGGGGGCGGGACCACCCATGCACCGCACTCCTGGGGCCGGCGCTGCTCGCCCAGGGGCAGGGATGCCCATACACCGCGTGCCCGGGGTCGGCGCAGCCCATGCACCGCGCGCCCGGTGCCGGTGCCGCTCCTGTGCCGCGCACCTGGGGCCAGTGCCACGCCTGTGCTGTGCACCCAGGGGCCGGCACCGCCCATACGCCACGCGCCCAGGGCCGGCACAGCCCTTGCACCGTGCACCCGGGGGCGGGGCCGCCCATACGCTGCACGCCCAGGGGCTGGCACCGCCCATGTGCCATGTACCTGGGGGCAGGGCTGGCCCCAGTCACTCGGCGGGCGCACAGAAATGGACTGGCAGGCGCAATGGCGCCCGCAGTCACCACGTTGGGGACCACTGATTTAAACCATTAAGACACACTAAAGAATAATGGCCCACTCTTCTTTCTGGAATTAATTTCCTCCCCTAATTCCATATTTTGGTTATTATAAATATTAATGTTGCACTGATGGAGCCCCTAACCAACTTCACAGCCACATTGTGTTTTGGGGTGTACAAACACACAGTGAGAGTCACTGCTTTCCTTGAGAAGTTTATAGTCTAGAAAAAACTAGATTAGGGAAGGAAGGAAAACACAGGCACAGAGAACAGAATGTGAACCAGCAGACCAGTGGCAAAACTCAGGTTTCACTCCACTTCAATTCCACTCCAGTACCTAGTATCCACTAGGCCGCGCTGCCTCTCCCAAACCCATCATCCTGCAGACTGATCCACACAGGTATGCCCATGCGCCTGCATGGAGCCCCACCAAAGTTAGGATCAGGCCTTGGATGATGACATTTTTAAAGATCCGTCTGCTGTGCTGCTCCTGAGAAATCCCTGGCACACTTATGGCACATTCTGCAGAACTGGCATGTGCTACACCTTGCCAGCTCTCGCAGTCATTTGATATCTGGTGTTTTCCTTAAAGCCCCCGCTCCCTGAATCATGTTATGATGTGAGCATCCCAGTTTCCATTTTTAAATAAAGTCGGCATCTAGCCCTCATGGTTTCTGAAAAAGCTTGAAAATGTGAATCCTAAAGAGTCAACCACCTGAAGGTAAACAAGAACCCATTGTTTATTTGTTAATAGCTCCTGAGTTTTACACTCATATCATGACTTTTGGGAGCCTAAATGATGATTTTGGAACACTTGGGGTCCTCAATGGGCAACCTAGGCTAGTGAGTGGGCTGCATGAATGGCCCTCCGTCTCAGGAAGCCGCAAGATTGTCGTAACTAAGATGATCTGCTGGCATAGCACAGGTTTGCTCACTGCGCTGGTGTACTGAGAACATGCGGGCTGGGCCGATGGAACGGTAGCAGTGCTGTGATTGGGTGTACAGGGAGCACATGGTTCTCACAGTCAATGTTGTGTGCAATTGGCACACACCTGACTGCATGGGCCCTTGCTTTACTTTAGTAATACTGGTAGGAAAAAACCTACGTGGACAGAAACCAGCGGAATCTGGCAACCCTGAGGCTATGTCGACGCTGCCCCCGTTTTGCGCAAAAAATATACAAATGAGGCGAAGCGTGGAATATCACTGCGCCTCATTTGCATAATTAACGAGGCTCCATTTTTGCGCAAGAGGGAGTTTTTGCGCAAAAGCCTCTTGCGCAAAAAGAGCCTCATTAATTATGCAAATGAGGCACGGTGATATTCCACGCTTCACCTCATTTGCATATTTTTGTGCAAAATGGGGGCAGTGTAGACATAGCCTGAGTGTGGGCAGCGGTAAACAAAATGTCTCATGGTCCACGCAGAGAAGCCCAATGGTCGCATGCAGCCTGTGGGCCTCCAACGAGAGAGCTGGCCAGAGGCAGGGTACGTATGGCCATAGAGGGCTGGGTGGATAAACAGACTGGGATTATGGGGGTGGAGGCAAGATGATGAGCTGAGGGCTCTAGCTCAGCCTGGGCAGCAGCTCCACTGGAACCAACACAATGGTGCCACTCACGCCAGGGCTATTAGGTGTCACCCTGAGCAGGCCCAGGAGGTGATGGGGGGATTCTACTGGAGGAATTGCACCCTGTGGAAGTTTATGGGGGTGCCATGCAAGGGGTGACTGCCCTGTAGATGGGTGCTAGGCTGAATGTGCCTCAAAGGGGGCTATGCAGGTACCTGCACTGTAGGGGGCTGTGCCCGGGGGTCTGGGGCAGGAGGGGCTGCTCTGCAAGGGGCTGTGTTGGGGGGTCTGGGGCAGGAGGGGCTGCTCTGCAAGGGGCTGTGTCGGGGGTCTGGGGCAGGAGGGGGCTGCTCTGCAAGGGGCTGTGTTAGGGCGGTCTGGGGCAGGAGGGGCTGCTCTGCAAGGGGCTGTGTTGGGGGTCTGGGGCAGGAGGGGCTGCTCTGCAAGGGGCTGTGTTAGGGGGGTCTGGGGCAGGAGGGGCTGCTCTGCAAGGGGCTGTGTTGGGGGTCTGGGGCAGGAGGGGCTGCTCTGCAAGGGGCTGTGTTGGGGTCTGGGGCAGGAGGGGCTGCTCTGCAAGGGGCTGTGTTGGGGGTCTGGGGCAGGAGGGGCTGCTCTGCAGAGGCTGTGTTAGGGGCGGTCTGGGGCAGGAGGGGCTGCTCTGCAAGGGGCTGTGTTGGGCGGTCTGGGGCAGGAGGGCTGCTCTGCAAGGCTGTGTTGGGGGTCTGGGGCAGGAGGGGCTGCTCTGCAAGGGCTGTGTTGGGGGTCTGGGGCAGGAGGGGCTGCTCTGCAAGGGGCTGTGTTGGGGGTGTCTGGGGCAGGAGGGGCTGCTCTGCAAGGCCGTGCCGGGGCTGGGGCAGGAGGGGCTGCTCTGCAAGGGGCTGTGCTGGGGGTCTGGGGCAGAGGGGCTGCTCTGCAAGGGGCCGTGCCCGGGGCTGGGGCAGGAGGGGGCTGCTCTGCAAGGGCTGGCCCGGGGTCTGGGGCAGGAGGGGGCTGCTCTGCAAGGGCCGTGCCCGGGGTCTGGGGCAGGAGGGGGCTGCTCTGCAAGGGCCGGCCCGGGGTCTGGGGCAGGAGGGCTGCTCTGCAAGGGCCGGCCCGGGGGTCTGGGGCAGGAGGGGGCTGCTCTGCAAGGGGCTGTGCAGGGGTCTGGGGCAGGAGGGGCTGCTCTGCAAGGCCGGCCCGGGGGTCTGGGGCAGGAGGGGCCGCTCTGCAAGGGGCCGGCCCGGGGGTCTGGGGCAGGAGGGGCTGCTCTGCAAGGGGCTGTGCGGGGGGTCAGGGCAGGAGGGGCTGCTCTGCAAGGGCCGTGCCCGGGGGTGGGGGCTGTGCCCGGCAGGTTCCATGCACCGCGGGGGAAGGGGGGCGCTGCCGCACGCGGCGCCGCTGAGGCCCCGCCCACGAGCCAACCCTCCGCTGAGAGGCTGCGCGCGCGCGGGAGAAGAAGAGTTAAAAAAAAGGGCCGGATGAAGGGGCGGGGTCCGGGGCAAGCCGCAAAGCGCGGCGCCATTGTCGCAAATCCCCTCTCCCCCACCTTTCTCAGCAACCTATTCTCGAAGGCGCTTTACGCCAACGGCGCTTCGCCGCCTCCCTCCTTCCCTCCCAGCGCGCTTGCGCCGAGCCGGCTGGAAACCTGAGGCTTTGCTATTCACGGAGGGGCTTGCGCCGCCGGCGTGGCGTGCGCTGCAGAGGCGGCCGCGGAGCCGTACGCCGCTGGCGTAGCGCGGTGCCCGCTGCTCGCGGAGCGTGTGGCGGGGAGGGGGGAAGGGAGCGAAGAGGCTTAAAGAGACAACGGCGGCGGGAGGGCGCCCACAATGGAGCGGCTGGCGGGGGGCCGGGGGGCTGCCCCCCGCCTCTGAAGGGCCCCGAGGAGGTAAACGCCTCGCGCGGGGCTGCCCTGCTGCTGCGCCCCGCGCCCCCACCCGCCCCCTCAGGTGGCCCTCTTCGGGGGGGGGCAGCGGGGCTCCCGCCTGGGGGTCGTGTGTCCCTGTGGGGGCTGGGAGTGGGGGCGGGGAGGATTGTGGCCTCAAGGCATTAGGAGCCGCCCCCCCCCGGCCAGGGGGGTAGATGCCAGCGGGGGGGGCTCCCATCACTGTTCTGTGGCGTTTCTATGCGAAGGAGAAGCCCCCCCCCGGGGCCGTGTCTCTCCGGGGCTGCTGCTCCTCGGGGCGCAGAGTGAGCCTGGCCGAGTTGTGTTGTGTTGTGTTGAGCCCCTCCCCACCCACAGGTCCGCGCAGGGACCGTAGCAGGGTGATGCTGGGTGGTGTGTGTGTGTGGGGTCACTTCCCCAGAGGGATCAGAAAGGGCTCACTTGGAGGAGATGGGGAAGGGGGCAAGGATCTTGGTTGAAATCACTAGCTTGTGAATAAGAATGAAGGGTTGGGAGCGACAGGAAGAATACAGCCCCCACCCAAAAGAGGGTGAACTTTTAAATGTTTCCTAAGCATCTGGGGGGGGGGGACTTTAAAAAAAGAACCCCACTAGCGAATGGCAGAGGTTTTCAAAGCGTACCCTCGGTGGTCTCTGCCTCCTGCCTGGTGGCGCTCAGACTAGAATCTATGGAGAGACAAGCTGTTCAATAGCGATGGGGGGGCCTTGTGAGAAAAGGGGCTTGCTTCTACCAGGGGTTGTGCGGTGTGAACGAATTGAGGGCCTGCCATGTTGCATGTCATTTTTAAAATGAAAGTTAAATTATTAAACCTTTCAGGTTGTCATGAAATTAATAAATTATAAACAAATTGGAGGTAAGTAGGGTGCTGGCCAAGCTGCATGCAAACTAACTGTAGAGGAATAAATCTTTTGCACGGGTATATTTGGAAATTATTGCATTAACTAGCCCATTTGTCTTCCCTCCATACAACAAGTGGATGGATTTCTGGATGCAAACTGTAAGAAGTGTCTGAGTTTGCCTGCCAGCAATGTTGCCCATCCATGGTACCACACGCAGGCTCCCCCCCCCCCACAAAGGACTGACCACCAGACAGAAAGATTTAAAAAACCAGGCCTTGTGTAACAGATTGAAACAAGGTTTAGTGTTTGCCAACCTGTCTGAAAAAGAATCACTCTAAATGAGGGCAGGAGGCATCCATTGGGTTAATGTAGGAAGGCAATCTTTTCTGGCAGTGAAGACTTAGAAGTCCATTAGCATGGAAGATAGAAATGCAAACAGATTGATCCAGATTCAGATCTGATGTGTAACTGGATGCAGCCTGAGTCAGTGGAGTTCTCCCCACTTAGCTAGACCTGGATTCTCTCTGCCCCATCCCTCTGCTTTTTGTCTAAAGGGGATATTCCATCTAGTCTAGTTATGACATAGTAACTGCTGCTGTATAGTGGTCTCAGAGGGTAGCTGTGTTAGTCTGTAACTTTAAAAACCACGAGTAGTCCTGTGGCACCTTACAGACTAACAAAAATATATAGTAAGAGTCTTGGGATTTGATAAGCCCTGTAATTAGTTTGCAAACCTAGCAATTTTTTTAAAAATCAGGCTGAGCTTTTTCTATATAAAATAGATATCTCCACTTTATTTATCCTTGCATCAAAATGGGTTAGGAAATAATAGCTAGCATTTTTCGTGGCTAACTTTACAGGAAATTATTTACTATAAAGCAGTTACTTTTGAGGTGTGACTGGAGTGTGATGTTGCTTCCCTTATTTTGTGGCTTGCGTTGGGTTTTATTCATTCTACTTTTTTTTATGTGTGAATGGGGAGGTGGAAGCATAGGTCATATTTTGGCAGGTTTCTGATTATGGCCCAAAAAGCATAGGACAACAGGGAGGCTTTCACTACCTCTCTGTTCCCATGCAGACCAAGTGTTGTCAAAAGTAGAGATATTAAATATCGGTTAATTGAATAGTCGATTAACCTCATGGCTGTCTCTAGACTGGCCAGTTTTTCCAGAAAATCAGCCGCTTTTCTGGAAAAACTGGCCAGCTGACTACACTGGCTGCTTGAATTTCCGCAAAAGCACTGACTTCCTGCTGTAAGAAATCAGTGCTTTTTGCGGAAATACTATGCTGCTCCCGTTCGGGCAAAAGTCCCTTTGCGCAAAACTTTGCGCAAAAGGGCCAGTGTAGACAGCTGAGATTTGTTTTGTGCAAAAAGCCCGATCGCGAAAATGGTGATCGGGCTTTTTATTAAAGCTGCCTAGATTACACGGGCGCTTTTCCGCAAAAAGTGCTTTGCGCAAAGCGCCCGTTAATCTAGACGCTCTTTCAAAATGCTTTTAACAGAAAACTTTTCCGTTAAAAGCATTTGTGGAAAATCATGCCAGTCTAGACGTAGCCCATGAGTTCTTCTCAGTTACTCGACTATTTTATAGTCCCCGGGGGAGGGGCTGGCAACCAGTGTGCTCCGGTCCCACTCTCGAGGAGCCCCCTGCCACTCCATGCTGCTGCCTCTCTATCAGAGGCAGCAGCTTGGGATGCCAGGTGTAAGCTGGTCCACAATGGGAGCCAGTTTAAAAACCAGCTCCCTTCGTGGACCGGCTGCTTGTAGCCCCACGCAGTTGCCTCTGATATAGAGGCAGCAGCGCGACATGACAGGGGGCTCCTGCTGTATCAGAGGCAGCAGCGTTGGGTGGCAGCAGCCCCTGTCTGGGGAGGTCTGAGCTCCTGAACCCGGCGCGAGCCAGAACTGAGCCAAGCTGCCTGCCCGCCTGGCTCCTAATACACTTTAAATGCAGAGCCGCAGCAGGGGTAGGGTCCTGGGTTGGGCTGCTGGCCAGACTGCTAAAAAATATGCTGGGGCGGGGGGAAATTTGTGTAGTCTATAGCAATAACCAATAAGCTTTTGCTTATCGGTTAATCAACTGTACTATTACATCCCTACTCAAGTGTCAAATATATTTGAGCGTGACTCAGCAGATCAATGAAACCAACGCGAGGGGTTGCATTTATGGACAATCAGTATCTCTCTCCCTCTCTCTTTCCAACCAGGCTAACAAAGGCAATGTCCTCCCATAGCAGCTGCCAAGAAATTTGTTTGCTGGACCTAGGCCTAATCACATTCTGTAGCCTCTCTACCCATGACCTGTACTGTCTATAACCGTGCTCTTGCCATTTTCCATGGCTAGGATTGATCAGTAAACACAATGTTGTGTTACAGCATTTGTGTAGTTGTTCTTAGCCTTGGTCAGTCTATCTAGATATTTATGTTCCTTGTTATATCAGCACCATACAATCACTAAAGGATTTATCCTTGAAAATCCTGGCAAGTGGGGAAGTTTTACCCCATTTTGTAGATGGGGGAATTGAGGCACAGGATGAACTAATTGACTTACCCAAGGTCATTAAGCAGTCTGTGTCTGAGCTGGGAACCAACCCAGGGCTTGTGAGTTTTAGTCTAGGCTATCTTGCTAGTCTCCCAGTCTTGCCTGGTAGGTTTACCTAAGGTGTCTGATAAACAGAACTTGTGTGTTGCTTTAGGCAGGGACAGTACATGCTTCTGTCTGCATAATCCCTATTAAGGTGGAGTGGTCTTGTCATTAGGGTGCTGGCCTGGGACTTGGATACATGGGATCAATTCCCTAGTCTGGCACAGAATTCTTGTGACACTTTTGGCAAGTCACACCATCTCTTCCTGCCTCGATTCCAGTGGCAGGTTCTGACACTTTTAGCCAGGCATCCTCCATGTGGCCTGACTTCACACATGCAGGGTCATGCTGGGCGGGGATGCCATTTTGTTTGGGGGCTGGATGGAATCAACCCAGCGGCACAGTTGGTGCTGGGGCATGCGATGTATGTCTGGCATACCCCAATGACACACTGCTGCTCAGTTCTCCTCTGTAAATGGAGTAAGAGTCGAGCCCTGCCACACTAGGGTGTCGGAGGGTAAACACATTAGAGACTCTGAGGTGCTCAGGTAATGAGGGTAAAATCAGTACCTAAAATAGTGTCCTGCTCAGAACCAATGGACACTTTGTAAATCAGTGATATTTATCATTGTATGATGAAATGCTGACTAGATAGCATTGAGTTGTCTTGACAAATGGTAACCATCCCCTTCTAGCACGATGGAGCCCTCCTCCATGGCTGTGGCTCCTAGGCATCCTGGTAATATTGCTAATAATAATCTGGCTTTCCTTCTCTGCCACGGGAGAGCTGGTTGGGCTAGCTTGGTAGCTGTGGGGAGGAGGCAAGTTCTTTGCAACTCTGGAGTCTTGTGTGCACATCAGATCTCCTGCACTCAGAGAAATTGCAAATTTATGAAAGTTTTGAAAGTTGTATTTCGTTGTTTTCCCTGGGAGCGAGTAACTCTCCCTGATAGAATTCACCACCATGGAGAAGTGACCTGGCTCAGTTGTGGTGAAAATATGAAGGTGACTTTCTCTTGAGGCTGCTGGACATAGACCGCCACTGTGGTTCTTTGTCTGTCTAGCTCCCAGACGACTGACGCTACCGAGCCACCCCCCACTCTCTGTTTGGAGTGTGTAGCCATGGAATGGATTGCTAGCTAAATCACAGACCCACTCATGCAGGTGTTATTTGCATTTTCTTACTGCTGTCTGAGAGCTGGGGGGGGGAGGGGGGCTTTATTTAATGCAGAGCACGTATCTAGTTAAAATATTATTCATCATGTTTGTTGGGTAACACTTTCAAGGCTGCCCCCACACATGGTAAAACCACATTTTTCTCTTTCAGAAGAGACAGGACTTCACTGGTTTCTGAGAGTCTGAGAATCAAGGTCCCTGCCTTTGGTTTGGTACATACAAGTCTAGTGTCAGGGAACAAACCCATTATAAATGGGGCATGTGGCACAAAGAACGGTACTTGCTATTTGCTGCTGTTGCTATTGCAAAGGTAATTTTACAGCAATGTGAGTAGATGTCAGGATGAGGCTTAACTGCTGCATGTAGTTTGGTAAATGGCTCTCTTCATTAACCTGAAAGATGCATGTGAAACTTTGAGAATGCCACACTGAACAAGATGGGTTCAGATTTCCTTAGAGACTTGTAGGAAAGAGTGGGTCATAGCTTTGCAATTGAGGCAAACTTAATCGTTCATTTTGTTCGCTGTGAAGATCATGGTAGGCAGGTTGGTGCATGTCTGGTAAGATTCTTAAATGTCCAAAGATTTTGTAGTCTTGAATTGTGAAGGAAGGTGATAGTTCCTCTTTTGCAAAGAAATCTCTGGGCATAAGTATCTGCTGATACCAGAGTGTGTTTTTTTTTTTTTTCCCTGCCATTGGCTTGATTACACCTAAGATTGGCAATGGGCAGTCTATACTAGTGAGTGGATCGCATGAGTGGCTCTCCTTCATCTCAGTGGGCAGCAAGATTGTTGTAACCAAGATGATCTCCTGGGAAGGGTAATTTTGTTAATTGTGCTTGTGTATCTAGAATTTGTGGGTTTGCGGATTGGATACAGAGGGAGCACGTGGCTCTCACAGTCAACATGTGCAGTCAGCATGCACCTCACTTCACGTGCCCTTGTTTTACGTGCATGTCACTTTACTAATATTATGCAGGCAGAAGCCAGTGAAATCTGGCAAATGTGTGTGAGCAATGGTAAACAAAATGTCGTGCAGGCTACAGGTTGCCTGCACTACCTCAGATCACCTAAGATCCAACGTCAGCGCTGTCCTTTGATATCCTGAGGCTAGTTCACCTAGCAGTAAAATAAGCAATCTGAGAATCTCTTTTATTAGTAGAGTTTGCCTCAAATGTGGTGACAAGAGGGTATCTTGGGGAGAACCTGGACTGTCATGGTATATGGCACAGAACAGATTGGAAAGGAATTCCCTTCAGTGTGCAGGACAGATTCTCAGCTTTCTCTGTAGCATCAGATACTGGAGGCTGGGCAATCCAGTTTAGTGGTAACTATGGCTCTTAAAAGGGGAAGTAGGAAGTCCCATGTTCTGCTGAATTTGGACCAGAGAAGAAAACGGAGGAAGTGCAGGATTAGCATCAGCGATGGCTGCCAACAGAACAACACAGGCCTTTGGATTGAAGACTTACATTCATCAGTCACTTCAGAGGGGTAGCCGAGTTAAGTCTGTACAGGATAAACTTAAAAAACAACAAATAGTCTGGTAGCTGTGCCCATGAAAGATAGGGCACAAGTGGGCTGTGCCCACAAAAGCTCATGATCCCATCTACATGTTTTGTTAGTCTTTAAAGCGCTACCAGGCTATTTGTTGTTTTTTAAGTTTATTCACCAATCAGTGATTCCGGGAGCCATTCAAGTTAGGAAATAAAGAAGGCCCAGTGCTGAGTTTCCACACTGTGGGTAAAGCTGCTGGCAGATGATGCTTGGGCTCCATCAGCTTGATGAAAAGACTTTGCTAAGTTTCCGAACATGGCGTTCCTCTGGTGCTTGTGGATATTCTAAAATTGCCCTTTGAAAAAGCTTCACAGCCTTGCTGTGTCACAAGTGTGAGTCTTCAGCTAATGACAGCATGGGAGCGAGGAGAGTCATACCCTCTTGGAGTGAGAACCCAGTTGCTATTGGCACACTGAAGAAAGATCTTCTCTGCTATGTGACAGATATTTCTCTGGAGTACCTGGAACCATGGTCACAGTCAGCTGTGGATGGATTTGTACCCATTCCTAACATCCCCACTGGAAAGTCATTAACAACCACTTGTGCCAAAACATGTTGGTTTGTAAGATGCTGGAAGCTGAACATTCATTCAGGAGAAAAACAAAAGGCCAGAAGAGTGGCATTTGACTGCAGGCTAGAACCTTGTTGTGTAATAACTAGTGGTATGAAGTGATCTCAGTCTTCATAGAAGTCAAAATGTAAATCCATGGAGCAGCACTTTGCTTCTTAGGTGCAAACAGCAAAACAAGAGACCAAGGTCTCTGAATTCATTGGTGAGGGATGTTTGTGGTGGTAGTTCTTTGCATAATCTCTCTAGTTTAGCACAGGAGTTTCCCTGAATGCTTTATAGCACCTTGCATGGCACATGGGTGTGTAATATAGAATTATGCACTGCAGGATCATTAGTATCTATGGTCTTCTCTTAATCCTGTTGCGCTCCTTTATGCCAAAGGGGAAGGGGATATTCTAGTTTCTATGCTCACTAACAGAGTGGGTGCTAACGGAGATGTTGGAAGATGACATGGTACATGTAGCAGTATGGACTACTTAAGGCTCCCCTCTTTAGTTCTGTGCTGTGGAGCAGCGACTGCTGTTTGTTTGGTGCGTGAAGGAGCAGCAGAGAGATGTTGATGCAGACAAATAGAATCTAGACTAAGGCCTTGTCTACGTTACAAATGCTTTGCCAGTGTACCTATGCCAGTATAATCCACGGGCAGAAGGAGGTTTTCTGTTGACATAGTAACAACATGTCCCTGGATGACATTATCTGTGTTGATAGAAGCACTCTTTTGTTGGCACAGCCAGGTCTATTCTGAGGGCTTTGCCTACAAAACTGTCAGCTGGGGATGTGCCACGCCCCTGACATAACTATGCCAACCAAATGTGTAGTGTAGACATGGCCCAAGACTTCTCCTTCAGACCTACAATGGGGTAACTGCAGAGGTGTGCAGTTTGTGCATGAGCCCTGTGGTTATGGAAGCAGGTCTGTTGCTTCCTAGCCATTTTGCCAGCTGCCGAGCATATTGAGTGGCTAGTGCTTTTGGGGCCCAGCAGTAATGTCTCTCCAGAGTGTGTGTGCACTCTTTTGGGCCTTCCCTACTGCACATACTCCAGAGAGTTTTCTGTCTGATTGGGAGGTCCCAGTAAGAGATTGCTGGAGCTTTGAGCAGATCACTGTGCCAGGCAGGCTTTGGCACAGCGCTGGAGTGTAATGCTGTATGTCATGATGCAGCTAGGGGAATTGGAAGTGACTCATGAGGACAATCCTTGATGTTCTGTGCCGCCATGTGGTGGAGGAGCCAATGTCCTGTTGAGCTCCAGCCTAAAATGAGTATGTAGCACATACAAGTGCGTGTGTATGGAACAATGATAAGGAGCATTGAAACTGAGAAGCAAAATCTTGGTTGCTGAGGGCTTCTCATTCCCAGGCCTGGCATATTGAGCTCCGCCCTCCACACCAACACTGGAGCAGAGAAGCTGACCCTAGGACGTGAAGCACTCCAAGAGCTTTCAGGCAGTGAGTTCGGGAAAGTAAAAGGGGAGAGCAATTAAGGCCCAAACCAGCTAAATGTAGCCTGATACAGAACAGATGCTCTTAGCTGGAGATGCACATTGCATTGCAGTAACCTCTCAAACCAAAGCCTACTGGAAAATATGTAGCAGTTTTTGTCATTGAGACCTCGTGGGCAAACTTCTCTCCTCTTCAGTGAGCCCTTTTTTTTGGAAGTGCATTAAAATATCAGGGTAATTCCTGTCCTTGCACCTTGTTGCTTTGATTGTAGGGCCTATGGGGAGGCCTATCTTCAGCTGGAGGTGTCTGACTGATGCATAGTCCTGCTTTTAGGTACTCTTGTGCAGGAGACTCAGATAGGGTGAGGCTCTATCTCTCTGCAGAGACTCTGATGGCCACTTGGGAGCCACTGGACAGAGTTCGTAAGCTAATCACAGCGTCACAGGGCCTGTGCGGAAGGGACATATGGTACTCAGGTGTGTGCATACACCTACAGGTTCTGTGGGTGTTTTTTCCTCAGCCTTGTTGTGACCCCAGTTGACCTCTCCATTGCTCTTAACTTTCTGAGAGAGCTTCCTTGTGGGATCCAGCATGTTTGTTTCTGCTGGCCATTCTGCCCAAACAGAATGTCTCTTCAGCAAGTGCACCCCAGACTACTCTTGGAATCTAGGACTTGGAACAGATTGTCTGGTCTGAGCAAGGAGTTGGATGTCTCCTAGAATGAAGATTGTGGGTCTGATCTGCGGTGGAGGTAGCAAGAACCCACTCCTGACCTTTATTGTTAGGCGCTGGGTTGGATCTGTGGAAGGTACTAGTCTGAGCAGTCAGTGCTAGCACAGTACAAAATAGGAGCAGAAGTCTCTTTGTCCAGTGCCAGAAATCAAAGTCCAGAGCAATGCTTCTCAGGACAGAGTAAAATAAAGGCATTTGCTCTCCTGTGAAGGGCCAATATTTAACATGTTCCTATTATGTTAAATAGCTAGCTTTATGGGGAATGTTTTCCAGACTCTAGCTGTTTGTTTTTAGGGGAAAGTCTGAGGGAGGAACTTGCATCTCTGAAGAGGAGTGGGGAGAGAACAAATGTGAAGCCACTGTATTTGAAGAGTCCATTAAACAACTTGGGTTCCCCTGCTGGCTCTGATGCAGCAGTTAGCTAACAAGGCCTTATTCCAGCACTGTAAAGGGGGTGCAGCTAGAAAGAAGCCAACAAAATGTCAATTTCAGAGGCTTCAGGAGGCAGCCTAGTATGGGTGTGTGTGTGTGAGTGTGAGTGCACTACCTTGTAACATGAGTTGTCCCTTTTTCTATTTATCAAGGAGGCATTTAAAGATTCAAATTTAGGGTTTCTCTTGAATTAAGGGTGCCAAAATCCATGCAGCTAATGTGCCAGGATCCAGAAGACCATCCCTGAATTGCATCTGCTTTTACTGGGGAGTTTATCAGACAGTAAATGTTCCACCATATTTGCTTGTAATCTACTCGTTAATAGATTGTGGAGATTATTTATAGCATTCTCTACGGAAGATAAAGTCGGCAATACTGCAAATACCACAGCAAATATGCCTGCTTAGGACAGTACATAGAGTGATTCTAAAGGGGCCCTATGTACATGATTCAATTGCTAACAATGTAGTAAAATCCCATTATACAGCAAAAATCAAGATTTTAAGAGTGTCCACTGTAGCTGATCAGTATTGTGCTGGTCCTGCAGTTATAGGCAGACAGCAGCTGTGTTTGGCCCTTAGTCAGCAGTGTGGCTCCCTTTTGTTTAAGCTAATAGGTCCATGTCAGGATTTCTCCAAGCCGATCACCAGAAGTGTCATCACTGCAAAATGGCACCAGACCCTGCCAGAACAACAGATGAAAAACCTGCAGATCTACACCTTTTGATATTCATTGGTCCTACACATGCCTGCCGCAACATGTGCTTTACCTCATCCAGTGCACTGAATCTCCCAGTAACAGCTGGGTGGATGAAACCAGAGAATCACTATGTTCTCGAATGAACTCTCACAGGAAAACAAGACAGAACGCCGTATCACCCTGTGGTTGGATACTTCACAAGCAGTCACTCCGCATCTCACCTATCAGTCCTCATTGTCAATGGAAACCTGCAGAATGCTTTCAAAAGATCAGCCCGAGAGCCTAAATTCCTAACTCTGCTAGACAGTAAAAAATCACGGACTGAACGGATACACTGGATTTACAGCTTAATGCAACAATCTCTAACCGACTAACCTCCCTTTGTTGTCCTATTAGAAGGTTTACCCAGTATTGCGCAGGTCCTTAACTCGATTTGTTTTTTGGGAAATAAAATGAAAATGTACATGCCTCATTTAATCATTGCCCTGCGGTAGGGCTGGGGAGGAGGGGTTCAGTAAGCAGGTTACTCCAGGTAGAGATGACTATCCTAGTCTCTTGCCGCAGCATCTTGGGGCCAGGTGAGAAGCGCCTCTTCATGGCTGCTGCAGCTCCAGCGGGCACAGCTGGGGGAGGAGTGCATGTCCCCCTGGCTGGGGTAGGTCCAGGTTCATCTGCCTTCTATGCTTCCCAGCCAGAGTGAGGAATGCAGCAAATTGTGTGCTACCTGTGCAAAACCATCGGTTTAGCGGTGACACTCGGAGAACTTTTCCCAGACACAAAGAAGAGTTCTGTGTAAGCTTGAAAGTGTGTCTTACCAACAGAAGTTGGTCCAATAAAAGACATTGCCAATACCCACTTTGTTTCTCAAATAGCCTGGTACCAACAAAGCTATAACAACATTGCATATGGGATTTACTATGGGATTTACTAGTGCCTTTTTGATTCAAAGATTACAGCCATTTGTGATTAATGGGGAAGGATGGTTTAATTGGGAGGGTACTGGACTTAGAGCTGGGATCAGAACCCAGATTCCATATAGAATCCTTTATATGACCTTGGGCAAAGTGTGTGTGTAAGTAAAATAAAATTAGCTCTTGGTTTCATTCCTGGTTCTGCTACAGCCTTCCACTGGGCAAATCACATAATCTCTGTGCCTCGGTTTTATGTCTGTAAAATGGGCTAATGCTTCCCTAATAGTGATGTTTAGGTGCATAGATGCTAGCGAGCAAGGCCATAGAAGAACCTGTTTAGATTCATGAACTAGGGATGTTAAGTATCGGTTAATTAACTGAGTAGTCGATGGAATTTCAATCGATTAGTCAAGAAGAGGGGGGTGCGCCCACTGCGGCGCTGCACTTTCAATGTAGGAAGGAAGGAAGCAGAGGGGGAGATGACAGGCTAGCGAATGCCAGGGGTGGAGCACTCCTGGCTAGGTGCTCCAGGTACAGGGTCTAAACCTGCCTTGTGTGGCTCCTTCGTGCCGCGGGTGGCTAGCTCGGGGTGCACGAACTCACGTGGGTAGTACAGGGCCTATAAGCCCCCTCATTGTGTGATTTATATTGAGCCTGCGTTTATTTCACTGGCAACCCCTCTTTCCCACCCCAGCCGTGCCACCCGAACCCGGGAATAAACATCCTCAGCTTGGTTCTGCTAATTTCCAACTACTGCAGAGCCGCAGCAGTCCCTGACCCTCACAAGCCGGGCTTGCGCTGGGTCCAGCAGGCCCTGTCTGTGAGGGTCCCAGCAGGGAGCTGAGGACCCCCTCCATGGACAGGGTCTGCTGCTAGAGTCTCTTCCCCTATCCCCCCGGGGAGAGGAGGTGGCACTGCGGAGACGGTGCTGGGGGAGAACCAGCTTTTAAGCTGGTTCTCCCCCCAGCACTGTCTCCTGTCCCCACCCTTGCTGCTTCTGATGTAGAGGCAGCAAAGTGGGGGGAGGGGGGAAGTGAGTAGTCAACTTGACTACATGATAAGCTAAGGCTTATCAGGGAGTTGACTACTCGCTTACATCTTTATCGCCAGCCTCTGGATGTGGGCTGATTTGACTTCTAATCTGTCTTTATTTGGTAATTCTTGGCAGTTTCTGCTGAGTTTTGCTAGGCCTGTATTTTTTGAGGTTCTTTAAAGCAAAGTTGAGGGCATGCAAATGTATGTGAACCAAACCACAGAAAAGGTGTCAGACTTTTTTTGTGCTGAGCCTGCTGTGTTTTAAGCACAGCATTGAAAGCTCTAGAACTTTTTCCAGTTTTACAGAGGGCTCAGAGCTAGGCCTAAGTCTCTTTCTGAAATTGTGATTGAGGAAGAGATGCAAGTATGACACTCTTGTTCTCCTTGACTGCTCTGGGATTCCCCTTATGTACTAAAGAACTTCAAAGCTGCTTAGAATTGGTAGAGGACTGAATGCGGGTACTGAAACCAGGAACAGAATGGTGATTGAGGGGGCACATCCGTAGATAAGATGGTAAACTGCAGAGAAGAAAATCTGGGTCTTCTAAAAGTAGGGGTGGTGATCAGGACCACACATAATGTCCATTAAATCAAAGGGATTTGTCACGTTAAGTGCTGCAGCCCAGATTAAGAACTTTGTTCCTTGGAGGGTTCCCAGCTAGAGATGTAAACTGTTGTTTAAAAAGTGAAGCGGTTAAACACTGTTTAACTGGTTGACCATGGAGCAGCCTCCCTCCCTGCCCCTTCCTGCCTGTGACATGGCGGTTAACTGGTTTCCCTTTACATCCCTATTCCCAGCCTGAAAGACCTTGATTTCCCAAAGGCAGATAGCTCAGCACTTTGTTAAAAACTGAGGCCCCTTTAAGGTGTCTCCTCTTGGGCACCCAAAATCATGAGTCACTTTGTGTAATCTTGGTCTGTATCTGTAATGAGTGTTGGCAAGTTCAAGCCCTTAAATCGGATGTGTAATGAAAGAGGAAGCCAAGGGAGTTGCATCCTGTTCACAGGGGCAGAAGAAATAGACTCTGAACTGAAAACATGAATAACTGAGCCAAAAAGTAAAACCCCAGCTTTCAGACTTACCTCTGAACACTAGTGAAAGGTTGGTATGTACTGGCTGAAGTCACTGTATGACAAGATTGGAAGAGTAAGAACCTAGGAAATAGAGCTGTATAGGTTGTAAATTTGCCTATTATCATTAGTAGGTAAGTGATTAGCAAAATAAGAACTGATCTGTACACAAGTAGTCTCGCTGGTTTCAAAGGGATTCCTTGTATATAATGTCATCAGGATTGGGCTCCAACTAATTGGAGGTATATGGAGAGAAAATGGGGTTACCGTAGATTGGTTGCCAAGGCTTGTGGAAGCATTAGTCATAAGCTGGACACTCAGTAAACACACTTGCTTTCCTCATTGGTGTGAATCTGTTGACTGGCTTTGTGCTGCTGCGACTCATTTTCTCTCTCAAAGTAGCATGTAACCCAATACAGAAAAAGGATAAGGGACAGAAAAAAAATAGCTGGAAAACTGGACTTTCCGGCTAAACGTGTATTGAATGAAAAATACCCTCTTCATATCCGGGCCAATATTAGAGAGGCCAAGTGGGACAAGAACATCTTTTACTGGAACAACTTCTGTTGCTGAGAGAAGCTTTTGAACTTACACGGAGCTCTTCTTCAGGTCTGGGAAATGTACTCAGAATGCCACAGGTATTATAAGATGGAACAGATAGTTTAGCATAAGGAGTTGGCACATATTTCAAGGGACCATTCAAGGTGAAGAGGCCCATTAACATCTCTCCAGTCGTGGAGTTGGGACTGTGGGTTGTAGATTATTGTAATAAGCCATAGATACAGTGTCTCTGTTCAGTCCATGATTTTTGCTCTCTAGCAAAGTTATGACCTTAAGCTCTCAGGGTTGCCTTTGGAAGGTATCGTGCCGTTTCCATTGAGGGTGAGGATTGAGAGGTTCCCTATGGAACAATCGCTTCATGAAAAGGGCAAGCTGGTGTGTTTGTGTCATTGCTTTTTGGTGTGAGTGAGTTCCAGAATGTGGTGGTTCTCATTTCACCCACACAGTTGTTGTTGAGCATTCGGTGCACGGAATGAGGTTCACCACATGTTGTGATATCCACAGGGCCTACGCATGCCTCTTGAAAGGCATGTTGTGGGGGGCTGTGGATCATCATATTAATGGAGATCTCGCTTCAGTTTCTGTGTCTGTTCTAGCAGGATCTATTGCTGCTTTGAATCGGTGTCCTGGTCTGTGGGTTAATTACTTATGCAGAACCATCTTTTCCACCTTGTATGTATCTGAGAAAGTCCGAGGCCAGGTCTACTCTGGCACTATGCCGCGCTGTAACTTTCTGGTTCAGGGGTGTAACGCCCCCCCCACACCCCCGCAGTAAGTTGCAATGCTGTAAAGCGCCAGTGTGAAGCGCTGTTAGCGGCTCCCCTCTCAGAGGTGGTTTACGTAGTGCGCTGCAGGAGCGCTCTCCCAGCGCTCACGCCATAGCCACACTTTCGCTTTAAAGCGCTGCCGCGGTTGTGCTTTAAACTGTTAAGTGTAGGCAAAGCCTGAGTACGTTTCCTAAACCTGAAGAAGAGTTCTGTGTAAGCTCAAAGATTGGTCCAGTAAGATATCCTCGGACTAACACAGCTACAGCACTCTCTGGGCAAATCTTGGAAGAGCTAACTGCAAATAATGTAAAGCATTGCTTTTGGTTTTTTAAAAGTGGTACAGAGTGTGCTGCACTCCAAATGCTTCTGTTTGAGGCTCTCTGTAGATTCATTTGTCCCCTCCCCACTGGGATACCTGCTCCGCTAGATACAGAAACTGAGAGTAGTGAAATGACGGCACTGCTTGGCATTTGTGGCAAAACCAGAGTTGGAACCAGGACTTCCAGACCCCCTGTTGCTTAACAGTAGATTAGCTTTCTTTTAGGGATGTAAGCGACTAGTCGACTAGCAAAAGCTTATCGGATAGTCGACACACTAGTCAACTAGTCGCTTCTCCCTCTTCCCTTGCTGCCTCTGTCAGAAAGAGGCAGTAAGGGGAGGAAGAGGAGGGGGTTCTGGGGGGAGCTGTTAAAAGCCAGTTTCCCCCACCTCCAGCTCTGTGGGAGGGGGCAGGGGTGCAGTGGCGGTATTCTGTCTTTGAAATGTGTAAGAGTCCTGCTGGGGCTTTGTACATTTCAAAGCAGAAACTGGCCCCAGGCTCCACCTGTTTCAATCTTTGAAATGCACAAGAGCCTCTACTGGGGCTCTTGTACATTTCAAAGGCAGCCATGGGGCACTTCTGCCTTTGAAATGTAGCAACAGCCCAGCGGGCTCTTGCGGCATTTCAAAGCGGAAGCGCCCTTATCAACTAATCGAATAGTCGATGGACATTCTATCAACTATTCGATTAGTTGATTAATCTAATTTTAACATCCCTATTTTCTTTCCTCCATAATGGGGAATGATTGTCCCCTGGCTAGAGCACTAGTCTGGGTTCAAATTCATGCCCAATGCAGACTTCCTGTGTGACCTGAGGCAAGTCTCTCTCTGTGCCTCTTGTTCCCCAACTATAAGATAAAGATGAGAGCATGGTCCTACCATAGAGGTGTTATGAGGCACTGGGGTGCTCTGGTAGTGGGGAGGGGGGGAGAATGTCATTCACGGCCCCTCCGAAGATGCAGTGATAGCCAAATGTAAACTCTGAAGACTGTCCTTCAGTGCCACAGAGCACCCCCCTCACCTTTTCTTTATTCCAAAGTGTGATGGTGCGGTTGCTTTCTGCTTATTTACCCTTGCTAGCCCCTGCTTTTGATCTGAGCCTTGGCTGCTTTGAGAGGAGCTGGGGGGGCAGAGATGATACCTTTTGAGTAGGAGAAGGAGCAGGAATGCGTAAGCTGGGGACAGGAGTGAATCTGTTCCCATGCAAACCATTTTTGGGAAGGCAGTAATTCCAGGGCTCTCCGAATGAGAGAGTGCTTCTCTCCATTTACCCAGCCCCAAGCCTTCCCTTGCTGGTAGATCTCAAGGCAGTTGAAGGGGAGGTGGGGAAATAGACAGCTCCAAGCTGCTCACTGTTAAAAAGGTAGGGAGGAAATCATATTTTCAGAACAAACCTTGTGTCTCAGCAAAGTGAAGTTGCCCCAACCTTCTGCAGCCGCGGTATAAAACCAGACTTGATCATCTGGTGGAAACATCAAGTGTGCCCCCTTGCCAGCAAAGGCATCTCAAGTTGCGTCCCATCTTTTTTTCTATAAAGCAATGCTAGGACACAGCAAGTCTGGCTTTGCTGCAGACCATGGTCACATCACTTAAGCCCTGAGTGAAGCCAGTGCTGAGCATTCGCATAATTTTAAGGCACCTTTCAGAGGGGTAGCTGTCTGTATCTGTGTTTAAAAAAACAAACAAACCAACAAAAACGAGTCCTGTGGCACCTTAAAAACTAACCGATCGATCAGGGCATAGGCTTTTATGGGTAAAAACCACTTTGTCAGATCCAAGTGCACATCTGATGAAGTGGTTTTTAACCCACAAAAGCTGATGCACAGATCAGTCTGTTAGTCTTTAAGGTGCCACAGGACTCCTTGTTGTTTTTAAAGTACCTGACTGTGGTGGAGCCATGGTCTCTTTGGGCCTCCTTTGCCCATCCCTAAAGGGGGGGTTATATAGATCATTTGGAGAAGGGGCTCTGCAGCTGTGTGTGCAGCACTGAGCACAATGGGGCCTCTGTCTCAGGCCTACTATACTGCAGCATAAATACCTTCCCTCTGAGGTTCTCTGAGCAGTGGCAAAATCCTACCCCATCGTAGTGGTGGATGGAAACAGAGGCAGAGAGACAGAGAGCGGGAGTCAGTGTCAAAACTGAGATTAGTCTGCAACCCTCTGCTGTGCCCCTTGTTAGCTAGCACTGCTGTGGCACCTTCTTCGGGGCACTCGGAGAAAAGGATTAAATCAAAATTGCTCTTCTGGGAGGTGGAACTTGAGCCTTGCAATTTTTTACATTATGACTTACTGTTTGTACTGTGGCATACCTGGAGGCCAGGGCCCTATTGTGCATGGGCTATGCAAACATAGGCCCGTCGTTGCCTAGAAGAGCCGGTAATGGGTATGTTTGCATACCAGTGTGGGTATGCCGTATTCTCTTGGATGGTTCTTGAAGAAGCTATCTCCCACCCACTTCCTGGCACACAGGTTTCCCTGTTAGCAGAGAAGATTGCTGGGGCAAGTATGATCATCTCGATGCTCCTGGCTTTGCTGTGGCTGTAGCCAGACCACGGGGTTTCATTCTTTGGAGCTGCTTGGCCTGCTCCGCAGTAGGGATGATAAAAATCATGTATTAGGGTAACCATGTCACTGCTGGAAATCTCTCAGATACCCATGCGGCAGGCTCTGCCTAGCGAAATCTCCCTGGGAATGGTCGGCACCAGGCCTTGCCAGCCCAGCTCCTGGGGAGGGGGCTTTGCTGAGTGTAACAGACACTGTTAACCAATAAGCATCTGCTTATCCATTAAACGGTTGGTCATTTACACTCCGATGTCCCTACTCTGCCAAGCCCTGTCCATGGTTTCAGGTTGCCCTGTGTATCCTGTCTCCTAGTTGGCTCTTGATTTCACGTTAGGCTGCAAAACCCGTTCTTCGCTTTGGCCCATTTGTAGGGCAGATCCAGGCAGTGAGCTGGGATCGGACCGGATTGAGCACTTTAGCAGTGGAGAGCCAAGGAGCGAGGGGGAGAGAAATGGCCGACTGCCTTTCTCCGTGTTCCCTTGACAGAAAGTCGATGGCTGTTAGGATATGGTGTCTGCATGATGTGACATTGACATGGGAAGGGGGGATTCTGTGCATGAATGCTATCTGCCTGCTGTCTGGAAACGTGTAAAAATAACTCTCTCCTCCTTGCCCAGGCATCTCGCCCTGCTGTAAAATTACAACACAGATGGGAGGAAATATTCTTTTCCCAGACAATGAGAGAACCGCGATGGGTCAGGGCTGTGTTGTCGGAAGGACTTGTGCAAACCTGGGAGCCTTGGGAAATGCGTTCCTTAGCAGCGTCAGCCCTCTGACGGAGATGCCCTGAAACCCACTAGCAATGTTAGATGCATGAGGTGGCATTATAGCACAGTAGTAGCTTCTAGAAACCATCTCACATGGGTCAGCAGGAGAAGAGGTTGGGGACAGTGGGACAATTATTGACTCAGTCTCCTGAGCTGAAACACAGGTTGAGATGGTGGGTTAATAGGCATAGTGCGAAGTCCCCATGGAGCCACCTTCTGGCCTTCCTGGGAGTTCAAGTGAACCAGCACTTCCACAGACTTCCACCTGTGATTGCCCTGGATGGACGTCTGGATCGGTTGGGCCATCTGTTAGCTGTGGTGTGGTAGAGGTTATCCATTTTGAGGTCAGGGGCTTATGTAGCAAGACCGTCCTTGGCGTGAGTGCCCCGAGTTTCAGAGCAGGCCTGAGTCATGAGACCATCCTCTCTCAGGAGTCCTTTCAGAGAGCTTATGGTCCAGAGAGGAGTAGGGATGTTACATTTTGATTAACTAATTGAATAGTCTTTTTTGAGCTCCAAAAAGATCTCAACAAACTGAGTGATTGGGCAACAAAATGTCAAATGAAATTTAATGTGGATAAGTGTAAAGTAATGCACATTGGGAAAAATAACCCCAACTATATGTACAGTATGATGGGGGCTAATTTGACTATGACAAATCAGGAAAGAGATCTTGGAGTTATCGTGGATAGTTCCCTGAAAACTTCCACACAGTGTGCAGCGGCGGTCAAAAAGGCAAATAGGATGTTAGGAATTATTAAGAAAGGGATAGAAAATAAGACACAGTTTTTATACGGGGGCAGTAAGATATTCTATGATACACCCACATCTTGAATACTGTGTACAGATGTGGTCTCCTCACCTCAAAAAAGGTATTTTGGCCTTGGAAAGGGTTCAGAAAAGGGCAACTAAAATGATTAGGGGTTTGGAACGGGTCCCATATGAAGAGAGGTTAAAACGACTGGGACTTTTCAGTTTAGAAAAGAGGAGACTGAGGGGATATGATAGAGGTATATAAAATCATGAGTGATGTGGAGAGGGCGAATAAAGAAAAGTTATTTATTAGTTCCCATAATAGAAGAACTAGAGGACACCAAATGAAGTTAATGGGTAGCAGGTTTAAAACTAATAAAAGAAAGTTCTTCTTCACACAGCATGTAGTCAACCTGTGGAACTCCTTGCCAGAGAAGGCTGTGAAGGCTAGGACTAGAACAGAGTTTAAAGAGAAGCTAGATAATTTCATGGAGATCAGGTCCATAAAAGGCTATTAGCCAGGGGATAGAAATGGTGTCCCTGGCCTCTGTTTGTCAGAGGCTGGAGAAGGATGGCAGGAGACAAATTGCTTGATCATTGTCTTCGGTCCACCCTCTCTGGGGCACCTGGTGCTGGCCACAGTCGGCAGACAGGCTACTGGGCTAGATGGACCTTTGGTCTGACCCAGTACGGCCGTTCTTATGTTCTTATGTTATGTTCTTATAGTCAATGGAATTTCCATCAATTAGTCGATAAGAACTTCCGCCTTCTGCCTTTGAAATGTAGAAGAGCCCCAATGGGGGCTCTTGTGATTTCAAAGCGGAAGCGCCACATGGAGGCTGGGAGACTCGGCTCCATGCAGCCCTTCCTCTTTGAAATGCACAAGAGCCCCCGCTGGGGCTCTTGTACATTTCAAAGGTGGTACTCTGGCTTTAGGCAGGCGCTTCTGCTTTGAAATGCTGCCACTTTGTGATAGAGGCAGCAGGTGGGGGGAAGCGACTAGTCGACTAGTGTGTCGACTATTCAATAAACTTTTGCTTATTGGATAGTCGACTAGTCGCCTCCATCCCTAGAGAGGAGTCATTCTGAGTCAGTGGCTCGCTGCTGTGAGAAGACTTGGATGTCTCATGCTCTGAGCAGATTCGTGCCATTGTAAGAATGCAACCAGGAGGCAGCTTGTTCTTAGGGCTGGTCATCCCTCCATCTGACTGCTCTTCTCCCCATCACAGTGCCACTGCGCACTCGGGCTAATAGGCGTGTCCATTTTCCGCAGCAAGTTCACGTGGGGGCAGCATGGTTACTGTTGAGCTCTGGGGGATTCTGCCTACCTAGTGCCACTGTACTTGGCCGCCAGTGTGGACAGTAATGGTTTCTGGCTACCTCTCTGAGTAGCTCCCTTCCCTCTATGCTCTCGGCAGTTGAAGTCTGGGCAGGCAGGGTGCTATACAACATCCGTTCACCTGGCCTGCTAGACCATGGACCCAGCCCCTTCCCAGTATGTTTCCACCCCTTTTTATTTCAGAGGGATTTGGGCAGTGAATAAAAATCTGTGATCTGCATTGTAGTATCCTGTGAATCTTGACGCTTGGAGCGGCTTCGGAGTCTGTTTCTTCCAAGAGCATCACACACAGAATAAGGGGCTGGGGACCCACCTGCCCCACAGGACAGGAGTTGTCAGCTCTTCCTACAGGATGACTTGTAGCTGTCCAGTGGAATTCGCCCTGCGGGACAGGAAATCTCCTGCAGTTGGAATGGGAAGGCTCCAGGGCTGACCCGTTGTTGAGTTGTGATACCTGGAGGAGTTGCTGTTGCTGTAGGTTCTGTGGCTCATTGTGAAAATGTTCTCCAGGTGTATTTGTGAATCCAGTCTGAGCACCCCATGAATGGCTGCTGCAGTTCGGTGTACTCGAAAGGCATGGAGGTGCCCTTGATTGACGTCCCGCTTCTGACTATGTCTTGGCTGCCAGCTTAACTCATCTAGCATGGCAGCAGCCTCCCTGCAAGCACCAGGCAAATGGCTGTGTACTCACCCATGTGTGATGCCAGCGCTTCTGGGGGGCACATCTCCTGGTCCTTTGCACTGTGGTAAGCTGAGCTGCTCTCCGTTCTTGTTCAGTGAATTGTGGGAGGTCCCATTGGTCCTGTCAGTCCTCTGGGCATGTGGCAGAAGTGCTCATAGCCTGCCAGCCCACACCCTTCTGGCTGGATGTATTCCAGAATTCCGGCCCCAATCTTCATTCTAGTCAGTGGCAAGGGAGCTACTGTGAGCAGTGGCCTGTGCCAGATGTTGGCACTGATGCCCATTGTGAAAAAGCAGGCTGGCACATGGCAGGCAGCATGGTGGGGAGGGTGTTTTCAGCAACGTGACTCCTTGAGACCTCAGCGGGGAGCTTTGCGAAGGAGGGCCATGCTGAGATGGAGGGGTGGGGACAGTTGCTAGACTTGAACGACTGATGATGCTTCTGTGTGGCAGGCAGTTGTGGGTCAGGCCCGCAGGCAGAGTGGCCATGTCCACCTGGGATGACTGCGAGTGGACCCAGAACCTCCACACGAGGGGCGTGTTGGAGCTGGGAGGAATTTGCCCCAGCTCTTCAGTGCCAGGAGACGTGTGAGAGGCTGCAGTGGGTTGCTGTTGTCATCTGGAAGCTGGTTACTCTGGAGTGTTACAGATCTGTGGCCATCCGTTGGCAGCTTAACCATTGGCTGAGTTGAGAGAGGTTTGCCACACATTTATTGCTTTGGTTCACTTGTAGGTGGTGAAGGTGGCAGGTCTCCCTGAAATTGAGTGATTTGGGCTTCTCACACTGGTGGGACCATTGGTACGTGTGTGCCCATTGCTGTGTCTCTTCCCCCACTGTTGCACATGGTTACCTAAATGTGTAAGGGGTGTACGCCCTTAGTACACAGGCCTTGGAGGGCCAGAGGCTACATCTGCTCTGTGAGCTGCTGGTGGGGTGATTACCCTGCTCATATGCATACGTGCACTGACCAATTCAGTCGAGCTCATGCAAGTAGAAATCGCAGTGTAGGCAGCAGTAGCATGCCAATTACAAATGCACCTAAGGCCTGGCTTGTAGTGCAGGTGCACCCACAGAAGAGTTTCCATGGACAGCGTGCTGGGCTTTGTCCCTGCCTAGTCATGTGGCTATTGGTCTTCATGGCTGGGAATGTTAGGCAGATTCCCAAACCTGAGCCATTCTGTTTAGGTGACAAATCTGAGGAACTGTCCCAGATTGAGGTCTCATTAGAGGAGATTTTGGAACAAATTGATAATCTAAACAGTAACACGTTACCAGGACCAGATTGCATTCACCCAAGAGTTCTGAAAACTCAGATGTGGAATTGCAGACGTTTTAACTGTGGTTTGTAACCCAGCCTTTAAATCAGCTTCTGTACCAAATGACTGGAGGATAGTTAATGTGACCAATATTTTAAAGAGCTCTAGAGGTGATCCTGGCAATTGCAGACCAGTAAGTCTAACTTCAGTACCCGGCAAATTGGTAGTATTTGTAGTAAAGAACAGAATTGTCAGCCATAGATTAACATAATTTGTTGGGGGAAAAGTCCACAGGGTTTCAGGAAAGGGACATTCTGCCTCCCTAATCTGCTAGAACTCTTTGTGGGTGGGGGTTCAACAAGCATGTGAACAAGGCAGATCCAGTGGATAGAGTGTACTTAGATTTCCAGAAAGCCTTTGACACAGTCCCTCAAAGGCTCTTAAGTAAAGTAAGTTGTCATGGGATAAGAGGGAAAAGGTCCTCTCATGAATTGATGACTGGTTCAAAGACAGGAAACAAAGGTTAAGAATAAATGGTCAGTTTTCAGAATGGGGAGAGGTAGCTAGTGGTGTCCAATCCCATACATATTCATAAATGATCTGGAGAAAGGGGTAAATAGTAGGCCAATATGATAAACTTAAAATATTGGCTTCTTTTCATTGAACTTCTTGAAACTTTGCACTTTTCGAGAGAGAGACGGGATTGACTCTGTGTACACACATTTGCAGAGGGACAATAGGGTTGAGGTCTGTTATTTCTCACCTCTATAGACTTATTTATTTAAAAATATTTTTGCTGTTAACAGCATGTTATCCCTGGAGATGCACGTCCACAGTTGGAGAACTGCAGAACTAAACATTTCTGATGGTATCTTAGACTGAGCACTGAGTCCCATTGGGTAGACAGATTAACCTAAATAATCTGTACAGAAGCTGGGGATGTCAACGTGGAGACAACTACACGATTAACCGATAAACCCAGGTTTATCGGTTAATTCTGTCAACCACACGCATTCCCTTCCTTGCTATCTCTGTATCAAAAGGGGGGAGTGGGAGCTGGTGCCTGTGAGGATCTGTCTTAAAAGCCAGCTCCCCACGAGCACTAGATCTGCCTCCTCTAATCCCCGCGCTGCTGCCTCTGATAGCAGCGCAGAGGGTGAGGGGGGCAGGCAGGAGCTGGTATGTGTAGGGAGCCAGCTTTCAAGCAGACTTCCTGTGCGTGCCAGCTCCCACTCTTTCCCGTCCCCCCCCCCACCTTGCTGCCTCTGATACAGAGGCAGCGGGCCGGGGGGGGGGAAATGCGTGTAGTCAACAGGATTGAGTGATAAGCCCAGATTTATCTGTTAATCGTGTAGTCGTCTCCACATTGACATCCCTAGCTTCTGTATAGATTACTTAGGTTAATCTGTCTACCCAATGAGACTCAGTGCTCAGTCTAAGATACCATCAAGGAGGTGGGGGGGCGGGCAGGAGTCAGTGCTTAAAAGCTGGTTCCCCCAGCACCAACTCCGCAGTGCCACCTGGGCCACCCCTCCCCCGTGCTGCTGCCTCTATGAGAGGCAGCAGCATGGGGAAGGGGGTAGGGGAGGCTGCCGCAAAGCAGAAGCAGCAGCCTCTGTCGTGGTGAGCTCGGACCCCCTGTGGATGGGCTGCTGCCATGGAGCCCAGGGTGCTGCGGACAGAGGCTGCTTTACGCCAGCCTTCCTTCCCCGTGCTGCTGCCTCTGCAGCTGGGGGAGGAGGGGGAGGTGGAGATAGATATTTTTTTTTTCCCCTTCAAAAAGCATTTTATAAAAAAAAAAAGATTTTTAAATCATTGGTAAACAGTGAGGCGGCAAAATTCGTAGATGATAATAAACTACAGGCCATCCTCACTGTAGGTCCAAGATACATTCGAAAAAACTTGGACTTACAGCGGAACAACTTAAATCAGGGAATATTTTTCCCGTGGCTGACTTCCATTTGTGCAAATTGGTGGGGTTTTTTGCGTGACTTAAGAGTGGGGAATGGGAGGACTTAATGCATCAGTTCCTTCAAATGTCAGCGACTTTAGTGCAGAATGGCTGTGTACTGGGGCGAGTTATAACGGGGACACCCTGTACTCAAAATAGTAATTCCAAAGCAGACTGTGAAGAGCTTCAAAAGGATCTCACAAAACTAGGTGACTGGGCAACAAAATGGCAGATGAATTTTAATATTGATAAATGCAAAATAATGCAAATTGGAAAACATAATCCTAACTATATGTATACAATGATGGGGACTAATTTAGCTGTTACGCTCAAGAGAGCGATCTTGGATTCATTGTGGATAATTCCCTGAAAACATCCACTCAGGCTCTGTCTAGACTACACAGTTCTTCTGGAAAAAGATACACAATTTGCAGTTCGAAATTTGCGTATCTTTTTTCCGCTGCTTTTTTCGGAAGAGGCTTTTCTGACATTTGGCCTGTCTATATTGGGCCAAATGTGGGAAAAAACCCTTTTTCAGAACATTCCTCCTTCTTCATAAAATGAGGTTTACAGGGATGCCAAAAAAAGTGTCTGCTCTTTTGAAATTTTTTTTGAAATAGCAGACGTTTTCCTTGGATGCAGCAGAGTTTTTCCGGGAGACCTCTGGTATCCCGGAAAAACTCTGCAGTCTATACGTACCCTCAGTGTGCAGCAGCAGTCAAAAAAGCAAACAATGTTAGGAATCATTTAAAAAGCGATAGTGAATAAGAGAGAAAATATCTTATTGCCTCTATAAAAATCCATGGTACGCCCACATCTTGAATACTGTGTACAGATGTGGTCTTATCTCAAAAAAGATATCTTGGTATTGGAAAAAGTTCAGAAAAGGGCAACAAAATGTTTAGGGGTTTGGAATAGCTGCCATATGACGAGAGATTAATAAGACTGGGACTTTTTAGTTTAGAAAAGAGCAGACTAAGGGAGGATAGGATAGAGGTCTATAAAATCATGGCTGGTGAGGAGAAAGTGAACAAGGAAAAGTTATTTACTTGTTCCCATAACACAAGAACTAGGGGTCACCAAATAAATTAATAGGTGGCAGGTTTAAAACAAACAAAAGGAAGTATTTCTTCACACAACGCAAAGTCAACCTGTGGAACTCCTTGCCAGAGGATGTTGTGAAGACCAAGACTTTAATAGAGTTAAAAAAAGAACTAGACAAATTCATGGAGGATAGGTCCATCAATGGCTGTTAGCCAGGGTGGACAGGGATGGGGTCCCTAACCTGTTTGTCAGGAGTGGGGCATGGGTGACAGGGGTGGAATCACTAGATGATTACCTGTTCTATTCATTCCTTCTGGGGCACCTGGCATTGGGCACTGTCGGCAGACAGGATAATGGGCTAAATGATCCAGTATGGCCCACTGTGTCTGTGCCCACTGCTTTGGGAGACCCAGTCTATCCTTTGTTCCCTGGCTTATGAAGCAGTACCCTGGTGCGAGAACATGTGACAGAAGCAGGTTGAGCTGCACACTGAATGGGTGCACCATGGTGCTGGAAACAAGCTATCCATAAAGCAGCATGCACTAGGGATGTAATAGTGTAGTCGACTAACCGATAAGCAAAAAGCTTATAGGCTAATGCTATAAACCAGTGGTGCTCAACCTTTTTTAATTTGCGACCCCCAGGGCCAGGAAAATTTTGGTTGCGCACAGAAAAAAAAGGAAAAATTTTGGTTGAGCAAAAACAAACAAAAAAAAGGGTGCTGGGAAAATTTTGTTGCAGCCCCTTTAATTTAAAGCTCTGCTCTACTCGGGTTGTGCACTGCTGCTATAGACTACAGGCATTTTCCCTCCCTCCACCCTTGCCAGTAAATGTTTTAGCAGGCTGCCCAACAGCCCAGCTCAGTTCTGGCTTGCCATGGGTCTGGGACCTGCCCCTGCTGTGGTTCTGCATTTACAGTGTATTAGGAGCCTGGCGGGCAGGCAGCCCATCTTCGCTCCGGATCGCACCGGGTCCAGGAGTTCCCCCTCCCTCGCCAGACAGGGGCTGCTGCTGCCTCTATCAGAGGCAATAGCACAGGGTGACAGGTAGCTGGTTTGCGAGGGGAGCTGGTTTTTAAACTGGCCCCTCTTGCGAACCAACTCCCGCCTGGCACCTCATGCTGCTGCCTCTGATACAGAGGCAGTAGCGCAGAGTGATAGGGGGCTCCTCGGGAGTGGAGCTGATGCACATTGGCTGCTGGCCCCGCCTCATTTAATCTGTGAACTGGTTAAACTTAATGTTTAATGGGTTAACTAATTAAACAGGATCTAACACTCCTGGTGTGTGGGGAGGCGTGAGGAATACAAGGTGTGTCTGTCTTGCTTTGGAAGGGGAAGAGAATCAGTGTGAGTGCATCATCAGTGCGGTCTGCGTCCATCAGGTGTGTATCGGATACGGTGCCTGTTTTCCTGCCCCCATGCAAGCATGCTTTGGAGTGTATCGGCTACTGTTGACCATGTGCACGCCCATGCATGGCTATTGCTGTGACTGGCTCTTCCCAGCCTGGCGTTCTCCACTGCTTTCAGAATGTGATGACTGGAGCAGACAGGGCCCCGACTGAGGTAGGAGTCAGTGTAGGTCAGGGGTTCCCAACCTGGGGTACATGTACCCACAGGGGGTGTGAGAAGCTTGTCAAGGGGGTACGGGGAATATTTGGTAAATAACTAGATTATCCTAGATGAAATATTCCAAAAGTAGTAGTGTTAGTGAAAAAAGTTGTGGATTCTAGAGTCTAGATTTCCTTTCCTTTCCTATTGACTAGGGGGTACAGGAAGGTTTACTAAAAGCCAGGGGCATACGGGGACCGAAGAAGGTTGGGACCCCCTGGTGTAGGTGCATTTTGGGTCTTGCTGGTCAGGATGACAAGAAGTTGCTCCCACACATCATTCTGCAGCTGGCGGGTTGGCTTTTTCATCCCTGCTCGTGCTGGGGGCACCCACGCCATTTTTTCCCTCCTTCTTTCATCTTCTGGACCACTGCCTGGTTTGGCCAGTCTGGCTTGTGCAGGTGGCCTGACCTGCTGGTGAAGTCCTTCTGCATTTCCTGCAGCAGGTCGTCCCAGGGTCTCGTCCTTTTGCTGCACAGTTGAGCAGCCTCTGGCTTGCTCTCAGCAGTGTCAGGAGGACCATCTCGACCATGGCCTACTGAGTACCAGGGTCCTTCTCCCATCAAGCAAACAGCAAGTGCTTTATGTTTTTCTTCTAATCTGGCTTTTGAGGGCATGAGTGTGTACAGGGCTAGCCCAGGGATGCAGCATGTTCCTTGCGATGGTCTGATCACTGTTTCAGGCTGCAGTGGTATAAGGGAATGGAAACTTTCTCTGCTGGGCAGAGCAGCCCCTTCCTGCACTCCCCTCCCCCTGCCACATGCAGGGGCTGCTCCGGATGCCACAGGTGGTCTGCCATGGACAGAGGCTGCTCTGGACGACTGGAGCGGCCCTCTGCCCACAGCGGGTGGGGAGCTGCTCGAGCCCCCACCAGTTAAACATTCACATCCCTAGAGACTAGTCACCTAGCTCGTGTTACTGTAGAACAGGCGCAGGATGAACTGAACTGGAGCTATGGTCTTTGTCTTGCAGTAGGTGGTTCTTATGGACTCTTTCTCCCAGCCTTAAGATTCCACCTAGTGGATTCCTGCTCTGCTTGCTTTGAATTCTGGGTCTTGGTGTCAAAATTGTGGCCTTTGCTGGTCTAGCAGTAGGGGTCCACCAGGACCTTGGCATCATCTCTGGCCAGCTGGCACCATGCTGAGAAGATGGTGGCCTGGTTGCCATTGCAGTTAGAGGGAGCTTTGTACTGGAAGTGGAGAAGTGCCAAGGTGGGTTTCAGACACTGAACCATCCCATATGAATCAGTAGCTGATACTTGGTCTGGAAGCAGAGCCTAGGAAGATAGCAAGGAAAGAAAGAGCTGGGGGAATTGTGGGAGGCATTGGGGCATTGATACTAGTCTGTGTCCACATTAGAGTGTTTACGTTAGCAGCTGAGCTGCATCATTGAGTTTCCGTCCGTACCCCTTCTTGGACCGGCCAACTTGACCTAAAAGCACCGCCATGTCTTTGTGAAGGCTAAGAACGTTACATTTTGAGTAGTTGATGGAATTTCCGCCACAGCTCTTGTATATTCCAAAGGGCAGCAATGGGACCGGCATGAGTGGGACTGTTTCAAGGGACCGTTTCCCTGCTGCCCCCCATGGAGACAGTGCTCGGGGGGGGGGGGGAGGATGGGGGGGACAACTGGCTTTTAAGCCGGCTCCCTCCAGCACCGGCTTGTGCTCCCCCCCCCTTGCTGCCTCTCTCTGGGTATGTCTACACTAGCCCCCTAGTTCGAACTAGGGAGGCTAATGTAGGCATTCAAAGTTGCAAATCAAGCCTGGGATTTAAGTATCCCGCGCTTGATTTGCATCTTCCCAGCCGGTCGCCTTTTAAAAAAAAAAAAAAAAAATTTACAAGTCCGGACTAACTGCCCGCGTCTACATGCGGCAGGGACCTGGTAGTTCGAAATAAAGCCCCTAGTTCGAACTACCTGTTAAACCTCATTCCAGGAGGAATAACAGGTAGTTCGAACTAGGGCTTTAATTTGAACTACCGGGTCCCTCCTGCGTGTAGATGTGGGCAGTTAGTCCGGACTTGTAAATTTCAAAAAGTGGCGACCGGCCGGGAAGATGCAAATCAAGCGGGATATTTAAATCCTGGGCTTGATTTGCAACTTCGAATGCCTACATTAGCCTCCCTAGTTCGAACTAGGGGGCTAGTGTAGACATACCCTCTGATAGAGGCAGCAAGGGGGAGGGGGAAGCGACTAATCAAGTTCCTACTTGACTACCTGATAAGCATTTACTTATCAGGTAGTCGACTAGTCGCCTACGTCCCTATTGTAGACAGGATTCAGGCTAGGGGCAATGCTCAACGAATAGCAATAAAACCAATCCCTCTGTGAGATCCCTTGCTAAGTGGGATGAAATCACTGCGTGAGCTCGGTAGGAGGAGGCTGACCAGGAAAGAGGCGAGTTCTGCTTTTACATGAGTCTCTTGGGAAAGGGCATTTCAGGGAAGGAGACGCTGAAAAGAACATGACTGGTAAATGGACTCTTGCTGGCTAGCTCTTCTAGAATGTCAGACTCCTTAATGGCTGTCCTTTCCTTCCCCCTCAATATCTGTAGCATTGGTCTGTGAGTCTCTCTCCTTAGTATGTGGTTGGTACTGCTGAAGCTAGCTCTGGGAACTTGTTGTGCTTTGGACTCATTGTCTGGTTTCAGTCTAAATCCACAGGCGAAGCCGTGCAATCTGCAGCTCACAAGAGGTTTGATGGCTGAGATGGCTTTCTTAAGTGACCCAGTTAGCATGTACGAAATGCCTTGCTAAATACAACTCAGGAGGGGCTAAATGGGGGCATAATTGCAGCTGGGTACACGGTTTGAGTTAGGTAGTCGCTGTAATTGTCTCCTTCATATGAACTGTAGCTGTCTGGCATCCATCAAAGGGACAAGTAAACTTCCTCACTTCCTCTTACTAGTCTTGTTTAGATTATTAAAACTGAAACTACTTTAACATTTCAACTTAGTTTTCACTCTCTTTGTATGCTGGTTGAGTCCTGATTCAGCAAAGCCATACTCAGGTGGTCTGATTAGTGGGGCTAGAATTGAGTGCTTTGCTGAATCAGTGCAATGATCATTTCAGTTAGTGTAGTGGAAGGAGAGCAGTCAGTTTCTCCTTTGTGTCTAGTCACTTTTAGTGGTTTTCTCCCTTGGGTATATTTACTCGGCCCCCATCTTGCAGTCTCTGATATAGGGAAATGTTATCCCCATTTTGCAGGTGAGGAGCTGATGTTCAGAGAGACTTGAGGTTTCTCTACCTATAGCAGCGGTTCTCAAACTGCAGTCTGCAGGCCACTAGTGGTCCATGGCCGCCTCCCAGGTGGTCCGTGGCTCAAGCTAAGCCCCCTCCTTCCCCCCTGCAGCAGGGAGCCTGTGCTGGCGCTCTAGCCTCGCCCTCCCTCCCCAGCATGGTTGGATCACCAGCGCCGGCTTCCCACTGGGAAGGGGGGGGGGCAGAGAAAGCCCCGAGTCCTGCTGTGCGATCTGGCTCATGGGGAAGAAATGCTCCCCCTCTCCCACAGCTAGGGGAACGGCAGCACACGGGCGCACTGCTTGGAGGCTTTCCCCACTGCTCCCATTGGCCAGAATCTAGCCAGTGGGAGGCAGTGCCTGGGACTGGCATGGGGTGCGAAGGCAAGTGGGCCCCCCCCCCCCCAAGCCCAGACCCCTGCATCCCCAGCCCCCTCACATAATCCCCCCTGCCAAGACCCCGCACCCTCAGCCTGCTCCTGAATCCTCCCCCCGGCCACACACCCTGTCCCCAGCCTGCTCCTGCACCCACTCTTGCTCCTGCACCCTCCTTCCTAGCCACACACTGCACCTTCCCTTGCTCTTGCCCCTTCCCCCTGGCCAGCCCCCCCTACTCCCAGCCTGCTCCTGTACACTACCTCCCATCCAGACCTCCCACCCAGACCTTGTACCTTCACCCCCTCCTTCACCCTACCTCCTGCCCAGATCCTGCACTCCCATCCCTCTTGCTGGCAGCCCTGTCCCGCACACTGAACTAAGGATGTTAAGAAGCGAATAACTGACTAATTGTGTAGTTGGTACAATTTGCAGCCTGGCTCCTACTACATTTAAACTGCAGAGCCGCAGCAGGGATAGGTCCAGGACCCAGGTGGCTCTTACTACATTTAAAATGCAGAGTGGCAGTGGTTAGGGACCCAGTGCGAGCCAGGATTGAGCAGTCCCAGGTCCCAGACAGCTGCACCTCTGCCTCCTCCCCGCGCTCTGCCCTGCACTGCGGAAACAGTGCTGGGGGGAACCGGCTTTTAAGCTGGCTTTCCCCAGCACCAGCTCCTGTTTTCTTCCCCATTGCTGCCTCTGATACAGAGTAGGGGGTGAAAGCGAATAGTTGAGTAGTGACTCGACTACCCGATAAGCCTAGTCGACTACCTGACTAGTTGCTTAAATCCTTACACTGAACCCCTCATTTTTGTTCCAGCCCCAGAGCCTAGAGGGGGGGTCCACAAAATCCACTACCCTGGAATTCCAGAAGAGTCACTCTGGCCTACGGGAAGCCCTGAGCCTCAGCCCTCCCTCACCAGAGGAGTGCAGTGTCTCAGCTGGGGCCACATCAATGAGGGTTGGAGGTTGTTGGGGGGGGAGGGGGGCAGTTGTTTTTCTTTTGGCTTTTCACTTGTCATCCCCAAATGATTTTTTTTCTGTGGGTTATAGTGGCCCCGACCCAAAAAAGGTTCCCCACCACTGCTATAAATAAAAGAAAACATGGGAACTTTACAGGTTGTACCTCCAAAATCTGGAACTCTCTGGTCCGGCAACATCTGTGGTCTGGTAGGATCGCAGATGCTCCTGGAGCAGAGAGCCTGGGGGCCTGAGGGCAGGAGGGCCATCAGAGTCGGCAACCTTGCTGGGGGCAGCACGGGACCAGAGCCAGAGCTCCCAGGAGCACGGGGCCAGAGCCCCACAGCTTCACCTGGCTGTGCAGGAATGGGGTCAGAGCCCCATGGTTTCCCCCGGCTACACAGCAATGGAGCCCCGTGGCTGGAGCCGGAGCCGGAGCCTGTGTCACCCAGGTAGCCAGCAGTAGCTGGGCAAGCAGTCCAGCCAGGTGGGGAGGGGAGGCAGGGTTGCCTGCTAGGGCAGTCTGCCAGCAGCAGGTGATGGGCTTGGGGGCCAGTGGCAGGAGACCTCCCCTGGTCCGGCAAATTGTCTTTCTGGTCCAGCATCATCGAGACCAACGAGGTCCAACTTGTACTTTATTTAAAATGAAGTTTGATAAACTAACAGAGAGTTAAGGCGCTTAATCTGTTTAATAATTTAAATAAATATTTCCTTTCTTACTGGTTAAATTAAACTGTTCTCCCTCGCTGCAACCCTAGCAAAATGGCTTGGGCATAATTGTGTAATTAATGGTGAGTTTCCATTAGCAACTGGTGGTCCATGGAAAGGTTTTCATTGAGCCAGATGGGCCATGGGTCAAAAGGTTTGAGAATCACTGACCTACAGCAACAGGTGGGGTTCTCCCATTGGCATGATTATCCATCTCCTTGTATGGCGGTTGCTGGGTTGACAGGAGAAGTTTCTAGTTGACCTACGCTGTCTACGCCAGAAATTAGATTGTCTTAACTGTGGCACTTAGGAGTGTGGATTTTTCACACTTCTGAGCGACGTAGTTACAACAAACTAATTTCCTTATGTAGACCCGGGCTTTGGCTCAGCCAGTCCTGGCCATTGCGTGATTCTTCCTGCCTGTTTTTTCAGGCACTAGTGTTACTGCCTGGTACAGGGGGTTTCAAACTCAGTCTATCTTCAGGCTAGTGCTAGTCCTTAAATCCAGCCAGTGGGCACCCCCTCTAGCAGGACTCTGGGGAACAGGGGTCTTTGTGCATTCTCCCCTCCCCCCCGCATTTCCTGGCCCCACCTGCTGGTCCGTGTGCTCTCCCTCCCACCCCTGGCACATCCCCTGGCTCCAGCTGCTACCTCTGGGTGATTTAAAATCTGCTGGGTGATTGCAGCACCGTCAGTGCAGCAGGACTAGAGTGGCTTCTGGCTGCTAGCTCCACATGCCGCCAGCACCTCCTGTGTAAGCTGTGAAACTATTAGCTCATTTTGTGAAACTGACTAGATATCTGTGGTGTGAACTCTCCTGATTTGATCACAAACTTCCTGACATTGGGACTTTTTTTTATTTTCACATTATCAGAATTAAGCCAGATCTGGGAACTTCACTACCTCATGCCTCTTGCCCTGCTGTCAACTGTGATTGCTCAGACTTAGTAGTTTATGCTTGTTTGTTGGTGCCTGGTATTAGAATCTCAGCTTTTTTTCCTTTTTTTTTCTTTTTTTTTAAGGAAGACTTTAGGTCTCTCTTTTTTGTGAAGAAAAGCTAGAAAACTTGTCCCAAGTTCAGCCAAAGACTTCAAACACCAGCTGCCAAATAAAAAAATCCCCAAGTATATTTTTCTGTGATTTCAAGAAGCCATTCGTTTGGGGGCATGGCGGGATCTGATTCATGAGTTTTGAACACTTGGTATTGGCAATACAGTACATGCGAGTTGATAGTGTCTCCCCCTATGTCCAGGAGCCCAGACAGAGACCAGGATCCTACAGAAGATCTGAAACTAAGCCCTCACTAGGGATATGAAATGTTAAATGGTTAACCAGTTACCTGATAAGCATTACAAACTGTTTAACCAGTTAACTATTGTAGGCAGCTTTTACATCTCTAGTCTTCACCCTGATATCCCCATGTCTTTGCACCGATATAGAATCATAGAGCTGGAAGAGACCTCAGGAGGTCATCAGGTCCAGCCCCCTGCCCAAGGCAGGACCAATCCCAACACTGCCTCCCCCACTCCACTAACATCGCACCCTCGCACTGGGATCCTACCTGCCCCTCCTAATATCCACGTGCTTGTGCTGGGATCCCCTGTCCCTGCCCGGGATAACCTAAAGTGAAGCCTGCCGGCCCCACCCCGTTGGCTGCAGAAGTGCGTCCACTCCGGCGGCTTTCTGGCCAGCACAGTTCACACCATGGCAGAGGCAGCCAGCGCGGCTTCCTGGACCGAGCACCCCCTTCTTGCAGCCAGAATTATGTGGGTGCTGCTGGGAGGAACGTGCACAGGTGAGTCCCTGCGTGCCACCTGCCCCCCCCTCCCCCAGTCTGGCAGGCGTGTGGGCCTGATTAAATAGCTTTTTCAAACTATTTCACAGACCAAATTGGGGAAGTGCTCAGGCCACAGATGGCCTGCAGGCCAGGAGTTTGAGACCCCAGCCTAATACATATGTAACTGAGAACGATATATCTCTTACAAATGGGGGAAACTGAGGATTGTGCTGGTGAAACCATACTTGGCTTTGTGACACTGCAGGAGAGCCCTAAAAGTTAACCAAAAAAAGTTGTTTTCATTAAACTTTTTAAAATAGAACTTTAGTGCATTCTGTTTGGTTCCGTTTTATAAAGCTGTCTGTATCAGTTTGATTGGGTGTTTAAACTACCTGCCAATGGCCCTTGAACAGAAATAGATCAGTAGAATCTCTTATCACATGGCTTAGATATTTGTCTCAGACTTGTACTGCCTTTGATCTTTCTAGTCTGGTTTCAGAGCTGCTCTTATTTTAGCTCCTGCATTTTATTTTATTTTATTTTATTTTATTTTGTGTTAACTGAAGTATTTTTAGCGCCTGCTGCTCAGTCCCTGTGCTGCTGCCGAACTTTCCATCGTGGCATTTCCTGCCCCTTTGGTATTGCATGGTTTATATTTTCCAATATTTGCCAGGTGTGACTGACTTGAGAAGGGATCAAGGGAGGGGAGTCAGATCCTACCCCTGGCAGGGAAGGCTGGCAGATTACTAGCATTAGCAGCACAGAGAATCACTTCATAAACGTGGTTGCTTTTAATAAGAGAGCACTTAGGTGTTGCCCTTTAAGTTCTGTTAACTATGCGAGCTCTTTTGTGTTTAAAAATAAGACTTTGCCGTCTTGGAGTGCTGGGTTGTGGTTGTGTCTCAAGCACATTGATTTCCATTTCTGCTCATACAAGCAAAGAGCAAACGTGAATCTGAATTGTCCCAGTTCTATCACTTAGCGATGGATCTGTTTCCTTGCTAGATATTTTTGGGGGCAAAATAATTACTGCTGAACTGCTGCCAAAATGCTGACTTTCAGTAAAGCTGACTGTATATATTATACATAGGTAAATATCCACCCACCAGTAGGCAGGAAATTGGCTTTCTCAGCATAGAACCATAGAAGTTAGAGGTGACTAATACTGACAGTGTTAAGCCAGGAAGTCTGTGCCCTTCTGCCAGACCAGGGTTATTCGTTTTAGTGCTCGGTCCTGCTCGTTTTGAAAAGATCAACATAAAATCATAATAGTGTAAACAAATCTATTTCTTTTTGTTACCACCATTTGCGTGTTAGGCACTCTCTCTTGCGTTACTGCAGCATCGTTGCTCCACTAGTACAAGTGAAAATATTAAAGTATGTGCTGCTTTTCACTGTTGTAGCTGTTTACTTGTTGCTGTTCCATCTCCAAGCAGAGAGAAAGGCAAGTTTGTCGCTTTCCCTCGTGTTTATGGTCAGTTTGTTCAAGTTGTCATTGCTGCAGAACCTGAGCTGAAAACATAGCGTAAGCTGTTTGGGTCAAGGACCGTCTCTTGTTCAGTTTGCACAGCATCTCACACAATGGAGTCGTGGACCATGACACAGACTCCTAAGTGCTACAACAAAACACATCTTTTTAAAACAGCTATTTCCATTGGAATTTAGGAAGAGAATTTTTTTTCAAAGCAGTCTAGAAGGATTTAAAGGCATTGTCTATTAATGGCAGATGTGTCTTTAGCCCCACCCTCTGAACTTCTGCAAACATTTCTGTTGGTCTTTTGGTTTTGTAGCAGGTTTGGGTTATCTCCCCCCCTCTCCCCCCCCAAAAAAAATTTAAAGGCTGAGTTTAGCCTCCCTTTAAATATCCCAAGCAACAAGAACCCTCCATTCAAGTATTTTAAATTCTCCGTTCGTACCCTCAGACTAAACATACTGTGGAGGTTCTGGTTTTCCTGTCATAAAGGGATGAAAAATTGGAGAAGCGACAGCAAAGAGCCCAAAAAAATGTTTTGACGGCTGGAGAAAATGCCTTAGTGAGAAACGTAACAAGCACAATACAGTTTATCAAAAGGAGATTGTAGAGGACTTGCTGCAGTGTCTAAGTACCATCATGGGGAGAAAATATCAGGTATGATTGGGCAGCATCTACTGTTACTGTAGTTAGACAAATTAGCCACACATTTTTAACAGTGAGGGTGATTAACCATTGGAGCACTCCACCAAGGAAGATGGTGAATTCTTCGTTTCCTGATATCTTCAGGTCAAGGCTGGCTTCCTTTCTGGAGATGTGCTATAGTCAGCATTAGTTATTGGGCACAATACTGGGGTAACAGGGTGACATTTAAAGTCCTGTGATATATTAAAGGTCAGATTAGATCTAGTGATCCCATCTGGCCTTCAAGTGTCTCTGCCTATCTACTTGCAGCAAACATTGGTGGTTAACTCCTAGTAGAAGGCTTGACAGTTTCTTGGAAGTTTATTGGTCAGAAGTATTAATTTCCTGTTAACCGCATGGCTAGTGTGTGGGTTTGCCAACTATCTTGCCTCTTGCTCTGGCAGTATTCTTAAATTCTAGTGCTTGGCAAAATAGTATAACCATTTTTGCGGTATGTATCCTCTCAGAGCATGTTATAAAGCACCATTATTCCAGCTTTGCAGGTTGGGAAACTGAGTCATAGAAAGGGGAGTGATTTTTAGGGCAGTGGCACGCAGCAAGTTAGTGGCAGTGCCAGGAATAGAATCTGGGCACTGTGACTGTGGTGTAATAATCCAATGCATTCTGAGATGCTGAAACTGCCCACTCCCAGTTGAAGTTGGTGGGAGTTGAACATGCCCCCAGGTAGGGCCTTTCTGTGTTCTGTTCAACGCTGAACATACTCGTGGGCCAGGACTAATTTTTTGGGGGTGAAAATTAGCTTTCTTTTTTGGTGGTGTGACTGTTTTAAAAAACACCACCCCCAGGCCAAAAGATGAAAATAACTTCTGGCCTAGAGATGCTCAGAGAGAAGTTCAGGAGCCACAAGTGGCTCTTCAGTGGGTCTCCTGCGGCTCTTTGCAACATGGGTTATCAGAGCAGTGTGATTTAATTATTAACCAATCAGGATAGTTCTACTCTTGGATAACGATGTAGTAATTGATAAAATAATACTTGATCAGTCATTTTGTTGTATCTTCTATGTATTTTAGAGAGTTTGTTTGTTCAAGAACTCCTTCTAAATAGTAAGAGCTAGGACCACCAAATTCAGTATACAGCTGCTTCTTAACATAACTTAAAGCAAGATAAGAGTTTGTGCCAAGAAAACGGGATGTGCCTGGAGTTGGATTGCCTGTTTTCTATTTAGTTTTATGAAAAACAATCACCAGATCAAATAGTGTCCTCAAAAGTGACATAACTGAGCGAATGTTGAAAGAGACTGAACCAAGATGAACCAGAAAAATAGGATGAACTTTCAGTAGGCTGGCTTCTCAATAAACCTTACAGAAAAGAGAAAAAAACAGAGAAATTTGGAGTAGTGTTCTGTTTTGGCACAGCTAAATCACTGCTTAAGGTTTGAAGAAGAAAGTGTTACTGGAAACCAAATTGACTGTAGCCCTGTTTTGTTAAAAACATGGTAAATTGTATAGAGATGAAGGGGAAAAAATACACTTGATGGAATTCCCATTAAAAAATGTACTTTAAAAAAATCAACAGAAAATTTTTAACAATCCTTTTTAAAGAAAACTAAAAATAACACTTTTTTTTTTGAAAAATACAAGCATTTATTTTACTTTTATTTTAAAAACCACTTAACTGAGTTGCAGACCCTAGCAACACTGTGTGTGTGTGTGTGTGTGTGTGTGTGTGTGTGTGTCTGTGTACATACACTAAATATTTCCCATCATACTGTTTTTAAATATGAATATAACTGTAGTAAACAAAACAATGAATTTGTGGTACTATGGCTCTTTTGGGTAATGTGGATCACTAATTTGGCTCCTGAACCTCTGAGGTCTGAGTGTCATTGTTCTAGGCCTGTGGTTTTCAAACTATGGGTCACTACCCAGTTCTGGGTCGTGGAACTTTGGGTACTGGGTCTCATTGCTGCAGAGTGATCAGGTGACCAGTGAGGGGGCTAAGGTGGATTCCTGCCTCTCCTGGCGCCACAGACCATGCTGCGCCCCAGAAGCAGCCAGCAGCAGGTTCCCAGCTAATGGGAGTGCAGAACTAGTGCTCAGGGCAGGGACAGTATGTGCTGAGCACTAGCTCTGCCCTCCCATTGGCTGGGAACCTGCTGTTGGCTGCTTCTGGGGGGCAGCAGGGTCTGCGGTGCCTGGAGAGCAGGAAGCTGCCTTAGTCGTCCGTTCCTCCTCCTCCTCCCCCACCCCCCACTGACAGGGAGCTGCTCAAGGTAAGGCCCTCCTGCCCCAGCCCTGACCCTACCTCTCCCCCCCCCAAAGCCAGAGACCCCTCCTACAGCCCAAAACACTCATCCTCAGCCCCACCTTGGAGCTCACACTCTAGTTAAATTATGTTGGGTCACAGGCATCAGCAATTTTCTTCTACTGGGTCATGAGAAAAAAATGTTTGAAAACTGCTGTTCTAGACAAACTCACCTGCTGATTTTTGTCCCCATCCTGCAGCCCTGAGAACCTAAATGCCCTGCAAACAAAAGTGAAACTGATTTAGCTCTCCAAGCTGAGCTGTGCACAAAAGGAAACCACCTAAACAATGAAAGGGAAATTGCATTTCTAAAACTCCCTTCATTTTAGGGGGTTGTAGTAGGACAAGCAGCGTGGCTGTAGACTGCCTGGTCTGAAGTCCCCAGCTCTGACTCCGCTACAAGTAATTATTTTGCAGTATCAGAAGTGGATAGTGGGAATGTGAGGCTCCCAAGAAAGCATGGGGAGATGGCCTACCTTACCAGAGCAGCCCCTTGCCTTGGAGCATGCAGTCTGGCAAGCTGTGAGACTGCATAGAAATAGATTGGCAGCAGTTTGACAATAAGTTTACAACCTTGATTGAGGAAACGTGCTTATGAGAGTAATACCGGCAGATTAGGTGCAATTTGTTTCCTCAATCAGCCTTGTGACTGAATCGTCTGTTTTTCCCGAGAACACATTTTTGCTGGGTTGCTGAGATCTCAGCCCCATTCTGCTTGGTACAGTCTGTACAAAAACAGGAAGAGATGATCGTCCCTGCCCCAGAGAGTTTACAGAGAGACCAAGTGAGAGAACGATCCTAGTTCTACGTGTTGGCAGCGTTCCTTCTGACTTTACCCAGCCCTGAGCGGAATGGATGTTATGTGGCGGGGATGGGGCCCAGGGTTCATCGTGTAGTAGGAGGCTCAGGGCTGGGGCAGAGGGTTGGGGTGCCAAGAGTGTGAGGGTGCCAGCTGGGGTGCAGGTTCTGGGATGGGGTCAGGGATGAGGAGCTCAGGGCTGGGGCAGAGGGTTGGGCTACAGGGGTGTGAGGATTCTGGCTATGGGCTGGGGCTGGGTTTTGGAGAGGTTTGGAGGGTGCTTCGTGGCTACTGCGAGGCAAGAGGCCTCTCCTTATTTCTCTCTCCTTGTAGCAGCACCTAGGCTTGGGGGGAACGGCACCTCATCCCATCCTGGTGGCTCGGGGGCCGCAGCAGGTGCTGGGCCACCAAGGCTGCAGCAGGGGCCAGGTCGGGGGAAGGCTGCCTTGGCCACAGCAGGTTAGAGCGTGGAGGGGGGGGGGGCAATAATTTTTGGCTGAGGGGCCACTTCAAAAAATTTTGAAGTGGCCCCAGGCTGCCCTGAAATGGGTGTGGCCTAAACTGGAAGGGGCGGGGCCAGGATGCTTCTGGGCTTCCCCAGCCACAGACCATGATTGGTCTGGGGGTGGAGGAGCCCCTTTGCGCCCCCTTCCCACTAGGCTTTGCACGCTCCCTCACCCCTGGGCCAATCAGGGCCTGGCAGTGGGGAGCACGTGAAGCCTCTTCCTGCCCTGCAAGGAGCGCGTGTGCTTCAAAGCGCTGCGTGCTTCTGGAAGGGCGGGAGGAAGCTTCACGCGCTCTCCCGCCCCCAGGCCCTAATTGGCCTGGGGGTGGGGGAGCGGCAGGGCCTCCGCGGGCCGGATCAACCTGCTTGGCGAGCCAGATCCAGCCTGCGGAGGCCCTTTTGCCCACCCTTGGGTTGGAGGGTGGGCTAGTTTGGAGCTGGGAGTGGGGTGGCACTCCCTCAGCTACTGCCCCAAATAGACAGCTGCGTGGCTGTGCAGCTTACAGGGAACGTGGGCGGTTGGAGGCTCAGAGAGGAAGTATTTTGATGAATGTCTTACAGGGACTCTGGCAGAGTTGGGACGGCCCTGTGCCTTAGCCCTGAGCCGAGCCCTGTGTTCTAGAAGCATTGTGTTCTGTGGCCAGGGTCCCGGCGGCCCTGCACCAGCAGTTAAGTAACAAACTGTTTAACAAGAGCTTCCTGTTCTGCTGGCGCTGCCGTTGACACTAGCACACAAAGGAGGAAATAGACTAAACAGGATCAGGTTGGCACCCGCTGCATTGTAAACACCGGGGAAATGTCAGCAGATTACAAACTAATGGGCATGGCTGTATTTAGCACTAATATTGCTGTGTGCTTGGGGCGGGGGAGAGGCAGGCTGTTCTGTCTGTGAATCTCCTGCCCTCATTTAAGTTGCTGGGCAGGTTAGTGACTGGGAATTCCAGTGGCTCACCTATGCGAGGAAAGGTTTGATTCCTTACTCTGCCAGACTCCTGGGTGACCTTGGGGTCTCGGTTCGCCCAGTGGGGATAATGCTGTTACACTCTGGCCTTACAGTCTGTGAGCAGCGTAGTGACTGGTGTGTTTGAATGGGAATTCGTCTGGCCATTCACTAATCCGACCGCAGTGGGTGCTGTTAGAGATCTGAGTGCCCAGCAGCCACTGAGCAAACCTAAAGCATTATAGGCTTAAACCATCCTCTAAATTGTTGGGTCTTGGGGGAAGCATCCTTGGGCACAGGTTACCCCATCACTGCAGCGTTTCTGGCCTCTTCCTCTGAAGCAGTTGGGCTCGCTGCTGTTGGATCTGGGACACTAAGTGGGCGGCTGGTGTGATTCTTTCTGGTGTCTCCTAAATCTGCTGTGGGTAGACTGGACTGTACCCCTGCATTCTGGGGCCCTGGACTATGGGGGGGACAGACAGGTAGGATGAAGCCAAGGACTGTGCTGCCTTGTACTGGGGCGGTGTGTGGGGAGGGAGTGGTAACTCAGATGAAAGCTGCATGTACTGATCGTGCATGTCACAGCCATATGCTTGGCAAGGAGTGAGAGGAGCTCCTCAGTGTAAACCTCTCCCGTGGCCCAGAGAAAAGGCCATTTGAAATCATTTGAACACAGTTCTTGGAAAGACTCTTTGCATAAAAGCTCTTCCACCGAGTGTCTTGTTTCCTCAATGCATCCAGCCCGCCGCTCCTATAAATGCTATGTCTTGAGTCACAGGAGACTTGGCAGCACGTCACGGAGCTCTGTGCCACCTCGGCAAGGGATATGGGGAAAGCAGGATTGTTTATTTCACTGGTCTGGTGTGCGTGTGCGCTAACTCACTGCAGTGAGACGAGCTGTGGCCACTGTGACAAGCTCAGTTGCGTGTCTTTATTTGAGATTTGCCGCGTATGTGCAGGAGTACTAGGAAAGAAAATGAGCTGTGAGCTGTTTTTCTTACGTCTAACATTTGTCAGCTGGTTTACTCACCCAAAAGCTGCAGTGTGTATTGAGGACTTGGGCTTGCCTGTGCAAGAGAACCGATTTTGAAACCCATGTGGGCAAACTAGTGCAGAAGACTGTGTAAATGCTCTTATTTCCATGTAAGTGGCTTACTTGAGAAAATGCAATACTTGAACTGTAGGTCTGGAAGTGACTGAGACAGAGTCCAGCCACCTGCTCTGAGCCGACCAAGAACACTTAGTGCATCCTTGACAAAGGCGTGTCTAATCTGTTCTTCAAAACCTCAAGTGATGGGGTGTGTAACAGCGCGTCTGCCCTGCGCAGGCCCTTTAAGGCTAAAACTCAGTCCTGGGAGAGGGCAGAGCGCAAAGCCCACAGCTGAGGCTGATCTTGCCAATTAGGGCCCAGTGAGGGCTATATAAGTAAGGGCTCCAGGAGGTAGGAATGGAGACACTCTTGCTCTAGCCGGGGAGCAGGCGGGACCTGGCTGCCAAGGACACTGGGGGCTTCCTGAGAGAGAGAGAGCAGGGCTGGGAAAAGGCAGGCAGGGCCTGAGATGAGGCCTGGGTGTACTAAGGCTGCCAGACAACAGCCAGGATAGGCAAAGGCAGCAAGTCCCCACTCCCTTGCCAGTGAGGAGTGGCCATGTCAGACTGCACCCCCTGAGGTAAGGGGTAGCTGATGACTGGCCATGGGCCACTGAGGCAAGGTGGGTATAGGGGAATTGGGAGCCAGCAGAGACTGACCCACTTCCAGCTGTCTGGCCCCCGGCATGCCCTTTGCCCCTCCTCCAGTCTTTGCTTCCCTGGGAGTGTCACCTGGTTGCGTCCCCATCCTGGGTCTGAGGTTATGAAGAGCACTGGCCACAGCTCACATGCAGATAGCTGGAGCTGCCTCACCTGCCCCGAGGATCTCAGCAAAAGCCACACACCCAAACCAGCAAACTGTAACCCCATGGGAGTTTGGGGGCAGGCAAGCAATCCAGGGCTGGGCTTGGCATGAAGAGTCACTTCAGCCAAAACTGCAGTCACTGTACTGTGGTGCATGGAGGAACAGTGAGAGACTCTCTGGTTGAGACCGTCAGAGCTGCCTAAAATTGCTGGGAATTTGGAAGGGAAATTCCAACCTTCATCTTCTTGGAGCATGGCTGTGTGTGGGGAGCCTTTGCTACAGAAGGATTCATGGTGTTAGACTAGCAGATCTATTTTCACTCTGTGTGAAGCCTATTGTTAAGATTCCATAGCCCCGTGTGCTTGAAAACGTTCTGTTGTTGCTGTATCTTCTGGACCTAACAGTAATGTCTTCAGAGCCCAAGCATGGGAGCCAAGAATCCATCTGTCTCACCTGGGGTGTTAGGAAGCCTGATTAGTGTAGCTTGTACAGCATTTTGAAGCCCAGGCTATATAAAAGCCTGGCATTGATGTGACAGACTTGCTATTAACACGCCGCCTCGCAGTGTGCAATTTTAAATATTTGTGGGGGTTTTTTTTTTTTTACATTTCTGGAGACCAAGACTCTCTCCTCTTCCCCCCGTCTCCCCCCCAGCAGTCTCTCTGGGTGTTCCCAATGTTCCATTGTGTTCCGTCTCATTCACTAAATAAGGTGGCTCTTTTCTCTCTGCCAGTCCCACTTTAACGTCTGCAATGCCAGCTTCACTCGTGACAGAGTAAGCCATGCACAAAAATACCTGTGTAGAAATCAGTGGTGGATGGAAATAAAACTGGATCAAGTTTTGAATGAGGTTTTCACATACTGCTCTTTAACTAGCACAAAATTGCAAATGATTGAGCATGATGAGGTGAAATGTATGCTTTTAAAGAAACATGCTTTATTCCCCTCTCTTTGACCACATCTGGGCTATGTCTACACTCGCGGCTTCTTGCGCAATATGGCTGTTCTTGCGCAAGAATCCGCAGAGCGTCCACACTGCCCGCCCGCTCTTGCGCAAGAAGATTTACAGTAAGGCGTGGTAAGAGAGGGCTTCTTGTGCAAGAGCTATGCTCTTTTTTAACAGGTGTAAGCCCTCTTGCGCAGGAGCTCTTGCACAATAGGGCAGTGTGGAGGCTCGGCAGGGATTTCTTGCACAAGAAAGCCCTATGGCTAAAATGGCCATCAGAGCTTTTTTTAGGCAAGAGATCGTCCACACTGCCATGGGCGCTCTTGCACAAAAGCACAGCTTGCACATGGCAGTGTGGATGTTTTCTTGCGCAAGACTTCTTGCACAAGAACTGTTGTGCAAGCTGTTCTTGTGCAAGAAGCCGCCAGTGTAGATATAGCCCTGGAGTATTGTCCAGTTTTGGGCCCCCACTGCAGAAAAGATGTGGACAAATTGGAGTGAGTCCGGTAGAGGGCAACGAAAATGATTCGGGGGCTGGAGCACATGACTTATTAGAAGAGGCTGAGGGATTTGGGCTTATTTAGTTTGCAGAAGAGAAGAGTGAGGGAGGATTTGAGAGCAGCCTTCAGCTACCTGTAGGGGGTTCCAAAGAGGACGGAGCCAGCTTGTGGCAGATGACAGAACAAGAAGCAATATTACCAAATTGTTGTGAGCAGGGTGGATTGATTTAAATCGAGGTGGTTTAAATCCCACCAAAAAACCCCCACTTAATTTAAATCAAGTTACTAAAAAAGCTACTGACTCTGCTTAGAGTGCACTTAATTTTAGAATAAGCCCCATTGAATTCACTGGCACTTCTGTCTTTTGAGAACAAGTATCGGATGGGGTTCCTTGGAAAAGCTGAGTTATGCTGAAGTAAAATAGGAAATGGGTTTCTGGCATCACCATTGTGGTCTGTGGCCATGATGTTCCAAAATAAGGGGCATGCGTTATGTCCTATAAAATAAGAAAATGGTACTAAGTGTGACTGGCTACTCTAGATTTCTCTCACTGCAGCTTTCTGTACTGAACACTTGAATGATAGATTCTAACCTAGTTAACTAATTAAATAAACCATAAGGATTAGCTAAGCTATACTTTTTTTTCTAGCAACATCCAACACAGCAAACAGCTTGGGAATTTACTTGTTAAATTACACTTGTATTAAAAGGCAGAGAGAGAGTCTTGAAGAATGAAGCATTGCACAGTGAATTATTTAAGTTACTAACCAGCGGGTCCACTCAGCCATATTCACATCTTCTTCCACATCATTTTTTTCCACCACGCAGTTTTCCTTATGATGTTTCATTCTTGCAGAGAGGCTCTGCATCATCTCCTTGCTCTGCCTACACTTGACACGTTTTCCTTTTTTACCCAGGGAACAAATTTCTTCAAAAAGATTCCCAATAGGGTCTCTTTAAGCCCAGAAGTTATGATAGTTTTTCTGTGGCAAAAGTGTGGGGGATTATAGGAAACTGTGTGTGTGCTGAAAAATGTCTTCCCATCTGTCCAGTCCTCTCCACTGTTCTTTTCAATGCAGTCTCTGTCCTTTCCTAGATATTGTCTCTGTCTTTAAGACAATGTCTTAACTAACTCCTCTGCTATGCTTGGCCCAGGTCCGCCCCACATAAGCACAGAATAAAAACAATCCTATCCAGCCTGGGTTGTCTGTGCACATGTTACTTCTTAGTCTACTGAGAAACAGAAATTGGAAAGCCCAGAACTTTCAAGAAGTGAGAGCTGGTTGTTAGGCTGCACAGTCCATTAATTCATTTTTATGAGACTGTAAGTGTAGGTGTCACAAAGTCTGTCTCAGATGTGAACAGGAATTGCTGGTGTTTTTCCCCCCTTCCTCTAGTTGTGATTCCAGGCACACATAACTGAAAATTACTCTAGATGGCTCCACAGGAGGATGGTTGGTGTTGATGGAGACCCATTGAGGCTATGGGGAGGGCTATGCTCTGCAGAATGGGGTAGGTGTTACCCTGGTGATTTTATTTCCTATGATTTCAGGCACTGGTGGCCTTAAGCCTTTTTCCCCCTTCCCCGCCAGTCACTTTGGGTGTATTTTAGGAAGGGTGCAATTTCACTCGCCACACAACTTCGTAATTGCAGTGAGGCACAGGCAAGAGAGCGCCGAGCTGGGCGGGTTGTCTGTCGGCACTAGGATTGCAACAGCAGACTTGAGTTTGTCACGTGGCCTGCTTGGACTGGAGCGTTGGCTGACCAGTCACAGGCAAGAGGCCTTGAAACATATGAACTAACCTGTTTGCTTGCAGACTCTGATGCAGCATTGGCTGTTGATGTTGTGCTCCATCTTTCTCTTGCACAACACAGCTGAGATGACTCTGAGAGGCAATGTCATCTTGGGCCACTCAGCATCCGCTGACTCGAGGCTCCCATCCTAACCCTAGTGCTTAGTTCTGACCATTTAAAACTGTCTCTGGGGAAGAGCCAACACTCAGAAAATCCTATACACAACCTCCGTGAACAGTCATTTTGGGAAGCCTCTACCAAACGCCAGCCATAATGACAAGGGTTGCCTGTTGGCCCTCAGACTGGAATAGATTTTAACTATGAACCTCCCTAGATGTCATCCGGGATTGTCCGTAGGTTATTTTAAAACATGCTGGATCGTCCGTTGTTTTCAGACCAGCAGACATTTATCTGTTGTAAACCAAAAACACTCCTGCCTTTTTGAAACCTCTCCTTATGAGTGAATTTGAACTGCACTTGATTTCCCCCCCCCTCCATCCCCCGTCTCCCTGTTCTGAGCTGCTTATTCTTGTCCAGTCAGTAAGCGTACCAGTTGGTTTGGTTTATGCTGTGTATTTGAAAAGAAGTTTTCAGTTTGGTTTATTTGGGGCAAGGAGGGGGTGGTTGTGAATATTTTTAGCCTTTTAATTTGCAGTGGTCTGTCCTATGGGTTATCTAATGCCAAGAGATTTTGCTTTGTTTTTTTCTAAGTCTCGTTAAGAGATTTTTTTTTCCCTCTGGATGCAGCTGTTCCTTTTCTTGCAAAGTGTAATGTAGACAGTGAAACTGGCAGTTAGTAACTGTCCTTGCATGTGGCTCGTAGAGATGATTTTTTTTATACTTAACATTAATCGTATTGTAAACAAACACCCTTCACGTGAGGCAGTGGGTAGGGCACTTGGCTAGGAGTCAGGACTCTTGGGTATATTCCCAGTTCTGCCACTAATTTGTGGTGTGATCCTGGGCAAGTCATTTTTCCTCTCTGGGCCTTGTCTATTTCCTATCTCCCTTCCCCCCCTTTGTTTTGCCACTTTTACTTGTAAGTTCCTGGGGGCGGGGCTGAGTATTTACAGCACCTAGCACAATGCAGCCCTGATCTCAGCCAGAGCTTTGGAGTTACTGTAGTAAAAATAATAGGAAATAATCTCTCTCTAACATTGGTGCTTTACTGCAGTGGAAAGAATTTTAATAATTCAGTTTACTCTTCAATAGTTAAGCTGTTTCTAAATGTTATCAGTAGTCTCTCTTCCTGTTTGATGTCAAACTTAAAGCCCCCTGTTCATGTGAGAATCACTGTTTTCCTTAAAAAAAAAAAAAAAAAAACACACCACCCCGAAACCTTGTGTCTAGTCCTTTTCCTGGTATAAGAAAGCTTGAAGCCCAGTTGACACGCACACACAAATTCAACATTTTATTTTTTAACCCAAACCCACCTTTTTTTCTGGATGCTATTAGGGTGGTTATGAGGAGGTTGATCTGTTGCAAGAATTCGGTGTAGAGGTCGCTATGGACAGCTGCGAGGGGGGGCAGGAGAGCCGGGGAATGGCTACATCATGGCGACATTGGTGGTCAGTGTAAGCCTTTACTGCTCAGCAAGAGGAAAGTGCATATCGAAGTGGGGAGTGTCTGAGGTACTAGGTCACTCAGTGCCTGGTCAGACTGAGGACTTCGTTGTCAGAGGATGTTGTGAAGGCCAAAAGTATAACTGGCTTCCAAAAAGAATTCGCCAAGATGGTCCGGGTTGCAGCTAGGGGTATAAAATCCCAATTCATTAGTTAACCAGTTAAACATAATGTTTAGGGGCGCTCTGGCCGGGCTGGAGCAGCCCCTGCCTGCGGCATGCCCAGGGCAGGCCTGCCGCTGACACGGGCTGCTTCAGCCTGGCTGGAGAAGTCCCCTGCACGCCATGGGTGGGGAGCTGCTCCAGTCCCCACCGGTTAGCCAGAATTGGTAAGCCTGCCCTTAACAGTGAGGCCGGTTAACCATTCACATCCCTACTTGCAACCCCATGCTCTGGGTGTCTCAGTCTTGGACTGCCAGAAGCTGGGACTGGGCAACAAGGCTGGATAATTCGATAATTGTCCTGTTCTCTTTGTTCCCTCTGAAGCATCTGGCTCTGACCCCCAGGGTCAACGGACTGTTGGTCTGGCCCAGTATGTCCTTATGTTCAACCCCAAAGTGCCCAACAAGGGTTTTCATCGAATCAGTCAGAAACCCCCCAGTGATTCTGCACCTCTCTGCTTCTGACCAGGTCCCTGTTCACAGCTGTGAAAACTGAAGTCCACTCTTCTCTGTTTGCTGCACCCGGTAAAACTTGCTCTAGGTCTCCCTAATGCACAGCGTAAGGAAAAACCAGACCTGGAGACCAGCCTTGTTCATCTAGTGCCCCGGGGCATCAAAGGCCTAAAGAGCACTAACTCTTTGGTGCTGTTCAGCCATAGACCCATTGTTCCTTCACACCATCTGAGAGTTAGGTCTTCCTGGGTAAACTGATCAGCAGAACTATACTGGGATAATTATCCCACCGTAGTTTTGCTGGTGTAACGTCTCATGGAGACGCTCTGTTCCAGAAGAAGTGACTTTATTCCACTATAATTCTGCTTTGGAAGGATGGCAATTTACTCCAGGATGGTATGCCCAGGTGGAGAGTCACACTGATAGAATTACACCGCTGCAGTTCTGCCTGGGCAGACAAATCCCTGAGCTGTATTCAGGAGCATCAGTCCAGGAGGATAGTGGTGGAAGTGTTGTTTACCAGCTCTGCTGCACTGACTCGCATGGGCCCAGATCAGAGTTCTGGTGAGCTAGCGCTGTAGAATCACTGCTGCTTTGCATGTATGCAGCTCTTCCCCACCTCCACCCTCCCGCAGCCCGGCAGTCCCCGAGCGCTTCACAGGAAGTGCTATTTATTAAGACTAAAAACTTATTTTTTCCCTTCTGGTAGGACATGCTGTCTGGTTTCATTGTCTGAAATTCCCTTATGCAGCCTGGCATATTTTTTTTTAAAAGCGAAACAAACCCAGGGGCTGGAATTCCCTCCACGCTCTCTGGCTGTCGTCTGCCTGGCTCTGTGCAAACAGTCTGGCCCTGGAATTCCACTGGGCTGAGCATAAAGGTCTGATTCAAAACCCAAACTGGGTATGAAGCAGCCTGGTTCACACATCGCCTGCTCACTTCCCCCAGCCTAGAGTATGCGCTGCTCCCTTGCAGGGAACAGGCGGCACCTTGAGAGGAGGCGCCAGCGGAGAGGAGCAGGGACTCTGTTCCTGGTGTCAGGAATTGCGGAAGAGAAGGTTCTCCTGGTCCTTCTGCAGACACAACGCAGAGGCAAGCAAGGGAGAGGAGCAGAAATAGTCTGAGAGGTGGGCAGAGGGGGTAACTCCTGGCAGTGAATCTGAAGAGGGAACTATCAAGCAAGAGAGGAATGAGCAGGATATCATGTGCTTGCTGCATGCACCCTCAAGGCTTAGGAGAAAACAGAGCTCAGGGAAGGCCGGCTCTGGTCCACCTTTCCCACCCCGCTTCCTGCTCTGTTAAGATGAGAGGCTGCTGCCTGGGCAGAGCAGGGGAGGCAGGAGTGATGGGCTCTATTCTCAGCTCTGCTGCCAACTCCTTGGATGTCCTTGGGCAACGCAGGTCTCTCTCTGCCTCAGTTTCCCCCTCTGTGACATGGACATGAGAGCGTCTCCAACCACCATGGGTGTAGGGCACTAGTTCATGTTCCTCGCATGTGGACAGGAGTCGGGATGGGGGGGTTTCTGTATTTACATGCCATGGCGTGTGTGGCTTGCACAGAGGAGCTCAGTGGCGTGAACAGCACTTCAGCGGAGCCATGTCCTACTGTGTCCTCCAAAGCTGGACTACTGCTGCTGCTTATTCCCGGGTCAGCCCTAGTCTCTGGCAGGCCTGGCTTGTACCTTGCAGTCATCAGTCAGGCCTTGTCGTCGCAGTGCCAGGGGCAGGTGTCAATATTGAGGGGCACAGATCAGCCCCTTCTGCTGGCTCCTTCCAGAGCAGCCACTTCCCAGGGACCGAAGCTGCAAAGGTGATTCCAGGCCCTTCTGGGGCAGAGCAGAGGGGGCTCTGATGGGTCTGGCTTCCAGAGGGACAGCCACAAATGCTAGTACCACCCCGTGGTAATGTGACATTTTTCATCTTCCAGCGTTAACCCTCCCAGCTCCTGGGCCGGGGCAGGTAGCACTAGTGTCTGTGCATGGGCGAAGCAGCTTGGCCTTCAGCTCTGAGGAGGCTGCAGTTGGAATCTCTTGCAAAGCAAGAGTGGGGGACAGAGGCAGATGGGCCGGCAGGATGGGGCTAGGAAGGAGTAGGTGGTGGTAATAGGATCACGTGGTTACTTGGTAAGCCTTGGGCCCATCTGGATGGCTCGGACTCCTGGTTCTCTGCTCCCCGTGGGTGAGAGAGAGGAATGTAGACAGAAGGGAGGAAGGTGGAGGGCTTGGGGAAGGGTGTACCAAGTGCAAGGGGCAGCAGGGAAGAGGCAGAGGAGGGGCCTTTGTTGTAGAAGTGGGGAGGGGGCTGAAGGAGGCAGGTAGCAAAGGGCAGTAGAACTGACTTGCGTATGCACCACCACCATCTATTGGGAACTGCTCCGCTGTGTGTCATAGGCCCTATACGGTGAACGCTTGTCGCTCCGTTTTTATGAGGATTTTCATCTTCTGCTTCAGTGCTTCAACTGCCTGCCTGAAGGGGTCGGGAGGGAGTCCCCATCCCCCACTCATCCCCCACTACCTAGCTGTAATCTGGCTTTTTCTTCTTCCCATGAAGCATCAGATCAGCTAGAGGTGGGTGGAACGGGCCATAGGTGGTGATGGGGGGCAGGGTTAGAAGTCTCCTCTCAGGTGCTTGGCTGATGCCTAACTCACATGGTGAGAATCTAAACACTGGCCTGAGTTGGGGTCAGGAAGGAATTTTCTCCCTGTCAGTTTGGCCCGGACCTTGGTGTGTTTCCATCTGCCCCTGCACATGGCACACAAGTCGCCTGCAGGGTCATTTGAGCCTCCTCCCTTCCCGCAGCCCATCAGGCATTGGTGGCCCTGTGGTTTCTGCTGCTTCCTGCTTGTCGCACACAGCTTAGTCTCCCGAGCACTGACGTGGGCATCCTTCATGGAGGTGGGATGGGTGGAAGTTCAGTGGACTGACATACAGGAGATCAGATGAGATGATTGTCCCGTCTGGCCTTCAGCTCTATACACCAGCTCCTGGAGAGTCTTCATTGGTGCAGAAGGCAGGACCCTGAGCCTTTGGGACAGGCCCCTCTGGGTTCTACCCCTGCGGTTGACCAGAGAGGCCATGAATCTTTACAGGGGCAAAGACTAGCTGAGTGACTTGCCTGTGGTCCGATTGGGAAGCAGAGCAGAGGTGGGGGGAGCCATCAAATCATGCCCCTCCCTCTGCAAACCTACCATGCACTCCATACTGAGTGTTGGGTGCTAAGCAACCTCCCCCCGCCTCACTAGGGCCTGTATGGCTCTTCCCCTCCACTGTAGTTCTCTGTCTCCACCCCCCGGCTCCCCACACACTCGTTCTTTTGCACAAGAAGCCTTTTTGTCACTAATAGCTATTGAGAGGCTATAAAAAGTTTTTACGAGCCTTGGACAAACCTCAGGGCTTGCAGTTTGTTCATTTCCTGGCGGCTGTGCGCTGGAGGGGCGTGGGTTTGCTTGTTTAACCCGCAGGTAATGCAGCCGCTTAGTTTATGAATCGAGCCAGGGCTTAGGTGGGTGTGCCTGGAGCCTGCGGAGCAGGGAAAGGAACCCGAAGCGGGGGGTGCGGGTGGTGGTGGAGGAGTTGCCTTTCCAGATCTGTTGGCTTGAAATCTGGAGAGCTGAGCTGGGACAAAGCACAGGGTGATTAACTCTGGCAGAAAAGAGAGACTTTGCCTCCCAGAATGCATTTGGCTTCTGCTGACCCTCTGCACATGTGAGACTGTATTTAACCTTCCAAGGCATGGTCCTAGCCCGGGTCCCAGTGGCACTTTCAGTTAATCAAGGAACGAGCCCAGTCCTATGTGCAGGAAGCACTAGGGTGTTTGCGCTGTGGAGAGAAGTATGTCTGGGCTGAATAGAGCCAGCACCTTCTGGCCCAGAGCCCAGCTCCCAGAGCATGTAAACTGATCATGGGATTGCTTGTTTTTCCTGGGAGGGGAGGTGGGCAAAGATTTGGGCTTGAATTGTGCTGCTGTCAGTTTGGGGGGGCCCTAGGTTGAACTGTCCCTGCATCCAGAGACACCTTCTTGCTTCAAGGAATGAGCAAGCCTGGACACTTAGGGTCCGGAGGGCAGGCTACCACATCACTGCACCTTCCTGGCAGGTGCTGGCCATTATTGGTGGCAGGACCCCTGAGATGACCCTGGCGGCTTGTATGCTTCTAGAGTCTAAAAGTGACACAGGGATTTGGGCCACACATTTATCCTACAGACAAGACCCTTAGCCTAAAGGTAGGATCCTGTGGGCAACCTACATGGGCGCAGCCAGGTTTGCAGACGTAAACGCAGGCCGAAAGGCAGGGAGGATGCCTGTTTGAGGGAAACTTTCTGAGATAGAATCATAGAATACTAGGACTGGAAGGGACCTCGAGAGGTCATCGAGTCCAGTCCCCTGCCCTCATGGCAGGACCAAATACTGTCTAGACCATCCCTGATAGACATTTATCTAACCTACTCTTAAATGTCTCCAGAGATGGAGATTCCACAACCTCCCTGGGCAATTTATTCCAGTGTCTGACTACCCTGACAGTTAGGAACTTTTTCCTAATGTCCAACCTAAACCTCCCTTGCTGCAGTTTAAGCCCATTGCTTCTTGTTCTATCCTCAGAAGCCAAGATGGACAAGTTTTCTCCTTCCTCCTTATGACACCCTTTTAGATATCTAAAAACTGCTATCATGTCCCCCCTCAATCTTCTCTTTTCTAAACTAAACAAACCCAATTCCTTCAGTCTTCCCTGATAGGTCATGTTCTCTAGACCTTTAATCATTCTCGTTGCTCTTCTCTGGACCCTCTCCAATTTCTCCACATCTTTCTTGAAATGCGGTGCCCAGAACTGGACACAATACTCCAACTGAGGCCTAACCAGCGCAGAGTAGAGCGGAAGAATGACTTCTCGTGTCTTGCTCACAACGCACCTGTTAATGCATCCCAGAATCATATTTGCTTTCTTTGCAACAGCAAATCATATTCAACTTGTGGTCCACTATAACCCCTAGATCCCTTTCTGCCATACTCCTTCCCAGACAGTCGCTTCCCATTCTGTATGTATGAAACTGATTGTTCCTTCCTAAGTGGAGCACTTTGCATTTGTCTTTATTAAACTTCATCCTATTTACCTCAGACCATTTCTCCAATTTGTCCAGGTCATTTTGAATTATGACCCTATCCTCCAGATTAGTCGCAACCCCTCCCAGCTTGGTATCCTCTGCAAACTTAATAAGCGTGCTTTCTATACCAATATCTAAATCGTTGATGAAGATATTGAACAGAGCCAGTCCCAAAACAGACCTCGGAACCCCACTTGTTATGCCTTTCCAGCAGGATTGTGAACCATTAATAACTACTCTCTGAGTACGGTTATCCAGCCAGTTATGCACCCACCTTATAGTAGCCCCATCTAAGTTGTATTTACCTAGTTTATTGATAAGAATATCATGCGAGACCGTATCAAACGCCTTACTAAAGTCTAGGTATACCACATCCACCGCTTCTCCCTTATCCACAAGACTCGTTATCCTATTAAAGAAAGCTATCAGGTTGGTTTGACATGATTTGTTCTTTACAAATCCATGCTGGCTGTTCCCTATCACCTTGCCACATTCCAAGTGTTTACAGATGATTTCCTTAATTACTTGCTCCATTATCTTCCCTGGCACAGAAGTTAAACTAACTGGTCTGTAGTTTCCTGGGTTGTTCTTATTTCCCTTTTTATAAATGGGCACTATATTTGCCCCTTTCCAGTCTTCTGGAATCTCTCCTGTCTCCCATGATTTTCCAAAGATGATAGCTAGAGGCTCAGATACCTCCTCTATCAGCTCCTTGAGTATTCTAGGATGCATTTCATCAGGCCCTGGTGACTTGCAGGCATCTAACTTTTCTAGGTGATTTTTGACTTGTTCTTTTTATTTTACCTTCTAAAACTACCCCTTCCCACTAGCATTCACTATGTTAGGCATTCCTACAGACTTCTCGGTGAAGACCGAAACAAAGAAGTCATTGAGCATCTCTGCCATTTCCAAGTTTCCTGTTACTGTTTCTCCCTCCTCACTGACCAGTGGGCCTACCCTCTCCTTGGTCTTCCTCTTGCTTCTAATGTATTTATATGTATTTGCCTGCTCCTGCATGTCTGATTGGTGCTTTTCTTGGTATGATCCTGAGGTTGCCCTCTGCGAACTACGGAAGTAAATTGTGTTCAAAGCAGTTAACTGGTAAACTGTTAAAATTGTATCATTTAGGTCATTAACTGTTGGTGCCTTGAGACGGGGCAGCTGGTGTGGGGATCTCATGGGACTGTGGGCAGGCATGGCCCAGCCAGGGTCCCGCCTATCCCTGCTACTCAGCCAGACCCGGGGTCCCACCTGTCCCTACCCAGCAGGGCTGGAGCTGCCAGCATGGTCGGTGGCGTGGCTGGGGTCCTGTCTGCCTATGCCTGAGATGCAGCAGAGCTGGGGCTGCTGGAATTGGGGTCCCGCCTGGGGCTGCAGGCAAAGCCAGGGATGGAGCAGCTGGGGCTGCTGTTGTGAGTGTGCCTAGGGTCCCTCTGCCCCTGCCCAGAGTGCAGTGGGGCCAGGCCTACTGGCGTGGGCATTACCGGACTTGCTGGAGCTGGGGTCTGGCCTGTCCCCATTTGGGGCTGTGCAGCTGGGGCTGCACTGCAGGTGCAGCCGGAACTGGGGTCCTGCCTACCCCTGTGCAGCTGGCGAGGCTGGGGCCTCTGTGGGCATGCGGCTGCAGCTGCCAGGGCTGCCACTGTGGCCCTGTCTGCTGCCCTGACCTGTCCTGGTTCCTTCCACCTGGTCCATCAGGTTAACTGGTTAACTAATAAGCTTAATGCGTACCAGGTAATTGGTTAACCTCTTACATCCCTACTGCAAACGTTCCTCAACAATGGAGTAACTGTAATTAGAACACAGTGACTGGTTGCTCCGGTCTAGCTCTTTCGCCCCATATAGCTCTCTGCCTGTCCAGAGATCACTTACTGTTGGAGAATTACGGGTAAGTATCTCAATCCCCATTTCACAAAAGGGGAAACTGAGGAAGAGAGTGGCGTAGGGACTTGCCCAAGGCCACGCACTGAGTCAGTGGCAGACCCCAGGTGTCCTTGCAGTTGGTTGCTCTTTCCACTGGGCTTTACTGCCTACCTGTTTTTATTTTTTACAAGTGCTCTTAAGAAGAATATTTTTAGTGTTGATCTCTTGGCTCTCTAAAGCATCTCTCCTGGAGGATGGCTCGAAGAGCATCTTAAATTGAGCCTTACAGCAGAACTATGAGGTAGATGGGTATTATCCCTGTTGCATAGGATGGGAAACTGAGGCACAGAGGGGGTCAGTTCCCTGCTCTGCCACCGCACCTAGCCCTGCATCCCAGTCCAGTGCTGCAACCGAAAGCCCTTTGTGACGTTCATTTGACTCCCCCTTGCCTTGGCAGCCTGCCCCACATGGTATCCGCACCCCACGCTGAGTTTATTGCTCTGCGGCAGCTGCTTCCATCCCAGAACAATAGAGTTGGTTGTATACCTACTGCTCAGCTGGCCCCAGGGAGAAGCTGTCTTTCTGTGGAGCCACGGGAACCCCTCCTCCACATCCCAGTGCTTGCCAATTAACTTTTGCATCCAGTTACCTTGCTGCTGTGTCCCTTGTACCAGGGTCTTCATGGGCCTCTCTTGCCTCCTTTGTTCCCAGGGTAGCTAAAGGCTGCTTGCTGCCCCCAGGATGGGGTCCCTTGTTTCTGTGCAAATGTATACGCAGTGAAGGAAACCCCTGGCGGGCCTGTGCCAGCCCACTGGGTCTCAGGCTGCAGGGCTGTTTCATTGGTGGGTAGATTTCCAGGCGAGGGCCGGAGCTCAGGTTATAGGACCCTGTGAGGTAGGAGGGTCTGAGAGCCACCTCTGGGCCCCTCTCAGCCCCTCTGAGATGGATCATGCTGCCATCCAGTAGCACTGTCCATGCCACTCCAGGGCTCTTCTCTGAACTGCCCGTTCTCTGCTTTCCCTCCTCTTCTCCCCTGGATGGGGGTATGGAGCGTGGTTGTCCCTGCCTAAGACGTTATCCTTGTCACGTCCCTCTGAAGGCTGCATGGGGGCTACCAAGAGGTTCCTAATGCATGGCTGGGCAGTAGTTTTTGAGGGGAAGGGGGGCACTCCAAGAATTTAGTAAGTGGTCAAGGGCGGCTGTTCATAGAGGTGGTCTGGCATGGAAGCTGCATACAAGGGAGTTTGAAGTAAGGAACTGGGGCCTAGGCAGGAAGATCTAGAGAAGTGATTATTCCCCTTTATTCGGCTCTGGTGAGGCCACATCTGGAGTATTGTGTCCAGTTCTGGGGCCCCCACTACAGAAAGGATGTGGACACATTGGAGAGGGTCCAGCGGAGGGTGACCAAAATGCTGAGGGGGCTGGAGCACATGACCTACGAGGAGAGGCTGAGGGATTTGGGTTTGTTGAGTCTGCAGAAGAGAAGAGTGAGGGGGGATTTGATAGCAGCCTTCAGCTACCTGAAGGGAGGTTCCAAAGAGGCTGAAGAGGGGCTGTTCTCGGGTGGCAGAACAAGGAGCAATGGGCTCAAGTTGCAGTGGGGGAGGTCTAGGTTGGACATTAGGAAAAACGATTTCCCTAGGAGAGTGGTGAAGCACTGGGATGGGTTCCCTAGGGAGTGGATGGAATCTCCATCCCTAGAGGTTTTTCAGTCTTGGCTTGACACAGCCCTGGCTGGGTTGATTTAGTTGGGATTGGTCCTGCCTTGAGCAGGAGGCTGGACTTGATGACCTCCTGAGGTCTCTGCCAGCTCTATGATTCTGATTCTAGGGAGTTTGGGAGAAGGAGGGGTTGTGACCCGGGGCAGGAGATTGGGGTGCAGGAGATTGGGGTGGAGGGTATGGGTGCAGGAGCAGGAGTGCAGGGCTTGGGTTATGTGAGCAGGGGTGCAGGAGGTGGGCAGGGAGCTGGGGGTTGGGGGCTAGGATGCCTGAGGGAGGCTCTGGCCAGGAGGCACTTACCTAGGCAGCTCCTGGCCAGGAGCCCAGCAGATCGGTCAGGCAGGCTCCCTGCCTGCTACAGCCCCTGCATGCCCTCAGAGCAGCCTGCTACAGGGGCCATGTACTGCCCTGAGCGCAGCGAGCTCGGGGTAAATGGGGATATGTGCTGCCTATCCTGCAAATGTGGCCCACGCAGATTGTGCTAGGGGCGGGGCAGTGCATGATGTTATCCCCACGCACCCATCCCTGCCCCTGGATCCCAGCAGTCCTCAGACACACAGGCCCCTGCAGTCAGCCGCTCTGAGTGGCAGGCGGGGGCTTACCCGCCCATGGGCTGGATCCAGCAGCTTGGTGGGCTGGATTTTGCCTGGCCCTGCCCTAGTGCTATTTTTTAATGGGCAGCATTTATTCATACTGCAGTAGTATCTTGAGCCCCAGTCGGAAACTGGGACTTCGCTGAGCTCGGTACTGTACACGCCCACAACAAACTGATAACTCTGCCCTCCGGAGCTTGCACTGGGAGCAGTGGAGTCTTCCCTGGGCCCAGCAGCTCATCTTGGCATGCCCTGCTCTGAGCAAAGGCCAGCGCAGGGATTAACCCTGGCAGTCACCCTGCCTCGCTGCGGTTTTCCAGATAAAAGCAAAGCTTGTTACAACAGGTGGGAAGTAGAGGGCAGTCCAGACCCCGTCTGTGCCGATGGAGCTCAGCCAGCGCAAATCCTCAGATGTGCCTCATTGATGTGAGTTACTTCTGGTTTAAACCCATCCAAGCAAGGGATATAAAATCCCATTGAATTGGTTAACCAGTTACCCGTAATGTTTAACTGGTTAACCAATTAAAGGGGGAGCAGGCAGGGGGACTGGAGTGGCCTCCCCGCCTGCCGCACTCAGGCTGGAGAGCCCCCTTTGGCCGCTGCAGTCAGGGGCTCCTCCGGATGGCTGGAGCAGAACCTGCGTGCAGCATATGCAGGTCCGCTGCAGACAGAGGCTGCTCCAGCCCCCACTGGTTAATCGGAACAGGTAAGCGTCACTCATTAGGAGCAATGGTTACCAGTTAACCCTTCACATCCTAGTCCTAGCCCTGATTTACATCAGTGTGGTGCATCCACGCTGAGGGAGGAGGGGTGGCAGTACCACTGTAACTACCTGTATAGACACTAATCTGGCTACTGACAGACAGAGTCGCATGCAGGCAGTGCTAGGCAGCACACAGACTGCAGGACTTTAGCTCCCCCTCAGCGAAATGTTCCGACTCTACTTGTGTGCGTCAGTTCTGGGGAGTGAGGACGTCTTGAGACGCAGTGTAGGAGGGAAGATCCCCTGTTGACTGCATAGTAAATCCCAGGTCCTTTCTTTCCCCCCTTGTTCCAAGTAATCTAGTGACTCGCGTCCTCTTTCACTGCCGCTTGGGGGCTATGTCTGTCCCATCGTGTTTGGCCAATAAGCTGTGTCTCTTTGCTGGCTCTCCAGATGAGGTTAACATCTGTCTGCTGGAGACCCCAGGATCAACAGCATGGGGCTGTCTTCAGCAAGCGGAGCTACTGCTGTGGGAGCCAGTGGAGCTTTGGTTGTCTCTTTCCCTATCCTTTGCCCCCACTACAAAATAAAAAATGGTTTCTGAAGGACTTCTACACAGAGACCGACACTCACACGCATCTGCACACACCCGCATCTTGCAAAGAGCAACCGGAGGCTGCAGCAGAGGGCGCGTATCGACCCCAGATGGTTTCTTTTGATGCTGTGTAACCCTGCTTCACTAGCATCTGCTATATCAGGGTCTTAATACACTTCCTAATGGTGAATCTTGCCTCCTCTGCCAGGCGCATGTCCATCTGTGAAACGAGGAGGAGAAGCTGAGGCAGGGAGAGGGGCTGGATGAGTTGGCCAAGGTCATTCTGTTGGGCTGGGAATGGAACCCAGGAGTCCTGGCAGCCAAACGCTTTGCTCTGTCTGTCCCACTTCAGTGCCTTCCCGGTTTTCTGCTTGCTGCAGTTCCTAACGCCCCTGCTTATGGAAGCATGCACGCTCATTCCTTGTGCTAATTTTGTCCTCCTGTCTTTTCTAGGTGGGAGCCGAAGGAGCTAAGCTGGCAGGACACTCTCCGCAGAATGTGCTCTTCACCAAAGAGCGGGCCAAAGCAGGCGAAGATGAGAATCCCTGCGGGACCTACAAAAGCACTAATATTGTAGTAGCCCGGCACCTGTGGCTGGCAGCGACCTCCTCCATCGCAGACCGTGATGGTGTATTGACCGAGAAGAGCCCTGTTTTTTTTTATTTTTCCTTCCCCTCCCTCCCCCCTCAAGTTTCGGTGGCTGTGGGGTTTGTATGGCAGCGGCGTAACCGTGGAGAGGCCGGGGTATCACAAACTTATGGATTTTGATAAGAGAGGAGGGAAAGGGGAGACAGAGGAAGGCAAAAGAATGTCCAAGGCAGGTGGAGGAAGGAGCAGCCATGGGAGCCGGAGCGCAGGGACAAACTCTGGAGTCTTAATGGTGGGCCCCAACTTCCGTGTCGGGAAAAAGATCGGATGTGGCAATTTCGGGGAGCTCCGCCTAGGTGAGATGGACCTGTTTTTATTTACATCCTCACTGTGACTGTGCATTGCGCTTCTGCTGTGAAATCCATTCAGGTCTTCCGACTTCCCTAGCAGTGTTGCTTTATGCAAGTAAAAGGAGAAACCATTCTGCACCCTCCTGCCCTAGATCTATACCAGGAACCATGTTTGGCAGAGTGAAGGCCGGGGTGGGGTGGAGTTCTTTATGCAAATTAGGCAATGCCCTGCTTTACATTTCATAAATATGCATTGTTGCATTTGCATAAGACCTTTCTTCCTGAAATACTCCCCTTTATCCCCAGCATCCTTTCACTGAGCACTCATTGCAAAAGCCTGCCTGGAAGGTGTAAGATAAAACCGATAGACCAGGTCTGGGGAACCTTTTTTGGGTCCGGGGCCGATGACCCACAGAAAAATCAGTCAGGGGCTGCACACAAGTGACAAAAAACCCCAAAACCCTCAGTGACGTGGCCCCCCGACTGAGGAGGAGAAAGACCCTCCCCACATTCCCCTCGCACACCAGCTCCGTGAGGGGCCCAGGCTAGTAGATTTTGTGTGCTCCAGCCCCCATGGGGGATTGGAGCATCATCATGGTCTGCCCCACACGTGGTGAGGGAGCCCCGAGCCTTGGAGGCCGGATCCAAGCAAGCTGGGGGCTGCATCCGGCCCCTGGGCCTGAAGTTCCCCAATCCTCCTTCAGACCATCCTAGAGCAAGAGAGCTAAGGGTCAGAGGGGAGTTTCTGATCACCCTCTGTGAGATCAGACCTGGTAATCAAATTGCTGCCTTTTACTCCAGCATTTTCAGTCGTGGTGGCAATGTTCCAGTCCACGTCTGTTTGAATCCATTTCACAAGGTGTCTACAAAGAGGCATTTTGTTTTGGGGACGTTCTTACAGGAGGTCAGACTGGATGATCACAGAGGTCTCCTTTGGCCTTCGGAAGCTGAATCTGCGCCAGGTGCTCCACTAAACTCCAGCCAGTGTCTGTTACTCCTGGAAAAATGAGTAGTCCTGTGGCACCTTCGAGACTAACAAATATATGGATTGTACCGTGGGCAAAACCCCCTTCCTCAGATGAGCGGCTCGCGAGTGCGCACAGGTTGGCCTGGGAAGAACAGTGTGGACAGGAGTCTCTCCTCCACATGGCGGCTTCCTGTAATGGCAGGCCCCCAAAGGGAGGAGCTCAGCGGGAGAATAGAGATGGGGCGGAGGGTGTGGGAGCATCTGCTGCCTGCAGCCCATGGGCAAGAGGGTGGGAATGAATGTTTGCTTCAGCGGAGGTGGTTGGAAATTTATTTATTTAATATCTGGGGGCACTTTCCCTTCCCCCCCATCCCCCAAGCCCCCCCTTTTTTTTGATAGGAGGGGGAAAAAGTCAGGGACTTTGGACCAAAGTGACCGTGTTTGAGGTGTGGGGAGGTGGCGAGGGTCGTTGCTCATCCAAGCAAAGCTCAGCGACGAGGTTTCTCCAAACTGCAGCTCTCAGTTGGGAGTGCAGCACTGGCATGCGGCAGCCCTGAAAGGCCCCGGCAGTCCGGTGCTGCCCCGCCGGGCCCCCCAAATGGGAATGGGGCTTCAGCGAGCTGAACAAGTATTCGCCAGACCGACTATTTGGGACGTTAGCTGTGCTGGAGGGAGACTGGCTGTAGCTCACTCCCAAGAGCTAGCTGGCAGCCTCAGCAACTCCAGTGCCATCTCTTGCCCCCGCTGCATCTCTTCGGACTGAGCCTAATGCCAGGGCTTCGCTTCACGCCCTCGGCCTGTGAGACGCGCCAGCAAGCAGGATGGTGTCTGGAGTTGGGTAGCCTGAGGCAGCATGGCTGGAGGGAGGGACGGGGCACGCCCGCCTCCCTGCGTTCAGCGAGCTGACTGGCTGCGCTGACTTCATGCCAGCTCTGCCTAGCGCAACAGACTTGGTGGTGCCTGACTCCATGCTGCTCCCAAATTCCTTGGTGCGATTGCCGCTTAATCGCAAAGCTTGGGAAAATGCTGCGTTTAAAACCCAGCCACATGGCTCCTGCCTTGGAGGAAGGAGGGAAACCTGTCTGCCTGAACCTCCGGGAGCAGCTCGGCTCCCTCCCCAAACCAGACTAGCCGTGGCAGTATGCATGCAGCGCCTTGCAGCGCCATGTGCGAACACAGCCAAACCCAGCCAGGCCTTCCCTCACCTGCCGCTCCCACTCCCGTGTAGGGAGCAACCCCAGCCCTGCAGCTGTTGTCTTGAATGCAATTGGTGGCTGAGAGAAAGCGAGAAATCTGACTGCTGTTCCCGCTCCCCCTTCTGCTGGCCTGATCTGCTGGCCTGATATGCTTCACCTGGAACAGCGCTTGGCTGGCAGAGTCCTGCAGTAACAAGTACTGCCCTGCCAGGTGGCGGTTCCTGGACTTGCTGGTGTGTCAGCCTTCAGCCAGGATGTGCATGATAAACGGGAAACCTCCCACTCCAACCACAACCCGCCCCTGCCTGCTGGGAGTGAGGAGAATTGTGTCGCTTGGATTTCCCCACTGCCCAGCCCAATGATTCATTGCTGGGGCTGATTTGTTGGGGCCTGGCTCTGGGGCTGTTCCCCTCCTGCAGCCTGTTTCAATGGAGAAGGGGTCTCCACTCTGCTTTCTCTCAACCCGTGCAGTTGGCTTCGCTGTTCTGCCCCTTCACCAGTAAATAGCATTAAATCACCTCCCCAGCAAAGAGCTGCAGTTCCTGCCTCTGCTGCCCATCAGAGACGTCTCAAGCTGCCTCAGAATAAATTGACCAGAGGTGACACTTTGCCAGCTGCTTACAAGCTTTGAATAGCACAGTACAAATGGGTAACGCCCTGCTCTGTGTTCACTCTGCTACAGGTTGGCAAGGGCCGAGCGCAAGAGGCCCCGGGGCAGTCTGCTTGCAGACTCAGGCAGATGGCACTGCATTGATTCCTACGTGCACGGCAAAGTTCCCTCTGAGCTTTTCCGTCCATGTGCAGAATGATTTTTATGTGCCCCAAGTCATGTGCACCACCAATAGAAACACACACCACCTAGCAGCAGGAGCCCTGCTGAGCAGCTGGGCGGCATTTGAATTTCTCCCCAGCCGCTGCACAAGCATCCAGCTTACAGGGAACGTGCATATTTATGCTCCAAACCATGAGGGCTAGAAGAGGAACTACTACTTCCACTGGCAGTTGGGATTCTGCAGAGGTTATAGCGCTTCTTGGGATGGATTTCTGCTTGCCGTAGATGTTCAAGTCTCTGCATGTAGTTATTGTAGGAGGCCTGTGCACCCTGTAGTATTCTGATGCTTATCTGTAAAATGGCATGATAAAACGGGCCATTGGGCTGGATGGGGAGTGTCCCAGTACAGAGATGTAGGCCAGAGCAAATTGGTCTGTTTGATCATAAAATCCAATTTACTTCCTCCTCAGATATGCCATTAACTTCTTTCAAGGCTCCAGAGTGCTTTCAGGAGTCAAATGAAAAGTCTCAGAGGGGTAGCTGTGTTAGTCTGTAACTAAAAAACTGGAAAAAAAAAAAAAAAAAAAAAAAAAAAAGCAATGGTCCTATAGCACCCTTGAAGCCAACAAAGCTATATAGATAGTAGCGTGAGCTTTCGTGGGCACAACCCACTCTTTCAGATGACAAATTTTAAAAGTAATCCCTCCTAAAAATACAAACCGTGATCCATGCCCATGCCAGAGCATGTTTGAAAGAACCAAAGTGACACCAAATGACGGGAGAAAACACTGCCTGCTGAGAGAGAAATCAAATAACAGCACACTGCTGGGCAGCAGGCTCAATCCGGACTGTCCTGGGGGAGAGGAAGCACCCAAAGCAGAACTGGTTGCAAAATCCAAAATTCAGTTTTGGGTTTTAAAAGCCAGACGTCTTTGGACATGTTTCCAGTGTGAAGGGGAACTTGCTTCTTTTGAAAACGTCATTGAAACTTTGCATGACCCAAAGTATGTGTTGAGAACAGATGCAGTTTGGGGGAAGGAAAAAACCCTAGAAAAATGGCATATTTCAAAAAGGAAAGTTTTCAACACACAACTCCTTGGCTGTAACATTGGCTGGCTGACTTGAAAGCTGGTGCTGCTTTCTGTTTGGAGGCGGGAGGCACCTTAGATCTCGATTACCCTGTGTGGGGGGAGACAGTGTCCAAGATGCTAAAACTCAAAAGCCACTGCTGAAAATGTTGGTTTGAGATGCTGAAAGCCAGAGTGCAGGTGGTTCCCAAGTCTCTTGTTGTCCAGGGCAGGGGTTTTCAATCGGGTTTCGTTTGTAGACCCCTAACCATTTTGAATGGCGGCGTGAACCCCTTTGGAAATATTTGACCTAGTCTGTGGAACCTGAGGTTGGCAATCACAGCTCTAAGTATGTTACAGTAACACTTCAAGGCCTCAGCTGAGATCAGGTCTCTTTTGTGTTGCATGTTACACAGACGCATAGTTGGGCAGGTCCTGCCCCAAAGAGCTTACAATCCAGATAGACAGAACTACCTCACTGGCTTCGAACCGTGGAAAGTAGGGATGTAAAAATCCCGTTTAATTGGTTCACCAGTTAAACGTGATGCTTAACCAGTTAACTGATTGAAGGGGGAACAGGTTCCTCTGGCGAGGCTGGAGCGCCCCCCTCCCCTCCCCCCGTAGCAGGCCCTGCGGGGCTAGAGCTGCCGGCAGCGGGCAGGGTGCTGCTCCACTCCCCACCAGTTAACAGAAACCAGCAAGCCTCACCCAGAATTGGTTAACCCTTCACACCCCTAGTGGGAACCAGGACAGCAGGGCAACGAGCAGTCCTGGAGAGCCGGGTTTTGTGAGTGGCCAAGAAGCTGCTGAGTGCTGCAGTGTCACCGATGTGCCGCCACGCACCTCTCTCAGCCTGCCCACGGCGATGCCACCTGCTGGCCTTGTGCTGGAGGGAATCCGGGGCGCGGGTGGGGAGTAACTGCCTCAGGCTGCAGGTGAGCAAGTCTCGTAGGGAGGCAAAGGTCCCATGAGGAGCTGACAGGAGCCACAGTCCCCTTGGCTGCGGAGGGCGTTTGAACTCTGTCCAAGGATTAAACAGCCTCTGGGCCTTGTTGCGCCCAGGTGTCCAGCACAGGCATGGTTTGGCTGGCTCGGAGATTGTGCCCTTTCCTCCTGGGTGCAGATACTGGGGGTGACCCTCCTGCTCATCCCCTCCAGGCCATCCAGTAGCAGAGCCTCCTCGTGTAGCACCCCCATTCCCCCATCCAGCCCACCAGCGTAATTGCTTTGGTGGAAGCCTGCGGCCACTTCACAAGGTAGCGGCTCTGGGGGTGCGGAGGGAGCTGCAGGAACGCCCTGCGTTCACCACCACTTACCCCTTGCCAGCCGCTTACCAAGGGCCAGCGCGATGATCTGCCTGGTGCTTTGGCCAGGCTGCTTCCATGGCAGAGGCAGCTGCTGCTGCCTTCTCAGATCTGAAGTGGCAGGAAGCTGTTTACAGCAGGGGTGGCCAGTGGGCCATGTGCCACCTCTCCCGAAGCAGCCCCGGCACTGGGCTGTGACCCAGCAGCTTCTGCAGAGAGGTTGGGAAGCGTGCAGCCATCTGCTTCTGCTGGCTGCCACGAGCTAAGGATGAGAGCGGGGTGACCGGCTGGTTACCAGGGTGGCTTGTGCTCAAAGGGAGCAGAGGAACAGCACTGTCAGTGCTGGCCTAGGAGAAGCAGTCAGGCAGATGGGCAGCTGCGCGCACTGGCTGTGTTAGGGCCTCTGCATCAAGGCCTCGTTCCGTCTCTTGGGATAGAGGGGAGCATCCCACATGCCTCTGAACTAGGGATGTAACCGTGGACGTGCTAGAATTCCCAGCGGTTACACGCGCTGCAGGCTTCATACTGCAGAGCCTGTGGTGGAGCTGCCTACCCGGGAGCAGGGCCAGCAAGGGCTGCCAGCCCCATTCCCGGGGAGTCTTCACGGCGGGCTCCTGGGGGGCGGTCACATGTAACCTGCAGCCGCAGGAGGTGGGAGGGGACGGGAGGGGCCTGCCCCACACATGGGCTACTCCGGCGGCCCCCACGGAGCTGGAACAGCAGCCTGCCTGGGGCACTTGGAGAGCTGCTCTGGTCCCTACCTGTTAACCATTTACATCCCTACTCTGAATGGAGGCCTGAGTTCTTGGGACAAGGCTTCCGCCTTCACAGGAGGCTGGTTCTCCTGCTCCATTAGAGTAAAAGGTTACAACCCACATAGAGTATTTGAATCTAGAGCTGCTTTGCGAGTGTCTCCAGACTCCAGGGGCTGCCTCACCCTGTCCAGGCAGCAGGCATAAGGACCCATGGATCAGCAATCATGTAAATCCCAGAATACCAGGCTGTGAAGGTCCACAGGAGTCCTCTTCATGTTGGACCACTGGGCTGGGGCCTCAAAGTACTGTCCTGTACCTGGGTGTTTAGCCTCTTTCCTAGCTGAGCCGTTATCCAGCTGGGTGTGTCCCCTCAGTGGTTCTGGGTAGCACTTGCATGGGACTTCTCCTGCCCGGGCATTTCCTGAAGTGGCCTTGCAGTGCCAGGGGTCGTTCAGTTTGGGATGCCGGCCTGGCATGTGGCTAATTTTAAAATTCTTTGTTGTCATCTGAGACACTTGTGGCTGCTCTCTGGGTCTGTGGTGGAGCCACACATGCTAGAGGGATTGGCACTTCTTTACTTTGGACTTTCCAGACTAACTTGTTTAGGACACCTGCAACACCTCAGTAAAGAGTAAACTTGTTAAGGTCGCCCAAGAACCTTAACTCTGCCCTGTGTGGTCCCAGCCCTTGCACCCCTCCCACCTTTTGTAGATGATAATGACCCCTTGCTAGAGGCTCAATGGGCTTGACCTAGCGCTGCTCGGTCTCGGGGGGGGGGGTTCCCATTGAGCCCTGTGCCCTTGCTCTATGCTTCTGTATTCTGGATCCAGCCTTTAAGAGGTTCCGGGCCCCAGATGCAGTGGCAATCTGGGCTCAGTCTCCTGTGGTGATCTTGCTTGGAACAGCCCAGATGCTTGTAGGGTCTAGTGAGGAGACCTATAAGGAAGGGGAGGCGATGTATGCCCCCTCAGACTGGCCCAGACTCTTGTCTCTCTTAGGGTGTCCTCTGATGCTCTTCTGTGGCATGAGCCTGCTGCCCTGCCGAGGATGGCCCCTGCCGCTCAACGGGCTGACAAAGGAAATACTGGGGTAGAAAGCAGAGAGTAAAGTAGTTGGTCCCAGCTGGGACTGAAACGCCCCACGAACCTGTTCAGCTAATCGAGTAATTGATGGAATTTCCATCAATTAGTCGATGGGGGGGAGGGGGGGGCACTCATTGGCTCTGCTGTGGCTCTGCAGTTTAAATGTAGTAGGAGCCGGGTGCAGGGTTAGCCCCTGGGGACGGGGTGAGCCAGGATTAAGCAGTCTTGGCTCCCGCCGGCCCCAGGGGCTAACCCCACTGCGCCTCTGCCTTTTAAATGTAGTAAGAGCCACCAGGCTCTGACTCCATTTGAAAGGCAGAGCTGCAGCAGTTGGGGCCCACAGTGAGAGACACTGGGTACCGATAGGGGACAGGCAGCCTGCTAGGGTCCCATGGGGATCTGAGGCAGAGCTGGGATTCATGCCCTTTCCCCAGTCCAAGACTCCCATTTCTCTCCTCGTGCTTGGGGAATGAGCGATAAAAGGTCCGGCCGGGTGGTGTGACATGCAGAAGCAGGTGTCAAAATGGCACTTTCCAAGCTCACTTTGAAAGGGAGGGGGCAGGTGAAAATTACGTAAGGAGGGCAGAGACCTACACACCTTCGCTTTTACCAGTGACATTGTTACTAAGGAGGGTTCAGTGCCCTGTGCCGAGTTATGGCTCTGCGATGTAGTCCTGCCCCAGTGTAACCTTCCTCCGGCTATAGACGTTTAGTCTTGCTTCTGTGAAGAACAAGCAGCATCTTGCATCAGCCGGTGCCACAACCCAAACTAGCTTTGTTTTTCAGCAGCTCTCATCTTCACTTTTTTTTTTTTTAAAACCACATTCACTCATGCAGATTCTGTGGTACTTCCTGACAGCACCTGTGTCGGTAACAGCTGTGCGGTTCCGGTTGCCCACAGGCTGTTACAGTATTAAAGTTCTCTCTATGCAGTGTGCAGAGGAGGGGAGGAGAGAGAGCAAGCCACCAGAACCATTTCCCAGGGTGATCTTAGCTCCCTCCCAGGAGGGGCTCCCACGCTGTGGATGCAGTCCCTGGAGGAGAACCCAGGAGTCCTGACGCCCAGCCCTCCCACTCTTCCCTTAGACTGCAAGCTTCCTAGGGCAGGGCAGTCCTTAAGCACTGAACGGGGGGGGAGAGGGGAGGTACTAGATCAACAGTTAGTAATGATCAAACCCTTCCTCATGCTCCCACCCCTCTCTAGTTGTTTTTTTGGAGGCGCAGAACCAGTCCTGGGTGTCTGGGGTACGGTACAATTTACCTGCCTGTTCTGGACCTGTGTGCAGATGAGGTGATTCAGTCCCAGGATCAGAAGTGCAAGCAAGATGCCATGTAGCACCTGGTTGAGAGTGGGGCTGTCTGTGTATTGTGTAGGGGCTGCTACGCTCTGGGCAATTGGCAGACTCAGCCAGCAGGGGGCAGTGATGATACGGGGGCAGCCCCAGCTGAGCATGTTCCCAGAACAGCTACATTCCCTCCCACGCTGCCGCAAGCGCTGGAAGCTGCACTACCTCAGCTACGCGGCTGTCCCTTCTCCGGCGCTCTGGTCCTGCCATCCCCCTCAGCTGTCCCACAAGATGTCGAAATCCCCCTCCCCCGCGTTGCCCGCCTCAGCTCTCCCCCTCCCCAGCAGGGCATAATGGGCTCCTTGGGCCCCTCAGCAGGTTGCAGCGAGCGCGGCAGCAGCTGAACTGCAAGGTGCAGCCCGAAGCCCGTGTGCGCGCATTGAGGCTGGTGCTCCTCCCCACGGGAGCTGTTGTCTCCAAGTGCTTGTGCGGTGGCAAGAGAGTTGCAGCCCCGGGGGCTTCGGGCTGGGCTGGGCTGAGCTGCAAGAGACTGTGGGACTTTGCTGGCATTTATTCAGGCCTAGTGGAGTTTGTATTTGAACAGCATTAGCCACATGCTGGGGCCCCTCCCTTCAGCGGAGATCTCAGCGCTGGGCTTGGGCAGGAATGGGATGGAGGGGGGCTGGGGAACGCCAGGCTGAGGCAGTGGTGCTTTGGGCTGAGCCGGTACTGCCCAAATGCCTCAGTCCAGCGGAGAGCTTAGCACAGGGGGCCTGTTCACAGCAGCCTTTGGGGGAGAGGGAGACTGTTAGGCTCAGGTCTTTAGAGGTGTTTCAAATTCTCACTGATTTCCAGGCCTGTGAAGAGCTAGGCCGAAGTCCCTGTCCTTCAGAAAAGTCCAGTGGGGGGGATTTGGGCCTTGTCTCTGTTCTCCTTGCAGTGTCCAGTCGGGTAATTGGGTAACTGTAGAACCGCCACGCGCACTGGCTGCTGCCCCCCCACCCCCCCCACTGCTGCCTCCGATACGGGGACTGGCTGCTGCCCCGTGCTTCTGTATCTGTATCCTGGCTCTCGCCCATGGGCTCTGATACAGAGCCAGCAGCACAGGGTGGCAGCCTGCATGTGACGATGCCTGGTAACCGTTAACCATGTAAACGGTTATCCTCTTACATCCCTAGCATCCAGTGGACCCTTCACTTTCTATCCTCCGCTATCACATGGCTGCTAAAAAGCTGCTGTGTTGCCCCCTAGAGGTGGCTGCATTTCAGGGGTGGGGGAAGTGCTCCAGCGTGCAGCAGACCGCGGTTGGGAGCAGGTTAAGCTACAGAGACACATCTGGGGGCAGTAAAACGGAGTGAGGTGAGAGGCCGAAGCCTGGTGTAGGTGTCTGGATTCGCTGAGCCCAGGGCTGCTGTGTTTCTGTGGGCGTGTCTCATGGCAACCAGTGAGAGAACTTGTCCTGTGAATGGGACTGGAGACGTCCCCCGTGCCTCCGTAAATGGCAGGGGGCCTCGAGAAATGGGGCGCTTCTGGCCGCTACCACTTAACTCACCGTGCGGTGACCAGGTGCTTTCTCCCCTTCCCCCACTCCCTCCCCCTTTACATGTCCAGCAGTTGTGGCCTCCTCTCTGCTGGGCAGGCTAATACCAGGGCGGGCTCCAAGAGAGCTGTTCCCTTTCAGAAGCTGTTGTGGCCTCCGGGTTGGCTCAGCCAGACAGGACCCCAGGAGGGGGTGTGATGCCAGCCCCTGCCTTGCCCCTGCCAGGGCGTAGTGAGTTCAGTCCAGGGCAGGGGGAGAGCAGTGTGTACAGTGGGGGTGCTGAGCGCAGCGGGGGGAGAAGTTTCTGCCAGTGGCTGCCTGTTTACGGTCTGTGCTCACCCCGGGCCTCTCTTGTGGCGTTTGCAAATCGCTGGGGCTCTGCTGACTGAAGGAAGCTCCCGGGATGTGAATCCTCCCTGTGCTGCTGTTTACTGGCTGTTTCCATGCACTGGAGCTTGGAGGTGGGAGAGACCAGGCGGGTCAGGGTTGCACAAAGGTTCCTCCCAGCCAGCCAGTTTCACTGGGCCGGGGACTCTCCCCTCACACCGCACCCCGAGTTTCTCAGAGTTGAGTCAAGTGCTAACTCCTGGGAGAATCCAGGTGCCCTTCCAAATGCCACCCCCCGAATCCTGTGCCTGGCTTTCCTGCCTTTCACCCATGTGGCCCCAGCCTTCGGCCTGGACAGGGCTTTCCCCTCGCTGTAAAATGGGCACATGGGCCGTGCTGGTGAAGGGGGGTCCTGGCTCCCACTCTGGAGTTGGGTGCGAGCTCCCTCCTTGCTGTCTTGGATGGACACTGGTACTTACCTGGCCTTCCTCACCAGAATAGCTGAGCAGCTCAGCTTCACTCTCTCGCTCCCTGCCGGAGGGAGGGCAGGCTCATGCCCACTTCACAGGTGGACAACTGAGGCAGCATGTTGATGGCACAGCCTGCCCAGAATCCCACAAGGGAGTGTGCAGCTGAGCTGGGATTTGAATCTGCAGCTTCTGGGCTGCTGCCCAGCGCTCTCTCCATTAGACTGCCCCTCCTCTCTCTTCCCCTCCTCCCCCCTTGCTGTGGTGGAGGTGGAGCGGTTTGAAACGCAGCCTTGCAGTCCTTGGGCAGGGCTGTGCTCCTGGAAAGGCCAGCCAACCCCGCCGCCTCGTTTTGCTGGGGCCTCCATCTCACAGCAGCTGTCACAAGCGGAGCGTTACTGCTGCTCCTGTGGGCCGCAGGAGCTGATGGACTCCTGTACTCTGGCTCTGAGTAATTCAAAGAGGAATTCGACCTGTACTCATAACACCCGATACCTGCTCTGTGTGGCCGTGCCTGGGTCCCATGGCTCGCTGCTTTCTGTTCAGCGCTCCGCCTCTTCAAGGGAATCTGCAAGAGTTAGGCCAACACATGCTGGGAGCTAAAGATTTCATCAGGAAGGAGATGGATGAAGTGGGAGTTTGATTGGTTTTGGAAACAGACCCCATTTTGTTCTGTTCCTAGCCAGGTCCCGGGGTGTTGCCATATGAATGAGTACCTGACCCCGTTGCTGAGGTGCATGCCTGCTTGGCTCTGGCTGCAGTAACATAAGCCCTGTATTATGGTGCAGCATCTTTTACCAGCCCCTGGGCATTCCCCAGGGCCTGCGTCTTTAATATTCTGATTGAGGTGGGAAAGCTGAAATTTCCTTGGGTCCCCAGGAAGCTTTAAATAACCCTCCTGTAATTTATATTCCGAAGGATGGTTCCTCGCCCCAGCTCCGGTTCGTGGCTCTGTCTGAACCGCAGCTGCCTCCTTCTTTTCCTCCTCCGCTCAGCTGCGCACACCAAGCGCCAGGCTGAGGGGAACCTTTTCAGCCTGGCTCTTAGATTCACTCCTCCTGCCGAAGAGGCTGTACAAAGTAGGAGGGGGCAGAGGGAAGGGCGATAAGCTAGGGCAGAGAGTCTGGTTTGGCTTTTAAAGACTGAGATGCTGTGGATTGTAATAATCCCTGAGCTTTCCTTTGCCCTAGACTGCAGGTGTGTGACATGCACACTCCAGCCGTCCTGCTGCGCTGAATGTTAATGGCTCGCATTTCCTCCTCTGGCAGAAGATCCGCACAGTATTAATGTAGCTCTGCGTCTGCCACCACCCAGATTCTCTGTTAATTTCCGCGGTGGCCCTTCCTCCTTCACACACAGATGGACGAGGCATTTTTTCCTGCCTGCTCACCTGCCAGCCAAGCACTAGGAGGTGCTGTGCTCTCAGCTTGGAAGTGCCTTCTGCAGTTCCAGTGTTTTGTGGCAAAAGGAAGTGGGCCAGCTTCTTCACAAGTTCCAGCTCACGAGCCCCAATGGCAGTAGGGCAGGGGTGCAGAACTCTCTCTGGGTCGGGGCCACTGACCCACAGAAAAATCAGTCGGGGGCTGTACACAAGTGAGAAGCAAAAAAAGGCCCAGCCCTCACTGACATGGTCCCCGACTGAGAAGGAGAAAGACACTTCCCACATTCTCCTCCTGAATCAGAGCCTAGGGGGCCCAGCCTAGTAGATTGTGTGCTCCAGCCCCACAGTGGGGCTCAGCTGGAGCAGCCGCACGGGCTCCCTAATGCTGGGGGGGGGTAGGGCTTGAACCTCGGGGGCTGGAGTAGGGGGACAGAATTACACAAAAAATGCTGTTAGTGAATTTTGTGGCTTATGTTTGCTGCCTTGAACCATCTCCCTAGCGGCACACGGGCGCCCTTGGAGTGTATGGGCACACTGCTCTATACATAAGTATAGAAATTAAAGGACACTATAAAAATAAAAAGTACTGGCATTGTTGGAGTCACTGGCTTTCAAAGGGGAGAGGTTCCTATTCTGGAGTTGGGTTGATAGTCTGTTCTGACCCTCTCAGTAGAATCTTTGTGACTTTCCTAAAATAAGGCACAATTTTTGTTAACGGTGAGCATAATTAACCGTTAGACCAATGTGCCGTGGGTTGCGGGGCATTCTCCATCACTTGCAGTCTGGAGTTAGACTGCATACCTTGTGGAAAAGATGCTTTAGTTCAGCCAGGAGTGATGGGCTTGGTGCAGAGATGGGGGGTAGGGACAGATCTTTGGCTGGCAGTGTGCAGGAAGAGGTCTGGCCCTGGCCCGTGAACCATTCGTGGTCCTTTCAGGTGTAGCCAGCGACTCCTCAAGGCTCCTGCCCGGAGAGCTGCAAACAGCTGATTGGACGAATAGGGCTAGTTGAGCTCAGAGACTGAGCAAGCTCCAGGAGGGAGAACTCTTCTCCTTATTGGCCTTGGCCAGAGGCAACTGGGCCACTTCCTACGTAACCCCCACCCCCAGCCTTAGGCCTGCCTGTCCCTGCCGCTTCCCCCGAGCCATGCAGCCCGGGAGACTAGCAGGATTGGTGCTGGCAGCGGGGATCCCCACCCCCACTAACCAGCAGCAACAGGGGAAGCAGAGGAACTCAGCGTGGGCGGGGGGCAGAGGCTGACCAGCAGCCAGTGGGGGAGAAGCAGCGTGAGCTGGGACCTCATTGCTCTGCTTTGCCCTGCTGCTGCTTGTGAATACTGGGGGGGTGGGGCAGGCCTGTGCCTCGGGTGTCAGGGCCCCCACTAGACCCCCACTGGCTGCTGACTGGCCCCTTGCCCCTCTGCCCATGGTGTTTGGCCCCTCATGCCCTCCCCTGTGTGTTGCTCTGGCACAAGGGCTGAGGATTAGGGATGTTAAAAAGCATTTAAATAGTTAACCAATGAAACGTCTAAAATTGTATCGTTTAACCAGTTCAGTTCCTGCCCAGCCAAGTTGGACCAGCAGGGATTAGGCACAAGCCACCTGCCTGCCCCGTGCAGCTGAAGTTGCCCCGGACCACCCCTGCACGGCTGGGGCTGGGACATCATGTGGCTGAATCTGGGGCCAGAGGCCCTCCAGGCTGCTCCTGTGCAGCCGGGGCCGGAACACCGCCGGGGCACCCCCATAGGGCTGGGATGCTGCCGCCTGCCTCCCCCCCTCTCCTCTCCCTGCTGCAGGCAGGGGCTGCTCCAGTCCATCAGAGCAGCCCCTGCCTGCAACCCCAACCCCCACACCAACCACGGGCAGGGGCTGCACCAGCCAGGATGCCAGAACAGCTCCTGCCTGCGGCAGGCCAGAGCACCCTGCAGGCAGGGTCTGCACTGGACCAACCCCTGTGTGGGATGGGCCCCCTCCAGCCCCACTGGCTAACCTTAACCAGTGAGCAGTACCCATTTAGGGTGATGCTTGCCAGTTAACTGCTTACATCTTCACACCCTAGTGAGGATACAAGGACTGCAGCATGGGCGGGTGGAGGGAACGAAAAGCACACCATGGTGTGCTCACCCAGCCAGTGGAGTCTGAGCTGCCTTTGGTAACTGCTAACTCCTGTGTCTCTGAGGGAGAGCCGTGCATCGCACTGACCGCCGGGCAATTAAATGCGTGCGATAAATACATTAGCGACGTTGCCTTTTCCTTGTACTGAAAATACATTTGACAATTGTCGAGTATTTGCTTATATTTCTAGTTATCTACTCGAAGATGTACCTGGCGGTGCTCAGGTCCTTCCCTTAAATCAGTGTTGTTTTTCTTAGTTGAAATCATTGCCTGGGGATGGGGAGGAGGGGGTCAGGCTGCCCCAGGTAGAGAGGACACCAGCCCCCTCTCAGTGCAGCTTGGGACCAGGTGAGAAGCGCCAGTCTGTGGCCGCTGCAGTGGGCACAGCCGGGGATGGACGGACGGACGGACGGACGGACAGGCAAACGCTCTGAAATATATAGGAGATGGCTGTGTTTTCTCCACCCCTGCCCTCTGCTGGCCCATGGAGTTCCCACAGCTGGCCCAGTTCCCCTCTGGCCCCTTGCTGCCCCTTGTGGTAATTCTACAGTATAACTGTCCCTCCCCCAGAGCCCTCCCAGGGCTGTGAAAGGTTAACCAGTAAGCATCCCCATAAACAGGTAATGCTTGCTGGTTCTGGTTAACCAGCAGGGGCTGGAGCCCGGCTCCTGGGAAGGCTTTGCTGTGGGCTCTGCAGTATAAAGCTTATTTAAGCAGTTCCATGGTTACCTCCTTAGACACATTTTTATATCCCTAGCCCCTCCCATTCCATTATACGAGAAGCAATCGAAATCCAGGCACGTCCCATTGTGCGGCACAAGCAAACCCTGACCCTGCTTCAAGTTATGATAAGAGGAAGCTGCCTCCCGAATTTGGTGTTTGTGGTTCTTACCATTCAGGAGTTCTTAAACCAACAGTCTCACGGACGGACACACAGACAGAGGCGCACAGATACATAGCAGATTTAATTAATGTGTGTTTGGAGTAGTGGTGTGGCTCTTGTGGTTAATGGGTGCACATGTGGCACATGTATTACTAGACGAGACGATCGCGATGGTCCCCTGGGGCCTTGTAATCTGAAAAGCGCCTGGGCCCCTCGCTAGTGGCTTTTTCACTGGCGTTAACCAGTCTGCCTGGTAGCGTGAGTTACCTCTCCCCTTGGTACCTCCTCAGCTGGCGTCTGTCACAAGCATGGTGAGTAGGAGCCCAGAGCATGTGTTGTGACATGGCATGCTGGCGTGTTCGTTAGCAAGCGGTTAGCTGGTGGAACAGGCAGCTGTGAAGGGGCCAGGGTTGCTCTTGCTGAGGGTGGTGGGTGACTCATGTTAATTAGCAATCAGTTAAGTGGAGTTTAAAAAACTCTGACATCCCCAGTGGGGAGGAGGCTAGAGGAGGCCGGAGCTGCCCGCAGCTGCCACCTGCAGGCGCTGAGCTCAGTTTTGTGGGAGAGGAGCCGAAGAGGGCCAGGACTCCCAGTCCAATGCCAGAGGTAGTGGCTACTAGTGTCAACTTATACACTGGGGGCTCTGGCTGAGAGTTTTCCCAAGTGTCGGGGGTTCCTGGGGCCGCCTCGAGGGCACGTCCCAAAAGTGCTCTGTGCTCTCTGTGAATGAGGCTCCTTTCAGGCCTTTTTGGCTGGACACCTAAAATCACTAGTCGCTTGGGAAAACCAGGGCTGTGGCTAGTCACGTGTGGGAATATTGCTCCCCCTTGCCCTAGGCCATTGTGAGCCAGAGCCGCGGGAGGGTCGGCACTTTCTGTATTACCATCTGCCCTTTCTCTGGTCCAATAACTACGTGGTTGAGTGACAGCTCCCTCCGGGTCTGACGGTTACTTGGCGCCTGCTGCGTGTTTGCCCCGAAGGGGTGAGATCCTCACCAGAGGAGACAGAACAAACAGGTTAGTCTCCCAGCCTGGAGAGGCCAAGGTCACCTCTCACCTCATGGGTCTGTTGTGCCCCACAGATGGGGGTCATGGGTGTGGGCTGGACTGAGGTCGAGGGCACTGTGCTGATTGGACAGGTCCCAGTGTTCTGTGCCCAGCTGTTACAGACACTGAGAGCACCCTGAGAGGGAGATCTGTGGGCAGCAGGGCTTGCTTCCCCCTTGCAGTCTTTAGGGGCCCACCCCATGCGGGGATAAGGAATGTTGGCTGTCCTGTTGCTCCCTTGGGGGTGTGGACTTGAGCCCACCACTCTTCCCTCCCCAGGTGAGCACCCCATCCCCTAGTCCATGGATAACCCCACCCCCTTACCTTTGGGGTGTCCCTTATCCTGCCTTCCACTTGTGGGAGCCAGCTCGATCCTGGGGGCAGCTTGGGACCGCAGAAAGCTGGGGGGGAAGGAGTCTGTTCTACCTCCTGGAGCCAAAACTCCTTCAAGGCCAGTGTGACTCTGACCCAGGCCTGAGCAAAATACAACCCCCAGGCCGGATCCAGCCCACCAAGCCACTGGATCTGGCCCATGGAGGTAGTAGGGAGCCCCAGGCAGGCTCCCCTGCTTGCTCTGCAGCCCCCCACACCCCTCAGAAACACAGCTGCTGGGCCCCGTTTCTGTTTCAAAACTGGAGGGGAAGGGGGAAAACTTCAGGAGCTGCCCCACCCCCAGCACAATTCCATTGGCCAGTTTTGGCCAAAAACTGGCCAATGGGAGCTGCCTGTTTGAATAACAGGCAGCCAAGAAGAACCACGTCTCCAGCTGGGCGGGCAGGCTGGCTGGCTGGGAAACGTTTTAAGCTCTGCAAGCCTTAGCTCTGCAGGCAGGCAGGTGAGTTTGTTGCTGCCAGAGCCTGCCTCCGCACTCAACATACCCAAACCCTCTGCCCCCCTCTGGCACCCATAGCCCCTCCCAGATCTGGCACCCCAATTTCCTGCCCCAGATCACAATCCCCTTCTACCCTGGGTCACATCCCAACCCCCTGCACTCCAGTCTCCTGCCCTAGGTCACAACCGCCTCCTTCACCCAAACTCCCTCCCAGACTCCACTCTCCCTCCTGCACCCCAGTCCCTTACCCCAAGCTGCCTTCTGCACCCAACCTCCATCCAGACCCCGCATCTCCTCCATTAATATCACGGAAGGGTGCGGCCCTCGACCACTTTCCAAAATCTTGCAGTGGCCTCCCTCAACAATGATTGCCCAGCCCTGCTCTGACCTGTCCTGAGTCATACAGCTTTGGAGTGCCTGGGAGACTCTTGGAGCCTCCTCGGCTGTCCACAGGAGCACCAGGCTGCCCTACAGTTGCTATAAACCAGATCGCTGCCATGGCCTGGAGTGAGCCATGTGGACATCCTGACCCGCGTTCAGTAAGCACTGAAAGTGTTGCCATTAGAACAGTAGCAGACCTAGCACTGGGACTGAGCCAACCTTCCGAGAAATGAATTTCCGAGCCCTGTTGGTGGTGACGATCAGCCCCCTGCTCTTCCCCAGCCATAGACCAGTGGGCAAGTGTCTGTTGCTTAGTCTTCCATCTCCAAGGCCATCACAGACCAATGCTGGTTCACCCTTTCTTCCCCCTCGGAGGGAGGGAAACATTGTTACTTGAGATCTGCTGATGGAAAGAGCTAGGACTCGTGATCCCCACTGTATGTGTGGGGAAACTGAGGCACGGAGCAGTGACATGCCTGGGGTGACACAGTGGGCTGCTGGACGGAGCCCAGGAATCCTGTGCTCTAGCTGCCTGGACCCTCGCATTGGAGCCATGTTGCTGAAACAATCCATTTTGTGCACGTCCGACCATTGGGCACCGTCTCTGGGCTCTGCAAAGGCCCTGTGCCGATGTGGGGAGACAAGGGCCCCTTGCTGGTTCCTGAGATTTACACTCCAATCCAGATCAGTCCCAGAGGCAGCGGCCCTGGGGTTTGCCCTGGCTTTGTGCTGCTGTGTTCCCCCTGCTGCGCCCTCCCTAGGGTGCTGTTCCCTGGAGGCCTGGGCGGGGCTTGGCTCAGTGCAAGTTGTTTGCTGTCCGCTGTTACAAACCAGGAAAGGATCCCAGCGCAGCAGGCCCAGGCGAACCTCTGGGGGCGGCGCTGGCCATCCCCAGCGTAACAACCAGCAAAACCCAGGGCTCTGCTGTAACTGGAGCCTGGCACTGAGTAAAGGGACTGCGGTATTCAAGGGACTGCCTCCTGCGCTCTGGGGAGATCCCTGCGTGGACCTGCCCTGCACGGGCGCGGTCCCTGCTCAGCGTGTTACTTGCCCCAGTACACAGAGGGTCTGGTACACGCCTGGCTATGGAATCGGGCTGCTTGGCGCCAGCTGCAGAGCCTCCTGCGTTCCCTTCTGGAGGGCCGGGTTCCATCCGCAGCGGGTTGGCCACGATCCAGGCGTTGCACTGTGAATGGTGCTGTTCCTTGGGGCCCCTTGCCTGGGGCTGCAGAAGGGCCGACATCCAGCTGCTGCTTGTTCTCTGCTGACTGCCACAGGCCGCGAGCTGGAGTGCGGCAGAGCCTTGCGGTTCCTCTGGTCCCGTGGCGGCGGCGTTGCCTCTGAGCATCCTGGCATAGAAATGAAGCCAGAGGCAGCCCCTTGGGGCTCCCAGCTCGTGTGCTGGTGCATGTGAGCGTAGGTATGGGCAGGCCGTCTCCCCCGAGGAGCACGGTCACTGCTTCTTGGTAACTTGCCAAGGGCTGCGCCAACTTCCATAAAATGCCATAGATTGCAGGTGCCTTCGCCTACATATTGCAGAGATGTGGCCTCGCAGGACTACAGGTCCCAGGATGCACTGCTTCCATGCCGAGAGATCATTGTCTGTGGGGAACCTCTGGGATCCCAGCCCCTCAGTGGTCACCTGCACAACGTGTTCAGAGCTAGTGCCGCTTTGGGCTGGGGGAGCAGCTACTCCCCGTCCCTTGCTCTGCAAACTGCCTGCCCCCTTGCGGAGGCTTTTAACAACAGAGCATTTGGCTTGTTCCGCCCTGCTGCATTCGACGCGTGGATAGTTTGTACGCAGGGCCCCGTTGCGGCGCTCAGGAGGGAGTCACATGCCACCCAGCTGATTAGCAGAGTGCCCACAGCCAGGTTTTTCATGTCTGTTGGTGATGCACATTCGCAAATGCCTCGGTGCACATAAAATGTATTCTGCACGTGGATGGAAAAAATCAGAGGGAACATTGTTTGTAAGTTTCATTCACTCTCAATGTTTCTCTCATCTCTTTCTGCAGGAAAGAATCTCTATACGAACGAATACGTAGCTATAAAATTGGTGAGTTTCTTTTCCTTCCTTCTCAGCGTGCTGTCCACATTGGCTCGTGTTTCAGAGCCTGGCCTTGCCAGAGGTGGTTAAAACAGGTCCAGCTGAGGCAGTTATAACGAGGGGTGAGATGCCGTAGGTGGTGGTTGAGAACTTAGTGCATGCAAAACAGTTAGTGAAGCTACCAGGATGATCAGCCGGCTCGTGGCAACTCCAGAGTGTCTGCCACACACTAGCCATCTCGATGATTGGCACCAATGGGCAGTCTCAGCGAGAGACCAAGAGTGAAAGAACTGTGGACCCCGTGTCCACCAGGTCAGCATGAGATGCACCCATGGAGCTTTAGTATCCCTGCCCGGGCTCCTGGGGTCCCACTGGTACTAGGGATGGAAAGGGTTAACTGGTTACTTGGTAAGCACGCGCCTTACGGGCACGCTAACTGGGGTAACCGGTTCACCAGCGGGGAGCTGTTCCGGTCAGTGCGGAGAGTTCTGCCGCTCCAGCCCCGGCCTGGCCAGAGCAGCCCGGGGGGGGCCCTGCTGGGTTGGAGCAGCCCCCTACCGCGGGATCACGGTTCATGGGTGACATATCCCATTTCACTAGCTAACGTTTTAACTGGGCTTTCACATCCCCGATGGGTACCTCTCCCCCGCACTGTTTCTTGCCGTGCCGCCTGGGAAATGGCCGCCTCCCACTCAGCTTCCCCTTGCAGTGGCCTGGCAGCGGAGAGAGCGGGCAGCCTGTCACTGGCCCCCTCCCGTCACTCCCCTGCGTGTCTCAGCATGGGGCAGGCCCCCAAGTCCATGCACCCCAGAGCTGGCGCTGTGGCTCGCATTTGGGAGGGGGAGACCCCTCCATGTGTGGAGCTAAGGGGACTGCTCTTGTGTGAGGCGCTGCAGCCTCTGGGCCGGTCCTGCCCAGCGGCGGAGACGTGGGCCCTAATCGGAGCTTCCCCTGGCCATTGCGACTGGCTCTGTGCTCTCCATGTTGCACTTCCCGGGGTGCCAAAGCCCAGGGCATGGAGGGACCTGCTGGTGAAACTCCCCAGAGCCCCAGCCCACGCGGAGGCTGTGAGGAACTCCCGCCCCGTGTGCCCGAACTGTCTGGTGGCAAACCCCGTGTGCCTGGCCCCGCTTCAGGGAGTGCTCAGCAGCAAACCTGTCGGTCACTGAACACGCTGACGTGGAACAGCCCAGGAACTCCCTCCCCAAAGCCCTGGGCCCAGTGGCGAGTGAGCCCCCGGCACCGTTTGCCAGAGACCAGTCAGCGTCCTCCAAGGAAAGGGCAGAACGCAGTACCCCTGGGCTTCCAGAGGAGAAGAGGTTCTGCGCGAGGGAGGGGGCCAGCGGCAGGTCCTCTGCCTCTTGGCCCATGGTGCCAGCAGTGGGATTGACACGGTGCCGATTCCTCGGCCTTTCTGCTGCCTCCCTGCCCCAAAAGTGACTGGCCGGGAGAGAAATCCTCCTCTCCAGCCCGGCGTCTCCATCACCCCCGGCCCCGTTGCACCAGCCTGGCCTTCGTGTAACAGGCCTTGTGCTTCCTGGTGAGGCCAGTCCCTCGTGGGGCCTGTTCTCCCGCCCACGGACCTAGGTTCTCTCCCCTTGGTCGTTCTTTGGTTTCCTTTCCTTTCCTGTAAATTAAGCAATTTGCCCAGTGGACCAGCTGTCCCCCCGCCAACTTCCCATAGGCCAGAGCCCTTCTCTGCTCTGCACTGAACACCTGGGTGGGCGGTGGGCGTGCCCAGCCATTTGCTGGCCTGAAGTCAGGGCATGTGAAGCGAGCAGCCCTTCCTGAGAGCCTGCCCGGCCCCTCCTCCGCTCACTTGCGCTCTCTCTCGCTCGCTTCCCCAAGGAGCCAATCAAATCCCGAGCCCCGCAGCTGCATCTGGAGTACCGGTTTTACAAGCAGCTCGGCAATGCAGGTAAGGAGCAGCCCTGCCTGCCGGGGGCGGGCCGGGGCGTGAATGGGGGAGCGTAACCATCACTGCCGAGGCCCAGCTGCTCGGCTGGCGGGGGCGTCTCCTCTCTGACCCCGCTTGTGTTGTCGTTTCTGTGCTAGTGTCGGGGTGCGGCTGAGCTGCCTCGGGCCATCTGGGACTCCCCTTTCCCAAAGAGCAGGGTGTCCTGCTCCCCAGGTGATGGGGCTGGGGGTGTCACCCCCCCCCCTCGCTGGGGCTGCCCCCGGCACTCCGGACGCAGGGACAGTTCTCAGCCAGGAGGTGAATGGTTTCCGTTGCATGCCAGCCGCCTCTGGTGCTGGTGTGTGGGTGGAGTCCTGGGGGCTTCACACTCGTTCGCCACGTCCCAGCCCCTTCCGGTCAGCGCCGGGGGGCTGGATGGAGTTTGGATTGTCAGCTGGGTCACTGGAAAGGGTGACCCCCTCCCCCCAAACGACCCTCCGGATCGGCTGTGCATCACCTGTGCTGTGTCCATCACCTGCCACGCAGGATCCAGAATGGGCTTGTTCTCCCCCTGCTGCCCCTTAGTCCTCCCGCCTGGAGTAGGGGGGCATTGCAGGAAGGGGGGCTCAGAGCTGGAGTAGCAGGGGGCTGCAGGTTGGCAGTGAAGGGCACCGGCAGGGCAGGGGAGGGCCCAGGGCCGGGCTGGCGGGCTGGGGAGGGCCAGGCCGGGCTGGGGGGCTGCGGGTCGGCAGGAAGGGGCGCACCGGCAGGGCAGGGGAGAGCCCAGGGCCGCGCTGGGGGGGCTGCGGGTCGGCAGGGAGGGGCACCGGCAGGGCAGGGGAGAGCCCAGGGCCGCGCTGGGGGGCTGCGGTTCGGCAGGGAGGGGCACCGGCAGGGCAGGGGAGAGCCCAGGGCCGCGCTGGGGGGCTGCGGGTCGGCAGGGAGGGGCACCGGCAGGGCAGGGGAGAGCCCAGGGCTGCACTGGGGGCTGCGGGTCGGCAGGGAGGGGCGCACCGGCAGGGCTGGGGGGCTGCGGGTCGGCAGCGAGGGGCACCGGCAGGGCAGGGGAGAGCCCAGGGCCGCGCTGGGGGGCTGCGGGTCGGCAGGGAGGGGCACCGGCAGGGCAGGGGAGAGCCCAGGGCTGCACTGGGGGCTGCGGGTCGGCAGGGAGGGGCGCACCGGCAGGGCTGGGGGGCTGCGGGTCGGCAGCGAGGGGCACCGGCAGGGCAGGGGAGAGCCCAGGACCGCGCTGGGGGGCTGCAGGTCGGCAGGGAGGGGCACCGGCAGGGCAGGGGAGAGCCCAGGGCTGCGCTGGGGGGCTGCGGGTCGGCAGCGAGGGGCGTTGTCGCTCCACGCGGGTGGATTGCTCAGGGCCTGGTTCCTCTTGGCCAGGCTGTTTTTTGGAGACCAGCTTCCCCTCTTCCTGACGCCTCGGAGCAGAGGGGCAAGTCCTGGGGCCGGGGCGGGCAGCAGCCTGGGGCGGGGGGGGCTTTGCCTTCCCAAACCACCAGCCTGGCCCCGCCCACACTCCGTCTCTATTAGGTGTTGGGGGGGCGGAGTGTTGCTGCCTCCAGAGCCCACCCTCTGGACAGGGGAGGCTGGGGCCGGGCGCCTTCCTCTCGCTCTGGTGCTCAGGGCTGGGGAAGCTCGGGCTGCACCTGCCCCCTCCCTGTTGGGGGGAGGAAGGCAGCATGGCTCCTGTGGGGGGCAGGGCCCCAGCAGAAGGGGTGGGGCTGGGGGCTTCACCAACCGCCCATGCCTGGTGCCCCAGCACGAGGGCCTCCAGGGAGTGGCACAGGTGCTGCTGCACAGACCCTTGCCTAAGTCTCAACCCGGGGCGCCCAGCCGGGTTTGGGTGCCTCCGGTAGGGTGGGGGCCAGCTCCCCCTCGCCAGCGATTCCCAATGACTGTCCTGCTTGGAGAGGGGAGGAGGGGCGCTTGTCTCGGGAGTCCCCGGCATTGGCTACAAGTCGAGCATTGGCCGCACACCCCTGGGACTGGGGTTACCCGGCAGCGCCCGCCCTGGGCTCCCCGGCCCGCTGCATTCGGCCTGAGACGCCACCTGGCCGGGGCTGCGGCCGCAGGGGGAGGGAAGTCCCCATCTCTGCTGCAGCTCGGGGCTGACTCCCGCTCCCGCTCTCCCTGGCAGAAGGGATTCCTCAGGTTTACTACTTCGGGCCCTGTGGGAAGTACAACGCCATGGTGCTGGAGCTGCTGGGCCCCAGCCTGGAGGACCTGTTTGACCTGTGCGATCGGACCTTCACGCTCAAGACAGTCCTGATGATAGCGATCCAGCTGGTAAGCGCCGGGGCCCCGGGCTCAGCCTGTCCCGCGATGCAGCGGGGAGGCGTGGCCTGCTTTAGCCAATCCTCCGCGAGAACGCGCTGCAGGGGCGGGAAGAGGAGGTGACAGCACCAAGTGTGTAGCGCTCGGATTGGGGGCAGGCGGGCATGTTCCGCACCAACCCAAAGGCCCTGCCGGGAGGCGAGGGGCTGGGGGGACCAAGGGGGATTGGAGAGCAGGAGGGAAGTCTGAAGCGCTGACTGGAGAGCCCGGTGGGGGAGCCCCAGCTCAGAAAGCTCTCCCTCTCCTCTCCCTGGATGGCTGTGCTCCATTGGAGGCAGGGTGGCCTAGTAGGGAGAGCTCTGCCACTGGCCTGTTGGGTGACCATGGGCAAGTCACTTCTCTCTGTGCCAGCCACAAACCAGGGGCAGTGGGGCTTTACTTCTCTGGGAACCGGCGAGAGATTCACATTGCTCCGAAATCCGGGCGGTGGCAGGAGTCTGCAGCAAAGCCAGGCTCGGCACTCGGCCCGGCCCTTCGTGGGAAGGGGCCTGCACTGCTCCCTGGGGGCAGCCTCCGACTCTGGCAGGCCGCAGCTGGGACTGGTTTGGGCACGCTGGGTGTGGGGGGGCTGCTTTCTGGAGAGCTGCCAGCCTGGCCCTGGATCACTGGGCCCTGTAAGCTCCACCCCCACAACAATCCCTTGTGGATCCTAAAGCGCCAGGCAGCATGTGTCTCCGGCGCGGGCCGCGAGGGAGAACCGAGGCCCCCAGCGCCCGTCCGAGGCCACTCAGGAAGGCTGTGGAAGAGCAGGGAGCTGGCTCCTGGGCCCCCCAGGTTCCGGCCTGTGCCCTGACTGTCCTTCCTCTCCTGGAGCAGGCTGGGTAGGTGGGGACCCAGCGGGCCAGGTTCTGACAGCCCATCAGGGCGGGGGCTGGCTTGAGCAGTGTCCCCTCAGACCGAGTGGGGGGAGATCAGGGCAGAGCCCAGCCTCGCGCTGACCCCGGCCCTCCCACAGATCACGCGCATGGAGTACGTCCACACCAAAAGCCTGATCTACAGAGACGTCAAGCCGGAGAACTTCCTGGTGGGGCGGCCGGGCAGCAAGCGCCAGCACACCATCCACATCATCGACTTCGGCCTGGCCAAGGAGTACATCGACCCCGAGACCAAAAAACACATCCCCTACCGCGAGCACAAGAGCCTGACGGGCACAGCGCGCTACATGAGCATCAACACGCATCTCGGGAAAGGTACCGGCCCGGCCCGGCTTGGCCTGCGGCTGCAGCGCCAGGCGCCCCGAACAGGCCCTGCGGTGGGGAGGGGCCGACGATAACACAGGGGCTGGGCATCTGTTCCCAGCTCACCCTGCGACGCCGGGCATGTCACGGCAACCTGGTACCGGAGGCACAGCTCAGTGCCCGTGCCCAGGCAGCGCCAGGCTGTACATGCCAGCTGACCGTAGCGTGCCCACCTGTGGGCGGGGCCGGGAGCTCCTCCCTGGCGTGTGTGTGGCTGTCAGAGCCCCCCATCCCCCGCCTGCTGGAGAGCCCCTGCCTGGGATCAGCTCCTGGCACCATGAACTGTCTAACTTGCTGAGCAAGGCAGGGCCCCTGCTCCTCCCCCCAGGGCCACCAGCCCTTCCCCTCCCTGCCCGGAGCCCAGGCTGCTCTCTAGGCGGAACGTGACCCTTAGGCCGGAGGGCAGCGGCTGCCTTGGCTTGAAGCAGGAAGTTGGGGAGGCTGTGGGCACCAGGAGGCAGCACCTGCCCCATCCTGGGGACCCACCTCTGGGACGATGGGGAGATGGCAGGAGCATCCTGTCTCCCGCACCGCCCCAGCTCTGGGCCGGGGGCGCATCTGTGGGACCACGAGGCTCCTGCCTTGACCACCGTCTGTCCCGGGAACATCCCCGTCCCCTGTACGCTCAGGGGCGCCTGGAGAAAGACGCCTGCAGCTGGGGAGGCATTGGCTTTTGACAGAGCCTGCCGGGGCCCGGGGCCGCTGAGGTCTTCAGCTGCGTGGCTTGGAGCCTGGCACCGGGGAGCACCGCCTCCCGACCTCCCTGCCGCAGCTCAGAGCAGCGCTGCCCTGGGCAGGCCGGGGGCATCTCTTCAGCTCCACGTGGCACCGTGGCCTCGCCAGGACCAGGGCAGGAGAGTCCACGAGGCACCCAGCCTCAGCAAGCCAGCTGCCTCTGGGGCCTCTTGCCAGGCTCTTGGGGGCCGTGAGTAGGGTTGCCAGATAGTTTCACAAAAAATACCGAACATGGAGCGAGAAAAATTGGTTGAGCCAAAAAAACCCCAAACCCAGCGGGGACCAAAGTTGTTGAGCAAAAAAAACAACGGCACAAACAAAGAAGAGTCACAGTGCCTTTAAATACCCCCCATTCGCCCCCCACCAGACGCGGCAGGGAACAATATCCCAAGCAGTCTTCCATCTGAGAAAAACCGAAAATACCGGACACCTGGTAACCCTAGCCAGGAGCTCCCCAGAGCCTGGTTTCCTCCTGCCCCCGGCCTTGGTTTCTCTGGCAGCCCAGATGCAGCGATGCCAGGGGTTCCCTGGATCTCGAAAGCCCCCTGGCTCACCTTGCTCTGGGTGGGCCTTGCTCACTCTTGTGAGCTGCCCGAGGATCCTTGCACTGGCGGGGCTGCCGTGTGGTGCTGGGGGCAGGGCGCATCTGCACGGGGCACTTACCATTTCTCTTTTCTGCGCAGAGCAAAGCCGCAGGGATGACCTGGAGGCACTAGGGCACATGTTCATGTACTTCCTGCGGGGCAGCCTCCCGTGGCAAGGGCTCAAGGTGAGTGCGAGCAGCAGCCGGACCCTGGGAGTCTCTTACGCGGCCGAGCGGCCCCGGGGACCAGGCTGGGCAGGATCCCGCCCTGAGGGAGTGAAGTGACCTGGGGTGCTGCCCTGTTCGTCCGGGTGCCCTGGCTCGAGCCCAGAAGCCTGCCTGGCTGGGGTGGGATGGATCTAAATGGGGAAATGTGTGTGTCAATTTCTCCTACCCTCAGAAATGGGCCCAGAACAAAAAAAGCTCTTGACCTGTCCACGGGGGGGGCCACCACCCCTCCCCGGGGCCGCTCCCACGCACAGCGGGGCCCCGATCCTGCCCGCATTCACACACGAGCGGTGCCAGGGCTGTTTGCAGGATCCCAGACTCGCTCCATCCCTCAGTCCCCAGGCAGCTTACTCCTGAGTCCTCACCCGGCCCCGGCAGCGCCCGCCTCCTTAAATCTGCGCTGGACACACATTGGTGTTCAAAAGTCTCAGGGGCGGAAAGGCCCACTGAGGCAGGGGGAGCTCGGGGGGGGCGAACTGGCAGGGGAGGCTCACACGTGCTTGAAAGTCTCAGGGCAGTTACTCGGCCGGGCTGGGACGGAGGCTGAAGGTGGGGGGGCCCTGGGTTGTTTCAGTCACTGTCACCGTTGCTTTGTGGCCTGGGACCAGCTGCTTGTGCTCCCTGTGCCCGCGTGCCAGGGGCCAGCATGTCGTCTGCCCGCGGTGGGGAACAGGCTTGGCTGTGCCCGGGCCTCCCGGAGAGGCGGCTGTACCACCGCGCTGATTGTAACGTGCATTTCTCCGGTGGCTCCCGCTCTGGCCACGGTGGGCCCCTGCGGTGCTAACCCGCCTGCCAGCTGCCCTTTGGCCTGTCAGGCTCCCCCCAGGTTTCCAAAGAGGCCTCGTAACAAGCCGGTCGCTGCCGTTTCTCTCCCCACACCCGCTCCTGGGCCCAGCGAGCTCTGCACAGCTGTGTCTCGGGGGCCTGGCCCTGCCCCAGCCAGGCTCTCTCCCCTCGTGCCGTAGGGTAGCCAGGAGCAGAACATGCCCCTTCTCAGGCTGGGATCTCTGCCAGTCGCCCCGCTCCTGCTGGCACTGCCGTGGCTCACAGGGAGAGCCGGGGAGGGCATTAGCGTCGCCATGGTGGGGAGGCCTAAACGCCGGCTTAGGGCTCCAGCCGGCCGGGCGTGCAGGGCGCCTGCAGCGCCCTGACCTCTGTGCCCGTTCCAGGCCGACACGCTAAAGGAGCGGTATCAGAAGATCGGGGACACCAAAAGAGCCACCCCCGTCGAAGTCCTGTGTGAGAACTTCCCAGGTAAGGGCACGGCCCGAGTCGGGAGAGCCATGAGGGACGGAAGCCCTCACCCACATTAAATTGACCTGACAGCCAGACGCTGGGAAGGGAAACTGAGGCACAGAGCGTGCCAGGACTTGCCAAGGACACCTCACAGGCCAGTGGAAGAGTTAGGATTGGAACACAGGCACTACCTGCTAGGCTACACTGCTACCTGCGTGCCCCTGTGCAGCTCTGCCCTGCAGCACCATGCACTACAGCCTCCCCACTTCCTGCAGGTGGCCTTACTGCAGTGGGGGGGAGGGAGTGGGGCTTCTCCCTGCAGCTGTCTCCGGGCCCCTGTTGTGCAGCCCCTGTGGGTGTTTCCCTGCTGCCCGCAGGGGGGGGCAGTCGCACTAGGGCGAGCGCAGGGAGAACAGTGCGGGCGGGTCTGACGTGGCTGCGTTGGGGCCGGGTGGTCCCAGATCCGCCTGCACCCTTCTCCCTGCGCTCACCCCAGTGTGGTGCCCGGGGGTGACTGCCCCCCTCCCCCTTCGCTACGCCCCGGCTGCCCCATTGCTCCCTGGTTCGCGGGCCGCGCTGAGTCTGCCGGGCCTCTGCAGAGGAGATGGCGACCTACCTGCGCTACGTGCGGCGGCTGGACTTCTTCGAGAAGCCGGACTACGACTACCTGCGCAAGCTCTTCACGGACCTGTTCGACCGCAGCGGCTACGTCTTCGACTACGAGTACGACTGGGCCGGGAAGCCGCTAGTAAGTGCCGCTGGCCGGTGCGGGGGGCTGCCCGACGGGAGCAGCCGGCAGAGCGGGGCTGCGCGGTTACAGCTGCTTGGCTCCCTGCCATCCTCCTGTTTGCCCCTTTCCCCACCTCCGGCCTGGGGCTGCTCCCCACCCAGTGCACAGTGTCTCAGCTGCGTGGGCTTCGTTAGTTCCCTAATTCATCCCCCTCCTGGGTCTGCCAGCCCCGTCCCAGCCCCCGGGGTGAGCCTCTCCCCGGCTCCCCTGCCCCTGGCCCGCTGGAAGGCCGCGGAAGCCCAGGGGGCACATGCCCTGCCCGGGGATGCCTGGGCCTTCCTTGATTGTCTTCCTGGTGTCTTGATCTGCAGCCAACTCCGATCGGCACAATCCACAGCGACGTCCAGGTGCAGCCTCCGAACCGAGACAAAGCACAGCCACACACCAAACACCAGGTGAGCGGCCCCCAGCCCCGCTGGCCAGGCCATTCCCGGCGGCTCGGCCATGGTGGAGCAGAGCGAACTGGTCCAAGCACGTGCAGCACCAGCCAGTTCGTAGGGGGAGCGGAAGGGGTCCAGGGATCGTTAGCCGCTCCCGTGGGGCCTGGGAGGCAGCTCTGGCCGGTCCAGGAGAGACCCTGGCTGGCCCATCCCCTTCGCGGTGGCTGGAGGGCAGGTGGCTGGGGTGGAGGTGTGGCGGGCATGGACGCCTGTAGGCGGGATGTGGAGGGTTCCCAGAGGGAAGGGCAGGGCTGGGGGGGTCTCGTCCCAGAGGCCATTGCGGGGCTGGGAGGGTTGGCTCATGAGGCTGGAGGCCAGGGAGCAGCTGCCGTCCAGGCGCCATGGGGCTTGGAGGGTAGGGAGGGGCCGTGTGTGGGGGGAGCCCTAGCTGGGGCTCGGCACTGGGGACGAGCCCGGCTTGCTGCTGACAGGCCTGCAGGCCCGTTGGGGTCTGTCCCAGGACCCGTGTCCCCTGGTCCCGGCCCGGTTCCTGGAGCAACGTCCGGAGAGCTGCGGCTTCCAGGATGAGCTGCCATGTGACATGCCTGCCCTGGCCCACGCACAGGCCTGCTGGGGAGGCCAGAGGCCCTGAGCTGGCACCGGGTCCTAGGCCCCTTGCGGGGGCATGGGGATCGCTCTGGGATAGGCTGGGCAGCCTGATGCTGCCGCCTCACCCCGAGGCGTAGGAGGGGACCGTGGGAATGCGCCGCTGGGTTAAGCCGGCCCCTGTGACAGGAGCTGTGGGACCCGCGATTTCAGACTCCGTCCTGCCCTGCGGGGAGAGCTGATCGTAGCCGGCACTGCGCGTGGGGGAGACCCGCCCTCTGCGTCCCGCCCCCCGGGGGGGGACCCGCCCTCTGCATCCCGTCCCCTGGGGGGGAGACCCGGGTGAAGGCAGCTCAGGTCCGGGAGAGGCCACTGGGCTGAGCTGGATGTGTTCGGTGGAGCCTGGCTCTGTCCCTGGCAGAACAGCACTTGGCTGGGGCGTCTCTGCAGGGGCCAGTGGGGATGGCTGGGTGGAGTGGGTGCCGGCACTGGCTCTGCAGGGAGCACTTTGAGCAAAGCAGGGGGGAACCCCGGGGAACCAGGCTCCTGCTGTGTTGCCCCCAGAAGGTGGGCCGGGCAAGGAAGCCCGTGGAGCCGGGCGGACGTCAGAGCAGCTGGGCCCAGCCCGGAGTCATCTCCGCACTCTTGTGGGCAACCCAACAGGCGGCAGTGCCCTGGCGAGGGGGTTGGTGGGCAGCCACATGGCCCGCTCCGGCGGGTTTCATACTCGGGCTCAGCCTCCTCGGCCAGCAGCTGCAGAGACCTGGGCTCCCTTCGCCGTCACTCACAAGGAAACCCTCCGGGCGCCTGGGCCTCGGGCGCCAGGCTGGCTGGAGCGTGGTGCCAGGGTCACCGTGGCCAAATGGGGCTTGTGGACCCGGGGCAGGAGTCCGACCCGGCAGCCCCTCCCTTCTGTGTGGACTGGCCCCAGGCTGTTCCCCGGGGACCTTCCAGCCCCGTGGCGGCCAGTCAAGGAGAGAGAAGGGGAGGCCCTGGGAACATCCCCGGGAAAGCAGGTTCTGTCCGGAACGGAGGCCCAGGGCAAGCCCCCGGGGGTGTCTAGATTTCTAGTGATCTCCTGGGTCACGCCAGGGCTGGGCACCGGATCCGGCCACTTTCTGTCTATACCCAGGTTCCAGGCCGGGGCTCAGGCAGCAGGATCGAGTTCAGTGACTCCCGGCCGCGGCGCTACCCTGGCGCCGGAGCCTTTGAGTGTCAGCAACCCCCAGGCATGGCCAGGCAACGTGGTCGCGGCGGAGCCAGGGCCCTTCGCTCCGTTTTGAATTCAAAGCCTCCAGCCCCAGACAACTCTAGGGGGAGGCTAGTCTCCTGCCCCGCCCCTTCTGCCCTAGGCCCCGCCCCTTCCAGGGAGGAAAACTGGGTCATGACCACATAGTAAAATTCACTAAGTGGCCCCCCTGCAAAAATTATTGCCCACCCCCGCTCTAAGTCCGGTTCCTTCCTCACCCCTCCGGCCGCGCGCACGGCAGGGCTGGGGAGATCCACCCGCAGCTTTAATGTCGCTCTCTCTTCGCTCTGCAAAATCAAACAGCAGGTGGCCTCGGCTCCCCCCATTTGACACATGGCTTGTCTCCACCAAGAGACCCTGCCACCCCTCTGCCTCGGCACCACACCAGGTGCCTGATCTGCCTGGACCAGTGCGCCGGAGACCTGCCAGACCCTCCACGGCAGGGAGGGGAGAGGGTCTGGGCTCGCTGTGCGCGAGCAAAGCGTGAGGCCAGTCACTAGCCCAGCAGCCGGGGTGAGCCCTGGCCGGGGCCCGCGCCGGTTTCTTGGCCTTACCACACTGGCGCTGCTGCGTGTGGCGTTTGCATGTCTTATCTTGCCTCCTCTCCCCACCCCGGCCCCCTGGTCTCCATCCTCCCTCTTTTTGTTTCCTGTCCTGCCGCTGGCTCGCAGTCGCCCGAGGGGACCGAGCTGTGGGATCCGCAGGCTAGTCAGCAGCCTGCCGAGGAAGCTCTAGGAACGCGCCTAGCGACCAGCAGGCTTGGGGGTTCTGTGCAGGTACACGCAGGGGCGAGTGGGCGTGGAAGGGACAGGCCCGCAGGGGACGGGGGGAAGACGTCCGTCTGGGGCTGCAGCAGCCTCCCTCGGGCGGGATCGGTGCTAGGCCCAGGCTCGGGGCTTTGGGCCTTGGAGTCCCCGGTTTGTCCCCTTCCCCCCGTTCTCCTTGACGTACTCGGGCTCCCCCTCTGCTCCTCTGTCTCCCCTCAACCGCGTCTGCGCCGCTGACCTGCAGGCAGGGCTCCAGCCTCCCCTCCCGCCCTCTGCCCCACCCTGCAGGCCGGCCTGACGAGGGGGCCACCTGGGTCTCCGCTGAGGTCGAGTCCCTGTGCCACAAACGGGCTGACTCTGCTTTGGGTGTCTCCTGGGGAAAGGGAGAAAATCCCCGGCTTAGCTGGGCCCGGTGGGTGTCACCCTCCTTCGTGCGACGCGCCCTGCTCCCTGCGCGCCTCTCCCCCCCCTCCCCTGTGCCCATCCCCCGCTGTCCTGGCGCCCCACCCTGCTTCCCACAGTGTGCCTGGCTCCCCCCACCCAGGGCGCCCCAGAGGCGGAGCTTGTCTGCCCTGCAGCGAACCGGAGAGCTCCACCAGGGGGCACGGCTCGGCGCTGTCCCAGGGCGGGGTCGCTGCCACTCGAGCGGGCGCAGTGAAGGGACGGGGGCGCCGGCTGCGGTGACGTCACTCTGTGCCGTTCCCATGTGGCCTGGCTGTGCTTCCCCAGCGCCGCTGACCCGCCCGGGCGGAGCTGCCGGGAAGGCCCAGCCTGTGTTGCTGCGCAGGGCCGATCTGGCCTCCTGGAGGGGCTGCCGGGGCCCAGCCCGGAGGGCGTGAGCAAGTGGGGAGCGGAGAAACAGAGTCGCTCAGCTGGGCCGTGCTGTGGCCACTTGGGTTCTATCCCGCAGCCCTGGTGACATCCGGGAGGGGGCTCCCCCGGAGACTGTAGCAAGAACAACCCCCCGGGAAGCCGCTGCCGGTTTCATTTCCCACTGGGCAAGGGGCTGGCTCTGGGGGCCTGCTTCCCACAGTGTGCCTGGCTCCCCCCACCCAGGGCGCCCCGGGGCGGAGCTTGTCTGCCCTGCAGCAAACCGGAGAGCTCCACCGGGGGCACGGCTCGGCGCTGTCGCTGCCACTCGAGGGGGCGCAGTGAAGGGACGGGGGCGCCGGCCACGGTGGCTCTGGGGCCGCTGCTCCGGGGCTGGCTGGAGGCTGGCAGTGAAGGGCTTGTGGGCGAAGGACACAGGCAGGCGGCGCGTGGGGCCGGGGGCCAGGGCAAGTCAGTGCGGATCCAGAGCATGCGAGGAGGGCGGCCCTTCGCCTGCCCCTGCTTTACGGCTGAGTAACAACCCAGGTGCTGGGCCCAGAGAGGCACCTCGGGCCCCTCCCTGCGCCCCGCTGCTCCCGTCTGGGCTGCGATTGGCCGGGGCCCGAGCCTGGCTGGCGTTTGCTCGGGTCGCACTAACGTTTGGGGGGGGATTTGTCAAGGCCCAGGGATTGAAATTGCTACAGAAATGAAATCTGGGCCCTTCCCAGGCAACGTGTGTGGCAGGCGCTGCCCGGCAGCCCCGGAAACCTTCCTGTGCAGCCGGGGGCAGGGCGGGGTGGTTCTGCGCAGGCGCCATGACCTCACGCGAGGCTGCGCTCCAGCCCCTGCGGCATTGCCAGCTCGCCCAGGGCCGGTCTGACGACAGCAGCGCCCTGCCCTCCGGCGCTGAGTCACTCCCGCTGGGCGCTCCGAGGAAGCGTGGCAGGTTCGCTCCGGGTGCCGCTGCTTGGACCCGCCCCTGCCGTGGGGAAGGCAGCCCAGGCATGTGGGTGTGGACCTGCAGGGATTTGTGTGGGACGGGAAGGATTAACAAAGCCCCCTCTGTTCTCTGGCTGGCACCCCCGGCTGACTGCCCCTCTCCCGCCAGGTGATGAGCTCCACCAACGGAGAACTGAACACAGACGACCCGACCGCGGGCCATTCGAACGCCCCCATCACGGCGCCCGCCGAGGTGGAGGTAGCAGATGATACAAAGTAAGGAACTGGCTGCGCTTTCGGGGGCGGGGGGGCTGCCCTGGCCCGGCCGGGGAGAGGGCTGCTGCCCTCACACCCTTCTCCCCAGCAGAGTCCAGCGGGGACGGCGCTAGTGCTTCTGTCCTGAGGCTGCTGTTCCAGCTCCCGGCTGCTCTGCCCCGTGTCTCCCCAGAGCCAGGAGTTGGGGGTTGGGAATCTGCCAGCTGCTGGACTGAGGCTACTGGCCAGAGCCAGACCCTGGGGAGACCGACTAAATCCTGGCCTGGACCCTGCAGCCACGGACAGGAGCGGGGGCTCCCACTGGGCATTGCAGCGTCGTCTGCTCAGTGGCCATGGGGCCGTGGCCATGCTAGTGCCCCCAGCGCCTGGGCCGTTCCCACTCCCAGCCACCAGTGACTTGTTCTGACTCGCTCCTCGCCGGTGTTAGCACGGGGGGGCTCCCAGCGGGGTTCAGAGACGGGCCTGCCTCGTCCAACAGGGAAGGGCCAAGAACCCCCGGCAGCGGGTGTGGGAATCCTGCCCGCGCAGCTCGCTAAGAGCCGCCTCAAGCCTGAGCCAGGAGGCTCAAGGTTCCCCAGAACAGCTGTAGTGAACTGCACCCCTTCCGGCCAGTCCCTCGTCACGGCCGGTCCCTTCCGGGGTGGGGAGGAGCCTGCTGGTGGCCTTAGAAAGGCCACGTCCAGGCCGGGGGCGTGACCGCCTGGCTGCCTTTCTCCCCAGGTGCTGCTGTTTCTTCAAGAGGAGGAAGAGGAAAACCATCCAGCGCCACAAGTGAGCCGCCAGAGGCAGCCCGGAGCAGTTAGCGCGGGATCGCCCCCCTGCTGGCCACGGACGGAGCTAGGCTCGCTAGCAGATCTGCAAGACCTTCCCGCCCTCTGATTTTGATGGGGGGAGGGAAGAGCCCTCGTGACTTCACCGCCTGGTGCCACGTGTGGATGGGGCGCGGGGGAGGGAGGTTCTCAAACTGCTTTGCTTTTCCTCCTCCACCACCACATCCACCCAGTGGTCGTTTACTGAAACCAAGTCCGACTTTGCTGGCGTTCCTATGCCCGTCTGGCGCGCAGTCCACGGAGAGCATTAAGCTACTTACAAAAGGAAACCAACCAACCCAACCCACGACGTGAATTTCTTTTGATTCTATTAAATAGTTGGAAAACGGGGATCAACTCTACAGACTCGAAAACCGCTGCCATGGGAGACGCCGAAGCCAATTTCAGGAGCGGTGGGCGCTGGAGATTTTTTTTTCCCTGTCGCTTCTTTGTCTCTGAAGTTAATTTAAGTCTGGGGGCGGAGGGCGGAGTTGTCAGTCTTTGACCGTCATCCTTTTAGTGTTAAAAATTCTGCTTTTCTTTTAAAGATTGTGTTGTCCCTGTAAGCTCCCCTCCTCGTTTGGTTCCAGCCCTTTCGACCGCTGCGTTAGCCGAGGCTCTGGTACAGGGAGGAGTGGCTGGGGGGCCTCGTTTACACTTTCGTTTTACGATGCACTTTTGCTAGCAATACAAGTGATGTTTGGTCTTGAAATTAACAGTTTAGTAATTAACTGGGGAGGGAGAGGGGAGGGGAGCCAAATGTAGGGTCTCAGGAATGGCTGGAAGCTTTACCAGGGCCCCAGCGCCAGGCCCTCAGCCATTTGAAATGGGTAACCTGCCCTGGGGGCACCTGGCCAAGACCAAAGGGAAACTCGAGGGGATGTGGATGGGCAAGGTAGAAAACTGATGTCTTAATGGTCCCTGCAGTGAGCCATGGGCTGGGGATGGATTCCTGGCACCCAGGATGTTGTTACTAAGCATTGGGGGAGCTGAGTCCTGCAGCTGCTCCTGGCTGAGTTCACTCAACTCACTTTTGGGGAAGCTACTTAACTGGCCTCTTTAAAAAGCCTTTCCCATAGGGCAGGCCCCCAGCCCAGCCAGTGAACCGATAGTCTGAGCACCAGCGCCTCCCGGGGCCAAAGAGCCCCTAACCTCACAGCGGTAGGGCGAGGAAGCCAGCTGTGTTCAGCTCCTTGGGCTTCCGCCTCTGGACCGGGCAGTGTGGGCATGGGCCTGCGCTGTAGCTTGCAGGGACATAGCAGCCCCCACGGGGACAGACCTGGCTCCGCCCTTCAGTCCTGCTGCTGCCTCTCCTGGTGGGAGGCTCCTGCAGGGGAAGGGCTGGAGGAAACCCTAAACCCACCTCCCTGCTCGGTTGCCAATCTGCTCCCCAGCTGCAGCTGGAGGTTGGCCCAGTCGGCTCCTCCAACAATCAGAGGCCCCTGTGCTTACACCGGAGCTGAGCTTGGGCCGTTCCTAAGCGTGGATGGGTTTTAAAGCTCTCCCCGCACACCCCCCCCACCCTTCTTTAACAGTCACACGAGACACAACAGCCGACCTGCGTGCAGTGTGGAACGACAGTGCCTGGGCGGCCGGCTGTGCGTACTGATGGCAACATTTGCCTGCGGGGTTGCTTTCTTACCATGGGGGGGGGGTGCTCTGTAATTATGACACTTGTAATGTTGGAGCTGTGGGAGCTGCTGTGAGGTGGTGCAGGAGGAAGTCATGGCTGAGGGGGGGCATGTGGGAGGCCCTCCAGCAGCCCCAGGTGCTAGGCCCGTCCTGCCCACGGAACAGGGACTGTGCTGACTCACTGGCCTGCTGCTAGGAGCCGGGGCTGGAGCCCCGCGTCTGTTGCTGCCGCACACGTTGGGCTGGGGCTGGGCTGTGACTAGCCCCCAGCAGGAGCCTTAGGCGAGGGCCCACAGGCCTGGGGATCTGGGGGGCCAGTATTGGCCTCGACCCTTCGCATTCCTGCTGCAACGGAGCAGCTGCCACTCATCAAGCCAAATTCATTCATTTCCATCACCCCCAACTCATTCAACAGGCTTAAGCCAGTTGCGGTGGCCGCCTCCTTCCCCGGCATCCACCCAAGCTGGAATATCCGGGCCCATTCAGAGCCCTTAGGGGCCGCCCCTCAGACACTGCCACCTGGTCTCCTGGGCTGCAGTTTGACTTCAGGGCAGCGCCTCTGCCCTGCTGAGGAGAAGCCAGGGGCAGGGAGCTAGGCAGGGAGGGCCCAGCCCGCTGCTAGGGAGCACTGGGGTCTTGACAACTCAATGAATTCCACCAGATCCGGCTGGCTGTACGGGCTGTAGTTATGTGCAATGTTTGACCTTGTTTCCCAAACAATGCAAATGAAACCGCCTTAAATCTTCACTGGAACTGTACATCCAGTCCCTGACGGTGTAAAATAAACGTATGTATGGGAGCGAGTGGCCTGCCCTTCACCACATCTCGTCAGACACGCCTACCGCAGGCTCGACAGGAAATAAAAAGGGAAAGCCAAGGGAATTTGCCCAAATCTGTCTTCTGAATCTCTGTTGCTGGCAGGTGTAGGGCTCAGGCCCGGGTTTGGCAGCGCGGGAGGGGCAGCGCGACACTATTCACATTACAGCACCGAATCCATACTTGTGTAGTTCCAAAGCAGAAGGGGGGGGGTTGTTCCCTTGCGAGTTTAGTTATGGCTTTAAAAACAAGTGTACAGAACCGGTATTTACATTTCTCTGATGCTTCCTTGAAGCCATAGAACTTAGGGGCTTTTTTTAAAAAATAAAGATTTAAAAAATCCAACTCCCCCCCAGTTTCCATCAGGATTTATTGGGGGGGGGGTAAGGGGCAGCTTGAGGGGGGGCTATTAACTGCTCACAACACTGTGTAACACACTCCAGCCCAGGGGTATTGGTCTCATGCCCACAGCTGGAACCCAAGCCCAGGGTTCCAGATGGAATGAGAGGTGCCAAGTAGTTCAGAGCTCATGCTGCTCAGAGCCTGGCTCCCCCTGGGGCGGGAGCTAGAGAGATTTTGGGGGGCGGGGGGGTGCACGCGAGGTGCTGACTTGTCACAAACTCAAAAGCTTTCACACAAACTTCCTCCTCCAGGTGCAGCAACGCTACAGGGCGGGCACTTGCCTGGCTCAGACAGTGGCTGGCTGGAAGGTGGCTTCCACCTGGAGCACAGGGGAGCTGCCACCACCACCACGGCACCAGCTTCACATTCTCCTCGCTGAACAGACACAAGGGCTGGTTGCAGGTTGATGAGGATGCTGCTGCTCAAGGGAAGCTTTATTATAGCGTAGGCTGGGCGGTGGCCCATGCCCAAAGAGGGGGATGCCAGCTTAAAGAACAGCCCCAGGAGGTGCTCCAGGCAGCAGGCACGGGAGATGGGGCAGGCTGCTGTCTCACCTTGCTAGAGCAAAGGTCAATTGCCACAGATGCTGCTATGTGCCATCTTTCACTAAGCACTTTCCTCTTTGAGGTAGACTCACACCACTAATCTCAAGGGAAACAAAGGAAAATACACTTGTAGCAGGGTTGAACTTTTACACTAATTTACACAGCAGTTGAAAGCATCCAGGGAAGACAAATTAAGGACCCTGCCAGTACCAAATAGCTCCAGCCTCTTCCCACAGTGATTAAAGAGAATCCTGTAAGTTGTCACTGGCTGTTTTGCCATCTGCTCTCTTCCAAGCATGAAGAAACTTTGGATTAAAGACCACCTCACTGTCTTTATTGATTTCCTATTTACAAATCACAAAGCTGGCAAAAAGCAGAATGTGAACACAATGAGCTTTTGATACATTCATCAAGATAGCACTAGAGTCTAGATATTCCCGGCCCTGTTTGAGGTGACATGATACAATAGAAACTTCTCATACTTCTGGAGACAGGCATGTTCCACGATGAATTACATTCATACTATCTACAAAAGCCAGAATTGCATCAAACTGCATAAAGCCAGAACAAAAATTGCTCAAATTTTTGGGCAGGGTTTTGCTTTTTTAAACATTTGTCAGCGAAACAGTCTTTTAAAGCAACCGGCCCTATGGTCAAAAGCAAGATGGGAGGAGGCTCTGACACTAGCAATATTCAAACAGAAGCCTTAAAGGAAAAAGCCACCAGGGAGATCTACACCTCGGCCTCTTCGGTTAAAAGATCGTCAGACTAAATGAGATCTGGGGTGCAGATTTGCTTCTTTCAGAGTCCAATAATTTCTGCTATTGCCATTTATATGCAGAAGGGAGCGTCGTATCCACAGCAAAGAGTTTACACCGAAGGTGGGCAGTAGGCAAAGCCCCAAACCCTGATGCGAGCATTCCCACCACCTTTGACAAGGAGAGGTGAAAACCGGGAGCGCAGACACAGGCGGGTCAGCTATGTACATTCCAAGAGAAGGCAATTTCCTCTCAGGAAGGGAGCCTCTCCATCCACTGTTCATCCGTTTCAGAATGTGGTTTTGCATTGCACAGAATCAGGTTCAATGACTAGAGCAGTGGACCCATAACTTGTAGTACTGGCCATATTTGAAAACTTCCTACCCAGAAGCAGGCTAACGACATCTCTCACCCTCCTCCTAAGGCAGGCAGCACACGGACAACAGTATCTAACAGCTACACGGATTATTTCTAGGTGACCTTTGTTGCCATCTGGCTGGTGGAAAGTTATCCAGCCAGCCACAGATCCGGTCACTCTGGCAGCCCAGGGGAGGAGGTGGGGTAAGGCTGGGATACCATTTCCCAACAGGTAACAGGCACCAAGTCATCCACTCCAGCAGAGCTGTGAAGAGGGAGGCTGCTATCACAAATGTAACAAGGGAAGCCCCGGCACAGGACAGTGTTTGGAGCAGTGGAGCGCTACACAATGGCTTTTTAATGAACCTCAACTTACCAGAGACGACACCACCATGCACTAAGCAATTCCACACATGCCGCTGAATGGCCTGGCCACCTCTGCTGACGAGGGCCACCTTTATTTCAAGCACCCTCCTCTGCAGAGTGCCGGAAGTAAACTCCCCCCCGCCACCCTGTCTCTGCTAGTCAAGGCAAGGGTGGGACCATTCAGGCAGTTACAAAGTCACACGGCTACTTCCCATTAAAGCAACACGTCATGCTGAGCTGAAAACCCGTGATTATGGTGAAAGGCAACCTGCTCTGAACAGAGCCGGGGAGGAGGTTGCCATAAACCACCCCAAAGTCGGCAGCTCGGAGTCCTCAGGAAGCGCTGCACCGCGAGAACGTCTGTCCAAACAGCCAGCGCCAGGGCTCCAGCCGGGCGGGACAGCGAAATGGACATGGAGAAGCAGGAAAATGTCAGTGGTTTTCTAGATTGTTTCATCCACCCCTCCCCCTCTGCCGATCCTTAAGTGGCGGCACACGGACACCAAACCCTTTCCCCTTTTGCAGCGGGGCTCCAACAGCGCGGACAGCTGGAGAGGCAAAGGAAACCAGAGCGCAGAAGAGCAGGAGCAACACGCCTCGGAACACGGGCGCCAGCTGAGGCACGTTGTGAGGTAGAAGCAACCGAGCTCAAGCGCTGCTACCTCCGAGTGGCAGGGATCCAAGGAGCCTGGCGGCTCCCAGCGTGGAGTCCCTGCAGCTCCCAGCGTGGAGTCCCTGCGGCTAAGCCCAGCGCAGCCTGGCTGGACCAGCCCCCGTCTGTGTAAGTGTGACACGGAAAACGTTGCAAAAGCCCCCCCAGGACCGAGCAGGGAGCCTGCCTGTGGGGGCCAAGGCGCTCGGCTCCAGACAGGGCCCGGCCCCAGGGGAGTTCTGCTGCTTTGCACTCACTGTCCCTCTTAAAGGATTGTCTCAAATTGGCCAAAAGAGCAGGCCGCAAGCGCAGGCGGGTCTCTGCAGAGCTGCTCCCTCTGGCTGGAGCGCTGGATCAGGAACACACCCTTGCCTTGAACTTCTGGAACCTGCAAAGGTATGTCCAGCATGGCAGGCAGGCTCTGGTTAACCCGCGCCGCTTTGGCCGTACCGCTGAATCAGCCTGGCAAAGCCTCATCCCAGCACCACGAAGGGCAGAGGACGAAGAAAAAAGTTCATGTGAGCCTGGGATTATTTTTTTTTCTTTCCCTCCAGGATTGTCACCTAGTGGAGCCACCTGGTTCCAGGCTTCTAACTGACGGAAAAGCATCGACATTCGTTACAATGAAACCCAGGACAGCAGATGGGACTATCGGGAGAGGGGAGAGTTACTAGCCACAGGCAACCTACAAATGATACCGGAAACCCAGCTAGTCTGTATGAGGTGGCGGCAGCAGCAGCAGCATCACTAGCACACGGCAAAACATGGGCTTTCAAACGACTTTACTGAGACCTTTGGCTAGAGCGGCTCCCCTGGCCTGGCTCAACTCAGCCAGAAACTTCCTTGGGAAGGGCACGGGAGGGAGCGGGGGACAAAAGTTCATCCGGCTCAGCTGACTCCAACAGCTGCACTATGTGTAGAAGATAATCTCTGGGATCTGTCCGTCCTCCACAGACGTGCCGTTGTTATTGCCGGCCGCGTAGCAGAAAGTGAAGCAAGTTTTGGCTCCCGTTGTTGGCGATTCATGGATCACTTTGCGCAGCCCTTTGGTTCCATAGTGAGAATCTGGACCCTGCGTTCGTAACAGAAAACGGGGGAGCCAGTTAGGAAGGCCGGGAATGAGCCAGACCCAGCGCAACCAGGTTTTTACAGCGGCGCAATCACATTGCTGAGTGACAAACCCAGCAACGAGCATCCCGACAACTCTGGATCTTCAGCATCTCAGGACATTCAGCAGCTCCCAGCTACTAAATCGCAAGGATTTTAACCTTCCCCCCCGCAAGCAGCTGTTTTCTGCAGCCCAGGGGTTTTACACTCCCTTGCTGGGAACTCTGGCTTGGTTTTCAAAGGGGCCGGCTCAAAGCAGCCAGGCACAGACCACCGCCCTTAATTTCCCCATGCACTGGAGAGCTCCTGGCGCTCATTTTAGTCACTAGCACTCTGCTCCCAACCCCACCCCTCTCTCTCCATCTTCCCTCCCGTGCATCACATGCAGCTCTTCCGACATCCTTGATTGTCTCCCCCTCCTCTATGGGAAGTCTCATCACTCCTTCCTCTGCCTCCCCACAGGCTTCCCAGCCAGAGCGAGGAAACGGTGGCTCGGCTGAAGGGCACTCAGAAGCAGAGACAGAGCAAGACCCTTCTGTGGAATGTTGCTCAGAACCGGGGTCACAGGTCAAGTCTTGCAAGACGTTCCAAGTGGCGTGACAAATGCGCATGACCCCGGTATTCTCATGTGGACGAGATCTCCCCCAAGCGCTGCGCTGCCCGTACCGGCAGTCAGTCACTGGTCAACGTCCCCCTGTCAAATCATGTCGGGCAACACCCCATTTTTCGTCACCCACCCGGCTACTGGCCCATTATAACCACACTGAATGTGTCTCGTCTGAAGCCCATTGGGCCATGGCTGCATGGCTACATTTACATTGCTGCATCCCCACTGCTCTAGCGTAAGCCCAGACACTCCCCCCGGGGTCTGCAGTATGGATGCACACAAGGACAGCCCCGCACAAAAAGAAGGATCTCGGATTGAGCGCTAGTTGCACCCCAGTATTCCTAGCACGCAGACAATAAAGACTTTGCATGCAACCATTTTCCAACCCCCCCACGCTCAGTGCTGTACACACACAGGAAGAGCTTCCTTCTTAGGAACTGACAGCTACAAGCAGGTAACTGAAGAGTTTTAACGAGTCTTTCACGAGCTCTAAGACAGGATGAAGGTCCCATTCCCACTCCAAAACCTGCTGCGTTTGAACTCCAGCACGGGGCCACCGGTGCATCATTCAACCCACCTAACGACATTATCCGTCCGGAGCAGCTGCACACCCACACTGCTTGCTTAGGGGAGCAAGTGACCAACTAGCAACAGATTCCCAAAGCCAAGGCTCCCTACGCTGGCCAGCATTCATGCAACCAGCCCCATCAGCTTGTCTAGTAAACATTTACCAACCAAAACCAACTCCCTGAACGTTAACCCCTGAAGGGCCACGTGCATATTGGTGAACAAATACATGTGCAATTTCAGATCTCCTGGAGGTCTCCAAGCAGGAGCAGCGCTACCTCCCCCGAGACCAGCAATCCCGTTCATTCTCCCCCCACGTGCATCCTGACGACTGAGCCCCACGATGGTACCTTTAGTGTCGCACACGCTGTGTAGCTGACGTTGGGTAAAATCTCGACAGGCTCTTTAAACATGACCCGGAAAGTGCTGGAGGACCCATCGCAGCTGAACCCGGTGTCGTTTTGACCCAGTACTGTGTTGCTGTCCGTGTGGATGATCTGGAAGAAGGGTGAGAAAGTAAACAGCCCTGTAATCGGCCTATTGAAAAGGGTGGATTCATTTCGTGACTCCTCTCTAGACTGCACGTTGGGCCTTCTAGTGGGGAGCTTCGTTAGCTAAACGCCTTGCTGGCCTGGGGAACACGGATCAGGCAGCTTCCTCCTTGGCTGCGTTAAGTCTGCCAGCGCCACCACTCGGACTCTTTGCACTTCAGTTGCGCGTTGCTAAGCACGTCAGCAGAGTCAGTCCAGGGAGACACAAGGCAAAGATTCCGAAGGGGAGTTTCCCTGCACCGCTGCCTGGCAGACAGGAGCAGCCCGAATGCCTTTCCCACACCACGATCGCGGGCCTTTGGCGAGAGCCAAGCTCGTGGTTATCGAATGAGCGTGAACTCGTGGGCAGGGCCAAGGGCACTTGACAAGCTTTGGTTCTTTTCTCTCTGCGAGGCCTGTCAATCAGTCACTGGGCTAAGGGACTTCGGGAGGCAGCTGAATCTATGGAGGTGCTACCTAGGCCACACTGGACTGCTGGGTCCAGTTCAAACACTGATTTGGGTCTACACAGTCTCAAGGTTTGGATCCCAGCAATCTGAGGCCTCTCCCTTTATACTGCAACTTGATAGAGGATTTCGGTGGGGGTATTCCTGCTTCGGGCTCTACTGCGGACTGTGCACAAGGCAAACGCTTTCTTCGCTGTGCGGAGTCTCCACCTGCGTAACACGGGCTTGTTGTGGCCTGGGTGTTGGGAGTATCTCCGGGCTTTCAAAGGGGCCGCTGGACGGGGGGGCGGGCTAAGGACTCTCCGGCCGCACACTGGCGGCACGCCCGCGGACGGTTCCCTAGCTAGTAACAGTGCCCTGCAGGAGAGCAGTGCGGCTGGCCCCAACACTAAGGAGCCGATCTCTACTCAGAAGGCGACTCATCAGGCTGACCAGCGGTGCCGGAGCCCAGTGCCGAGCCCAAGATGGACACGGGGCCAACGCCGCAGGCTTCCCCGCGGACGACAGTGACAGGTCCAAGGAAGCAGGCGCTGACAAGGCTGCACCGACACAGCCGGCTCTCCCTGCCGACTGGTACCAAGGGCCCCGCGGCTCCCCGTACCAAGGGACGCCAAAAGGCTCAGCTGCTCTCTCAGCGGCCAAACACTGCCTGCAGCCAGGGCTGGGACGCTCTCAGGATAGTGCCCCAGGCAGAGAAGTTGCTCCCCCGGACCCTGGACTCGACAGCAGCTGCCTCAGAGCAGGAGTCAGTGGTGTAAGCGAGCTGGACGCCCAGTGACCCAGGCAGCCCTCAGCCCCAAATAACGAGAAAAAACTCAACTGGGGACTGAGCGCGACAACGTCCACGCGCTGCCCCAGCAGCTCTCAACTCCGCTGCCTGTGGCGTCAGCCTGTGGCAGCAGGGCCGGGGCTCTGCCCCTCCCCAGCTCACACAGTCATTTGTGTTGTCCGGAGGGGGTCGAAGTACAACGGCGTTTGAGAAAAGAACGGTTACTTACCTGTAACTGTTGTTCTTCGAGATGTGTTGCTCATGTCCATTCGAATCAGGTGTGTGCACCGCGTGCACCGCGTCTTCCGGAGCGTTTTCCCTGGCGGTACCCGTAGTGCCGGCAGGGCGCCCCCTGGAGTGGCGCCGCCATGGCGGGGCATAAGTACCCCTGCCGGCGCTCCCCACCTCAGTTCCTTCTTGCCGGACGCTCCGACGAAGGGGAGGTGGGGGGGGAATCGAATGGACATGAGCAACACATCTCGAAGAACAACAGTTACAGGTAAGTAACCGTTCTTTTCTTCTTCGAGTGGTTGCTCATGTCCATTTGAATCAGGTGACTTCCAAGCCAACCCCACTCAGAGGAGGAGGGGTCGGAGCACTAAAAAGGAGATGTCCACAAGAGTTGAACAATCCAACAAATTTATTCAACTAGGTGAACAGCATAAAAAACCGTAGAAGTGCAACAGTACAGGAAATGGCATGTTTACAAAACAGAGCTGAGGACTGCAGCGCCCACGCTTGCATCCTCCCTAGCCTGCTGTTCCAGCGCGTAGTGCACCGTAAAGGTATGGAGTGACAACCATGTGGCTGCCCTGCAGATTTCAGTAGTTGGAACCTGCGACCCAAAAGCTACAGAGGACGCCTGCGCCCCTGGTGGAATGTGCTGTAACCCGGGGCGGGACCTTCCCAGCCAAGGCATAACACTCCCTGATACACCCTGCGACCCAGTTGGACAACCTCTGGGTCGATATGGGGAGCCCTTTCATTCTGTCAGCGACAGCAATAAACAATTGTGTGGATTTGCGAAAGGGTTTAGTCCTATCGATATAAAAAGCTAGTGCACGCCTAGCATCCAGGGAATGTAGCACTTGCTCCTTAGGGGAGGCATGGGGCTTTGGGAAGAACACTGGGAGATAGTTCTCCTGGGACAAATGAAAAGGTGACACCACCTTAGGGAGGAAAGCCGGGTGCGGGCGGAGCCTCACATTATGATCGGAGAACACCAGGTAGGGCGGGTTTACCATTAGAGCCCTCAGCTCAGAGACCCTGTGAGCCTATGTAATGGCCCGCAATGAACGCAACCTTCATGGAGAGGTGCTTCAAGGAACAAGTGGCCAGCGGCTCAAAGGGGGGCGACACAAGTCTAGACAAAACGAGGTTAAGGTCTCACGCGGGGAGAGGGTGGTCTAGCCGAGGGATACAACTTATCCAAACCCTTAAGGAACCTTTTGACCACAGGGTCAGAGAACAGAGAATCTCCTGCCGAACCAACATGGAAGGCGGAGAGAGAAGCCACATGGACTTTGATGGAGGAGGTAGAGAAGCCACTAGACCTAAGTTCAAAAAGGTAGTCCAGAATGGACGGGACCGGTGCACAGGACGGGTGCACTCCCCTTCGGGACGCCCAAGACGAGAAGCGCCGCCACTTGGCAGCGTACGACCGTCTGGTAGATGGTTTTCTACTACTTACAAGCACCATCTGTACCTCCTGAGAACATTCCCTTCCAGGTAGAGTCAACCACGGATAAACCAGGCCATTAGGTGTAGAGACTGGGGATTCGGGTGAACCATGGTCCCCACGTCCCACGGTTGGGTCAAGAGATCCTGGGCTGGCGGGAGCGTTATAGGCTCCTTGGCGAGCATGTCCACCAGTATAGGGAACCAGAATTGTCTGGGCCAGCGGGGGGCTATCAGGACAAGTGTGGACCCGAATGTCCTGGTCAGGACCCTGGGAATTAGGGGAAACGGTGGGAAAGCATAAAGGGTTCCCTCCGGCCATGGCACTGTCATGGCATCCCCCCAGGAGTGTTCCCCGAGCCCCAGCAGGGAGCAATAATTCTGGCACTTGGTATCGCGTGCCGAGGCAAACAGGTCTAGTAGGGGATAGCCCCACCTGCGGAAGACCTGGTGAAGAACAGAGTCCTTGAGAGACCACTCGTGGGCTCCGAAGGACCTGCTCAGAGCATCGGCCAGCAAATTTTTGCACCCCGGTAGGTATTCTGCCTGCAAAGCTATGTTGTGCTGCACACACAGGTCCCAGAGGCGTAGGGCCTCGCGACAGAGGGGAGGCGACAGGGCACCCCCTTGCCTGTTGATGTAAAATACAGCTGCTGTGTTGTCCAGGCGGACTAAAACGGAGCGGCGAGAGAGCTTGGACAGGAAGGTCTCGCACGCTCTCCTGACTGCTCTGAGCTCCCGTACATTTATGTGAAGGGCCCGCTCTGCAGGGGACCAGAGACCCTGGGTCCTGTGGCACCCCAGGTGTGCTCCCCAACCCAGGTCCAAAGCGTCTGTGGCCAGAGTGAGCGAGGGGGGAGGCACGGAGAAGGGGATCCCGCTGCACACCACAGACTCCTGAGTCCACCATTGTAGCAAAAGTATTACCTCCGGGGGCACCGTAAGAACCGTGTCCCAGAGGCCCCTGGATTGGTTGAATGCCCTTGCCAACCAAGCCTGCAGAGTTCTGAGTCTCATCCGAGCATGGCATACCACGTACATGCACGCCGCCATGTGCCCCAGCAACCTTGAGCAGACCTGGGCGGTCGTGATAGGGGACCGAGTCCATTCGGAGACCAGCTCCACTATGGCCAGGAACCTGGCTCTGGGGAGAAACGCCCTCACCAACCTGGCGTCCAAGAGGGCACTCACGAATTCGATGCGCTGAGAGGGGGTCAACGATGACTTTTCCTCGTTCAGCATGAGTCCCAGCCTTACGAAGAGGGCCCTTGTGAGGGACACGTGGGCCTCTACTTGTTCGTAGGAACGACCACGGATTAGCCAGTCATCCAGGTACGGGAACACGTGTACCCCTGATTTGCAGAGGAACGCTGCCACGACTGCCATGCATTTCGTAAAAACCCTGGGTGCTGTAGAAAGGCCAAATGGGAGCACAGTAAACTGGAAATGGCACCGGGAGACAATGAAACCGAGGAACCTCCTGTGGCAGGGTCTTATTGCCACATGGAAGTAAGCATCCCTGAGATCGAGAGTGGCGTACCAGTCTCCTAACTGTAGAACAGGAATGACAGAAGCCAGGGTTACCATTCTGAATTTGGATTTCACAACCGCCTTGTTGAGATCCCTTAGGTCTAATATGGGACAGACACCGCCCTTGGGTTTGGGGACTATGAAATATCGGGAGTAAAAACCCTTGCCCTCCAGGTGCGAAGGAACCCTCTCTACCGCTCCCTTTTGGAGGAGCGCCAGTACCTCCTGGCAGAGGGTGCCTTCGTGAGAGGTGTCCCTGAAAAGGGACAGGGAAGGTGGGTTGGAAGGGGGCGAGCCCAAAAAGGGGATGGTATAGCCACTCCTATGTTCAGAACCCAGGCGTCGTTTGTGATTTTTGCCCAGGCTTGAGCAAACCGGGATAACCTGGCCCCAAACGGGGGGCCAGGGTGGGAGGCTGGTGCGCAACTCTCTGGGAGCCTGTCAAAACTGATGTTTTTGCTGTTGGGAGGGACCTTGGCCAACCCCACGGGGGTTGTCTCCTCTCGGGCGACGCCTACGCCCCCTTGAGGACGATGGACCCGCAGCCGCCCCCGTACCCCCACCGGAAGCACAAGGACGGCGTCTCCAGTAATCCCCACGGGGGATCTGGGACTGCGGTCTCCCCTGCTGTCTGTAGGCAACTGACGACGCTGAGGAGCCAGTGTGTGGATCCCCAAGGATCGAAGGGTAGACCTCGTATCCTTGAGGGTATGGAGCCTCGAGTCCGTATGCTCCGAGAATAACACCTTGCCGTCGAAAGGCAGATCTTGGATAGTAGACTGGACATCAGGAGGTATTCCAGAGACTTGTAGCCATGCACCACGGCGCATAACTACTCCTGATGCCATGGTGCGGGCTGCAGAGTCGACCGCATCGAGGGAAGCCTGGAGAGCTGTACGGGCGATGGCCTTACCCTCAGAGGTCATGAGCAGAAACTCCTGATGGGTCTCGGCAGGGAGCTTATCTTTGAACTTATCCATGGCCTGCCATGTATTAAAAGCGTAACGACTTAGTATCGCTTGTTGGTTAGCGATGCGGAGTTGCACCCCACCAGTGGCGTACACTTTCCGGCCCATTAAGTCAAGGCGCTTGGGCTCCCCTAGCTTTCGGGGACGGCCCCGGCTGGGGGAGTTTTTCCCTTTGGGCCGCTGCCTGGACGACCAAGGACCCAGGGACAGGCTGGGAGTACAAGTGCTCGTGCCCCAACTGGGGAACATAGTAGCGCCTCTCGACACCCTTTAAGGTAGGGGTCAGGGTCGCCGGTGTTTGCCACAGGGCATTGGTAATTTTTTGCCACCGTTTTATTAAGCGGCAAAGCCAAACGGGCGGGCGCGTCATCTGAAAGAATATCAATCATAGGGTCCGTGTCCTCCACGACTGGCTCCACCGGGACACCCAGATTGGAAGCCAGACGCCTGAGCAGCTCCTGATGCGCTCGGGCATCCATAGTAGGCAGCGCCGGTGCAGGATCCGCCAAGGCTTCATCAGGAGACGATGACGACGACTCCTGTATGGGTGCCGGATGGAGCGCAGGAGCCGCATGCGGCACCGGTTGGGCACACGGTACCGCCGGCGGACACGGCTCCGGCACTGAGGCCTGTACCTGTGCTACAGGGTCCGAAGTAGGCGGCCTCTGTGGGGAAGGAGGAGGTCACGACAACGACGCCGATGGTTGCATTCGGCGACCCGAAGCTCCTGACGCCACAGAGGGGGGCACGGGCCCTTGCCACTGGTGGTAAGCCCACAGTGTCCAGAAAGGCCACTGCGGATGAGGCGGCCATGTCTGCTGCACCTGTGAACGGTCACGTCAGTGTCAGGAATGGGATCTGTGGGCCGAAGAGGCTCCCGAGGATCCGGACCTGAGGGATGTCGCATCGGAATCCGACGAATAATCGGAGTCGGGCCACGGAGGCGCCGACGAGGAGTGACCTGTAGCCGACGGAGGAGCAAACCTGGCCATGGACTCAGGCTTGCCCGCATGGGCACGGTGGGGACGTGCCGGTGGCTGCTGCGGTACCGAGGGTTGCGGTACCGGGCGCACCGATGGCTGTTGTGGCACCGGGGGACCCAGTCCCGGTGCCGAAAGTGTTATTGGCGCCGAAAGAGGTACCGGTGGGCCCGGTGCCGGAGGTCCCGGTGCCGGTTGCATCTCCGGTGCGGAGCATGACGGTGCTAAGACGAACCCCGAAGAGGTTGACATCACTGTCAGCTGGGGCACCGGCAAGGTCCACATGGTCGGTGCCAGTGTATGCGACGGTGCCATGACGTGCGTCAGTGCTGAAGAGCCCGGTGCCGACGCGAGAAGGGACAGTCCCGGAAGAGTACTCTGAGCCGGTGTCGAAGATGACAGTGCCGCAGACGTTGCCACAAGGCTAGGGTGGTACGGCACCGGTGCAGCCAAAAGGGGGGCTGGGAGAGAGCCCAACACGGAGGTAGGCCGAACCCAGTCGGGTGCCGAGTAAGGCTTGGGGGCCAGCATCGAGAACGGCATCGATGCCGAGGCAAGCGGTACTGGTCCCACGAGGGACGGTGCCGTCACATAAGTGGCCTGAGCCTGCCAGTCTTGCCGGTGCGGAGGCGAAGCCAGAGACAACACAGCCTCTGGCGAAGGCGACCTTGACCCTTCCGCCTCAACTGACGACGGAGGGGAGGTGGTGAGACTGATAAGGTCCTGCGCCGCCTCAAACGTGTCCGGCGTGGACGGGCGGTGCGGGGGCAATTGCCCTGGACTAGAGCGACGCTCCGCTCGCTTACGGCGCACCGCAGAGGATGTGTGCACCGGTGAGTCGGTACCGCGGTGCAGGTCTGGCATGATTTTTCGAGACGGAGACCTCCCGCAAGCCTTTTTCGACCTCTTCGATGCCGGAGAGTGAGACCGGTGCCGAGTCCTCGACGCCGGGGCCCGGGCCCGGGGCGGAGCATCATGCGTGGACGCCGGTGCACTGTGCACCGCAAGGTGCCCTGCCAGTGCCGGCTGTAAAGCCGTCTCCATGAGGAGGAGTTTTAGGCGAGAAACTCTCTCCCTTTTAGTGCGCGGCTTGAAAGACTTACAGATCTTACAGGCGTCCGTAAGATGGCTCTCACCCAGACACTTTAGACAGCTGTCGTGAGGGTCCCCTTTGGGCATAAACTTCGCACAGACAGCGCACGCCTTGAAGCCTTGTGGCCCTGGCATTCCTCACCCCCGAAGGGGGAGGAAGAACAAAGAATGAAGTAAACACTAACTACCTAACTAAATGAACTATTTACAATGCTAAAAGAAACGGGAACCGTTAACTAATGTAAGAGACACACGCTCCAACAACCGTCACAGGCGGTAAGAAGGAACTGAGGTGGGGGAGCGCCGGCAGAGGTACTTATGCCCCGCCATGGCGGCGCCACTCCAGGGGGCGCCCTGCTGGCGCTACGGGTACCGCTAGGGAAAACGATCCGGAAGACGCAGTGCACACACCTGATTCGAATGGACATGAGCAACCACTCGAAGAAGAACCGCAGAGCGACACCGTTAACCTCCTGCTCACACGCTGCATCTAGAGCGCAGCCTGGAATTCACCTGCGTGGACATGGAGCCCTCGCTCAGGCAAGCCAAGCCACCCCCGGGGCACCCCACGTGGCAAGCAGGAACCGAGGCGCTCTGGAGCCGGGGGCCCTCAGCCTGCATCGCAACCAGGACGGGTGCTGCTTGGCAACCACCGCACACAGGGCGCATGCCCATCAGGAGCAGGATGACGCCTGCAATCACCGGCAGGACCACCCTGTGTGAACGTTTGCTACCTTCCATCTCCCTCCTTCCCTTAGGCACGGACACCTGCTCCCTGAATCTTAGCTTTGTGGCAGGGACTCCTGTCTGACCGTACTTGGACGGCAGCAACGCGCTCCGGGACCAGGCCATGTGGGCCCTGAGGCCACTACCGCAGGTGGAAGCAGCGAACACCAAGGGCTGAGTGCGAGCGTCTGCCCAAGTGCTGTCAGATTGGATGGTTTCGTGAGTACTAAACGCCCAACACAGCAGCACTGAGAACACAAGGATGGAAGCATTTTAAACGCCTTAGCAGAACAAACAAAATATCCCTCCAAGTCCTGGAGTTCCCCCATTAGTCACCCTGCTCAGCTTGACCCGTATTTCCATAAAACATGAACGTGCCTTTGTACAGAAAGGCATTAACAACAGCTGAAGAGTGTGGTGTGTTTCACTGAGCACTGCCGGCAAGGTTTGTATGGCAGCAAATATCGGGCATGTTTAGCACAGGAAAGAGGTGGTTTAATACCTGTATATTGACTTGGTAGTCTGTCGGCCCATGTATTGATCCATACAGTCCAAACCCAACTATAAATATCCTTTTGTTTACTGAGAACCTGTAAGATTTAAAGAGAAGTTAACAGGAGAGAGTCAGCACAAAACCGGCAGGCTGGTCTGTTCAAGTTAAGCAGGATGCATAGCGACCTTAAGTCAAAGTCTGTCTGCACATCTCGGACATGGTGAATTGCTTTGTATTTTCAGTGCTTCTTCTTCAAGCCCTTAGCTCCTTGACAGTTAATGATTTGCACTGAAGGAGAACAGACTTGCATTCTGCTTCCCCAGTACCACCACACACAATTCATGCTGCACCATGGGGACCCGGACTGACCCTACATGGCATGGGATTCGGTGGCTATGTTCACCGTCACAAAGACAGCCTCCAAGATGCAAACAGAGTCCAAGCTGATGCAGGGGTCTGCAGGGATCTGCAGCGAGGTTGAAAATAAAGCCCAGATGAATGAACTGCTCCTATGCACCTCAACATGATGAACACGGAGACTGATGCTTTAAACGTCACCTGATATTTCACACCTGATCGCTGAAGCAGAGTCGTTGAGCTAATGTATGTGCACCTAGTGCTGGGTGGTCTGCAGTGGAGATCACTACCGTCAAGGTGGCAGAGGTAGAGAATAAGGACTGACAGCTCCCCCACAGCCTCACCCCTCTCACCCCAAAGCAGGGAGAGAAAGGAAACACCCTTCCTTCCCCAACTGCCTTCCCAGTGCCAAGAAGCTAAGCTGCTTTTCTCTCCTCCCCGAATCCCAACACTGGATCCCTAAAATCCAACAGCCACTCGGGCGACAGCTGCAACTGCAGCATGTGCACCAAGCACTCCCGTGGCACGTCCAACGCTGATCCGCAAGCAGTAAACACAGCGTCTCTGACACTGTCAATTTCATTTAAAACAAGTGAGACTACGTTAGCCTAAGACGGAGGTGTCAAGAGGTCTCTACATGTTAGACCTCTGCTCTAAACACTTCTCATTAGAACAGCCTCTCCAACACAAGGTTTTACCCTGAGTTAATGATATGGAAACTAAGCCAAACAGATTAAACCACCTTCCGATAGTCACTGCAAGTCACCAGCTCTCGTAGACTCCCAGTGGCTTGCTCTAACCACTACATCACAACGCTTGCAACCAGTAAACTGAACCTTTAATTGAGACTGTCTTCACTGTGCCCATTAAAATGACCTTGCATGAATCTACTGAATGATTAAAGGCTTAGAAAACCTGCAAGGGGCTCTGTCTATTTAACTTAAAGAGCAGATTAAGGAGTGACTTGATAGTCTGCCAAGTATCTACAGGGGGGACAAATATTTAATAATAGGCTCTTCAATCTGGCAGAGAAAGGTTCAGAAAAGGGCAACAAAAATGATTAGGGGTTTGGAACAGGTCTGAGACTTGGACTTTCCATCTTAGAAAAGAGGAGATAAGGGGGGATATGATAGAGATCTAACACATTATGACTGGTATGGAGAAAGTAAATAAGAAAAAGTTATTTACTTGTTCCCCTAATATAAGAAGTAGGGGTCACCAAATGAAATGAATAGGCAGCAGGTTTAAAACAAACAAAAGGAAGTTTTTCTTCATACACAGCATAGTCAACCTGTGGAACTCCTTGCCAGAGGATGTTGTGAAGGTCAGGACTTTTAACAGGGCTCAAAAAAGAGCTAGATACATTCATGGAGGTTAGGTCCATCAGTGGCTATTAGCCAGGATGGGCAGAAATGGTGTCCCTGGACTCTGTTTGTCTGGAAATGGATGACAGGAGAGGGATCACTTGAGGATTACCTGTTGTGTTTCCTCCGTCTGGGGCCCCTGGCATTGGCCACTGTGGGCAGACAGGACACTGGACTAGATGGACCTTTGGTCTGACCCAGTCTGGCCGTTCTTATGTTCTTGTGTCTAACAGCAATAACTGGAAGTTCAGGCCAAACAAATTCAGACTGGAAGTAACGCATACATTGATAACCGGGAGAAATAAACCACTGGAACAATTAACCCAGGGTTGTGATGGATTCTCCATCAGACAAGTTTTAAGTCAAGAGTGCATCTTGTTCCAAAAGACATGCTCTCATTCTGGGGCAGCTCCCAGGCCCGTGCTATACAGGAGATTAGACTAGACCACAATGGCCCCTTTTGTCCCTGGCATCTGTGAATCCACATCACAGAACATTCAATCTACAGAAACTGGCTTGACGCTAGTAGAAGTGCTGGCGTATGATCTTACTGCTCATGACTGGAGTGCAGCAAAAACTAATACAAATTCAGAGCACCGGTGAGCCAACATGTGTCTAGTGACCCAAAACAAAAAGCCATGATTCGGCTACAGCTGAATAAGGCTGCAGACAACATTTAGAGACAGGTCTGATGCTTATTCTAGCAAAAAGATGATTGGATCCTAAGAGGGACGGAGTCATCCATCTGCCGTCCATACTGGGAACCTCAAAGTGCGCTGCTTACCAGGAGCTAGAATTCAGGATGTGACCGAGTGTCTTCCGAGACTGATCAAACCTTTGGACCTTTACCTCTTCCTATTTCTCTATGTAGAAACTAATGATATGGCCAAGAATGACCTTGAGCGGGTTACTGCAGATTATAGAGAGCTGGGAAGGAGGATCAAGGAGTTTGAGGAGCAAGTGGTGTTCTTGTCCATCCCCCCCGTTGAAGGAAAAGGTCCAGACAGGGATCGTCGAATCGTGGAGTAAATGCACAGTTGGTGTTGGAGACAGGGCTTTGGTTTCTTCGACCATGGGATGCTGTTCCGGGCACAAGGATTGCTAGGAAGAGATGAGATCCACCTAAGAGAGGGAGAAGCATGTGTGCGGGCATGCAAACCTAGTAAGGAGGCTTTAAACTAGGTTAATTGGAGGACAGTGACCAAAGCCCTGAGGCAAGAGGGGAAGTGGGATACCAGGAAGGAACACAGGGAGGAAGGTGCAACAGAGGACAACCCCTGATCGGTATGGAGAAGAATGTGGGGCAATCAGCTTGTTAACTAAGGTGTCTGTACACAAATGCAAGAAGCCTGGGGAACAAGCAGGAAGAATTAGAAGCCCTGGCACAGTCAAAGAGCTACGAAGGGATTGGAACAAGAGAGACTTGGTGGGATGACTCGCATAACTGGAGCACTGTCATGGAAGGGTATAAACTGTTCAGGAAGAACAGGTGGGGGAGGAAAGGAGGAGGAGTTGCATTGTATGTAAGAGAGCGGTAGGATTACTCAGAGCTACAGCATATAGCGGGAGAAAAGCCTGTTGAGAGTCTTTGGGTTAAGTTTAGAGGCAGGAGCAATGGGTGATGTTGTGGTTGGTGTCGGCTATAGACCACCGGATCAGGTGGATAAGGTAGACGAGGTTTTCTTTAGCCAACTGCAAGAAGCTTCCAGATCACAGGCCCTGGTTCTCATGGAGGACTTGAATCACCCCAACATCTGCTGGGAGACCAATACAGCAGTACACAGACAATCCAGGAAGTTTTTGGAGAACGTTGGGGATAACTTGCTGGTCCAAGTGCTAAAGGAACCAACCAGGGGCCATGCGCAGCTTGACCTGCTGCTCACAAACAGGAAGGAACTAGTAGGGGAAGTTGCAGTGGGAGGTCTAGGTTGGGTATTAGGACAAACTCTTTCCCTAGGCGGGTGGTGAAGCACTGGGAGGGGTTCCCTAGGGAGGGGGTGGAGTCTCCATCCCTAGAGGTTTTTAAGTCTCGGCTTGACACAGCCCTGGCTGGGATGATTGAGTTGGGTTGGTCCTGCCTTGGGCAGGGGGCTGGACTCAATGACTCCTGAGGTCTCTGCCCACCCTGGGATTCTAAAGCATGTTCACATTAGAAACAAACAGCATTTTAAACTACACAGGTGTGATTAAAGCAGCAAACACTCCCCGGCCCCCTGGCAGCATGGACATAGTTATACAAGCATCAATGAGCTTACACGTGCGAGGGCGCCTACCAGTACAAAGCCACATCCTCACCAACATTTTTACTGGTGTAACATTTCCGTGTGGGCCAGGCCTAGGCCCAGCCCAAGCTCAAGCTCACAAAACATTAAGAGTCAGGAAGCAGAACTCACCTGATCCTGTCGCTAGTCCCGCTGTACCCCCAGCGGCTCTCCACCTGCTGGAAACGGTTGATGCTGCACTCCTTCCCCCTCAGGCAGCAGCGCGGTCTGTCGATGAATTCCACTCGGGGCTTTGGATTGACAGTGAAGTGGAGGAACAGGCTAACCACTTCCCGGTCAGTCAGAATCCCTGACTGGGCAGGCCCTGCAAAGGAGCAGACAGGTCACAGATACCGTCAGCGCTTAATACAAATAAGCACAAACTGCTGCAATGGAAAGCCAATTTCTGCTGAGAACTCAGGCCGATGCTCCACACACCATGTATACAAGGAATTCCACACACATTTCAATTCCCCCAGGCAAGTGAGCCAGCTTCATTGAGAGCCCAACACACTCGGCAGCTGATGCATCTGACCAAGCAGGTTAGACCCACAAAAGCAGATGCCCAAATTAATCTGTCCATCTTTCAGGTGCCACAGGACGCCTCCTTCTCACAGCACACGGAGCCACTTTCGACTTGCACATCAACACACGGACTCTACCATCAGCATCTCGCCTGCCTTGTATAATCAATGCAGAGGTCCACTGAGCCAAGAGGCTGTTCATTTATTCAGCTTGCCTGAATTCTACCAGTCATTTAAGAGAATATCAGCTGCCTGCAGCTAACTTCCCAGCTTCACTCTTTTTGAAATATGTGTGTCTATATTGTATGTGACAATCACAAATTCTACACCCACGTCGTGTAGTACCACTGCTGTGTAAAACCCGAGAAGGAACAAGGTCGTGGGATAAGTACAGCAGGAAGACGCAGATGTTAAAAAGATGCTGTCAGTGTAAAAGCCAGATTAGTGTGGTAACTTTGCCTGAAACCATGTCCATCCCGACAGTTAATGTCACCTACACCCGAGCCCTCCCTGCCAGTGGTGAGATTCCATCCCCACATTTAAAAAATCCATTTCTCTGCCTGTTGCATCTTTTGGAGAAAGAAAGAAAAGGGACGAGAGTTAAACAAAGTGCTACGTAAACTAAAATAACCCTCCTACCTTGTAAGAGTCATCTTAGGCATTCCTTCTAAAGGGACACTCAACTGCAGCTTTTTTTCCCATTAATTAACTGATCAGTTCCAGTTTTTAACCCCCCCTCTTAATCGAGAGACTAATTCCTTGCAGAAATAGCTTTTCTGATCCCATGTTTACAAGAGACTGTCTGAGGAAGAAACAATAATAAAGTTGATCACACACAGAGTTGCTGTCAAATGCATAAACAAAAAATCTTCATCTCTTTTACAGTTAATCTTAAGTGTTATTTGTAACTATGATTATTCACATTCAGTGATTTTCAAATTAACTGTGCCCCTTTAACTAGCCTTGAAAATCAACTCTAAGATGGCACTTGACAAGAGACATATTGTGAGCATTTACAGACACCGAGATCAGCAAAAAAATTACTGTCCACGGATCATGTCTAAACAGATCCAGTGTTGCTGCGATTCCTAGTTCTGGAATGTTCCTAAGGGGATGTGGACGTGCCTGGTCTGCTAGCCAGCCAAAGGCATTTACGTACCGCTCCACTTTCTGTACTAAATGATAAGCTGGTTTTGTTGAAAGCAACAGCTTCCAAAACCCTCCCACCATGTAGACTACCAGTTCCATTTTCCCACCTCCACCGTGACGGACAGAAGAGGCCTTGCTCTGACAACGTTAGTTTAGAGGACAAAGGTAGAAATTGTTAAGATATTTAAAAAGACTGAAAAGGACAAAGAGAACATCTGATGTGCGTGATCTCAAAGCGAGATAGTCAACAGTCAAACAAGCAGTCCCAGAACAGAGATCCTGGCTTTTCCTATAGTTAAACTTCTCACCCTGGAACACCAAAACCTGCAAACCTTGTCAAACTCTGAAGAGGAGGAAAAACCCAGCATCTTCCAGAAAGAAAAGACATAACAGGCAGAAATTGGTAGATTTGTCTGATGAGAATCTTGACACTGTCAAGAGGAAACATGCTTTCTTTAATCACAGGAGAGACTACATCAGATTTGGAACTGATGCAATAATCCTGCACCAAGGCAGAGGTTCAAACACGAGGAACAAACTGCACATTGGGATCTTGGATGTTCAAGTGGAGGAATGCCATGAACTACACACAGTACTCATGCAGGACTAAGTCACTCAGTGAGAACGGACTGGCTCTGACCATCAGACAACGTCCACGTCACGTCTTTGACAGACAGCATGGCAGTTACTACTGACTGAGTTTACCCATCTCTTTAAACGTACATTATACGCTTGCTTGGATATTGTGCTTACCAACTGCATTTCTCTTATTTCACAGGAGTCAAAATTCACTCTTGAGGAATGGAAGCCGCTCCTTCCTTAAAAGTGACCCCTTCAACCCTTCTGTGGACAAGTCCCAGGGCAAAATGGGGGATTGCCAGGGAGAAGTGGCCTGGTACAGGGTGGCAGTGAGCTGGGAGAGGGGGGCCACTAGAGGGAACGATTGCCCCAGGCCACCACTCCCTCCCCCAGGGACGACCCTGCCTGGAGAACCAGAGAAACACAGAGAAGAAATCGCAAGAGAAACCTGGGCAGGTAAGAAAGGACGATTTTTAGTCAGACAGTTTAAACCAAGAGAACCTCTTGTAACTCGCGTGCCGGATGGAGGCTTGGGGACAGTGTTATTTGTGAAATACCTAACACCTCGCTCCCGTCAAGCGAAGGATGAGAAAGCTTCCATTCCAGGTGTCTACTCAGGAGCGCCCATTAGCAAAACGGGGACACCACCACTAGATATTCCTGGTCCTTCTATAGTTCAGAGGAAGCAGAAAAGGGATCGTGTTTCTTTGCAATGAAAGCGTGAACAGCTTACAATGCCCTCTCCATTTGTAGGTCACCTTCAGGAGTAGGATACAATGCCATTTCTACCACATTACATATTAAATGCTAGCACTTTGTCTACTCTTTGAAGGAACAGGAAAATCCTATCGAGATACCATGTTATGGCATTTTTCATACCACTAGGAATAAAGCATCTTGATAAATATGCAGAGTAACAGGTTTTAACTTTTAGAAAACTACTGTTCATAGCTTCCCCATGGGACATTTATAACTGAATTACTGAAAAATGGCGTGATATATTTTAGTGTCCATCAAAAAGCATCTGACCAGTATTAGGAACAGTACAGGATAGTCTCTGAAAAAACATCCTTGACCCTCTATTCAGACTGTGTCTGCCAGAAGCACCATGGTTCAGTTACCTGCTGCAAACTCCTCAATAGTCATCAATGGGAAGCGAATAAGAGAAAGTGCCTTGCCCAGTGCTTTCCGCTTGTTCTCTGGAATCACCTGAAGCTGCTGCCGCTGACACTCTGCCTCCGACCAGCGAACCACTGCATTAAACAAACGCACCTCCCGAATCCCCAAGGTGTCCCGCTCCAGCACCGCAACCAGGGTGTCTGTAAGGCAGGACAGCAACAACTTTAGGCACTAACCAACAAGTCCTGATTTTAAGCGGCCAAAGTTCCCAACGCAGAATCCCCAGGCAAGGAAAGGAGAAGGAATTCAGAACTAGGGGGCTGCTCCTGAAAACTGTATGCCTACAACTGATGAGCAAACCTGCATTCACAAGTGGGCAACACACAGCACCCACAGAGCAGGTACACTGACAGGTGTGCAGTCAAAGGAGTTTCTGGTTACCTACAACTCAAACTTGAATGCAAGCAAGAGCCAAAAAGTTTGAAGGGAAAGTGAATATTTTGACTTCAGTTTAATTTATGAAACGTACCCACAACAATGTCCCTGGACTTAATATTTAACATCTGACACTTGCCTCAAGTCAAGACACTGCCCACTCCTCCCATCCTCCACCGGCCAACAGCAAGAGAAGGGATAGGATTGTAACCTGCCCAAAGTGTCACAGCACTAAGGGAAGTGAATGCCAGAGCCTACTTCTAAGACTTCTGCTGAGAATCCTCCTTTCCTAGATGCTTATGCCCAGGGACGGTCAGTTCCAGCACTTGAGAAATTGCTCCTAGACTGCTAGGGCCAAACCACCAGGAGAAATTGCCAAGAAACTGGTGCAGCCTAAAAATCAAGCTTGCAACAAGAGTGTGTGGAAAGGAAAAAGCTTACCTAAGTCAATGTCGGTGAATCCCTCAGCATTGATGGCATCTGATGTGTTCTTGTCTATGTTCTCTAGACAGAGGCTGGCCAGCTGGGGTTCATCAAAGAGTCTTGCCTGACAATGAAGCATCCATCATTAATGCAAAGAAAAACCTGTCTTCAGTTCCTTATCTGCAGCCAACGGGCTGTGCAACAATATTTTAAAGCATCTTTGCTCCAATTATTGAATTTGCCACTAGTTTGCAAGCCAAGTGAATTCACAAGACAGACAACAGAGCCGAGCCTCTCACAGTTAGTTAAGGAACAGTAACACCACAAATTCTTGAAGAAAACTTGGCCCAAGTTAGCTGAACATATCTTCACTCAACACTTACATCATGTTAGAAAGGGACTTAGAAAGAACGGTTACCTACCTCGTAACTGTTGTTCTTCAAGATGTGTTGCTCATGTCCATTCCATGTAGGTGTGCGCGCAGCGTGCTCACGTCGGAAATTCCTCCCTTAGCAGTACCTGTTGGGCCAGCAGGGAAGCCCCCTGGAGTGGCGCCGGTATACCGGCCAATATATACCCCTGCTGGCCCTCCACCCCTCGGTTCCTTCTTACTGGACTACTGTGAGGAAAGGGAGGAGGGCGGGATTTGGAATGGACACGAGCAACACATCTCGAAGAACAGTTACGAGGTAGGTAACCATCCTTCCTTCAAGTGATTGCTCATGTCCATTCCATGTAGGTGACTCCAAAGCAGAAACCCCAGGAGGCGGGATCAGTTCTAACCTTCCACTGAGTGGAGGACGGCCCTACCCAGGGCAGCATCCTCCCTTGCCTGATGTGTCAGTGCGTAATGGTTAGCGAAGGTGTAGACAGAGGACCACGTGGCGGCCCTGCAGATGTCCAGGATCAGGACCTGAGCCACAAACGCTGCAGAGGAGGCCCGTGCTCTCGTACAGTGGGCCATGAGGGAAGCAGCTGGGACCCCTGCCAGCCCGTAGCATTCCCTAATACATGCCATGATCCAGGAGGAGATTCTTTGCGCAGAGACCAACTGACCCTTCAGCCGCTCCGCAATGGCAATGAAGAGGTGGGGCGACTTGTGGAAGGGGCTTTGTTCTCTCTAAATAAAAGGCTAAGGCCCCCTAACATCCGAAGTGTGTAGCGCCTGCTCTTTACCTGACATATGGGGCTTGGGGTAAAAGACTGGCAGGAAAATGTCCTGAGACACATGGAAGTTTGACACCACCTTAGGCAGGAAGGTGGGGTGGGGGTGTAACTTGACTTTGTCCTTAAAGAAAACTGTATAAGAGGGGTCCGAAGTGAGAGCCCTCAGCTCAGACACGTGCCTGGCTGATGTGATGGCCACCAACAGGATACCTTGTAGGACAGGTGTACTAACGAACATGTCATCCAGGGTTCAAATGGGGTCACATGAGTTTGGACAGGACCAAGTTAAGACCCCACTGGGGAACGGGCTGCCGAACATGCAGATAAAGCCTGTCTAGGCCCTTCAAAAACCTGTTTACCATCGGGTCCACGAAGAGGGTCTTACCCCTGGCACCTGGGTGAAAAGCGGAAATAGCCGCTAGATGGACCTTAATCGAGGAGGAGGAGAACCCTGAAGCCTAAGATTCAGAAGGTAGCCCAGGACTAGAGGGACCGGGGAGTCCATAGGGGGCACCCACCTCTAGGTGGACCAGAGAGAAAACCGCTTCCACTTAGCCAGATAAATAGCCCTAATGGAAGGTTTCCTGCTTCCCAGCAACACCTCCTACACATGGGCCGAACACTGAAGCTCCACCGCTGTCAGCCACAGAGCTTCCACGCCATCAGGTGCAGGGACCACAGGTCCTGATGGCGAAGCCTGTTGGAGTCCTGAGTGATCAGGTCGGGGGCTAGCGGGAGTGCAACCGGCCTGTCGCACAACAGGCTCAGGAGGGTAGAAAACCAGTGCTGCCTGGGCCATGCAAGCGCAATGAGGATCAGGGATGCCCTGAATTTCCGCACCTGCAGGAGCACCCAGCGGATCAGCAGGAATGCAAAAAACAGCCCCTCAGGCCAGGGAATTAGCAGCGCATCTTCCTGAGAGCCCCTTCCCAGACCAACAAGGGAACAGAACCCTGAGCACTTCCTCTTCTGGCGTGTGGCGAACAGGCCCAGAGGGGGAAACCCCACCTGCGGAAGATGTAGGGCCCACTCATGGCCGGAGGAGGACCTGCTCAGCCGGTTGGCCAGGGCGTCCTGGGAGCCCAGGAGATAGGAGGCAAACGGGTGGATACCCGCCCCGATGCAGAGATCCCACAGGCAAAGGGCCTCCCGACACAGGTGAGGAGAGCGGGCCCCACCCTGCCTGTTGATGTACGAAACCACTGATGGGTTGTTGGACAGGATGAGGACGGATTTGCCCAAGCTGGGGGTGGAAGGCCACACAGGCGAGGCGACTGCACCACTCACAGCTCCCTGACATTGAGGTGCAAGGAGAGATCGTCCCTCGACCACATACCTTGCGTCCACGTGTCTCCAAGATGGGCCCCCCAATGCATCCATCACGAGCTGGAGGATCGGTAGCAGCTTGGAGAACGGGACTCCGGCACAGACCTCCTCCTCCCGGGTCCACCAGTCCAGGGAGCGAAGGACGTTGGGGGGAACCATTACCATTCTGTCCCACGCATGAAAGGATGGGTTGTGAGTCCGCACCAGCCACATCTGCAGTGGGAGCACGTGAAGCCTGGCGTGCTGTATTACGTAGGTGCACGCAGCCATTAGGCCCAGAAGGCGCATGCAGGCCCTGGCCGTGGTTATCAGGAACGTCTGTATGTCCCAGACAGCCGACCTGATCACCAAGAAGCAGGATCTGGGAAGGGGGGCCTTGGATGCCATCGAGTCCAGATTGGTACCCACAGACTCCATTACTGGGGTAGGCACCAGGGCCGATTTTGGCACATTCAGAAGCAGACCCAGCTCCTGAAAGAGTTCCTGTGCCAGGGTGATGTGGGCCCGTACCTGGTCGGCAGAGCGCCCCCACAGGAGCCAGTCGTCCAGGTATGGGAATACCTGGACGCCTCGTTTTCTGAGAGCGGCGGCGATGACAGCCAGGCACTTCGTGAAGACCCGGGGGGCCGTGGAAAGCCCAAAGGGGAGGGCCATAAACTGATAGTGGTCCCTGCCCACCATAAAATGGAGGAGCCGACAGTGGGTGGGGCACAACAGAAATATGAAAATACGAGTCTTTTAGACTGAGGGCAGCGTACCAGTCTGCGGGGGATAGTGACGGAACGGTGGAAGCCAGAGTCACCATCTTGAATTTCTTCTTGACGATAAAGGTGTAGAGATCTCAGAGGTTCAGGATGGGACGGAGCCCACCCTTGACTCTGGGGACCAGGAAATATCAGGAATAGAAGCCCCTGCCTTACAACCCTGGGGGAACTGCCTCTGCAGCCCCCAGTGTGAGGAGCTGAAGCTCATGAGACTGGCCCCTGAAGAGGGACGGGGCAGGAGAATGGGAGGAAGGGGGAGAACAGGAGATGACATACCCCCTTCCCACCATTTCCAGGACCCCACAGTCAGAAGTGATAGATTCCCAGGACCAGTGGAAAGGGAATAGACTGTCCCGGAAGGGAAGGGGTGAGGCTGGTAGGCTGTCCTCGGGCGTACCCTCAAAACCCTTGGCAAGGTCCCGACGATTTACTGGGCGGACCCTGACTCTGGTCCTGGGTTGGCCAGGAACAGCGTCTGCCTTTCCTCCCATTGCTGTTCCAGTTATGGTGACAGAAGTCGGGCTGCGTGCCCTGCTGGGAAGACCTAGGGGAGTTCCTGCCCGAGAAGGAGCGCCGCTGGGTAGCCGGGATGTGAATACCCAAGGACTTTAAGGTGGCCCAGGTATCTTTGAGGCCATGCAGACGTTGGTCCGTCGGCTCAGAGAATAAGGAGGGGCCCTCAAAGGGGAGGTCCTATATGGTGTTCTGTAGTTCAGGGGGCACCCCAGACTCCTGCAACCAGAAACTGCAGTGCATGACCAGCCTCGTAGCCGTGGCACGTGCAGCTGCGTCAGCCTCAGAGGGCAGCCTGGAGCGCGGCCCTAGAGATTGCCCTGCCTTCCTCTGAGAGGGCTCTAAACTCAGGCCGAGAGTCCCTGGGGAGTAGCTCAGTGAACTTATCCATGGAGGCCCAGGTGTTATAGGCATAACGAGAGAGCAGAACCTGATGGTTCGCTACGTGAAATTGTAGGCCTCCTGACGCATAGGCCCTCCTGCCTACGAGAGCAAGAGCACATTCCAACGACAGTCAGGGGGGTTACAAGGAACCGAGGGGGTGGAGGGCCAGCAGGGGTATATATCGGCCGGTATACCGGCACCACTCCAGGGGTCTCCCCTGCTGGCCCAACAGGTACTGCTAAGGGAAAAATTTCCGACGACGCATGCACGCTGCGCACACACACCTACATGGAATGGACATGAGCAATCACTCGAAGAAGAGGAGTCCTGTTAACTACACCCTGTTAACTAGAACTTTGCTGTCAGTGTAGACAAGGACAACTTAGGTTCAACATGTCAGCTGACAGCAGGACAAACCCTAGAATCCTAGGGCTGGCAGAGACCTCAGGAGTCATCGAGTCCAACCCCCTGCCCAAAGCAGGATCAACCCCAACTCAGTCATCCCAGCCAGGGCCGTGTCAAGCCAAGACTTAAAAACCTCTAGGGATGGAGATTCCCCGCCGCCCCGCCAGGGAACCCATCCCAGGGCTTCCCTACCCTCCTAGGGAAATAGTTTGTCCTAATACCCAACCTAGACCTCCCCCACTGCAACCTGAGACCATTGCTCCTCGTTCTGCCATCCCTCGCTACTGAGAACAGCCTCTCTCCATCCTCTTTGGAACCCCCCTCCAGATTGTTAAAGACTGCTCTCAAATCCCCCCTCACTATTCTCTTCTGCAGACTAAACAAGCCCAAATCCCTCAGCCTCTCCTCGTAAGTTATGTGCTCTAGCTCCCTAATCCAGGGGTCGGCAACCTTTTCAAACCAAAGAGCCAAACTACATCAAAATGCAGAACAAATGGTCAACAAAGAGATGTATAAGAATGCCCATTGGCATGACTGAAAATATACAACTTAATATCCTTGATAAATGACATGATGATTAATAATAGCACAAATGAAACATTGGACTTACAGACTTTATTTAATGGGACTTCTGCTGCTGCATCTTTTCGCACATTTCTTTAAAGCTTACATCGTAACTGGTCAAATTCAGATTCATGCCACATTCAAGCTACATGATCAGGGCTTGACAAGCGGTGGTGAGCCCTGCTCGCCAGCCGCACAGTTTAGCACGCTGCGCATGCTCAGACCGCACTGCGCATACGCTGATCGCGCTGCGGCGCCGTGCCGGCTTAAAATCTACTCGCCCCAGGCGAGTAGATTGACTAATTTGTCGAGCCCTGTACATGATTATTTGTGTGTTTTAAAATTCTGAATTAATGTTTCGCTTTAATTTAAAGAGTTGCATCTATTTAGGGAATGACAAAAGAGCCCTATTTGGTTCCATACTGAGCGATATTTGGCTCGAGAGCCATAGGTTGCAGACCCCTGTAATCATTTTGGTTGCCCTCCGCTGGACCCTCTCCAATGCGTCCACATCCTTTCTATAGTGGGGGGCCCAGAATTGGACACAATACTCCAGATGTGGCCTCACCAGAGCCGAATAAAGGGGAATAATCACTTCTCTGGATCTGCTGGCAATGCTCCTCCTAATGCAACCTAATATGCCATTAGCCTTCTTGGCTACAAGGGCACACTGTTGACGTATATCCAGCTTTTCATCCACTGTAATCCCCAGGTCCTTTTCTGCAGAACTGCTGCTTAGCCATTCGGTCCCCAGCCTGTAACAATGCTTGGGATTCTTCTTGTTGAACCTCATTATTTTTTTTTTGGCCCAATCCTCCAATTTGTCTAGGTCACTCTGGACCCTATCCCTACCCTCCAGTGTATCTACTTCTCCTCCCTAGCTTAGTGTCATCTGTGAACTTGCTGAGGCTGCAATCCATCCCCTCATCCAAGTCATTAAAGATGTTGAACAAAACCAGCCCTAGATCTGGTACTTGGGGCACTCCACTTGAAACCGACCGCCAACCAGACACTGAACCGTTGATCACTACTGGGTTACATTTAGTTTGAGTCTTTTTTTTAAATCAAGTTAAGAAAGCCCTTCACAAAAGGGCTTCCTTTGCCTGAAAGCATGTGTAATTGGGAATGCTATTTCAGATCGGGGGAAGATAGCACCTGAGTACAATAGGCCAATCTACATTACTGAAGTTTGCACTGTACAACTGCGCTGACACTATGTCAGGTGAAAATGCCACAACGTAGACACAGAGCATTGATGCAAAGTCAAACTGATACAAGTCAAAACAGTAACACACTGAAGCAAGTAGCACTCATGCAAGTTTTGCTTTGTGCCAGTGCACTGTGTCTATGGGGAGGGAAGGAGGGGGGGGAATTGCAGAGGTGTGAATAGATCGATGTACTTACACCATTGTGAATTTCCTTACATTACATGGACTAAGTCTGGCCACATGAGAGTCCTCCTTAGGAGTCTGGATATATACTGAAAGTGGCTCTATGTCCAGCATAAGTGGCACCAAGATCTCCAGACTGAGTGCCAAGGACCGAGCACCAGAGTCCTGGGTCCCTCTGGTGCTGTCTCTTCTATGCCTAGCTTAGGTACCATCAAGGTCTTGGGAGCCATTCAGAACACATGGGAACATGCAGAGGTCGCCCTGACGAATTCTTCCATCCTCCATGCTTTGTCTTTCCTATTTAGACTAAGCTCTCTGATGCATGGATCATCTTACTGAACGTACACAGCTCCCAGCACAGGAGTGCCCCAATGGGCTGGGGGCTCCAGGCACGACCATAACACAAATCATGGCTAAAAAGGTGTTTTGACTTTGGAGCTTACACATGGTCGCACTCAAAGAGCTGCTGGTTCTCTTGGTGCCTCCTGCTTCTGACTTGTGGAGAGGCTCTGACTCAGAACCTAGTACCCTCAGCTTCCAAAGCTGAAACCTCAAGCACATCGGAGAACTGAAATAGGGCAAAATTCCTTGTTTTAATGGTGATCGGGCAAGTTCTTCAGTGGTGAAGCCGCCCAACTAAGTGTGCCAGCCCTTTCAATGATGCACACGAGTGCAGGCCACCATAGGCTTGGAATGTTGACCCTTTGACGTGCTCTAGGTCCTTTAATATTAGACTTACAGGAGACTCGGTGTCTGGAAAGATGCTTTGCACTTCTTCCTTGCTTGGTGGCATTTGCAAGCACATCTGGGACCAGCACATCATGGTCAACTATGAGGCACAAACAATGAAGATAGGTGGCCATCATGGGAGGGTTCAGCTACAGTGAGCGTTATCAAGCCCCTGTTGGTCTAGTTAATTTCACCCAGCCCTTCAATGACCTCCAACAGAATCTGACCAGGAGGGTTATAGATGCAAAGAACCAGAGTTGCCTGAGGATGAGCGGAGCTCCAGAATTATCTGAAACCAGTCTGGAGGGAGACTAGATTTGCAAAGGCATAACTCTGGAGTTCCCATTTCAAACTAGTTGTATTGTGGTAAAAACAGACTTTGAGGTTGGGTCCTAGGCTCAAGGACAGGACTGGACCTTGAGACCAGGAGCTGCAGCTCCACATGCCAGTTTTTCTCAGAAAGGCTGCCAGTGCCAGCCATTCGAAGACTGCTGGGGCATGGAGAATGAATGGAAAGTACAGGTACTAGCGATTACTGTCCCCCACAAAGAATGGAAGACTGACATGAATCACAAGATAGGACGGGTGCTTCAAGTCAGGAGCCAGGAACCAATCTTAAAGAAATGGAAAAAGGAATATCAAAAGCTAATGTGTCCATCAAACTCCAGTAACCCAAGTATTGCTCAGACAATGGATGCTGAGACAATGGATGCAATCCAATATCTTTTGAGACTTTAATACAAGTAAAACCCCTTCTTCCTGTGCTGTAGAGGGACATCTATGACTTCAACGAAAGAAATTACTGGGGGACAACGTTTTATCATTCCCCGAAATTTCAGAAGTCATCCACTGGAGAGCCAAAAGCTCATGACACAAAATCACTGCATGATGAAGTCCAAAAGAAGAATTTTCCTTTTCCCATTCACTGAAAAAATGGGAGACGAGGGGACAGCTGCTGACCAAGCTGAGTGTCTTTAGCAAGTGATATGTAACTAAAAGACATCTCTTCCCAGCTCCTGGGCTTTGAGACCTCAGGCTACTTAGCCCAAATGGCCAAAAGGACCAGAATGCTAAAAATCTTAAGAGAATATGAGTAGTTCATCCCTAGATGAATCCATACATCAGACAAGAGCCAAACACGGGTACAAAATGAGCTGAGATCATCAGGAGCAAAGCATTTCAGAGTGGACATGAGGCCATACCCCAGACAGCGAGGTAGAAGCTAGGAGTCCCTAAGTCCCAGTAATAACCTGACCCGAGTCGGGTAAGGGGAAAATGTTACAACAGGAAGCTCTGACTCAAAGAAGAAAACAGAGACAACCTAGAAGGGCATGAAGAAAGACAGGCCTTATTCATGACCAGCAGCAAGAAGAGAACAGCGAGTGCTGCAAGAGCCTGACACCCAGCAACCAAGCACTGAGACAACATACACCTAAGAACGCATTCCCAAGACGCCAGAAGACAAAGCATTAAGTGCCAGAGATCCCGGAACCAGAGCATCTGACTCAAGAGGTGACCAAAACTTGAAGCACTCCAGGCAAAGCCACTCACACGGTTGACACCAGAGATTCTGGAACCACTGAAGAGCCAGACACTGAAGCTGTAACCAAGATGACCAGGGTGAAGAAGAGCAATGCTGGGAGGCAGAGCTCCTCAAGCACGCAGTGGGCCAGCACGACGCATTGTGGGAAGTCCACTTTCCAACTAAGTGCTAGAGTCAGGAAACAGGATCACAGAGCAAGTTAACAATTCCTGGCATAAAGTCCCCCTGCACAGGACAATCTGGTCAAGTCCCCCAGGGCCAGACTGTCCCCCCAGTTGCTTTGACCACTGCTCCCAACTCAGCAGAGGGAAACTAATGCCAATTCCCCTAGAAGACTGGTGCCATCCATAGCCTAAGGCAGGTTTTCCCACTGTGTGTGTAACCACTGAGGAACCTGCACAGAACAGCAGTCAGGCATGCCCTGCCCTGAAGCAGAACAAGCCAAGTGTGTTTATCCAGAACGTGCAGGGTGCTACTGAAGGAGAGAGATGTTTTGAAACTCCTGGATTTGTCCTCAGCTATGCCTAGAAAGGGCTTTAGTGGCCCAGGAAAGGCTCAGATCCCTAAACAAGAACAAAGTTCCTGATGGGACTAAAAATCAGGCTGAAAATTTTATAAATATTAATTTTTCAGTTATTACAACAAAAAGCTCCCTGTGCAGACAGACTTAACCTTCCCAAAATAAATCAGCAGACAGAATCCACTAAGTGCTGATTTGCTGTCTAAAGCAGTCAGAAATAAAAAACTGATAGCTGGGGCCCCAGCTCAGCCTCACAAGAGGACACTGGCAGGGTCTTGCAGCTTCAACCAGCACCTTATCCAGAAATTCCACATGTGTGTACATCTCCTGTAGTGGAGAGCGGAGCTGGTGCTTGCTGAGGATAAAGGCCACCATCCAGTTACTTGCAACAACAAATAACTGTTCCTCTTACTTACCTCATTTCTTTCCCCAAGGAGAAAAAACATCCTGTGGTATGAAAGGCTGAGCTCTTTGTGTATTCTTCAGAAGTGGGGGAATCCTGGTATTAAAGAAATCCTTCAAAGGGGCCTTCAGATGACTGCCAGTGGGCTCCATACAGTGAATATTTATTCTTGGAGTTGCCCTAAATTTGAACAACCAATACTTTATCGTTTTAGACCATAACACTTGTCAGGTGGATGAAGCCCAGTAAAGTTCTCTTGTTACAGAGCCATTTACTGTTTTCTCATGATCATGGCATTAAGGTACTTTGCACACCTGAAAGGTTCTTTCTGGAATAGTGACAGCAAATAATATAAGCACTTATAATTCATGCTTTAGGACTACATCAGTCTTCATTAATAGGAGACCTCCAGCTAGTCATGCGAGAATTCTGGACTAAAACAATACGCCAAAATGTTTACCAGAGCACAGTCAGCTGTTCCATTTCAAGCCATGCCACCAAAACATCTTTAAAATCCTCGATAAGCTAAAGCTGCTGCATCTGTTAAAAATGACGTGAAATGCACATAGCATCCGAACATACCTGAGTTAAGAGCATGAATGCGTTGTCTGCTCGAAGGTTTTTCTTTAGGAACTCCACGCAGTGGGCTTCGAGAGCAGGGACAGCATATTTTTTAGCTGTGTAAAGTGTTGTCATAACAGTCTCTGGACCAATCTGAACCTCGTCCGAATAAAGAAACCTGGAAGTACGCAAACAAATATCGCTCTGTAAGCCTGCTTTCACCCAGTGGAAGACAGCAGTCAGAGCCAGGACAGAAATCTCCAATGCACAAAGACCAGGATGTATTCGCTCATCACGCTGGAGCCATTTCTTACTTTTTAGTAGCAGCTGATACCTCTCCCCACTCTGCCACCGTGATAAAAAAAGCCCATCGTCACAGCAGGCGGCTAGACTGAAGTAAGGCAGTTCCATGCTCACAGCCTAGCTGTCCTCAGAGGCAGAGAACTCAAACCATGATCCCAGTGTGCAGTGCTGCCACTGGATTGTACATGCCAGCCCTCCTGAAGATACTTCTCTCTGCACGCAGCACTAGTCACAAGAGAGCCACCAAGTTCAGGCTGCTTGGGTAAAAGGGCCACTTATAAAAAAGGCTACTAAATATCCTTGATGGCAGCCATAAAAAGTCTAATTTCTATCCCAGCTCCAACCACTAGCCTGACTTGGGATGTCTTCCGCCTTCCCATCATGAGGAAAGCCAGAGAGCAGATGTCTGCAACTAAACCCTCACTCAAACCCAGAATACATCACTAACCTGACATTTTACTTGCTAGACTCCTCTAAGAATATAAATTTAAAGTATCACGTGACGCAAGGTCCCGGAGAGCCACTTAACATACGTTGAGACTCTTGGCAAAGCACATTGAGAATCTACTAAAAGGTGATGTAGGTACCAAGTATTTGTAGTTAACGCTATCAAGCCACTGGCTTATGTATTTGGTTCCTCTCCCAAACAGCTACCTTTATTATTACAGGGCTATCATCCTTTTCTTGCATGCGAGTATTAAAAAATGCTCAAGCCCCAAAACAAGGCCTGAAGCCAAGGACAATCACCGGGATACATAAAGGGCTTTGAGAAAAGTTCAGGAGTCTGGCTGACTTCACGTATCTACACTGCAAAAAAACAAGAAACATTCAGAACAGCCAATATCCAAATGAAAAGCAGACTGAGGCCACACATCTAAACAAGCAAGAGCCCACTGCGCAATAACAAAAACACTAGCTAGAGAGGACGACTACGATGCGGACACAGTAGACACTGCCGTACTTTGTTTAAAAACGGAACCGTGCAACTGCTAGAACGCCGAGCGACCAACCGCACGGCGACATGCGCTGCGGGCTCTGCAGGATAAAGCTGAAGTAAACTTTATCCTGCAGAGCCCGCCGCAAAGCCTCCCCAGGAGCCTCCACACCCCCGGCACTCCCGGGGACGACGCTTCGCTGCCACAGCAAAGCCACCTTCCCGGTAGCTGCTGGCCCTGCTCCCAGGGAGACTTCGCTGAAGGCTCTGCAGTCTTCTCCGGGCACCTGAACTAAGGCAGGGGTGGGGAACCTAAGGTCCAGATGTGGTCCCCAGCTTGCCTGGATCCAGCCCCCGAGGCTCAGGGCTCCCCACTCAGCTTTGGAGAGCCCATGCTGGTGCTCCAGCCCCCTGCCGCTTCCCTGGGGGGCTGGAGCACACAAATCTACTAGCCTGGGCCTTCCAAGGCTCCGGTGTGAGGGGAATGTGGGGAGCGTCTTTCTCCTCCTCAGTCGGGGGCCACGTCATTGAGGAGGATTTGGGGTGGTTGTTTTTCCCCCCCCTTAGCTTCTCACTTGTGTGAGGTGCCCGACTGATTTTTCTGTGGGTCAGCAGCCCCCGGCCCAAAAAACATTTCCCTGCTTCTGAACTAAGGTATAAAAACCAGAGGCCCATGCTCGGCTTCTCTCCTTCACCCACCTACGCTGCCAGCAACGAGGACACTGAGGAGACTGAAGATTCCAGCGGAGGGACTGGCCTCCATTTCAAGGGTGAAATCTGTGTATTGCAAACTGCAGCATCCAGTGTGGTGAGACAAACGGGCTGCTCTAGTTGCTTCCCACTCTAGTAGGATTTAGAATTTAGACTGTTTATTTTATTTTGGTAACTACTCTTTTTGCCTCTCACTTAATCCCACTTAATCGCTACCTTTTATAGTGAACACACTTGTTTTACTGTTTATCTTTACTAGCAAGTTTGCCCGACATGTTTGGTAAATTTACTTTGGAATTTGCAAAGGCTGGTGTATACCCACTTTCCATTGATGAAGTGGTGAACCAATTAATAAATTAAATAGTATAGTCCCAGGCCCGTACGTGGGGGAGAGGGTGAAGGGTGCAAAAGCACCAACCTCATGATCCCCCAAGTAAGCACGCTCCAGCTGGCCAGGGGAGGGCAGAAGCACTGAGCTGCCTGAGACTCCCTCCCCCACGTTCTGGCCAGTGGGGGGAAGGCTGGGCTGATCTCCCTGCTTACTTGGGGGGACCGTGGGGCTGCATTCACACACTTGCAGTCCACATTTACAACAAAAGCACACACCCCAGAAATACCTGCATACAGGCCTGATTCCTGGGGTACAGTGCTGGGGGGATTTGGCTCTGGTGCCTTTCTCTATGTGATTCATGAGCGGCTATGGGGGCATTCACGCAACCTAGCTGGGTGAAGTTGTGCTGCGTGATAATAGCACCTGGAGGGTTGCCATTGGTCACTAGCAAAGCACTGAGAGGCAGCTCAGGCTGGAGAAAGCTAAGGGGGCACAGTGGTCCCTAGCCCCAGGATGCACCCTGTCACACCTGGAATCTAGCTTCTGGCAGAGACTGGAACTGAACTTTAAGGAGGGCAGAAAGTGCAATCGTGGACATTGGTGAAAAAAATCTTCCTGACCTCATGGCATCCAGGAGGCCTGTGTCAGCACTTGTTCCCAGTTCAAAATCAGCATGAAGACAAGTGCTAAATTCCGAGCAAATTGTTAAACAAAGCACTGAAGTGTCACTGCTGGACCTGCCCATTGTGAGATCAGACCTCCCATCTTTCCCTGGTAAATCGGCCCATTGAGGCAAGAACCCTAGCTTAACGTCAAGTCACCTAGAACGCTGTTGCGCCACACACAGTGTGACTATGTGTCTGAAGAGTCATCACCTTATCCGAGCTTTACTCTTCTCTTCTATAGGTAAAAATGGTGTTTTCTTTTCTGTTATTGGACAGATACCAAGGAAGAGGGTGAATGTTAATTCCAGATCGTCTTTCCTTCAGAGACCATTTCACCGGGTCTTTCACGAACCACACTAAAAACCGCAGGCTTTCAGAAGAGATCAGTGAATAACTTCACAGTTTGACTTTTCTTAAACTCAAGCCCTACTTTAGTTTGCATTTTTTTTTAAATCAAATATTAAAACTAACCGCCAGCTTTGTTTGGCTGAGTATGGATTAAACTTAAACCAATTAAAGGCTCTTAGTTCCACAGGCAGGAAGCACTGTATGTGGGTGGGGAGAGGTCTCCTGGTGCTTTCATTTTAAATCTGATGCATCAGTTGAAAGGGAGTCCTGAGGATTTCTAACCCTTCATTCTGGGGAAATCATTTTTAGCCTTTAAGGCCCTGCTTCCTCTCTGATGTCTTAGCTACAGCAAAAGCACTTTTTCTGAAAAGGGAAACAAAAAAAAATATCTATGTTCCAAAGCTATATATAGGCAGTGTTCCTGACAACCTGAGAGGTGGAAACCGTGTGTCAAAGTGAGAGATGGCAGCAATTAAGTCAGCTACAGAACACAGATTGCCGAAACAAGACACAGTTCACTGTGTGTGTGTAAACTTGATGTTCAGTATTTAATGTTTACCCAGCTATGGAAAAATCTTCATTAGGACATCTGACAGCATTTTGCTTAGATGCCAGTACTTGCACAAGCTCGAGGGCAGGGGTCTCCAACCTTTTCAAGCATGAGATCACTTTTTCAATGTAAGTGCAATCCAAGAGCTACCTCAAACCCAAATACCCTTGCCCACTTCCTCTGTGCCACTTCTCCCGAGGCTCCACCCCTGCTCACTCAATCCTCCTTCCCTCCCTCCTCCATCTTCCTTCACTTTCACCAGGCTGGGGCAGAGGGTTGGGGGCAGGCTCTGGTCTTGGATTAAGGGATCTGGAGTGTGAGAGGGGCTCTGAGCTGAGCTTGGGGCAGGCAGTTAGGGTGGCAGAGGGGGTTCTAGGTGCAGGCTCTGGGAGGGTGTTTGGATGCAGGAGCGCTCGGGGCTTGGGGTGCAGGAGGGGGTCATGGCTGGGCTAGGATTTTGGCATGTGGACTCTGACTGGGCACTGTTTACCTCAAGTGGCTCCTGGGGGGTGGTGCAGTGTGGGGCTAAGGCAGGATCACCCCTGCTCTGGCCCTGCACCACTCCCAAAAGCAGCCAGTAAACTCCCTCCCATGCCCTGTTGTGCCCCCTCTCTGCTTTGTGGAGATAGGATACAGGGTGGGAGAGGGGGTACCTTGACATCAGTGCCCCTCTTCCTCCCCTGCCCTGTACAGCAAGCCGGAGGGCTCCCAAGGGTGAGGAGAGAGAGCTCCAAGGCAAAGGGCAGGAGATGCACAGCAGTAGGGGGAGGGGCAGCTGAAGTGCGGACACTTGGCCAAACCAGTTAGGATCCCCTGTCAGAGGCTCCAAGATCTACTGGCAGATCCCGACCTACTGGTTGGTGACCACTGCTCTAGGGAGATCAGTTTTGCACACAAAATGTGGCCCTTTAAGGAGCACAAAAAGACTCCCGCCGCCTTTACTGAGAGCTGTTATCATGCATCCAAAAACCACAGGAGCTTCCAAGTTTTCTGGCAGCTTTAAAAATGCCACTCAAGCAACAGATTATACACGGGCTTGGAATAATTTGATTTCAATCGTTAGTCTCTGGTAAACGCTAATTTCACTTGACACAGAAATCAACAAAATATAAGCAGCAATTAACATCAGCCTCTCCCACACTAGGAAATGCAGGGAGCCCTCTGCACCCCCACAGGCAATGGGAGGAGCCTCCCTCCTAACTACGGCCTCTTCCCCTTCCTCCCAGTCCTGGCTGGAGGTCTGTCTCCCTTACCAGGACCACGGCCCATCTTGGAGGCACTGACCCTGCCCTTTCATTTGGAAAGGGGTTTCCAGCTGGGTTTGTGTGTAAGTCAAGCAATGTGAAGAGCGTGCTGTGCTGTTCTCCTTTTCTAAAGAGCCCCTAGCATCCAGAGCAAGCCAGTCTACAAACAGGATTTACTTGGCCTGCTCTAAAAAACAATTCAGTATCCATTTAATGATTTCAAGGAAAGGTATGAGTTTTGACAGACAGTAAAATCTTTCAATGCTGAGAAACTGTCCTCTTACACCGGTATAAAGGCATTTATGAGTATAGCTTGTTCCTATCATCATAGTATAACTGTGTCTATACCAGGGAACATACTGTTTCAGCTATATCAGCTTCTAGACCAATACAGTTAGAGGTGTAAACACTAGACAGACATGTCTTTAGTGCAACAGAACCAGCACACATGCAAAGCCACTTGTGTATGTCTTACATAAACAATGGCGGTTTTAAAAAGGTTTATCAAATAGGAAATAAAGGATTTACAAAAAATAGTATCTCAAGAACATATTGCACCAGATAATTAAGATAAAATTATCTGGTACAATAATAATCAATGGTGGGAATAGTAGTGAGAATAAACTACTTAATCCCAATTTTAACCGAAAGATACAATGATTATTTGCATCTGAAATATTCATGTTCACAAAAACCTGTGCCCAGTCAAAAGTGAATTACACTGTACAATAAAAGAGGCTTACTTTAGCAAAGCTAGGAAGGCCGCAGGCTCCACATCAGGCAGTTCAATCTCTGTAGAAGTTGTGGCCATTCCACCATTAAACATTGCATCGAAGACCGCACTGCCCACAGCCAACACAAACCTAACATTTAAAAATAAAAATAACAAATCCTACATTAAACTGTAGAGCACTATTTCTGGGGGGGGGGGAAGGGGGGAAATCCCATTTGAGTTTCGCTCCCCCTGCCCATCCCAAGGGGACAGTTGACAGTACCAATGTAAAATTCTCAGAAGCAATCCACTTCTCTTCTAGGCCTTATCACTACTCTGTATTACCAACACCACCAGGCAAAGTTGCAAACTTTGGTGATCTTTGGAAATCTCCTCTAAGCCCAGTACGCAATGAAAAAACACAAGGGCTTCTATAAATCCAGAGTTTATGCATTTTATAACAGACAATACATGTGCTAATAGAACTGTTTGCCCTTACGTACCACATTACAGTTTTATAACCCCCCGTGAGGTAGGCCCATTGTACAGATTGAGAACTGGAGGTACAAAAAAGGTTAAGTGACTCAAGCCGCTCCACCAAATCACAAGAGCTGGAATCCGCACATAGAAGTATGCCTAAACTAAAAATTAGCCACCAGCCAATGCCAGCTAACGAGGTTTACAGGGCAGGGGCTAAGGGGCTGTTTAACTTGCATGTAATGTTTGGGCTCCACAACCAAACAGACCCTGAGCCCAAGTCAGGTGGCACTGGCCAGCCAGAGATGTCTAATTCCAGGGTAGACATACCTTAAAAGTCCTGACTAACTGCTCTATTCTAAAATACTGGACACACCAAAAGAAGTCTTAACAAGACTGTTTTCCATCTTTTGATCTCCACATTAGCAATGAGACATCAAAAATTATTTTTGATTAAAGCAAATTTAAAAAGAAATGTGCAATTTCCTTCCACGTCAGACAAAGACCCTCTTCCAAGCTTCCTGAAATGTATTCATCTCCACACAACTATCCCACAAAAATCATCAGCCACTGGCTAGCACTGTATCCTGAGAAGAAAGGCCTTTCCTAGTTTTTTTGGGGGGCGGGGGGGGGGAGTGTTGTAGTCTCATTTCTGTAGGAATGTTTATTTCTGATCTCACAAACCCCAGTAAAGATGTTATATCATAAGCCTAGAAAATAGGCAAAATTTCCATGCAAGCATTAAGTAGTATTGGTGGGTACACACAAATCATTTACACCATGGGTTCCCAAACTGGGAGGGCATGAAGAAATTCCAGGGGGGGTGCGAGGCGACCCAGCAGTCTCCCCCTCCCCCGGTCAATCCCCCCCAAGTTTTGCTGCAATTTGTGTTTTTCGGCCCTGGTCAGTTCCCCCCTTTTTTTTTTGCTCAATAAGTTTTGCTTGGGGGGGAGGGGCGACACGCTGGGAGGGTTTCTCAAAAATCAAAAAGGGGTCGTTATGCTGAAAAGTTTGGGAACCACTGATTTACACATTTCCATAAGTTTGCACTGCAATTAACATAAAAAGCCACATTCCCTGCCCTGAAGAACATCAATTTGGAGTACTCTCTCAAAACAACTGAGCCACTAGAGAATCTGTTCCTTACAATTTCCTCATGTAAATGCAAGTCAACCTCATCTGCTGACAGGCTGCTCTAGATAACCAGACATTTAAAAATGAGAGAATCTGGTTGATTAGGAAACATGCACATAGGAAGCGATGGTGCCTGCCATACGCATTAGAGAAGCGAAGTTGTGAAAAATTTACTCCAAAATTTAGACACGAGTTCATCCATTTTTTCCTCAGGGGTTGCAATCTAATCGCCCCTGCATCTCAAATAAAGCGAAGACCACTGAAGCGCACATATTGCATCAAGGTTTTCTTTCCACAGAAGAATCTGGTGAGCCAGCAAAGCTGGTGCTCTGACAGGACTGGAACCACTTTCCAACTATTGTCATAAACGGAACTAGCTGCAAAGTTCTGGAGCCTCTGAGGTTGATGCACGCTCAGTACAGCAACCCCCTCAACCTAGATGGCGGGGCTTCTCTGTAAGACTGAAGGCAGGAGACGCAAGGGTGGGAATTCTGTGTGTGCAGTATCTTTAAAAGCACCCTTTTCCTGCCCAGCAACATTGATAAGATTTCCCCTTTTGTAAAAAAACACAAAATAAAAATACAAATGCACCTTTCAGCAAATTAAACAATTCTTTTGTGCCGAGTACTTCACAGGTTAATAAAATCCTTACAGGCAAACTTGTAACCATGCCAATCAGTAGGCCCTTCTGCCTCAAAACATTCACCTCCCCACCCCGCCCGCCTCCCGGGTCCTCTGCTTCAGCGCCAGACTGGTGGGGAAAGCCCCTACTGGCTCCACTGCCACCCTCCCCACTCCCGAGGAGCCACACAGCCTACCTCCCATCCACACCTGGGATGTGCCACCAGGGCCGGCCTGTGTGCCCCCTCTCTCCCCCGCCCCGCTTGCCAGATGGGCAATGCCAGCTGGAGGCCTGCAACTCTCTCCACCCCCAGACCAGGCAATGCTGGGTAAGTCTTGTAGCACTCTAAAAGCAATAATGTGTACAAGAATGTATTTCACGGAATAATTTTGGAGCCAGATCACAAGCACAAACTGTAAGAGACCCAATTCATTTTTGTACATAAATGTGTCATATGTGGCTGTTGTCAAAAGGGACAAAAGATCCCAACTGTCCTAATCTATCATTACTAATAACCATTTGGCACAATTATCGAGTTCACACCACAAGCAACAATGCATACAAAGTTGGCAGCCAAAACAAAGTGAGGGACTATAGGGCTATGTCTACACTCACGGCTTCTTGCGCAAGAAATATGCAAATGAGGCTAAGCATGGAATATCGCCGAGCCTCATTTGCATACAGCGGTCTACACTGCCCCTTCTTGCGCAAGAAAAACCCTCTTGCGCAATGCCATTATTCCTGAAAATAATCGGCATAACGGCATTGCGCAAGAGGGTTTTTCTTGCGCAAGAAGGGGCAGTGTAGACAGCTGCTTCAGGCGCAAGAGCCTCTTATGCAAAAACGGCAGCTCATTAGGTATGCAAATGAGGCTCGGGCGATATTCCACACTTAGCCTCATTTGCATATTTCTCACGCAAGAAGCCGCAAGTGTAGACATAGCCTAGGAGTTTACTGGAAGAGACAAAAGCTGCATGAAAATGCTTTAGAAAGTGAACTGTAAAGCCTGATTTTTCCCCATAGTAAACATTAAGGGAGGCTGAAAATTTGTGATGCAAGAATCTGATTTTGGGGAACATAACATACCAAAAGCTACGAGATTATGTAAAGAAAGTCACAGAAACTTCATGAAAGGCTAAATTAACGTGTGCATCCATCTGTGAAGTTTCTGGAAGCTTTCATAAATATTTTCCTGGACACAGAATATCTGTACCTCAATTAGGGATGTAACAGTATAGTCAATTAACCGAAAAGCAAAAGCTTATAGGTTAGCGCAATAGACTACACGCATTTCCCTCCCACTCCCCCACCCCAGTGAATTTTTAGCAGGCAGGCCAGCAGCCCGGCTCAGTCCTGGCTTGCACCGGGTCCAGGACCTACCCCTGCTGCGGCTCTGCATTTAAAGTATATTAGGAGCCAGGCAGGCAGGCAGGCAGCCCAGCTCAGTTCCGGCTTGCGCCAGGTCCAGGTGCTCAGACCCTCCTTCCCCAGACAGCTGAAGAAATGTGGCAACAACTAAACACTACTCCATAAATGGAATTTTATTTAGCTGAAGTGTTACATCAAGCCTCCCCAGTAAAACCTCCATTAAAATCCTTTGAGATGCTTCTTTTTAAACAGCCAATCCCAAAAGTTATATTAACTCTGGAACATGTCTATACTATACCTACGCACTACTAAATTCATGGTTCATTTTGATAAATTTCACAATCATAGGAATTTAAAATTTTTAAATTTCATTATTTCAGCTATTTAAATCTGAAATTGCATGGTGTTGTGATTGTACGAGTTGCATGGTTATTGTCAGGGAAGTTGGGGTACTGCTGCTGGAGGCGGGACTACCTTCGAAGCTGGGTAGCCTGAGAGAGCCGGCTGTTGGCCAGGGACCCAGTTCGGAAGGCAGAGCCACAGCCAGCAGCAGCATCGAAATAAGGGTGGCATGCTGTGGTACTGCAACCCTTACTCCTGCACGGCTGCCTGCAGAGCTGGGCCCTCAGTCAGCAGCCACCACTCTCCAGCTGCCCCGCTCTGAAGGCAGCAGCACAGAGGTAAGTAAGAGTGGCATGATAGCATAGCTCCTGGCCGCCTAGCACTGAAGGCAATGCAGAAGGATGGCAAGACTGCAACTCTCCTAAAATAAACTTGTGATCCCCCTTGCCAATCACTTTCGGGTCAAGCCCTCCAAATTCAGAAATACTGAATATGCAATCTTGTGTACTGTAGGATAAAAGCACACAAAAGACCAGATTTCGCCGGGGGGAGGGGGGAGGGGGGGGGGACCAAATTTCATGGTCCATGACTCGTTTTTCACAGCCATGAGTTTGGTAGGTCTCTAACCATAACCACCATCATGCTGGAAGAACTGGACAATCATTAAAAGATGACTCTAGCCTGTGCACAAGAGCTAACTGTGTCTTGCTACAGCCCTCTTCTGCCACGCTTGTAGCAGTTCAGCCTACCTATGTTTCAAGAGGGGACCTGCACCATGACCCCAGTGTTTCAACCTTTAGGCAAGTTGTAAAAGCAAGTGGATCCCTTCAAGATGTTGTAAATGCCACCCCTGGATGTGTGTAATATAGATGAGAATTTTTTTTTTAAGCACCCATGTACATTTACAATATTCTAAAAGTGTTCTAAACTGTCTCCCAGCTGCGGGTAAAATATGGGTCAGCAAAACCCTAACTTTTCCATATTCCCTCCCCAGAAGAAGCACGGGACAGAAAAGTCCGATGGCATAGAATCACAGAACACTAGAACTGGAAGGGACCTCGAGAGATCGAGTCCAGTCCCCTGCTCACACGAGTGCTTATGAGCCAAGAAAATGGATCCCCACCAATATGAGGACCAATGTAGAGTCAGTGGCTACTCACCCCCTACTTCTATAAGAATGCTCTGTTCTGTGACCCATGACAACTTTTAGAACATAACATAAGAATGGCCATACTGGGTCAGACCAAAGGTCCATCCAGCCCAGTATCCTGTCTGCCGACAGTGGCCAATGCCAGGTGTCCCAGGGGGAGTGAACCGAACAGGTAATGATCAAGCGATCTCTCTCCTGCCATCCATCTCCACCCTCTGACAAACAGAAGCTAAAGGACACCATTCCTTACCCAGACTGGCTAATAGCTAGTTCTCTTTTAAACCCTGTTATAGTCCTAGCCGTCACAACCTCCTCAGGCAAGGAGTTCCACAGACTGACTATGCACTGTGAGAAGAAGAACTTCCTTTTGTTTTAAACCTGCTGCCCATTAATTTCATTTGGTGGCCCCTAGTTCTTATATTATGGGAACAAATAAATAACTTTTCCTTATTCACTTTCTCCACACCACTCATAATTTTACAGACCTTTATCATATCCCCCCTTAGTCTCCTCTTTTCCAAGCTGAAGAGTCCTAGTCTCTTCAATCTCTCCTCATATGGGACCCGTTCCAAACCCCTAATCATTTTAGTTGCCCTTCTCTGAACCTTTTCTAATGCCAGTATATCTTTTTTGAGATGAGGAGACCACATCTGTACACAGTATTCAAGATGTGGGCGTACCATCAATTTAAATAAGGGCAATAAGATATTCTCCGTCTTATTCTCTATCCCTTTTTTAATTATTCCTAACATCCTGGTTGCTTTTTTGACTGCCACTGCATGGACGCTTTCAGAGAACTATCCACGATGACTCGAAGATCTCTTTCCTGATTAGTTGTAGCTAAATTAGCCTCCATCATATTGTATGTATAGTTGGGGTTATTTTTTCCAATGTGCATTACTTTACATTTATCCACAATAAATTTCATTTGCCATTTTGTTGCCCAGTCACTTAGTTTGGTGAGATCTTTTTGAAGTTCTTCACAGTCTGCTTTGGTCTTAACTACCTTGAGCAGTTTAGTATCTTCTGCAAACTTTGCCACCTCACTGTTTACCCCTTTCTCCAGATCATTTATGAATAAGTTGAATAGGATTGGTCCTAGGACTGACCCTTGGGGAACACCACTAGTTACCCCTCTGCATTCTGAAAATTTATTCCTACCCTTTGTTTCCTGTTTTTTAACCAGTTCTCAATCCATGTAAGGATCTTCCCTCTTATCCCATGACAACTTAATTTACATAAGAGCCTTTGGTGAGGGGCCTTGTCAAAGGCTTTCTGGAAATCTAAGTACACTATATCTACTGGATCCCCCTTGTCCACATGTTTATTAACCCCTTCAAAGAACTCTAATAGATTAGTAAGACAGGATTTCCCTTTACAGAAACCGTGCTGACTTTTGCCCAACAAATTATGCTCTTCTACGTGTCTGACAATTTTATTCTTTACTATTGTTTCAACTAATTTGCCTGGTACTGACGTTAGACTTACCGGTCTGTAATTGCCGGGATCGCCTCTAGAGCCCTTTTTAAATATTGGCATTACATTAGCTATCTTCCAGTCATTGGGTACAGACGCTGATTTAAAGGATAGGTTACAAACCATAGTTCATAGTTCCGCAATTTCACATTTGAGTTCTTTCAGAACTCCTGGGTGAATGCCATCTGGTCCTGGTGACTTGTTACTATTAAGTTTATCAATTAATTCCAAAATCTCCTCTAATGACACTTCAATCTGTGACAAGTCCTCAGATTTGTCACCCACAAAGGACGGTCAGGTTTGGGAATCTCCCCAACATCCTCAGCAGTGAAGACTGAAGCAAAGAATTCATTTAGTTTCTCCTCAATGACTATCATCTTTAAGTGCTCCTTTTGTACCTGGATCGTCCAGGGGCCGCACTGGTTGTTTAGCAGGCTTCCTGCTTCTGATGTACTTAAAAACATTTTCTTACCTTTTCTGTCACCACTGTTCCATCATGAGTCTGTAACCCACTGAACAGACTCCTGTTCAATGCCCAGTCAACAAAGGGTAACAGCCCCAGCTACAGATCCTGATTCCTCAGCTAAAGCTGAGTGTAGTGACTCAGGCTTTCTGCTCCTGAAGTGCCAATAGGGAGACACAAGACTGTGTGCTCAGTGGGCTATGGGTTCTCCAACCCACAACTGCTTTGCGGCCATTCCAAGCACCCCTTTAAAGGGCAGAGCCCCACTAACACCATGCCACGCAGACCCCACACAGAGACAACTTGGGGGCCTGCGTTCCCAGGCTGATCTGACACCCTAGTGCATCCTGCTCTCTCCACTCCAGCCGCCACAGGCCTGGAAAGCAGCTCTTGGCCCTCTCAAGGGAGGAGGCCCAACTCCTGGGATGTGTCAGTGAGGCCTGGCATGTGGAAGACCTGGGGAGGGCAGGCAGGTGACCACACCACCCAGAGGCATGGCAGAAGGAAGGGCGGCCCTCTCCTGCCTCACCATACCTGCGTCCAGGCTGGGGCCAGGTATCTAGCTACAGGGAGTGCCAGCGCAGCCCCCTGCTATGCAGAGCCTGCAGAGGGGCGGAGGTTGAGGCTCAGCCTGTGGCGCACCTCCAACCGGTGCCCCGGACAGCGAGAGGAGCAGCAAGCCCCATGTGGGGGCCAGCGCGGACGCCTGCTCCACCCCACCTCAGTGGTCCCTACCTGTACACTGGGGTGGTCCACTGCAACCCCCCCTTGTATGCTTTTTGCCTCCTTCCTCTCAGGCTGCCCACCAGTGGGCTGGGATGCTCCCCTATGCCCCCTCCCTGGCACCGTCCCTTGGTCCCCTCCGCCCCACACACACACCCCGGTCCCACTGCTCACCTGAGGGCTGGGATGCTCCACCTCTCCCAGGCCCGGCCACCCCCTCCCCGGGGCCCTACACCCTCCCTACACACTGCCTACCAGTATGCTCCACTGCCTTACTCCCCCAGGCAGCCCAAGAGCCCCGGCCCCCAGTCCCTACACCCCTGCTCACCTGAGGGGGACGCGCCACTGCCCCCAGTCCCTACACCCCACTGCTCACCTGAGGGGGCGCGCCACTGCCCCCAGTCCCTACACCCCTGCTCACCTGAGGGGGCGCGCCACTGCCCCCCAGTCCCTACACCCCCTGCTCACCTGAGGGGACGCGCCACTGCCCCCAGTCCCTACACCCCCGCTCACCTGAGGGCGGACGCGCCACTGCCCCCAGTCCCTACACCCCGCCCGGCCCTCGCCCACCTGTGGGCCGGGATGCGCTGCGAGCCGCGGCCCTTGCCCACCAGGAAGTGCACGTCGCTGAGCACCTCGTTGTTGAAGAGGAAGGCGAAGCGCTCCTGCACCGTGGGCTTGGTGGCCTGCCAGTTGTAGACGGGCTCCCGCGGCAGCGCCCCCGCCCCGCCCGGCGCCGCCCCCCCGGGCCCCGCCGCCCCGGCCGCCGCCGCGGGGTTGCCGGCCCCGCACTGGTTGTAGGTGAGGCCCGGCGGCGCGGCGGGGGCGGCGCTGGGGCAGGCGGCGGCCGCGGCGGCGCCGTTGCCCGGGGGCGGCGGCTGCGGGCCGGAGGAGGAGAGGCCCCGGGGGCCCCCGCCGCTCCCGCCGGCCGCCATCTTGTGCGCAGGAGGCGCGGGCGGGGGAGGGCGGCGCGGCGGCGGCAGGAGCGGCGGGCGGGGGCGGGGGCCGCCGAGGGGGGGGCGCGGCGGCGGCTGCTGAGGCACAAGGCCGGGCAGCAGCGGCGCATGGGGCTCAGCGGCGCCGCCGGGCTGGGGTGCGCGCAGGGGCGGGGCGTGGGGAGTTGGGGGCAAGAGGGCTGGGGGCAGGTGGGAAAAGTCTTCAGGAGGGGGCAGGAGCAATGCGGGGAGGGGTGAGAGGGTGGGGGCAGGAGCAATGCATGAGGGGTGAGGGGCAGGAGCAGTGCGGGAGAGGGGTGAGAGGGGTGGGAGGGCAGGAGCAATGCGGGGAGGCACCGGAGGGGGCAGGAGCAGTGCGGGGAGGGGTGAGAGGGTGGGGGCAGGAGCAGTGCGGGGACGGGTGTGAGAGGGTAGGGGGGCAGGAGCAGTGGGGGAGGGGTGAGAGGGTGGGGGGCAGGAGCAGTGCGGGGCAGGGGTGAGAGGGTGGGGGCAGGAGCTGTGCGGGGAGGGGTATGGCAGGGTCGAGGCCTGTGGGGAGAATGGGGGCTGTGGTGGCCATGAGGAGGGTGGGAGATGGAGGGTGGGGTGCGTGGGGTGCAGGGCATGAGGAGGGTGGGGTATGGGGCAGGAGAAGTGCAGGAGGGGATAGGTCAGGCTTGAGGCCTGCGTGGGGAGTGGGAAGGGAGACGCAGGGCAGGAGGGAGAGGTGTGGGGGACACGAGAGTGGGGAATGGAGAAGGGGGCGTGGAGGCCACGAGGAGATTGGGAGACGGAGGGTAAGGTGTAGGGGGACCTGAGTGTGGGGGAGATGAGGAATGCATGGAGAGGGGTATGTAGGTGTGAGGCCTGTGGGGGGAGCAGTGTGTCAGATGAGACATGCGGGGGGGGAGGGAAGGAATTAGGGGATGGAGGAAGCCGAGCAGTGGGAACCTGAGGAACTTCTTGGTCTTTCCATGTCAGTTACAGATTGTCTTGACTGCATGATTAGCCAGGTAACCCTAATTTAACACCCTTACATCTCACCTGGGTGAGTGGAGGGCTTATGAGGAAGAGGCAGCTTCTTGTGAAGGGTAGGTAGCCTGCTGGGGAAACAGCAACACTTCAGTGGCGGGTGACCTGCAGCCCAAGGGCTGCATGCAACCTATGGGGTTCGGCCTATGGCCTGCAAGACATTTTGTTTACCATTGCCCATGCACAGAGTTGTCAGATTCCCCTGGTTTCTGTCAGCATCGTTTTTTTCCTGCCAGTATTACTAAAATAGAGCAAGGGTGCATGCAGTGAGGTGTGTGCTGATTGCACACGGTGGTGAGTGTGAGAACTATGCACTCTCCCTGCATCTAATTAAGGCACTGCTATGGTTTAATTGGCATACCCTGCAAATTCTAGGTACGCAAGCACTGTTAGCAAAACTACCCTATCCCACAAGACAGTCTTGGTTACAACAGTCTTGCGGTCCACTGAGATGAAGGAGGCTACTCATGTGGCCCACTCACTAGTCTATGTTGCCCATTGCTGCTTCAGTTTATCCCCTGAAGAATAAGCCTGAAGCACCATTCTGTCACCCCTTTGCACTGGTGCAAACCAACCTTTTCCAAAAGCCAGATACCAAAACTTCATAAGCACCTCAAGGCTGTGTTGATTGATTACTGCTCTGCAATCCTTAGGCCAAGGAACTGATGCTCTGTGGCTGATGTACCTGCTCTTTCTCTGTGTTCCTTATCTTCACAGATACTGCTCGCCAATAAGCTGATACTTCATGTGTAACATCTGCCGTGTAGGCATGTGTTTCACGCCAACCTTGCACCTCACCCCATTGTACGCTGCTGCGGCCATGGAGATACTGTGGAAACATGAGTGCCCTGCAAGATAACACAGCAGGATGTGCGTGCTGCCTGGCAGATGAGATAAGAAATTATTTCACAGCCAGCCAATATTCCTTACGTAGAAAATGGCAGGGATGTCAAAAGGAACCTGAAAGGCAGCAGATGGGCAGGTGCAGACAATCTCAAGAGCCCGTATTGGCCCAAACTTGATAGCCATTAAAACAAGGCGATTTTATTTGCCACAAGGAAGGGATTAAAACTCCCTGCTTCTCTCTGTTCCATTGGTGATGTTCTGCCTGTGGATGTACATACATACACATTTCAGAGCAGACTCTTTGTCTTTGGTTCCACCGGTTGAATAACTGCTCAGCCAGGAGGCATATTTTCTTCCCCTTGTTTTTCTGTGGTTTTGACTATTGTTTGCTTAATCCACAATGACACACTGTTTATATTGGTCCAAAGCTCCAACCCCTCTGTGCGTCCCAGCAGTTTCACAGATAAATCACTGCATCAGCTAAGGAATACATCATTAGGGCATTGATCTAGTATCAAAAGCTTACCGACTCATTTGGTAACAAATATATGGAGTCTGCTGTGGCGACGCTGACACTGAACAAAGAAGAATGGAGTGTATATCGGGGAGGTGAAAGTGTAACAGTGTACATGGTTAACCAGTGAGCCTGGGTTCATCAGTTAACCTTAATGGTTAACGCACAGGCTACTGGTATGCACGGAGCCCGTGCGCGCCAGCTCCCAGGGAGTAAATGTGTAACTGCTGAAATTTTCATTGGTTACACATTTACTTAATTAAATGCATTTTAACATCCCTAATCTATATGGACAAATTCTGCGGATGTGTGGCTAAAAATTAGAGCCCAGTTTTGCAAATACAATATATATGTAAAAAAGACAAAGTGGGTGATATAACATATTGGATCAACTTCTGTTGGCAAAACAGACAAGCTTTCAAGCTTACATGGTGCTCTTTAGGGGTGCATCTACACTGCACCGTTTTTCCGGAATAACAGCCGTTATTCGGGAAAAACAATACTAGCATCCACACTGCACTTGTGTTATTTTGACAGAAAGTCGAAATAACAGATGGCTTTTTCCGATGGCGATAAACCTCATTCCATGAGGAATAAGCCCTTTTCCAAAAAAACTTTTTCAGAAGAAGATGTGTGTAGACACTCCACTGCTGCTATGTTGAAATAGCTCCTCACCAGGGCCATTCTAAAGTTATTCCTCCCCAGTGCCTCCTGGGGCTCTAAGTCAAGACAGCGTGTCCACATTAGGGGAGCCTGCCTCAGACTAATTTGGAGGCTTCTCTGTAGTGTGCATGCTCTCTTTTGAAATAAGCTTTTCCGGAAGATATCTGCCAAAAAAGCTTATTCCGAAAGAAGTTTGCAGTGCAGACGTACCCCAGGTCTGGGAAGGATACTAAAGTGTCAGCTAAATACAAGGGTACAAGAGATAAGGCGTTAGCACATCTGGCAAGAGACCATGGAGAAGTGGGCAGTTAATGTATCTACCATCACAGGACAAAGGATTAGTGGGTTACAGATTGTTGTAATGAGCCACTCGTCTAGTATCTTTATTTAAAATTGTGGCACCGTAAAGACTAACATTTATTTGGGAAAAACCGAGTGGTCCTGTAGCACCTTAGAGACTAACAAAAATATATAGATAGAATCATGAGCTTTAGTGGGCACAACCTGCTTCTTCAGAGGAGCGGAGCAAAAAGGAGAAAAACCCCAATTCTATATATTCTATATATTTTTGTTAGTCTCTAAGGTGCTACAGAACCACTTGTGGTTTTTTTAAGTTAACCTGGCTACCTGTCTGAGATTTATTTGGGCGTAAGATTTGGTAGACAAAGACCAACTTCGTCTTGGTCTTTGTCCACCAAATCTTATGCCCAAACAAATCTGTTAGTCTTTAAGGTGCCACAGGACTCCTCGTTGTTTTTGCAGATACAGACTAACATGGTGACCCCTCTGAGACTTATCTTTGTTTAGTCCATGATTTTTGATGTCCAGCAGAGTGATGAATTTAGTATCCCAGGCTTGGCTTTTGAAGAGGTTGTGGATGTTTCCATTGACAACAAGGATCGAAAAGTCAGATATGGAGGGACTGTTCCATGAAAAGCGTTCATCAATAGGAGGGGGGGAACAGGGTGGTGGTGTCTTTTATCGTTATTCTGTGTGAGTTCATTGGCGAGTAGCAATTGTCTGGTTTCACCATGTATTGGATCATTTAGCATGAGGTACACCACACGATAGGCATGTGTAGGGCCCATGCAGCGTAAGAGATGTGTTATTGCAGGTGAGGGTGTTACGCATTTTAGCAGTGGAGATATGGCTCGCATTTATTATTATGTCATGTTGGCCCGTGGGAAGCTTGCTTCTGATGCTGAGGTTGGGGATTGTTTGAAGGCCAGAAGAGGGATCTCGGGAAAGATTTCTTTCATGGTATGTTTCCCATCAAGTATGGATTGCAGTTGTTTAATGATACCCTATATGGGTTCCAGTGTGGGGTGGCAGGTGACAACTAGGGTTGTATGGTAGATGATAAAAGACATTCCCTCACCCACATTGTTCTAATATCCTGAGACCAGCATAGCTGCAACACCATTGTGAACAACTTACACATTATTGACATGCATAGGCCCCACTGATTTAAGGGTGACTGCTCATATGATAACAGTTGTTAATTGCAGGATCAGACCGTATATTCTGCGCTGTGGCATAGAGCAGAATTGGCTTTAATATAGATAATCTCTGTATGGCTTATATTTATTGAGTTTGTTACATTTAATAAATCTGTTGTTGCTTTTTTTGTACTTGGTTGATGACTACTGAGATTTGATTGTCCAAGAAGTTCAATGAATACAAGCATTACTTTTAAGGAACACTATTTTTATTTTAAAAATATATTTTTCATTCTAATAATAACAGCAATGAAGGCTGAAATAAGTTTTAAAACCTCATACATATTTCTGGCTTTTACGCTCTTTGCTCAACACTTTGCAAGGTGGGACATTTTGCTGGATGTGTTGTTTTTGTGCATCTTTGCATAGTTCTATTTACTGTCACAAAACTAGACTCCCACACTGCAGAATGCAACTAGCAATACAAGAAGTGTTCCAACTGCAGCCACATTATGGCTGTGAATGTTTCATGCAGAAGATGAACGTTAGGGGGAGCTGAAGACTGGTGCATGAATTCAAATTGGAATCCTTCCCAAGCGTCTAATTATTGCTTAGGACACAAACACAGCATCACCATTCCTGTGCTTTGCATGTCTTCTCTGTTGTTACGTTCAAAAGATCTCCTTTTGAGTAATGTTCTACAGAGCGATTCTTTTGGTTGTCCCCTTTCAGGCATCCTTCCAGCTACCCAATGGTACGCCTGCCATGGCAAATGTTCTGGCTTCGTTCTTAATACATGCCCCCAAAATAAAAGAGTAGGGACGAGGTGGAAAGCAGGCCATTGGCCCTCCAGGGTTGGGGGTTGAGTGATAGGCCAACAACCTAGACTTGCATAAAAAAACAGTCAATTTACAAGAAGATAAAAAGGCAGTGATTTTTGGTACTTTGTAGGTAGGGGTATTTGCCACGTCAAATCTGAAGGTTGATCCCCTACGCTGCTGTCCATCCTATAGTCCTTACCAAGTGATTATGAAGAAATTCCTCATAGGGGAAGAAAACAGCAAGCAAATGGTCTGGTAGCACCTTATAGACTAACAAAACATGTAGATGGTATCATGAGCTTTCGTGGGCACAGCCCACTGCTACCAGACCATTTGCTTGCTGTTTTTTTCTGTAACAGACTAACTTGGCTACCCCCTGAAGCTCATAGGGGAAAGTTATTCCATAATTGTTCATTTGGGGGTTTCTTGCTCTGAGACATCTGGTACTAAGCAGAGTTGGAGAAAGAGCACTGGACTAGATGGACCATTGGTCAGATCCAGTGGGGAGGGAGAGGGGTCCTATGTTCCTGTGTTCTCATACATGTTGGCAAATTGCTGTGGACACATATGGCACCATTGTAAATAAGAAGAAAAGAAGGGAAGGAGGGACTAAAGCAGGGCTGGGCAAAATAGGGCCCGGGGGCCAGATCCAGCCCACCAAGCCACTGGATCCAGCCCACGGACCACCCTGCCGGGACCCTCAGGAGTGCAGCTGCTGCAGTTTAAAGTGCAGTCCCTATGTTTCTCTGCTCTGCAGGGACGGGGGGAAGGTTCATGTGATCTCCCCACCCCCAATGCTCAGCTCCTATTGGCTAGAAACAACTGGCCAATAACCACTGGCCTCAGCCAGTCTCTTAGCTCCTGTTGGCTGGAAACAGCCAGCCAATTGGAGCTGAGAGATTGGCCTGGGGGGGGCAGGGCAAGCCTTTTCCCCCCACCCTGAGCTGAGAACCACATGGAGGGGACAGCCTGGACAGTATTTTCAAGTGGGCTGGGGCTGCAGCAGGCAGGGAGCCCAGCCTGCCTTGGGGGGTGCTGCAGGCCGGGAGATGCTTAGGTAAGCGCCTCTCAGGCAGAGCCTGCCTCTGGAACCCCTGCCCCTCCCGCGCCCCAACTCCCTCCCACAGGTCACTATCCAAGCCCTCTGTACCCCCCTGCCCCAGGTCACAACCCCCTCCTTCAGCCAAACACCCTTTCAGACCCCACACCATCCCCTGCATCCCAGTTTCTTACCCCATGCGCCCTTCTGTACCTAGCCTCTATCCTAGACCCTGCTGCACAGAAAAGTGAGGCCCTTGACCACTTACCAAAATCTTGGAATGCCCCCCACCCCCAAAAAAAATGATTGCCTAGCCCTGGACTAGTGAAATGCAAAGGGGAGGGGGAAATGAAGAGAAACATTAAATTTTAGAATGAATCAATGTCATTTGAATTGGATTTATGCATATTCAGTCTTGTTTTATTTAGGGATGGCTTTCAAGGGTGTGATTTACTCTGTATAGTTTTTTAGATTTTGCCAGTCCTTTCCGCTTTGATCTTGTTGGGTATGGCCCAGAGAATGCTTTGCAATTTAAATTAGTAAAGAGTGTGACAGCACAACCCAAAGCCCATTACTCAGATGCTTAGAACAATATCACCAGTTCCATGCACTCACACGCAGGGTGCATCTACAAGCACTTTAAACTCAAAATAAGATACTCAATTTGCACCATGGAAATCGTGTATCTTATTTCAAATCTATTTCAAAATAGCTTATTTTGAAATTTGTGAGTCTACACAGCGCAAAATTTCGAAATACAGCACTATTTCAAGCCATTCCTTATCCCTCGTGCAACAAGGTTTACCGGGATGGTGAAATAGCACGCCCGTTATTTCGAAAAATATTTCAAAATAATGGATGGCTTGTGTAGACGCGGGGTAGCTATTTTGGGATACTTCCGGTATCCCAAAACAACCGTGCAGTGTAGACGTACATAGTGAGTTAAGTATACCAAAAATAAGATGGGCTGAAAAAAAAATGAGATTTTTGGAAATAGTAAATGTGGGGTTCTTTTTTATTTGCCTTCTTCATTGTGAGACTTTAGGCTTCATCTTTTCAAGTTTCCTTGAAAAGGAGTTTAAAAACGTGCCTAGTTTTTAAAAAAAAGGATAGCTGAGATTCTCACATCAGCAGAGAACTCCGGGAACTTTGTCTCTAAGAAAAACGTGAACTATTGTTAGACTCTTGTGAGAGGGAATAGAATTCTATAATTAACAGCCCACTCCTCTGCCTCCGACTCATCCAATGACTCTGCCTCACAGAGGAACAGAGACAGAGATGCAGCCGTGTTCGTCTGGTGTAGCTGAAACAAAAGACAGGACTATGTAGCACTTTAAAGACTAACAAGATGGTTTATTAGGTGATGAGCTTTCGTGGGCCAGACCCACTTCCTCAGATCAATATGTGGAAGAAAATCGGCACAACCATATATACCAAAGTGATACAATCAAAAAAATGAACGCATGTGAACTTGACAAATCAAATTTTAGAACAGAGTGGGGGTGAGGGGGGAAGGTTAGTGTCTGTGAGGAAATGACATAGGGGTGATAATAGGGGAAGTTTCTGTGAGGTAATGACATTAGGGGTGATAATTGGGGAAGCTATCTTTGTAATGGGTGAGATAATTAGAGTCTTTACTAACCTTCCCCCCTCACCCCCACTCTGTTCTAAAATTTGATTTGTCAAGTTCACATGCGTTCATTTTTTTGATTGTATCACTTTGGAATATATGGTTGTGCTGATTTTCTTCCACATATTGATCTGAGGAAGTGGGTCTGGTCCACGAAAGCTCATCACCTAATAAACCATCTTGTTAGTCTTTAAAGTGATACATAGTCACAGAGGAACAGTCACTAATGAAGTCTGAAAAATCAGCTGTTTCTCAGGGTATTGCTACACTAGTACTTTTGTCAGTAAAACTTTTGTCAGTCAGGGGTGTGAAAAAAACACCCACCTGACTGACATCAATTAGACTCACAAAAGTGCCAATGTGAACAGCATTAAGTTGGCAGGAGACAGTCTCCTGCCAACATAACAACCATCGTTCATTGGGATTGGTTTGATTATGCTGATATTATGAGTGTTATTTTATGAAGTTAATTTTTATTTTGTATTTCTTTAAAAAGGGATGGGTGAGAGTTTTCCATTTAATTTTTAGTACATTTTTAAAATGGGAATTCCATCAAGTGTATTTTTTTCTTCAACCTTATAAACGCTTAACATTTGCTATGTTTTAACAAAAACAGGGCTATAGTCAGTTTGGTTTCCAGTAACATTTTCTTCTAGTTTTCAAACCTTAAAACAATGATTTAGCTGTTCCACAGTAGCACTACTCCAAATTTCTCTGTTTTATCTCTTTTCTCCAAGGTTTATTGTAGGGATGTGAATAACTAGTTGACTATCCAATAAGCAAATGCTTATCAGATAGTCGATACACTAGTCGACTAGTCGCTCCCCCCCGCCCTTGCTTCCTCTATCAGAAAGAGGCAGCAAGGGGGAGGGAAATAGAAGGGGGTGCTTCAAAGTGGCAGAGCCGCATGGAGCCCAGGGCCAGACCCTGGGCTCCATGCAGCGCTGCTGCTTTGAAACACCACGTGCAGCCCAGGTCCCCGCTGGCCCCGGGCTGTACACAGTGTTTCAAAGTGGCAATGCCACATGGAACCCGGGGTCAGCTTGGGACTCGCATGCTGACCCCCAGACTCCATGCGGCGCTGCCACTTTGAAATTCTGCATGGAACTTGACACCGGGCTCCCTGTGGCGTTTCAAAGTGGCAGCGCCTCATGGAGCCCGGGGTCAGCTGGGGACTCAGCTGACGCTGGGCTTCATGCGGCATTGCCGATTTGAAACACCGGGGGGAGCACAGGGCCAGCGGGGGACTGCTTGAGCCCTGGGGCTGTTGCTACACTTCAAAGGCAGAGGCGCCCTTATCAACTAATCAAATAGTGGATGCAAATTGCATTGACTATTCAATTAGCTGATTAATCTAAATTTAACATCCCTGGTTTATTGAGAAGTGAGCCTATTGCAGGTTCATCCTATTTTTCTTGCTTATCTTGGTTCAGTCTCTTTCAACATGAGTTGAGTTATGTCAGTTTTGAGGACTGTACTTGATTTGGTGATTTTGCCTCTATTTGGTTTTATGAGAAGCAATCCCATTCCAGGCACATCCCGTTTTCCTGGCACAAGCAAACCCTTACGTTGCTTTACATTATGGTAAGAGGACACTGCATACCGAATTTGGTGGTCCTAGCTCTTACCATTTGGGAAGAATTCTTGTTCAAACAGACAAACAAACTCTCCAAAATATATAGTAGTAGATACAAATGCAGCGGGATGAGATATGGATTCAGACCCCAGGCAGAAGGCATACAAGTCTGAACATTTTGCCCCTATTGCTGTAGAGTGAAATTCATCATGGGATAAGGGCCACAGAAGGGCCTAATGCTACAGAACCTGCTGCTGTGCTGCCATTGAAAGCAGAGGGTCAGGGTGGCACACCTCCTGCCGATGGCATTGCTGAGACCCACACCCGATCTTCATAGACACCAAACAGAAGGGATTTGGTCCTTCCATCTGATGATTCTTGTCACCATTTTATCTGAGTGCCTCTCCATTTTATCCTCACAGCCCCCCTGCGAGGCAGGGTAGTGCTACTGTCCCCATTTTACAGATGGAGAAACTGAGGCACAGAGAGGCTACGAGCCAAGGTTAAAAGTTACTTAGGTGCCTAGTGGGATTTTAAAAGTGAGCAGGAAATATTATCCAGGCTAAAATCAATAGTGTCCTCCTTTGTCCTTCTCAAGCACCTTTGTCACAGGATGGCTTGTGAGGGCCAGCTCTGCTGTGTCAGGGCAGGGGAGTGAAATCCAGCCAATTAGAAGGGGCTGGGCTACGCCTGGGCCGATAAAGGGCTTCTAGAGGCCTGGCACAGAGAGAATGATCGGGACAGGGCCCAGGCTGTACCTTGGAAGGACAGCCATGCTGGAGAGGAGTGAACAGCTGTGGCGAGTCGCTAGAGAAGTGGTCACCAACCAGTCAATCGCAAGGCGGTGTTCCCAGCCCCACTTGCTCCCCTTACCCCCAATGAGCAGCCCGCACTGGCACTACAGCCTCCCACAAAAATGGAGCTAGCTCCGGCTTCCTGCGGCGTGGAGGCAAAATCCCGCAGCTCCACGCCAGATCTGGCTTCTCAGGAAGCGCCCGCTGCACCTCCCCTGCCCACAACAGCGGGCGCTTCCTGAGAAGTCAGATCTGGCGCGGAGCCGCGGGATATTGCCCCACACTGCAGGAGGGAAGACAAAAAAGCGCGTGCTCCTCCCCTGCCGACAACAGCGCCTGTGCTTTCTTGTCTTCCCTTCCTTCCCCATGCTCCGGGAGGGGGGTTAAGATGGCGGCGCAGGATCCAGAGTGGCTGGATTTCTTAAAGGAGCCGCACATGTGCGTCTTCCAGCACTGCCTGCCGATCCTGCCCCAGAGATCCTCATCCCTGGAGACCCCCAGGTACCAGCCAAGCTGCCCCTGCCCCCTATTCCCTGGCCAGACCCCCACCAGCACCCTGCCCCCTGGCCAGACCCCCACCAGCACCCTGCTGCTCCTCCCTGGCCAGACACTATCCAGCACCCTGCTCCTTCCCCCTCCCTCCTGGCCAGACACCGCCAGTATCCTACTTTCCACCCAGATTCTGCACCCCATCCCTATCCTACTCACAGGCAGTCCTGTCCTACACACTGGATCCCTCATTTCTGGCCCCACCTCAGAGTGTAGAGGGGCCCTCAAAATCCACAAACCCTGGAATCCAGAAGTTAATGTGGCCTGAGACCTTGAACCGCAGTCCTACCTACCTCCCCCCACCCCCATGGGGCTGGAGGTGTCTCAGTTGTGGCCACATCAGTGAGACTTGGGGTGTTTGGAGGGGTTGTTGGAGTGTGGTCCCCGACTGATTTTTCTGGGGTTCACTGGCCCCTGACCCAAAACAGGTTCCCTGCCCCTCCCATAAAGAAAGACAATGCTGAACTGTTTTGTGTTGGACATAATATTGTATTTAAAAATGAAGCCTGGCCAACATGCCCCCAGTTGGGGCCAGTCCCCCATCTGGCTGCAGCATCATAACACTCCTGCACCACCACCCCCGACCCTGATCCCATCAGACACCGGAACCCCCTGTCCTGAGCCCCTCACATCCCCAAACTCCTGCACTCCCACATTCCAGTCTTGTGCCACAACACTCCTGCACCATCCACAGACCGCAAACCTGTCCCCTGAGCCCCTCATGCACCCAACCCCGCCCTGAGCCCCTCATACACCCAACCGCCCCCGCCTGAGCCCTTCATACATGTGATCCCAAACTCCTGCATTCCCACCTCCGCAAGCCTGCAGCTTGCTCCAGCACCTGTACCCTCCACCTGACCCCAACCCCCTCCAGCCTGGAGTCCCCTTCCTGAGCCAGCATCCCCTTCTCCACATCCTCTTGCACCCAAATTCCCTCCCAGAGCTTGCACCTCTCACCCCTTCCCACACCCAGATCCCGCATTCCCACCCCAGAGCCTGCACCTCCTGTCTCAACCCAGGGAGAGGGCATAAGGGCAGCAAATGATTGGCACATCTATCTTGGTAGCTCCCTTATAGATGCGCCCGGCCCTCAGCTATGGAAGGCTGTGTGGCCTTATGGGCAGAGCCTGAGAGGTGCTGACTGGCTCACACTGGCCACGTTTGGGTCTGGCACCGCAGCTTAAAGCTTAAACTTCGTATTCGTGCCTGTCAGTGTGAAAGAAGCGATTTGCATATATATTTGCATGTAAATGCAACCACACCTAAGTTGTGGCCCTCGGCATGTGCTGTGAGTATCACTGTGGCCTCCAGGGCTTCCAAAGTTGAGTAGCCCTGGCATAAGGCTACCTTCTGGCTACCTGGCTCCACTGGTACTTTGAATGGAGCAGCAGAGAACTACAGGGCCTTCGAAGGACGTGGCAGCGCAGCTAAAAGGAGCCAATGCCGTGCAATGGTACCCACCTGATCTCGTCTCCTAAAGCCACGGCAGCAAACGCAATGGTCCCCTCCATAGCTGAGTGACGTGCGCGTACATCAGGGCGCTACCAAGACAGATGTGTGAGGTGAACGAGGGGAAGGGGCAGAACATGCCGTTGAAAACGCAGGCGTTGTCCTCCACCGGGATTATGGTGCGAGCGGATCTTAGTAAAGGGGTTACAGCAATTACCTGGTGTGGCGCTGGATGAGTTTGCAGTGTAACTCCATCTAGTGCGCCGAGGCAGAGCCTTAGAGTAAGAAAAACACATTGTGGTACCACCTCGCTGGACATAAATAGAGGCCACCAAGTAGCAGTGCAATTCCCTCTGCAGAGAGACGCAGGGTGGCTTGCTCACAGCCACAGGCCCTTGGCAGAAGAGTTTATTTAAACATTCAACCAGGTGAAACGCATCATCCGCCACAGGCGGCCTTCTGGATCCAGGCGTGTTCAGAATGACTCACGGTGTGTCGGCCGCGCCAGTCGCAGAGCCTGGAGAGTCAGTTACACGCATGCCAGGGAAGGAGAAGGGATGAGCGTGCAAGCTGCCACCGGCGGGATCAGGTCGTGCATAATGAGTCACCAGGATCGTGTTGCACAGCAGGGGTTCTAAATGCAGTAGATGGAGTCTCTTTCCAGGGCTCTCGGGGTGGGGAGGTGGGGCCTCAGAAACTCCCTAAAGCATGGGTCTCCAACCTTTTTAAGCACAAGATCACTTTTTGAATTCAGGTCAGTCCAGGCTCTACCACAAACCCAAATATCCCGGTGTGACGTAGTGGGGGGCTGTCTGCTCTGTAACCCGGGGTTCCCCTGCGCTGTGATGTGTGATTCCCACTGACTCACCCACATGTGTATTGGCCTAGACACCTAGTCCCAGCCTGAGCAGATAACAAGTCTCTTTCCAGAGGGCCAGACGAAGGGAGGCGGAGACGAACCTGGCTGGGGAGCAGGGTCTGGGAGCAAGGCAGTTTCTGGCGGGGAAACATGAAGGGAACAGACTAAGCTGGGTGCTGAGGGTTGAGGGGGGCGATGGACCCCCTAACCCAAGGGGTCTAAGACTGCCTGGCGCTGACTTCTGTAACCACATCACGTCTGTGCTGTGCTGTATCCTGGAGGAGCAATAAACCCCCTCTATTCTACTGGCTGGCGGAGTCTGTTCATGCTGCTACGGGGGTGCAGGATTGGGGGGTCCCCGACGCGCCATCACACCCTGCCCCACCCCTTTGCTAAGGCCCTGCACCTGCTCCACCCCATCACTGGGGCCCGGCCCTCCTCACTCTGTGATGATGGGGAACAGGCGAGGGGGACAGAGTGAGATCAACAACCCCTGCCTCTGTTTCCCCCACCCTGCACAACAAGCAGGAGGCTCCCAGGGGCAGCTCTGAGGCTCTGGGCAGGAGCACCAAGGCAGTGGGGGGAGGGGCAGCTGAAGTGCCGGCACTTGACAGCCTCTTGGCCAAACCAGTCAGGCCAAACCTGTCAGAGGCTCCACGATCTACCGGTAGATCCCGATCTCCTGGTTGGTGACCACTGCCCTAAAGTATGATGCCATCAGCACAGCACCTAGGCGCTGAATCATGTTATTAAGACACATGAAACACCAGCAGCCCAAGCTGTTTGTGGCTATTGAACCCAGCCCCTTTGGATCCAAAAGCAGGAACATCTACTGCCCGAAGCAGAGAATCTGTGCTCGAGTAGCAGATCCGTACACACAGAGCCACGATATGCTAACGTGGATGAAGACACCAGCCTGCCCCGGGGGTTCACCCCCACGCTTCGCTTTTCGGCACGTGTGTGGGAGAGCAGCCCGATGCCCCAGGTAGGCGCCTCCGAAGTCGATGGGGGAGAAGAGCATTACCAGAGCTGCTCCTCCAGCACCGCAGAACCGGGGTCAGCCGCAAGCTCAGGAGACAGTCAGGGGGACGGTGGTTCCTCACCTTAGCTTGGCGCTCTCATGCTAATGAAAGTGCACGATAGACCGCTGGAGACCCGAGTGCTTTCCATAGGCGAAGGAGCAGCCTTAAAGGCCACCATGGGGGGAACAACCTCTTGAAACGGCTTGGCCTCCCCACCGGCCCCATCCACCCCCCAGGCAAAGTCTCTAAGAAGAGCCCAGAAGTCCACAGAACTATTTACAGGCACTTAACTAAGGAGATACTAACTAGACTCAGTAGGATTAAGGGAAACGCTAGCTACTGTTCCAAGCACAGTCACTGGCCGCAAGAAGGGACAGAGGAGGGAGGGGCCGGGGACTGTCCTATATAGTGTGGCATATGCCTGCCACTCCGGGGGACACTGGGACCCCCGCCACTCTGGGCACTGCTTCGGGAAAAACTTCCGGCACCGGTGCGTGTGCCAGGCACACACTCTTCTGTTGAATATGAGCAAGCACTTGAAGAAGCAGCAATGGGCTCAAGTTGCAGTGGGGGAGGTCTAGGTTGGATATTAGGAAAAACTATTTCCCTGGGAGGGTGGGGAAGCGCTGAAATGAGTTCCTAGGGAGCGGGGGGGAATCTCCATTCTTAGAGGTTTTGAAGTCCTGTCTTGACACAACCCTGGCTGGGATGATTGAGTTGGGTTGGTCCTGCTTTGGGCAGGGGGCTGGACTCGATGCCTCCTGAGGCCTCTGCCCGCCCTGGGATTCTCTGCGTCTATTAATGCCTGTCTTCCTCCGGTTCCGGGATTGTAGTGGAGATCGTGGCCTCCCTGCACGCCAGCCGTAGGCACTTACGTCGCCCGTGCATTGTGTAGGCGCTTAGGCATCCAACTCAGGTCTTGTGGCCGTGCTGAGATTCCTGAGCTTTTCCAGGCCCCTAAACGTTAGCTGCCGGCGTGAACCCCCAACCCTCTGCACTTAATAAACAACACGCGAAGCAGCTAAATGTGTGAGCTGGAATGTGTCTGTGGCCAGAGGCCAGAAAGTGCCGTGGGGTCTCTGATAACCACGAGTGGGCCGGAACCCTCAGTGCTCCAGCTCAGCCGAACGGCCGCCTCTTCAGTGCTAAGAGCTCCTGCAGGCCTCCTCTTGCTGACTCGGCAACCTCACTGGTTGGGGTCACCTCCCGCACTCACTACAACGGCCACATGCAGCCTGCGAGGGGCGATGAGCAGCAGTTCCACAGGGCCACCGCTTGCCTCTCTGCGGCGGCTTCATTTTTTCAGCCAGGCCACGCCTGAGCCGTGTTCACGGTACGCTGCGCGCTTGGGTAGCCACCCAAGAGAGAGTCACATGCCGCCCAGCTGATTAGCAAAGCGCCCACAGCCGGCAGCATGTCTCTGCAGGTGGTGCACATCTGCACATGTCTCAGTACGCATAACATTTATTCCACACACAGGTGGAAAAAACATTAAAGGGAACATTGAGCCTGCCCACCTCTCTGTTTGTGCTCTGAGTCTGCTCGGATAACACGAACCTGATTAAGACTGAAGCGTGGGGATCTGGGATATGTGTTGTTGTGTCACTCAAAGCTCACCTGATCTGGCGAGTAACTGTACACCCCCTGCCCTAAGACTGACCCGTGCTGCATTACATTCCCCACTGCTACCACTATCAATAGCCCTGCCAGTGCCAGTTTGAGGCACTGCACTCACTTCTATCCAGTTGGGGGGGGATCAGATTCTACACGAGGCTGTCCTCTGCCTGATTCCTGCTGGGGAGCAGTGTATTTTGCGAATTACTGCACACTTATTTATAGCTCACCTCCTGTCGAGGGAGCGTATTTTGAGGTGACGCTAAAGCAGCCGAATGTCTCAGGCTATTTTAATGTTGCATGGTGCTATTTTCAGATCTTGCCTCGTCCGCTCATGCTTTGAACTGGCTTCCATGCGCCAGGCATTCCTGGGGGAGAGGGAGAGCTTGGAGAAGAGAAAGGAGGGAAATTTTAGTTCTGTCACGCTGCTGCCACTGGAGTCAACAGCAAACTTCCCATTAGGGATGTAAGCGAGTAGCAGACTACCCGATAAGCTTAGGCTTATCAGCTAGTCGTGTCACTAGTTGACTAGTTGCTTCCCCCGCGCTTGCTGCCTCTGTATCAGAGGCAGCAAGAGGGGGGAACAGGAGCCAGTGCTGGGGGGAACCAGCTTAAAAAACAGTTCCCCCCCAGCACTGTCTCCACAGCAGGGGTGGCAGGGGAGGCCGAGGCACAGCGGGAACAGCGCAAGCGGGGACAGAAGCAGTAAGCAGGCGGCTCTTACAACATTTAAATGACAGAGGTGCAGCCGGGAGAGCGAGCGCCCTGCCCCACCCCTTAACAACTAATCCAGTAGTCGACTGAAATTCCATCAACTACTCGATTAGCTGATTAATCAAAATGTAACATCCCCACTGCCCATTGGCTTTTTTTACCTCAGCCAGGGGTTGGCCATGTTAAAGGCAAGAATGTGTGGAGTGGAGAGCTTGAAGCGGTGGTGGGGAGGAGACCAAGGAGGAAGGATTTCGGGGGCGAGGATGTTAAGGTGACTGAAAGGCCAGGACCCAGTGAGGAAGAATTGGAAGGACGCCCCAGCAGAGGACCCAGGCTGGAAGGCATGACGCTGAAACACAGGACGTCTGGATCTGCAGAGAGAGCGGGTTAGGACACGAGCCTCTGGTGCAACCAGCGTCACTGGAGGAGAGCAGCAGCTGCGGCAGACGCATTTAGGACAGATGGGGGAGGTGGGGAGAAAGCCAGTCGCTAGCCATCGAGAGCGTTGTAACGGCCCATCACAGTGATCTGTGGCACCACTGAATGGTGAACTGGGACGTGTGTGTTCACGAGACGACTGCCCTCTGAAAGGGAACTCACTAGGCTCCGGAGTGGGCTGGTTTGACTCGGCTGCCGGACTCAACCTTTCCAGGAGGCAAGGAGAGTTGATTGGGCCTCTTGGGGCCACGCCCACGCTACCCTTGCTGGGGTCATACGAAGAGTTACAGTTTGAAAGGGAAAGGAGGAGGAGGCGGCCCCTGAAATCTTCGACAGGCGTTTGCCGGGAACGGGAACAAGGAGCGGTACTGCGAGCTTTCAACACCCGACAGCATGGAGTCGTTCCTCTGACACTAACTCATCCATGGCCTTGGGCAAGTCACTAACGCGCTCTGTCCCTTTGCAAGCCACTAACTCCTTCTGTCCCCTCTAAAACAGGCAGCAGAGGCTGCAGGGATTACTCTAGCAAGCTTTCTTCTGTATGCCGCAGGCTGGTGAATGGACTTCCCAGGTGGCCAGGAAGTTCTAGATTTGCCTGGTCTGGGATGTGTGTCACCTTCCCCCAGAGCATCTCATTCAAGTCACTAGCAGAGACAGGAGCCTGGTCTAGACTTCTGCTCCGATATCATTCCTATGAAAGGCCAGGGAGGGAATGGGCCATGGAGATGAACCTCCCCTTTTAGATTAGGTCCATCAATGGCTATCAGCCAGGATGGGTAGGAACCGTGTCCCTAGCCTGCTTGTCAGGGGCTGGGAATGGGCGATGGGGAGGGATCATGTGATGATTCCCAGTTCTGTTCCCTCCCTCTGGGGCACTGGCCACTGTGGGCAGACAGGACACTGGGCCGGATGGAGCTTTGGTCTGACCCAGTCTGGTCATTCTTATGGTCTTTTACCTCTTGAGCTGGCACCTCTGAGTCAGGGTTGACCATTGATGGGACGCTGTAGGGAACCTTTTCCTGGTGTTGCCCTGGCTGGTGGACTCATGGAGAGCGGTCAGCCTGGTGCTTTCCCCAAGCCCGCACTCCAGGAGGAAGGTTGGTCGCACCCCTGGGTTTTAGCCTAGCCTGATGCTTGTGACCAGAGACATCTGGCAACCTCCCTAAGAAGCTTTCCGAGTGCTTCCCGTGTTCCCCAGGCCAGCCTGGTATTTGCTCAGTTCCCTGCTAATTCCTGGACTGAGGCCCTTGTGGTTGTGATGCCAGCCCCTTCCCATGGGATATACAAGTGTAGAGGAGCCCGGGATAGCAGGAACAGTGTAAAACACAGGGCGCAGCCTCCTTCTCAGACAGGTGATACCATGCACATCGGGATCAGCCAGATCCTCAGAACAGCTGGGGCTGATCTACTAGGATTATACGAGAATACTGACTTTGATCTGTCTTACGGACGATTGGTATGGTCCAGAGGCCAGCAGTGGTCTATGTGGTCTCTGCTGTGGTCCACGGAGGGGAGTATTGTCGGATACAAGCAGTGGTGGATGGAAGCGGATGATACATGAGAGTCCCTCTCTCAAAGGCAGGCGTCCCCAAACTTCCAGCTGCCAGGGCCACATCGCTCAGTCTTGCTCTTACGGTGGGCCGGAGCGGGTCAGTTACAGAAAATATAGACACTTGGTACGTAACTCTAAAGACGTAAGAGTGTTCCTACCCTGAAGAGCTTACAGTTCACATAGACAAGCCAGCAGAGGGTGCAAGAAAATTGGAGAGTGGTCGGGGGCGGGGGGGGGAAGAGAAATCATTTTCTCTTGGGAAGGCGCCCGGGGAGGGAGGCATTCAGAGGAAAGCAAGAGGGGAAGAAGAGGTGATGGTGTGGTGCGGAAGTAGGAGGAAGGGGCAAGGGAGAGGGAAGATGAGGTGGGGGAGCAGCAGGGGGCCAGGGGACAGAGGGCAGAGAAGAGTCCCAGTACAGGTTGAGTTTTGTCTTTGCTGCATCAAGGCTGGTGTGTGCTTTTCTGTCAGAGGGTCGCAAGGCTTGTTTTGATTAAGTGTCTCATTGGAAGCTGATGTTCTACCACCGCAGTTGTACAGGGCAGTGAAAACTGTGCTTGCTCCAGGAGCAATAGCTCCTGAAAGGCCAGGGCCCCGGGGGTTAAACGTTGTAGTAAATCTGCTTTAAAACTGAAGTTCTGTTCAACTTAGCGTCCAAAGAGCAAACACGGCCGGCACTGGCCCCATTTCTGGAGCACACCACCTCCAAAACGCTTGAGACTACTTGAAAGGGGGTGGCACTCACCTCACGCAAGCACGCCCCTGGCCATGGGCGGGTTCCTGCATGGGCTCAGTCTGTTAGCGGAAAGCCTCTTTGGCAACTCAGGCCTGCGGCCGAGTCACACCCCCATCACCACCCCCTTCCAGGGTACACCTCCAGCAGGGGTGCCCACTGTAGAGTGTCTCCGTCTGCTGCCCCACTCCGGACGAGGGTGGTGTCGCCTGGGCTTCCCCTCCTGGAGACAATTCCTTTGCCTTTACCTCAGGGCTTTATCTTCCAGTCCAACATAGTCCACACTCATTCCCCACACAGCACTTCCTATGGCACTGCTGCCCCATAGCCAGCCCGTCTTCACTGGCTCAGGGCTCCAGAGACACTGAGCTTTGCAGCTCCTTTTGTAGGCTTCCCTGGCCTTTGATTGGCCAGTTTCTTCTGTCCCCACTCTAGCCTCCTGGAGGACTTGTCTATGGCCCTTCAGGGCTTTGTCCGCCCCATTCGACTCCCCCTACTCACCAGAACTGCAGCTCCCCGTGGCTGCACTTCACCATTCGTGACCAACGGGAGCTGTAGGAAGCAGTAGCCAGAACATCCCTGCAGCTTCCATTGACCTCCCCCACACCTCTCCCCTCCCCTCTCCAGCAGCCTCAGTAGAGCCTCAGAGCCCAGCAGCACAGATTAGCAAAGTCAGCTGAGGAGCAGGAACCAGACAGGCTGGAATTCTGATCTCAGCTCCACCACTGACTCCCCTGGAGCAAGTTGCTGCCCCACTCGCTGCACCTCAGTTTCCCCATCTGTGACCCGATCAGGGAGGGGAGGCTGTGGGGGTTAGTTAACACTCACAGAGCACTATGGCAACATACAGCGCTAGCTACATGGCGGAATTAGCACCCAGCCATCTCTCTTTCTGGCGATCTGGGATAGAGCCCTACAAATCCACCAATTTTGTTTCCTCCCTAGGGTTCCAGTCAGGGATGCTTGACTGTGCTGCAAAAAGCAGCCAGTAGGGGGCACTGTTTGACCCTGAGGGGCATTCCTCCAGCCCCAAACATCCCTCATTGCAAGGGATGCACCTCTCTGTCCCAATGGCACGGCCATTCGGCAGAAATTGGGGGCCCCTCTCAGTTCTACTGCTGGGAGCTGCCCTCAGAAACAGACGGGCTGAACAACGGCTGCAGAAGGCAGCGTTTGCACCCAGGGAAGAATGCCCCTGCGCCAAAGGCTTCCCACATGAACTGTATCCTCTCCATAGCCCTGTCCCACCTTTGGACAGGAGGGTTGCCCTCACATTAACTGAGCACCGTGCCTGTACCATCCCCCAGACTCTGCCAGCTCGGGGCCTGGCAAAATGGGCAATGTAAACTTGGCCCATGGACTCCTGACTGTTAGAGATGGAGAAGACCTACTAGAGCAGGGCAGGGTGGGAGAACCTAAGGCTCGGGGGGCTGGATCAGGGCTCCGCACCCAACATTAGGGGAGCCCACCTGGTGCTCCAGCCACCTGCCCTTTCCTGGGGGCTGGAGTGCACAAAGTCTACTAGCCTGGGCCCCCTAGGCTCTGCTGAGGAAGGGGAATATGGGGAGTGTCTTTCTGTTACTCAGCTGGGGGCCTATTTGTGAGGATTTGTGAGCAGCCCCTGACTGATTTTTTTTCTGAGGGTCAGCGGTGCACCCCAAAAAGTTCTTTGCCTAATTTTCTCCCATTCCTCTGATTCCCCCACCCCTGCTACCCAATTAACCCCACCCCCTCGAGCTCTTAACCTTCTCTTCCCCCCCACCTTCCCAGCGGCCAGGCCCTCTCCTACCCGGACAACCGGAGTTAAGCGCCACACTCAGGTGCCGCCACCCCAGAACCGAGCTGCCTGGCTGGGGGATGGGACTGTTCCTGGAGAGGGGGGAGCAGCTCCCCCCCTGCAGCCCAAAGCCACCAGCCGCAGGCTGGATCAATGTCCCCTCACTCAGGGTTCAGATGGTCAGCACAGGGAGATGATGTGCTACCAGCCGCAATGCTGGCTGCTGCCCGGGGCAGGGGCTCTCGCGCCCTCCCTTGAGCAAGACCATTGCTGGAAAGCAGGGCTGGGGGCTACTGACCCACAAAAGTCAGCCAGGGCCACCCACAGGTGAGAAACAAAAACCCCTCACTGCCATGGCCCCTGACTGAGGAGAAACCCTCTCCATATTCCCCTCCCACCCCAGAGCCTGGGGGGGGCCACCAAGCTAGTAGATTGTGTGCGCTCCTACCCTGCAGTGAGGTGGGGGGACTGGAGCACCAGCATGGGCTCCCCACTGCTTAGGGGGAGCCCCTCAATGGCAGAAAGCAGGCTTGGGGTGCAGGGTCAAGGTGATGGGAGGGCACTTACCTGGTGCAGCTCCCCAGGGACACACCTGGCCCCACCGCTCCTGGCACCACCCCCTGCTGCTCCCATTGGCTGTCATTACAGCCAATCATGGGCTCCCCAATGCTGGGGGGCCAGATCCAGGCAAGCTGGGGGCCACATCTGGCCCCAGGTTCCCCACCCCTGCTGCAAAGAGCAGAGAATTTACAGCTGGGATGGGGAACCTTTTTGGAGTCAGGAGGGCCACTGACCCACAGAATCAGTTGGGGGCTGCACACAAATACACTCTTCACACAGTCCCCTCACACTAGAGCCCGGAGGGCCTGAGCTAGTAGATTCTGTGGGCCCCCTTAGGCTCTGGGGTGGGGCCAAACAATGAGGGGTTGGACTGGCAGAAAGCAGGCTTGCGGTGCAGGGTCAAGGTGATGGGAGGGCACTTACCTGGTGCAGCTCCACCGCTCCTGGCCCCACCCCCTGCTGCTCCCATTGGCTGTGATTACAGCCAATCAAGAGCAGCAGGGAAAGCCTCCAAGCCTTGCTTTGCTACCCTGCTGTTTCCCCAGCCAGGAGCAGCTTCCTTCCTCCTCCAGGCAGAGCCAGGGGGTCAGATTTGGCCCCCACTTGCCTGACTCCAGCCAGGAGGGTTCAGGGCCCCACCCTGGAGGGACACAGGGAGCTGCAGGGCTGGAGCATCAGTGCCAGCTCCCTGATGCTGGGCAGGGGAGCCTGTAGGGGCCAGATTCAGGCAAGCTGGGGTGTCAGATGCAGCCCCCAGGCCCGAGGTTCCTGTGCCTGATTCACCACTTTACACCAGCCCCTTATTGCCTTGCCATGGCCAGGCAGGCTGCTTCAGCATGGGCAACCCCAAACTGCCTCCCCTGGCTCTCACCTTGCCAGCCTGGGGCTCACAGGCTCTAGCATCCCCAGGTTTCCTTCAGCTCGTCTTGCCCCTCCGTCTCATGCTCTCCAGCACCTGCAGTGGCGCTTCCCTCCGGACATCGTAGGACAAAGCTCTGACCACGCCAGCTTGCTGGCTGCCCTCAGCTTCCCACCCCACCCCCATTCGGCAGCACGAAGCAGTCCATCCCTATTCCGCATCACCCAAGAGGCCTGGCTTTTAATGCACCGAAAGTGATCCTGTTGCTTCACAACACGCAGACTGTCATGATCCATGATTTTCCTTAAGAAAAAAAACTAGCCAAGTAGTCTCAGGTCGGCTTCAACGCATTTATTAAATTCTTACAAAACAGAATACAAAATTCTGGCATCGACCGTTGTTACAAAGGAAAACTTCGATTGAGCTGTATCAGTTCACCTGGTACATACAATAAAGTGCTTGTTTTTTTAATTTTTTATTTTCTTTTGTTTTGTTTTTACTTTTGTTTTATTTTTAAACCAGCCCCTAGCTCGAGGCAAACCAACAGTGCGTTCATGTGATTTTATGTCAAACCCCGCTTTGGCAGTCTTCATCAATTGCGAAGCGGAGAAAGCATTTTCTCCTGTATCGATAAAAAAAAAGTTTAAGATTCACAGTAAAGTTTCTAACCAGTTCTAAATCGAGTTAATTGACTGAAGGAGGACCAAGGGGAGAGGGGAAAAAAAAGTTTAAAAAAAAATTAATTTCCTGCTAGAACTTGCAAGAAACTTTTCAAAGAGTCTCCAAGACAGATGCTTTACAAGAAAAAAAAAAAAAAAAAAAAAAAAAAAAAAAGGCTTTAAAAAAATACAAGTGACAGAGGAAAACCTGGGTTTACAAAAAGGACTTTGGCAAGACAGGGTTAAAAGTGGGCACAGAACCATTTAAGTGCTAGAGAGATTCTGGGCAAGCATTGTCTTTGGAAACAAAACCAAGGGGAAGTAACCAGTGGGGAGCTGGGATGCGGGCCCAATCCTGGGCACATGCATTAGCATCTCGTGTCTTAACACCGACACACCAAGGGACAGATCCTGCCAAAGACCTGAGCATCCAACGTCTCCCACTTAAGATGCCCTCTGCTCCCAGTGGGTAATGGCAGCCACTGGGGGGGGGCGCGCAAATACTACTGAAGTTGGATCTTGCAGGTGCCTACACGAAGTGGACCTCTCAGCCCACGTGTGCAAGGCATTTCACCATCCCCTCCGACACGCTGCCCGGTGCGCTGTCTCCAAGCAAGCGTGCTTCTGAAAGGCCACCTAGAAAGCAAAGAGGAACTGGGCTGCCTATTTGATTCTTAAATGGCATGAAAGGGTCTCTCAGCCTTCCCCTGGCATTAGCAAGCCGGGGCGTTCGCTACAGATTTTCCTGGAAGACTCTGGCTGATGGGCGAACCGACAGATGCACCAGGCAAGTCAAACTATCAGGATTGACATTTAGCACCCAGTCAAACCAGCACTGGTTTAAACCAAACAGCCGGGCAAGCCGCCAGAAAAGCTCTCCTGATAATCAACCAAGTGCAACAGCTCTCGGTCCTCTCTTTAAAGGGGGAGCTTTCAGAGGCACCGACGGGAGAGAGGAGCCCAGTTACTTTGAACCTCTCCGAGAGAGCAAGCTCACCGAACATATGAGAGGCAGATCCTCAGCAAGCGTTTATATGGCCAGATTTGACCCCAGCTGAGGATCCGTTCTGAGATCTTCAACATGTCCTCCAGCAACACCTCAGCAAGCCCAGGGCCGCAGCCCTGATGTTTCTAAGGACTGAAGACGACCCCAGACCTTTAACCATCAAAGCAGCAAAGAAAGGTCAACCCAGTTCACTGGCCTTGTTAGGCCGCCTTTCAGTGTGGGGCCGGGGGTGAAGGTTTCTGAGGGTGGGAAGCAGGGAAGTTTGCCAACAACACAGTGGAAAAACCAAAGCACCCTCTTCCCACTTTTTTTTTTTTTAAAAAAAGGCTGCAAACTGCAGCTTTCCAATAGCTTTCACAATACCAGCTCGAGGCATCGCTTACTGTATCATTCAAGTAGTTCTTAATATAAGACAACAAGGAATTCTCTACAACGGATAAAAACAAAGTAAGCTATAAAAAAAAGTAACAATGTACAATCAAGATAATGGATGTTCTAGGAGTATTGCAGCCTGTTTTTCGAGGGACAGTACCCCTCTTGCTTCCAATACAGCCCCCCCTTTCTCTTGGCCAGCCTGGGGTTCTGCGGTCAAGGAAAAGAAGGGCTGATAATGGTAAGCAACAAGATGCATGGATTTTGGAAACTAGGCCCTTCACTTACAGATGAAGTGAAATTGCTTCTGCAGGACAGGGCAGGGCAGAGTGAGGCGTTTACTTTTCCCTCCCTTCCCAAAGCTTCATGGGGCTCCAAACATCCACTGATCGCCTAACCCCTGGCGCTATTCACAACTGCCTCCCTGAAATCAACAAAACATTTATTGCATAGTATTGCCGTCAGCAGAAATCAAACCCTCCAGAGATGTGCACCAAAATTCAGGGCAGGTGGCCTGGACACCCAAGCGCCAAAGGAAGGTTCCAAAAGTCTCCTGCTGGGCCTCTGGACGTCTGAGGTGGCCTTGCAAACAAAGTTGGAGGCATCCAGTTACAGAGAAAGGGGGGGGACCAGTCATTTGCGGGGGACACATTCCCTCAGTCTTGACAACTGGAGAGGCCAGCGTGTTTGCCCAAGAGAGGGGTTTCAGAAGCGGCAGAACAAAGCTGAGTTCGCTCCCTCCTGGCGATTCACTGGCGCAGTTCGGTGCAGCTACACTGTGGAGGGCAGGCCAGTCAGAACCGGTATTTCACGGGGTGACAGGCGGAAGGGGGGGTTGTGCAGAAGAGCTGAGCATGCCAGAGCCCCAGCCTGCCCCCCCCAGCGAAGAGTCTGCCCCTCGCAAAGAGCAAGTCCGTCGCGCCAAGGGTTGAAAGGAAATCAAGTGGAGGGGAAGTCACTACAAGCGGGACTGATCAGGAAACGAGCCTTCAAGAGTGACTGAAAGCGCGAGATGCACCACGTGCCCCGAGATAGGAGCGGCTGCGGCTCCCTTGGCATCACGGCAGCCTCGCCCCGAAAAGCCAGCCTGCGCTTGGTTCCTAATTCAACTCAGAAAAATCATCTACAGAGCCTCCCGGAAGCACATCAGACCGGCACACGCCCGCTTCCTGCCAGCTTCCCTGCCCGAGAGCCAGCTCCCACCAGATCACGCCCCTTCCGAGAGGAACATGCAAGCGGCTTCCCCTCTCCGACACAGAGCGCTCTAGTCTAGTCCACCTCTGCCTCGGCACGAAAAGCCAGAACCCTGCCTCTGGCGAGCCACATTGGGCCAGCTCGCCACCCCTCCCATAGCAAGCAGCCGACATGCAACCGTCACAGGCCAGCCCTGGACGGATTTCTATGCCCACGGAAACAAGCGCGGAGCATGTCTCGGAGAGGCCTTGCCGAATAAGTCCATTACATCACGACATGGAATCCCTCGCGCCACCCAGAGCCCGTGGAAACCCTCCTGCTCCCTCGCTTCTGCCTTCCTGCAACAGACGCTGCTTTCCAGGAGTCACCGAGCCAGCAAGGCGAAAGCCACTTGGGGTCCTCACCTGGAAAGGCAGGTCCGTCGCCCTGGGACACAGGGCTCACTGAAAGCAAGAACGAGCTTTTCCTTTCTAAAAAGCACCAGCTGATTTCCAAGGCAGGGGGGTTGCCAGCCACAGTTTGCAAGGATCCTGCTGTCCCAGGAACCCAGCTGTTCATGGGACATCAGACAACTGGCCGCTAGTAACTGGGGCAGAGACCTCTATCGCCTTCCCTGCACTCACGCCCCCTTGAGGGTCTTGGATCTGCGCCGTGGCAAAGCCCTGACCGACTCTCCTAGGCCAGGAGCAGCTCTAACGCAGAGTTGGGAAGTTAACTCTGACCATGAACGTTTCAAAAACCTGGCAAGGCTGGTGGAAAATTTCACATTCACACACACACCCCACCACACACACACCCCGCCTCCACTCCCTAACAGCCAGGCTGTAGCGGGCACACTCTCTAACTCTAGGAAGCACCGGGCTGGTACAGCTCTGTTCCCGTCAGAGCCCAAAGGCCAGGACCTAGGGGAGCAAAGGAAGATGCGTCTCAAGGCTCTCGGCAGGCAGGGCTTGCTTTAGCAAAGCGCAACTAAAGAAAACCAAACCCTAAACTCTACAGCGGCTCCAGAGCTTATCTTGGAGCAAGGAGCAGAGTTTCAATCCAAACCAGGGCAATCAACTGCCCCAGGAGGGAGAAGTCATCTGCCAGCACCATGCACAGGCCGGGTCCAGCAAGGTGCAGAACTCCTCCTCCCCACCCCCACACACACACACACTTCAGCGGGAGCGGACGGTGCTAAGCTTCCAGGATCAGGGGCACATTGGCTAGGACATCCCCTTCCAATGCCACGAATCCCCATGTCCCAGCACTGGCCTGGCCTTCCACAGAGATCCAATTCCCAAACGGCGCTTCAGCCAACTCCCCCGCCCAGTCCTGCAGCGTCCCCTTGCGTTTTGGAGTCCGTAGGGCCAGGGAAGCGTCAGGCAGGCAAACTCCCAGCTCAGAACTCTCCTCACCCTCCCCGGGAGCCATTAAACTGTCGCCCCATCCGCCAACTCCAGCAAAGGAATGAACTTTTTTTTTTTTTTTTCCAGTTTTGTTTGGTTTTCTAAAAACAAGCGCTCCCCATGGTCGGCCCGTCGCAGCCCCAATTTCAAAGAAAAACCCTGCAGCTCGGTAGGAAAATAAATGTCAAAATGCTACTTTTTGTTGTTAAAAATACGACAGGGTCTTTTTTTTCTTCACAGTATGAAATGAGCTGAAGTTGTAAAAGCAGCCGCTTATACAAATAGTCCTTTGGTGTAGGGGGAGGAAAAAAAAAAAAAAAAAGTCAAGAAAGAGTTCATGTGTCATCTGTTAAACATCCTTACATGTGCCCTGGGTGAAGCAACCTCACACTTGATTTAATACCTTTAAAAAATGGCTTTAAACAGAAACAAAACCCCCAAAAATAAGGACTTACAAGATCAGCGACACCTTGGAAACCAGCCAATAGGAGAGAGTCCTGATCTTGCGGCTAGCTAGCAACAGCATTTTTAAAAAAGGACGCTGCCCGGACGCAGCGCACACGTATGTACAGGGAGCGGGGAGGGGGCGTGGCGGGCAGGCCTTCACGCGTGGTCGCCCACCAGGACCAATGGCGCGACGAGGTGCTGGCTCGCAGCCCCCGCCTTCGTCAGGCTGCTCTTCTGCCTGCGCTGGGCCAGCCGGGACTCCGCGGGGGGGGACAGCTGCATGGAACATGAGGTAGCTTTGATGATGATTGGTCGCGTGGCCTCCTCCTCCTCATCGGCGTCGTGCTGCGTCAGCTGGCGGTTGACGGCGATGGCCTCCGCGGCGAAGGAGGTGAGTTCTTTGGCACTGCTGTTCCTGGAAGACATGGGCCATGGTCAGCGAGCAGCGGCTGCTCCGAGGTGCGCTCCTGCCCTTCCGCGAACCACGGCCGAGACTCATGAGTGGGGACCACGAGCTTACGGGGCACAGGCGGCCACAGCATTAACTCAGCACCCCGCTAACATCCTGACCCAGCATGCACTGGGCCTGGCCTCTGACCCCGGGAACCCATTCCCGGTCGGCCTTCCCAACGGGCCCAAAGTCCCCAGTCGCTAAGCCAACAGGATGGCCCCGAGGTCTTGTTCTCCTGCAGCTGCTTCGAATGTGGACCACCCACGGCCAAGCCTGCTTCACACTCCGCGGTCGAGATGCCCCATGGTGACAACGGGCCAAGCGGGTTCCCCCATCTCCAGGCCCCTCGCGTCTCGCTCGGCTGGGTGGGAGCAGAGAACTTTCAACCCCACGAGGTGCAGGCACTGAAGCGTCCGGCGGCTGCACCAACTACCGGGGGAGGAGGGGGTCACCTCCTCCCTCCACAACCACCCCACCCCCTGCACCCCCAGCCAGCGGGGAGGGGAGAAGCTTGCTCACCTCTGCAAGATGATGGGGGTTGGGAGAGTGTTGTCCGGCGCGCACTGGAACAGAACGGGAGCAAGATTTAGAGGCAGGTAGCAAAGCTCCCCTCTCGGCTGCTGATTACGGGACCTAGTCAACCCTGCATGAAACCGCCTGCCGGGAGGGCTGGGCTGGGCTTCCTATGTGACCTTGGACACGCCACTGTGGATCCAGGCCTCAATGGCTGAGTGCCTCAGTTTCCTCATCCGTCCAATGGGGACAACGGCACTGCCCTACCTCCCGGAAGAACCGCATTAAAATGCCCAGGTGCTCCAACACTTCCACAAGGGGAGGAGGGGGGCCAGATAAGCAGCAGAGAGATCAATCCGGCATCCACACTCTACCGGGCAGATTGATGCTGCGGCGGCCAATCTCCCGGAGTTTGATTTAGCGGGTCTAGTAAAGTCCCACGAACTCAAATGTGGAGGGCCCCCCCCCTCTCGACTCCAAGTTGCGGGAGAGGGTTTGCTCCCACAGGCTTCCTGGTGTGGAGACGGCGCCAAAGGTCGAATTAAGGCACGTCAGCTCCACCTATGCAATTAACATAGCTGGAGCTGCAGATCTGAACTCGACCTTCCAGGGAGGCACAGACAAGACCTGGGACTCCCAAATTCTCTCTTTGGAGACAGCTGGCCGGTTAGGGCCCAGGACTGGAAGACAGGAGACCAGGCTGTGGCGTCACCGTTTCTCCTTTCCCTAGGCCTCACTTTACTCTGCTGTGAAATGGGGATCAAACTGCCTTGTCCCCGAGGACGGGGGGAATCGTGAAGGCTGTTGAAGGCTCAACAGAAGTGCTAAGCAGCATCAGAACGGTGCTTTAAGGCAACATCTCTCTGAAACTGAGCCGCCAGATCAAGTGAGAAAATGGTGCGAAAAACTCAGGTCGCTCAGCGTGGGCCCAACCCAAGGATCAGAGGCGATCAGTGAGGGGCTTCCAAGGGGGGCACCAGCCACATACCCCACCCCCTCCGCCCCAAGCCCTGCCTGTCCCTGCTGCCTTGCTATGCGTTTCTCACCAAGGTGCTGCCATGGGGGGGGGGAGGGCGGCAGGCAGGCGCTGGCCCTCACTAGTCCCCCCGCAGGCTGCTGGCTGCCCCTCCCCACCTGGGGGGTGCATGTGACCCCCCCGCCCTCGTCACCCCTGCCAAGGGCCTTACTTGCAGCAGCCAAGCCGCATTACATGGCAAGATAGGCGCCGCGCCCAGTGCCCACACGAGCCGTTTCTAACTTCAGGAAGTCGGCCGAGCGACTGCCGTGATCTGCAGCCGAGGGGCAAGACCAGCCACCTCCTCAGAGCGGTACTCACCCCCTGCACCCACCACCTCAGAGCAGTACTCACCCCCTGCACCCACGGGTGCTCGAGGACCTGGGCCGCGCTGAGCCGTTTCTTGGCATCTCTAACCAGCAGCTTGGAAATTAGGTCTTTGGCTCCAAAAGAGATGTGGGCCCAGTCCTTCTCGGGGAACTCGTACTTCCCCTCCTGGATGCTCTCAAAGAGCATGTTCTGGGAGAGAGGAGGCAACGCTTAGAGAAGCACAAGTGATCCGCTGCTCAGTCCGATTAGATTGGGGTGGGGAACCTCAGGCCCAGGGGCCAAATGTGGCCCCCACACTGCCTGGACCCAACCCCTGAGGCTCAGGGTTGCCCCCCAGCATTGGGGAGCCCGTGCTGGCGCCAGTCTCCCTGCTGCCCCACCGTGGGGCTGGAGGGCACAAAATCTACTAGCCTGGGTCCCCCCAGGCTCTGGTTCAGGAGGGGAATGTGGGGAGGGTCTCTCCTCAGCCAGGGGCCACCTCAGTGAGGTTGTTTGGTTTTGTCGTTTGCTTCTCACCTGTGTGTGGGCCCCCCAGATTTGTCGGTGGGTCAGCGGCCCCCAGACTAGATCTAGGAGGCTGCTCTTCCCGCAGCATGCGAGTGGCCTGAAGCGGAGAACCCCCAACCCTTGCGTTCGCCAGGTGCCGGGAAAGCTGAGGCCGGCTGCCCAGCAAAGCAGCGCTGCCTGGCCAGCGAGAACTGGGTGCCAGAGAAAGGTTCTTTAACGGCCGCCACGGGGGCCTGCTTCAGCCTACCCACTTCAGGCAGGGGTTAGCATGCAGGAGTGGGTGGGGCTGGGCCAGAGGGGACAACAGACCTACTACCGCTGGCGGCAAAGCGCTCCCCATTCACACACGGCCCAGGCTGGTGGGCAGGGGAATGGCTCACCTGGCAGGCGTGGCAGGCCTCGCCACGGTCCCAGCCACAGTCCGTGCCACAGTGGCCCACGAAGGGCGGGTAGCCGCTCAGCATGATGTAAAGGATGACGCCCAGGCTCCACAGGTCGCAGCGCTTGTCGTAGATAGAAGCCTCCTCATTGAAGGCCTCCACCACTTCGGGGGCCATGTACTCGGCAGAGCCGCACTGTGGAGAGGGAGAGCACAGCAGGGTCACTCCAAGCCAGGCCCCCGGCCTCAGGGCTCCAGAATCCGGCACGGACCCGACACGACACCCCCAGACGCTCCCCGTGCTCTGGCCCGTTACCATGGGACACGGGGAAACCAAGACCCCAGATCCAGCCCTCACCCCCAAGGCTGGCTCCAGATCCCACAAGGCGTGGCCAGCGCTGGCCCAATCAGAGGGCCGAGCCCTACCAGGCCGGAGCAGGGGGGCTCCATCATTCGAGCCCCGCCCCAGAACAGCTCTGGAGTGATCAGCGGCGCTTGCAGGCGCGAGCCAACAGTGCAGCACAGGGCTGGCAGGGTTCGAGGGACAACGGGGCAGCAACTCCTCTGGTTACAGCAGGCGCCACAGCCTGCGACCCGCGGACAAGCTACCCCAGGGGCAATTCCACCCACACAGACCCAGGTTAAACGCTCGGGTCGGAGCTGGCAGGCCCGAGCGGGCAGGGTTGCTCCAGCCAGAAGGGACCTGGCCAAGCCATGGGGACAGCCCTGCCAGAGGCTAAGAGCAGATGCAGCTCAGAGGGTCGCTCCTGGCAGGCAGACGGCCCAGAAAGGGCAGGCAGCTCCCGCTCCCTGGGTCTGCCACCCAACGGGCCTCAACTCCACTTCTCGCAACTGCTCCCAGGCCTCGCGTACAGCAGGCGGCCACCCCCTCTTGCCAGCTGCCCTCTTCCATCTCACTCCTCTGAAGGGAAGCCCTCCCACTCCGCTGCTCCTGAAGAAAACCTCCAGGGGGCGACTGGGCCTGGGAGGCGCACCTGCCCACCCACGCTCCGCCAGCAGGGAGCGCTGCAAACCCAGCCACTCGTGCACCGGGAGCACCATGTGCACAGCCTGCTGCCGGCCACGCCCCAGGAGAGCCGGGCTCATTGTGTGGGTCCAGCTGAGAGGAGAACCACTACGAGAACCACGAGGGACCATTCACCAGCTCCTGGGGCCAGGCCACGTTCAGCCAGGGAGGGGGAGGGAGAGGAGAGGAGAAGTTACTTAAATAACTGACCGGGGCGTGAAGCCAGCACTTCAAGCCAAGCAAGCGGTGCCCAACAGCCCCTCCTGGAGCGCAGCTTTGGCAGGAGCAGATGACCACGAGCTATAAGCAGACCCATTTTTCCTGGAAGGGCTGCACACAGCCCCTTACTAGCACCCCCCCCCGAGGTCATGACATGCCACTGAAGAGCAGCAAGGAACTCAACAGGACTCTGAGCCAAAGGGAATGACTCACGCAGCAAAGACACCCAGGTGCCCTGCAGAGACGGGTCAGTTACATCCCTGGCTGTACTCAGAGGAGCATCTTCTAAGCCCCACCCCCGCCTTGTGTGTATTGTAAGGCAGCAGATCCTAGCCAGGGCACTTCTATAATAAATAGTCAATATCTAGTGGAGTAATGAATACCTGGCCCTCATCTAGCACCATTCATGGGCGGATCACAAAGAACTTTAACAAAATTATCCCCATTTTATTAAAAGGGAAACTGAGGCACAGGAGGGGTTAACAGTGTCAGGAATAGAACCCAGGGTTCCAGAATTAGTCTAGTGCTCCGCCCATTGGATGGCACAGCCCCTCTGCACACAGGCCCCCGCCCCGTCACAACAGTGCCCAAGAGCCTCGCCTCTGCTAGCGATTTCACCAGGAAGGCAAGTGCCTGCCCCCATGTTGCAGCACCCGAGGAGAAGCGCCGCGCCCCAAAGACCCAGGCCAGATCTCTCAACGGCTCTGCCTCCAGACCATCCTGCCTCTTCTCCAGGTTGGGGCCTGACCAGGCCCGCTCCGGGGAATCTGCCAGACCAGGAGAGGTCGACGTCAGCCCCCTCTGCTGCCGGGCTCCACTTTGGCAGCAAGTTCCTATTCTAGAGGCTCCTTCCCTTCATTGTAGTAAAGAGGGAAGCGGGGTGGAGGGGTTCTTCCAGGAAACGGGAGCAGCCGGAATGGAACCGAGAGCCTGGTGCCCCTGAAAGCAGGGATCCGACTCAGGCTAGGGAAAGATCCCTCCCTCTCTGGGGAGAGGCCGCTGTTTGGCAGCCCTCACCCACTTCCTGTCCCCCAAATCCTGCTCCACCTGCTAACACCAGCAGCCCCCCAGATGTGAACAGCAGCCAGACCCCCCCACACACACTGATCCCGAGAGGCGCGAGTCTAGCAAGACAAAGGAATGGGACAAATCCCACGGGGCTGCCCCCGGAGGGAAACGGGCATCGGAATAAGGGTGACCAGGTGTCTCTAATCGGGACAAGCCGGATATTCTGGGGTTCTCCTTGTAGGGGCGCCTGCCAGTCCCTGCCTGTCCCCCTAGCCAGCAAGCCAGGGGAGGGGAGGGGAGGGGAGGGGAAGGGTTAAACAGCTGATGTAACCAGAGCCACAGATGTCTCCAAGGCCTGCCTCTGCCCGCCCTTCCCCCTCCCGCCCTGCCTGGGGCTTTCCAGCCCCAGCTCACGTGAGGATCAGCCCACACAGGCTTTGGGGGAGGGAACAGCCCCACTGCCAGCAGCTAAGTCTGCTAATGAGAGGGGAGCAGCAGAGCAGCTGATGCCACAGGAAAAAAAACCACCCACCCCGCACTTTCTGCAAAGCTGAGAACAGGGGCAGGGCTGGCACCCGCCCAAGCAGCTTCACTCCTTCCCGCCCACAGAAAGCGGAGACCTGCCCCACCGGGAAGCCCCGGCCGCAGCGCGGGGGCAGCAAGGGGCAAAGCGGAGCGGCCCAGGAGACGCCCACCCCAGGGCGGGGCTGGGCAGACAGGCCGGGCGTTCCTTGGGGAGGGAGGGTGTGCGCCGCGTCTCGCCAGATTCCCACCCCCACCCAGCACTCCCCAGCCAGCCTTGCGTCAGCCGGGCCTCCATGCCAGTCAACAAGGGCGTGGGGCACTGCCGGGCCTGACCCCGGGTGCCAGGCCACCCCCGCCTCTCGGGAGCCTGGCTACGGCAGCGACTCCCCACGGGGGCTCTGCGGCCGCCCAGGGCCAGGAGCTCTCTGCAGAGCTCGGGGTGGATTCTCCGGGCCCGAAATAGCCTCCATCCATGAAGCTGGGAGGAAAAGGCAAAGCCCCTATTTCCCAGACCAAGCAGGGCAGGGAGACCTCATGCCCACCCCCCCCAGACTTGAAAGTAAAGCCTGGGCCCACCCCCCCATCCCCATGCAACAAACACTGCCGACTCCTGGCCCCCTTCCATCCACCGCTCGCCTGACCCATTTCAGCCCGCCTCCGCCAGGGATCGCACCCCGCCTCTCCCAGCTCCGGCTCCGGCTCCTTCCCGGCAGCCAATAGGGCCAGCTGTTGCTAGGGCCGGATTTTAACTGCCTCCCGGAGCCGGCGTGGCGGCGCGCCAGCCTCCCCCCGCGTGGAAGCGAGCCAGGCCAGCTCCAGCAGCGTTACGCAACCTTCCCTCGCCGGCCCTCCTCGAGAGGCGTGAACAGCGCAGCAGCTCTCGAGGGCCGGAGCGCCGTGCCAGGCAGCACACGGCCGGTCTTCCCATTGCCCCCCGGCCCGCCCCACATCCCCACCGGGGGCCGAGCCCAGCGCAGGGCAGGCAACACACGCTCCCCTGCCGCTGGGACGGGCTCGCGTAACGATGCCTTGCGGCTTTCGCTCCCTCCGATCACCCGCCCCCCGCCAACGCGCCCCCCCTTCCCTCAGGGTCCGGCCATTCTCCCCCCACCTCAGGAAGCCGTCCCTGCAGGCCTTCCTCCAGCTGCACCCCTCAGGCTTGCAGTCTACAACTCCCAGATACTCCGGGTGGAAAGCAGTGACAGGAAGCCCACCTGGGCTGGTGCCAGGCCAGGGCCGGCCAGTCGAGGGGGCCAGGGTTTCCAACGAGCCTTGTCAAAGCCCAACAGAGACCCCGCCAGGAGCTCAAGGTTGACCCGGGTGCCAGAGCAGAGGCGGGGCGGCATCCAGCGGGTGCGTCAAGGCGAGCCGAGAGCCCAAGGGGCTGCCTCCGGACAGAAATCCAGCCCCGACTCCTGCCACAAAAGCTCAGTGCGGGTCATCTTCCCAGACAGCCCCATCTGCCAACGAAGCCACCCCCGCCCTCCGGAACCAGGGGCAGATATACTTACGGGGGTGAGCAGCTCAGGGGTGGAGATAGGGGAACAATCGCCATTGAGTTTGATTCCACTTCCCAGGTCGAAGTCACAGATCTTCACAGGAGAAACCTAGGGCAGGGCAGAAGAGCCAGGAGTCGATCCCTTAGTCGAACTTCAACACGCCCGGGAAGTTCACGATGCAAGGCCAGAGGGGACCTGGAAATCCCCACCCGCAAGAAGTGTCCGGGGCCCACATGCATCAACCCTGGGTGTCGTTAGCCAAATGAAATTTGGCCCTGGCCCTCCGCCCAGCTGCAACACACAAGAGGTTCCCATCAGCAAAATGCTGCTCTCAGCTGACGTGTCCTTCTCACAGGGGGGGCCTTTCAACACCCTGCATGCAAAGGGTGACTATCACTGCCGCCACGCCCGCTGACCCCCTTCCTGCCAGCGCCCACCCCTGCAAGCAAAGCCTGGACCCCCTCCAGCAAAAGGCCGACCCCACCAGCTGGCAGGACATCCCCTTCCCCAAGGCCACCCCTGCTCCTGCTAAGCCAGGGAACGAGACCGTGGAGCGACCCCGGACATGCTGCCGGCCAGGCCACTCCCCACTCACCTGGGCGGGACTCTCGCAGAGAATGTTTTCTGGCTTTAAATCCCTGTGCGCGATCCCTGTTTAACACAAGAAACCCAGAGTCAACGGGACTGCTGTCTGCCTGAGACTGCACCGAGCCTGCTGGAGTCTTCGGCAGCCAGGGACTCGCCGGCTGGGGAGACCCGGGGCCGAGGGGAGCTGGTTCCCGCAGCGGCCGGCCCGAGGCACCCTGCCACAGGACAGCCTGAGAAGCGCCAAGGCAACAGAGGTGCTTGGGCCTCCAGCATGCTCTGACATGGCCAGCATGGCCCGCCACCATGTCTGCCCGGGGCACGGAGCACCCAGGAACCTGGGGGCCAGGCTACCCTGAGCCCCCAACCCCCTTAGCGCCACCCCACGGGCTCCCGACGCGATCCCATAGGATTGTGGCTCTCCAGCCCCCCCCCCGGGAATAAAAATCCCACCCCACCCCCAGCCTCAGGCAAGCACTGGCCTTCACGCCCCACCTTTGTTGTGCAGGAAGTTAAGGGCACTGGCTATGTCTTGCACCACCACGCTGGCCTCCAGTTCGTTGAAGTGGCGTCTCCGGTGGATGTGAGTCAGGATGGAGCCTGGGGCGCGGGGAAGGGGAGGGGAGATGGCAGCTGTTAGCGGGGCCGTGGCGCTCCGGCTGTTTCCCACCCTCGCCCCCATGGCCGGCTGCTGCCCTCCTTCCCAAGCCCCTCCCTGCCAGAGCATTTGGGAAGCTGGGGAGCAGGGATTCTGCAGGCCAGGAGCCCGGCTCCCCGGTGGGCAGCCCATGCCACGAGTCTGGCAGGGGATGCTGAGCCAGGGCAGAGCATCTCCTTGCCAAGCAGAGGGAAGGGGTCTCCAGAAACACCCCAGCCCGGCCCTGCCAGCCAGGGGGAGGGGTAGTGAGGGGGGAGAAAGCGGCCAAGGCCCTGCTGGGGCTTTTAATATAAATATATGGGGATATACTGATCTCTCAGAACTGGAAGGGACCTCGAGAGGTCACCGAGTCCGGTCCCCTGCCCTCACAGCAGGACCAAGCACCATCCCTGACAGACTCACCCCAGATCCCTAAATGGCCTCCCAAGGCTTGAACTCACAACCCTGGGTTTAGCAGCCCAATGCTCAAACCACTGAGCTATCCCACCCCCATAAAAGCAATCCCTTTTACCTCCTCGCATCTTCTCAAACACCAGGTAGAACCGATCTTCCTCTTCGAAGAACTCGATCAGCTCCAGGACATTCCTGGAAGGAGAGCAAGGGGGGAGACCGGCTCAGCCCTCCCCAAGGCTCCCCCTCCAGCCAGCTGCGGGGCCCTCCCCAAGCTGGCTTCCCCGCATGAGCCGCCCGCGAGACGGGCGCCAAGGAGAAGTGGGTTTCGGCAATTGGAACCAGAAGGCGCCTGGGCCCACAGCTGGTTTCCCTGCATTCCAGGGGCGGTTCTCTCCCTGCCCCACTTAACGACCTCGCTCCACGTCAGCCCTGATCGTTAGCAGGCGCTGCTGGGGAGAACGAGCATGGCTCAGCCCTTCGGTCCACCTGGTCTTGCCATTCTGCCCCGATGAGAGACACCCTCCTCCCAAGGCCTGCTCCCAGCCTACAGGGTGTAGGCACCCTTGGGAGTCATCTGCAGCTCCGGGAGGGGCACGCAGCCGAGGTGGGAGCGAGGCAGATGCTCACACAGCCTGCCCTGGGAAAGTGGGAGCCATGAGACCCACCCCGGCCTTGGGCTGCAAAGAGAAAGGGGAGGGCCGTAAGCCAACGTGCTGCCCAAGCGCACAGGGACAGATCGCGCCGAGCGGCCTGGCTCCGGCCCAGCAGGTAGCGCCATGCCCCCCCTCCCCCGTACCTGTGCCCTTGGCATTGGTAGAGCATCTCCACCTCCCGGAATACCCGGCTCCGGATATGTCCCAGGCTCTTCTCGATGATCTGAACCAGAAACAGGGAGAGGGGCTCAGAGACAGGCCCTCACCCTGCTCAAAGGGGGGGGCTTTGGACCCCCCACAGCCCACAGGGAGGGGGGCTCGAAGGAACGAGGCCAGATCTCAGTTCCCGACCTAGGCCAGAGCCCACCCCTCCCCAGAGTTCAGGCCTAGCACAGGAGCCGGTCAGTTACCAAGCCAAGGGCGCCTTGTCCCTGTAGCCCGCAGACCTGCTCTCCGAGCCGCCTGGGCCACGCCAGGCAGAGAGCCCCGAAGGGGTTAACCAGCTGCAGAACAGGCTGCTTGCCTTCTCCCCTCCCCACAGGGAGGTGACAGCATTAGCCCTGCCAGCTTCTCCGCCACACCCTTCCCTTCCCCGCCCTTGGGAGCGCTCATTCCAGGGCAGCCAAACAAAGGGTCACCCGGCTGCATGCACCAAGGGAAAACAGAGGCTTTGGCACAGGGGCCCTGAGCTTCGCTGCAGAGATAAGCACCCCTCCCCCTCAGGCTGGGGGTCAGGCCTTGCACAGCCAAATACGAGATAAACCCGGAGTGAGGCCCGACTGCAGCGGAGTCACTCTGGATTTACACCAGGAGAGCTGAGAGCAGAGTGCCACAGTGGGGAGTGCTAAGAAGAGACCAAGACAGCGTGGGGGAGGGGAAGGGGGAGGGCTGGCAGCCAGGACTCCTGGGTTCTAAGCCTCCTTCAGCTGCACCAAGCAAACCACTTCCCCACTCAGTGCCTCAGTTTCCCCTCTGGGGGACAGGGAACTGCACCTCCCTGAGCCCAGCACCAGGCTTGAGGCTCAGGCGTTCCCACGTGTTTCGAGAGCCGCCGGCGGACACGCACTGTATTCATTGGGGATCTGCTAGGGAGGCCCCCTCTGGCTCGTGGGCTGGCCCCGAAGGGCTTCGCCCCCTTTGCTTTATTGCAGCAGAGTCAGCCCCCGAGCGGGAGGGCTGGATTTCTGGCCTGGCCCGCTCAGCCCTTGTTTGCCTGCGGAGGCCCAAGGCGTGCCAAGCCTCTAGAGAAGGGCTGCACTGTTCCCCTCCCGGGGCAGCCTGGCCAGCCGGCTCCTGTACAAGCAATGAGGCTCCCCAGAGACTGGCGCTCTCGAAACAGCTGCTCAACCCGACCCAACCCACTTCCCCGTTCTCAGGCCACGACCCTGCGCCCTGGCCCCCAGCTGCAGCCTATTGCTTCCACGCAGATGGCAGCCCACCGCCATCCCACTGCCCGAGGCCAGGGAGCGCGTTGCAATCCGTGCAGGGGGCCTCCGGCCGGCCCCTCTGCTGCACCCTGCTGCCCTGGGCTCCGGGCCAGTGCCACACCGCACCACAGTGCTCACGTTTCCGGGCTCCTCCGCCGCCCTGCAAAGCGCTCGCTCCCTGAGCCTGCAGGGGCCCATACGGCGGCTTAATCAGAGCCCCGCCAGGCCCGGTTCCGCTTCTCGGCAGGAGGCGTCGAGACGCCCAATGCGCAAAGGAGCGCAGCTGGCCGCCCCACGTGCTTCGGGAGCAGGAATTAAGCCTCCCACACTCCTGGTCCCTCCAAGGGGTGGCTCCGAAGTCCCCCAGTTCATGGCAGAGCCAAGAGAGAAGCCAGGTCTCCTATCACCTAGTCCTGCACTGCAGGGTGGGAGCTAGCCTGACACAAGCCCCTGCTAAGCCTGGCCACACGTGGGATCTTCAGCCACGTCCAGTCACCGCTGAGCTCGGCGATTTTACTCCAGGCCATGCAAACAGTGGACTGCTCAGCCCTCCCGGACACGGGCTGGCCCCGGGCATGGAAAGCGATGAGCGAGGGACCTGCAGTCATTTACAGGGACCCGTCATTTGTCCGGGGAACCCGCAACCGTCCGACAGTACGTGAGCCAGTCTGAGTGCTGCCCTTCCCTTGCCATCTGCGGATGACCCCTCAGCCAGGCCTGCCGGCAGGAGTGGACACAGGGATCAGCAGCCCTGGGGCCAAGGACTCCCAGCCTCTGTGACAACAGCAACAACAGCACATGCCAGTGGTGAAGGGCTGGCTAGGCCCCAGCCCCACCCCTTCCGCCCGAGGCCTCGCCCCCTATGGGGGCCCAGAGCTACCCCCCCACCTTTGCCGAGTCTGAAGCAGCAACTCCGATTGGCCCAGAAAGCGGTTTCTACACAGCTGGCTCTGCCCACACCGCCAGTCCCCCCCAGCACCACTCCACGGGTTCGGCGCCAACACTGGTTGAATCGGGGGCCCGGCTAGCTCAGATCCCTCCGGCTCTTGGACGGCTAATGGCAGAAGCCCAATGACACAGGCCAAGCAGAGCCGGCACCCAACTCCAGTCTAGCTCCTCCTCTCGCCCACAGCCCCAGGCGAGTTTGGGGTGGGTGGACAGTTGGCGGCTTGCAGCTCCACAGAGCCTCAGCCACTTCGCTCGGCCCTGCCTGGCTTCATGGAAGGGAGCAGGGGCGAGTCCCCCTCGCTGTTCCATGCAGCGCAAGCGCGCAGAGGCCCTCCCGGGAGCAGAGCACTGTCGGACTGCGAGAGCACTTGCTGGCAAGAGCACGACGGCCAAAGAGCCGAGACCCCTAGGCGGGAACGGGAAACAAGTCAAAGACGGGAAACGGCCGCCGGAGCCAAGAACAGGATCCCGCTCTCCTCAGGGCCAGCCCGGTGCCCCACCCTTCGCGGCTGGGGCCCGCAGAGCCCATACCTTCACCGCATACTCCTTGTTGGTGATGAGGCTGATGCAGGACTGGACTCTCGCGTGGGCACCTTCCCCGAGCACCTCCTCCTGAAGCTGGTAGACATCTGCGGGGAGCAGAATGGACCGTTTAGGGGGTTGTTTCCGGGGAGGTTTGCAGACATCGGCTCCAGCCCGGGCACAGAGCCCCAGACCTGCGGCTGCTCCTCTGGATCTCGTGGGTGAGACCAGGTGTGACCCAGAGCAGGTGGGACGCTCACTAAACCAGACCCCACCCGAGCCAAACGTTCCCAGGATTTCGAGGGCCAACGCCTCCCTCCCCGAATTGCACTCGCGGGACCCACCCCAACCCGGAGGCCCTGCGCGTCTCACCTTCAAAGCGCCCCGAGAAGCTGTCCGTGGCTCTGCAGCGTTTCTTCTTCTTGTTCCTTTTCTTGGGATCGGGGATGTCGATGGGCTGGCTTGAAGGCATGTCTGTCCCAAAGCAAAGCCAAGCGGAGAGCATTAACTGGGCGCCTGCCTCCGTACGGTGCAGCCCTCCTCTCCCAAGGGCCACTCTAGAGTCAGGCCTGGCCGAGCCACACGGGAGCGGAGGAAGCACCAGCCAAGTGCGCGCTATATAGTGTTGGACACGACTGACTTCCATGATGCCTTCACTGCAATGTGGACCAGGCAATGGCAGCAGAACGGAGCAGAGAGTTGGGGAGGCGCTCCCTAGAGGACATGGGAGTTACTGGAAGGAGAGTGAGCTCCTAGCAAACCAAGAGCAGGAGAAGAGGCCTAAGCTTGGGACAGCTTTTGGCAGCCCCCTTAACGTCCATCACACGCTGGATGTACAGTCCTGCTTCAGGGCCGCTGGAGACAGCCACCAGCAGCCACCCCCCACCGGGCAGGAGGGGGAATCTGCATGGCTATTTCCCCCAAGGGAGGAACAGGTTCCAAGGGACCCACATTCAACCCACTCGCATCCCTCCTCCACCCTGGCACGAGAGTCAAGCGCGACCGGCAGAGCTCACCGGGGCGGGCCGGGCACTCGAAGCTGAAGACGGAATCCAGGTGGCTGGGCTGGGAGTATTCCAGGTCGAAGGGGTTCTGGCCCTGGCGGTTCCGAAGGGAAGAGAACAGGGTGAGTCGCACACGCGGGCGCCACCAAGGGTCTCCGCGCCACTCAGCCTAGGTCTCGGCACCCCACTCTGCTGCCTGGGTCAGCTTCATCCCAGGCCAGCATGGGAGAGCGTCCCGGCCCCTCTGCCCACACAGCTACCAGGCTCCGGTCAGCAGGATGAACCCGAGCAGAGAGCTGGCGCTCTTCCCGGCCCAAGGCAGGGTGGTAGTGGGGCGCCCGCAGTGCCCAGCCCCCGGCTCCCGAGGAGAGGGACTCAGGATTGTTGGAAGCGGGAGAAGGCGCCGTCTGGCACCCCCAGCGGGTCGCTGTTTAATGCGAGGCTTTGGAGTGGCAGTTAGGCCTACTGAGCCCGAGCTTGGCGACAGGCGAAGAGGGGCTGTTTGGGCCAAACCAGAGAGGAAATCCCCAGCTCTCCCATAAGAACAAAGCCAGCTGCTCCCAGGCCAGATGGGCAGAGGCAGCTAACCCCACTGCCAACTCCATGCTAATCACCCAGGACCTTAACGTGCTCCAAGTGCAGCCTCAACACCCCCAGGTGGGGCTGCATTCTACCCATTTTACAGAGGGGTAAACTGAGGCACAGCTTCCACTGCCCACTCACCAGCAGCAAGCAGCAGAGCTAGGGCCCGGACCCAGGACTCCGGCTTCCTAACCTCCAGGCCTGGCCAAGACCCCAGCTGACCCCTCCTGCCCAGCACTCTGCACAGCGGCAGCCTCGGTGCCAGCGAGGGCACAGAAATAGAGCGTGACTGGGAGGGCGCATGACCCCGGCCTGCCAGCGGCCCCCAGCTGAGCAGGGGCTGGCACGGCAGCCTTCCCAGCGGAGCAGGAAGCTACATTCCTCAGGGAGCTCCCAGAGAGGCAGCTGCACCATGATCAGCTTCAAGGAGCCCCGGGGAGCCCAAGTGGCAGGCTGGGCGCCTGAGACCAGACGTCCCCCTCCCCCCTTCGCCCTGCCGGCTTCCTGCCTCGCACCGCCTCAGAGGGAGGGGGCCATTCGGCACTCGGAGGCCCAGCCAAAGCTGCGGCAGCCATGTTTGAAACCGGGGCCGGAGAGCTCGGTCCAGCCAACCCAGCCGGGCCCACAAGCAAAGCCCAGAGGCCAAGCACCCCCCACTCTCCCCCCCGGAATATTCTCGCTCTCCCTCCTCCACAGGGGCAGGGGGAGAATAAGAATGAGTTTGCAGGACAGGGGCTGGTGCCAGGTGGGTGGGACTAAGGGGACGTGGACACAGCAAACACACACCCGTGGGGGGGGGGGAGAGAAGATGTCCTGGGGCCCAGGCCCCAACACTATGTCACAGCCCTGCTGACACAGGCCAGCTGTGCGTGGGGGGGGGGTTGTCGATGCCTCCGTAGGCCCCGAGACAGCAGTACAGCCTCTGGGGGCTCCCGGTGACGTGCCAGAGCAGCAGGACGGGCCAGGGGAATTGAATGCTTGAGCAGACGGGCCTTGTGCTTTCACAGACGCGGGAGCCGCTCTCCTTTAAGGTCCCGGAGCAGCTTAGTCCAGGTGCAAGCAAGGAGCAAGACACCGGCACCAGGACCTGCTGGGTGGGGTCACAGGCCAGGCCCTAGGAGACCTGGGTTCTAATCCCACCTTGGGCAAGTCCCTTCACCTCTTCCAGGCCTCAACTTCCCCCTCTGCCAAATGTGGATAACAACACTGCCCTAGAGAAGAAACGAGCTAGCAGTCAACTCGGCTGCCACCCTTCGGTCCGGAGCTGGGCTATTCACCCTGGCCAGGGCAGCCAGTCCCGCTGCTGCCCTGCACTAGGGGAGGTCCTATTCAGACTCCATGTTAGGCTACTGGGGTCCTTCGGTGTCTGACTTCCGAGGGAAAGCACATTGCCGTTCCCTGCCTCAGTTTCCCTATTTGTAACAGCGAGAAGACTAAGATCCCGGCCTGGAAAGCAGTAACACCTCACCACACAAGAGAGCTTTTTAACCCAAGTACAAGCCTTCCCGCTGTTATGAAATAGGATGGGGGGGTGGAGGTGAAATTCTCCACCAAGTGAAAACAAACCACACCCCCCTCACTGCCATGCTCACTGGGACGCCAGCCAGGAAGAAGGCCCTATCAGGTGAACGGCTGCCCCTGCAGCCAATCAGCAGGGCTTGGCACCAGCTCCCCCAACGGCTAGAAGCAGCTAGAAAGCGCGTGTTTACTTGGCCCGCTGGCGGGAGGCCCAGCCGCGGCATTCGGCAGAGCGGCCGACTCAGGGGCCCTGGCATCCCGAAGGCTTGGTGGGCAAGCGTCCGGAGGAGACTGTGTGTCTTTTAGCTACAAGAGCAGCCCCGGGTTCATCGGTGTCCGAATGTACCTGGGAGCCCCCGGGGGGTTCAGAATGCAAAGACAGAGCCCCTTACCCAGTAGCCCCGGGGGCCAGCAGCTTTTTAAGCATCAGGAGAGAGTCTATAGCAAAGGCAGCCCCCCACCAGGAGTGCAGGGCCTCTGTTCTAGAAAGCATGCACGCTCCCGTTCCTCTCCTTTTGCAAGGCTCTCCCCGCCCCTGCTAGAGTCTCTTTACACGTCCATGTTTTGTGACCAACCCACTAACTCTACAACCTCTCCGGGTTTTTTTACCCAGCAACAGGTTTATTTTGGATCGAGGTGGTTACATAACAGCACCCTCACCGCGAGACAAAAGAGAAGTGACGTCACCAGGCACCGCGCCAGGAGCCAATCACACGGGGGGGGGGGGACGACACAAACCGACAAAGCCCACCCCATGCCCCGAGTGCCCTCGCGAGCAGGACTCCCAGGGTCACACGGCATCTGGCATCCTTCAGCTCCCTCTGCCAGCTGCCATCTCCCAAATCCACAACATGCGGACGCACACAAGAGAACTGGGCAGCGCCACGGACCAATTCGGTTTTAATCAGCGCTATTTGGAGAGATTTAGCCCCAAGATAAAAGCCACTGCCGGCCGAAAAACCTTAAACCAAGATTAGGGGGCAGCTGGAGTCAGTTATCCGTTTATTTTGGGGGTGTTCTCTGGCCTGGGAGATCACCATGGACCCTTCTGACCCGGGAGTCTGTAAGTCGCACAACTGGCACAGCGACCTCCAGAAACAGGAGGAGACACGGACGGGCCGTGGACCATACAGAGAACCCTGCACCAACCCGGAACCCTCTTTACAGGCCCTGAGCCGAGAGGGCTGAAGCGAGGGAAAGAGTGCGGGGGGGGCCCCCCCACAGCGGCAGGGCAAAGCTAAGCCTGGGGAGAGGAATCCATTTCACCGAGCCAGCGCAGGGGAAGGTCCCTGGACCACCCGGGGAAGCTGCAGCCAACGGGCTCCCAGGGACAGTCCTCGGGGACTTCAGGAAGTTGGGTGGCAACATCTCGGGGGCAGCATCCAAGGAGACGTTTCACATTCCCTGGCTCCACCTCCAGCACCAAAGCCCATTTATTCCGTGTCCAGCCACCCCAGGCAACACACACTGAGATCAGCAGAGGTGGGGGGGTCAAGTGCAAGATTCGGTCCATCCCTCTAACTCTGCCGAGGCCCCACATCAAGACCTACCGAAGCAGCTTGCCAGGCTGCCAGCAGAACCAATGATCCTGTTGCCCCTGCCCGAGGGCTGAGCCATCCACAGCAAAAACTTTGGAGACCCTAAACCACAGTGCACCAGATTTATTCCACGTGCACCATTTTTCGAAACACTCAACCCGTCACTGAGCGTCCGGCCCAAGGCGGTCGTGTATCCAATTAGAGGAAATCCCGCTGATGGGCTCAATAATCCACCTCCACGCAGCCACGGATTTCTACCACGCTCCTCAATTCGGCAATGGAAATCTTCCCCCAGACGTTTTTTCTTTCTTGCCATCCCCTTCATCCCAGGTATGTAGCTGGGGATTTTTTTACATATTAATATGGCCAGGAACTTAAGGCAGAAATGTGCCAAAACACTGAACGGACTGAGGAAAAGGAGCCTATTGTGACTCTCCAGGGGACTTGTGCGCTTAAATGCCTCAGGCACTTTCAAAACCTCTCACTCGCCTTTGCGGATAATGAGAAGGACTCTATATCCTGAGTGGGTTTGGGGGTAAGAGAAGCCACGTGACTGTTGCAACACAAACAAGGAAGTTCCCCCCAGCGCAAGATGAAGCAACACACACGGATTTCAACCCACTGAGCTGTTGGAACCAGCAGCTCTTCCAGGCCCTGATCAGACAGTGCTTAGTGACTTGGCACAGTCCCAGAGCTCCCAAACTTACACCTCTTCAGTCCCAGCCTATCAAACACCCGCAGCTGGCCTGGGCTTAACTGCTATGTAGACATAACCACCAAGGCATGATTGACAAGGCAACGCCAACCAAAATCCACTCTTTGCACCTCCTGCAATCACCCACTGTTTTCTGTCTAACACGCACCTCTCCAGGTAGAGAAACATTCCAGGTCGCTCACTTATTCCTTAAATCAGCAAGAATCGCAGATTAAAAAGTCTGTGAACCAACAGTGAATATGCAAGCAGTCTGCGACTTCATCGGCTATTTGTGTATTAAGGTCTCTTGCAGTTCTCTGAAGCTGTAAAAGCACCACATGTGCGCTCTTATTACCCAAAGAGCCAGTCTCAACAAGAGAGACAGATATAGGCTTGCCCTGGACCATTTCTAATTCTCCAACGGTTCCCATTTACTATCGATTCCAGAGTTCCCAAAGCCTCCCATGTATTTTTTTTGTACAAGACAAATTTCCTCTTGATTTCCAAGGATCTGCAACCAGACTACAAATTCCCCTCCACCATATACATGCACACCATGAAATCGAAGAACTAAAATAATTCCTCTGATGGACACACACTGAAAAAAAAAAAAAAAAACCAATCGGCCAGCCAATTTTAAAAAAAGAAATGAAGAGGCTCAAATGCAAAGCCAAAGAATGAAGCGGGGAAGGTTTACCTTGAAAGAGCGATGGAACCCTTTGAGTTCGGTTTTCTTCTGCACCATTTTGTTGAGATTTCTGACCCAAAAAAAGGGGGAGTAAGGAAAAAAAAATCTGACTCAAAAAATGGGGGCAAACAAATTGGGGAAATTAGTTCTGATTGGCTGGATGGAGACCCTAGAAGAAAAGGAAAAAGAAATAGGAGCTGTTAGCCTGCCCCTGTGGAGCAGCAGAGACAAGGAACATCCTGTGACATTTTTAATCAACCCGACTGCTCAGATCCATTTGAATGCTGGAGCAGGGACGGGCCCTCAGATAAAGCCATGAATTCCCCAGCACTTGGAGCTTGCATATTAAAATGATTATTTTCAAAGCAACAGCTGCAACCTGGGCCTCTTCCCTCCGCTGCCCCGGCACACAAAAACCGAAGGGAAACAACCCCCAGCTCTCCAGCTGATCCAGGCAAAACAAACCCCAGTGGCAGTCCAGTGAACAGCAAAACAGGCTGCAATGCGAAGAGCCTCCCGCCCCCCCAACCTCCCACGCCCACCTCATCAGACCCCCCCCCCATAGCCAGAGCAGAAACACTCCCCGTTGGGGTGTTAAATGGGAGAGCCAGAGGGGAAGCGTCTGGCAGTGGCAACAAAGAGACCGATTCAACAAGCATCTGGGGACAGGGCAAGGGGGTCCCATGAGACCCAGGGGGGCTACGTCGACCACCCCAGCACTAGGGGGCAAACACCCCCCCCCCCTAGCAAAACGCCTGCATCCTCAGGCTCCTCGCGTGCTGCGGGGGACACCCCCAGGCTGCGAACAACTCCAAGACCCCCACCCCACTCGCTAGTTACTGGGGGGGGGGTTGCAACACACAGAGACAGCCGCAGCTCAGACCCACCTTTGGGGGTCACCTCACTGCCCAGCACGGACACCGCACCCCCTTCCCGAGCGCCCCTTCCCCCTCAAAGCAACAACTCCCCCGCCACGGTAGCTGCCTTGTCACCCCCGGCCCCCCATGGCAGACAGGGCCCTGCGCTTCGCCCCCAGAGCAGCTGAGACCCCGTCGGCCCCTGCTCGCACCCAACAGCGCCCCCGCAATTCCCCTCCCCGCAGGCGGCTTGCTCGGGGTTGCCCGCCCCCCCACGCTGGGATGGCCTCGGCAGCCACCGCCGGGTCATGGGGAACCCCCCTCTGCCCCCCCGCCAGCCCCGCAGCCCAGGCCCCCTAACTCAGCCCCGAGCCCCCTTACCGAGCCGGGCTCCGCGGGCCGCCCTGCTGATGGTACGCACGGCCCGGGCCGCTGGCTGCTGGGGACTTACGGGCCCGGCTGGGGGACGCGCCGCCCTTTATAGCGCTCCCCGCCCCGCCGCGCTCCGGGGCCGCCCCGCTCATCAGCTGATACGCGCCCTACGTGCGGCCCGGCTGCAGCTCCCGGCGGCCCCGCAACTGCGGGCCGGTCCAGGCCGGGTCAGCCCCGCAGCGATTGCAGGGGGAGAGCCGCCCCCCCCCGGCGCTGCACCGCCCCAGCTCCAGGACCGACCCCGGCGCTGCACCGCCCCAGCTCCAGGGACCGACCCCAGCTCCAGGACAGACCACCGCCCCAGCTCCAGGAACCGACCCCGGCGCTGCACCGCCCCCAGCTCCAGGACCGACCCCGGCGCTGCACCGCCCCAGCTCCAGGAACCGACCCCGGCGCTGCACCGCCCCAGCTCCAGGACCGACCCCAGGCACTGCACCGCCCCCAGCTCCAGGAACCGACCCCGGCGCTGCACCGCCCCCAGCTCCAGGACCGACCCCGGCGCTGCACCGCCCCAGCTCCAGGGACCGACCCCGGCGCTGCACCGCCCCAGCTCCAGGACCGACCCCGGCGCTGCACCGCCCCCAGCTCCAGGACCGACCCCGGCGCTGCACTGCCCCCAGCTCCAGGGACCGACCCCGGCGCTGCACCGCCCCCAGCTCCAGGACCGACCCCCGGCGCTGCACCGCCCCAGCTCCAGGGACCGACCCCGGTGCTGCACCGCCCCAGCTCCAGGAACCGCCCCGGCGCTGCACCGCCCCAGCTCCAGGACCGCCCGGCGCTGCACCGCCCCAGCTCCAGGACCGACACCCCGGCGCTGCACCGACCCCAGCTCCAGGGACCGACCCCAGCGCTGCACCGCCCTCCCAGCTGCCCCAGCTCCAGGAACCGACCCCGGCGCTGCACCGCCCCAGCTCCAGGGACCGACCCCGGCGCTGCACCGACCCCAGCTCCAGGACCGACCCCAGCTCCAGGGACCGACCCCGGCGCTGCACCGCCTCCCAGCTCCAGGGACTGACTCCCGGCGCTGCACCGCCCCAGCTCCAGGGACCGCCCCAGATCTAGGGACCGACCCCGGCGCTGCACCGCCCCAGCTCCAGGGACCGACTCCCGGCACTGCACCGCCCCAGCTCCAGGACCGACCCCGGCGCTGCACCACCCCAGCTCCAGGGACCGCCCCAGCTCTAGGGACCGACCCCCGCTGCACCGCCCCAGCTCCAGGACCGACCCCGGTGCTGCACCGCCCCAGCTCTAGGGACCGACCCCGGTGCTGCACCGCCCCAGCTCCAGGACCGACCCCGGCGCGGCACCGCCCCAGCTCCAGGACCGGACCCCGGCGCTGCACCGCCCCAGCTCTAGGGACCGACCCCGGTGCTGCACCGCCCCAGCCCAGGGACCGACCCCCGGCGCTGCACCGCCCCAGCTCCAGGGACCGACCCCGGCGCTGCACCACCCCAGCTCCAGGAACCGCCCCAGCTCTAGGGACCAACCCCAGGCGCTGCACCGCCCCAGCTCCAGGGACCGACCCCGGTGCTGCACCACCCCAGCTCCAGGGACCGACCCCGGTGCTGCACCGCCCCAGCTCCAGGGACCCCCCCGGTGCACTGCCCCAGCTCCAGGGACCGACACCCCGGTGCTGCACCGCCCCAGCTCCAGGGACCGACCCCGTGCTGCACCGACCCCAGCTCCAGGGACCGGACCCCGGCGCGGCACCGCCCCAGCTCCAGGGACCGACCCCCGGTGCTGCACCGCTCCCAGCTCCAGGACCGACCCCAGCTCCAGGGACCGACCCCCGGCGCTGCACCCCCGGTGCTGCATTGACTCCCCAGCTCCAGGGACCGACCCCCGGCCCTGCACCGCCCCAGCTCCAGGGACTGACCCCCGAGCTGCACCGCCCCAGCTCCAGGGACTGACTGGCGCTGCACCGCCCCAGCTCCAGGACCGACCTCCCCTGGCGCTGCACCACCCCAGCTCCAGGGACCGCCCCAGCTCTAGGGACCGACCCCCGGCGCTGCACCGCCCCAGCTCCAGGGACTGACCCCCCCGGTGCTGCACCGCCCCAGCTCCAGGGACCAACCCCAGGCACTGCACCGCCCCAGCTCCAGGGACCGACCCCCGGTGCTGCACCCCCCAGCTCCAGGGACCGACCCCCGGTGCTGCACCGCCCCAGCTCCAGGGACCGACCCCGGTGCTGCACTGCCCCCAGCTCCAGGGACCGACACCCGGTGCTGCACCGCCCCAGCTCCAGGGACCGACCCCCGTGCTGCACCGACCCCCAGCTCCAGGGACCGGCCCGGCGCGGCACCGCCCCAGCTCAGGGACCGACCCCCGGTGCTGCACCGCTCCCCAGCTCCAGGGACCGACCCCAGCTCCAGGACCGACTCCCGGCGCTGCACCCCCGGTGCTGCATTGACCCCAGCTCCAGGACCGACCCCGGCCCTGCACCGCCCCAGCTCCAGGACCGACTCCCGGAGCTGCACCGCCCCAGCTCCAGGGACTGACTCCCCGGCGCTGCACCGCCCCAGCTCCAGGGACCGACCCCGGTGCTGCACCGCCCCAGCTCCAGGAACGCACTGCCCCCAGCTCCAGGGACTGCCCCCAGCTCTAGGGACCGACCCCCGGCACTGCACCGCCCCATCAGCTCCAGGAACCGACCCCACTCCAGGGACCGACCCCCAGCGCTGCACCGCCCCCAGCTCCAGGACCGACCTCCCGGCACTGCACCGCCCCCAGCTCAGGGACCGACCCCCGGCACTGCACTGCCCCCAGCTCCAGGACTGCCCCCAGCTCCAGGACCGACCCCCGGCGCTGCACCGCCCCAGCTCCAGGGACCGACCCCCCGGCGCTGCACCGCCTCCAGCTCCAGGGACCGACCCCGGTGCTGCACTGCCCCAGCTCCAGGGACCGACCCCGGTGCTGCACCGCCTCAGCTCCAGGAACCGACCCCAGCTCCAGGGACCGACCCCGGCGCTGCACCGCCCCCAGCTCCAGGGACCGACACCCTCCGAAATTGCACCCCAGCTCCAGGGACCGACACCCTCTGAAATTGCACACCCCAGCTCCAGGGACTGACCCCGGCGCTGCACCGCCCCAGCTCCAGGGACCGACCCCTAGGCACTGCACTGCCCGCCAGCTCCAGGGACTGACCCCCCCGGCATTGCACCGCCTCAGCTCCAGGGACGGACACCCTCCCCAGCATTGCACTGCCCCCCCACCTCCAGGGACTGACCATCCCCTGGCGCTGCACCGCCCCCCCAGCTCCAGGGACCGACCCCCCCGGCATTGCACTGCCCCCCCCAGTTCCACGGTCCAACCCCCACCCGGCACTGCACTGCCCGCTAGCTCCAGCGACTGACACCCCCTACAGTGACAGACCCCTGGAATTGCACACACCCCCACCAGCTCCAGGGACCGACACCCCCCTCCGCCGGCCTTGCACCACCTCCCCAGCTCCAGGGACTGCGCCCCCCTGGCATTCCACTGTGCTCCCCCAGCTCCAGGGACTGACCCCCCCATGCTACAGGGACAGAATCCCCCTCCAGCTCCTAAGACCAACCCTCCAGCATTGCACCACCCCTTAGCTCTAGGGACTGACCCCCCTTGACATTGCACCGCTTCCCCCCCCCCCAGCCACAGGGACACACCCTCCCCTGGCATTGCACTGTGTCCCCCGCTCCTCTGACATTGCTTTGTTCCCCCTCCCCACGGACTGAGCCTCCCACACACACACACTCCCTTCCCATTGCACCTCCCCCAGTCGCAGGGGCCTTCCCCTGGCCAGCGCCCCTGGCATTGCACCCCCCCACCCAAAGGGTAGGCAGACCCTGTCCCCCCAGTATCTCACCAACCCCCCCAGCTACAGGGACAGCGCCCCGTCTGTTCCCCCTGCCCGGGGTTCCACACGGCTATAGGCCGGACGTGCCCAGACCCCTTGGGCCTTTACAGTAAGAGGTCAATGCTCAGCCCCGTTCCCAACCCCTCCCCCACTACTCACAGCTGCAGAGACACCCCCATTTCCTCCCCCTTCCTCAGGATGCAAACCCCTCCCCAGAGCCCCCCTGCAGCTTGACAGCCGGGGTTTCTTCCTGCCTTCCTTTTCCCATCACCTCTCCCCAGCAGTGCACCGCCCCCCCCTCCCCCGCTGCTTCCCAACCCATGAGCAGGGACAGCCCCATTCCATCTAACCCCACCCCTTCCTAGCACACAGGCTACTCCAGAAACACACACACACACACACACACCCCACTGCAAAGAGCCTCATTCCCTCTCCCTGCCTCCTCCCCCCTGCAATGTGGAGATTTATTGTTCTACAGCACAAGACGCCAAATGTTCACACCCCCTCCAGCGCAGCAAACACACAGGGTCCCTTCTGCACAGGCCTTTCCTGTTCTCGGCGCTTTGCTGCTTGGTGGTTGTTTTGAAGCCAGTACAACCACTTTCCTAGGCCCTTTCAGAAAGCTAGAAGACTTTGCACCATGAATTCCTCCCCCTTCCCCCCCCAACTAACCTATGTCTTAGCGTCCTTTTTATGCCTGCAGGCACCACCCACTTCGATAGCAACAGTGGTTGCATAACATGTATTTGCTCCTTATTATAGTTTTCCTTTTATCCCTTCATCAGGACGTCGGCTCCGCTTTTATTTTGCAAGGCACAGAGTTTCAGGGGGCAGAGGGTTTACACCATATCAGATCCCTGTGCGGAGCTAGCTAGTCTGTCATTTGCCCCACTGACACTCTAGATGTGGCTAATTGTTCAGGGCTATAGATTGCAGCTGCAGAGCAAATTTTTTCTTCAGCTCTGGGGCGATTGACTCTAGCTTTGAAACATGGGATTTGTTTGCCCATTATCTTAGCAGGAATAAGACAGGAAAGGTCCCAGGACAGCGCTGGGTGTGTGTGAGGTGGGGGGAGGAATGTTTAGGGTTTACAGCTGAACTGCTGATTGTGATGCTCATATAGAAGAGTGGGGAGGGGACTATCTAGTGCGCAGAGAAGGGAACAGGCCCCTTTAGAACTGATAAAGGGGACTGCCTTTTCTATTTCACAACATGCAGCCAGCCTGTGGAACTCAGTACCACAAGATACTTACTGAGACAACTAATTTACTCAGATTGGATCTTGACTGTAGAGCAATAAGAATAATATTTAAAAAACAGCAAATAGTCCAGTAGCATCTTAAAGACTAACAAAACATGGAGCTTTCATGGCACAACCCACTTCTTCAGATGACCGGAGTGTAGGAAGTCCAGATCCAAGAATAAATAAGGGACGGAGGGAGGGAGGCGGGGAGAAGGGGAAAAATGAAGGGGAAGAAGAAAAAAGATATTGGCTGTCAAACTAGGTAGGATAAAAGTTGCAATCTCCATGCTTCAAGGCACATGTATCGCCAGCTGGGGTCAGGAAGAAATTTTTCTCCTTAGGTGCAACGTGGGGGAGAACAGGATACTAACTAAACTGGGGTGGCATTTCATAGATTCCAAGACCAGAAGGGACAATTGTGATGATGATCTTCTTCACAAGAGAGGCTACAGAACTGTCCCAAAATCATTCCTAGGGCAGCTCTTGCAAAGAAATTGCCCACGGTGAGGAATCCACCGTGACCCTTGGTAAACTGCTCCGAGGGTTAATTACTTTCACTGTTAAAAATATACCCTTATTTCCCATCTGAATTTGGCTAGTGTCAATGTCCAGCCATCTCCTGCCTTCCTAAAATCTTCATTCCTTCAGGTGCCCAAGTTAGCCAAGGTCTCGCCTGCCTGTTCCTAAAGGAACGCTGAGCTGGTTGGAGGACTGCAAAGCACACAACTGCTTTCCTATGACTTCAACTAGAGAAGCAGGCTAAAACCAGATTCAGGCTTGTTCCAACACATTGCTCATGCTGCAGGATAAAGAGTGACAACACACCCAGCCAATTAACCACGAGAGGGGAGCATTACATCATCAGAACCAATCCTCATTGGCTGATTGGCAAGCCTATTTGTGTTGCTCTCCTGTTTTGCTTTGTGATTGTAAGTGCCACCCGAGTTCAGTTTTCCCCCCACAAAAAGAGCATGCTGGCTGGTTTCCCCCCCAAAAAAAGAGCACCAGTGCAAGGTGTGTGCAAAGTGCTAGCAAAACAGAATGGCAGCGTTTCACACGCACTTTGCACTAGTGTCAATAGCACGGAGGAAAAGGAAAACTAGCCCCCTGGTGTCTGCGTGTTTGTATAGTTCACAGAGTCTCAAAAGACAAGTCCCCAGGGGAGAGTAGCGTGTGAGAATCTACCCTGTGAGAGCACAGCTCTGAGGCCAAAATGAACACTTCATGGGGCTCTTAAATCTTTCAGGGTGTGTCTACACAGCACCCTTAGCTCAAAATAACCAACCCAAGTTGTGTTGCTTATTTCGAGTGTATTTCAAAATAGCTCATTTTGTAATCTGGCGCCAAACTTTGAAATAAAACACTATTCCGAAATTCTTCTTCATCCTCATGGAACGAGGGTTACCTGGACGTCGGACTAAGCCGCCCGTTATTTCGAAATCTATTTCAATAGATGCAGAATAGCTATTTCGGGATACTTCCGATATCTCGAAATAGCTACGCAGTGTAGATGTACCCTAAAGGTGCAGCAGGCACAACACACACCTATAAACACCTTCTCAATGACCCAGTTCAACACTTTCCCCCAACTTTGGGTACTCCAGTGATTTCTCTCCCATATTTTTATGCATGACAATATTTCAAGACGTCAGTTTACGGCTTTCCCTCCACTCCGATCCTACCGGAAAGCGTGCCAGAGATGTTCACAGAGCAATTTAAACAGCTCCTGCTCTCCTTGCCACTCACCCAAGAGATAACTATGATAAAACCTCCCATTCTCTCCTATGGTTTGGCTGCTTCTCTGGAGCACTGCATTACTAATGCAAAGGCAACTGCTGCTAAGAACAGGCTGGCTGAAAAGTTTCACAGGTAAAGAACCATTTTGATGGAATTACAAAAATGTGAGCTTTTCTCCCACAAAAGATCCCTTTTGCTCTGGGATAGTTTTGTGACTTTATGGCATTTGCACAACAGCTGTTTTAATCTCTCGCTCTCAAGGCATTTAAATAAACCGTTCTCAGTCTGTTCCACACTGGGATGCCCCTCCCGTGTAGCCACTACGAGAGGACCTGACCCCCTGACACCTATTTATGACTCCATTAATGATGGGACCCCAAGATTTAAAATTGATCAAATGCCCCTATCCAATAGTCTTCAAAACTTGTTTCCAGGCGCAGGCCGTTTCAGCCAATCAGAACTAAGACGAAGGTAACGTCCCTTTAGAGGACACTTACGTTTGCTGCGTGGCTGACTCAGCATCATGGGGCCTAAATTCGTTTTTCGGGCATTCCCATGGTAAGGTCCTGCACATGCTACTGCTCAGGTGTGTCTGTGATGCAATCGGGGGGCGTGGTTGCAGCATGTGTAGATAGACCAAAGCTAGCGCTAAACTAGGTGCCCGCAGCAGTGAAACCAATCCATGCCTAGACCCTGCACCCCAATCTCCTACCCCAGGCCACAACCCCTCCTTCACCCAACCTCCCTCCCAGACCCCACACCCCCTCCTGCACGCCAGTCCCCTACCCCAACCTCCCTTCTGCACCCAACCTCCCTCCCAGACCCGCAGCCCCTCCTGCACCCCAGTCCCCTACCCCAACCTCCCTTCTGCACCCAGCCTCCATCCCAGACCCCGCAGCCCTCCTGCACCCCAGTTCCCTACCCCAACCTCCCTTCTGCACCCAACCTCCCTCCCAGACCCGCAGCCCCTCCTGCACCCCAGTTCCCTACCCCAACCTCCCTTCTGCACCCAGCCTCCATCCCAGACCCCGCAGCCTCTCCACAGAAAAGTGCAGCCCTTGAACCCTTACCAACATCTTGGAGTGGCCCCCATCAAAAATGGTTGCCCACATAGCTAACCTCATAGGCAGAGTAAGAGTCCTATTACTGCTGGCAGCTGGAGATGTCCTGTGCTTCTAGGAGAGGCCCTTCCCTCTCACTGAAAGGGCAGCCTTTGAGTCTTGCTTCCTGGGGTGGGTCTGGTTTGCACCCCTCTCTCTTTGTCGTTGGGATGCCACTTGAGGATGGGGCTGATCCTTCATGCTGGGGAACGCCCAGAACCCATCTAGGCCTCACTTTTGACTCTCCCCCCTGGGCCAGCGATCTCGGTTCCGTGCCAAATACGGATTTCGGGTTCCGAGCGCCCCCGCAGAAGGCAGCGAGGTGGGGCTGGGGGCGCACAGGAGGAAGCGAGAGGAGAAGGGAGGATGTCACAGGGGCCAGGCCAGGCGAGAAGGGGGAAACCACACGTGTTGTTAGTACCGCTCGGGGGAAGGTGCGTGGTGGTATGAAGTGGGTGGTGTGAAATGGAGGGTATTCTTAGTCCGGGCCTTCCCTTATTTCCATAGTGCGGGCCGTCACTGAACCGGGCGCTTCCTCTCTTGTTAGGACCACATGAACAGCTGGCCAAAAAAGTCCCACTGGCAACATTTTTGCAGTGAAAAAATGACCCCAGGCAGGCCTGCCAATGTGTGTGGGGGGGTGATGCTCCAGGGCCTGGAGATTCAAAGGGGCTTGAGGTTCCTGGCTGATTGCTGCTGGAGGGCCACTTGGCTCTGAGGGGTGGGGTTGGGGGGCCACCGCAGTCCAGGGAGCACTGGGGGCTGGCTGGCCCAGCCCCGCCCCTTCCACTTAAGGCCCCACCCCTTCTGGGAACATGGAACCAGCCCCCCACACACACTTTGCCCAGGGGCCTACCCCAGATGCTGTCAGCTCCCCTGACCCTATGGCTTGGTTGGAAATTTTTCACATGGAAATGTTACCTGTCCAAAACCTGGGCTTTGTTGACCCTCTCTCTCTCTCTCTCTCTCTCTCTCTCGCCACCCCCCTTTCTCCCCCCCGGAAATAAGGGTGCAAGGGAGAGACCAGGTCTGGACAAAGCCCCATGCCTTACCACAAGTGTTTGTTATTCATTTTTTCACCTGAAAAATGTTCACAAGAGTTTGACAGAAAAAACAAAACCAACCAACCCCGAAAATCTTTCAAAATTCCCAGACAAAGAACAACTGGCGTGAAATAAAACACGTGAAAGAGCCCCCTGGCAGCCTGTAAGTTCCCTGTAAGCTGGGCGCTCGTGCAGCCGTTCAGGAGAGACTCCAGTGCCCCCCAGCTGAGTAGCACAGCACCCACAGCTGGGTTGGTGTTCCTATTGGTGGTGCACATTCCCACATGCCTCAGCGCACGTAACATTTTATCCCGCACCTGGCTGGAAAAATCTACCCGTGGACGGAAAAGATTAGAGGGAACACTGCTGGCAGCTACTGCATAGATGGAAAAGTAATATGATGGACCGCATTTAGTGCGTACTAAGCTCTCTTTAATGCAGGCCAGCAGCTGGAAACAATGAGAAAAGGCCAGCCCAGTGTAACCAGCCGTTCAGACCAATAGCAAAGGGCTACAGCTAGGATCTTTATTTGTGTATTTGCCTGAGAGCTTGGGGGGTTGTAAACGATGAGATCGGAGGCTCTGTCCTCTACCAACCTTGGCTAAAGTGTATTGATCTTTTATTATTCAAACTGTGACTTCTGTGAGGCTAGACTTTTGTCCTAACACCTATCTTGACTGAGCCCCTGGGTGTAGTTGATATATTAGGGAGGGCTCAGAGCAGAGCCAAGAAAATAATTCATCCATGCCTTACAGTGATAGACCCAAGAAGCTCCGAGCTTCAAGAGAAAGTTAAGGGGTGACTGGATTAAAGTCTGTGAGTATCCACAGGGGAACAAACATTTGACACTAGGCTCTTCGAGGGAGCAGAGAAACGCCATCCCACGGCTGGAAGCTGACGCTGGACACATGCTAACTGGAAATAAGGTGTGAATTGTTGCCAGTGAGCATAATTCACCATTGGAACAATCTACCAAGGGGCACAGTGGCTTGTCCATCACTGACCATTTTTAAATCAAGCCTGGATGTTTTTCTAAAGGAGCTGCTCTAGGAATTACGTTGGGGACGTTCTTTGGCCAGGGTGAGACAGGAGATGGGATGAGATGATCACCGTGGTCCCTTCTGGCTGTGGAATCCGTGAATCTTTTGGGTAATAAAATGCGTGAACACAAAAAAGGTTCCCAGGCTTTCTTAGACTAAGCGCCATTATTAGGGTTTGTATTTCGGTAGCACGTAGAGAGACCCGCTACTGCCCCAGCCGCTGTACCAGGACACTCCCTGCCCCAAAAGCTCACCATCGAAATAGACAACGCTATTCTGACTGCCCTAATTGCCCTCGCCACTAGGGCTTTGCTGCCCCTCACTGGGCTGAGATGAGTTTATGAAGAGGTTCCTGAAAATTACATAGCTGTTGTGTTTTATTTACACCCACCCGCCTTGCAGTAGAGGACTAGTGGTGCCTAGGCATGTCTGCCTTCTATCGGATAGACTCAGAGCTGCTCAACTGTGAGTCATAAGCCCTGTATTGCAAATGAAGATTTTCCTTTAGTTACATGGTAGTGGCCTGGGATTCTCAAGCAGAGGAGTCTCAGTTCTGGCCTCATTATTGCTGTGACATGGAGGCACCCAGGAACTATGTAAGCAACATGGGGCTTGCCCATTCCACTCCACCCCTTCGGGTGTCCGCAGTGCAGAGTGCAAACAGGCATGGGAAAGGAACTGAGCAAGCCTTTATGCAGAGCACCCGAGATGGCAATTACACAGACGTTACAGGGAGCACAGTGGCAGGGCGGCCCAGAATGGTGCTTCCCTGTGTGGGGGCGGGATCCCGGCACCAGAATCATGGGGGTAGCAGAGGGCTCTGACCCAGCTAGGGGGAGGGGAAATGCCTGTTTGACAAAGCAGCATCCTGAATTTCAGGTGCCCCGTGACTCTGTGCCAAGCAGCCAGGAGTGGGGGGGGGATGTTGCTGGATCCACAGCCCAGCCCCCGCCCCACATCCGTGCCGTGCAGTGGCCCAGAGAAGCCTGGTGAGTGGCAGGTTCCCTTAGAGCTGGGGGGGGACCTCAGGCCAGATGCAGCCCCCGGCTTGTCTAGAACCAACCCCCGAGGCTCAGGGCCTCCCCCAGCAGTGGGGAGCCTGTGCTGGCGCTTCATCCCCCCCCACACTATTCCCCTATAGGGCTGGAGCACACAAAATCTACTAGCCTGGGCCCCAGGCTCTGGTGTGCGAGGGGAATGTGGGAAGGTCTTTCTTTCCCTCCTCATTCGTATGTGGCCCCCGACTGATTTTTCTGTGGGTCAGCAGCCCCCGCCGCAGCAAAGGTTCCTCACGCCTGCCTTAGCTCCACTGCAGCTGGAAGAGGGGCAGATGAAGCCCCCAGACCAGGCAGAGCTGGGCCTGGCTTGTACCAGACCTCCTGCGTCTGGTGTTGAGCACAAAGCCCTGGAGCCCGGGAGATAGACCAGGGCCCAGCAGTGCGGCGCTGCCGCTATGAAGTACCCCCTCTGCCCGCCTCCCCCCCTTGCTGCCTCTATCAGATAAAGGCAGCAAGGGGGAGGGGAATCAACTAGTCGACTGACTATCCGATAAGCATTTGCTTATCGAGTGATGAAGCCGGGCGCCGGAGCACAGCCTGCCTCGGTTACTCCCGGCCACGGGGCAGGCCCGGCCCATCCGGTGCGGCCTAAAACCCTCACAAGCCAGAAGCTTCCCGGTGGTTTTTAGAAGGGGGAGGAACAAGGGCGGGGCAAAGGGACTCCCAGAGGAATGGGCGTCGCCGTATGATGAGGCTGACGAGGTCCCACGCTGCAGGGCCTGCCCCAGCCAACAGCGGGGTGCTGCTGGCCAGGGATCTGCTGCATGGAACAGCTGTCTTCCCGAATGGGATGGCCAGGCGGGCTGGCCCAAACTGAAAAGCCAGCATGAGGGTCAGATCCAAGTTGCGCTGATTTCCATGGAAGCCTGGCCAAGCGGCCAGGGCCCTGTGCTGGGACACAGAGCACCGGCTCTATCCCAGCTTGGGTTATTCATGGCCCACCTCTGTTCCCCCTGCCTCCCGCCCTTTGGCAGACTTGCCTATTTAAATCCCAGATTTACAGGGCAGCGGCTGTCTCTTACCATGCATGGGTGCAGCCCCCAGCCCCCCAGGGCACCCCAGAACAGTGGGATGAGGACATGGCCCTCAGTTACTTGCATGCATGAGCTGGGACAGGCACTGGCATTCCAGATGTCTTCATCTTTTCTCCGCTTACACGGAGGTTTCCCTGCAGCCAAGCCCCGGCCACATTCCACAGGGCACACGGGGCCCTCAAAGCCGACCGGCCCAGGAAAAGCAGTGGGCAGGTCTGAGCAGCTTTTGCTTCTTTCGCCAAGAGAAAAGAAATGCCAAAGGGATTTTTTTTCTTGTGCCCCAGCTTCTTAAAGCGACGGCACCAAGGCCCCTCCAGCATTTTGGCGCCCTCGCCCGTCGGCTCCCAGACGCCAACAGCGGCCTGCGTCAGGAGCACCGAGCCCCTCTCAGCTGGTTAGCCGCCTCCCTGAGGAAGGACTCGGGGTTCTGGGCGTGTGTTTCCCACACCTCATTCCCTAACGCTACTGTGGCACCAGTGGGGCGCTGGCTGCGGACTCGGCCCTGCAGGCAGCGCCTGCACTCACCGGCTGAATACCCCCCTTTTAGTGTGGCCACCTCTGGAAACATCAAGCAGTAGCCAGGGCCTGGGACATGGCAAAAAGGCAGCACCACCAGGGGGCGCCTCAGCGGCGGGGCGATAGGGACAACTCCCAACTCCCCTAGAAGTGGCCTCCAGGAGGAGGCTCAGACACGTTGGTGGCAGCAGTGGGGGAAGTCACACTGCTGCTGCTGCACCTGTTCTTCGTACCCCGAGCGTGCTTTCCCCGCAGCGACGGGGGCTGAGGCCCGGCACCCTGAGGAATCGTGCACAGCAGTTTCACTTCTCTTTCACTTTCTGCTTCGCAGCTGCCAGCCATTGGCTCCTGGCTGTTTCTGGGCTGCGGATGCATTTCCTTCCAGAGTGGTGGCGGTCTCTTCCGCCAGCGCCGAGCGGGGGCTGCCTGGCCTTGCTTCCAAGGCCGGGAATGCGCCAGATTGCTCTGACCTGCAGCAGCATGCCCGAGGAGCCAGGCTTCTCCGCGCTCCTATTCCAAGGGCAGACCCAACCCCGTCGTGGGCAACAATATCGATGTGAGCCCGCAGGGGTGCGGGTGCAAGGAGCGTGCAGTCGGCTGCAGCTATGTATGTGAGACCTGTCCAGGCGTGTAGTGGTGTAAGTCTGTGTCAGCATGTGCGTCACCGTCCCGTAAGAACTAGGGGTCAGCAAATGAACTTAACAAGCAGCAGGTTTAAAACAAACAACAAGAAGTTTTTCTTCACACAGCTCACAGTCAACCTGTGGAACTCCTTGCCAGAGGAGGTTGTGAAGACCAGGACTTTAACTGGGTTCAGAAAAGAGATAGATTCATGGAGGTTAGGTCCATCAATGGCTATTAGCCAGGTTGGGTAGGAATGGTGTCCCTGGCCTCTGTTTGTCTGGAAATGGATGACAGGGGAGGGTTAACATGATGATTATCTGTTGTGTTCACGCCCTCTGGGGCATCTGGCATTGGCCACTGTGGGCAGACAGGATACTGGGCTAGATGGACCTTTGGTCTGACCCAGTCTGGCTGCTCTTATGTCCACACGGCCATCGGGCTGTACACATGTATTCAGGCACCAGGGTTTGTGTGTGTGTGTGAATCCGTATGTAACATTAATGCATCAATGTGCGTGCACACGCCTGACACATTTGCACACACCTCGAGGCACAGGTGAAGGTTGCAGAGAGAGGGTGTCCCAGTGGCGAAGGGTGTGCGTGATGGTAGTGCATGAGGGGCATGTGCGTGCATGTAGATGCCCGGGTGTGCTCTGTGTCCATGCACATACAGGTATACCCGCATAGCTGCACTTTCCCATCAGTCTGTCTGACTTGTGCACATGCAGGTATGAATGCCCAGAGGTTTCCATGAGTGCGTTTGTCGCTGTGCATATGGAGGGGGGGTGTGCACGCATGCATCTAACAGGTACGCACTCGACATGTGTAATAATCGCCCGGGCAGGGGTTGGGGTGCAGGGCTCTGTGCATCGTTGCCCAAGTACCTGACAATTGTGGGCACATGGGGAGACACGAGCGAGGGATGGGAGGGAGCGCAGGCGGAGGCACACGAGTGGAACAATGGAACCACGGAGCTGGGTTGTCCCACGCCGCCGCCTCCGCGCCTCCCTCTGCAGCGCGTCGCTGCCTTGGCCGGCCGCCAAGCAACAGGGCAGGCATCCAAAGCAGCACAACATTCCTGTAGTTTTCCTCTCTGCTCTTGTTTACAAGGAAGGGCGGGGGAGCTCCCGTGTGTGGCTCCCACGGCACGGCAGGGCTCCCCGTCTGTGGATGCAGCAGGTGGCTGAGGAATAGGGCCGTGCTGAGGAGCAGTAGGTCTTCCCCGGGGGCTTTCGTCTGCACAGAAATAAATCACCGAGCACTCCCTGCAGGTGAAAAGGGTTGCTCAGCTGCACATCAAAGCCCCTGCACTGCTAATGGAGATTCTCCTGGAGGCCAAGCAGCAGGGGGCCTGTGCTTTTGCCCCCCTGCAGTGGCTGGGCAGTAGAGCAGCCGTGGCTTTCAGTGTGGTGACAGCCGCAGGGTCCACGGAGCGGCCGTGCTGTCAGCTCTCGCGTTGGTACCACCGAGGCTCCGGCTAGTTGCCCCGGCCCCTTAAAGCCCCGGTCCCTGGAATCCTGGCCCCAGACGAGACACTCAGCTCACTTCCCATGTGCTGGACTCTAGGCTGCCGGGCGGCAGAAAACCGCTTGACCGTGTCAGCTTGAAAGGCAACTAAAAGAACCCCGCACGTCTGATTGCTAAGCCAGCCAGGACAGTTATGGGGCTGATGCATGAGCTTTGCCTGCAGGGGGTTGGCCACAGAGGGGTGCCACGCTCCATGCCCCATGCCCCCTGCTGCTCCCATTGGCCATGATTCCAGCCAATGGGAGCAGCAGGGAAAGCCTCCAGCCGAGCAATTTACTTCACTGCCGTTCCCCCAGCACGGAGCCTCTTCCTTCCCCTGCAAGCCGGATCCAGCCCCTGAGGCTCCCCCCAGCCCCGCAGCAGGAAGCCAGCGCTGGCGCTCCAGCCTCATGGGGAGCCACAGGGCTGGAGCACCAGCCCAGGCTCCCCACTGCAGGGGAGGGGAGCTGAGCCCAGGGCCACGGCCACAGCCCACACTTTGAGAACCCCTGCACTAGCGTGAGACGAAATCCCTTCATGTGCTGGGAAGCACTTTGTGAGCCTCAGCCAGAAGGTGCTGGCAGGGCCTCACATTACGAATGAATTCATATTTACTCATTGGGTGTATCCCCATAGCACCGAGGGCCACCCCTCCATGGCCCAGCTCCCCGGGGGCCTGAGTCCTGTACACCCCCATCCTCCGCTCCTTGACTCAAGTGCAACTCAACCTCCACGAGGGAGCCAGCGTCTTCATAACCTGGGGTAAGCACAGTGGCAAGGCACAGTTCAGCGGGCAGGTGGGCGGGCTGGGGATGGGCAAGGGGGGCAGAGACACCTGAGATAGAGGCCACTCCCGCTGGGCTCCCATTGGTTCAGCTGGGAGGTGGGTTCCCCCTTGGATAACCTGTCTAGGACCAGTGCCAGGGCCAGCTAAGGTGAGGGGCAAAGCTCACGCAGAGCCAGAGGACCTGGCTGGCGTCTCCCAGGCCATGCTCAGCATGCGCACAGCTCTCTGATGGGCGGGGGGAGGAGGGAGAGGTACAAAATTGCCTGGCTGCTCTTGGCTACTGCCAGCGTTCCCTGTAAGCTGAGCACTCGGCTGGCCACCCAGGAGAGATTCAGATGCCACCCAGCTGATCAGCAGAGCACTGGCAGCACCTGGTTCTCTCCGTGGTGCACATCCGCACATGCCTCGGCACACAGAACAAAATTTATTCTGCTCATGGATGGAAAAAGTTAGCGGGACCTTTGGCTACCTCCCCTCGCATTCCTAGTGACGGCGGCGGCCGTGCGAACGCTCTGCCCCTCACCGGACGCCAGAGTCGTGCAGCAGGGAGATGCGGGCTGGCTGAGGGGCAGGTGCCCAGCGGTGGACAGACTGTACTCAGAGCGCTGCGATCCATGGTTTGCTGTCACACTGGCGGGATGCAGCTAGCGGGGGTGGCCCCGCGTCCGGCACCATCCCGTAGTTTCATTAATAATTTGGACAATGGAGTGGAGGGGGGGGGAGCTGAGGAAATCGGTGGATGGCACCGGCCCGTGACAAAGCGGGGAGCTGGCTTGAAAGCAGCAAGATGAAATTCAGTAGAGACGGGTGCAAAGTCCTATGCTCAGGAAATGGGCAACATACATCAAATGCACAAGGACAGAGGGCGGGCCAGGCGGCAGTACGGCTGACAACGATATGCAGGTGACAGTGGATCGCGCACTGAGTCCGAGCCAACAATGCGACGCCGTTGTGAGAAAGTATCGTTCTGGGGCGAAGGGACAGTCATATTTGTATGCAAGGTACCGCAGGCAATATTTCATCGAATCCTAGAACAGCAGAGCTGGAAGGGACCTCGAGAGGCATCAAGTCCAGTCCCCTGCCCTCACGGCAGGACCAAGCACCGTCTAGATCATTCCCGACAAGTATCTGTCCAACCTGCTCTTCAATATCTCCAGAGATGGAGATTCCACAACCTCCCTAGGCAATTAGTCCAGTGTTTAACCACCCTGACGGGTAGGAAGCTTTTCCTAATGTCCAACCTACACCTCCCTCGCTGCAATTTACACCCATTGCTGCTTGTCCTAAAATAACCCGGTATCCTCCGGGAGCGAGCCTGGAGCCGCTGGCGAGCCGGGTTCCTCAGGGAGCTGCAGTGCGGAGCCACAGGGCCCCCTCCCACAAAGTTACCCTGCAACTCTCCCAGCCCTCTGCTGCCCCACCTGCCCTGCCTCCAGCCACCACCAGCCACCCGCCCCCGCTCCAGCTGCCGCCTTCCCCCCGAAAACAGCCACAGCCACCTCTCCACTTGTGCTGAGAACATCTCTGCTCATCCCAGAGCTGACCCCTCTGGCGGGGCCCCGGGGCCAGTTCTGGGCACCCTGGGAAAGAGGCAGCCACTGTGGAGCGAGTCCGGAGAAGAGCAAGGAAAGATTTCGGAAGCCTGGCCTCCGCGGGACGGTTCAAACCCCACAAACGGGCATGCTGGGTCTCGGGGAAGGAGGCGCCGGCCAGCGGGATGCAGATCAGTTCGGGGCTGCTAGAGAGGGTGACCCCCCGCGTCCACTGCCCACAGGACGGGCTGCAGCAAGGGAGACGTAGCTTAGAGGTTGGGAACAATGTGAACTACAAGGCGAGGGAAGCCCTGGAAGGGGGGGGCATCCCCGTCCCTGGAGGTTTTTAAGTTGGACAAACACGGGTCAGGTATGGTCTAAATTTCTGCCTTAGCACAGGAGCCCCATTGGGCATGTAACAGACCCCAGCTACAGACAGCCTGGACCTGGGACCTTCAGCCTCCAACATGCTGGGCCCCCCCCAGCCAAGGAGCCGGGAAACATAGCAGCTGGGCCACCTGGTCCCAGAGGAACAGCTGGTGCAACAGGGGGTCAGGAACCCCGTTCATCGGGAGCGGCGCTCCTGTGGCCCAGGGGCCAGCAGCCGGGGCGAACCCCACTGGGCACGAGGACTTTGCTGCCGCCGTGACAAACAGACGGGGAGGAGAGGGCAGCAGAAAAACATTCACCCCAGAGTCAACCTCCTTGCCCCTTTCTCCCAGCCTGCCCCGGGCCAGGCGATGGCATCCAAGCATGTGTCAGTGCACAGGGCAGGCCCATGATTCGAGCGAATCCGCCCCCCTCCCTGGCCGCCAGCGATCCATGTGAGGGCTGGAAACTCGCACAACGCCTGGATCTTGGCAGGCAGTGGGTGGCTGTCAGGTTTCCCCAGCCGCCCGCGCTCCAGCTGCCTGTTTACTCCAGGGGCTTTGACCCGCCGCTGACGCAGCTTGGGGGTGGAGAGCAGAGCGCACCGTAACGTCCTGTGCTCCAAACGAGCCCCCCCCCCCAACCTCCCTCAGCCGGACGGGCCAGGGCTGGGGAGCTTGGAAGAAGAAGCAGAGCTGAGCTCCTGCCTGGAACACAGTGTGACCTCGAGGAAAGGAAACCCCCCCCCCAGCCCAGCCCAGCCCAGCCCAGCCCAGCAAGTGCATCGAACCTCTTCTGCCAAGACCTGGTTGGAAGGCACGTGGCGGGCAGGGGCAGGGGCAGGGGCAGGGGCAGGGGCAGGGGCCCAGCCAACGGCTGCTGTTGATTCGATTGACATCTCCACTGAAATCACGCTAGTCCCTAGCTCTTCTCACAGCCCAGCCAGGCACTGCCCCCTTTGGCAAGGCACTTTGGCTACATCTAGACTGCAACCAGTACTTTTGAAAAAGCAAGCCGCTTTTTGGAAAGAGAGCAGCCAGGCAGTCCGGATGCTCTCTTTTGCAAAAAGCACAGTTTGCATTACATAGCGCCTTTTTTCAAAAGAGCACTTTCGAAAAAAGGCGTTCTTCCTCGTAAAACGAGGTTTTCCATGGTCAAAAAAACAGCCGCGTTCTTTCCATTTAACTTTCGAAAGAATGCCACAGCAGTCTAGACGCAGGGGAAGTTTTTTGGAAAAAAGGCCACTTTTTTCGAAAAAACCCTGTAGTCTAGACACACCCTTTGTGAGCCCCCGATGCCATTTGGGGACCTAACTCCTAGGTCTGCTAACGGGAGTTCCTGGGGCCTGGGGAGTCAAAGAGGCCCCGGGCCCTTTAAATCGCCGCTGGAGCATCGTATGTTGTATACAGGTCGGAGGGCTACAGGGGGGCTCCAGACAGCACAGAGGGCTGGCTGCATTTAGCCCGGCCTCTTCTGCCAGAGGTCCCTCCCCTTCTGGGAGCGTGGCACTGTTCCCCTCCCCCCCTCAGGGCCAACCCAAGCTGTAGGCTCCCCAGCTAACTCCCACTGATCTGGGCCCAAGAGACTAGGCCAAGAATACCCAGCAGGCCCGTGACAGAGCAAGGAACAGAAGCCGAGTTTCCTGAGTCCTGAACCAGTGTCTCCTTCGCCGGGCCACACTGTGCTAGGCGCTGTACAGACTGAGACAGTCCCTGCTCCAAGGCGTGCACAGTCCAAGCAAACCAGACAAAGGCTGGCAGAGATGAAGCAGGACGGGGCTCTCATACATTTTAGAGAGTTTGTCTGTCTGTCCGTTCAAGAACTCCTCCTAAACAGTAAGTGCAAGGACCACCACATTCGGCACACAGCTTCCTTTTATTGTGACAAAGCCAGGGCGGGGTTGGCTGGGTCAGGACAAGGGGACGTGCCTGGAATGGGATTGTGGCTCAGAAAACCATCCAGAAAAGAGACAGAATCAAGGCAGGTGAAAGGAGCTGGCTGGGGTCGCCTCTGCGCCCTCCCCCCGCCCGTCCAGGGCTGCCCCAGTCCACCCCGCACGAGCCCTTTACTGTTTGCAGAAGGCGTTTCCCCGGGCCTTTCTGTGAGGTTTCAGCCACTCTGCTGCATTGAGCTCTGCCCAGCTGCCCTGGCCAAAGGCAGAGCTGGACCCAGCAGAGATGCCGTCGGCGTTGGCGGTCTGCTCCACGCACCGCGATAAACGCTTGGGGCAAAACAGGAAACCAAGACCTCTGTCCGGCCAGCCAGGAAACCTGCTTTGGGCACAGCTGGGAGAGCTCCGGGCTGTAGGGAAGGCAGGTCACGGAGTCGTAGCAGCTCTGGCCTGGGGCCAGCAGAAGCAGCTGGTTTATTTAGGGCAAGGGCCTAAAATGTCCCAGGGCCCAAGTCTCTGCCGGTCTGCACGGCCTCTGGGCTGCGCTTGTGATCTGGGACCATTGGCCAGCCACTGGGCCCGGTTACGGCTGCGCTAGGTGCAGGGCCGGTGCAAATCAGTCACCCTTCAGGACGGCCACACGTCTCTGCACAGCCTCCTCGCCCGGCAGCGGGGTCAGGGAAACCCCCGTTACTTCCCACCCCTGCCCCTTCACGGAGCGCCAGCTGGCAACTCCTCATGCCCACCACAGTTAGCCATTCTCCTCCCCCCACAGAACCAACAGCCCCTGTGTGGGGCACCCCGCGAAATCTTACCCCCCTTCACGGCTCCCTGCAGCCTCCCAGCCCCTCTGCCATCGGACAGCGCCCAGCTCAGCCAGGGGTCTCCCCAGCCCCCACGAGCTCTGCAGCCCCTCCCCACTACCTCCTCCCCCAGAAGGCAGGCCTGGTCGAGTCCCAGCCACTGCGAGGGTCCATCCCGGTAATGCTCATTCAGAGCGCAGGGGGAGCCCTCGGGGGGGATCATGGCAGAGCCCGGGTCTATCTCAGCCCTGCTGCTTTGCATATGCAGCACCCCTCCATGCCCGCATCTTCCACCAAAGAGCCCAAAGTACTTTAGCGGGGACACAAGGTGCATCTCCCCCCCGCAGCAGCGCCCAGCCCAGGGGATCTGTCTCCACCCCTCCTGCTGATCCAGCGGCCACAGCAAAAATAAGTCAGGCCATGGGTGGGGAGGGTGGAGCGCCTCCCTGCCCACGTGGTGTTGCTCCCAAGCCAGCTGCCAACCATTAGGTAACAGCCTAGCCGGAGACACGGCTTTGTTTCAACAGAGGCGTTTGTTTACCCATTTATACAGCAAAGGCAGAGCTTTACCATAAGGAAGGAGGAGTGTGCGCTCTGTGTTCGGTTACTGGCTGGCTCCGTGCTAGACCTCAGCAAACCACTCATGTGCTGTGCCTCAGTTTCCCCCACCCGTCAACAGGGGTAACAATGGCACGAATTGGCGAGTCGGTATCTGCACGACTTCCCCCTACTGGAAGGAACCAGGGCTGATTTCCCCTGGACGTGTCAGGGCCTCTGCAGCTCAGGATGCACTTGGCCCATGGGACCACATCCTTTGAAAGCAGGCGGCTGTAAAGTCTGCCCCTGCGGTCTCGTGGTGAAGCCGGGCCATTTGGTAGCAACATCTGCCTTCCTCCCCCGGCGGCCGCCTGGCAGGCTCAGCTCAGAGCTGGGGGGAGGGGGAGACAGGAAGGGGAGAGCGGCAAGGGCTGCACTATTGCTGCAAGAGCAGTGCACGCCTCCCTGTTCTGAGCCAAAGCAGGCGAGGAGCCGGCCTGGCTTCACCCTGTGCCATGGCCTCGCCCCGTCCCTGCCCCCTGCACAACATGTTTTCTTTCTGGTTTTACACAAGCAGCGTTGCGAGTGGAATTCGGGTTTCTGGGAAACTCGGGAGGCCCAGGAAGGGTCTGAACTTTTGCTCCCAACATCTCTCTCCAGGGATTGCGCGGCAGCGCGCCGGCACACACATGCTTTTTCTAAATTGACGTATGGACACAAAGCTGCATATTTCCAAGACATGTGGACAGAACCCCTCATGTCACCTAGCCACTGAAATGTCACAACCTGCCGGCTTGGGGGGTCCGATTTTGGGGCATGTATCACTCTCGGCTGTGAAGTTAGAGGTGTGGGTGGGGCGGGGGGTTTATGGTTTGAAACATGCAAGGAGGTTTCCAGTTCTCCGCCAACTCAGTGTCTGGGTGATCACCCGTCAACAGCCTCCTTTGTCCTTTGAGTCTAAGCAGTGGTTAGTCTTAAGAAGACATGTGACACGCCCCACCACCCCCAAGCTGGTAGAGAGTGACCAGGTAATTTCCCACCGAAGGGAAATATAGAAACCAAATTCCAGCCCAAAAGGAAATCTACTGAAGATGCAAAGTTTTCGGGCTCTTTGTGTAGCGTGAGATACCCAAGGATATAGCCAGGGAGCCCAGGGAGAAAAGATCTTCCCTGGCTAGGAGGTTTAGCTGAAATAAGAACAGTTTTAGGGTAAGTTTGTAATAAGTTTTAGTTCTGCATTTTCTGTTATTTTAAATTTGTAATCCACTTTGCTCAGCCTGTTTTCACTTGCAGCCACTTAAATCCTACTGTTTGTACTTAATAAAATTACTGGTATTTACTGTGTAAATAGTTGTTAGCTGGGGGAGCCGTCAGGGTGTACACAGGGGGCACTCAGGGGGCGTGTCTGAATGATTTCTGGGGTTCTGATCCCGTTGGGGGGTTGGGTTCCGGCAGCTGGACCTGAAACTGCATTTGCCTCAGATGTGAAGTGACTCAGTGTCCGTATTGCATGGGGGGTGGTGGGGAACCCAGTGCTCAGGAGCAGCCCTACAAACAACAAACCAGTATGCGTCACCCCCCACGGAGACCCAACCGCAGCCCCAGGGACACAGGCGGGAGCACAAGGAGCCAATATTGCTGGTTGGCCCTTCTGAGCACACCCACAACATAGCGCCTGGCCTCGCCCCGGCCCCACAGATCACCTACAGCACAGCAGCGTGGCCAGAGGTACCCCCCAGGGATCCTGCTTCTCTATCCCAGTGGCATGCTAGGGCCTCTGCGACCGGCTCCAGTGCCCTTCCCCCGCTGGGCCTCCCTGAACCGCACCTGCCTGTTAGTCTAAGGAGCCCCTTTGTCTCCGGACAGCTGCGGTCCGGGACTGCAAGGGTCGCTTGGCTGGGAACGGGCAGAGCATGCGGGTGTGTTACTGTGGGGTTGCTTGGTGGGAGAATGGGGGTTGTGCACCGGTGACCCCTCGCTTAGCTGCCACCCACAGGGGCCAGTGCGGCTCTTCCAGGTACCTTGCTGCACCCCGGTTTGTTCCGGTCGCACTTTTCCTGACCGCGGGGCTGTAGCACGCCGGCTGTAGCCTCCCTGAACCGCGCGCACCAGAGACGCCCCTTTTAGGGGCCAGAGGAGGCTCTGTCCATCACAGGTCTGCTCTGGCGTCTGTAAGTGGCTGAAGCCGGACAGTTTGCACATAGAGCCCGGCAGCCCTCCTCCCCCCCGGGGTGCAGGTGAGGAAAGCCCCACGTCGTGGGACGCCGAGGCCACTGGCCCCTTTCCTGCTGGCGGAGGGGAACGTTGTTCCGAGCGGTTCTGCCGTTCCCGGCTGGACGTTCTGTTTCTGCCGCAAAGGGAGCAGTTGCGTCATGGGTGCTGGGAGCAGCTGGGCCCGGTGCCAGCGCCCGAGTGTTTGCCTCGCAAAGCAGGCCTGGGCCAGGAGCGGGCGAGTCACAAGACACGGGGGGCAGAGAACAGGCTCCCTGGTGCGCTGGGAACAGGGGACGGATCGGCCCGGAGCAGCTGCTGACGGGTTGCCAGCTCCCACGCTTTAAATAAGTCGCCTGGGTTGTAACCTCCTGCCCCCGCAAGTTAGCGCTAACGTGCACACACCGAAAGACGAGTCCGTTGTGACGAGCAGCAAGCGGGGCAGGGTAACTACGGCCGCTGCGGTGGGGGGTTCTTCAACAGCTCTGGTGCAAAGCTGTAAGAGACGCGTATAAAATAAACAGAGTGAACTGAAGGATTTACAAAGGGGAAAAAAACCAACTCTCTCACGAGACCGGGGCTGAGATTGCTCTCACTTTTCCACAACTTGTGACACTCCCCCCAATACACACACCCCCACTCACCACCCTGCAACCCTACAATAACACACCAGCCGCCATGCCTGCCCTATTCCCACCATGCAACCCTACAATAACACACCAGGCGCCATGCTCCGCCCTATTCCCACCATGCAACCCTACAACAACACCCCAGGCGCCATGCTCCGCCCTATTCCCACCATGCAACCCTACAACAACACACCAGCCACGCCATGCCCTGCCCTATTCCCACCATGCAACCCTACAACAACACACCAGCCGCCATGCTCCGCCCTGTTCCCACCATGCAACCCTGCAATAACACATGAGCATCACAACCCGCCCTACAATCACACACCAGCTTGCACCACTCTGTTCTCACCACCCAGCCTTCCCATAACTAAGGCTAGGCTTTAGCCCCGGGTATTTCTAGTAAAAGTCACAGGCAGGAAACAAACATTCACGGCCCGTGACCTGGCCACGGCTGGCACTAAAAATACCGGTGACTGAAACTTGGGCGAGATGCCCTGGGTGTTCTGCGGGGCGCGAGGGGGGGTCCAGGAGCAACAGAGGTGGTGTGAGAGGGGGTTTGGCATCCCCCACTGCTGCAGGGGTTGGGGGGAGGAGCAGTGCAGGTGCAGGGCAGGGGGAGGGGTGGCCTGGGAGCACGACACCTGCTGGTGTAGGGGGAGGGTGGGGGCTGGCAGGGCTCCCTATCCAGCTGTGTCCCTGCAGCTCCCAGGCTGCAGAAGGGTGGGGGGGTTCTAGGGGTGCAGGCTTCTCCCTGCGGGAGCCACGTGGGTGGGGCCTGCGGGAGCAGGCAGCAAGTGGTGCAGAACCCTCCCCAGCCCCGCCCCCGCCTTGGGGCTGCAGGGCTGTGCCACGGGGTGGAAGCTGGGGAGCCTCCTCCCCACTGCACCTCCCAGCCCCCTGCCCAGAGATCTCACAAAGGTCCCGGGGAGTCACAGATTTTGTGACCGACTCGCACTCTGCACAACCCGCCCCCACCCCCACTGGCTGCACAACCAGCCCCCACGCCCCTGCTGGCTGCATACACCCCCACCCCCATGCCCCAGCCCACTGCAGCCCCCACCCCGCCGGCTGCACCCCCACCCCACACCCCGGCCCACTGTGCAACCCCACCCCGCACTCCGCCGGCTGCACAACCCCACCCCACGCCCGCCGCCGCGCGCCCCACCCGGCTGCACACCCCCACCCCAGCCCATTGCGCAACCCCACCCTCACACCAACCGGCTGCACACCCTGGCCCGCTGCACAACCTCACCCCTGCTCCCAGCCCGCTGCACACCCCACCCCGCGCATCCGCCGGCTGCACATCCCCACCCCGCTTCCCGACCCACTGCACATCCCCACCCCGCTTCCCGACCCACTGCACAACCCCACCCCTGCTTCCCGGCCCACTGCACAACCCCACCCCTACTGGCCCGCTGCGCACTCCCACCTCCCGGCCCGCTGCACACCCCACCCCCCATCCTCCACCCCCCACCCCAGGCCAAACAAAGTGTAAATCAGAGCCCTGTTTGCCTCCTGCCTGGCTGACATCAGGATCTGGCCCAGCCTGGTCTCTGCTGTGCCCCAGCCACGCCCACCCTGGCGTTCTCCCAGACCCCGGAGCCAGCGACCCGCCGTGCGGGCGTGGGTCTGGGAGCCTGCGTGTGGCGCCAGGGCCTGCGGCGGGCCGGGCAGATGGATGTTCTGGGCTACCGGCCCCATGGGGCTTTGATTTTCCTGCCCACGTCGCAGAGGAGGGAAACAAACCGACCTAAAAAAGGAAACACGTCGGCAGCCCCCGGGTTTGACACAGCCACCGACCGGCCAGGGACTGACCTTCCCGCCCCCCGCCGGACCGTCGCTGGCAAGCCCGGATCAGTTACCGCCGAGCTCCTGGAGTCCGCTAGCAAACGCCCCAATATCAGCTGGGCTGGGGGGAGGGTGTCGGTGTGTCTGGCACTCGGCTCCCTCAGTCCCCAGCTGTAAAACAGCCCTGCCCCCCCCGGGGGAGGTTCTCAGACCCCACAGCAAGGTGGGGGAACCAGCCAACTCTCTCTCGCCTACCCTAGTGGTGCAGGAGGGACCCTGAATGCCCCAGGCTGGGGGTCCTTTTCCAGCAGGCTTTCGCCGGGTCCCGTGAGAGGAAAAACACTCTTGCGCCGGGATGTGGCCGATTTGTATTGCTGCGAGGCCGAAAGCCCACGGCCCAGAGTGGGGGCCCTGGTGCAGATGTGGAGGGGCACGTACAGCACCTTGCGCAGCGGGGGACAACCTCAGATGGGCCCCACTGTATCCTCCAAGAGAGCAGCCCCGAGGGCACATCTCTCCACTCCCATCTCTTGTCTTTCCCCATGCACCCCCTCCTCCTAGTCACCCCTCCATGCAAGAGCCCCTCTTTCCCTGGCCAGCATCTGGGCCAGCCTGCAACCTCCCCCCCTTTGCCAGAGGTTGGGGCTGATTTCTGGGGTAGGGAGCCCGGCCCGGCCACTCCTTCTGGGACTCCCTCCCCTGCTGGGTCTAGCACTATAACTGCCCTAGTATAGCCCCCAAACCCTTGCTCTCCATCTGGCCTTCCAGCTGCTCACTGGGGAGGCTTTTAAAGGCTTCCCCCTTCCCCCCAGGCCTGAAGTGGAGTCAGCTGGCCCCAATCCACCTGGGCCAGCTCCTCCTAATCGTCCTGGAACCACCCACGTCTAATGAGCAGGCCTCTTACCCATTTGGGGCTGCCTTTCCCCCATGCTGTAGCAGCCCCCTGGCCTGGCCTCGTCACACCCCAAACACCCCCTCTATCTAATCAATCTCTTCCCCACACACCCTTTATCCATCCATTCCCACCCGCCCCATCTCTCTCTATCCCCACACAGCTCTCTCGGTCTATCCAGCCCCTTACACTGCACCGAGCAAGCTACCAACCAAAGCATTTAGAACCCCGAATTTCCAAGGCGCACTCTGCAAACTGGGCACCCTCAGCCCCTGTATGTGGGAGGGGAAATGAAAGAGGCATGGGGGGGGGTAATATTGGGGATAGCTGTTCATTACCAATCAGGAAAGGGGGTAATTAATTACTTCAGCTCCCCCCCAACTGCCAGCAGGACAATAGAACGCTCCAAAGGGAACCGCTTTTCACCCTTTTGTCTGATCCCTGAGAAAAAACACCCAGAGTCTCCCGCAGGGCAGCCCTGCCCACCCCAGTGCTAATTCCCCGGAGGAGGGGGTGAACACAGGGCCATGTGCAAGTGTGGGAGGCCGGGGGGGCTCACGCTGCAGCTGCCCGCCTGGGGGACACTGGGCCTTGTGCAAGGGGGGGGGGCTCACGCTGCAGCTGCCCGCCTGGGGGACACTGGGCCTTGTGCAAGGGGGGGGGCTCACGCTGCAGCTGCCCGCCTGGGGGACACTGGGCCTTGTGCAAGGGGGGGCCTCACGATGCAGCTGCTCCCCCACCTGGCGTGGCCCCACCCCAGCCGCGCCCTCGCTCGGGGATCTGCACGGGGCAGGTCTCACACCCAGGGCTTGCTGGCTCGGCTGAAGTCACTGGGTCGCACTAGAGCCAAAGCAGAGCCCCCAACCCCCAGGGGGTTCCCTAAGGGACGAGTCCAAAGGCCAGGCCGGGGCATGGAGGGCGGACACCCCTTCTTGGCATTAAACCTAGTGGGGGCAGAGGAGGCAAGGGGGACAATGTGGAGAAATCCCTGTGATATTATACTTTGTATTAAGATCTTGTCCTTTTAGATATATCTTTAAGTGTTCTTATAGAATCTCTGGAACATTTCTCCTATAACTTTGTATTAAGATATATAGATCTTGTAAGAAAAAAATGTCTTTTGAGCTCTCCCCTTTCCTTGATTGTCCTGTTGAAATGAATGAGGTGTGAATGGAGACTGAAAGGGGAGCACCTCCAGCAGCAGTTGCAAGGGTGGAGAGGATCTGGGAGCCAGATCCAAGACAATACCTGTAAAGTGAGCTCATTAAGAAGACTGGACATACAGACGCCTTGGGAGTCAAGTAGCAAGTGCCTGCCCTTGGAAGAACTCTCTTTGAAGCAGCATTAAGAAAGGCAAGGTGATGGCTAATTGGCTGCATGAGAGGGATAAATAGGAGGCATCTTGCAGAGGGACCCCCGGGTTTTCGTCTTGTCAACATGGGAGCATCGATCCGGATCAGCAGAAGCCCGGCTCCACCTCTCCCCCATCTAACTCACCTGGCCAGTGCAGTTAGGGGGAGCAACTTTTGGTAACAACAAGACGGAGTGTGCTTGTGTGTGTGTGTGTGAGTGCATGAGTGTAATGTGTCATATGCATATGATAAGTATTGATTATTCTACGTGTGTTCAATAAATGTGGCGTGTTGCCTTATCCCCCTGAAAAAGATCCCGAGTACTTCTTTTAAGTATAACATTTTGGTGGAGAATGCGGGCATTAGAAGGAAGGGAGGAGAATTAAAGTTCTCGCTCCAGAAAAAGAAAAGAAGTGTTGGTAAATAAGAGTAAAAAGTATAAATATTGCTATTTTAGTCCCAATAGGAGGTTGGGTATAGTAAGAGGTATTGATATTGTTATTCTAGTCCCAATAGGAGGTTGGGTATACTAGAAAATGTTTAAACATAAGCAGTCTTTTAAGAAGGCTCCCAGAGAGGAGACTGAGAAATTGGCATTTGTAAAAGATGTTACCCCTTTTGAACAAATCTTGCAAAAATTCGGGAAATAGCCCTTGGTCTGATCAAGTGTTAGCTGATGTCCATACAAGTTCAGACCTAGAAGACAAATTGGCTAACTACTTATGGATATATAAACCCTCAACTCCAATGAAAAAAGGAAGCAGCTGCAGTCTGGCTTCTATGGAAAACCTGTAATGAGGTGTTTCTCAAATTGACTGAATATAAGAATGCAAATATGAAACTGCAAAATTTAAAAGCCTCTGCTGCAGAAGTGGAGAGGTAGAAATGCATGTCCTTCAGTACCCAGACACAGCTAGATTCCCTTAAGGATGGGTACTGAGAGTTAAAGCAACTCTCAGATTTTTCAGGAATATGCTTAAGAAAAGGACCAGGAGGTGTGGGACTTAGTGAACAAGGCCACCCTCCTTGCTAAACTGGTAATGGGACAAAGCCTGAGTCTGTGGAAAGGAGCCACTTTCCATTTAGCAAGAAAAACAGGATCAGGCCTAGACAAGCAGGCAGGTAAAAGATAGATTGAAGGCCTTGTGGTAGAACTGAGAAAAAGCAGTAAGTACAGGTACTGGAAATCTAAATCCTTAAAACAGTACTTACAAGAGTAATATCTGAAACAAAGCCAGTTTTCATTGTAAGAGATAAGAAAGTGTTTTAAGAAAAGAAAACCCACAGAGAATTTAACTCTACAGAAAAATGTAAGGAATTGAGCAGTTGTGAAAATGCTAAAATGGTGTAGGGAAAAAATTGTGGTTTCTTTGCAGCCATTCTGAAGGAAAAATGGGCCCTTTTCCAAAAGAATGTCTGTAAATAATCCAGGGAAATTTGACTCAAATCCATACATTTGATTATAGATACTTCTAAAAGAACTTTAAGGGGGTTTCTATTGGAACTTAACTACCCCCAATGAATAAAAGGGAATGTAATCATTGTACAGCTATGTAGAAATTGTGTAAGAAAGGTTCAGAGAATGTATGTGTATCTGTGTGTAAATATATATATAGTGTAAATAAGTGAGGTTTTCAAGGTCCAGTAATCTTGTTTTGTAGGTTGGTGAACTGTTTTGTAGGCTTAAAACAAATTGGTTTGGTTTATTTTCAGTAAGACCATTTCAGTCCAAGTTGTTTAATGAATGTACAGGAAAACTCTGTGAGCATAAAAGAAAGAGTTACACCCTATGCAAAGTGTAATATGGCTAAGTAATGTTATAAACAAAGATTGCACATTTTCCTGTGACATGCCATGTATATTGTAGAAGGGGTAAAAGCTGCAAACAAATCAAAATCCTGTGAAGGCTCCAGGAGCCACAACAGGTTGTACTTTCCTTTTCAGGTTGCTGTGAGAGAGCAGGACTTAAAAGTAAAAACTCAAAACTGTAAATCTCTGGCAAAAGTTATTGTGTCCCTTTTTAAGACAAAGCTACAGACAGCTTTGAATCTAAAAGCAAGCCAGAAAGTGTTCTGTGGTGCAAATGCCCTAGCTGGCAGCACAAAGAAGCTTTGCAGGTAATAGCTAAGTCTGATCAGCAAACCATCTGAGATCAGAAAGTTCAAATTGTAGCCCTCCAGAAAGAAAGGTGGGAAAAAGGAGTCAAACCTAAAACTGAGAATCTAAAAATCTCAAGATCTAAAACAAGCAAGAAAAAGGATTTATGTATGCACAATGCTAAACATGAAAACAGATTCAAAAGGGGGTCTGTATAAGCAAAGATTTAAAGATGCTATTAACAAACTGGTCTCAAAGATAAGTAGTCTAAAGGAATGCTTTTAGAAAAATGGTCATTGGAGACATAACTCACACTGCAAATCCTCCAGAATTACAGTAAAAATGCTTCTTGGCTATTCTCTATGCATGAACTTAACACAGCAGAAACTTGCTAACCTAGTCTGCTGTACAAGAAGAAAACTGAAGTGCACCTCCTGAATTTGATGATTACACAGTGGGGTAATTCACCCAAAAGAAGAGGTAGAAACCATTGAAACCTGTTTTGCCTACAAAACAAAAATATGTAACTATAGGAGTAATTGTAAGCAAAGAGAGGAATGAAAGCATATTTGTAAAAGAGAAAGTATGTAAATAATAATGTACACCCCAAAGGGGTAGAAGTATGTTCTTTTTTTATCTTTCAGAAAATCAGGACAAGCTGGTACCAGCTGAACACCCTATAACACCATGGATGTATTGTTGCAACAAAGATTGTTTTATGTTTTGTGTTTGTCTAATGTCTGTCTGTCTTACTAGCTAGTATACTGTGTTAAAAATGATACTGCATTAGGCAGGAAAGGTTTAATAAGCATTATGCATTTTTAGTGTATTTACAGACACCAGTATCTCAAAAGAGTAGAGGCCAAGGAATTTGAATCTTGCTAATTGGAAAAGGTGGTAAAGGTTCATTTAAAAGAAAAACTGTGCATGAAGCACAAGGTTTATCTATTGATAAAAAAAAAAACTTGAAGGAATAAACATAAAGCACAAGGTTAAATTATAGATATGTGAAAACATTGGGTCAAAAAAATCAGTGTTAATTGGAATGTTTAAATCAACTTTCAGCCTGTAAGGCCAGCTGAATGCACCTGGATGTTGCATACAATTGGAAGTTTAAGGCCATTGTAACCCCATCCCTGACTGTAAGGGGCAGTACACTGCCAGCATTTCCCCCTCTGACAATTATGCTATTGTTGGGAGTTTATGGGATCAATACAGGAGGCATTTCTTTAAACTCCCTGGGCAGCAATGTATATGATGTAACTACATTTTACACATAAGGGTTGGTCGCTCACTTGGACTTCCATCTTATTGCAAAATATTGTTTATTAAAAGTGTTGTTGGATAAAGAGAATATTTGTTGAATTACAACCACCAGCTCAAATTGCTTCTCAGTATATTGCCATTAATTAGTTATATAAAGTGTGACCCACTCAAGAATTGTTCTTGAGGGGTCAAAAGGGGGACAATGTGGAGAAATCCCTGTGATATTATACTTTGTATTAAGATCTTGTCCTTTTAGATATATCTTTAAGTGTTCTTATAGAATCTCTGGAACATTTCTCCTATAACTTTGTATTAAGATATATAGATCTTGTAAGAAAAAAATGTCTTTTGAGCTCTCCCCTTTCCTTGATGGTCCTGTTGAAATGAATGAGGTGTGAATGGAGACTGAAAGGGGAGCACCTCCAGCAGCAGTTGCAAGGGTGGACAGGGTCTGGGAGCCAGATCCATGACAATACCTGTAAAATAGTAATAGAGATGTAGCCGTGTTTGTCTAGTTTAGCTGAAACAAAAAACAGGACTATGTAGCACTTTAAAGACTAACAAGATGGTTTATTAGGTGATGAGCTTTCGTGGGCCAGACCCACTTCCTCAGATCAAATTGTGGAAGAAAATAGGCATGACCATATATACCAAAGGGATACAATGAGCTCATTAAGAAGACTGGACATACAGACGCCTTGGGAGTCAAGCAGCAAGTGCCTGCCCTTGGAAGAACTCTCTTTGAAGCAGCATTAGGAAAGGCAAGGTGATGGCTAATTGGCTGCATGAGAGGGATAAATAGGAGGCATCTTGCAGAGGGACCCGGGTTTTCGTCTTGTCAACATGGGAGCATCGATCCGGATCAGCAGAAGCCGGCTCCACCCTCCCCATCTAACTCACCTGGCCAGTGCAGTTAGGGGGAGCAACTTTTGGTAACAACAAGACGGAGTGTGCTTGTGTGTGTGTGTGAGTGCATGAGTGTGATGTGTCATATGCATATGATAAGTATTGATTATTCTACGTGTGTTCAATAAATGTGGCGTGTTGCCTTATCCCCCTGAAAAAGATCCCGAGTGCTTCTTTTAAGTACAACAGGCGCGTGGAGGAGGAGGACTGGGTGCAGAGGGGTTACCCTGCAGAGCTTTGCCGTTATTCTGGCCAGGACCGCAGCAGTGCACCATCCCCAGCTGCAAACGCCCCCTTCCCCGCCCCGCATGGAGGGTGCTGGGGGGGGGTGAAAGATCCTGGGGAGCCCTGAGGGGACCCCAAGTCTCTGCTGTGCTTCACACAGACCCCCCCCCCACTGACCGAACGAGAAGGATGAAACGGGGCGACTTCTAGCCCACGCAGCAGAAGCACGTGCCCCGTGGCAGCAGCCCCTCCTACGCAGCTGGAGCGTCTGTCTCTGCTAGACAGCGATGTCAATATACCCCACGGCCTTCACCATCTTCTGACGCCTTTGTTGTAGGCTCGAGGTCAAAACTGATGGAGCTGGGTGGCAGGACTCCTGGGTTCTGGGAGGGTATGTTGCCTAATGGTTAGAGCAAGAGAAGCCAGGAGGCAGGACCTTCCTGGGTTCAGCACCAGCTCAGTCATCATCTCACTGACACCCTCCTTGTCCAATAGCCCAGTCCCTGATCCCTTGTGCTAAAGGAAAATCCCCATTAGCACTACAGGGCATATGACACACAGTCAGGACTCCTTGGTCCCATTCCTGTGTATGACCTCACTGTCTCAGGGATACTGAGCTTCCGGCTCTGAGGAGCTGCGTCCCAAATGCTGGCTCGGTGCTCGGAGAGGCTCAGGTGACAGCCGTCCCTGCGCGGCTCTGAAAAAGAAAAGGCAAGTGCGAGCCCGAAGGAGCAAACGATGGTGCACGGCCAGGCTGGTGCCTCGCAGCTGACTGTGCCGGGAGCGTGTCTCAACACGAAGGTCCCCGCCCTGCCAGGGCACACGCCTGTAGCGCCTTGTTCCCCTCGGCCCACGCCGAGGGGGAAGCATCTGATGAGCCAAGCAGCCACCCCCCCAGGGCGTTAAGGGGCTTGTTACCCCCCCCCAGGTCATTTCCTTCCCCCACTTCTCACTGAAAACAGCTGTTGCCCTCTGGCCTGGCCCTGCCCTGCTTTAACCCACAGCAGCCGGCTCTGGCCCGGCCCTGCCCCCCTGCCTGTCAGCACCGCCCGGCACGGTGCACCCCCCATCCTGACCGAAGGGCTGGGGCTGGCGAGAGGGGCCCATGGGCCTCGCCCGGCTCAGGATGGGACTGGGGCTCAGTTCTAGCAGGAGGCTCCATTATCCTCGGCTTCCTTCTCCGTAGCCTCCCAGCTCCGCTTGAGTAGGGGGCGCAGGGACAGAACGAGGTTAGCAGCCTTTGTGCTTCCTCCCCCATCAAATCCGTCACTTTGGCCCACTCCTTGCTTTCTCGCAGGGGGGGCTCAGGCAGCAGCTGGGTCTCGGGGTCCCCAGGCGATGGGGGGCTGTCCCAGGCATCGAGGGGGCCCAGAGAACCTGCCTCCTACCCCTCTGGTCACAAGCCCGGCGGGGCTAGCACGAAAGCCAAGCCCCACGGAGCAAATGTGTTGGCAGGGCCGGGCCCGGAATTTTCCATCCTGCTTCTCCCGCCCGCAGCAGGCAGCAAACCTGGTGCATCCGCAGGCGGGTCCTGGGGCTGAGGAAAGGCGCGCTGACGAGTCGGCCGCGAGGCAGCACCCGGCGGGCCGGGCTGAAACGTGGACAGCGCTGCGGGGGGAAGTTTTTTGGTGCCCAGCCCGAGGGAACGAGGGCCACACCTCCCTCCCGCCCTGCTCCGGGGTGGTAAACACCGGGCCGCCCCTACCCCCCCTCAAAACCCGCCACCACGGAGGGCACCATGAAAGTTGGGGCCTCGCATTTCATGGTGCCCTAGGTAGCTACATTGGAGCGCTGGCCCCCACAGCCCCCGCCCCGGCTCAGTGCTGGTCCGGCTGCCCCCTGCCACATTCCCTGGTCACCCCCCGACTCAGCGCCAGGCCGGCTGCCCCTGCTCCAGCCCTCCGGCTGCCCCCCAGGGCTCAGTGCCCAGCCCTCCGACGGAGCAGGGGCAGCTGCAGCGGGCGGCTGGAGAGAAGCAGCTTCGTTGCTCTCCGGCCGGCCGCGCGGCAGGCACTGTTTGAACCCAAGGGGGTGGGCGGCATCTGCCGGCCTGGCTCCGCTCCAGGAACCGGCCGACTCTCCCCGAGCTGATGGACCGGACACCGTTTGCTGCAGCGATGTCTGGCCCGGGGGAGTTGCCCCCCCCCCGGGTGCTGCTGCTGGGCTGTGTAGGGCACCAGCCACAGCTGGGTCGGCCTGGTGACCAGGGGCTTTGAATCCCCAGGCGGGGGCCCCTCTGTGGGCCTGGAACGGAGCGTGCCGGAGAGGGGCCACGCAGGCACCGAGCCCTGACCCAGCGAGCATGCCCAGCAGAGGCGTGGCTGGGACGGCCCATGCCTGTGCCTTGCGGGGCAGGTGGAAACGCAGGGGGGAGCAGCCAGGCTCCCCTGCCCTGTTCAGCTGGGAATGCCCCCAGACTGGGAATGATGCCCCCAGCCTCGGGGGAAGGGAGGCGACCCTGCAGCTCCTGCGTGTTCACCAAGACTTGAACCAAGGACCACCCCCCACGCTAAACCCCAGTGTCAGCTAGATGGGGGGCGGGGTAGAGGTCATGCCCTCCTCCCAGGGAGCTCAGAGACCAAACCTCCTGTCTGTGCCCCCGACCTGCTGCCTCTCCTTGGGCAATTCACCCTGCTCCACTGTGCCTCAGTTTCCCCCTCCCACCCAGGGCCCGCCTGGCCCATTAGGATTGTGAGAACCGTGGGGCAGGGATTGTCTCCCACACTGTGTCTGTGGGGTGCCCAGGACACTGAGGCCCTGCTGTAATTCATAGATTGAAAACTTATTTGTGCCTCAGTTTCTCCAGCTGGGACATGGGGACGGCATTGCCTGCCCCCATGGGGTACCACGGGGGTTAACCAACGGCTGTAAGACATGGAGCCAAGGGACAATAACGGCATCTGGGGCTGATACACCTCCTCTTCGCCCCACTGCTGGGCGAAGGGGTTCTTTGCAGAGCTACTACCTGGAGGAGCCTGGGGGGCGTCCACGCCCGCCCCAAGGGCCGTGACTCACCAGCCACGTGGTGTGCAGAATTTGGCTCAGCCCTCGGCCTTGGCCTCTGCACTCAGCCTGGGGAATTAATTACAGCCCTTCTCAGAGACTCCGAAAGCAGCTTAGACCCACCATCTAAGCAGGCCGTGTCTCCCCCACCTGTCCCCCATCCCACCCCTGGGCTCCCCTCACCAGCTCACTCCCCTGAGATAATGCTGTAGGGAGTTAAAGGCCTCCTCCCTCCCGTGAGCCGTTGGGGGAGTCTTCCGCTGGACAGCCCCCCAGGGCAGAACGGGATATAAGTCAGATTCACCCCACTATTGTGGGTGGGATATTCCAACGTGCCTAAGGGAGTTGGGAGCAGTGTTCCCTCTAAGATGAGCACTTGCACGGGTGCCCAGGAAAGAGTCAAACGCTGCCCAGTGGATTAGCAGAGCGCCCACAGCCAGCAGCATGTTGCTATGGGTGGTGCACATCTGCACATCATTTGGTGCACACAACAAAATTTATTCCACATGTGGTCAGGGGGAAAAAAATTGGAGGGACCACTGATTGGGAGCACAGCTCCCTTTGAAAGGACGTGGAACAGACGTTCCCAACTTCCTTAATCTCTTTGGACCATTCCACCGGCTGGCCTGCGGGCCTCTGATGGGCCTGCCCCAGTACAACCCGGCCCCAGGGCCAGGGTGCAGCAGCTGGAGCAGGGATTCCAGCCCAGGGCCCATTCTGTCCCCCGGCGAGCTGGGGAATTCTGGCCTGCGGTGACGCTGCTGAGTCAGACAGGGAGGAGGAAGGGTTGCACTTGGGTTACATCAGCTTCTGGGCTTGTTTGGTTATGCTTCAGGACTACACCTGCCCTGGGGCCCCCCCTCCCGCCCTGGAATCCCCACTCCCGCCCTGCCGGTCCCATCTGCTCTGAAAACAACAGCCCCCGAGCTCCTCACCACCCCCTGCCCCCGGCCTTTGACTCTTCCCAAACAGGGCCTGTGCGTTATCCCTGGACAGAGAGGGCCCAACATCCCCCAGACGCGCACTTATCGCCTGGAAACCTGACATCCACCGCCGGGCGGGACCAGAGCTCCAGGGAACATTCTCTCCAAAGTCCTGGGACGCCGGGAAACCTGGCGTTCCCCTTGGCCGGGAGGTGCAGCTAAGGGAGACTGGGGCTCCTTTCCAGAGCACTTAACCCCTCGTCCGGTTGTGTGGGCAACCTCTGGGAGCCGGGGGATGGTTTCCACACACTGGATGCGAGCAGGAGATGTAAGTTATGCCCGGAGTGAGAGCTTTTTGGAGCCTGCGCTTGTGCAACATACACCCAGAGTGGGGTCAGAGTCAGCCTGCTCCAGAATTGCTGGATCAATGTTCTCTCTAATTTTTAACCACCCATGCGTGGAATAAATTTTGTTATGTGCACCAAGGCATGTGCAGGGGTGCACCACCAGGAGAAACGCCGGCTGTGGGTGCTCTGCTAATCAGCTGGGCGGCATTTGAATCTCTCGTAGGCGGACGCCCAAGTGCTCAGCTGCCAGGGGAGCTCTGCTCTGACAGTGGTGCTCCACACCCCTGGGGCTGCTCCCAAGACTGCAGGCTCCAGGCCTCAGCTGATGGGCTGCAGCCAGGCAGAGCATCTGGGCATTATATGCGCCCCCCCCCCGGCCAGCGATGAGAGCCATGGCGTCCGAGTTCTGAAGCAGTAGTCACTATAGCGAGCTAGCCACACGCAACTGGCCACATCGCCACCTGTGGCTCGGGGCCGGCGGGCTGGACACCGCGGGATTAGAGGGTTCCCGGCAACATGCGGCGCCGCGGCTGGCCAGAGCCGCCCCGGCACTAGAAATACAAGCGGGACTTGGCTTTTCTGTTCCGAGAGAAGCTCCCTGCCTGGGAATCTCCCGCAGTCCAGGGGCCGGAGGCTGAGTCCCTCAGATCAGAAACTTGGCAAACCCAGCTTCCTCCTGCGGCCCAGGGCAGGTACTTCCCCCGGCCCCTGTGGCTCGGGGCGCCTGAGCCGGGGCAGCCGGGGCCGTTCCCTCCCGCCCAGCGCTGAGAGCTTTGTGCAGGCGCAGAAGGAAGTAACGGCTCCCCGCCAAGGCTCAGGGCTCCGGGCTGCGGCCCGGCAGCTGGAGCATCGGGAACCCGCTGCCCCCGCGGACGCCCGGGGGCTCTGCCCTCAGCAGGGCGCTGTCTCTGCTGGGAGGGGGGAGGGGAGGCCAGGGCTAAGCAGCCCCCCACAGCCCAGCCCTGCAGCCTGCCGGGGAGCCGTCCAAGAGCGAGCCACCGGCTGGTGCGTCTCTGCAGGCCTGGGCGGGGGGGGGGGGGGATTTAGCATTAACAGGCCCCCGCTCTGGGGCTGGCCACTCCACCCCTGCAGGAGCCTTCTCATGACTCCGCTTTAAAGGCCCTCTGGGTCCGTCTACATGGCAAAGGGGAGCTGGATCCATGGATGCGGGCTGGCAGGGGCTGAAAATGCCAGTGTGGACGTTCCCGCACGGGCTGCAGCCTGGACTCCAAGCCCCAGCCCTTTCGCCGGGTTTCGGAGCCCGAATGGCGACCCTGCTCCGTTCCGTGCGGTGGGCCAGGCTCCAAGAGGCAGCCCCCCTTCCCCCCCAGAGATTTGCTTTGCCACGGGGACGTCCCCTTGTTCCGAAAAATCCACCAACCAACCTGCTGAGGCGCTGGAGTCGGATCCTCAGGCCTGGATGCTGGAGCACCCCTGGTCTCCAGGAGGCCTTGGCTGGGGGCATTTGCACCCCCTTGCTGGGGGCGGAGAGGGCAGCCTGGCCCTCCCTTTCCTGGGGCTTCCAGACAGCCCAGGGCCCATGCAGTGAGCAGACACGGGCTGCTGCCTCGGACTGGCTGCTTGCCTGGACTTCTTCCTACCCTGGCCTGCCTAGGCCCTTGCCCGGGCTCTGCCCAGGCCTTCCCAGCTCTGGCAGGGAGCAGCGCCCCCGGGGCTTCCCCCCGGAGATCCGTCTACCACAGGGGCCCGCGTCTCTCCTGGCTGCTGTTTTCCCCGCTCAGGAGCGGACTCCCAAGGCCAACTCTGCTCCCCCGGGCTTCCTGCCTCAGCCACTGGGCCCTGAAACCCGCCCTGTACAGTAACCCTCCGGCCCCTCCCCAGCACGGTCGCATCTCCCCCAGGAGCTGCCAGCAAGTGTCCTAACGGAGCTACAGACCCTGCGCAGAGCCCCCAGCACGAAGCAGGCCCCCCCGTGCCAGCTGGGACAACGCAGGACTAAAAGGCTGTCCCGCCCCCGGACCTTCTAACCTCAGTGGACACCAGGCGGGGGGGGTAGATATTTGGGGTTGGGGGGTATTGATCCGTCTTCCCTTTGCTCAGCATCCGCGCCCAGGCCAGAGCTGCCCAAGGGAGCTGGAGAAAGACAGGAAGGCACTGCCCCTGGGGCCAGGCCCAAGCCGGCCAAACTCTGGCCTCTCGGCCCTGTTGCTCCCCCAAAGATCTCTCTCCTCCAGCTCTGCCTGCCGCCGCGGCCCTACTGCGGACGGAGCAGCCGCCTTGGTCAACGCCAGCTGGGCAGCCGCGTCGCAGCCGCCTGTCGAGGGACGTTGGCGCTTTCACCCACCGCTCGGCCCCGGGCACAACCCACAGGCTGGCGGCAGACGCCCTGACTCCATCCCGCCCAGCCCAGAGCGGGTTAGCTCCTTGGGGGCGGGTAAGCGAGGAAACGGGGAAATCTCAACGGGAGGGGGGCCTCCCCGCAGCTGGGGAAGCGAAACGGAAACTCGCTGCAGAAGGAACGTTCTGTGGAGGGGTTTCCACATCGGCTGCGGGGAGGCCGCATCGGGCATGGGCAGGGCTCGGCTGAAAGGAGAACTGCGCCGAGGCTAGAGGCCCCCCAGGAGCCGGAGTCCAGGGCCGTTAGTCTGCAACACAGACAAGGGCGAGCGGCAGGACGGGGGCAGCCGGGCTGGGGGCGGGCCTGGGTGCTGCGGGGAGGGGGCTGCAGGGTGGGACTAGGGCCACACGGGCTCTGAAAGGCTCAGAAAAGCACCTTCCCCAGCTCCGCATTGTGCCGGACTCGCCCTCGGTCTCGTGCTGGCAGGCAGACGGGCGCCTGGATTTTCACCCCTTTGGGCCGGCTACCGCCTCATCTGCGCAACTGGGCACAGGCGCTTCCAACAGGCGCCAGCCCTGGGCGGGGGGGTAATCGTGCACGTCTGTAGAGCAGGGTCAGGGAACCTTTTCTGGGTCGGGGCGCTGACCCAACAGCTGAGGGCCACACACAAGCGAGAAGCAAAAAACAGTAAAAAACAACAGCAAAGAACGCAACAACCCCCTCTTACACCCCCAGCGCCTGACGGAGAAAGAGACGGCTGCCTTAGAGCCTTGTACGAATAACAGACGGCAGAGTCCCTTGCTTTTCCAGCAGCTCCAGAAAGAGCCTGGCCATCTCAGCCAGACACCAGCCAGGTGGGGACCCCAGCTGGGACCCAGGGCCACCAGCCCAGCTGTGTGAGGGGGATGGGCCAGCGGTCTGGGGGCTGCAGGTCAGACCGAGGAGCACTGGCAAAGTAGCTGCGAGCGGGGGGGGGGGATGTGCCCGGCTGCAGCTGCTCCAAAAACAGCCCTTGGGTCTCACCCCCAGCAGCCCCCGGCTCACGTCAACAGCAGCCCGGCGAGACCCTTGGGGAAGCCCCGATTTCTGCCAGAGCCTTCGTCAGCGGGGGACAGAGACAGGCCCCGGCCCGGTCCTGGCTGGGGAAGCCGGGGGCTGCGGGACCGTCCAGCTGGTATCTCACACCGGCGCCCAATGCTCATTGCGTCGAAAAGCAACCCCAGCCCAGCGTCTGCGTCTCTCCCCCCAGAGATTGGAGGGAGGGGGCCTGGGGCAGGTTTGATGCCCCCCCAATCGCACAAACTGTGTCAAACAGGGGGGGTGCGGAACCTTTTTTGGGTCGGAGGCTGCTGACCCCCAGAAAAATCAGCAGCGGGCCGCACACAAGTGAGAAGTAAAAAACCCCCAAACCCTCACTGACGTGGGCCCCGACTGAGACCCACATTCCCCTCCCGAACCAGAGCCTGGGGGGGCCAGCCTAGGAGATTTGTGTGCTCCAGCCCTGCAGTGGGGCGGCGGGGGAGGGAGGGCTGGACCCCAATGCTGGGGGGGCAGCCCTTGAGCCTCGGGGGCCGGATCCAGACAAGCCAGAGGCCTGAGGTTCCCTTCCCCTGGTTTAGAATGACCCTGTAACGTTCCCTTTTCTCCACCCACCCCAACCCTCCGGCCGCCTCCGGCCACATGACAGCTCCAGGCCTCAGTCCCCGGCCTGGGAACTTGATTTCCCAGCAGGATAATTATGGGGTGACTCTGAGCCCACATGCCAGGCAGGGCGGCGTGTGTGCGTCGTGCGTGTGTGTGTGTGTGTTACACAATTTGCTGGAGGGCTCCGAATGCTTTGGTTTGAACTGTATGTAAACCAGAGGCAGGGGGCTGGCGTCACCTCCCTGGAGGGCACGTCCATCCCAGCAGCAGAGGCAGGGCTGCTGGCAGGGTTGCGGGTCGGCTGAGCTCTGCTCTCTCGCCCCAAGCAAGTTTGGTTTCTTCGAGGGTGGGAGAAAAGTTTCCCTTTGTCGTAGCCTCATGCCATTTAGAAACACCCTTGCACTGCGCCGCGTCTCTCCTGGGCGCTAGCCACGCCCCCCGTGGGCGCCGCAGAAGGCCCATCAGAAGGCGCATGGCTGGGGCTTGGCTACAGACAATTCTCGTAATGAGCCCGGCGCTCGGCTGCCTTCACTCCGGCTAACGGCAGCCTGAAGAGCTGCCGCTGAGGCTTGTTTGGCGCCTGCCTTCGACAATGGTTCTCGCCGCCGTGGCTCTGTGGCCACCTTACGACCCAAAGAGTTTTTGGCCAGGACGGGCAGCTTGAACAATCCAGAAGCTCACGTGTTGGTTCTTGTTGGGGCCAGGGCATCACCCGTGGGAGCCCACAGTGACAGGGCGTGGGCAAGGTGAGGCATGTCAAACCCTTCGCAGCAATTTTTTTTCTCCCCAGGGTTCATTGGCCACTTGAATTAAATGTGCGTACTAAGCACCCTCCGCACTGTAGTTCTTCAGGAGGACGGTCGGGATTTACGGCCGAGGGCCTCACAGGGCTTTAGCTCCGTGGATGATGGTAACCAGAAGGATGCTTGTGTGTGTGCGCCGTGATGTGCGCCGTCTCCACAGCAAACCCCAAGAGAGCCCCCAAACCAGATAAGGATCGAAGGTGCCAGGCCAGGTTTATTGTAAAGCCAAGTACAGTCAGAGTTGTCGGTAGACTCTACTGAACCACTACGCATATGGACTTGCCACAACGGAATGACTCAGTCAGTGGGAAATTTCCACTGCCTCCTAGGTCATCCAAAGACTGTTCCCCCAAGACACCACTTTATATACAGGTACAAACAAATCACACCTCACTGCTGACGTGTCAGGTTACCACCCTCTGACGCTGTCAGGTTACCACCCTCTGACACTGCTCAGATACCGCCCATCACCCTGCACCTCGTGGTTCGATTAGATCGTCTCTATCCATCATGCTGCCCTTTTAGACCCTTCCTGAACCTGGGTCTGTATCTGTGAGCCGAGGGTACCAAGGGCTTTTCTAATGAGCTAGTGGTACCATGGAATTCCAACTCATGCCCGGTACCAATTCTTGTTCTGCAGTCAGTACCTAGCACCACTTAGCGTTTTGCACTCTCAGCCCTGTTCGTGCCAAGCTCTGTGAGCTGGGGCCTTCCTCTTGCTCACAGCTTAGCTTTGCTTTATGTTAGCCATGGTTTGTCCAGTGCTAGCTAGGCCTCAGGCCTCAGACCAGGCCTGCGCTACATGGGCTAATGTTTTAGGCCTTTAACTTACTACATCCACCAAACCCAGTAAGTGGTGAAGGAAAAATCCTCACCCTTCGCAATTCAGCAGCTCTCACAGCTCTGGGGATAGATGTCAGAACTCTATTAAAAATCATTCACTCCATTTTACAGTTGGGGAAACTGAGGCCCGGGGCAAGGAAGTGACGTGCCCAAGGTTATCTGGTGAGACAGTGGCGGAGCTGGGCCTAGAGCCCAGCTCTCCATTAGCTCGAGAGTCACTCTGAGAAAGGAGCGTAGACGAGAGCTGAAGTTCTAACAGACGCATACGGGCCAAACCTTCGCTTTCCCCCACCCCTGTTTGCATCATAAAGCAGCACAAAAGACATCCCAGGCCACGCCGCTGGCTGCTGGCTTCCATTGCTGCTCACCTCTGCTGCACGAGGCTCCTGTGGTTTGCTGGGGGCTGTAGCAGAAAGGCTGCCAACCCCGGGCCAGCGGGAACGCGGGAACTCTGTTCTCAGAGCTGGGCTGCCAGCCCCGATGATTTAAGCAGCATTTAAACAATGTGCTGACATCTCTCCCCCACGTTCCATGAACAGGAAACAAAGGGCAGGAGGGAAGGAAGGCGGGGGGGGAGGGGGATAATTACAGCTTGGCCAATGGAAACGCGCTGGGAAAGACGCGTTTGCTTCATGTGACGGGCCCCGTACAATGGGAGGTAAATTTAGCTTTAAAAAGAGCAAAAACTCCCTTCTTCTGCGTCAAGCTCGGGGGGGAGGAGTTGGGTGAGTGGCTAGAACTGGGCCTCGAGAGCCAGGAAAAACAGCACTTCGCAATCATGGGCTGGCGTGCAAGGTGCTGCACACACACAGCACACAAAGGCAGCAGCTGCCCGTCGAAACAGGAGGCAACAGCTGGATGGGGGAGGCCAAGGGAATAACGAGACAGCCTCAGTCAACAGGGCGGGCAGTGGTCTGGGCCCCCCGGATGCAGCCGTTGGCAGGGGCCCCGGGGGGAGCGTGGCCAAGGAAAGGCGCAGGGCGGTTTGAGGGAGGGCGCTGAGGCAGTTCAGTGGCTGCATATGGGGAGAGCTCGCACCTCCCCGCCCGAGGATCCGCCTGGGAGAACGTGCAAAGGGGTCTGGTTGCAGATGGAACAAGCGGCCGCGTGGGCTGGCGGGGGCAGGAGCAGGTAGGTCGCCGGCACAGGAGGGTGGGTGGATGGAGATTAGCCACACAGGGCAGCTTGTGGCTGAAGCTCAGACTTCAGCTTTAGGCCTGGGTCCCAGCAAGTCTAACGCTGGCCTTGGAAACGCCCGTTCCAACAGGGTCGTGACCCACGTGGGGGTCCTGCCCCCTGTCTGAGAACTGCTAGGCTGGATCTGCGTGGAGCAGGAAAGTGTTTGTCAAGGGCAGCGCAGTGGACGGGTAGGGCTGCCAGATGGTTTCAGCAAAGATACCGGACACACTTGACACAACATCACAATCGACATTCCGTCTGATCTAGAAAATCCCGGACAGTTCTAGTGTCTCCATTTGTTTCCCAGACAGAAAGCTCAAATACTGGACTGTCTGGTTCAAAACCGGACACCTGGCAACCCTATGGACAGGGCACCAAGCAAGACGACCAGAGGCTGAGGTGCAGGGCGGGAGAGGGAAGGCTGGATCTGGGACGTGGCCAGTGGACGAGACTGCAAGAACCGGCCCCCAGCTGGGGGCACCTGGGAGGGGGTCTGAACCCGTGAGTCTCAGGCAGGGTTGCCCCCGCTAAGGCCTGCAAGCAGGTTTCAAGGAGTCCACCGAAGCCTGCAGGAGGTTTTCAGGGGGTCCCCTGTCTGAACAAGAGGAAGGAGGGGCTGTCCGGTGAGAGGTAGGTCTGTGAGTCAGGGGCCTAGAGCTGGTGGCTGGAACGGATGGATGCGGTTACCCCGGGACAAGGTGGAGAGGGAGCGAGCCGGGGGAAGGGACACCGCCCTGGAAACCCCACGGAAGCGGGAGGTGGCTGAAGAGGAGCCTCCAAAGGACACAGGAAAGCAGTGGGAGGCAGGAGGAGGCGGACACGGACGCTGCGGGAGGGGAAGAGCAGGGCCGACTGTGGCCCACGTGGCCGCTGGGTGCAGGGGGCGCAGGATGGTGGGTGGCTTCTGAGAGCTGCCTGGAAAGAGACGACTGGTTGCAGGAGTGGGAGGGGAGGAGAGAAACTCCAAGGGCAGGAACCAGTGCATTGCCCACCCTGGCTACACACACACACACACACACGTGTGTGGGGAAGGGGGCTGGATTTCAGGCGGGAGCGACTGCCCCCCAGTTGTGTTGTGAGGGGGAAGAGCCAGAGGGGAGAGAAGGGTGAAGGGGAAGAGCAAGGCAGGGAGAGGGCTGGGCAGGCGGGGCACGAGGAGATGGCATCTGTGGGGCACGAGGAGGGGTGAAAGGAGCCGACTCCCCAGGGACTCCTGCGGCTGGCTCAGGGCACAGGCGAGAGCTGCGGGAGGGGGAAGGGCCTGTCACATTTTGGCAATTTTCTCTTGGAAGAAACAGGTGAAATCCCAGGTCCAGAGCAGCGCAGGCCTGAGGAGGGAGGCGACGGAGGGAACAGGCGGCGGGGATGGAGGGGGCGGGGTTCGGCGGCCGGGGTCCATTTGCTCAGCTCGGGAGGCAGCAGAGCAGGAGGAAGTTAGCGTGCAATGGGGGAAATCAGCCCCAAGTGCTTGGAGATTCCTTTGGGTGCCTGCCCCTTTACCTGCCTCCAGTAGAAAGTGACACTGGCAAAAGTTCTGCTACCAACATCCCTTCCGGGACACGGGTTCACACTCGGCCGCTTCTTCCAGCCGTCTGCCCCCTTCCATCCGTAACGCTGCCTTGTGGGAAATAGTGGCTGCACGCAGGGTGGGGGCTGCCCACCTCTCCTCAAACCTTAGCACCACTGCCAAGCAGTGGCCCCCATAGCATGCGTTTCTACTGGTGGTGCACACCTGCACATGCCTTGGTGTAAATAACATTTATTCCGCACATGGATGGAAAGAATATGGGGGAACACTGGTGCTGCTGTTAGCTCCATTTTACAGGTGGGGAAACTGAGGCACCAAGCTGCTAGTGAGTCAGTGGCTGTGCTGGGAATAGGCATCCCCCACTCCCGCTTGCAGAGCACAGCCCCCTCTTGACAGCAATCAGCCGGTGAAACGCTCACCCCGGGTGACCTCTCCCAACCGGCCAAAGCTCGGCCCGCCCTGCTCCATTTCTTTCGCAGAACTCGCTACGCTCCCTCGCCGTTTCTCAGAACCAGAGCCGGGGCCGCAGGCTCCGATTGGCTGGAGTCACAGGCCAGCAGCCCGGGCTCGCCCTACATGGGAGCGGAGGGAGCATGCCCCACCGCACCTCGCCCGCCAGAGGCCCCCGAAATAGAGGGACGGGTAAGCCCCTCAACAAATCAACCCCCCAAACCAGCTGGCTACTTGCCATTTCAGGTCGGCATCGCAGTGACCAGCGGGCTGCTGACGCTGCTCCAGGAGGGGGATGTGGCGCAAGCCTCTCCATCCTGGAGTGCTGCCTCGCGCAGCCCTTCAACGCCACCCCTGGTGCCAGTAGGCAAGGAAGTGGAATTAAGAGCCAGGACCTTGGGGGGGGCTGTTCCTGTCTCTGCCATGGATTCACTTTGTGGCCTTGGGTGAATCACCTGAGCTTCCCCGCTACTTCAGTTTCTGCATCTGCGAGGAAGCCGCCATCTCCGCTGTAAAGCAGGCTGCGAGCCTGCAAGGCCTCGTGCGGAGAGGACAGGGTCTTTGGGCGGAAGGATTCGTTCTGGGTCTGTACCGCGCCTAGCGCAAAGGGGGCTGGGCCTCGCGGGAGCTACCGCAATGAATAATAACGACATGCCTCACCGCGACCTGTTTTCTCTTGCACGTCAGTGGGATGAGAAGCTGGGCCAGACTCTAGGAACAGCCCACAGGACGCGCTATAAATGTGAAACGAGCTGCTGCTGGGCTTGCAAGAACAGAGAACGAGGCGGGCTGGTGGCTAGTCAGAGGGTGGGGCCCAGCTGCCCTAGAGGTGGATTTGTATGCCCGGCTGGAGGGGAAGCTCCGTGTGGATTCCCCCCCCTCCCCGCCCACAGCAGGGCAACGCGAGACTCCGCGCTGGGGTCCCAGGTCTGTGGGCGCCGCCGCCACCAGGAGCTCTTGCTGGAGGGGGTCAAGGTTTCCTTACAATAACTGTTAATGGACCTACATGCTCACTGAGTCCCACCACGGCCCCCCGCCCCAGCAACAGAGGGGCCCCTGGGAGCTGGCTTATTTTTATTTGCTTGATAGAAACAGCCAGTCCCTCCCTGCCCCAGGAGGACTCAGGGCCTTTCACTTCTGTATCCGCTGCGCTCCTCCTTGGCTTTACCCCGCTGCCAGGAAGCAGCCTCCACCTCACCCCGCAGCAGCATTATTAAGGCCCTACCAAATTCACAGCCGTGCAAAACGCATCACAGACCATGGTGCATCCTCCAGTGAAATCTGGTCGTGGGTGTGCTTGGACCCTACAGCTTTCACAGGAGAGACCAGCATTTCTCGCACTGGGGCCCTGACCCAAACGGGAGCTGCAGGGGGATCACAAGGTTATTGGGGGGGAGGGTCACAGTATTGCCACCCCTACTTCTGTGCTGGCTTCCAAGCTGAGCAACTGGAGAGCAGCGATTGTAATGCTGGCCAGGTGCCCAGCTCGGAAGGCAGCGCCCCGTCCGCCAGGAGCAGTGCAGAAGTCAGGGTGGCAATGCCATCCCAGGCCAGCCTTATTTCTGCGCTGCTGCTGGCGGTAGCTCTGCCTTCACAGCTCCATTCCTGTCCAGCAGCCGCTGCTCTCCAGCTCTGAAGGCAGTGTTGCTGCCAGCAGCTGCGCAGAAGTAACAGCCGCAATACCCTGCAATTACGCCACCACGCCACTTCAGATTTAAATCTACAATCACGATGTTTATCATTTTTAAAATCCTAGGACAGTGAAATTGACCAGAACGGAGCATGAATTTGGCAGGGCCCTAAGCATTATTATTAGTGATTTATATTATCATACCACTTACACTGCCCCATCCCAGACCAGGACCCTACGGGCCAGATGCTGTACAAACACAGGCCGAAGAGAGACCGTGTCCTTACGAGTTCATGATCCAAGTCATGCAAAAAACCACAACAGCGCCCAGCCATCCGGCTCCGCTAGATACATTCTGAGACTGGGCCCTCCTTTGTATGCTGGGCTAAAAACTACATTACAGATTCTCCAGCGCCAGCCAGTTGCTGATAAGCCTCTGCCGTTCCAAATGGCTTTTCCAGTGGCGCTTAGCACCTAGGAGCTTTGAAACCTCGTGCTAAGGGAGGGGACCATTACAAATTACCCCGAGAGCAGTGAGTGCTGGAGGGCTTTGACTCTGGGCCTACTGTAGTCAGCCACTCAGGACTTGACGTTCAGACACACGGTGCACACAAGTCTAGCTGAAGTTCAGGGGCTACGGACACTCAGCAGCTCTGAGAGCCTCCCGCAGCAGGGATAGAAGGCACCGGTCTGGAGAAGGGGTTGCTACACGGATCCACAGTGCTCGGATACCACAGCCGCTGGTGCCGCGCTGGTGGCCAGTTTCCTCGGTCCCCGCTTTTAGCATCATGCACGGCTCAGTCCTCAGCAGCAGGACCACGTGTCTCGTTGGGACCGACGTTACAGATGACGAGCTGCAATACCTGCCCTAGCCCTGCCATGTGCCATCACCCTCAGCCAAGTGACTTTAGAAAACCGTCTCCCTTTGAACGTAAGGCCTGGCTGTGACGCAGTCAAACCCCGCGCCGAGCTACGCTTGGCGAGGCACTTGGCCTACCCAGCAAGTAACCTCACCGACTGCAAATACCTGGCTGACAGACGCCAGCTATAATTCTCCTAAATGTGTCAGCGAGGAGGCACGGCGGCTTATGAAGCTGTTTTCATAGGCACAGCTTGGCCGGCCGGCCCCACGGGACGGAGTTCTGCTGACTGCTTTGCAACTATTGTAGTAAAGATCGACCGAAGACAGCTGGGGAGGAGAGCGAGGGGGAATCAGAGCAGTCGGCATCTGTGGGCGTGTAAACATGCAGGGAACGGGAACGGGAACGTTAGTGCAGAGTCAGGCCTCTATTGAACGCATCTCACCTCCGCTAACAGGCATTCAGCGTATGCAGAAAACTGATCACGCGGCGGGCAGCGCCAGGTCGCCTTTACAGCCATCGCTGTGCGTCTTGAGCCGCGCTGGCCCAGGCACGCCCCGGTCCGTGGGCCTGCTGAGCTTAGAATCCCAGGGCGGGCAGAGACCTCAGGAGGCATCGAGTCCAGCCCCCCTGCCCAAAGCAGGACTAAGTCATCCCCACCTGGACTTTGTCAAGCCAGGACTTGAAAACCTCTAGGGACGGAGGTTTTCCTCCCTAGGGAACCCCTCCCAGTGCTTCACCTGGTGACGTGCTGGCCACCCAGGGTGGAGACGAAGGTGGCTATCTACGAACACACGGCGAGACGAAAGAGGAGCAAGGAGACTGATCCTGTAAGTTTGTAGAGTCACCCTTGGTCCAGGCAACCTCTTAAGTGAATACAAAACCCTGCTGGGTCTAGATCTCAGTAGCGTCCCGGCGTAGATTCCAAGGCCAGAAGGGACCACTGTGATCTTGTAGTCTGACCTCCCATAGAGCCCAGGCCCGAGAATTTCCCCAAAAGGATTCCAAAGCAGACCAAGGGGTGTCTCCACTGCACCGTAACCCGAAAGAAGATTTGAGCCCCACAAATGGCGTATCTTGTTTCAATGCGGTTTTGAAATAGCTTATTTAGTCTTCTGGTGTGGTCTACACAGCGCCAATTTTCAAAATAAGAGCTATTCCGAAACGCCCCTTACTCCTCATGGAATGAGATTTACAGGGACATCGGAATAGTGAGCCCAAAGTAAGGGGCTTGCTGCGAAGATGCAGGAGAGCTATTTCGGGATACTCCGGTGTCCCAAAATAGCGTTGCAGTCTAGACGTACCCCCAGCGTGCTAGGCATGGTACAAAGAATAAAACGACCAGAGCAAGCGCAAGGTTGATCAGGCCCCAAAAGACAGGAAAATCTACACAGCATCCTTGGGGGCTAGAAGTTCTGCATGGGGTTCGTGTGTCTCAAGCGGCCACGGTCCATGCAAACTGTTAAGCTCCCTATGGTACAGGCATCGAACACAGGAGGGTATGTAGTGAGGCTGGCCGGCGAGGCGTGACGGAGACTGGGCAAGGCGCTCGGTACCGGGTCTCACTGAACGCGAGCGGGAGCTGTGGGGGAGCCCAGCATTTTGCAGGATCAGGCTGCTGGCAGGTTAGGTGCAGAGAATCAGACGTGGTTCATCCGCCCCAGGGTCCCCCCTCTGGGCCGCCAGCACCAGAGGCTGCAGAATTCAAGGGGAAGGCGCCATTCTCTGGAGAGGCTCTTGGCTCAGAGTAACGCTGGGCTCAGACCTCACAGAACACCCGGGGGGGAAGCTTGCGCGCTGGGTGCAGCAGCGCCTGGCCGGCAGGGGTAGGCCCCACCAGAGAGCTAGACAGAGCTCACGTCCCACTGCAGGAAAGCAGCACCCTCTAGTGGCAACCCACAGCCACAAGCATCCGCGCCGCCCAGGCAGGGCGCTACACTTGGGAGACCTTTGGGGAAAAGTCGCGTAGAGACGACACATGCGACTCCAGCGGACCATCCAGTTCAGCTCCAAGAGCATCTCTGTGCCCCCCCCCATGAGCAGGGCAACTTCTCTTTACAGCCCAATTTCAATTTCCAACAGCCAGGCCTGGGCGGCGGGCCCGCAGGATGTGGTCAGAGCCCGGTGACAGAGCAAGCCTCTTCCTCCAGCACCGCCCCGCCAGTTGACTAAATATTGAATGTGGCTGGGCTCCGGTCGTGCCCCCGGGTCCTGCGCTTCCTGGTGGAGTGTGTGTCCCCCTCAGAGGCTCACAGGGACTCCTCCCCTGCCTCTCGCTTCTCCCAGGGGTGAGGGCCCCCCGCTTAACGAGCCACCTTCATCACTAGCTTGAGGGGAAACCCTTCCAGGGCCCTAGACTCCCCTTTTCCCCAGTGGTGCCCACCCGGCCTGGGGAGGGTTGGAGGGAACCTGGTCCCGCCCACTTACTCTGGGTTCCAGCCCAGGGCCCCAGGTAGCAGCCACGAGTGCAGCAGCCTCTCCCTGGGCCACTTCCCCCACCGCTCCCATGGTCCCTTCTCCAGGCCGTAGCCTTCAGTTCCCTGCCTCTCCGCACTTCCTCCCCTCCCTGTCTGAGGGGAAGCCTTTCAGAGTGGCCCAGCTGGCCATAACTGGCTGCAGGGGTCCCATTAGCCTGCTGCTGCAGGCCAGCTCTTAATAAGGCCCAGGTGCCCACCTGTCTTAACTGCTGAGCAGCCGTCTCTGGCCACCTGTGCAGGGACCAGGAACCTGCTCACCTAACTCACAGTGTGCCTGCCTCCGCCAGACTCCTGCAGCCCTGCTGCCTTGGGTCTGCCACCTCCTCAGTGGCCAATGCCCACGCACGTTGACAAAGGCGCTCAGGCCCTTATGGGAATCAAATCCCCGATTTTTCACAGCTCCGACTGACTAATTGGCGTTGTGGGTCCTCTGAAAAGCCAGGCCCCAAATGCCAGAAGCTGGGAGTGGGTGGGGGCAGGCGCTAGGGACAATCCAAGGGCCCGGCTGAGTTGTATTGACATTTTTTCTTTGACTGCTGCAGGATCACAATGCTGACCCGCTCTGGTCTCTAGCCATCTATGCCAGTAGTGTGTGACAGAAAGCAATATGGGTTGGGTGCGGCCCCCTCAGGCTCCTGGCAGGTTGACAAGGCAGCCCTGGGTGTTTGTTTGGGCCACACATTTTTGCAGGACTCTCATACCACAGGAAGGATGGCTTAGTGGTTAGGGCATTGGGCAGTACTTTCAAGACCTGTGCTTGATTCCCACCTCCAACACAGAATTCCTTATGTGACCTTGGGCAAGTCATTTAACCTCATCTGCCCATCCATGTAACAGGGATAATAGCACTGCCTCCCTCGCGGGGAGGCCAGGAGAGGAAATACATGAATGAGGACATGGGGCCAAGAAGAGACTGAGGCTTTAGGAAGTGGCACCCAGCTGCCGTGTGCTCGCTGTGGTGACCTTTCAAGATTATTTCTTCATACAAAACTTTTTGGATGGTCTGTACAAAGAACGTCTACAGGGGGGAAGCTGTTGGCAATCAGCACAGCACACATAAATACACCATAATTTATTGGCCATTTCAAAGACTGACAGCGGTATCTGTAAAACCAGGGCCCAGGGTACAGTGAGAGCAGTGACTCCCGGACGAACAGAGACTCAGACCACAGGACTGCGTCCGTAGAGGAAAGTGGCTAGTGGGGGCAGCTTGGTCACTGCTCACAAAAACATTTATTTTCGCACCCACTCCCTGCCTTCCCCTCAAATCCATGTCCCTCCCCCATCACACAGAGAAGTCAATGTTCTTCAGCCTCTGCAGTGGGAAGGACCAGGCTCAAGTGAAACGCCCCAGGAAGGACGCAGGCCAGCGGACGGCTGTCTACGAAGGTAGATGGCAGGAAGGAAAGGGATGGGAACTGGTGCTCAGGAAGAGAAGGCAGCGGGCACAGGACACGGGCATTAAAGAGAGTGCCAAGCGGGCCAGCGCGGGCAGCGACTGCCCTCCCACAACCTCACTGGCGTGAAGGTTTGTCTGGGGACAGTGTGTGTGTGTGTGTGTGTGTGTGTGTGCGTGCGTGTGCTAAACAAGTGATCTGGTCTCTGGAGTGGCTGAATTCAGCTCCTCTCCCATACTCAAGCTGAAACGGACAGAGGGCGACCTGCGCAGGCCGGAGACACACCTCCCACAGCTCTGCAGCAGACAAGGGAGAGGCGTTTTGCAGTCACTCCTCCAAGGCGAGGCCTCTCCAATACTAACCCTATCGCCGCCTTTGCTGGGATCAAGATGGAGAAGTGCACTTTGGGACCCGAGGCCTCGTTACAGGGAAAGGTGGCCTCAATTTGTCCCGCTTCAATCAGATTAAGTCTAGACTTTGGACTCCAAGAAAGTTGCCTAAGCAGCAAATGTCGGTGTCCCTGGAAAAGACGCAGCAAACTTCTGCCCAGCTGCCTTCCCTGCTCCTCACATCTCCTTTCAGCAGGAGAAGCAGAAGTATTTCAACTTCCTCTTCCCCCTCAGCCTTTGCCCAACAGAAGCTAGAGCTAGCTGGAAAGACAGCTGGAAGTGGAGGTCAGAGGAAAGGCAGGTGAAATCTGTCCAGCTCTATTAGTGCCCCACCAGAGAGAGCAGCCTGCTTCAGCATTGCTGCCCTGACCCGATGTGCTCTGAAAGATGGAACCCACAGTATTCTCCTAGGAGCCAGTGGCTGTAAGCAAAGCCCTCAGATTAGCAGAGGAACGAAAGGGAGCTCGGCGCCCATTTCCCCACCAGCGAAAGGAGAAAGGAACCGAAGGCACTTTTACAGGGACAGGCCTAATCCGGGAATGAAAGACAGTCAGAGCCAAGGGCCAGAGATGCACGAGGAGCCGAGTCTACATGCACATTTCAGTGAGAGTTAATTCTCGGCTAGTGGAAGAGCTGCACAATCTGCAATGTCCCGCCATGAGGCCCTAACAGGCCACTTCCTATCCTACCTTCTGGCAGGTGAGAGTTACTTCCCCGCACCCCGGGGCCCTCAGAGAACAGTACAGCCAAGACCAACTCCCCCCCAGCTATGCTGAAAGCAAGTCCATCTTAAAAAACACTCGAAGCAGCAAAGTCTACTGTCTGACTCGGCTTAGTTAGGGCCACCGGAGAAGGCGGCCAGTGAGACGAATCATCAGGTGGTTTGGGTCGTAACGATTTCATTTGCCCTCTAAAAGAACCCGACTAAGAATGATACATTTCCCTCTACCGGCAAGCAATTACAGACATTACCATAAAACTAGTTATCTAAGGCACTTGTAAAAAAATATTTCGGCAGTCTCCATGTTCAACTGAAAGCTCCATAAAAATATCTTCCTATGAAATGTCTTTGATCGTCCCGTGAGCGGCATCTCTGCTGCAGGGGTGGGATTCAGCAGTCCATGGGCTGGGAGAGGGCAGTAGGGTCGGGAGCTCAGTGGCACATCCGGGAGGTCATTTCCTTCTGTCAAAGGACACACACAAGAAAGGGACGTGAGTGATAAGGACAATTCCCAGGCAAGACATTTCAGTAGGAAAGTCTCAAAATTGGGAAAGTTGATTCCAGAGCATCATTCATTTAAAAAAACCAGGCTCCAGTCTGAACACCCACATCGGGTAGAAATTCTGTGTCACCTTTACCCACTGCCCCATATTCACTGACAGGCAGGAAACCTCACCATCTGCTCCATCAGACTGAATTCTGTTTGGCTGCTGACAGCTAGGGAATAACCAGCACCCACCATTCCAACCAGGGATGTAAGCAACTAGTTGAAGTACCTGATAAGCCTAGGCTTATCGGGTAGTCGAGTCACTACTCGACTAGTTGCTTCCCCCCCTTGCTGCCTCTATCAGGGGCACCATGGGGAGGAGGAGCAGGAGCTGGTGCTGGGGGGTAGGGGAGGCAGAGGTGCAGCTGAGGAAACGGCGTGAGTGGGGACCAAGGCAGTCCCCGCTCACTGCGCCTCTCCCTTTGAAATGTACAAGAGCCACCAAAGGCCGAGGTGCAGCGGGATAGCAAGCGCCCCCCTTATCGTCGAATCGAGTAGTTGATGGAAATTCCATCGATTACTTGATTAGCCGATTAATCGAAACTTAACATCCCCATTCCAAACTAATGCAAAGACTAGCACTTCTGTGGCACTTTGTATCTCCATGCTCTCTAGGAAGTGGGTGAGCCATGCTGGGCTCATGTTTACAGAAGGGGAAATACACGACAGGGAGGTGACAGAGGAGGAGGGACCACACCCCAAGTCAGTGACCACTGGGAAGGGCCCTTGACTCCGTGACCAGCGTCCTGCCTCAATGCCTTTCTGTGCCACGTGCAGCAATGTGCTGGCTGTATGGTGATAAAGCAGCAGAGAGCCTGGAACCTCAATGGAAACTTTGCCAGCAGGGGTGTGCTGCTCACTGCAGTGTGCAGCACGCAGGGGAGGAACAGCAGATGTGTGTCACTCAGCCACTGAGCAGACAGCAGGAGCGGTGGGGGCAGGAGGGGAGAGGGGGAGGGATAAGATGGCAGCCTGAAGCACAAGGAGGCTACCAGGCAGAGTCTATGAATGCAGCAGCTTGTCTCCCTGTGTTATGGGCCTGCTCGGCTGCATGGGGCACCATGGGATCGGGGCCAGAATAAAAGAGGGCAGGGTAAGAACAGGTTTCTGAGCTGTGGAGCAGGGCTGGGAACCTTTTTCGGGTCGGGGCTGCTGACCCACAGAAAAATCAGTCGGGGGCATCACTGATGTGGCCTCCGACTGAAGCAGAAAGACCCTCCCCATATTTCCCTCACACGCCAGAGCCTGGGGGGCCAAGGTTAGTAGATTTTCTGTGCTCCAGCCCTGCGGTGGAGTGGCAGGAGAAGGAGAGGGGGGGCTGGAGCGCCAGCGCAGGCTCCCCAATGCTGGAGGGGAGCCCTGAGCGTTGGGGGCCGGATCTAGGCAAGTCAGATGCCACATCTGGCCCGCAGGCCTTAGGTTCCCCTCCCCTGCTGTAAAGGGAGGGGGGATGGAATAAGGACAACACTGTCTTCAGTGCTCGAACCTCTCAGAGACCAGTGTTTGGCTTTGCGACTCGCAGATCCCAGAGTTCTGTTTGAGACCCACCAGCCTGTGGCTGTTGATAGCTACAATCCAGCCAAGCTCACTCACCAGAGGTTCCAACTCCTTGGTGTCTATTAGGTTGAACTCTTTGACAAAGTAGTAGAAGTGCTTGTAGCAGGTGTTCACGTGGGCCTCGGACCCCATATGGGTGATCCTGTCAAAGTGGTGGATGTAGACGTGAACAAAGACCCGGAAGAGCCTGGACAGAATCTTCTTCACAACCTGAAGGAAGTTCTTGGGGAACGGAGTACCTGCAAGGAGACACACAAACGTCACGATTTACTGATGCCATCATCTGAAAAGCACTTTCTCTGTACGAGGAAGACAGCAGGTCACTGTTGGGCTGGGCAAAGACACAGCCCAGTATACACTGAAGTGATGCAAGAACGTTTCTCCTGAAGCAATTCCCTGACTGCATTCCCTCCTCTCTAGATTTTGGACCAGTTTTTCCAGAGTTAATATTTTTGGTGCTACTGGGCATTGGTGCTATTGTGTGAGACCCCCAAATACAAACAGGAGCAGTGACTAGAGATTACTATAACCACTTTCAATTTGATGGTTTCTTTCACTTCCTGTTTAGACATTTCTACAAAAAATTATGCAAGAGTCTACACTGCCATGTTCCTCTCGAAGTGATTGCCTTGTGGGAGGAGTGCTTTCCACATATCCTGTATTCAATCTGAGGAATCCTTTGGTTAAGGGAGTTAAAATTAAAGATACTACCACGCTCAGTCATTTATAGGCTCCTTTTCACATTCAACATTTTGTTTGTGTTTTTCATAATAACTGTTACATTTGCAATCTGCAATGCAGTAGAGTTTGGTCTTTCCAGTAATTACAAGAGGACTTGAGTTAAAGTCTACAGAAATTGCTTCTCCGCATACGAGGAGAAGGGAAAAGGTGAAGGGTATTTGTTGAATACCCTTCCTCCCCTGCCTGCAAATGCTCTGCATGAAATTCATTTTCGGTCAGTGTTAAGTTAGTGAATCTAGTATTACAAGCTTAGCTAGAAAAACGCAAAACAAGAGCGAAAACGCCTTTGATTACGTAAGTTGCCCTCTGACCCCAAATGAATCACTCAATCACATCAGAGGTTCTTGCTGGAGAACCCCGAACAAAGGGGTCACACCCCAGAACATCTTCTGGTTACCCAGATGAAGACACAAAGAGGATTTGTGCAACGGATCCATATCCTGCTGCAGGTTCCCATCGAAGGGATGATTTACTGCCTTATTCTCTCCCCCAGTGTCACCAGAGCGCAGCGCTGTTGTGTGTGTGCAGATGGGCTCTGGGAATGGTGGACACAATCAGAATGCGCCTGTTCACCAGGGCGTGGGTGAGCATGAAGATCTTGGCATTCTCGATACACACCAAGCAGTGGGGCAGAAGTGGCTAGGCTCCTGGGGGATCTCAAGTGGACAATCAGCTCCTTCTCCCCTCCCCCATTTGTTAGTTGTGCCCCCTCCCCCCAAACACCCCGGCAGTTGTCACCCGGTTCTATTTCATTTGGCAGAGCCGTGACCATCTCCAGTGTGCCTGGGCAGGGGGCACAGGCTGCCTTATGAAATCAGGCTCTGAGACAAAGGATCATGGAACTCGGATTTCTCCCTCCTTGTGCAACATCCCCTTTCTCAGACCTCCGCTGCTTGCTCCCCCCAACACAGACCTCGCAGCACCCAGACGGTCCCCGCGCCGAACGGAGCTGCAGTAAGGGTTTGCCTGAAAGATCACCGGGGTCACTCAGAGCAGCAGCAGGCTGACCCCGCATCACACGCTGAGCAAGTCTCCACTGTAGCACCGGGGCTAGGGATGAGGGACTCTGGACTAGGATGGGGGTTGGGGTGCAAGGGCTCTGTCTGGGGGTGTGTGGCATCTGAGGTGGGATGCGGGGGTCTCCTGGACCTGGCTGCAGCAGTGGGGTGGGTGCTTAGATCATGGCGGGGGAGTCGGGGAGGGTCTGGGCTGCCTCAGCTACATCAGGTGAGGGTCCAGCCTGCCATGATTGCAGCAGGTGGGAGTCTTCCAGGTGGGGGAGACATCGGGTGCAGGCCAGCCCTCCCCCGACCACCATGCTGGAGGCCCTATGCTGACCACTGCCTGCATGACCAATCCCAGAGCTCTGGGTCTGGTGTCAAAACCATCTCAGCCGCTGCACTGTCCAGGAGGAGAGAGAAGAATCCCGCAGGCGAGCAAACCCCAGGCCTGGCTTGGATTGGACTCAACACCCTGAGCTGCAGCCAGAAGCAAGTGTCATTCACAGAGCATGGTCAAGGCGTGCTCATCACCCTGGTCTGCTCCACTCAGGCGATGGGACACCACATTCTGCGCTTCTACACAGCCCTGAAGTGCGGCAGGCAAGCCTGGATCACTGCAGCACGGGCGACAGGAGAGGGGAAGGTCATGATGTGGAGGACAGAGGAGGAGAAGCTATAAGCTAATAAGGTATCCAAGAGCACTCAGGGCTCCACCTAGCCAGAATGAATACACTTTTAAATTGCTCTCAACCAGGGTCCCAAGAACCCCTTGGCACAATGAGTAAGATTAGCCAAGAGCAATAAGTCCCACTCACGGAAGTTGATCTCGAGGGAGCAAACTAAGAACCTTCATACAAGCCCCTACTACACAAGCCAAAGAATAAGCTTTTAGCAATAAGTTGCATGTTGAACCTCTCTACTCGAGCAATATCCCTGGTCCGGCATGATTTAATTAGCTGGATGTCCATTTACCATGGGTGTGGCCAAGTTTCCTGTGGGTCCATAAAGTTTGTTTGCAGCCACCAGGCCTGGCTCTCAGTGTTCTGTGCTGTTATTTAGCTCTAATTTACCCCTAGGGACCTATTTTGCCCAGCCCTGTTCTATGTCCTAGTAAAGAGAAGATGGAAGATGATAAAATACAGATAAGATCTGATGAGAAACAGCCAAAGAAAAAGAGTCCTATTCAGTCACATCATCATGTAATGGCAGACAGCTAACTAGCGATAAGTGTTTAAAGTGCTGATATATGCATGCTAAGTCTAAATAATACATGGGTGAACTAGAGTGCCTCGTATTAAAGGACAATGGTGATTTAACAGGCATCACAGAAACTTGGTGGAATGAGGCTAATCGATGGGATACAGTCATACGAGGGTACAAAATATATCAGGACAGATCATGCTGGTGGGGGGCTGCTGACCCACAGAAAAATCAGTTGGGGGCCATACTTAAGTGAGAAGCAACCAAACCTACACTAATGTGCCCCTGGGGGGGGGAGCCCTGAGCCTCAGGGGCTGGATCCAGACAAGCTGAAAGCTGCATTGGGCCCCCGGGCCATAGGTTCCCCACCCCTGCCCTAAAGGACTCTCATGGACGATAAAGTCATTGCAGAGAAACGAAATGAAATCTCTGCATCAGTCTTCACAGTTGAGGACGTGAGGGACATTCCCAAACCTGAGCCATTCTTTTTAGGTGAGAAATCTGAGGAACTGTCCCAGGCTGAGGTCTCATTAAGAGAGGTTTTGGAACAAATTGATAAACTATACAGTAACAACTAGCCAGGACCAGACAGAGGTCACCCAAGAGTTCTGAAAGAACTCAAATGTGAAATTGCAGAACTATTAACTGTGGTTTGTAACCTACCCTTTAAATCAGCTTCTGTACCAAACGACTGGAAGATAAGTAACGAGATACCAACTTTTAAAAAGGGTGGTGGTAAGTCTGACTTCAGTACCGGGTAAATTGGCTGAAACTGTAGTAAAGAAGAGAATTTTCAGACACAGCGATGAATATAATTTGCTGGAGAAAGTCAACATGGTTTCTGTAAAGGGAAATCATACCTCACTAAACGACTATTATTCTTTGAGGGGGTCCACAAGCACGTGGACAGGGCAATTCAGTGGACAGAGTGTACTTAGATTTCCAGAAAGCCTTTGACAAAGTCCCCCACCAAAGCCTTAAGTAAAGTAAGCTGTCAGGGGATAAGAGGGAAGATCTGTCATGGACTGATAACTGGTTAAAAGATCATGGAATCACGGAACACTAGAACTGGAAGGGACCTTGAGAGGTCATCGAGCCCAGTCAGTCTCCTGCCCTCACGACAGGACTAAGCACCGTCTAAACCAGGGCTACTCAATATGCGGCCCATTTGTTTGCAGCCCACGGTGCAGTTTGGGTTGATATGTGTTTTAGTAAAATTCCTGGACTGCTGTGAAGCCAAAACAAAAAAGCAGTCAATATAATGGTCTTCTGTTGAGCTAAATTCCTGGACTGTTATTGCTCATTAAAAGTGCTGTCACATGGGTGGAAATCGGGTAAATATTACATTTTATTACTATCAGCAGAACTGACTTAAGTGGGGCCTGCGTGTTGTGTAGTCTTGCCTTAATCTTTGTATTCATGCCTGTCAGTGTGAAATAAGCTATTTGCATATATTTTCATATATATATATATATATATATCACACTTAAGTTGCGGCCCTTGGCATGTGCTGTGAGTATCATTGTGGCCCCTGGGGCTTCCAAAGTTGAGTAGCCCGGGTCTAGACCATCCCTAATATATGTCTATCCAACCCACTCTTAAATATCTCCAGAGATGGAGATTCCACAACCTCCCGAGACAATTTATTCCAGTGTTTAACCACCCTGACAGGTAGGAAGTTTTTCCTAATGTCCAACCTAAACCTCCCTTGCTGCAGTTTAAGCCCATTGCTTCTTGTTAGGAAACAAAGGGTAGGAACAAATGGACAGTTTTCAGAATGGAGCGAAGTAACTAGCGTTGTCCCACAGGGATCCATTCCGGGACCAATTCTAGTCAATATATTTATAAATAATCTAGAGAGAGGGATAAACAGTAGGGTAGCAAAATCTGCAGATAATACAAAACTGCTCAAGATAGTTACATCCAAAGCAGATTGTGAAGAGCTTCAAAAGGATCTCACAAACTAGGTAACAGAGCAACAAAATGGCAGATGAATTTTAATGTTGATAAATGCAAAGTAATGCATATTGGAAAACAATCTCAATTATACATATAAAATGGAGACTAAAGTAGCTTTTACCACTCAAGAGACAGATCTTGGAGTCACTGGATAATTCTCTGACAACATCCACTCAATGTGCAGCAGCAGTCAAAAAAGCAAACAGAATGTTAGGAATCATTAAAAAAGAAGCATAGAATCATAGAACACTAGAACTGGAAGAGATCATCACATCCAGTCCCCTGCCTTCACAGCAGGACCAAGCATGATCTAGCTCACCCCTGACATATGTCTGTCCAGTCTGCTCTTAAAAATCTCCATTGAGGGAGATTCCACAACCTCCCTAGGCAATTTATTCCAGTGTTTAACCACCCTGACAGGAAGGAAATTTTTCCTAATGTCCAACCTAAACTTCCCTTGCTGCAGGTTAAACCCATTGTTTCTTGTCCTATCATCAGAGGCCAAGGAGAACAATTTTCCCCCTCCTCCCTGTGACACCCTTTTAGATATCTGAAAACCGCTATCATGTCCCCTCTCAGTCTTCTCCTTTCCAAACTAAACAAGCCCAATTCCTTCAGTCTTGCCTCATAGCTCATGTTTTCTAGACCTTGAATTATTTTATTGCTCTTCTCTGGACCTTCTCCAATTTCTCCATATCTTTCTTGAAATGTTATGCCCAGAACTGGACACAATATTCCAACTGAGGCCTAACCAGCGCAGAGTAGAGCAGAAGAATGACTTCTCATGTCTTGCTCACAAGACTCATGTTACTGCATCCCAGAATCACGTTTGGTTTTTTTTGCAATAGTGTCACACTGTTGACTCATATTCAGCTTGTGGTCACTATGACCCCTAGATCCCTTTCTGCAGTACTCCTTCCTAGATGGTCACTTCCCATTCTGTATGTATGAAACCAATTGTTCCTAACTGGAGTACTTTGCATTTGTCCTTATTAAACTTCATCCTACTTACCTCAGACCATTTCTCCAATTTGTCCAGATCATTTTGAATTATGACCCTCTCCTCCAAGGCAGCTGAGACCCCTCCCAGCTTGGTATCATCTGCAAACTTAATAAGCATCCTCTCTACGCCATCATTTGAATCGCTGATGAAGATATTGAACAGAACCGGTCTCAAAACAGACCCCTGCGGAACCCCACTTGTTATGCCCTTCCAGCATGACTGTCAACCGTTAATAACGACTCTCTGAGAACGGTTATCCAGCCAGCTATGTAGCCACCTTATAGTAGCCCCATCTAAGTTGTATTTGCCTAGTTTATTGATAAGAAGATCATGCGAGACTGTATCAAATGCCTTACTAAAGTCTAGGTATACCACATCCACCGCTTCTCCCTTATCCACAAGACTCGTTATCCTATCAAAGAAAGCTATCAGATTGGTTTGGCGTGATTTGTTCTTTACAAATCACCTTATTATCTTCCAGATGTTTGCAGATGAATTCCTTAATTACTTGCTCCATTATCTTTCCTGGTTGTTCTTATTTGCCTTTTTATAGATGGGCACTATATTTGCCCTTTTCCAGTCTTCTGGAATCTCTCCCGACTGCCATGATTTTTCAAAGATGATAGCTAAAGGCTCAGATATCTCCTCTATCAGCTCCTTGAGTATTCTAGGATGCAATTCATCAGGAGAGAGTATATCTTATTGAAAAGGATAGAGAATATCGTATTGCCTCTGTATAAATCCATGGTACTCCCATATCCTGAATATTGCGTACAGATGTGGTCACCTCATCTAAAAAAAAAATATCTTGGCATTGGAAAAAGTTCAGAAAAGGGCAACAAAAATGATTCAGGGTATGGAATGGCTGCCATATGAGGAGAGATTAATAAGACTGGGACTTTTCAGCTTGGAAAATAAATGACTAAGGTGGGATAGGATAGAGGTCTATAAAATCAGGACTGGTGTGGAAAAAGGGAATAAAGAAGAGTTATTAACTCTTTCCCATAACACAAGAACCATGAGCCATCACATGAAATGAATAGGCATCAGGTTTAAAACAAACAAAAGGAAGTATTTTTTCATACAGCACACAGTCAACCTGTGGAACTCCTTGCCAGAAGATGTTGTGAAGAACACCACTAAAACAGGGTTCAAAAAGAGCTAGATAAATTCGTGGAGGATAAATCCATCAATGGCTATTAGGGCAGGGATGGTGTCCCTAGCCTCTGTTTGTCAGAAGCTGGGAATGGGCGACAGGGGAGGGATCACTTAGGGTATGTCTACACTAGCTCGTTAGTTCGAGCTAGGTAGGCAAATGAGGGCAACTGGAGTTGCAAATGAAGCCTGGGATTTAAATATCCCGGGGCTTCATTTGAATCTTCCCGGGCGCCGCCATTTTTCAATCCCCCTTAGTCCGAAATCCGTGCCCGCGGCTACACGCAGCACAGAGTAGGTAGTTCGAATTAGGATCTCTGACGTTTATCATTTTAAAAAATCCTACGACTGTGAAACTGACCAAAATGGACCGTGAATTTAGTAGAGCCTCAATTACAGCATACCCGCCTACAAAGCAAAAAGATGTACTAAATGTAGTGTAAGGGCTCTAATTAGTTGTTTTAATGGATTACATCAACCAATGAATATGCACCTTTGCCCTGATTTAATTCAGTCTATCTTGTGTCAGTCCAATTAATTTCCCCACAGATCAGAATTGAACTTACCAATGTTGGTGGGAAAGATGTCCTCATTGTTGATCTGCACTTCAATCCAGTCCATCAAGAGGTTCATGTACTTGGGAGCAGAGAGGGCAGTGGGTTTCCGGTACTTGTGCTCGTCCTGCCACCTGTACTCGTACTTGGGTCCCCCAGACATGATCGGGCAGGACTGTTCCGTGCAATAGTCACTGATGGTGCCGTAGATCAGATTGATGCGGTTGAAGAAATCCACCACGTGCACCGCCACCCAGTCATTCTGCTCCTCACCAGAGGGCAGCTGAACAGCCACTTTCAAGTCCAGCCCTGCATTGAGAGAGGCCTGAGCCTTCTTGTGCAGCTCAAATCGCTGAGTCCCAGGCTCAAACTTGCGTTTGGGCCGAAAGGTTTTGTCCTTATTGAACACTTGCATTAAAGGGTTGGACATTTTTTTTCTTTTTCCCCTTTCTCTTTGTAAGTCTTCAGTGACAACACGCAGCTGCTGGACGGTCTCCAACGGCAGGGCCGTAATGGCCTCTGCTCTTGACAGAAGTACCTCCGAGTTCCTCTGGCTGGCCAAGTACCTTCTGATCTGCAACAGCAAGAATTTACAGTGATTAGATAGGCAGCTTTTTCATCAAGAAGCCTTGTTCTGAAGGAGCGCATTGGTCTCGATTCCTTACCGGGAAGGACTGGACATCTCCCTCTAACTCACAGAACTGAAACGAAGGACAAATATGCCTAGTTTCTCTTACCCTTTCCTCTTAGGCCTAGGTTTCTTTAAGGGAAGTGTAAAAGGGGGAAGAGCGAAGGTCAAGTTCTCAGAGAGGCTCCTCATTCGGCCTCAGACACTGAACAAAGTGTTGCAGATCTAGGTATTCAAAACACTAAGTGAGATATGGTTTGTACCTGTTTGCCAAGTTACTGCGGCAAAGAAGCAGAGGGTTTCTGTTCTTTGTTGTAGCCGTTACTATTATCACCATTACTACTCCACCACTGTAGTACCAAGCTAAGCTACGCTGTTTTAGGAACGTTCCAGCAGACTTACCCGGCAATGCCCAGGTCCTTCAGGGTAGGGCCTAGGGGAGGTGTGGGGTGGTTGTGCAGGACGCTGGAGGCCAAAGGCCTGTTCTCTCTCCTGCCGGGCCTCCCCCTGCCACTATGGGCTGGTTCCCTCCCCTCCCCCAGTGCTGCAGCCAAAGGCTGGGGGCAGAAGGGTTTGGGGAAGGGGGGCTATTTACCGGTGCGCTGGCAGGCAAGATGGCAGCGCTCCAGCCCTGCTGGCAACTCCCTTGGCGGTGCGGTTGCCCCCAGTGTCCACTGCCCCCATGTTAGCCACCTGGTGCATGCTTACAACTGAGCATGCACCAGGTGGCCACTGGGTATTCTCCATATTTCCTAATGTTTGGACGTGAAGCCCGATTACCAGTGGACCTCTGCTTCAGGGTCTCCGCGGATGGGTCGTCTCACCAGTCTTACTTTCAGTATGTGGCTAATTTAAAAAAGGATTTGTGTGCTGCTTATCAACCTGCTCAGGCCGCATTTGCATGTTATGAAAAACTTAGCCCAGGGCTTCCGGTTCTCCTGGCACAATCAAACCCCTGACCTTGCTTTAAGAAGTGGAAGCTGTCTACCAAATTTGGTGGCCCTTGCTCTTACTGGCCCACTTTCGAGATGAAACCAAGTGCAAGTCTGCGTTTTTTACCACTTTTGCCTGTGTGTTTCCTGCACAAACCAATACTGAGAGGTGTTTGCATGAACCTCTGAAGCTACGGATATCTGCTTGAGTAGTTTAAGACAGACAGTGAAGGTCCAAGGATGTGGGGCATAAAGGAGCTTCAGATGCATTTGATCACACAGAGAAAAATACTGAAAGTCAGAACAAGAGGGGACGCGGACAGTAAAATGCTGAGAGACAGTAGCTACGGTTAGCAAGAGCCGAGTCATACCCTCACCACATCCTGCAACAAAATGCTTCACTTCTATGAAGCGGAAACACAAGAGGCTGTGTCCAGTCAACTTAGATGCACTATTGCGTTCACATCATTCTCCTGTAACATATACAAAAAAGGCAAAAACCCCTATAACAATGTAGAGGGCAGGTTCATGGTCTGCAGCTACTTCCAGAAGGAAATCAGCTCCAGAGAAATAATTGCAAGCACTATTTCCTCCCCTGGAGTCTCAAAGGAATGGCGTAGTCCTGCGTGACTATCGACTGCACAGTCCTTTGGTTCCGGGCTCCCGCCAAACACAGGAAAGAGGCCTTTAACTGTTCTGACTCTGCTCTCATTTATCATGCCTCTATGCCAGTCAAGTCACTCAGTTATGCTGGAATGGGTAGTGGGCCTTTTTATTGACATCCCATAAGGTTTTTGCTGGCAAGTAGTTAAGGGCTACAGTCATAGGTATCTGCTCATTACCAGAGGGAATGGCATGCAAAGATTGAAATGACTCCCAAAACCTTAGGGCGTGTCTACACTGGGGAGTTATTTCGAAATAACAAGGTGAACATCCACATGGCCAAGCCTGTTATTTCGAAATAATAACTCCTGCTTGTGAAGAGGAATAAGCTTATTTCAAAATAGTTATTTTGGGAGTTATTATTTCAAAATAACGTATTCCAGAATAACATGGTAGTGTAGACATTAGGGAAGTAATAATATAGGCGATTAGGTTAATACTATAGATGACACGCATTTCCCTCCCACCCCTTGCCAGTAATTTTTTAGCAGGCTGGCCAGCATCCCAGCTCAGTCCTGGCTTGCACTGGATCCTGGACCTACCCCTGCTGCGGCTCTCTCCCCCTTTCTCCCTCCCTTTCCAGGCAGGGGCAGAGGGTTGGGGCACAGGCTCTGGCCTTGGGCTAAGGGATTTGGAGTGCAAGGGGGCTCTGAGCTGAGCCTGGGGCACAGAGTTGAGGTGCAGGAGGTGGTTCAGGGTATAGGCTCTGTAAGGGAGTTTGGGTCCAGGGGGCTCAGGGCTAGGGCAAGGCCTTAAGGTGCAGGAGGGGGTTCATGACTGGAGCAGGGGTTCGGAGCTGGCTCCAGCTGGACTCTGCTTACCTCAGGTGGCTCCTGGGGGGTGGTGCAGTGGGGCTAAGGCAGGCTCACCCCTGCCCTGGCCTTGCACCACTCCCAAAAGCAGCCAGCAAACTCCCTCCATCCCAAGCCCTGTCCCCCGCAACCTCCATTCTGTGGAGCTAGAATACAGAATGGGAGAGAAGGGCACCCTGACATCAGCGCCCCCCTCCTCTCCCTCCCCTGCCCTGCACAGTAAGCTCAGAGGGGAAGGGGGGGAGCTCCAAGGCAAAGGGCAGGAGGTGCGCAGCAGTGGTGGGAGGGGCTGAAGTGCTGCGCTTGGTAGCCTCTTGGCAAAACCAGTCAAGATCACCTGTCAGAGGTTCCAAGATCTACCAGTAGACCCTGATCTACTGGTTGGTGACCACTGCCTTACGGAGAAGCACACTCAAGACCTGCCCACACTTTGCCAGCCAAAAGGACACTAAGAATTTTCTAAGAGAAATTGTCACAGGGTGATTCATAAAAGCCAGCCCAGCCCTACAGAGAGGGGGTTTTCACACCAGAGGAACTGGTTAGCAAAACCCCCCCAACTACTGTTTTAAATAGGCAGCATTGCTTGGGTAACTAGGCCCTTGTATATTTCAGATTTTGGTTTGGTTTCTAAAGGGGATGAGAAGCTCCAAGAGTCACCTCCCTGGAAACGGAAGCCCCCTCTGCAAACTGTAGCATGGGTAGAAGCGGGCCAAGCTTCCCTGGGTCTCAGTCCTGACCTCAGGAGCTTGAGGCTTAGAGGAGAGATTAGTCTGCAGGGCCCCTGCAATGCTTAGCTTTCCTATACAACTGCCAAGATGCTCCAGTGGGGAGGTGTTTGGGATGCAGCTGTGGCCAATGAAAAGGGGCCAAGAACATCAACTAGACAAGAGAGGACTAGGGATGTAACAGTGTAGTCAATTAACTGATTAGCAAAAGCTTATAGGTTAATTCAATAGACCACACGCATTTCCCTCCCACTCCCTCACCAGTGAATTTTTAGCAGGCAGGCCAGTAGCCCGGCTCAGTCCTGGCTCGCACGGGGTCCAGAACCTGCCCCTGCTGCAACTCTCCATTTAAAGTGTATTAGGAGCCAGGCAGGCAGCCCAGCCCAGCCCAGCCCAGCTCAGCTCAGGCTCATACTAGGTCCGGGAGCTCAGACCCCTCCCTAGACAGGGGCTGCTGCTACCCTGCGTCCTGCAGACCAGCTCCTGCCTGGCACCCCGTGCTGCTGCCTCTGATACAGTGGCTGCTGGCCCCGCCCTCGGGGACTATAAAATAGTTGACTAACCGATAAGAATTCATGAGGTTACTCGACTATTCAATTAACCGATATTTAACATCCCTAGAGAGGACAATGACTTTTAGATCAATCTAATCTGGGCTGGATGACAGCAAGTGACTGGAAAGTAAAGTTTGGTCTCCTCCAATCTCTTTAGACATCTGTGTGCCTGATTTATATTTTTATTTATAACCAAAGTTTTAACTCTCTCTTCTCCTGGGTCCAGAGTTTGAAGAAGAGCCTCCTTTCACTGTAGAAGCATTAGCATACTTAACAAGTTGTCTACAGTCAGCGTTTCAGCTGAGGTAAATCCGCATAGCTCCAGTGACTGTATCTGCCAGCTAACACCAGCCAGAGACTTGGCCCTATAATTCCCAAGGCTTGCAAAACAACAGGGTGAACAGCATTCAAGGATGTTGGACTGCAGTTTTATTTCCACAAATCGTTTCCTCTTCCGATTGCACGATTCGGAAGACTATATGACACACTTGTTGCTGTGATCAGCTGCACATCAAGTAAAATTAGCAGCAGCCTTAAGAGATTAAGATATTAGCAAAATGGACACTTCAGCTGAAGTACAACAGGACGGTTTTGATGTGTAACTTGGTTAAGAAAAATAAAGCTACAGGCAATATCTGGCTCTGGGAAAATACATACAGCTCCTGTGGCTGACCCAAACAGCATCTGACCTGAGTTGAAAGATGATGTAAAATGGTTATCACGAGTTCTTTCTCCTTCCACCAACCCTGCACAAGTCCTAGCTCAAAGAGCAATACAATACAAAGAACAGAAATAACAAGGAGTCCTGTGGCATCTTACAGACTAACCGATTTATTAGGGCATAAGCTTTCATGGGTAATACTTATGAAGTGGGTTTTACTCATGAAAGTTTATGCCCTAGTAAAATTGTTAGTCTCTAAGGTGCCACAGGACTCCTTGCTGTTTTTGCAGATACAGACTAACATGGCCACTCCTCTGAGAAAGAACAGAAAGATGCCATGGAGTTAGGGTTTGTGCTAGGGCAGGGGTGGGCAAAGGGGCCTCTGCGGGCCAGATCCGGCCAGCCAAGCGCTACAACCCGCACAGGATGGGAGGAAACTCCCCCCGCACCCCCCCGCCTTCAGGCCAATCAGGGCCTGGGGGCAGCACACAAAGTCTCCTCCTGGCCTGTGAGGGGTGCGCAGTGCTTAGAAGCGCCATGGCTCCTGGCAGGGTGGGAGGAGACATAGCGTGCTCCGCCAGCCCCCAAGCCCTGATCGGCCTGAAGGCGGGATGGGGAGGAAAGGAGTGTTCCTCCCATTCTGCGAGGGTTGTGGCGCTTCTAAGCACCGCAAGCTCCTTGCAGGAATGGGGCAGGGTGGGAGGAGACCTCACGTGCTCCCCACCTGTCGCCCCCAGGCCAATCAGGGCTTGGGGGCAGGGGGAGCGTGTGAAGTCTCCTCTCACCCTTCAAGGGGCTCAGCACTTAAAGTCAACTGCCAGCTGAGGCGCTCCCTTGCAGGACGGGGGCAGGGAGCAAAAGACTTCACGTGCTCCCCCTCCCCAGGCCTTGATTGACCTGGAGACAGCAGAGGCAGCAAGTGAAGTCTCCTCCCACCACCAGGGGCAGGGGCACCTAGAGGGAACTGCCAGCTGTTCAGAACAGCTGGCTGTTCTCTCTGGTGGGGGCAAAGACTTTGTGCACTCCCCAACCCCCAGACCAATCAGGGTCTGGGAGTGGGGAAGCATGGAAGAGTGCTGACCCCGCCCCTTCTGCCTGAGGCCCCGCCCCTTCCGGGGCAGCCCGGGGTCACTTCAAAAATTTCTGAAGTGGCCCCCCATCAAAAATAGCCCACCCCTGTGCTAGGGTGACTTACAATTCAGCTGAACCTATGATTGGATAGTATGCTTTGAAGCCCTTGTTGCTTTTCTTCCCAGCTTCTTTTTCATTAAAGGTTACACTCACCCAGGAGTCCACACCATTGGCTATCAAGTAGGAAACCCCCACTAGCATGGTAAAAGCATGTCAGCAACACAGCAACTTTCTGCACCATGGAGGACAGAGTGCAGAGGCAAAACAAAGCTCTAACTTCTCTCTCGGGAGGAACAGTGTTGCCTCCATACCCCAAGAGAATGAGATAAGCTCAATGCAGATGGTGGGTTGTTATAAAACAAACTCAAACAAGTGAGCAATGGTGAAAATTAAATCTCCCAAAACTTGGATTGCCATTACATGATCTTCAACCAATGTCAGATGTTACTTTGGTTTCCCCAGAGCCAGATATCTATGGGGAAAAGGGAGGTGCAGGGAAAGATTTAAAAGGGTCAATGGCACAGAGATGAGAAAAAGCACTTGTTAAAAACCTGTAGGACCAATTCTCTTCCCAATTATGCAGGTGGAAGTCCAGAGTCACTTCATTTAAATCAGTAGAGTCACATGGGAGTAAAATTGGTATGAGAGGAAAACTTGCAGTCCTGCTTTACTCTAAAATATATTTCCAACAAAGAGTGCCCACGAAGCACATTTCACAAGCTTTCCATTCCTGATTTCCCTGCCACTTCTCCGAGCTGGGCAGAGAGTGTATTTGTGGAGTCAACTGTCACCATTTTCTGTTGATTTAAAAACCTTCGTGGACTGTCACCATAACTTGCCAATCGCAAACATCCATCCCACTCCTGAACACACAGACGAAAGTATATCTTCCATTTAAAAAAGGGAATGGGGTATCTGCAGCCAACCTCTCTCCACCATTAAGAAAACTTAGGAAGTTCTTCCTTCTCCCCCACAATCCTTTTTCAGGAAACCTAGGCATACTCACAGATTATTTCTCTGAGAGATTCTTTATTTCCTGCAGTTCCTGAAACACCACCCAGCGTGAATGCAGTGCCATCTTCCAACCCTCACACATCCCCACACACAATTCACTTTAGGGTTTTAAACACAATCAACAGATTAAAACCAGCAAGTTCCTACCTGCACTTTCTGGCTCCTCGGATTACACCGCCTGGGATCGTTTGTTATGCCTGCTGTGCAGCCTTAAGCCAGTGTTTCTAAAAGGCCAATGTTTAACGCTTCTTCATTTAAAAGAAGTATTTAATGTGGTCTCTGTTGTGAGAGCTAGGCTGTGTGCTGCAGATAGGGAGGGGTCACAAACATATGCAGCCACTTCCTTGCCAAATGACTTGATAGCTCACATCCTGCTGCCTTACTCATGTGAACACCCCGCAAGTAAATCCTCGTGAGTAATACATTTACGGTACACGCTTCCTTCTACAGAAGCTACTATACTAAGAAATAGTGAGATTGCAGGATTTATTTTAACATTTATATAAGACCCATACACAGACTAGGTTATAGGCTTGTGATCATTCTACAGCATTGTGGTAAAATCAAATGGCCAGCCACCCAGGCAAAGAACAGATTTGTCACAGTTCTGCCAGAGGGAAGACTGAGGCAGAAGGAAGTCAAGGCACTGTTTGCAAAATTGTACTAATCACGGTAATGAATGAACAAAAGTACCCACTGTCAGAGGGGATGGAGAAAAGGGCATTTCAGGGTAGACATTAATAATTGGTAGAAGGAGAGAGACTGAAAATCTTTTAAAGTTAGAACAAGTTAAAGCTTGCAAAAATCCCTGGGTCCTTTTCTGCAGATGCCAAACCAGACACCAAGGGTGACATTTCCAAGAGTGTACCATTTGATGCACCTTGGGCTTGATTTTCCAGAGGTGAACAATATAGTCCATAGGAATGGCAACGGCTAAATGACTATAGTTTTGTACCTAAAAACCGAAACACTTTACAAAAATACATCATTCTCCCTTCCCCCCAAAACATACACGCACCAGCCATTTTTAAAAAATGGAACCAATTACTACTTTCTGGATGAAGACTGTGGGTTCTCTGATAGTCTGCTGAAAGGATAAAATGTCTGTCTCTCGTTTCTTCACTTTAAGAGGATGCGGAGCAGAGAAGAAGTCCCTGTACTGCTCTTCCGAATGGGTTGAAAATAACATAAAAAGTACACACGTTCAAAATTAACATACATAACCATAATCATGCCCCTGAAAGAAAATCAGAAGAAGAGATGTTCACAAAATGAAGACCACACCAGATCAGTGGGAGCGTCACAACTTCTAGATAGCAGAAGAGTAGAATTTGTGAAGTCTAACCATTCATAGCTCTTATTGAACGACACCTCTGGCTAGATTAATTTCCTGTCTGGCATGGATTCATCTACTTTTAACTGGAAATCTCCAGCATTTCCCTATAAAACTGCTCAGTCTGCTTTTGTTTTTATTTTAGTAAAAACATCCATATGGCATATCCAAATTCTTTTGAAAAAGACTGTCCTAATATTATGTTGGCAGTAATCTTTAAGACATTAACACAAGCCATGTCTTTCCTTTCCAAGACAACATCAAGATATTAACAGCAGTTTTACATGTATTAGCAAAGTGTCTGTAGAGCTACAGAGATTCTCATGCGCAGCTTTGTACCGTCCCAAACATTATTTTTCTCTTCTATCTTGCTGGAGACACATCCAAAATATCTGATCTAGAGGGCAAAAGGGCACTAGGTACATTTTTTTAAAAGTTTTGGAGAGCTCTTGAAAGAATGATCCTGTAAACACAGAGCAAAATTTCTACCTTCTGATCCCAGACAGGATGCATATATCTAACAAATAGAGTATGTATGCCTTCGCTCAATAGGACAGCTTCCTAGGTTTTCCTTACATCAATCTGTTTTCTGAGAGGCATTAATGACAAATATAACGAAGCCATTTTGATTGGCAGATCTCTAATCACCAGTCCTGAGAGTTAAACAAATAGCCCTTTCATAATAGTCCAGAACAAGTTTCAGGATTGTACTACTGGTCTCCCTCCCTCTCTTTGCAATATGAATACAGTGATTTAAATCTGAGCAATGTTATCTTGGACATTTCTAAGCAAGAACTCATGCAAGCCACATGCTTACTCTGGGATTTCCAAGGAAGAGCCTTGGTCAGGATGGAGGCAATCCAATTTCAGGTCTTTAAACCACAAGAAAACAGAACCGATCCAGCCAGACACAAGAAAGAGGAAGTAGTACCATACTGCGTAAAATAATCACATTGAACGATCATTTGTATTTTTTCTTCCCTCATGACAGGTTACGACACAGCAGTGATGGGGAACCTTTTTTGGGCCAGGGGCCACTGACCCACAGAAAAAAAATCAGTGGGGGGCTGCACACAAGTGAGAAGCAAAAAGAAAAAAACCCCTCACTGATATGGCCCCTGAATGAGGAGAAAGACTCTCCCCACATTCCCCTCGCACATCAGAACCTAGGGAAGACCAGGCTAGTAGATGTTGTGTGCTCCAGCCCCATGGTGGGGTGGCAGGGAGGCTGGAGCACCAGCACAGGCTCCCCAATTCTGGGGGGGGGAGGGGAGTGCTGAGTCTCGGGGGCTGGATCCGTCCCCTGGGCCTGACGTTCCTCACCCCTGCCAAAGAGGAATGTATTCAAACTAGTTTTTTTAATCTACTTAGTTTTGGTAATAGCAAGGGGAAGGAAAAATGTCAGACCTGGCAAATTAACCCACAGAGGGGGCTAGGGGAACTTCTTAGAATGGACATGCCCAGAGGCAGAACTTCATAGCCACACACTGTAGCAAAGAGCAACAGAATCAGCAAACCCACATCAGCAGAATAAATGCACTGCATCAGCATTTAGACCTAGTATGAATGGACAACAGGAATCCCAACAAATAATAATGGTAAGCTATCACACATGGGGAGAAGAGACTCTGGCTGTGTCTACACTGGCGCGATCTTGCGCAAAAGCGGCCGCTCTTGCACAAAAACTTGCTGCCTGTCTACACTGGCCGCGTGTTCTTGCGCAAGTAAACTGACGTTCTAATGTATGAAATCAGGGCTTCTTGCGCCAGAACTCTTGACGCTCCCGCTCAGGAATAAGCCCTTTTGCGCAACTGTTCTTGCGCAAGAGGCCAGTGTAGACAGGCAACATGAATTTCTTGCGCAAGAAAGCCCTACGGTTAAAATGGCCATCAGAGCTTTCTTGCGCAAGAGAGCGTCTACCCTGGCATGGATGCTCTTGCACAAAAGCACATCTCTTGCGCAAAAGCACATGCCAGTGTAGACGCTCTCTTCTGGAAGAGTTTTTGCAGAAGAACTCTTCCGCAAAAGAGTTTTTGCGTGAGAACACGCCAGTGTAGACGTAGCCAGAGAGTTCACGGAATGGAAATGAAACAGCACAGCCAATCAATTCTGTAGATGAGGGGCAGCACTTGGAGCCACTGCTGTACATGCTAGCTGCTTTCAGGGGTGGTTCAGGGCCAGGGCAGGAATAAGCTTGCCTTGGCTCCGCTGCTCCATCTCTGGGGCAGCTCTCCCACTGCTCCCAGTGTGGGCGGAGAGGGAGGCTTGAATCCAGACCAGGCTGACAGTAATCAAAGCAATTACAATCTGAGGTGTGTTGAGTAGTCTGTGTGAAACAAGCTGGGTGAGGTCTCAGCTCAGTAATTAGCACAGGGGTCTCAAACTCCTGGCCACCCTGAGCCAGAGCAATTATGCAATCTGGCCCGGAACTCCTGATAGATTGAGGGGGGGGGGAGCCTGTCCATACCAGCCCCCAAGCCCTGCCCTTTCCCGTCATTGCCTCGCCCTCTCCTCCCCGACACCCCATCCATGACAATGCGGCTTCGGGGATCATCGGAGGGGGAGCCTGGACCTGCATAGTGGCAAGTCGCACCCCCACGTACACACATTCTCTGTGGCGGCAGGAGCTGTGGGAAGAGGGGTGTATGGGGACCAGCAACAGACAGGCCCCTCCCAGTCGCCCAGGAGTCCCAGACCGAATTGTGCAATTGCACTGGATGGGGATGACCCACAGGTAGGGAGTCTGAGACTCTGTATTAGCACAAGGTTCAGACCACTAACTGAAACCCTCAGAAGAGCAGTTAAAGGCTGAGCAGTCCATGGAGGATGGGACTGCATGAAAATGTGTAGGCAGGACTGGGGAAGTTTTGCACTTCCTGCACTCAGGCTGTGCCCCATCCAGTGGTGGATTGAGAAAGTAATTCAGCCTCCTGGTGTTCAATTTAGGGATATAAGTGACTAGTCGACTATCCAATGAGAAGAAGCTTTTTGTACAGTCGACTAGTTGCTTCCCCTCCCCTTGCCACCACTATCAGAGGCAGCAATGGGGGGGAGCAGGAGCAGGTGCTGAGGGTAGCCAGCTTAAAAGCTGGCTCCCCCCCAGCACGGTCTCTGCAGGGGGTGAGGGAAGCAGGAGGGTAGCGGGCACCAGGCGTGAGGCAGGAAATCAGCTGATTCCTGGTTCATGCCCAGTCCCAGATGCTGTGCCTCTGCTTTTTAAATGTATTAAGAGCCTACTGGCTCTTAATACATTTAAAAATCAGAAGCACAGCCGAGAGGGGGGGGGGGGCGCCCAGCAGGAGCTGGGACAGCTGATTCCCGGCTCACGCTGGGTAACCCCCTCTGCACTCCAGCCTTTTTACATTTAAGGCTGGTGCGCAGCCTGGCGCAAGCTGGGAATCAGCTGGTCCAACTCACACCGGGTCTACCCCTTCGCTGTGCTTCAGCCTTTTAAACGTATTAAGAGCCAGTAGGCTCTTGAACCCATCACCCCGGCTCTGGAGATATAAGCCTTATGCATTAGGCTATGGGTTTAGCGCCCAGGCCTGGGAGCTAATCCCGCTGCAGCCCCCTGCTTATCGACTAATTGACTAGTCAATGGAAAATCCATCAACTAGTCGATTAGTTGATTAAACTAAATTTAACACCCCTAGTTCAATTTGGTGACCCATAACGATCTAGGTGCCACAAAACGAGCCTCATGAGAAGATTTTTTCCAAAAAGGCACAAAAGGAGTTGGATGCTAGACTTCCACTTGTACCTTTGGGAGTCTCCCCCTAAAATCAAAAAAGTTAACACCGTTGTAACAGTGCTGCCATTATTATTTATTTGGGGCCAAATAGATAGTGGCTGTCTAAAGTGGCCTTTGCTTCCTTTACATATACACAGAAGTCCCTTGCTGAGGCTTTGGGGGTATAACTCCTTTTATGCGTACAAACACTCTGGGAGCAGTAATGCATCGAGTGGGGCTTGACCGCATGTGAGGGCAGAGCTGACTGGCTTCTGGCTTCATAGATACTGAATAAAACTGACAAGCTGGTTCCTGACTCCAGAAGCTATTCGAGGTTCACTGCGTAGACATGCATGCCTAGGGCAAGCTGCAGCAGGCAGGTGGCTTCCTGTACAAAAAGAATGATTGTCTTCCCTTCAAGACATGACACCACTTTTTAAAAATGTCTGTGCAGCAACGCTGCCTCTCCTTCACTGTCAGCCTGGCCTAGTTCCTGACTGAAGGGGTGGAAGAGGCAAGAAAGTAACACTGGATTTTAAACTCTGACAAGTCCACGCTGTGAGCAGCCCATTTATTCTTGGCAATGGGAATCACTCTGCACTGTCCTTGCTATAGGTGGAAAATAGTACTTTAGGGAAACAGCAAAGGCGTATCTACCTAACTTCTTTACGTCTTCAAAAAATAAAGGGTACTTGGCTAACACTTTGCCAGTGTAAAATTCTCATATTAAGCTGGTCTAACCAACACAATGCTTCAGATTATGTTGAGAGCCAGACTATTACAAATTCAACAGTGTGAATGGCAGTGGAGTGGAAACAGGATTATGCGAAATTTTGCAAGAGTTTCCTCAGAATCAGAGTCACAGAACATTACAGTTTGAAGAGACCTCAGAAGGTCATTGAGTCCAACCCCCTGCTCAAAGCAGGACAAATCCCAACGAAAGCATCCCAGCCAGGGCTTTGTCAATCCGGGACCTAACAACCTCTACGGGTTACCATGTCCCTAAGTAACCCATTCTAGTGCTTCACCATCCTTCTAGTGAAATGGTTGCCCCTAATATCCAATCTAGACCTCCCCCACTGCAACTTGAGACCATTGCTCCTCGTTTTGCCATCTGTCACCACTGTGAACAGCCTCTCTACAGCCTCTTTGGAACCCCACTTTGGGTAGATGAAGGCTGCTATCAAATCCCCCCTGATGCTTCTCGTCTGCAGACTACATCCAAAACTGGATGCAGTACTCCAGATGTGACCTCACCATAGTGCTCTAGGTAAACCACCTCTATGAGGGGCAGCAGCCTGGTTCACACTGGTGCTTTACCGCGCTGTAACTTGCTGTGCTGGGAGTGTGTGTTTTTTCACACCCCGAGACAGAAATGTATAGTGCTGTAAAGTGCCAGTGTAGACCTAGTCTATATCCAAGATTTCCAAAGAGATCCACACCTCCTTTTGAACATTTTAGGAGCCTGCAAATGAAAAAAGGTTGGAAACCACTGCATTAGCCTTTTTTGTCTGCCTGTTGATAAGTAACAGGTCCTAAGGGCAGGGTGCATAAAAATTAATGATTTTTTTAATCAAAGATCTCTCATCATGAAATACGGATTATAAATTCTATACTATAGAACAATATATTCATGTAATGTTTAAGAAAAGTTTTGTAAATGAGTTCCAATAGTTCATGGATTAGGGTCCTGATTTTATGGATTTAGATTAACCTTTCTATCTACCCAATGGGACTCAGTGCTCAGTAGAAGATACCATCAGAGATGTTTAGTTCTGCAGTTCTCAAACTATGGATTTGTGTCTTCAGGGATAACATGCTTGTTAATAGCAAAAATATTTTTAAATAAATAAGTCTATAGAAGTGAGAAATAACAGACCTCAACCCTATTGTCCCTCTGCAAATGTGCGTACACAGAGTCAATCCCTTACCTCGCTCGAAAAGTGCAAAGTTTCAATAGAAGATTGTTGGGGGAGGAATAGATCTGGCCAAGGAAAAGAAGTCTGGAGGTAAGTGTGAGAAGAGAAAAACAGGCAGAAGAAACAAAAGTGAAACTGTTTGAGCAGCACATATTCCAGAAATCTTGAGGTCTCAGTGTAGCTTTCATTGATTCGAGATCTACCATACCATTCTCTCACTGGAATGCACATTTATGTACTGTAGAAAACCATGATTAAATCAAGTCTTCCTGACTAGCAATTTAAATCAAATCCACTCTGCTTAAGGATAACTCAGACTTCACAGCTGTGAAGATCTATCCGTATCAGAAAACTTCCTACCGCATAGTTTGACATGAATCCCCCCTCCCCCCCGCAAACAGCAGCACTAGTAGGAAACGTTTTGTGAAAGTGTACCACATGCTGCTTTCTGCTCACAAAAGAAGCTACATGTTTGTGACTGAAGTTCCACTGCCTCACTTCTAGGACCCAATTCCCACTTGTTTTATTCCTGCATTTGGGACAGAAGAATTAAAGGTGTCTTTTAGACATCTTGTACAGCACGTATTGGAAAGACAGCTGGGTCTTGCCCAACTCGGGTTTGAGTGAGAGCAGCCTTGATTCAGCTCTAGCTCATGCTGTGTTTCCCTGAAGTCCTATGGGCCCTGGGGGAAAAATAGTCACAGTGCACATCCCCCCACCCCACCCCCTTTGTCGGGACAATGTAGAACCCTTATGCCAAGTCTGTTCCAGCCAGTGAGGCTACCTGCACAGGAGGTATACTTGGGACCCTACGTATGAAAACCCTCTTTATGCTGCCACAGTGGTGTAAAAGGACTTTAAGGCATATATACACTATGAAAGTTCGCCAACATACAGTGTAGTTATACCACTGCAAAATGCTAATGTGAATGCCCTGCATTGTTATTGCTTAATTCAGTACACTGCTGTAAGACATGTCTTGGTGAGATGGCTGCAGCACATCTAGCGATGCACGTCTCATTGTGGATTTACACCATTTTAACTAATGTGATATTGTTCTCAGTATAGACAAGCCCTAAGGCTAACTGTGACTCAGCACCTAGTGCAGCCATGTATCTCTTTGCAAAGCAAGTATAAAGAACCACGATTCCAGTCTGGCTTCTTTTTACACTCATTCACACAAGGGTAAGTAGCTGCACAAGGTGCAAGGCAGTGGAAACTCTTTAAGCCTCTTTTCTGCAATCCATCAGAAGCCAGAGTTGCAGCATTATTTCCAAAATACTCAACTTAAGACAGAGTCATTGTGCTCTTGCTCCTCTGCTGCAGGTCTGGAGACTTAACTGTGGACCCCCTTTGTAAAGCAGAAAGAGTTCTTATGGTCTCCATTGTGTCTGTTCTTTCTAGTGGATTAAGAGGCACACATGCCTCCAAACCAGACACATCAAGAGAAACCAAATTCAGCCAAGACTCTGCTACCATAAACAAGCTGATTCTTTTAGCACAGCAGCAGCTCCAGCAGGAGTTTCAGACATACACAATTGAAAACAAAAGCCACAGATGTCCCTTGGAGACAGAGTTATCTAGGGAACAGAACAGAAGGTAAACACCCAGCCTAAGGTGCAATCTTTAGGGAAAGCATTAGCTAGATGTCACAAATTTCTAAGATAATCTCCTAAGCCTCCAACAAAGCTAGTTATGGATTCACTAATTGGCAGTTACAGTAGCATCTATGGCACAAGTATCATAAAAAGCATCACTCATGAGAAAATTAATCTTCTTGAACTTCTGGGAGTTATTTTCAGGAGTACAAAACTTGGGATCATGCAGAGATGGAGACAGGTTAGTGTGTGTTTCCACTGCTAACAAGGAGAACTATTTTCTCTGTGTACTGTTGCCACAGAAATCTCTGTCCTGGTTAACGGAGGTTTTTCTGTAGTTACAAAATAGTGACTACATATATTATCAGCCCAGCACACATTTTTAAATGGAACAAGCCAGGTAAACACAGGTTTCTGTAAAAACCTGAACAACAACAAATAGTTTAGTAGCCCTTTAAAGACTAACAAAACATGTAGATCAGTGGTCTCCAACCTTTTTAAGCACAAGATCACTTTTTGAATGTAAGTGCAATCCAGGATCTACCTCAAACCCAAATGCCCTTGCCCTGCTTCCTTCGTGCCCCCCCCATGTCCTACCCCTGCTCCCCCTCTCCCCCATCCTCTCATCCGTCCACCAGGCAAGGGCAATGGGTTGGGACACAAGTTCTGGTCTTGGGCTAAGGGATTTGGAGTGTGTGGGGGACTCTGAGCTGAGCCTGGGGCCGGGAGTTGGGGTGCAGGAGGGGGTTCAGGTACAGGCTCTGTAAGGGAGTTTGGGACCAACGGGCTCAGAGCTAGGACAGGGGCTTGGGGTATAGGAGGGGGTTCATGACTGGGGCAGGGGTTCGAGATTCTGGCTCCAGCTGGACACTGGTTATCTCTGGTGTCTCCTGGGTGGTGGTGCAGTGGGGCTAAGGAAGGCTCACCCCTGCCCTGGCCCTGCAACACTCTCAACAGCAGCCAACAAACTCCATCTGTCCCAAGCCCTGTGGCTCCCCCACATCCGTTCTCTGGAGACAGAATACAGGATGGGAGAGGGGGCACCCTGACATCAGCACCCCTCCAGTCCCTTCCCTGCTCTGTACCACAAGCAGGAGGCTCCGGGGCAGAGGGGAGGCAGCTCCAAAGAGCTCATGATACCATCTACATGTTTTGTTAGCCTTTAAAGGGCTACTAAACTTTTTTTTTTTTTTTTTAGTGTTTCCTGTCACAAACTAACTCCCCTCTGAAACTTTTGAACAGGTTTCTGTGTGGTACTCCACATCTGTTCTAAATATTGGGGGAGAAGCCTGAGGTCAGAAGGGAGAAAGCAACATCAGGGAGTCAAATGGGCTCCAGGAAACACCTGGAAAAGATATTTCTGCAGTACTAGATGGCACAAGTCAGGGAACAAATTTATGATAGACATCATTAAAAGCAAGGAGATTTGAGGCAAGTTATGGTACAGGTAGGGAGTGAGAATTCTAGGTTCTATTCCCAACTCTGGCATGAATATGACACCTTAAGTCACTCATTTATTGTCTGATTTCCAAGTGTGATGGAACAACTTCCTGTTCCGATCTGCTTACTAGTATTTATGCCTGGATCTGGACAAAGCTTTTCAGTGCAAGCCAAGAATCACCAGCTGTGACGGGAACCCCTCCCAAGTACAAAGGAGACAGATCCCAAGCCAATTTGGCAGGAATTTAGACATGGAACTTTTTTATTACTTTAAAGGTGTGTAACTCCTCACAGCCAATTAGGCTGGTGGATTCGCTTTCTGTTTGAGTCATCTACCAAGATAGGGTATTTACAGTATTCCCAGAAACTGGTAAATAAACAAGATAGAGTCTGATACTTGCACAAGGAAGAAAAGTCAGGATGTAGCATAAAAAAACCCAAAAAAACCCAAACCAACACAGAAACCCCAAAATAGATGGTATGGGGAATTTTTGTCTTACAATAAAAACTCCCTTGCTCTGAAACTTGGCAGAGAAGACATCACAGCCTAAATCGAGACTTTTCAAAAACATGTCCTCCTTCATCCCTATTGAAGGCAAAAAGCAAAAGAGAAGCCTGTTCCAAACTGCATTGCTGGACATTGGAGGGCACACCTGGTCCCCCAAGCTTCAGGGCACATACCCTTTAGCCTAGAGATCACATACCACATTCATCAAGAATTTTCTTTGGAGGCGAATTTTCTTTCATACCTGCCTCTAAGTTAGCAGGAATGACGCTTACGGTCACACGTAAGTTCGGAGTGCTTTACTAGCATAGCTAAACCAACAAGGCACTTTTATCATAGACACAGCTTATACGGGCAAAACTTTCCAGTTTCTCCATGTAACCACATTAACACTAGAGAGGCTTCTGCTCAGGTCTGTGAGGGATCACAAGTCTTTGTACACCTTCTGTGCTGGCAGACGCCCCTGTTGGCTCTCAGTGTCTGCAGGCCACAACTGGCTCAAACAGGGAAAAGACGTAAGTGCACTTGGCCTTTGCTTTCTTCTTACCCTTACAGCTACTTTTATCTGGCAGGTACCTGCGTGCATATGGCTATTATACACCCCCCCCCACACACACACAGTAACATGCCCCACCCTGCCCACTTCCCTTTCCTGACAGACCTGCGGGTCAGGGTCAGTCCTTGCTCCCCAAAGTTGGGAGGGGGGATCACAACAAAGATTGTTCAAACTTTAAATACTGGCAGCTCTTGGAATCCCCCCCCACACACACCCCTAATGAAGTCCCAGCAGGGCAACCCCCAGCCCAGTTTGGGCCACACTGACCCTCTGGGGGCTTTGCACACAGAGCCCCCCCGCTGGGCCAGCAGGAAGGGAGAAGGGGAATGGTTCCCACGGCCAACAAGACTCCCCTGCTTCCCCCTTTCTAGACTCTCCCCGGCTCCTCACCCCCATTACCCCCTCCCAACCCCTCCCCGGCTCCTCACCCCATTACCCTCCTCCCAACCCCTCCCCGGCTCCTCACCCCATTACCCTCCCAGCCCCTCCCCGGCTCCTCACCCCATTACCCCCTCCCAGCCCCTCCCCGGCTCCTCACCCCATTACCCCCTCCCAGCCCCTCCCCGGCTCCTCACCCCATTACCCTCCCAGCCCCTCCCCCGGCTCCTCACCCCCATTACCCCCTCCCAGCCCCTCCCCGGCTCCTCACCCCCATTACCCCCTCCCAGCCCCTCCCGGCTCCTCACCCCATTACCCCCTCCCAGCCCCTCCCCCGGCTCCTCACCCCATTACCCCCTCCCAGCCCCTCCCCGGCTCCTCACCCCCATTACCCCCTCCCCGCCCCCAGACTCCTCCCAACCGGCTCTCACCCCCATTACCCTCCCAGACTCCCCACTACCTCCCAGCGCCCCCCAACTCTTCACTCTCATCCCCAGGACCCCCGCGCGGCGCCCCCTCAGCTGGCCCCTCCGCCGAGCCCCGCGCGGGACCCCCACCTGCGCCGCTCTCCGCCCGCCCCGGTGACTCTCCGCCGATCTCTGAGGCGGCGCGCACAACTCCGCGGCCGGCCTCCCCGCGCCCGGCCGGACCTACTTCCTCTTAAAGGGGCCGCGCCTCCCACCGCCGCGCCGGGCAGCCCCACGCGCGCCCTCAGCGGGAGCCTGGCTGTCCGGCCCCCAGCCACTGCATCCCCGTGGGCCTGTCCTGCCCCTTCCCCCCCAGCTGCCCTCTCCTGCAAACTGGGGTCTGGCCAGAGTCCGGGGGTGCCCCTCGCAGGCACCAACTTTCAAAAGTGCCCTGGGTGCTGGACACCCCCAGCCCCGCTCCCCCAGCCCCCAAAGGCTGCCAAGCAGCTGATCGGGACTGGGGGTGGGGAGGCCCTGAGGGAGGGGGAGACGCTGGGGGGGCCGCCGGTGGGTGCTCAGCACCCATCAGCGTTTCCCGGGGGGTGCTCCAGCTGTGGGAGTGGGCATCGACGGTGGCCATATTTTCCCAAAGGGAAAAGGGGCCAGCCCAAGCCCTCCCTGCCCCCCAACCACACCTGGACAGCCAATCTGGGCCCCAGGGGAGAGCAGTCAGTGGCCCCCACCAATGCACCAGCCACGCCCTCGTGGACATGGGCCACCTGATGTCTGGGCGGCGCGGTGCCGGTTATGGCTGGTGCCCACGAGCTGCTGCATGCACTGCTGGGCCTGCTCTTCTGGCACAGCCAGGGCTTCTGTATGCCTGCCCAGTTGTCTAATGAGGCAAACCCAAAAGACCCTATTGCCCTGCCTCTTCCCTGAGGTCATGCCCCCTGCTCACTCCATCCCCCCCCCCGCTCACTTTCCCCAGGTGGAGGGGGGCAGGGGGTTGGGGTGCGGAAGAGGGGCTCTGGGACAGGGCTGAGATTAACTTTTTGTGGACTCAGCTCCACAGACGTTTGTGGGTTCCTATGGGGCCAATGGAACGTGGCACGGGGAGTTTGGTCCTTGGAACGGGGTGCAGGCTGGGGGCAATGGGGTATGGCACAGTGGGGACGGCCCTACTCCGCCCAGTGTGAGGACACTGCTTACAAACCGGCAGTCACCAGGGGCACAGTGGCCCATCCAGCCCTGTGCTGTCTGCTCCCTTCCCTGTGGAGGTGGGTCCATGTCATGTCATTCGGCCTCCCCACTCACACCCCTTGGCCCCACTAAGCCTAGTATGACTGTTCCCTGGGAGCTGGGTGCTTGGGAGGCCACTCAGGAGAAATTCAACTGATTAGCAGGGCACCCACAACTTGGTTTACTTTCTACTAAGGGTGGTGCACATTCGCACGTGCCTCGGTGCACATAAAAATATTCCACACATGGATGGAAAAGAATAGAGGGGTCATTGCCTAGCACCCCTCCCCTTCCTCACAAATGCACAGTGCCCTGAATACCACCACCCCCGCCTGGCATCCCCCCACCATTAGTCCCACAGCTGCCCAATATCCCACACACCCTCCCACAACCCTACTGTCCTACATCCTTCCCCACTGCCCCACCCCCAAAACTACAGCACCTCACGCAGACCCCACTACCTAGCATCCCAAAATTCACACACCTCCCCACTGCACAGCACCTCCCACCCCCTCATATCCCCACATTCCATGCACAGACCCACTCCCGGCCCCCAGGCCCTGATGAGCCAGTGCAGACTATATATCCCCCCCTCCCGGCACAAGCCCCAGAGCCCCACCCAGCCCTTATTGCCTGGTGCTCACAGTGTTCTGGCTGATCCCTGCTGGGGCCAGTGGGGAGGGGCGCTACCCTGCCAGCCACATCCGCTTCAGGGCTTGGGGAGAGGCATCTCTCTACACTGCAGCCCTGAGCCCCTGCGTGAGGCTTAACGGGAAGCTCTGCAGCTGCACAGCTTAGCAGGAACTTAGGTCAGGGGGTGGGGAGGAACCGGCGGGCAGGGCCAGGGGGGTGGGGAGAAGCCCTGGCTGGCTGGGCAAGAGGAGTGCATGGTGGTGGGGAGAAGCAGAGGAGTGGAGAGGAACCAGCTGCTCTGGGTGAAGCACAAGTGAGCAGGCCAGACTGGGGCCCTTTTGACTGTGAGCCTGGCACCATGGCATCAGCAGTGCCATTGAAAATCCGGTACTGCTAGGGAATTTGGGTGTGTGGGGTAGACTCTGGGCTGGGGCAGGAAGTTTAGGTCCAGGAGGGGGTCAGGGTTGTGCTTACCTCCGGTGGCTCTGGAAAGCAGCCAGCATGCCCCTCTGGCAGCAGCTTTTAGGCGGGATGGGACCACACACCACTGCCTGCAGACACTGCCTCCGCAGCTCCCATTGGCTTCATTTCCCAGCCAATGGGAACTGCCGAGTCATCATTTGGGGCTGGAGCAGTGGGAGGTGGGGGCCTCTCCAGGGGCCGCCACCGAAGGGACGTGCCAGCCACTTCCAGGAGCAGCATGGAGGGTGGGCAGGGAGCCTGCCTTAGCCCTGCTGTGCGGCAGCTAGTGGCAACTGGGCACTCCTGTCACCCAAAAGTCCCTTTAAATTGTCCAGACCCTTGGGCATTTCCCCGCTTTGTCCCCAGTGGGCTGCTGGGCTGAGCTGAGGTCTCCCTCCCTCTGGTATCCAGGGCTGGACCCAGCTCCCTGCCACCTCCCCTGTGCAGGGCTGCCTGTGAGCTGGCTCTCCCCCTGCATGCCGGGCAGGTCAGTAAGCCTGAGTCACTCCCCCTGGCCCTCCCTCCAGCCCAGGACTCCTGTTGCTACTTGCTCCTCACCCTCACACATTCCTCCGTGCTCCACTAGGGGTCTCTCTTTCACCTCACTTTAATGGGCAAAACTGCATTTGTCTTGATCTAAAGCAAACGACAAATGCCCAGTTTCGTCAAAACAGCTGGGACAGCAGGACAGGGCAGAGAAAGGGGGCTGTCCCAGCCACAGGGGACAGATGGTTTGGTCACCCTTGCCAAGGGGTGCAATTAGCTGTTCTGACGTGAGGACGACGTAGCACAGAACCCTTTGCCATGCTGGGTAGAGCCGCGCCAACGCAACGGTCACGCCGGTGCCTGGGCCCCTGGATAAACTCACCATGGTGGTGACTGGATGAAAAAATCCCAGCAGCTCCTATGCTCCCCTCCTAATCCAGGAAGGGAAGGGGGCGGAGGATACGTTATTAAGAGATTTTATATAATGTTTTACAATCTCAAACAACTCAGTGAAGCTGTAAACCTGATACGTCCAGTGCATTGGGATTTGCACCAGGGTCACTGAAAATCTGAATCTGGAACTACCGGCCTTGTCTACAGTAGGAGTGGTTTGCCAATACAGCTTTGCTCTGGTATAACTATACTGACAGACTCCTGTAGTGGAGACGCCGCTTATACAGGAGAAAGAAAGAGCCTGAGTATGGGCCAGGTGTTTGAACCAAAGCAAGAATTATGCTCTGAGTAACAGGCAGACCTTGGCAAAAGCAGATGTTTGCCTGCAAGTCAAGTTACCCTTACTGCTGGGTATAGGGTCTTTCGCGTATACCCAAAGGTAAAAAACGATCCCAACAAACGGACTTTTTTGCCCGTATGCTGTGTCCGTTAGAGATGTGATTATTTCCCACTCTTAACTGACATAATTATCACTGGCAAAACTTCTAAACACAGACCACGCCCCTGTCCTTCTGAGATCTTGTTTCCTCACACACGTGGTACCACGTTAACTGTACCAGGCTACGTGTAGACTACGGGGTTTTTCAAAGGTATCCCCGAAAAACTCAGCTGCGTCCAGGGAATGCGTCTGCTCTTCCGCTTGTTTTTGCAGAAGAGCAGACACGCTCTTCCGGAAGCCCTGTCTTCCTCCTCCCACGAGGAAGAAGGGCTCTTCCGAAAGAGGAGGATTTTCTGAAATTTGGCCCAGTGTAGACAGGCCAAATTTCGGAAAAGCCTCTTCCGAAAAAACGATAGGAAAAAGGTATGCAAATTGCCTTTTTCCTATAGATCATTGTAGTCTAGACATAGCCTCAGTGTAGTTAAAGCAGAACGCTCCCCTCGTGGGAATGAATTAGACTGTTATGAACTGTATAGAGAACCCTCTCCCCAGAGGAATAACCCCTAGTGCACTTTCGTGCCAGTGTAACTGCATCCATAGAGGCTGTTACTGGTATCGTATACATATAGTAGCCCAATGTCTGTGATTCTGTAATGCTGAAATGCTGGCTGTTCCCTCTGGGCGGCGCTGTTGCCTGAGTCACGTCCTTCGCCTCTCGCCATGGCGCTCGGCCGACTTCTGCACCGCTCAGCCGGGCCGCCGCGGGGGAGCAAGCGGCTGTTTGGGTGCCGCAGTCCCCAAATGGCCGTTTGCGCCACTTGCTCCCGCACGGCAGCCCAGCTGAGCGGCGCAGAAGTCAGCCGAGCGCCACGGCGGGGAGGCGAAGGGGGGCAGGGCGGTGACGTACACGGCTAGGGAGCGGGGCCTGGACGAGCATGCATACCCAACGGAGACAGAGAGGCAGGAGGCGGAGGAGAGCTGGGGAAGCAGTAGGAGGAGGAGAAAGAGAGAGAGACGGAGCGAAAGACCGGAGGCTCAGGAGAGAAGATCGAGATAGAAAGGGAATAGGATGTGGAGGAGAGACCCGAAAATCCCGACTTATGACGGGCTAATTGGCTAGTTGTAAAGAACAGCTTTGTCTAATCCATCAGCATTGCTAACCAACCATCCAAGATGCTGTTTCATGATTATGAACTACTTTGGGTTCTGAACAAAGTGACACCATCAACGTACCTGCCCAGAGGGAACCTGTCCCAGTGGCTAGATCTACGCTCTCTTCCTGCTCTGCCATTGACAAGCCGTATGACCTTGTTATTCTTTTCACCTTGCTACACCTCAGTTTCCCCACCTAGACAATGGAAATAGTAACTCAGTTTTGTAAAAAACCTTGGCCATCTAGGGATGAACAGCTCTATATACCACAGGATGTGGCAAATACTGGCCCGCGGGCTGGATCTGGTCCACGCGGGTTAGCCCTTGGCGGGCTCTCACCGCTCTATTTACCTGTGCCTCTGCAGGTATGGGCAATTGCAGTTCCTGCCGGCTGTGGATTGCTGTTCTCGGACAACGAGAGCTGCAGGAGGCGGTGTCCCAGTCCGCGCCACTTCCTGTGGCTCCCATTGGCTGGGAACAACGATCTGTGACCCATGGGAGCTGCAATCACTAGTACCTGCAGAGGCGCAGATAAATATAGCGGTGGGGGTTGCCCCCCATTTTATTGCCCACCCGAAATATAATATGTCAAGTAGCAGGGTGTTTTAAGTGGTTTCAGCCAGATCCTGTTGTCTTCCTTATGAATGCTGCCGAGTTTCTTTCGTTGTAAGGTGAATGTCTGTGTGTTGAGACTGTGTCAATCTAAGTGTGACAGGATTTGGACTCAAGCTGATCTTTGATTCACACCTTGTGCCATCAAACCATTGCAAGTTCAGTCCAGAGACATGTGACGTGTACTTCCACCTTCGCAGACTACAGGCCGGCTTTCAGTGCAGGGGTAACGTTTAGATTTACCTTATGGCCAGCAGATGGTGCACAGAGTCAAAAGAAGCAAAAGCATCTCTCCTCAGAATGGCTCAAGAAACGCCGCCTTGGGAAAGAGACGTTAGCTTGTGTCCACAAAAGTATTAACAACCTCACTTGTCTGGAAGTTAGAAGCATAAATACTTTTATGGATCTGGATCTTAATCTCTTTGAAACTTGCTTCCCTGGCTGTCTTTTCTCCCACACTTCATTTAGAACAAGGGTTCTCAAACTGTGGGTCAGAACCCCAAAGTGGGGGTCACCAGGGGTGGTGTGAGACTGGCTGGGGCCCAGGGCCAAAGTCCAAGCCCCACCGCCCAGAGCCAAAACCCTGGCTCCCGTGCCCCGAGCAGTGGAGCTTGGGGGGGTTCCGGCTTCACTCCCCCGTCCTAGGGTTGTGTAGTAATTGGTGTTGTCAGAAGGGGTCAGTGCAAAGGGATTTCTGAACCCGGGTTAGATGATTGGCTTTTCAGAACAGGGACTCTCTCTCTCAAGTGCACACACAGTGCTTAGCACTAGAAGGCCCCGTCTACATCTGGGTCTCTAGGCCCTGCTGAAATGCCAGTAGTAACTAATTATAAGGAATAGTTAATAAGGGGAAAATCTCCATGGGAACTATGGGGGCTTCTCAGCTCCAGTCACCCCCGCTCCCAGCCACCCCTCCCTCTCCTCCATGAAACCAACTCACCCCAAACTGCCTATTTCCCTGTTACCCCCAACCATCCCCAGTTAACCCCTTGCCCCCACCACCAAGTCCCCATTACCCCTCCCCAACCATCCCCAGTTAACCCCTTGCCCCCACCACCAAGCCCCCATTACCCCTCCCCAACCATCCTCCAGTTAACCCCTAGCCCCCAACCACCAAGCCCCCAGTTACCCCCTCCCCAGTTAACCCCTAGCCCCCACCAAGCCCCCAGTTACCCCTCCCCAGTTAACCCCTAGCCCCCACCATCAAGCCCCCATTACCCCTCCCCAAACATCCCCAGTTAACCCCTAGCCCCCCACCAAGCCCCCAGTGACCCCTCCCCAACCATCCCCAGTGACCCCCCAGACCCCGTCACCCCCAGCCACCCGGCCCCTCCCCCACGCGGCCCCGCCCGCTCTCTGTGACGCGCTCGGGGCCGGGGGCTCGATGGGGGCGGCGCGGCGGCTGCTCGGCCTGTGTCTGGGGGCGGCGCTGGCGCTGGGGGCGGCCCGGGGCTGCCTGCACTGCGACCCCGCCTTCGCCGCGCGCTTCGCCGCCTACCGGCCCCGCCTCAGCCGCAAGTCCTGGGCCCCGGGCGACGTGCCGGCAGCGGGCCGCCAGCTGCGGGGCTGGGCCCTGGGCACCGTGCGGGGGCTGCGCCTCGGCATCGCCGCGCAGATCCGTGAGTGCCCCAGGACCCCCGGCCCGGCCCCCAGACCCCCGGACCCCTAGGACCCTCCCGGACCCCTAGGACCCCCTAGGACCCCCGGCCTCGGCATCGCCGCGCAGATCCGTGAGTGCCCCCGGGACCCCGGCCCCCGGACCCCCAGGACCCCTAGGACCCTCCCGGGACCCCTAGGACCCCCGGGATCCCCGACCCCCCCGGACCCCGGACCCCTAGGACCCCAGGATCCCCTAGGACCCCCCGGGATCCCCCGACCCCAGACCCCAGGACCCCAGGATCCCCTAGGACCCCAGGATCCCCGACCCCCCCAGACCCCAGGACCCCTAGGACCCTCCCAGGACCCCCGGACCCCTAGGACCCCCGGCCTCGGCATCGCCCGCAGATCCGTGAGTGCCCCAGGACCCCGGCCCCCAGACCCCAGGACCCCTAGGACCCTCCCGGGACCCCCTAGGACCCCTGGGATCCCGACCCCGGACCCCCAGGACCCCTAGGACCCCAGGATCCCCCCCCCCCCCCCGGGATCCCCGACCCCCCCCGGACCCCCGGCCTCGGCATCGCCGCGCAGATCCGTGAGTGCCCCCAGGGCCCCCGGCCCAGACCCCACGGACCCCCCGGACCCCCAGGACCCCCGGATCCCCGACACCCCAGGACCCCTAGGACCCCCGGCCTCGGCATCGCCGCGCAGATCCGTGAGTGCCCCAGGACCCCCAGACCCCAGGGCCCCTAGGACCCTCCCGGGACCCCCGAGACCCCCTAGGACCCCTCCGGGATCCCGACACCCCAGGACCCCTAGAACCCCCGGCCTCGGCATCGCCGCGCAGATCCGTGAGTGCCCCAGGACCCCAGACCCCAGGACCCCTAGGACCCTCCAGGACCCCCGGACCCCAGGACCCCAGGACCCCGGATCCCCGGACACCCAGGACCCCTAGGACCCCCGACCTCGGCATCGCCGCGCAGATCCGTGAGTGCCCCCAGGACCCCAGACCCTCAGGACCCCTAGGACCCCGGCCTCGGCATCGCCGCGCAGATCCGTGAGTGCCCCCAGGACCCCCGGCCCCAGACCCCAGGACCCCTAGGACCCCCAGGACCCCTGCAGATCCGTGAGTGCCCCACCCCCTGGACCCCCAGGATCCCCGGACCCCGGACCCCGGATCTCCCCCCGGGACCCCCTAGGACCCCCGGCCTCGGATCCCGCGCAGATCCGTGAGTGCCCCCGGGACCCCTGGCCCGGCCCCCAGACCCCGGGACCCCTAGGACCCTCCCGGGACCCCTAGGACCCCGGGATCCCCCCCTGACCCCCCCAGGACCCCTAGGACCCCCAGGATCCCCTAGGACCCCCCGGGATCCCCGACCCCCGGACCCCAGGACCCCGGGATCCCCTAGGACCCCGGGATCCCCCGACCCCAGACCCCAGGACCCCTAGGACCCTCCCGGGACCCCCGGGACCCCTAGGACCCCCCGGCCTCGGCATCGCCGCGCAGATCCGTGAGTGCCCCCGGGACCCCAGCCCCCAGACCCCAGGACCCCTAGGACCCTCCCGGGACCCCTAGGACCCCGGATCCCAGCCCCGGACACCCCAGGACCCCTAGGACCCCCGGATCCCCTAGGACCCCCCGGGATCCCCGGCAGACCCCAGGACCCCCTAGACCCCAGGACCCCTAGGACCCCGGGATCCCCCGGACCCCCGGGACCCCTAGGACCCCTGGCCTCGGCATCGCCCCAGATCCGTGAGTGCCCCGGGGACCCTCCCGACCCCACGAGACCCCTAGGACCCCCCGGATCCCCGACACCCCAGGACCCCTAGGACCCCCGGCCTCGGCATCGCCGCGCAGATCCGTGAGTGCCCCGGGACCCCAGACCCCAGGACCCCTAGGACCCTCCGGGACCCCGAGACCCCCAGGACCCCAGGACCCCCGGGATCCCCGACACCCCGGGACCCCTAGGACCCCGACCTCGGCATCGCCGCGCAGATCCGTGAGTGCCCCCCCCCGGACCCCAGGACCCCCTAGGACCCTCCAGGACCCCCCCCCAGGACCCCAGGACCCCGGATCCCCGACACCCCAGGACCCCTAGGACCCCGGCCTCGGCATCGCCGCGCAGATCCGTGAGTGCCCCAGGACCCCAGACCCCAGGACCCCTAGGACCCCCCGGCATCGCCGCGCAGATCCGTGAGTGCCCCAGGACCCCCGGACCCCCGGACCCCGGGACCCCTAGGACCCCCGGCCTCGGCATCGCCGCAGATCCGTGAGTGCCCCGGGGCCCCCCGGCCCCCAGACCCCAGGACCCCTGACCTCCCGGGACCCCCTAGGACCCCGGCCTCGGACCCCAGACCCCAGGATCCCCTAGGACCCCGGGATCCCCCCGGACCCCAGGACCCCTAGGACCCCGGGATCCCCCGGACCCCAGGACCCCTAGGACCCCCCGGCCTCGGCATCGCGCGCAGATCCGTGAGTGCCCCCCGGCCCCAGGACCCCTAGGACCCCCGGCCTCGGCATCGCCGCGCAGATCCGTGAGTGCCCCAGGACCCCAGGACCCCTAGGGCCCCCGGACCTGACCCCGGACCCCGACCCCCAGATCCGCCTCGGCATCGCGCGCAGATCCGTGAGTGCCCCCGGGATCCCCAACGCCCCAGGACCCCCGGACACCCCAGGACCCCGGGACCCCTAGGACCCTCCCGGCCTCGGCATCGCCGCGCAGATCCGTGAGTGCCCCGGGACCCCGGCGCCCCGGGATCCCCGACACCCCTAGGACCCCTGGCCTCGGCATCGCCACGCAGATCCGTGAGTGCCCCCGGGGCCCCCCGGCCCGGCCCCCAGACCCCGGGACCCCTAGGACCCCTGGCCTCGGCATCGCCGCGCGCAGATCCGTGAGTGCCCCGGGGCCCCCGGCCCGGCCCCCAGACCCCGGGGCCCCAGGACCCTCCGGGACCCCCGGACCCCGAGACACCCCGGGATCCCCGACACCCGGGACCCCCTAGGACCCTCCCAGCCTCGGCATCGCCGCGCAGATCCGTGAGTGCCCCGGGATCCCGACCCCCTGGACCCCGGACGCCCCGGGATCCCCGACACCCCGGGACCCCTAGTACCCCGGCCTCGGCATCGCCGCGCAGATCCGTGAGTGCCCCGGGGCCCCGGACCCCTCCCGGGACCCTCCGGGACCCCGGCCTCGGCATCGCCGCGCAGATCCGTGAGTGCCCCCGGGATCCCCAACGCCCCGGGACCCCGGGATTCCCGGACCCCGGACCCCTAGGACCCCCGGCCTCGGCATCGCCGCGCAGATCCGTGAGTGCCCCGGGACCCCGGACCCCTCCCGGGACCCCGGGACCCCTCGGCCTCGGCATCGCGCAGATCCGTGAGTGTGCCCCGCCATCCCAGGACCCTCCGCCCGGCCCCCGGACACCCCCGGCCCCCGCCCGGGTACCCCTCCCCGTCCTCAGCATCCCCGCGCAGATCTGTGAGTGCGCCCAGACCGGCCCGGCCCCCAGACACTCTCCTGGCTCCAGCCCCCCTGCCCGGCCCTTCCCCCGGATCCCCCTCGGCTCGGGTCCCCGGGACACCCCCAGGCTCTGCATCTCCGCCTGTCCTCCCCACAAGGACACCCCCCACCCAGCCCTGCCCTGGGACACCCTCAGCCCTGTCCTGCCCTGCCCATGACCCAGGGACACTCCCCCATCCCCCGACACCCCGTATTTCATTTAGCAAATGCCACATTCATAAAGCAGTGTTACTAGCTCCCAGGAGATTTGGTGTTCTTGCTCAAAGCCTCAGAGCCTGGAATTGTATGAGTATGGGAGAATCTTGGCTTACACTTTTGGGTGTGGTTTTAAAAAAGCGTGCTCCTAGCCCTTGTATGTGTCCCAGATGGGCCTTAAATGCCTGAAAACAGAAGGCAAATGAAAAATAAACCCCAAATGTATAATTTAAAAAAATCATGATTTTTCGGAGCCTCACTCCAGATTTTTGAACACCTGGAATTGACAATGCTGAAAAAGTGGGGGGGGTTGTTTTGAGGTGAAGTTTACTCCAGTACAGAGAAGTCACACAAGGCGGGGCACATTACATACCAGTGTTTAAGGATGGAGAGCTTTTAACCGATGTTTCTAGATTCTGTAGCTCGTACCATGGTCATTGAACTAGGTGCTCAGCACTTCTAGTGAGCTCAGGGACTCAAACTGGGATTTCCTTTTCTCTCTTCTACGTTCCCAGCTCCAGATAAGCTGCACGAAATTGCAGTCACAGTGTACAAAAAGCTTGATGTGCTCTTGAGTAAGAAAACGTACCCACCAGGTAAGTTAGCAGACTTGCAAGAAGGGGCATGCGGAGTCCGGAAGGGTTGGTGATCTGGACCGGCTGCTGGCCTCCTGAAGAAGAGGAATGGATCTGGATGGTGGGGCTTGATCTCGGAGGTGTCAAATACAAACCTCCCTCAGACCTCATGGGGTCAAGGCCATGTGACATGTAATTTCACTGGTGTTGTTTTGTTGACAAAATATAAGCCTTAGTATTATACCTTGAATGGGGGTCATTTCCGTGTGATGCTTAAGGGGTGAAAAAATAGCTTTCATCCCTTTTTTATGCATGGTGTCCAAAGACAGCCAAACGGTGTTTTCCAGAATGATTTGGTTTTTTCCCCTGGAAAGATCAGGAATCCCTCTGGCCTTCCTTGGCTTTGCGAGAAGACTCCCGGGGGATATTGGTAATGCAAGGCAGGAGCTTTCAGGTGCCTTACCCCCAGTTAATTCTCAAGAGATGTCAGGGTTCTGTAGGTTTTAGCAACAACAAAATAAGAGTTTTAAGCCATCTGTATAAAAATCACTTCCCACCTCATCACGTTTCACGTCTGTATGATCTGATATCGTGGCCCAGGCGCCGAGGCCCAGACATCTGTAGTGCATCTGGGCGACGGGAGGGATCGCTTGAGGGTTCCCTGTTCTGTTCATTTCCTCCAGGGCACCTGGCATTCTGGAAAAACACCAGACACTGGGCGAGATGGACCGTTGGTCTGACCCAGCCTGGCTGCTCTTAGGTCTTCTAGGACAGTGTTTCTCAAACTGTGCTCCTCGGAGCCCCAGGGCTCGGCAAGACATCTCCAGGGGCTCCGCAAGGTTGACAAACTGGAAAGCCTTCAAAAGCATAATTGAGAATTGCCTTGAATTGATGCAATTAACACACACCGCTGGGGCTCTGCATACATTTTTACTCATGTAAAGGGCTCCAGAGCCCAAAAAGTTTGAGAACCGCTGGTCTAGGAAAACAAGACGACAAAACTTTCATTTTCCGTGTTAAAAGGGAGCAGGAATTCCCCCTTTTTAAAACGTTCAAGCTGCCCATCTTCATCGTAAAGAGTCACAAACTAGGGATGTGAATGGTTAACCGGGGAATCGCTACGCGTCTCCCTTGCTCGCTGATTATGGTTTAACTGGCCGGGGCTAGAGCAGGCCCTCGCCTGAGGCAGACAGGGGGCTGCTCCAGCTGAGACCGGTGTGCCATGGCCAAGGGCACTCCAGCCCGGCCAGAGCAGCGCCCACCCATGGCAAGCCCGGCCCGGCGCACCACACGCAGGGGAGCTCCAGTCCTCCTGGAGCAGTCCCTGTCTGCGGCTGGCCCGGCCTGGACAGAGCAGTCTCAGGCCGTGAGCGAACCAACCCAGCTGGAGCAGCCGCTGTATGAGTCAACAGGGGGCCCTTGTAGCCAAGAGGGCGAATGGAATATCAGGCTGCATTAGGAGGAGCGTTGCCAGCAGATCCAGAGACGTGATTATTCCTATTTATTCCCCTCTGGTGAGGCCACATCTGGAGTATTGTGTCCAGTTCTGGGCCCCCCGCTATAGAAAGGGTGTGGGCGCATTGGAGAGGGTCCAGCGGAGGCGACCAAAATGCTGAGGGGGCTGGAGCACATGACCTACGAGGAGAGGCTGAGGGATTTGGGTTTGTTCAGTCTGCAGAAGAGAAGAGTGAGGGGGGATTTGGTAGCAGCCTTTAACTTCCTGAAGGGGGGTTCCAAAGAGGCTGGAGAGAGGCTGATCTCAGTGGTGGCAGAACGAGGAGCAATGGGCTCCAGTTACAGTGGGGGAGGTCTAGGTTGGAGATTAGGAAAAACGATTTCCCTAGGAGAGGTGAAGCCCTGGGCTGGGTTCCCTAGGGAGGGGGCGGAATCTCCATCCCTAGAGGTTTGTAAGTCTCAGCCCTGGCTGGGATGATGGAGTTGGGGTTGGTCCTGCTTGGGCAGGGGGCTGGACTCGATGATCGACTGGTGGATTGCGGGGGCACGACCAGCTCCCCTCGTTCTTCCCCATCTCCAAGAAGGAGCCCACGCTGGCACTACAACCTCCTGCGAAAATGGAGGTAGCGCCGGCTTCCTGCGGCGGGCGGGGGAGGGGGGAGTCCCACAGCTGTGCGCCAGATCCGGCATCTCAGGAAGCATGCGCACTGCTCCTCCCCTGGGGCAACTGGTGGTGGCCGTTACACTGCTCCCAGGGTGGGTGGAGGTGGAGCGGGACTCAACCCACCACCCTGCGCTCCGCCAGCGAGTGCCCTACCCCCTAAGCCACTGCAGAACCCACGCCCTAAGCGGCTCGGAGCCCCGACTTGCTCTGCCCGGGAAGAACTGACGTGTCGTTCTCTTTTTGAAGGGGTTCTCCCTCAGACCCTGGAGGCCATTTTTCAGAGCCAGATCCAGATGCTGCAGGGAGCGATCATTGAAAGTGAGTCTTTTCCCGGTGCTCTCGGCACGCCATGCGCTCTGCTGTGGCGCCGGGCGGTAGCAGAGAGCGCAGAGGGCAAGGTGGGACGTGGGGCACCAGTGGGGCTCACTGGCAAAGGGCTGCCAGTCTTGGCAGGAGGCTCTCAGGGAAGGGCGCGGGGGGCGTTACCAGACAGGCGGCGATCCTGGAGCATGGTGGGAAAGGGGCAGTATCTGTGAGTCAGGAGCGGGCTGGTGGCCGGGAGATGTCTGGGCAGGAGGACTCTGCCAGGCCATGGAAGATCATGGGGCCTAGCAGGGAGATCTCGTCCTGGAACGTGGAGGGGAGATTGCTGAGCGGGTCGGGGGTGTTCTCTGGCTTCCCCCTAGTGCAGTGTTTCCCAATTAGGGTTCCACGGACCATCGTCAGGGGTTCTGCGAGAAATCGTGGAATAAATAAATAAAAATTTTGAAATACCGCGAACAATTCCAAATATCCCTTGAAATATAGCGGGAATTTTTGTCCGGCAATTGGCAATACTGGAGTAATCTTCATACGCTACCACCTGCCTCTTTGTTTTGTTTTGGTCAGTTCATATCCAGGGCTGCGTCTAGACTGGGAAGATTTTGCGCAAAACCAGACGCTTTTGCGCAAAATCTTGCTGCCTGTCTACACTGGCCGCGAGTATTTGCGCAAGAACACTGACCTTGTACTGTACAAAATCAGTGCTTCTTGCGCAAATACTCTGATGCTCCTGCTCAGGATAAGCCCTCTTGCGCAAGTATTCTTGCAAGAGGCCAGTGTAGACAGCAACATTAATTTCTTGCAAGAAAGCCCGATGGCTAAAATGGCCATCGACTTCTATTGAGGAGCATCTACACTGGCACAGATGCTTTTGCGCAAAATATGTGCTTTTGCGCAAAAGCATCCGTGCCAGTGTAGACGCTCTCTTGCGCAAATACTTTTAACGGAAAAACTTTTGCGTTAAAAGTATTTGCGCAAAATCATGCCAGTGTAGATGCAGCCCAGGGTTATATTTAGTTGTATTGTGCCTGCCCTTCTGCTTCCCAGAATTCTCCGCGTTTCTAGTCTTTTCTAGTGCACGTTACGGTCATTCGCTATTTTGTAGATTTGTAGTCTTTGTGCAGTTTTGTAATTAACGTTTTTACTGAAACTGTGGTTGTTTTCGTGTATCTAAAATCTCACCTACGTAACGGTATTTTCATACGGCCATGGAAAATAAAAAAAAATGTGTAAGTGTATGAAAAGAAGGCACGTCAGTGAAGGAGAGGACAGTGAAAATGAATCAAAATTATCAGAGCCAAGTACGAGTGAAACAGGAAGAGAAGTGACTGATATTAAAAAAATTCGCCTTTACAATGACAGTTGCTTGGCCATGGGTTTTACATGGACTGGAGATGAAAATTGCCCCGTTCCATTGTGCATTGTTTGCGGGGAAAAAACTAACACACACAGCTATGGCCCTGGCCAAGTTAAATCGACACTTCACAACTAATCACGGCCACTTGTCAAATAAAACAGTTGATTACTTTCAATGACTTTTGGATTCACAAGGAAAACAACTTAAAGTTTTTGAGAAGAAGGTAACTATCAGTGAAAAGGCTCAAGCAGCAAGCTATTTAGTAGCTGAGCTAGTTGCACAAAAAATGAAAAGTCACACTTGCTGAAAGCCTAATAATGCCTGCTTGTAAAATAATAGTGAGTACAATGATAGGCAAAGAGGCTGAAAGTGAAATTGACAAAGTTCCTGTTTCTAATAATACTGTTAGTAGGCGTGTGGATGACATGTCTCACAACGTTGAAGATGTCTTGTCTGAAATACTAAAAAAATACTAACTTTGCTCTCCAAGTCGACGAGTCAACAGACCTAACAAGGAAAGCTCAGCTGTTGGCATTCGTACGATTTGAAAACGATGGTGAAAGAATGGAAAATTTTTGTTGTTGTAAAAAGCTGCCGGAAACGACCAAAGGTCAAGGCATTTTCAACATCTTATTTGGAATCCTGTGGTTTGTCATGGAGCCAGGGTATTGGAATTTGCACTGATGGTGCCCCTCAATGATCAGCTCAATAAAAGGCTTCGTTACACTTGTCAAAGAAAGAAACCCTGATGTCATAACGACCCAGTCCTTCCTCCACCGGGAAGTTCTTATTTCAAAACTATTGGGGAGGATTTCAAACAAGCCCTTGATGTAGCTGTGAACATGGTCAGTTTTATAAAGCAGCGCCCTTAAGTCACGCATGTTTGCGAAGCTGTGTGAAAATATGCAGAAAGACCACGTGACTCTCCTTCTCCACACCGATGTTAGGTGGCTTTCAAGAGGGAAAGTTTTAACAAGGGTATCTGAGCTGCGAGAGGAACTTCTGCTTTTCTTCAAAGATAATACAGCCAGGTTTTTGGACTTTCTTGGAGATACAAAATGGCTGCTGAAACTAGCCTACTTAGCAGATATTTATCAGCACTTAAACACCTTGAACGCCACCATGCAGGGCCCAAAAGAAAACACTCTAACTTCCACAGACAAACTTCTTGCATTCAAGAATAAACTCAAGGTTTGGAAAAGACGCCGTTCGAGTGGAGATATTGAAATGTTTCCTCTCCTACTTCAGTTTCAGAGTCAGACAGATTATAAAGAAGTCATCCCATTAATTACCAGTCATTTGGAATCACTGACAGAAAAGCTTGACCAATACTTTCCTTGTCATCAGAAATGTATGACTGGGCTAGGAACCCTTTTGTTGAGTTCTCACAAATGCTCTCTGCTCTCCCTAGGCAGACTGGAGTGTGAGCGGCACTGTGGTGAGTCAGCGTGATTTGCGGGGCTCCTCGTGAATGATTTAGATCTGCGGTTCTCAGGTCTTCCCACCCTGCCACCCCCCCTTCCGGGTAGCCCTGTGGGGAGAGCAAGGTGGGTCCTGCTCTGAGACCCGTGGTCTAGACGCGTCAGTGTCAGCCAGGGGGTGTCCTGGTCCATTAAAGTTCTTGGAAAACTCCAGTGGTCTTCAGAGGGGTTGGGATTTCACCCCCTAAACTCCACCGCTCCAGCAGCAAACAAAAGTTACTGCAGAGCCAATAATGGGCAGCGTCCCACCTCGGTCAGTTTCACTCTTGTGTGTTACAGGAATCTTTAGGTACGATGCCATCTCCTGCACGAATTGTAACTTCTCCAGACCAGCCTGCTTTGGATATAACTGCGAGTAGGGAGCACGTCTTTATATGGAGAGAGAGAGAGAGAGAGAGAGAGAGAGTGTGTGTGTGTGTGTGTGTGTGTGTGTGAGAGAGAGAGAGAGAGTGTGTGTGTGTGTGTGTGTGTGAGAGAGAGAGAGAGAGAGAGAGAGAGAGAGAGAAACTGGGTGTCAGCAAACCCTGCCGTTTCGTTAAGTCCAGGAACAGTGGTAGCTGCCCGAGAGAGGGCGGGGGAAATAGATGTCTCTCATAAAGAGAAGAGATTAGCAATTGGCTGTTGATTAGCCAGGTGTCTCCTTTTCCCTCCATTAAGAGAGAAACACCTAAAAAAAGTCCTTACCCCTCCTGCCTACGCAGCTACCTCTCCCCAGATGGGTTCAGCCCTTCCCTTTCTTCAACAGGTCATCAGAAGAGTGGGAAGCAGCCTTGAAAGGCCTTTTTGATTACATGTAAGTGTCAGCTCCGTGCTGAGGTTCCCAGGAGAAACCGCGTCTTCCTAGTGAGGACGTGACCCAGTGGAGACGTTGGTTTCGGTTACCCGGGTTTTAATCGGCTTTCCAAATGCAGCACGAGGCTCTGATCCTGCAGCCCAAACTCACCCCAGTAACCCCGTGAACCTGGCTGGGACCAGGCCTGCTAATTCAGATTCTGAGGCCAGACGGGTTACTGAGCTGTGAGCGCCAGGCCGAAGGGCTTCCCCAGCAGAATTCCTGCCTGGCTCATGTGGACAAACATCCCCCCTGCTTGAACAATTCCCAGGGATGGAGAACGTAAACCCGAACCCTCAGGGCTCTGCTGTTTGGTGGAGACGCAGCCAGGGATGTCACAGGTGGGGGAGGGGTTTAAGAACTACTTCGACCCTCTTGGTCCCTCATCCATCAAGTGGGCCTAGCAGGGGTGGGGACGTGGCTTTGGTTCTTGCTCCCACCATCTGCAGCGATGGAGCTTTGGCCACTCACCTGCCCTCTGGCCAGGGAAGCCCAAGGGCTGAAGAGGATGGTCCCCGAAAACGCCGTGGGGCTGCGATTTGGGCAGGGAGACAGCTCAGACTCCCGCAGAGGAGTAAAGAGGCCCCCTAGGCTGCAGGGCTGCCCACCCCACAGCGCATGCTGGGCTGGTGTCTTCTGTCCCTTAGCAAGAGCTGCCGGCAGTGCTGGAGGGGTGGGCTCTGGGTTTCCTCTTCTCTGGCCCGGCCGTAGCAGAGGGCGGCTACGGTAGCTTAACATTTGCTCCTGGAGCCCCGTGCCCGGGTTCAGAGGGCTGCTCCGCAGGAGTTATTCTAGTGGGTTTATTTATTCCGCTGGCCGCCTGGGAGACGGGTCTTGGCCACCAGCTGTGCAGTACGGGGTTGTCCATGTACCACATCCTGCCCACCCTTTGCACATGCGCTGAGCCAAGCACCCCAGCCCGGTAAGACCCCTTCCCTCTGTGCCCTGGGACGGCCAACCCTAGGAGGTGAGACGCCGCCTTCCGCAGCTGGGACAACCCCTGACGCTCACTGTGTGTTTCTTCTTTTTCAGAAACAAGCTGTACCAGTAAGTGGGGCGTTGTCCCTTCCTGGGTAGAGGGCTCCCGGGGCGTCGGGACCAGCAGATGTTCTCGCTCTACCTCTAGTATTTGCCACTCCAGTGACGCCCTGTAGGGAAGCAGGGAGCGGAAATGGTGCAGCCCTTTCTCTGAGCCCCGGGTGGACGGTGTGCAGCGGGAGAGGGGACCCTTTGCTGCCATGGGCTCAGATTCTCCTTTCACCCAGCTAGAAGGGGGATGGGCGGGTTTCCCTGGACGGTAGGCAAGCAAGAGCTGAATTGGGCCGAGTCCAGGACTTCAGAGATGGGCTCTGGGGAAATCGCTTCTCTGTGGCTCAGAAACCAGCAGGAGCCGGAGGCCCAGGGGGGAGGGTTCTGCCTTCACTGATGAATCCCAGCTGGTGGGACAGGAGGCCACTCGGGCAGGGCTGCCGGCACCAAGACAGCACTCTGGGCAGACCAGCAGACTAAGCACACGCCAGGGACAAACTTCCTGGGGGGACCCACTCCGCTGAGCCTGGAGGGGGAGCTGTGCCCCCTCGCCCAGCAGCACGGGGGGGGGGGAAGGAGCGGAGCTGGAGCTTACCGCTTGTTTGCTGGGGACAGGGACAGGGTCATGCTCTCTCGCAGCCTGGCTCAGTGGCAGTCTGTGCGCTCCTCTGCCCCGAAGGGCCACTAAGCTCCTCGTTTCTCCTCAGGCAATCAGCGAGGTGGATAGTTGCCCTGAGACGGATCCCAGGTTTCCAGTGAGTGGCTGTTCGGCTCCTGTTATCTGGGCTGCAGGGACCTGGTCCTTAAATGGCCTCCCCGAAGGCGAGGTTCCTGTCACAGCCGAGGGTCCAGCTGCCCAGGAATCCCAGCCCGTGGTGCCCTCACGGCTGAGCTCTCAGCCAGCTCAGCGATAGGCCTGGGTCCTTCTTCGAAGGGCTGGGCTGACACCAGGCTGCCAAGTGCTTTTCCCCGGCTCGGCCCTCAACACCCCGGGATGAGAAAGGAGCTGCTCCTGCCCCTAGCCGGCATTGCAGGGCTAGACTCCCCAGGCGCTGCTTTGAATAGTCCCCCCCCCCCCGCCCCATTGCTTAGGGAGGGCAAGGGTCACTCGGCCGCTCAGTCCTGCAGCGATTGGTCCCGTTAATTCATATCGTGCCTGTGCAGTATGTGGCTGGTCAGTGGCGAAACAGCAGGGCGCAGGACCCGGGCCAGGGTGCTTAGCTCTGCTCCGCCCCGACCTGAGACACTTGGGGCAGCACAACAGGGTGCTGGCCTTGCGTGGGGCCTACCGGCTCTCCCATAACGACCTGTACTCCCCAGAGCACTAGCCGCCAGCCTGTTCTGGGCACAGCAGAGCAGAGCTGGCTGTGGGGGTCGGGGCAGGGGGTGGTTGCTGAGAGCAACACTCGGCTCCCACCCAGCTCTCACAAGCATCTTTGTCTTTCAGCAACTGCACGTCCCGCAGGTGAGTGGGCACCAGGAAGGGAAGGGGCTAATCTGAGCAGGGTCTGTAGCCAGCCTCCCGCTCCGCCAGCAAAGGTGCCTCAGGGGGGAGGGGAACCCTTCCCGGCGCTGGGGCTGGGGCTTTGCTTTCCCTCACCGCTTGTTTGTGCCCACAGAAGCACAAAGCGATTCTCCTTGGAGTAGAGGCCCAGGCAGCTGTTAGTAACTGCAGGCCTGTTCTCACACGAGCACGGAGGGGGTAGGATTAACCCAGAGAACTATCCCCCCCCCCCCTTATTTCACTTTCCTCCCTGCTCCCCCATTTCTGTCGATTCCCCAGTGGATCAGGCAAGCAGCACACGTAGGTAAATGCAGCTTCTGGCCATGAGGCAGCATTAGTACACACGGCCTAGGAACTGGCTTTGCAGTCTCTGCAATGCAAAGTCTTGGCCTGGAAGGACCCTCTAGATCACGGGTTCCCAAACTGCGGGGCATGAAGAAATTCCAGGAAGGGGGGGAAAGGCAACCCAGCCCCCCCAATCCCCTCCCAAGTTTTGCTTTTTTTTTGCTCAAGTTTTGCTGCTGTTGGGGGAGGGGGTGTGAGGGCTTCTCAAAAAGGGGGTGTGATGCCAAAAAGTTTGGGAACCACTGCTCTAGGTTGGAGGCAGAAGAAAAATCATTTGCTGGCTGCTGCTTTTGATAGGGGCTGTGTTCGGTGTTTCCCTCCGGGGTTTGGTTTTTTTACTAGAAAACTATTAATCTCATCGTTTTATTCTCCTCCCTACAGCCCAGCAATGCTGAACTTCAGAAGTAAATCTGCAAACGATTTCGTATGGCTGGGGCTGCATTTGGCTAGTTCCTTGCGGGGGGGGCGCGTGTCTCCCTGGCCAGCAGCAGCACAGTGGCACGCAGAATGCTGGCAGCCACCTAACCATGCTGGGCTCTGCTCACCAGAGATGGGGAGGGGGGCCAGGCCCAGCTCTGTTGGGCCTGATGGGGGTGTCCTGTTGGGATAGGGTTAGTCAAATCGCTAGTGTAGACCCCCAGGAAGGGCTCCCCAATGGGCAGTACTGCTGGGGTTTACTGGCCTGCACAGAGCCGTGGGAGAGGCGGTCTGCGGTCGATCTGCAGACCAGGATGACAAGAGGGGGCTCTTGGGCAGCCTCTCCAACAGTGGTTCTCACACACTCTACACAGTTTGCTTCAGGGTGCTGTTTCCATTTGTCTTCAATTCCAAATGCACAAGGGGGCATCAGTGCCCCTCTAACCACAGGACTGACACCAGGGCAGGCCCACTCCTTGCTCCCCCCCCAGCCCCCGAGCTCTGCCAATCCACCTCACCTGTTAACCCTGGCGGTTTTATTACCCGGGAGTTTTTCTTCCAAGCTGAGACGAGGGCAAACTCGTCCCTGGGCCCGACAGCATGTTTGAGCCCAGGTCTGGTCCTTTGCTTTGCCCTCGAAACTGAAGCCACAGGAGCGTGAGGCAAGCCGGGCTGCTCTGTGCTCCAGCCATCTGAGCGCAGCTTTCCCTTGCTCCCAGCTGGAGCATTTGCCAATAGGCCCCCTTCTCCTGGCTGGCGTGTTAGCTGCACACAGCTGATTGCAGCCCTTTGCCTCACAAGGGTATTTCCTCAGCCGGCCCCTCCTTCCCTGGGTATGCACAGAGATTACCGCACTAGCTCCAGTCAGCAGACAGGCCCGGCTCGGGAGCCCAGTGGCCGCTGTGCTTTTCAGGCCAGTACAAGTGCTACATGGATTTGTTTGGTGTCTTCTGCCCCTAAGGGATAAACGCCACCATGTCAGAGACTTGGCGCAAGGCACTTGCGAGCAGGAAGACAACTGGATGGCAGAAATACAGAACCCCTCCCACCGGAGTGATCGACTGCTAAGCTGCATTTTAGTAAAACGAGCCTCTCCTTGGAATGTATTAGGTGAATGGGAAATTAAAGCTTAGAATCGCTCAGCAGGATGCTGTTACTCCTCTCAGACTGTTCCAAATGCAGCAAGCCACTGGACAGCAGGAAACCCAAATGCCTACGTGACATTTCCCTGCCCTTCAGCTGCTGTATCCCACCCTAGAGCTGGCTGCAATTGCAGTGATGGAAAATCTCTCGAAAATGGTTTATAAAATCCTCATCCGCCACTCTGAAGAAAAGGCTGCAAGCAAAGAAAAAGTATAAAAATCAAAATTAACTTTTGTTTTGAAATTTTATTAGATCATCTTGACACAAAATTGTTACAGCAGCTTGTGGTCTGTCTTTGTAAGGGAATGTTGATAGCAAATAAATTCTTGAATATAACACATCATACAGTTTCAAAGGTCTAGAATCACTGCACAGGATTCCTGAAGAGACTCTACATGCTAAAGTGACAGTTTTCATCCATGAATTTTTAATCCCCCGCCCTCGCTGATTACGGAACATTCTCCTTTAAGACCATTTGAACATGTTCAGTTTCTAATACACTAACTGGCTAACCAAGGGAGGTTGATGGTCATTACCAAACACACTACTGCACCAGCATTCAGTGCTGGGCCTTGCAATACACCCCACTTGGGGAAGAGGGCAGAGGTGCAACGTCTCTCTCCAAAGGTAAGAGGAGGGTGAAGCGCTGACCTCACCCTTTGTCCCCAGCCTGTAGGGTATGTATCACATGTCTACTGTGCAATACTGACAGTCGTTGTGGGGGGGAAGGGAGTCACCAAAAAATTAAGTGCAGACGTACACGTCTATCTACTCACAGGGGCCCCTCTGGAATAGCAAGTGGCAGTTCTTTACCCACATCTCAGTTAACTGCTTAGCACAGGCCAAGTCTGCTGGAAACAGAACAGCACAAAGAATGTGAAAACGAGTGATCCTGGAAAGCGATGCCAGCCAGGCAATAGTCCGGTCCTTAGTTGTACTTCAGTGGCAGAAAACGCCCTCTCCAGCCAATGATTCCAGGTGAATTCTCAACAGCACAGGGTGGAGTCGTTTTGTCAGACCCTCCTTCACAGCCTGGTTGCAAACACAAATGTGTCGAGTTCTCTGGCCACTCCTGCCCTCCCCCTATCTGTGCAGGTATGCTTGGGCTGGGCCAGCACACTTCTCCTAGTGCCAATTAAACACAGTCACAGCTCAACACTGATAACATGGAGACCGACATTCTGGAGCAGGAGGTATTTTCGGTGGCTCTTTCTCCAACCTGCTACTGGTCACAACCTCATCTGCTGAGCCACAGTATAAAGAAAATTAAAAAACAGGAACAAAAAACCTTTGGATTCTCCTTTCTTTGCTACATTCTAACTTTTCAGGAATGTGAGCTCTCGGCTGTGCTTTGTGAAGTCCTCTGAAATCACTGGCGGGGAGATGTTCAATAGGCCTTGTTTCGGGGTGAACAGGAGCAGAGGACTGAGGAATCCACCAACCCTTTTCAGCCCAGGTGTTAGCTGTCGTAACTAAAGGGCGGGTCCGAGGCACCTACCATCAGCAGAACCCCAGGAGGGTCCCAAACTCCTGCCAGGCGCATACAGATTCACTCCTAGGATATCAAGGGTGTTGATATTTGGGACCAAATGAACTTGGGGCGGAGAGGGTAGCTGCCTTCAGCTCCAAGAGCAGCTTTTGCTAAAATAACCCCTCCACTAAAGCACATTCCACAGAGATGGGCCAAGGCAGCCTCCTGTATTAGCCAGGTTAACACGTGTAAGCCCCAGATGTTGCTCCCACTAACCGTTCTGCTCCACCTGGGAGGCAGGCTGCACTGGATGGCTGGGAACGGCTGAATAAATAACCCCCTGAGGTCAGGTGCTCTGGGCTGGAAAGGGTTACACCCCCGCTGGTAAAAAGGTTCAAAATTAAACAGGGAACGTACAGCCTTAAAATGTCTAAACTGCAAACGATAGTGGAGTTAACTGAAAAGCACGTGCCCCGAGATAGTACATGCGTACAAGGGAGACATGGAACACTTGGATCTGTCTTCACACCTTAAGTGCATCGCTTGTCGTTGCCACAGTTATAAAGAATATTCAGCACTTGGACAATGTCTCTTTCATCTCATCCAGCAAATTGCTCAGCAGGGTGGAATCGTTACATTTTCCGTCAACGGATACAGAATTCTCTCCCTTTAAAGAGAAGCGTTAGTCCGTTAGCCCCCTCATCAGCAAGGGCAGGGGGTTCACCTCCCGGTGGCGTCTGTCGCTCCCACTCTGGTGTTCTGGGAGAGTGGGCTCCCAGGATCTCCTCTGCCCAGCGGTACCAGCCCCCGCTCAGTCAGGCACAGGACAGCGGGGGCAGAAGTGTGTCCATGTCAGCCCAGGCAGAGGCAGAGGTCTCTCCCAATGAAGCCACCCTGAATCCCACCCGGCAAGAACCGGGAATGCGTCCCCCTTGGCCTTAAGCAGTAACACAGCCCCCAGGCCAGGCAGTTCCTGCCGACTGCCGCCGCAGAGCTTTATGGAGCACTCACCTTTTTCACCAGCAGGCAGACGTGATGACCCTGGATGGAACGACTGTACATTGACGCACACGAGTCAACGCGCTCCACAACTGCAGAAGCAAGCAGGCATTTTTATTGAACAGCCGTTCTGCCGTCTCCTAAGCATGGTTACAGCAGCTCTCTGGTTCTGCCGGGTCCTGCCCCAAGCCCAGGGGCAGAGTTAAGGTGGCTTGGATGCCTTAATCAGCAATTTGCTTGTTCAGATTTTGGGATTATTTTGGAATATTAAGATGAATGACGATGTGATCACAAAGTCAACCCTCTTGCAGCAAAGGCCGTATTTCACCATAAGCGGTTAATTGATCCTAGCAATTAACATTGGCCTGCAAAGCCCAGCAGCTTTGGCCAACAATTGTTCGACTTAGTCATTAGGAATTTGAAGTTACCCTGAGATATGAAACGAAATCCCTCCCATTCCAATTACACTTAGTGCTGGCCAAAGATCAGATTGACAGCCCTGGAGCCTGAAGTGGTCTCGCCCCAGCCCTGGCTCCCAGTGCGCCTCACTGAACTGGACAAACCATCTCTACGGTCCCAGGGGGGTGCACATTTTGAATGGCTCAGGCTTTAATTAGCACATTCTGAGACAGGGACACCTGCCTACCAGAATGGGCCAAGATGGCTTCCTTGCGTCACCTGGCCTGCATTTGAATCAATGACCTAGAGCCAAGATCAAGGCCAAACTAATCCCTAAATTAGCGATTTGAACACGACACCTCGCAGCGGGTTCTGTGATAGGAACTCACCTGAAAAGTGATGATAAAAACAAATCTTTGCTAGTAGATGTTGGAAAGAAACGCTAATTCCATCTACTTTTAGAGAGCTCATGTGCAGATCCCCAGACTCCAGCAGCTTGGCAAAAGCATCACTGCAAAAACACGAAGGAGAGATCATGGCACCAACCCACGCCCAGCTCTCCATCACCGCGCCAGGCACTCTTTGCAGTTAGAGCGCAGCAGTCGCACGTTTACGACCTAGCGGGAGACTCAGGCTTGGGAGTGGGCTGAGACGAAGCCTCCGGCCTGCCTCGGGGATCCCTGTCATCTGACACAGAAGGAGACAAACACGCTGCTTGTTCAGCAACCTACTTCTGCAGGCCCATAGCGCATCACGATGCATGCTGTGTCCCGTAGCAGGGGATGGGAGGAGACAGGCAAACTGTAAATAGAAGCCACCACTGGCTGGGAAAGTCAGGGATCCGCACCCGGCCCAGCCAAAGCTGAACGTGGATGGCAAAGCCAATGCTGCAAGGTGCAGACACGCTGGCACCCTCGGCCGGCACTTACCTATAGCAGGGCGTAGTGATCAAATATGAAGCGCAACTGAAGTGCAATTTGAAATCTAGTTTTTCATGGGTTGAACCTTCATCGTTCTGCAACAGGTCAAAAGAAAGGAGATGAAGGGGATCCCGGGGGCAGAGAAACGGCACCTACCCCTACCCAGCATGCAGAGGCCTGGAGAGATTTCACTGACTGTCTCTGACTAAGCATCCCGTTAAGGCTCCTGCCGGATGGGCTGGCTGGGGACTGAGCAGTGGCATTACTGCCGTAATTAGGGGCTTGGATTTTGGGCCGCCCAGAGTATCGAGGCAGGAATTTGGGGTTTTGTACGTACACCTACAGGAGTTAAAGGACAAGATCAACTAAGTGAACCAGACGGATCTGGCCAACTTTTCAACTCCATGCCCTGCTCAAAACGACTGAACGGGCAGAATTTGGTCTATCGCACTGAGATCGAGTCTCACAATTTGGGAAACAGCCTGAGAAGCAAATGAACGTCTCCTTTGTCCCCTCGGCCCAGGAGAGGGCGGATTTGCAAGAAAGCGAATTAAAAAAGCAAACCCTGAGACAATGGCTGTCTGGGTTGGCCATCGACGTGCATTTGGGGCTACTGGGTTATGTCGATACTGCACTGAGACAACGAGCAGCGTTTCTGGAAAGGCCAGAGCTCGGTACTTCAGCCTCCTCAGCAGAGCCCTGCAAAGCTGCAGCTAGACGCTTCATATCCACGGGTATCCCCCGCCGCAGATATGGCCACGGAGATCTGGGGCTCATTCTCATGGATACAAAATTGTCTTTACTCTTCAGCCAGCTCCACTCTTGCCCTCTGCTTCTACCCTGCTTTGCGCCCCATTACTATCCATTCCAGCCCGCGGAGCTCTGGAGCCAGCGGTCAGCGTGGAACTGTCCCCCGAGGCGAACGACAGAACAGCCCCTGGGCTGCATCACCAGCTGGCTGCCCGGCCAGGGACCTTGAGACTGAGCGGGCGAATGTGGCTGCAGCGATCTGCTAGGTGACAACGAGCAAAGCATCCGAACCCGGGTCCCCACACCGCCAGGACTTGTTTTACGCTCAGGAGGCTTTTTGCACCTCACGGAGTCATGTGACACTTCTCAGGCCGTGCGGGGGCAGGGGGAGCAGAGGGGAAATGATGCTTCAGAGAAGCCCGAAAGCAGTGAGTGCTGCTCTCCAGGCCAGGCGCCCTGCTGCGCTCCCCAAGGCAGGCAGGAGGGGGTAAAGCGGACTCACTTTGACTATAAAGGACAGGGTTCCTTTTAGCTTCTGAGCCATCACGATGCTTTGCAGAGTAAACACGAACTGGGCTTCGTTAGAGATCCCTAGTGAGCGAGAGGAGAGGGAGGCGTGAGGACATGGCACGCGACTCGTCCCGTGGGGAATCAGTCACAGAATCCCAAACTGGCAGGGACCTCGGGAGGCATCGAGTCCAGTCTCTGCCCTCCCGGCAGGACCAAGCACCGTCTAGATTGTCCCTGCCAGGTGTCTGTCCAGCCTGCCCTTCAGTATCTCCAGTGATGGAGATTCCACAACCTCCCCAGGCAATTTATTCCAGTGTTTAATCACCCTGACAGGCAGGAAGTTTTTCCTCATGTCCAACCTAAACCCCCCTTGCTGCAATTTACGCCCATTGCTTCTTGTCCTGTTCTCAGAGGCTAAGGAGAATTTTTCCTCCCTCCTCCTTGTAACACCCCTTTAGACACTTGAAAACAAACAGCTAGGATGGTCATTGCTAGCAGCGCTGGACAGGGGCGCTGACAGCCAGACCAAAGCCTGGCTCTGGGCCCCAGGTAAGGTTGGGATGTTCAGAGGCACCTGAGGGGGTTATGCAGCCAACTCAGAAAATCAACAGGATTTGGGCACCTAACCTTCCCCCTCGGCTGGAATCTTCCCCGGGGCTCCTGGCTGGATTTCTGTATGGCACAACGGAACCAGCAGACACCACTTAGCAGCAGCATCCTGCTGCCCGTGTTAATTGGATTCAGTACAGGCAGCGGCAGGCCGGTTATCAGCACATCGGTGAGAAAGGTGTCACTGGTGGGCAGGTTTGTGCTGCTGCAGCCAGGGAGAGAAACGCTGGGATGGGCCCTCCCTGCCTGCAGCTTGTTCTCCAGCAGCCCAGTCCCTGCACATAGGACCCACCCGGAGGGAGGCTGCAGGCTGGGGCAATGGCAGGACTGCATCACAGGCACAGGAGGTGCATGGGCGCTCTCCAGGCTGTGCCTTGCCAGCAGACAGCACGCAGGGCAGGGAGAAATACGGGGCAGGCCCCCACACTCCACCAGCCCTGCACCCCACAATGCCGGCAGTACCCTGCCCAGAGGCAGCTTTGCAGGGCTGCCCCCGGGGAAGGCTTGTCCCTGAACTGCAGCTTCCTTTCCCGACCGCGGCCTCGCACGCCTGACTTCTGTTGAGTAGCCAGGGCCGGATAACGACCAAGGCGGGGTCACGACGCAGAGCTGACGGTCTCCACAAGCCACACGCCTGTACAGTCACCCACGCCCTGCCCCACGGAGAGCGCCTCACAGGTATTCGATGTCAGATCATCAGAGCGGCCAGACGGGGTCAGACCAACGGTCCGTCCAGCCCAGTGTCCTGTCTGCCCACCATGGCCAGGGCCCCAGAGGGAGGGAACACAACAATGATCCCTCCCATCGCCCAGACACAGAGGCCAGGGACACCATTCCTACCCACCTGGCTAACAGCCCTTGATGGAGCAAACCTCCATGAATCTATCTAGCCCTGTTGTGAGCCCCGTTTTAGTGTTGGCCTTCACCACATCCCCTGGCGATGTTCCTGTTTCCCACGCTTAGCTGTTAAGACGCACACGTTAAGTATGTACCAGTGTCACCCCTTGGAGAGTGCTTCTGACTCACCTGTCTCAAAGCCCTGCAGGCTCTAAGCCTCAATACTCCAGTGAGGGAATTAACGCCCCCCCACCCCAATTACCACGGGGGAAACTTGAGGCCCAATGCAGTTAAGTGTCAGAGCAGCCCACCCTTGGGTTCTTACCACCTCTTGCAATCGTTGGTGTAAGTTTAAGGCCTGGACTCAGGTGATTATCTGGGCTTTCAATAAGATTTCCCAACCTTCCTGGGTGCCAAGAATGGGACTGCAGTGCACCCAGCAAGCCAAGAGCTGCGTAGTTTAAGAAATCAATCAAGCCAATCGTGATCTGTGAATGCCTGGTGACGTCCAGGACACCGCAGTCTGTAGCACAGCCAGCCTGACCCCCAGTCCTATGTATCAGACCACACTACCTAGTGGCTACCACTAGCTGTAAGTGGTTATGCCACTCGGAGGGTCTAACTAGCATCACCAGGGACAGGGTAAAGCCATTTTCTGAAAGTCACTCAGCTAGTCCTTCCCACGAGGGCAGCGTGGGACTGGCCATACCAGGGGGCAGCTGGAACGGCACAGGTATCCCATCATGTACCGATGACCCTTCAGGCCGGAGCATTTTAGCGTTGAGAGAGTCCAGGACATTCAACTCCATGCTCTTCAGGAAGCTAGCACTCTTGTTTTCAAAGATCACCGAGACCGTGACTTGACTGTCATGCTGGAGGTTTCCTTGAATGTCGTATGTCTGTGAAGGAAGAAACCACAGGGAGGCTTCAGAAGCTGGCTCACGTACACAGCAGCGGGCTGAAGAGAATCTAGTGCTCACACGCGTCGGTGTGGAGACTTCCTTTAACTGCACTGCCAGACTCAAGCAGTAGGGCTGGGCCAGACTTTTGTTCTGATAACCACAGAGCCAGGGATGGATCCTACCCCAGAAATCCACTCAGCCGTTTCTAGCTGCTGTAACTGGGACGGTTCTCTAGTTAAACGCTGCTAAACTGCTGCATCCGTCAGCCGTCCCAGGACCATCTCCCAAAGGTGCTCAGAAAGTCCAAGTGGGAGGGACGTGAGAGACACTCACACTGAGTTACTCACCATTTTAATGTACGAATTCTCGGCAAGAAGGCAGTAACTGGACATGGGCTGAAAAACCAAGTAGGAAGTTACACAATGAGCCACATGTACGGAAGAAAACTCAACTCTACACATCAAGCAATGCCCACCCCACCCCACCCCCCCGGGTCTGAACCGGGGGCATTTGCTGGCACCTCGACCACAGCGCGAGAACATCGACAGCCGGGTGCAGGGGTCAAGCTGGACCAACAGCAGCCAGTTCTGAGCAGCCCAGAGCCCTCTGCTTACGTGTAGGGGACTCCCCACTTCCCTCGCACACGGGAACACGCTTACGCCAAAGCCTGGCCCTCGCAGAGCCATGCGGGGCTCAGCCAGCAGCAAAGGGCTCTGGGGAAGAAAGGGGAGGCTCCACCACCTCGTTTTTCTCCCCGTTCCCCAGGTGACGTGCGCTCCCAAGCAGCCGACGAGGAAGGGTTGCTCAGCTGGACCCTCCAGCTGGGTGGAGGGAAGGGAAAGGGTCTGTGGGGAGTTGGCTGGTCCGCAATGGCCCCTCCTCACTCTGAGGGAGAGCGAGCTCCACACTAACCCCTCCCCCATTCATTACTCCAGTCGCCATTAGGGGACCCGACTGCCTATGGGAGGGCTCAGGAGACGCACTCAGCTGGTGAAGTACAAGTGCAGCTCTGGTCTAATGTAGCAAACGCCCCCCCAGCCAGAGCCCAGAGCGGCACAGCCCCTCACCGGCAGCGGTTCATCGTCCAGCGTCCCGTTCTGCACCGATGCTGCCGGCTCCTCCTTGCTGCCGTGGTGCTTCTTGGATTTCTTCTTGTCCTTGGGCTTCTCCTCCTTCTTCTTGTGCTTCTTCCTATGCTTGGAGGCTTTCTGCCAGGCAGCACAAACAGGCGTCAGCCGCGCGCTCAGCAAACCTCCCCTCGCTGCCTCTCGCCCACGTCTCTCCAGCCCCAGGCCCCATGGCACACCTCCGACTAGCCCTCTGCCTGGGCTCGCGGAGCCCCTGCCACCTCCTCCAGCCCGAGGCACGTGGCACGAGCAGAGTCTGGCTCTGGTGAGCCACGGCTGGAAACCCCGTGCGGAGCACGTTCAGTTACCTGCCCCTTTGCGCCGAGGCGCCTGCAAGGGGCTCGGCGACCCTGGGAGGCAGGCTAGTTTCTTGCATCTTCCCCTGAACAGTCGCCCTGGTCACTGCTGGTAGCAGGACACTGGACCAGGTGGAGCAGTGGCTGGAGCCAGCCTGGCAGCACCATGGCGTCAGTTCTTTAACCCCTCACCTTTCCTTCGGCATCCTCCTCCTCTTGCTCGTCCCTTTGGGCCTCTTGCTGCTCCTCCGGCTCAGCTCCGGCAGCGCTCCCCTCGGGCTCGCTCTGCCAGGGAGCAACGAGAGGGGCTCTGACGCGAGCCAAGTGCAGGCGACGGGGCTGACGGGGCCCCGTGCAGCTGGGCTGCCCTGGGGCTGTCCCAACGGCTGCGAAGAGGTTCGCTCCACGGGTTTAGGGCTCGGCCAAGGGCTCGGCCTAGAGACAAGCCTGCTGGGATCCCCACTCCTCTCCCAGCTTAGAGGCCAGTGGGAAGTGCAGCCCGAGGGTCCATTTTCGAACCTCGCCTCGGTCTGCAGCCGTTGGTCTTTGCTACTCGACTCCGCACGGCATCTCCCGCAGACCCCCCAGGCCAGGGCTGCCGAGCCCTCGCCCTGGTGTCTCACTACTGACATGCCGGGAGCGCTGCAGTACCCCTACAGACCGGGACACGGGGAGGGAGGCAGGCAGCCCCCCTTCAAAATCCAGGCTTCCTTGCTCTCCCTGGTCCCGGCTGGGAGGGGCCAGCGACATGCAGGGCATGGTGCCATTAGCTGACCCAGACGCCCCTTCACTTGCCTGCCTGTACAGGGGCCCTTCAACCCACTGATTCCCCTTCACACTTGGGCTCGAAGCCTCATCCCACAGAGCAGCTGGAAGGGACGAATTCCCACTGCCTGGAGCTCCTCCTCCCCCGCCCTGCGGCAGCACCAAGCTTGCGCGCCAGGGCTCACAGACCCAAGGAAAGGTTTGTCGGGGGCGGCGGCCGGGGCGCAACTAGTCAGACCTACCTGTGCCTGTGCAGGAGCGGCAGGTGGTGGGGCAGTGGAGAGCCAGAAGTCCAAGTCTTCCCCCTGACACACAAGAGCAATCAAGCCCAGACTGTGACATTAACGTAACTGTGCTGCTTTCGCACAAGCCACCCAGCGAGTTGTACGACATGGAAGCTGCTGCAATTGGCGCAGAAATGCAGAGGACAGACAGCTCGGGGGCCCGAAGGTGAGCTCCGTCCCAACGGCCCCTCATGTTTCCCACCCCAGAGCAGAACGAATGTTGCGTGCACCAACGTGGAGGGGACGTGCGACAGAGCAGACGTGCCAGATATCACCTTCATATTGGTGCACATAAAATTCCGGTGGCGGGAGAAGGGGCTCAGGCGTGGGGCAGAGGGTTGGGGTGCAAGGCTGTGAGGGCTCCAGCTGAGGGTACAGGCTGGGGTTGGGGTGAAGGGGGGGCGCTTGGCACCTAGTGCAAGGAGAGAGGACTCCCCCAGCGCTCTCCTCTCAGCAGCACCTGATGTGCAGGGGGACAGCAGGTCTCCCCACTGCAGGAGCTCCAGGCTGGGCTGCCTCATGGCAGGATCGGAGCTAAGGCTGCCTAGGCTGGGGCCGCCCCAGCAGTGTCGGGGCCAAGGCCAAGCTGTGGCAGGATCAGGGCTGCACCTCCTGCCCCATCTCAGGTCACAGCCCCCTCCTGTATCCAGACTCCATCTGTGATGCGCCCCCCTCCCCATGCCCTATGAGAACCGGCTTATGAATATGCATAACTCAAACATGTTTTATGCAAAACAGGTCACGTAACAGTCCACTTTTACCGTTAATCGCTGAATGTGTCGAGCCTATTTTTGTGCACATGTCATTCTTGTATGTGAAGCTAGAAATCAGACGTTGGATCTGTGTGGAGTTCTAAGTGTGCGAGTGAGGCCAAGACTGATGACAGGGGGATCAAGCCAACCTCCTGTGAACAGCCTGGTTTGTCCTGTGAGCCCAACCCGTGGTTGGTACTAGAAAGACATGGGGCCAGGCCACCTGATGCTGAAACCCATTTTGGAGCTGGTACTTTTCCACTCAAGGGGAGACGTGTGAACTGAGCACAAAGAATTCCTGCCTTGAGCAAAAGGGACATAAGAGGGGGAACAAAGAATAAGGAGAATTGCCAAACGCCAGGAGCAAGGTTCCCTCTAATGTTTTCCATCCACGTATGGAATACATTCTGTTGTGCGCACTGAGGCATGTAGAACATGCACCACCAGTAGAAACAAGCTGCTGGCCGTGGGAGGCTGCCTAAGCGCTCGCCTTACAGGGACCGCTGGTCAGGAGACCCCCCCCTCTTACCACCTACGAAGCCCGCTGGAAACATCTAAGACTGAATGGGGAAGGATCAGGCCCAAGCTAAGTGGATGCTTAAGTTATGATAGAGGTTCAGAACAACCGTGTAGGGTATACATTTGTGAGAGAAGTTTCTCATGGATTAGAACTGCCGGAGCATTGTTTATTGATATTAATTTAGTGACTGACTTGGATCTGACTTTTCCACTTGCAACCACTTAGACCCAACTTTTTAGACTTACAAAGCCATGTCTGCATGTTATCGAGCCCAGTGTAAGTAACAGTTACCAGGGGGGGAGAGAGAGGAAGCACCCACTCTGCATCTCTCTCCGTCAACGCCAAAGGGGACTGACCTTATGAGCTTTCTCTGTGTAAAACTTTTACCCAGATTAACAGGGATTTACTTGGGGTTTGGGTCCCTTTTGGGAGTCGGTTTCCTGGGGGCTGAGCCCTTAGAGACGAGCTGGTTCAGTGTCTGTGTTGCTCTGCAGGGGGCGGTAACCCCAGCTTTGTGCCTTCTCTGAGAGAGGGCAGAGGATCAGGCCCAGCAGGACGGGGTGGCAGGGAGCCCCAGAGAGCAGGAAGGAGGGCATCAGAGGCATGATCAGCCCCCCAGGGGACAAACCTAAGGGGACTTCTGCCATTTCACACCCTCACACTCTCCCAGAACCCACCCCCACTCGATCCTTCTGCAGCCCAGTCCTCTACCTACTGCTCCCCCTCCACTGTCCCAGACCTCGCACCCCTCCCTCCACTAATACCATAGAAAAGGGCAGCCCCTGACCACTTACTAAATTCTTGGCGTGGCCCCTCATGGAAAAGCACCGCCCATTAGCCAGCCTGCAGGCTGAGGCACCCTCATCCCCTCAAGTGGGGTCTCTAGGACAAACCAGGGACACCAGCTGCAGTGCCTGGGGAAGCTTTGACCCCAACTGATCGCAGAGTCAACTGGTCTGCGCAGGGAACATTGGAGTTTTCAACTTTTGCCCACAGGAAATTCACTGAATTTTGTAAATAAAGTGGGTTCAAGTGGCAATTCCCTGCTAATGCTGCTCACCGAACCGACATTTTCCCCACGAGATCTGCATCGGGGAGGAGCGCAGCGTGTCCTGCCAGCAGCACTTTGCAGGCTGACGAGGCTAAGTAGCTGTTTCATTTCATTTTTCTACTTGTAACTGGCAGCAGGGGCACTTCCATTAGTGCAGAAATCCCAGGAAACGAAAAACTAACAATAATCCGCATGTGCATCCTAGTACCAGCCACAAATGTCGGCAGCAGCACATCTGAAACACAGGACATTTCTTCAAGAAATACCTTGTTCCCTTCTTCAGCCACCTTTCTGTCTTTTTCTTTCTTCTTTTCTCTCTCGCGCTCTTTTTCTTTGTGTTTCTTTTCCTTCTTTTTAGGTTTCTTGCTCCTTTTTTCTACTAACGGAGCTTCAGTGTCTGGTGATTTCAGGTTCTCAGCATTTCTGTGTGTCTGCACGGGCAGCTTCTCACTATCTGCTAAGGGTCTTAAGAGAGACAATTAGTTACCTTCCCATGAACAGAGCACCTACTAGATTCCCAGGCAAGTTTCTCTTTCCCCCTACTTGCCCACCCCACCTCAAAAAAAGATCACAGAATTCTCCTAGGATCACATACAAAATCTCCACTGACACACGTCAGAATCCCAATGAAGCCACACTGCCTGCCTGCAGGCATTAGAAGTTTGATGAAAGCATCTGGCAAGCCACTGTGAGCAAAGCACAACAGCGATGTGCTTGCAGATTAAACAACACTTCCCGAAGAATTAACCCCACACACAGAGCATGACGTTGCAAACCTATGAAATTATCCTAGAAGAACAAGTAAAAATGTAAAATAGGAGGAAAGATTTGAAGCAGGAAATGTTACAAGCCAAGCAGGGAATTGTATCTTATGAGCTGACAGCTTGGCTTAAACAAATCCCTGGGCCAAGGACTCAATGTGTCTAGTATTTGAAACAATGGGCAGGGTTCCTAGAACAATACACGGAGTTTTCTTAGGATTGCTTAGAAAGTTGTGCTGTGAAATCACAAGCCCAGCATTAAATCAAAATGAATTTGGCTGGAACGCCCATATCACAACGGGACTGTTGCAAATCGCTTGGCTTTATATTCTATACCCAGAGACAAAGAGAACATCAGCTTTCCTGTTCCTGTCACACTAAGGTGCTGTATAGTTGAGAGAAAATCATATTACCGGGCATGCTCATTACAAGCCAAGCAGCAACTCAGGAGGGGGGCGAGCATATAACACCATCCATACAGCCATGTCGCCTCTGCATGGACTGCTACAGTCAGATCTGTGTTTGGGTTCAATGTTGATTCGCATGTTTGTTGAGCAACCAACATAAGGTCAGGAAGATTGGGATGAAGGACTGGACTTGATCTAACTTTACTTCTAACACAAACACTGTAAAACCCAGCAGGATCACGTCTGACCAAGCAGTCAGCAGCCCTCGATTTTAAAACAATTTCATGTCTGGTGACAGAAGTCTTGGCTCAGAGAAAGCCAGTAAGGAATGGGGAGTCGCAGGCATCATTTGAGGCCCATGCTTTGAATATGATCATGATCCTGAAGAGATTCACACTGATCAGTGAAATCAACCAACCTTTCGAAGGCCATCTGCTTAGTGAGATACTCTTACCTGGCAGGCTCCCCTGAAACCAGACTGTGTGTGTGTGAGTGGCACAGAGTGATGCAAGCACAGGGAGAAAGAGAGAGAGGACAGAGATGAGACAACGTGACAGAAGAGCACGACGACTGTGTAAATGGGTAGAGCATGGACAGGAATGGTGTGAAGGCCCAATGACACCTCCACGAACACTCCATTTAGGAACAGTCAGCTTCGTGTTTTCCACACTGGTCTATTCAGCCTTTGCTGGTAGGAATTGCTTTCATCCTACCTATTGCTCTCCGAGTCAAACTCAAAGACAACTGCTTCCAGAAGCAGACGAATTCTTTAAGAACTTTGGTTTTTCTCCCCCCCATTTTTATTGTACCGACAGGAAATGTAGAGCAGGCTCCTAAGTAGAACAGCCTCCTAAATCCCGCAGGATAAAAGGGTCCTAACCCAACCATTACAATGACTAGAATAAGATTTTCTAGAACAGCAGGGAAACCTGCATAGGCAACATTTTACAATTGGCCTCTGATTGTAGATATTCAATGCCCATTGGGGGCTTCAGATTTCCTGTGGGGTACATAAGGATCCCAGCATTCTCCGGCTCCCAACTCAATGGGTTGGGACAGATCGGCTGGCAGGAGCTGGCATCCCCATCAACTGACCCGATCTCCACGAAAGCATCCCAAAGAGCTACGGGGAAGACACCCAAAGGAAAAGCAACCGCTTGGCATAGAAGTGTGACTGTCCCCATTTCCTGTCTCCCCCAGTCCCATACGGTACAGCCGTGCTCCGAACAACTACTGATGGCAGGGCCGATTCAGCACATCCCTTGCAGCCAGCCTCTGAAATCCTATGCGCGTGCACGGTGGCTTTCCGAGGTGCGCAGATTAGGCCAAGTGCTCGGGGACGGGTGAGGACTGATGGGTTTCGCCTCTAGTGCAAGCAGAACCAAGGCCCCACAGCAGGAGCTCTGCTGCACTGACTGCCATGGCTAGCGGCAAGTAAACCACATCTCACAGGTCTGTACTTACTTATCCAGGTCGACATCCAGGGCCTTGTACGGATCGTTGGGATCTTTGTCATCCTCATCACTGGGCAACGCGTTCTAGATGGATGGAAGGAGAGAGAAACAGAGAAACCGCAGCAGCCATGAGCAATTCCCAAACTATACCAGTCCTCTCTCAAACACCACCTGCCCAGAGTGATCTAGTGAAACTGGCCTCCTTCCGCTCAGACAGGAGCAGTCACAGCTGTACAACTCCATCCAGCCTTCAGGCATTTTGAGTAGAACGACTATTCGTGAACCCCAGGATTTCCGTTACTGGGTTTTGATTGGAACACACCCCAGAGGCACTAGCGAGTACAATTAACTATCCTGGCAGAGAGCCTGCGACCGGGATGCAAGCTCAACGTGGAGAGAAGCTGTAAGGCTCTGTGGGCGGCATGATTTCTACTGCAGGCGCATCCTGTGGGTTTAGTCATTTGTTCTATTCGGTCAATTGCAGCCTTTAGCCCCATGTGCCAAGAGGCCTCCTAACTCTCTCACGGGGGGGGAACCAGCCTATGCTGCTCTTCAACCGTCCCACCAAGGCAAGTGGGCAACTGACCTCTGGCATCTCCTCGGTGATGATGTCCACGTGGTGGGCTGGGGCGATGTCCTCCTCGCTCTCCGTGTGCAGGGAGCTATGGCGGCGATGCTTGCCTTTCTTCTCCTTCTTCTGCTGTTTCTTCTTCTTGTCTTTCTCGAGCTTCTGTTTGTGCCGCCGCTCCTCCTCCAGCTTCACATACTGGTCGGACATGGGCATTCCTGCCCACGCAGATGGCTCGGGTAAGAGTTGCTTACAGGCTGACCGTCGCAGGAGTTAACACATTTTGCCCCAGTTTCTCACCCCGAATCCCAAAGATCAAAACCCCACATTATCCGCACACCCCCCAGCTCTCCACAGTCCCTTCAATAAAAGACTCCTCCCAACCAACTTCACAGCCCGTGGCAAGCCAATGGACAAAATTCTGCTCATTTTCATGCATAATTCCTGCCGACTCTTGAGCGTTAGATCACCAAAGGAAGAATCCAGCCTGGAGACTCCTCTACAGCTGACTGTCTGACAGCATTTTTCATACCCTTGGGAAACCCTTCACTAAATTCTAGGAGAACATTAAAGACTGTAACCCTGGTATGAAAGAGCTCACTCACACTTTCTCTAGGCTGTTCTAGAGAAGTACTGTACTTTAGCCATCGTTTTTCTGTCTTTCAGAAGCGGCCTACTGCTCAAATTCACTTGATCCCCAACCCCTCTGTTCCGATCACAGCTTTTGCTCACTGCAGAGCTTGGACATTCTGAAGATGGAGGTTTCTGACAGCATACTCCTGTTATGCAGTCAGCCTGTGCATTACACCTCACCATAGGTTTGTCTGAACTCCAGCACTGAAAAGAAGGCTTGCCTTCCACTGCGCAGGAGAATGGAAACTCTGGTTCTAAGTTTAACAGCTGTAGCTTCCAGCACACTCACAATGAGAGGCAATATGGGAACCTGACATGTGAGGCTAGAAGTAAGAGGAAGTTGCTACTCTTCCGTTGTAGAAATTTGAAATTCTTCACCTCCACTTTGAAATTGGCTTGGTCTATGTGCTTACCTGGAACTTTTAAGGGAACAGAAAGGTCAATCTGGACCACAGGTATATGCTCCACACCTGGCGTGTCTTGGTATCGCTGGGAAATGGAAGATTCAGTGCATTAGAATTTATTCTACAATAGGAGAGCATATTGAGTTATTGTCCCTTGCTTAAAGGCATGTTTTAGCTCCATCACCCTATGCTGATCTTCAACCAAGAAATCAATTCTGATGTATTACTGTCTGAGTATCTGCTTCAGAAACACTTGAATATATCTCCCTAATATAGAAACAGTCATCAAAAATAACCGTTTAACCTGTGAAGTGAACATTCCAAAGGGCAGATGAAATGAAACCTGAAAAATTACGTGGCTCATTGGTGCTAATCAAGTAACAATAGGTGCATATGCAATGTGATTGTTTTAACATTCCTTGTTACAGCCAAGAAAAGCACTGAACTGAGAGACAGTCATGTGAGGAGGTTTCTATTTCTTACCACCTCAGAGGTAATGCTGGGATTCAGGACGTGGAAAATGGGGCAATGAAAAGTCCCAGCTCAGGCAGAAATGTGGGAAACAAAGAGGAGACTAAAAGAAGGGAGAGGCAGCAAATCAACATAATTAATGTTCCATTGATGCATTTGGTCCACAGAACAGACGCATTGCGCATCCAATCTAGCTGGTCTATTGAATTCACTGCTGGGTCACTGCTACTGACCACACCAGCTGCACTCTGCTACCTCCCTCTTCCTCTGCTATTCACCGAGTTTCTGGCCGTCTGCATACCCATCATGCTGCCAAGTGTATTTACTGCATCGTTCCATTGCTTGTAACGGAACATCCAATTGCCCGCACCGGAATTTTTGGGGACAAAGAAGGAGTTTGGATAAATTAATTACCCTGATCTACAAAGGAAAACACGTATCCAAATTACCAAGCCAGTGCATTCACCTGACTTGTTTTGTGTTCTTTGGAGCTACTATTTATTGCTGAGCTGGATTCTAGGCTTTACTGAAGGAGGAGTTAGTTCCAGCTGCCTCTAGACTAGAGGCCAGTGATGTATTAAAGCAACCACCTGGAGCTGCCCTCAGGAACCATAGCTACCCACAGGAGAGTACAGTGATTCAGAAGAGAAGAGGACATGGCACTGAGGCACCATGCCCACAAAGCAGAGGGAGTAAAGGATGGAGTGGGCCCGGTCAGCATGCTCACAGCAGGGGGGGAAGGGAACCAAACAACAGTAAAGCATGAGAAAAAAGGGGTGGGGGGGACAACCAAACACACACATGTGCAAGCAAGGAAAAAAGAGAAGGGACCAGACAACTGACATCGGAAAATCTGGAGACCAAAAGGAGATGGTAACTTAAAAATTGTGCATTAAAGATCAGACATTAATATGGCCCATATGACACTCTGCCATAGAAGCAATTGCTGCAGTTGCCACCACGACGTTAAGCGGTTAGGAGATCACAAATGGGAGAGAGGAAGTGGTCAAGGTGCTCCCAGAGAGGAAAGGGATCCACAAGACAGTCTATTAAGATGCGACTATGAAAATCGGATGGCCCTTGTACTGTTATACACACAGACAGCCAGAGAATTGTTTAACAAGCTAGACTTACCTTCTGTGGGGAAGGAGAGCTTTTAATATAAAATGGATTGTTTGCTTGTTCCTGTTTCCGGGCTTCTCGGCGCTAAAAAAAGTATTTGCAGTTACACATTTGAAGATTTCTCTTGGCTTTATTTCCAGACATTACAATGCGTGCTCTTGCTGTACACAGGTAGCACTGCAAGAGGCCCAGGGTCTCAGCTCTCTGGTTCTCAAGTTTTGTAGTTGCAATAGATACTAAGCTAATAGGGAACATGACCTAAGAATATCCCTGCTCTCTACTCTTTGGCTTTTATGCTAGGAAAGTTGTACGCTTCCTGAAGGTAACAAGGGCTTGACCTCAGTTCTATTGCTTCTATCCCTGTTTTGCAGTTGCAGCAGGGAGAGGGAATTATTCCAACCTAACAAGTAATTCTGGATCAAAATGGAAGAAGGCCAGAAGCAGCGAGTTACAGGCACGACAGTTCTCAGCTGCCTTGCCAACAGGCATTGTGAGGTTTCAGAGAAGGCATCTTTGCTACAACTCCTGTGATACAAATAGCCCACACTACAGGGATGGGTGGTTAACAAAAGCATGCGTCTACTCTTACAGTCTGTGAGCAACACAGGTAAAGCCCAACACAGAGCTGCCAATATTGATCATGTCCACCTCTAACACTTTGCCCCGAACTACAAGCCTACAAGTCAAGTGCATACTGAGGGGGGGTTGCACGCCTCCAGTCAATGAAACCCACTCAATCTGGTGACTATTGGGTAGAATGACCAGGCATTTCCATCAACAATTTTTGTTTTTAATTCCGTTCATCTTCTCGGCAGAGGTCAGCACAATATATATTTGCAGAGCTTACTGGTCAGATTTTTCAGAAGAGCTCAGTGCGCCCAGCTGGGGCCAAGTTTGGAAGAGATCTCAGCTCCCATTTAGATAGGAAAGTAAGCAGCCAGACTTTCCAAAGAGCTCTGCACATTGGCTGCTGAGTCCTTTGGAAAATCTGTTCCAAAAACCCCCCTTTGCTCTCAGCTCAAAGGAGAAAAGCAGCATGGATCAAGACGATTACTGTAAGTATGGATTTGCATACATGCTCCGGAGCAGTCTGAAATGATTAAGCAGCTGAATGCAAGGACTTCTATCCTTACTCCCTTTAGAAGATGTCCCCCAGTGAGGAGAAAGGCATAGCCACCACTGTTGCATGCAGCCTGGCACCATTTCCAACTTCTCTACTGATGTGGGCTATACCACTCGCTCAGGCTTTTTTTAAATATATAAGCTGTATTTTTATGTTCACTTACCCTGGCCAACTCTTCCTCATCAATCTCTGGCTGTCTCTGTCTAGAATGCCTTTGCTCTTCATCATGGAAAATTGTTTTGGGTTTTTCATCTTCAGACTCACTATCTGACGGAGGCTCATTGATCCAAGCGTCAAGGTCCAAACTGGCAACAATTGCAACAATTATAGACTGAGACAAAGGTCAATATAGTTACTTACAGCAGCTAGCTCTGTTCCCAGGCACAGCCATGTGAACTGTTTCTACCCAGAATTAGCTTTATTACTAAAATTATTTAATAGCTTGTTAAGTATTTTCGAGGCATGCAGGAAGGCACATCCCCATTTTTTCAGAGCTTACAATCAAAACACTGGGGGGGGGGAAATCTTACCCTTCCGGAACTGGGACTTTTTTCTGGGCTTTAGGAGCTACCGGGTTCAGTTCTCCTGCAAACAGGGCTATCACTTCCTCGGCTACGGGCACCTCTTTTATTTGTAGCTTCTGAATGTATTTAATCAGCTGCAAGATGCAAGAAGCCTGCAAAAACAAATACAAAAAGTTTAAGAACTGGGGTCAATGCACAGGAGTCACTGAATTAGCAAACAGTAAAGAGCCACAGTGAGATACAGCACCGTGTAATTGTACTGACATCCCTGAAGCTACAGAGACTGACAACTCTTGCTGGGCAGGGCACCAAATACTGAGCCTCAAATTCATTGTTTTGCCAATTTTTCCTCATCATGATTTCATGGCTTAGTTGGCAAAACTGGCTGCACTGGTTATAAAAGTCAGAGCATTTTTTTTTTTAAATCAGGTTTCATTATGCACGTAATTTTCACTTACTATTTTGAATCTATATTCTATGCCCTCTGCTCTGTCCATATACTGGAAGTAACGGCCTCTCCCTTCACTTTGCACACCAATACCAATTTTTAATTCAGTGGGGGCTGTATAATGGTCCTCACTTGGGATCTGGTTGGGGACTGTGGCTTAGCTGTCATGGCTGCAATCCCTGACTGCCAAGGGGGTTGGTAGGGAGGGGACTGTCATGTCCCCCCTTGTTTTGTGAAAACCACTTTATGGATATGAAAATGCATAACTCAAAGATGCTTTATGCAAAGCAGGTATATCATGTGAATATCAATTTTACAGTTACAATCTGCTGACATTGTAGATCCTATTTTTGTGCATGTATCATTCTTGTATGTGAAGCTAGAAATATGAAGCATGGATCTGTTTGTAATTATAAATGTGCTAATCACTGCTGATGCTCTGGATCTTAATGACTTGGATCTCAAACCAACAATCTGTTAATCGTCATGTTTGTCCTGTAAGCCCAAACTGTGGCTGGTCCTAGAAAGACATGTGACCATGCCACCTAGTACTGGAATCCATCAGGAATCTGGGATGTTTCCATGGGGGTTAGGGGTGCTGATTTCCTGCTGAACTGCCTCCTATGAAGAACTGCAATCCAAAGGTGTTCAGACAGGGTGATACGCATGGCAGGGTATAAAGAAACAAAGACTGATGCTTCTTATTATGGAAACACGAACATAGCGTTTATAGATCTAGATCTTGGCAGGACTGGTTTGGGAATATAACTGTACTATTTATGTCTTTTATTGGACCAGCTTTTGTTGGGAGGTACAAGCTTTCGAACTACACAGAACTTTTCCCATGGTTTCCAGAGTTTGTATCTTGCACCAACTGAAGTCTGTCCACTAAAAGATATGACTTGACCTATCTTGTGCCTCCCATACCCTGGGACCACCACTGCACCCTATTTATATAGGCTGAGTTTGGTCTAATGGATGAAGCATGGGATTGAGAGTGAGATGGACTCCGCCAGCGTCTTGCTGTGAGCGCGAACGTGGGCACATCATTCAATCTCCCTGGGTCTCTGTTTCCACGTCTATAATATAAGGACAGTTTACACACCTGCATCCCTGAGGTGTGCATGGCACACAATGCGAGCAGAGATCTTGCATGATAAGCATTATACATGCATGATCCATGCAACATTATAGTCATTCGCTCTCACCAATTCAACCAATAGTAGATGGTTAAAGAGCATTTTGACAAAACCAAACCATTTGGCTTTCTTACCCTCTCTTGTACTTCCAGATCTGCACTCTGCACAAACTGAGGTAAACGATCGATCATCAGCTGGGTAATTTCCTGGGCTGCTTCCTTCTCCCCAGCTTGCTCCTTCTGTTGTAGGATGGATGCATAAAGCTTTACCATGTTCTGGACATAAACTGCCTGGATGTGGCCTGGTAGAGTGGTAACTTTAGGCCTCAGCATTGCTTCTAATGTCTGGTTGGATTCCTCAAGGTGTCTGAAAGACAGTGAATGGATGCAGAGGAAGGCAGAAAGAGGGTGCAGTCAATTTCAGAAGCTCAACATTTCGCCAAGTTTCATATATAGCTTCAAAAACTATCTAGACCTGAAAAGATTTTCAGCAGAACTCTGTGTTAGCCGAACTCTATTCCCAGTCTGGTCGCAAAGCATTTGTGTTTCAAACTCTGACTAAAGCTAGGAATTAGCCATGGGCATCTCCAGTAAGTCATGGACAGGTCACAGCCAGTGAACAAACATCCATCACAGCCAGAGATCTGTCCATGACCTTGAATACAAACACCCTTGACTAACTCTTAGCAGGAGGACCCAGGGTTGCTGCTGCGCTGCAGGGCATCCCTGGCCAGCTACTGGGGCCGCCCCTGGGGTGACTGGCACTGCACAAGTCACGGAAGCCATGATGCACATGCAGCCTTACTCAGGACGAATTTCACAACTAGAAGGGCTGGAATTTGGGGGTGAAATCCTGGCCCCCATTTAAAATCAATGGGAAATTGGCCGGACTTCTCAAAGTCACTATTTTAAACGAAATGTTAGATCTGAGGAAAGCATAAGGCTGCACAAGAAATCTAGTCCTGTCAATCTGGTAGGTAACACAAGGGCTTAACTTATGCTTTGTCCTTAATGTTTTGACTGGCTGCTGTTGGCTTTTAGTCCACTATTGTTGCCATGTGTATTATGACCCACATTTTTGGAGAGGAGACGAGAGAAAAATAGGACAATAATATAAACACATGAAGTCCATAAATGTTTGAGATCTGCAATTGTTTAACAGTCCCATGTTACTGTAACAGTCTTGTTAGCAAGAATACTTATGGTTCACTTCTGCAGAAGCAGCATTTTAGCTTTCCATCTCAGCGATCTCTAGTTAAAGTGCACTCAATTTACTATTTTTTTAAATAAATGTTTGCTGTGGAGACTCAGTCTCGGATTCAACACGTTGCAGGGATGAGCTTTTATTGCCAGGAACCGGGGTTTGGGGAGGGAGGCCCTGGCCTGCGCGGAGTCCAGCAGGGCTCCCACAAACTACCCGCTGCGTGGAGACAGGGGAGGGTTGACCTTGTCCAGCATGAGCCCCAAGCAGAGCAATGCAGCCCTTGCCAGTTGTGTAACCTAGCATTCGCGCCCGCGACTCGCCCTTGATAAGCCAGTTGTCCAGGGACGGGAACGCCTGGCCTCGACGCTTGGAAGGAAGGCGGCCACGCCTGCCATGCACTTTGTGAACACGCCCGGGACTGCAGAAAGGCCCAATGGAAGCACCGCTAACTGGGAATGGGAATGGCCAGCTGTGGGCAGGAAAGATTGATATATGGAACACGCATCTTTCAGGTTGAGGGCTGTGGACCAGCCCGCTGGACCTAGGGAAAGGGTAACAGAAGCCAGGGTCACCATTTTGAACCTTGTCTTTTTATAAAGGCATCAAGACCTGAGGTCCAGTATGGGGAGAAGACCCCTTTGGCTTTCGGGATTAGGAAATACTAGGAGTAAAACCCCTTCCCCTGAACCACCTCCACCACTACCCCTAGCGCAAGGAGTGACTGCACCGCTTGGTTGAGAAGATGCTCATGAGAGGGTCCCTACAGAGGGACAGGGAAAGGGGATGCGAGGGAACAGAATGGGATAGAATATCCCACTTCCACCGGGTCGAGGACTCAGCGGCCCGATGTGATCTGTGACCAGGCACGGTGGAAGCTGGATAGACAACTGAAAAAGCGACCATCCACAGATAGGACAGCAAGGCTGTCCCTGGGTGCACCTTCAAAATCCTGATGTGGAGCTGTGACCCTTGTGGGAGGGTCCAGCATCCCTGTCGGAGTTAGACCTCGAGCACCTCCCACCGTTCCTACCCCCAGTGTTTCTACTCCTGCCCCTGGAGAAGTCTTGTCTAGCGCCCAGTTGATAAGGTCGAGGTGGTGGGCGGAGGCTGAAGAGCCTCTTTTGCGAGGCTGGTATATGTATGCCCAGCGACTTTAAGGTAGCTCTTGAATCTTTCAGGTTATGGAACTTGGAGTCAGTTTGGTCAGAAAGGAGGCCCGACCCCCCAAAGGGCAGGCCCTGAATTGCGTTTTGTACTTCAGGTGGGATACCCAATATCTGAAGCCACAAATTCCTACGCATGACTACGGCCGTAGCTATAGTACATGACACGGAATTGGCAGAGTCTAATGCTGCCTGCAGGGCCACGCACAAGACAACCTTTCCTTAGTCTGTCATCGGCCCAAATTCATGTCTGGTGTCAGACGGGAGAAGTTCCTTGAATTTTCCCAAGGCTGCCCAAGATTTACAGGCATATCTACTGAGCAATGCCTGCTGATTCGCAATGCGGAGCTGCAAGCCTCCAGTAGCGTATACCTTGCGGCCTAGTAAGTCTAACTTCTTGGGCTCCTTGGCTTTGGGGGTCTGTCCCAGTTGCCCGGCTCTCCTTATGGTCAGGGGCTTGCACCACTAGAGTACCTGGTGGAGGATGCGTAAAGAGGTTCTCATGGTCTCTCTGAGGGAGGAAATACCGGCGTTCAACCCCTCTTGCTGTCGGGGGAATAGATGCCGGGGTTTGCCACAGCACCTTAGTGGCATTTGCCACTGTCTTGATGACTGGCAGAACAACTCTAGATGGTACATCGGCTTCCAAAACGTTTACTGTCTTGTCAGACTCTCCTACAACCTCCTCAGCCTGCAACTCCCCCCCCCCCCCTTTTGGGCTGCTTCAGGAGATCTTGATGGGCCCTTTCATCCAAGTCAAGTAAAGATGTGCCTGCCATGGCCTCACGTCGGGAGGCCAATGATTCCCTAAGGGGAGCCTGTTCCTCAGTGTCCCGTATGCACTCCTGACTAGGCAGCTGGATGAGAGAGGAAAGGAAAAGGCCTGGTGGTTTCCTTTATGCCTCGACTCTGACCTAGGAGCCCTGGGCGTGGCCTGGCAGAAGGAGCGCCACGTGCAGTTGAGCAGACTGACGCCACTCTAGGCATAGATGGGCCCTGGGCCAGATGATGGGCCCAAGGGGTCCAAAGGGCCATTGCAAGGGAGGGCTGCCACTGAAATGGCCAGGAGGCTGGTGGAGGCTGAGGGGCAGTGCTCCAGACTAGCCCAACAGCCTTTCACAAGGAGTAGCCACCCTGGGGAGGAGTAGCTGCATTTGTCTGGGAAAAGCAGTGGCCAGTATTTCAGACTGACAGTGCTCCAAGAGGCATGCCCTGAGCTCCCCCCCAGAGACTCCTCCTCTTTCAAGCAACAGGCATCTCTGCCGGCAAACGTTCCGCTTTCACCTTGCGCACGGGATTCCAAAACCTCCCTTCTGCACTTACTCGGAGAACTCCCCGCATATCCAGGCAGCAGCATAGAGCACCTCACAAATGCCGTTCCTCTGGGCGTTGCTGGCTATCAGATGGGCATTGTCCAGGAGCATAGCCATCTGGGAAACGGCAAATTTACGGATGGCTTTAACCCGGATAGCTACATCCAGCATCTGAGCTGCTATAAGGTGACCGTGCCGAGTACCTTCCAACCGGGTCAGTTCCACCAGGATGCTTATGTACCTAAGGAGGCGAAGGGGATACAATCTTAAGAGCAGGCAAGCAGATGATGCCATCACTACTTGTGCCGAAGCCCAGATGCAAAAGCACTTACCATTCGAAGTTTGTGATGTACTGGTAGTTGGACTGGCTACATATGTCTATGATTTTGGTGAGTAACTCATCTCGGTACGTTGTCCCTTCCGCTTTGTCCACGTGAATCATCAGTTTCTTCACTATCTCCATCAGATTCTTTTTGGACACCTGTTTTAAGAGTGAAATGAGAGACAAACCACAGACTCATGCACGTCTTTCACGTTTCATAAAAGCCGAGGAAAAGCACTGGCACGATTTTATGCATCTGTGTCTGTCTGTGGGTGAGACAAACATGAAAGATGCAGAGATACCAACATCATCTCCGGCTCTGGACTGCTGTTTAATTTAGCTGCAGACAGGGACTGAATTTGTTTGTTGGAGCACGTCTGGATACCATTTGTGTTGGAACACCTGATCTAGCAGAGATTTATTGGCACAGGCTCAGAACTGAACTTGGTAGGGCCCTGACCACTAGATCAGAGTCATTTTCAAGCCATAACTGCAGGGATACTCCAGTGAAGTGTTATGGATGTGATACATCACATTTTAAAGCTGAAGCAAACGACAAACTTTCAGAGCCTTTTTCATTTTCAGTGTTTTCCCAATGACTGCTCCTTCTGATTCCCACCCCTTGAAGTGCATTCGAGTCAGAAGGTGTGACTGTACATACGATACGACTTCTTCAGCAGACCTGCCCTATGCGTGTATGCAGAGTCACATTGGAAAATGGAAATCTGGTTATTACTTTCACTCTTATTAGCAATGCAGACCCACTATAGGGGCTCAGAATTAGCATTACAATATGGCAATGACTTAACAAGTAGCACCCCAGCAGGGAATTCAGTGCAAGTTTGTGACCATCACTCATGCGACTATCACAGCACACCTCAAGCCTGACTTGTGTCTAGACGGAGGCCCTCAAGGAAGCGTAGGTGTTGCAGAAGTGCTATAGATGACTCAGTCTATGGCACTCTTCTTCCTGAGTCAGCGTTTTGGCAGAACGCTAGGCAGCATTGCTGGAAGGGCTGTCTTTTGAATAGGTAAATCGACATCTTGACCTCAAGACTCCCAGGCCACAATAACTTGGTTAGACACTCTGCCCACGAACAGAAAAACACTTCAAATGGGACACAACATTCTTTATCTCCACTCCTCAAATGCTGTGATACTGACAATGAAGTCTGCCATGATCCACCCCTGCCAATGTGTTTTTACAGAACTTTCTGGGTACAAGGCACTTTATACACCAAGGTCATTACAGCAGTGCCTTCAAAAAATCTACAAAATTATCTCCATTAAACTGTATTTCTTTAGTCCATGCAGCATGATTAAAAATTCCTTATAAAGGAGCAAAACACACACACACACACAGAGTGAGATTCCACACACACACACACACACACACAGCCACACACACACACACACACACACACACACACACACACACACACACACACACATACACACACACACACACACACACACACACACATGTCACACACGCACGAGATTCTGTGTTACGCCCTTGCTACAAAAGAGGGGCATGGCATATTACAGTGGCTTAAAGCCAAATCTGTGTCCTGATCAGGGTTGCCACCTCTTCCTGACTGGCTGGGAGTCTCCCAGAATCAGGGACCAAATCCCAGAGGCTACTGAAACCGATCTGGGAACTATCAGACCACTAACTGTCCGGCTGGTGGCTCGGGCAGGGCACGCTCCCCACCGGTCTGGCTTCGCATGGCTCCTGGAAATATTGGGCATGTCCAAGCTCCTAAGCGCAGGGGCAGCCAAGGGGTCTCTGTACCGCCCCTCCCCTCTGTGCCAATGCGAGCTATGGGGCGGTGCCTGCAGGCAGGGGAGGTGCTCAGACCATCCTGGCACCCTGCACCTAGGAACTGGATAAGCCCATCAATTTCCAAGGGCCACCCAAGGCAAGCACCATCCGGCTAGAGCCTGCATGCCTCACTCCTGCCCACACACCAACCCCCTGTGCCAGCCCCGAACCCCCTCCCACACCCAAACCACCTCCCAGAGCCTGCACCCCTCCCCTCCCCCAGCCCCAAACCCCTTCCCACACCCAAACCCCTCCCAGAGCCTGCACCCCTCTCCCCTCCCTCCCCAGCCCCAAACCCCTCCCAGAGCCTGCACCTCCTCCCCTCCCCAAACCCCTTCCCACACCCAAACCCCTCCCAGAGCCTGCACCCCTCTCCTCCCAGCCCCAAACCCTCCCCAGCCCCAAACCCCTTCCCACACCCAAACTCCCTCCCAGAGCTTGCACCCCTCACCCCTCCTGCACACCAACCCATTGCCGCAGTCATCCTGGAGCCCCTCCCACACTCTAAATGCCTTGGCTCCACCCCTAGCCCTGTGAGGGGGCCGGGGAGAGCAAGCATGGGGATGGCGTGAGCAGAGGCTCAGAGAAGGGGCAGGGCCTTAGGGGAGCGACAAGAGCGTTTGGGTTTGTGCAAGAGACAACTGGAATGCCGGGTCCTGATTTCAAGCAGCTCCTCAGCTACAGCACGACACAGGCAGCCCTGGAGCCTTGTCCGAGCTACGGCGTCTGGAATTCCCAGAGCTCCGTGAGCTACAGCGCCCAGCATCGCCCAGCCAAGCTATGGTCTGCAACAGGTCTTCAGATGGAAGTCTAAGAGCTGAGTTCCACGGCGCCGGTGATCAGGGGACTCTTTCCCTGCCATGCCAGCATAAAGGGGCCCAAGGAAGGGCAAGGCCATCACTGCAAGCATCTTTTGTAAGTGGGTGGGGGGATGCCCAGAAACGTACCATGCCATACAGGAGATCTAACGCTCTGAGTCGGATCGATTCATCCTTGTCGTCCAGACACTGGAGAATGAGATCCTTGTGGGACTGAACTGACTTAGGATGAGTTTTCAGGATTTTGGACATTGCTAATAAACCCAGGTACTTCACTGTGGGGGGAAAGATAAAATTATTCCAAACTCAGACATACAGCATTGTTTCTTGCAAGCACAGGGGGACTTTCAGATGGGCCAGCTTTCCCACCTAGCCTCCAATCCTGCATTTACTGCTGGAAATCAACTGGCAGAAAGAGCAACATTTACCAGTTAGAGAATGAAAAGAGCAGCCTAACCTCAAGCCCTCCCACGTCAGCCATGTCACAGACAATCAGGGACTGCAAGGAGAGGCAGTAACTGTGGCTCTCCGAGAAGTGTGCACGACCTCCACGTAGGCCAGGTTACATTATTCTGGCCAGCAGTGTCGGTTGGAGTGTTTGCACCTACACACCCTCAAGTAACTGTTCCCCCAGGACTGGAGCTGGAGAGATGCCTGCTGTAATAGCACTGGTGGCTGGTACCATGAAGGAATTAACAGCTGTGCAGAGTAAGAGACTCGAGGTGCATGGTCATAGGAAGACCACGCCAGACTGAAAAGTGCTATGGAGCATCTGGGCTGCCAGGTCAGCTGCACTGCTGGCACCAAGATGGGGACTGGATGAAGTGCAGAGCGCGACCTGAGACGTTAACTGCACGTGCTCAGTGACTGGGTTCTGCCCGAGTGGTGAGAGTACTCCGACAGTGCACACAGAACCACTGCATGGACAAGGGGCCGTTCTCGGAAGGCGAGGAGACATTTATAACTCTCAACAGATGCTTGCAACAGGTTCTTTACTAAAATGATTTTGTCTAGAAGTAACTTATGCCAAGGCATTTCCCAGTTCTAACAGCCTGGTAGTCTTGGATTTTACCATTACTCTATGGAATAACTAGCTTTTCTTGGATGCACTTGCTCACTGGAAGATTTATGAAGAGAAAACCCAGGAAATGGAAAAATCTTTGTTTTAGATTTAGCATCCCATAAGTGGCACTACTATTCATCTACTTAAAAACAGCTAGTTGTACAGATTAGTTGATTTTCACTATTCATAATTATTACATTCCTTAGGCCACATGCACCAATCCACACAATACTGGGCTCTCTACAATACTGAAGTATCTGTTTTCTAGAACTGCTTTTAATGCTACTGCAAGTGAACCCCATCAGACTGGCTACTGAAGCCTTTGGGAAGAAAAGCAACACTTACAGTTCTGATCAGAGTCTTCTATTAGTATTCTTAACTTCTGAACGCAGAGCTGGAAAAAAGTGCAAGTCAGGATTAACACGAGCTTCGAGAAGACTACTGAAACAATTTTTCGTGCTTGAGATTATTCACTACAGTAGGGTGGCTGTGAGACAAGACGAAGCAGTGTTACAGGATCTGTGACCACTGTTAAGACAATATTGTCACCTTAACGGATCACCAGATGAAAGGAACATGGGGAACCACTGACTCTATAAGTGACAACTGATCAGAAGGATTAGCAAAGCCTCCAAAATTGACCTGTTCTTGGGCATCTGGCCTTCACTGCCCCAAACAGCCTTCAGGGAGAGCACGTAACACTGAGATTTCGAGGAAAGGAAGTTTAGGAACCCAAAACATGAACTGGATAAAAGCCAGACAATGAGCAAAACTGTCTAATCAGCAGGCTCCCGTTGCAAACATCTGGAGTTTTGCTTTCCCCCAGTTTTCTGAAGGGGTGTAACATGGCAGAATAAAACCACGAAGAGAAGTGCTGTACCTGAATGCTGGCACTGTGATTGGGCATCCCAGAGGACAGAGATATCAAAACTGAAACACACAAGCACTCAAGTTACGTTTGTTCAGCACAACGAAGTACAAACAAAATAAAACTGAATACACGTCATCTGACTTGGCTCTCTGTGAAGGTGTGCTTGGTGGTCTCGCCCTAGTGCTTTCTGGCTGCCATGCACATAAGCACGATTTGGTGCAACGTCAACACAGCTGTGAAATCTGTTCAAGCAAGGCCCGAGAATAGACTCATGCGATATTGCAGAACAAAGGGAGGCATGAGGGGAGCTCCCAAAGAGCGCTATTTTCAGGGCTTTGCTCTTGCCAGGGGGTTGCCTTAGTCTCTTTTACAGTTTCCATCTAGCAACCCAGATGCTACATAAAAGGTCACTAAGCGACTGCACCACTGGGTTTTTGACTCTGCTTCCCCTGGAAAAATGGGACAGCAGTGACTCCTACTCAAGAGTAACCACATTAAACCCAATTAAGTTAGCAAGAGCCTCAGGGGGTAAGGCAGCTTTCCTGTTGATTACAGTGGGCATCTGTGAGCTCTGGCAGGGTATGACTCCATGGCACACACCCCAGGGAGAAAGCTCCTTCTTACTTAGCCAGTCTGTCACCTGTGAGCATTCAGACATATCTGCAGACTCTAATCACATGAGAGTTTTTAATCTTTATCCCCTGCAGAACCCCCCACATTACTGGGAGAGGGTGTCGCATTGTTTTGTGGCTCCTGCATCAGCAGAACTGTTGGCTGGAGGATCTGTAAGGAACGTATGGGAAGGTGCTGGATAGTAGGGATGTTAAAATGTGGGTAATCGTGTGTAAACATGTAACCGCTAAAAAACTCAGCAGTTACAGTTACACGCACCTGCGGAAGGCTCCCCAGGAGCCAGTGTGTGCAGGGAAGCCAGCTTTTAAGTCGGTTTCCCACAAGAACTGGCTCCCGCTTGCCTCCCCGTGCTGCTGCCTTTGATACAGAAGCAGCAGCATAGGGTGGCAGCCAGCTCCCCCAGGAGCAGGGTGGGAGCCTGCATGTAACCATGAACGCTAACCAGTAAGCCCAGGCTTATCGGTTAATCGTTTACACAGTTATACGCTCACATCCCTACTCAATATAGGTACATAACTTAATACTGTATTTGCTGTGGTTTGTGCATTTGAATTGTGCTTTATTTAAAAGAATTTGAATATTTTATTATTGCTGAACTTTGTTTGCTTTTCATAGAATCATAGAATACTAGGACTGGAAGGGACCTTGAGAGGTCATCAAGTCCAGTCCCTTGCCCTCATGGCAGTACTGTCTAGACCATCCCTGATAGACATTTATCTAACCTACTCTTCAATATCTCCAGAGATGGAGATTCCACAACCTCCCTAGGCAATTTATTCCAGTGTTTAACCACCCTGACAGGTAGGAAGTTTTTCCTAATGTCCAACTTAAACCTCCCTTGCTGCAGTTTTAGCCCATTGCTTCTTGTCCACTCCTCAGAGGCCAGGAAGAACAATTTTTCTCCCTCCTCCTTGTGACACCCTTTTAGATTCCTGAAAACCACTATCATGTCCCCTCTCAATCTTCTCTTTTCCAAACTAAACAAGCCCAATTCTTTCAGTCTTCCTTCATAGGTCATGTTCTCCAGACCTTTCATCATTCTTGTTGCTCTTCTCTGGACCTTCTCCAATTTCTCCACATCTTTCTTGAAATGCGGTGCCCAGAACTGGACACAATATTCCAACTGAGGCCTAATCAGCGCAGAGTAGAGCGGAAGAATGACTTCTCGTGTCTTGCTCACAACACACCTGCTAATGCATCCTAGAATCATGTTGGCTTTTTTTGCAACACCGTCACACTGTTGACTCATATTTAGCTCGTGGTCCACTATGACCCCTAGATCCCTTTCTGCCGTACTCCTTCCTAGACAGTCGCTTCCCATTCTGTATGTGTGAAACTGATTGTTCCTTCCTAAGTGGAGCACTTTGCATTTGTCCTTATTAAACTTCATCCTGTTTACCTCAGACCATTTCTCCAATTTGTCCAGATCATTTTGAATTATGACCCTGTCCTCCAAGGCAGCTGCGACCCCTCCCCGCTTGGTACCGTCTGCAAACTTAATAAGCGTACTCTCTATGCCAGTATCTAAATAGCTGATGAAGATATTGAACAGAACTGATCCCAAAACAGACCCCTGCGGAACCTCACTTGTTATACCTTTCCAGCAGGATTGTGAACCATTAACTATCTTCTGAGAACGGTTATCCAGCCAGTTATACACCAACATTATAGTAGCCCCATCTAAGTTGTATTTACCTAGTTTATTGATAAGATCATGCAAGACCGTATCAAACGCCTTACTAAAGTCTAGGTATACCACATCCACCGCTTCTCCCTTAGCCACAAGACTCGTTATCCTATCTAAGAAAGCTATCAGATTGGTTTGACATGATTTGTTCTTTACAAATCCATGCTGGCTGTCCCTATCACCTTATTATCTTCCAAGTGTTTGCAGATGATTTCCTTAATGACTTGCTCCATTATCTTTCCTGGCACAGAAGTTAAACTGACTGGTCTGTAGTTTTGTGGGTTGTTCTTATTTCCCTTTTTATAGATGGTCACTATATTTGCCCTTTTCCAGTCTTCTGGAATCTCTCCTGACTTCCATGATTTTTCAAAGATGATAGCTAAAGGCTCAGATACCTCCTCTATCAGCTCCTTGAATATTCTAGGATGCATTTCATCAGGCCCTGGTCACCTGCAGACATCTCACTTTTCTAAGTGATTTTTAACTTTTTTTTTTTTTAATTTTATCTTCTAAACCTACCCCCTTCCCACTAGCATTCACTACGTTACACATTCCTTCAGATGTCTCGGTGAAGACCAAAACAAAGAAGTAATTAAGCACCTCTGCTATTTCCAAGTTTCCTGCTACTGTTTCTCCCTCCTCACTGAGCAATGGGCTTACCCAGTCCATCATCTTCTTGCTTCTAATATATTTAGAGATGTCTTGCCTTTAGCAAGTGTGATTTATACTTTGTTATTGTTTATCTCATATATACTGACAACTGAGAATTTCAGTTTCAATTTTATATTATATATCTGACTTAAAGTTCACTATGTGATTTAATTTGGTTACATTAAGCAAATTAAAACTGTATGTAAAAAGGGATTTTATAGTGGACGTTATTTAACTGCTCTGCATAAATCCAACTTGCTCTTTTTGAGATTAGGAGTTTCAACGTTCTCACCTGCTATCACTGTGTTCACACATTCGTACAGAAGAGACATGGCCGAGGTGCTACAAGGAAGAAAGAAATCAAGTATTTCAGATAAACAACAAAAATATCACAGTATGAAGGAGCTCTCAGCAACAACCTGGATCTAGTTAACACCTTTTATTACACAGAATATTACCAACCTTTTCCTCCCTCCTCCATATATTTTTCAACTAGATGAAACAATTCTCATTCTTCAGAGCATTCAACAGCCAGGGTTCATTGAATGCAATTACATTTCCGGGGTGTGGGCTGGGAAACAGCTAATGTCTCAATCCACATTACCCACACCTGCGATAGCCAAAAGGTTTTACTTGACACCATTTCTCCTCTGGGAAACAAGGAAGCAACAGCACCATCATTTGAGTGGTGAGAGGAAAGTTAAAAACTCAAGATCACAGCATCAAGGGCAGACCACTGACCCAAACTCAGGTTAGAATAGGGATGTAAAATCCTGTTTAACTGATTAACCAATCAAACAGGGAACAGGCCAGGCTGGAGTGCCCTCCCCCCACCATGGCAGGCAGGGGCTGCTCCAGCCTGGTCCTGTCTGTGGCAGGCCCAGGTGTGTTGCAGACAGGCTGCTCTGGTTGTCTGGAGCAACGGTGTTGCTTACCGGTTAATCAGCTAACCGGTTAACCTTTCAGATGCCTAGCTAGGGACTGAACAAAGATAGGGAAAGATCAAATTAAGACCACCAATGAATGGGAAACATAGGGCAGATAGAAAGTCTGGAAATTTCTCTCTTCCAGGAACACTGAATGCTGCTCAAGCAACTGATCCTTTCAGAAATTTACCAGACTCACCTCGACTAGAGAAAAATCAGTTTCTAAGAGGCATTTTCCTGAAATGTCTCTACTTGGGTCCCCACCTAAAACTTCTGCCGGCTCTCACTAACATGAGTACAGCATGCTCTCTCCAGCATAGGGACTCAAAGGCACTTTACACAGCTGGTGACCTCGTTTACACATGGCCAAAATTCAGGCCCATCCATGAAGTGACGTGCTGAGTCAGTGCTGTGACAGTGGTAGGAATAGAACCCAAGGCATGGTCCAGGGAGGTAATGAACTACCAGTAATGCCTGATGTAGCAGTTGCAAACAATGCTACACAGATGACAGGAGCTACAAATCCAGTATACCCAGGTCCAGGGTAAGAATTCCAACACAAGAGCTAGGGGTCACCAATGAAGTAAATAGGCAGCAGGTTTTAAACAAAAAGGCAGTATGTCTTCATGAAACGCAGTCAACCTGTGGAACTCCTTGCCAGAGGATGTTGTGAAGTCCAAGGCCAGGCCTACACTATGCAAGAAAGTCGACTTAAGATATGCAATTCCAGTTATAAGAATGGTGTAGCTGGAGACGACATTTCTTAGATCGAATTTCTGTGTCATCCCTATTGTGGGAGGTAGATGGGAGAAACTTTCCTTACTCCTTGTGACCCTGTGGAATACCGGGATCAATGGGGGCACCATCTGACAAGAGCCGCTAAATCGAACCCCAGAAAATCGATCTCTCGGTAAGTGTAGACCTGGCCAAAGACTATAACAGGGTTAAAAACAGCTAGATATATTCATGGAGGTTAGGTCCATCAAGGACTATTAGCCAGGATGGGAAGGGATGGTGTCCTGAGACTGTTTGTCAGAAGCTGGGAATGGGTGACGGGATGGATGATTTGATTGATGACTACCTGCTCTATTCATTCCCTCTAGGAAACCTGGTATTGGCCATTGTTGCAAGACAGGACTCTGGGCTAGATGGAGCTTTGGTCTGATCCCGTCTGGCTGTTCTTATGTACATCTGATTGTCTATGCTGTTAGTAGGTGGTGGGCCATTTCTTGGCTATGCATTAGATGATCCTGAACCAGGAACATGACAACTAATGTGATGGAAACCAACTAGATTTCAGGTTAAAGTCCTCAGAAATATAATTAAATGAATAACTATTTCAGGAACAAGAGGAGGAGGAGGAAAGGCGGGGGGGGGGGAGGAGAAGATATACATACTGTCCATCTCGCTGCTTTTCGTGAAGTAGTACTAAATTTGTATTTTTGCCAGTGCAGCAATGACCTGAACGCTCTTTGGGTATTTGGATGCAAACCCGCTGGCTGTTCGAGAGAGAGATGGGTTACAGCAGACACTTGTTGTTGCTTAGCCTACACTTAGTAACAAACGAGCTTCTCTTCTAGCAGCACGAACAGTGGAAACGGAGGTCATACTAACCACCCGCAAGGCAATGTTTGCAGGTCAAGTAGCTACCGAGAGAAATATTTGAATTTCAACATTTTGGGTCTGACTGGTCTTGAAACTTAACTTGCATTAACTGACTGACAATTGACTCCATTTCACTTTGTGTGAATGCCCACATGTCTGTTTACACAAGGGCTCAATCGAAATTTCTGGAGCAGGGGTGTCCATAGTAAATGGCTGCAAGAGGAATTTCATGTAAATGCATTCCACATCACCTAGGAAATTTGGACGAGTAAATAGGACCATGGTGCGCATGGACTGACATCAAACCCCTCGGTGACAAAGTCTATTTGAGGAAGACACTGACAGCACAAAGCAACTGCAGCCTCCTTTCTAGGTGGTCTCGGAAGGGCCGCCTAACAGAAGCCACAATTTAAACTGGCACAATTGAAAGAGCAGGCAAAACAGGCCAAGCAATGGACCATTTTAAACCATCTCTGTGGCCAGTGGCCTCCTACGGAGCTCTCAGAAAACTAAAGCTCATTTTGCAGAATGCCTGAGGGAGGTGAGGGGCAGTAATGTGACCCGACTTCCCTCCTGCACCCTCCAGAGGGGGGAGGGGAGGAAAATCTTTCTGGGACTCTGCATCCATTATAGACCTAACAGGTGCAGGATGCACTTTCCAGCCCCATTAGGGTGCAATCTAGATCTGTGAATAATGTTCCGAAGCATCTGACCAGTCCCTGGGACCAGCTACACTGTGAGCTTCCAGTGACATTGTTCATAATCCATAACCCTTTGGCAGTTAACTGTCTTGTTAAATTCAAAATTAAGCTTCCCCACGGAACAATCTCAACGAACGTTACATGGATGGACAAAAAGTGGTTTGTTCAGGCACCGCCCCCTCCACTATTATACAACAGACCATCCATATGTTTGATGAAGAATTGGCTCACTTGCAGCTCACCTCCCCATTCTCCTCAGCATAAACAAGCAATCCCACCACGACTACTGAGAATCTTAAAGGAAGAGATCCCCCTTTTTCTCCTAAAACCAGGGTTCCCAATCACAGAAATGCAGGACTGGAAGGGACCTGAAGGTCATCTAGTTCAGTCCCTGGAGCCAAAGCAGGACTAAGTATTATTTAGACCATCTATGACAGATGTTCTTAAAAAACTCTAGTGATGAAGATGCCACAACCTCTCTAGGCAATCTGTTCCAAACCTTAACTTCCCTTTCAGTTACAAAGTATTCCCAATGTCTAATCTAAAATCTCCCATGCTGCATTTTAAGAACATTAGATCTTGTCCTGCCCTCAAGTGAATATGGACAACAGTTTTTTCACCCTCCTCTTTATCCAAACCTTTTATGTACTTGACGATTGATCATGTCCCCTCAGTCTTCTTTTCTCCAGAAAAAAACAAACCCAGTTTTTTCACTCTTACCTCGTAGGCCATGATTTTCTAGACCTTTAATCATTTTGTTGCTCTCTTTTGGACTTTTCCCAATTTTTGTCCAAACTTACACATCTTTTGAGGCTCAGTGCCTGGGGACTGGACTACACAGCCTGTCTTAGGTCTCTTCCAATTGACAGTCACATATTCACAGAGCTTTACAGGGGCTATTTTATACTAGGGCTGCTCCAACAACAATTTAACTTTTGATGTCCAGAGCCAAAATGTCCAGATGCAACAACCCAAAGCCGACTCCAGTCACACTAACACAAACAATGCTGAAGAATTAAGGAGATGAAACAAGAAGTTTTTCAGACTTACCTATGTATGAGATTAGTGAGCGGCTCAATCAATTTCTTTCCCAGCCTAGGTTCTAATGGAGTAAGAGCACCAAACTATTTGGAAAGAAAGGGAGGAAAGGAAATTCTTTTAGCTAGCTAGCTTTCAGCAGGGTAAAACAGTACTATCACCATTTCTGTGTCACAACACAACAAAATTTAAAGATGTTTTGTCTCCTGTTGGTTACGTTCCCACCCATTCTAACAGATGTCTGTTTCTCTTCCTTGTCATTTGGATTTACTAACAATTATGCCTCTAAGTGATAGCTTTATTTTCGCACCCAAGGTGCTGTTAATGAGCATGCCAGCCCCTGCAAAAGTGCTAACACAGAAGAACTGGAATACTTGCCAACTTTATAATTTTAATGAGGACCCAATTATTGGTTGAAGACGTCATCAACTTAAAAAAGAGTGGAGCAAGAGACAGGTAGTTCTTGGGATTACGTCTGGCCAGCTCACAGATAACATTTACTGCCGCAGACTGTACACCTGGGAAACAGAAGTGGGAGAAAGGGGGATCCCATCAACAATTCCACTGTAGCTTGATTGTCATACTCAAAACAAACCGAACGAGAGCTGCTAAAGATCAGAGCAGAACAGGGCTGGAATTATTTTTTATCCTCAAATCCAAAATTATTCCATGGAAGAAATTATATTCCAGTATTTTAAATGGGACCTGCAATGATTAAGAAACTGCACTTGTGCCTTTTTTGGTTGCTGTACGATATAAAAGAGCCTGAAAGTTTTTCTTCCTCCTCTGTTTTCTGCTTTAGGAGGTACCAGTAATGTTAGCTCTGGGCTTCCCCATTTCTGTTAGAGGATTTGTTCAAGGCGTGGGGAAGTTCAAGAAGCATGCATTAGGCATTTAAGTTAAATAGATGTTATATATGACACAGAACTGTAAACGGTGACTAAAAATCTTTTTGTTTGTTCCAACTCCCACAGGCTTGGCTCTTGATTACAGCCTTCGCCGTTTAGACAGAATCTGATTTCCTAATGGGAAACTCAGGCAAGCAATGTTTTGAAGAGCTTTTCATGGGTTATGCATCATAAAACCCCCAAAAAAGCACAAGCACAACTCCCTCCCCCCCCCCCTTTTTGCAGGTAACCTTCTGACAGAGTAATTCTTGCTAGCATCTATCACTGGAAGGCAGGTCTTGTCTTACCCAATCAGATCAGTCCAGTTAATCTAATTTTTTTTAATTACCTTCTTGCATTTTAAACACAAGTCAACTGACAGTCATAGGCTTGAACCCCAGGTGGAATTCTCAAAATCAATTGACAGCACCCTAAATAAATACTGGGCACACTATCTGGCTATAGAAATGGGGGTATTTATGTCCAGCAACTGTAAGAATTCTCTGTTGCAGCTTCCTAGCTATGACACATTCCCCAAGAATTTAGTCTCAGTATTTTACCTTCTGTCATGTAGTACTAACATGAAAGCGCTGCAATACAAGCGGATTCAAGAGGCTGTTTAGGCTCCAAAATCACTTTTTAAAAAAACATGGAAGAGATTCCTGCCACATTAGGTGAAATATTTAAAATGTTTTGCTCACATCCAGTTATTACAAACCCATCACTGCAGCTTTCTGTGAAGGCATGAGAAGCAAAAAACTGAAGTTGACTACTGTATTTTCAAGTAGCCACGCTAAGTGAAATGTACAATGAGTGGTTTGACATAATTATGATTTAATCCATTCATTCAGCCTAGTAACAAGTCTTTTTAAACCAAAAAAGTGTTGTTCATCTGCTCACATCCCCTGAAGCATTCAGCTGCCTGCCAATAGATACAGTAATAACTTAAGAACATGTAACCAGTTACCTTCCTTTGCCTCCCATGAATCAACCACCACTAAAAATTCATGTCTTCACTGAGGTCCCGTTCTGCAATAGAAGTAGTTTATTAAAATTCACTAACCAGGATCTGGATCTTCCAGTTTCTCTTTAAGGCGAGGGAACGCAGGACGGAGGGACTCGGGGTACTTCAAAAACACTTTGTACATGATTAACACTGCCTTCTTCCTGATATAAGGCTTTGTGTGAGACATCTGTTAGTGAAACAACTGGAGTCAGACTCTTCGCATGCTCACATTCCCAAGAGGTCTCTTTCAAGATACCACTTTTAGTCAATGCCTCCACCGCAACACCTACAAACATGGATTCTGTGGGGCAGCCTTTCCACCATGCAGCTGTTTTTAGTGCACTCACCAGTGTAAGATAAAAAGCAAAACATTAGCCGTGCAAGTGAAAACAAATAGTCAAAGCATTCCCCGTGGTCTGGCCAGGGATGCGAGATTTACAAGAGACCAGAGTTCAAGGATCAACCACAAGGCTCCTACTCTGAATGTGTCTTATACAGCCTGCTCCCGAGGGCCTGCCAATCACCTGTTCTTAGAGTCACTGCATTCAACCACTCCTATCGGTCAAGCTACCATGTAGCCTCCAACAGCCATCTTCAAGACAGAAACTTCCAGTCTCAAGTACAGATAGTCCCCGACTTGTGAATGAGTTATGTACCAAACACTTGGTCGTAACTCGATCTGTTCGTAAGTCGGACTCCATTCATTTAAATGTGACCGTGCTGTTCGTAACTCGGGGACCGGCTGTAATGCGCTTAATGGGAGGTTGGTCGTAAGTACAAACAGTCATAGGTCGACGCGTTCGTAACTCGGGGACCACCTGTACTGCCAACATGGGCAGATGTGATATGAGGCAATCAGGCTAATACAGGCAGAGTGTGAGGCAAAGAAACAGTGTCTCAAACTGCCCTGCTCACTATTAAATAGGGCCTTCACCTTTAGACTAGCAATCACACTGACGTATTAATACTTCTCTCCATTATCAGACCCTGTCTGAAGGGTCTGGGCCCTAATGCTACTGACCAGATGCGTACAGTGGGACTAACATCAGAAAGGGGTACGCATCAGAAAAGTGGAAAGAGAACAGATTTTATACCGGAAACATCACCTGCAAAATACAGCCACTCCCCGACTTATGAACACACCGACTTACGACCATCCGTATTTACGACCAACCTCCCATTAACCCCATTATAATATTTTCAAGTTGAGAACCATGTACGTCAAGTTTTTCGAACAGCGCGGGCAGCGCGTTTAAGGGTATTTCCAACTTACAACCAAATCGAGTTACGTCCAGGTGTTCGGAACGTAACCCGTTCGTAAGTCAGGGACTGCCTGTACTCAGGCTTTAAGGTCAGAAGAGACCATCACAATCACCTAGTCCAGAGTGGGGAACCTTTTTTGAGATGGGGACCACACCCAAATAAAAATTAGTTGGGGTCATAAGAATGGCCATACTGGGTAAGACCAAAGGTCCATCTAGCCTAGTATCCTGTCTTCCAAAAGTGGCCAATGCCAGATGCCCCAGAGGGAGGGATCACAACAGATAATCCTCACGTGATCCCTCCCGTCATACATTTCCAGACAAATAAGAAGGAAAAAAGATCCTCACTGATGTGGCCCCCGAGAAGCAGAGGGAAAAAAAAAAGACATTCACCTCACCCATGCAACTCGGAGCACCAGATTTCCCATTGTACTCCAGCCCCCTGTAGGGGTCCCCTCAAATCTCCCCTCCTCCCCAGCCCCCGGCCAGGCCCAGATTCTTTTTTCTTGGGGACAGGGGCTAGTACATTTTGTGTTCTTCCCTCCCCAGCTGTGGAGTAGGGCCAAAAATGAGGGAGTCAGTGTGCGGGAAGGACTGGGGAACAGGAATGGGGTATGGGAGGGAGGGCGCAGGAGTGGGCTGGGGGTGGAGGTGTGGGAGGGAGCACAGGGCGTTTACTTGGCCCAGCCCTTAGGGGGGAACTGGTGGCTCCATGCCACCCAGCACGTGCAGGTATTGCCCCAGATTCTCAGCCAATGGGAGAGGCGGGGAGAAAGCCTGCAGTCCCCTAAGATGCGGTTCCCCCCAGCCGGGGGAAGTGGGGATGGGAGCATGAAAAGCTGCTTCCTCCCCACATCAGGCACTTTTGCTCCAACTTCCTGCTGCTTTCCCAGTTGGGGGGCCTCATGGGTCCGATCAAGGGAAGCCTACTTGTTCTTGGTAGTTTGTGACGGCACTTGTACAAGTTTCTAAAATGAACTCTGAGTGCACAGTTTGCCAACTTTGAGACAGGAACAGCCGAACAGATTATACGAGTTAGGAGCTGTAAAGCTCCCAAGATACAAGAACTGATAACAACCAATTATCAGTTTTCAGACATAGCACTTGTAAAATTTACAACAAACAGTATGCTTTTAATAGTCTAAATACAGTCTAGACAGTCATAGAAAAAAGGTTTGCTCACTTCTTTTTTTAAAATCAACTTACCAGAGTCATGATGTCATTTGCCAAGTCTCTGGCAAGATCTGGAGTAACAAAACAGGACAAACCAGTCAGTGCTACTCCAGTATCATACTGGTTAGGGCTACTCAGATCCTAGAAGAATAAAAACAGGGTTAAAAACTGATTTATTCAAAGAAAGCTCAGGGTAAAAGACAACCATCTCATACTTGAATGAAAAAAACTGCCCTGTTTCAAAGGAGAGCAGTTTCCTTTCTATGGAATATTAGTTCTGACGTGGTTTGGGAGGATTTACTGTATTTGATTTTGAGAAAATTGCCCACTTCATTAGTCTCATCCTCTCCAATATGATGCCACTACTTTAATACATGCAATAATCGATATAGCTATAGAATATTGGGAGCATAACAGCTGATAGTATCACAACACACACACACGATATTTCAGAAGCTACATATGCATCTAGAAACATGGACATTTTTTCACTTATTTAATCCTGACTGAAATCCTAACTACAAAAAATCAGTGGGTGTTTTGTCACTGACTTCAGTGGGGTCAATACCTGGTTGGGAGTCCCAGATACAGTTCAAACTTTGCGGAAGTTTGTGTAATTTACATTTCATGTTAGTACCTGATGGCAGGTGGAGGAAAAAGATTAGGCTAGCAATAATTTGAAATCAGACTTTGGAATGAAAGTGAAACCTCTTATCGTTCACTTTGGTTTTAATGCTTTGGGCCAGGTGATGGTCCCCTCTTCTCAATACATTAGTTGCTAAGTCAAGGGAGCATAGAAGAGCCTAAACAAAGCCATTTTAGTACAAAAACATTCATAAAAAGAATGCAACAGCCTTGTACTAAACAAGATTCAGAAAATACCTATATTGCAGATTCTCCTTAAAGAGCTGAACATAGTTACAAAATAAAGGACTTCTCCGTCAGACCTGAACATAGTTAAATAAAAGAAACACACTGGCTCTTGAGGTTACAGATTGAACAGTCCCATTCTGCTGACTTTCTCTGAAGCAAGCAAGAACCATGTTCAGCCATTTATAACAAATCTAAGCACAGGCTGGTATCTGATGGAAGAGCTGTCCCAGTATTTAGGGCACAGATTAAAAGGGCATTTATTTTAAAGATCGAAAGTCTGCACCCCTTCCCATTGAAGCTAACACCTTACCTTTCTAATCTGATTGGTAGTCAGCATAATTACATCAGTCCCTTCGTGAAAACACTGAGAGGCAGCTAGGTAACCAATTCTCTGCACAGTTAAGAAAAACAGAAAGCGAGTCATTTACAAGTGATTATTTTCCCCAGAATCTGCAAAAGGCTAACTGAATACGCTGTCAGCAGAATCTGAACATTGCACAATTGAACAGGGAGAATATGTTGCCTAGTTACAGTGCACTATTGGTTCTATGTGCTTAGTCCTTTCACACACTGCTTGTGTGTACTTTATCCAGTAACTTCGCGGCTGAACTTCCCCATCTAATGAGTCTAATTAAGCTACTCCGTCAGGGTTTTAAAGCCACCCCTCCAATTGGCACGGTCTCCTCTGTCCATCTCGGTACTGAAGCCAACGCCTCAAGGAGCCTGAGCTCTCTTCTGCCAACTGCTGAGGGCCTCCAGAGAACTGGACTGCACTTCTGCTGCCCACGTGTCAGGTGGAGTGAGGACTTCGCTCTCTGGGGCTGTCAACTCAGCACCAATTCCCCAGCACTGAATTTACTGTAGAAGAAAGTTGCCTGGTGGCCTAGCAGCAGCAGTTACATGGCCAATTCAGTTCAGACCCTCCCGCATCACTCTGGCTTGAATGGCAGTGCTCTTTTGGAGAGGGGGCCTACTTTCCTGACTCCTGAGCAAGAGGCCCCAAAGCTTCATCCAGCCCTCCTTGGCCAGACAGTGGCCCTTCCCAGTGTGGCACACTCACTCATGAAAAAACATTCCAAAACATTTAATGAATGAACACACCAACTGATAAGCAGGGCTAAGTAACCCAAACAGGAGGCAAGACTAGAGATGTCTCAAACAAGCATACACCCAGCTTGTCTGGTTGAAGAAAGTAATGCTGATGTTTTATGTCCTGTTGGTCTGGCATAAGATGACTTCATTGTATACTGAATGATCCAGCTGATGAGGGATGTGTTGGCTAGAAAACGCAATTTTAAAGGTAACTTACTTTGAACGTAAACTTCGATGCGCTCATTACTTCAATAATATTGAATGCAGCCCAACTGATGTCATAGCCCAGCATCTGTAACTGTTAGAAAAAGAGCCAAAGAACCACACTTCAAAATACAAGCCAATACAGAATCAGGACATTTGTAACAATAGGGCTACTGTTACAAGCTGATGATGTGCAATAATAAAACTACAGAATACATGTTCTCAACAGCTGAAGTCACACGACTACTTAATTTTATCTCCCCCTTCCCCCGGAATAGAAAGGCTTCAAGTAAAAGTCCCTTTTAATTAAGCAAGTTTCCAATGAGAGTGATTTCAGGTATTAAATCTATGTACATCACATATTTAAAATGTCTCTCTCCTGCTGCTGCATGAAAGGCCCATGTAAAGAGAGAAATTGATTGACTAAAGAAACAAGTAGCAAATCTACTATGTACAGGGGTCATGAAAACAATTAAGAAAATCTCTAACCTTTCAGATGCAAGTAGCATTAAGAATACTGTAGCACCCACAGGAAATATTCTCCAAAAAGGAGTGATTATTTTTAGTTGGTGTCTCAACCACTTTCAGAAAATATCATGCTTAAGTCATTTGACATAAGTAAAGCTAACAAAGCACAGTTTGCACAGTTCGCTGGCAGTTAAGAGAATAAAATAAAAGGTTCTGTAACATTATAACCTAGCAAGGCACTTACATATGTAAGTTTGCAAACAGCATTTGCTTTCACTGCAATGTTATCCTGCTTGAGCTCCTGTTTGATCTCATCAATGCACTGGGAGATGTACTTTGCCTGAGGGAAGAGACAGTTATTTTCATAGTTAGTTACGTGAATTATTCTTCAGCCTGATGACTGCATATCGGGGCCCAACCTGACCCTTTGTGTGTTCATTACTCATTTGTCTCTCACATTTTAATAACCTTCTCTTGATAAGCATTCAACTCTTGGAAATCTAGTAGGCAGGATACATTAGGCGGTTAACTATGTCACAGTCAAAGGAGAAATCTAGCATCAGGATTCTACTTTCACCATTTGTAGATCATACTCATTACTGCCTCACTGGGGTGTTAGGACTTAATTGTTTATTATGTGCCAAGAGAACTTAGGATGCCAGACACTACAGAAAGAACAGTATTAGGTTCGTTGATAAAAAATAACTGTAGGCTACTCTTAATTATATTTCCTTAATAAACCCCCTCATCCCAGGGGTTGGCAACCTTTGGCATGCGACCCATCAGGGTAATCCACTGGCGAGCCCAGAGACATTTTGGTTATACTGATCACTCACAGGCATGGTCCCCCTGCAGCTCCCAGTGGCTGTGGTTCACCCTGCCCTACACTTTGAAGATGCAATTTTCAAATCCTCCACCATACCCCTTAATTATGCATGTTACAACCACAGCTGAAAACTAGACAGGACTATCTTTGAAGGCCTTCAATGCTACTGCTTGGACATGAGAAGGGGTCACTATTGAGGAACTTAAGGCATTTGTTTCTCAGTCCCTCCCTTCCCCCCCCAAAGAATTTCCCAATTAAGCTAAAAAAGCCACCAGGTCCAGAGGGAGCCAGAGCGGGGAGTCCTCTGTGTGTTTATACATTCAGCACCACAAACACATCACCTGCATTCCCCGTTATTCCTACCAAAAGGCCACGGGACAAGAGTCTTAAGAGGTGAATCTGGAGCAACTGTGACCTTCACTTTTAGTCATCGGATTTCTACCATTTAAACAGCAGTATCTGTATTACTGCCTAAGGGCACCTAAAGGAGGAAAAAGCCTTCCCTTAAAAAAACCACATACATATTGGGGTATTTACAATCCCAAGTAAAATAACTGTTAGAGGAATCTGAATTATCCCGTATTAATACCCAACTGCTCCCTACCCACTGTTACTTCCTTCAGCAAGTGACATCTAAGAAAGGTTGGATATGGAAATCCATTGGTCTCCTGCCATTCCTTAATATTGCTCCTCTTTATAGTGGAATTACTGCATAATCTGGACTGTTCTTTGGTCTTTTTTTAGAGTGCTAGAATCAGATTCATGCTTGAAGTCATGGGATTTAGTCACCAGATAGTGACATGGGGGGAGTCTGTATTATCTTTAATAAAATGGCATATCCAGACAAGAAAAAGGCATTTGTGATGCAAAATCAAACCATGAAGTGATCCTAGTTAGGGAAAGTGGTAACTGCACACTAATTTAGGGGCTTTACTTTCCAAAGTAACACCATTATGGTGACAGTTCACACAGTTAAAGGCACAGCAACATTTTACCTTGGAAACTTTTGTCAAGATCCAAGATTGCTAAACAGATCCATATAGGAGCAGTTTTGCTGGCTCACTGCCTTCAAAAGTGTTACAAAAGCACAAGTTACAAGAAAGAAAAATAGACGTTGATCATTTCTGATTCTAGTTGGTTCAGCTACCCCTCAATTTTGTAGCCATTGGGTAGTACAGTGAGACGTCTGGAGGGGAATGAAAAATGACTGCTATCCCCCTTCCAATACACAAGCCATTAGAGAAAAAAGATTTAATTTCAAGAAACTGCTCCATACTTTTTAAATCAAATCATGCAAGACAAATGCTTCAGTAGCATATGTTTGTTATTTAGTAATTTAATTTTGCTATTATTTCTCATTCCATCAAAACAAAGATTAAAATAAAAATAACAAAAGGGACAATCTTGACTTACAGAATGATGAATTAAGGCTGGAACTTGTAACTATGTTTACAGAATTTTACAAGGGACGATACACTCAAAATTGATTTACCTCAAAAGTGAATTAAACATTTTTATTTTAAATGCCCACTATTTAGCTTTGACTTTCTAATTGCCACTTCCCCCCATGGCGTTTGGAACCCCAAACCTGCAGCACTTTTACAATTAAGCACATTAAAACAAAGGTGAAAGCGGTTTCATTGTCCAAACAAATGCAAAACAGATGACAATATAAATAATTAAAGAGATCATTTAAAATTCTTTCACTCTATCAAAAATGTTAGTATCAACAGTACTGAAATTTTGGTTATAATAGGATTTAAATTGTCAGTTTGCCTTTACGGTGAACCATGAAGCAAAAAAAGTTTACCAGCCATTTACAAATTAAACAAAACCCTCATGCTTTATTTCCCATTAAAGATAAAAATATCAGGTCTTCACTTTTCGACCTCTGCTGGAAGACTATGATCAGATCTTTAGAGTCCCAGAACAGTGATGTCACCTGATGCTGAAATAAAGTGATTCTGACAAAATAAGATACAATGCACAAATCTGAATTAAGCAAAAGTTGAAAAAAGTTTTACTACATTTAAAATTCCAAATGTTGCACAATTCAAAAAACAAGCCAGACTACAGTTTGCAGCATGTAAGGACTGTTACTGCTTAGCAAGAGGAACCCCACAAAATGCCGTCAAGCACATTTAAAAAAAAGGAGAATTTTAATGTTTCTTTTGTCAGCCCAAAATTTTTCTTATAGTATTGCATGGAACATTCCATCTTCCTATTAATAACTGCTCCAAATTTGGTGACTAAATTTAATTATGCAAGACAGAAGGATTAGCCCTGCTTTAAAGCACAAATCTCAACCTTTAATGTCTTAGACTGTGAGTCTAGTCTGCCTTCATACATTGTGTTTTGAGTATCCTAATAATTGCTTTGTAAATAGTTTTGAAATATCCACAGTATGGAAGCCTACATAGAAAGCCCAAATTCTATCCCATTCAGACAGACTAGAGAGAAACCATAATTTAAGGGTTTAAACTACATTTTTTATATTTATAAATAAGCACTTGATAGCTGCTGACTGATTCTCTTATACAATGTGCAACTGAACTCTTAAGCAATCCATTGTACCTAGCATTAAATATTTCATGTTCATGTAGCAGTGTGCTGAAACAGGAGTCACAGAATCCTTCCCATGCATATCTGGTTCCTGTAACTTGGCAAGCAACATCAGTGCTGGTTGCAATACCAGGACTCTAATGCAGATGCTTATTCCACAGCGCAAGAAAACAGACACCACCTCTCCAAGCTCTTTATGGATATTAGGGACGTAAAATCCCACGTATTTGGTTAACTGGTTAAACACATTGTTTAACAAAAAGTTACCTAATTAAGGCAGGGGAGGGAGGCGCTGGAGTGTCCGGCAACTGAAGAAACCCCCCACCTCAGGGAGGGGCTGCTCCAATCACCAGTACAGGTGACGTTTACCGGTTAACCGGTCCAACAGCCACATCCCAAATGGATATTAAATTAAGCCTGAACACCCTGTGAGAATGTCAATATCCCCCACGCCATCAATAAAATGAAAGGAGCTGAAAGATTAAATAGCTTGTATGGGCCTTTGATCTGTCTTAACAAGAGAAAGGAACGCGGGCAGTAAAAGCCAAAACGTGGCTGACAAGAACAAAATCCTGAGTCCCAAGCTACCTCCCGCTTCTATAGAATTAAAAATTGAAAATGAAGATTTCTACCGCCACTTAATATTTGTAAAGATGGTGACACCACAGAAATGTATGAAAGTGAGCACAGAATGTTGCCATTTGTACAATCGTTGCCCTCCCAGATTAGCAATCAAGAGAGTTTTTGCACATTTGGATTGGCTTGGTTGAACCTTTAACAGATTAGCTGTTGAAAAACCAAACCATTTTGGGAGTACAGTGGAACCTCAGAAATATGATCAGAGTTACAAACTGACCAGTCAACCACACACCTTATTTGAAGCTACAACAGGGGTGGGCAATAATTTTTGACTGTGGGCCACTTCAGAAATTTCTGAAGTGGCCCCAGCCACCCCACAAGGAGCAGGGCCTCAGGCAGAAGGGGCGGAGCCGGGACACTTCCTGCTGAAGGCTATAAGTATGCATGCTCTGCTAATCAGCTGGGTGGGCAACAGAGAAACAGTTGGCAGGCAGGATCTAGCCCCTGGGCCTGATTTTGCCCACCCCCTGAAATAAAGAACATAAGAACGGTCGTACTGGGTCAGACCAAAGGTCCATCTAGCCCAGTAGCCTGTCTGCCGACTGTGGCCAGCACCAGGTACCCCAGAGAGGGTGGACCGAAGACAATGATCAAGCGATTTGTCTCCTGCCATCCATCTCCAGCCTCTGACAAACAGAGGCCAGGGACACCATTTCTATCCCCTGGCTAATAGCCTTTTATGGACCTAACCTCCATAAAATTATCTAGCTTCTCTTTAAACTCGGTTATAGTCCTAGCCTTCACAGCCTCCTCTGGCAAGGAGTTCCACAGGTTGACTACACGCTGTGTGAAGAAGAACTTTCTTTTATTAGTTTTAAACCTGCTACCCATTAATTTCATTTGGTGTCCTCTAGTTCTTCTATTATGGGAACTAATGAATAACTTTTCTTTATCCGCCCTCTCCACACCACTCATGATTTTATATACCTCTATCATATCCCCCTCAGTCTCCTCTTTTCTAAACTGAAAAGTCCCAGTCGCTTTAACCTCTCTTCATATGGGACCCGTTCCAAACCCCTAATCGTTTAGTTGCCCTTTTCTGAACCCTTTCCAAGGCCAAAATATCTTTTTGAGGTGAGAGACCACATCTGTACACAGTATTCAAGATGCGGGCGTACCATAGTTTTATACAGGGGCAGTAAGATATTCTGTGTCTTATTTTCTATCCCTTTCTTAATAATTCCTAGCATCCTATTTGCCTTTTTGACCGCTGCACACTGTGTGGAAGTTTTCAGAGAACTATCCACGATAACTCCAAGATCTCTTTCCTGATTTGTCGTAGCCAAATTAGCCCCCATCATACTGCAATCGTATAGTTGGGGTTATTTTTCCCGATGTGCATTACTTTACACTTATCCACATTAAATTTCATTTGCCATTTTGTTGCCCAATCGCTCAGTTTGGTGAGATCTTTTTGGAGTCCCTCACAGTCTGCTTTCTGTCTTGACTATCCTAAACAGTTTGGTATCATCCGCAAACTTTACCACCTCACTGCTTACCCCTTTCTCCAGATCATTTATGAATAAGTTGAAAAGGGTGGGGTTTTTAGGTTGAGGGGGATATTAAAACAAACCTGTGGAATCTTACCATTTGATTTAGGGGTTTACTGTTTGAATGCCCAAGTTACCTGTGAAAACACAAGTCACGTCTCTGCTTCGTGGTTACAGATTCCATTCTTGTGAAATTGTGTGCTAGTGTCCTTCTTCCACAATCCATATCTAATACAGGGTGTCCCCGCTACACGTTGGTTCTGCACTAGCGTTGCTGACACTTGTGAGAATTGTTGCATTTTAAGTCCTCCCATTCCCCGTTCTTCCGTTGCATAAAAAAAAAAGACCAATTGCGCAAACGGAAGTCAGCTGCGGGAAAAAAAATTGGTTTTATGTCCTTTCACTATACCTCCACGTTTTTTGAATGTATCTTGGACGTATAGCTGGGACACCCTGTACTGAAAGCCTGGAGTGAAACAAGGACAAGGTAAGGTAATATATTTACAGTAAAAGCTCAGTTCTCTGGCATGTTGGGGGAGTGCCAGTTAATTGAATATTCTGGTTAACAGAGCTATTCTTTACCAATAGAATACCAACAACAACAAAATGAATACCATATAAAATAGTACACAGGAACTCACCAATCCAGGACTAGTCCTGCACTGCAGAGGGGTTGGTTTCTTGACGCATATGGGTGCATACAGGTGAAGTTTTCTATCCAGCAGGTGTTCTCATGACACCACATTTCACTATGGGCTGTGCCTGGCATACACCTAGATCACTAACACTCCACTTACTACCAACACTAGATTGAACTTCCTTTAATCTTTCATTGAGGATTCAGAAGACATTTCAGGATCCTGCAGCACCTCAGGGTCGTCATTATTGATGTAGAAGATGTCAGAGATGGGGCTGAATCCAATGACCATATGACACCCTGGTTTCAGTTTGCTTACTTGTCTTCTACCTCTTTTGCGTACAAGTAGACTGCAGAATATACAATTGCATAATGCGCTGGGCAGTGTACTAGTCCCAGTTACTAGAATGAAGATTTGTATTGGGAGATAACAAGTGCCAGTTATTGGAGCACCAGATAACAGATCTTTTACTGTAATTGCCATTAATAACCTCAAGCAACTCAAGTCATTTTACCTCTGATCTGAAGTCTCTCAGAGTTCTAGAGGTGTCTACTAATGATCCATTAATATCAGGGCTATTATATTTTAGTGCTCATTTAAGCTTTTATTCTTCTATTAAGAAGCAAACAGAGGTCATGTCAGGAAAAGTCAAGCTGCAAGATGTTTGCCAGAAGGTGAATTTGAAAAGAAATACCAGTTCATCTTATTACTCCGAGTACCAGATAAATCCCACTCTTTCTGGCAGCCATGTATCACTCAAATTAGTACACAAACAGTAAGCAAAGAAACTGATCAATGCATTTAGCTTTGTCCATTTGCTGATAGCTTTTTTAAAAATGATTACACATGTCCATTGTAACCAAAGTGCTGGAACAGGAAACCCTTTCAGTAGCACATTCAAAGGGAAAACTGCCAGCTAGCGATACAGACTTTCCCGAATCCTCACAGGGTATGACCATACAGCAAAGAAACTCTCCCGGGCAACTCAGGCTCCTGGGGCATGTGCTCAGGGACTGTGTCATTGCTGTAGGCTTCTGGGCTCAGACGGGAGCTTGAGCACTGGGTTCTAGAGCCGCAGGTTTTTCTTTGCTGTGCAGACATACACTCACTGGTTAAGCACAAGAGTAGAGGTCAACACAAAGGTATTTCATTTGGCCTACAACCTAAGCCATCGTTCATTACACACATCCACAAGGGAGAGACAGCTCCCATACTGTCCACAGGAGAAGGACTCTACCACATGAATTCTACCAGAATACTCGATGCAGTACAACCTTTGTGTTCAGACAAGCCCCAAGTGTACACATTGTGGGGTATGTGGCACTCAACAGCAGCATTAGATAAGGGAACAATGACAGAGCACAAGCCATTTGAGAACCATCTTCCATTTCACTTAATCTAAAACTAGGGATGTTAAGTTGCGAGTAACTGACTAATCGAATAGTCGATGCATTTTGCATGGGCTATTAGATTAGTCAATAGAACGACTCCACCTTTGAAGTGTAGCAACAGCCCCGCAGTATTTCAAAGCGGCAGTGCTGCATGGAGCCCGGGGTCAGCGGGGGAGTCCTCAGCTGATCCCAGGCTCCATGTGGCGCTGCCACTTTAAAACACCACATGCAGCCTGGGGACACCCCAGCTGACTGTGGGCTGCACATCACGTTTCAAAGTGGCAGCGCTGTGGGGAGCCCGGGGTTTGGCTCCAGGCAGCGCTGCCATTTTGAAGTATACCCTACTCCCGCCCCTGCCCCCTTTGCTGCCTCTTTCTGATAGAGACAGCAAGGGTGGGGGAAGCAACTAGTCGATTAGCCTGTCAACTATCCGATAAGCATTTGCTAATGGGATAGTCGACTAGTCCTTCACATCCCTATCTAAAACTACTTTGGAGTTTGAGATTACTTGTTCCTTATGTGAATTTTTACAGCCCATTTGCACAGTCTCCCGTAGATCTCTAGTGGGTGCCCCATTAGATTAACAGGATTCAATAAGATTCCTTTGAAGAAAAAACTCCAATACAAGAAGAATACAAGAAACAAAAGACCCTATAAGCAGAAAGCTTTAGGGGATCAGTGGGTATTAACTTTGTGTGAATCTCACTGGAAATGAATGAGGAACACAGCAAAAAGCACTGATCTGGTTAGTTTTCCATTACATCTATCTATCCCAGAATACTGTCCAACCCACACTTGTTACCATATTGAAGGGGACAGTGTTTGAATGGAAGGCGGGAGGGGGGGACAGACCATGTAGGAGTGCACCCCTGTTCTCAGGCTCAAAGCATGTTTGGCCTCTAAAGCATCACATGTTAAGTTCTAGAGTATTTTGCAAGAGAATGGTAACGCCCAGATCCTCCCAAGAAGAGTATTCAGTGGTCAGGAGAGCACAGGGAGTCAGGACTCCAGTGTTCTATTTCCAGCTCTACTACTGACTCACTGACATCCTGTGCTAATCACTTCTCTACAGCAGTATCCCCATCTGTTAAACAGAGTTAATACTTACCCTGCCAGGGATTTAGAGGCTCAGGGTGCCTCCCAGCCCAGGCAGGCAGTCACAGGCTAGTGCTGTTTGAGCTACTGCACAGATCGTGGTGGGAATACAGCAGGCACTGGCTAGCTGCCTGAGTACAAGCCTAGCCGACCCCCAGCACTGGTACTTGGGCAGCTAGCCTGTAGTGCAATGACCATATTGCTCACTTTCAGCACACCAGCTCACACAGATCTAGTGCATGTCTGCCTGCTTGAGGCATGAGGAATACTTCCAGCCTCAGTTCCCTCTAAGCTGTCCAGCAGCCTATCAAGGGCCATGCACCCCCACACTCCCAGAGCCCTCACACCCACACACCAAACCATTCAGCCCCCACACATCACCTCCATATTGGCATGCCTCACAATTCATTCTGCACATGCATGGGAAAAATTTAGAGGGAAAACTGCTGCCAGCTGCAGCGTGTTGGATTTGTGGGAAGCAATTTGGAGAGTCCAGGATCAAAGGCGCTGTACGTTAAGTGCAGCTAGGTGCTTTTCAGAAAGGAGTGTGCAGAGCTAATTTAAAGCACTTTATTTTTGAGTCCACTAATTCCAGGTACAGATTAGCTCTACCAGAGAAGGCAAACACACTGCACTCAAATGTCATTCACAGCTTCAGTGTTTAAATTCGGGTTCTGGTTCCATAAAAGCCTCTTTTTAAGTGATCAACTCATGCTAGTCCAGCAGCTCATAATTCTGGTGAGTTCAACTGAAACACCCGTAAGTCATGATATTTGTGTATCTTGCCTGGTAGCTGCCTGCCCCTAAGTAAGACAGGGACAAAGACTAAACATTGGTCTACACTACACAGCTTTCAGCAACATAGCTGTGTTGCTAGAACTCGCTGTTTGTCTGCACTTTTGCTGACAAAATATTTCCTCTTCCTATGAGCATGTTAGAGACAGGAGAGCACTCCTACCCACAATGCACTGTTTACATTGCCACTTGCTGCAGCAAAATTGTGTCTTGGGGCACGGGAACAGGGGGGATTTTCAGCACCTGTGAAAGACAAAAGTTATGTTGCTCAATTGGCAGTATAGACAAAACCTATATAATTCAAATAGACCTTTCAGTCTGAGTCAGCTAAGAACCCAAGGAGCCACAAATGGCAAGCCCTAACCGAATCTTCTCCATGTCTTAGCAAATGATCACTGAAAATCCAGCAAGAAGTGGACAACTGCAGTGAGAAACTGGAGGGTACAGACAGAATTACACAGAGAAAAGGAGACTTCAAATCAAGTGAAAGATAAAAACACTTATGACCCTTTGGCCTGGCTAGAATCCCAGGAGGAACGCTTCCCAGGCAAAACACTGCTGCAATCAACCATGGTGACTGAAAACCATGTGAGAAAACAGAAGGGGCAGGGGGAGGTGGGAGACAGCAATAACATTTTCATGACAATAACGCTAAAGTTCAAATGGATGCAGATGTACACAGTAATTACTTACAGCTAGAGATAGAGCATGAAGTCATAACAATCCCCTCTTTCTACACACACCGACCACAGCAGATATGGTAAACATTAGGGATGGAAGAGAGTAGTTGATTAGTCGACTACTCACATTTCCTCACCCCTTGCTGCCTCTGGTGGGAGGAGCTGGTGCTGGGGAGAGACCGCTTAAAGGCTGGTTCCCCCCTCATCGGCACCATTCCCGCGGTGCCACTTGGTCCTCGTTCCCCCAACCCCCGTTCCACGCTGCAGCTCCTATCTGCAGAGGATCCCAGCTCCCCACTAGGACCCCCCGCAGACAGGGGCTGCTGGACCTGGTGCAAGCCAGGACTGAACAAGCCTGGCGCCCGGCTCAGTGCTGGGTCCAGGAGCTACCCCCCACTGCAGCTCTGCAGTTTAAATGCAGTAGGAGCTGGGCTGTCCGCACGCCTGGCTCTTACTACATTTAAACCGCAGAGCCGCAGGAGGGGTAGCTCCTTCTGAGCACCTTCCCACCTCTTAACACCCTTTGTAAGCATTTCCACACTTATAAAGATGCACAAACACTCACTGAAGAAACTCACTGAAGAAACATCTACATATTTTGTTGGTCTATAAAGTGCTGCCAGACTATTTGTTGTTTTTTCAGTTTGTCTAAATTCTGTGCATCTCAAGAACTCCTCTGGAAAGTGCAAATATTTTAAATGAACGCAGAAAAATGAACCTGACCATACTGGAGAGAAAAAGATGGGATGGACAAATCCCTTCAAAACAGTTTTTTGTAAGAAACCAAAGCACAAACTCAGACATTCATTCCTGCAATGTTTCATCTTCCCATAAGTCACACTTTTCTTGTAAGATCACACTTCACCCTGGCAAGAGTGAAGCATCTGAAGAGTAGGTGAATTTTTTTAGCTGATTAACATTTATTGAAAGGGCTAATTTAACAGTTCTATCCCAAGAGGATGTGCTTCTTTACATTTAAGTGTCTATCCTCATTTGCTTAAAACTTAGTATTTCAGAGGAGCTGCAAAGGACACTAATATTTGCATAAATCACTATGGCAACTTACACAAAATTTAATGCATTAATGCTACCTCTGTCAGTAATTTTAAGTACAGAGGACAAGCAACCATGCAAAATATCAAAAAGATGCTAAACTACCATGCCCTTACTGCTGCTACGTTGGAGCAAAGCATCACTGACAGAGAAAGGTCTGAAGTCAAGGCTCTAGTACAGCTGTGGCCAACCCGAGGCTCGTAAGCCGCATGCGGCTCTTCCCCCTTTCCTCTCCCCCCGCGGCTTGCAAGCTGCCCCCAAAAACAGCCCTCTCCTCCTGGCTCCCTGTGCTGACCTGGGCAGGGGAGCCGTCTGGCGCCGCCATGAAAGATGCAGAATTAAAGATGGCGGTGGGCAGCAGGAGCCTCCTGTGGCCAAAAAGCCTCAAAACATGTTTAAAAGCATTTTCTTAAAGGGGCAGAGCGACGGAGGCTCCTTTTAAAGGGCCAAAAAGGTCTGTCTTCCTCCCCCCCCCCCCGCCCCGACAACTTTGCCCCAGCTCTTCACGCTAGATCCACTGCTATCTTGGCTCTTTGCCCAGAATGGGTTGGCCACCCCTGCTCTAGTATCTACCAATTCTTCAGACCTCAATTCCACTGGTTCTGCCACCATTGATTTATCTCAGAGGTTACCCTGCTACCCATCACTGTGGCACCAAAGTGCCCTCCATATAAGATCATCTGGCTCCTCTCTCTTTTCAGAGTGAAAAACTGTTTGGCATAGGATAGGGTTGGGGTTTTTTGGGGGGGAGGGGGGAAGACAGTGAATGCTGGTTAATGTTGTGAACCTGGTATCAAGTGAGACAGTCTCTCAAATCAGTGGCTCCCACACCGTACCAGAGAGTGCCAAGAGCTGGAGAGGAAGAAATAAGTAGGAAGATGAGGGAAAAGAACTGTCATCTACAAAAGCCCATTCATGCTTCATCTGCTTTTATTTAAACATTCTAAGGTTTTTTGGGGGAGAAGAGGGGGGCTATAGAACTTGTAGAAACTTGTCAAAGTTAAAGTGAGCTCACTGTCATGAGGATTTCCAAAAAGCCTCTAACAATGGCAACCAAGAAGTCACCAACATCTGCTCTATTTGAAAGCCTAAGGAATATTATTTGGATACTATGCGTTTGAGAGGATCAGAGGTAGCGGTGGGGTTGGGGGTGGGGGGGGAGAAAGAGGCAGAGCCAGTATGCTTTTAAGACTCCCCCTGCTTGTAAATGTGTAACTACTGAAAATTTCCTCGGTTATACCTTTACCCAAATAAATGCATTTTAACATTCCCACTGGTAACAGAAACCGATAAGTTGATGCTTATCAGTTAACTGGTTAAACTCTTACATCTCTACTCTAAACCTCTTAAAATGCTGGACATGAAGAAAATTTGCTCCAGTTGCCTTCAAGAAAGAAGATGACAGCATGTTTCATTAAGATCTGTTTATGACTCAAAAGTTTATATCAAACTATTCGCCAACCACAGAGATGCACGCAGGAACTTCGAGCAAGTTTTGGTGGTGACAGAACATAAAAGTGGTGGAATTATGGAACAGCATCCGTTTTTAGCCTGGCATCAAGCTGCCAACGTGAACCAATGCAAAACAAGCAAAATCAATGAAACCTTAGAGTCTACGTCCAGCTTTGCAAGGGCTTCCTAAAAATACCCCACTTCTGTTATTATACAGGAGAAAAATATATGATTATTGTTGCATCTGCTGCAGTGGGTCTTAGTTGCTATCAAAATTCATCTTTAGGATCTCAGAGAAATATTTGTTCCCTACAGTATGTTTTAATATTCTGCATAATACAATGTTCTTGCAGTACTGAGGAATTATATAAGTGAGCAATATTTGAAATGGAAAGATCAGCCTCTGCCATTTTATCCTGCAGTCTCAGGGCTGGTCTACACCGAAAAATTCTCACCCCTGTGCGACATAGTTAAGCTTACCTATCCCCCAGCATGGGCAATACAAAGTTAATGGAAGAATTCTTCCATCAGCCTAGCAACTGCCTCTCAGGGAGGCAGGGTACCTACAAGGACCAAAGAACCTCTTCGGTCACTGTAGGGTCTAAACTGAAACTCTAGAACTGTGCTCTTCAGTACGTTGTGGAGACAGTTTCATTCTACCTTCTCTCTCAAATAGAGCACAGTTCTGAATTAGAGAACTTAAGACGTGTCTTCCTGAAAGGCAGCTGCACTAAAAACTGGAAGGATGTCATCTGTGCTGTACTGCGTACTTCGTGGTCTCTGTTAAGCCGATATTTGCATAACTGGTTACATTTAACTTTACAATACAAGTATAGCATAGAATGTTTCAACTGTCACTCAGGATTGCACCAGAACCCTGGAAATGGAACGGGTCCCATATGAAGATTAAAAAGACTTGGACTATTCGGCTTAGAAAAGAGAAGACTAAGGCGGGATAGAGGTCTATAAAATCATGACTGGTGTGGAAAAAATGAATAAGGAAAAGTTATTTACTTATTCCCACAATATAAGAACTATGGGTCACCAAAATAAATTAATAGGCAGCAGGTTTAAAACAAACAAAAGGAAGTTTTTCTTCATTCAGCACAGTCAACCTGTGGAACTCCTTGCCAGAGTATGTGGTGAAGACTAGGACTTTAACAGGGTTCAAAAAAGAGCTAGATAGATTCACAGAGGTTAGGTCCATCAATGACTATTAGCCAGGATGGGTAGGAATGGTGTCCCTACCTCTGTTTCTTTGGAAATGGGTGACAGGGGAAGGATCACGTGAGAATTACCTGTTGTGTTCCCTCCCTCTGTCTGGGGCATCTGGTATTGGCCACTGTTGGCAGACAGGACACTAGGCTAGATGGACCTTTGTTCTGAGCAAGTATGGCCGTTCTTATGATCACAATTCCTGGTGCACAGGAAGTAAAGCTAAGTTTTATGAATTGTGATTTATTTCACCTACAAACTGATGTTCAGTAGTGCTTTTTTTGTTTTTTGAAGATACAATTACAGCGTCACAGCTAGCGTGACAGTTTCTGTACTGTTAATCAATGACTCTTACATGTTGCTTTAAAAAAGAGCAAGTTTCACCATAACATTATAGAACCTCAAACGCAGCAAAAGTACTATTTACAAATAGATTAAGTAGTAACTGTAGCTGGTGTGGTAAAGTCATCAGTGAAGACTATCCCAATTAAAAGGGGGTTTGTCTGTTCATGTTTTTAACACTAATAACTACACAAATGAATCTCTATCATTTGGCCATATCTCTCACAACTCTGTCAATATGCTGTGGAAAACTGCAGTCCTCACACAGCACTCACATACATGCAACGCCTCCTCCCCACTGGGGAGGCTTCGATGTGAGCACTGCACTATAAAGCTTATTTAAGCCTTCTACTGCAGAGCCCGCAGCAGGTAACCACCAAGATTTTCAGCAGTTAGAGTTATCTTTTCAACCAACTTTTTACATCCCTATTGCTTAATAGTGTGACGGCCTAGTGAGAATCCTATTTTTGTTAGATCCATCCCAAATGGCTAATAAATACAAAGTGCAATCCAGCAGGCACTATTCATACTGTAGACCAGGGGTCTCAACGCAATTTATCTTCGGGCCAGTGCTAGTCCTCAAATCCTCCTCGCAGGCCAGTGGGGGCACACGCACCACTCCAGGGCAAGAGGGGTCCCTGCATGCTCCCTCCCACCCCACATGCTCGTCTCCCCTGCTGCATGTCCCCTGGCCCCCACCTGCTGCCCTCTAGCCATTTAACACCCCCTCCCCCCGGGTGCTACCACCAGCAGCACAGCGGGGCTAGAGCAGTTTCCAGCTGATGGCTCCATGCACGCCCTTGGATGATTCGGGGTAGCTGCTCTGGGCCCTGTGCTTTGGGAAGGCCCCGTGGCAGCTGTCCCAACCATCCTATGGATGGGACAGTCCCCCCCATACTCAGCTTAGGCCACGGGGCCCAGGAAGACTGAGGCCGACAGCAGGGGTTGGGCCCTCCGCACTCACTGCAGTGGCAGGAGTTGCAGAGAAGCAGAGCATCGCAGCAGCCTGCTCTGCCCCCATCTCCAGGCCACGCCACTCAGGGAGGAGGTTTGTGGGAAGAGGTGCAATGGGGGAGGCGGAGCACGGTCAGGAGGAGGTGGAGCAGAGCTGGGGCTGGGCTTGGGGGGGAAGGGTAAGGACATGGACACAAACACTCCCAGGCCACAGGAGCTCATATGCCTGCAGCAGAACAAAAGGGGCAGACTAACTGCTAGGGCCACAGATGGCCTGCAGGCCGTAAGTTTGAGACCGCTGCTATAGACAAAAATAAAAGGCTGATTAGTTTCCAGCAACTCTCTGCATCTGTAGGGTTACTTGCTCTCCAATATATACTGTAATAGAAGATGCATTCTTAAAAATCAGGGGCTACATAAAGCGAGATTATAACACACAACACATGTATTACCTTTGAAAACAGGTGTCTGATTCTGCAGTCAGGCTATAAATGGCCTAATTTACACAAGAACTGCCTTTTTGATTCCCAGGTGACATTTCAATCTAAGTGAAAAGTTCATTAGAACTATTTTATCTAAGATATCTCACTTGTAAACTAGAGGCTGCCTGAAAGAAAAGTCAAGAGTTTACAGACACTTATGTTTTCCCAACACAAGATTTGAGACAATTAGGTAGGTGATTAGTTTATTTCCCACTTAAGGAGGCTGATTAGGAAGCTTCCAAACTGCTACACACCTGTGCAACTGGCAAAACAAAATATCTGTAGAATACTAATAGTTCAGGTGAGAACACGCTAGGCCAAAGAATTCTGAACAATTCGAGGATCAATATGAAAAGCAATACACAAATAGTGATGTACGCGTCCTAGTGGATAGATGTACGCGTGATGTACACAAATAGTGATGTACGCGTCCTAGGCTGCAGGATTGGGGAAAGCCACATTTAACAGCTTGTGTAGGCTGTGCTTATTACAACACCAGGGATTTCGTGCAGCTCTACACTCTCTATCCCCACAATCTCTTTTTGGTTGTGCTACAAACCCAGCAGGGGCTTCCTACATCCCCCCATTTTCTCCCAAAATCCTTAGGGCTGGTGCACATAGGAGGCTCTGATCTATATGGGAAAATGGAGACATATTTGTACTCCTCTCCCTCACCCACAGGCCACATTTTATCCAATGCCTAATTAAAAAGATATTTCTATCTTCCAAGTCTGTCAGCTAATTTTTAATACTATTTAGTGACATTTCAGCTCCCCACTATATTCTACAGCTGCTGTAGAATTTTAAATGTTTGCATGGATGCTATAAGGCTGAGAGCGTGTTTACTGGGGATTTAATAGTGTAGTCCAGGGGTGGCCAACCCATTTAACAAAGAGAGCCAAAACAGCGGCGGAAAAAATGCAAAGAGCCGCACCAGAATTGTCAAGGAAAAAAATGTGCAAAGCCCCCCAGAACAGAATTGTCGAGCAAAAACAAAAAAAGGCTGACAGGCACCATTTTTTAAAACCCCGCATCTCCAACACAGTAAGCACAGGGAAGCACAGGGTTCAATTAATCCAATTTCTCCAAGCTTAAAGAAAAGATGGAAAACTAGGGAAACAGCTATAAGATTGTAGAGTACTATCCAAAAGAAAGGGTTGGAAGTAAGAATTTAAACGTGTAGTCAAGTACATGATTAATCGATAAGCCCAGACTTACTGGTTAATCCTGTCGACTACACACATACTTCCCCCACTCCCCCTTCAGCATGGTGGGGGAGCTGGTGCCTGTGAGGAGCCAGCTTTTAAGGAGCCACAATCACCTGATCCCACAGAGCTACCAGCCCCACTCCCATGCTGCTGCCTCTGATAGAGAGGTAGCGGAGAGGGCAGAGAGGCCCGGGGCTCACTGTGGACAGCCGGGATGTTAAACTGCGGGTAACTGACTAATCGAATAGTCGATGCTACACTTCCAAGGCAAAAGTGCCACACAGAGCCTGGGATCAGCTGGGGACTCCTCACTGACCCTGGGCTCCATGTGGTGCTGCCGTTTTGAAACGCTGCCATGGGTGTCCACAGTCAAGCTCTTCACAGCACTTCACTGCCGCTTTGAAGTACCCCATCCTTTTTTTCCCCGCCCCCTTGCTGCCTCTTTCTGATAGAGGCAGCAAGGAGGTGGGGGGTGACTAGTCGACTAGACCTTCCCATCCCTAGTGACAGCGGCTGCTCCATGGGATGCCGACACAGCCTCTGTCTGCAGGAACTCAGGCCCCCTGAGGACAGAGGCTGCTGCCATCTTGCGTTGCTGCCTCTGATACAGAGGCAGCAGCATGAGGTGTCAGGGGGCTCCCTGGGAGTGGAGCCGGGAGTGCACTGCCTGCCAGCCCTTCCCCCAGGAGCTACTGAATAGTCGCGTAACTGCTAAAATTTGATGCGGTTACACAATTATTCAATTACACACACTCTAACATCCCTAGATGGAAACCCAATCTTTTAGAACTTTGAGACTCAACTGAAGCAATACAGTCTGTGATCTAGAGAGAAATTCTTATACAGGAACAGACAGAATTATCACCATAACACTCAGGTGCTCCAGTCATATACCAGGACCTCACTGCGCTATGCACTGCACAAATACAGAACAAAGCTGGTCCTTCCTCCAAAGCATTAATAACTTAAGTATAAAAATATGGACAGAGGGGGTGTGTCTAGACTACAGGGTTTTGTCGACAAAAGTGGACTTTTGTCGACAAAACTATACTTGCGTCTACACAGCCGCTGAGTTCTGTCGACATAACGAAAGAATCCTCTGAACTGTCATTCATGCTTAAATTTGACACTTTACACCTAGGTCTTAACAGGGACACTAATTATCTTACCCATTACAAAGATAGCTTCCCCAATTATCACCTCTGAATATCATTAGCTCACAGACATTTACTTCCCCCCCTCATCCCCCTTCTGTTCTGAAATTTGATTTGTCCTTTTCACGTGTTCATTTTTTTGATTGTATCCTTTGGTATATATGGTCATGCCAATTTTCTTCCACTATTTGATCTGAGGAAGTGGGTCTGACCCACGAAAGCTCATCACCTAATAAACCATCTTGTTAGTCTTTAAAGTGCTACATAGTCCTGTTTTTTGTTTCATCTTTTAAGTTAGCTTTGCTAGATTATACTGAGGCCTAAATTCAGATACATATCAATATACTGATTGGTAATACAAGTCTGTAAATGAACCTAGTCAAGAAGTTTAAGATACATCATTGAAATACAGGTAAGTCTCCCAGCGCTTTCCACTTGACTGTATGGCAATTGATTTAGTGATCAGTAAACCTCAGAGACAATTCTTAAGTCTTAGTTGTTACCCCCTTCCCTCCGCGGACTGGCTGGCTGCATTAGCCCATCAGGGGGAGGGCGGGTGTCTGAGCTCCTGGACCCAATGTGAGCTGGAATTGAGCCGTGCTGCTGGCCAGCTTGCTAAAAAGTTTATTGGCAAGGAGCGGTTAATCAGTTAATCAACTATACTATCACATCCCTACTGTATACCTGCCTTCTACGAGAGTGTGGCAGGCTGCTGGCTTAGGTCGGTCACTTTATATATATATGAGCAGGGCTCGCCAAGCGGTGGCGAGCCTTGCTCGCCAGCCACGTGGTTCTGCGCGCTGCGCATGCGCAGATCGCATGGCGCTGGCTGTGCCGACTCGTAATCTACTCACCATGGGTGAGTAGATTACATGATTTGTCGAGCCCTGTATATGAGTATCATAAGCTTTAATGGGCTCAGATGAGCTTGAGTGGAGGAAAAAGGGGAGACCCTCAATTTATAACAGAGAAAGAGTGGAGAAAGAAAAGGGTCATCAGAATTATAACAGAAAAAGAAAAGAGGGGGAAAAAATGTACCTGTCAATAGTAGTGCAGGTGCTAATGAGGCTAATTGAGTGGGCTGGAAATGTCTCACACTTTGCTTTTGATTGTCAGTGACATGTTAAATGTAAGGAAGACAGGGATTTCAACAACTTCCACCCCACCCACCTCAGGCTGGACTAGTCCACACAAGAGATCCACTTCCTTGACAGCACTGTACAATTCAATGATGGCCACATTACCACCTCTCCCCTTATACCAGAAACCTACAGACAGTTACACTTACCTACACGCCTCTAGCTTCAATACAGAACAAATCACATGATCAACTGTTTACAGTCAGGCCCTAAAATATAACCAGATTTGCTGGCGCCCGCCGGCCGGGGCATTTACGTGCGCCCGCCGAAACATCTGGGCTGGCCCCGCCCCTGGCGCGCAGCACATGCGTGGTGCCTGCCCCGGGCGCAGGGCGCATGGGCAGCCACCACCCCCGGGCGCACGGCGCATGCGTGGCCCCACCCCCGGAAGCGCGGTGCGTGAACGGCCCTGCCCCCGGACACCCGGCACGTGAGCGGCCCCACCCCTGGGCGCCTGGCAGCCACGAAAGGTTGGGGACCACTGAGCTACGGGATCTCTATCCAGCATTCTTCAAACTGAAATACCCCCCTGGGGAAGTGAAACACATCCACTTGAGTGCACAGGCATCAGCTTCTTCAAGATAGGCCCGACGAGGAAAACAGAACACCACTGCATCACCTAAAACCCCCAACTTAAACCCCTCCAGCACTTCGTTAACAATCCACAACCTGTCCTGGAAAACGATCCCTCACTCTCACAAGCCTTAGGAGCTAAGTTTCCCCTAAGGTGTTTGCTCCTCAGCTCAGTGGCTGCTTAGCTGCTCCAGGGTGGGTCTGTGTGGCGGTTGGCTGACCCGCCCCCGGAGCATCTGGGTAGCCACTGCACAGCACTGGCCCTTCCACAGGGCTGGAGCTGCAGCCAGGGTGGGCTATGTGGCAGGTGGGGCTACTCCAGAGCCTCATGGCAGGTGGCCGTTGCTCCGGAGGCTGGGCCATGGTGTGGCATGGGGGTGCTAGGGAGCTGCTGTGGCAGGAGTTAGGTTGCCATTCATCTGCCATCAACACCGGCAGGTGCTGCTTGTGCAGCATTATGCAGTGTGCTGTTTGTGCAGCCATTTTGCACTCCAGTGGCACAAAGGCACCCTGAAGACAGTGATCTTACTTCCCTACACGGGCCTTCCCCCCAGTGGAGGTAGGGGACTCCCTATCTTGCTTAGAGCTGATGGAATGACTCTGTGGTGCCCCCTTCCCCCCAAAGCTCCTGGGACAGAGGCATTTTGGAGGAAAACTAGAGCAGTGCTGCACTGTGCTTATTCTTGGCTTCCTATGACTTCTCTGCAACTGTGGGCAGGGCAGACTTAGAGCAGCTTTGAGGCTAATCTAACATACACCAGCAGCTGGACTTGTTTCTGGCAAGATGGAAAATACAGCAGGCACAAAGGGGGCTCAGATACATCTTTCCCCATTCCTGCACTGGGGTCATGCCTTGGTAGCCTAATACAAGTTGAGAGATGCTGTAGCTCAGACTTTTCTGCAGGATCTCACACTTCTGCTATTGCTAGCAAACCTGTCAAAGTCCTTTTGGCATTCTGAACACCTACTAATCATAGACGTATACGATTGGAAGGGAGCTCATCTAGTCCAGCTGGGCGAGGGTCTGGGAGAGGGCTATAAATAGAGGAAGTTGGCTACTGAAAATTTTGAATATGTTTTCTTTTTTTTTTTTTACTTCAAATTAAACATCTAAAGTCGTGCAACTTGTTCATTATTCCTTGTTTTAGTGTTCTTTCTTCAATAATATTTATATGTATTTGCTAATAATTTGGGTGCAACGGCAGCACACATCCAAACAAGCGCACATGACCTCAATATTGGTGCGCAAGACAAAACTCACTCCACTCATGGATGGAAAATCTTAGAGGGACCCCCTGCTTGGCAGACAGGCCAATCCTCCCCTTCAGACAATCCCCTAACCTGAAGCAAATTCTCACCAACAACCACACATCACACCTCCAACACACTCACCCAGGAACCTACCCCCGCAATAAGCCCTACTGCCAACTCTGTCCACACCTCTACACAAGTGATACCATAACAGGACCTAACCGCATAAGCCACAAACATCTGAGGCTCATATACCTGCACATCCGCTAACGTGATCTATACCATCAAGTGCCAGCGATGTCCCTCTGCCATGGATATTGGCCAAACTGGACAGTCTCTATGACCAAGATGAAATGGACACAAGTTGAATATCAGAAATGGTAACACACAGAAACCTGAAGGAGCACATTTTAACCTACCTGGGCACTCATGAATGGATTTAAAAGCAGACATTCTTCCATGAAGAAATTGTCAGAAACCAACTACAGAGAGAGACTGCGGAACTGGCCTTCATATGCAAATTTGACACTCTCTCTCATGACTTGAACTAAGACATGAACTGGATGGGCTGTTCTATTCAACACCTAAATGACATCAAAAGCTAAGTATGGGACACTTACAGCCTACTCAATTAGCCTCATTAGCACCAGCACTACAATTGACAGGTTTTTTCCTCCCCTTCCCTTCTTTTTCTATTATAAATTGGGAGGTTCCCCCTTTTTTTCTCCACTCATCTGAGAAAGTGGGTTTTGCCCATGAAAGCTTTTATTTTTATTTTGAGAGAGAGAGAGAGAGAGAGAGAGAGCACACTCTCTAAGGTGCTCTAGGACTACTCTTTGTGGTTTTATAATGGGCCATCTAATTAACATCTTCGTTAAGCCCAAGGGAAACTGTGAAATTTGCATATAAAGGTTGATTAAAAATGTAAACACAAACACTGTAGAAAGACACCAAGCAGAACTAGAAAAATTGGCACACCAGAAAAATCCATGCTTACTACTGAAGAGAAACCAACATGTAAACCAGTGATTCCCAACCTTTTCCCCATGGAGGAACCCCTAAAATAATTTTTCATATCCCGAGGAACCCCTACCTATGAAAACGTTTGTTTGGCCAGAAAAAGTTGACAGCGGGGAGCGCAATTCAATTACTGCTAAATTAGTGTCAAGAAAACGTATTTGTAAAGAGCTGCGGGGAAAATGTATTTGTAAAGAGAGGTAGGTGTGTGTGTGTGAGAGAGAGAGAGAGAAATCATAGAATACTAGGACTGGTAGGGACCTTGAGAGGTCATCGAGTCCAGTCCCCTGCCCTCATGGCAGGACCTATATATATACACACACATGCCGATTTTCAGGTCTCTCCTCCAGGTTAGTCTTCTCTCCTGAGCCTCCGGTCTCTCGCTCCATCTGTCTGTCTGTCTGTCTGTCTCTCTCTCTCTCCCTCCTCCTCCTCCTCCTCCTCCCCCCAGCTCTCCTCCACCTCCTGCCTCGCTCTGTCTCTTTCTCTTCTCCCCTCCTGCACCTCACTCTCCCTTTCTCTTCTCCTCCTCCTCCTGCCTCTCTCTCCCCTGCGTCTCTCCCCGCCCCTCTTCCCCTCCCACCGTGGCACTAGGCTGAGTGCTGGCCGCTCAGCTGGGCCACCGCAAGGAAGGGGGGGCGGGGCAGTGACGTACACAGCCAGGGGGTGGGGCCGTGTACGTCACCGCCCCACCCCTTCTTCCGCTCCTGCCATGGCACTCGGTTGAGTGCTGCGCACTCAGCCGGGCCGCAGCACTCAGCCGAGCGCCACGGCGGGAGGGGAAGCGGGGGGCGGGGCGGTGACGTACACAGGCCCACCCCCTGGCCATGTACGTCACCGCCCCGTCCCCTTCCCCTCCCACCGTGGCATTCAGCTGAGTGCTGGACCACTCAGCTGGGCGGCGGCGGGGGAGGAAGCGGCGGCAAGCGGCGTTTAGTCCGCGCTCCCAGGCGGTGCTGCATGGGGAGCATGGACCCCAAACGGCCGCTTGCTGCCGCTTGCTCCCCCGCCGCCGCCCAGCTGAGCAGCACAGCACTCAGCCAAGCGCCACAGCAGGAGGCAAGAGCGCCCCCCAGAGGCGAGTCTGTAACACTACAGCAGCGTTACACACACTCAGACATTGGGCTACTATATATATGATGTCAGCTTACATTGTAAGACTTTTTATTTATTTATTTATTCCACGATTTCTCGCTGAATCCTTGACGATAGTCTGCGGAACCCCAGGGTTGGGAACCCCAGGGTCCACGGAACCCTGGTTGGGAAACACTGATGTAAACTATCATTGTGCTCAAGAAAAGTAATTTAAGAAAGTGAGATTGGCAACTACTTCTCTCAGATATCCCAATTTCTCACTGGCAACAGGTTGCTCATTCTGCTAGTGAGTTAGCCATGAAATCCAGAACAAACCCTTTCCAGTTCAGGCAACGGATGTAAAGGTAAAAGTTAGTTTTGCTTTTTTCTTCTTTGTCTTTAGGAAGAAGAAATGACTAAAAGGGTGTGATGAATTTTCAATTATTACAACTATCTTGTTTTTGTGGGAAGGCTAGGGATGACTAAGGAATTAACAGACTATAGTAGTTACCAAGCAAGGCAAACCTGATTGAATTAAAGAAAAAAAAAGAATCACACTCTAAAGCTCTGAATGCTTCTTTAACTCAGAAGCATAACAAAGACCTCACAAGAACAAGAAGAAGTCCAGTGGCACCTTATAGACTAACAGATTTATTGGAGCATAAACTTTCGTGGGCAAAGACCCACTTCGTCAGATGCATCTAACGAATCTGTTAGCACCTATAATCTGAGCATCTATAAATCTGTTAGTCTGAATCTGCAAGAACGAGAAGTCCTGTGGCATTTTATAGACTAACACGGCTACCTACCCCTCTAATACTAAAGACCTCACACTCCCTCTGCAAGCTTCCAATTAAGGCTTGGGAAAGCTGACAAGTCACCTCTCTGGGCCCATCAAAGAGCCCTCTACAAATGAGGGATGACTTGCCTGATATTATAGAAGTGAAAAAAAAAAAATGTTAAAGGCTTTTTACTAAATCGTCTCCAGAGTCAATTGTGAGGCTATCAGAAAAATCAAACCAACTGTGCCCCAAATGAGCAACAATTTGTGGATGGATTTTTAAGAAAAGCCATTTTACATATCAGAATTTTCTGGGTGAATGGGTGCTTAGCAATATACAAATAAACCTTTTGTTAGGGGTATAGAAAAGATCATTTCCAAAAGAGTAATTAATATTGTTCTAGTATCATAATTAAGAGAGAGCATCATACATACACTGGGCTCCACATCCCTAGAACATGCAGTTCCGGGAGCTAAGGAGTTAACACTCCCCTTCCCCCCATGCTACAGACTCTGCCTCCTGCTCAGGAGTAAGGATGTTAAACTGCGGTTACCTAACTGATCGTGTAGTCAATACAATTTGTATCAATTACACGACTAGTCGATAAGGACCGCTATGCAGAGCCACAGGGAGGGTAGCTCTAGGAGCTGGCTCGAGCCGGGACTGAGCAGTGCTGCGGCTCTGCGTTTTAAACACTGGAAGAGCCGCTGGGCTCTTACTAGAGGGCGACTTGTAGCGGGGACACCCTGGTATATCTTGGTTCCGTACTAGCGCTGCTGACGCTTGTGGGAACTGTTCCGTTGTACGTCCTCCCATTCCCTGCTCTTCTGTCACGCAAGCAAAAAAGACCAATTCTTGCAAATGGAAGTCAGTCATGGGGGAAAAAAATTCCCTGCTTTACGTCCTTTCGCTATACGGGCACTTTTTTTGAACGCATCTTGAACGTATAGCGGGGACGCTCTGTACATTTAAAATGCAGAGGCACAGCGTCCTGGACCAGTGCGAGCTGGGACTGCTTGGTCCCGGCTCACACTGAGTCCAGCAGCCCCTGTTCCCTGGCTGCCACAGACAGAGGCTGCTGCTGGAGCAGCTTCCCTTACCCCTCCCCCCCGCCTCTGATGGGGAGGCAGGCAGCACCAGAGATGGTGCTGGGGGAACCAGCTTTTAAGCCTGCTTAGAGTCCGCTTAGACTCCAGCCCTGTCCCCCTCAGAGGCAGCAAGGAGGGCATGGGGGGAGAGCAGTCAATACTCCAGACAACTGCCCAACAAGCTTTGGCTTATCGGGTAGTCAACTACTCGCTTACATCCCTATCCGGGAGGGGGCAGGGCTGGGGCTGCTCTGTAGATTGGGGTGGCGCGGCCAGTCACATGCTGCTGCTGCCTCCGTGGGGCACTAGTGCCTGGGCTAAGCCAGGGCTGATCCTCACAGGTGGGGAGACCCTTCCCCAGCGTCCTGCTGGGGGCTGGAGCCAGCCCCAGCAAAGGGCTGGGCCGGGCAGGGAAGTGATTCTGCCCCCCCTGACCCTGGAGTGCACTGGGAGCACAGGGATGTGGGAGCAGGAGGGAGGTGAAGGAGGATGCAGGGGCAGGAATTGCACTGAGGGGGGTGGGGCAAGTTAAATCCTGGCATGCCACTTCTGAAAGGCTGCCGACCCCAGTCTACAACTAACCATTTTTTGATGGCTTTCCCAGTTCTAGTCTGTAGAACAGTGGTCCCAAACGTGGTGCCCACGGGCGCCATGGCGCCCGCTGGGCCATTTCTGTGCGCCTGCCGAATGATCGGGGCCGGCGCTGCCGGCCCCGGGCGCGCGGCGCATGGGCGCTGCCGGCCCCGGGCGCGCGGCGCATGGGCATCCCCGCCTCTGGGCGCGCGGCGCATGGGCATCCCCGCCTCTGGGCGCGCGGCGCAGGAGCGGCGCCGGCCCCAGGAGTGTGGCGCATGGGTGGCGCCGGCACCAGGCATGCAGCATATGGGTGGCCCCACCCCCGGGCGCATGTGCAGCCCCACCCCCGGGTGCCCGGCCCGTGAGTGGCCCTGCCCCCGGGCGCCCGGCAGCCCCAAAAGGTTGGGGACCACTGCTGTAGAAGAATAGAGGGACAATTCTCTCAAACCAAAACCTTCACTGGTCTTAAAGTGAAGACCAGTCACTCACTTGTTATTGCTGGAAATGATACAATTCATTCAGGATTATATTCACTGTGAAAAGCTCTCAGAGCAGAAAAGCTCTCTCATCCAGCTATATTAACGCCCACTTACCCCACCTACTAACATTTTATCAAATAAATGTACACCAGATGGGAACGTGACGCTTAACTATTAAATCAACCTGAACAAAAGCTGAATGCAAAGAGAAAGTCTTGTCTGAATGGATTCGCTTCTGCTATCTGTGTAATCAAACTTAAAGACACATGATAAAGGCTAAAATGGCAGGGCTAACCTGTGTTCTGTGAACTCCTCCTGTAACTGATGGCTTGGCCAACCCTTAGACACACCTAGACATTACCTTCATGAAGCCTCTCTCAGATTTTAAAACACTGTCAGAGCCATTTTCACAGTTCCGGGCAAAGCCCCTCGATTTTCCATTCATGGTCCACTAATGGCAACACCCTAGGCTTGCAGCTCCTCAGCTGCCATCTACGACCTTCATCTCACTCCTCGACCAGCATTTGCCCTGACTGCACAGTTCCCTGCCTACTCTGAGCTCCGACTGCCTGTGGAGGCCTGATTTTGCTTTCTCCTCAGAGTCTATAAACAGCATAATTGCCCCTAGTGTAAGACACTACACGACCCTTTCTAAGCAAGCACCTTTATCCTGACGGTGAAAGCATTACAGAGAAAACATTAACAAGAATCCAAGAACCTACATGGATATTAAGAAGCTTATCAGAGATCACCCCCAATTCCAAGGGTTTATTCCCACGGTCGCAAGTTCATGTAACAGTTGTTGCCACACAACAAGAAACCCATGAACCTCATGCTTTGCACCTTTGATTTGATCCTCACGTTGTTACAGAAGATGAGCAGACAAAGCTCCCCTCCTCAGGGCAAAATTCTGAAAAGCTGAGTCTTTGCATAACTCAAAGGAGGATATCTGCATAAACCTTGCCCTGGAGATATCCAAGGAAATGCACCTGCTTGTTCCAAAAGCTCATTCTTGCCTGGCACATGGTTTCAAATAGTCCTTTGGAATGCTTTACACTTCCCAGAGTGTACACTAGTCACATGCGCTACATACAATCACACAAACTTCACATTTATACTACAATGGATCCACAAGTATTTTCAACTTAATACAGTAATATCTTTGAAAGATATTGCAGGAAATTGCCATACATGTCACAGCTATTTAAAACTGGTTCTTCTCATAGGAATGTACCATTATCAGCTTCTACTAGGCTGAACTATCACCGCTGTGCTGTTAACTATAGACTTCCTGGACCTTCACCTTTTTCAAGTATCTCCTTAACTGCACCTCTTGGATTTAACCACACAGCACATACCTCAGCACCATGAAGCATGTAATCTTTCAAAATAAACACTGTCCCTGTTTAATAAGCTAGTGAACAAACAGGCTTCTTTTAGAACTGGTTCCATGATTCCGCCTTTTTGATGCATATAAATAGCTTAATACCTTCCTGCTGCTCATTATGCCACACAAATGCAATATGCTGTGTAAGAACGTTTCTATACATGAAGGATCTTCTCTACTCTGCGGTGAAGAGAAGGAGCCTTAATGAGGTTTATGGACAAGTGTCACACCAGGAAGGATTGGAAATGACAGATCCTCTCAGCACAGAGAAGAGAGAGCTACCATCTTTAATCTGTCCTGCAGTGCACCATCTAGCCCCAGGAACACTCAACAGCTGTCCTAAGAGCCATCACTGAAGAGCAAAAAACTGTCTGCAGCCTCCAGCTCCCTACTCCCAAACTTGAATGTGCAGATGCGCCTTAAGAGCAGCCCTGGATGCCATATCTATCTCAGCAATGCCAGCAGGAAGGATGGAAATACAGAAGCAGCAACACAAGTAGACCTGCTTGGGACTTCACCAGACAATATGGTACCCTGGATACGGTAATCACCCGCACCAGCCCAACCAGTGTCCTACAGATCTGTGCTTAACAAGTTACAAGTCTAGAAGTTGTTTTAATGAGGAGGATTCAAAGCATGAACTAATGAAATGCCACTGTACTACGTATTCATAGTACTCTAGACATCTTGAATTTTTGTTGGAAGTTTCTTCAAGTCCTTCTACTGAGCTTGCAAAATATGCCTGAAGTGCTCTCCAAACTTCTTGAAAGTTCTGCAGAACACGCCTCACCTACTTGCCTAAGAAAAACCTTTATCTAATCTAGGAGTATATTGATTTTGCTAGGCTGTTTTAAATATACAGGGGAGAGAGCTGCAAAATGATCCATTAGCCAGGCTGATTCAGGGTTCTTACTCCCTGATAGAGCCACACATTATTCAATTGTGTGGCCAGAGCAAACTGCAGGTACTAGCTGTGCCTCGGTCAACTCAAACAAGGCTCATCAGAATGAAAGCAGAAAGCAGAAACCAGCTCTACATAAACAAGGCTCTACCACTAAACAAGGCTCATCATAGAATGAAAGCAGAAACCAGCTCTACATCACATTACAATTATAAAACACAAAAAGCCACTTGTTTGGGATTGTTCCTAGTTTCCAGAACCCCTAAGCACTGAGCAGGGACACTGGCTTCACTTGTCCCTTCTAGCCTGAAGACCAGGATTCTGGCAGCTTGGCAGGTCCTTATCAAACCCTCTTTGTGTAGTGTTTCCAATTCCAGGATTAAGTGCCTGGCTAGTAACTCCTTTGCCTTTTCCAGGGATTCAGAAACTTAACAGCAGCAGCAACTCTCAGCCCATTCAAGAGTAGATGGAATAATGATCTCCTTCAAAGATCTTAACACACAGAATCATAGAATACTAGAACTGGAAGGGACCTCGAAAGGTCATCATGTCCCATGCCCTGCACTCATCCCAGGACCGAGCACTACATGGATCCATGGTGTTCAACCAGTTCACTAGTTGGACTCCCGGCACAGAAGTGGCTACTGCAACTAGCCAAATAGCCACATGTGGCTAGCGTGTTGGACACCACAGATCTAGATCATCCCTGGCAGATGTTTATCTAAACTGCTCTTAAATGCCGCTCATGATGGAGATTCCACTGTCTCCCTAGGCAATTTATTCCAGTGATTAACCACCATGACAGGAAGTTTTTCCTAACATCCAATCTAAACCTCCCTCACTGCAATTTAAGTCCATTGCTTCTTGTCCTATCCACAGAGGTTAAGGAGAATAATTTTTCTCCCTCCTCCTTGTAACACCCTTTTAGGAACTTAAAAGCTGCTAAAATGTCCCCTCTCAGTCTTCTCTTTTCCAAATTAAACAAACCCAATTCTTTCAGCCTTCCCTCATACGTCATGTTTTCTAGACCTTTAATCATTTTGTTGCTCTTCTCTGGACCCTCTCCAATTTCTCCACATCTTTCCTGAAATGTGGTGCCCAAAACTAGACACAATACCCTGAGGCCTAATCAGCACAGAGTAGAGCAGAACAATCATTCCTCCCTTGTGGAGTACTTTGTCCTTATTGAATGAACTTCATCCTATTTACCTCAGACCATTTCTCCAGTTTGTCCAGATCATTTTGAACTATGATCCTATCCTCCAAAGCACTTGCAACCCCTCCCAGCTTGGTATCATCTGCAAACTTTAAGCATACTCTCTGTGCCATTATCTAAAACGTTGACGAAGATATTCAACAGAACCCGTCCCAAAACTGTCCCTGAGGAACCCCACTTATGCCATGCCCTTCCAGCATGATTTTGAAACACTGGTAACTATTCTCTGAGAATGATTATCCAACCAGTTATATACCCACCTTACAGTAGGCCCGTCTAGGTTGCATTTCTAAGGTCACGTGAGATTATCAGCACTTTATTAAAACCTAGGTATAACCATGTCTACCACTTCCCCCTTATCCACAAGGCTTGTTATCCCACCAAAGAAAGCTATCAGGTTGGTTTGACATGATTTATTCTTGACAAATCCATGCTGACTTATCAATTTATTATCTTCCAGATGTTTGCAGATGGATTCCTTAATTATCTGCTCCATTGTCTTTCCCGGCACAGAAGTTAAGCTGACTAGTCTGTGGTTTCCTGGGTTGTCTTTATTTTCCCTTTTATAAATGGGCACTATATGGGTGTGTCTAGACTACATGGCTACATGGCAAAGGGAAATGAAGCTGCAATTTAAATAATAGCCGCTTCATTTAAATCAAAATGGCCGCCACGTTGCGCCGATCAGCTGATTGTCGGCACAGCGCAGCAGTCTAGACGGGGATCTGCCGACCCCAGAACCCTTTGTCGGCAGATCCTTTATGCCTCGTGAAACTACTTCTTAGACTCAAAGGACAAAGGAGGCTGTTTACAGGTGATCACCCAGACATTGAGGGTAACACCCTTGATGGCTTTCATTTGCACATTTAAAACCATAAACCATTCCATATCCCGTATTTCTCACTTTATATACAAGAGTGATACATGCACCAAAATAAGATATACAGATCCAGCAGACTGTGACATTAAAATTGATAGGTTACATTAGATATTTTATCCAGAGAATCTTTGTGTATGTCTAGACTACATGCCTCTGCCGACCAAGGCATGTAAATCAGACATACCAACATAGTCAATGAAGCGGGGGATTTAAAACCCCCCCGCTTCATTAGAATAAAAATGGCCACTGCGTTGTGCCGGCTCAGCTGTTTGTCGGCACCAAGTGGCAGTCAAGACGGGGATTGGTCGGCAAGGAAAGCCTTTGCTGACCGATCCCTTATGCCCCACTTCATTGACTATGTCGGGTAGTCTAATTTACATGCCTCGGTTGGCAGAGGCATGTAGTCTAGGCATACCCTTTGAGTTATGCATATTTGTATCCGTAAGTCAGTTTATGAAGCGGGGGAAGAACTATCACATCTAGGATACTTTTCATCAAACCCTGGTGACTTGAAGACATCTAACTTTTCCAAGTAATATTTAACTTATTCTTTTCCTATTTTAACTTGAGACTACTACCTCCTTTTCTCCAGCTTTCACTATTTTAGGCACCCAATCACCACCAAGCTTCTTGATGAAAACCGATACAAAGAAGTTGTTAAGCACTTCTGCCATTTCCACATTTTCTGTTACTATTTTTCCCTCTTCACTGAGCAACGGTCCTACTCTGTCCTTGGTTTTCTTCTTGCTTCTAAAATATTTGTAGAATGTCTTCTAGTTACCCTTTGTGTCTCGAGCTAGACTGAGCTCATTTTGTGCCTTCGTCTTTCTATTCTGGTCCTACATGACTAGGGATGTGAAGGACTAGACGACTATCTGATAATCAAACGTTGGGCTCCCCCACAGCATTTCAAAGCAGCAGTGCTGCGCGGAGCCCGGGTTCAGCGGGGGAGTCCCCAGCTGACCCCAAGCTTCAGCGCTTTCATCCTAGGGCTATTGCTACACTTCAAAGGCGAAGGCGCCCTATCAACTAATCAAACAGTCAATGCAAAAATGCATCGACTATTCGATTAGTCAGTTACCCAATACTTAACAACCTTATACATGACTGATAGGAACTGATCAAGTACCAATGAATCTAAGTACAGACATGTCAAATAAATTGCTCATTTCCTTCGGGCAATGTTATTTTTCTAGTCAGATTTCTAGCATTTCTCAGTTTCCCTCTTTTCATACCCTATCCTGTGTCCATTTTTATGTAGCATTTAAATATTATCTCCAGAGGCCAAATAGCCAAGGCCCCATTGTGCTAGATCCACGAGATTATCATTTAGGATACCTTTATACTCCATATGGAGATTGACACTTTTCAAGTTGAAGAAAACTGGCTTAAACTTTGCAACTAGTCAGTAGAGGTCTTTAGTCAGCAGCAAAGGTGGCTTTTCATAGAATCACAGAATACTAGGACTGGAAGGGACCTCGAGAGGTTATCAAATCCAGTCCCCTGCCCTCATGGCAGGACCCAGTACTGTCTAGACCATCCCTGATAGACATTTATCTAACCTACTCTTAAATATCTCCAGAGATGGAGATTCCACAACCTCTGTAGGCAATTTATTCCAGTGTTTAACCACAATGATAATTAGGAACTTTTTCCCTAATGTCCAACCTAAACCTCCCTTACTGCAGTTTAAGCCCATTGCTTCTTGTTCTGTCCTCAGAGGCCAGGAAGAACAAGTTTTCTCCCTCCTCCTTGTGACACCCTAGATAAAATTGAGAATTGCAACTCCACTGCCTCCAAATACACATCAAAAAGGAAATCAGTGTCACTCCAAGCCACCTAATTTCTCCTAAGCTTTCGTGGGCAAAGACCCACTTCATCAGATGCGAAGTGGGTCTTTGCCCACGAAAGCTTATGCTCCAACGCTTCGGTTAGTCTATAAGGTGCCACAGGACTCCTCGTCGCTTTTGCAGATTCAGACTAACACGGCTACCTACCTCTCTGATACTTGACACTAATTTCTCCTGCCACTCCAACCCACCATTCAGTATGGGTCAGCTTTACATTGTTGATTGTTATTGTGTAGTCTTTCCACGGAAAAACTGATTGCTCCCTTCCTCTTCAGATGGTTACGTAAAGGATTTTATGCCTCTGTAGCACCTCTCTTTCAGGAGCGACGATGCCACCAATTTCTCATTGTTGACACTTTACATTATGCATGAAAAGATGTTTTTCAATGCTTTTTATGTTAAGAGAAAAATTTTGTGAAAGATTCATAACTTATTTTTGTCTACTGATGAAAATTCATGCTGGAATGTAAAAGATGAATTCTGACTAGCTCTGAAGTGCAACCAAGGCCCAACTGATCCTATTACCATAGAACCATTTTTTCCTTAATGCTGTCATCTGAAAAAATATGAAGTCCTAACCTTGTCATTCAAGAAGTCTGTCCTATCAAAGGCAGAGCAAAAGAGTAACCGGATCTAACAGTTACAAGACAAGCCTTCACACATTTGTGCAGATTTTGCCCTAAAGAGAAGGGACCACTCCAATAAACACAAGGTACCTGAATTAGAGACACATAGGCAGAGACACATAGGCAGAACACTTACCTGCTCATCCCTCTCCCTCCCAGCTGTTCCAGCTCTGCAAGGGGGGAGAGGGGTGACTAGCACATCCAGAAGTGCTAGGAGGGAGAGAGGAACAGCAGGAAGTGGGCCGTAGGTTGCCCACCTTTGCTATAAATTCACCTAACAAAGGAAAAAATGAAGTTTTATTTTTGCCCACCGCTCACTGCCAGTAGGATGGGTTTCCTTGGGAAACCACAAACAAGGCAGAAAAAGAATGGCAACAAGACAGAATGGGACAGATTGTTATTTGCCTTTGCCTGCCTGAATGTGCAGCTTTTCCCTAAAACTTCATTCTGGCACAGGGAAGGGCTCCCAAGATTAGCAAGCAAGCCACTCTTGCATTCCTCAAAAATAAATGTGATATGCGAGGGGTGGACAACCCATGGCTCCTAAGTCACATGTGGCTCTTTCAGTTAAAGGGCATCTTGCGTCGCCCCCTCTCCCCCAATTTCCACTCTGCCTACCAGATGGGGAACCTCAGGGCTGCTATCCTGCAGGGAGTGGAGGAGCTAGGCGTTTCTGCCCAGTGGAGGTGAGGGGGGTCTAAGGCTTACGTGGTGAGACAAGAGCCCCCGGCCCTGACCCTTAGCACCAAGGTCCCGGCTTGCTGTTCGCAGCCCTCTGGCTAAGAGACTGTTGGGAATCATTGCGAAAGAGATCAATAAGAGAGAAAACTGCATATTGTTATTTGCCTTTGCCTGCTTGCATGTGTGTTTTTCCCTAAAATTTTATCTTGGTACAGGGAAATGCTCCAGGGATGGATCATTTGACGATTCCCTGTTCTGTCACTCCCTCTGGAACACCGGGCATTGGCCACTGTCGGCAGACAGGACACTGGCTACATGAACCTTTGGTCTGACCCCGTCTGGCCATTTTAATGTTATGTTCGTGGTGTGCCCACATCTTGAACACCGGATGCAGATGTGATCGCCTCACCGCAAGAGACACTGGAACTTCATTCGTCTGGCAATGCTGGGAAATAGGGTATGCTGGATTATGGAATTTTCTGGACCTAGGAGGATGCTGTGGGGTCTCAGTGTGACGGGGATGGGGTGCTTACCTAGCGCCCTGGTTCTGGGGACACACCTGGCTCCGTGCTCCCAGACACCGCTCCCCGCTGCTATGCGAGCGGCAGGATAAGCCTCTGGACGAGCGCTTTGCTGCACTGCCACTCCCCCAACTGAGGGAAGGGGAGCAGCAGTGGCAGAGCCACTTGCTCCTCCCTCTGCCAGGGTCTGAACCACAGGTGTGCCCAGATATATACTGGAACTGGACAAGGTTCACAAAAGGGCATTAGGGATATGGAACAGCTTCCATAGGAGGACCAATTAATAATACTGGAACTTCTCATTGGAGAAGAGACCATTAAGGGGAAATATGGTAGATTTCACTGGTGTAGAAAAAGTAAATAAGGAGGTGTTACTTACTCCTCGTAACAGAAGAACTAAGGGTTACCCATTGAAATTAATAGGCAGAAGGTTTAAAAACAAACAAAAAGTATTTTTTCCACACAGCACAGAGTGTACTTTGCCAGAGGATGTTGTAAAGGCCCAGACTATATCTGGGTTCCAAAAAATCTAGATAAGATAGGTTCATTAGTGGCTATTAGCTAGGATGAGGAGGGATGGTGTCCCTTAATGATTCCCTGTTCCATTTATTCCCACTGAAGCACGTGGCATTACCCATTCTCAGAAGACAGCTTACTGGGCTAATGGTCCTTTAGTAAGACCCATTTTAGCTGTTCTTTTAGTGTTCATTAGCTCAGAGACATTTACCTCCCCCCCCTTCTGTTCTGAAATTTGATTTGTCCTTTTCACACGTGTTCATTTTTTTGATTGTATCCTTTGGTATATATGGTTGTGCCAATTTTCTTCCACTATTTGATCTGAGGAAGTGGGTCTGGCCCACGAAAGCTCATCACCTAATAAACCATCTTGTTAGTCTTTAAAGTGATACATAGTCCTGTTTTTTGTTTCAGCTACACCAGACTAACACAGCTGCATCTCTATCACTGTTTACCAATGGGATCGAGTTACTGGTTAAATTAAACTGAACTTATGATGGCAAATGTCAGCTCCAACAGAGGAGTGGGGAGTTGCTGTATTTGAGAACTGGAAAGATAGGAATGAACAAAGTTTCTTTCAACACTGAACAGTCTTGGTGAGAAAAGTGTTGCTTGGTGGAATTCCTGCATGCTGATTTTACATGTAACCCTCTTGTTCCCCCAGAAGACAAGTTGCAACACAAAATGAAAGTTAGCCAATAAATGACAGTATTTTCCATTCAATCTCAGGTATTTTTATTTAACATCCATTATACCTTCTTTCCAGAGATGGAATAATGGATGCAAGCCAACGTGTACCACACTCAGGACGTTCCACTACAAATGTCAAGTACAACTTCTTATACATTTAAAATTAAAAAATGATTCAAGGTTTAGGTAACAACTGGCTGGTAATAGGCTGATATTATGTTTTGTTTTGTAATGCCAAACAAAAGAATTAATGCTGCAAAAAGAAAACAGAAGGGGTCTCACCTTCAAAAGCTATTTGATAAGCAACAGTCTAACAAGCAGTACTTTTATCTTACCACATAAACAAAGAAGTCTGTGCAGCAGCACATCCAGTGGGAAGAAACATTTTATACTTCTCCAATAATGTTTCAGTTCTCCATATTTACACATTTACCTTATTGTAGTTGAAGTGAATCCAGAATTGGACAAGTTATGCCAGCTTAAAAGTACTCTATAGAAAGCCATGAAGTTAAAAGATAAAGGACTTAGCAAGACTAGAGTCTTGTAAGGGGGACAGAACGTAGCTGTTTTATTATTAAATAAGCTTTTCCACAAGGGACACCCAACCCATGCTTATTATAGTCACCTTTTTTCCCAGCTCAGTACTGAACAATAGTTTTCAAATATGATTGTCACTGATACAGTCCTGCTCCCAAGGGACTTTGTCACTAGAAACAGGAATTTCAAAGGAAATTGACCTACATGTCTCACACACACACAAGTTCAATGGGACCTGAGTGCCTAACTTTTAGCCTCTTTTGAAAATTCCAGAGAAAACAACTTCATGTACACACAGCAAGGGCCATGGGATTACCACTTCCAGGATGCTTTGTCCAACAGACGCTTACATCTACCAGCAATCTAGCAAGGAAAGTTTAACAGGTCCATTCATTTTGCCTAGTACAACCATTCTGAGATTACAAAAGACAAGATAAATCTGTTCCTCCATTTTAATATTTCTTTCACTTCATCTTATGTAGCTTTTTTCCTAGTATATCCCACTAGCTCAAATACAGCAGCAGCAACAGCAACAGCGAGCTCTAGCAAAGGGGGGCTCTCAGCAGGTCTAGCCAACGCAATGTTTAAGAACAGGAGTGGGGAACCTTTTTTGGGTCAGGGACCACTGCCCCAAGAAAAAAATCAGTTGGGGGCCACACACAAGTGAGAAGCCAAAAAAACCACTAAACCCTCACAGACATGGCTCCTGACTGAGAAGGAGAAAGACACCCCTCACATTCCCTCACACACCAGAACCTAGTGGGGTGCAGGCTAGTACATTTTGTGTGCTCCAGTCCCACAGTAGGTGAGGGCTCCCCAGTGCTAGGAGGGGAGCCCTGAGCCATGGAGGCCAGATCCAGGCAAGCCAGGGGCCACATCCAGCCCCTGGGCCTCAAGTTCCCCACCCCTGTTTAAGAGGCTGGCAGTCACCAGCAAACACTGTATTTAGTAATGCTTCCACTATTGCTAACCAGAGTGGAGACATATTACATGTACTGATGGTGGGAGTTGTAGGGAGGGAAATCCTAGAGCAGACAAGGCCTAAGACTCATTGCCAGGCATCCATGATTTATCACGCTGAATGCTATCCAACATCCAACAGCCACCAACACAAAGTGCATGTCAATAGTCGTTCACAAGTCCATGACAGTAAACATCTGCTCTTCTGGACAAGCCAAACCCTTCAGCTGACATTTAAATACATAACAACCATCAGCGTCTCAGTGACACGGCCTAAACACGATGAATAACCAAATCAATGGAGAACAGTTTTTAAAGGCTGCTATTTTGAATATAACAGTTTGGTACCCACACACTGGACAAATGAGGCACCATTTGGAGAGCTGTGGTTCAGTGCTTAGTATCTCACTCAAAACTATCGTGTTTAAACTGCTCGGCAGTGAGATGAGGTAGGGGAAGGAAGAAAGAAAAGATATCTTGTAGTATCTGTGATGGTCTCCCTCAGAGGTACTGTACATTAGGGAAATCTTCAAAGATGTAACAGTACCAGTAGGAAATGTACATTTAAACTGGTTAATAATTTGTACGTATACTCGCCAAAACTTGATCAGTTCTTATCTATCACGCTGCATGTGTGAAAATCTGGCGAGGAAGTTATTCTACCTGCTTTTAAATGGTTAAGAGTTACACTATTCATTCTTTGACTATCTAGATTCCTGCAAAAGGAGTAACTTGTCAAGTATTTATTCTAGAATGGGAAACAAGGGAAACAATATATTCAGTCCTCTTTGATAAAGAGGATCAGTCACAAAGACAGAAATAGGGCATGCATGAAGATGAAAGAGACATTAATATTGGCAGAGATCTCTGATTCTGCTACCCAATAGTATCATACCCAGTATCTTAGTATGCCTAACTGTCCTCAAGAAAATTTCTCCAAATGAAATCTCCACAGAATTATTCATCCAGTCTATTTCAGTTTTGAGTGAAATCATAGCTCAAAGCAAGAACTAGGGATGTTAAATAGTGATTAATCAGCTAATCGAGCAGTCGATGGAATTTCCATCAACTATGTGATTAGTCGATAAGGGGGGCGCTCACTACCCCCGCTGCAGCTCTGCAGTTTTAATGTAGTAGGAGCTGGGCATGCAGCAGCCCAGCTCCTACTACATTTAAACTGCAGAGCCACAGCGGGGTGAGCTCCCGGGGGCAGCGTGAGCCGGGACTAAGCAGTCCCAGTTCGCACCAGCCCCAGGAGCTAACCCCACTGCGGCTCTGCCTTTTAGATGTAGTAAGAGCTGTTGGGAAGTCCCCGCTCACGCCAAGTCCCGTGCCTTGCCTCTCCCTTTTACATATAGTAAGAGCCCACAGCGCCTCTGTGCCTCTGTGTCCCCTGCCCCCAGCACCACAGAAACGGTGCTGGGAGGGGAAGGAGGAGAGAAAACTGGATTTTCAGCTGGCTCCACCAGCACTGGCTCCTGTGTCCCCCCTGCCTTGCCGCCTCTGATACAGTGGCAGCAAAGGGGGGGGAGCGGAAACTTGAGTAGTCAACTCCTAGGCTTATCAAGTAGTCAACTATTTGACTACTCTTTCATATCCCTAGCATGAACTACAAGAATTTAATATACATATCATCACCTTCACAACAAACATGCACATAAACATTTGTAAATAGTTTTTCATATCATTTAACAAAAGCTGTCTCTTTCATAAAATCCCCCCCCAAAAAAAAGTACTGAGCAGCTTGGGGGGGGGGGAGGGGCGACGCACTGAGTCCTTGAAAGCAGCTACATCTTCCTAGACCACCAAACCAATACCAAATCATCTTTAAACTACATTATGTAGTTAAAGACTGAGTGGTTTTTCCTGGTATGTGGTTCTATTGAATACTGCCTAATACTGTGGAGCATCAGTGTGTAACATCCAAATCTAAAGCTATTTGGAAAGTTGAATGTCTGTTGGAAAGCAACACTGCATTTCGGCCTGAGAGCAGCAGTGATAAAAAACATGCAACACAAATGAGTTTTACAACCGAATTATTTGTTCTAGCAACCAACGTCTACATTTGTTTCTTAATCCCTTCCACAGTTGATAACTGTGATGCTATGTTCTATCTACCAACCTGTGGCAGCATTATCACACTAAACTCCCATCAAGTTACTAATATTCTGTCAAAACGATAATTAAGAAAGTTGTTCATATAAAAGTTTCCAACACCAAGTTTACTTGTGCCAAGACTCCAAGGACTTCCTGATCAGCTACCATGTGACAACAATTGATAAAAGAATTCTAACTTCTGAAGTAAACCGGTTCTGGACTAATAATTTAGTTCTGGACTAACACACTTTCCATCTAACTCAAATAATACAGTAGAATATATCAGGTGGTGACATTCAAGTGCTTTCAGTTTCTACCTTAAATAAGCCTATATATTAACATTTCTGGAAATGTGTTTAGACATAAGACAAACTGAATGACTAACTAAAAAGCTTAATTATGCTTGAACTTGATTTTCTTATGCTTCAATCTTACCCTAGAAAATAGTCACTCACTTCATTAAGACATCAGACAGGAATTCCTTTAACTTAGAAATCACAGGCTGAAAAAGACCAAAGCTAGCTCCCCTAACACTATCATGCTATCAACAACAAAGATTTCCCATATGCCAGATCTTTCTCCTCCCTTTTAATTCTCTTACCCCACTGCCTGCTGTTACCTGCCACTTCCTTGAATGCTCTCCCTTTTGGCTGAGCTGGGACAAGAATCTTCTTCCTCATTTTTCATTACTGCTTGCACTTTCCCATTGACAACATCCCCTTTTCAGCAACACAGGCACCTTTTATTTTGATGTGGGGTCAGGGGTGAGAAAAAGCCTCAGACTTATACACAGCCCACAGAGGGGTGGCAGACCCGAATCACCCCCACCACAAAGGAGACAGAACAAGATAGTTTCCCCACTAGATTCTTGTTCCCTTGTGGGCAGCCCTGGTCTCAAGGGAAGATAGACATCACACTCCCCCGCAAAGCCTACAGAGGGGCCACAGCCCCCGCAAAGAGATAGGAGGAGAAAGGAGCTGCCACCCACCCCCAAAACCCTATGGGGGTCCCACAGTGAAAGGACAGGAGCGGCCACCTGCCCCCCAGAACCTAGAAGGCAAAGGTCTGGGGTTAGATCTAAGGAAGCCCTTGGCTCTCTATGGGGCAGGGCGCTGTACTTGAGACTCTGCTCCCAAGGTACCTCCCTCCCCCCCGAGCTCCTATAGTGGGAATTTTGCCCCCTACCCACTCCCCTCCTCGGGACTCCCACCTGGTCCTACATTGCCCTCCTCAGCCCACCTCCCGCATCAACCCCCAAGCCCCCCACCAACCCTCCTCTCTATCAGCCACCCAGACCCCATTAATCCCCAGAACCTCCCCCTCAGACCCTCTTCTCCCATCAACCCCAGCCCCCATCAGCCCCCAGGCTCCTTCCCCCATCAACCCCCTCCCCCTCAGACCCCTTCCCCATCAACCCCAAACCTCCATCAGCCCCCAGGCTCCTTCCCCATCAATCCCCTCCCCTCTTCTCCCATCAACCCCAAACCCCTCAGACCCCTCCCCATCAATCCCCCTCAGACCCTCTTCTCCCATCAGCCCCCAGGCTCCTCCCCCTCAGCCCTCCTCCCCCCTCACCAGGCCCCCAGATTCCGCCCGGCGCCCCGGCCCACCTCGTCCTCCTTGTGGTTGCGGATGCCGCGCACCAGGTCCTGCAGGTTCTTGTCGAACATGCGGTCGATGCTGCCCTTCACCATCTTCAGCGCCATCGCGGCGGGGCCGGCGGGGCCTGCGCTGGGCGGCGGGGCCGGGGCGGGCCGGGGCGCTGCGGCCGCTGCCGAGCGTGTCCGGGCGGGGCGGGCCGGGGCGGGGCCGCTCACATCCCGCGCGCCCCGGGGGCTCAGGAGGCGGCGGCGGCGGGAATCTCCGGGCTCCGCTCAGCCCAGCGCCTGACAAAATGGCGGCCGGTCAGCTGAGGGCTCGGCCCCACCCCCTCCGGGCCAGCCCCGCCCCGCCCGTGTCTCCGCCCACTCCCGCCCCCTGGCCCCGCCCAGGTCGCGTCACCGCTCCCTCTGGCTCCGCCCCTGTGGCCCAGAGCCCCGCCCATTTCTTCTCCTCTGAGCCCGCCCCTCCCGCCCCCGGCCGTGATTCCCCGGCGGCGCCTTCCACGTCACCCGCCCGGGGCTGCCTGTGGGGGAGGGGCTGGGGAGCGGCTCCCCCCTCCCGCTGCACCCCGCAAGGGCCCCACCCCCAACAAGCTCAGCGGCCCCGCCATGCGCTCGACAGGGCCGGCCTCGAGCACGTGCTCTGCTGACTCGGGGCCCTTAATGCCCAATGAGGCCGGGATGCTGCAGCCCCGAACCCCCTCCCCGCTCTGCTCCAGGGAAACTGAGGCCGTGGACGCTTTGCTGTGACCGCCCCGGTGTCACCGTACGCTCAGCGCGGCGGCCCGCCGGGGGGGATTCACACGCAGCCGGCAGCCTGTGTTTCTACTGGTGGTGCACATCCACGCATGGCCCGGTGCAGAGAACCAAATTTATTCCACACATAGGTGGAAAAAATGAGAGGGAACATTGCCACTGTTCCTCTGGCAGAAAGCTCTTCTGGAAAAAGCTTCTTGCGCAAAAACCCTGCAGTGTAGACAAAGCCCAGAGTGTAAAAGACACAGATGTACACAACTCTAGCGGAGGCGGAAGTAGCAGCAGCTTCGCTGAGCAGCTTGGAAGCCACAGTAGAACAACATTTATAGTGGAGCCGTTAGGTTATTATTATCTTGTTCTTGTCCTGCCAGAGATCAGGGCCTCATTGTGCAAAGACACAACACCAAGTCATGAATGGCTTGTCAGAGTTAAGCTTTGGGCAGCTCAGTGTTTAGGTGCCTAAATTGACTCACTTGCATGGAGCCTGATTTTCAGAAAATCAGGCTTCTTTAACAGGGCCACCCTTACTCATGCATAGAATACACAGCTGCGTAGGGCACCCAAAAATTTGGGGCACCACTGGGTCCTAATGTCCTATTCCTATCCCTGTTCTATTCCTCCGGAGAGGATCTAGTTAAGTTAAAAGTGAAAAAGCCAGACCTATTAATAGAACATTGAACCTACAAAAGAGTCATTCAGGTAATAATGAAGCCATTTAACAGGCATTTGCCTGCCAACCCCAGGTCTATACTGTCAGTTTCTGAAATTCCACAACTCAGACCCCTCCAGCCCATTATACACAATCTTCAACCCATCTTGGAAAATGATCTCTCACTCTCAGAGGCCTTGGGAGAAAAGCCTATTCTTGCTTAGAGACAACCTCCCAACCTGAAAGAAATTCTTTCCGGTAACCATGCCACACAACCACATCATAAGCATCCAGGAACCCAGCCCTGCAACCAACCACGGTGCCAACTCTGCCCACATATCTATACAAGCGAATTCATCACTGGAGCCAACAACATAAGCTACCAAATCAAAAGGTCATTTAACTGCACATCCAGTAATTTGATCTATGTCATCAAATGCCAGCAATGCCCCACTGCTATATATATTGGACAAACTGGACAGTCCCTACGGGAAAGAATCAATGGACACAAATCAGATATACATAAAGGGAACATACAGAAACCTGTTGGGGAACACTTTAATCTTCCTAATCACCAGGGCTCGACAAATAATGTAATCTACTCGTCCGTGGCGAGTAGATTACAACCCGGAAGAGCCGGTGCAAAGCGATCTGCGCATGCGCAGAACCACACGAAATCGCGCGGCTGGCGAGCGGGGCTCGTCGCCGCTTGACGAGCCCTGCTAATCACTGTTTAAAAGATCTTCAAGTGGCTGTCTTGTCACAAACCAATTCTACTAGCCAAATACACAGAGAGGCATTGGAATTACAATTCATCTGCAAGTTCAAGTCTCCTGCTAATGGCCTCAATCGTGATGAGGGATGGTTGGGACACTATCAACCTAACATTCAATAAAGGTGCAAACAGTTCTTTGTATAGATTCCTGTGTTAGGAAGGGTACTAACTATTGACTTTGATTCTTATCTGCTTCGTTTTAACTACCCAATCTTCAGGTGCTCAGTGATTTCCAGTTCTGCCTTCCTGTTTATCCCTTTGATATTTCCATACCCCTCTGCTCCTTGTTTCCCGTCCCCCCTTCTTTTTTTCCTCCCCCCTCTCCCTTCTCCCCTATTTATTTTGGGTCTGCACATCCTAAACTCAAAACTCCAGTCACCTGAAGAAGTGGGCTGTGCCCACAAAAGCTCATGATACCATCTACATGATTTGTTAGTCTATAAAGTGCTACCAGACCATTTGTTGTTTTTTTAAGTTTATTTATGAAATTACTACGTTAGTTGACAGGACCTGAGTTTAAAATCTGCTTTAAAACTTGTTCATTCATGCTTAAGATTATAAAATCACATCTCTAAAAAATTATCATCCAACCCCCCACCCCAGTTGCCACCGGGCATAGGAACACCACTTTAACAGTACTTCATCAATCTTAAGGCCATCCCTATTCTTTCTGGCTATGTCTTCACTGCAGAGCTTTTCCGGGATACCAGAGGTATCCTAGAAAAGCACTGCCACATCCAGGGAACGCGTCTACTTTTCTGAAAAAAAATTAGGAAAAGCAGATGCGTTTTTTCGGCATCCCTGTAAACCTCATTCTACGAGGAAGAAGGGATGTTCCGAAAGAGGGTTTTTTGCTGACATTTGGCCCTGTGTAGATAGGCCAAATGTTAGAAAAGCCTCTTTCAGAAGAAAAGCGGAAAAAGATACACAAATTGCATGTGTATCTTTTTTCAACTTTTCTTTGTAGTGTAGCCATAGCCTCAGATGTCTCTGTTAGGAACCTGGGATGAGGTATGTGAACCCCACACTGGCTGAAGGGGTTCACTGGAGCCTAGGAGGGCATATCAGGCTCAAGGAGGAGGTAAAAGGAAGGAGTTTGGATTCCTTGGAGGAGGGAAATCCAAGAAAGTTGGGAGTTGCTACTCAGTGGGAAGGGCTTAACAAGAACATGGCAGATGCATAATTGCTATAGAAGTGGAGTGAACTCTGTGGAGGCCCTTGGAAAAGAAGCAGGACTCCAGGGAGGCGTTCCCTGTGCTTTGGTCTTCTGTAGAAGAGCGGAGAAAAGAGAGTAGCTACAATGGCTTAAAGGCTCAAGCTTGAGAGGGTTGGAAGTGGTGTAGGTTGCATTTTGTCTGGTTGGGAATTTTGTTGGGTTTACAGAAGCAGCCCTGGGAGCGGCTACTCTGGAAGAAGAGAGACTGAAGAGGCAGCCAGGTGGGGTAGATGGAACTTTGATATCCCAGAAGGAAGGAAACCTGTCCTGGGTGGAGGGCCAAGTCATGACTAGGGATGTGACTGTTTAACCGTTCAGCCTCGCCTTTAACGGCTGAGGCTTATCAGTTGAGGTTAACCAATGGGCAGGGGGCTGCTCTGGTCCCGTGGGGGGCCTGCCGCGGACAGAGGCTGCTCTGGGCTGCATGAGCCCCTGCAAGCTGGCGCACTTGCCTGATTGAACTCTCGGCCCATAGACGTTTGAGGAAAGGCGTCGATAGGCCCCCACTAGAGATGGTTGAGTTTTTCTTTTATTTAGTTTGTGAGAGTTATCAAGACTGGAAAGTCAAAAATATGAAGTTCCACACTATTTGCACCAGCGCTCTGACCCTATAAACCACTTAACCAGAGGAGTAACTTTAAGCATATTAGCAATCCCCTTATAGACAACGAGGTTACTCCCATGCTTAGCATTATGCACAGCCGGATGTCCTTTGCTGGATCGGTACCTAACTTCTTTGCTTGTTCTTTTCCTCCCTGTGGGAAAATGGGTTCTGATTTCCATGATGTGGTTGATTTCTAAAAGCCAGCTGTTTCCAGGAGCAGGTAGGGCACAGCTACGCTATGGAGCTACCACAGCACTGCTGCCACAAGCATTGTCGCTCCAGAGTGTAAATGCTGCCTGCATCCACCCAAGGGGGCGTTCTAGTGATGCAGTTAATCCACCTTGCAGAGGTGGCAGCGATCAATGGAAGAATCCTTCTGCTGATCACACCCCACGTCTACCGGCCACAGGGTCTAACCCAGTAAAGCAGCTGAGATGGCAGATGTTGGTCATGTTGCTTAAAGAATTGTGATTTTGTTTGGAAAAGAGAAGACTGAGAGGGGACGTGAGAGCAGCTTTCAAGTACCTAAAAGGAGGAGGGAGAAAAATTATCTTTAACCTAGGATGACCATCAATGGGCTTAAATTGCAGCGAGGAAGGTTTAGGTTGGACATTAGGAGAAACTTCCTACTAGCTGGGGTGGTTAAACACTGGAATAAATTGCCTGGGGAGGTTGTGGAATCTCCATCTATGGAGATACTGAAGAGCAGGTTAGATAGACACCTGTCAAGGATGATCTGGTGCTTGGTCCTGCCGTGAGGGCAGGGCACTGGACTTGGTGACCTCTCGAGGTCCCTTCCAGGTCTAGTGTTCTAGGAGTCTATGTGTAACTCACACACCTAGGCTATGTCTACACTCGCGGCTTCTTGCGCGAGTAATATGCAAATGAGGCTAAGCGTGGAATATCGCCGAGCCTCATTTTCATACCTAATGAGCCACCATTTTTTTCAGAAGAGGCTCTTGCGCAAGAAGGAGAGTCTACACTGCCCCTTCTTGCGCAAGAAAAACCCTCTTGCGCAATGCCGTTACACCTATTACTTTTCAGGAAGAAGCGGCATTGCGCCAGAAGTTTCTTGCAAGAAGGGGCAGTGTGACACTCCTTCTTGCGCAAGAGCCTCTTCTGAAAAAAATGGTGGCTCATTAGGTATGCAAATGAGGCTCAGTGATATTCCATGCTTAGCCTCATTTGCATATTACTCGCGCAAGAAGCCGCGAGTGTAGACATAGCCCTAGTGTGGTTACTGAGCAATGCAAGTGATACCTAGACCACAGCAACAGTCACACTCAACAGACCTCTACAGCATGGGCTGGGAGTCAGCTGGCTTTTATCTCAGAGGGTAGAGGCTCCTATATGCTGCTTCAAAGGTCCCAGGTTCAAATCCTCCTGGTGGTGGTTATAGATGTACTGCCAAAGGACACTCCACTCCGTGTGTTGAGGAGCTCAGGATAAGAGCTTACAAAGCTGGTACTGACCGCTGTTGGAAACAGGTGGTGCTGCTGGAATAGGCGGACTGCATGTCTGCTCCTGGGAGTACAAAATGCCCTACAACCATCAGTGATTTCAGCCTTATCTAAGTGCTCTCGATGGGGGAAGTGTCACCCACATTTATAGATCAGATAATTGAGGTAGTGAGAGGTTCAGCGCCTCCTCCAAGGCAGCGTTGCTAGTCCTCACAACTTTACTATGATTAGCTGTATGACTGCAGCACGAGCCACTGGCGAGGGTCCACTGCGGTAGAAGATGCTGTGCAAACACAGAGCAAAAAGATGGTTCCCTGCCCCCAAGAGCTTACATCCGGGGTGGGTCGGGGGCCATTGAGCCACAGACAAATCAGTCGAGGGCTGCACACACAAACCCCTCACTGACGTGGCACCAGACTGAGAAGGAGAAAGATACGCCCCACATTCCCCTCGCACACCAGAGCCTGGGGCGGCCCAGCCCAGTAATTTTTGTGTGCTCCAGCCCTGTGGTAGGGCAGCAAGGGTGGGGCAGTGGAGCACCAGCAAAGGCTCCCCAAGGCATTGGGGGCCCCTGAGCCTTGGGGCTTCTATGGCTTTGGTGAAGGGCTTGAAACCATCACACTCAGACAGACACACAGATACAGACACACACACACATACTGCAAATAAAAGAACCTGGTACTTCCTGTTTTAATTCCCAGTCTCATGCTTTTGGGGGCCTGATTCATGGGTTTTGAATGCTTGGGGTTAGCGGTGGTGCCAAGCTCACATGGGAAGCATGTGGCTGTGATAGATAATTGGAACACAGGTCTCCTAACTCCTATTCTGTCCCTTAGCCATGAGAACACCCCAGCCCCCAGGCTACGTGGAGGGACGTATCTATTTCCCTAGGGTGCTCATAAGGGCTAACAAGGGCAGCACTTTGGGGCAATGGTGCTGGACACTGGGGGAGCTGAGAGCCACGGAACCAAATTGTAGAAACGACTTCAAGCCAGGGATGCTATCTCACCCCCAGCTGCGCTAGTCATAGGCGCCAACTTCTCCTCTAGGCGGGGAGGGGGGACTGGACCTCCCCCGCCACAGGCCCCGCCCCCATTCCACGCCCCTGCTCTGTCCCTGCCTCATTCTACCCCTTCCCCCAAAGCCCTTGCCACATAACTGAGATCAGATTTTGAGCCCCTGCCTGTTGGTCAAGGAATGAACATGTATGAGCGTGACGTGATTTCTTCCTTGTCATGGCCTGGTTTTCAGTGGATTACTCAGTGGAGGAGTCCTTACCTTTGGGAACAGCCCTCTGCAAGTCCAAGGGACTCCTTGTGACGGGAAGCACCATCCACTTGAGTTAACCCCTTTGGGGTTTAATTTCTTTCAGGAAACAGTCATTTCCTAAGCTACCCCCGCTCTCGTAACACTCTCCCCAACACACTCTCTCTCGGAGGGAGGAGATTTACACAATCGATTCCACGTTGTCGATAACTTCATCCCTAACCCCGCCAAGCAGAGTCTCTGGGGCCTTGGCTACGCTACCGCGAGGCAACTTCAACTATGAGAATAACGTCGCTGAACTCGACGTACAAGGGCCTGCTTCCCATGGAATCTTCACTAGGGCAAGTTGGCCCCTGACGCTCTCCCTGCTGGCTTGCGCACTGCCTGTTGATCCAGCCCTGATGGAGCTTTAGGAGAAAAATGGGGCACATGTTTGAAAAGGGGCCCTGGGAAAGGTTTGCTCGAAGACGGCCGAACCCAGCTTGTGCCTGTGTGTGCCACGGGGAGCCTGGCAATGCGCCTCTTTGCGGATGAAAGACTTCGAGGTCACTCTGGTGGAATATGTAAGATTAGGAGGGAAGAAGGAGAATCCAGGGAACGACAGACCAGTCGGCCTCACCTCAGTCCCCAGAAAAATCATGGAGGGGAGCCTCAAGGAATCCATTTTGAAGCACTTGGAAGAGAAGAATAGTCAACATGGATTCACCAAGGGCAAGTCCTGCCTGACCAAACTGTTTGCCTTCTATGATGAGGTAACTGGCTCTGTGGACATGGGGAAGTCAATGGATGTGATAGACCCTGACTTTGATACAGTCTCCCACAATATTCTTGACAGCAAGTCAAGTAAGTATGGATTGGATAAATGGACTGTAAGGTGGTTAGAAAGCTGGCTAGATTGTCCGGCTCAATGGGTAGTGATCAACAGCGCGATGTCTGGCTGGTGGTTGGTTTCAAGCAGAGTGCCACAAGGGTTAGTTCTGGGACCAGTTTTGTTCAACATCTTTATTAATGACCCGGATGAGGGGATGGATTGCACCCTCAGCAAGTTTGCGGATGACACTAAGCTAGGGGGAGAGGTAGATACATTGGAGGACAGAGATTGGGTCCAGAGTGACCTGGACAAATTGGAGGATTGGGCCAAAAGAAATCTCATGAGGTTCAAAAAGGATACGTGCAGAGTCCTGCACTTGGGACGGAAGAATCCCAAGCATTGTTACAGGCTGGGGACCGACTGGCTAAGCAGCAGTTCTGCAGAAAAAGACCTGGGGATGACAGTGGATGAGAAGCTGGAGATGAGTCAACAGTGTGCCCTGTAGCCAAGAAGGCTAATGGCATATTGGGCTGCATTAGGAGCATCGCCAACAGATCCAGAGAAGTGATTATTCCCCTTTATTTGGCACTGGTGAGGCCACGTCTGGATTATGCTGTTCTGGACCCCACAGTACAGAAAGGATGTGGACGCATTGGAGAGGGTCCAGCGGAGGGCAACCAGAATTATTAGAGGGCTGGAGCACATGACCTGTGAGGAGGGGCTGAGGGATTTGTTTAGCAAAGAGAAGTGAGGGGGGATTTGAGAGCAGCCTTCAGCTACCTGAAGGGGGCTCCAAAGAGGCTGGCGAGAGGCTGTTCTCAGTGGGGGCAGATGGCAGAACAAGGAGCAATGGGCTCCTGTTACAGTGGGGAAGGTCCAGATTGGATCTTAGGACAAACTATTTCCCTAGGAGGGTGGGGAAGCCCTGGGATGGGTTCCTTGGGGGGGGGAGGAATCTCCATCCCTAGAGGTTTTTATGTCCTTGAGATAGCCCTGGCTGGGCTGATTGAGTTGGGGTTGGTCCTGCTTTGGGCAGGGGGCTGGACTCGATGCCTCCTGAGGTCTCTGCCAGCCCCAGGATTCTATGATTAAAATATGCTTTAAAAATGTATAACATTCACCCTCCAGGGGCCAAGCTAAAGCTGCAGCAGAGAGCACAGGCAGCAGGCAGCCTGCTCACGCTCCAGATTGCCTTTGTTGCTTTACTCACCAGAAAGGAGATGGGGGGGGGGGACAGATTTTCACGTGGCTGGGGCCTGCTGACAGGGCCAGGTTTTCAAAGAAAGTTCAGTTCTGCTATGGGCTCAACAACCAACCACCAGATTTATAAACTACTCAGCCTGGGTGGGGGGTCTGGGGGGTTCAGGAAAGCCGGCCCTCGTGCAGAGAGCTGGCGTCTGAATAGCCTGCGCCCTGCTCCCAGCCCAGAGAGGGAGGTGGGTCTAGGAGTCTGAGAAGGGGAGTGGGAGCCAGGCTTTGTGGGGTCTGCTCCAGTTCGGAGCTGACTCCCTGGGTGACCGTGGGAGTGTCGTTTGCCCGCTCTGGGCCTCAGGGGATGTTGCGAAAGCGCCGGAGTTGCTCAGGGGCTGTGCAGCGTCCCTGTGAGATCATCCACCCGCTCGGTCCGGACTAGGCCTTAGCAGAACCAGCCTTTGTGGGAGTTAAGCACCCCACTCTATTCAACATGGGCAGTGCTGGCTCCAGCAGCCAGCCCCATCCTACCCCCCCCCCTCCCCCGCACCCCTGCGCTGGCTGTGTCCAGCCACCACTCGCTGGTTGTTTTTCCAAGGGGAAACCACCGCCTGTCTCTGGCTGGCTGCGCGCCACCCCCTACTTCACCTCCAGCCCACAGCTTGCGCCACTCCCCACCTTGTGCCTCCTGCTTGCTCCCCTGCTCCAACCCCCCCAGCCCTGGGCCTGCCTCCCTCAGCTCCAGCTGCCCTGAGTGCCCCCCCCACCCACAAAGCGGTTGTGCCCTTCCCCCCTGCAGGGGGGCAAGGGCTCGGCCACGTAGGGCACCAGGTGTCCTCGGGATGGCCCTGAGGGAGTTAGGTGCCTACATTTCTGTGAGGAGCTGGGCCCTTGGCTCCAGCATTGCTGGGTCTCCTACATGTCCCAGTCTAGTGGCCAGATCATCAAGGCAGGGTAATAATCAGCCAGATTTCCCAGAGGGCTCGGCCTGCTGGGAGCTGGGCTAACTGGGCAGGCTGGTCCCAGCCGCGGCTCTCACTGTCCCGGCACCAGTGATTTGCTGAGGGGATCTCCGCACCAGCCCAGGACTTTCTCAGGGTGCCCCTCGGTCAAGCCCAATGGCTCTGACCCCAAGGGAGCAGACGTGACCCCCTTAGGGGGTGGGCGACTGTAATGGCTGCGTGTCCCCAGGCAGGTCCATAGCCTCAGAGCCCAGCCCGGCGCAGGGAGCAGAAAGCAAGGTGAGTGGAGAAAGCAGCCCGCAGCGCCAGGCAGAGACTGGAATTAACTCACCACCTAGCAGTGCCGACTTCCCACCGAAGAGCCAGCCAGACACCCCCGCCCCAGAACTGGCTGTGTACCTGGGCTGTCCAGGCACCCCTCCCTGGTGGCCCAGCAAGGCATCTCCTCCCCGCTGGGAGTCCCCAACCATCAGGTGCTGCCCTGCGGAGATCCAGGGTGGGGGCGCCGTTAGCCCTCTGGCTTATGCACGCTGGAGTCCGACCCCTCTGGGCTGCTAGGTCCCCAAAGGAAAAGAGTGAACTCAAATATCAGCTTCATCTGCGGCTCCATGGGCCAGACCCCTCCCCGGTTCTGCTCTGGGCCTTCTTGTCCATCTTCCTGGGCCTGCTCGGCTCCTCCACCAAATGGAAGCTGCCTCTGGCTCCCCCCTGGGCCCAGGCTTCCCTCCCGGAGGAAGTAGCCGAGCTCTGCTCTCCTTCCGTCCCCATCCGAATGGGGCTGGGTCTCCTTTTCACTCCCTTCTCCATGCTGGCCGTGGGCGGCAGGTGTAGCAGGGCCCATTGACTCTCCTTACCCCCTCCAGGCTGGCACGGGTCTGGCTCCCTCGCTAACCCCCCTCACTGGCTGTGCAGGGCCCATCTGCCCCATCACAGGCCAGCTGCCAGGAGAGCCGGTTGACAGGGCCACTGGAACATAACACAGAGTCCCAAGTGGGGAGCTAGGCGCAGATGGCTCCACTGCCCATCGTGCCATCCGATTCCACGCTGGGGCTGTCCTTAGGCATACGCAGCTGTGCAGGGCATCACTAAGTGTGGGCTCCTGCGATGCTCCAAAGCTAGTGCCCTGTGCTGAGTATGCCTAGGGCCACCACTGGCCACGGGTAGGGTTGCCAGATGGTTTGATAAAAAATACCGAACACCTCCTCCCAAAAAAAAACAAACACTGGGAAAAAGTTCTGTCAAGGAAAAAAAAGGGGGGAGACCAAAGTTGTTAAGCAAAAGTTGCACCACTCCCTCCAGTTTGGGGCCACACACCAACCCACAATGCACCCACCTCCCCAGAGCCAGGCCCCTAATGCTCCCCATCCCAATGCACTCCCAGAGCCAGGCCCCTAACGCCCCCATCCCAATGCACTCCCCCTCCCCCAGAGCCAGGCCCCTAGAGCCCCCATCCCAATGCACTCACCCTTGCCTCAGACCCAGGCCCACCGCAGCGTCCCCCATCCCAATGCACTCACACCTCCCCCTGAGCCAGGCATCCTCAGTGCCGGGAGCGCCCCACTCCAATCAAATCCCACCCCACCTCTGCAGAGCCAGGCACTGAGGAACCCGGGTAAATTAATCTGACTTTTAAAGCGGCTGCTCCTGCCGCCCAGCCCGGCTGCTTCGGCTCACATTGCGCAGAGGAGGCATCACGTGGCCAGCGCCCGGGTCTCTGCTGGTCACGTGGGCCAGAGCAGCGTGCGCTCCACTCCCACCCCAGCCCGGCGCCGCCCTAGCGTGGCGCTCGGCAAGTGCCCCCTCCTGCCCCCTTTGCTACGACTCTGCCGCGCTCCTCACTCCCCCGCCCCTGCCAGATGCAGCAGGGGAAAATTGTCCTTGCGGGCTTCTGTCCCAGGGAAACAGGAAATACCGGACATTGCAGATGTCTGGTATTTTCTGTTTTTTTTACCGGATGGAGCCTGCAAATACCAGACTGTCCGGGTGAAAAACGGACACCTGGCAACCCTAACCATGGGCAGCACCGGCTCCGGCTGCCCCAATCCTCCAGCCCTGCTCCACCTCTCAGCCCCATGGGACCCAATCCCCTGCCTGCCTGCCCCGCCTCCCGGCCCTGCCAGCCCCAATTGCCTGGCCCCTGCTCTGCCTCCTGGCCCGGTTAGCCCTACTGCCCCAGCCTCCCCACTCCGCCTCCCGGCCCTGCCAGCCCCAATCGCCTGCTCTGCCTCCCGCCTCATCGGATCTAATCCTCTGGCCCCGAATCTCCCCGCTCCAATCCCCTGCCCCCTCCTCCACCTGCCCACAGTTCTGGCAGGTGTACCACTTGGTGTGCCTGCTCCCCTGCCAGCCTCCCTACCCTCCTCCTGCTCCTCTACCAGATCTGGCCTCCACAGCCCTGAGCACAGCTGCTGGCCCCTTCCCCCACAAGGGATGGAGGGCGCAGGTGCGCGGGCTGCATAGGCCACCCAAAACCTTAAGGCATCTCTGCTAACTCTTGGCCCACAACCGCCCCCCGCTGTGCAAGGCACTTCTATGCTAAGCCGAGCTGCCAGTCCGGCCCCCCTCCACCTCTGCCAATGTCCTTCAGTCTTGACCCATGGCACCCGCCTGCCTTCAGCCTGCTCCCCCCCCCGCCCGGCTTCTCTTTTCTAATGTGGTTATTTCCCCCCCTCCTTTCACACCGCATGCTTCTGAGGGGCCTGAATGTGTCACTCAGCCAGGCATGGACGAAGGGGAAAGGCTGAAGATCAGAGATGGGCCCGAACAAAAGCCCTTGGTGGGAACTTCGGGGCAGTTTGCATCCTGACCTGCACTAGACCAGGGATGGAAACTGTCATTTGAACAGTTTCCCGGGTAAACATGATGTTTAACTGTGGTGCAGCCCTGAGGCGGCCGGCCCAGCCAGGGGACGCTGCTCCAGCCCAGCCACCAATTAGCTGGTTACCGATAAGCATCACCCGGTGAGGATGAGGCTTACCGGGTAACCGATTACCCCTTTCCATCCCTACACTAGACAGCTCATGGCTGGGTTAGAGCCTCCCCCCAGGTTATGTGGGACGGTATGTTGGGGGGTCGTGTGGCGGAGCTTGCCGTGCAAAGCCAAGCAACACTTCCGCTGGGTTTCTTGCAGGTAGGAAATGGACCTGAGCAGGCAGATTCAGCGTGGCAGTCCTGAGCCCAGGGAACTGTGTGAATGCACGTCCACAGCTTGCGTTCACAGCCGCCCCGGCAGCTCCTTTTGAACCCGCCGTTCTCTGGCACGTCCTTGCGCGGCCTCACGCAGCAGCCAGGGAAGCAGCGGGCCACAACCCGCTGGGTGACGTGGTCCACGCGGACACGGCTGCAGAAGGCTCCAACCAGAGAACTCGGCCACCCGCACGGCCAGCAGGGTTGCAGGCACTTGGCCAGATGCGCTGGGGTTGGGGGCGGGGCACGGGATTGGTCACAGCCAGAGCCGGGGGCATGGTGGGAGAATCCATGGGCCTGGCAGGGGGGTGCTGGTTTTTGGGTGCCAGCCATGCCCACGCTGCCCCCCCAAGAGCGCTGGTGAAGTGGGGAACAGCAGAGTAGGACCCCTACGGGTTCAAGCCACACGTCCCTCCCCTGCCCCCCCCGCCACAGCCCGGGGCTCCAGCAGCAATTTAAAGAGCTGTCGCAGCAGCAGCTCTGGTGGCCAGGACTCCGGGCCCCTTTGGCTCGCCAGGCCCCAGGGCAACTGCCCCCTTTGCCCCTCCCATCAGTGGGCCTGGTGCCACTGCTGGGGCGTCAGGGATTGGTGGCACCTCCGTCTCTGCCCGCAGCGTGCAGGTCAGACCCACGCCCGTTACCAGGCTCAGCGCGGGGCACTGAAAGGCTACGGTCAGATGCAATGGTCCCGGTCTGGCCTTAAACTAGGCAATGATGCACCCAGGCAGGGCCAGGTTCTTCGTCACCCTGCCCCTGGTGTCCCTGAGGCCAGCAAGGGAGGAGAGGCCACCCTGCTGATCTGGGGGCCTTTCACACTTGCTATGCAGCAGCGTTAGTGACATGGGCAGGTCCCCAGCGATTCGGGCGGCCAACGCCAGACGCATATTTGGACCCAAGACACTAAGATCTGGGGGGCAGATATTAAGCTGCCGTGTGAATATGGAGAGAAAGTGCCGTGGGGGAGAAGCCACAGTCACCCACAAAGCATCAGCTGACTTGAAGGACGACGGAAACTGGTTTGGTTGAGAATCTCACAACCAAACACCCTGACATGGCTGCAAGGTCTTTGCCCAAAGATTTTCAAAGTGAGCAGTTTGCTGAAATGACCATTTCCTGCGGCGAAGTGCTGGTTTCAGCTGCTCCGTGTTTCCTCAGCGGGAAGCCTTTCAAATTCCTGGTCTGCCTCTCTCCCAACTTCCTCTGGGGGGAGCATCTGACACAGTGAATGCTTGCTCTGGAAGGAGAGAGGGGGAAAAACAGAAGCCGCTTTGCTCACGCCCATTCAGACCTTCTCATGGATTTATACTGTAGCAGGGCCGCCCTTAGGCATACAGAGCTGCGTAGGGCACTAGTAAATTTGGGGCAAATGTAGTGGTGGTTTATGCAGCGTATGTCAAAGGAAGATTGCGGGCCATGCTGGCTAACCCCCCACCAATGTTCCCTCATTTTTTCCACCCATGTGCGGAATAAATGTTACGTGCACCCAGGCATGTGCAGATGTACACCACTGGGAGAAACATACGCTGTCGGCCGTGGGTGCTCTTCTAATCAGCTGGGCAGCTCCTCAATCTCTCTTGGGGGGTCACCCAAGCACTCAGCTTACTGGGAACACGTCCCCCACCCGTGGGCTCAGTGCTCAGGCTTCAGCAGTTGTCCCCCACCTGCTGCCTCCTCCTGCTGTAGGCTGCACCCAGCCCCCACTCACCAGGGGCAGGGGGCAGTGTGAGCCCGGCCTGAGGACTCCAGAGGAGCAGCCTGCTGCCCAGCCGCTCTCTGCTCCTGAGTTCTCCGGCCCCGATCATGTCGCCCACCACTCCCCGTGCCACCCGCTGCTGCCCTGAGGATGCAGATGAGCCTCTATCCCGGCCCGGCTCCAGAGCTGCCCGCTCTCTGGGACCGGATGGAATTGCACCCCGCGCTGGTAGGGCCAGCCCTGTACTGCATCCACATTGTGCAATGGAAACAGCCTGAAGCCTACAGTGCTTCTAAAAGTCCCCTTTTCCTCTCGGCTTCCCCCTCAGAAATGCAGGCGAAGACAGTCAGGCCTCCAGGCCAGAGTGGTGGCCATGGGCCTGTGGGTCAGAACTGGAACCAGGAGTCAAGAGCCGGGCTGGAGCAGAACCTGTCAGGCAGGGACGACACCCCCTTCCAAGCCACAAAGCAACCTCACTGAAAAGACTGAGCAGCTGGCTTGCCTGTGAGGCTTATATACCCGCCTGGAGAGCCACCTGACCAGCTCCTGGCTTGTGGATTGGCTGCAGCCTAACACAGGAATGGTTCATCCCTGCCCGTGGCTCAATCAGGCGCTAGTTCCGGAATGACGTGGCCCCCTAAGGCTGACAGTCCCAGGAGGAGGCCTGATGATGGCTCAGGGGGCCCTAATTTTTAGCTCAAACCCCAGGGTGATTTGAGGGGCCATTTTGTAGGGCTGGGAGTTCTCCCTGCCAGACAGAGGTGCCCTGTGAAAAAGATCACACACCCAGCGAAACCCTCTGCTTCCCTCCTGTCTGAATGAAGCCATCAAGAGCCGTTAGTGGCCACTATGAGCAAAGGTATGGCTCAGGGGCGCCTGCCTTCAACCCACTCCCTCTGCTGCTCCTCCCGCCAAACGCTCCTTCTGCTTTGCTCCACGCTCCTGGCAGAGCCCAGCCAACTTCCACTCGGGGCAAGCGTCTCTTGGGCAAACACTTGGCCCGGGGGGGTGGGAAGGGCAGTAAGGGCACGTCTACACAGCAGCGTTATTTCACAATAACAAAATGTGCGTCTACATGGCAAGCTGGTATTGCGAAATAATGGGGAGCTGGACGCCTGCAGCCCTCCTTTCCCGAGGAGTGAGGGAAGTCGGGGGGAAGAGTGCTCTTCCTTCCCCTTCCTGCTGCGCAGACAGTGCCACAAGCCGAACTGAGCTATTTTGACTTCAGCCATCGACGGGGCTGAAGTCGCATCGCTTAATTCGGCTTTTGCCCTGCTGGGTAGACGTGCCCCTAAGCGACTGGCGGGCCGGACACAGTCTCCTGGCAGGCTGCCGGGCGATTTATTTCACTGTGCGTCTGAAGGTACGGCCCCTCGCAGCGCCTGTTGGCTGCCATTCGCCATTCCCAGCCATTGGGAGCCGTGGGCCTGGCTCCCACTACCCGCAGCTCCTGTTGGCCGAGAACAGTGAACCGCGGGTAAATAAATCGCCCGGGGCTAACTGCGTCCTGCCCGCGAGCCTCTTTATTGCCCACCTCGAGTTAGTGCTTAGAAACAACTCTCTTCAATGTTTTGATTGTTGAAATGAAAACCCAGGGCACGTCAGGCGCCTCCAGACGTGGTCCCAGGCCACAGGGAAACTGGGATGTCCTGGGTCAGTCAGAATCAAGTCGCTCCACTAGCTGCATTACTCACCAGGCAACCTGCTCAGCTGTTGTGGCCCAGTGTGGTGGCTGGCAGCCTCTGCCACAAGTGCCCTCCTATATCTTTAAAAGTGATGCCTGGCCGGGGCCATGCCCTGGCCCCGCCGTGCCCAGCCCCTCTCGGCTCAGCAAACCTGTTCTTTGGAGGAACCTTTTCCATTATGCCTGAGGCTGCTTTGGGGGCAATAGTGGGGGGCCACTGCAGCTGCCTGCTGGAGGGGAAGGATGGCCTAGCAGTTAGGGAATGCACCTGGGACTTGTGTCATCTGGGTTCACGTCTCTGTTTTGCCCCAAACTCACCTTGGGCAAGGCTCCCTGTGTCTCGGGCCCCCGTCTGTGAAACGGGGGGAACAGCCCTGCCCCTCGCAGCAAGTCCCGCCACCATGCTCCACCAAGAGAAGCTGGGGGAGGAGAATAGGGTTGCCAGATGGTTTCTGAAAAAATACCAAACCAAAAAAAAAAAAAAGGACCCTGAGAATTGTTAGCAAAAAAAAAAAAAAAAAAACCCCACAGCATGGCCCCTTTAAGAAACATGCGTGAGGTTTTTTGGCCCTAACAGGCTTCTGGAGGCTGCCTCCCATCTTGCCTCCCTGCACGGGGCTGGACAGCTCCCCTGCGGAACCCAGTAAGCACTCAGGTTGCCAGGCTGCCTCCGTATTGAGCCGGACAGTCTGGGAAATAATCAGAAAGTACTGGACATTTTAGGTGTCTGGTATTTTCGGAATTTTTTTACTGGACAGGAGGTGAAAATACCGAACTGTCCGGTGCAATACCGGACACCTGGCAGCCCTAGCAGAGAAAGGGCCAGGCCCCTCAAACCCCGCTGAGACTGGCTAGTGCAAACTCGCCCTTCCGCGCACGTCACTGTAAGCCCCCAGCCAACGTGAGGGTGACACGTTTTATAACCGCCAATCACGGGAGCCCCGAGGCCCTGCCTCAGCCCCGCCTCTTCCCCCAAGGTCCTGCCCACTTCTGTGGGGCTGCCCCCCAAGGCCTTGCCAGGGGTGTTGGAACCATGTCTATAGTGGGGACGCTGCGTCATTCAACCAACGTGTAGCCCCGTCTGCTATGGAAGCAGCTTCAGCTCCCCTGGTTCCAGCACCTACCGACCCCACCCCCACTCCACTTCTTGCCCCCCCCACCTTGCCCACTGGATCATCTCCACCTCCCTCCCTCTCCCTCCCTCTGGGAGCCCTCTGTTCTGGGGCTGCTATGGCAGCTCCTGCAGCCTGACAAGCAGGTAGGAGGTGGCCCTGGCTGAGCAGGTGCTGGTGCAGGGTAGTGACCTGGCACCTCCCCTGCCCTGCAGAAACCAGCCATTTGGTGTCCAGCCGGTGCCTGCGACCGGACGCTGCCAGGTCCCGCTTGCGACTGGACTTTCCAAGCTGAAACCAGGCACCTGACAACCCCACCAAAGGGGCGTGTGATCCCACCAAAGGGTTTTTTTTTTGCAGGGGTGGGGGCCTGGGGAGAAGCCATCACACAGTAACTGCGACCAAACCAGGACAGAGAAACAGCCTGAAGGAGCGGCTGAAAGGCCGGTGGCTGACCCTGGAAGACACCTGGGAAGAGGTTTTGGGTTGCAGGGGGCAGCCAAAAAGAGGCGAGGAGCAAACGAAGCCTTTTCCTGCTGCTTGATTCCTTCCGCGTTCAAAGGCCCAGGGCTTGGTACCTTCTTTGGAATGCCCAAAGGCGCAACAAAGGAAACACCAGCTCCACCCCTCTGTTCGTCCGAGCAGACACCCTCGGGGCTCTGAACGGCGACGAGCCGCCAGGTCAAAAAGGGGCAAAAGTATCTAACTTTTATTGATTGTGGCGGAAGTTACATAAGAACAGCCAGAGTGGGTCAGATCAACGGTCCATCTAGCCCAGTGTCCTGTCTGCCCACCGTGGCCAATGCCAGATGCCCCAGAGGGAGGGAACACAACAGGTAATCCTCATGTGATCCCTCCCCTGTCACCCATTGCCAGACAAACAGAAGCTAGGGACACCATCCCTACCCAGCCTGGCTAATTGCCATTGATGGACCTCCATGAATCTATCTAGATCTTTTCTGAACCCTGTTAAAGTCTTAGCCTTCACCACAGCCTCTGGCAAGGAGTTCCACAGGTTGACTGAGTGAAGAAAAACTTCTGTTTGTTTGATTTAAACCTGCTGCCTATTAAATTCATTTGGTGACCCCTAGTTCTTATGTACTATGTAAATAACTTTTCCTTATTCACTTTTTCTATACCAGTCATGGTTTTATAGACCTCTATCAGATCCCCCCTTAGTCTCCTCTTTTCTAAGTTGAAAAGTCCCAGTCTCTTTAATCTCTCTTCATATGGGACCCGTTCCCAATCCCTCATCGTTTTTGTTGCCCTTTTCTGAGTTAGGAGCCTAAACAGCTTTGCGGAGCTGCCCACCGCCCATCCTGAGTGGACCCAGCTGCAGGGTTTGCACAGACTCCGTTTCCTACGCATTCCCCAGCAGGGAACCAGTGCCCGGCCGGCTGGCTCTCTGCTGGTCCCTGGCTGCATTGCCCTGCCACAGGTGGTGGACTCCTGGGTGGCTGCTGGAAGAGGCTAGCACAGAGAGACAGCGTATTTGGAGCCAGCACAAGCCCAGCCAGGCCTGACTGCACCTGAGAGTGGGTGGGAGGGACACCAAAGTCGGGACTGGTCAGTTAATGAGACGATTGGGGGAGGCGGGGTCATTCCACCCCCAAACCTCACCGTCCTCCACCAGCACTGGCACACCCATCAGCACACCTGCCCGGGCCTTGTTTAAAAGATAGAGACCTTCAGGCCAGGAGGAAACGACTTTGCTCCAGGTCACGTGAGTCATTAGCAGAGCTCGGGACTAGAACCCCGACGTCCTGGTCCACCGAGCCCCGATTCCAACCTTCAGATGAGAGGCCAGGCGCTGAGTCTGTGCAGTGTGTCTCCCCGGGCTCTATCGCCAGCGCGTGCAGGGCCTGCCCTGGGGGTGCTCGGCTGTACAGGACCAGGCAGCAAGCCGGGGCAGCTGCTCTCTGCAGGGGGACCAGCCTCAGCAGAGATGCCCTGACACATCCATCTTGGGGCCTCCCACTCTGGCCTCTGCACTGCCTGAATGGCCACTAGATGGCGCTGCTATTCCAGATTGTGCCTGGCCGGCTAGCTCTGGGCCTGGCTTGGCCAACGCCCAGGCAGGGGACAATCCCGGAGTACTGCCCAGCAGGGAGCCCGCAGGGTGCGGAGGGACAAGCAGGGAGTCAGGACTCCTGGTTCCAATTCTGGCTCCGCCACTGGCTCGCTGTGTGGCTCGCAACGTGCTGCACTGTGCCTCGGTTTCCCCATCCAGGAATTAGGGATGTTAAATATCGGTTAATTGAATAGTCGATTAACCTCATGAATTCTTAGCGGTTACTCGACTGTTCTATAGTCCCCGGGGGTGGGGCTGGCAGCCAGTGCGCTCCGGTCCCACCCCCAAGGAGTCCCCTGCCACACAGGGAGTCCCCTGTATCAAAGGCAGCAGTGTGGGGTGCCAGGCAGAAGCTGGTCCACGAGGGGAGCCTGTTTAAAAACCAGTTCCCCTCACAAACCGGCTGCCTGTCACCCCGTGCTGCTGCCTCTGATACAGAGGCAACGGCGCAGGGAGGCTGAGCTCCCGGATCTGGTGCGAGCCGGAACTGACCTGGGCCGCCTGCCCACCTGGCTCCTAATACACTTCAAATGCAGAGCCGCAGCGGGGGTAGGTCGCAGACCCGGCGTGAGCCAGGACTGAGCTGGGCTGCTGGCCAGCCTGCTAAAAAATTCATTGTGAGGGGGATGGGGGAGATGCCTGTCGTCTATAGCATTAACCAATGCGCTTTTGCTGATCAGTTAATCGACTCCACTATTGCACCCCTCCCAGGGATCCCTGGCCTGTCTCCATGAGCGAATGTTGATAAAGTGCTTCCGGGCCCTTGCGTGGAAGGCGCCGTGTGCCAGTTAGCGTGACAGTCACTGCGATGTCAGAGCCAGGGGGAGGGCCAGGCCGGGGTAGACGCGGGTAACAAACATCCAGTGGCAGGGCATCAGCAGAGCGGGGCTGGTCCAGGACTGGACTCGCTGGGGAACTGTCAGTCCAAATCGGGGAGCTGAGTGGAGTGAGCGGGGTGCAGGACTGGCAGAGCAGGAGGGGAGCTGCGGGTCAGGAGGAGGAGGAGGGGGCTGGGGGCTGCTGGCAGGTGGGGAGGGTATGGCACGAGAGCGCTATTCCACGTTACCCTGCGCCACGCAGCGCCTGCCTCTGAATCTGCCCTCGGCTGACGTTCTCCCTCCACACCCACGGAGTGCCACGGAGTTAGTGCCAGCGCTTTCTGCGGCTTCTTTGTCTTCACTCATCCCCTTTCACACAATCCCCTTATTAAGGGGAGGACAGAGCCGGCCCGACTCCTGCCCACGACAGCGCTGACAGTAATGCCATGCGGCAAAGCCCCCTTGGGGGCAGGCAGCTCTGCAGAGCCCTGTGAATCAGGCCGGGGGAGGGGGGCGGCTGCAGCCCCTGCCCCCTCCTTGCTGGGAGCGAGGCTGCGGCTTTTGTGCTGCTGACATTCCTCGCCCAAGTGTGTGACTCTCCTCACGGCACTGGGGGATCCACGAGAGAGGGCCCCGCTGCCCCCTTTTCCCCTGCCTCCAGGGCCTGCGCACCCGGCACCGTGGGCCAGCGTCTGACCTGCCAGGCACTGGGTAAATCAGGAGCGACCCGCTGAAGGCAGAAAGAGCCAAGCGCTCTCCTGGAGCACAGGAGAGGAGCGGCCGGATGCGCAGCTGCCGTAACTGGGGCAGACGCCCACTGACGGCAGCTGAAGGTCTGGGCTGAGCTCTTCAAGATTCAGTGTCCGCTGAGAAAGCCGGGTAGCCCCACACGGCCGCCGGAGACATAACCCAGCCCCGCGGGTCTGTGGAGATTGCAGGGACTGGGGGGGAGGGTCCCCCCGGGGTGAATTCGAACGTTCATGGAATGATCCGACTTCCCAGCACCGTGCTCTGGCAGCCCCAGCAAGCTGCCCCCCAGCCCGCTCCCTGGCTAGCCCTGCTACTTCCAAGATGTCTGTCACCAGGGCTGTTCTGAGGGGGGTGCGGGGCCTGGCACACCCCCTCTGCAACAGGCCCTGCCCCCACCTGCCCCTTCCACAGTTTCCACCCCTGCTCCGCCCTTGCCCCTGAGGAACGCGGCCTGGAGAATTACGGGGCAGGAGGGAGGGGCTGCGCGGCAGCAGCAGAGGTCAGAGCCCCCCATGGCGGCAGCAGGAGCCAGAGCGCCGCGGCAGACTTCTCCACTCTGCTTCCCGCCACCCCAGAGAAGTGGGGCGTAGCAGGCCCGGGGGCAGGGGAGCAAAGCAGGATGCTGGACTGTTCTGGCTCCCATCACCATGGTGACTATGGGGGGGACCCTGCTGCTGCCCACCCCAGGCTCCTGCCCCAGGTAATAAGGCAGGTCCTATCCATAGGATTGTTAAGGCAGCCACCGCGGTGCCCCCAAAAGCACGAGGCCTGGGGCAGCGGCCCCAAACCATCCTATGGCCAGGAGGGCTCTGTCTGTCACCTTGGTATCCACCCTGCCAACACGTCAGCCCTGCCACAGAGCCCTCTCCTCTGTTAACACGGCCCAGTTACGATGGGGACACCTGTCCCACTAGGAACTGGGGTAAGGGCAGAATCGCAGAAACCCAGGGACACAAGGGACCCCAGGAGGCCGTCTAGTCCAGCCGCTATGCTGAGCCAGGGCCAAGTAAACTTAGAGTCTCTAGACCATCCCTGCCAGGTGTTTGCCCAGCCTGTTCTTACAAGATCGCCTGGGCCTGATCTTAACTAGCTCTGGTTTATCTTAATAGCTAACCTACATCTCTCCCGCGGCAGATTACACCAGCCGCTCCTTGGACACGGAGCACACTTGATCACCCTCCTCTCTCTAACCGCCCCATACATATCGGAAAGTCGTTATCGGGCCCCCTCAGTCTTCTGACAGGGAACACGAGTGAAACTGACCAGACTCTTGCTCTTGTTGATGGGGGTGAAATGCCACAAGGAAACGGCATAGCGATAAACGCAGGCTCTTGTTCTCCAGACTGCCTAGGAGGGTCGGTCGCTCAATTCCCCCATCAGCCGAGGAGGTTTGCACACCCATTCCCCGTTTCGCCTGTATTGTGGGAACTGGGCACCTCAAGACATTAGGGGTTCTTGAATTGCTCAGCCCAGGTGCTCACACAGTTTGATTTGGGATTAATCTCCAGGGCCCCTAGTAGCAAAGGGAAGAGAGTTTGGCTGGACCGTCCCGCCCGGGGCCTGACATCTGCCAACATCGATTCATCGGGGCCCCTTGTTCGCGCTGTTTTTGTAAGGCGCTGGGGGTTCTCTGACGGAACAGGGCCAAGAACTCTGGGGCGGTTAATTAGTATTGTGTCTGCTGATCACTGGCAGACATTATCCCTCCAGTGCTCACTTATTATTGGGGTTCAATGGCCACAGCAACCCTGAAAGAGCAGGGCTGTTTGTGGGCTGCCGCTGCAATGGGTAGGCTGCGTCCATACCGCCTGGATAGACCTCTCTCGTGCCCAGGGCTGGGCCTGGCAGTTCTGGTGCCACGGGCGGGGGGCTGGCCCCTCTGTGGGGCGGGGGGCTGTGGGATCGTGGAGGCAGGAGTGGGGCCGGAAGCCACATTGCTCAGGAAGGGGGCTTGAGGGAAGGGAAGCAGAGCAATGCGGCTGGAAGCTGGTGGAGTGGAGCGGGTTGGGGCCGGGAGTGTGGGGACGGGCCCAGCCCCAGGTGCTAGCACCAGTCCGCCCACTAATCCCCCGGGTCCTGTCGCTCGGGGGAAGGGATGGAACAGGATTGGGAAGGGGGCGGAGCAGGGGCAGGACGAGGCGGGGAGGAATGGACCAGAGGCGGAGCTTAGGGGAAGGGCTGGAGTGTGGGCAGAGTAGGGGTAGGACAGGAGGGGTTGTCCCAGGCCCTGCTCCCCCCTAGGGACAGCCCTGCTGGGAGCAGCACACAGGGGGGATGGGACTAGCTGCTGGAGCCCAGCCTGCAGGGTGACTGCCCCTCTGCCTGGCACCTGCCGGAGGGAACAATCTGAATGCCGCTCAGCCGAGCCCCCAAAGCCCAGTGACTATGAGGAAGGATGCAGAGGTGGGAGGAGGGAGCCGAGGAGGTTATTTATAGCCACGGGAACAATGTAATCATCACGATCACAGCTGATGACAGAGCTCTCCCTGCCTGTGCCGTGCACAGAGCCAGCTGGGGCTGTGCTCTGCGTGATGGGGCACGGAGCCCTCGTGCCGCAGGCAGGGCTGAGTAGGAATCAGTCTGAAATCATTCGACTCCTCAAACCCACAGGTAGAAATCCAAGCGAGCGCTGCCCTTCCCCTTCGTGCTGGCGAGGGAGAGATGCCGAGATTCACACGACTGGCTGCATGTTTCCGATCCGACCGTTCCAAGCCAAGGCTCTGGGTGGTCTTTGAAACCCCCCCAGAGCAGGTGTCCGGGCCTTGTCCTCCTTAGCCAGCCATCCCTTCCTCCTGCAGTTGATGGGGCACCAGACGATTCTTTCTGCTGCTGTAAGCAGAGGGGTCCTGCGGGAGTCTAGCGTATAAAATGCTGTGGCGTGGAATGGAGAGGAAAGAAAGTCGGGGCCTTTCGAGTGCTGGTCACAGCCGCAGAGGGGCTGGAATCTGTTGCTGAAGGGATCCGCAGGGAAAACAGGCGTGCTGGTATTTACAGCGTCGTCATTACGCTCCAGCGTCGAATGGGGAAGGCTGCGTCTCGTAGCGCTCTTGAGTCAGGGAGCTGGCTCAGCAGCCGAAAGTTGTATTCACAACAGCAAAGGGTAGAAACTCCACCTCGCCCAGTGTCCTGTCTTCCCACAGTGGCCATGCCAGGTGCCCCAGAGGAAGTGAACAGAACAAAGGAAGCATCAAATGATCCCTCTTCTGTCGCCCATTTCCAGCCTCTGACAAACAGAGGCTAGGGACACCGTTCCTATCCATCCTGGCTAATGGCCATTGATGGACCTAACCTCCATGAATTTATCTAGCTCTTGTTTGAACCCTGTTAAAGTCCTGGCCTTCTCAACATCTTCTGGCAAGGAGTTCCACAGGTTGACTGCGTGGTGTGTGAAGAAAGACTTCCTTTTGTTTGTTTTAAACCAGCTGCCCATCTCACTGACTTCCAACTCCCATCAGGAGTGGGAAAGACCCAGTTCTCCCCTAGAAAAATCCCCTGCAAATACAAGTGTTTTCTCATTGGCTATGTCTAGACTACACCTCTCTGTCGACAGGGAGATGTAGATTAGGCACATCAAAATTGCTAATGAAGCAGGGATTTAAATATCCCACGCTTCATTAGCATAAACATGGCGGCCGCCTTTTTTCGACACAGAGCTTTTTGGAAAAAAACCCGGCTGTCTAGACGGGGATCTGTCGAAAAATAAACCCTTTTTCGATCGATCCTGTAAACCTCATTTTTTGTACAAACTCTGCCCCTGAGGACTTCACCATGTTAAGGAGAAAAAAAATTCACGCCTGGAATTCCCAGCTGTGTTACAAACCACCCACGCAGCCTTGGGCGAGTGCGTCCTGTCTCCGTGCCTCAGTTTCCCCATTTGTGAAACAAGACTGATCAACTCGCTACCTCAGGGGCTCGGTTTGTAAATGCGTGTGTGGTACTATGGCGATGCCCCGTGAGCTCCTAAACAGAAATGTTGGCCACAACCTCTATGCTGCCTGGGTCCCAGGATATTAGCGTGACAAGGGGGCTGAGGTAATATCTTTCTTGGGGCCCTGTTGGGGGGTGACACACACCAAAACCTGTGTAAGTTCTAAGATGTTGTAAAGGATTTTTGGCATGAAAATCTGTTGGCCCCTTCACGACAGCTGCCACTGTGCCTATAAAAGGCACAAAGTAAACAGGAGCAGAGAGAGAACATTTAAAGGGCAAGAGGAGACAGGCAGCGAGCAACAGAAGAAAAATTACTGTTAGTCTGCTACTGGCTGATTGCCCTTTTAAGGGGAGATGGGCCCAGCCCCAGCTGTGACTGATCAGCTGTCTCTGAGGGGTCAGGTGATAGCCTGAACAGCACCTGGCCCTTATTAAGGGCAGGGAGGAGGTGGTTACTGCCTGATTCCCAGAGAGGAGGCAGAGAAAGGCTCTGGAGGAGGCCCTAGGCCCAGGCAAAGGGCAGAGAGAGGGGAGGGGAAAGGGCTCCCCGGGTTGGGTGGGGGAGGAACGACCATATTTTGGTCCTTGAGCCAAGTTCTCTGTTTAACCAGTGCTTCTGGGTTGGGTGGGGAGGGCGATCCTGCCTTTGGCTATTGCGGGAACCTAGTCTGGTTCTGATTTGGAAGGACAACCAAGTCTTGTTCAGGGGAATGGCGGTGCCTGGTTGTAGGGCAGTCTGCCCAGTGGGGCGCCCTGGTGCGATGGGCCCCGTTAGCCTGGGCTGCAGAGGGTGGGCGGGCTGGCAGGAAATCCAGGTCCGGTGCTGGCAGAACCATGCCCACGTTCTAGAGGGACCGGGCTGACCTGAAGCATCGCCATGAAAGGTTTCACGTGGGCAAGCTCTGGCTAAGCGGCACTGGCGGGGGTGGGTTTCTGACCCACTCTCCTTAGGAGGGAAGGGCCTGAAGTGTTTCTGATGGGGCTGCGATCCGTCAGGGGCTCGTGCTCCAGCCCACTGCCTTACGCACCCCTCTTCACGGTGGGGCCTATGGCAGTGGGGAGGGAGGTATTGCCACAGAGTCAGAAATGGGCCTCTAAGCCACACCCGGCCTGCGCCGCAGCCTCCCCCACATTCAGAATGGGTTGCTCCCTTTCACGCGGCCCCCGTGCAATCTGTCCATGAGGCAGGTTTTCTACCCCACGGTCCTTCTCCTAGCGTTATCAGCCCCAGGATCGTCTTGACTCAGTCCTTCTCTGATTCCCAGCCTGTGACGGGGCGTATCAACCGCTCACTGGGGCTGCAGGGGTTAAGCCTGGCCACTTGTGGAGGAGGCACCGCCCCCACAGCCCTACTGGGCATGCTCCAGCTGGAGGCCAGCTATAAAGGTCTATGGAGCAGCTCAATATGGACTGACTGCCGACGGGGAAGGAGGTACCGCTGGAGCCCCTGAAGAAGTGCAGGTGTACCCAGATGCTGTCGCCAGCCAGCAGGGAACCGCAGGCGAAGCTCCTGGGCTGGAGGAACGGGATAGGAGAAGATGCAGGAGAGACTGGTAGGAAGTTGCCCAGGGTGGGGAATTGCGCCCCGGGTACTTGGCATGTTGTGGTGGGATTCCCTGCTGAGCTAGTGGTGGTCCACCCCACTGCTGACAGGTCCTCCTACCAGCCCCACAAGGGGTTCTATCCTTCCCATTACTCTTGACTCTGGCTGCTAGGCCACGCTGCCCTGCATGAAGGGAGCTGTGCTATTGACTCTGGCTGCTAGGCTACACTACCCTGTGGGAAGGGAGCCTTCCTATTGACTTTGGCCATTGGGTATGACCACCCTGCTGAGAGAGGGTGTTACTGGGATGCTGGCAGTTAGGAGCCTTGAAGACCAAGGCGGTTACGACATGCGTAGGGTTGGGCCCCGATTGGGGGAGAGGGACTCAGAGGCCCTCCCTCTCCCCCCGAGGGGTACAGGCAGGCTCACCCCATGCCACAGCCCATGGGAATGCGTGTCCTGGCTCCTTGGCCTGGGACAGCACACGCTTCCTCCATTCAATTAGCTGCCACACACATTCCTCACTCACTCGCCTGGCCTTGGGGCACTGCTGGCTGCTATTCCTCTGGAGCTTGCGGCTGTGCCGGAGGAGATGGAAGCCGCTCTTTTGGTGCCTGATGACTTGAGGGTTCATCACCTTCTTGCTTCCTCCACTCAGCACCGGGGAGAGGCAAGGATCAGAACGGAGCCGCTGCAAAGCAGGGTCACTGACCTGCCTGGGGCAGCCCTAGCGTCGCTTTCAAGGCCTCCGGGGCCGGGAATCGTTCCGGAACAGCCATCCGGCTGGCTCAAGCCCCATCCCATGTGCCCGGAGTGTGTCCCAGTGGGGGCCCTGCGAGCAGGAGGCAGCCTCTCCCACCATCTCTCTGCCATCCCCTTGAATCCAATCAGCCCGGAATCCCGGGCAGCCCCGGGAGGCAGCCTCCATCCTGAAAGGCTGCGCGCAGACGCCCACAGCCAAACCCACACAGCCCTCGTGGCAGGGGCTCCTTGTGACACCAGCACAGTCGCAGGGCAGAGGCGCTCGCAGCACCGAGGGCTTCATGCTGCCGGGCATGTGGAGGTGCCACACAGAAGCACGAAGGGCTGAACAGGGCAGGGAGTGGCCGGGACCCTGATACTGCACAAGGGGATCTTGGTCCAGCGGACCCTCCCGCCGAGATGAGGTCGGAAGGCGCTTGAGGCCAGTCCTACCCGTTCCTGGGACTCAGGCATAACCCTCTCCTAGCGGCATCCACCCTCACCCAATCCTAGGGCTAAGGTGTAACCTGACACTCCAGGGGCTGCGGGGTCCTTCACCAGCAAAAGCGCCTTGCCCGGGAATATCCTACTTCATCTCTAGTCATTGATCATGCGAACCAGAATGCACACGCCAGGCCCACGGCGCTCACCCCTCCCAATGAGACAGAGGAGCCGGTCTTGCTGGCCAGGCAGGATCAGGTCCGTCGGGGGGGCTCCAATTTCTGCACCGTGTCATCGGCACCGCAGTGAGGTCTGGCAGCTCTGATCTTGGAGCTGTGGCTGGGAGCTGCTTCCCCAGGAACTTCCTTTTGGACCCCAGTTTAGAGAGTGAAACTCGAGTCCTGCTTAGCTTTGCCTTTATCAGTTACTTTACTAGCCACCGTAACATACTGCAGCAGAATTACCTAACCAATCAGACCCCTCTACCTGAACTGCTCTACAAAATTAATGATACAGCAAAATTAATGATACGGCAGCCAGAAACCATTACAAGCCAGGCAGATCCTACAGACCCACAATAGGAAAGTGAGGACCATGATGACAGGGAGGATTCCACAACCTCAGCTTTTGATAATCAGTGTCTTGCCAGAGGAAATGCTCTTTGATCTCTGTTTATCTGGTGGCATTAGGGTGGAACCTCCTTCTAAACAGCCTGTTGTAATTCAATGGAGAGGATGTGACTCCAAGCGCTACGGCTAATGGCTGCTGCTCTGCAGTTGGGCTGCAGAGGAAGGCTAGTTTAGGCCTACCAGTATGGCTACAGAAAAACCCTATTGTTACAACTGTGGCTTTAAAATAACCTAACCAGGTCTGGGTTGATTTGCAAAGTGAACTGAGTGTTACACAAACCTGGGCTGGATGTGTCCTGCGGGAGAGCCGGGAAAGCTTAATTCAATTCTGCAACATTCGTTTTCTTCCAGTCTTCTGGAACATCCCAGGGATACCAAGAATTATTAAAAATCAACTTTACTGGTATGTGATCTTCTCAGCCAACTCTTGAAAACTCTTGGCTGCACTAGTAACATGCTGCCTATGCACCTGTGACCATGTCCCCCCCCAGTGACTAACAGCTTGCTACTTCATGGCAGTGAAGTGGGTTACTTCTTTAATGCTGCCAGGATAGCTTGGATACCGGGTGCTGGATGTGCCTGGATTCAATGGCCACCAATAGCCATCTGTCTGGGTGTGGAGCTGTACTGGCTGCACAATGTTACAGTCACAGCTGAGAGTCACACGACATGCGGATGGGCCAGGACATTGCAACATGGACACACTTTGTAGGAGCCAGCCGGCCGTTCACAGCCGCTGCCGGCCTGGTTCCAGTTTCCTCGCGTAGCAAAGACACGGCACACGGCCGCTCTTGGGAATGGTTCCTTATTTCCCACCCCATTAAGGAGATCTCCTGGAAGAGGCCTGTCCCTCACTCAGATGGGGCCTCCTAGGGCTCGAATCCTGGGCCAGGACTGCATTTTGGAACACACCCTTTCAGGCGGGACCCTCCCCTCTTCCAAGGCAAAGTTGGCTGAAGTTTTATAGGAGGAGAGAGAGATTTCCGCCCCAACCCCTCCGACACTAATCCCATCATGTCGCAGGATCCCACACTATGCTGGGCGGCAGCCAAGGGTTGTCTCGCAGGGGCCGTAATCTGGTAGAAACGCAGCCGAAAGGAAAACAGCTTTTTGAGGCCGTTCTCCATCTGGAAATGGAAAGAGGGGGGCGGGGCCTGGGGCCGAACCGGAGCAGCTGGAGGATGGAATGTGCCACTCAGGGAGGGCCCTGGGAATTCAGGCTTTGAACGGGGAAGGGGGGATTGGCCACTGGTTTCTCAGGGCAGATTTACAGCCTGCCTTGGATCACGGGAGTGGGGATGGAACCAGCTCAGCCACTCCCTGGTGGGGCAAAGGGCAGGCCCCAGGGCTTTCCATTGGGTAAGGATACGCCTCAGGTGGCTTCAACCTCTGTTAGCGCTCCCTTTATGCCGGGCCGGGGAAATTGGCAGCAGCCACTAACCTGCAGCCGAGGTGGGGAAAGCCGTTTTACAGCAGCTGCTCCCGTGCCTACCCCCAACCCTCAGCTAATTTATGAACCATATTCAACCAGCTGGGGAGCTTGGCTGGCACCCAGAAGGGACCTTCCAGGCCCTCTCCTAGGAACAATCACAAGGCAGTCATGCAGTGTACAGGGGACTGCGTGCTGTTTACAGTGCCTGCCTGCACCTCACATCATTTCATTGCACTGGCTCTTAGGAGCCCTAATCACAGACCAGGACCAATGTTCCCTCTAATTTTTCCCATCCGGGTGAGGAATCAATTTTATGTGCACTGAGGCATGTGCAGATGTGCACCACCAGTAGAAACGGAAGCTGCCAGCTGTGGGCACTCTGCTAATCAGCTGGGTGGCCTGTGAATCTCTCCTGGGCAGCCACCCAAGCGCTCGGCTTACAGGGAACACTGACCAGGACCGTGGTGCTGTACAAGAAGAGCACAAAAAGATGGTCCCTGCCCCAGAATGCTTCTAGGTGGGGGGAACAAAGCCCCGTTCTCTCCCGTTTGTAAGTGGCTCCGTGGACATGGCTGATCTCAGCCTCAGTGGGGGCCAGGAAGGCACAAGGTGGAAATTCCCCCCCCCCCGCTGATCCATTCCACTGAAATCTCTGCTTGCCTCGCCTGATGTGCCATCTAGCTTGGGAAGGGGTATTCTCCCCGCTGACTTGCTGGGCCCTTCGTTTCCCCTTAAAACTAGGTTCACGGGGACCTCGCGGGTTGTTTTGGAGCTCGTCTTGGCCGGGGTTGCGAGCTGTGCTGGGACATGTTCTAATCCACATCTTCCAAGGGCGCGCCTGCGTGAGAAAATCGCACCGCTTCAAACTCCGGCTGTGCCTGGAAACCGAGGCCGCGCTTACGTTTTGTCAAGGCCTAAAGCTCTAGCACAGGTAAGGCAGTGAGTCTTCGGTGAGAGACTTAGAACAGGGTTGCTGATCAAGTGCACTCTGGACCCATGTCTCTCCGTCTCTGCTAACCCCAAAAGCGGGCACTGGCCAACCCAAAGAGCTGGCTTTAAACAAGCCCAAGCTTGGGTGAGGGTCTGAGATCCAGATCATGGAGTTTGTAGCCATAGTAAAAAGAGTGGGTGGGAAGAGACACAGGCAGAGACATGCAAAGGCACGATGCCTTCACTGCAAGGTTCACTTGGGTGATGGGTGACTAAGAACATCAGAATGGCCACACTGGGCCAGACCAAAGGTCCATCTACCCCAGTAGTGACCAATGCCAGGTGCTCCAGAGGGAATGAACAGGTGATCATCAAGTGATCCATCTCCTGTCACCCCTTCCCAGCTTCTGACAGAGGCTAGGGACACCCTCCCTGCCTATCTTGGCTAATAGCCATGAATTGATCTAGCTTTTTTTTTTTTTTTTTTTGAACCCTGTTAAAGTCCTGCCCTTCACAACATCTTCTGGCAAGGAGTTCCACAGGTTGACTGTGCACTGTGTGAAGAAATACTTCCTTTTGTTTGTTTTAAACCTGCTGCCTCTTAATTTCATTGGGTGGTCCCTAGTTCTTGTGTTATGGGAAGGAGTAAATAACTCTTCTTTAGTCTCTCTTTGTGCACACCAGTCATGATTTATAGACCTCTATCATATCCCCCCTTAGTCATCTCTTTTCCAAGATCAGAAGTCCCTGTCTTATTAATCTCTCCAGCCTCCTCAATCTGCACACATTGCTCGGATTGCAGGCTCCCTGCTGCCCTCCCATCCCGGACAGTGGGGCTAGGGCAGGCTCAGGCTTTGTTCTTCTCCCCCCCACCCCTGCTAGTCTCGCCTCCCATGGATCCAGGCCCCCAGCAGCCACCCACTCAACCAACAGCTGAAATTAGCCCCTAGTACAGGTTGTTAGGGAGGGCTTTGTGGCTCAGAGTTGCCCCAGGTCTATCCCCTTAGGAAGGAATGGGGTTTATTCGCACAGAACAAATAGGAAATTCAGATTCTTCTCTAAAGATCGACGCAGCCCCAACCCGCATTCATGCCGGGGAAGATTTGCTGGGAGTCGCTCGCTGGGAGTCAGCGCGGGGGCGTTCTTGGCCCCTGGCCCACTCCCACCCCACCCATAGATCCCCAGGTTTCTCTGTGAATTTGGAGACAGGCGGGACGGTGCCATGAGACAACCAATCCCAGCGCAGGGGAAGGGAGGGATCCACAGACGCCAGCAGCCGTCTGCTTGCAGCCCCTGTGTGCGTGCGGCCCAGTTCGGACTTTGCTGAAGTCAGCCGCCCTCCCCCAGGGATGGATCTGGCCCAGCGCATGCGACGCTCCGGGATGGAGAAAACAGGCAAGTGGCCCCCTTGCTGGGTCCCGGATACCAAGCCTGGCAGGGGGTGGGACGACGTGGCAAGACCCCCACTCCGGCCATGGAGATTCAGCAAACGCCTTGGCAGGGCCACATCTCGCAGCTGCGGCTGAAGTGTCTGCTCTTCACCAGCTGGCAGCTGCCGGGGGGAGAGCGTTCGAGTCCGGATCTGCCAAGGCGTTTGTGCAGGCGGCGTTTAGTCCTGCAGGCACGCGCCGCCTGCAAGCGAGCGGTCGTTTCTATCAAGGGCCTGTCTCGTGGTGGCATCTAGATGCCCTTTACATAGAGAGCAAAGCAACGTCCTCCCGGAAGCGGTGAAGCCAAGCTTAGTAGCACGGCTAGGACCAAACCGTAGCCTGAGGAAGCCAGCAAGGGGGACCACTGCCCTAGAGAACTCACAGTGGGGCGGAAACAAAGAGTTACCTCTGTTTGGGCCTGATGCGAAGGCCTCTGAAGTCAATTCACTTGAATGGGGTTGGGACGTGGGCCAGGAGAGGTTCTGCATGAAGGTGGTGGGGAGTGAGTCGGCTTTTGTGGTCAGCCAAGGTCTGACCGTTTGCCTGGCTTCCTCCAGCCCGTTTCCTGCTGAACCTGGCGAGAACAATAATAGCAACAATCATTTTCCCCACCCCCTTGCGGATCAATTCACAGCCTGCCACGAGGGAAGCCTGGTCGCACGGATTCTAATCTGCCTCACTCAGAGCCTGATCCTGTGTGTGCACGCATGTAATGTCAGCAGCATGGCCCCAACGGCCCCCTGGACGTCAGAGGGACTAAATGACTAAAGTCCATGGGAGTCTCAGACACCATTGGTCAGGGTGCTCAGAAGGGCCCAACATCCATAACAGCCAGATTTTCTAAGGGGCCCAGCCTGCTGGGCGCAGACTTCCTTGAAAGTCCGGCTCATAAAGTTTCAGTGACTTGCCCCAGCTCATACAGTGAGGATGGGGCAGGAAGATCTCCTGAGTCCCAAACCCTCTGTGATCAATCCTCGGCCATTCCTCAACAGCCCAGAACAGATCAATAGAAGGTCAGGAAGTCCCAGACAAACAAGCTCCTGGACACATCCCAGATCTGCCAAACCACATTTCATGGTAAACTCTTGAGCAGAGGAGCCGAGAGTCGCACCAGGTCCCTGGGCAAGCGGGCGGCTCTGTGCTCCTGGAAGGGGCAGGGCCTCAGGTAGAAGTGGGCGGGGCCAAGGTCAGCTGACCCTTAGCCCACCTGTCCAGGCAGCCCATAGAGCCACCTGGAGCGAGCCACATGGTTTAAAGGGCCGGGGGCTCCAGCTGGTGCCGCACTGGCAGCAGTGATGCAGAATAGCTATGCCAGTCAACGTACTCCCTGCATGCAAGCCCCATGACAGCGGTTTTCAGCCTCTGATCTGTGGACCCTTGGGGAGCCGCAGACTGTGTCTAAAATGTCCAGCGCGGTCTGCACCTCCATTCAATATTTTTTAGGGGTCCACAAATGAAAGGTTGAGAAGCACTGGCCTGAGGAAGGAAAAGGCTGAGACCGGCTCTCAGACTCACTTCCCAGGCGTGGTATGAACAGCAGGGAAGGGATGGGAGCCCCACTGTCTGGACATTTCAGACATGATGAGACAGCCCCCCTGCACACAACAGTCCTGCATGGCCCCATCTTGAATGTCTAGGGTTGCATGGGGCAGCAGGTGTCGAAACGCTGCGTGTGTATCCATCCAGCAACATGCGGTTGCATCATGCCGCTGTTATGGCAACTGCGGTGAGAGAGCCCAGCAGAGAATTTAGCAGGAGTCGCTGGTAGGGGCCCATCGATAAGGACAGAGGCTGTTACATCAGGGAGCTCCTTTCAGAGCAGGAGGAGAGCCCCGAACAAGAATGTGGGCTAACATAGCCCTGGTCAGCGGTCTTGCAAAGTTCTACCCGCCCGGCCTCCTCAGACAACCGAGACACCAGTCGATTTCATTCCTCTCAAGCGTGGGGGGGGGAGGAGGAGAGGAGAGCATTATGGGACACTGACGACATGTACTCAGTCAGAACCACTCACTGCACTGTGTTGGTCCTATCCGGCACTTGGAGCTGAACCCAGAATGCAAAGGGGCGGCAGGAACTGGGGGATAGCTACCCACCGTTCATTGCTGTCCAAGTTGACGGGAGCCACCGTTCTGGGGACACATTGAGCTGAACTGTCGCACACAACGGAGAGGTGCCCCTTCGACTTTGCAAAACTCAGCGCTAGAAAAATCGACCTTAGTAAATTTGACCTTCTCTCTCAGGACTTAGTTGTGAGTTTTGATCTGTGTTGCAAGGCTGACTCAAGGCTCTGCCTTGGAGCCTGAGCTGCAGGGCTCCTCTTGGAGCCAAACACAGTCAGAACGACCATGCGGCAAGGGGCCCAGAGGAAGCCAGAGCACAGCAGTGGCCCTGCCCAACCCATCTTCAGTACCATCTCCTGGCACCTTACCAGTGAACTAGTGACCTGTGGGAAGGACCCGGCGGTGCTTCACCGGATTCGTTTTTGGGTTTTGGAAAAGGAAATGCAAATGTCCTGCTCCATTTCAATCCTTGCTCTGGGGCGGGGCTGGGGAGGAGGGGTCAGGACGCAGGCTGCCCCGGGGAGAGAGGACAACGCCAGTTCTGTCTCACTGCAGCAGCTTGGGCCAGGTGAGAAGCGCCTCTCCATGGCCGCTACAGATCCAGCACATACAGCCAGGGCAGGGCTGCGTGTCCACCAGCTGGGGAAGATCCAGGTTCATCTGCTCCCAGTGCTCCCCAGCCAGAGTCAGGAATGCAGCAAACTGGGCACTTTCCCCGTGCTCCCTGGCAAGGGGGAACAGCTGGCAATGTCCCCCTAGAAATCGGGGGTGGGAGTGGGGAGCATCAGCCCCTCTCTCGCTTTAAGGCACCTGTGGAGGTGGGAAGCGCAGGGCCGAGGCACTCAACCCCCTTCGCCTGTCTGGTGATTGTCTCTTTTCGGTGTGGTTTTCTGAGAATCCCATTCCAGTCCTGGCACAACCAAACTCTTAACTCAAAGTAAGGTATAAGAGGAAGCTGTATTACCCAAATTGGTGGTCCTAGCACTTAGGGTTTAGGAGGAGTTCTTGAACAAACAGACAGACACACAGACAGACAAACTCTCTTAAATACGTAGTAGATGGTGCACTTTCGTAACCTCTCGCAACTACCTCTCCTCTGCTAAAACGACCCTGCGGGTTCGGTATAGACTTTTCTCCGGTGCTTAGCCCTGCGGCGAGCACCATGCGAACATCAATGACTCTGCCTTCCCCCCGATGCTCCGAGAGGCCGGGAAGTATCCTAAAGCCCGTTTACCAGAGAAGGAAAGGGCGGCAACAGGCACAAATTCCCCAAGGTAGGGCCTAGCCTCGACCCCCCAGCAGCAGACTCGTTGGCTCTAATTCGCTGCCATGCGGGAGGGTCTGCTGGCCCCGTGGCTGCAGCTGGAGGTGTAGCTGCCCGGCAGTTCTGAGAGGAAGGCTTCAATCTGGGAACCCCAAATCAGTGGACGCTTTAAAAAAAAATTTTTGGCTCAAGCCCCTTGCTCAAGGTTGTGTAGGAACTGAAGGCAGGGCTCCTGAATCCCACAGCAGCCTTAGACACCCGAGCACCCTTCCACGCTAGGCTGTACAGCAGTGCGGGGCAACCGAGGCTAGAGTGGCCACATGGGCCGCCTCCTTCATCTCCGTGGCTGCAAGATTCTCGTAACCAAGACACTTCCCCTGCACAGGGCGTTTTGCCAACTGCGCCTGCATCCCTAGAATTTGGGGGGAGCCGCCTGACCCATGGCAGTGCTGGGATTGGGTGCTGAGGGGGCGCACACAGTCAGTTTGTGTGCGATCAGCACGCGCCTCACGACACGTGCCCTGGCTTTATGTGCGTGTCACGAAAAAAAACCTACAGCTGATGGAAACCAGCGGAATCTGGCAACCCTGCACATGGGCAGCGGTAAACAAAACGTCTCCCGAGCCACACCCTGAACCCCGATGGGCTGCATACCACTGCTGTACAGTGACGCACAAAGCTCCGTCTGGAGCATCTCCTTCCCTGTAAGGTACCCTAACCTAAGATGGGCTCCTACCGGGATCTGACCGTGTCGAGGAAAATCACAGCTGTGCTACTTCCAGATGGGAACCAAACCCAGAGTCCTGACGGCGACAGGGTGGGTCTAGCAAATCTCACAGCACTTCTTGGCAAGGGTGGCCCAAACGGAGGCAAGCAGCCCATAAGGCCTTTAGCCGGTGACTACAGTAACTACACACAAGCATCATTTCACGACAAGCAGCTGGTTCCGTGATGCTGTGCAAGATTGGGCAGGAAGCAAAGGAGAATACCGCACCCAGCTGACGTGGTCCGGCCACGTCGGGAGCTAGAATGCACGTTGGGATTAGCCCAGGACAGTTGGGTTGTCATGCCTCTTCTTGCAAAGACTGGCTGGCTGGTGGCGGGAAGGGTTGGAGACCCCGGATGGTCAGGATCTAGAGCTTCTCTTTTTAAATTCACAAAAGCTGCTTCTCTCTGGCCCAGCCTAAATTTCTAACCACAAGGCGTCAGAGTAACAGATTCCTTGGCTTCCTGTGCTAGCATGTCGGGGCCATTAATAACGTCTCTGCCTACCAGGGCGGCAAGAAGATGAGATACCGCAGCCCCCTCCTCCCTGGAGAGGAATTCCCAAGCTTTCTGCAACGGGCAGCAGCATGCTCCAAGGCCAGTCTGGATGCGTAGGCACAGGCAGCGGTGGCGCAGCAATGCAGAGCGGCTGAGCAAGGGATAATCGCTAGTGAGTGACGTGCCAGTGAGAAGTTGTACCTGATGTTTGCCGGGGGGAGCCCCCTCCTATCCTGCCAGCCACACTGCGAGATCGACAGGCCCCTACCGTGGGCGCGGAAGGAATTCTGATTGGCCACGCTGCATTGAGAGCCATGGAGTCCCTCCGGATGTACACTGGGATGGAACCAAGCCTGCAAACTGAATTTACAACACTGAGGCCCCCTGGGGGCAAGCGCCCATGAACCCAAGAGCCAGGCCCAGTTTGCATGGAATTGTATACAATATTTTTGATAAATAGTAAATGGACACCACCTTCGTATCTGTGTGTAAGTGCCCCTCCTGGGCACCCCGCTAGATGCTGCAAAGCCCCTGCCACTTTTACCCCAGGGTGGCTCTATGGATTTCACTGAGGCCTGGAAAGGGAAACTTTGGCCAAGTCTGCCCTGGCACCTCACAGGGCTGTAACGTGCTGGCTCAGGGGTGTGAACACTCCCCCACACACACCCGCAAGCGCAGCAAGGTGCAGCGCTGCAAAGCGCCGGGGTGAACCCGGCTGCAGCGCGGGAAGGGGAGATGCGCTCCTAGTGCTGTTCACAGTTCCCCTCCTGGAGGTGGGTTACGTCGCGCTCCGAGCACTCACGCCTCGGCTGAGCTTTAAACTGGTACGCCCTCCTGGGTAGTTGTGGTTTAGGTCTTATCAGTTACTGTGCTTCTCTCCCAGGTTAAACTCTTGGTATGGAGAGCCAGGGGCCCCTCCCATCTCAGGAAGACATGCGTGGGGCGGGGGGTGGAATTCTAAAGGCTGTGGGGCTGAGCCCCTCTGGCGGCCAGGGGCAGGGCAAAAAGCTGGGCCTGAACGTTAGAATGGGAGCCACGCGTCTAGTTCTTAAATCAGAAGCGCTGCCTTGTACATTTCATTAAGGATGTACAATGCCTCTGGATTCGTAGGAATCTCCGTTTTTCCCAGACAGGAAGTCGCCAGCCCTCGTGGTCACACAGAAAACCTGGAAACCACGACCCCCAAACAGGCTGAAACCAGCAGCTAAGACGCGGACGCCAACGTTGTTTGGGTTTTTCAAACCATCTTGTCATTTTCAGCAGCTCCTGTGATTTGGCGGGGGAGGGGAGCTCTGCCTTGCGACTTCTGAACCCTTGGATCTAGCAACGCTGGAGAGCCACGCTTGTGAGCTGGGCATGTTCTCCGAGAGGCAGGGGCAGCAGAGAGGCCAGCATCCAGGGAATGACGGGAGCTCGCAAAAACATCCTGGAGCCAGATCCACCCTCCTCTAACTCCAAGGATCCCCCTGCAGAGGCTGCTCCGTCTAGTTCATAGCTAAACGCTAAAGGAAGAAGCTACCAAACTGCCAAGAGCTCCTGGCAAGCAGCCAGCACTTTGCATGACTGGCACCTCCTGCAAATGCTGCCAGCTTTGTCCACTCTCCACAGCATTTGTCCTGCCCTGCAGCCTGGATTTTCAGTCCTCTCCTTCCCTGAGAAGGAGCCATCTCCTATCCCCACTGTCCTGCAAGCCAGAGAGCCCCTGTCGCTCCAAACCCACAGTTTGGGTTTCCTTCCTTGCCCTCTGGCAGTGGTTCTGACACAGATGGCACGGCGTGTTTCTCCAGCGAGAGCTGGCGGGAGCAGAGCCTTCTGGGGCACATGAACGTGATTTCTGCTAGGTAGGCAGCAAATGGAAAACAAGCAGGCTCATGAACCCTGGCGACACAGCAGGAGAGAAAATAAGAGGTAGGGAGTGGGGAATAGGAAGGGGTCTCCCCCCTCCTCCTTGAGCTTTGCAGCTGGAGACGGAGCAAGGCAGGATCAGATCCTCTCTAAAAAATGTCTCTCCGTTCTGCAGGAAGGGGTGGCTAACTACAGCTCCCTTTCCCAGCTGGCAGGGGCAGCACCGTCAAGTGCCCAGGGGCACCCGAGAGCAATGGATGCCCAGAGAAGGCAGAGACCATGCCAGTGGAGAGACAAACATGCCAAAAAACTAAAACAAGGGCATGTTGACCTCTTGTCTTCCCGGGGCTGATGTGCCCCCTGCCCTCCCATTTGCCAGCAGACTATCTACATCCCTGTGCTGTAGGGGGAAATTGTTATCCCCACTTAGGGCTGGGATTAAGTGACTTGCCCAAAATCTTAGAGAGTCTGTGGCAGAGACAGTTGAACCCAGCTCTCCTGAGTTTTCATCCTGTGCCTTAACCCCTCCCTCTGCCCTCCATTCATCAAGACTGTGCACAATCTTGAGTCATCCTGGCTTCCAGGCTCGTGAAGAGGAACCCTGGTGAGAAAAGTCTTCTCCCCTCTGTGGCTGGCCAGTGGGATGCACTAGATAAGGGGCCAGCCCTAGGCTAATGACAAGGGCCACCCACAGTAGCTTCAAAGGCGAGATACCATCTTGAACCCAGAGCCACCAAATCGCCCAGCAAGAGCTGCACCCACTGCTCCGCTATGCTGCAAGGGTGGAGGAGGAGGTGCAGCTGATAGTGCACCAGCAGGGGCTGCATCAGTTGACTTAGCTTAGCAGGACCAGGGATGAGCAGCAGACCCCTGATGGGAAATGTTTTCACTCGACTGCCCTTTCCTGCCATGGCCCTTCTTTGAGCAAGTAGTTGCTAGACCTAAGGCTGAGACCAAGTTCCTGCTTCTGCCAGTGATCTTGCCTCGTTCCTCTCTGTCTCTAGTTCCTGATTCCAGCCTGACGCGTGATGGCACTTCTGCCTCTGACTCCAGCTGTGACCCTGGGCATGACTCCTGACCATGCTGCTACTCCAGGTTCCAACCACTAGGTCAGACCACCCACCTCGCAGGCCCTGGGGACATGCACCCCAGCCACCTTCTGGATAATGAGGCTCGACAAGAGCCAATCCCACTGGCGTTTTGTTCTCTCTATTGATGCCTTGGCTGTTTCTAAAGTCACTTCAAGGTCCTGGTCCTTTAATTTCAGCTCTTAATGGGCGAAGATCCAGCTGTCTTGGACTTTCCGTGAGCCACAGAGATGCGTGGAACTCCTTTTGCACTGGGGTTGGGTGACAGCAAGGGTTAACTTGCTCCCTGTCCCGCACACACACCCTCACTCGTGTGCCGTGGGGCTAGTGACGCACGTTGGCTGGTGCAATGAGGGATAGAGGCGAAAGCCCAAGTGAGGCCAACCCACTAATGCCACCAGCGCAGAGGAGAGTGAAGGCAGGCTGGTAACCCTGGTGTGCTGCTGGTCCTCCAATGCCTCCCACAACGGCCCCCGGGCCGGGCTTTTTGGCTACCTGTCTAGTCCCTGCTTCCAGCGCGGAAGTCACCAGCCCATGCAGAGGGACCAGAGAGAGGCCAGAGTGGCTCGGTCACTGCCCTGCTCAGAAGCCACGCACTGTGCTCCCCGCAGCCTTCGCACCAGTGCACCGTGGACACAGGGAACAAGAGCCAGGTGAGCACCAGGCCCAGGCGACGTTTACACGTGAGAGCCACACAGCTACCTCGCCCAGGGCTGTGAAGAAACGCCTGCCACGTGCGCTGCAGTTGGGTCAGCCTCCCTTCCCGTGGAGACGTGGTTAGACAAATCCTCCAGCGACACGCTACCACCCCCAGCAGATCAGAGAACCCCACGGCTGGCAGAAACCGCAGGAGGCATCGAGTCCAGCCCCCTGCGTAAACCAGGACCAGCCCCACCCCAACCAGCCCAGGCAGGGCTTTGTCAAACTGGGTCTTAAAATCCTCTAGGGATGGAGATTCCACCTCTAGGGAACCCATCCCAGTGCTTCCCACCTTCCTAGGGAAATAGTTTTTCCTAATATCCAACCTAGACCTTCCCCACTGCAACTTGAGCCCATTGCTCCTCGTTCTGCCACCACTGTGAACAGTCTCTCTCCAGCCTCTTTGGAACCCCCTTCAGGTAGTTGAAGGCTGCTCTCAAGTCCCCCCTCACTCTTCTCTTCACTAAACTAATCCCTCAGCCCCTCCTCATAGGTCATGTGCTCCAGCCCTCTAATAATTCTGGTTGCCCTCCGCTGGACCCTCTCCAATGCATCCACATCCTTTCTGTACTGTGGCGCCCAGAACTGGACACAATACTCCGGATGTGGCCTCACCGGTGCCGAATAAAGGGGAATAATCACTTCTCTAGATCTGCTGGTGATGCTCCTAATGCAGCCCAATATGCCATTAGCCATCTTGGCTACAAGGGCGCCCTGTTGACTCATATCCAGCTTCTCACCCACTGTCATCCCCAGGGCCTTTTCTGCTGAACTGCTGCTTAGCCAGTCAGTCCCCAGCCTGTTGCCTTGTAGCAGGGCTTCTTCTGTCCCAAGTGCAGGACTTTGTTGGGATGGGGGGTGGGTGAAGGATGCGAAAGCCCCCCCCCTCCCCATGGTCCCCCAAGTAAGCATGCTCCAGCTGGTCCAGGGGAAGGCAGGAGCAGTGCACTACCCGAGTCTCCCTCCCCCATGCTCTGACCAGCCGAGGGAAGGCTGGGGCTGATTTCCCAGCTTACTTGGAGGAATATAGGGGGTGCATTCACACCCTCGTGGTTCACATTTACAAAAAAAACACCCCCCCCCCCAGAAATTTCTGCGTACGGGCCTGTATACCTGCCAAAATAAATCAATAACCCATGTGAAATTTCTGCAGGCACTGGCAGGATTCATTCAGAAAACCCTTGCAACTTACATAGCATCTGCTTCGGCCACACTGGGGTTTTGACAAGGAGCTGATTAAAGAGCAATGTAAGTCATTCAGAGCAAATTCCTTAAATGATGCGGGTTGTCCCCTAGAGAACTCCTGCCATGTATATTTATTTAAATTGCAGAGAATTTTTTGTGGTAGGCTGATTAAATATTAATTGCTTATTTTAAAAGTATTCGCAGCCGTTTAGCAAATAACATCAAGGCCATGGTTATCTTTTTATTTATAAAAGAGATGCTGAGCTACATCTCTTCGGGCATGTATGGAATAAAAAAACCCCAACAACTAAAAACTTATTAATGTAAAGCAATAAAGAGAAATTTCCCATCCAAATGGTCACGTTTTTCAGACCCCAGAAGCAGGCATCTGCTTGCGTGCCGGAAAGCTGCTTGTTGAGGGAACAGTGGAACAAGTAGTTTCCATGATGAGAGTACAGAGGGTCCCCCTCGCCTCGGCACACGGTCCGCATTGCACTGAACACAAAGCTGCTAGTCAGAGGACAGCTGGCCCTTGGAGAGCTCATGGAACACTCAAGCAGCCTAACAACGCAAAGTCCAGACAACACCCTCAAAGAGAAACGTTTAAAAAGACGTAAACATCAAACCCGGAGAGTAGGCTGCTGCAAGACAACACAACCCCCCCCCCAACATCGGCCCAGCCGCTGTGGCTGCAACACGGCAGCTGCGTGCCCCTGCCTCCCCAGCTAATTCCTGGACCTCCATCTCCTCCACCCAGTTACCAACTCTGTAGGTAAGGAAGCAGGTCCCCGAAGGAGAGAGGAGGAGAAAACCAGGGACCCCTTGTCCCAGAGAGTCCCTTTCAGCTGAGCTGGGGCCCCAAATAGCTCACTAGCTCTCTAGCCACCTCTCTGTGCCAGGGGCTATGAGCTGCCCCTTGTCCAGAGCAGAGGAGGGAGCTGCAGAGAGAGCAGCCCAAGCAGCAGAGGAGAGGAAGCCCCCCGTTCCGTCAGCCCCACCGGCTGCTGCTGGGACTCTACCAGAAGAACTTCTGCATGGGGCCGTACTGGAGCTTTGCTCTTCCACCTCCCTGCTCCTACAGGATGGGCCTTCTCCCTGCTCCAAGCGGGTGTCCTCTGCCAAGCTACAAGCTCCCCTCGCGCCAGACTCTGAGAACCGGCGCTTTGCCTCCACCACCCCACCTGTCCTCTGCCCCACGATGCTGGAGCTCTCTTCCGGGAAGCCCCCCTCTGCCACAGCCGAGGTAGCTGTTTCCAGATGGTCCCGGCTCCAAATCATGGTCCCATCCCAGATGGTCTCTCAAAGACATCCTTCTTCTTGGTGGCCCCAAGCCCGGCATCACAAGCATTCACCCTGCTGGAGCACAGAGCTGCCCCCGGCCATATTCCTGACATTTGAAATACTGCACATTTGAGTAACTGCCTGCAAAGTGTTCGTCCGACTCACCCCCCCGCCCATCTGTGGGGCTGCCCTACATAGTTAACGCAGTCCCTTTCCCCTATCAACTCCACCAAGCAGGGCACGTGCACTAATCTACTATCTACCACGCTCCTCCTCAGCTTAACCAGAAGGGCATGTGCCCTGTCTGAATTTTAGCCAGCTGTAATATTTCTCCCCTGGTGTTTCCCACAGTTCTTAGTCGGTTCATATGATCCTGTCTTCGTTCCTGCAGAGCTGGGGAAACTTTTTTGAGTCCGGGGGCCGCTGACCCACAGAAAAATCAGCTGGAGGCTGCATACAGGTGAGAAGCAAAAAAACCCACCAACCAAAACTCTCACTGATGTGTCCCCCAACTGAGGAGAAAGACCCTCCCCACATTCTCCTCACATACCAGAGCCTTGGGGGGCCCAGGCTAGTAGATCTTGTGAGCTCCAGCCCCATGGGAGGAACAGCAGGGGAAGGGGGGCTGGAACACCAGGGGCTCCCCAATCCTGGAGGAGGAGCCCCGAGCCTCAGGGGCTGGATCCAGGCAAGCTGCAGCTCCTGGGCCTGAGGTTCCCCACCCCTGCCATAACGCTTGTAAGAGCTCGCCATTAGGGAGCGGCTGCCTCCCTCGGCCCTGGCGGCTCACTGCCAGGCCGTCTGAACGCACGCACCCCGCGCTTTGCAACACAAGAGTCTCTGTGAAGAGATCTCTTTCTGGCCTTGGCCATTGTGAGGGAAGCGTAGCACAGACGGACCATCTCCCTCCTTCCCCCCGCCACCCATGCATTGTCCCCTTACTCCCACTTCCTTCCCCTGTTCCTGCCCCAGCCCACCTCCCCAGCTCCGACTGGCCACCACCTCTTCCTCCTGATTGCTTCCAGGCCACTGCATGGACACCCCTGCCCCCACCACGGCCCCCTCCCTCGCGGCAAAGGCAGACTCAGTTGGCATTGTCCTTTTCGGTGCGAGGGGCTTCGGCAAACCCCGCAGTGCCCTGCTGCCACCATACCACCCCCACCGCTGCAGCTGTCCCAGGGCCTCCAAGCAGCAAATTTGCCAGCCTCAGCCCCACCTTCCTGAGGCTGGTGGTTATCCTGCCCTGTGGGGAGGGACACGCTGGGGCTGTTGTCAGGGGAGATTATCTTCTGCTTGCCCAGTTGATTCGCCTTCTCCCGCCCCACTCCCTCCTTTTTCTCCGCTTCTAGATCCTGCCGGGTTCCTCCCAACCTACTCACTGCCCTCTGGGCCACGGCTCTCCTCCAGGGAGGCCCCCATCCGAGCAGCGTGAGAGTAGTGAGCACCCCCCGTCACCTACTCACGGCTGACTCACCGGGCACCTGGGAGCTGCTCGCTGCAGCCCACACCTCTGCTGTTCCTATAGCGCTACAAACCAGTCTCCTCTGCCATCGCCTCCTCCAGCAGCAGCAACCGCTGCTGCTGCCAGACCGTCTGAGTCAATCTCCACCCCAGCCTGGCTCCCCCTCCACCCCAGCCTGGCTCCCCTCCCAGCTCTGCTGCTCTTCCTGCTCCACGCTGGCCTTTGCTACAGCCGTCCTGCCCAAGCACCTGTTGCTTCAGGACAGCTCTTCATCTTCTCCTGGGCTCCAAACGCTAGGCCCTCCTGAACCCCAGCACCCTTCCTTGTCCCCCTCACTGCTCGCAGAAGTCTCCTAGCGTACTGGTGACAAGAACCCACCCCTGGTGCGGCAGGCTCTTCAGAGGAGCCCTTCACTCCAAACTGACACTTGGAAAACAGGCCCCTTCTCTTTTGTCCCCGCCCTCTTGCCCGGTCCCAAACCACTCCCCATAATCTCCTCCTTGCGTCCTTCCACTATTGCCCACCCTCCCAATGCCTCCTTCTGCCCTCCTCCCTTCTCCTTTTTCCACCCTTCCTTGAATGAATGCGAGCCTTAGAGGAGGGAATCAGACCTTCCCTACAAAGCCTCTAGGTCTCCATCCTGCAGCTACTGGGTAGCAGCAGGCCCTTCTAACTCGGCAGCCACCTTGTTCCTCTCACCCTCACCCCTCGCTGGCCCCGTGAAGGAGTCAAAGGCCTCCCCTTCTCTGACAGGCTGCACAAGAGGGAATGAGGCAAATCAGGTTCACTGGGACTAATTAACTCACTGAGTAACTGGGAGGCAGTTAGACAGGGAAGCATCTGCAGGCGATGAATAGAAACTATTCCCAGTGGATGAGGGTAGTCTAGGGAATAGAGACCCCTGGGAAGTAGAACAGTTTCAAGAAAAAGAAAATACCTAAGAGGAGGGCTTCTTAGGAGAGCTTGTTGTTCGTCAGGAAGGGAAACTGAGGAAGGGTGCTCCTAAATGAGAGAGGCTCTGAAAGGGAGGAGCCACGAGTGCTAACTCTCAGTGGGTCCTCACCGTAGGGAGGGACTTCACCAGGTAAAGCAGAAGCTCTGGCGAGGAGGAATTGAATGCTGTTCCGAGGACGGTCTGTCATGGTCTGACTACTGTGGGAATCTTGCCCCAAGAGAACAGATCTTTCCTTAGCTGATCACAAGAGGTCCTGGCTCCAGAAGAGGCCTTCATGGGTAAAGAGCCTGGAGATAAGCTGATGGGCTAAAGTTAACTCAACCCTCTTCCTCTCCAGCTACAGCCACTGTGGTGGAGGCTTATATCTATAATGTTCCATCTCTGGGCTTAATAAATAAGACCCCTGAAGGGCACCATTCAGTATAAACAAACCTCCTTGGGCTTATTGGATGCCTATTGGAGAAACTGAGGCCATGATGTAATTGTGATGCTGAGCAGGGCTGAGGGGGTGTGCTTCCCAGGTAAGGGTTCCCTTCCTTCACAAGCAGCCTGCCCTTTCAAACAGTAAAGAGCTGTGAGATATAAAGATGCAGTGCACAAAACCCCCAAACTAACCCTAACCTGCCCCCACACAAAAGTCAGGAAAGAGAAATCAGTTATGCACTGTTTTTACAGGTCTGCCAAATGCAGGCCTTTTGAACAGCTGAGGAAATGGATATTTTAAGTGAAGCTGGGCCTTTCTTAAGGCCTGGCCTGCCCCCAGGAAAAAAAAAATTGGTATTTCCCTTGGGATTTTCAGAGGTGTGGAAGCTATTCTGTGCTAAGTGTGGTGGACGGTTTTCTACTAAGCTCGTCATCCAGGAAATGTTTTCAGCTCAACAAAACGTTTTTTATGAAGTGTCTGTGCTGCAGAAAACAGGATTATTGTTTCTAATAACAAATACTGAACTCCCCAAATATTTCCTTTCAGATAAGCCACCACAGTGCCACATGAGAGTTGTGGTCTCATTTTCCTACACTTCTGTGCTGGTTGCCTGGTTGGACTACATCTCCCATGGTGCACTGCCATGCTGTCCCTCTCTGAGAGGGGGGAGACTGTATCATAGGAGATATGTAGGCCAACCAGGGAGCACAACCATAGAGGAGAATATAAATAGAAGGCACCTGACTACAACTCCCATGAGGCAGCTGGGCGGAAGTTCAAAATCAAACCGCTTCAGTTTTTGGCTAAAATATTTCAACTTTTTGTCAACGTTTTTTTTCTTTAAATTGGGGTGGGGGGTGGGGGTGGGGGGGGAGAGTTTTCCATCTAGCTCTATTAGGTTCCCCTTTCAATGTGAGTTGAGGCTAGATTATCAAGAGCACTGAAATAAGAACCAGGCTTTCCAGAGAAACCTGTAGCCACAAGCCGAGCCCTCTGGGCCATAGTACCGGTGGGAATGCACAGTGGCACTACTATTCCTGGTGCTTTCTCATTCACAAGAATCTTAGTGAAAAGAAACTCGCTCCCTGAATGGGGATGGTTTTGCTAGGCTCCTGTCAAACTCTTGAATTGCAACCATAAGACCAAGAGGAAGCTTTGACGGTCCCCCCCGCCCCATGCTTTATGAAAATTGGCTTATGAACAGGGCTCACCAAGCCATGGCGAGCCCTGCTCGCCAGCTGCGCGGTTCTGCGCTCTGCACATGCGCAGATCGTTCTGTGCATGCGCAGATCGCTCCGCGCCGGCTCTTCCGGGGTGTAACCTACTCGCCACGGACGAGTAGATTACACTATTTGTCGAGCCCTGCTTATGAATATAGAATCATAGAATCCTAGGACTGGAAGAGTAGGGTTGCCAGGTGTCCGGTTTTCTACCGCACAGTCCAGTATTTGCACCGTCTGTCCGGTAGAAAAATTCAGAAAATACCGGACATGTGCAATGCCCGGTATTTTCTGAATTCCCGGCGGGGCGCCGGACGGAAGCCTGGCGGGGGAGTGACTGGGAGGCGGGGCCGCGATTGGCGCTGGGAGCCCTGTGGTCCCACGCAAAAGCCGGGTGGGGCGGGGTGGGGCGGGGCTGGGGCCGGGACTCCCAGCCACTCCCCCCGCCCGGCTTTTGCACGCGACCAGAGGATCCCAGCGCCAATCGCGGCCCCGCCTCCCAGCTGGGAGCCTCTGGTTGCATGCAGAACCCGGCGGGGGGAGTGGCTCCCAGCCCTTCCCCCCGCCCGCCTGGCTTCTGCTCGCAACTAAAGAGAGTGCCTGCCGGGGGCGCGGCCCGAAGGACTCCGGCTATGGCCAGTGGCTGCACCTCCCCCCCCCCCCCGCCAGCTTTGCTTCCCGCCCCCATTCCTCCGGCCTCCCCTTCTCCCATCCAGCCCCTGGCCCCTGATCTTCCCCCAGCTCTGCTTCCCAGCCCCCTTCCTCCCGGCCAGCCCCGTGGCCCCGCACACCCTCCCGCCAGCTCTGCTTCCTGCCCCCTTCCTCCCGGCCAGCCCCGTGGCCCCCGCACACCCTCCCACCAGCTCTGCTTCCCGCCCCCTTCCTCCTTTCCCCCTTCCTCCTGTCTAGCCCTCCGGCCCCTGGACCTCCCGCCCCGCCAGCTCTGCTTCCTGCCCCGCCCACCTTCTGGCCAGCCCTGCCCCCTCCCGCCCCGGCCCACGACCAAGTGTGTCCGTTTTTTTGGCGGGTTCTATCTGGCAACCCTATGGAAGAGACCTCGAGAGGTCATCGAGTTCAGTCCCCTCCCTCATGGCAGGACCCAGTACTGTGTAGACCATCCCTGATAGACATTTATCTAACCTGCTCTTAAATATCTCCAGAGATGGAGATTCCACAACCTCCCCAGGCAACTTATTCCAGTGTTTGACCACCCTGACAGGTAGGAAGTTTTTCCTAATGTCCAACCTAAACCTCCCTTGCTGCAGTTTGAGCCCATTGCTTCTTGTTCTATCCTCAGAGGCCAAGGAGAACAATTTTTCTCCCCACTCCTTGTGACACCCATTTAGATACCTGAAAACTGCTATCATGTCCCCTCTCAATTGTCTCTTTTCCAAACTAAACAAACCCAATTCTTTCAGTCTTCCTTCATAGGTCATGTTCTCTGGACCTTTCATCATTCTTGTTGCTCTTCTCTGGACCTTCTCCAATTTCTCTACATCTTTCTTGAAATGCGGTGCCCAGAACTGGACACAATACTCCAACTGAGGCCTAATCAGCGCAGAGTAGAGCGGAAGAATGACTTCTCGTGTCTTGCTCACAACACACCTGTTAATGCATCCCAGAATCATGTTTGCTTTTTTTGCAACAATGTCATACTCTTGACTCATATTTAGCTTGTGGTCCACTATAACCCCTAGATCCCTTTCTGCCGTACTCCTTCCTAGACAGTCGCTTCCCATTCTGTATGTGTGAAACTGATTGTTCCTTCCTAAATGGAGCACTTTGCATTTGTCCTTATTAAACTTCATCCTGTTTACCTGAGACCATTTCTCCAGTTTGTCCAGATCATTTTGAATTATGACCCTCTCCTCGAAAGCAGTTGCAACCCCTCCCAGCTTGGTATCATCTGCAAACTTAAAATATGCATAACTCAGAGATGCTTTAAATAGAATACCTCATGTAACCGTATCCATTTTAATGTTACAGTCTGCGGGACCTGGATATTCTATTTTGGTGCATGTATCATTCCTGTATGTGAAGTGAGAAATATGAAGTATGAGACTGTTTATAGCAGGGGTGGGGAACCTCAGGCCCGGGGGCTGGATGCTTCCCCCTTCTTGACTGGATGCAGCCCCTGAGGCTCAGTCCCCACCCCCCCAGCATTGGGGAGCCCGCACTGGCACTCCAGCCCCCTCGCTACCCCACTGAGGGGCTAGAAGCGCACAAAACCTACTAGCCTGGGCCCCCCCAGGCTCTGGTGTGTACGGGGAATGTGGGGAGGGTCTTTCTCCTCAGTTGGGAGCTACGCCAGTGAGGGTTTTTATTGTCTGTTTTTTGCTTTTCACTTGTGTGCGGCCCCTGACTGATGTTAGTGTGTGTCAGTGGCATAATCAGCACATCAGGGAACAACTCCAAGTGGTTTTCTGTGACTGCACCGCCATGGCACCCCATCCCCCAGTGATCCCTGAAGCTGCATCCTCAGGGGCCAGGGTGTAGCCTTTGTTCAAAATGATTTCTTACCTATATTCAGTGTCAACCCTCCCCATTGGTTGGAGCACCCATCTTTCTCAGCTTGCAAAAGCTCTGTTCCCTTGAGTCTGTCTAGGGATGGATGCCAAATGGCCTCTCTCCTTGCCTAGATCTTTGACAGTTCAGTTAACATGTGTACAGATGCAGGATGACATTAGGTTTTCCTGCCAGGGGTCTTCCCATCCCATTGCTGACTTGTATGTCAGTGGCGCTTCCATTGTTTCTGTTCACACCTTCCTTAATTTCACTGGAATCGGGCAAAGAGCTGCTTTCCCTCCTTTGTGGCGGAAACCTGTTTTTTCCTGTTTGGCCACTGACTTTAAAATATAATATCATGAAATATCCATACTTCCTCATACAGCATTAATATAGACATGGGCATCACAATGTGTGTTATTAGCTTTCAAAAAAGACTTCACTCTGTACACTTTTATAATACAGTAATATTGTGTACAGGTTCAATGGCGCTTTAAACTCAGATTAGCTGACCCAGCTGGAAGGCAGGTGAATTAGAGTTCAGTCCACTTTAATTCGAGTGGGAAACCATCTGCTTTGCAGGGAGCAGACAAGCTAAATCACTTGATTTCTCAGGGCCATCCCTATAGGGCTGTGGGGCCAGGGACATCCCCACCCCACCGCAGCCCCACCTCTGCCCCACCCCTTCCCCAAGACCCGCCCCTGAATGGCCCCTGTTCCTCCCTCTAGGCCCTTCCCCCATGGAATACAAAAGGAGACCTGTTGTTGCCTGCAGGAAGTGCTATGGGAGAGTTAGTCAGTGGTGCTCTGCCCTGTAACTCAGTCCTGAGCTGACCGCGCGAGCACAGGCTTAAGGAATGCTGTGCTGCTGGAGGCTGTCTCTTTCCGCTTAGATACAAAACTGACGTTCTGACCATTTGTGGTCATTGCCCTTGGTTATTTCTAATCATCCTACTATATATTTTAGAAATGTGCGTCTGGCTGGCTGTCCGTCTGTGAGCCCGTTTGGTCAAGAATGCCTCTTAAACAGGAAGAGCTAGGGCCACCAAATTTGGTAGGCAGCTTCCTTCGATCATAACTTAAAGCAAGGTCAGGGCGTGGCTGTGCCAGGACAATGGGATGTCCATAGAATTCGATTGTTTCTCATAAAATGGAAAGGGAGGAGTCTTGTAGGAGGGTTGGTTATACTGCACCAAGGGGCCAGAGACGGGGGCCAGGACAGCTATAACCCCACTGGCCCAGCACAGAACAGGGATGGAGAAAGAGACAGCTATATACTGTCTGTGTTTGTCTGTGAATCTGTCTGTCACCCAGATGGGGGACATGTACCCCTCCCCGAGCTGTGCCCAATGCAGCTGTAGCGGCCATGGACAGGCACTTCTCACCTGGCCCCAAGCTGCTGTCCTGGGGCTGTCCTCTTTCCCTGGGGCAGCCTGTGGACTGACCCCCTCCTCCCCAGCCCCGCCCTCGAGCAATGAGTGAAATGAAGAAAAACAAAACCCATTTGAGTTAAGGACCCGAGCGACACCGAGTAAATCTCCTAGTGTAACCATAAAGTTCCATGAGCCCTTCCAGCCATTCATTCCTATGAGTCTGGGACGATGTTCTACAGACCTAAAAGAGATTAAAGGAGACAAAAGGCACAGAAATGTTCTGAAATCGTCTGGAGGATGGTATGGGCAGTGCCCTCAGCAAGTCTGCGGGTGGTACTAAGCTGGGGGGAGAGGTAGACATGCTGGCAGAGCCGGCCCATCCTTAGGATGGTCTGGAGCAGCTGCCACAGGCCCTGTGTTTTGGGGGACCCTCTGGCGGTTGCCTCAACCATCCTACGGGTAGGACCCAGGGTGGCCCGGGTGTTGCTGGGGGGTCTGGTTCAGGGCACCAACAGGAGCTGGAGTGACCTGGCAGCCTGCTCTGCGGGGCCCCACCCTGCCCCCCTCTCACTGCCCCCTCATCGCCGTGATTGGAAAAAGGCAAATGTAGTGCCCATCTTCAAAAAAGGGAAGAAGGACGATCCAGGGAACTATAGGCCGGTCAGTCTTACCTCGGTTCCTGGAAAAATCATGGAAGGGATCCTCAAGGAATCCATTTTGAGGCACTTGGAAGAGAGGAAAGTGATTAGGAATAGTCAGCATGGATTCACAAAGGGCAAGTCGTGCCTGACCAATCTGATCAGCTTCTATGATGAGGTGACTGGCTGTGTGGACATGGGAAAGTCAGTGGATGTGATATACCTTGACTTTAGCAAGGCTTTTGATACGGTCTCCCACAATATTCTTGCCAGCAAGTTAAGGGAATGCGGATTGGATAAATGGACAGTAAGATGGATAGAAAAATGGCTAGAAGGCCGGGCCCAGCGGGTAGTGATCAACGGCTCGATTTCAGGTTGGCGGTCGGTTTCTAGCGGAGTGCCCCAAGGTTCGGTTCTAGGACCGGTTTTGTTCAATATCTTTATTAATGACCCGGATGAGGGGATGGATTGCACCCTCAGCAAGTTTGCGGATGACACTAAGCTAGGGGGAGAGGTAGATACGCTTGAGGGCAGAGATAGGGTCCAGAGTGACTTAGACAAATTGGAGGATTGGGCCAAAAGAAATCTGATGAAGTTCAACAAGGACAAGTGCAGAGTCCTGCACTTGGGATGGAAGAATCCCAAGCACAGTTACAAGCTGGGGACCAACCAGTTAAGTAGTAATTCTGCAGAAAAGGACCTGGGGGTTACAGTGGATGAGAAGCTGGATATGAGTCAACAGTGTGTCCTTGTAGCCAAGAAGGCTAATGGCATATTAGGTTGCATTAAGAGGAGCATTGCCAGCAGATCCAGAGATGTCATTCCCCTTTATTCGGCTCTGGTGAGGCCACATCTGGAGTATTGTGTCCAGTTCTGGGCCCCCCACTACAAAAAGGATGTGGATGCATTGGAGAGGGTCCAGCGGAGGGCAACCAAAATGATGAGGGGCTGGAGCATATGACTTATGAGGAGAGGCTGAGGGAGTTGGGTCTGTTTAGTCTGCAGAAGCGAAGAGTGAGGGGGGATTTGAGAGCAGCCTTCAACTTCCTGAAGGGAGGTTCCAAAGAGGCTGGAGAGAGGCTGTTCTCAGTAGTGACAGATGGCAGAACAAGGAGCAATGGTCTCAAGTTGTGGTGGGAGAGGTACAGGTTGGATATTAGGAAAAACTATTTCACTAGGAGGGTAGTGAAGCACTGGAATGGGTTACCTCAGGAAGTAGTGGAGTCTCCGTCCCTAGAGGTGTTTAAGTCTCGGCTTGACCAAGCCCTGGCTGGGTTGATTTAGTTGGGATTGGTCCTGCCTAGAGCAGGGGGCTGGACTTGATGACCTTCTGAGGTCTCTTCCAGCTCTATGGTTCTATGATTCTATGATTCTATGATCGCCACAGGGAAGCTGAGCACAGCAGGCTGGGAGAGGGGGCAGAGCAGGTTGCTGGATCGTTCCAGCTCCCGCCACCACGGTGAGTGGAGGGGGTGACCCCTGGTGCCGCCCCGAGCCAGGCCCCCCGGTAATCCCCTGGCTCCTGTTGCTTGGGGGAGAGGCTTCAGGCAAGGGGGCGGAGCTGGGGCGGGAGGGGGTGCAACGGAGCGGGGCTTGTGGAAGGAATTGGGCAGGGCAGGATGGCCCACATGCTGGCGGGGAAAGATAGGGCCCAGCGTGATGGAGACAAACTGGAGGATTGGGCCAAAGGGATCTGATGAGCAGAGCCATCCCGGGCATAGGATGGTCCCGGCCCACTGTGCTCGGCTTCTCCGTGGCAGCTGGCAGTAGAGTGCCCCAGGCCCAACGCGCTTTTCTGCCTGCCACCACGGAGAAGCGGGGCGCAGTGGTCCGGGAGGGTGGTGTGGGAGAGCGGAGCAGGTTGCTGGGCTGCTCCAACTCCTGCTGCTGTGGTGAGTGTATGGGGTGGGGGTGACCCTGCTGCCTTCCTGTGCCAGGCCTCCCCGTAATCCCTCGGGGCCCGTTGCTCCGGTGAAGGCGGAGCAGAGGGGGGGCCTGTAGAAGGGGTGAAGTGAGGGTGGGGCCTGTGGCAGGAGGAGGGGTTGCCCCTGGCCCTGTACCCCCCTCGGGATGACCCTGCTGATGAGGTTTAAGTAGAAGTGCAGAGTCTTGCACTTGTGATGGAAGAATCCCAAGCATTGTTACAGGCAGGGGACCAAGTGGCTAAGCAGCAGTTTGGCAGAAAAGGACCTGGGGATAACAGTGGATGAGAAGCTGGATACGAGACAACAGTGTGCCCTGTAGCCAGGAAGGCTAATGGCATAGTGGGCTGCATTAGAAGGAGCATTGCCAGCAGATTTAGAGAAGTGATTATTCTCCTTTATTCGGCTTTGGTGAGGCCACATCTGGAGTATTGTGTCCAGTTCTGGCCCCCCCGCTATAGAAAGGATGTGGATGCATTGGAGAGGGTCCAGTTGAGAGCAACCAAAATGATTCGGGGGCTGGAGCACATGACCCATGAGGAGAGACTGAGCGATTTGGGTTTGTTCAGTCTGCAGAAGCGAAGACTGAGGGGGGATTTGATAGCAGCCTTCAGTGTCCTGACGGGAGGTTCCAAAGAGGATGGACAGGGGCTGTTCTCAGTAGTGAGGGATGGCAGAACAAGGAGCAATGGGCTCAAGTTACAGTGGGGGAGGTCCAGGTTGGATCTTAGGAAAAACTATTTCTCTAGGAGGGTGGGGAAGCACTGGAATGGGTTCCCTAGGGAGGTGGTGGAATCTCCATTCCTAGAGGTTTTTAAGTCTTGGCTTGATAAAGCCCTGGCTGGGTTGATTTAGTTGGGATTGGTCCTGCCTTGGGCAGGGGGCTGGACTTGATGACTTCCTGAGGTCTCTTCCAGCTCTATGATTCTATGATTTGGGCTTGTTCAGTCTGCAGAAGAGAAGAGTGAGGGGGGATTTGAGAGCAGCCTGCAACTATCTGAAGGGGGGTTCCAAAGAGGCTGGAGAGAGGCTGGTCTCAGTGGGGGCAGGTGGCAGAACAAGGAGCAATGGGCTCCAGTTGCAGAGCGGGAGGTCTAGGTTGGATATTAGGAGAAGCTATTTCCCTAGGAGGGTGGGGAAGCGCTGGGATGGGTTCCTAGGGAGGGGGGGAATCTCCGTCCCTAGAGGTTTTTGTAATTAAAAAAAAAAAGATTCCTCCTTGATTTTGCCTCAGACATACCGAGGATGTCAAGTCTGGTCAGAGGAGTTCTTGGGAGGGGAGCATCTTGTAATGGGGCGGGGGGGGAAAGGGTGTCTTCCACCTTAAAGGAAGGGCTGGGCTGGGAATGTTCCGTGTTTGTACAGTGTTTAGACAAGTGGGATCCTTGGTCCATGACTGGTTTTCCTAGTGGCTACAATAATATATATCATAGCAAGGACCCTTTAACAAAGAAGGGCTGTCTCCCAAGAGCTCATTAGGCCTTGTCAGGTTGAGAGAAGGGGTTTTGTGTGTGTTTGCCCCGCCCCCCCGCTCCTTAGTGTTCAGTTTTCCCTCTCTTGTGCCCTCAGATCTTCACTAGTTCTCTGCTCACCACAGAGCAGTGATACAGGCTCCAAAAGGAAGAGGTTCTGTACGGGGTCTCCTGCGGCTCACGGTATTAAGACATCGTGTGACTGAGTTATTAACCAGTCCAAGTTATTAGCCAATCAGGAGGCTTTTCTGTGTTTTCCTTGTTATGACTCAATCTCAGTTGATAATATAATAATACTTGGGCTGAGAGAGAGATGATGGCTGTGTCGGGCTGAGGTTTGGGGCAGGTGGGAAGGGCAGGCTGGTCCTTGGGGCAGGTTAGCTGGGGTTCCCCTGGCCACAGTAGGTGAGAGGGCTCAGGTGGTCTAGTGGGGTGGGGCCTCGCTCAAAGGCGGGTGTGACGACGTGTTGGGGTCCCCTGACTCCTGCACCCCCGTAATGGCACGAACAGACTCCACCAGCCCGTAGAATGGAGGGAGTTTATTCCTTCTCCAGGATACAGCACAGCACAGCACAGAACAGCACCGATGTAATCTGGTTACAGGGCAGGTCTAGGATGCCTCAGCCCCCCTTGAGATGGGGGAGACTGGGCCCCTAAATCCCAGCCCCTGGCTTAGGCTGGTTCCTCCATGATCCCAGACAGAAACTAAACTAACTCTCTTCCAGCCCTGCCCCCCAGCCCAGGGCAGCAATCCACCTTCCTTTGTTTCTCTCCCTGGGGGGTAGCTGGTCAGACAGGTTGAGAGACCCTCTTTGCATAATGGGCCGCTGGGCCGTGGTTAGGTCAGCCAGTGGGGTTACCACAGAGCCAGCATAGGAACTAGCCAGATACCCCCACTACGTCACAGTTCTCCCTCCGAGAGCGAACTGAGCAGGGTCACTCCACTCGTGACCTAGGGAAGTTCGGGTCCTCTGTGGGAACCCGCCCTGGGGACATGGGTGCTCCTTGACTCGGGCCGGCCGCGCGAGGCCCCACATGAATTGGCTTCCCTCTGTCCACTCGCTGCACCGCTCCAGGGCGACTGGCACAGGCCTGTCCTCTGTGGTCGCACCCACCCTTCCGCTGGCCTTGATCTCTGGCCAGGGTCTCGGCCGGGCCATGAGCCCAGCGAGCCTCCTCTGGACAGCCAGGGCGGCCTCCACCCCGACGCTCCATCCCGGGAGGTCTTCCTCCCATAGCTCTCTCAGCAAGCCCAGAGGCTCCTCTATACAGGGTAGGGGCCCTGAGCAGCTTTCCTCCCGTCTTGGGCCTTCCCGCCTCTGGCAGGAGTCGCAGGACCGGCCGCACGCTGCACGGCTGCAAATATTCCCGGCCAGTAGAAGTGTTGGAGCAGCCTCAGCCGGGTGCTCCGGATCCCCGGTGGCCCGCAAAGGGGACGTTATGGGCCAAATACAGCAGCTTGAGGTGATACTTTGGGGGACGACCAGCTGCCGCTGGACCCCATGCCCTCACCTTCCTGGGGGAAGCCATTCCCGGAACAGGAATCCCGCTCCCACAGGAATCTCTCCTGGCCTCCTCTCCCAGGGGCTGAGCTGTACGGAGGCCAGCCTCGTCCCTCAGCCTCTGCAAGGAGGGGTCTGCCTGCACCTCAGCCTGGAATTCAGCCGCTGGGGCAGGGATCGGGACCTGTTCCCCACCTTTCCTAGGTCCGGGTCCCCGCTTGGCTGGACCCCGTGTCCACGGTGATGGGACCCTGGGGACCCTGCCAGGAGTCCTTCCTGATCCAGGTTGCCAGCCCTCGCTGGCTCTGGCTCGGGCAGTGACTAGAGCCTGCTGGGATTCCTGGGGCCACTCCTCAGGTCATTCCCCATTAGCACCTCCGTGGGCAAGTGCGGGTGCACCCCACTTTCTTGAGACCTTCCTTGGCCCCCATTTCAGATGCACCCTGGCTACAGGCACCTTAAACGGGACCCGCCTATGCCCTTCAGGGTCAGCTGCGTGTGGGGTAGTATCCGGTCTGGGGCCACTATGTCAGATCGGGCCAGCGTCACCTCCGCCCCGTGTCCCAGAAACCCGTCACCTTCCTACCATCCACCTCCAGGGTATGAGGCACTCGCTCGCAGGGGCCGTCCTGCCCCACCCGCACACGGAGAAATCCGCCTCCGAGGGTCAGACCTCCCAGGGGGTGCACTGAGCATCCTTCCCCACTCTGAGCTGAGGTTTGCCTGCCAGCCCCTGCCTCTGGGGCAGCCTGCCCTTCCTCCAGCCCCAGCCAGTTAACCCTGGAAAGTCCCAGGTCATGGGACCTGGTGCACTGAGCCCTCTTGTGGCCTTTTGCCCACAGCGATGGCAAGTTAGGCTTTGGGCTGTCCCTGTCCAGGCCCTGGCTGGTTCTCTGGGGCACAGACGACCTGTTCCTTGGGCTCGCCTCGTAGTTGACTCCTCCGTCGCTCAGCCGACATCCGGTCTCTGTGCGATTCCCTTTCTCTCGGGACTCCCGTTCACACCCGGACCGGCTCTCCGTGAACTCATCTGCCAGTCTCCCGGCCTCCTGGGGGGTCTCTGGTCTTCGGTCCTTGAGCCACAGCCTCAATCTGGGTGGGCATGCTTCATAGAACTGCTCCATCATAAACAGCTTGAGCAGCCCCTCTGCAGTCTGGGCTCCGACTCCAGACACCCACTTGCGGCAGTATTGCGCCAGGTGGGAGGCCATGTCCACATAGGTCTCCCGTGGCTCCTTCTGCACCTCCCGGAACTTCTTCCTGTACATCTCGGGGGTCAGCCCGAACTTGTGCAGCAGGGCCTCCTTGACTCGGTTGTAATCCCCTGGCTGTAGGTCCTCCAGCTGATTGAGCACCCGGCAGCTTCCTGGTTCAGTGCGGGATGAGCTCCTGCAGCCAGTCAGCTGGGGGACCCGTTGCAGTCCACAGGCCCTCTCAAAGGAGCTGAGGATCCGAGCCTGACACGCTCCCAGTGGGGTCTGGCTGCTCCCCACGGGACAGGATCCCAGCCCTGTGGCTGGTCATTCTCTTCCAGCCGGGCAATCAGCTGGGCCTTGGTTGCGCTCCGCACAGGCAAGCCCTCTCTGCACAGCTTCACCAGCTCTGCCTTCAGCAGTTGGGTATAGGCCATCTCCCGCTGGTCCTCGGTGCAGACTCACCAGTCTAGTGCTGCTGCGCCCACGATTCTCAGGAACCGCTTTGCTCTGTTTCCAGCACGCCTGGTTCCACGGCTCTTGCTTCTACTGCGCCTTGTCGCTCGCCGCTGGATGCTCCATCCGTGGGGTGCAGTGATCCCACCCCTGACACCAGTGTGACGACGTGTTGGGGTCCCCTGACTCCTGCACCCCCGTAATGGCACGAACAGACTCCACCAGCCCGTAGAATGGAGGGAGTTTATTCCTTCTCCAGGATACAGCACAGCACAGCACAGAACAGCACCGATGTAATCTGGTTACAGGGCAGGTCTAGGATGCCTCAGCCCCCCTTGAGATGGGGGAGACTGGGCCCTAAATCCCAGCCCCTGGCTTAGGCTGGTTCCTCCATGATCCCAGACAGAAACTAAACTAACTCTCTTCCAGCCCTGCCCCAGCCCAGGGCAGCAATCCACCTTCCTTTGTTTCTCTCCCTGGGGGGTAGCTGGTCAGACAGGTTGAGAGACCCTCTTTGCATAATGGGCCGCTGGGCCGTGGTTAGGGTCAGCCAGTGGGGGTTACCACAGAGCCAGCATAGGAACTAGCCAGATACCCCCACTACGTCACAGCGGGTTCACCCATCGCCCATGACTGAGGTTCCAAAGAGGCTGGAGAGAGGCTGTTCTCAGTGGTGACAGAACGAGGAGCAATGGGCTCACAACGCACTGGGGGAGGTCTAGGCTGGATTTTGGGAAAAGCTATTTCCTTTTGAGGGTGGTGAAGCACTGGGAGGGGTTCCCTAGGGGAAGGGTGGAATCTCCATCCCTAGAGGTTTTTATGTCCCGGCTTGACACAGCCGTGTGTGGGCTGACTGAGTTGGGTTGGTCCTGCTTCGGGCAGGGGGCTGGACTCGATGCCTCCTGAGGTCTCTGCCCGCCCTGGGATTCTAGGAGTCTAACCTGTACCCTTTTACCCATGGGGGTTCTGCACCACGGAGAGGTGGCACGGCTCGCCCGTGGTCACCCCGCAAGTGAAGAGCAGGGTTGGAAGGATCTGGCGCTTGCTGGCGTGCAGACCAAACAGTGCTGCTCCTGAACTAGCTGCTCTTTTTGGAATCTGGGTGTGCTGACCTCTGTGTTTACAAGGTCACGTGCGCAGAAAGGAAGGGACGCTGATTTTCTCCCCGGACCAGTTGGGATTGGTCCTGCCTAGAGCAGGGGGCTGGACTTGACCTCCTGAGGTCTCTTCCAGCTCTATGGTTCTGTGATTCTGTGACCAGCAAGTGCTTTGCCAGCATCATCTGCAGGTGGATGAGGAAGGGCTCGTATGCAAACAGAACGCAAAGGGCCTGCTGTTTTAGCCAGAATCCCCCCGAGCATGGTACACTTGGGGAGCGGCTGCATGTACATTCGATATGGGTAACTCTAGAGTGAAGGAGGCGAGAGAGCCTGCCCTTGCCTGCACTCTCTTAGCTGCATGTATAGAATCGCCAGAGCCCCTAGACCCATTTACAAGCTTGAACACACATACCAGTTGTGGCCCCGATCCTGCAGTTGTATTCCAGGGAACAGACTCCTGAAGAGCCCAGGGCTCAGTGGGGCCTGAGTGGTGTCCCCCGTACACTGCGCTTGTGCGGCTGCTCAGGCAGGGGTGTCGACAGACTTGGGGCTGGCGTTGCGTTCCCAGAAGGGGCGGGGCTGGGGCCAGCCAGCCCTCAGCACCGCCTGGAGCGCACCGTGCCACGGCTCCTCCCCGAGCCAGCCCTCAGCACTGAATGCTGCACCATAGCCCCATCTCCCCAGCGCTGTGCAGCACATGCTGCGTGGCACCCCGTAGAGATTTAAAGAACCAGGGACTCTAGTTGCTGCCACTATGGGAACTCCGGGCCCTTTTGAATCACCTGTCCAGAGGGCAACTGCCCTCTTTGCCCCCTACCTCCCATTGGCAGGACCGTGCTCAGGAGAGATACAAATGCGGATTAACAGAGTGCCCCCAGCGAGGTTTTTGTTTCTACTGGTGGTGCACATTCCCACATGCCTGAGTGCACATGGAAAAATTTATTCTGCACAGTGATGGAAAAGACTAGAGGGACCAACGGCCCAGGGGCTCCCTGAGGTGGTCCAACTTCAAGGATTCAGTTGCTGGATCTGGGCCTATATATATTTATTAACTGCTTCATGCACTGCTAAAATGTGGCAGCCCAGGTACATGGTATTTGTAGCTTAAGGATCGGAAGTGGATATGAATTTGATGTCAAATAGAAACTGCAGGAAAATGTAGGGAGCCAAAAATGTAAGAGCCAGATTGAAATTTTTGGCAGCACACCAGAGCTAACACCCGGTGCTTGTGAGAAGGGCTGTAATAGATGCTCTTCGCTGACCCCAAAATCCTAGACTTCGTGCACAGTGCTCCTTGTACACTGCTAAGGCGATTGATTCTGTACTGACCTGGGCAGACGAGTTCACTAGCTCTGCTTACTGGAGGACGGGGTGTGGAACCTTTTGGGGTCCGTGGGCCGCTTACCCACAGAAAAATCCGTCGGGGGCCACACGCAATTGAGAAGCGAAAAAACCCTGAGAGATCCTCACCGGCTTGGCCCACGGCTGAGAAGCAGAAAGACCCTCCCTACATTCCCCTCACACACCAGAGGCTGGGGGGGCCCAGGCTAGTAGATTTTGGGTGCTCCAGCCTTGTGGGGAGGCAGCGGGAGGACTGGAGCACCTGCCCAGGCTCCCCAGTGCTGGGGGTCTGGTGGGACTGAGTCTCGAGGGCGGATCCAGGCAAGCAGAGGACCACATCCAGGCCTTAGCTTCCCCACCCCCGCTGTAGGATTTCTCTCTCTGACCATGTGCTTAGGGACTCCAGTCACAGGTCTGTACACCATTGTTGGGAGCACAGGTTAAAAAGATGGTCCATGACCCAGTGAGTTTACGAGCTACGTTTTGAGAGGGAGCATGGTCCGGTGGGCTGGGCTTGGGCGCAGTCCCTTGTTTTGCCACAGGCTTCCTGCATGACCTTGGGCAAGTTTCTCTCTGCCACCTCCGTTCTCCATCTCTAAAATGGGGGAAATCGCACTGGGGCACGCCCTGGGGAGCTCAAAGGACAGGAATTAGAGTCCTATAAAAACCCAATCTCTATAGCCAGGTTACAAGAGATCACACTGGGGAGATGGAGTAAGCAGGTGGCCAATGAAGTGACAGGTATTTCTTTAGTTCAGTGGTCCCCAACCTTTTGGGGCTGCCGGGCGCCCGGGGACGGGGCCGCGCACGCACCGCACGCCCGGGGCCGGCACCACGCACGCGCCACACGCCCGGGGCCGGCACCATGCATGCGCCGCACGCCCGGGGCCGGCACCACGCACGCGCCTCACGCCGGGGGCGGCACCACGCATGCGCCACACGCCGGGGGCGGCACCACGCACGCGCCGCACACCCGGGGCCGGCACCACGCACGCGCCACGCGCCGGGGGTGGGACCAGCCCAGATCATTCAGTGGGCGCACATAAATGCCCCGGCGGGCGCCATGGCACACGGGCACCACGTTGGGGACCACTGCTTTAGTTAGTACAAAGAGCATTAGCCATGGCTACCTTTGTAGCCACCTGGGTTTTCCTTGGGAGTCTCCCTTCCAATCAGAGACCCCACCCAGCCTGAGACAGATTAACCTGCTGCTAAGCCTTTGAAGAGCTGATTGTTTAAAGCATTTTCTTTGTCCTAACTGGGAGCCTCAAGGTGCCATTCTTAGGGGCATGGGTGTGCTTGTGACTGCAGGTGAAGGGATTAAATTAGCACATGAATTGGTCAGATAGCTGGGCCAGGGGAGCCATTCTGTGTTAAGTAGCATCATTCACTCTTTCCCTTAACAGTCCATGCCCCTGTTGGAAAAGCCTAGAGGGATTCAGTATCACCCAGCTTTGAAGTTTTCCAGGCTGCTTTGTCAGAGCTAAAAGTAAGTTTAATAGTCTGTGCTAAGAGCAAGTTACTCCTCAAAGCTATCCCTGCAGGAGGAGGAGGAGGAGGAATACTTAGCAAGGGGTTAGTCAGCGATAGGAACTAAATTTAAAAATCTTAAATGTTTATTACTACACTCCATGCATGGCCATAGTGTAGGTAGCCCAAGAGCTAAGTTCAGCTCACGTAGGCCTTACCGGAGTTAGCTGGTGCTAAAAATACCCTTTTTCTCCAGAGGGGTTGGACCTTTTTGTACAGTGGGGCTGCTGAGAACCATTGAACCAAACTGTAAACCCTGTGTATAATAGAAACCACTTCAGGCTAGTGTGTGCCTGGGATCGGATTCAAGAAGACAATCAAACATTGTGCACTGATCCAAATGTTGTCCTGGATTCTCCTGCCAGCCCGTGCAGCCTGAGTGGGGTAAACACAGGAGTTCGAATCCCAAAACTCCATACTAACCCCAGTCCCAGTGAGGGATGTTAAAATGTGTTTAAATAATAATCATGTAACTGCTCTACATTTCAGCAGTTGCATGTTTACATGTGGGGCCAGGTGGCTCCCTCCTGTGCTTCCCCACCACTGCTGCCTCTGTATCAGAGGCAGCAACACAGGGAATGGGGAAGGTGGCTCCATGGGAGTGCGTGGGTAGCAGCTCCCGCCTGACCCCCCGTGCTGCGGGGAAGAGGTGGCTCCCTGGGAGCCAGTGCACACTCCCGGGCTGTGTCTACATTGGCACCCCTTTCCGGAAAAGGGATTCTAATGAGACACTTCGGAATTGCAAATCCGCGGGGGATTTAAATATCCCCTGCGGCATTTGCATTTACATGGCTGCCGCTTTTTTCCGGCTCGGGGTTTTGCCGGAGAAAAGCGCCAGTCTAGACGCGATCTTGCGGAAAATAAACCCTTTTCGGAAAATAAACCCTACTTTCAAGTAGGAATAAGAGATCTTCCGGAAAAGGGTTTATTTTCCGCAAGATCGCGTCTAGACTGGTGCTTTTCTCCGGCAAAACCCCGAGCCGGAAAAAGCGCAGTTATGTAATAAATGCCGCGGGGGATATTTAAATCCCCCGCGGATTTGCAATTCCGAAGTGTCTCATTAGCATCCCTTTTCTGGAAAGGGGTGCCAATGTAGACACAGCCCCTGTGTGTAATGGGAGCTTGCATGTAACTGTGCACGTTAAACGATGAACCCACGCTCATCGGTTACCCATGTACACGGTTACACTTTCACATACCTAGTTCATGCACCTATGCTTTTCTCGTCATGTGAATACCCCCCATAGAGTCCTGCAGTGGGACCCATGGGCACCTGCCTTCATGCAGTCACCTGAATGCTACCTGTGCAATGCTCAGAGCCACAGAGCCTTTTGGTGAATTACTCACCCAGGCCAGCTCAGATGTTGTCGCCAACTCTCATGATTTGGCCATGAGCTTTGTGATAACTATTGCTTGCTTTAAAGCCCCAGGCTCCTGGAATCAAGTGGCTATGCGATGGCTTCTACCTCCCTTCTTCTTTTTTTTTTTTTAAGTGAATTTCTAGCACTTGTGGCTGAGGAGAAAGCTTCAACAGGTGACCCAGAAGGAAATAAAAAAAATCCACGTCTGTTACTTTCACAGGATCTCATGATTTTAAATCCAATCTCCTGATTTTTCACCTTTTGACAAGAACAAGGAAGATAATCTTGACTCCCACCCTATGCGCTGACCACGGGGAGAGTGGGGTTCCCTGATTAGTCTGAGGACGCAGAGGGGAGCCAGTGTTAGAACTGGGTGTAGTATGGAGTTTTGGGATTCGAACTCCTGTGTTTACCCCACTTAGGCTGCACGGGCTGGCAGGAGAATCCAGGGCAACATTTGGCCCTGGGTAATCCTTCAGGGCACAATGTTTGATTGTCTTCCTGAATCTGATCCTTTTTAGTGCCATGATTTGGAGCCCAGAAGCTTCACTCTGGACCTTCAGGGGCTGCTCTACCTACCTTTTAATCAATCTTATCAGTGTAAATATGGCTTAACCGGTCAAAGTACAAACATTTCTCATGTGGGTAAGCGTGGGGACAGCTGGTAGTCATGACTGCCTGCCCGCACCCTGTTTTACTTCATGTACCAAATGCCAGTGACTAATGCAGTTGTCTTGTTTGGCTTGTTTGGCAATCTATTTGGATCAAATATAATATGAGAGAGAAACAGCCCTCAATTGCAGGAGGTGGGGGGTGCAAATGGGGAAAGGAAATGGTTTTTAGAAACACCACCAGCCCTTTGATGCAGTCAGGTGCTTTCTATAGACAAAAATAACTTCTTACCCTTGATTCTCTACGAGCCAGGGACGAAAGTCCATCTCAAGCAGAGGCTGTCTGGCAGTATCTGGAGAAAGGGGTTGAATGCTACTGCTGGAAGGGAAATCTTTGCCAGTTTCCTTCCGCAGTTTGAAGAGACCTGCCACTGAAGACAATACAAGTGTGATTATTTTAGGCATCTTAGAAAAATGTATTTAATCCTTTCTCTCTCGCTCTGCTGTTCAACCACGCTTTTAAATGCAGAACTGCTTGCTGGCTTGGATCAGCTCTTTCAGAGCAGAGATATACATTAAAATGTGATGACTCAGAGGGATTAAGGGCATTCGGAGCATTAAATGTTTGGTCTCTTAATTCAGTGTTGCATAGGCCAGTATAATTGTTTATAATTAGTTGGTTGCTCATTGTGAAGTAAAATGGAGATCTTGGTCTGGTTCCTAATATATAGGTGTGTCCACTTCACAAAAAATACTTGCATAGCTGACGCATTGTTGGCAGTAGAGACTGAATTAACAATTAAATCCATTTAGCTGTGAAAAAGGGGTGCCTTGCACCCCATAATTAGGTTGACCTAACTCCTGGGGGAGACATGGCTAGGTTGATGGAAAGGTTCTGCCAGCTTAGCTACTGACTCTCGGAGACATGGATTAACTACATCAGCGGTTCTCAAACTGTGGGTTGGGACGTGTCCCATTTTAATGGGTCACCAGGACTGGTTTAGACTTGCTAGGTCAATGGGGCTCAATCCAGGGTAATGGGGCTTAATTTTCACTCCCCCCCTCTCCTGTAGTCGTGTGCCAATTTTTACTGTAGAAGTTTGAGAACCCCTAAACTATGTGGATGGAGGAAGCATCTACAGCACAGCGCTGCAGCTGTTGTGTAGACCAGGGACTCTCGACCTTTCCAGACTACTGTGCCCCTTTCAGGGGTCTGATTAGTCTTGTATCTCCCCTTTTCCCCTCCCATAGCTGCTTACAAAATCAGACATAAAAGTACAAAAGTGTCACAGGACTGAAAAATTGCTTCCTTTCTCATTTTACCATATTTTAAACCAATTGGAATATAAATATTGTGCTTATATTTCAGTGTATAGTGCCATATACTCGCCCATGGCGAGCAGATTACACCCCGGAAGAGCCGGCGTGGAGTGATCTGCGCATGCGCAGAGCGCAGAACCTTGCGGCTGGCGAGAGGGGCTCGCTGCCGCTCGGCAAGCCCTGCTAAGGACTGTTACAAAGAAAGATGGCGAACAATTGTTTTCCACATCCACTAGGGTAGGACAAGGTCTGCTGCAAATGACATTTAGTTTAGATCAGAACATAAGAACATAACATAAGAACATAAGAACGGCCGTACCGGGTCAGACCAAAGGTCCATCTAGCCCAGTATCCTGTCTGCCGACAGTGGCCAGCACCAGGTGCCCCAGAGGGGGGTGGACCGAAGACAATGATCAAGCGATTTGTCTCCTGCCATCCTCTCCAGCCTCTGTCAAACAGAGGCCAAGGACACCATTTTATCCCCTGGCTAATAGCCTTTATGGACCTAACCTCCATGAAATTATCTAGCTTCTCTTTAAACTCTGTTATAGTCCTAGCCTTCACAGCCTCCTCTGGCAAGGAGTTCCACATGCTGACTACTACGCTGTGTGAAGAAGAACTTTCTTTTATTAGTTTTAAACCTGCTACCCATTAATTTCATTTGGTGTCCTCTAGTTCTTCTATTTAGGGAACTAATAAATAACTTTTCTTTATCCGCCTCTCCACACCACTCATGATTTTATATACCTCTATCATATCCCCTCAGTCTCCTCTTTCTAAACTGAAAAGTCCCAGTCGCTTTAACCTCTCCTCATATGGGACCCGCTCCAAACCCCTAATCGCTTTTAGTTGCTCTTTCTGAACCCTTTCCAAGGCCAAAATATCTTTTTGAGGTGAGGAGACCACATCTGTACACAGTATTCAAGATGTGGGCGTACCATAGTTTTATACAGGGGCAGTAAGATATTCCGGGTCTTATTTTCTATCCCTTTCTTAATAATACCTAGCATCCTATTTGCCTTTTGACCGCCGCTGCACACTGTGTGGAAGTTTTCAGAGAACTGTCCACGATAACTCCAAGATCTCTTTCCTGATTTGTCGTTAAATTAGCCCCCATCATACTGTACGTATAGTTGGGGTTATTTTTCCCGATGTGCATTACTTTACACTTATCCACATTAAATTTCATTTGCCATTTTGTTGCCCAATCACTCAGTTTGGTGAGATCTTCTTGGAGTCCCTTACAGTCTGCTTCTGTCTTGACTATCCTAAACAGTTTGGTATCATCCGCAAACTTTACCACCTCACTGCTTACCCCTTTCTCCAGATCATTTATGAATAAGTTGAACAGGATTGGTCCTAGGACTGACCCTTGGGGACACCACTAGTTACCCCTCTCCATTCTGAAAATTTACCATTTATTCCTACCCTTTGTTTCCTGTCTTTTAACCAGTTCTCAATCCAAGAAAGGACCTTCCTCTTATCCCATGGCCATGTAATTTACATAAGAGCCTTTGGTGAGGGACCTTGTCAAAGGCTTTCTGGAAATCTAAGTATACTATATCTACTGGATCCCCTTGTCCGCATGTTTGTTAACCCTTCAAAGAACTCTAATAGATTAGTAAGACAGGATTTCCTTTACAGAACCCATGTTGACTTTTGTCCAACAAATTATGTTCTTCTACATGCTTCACAATTTTATTCTTTACTATTGTTTCGACTAATTTGCCCGGTACTGAAGTTAGACTTACCGGTCTGTAATTGCCCGGATCGCCTCTAGAGCCCTTTTTAAATATTGGTGTCACGTTGGCTACCTTCCAGTCATTTGGTACGGAAGCCGATTTAAGGGATAGGTTACAAACCACAGATAATAGTTGTGTCTCTTGGATGAATGTTATCCGGTCCTGAGATTTGTTATATTAAGTTTTTTTCATTTATTCCAAAACTCCTCTAATGACACTTCAATCCGGGGACAGTTCTCGGGATTCATTACCCACAGTGATTTGGGTAGATTTAGAATCTCCTAACATCCTTTGAAGCTGTGAAGACTGAAGCAAAGAAATCATTTAGTTTTCCAATGGCTTTATCGTCTTGATTGCGCCTTTTATGGTTCAACTAGGGACTCACAGGTTTTAGCATTTCTGCTTCAATGCATCAGAAAACATTTTGTTAGTTTTTGAGTTTTGGCTAGCTGTTCTCAAAATCTTTTTTGCTTTTCTTATTACATTTTTACACTCTGATTTGACAGTGCTTATGTTCCTTTTATTGTCTCACTAGGATTGACTTCCACTTCTTAAAAGATGCTCAGTCTCACGTTTTACATGGCGGTTAAGCCTCTATTTGATAGAGGCCTCTAGAGCCCTTTTTAAATATGGGTGTCACGTTGGCTACCTTCCAGTCATTAGGTACGGAAGCCGATTTAAGGGATAGGTTACAAACCACAGATAATAGTTCAGCAATTTCCCATTTGAGTTCTTTTAGAACCCTTGGATGAATGCCATCCGGTCCCGGAGATTTGTTAACATTAAGTTTTTCTATTTGTTCCAAAACCTCCTCTAATGACACTTCAATCCGGGACAGTTCCTCAGATTCATTACCCACAAAGGACGGTGCAGATTTGGGAATCTTCCCAACGTCCTCAGCCGTGAAGACTGAAGCAAAGAAATCATTTAGTTTCTCCGCAATGGCTTTATCGTCCTTGATTGCGCCTTTTATAGTTCGATCGTCTAGGGACCCACAGGTTTTTAGCAGGCTTCCTGCTTCTAATGTACTTAAAAACATTTTGTTATTTCTTTTGAGTTTTTGGCTAGCTGTTCCTCAAAATCTTTTTGCTTTTCTTATTACATTTTTACACTTGATTTGACAGTGTTTATGTTCCTTTCTATTTATCTCACTAGGATCGGACTTCCACTTCTTAAAAGATACCTTTTTGTCCTCACTGCTTCTTTTACATGGTGGTTAAGCCACGTGACTCTTTTTAGGTCTCTTGCTATGTTTTTAATTTGGGGTATACATTTAAGTTGGGCCTCTATTATGGTGTCTTTAAAAGTTTCCATGCAGCTTGCAGGATTTGGCTCTAGTCACTGTGCCTTTTAATTTCTGTTTAACTAACCTCCTCATTTTTGTGTAATTCTCTTTTGAAATTAAATGCCAGGGTGCTGGACTGCTGAGGTGTTCTTCCCACCACAGGAATGTTGAATGTTATTATATTATGGTCACTATTCCCAAGCGGTCCTGTAACGGTTATTTCTGACCTGATCCTGCGCTCCACTCAGGACTAAATCGAGAATTGCCTCTCCTTGTGGGTTCCTGCACCAGCTGCTCCAAGAAGCAGTCATTTAAGCCATTGAGAAATTTTATCTCCGCTTCTCTTCCTGAGGTGACATGTATCCAGTCAATATGGGGGTAATTAAAATCCCCATTATTATAGAGTTCTTTGTTTTGGTAGCCTCTCTAATCTCCTCAGCATTTCAATGTCAATATCCCTGTCCTGGTCAGGTGGTCGGTAATATATCCCTACTGCTAATTTCTTATTTTTGGAGCATGGAATTACTATCCATAGTGATTCTATTGAACATGTTGATTCATTTAATATTTTTATTTCATTTGATTCTACATTATCTTTCACATACAGTGCTACTCCGCCACCCACCCGGCCTGCTCTATCCTTTCGATATATTTTATATCCCGGTATGATTGTGTCCCACAGATTTTCCTCGTTCCACCAGGTTTCAGTGATGCCTATTATGTCAATCTCCTCATTTAATACTAGGTACTCTAGTTCACCCATCTTATTAGTCAGACTCCTAGCAATGGGAGTTGTGGAATCCCCATTCTTAGAGGTTATTCATAATGGGTAAGACAAACACCGGTCAGGGATGTTCTAGATTCACCTGGTCCTGGCTCAGCACAGGGGACTAGATTAGGTGAGTGCACTCCCTTCCAGCCCTGCATTTCTAGGATTCATGGGAGGTAAAGTTAAGCACGGATATAGTAAGTCTTTACAGGATAATCTGAGCCATAGTGTTTTCCTCAAAGGGGTCATGATAAAGGGAGGCAGTGTGGTATAACAGATAGAGCACTAGACTGGAACTCAGAAGAGCTGGGTCCTATTTCTAGCTCTATCACTAGCTTGGTGGGTGACCTTGGCCAAATCACTTAACATCACTGTGCATTAGTCCCCTCATCTGTAAAATGGGGATGATACTAACCTGCCAGGTGACTCATGAATTGAGATGTTGCCTGGTGTGTGTTTTCAACACCAAAAACAAAATAAAAAACACCCCAAACCCCTGAGTTCAGGTCTAATCTTTCTGGAAGAATCCTATTACATTTGAAAGCAAAAATCATCTGCATCTGCCCCTTTCATCCCAAAGCACTTTGCAAGCTGCATCCATTTCATTCACCACTGAAATACAGCCCTGTCTGGCTTAATGCAAACCCTCTAAAAGCCCAGCACCTCTGGGCAATGACGGTCCCATTGTCAGTGTTCAACAAATAGTCACGCTTTGTTGCCTTTTGAGTGAATAATGGTTCTATTGGTTCTAGAATTAAGGGAATTAAACACTCCACAAAAAAGGTGATGGCTTGACATCCCTCCTGGCCAAAATCTATTTATCACCAGTACAGAGAAACCTGAGCACACAGAAAGTTTCTGTGACCTAATGTAACACCTTACGGCAGGGGTGGGGAACCTTTTTTGGGTCAGGGGGCCTCTGACCCACCAAAAATCAGTCGGGGGGGAGAAGCACTACATACAAGTGAGAAACAAATAACACAAACACACCCACACACTGACTGGTCCCCAACTGAGAAGGAGAAAGACACTCCTCACGTTCCCTTCACACACCACACCCCTGGGGGGCACATCCTAGTAGAGTCTGTGTGCTCCAGCCCCATGGTGGGGCAATGGGAGGGGGGTTGGAGGGCCAGCGTGGAGTCCCTACTGCTGGGGGGACTGGGCTAGACTCTGAGCCTGGGAGGCAGGATCCAAGGAAGCTGGGGACCCCTGCCTTGGGGCTTGCCTGCACACAAAAGTTAAGTCACTTTAATCCTAGTGTGGATTCAGTTATAACAGGCCAGCTAGTTATTCCCATATGGGAAGGGGACTAGAACTATACTGTGCAATACTACATGTACACAAGTATGCTATGTGCACACTAGTCTAGCTAGAGATGCAAAAGAAGCCACTCCCCTAAGGCCATGTCTACACTACAGATAAGATCAAAGCCGCCACAGTCGATCTTCCGGGGTTCGAATGAGCAGGTCTAGTTAAGACATGCTAATTTGAACGGAGAGCGTGCTCCCTTCGACTTCCTGCAGTGTGAACCGTGTCAAAATTCGAGTTAACATACTTCAACATAAGCTACTCAATTAACACAACATGCATCTTAATTCTAATTTATCCCCTAGTGCAGCAGTCACCAACCAGTCGATCGGGATCTACCAGAAGAGCTTGCAGCCTCTGACAGGTGATCTTGACTGGTTTGGCCAAGAGGCTAGCAAGTGTCCGCACTTCAACTGCCCCTCCCCCCACTGCTGCACACCTCCTGTCCTTTGCCCTGGAGCTGTTCCCCTCTCCCACCCTGCATTTTATCTCCACAGAAGGGGGGGGGGGAGGCGGGCGGGCACACGGCTTGGGATCAAAGGAGTTTGCTGGTTGCTTTTGAGAGTGGTGCAGGACCAGGGCAGGGGTGAGCCTGCCTTAGCCCCACTGCACCACCCCCCAAGAACCACCTGTGGTAAGTAATGTCCAGCTGGAGCCTGCATCCTGAATCCCTGTCCCTGTCGTGTACCCTCTCCTGCACCCCAAACCCCTGCCCTAGCCCCAAACTCCCTTACAGAGCCTTACCCTGACCCCCCTCCTGCACACCAACCTCTGCCCCGGGCTCAGCTCAGAGCCCCTCCCACACTCCAAATCCCTAAAACCAGAGCCTGCACCGCCACCCTCTGCCCCTGCCTGATAAAAGGGGGGAAGGATGGGGAAGGGAGGAAGAATGGAGTGAACAAGGGCAGGGCCTTGGAGAAGGGGCACAAAGAAGGCGGGGCAAAGGTATTTGGGTTTGAGAGAGATCCTGGATTGCATTGAAATTCAAAAAGTGATCTCATGCGTAAGAAGGTTGGAGACCCCTGCCCTAGTGTGCACCAGGGCTAACTGAACTAGTTATGCCATATAAATACTATGTGTAGTCTAGGTGCATGTCTACACCCATGGTTCTTAACCAGGGGTGTGTAAATGTAGCCCTGGGGGAAGGCAAAAGTCTTCCAGGTGGTACATCAACCCATATTTGCCTGGTTTTCCAACAGACTACCTAAAAACCACTAGCCAAGTCAGTACAAATAAAAAACCCCAAAACTAAAACAATATAAATCTAGGGGATGAGGGATAGCTCAGTGGTTTGAGCATTGGCCTGCTAAACCCAGAATTATGAGCTCAGCACTCGAGGGGGCCACCTAGGGATCTGAGGCAAATCTGTCAGGGATGGTACTTGGTCCTACCGGGAAGGCAGGGGACTGGACTCGATGACCCAAGGTCCCTTCTAGTTCTAGGACATAGGTATATCTCCATACACTATTTGTCGAGCCCTGGTCCTTAGTATAATTGAAGACTATTATCAGGTTCCTTCCCACCCCACCCCATCTTTCCTCAAGTCTAAATATGCCTTTCCTTATAAATCAGATTCCCTAAATCTTGTACTGGTTTTGTTTCAGAGGGGTAGCCCTGTTAGTCTGTATCTGCAAAAACAATGAGCTGTCCTGTGGCACCTTAGAGTACGTCTACACAGCTGTGCTGTTCCGGGATAACGTCTGTTGTCCCAAAATAGCGTTGTGCGCATTCTTAACAGCACGCCCATTATTTCAGAATAATGGGTGGTTTATTCCGGCCTCCCGTAAACCTTGTTGCATGAGGAATAAGGAAGGCGCTGGGATAGCGCTCTGTTTCAAAATAAGCTATGCAATTTGCTTAGCTCAAATTGCATAGTTTATTTCAAGCTACACACGACTGTCTAGATGTATCCTTAGAGACTAACAGATTAGGGTTTAAATTTTTGTGGGTAAAACCCAAATCATCTGATGAAGTGGGAGTGGAAGTTACAGAGCAGGGGTATATATAAGGACAACAAAAGAAATGTGACATGTGTTAATGAGGCTAATCAAGTCAGGGTGGATGTGGCTCATTCACAGCAGTTGTTGTGGAGATGTGAATATCCAGAGAGGGGAAATTGCCTTTGTAATGCTTTAACCAGTTAAGATCCTTATTCAATCCTATATTGATTTTTATTGAATTTGCAAGTGAATTCCAGTTCATGTCTCCCTTTGAAATTGGGTTTTGAAATTCTTTTGTAAAAGGATGGCTACTTTTCAAATCTGAATCTTTTTTTAAAGTGCGGTGCCATGGGTGGTCAGTGAACCCCTGGCTGGAGGAGATTAGCCCCTATTCCTGCCCCTTCTTCCCAAAGTCCTGTCCTGTCCCTCCCCTCTCCTCCCAGAGGCGAGAGCCACTCTCCCAAACGTAGTCACCAGGCTTAAGCCCCACCCCAAGCTAGCCCCTCCAGTACCCGAGGCGCAAAGGGAGGGTAGGTGGCTAGAAATAACTAGCAAGATCCAGCGAGAAGGTGTCTATGCATAAAGAAAATCAGCCATCCCCTACTGACCTGAATACATTTGAATTATCTAAGTTAATGTCTACACTAGCATTTGTGTTGGCAAAACTTTTGTTGCTTGGGGTTGTGAAAAAACAGCCCTGAGTGACATACCTTTGGCCACCATAAGAACTCATGTTCAGGGCGCTATGTCTGCAGGAGACACTCTCCTATGAGTGTAGCTAGTGCTACTCATTGAGCTGGTTTTATTATGCCAACGGGAGAGCTCTCTCCTGTTGACATAATGTGGCTACCAAGCCTTCTTATGGTGGTTATTGGGTGCACTGTACTGCTGTAAGCTTCGAAGGGCATGTTTACACTTCAGTGATATTTTGGAATAACTGACATAATTTTGAAATAACATAGTGCGTGTCTACGTAGCAAGCTGCTATTTTGAAATAATTTTGAGCTGGAGGACTTCTTACTCTGACTCCTGTAACCCTAATTTCACGGAAGTTGAAGGAAAAGTGTTCTTCCTTCAATTTCCTGCTGTGTAGACAGCGCCCCAAACCAAATTAAGCTATTTTGACTTCAGCTTCGCAATTGACGTAGCTGACCTTACGTATCTTAATATGATTTTGCCCTGCAGTTTTAGATGGCCTAAATATTCTTTTATCCCTTCTTCTTTCCCTATTTTTGACTTGTGTTCCTTCCCCCTTGTCGTTGTTTTTAATAACTGTATGCGGTATCTGGTCACAATTTACCATTTTAAGGAAGACTGAAGCACAATTGGCTTTCAGCACCTCGGCCTTCTTGGGGGGCGCCTGTTATTCGTAACAGTCCCACTGAAGTCCAGGTTGTCGCCTGTAAAGACTTTGCAGGACTGGTGCCTATGAATTCACAGAACCAGGTACTTGCTTAATTTTCAGCTGTTAAAATGTAGTTTGTTTGGGGGGGAGCTTCAAAGCAGGAAAAGGGAAAGCAGGGCGCTGTCTCTTGTTGTGATAGAAACACAAGGGGTGTGTCTAGACTGGCAAGATTTTGCGCAAAAGCAGCCGCTTTTGGTCAAAAACTTGCCGCCTGTCTACACTGGCCGCTTGAATTTGCGCAAGAGCACTGACGTTCTAATGTAAGAATTGACTGCTTCTTGTGCAAATATTTTGACGCTCCCGCTCAGGGATAAGCCCTCTTGCGCAAGAATACTTGTGCAAGAGGGCCAGTGTAGACAGGCACCTTCATTTCTTGCGCAAGAAAGCCTGGTGGCTAAAACGGCCATCGGAGCTTTCTTGCGCAAAAGCGCGTCTGTACTGGGCACGGATGCTTTTGCACAAAAGCACTTTTTGCGCAAAAGCATCCGTGCCAATCTAGACGCTCTTTTGCGGAAATACTTTTAACGGAAAAACTTTTCCGTTAAAAGTATTTCCGCAAAATCATGCCAGTCTAGACGCAGCCAAGGAGTCTGGTGGCACTTTCAAATAGAGCGCATTTATTTAGCAGGGCCTGCAAGGACACACATGCCCAACTCAATGTGGTGTTGCTGAGGATTTCCCCCTCCTCCCCCCGCCACGGACTCCTTGCTGCTTTTGCTGAAACAGATTAACAGGGCTACCGCTGTAGCATGCTGCAAGGGGGCCGGGCACTGCTCTGTGCACCCCCAGCCTGCCGGGGAGCGGGGGGGGCTGGCTGTGTGTGGGGAGGGGAGCTCCTCCAGCCTCCTTGGGCTGGCCCCAGGCGGGGGGGGGAGCGTTTCCACGGGAACTGCTGACACAACCTTCCCCGTGCTCCCCCTGCCTGTACCCTGCGCTCTGCCAGCCCCCGCGATCAGCATGTCCCGCACGTTTCGGGTGTCCTCGGCCCCACCCCCTCCCGTCCTTTGCACTTTGGTACCTTCCACCGCCATGAGCCGGGCTGGAGCGCAGCTGCTGAGCCCGGGCAGCCAGCAGGGGCCCTCGGCCCGCCCCACTGGGGCCGCCCCTGCTCCGCTGCACGCCGGGGCCCCTCGAAGCGGGGCTGGGAGCCCGTGAGCCAAAGGGATCGAATGGAAACCCCCTCAAGCCGGGGGGGGCTGCAGCCACCCACCCCCTCAAACCTGGGGGGGCTGCAGCCACCCACCCCCTCAAGCCTGGGGGGGGCTGCAGCCACCCCTACCTGCAGCACTCAGCGAGCGAGGCGGGCGGTGCCGCTCCCGGGGGGCAGCCTCAGGGCCCCCCCCCTTTCTGGCCCGGAATGGGGCTGCCCGTTTGCGCCCCGAGCCGCTTGCAAAGCGGAGGGGAGCGAGCCAAGAGGCCGCGAAGAACGAGCCCGCTGCAGGCAGGAAATCTGCCCCCCCTCCCCCCGTGTTACAGCTACAAGGGCCACAGAATAAAGTAACGACCCCCCCCCGGAGGGACAAGGGGGGGCGGGTGCAAAGATCCCCCCAACGTTGTGCAAATACAATAAATGCAAAAATCACCCCCCCACACACGGACCCCCCCCCGGTTAAAAATCTGAAAATAGAAACGCTGGAGAAGCCCCCCCGAGCAGCAGCAGCGCGCCGCCCCTGCCGTGGGTGGGGGCTGTCAGCAGGGAGGGCAGCTGAGGACAAGAGGGGGGGGGCTCGCTCGCGCTCTCCTCCCCCCCGCGTCTGGCGCGTTGGTCGGGCCCGGCCCCGGCGGCTCATTGTGCTCGCTTCACGCCGGCCCAAGATGGCGGCGGCGCTGGAGAGCCCGGCCAGCCGCTGACTACAATAGAGGGAGGCGAAGGGGAGCGGGCAGCCCCTTCCCCCGGCCGCGGCCCCCGGCCCGCACCCCGCGCGGCCCCTCTAGCATGGTGCGGGGCCGCCGCCGCCCCCCGCTGCTGCCGACATGGGCGAGAGGCTGGAGCTCCGGCTGAAGTCGCCCGTGGGAGCCGAGCCGGCCGTCTACCCCTGGCCGCTGCCCGTCTATGTGAGTATCCGCCCGGCCGCGGCCAGCGCCCGCTCCCGCACCTTGCCCGGCGCCGCCTCCCGCCATCTGCCCGCCGGGCGCTCTGGGGCGCCCCGCCCGCGCCAGACCCCCCCGCTCCCCGCCATGCGCCCCTGGGGCGCCCCGGACCCGCCAGACCCCGCCCTGGGGCCCCCGCTCGACCCCGCCCTGGGGTGCCCGGACCCGCCCCCGCCCCTGGTGCCAACCCCCGCCCCTGGGGCACCCTTCCGCCAACCCCCGCCCCTGGGGCAGCACCCTTCCCGCCCACCCCCTTCCGCCATGCACCGCCCGGCACCTCATGGGGCACCCCCCTGCCATGCGCCCGCCCCCGCTTCCCGCCATGCACCTCACGCGGCGCCCCGCTTCTCGTCAGAGCCCCGCTCGTGGGGCACCCCCTCCCCGCCATGCTCCCGCCGGTCGCCTCATGGGGGCCCCGCCGCTCCCCGTCAAACACCCCCTCCGTCTCCCCGCGGGCTCTGGGCACCTCGTCGCTGCCCATTAGATCCCTTCTCCCGCTCCCCGGGCGCCCCCTGCTCCCTAGGAGAGCCCCCCACCTGCGGTTGGGGCATCCCCGTCAGATATTCTCAGCCCTGGACACCCCCTACTCCTACTTTACTCCTGCCCCCTTCCTTGCAGACCCTCCTGTGCCTTGGCCAGTCCCCATCAGGCTCCCCTTTTCTCCTGTACCTCCTCACTCCCTGTCCCCCTGGTTTGGCCGCTGCCCTGTCCCAGACCCTCTTTCCCGTTTCCTATCAAATTCCCCTCATTCCGGCACCACCTTCACCAGATTCCCCCTGCTTGAACGTCCTTCTTTCCCTGGTTGCCCCACTCACCATTAGAAACCTCCGTTCTTGGACACCCCCTGTCCAGGACCCCCTTGCCTCCAGGCTCTCCCCTAGCCCTGACACCCATGGGTTGTCATCCATAGATTGTCCCTTCCCCTCCAAACACTCCTTATCCCTGGTAGCTCTGCTTCTCTGTCTCCCAAAGCAAATCCTTGTCCTCACTCTATCTAAACGGTCCCTGCCTGAAACACCTCTCCACTCCAGGCAGCCTTGAGTAGTGCCAGGCCCAAGTAGTTCCCATTCCTGCCACAGATTCCCTTATTTTATTCCTTCTTGTGTGTCTTTCTCTGTCCCCAAACAATTCCCCCGAAATCCACTTGGATGCCTTGCTGCCCCCACCCCAATCCTCAGTAGTCTGTCCCTGTTCCATGTCCTGAATAATCATCCTCTCAATATAAGATATTCTGTTTTATCCAACCCGTTTCCCAACCTTCATCCCCAGTTATTGCCTGTCAGTTGCCATCCAGACACCCCTATCCCCAACAAGCCAGCACCACCTTTCTAGTCTGTGGATTCCCTATTTGTCCTCAAATAATCCCATTTCCTTTAGACTCGCAACCCAAGCAAATAATTCCTTTCTATAAATAAATCCTGTAATGCTATTTGGGATTATTTTTCTATAATTTCCTTTCTTCAAGCCCTCTGGTACCCTGCTTCTTACCCACCTTGCTCTATTCTCCTTAGCCACTTTTCTCTATTCAGCCCAGATTTGGACTGGATATTTTGTCACTTTATTTTTTTTTCTTTTGATGGCAGGGGATGTAGGGACTGTAGAAACTTGTAGCACTTGAATTACTGTAGTATAAATAACTATAGGATGAAATATAGCAAGGAGGTAGGTTCTTAAAGTTTGCTTAACTCAGGGTCGTGTTTCTTGGGGATTTGACCTCTAAAATTGGTGGGCCTTCGCAGATAAGGGGAGTGTGGTCAGAGGACAGCTAAGGGAAAAAATTGCATTTTTTGAAGAGCCCTTTAGTTCCTTTGACAGGTTAATAAAGACCCACTTTTGTTAAATTGTTTGACTAGGATCAAAAGGATTTGTAATTTTACAAATGTGAACACATAATCTAGGCTCTTCTTTCTAGTGCTGATGGTGGGGATGTGTGTGTCTGAAGTGCTCTGTCTGGTTGGGGAAGGAGGTTATGGGTATAGGGGAAGGGCGAGAGAAATCTCAATTCCCAGTAGGAAAGGTAGGGTTTTGGAATTTGTGTGTGGTTGTTCAGTTGCAGCTTTCCTTTATTATTATTTTTTTTTTGTTTTTGTTAAAATGAACATTCATGTAAAGTTCCTTTTTTTTTTTTTTTTTTTGGTCTAGAGTTCCAAGTCAATGTTTCTGTTGACTACACATTATAATCCACACCTCAAATATGGTACTGATTTCCCTCTGGTGTGTGTTTAAATAATCCACAAATTTGACTGTTTTTCTGTCTGTCTTGAATCAAAGTGCTAAATATGTGATCCCTTAAAATGGGCATCCATGTTCAAATTAGCAAAGCCTCACTAAGGAGAAACTTAACTATTTGTTTACTTACATATGGTTAGATGTCAGTGGAAAACTGATCTAGCCTTTACATCAAATATTTATCCCCTGCCATGTAAAAACACAGGGTGCAAATTGGTTTGCAAAAGGAAAGACAGGCAGTGGTCTTCTAAAAACTGATTTCGGTGCAACTGTTTTTCATTCTTTGTAGTATTTTGTTGTTTCTCACATCACAAGGAGGACATGCTACAAAGTTAGTTAATCTAAGGATCTTGGTAATGCTGATGCCTTGCCCTTATATACTGTCTTGCTTGTGACAGGGAAGACCACTACATACTTTCTGAATTTTAGTGCTGTTGGATGTGGCTGTGGTTTCCAAAACATCCTGCATATACGAGGACTTGCTATTTTTGATTGTCCTGCTCCAGACCTTGAGCCCCTCAGCACTCACTGCTTAATGCAGCCTTTCCTGTTAGGGCAGTTGTGTCATGTGTGTTGTACTCCTGCTGCACTTAAAATGACAGAAACTGAAAGTGTAATAGCGACCAGTTTAGTTACATGCTTCTTATCACCTACTCACTTGTCTGTCCAAGCTGATTATATATAGCAATAAATATTTTTTTTGCATAAGCTAAGGCTTAATCAGGAGAGAGGGAATGGGTTGGTGATATTAGTTTGAATTTCCTTGCTTAAAAAAGGAAACCAGAATTTAATGTTACGAACTTGTGAGGTGTAGGGATAAAGAAATTATCTGGGGAAACTTGGCCAGGTGTTTCTAGGTTGCATGTGTATGTTTAAGATGTCAAAATATGCAGGCTTTTTTAGTGAGCAGGTTGCTTATCTGCATATAGGATTTAAGAAATGCCTTAGAACTGGAACATCCTGTCATTAAGGTGGCCTTTCTGGGTTGCTTATTTTTCCTACAGAGATACAGAAGTGAATCTTTCATCTGTGACTAATCAATGTTTTGTACTGCAGCTCTGTTGAAGAGATCACACTCCATAATATTTTTGTGGACAGCCTGCCACTACAGTCACTGCAACTAAGAACTGAAATGCTTTAGAAAGAAATCCTCTTTGCAGTGGCTGGCCTACTAACATTGTACTGTATTGAACTGTAGACTTTATTTCCCTCCTTGGCTCAGACTCTAGTTGGCAGCAGGGTGTATGTACCGTTGTGGTTTCAGAGCTCAGCTCTGTTTGACGTCAGCAAAACATTTCTTAGTTTCACCACTGACTCACTTCTTAGTATCTAAGGAGGCAAGGTGGTATGACTTAGTATTTCTTTAAAGATTTGTTTATTTAGAAGCATCCTTATTTTAAGCTTTTTAAGGCTTCAACGTCTGAGTCAACATCATGAGATAAAACTTGTGGGGGATGAGGAGAAAACAGCACTCCCTACTAATTAATTCTGAGAGCCACAGGAGTGCTGGAAAATCATATTTTCAGTATCAAAAGCTGCTTAGCTGTTGGGGAGCTGCTGTTTGATGGCACAGTTGTGTGACTTAACATTGTATTAGACAACATTTGCAATTTATTTGTTACTACATCCATTTTTCATCTCACTTAGCAGAATGTTTTGTACCATGAAAAAGGATTTGATTTAAAATGTTCATATTCATGGTGAATGGCTGTTAGCAATTTAACGATGGTGTGATTTTTGTTGTTATAAAGGACTTTTGCTTATTTTGTTTACAGTAGGAAAACTGGGATCTCTTCAGACTACTGAATTTGCATAATAGCTCAGCTGACAAACTGATGCTTGTCAAAATGTTAAAAGAAACCAGGGAGGGTGACGTGAAACCACCCTTTTCCTACAAGACTAATTAAGACCGTGGGAGGAGAGAGCATTGGTGTTACAGATACAGCCTCCTACTGGCTTACATTCAAAACTGAAAGTATGACTCTTCCCTCCCCCCCCTTTGCTTTCCTCAAAGGAAAGGCCACAGTTTCCTAATGAATACATGGTGAGCAGTTCTGTCCATAACGCACTATAATGAGTAAGTTGACTCCCCCATGACTCAGAAAATATTTTCTGATGTTGACCTTTGGTTTTTGAGTGCCCTTCTTAATCATAGTTGAGGTGGTTTTACTCTTCTGTGTCACAGCTTAACTCCTTGACTTCCAGATTGCTACCCAAAAGGGTGCTTGTGTTAAATTCTCATGTCTAGAATATTAGGACTTGTACTCTGCTTCATCTGTTGCATTAAAGCTTTTTTTTAAGTGACAAATGAGAAGTTTAATAAACCTAGATAAGGTATTTCTTAATTTGTCATTCTGCTGGCCTCTCACTTCACTTAGGGTATGTCTAAATAACAGCGTTATTTTGGAATAACTCACATTATTCCTAAATAACATAGTGCATGTATACACTACTAGCCTTTATTTTGAAATAATGTCACGCTTGAGGACTTCTTACTCGGACTCATTTCACAAGGAGTAAGGGAAATCAAAGGAAGAGTTCCTTCAATTTCCAGCTGTGTAGACAGAGCCAAAAGCCAAATTAAGCTATTTTGACTCACTAAACAATTGATGTAGCTGAAGTTGCATAGCTTAATTTGACTTCAGCCTTGGTGTATAGATGTACCCTTAGAATCACTTGCTCAAACTTCAGATTTCAGGTATATAGGCCAGTATATAACATAGAAGATGTCACTCCTGTTCATTCTTGAAAACATAGATACCTAGGTTTTGAAAATAATTTCTGATTTTGCCTACTGCCCAAGGTAAATAGAAAAGACACACAGTTTCCTCACAAGAAAACATCTGATGGAAAGCTCAGTCCCTGATATCTCTGAGGGTTCTGGATCTGATACTGGGGCACTATTCCTACACCTTGCTTGCTTGCTGGGTGCTGTTACAGCCTGCTGGCAGGATGAAGTATCTCCTTCAGAATAGGGAGTAGCCTCTGTGACTGCAGTCTGAATTTTAAGCCTTCGAACTAGCAGCTGTGATGATAAATCTGAGTTGAATAATCGGAGAATAATTCACTGTTCTATTGTGTGTGCATGATGCTTTTATTCTCATTGCTATCTTTCTGCTGAGCTCCAATGGCAAAAATATTCCATTGACCAGAAATGTTGTCATGGCATCATTTTTGCAGCTGTTGAGAGAGGCATATTTTGGAATGTGTGACTATTACTAAGCAGTAACAAAATGTAAGCTTGATATAGTATTGACTTTATTTGTACAGGTGGGTTGGTGTATAGCATTTTTTCACCACAATCTTGAAAATCTGGGCTGTGACACACTATAATTCTGTCTAATGGAATGTGTTTGCTCTGTAAGCTCCGGGCAGGCACTAGTGATTAAAATCACTACATAGTTGAATGTCATTTTAAAATTTATTGAAGTTTTAACTGTGGAGATTAATAACAAACCCTGTTTAAGATATTATGTCCACTTTGATTGTGGGAAGCTGCTCTGGCTGGAATGTAATTGTTTGCATCAAAATTTTATCTTCCTTTATGGTTAAGGAAAGAAGTGTCTTCTAATGTAGCAGTGGACTCCTATAGTATGCTGTCACCTAACATCTGCTTACTGGGAGTGATGATGGCAGTAGCTCTCCAAAAAATTATTGAAGATACAAGGCTTCATAATCATCAGGGCTTGACAAATAATTTCAGCTGCGCGCCCCATTCATTTGCGGTGCGCGCATGTGCACTGCGGCTCGCGCGCATGCGCGGTACGGGGCTGGTGAGCGGTTTTCGCCGCCGTTCGTCAAGCCCTGATAATCATCATAAGCTGTGTGTGTGATGGTGACGCTAAGACTACGGCTACACTGTAGCCTTCTTGCGGAAAAGCTTATGCAATGAAGCGCAGCATGGAATATCGCTGTGCTTCATTTGCATAATTAATTAGCAGCTGCTTTTGCGCAAAAAGGAGCTGGGTGGGTGGCTCCTTTTTTGCGCAAAACTCCTCTTGCAAGAGCCGTTCTTCCTCATTTTTTCAGGAAGAACGGCTCTTGCGCAAGAGGGGTTTTTTGGGCAAAAAGGAGCCGTCTACTCAGCTCCTTTTGCGCAAAAGTCTCTTGCGCAAAAGCGGCTGCTAATTAATTATGCAAATGAAGCGTGGCGATATTCCATGCTGCGCTTCATTTGCATAAGCTTTTCCGCAAGAAGGCTACAGTGTAGCTGTAGCCAAAATTGAGAAACTTTAGAACTGAACTGACATTTGTGGTATTAGGGAACTTTTTAAAAAATGTGGCTAGTGTAGAAGAAACTTTAGAAGCTTTAATAGTCTTCCCTTCTTGTGACCATCCAAACTCTGCATGCCTTTGGAACGTTAGTGCTGAGTAGACTAAACCTGGATAATTACAGACTTGATGATTTCTCAAGGTTGTGTGGATAATAGAATTTTTCTGTCAGTACACTTTAACTACCAAAACAAACAGAAGCAAATGTTAAAATGAGCATTGTAACATGATTAACATAATTGGTTGTAGTTATGTTGGTCCCAGTATATTAGACACACAATGTGGCTGAGACTGTCTGCCTATTTATTTATGAATGACCAACTTCTGTTGGTGAAAGAGACAGGCTTTTGAGATACAGAGCTATTCTTTGGGCCTGGGAAAGAAATCTTTCCTGAATCCTCTCTTTTGGCCTTCAAATAGCCCTCCAGCCTCAGCAAGCTCATCAGAAGCCATAGATCAAGGCACACCAACTCAAAGCAGCACCAGACTGCCAGAAGAATCTGCAGACATCTCCACTGCCACAAAGCTCAATGCCCCCTGCAAAACACCCTTTAAGACCCATGGGTCCTTCCTGTGCCTATCACAACATCTGGTATACTTCATCCAGTGCACTAAATGCTCCAAAAACAGCAGTGTGGGTGAAAGCAGGCAATCATTTTGGTCTTGAATGACCTCACACTGAAAAATGATGAAAAATGAAAACACCATCATATCATCTGTGGGTGAACGCATTTCACAAAATGATCATTCCACATCTGATCTCAGTAACTGTGAGGAAACCTACAAAAATCCTTCAAAAGAGGAGTCAAAGCTTGAACTCATGATGTTGCTAGACATTAAAAATTATGGTCTTAAGACACTGGATTCATGGCTTTTAAAATCAAACTAACCCCGCTTTTGCCTTATGATGGCAAAGGTGTTAATGTGCCCTTTTGCCTTGAATGGTCCCTTAAAATGTTACCCACTTACATTAAACAATATATTTCACCTTTTTATTTAGCTGTGTTGTTCTGAGGTATGGTCTGCATTAGGAGATGAGGTGGATGTCACTTGATTGCTCAGGAGTTTGTAAAATCCAACACCTGATTGATACAGTTAAACTGACCTAACCCCTGGTGCAGACAGCACTAGATTGGTCTGGCGCAGTATGGCTGTTCTTATGTTCGCTCACCAAAGGTCCGTCTAAGCCCAATATCCTGTCTTCTGACAATGGCCAATGCCAGATGCCCCACAGGGAGTGAACAGAACAAGTAATCCTCAAGCTATCCCTCTCATGTCATTGGGATGTAAGCGATTAGTTGACTACTTGATAAGCCTTGGGTGGTGGTATCCAACCTTTTTAACCACAAGATCGCTTTTTAAATCTAAGTGCAATCTAAGATTTACCTCCAACCCAAACACCCTTATCCCACTTCCTTCCTGCCTTTTCTCAGAGGCCTCACCCTGCTCCCTCCTTCCTTTCCTATTTTCACCAGGCTGGGGTAGGGAGTTGGGATGCAGGCTCTGGTCTTGGGCCAAGAGGTTTGGAATGTGGGAGGGACTCCGGGCTTAGCCCCGGGTGAGAATCTGGGATCCAGGAGGGGGTTTAGAGTGCAAGCTCTGGGAAAAGTTGGGTGCAGGAGGAGGTTCAGGGCTGGGACAGGTGCTCAGGAAGCAGGCTCTAGCTGGGCACCATTTAACTAAAACTGCTTCAGGGTGGTGGAGCAGTGGGGTTAAGGCAGGCTTACTCCTGCCCTGGTCCTGCACCACTCCTGAAAGCAGCTGGCATGTACAGCAGTGGCTCCATGGTGCCATGTGCTGCCCCTCACCTACAGGCACTGAGCCCACAGATTCTGCTGGCCAGGGTTACCCATTATTGACCAATGGGAGCTGCAGGAGTGGCGTCTGCAGGCAAGGACAACATGTGGAGACCCCTTGCTCTGCCTTTCTCAGGGGCTGCAGGACATGCCAGCCACTTCCAGGAGTAACAGTTACCACAGGGATAATGACTCCAGCCACGACAGGTTTGGCATTTGAGAATTCCCTACTCAAATAATTAAACTTAAGCGTAAGAGAGAAATGAAAATGATGAAATGCACAGACCAATCAAAAACCCCAACTAACCCACTTTGCAAGCAGTAAAAAGTGACAACAACCCCCCATGTATGTGTTGGGTCAAGAGATGAGTGAAGGACAGTGTAGTGTGTCTCTGTGAGTGACAGATTTGCATTGCCAAGCTCCCACCATCCTCTTCTCCCTGTGTGGAGGTAGAGTATGGAAGTGGGGGGAGGAGGGACACCCTGACATCAGTGCGCCCCCTTTTCCCTCCCACAGCTTACGTGTTCCAGTGGCTGGCCAAGTAGATGGGCTGTGGCTCAAGTCCTGCAGACAGCAGAACCAACTCCTGTCTCCTTGCTGGTCAACCTCTAACTGAGCCAAGCTCCTTCCTTTTATCCTGCCACCTGGCATTGGCTACAGGTTAATCAGGGTTGGGCTAGCTGGGCTGAAAGGCTTTGATTCCTGGGATGCCAGGCCTTCCTATCATCACTCCCTCACAAGAGGCAATAAGATATTCTCTGTCTTATTCTCCATCCCTTTTTTAATGATTCCTAATGTTCTGATTCCTTTTTTACTGCCTCTGTGCACTGAGTGGCTGTTTTCAGAGAACTGTGTGACACTCCATGATCTCTCTGTTGAGTGGCTATAGCTAAACTAGTCCCCATCATTTTGTATGTATAGTTAGGATTATTTTTTCCAGTGTGCATTACTCTGTATTTATCAACACTTAAAATTCATTTGTCATTTTGTTGCCCAGTCACCTAGTTTTGTGAGGTCCTTTTGAAGCTCTTCACAGTCTGCTTTGGTCTTAACTATCTTGAGTAGTTTAGTATCATCTGCAGATTTTGCCACCTCACTGTTTACCCCTTTCTCCAGATAATTTATAAATACGTTGAATAGGATTGGTCCCAGTATGAACCTTTGGGGGGACACCACTAGTTATCTCCCTCCATTCTGAAAACTTACCATTTATTCCTACCCTTTGTTTTTTGTCTTTTAACAAGTTATCAGGCCATGAGAGGACCTTCCCTCTTATCCCATGACAACTTACCATATGTTCCCACCCTTCTCTCTCATGGCAACCCACTTATGGAGAAGATTGTCCTTTTAAGTAGCAGCCTTTCAGATGAATTGTACTTCTCCTAGAAACTTATGCAGGATATCTTACCCCTTGGTTTGCAAGATTTGAGAAATGTAATCCTTTTTTCCCATGAACCTCTACTTTTTGTATTTTTTGTTTCATACTCACCTTCCTCATTCCTCCTTTTTTTTCTTTGTTGCAGCTCTTAGCATTTACCTTTTGAGTACCTCCCCCTGCAATAATGACTACACCTGGTCAGTGGTATAGTAAATAACAATTGTGTCCATTGCATTAATGATATTTTTTTGGTTTATATACTTGATACTGTTTGCAGTTGACTTTAAAGAAGAGTTCACATCAGGAGTCCACGAATGCAATGAATTTTGCAGTTCTTAACTTGTAGATGATTACTGAATACAAAAACAAATCAGAAAAAATCAAAATCCCTGAAATTGGACATCTTTGTACTTGCCATGTAACTTTTGTATTCTGAAGATATTGAAGGGGGAGGTTTAGGTTGGATATTAGGAAAAACTATTTTACTAGGAGGGTGGTGAAGTACTGGAATGGGTTACCTAGGGAGGTGGTGGAATCTCCATCCCTAGAGGCTTTTAAGTCTTGGCTTGACAAAGCCCTGGCTGGGGTGATTGAGTTGGGATTGGTCCTGCCTTGGGCAGGGGGCTGGACTTGACCTCCTGAGGCTTCTTCCAGCCCTATGATTCTAAGATATCATTGTTCATTCAGTGCAATAGACATATAAGTAAATATCATAACTAGTGGAAGATGTTCAGTGTATGAGGTAGCTTAATGATTGTGCTGCCAGGTTTTATTAATCCAACCAGTAATATTTTTAATTCCATTATCAAACATTGTATAAGAATTTAAATATTAGAGAATTAATGAGCAGTTGCTATTTTTAGGAATAGGAGAAAAGCAAGTTGTGTTTTACAACAGGACATATAAATGATTAATTTCATAGATATAATCAGAACTATGAATAACAAAGATGGTTTCTGGTGTATTCTGTGGTTTTTTTTCACAAGTGAATGAGTCACTTTTTGAGGAAGCTATGAACAAGGATCAGGCTAGGGATCTGAGGAACTATTGAAGATAGATAAGTGTTAAAAGCAGAAATAATCAGTCGTGTAAAGAGAATAGCCTTGGAAAGTTTTAAATAAGCTTCTTCCATTTACTATTCCAAATATATTGTTAGAATCTGCATATAGTAAAAGGGAACGTTTCAGAAACTTCTGTCATTGTTACTCATGTGTAGCTCCACCGTTGGTAGCAATGTTGGGAGCCCTATAGGGTAGAGACGGACAGTCCAAGCTTTTTCTGCAGTATCATGTATCCCTTTTTTAGATGTTTTGAAAACTGTCCTTAGCTGTTGTGTAGTGTTCCTATAGCTGCCATCTCCTAGCACAGATGTGGGTGCATTTCAGTGATATGAGAGCTGTGGTGTAAGTGTTTATGCAAGATTTTGATAGTGTAGGGTAAAATTCTGGTACCAGTAAAATCAATGAGAGTTTGCTATTGACTTCAGTGAAGCCAAGATTTTATGCTGTCTTCAGTGAACCTTCGTTAAATGGAATAAACCGGTTGAAGTGCATAGTCTTCAATTAATTTTTTGCCTTGAAATAAGAAATATATTCTGATATTAGAGCTATAATTTCAATATTTACCAGTCTTTAAAATTAATCTGGTTTTAGAAAGCTTTTGACTGTCTCATTACTAGGGATGTAAAATCCCTGTTAATCAGTTAACTGGTTAAGTAAGTGGGATTCCACTCCCGACTCCTACAGGGCTGGAATAGCTCTCCACCCACAGTGGGCAGGTGGCTGCTCCCAGGTACCAGTTATCCATTCACATCCCTACTTGTTATAAATGTTGCATGTAGTACAAAGTCTGTGGTGGGTATAACCCTGTTGGACCACCTTGCATTGCAACAAGTTGAAACTCCTAGGTGGATATCAGTTATTCACTCATTCCCAGAATGTCGAGACCAGAAAAAAAAATCTTTTTTCTCTAGGACCTTGAGACTCCTTAAGGAGGATGTCTTATTTTTAGGCATTCTGATGTGTCCATTGGTATAATAAGTAGGAGGTAGATTCAGATAGTTATGGTATTTAAATGAAAAAGCTTCTTCATTTAAATCACACTGTGTAAAATACCAAATCAGCAAGAGAATAAATAGGTATAAAGATGATGTATGAGGTATGTATGTACATAAGTAATAAACTTAAGTGGTGAACAGAATTTCTTCCTCCCACTGAAAGCAACATGCATAGTTTATAGTTGGGTTCAAAGTAAATAAAGTGCAGTTTCTCTCTTTTTTTTTTTTTTTTTTTTAAAGTAAATAAAAATGGTTGTTAACATTCTTCTACACAATGGTAGGTGTAAAATCTGAAGTGCTGCTGTGACGCTAAGTCCATCCCACTTCTCTGGAAGCATATAATAGTTCCTTATTATTGAGAGTCAGTAAAGGGTTTATATTCTGTTCGGAACTTTTTGTCACCAAATGATGCTAAATTCATTGAAATGTATTTGGTAAGCAAATTCTATTAACGCTATGCATGGTTCTGAAACTCCTTAGCATTAAACAACAAGTTCTTTTATGACTAATGTCCAGGTAGCTCAATATTTTTGTCTCAGAATTTTGAAAGAGAATGTCTCTATCTTCTAATATTATCCTTTTTGATCACTCCTTTCCCCATCCTGTTCCTAATGGAACTTAAATTAACATAACCTTGACTTATTTATGTTCAAGCCATTAGTATGGTTTTGGGACGAAGTGTTCATTTGTATCACGAGTAACAGATGCAGAAAATTATCTTTGTCCTACATAGAGAGAGCAGTTCTAGTAATGAGAATTTTTTGTAACCATCTGGGTGGACCCTCTTATTACCATATGAGATTGGTTTATTTCAGTTTAATTTAACCCTGTTCCCAAATGGCTTGATTTAAATTGAAAAATAATTTTTATACCAGAGTAAGTGTGTCCATATCCCAACTGTTTGTCTAAACACGAGTTGTACCACTTTAACTACACTAGCCCCACCCTTCTTGTTGTGGTCACAATTTTATGAGTATAATTTTATTCCTGGATGGCAGTGGTTTTCAACCTTTTTTCATTTGAGTCCCTAAAATATTTTGAATGGAGGCGTGGACCTTCTTGAAATCTTAGACCTAGTCTATGGACTGCCAGAGGTCTGTGGCCCACAGGTTGAAAATCATTGCCATATGGGAAGGGGAGCAAGCTATACCAATACAAGCCACGTTTATACTGATATAATTGCTTTCACACTAGGGATTGCACTGGTATAACAATTGTGGTAGAAAATTGCATCCCTAACCAAACTAATTACACAGCATAAAAGTGTGTGTAATAAACGTACACATTTAGTTATACCAGTGTAACTTTCTCATATAGACAAGGCCTCAGGCCCTGTACACTCTACAGTTTACATTGGAATAAGTCGTCACTTGGGGATGAGTAAATCCATCTGTTTGAGCAACACAAGTTGTAAGGATGTAAGAGCACTGTCCACACCGGCAATGTCAGTGGAGGAGCTTATCTCACTGATATAGCTTCTGCTGCTTGTGGGAGTTAGAGTAGTTAAGCTAATGGAAGAGCTTCCTCCCATCGATTTAGAGCCGCTATGCCGCTGTAAACTTTGTAGTGTAGCCATGCGCTCAGCCTCTTGCTGGGTAGGGCGTGTATGAACAGAGTGTTTCTCAAGGATACTTCCCTTGCAGTTTGCTGTCACATGAGCCACCTCCCCTTGCATTTGCAACATGTTCCTGGAACAACCACAGCAATTGCTTATGTAGATTGTAGAGAGAGAAAAATATTTAATGCATTTGAGCTGTCTCAGTACAGTGTAGCAGGCCCTGATTGGTACGGGGCATGGCAGGGTGGGCTGCATGCCAGATCAAATGGCTTGGTGGGCCAGATCCTGTCCACCCTGGTGTAGCAGATGGAAACAAGGAGGAGCCAGACCTAAATGGCCCAACAGTTGTGCAGTCTTCCGGAAAGTTCTGTATCATTCCTATGCATCGTATTTGTTTGGCTCCCATACCAGTTTTGGCACTTCTGATCAAGAACATGCCTTAATATAGCTTAATTCTTGGCTCTTGATTTGCTAAAGAAAAAACTGGCAATCTTTTTTTTTGTTTTTTTTTGTTTTTTTTTGTTTTTTTTGTCCCTTAATGCGTTGCAGGTTTTACATGGTGTCTTCTGGCCAGCTGTGGGTTGCGTTGTAAATGACTTGAAGCTTTGATTGGAGCCTTTGTTGTACTTTATGACCTTGCCATTTGAGAAATGTGGAGAAATAATCTTTGAGCTCTAGCTCTTTTATTTAATGAAGGTAAAGAGACTGGGCAGAGACACTGCCTGCAGGAGGGAGTTTAGAGATCTCTTTTTGCGTTATACTTCCTCCCTGGTGTAAGAAAACTTCAATTGCAAGGAATTTCAGAGGAAGATTCTTGTTCCAATCTGTAAAGGAGGAATTAAATTCCATTGATACTCTGGAAAGTAAATTACACCAACTTAATCTGAGCTGAAGGCTGATGGCATTGTGTCTAGCCCTGCAGTATGAAATATTGCACAGTTACAACTTTTGCTTTTTCTTCACTTTGTATTCAGAGAGTCCTGATGCACACAAACTTGAGCTCACCAAAAATCGTTAGTGCGTATGTCAAAGGGCCTGTACCTTTTGAGCAAGTGACTCAAGATAGTTATTAGCTGCAGTGGAGTTTTTGAGACTTCTCAGTTCCCTCTCTAAACAGTGTTTTTCCCTTTTCCCTATAGGGATGTAAGCAAGTAGTCAACTAACCGATAAGTCTAGGCTTATCGGTTAGTTGAGTGAACTACTCGAATACTTGCATTCCCCCTCCCCACCTCCTTGTTGCCTCTGATACAGAGGCAGTGGGGAGGGGGGAAGCAGGCTTAAAAGCTAGTTCCCCCAGCACTGTCTCCGTGGTGCCGCTGTGAAGGGGGGTAAGGGAGGCTGCTGTGAAGCAGCCTCTGCCTGTGGCAGGCCCCAGCTGGGACCCCCCCAAGACCGGGGCTGCTGCCAGAGCAGCCTCTGTTTGTGGCCAGCCCTCACTGCCACGGAGAGAGGCTGCTTCGTGGCAGCAGCCCCTGTCCGCGGGGGGGTCCCAGCTCTGCACGGGGCTACTGGACATGGCACAAGCCGGAACTGAGCAAGACCCGCTTGTATCGGGTCCGGGAGCGTTAACCGCTACAACTCTGCAGTTAAAATGTAGTAGGAGCCTGGTTGCCTGCCCGCCCGGCTCTTGCTACATTTAAGCTGCAGAGCCACAGCAGGGGTATCTCCCGGACCCGGCACTGAGGTGTCCCCTCATCGACTAATTGTGTAGTATATAGAAATTCTATCCACTACACAATTAACTAATGACTTGCTTCCTAGCATCCCTATTTCCATATCATAGCTGGAAATGCTACTTACTTGGAGTTTCAGACTTTCACCATTGTCAGTAGATGTTTATATCTAGAATGATTGCTATCTTCGAAGACTTATCCACATATCTGTGTATGTGGGCTGAAAAATAGGCTTAAATTTTGTATGTTCTAGATCGGGGTGCACAGATTTTGCCACTGCATATGGCAGTGGATTTTGAAAGAGCATCTGCAAGCCCTACAGTAATGTGGCGCACTCTTCTTCTCTTTGCTATCCCCCTGGGGCAGCCACAGTGCCCAGTAGTGCTATATTAGGGGTGTAAAATATTTATAAAAACCGTAATCATGTAATCGTTAAATCCTATTGGTTACATGGTTAACAGTTCTACCTGGGGATGTGCCGGGAAGGAGGGATGCCCCTGTGCTGCTCCTGGGATGTCCTTTGCTACCCCACTCCTGGGCACTAGTTGCCCTGTGCTGCAGGCTTTGCAGCTGGCAGGATCCTACCATGCGCCAGTCGCTGGCTCCACTCTTGGGGAGTAGGGATGTTAAATTGAGGTCATTTTGGTAATTGAGTAGTCAATAGAATTTTTATCCAATTACTCAATGGAGGAAAGCAACCCCACGCAGTATACGGATTGGCCCTTTGCAATCAAAATATCCTTTGATAAAAGTGCGAGGAGCAGTATTCTGAGACTGGATAAGCAGTTGGGGGGCCGTGAACTGCTGCAGTTTGGTGGCCAGAAGAGTCATGGTTTCCAAAGTTAGGCCAGTTTCTGCCATGAGGAGGTGACCTAGGCAAATAGGGTTGCCGGTTTTTGACTGGTAGAGCCTTGCGTGTCTGTGTCTGCAAAATGATCCATGGATAGCTGCATGGATGTGGATACTCATGGATATCTGAAAATTTGACTGGAATGTCTGGTTTCAAAGGGACCCTGGTGGCTCTGGTGAGCACCATTGACTAGGCTGTTAAAAATTTAATCAGCAGTGATGTGGGGTATGGCAGGCTACTCCCTACCTGTACTGGCTCTGTGCTGTACCTTGGAAGTGACTGGCAGGTCCAGCTCCCCCTAGGCGGGGGGAGGGTTCCATGCATTGCCCCCGCCCTGACTACTAGCTTCTCCCTCCCATTGACTGGGGACAGTGGGAATTGTGGGGATGGTGACTGAGGGTGAGAGCAACATGCACGGCCTCCTGGCACCCCCACCTAGGAGCTGGATCCGCCATCTGCTTCTTGGATGCAATATGGAGCCTGGACAGGCAGAGATGCTGCCTTAGCCCTGCTGCACTGCTGACTAGGAACCATCAGAGAGAACCCTGAGCTTCCCCAAACCTGGAGCTTCCTCTGACACTCAAAACCTCTCATCTCTGGCCCCACCCCAGAGCTTGCATCCTCAGCCAGAGGCCTTACCCTCTCATCCCAGCCCATAGCCTCAACCACCTCTTGCACTCTGAATTCCTTGCCCTCCCCCACCCCAGTCTGGAACCCCCTCCTGCAACTCTAGCCCCTCAGTCTTGGTCCCAGTCCAGAGCCCATACTGCCTCCCACACCTCAACCCCCTGCCTCACTCTGCGGTTCCCTTCGACACTCTGAATCCCTTGGGGGCCCCCCCGTTCCCAGCTGGGAGCCTCCTTCACCCCAACCCCCTCATCCCTAGCCCCACCCCAGAGCTCTTTTTCCCCCCTCCCACCTCAACCCCTGCCTCAGACCCCAACCTCTTCCCACAGTCTGAATCCCTGTCCCAGCCTGGAGCCCCCTCTTGTACCCTGAGCCCTTTATTTCTGGCCCCACCCTGGAGCCTGCACCCCCCCAGTTAGAGCCCTCACCCCCTGCTGCACCCCAAACCCCTGCCCCAGCCATGTGAAAGTGGGTGAGGGTGTGGGTGGGGGAGAGTGATTGACCAAAGGATAGGTAATGTAGTGGGAGTGGGTGGGAAGGAGCCTGGTCTTGGGAAAGGTGGGGATAGGTTGTTGGATTTTGAGAGTAGAAAGTTGGCAGCCCTACAGGCAAAGGCAACGTAGAAATGAACAAGCATTTTCTTAATCATTTTGCATCAGCTGTTGCTTTGAGTTGTATTGGCTGACCCAGGTCTGCAAATGCCTGACCACCATTAGCTTGCACATCCCCAACCTGTCATGTCTCTTCTGGTGATGCTAAGGACTAGTCGACTATCCGATAAGCAAATGCATATCGGATAGTTGACTAGTTGCTTCCCCCCCTTGCTGCCTCGGTTCCTGCATCTGCCATTGGCTTTCTGAGTGGTCGCGGGCAAGTCACTTCCCCTTTGCCTCAGTATCCCCATGTGTAAAATGGGGGTCATACTGACTTACTTTGTAAAGTGCTTTTAAATCTACTGTTTAAAAATGCTATAGAAGATCAAGGTGATGTTTATCTGTGAGATCACCTCTACAATCCAACTTATTTGTGTGCTTATCCTCAAATTTTTCCAGTGAGGCAATACTAGAAATCTCTCTGGCTTGTACTTCAAAGTAGCTCATAGAATCCTTACACAGGGCTGTAAGCACTGTATTTATTTAAAGCATTGTACAGACAGGCTGTGTCTACACAGCGATCTTTTTCCGGAAAAAAGATAAGCAAATTGCAAACTGTAGTTTGCTTACCTTTTTCTGCCCCTTTTTTTTTTTTTTTTTTTTTCCGGTTCCCAGAAGAGGCTTTTCCAACACTTGGCCCATCTGGGCTTCCGAAAGTGAAATGAAACTAAATATAAAAGGATGAGTACTAGGATGTGGTTTCTCATGTAAGGCACTGTGAGTAAAATACAGGGCTTCTGAAAGAACGTGCCTGCTTTTTCGGAAACTGTTCCGAAAGTGGACGCATTCCCTGGACACGGCAGAATTTCTGTAGTGCATACATAGCCTCAGTGACTAATTTCACAAATATTATCGTCATTTGACAGATGAGGGAGAACAGGTATTTATGCCATCGTAAGCTTTAGAAACTGTAGTCCTCATGAGACTTGCTAAAAATAAAAACCGCAGGACAGTTATGTGAAAATGAACTAAATATAAAAGGATGAGTACTAGGATGTGGTTTCTCATGTAAGGCACTGTGAGTAAAATATTTTATTTGAACAGGCTCATCGTATTTGTGGAAAAATGCCTAAAGTGATACATTCACAAATGTGTAAGAAATAGGTTTTTGAGGTTCACTTTATTAACGAATTTTTCCTCGTTAGAAACCCCTCCCCCCCATCCCCATACACCTGGGTGTCTGAGATGTAACACTAATTTGCTGTACCTCAGAATTATTTCTAGGTATCATCTTGAAGATTTAATATGGGAAGATTACTTTTAAGAGCATTAAAGCAAACATTGTAAATGGAGGGGGAAATTGTGGAGAAGGTTAGGTAGTACTTTCCATTCAGTATTGCAACATTGGCCTTGATAATAGCTGGGTAGATTGCAGCAAGTGTGTTGTAATAAACTGTCAAAGTTTGACATTTCATTCTGATATTAGACTTTTAATTCAGTTATATTATTGGAAATTGCTACTGTGTTATAAACAAACATAGGTACAAATAGTCCAGTAAAAGTCATCTGTTTACTACTGTCTGGTAGTAGTGTTTGCTACTGTGTCTGAACAGTGCTTAGTTCAGTGGGACCTGACTCTTGGTTGATTCCTAGGTACTATAGTAGTAAACATGGATAATTCTTAATATCTGTTATTCCTTGTCTAGATGATGAGAAATGTAGTTGAAAATTACTGTTAAAAGGTTTTTTTGTTTTTCTTTGAATGACAGTCCTAGAGAACTTAATGCTTAACATTTTCAGGCAGTATAAGAAATGAAAGTATATTCTAATCACAATGAGCGCTTCTGATTTAAAATAAGGAAAGAAAGGAGCATGCTAGGGATGTGAAAATGCAACTGTAAATGGTTAACTGGTGAGCCTGGGTTTATTGGTTAAAGTTCATGGTTACACACAGGCTCCCGGTATGCACAGGGAGTCGTCCGAGAAAGCTGTCTTCTGGTGTATACTGACTTCTGGGGTCATCACCTGCCATCCCACCCACGCTGCTGCCTCTGTATCAGAGGCAGTAGCCTGAGGTAGCAGGCAGGAGCTGGAACGTGTATGACTGTGTAACTACTGAAAATGTATTTAATTACACACATTTTGACATCCCTAGTTGAGACTCAGGTTCTAATTCCAGCTCTGACAGTTGTTTAGGTTTGTTCACATTCAAAGTAGCACCAGTTGAATTTAAAACTGGTTAAAAAGGGTGAGGATATTTGATTAATTTTAAACCAGGATTCTATTAATTTTATCTTAACTCAGTAAGGAGTCAAACTAAATCAGAATAATTTAGGCTTAAATGTACTTGAGTTTATACATTAAGCTGTTTTGCACTAGTTTTACTGAATCAGTTTAAAAAGCACATTTAATTCAGTTGGTGCAATATGAATAGACAGGGTCTTAATGCCAACTTGGGCATGTTGCTTTTTCCCCTGAGGTCTGATTTACATGTTGAAAATTAGATTGACATATATCTGTGTTGCTTAGAGCCATGAAAAATGTTGCATCTTGAGCACCGCAAGTTAGGTCAACCTAACTCCACTGTAAATGTAGCTAGGTCAGTGGAAGTTTTCTTCTGAGAGTTGCATTAACTACCATTATCAAAGGAATCATCTATGCAGTGGTGCCACTGTGGCACAGCTTCAGAGCTGTAGTGTAAACATATGCTGTGTGTGTGTGTGTGTGTGTGGTTCTCCTCCCCCCCCCCCCCCTTGTTTTAAATTCAGTATCCCCCCTCACAGGGATGTTGAGACCCAGGGTTTGTCTACAATAGAACTACTCAACTTTGGAAGCCTTAGGGGCCACAATGATACTCACAGCACATGCTGAGGGCTGCAGCTTAAGTGGTTGCATATTCATGCCAATATATATGCAAATAACTTCTTTCACACTGACAGGCATGAATACAAAGATTAAGGCAAGACTACACAACACACAGGCCCCGTTTAAGTCAGTTCTGCTGGTATTAATAAAATGCAATATTTACCCGATTTCCACCCATATGACAGCATTTTTAATGAGCAATGATAATCCAGGAGTTTAACTACTAAAATGCATATCAACAGAAGACGATTATATTGACTACTTTTTTGTTTTGGCTCCCACCTGCGGGCCGCATGTTGAACCCCGCGTAAACCCAAAGTGCACTGCGGGCCGCAAACAAACGGACCTCATGTGGCCCACGGGCTGCGTGTTGAGTAGCCCTGGTCTACAATATAGATACTCTAGTTGCCCAGCTGCAGCACTGGAACTGCTTCACTGTAGTGTAGACTTGCCTGCAGGTATTCTAACAAAAGGACTTTTTATTAGATACTCGTTTTGGAGTACTGGTTTAAGATATCACAGAAAATAATCTGTTGGTATTGGTTGCATATTCAGTTTCTAGTATACTTGTACTGACATTGTTTGTCTGTGGCCACACACTGGCAAACTAGGGATGTGAACGTGTAACCGGATACCCAGTAAGCATCACCCTTAATGCCTGTTGCCCTCTGCTGCTACCTCTGATAAAGTGGCAGCAGTGCGGGGTAGCAGCAGCCCTTGTCTAGGGCGGGTCTGAGCTCCCAGACCTGGTGCGAGCCAGAACTGAGCCGGGCTGCCTGTCCTCCTAGATCCTAATACACTTTAAATGCAGAGCCTCAGCAGAGGTAGGTCCCGGACCCATTTCAAGCCAGGACTGAGCCAGCCTGCTAAAAAATTTACTGGCAAATTACGGGGGCGGGGGCAGAATGTGTGTAGTCTGTAGCATTAACCGATAAGCTTTTGCTTATCAGTTAATTAGTTAATTGACTACACGATTAGGGTATAGCTATACATCAATTATTTTGGGATACCAGAGGTATCCCGAAATAGCTACCCTGTGTCTTCACAAGGCACCCTTTATTTTGAAATATTTTTCTAAATAATGGGCATGCTCATTCCATGTGGGTTAAGGGATGTCTCAAAATAGCACTTTATTTCGAAATTTGGTGCTGTGTAGACAGTACCAAATTTTGAAATAGCCTATTTCGAAATAAACTCGAAATAAGTATGCAATTTGCACTATGCAAATTGAGTATCTTATTTTGAGTTGAGTGCAGTGTAGACATAGTCTCACATCCCTTGTATAAAGTTATACTGCAGAGCCCACAGCGAAGCTAGGCCCGCTTCTGCCCTGCGCTGCAATCTCTGTATCGGAGCCTACAGTGCAAGGTGGCAGCTGGCTCCCTGGAAGTGGGGGCCGGCAGCCAGTGTGCACCGGGAGCCTTCTTAAGCATAACCTTCCGCGCTGAGGCTCTGCACTATGAACGTTTATATATAAAAGTGATATATTGCAGAACCAGCAGCGTGTGTAACTGCTGGGATTTTTAACGGTTATGTTTGACTTAAAAAAAAAAAAAAAACATCCCTAGTCCTAGTACTAAGTTTTAACAAAACACTGTCTTAAGTTGGAACAACTTGATAGTTTTCTTTTGGGTACTCAGTTCTGCTGGTTCAGTGACTAAATGGTTTTCTTTTTCAAAGCACTTTGCAGAATATTGTCCTCTTTAGTATCAGTATAAATTGAGATCTTCATTTTGAGACAGCTTGACTTCTGAGGGACATGGGAAGGAGCAGCTGTGCTTATGGAATATTGACTTTTTTTTCATTGAGGCTCTCTTCATGCAAATTAATAGGGACTAATTATGCCTTGCTCATGCAGGGCTCTTGTTATGGCCAACAGGTATTTTATACATGTACCAGGGACATAACTGGGCTCTCACATTACGCAGAGTGTATACTTGTTACTTTCATAATAAAAATTCTCTGTTATGGAAACATTTTTTTCCCAGTTGAAAAACAGGAAATCTGTTTTGTTTAAACTTCTCCAGTGTTGTCCTCTTGCTGCTTTCTGGACTAAAGAACCTTGGAACATTCGGCTATTGATCACTGATAGAGGTACATGACCTTTTAAATTGTGTGCTTTTTCGGATCTGAAGAGATCAGTTGATCCTTAATAAGATGATCTGGAAATCTGAAACAGTGCAATTGCAGCCTCTAATATTCTTTAAAACTTGGCAAAATAATATTAAACAACAAACTGTACTGATAAAATTTGGAGTTAACCTAGTAATTGATGTATTTTAAAATAGTCTGATTTGCCTTTTTTGCTTTGCCTTGCTTGTTGTCATTAAGATGGTATTACAGTTTATGGGAGCTGCATTTGCTAATTGCTTTGAGGCCCTACCAATAGATACCCCCAGTAGAGAAAGGGCTGTGTCTCTTTTGTTTTCTGTACAATGCCTGCACACATTTGTTTTATAAATACCAGGATCTCCAGTCGGGCATGGCTGGAGGACTGCAAGGCAAGGTTTAGGATCTGTCTACACAGGGAAGTTTTACAAGTTAGAATGATTGAGTTATACAGGTTGAACCTTTGCAACTGGGGCTCTTTGGTCCAAGGGGACCATAGATGTTACTGGACCAGAGGGCTCCAGCGGCAGAGGTTGCTGGCAGTTAGGAGTGGAGCTGGTGCAGTGGGCTGGCAGCCCAGGGGGACTAGTGGCTGGGAGCGAAGCCCCACCAGCAGCCTGGGGGCAGGAGAGCTGGCTGGGGTCAGGGACCCCCTATAGGATAATCTGGAGGCCTGACCCCCTCTGGTTGGGCAAACTCTCTTGCTCAGAACTGGTCAGGTCCTGAGGGTGTTAGACAAGGTATGTCCAACTTGTACCAATATAATCCTTCATGGGGAAACTTATTCTGGGGGGACAATGGCTTTATTTCAGTTTAGTTTATTTCCAAGTGACAAAACTAAAAATGCCCTCTTATGTTTGAATTGGAGTGAACATACAGGGGCTAAACTGGCAGAGTTATACTCATGTTAATTCACATTTGTGTCAGTGAATCTTTCTGTGTAGAAAAAGCTTTGCTTGTGTGATATCTACCCAAGGTTGTGAGAGTTCTACGCTGTAACCTAAAGGGGCAGGAGAACTGGCTTTATTAAACAGATTTTCATAGGCAGGGCTCGACAAATAGTGTAATCTATTTGCCCGGAGCGAGTAGATTATACCCCGGAAGAGCCGGCGCGGTGCAATCTGCGCATGCGCAGAACCGCGTGGCTGGCGAGCGGGGCTCGCCGCCGCTCAGCGAGACCTGTTGATAGGACACATGAATTATAGATAACAAAAATGCCCTATAGTCCTGGTCTGCTTTCAATTTTTGTACCAGTATAACGGTCAGAGGTTTTCTTTACCAAGAAAGTACAATCCCAAGGGTGGACCCAATTATACTGGTTGTAAATGAGTTTCTGGTGGTATATATTCTTCTTCTCATGGAAATATGCTCTTCTGCTAGATGTACATTTATACTGGTGTAACTAGGTTCCAGGTGTGTGGAGTGTGTTTTTTTTGTTTTGTTTTGTTTTTGGTTTTTTTAAACTGAACTATATTGATCTGGTTAAAAAGGTATGACTTCTGTATAGACAAGCCTGTAGACTCTGAGCCCCATATGTAGACACAGTTATCCTATACCAGGCCTGGGCAAAATACGGCCCATGGGCTGGATCTGGCCCGTGGATGTTGCAGGGAGTCCCAGGCAGGCTCCCTACTTGCCCTGCCCCACCCACATGCTGCTCTGAAACATGGCTGTGGGGCAGTTTCACTTTAAAAATTTAGCCCTGAGGGGAGAGGAGAGAGCTTCAAAAGCTTCTCCTGCCCCCAGCACAATCTCACTGGCCAGAAGCTGGCCAATGGGAGCTTCCTGTTTCAATAACAGGCAGCCACGAAGAACAAGGGACTGGTAGCTATTCACAGAGCAGCACGAGCGGGGCAGGCTGGGAGGCTGATTCAGGAATGGGCTGCTGGCTGGTAAGTCTCTTGGCCAGAGCCTAGGTCTGGCACCCTGGTCCCTCCCTTCCCCAATCCTCTGTCCCAGATCAGTCCCCTCCTGCCCTAGCTTACAACCCAAACCCCTAGAATTTCTTGGAGTGACACCCCTCCCCATCAAAAATTATTGCCCACCCATGTCCTATACATTTACTAACATGTATTATTTTTGTTTAGAAGTTGCAGAGTAAATAATCTATACCAGTAGTAGCATAACCTGGCTCGTATAAACTCACTTTGCTGGTATAACACATGGGTGTGGTTATACCAGTAAAGCACTCCTAGTATAGACATGGCCTAACTTTTTAAGGGCAATACATTTGGGGAATGGTAATGTAAGGCTTTCTTTGTACGTTACAAAGAAACAAAAAAAGGCACAACTTTTTGTTCATTTGCAAATTGCTTTTAAGTAACTCAGGGCAGAAATCTTTATATGCCATCTTCAAGTCTGGAGTAAGTTTTAAGACTGAGCAGTGACCCAGGGTATGGGGAAGATAGTTTAGTCCTAATGCAACTAGTAGAAAACTGTTATAATTTGACCTTTATAAAATTCCTGAGTTTAAATTCTCTTTATATGTGGTTCCAGCTAACCTGTTTACTTACGTAGATTGGTGTTCCTTTGTAATAGAATTTTTTTAAAGGGAATAGCAGTTTTTTGGACACTTCTAATATGGCTCGACTCCATCCACATAGGTTGGTCAAACCAAATAGTTTTAGCAGGAACTATATTAAACCGCTGCATTTAAACTAGAGAGTTGGATTGTTAGTTATTCAACCAACAGAATAGTGCCCGCTAAGTACAAATGGTACAGCATTCGCCTCATTATTCATCCTGTTTTGGTCTGTTTAACACTGAAACAGTTGCTATGTTGCAGCACTGCTTTCTTGGGACTTAAAATGTAGATTGCAGCATAGCTTCCTCGTGGAGTGGCTTGTGGGAGATCTTGAAGCCTTTTGGGAGTCCTGGAGGACTAGGAGAGTGAATAAATTCCTAAGACCTAGAATAATTTCCAAGCCCTCTTCTCAAAATGAGCACTCTGTTCTTGCTCCTTACTTGGCAGTCAGTTTCTCCTGGAGCTTTGGAAGAGTAGTCACAAGACATTTGCAAAGATGTGGAGGATTATTCAAACAATATCCACAATAGTGAAACTAGCAGTTCAGTTAGTTTATGCAATATCTGTTTGTATTCATTCCTGGAGTAGTTGATCCATGCAGCACTCAAAGGCTTTCACAGGGTGGAGTGTTGCTGTTGGATCTATATCATGACCTAAAGGTTTTTAAGTCTCAGCTTGACAAAGCCCTGGCTGGGATGATTTAGCTGGCATTGGTCCTGCTTTGGGCAGGGGACTGGACTCCATGACCTCCTGAGGTCTCGTCCAGCCCTAGGATTCTATGACTTTAGACTGGAGGAGCTGAGTACTGGAGTCTTAGTAGTGTTGGGTTCTTAGTTTGGGGATTTGAAGGTGACTTCTTACTCTGTGGTAAATTGGCAGTGGCAGACCACAAAGGGTAAGCGCTTCAGTCTGTGTTCAGAAGAGATACAGTTCTCCTAAGGAAGATGATTACCTTCCCATTCTTCTTGGTGGCTTTCTCCTTGAATCAGAAGATTTTGTTTGGAGTTGATAGACCTAGTTAGTTCATCCTAGCCCTTGGGAATACCAAGGAATGTGATCAGAACTAACTTTGGTTTTGAATTTCAGTGCCATTGAAGCAGAATGGGGGAAAAAAAAAATTGCTCCATTGATTGTGTACTGTTTTTGCCCCACACGTGAGTTCTCTGGTGCATGCATGTACTCGCTTGAATTGTTGGGGCTGTTACACCATTGATTTCCACCAGTTCAGAGGGATACAAGTTGAACCTCTCACAACCGGGACTCTCTGGTCCAGCAACATCCATAGTCTGGATTTTGCTGGACCGGTGAGTCCTGATAGAGAGCCAGAAGCAGGAGCCCTGTGGGCACTAGGAACCTAGTCAGGGGGCCAGTGTCTGGGAGTTGGTCTGAGCCAGCGGCACGGTGGCTGGAATGTCAGCGAGCTCCAATGAGTTAGCAATCTGCATGGCTGGGCCGGGAGCCCTGGCAGCATGGCAGTTGTCTGTTGTTGTGGGGCCAGAAGCCCTGGTGGCAGGACTGTGAGCTGCCATGGTAAGGCTGTCAGGTGGCCTTACACAGTGCTGCTGTGGTAGGGCTGGTGGGGCTGGGAGCCCTGGTGGCTGAGCAGTGGTCTGCTACAGTGGGGACCATGGGCTGGCGGGGCCTGTGTTGCCACAGTATGGCTGGCGGGGCCGGGAGCACTGGTGGCGGGACCGTGGGCTGCTGGCAAGTGGGGAGCTGGCTGGGAGGTCAGGCCAGAAGCAGAGCTGATCTTGGGGGGGGGGGAGCATAAATGCCAGACCATGGGAGGTCAAAATCCCTCATCTGGGACACTCAGGTGCTGGATCAGAGGTGTCCAACCTGTACAGTGGCAGATGACGTGATGGGTAGCATTGCTTAGAGCAAGCTTGAACCAAATGTGTGCTAGGAGTATTTTTGTGTGTGGAGCTTTGGCGTATTACGGAACATACAAGGAGGATCACATGGTGGTTAGTGTGTTAAACTTCTCTGGTTATCTTACTACTTGGTTTCTAGTTTCCTTTATTAATTTTTTCCTTCCTTAGGTATTTTGTGGCTGCTATCCCTGGAAAGGTCAAGGATTTTAACCTCTGGGGCCATGTCTACACTCACTCAAGTCAGCGAAACTTTTGTTTAAGGGTGTGAAAAAAACACACCCTTGAGAGAGAGAAGTTTTGCTAGCATAAGCGCTCATGTGCTCTGCCACTGACATGAACTGGTTTTATTAGGTTGAGAGGAGAGCACTCTCCTGTCAGCATAATATGGCTGTAAACTTGTAAGTGTAGGTAGACATGTCTTGAGTCTAAGACTACTGATCCCAGACAGCTTGAGTCTTCATGGTTACAGTCTGAAGTTCTGGCATCCTAAAAATAAAATCCCTTTCTGGCAGTCTAGACAGTGCAGTCTCTTGTCATATCTGTACTTGAGTCAGTAGGTGAAACTACATCAAAATTCAGAACAAGTGGTCAACAAAGAGACCAATGACTGAAAATATACATTTTAATATTTTTAATCATGTCAGTTATCAATAGCATAAATGAAATGGTGTACTCACAGATTTTATTTAATGGGACTTTGGCCGCTGTATCTTTTTGCACATTTCTTTGAAGTTTACATCACAACTGGTCAAATTCAGGTTCATGCATGCATCCAAGCAACATGATTACATGTTTTTAAAATTTTAAATTCATTTTTCATTTTAATTTAAAAAATTGCATGCATTTTTGGGAATGACAAAAGAGCCATATTTAGTCTACACTGAATCATAGGTTGCAGACCCTTGCAGTAGGTTAATAGATGTTTGCCACTTTCATTGTCTCCTGAGATTCCTGTAACAGGCAATACCTCATTAACGTATTTCCTGTCAGCGTGCAGGCTGCATGGTATGGGGTTTGTTGTCCTTTGCCCCATCCTGAAATTGCTTTTTAAAAGTAAGACTTGATGTTATAAAGCTGAATTTCAAACTGGGTATGTATAGTAGGAAACCTATCAATACCCATATTTGGCTGTGGGAATTCAGCAGTCAGTAAACGTCTATAAGCTTGTACAAGTGTAGCCTCTATCTAGAATCATAGAATACTAGGACTGGAAGGGACCTCGAGAGGTCATCGAGTCCAGTCCCCTGCCCTCGTGGCAGGACCAACTACTGTCTAGACCATCCCTGATAGACATTTATCTAACCTACTCTTAAATATCTCCAGAGATGGAGATTCCACAACCTCCCTGGGCAATTTATTCCAGTGTCTGACTACCCTGACAGTTAGGAACTTTTCCCTAATGTCCAACCTGAACCTCCCTTGCTGCAGTTTTAGCCCATTGCTTCTTGTTCTATCCCCAGAGGCCAAGATGAACAAGTTTTCTCCCTCCTCCTTGTAACACCCTTTTAGGTACTTGAAAACTGCTATCATGTCCCCCCTCAATCTTCTCTTTTCTAAACTAAACAAACCCAATTCCTTCAGTCTTCCCTGATAGGTCATGTTCTCTAGACCTTTAATCATTCTCGTTGCTCTTCTCTGGACCCTCTCCAATTTCTCCACATCTTTCTTGAAATGCGGTGCCCAGAACTGGACACAATACTCCAACTGAGGCCTAACCAGCGCAGAGTAGAGCGGAAGAATGACTTCTCGTGTCTTGCTCACAACGCACCTGTTAATGCATCCCAGAATCATGTTTGCTTTCTTTGCAACAGCATCACACTGACTCATATTCAACTTGTGGTCCACTATAACCCCTAGGTCCGTTTCTGCCATACTCCTTCCCAGACAGTCGCTTCCCATTCTGTATGTATGAAACTGATTGTTCCTTCCTAAGTGGAGCACTTTGCATTTGTCTTTATTAAACTTCATCCTATTTACCTCAGACCATTTCTCCAATTTGTCCAGGTCATTTTGAATTATTACCCTATCCTCCAGATTAGTCGCAACCCCTCCCAGCTTGGTATCATCTGCAAACTTAATAAGGGTACTTTCTATACCAATATCTAAATCGTTGATGAAGATATTGAACAGAGCCGGTCCCAAAACAGACCCCTGCGGAACAGCACTTGTTATGCCTTTCCAGCAGGATTGTGAACCATTAATAACTACTCTCTGAGTACGGTTATCCAGCCAGTTATGCACCCACCTTATAGTAGCCCCATCTAAGTTGTATTTACCTAGTTTATTGATAAGAATATCATGCGAGACCGTATCAAACGCCTTACTAAAGTCTAGGTATACCACATCCACCGCTTCTCCCTTATCCACAAGACTCGTTATCCTATTAAAGAAAGCTATCAGGTTGGTTTGACATGATTTGTTCTTTACAAATCCATGCTGGCTGTTCCCTATCACCTTGCCACATTCCAAGTGTTTACAGATGATTTCCTTAATTACTTGCTCCATTATCTTCCCTGGCACAGAAGTTAAACTAACTGGTCTGTAGTTTCCTGGGTTGTTCTTATTTCCCTTTTTATAAATGGGCACTATATTTGCCCTTTTCCAGTCTTCTGGAATCTCTCCTGTCTCCCATGATTTTCCAAAGATGATAGCTAGAGGCTCAGATACCTCCTCTATCAGCTCCTTGAGTATTCTAGGATGCATTTCATCAGGCCCTGGTGACTTGCAGGCATCTAACTTTTCTAGGTGATTTTTGACTTGTTCTTTTTTTATTTCACCTTCTAAAACTACCCCCTTCCCACTAGCATTCAGTATGTTAGGCATTCCTACAGACTTCTCGGTGAAGACCTAAACAAAGAGGTCATTGAGCATCTCTGCCATTTCCAAGTTTCCTGTTACTGTTTCTCCCTCCTCACTGACCAGTGGGCCTACCCTCTCCTTGGTCTTCCTCTTGCTTCTAATGTATTTATAAAAAGTCGTCTTGTTTCCCTTTATTCCCGTAGCTAGTTTGAGCTCATTCTGTGCCTTTGCCTTTCTAATCTTGCCCCTGCATTCCTGTGCTGTTTGCCTATATTCATCCTTTGTAATTTGTCCTACTTTCCATTTTTATATGACTCCTTTTTATTTTTAGATCACGCAAGATCTCGTGGTTAAGCCAAGGCGGTCTTTTGCCGTATTTTCTATCTTTCCGACACATCGGAATAGCTTGCTTTTGGGCCCTTAACAATGTCCCTTTGAAGAACTGCCAACTCTCCTCAGTTGTTTTTCCCCTCAGTCTCGATTCCCATGGGACCTTACCTATCAGCTCTCTGAGCTTACCAAAATCCGCCTTCCTGAAATCCATTGTCTCTATTTTGCTGTTCTCCCTTCTACCCTTCCTTAGGATTGTGAACTCTATGATTTCATGATCACTTTCACACAAGCTGCCTTCCACTTTCAAATTCTCAACCAGTTCCTCCCTATTTGTTAGGATCAAATCTAGAACAGCTTCCCCTGGTAGCTTTTTCAACCTTCTGAAATAAAAGTTGTCTCCAATGCAGTCCAAGAACTTATAGGAAAGTCTGTGCCGTGCAGTGTTATTTTCCCAACATATATCTGGATAGTTGAAGTCCCCCATCACCACCAAATCTTGGGCTTTGGATGATTTTGTTAGTTGTTTGAAAAAAGCCTCATCCACTTCTTCCACCTGGGTAGGTAGCCTGTAGTAGACTCCTAGCATGACATCGCCTTTGTTTTTAATCCCTTTTAGCCTAACCCAGAAACTCTCAACACTTCTGTCTCCTATGTCCATCTCCACCTCACTCCAAGTGTGTTCATTTTTAATGTATAAGGCAACACCTCCTCCCTTTTTTCCCTGTCTATCCTTCCTGAGCAAGCTGTACCCTTCCATACAAACATTCCAATCATGTGTATTATCCCACCAAGTTTCTGTGATGCCAACAATGTCATAATTGTACTTATTTATTAGCACTTCCAGTTCTTCCTGCTTATTTCCCATACTTCTCGCATTTGTATATAGGCATCTAAGATCCTGATTTGACCTTGCCTCCCAGTTTTGCCCTGACCCTCCTTTCTCTCTGCCATTGTAGCCCACGCTCCCTCCCATTTCTGACCCATCTCCCAGGTCTCCACGTTCTCCTTACCTGTGGGCTTTGCTCACCTGTCCCTGTCGAACCTAGTTTAAAGCCCTCCTCGCTAGGTTAGCCATTCTGTATCCAAATAGGGTCTTCCCCCTCCTCGTAAGGTGGATGCCATCCCTGCTTAGCAGTCCTTTCTGGAATAGCATCCCATGGTCGAGGAAGCCAAAGCCCTCCTGGCGACACCATCCTCGCAGCCAGGCATTCACCTCCAGGATGCACCTGTCTCTGCCTGGGCGCCTACTTCCAACAGGAAGGATCGAAGAGAATACCACCTGTGCTCCAAACTCCTTCACCCGTACCCCCAGAGCCCTGTAGTCACTCTTGATCCGGTCAGTGTCACACCTCACAGTATCATTAGTGCCCGCATGGGGTAGTAGTCAGAGGGCTGGATAATCCTCGACAATGCCTCCGTAGCATCTCGGATAAGGGCCCCTGGCAGACAGCGTACCTCCTGAGATGAAATGTCAGGGCGACGGATGGGCGCCTCCGTTCCCCTCAGAAGAGAGTCTCCGACCACCACTACCCTACGTTTCCTATTCGCAGTGGTGGCAGCAGACCTCCCAGCCTTGGGGGTATGGGGCTTCTCCTCCTCCGGTGTAGGGGGTGATTGCTTATCTCCTGTATAAAGAAGAGCATAATGGTTTCCTAGTACCATGGCGGGAGGGTTCGGAGCAGGAGTGGAGCAGTGTCTGCTGCCAGAAGTAACCAGCTGCCACTGTCCACTCTGAGTTGTCTCCTCCTCCACCAGCGGTGTGTCCCCAGTCCTGTGTACCGGGACAGCTACCTCAGCTGTCTCCTCATGAACACGGTCCAGGAATTCCTCATGGATGCGGGTGCTCCTCAACCTAGCCACCTCCGCCTGTAGCTCTGCCACCTGCTGCCTGAGGGATTCCACGAGCAGGCACCTTTCGAATTGTATGATCTCCCCAGCCTGGATATCAATAAGTGGGAATTGCAAGCCACAGTCCCTGCAAAACCACACCAGGATCTGGGTAGAGGCATCCATGCTCAGGTGCTCTGTCTGGCTACAGGCACCGGTGGAGGAGACAGAAGCAGTGCTGGCACAGGTGTTGCAGGTCTTCCTGACCATCGTAGGCCTCCCTCTGCCAAACTCCCTCTCAAACTCCCCTGTCTGCAGCTCCTATCAGCTTCACTCCCTGGTCGCTCTGCCTCTGGCTTTTAAGCCTGCTTGCTTAGGCCAGTCCTTCCTCCTGGTGAGTCACACAGGGGAAGGCCGACCAGATGCAATCAAGAGAGCAATTGAGGGAACAAAGGGTCAGGCACTTAGTCCCAACTGCCACAGCAGCTGAAACTGAAACTCCAGTCACCTGAAATCAGATTCAGAATTCAACAAACAAACAAAATTCAAACAGTTGAGCAAACTCACTCTCACCAAGTAGCCTGTTCAGCGGCGGGATCTCTTGTGGTCCCTCTCAAACTCCCGTCTGCAGCTCCTGTCCGCTTCGCATATACACACATGCAGGACTAAATAATATATATACAAGTTGAACCTCTCTAGTCCTGCACACTCTGATGCAACATCTGTCTGGCATGATTTTTATTAGCCAGATGTCCACTTACCATGGGTGTGGACACCTTTCCCATGGCCCCATAAAGTTTTTTTTTTTTTTTTTTACAGCCACCAATCCTGGCTCTGTGTTCTGGGCTCTTAGCTTAGGTCTAATTTACCTCTAAATGTCTTCTAAGTGCCCACTAAACAGTGGGAGTGTTGGTAATGCTGCTAGACAATATTGACCTCCCATGGTTTGTCAAATTCTCAGTTTCTGCATTGGTTAGGTCCCAAGGATGCCGAACTAGAGATGTTCAACCTGTACTGTATAAGTGACTGCCTCACAAATGCATTCTGACCTACCTCTTTGATTGCTTTGCCTGCATTCTGCCCTTACACAATTTTTTAAAATTTCAAACATCCCCTTTCTTTCTTTTTAAATCTTCCGCATTTAAATGTTTCCTCTTTTCCTCAGATATGGACTTTCCTACCTACAGGCCCTTCAAAAATTACCCTGCCTGAGGCCCAGCATGGTAAACTCAGACCTTGGAGGCTCTCTATTTGATTTTTGTTCTGGAAAGTCCTTTTTTTAAAACTAAAGGTCATGATACTTTATTTTTAGCGGTTTCTCTGTCTTTTTGTGAGCCCTTCACTGTTGCACTCCTGGGGTATGTCTAGACTATCCGACATAGTCAGTGAAGCGGGAATTTAAATATTCCCCGCTTCATTAAAATAAAAATGCGCGGCGGCCATATTTAAATCCCTGCTTCATTGACTGTTGGGTAGTCTAATTTACATGCCTCTGTCGGCAGAGGCATGTAGTGTAGACATACCCCTGGTGATTATGTCTCTGGGCTTTGCAGGATGGATACAGTAAAATGGTTAGAAACCCCCCCTACTCTGCCTAAAATAGACTTTTCTGACATGTGGCATAGGCAGAAGTTGTTTTAATGGCACTCATTTGGGATGAGACCTGTAGAACTCACTTATGGCTTTACCTGAGTAATGTGTTCTAAACACGTACTAGTAAAACCTGTCTGCCACATGATCTTCTGCATGTGAGTGTAATGTAATGGACAATTTCAATGGTTTTATAGAGGTAGAAAGACCTGCAGTACCTGGTGTTTTGCATTGCCAGTTTTTAATCACTAACATTCTTATTGTTTAGCTGATGGTTTATTTTATTTTATTTCTAATTCATTTGCTGATCTACAATCTATTCCACATACAGAGATATAAACATGTGCCAGATGCTAAGTAGATGAAATCAGCTGTTTGTAATGTAGTTTGTATTCAAATACTCACCTCACACCAATAATCCCTGATGGTACATGGTACTGACTGCAAAATTTATTTTTTTTCAAGAAGTGCAAGTGACTTAAGTGAAAGGGCAGTTTGTAAAAAACAAACAAACAAAAAAAAACTTTTAGTGGTCTTTGGAAACTCAAGGAAACATACTTTTTTTAAGCGTGTAAAGCTTTGTTGTCTCGTAAGACGTACATTTTGAACGTGTTAACTGGGTTGGGCGGCAATTAAGGACTCTTGCCTATGTGTAAATCCTAATCTTCTTTCAAAGGTTGAGTCGTAATCTTTGACATGAATGGTGTTCTCCAAATGTCTGAAACTGCTTCTTTTCTCTCTCAAACCCCCTCTCTTTTAATTTCAGGACAAACACCATGATGCTGCTCATGAAATCATTGAGACAATTCGGTAAGTGTTCAATGCAGAGCTGGACAGAACTTTTACTTCCATGTAGGTATTACTCTGTGCCCACTGCCGCCCTGCCACTCCTCCACCCCCAGGCCAATCAAGGCCTGGGGACAGGGAGCCCCGCACCTTCCAAGGCAGCCTGTGGCCATTTCAGAAATTTGTGAAGTGGCCCCCTTTTAAAAATTGTCCACCCCTTGTATACACGGTTACCTGATGAGCCTGGACTCACCGGCTGACCTGGTGGGCTCCTGGTATGTATGGGGAGCCGGGTTAAAAGCCAGCTGCAGGCGTGCACTGGGTTCTGAAGAGCCACCTGCCTCCCTGTGCTTCTACCTCTGTATCAGAGGCACAGTGTGGGGAGGGCAGTTGGCAACTGGTACGTGCAGGGCACTGGCTTAAAAGCCGGCTCCCCACCTGCACTGGCTCTCAGGGAGCTGCCTGCTTCCCCCTCCCCATGTGCGGGGAGGGTATGTGGGAGCCAACTGAAATTGTCAGTGGTTACATGGTTAAACACATTTTTACCTCTCATACATTGTAGGGTGGATTTTTTTTTTTTATAATGAGGATTTTAAAATTTAGTCTTTGGAAGGATAAGACTAGGAGCTTAGCGAACAAAACTTCACCATCTACTGTCTCTTGGATTCTGGCCCAATTTAAACTTACACTGTTGACTTTTTTCCTTTAAAATATCGCACTGTTGCTAAAACTGTGCAGCGCCATTGGCACTGAAATGCTTGGGAGTGATGCCTGCGTGAGCATTCCTACTGCTAGTGGAACTGCATCAGTGGGAGGCTGTGCCTGAAATACTATTGCAAGAAGGCTGAGGGCTGAACATTTTCAGGCATCGTTACAGCCATGCATAGCAGTGACATAGCAATAATTCATACTCACTGTGGTTTTGGCAGCATTGGGAAAAACTTTCTGGGTAAGTCCTTAATACAACTGGGTTTGTTGTTTATCCACAATAGAGAGTGAAAATACATTAGTCATATTTAAAAATTGTTTTCAAGCTTACTTGTCACACAACTTTGCTTAATGGACAAGTTAGCAACCTTACACGGTCTTTTAGGCATGTGAAAGGTTAACCCATTAAATGGTAAGCATCATCTTTAACGGGTGATGCTTACTGGTTTTGGTTAACTGGTGGGAACTGGAGCAGCTCCCCACCTGCAGGCAGGGAGCTGGTCCAGCTCTGTGGGATCCACCATGGACAGGGGCTGCTCCTGCCATTCCAGAGCAGCCTCTATCTGTGGCAAGCCAGGTGGGTCGCAGACAGGGGCTGCTCCAGCTGGGCTGAAGCAGCCCCCACCTGTGGCGGGGTTGGGGAGGCATTCCAGCCCAGCTGCAGTGGATGGCAGGGTCACACCAGCCCAGCCTGGCTAGAGTGGCTCCCTTTAATCACATTTAACCAGTTAACCAATTAAACAGGATTTTATATCCCTAGTTTGCTTTCATTTGTAGCTCAACTAGGTTGTAGCTCATTATTGGTCAGAGCTGAATAGTGTCCCCCTGGAAGCCTCCCCACCTGAGCTAGAATGTTGAATGTGAATACGAGACTGTCCACATGGTCCTAGTCAACAGTATTGCACCTGGGTTGCCTACAGTGAGAGTTTGGTACCTGAGGTGTTAGCATGGGGTGAGGTCTTACAATAGCATTGCTGGTCCATATGACTTTTAAAATACACCTGTGAAACACAGCTTATTCTTGTGATTGTGAATTGAAAATAATGTTATCCCTGTTAGGGGACCATGGTTTAGTCTTGGTGTTTTTTTTTTTTTTTTCCCTCTCTCCACCTCAACTATTTGGTGTCCGGGAGGCAGGCGGGCGTTAGTGGGTGTGCCCGCCCACATCTAAAGGACCTCCCCCCAGCCTGCGGGGAGTGTCCACAGAACCCAGAAGAACCAACTAATTACTGGGGACAAATAATGAGAAAATAGGGACGGGTGTGAGGGTCAAAGGGCTAAAACGAGGGAGCCGGATGGGGATACCGAGCAGAGAACCCCGGACAGCGCCCACTGCCCCTCGAAGGTCTCAAGAGAGCCAGCGGACGCTGCCCATTGGAACTCTGCCCGGATTCGTGAACGGATACAGCAATGAAAATAGTCCCCACAGTCGCAGGCTCCTCCCCCGGCCAACCTCTTCTCCCTGGTTTTATAGATTGCCAATTTGGCCATAGCCAGGAGGAGGTTGACCAGGAGGTCCCACGGGCTATGGATGGGATGTGTATATTAACAAGTGGGGGGGAAAAGTGCAGCCAGAACCTCAACAGGAGGTTCTGGAGGAGCCGAAAGAGGGGCTGTAACCTGGCGCACTCGATGTAGATGTGCGCCAGGGTCTCCCTCACCACAGAAGAGGCACGTTTCGGGGGTGGGGGGTGAACCGCGCCAAGTACACGCCCGTGCTCACAGCTCTGTGCAGGATTCTCCAGCAGATGTCCCCGGTGGGCCGCGGATGGTTTAGTCTTGTTCCTTGACATTTCTTTTTTTAATCCACATAGGCCTTGTGTAAAAACAGCAGTTCAGTGGTAGTGACACTAGTAAGGTCTCTGACATCTGTGTTCAGCCGCATGTCAGTTAGATTTGCACTGAGTAGGTTTAACTGAGATGCTGCTGAAACTGGTTGCCCGAGTTGTAGAGTCATAAGTACTAGGCCTCCCTATATTGACACCAGCTAATGGCAAGAAGAGTCAGTGCTGGAACAGTCAGGAAATCATGTCTCTCAGATTTATTAAAATATGGGGATTTTTATAGTGTATTCAGGGTCTTAAAATACTTTTGTAACTATCAGTCTTATCTGTGTACCAAATTAACCACAGTGCTTATACATGTAGCTTATGCTAGTAAGCTGTCCTGTGGGGGTGTGAGGGGAGAGGATATAGAGCTGACCACTGGCTTGAAAAGTTGTGATATGAACGGTTGTTTGCTGCACACTGGCCTAGTTTAAGGGGAAAAAAGATTGTAGAGATCAAAAAGTGAGGTTTTAAGTTTTCATTAGAAGAATAAAGACATGTAGTTCACAAATACCATTATGCCTTTCTGTAAGGCACTAAATATTCTAAAGAGCAGTGAGGAGCATTAGTGGCGTAACATTTTTAAGTCATTTTGGATACTAAATGTTTCTCTCACCTCTTGGTTGTGTGGAACATTTTGTACAATTTTAGCCTATTCAAAATAAAATCAGATCACCTTTTAGCATAGTAAAGTGAGAAAATTGATTTTACAGAAAGGGTACTTTTAAATCAACAGTTTTGCTTCTTATATCCATGCAGTCATGTCTTCTAACTTTGTCTAAAATATAATTCTTTTTTGTTGTGTGTTTTTGCAACTATTCATTCCATTGCAAAGTCAACACAGAAATGGGGGGGAAGAGCTTGGAATTTTTCTCAGTAAATCTGTTAACATGGGGTATGTCTATATCTACCACAGTAGGGCATGTGGAGAAGAGTCTGCTGGCAGAAGAGTTTTCCTTTTTGGCATAAAAACCTCACCTTTGTGAGCAGGATAAGTTGTGTTGGTTGTTTAGTCGATAAAGGGTGAAACTGCAGAGCCACAATGCGGTTAGCCCTGGGAGCTAACCCTTCTGCGGCTCTGCCTTTTAAATGTGGCTCTTAATACATTTAAGAAGCAGAGGCGCAGTGTCTGGAACTGAGCATGAGCCAGGAATCGGCTCCTCTGTTCCCTCGCAGAGATGGTACTGAGGGGAACTGGCTTTTAAGAGAGGCAGCAAGGTGGGGGAGAAAGCAACTAGTTGAGTCACTTGTAACTGCTTACATCCCTATTCCTGATAGTATTAAACAGAGCACTTTATTTTGGTCCATACTTGGGTTCCACTCAATTTGATTACTAGAAGGGAAAGCCCTTTACAAAGACTTTGTGACTCCAGTGACTTGCCATCCAGACCAGAGAGCCCCAGTCACATAGCTTGCCTGCGACTGAGCTCAGCCAGTCTGGCAGCCTGCAGGGCCAGTGGCTTGAGACAGGGAACCTGGCCAGAGCAGAGGCAGCACACTGGCCAGGTTGATGAGTCCAGGCAGGGGACGGAGGGAAGAGCCCAGGACTGACCTCCCCTGTTCCGGCAAACTCACTTGTTTGGGGCCAGTCAGGTCCCAAGGGTGCCGGACCAGGGAGGTGTACAAGTGAACACTGTACTGGTAGAAGAAGAAAGCACCCTTCAACACCAGTGGTTTGGAGGTTTAATGTATGTGGAGGATGTTTTCAAACATCAGGTTGCAGGGGATGACTTGCGTCTACATGTGTCAAAACAAATAGCTTTGTCAAAGGAAGTGGTCATTCGTAGCAACTTATTAAAAAATAAATGCATTTCAGAAAGATTGTTCTTGTGCTTCACATTTCCGAGATTAGCACGAGCTGTGGCTTTTATTTTTACTCCAACTAAGTATATTTGTCACTTCATTGTGAAATCAGATTTGAATTCATGCCTCTTCAAGAGCTTTATAGTACTGCCAATGGTAATGGGCACTTTACTTCATAATCACTCTTGTATTTAATAACAACTCTTTGAGCTCCATAGATAGCATTCTGTGATGTCTACCTCGCTTTTTACAATATTTAAGTCTTTTCATGCTTTTTGTAGCACTGTCTTTAATTTATCAGAAAGTCAGTCTAGAATTGAGGCAGACTGCTGCTTTGGTAAAAAAATAAAAACTGCCCTTGTTAAATACTCATCTAAAAGATGTGGGTGTCTGTTGCATTCTGATTCTTGTCTCATTTTTGCAGGTGGGTCTGTGAAGAAATCCCAGATCTCAAGCTTGCTATGGAAAATTACGTTTTAATTGACTATGATACAAAAAGGTGAGAGGAACCTTCCCCTTCCCAGAAGGGCAGGCATAAAAGGCTTGTTGTGAATTGGTCTGTAATTAGTTATTCTTAGAAACTACATACTGAGCTGCAGTTTTCTTTTAAAACTGGCTTCAGGCTTTACAAAGTTATTTTGGTAGGAAATGTGTAACAGGAGTATTGGCAACGGCTGTTGGGCTTACGGACATAATTGGAAACTTCACATAGCAGAAAGCTGAGCTGGGGTGCATTGGAATTATTCATCCTGAAACAATGATCAGTATCTGTGCTGTTGGGCTAGAGCCAGTGTTAGGAATCTGATTGGCACTGAAGTTTCTGCTTTTGTAGTAACTAAGAATTCTTGTTGGAAAACACTATGCCAGAGCTGCCCATGGCACCACTGATTTTTCTCTTCATGTTTGTGAGAAGTTAACTTTCCCCACTCCTCTCCTGTTGAGAATCAAATACGAGTGGTGACTATAAAAACAGTTTCAACTCAAACCATTCCGACAGCTTTGTCTCTGGAGAAGCAGGAGTAGTGCCTGATTCACAGAGCTATGTGAAAACGCCTAGTACATGTTTCAGTCTGCTCTGTGAGTAGAGATGGGAAGGGTCAAAATCTGACCCTATGGAATTCTTTTGTTTGTAATAAATTGGTTTGGAGACAGTTGAGAGATTCTATATTTTTGGCTCAATTTGACTGCATTGAGAATGGAAATAGAGATGACATTTGTGTGCAGCCAAGTTGTGGTTTATGAAAGTCCATGAAATTTTTCTTAAGGAAAAAGATCTAAGTTCACTGATGTCCACAAATGGATCATGTCTCCTGAATAGCATTGAGACAGGTGACATTTAACTATGTCCTAATTCAGTATTAACGATTTGAGCACCTGGATGGCTTTTGTTACTTAGAAGCACTGCTCTTTGATGCTACTCTATTACTTTCATTTTATATGGTCTCGTCCTATTAGCCCCTTCAACCACCCAGAGAATTCAGTGGGGAGTAGTAAGTGTTCAATACTTCTTATCAGCTCTATAGTTTATATGCTGATGTTGTAATAAACAATAATTGTGTTGTGCTGGTGGGTCGTGTAACCGCACAGCATCACTGATTGTCAGCAGTGATACTGAATAAGAGAAGAAACCATTTGTCCTCACCTTGCTTATTTCTCTGAAACTGTTCAAAGAAGCCATAAACCTGTCATTCTAGTAATGGTTTAATCCATTTTATTTTTCTTGGGGAAGGGGGAAGAATTTTCAAAAGTTTATCCTAGAACATTGGCTGCAGTGCTGACAAATGCAGAGAATAGGCACTGAAATGTAAATATGCATGCATTTAAAAAAAATGCTTTTCAGTTTCATGTGTTTTTTATTACCATGGAATTAAAACCTGTCAATTTGCAGCCCAAAGTGTATTCAAAGCAACAGTGTTTTCAAATAAGGAGTCTTAGCTAGTTGTGGTAATGAAGTCAAGTTCATAAGAGGTTAACTTCCCTCCTCCCTTCCTGTCTTGGGGTAGCTGTGGGGCATGTTACTCCAGTTACTCTGTGGAATGACCTTTGCTGCTGTGTGTGGAATGTACTTTTGTATTGACAGTGGAACTGGCAGGAGTTCTTCCCTCCTTGACCTGAAATGATTGTGTAATCCTCTTAGCTTCTGCAGTTAAGGGGCCTGGCTAACCTGTGAACCCAGCTAACCCCAGAACAAGCAGTATGCTTCTCTGCTAAAACAGGACTCTGGCGGATGACGTTAGTATTTTGAAAGTTTTGTTACATGGCACACTGCATGTTAGAACAGAATAGAAACGACCTCTGGATAAGTGTCTGACTAACTTTATAGCTGGATATGGTGGACATGGGAAGGAACAAAGCAGAACACATGACAAGTGTAATAGCTTCCTTCCATTTCTCTACATGCAAACAAAAATTTAAGATAAGAGTGTCCATGGGACTGTCCAGCTTGAATTCCAGATTGGTCAAAAATGAGAAAGTAAGATAGTGTCAGGGTATCTCCGTAACTTATTTTTCCCCCATTCATTAAAATAAGCCTTTGGATGCCGAATGTTTGAAATCAGTTTCCTTAAAAGATCTCTTCTTCCATCACATAGATATCATGCATAGAATTTCTCATGAATTGTTGTCTCTTATTTAAGCAAACTTTATAAAAAGTGTAAAATTGCTTACAGAATATTCCCCACAAAATTACAGCTACAATATGTACATTTAAATGTAGTTCATATGTTGTGCCTACCAACCTTGGCAATGGTACTTTTAATGAAAATACCTGAGTGTTTCAAGAGTCTCTTTAGACCAGCGGTTCTCAAACTTTTTGGGCTCCTTTACATGCGTAAAAATTTATGCAGAGCCCCAGCAGTCCACTGATTGTATGTGTTGTACCTATCGATGTTTCCAGTTTGTCAACCTCGCGGAGCCCCTGGAGATGTCTCGCGGAGCCCTGGGGCTCCGTGGATCACAGTTTGAGAGACACTGCTTTAGACTGTTAACTTACTAGCAAATTTTGCTTTTCTCCTTTCACAGCTTTGAAAGCATGCAGAGGCTTTGTGACAAATACAACCGAGCCATTGATAGCATTCATCAGTTGGTATGTATTTACCTTTGTTAGGCCATGATTCCTATCTAGCTGGCTTTATTCAAGCTAGTGGTTTCAAATTCATGTACCAAAAATGACATCCAAAGCTCTAAGTTGTGTGTGTGTATGCTTAAACAGTGGCACTGCCATTACAACATTTTCATTCATTCAGGAGTTAATAAATCATCTGTTAAACCTTGCTTTCTGGGCCAAAACTTGGCACTTGAGAATTTAGCTTTAGAGTGAATTTATATCTTTATGTAAAGAAAGGCTTAATTTTTCTAAAATGCAGATTTACACACTCGTAGTCCCTAATGTGCACTTAGCATTCTTGCTTTGACATTTGAAATAGCTGTGTTACCTTTGAAAAAGGGTTCCTATGCACACACCATATCTAGCTTTTTTTGTCAGAAATTTCACAAGGATTTAATACGTGTTTTTACGTGTGTGGAGGGATTGAGGCTTAAAGGTTCCTTAAAGGTTCTGTCTGAACCCTCTTGTGTATTGTGGCGATGATCCATAGTTTAAGAATTTTCTTATCATTCACAAAGCTGTATTTTAGAGCTGTTCTGTGTCAAAGGATGTGAAGGAAGAACTGGAATGAAAACTAATTTAATACATGTCTATAAGTAATTTTTTTGGAATTCTTGCCCCAAGTTTAAGGCTGGTTTGGGAGGGGGTAATGCAACATAGCAAGTATAATCTAATATTAAGACTTAATTTCTGGAACTTACATGACACTTCTTTCAGTAATATCTGTCACCATACTTAACGCTTATCCAATTTAATAATATATCGTATTCTATAAAAAACACAATTATAGGTCAAAATACTTCAAAAAGGCCCATCAGACACATGCTTATTTTATGGGAGCATTCAATATACACTTCAGGAAGATACGGCTAGTAGTTTAGAACATCTCCCAGACTTTGCACTACTTTGGCACCTTCAGATCTGTGTGTTGTTTGCCTGATCTATAGATACCAGCCACTTTAATCATGTTTGTTAATAGATTAAAAGTTGGAATTCTTTGGCATTTACTGAAGTGAGAATCTAGACAGGAAAAGGAGATGAAAAGCTGCCCAGAAACAAAGCTTACAGACATGTATAAAATCCAAAGAGGGAAGATAAGAGGAAGTCCAGAAACATCAATAGCTTCTCCTAGCAGACTTACCTGGTGCAGGGCCTTGGGGATGTGTGTGTGTGTGTGTGTAGGAGACTGTGGGCTTGGGCATGTTTTCTCCCCTCCAGCCCCCCTTTGCCCACCAGAGGCCTGTTCTCTGCTCCCTCACCCAGGTACCCCAGCCCATCAGGGGCTGTTCTCTTCCAGCCCCTCCCCTGGTGCTGCGGCCAAGATGCTTTTTCCCTAGTGTAGTTGGTATGCAGTCTTAGAAAATACTGTGTGAGGTGACACAGACAGTAAAACAAACCAGCTTCCCCAAGCTGCATTGCTGCAGTAATTCTGTAGCATGTCTTGCTACTGCTTATGGAAGAACTGTTAGATCAGTTTTACTCATGCAAGAGGAGAGATGGAGGAAAGAGGATTATCTTTGTGCCAGTTTCCCTTCCCCCCACAAATACAGGTATGTCATGATTGATTTATTTTTACATTCTCTTCCTGCTCCCCACTCTTAGTGGAAAGGAACCACCCAGCCCATGAAACTGAACACTCGTCCCTCCAATGGGCTCCTCCGTCACATCTTGCAGCAAGTATATAACCACTCGGTGACTGACCCAGAGAAACTCAACAACTATGAGCCCTTTTCCCCAGAGGTGTATGGAGAGACTTCATTTGATTTAGTGGCCCAAATGATTGATGAGATTAAAATGACTGAGGATGACTTGTTTGTTGACTTGGGCAGTGGTAAGTGACAAATTGCTTTGTTTTTCCTTTTGTGTCCCTGCCCAGGCTTTTTCCTCCAAATTAAAAAAAAAAAAAAAAATCAGTAACTTTATATTTGGAAAGTAACCCATCTCCACAGAATGTGTATCTTGCTGTGCACTCCTGACAGATCAGTGCTTTCCTTCCTGTGTTGGCAGTGGGATGTGGCACCCAATATGTTACCTCCCCATAATGTTGTGAAGAAAGGATTAATTCATCAGGAAACTTAATTTAAGAATACTCCATTTTTCACACCATACATAAATATACTCATTTTAAAATATGGTTGGCATCAGAAATGTCTGTGTAAAAGTCCCATTACCAGAGTCCATATCCAAACTGGTTTCTGGACTCAGTTTGTTCATTTCATGCATCATACTTTTTTTCCCCTAGTGTCAGATGTGCAAATGCCATGTGTTGCCTGAAAGGCAAGTAGGTTCTTTTCTCTGTCTGACCCAATCATCAGCAATAAATGTTTTATATTTTATTGTGAGGCCATATTAAATCCAGCTCACACTTCCATCGCTCCATCTATGCTAAAGTTAGCAGTTTTAACAAAAGTAAAAATCTTGATCAGTGATGCAACCAGATGTGACTCAAACACACATGTGAAAGCGATAAGTTGAATAAGGTGATGTTCTTGTGTTAGTTACTCAGACCTCATTTCCAGCAGGAAAGGAGCAATGAGAATTCCTCCTTTTAATGTAGAATAGTCTTGGGTTGAAATAAATAGTGTGTATCCCCTGGCTTTCTCAACAGCCATCCCTTATCTTACTAAAGGGAAGGGGATTCTGCCCGGTGAAAATACAGCAGAATTACTAACAGCTTCCATATTTATATTTACTAAATGAAATTTTAAGTTAAGGTTGTTAAAGCAGGTTAGTCACAGGGGACAGGATTGATTTAAAATCTTGCCCCCTCAGGTCCTGGTAACTATATTTTATATGGCTAGTTAAGTACAATATGAGATTCTTCTAAAATACTCTTTGGTCAGTTGTAGAGCTTTGCTGTACTGAAATAACTGCTTCACCACAATTGTGTGTAGTTTTGTTCACTAAGGTCATAAGCGATCATATCTGGAAGTCACACAGTCCTGCTGTTTGCTTAACTAGATGGGAGTGTTTGGTGATCTGATTGGTACTTTTGAGTAAAACTTTTGTTTTCCTTGGTGTCTAACATGACCAAAACCAGAAATTTATCACCAAAGATCCCCAAACATTAATATTGGGCTAAGACAAAGCCTATGAAAAATAGCAACTTTTACAAGCATCTGAAAATAATAGTTTAGCATTCAATAGCCTCAGCCTTAATGCTGTGGTTAATTTTATGTGCATTGGTTTTCAGTTGGTTGATATTGAAATAAAGGATTGTGATTTCTCCTCCCTTCACAGCTCTTTGCTACACCTGTGGAAGTTTGCATGTCGATGGTAGAATTGAGACTAAATTTCCATAGTATTCTAGTCAATGCAGTGTAGTGTACAGTGTAAATTAGAGTACCATTATAGCAATTGTACAGTATTCAACAACTTTAGTGCCTTTCCTTCACCTCTGTGTATAGGAATCATTCATCTGCCTGGAGTGTAACAACCAATGGTGAAATGTTGCAGCCATTTTTATCACGTACTATGTCCAACCATTTAAAACTAGAAGTCAACAGTACCATGTGCAGTTGACCCTGCAAATGGAATTTTATGAAGGCAGAACTTAGGCCAGGTCTACACTACAGCTGAAGATCGGCTTAAGGTATGTAATTCCAGCTACATAAAAAACAGAGCTGGAGTTGATATATCTTAAGTCGAGATTTGGTGCTGTCCTCCCAGCGGGAGGTCAACAGGAGAAACCGTTCCATCAACGTCCCTTACTACTCGTGAGGAGGAGTAGTTCTGGCATCTCCGAGGGTGCCATCAGTGTTCAATTTACTGGGTCTTTACTAGACCCGCTAAATCAAATGCCAAATCAATCGCTGCAGAGTTGATCTCCGTAGTCTAGAAGTGGCCATATTTATGCAACTTGGAATTAGAACAACTGTTGCAAAAAAGTGGCATCATCTTTTTAATCACAAGTGGTCCCTGAAGAGAGAAGGGCAGTAATTTCTTCTAACACTTCTTTGGGCACTCCTAGCAAGGCCACCCTTTGTGCACCCACCTGCAGGGGGAAGCGAAGTGATGTGGCTTTGCTTCCCAGCTGCTGGCTGTGTTGCTTCGCTTCCCACTGGTGAGTACTGGCCTTCCCCTTCCCCAAGTGATGTGCTGGCAGCCAACAAGTGGAGCCTTGTTTCTCCACTTGTCCCTGTGGCTCCTGCTGCAGGCACCAGGGTTTCCAGGCAGGCCTCTGGTGTGCCCGGAGGCTCTTGCCCCTTGCCCCTCCTGCCCACTACAGAGGGGGGCATGTGGTGTCTTAAACCACCTCCGCATGTCACTAGTGTATACAGTATTTAATAAAAGGGGATGGGGGAGGGCCTCTTGGTGCTACCATAATACAAACATTTATTACACGGGACTGTCAGCCTCGTGGTGCCCCATTACACCAAAATGGGTATTGATTTAATGGCAAGAGCACCACCTTCTCAATTATTAGTGCTATTTCCTGCAGTCAATTGATGAGATAGAAAACGACAATGTGCTTTCTGTGTAAATGTGCTCTCTGTGTGGCGTGAACATTTCTGTTCCCTGTAGAATGATTCTACGAGAAGTGCATTAGTGAGACAATGAAGTTTACATTAGTCCAGTACAAATGGTGTAAAACTTTCTATTAGAATGAATCTAGAAATGATTTGATCCGCAGTTGTAATCAATTGCAATAAGAAATGTAGAGTGACAGCTAGGAAAGATTTACCTTGTATTTGGCAAAATCTGGGTCATGTATGCAAACAGAAGTTTAGTTGTGATTTTTCTTTTTTCGCATAAGCCAAAGAGATGTAAGGTGTGGGAATGGCAGCTAATTACTGCTGGAGAAGTCTCTACTGCAGACTAATTTGGACTGAGTGATGCACAGTTCATACATTTTTAAGTAATGTTTAGTCTGGCAGTGTAGCAGTTGCTTCTGAAATTACTTTACCTATTGAACATTATCTTTTTTTATTGTACTAGGAAATTATGCTCTTGTCTTTTTCCATGTGCTGAGACTTCTATGTGCATTTTTCATCATGATGAAAATGAGCTATAAATGTTTTGTTATAGCTCTCTCCATTATATCGACAAATTTAAATTGCAAAATTAATTTAGCTGCTGTTTGGTTTTCTGGTGGAAACAAAATGCATCCATATTTCCTTTCCATAGGACGTAAGTCTTTTTAATGATAAATAGGCTCTGGTATTGACTTTGTTAAATGTATGACAATTTACATTACAAAAAACAGTTCCAACTTCAATGTGCCATAATATTTATATTATGGGAGTGCCTATTGTGCTAGGTACTATGCGTTCTTATAGAATGCCCAAAGAGTTTAGCAGGAATAGGCAAGACAAAAAGTGAGAGAAAATTTATTCACTGCCCAAAAAGTGTGGATTACACAGATGTTGTGCAGAGAGACATGGGAACCATGCTGCACAGCTAGGAATCCCTCTTGCTTACATCTTGGCCTTTGTTTTACAAGCAGTTTCCTGTGTATGGGGGAGCCTTTTATTATAACTGTGTGCACCTCTACTTTCAGGTGTGGGTCAGGTGGTGCTTCAAGTTGCTGCTGCCACAAACTGCAAACATCACTATGGTGTGGAAAAAGCTGATATTCCAGCCAAATATGCTGAGGTGAGTTAAATCTCAAGGAACATGAGATTGTAGGTGTTTGATTCCAGGGCTGGCTCAGTGCCTTATGTCTTGCGGGTAATTGTTATGCATTAGAAAGCAGGAAACCTGAGTGTGAATCCTAGACACTCTGGCTCCTTAAGTCAGTAAGGACTGGAAACACAGCAGTGATAAAAATGATGAGGATTAAGTGCTTCCTGTTCCTTACAGGCCATGCTCTCTGAGTGATCAGAAACATCCATTAACTGGTCTCTGAAGAGAGCTTACTTAGTTCAGGCCTGAAAGAAAACCAGGCAGAGTGAGGCTGTGTAACTGGTGATAGGAAGCTTATAAAAAGGGAACAAAAGTCAAAAGAGAAGATGCATGTTGAACCTAGACACCGTACTGCCTAAGCTGTGGATTTCAGAACCCTAATTGGTATCTGCAGTTTGGAATGGGACTTTGAAAGGACTGGGTCACAGAGGCTAGTGCTGTGTAAGGTTGAACACCCCTAGGAAGGGGTTGGGAAAAGTCAGAGCATTGGGAGAGAACAACCAGAATGCCTAATTTAAAAAAAAAAAAAAAAAGTTTTGCCATACAGATCATGCTAAGAGTGCCCCATAGCAGCCCCACCTCTTAAGCCAGTGAGTTTAGATATTAAAAATGTTAGCTGTGGAGTTACTGAGGCCTATCAAATAGCAGTGCTCAATATGCACCCAAAGAAGTACATACAACAAAATTTCATAATAAGGCCCTTGTACTTAGGCAAGCAGTTTTCTTTACACTTCCATTAATTCTGTGTCTATGGGGACATGCAAAGTTCAGCAACTCCAAGGGAAACATGGAATCCAAATGTGTTGCAAGCAAACAATAAAAGTTGGTCAAGTTGCAGGAAGAATTCTGTACTTCCTCCAGTAAGTTGCACAGAGCTTCACACCTTTAACTTGTCCAAACTAATGGCCTTTGGTTTGTTTCACACACAAACTTTAGCTTCTTAAAGAATGCACAAATAGCTTTTGAGCTTACTTTTTGAAGATATAGGTAAAAGGCTCTGATGCCATCATGAGTGCCATAGAAGGGCCTAGGAAATAAGTTGTCTTTACTTTTCATAGTAATTCCTCAGAAATTTTGAGTTGGAATACTTTTACCAAATCTTTCTCCCTCACCTCCTTGCATGAGTGTTCTGACTCATTTTAGAGCAGTGCAGGAAGGCTAGGTTCCTGGCTCTTTAGTAGTAATCACTGTTTAAAAACCACTGATTTGTGAAAGAAAATACTTAAAAGGCCAGAGTTTTATTTATATTAAGCCCCTTTTACGCCACTCTAGCAGTGTGAAGGGGCAATCATGTAAATGGCAAGCAGGCTGTAAAGAACTAATTTTTTTTACAAGAGCATGAATAGAATATAAATTGTTAGGAGTACTAATCCTGATGTTGTTGTGTCAAATGTTTTATTACTTTACCAGGTAAACAAAGTATTCCATGATATTCCAGCGCTTACGAATGGCTGTTGATTCACTTTTACACAGTTTTTAAGCTTTCACTTAAATTGTGGGAGGGGAAACTAAATTTCCAGTCGGTAGTTTTGAAACTTCCAAAATGTCTACTAACATTTCACTGTTTCTTTGACTCTGGAAATGGAAACAGTATTTGAGTGGTGTGAAGTGCCTTGGTGTTAACTCTGAAGCCTAACGGGCATTCATATGTCAGCAAAAATGTTTCACAGCTGACAAAACATCAGAAACCTCCAGCTGTTCTGGGTCTGAGAGTGGAGTTTCAGATGGTAGATGAAACCTGAATACCATTTCTTTCTTCCCAGTCTGAGCTCTGGATCTATATTTTGCATTTACAGTAGGTCTTAAATTGTGAGTTTCTCACTCTTCCCAGTACACATCCATTTTGGTTTTAAATGGGAATGAACCAGTATAACTGACCCTCACTGCCATAGCAGAGAATAGCACTTTCGCCCTCTATGGAAATGGAAGACCAACTGCTTGGGTCTTGTCATTCACTGCCTGTTGCTCCTATGCCTATGCAACTGCCTTTTTCTCCTCTCTGAATGGAAACCCCCCTGCTGCTAGTTGGTTTGCAACTACAGGTGCCTTGTCATGCAGCTGCAGATAGATAGGACGCCCCACTGCTTGTGTTGTCTGCTGCTGTTTACTACCTATTTCTGCTTTCTTGTTCACCTTAATTAGACCGTCTTTACCTCTCTCCCTCACTATCTAGGCTCCCATAGGATTACGTTCACTGCCTCCTGCTTGCTCTGGGATTATGTAGCGCAACAGTTGCACCATCCTTGGCAGACTACTGTACTGAGCAATGTTAATTCTAAGTGTCTTTAAGGCTTCTCTGGAGGGGATAGCAGAGAATAAGTCAGACTTTGCCCCCAGTAAGGAACTAAAAGAATAGAATTTCAGTATGCCTATGATTTTTTTCGCAGTCCAGTTCAGGTGCTAATGGCAAAGAACTCTTACAGGCCTATGAGCAGGGCTCGCCGACCTGCGGTGAGCCCTGTTCGCCAGCCACGCTATCCGTTGTTCTGCACATGCGCAGATCGCCCGAACCCGGCTCTTCCAGGATGTAATCTACTATTACACAGATTGTTGAGCCCTGCCTATGAGCATTGTCAGAGTTGCCTCTTCTCCTCTCGCTATCCTACGACTGTTATCGCGAGATTCCTAATGGGTGGTTTTGTTTTTCCTCCCTTTTCTAGACGATGGACAGAGAGTTCAGAAAGTGGATGAAATGGTATGGGAAAAAACATGCAGAATACACAGTGAGTGAAATTGTGCTGAAAATCTTTGTGCTCCACTTATTGCTGATGTTCAGAATTTACAGGTCCCCTTCGTCCTGTTCCCCAGCCAAGATGCAGCATGAGTCAGATTGCTTCCTGGCCTTTATCTTGCTGCTGCTGCGTGAGGCTCTCAAAAATACATCTTCCCAGAGCCCTCGTCTTGACTCTCATGACATTTTGGTGTGTGGTGTTGGAAATTTTGCAGTTCTTGGGAGCCCCTTTCTTATTAACTTGCATTTATTCAAGCTGTTTTCTGCTTCCACAAACATCATTAGGAAAATTGTTCCTTGATTAGCTGTTTACTTGGGAGAAATTAATATAATCCTGTTTTCTAGTGGTGCTCTCAGAGCCCTGAGAATACCCCAGGTTGTTTGTCATTAATTGCAACTGTTACTTTAAAAAAAACGGTGTGAGGTCCCATACTGCCATATGTTGAATCATGGAGGGATGAGTGGGTCAGTGTGGTTCCTTGATCATTTTGAGGAATTGCCATTGAGTGATTCAAGGGAATTGTCCATTCTGTAGGGATTGTGAGCTATCGCTGTAGCACACCTAGCATGGGAGTAATTGACCAGGAAACAGATCCTGGTCTTCCATGTGATTTTTGCACAGCACTCTACAACTAAGCTACTGGACCAGTCTGGTCCACTTGCTTTTGAATTTCCCATATTATCAAATGGCCTCTAGCTGGTAGTTGGGGATTGGCATCAAGGAGGGTTATGTTAATTCTTCATTTGCAGAGAATGTAAAGCTCATGACAGTCTAATGTCCAGGGGTCAGCCTGGTAATGTAAGGGCTCTCATATTTCTCCTTGAGACATAGGCCATCTGCCTGTCTCAAAATATCCCCTTACTAAAACAGATCTGTAATGTGGGGCATGATTCCTTTTATATATTCTGATCCTCCTGGGCAAGGCTAATTTGCAGTTGGGTTAATGTCAAAGCTGCAGACTTTCCTGCTGTAAAACTGTATGCGGGCCTCCCTTCCCAGCAAGTAGTCCATATGACACTCATCCCGTGTGCTACCCAGCTGGCATGATATGAAAGAAGTACTCACTGAAGGCATTTCACTTATGCTCCATGTAAGTTAAAGACTAGGGAAGGAACCTTGGCTGAAATGTATATTGATTGCTTGAGGCTGTGATTATTGCCACACTGTATACTACATGTGGTAGAATCTGAGGCTTCAGTGGGAACAATACTACTTATTTTTGTTCAGTTCTTTGGAGGAAAGGTTATAAAAGCCAATGGTAAAGACTGAGGCCAAAATTTTCCTACGCGTGCCCCTAATTTTAGGCTCCCAGATAGCTTGCTTGCTTTCTCAGTGGTATTGAGCAGATGGGCTCCCACTTACCAGTGGCAGTGAGGGTGCATGGCACCACTAATATTACGCCACTTTCTATATCGGGGGTTCTTATACTGGGGTCATGACCCTCAAGGGATCGCATGGTGGTTACATGGCATCTTGAGCTGTCGCTCCATGAGGCTGACAGCCCTGAGTCCCCGTTAAATTGGATTACTACTCCTCCTCCATTTGTAAGTTGTAAAAGCAACTCAGGGGGTTGCTTATGTGAATGGGGTCACCAATACAAAACGTTTTGAAAACAACTCGGGTAGCAGTGATAGTCTGTAACTGAAAAAACTTAAATGAATAGTTCTGCAGCACCTTAGGCTACGTCTAGTCTACAAAGAAAAGTTGGAAAAAGATACGCAAATTCGAAATTGCGGTTTGCAAAGAGGCTTTTCTGAAATTTGGCGTGTCTACATGGCACTAGGGATGTTAAATATGGGTTAATTCAATAGTTGATTAATCCCATGAGTTCTTATCGGTTAGTCGACTATTCTTTAGTCCCTAGGGGTGGGGCCAGAAGTCAATGTGCTCCGGCCCCACTCCTGAAGAGTCCCCTGCCACTCGATGCTGATACAGCGTGGGTTGCCAGGTGAGAGCAGGTCCGTGAGGGGAGCCAGTTTAAAAACCAGCTCCCCTCGTAGACTGGCTGCCTGTCACCCCCGTGCTGCTGCCTCTGAGACAGAGGCAATAGCACAGGGTGGCAGCAGCCCCTGTTGGGATTGGTCCTGCCTTGGGCAGGGGGCTGGACTTGACCTCCTGAAGTCTCTTCCAGCTCTAGGATTCTATCCCAGACCCGGCATGAGCTGGAACTGAACCTGGCTCCTAATACACTTTAAATGCAGAGCCACAGTGGGGCTAGGTCTTGGACCTGGCCCGAGGCTGGGCTGTTGGCCAGCCTGCTAAAAAATTTACTGGCAGGTGTGAGTGGGGGGGGGGGAATGCATGTAGTCTATAGCATTAACGTATAAGCTTTGGTTTATTGGTTAATTGACTACACTATTACATCCCTACTCGGCGCCAAATTTCGGAAAAACCTCTTTTGAGCCATCCCTTCTTCCTCGTAAAATGAGGCTTACAGGGACGGCGAAAACGCGTCCACTTTTGGAAATTTTTCCGAAAAAGCAGATGCATTTCTTAGATGCTGCATTGCTTTTGGTATCCCGGAAAAGCGCTGCAGTCTAGACGTAGCCTTCGAGCGGGGCGGGCAAAAAGGGCTTCTGTGGGTCAGATCTGGCCTGCCAAGAGGTGGATCTGGCCCACAGAGGCCCTGCTGCTCCCCGGCCCCCAAGCCAATCAGAGCCTGGGGGCGGAGGAGCTCACAAAGTTTCTGCTGCCCTGGCCCCACCCTGAGAGGAGCATGCAGCATTTAGAAGTGCCGTGCAGTCCTGGCAGGGCGGGAGAAGACTTCACACGCTCCCCCACTCACAGACCCTGATTAGCCTGGGGTTGGGGGAGCATGCGAAGCCTCCTCCCGCCCTGCCAGGATTGTGTTGCGCTTTTTAGCACTGTGCAGGGCGGAGACAGAGTGGAGGAAACTTCGCATGCTCCCCTGCCCTGATTGGCCTGGGGTGGGGGAGTGTGGGGAAATCTCCTCCCAGCACCTAGGGGGAAGGGATGGGGCAGGCGGGCAAAGGCACTCCCCCTCCCCCAGACCAATCATGGTCTGGGGGTGGGGAACCCAGAAGTATCCCAGCCCCACCCCTTCTGCTTGAGGCCCCGCCCCATTCCGGTGCGGCCAGGGGCCACTTAAGAAATTTTTGAAGTGGGCAAAAAATTATTGCCCACCTGTGCCTTAGAGACTAACAAAAAATATAGATGGTATCATGAGCTTTCATGGGCACAACCCATGTCTTCAGATAAATGGAGTTAAGGGGTCCAGGGTACCAAAAGATAGCAAAGAAAAAGAGAGGATGTTGAGGAAAAGAAAAAGGGGGAGAAAATATTGTCAATTAGCGTCCATGCTAAATGAGGCTAATAGAATGGGCTATAGGTACTGGCGCTTGGCTTTCTATGTCATTTGGGTGTGGAATGTAGTGCCCATCCAGGGCAGGTCTTTTTTCAAACCTTGATTACAGGTGTCAAACTTGTACATGAAACCAAGTTCTGCAGCTTCTCTCTCAAGCTGGTTTTGAAATTGCTTTGTAATATAGTCACTTTTAGATCCATTAGTGAGTGCCTGGGGAAGCAACTGTTATACACAGATGCCTAAATACGGATTTAGGAGTTTTACGTTAAGTCAAAACGTTCTAATCTCCATCCCCTTGTCATACATGGCAGAGTTTTACTTGCTCTCTTTTGGCAACTATCATCCCTTTTTAATCATGAATCTGGGTGCAGCATATGTATGTGCATCTCTAACCTTAATAAGAATCAGATAACTGGCAATTTCTCCCCTCCAAGCCAACATATATATGCGGATACACACTTCTTGGTGGATTGTAAAGACTTTTCCATAATTCTTGTGGCATGGATATTGGATGAGGGAAACGAGTCCCAAATCCTTCTATATTTAGTTCCCCCACATGGCAACATGCTGTGAAGCCAGCTTGTCTTTGGCAGTAAAACAATAATTCCATCCACTACCTCTGTGGTAATACAGGCTGTTATAATCGTGACTAGAATGCACTGGAAGACACACAAGCTTCCTCTGGATGCAGGGAATGTAGTGGTGGTAGACAATGCAACTGCACTTGAGAGCTTTGCTCGCTGCTTGTAAAATGGCTATTTCTCAGAGAAGGGGAGCACTACTTCTCAGACAGCTCTCAAGAGCCCAGTCTGACAATAATCATCAATATGACTAAGGATTGGGGTGGTTTGTTACTCACCAGAATTTAACTTTGTAAATTCCATTTCATACACCTGGATTAAAAATGATAAAGTAAATATTTTAGAAGAGTGAAGAGTTGGGGAATAGGGGAAAGGGAGTGGAACGTTGACAGAAATTTGTGGGAATAAGTCTCCAATCCTTGCAGCTGGTTTGTATAACTACTTTGGGCAGTGGTATTGAGTTTGTGCACAGTGTTGCTGCCTTGCTCTAACAATCAAAACTGACAGACACGAGAGAGCAATAAATCCTGTTGTTCCTCTTGCATGATTTTTTTGCTCACAGCCAAGTATCCATAATTCCTAGTACAACTGGCTCTGTTTGTACTCTGAAAAAAATGACCAATAATAATATCTTGAGATTCACATTGACTCCATATCCAGTGTGCTCCGTTTACAAGTGAGGTGATGGGTCTTCCCTAGTCCAATCCCACAAATGTGATCTGGAATTTGAGAACTGAGTTATTCTGTCTTCTGGATGGAGCATCATCGCAGGCAGTGGATTCTGAAATCAGAACTTACTTAATGAGTCCGTTGATTCACAGACTTAAATAAGTAAATACAAATATCTAGGTTGCTTTTCTGCAGTCCCATTGCGTTTGGTCACCAGTACTATCAAGAATAAAAAAATGAAAATATATTTTAGTAGAAGAATCAGTAAAGAGAATTTGCATAGTCAGAATACACACACAGGCTGACCTGTTGAGTAAGATATTTTAACGCTGTCACTTGTCAGTCCATAATTGCATTGTAAAGTTCTCCAGCTGGTGCAAAACATCTTGAGGCATTTTGGAGTTCAAGGCACCTGCTGAGCTACAGCTGCTAATCATGGGCTATTACTGAAACTTTTAAAGGTAGGGGTTCCTATCTTGGGCATGAGAGAGCAGAAATTTTCTCTCCTTTCTATGAAAATATATAATAGTTGGGAAAAAATAACCACCATCTGTGGCTATTAATGCCTTTACTTGTTGTTTAGGACATCCTATATCACTGTGAGTTACTTTAGTCTTTTGGGCAAGAGTGTTCCAGTACAAACCTAAAGCCCATTCTTCATCTGTTAATTTGTTCATTATTTTCGTCTGTAAAATAACATTTCTGGTGTCTATTTCCATGAAACTGGAACTATTCCTTGACAGTTTTCAAGTTAGTTTCAAACTTTTTTCCAAGGTAGCTGTTGATCTGAGGAAGTCTGTATTTTTTCTTATGCGATTTGAACTGGGTGATTACATGGTCTGTCTTGGGAGTTCAGTGTCCTCAATGCCTTCCTCTGGTTGTCTTACCATTTCCTTAATAGGAAAGGGTTCGTTCAGTTACACATGTGCACCAGGAGAGGAGTTATGTGCAAACTTGCAAAGCTGGGGAGAGGAGAGTGTGTGTGGGGGTGGGGGAAGGGGAAGAGGTCAAATTCACATCTTTAATGTTCAGTATGGTTGAAAGGCTGAACTTTTTTGGTTTAGTTTGGATTGATGACAGAGGAATTCCTCTGTTCTTCTCCTACTGCCAAAAAGAGCTTGCCCTAGCCATAGGGGGAAAATTCTTTCCAACTCCTGAGCCTTGGCATAAAATAAAAGACAACACACAGATTCTTAAGGTATGGGAGGAGGTGGGTCAGTGTTATACAGGTTGGACCTTTCTAGTCTGGCACCCTTGGGACCTGACCACTGCCGAACCAGGGAATTTGCTGGACTTGGTCAGTATTGTCTAGCAGCATTGCTGCTTACTGGACTCTTAGAATACAGTTTGGGGTACATTTAGACCTAAATAACAACGTAGAACTCTTAGAGCTAGGACTGTTGGCTGTAAACAAATGTTAAGGGACTGCAGGAAATTTGGTCTCACTCATAAGTGGACATCCAGCTAATAAAAATCATGCCGGACCATGGATGTTGCTGGATTGAGCGGTTCCTTCCTGCACCCCCAATCGTGGTATACAAGATTCCATGGAGTCCTATGTTAGCCATTTTTGTAGTCCCCAAATCCCAGTTGGACTGTCATAGTATCTTGGTAAAAAGCCTGCGGAGTGGCTGTTAGTCTGTAACTTTAAAAAAAACGAGCAGTCCTATGGCCCCATAGAGACTATCAAATTTATTACGTCATCAGCTTTTGTGGGTAAAACTTCATCAGTTAAGTTGGAGCACAAATAAATACATAAATTTTTCTCTCCAGCTCATCTGAAGTGGGTTTTACCCATGAAAGCTGATGACCTAATAAATTTGATAGTCTCTAAGGTGCCATAGGACTGCTTATTGTTTTTATAATATCTTGAGGGCATCCATATAGCAAGTGGTCTTGCTCCAGAGTTGCCCTGATGAACTTTTAAATCCAGTGTTAACACTACTGTAAATCTGGTTAAAGATGAGGGTAAAACTAGGATTCACTCTTGTTTTGCAAAACCTTGTTTGTCTGGCTTTAGCTTTTTGAAATCAAAGGTGGTTTGGATCATAGTGTTCTTTATCCAGCCTTCCCATCACTTTGATCTGGGAGACAGGGGTGCCTGGGGTGGAGAATAGGGAATCCAGATTATAGAATTGTGGGACTAGAAGGTACCTTGAGAGCAGTTGAGTGCTCTGCAATCATATATGCATGATTCTAACTTCCCAGATTTCACTTGAGGCTCCAGCTAGATCTAATGGCTGCTTAGAGTTGTGTATCTGATTTATCCCCCTCACAAGCAGACTGTATCATAGAAGGAAACTTCGCTTGCCAAGGTATTTATGCAACCTGTCCAACCCCCACAACTGAGCTTGTGTGCATTAGTGGTGGATATGTGTAGTCCCTACACCAGTGTCTTTTTTCTCTCTTTTGTAACCTGCAGGCCTCACCTAGCTTTTCTGGTAGGTTTTGGGTGTGGCCTGGAAGTCATGTGTTGTCTCTTTCACAAAAGTCTTGCTTCAGAACAAAAACAGAACTGTAAAGCATTAATTAGGATCTCAGGCTGCCTTGATATCTCTTGCACGGATGTATTTTGCAGGCACGTAACGGTCATTGCCTGTGCATAAAAGCTTCCACTGCCTAACAGTGAGCTGTCTGCAGCAAGGGTGTGGGCGGGATGTGTATTTGTCCTAGATATTTTTGAATGCCCTATTTCAGCGGGAAACTTGATGTTTTGGAATTTGAAAAGCCCTCCAAATGTCCCCTGTGGCTTTGACATAATGCCACGTTTCAGAGGTTTGGATTATTGCCTCTAGTTATTTTTGCAACGAACAGGGGCTTAAAAATAACCACGTGTACTTTTCCAGGCGGAATGACCTGTTTTTGTGAGCCAAGCACTTTGCCCAGCGATTGCTAGAATGAGACTATGCAGTCAGCTTTACAGCAGAGCCATCTAATGCAGGTCTGGGGAAGAGAATGTTCGCTCCTGTTAGATTTGGGAGCCCAAAGCTCTGGGAAAATGGATTGGCCTTTAGAAGCAGCTATTGTTATCTGTTATAATGAATATAGACCTGTGGTAGTGTTTCTTATTGCTTCCTAGGGGTGTGACTTGCCAGTTTGCTTGGAGTTGCAGACATCAGCTACTGTGAGCATATTCCTGCAGTCTCCAAAGAGCAAACTGATCTGTCTGAAAACCTGAGGGAAAACCTGCCTCTGCTTCTAAATTTAGAAACAGTGGGGGCTGGCTGCTCTCTGAAGTGGATTTCAGTGAGCTAATTATCAGTTTAGATAAAGCAGGTCCCCTGCCTTGTCTAATCACATGAAAATATCTGCATTACAGATGGTCCTTTCCATTCATTATTAACTAAGGAGATTACATTTCTGTGTGTGAGAGCGTGCACTGTGGGAGGGAGGGGCACACTGATTGAAAGAGACTGAGTGCATCCCTACTGCTGTTACTGCCATCTCACACTGTCAGGCTGTGGTTTTCCTGTGTGACCTCGACAGCACAGCATTCTGTACTTAAGCATGAAATAGCCCATCAGAAACTGGTTGGGTAGCTTTTTAATTACCATGGAAGAGCACACATTTCCTTACCAGTTCTTCCAAGTGAAATTTGGGGTTCTTGTTTGTGCCAGTTGTTTTGGGTCCTGTTGAGAGATCTCACTTTGAGAGCGACTTTGGGGATGCTTGTGTTCTCCCTTGGGATTGGTGAAGGTCAGTTCTATAGCAGTGCTGCTGTGTCACAAGAGGTGATCGGTAGCTAGATCTCTTCACTTCCCAAATAATAATTTAAAAAGCATCTCTTATACCACAGTCATCAAACTTCATAGCAGACAGTTCTCCCGCCCTGTTGGCAGGAGGTATACTGCGGCAGTTAGGGGTAGAAGCCCATAAATGGCTTGAGAATTCATCAGCAGGATTAAAAAATGAGCATTAAAAAAGCATACAGTTTACACACTGCTTTTAAATAAATGCTGGTGGGTAACTGGTGAAGAAGCCCCTGCCTTGCTTCCATATTGAGAAATGTACCTACTAACTGGATGTAGGAAACTGTTTTATAAAACAGTTGGGTCACAGCCATGTTTAAACAGGACTATTTTTATAGAGTAGATGGAGGCCAAAATTACTACCCTTTTTTATGCCAGTTTGCCATTTCTGGAGCAGTTTTTACCCAAGCACTGGCTAAACATGGGCTAGCTCTTGCAATATAAAAATAACCATGTTTGAATATGGTTATGTGGTCCTCTTGATTTATAATATGGCTACTTATTGGCTGGGTAGACGGAAAAAACATTTTCATGTTTAACCCAGGAATGTGCCTTATCGGGGTTAAAACGTGATTCCTTGATTTGGTTAAAATACCTTTTTTCTGTTTGCACAGGCAGGATGAATCTATAACACAGTTGGGGTCACAACTATTTTTATAAGTATCTGAAATCTAGTCACTGTAATTAAAAAAGCAAGTATGTAACACTATTTCTGATGCTATTCCAGCCCTAAATCCTCCAACTAAGTGATTGGCTTTATAGTCTATGCCCCACACAGGCAGGAGAAACTGTGTAATTGTGGGGAAACAGTGAAACAGTGATGTCAAATGTACAAAGTAAACAGAAATAATTTGTTTTGCCCTCTAATACCTTTGTCAGTCATCTGAGATACTATCTGTAATAATGGTAAATACGATTTTCAGACAGAAGTTTTGAAGTCTTTCAGACAATTACATTGAAAGCATACTTTCACGTGGTTTTGGCAGAGCCTAAAAAGTATATGTACTTAAAGTGTGTGTTTGACTCATGCATTTATCAGTCTCTCTGGTTTCACATGATTGTTTTAGCTTTTAAAAATGTTCAGGAGTTTCTGTCTTAGTTCCTCTTTCCATTTGATTCCAATCCCTAAAATGAAGTTTATTCTGCAATAGGAGAGCATGGGTTTAAGATGGTTACTCTTCTGTTTAACAGAGCTGAATGACTATAAAATGTGTTTTTAAGCTTTGTGCTTAGAATGAGTATTTTAGCCTAGCGGTCAGAGACCGAAATTATGGCTCCATTTGCGTTTGGAGTTGTACATCTTCTGACCAGCTGCTTTTATTTAGAAAGCTTCTAATTTAGGTCCATAAGAAACTTTTCATTCTCTTACCTTGGAGTTTGATATTTAAACCTTGTTCCACATTCTTATTGCTGTTTGCTGTAAGATTTTGATAACTCCTGCCTTCTACGAATGGAAGGGATCCCAGCATTGTTTTAGTTGCTGAGGCTATATCTACACTTCGTTGTTATTGCGCAGAAACCTGTGGAGCGTCCACACCTCAAATGTGCTTTTGCCCAAGTAAATCGGCAGTAAATTGGCAGAACAGAGGGCTTCTTCCGATGTAGATAAACCTCCTTTTACGAGGCATAACTCCTACAGCTGTTGCACAAAAAGGCAAGTGTGGATGCTTCACAGGGGTTTCTTGTGCAAAAAGAGCCTATCCAAAAAAGCACAGGTGCTCTGATGGCCATTCTGTGAATGGCCATCAGAGTTTTCTTGTGCAAGTATGGACGCTCTCTTGCGCAAAAGGTGTGGACGTGCTCTTGCACAAGAAGTTTCTGTGCAAAAACTGTTGTGCAAAACGCTTCTTGTGCAAGAAGCCTGCAGTGTAGATGTAGCCTGAGACTGTACACCACCTTCTGTAAAATTCACTGAAGTACTGATGTTAGGAATTTTTGTGGTGTCATCTCATCTGGTGGAGAGGACTACTCTATTGCTCTGTCTATGTGGAATTTTCTAAACTGACAACATTAGTGAGCACCCTAATGTAGGCCATTGTTTTGATAACTCTGCGCAGAGCTATATAACCATGTTAAATAGTCTGACAAACCATCCAGTGCTCCCAACATTAACACCAAGGACAGCAGTGCCAGTGTTAGCAATTACAGAATTCTTTTTTACAGACTGTACTTAGGGTAGACAAGGCACATGGTGGTCTTTCTCAGGAATAATGACTTAAATTTTGCATAATAGAGTATACTGGGGATGTGAAGGACTAGTCAACTATCTGATAAGCAAATGCTTATCTGATAGTCAATATGCTAGTTGACAAGTCGCTTCCCCCCACCCCCTTGTTGCCTCTATCAGAAAGAGGCAGCAAAGGGGGAAGGGGGGGGAGAAAATGAGGTACTTCAAAGTGGCAGTGCCGCATGGAGCCTGGGATCAGTTGGGGACTCCGCTTTGAAACGTTGCGGGGAGCCCAGCGTCAGGCTCCTCCCAGCATTTCAAAGCTGGTCCCAGGCTCCATGCGGCTTTCGCCTTTGAAGTGTAGCAACAGCCCTAGAGCTGTTGCTACACTTCAAAGGCGGAATCATCCTATCGACTAATCGAATAGTCGATGCAAAATGCATCGACTATTTGATTAGTCAGCCATTATTTAACATCCTTAGAGTATACTAGATGTCTGTCATAACCAGCATCATTGAAATTTTTTTTCTTAATTAACCAAGTGCAGCCATTTTACTATTTGGAGTATTCCATATTGTAATTACTGGGAATACTGCAAATTAGTAATTTTTAGGTAATACTTCAAACATCAGGCGAGGGCAAGTCTATGCTAGAATTGCTACATCAGCGCTGGTGCGCTGCTGTAGTACCTGTAGTACGTCTGGTAGAGATGCTCTGTGCTGACTGCAGTTGGAGCTGTGAACTCTCAGCATCCCTGAAAAATCCGATCTTGGGGGCCTGAGCGTTAGCCCCCAGCCACTGAGGAAACCGAAACTCGTGGACATGTTTGCATATTTCAGGCTGAGTCTTCTCTCCCCCTCCTGCTGCACCCCTATGATGGACAAAAAAGGGGAGCTGAGAAGATGATTCATTTAATGTATGTGATGCGCTTGGGTACTGCTGTGATGAGTCCAATGGAGAAGCCAATGAGTCAATAAAACCTTGTGTGGTGGTGCACAATTGGCATGGTGGGCAGTAAATAAGGCATGAGCCACACACTGAATGATTATCCTTAGGAGTCAAAGGACAGCTGTGGCAAGGGAGGCGTCTGTCTGTGTGTCTGTCTGTCTGTGAATGGAGTGGGGTAGTTGGTTCCGAGGCATTTCCTGAAGATTTCAGGTGGCCCTATTCATAACTAGCATTACAGAGTTAGTCTAGTAATGTGAACCTTGCCTTGTCCAGTGTACAAAGCTGCAAGACATTTACATTTTGTCTATTTTTTTTATAGCTGGAGAGAGGTGACTTCCTCTCAGAAGAATGGAAAGAGAGAATTGCAAACACAAGGTACAGTAGAACAGTTGATTATAGCTTTATGAATTGGTAATATTTGTCAATGTATTCTAATGAGAATTGTGAGGATGGTCAGCTCGTGATTCTGAATTTCCATAGCTAATATTTAAAGCTTATATATGAACTTTCAGAGTAGTAATAGTATGGAGAGCCTGATAAGTGCCAGGAGGAATGGTTTTTCATGCATTCCCAGAAGTATTAATTGGCGTTCCCAGCATAAATTCCTCTTACTCAGCTGAAGATGACCCCTTTTGTCTTTGCATTTCCTTTCTGTGTCAGTGACTCTTGCAAGCCGGCTTGAGTGACTGGCACTTCATGTGCCTGGGAGAGCTGCTTACCTTGATAGTAAGGCTGAGCTAACTGAAATTGGCTATTCCATTATATATGATCCTCTTGGATAGTTGAATATTTACGCAAACTGAAGATTTGTATTTAGAGATGGAGTAGTTTTTTTACTACAACATATTGCTGCTGAAGAGGGAAACACTCCTAAATTTTTGTGAAAGGTTACATGTTCATAGAGACATGTCAATAGATACTAATCAGGTACCATATGATAGAAAAGAAAAATACATTAATGCAAATGTACTTCTAGACTACCCCGTTGCTTGGAGGGATAGAAAACCGTTTATGAAAAGGCTTGTTGAAACTGTTTTCAGGGCTGTGTCGAGTTATGGATAGTTTCCAAGACCTTGTTTAAAAGCACACACAGGAAAGGCGTCTGCCAGGCTGGTTTTTGCATTACTATGTATCCCAGTTCAACTTCTTGGGCTGCCTTTTAATTTGTGGGCAGACTTGTCCCAGCCATGCAGTGTGGTATGGTTTTGCTCATTAGGTGTTTGCATCTTACACATACATTCTTCTGTCCCCCTTCCAATTCTCTCTTTCTTTAGAACCATTTTGAATATAGGCGCTAGATTCAAATAGAACCATTTTGAATATAGGCCCTAGATGCACCTACGGATGTGAATGGTTAACCAGTTAATTGTCTGGGGCTGCTCCATCTGTGCTGCGGTCTGCCGCAGGTCCCCGTCTAAGTGGCTAGCCAGTTAAACACAACATTTAACCGGTTAACTGATTAAATGGGATTTTACACCCCTACCTGTAACCTGGCAGAACCAGACTGCTAGTGCTGGCTCCAGTAGAATCGGCTCTCCTCCTCTGGCCCTGGGCAGGGTGGAGGCTGCGTATGCTGCTTTGGCTGGCCACTGTCACTTGGCAGTATCCACAGTGCAATGGAGTGATTGTCTGCCAAGGGGTCACAGCACATCACTTCAGCAGCACAAGCACTGCAGTGGGGTTGTGAGCAGATCATACAATGACTGGTTCATGTGCCCACTTCCATGTTGACTCCAAGGACAGGATGAGAGCCACCTCTGAGCAAGGAAGGCATTGGTAGTACTGACTCAAGTTCAGGGTGGACCAGATCAGATCTCATGCTGTGGACTGTTTGCTATTCCACGTAAAGACAGTGGTAGATCAGTGGCAGTAAAGGATTTCTGTGTTAGTTTGGTTCATATGTAGTTGGTTGCCTTCCTGTCCCACGACCTTCTCCTCCCTCCCACAAAAGATCATAAAGCAAAAGGTTTTTCATTCTCAAGCCTTAGTCATTTGAGTTTGCTTTTGTGAATTGATCAACATCTGCTCTTATTTTTGATTCATCAATGGATATTTTGACCCAGCTCAATTTCCTAATAAAGTGAAATTTCCCCTTTCATTTTCTGTTGTAAGCAGTGGCAGCATCCTAGCTGATGGCCTTCATGATAAGATTCCCCCCTTGGATTTTTAAGAGCACTTCTAGCTACTTCATTTGGTTAAAGGTTTTTATGACACCATCCCCGATCTGACAGAATCATTTACCTAATCTAAATTGTGCTTCTAACAAAGCAGATAAGGAGTTCCAAAGGTTCAAACTCTTAAAAATGCATGTTTACTTTTGCACACCCATAATTATTGTTCATATTTCTTATCTCGCGACTGCTGATGCTTAAGCAAGATGTGTGGCATTTTATTATTCATACTGTCTGCGCTTGTGGTTTTAGCAGTCTGCACTGAAAAGGCACTAAACCAAATAAGGGGGAAATCTAAGTTATTTTGGTCTCCAATGTGCATAGTAAATATTCCATCTAAACAAACATTTTAAAAAAGATTTCAGATGACTTCATTTCTTTTCTTTCTCCCCTTAAAATTCTGGGGACTTTTTTTTGCATAGGGGGTGAGAAGCAGGATAAAAGACATGCACTTTTGGCCTTACTTGTCAGACAAGATTTCCCATATCTGTAAGAGTAGGGGTGGGCAGCACAAAGATCTTTTTTTTTTTTTTAATCCCATAGGTTTTTTTTAAATTGTGGATTTTATATATAGCTCTGGCTATGTCTAGAAGTGCCCTAGAAGTGTATGTATCTGTTGTATGGAGGCATTAGAAGGAGAAAGAATACAACAAATTAGTTAACTTTGCAAAGAAATAAATCCTTACAAAATAGATGGCATTGTCTGGAAAAAAAAAAAAATCTTGAAGAGCTTGATCCTGCAAGAGACTGCATAACTTCTGAGAGGTGTCAAGCATACTTATATCTCACTGAAGCCAGTAGAAGACATTTGGAAACTCACAATATCAGACCCAAAGTTAAATGGTTTCAAAATTAACTGTGTAACATATATTCACCATTTGTAATGTGTCCTGTTTCTTACTGCTTGTGGCTGAAGGTCTTTTTTCCCCCACTTCATGACACTTTTCACCTTTGCATTGTCATGTCGTCTTGTAATTTTCTCAATTTTCAAGGCTTAAATATTTTTTAGGGTGGTGAGATTTAATCTGTCAACCACAAAAGACACAAATGTTTCCAGTGTAGGACAGAGCCAAAGACAATCTGAGGACAGTAAGGCTACGTCTGCACTACATGCTTTTTGTGCAAGAAGCCTTTTGCGCAAGAGTTTCTGCGCACACACTTCTTGTGCAAGAGCACATCCACACCTCAAAGCACATTGATGTGCTTTTGCGCAAGAGAACATCCACACTGCATGGACGCTCTGGCGTAAGAAAGCTCTGATGGCCATTCACAGAATGGCCATCAGATCACCTGTGTTTTTTCCCATAGGAGTTTCTTGCGCAAGAAACTTCTCTGGAGCGTCCACACTTGCCTTTTTGCACAAGAACTCTTGCGCTAAAGGGAGTTATGCCTCGTAAAAGGAGGTTTACCTACACCGGCAAAAGCCCTCTCTTCTGCCGTTTAACTGTTGATTTACTTGCGCAAAAGTGCATTTGAGGTGTGGACGCTCCATGGGGTTTTGCGCAAAAACCTTGCAGTGTAGACGTAGCCTAAGATTTGTTGAGAGAGAGCTAGGAGAAAGATTCTCTACCCAAATGCCTTGGTATTAATCTTCTGAAAAGACCTGTTGTATTTCACCATCATTTATGGGATTAAGAGGGTAGTTGGTAAATAAATTCCTTGTGAATACTTCTTCAAATTACCAAAGTATAATAGGATTCAGCAGATATCTGTCAAGACGGGCTGTCAGCACTTCTTAAGTGTGATTTAACAAGTCTCATCAACATGTCAGCAGTAGCTATGCTCATGTGCACTGTGAAAAGGCCACCAGACATTATGGAGGCATAGTGAACAAACTAGTAATATTATGATGGTGAAACTTGCCAGTGTGGTTCTTAACTTATGAATTCACGGCACAGAAGCTGCTGATCTGATTAATGGAAGTATAATATGATGACACTTTTTTTTCACATGTTGTACTTATTTGCCAAAATGTTACAGTGAATGCTGACTCTAGCTTATTACTTTATGTAGCTTGCAAGTAGAAATTTTCTGTTTGTTGAGTAAAATAGTTATCCACCCTCTGGATACACTGTATTCTCTTGTTTCAGAACCGTGAGCATCATTCATAGAAGGTAGTTGATTTCATAGAGGTAGCAGTGTGTATAAAATAAGATGCCATTTGTCTGTTCCTGTTTAATAACTAGACCATTATCTTGCAGTGTTATTTTTGTGAATAATTTTGCCTTTGGTCCTGAGGTGGATCACCAACTGAAGGAGCGATTTGCAAACATGAAGGAAGGTAACACATCGAACTTAAATTCTTTTCCGTTGGTTTTCTCTTTCCTGCGGGAGCTGCTGAATATTCTGCTGTTTTTTGCTGCACAGTAGTAGCTGTGAGTTGCTGTACGTGGATTCAGTGTTTACTAGCTGCTGCAGCATGCTGCCTGTTCCTGATTTGCTATCTCCAGCAGCCAGCTTCCAGTTTAAAAGTCTTTTGGAATCAGACGCCCCACAATGTCTATTGCATTCTTCTAAATGTTCCTGCTATATACATGTGCACATTGTTTCTGTGACAAAGGGTATTTCCATGGCAGCACCTTTCATAACATTTTTTTGAATATTTAATCCTGAATGTGTTTTTCAGCTTTAAATACTCTATTTATATGCAAGTTTGGCAAAGATCAAAGTTCTGTATTGAAACAACATGATGATTGTGCTTAAAAATTCCTCACCTGCACTAACACCCTAGATCAGTGCCTCTGAAACGAGAGTCTTCAGCGCCCTTTGCTGTACTTGATATTGTGAACCAAACTGGGATGGGGGTGATAGATCTTTGTCCTATGAATTTGCCCACATATTAGAAAAGATGGAGAAATCACTTCCCTCAATTAACATTGAAAGTCCTAAACCATTAATCTTTTAATCCTAACTTACTATTCATTCTTTACTCAATGTCACTGTCCAAACTGATGGGCTTCATTTTGTTTCATTTGGTTACTTTATCTACTGGTTATTATGCACTATACCACATGCTTGGGTTCAGGTGGGGTTATTAATGAGGAAACTGATCCTTCAGCATCAATCTGTGTGGTTCTGCAGTGGTGGTGATGACATTTTTATAGTTATCTGAAGCCAGGTTGGTAGATACCAGTTTACGAGGAACAGAATGGAATGGATGTGTGGACAGCTGCCACAGTGGCTACTAATTGGCAATTTTACTTCCTCTCAGTAAGTAAAGCAAGGTCTAAATGGACTTGGAGCCTGGACTGCCTTTTCTGCCTACAAGTAGCCCTCCATGTCAGGTCTTAAGGACACTGGTGGCCGGGGCGGTGAAAATTTGCAATGCCTCTGCTTTTGCTGCGATAAGGCAGTGATAAGGCTTGGATCTTCAAGGGTGTGTTGACATTGCAAAAAGAGACCTGTGGCAGCAAGTCTGAGTCAGCTGACTGGGGCTTGTGCTGCAGGGCCGAAAGTAAGGTTTTATGGTGCAGTCATCCCCACTTTGGCTGGCATCCTGGTCTCTGAGATCCATGGCCCCTCACTGGGTTCGGAGCCTGGACCTCAGCTGGAGGCCATATAGCTACACTACTTAGCTCCATAGTACAAGCCCCAGTGAGTTGACCTAGGCTGGTAAACTCAGAGAGAGTGAGTGTGTGTGTGTGTGTGTGTTTAGTACAGACACAGCACAAGATCAATTCAACATGTTCAACTAGTACTAAATTCATTAGGTGAGTTGCAGGTAAGAGGCTTTGTGGCGTCCTGGATTAGGCATGGCTCTGGAAGCCAGCAGCTGCAGAGTTCAGTCACACTGTGGCACTGAGCAGTCATTCAGTCTGTCAGTTTCTCTTGTTTTATTTACCTGTGTCACGTAGGTGCAGAGCTAAGTTCCTGGTAAGCTGCACAGCCACGCAGGTGCCTATTTAATGCCATGCAGATGCCCAAGGAACCCATCCCGGGACCTAGGCCACCCTAACTTAGCCCAGCCTCTGTTACAACCTGCCATGGCTGGTGGAGGGATGGCCTCCAGCCAGTAAGAGCCTAAACTTGCTGTGGCTGGGGTGCCTCTCCCCCAGCCTGAACCTGGCCAGTGTGACCCAACCCTGGCTCCAATGCAGTCCTGGAACTGCTGTGAGGGGGGAGGGAGTGAGAGCGCGAGAGAGAGCTGGAGGAGTCTTCTGTCCTGGCAGTAGCCGTGGAGCACCCTCCTTCACGCCAAACCCCTCAGCCCAATAGCCTGCATCCCCAGCTGGAGTCCTCACCTCTCACATCTTGCCCTGAGCCCCTCATCCCTAGTCCCATCTCAGAGCTTGCACTCCCAGCCAGAGCCCTTGCACCCCAAGTCCGCTCTCTCACACAGGACCCCTACACTTCACCCCTGCCACGGGCATTTTGTTGTGTGCACCAGTGTGAAGGTGATGTGTCACGCATCACCTCCATATTGGTGCACATAATAAAATGCATTCAGCTCTGGGGTGGGAAAAATTAGAGGGAACATTGGTGTGGAGTATTAATTAGGTAATATTCAAACTTGGAGAGTGTTACCATTTAATACTCAGATCTTTTTCTCATGAGAAGTTGAGCCATAAAAGCTAGCAGTTGGAAATCTCTAAGAATGCCATGATGATCTTTAACGTGGCTGGGTTATTTTTAGTTCACTGTTTGATCCACCCCTTCAGTCCTTCAGACATGTGACAGTTTTAGTTGACACAGATATTCCAGAAATAGTGATTTAACCACTCTTGTAAGGCAGATGTATAGAGTGGGCTATCACAGTTCTAAGTAGCTGTGGGAGTGCTACTCACACAGGATTATTCCCTGTGAGGCCAAGCCCAGGCATAAACAAAATAAGTAAATTCCATAACATTCTGGCTGTGTCACAAACCAAGCAAAGCCAGGAGAGTTGCCGTATGTTTGATTCTCTAGCTTTACGTCAGAGTCGGGCATTTAATTTGTATTTAGTTGGAGGCATGAGACATGGAAGCATCCTACTCCAGTGGCTGGGGTGCTGGACTAGGAATCAGGAGACCTGGCTTCTCTTCCCAACTCTAACTCTGGTGTTTGGGGACTGGACTTAATGACTCAGGAGATCCTTTATGGTCCTGTGTTCCTAGGACCGTCAGCAAGGCACTTACTTCACCTCTGTGACATTCCCCAGTGGAGTCCAGGGTTCTGAGGTACCTTGCCCTCACCTGTCCTTAGTGTGAAGCAGTCTTATCTGTGCCTGCTAGGGGTCCACTCTGAAACCACCAGCCTGTGGTGCACAAGCACTACTTTGTAGGCCTCACTCCCTCTGTACAAGCTAGTGAAGGGAAGCCCTGAATCCTGTGAGTTCCCTGTGATGTCCAGCCCCTCCCGGCTGAGTGCTCATTGAATGACCAAGTGTACTGGTCCCAAACAGCTTGTAGGATCAACTCAGGATCACTGCTTTGCTTCACACCACATCTTAGATACATTTATTGTGAAAACAAGACTGGCCTCCCCCCCCAAAGATCAGAGATTCAAGTGATGGTTAAGAATACTGGAAGTAAAAGATTATATTTAAAACAGTCATAGCACACTTTCTACAGATTAAACTGTTAATCTGCTCTCTAAAGAAGTCTGTTACACCCCTTCGCTTCTTCTGCCCTTCAGGTGTTCTCATCATTTTCATCCAAACCTGGCTGAGACACCTCTTTCACAAAGCAAACTTGTTGTCCATTTACTTCCACTGTGAAGTGCGCCAGGGTGTTGTCTTTATCCCCCCATATTCCAGAGCAAGCCTTTGATGAGTAAATAATTTTTACAAGCATGATTTTAAAATTGCACTGCCCTCCCATTTTTTTTTCATTACTTAAGTTCTCACAATCCTTCATTAGCATTCAGTTCTGACTAGTGAAAGGAGATCCACTGAGAACAATACAATACGCAATTTATATTAAAACATGCAATTAGATAACCTGTTTTTCAGATGGTAAGGAGCCCCTAGACCGGGGTGCGCAAAAAGGACTCCACGGGCCGGATCCAGCCCCCCAAGTGGCTTGATCCGACCCATGGAGGCCCTGCTGCTCCTTCCCAGGTCAGTTAGGGCCTGGGTGTGGGGGGAAGCGTACAAAGTTTCCTCTTCTCTGCCCCTGCCTTGCGAGGAGTGTGCAGTGCTTAGAGGCGCCACGTGCTCCTGGCAGGGTGAGAGGAGGTTTCGCGTGCTCCCCAACCCCCAAGCTCTGATTGGCCTGGGGGCAGAAGGGGGTGCATGCAAAATCTCCTTATACTGCCAGAGGTATAGGTGCCCAGGGGAAACCTGAAGGGGGGGCAAAGGCACTCCTCCACCCCCGCCCCAGACCATTCATGATCTGTGGGTGGGGAAGCAGGGAAGTATCCTGGCTTGGCCCCTTGTGCTTGAGGCCCTGCCTGTTCTGATGTAGCCCAGGGCCACTTAAAAAATTTCTCAAGTGGTCCCTGGCAAAAAATTATTAGACTTTTAAGAACATCGTTTTCTGTATATAAACGTGACTCCTTGTGTAACATTGTGCTTGCATTTTGCAGTGAAGTCTGATTGCTGTGACATCAGCTTTTATTTGAGACCTCACATGACACACTTTTGTAAGCTAGATGTAAATATCACACTCAAGAGATTCCTGTAACCCCTCTGCGCCCTCAGCCTGCCCCTTGCCATTATGAGGTTTCTGCGTTATAGTCTCTGTGCCTGTATTTTCCCAACAACAAAATGGGAATAATCATATTTTTAGAATAGGTAGGGGTGTGTGAGGGGGTGTGAGAAGCTCTATCTAAGAGCTACCTGGTAGTACTGTTGTTTGAATACCTTGGATGTTTTAAGTGGTGGTTTTGGGTTTTTTTTTTTTTTTAAATATCTTAAACAAAAACTTCAAGCTTTTTGAAAGTGACTCAGTGGCGTTAGTACAATTTCTCATAGTTGCTATTCAGATACTAAATGTAAAGCAGCATATAGCCTTTTCTTCAAAGAATTTTGGTTAAAGAGTACTGGTAACTGGATCGCGTATGTCTTTTTTCCCAGGTGGCAGAATCGTGTCCTCAAAGCCTTTTGCACCGCTAAACTTTAGAATAAACAGTCGAAACTTGAGTGGTAAGATTCACTTCTCTCTCTGCTTAAATGTGACTGTGTGGTGTTCAGTATGACTTTAAAAAAAAAAAAAGAAGCTCAGTAGAAAGCTACTGTTGTATATTAAGTTGACAGGTGCCCTCCAAATATCAGAGACAGCGAGAGCTGTGACATGTCAAAATACTGATGAGACCTTGCATATTTAACACTGAAGTTTGTCATCAGCACTTAAATTTTATTCACCCTGCTGCATGCTGGCCAAAATGGCACTCACACATGCCTTCTGGAAAGCAGCTTGCTTTAGGAATTCAGATAAGAGGACCTAAAAGAAATAGGGTTGCCATGTGTCTGATATTGAACCGGACAGTTCGGTATTTTTGCCTCCTGTCTGGTTTAAAAAAAAAAATAAAATACATGTGAGAAAATACTGGACACCTAAAATGTCTGGTACGTTCTGATCCCACGTCCAGGAGGCGAAAATCCCGGGCTGTCCGGCTCAATACGGAGGCAGCCTGGCAACCCTAGTGCTTACCAGGTTCCACAGGGGAGCTGTCTGGCCCAGTGCAGGGAGGCAAGATGGCGGGCTGCTGCTGGCAGCCTGTTGGGGCCAAAAAGCCTCATCACGCGTTTTTTAAGGGGGCCGTGGGGTGTGTGTGGGGGGGTGTGGGTTTCCTTCCCTGAAACCATCTGGCAACCCTAATTAAAGAAAAGACCTCCAGAGGGAAAGTGTGGAAATTCAATTACAGGACCTGATCCTCCCAATTACTGCTTTACATAGGAACTACCATATCAAATAAGCATTCTTGCAGTCTTCTAGACTCTTTCTAACCCCAATGGCTTTTTTTTAAATCTAGCCTTTAGGGAAATGCTGGCTACTTAGAGCTCATGGCACCAAAATCTGCATTTCTCTGACATAACAGGGAAGTGCATTCACTTGCTCTGTGGGCCTTCATACATTCATCTCACCAGATTTCCCATAAACATTTTTATCACCAATTTTTGCCCTATTGTAAAATAGGGTTATAAAATCCAATTTAATTGGTTAGCCAGTTAAATGTAATGTTTAACCAGTTAACTGATTAAAGGTGGGATGGGTGGAGGGTGCAGGGCTGCAGGTCTTCCCCCTGCCCCGGCCTCGGACAGGGGCTGCTCCAGCCAAGTGGGAGTGCCCCCTGGGCAGGGAGCTGCTCCAGCAGGAACCAGTAAGCCTCACCCTTTAAGGAAGCAGCTGGCACAGTCCTCCACCTGTTATTGCTTTGCTTTTAAAATCTGACCTGTTAAATGCTTATTTAATAAAACTGCATTGGTGACAATAATGTTACCTTCTTTTAAAGCTTTTTGTAATCCATCTTCTTTGGGGCATTCTTAGAAATCATTAAAGAGGGCAATATTTCATAGAACATCGAATATTAGAACTGGAAGGGACCTTGAGAGATCGAGTCCAGTCACCTGCCCTCATGGCAGGACCAAGCACCATCTAGATAGATCATCCCTGATGTCTATCCAACCTGCTCTTAAGTATCTCCAGTGATGGAGATTCCACAGCCTTCCTAGGCAATTTACTCCAGTGTTTAACCACCCTGACAGAAAGTTTTTCCTAATGTCCAACCTAAACCTCCCTTACTGCAATTTAAGCCCATTGCTTCTTGTCATGTCCTCAGAGGCCAAGGAGAACAGTTTTTCTCCCTTTTCCTTGTAACATCCTTTTAGATTCTTGAAAATCACTACCATGTCCCCTCTTAGTCTTCTCTTTTCTAAACTAAACAAGCCCAATTCCTTCAGCCTTGCCTCATAGCTTATGTTTTCTAGGCCTTGAATAATTTTTGTTGCTCTTCTCTGGACCTTCTCCAGTTTTCCCACATTTTTCTTGAAATGTGCCCAGAACTGGACACACTAATCCAAGTGAGGCCTAATCAGTGCAGAGTAGAGCAGAATGACTTCTTGTTTCTTGCTGTCAACACTCCGGTTAGTGCATCCCAGAATCACGTTTGCTTTTTTTGTGACCGTGTCACACTGTTGATTCATATAGTCAGCTTGTGGTCCACTGTGATTCCTAGATCCCTTTCTGCCGTACTCCTTCCTAGACAGTCACTTCCCATTTAGGGTTGCGAGGTGTCCGGTATTCACGGGTCCTGTCCAGTAAAAAAATTCAGAGAATACCAGACACCTAAAACATTTGCAAAAGCGTCGAGGAGTCCTGTGGCACCTTATAGACTAACCGAAGCGTTGGAGCATAAGCTTTCGTGGGCAAAGACCCGCCGTCAGATGCATGCATCTGGCCAGTGGTCTTTGCAACTTATGCTCCAATGCTCGTTAGTCTATAAGGTGCCACAGGACTCCTCGCCGCTTTTGCAGATTCAGACTAACACGGCTACCTCTCTGATACTAAAACATTTGGTATTTTCGGAATTTTTCCCTGGCCAGAAGGTGAAAATGCTGGGTAGCTGGCAACCCTATAAACATTCAGTGCCCGGCCTGCCCCGAGCCCCCCTCTGGTCCCCAACACCCCCCCAATCCCCCGACCCCAGCCCCCATGCTTACCTGGTTCCCCAAGGCTGCCAGCACAAAATGGCTGCTGGCCAAAAGACCTAGGGGAAGCAATGCTTCCCCTGCGTCTTAGTGCTCAACCGCTCCCCTGTTCCTATCCCTGCACTTAAAGGGGACATGCTGTTTAATGCTCAACAACTTTAGTCTCCACCCCGCCCCCCCTTTTTTTTTCCTCCAACAGAATTTTTTCCGTGTGTGTGTGTGTTTTTTTTGTTTTGTTTTGGCAGGGGGGGATGTTCAGTATTTTTGTTTCAACCATCTGGCAACCCTATTCCCATTGTGTGAAATGTGTGTGTGAAATGGATTGTTCCTTCCTAAGTAGAGTGCTTTGCATTTGTCCTTATTAAACTTCATCCTACTTACCTCAGACCGTTTCTCCAGATCACTTTGAATTTTGACCCTATCCTCCAAAGCAGTGGCAACCTCTCCCAGGTTGGCATCGTCTGCAAACTTAAGTGTACTCTCTATCCCATCTAAATTATTGATGAAGATACTGAACAGAACCGGTGAAAACAGACCGTGCAGAACCCCGCTTGTTATGCCCTTTCAGCAGGATTGTGAACTGTTAATATTTGAGCCAGACCAGACTTAAAAAAATTTAGTTAAACAAGTCATCTTACTAGGCATATCCTAAACCTTGTATTTGTCCTTATGTAATGTTCGTATACATTCAGACTCAATTGGCTTATTGTCTTTCAGAAGAAGTAAGTATCTGTAATCTCTCCTACACACTCATGCCATTGAATTAAGCATTTGCTGACTACAGCATTCTGTAGCTAGGCTTAAGGCCTTGGTTACAGCCAAAGCTTTTGCCTGGATATGTGACAAGTTTCTAACAAAATTAAGTCCCCCTAGTCCATACTGTTGTAACTGTATTGCCAGTGGGTTCCTCGAACCAGTTATTTTGAAAGAATAGTTGGGCTCATTGTCAGATTGAAAGCCCACTGTTGCTACTTTTGGTCCAAGATGGTTGTGTATGTGCAAGAAAAATAAAAGCAATACAGTACATACCCTGAAGATGCATTTTGAATTGCACAGATTTTTAGCTAAACTCTGTGTGGAAAAAGTACAGAATTAGTTAAAATATAGAAATTAGACCACAGAGTTTCCAGGCCTACTTGAGCAGTTAAAGTAGCACCATATAATGTGACCAAATATATCTTCTCAGAAAACTCAGTCACTTGGCATTAGGGCTGTGTGTGTATCCCATGTAGCTCCCTTTTAAGTAAGTGTGTGCGTGTGCGCATTTTTAAATCCACCATGCAGCTGGTCAGAGTTCCACTGTGGACTGGCTTTCCTGGCAGAAGGCATGCAGAATGCTAAGGACGCTAACCTTGATTTCCTAACTGTCTTTTTTCCTTCAGATATTGGCACTATAATGAGAGTTGTGGAGTTATCACCACTGAAAGGGTCGGTTTCATGGACTGGGAAACCAGTTTCTTACTACCTGCATACTATTGATCGTACCATAGTGAGTACAAATTTAGGCTGGCGAATCTTTTGTTTTTCCCTTTGAGATGCTGTGCTGGTCTTACACGCTTGAATTCTTGGTGTTTTTCATTTATCTTCCTCTTGCATCTAGGGATGTACGTTATAGCTTTTGGGGTAGGGACAATTTATTCACATAGCTTAGTCTCTTAGCATGCATACATATATCCAAATTCTAGTTCACCATTGTTATTGTTAGGTTTTGATGCCTTCAGTTAAGCAGGTTTCTGAAAGATTGCAATTCTGTGTAGCTCTGTGGTTATCTGTATGTAAATAAACCAGTAAAATACACTTGCATATGAAGAAATCTAAATTCCTAGAATCATAATTCATTGACTCGGTTGGTGCTTTTCCTACACAATAGCTATTTTATTCTGAGTAAAGACTGTACAGAAGGAATTTAAAAATTCTCAGTGTGCTGTATATAATAAATGTGTGAAAGATCTCATGCTAAGGCATTGGGATACTTCATAGTTCTCAGTCTGAATTAAATAGAGTTGCTCTAGCATCTTAAATGTGTCTGTGCATTCACCTTTATAGTTTGCTTCATAAATAAAGTCCATAGAAATCTAACTCTTGTTTTGTGGAAAAACGCATTACCTTTATGATCTGAATTCTGTAACATGCTTGCAGTCTTGTTTTGTAAATCTGTTCTTGTTTGCTTATGTTGTAGATGTGCCTGTTGGAAATGAGGCAAATGCTTTATTTTAGTGCAGTATTAGAGAAGAGTAGTTGCCTATTGAAAATAACCTTCTGGTGACTAGAGATACATAGCACAAAGCTTTATAATAAGGATGTGCTGTGTTGAAGATGATAAACCATGTTGAGGCTTGGACTGTGTCCCTCTACACCACATGTTTGCTTCTTCCCAGAAAGAATGAAATGGAAATAAATAGCTTCTTGATGTAGCTTATCAGCGGGAAAAATTGTCAGAACATCTGCAATTTTGTTCTCCTGTTAGGAATCAGTGTGTTATGCATCAGTGTGTTCTGTTATGTATAATGACTTACTGTTCCCTTTTCAGCTTGAAAACTATTTTTCTAGTCTCAAAAATCCAAAACTCAGGGTAAGTTATGTTTAATTTTTTAATAATGTATTTATAGTAATGAAATACCCAGTATGATCACTTTAATCGATAGCTTTATAAAAAAATAAGAATCAGATGGGGATATGTGTTTCAAGCTCATCAAGATAAAGTATCTGCCGACAGTTAATCACATTGGAATGAAGTCACTCACAGATGCTTTGACAATGCATCCAAATTAATAACTCTTAAAGTTATCAGGGAAGCTAGAGTCCTTGCAGTGTTCCACTTGCATTGTATTTAAAGGATTATTAAATGCTAATAACACTCACAGACCAGATGTTAAGAATATAACGATGGTTTAGTTTGCTGAGTCTTGTCAGTGAGTTTGAAGAAGGGACGTCTCAGCTGCTATTTTGGGACATATTCACTTGGAAATGAAACTTATGTCCTTGATCACAGTGTGTGTATCCCATGTAGCTCCCATTTTACTGCAGTGCATGGAATTTAAAACCCAGAGGTTTTTGAGACCTCGTGTCTCATTGAATTGGGCATATTAAATAGTGCTGAAAGATGATGAGTTAGATGTAAATCACAAATGGCCTATGGGTCTAGACTTTTCTTGTACCAATCCAAAACACTTCTTGCATTTTTGGAGTCTTCTAGTGTTAAGCTTTAGGGCTTTGTCATTGTTCTCCAATCCTGACCTTTAATGGCATTTGAGATTGGGGTTAATAGTAGCTGTTAAGTTTGTGAGTTTTGGATGGTTGATTTCACATTTGTGTGTGGCCGGGGGGAGGGAGGGAGATTTTTGCCACTGAGCATGGAGAAAACCCACCAAACACCTTCAAATTATTTGTGAACTAATCACAAACTGTTTTTAGCAGTTTCCTCTCCTGCCTCCTAACCATGGAAGCACTGAATTATTACAAAAGAGATTGAGTTTGCTATAATCCAACCGGATTGACTTTTAATTAGTTTTACTTAGTTCAAGGTAGTTTAGTTGGTAGAATTATCAACACATGAAACCTCACCTGGAAAGTACAAGGAAGAGTGTTTCGTGGAGTTTTATGTCCCTAGTGGCTAGGCAGGAATCAAGCTTTTATGTCCCTAGTGGCTAGGCAGGAATCAAGCTTTTTCAGCTACTTTTCATCTTGATTATCTTGTCTACAGACTTGGCTAGGATTTAATTAGGCTGTCTTTCAAAGAGTTGACTCATGACTTGATATGACAGGGCCCTCAAAGATGCTACAGTGATGCAACAACACATGAAATGTTGGCTATAACTAAGGCCACTGATAGAGGCTTTTGTTAGAAGTACAAAGACCTAACTCCATGAAGGTGGCAAATGTGTGGTCCTCTCTCTTTTGCTTGTGACTGCTTATATGCATGGAGTCTGCTTAGGAGACTACCATGGAATAGTATAGCTCATAAAACTAATTCAAGTTATCTTCCTTTTCCCACCTGCTATTGTGTGGAACAGAATAAGCCATTGTCGTCTTGCCTACTAAAAAAAAGTATTCCTTACTGTCATTCCTTACTATACAATGACTAGTCAGAATGATTATTCTTGAAACTAGCTTGGCAAGATTGGAGTCTGTACTTCAAAAGGGAAAATAATATTGCTATCTTTTGGGCTTATTTGTGGATGGGTTTTTTTAATGCCTTATTTTAAATTGTCTTTAGGAGGAACAAGAGGCAGCTAGACGTCGCCAGCAAAGAGAAAACAAGAGCAACACAACTACTCCAACGAAGGTGCAAGATAACAAGGTCCACGCCCTCTTGAATATTCACACAGAATCATGTTCTCTTTATTATTCAAGCAGAAGCTTGAGATTTGCACCAACAATAGAAGCTTGATTACACAGGGCGTGACCTGAAAATCTGTTCCTAAAGAGCTCCACACATGGATACAGTGTTCTGCAGCAAGTCACTTGATTCCAGAATAATCAGTGTGCTGAGAGCGCTCTTCTGGAATAGTTTATTCTAATAGTTTATTAATAATTTATTTGGTCTGGTTCACTGTATTGACAGGCTTTACATATTTGAGGGCCACACCATGTTTTAATAGTTTGGTATGTGGAGAACATGCTTTCCCAGCCTTATTTTTGCAGGCTACTGCCCTTCCCATTCCCAATTGCTTAATATCCCTGTGGCACAAGTAGTAATTGTTCATGTGGAAAAGTAGGAGGAGGAAAGTTTTGAATGTGACTTTAGCTTTGATTTTAATGTAGTTTAATAGCTTGAAAAAAAGATTCCCTGTGAGCAGCCAGTTGTGTGGATCAGTGTCGGAAACCTTGCTCTGTGATAGATGGATCCGGGGAGAGTTAGAGTACTGGGTGCTAGGAACAATTCTAACCCCTGATCTAACCACAATCTATTTGTAGCTTTATGTGCCTCGGTTTCCCTTCTATAAAATGGGGTTGATACTTATCTTAAAAGAGTGTTGTAAAGATTAACTAATATTCTGCAAAGGTAAAATACTAAATGTTAAAAAGCTTTATCTCTAATATTTCTTTAGGATTCTGGTGCTGAAGAAGAAAAAGTTGGGACAAATGCCATTAAAAAGACATCTCCTTCCAAAGCACGCAAGAAAAAGCTGAGTAAGAAAGGAAGGAAAATGGCAGGGCGGAAGCGAGGACGTCCCAAGAAAATGAACACTGCAAATCCAGAGCGCAAGACCAAGAAGAACCAAACTGCACTGGAGCTTCTGCATGCTCAAACTGTGTCACAGACATCCTCATCCTCTCCTCAGGGTAAGCTGAGGAAATTGGCAGTCCTTAGCAGACGAGCCTTTTCCATAGTTAGTCTCAGTTACTGTCCAGGAAAGTTTTCATCTTAAGAGGGACTGCTCAGAGCTCTTTATTTGGAGGCCACAGATTTCCAAATCTTCTTTCTTGTCAGTTTCACGTACATCCCATCCCTTTTTTTCTTATTGCACTGTCATTGTATCACCAGCTTTCCAGCTGGGATGATTGACACTCAGACAGCTGGCTGTTAATGTTAATCCAGACATCACCAGAAGGCAGGGGATTGGGGGGGGGGAAAGACAGTGGAACAGCATGGTTGGCAAAATTTGCCTTTGCAGATGTGTTGGTTACAAATCCTGAGTGTATTTCAAAAGCTGATCTGTTGTGTGACAGGCACTTAGCCAAGTTACTGGGTTCTGTGTTGTAAAAAAAGGCAAAAGGCTTCTTCATTTGCTGTGTTTCATTATTTTAAATGCAGTCTTCATAACTTTCTCCTCTAGATGCATACAAGTCACCTCATAGTCCATATTACCAACTACCTCCTAAAGTGCAACGGCATTCGCCTAACCAACTGTTAGTGACTCCTACCCCTCCTGCACTACAGAAGCTGCTAGGTAAGTTCCCCTCCTCATGCATAGAGAATGAAAGGAGTAAATAATGGGCTGATCAAAGTTTGCTGTCTTGGTCCTGGTTGTGATGTACCATGTTGCTGAGAGGCAATGAAACATGAAAATGTTAATTTTTGGGGGGAAAGGCGGTAATTTTAATACAAAACAATGATGTGCAAAATACTGGCATTTGGAACGGTCAGTAATGGGATATGGAGTATTTCACCTGAGGTCCCCTACAGTCAGTGCTCAGGCAGCTGTTTGGCCTTTGTGAAACTGGTTGGGGTGGGGTGGGGGTCCTCATTTTTTCCCCCCCTAGTATCCCTTTTGTTGGCAATTCCAGCAGGGACTGAATGTGCCATGGTGAGACCGCTTTGCTCTTAGGCAGGAGTGGGCAAAAGGGCCTCTGTGGGCCAGATCCAGCCTGCCAAGTGAGTTGATCTGGCTCGTGGAGGCCCTGTTGCTCCCCCGCGCCTTGGCCAATTAGGGCTTGGAGGCAGGGGGAAGTGTGCAAAATCTCCTCCTGCCCTGCCCCCACCCTGCAAGGAGTGTGTGGTGCTTAGAAGCACTATGCACTCATTGCAGGGCGGGAGCGGGGTGGGAGGAGACTTCACGTGCTCCCCCACCCCAGGCCAATCAGGGTTTGGGGTTGGGGGAGCGCATAAAGTCTCCTTCTGCCCTGCAAGGGGCTCAGCACTTAGTCAACTACCAGCTGCTGCTCAGCTGGCGGCTGACAAAGCATGGTGCTCCCTTTCAGGGCGGGGGCAGGGAGCGAGAAATTTCACATGGTCCTCCTCCCCATGCCCTGATTGATCTGGGGACAGCAAGCAAAGTCTCCCACCACCACCAGGGGCACGGGCACCTAGAGGGAACCGCCAGCTGTTCAGAACAGCGTGGGAGGGGGAAGGGGGAGGAAGACTTTGTGTACTCTCCTACCCCAGACCAATTAGGGCCTGTGGGTGGGGAAGCATGGAAGTTTTCTGGCCCCGCCCCTTTCAGGGTGGCCCAGAGCCACTTCAAACATTTCTGAAGTGGCCCTGGTCAAAAATTATTGCCCACCCCTGCTGCTACATGTCACACTTCAGAATACGGATGATGTCCATTGGGGCATGGGCAGTGGTGGCAGATTCCTGCTATATTGTATCTTGTGGATAAATGAGATTCAGTCTCTTGTCTTTTTAAACAAGGTATCTCACCAGCACTAAAATACAAGTGAATAAGTGTTTTAAAAAATGTGGACCGTGTTGGCATCTGTTTCCAGTGAAGATGCTAACCCTATAATAACTAAGGAGCTATTGTTCCTACAGTGAGTCTTGGTCTCGCATGCTTACCACTGCAGAAGAAAAGGGAGCACCTGCCAGCTCTCCTCCAGCCTCTGTCATTGCCAATGTGTCTGTTCTTCTGCACGTTAAAGTTGAAGCCTTGGTCTACATATGTTGCATTTGGCTGGGTTTCAGTTGTCATGTGGCACAAGAGAAAAGGAGCCTGGGGTCAACAGGAAGCCATATTACTGTCCTAGAAAGACACCAACTAACTTAATGAATAAGGAACTTGAGGGCAAGAGTGGACAGAATTCTGTTTTCCCAGAACCAGAAAACTAAGTAGAAAAATGAAATCAGATGCTTCCAGAGTTCGAGGGCAGTGAGGCTATGTGGGTGAGGGAGCCTGTTCCAGATACAAAAGATGGCATGCAGAAAAAACCTAAAGTTCCTTCTAGGCGAGACCTGTGGGGAGCAGTAAAGTGAGTTGAAATGGCAAAGTATAGGAAACAACAAGGACTGAGATCTGTTAAGACACAAAGCCTTGGAGGTCAGTGAAGAGATCAGGAGTGTACTGTCACCATGGCAGGGGTTTGTAACAAAGATGACTTCAGCAGTGGCTTGATGGATAGACTTGAGGAGGTGCATTGTGGTTAGGGAGATTACAGTTAACCAAGGCAAGGCAACCCCAGAGCATGGCTGAAGGTTGGTGGAGAGGAAGAGAGAAGTAGAGGTTTAGCTATGAAGGAGAGGGAGTAGAATGACCCTCGGCTGTGAGACTGGAAGGATGTTGGAGCACTGTGAGTGCACTCCTATCCTGATAATGGGTTGCCTGTTTTATTGGTTATGCTTTCATTACAGTCCATTAAGAAACTCGTTTTTCAACACGCACATCATTAGAGTCCATCAGCTTCCTGCCTGCTTCCTGAAAATGTGCTCTTAGAAATGTTATAATGAGGGAGCTAATCTATGTGGTTAATGGATGACGCACAGACCAGCTAAGACTCTTAAGTAACATGCTATTGGAGAAAGTTGTTAGTTTGCTTAAAACATTCTTTTTCTTGCAAAGGAAAACACGTTACTGGAATAACCGTTCATAGGGCAAAAGATGGTGCAAATTTAAAATAAAATAATTGATGGTGTATTGATGCAAAAAAAGCAGTAGTGAGCAACGGTAGTCCAAAATACAAGTCTTAAATTTATTTTTCTCCCCTTGCATCCAATGAAGTTGTCATCCATGCATTTGTGTTACAGACTCTTTTAAGATCCAGTACATGCAGTTCATGGCGTACATGAAAACTCCTCAGTACAAAGCAAACCTGCAACAGTTACTGGAGCAGGAAAAGGTAAGGTGGTTTTTAATTTTTCTTGACAATTTCTAGCTATAGGTGTACAGCCTCCATACCCCTTTCCATAGATATTTGAGAAAATGACTCAGACCCAGAATTTCAGATCTGTGTTTATCTAATTCCATATAGCCCCTGGCCAGAGTTAAAGGCCCTGCTTAGTGGGGAGAGAGCCTTTTTGGTAGGGCTGTCAAGCAGTTAAAAACATTAATGTGATTAATGATGATGCTGTTAATAGAATACCATTTACTTAAATATTTTTGGATGTTTTCTATATTTTCAAATATATTGATTTCAGTTAAAACACAGAATACCAAGTGCACAGTGCTCACTTTATGTAGTATTTTTCAGTTCACCTAATATAAGTACTGTAGTGCAGTCGTGTCAACTTTCATGATAAACATACAAATGTAGAACTATGTCCAAAAAATAACTGTATTAAAAAATAAAACAATGTAAAACTTCAGAGTCTGAGTTCATTCAGTCCTACTTCTTGTTCCGCTCATTGGTAAGACAGACAAGTTTGGTTATAATTTGCAGAGGATAATGCTTTCCGCTTCCTGTTTAGTGTCACCTGAAAATGAGAACAGGTGTTCAAATTACACTGCTGTAAGTATCTTCTGATGCCAGCTATGTACCAGATGTGTGGAAGGTTTTATGTCCCTTCATGCTTCAAGCACCATTCCATAGGATGTGTCCATGCTGATGATGGGTTTTGCTTGATAATACAAAGCAGAACAGACCGATGCATGTTCATTTTCATCATCTGTGTCAGATGGCACCAGCAGAAAGTTGATTTTCTTTTTTGGTTTGGGTTATGTAGTTTCCACATTGGAGTGTAGCTCTTTTAAGACTTCTGAAAGTATGTGCCTACCTTATCCCTCTCAGGATTTTTGCACTGCACATCAGATATGTCTAGAAATCCCACATTGGTCCCATCTTTGCATTTTGTCAGGTCTGCTGTGAAAGTGTTCTTAAAACACACATGTTCTGGGTCATCATCTAAGACTGCTATAACATGAAATATATGGCAGGTAAAACAGAACAGGAGACCGAGTTCTCCATGGAGTTCAGTCATAAGTTAATGCATTAGTTTTTTGTAAAGAGCATCATCAACATGGAACCATGTCCTCTGGAATGATGATTGAAGCTTGAAAGGGCATATGAATATTTAGCACAACTGGCCTGTAAATACCTTGCAATACCAGCTACACAAGTGAATGCCTAGTCACATGAATGCCTAGTCTCACTTTCTGGACATTGTAAACAGGAAGCATTTTCCCCCCAAAATTGTAACTTTTTCTTGTTCAGCCAGTCACTAAAAGAAACAAGTTTGAAGTGGGACTGAGTGGACTTGTAGGTTCTAAAAATTTACATTCTTTTGGTTTAACTTAACAAAAAAATTCTACACTTGTATGTTATGCAATAAAGAGATTGCAGTACAGTACTTGTATTAGAGAAATTGAAAAATATGATTTATTTTATAGTGTGAAGATTTGTAATTACTGAGCATTGCATGCTATATTAGAAAATGTAGAAGAATGTTAAATATTTACTTTCAATTGATATTGTTAACAGTGCAGTTAATCATGATTAATTTTGAGTTCATCATGTGAGTTAACTGCAGTTAAGTGACAGTCCAACTTTTTTGGGTAAGGCACAGAACTGAGTCCTGTGTTCTATTCTCAGCTGTGCCACTAATTTACTGTGTGACCTTGGTCAAGTTGCTTTGCCTCACTGCTCCTGTTTCCCCTGTAAAATGAGGATAATCACCTTTTTCACAGGATTGTCTGGATTTAATTGATTGCTAAATTCTTTTCCATTTAACACTGTTAAATATGGTTGGGCGATCTGTCTGGATATGGGACCACTTAGACAGGTGAAAATGATGGTTCTCCCAACACTAAACAATGATGGATAGATACTAGAAATTTGAACATTCAAGAGAAAGTAGTGTAACACTTTAAAGCACCACCACCATTTACCTGTCCGCTCTTTGCCTGATGAGCTTCAGGAGAGGACATGACCAAAAGTTATGTGGCATTTTACCCAGTTTGGAAAGGATTATCTCAGTCAGGTAACTGTGGCTCAAAGTCCTATTCTGAGCTCATAGATGGGTCATATGGGATAATTCTGTTTGTGCTTAATGTAGCTAGAGAATATAAAATAGCCCTTATTCTGGTTTTCTGGATTAGTGTCCATTGAAAGCTCGTCTGTGTCAAAATACCGACTCTACAGTATGTGCAGAAACCAGGAATTGCAATGAACCGTAGACCATAACCCTCAAATCAATTTAAAATCAGGACGGTTTGTTCACTTTATAATAAATGGAAGAACTAAATAAAAAAGTAATGAAATAGCCAAGTGTCACACAGCAGATTGGATAAATAGTTGTAGGTGATGGGGCATGTTATAAATACCTAGTGAGATGTTGGTAAGATGCTTAAGAGCCTAATGGAAAGCATTATAATTGTAAAATTTATTATGCGTGAGTCTTCAGTTGAAGCTGAGCAAATAATAATTTGGTGTAGTAGCTGAACCAAAAAAAAAAAAATCCTTGTATGTTTTGAACCAAAACTGATTTTTCTTCTACCCCTCCCCCCTCCTGCAAAATGACAAACAGAAACATTTGCTTGGTTTGATTCAGACAAAACATGGAGTCGATTGGGTGCTTCTGAAACTTTTCACGTCTTTTGGCTAAAGCAGTTTGCCAAAATTGGACTGAATTTGCAAATAGTTCTGGGCCTGAAAAAATGTATTTTTGGGTAAAATTAATACTTGCTGATGACAAAAATTTTCTTTCAGTCTTACCTGCAGAATTTTCTGCTGCAGTAGAGGGATCTGACCAGCAGAGGGAGTACTATCCAAATACCTTTTCCTCCTTGCTTTTGCCTCAGCTAGGGAATTAATTAATGCCCTTGCAAATTATGGATTACTAGTATGTAGTAAGAATAATTATTCCTCCACACAACTCTGCCTACACAGTTAAATTTTAACTCTCAACACTTTGGGTCTGTTATTTCTAGGCCTTTGGCAGTCTAAGAAGAATGCTGCTGGATTATTCCTATGATGTGACTTTTATGAAATACACAATCCAGGGTAATAGCATCAAGTCACTAGACTTTCACAGACCTGATAGATTGTTCTCCATATGGGAAGGCTGGTGCTATGCTTTTGCTGGGAATAGCCAAATGCTGCTTGCTGCATTCACTGGGCCAGAAGCGCTTTGAACATCACTTCATCTCGTGGTCCTTTAAGAAATGGAGGACAAAAAATCCTTCTGTTCTCAAGCGTGGTGTCAGGAAAATGAGCAGCATAAAGTTAACTCTGCCCTCTTGCACAGTGATTTCAGACTGTACGGTGGTGGTTTCTGATACCTTTTGCTACCTTAAGGAAACCAACACGTGAAACACTATTTGTAAGTCATAAGAACATTATGTTCTTATGACAGTCACTAGTTAAAAATTGTGAAACCTGAATGCAATCTGTTCTGGCTAAATAACTGGTTCTGTTGTTCATACTGGTTACAATACTGCTTCTGCCTTTGTGACTTACTACAAAAAATAAATGAAGCTGCACAGCAAGATACTGTGAAATGCACAAATGTGCCCTTAGATGGAGCTACTGTGCTGGCTTAACTCTAAATGAAATGCAGGGTATCCATAGCAGAAATGATTTCACAGCCTCCCCTAAGCAGTGGGTTTAGTGCCATGGTGATTGTGCCATTCTCCTTTCCCAAAACCCTCGGAGTAGGTGACAGAGGGGGTTTTGATTGTGGATGAATTTAATACTCTGTATTTTCCCCTAATGTGCAGAACACTGCTCTTTATCCAGATGCTCTCGAGTGCAACACCCTTTCTTTTTCCCTTCTTCAGCCCTTGGCAGTGAATACTTTGTCTCTGCAGAAAATCCACCTAGAGTTGGGATATAAATGGGAAAGAATCATAGATTTGTGCTCCTTTTCCCCTGCCCACTCCTGGTTTTCATATACATTTGAAATTCTTTGCTCAGTTCTACTCCTGTCTTTTCTGAGTATAGTGAGTGAGAGAGACTGGGAAAGAAAGGTAAGATTGTAAGGGTTCCTTGTGGTAGTCGGGTGAATGTAATGTCCATGAATTGTCCTAGAAGTCAAAAGAAGTGGCATGAATTCTATATGAAAAATTGAGAGAGGCTCCGGGAGGAAGTGACTTAACATAGTCCTAATTTTCCCTGACATACTTTCATTTACTGAAATTCTTTGAAGCATGTTCTGTGAGGCATCTGTGTTTTATTCCCAGCTCAGCCACAGACTTAGTGTGTGTCCTTGGTGAGTTATTTAATCTCCTTGTGTTTCAGTTTCTCATGATTAAACTGTGGTTGGTGCTTCCCTATCAAGTGTGCTGGGAAGAGAAGCCCGAGCTACTGAGAGATTATCCTGATGAATGTTACAGAAAAGTCTGTAAATGAATATCTATGTACTACTTAAAAAATATTGTTTCACCCACTGTGTTAAACTCTAGTGCAAACAGAACTGCAGAATCTATGCAGCAGTCTAGTTCATTTTCTCTTCTAGTGCAGGATCATTCTTAATTGTGCAGTACAGTTTTTAATATTTCAGGTGATGGGACTTGCCGTGTTGATCTTGGAAGACCATGCCACCAATAGATCTTACTGTTACGATAGGGTTCTTATGTCTGTGTAGGCATCTATATAGCTGAAATGCTAATTTCTGAAATCGAACGTCACACCTATATTAAAGGGGACGTATGATGTAAACTTTGCTGTTCCTTTTTTTTTAAACTTTTTCAGGAAAAGAATGCTCAGTTACTGGGGACAGCACAACAGTTATTCACCCACTGCCAGGCACAGAAAGAGGAAATCAAACGGCTTTTTCAACAGAAACTTGATGAGGTATGGGTTAGCCTGATGCAAATGGACTGACAGTGAATGTTTGCAGAGAAATATCCATGCTAGGAAGTAATAATCCAGTGTAATTGAAGTGTTTCTCTGCCTTTGACTCTTGGCTCTTACCTGCTGGTGGCTGGACAGCAGAGTGTATTTCCTTCTCTTGTCCTGTCCATCACTGTGGCTTAAGTGGTAGCTTAACAGTCCCACCACTAGGCCTTGATCCCAGGAGGTGTGTTAGTCCTGGGTTGAATTCCATTCGGTAACAAGAGCCCCCAGAAAACACTTATTTTCCCTAGTTGAGCAGACCTGCCAAGTCTGCCTAATCATTCTCCAAAATCTTCACATGTGCACATTGGTGATCTGCAGATTTAGTGTTGGTGTTATCACTGTACCATTTTATTTGTGGATTTAAGACCCCATGCACCAGCCACTTCTGCTTATGAAGTGGGAGAACAGAACACACTTGGAATCGAACCAGGGATTTCATTCATCTGTACCACAAACCTCAACAAGCTGCTGTGCTGTTCTGAGAAATAACAATGGTGGGATGAATCAGTTACTGCCCATCTGGACAAGTATCAGAGGGGTAGCCGTGTTAGTCTGCATCTGCAAAAGCAACAAAGAGTCCTGTAGCACCTTATAGACTAACAGATTTATTGGAGCATAAGCTTTCGTGGGACAAGATCCACTTTGTCAGATGCATGTAGTGGAAATTTCCAGAGGCAGGTATAAATATGCAGGCAAGAATCAGGCTAGAGATAATGAGGTTAATTCAGTCAGGGAGGAGGAGGCCCACTTCTAGCAGCTGATCTGGAGGTGTGAACACCAAGAGAGGAGACACGGTTTTAGTAATTAGCTAGCCATTCATAGTCTTTGTTTAATCCTGAGCTGATGGTGTCAAATTTGCAGATGAACTGCAGCTCAGCAGTTTCTCTCTGAAGTCTGGTCCTGAAAGGTAGCCATCCTGCAGCAAAAAAAATTAAATGTTTAATCAGCTAATCGACTAATGAATGGAATTTCCATCAGCTTTTAAGGTGGCTCCACCAGCTCCTGCTCCCTCCCCCCTTGCTGCCTCTCTCTGATAGAGACAGCAAGGGGGCAGTCGGGGGCAGGAAGAGCGACTAGTCACTTGGTCATATGATCCAACTAGGGGGTCAGTCCCTGGGTTGTATTCCCAGCTTTGCTAGTGACTTGTTTGTGACTGCACAAGGCATCTCACCTTTCTGCCTCAGCTCCCATCCGTAATGTGGGAATGATGCTGGTGATAAATTGCCGCTCAGAAACATTAGGGAGTTTTTAACAAGGACTGTGAAAGTGGGGTGAGTTCTTGAATGATGGGCAACATAGAACTGTGAAATACTATCACTGTGTGTGTGTCGAGTGTCTGGAATTGGAATACTGAGTCACACTTGAATCTAACCCTTTCTCATCCTGTAGTTGGGAGTTAAGGCTCTGACGTACAATGACCTGATTCAGGCTCAGAAGGAGATTTCTGCTCACAATCAGCAGCTGAAGGAACAGACGAAGCAGCTGGAGAAAGATAACAGTGAACTCAGGAATCAGAGCTTGCAGCTGGTGCGTACTGTGCTTCCATCTGACTAGCAATGTGTGAGCCAAATGATGGCCGTTATATATAGATGGCAGGTCTTGAACTGCTGTTTTCTTTTTGTATCTTAATGAGAACAAAAATGGAACGGAAATCTTAGTTCCTCTAGAGCCTAAAAGAATGCTATACATGCAGAGAATGCTGTGTTGGTGACGGGAAGATCTGATGTGTCCAGTTCTTGTGCTCACTGTTTGGTTCCTACGCTGCCTGTGGCTTTCCTCTAGCCCTAAACTTTTTGGCTTCAGAGAACAGTTGCCAGTTGCATTCTTTTCTTTCTCTTAATTCTGAATCAAATGCATTTCAAAAGAAGGAATCTTGATCCAAAGGGTGGGGTGGGTGTGCCATTCTCATGGAAGTCTTCATTTAAATCCAGAAATCTTCTGATGTGATTTGATTTGGGTGCCCCCAACTTTATCCACGGTACATGGCTGGGCAGACATACTCTGCACATACGGAATAGCAGTTCGCAGTTGGGGTCATAGAACACGGTGGCCAGGAAGTTTGCCCGGGGCTCACTTGCTGTCGCTATCATTTTATATCTCTACCACTCTCAGCTGCTCACGCAGTTAATGTTGGGATGGGAGAAGCTGTATGCAGAAGCATCTAGGGATGTAGAGTAACATATCTTACAGAGCCTATAAGACCCACTTCCAGCTGCATAAATTGGGATTGGAAACCAATTTTTCTGGGGTTTAGTTTTCAATATGACAGAAGTTGCCTTCCAAATTTCAGTGGGGAGGAGGGTGGGATTCTGCCCTGCCCCATTAATCATTTGGAATTTTGAAATATGTTGCTGACCAAGCCTTCAATACTCTTGCAGCTTAAAGCACGATGCGAAGAACTGAAGCTGGATTGGTCAACGCTGTCCCTGGAGAGCTTACTGAAGGAAAAGCAGGCACTGAAAAATCAGATTTCCGAGAAACAAAAGCACTGTTTGGAATTGCAGGTAGAACCAGGAGCAAATTTAGTGCCACCCGCTCCAAGTTGTATTCAGCTTGTTTTCCAGTTAGGGCACATCATGATGATGATGATGGTTTTTGCATAATATGATATTGGAACACAAATCTGGCTGCTGCTATGGTAGCGTAATGGCAAAATGATTAGCAGGGGTTAATACAACTAGGAAGATCAAAGCTTCAGAGAACCTTTCAGGTGTATAAAGGGCAAGTAATGGAAATTTGCTTGGCTTCCAGTATTGCTCTGAGCTTTTGAACCTGAGCATTGGTTTATCAGCTGTTCTCTGCTTCCTTAAAATGCATTGTCTGGTGAAAAGAAAGGTCCAACTGGTTTTATTCTGTTTAGTTCTGTTGCACCCATATTGTATCTCCTGTGTATTTCATGTCACACTTCTCTTCCCATAGAAATATCTTGCCAAGAAGACCTTTCTTTTCACCTGGGGTTGGTTCTCTTGGCTTCTCATAGGAAGTTGTAACCCAGTCCAAATGTTGTACCTTGGTTGTACCTTTTTTTTTGTATGGGGTGTCTTTCTCCCCCCATCTTCCTATAGTGTTAAATTGGGCTGTATTTTGATTTAAATCTGACTTTTTACGCTCTTTATTGGAAATTGTCTGACATGCGCGAGATGTTCACTACTTTTGTGTGAACATTTCTTTTTTCTACCTCTCTTTTGTTTCACAAATCCAGAGCGTGTATTGAAATTTTGTTTTTTAAATCCTAGATTATTTGCTTTGAGTTATCATCCAAAAAAGGAACACTTTTTCTGAGAAGCATCTGGAAGGGAAAACTTCAAAATGTGGTATAATTTGTAGGTCTAGTCTTTAATCCTTGTCCTCCTCTTCATTTAAAGATCAGCATTGTGGAGCTTGAGAAAAGTCAAAGGCAGCAGGAGCTCATGCAGCTGAAATCGTATATGCCGCCCGATGAATCTCTGTCGGTACAACTACGCAATAAAAATCGTTTAGGCCGTGAGACTGAGGCTGATCACGGCAGATTCCAACTTGAGCTTGAGTGCTCTAAATTTCCTATGCCTCACATCAATGGCATGAGCCCTGAACTGTCCATGAATGGCCATGCTACTCCCTATGAAATCCATAATGCTCTTAGCAGGCCCTCTTCTAAGCAGAATACCCCTCAATACATGACCTCTCACCTGGACCAAGAAATAATCCCTTGCACCCCAAACCACAGCAGCAGACAGAAGGTGGACAAGACAGCAAGCTTGTCCTTACCTGATTACACCAGGTTTTCCCCAGCTAAGATAGCCCTAAGGAGACACTTGAATCAGGACCATGCAGTCAATGGAAAAGCAACAACTAATGAGATGCATCAGAGGTGAGAGTGGTCAGTTCCTGTGTTGGGAAATGAGGTGTGGTAATGCTTGTCGTGTTGCTGGTAGTATCTACAGACAGTAGAAGTAGAATCTCCGTTTAGATTCTAGTGTGGTAAAGCTTCGTGGCATAGCCCTTAACTATAAGCTAGTATATTCAACAAGGGCAGTTGATCAGGTAAGCAAGGCAGTAATGCCTTGAGTTTGAAACAGGAATTCCTTTTTGGAAAAGAGCAATAGAAAGCAAAAGCTGACTCTGTGCATCTTTGTTCCAGAGCTGACCATGTAAAAGAGAATGGCCTTACATATCCAAGCCCTGGAATTTCAAATGGCATAAAGCTGAGTCCTCAGGAAACTCGGCCCTCTTCCCCAGCGGCCTTACCGATTGCAGGAGAGAAGGTAAGGGACAGGCTGGCTGCTCTACACAGAGCTGGCAACAGAAATGATGCTTCTCATGGAGCCAAACCATAAAAGCGCTAAGCTAGAGGTTGTGAATTTCGCTCCTTACTAGTAGCCATAGGAAAGGTCAATTGAGCATGGGGTGTGATATGGAATGGAAGATGTCCAAGATGTCAAAAGAAGGAACTGGAGAATGGAGAGACTCTGGTCACGACCTAGGTTGGCAGTGACCAAAAGCTGAAATGCTACCTGATGCTGTCTCAGTGAACTCAATAAAGTGAGTAGGTGGTGTACTCGAGTTCTGAGTGAGCATTTGTCTACATGACCAGTCCCCCCTCCCATCACTTGGGCATTGGTCCCATGGAGAGGCTGAGGAGAGAATGTACCACAGTGTGTGAACTGTCCTCTCCCATGTAGCAGCACCCATTCTGGAGTCAAGTTGATGCACACCACCTGGTGGTAGTGCTAGGAAATTTGTCATGCTGCTGCCTGCTCTGTATCTGTTCCGTGGACAAAGTTTCTGTCTACAGTTCTGTTCGACAAGCACCTTTCTTTCTCACAAGTGCAGGCTTACATTTCTCATGTAGGCACGTTTTAAGGAATAAGAGGCTGTGACGCCCCAAATAGCTGCAGAGATGTGGGGAAACAAGCTTTCGAAAAATCTCCCCACCCCCAGCTCTGTCCTGCCCTTTGAGGCCCACATTCGAGCCTCTGGCCCAAGGTGATCTGCTTCAGATTCCTTTGGACACTGGCACTCGTCTGTGGTTGAGGGTGGGTTGTCACTGGCTGAATTGAGAGGCTGTCTTTGTAATGCATCCAACCTTCCCAGACACCCACTTCTTGGACGTAACATGCAGCCTGATGGGAACAAATAAAGCAGGATAGTGTATGGGGGAAATGTACACTGTGTACTTTATATCAAGATGTGTGCTAAGATATCGTATGGTTTGGTCGTGGTTGGGGAAACTTTTACTAGTGAGTAACAAGCCCCCATTTGAAACAGGCTGCTTGTGTGTTTGCAGGTTTTGCGAGAGAGGACTTCTGCAAGTAATGGAGAAACTATCACCAGCCTACCTATCAGTATTCCTCTCAGCACGGTGCAGCCCAATAAACTCCCTGTTAGTATCCCTCTGGCCAGCGTAGTCCTACCTAGCCGTGTTGAGAAGGTGGTGAGTAAGGGATTGTCAACACTTTCCATCCCTAACTGAAAACCAAACTGGGCAATAATCGCATACGGTGCACCAGAGTCCTGGCCAGGATGTTGAGCTAGATTACTTACCATTGATGCTTTTGGAGTGACTGCTGATGCTGGCTCTACCTTGACCTTGGACCTAGTGTGTGTTAGGTCAGCATGTGCCCTGGATGGGGGGGGGAGAGGATGTCCCTGTCCCAAACAGCTTATGTTCTGAATTTGTGGCATGCTGGAGAGGCAGACATAACCTAATGGGTAGGGCATGGGCCTGTGAGTTAAGAATCCCCAAGTGCTCATTTCAGCTCAGCTGCGACTTCCTAGGTTGCGTTTGTGCGGTGCTGTGAAATGGGCACACGCCAAGCACGAGCTGTTGCAGTGGGGTTGACTTTTCAGGTTTTACACCTGGAAGTGTTTTGGGACCCGTATTTATTTTCTGTGCTGGGGTGTATTCCCAGGGGGAAGAGCATGAAAAGGACAGTGAAGGAGGGCGGATCAGATGAGCAAGAAGCATTTACTCCCTTCCTGTGGGGAACATGGGTTTGGAATCTGCCTGGATGGTAGTGTGGCGGGGCTGGAGGGGCAAAAGGAGGGTTAATGGCTCCCTTCTCAGCCCACTGAACCATCTCACGCTGGCTGGATGCTTTCCAGATTGTGACCCCGTCGTGGTGTTTGAGTCCCCTCCAGCAGTTCACCAGTACATCTTTGTGCAGCAGCATGCAATTGGGCATACACTTCCCCCCAAAGCCCATATTCCCACAGATCCACAGGCAGCTGCAGTTGGAGGGCATTGTAGTTGGTCTCCCCTTGTTCCCTCTCCCAGCGAAAGGCCTTGCAGTTGTTGGAGAACTCGGTCATCTTCATTCCAGGCAGAGACTTCTCTTAACGTGGAAGAAAGTGGTACCGAGTTACACAGCTGCCCTGGGGAATTAGGGCCTTCTTTGGCACACACCCTTGGCTGATTACTGGTTTGGCAGAGGGAGCACTTGATTCTGAAGTCTGTGAGCGCCTACAGCATGTGCATCTTTCTGTGCGCACTTGTGTGCGTACATGTAGTGGGGCAGCGCAGGGTAGCTCTATGGAAGTCAGCGGGCCTGTGCTGACTTACAGCTGGTGGGAGTGTGGCTCTGGCTAGGGTTCCTGATGGTTTATTCCTTAGGGAGGCATCTTGAGAACAGAAATACTTCGAATAGCACCATGCCTTCAGTCTGAGTGCACATCTCACTGTGTGTGAACTGAGGGTACGCTACAGCCCTTTGCTCCTTTCCCGTCTGCACTGTAGCTGTGGATTGAAGGACCTGAGTTGAAGGCAGAGGGAGCCCTCTTTGATGTGTTTATATAGCACTGCCACAATGGAATCCTGATCCGTGACTGGGACTCCTGGATGCTAAGTCAATGTAGATAATATTAAAAGTCGCTGATGAGATCGAACTGTGTCTCGTAACGGGGCTAGCCCTTGCATAGGCCAAACTCTGACCTAGTGGTGGCAATGTGCTTAGGCTATGTCTAGGCAGTCCCTATTAAAGATAATGTAGCTGCGGTGGGTTGGTCCCCTATTCCAAACAAATCTGTGCCTTGCTTATAGCTGCAGACGTAGATGAGACCAAAGGGTACATCGTTTTACGTGTTTTTGAGTTCCCCCTTTCTTCCTCCAAGGAGAGGAATCGCTTTCAATCCCTTTCCTCTCTTTGGGGTGTCAGCAAAGGTTTATCCTGGGAACTCTACTGCCACCTGTGTAAAAGAAACACTTCCTTATGCTCTTAGTTGTGACATGGTATGTGAACCCAACAGTTCTAGAAACAAACTACAGCCCAGTAGCAGGAAGTCACCAAGGCTCTTGGGATTACTTGAGAACTCTGTTTGTGCACCAGTACATTGCTGGCTACCTGTGGTCAGACAGTTGGTGATGATTATTCCAGGTACCAGATTTTTTTGGTGGGAAAGAGAAATATTCCCTGTGCATGGACAGTGGCAGCTTGAGGAGACACTCACATGAGGCTACTGGGATCCCATTGTCCAGTTCACGGTCTGGTTCTCGTGCTAGTGCAGACAGTGTGGTCTGCTGAGAGCCCATGTCTGTGTGTGCAGTGGTGCATTATAGTGACATGCCCTCCCTGCGGGCCACATCAAACGAGAGGTAACAAGTTGCCAGTGCAGCCCTTGGTTTGGTGATGTTTGGGCAGCCTGGAATTAAACTGTAATTTTCTGAAAATATACAAAATCCAGAAGGTTTAGGCAATCCAGAGCAATCGAAAGCCACAAACCCACTAATGCCTGTGAGTTCTTTTCAATGAACAGCTATTGAATAAACTCTCTGGATTGAAATGCCTGTGTGTTTTTTTCGCTTCCTCCAGAGAAGCACACCTAGTCCAGTTCATCAGAATCGAGACTCGTCGTCAACACTTGAAAAACAGTTTGGTGCTAGTTCTCATAATGGTGTGAGCAATGCTGCTGGAAACAAGCCACTGGCTTTGGCTACCTCAGGTAATGAACTTCCCCTCTGAGGAACCTCCCTTTATTACGTGTGTTTGAGCATTTGGGCACTGGGAGTCTACGGCCCCTGGTGTTTCAGAGCTGGATGTATGGTGCAGTTTTGTATCAAGAGGCTCAATGTTTCTGGGTTAAGGAGGAGAACCTAGATTGGGGATGAAATCAGGCTGAAAAAGCATGAAGGGAAGGGTGATTAAGTGGCAGAAACGTGTGTGGCAGTTCTGACAAAAGACTCTCAAACCAAGATGGGCAGTTGGTTCTTGTAGATCAGCGTTTCTCAACCTTTTTTTTTTTGTATAAAGTACCCCTTTTTCAAATAAAAAAAGTACCCCCCCTTTAAAAAAATTATAAGTACCCCTAGTACCTATAGTTTTCAGACACAGTTTTTTTTTCTACCATTGCAACACATTTGTTTAAACAACATAATCGTAGCCGGGCAGGCGATGAAATTTTTGGGTGTAAAAAGTACAAAAATAGTAAAGTGCTGTAAAACTTAAAACAAAAATTCAGTTTTCTCCAAATGTCAGTTGTGTTGATGCCCCCCCAGACTTCTCTCGAGTACCTCTGAGGGTACTCGTACCACTGGTTGAGAAACACTATTGTAGATCAGTCTTGAACTCCTAGCCTGGGAAGTCCCCCTTAGGCTCTCTTCTAGCATCTGTATAGATTGAATTTACCTTCCTGCCACCACATGCCTGTTTGGGGCCCCGCTTAGCCTCCTGGTTCTTCTAGCTGCAGCTGCCGTGTGGAACACTGGCAGAACATTGCGTCCAGTTCTTTCTCTCATCAGCACAAATGAAGGGTGGAACAAAGGATCTCCCCAGCCTTGGGGACATCCTACCTCCTGCTGCACCGCTGTTGCATCCTGTTGCTCCCCAGCAGTTGGTGCACTGTGCCAGGGTTACCTTGGGAGTAAGAGAAATGAGCCGGGCCTTTTTCTGTAGTCTGGAAAGGCAGCTGTTGACTTCCTGACTACCATTCTCAACACTAGGAGCGTCGCCAGGGGCAGGAGCCGTTTCCCCAAAAGCACCCAGAGACCTTTTATTCAGGCTTCTTAGACCAGTGAGTGCCTTGCAGCGTAGCCTGCAGGAAGCTCTCTTCCACAGCTGTAGCCTCATCAGACTTGCACGGTCATTGTTCCTCTGGGCTCCCCACCCTCAGGGCCTTTGAGGGGATGAACGTTTTTTCAGCAGAGCAGGGCTGAAGGCGGCTCCTTCTGAAGCCACTAGTCACTCCTTGCTTAGCCAAAAGGGTACTGCAGGGTAACACCGGGTTCCTGCGTCCCAACTATTCCAAGACAGAAGGCCCAAACTATAATCTAATTCCATGCATGATGCATCACTGCTGATACTAATGAGCTTAATTACTCCCCTTTTCCTCAGCTCTCACATTGGTTCCTTCCCTCCCCTGACTTACTGAAAATCCACCACAGTTTTCTCCCTCTTCCTTTTGGTTTGAGGTGGGGGTGGCAGGGAGGAGGGGGCTAGGGTTGCAGGTGATCAAGTCTGTTTGAAAGGAACCTGGCCCACTCTTGCTGTGTGGCACAGAGGTTTGTGGGTTCTAATCCAAGGTGAACTATTTTTCCTGAGAAGGCACTTGAGGAATGACAGAAAATGGGCTAAAAGCAGGACACTTGCATGTTATGTAAGAAGGTCCCCATAATCCGTAAAAGGGAGCAGAGTGAACTGACACATGTAAGTTAGTTCACCAACCCATGCAACGGTGTTCTTGGCTTCACTGTGTGCAGGGCAGCCTTGCAGAGCTCAGCGCAGTTACTGCTGTTGCCGGGGTTGCCAATTACTTAATGCAGAGAGGAATAGTTGTACACAGACATATCCCAGAAATGTAATCTTGCTCGCACTGGAGAGGACGCACCTTTGCTTCTCTTGAACGATACATTCCCTTTCAACAGGTTTTTCATATTCTTCTGGCTCCATGGCAGTTAATGGAACTCTTTCAAACAGCCCAGCCCACCTTAACCATGGTGTTGATCAGGCAGCTGTGGACGACTCTGGGAGTTTGTTTAGCTCCGTGGGGTCTCGGAGCTCCACTCCACAACACCCTTCTCTGCTAATGCTGCAGTCACGGAATTCCGGGCAGAACTCCCCAGCTCACCAGCACTCAGCAAGCCCTAAGTTAAACGGTGCCCCCCAGAGCATGGTAGGGGCACTGCAGTACGGGGATGCGCAGAAGATGTTTGCCGAAGGAACAAAGGGAGATTTTCAGCCTGATGCCGCTTTTTCAGATCCGGAGAACGAGGCCAAGAGAAGAATCATCTTCACGATTTCTCCTAGTACAGGAAGTGTGAAACAGTCTCCTTCTAACAAGCACAGCCCCCTGGCTGCAAGCATTCGGATGGACTGTGGCCAAGCACACATGCAGGATGGGAAGAAACGTGGTCGAAGGAAGAGGTCCTCCAATGGCAATCTGAATCTGAATTCTGGGGTGTCCCCTAAACGCAAATCCTTACCAACCGTGGCTGGGCTCTTTACACAGCCCTCAGGGTCACCACTCAATATTAACTCCATGGTAAGGAAAAGAATGATGGCAGTTATAATTAAGTAGAGCAGAGGGGAAGGGCTGTCACCGTCCCATGGCCCAGCAGGGCCTTGCCCTGGCACTGCCCACTGCTGCTGGGAGGATGCTACTTACACTGCCCCCACCCGCAGCAGTCTTGGGAGCTGCCCAGGCCATACTTGAGGTGCAGGCAGCTCACAGAGTGCCTTCCTCCTCCTCCCGGGGGCAAACCCCATGCAGAGATGCAAATGGCCCCTGTAGCCAGCCACTTTGAGTGGCATGCTGGAGCGCGGCAGGCAGAGAGCCTGCCTGAGGGTTTTGCTGGCTGGGAGACACCTAGGGTAAGTGCCTCCTGGTTAGAGCCTGCACATGGCACCCCACTTATGTCTACACCCTGACTCTTGGCCTCAGGTCATCCCTGAAACTTGTGCACCTGGTCACAACTCCCTCCCAGATCCTACTCCCCTCCCCCAGGCCCGAATCCCCTCCTGGACCCTGCACTCCTGCCCCAGGTCACAACCCCTTCCTTTACCCAAACTCCCTCTTACACCCCACAGCCCCTCCTGTATCCCCGTCCCCTTCCCTGGGCTTTCTTCTTCACCCAGCCTCCAGCCCCACACTCTACACTTCCTCCATTAATATCAAAGAAGAGCGCAGCCCTTGACCACTTACCAAATTGTTGGAGTGCCCCCCATCAAAAGTTATTGCCCACCCCTGAAGTAGAGGTATATGTTTGGCATATCAGTACTGTGCGGTGTTACAATTTTGGTGTAATTCTGACTCTCCAAGTGCCCATGAAACATAATATATTTGCTTATAGTGAAATCTAAATTTTACTGCCTAAATAAATTCATTAAGTGACTTGAGTGCTTATGTCCCATTGACTTTAACAACTGGTACTCAGTAAGCATTATAAAACACACAGCAGATGTTCCTAATGAGGATCAGTAGCTTGCATTCATCATGGCATCTGAAATTGATATTTGAGGTGAAATGTTCTAGCCCTCTCTTCCCCATGCATTTAACTGTCTACTTCTGTTATCTTCAAGATCAAGTACTCAGTCCCGATAGCTCCGAAAGGAGCCAAGCATAGTCTGGGATTTTAGGTTTGTGACACTGAAGCACAGCATTGACTATTGGTGTTAAAGCACTAAGCTAGTCTTAAAGCTGAGTGTGTGAGTGACTCTTGTCTTAGGAAGTTCTTTCCTAAAAGAATATTTTCATCTGTAATGTTTTTTTTTTCTCCCTATCCCAGGTCAATAACATTAATCAGCCTTTAGAAATAACAGCCATTTCTTCCCCTGAAAACTCCCTGAAGAACTCTCCTGTTCCCTACCAGGACAATGACCAGCCTCCAGTGTTGAAAAAAGAGAAGCCCCTGAGTCAGACCAACGGCGTTCATTACTCGCCGCTGACTTCGGATGAGGAGCAGGGATCGGAAGATGAGCACAATAGCAGCAGGTGAATGTAGTTCCATAGATGTCAGGTTAGCAGCTTTATCTGATCTGAAGCTACAGGTCTCTAGGTTGGTCTGTTCGTTCTCCTAAGTATAAAGAGATCTCTCATAGAATCATAGAGCTGGAAGAGACCTCAGAAGGTCATCAAGTCTCATTAACCTGTGTGTATGTTCCTAGCTTGGTTTTCAATGTTTGCCATGGGTAGCTTTCTTGGAGAGAATCAGCATAAAATTTGCAGGAATGCTCACTTCAGCATCCTGACCAAATCGCACCTTTTGGGTAACTTTTGGCTAAGAAAATTCTCACTTCCATTTCAATTTGATACAGAGTTCTTCACTTCCTATTTCAGACTTCTGTGTCATGTTGCTCTAGGTGGTTAGACACCTGCCACATTCTTCCCCATTTGTGGGCGCTCTGCATGTATGTGAAGCCCTTTCAGAGTAAAGGTGCTGGAAATCTGCCCGAGGAAGGAAAAAAGCAATGAAAAGTTCCATAAATACGTATTCTTGGTATGTAGGTAAAATTCCATCACAGCCTCTGTTGAGTCTCTTATGTTTGTCTGATTGTGTAAGCTGGTAGTTGAAGTGAGGTGTGATTTGGAGGTATGAGACACAAATCAGACTCCTGACACTGGCATTCTATTCTGGGAGGGTCGAGCGCCAGCATTCTAAGCTGGTATTGTACATTGTAACGCTAGTTGTGCAGACACAGAAACATAAAACCCAAAAGGTACGTCCCGGAGTAACTCAGTAACAGCAAGACTTCAAGAAGCACTGTGGAGTAACCTTTTTCTTTTCTTGCTAGAATTGAAAGGAAAATTGCTACAATATCATTGGAGAGCAAATCTCCACCGAAGACTATTGAAAATGGTGAGTTTGGCTAATGTTAACCCTCCCTTTAAATGTACTGTGCTGCCCTCTGGTTTTTAGGGTGTCAGTTGGTAAGCAGGCTTTCTGGGGGAGCACATGCCTTTCAGAGCAGAGGCGTGCTAATCCCAAGCCTGAAGGAGATTGCCTTCATCACACAACTAGCTTTTCAGGCCATCTCTTTGTAGTTGGTTGCTTCAAAAGCCCCTTTAAATTTATGTGCAAAGGTTGTAGTCCTGACTCTTGGCACCTGGATAAAATTATGGGTAGAATAAAGCATGTTAGAGGGTTTCACTCTTTTTTCCTAGACAAGGGTGCCTGACCCACTTTTGGCTTAGGCATGTGGCTGATGAAAGAGTGGATTACAGTAACCTAATCAGTCCTTTGAGATGCATTTATCTCGGGTCGCAGAGGGATTGATAGCTTCTGCATTGTCCTTGTGAGTTGGGAAAGCAAAATCAGCTGTTAAAATGAGTAAATTGTTGGACAGATTTTGCTTACTGAAGATTAAATGAATTGTTCATTGATGCATGCAATCCTTCTTCCAAATTAGGTGGCAGTTTAGCTGGGAGGAGACAAGCACAAACCAGTGAGAACATCAATAGCAGTAAATGGAAGTCTACCTTTTCGCCAATTTCAGACATCAACCTGACCAAAACGACAGATAGCCCATTGCAGGCTGTTTCATCTCTGAGCCAGAATTCCCTGTTTGCCTTTAGGCCATCCTCTGAAGATGGCATGGCCATTGATGCCAAAATTGCAGCACATACAAGGAAAAACATCACTATGTCCTCTGGGACAGATGGACTCAGCTCTAATACAAACTCCACTAATGGAGCCATGTACAATGGTGGGCTGACCGCAGACCTTGGTTTACACAGCTTTACTGACGGTGCTTCTCTTCCTCATAAGAATTCAGATGTGTCGGCCCTCAACTCCTCTCTGGGTTTTCAGTCTCAGCGGAGCAAAGATGTGGGGATTCTGGAGACAAATCCCTTTTTGAACAAGAGGCAGCTTGAAGGCCTAGTCAGCATGAAAGGAGAAGACTTAAACCGGCCAGGGGTCAAAAGTAAAGAGATCAGCGAACTAACCATTCGTCCAGGAGCTTCTGACAAAAGTTCCTTGCAGCACAATGGCAAGGCCAGCAAAGGACGGGACCGAGATGTGGAGTTTAAAAATGGCCACAACCTTTTCATTTCTGCTGCTACTGTATCTTCTGGTGGCCTTCTCAATGGCAAAAGCCTTTCCACTGGTGTCTCACCTGCAGGCAACCCAGCACCTGCTGTTCAGACGCACCACCCTTTCTTAAACACCTTGACCACTGGATCGCAGTTCCCCCTGGGCCCCATGGCTTTGCAGGCAAACCTCAACTCGGTCACCAACTCCTCAGTATTGCAGTCCTTATTTAATTCAATGCCAGCTGCTGCCAGTCTGGTCCACGTCTCATCAGCTACAACCAGACTGACTAACTCTCATGCTATGGGGAGCTTCTCTCCCGGGGTTACAGGTGGAACAGTTGGAGGTAGGCAGAACTTTCTTTCTCTGGTGTAAGGGCAGGGCTAGAGTCAGCGTTTCTTTCCCTTTCATTGCCGCAGGAGCTGGAGCAGCTCTGCCTTGGACTGACGGTCCTGCATCGCTCAGGGCTGATGGAATTAATCCAGCGCAGTGGACAGAACAACCAGCTTTCTGTCTGCTAGATGAGCGTAGAACTAACCAGTAAGGGAAACGGGCGTTTGCCTACAGGTTCTGATTTCATAACCGGCGATGGCGTCCATGGTCACGAGGCTGGAACCAGCTTAGGTCTCCCTGCAGGTCTAAAGGTTTAATGTGCCATGCAGCCCTCCATGAACAATGAAGGAAATACGACGTCTCAGCCTCGGGGAAGGTTGAGACTAGGACATAAGATTCTTTCCCCCTTTCATGTTTGTGCTGAATATCCGTATCGTTTTGAGATCAGATGCTGATGGGATTTGTGTAGCATTCTGCTAGTTCTTGAACTGACCCTGATGAGAAGAATGTTTCTGTGCCAAGAATAGCAAACGCCATGTGCTCCTCTAGCATTCTGTGCTTCTGTTCTCTCAATTAGTGGCAGCAGGTAGGAAAGAATCTTCTGCTGACCCCATAGCATTGGCAGGTTCAGAGAGGTCCTGCCCATAATCATTCATGCACCATGTCGGGAAATCCTAACTCTCACCTCTTAGCGTTTATAGATTGCTGGAGAGACACACCCTCCCCCGGCAGCCTTGTAAGTGGGTAAGCAGGAGGGAACAGCAGTAATTTGAGTCTTCAGCTAAAGAGCTCTAGTGACTCAGAGGGTTGCCTGCGTGGCCTAGAACCCAAAGCTCTGCTTTTTCCTGGGTCGGGCCACTGCTCCCCATGGCACTTGCAGACTGGCAATAGGAAGGTAAGTGACTCTCGTACCCCCTGGCCTGCACCATTATCTCTCATTGCTTGCTGCTATTTCATGCTGCATATTTTGTATGGGGCTGTAACTGCTATAATTTTGCTTTTTTTTTTTTTTTTTGGCTTTTTGTTTTGTTTCTCTTGTCGCTTGTGACTGTACAAAGCCCATCTGTTGAAGCTGAGTTTTTTTCTCCTGTTTGCAGGTATTTTTAACCATGCGGTGCCTTCTGCCTCCTCTTCTCATCAGTTTGGAGCCAGTTTCAGCAGCAGTGCTGTTTCTAGCAGCACAATGCTAAGCTTAAACCCTCTGCAGGCTGTTGCCAGCACCTCCTCCTTCCAGTCCCCCTCCTCTAGCTTAGTGACATCCAGTGAGAACAGAGCCGCGCAACACTTAAACAGAGCGCCGATGCAGTCTGTTTTTCATACCCCTCCTCCACCCCCTCCTAATGTTTCATTGCCGCCTCCTCCTCCATTACTTGCTTCTAACTCCGAGCCTGTGCTTCTGCAGAACTTGCCATCCATCCCAGCTAACGATGCTTTTTTACCATCCTCTTCTGCTGCTTCTGTCCAATCTGCTAATGCTTCCTTGTCTATTAAGCTAGCTTCTCTTCAGCACAAAACTTCCCGTCCCTCCTTTACTGTCCATCACCCTCCTCTGCCCCGTTTGGCGTTGGCACAGACCGCGCCCGTGATCCCGCAGTCCAACGCAACTGGCACGTCTGCTATGTGGGTTACACTTGGCATGCAGTCTCCTTATGCTTCGCACCTTTCTGGGGTTAAGCCACGATAAAGAGCTTGCTTAGCTAACGGTTCTTATTTTGTAAGGTAAGGCTAGAGAAAACAGGAGGTTTGTACAAGATACTGAATGACCTTCCTTTCCTTTTCAGCCGTCAGCTTGGAGCTGACTTTGGAAGGGGGGTAGGAACAGATTCTTCGGCCTAATACAATGTAGGTAATCACAAGGCAGAAGGGGGGGGCACTAAAGCGCCTCAGTTTTGGGAGTCAGGATTTCTCGACACGCTGAGTGCTCACCAGTCTAACACTTCCCTCCTCTGATATCCAGGAGCGCTGTGTTCAGGCCTGGGGAGCAGCAGTTGCCAATTTATGTAAGATGAGGCCATGTTTCCTGCAGTATCACTACTTGAAAAAATGTGCTGCTTTGAGAGCCTGAGAAAAATTAGGAAGAGGAGCTGGTTGTTCATATTTTCCAAGCACCTGTCTTGATATGCAGCCCTGCGGGGGTTTGCTGGCTAATCTGCGTTTTGCTGGGTTACTCCCTCACACCACATGGTGTGCTCCTGCTCAGGTTGGCATGTCATGCCACTGCATGCTGCTGCTGCTTTGACATTCGGTGGCAGTGTGGTATTGTCTGTGTGGCAGCATACCACATTTGCCCGTCATGGACTACAGCTGCTTTCTCCTTGCAAACAACTGAGTCAGGATGATCTGGTAGTGGGTTGCAGATAATGTGACCCTAAGCAGAGTGCTGTGGGAACTGGAGTTACAAAAGCAGCCTGGTGACTCCCATCTCTGCCTGATAGTGGCAACCTGATCGAATCATTCTCTGTAGCCTGTGATGATGATTTTTATTAGATGAGAGTAGGGAAGGAAGTCTCCGTTATCTGCTCCCAGTAGCTCTAGTGGCCTTCCCTGGTAGGTATAGCACTAACCGATTGCATCAGCCACCATGCTGTTACTGGCCTTGGCAGTCTGGGGCTTGCTAGATGGATTACACTAGGTTAGTGAGTGACTACCCTGTGCTAAATTCCTGCCCAGGCAAAGTAAGGAATGAGGCTATGGAAGAGGAGTGCCTCTGGGTGTGCATTTTAGCAAAGCACTTGTCAAAGCATCTCTCAGAGCACCTGCAGAATAATCTGCACTGCCAGAAAGTCTCTAATTGTGGAAGCCTTTGGGTTTATAAAGCACTTGGATGGCCTAATGTAAGCCAATATTAGGCAGCTCCTGCAAGTCTCTGGTGCTGCTGTTACCCTTTGGGACAGACATACCTTCACTAGCACGTAACCCCCTTTGCCTTTGGAGGCATTTGACTAAAGTATGGTACACACCCAGGTTCTCATCAAACACTTTGCACGCAGTTAGTGTGTTCACCGGCAAATTGTTCTCCATATGTGATCCCAGCCTCGTAACACTCAGATGTAGGTAAGTTGCTTCCAGATTTCAGCTTCCAGATTTGCTTCAGCTGAAAAGCTGAAGCAGAGAGATCTAGTAACTTGCCTAGAGCTTAAAAACCGAGTGGTCCTGGAGCACATTAGAGACTAACGAAGTATATAGATAGTATCATGAGCTTTCATGGGCACAACCCGCTTCTTGAGACCAGAGGAACAAGCGGCACCGAGGGGCACAGAAACCCCAAAATATAAAGCAGAAAAAGAGGGAGGAGGAGGGGAAAACCCCTGTCAGTTACAGTGTCCGTGCTAAATGAGGCTTCAGCTTCAGTTGGTTTCTGAGTAAGATGTAAATATTCGTTTGTGGAACAGGGTGGTGGCTGGAAGAGAGGGGAGCCATGGATGGAATTTTGAATTTGGAGAGGAAGGGTGTGACTAGAATGGGAGGGATTTTTTTTTTGTTGTTTTTTCATTAGAAAACGCCAGTTTGTCAAAATTGAAACTCTTTTCCAAAAGGCCTCGGTTAGACAAAGCTGTCATCTTGCAGGTGCTTCAGATTGTGGGGAAAAGACCCACTCCAAAAACCTGTCAGCTAGAAGAGCACTCACCTGTTATGTGGGAGAAGTAGGTTCAGACAGGTTTGACCTGTCTCCACATCCCACATAACTGTCTGGTAGGACCATGGAGTGCAGGGTCTTTCTCAGGTGTGTGGGGTTTTTTTGGGAGGACTGGGGGAAGAGATTTCAAAAGGCCTTGGGTTTTTCCTGTGGCAGAACAAAATGCAAGAGCAGAACCCCAATACATGGCATAGAACAGAACTTGTATTCAGGCCCACTAAGGTGTGACTACGGTTTAAGGTTTTTTGGGGTCCTTTGTTTCTATCTGCATGAGGTGGGTGTGGGCACTGTGAAAATTATTATATTATTCTATATTATTATTGCGGCACCAGTAAACCACACTTACCATTGGGACTCCTTGGTGCACTCTACAGAATTCGTTAGGCAGTTCCTGCCCCAAAGAGCTCCCAATTGGAATGACAGGACATTTAGGGAAGGGCACAGGCAGCACCAAGAGGAGTAGCTTGTCTCCTTCATAAACACAGAAGCTCGATGTAAAGCAAAAGTCTAGAACCTATGGCACATACTGGCTTTGACACATCGAGGCGTCTACGTCAGCAGATGGTGGAGACTTCAACACAGACAGATATCGAATGTCTCAGTTCACAGGGTACTTGAACATAGTCCTGATCCTAAGCCAATGGAAATGCCCCAGTTGACTTTCAGTGGGCTTGGAATCAGGCCCCATATGCCTGATTTAAACACATGAATAATCCCCTTATCTTCAGTAGGCTACTGGTGTTTGCTGTGCTGAACTGGAGCCTGAATCTAGGAGCGAGGGATCAGATGGCGTCACTGCACAGCCCAAGAAGGGCTGGGGTGCGACAGAAGAGGCTGTTGGGTCTCGGTCTCTGATTTTGACCGATAGCAACACGTGGATTGTTCTCCTTTCTGTCCCTTTTGCTCCTGGATAACAGAAGGGCTAAGAACTTGGTAGCGTGTGACGTTTCTGGCACACACTTGATTTGATACATCTAATTTAGACTGGTGTCTTCCTCTCCTTGTCCTACAGGTAACTAGGATTTCTACCTCAACCCAATGTGACCTATGCAAGGACAACGTGGACCAACTTCACTCAGCTTCCACTGAAAGGTGCTCGCCTGGCCTGGCAGGGGTTTCTACTCTTACTACTGGACAAAGTAACAAACAAGTGACAGACCCACACAACAGAGAGAAGAATATTCTACTGTGAATCGGAGTTAAAAAGTAACTGCAAAGGAAAATGCTTAAAAAAGCTCCAGTTTGTATTGTTAATAGTTTAGATAAAGTATTTATCTTTTTTTAAAAATGGAAACAATTTTGACTTACTTTATTCCATCTAAAGTCATAAAAAACCACAACTCATTGAAATAATTCTCTGAATAATAAAGGACTGGCACACCAGCAGAGATGTAAAGAGCCTCCTCTCGGTGCTATTTCATCCGTCAGAACTGTGCCTCTCTAGTTCAAATCCTTGGTGCTGAATTTGAGGGTTGACCAATGCCAAACCCAGTTCTCAGAAAGGTCTGCTTTTATTTATTCAGCTCACTCTGTTCATATACCAAAGTCTGTTGGTTTACAGCATAGCAGGAGTACAGAAAATGGCAGTCTTGGGTTTGGGTGGCTGATTCTTTTATTTTTAACAGAGCTTATGGCTCAGTTATCAGGCCTTTGATGTTGTTTGTATCTAACGAGAATGCAATACTCCCGTCTGGAATGGCAGCTAGATCACCTGATCTGACCCATGCAAGCTCACATGGGTCAGACACATTGAACAGAAGATGTATAATTTGCTAGTCCTGTAGACTACTCCACTGGGCCCATTAAAGCCTTTAGTGGCGCTCAAGTCACTGTGAATTTCAGTAGATAGACTGTTAACTTGTTTTGGGATGTCATTGGCATATGAACAGGGTGCATAATCACTGGTGTTGGTCAGGCCCTTTTAACAATATTGGGAAGATTGAAAACTGAGCTTCTGTGCTGGGACAGATAACAGCAGATTGTGTGTTGTTTTTGTTGAAGTACAATGTATTTTGTTAGGTTTTGATACTTGATTCTGAAATGGCTCAGCCCTTGTACATTTTATTGACTTCTAAGTGCATTTGCTTTTGTATTTCTTTGCTTTGAATAGGTTTAAATGGTAGTTCACAAAAACACCACAGTCTAGCTTAACTTGCTGCCACACTATCAAACTGGTGCATTTTGAATTGTATTGTGACTTGGTTTTCTGTGTACAGAAAAGTGTCACTCTGAGCAGTGACCATATTTTATAGACATGATGAAAATTTATAAATTTCATAAACTTTATTCAGTTTATTTTTTAGGTTGTGTGATGCACCGTAAGCTTGTAAAAAGTTGTTTTTATTTATTTAAGTGCACAAAATGAGGAGGAGGATCCATTAGTTCATAATCATCAACCTGCAGCATAGACTGGACCAAGCACAATAAAGGAAACTACAGTAACAGAAGGGGAATCGTTACAGCAGCAGGACTAGATTCAGAGCACGCCGGTGCTCAACTGAACACCTGCTAGCCTTGGAACTTGGTATCCTACAGTCTGTTCCAGCTAGGTTGTTAGTCTCTGACTTCTAGCAAGCAGCCATTCGCTTTAGATGTGAGCTCTCCCTTACCAGCTACCTAGAGCCGTTCCCCCTTGTCACAAAGTGCTGGGCTTCATGAATCAACTGCCTAAATGGAGCAGGCCAAATACCTTTTCACGCTGTCCTGTGCTGTGCTGCTGGGCCTGGTTTGACAGGTGTCTGCGTACAGTGCTGGTTCTTGTGTCCCAAGGAGCTGATGGAAGTGTTCTTCTGCTTTCCTGATCTCCCCAGCTCCCCCTTTTCCCCACATGAGTGAACCTGTCCTGGAAAGGTGCAATATCCTGATGAACAGTTCTCACTATTTCAAATTAGCTGTTTCCCTTAGATCACATTGTGGGCAATGGCATAGACGTTAACCAGCTCGATTATGCTGTCAACTCCTAAGTGTGCAGGCCTTTCCCAGAGGTGACCCCTTGTAGGCAGAAGCTGTTCATGTAACTTGGCCTTATTCTTGAGCACCAAGGGGACTGATCCTTATCCCTGATCGCCAGGAATCTTTTAAATCATGCACGGGAGAGGGGAGGTTCCGCATCCAGATGGATTCCTAGCCCCATGGGGAGAACCTAAAGCAAGGAAAGTAATGCCCGGTGAGTGATAGCAGAGAAAGATCCAGTAGCTTCTAGTGGAAGCCATAGAGTCCTGCCCTGGAATCCAGGAGAGCATGTAACCCAGTTGTTGTTCAGCTGGAAACTGGGTAGCTTCAGCCTGATCCAGATCTTTGGGTGACTGGAAGATGTGTAGGGCCTTCTCACCAATCTCAGTCCCAATGAAAGGCAATAAAATGCAGGCTCAGGTCCTTGGAGGATATAAAAAAGGGTAGATAATGAAACTGAAGGGCTCTGCCTCCGTTACGCTGATGGACCCTCAGCAACAGCCCTGAGAGGGAGAAGAGCAGAATATGCACAGCATCACTTGAGTGGTCTGCTTTCACCAGACGACGATTCCCCCCGGCCATGTGCAAGGCCTGGGGCACTCCTAGCCACTACTACCAACAGCACTGCCGTTCTAAGGGGGTTGAGACATTCTTCTGAGGGCAGAAGGGTCTTGCAGGGATTCCTGAGCTTCTTTGCCTTTGTTAGCTTCCTCCCCCACAGCTTGACTGTTGCAGCCCTCTGTGTCCCGCGCATTCTAGTTGCGTGTGGATTTTGTATTCCCAATAATCCCAGCTGAGCTGGACCTTGGGGGAAGTGACTCAGGGCAGAGTAACGGGAGAGGCAAGACAATGGAACCTGTTGGTTCTCACCAAACGGGACATTTTGCTCTGTGCTGCCCCCTGAGAATTTCCACTTTTCCATGGAGAAATTGGGAAATAGATTCTTAACGTTTTGGGGACTCTCATGATACACTAGGGTCAGGTAAGAGACCTGGGTCTTCCTCTTACTCTTTCACTTACTCACTGTAATCTTGGGCAGGTTGGTTCAACATTTCCTCCATATGTTTCTCCATGTTCCTCATCTGTAAAATGGGAGGATCCCTGCCTTTCTTAAAGTGCTTTAAGCTCTCTGGATAAAAAGCTCCATGTAAGTGTGAAGTGTTATTAAAAAATATCTAATCTGTGTGGCTGGAAATGTTTCAGTGCTTGTGAACATAGCAAGAAAGCTCAGTGCCCGAAGTTTGAGACCTGTTCTCGGTAATGGGGTGGTGCTTAATATTGCTTAAGCCAAACCATGAAGTGTAGGAAAGGAATTCTTTGGGGTTTACGCTTTCCTGCACTCGGCCCAGCCAGTCTCCCACATTCCTTCTCATCCGCATTGCTGCTGGGCAGGGGACTCATAATGAAGCTAAAACACTTTGCCAGAAAAATGGAACTTCCAGAATGTTGTGTTGAACTAAGGCTGCGTGGTCCTTTCTGAACCAGCAAGGTGTTTGTGGCTGCAGTGACAGATAATTGCCCTCTTCCCTTGTTTGGTGGCTCTACTTGTCTGGTTTGCCTTTTCCAGCCCCTGGACACCCTCTTGGAGTGTTAAAGTTGGGAAGAGTTCCCAAGGCATGAAACCTACATACGATGTTCTGTGGATTAGTCATTCAGGAACAAGTTGGTTATACAGGGCAGTGGTGGTTGAGGAATTCAGAAAATAGGCAGCTTTGCCTTGTGGACATGACCTTGGAGTGGGACTGGAGGGCCTGGCTGTTACTGAAATCTCTCAAGTCTGTTTCTGCTTGTATTCCCTCATCACTAAACTGGAGATCTTGGCACTTGGCTGCTTCCTGGGGAAGGTTGTGAAATGCTAGATATTTCATCTCGTAGCGATGGGTTCTTGCAGTGTTTGGCAAACCCACCGGCAGCGAATTGGAAACAAGTGGACTTGTTTTTTAAATGTGCTGAGTCGTTTGCCTCTCAGAAGTGGAGTTGGTTAAGGGTTTGTATGGAGGGTCCCACGGACTTAGATGTGTGTGTTTAAAAAAAAAAAAAAAAAAAAAATGCTTCCCATGTGCGAACCCTGGAGAGGGAAGCCTCTTAAAGATCCGTTGAGGGTGCCTGATCTCCTTGAGAGAGGTGTTACGGAGCGACACTCTCCTGGTTTCCTCCCAGTTGGTTTATAATCAGGACCAGCAGCTCGGGAGCTAACACAGGACCTCTTGGCATTGCATGCGAATCAAGTTCCAACTGACGTCATCTAATGTGGTAGCCTGTGGGGACCTTAGTCACTGATCGGGACCCCTTGTGCTAGGCTCCTGCCCCCAAAGCACCAGCTGACTGAGCTGGCAGGTGCCAGTTGTTGATCCTTGTACTGTGGGGATAAATATCTGTTCGAACACCAGTTATCTAGCCATGCTGTTGATGACTGGGTTTGTGAGCCATCACAGTAGAGAAGCCAAGAATTTGACTGGGCCACATAGCCTGAATTCCCCTCTCGATTGGCTGTGGAAGGCAGGTGCGTTGCCTGGGGGAGAGGGAGATCTGGTCCAAAGACTGCTTTTGCTGCCACTCTGTTGTCCTTCCTGATCACTGCTTGCTTCTGAAGTGACTGTGCCTATTGCCAGCCTGGGGGTAAAGGAGAGCGGCCAATCTCCGGGACATGCCACCTTGTCACACTTTCCTACCCTGCAAGCATAGGGGCTTTCTTTTGAAACTGGCCCATTTTTTAAAATCTCAATACAAGGAGTGCAGAGCCTGTTCATTGAATCGTGTTTGCTGCGCAGCAGTGAGTGACTCTGAACTCATTAATTTGAGCATGGAGAAGGTCTGCTGGACCAGCAGCTTCCGGTCTTGTTCAAGGAGTGGAGAAAAGCGCATGCTGTGCACCCTGCATCCCAGGACTCCAGAGGTCGAGCAGTTGCTTCAAACTTGCTTGTCAGATGTGGCTGTTTTAGGCCTACAGGCTCTGCTACATCTTGGGCCATGCAGACCTTTAGCTGGGCGAAGCTTGCAGCTGCCCATGTGCATTATCCTGGTGATGGCTGGATTTTCTGAGGGGTGTTACTTGGATATTGCCATATGTGTTTAATCTCTTGGCTTTGAAAGTTTGTCTCTAAATCTAAGACAAAGTAATTTTGCTTATGGGGGAAATGGCATCTGATAAATAATGATCTAGTCTGATGTGCCTCAGAAGATTGGAGGTTTTTAAACACAGAATGGAGCTAGAAAATGCAGGGAGGCAGGGGAAAGAATGCAATCCACGATCAGTGTCCTCCCTCCAGCCCCTTTCTACTGGAACTAGCCTCCATTTTTGTCATTTTATCAGAGGGCCATGTGGCTGTGAAACTTTGCAACATGGAGACAAGTTTTAGTTCTATCTTGAATGTGTTGATCCTGTCAGATAAACCTAGCCCTCGGTAAAGACCCTTGTAGCGCAAACCTTTAATCCTTCTCCCACCTTCTCTTGCTGGAGAAATTGGCGAAGTAGCTCTAGTTAAGTAGGTAGAGGAGACACAGGCAACTGCCAGACTTTGACCCCTGCAGACCTGCTTGGATTGAGCAGTAACTAAATTGGGTCTCAGTGCTGTTTCCTCCCAGCTGTCTGCTGCTTTGCAAGGCAGGGAGCTGCATTAACCAGGCTCCCTCAGGGACAACCTGCAGGGCCTGTCTTATGCCACTGTGTCTGCTTAGGTTGTGCTAATGGGAGGGGGCATTTGTGGGAACAGTCGCTTCCAGTTGTTTTCTTAAGGTACGACGTGCGCTTCCCTTCGCTCGCTGTTCATTCGTGGAGCCCAGCGCTTTGTGACAGCTGGGCAAACTCAGGTCATTTCCAAAGGGGTTTGTAAGATCCATTCAGGGTCCAATCCCTCACCCTGGAGTCAGCTGGGCAAGTGGGAACATTGGCTTTAATGAGAGCAGGACGGCTCCCTGTGCTGTAGCTGGAGGGCTGGATGCTGTCACTTCACAAAGTGTGAGGGGTGATATCTGTTTCTTCCCAGCGGGCAGTAAAGGCTTTACCCCCAGGAAACTGCCAGTGTCTCATCACCTGTCTGGCTTATCGATGGAAAAATAGACACCCCGGGCCCCCCCCCAGGCTGCAAGCCTGCAGACCACCTTTCCCACCCTTGCTGTGTTGCTGGAATGGTGGAGGGAGATGTCAAGAGTGGGGGCTTGCTGCATACACCTATAAGCTGCTGTTTTAGGGACACATTTTTTCCCAGACTCCAGGCCTACAATAACCCCGCTCCCCCCCCGAAGATGGTGCTATTTTCTTCCCCAGGGACTATCAATACATTTGGCAGTTTTCTTCATGGACCTGGAAGTAGCCTTATTCATTAGAGTCCATCAGGAGTGCTAAATAACTTCTGTCACTGGTGCTGCTCACTGAAGAGCTGTAATTAGCTTTCTAACCCTGTCCTGGCTGTGAGGTCTCCTGCAGGAATGTATTGACCACACATAGGCAAGTTGGCTTTCTGTATTGAACACAAACCTCCTGCGTAGCAGAGCTTGGAGGCCCAGAAACTTGGAGACCCTTTTTCTTTAGAGGGAGTTCTCATTAGAACTCGTAGGTTGTTGCTGTTAATTCTGCTTCTCTTGTTTTGCCTGAGCCAAAAGCATTTAGAGCATTGGTAGCTCTGACCGATGATTGCTTTCTAGTAAGAAATGAAACCTTTACAGTGAACTGTAAAACATTAATCTATTAATCACAGTTTGGGGAGAAACTAGTAAGTGTTTTTGTGAACTATCTCTGCAGCACTGAGGAAAATCACAATAAATGGGGGGGTTTTTTTAAGCACAAATTTAGTCAGTGTAAAAGTATCCGATTATTTTTTGTTAATTCAAATTCCTTTCCCCCTGAACAGTTGCATATTTTTTTCATTCAGTTTTTCCACAAATGAGTTGGACTTTATTAAATTTTGTGCCATTTTATTTATCCTTTTTGCATTATAGCTATTTAGACTGAACATTGCAATACAAGATGTTGTTGTGGGCCTTCAGGGCATAAACCCAATACTAAACTGACTATCCTTCCGGTATATTTAGTGCTTGTGACTGTCTAAAAGTCTTTTTAGTTTTCATGCTTTGATGTCAATATTAAAGATAATCTAACTGCTTCCTAAAGGTTTGAAGATGCTAACGCTGATGTTTGACCCTGTGACTCTAAGGTACATCTGGTTGCTTTTCTGCTGCAGTGGAATTGTCCTTTGGAACAGTGATGTTTTTGGCGTTAAAAAGGTGAAGGCAAAATGGACTGATCCAGCCTGCTTGGCTCCACCCTCCTGCCCCCCAATATAAATTCTTGAAGTGGTCAGTTTTAAATTAAAAAAAACAATTCTTTAAGTCTCTGTTCTTTTTCAGAAAGTGTTTTAGGAGTGGGAGTCTGCCCTGGCTGGGTGGGACTGGACAGAGGAATGCAAATGAAGTTGCTGTTGCTCAGGAATTGATCAGTAAAACTTTTAACTACTAATAAATCCATTTTTTAATGGATTTAAAACAAAAAATACCCATTTTCTTGCTTAGAACATGTGATATGGGATGTTTCCTAGCAAATAGGAATTAGCTTATACATTTTAGCCTATACCGTAAATTGAATTATTTAAAAAAAATCAAACTTCCCCTAATTTATCTTCATTTGGTTTTTTTTTTTTTATACTGGTATGTTGCCCCATCATTCTTCCATAGAACTAGTGTGAATTCTTCTGGTGTGTATATATGTATGTAATAATATATATTATATATATATATATATATATATATTATATATATATATAAATAAATATAAAAAATATTTTCCACCCACCCTTCCAAAGTTCCACAATGCAAGAGTTAGTTTTATTCGCCCCCTCCCTCCCCCTTTATTTTCTTGTCTTTGATTTGTAATGGAAATAATGCTTTGAAGTTTTGTCTTTCTATTAAAATGTATGTATTTTAAATACCGTGTCCTGTGGTGGTGCATCAGTGCTTTGGCAGGCTGGTGGTTTTCTTTACTTTTCAAATGAAGATTGTATCCTGCCCAGCGTGAGTGCCAGGATCTCACTCAGCGCCATCCTGCAATACTCTCCGCTTGCAGGACTCCTGTCCTCTGTCACTTGAGCAACTGACTTGACTCGTCATGGCACAAAACTCACTTGAGGGGTCTGAAGGCTCAGAGCGCTGCGTGATCTCCAGAGCATCACAGAAAGCGAAGTAATTCGGTGACTTGTTTGCTCAATTTAGTTTTGCTTTCATTAGATTCCTGGGTTTAAACTCACCTGCCTAGAGCCTGTGATGGTTTAAAAAAACACCTACAAAATTGGTATCTTCCAGTACAGACACCAGCTGTCCTAGTGCAAAGCATCCCATGGTTCACTGGATAGGGATGGGCTGAAGGCTTATAAGAGAAACTTCAGATACTGACAGCAACACACTGAGCAGGTGTCCCCTTCTTTACACACTGGTTTTCTGAAGTCCTTCCTTTGCAAGGCCACCTTCCAGCGAGTCAGGTCTCAATTGCAGCAGAAATGTCAGAAGAGAAGTCAGTAGCCTTGGACCAGCAGAAGGGATAATATTGGCTGGCCTACTGAGCTTATTAGCTGCTCCTGCTCTGTGAGGGCCTGTAGCTACAATCTCCTACCTCATTTCCCAGTTACTGCCCTATTGGCACTGCACAGCTGCTGCAGTTTTACACAAGGGGATCTGCCACACCCATGTCAGTCCCCCAGCCAACCATTCCAGCTTAGACATGGGCAACAAGAGCGATGCTTAAGCTAGTTTTGTGTGTCTGTTTACTCTGTTCCAGTTTTACCTTTGGTCTGATGTTTGCTTCCTTCCTGTTCAAAGGGTCATTCTGAGGAGTTTAGTGTGGGCAAATGGGGGGGATAGGAGTTCTCAAAGCCCCTGAGTTAAGAGCACAGTTCACATGGAAAATCAATGAAAGTACAACTCTTATTCATTGAAACTTGTGTGCCCCTTTACACCTTGCTGTCCTGAAGAAAAATTCACATGGATTTCTTAGGTAACGTCTACAACATAAAACAATTAAAGGCGTTTATTTAAAACATTGATTGTACAACCTATGAACAGTATCAGAAAGTTTCCAAACCGATTACCTTATATAATGCTTGGTAGAGCAGCTAACTGACAAAAAGAAGACCCTGAACAGATAATTGAAAAACTTTTACATATAAATGGCCAGTAACAGATTCCTAATTCTCAAGTGTCTAAAATGGTTTCCCTTTAATCTTGAAATATAATTGTTGAGTAATAATGTCGGAGTCACTGTCTAGCTAGTTCTAATGAGTTACTGGGCGCACAACCTGCTCAGATAACTCTTCACAGCATCTGTCTTCATACATTCAGTTTAGTAATGGAAGTGAAATTCACGTACCTCCTAATCCAAGCACATAGCTGGAGCTGTTCCTTGCTCCCTGATGTGCCTCCCCCACAACCCTAACAAAAATGCCCATTTCTATACAGTGTGCAACAATAACAGTACAGCTACGGCCTGCCTTTTGAAAGGCTGACAAAACACTAGTGTCTTTGTACAGGAAAAGCACAAGTTGGACTGGTGGTTTGCCTGGTGCAAGTAACCTGCAGCAATGTTCCAGTTCTGAAATCCTGTCTGCGAGTTCTGTTCACAGGGACACCCGCTAGGGCTTTAAATCTTGACAAAGGTTTCTCAGAAGCTGGTTGTGGGGTGCTAGAACAAGCACTGAGAATAGAATCGGTACCAGCTGACACTGATTCAAAAGACAAGTGCACAAAAGCTTCCAAACAGTCAGAACCAGGATTTGAACAGGAGAGGATTATTGGTAAATCTTTCCAAAATTCAGATCTGGCTTACTCTGCAGGAAACCAGTATTTCCCAGCTTTCTGCTGTCTTGAGAGAGAAGCTCCTGCAGCTGAGAGTCTAATATGGTAGAGCAATGTTATGGCGTGTAAAAATCTTGCTCAGAGATGCTAGGGCTGTGAAAAGTTTACCAGTAAGCATTGCCCTTAGCAGATGATGCTTACTGGTTCCAGTTAACCAGTGGGGGCTCTGCAGGGCCTGGAGCAGACCCTCCTCCCACCACTCTCCCTTCAAGTGGTTAACGGGTTGAACAACACGTTTAACTGGTTAACCAGTGAGGTGGGATTTGACATCCCTAGCTAGGTGAGTGGTCTTGCTGCCTGCCAAGAGAGGACACTGGAGATGGTTCTTGCTGTTTAGCTGCTGATGCAGTGGGGTGGGGGGTGTAACCGTTACAGCAGAACTCAAAGCACCCTCTTAAAGGCCACTGCAGCAGGGACAGGCACCAGGGTAAATGAAAGGGAGCAAAGGCGGCTCCAGTGGCAACTGGCCAGTCCCAGCAGTTGAGCCTCTAGTAACATGGAGCCAGATTTGAACCTCTCCTGGGAGAGCTGGGCTCAGTCCCAGGCCTGTGGGGCTGGGCTCCACTCTGCCTCAGGGCAGAGCACAGGCCAAGGAAAGGCGGCTGAGATCGCTCCCTAGCACGCTCAGTTACTGCTGCCTCGTGGCCACCTGGCCTCAGCCAGCGACCTGTTTTCAGCTCCCATCTGCCAGCCCCTCAGTCTGCGAGGGTGGCAGCATCTCCCCACCTACTGCCCCCCGGCTCAAGGGATGCCATCCCCCAGCGTGTGCAGCCACTGTGACTGCTTTGGAAACCAGAGCTACCTCCTGGCAAGCCGCCGCCTGCGAGAGGCTCCCCCGAGCAGCCCAAGTCACAGCGCTAAGTTCCACCTTCCACCCTTGGCCTGCAGGCTGCTCTAGCCGCTTGCCATGTGGACAGGCCACAAGATCGGTTAAACCCTTTGCCACACTGCACAGGGCTGGGCTGGGCTCGGCCCTAGGGCTGCATGTAGAAGCAACGGCCTCCACTGCCCATGAGCCAACGTGAAGAGGTGGGTAGGACCCGATCTCCCTCTTCTATTGCAGACAGTGGGGTACTAAGCATATGAACCCCCTGATGCCCTACACCAGCAGTGGGCAACAACTGGGGGGGGGGGGCGCAGAGCACTTTAGAAATTTCTGAAGTGGCCCTGGAAGGGGCGGGGCCAAGACTCTTCCGTGCTTCCCCACCCACAGACCCTGATTGGTCTGGGGGTGGAGGGGGGCGCAAAGTCTGTTCTGGATGGCTGGTGCTTCCCGCTAGGTACCCGTGCCCCTGGCGGTGGGAGGAGTCGCATGCTCCCCCAGGTCAATCAGGGCCTGGGGAGGGAGAGCACATGATGCGTCTCGCTCCCTGCCCGGCCCCGCCCCGCCCCGCCAGGGAGCGCCTCACTTAGTCAGGTGCTAAGCCCCTGGCAAGGTGGGAGACTTCCTGCACAACCCTGCCCCCAAGCCCTGACTGGCCTGAGGGGTTGGGGGTGGGGGTGGGGCGAAGTCTCCTCCCTCCTTGCCCCTGTCCTGCAAGGAATGGGCAGTGCTGAGAAGCTCTGTGCCCCTCGCAGGGCACCCCCCAGGCCAATCAGGGCTTGGGGGCAGAGGGAGCGCTTTTGCCCACAGGCCCTGACTGGCCTGGGGTTGGGGGAAGCACCAGGGCCTCCCCGGGCCAGATCAACTTGCTTGGCGGGCCGGATCCGGCCCCCGAGGCCCTTTTGCCCACCCCTGCCCTACACCCTAATTCGTTCCTCCTTGGGAGTCTCGTGAGCAATAAGGCTACATGCCTGAAGCAACTGCATCCTGCCCCTGGCCGCAGAGAGCGGCCTCCGAGCTGGCGGGGCTGTCCCTGTCCGGGGGTGTTGGCTGTTAACCGACTGCAGCCTAGCTGGCAGGGTCAAGGCTGCAAGAGGCCGGATGCTAACGCGCTGCCCCAGAACGCCTGGCTGTGCCGTTACTGCTGGCAGACATGGCTGTGGCCGAAGGTGGCCCTTCGTCTCCACCCTCAAGCGAATCCCTGCAGCAGTGCTGGCCCGTTAGGTTACTGATCAGAGGAGCTGTCGGGGAAAAGCTGCCTGCTCCGACGGGCCTCTCCCGTGGCTGCCTTGGAGAGAAGCCTCTTGAGGCACCAGGGCCGGTCTCCGCGCCTGCCCCCGCAATGACGCTCGTACTGGGGTTTCCTGCGGAGCAGACGAGAGGTGCTGAATGGCCGCCCTGTCCCGCTGCCACTCAGGGCCTTGCAAGACTCGACTGCGGAGGAAGCCGCCCACGCGGCAGGAAAGGGGAAGCGAAGCGCGTTTTAAGATGCTGGAGGAAGGCTCCTGGTACCTGGGTTCATTGGCATCAGTTCAGAATTAGAGCCCCAGGCCCGTGTGGTGCTGAGACGGCTCCCGGGAGCCCTGTATGGACGCTGTGGCCCTGTGCACGTCCCACTGGCTCAAGAGTGGGGGTACAGGGCCCACCCCCAAGTTAGCCCTGGTTAGAGTAAGGGCCAGTTCCTCCTCCCTCAGTCGGGGGCAGCCATCCTTAACAGCTGAGACCTTCCCCTGCCTCCCGCAGCTGCTCCCTGCATCTCGTCCGCAGCTGAAGCCAGCCTGTGGGCCAGCTCCAGCAGCTGGCTGGGCCTGCCAAAGAGCTAAGGCCGAGGGGTCAGTAAGGCGATTCAAGGCCAAGGACCCCACCGAGCCAAAGCAGCGCGCAGCACTCAGCCAAAAGCCACCCTGGGAAGCAAGCCCCTCTCCTGCCTTTGAGATGAACCAGAGAGCAGCCACCAGCTGACTCGGCGTCCCAGAGGGGTGCAGCCGGCTGCCTGAAGCCATTCCCAGCAGAAATGCTGCCACTATGGGTACGACACAGACCCTGGCACGGAGCCAGCCAGTGGCGCCCCCCCCCCCCCCAAGATCATTCTGCCTTCTACTAGCACCAGTGGGCCGTCCCCTCCAGGACACGTCCACCCAGGACTCTCGAGAGGGGCCTTCCACAGCCCCAGGGGCGAGCATGCGAGGAAGAGCGGCTCCTCAGCCTGGCAGTTTCACAGTCCGCGTTGAAGCTGACGCAGCAGGGGGGCCAGGTAAGCCGGGCGGCAGCCGGGAGCCTGCGGGGCTGGAGACAGGGAGGTGTGTGCGCAAGGAATCCATTACGAGTCATCTGGGCCATAAATCTGCTTGGTCCCGGGCACTCCCCCAGGCAGGGGCGTGGTGTTTGAACCCCCAACCCCTCCCGAGGAGCTGGCTGAATGGCAGGAAAGCCCCACGGGGGGGGGGGAGGGGAGCTGCCAGGTTACAGCTTGCGTGTTCCCAACTGGAATCGGGCTTCCTCAGAGATTCCGTACTGCTCCAGGGGGTCCTGCAGCGACAGCACAACAGGCCGGTAAGTCAGGGAGCAGACACCTGGCTGGCTTCCCTGCACCCTACGAGGGGGACGGCCTAGAGGTCAGGGTCTCCCCGTACAGCACGGGGCCTGCAGCGCTGCCCTTCTACTCTGCACCGGCTGCAGCAGGAGGTCGTGGCTGTATGCAGCCAGAGCCATTCCTTCACCAAGGGCCTGGGGATCAGACCAGTCCAGTTAACTGGGAGACTGAGCGTGGATTCAGAATCAAAGCAGGAGACTCGGGGTGGGGGGGGGGGGGGGTGCAGCAAAGGACAGTCCCTCAGCCTTGCTGGAGGCTGCAAGAAGGGCAGCCCGGGGGGGGGGGCGGGGATCTGTAGCTACCCTAGTCCAGAAGAGTGTGCAGCTGTCACAGGGTCACTGTGGCTTGCGGGGCTCTCCTTGAGAGCTAGGAGCAGGGCAGAGGTGAGGGAAGCCCACAGCTGCACTGGCAGAGGCCCAAGTGATCTAACCGAGCGCCTGCCTGCCGCTCAGGTTCACACGGTCAGCAGCATGGGGTGTGTACGACCCGCCGGAGGCGACCAGCAGGGCTGCAGGTCAGTTACACACCTGCTTGGCCGGGAGCTCCAAAACCGACATGACCAGACGGCTGGAGTCCCCGCCCCACCCGCGCCCCGGTGCTGCGGCTCTGAGCGAGCCCCACGCGCTGGTGAAGCGGGACGCTGCCACCGCACAACCAGACAGTCTGGGGGGCAGTCAGGCCCCTTGACACCGACTGGGGATCATTTCAAGAACTAAATTATTCAGGGGCCACAACCCCCTCCCCCACCATTCTCGCTGCTCCACTTCTCCCCGGCACAAAACAGGCTCGACAGTGCCTGGGCCGGGGCCAGGGCTGGGCAGGCGCCGGACTCACCTTTCCCGTCATCTTTTGGATCTCGTTCCGGTAGAAGATCAAACTTCGCCGCATGAACTCGTAGCTGGCAGACAAGGAGCAGAGGGGCCGGGCTGAACGGGGGCTGCAGAGCCCAAGGCTCCGTCCCCGCTGCAAGAATGTGCAACAGCACTGGCAGGGCGCAGGCAGCCTGGGCCCGACGGCCAGTCGCCGCCGTCTCCCCCTTCACCGGAACGACCAGGCTTGTGGGAGCAGCCTCTCCCCAGGGCTCAGCCTGCAGCTTCCTGGCAGCAGTGCCTGTGATCGGACCTTGCCCCAAGCAGCGCTCAGGAGGGTCACTGCAGCAATCCCCTCTGCCCTGCCCAAGCGGGGAGGTACCTGACCCGTCTCTGCAGCCAGGCCAGTGCTTTGCCCTGTGCTGCACAGGGCCCAGCGCGTTCCCTTCCCCCCTCCCTGCAGCAGGATGCGCCTGGCACGGAGCCGTCCTTTAGCCATCCTAGGGCAGCTGCCACGGGCGTGCCCAACAGCGCGATGGGGGCAGACTCCCCCGCCCTACCTGGCTCGCCGGAGAGCCTCGATCCACTCCTGGCACTGCTCCTCCGTGTCGCACTCGAAGGAGTATTTCCGGTCGGGCTCCTCGATGAAACCTGCCGGGGACGCGGAACGGAGGGTTGAGAGACTCTCCCTGTGCCCACCTGCAGGTGTCACCACCAGCCCCCGCCTGGGCCGGCTCCAACCGCCCTGGAAGGGCCGGAGCTCCACTGACACATCAGTAGGACCAGGCCCCCACGGGCCCCGCCTCAACCACCCTCCCTGTAGCAAGGGACAGAGCGTCCCGCTCCCGCGCTTCCAGGGAGCCACCCTTGTTTGAAATGCCCCAGGTGCGGTTCTTGGAAGGGCTGCTCGGGCAGCCCCCGGGAAAGCCGGGGCAGCACCGTGCTGAGAGCCATCCTTCATCTGTCACTGGCACGGCCCAGCAGCCCCCGAGCCACCCACCTGGCCAGGGAGTTACGGTGCGGCTGACTGGGGAAACGTCACTGCCCGCGACTGAGCCCTGCAAGTGGCACAGACCCAGCACCAGGGACTCCTCTCCCCCTTCGTGCGCACGGCCCATGCCGCGGGGGGCCTGGTTCTCTTTGCATCGTTCAGCCCGAAAGTTACCCTGCCAACGAGCTAAACAGGAATCCACTCACGCACCACCGCAGTGCAGCCGCCTCTGGGGTGGAACGGGGCAGCTGTTCAGAGCACACCAAAGTTTGGGAGAGACAGCACAGGGCACCACCTCTCAACGCTTGAGCAGGGACCATCATGAGGGAGGACACAGCGCCAGGGGTGGGGAACCTCAGCCCTGGGGACTGGATGCAGCCCCTGAGGCTCAGAGCCCCCCCTCTCCCCCCAATGCATTGGGAAGCCTACTACTAGGCTGGGCCCCCCCAGGCTCTGGTGTGCCGAGAATGTGGGGTGTGTTTTCAGTCAGAGAGGGGGTTTTGTGTGCAGCCCCCCGACCCACAAAGGTTCCCCACCCCTGCCATGGATAACAAGTCGGAATTGGACCAGGCCGCTGAGCCTAACAGCTCAGTGTTTGAAAAGAGCCATCCGCTCGCTGGCCGTGGGCGCGCTGCACACGTACAGACGGGAAGTAGGAACTGACTCTTCTTGGCTCTCTTCCAAAACCTGGCCCAGCTGACCAGTGAAAAGCTGACTCCCTGTGTGATGCTGATCATAGAACCCTAGAACCTTAGGAGCCATCAAGTCCAGCCCCCTGCCCGAAGCAGGGCCAATTCCAGCTCAATCATCCCAGCCAGGACTCTGTCCAGCCGGGCCTTAAACACCTCTAGGGATGGAAATTCCCACCCGCCCAGGGCTTCCCCACCCTCCTGGGGAAAGAGTTTTTCCTAATATCCAACCTAGACCTCCCCCACTGCAACTGGAGACCATTGCTCCTCTTTCTGCCACCTGCCACCACTGAGAACAGCCTCTCTCCATCCTATACTTCACCAAGATGGCATCAGGCCCCCTAATTAATGAGCCTGGCACTGCCACCCATAATTAATCTAGATCTGGGCTCCAGCATGGAGGTAACTCAGCCAAACTGCCTCCCCACATCCTGCAGGCTACGGTACTGCACAAGCAGAGACCAGAAGTGTGTGTGCAGCCTCGGAAGAGACGTTGCCACGTTCCAAGGCTCCTCTCTGCAGGCAGAGGGCAAGGGGCTGCTTCCCTCCCCCCACACAGCCCAAACGAAGGCAACTTCAACAGCAGCCACTTTGCTGTACCCCTCCCTGCAAAGCCATGCAGGCAGATGTCACAGGGTGGCTGGCAGGGGAGGACCGGCCAGCTCAATGGGGCGGCAGCGGGCTATAAGAATCTGTCCCTTTCAAGGCACAGGACAAACTCTGGCCCATGCCAGCCCTGAGGAATGAGCTTTGGGAGCATCAGCCGCGTGTGAATGGCCGGAGAGCCCCCACGACTGCCCCATCGTGTGGGCCGCTGTTGCCCTTGGAGCAGGAGGCACCGTGGTGGGCTGGCTGGAGAAGCTAGCAGTGCCCCACGCCTTGCACCAGGAAGCTCATGGCCTTGCTGCTGCTGACGGGGAAAGGAAGCACCGGCTGCAGGCTGGTGCCCAGGCGGTTCTCTTGCCAGAGGTCCTAGCGCAGACAGTGGGAGTTCGGTCCTTCCTGGCTGGAGTGGAGGCAAAGGCTCCGCACGTTGAAGCAGCTGCGCCGGGCAGGCAGGCCAACAGATATGGGGACGGCCTTGGAGGAAACATCCTGTTGTTTTTTGCCACATACCATTTGCACAATGATTGCTTGTGGGATGAAAGGCTGCTTCCAAAGGACAATGTGCCGCAAGCCAGCTGGAGCCACTGCTATCAACACAAGGCCAAACAGCATGGCGGGAGGGCCTGGGCTGGGACAGCCCTCACACGTGCCTTATCTGAGCCCGAAAGCAAGAGCCTAGCTGCAGCACTGTGGCCACAGCCCATCTTCCCTGAGAGGAATGGCCACTAGCGCTTAACCGCTCCCGCAGCGCCCGTCAGCCCCGCATTCTCCGCACTCGCACGCCTCCCTCAGCCAGCAATGGGATGCAGCTACCTCTGGGGCTGAGCGCAGCCCCACTGTGCTGCAACTGAGGGCAGGAAGTAAAGAACAGACTACTGAAAACCCTATTGATAATACAAAGGGGAGCCAAGAGGCAGAAAACACGGTTTGTCCAGAGCAGCAGAGCTAGCACCCCGACACCACCAAAATATGGTCCAGGACCTTAACATGCTGAGGGGCTGGCTTTCATACCTACATGACGAGACCAACCCTTCAGAAGCACAATCATTACGCCAGGAGGCGTCAATGATGCAGTACAGAGAGGGAAGGGGGCGGCTATCGATTTCGTAGTATCACTTCTTACAACACCCAGGAATTTTTCTTAAGCGTCTCCCTTTTCACATACTGCCCCGCCCCACGTGAGATGGGACACCCCACACAATATGGTGCAGGATCTGACTCCAGAAACATTCCCCTTGCCCTTCCGCCACTTGACTGAAAAGGGCAACGTTACACCCCACACCTCCGAGAGGAGGATACACCCATGAGAATCTTCTCCCACAACTCACTGATCGAAAAGACATTCTCCTCTTCTCTGGTGACTCTACAGTGCTCCAACAGCAAAGCTCCAATTGGCTAGAAAGAAACCCACAGAGAAGGGTTAAGACACCCCTCCCCATTGTTCAGCCAGTTTTACACACGCGAGACATTGTGGCGGGAAAGGGAACACGGGGACTGACATGGGGGCCGCAGAGAGCGACTCGTGAAAGAGAGAGACAACAGTGCCAAGAGGCTAGTGCAGAAACGACATTCCTTAAGCTATTTGAGTTCTTGTGCACTATCTTGCTATTTACAGCTCTTTCACTGGTTCCCATGTATTGTTTGGTACAGTGGGTCTTTCAGGGCAGCTCAAGAAAACAAAAATATTTTTAATGATAGGAAGATACTGATAAGCCACAAAAACTACCGGGGACGGACTTTAGGGCAGACGTCATAACCTGGCGAGAAGTGAGAGGGTTGAAAACAGAGCGGTTTTTAGGTAGCCAATTTCTTTGTCTCTGCTGTCGTACTTCACTGTACAAATATATTTTGTGTTGATTAGTATTTACACAGTGCTTTGGACATCTGTATTTGCTCAGTACCACTCTGGAGAGTTAATAAATAGCTCAGTGATCTACACACAAGGAGGCAAAGGTAAAAGTTCTCTAGAATCTAGTCTGCACATCAAGTTTGGCTGGAAGGCACAGCACAAACAGAAATCCAAACTTAGGTCTGGAAAAGAACAAGCTTGAAGCTTTGCAGAAGTCTAATGGAATATGTCCCTGCATTCAGTTTTTTTGAAACAGTTCATTTTAAACAAACAAATTTCACCTGCAGAATTTGCAAGTCATATCTGGGTGCACTGAGCTCAGGCATGAAAACCAGAGAAAGGGTTTGTTCTATTCTTTGTCCGAAATGAATTGCAAGAGACAAACAAATAGAATAGAGACCACAGACTTTTTTTTTTTTTTTTAAGATCAACTCAGTGTTGTTAAGAGGTGTTATTTGACTAAGTATCCCGTCAGCACATACTATTCTAAGCTTCCAAACTATTTTTGGACCACTTACTGCTAAACACAAAGGGAAATATTTTATAGTCTCTAACTGCCAGGAAAATTAGCAGAAACAGCCAAACTCATGTAAGGAGGGGCAGAGAGAAATCTGCTACTGGGAATGGTCTCTAGTCTCATGCGGTCAAAGCTCTAACATGATTTCATAATCACCCCAAAGAGACTGTGAAGTGTGGCATCTTCTTGGCCAGATCCTATGATCATGACTGTCAGAGGAGACAAGGAGGAGAGAAGATAAGGAGGAGAGAAGAACTATTCTGCAAAGGGAGTGCAAGGATCCTTAGGGTCACATATACTTCTGATCACTACAAACACCACCCAAAGCACCTTCTCTTCAAGTCTGTTAAATAGCGTAGCCACAGCAGTACCACACCACGCTCATCCTGCATCTTCTGTCCAACCACTGTGCAAGTGAGTTTTATTGTTAAGGATGAGAAACAAAGGCCAAGACAGATCAAAAGTCTTTTCTGGAACCAGTGGGCTCCAGCTCGCATTCCTCTGCTACAACAACCAGCCAATACCCTTGCATACTTATAGGTCCAAGTAAGGAATATTGATAAAATACAGCGATTACAATGCTTTGGGTTTTTTTTTTTTTACACTAATGCCAGATCTTGCACAAAAGCAATGATACGGTTATTATTTACTGAGATTTAGCTAGGGACTTAGTCTAAATTTAAAATCAATCTCACTAGTTTCACATAAATGAATTGCAGCCATGCGTGTAAGCGTGGCACTGATTAGGTTTCAGAGATCACCCCTAGACTGATAGCCAGGGCTGGGCAGGACAGCAGCTGTTTCTCAGGGTGGGCCAAGCAGAGGCTTCATTGTGTTCCTCAAACACCACTAGCTAAACATTGCAGTGTGACTACTTCAATGGTAAGTGTTTCAGAGCATGGACCATCTACGATTCTGTGCTAGTACAGTGCCTAGCACAACGGGATTCTGCTCTTGGTTGGTTTTTAGACCCTTTGGTAATAAACATGTTAATAAGGCAGGTTCTTTCTACAACAGCTCTAACAAGTGCATTCAGCCAGTTTGCAGAAGCAAGTTATTTTTATACCTCTGCTTCATCTGTGCGGAAGTAGAAGAGAAAGTTGACAACTAGCTTCACTAGGCGTTTCTTCAGCACTGCAAAGAAGAGAGACAGTAGTCAGAAGCGGAGGTCTGTGGCAGTGTTCCCTGTTAGCTGAGTGCTTTGGAGAGACTCATACTCTGCCCAGCTGCTTAGCAGAGCACCCAGAGCTGTCAGCTTGGCTATGTCTACAGTGGCGCATTCTCACGCAAAAACTCTTCCAGAAGAGAGAGTCTACACTGGCATCTGCATTTGCGCGCAAGAGCATCCATGCCAGTGTAGACGCTCTCTTGCGCAAGAAAGCTCTGATGGCCATTTTAACCATAGGGCTTTCTTGCGCAAGAAATTCATGTTGCCTGTCTACACTGGCCTCTTCTGGAAGAGCTCTTGCGCAAGAGGGCTTATTCCTGAGCGGGAGCGTCAGAGTTCTGGCCCAAGAAGCCCTGATTTTATACATTAGAACGTCAGTTTACTTCCGCAAGAACATGCAGCCACTGTAGACAGGCAGCAAGTTTTTACACGAGAGCAGCCGCTTTTGCGTGAGATCGCGCTAGTGTGCCCTTGTGTCTCACTGGTAGTGCACATTGGCACATGCTTTGCTGTACATAAAATGTATTTTGCTTAAGGATAGAAAAAATTAGAGGGGAACATTCATCTATAGGATGGAAAACTGGAGCTGTCGAGTAAAGGAAGGTGCAGGAACCTTTCATCCTTAGTGGTTCACAGCACTGTGCTTCTAGGCTGAACAGCTCTTTGATGACAACGTCTCAAGCAACCTCAATTCCATCCTAGACTTGCCAGCCTTGGCTAAGCCTTCACTGATGAACTATAAAACTTTAACCACAGATGCTTCTTGTAGCCCCTCTGGCCCGGTAGGATCCCAAGGCAAATTCACAGGGATCCACATCCATGAATATGGCTGCAGATATCCATGTCTTGTTTTTGTGGATACAAAGCTGCTTCAAACCCTGCAATGTGGCAGCTCTCCGCGGCTGCAGCTGTGGATGCAGATATCCCCCCATCTTTTTTGCCAATACAGATACCAATTTTGTATATGTGTAGGGGTCTACCAATGCATTATACGTGCCCGGCCACACCATGCCACCCCACAGGAATGCAGCCACCTTGCGGACAAAGGGTGGTAGCCCACTGCCATCCAGCACCGGGGGAGGAGAATGCAGGAGCGGAGCTACCGCCTCCTTGAGAAAGCGCCCACATGGTCCCTGATGCTCCCACAGGGAAAGGGACAGTGCAGGGAGCTCAACAGAGGCAGGCCAAAGAGCTGGATTGAACTCGGGCGGGGGAAATGGTGAAGGTGTCGGAGTAGCTGGTTCCTGAGTGGAAGAAAATGATCCTCATGCCCCACAATAGAACCCCCCCTTCTCTTTCCCACCCTTCCCTCGCCCTCCTCAGCACGTGTCATCCACCCTGTACATCCCACCCCCCTCTATCCCCATACACCCCGCCCGACCCACCTTAGCCCCTCCCACATGTGCCCCACCCCCTCTATCCCCTACACCCCGCCCCGACCCACCTTAGCCCCTCCACATGTGCCCCACCCCCTCTATCCCCTACACCCCGCCCCGACCCACCTTAGCCCCGCCACGTGCCCCACCCCTCTATCCCCATACACCCCGACCCACCTTAGCCCCTCCCACATATGCCCCACCCCCTCTATCCCCATACACCCCGACCCACCTTAGCCCCGCCCACATGTGCCCCACCCCCTCTATCCCCATACACCCCGACCCACCTTAGCCCCTCCCACATATGCCCCACCCCTCTATCCCCATACACCCCGACCCACCTTAGCCCCGCCCACATGTGCCCCACCCTCCCCACTCCATACACCTACCCACCCCACCCCTCTATCCTCATACATCCTGCCCCCTCCTCTCCAGCCCCACAAATACGCCCCGCCCCTCCGCCCCCAGCCCCGCCCCTCACCGCTGCCCTTCTTGGGCACGCGCATGAGAATCTCCGCCGCCTTCTCGGCCGGCTGCCGGGCCAGGGACAGCAGCTCGCGCTCGTTGTAGCGCATGGCGAGGCCCCGCCCCCGCGCTCCCCTACGGCCGCCGCATCCCGCCGCGGGAGCCCAACCGCCGCTCGCCGCCCCCAACGCGGAAGCGCCCGGCCCGGAAGCCTTTCGTCGCGCGTGACCCCGCCCCCGGCGAACCGGAAGCGCCTCCTCCGCCCTGGCGCTGTGGCGAGAGCTGCGCGTGCGCAGTCGTGGGCCGGCCTGAGGGGAGCCGCGAGCGCTGGTGAGGTGCGCGGCCGGGGCGGGGGCGCTTTAGGCCTTGCTGGGCCGGGGTTGGAGTGGGGGCTCCAGGCCTTGCTGGGCCGGGGTTGGAGTGGGGGCTCCAGGCCTTGCTGGGCCGGGGGTTGGAGTGGGGGCTCCCAGGCCTTGCTGGGCCGGGGTTGGAGTGGGGCTCCAGGCCTTGCTGGGCCGGGGTTGGAGTGGGGGCTCCAGGCCTTGCTGGGCCGGGGTTGGAGTGGGGGCTCCAGGCCTTGCTGGGCCGGGGGTTGGAGTGGGGCTCCAGGCCTTGCTGGGCCGGGGTTGGAGTGGGGGCTCCAGGCCTGGGCCGGGGGTTGGAGTGGGGAGCTCTGAGGTTTCTTGGGGGGCGGGGGTTATTTTGAGGGGCTGACGAGCCTGCAGTGCTGTGACAGCAGAGCCCAGTCCTGTGTTGGGGCCTAAGGACGGTGGGGTGTTAATGCAAAGCTTGTTCCCTCCTTGAACTGGAGAGGTGCCTGGGGTTTGGCAGAGTTTGGTTGTTCCGCAAGCGGGGCTCTGCAGGGGTCTGTTTTGGGACCGGTTCTGTTCCATGCCTTCATCAACGATTTAGATATTGGCATAGAGAGGATGCTTATTATGTTTGCAGATGATACCAAGCTGGGAGGGGTTTCAGCTGCTTTGGAGGACAGGTTCATAATTGAAAATGATCTGGATGAACTAGAGAAATGGTCTGAGGTAAATGGGATGAAGTTGAATAAGGAGAAATGCAAAGTGCTCCATTAGGAAGGAACAATCAGTTTCACACATACAGACTGGGAAGTGACTGTCTGGGAAGTAGTACTGCAGAAAGGGATCTAAGGGTCATAGTGGACAACAAGTTAAACATGAGTCAAAGTGTGACACTTGCAAAAAAAAGCAAACATGAACAGGAGTGTTGAGAGCAAGACACAAGAAGCCATTCTTCCGCTCTACTCTGCACTGATTAGGCCTCTACTGGAGTGTGGTGTCCAGTTCTGGGCACCGCATTTCAAGAAAGATGTGGAGAAATTGGAGAAGGTCCGGAGAAGAGCAACAAAAATGATTAAAGGTCTAGAAAATACGAGCTATGAGGGAAGATTGAAAGAATTGGCCTTGTTTAGTTTGGAAAAGAGAAGACTGAGAGGGGACATGATAGCAGTTTTCAAGTATCTAAAAGGGTGTTACAAGGAGGAGGGAGAAAAATTGTTCTCCTTGGCCTCTAAGGACAGGACAAGAAGCAATGGGCTTAAACTGCAGCAAGAGCGGTTTAGGTTGGACACGAGGAAAAACTTCTTACCTGTCAGGCTGGTTAAACACTGGAATAAATTGCCTGGGGAGGTTGCGGAATCTCCATCTTTGGAGATATTTAAGAGCAGGTTAGACAGACACCTGTCAGGGATGATCTAGACAGTGATTGGTCCTGCAGTGAGGGCAGGAGACTGGACTTAATGACCTTTTGAGGTCCCTTCCAGTTTTAGGATTCTATATGAGGCCACGTTAGCTTCTGACTTTCAGAGAGAATGAGCACTCCCTGCCCCACACCCACAGCAGCCTCTGCCCCCCAGTCCAGCCTCTGTCTTCAAAATGCCACTCAGGACTTGTGACTGTTCTCCGAAGCATGAGGTAGCACCTGATGTAGCTTCCAGACATGGCTTCCGGGAACAGATCTGAGCATCCCACACAGAGGCAGTGCCATGTTTTGAAAATCCTAGATAGCTCTGTGCTTTTAACATGTCTGTGGCCACTTACACAGCTTGAAAATAAGCATATTCATTGGTGCAATGTGAACAGTAAAGTACTCACAGTAAACTGCTATTAGTGATGACTGTTACGTTATAACAGTTGTTCCCTGAGGCACCTCTCTCAACCAGTGCTTTGGCCCTTCAAGCAGCACCTCTGTACAGACACTTCTGAAGATGTGGTTTCTGCCCAACTTGCTTATAGTTGATGTCCGGTATTTTTCTGTTTATTATGATTATTATTAATTCTTATATCATTTGGTTCTTTTTTGTATAAAATATTTTAAGAGGCAGTTCAAGATACAGAACTTACAGCAAATAATTGGTGATTTGTATTGGGTAAATGAAAGGTTAACCAGTAAGCATCACTGGGGTGAAGTGTAGCATCTTACTGTTTCCAGGTGGATCACCCCTGTCTGCAGCGGACCGAGCGAGTGCCATAGGCAGGGGCTGTGTTAGCCCAGCCAGAGAAGCCCCTGCCTGCATTGGGGTGCTGTTCCAGCCCGCTGCACCCCTTTTGTGGTTATCCAGTTAAACATAATGTTTAACTGGTTAACCAATTAATTGGGATTTTACATCCCTAATTTATAATTGAATTTCAAATGGTGTTACCTGTCCAACTTTTACAACGTAGATCTGGACCATAGACGTGCCCGCTAATTACCTGTTAACTTTCAAATATTGTTACCTCATTTGTGAGTGTATTAAATATCCCAGGCAAAAATGCATAATCTTGTAATGGAGAAAAATATGTGAAAGTAGCCAGGAAAATGAAATTGCCCGTGAAACTGCCAAAGGCCGTGGTCAAACCATTGTGTTCGGTGCGGTAGTGCTGTTTCTGTGAAAGAGCTGAATGTGATCCTGTATCCCTGCCTCTGCATAGTAACCAGTGTGCTTCTTGTGAGACTCAGTCTGTTGCCATGAGGGATATGATGCTGGCTTTAGAAGAAATTAGGGTGCAAAACTTGGGGGTGGGTCAGATGAGAGATGCCCAGTTAGCATATCTTTGGAAATTTGGTAGTAGGAGAGTTAATTACTACCTTATTCAAAATCTGCTCTGGAATCTGGACTTTGAAGATGACAGAAGGGAAAGTGACTATGTTGAATTTCAACACTTAACTGCTTCCATTAGGCCCTCTCTACAATCAGTTTGCTAATGAGTGACATAGAGCAACCTTTAAATCAGCAAAAACTACGAGGAGTCCTGTGATACCTTCACTTCACTTAAAAGTTACTTATAAAATCAAACATAAAAAATGCAAATGTCACAATATAGTGTTGTTAAAAATTGTTTACTTTCTCACTTTTACCATTTAAAATCAGTCAATTCTAATATAAACATTGTACTTTCATTTCAGTGTGCTATATAGAATAGTGTAAACAAGACATTGCCTGTAGGAAAATTTAGTTTGCACTGACTTTGCTCATGCTTTTTATGTAGACTGTTGTAAAACTAGGGAAATCTATAGATGAGTTGATGTACCCTTTGTAACATCTCCACATACCTCTTGGAAGACCTCCATGTGCCATCAGCAGTCTACATACCCATGGTTGAAAACCGCTGCTCTAAGTAAGTGACTCACTGAGAGTTACTTATCACACCATTATACATCTTTCTTTATTTTCCCAGACTCCTTTTCCACACCTAAGTCACTTGAACTGCAAAAGCCCTAATCATGGATTTTCAGCATCGTCCTGGAGGTAAAACTGGGAGTGGAGGCGTTGCCTCATCCTCTGAAAGTAACCGAGACCGCAGAGAGAGACTTCGGCAGCTGGCTTTGGAAACTATTGACATCAACAAGGTGAGCTTGGATCTTTTCATATATGTAAAGAGAAGTAAACCTATTGAATCTCACCAGAGTGGTGTGTTACAGGATTGCCATAAACCTAACTGGCTATCGGAAAATATTTTAATATAAAAATTAATTTCAGCTACAAAGTAATATGTTTCCATTGGTGCAGCCCCTGTCCACAGTGGGCCCGGGTGCCCTACAGCCAGGGGCTGCCACAGGCACCGGGAACAGCCCCTGTTCACATCAGGCCCGGGCACCCTGAAGGCTGGGGTGACTCCGAATTACTGGAGTGCCCCCCCCCCCCCGCCCCCCATCCACGCCTCCTTTAGTCAATTAACCCATTAAATGGGATTTTACATTCCTATTATGTGCAGGTGGACTGTCCATTCAGAGCCTCATTGAAATCAATGGAGCTCTGTTCATGTTCAGAGGTCTACTTCCGGGAAGTAGCTTGTCAGATCAGAGCCTTACTGGAGAACTGTGGATGGTAATGAAATACTTCTAGTGCCTTCTCATTAAGAGGGGTTTTGAAGATTGAACTGAAACACTGTCATTTGGCCATATAAACAATACATCTATTTTATAAACTTTTCCTTACAGGACCTTATTTTCCTATTGTCATTTGTATGGTATGGAACATGCAGCTGATGCTTGCCAAATAAATTGTGTTGTTATCCATTTGAAAGGAATGTTCATTCCATAACTGAAATCAATGAGCTTAAAGATTCCTCTCTCCAATCCAGGAATGATTTTGACTTATATACACAAATTACCTTTGTCTGTAAATTCAGTGTAGTGCAGGTTGCTGATATGAGCATGTGACCTCTCTCATTCAGTTCTTGTTCTCTTATCCTCTCCTCAGGATCCTTACTTTATGAAAAATCACTTGGGTTCTTATGAATGTAAACTTTGCCTAACACTGCACAACAATGAGGTGAGTTGAACATGCCTTCACATTTAACCCTTTGGAGGTGGTCTCATTTCCAAGGGGATAACTCCTGCAAACTGGCTATTGTTTTTGTTTTGGAGGACATAAAATCTTGCTTTGTGACAACAGGTTCGTACAGCACCTCAAACCTCTATGAATGTATCTGTGATTTAAACATTAAAAAAGTCAGTGGACAGATTTGATTAGGCCGAAAACCCTGAATTGCACTTGAAATCCATTGCAGCACAAAACTAGTGGAAGCAACCTAGAAAGTGATGGTTGAGAAACTGAAACAAAATAAATTTGCCATTTCATATTATTGCACCTTTAATAATGCATCTAATGTATAAGTACCTTAAAGATGTTCTTTTTGTTTCTTTTTAATTATTAACTTGAAGCATCTTTTTAAGGACTGGGGTTAGTATATGAATTGGGGTTGGTTCTCAGGGGCAAGAAATCTCCCAGTGCGGGTTGTGAAAGGTCAGGAAGTGGAGGGTTGGGTCAGGGGTTTTTTGGGGGGGGGCATGCAAGAGAGAAAGTGATTGGTGGTTGAGAGCTGGGTTGGTGAAGGGAATGGATGAGACCCTGAAAAAAGTGTACATTTTCCCGTACCTCAGTGCACTTATGAGGATGAATACATTTTCCTTTTGTGCTGTAAGGGTACGTCTACATTTGCACCCTAGTTCAAACTAGGGATGCAAATGTAGGCGACCGAAATGGCTAATGAAGTGGGGATTTAAATATCCCGCGCTTCATTAGCATAATCTCGCCCGCGCGCTATTCCGATCGCCAGCTGATTCGAACCAGGAAGTGCGCTCGGGCGCGTTAGTTCGAATCAAACCCCTTGGTTCAAACTAATGTTACTCCTCATTTTTGGGAGTAACGTTAGTTTGAACCAAGGGGTTTGATTCGACTAACGCGCCCGGAGCGCACTTCCTGGTTCGAATCAGCTGGCGATCGGAATAGCGCTCGGGCGAGATTATGCTAATGAAGCGCGGGATATTTAAATCCCCGCTTCATTAGCCATTTCAGTCACCTACATTTGCATCCCTAGTTCGAACTAGGGTGCAAGTATAGATGTACCCTAAGAGTTAAAATATTGACGTGTCTTAGAGCTTCCTTCAGAAGGCAGCTTAACTCTTCTGTGACATCTGGATACTTCACAGCTTTCTGTCATATTTAATTTTCTTGTCTTGTTTTGTTGCAGGGAAGCTATTTAGCACATACCCAGGGGAAAAAGCATCAGACCAATTTGTAAGTTCTTAATGGAAGTGTTTTCCAGTCTCTGGACATGTTAAATTAGTGGGTATCCATTTTAACAAACACTTCATCCTGGATTTATTTGTTTTACATTATAAATCAGAGTGCAAACTTAGTTTTGCTGTAGGCATGAGATCAAACAGTCCAGTTTGGCTTTTAAGCCTCCCTCTCTCCTTGGGTGCAACCCATCAAGTAGTTTTTCTTCATGTGCTAAGTAGAATGTCAGACGGGGAGCTCTTGGTTTAGCATTGTTGCAGCAGTGGGTTCGAATTCACAGCTATAGGGGCTGTAGTTCTCTGTCAGGACAGGGGTTGGCAAGAGACGGCTGGCAGGGTTTCAAGGCTGGAGAGAGTACTCTGAATTGAAAGGATCACATTTCTGAGTGCATCTAGATGACAACCTTCTGTCCTGATTTCAGAGCTCGCAGGGCTGCCAAGGAAGCTAAGGAAGCCCCTGCCCAGCCTGCACCAGAAAAAGTCAAAGTGGAAGTGAAAAAGTTTGTGAAAATTGGACGACCAGGTTACAAAGGTGACAAGTGACTGGCATGTCTTTTCTGTCAGGGTACCTACCTGGTGCTTGCTTGAAATGCAGTGCTGTGGGTATTAGTTGTAAATAAGCTTTTCAGCAAATATGGTCATAAATAAATTATAGGGCCGCGTCCCCCTCTCCTTGCATTGTTTTGTTTGCCCGTAGAGTGACTCCTTACAGCTGGCAGTCAAACAAGGGCCTGTCCAGCAATGCATTGGTAGTCATGATCAGTGATGCAAGAGGTGGACAGCATGGGATGTAATCTGGTTCTCCTCTACCACCTACTATACTGCTGCTCCCATGAGTATGATTTCCCCCCTTTCTTTCCATAAATGCTGAGGGTCACTAACAAGGTTTGTAATCTCAAATTTACTCACCCATTTTTATTTAAAAAATTGTTATGGCACGCTTCATGAAACTATGGCTTTGTCACTGTGTTCTTGGCCAAAACTTCCTTTTTCTTCCATTTTATGTCCCCTATCTTCCCCTATTTTGCCGTGTTCTGCGTGTCAGTTCTCTACCTCTGCCCCAGAAGTTCCTGCATTTCAGTGGTGCTGAACACTTGGCATAAAGGCTTTCAAATAATGTAGTGTTACAACTGTGTAAACGGTCAGAGTTTTTTGTTTTTCTTTGGGATGGTGCTCTGTGCAGTACTATCAATTCCTAAAACGGGATTAGTGTCACTCCAGCCTCAATACTGTATTACAGCGGTTTTCAGCCTTTTTTCATTTGTGGACCCCTAAAAAGTTTTGAATGGCGGTGCGGCCACCTTTGGAAATCTTAGACATAATGTGTAGTCCCTGGATTGAAAATCACTTTTCTATGGTAATAGTAACCTTCTGTGAACCTCTTAGACATAGTCTGTGGTCCACAGGTTGGAAACGCTACGGTATTGAACTCGTTCATTGTCCTTTTACAGTGACCAAACAGAGAGATCCAGAAATGGGGCAACAGAGCCTTCTCTTCCAGGTAAGTGACTGTGAACCTTGCATACCTCTGAGTGGTGCTTGTAAAGGAATTGTTCGGCTGCAAGTTCCCAGCCGGATGCATTAGAAAAGAGGCTGGCATTGAGGGTTTTGGCTCGGTTCCTGGTAGACATGTTCCCGCACAATTACAGACAGCCATCAGAATGTTCTTGACACGGGCTGAGGAACAGCCCTCTTGTTCCTAGGGGTGGTCTCGGTAGGACTGTGCTGTGGCATGTGGGCAGTGGTGCTAGGGGAAGCTTTCGGTGCTGTCGCACTGCTCCTCACCATGCTGTAAGTGGAGGGATCCGTGACCAAGGCTGGTTTCTTTCACCAGCAGTAAATGTACTAACTTCACCATATAAAGGACACGGATTGGCCCTTCTTTATTGCTGGGGGTGTTCCGCTAGCAGAAGGGGGGAGGATTGAGTATGTACCTAATGCTGCAATATCCCCCCACAGATCGATTACCCAGAGATCGCTGAAACCATCATGCCTAGGCACCGGTTCATGTCTGCATACGAGCAAAGGATTGAGCCCCCAGACAGACGCTGGCAATACCTCTTGATGGCGGCAGAGCCCTATGAAACCATTGCTTTCAAGGTACAGTTTATTGGCCAATCATTGGCTGGGAATGTGTCTCGTGGACGGTAAGACTGAAATGACCCACTCTGGCCTCCTGCATGTTGCTCTCTCCCCGCCCCGTGCATTCAGTGGCAATAGAGCAGTGTCCACCTATTCCATTGAGCCTATGTGGATGGGGAGCATGGTTGGGCCTTTGTGTACAGGGAGCTTGGCTGAAAGTGTTGAAAGAGGACGACTCCTAAACCACCCTTTGGGATGAATAGAGGCATGTGGCCGAGAGCGTCTGGGCAGCCAAGGAATTCTCTGCCTCCAGCGCAGAAAGGAGCCCTTTGGGCCCTGCTCCTGCGTCCTTTTTGTGCAGATGTTAAGAGGAGCCCGTTTCAGACGATACGCTTGCCCTTGAGAGATATGAAAGTGTCTTAATTCCTCCCCTCTGTCTATTAAGGCTTGATAGTAGCACATCTCACACAAGCCTGGAATAGCGGTGCTTATCTTGCTTCTCTAGTGCTAAAGAGCTAATCTGGTGGTGCTAATAATAGCTCTTTACTGCTTTTGTTACAGGTGCCAAGCAGAGAAATTGACAAAGCAGAAGGAAAGTTTTGGACTCACTGGAACAGAGAAACCAAACAGGTAGCTAGAGACTCACTTCTTTGGGAGGGAGTGAAAAGATAAGAGGACAGTGTGGAGGAGCGTAGGCCAGTGGTTACCAAAATACTTCGGTAGAACCTCAGTTATGAACACCAGAGGTAGAAACTGACCAGTCAGCCACACGCCTTGTTTGGAACCAGAAGCATGCAATCCGGCAGACACAAACGTAAATACCATATAGTTCTGTGTTAAACATAAACTACTAGAGAGTAAAGGCAAAGCAGCGTTTTTCTTCTGCAAAGTAAAGTTTCAGAGCTGTAGTAAGTCAGTGTTTGGTAGTAAACTTTTGAAAGAGCAACTGTAATGTTTTGTTCAGTGTTACAAACAACCTCCATTCCCAAGGCATTCTTAACTCTGATTATCTTGTAGTTCTGGCACTTCATGCTCCTTCACTGAGGAGCCTTGATGCTGGGCATCTCCCAGGCCAACATTCTGAACTCCGATTTTCAGGGTGGGTTGGTGGTGGGTCTGGCCGATTGATTACATTGATCCGGTTTCCTATGAACACTGGACACAGATGTGTGCTGGAGCCCTCCTTTCCTTGATGCTTGAACCCACAATCCTGGGGTCCTCAGGCCAATGCCCTAGCCCCTAGGCCACTGCAAAACCCACCCCACCTCCCTACCTGCAGGGCGTCCCTTATCCAGCCTTCCTAATGGGGCAGCTGGTGGTGACGCTCCTGGGTGGCCAGGCCTTGAAGCCACAACCCTGGGGTTGCCAGGCCAATGTGAGACAGAATATTTTCTATCTAACATTCTTCGTGGGTGTTTGGCACGTGACATCATCTTCCTTGGATCATCTGAGTTACTAAAAGGGCAAGTGTCAATCACCCAAAAGTAAGCTCCCTTATTGGCATTCTCGGCAGGGAGGTGGAGATTTGAAGGGGTCGTTCAGACTGATCTTCTTTCTTGCCCAAACAAGGGGTCCCTCCAGGTCAGGTGGAAGTGCATTTGGAAGAAGCTTGTACAGCTGCTGCTGTACATACAGAATCTGTCTCCTGACCGGTCACCAACATTTAAGTTTGCTTAAAAATAAAACATGAAGCTGAGTAAAAATCTTCCTGGATTGCTGCTGCGTCAGTGGCTAGTCCAGCAGCCAGACCTTTCCGCAGGGAATGCACGGACTTAGCCGCAGCACAGCACCAATGGACCAATACCTAGCAGCAACATGTTCCTAACGTGTTTGGGGAACCGTGCGCCAGACACTTGTGTGGTGCTGTGTCCAGTGGTGTGTGTAGTAGGCACAGTTGAGCAGGGATGGGGTGCTATACGTAAGGGTGAGATGTTAACTTGGTAACTGACTCAGAAGCCAAAGAGCATGTTTCGGGGTACTCTAAAATTAGAAGTGGGACTGCATTTGGTGCGAGCCCGAGGTTGTCTGTTGATGGAGAGGCTGAGCGCGATGTGAGGTGACACCTGGGGTTGGAAGCATTACACATCATGTTTCAGTGGTTCACAATATTTCTTGGCGTACCAGAGACCACATGGTAGGGCAGCCACCTTGCGAGGTTCCCAAGCTGCTTTGCTGATTTGAATCTGTCCTTTTTTTTTTTTTTTTTCCCCCCCCTAGTTCTTCCTTCAGTTCCATTTCAAAATGGAGAAGCCCCCAGTTCCCCAGAGCATCCCTCCTGGACCCCCAACTGTGAAGAGGCCTCCACCACCCCCACTGATGAATGGCTTGCCCCCACGACCACCTCTGCCGGACTCCATGCCGCCACCGCCACCTCCTCCAGGAGGCTTGACTTTGCCACCCATGCCTCCCTCTGGACCTGTACCGCCCCCAGCACCACCTCAGCTGCCCCCTGCTCCTGGGGTACATCCCCCTGCTCCTCTGCCCCCCATGATGAGACCACCTCTTCCCACAGAGGGGCCAGGAACTATTCCCCCCCCTCCTCCTTCCAACTGAAAAGCTCCTCCTGGACTCTTTCCCCAGTGGACTCCTTTTGATTTGTGTTTTAATTATACACCATTATTTGCTCAGAGGGAAATCTTTGTCCTTTTTATATGCTAATAGCGTTGCCTGAATCCTGTAGGTTCATTAAAAGGCTTTCTACATTGTTTTCTGTATCCACGTCTTTCTCTTTGGGTGAAAACCATTGCCTGTGTTTCCACATTAGTAGTGTTAAAAGGCCCAAGAAAATGCGTAGCTAGGAACACGTTGTCAACCCTCGCTGTCCTTAGTGGTATGTATTCAAAGTTATCATAGAAATGATAATGGGGGAAAATGACTATACTCTCTAGAAATCTAACATCAGCTCAGACTCATGACACCATGCTTCTCCCTATGTTGGTTTTTGCTGTCCCATGTTCTACATCAGGGGTCTACCTTTTTGAGCACGAAATCACTTTTTAAATGTAAGTGCAATCCAAGATCTACCTCAGATATAAATACCCTTGCCACACCTCCTTCCCGCACCTTCTCTAAGACCCTGCCCCGCCCACTCCATCCTCCTTCTCTGGCCCATCCTCACTCACTTTCATCAGGCTGGGGCAGACGGTTGGAGTGCAGGCTCTGGTCTTGGATTAAGGGATCTGGAATGTGAGAGAGGCTTTGGGCTACTCTTGGGGCAGGCAGTTAGGGTGCTGGAGGGGGGTTCTAGGTGCAGGCTCTTGGGATGGCATTTGGATGCAGGGATATACCTATCTCATAGAACTGGAAGGGACCTTGAGAGGTCATCAAGTCTAGTCCCCTGCCCTCAGGGCTCGAGGCTAGGGCAGGGGCTTGGGGTACAGGAGGCGGTTCACGACTAGGGTAGGAGTTTGGGATGTGGGCTGCAGATGGGCACTGCTTGTGGCTCCTGGTTGGTGGGGCTGTGGCTCTGAACCACTCCCTAAAGCAGCCAGCAAGCTCCCCTCCCAAGTCCTGTTGTGCCCCCTCTCTGCTCTGTGGAGATAGGCTACAGAGTGAGAGGGGGCACCTTGACATCAGCGCCCTCTTGCTCCCCTGCCCTGCACAGAAAGCAGGAGGCTCCCGGGGGGGGGGGGCAGCTCCAAGGCAAAGGGCAGGAGATGAGCAGCAGTGGGGGGAGAGGCAGCTGATGTGCTGGCACTTGACAGCCTCCTGGCCAAACCAGACAGAATCACCTGACAGAGGCTCCAAGATCCACCAATAGACCCCGATCAACTGGTTGGTGCCCACTGCTCTACATTGTCCTGTGGGAGAACTCCCCCCATCCCTCCTCACAGGGACACTTTTCTGGGGTTCCATGACAGCTGACTTTCCCTTGGCTGTCTCACCCGCTCCAGAATTTTATCATGTACTTCCATATATTGAACATGCACAGAGGGGTCTGGATTCAGAGCTAGGTTTAGATCTAGCCATGTGCGTCTCAGCAGACACGTGGCAGAAATGGATTCGTGCCCCATGCACTGTCTCTTGCTGCATCTTAGATACCCAATGCAGAGGCTGCCCGGTGAGTCTCCCAGCAAACTTACATGGCATGTGTCAGATGCGGGTGGGCAAGGTCAGAGTGAAGTAGGATTCCTAAAGATAAAGCCACAAACTAGTATTTTGAAAATAAAAATTGGCTAATTGTGCAAGTGTAATGTGTGGAGCAACAGGAAGAGAGATTTCTGTTCAGATGAGCTGGTGCTCAAGCAGTTCTCTGAAGCCAGCATCTTAAGAGCCTCTGTGGCTTGAGTCTGTCGACCCGGTTGAAATCTTACCCTGAGATGGGATGGAGGCTCTATCGCTTGTGAGTCTCGCGGTAGGAGAGAACTCTGAGCAAGTAAGCCCTTTGGTTTATTCACACAGCTTGGTCTCCAGCACTTCTGCAGACAGAGATTCCTTGTACTGCATCTACCTCTTGAGTAGTGCGCATGGGCCCTGTGAGCCAGCAGAAAGGTCTGGCTGCATGTTGAACGTGGTTTTGAAGATCCGTTTACCTGTGGGCATCACATTGCCGTGGAATTGGTGTGGGGACCGCACTAGCCGTTTGGTCCTGTTGGGATCAGTGAAAGCAGGAAAGGAAAGTAGCTTTGGTGACCCAGCAGGACAGACCGTGGCAGGATTGTTCCTTCTTTTATCGGATCCAGGACGGTTTTCGTCTCAAGGTCTGAGCCTTCCATGAATTCCCTTGTGAGACCCTTCCCTGATGCTCCAGTAGAATGAAATATTTTTACACCAAGCACTGAATTTTCTGGAGGAGTTGGAACAGAACAATATGAGTCTTCATGAGATGACCTCTCTAATGTGTCTGCAGAGGGGAAGAGCCGGTGCTCCCCGTAATCATGGGACGCTTCCCAGCCGAGAGAACTGATCGATCCAACTTCTCTCCATTTCTTCCCATTACCTTACTTCTACCCATTCCTTCCACTCTAACCAGTTCCTCCCCCCAGCTCATCAAGCCCTAAGAGAAATGTCTGCCAATCCCAGTGAAGATTCAAGCCAAACTGGCCATTTTCTCCCCACCCTTCTTAAAAACATCTTAAGTCAAGGACAAGCATCTCTACAAATAAGGTAAACAGCTTCAATTTTATAACGTTTCCAAGCCCTGGATGCAAAGCCAAAAATAGAACAGAAAAACTCCTTTGAATCGGCCCTCCCTCCTTTACAGCACACTGGCCTCTGAATGTTTCTCAGGGGAGGTGTGTTGTGCATTGTCAACTCAAGGTCGCTTTGTTTGAATGGGAGGTGCAGTCCTCCCCATACATAAGTGTTTCGAGGGATGCACTCGAGTAACTCTAGCCTCGGAGGTTAGAGCTGCTCCGAGCCAGAACATGAAGCCCATGCTTGGAGTCGCTTTGCAGTACCTGCTGCTGTTCCTCCCATCTGCTGCTGTGCCTAGGAAGAGAGGCATCGGGGGAGGACTCTGGCCTGCTGAAGAACTGGAAATAACCTTCCCGAAGGAGCTGGGAGAAAAGGAAGATGAGAGCGCGTATGAGGGAGCAGAACCCAGCTTCATGGCATTGACATCCAAGGCCACAGCTGTTGCTCATCCCCTCTTGAGTGACCAGCCAGGAGATTATGCCAAGGGAGCAAAATGCCCCCAGCTCTTCCCCGAGGAGGCAGTTTCCCCAGTTGTGGGGTTAGAATCCAGCCTCCCCGCTCGGCTCCCTGACGGGCTGAAGGGGCCCGTGTGCACGGTGAGAATGAGCAAGCAGTATGGCTTGGACCAGAGTCCTTTGGAAGTTGTGGGGGTCCTTACCAGCTACGAAAGCGATTTCCTGAAGCTGGTGAGACATGCCAGCTGGGATCAAGGCCAGCTGGAGACCTTTGGGATCTGTCCTGCTGGGGAGACCCATTCTGCTCTTCTGTCTCTGAAGCACATCCATGCCCACTTGGCTGAGCCAGGGGAGAGCAGGTTCCTGGTGCTGCATCTTGAGGAAGGTAAGTGCTTGATTAAATCCTAGGAAGAGTCAGCCAAGAGAACCCTGTAGTGACTGGGGTTGAGAGAGATGCTCCAGATGCCATGGGAAGTGGGGCATTACCAGGGAAATACTGCTTTGCACACCAAAGACGGGGGTTAGTAGGAGATGAAATGGGGGAGAGGGACCGACTCCCCCTGTGAGTAGAAATAACCCACTCGGCATCATAAGCTTCCCATTGTCTTTCACCCCAATTCTGGTAGAGATCACCTTGTGTGTGTCCCTGTCCCCATCCGTCCCTGGCAATATCCTGTTGGCTGCTGGGGCTCCCAGCATAGCTGGGTTAACGCTCTCCCCCTTGGCCCTTGCTGCACTCCTGGCTCACTCAGTCCTTCAATGCTTACGGTAAAATCCAAAGGCTAAGGTGAGACCCTGTTCTCTCTTTGGAAGAGAAAGGGTATGTTCCAAACGACATATGTGGGTAACGGCATTCGTTCCCGTTCTTAGCGCCGCCCTGGTTCATAGGGTGGCATGAAAGCAGATTGCTGAGAACAATTCCCTCTTGTTCTTTCCCCGCTGGTATCGGTGTCTTGCGTAATGTCTCCAGCCCTGTTCGTGAAGCATATTGGAGCCCTTGCTGCCATGGGGAGCTTGCCCGCATAGAAACCCTGCCGCGTCTCCTTTGCAATAGACTGCACGAGGACTCATGCAGGCCATGTGAATGGGTCTGTGCTTACCCTTGGGAGGGCATGGGGAAAGGGCAATGTTAAGCTTCTCCTAAATCAGCAGGGGGCGGCCTGGGACCATGTTCCCCAAGGGAGCCACGTCGGTGTCTGAGGGATCTCTTTCCAGCAGCGTTCTAGCATGGGCAGGGTTTGACCTGGCGGAGAACCAGGTTAGTTACACTGGGTGAACCTTCTCCCCACCCCTCTCCACCAGCATATTTAAATATATAACACTTAGTGCCGGCTTGAGAGCCCTGGAGTCTCTGTGCGTGTGTGAGCACAATCCTTTAGCAGCACCGAGTCCCTTCGAGCAGCAGTGTGCTTGTGGCGGGGGTCGGTGGAATTCCTTGGTCTTCGTTACGCAGGGGTCCGGTGAGATGATGTCAGTCTGGTTTTGAAATCGGTTGAGTCACACACAGCCACCCCATCAGGTTCCCCCCACTTTGCTTCTCCAGGTTAGGGATGTTAAATTGCGGTGATCTGACTCATCGTGTCGTCGATAATGACACGACTAGTCGACGGGCCGCTCTGCAGAGCCGCGGCGGGGGTAGCTCCAGGAGCCGGCTCGAGTGGGGACTCAGCAGTCCTGGCTCGTGCTGGCTCTGGGAGGCACCCACGCTGCAGCTCTGCATTTTAAATGTAGTGAGAGCTGCCAGGCTCTTACTAGATTTAAAATGCAGAGGCGCAGCCTCCCAGACCCGCGCGAGCCAGGACTGCTTGTTCCCGGCTTGCGCGGAGTCCAGCAGCCCTTATTCGCAGAGTCCAGCTCAGGCTGCCATGAACAGGGGGCTGCTTGGTGGCAGCAGCCCCTGTCCACCAGGGCGGGGGCCCAGCTCCCTGCTGGGACTCCTGCGGACAGGGGCTGTTGCTGGAGCAGGCTCCCCTTCTCTCCCCCGCTGCCTCTGATAGGAGCAGCGGGTGGGAGGAGGTGGCACTGTGGAGACATGCTGCGGGAACCAGCTTTTAAACCAGCTCCTCCTAGCACTGGCTTCTGCCCCCCTCACTCTGCTCCCACCTGTCAGAGAGGCAGCAACCTGGCAGGGGGGAGCAAGTAGTCGATACTCCAGTTGACTCCTCGCTAACATCCCTCCCCCGGGTCTGGGGTGGAATCAAGTCCAAGTCTGAAAAGGGAATTCAGTCTCCAAGTTTTTGGCCTCTCCGTACCAGGGTGGCTGGCTGAGAGCTGGGTTGCATTCCTTGGGTACCTGTCTCGGAGCAGACAGCAGCTGTCGAAATCTCTGTGACCGGGGCTGGATTTGAACCAGCAACGCAGAGCCACATAGTGCTGTGCTTGTGCGGCAGGGCCCGGAGCTCTCCAGGTGCTCCTAGGCAGGGCTTTGTGTGCTGCTGTTCTCAGACCCTTGGTGTGAGACACCGCGCTATAACCCTACTCCTAGGACGGTTGTATTGAACGTGTGTGGCTCTGGATGATCCGCTAGTTCAGGCCCAAGGAAGCTTCCTGGAGCCTGTGAAGTGGCAGACAACTTGAGTTGTTCACCATTTGTGTATTTTTGTAAGGAAATCAACTTTGCCCCTGAAATTAGCAGTATTATGTCTCCTAAGAATTCAGCCATATGTGCGGCACTGCCGCGGGCATTTGCTAGTTCCGACTGTCACTGTACTGGAGTAATGCAAAGTGGGTAAGGGCGTTTTTGCCAAACCAGGCTTACGGAGGCTGTGCGGTTTGCTGGGTTGAGCAGAGGCCTGGGGGTCAGGACCAGTTCAATTTAATCTTGACTCAGATGCCTCTCCTGAAGCACTGATCTCTCCCGGATCAGTCACCACCCCCACCACTGAGGTCCTGGCCAGATTCAATGGTGCAAATCACTGAGCCCAAGCTGGTACCCAGCAAGGGAGGTGTCCCAAACCAGTGACTGTTTCTGAATGTCTTTGGTCTCAAGCTCTTTGAGACTCAGTTTTCATATCTCTAAAATGGGAGCAAACCACAGAGCAGTCTCTGAGCATGAATTCCTTCCTGAATTTTGAAGGAGTAAGGCTGCTGAGCAGTATCTTGTAAGGGAGCACTGCCTAGCTGCTACTGCAGAGATCTAGATGTCAGTAGTCCTGGATTCTGTTCCTGATTTTGTCATTCCCCTCGCTATTTATTATTTGTATTATAGTAACCCCTGAGAACGACTGTTACGGACGTGCCCCCTCCCCCCCCTTAAGCTAGGCGCTGTTGAAACAGGTGGTCTGTGTCCTACAGCGCTTTATGAACTGGAGCGAGTCGAAGCTCCCCTCTCTGTGCCTCAGTTTCCCCATTTGTAAAATGAGGATGATTCTGCTTCCATCGCAGTAGAGGAGGGTGCTCTGCTTGTTCAAGTTGGCAGCCGTCTCTGGGCCTGTGCCTGGCTTGGACATCCGCCAGGTTCTGCTCGGATAGAGACTGGGAAGGGACGTCTGAGATCTCCTGCTTAATCAGCTGTCAGCTCCTGCCCATTAGTCTGACTGGCTCCCTGTGCTGGGGCGTGTCTTTCTCTCCTTGTACTTTGCCTTCAGACTCTTGGGAGTATCATTTCACTCTGTTCTGTGCAGATAGACAGCCCAGCACGTCCCCAGAGTAAGCAGCAGTCACGTGCTGCCCCCTAAGTACCCACCTCCCCGCCAAACCACCTCAGCAGGGCCTATGGGCTGCAGCTATCTCTGCGGCCCAGTCCTCCTCCTCTCCCCTAAGATGGCTGGCAAAGCAGATGTTGATAGATCTCACTGGGTGGCCACCTGTGCCATAGACCAGTGGTGGGTAATCCGTGGCTGGCGGGCCCCACGCAGCTCATCGGGGTTCTGGGTGTGGCCTGAGACATTTTCTTCACTGCTGCCCATGCTCAGGGTTTCCAGAGTCGGCCGGTTTCCGTCCGCGTAGGTTTTTGTCCTACGGGTATTACTAAAGTGACACGCACGTCCAGCCAGGGCACGTGCTGATCGGACACCACATTGGCTGTGACAGCCGGGCGCTCCCTCGGCAGCCCATCCCAGAGCCGCGACAGGTCAGTCGGCTCCCCTACCTGTGCTGCAGCAGTGCTTTGACCGGATGCAGAGGGAGCACACAGCTCCCTTATTCTAGGGACACAAGCGCGGTTGGCAAAGGTCCCCTATCCCAAGTAGGGACGGTAAATTTAGATTAACGGGCTAATCCAACTATTTGATTAGTTGATAAGGGCGTCTCCACCTCCCCAGGGCTGTTGCTACACTTCAAAGGTGAAAGCGCTGGGAGCTCGGGGTCAGCGGGGGAGTCCCCAGCTGGCCCCGGCCTGCATGTGTGTTTCAAAGTGGCAGCACCGCATGGAGCCCAGGGTCTGCCGCTTTGAAGCATCCCCTCCTCTCTCCCCCTCCTCTCTTCTGACAGGCAGCAAGGAAGGGGGAAGCGACTAGTCGCCTAGCCTGTCGACTGTCCGATAAGCATTTGCTAGTGGGATAGTCGACTAGTCCTTCCCACCCAATCCCAAGGGACTGCTTTGGGACTCGGGCCTGTTGAGATGGAGGGCCGCGCACGTAGCCCATTCGCTAGCCTAGCTTGCCCACGGTTGCACTGGGGCCATCAGATAGCACAAGCAATTAGTGGAGACTAATTTACATGCTGACAACACCCCAGGCATTCCGGTAGTGCCTCTGAATCAGTGAATTGGTGCTAGTGGCCAATGGGGCTGTCAGGCCACCCGGGACCCGCATGTTTCCTAATCGGAGCAGCTCAGGTTTTGCCTTCCCAGCATCTGTTGTTTGAGCCTACTCAGCCTGTCCCTCATCCACAGCCCCGGGCCTGAGAGCTGGGCAAGGTGGATTAGCGCCGTTTCCCCTTCCCCTCGGGGAAAGCGAAACACAGCGTGGGGTCACTGGTCGGTGGTGGGGGTGAGATTGGGATGCAGGCGCCCTGGATCCCTGCCCCACTGCTGCTCCACCAGGCGGGCCCCGCATCTGCCCAGGGCCTCGTTCCGTGTCCTCAGTCAGTGCCCACGTGTGCAGCTCCGGGTGGTCGCGACTCACCCTGCCCAGTGGGAACCTGCCCTGCACGACACCAGCTCATGGAGTTGGTGGGCCTGCTAGAAGCGGGGGCTGGGTGAAAGGAGAGAGCCTTTGGCAAAGTGCCCTGTTCTGTGCACTGGCTCGCCGGATCTCTGGTCTGACCCGGCATGGCAGGCCCCCCTCCTGCTCCAGCGCCTGCTCCCGGCCTCTGAACAGGTGGTAGCTTCTAATCAAGGATGTGCATTTTGCCAGGACTCTGGTTATCACTGGGCTGAGCGGTTCACCTTGCTCGGTGGCTTGGAGCGACTTCCCATTACTGCCCCCCACCCCAGGAACTTCCTAAAGAAATAAATCAGTGGTGAGCCCCACGACGGCAGGGCCTCCTGCTCCTCTAAGAACAGCTGGTTACCGGAAGAGCTGCTGCCAGAGAATGCATCTGTGATGTCCTCCAAGTGCTTTATCCCCTATCCTTGAAAGCCATCCTGCTGTGACTGACTTCAAGAGGCCACACACGTCCGCAGATGCTGCTCTGGGTGTGGAGAGCCCTCTCTGGAGGGGCATCGGGGTCCATCTTGCAGCCAGACAGCTGGCGGAGCCAGGGCCTAGAAAAACTAGACCAACCAGAGTCTGAAGTGGGAGAAGGTGGCAGTGAACGGAGGGCAAGTGTCAGAGCCCTCTGCCCCGGTGGGATGGGACCGGACCTGCTGGGTGCTAGAGCCCGCAGAAATAACGTCCCTTCTAAAGGGCTGGGTCCTTTTGAAGCAGGAGGATCTGGACCCAGGGTCGGCACCACCAGCTTGCACGACGGGCACGTGCTGCATGAGGGACATCGGGCAGAGGGGGAGGGGAGGGGCGCCGGCGTCATTCCATTTCCTGAAAAATTATCCCACGAACCTCAACATTTCTGCCAGGGACACTTGGGTCTGGGAGCAGGCACGCTGCCGACCCCGATCTGGGATCTGTCTTCAGTGCTTGTGAGAGGAGTGTCGGGGACATAGGGGCAGCCGTGCCAGGCCTATTGGCGGGCTCCCCGCTGCGCCTGGGGACAAAAGGAATTGGCAGGAGGGGGCAGTGTGTAGAAACAGCGGGGAGGGGTGGTTGAAGTGGCTCCTGGCCTGATCATGACTTGGAGAAGAAGGACCGTGGGGGAGGAGAAATGCCCTGAAACGTCATGCTGTGGACAGGGCAGCAGGAGCAAATACCTTCCCAGCCAGGCCACCAGCAGCAACTCGGGGCTGGGGCAGATCCCTCTGGGAGTGCTGCACCCAAAGGACCTGCCAGTTCAGACTGGGGATCTATTCAGTTCATTCTCCTGTCTCCAGGGGTGGCCCAACACCAGCTGTGTCGGAGAAAGGGGTGCTCATTTAAGCAGGGGGTGGTGCTAGAATAACCTTCCTATGGCGGAAATTTCTTTGTACTCCCTGGCGCTACCAATTGTCTGATGCCCTGCAACCAGAAAGTTTAATAACTCTGCTTTTGTTTGCTAGCTAGTGGGATCCCTCAGCCATTATGCTGGTTTGCCTGATCCCTTTGTTTTAATGTCTCTTGAAATGCTTGGGCCTCTGGTGTCTTGTGTCCAGGAGTTCCACAGGCTAGCTGCATGTGAAGAGTCTTTCTCTTTACCAGCCAGAGTCATGCTGTTTGTGTGGCCCCTTCTCCACAGTGACGTGGGATGCTGAGACGAAGCTCAGGTTTACGCTGGCTCTTCAAGAGGAGGTGGGGCGGTCGTTTGGAGAGGTCCAATCTGCCTTGCTGGTGTTTTATCTGGGAAGCAGGGAAAGGAGGGAAAGCAAAGCAAGAGAGACGCTCCTGGCCACAGGAGACGGGCTGCTCCAGAAGCAGGTAAGCAGTTGTCAAAGGCTGGCTTTCTGTCTGTGTTCCTGACGGCTACCTGCAGAGCTGGGCACACGCCTGCCCCGTGTCGTCCGTCCCCCCCCCCCACTGGCATGCCTTGTCCTAGATCGCTAACAGGGCTTAGTCTCCCTGGCCCAGTCAATCCTTGGCCGCAGCTGCTGCTAGCAAGGAGGCCGAGTAGCATCGGCCATGGTGGGTTTTTTTGCAGCATAGGTCCCCAGCTAGCTGGGCGCCAAGTCTAATCACGATTCTATACCAGGGCTCTGGCCTCTGGTGCCAAATGTAGCTGTGTAGACATATAGGCTCTGAAGGGGTGTGTGTGTGCGCGTGTGCATGCGTCCCTGAGCCACAACATTTATGCAGCTGTCTTTAGTGTCCGAGCATGAGCCCCGCGTGCTGGAGGCTGTAGAAGTGGGTTCAGACTCGGGCTGCCGCTTGCAGTGCGGGTGTACCCGAGAATGACTTTCCCCTCTCATCCGGCCCATCTCTGGCGGGAAGAGCCCGAGGGCCAGATTCTGCCCTCGGTGACAACCGGCTTGGACAGGAGATGCCCGAGCCTGCGTCTGGCCGTGCGAGGGGAATCTAGTGAACGGATCCATGGAGGGTGCACAAGAAGGGCTGGACTCCAGTGCCCCCTCCTGGAACAGGGCGGCCTTGCAGCGCTAATGGGAACAGGCTCTGGGCTCTGTCTCGCCCAGGGAGCAGAGCCATTTTAACTGTTGCTTTTCAGGGCGGATGTGCCCCTGGAGGGCTGGATTTCCAAGCCTTCAGCTGCCCCTGGCCAGATTGTTCAAGTACTTTCCACGGAGCAGTTCTGCAGCAGCAGGGTGGTATGGGGCAGTGCCCCCTTCCCCCTCCCGATGCACCTTTGTGTGTCTTTGTCCCCAGAAGCCACCTGCTCCCTGTGCACCCAGGAGCCGCTTTATGTCCCTGGCCCAACCGAGGCTGCCACAGCTAACCCCACTGCAGCAGAGTGAGCCTGGGGCTAGGTTGCAGCCCGGGGGTGGGGCACAGCTAGCGGGGTAGATTCTCTCTGCGTGTGCACCGAGTGGGTTTGAGGCCGCCCCCCTGCACGGGAATAAATGCAGCAATGCCGATGACGTTGCTTCAGTGCCCAGCCCTGCAGCCTGTGCTCAGACAAAGCTGCCTCTGGCGAGGGCCTTTCGCCCTGCCTTGGGGAAGGCGTTAACCCTCCGGCCTGCCCCCGTTGGTGGGAGCGCGGTCTCTTGGGGCATGCCGGAGTGCTGCTCGGGCTCCTCCTGCGCATGCTGCCCGTGGCTGGAGGAAGCAGCTGCTCCCCAGTCGGCTGCACAGGGGGGATCCTTGTGACGTTCCTTGTCCCTTACAGCCGAGCTAGGAGGGCTGGTGGGGGGCGGGGAGCAGTCCCCGGGTTGGCAGGGCCTGGAAGCAGCCTCCTAGCTGCTCAGCGGCTGGGGTGCAGTGAGCATGCTGGGTCTCAAGGCAGCAACCCCCTCAGCTCTTTGCTGCCAGTCACAGCAAAAGGGCCAAGGGCTGCGTGGGCCCTGGACACTGAACCCCCCTCCCAGCCTGAGCAGGGGGAAGGACGTGGCTGCAGCTGGCTCCTTCCCTTTCTTGCAGGTCCCAGTGCTGAAGATACGGAGCCCCCCGGCCTGTTCCCCTTTCTGCTCCCCCCGGGCGTGGCCCCACCTGCCTTGTCTGATCCGGGAGCTCGGCCCTTGTGCCAAAAAGCCCTTCTGGATGGCCTGAAACAGCCAGGGCCAGACTGTAACGCTGCCCTCAGCGTGTAGATCTCTGAAGGACACAGACGGAGCCCCCTTGAGGGTGTGGGGGCGAGGGAGGGCCTAATTCCCCCGGTCCCCTCCTGCTCCATAACAATCCCCTTCCATATTCAGGAATCTCCGAGGGGTCACCGTGTTTGTCTGTAACTTTAAAAACGAGTGGTCCTGTGGCACCTTAGAGACAAACCAAAATATATCCAGTCATGCGCGTTCGTGGGCAAAGCCCACTTCCTCAGATGAATTGGAGTGGAAATAACAGAAACCAAGAAATGTATCGAACCGCAGGAGAAACACCTGTCAATTGTAGGACCCATGTTAACAAGGCTAATTAAGTGGGCTGGACGTGTCCCATTCGTAGCTTTTGAAGTGAAAATGTGGATGTTAAAGGCAGGAGAAGTTGGCTTTGTAGTGGGCAGGCCAGTTAATGTCTTTATTCAAGCCCAGGGTAAGAGAGTGAAACTTGTAGATGAATTCCATGTAAAGATTCAGCTGTTTGGTCTCTGCAGGCCAGTCCCCATGGCACAGTCTGGGCCTGCCAAGCTCCTGTCTTGCTATACGGGGAGAGCCAGGCGGGGAGGGGTTTGCATGCAAAGGGTCATTCCCATCTGCTCACCGGGCTTCTGCTGTCTCTGCAGGCTCTCTGCCTCTCCAGGGCCACCCGGTACCTGCTGCTCCGGGCCTTGGTGACGCCTGCCACGCGCACACCCAGGCAGCTCAGCTTCCACGTTTCCTTGGCAATCAGGCGTCATGGCGATGGAGGTACAGCTGTTTAAGGGGGCGGCTGAGAGGTCTCTGGTGGCAGCTCTTCCTAGAGGGGTCAGGGGGCCCGAAGCTCTTTGGGATCTCAAGCATCAGTGGGGGGGCGGAGGGGGCTGAGTTAGCTCCCCATGCGCAACCACAGTGGGGTTACTGGCGCAGGCAGGAGAGGGCTAGCGCAGGGGGTTGGCAGCAGTTCTGTCCAGGCCTTGGGGGACCTGTGGGAAGCCCCATTATTTTCGTCCCCATCTGTCACTGTGGGCTCCACCCCAGGGGCCGGGAGGGTATCTGGGGAGGGCTCCAAGCCCTGAGTGGGAAGGGGTGTCTTGCTGCTACTGAGTATTGTGTCCAGTTCTGGGCCCCCCACTATAGAAAGGATGTGGGCGCATTGGAGAGGGTCCAGCGGAGGGCGACCAAAATGCTGCGGGGGCTGGAGCACATGACCTACGAGGAGAGGCTGAGGGATTTGGGTTTGTTCAGTCTGCAGAAGAGAAGAGTGAGGGGGGATTTGAGAGCAGCCTTCAACTCCCTGAAGGGGGTTCCAAAGAGGCTGGAGAGAGGCTGTTCTCAGTGGGGGCAAATGGCAGAACAAGGAGCAATGGTCTCGTGTTACAGTGGGGGAGGTTTAGGTTGGATATTAGGAAAATCGATTTCCCTAGGCGGGTGGGGAAGCACTGGGAGGGGTTCCCTAGGGAGGGGTAGAATCTCCATCCCTAGAGGTTTTTAAGTCTCTGCTTGACACAGCCCTGGCTGGGTTGATTTAGTTGGGATTGGTCCTGCCTTGGGCAGGGGCCTGGACTTGATGACCTCCTGAGGTCTCTTCCAGCTCTATGATTCTATGATCCCCCTTCTCCATCCTCTCCGCTCCCCGCCAGGCCCCCTCCTGCCGACCCCGGAGGCCCAGCGGCTCCTCTTTGGCGCCGACGAGAAGTGTTTCACCAGGATGACTCCAGCCTTGCTCTTGCTGGCGAAGCCGCGATGCGAAGGCACCACCGGGCCCCCCTCGTCCTTCCTCCCGGCCCGGGGGGTGGTGGAGACGGCTCCTTTCCCGCAGCCCAGGTGCGTAGGGGAATGGAGGGAGGGGAAGCGTCTGCCACGCCACGGGGGACGAGGCCCGACACCCTGCAGCTCGGCCTGCCCATGGGCGCGCGGCGGGTGTGCTGGCAACACCCCGATAACGGGGTGTCCGATTGTGTGCGGGCTCGCAGGGCTAGAACAAAGGCCAAGTCTCTGCTGTCGGTGAGGTGCTGGGGCTGGGCGTGGGGGGGTCTGGGGCCAGGCTGTGTCTTGCGTGGCAGACGGGCCCTTTCTGGACTCTTCTCCGGGTCCCTGGCTGCTTTGGGGGCAGCCCAGTCACATGCCAAGGGCACGGTGGAGACGGGAAGGGTGCAGAGGCTGGTGACGTGGGGAAGGGGCGGCCCCCGGTCTGAGCGCAGTGTGTTCCCCTCCGAGCTAGCGATGTTCAATTTAGTTTAATTGATTAGTCGATATGCGGCAGAGCCGCAGCGGGGTTAGCTCCCGGCCCGGCAGCCAGCCCCACTGCGCCTCCGCCTGTCGCTCTTCATGCATTTAAATGGCTAAAGTGCAGCAGGAGGGACCCCGCGCGAGCCAGGAATCAGCTGCCCGGCTCACGCTGGTTCCTCCCCTCCCCCCAGCTGCACTTTTGATTGTTAAATGTATTAAGAGCCGGCATTTAAAAAGCAGAGGGGCAGCGTCTGGGGCAGTGCGAGCCGGGAATCAGCTGACTTCTCGTCGCCCTGCCTCCCCCACAGTGCTGGGGGAAGTGGCTTTTAAGTGAAGGACTCACGTGGCTGCCCCTGCTCTGAGTCCTCCCTGCCCCGGCGGCTGCCAACAGGACACCGAGCCACTCGGGCTCCAGCCTCACAGCGTCCCTGGGTTGGGAGCAACGGTCCCTCTCATTTTTTCCATCCGCGTGTGGAATACACTTTGTCACGTGCACCGAGGCAGGGGTGGGTGTGCACCACACGTAGAAACATGCTGCCGGCTGTGGGTGCTCTGTTCATCAGCTGGGCGGCATGTGACTGCCTCCTGGGCAGCTGCCCAAGCGCCCAGCTTAGAGGGAACGTTGGTTGGGGGCCCTCTCCAGTGCAGAGCCCGGCGGGGGGCTGGGCGGCTGGCCAGGCAGACTGTGCTCTGCAGGGTGCTGGGTTAGGGGCTGAGCCCTGACTGTATCGTGCAACATGACTAGGGTGTGGAGTGCCAGGCCCCACGGTCAGTATGGGTGTGGAGGCTGGGGGAGCTAGGTCCCGGGGAAGGGGAGTAGAGTTTATTTTGGGGAGGGGGCCTGGGCCCTATGGGGGAGTAGCTGCCCACAGCCCCGTGGCTGGGCCCTTGGTGACACTCGGTGCCTCCTTGGCAGCTCGCCCCCTGCCGGCAATGCCGAGGAGCCAGCCCCTAACGCCACTGCCAGCCAGGCCGACGCATCCTCCCCGGCCCCCGACAGCCGCGACCAGTTCCTGAGCAGCCTGACCCAGTTCGTCAGCAAGGTCCTGAGCCCCTCGGGGGAGCCCGCGGCTGCCTCCGCGCCCCACCACTGGCTGGACTTCAAGGCGATGGAGATGCTTCCGCACCAGCTGGTCAACCTGTCGGAGCGGGCGGCCCTGGAGCGGCTGGTGCAGTCGGACAAGCCGCTGGTGCTCCTCTTTCCCCAGAACAGCCAGGCCCTGCTGGAGCAGCAGTTTGGGCACTGGCGGCTGGAAGGCAGCCTGCTGCAGCGCCTGCTGGAGAAGCTCCAGGCTGTCATCCAGGAGCTGAGGGAGATCCCGGCCTTTCAGGCCCAGCTGGAGCTGTTCCAGCACCTCCTGGCCTTCTGCTATTACCCGCCGGGTGCGGGCGGCAGCGACCCCGAGCAGCCACCCTCCAACCCCCGCAAGCTGCGCACGCTGCTGCTGCTCAAAGCCCTGCAGACTGTGCGGGCCCACTGGCAGGAGAAGAGGAAGGTGTCGCGGCAGAACCGCAGCGCCGGGCCCCAGGCCTACTGCCGCCTGCAGGAGCTGATGATCGACCTGCACTACGATAAGTTCGTCATCCTCCCGGACAAGTACATGGCCAACAACTGCGAGGGCCCCTGCCGGCGCCCGCTCTCCACCCGCATCCCCGACTACTCCTCCCACTCGGTGCTGCTGGTGGACATGCAGGAGCGGGGGGCCCCCCTGCAGCGCAGACCCTGCTGCGTGCCCGTGCTGGCAAGTACTCCGACAAGGAGATCATCTGCATGACGGCTGAGGGCGTCCAGGTCACCACTTTCCCCAACATGGTGGCAGAGGAGTGCGGCTGTCGGTAGGGGCGCCCGGCCTGTCCCGTCGCTCCCTGCCAGCCTGGGGCGCCTGGAGGGAGGCTGTGGCTCTCCAGCTGCCTTTCCCCCGACGTGCTGGCTTGTTGCCTCCCTCTCGCCCCAGGAGATCGCTGGGCCCGGCGCTCCGGGAAACTGAGCGCAGCCCCAGGCCTCTGCCCCCGGCACCGTGACGGCAGCAGGGCCCACGCCTGGAGCTCCCAGTGCAGCCGCGGGCCAAATCCGACCCCCTCTGGCTCTGCTGGACGTGGGATGTGGGGGGGACAGTGCTGGCAGCAGCGCCCCAGCCCCTCCCTGCCTGATGCTGGTATGGGCAGTTCTTTATCGACAGCGCCGGGGTTTCTGCCTCACCCTTCAGTCCTGGGGGCCAGTCCAGAAGGGGCGGGTCTGTCTCCGCAGCGGGCAGGAGCTGGATGCAAACCTGCCCGTGCCCCTGAGGATGCCGTGGGTGCCACACAGGCCACTTCATGGCAGAAGCAGATTCCAGTCCTGTGCGGAGGCAGCGGTGGGAGCTGGAGTGAGAGTCCAGGGCAGAGGGTAGAGCACAGGGCAGAGGCCTGTGGAAGGCGGGAAGATCAGGCTGGTGGAGAAGGGGTGTGGCAGGGCAGGGGGGTGACAGGGCAGGGGCGTGGCACGTTGGCCGGGCAAGGGGGGGTCACAGGGCAGGGGTGTGGCACGTTGGCAGGGCAGAGACGTGGCAGGGCAGGGGCATGGTGGGTTGGCGTGGCGCGTGGGCAGGGCAGTGATGTGGCAGGTTGGTGTGGCGGGTCGGCAGGGCAGGGGGCTGACAGGGCAGGGGCGTGGCGGGTTGGCAGGGCAGGGGGCTGACGGCAGGGGCGGGGCGCGGCGGGTCGGCAGGGCAGGGGGGTGGCAGGGCAGGGCAGGGCAGGGGCGTGGAGGGTGGGCAGGGCAGTGATGTGGCAGGGCAGGGGTGTGGCGCGTTGGCAGGGCAGGGGCGTGGCGGGTCAGCAGGGCAGGGGCTGACAGGGCAGGGGTCCAGCAGGGCAGGGGCTGACGGCAGGGGCGGGGCGTGGCGGGTTGGCAGGGCAGGGGGGTGGCAGGGGCGGGTCAGCAGGGCAGGGGGCTGACGGCAGGGGCCGGGCGCGGCAGGGCAGGGCAGGGGCGCAGCAGGGCAGGCGTGTGGCACGTTTGCGGGGGCGCGACGGAGGACGTGGGAGCGCGGAGGATCAGGCTGGCAGGCGGGAGTGCTGAGGCCAGCGCTGTGGGGAAGCGCGCCTAGCCTGTCCGTGCAGCTCCCAGCGTGGGTGACCAAAGGAAGAAGGAAGGGGCCCTGGGGTGTGGGGCAGCCCTCCTCTGCCGGGGGCTGTGGGGGCGGCTGTCTCAGTGCCCCGCGGAGGGCGCATGCGGCGGGTGCTCACAGTGACGGAGCTCAGCCGGGTTGGCTCTCGCACCGCTGCAGCGATCTGGCCCGTCTACCGCGCAGGGCGGCCGCAGGAGAGCCGGTGCTCACAGCTCTGCCGGGCAGGGGAAGCTCTGCTGCTCACTGGCTAATCCGTCGCTGGCAAGGCCCCCAGCCCCGCCCGGCCCTGGCTGGGTGCGGAGCTTCCCATCTGCCCCGGTGCGGAGTCCCGGAGCAAGCCGGGGGCTCGTGCTGCTGCGTGGGAGCTAGTGGGGGCCCGGGGGAGCTCGCCGTGCACCTAGTGCGCTGCTGCGTCCAGGTGCTGGGAGAGGGGCGCCCCGCTCTTGCTGTCTCCCCGCGAGCCCCCTGCCCCGGCCTCTAGGCTGGACCTGCAGCTCCCTCTGCCCCACGCGTAGCTCCGACCCGCGGGAGGGCACTGGCCGCTCCCGCTCCCAGGGACTCGGGGGGCAGGCCCAGGCTCCGCAGCTCGGGTTGACGCTGGCATCTTTCGGGCGGCATCCTGCGGCTGTGGCCGAAATGCTGCGGTTTAGTCTCCTGGGCGGGGGGGCCGTTGCAAAGAGTCACCCCAACGTACAAAAAACCCTTCACCCGGGCGCGTTTCTGAAACGTGGCGGTTTAATACGTTATTAAAAAGGACGATTTGTTGCAAACTCAACCGAGGTCGGAATAACCCGTTTCCCTCCGCTCTGGGGGCTGCGGCGCCTCCTCTCTTCTGAGTCCCGCGGTGGGAAGTGGCGCACTCCGCGCTCTCCTCTGTCCGCCAAAGCGCCGCTTCCCGCCGGTGCGGGAAGAGAGGGGGCGGGCCGTCTCTGCTCCTGTCTTGGAAGGAAAGCTGGACGGTTCCCCCTCCCCGCACCCACCTGCTCGGTTTACACCTGCAGCTTCCCTGGGGCGTCCGGCGGGAGGACTGCAAAGCCAATAGGACTGTGGTCAGCAGGGAGGCCTGAAAGCGGAGTAACTGGCGGGAGAAGGGATTTGTGTACAGACTGTGCAAACCTCCGTGGTTTGGTTAACACCCGTTTAATTCACCCGCCCGACGTACAGCTCAGCTCTGTTCAGGCGGACGCCTGGCCCTGGAGCGCGCCCTCGGTGCACGCCCTCCGGGAATACCCATTGCTAAGATTGCTACACAAGCACAAAACCATTTCTGGTGGGGTGGGGGGTGGGGACCTCTCCTGGAGCAAGAAAGGAGAAATCCATCCCCCCCCTTTTAGCGCACACCCAGGGGAGCCCAGAGTCAGGGCGGAGGCCCAGGGCAGGACCCCCAGCACTAAGGGGCTACGTCATGTCGGGGTCTCAAAGCGTCTCCCCGGCACTCAGGGACCCCTGGGCCGTAGCATCATCCCCCTGTTACAGCTGGGGGAACTTGAGGCACAAACAGGTGACAGGCAGGATGTGCCCGGCGGCAGAGCTAGGGCCACGGTGCACGGCTCTAACCACAGCACCACGCTGCCTGTCTGTAACCGCAGGCAGGGACACCGCTATCACGGGCAGGCGTTTTTAATTCCTGGGGAGCTCGGCAAACAAGCAGCGTCTATGGAGGAACCCACGATGGGCCCAGCGCTCGGGGGCGACAGGAAGGGCTGGTGCTGGGCTGACGGGCAGGCCGGAGCCCTGGGGGGCGGGAAGCAGGGGTGCCCCGATGTCGTTGTTCGGCCCCCCCCTCGCTCCGTGTCCAGATGCCGGGGGGGCGGGTTCTCAGTCGTGCCTCTTCCCCTCCTTGAACTTGTGGGCAAAGGGCCTGTGCTGCTCCCACGGCCTCCGGCCCTTGGGCTCCCCCCGCTGCTGCGGGCGCTCCTCCTGCCTGCGCTCCTTGCGGCCGGGCTTGGGCTGGCGGCCCTGCCCCTCGTCCCGCCTGGGCCGCTCCCGCCGCCTGCCCTCCTTCCCCTCCCCTCGGGCTCGCTTGCTGCTGCGCGGGGGCCCCTCTCCCTCCTCCTCCTCTTCCTCCTCCTCCTGCTCAGAGCCTGCTTCTGGGGGCCCCCTGGGCACTCTGCTGGCCTTGGCCTCCGGGGGCCTGTCCTTGGGCAGCAGCGCCTTCTCGGGCGGAGCCCCCCCGCTCTCTCGGGGCTTCTCTTCCTTCCTCTCCAGAGCCCTCGGCTTCTCCTGGCCCCCTCTCGGGGACTCCTGCTGCGCTCCTGCCGCCTTGGCTTCGGGGTCTGCTGCTTCTGGCTCCAACCAGCTCCAGAAAAACCACGGCTCTCCCTGCGGGGAAAGCAGAGCACAGCCCGCTCCTAGCACGGGGCCAGCCCAGGGGGCCAGGACCCTCGTCCGTCTGCCCGGCCGCTGGAGCGAACGCCACAAGCGCGTTCCCGTGGAGGACCCCCCCGCCCGGCGCCCCCCAGTTCACACAGAGCCTTGCGCCCGCTCTGGCTTGGCCTGCAGTGGCAAGTGACTTTCCGGGCTCGTGGCCAGACAAGCTCCCGAGGCCTGCAGGGCAGACCCGCCTCTTACCGAGGGGCTGGGACGGTCCCTCTGCCCCAGCAGTGACCTGGCCCGGGGGCGTGACGCCAGCGCTTGGGCAATGCCTCAAATCCTGCAGCCTGGGGCGCTGGCGGCTGCCTCCTCCCAGCCCAGCACGTACTGAAATTAGGCCTGGTTCTGGCAGGATTGCCCCGGCTGAGACGGGCCTGGCTCCTTCCCCCTGCAGCCTGCCCCTGCAGCCCTTCTCATGGGTCAGCCCTGGATTTCATCGGGACTGACTGAGAGTCAGGGCTGCAGGGTGGGCCCTGGGCACGGTGAAAGGCTGGTGGCTGATTTTCTCTGGCCTGCAGAGATTTGGGGGCAGAGGAGAGGAGGGCACTGAGCCCCCACCATTCCCTCCCTGACGTGCCCCAGACGGTTTGCACTACTGGCGCCTTCACAGGACCTCCAGGCCAGTCAGCGAACCCGCTCGCTAGTGGAGCCAGAGTTAACCCTCCCCATGGAGCCCGCCGGTGGCTGCCTTTCGGAGGATTGCCTCCACGACCCCTCCTGCTCGGCCGCGCCTCTCCTTACCCTCTCGCCGGCGCCCTCCTCGGGAAGGCTGCTCTGGGGCCAGGCCCACAGTCTGGGTTCTGCTTCGGGAGCCTCGGCCTCCACGTCGCTGGCGTCTGAGAACGGGGAGATGGGGGGCATGGTCAGCCCTTGGAGACGCGCAAAGGAGGGACTGTGCGGGGTTCCTGCGGGCGGCTCCGCAGCGGCGGCTTCCCACCCCAGAGCTGGTTCCACCTGAATGGGGGATGCTTCCGAAATGGGCCGATCCCAAGAGTCTCACCCAGAGCTGCCAGAACAAGGGGGTGGGGGGTGGCCCCGACCCAAGCGGGGGAGGGGGAGGGTGGCCCCACGTTTCTAGATCTAATATCCAGGTGCCACGTGCGGTATCTCAGGCTTGCTGTCCCCCCCCACGAGAAGGCTCGTCCATGCGGGAGATGCCAGAAAAGCCACCCAACCTAATTTTCAAACTGGATTAGTTAAGCCCCGGTAAACGACTGTGTGGATGCTCTTACTCAGAAACAAATGGCCTTGGCTGGGTTTTGCTTAGTTCACTTCCCAAGTGAGCCAGATCTGAGTAAGTGCCTCCCGCGAGGGCTGAACGTGCTTTCACTGAGCTACGGTCAGTTTACACCTTTGCTGAACTTGGATTAATTTTCCTTAGAGGAGCTTCGGGTGCTGGGCAGGTAACTGGTGTCATCCTTTGCCTTATGGCTGGGGAAATTCCCCACCAGGAGGACAGGCACCATTTTCAGATGCCCAGGCTGGGCCCCCTTGTACTGCCAGGCCTGAGTAGGATGGGTGGTGCCCAGACTCCCCGTGGACCTAGGTGCTGCTAACGATGGCAGCAGACATGAGTGGCCTGGACGTGCCATTCCAGCTCCTGTGGCTGGTTAGATCCTGGGCGCAGAGTCAGTTCGGGGGCGGACTCCCCATTCCAGTTCGCAGTTAAACCCTTAACTCCCAGGCTCAGAGAAGGCGGCGGAGGAAAACTAAGCCCCGGGAGATGACAAAACACAGCCAAAAACTGCTCCTGCCATGCGGGGCCTGTCTGCCCATCCTGTGCTCGCAGGAGGAACCCGTATGGCCACTGCCCAACACGTTGTGTGGGCAGCAAGAGTTTGCGTCTGGCGTTCAGACATGCTCAGAATCCCTGGGGATCGGGATAGGAGTCCAGAGACCTAGCTCCACTCCAACCCTGCTAGCTGAGCTGGGGCAAATCTCTTCGTCCTCTCCGCCTCAGTTTCCCCTGCCACCAGGCTTGCCCGTGGTGACTGTAAGCTCTCTGGGGCAGAGATGGCTCCTGCTGTGTAATTAGCCCAACGGGGTCTAGGTCAGCGGTGAGCAATCTGCGGCTTGCGTTCTGCGTGTGGCCCATGAGACGCTCTGTTTGCTGCTGCCTGCTGGTTTCCGCCCGCGTGGTTTTTTCCCCACTGGTGTTACTAAATTGACCGGCGCATGGAGCCAGGGCCAGTGCAGGGAGGTGTGTGCGGATCGCACACAACACAGCCTGCAGGAGCCGGGCGCCCCCTTGGCAGCCAGTCCCAGCGCTGCGCCGGGTCAGTGCTACGCAGGCACAGGGACAAAACTGCCCTGCCCGGGGGAGTATCTTGGTTCTGAGAACCCTGCGGTCCCTGGGACGAAGGAGGCCGCGCACGTGCCCCTCACCGGTCGAGGTGGCACCGCGAATACGAACACGCCGCATGGTCAGCAGCAGAGCTGTCCTCCCCTTCCCCCCGTCCCAGGAACATGTGGAGGGGAGAGAGAGGGGCTCCATCTCCAGGCCCAGCCCCCGGGTCAGGCTGCTCCCAAAGTGGCCCCTTGCTGCGGCCCAGCTCCCGGCCTGACGGCTCTGAGCTCCTCACCTTGGAGCGCCTGGAAGCCCAGGCTCAGCAGAGCCACAATGGAGGCGAGAAGGATGCATTTGTTGAGCGAGAGCCCTGCCCAGAGGGCTGCTTCCTTCCCGGCGGCGCGGGACTCGACCTTCCTTGTCACCAGCAGGCTCTGGGCAGCTTCTGAGGCCCAAAGAAAGAGGCATTAGGCGGGGAGCAGGCCTGAGGTGGCGGACTGGCCCGGCGTGCAGGGCTAAGCACGCTATGGAGCCACAGAGGTGACAATAGTCCAGTCCCTTTGGTCTGTCCAGTTATTGCCCAGCTAGCAGGGACTGGCCGTAGGGCAAGGGGGAGGAGGAATATGGGGGGTTCCCGTGCCTGGCCAGGGCCTCAACAGGGGCATAAGAACGGCCATACTGGGTCAGACCAAAGGTCCATCCAGCCTAGTATCCTATCTGCCGACAGTGGCCAATGCCAGGTGTCCTGGGGGAGTGAACCGAACAGGTAATGATCAAGCGATCTCTCTCCTGCCATCCATCTCCACCCTCTGACAAACAGAAGCTAATGGACACCATTCCTTACCCAGACTGGCTAATGGCCATTGATGGACTTAACCTCCATGAATTTATCTAGTTCTCTTTTAAACCCTGTTATAGTCCTAGCCTTCACAACCTCCTCAGGCAAGGAGTTCCACAGATTGACTATGCGCTGTGTGAAGAAGAACTTCCTTTTATTTGTTTTAAACCTGCTGCCCATTAGTTTCATTTGGTGGCCCCTAGTTCTTGTATTATGGGAACAAGTAAATAGCTTTTCCTTATTCACTTTCTCCACACCACTCATGATTTTATAGACCTTTATCATATCCCCCCTTAGTCTCCTCTTTTCCAAGCTGAAAAGTCCCAGTCTCTCTAATCTCTCCTCATATGGGACCCGTTCCAAACCCCTCAGCATTTTAGTTGCCCTTCTCTGAACCTTTTCTAATGCCAGTATATCTTTTTTGAGATGAGGAGCCCACATCTGTACACAGTATTCCAGATGTGGGCGTACCATGGATTTATATAAGGGCAATAAGATGTGTCCTGTCGTTCTGGGCCAAAGCGTCCAGCGTTCAGAGGTGGCAGAACCTGGCGGCGCCCGGTGGAATTGGGGGGGCGGGATGCTGGAGAAGAGAATTCCGCTCTCTGGCTCAGGGATCCCGGGCTGACAGGCGACCCTGGCAGAGGGGTGCGCGCCCACGTGTACCTTCTGGCACAGCAGCGCTGGTTTCCTCCTCCGCCTCTTCTACCTTGGGCACGTGCGTTTCCATGGTGCCGGGGGTGTCGGTCATGCTTTCCACAAACTCCTCTAGATCCTGCTCGATGACGTGCAGTGTGCTCCTCTCCTCCGGCTCCATCTCCTGCAAGGGGGGAGGGGGAAGGTGACTGCTCAGCACCAGCCAGCGGGAAAGAGGCAAAGCAGCTCAGGGAATCTGTCTGCACCCACTGGAGCAGGTGTGTTCATGGCGCCCTAGAACCCCAGGGCAGGCAGAGACCTAAGGAGGCATCAAGTCCAGCCCCCCTGCCCAAGGCAGGACCAACCCAACTCAATCATCCGAGCCAGGGCTCTGTCAAGCTGGGACTTACAAACCTCTAGGGATGGAGATTCCCCCCCACCCCCAGGGAACCCATCCCAGTGCTTCCCCACCCTCCTAGGGAAATAGTTTATCGTAATACAGCTGGTCCCCGATTTACGAATGGTCGATTTACAACCGTTTGCATTTACAACCAAACCTCCCATGAAGCGGTTGTAAAGGCGGTCCCCGAGTTACGAACACGACCTGCACTTACAAACAGCACGGTCCCAATGTAACTCCATGGGGTCCGACTTACAAACATTTCGAGTTACGGCCAAGTGTTTGGTCCATAACCCGTTCGTAACTCGGGGACCGGCTGTATCCAACCTAGCCCTCCCCCACTTGAGACCGTTGCTCCTCATTCTGCCATCTGCCCCCACTGAGACCAGCCTCTCTCCATCCTCTTTGGAACCCCCTTCAGGGAGTTGAAGGCTGCTCTCAAATCCACCCTCACTCTTCTCTTCTGCAGACTAAACAAACCCAAATCCCTTAGTCTCGCCTCGTAGGTCATATGCTCCAGCCCCCTCATCATTGTGGTCGCCCTCCGCTCCTTTCTATAGTGGGGGGTCCAGAACTGGACACAATACTCCAGATGTGGCCTCACCAGCGCTGAATAAAGGGAAATAATCACTTCTCTGGATCTGCTGGCAATGCTCCTAATGCAGCCCAATATGCCATTCGCCTTCTTGGCTACATCCACTGCCATCCCCAGGCCCCTTCTGTACCCAATCGACACAGGGCAGATAGAGCCGTAGCCGGGATGGTGCTTTCCTCACCAGCTTGGGATTATTCTCTGGAGGGCCCTGGTTCCATTCCTGGGACCTCGGCCATACGAGCAACACGTGAGGGCCAAGCTGGGGAAGGCACGCCCAACCCCCACCCCTTCTGCCCAAAGCCCCACCCCGTTCCCTGGGACCATGCCCCTTTAGCAACCTTCCTTCCCCAGCCAAGCCCTGCCCAGCCCTCAAGTCCGATCCTTCCCAGCCAGTCGGAGGGTCGGGGCTGCCGTGCTGTGGCCCCAGCCCTCCCCAGTGGCCGGGCAGTGTCGGGAAGGCGACGCTGCCCAGGCTTGGCCATCACACGACCAATATATGGGTAACAATTCTCCATTGTGGAACCCGTATTTCTTGACCTACGGAACTCACTGCTGATGCGGCAAATACATTAGGCTGATTCAGCCAGGACGTGACGGGAGGGCGGGGGACTAGAAATAAGAGGAACCTAGAGAGCTGAGCTAAGCTAAACACGGCCAGGGCAGCACTGCTGTACCACGCCCTGCCATCACAGCACGCTCTGGAAAGTTACACCGGGTGGGGCTGGGTCAAGTCTGGGCCAAGGAGCCCTCTGAGACACCCAGCTCCTGCAGGACGTGCCTGGGGCACTAGCGCTCTCCTTTCCAATGTGCTATGGAGCCGGGGGCTGCTGCCTTCCAGGGAAGATGTCAGACCAAGGCCCTGACCCGTTCTGGTCCTCACAGCGATGGAGACTTTTACCCTGGTGTGTCCCCTCAGCAGCAGCCTGCAGTTGGTAAGAGATCACTGGGGCGGAGATGGCTCCCGCTGGGTAATTAGCACAATGGGCTCGGTGGCATGGGTCATACTAATGCGCTGCAGGGTCAGCAGCCGGCATCATTCACCAGAGCGGCCAGGCTGGGCCAGAGCAAAGCTCCATCCAGCCCAGTGTCCTGTCTGCCAACAGCGGCCAATGCCAGGTGCCCCAGAGGGAGTGACCAGAACAGGGAATCATCAAGCGATCCCTCCCCTGTCGCCCATTCCCAGCTTCTGACAAACAGAGGCCAGGGACACCATCCCTGCCCAGCCTGGCTGGTAGCCATTGGACCTAACCTCCACGAATGTATCTAGCTCTTTTCTGAACCCTGTTAAAGCCCTGGTCTTCACAACATCCTCTGGCAGGGAGTTCCACAGGTTGACTGTGCACTGTGTGAAGTACTGGCCTTCACAACATCCTCTGGCAGGGAGTTCCACAGGTTGACTGTGCACTGTGTGAAGTAATACTTCCTTTTGTTCGTTTTAAACCTGCTGCCTATTAATTTCATTGGGTGGCTCCTAGTTCTTGTGTTACAGGAGCAAATAAGTTTTCCTTATCTACTTTCTCCACACCCGTCATGATTTTATAGACCTCTGTCATATCCCCCCTTAGTCTCCTCTTTTCTAAGCTGAAAAGTCCCAGTCTCTTTAATCTCTCCTCAAATGGCAGCTGTTCCAAACCCCGACACATTTTTGTTTCCCTTTTCTGACCTTTTCCCAATGCCAAGCTCCCTCTTTGGAGATGAGGCCGCCCCATCGTCCATTCTCCCGCTGTCTCTGTGTGCGCTGCTGGCTTGGACTTCTAGACAGATGTGGCCCCTGGCAGGGAAGAGGCACAGAGACGGGACTCGGGTAGACCCCAGCTGTGTGTCTGCCTGTGCTTCTGGTCCTGTTCCTTTGCACCCCCTCCCGTGTAAGACGCTCGGGTGCCAAGCCCAGCTGGGGACTCTTGCCTGCTTTCCCTCGCACTCCCAGGCAGAATTCAGTGCCTGCCTTGTTCCACCCCAGAGGCAGAGGAACTAGAGCGGCTGCCACACCTGGTGGCCTTGCCCAATCTGTGGGGCTCTCGACGGACGGCCCTGCACCTCCCAGCCAGGTGCTCCCTTCTCCTCCCCCCCACCCTGCAGGGAAGAGCTGCTGCCAGCCGAAAGGGCCCGAGAGGGCAGTAAGTGCGGCCAATGAAGGGAACAAGGCCAGAGGGGGCTGGAGGGAACCAGGCGTGCACACACCTGTTCCGTTAGGAGGCCGCCTAGTGGCTACCACCTAGAGCAGCCGCTTGCAAACTTTTGTCTCATGACCCAGTTGAAGAAAATTGTTGATGCCGCGCCCCAGTGTAATGTGACTGGAGTGTGAGCTCCGGGGTGGGGCTGAGGATGGAGATTTGGGCTGTTGGAGGGGGCTTCGGCTTTGGGGGGGGTCAGGGCTGGGGCAGGAGGGTTCCCTCACAGTGCACAGCCCCTGAGCCCTATGAGTATATGGGGGCAGGTTTCCACACTGTTGTGACTGGTCTCTTCCTCCCTGTTTGAGCCGAGCTTTGTCTAATGCCGACATGTACAGCCAATGTTCCCGCTAATCTCTTCCATCCATGTGCAGCTTTTTGCCAGCCGTGTGTGGAATAAATTTTGTTATGTGCACTGAGGTATGTGCAGATGTGCACCACCAGAAGGAACAAAAAACCCTGGCTGTGGGCGCTGTGCTAATCAGCTGGGCGGCATCGGAATCTCTCCTGAGCAGCCGCACAAGCTCCCGGCCTACGGGGAACCCTGGCAACAAGCAACAGTCTCCTTGGTGCCTCCCCCTCTGCGGACTTCAGGGGCTCTGTGGCCTAAGTCCTCAGGTATTTAGGTTCCCAACTCCCACTGAAATCGAAGGGAGTTGGGTGCCTAGATACCAGGTTCTGGCTCCTGCAGGAGCCGGCGTGGCAGAGGTTCTGAGCGCGGCCCGGAGCCCCAGCCCATGAGCTACGGAGCCTTTTCTGCCGGGGCCCCGCCCCGCTTGGTGAGAACCTCAGGTGGCTTCCGACTCAAGGCTGACGGGTGGCCCGTGGCCCAACAGACACCTTGCGACCCCCCACGTGGCAGGCTGGAGCCGGGACTGAATGGGCCACAGGTCTCCCCACCCACCAGGGACAGCCCCTCATGGCCAGAGGGAGGGGCAGGGCAGTAGCTAAGCTCATCTCATCTCTCTGCCCCAAGCAGGCCGGCAAAGCTCGGGAAAGGGGCGGGAGGCAGCCCCCTCTGCCCCTCAAGAGCCAAAGAGCAGGCCTCTGCTGCTGTGGGCTGCAAGGGCCGGTGTCGCATAGTTCGGGCCTCAGCACGGCGCCCATGAGGGCGGAGGACAGATCGTTACAAACCGGATCACTGAAGAGCAGCTACTCACCTGGGCTCTGTCTTCCTCCTCTTCGCGTTGTGGCACTTCGGCATCTGTTAGAGACACGTCCAAGCACAATGAAACATGCATTAGGGTATAAACTAGACACGTGGACAGCAGCTGGGGCTCGTAGCACGTGTTCACCTTGCCGCCTAGTGGCTGGCCAGCAGAGAAGATAAAAGCCTTACTATTGCTGCACCATCATCATCAATACATTCTCCTTTAGCAAGGAGCTGTGCCTGCGGACCCCATAACCCTAGACTCTACATAGATCACAGACTTGTAGGGCTGGAAGGGATCTCCAGAGGTCATCTAGTCCAGTGCCCTGCACTCATGGTTGGACTAAGTAGCCTGACAGGTGTTTGTCCAGCCTGCCCTGAAATATCTCCAGTGATGGAGATTCCACAACCTCCCTGGCAATTTATTCCAGAGTTTAACCACCCTGACAGGTAGGAAGTTTTTCCCAATGTCTAACCTAAACCTCCCTTGCTGCAGTTTAAGCCCTTTGCTGCTTGTCCTGTCCTCAGAGGCCAAGGGGAACAATTTTTCTCCTTTCTGCAACAGCCTTTTATGTACTTGAAAGCTGTTGTCGGGCTGCCTGCTGGTCAGGAATTTGGGCAGGACCCCATGAGCAGGCCAGTCGCGCAGTGAAGCGGGTGCAGTGCTTGGAGCAGGGAAGAGGTTTGGATGCTTTTCTCAACTCCGAGATCCCTCTGCAAGGCCGATGGTCACATGTCTGATCAGACGTGGCAAGCGGGAGTTAAAAGCCGTTCTCCAGGTGCCACACTGAAAATTCCCTGGAACCCGGAGCTGGCAAGTCCCCCAGGCTCCTGAAAGTGATGGGACGAGCTCCCTGGTCCTCCCAGGCAAAGCACAGCGGAGCGAGAAAACGTGATGGTCCCTGTAAAAGCTGCTGGCCAGGCACTGGCTGGCTTCCTTGTCTGCTCCAGGGATGCACCCAAACCAGGTCACACCCTCGACACGGCAGCCTCGGCTGCAGCAGGGCAGTGGGAGGTGCAGGACCTCACTGCTGTTGCGTTGTGTTTCCAACAGACTGGCAATGGCGAAGGGCCTCCCAGTCTGACCTCATGGAGCCGGAGACGCCCAAGAATTCCCCAAACCCCCCCGGTGCTGCTGCCTCTGCCTGGGGGGGCCCGTAAGGCTAGAACGGTGCAGGCTGGATGCTAGCGTGTTATTCCTGAAACAGGGAGCTAAGGGAGAGCCAGTCTGGGGAACCAGCCCATCCCGCAGAGCTGAGCTCAGACCCCCCTGGGAAGCTAGGGCGCTCAGTTTTTAACTTTAATTGCATGCAGTTCATGTAAAGGGTTCCATCAAAAAAAAAGTTAACTTTTGTGCTACTTAGGACTTTCTGGACCAGTAAGATTCCTTGCTCCCAGCTCGTAGTGCTGGCCACGGGCCAATCAATAGTAAGGAAATAGAGAATCCTGAAATGTAACTGAAAAGGTATAAGTTACAAGAGCAGAGCAATTTAATTTGTCCCTTTTTCCTTTTTGACGTGTAAAGAAGCCTGATTGCTTTATTAATAATTACAGCATGTGATGTGTGTTTTGCATTAGAAATATCAGGAATGTTAAATTGGGCCTTCCGGAAACCAGGGAGGCCGTCGATAGCCTAAGAGAGGACCTGAGATGTAGATTGGAACCACTCGCCGCCCCTACCTACAGATGCAGAAATGAGGGAAGAGCTTTTCTCCCAACTGTTTGGCCGGATTTGAGTGAAGGGCCTCCATAAACCCGTAAAACCCAAACTATTTTCAGCAGGCTGAATAACAAAGAATTCCCCTCTCAAGCCAATGCTGCTATCTTGCTATATTGGTTTTAAATTTACAATTGTAGGCGAAAGGCTGAGGGGCCTGCGTTTCTAGTGCAAGCAGAGAGGAGAACATTTCAAACCGTCTTCTGGCCCTTTTTAAGGCAGGTGCAATGCTACAGAACGCAGCGACGCTGGGCATAAATCTCCCGTCTTCCCTTCCGGCGAGGAATACGGCGAATCCGGGCGTGGCTTTCCCACCTCTCTGGGAGCCGGCGCTAAAGCGCCTCGCAGGTCTAAGGCCCCATCATTTTCTATAAGCTGTTCTCACTGCCAAGAGCAGGCTCTTAAGCAACTAATCCCCCGCAAGGCATCTCAGGGACCATGTCCAATGAGCTCGGCACAGGCCCACTGCAGTTTAACTCCCTGGAGGCCAGAGTAGCATGTGCTGGGAATGTCCTGGCCCTACAGCCTCCGGCGGGGAGAGGTACCTTGTCCCAAGTCCTCCAGCGGCAGCCCCGGGACGTGCTCTGCAAACAGTGGCAGTTCTTCTATGGCCTCCGGGCCCTCCAGCTCCGTCTCCCACACCTCACAGGTGTCCGTCGCCATGGCGCCCGGGAGTCTGGCGAAACAGAGAGGGGGGAACAAACCCATTTGCGTTCAGCATTGGCCGGGGGGCCCTGGCAGCCAAGCCGACGGCGCCCAGACGCGGTGCCCGGACGGTGCGCCCGAACGCCCCAGGGCGCCGATCGCTGCAAGCGGGCGCCCGTCGCAGCCTGTCCAGAGAGCCTATCAGTGAGGGGTGGGTCTCAAAGGCTTGTCCCACCCTCTGACAGGTACATGACACAGCCACCGGCGGCATCAGCGTCAGAGCTTGGATCGCATCGCAGGCGGGTCCTGGTCTTGGGCTCAGCCCAGTAGACCAGACATCTGACCATGTATCTGTGTGGAAAGGATCCAGATTCCACGGGCCCCAGGAGGAAACGCCATAGGTCCTTAAGAGCCAGTTAAAGGGCCTTTGCAATGCCCACGTTTGGCTGGAGTTTGGATACGTAAAACCGAGACCTCGCCCCCGTGTCGTCATTAAAGATCCTCTGGTAAGTTTCTAAAAATAGAGGCGTGGACCACGGTGTTCTGAACCGCTTCCAAAGTGGGCCGTGCCGCTGTCTCTCTGACTTCCCCCTCAAGTTCCAGTTCTGCTCTGCACCCTGCTCTTAGCTCCGGGGCCGTGTTGCTGTAAGCGGCCCCTGAGCTCCACCCCAGAGACAGCTGCATTGCAGTGCGAGGTGACACCGTTCCCTTGGCGAAAGCCCTTTGAGGTGAAGGGTGGAGGATGCTCCCGTGAACAGGATGCCAGAAGCCAACTGTCACGTGCGCTAATGTCAGGGCCTTCCCCAGTGCTGTCTCCGCCCTCCCCCCCCCCTCTCAGCTGGTTAAGGCCAGGCTGCATCAGGGACATACAATAAGCCGGGGGTAGGTGCTTTGGAGTCAGGGTGGGGCTGCACGGTGAGGTCTGGGCTCCCTCCCCTTAGGGGCTCGTCTCCTTGTCTCCAAATCACCAACCTGTCCCCTGGGCTCCTGCTCCTGCACCAGGCACCAAAGTGGGAGCCCTGGGGCCGACGTGAGGGTCCCTGCCCTCCTCTCTTACCGCGTGGGCGTTCTGCCCCTCGCCCTGCCCAGCGGGCCATGCTGCCGGAGCAGGGCGCTTGGTGCAAACAGGCACGTGGGGCTGCGGCCCAGCAGGAAGGGACGTTGATGACTCAACAAAAGGGCCCGTCTGGTCTCCCCAGCGCGGCACTGAGTCATCGATTCCTCCCCCTTCCTGGGCTCCGGCTGCTCGGCTCAATCAGCCCCAAACCTCCTTTTTCAGGCCGCGTCCAGGAGGTGCTGACAGACCTTGAGCCGGGCTGGAATTTCTCCCTCTCCTCAGCCAGTTCCTCCCGTTCAGGGGGTGCTACCGCTACAGCCGGTCTCTCAATCCGCGGGCGTGGGTCATGGCTACCCTGAAGCCCCATTCGCACGAACGGCTGAGGCCAGGGCCGTTTACACTGGACCAGCTCGGACAGACCCTTTGGGCCGGGAGCGAGGGGGTGCTGACACACACACATATCCCCCCTTGGTTCAGGCATCCAAGAGCTGAATTAGGGATATTCTGGAAACCCCCTTCACCCTCATCAGCTGTCCCTGCCTCCCTGAAGCAAGGAAGCTGAAATTGACAGCTTGGGTCAACAGAGCAGAGCAGGGCTGGGGAACCTATTTTGGGTTAGTGGGCCCTGACCCCCAGAAAAGTCAGTCGGGGGCCGCACACAAGTGAGAGGCAAAGTGACAAGCCCCTGACTGAGAAGAAGGAACCGCCCACATCCCCCTTGCACATCTAGGGGGGCCCAGGCGAGTAGATTTTGTTTCCTCCAGCCTCGCGGGGGGGCAGCAATGGGGCTGGAGTGCCAGCGTGGGTTCCCCAATGCTGTGGGGGGAGCCCTGAGGGCTGGATCCAGGCCACATCAGGCCCCCAGGCCTTAGGTTCCCCACCCCTGGAGAGAGTCACAATGGCCACAGAATAGGTCACGTCAGCCAGAGCAGACTTTTGTTTCCTGGCTCAGAGCTCCGAGCTCCTGACGCGTTGGTACAAAGTAGCAGGGAAGAGCAGGGTTAATTGACACTGCGGCAACGGCGTTGGCCAAATGCGGCAATTACAGCCCATGCGCCCGGTCTCTGCTATTCAACCTCATCCCGCCACGGGGCCCTCTGCACCCTTCACAAGGGCCTGGACGACTCAGCTACGAATGTCTCACGGTGCTTCCCCGCGCGCCCGGACGCGTGGCCTGTCGTCCGTCGGGGGGATACGCCTTAGTCCAGGCTCCCTAACGTGTCTGCGGGTTCTATCGGTAACGTATAAAGAATCCCACCTTCGTGCCAGCAATGACTTCTCCTCGACACGCTCTGGTCCAAGAGCTGAAGTGTGACCCCCCCCCGACTTGCAGCAAAGCAGCTTCCAAAAATAGCCCCCTTCCCTCTCCAGCAGCTCCTTGAAGACTGTGGCACTACAGGCTCCCCCCGTACACAGATCTATCCCCGGCTAGCCAGCCAGTTAGCGTCCGAGTCCAGGCAAGCCGTCTGCGGCCGTGGCGTTTCCTCGATTCGCCTAAAAGAGTTAAAATCCCACAAAAGGCATACCTAGGGCTTGAGCGCAGCCGTCTTGCCTTCCGCCTCGTGTCTGGCTCAGCCGCTCCCGAGTAATATACAGCAACAGGTGCTGAGTTCTGCCAGAGCAAAATATCAACCAATCAGAGGAGCCCTGGGAGAGAGAAGAGGGGCTGACTTCACTCTGAGAGAGAGAAACGTGAGGCCCGTTCGCTTCCTTTCAGGACAGGTCCATGGGCTGCCTTGGCTCCTCTCAGAACCCAGGGACCCGTGGAGCTGGGGTGCCTAGAGCCAAGGGCGGGGAATGATGCAGGAGTCCTTCTAGGGTCCCTCTCCTTCCCTTCCTTCCTCCTCCCCCGCACTCCTGTTGCTTGCGATTGAAAAAATGCTCATATAAACAAAAGAGAAGAGTAAGGGGGTGTGACGGGGTGTGTATACCCCACACTGGGACAGAAGGGCTTAAAACCCTGTGGGCAGAGGAAATCCTGCCCCTCCACCCAGACTGGGCATGCTCCAAGTGCTGGGGCAGTATAAAAGGGAGCAGCTCAGCTCAGTCTGTGCTGGATGGTGGAGGGGCAGATCTGTTGCAGGGGCTCCAGAGGTGACCCAGCCAGAGATCTGGGAGACTGCATTGAGCAGGTGGAGCGTGGAGCTGGAGGACCCTGAAATGATGTGGTGCACCCATCACAGAGCTGAGAGGAAGTGACCCAGGGTGGGGGCGCGAGTGGTATCTCCCACCTGAGTGAGTTCAGTGTGTTGTGGTGGGGTTCCTTGCTGAGTGAGTGATGGATCTCTCCCCTGCTGGCAGGGCCCTGGGTTAGGGGCCCCCTACCAGGGCTGATGCCCCGAGCCTCTGAGACTCTAGCCATTTGGCTGTGTGGCCCTGTACTCCAGTGCTGTGTTACTGACTCAGGCCATTAGCTTGAAACAAAGCGTATGTCTAGACTGCAAGGCTAGTTCAGGATGCCGGAGATATCCTGAATAGCTACCCTGCGTCCAAGGAACGCGGCCGCTATTTTGAAATAATTTTCAAAATAATGGACTCACTATTTTGTCATCCCTGTAAACCTCATTCCATGAGGAATAAGGGATGTCTTGAAATAGCTCTTTATTTTGGAATTTGGTGCCAAATTTTGAAATAGCCTATTTTGAATTAAAATGAAATAAGATATGCAATTTGCACGATGCAAATTGCATATCTTATTTCAGAGTGCAATCTAGATGTACCCAAAGAGGGGGTTGGTTTTAAGTGGGGGATTGACACGTGCCAACTAGAGCTGATCAGATCCTTAGTGGGGTTTGGTTTTGGTTTGACCCCTGAAACAAAGCAAACCCTCACCCCACCCCAACACAAATGTGGGGGAGGGCTGTTTGGTTTTAACTGCAAATATTTTGGGGGGTTTTCCAGTTTCTCAACAAAACAAAACACCACGTTGTGGATGCAGTGTGACATTGGGTCCAACCTAAAGTTTTCTCAGTTTTGTTGAGTAGTTTTGGGGCATCTTTCACTGGTTGTTTTTTTTTTTAAGTCAATTTAAGTTTTTTTTAAAAAACATTTTGAAATGAAAAGCCAAAATGTGCCATTTCAAAGTGGCCGGAAGGAAATATTTCCGCTTCAAAAAGCCCTTTTTTCTCCAGCCCAAATTTCACGCTGAATTTGATCAACATTTGCAAACAGTTTCAGGGCTCTAAACTAATGCATTATTGGAGAATTTACTATTCCCGCCCCTTCCCCCCCCCCAGCTCTCACCTGGCCCCCTCCTAGTTCCATCCACCTCTGTATGTCCAGGCTCACCCATCGCGCCCTCCACCTCCTCCTAGTCCTGCTTCCTGGCTACTGTCCCACAAAGACAACTGTGGCAGCCAGAACTCATTGAGCAAAGACAGCTGGCTGTGCCTCCTGGAACCTTGCAAGCCCGATATGGGAGAGAAAAGAGACTGAGCCAGTGTTCCCTGTATGCTGAGCACTTGGGCGGCGGCCCACGAGAAATTCAAATATTGCTCAGCTGTTTAGCAGAGCGCCCACAGCTGTCAGCATGGGTGTCTGAGGTGGTGCACATCTGGATAGGCCTTGGTGCATGCAACAACATTTACTCTGCACATGGACGGAAAAGTTAGAGGGAACATTGGAGTGTGTACCTGTCTGGTATTTTTCACAGTATTGCTAATGATGTAGTACAGGTAGTAAATCAGGGTGGCACCAGGGACTGGACTAGAGAGTCTCTCACCTTTAGGTTACTGCTTCAAGTAAGGGTTAGCCAGCTGTGCTCAGCCTGCCCAGCTGGTGCCATAATTAGCTGTTTCCCAGCCTGATGGGATTGGCCTAATTGGGGTCAAGTGGTGGCCTGAGATCCCTGGGCCTCAGAAAGAGGCTGAGAAAACGGTGCGGGGGAGGAATAACAGAGCACGAGTGGGCTGCCTGGGGAAGGGCGCGGTGCCTTTCCAGAGAGGGGAAGGTGCCCCGGAGAGGACATCTGGGCAGGAGCCCAATGAGTCAATGCTCTGACCCAGACCCGAGAGAATCCAGCATGGGCTGGGGACAGAGGCAGGAGGGTGGGTTGAGGAGGCCTGGGGTAGAGCCACCCCCCCGTGTGTCTGGCGGCTAGTTGTCTTGGCAGCAGACTGGACTGTGGGCCTGGCAGGTGACGGACTACAAATTCCTGGCAGAAGGGAGGCACCGGCCGTGCCCGGCTGAGCCAGCAGGGGGCGCTCTGGGCTAGCTGTGCCCATGACCGCGATGACACACCAGACCATGGCGTGTTTATTATTATTGGGCTCAATTTAAAATCCCCCCCAGGCTTTGTTCTCCCAGCGTGTTCTGGGGAGTCTTGTCCAGGCGGCTTTCCATGGCTCAGGCACTAGGGAGTCTGTTCCGCCTTGCAGGGAGCGAGAGACTCGGATACTTGGGCCTAGGATGTCCCGTGCCCCCACTGAATGGGGATGCATCCATTCACTGCATCCCCCAAACAATCCCTCCCCGAGGTTTAAACACGTGTCCATGGTTATCAAGCTGGGGGGTGGGCCTAGATGAGCCCCTGAGGTCTCTTCCCACCCTCATCTTGTAGGATCCTATGATCAAACTGGGCTCCCCGCTCCTTCACGGGCTGGCACCGAGGCAGATCCGGATCCTGCCCTGGCAGAGGGCTCCCGGCAGCCTCCTTCCCCTTTTCAGCCAGCTCCCCACTACACTCAATGCGGCAGAGTGGAGCCACGTGCTCTGGCCTGGCCTCCTCCGGCAGCTACAGTCGGCTATTCAGCGGGGAGCCATTGGCCCTTCTGGGCCCTGCTGGGAAACCAAGAGGCAAGAAAACAACCAAGCGCATTGGGCTGGGCTGCAGCAGAATGTGGCTTGTCCAGCTCATGACCCGCCCAGAAAGGCAATGGGGAGGGGGAGAGCAGGAGGGTGCGATTTACACGGGGAACGGAGGGGGGTGCGGAAACAGAGGAAGGCAGGCGTGCTGTGTCCCGTTCTGGGGCCCCCACTACAGACAGGATGTGGGCGCATTGGAGAGGGTCCAGCGGAGGGCGACCAAAATGGCAAGGGGCTGGAGCACATGACCTACGAGGAGAGGCTGAGGGATTTGGGCTTATTTAGTCTGCAGAAGAGAAGAGTGGGGGGGGATTTGAGAGCAGCCTTCAACTCCCTGAAGGGGGGTCCAAAGAGGCTGGAGAGAGGCTGTTCTCAGTGGGGGCAGATGGCAGAACAAGGAGCAATGGTCTCAAGTTGCAGTGGGGGAGGGCTAGGTTGGATATTAGGAAAAACTCTTTCCCTAGGAGAGTGGTGAAGCACTGGGATGGGTTCCCTAGGGAGGGAGGGAATCTCCATCCCTAGAGGGTTTTAAGTCTCGGCTTGACACAGCCCTGGCTGGGCTGATTGAGTTGGGCTGGTCCTGCTGTGGGCAGGGGGCTGGACTCGATGCCTCCTGAGGTCTCTGCCTGCCCTGGGAGTCTATGTCCCCTCCACTCAGTAGGGCTGGGTGTCAGCTCATCTGCCTGCCAGCAAGGTGCTTTGGACTCTGGAGCAGACTCCCATGAGCAGGGATAAAGCCCCAGGTGCTTGAGACATGGAAACCTGGACTGGACAAAACTGCCAAGAATACACTGGCAGAACAAAGCCTGATCTAGCAAGTTCCCGAGCATGGGCCTATGGACTTGAGTCAATGCACTGGGCCCTAAAATCCACACTCTGCTAACGCAGCCTTTGGGGGGTCACCCATGCGCGCTGGATGCTTAAGCACATGGTTAAATACGGGGATGTGAAACCAGTTCTTCGTTTAACCATTTTAACTACCTGGTCCTGCCATGGCCGAGGGGGCCCTTATCGGTCCCGCCAGAGGGCTACCCCAGCCCAGCATGGTTATCCGTCGCCAGAGGTTAACCATGCTGCTAAGCCTCCTGCTGGCTAGCATGCTGAAGGGTTAACCCGTGTAACATCCCTATTAATTAAGGGCCTGAGAGAGCCAGGGGAGAGAGGAGCTGGCCAAGAGCAGAGTGGAAGGCGGGAAAGACATTTTAGAGAGAAGGGAGAAGAAAGCCAGGAAAGGCCTGTGTAAAGGACGACGGAAGAACTACCCGTAAGCCGCTGAGAAGAGAGAGAGATGAAAGAAGGAGACGTACTTAGCGCTACAGGAAAAAAATCAAGCTGAGGGCACCAGACTCTGAAAACTCCTGAGGAGGGGCGAGACCAAATCGGAACACAGAAAGGTTGGAGCGACCCGCAGGATCGGCCCCGTGGGACACGGGTTACGGTGGGAATGGCTCTGCAGCTGACGTGGTAGATGCCAAAACGTTGTAAGAAACTGTCAAAGAGCTCTGAGCGGTGGGGGGAAAGTCCTGGGTGGGGGAAGGGTGGTTCTGGGGGATCTAGTTGGAAATGAGGGTCAGCAAAAGCTCCCAGCGTTAATACCCCCCCCGCCCGAAACCGCTGCCTTTGTAGGCTGGGGGGGAGATGTCACTTGAACTGAAATGTATTTGTGAACCTTGATCGTGGACACTTGGCTGCTTTCAAAGACGGCCCGAATGCTGCTGTAGCCTTGTCGATTTCAAAGCACTTACAGACAGGACATTGTTTAAACACAGAACCCCAGGGCGGGCAGCGACCTCAGGAGTCAGACCAGCCCCTGCCCAAAGGAGGACCAGCCCCATCTCACTCTTCCCGGCCAGGGCTCTGTGGAGTAGGCAGGCAATCTCGCTTCCTCAGAGTGGGAAACTGAGGCACGGAGAAAAGAATTGAATTGACTTGCCCAAGGGTGACTCTGTATTGAGCTTGCACTCCTTCCCCCCCCCCCCAGTCTTGCTTGTCTATTTTGAGGAGAAGGCCATACGGGCTGGTCTCCTGGGGCGTTTATACAACGGGGCCCCATTTGCTAGTTGGTTCCGAGGCCCTCGGTGGGGCTCGGGTGGCCTGTGACAACGATTCATTGGGGAATTTGGTCCCTGGCATGTTCCCTGGCTCAGGCTGGTACCGCCGGGGTGCAGTGCAACGCTGAGCCATCCCCCCCACAGCAATAATGAGCATGGCTAAGAATTGGCTGGCTGGGATCTGGCCACCTTTCCCACGGGCGTTTGCTCGTGTTGGCCGGCCAAGGAGGGGTGCTGCTGCTGCTTGGAGCTCTGGGCTCCACTTGAGTATTTTCTCTGTTAGAGGCTGAGTCCTGAGAAGGTTTGGCTTGCCGCGTGTTTTCCCAACGGCGCTGAAAACCCAACCGTCCGCACTTGAGAAATCATTTTTACTGGGGGGGGAGGGTGCGGGAGAAACTCCCCCTTCTCTCCGCCCAGTGTCTCTGGAAGCAGGTCGAGTAGAGACGGAGGCCTGCCTGGGGCGCTTGTTCCAGGGACCCCGACACGATTGAGCTCTGTGCAGTTTTTCATCGTGAGATGCTTCCCGCCAGCCGCTTGTCGATGTGCAGCAGCAGCATTGGAAAGTAGCCTGCACACAGGCAGGCCCCACGTCGCCGAGGGGCGGCCGTGTTGGCCTGTGACTTTCCAGACAGCAAGCAGTCCTGTGGCCTGAGACACTGTGTTATAGCAAGAGCTTCTTTGGGTAAAACCCACTTCCTCAGATGGGTGGGAGGCACCAGCTCGGTCCTGCTCCACGCAGTGGTTGCAAGGAGCCGAGGTTAAAGTGGGAGGGGTGTATGCTAATGTCAGCATGCGGCGTTTGCTCTGCCTTCTCTTTCTCTGCACGTAGAGTATGTCTGGGACCAGGAACATCTGAGTCACTGTTGCCCTGTCACAACACAACCCTGGCAGAGTCAAACTCCCAGGCTGGGGCTTTTCCAAAGGGAGAGGCACTCGCACATTACTCTCGGTTTTCGCTCCGGGAGGGGGTGGCGGCGAAAGGGGAACTGTGAAAGGCCTGGCCTGCAGCTTGTCTACTAAAGCTTTTGTATGTACAAGCCTATAGATACGGTACATTCTAGAGATAACAAGTCATAAGATAAATCCTTCATGCACTGTGTTTAAACGGTCATTGGCGGGGGGGAGAAGCTGGATAGAGTCAACAGGGGGCCCTTGTAGCCAAGAAGGCTAATGGCATATTAGGGTGCATTAGGAGGAGCATTGCCAGCAGATCCAGAGATGTCATTATTCCCCTTTATTCGGCTCTTGTGAGGCCACATCTGGAGTATTGTGTCCAGTTCTGGGCCCCCCCACTACAGAAAGGATGTGGACACATTGGAGAGGATCCAGCGGAGAGCAACCAAAATGATGAGGGGGCTGGAGCACATGACCTAAGAGGAGAGGCTGAGGGATTTGGGTCTGTTTAGTCTGCAGAAGAGAAGAGTGAGGGGGGGTTTGATAGCAGCCTGCAACTTCCTGAAGGGAGGTTCCAAAGAGGCTGGAGAGAGGCTGTTCTCAGTAGTGACAGGTGGCAGAACAAGGAGCAATGGGCTCAAGTTGTGGTGGGAGAGGTCCAGGTTGGATATTAGGAAAAACTATTTCACTAGGAGGGTGGTGAAGCACTGGGATGGGTTCCCTAGGGAAGTAGTGGAGTCTCCATCCCTAGAGGTGTTTAAGTCTTGGCTTGACCAAGCCCTGGCTGGGTTGATTTAGTTGGGATTGGTCCTGCCTAGAGCAGGGGGCTGGACTTGATGACCTTCTGAGGTCTCTTCCAGCTCTATGGTTCTATGATTCTATGAGGAGGGATGGTGCATGAGGGAGCTGGGTGAGAGGAGGATGGGAATGGGGTGCTTACCTGGTGCCCAGCTTCCAGGGGCACACATGGCTCCATGGCCCTGCTACTTCCAGGACGAAGGGGGCAGTGGGGAAACCCTCCGGACAAATGCTTTACGGTGCTGCTGGTCCCCCAGCTGGGGTGGGGGGGTGGGGGTGGGAGGGAAGAGAGGAGGAGCAGCAGCATGCAGAACTGTTTCCTCCCATCCTGCAAGTCAGCTCCGGGCTCTGACTTGCCTGGATCCAGCCGGCGAGGGTTACGGCTCCTCCTCACCCCCGCAGCAGGAAGCCGGTGCTGGCACTCCAGCCATGTGGGGCTCCGAACCACAGACGTTCCCAGATCAGACACCCAGATTAAGGAGCTTCAAGAGCATCCTCCGGTATAGCAGGGGTGCGGGAGGGTTACTATGTGAGTGGAAGGGAGGTTTCAAATGTACTGCAAGGGCTGCACGACGAGGGTGACCAAAGGGCTGCAGGTAGAACTAGTCTTGCTTTCACGGGATAATGACAAGTGGAAGGAGCTGCCCAATGCACTTCCAGAGAAGTCACTTATCACTCAGGGCCCAGCAGGTCTAGCCAGGAGCTCAGTAAAACAGACTCTTATGAGGCTTTTCTACCAATGGAAAATTTGATGAATTCCTTCTCAACAGCTGGGAGGACTGGACACTTTCTGAGGGTGCATCGAGACAGCACCCGTCTGTCAGAACAAGCTACGCAATTTGCTCGGAGCTTATTCCGAGTCTAAGTCGAAAGAGCTTAGTTTGAAATCTGGGGCTGTGTAGACAGTGCCAGATTTCAAAATAAGGCCCTATTCCGACAAATCCCTTAACCCTCGTGGACTGAGGGTTACAGGGATGCCGGAATGGCATTTCGGGAAATAGCGGGCGCTTTTAAAGACACGGCGTCGCTATTTTGGGATACTTCCGGTATCCCGAAATAGCAACGCCGTCTGGACATACGCTTGGAAACAACCTAACTCTCTCTCCTCTCAGGGCCTCAGAACAGAAGAGGGATCCTAGGCTGGGCTGACATGAGGCGCTCTGGTTCTGCAGGACCAGTTGTAGCTAATCTCTCCTCCTGAGGAGCGCAGGCACAATCCCTAACAGGGCTGAGAACCCCTCCATGTTGGCAAGCATGGGGCTATTAGATCATGAAGTCTTAGGCCAGGTCTGCATTGGCGGAGAAAAGTGACATAGGATACGCAATTCCAGCTACGATAATTGTGGAGCTGGAGTCGAGGTGCCTTACATCTATTTTCTGGGGAGGCCCCATGGTGGAAGGCCGATGGGAGAAACTCCTGTGGTTGATGTGGGCATCCTTGGCATTCAATTTAGTGGGTCTTTACTAGACCTGCTAAATCTCACCCCAGAAGATTGATCGCCAGAGCATCGATCCTCTGATAAGTAGAGACAAGGCCTTAGTCTCTCTTGATAGCAAAAGTAATAGAGGAAAAGATGTATATGAATTTCCCACTCCAATGGATGGGGGCACTGTCTCATCTTGGTGCTTTCATTCAGAACCCCAGTAATCTGACGCTCAGCAGTGAGGCAAATAGATCTTTGTCTGCACCCCTGGAGAAAAAAGATCTCCTCCGTTACCTAAAGATCCAGGGACCACACATGGGGGTCAATTAATAATCAGATGAGTGGTCACATTTTTCCTTTCCTAGCAGGAAAATGGCAACAAACAATGCCCTGTTAGATACTTCTCTATGCCGCCTCAGCAGTGCTTCCCAGCCAGGGTGACGCATCCCTCTTCCTCTTGAAATAAAAACGGGGTATCTGGATTGTCTAGTTGGATCAGGAGGACTCTTTGGGATACCAGATCACTAAGGTCTCCTTTTGCACATGTGATGGATGGGAGGAGTACTGCCTATAATGGGTTAAACTCAGAGAATCCCTGAAAAAATCTAGGAAGGGTTGGCAAGGAGCCAGGAGAACCCATGAGAAGAAAGTGTTGAGATTTGAAGTGCAAGGCAATCTGCCTGCTTTTCTTTCTTTTGGGGAGTTCAAACCAGGAGCTGGGGGAACAAGATGAATTGAACCAGGCAGGAATACCATGCCTAGAAAAGAATACCGAGCCTAGAAATGGACTGGACCTGGGGAGTACGGATATGTGAGTAGATAGGGAATATTTTTAGTTAGACACAATCAGGTTATTTTCTTTGTTTTGTTGTTTGGTTAAACTCCTCTGTGCTGAGTCCATGTGCCCCACACCCCATCCACTGTAACTAAAGGTGAATCCCAGGGAAGCAATTCTCTGTGTGTTAATCTGTTTTTTCTCAGTGGCTTTATAACATGTAGCATCCAAGTCTGCTTTACCAAGCGTGTCTAATTTGTTTTGTTAATAAAATCACCTTTTTTAAGATCTTTAAAGGATTCCTATCTCCTGGAAGGTACAGGAGGTCTGTGTATGCATGCCTAAGACTCAGCGGTCAGCTATCAGAGATTACAGTCTGCTTTCTTTTTTTTTCCCCAAGCTCTCTTGTGGTAAAAGAGCTTGGGGTACCCCTCCAGCAGAAGTTCTCAAGAGATTTCTTCCTACGTTCAAGAAGAAAGTTGGTTTTTTTTTTCCACTTGGGTGGTGGCAGCTACCTCCCAAGGCCAGGGAATCTGTGACCTTGGGGAGCTTTTAAAAACAAAAGCCTCTAGAGGTGGGGTATTTTTAAGGTCTCCTGTGGCCCCCCCACCTTCTGCTCTCGAAGTGTCAGAGTGGGGAACATCCTTGAAGGAGGATTGGATGTAAATACTGGTGCAGGAGAAACCACATGAGTTGGGCTTGAAGTTCTGCTGATTTTCCCAGCCATGGTCAGATGCATCTGTAGTGATTACAGTTTTCTCTAAAGCTACTGGCTCCATTAATGGACAGTAACTAGTCAAAAGAAGCACTGGAAGATCTGCCAGTGGAGAAGTTCTAAGCTGCATGACCACTTTGATTCAAGCCCATCTCTAGTTAAGAGCCAGAGAATTTAAGTTGCGCTGCTACTTAGAGGTTTCTGAAAAGCAGTAATGAGTTGCGCTGCTACTTAGAGGTTTCTGAAAAGCAGTAATGAAAATGACGAGATGTTGGTTAATTTCACTTTCCTGTTGCTTTGCAAAGACAGAGCCACAGCACTAGCACTTAGAAATGTATGCAGATTCAAGATCATAATCGGGTTTACATTTGGCAAGGTTTTTTTTCATTGCAACCACCAACGCCACAATTAAAGAAAATGAGCTAAAATTCTGTATTAATTGATGGCTCTGTCCCCCACAGATCCCGGAGAGAGCTTCCCACTCATCACTGGCAAATGTACTTTTCAAGCCCCAGTTAAAATTCAAGCACAAATCATAAGTACTCCCCAGATACACCTACAAGAATCCTAAACAGACATGCACGAAGGAATTGCTGAAAGAAACTTCAAGTGTAATGACAAAGAAAAGTAATTCAAACCAAGTACTTAAAAGGGTGTTACTAGGTGGAGGGGGGAAAAATTCTCCTTGGCCTCTGAGGATAGGACAAGAAGCAATGAGCTTAAACTGCAGCAAGGGAGTTGAGCTGGACATTAGGAAAAACTTCCTACCTGTCAGGGTGGTTAAACACTGGAATAAATTGCCTAGGGATGTTGTAGAATCTCCATTGCTAGAGATATTTAAGAGCAGGTTGGACAGACACCTGTCAGGGATGATCTAGCCGGTGCTGGGTCCTGCTGTGAGGGCAGGGAACGGGACTTGATGACCTCTCAAGGTCCCTTCCCGTTCTAGGATTCTAAGTACAATGAAAATGATGATCAAATAGAATTTAGACAGGTTAGAGCAGCAAATTGAGCTTTTAAATCAGATGGTTTCAGATTTGTTTTCAGAAATTGTAACTGAGTCTTAAACTTTTTAGTTCCTTTCTGTTGGCCTCTGCGGAACCCAACTTTAACCCGGTTGTGAGCCGAACAGGGGTGTACGAAACCGGGACTCCTCCACACTGCTATTGCATGGGCCTGGGCAAGACCTTTCACCTCTCCCTGCTGCAGTTTCTCCACCGTAATATAACCTAGGAAGCTTGACACTTACTGTCCTTAAGGATACTGTAAGGACTTAAGGAAGTAAAAGTGCATTCAAAAGCATTTTCGACATGCAAAGCCATGACATAAATACTATGAGTTTTTATTAGTGGTACATGGAGGCTATGTCTACACTGCCCCCTCTTGCGCAAAAAAATTGCAAATGAGGCGAAGTGTGGAATATTGCCACGCCTCATTTGAATAATTAATGTGGCTCAGTTTTTGTGCAAGAGGCTTTTGCGCAAAAAGGAGCCATCTATATGGCTCCTTTTTGTGCAAAACCCCATCTTGCACAAGAGCCATTCTTCCTGAAAAAAAGAGGAAGGACAGCTCTTGCACAAAAATGGAGCCTCATTAATTATGCAAATGAGATGCAGCGATACTCCATGCTTTGCCTCATTTGCATATTTTTTGCACAAGAGGGAGCAGTGCAGACATATCCCTAATGTATAGGGATCTACATGATTTGCCTGTATGTATACCCTGTTTTCAAGACGCTCTGAAGTGGTCAGTTTTAATTCACATACTTTAAGCCCATTCAGTTCAGTTCTTGATTCACCATAACTACAAAGATGTCGCACTGAATATACTGTTCCGTCAGCTGGGAGAAGCCAACTTGCTGATTCCCATTGGCCCTAGGCTTGAGGGGACAGGATGTGAATAGCTGTTCCCAGTGAATTCAGCAGGGAGGAGACTGGGTCCCACAATGGGATGAGGGAGGACTCCCTCCTCCCCAGGCTATGGACAGCAGTTAGTAAATTGGACCTCGGACATGCTCTTTAGCCGCTGTCAGCCTGGGGAGGAGGGAGATATACCTCCAGATAGTGGTGATATTTGGGTGGAGTCAATGCGCTGTGGGGAATATTACAAACTGAGAATTCAGAAATCTCCGTGGTGTCTTGGAAGGTGCCATGCACCAAGGGTGAAGGAAAGGAGATGTCCCAGTGACACAGCATCATAATCTGAATCTATTAAGAATCCAATTACCCTGTGAAACTCTCTGTGACTAAAACAACAAGGGCTATGTCTACACTGGCGGGTTCTTGTGCAAGAACATCTTGCGCAAGGGTTCTTGTGCAAGCACTCTTGCACAAGAACACGTCCACACGGCCATGTGCTTTTGCGCCATAGGGCTTTCTTGCACAAGAAACCCCTGCCGCGCATCCACATTGCCTTCTTGCGCAAGAGCTCCTGTGCAAGAGGGCTTACACCTGTTAGAAAACAGTGTAGCTCTTGCACAAGAAGCCCTCTCTTCCAGCGCCGTACTGTAAATCTTCTTGCGCAAGAGCGGGCGGGTAGTGTGGACGCTCTGCGGGTTCTTGCGCAAGAACAGCCATGAGGAGTAACAGCTAATTCGAGTTAGGGGTTTACTTCGAACTCCCGTTTCACTGCCGCGTGTAGATGTGGGCAGTTATTCTGGGTTAGTCAGTTTCCAAAATGGCGACGGCCCGGAAACATGTTAATAAACATGTAAATGGATATTTAAATCCCGCACTTCATTTGCAATTTCGGTCGCCCTCATTAGCCTCCCTAGTTCGAACTAGGGGGCTAGTGCAGACGTACACTAACAGATCTATTGGGGCATAAACTTTCATGGGTAAAACCCACTTCATCAGATGAATTGGAGTGGAAGTTACAGAAGCAGGATTATGCTTCTCCCTTATATATACACTTGTTTCTATAACTTCCACTCCAATTCATCTGATGAAGTGGGTTTTACCCACGAAAGTTTATGCCCTAATAAATCTGTTAGTCTCTAAGGTGCCACAGGACTCCTTGTTTTTGCAGATACAGCCTAACACAGCCACCCCTCTGAGACTTTTCACTATGACTAGATAGTGAGGCAAAGAGTTTAAATAGGGATTATTCATTTATAATGAATACCCACTAATAAATAGCCTCACTAGCTAGAATAACTGGAGCATATTCCAGGGCTAATTTGCTAATTACCGTCATTGGCAGTTTATTTGCTCAATCATAGCTGCGCCCTTTCTTCAGGCACTCTTCTGAAACACCTGGGACGAATGTCTTCCGCTGACCCATGTAGTGCAGGTCACAACTGAGCACAAGATAGCAATAATCTACTTAATCTGCTATGATGCAATGTAGTGGAGTGGTCACCCCACCCCAGGCATAAAAAGGGTTAAAACCGCCCTGGGAGAGGGCTGTGGCTAGGGGCCAATCATGAGATGCCTTGCGGCAGCCAATCAAAACCTAGGAGGGCTGTATAAAAGAGTTGGCTGGCCAGGCTGAGCACACTCTCACTCCAGCCCTGGAGGGAGAAGGACCCAGCTGCCTGCTAGCCAGGGTACACAGACAGAGCAGTGCTGGGGAAAGGCAGGGAGAGCCAGGAGAGCTCCCGCCTGAGTAGTCCCAGGCTGAGGCCAAGTGACAGGGGCCTGAGGTCACTGGGGCTGCAGGGAGGCAGCCAAAGGCAGCAGGTCCCCACCCCCTTGCCTATGCTGAGTGGCCATTTCAGACTGCAGTTTGCCCCTGAGGGAGGGGCTAGCTGAGGACTGGCGGAGGGTTACTGAGGAAAGGTGGGGCTAGGAGGCTGGGGGTTTCCTGAGGGAGAGACCCCAGAGTGTGGGGCACTGCTGTGGGGCAGTTCCTGGAGGGAAGAGTGTTGTGGTCTGGGAGGAATGTGGGCCCTAACACTAGCTCGTGGAGAATAACAGGCTATAGCAGGCGAAAGGGGCACTCCAGAGCTGAAGATCTGATTCTCTGAGTGACCAGCCCTCTGCAGTATGGAAATTCTTGCATGGCTGGCCCCTTATGTATCCCTCCTACGCTTTTAAGTGCAAGTGTGCAATACTCATATTCTTTACAGCACAGCACTTTACAATTCTGTAGCATCTCTTCTCTATTGCTTTGGAGTGTTACCACTGTGATCTAAGCCGAGGGAGGGAGGCAGACAGGCATTTTCATTCCCAAGGAGCAAACTAAGGGACAAAAATGTTAAAGGACTTTCCCAAGCACACTGCAAAACAGTGGCACAGCTGGAAGTAGAACCAAAGAATCCTGATTCTCCGTTTTTGGGGACTGGACTCGATGACATATGCCTTCACAGGTCCTAGTATTCTATGATCATCAGCTGTCAAGCTGATTGGCACAGCGCCTGGTCTTGATGGGTGTGCCGACACTACATGGCTGGCGACGGAGCCATGTGGTGATGGGCGGAATGAAGCGCGATTATTAAAATCGGATAGAATCATAGAGCTGGAAGAGACCTTAGAAGGCCATCAAGTCCAGCCCACTGCCCAAGGCAGGACCAATCCCACTTAAATCAACCCAGCCAGGGCTTTGTCAAGCCGAGACTTAAACATCTCTAGGGATGGAGATTCCACTATTTCCCTAGGTAACCCATTCCAGTGCTTCACCACCCTCCTAGTGAAATAGTTTTTCCTAATATCGAACCTGGACCTCTCCCACCACAACTTGAGACCATTGCTCCTTGTTCTGCCATCTGTCACTACTGAGAACAGCCTTACTCCAGCCTCTGGAACCTCCCTTCAGGAAGTTGAAGGCTGCTATCAAATCCCCCTCACTCTTCTCTTCTGCAGACTAAATAGACCCAACTCCCTCAGCCTCTCCTCGTAGGTCATATGCTCCAGCCCCTATCATTTTGGTTGCCCTCCGCTGGACCCTCTCCAATGCATCCACATCCTTTCTGTAGTGGGGGCCCAGAACTGGACACAATACTCCAGATGTGGCCTCACCAGAGCTGAATAAAGGGGAATAATGACATCTCTGGATCGACTGGCAATGCTCCTCTAATGCAACCTAATATGCCATTAGCCTTCTTGGCTACAAGGGCACACTGTTGTCTCGAATCCAGCTTCTCATCCACTGTAAGCCCCAGGTCCTTTTCTACAGAACTGCTACTTAGCCAGTCGGTCCCCAGCCTGTAACAACACTTGGGATTCTGCCATCCCAAGTGCAGGACTCTACACTTGTCCTTGTTGAACCTCATCAGATTTCTTGTGGCCCAATCCTCCAATTTGTCTAAGTCACTCTGGACTCTATCCCTGCCCTCCAGCGTATCTACCTCTCCCCCTAGCTTAGTGTCATCCGCAAACTTGCTGAGGGTGCAATCCATCCCCTCATCCGGGTCATTAATAAAGATATTGAACAAAACTGGTCCCAGAATCGAACCTTGGGGCACTCCGCTAGAAACCGATCGCCAACCTGACATCGAGCCGTTGATCACTACCTGCTGGGCCTGACCTTCCAGCCAGCTTTCTATCCATCTTACCGTCCATTTATCCAATCCACATTCCCTTAACTTGCTGGCAAGAATATTGTGGGAGACCATATCAAAAGCCTTGCTAAAGTCAAGGTATATCACATCCACTGACTTCCCCATATCCACAGAGCCAGTTATCTCATCACAGAAGCTAATCAGATTGGTCAGGCACAACTTGCCCTTGATGAATCCATGCTGACTATTCTTGATCACCTTCCCCTCTTCCAAGTGCTTTAAAATGGATTCCTTGAGGATCCCCTCCATGATTTTTCCAGGGACTGAGGCAAGACTGACCGGCCTATAGTTCCCTGGATCGTCCTTCTTCCCTTTCTGAAAGATGGGCACTACATTTGCCTTTTTCCAATCACCCGGGATTGCTCCTGATCTCCACGAGTTCTCAAAGATAATGGCCAAAGGCTCCTCAATGACATTTGCCAACTCCCTCAGTACCCTCGGATGCATTAAGTCCGGACCCATGGATTTATGTACTTTTAGCTTTTCTAAATAGTTCCTAACCTGTTCTTTCCGCACCAAGGGCTGTCCACCTTCGTCCCATATTGTGTCACTTAGCTCATTAGTCTGGGAGCTGACTTTGTCCGTGAAGACAGAGGCAAAGAAAGCATTGAGTACTTCAGCTTTCCCCACATCATCTGTCACTAGGTTACTGCCCTCATCCCGTAGGGGCCCTACCCCCCTCTCTGATCACCTTCTTCTTGCTAACATGCCTGTAGAAACCTTTCTTGTTATCCTTCACATCCCTTGTGTGTCGCAATTCCAATTGCGCTTTTGCCTTCCTGATAACTCCCCTGCATTCTCGAGCTATATATTTATACCCCTCCCTAGTCATCTGTCCAAGTTTCCACTTTTTGTAAGCTCCCTTTTTGTGCTTAAGTTCACCAAGGATTTCCCCTGTGAGCCAATCCGGTCTCCTACCGTATTTGTTTCTCTTGCTACGCATCGGGATGGTTTCTTTCTGTGTGTTCAATAAGGCTTCTTTAAAATACTGCCAGCTCTCCTGGGCTCCTTTCCCCTTCATGTTAGCATCCCAGGGGATTCTGCCCATCAGGTCTCTGAGGGAGTCGAAGTCTGCTTTTCTGAAGTCCAAGGTCTGTATTTTACCACTCTCTTTTCTTCCTTTGGTCAGGATCTTGAAATCTACCATCTCATGATCACTGCTTCCTAGGTTGTCACCCACCTCTGCTTCCCCTGTGGGCAGCAGGTCAAGCTGCACACAGCCTCTGGTCGGATCCTGCAGCACTTGTACCAAGAAGTTATCCCCAACATTCTCCAAAAACTTCTTGGATTGTCTGTGTACTGCTGTATTGGTCTCCCAACAGATGTCAGGGTTATTAAAGTCCCCCATGAGAACCAGGGCCTGCAATCTGGAAACTTAGATAGATTCATGGAGGTTAGATCCAACAATGGCTGTTAGCCAGGATGGGTAGGGATGGTGTCCCTAGCCTCTGTTTGTCTGGGAATAGGTGACGGGAGGGATCACGTGAGGATTACCTGTTGTTCTCTCCCTCTGGGGCATCTGGCATTGGCCATTGTCGGCAGACAGGACGCTGGGATAGATGGACCTTTGGTTTGACCCAGTCTGGCCGTTCTTATGTCTACACAAGGAAATTAGGTTGGTATAACAATGTTGCTCAAAGGTGTGAAAAATCCACACCTCTTAGGCCCCTTGTTCACTGTGTGCTGCTTCGATTGGTCTTCCAGGGTTCGATTTAGCGAGTTAAGATTCACTTAATGAATCAGAGGGCGCCCCTTATGTAGCTGGAATTGTGTACCTTAAGCCAAGCTTCCGGGTCTAACGTAGACCTGGCCTGAGCATGGCATTTGAACCGACCTAATTCCCAGTCTTGACAAAACTAGGTCAATGACAGAATTCTCACGTCAGCCTCTCGGGAGGTGGCCTCCTTGCCCAGATGGGAAAACTCCTCTGGCTGGCATAGACAGGGCTTCTGTGAAGTGTTAATTCAGAGCTGTTCTACACTTGCCTCTGACGGAGAAAGTCCCTGTGGACTGGGTGAGCACATCTCTGTGAGGGAGGCGTGTCCACATTGGGGAACAAGACAGGAATGAACAGATTCCCTAGGGCGCTGTTTGGCGACAAATGAATCTCCAGCACGAATCTCGGGATCATTCCACTATGGCCTTCCAGGGCATTCCGTGGAGCATGTCGAGGAGCTGCCGCGGAACTAGCCAAACCTGTCCATCTAGGTTAAATAATAAAACTCCTTAAATGTCTCCGCTGCAGCTTCTGGAGGTTAAACAAGAACAGCAAGAGAGCAAAATCCCTTAATTTGTACCCAGAGAACTTGTAGAGAGAAGCTCAAGAAGGACTGAAACCTTTTCTCCTAGAGCACGTCTACACCACAACACTGACGCCGAAAGAAGCTACGCAACTTGAGTTTAACTTGGCTTTTAGCGCTGTCTACACAGAGGAGGTCCGAGACAGCCCTCTTCCTCCGACTTCCCTTCCTCCTCATACAACGAGGGTTACAGGAGTCGGAGTAAGAAGTCGTGTAGACGTGGGCTATGTTATTTTGGAATAACTCTGCGGTGTAGACGTACCCCAAGAGGTCTCCAGTCCAAAGCCCAGCTTGAGAGTGACTAAAAGTCATTCCCATCTGATGAGCTGGGGGGTGATGGACATGAAGTTTCCTAAGGTGATGACAATATATTGGCGGTGCCCAGAGGTATCGAAGGCACAACTACCTGGCAGATGTTTAGCTTAGTGCTTATTTCCATGCCTCTGCATTGTGTGAGTGGCATGACAGCATTCCAAATGCCAGCTGGCTTTGGCACTGCCTGGAGGCTTTCCCCCTGATGCCCTGATTGGCCATAATCATGACCAATGGGATCAGCAGAGGGTAGTGCCATGTGCGGCCCTGGGGAGCAGCACCAGGTAAGTGCCCCCCTCCCCCCAAGACCTCCCATCCTGCGCCTGCACCCCTCTACCCTCCCACCTCCAGCCCACTCCTGCACCCTACTACTCTCCCAGACCTCTTCCCGGCAGCCCCTTCTGCACACTGAACCCCTCATTTTTGGGCCCCACCCCAGAGTCTGGAAGGCCCACAGAATCTACTAGCCTTGGCCCCTCCAGGCTCTGGTGTGCAAGGGGTACATGGGTGTGTGGGGAGTCTCTCCGCCTCTCAGTCGGGAGCCACATCAGTGAGGCGGGCTGGTTTCTTTGTCTCACTTGTGGGTGGCCCCCATTGGCCGGTTGCTGAGCTCCTATTGGCTGGTTTCTGAGCTGAGAGATTTTGCTGGGTGGGGGCAGCGTGCGAAGCCTCCCCTCCCCCCAGCACTTGGAGCAGCCAGCCACAGGGAGCAGTCAGCCGCTTAAAGCAGCATGGGGCTACTCTGAAGCGGCTGGCTGTTCCGTGGCTGAGGGTCCTGGAGGGGCAGCCTGCAGGCTGGACTGGGTGGCCTGCGGGCCAGACCCAGTGGCTTGGTGGGCCAGACGTGGCCCATGGGCCAGACCCAGTGGCTTGGTGGGCCAGACGTGGCCTGCAGGCCAGACCCAGTGGCTTGGTGGGCCAGACGTGGCCTGCAGGCCAGACCCAGTGGCTTGGTGGGCCAGACGTGGCCCATGGGCCACATCTCGCCCACCCCTCCCCAAGAAACCAGATTTTGTGGTGATCTTTGCAGGGGTTGGACTCCTCCTCTTCCCCAGTTGTGGGCCACTAGAAGGAGCTGCTGTGTGGCTGTTGTTTCAGCCTCACATTTGTGGACTCTGAGCTCTTTTGTTTTTACCGCTGGGTCATACAGCTGAGAATGAGTGGCCACACCCAGTGCCCTCTGTGTGTTCTCTCCCCGAAAGGGACGAGGGTTGCCAGATGGTTTCAACAAAAATCCCGGACACACTTGACATTCCATCACAATCGACATCCCATCTGATCTAGAACACACCTGACAGTTCTATCGTCTCAATGTGTTTCCCGGACAGAAAGCTCCAACACTGGACCGTGCGGTTCAGAACCGGACACCTGGCGACCCGAAAGGGCACAGAACCGAGGCGGAGCAGTGTGCAGCAGGGATGTCAAAACTTGTTTCAAACGTACCCCTGGAACAGCTAAAAATCCTTGTGGCTACAGGCGCTGCGGGCTCTGCAGCAGTGAAGCCAGCTCCCTGGGAGCATGGCCAGCAAGGGCCGCTGGCCCCGCACCCCAGGAGGCCTTGCTGCGGCTCTGGTCCTGGGGAGCCAGCAAGTAACCAGGGTGAGGGGGCTGGGCCAGGCCCACCTCAGACAGGGCCAGATCTGTAGTCTGGTTTGGGTGGGGAGTGGCTCCAGCCCCTCCTGGTTAACCTGCAAGCCCTTTCCATCCCTAGTGCGAAGCAGGATCCTCATGGTCTTTTTGCACCTGGGACCCACCTCCACCTGGCCATTTCTGCTTCCACTTGACCCCAACCCTGACGCATGTTCTAGCAACGGCCAGGGAGCTACCATGTCCGTGCTAGCGCCATCCTGAAGGAGAGTAATTGCCTCCCTTGCCCAGGAGGCTTGTTCATTTTATGTATGGGGAAATATGCTCGTTAATAATTTCACGGGGGAAAGTCTCCTCTGAATAAATCCAATCTAATTAACTGTGTGGCCAATCATTTAGGCAGGCAGAACTGACTGAACTCATTCCTGGCAGACCAGATTTTGCACTGCTGGCCTCCTCTTGTTTTGATAACATTTTCAAACCACATTACGAGTTACCAAAACAGCTCCTTCCTCGTTCCTAAACTGACTGTTCCAAGCCCAATAGCAATGAACCAAAACCAGCCAATGCCTCGGGGAACCCAGAAAACCAACAAACAAGGGTGGAGTGAGAATAGTTTGTCTGTGAATAATCATCCTCACTGACCAATGCTGTAAAACAAAGGGGAAGCTGAACTAAAAACAAGCAACTAAATCTAGCACAGAAAAGCTCCGGCGTGTGCCGCTGGGCGAAGGAGCCCACAGTGGCTGGCAATGTTCACGAAAGAATTCCACAAATGCTCATTACTCATGCTCTAGCCGCGACTTGTTTTCTTAGGATCTGGCTCTGCACGGGGTACTGCACCCCATTTTTCTCTCTGAAAACTCAGTGAGAAGTAAGGGCAAGACCCAGCCCCTGACAGGACAGAGAACATTGTAAAGCCCTGATCTTGCTCCCATTACTAGGGATGTAAAATCCTGGTTAAAAAGTTAACCAGTTAATCAGAATGTTTAACATTCCGGTTAACTGAGCTCCCATGGGCAGAGAGTCTGGACAGGCTGGAGCAGCCCCCTCCCCGTGTCAGCCCAGCTGGGCTGCCAGTTCACCAGTAACCCATTAACGTCCCTACAGTCATTACATGACATGAAAGCAATCACAATGAAATCCATGTAAGCAGGATCAAGCCCTACGTGAATGAAAACACTTTCTTAAACAGGGAGATGGTATAGCATGATAACTTTGCAATATCTTCTGTTGTATTGTTTGCTATTCTATCCATTTATTCATAATTCTCTGTAGCAACAGGAAATCTTATGGAAGAGTAAAGTTTATGGAACATCTTATGGCACAGAACCATAAATCTACACATTAAAAAAATCCCCATTCAGGCGAATGTTAGGGAGTAGAGGTTTGATAGTACCCTGTGTTTCAGGGAGGTCTGTCTGATCGATCTTCCGGCTCTTATTTCTATATTTTCCCCATTGATTGTTTTATTTATGAATTGCTGCACCTATTGCTTCAACCTGCAACATTATGGGAATTCCCATATAGTGTGCTCTGCACTTCTCAGGAGGTGCTTTAGCACTTTGCAGGATTTGGCCTGGAAAGCACAGAATGGGATGGAAAGGATCCTGATTGTTACTGGATCTGGCCTCAAGAGCACTGCAAACCAGCTGGCTGTAGGAGAGCCACCCCGGGGCTTGAAAGTTACTTTGGGGTGAGGAACAGGATCCGCCGTCAGTAGTCTTGGCACAGTGGAAAGCTAAAAACCCAGGCTGGGGGACTAGCCGCTATTTGCAGGTTTCATATTTCATGAACCACCTGGAAAACAAATGTTTGAGAGTGTCGGAAAGCAGCTAAGAACCCCAGCTTTGCTTTGCAGGAGCACCGAGCATTTGTTTCTAACCTATGGGGTTTGCAAGACTTTTGACCTTCAGAACAAAGTCCACGGCCACAAGGAGAGCTTTCCAAGGCAAAACCAGTGATCCTGTCATTCTGTACCCTGCGAAGCTCCGGATAAGTTAGAAAACTACAACTAGCTTGGCAGGGGAGGGGACTTAAAAACTGGCTAACCGACTACACTGAAATCAGGGAGGAAGTGAACCAGAAATTCTGAGGAAGATGCGTAGGCGTAAGAGCTCTGCTTATAAGATCTACTGCAATTTGTGGTACTTGAGCTGTACTGTGTTCAGTGCTTTGGTATCATGCTGAATGAGATTTTGTTTTGCTGCTTCCCCCATTCCCAAAAGCAGATGGTGGATGGGTGCTGGAGAGGTCCTGGGAATGCAGACTGTTAAGTTACACAGGGCGAGGGAGCTATCCTACGTGCAGATTTTTGTGAACTAGACGACTGTTATATAGGGCATAATGGCTTCAGGTTCCCGGGAGACACTTCAGTCTCAAATCGTATTTGTCTTTGGTACTTGATTACAGCAATAAGGACAAGCTCTTGCTGCATTTGAAGGCAGAAAGAAAGCAAATTGGCAATCAACATTACTTCATTTTAAAGGGGAGGATTCACAATTGGTTAAAAATGTTTTTTCACTCTTTTGTTGGCCTGTGTAAAACAATGCAAGGATTTCACAGCTGCTAAAGGGAGTTAATTTTTTGCTGCATTTCCCTAGCGAGCAGTCAGAGAGAGACCGAGTCCCATGCTGCTCCTAACATAATAAGCATTTCCGATTACCACATGCAAGAAGAGCTACAATAGCCTAATTCAGTTAAGTGGAGAAAGTATAAGCCATTATTCCTTTCCCCCCTCTAAGTCAAAGTATCAATTTACTGCTCTATTTGTGTCCGACCGCCTCTTGAATTTGGAAACAGGAACCCCTTACAATATCTCCACAGCCTGCAACTCAATTTTCCTCTTTGCCAGAATAGAGGACTACAGAATAGGCACAAATATTAACAATATTCTCTTCAATAAATGTTTTTATTTAGCTGATTTTTGTTTTACATAAATAGTGACAGCCATGATTCCAGACACAGCATTCCACAAACTGCCAGAACCAGAAATGTTTTGGGGGACCAACCTCAGTATTTTCTGCGTTAGTAAATATTTCTAAGCACTGGCACTGTGTCAGCTGGTCAGTATCACACTTTCACTTTGCGGAAACAAAGGCAGGGAGGAGGGAGACCTGTCCAGTCCATCACCCGCCACATGGCACATCCATCCCCAAACACAATTATTTCTCCCCAAATGTCTGTTATTTTTTAATCAGATTTATTTATTCCCTCTGCTGCCACAGCAAACTGTTCTCCCCTAGAGCAGCTGTCTGGAGGAAGAAACTTTTCCCAGTTAAGAACTTTTCTAATTACGTCCACAGTCTTGCTCGTTTGCAGAAAAGCTTATTTCCTAGGACCATAAATTTCCCTTTTAGATGCCTGAAAATCATTAAAAAAAAAATCTATCTTTGTTGCCCCTTCCACGCTAAATGACCTAACTCTGAGCCTGTGTCTTTGATGGTAGAGAAGGACAGTTTTAATCTTGTCATGATACTTTCTTCTTGTTGGAGAGCCAGACTGTACCTGAATTTCCAAGATACTGTTATAAAGTCTTCAGGTTACAAATACATCAAGCTGTGAAACCGCTCAGCCCTTCGGTGAGTCTTTAGTCCCACAAAGGTTCCTAAAATCCTTTTTCACCTTGATTGTAGCTCTTAAAATTAAAACAAACCTTTATGTTAACAGACAGTGCAGTTGATGTGCTACTTAGTTGTCCAAAGCAGGATTGATTCAGTGCAGAAGGGGAACCTTTTTTGGGTTGGAGGCCACTGACCCTCAGAAAAATCAGTTGGGGGCTGCACACAAGTGAGAAACAAACAACCCCAACCCCCAACTCTCATTGGTGTGATCCCCTAATGAGGAGAAAGACCCTCCCCACATTTCCATTGCACACCAGAGTGGGGCCCATCCAGGCTTGTAGATTTTGTGTATTCCAGACCCACGGGGAGACGGCGGGGAGGGGGGAAGGGCATGAGTGCCAGCAGGGGTTCCCCAATGCTGGTGGGAGCCCTGAGACTTGGGGGCCAGATCCAGGCAATCTGGGAGCCGCATCTAGCCACTGGGCCTTACGTTCCCCACCCCTGATATAATGGGATGGGGTACAAATGGTTTTCATAGCCACATGGGATGGTACTTGGTCCTGCCATAAGGGCAGGGGACTGGACTTGATGACCTCTCAAGGTCCCTTCCAGCTCTATGAGGTAGGTATATTTCCATATATATTATATTATATAATACTATTTGAGGAATGTCCCTCTGATGCCTAGAATGCCCACTGAGTTAATGTGAAGCTATGGAAACAGTGGGATTTATGGTCTGTTACTATCCAGTTTTGATGGTCTCAGCCATTCTAAGTGTTTTTACACTTATGGCAGCTCTAACTTTCCCCTAGTATCTCAGGCTATGTTGACACTGCAGAGCTTTTCCGGGATACCAGAGGTACCCCGGAAAAGCTCTGCCGCATCCAAGGAACGCGTCTGCTTTTCCGAAAAAAAATTCGGAAAAGCAGGCACATTTTTTCGGCATCCCTGTAAACCTCGTTCTACGAGGAAGAAGGGATGTTCCAAAAGAGGGTTTTTTCCCGACATTTGGCCCCGTGTCACCTGGATCGATCGGTCTTCAGCTATCGTTAAGACTGCGCCGATCACAACACGTCCACCATTCTTCTCCCACTCTTGCCTTTCTTCTCCACGTTCGTCCAAAACGTTTAACAGTGTCATCTTCGCATCTTCCCGTGTAGAGGGGCCAAATGTCAGAAAAGCCTCTTTTGGAAGAAAAGTGGAAAAAGAATTTGCGTATCTTTTTCCGACTTTTCTTTGTAGTGTAGACACAGCCTCAAAGAAAGATGTCTCAACACCATGGTTATGGCCTCTCAGTGTAACTGATCCCACCAAAGCATGTCTGGAGAAGTTCCAAACCACTGCTTTGACTCCCACGTTTGGCCTGGATTAACTACCTGGAGGGTCTATAATCCTCCACAGAAGAGGTACAGCTCTGGCATCCCCAACTGCACCCAAGAGTGCCCCACTAATGGGTTTCAACCTCAGAGAATTCACCCTCCCTATACCATGGTCTACACGAGGGCTTTATTTCGAAATAACCCCCCTTAGGTCGAATTAAGAAGCGGAGTGTCCCCGCTACCAAATCTGTTATTTCAAAATAACAGGCTGCTTATTTTGAAATCTGTCCTCCTGCTTTCCTCAAGGTATAACGCTGATTTTGAAATAGTGGTAGCGTGGACGCTCCGGTGCCACTCTTTCGAAATAGCTCCGCACTGCACTAGGAAACTATTTCGAAATAATTAAATGTGACTTAACTCCCTAGTGTACAAAATCAAACTAGCGTGTCCCCACTACGGGGAAACCTCAAAATTAATCCGAGACAGGCTCCGTTAATGTGGACGTGCTACCTCGGACTTAGAGCGTCTGCCCTTTGCCTTGGAGCTGCGCCCCTGGGAGCCTCCTACTTGCTGTGCTACCTCTGACTTAGATCAATTTGGGGTGATTTAAATCAATCCACTCTGTAACAGGACTATTAGATTAATATATAAATACATATTAGAAATAATAATTCCTGTGTCACCGAGGTCTGGGGAGTTCCCAGGTCCTGCACCCCCATCTGCAGCCAGAGGTGACTCTGAGCTGGCAGGGAGACCTGAAGGTTTATTAGTTCCCAGGAATATGGGGTTAGCACAGGAACCAGAAGCTGTCAGCACAATCCATCTTGGGGAAAGAGGGGTCCAGACCCAGAGCCCTGGGCCCCCTCCCTTTATCCTAAGCCAGCCAAGACCCACTTACATTCTTCCCAGATCATCTCTGCCTGCCGCCAGCCCCACCTCCAGCCTTTGTCCAGCTTCCCAGGCAAAAGGTGTCACCTGGTCACACCCCCCTCCCAGGCTCAGATTACTGTGAGCCTGGGCCATTGTGAATGTGCTGGCCGCGGCATCTTCCCTCAGGGAGTCACACCCAGAATTCCCATCCCCATCTAGACAGTGGTGCAGTGCCCAGGGAATCTGAGGCACACACATGGGGTTACTAGAGCAGAGTAGAAATCGCATGCAACTTACAGGAGTGAATACAAACCCCACTTGGTTACATCCTGGAGTCAAGCTGCACCTCCCTCCGTGCGGAAGGGTTTTCTCAAGAGCACACAAAGCGAGAATTGGCAGGTCTTATCTGTTGTGTTGCTTTCAGCCTGAGTAAAACCCAGGAGGTGCCATTCTCCTCCTGCTTCAGGCTGGGTTTTGAATGACACAGGAATCTGCAGCTGAAAATCAATGGCCAAATATAGGGAAAGGCATGGGACTCAGTGCTGATGTTTCTTCCCCCCCTTGTGCTCATGGGGTTAAGACACAACCTTGCAGTCAGGAATTCCTCCCTCACATCCATTACTCACACTGCCCTGAAGACAAGTCACTGGCTGGTTAGGTCTGTCACCCTGAGCTGTGTAGCAAAACAATGTTTCCCCCCCAGCAACAGTGCATTGTGTCACCATCTTCCACCCCGGTGGCTCCCAACCGTTTCCAGCGTACGGACCCTTTTCAATCTTTTAAACAGACCACCCCCAAGGGGAGTGGTGGGAAACATCCCTTGGCCCGTGCTGCTTCCTCAGCTCCCACCCCTCCATCCCCTGCCCATCCACGGAGGATACGGTGAGGGGGCTCTCATCGCCAAAGGCAGCTCCTGCCCTGGCACTCCACCCTGGGCTGGGCACGGAATCCTGGGGGAGAAAAAAAAAAGGAAAGAAAAGTAAGGATCGGGCCCACCACAGGACGGGTAGGGTTGCCAGACACTTTCACAAAAAATACAGAACATGGCGGGGAAAAAATTGGTTGATCAAAAAAACCCAACAACAATGGGGGACCAAAGTTGTTGAACAAAAAAACCCCAATAACAACAAAAAAAGAGGCACTGCGCCTTTAAATCCCCACACTCTCCGCTCCCCCCGCCCCCGCCATACGCAGCAGGGGACGAATGTCCCAAGCGGCCTTCCATCCGAGAAAAACAGAAAATACCGGACATTTTACATGTCTGGTATTTTCTGGGTTTTTTTTTACTGGACAGAGGCCGCAAATACTGGACTGTCCTGGCCAATATTGGACACCTGGCAACCCTAGAGGGGGGAGAGGGCTGGAGGGTAAACGGCAGCGCAGCTGGCGGCGGGAGGACGGCTGGTGTCTCCTGGGGTATCAAGATCCCACCCCGAGGGTAGGAGGCAGTGTGCATGCGGCTGGTCACGAATGGCGAGCATCACCTGACAGAAAGTCCTAGTCCCGTGGTGGGCCGATCCTCACTTTTCTCTCGCTTTCCTTTCCTAAACTTTCCGTGGACCCCCTACAGCACCATCATGGACCCCCAGGGGTCCACAGACCACATGTTGGGAACCACTGTTCTACCCAGTTTTGACCAGTGTGACTTCAGGCCATAGCAGGTCAGTGGGGATTAGGGATGGGAATGGTTAACTGGTGGGCTGGAATAGCCCTCCAGCCTGGTCAGAGCAGGCCCCCCCCCCCACGCCCTACCCGCAGTGTGGAGGGCCTAGCCTGGCTGGAGCAGCCCACGGTGTGATGGACCTGGCTGGGCTAGAGCAGCACCCCTGCCCTCATAGCGGGTTTGGGGCCACTCCAACCCAGCTGGGCCCACAGCGATGCAGGCGGGATCCCAGTAAAGCAGTTAACTGCTTAAATGTAACATTTAACTGGTTAACCAGGATTTTACATCCCTACTAGAGATTTGAACATAATTTTCATTTGGTGTGTTTTATTGAGTAAGTCTCCGTACTTGTGTTCAAAGTTTCTGGGTGGGCATATCTTAAAATCGCAACAACTAAAAGCACGCACAAAAACAGCACTCACAACCTGGCAAGTGTCTGCAGCTAATACTCTCTCCCTCCTCAGAGCTGGCTTCAAAAAACGAAAACAGCCATTCACATTCATCAGAACATCATGACCTTGGTAATTGTATTGTTCCGGCATAATGTCTGCCAGCTGCTTTGTGTTCTATGTACCTTTCTCCACATGCTTTATGATAACTCACAGAGTACACTGGATCCACTGTTCAGACACATTCAGCATCAGGCAAACCCTTGTTTTAAGATCGCCTTTGTATCTATGATAATAGGATTAAACCATCCAGTTCCGCCTCCGAGTTTGGTTTTGAAATGAGGGCTTGTGTGATCTGAAATGTTGTACACTTAGCCCACATGACCAAGCTCGTTATTTTACAATAACCAGCCGCTCATTTCAAAACATGGACTCCCGCTTTCCTCAGGGAATAACACTAATTTCAAAAGAGTTATTTCGAACTAACAGTTGTGTGGATGCTCTGATGCTGCCATTTTGAAATAACGACTCCCCAGAGTAAGTCGAACTAATTACTCCCCAGTGCTTCCTGGAGCTCTAAGTGGAGGTAGCGCGTCCACATTTTTGGAGCCTGCCTCGGACTAATTGCGAGGCTTCCCTGTAGTGTGGATGTGCTATTTTGATTTTGTAATTTCGGGACTTATTAAATCGATTTTAGTTATTTTGAAATAGTTTCCTAGTGTAGACATGCCCTAAACTGGATAGATTTGGCTCAGTTAAAGAAACCCTTGCCATTGGAATGGTCCTTTCCTTCTTCTATATTATTTGAACTTTTTCTTTATTATCTCTCTCTATATATATAATTTTTTTTCCCCTGCCGGACGACAGAATGTTCCTGCCAGGCAACAGAATGACGTCATCACATCATCAGCGTCCACAGGCTCTCTCAGCAAAGCGAAAGTGGCCAGAGAGAGGGGGGTAGGCGCGCAGAGGGCGTAGCACCCTAGTATGCATTTAATACAGGTGAAAGGTGTTTTGAAAATGCTTCCTAAAAAAGAGTTGCAAGTCAACAAAAGAACCTATGTTTCTGTAAGCAGAATCTGAAGGTGTGCTGTCCTTACAGCTAGCTGGGTGTGTCTATGTAAACACAGTTTGCTCCTGCTTTGCTTAGGTGTGTTAGCTCTTCAGCAGATGGAGTGGTATTTTGCTCATTGTAATCAATTTAATTTGTGACCCAACACCTGCTATCTTTATATTAAATGCAGGGAGAGCTAAAATATGGTTACCTATGCTTGTAATTTTGTGAGGATACAGAAAAGTAAGACCGTGCTACATTGTTCCACATGAAAGGGTTCACCATTAGCCAAAGAATCTTGCAAATGCAGGGTCTACTTTCAGAGCTGCATGAAATATAAAGGAAGGTTATTCTGGCCAGGAGGCTTTTTCCTGTCTGGAGTGGTTTGACCTGTTTCCCCTTCCTCCTGGAAGAACTGAACTAAATAGACATCATTAAGTACCTCTTTTCTTATGTTAATTGTTGGAGTGGTGTTTTTTCTACCCTGCTTGCTGAGCATTGAAATCACTGGGAGCTGAAAATGTTTGAGACTGATGGGTAGAAGTCACAGCCAAGAAGTGGACTTTGTTTGTGGTGGTTTCCCAAATGAATGCCACATTACTTCCGTCCCTTTTATTAAAAGTTTCTTTTCTGCACTCAGACACTGTGGCTACGTCTACACTGGCAGCTTCTTGCGCAAGAAGGCTACGTCTACATTGGCATGATCTTGCGCAAATACTCTAACGCAAGAGTTCTTGCGTTAAAGTATTTGCGCAAGAGAACGTCTACACTGGCATGTGCCTTTGCACAAGAGATGTGCTTTTGCGCTAGAGCATCCATGCCAGTGTAGACGCTCTCTTGCGCAAGAAAGCTCTGATGGCCATTTTAACCATCGGGCTTTCTTGCGCAAGAAATTCATCTTGCCTGTCTACACTGGCCTCTTGCAAGAACAGTTGTGCAAGAGGGCTTATTCCTGAGCGGGGCGTCATAGTTCTTGCAAGAAGCACTGATTTCACACATTAGAACGTCAGTGTTCTTGCGCAAGAACTCCCCGCCAGTGTAGACAGACAGCATGTTTTTGCGCAAAAGCGGCTGCTTTGGCGCAAGATCGCGCCAATGTAGAGATAGCCGAACTCTTTTGCGGAAGAGTTCTTGCGCAAAAAGTCTTCCACAAGAGTGCGTCTACACTGGCATGTGCTTTTGCGCAAGAGATGTGCTTTTGCGCAAGAGCATCCATGGCAGCGTAGATGCTCTCTTGTGCAAGAAAGCTCTAATGGCCATTTTAACCATAGGGGCTTCTTGCGCAAGAAATTCATGTTGCCTGTCTACACTGGCCTCTTCTGGAAGAGCTCTTGCGCAAGAAGCCCTGATTTTCTACAGTACAACGTCAGTTTATTTGCGCAAGAACGCGCGGCCAGTGTAGACAGGCGGCATGTTTTTGCGCAAGAGCGGCTGTTTTTGCGCAAGAACGCGCCAGTGTAGACACAGCCTGTGCTTGTGAGTGGGGAAGCACTGACTCTCAGAGGTGCCCGGGGGAGGTTTGTGAATTTCCCAAGTCACTGCATGGGGGCTCAAGCCAGTTCTGTATGCGATAGATGGAGAGGAACCCTTAGATATTGAACCAGGCCCTGGCTGCTTCTGGCTCCACCTGGAAGAAGGGTTACAATTGTTAACTCCCAGTCCCACATCATTTCCTTTGGACCACAGTTGGACTCCGATCCTGCTGGCAGATCAAAGAAGGCAGATTCTGTACATATCCAGTTGTGGGAGCAAAGCCTAGGTTTTCAAAATAGATGCTCAAAAACACAATGTATGTCCCTATTAATAGCTTGCTGTTGAAGGAAGAACTTCTGCTATTAAAAGGGCCAGAGTTTGTTTACTTCCTCACTGGTTTGCGCACACAGCACAAAAATGAGTTTTTACGTTTTAGAACAGGGCTACTCAACTTTGGAAGCTCTGGGGGCCACAATGATACAGCACATGCCAAGGGCAGCAACTTAAGTGTGGTGGCATATACATGCAAATATATATGCAAATAGCTTCTTTCACACTGATAGGCATGAATACAAAGATTAAGGGAAAACTACACAACATGCAGGCCCCATTTAAGTCAGTTTTGCTGCTATTAATAAAATGCAATATTTACCCGCTTTCCACCCATGTAACAGCACTTTTAATGAACAATGACAGTCCAGGAATTTAACTACGAAAACCCATATCAACAGAAGACCATTATATTGACATTATTTTTTGTTTTGGTTCCCACCCGTTGAGCCCTGCGTAAACCCAAACTGCCCCACTGGCCACAAACGGGTGGCGGGCCACATGCAGCCCACGTTTTTAGCAGCTCTGTTTTAGAATATCACTGCCAAACCTTCCCCCCTAAGTGGGCAACTAATAAAGTCTGAACTATGAATTTTTGTGAATAAACAATTTTCACAAAGTACTATTATACCTATGACCAAAATTAAAATAACAAGTAAAAAATGTTCAGGAATGTTTAAAAAGTATGCACTGCCAAACCCTCCCTCTCTCCCCCCCCAAAAAAGAAAGCAGAAGGACTTTTTGCTTTTCTAGGAAGATGCACCAAGTTCAGGATACGTTTTTTCAAAACATCTGCTGGAGCATGTTAGCTCATTAGCTGCACTGAAAACCGCCTAGGGTCTGTGTGGAGCCCTATGGATTTCATTGAGGCTGAGTGCAGTGGGAGATTCATCTGCATGGGGCAGCTTACAGCACCAAGCATTCAGTGAATATTTTTGTCCAATTCAGTCTTTTCCTCCTTCCTTCCGTCTTTGGAAATAACTAGCAAGCTACACTAAAAAGGTTAGCACATTACGGCTGCAAGCCAAACTATATCAAAGAACCAAGACATGCAAAATGAAGGGCTCTGCTAAGTGTGGCAAACTGCACCTTACTGAGGCTACGTCTAGACTGGCATGATTTTCCGCAAATGCTTTTAACAGAAAAGTTTTTCCGTTAAAAGCATTTGCGGAAAAGAGCGTCTAGATTGGCATGGACGCTTTTGCGCAAAAGCACTTTTTGCGGAAAAGCATTCATGCCAGGCTAGACGTGGTTTTGCGCAAGAAAGCCCCGATCGCCATTTTCGCCATCGGGGCTTTTTTGCGCAAAACAGTCCTGAGCTGTCTACACTCGCCCTCTTGCACAAATACATTGCACCTTGCCCGAATGGGAGCAGCATAGTATTTGTGCAAGAAGCACTGATTTTGTACATTACAAAGTCAGTGCTCTTGCGCAAATTCAAGCGGCCAGTGTAGACAGCTGGCAAGTTTTTCCGCAAAAGCGCCTGCTTTTGTGGAAAAACTTGCCAGTCTAGACGCAGCCTGGGTGTTTTCTGCTTTTGTTATACTTGTTAAAGCAGCGCCTGACTATTCCTAGCGCTGCACCAAATTCACAGCAGCAAAAAATGTGTCATGCACCATGAAATCTTATCTTTTATGTGCTTTTTTACCTTATATTACACAGATTTCATGGGGGGAGAGGGAACCAGCTTCTCTCCAATGGGGGTAATCATAAGGTTATGTTAGAGGGATTGCAGTTTTGCCCCCCTTCTGCACTGCCTCCCTAAGTGGGTGGGAGGAGAGAGGCAGTTGTTAGGTTTTCAGCTCCGAAGGCAGAGCAGTGCAGAAGTAAGGGTGCTGCTGCCTTCATAGCTGGGCAGCTGGAGAGTGGCAGTTGCCGACGGGGGCCCAGCTTTGCAGACAACAGCACAAATAAAGGCGGCAGTACCACCCCAGGCCATTTTCACTTCTGTACTGCTGTGGGCGATGCTGCCTTCAGCGCTCCGCTCCCGGCCTGCAGCCACCGCTCTGCAGCTGCCCACTGAAGGCAGAGCCCCCGCCAGCGGCTGCACGGCTGGAAGAATGGCCCGGTGTGGTACTTCTGCGTTGGGCCCTCACTGAGCGGCCCCCCCCCACTGATCTCACCCCCCCCCAACGCCTTTAGGGCCAAGCCCCTGCAATGACAGCGCTCTTCCCCATTCGCATCGCTGAGATCAGACCCGCACCCCCCGCTGTTTAGAGTCCCGAGGCTCTGACACGGGCCCGGGCAGGGTGGCTCGGGTAGCTCCCATTGGCTACTGCGGAGGAGAAGGGGAAACGTGGGGGCGGGCTGCGGAGACAGGAAACGGGGAGGAACGAAGGGGGCAGCGTGGGGGCGTTGCAGAAAGGGCGGGGAAGGCGGGGGTCGATGGAGGAGGGTACAGAGGCCGGTGGGGAGGGGAAGCAGGGGTGGGGGTAGAAAGGTCGGAGGGGAGGGGAGGAGTCGGTGGGGAGGGAGGCGGGGGTGAGGGGTAGAAAGGTCGGAGGGGAGGGGAGGGAAGTCGGTGGGGAGGAGGAGGCGGTGGGGGTAGAAAGGTCGGAGGAGGGGAGGGGAGTCGGGGGGAGGAGGCGGGGTGGGGTAGAAGGTCGGAGGGGAGGGGAGGAGTCGGTGGGGAGGAGGAGAGGCAGGGGGTAGGGAAGTCGGTGGGGAGCTGGGGCTCTGTGGCTGAGGAGGAGGGCCTGGGGGCACAGAGCTCGGCGGGGAGGAGGCCGCGCGGGCTCAGGCGGCTGCGGGATAAACAGGGACCAGATCTCACCACAGACTGGCGAGGACGTGACACAAGCCCAGCGCATGCGCACATCGCCTCCGCCAATTCTCCCCCCCCCCCCGTTGCTGCTGGCAACCGGGGGCGAACTCGGGACTCTCCAGTGGGCGTGAACGTTGGCTTCGCAATAAGCCCACCAATACCAGGCCACCGCATCAAACGCGGCTCAGCCCTCCCCGTCGGCAGCCAATGAGAGCCAGCCTAGCTCCGCGTCTTGCCGAGCAAGTAAAGAGCCCGTTCTAGACCCGCCCAGTCATCGTAATCCTCCTCACCGGCCAATAGGAAGAGCACTCTCCCTTCTCCCCTCCCCCTTCGTTCTGTTCCTCAGCCAATAGGAAGCCAGTCTTCCAGACGGACCAGGCGCTTTACCGCACAGAAGCCATGACACTCTAGAGGGCGTGGCTCACACCGATTGGGCGTGGTCACGGGAGGGGCGTGGCCAGGCCCCTAGCGCGCCTATATCAGGGGCGGCGGGGGCGGCCGGGCGCCATTTTGTGCAGCAGCGTCTGGAGAGGGGCCGGGGAGGCGGCGGAGGGTTTCGGGGTTCGGACCAGAGCGGCCGGATGGTGAAATCCTCCCTGCAGCGGATACTCAACAGTCACTGCTTCGCCAGAGAGAAAGAGGGGAATAAAAGTATCGCCATGCCCGCCGTGCTGCGTCTCAGTGCCGGACAGAGCAGGTGAGGAGCCGGGGGCCGCCCCTCGCCCCGCCCCGCCGCCGCCCCTCGCCCGCCGCCGAGCCTGGGGCGATCCGCCGCCGCTGGTGGGCCCGTCTCAGAGCCCCTCCTTCCGGGCCTCCGCCATTCTGGGCCCCCCCGTTCGCACGTGGGGGGCCGCCCCCCTCCCCTCTAGACCTTGTTACGACTTCCCCTTCGACCAGCTGACTCAGCGCCGCGCCCCCCCCCGTGGTGACCCGGGCTCCCCCCCTCCCCCCCCGCAGCGCGGCTGCCTCCCAGCCCGCACTAATGCCGTAATTAAAAGAGCTGCGAGCCCCGCACCCGCCACGTGACCGCCAGCGAGCGATGAGCTCGCTGATCTGGCAGCTGGACTCGCCCCCCCCGCCCCCCCCAAGGCAGGACGGTCCCTGGGGCTGGAACACGGGCAGCTTTGTGTCTGCTTAGCAACCGGGCAGACGTGGTGAGGCGCTCAGATTTGTACTGTCCCCGAGCAATAGGCTGTTTCTGGTGGGTGGGACACTGAGTTCAAATGGCAGAAGATTGGGGGGGGTGAAGGACTCTGTGAGGGTAAACGGAAACAAATCTAGATGCTTAACCTAAAATAGGACATAAGCTTGTTACAAAAGATGGTTTCTTAATCGTATCCTACATCTTAAACTGTTAGCAATAATTGTTGGGACAAAACATCTGAAAATTGTTGTGACCTCTACGCAGGACAGAAAGCAGCTAGTTTTTTTCCATTTTCAAAGGCTGTTTTAAGAAATTTTTGTGTTTCGAGAAAGCTACAGTCCAAACAAGCCATATAGTGACCACACCACAAATGAGCGCAACTTTGAGCCAACTCCGAGTTAAATCTGAGCTGTTTATTGAAAAGAGATTACATACTGCTAGATTAAAGAGGTTGTTTATTCCAATTTATATATGGAATTTTTTATACACAGTTATATGCTACTGCCTACTAAATAAAAATAAGGTTATCACACAAGGACAGTAGGATTTACTGCTCTACAATGAATATCAAAAGGAATATTAAAATGTTCAATGCATATATTAGAAAATGAATTGAATTCTTTACTGTAAAACTGCTACACTTGAATAGAACTGAGGGTTCAGATACAATTATGCTTAGAAGATCCCACTCCTGTAACTTTTTGCAGGAAAACTACATACATCCATATTACAGCCTCACAATCGTCCCCTTTATTGATCACTTGCATATTTTGCCAGTCAGTATATAGTTCTGTGCCTTTTGAATAATGGTCTGTCTTACCACAGTTTTCTGACTGACTTGGAAATCTCAAACATGTTTGGACTGTGCAAAATGGTGGATTATTTTGTACATGTTTATACCAATTTGCAAATGGCTGCTGGCACTCAGATAGGAGGATTGTGAAAATTTCCCTAAGGCCCTTGATTGCTGCATCTGCTGAGATGACGCAACTGAAGTGCAAGCCTGCAGGGTGAAAGATGGTGCAGAGGGAGGGGCCAGTGTGCACAGCAGTCAGTCTTGGTACAGTATAAAGCTGATCAGGCAGCCAGGCTTCCCTGATGGTGTGAAACCACTTGTGTACAAAAATGAAGTGTACTAGTTTCACAAAGATGAAATGCTTTCCATAGTGGCTTCTGTAGTAAGGGTCAGTATTAAGAGCAGTATAAATGTGTGTTCTTTCAGTCGATTTTTGAAAGAGACTGTCAGAGTACAAAATTCAAATAGGCTTTTAGTTAAGTGATTTAAAGGAACAGCCTTCATTTTTTTACTTAGACATTTTAAACTGTTTAGCAAGCTGGAGATACAAAACCCCAAGTGGAATCTACTTAAGCTTTTCAGAATGCAGAGAAATGCAAATACTGTCTCCGATCTGAATGCACAGGGCCTGGCAATGAGATCAGGCATGAAGGCAATTACATAATTTAAAAGTATTTTGTCATGTCTGACTATGAAGTTTATAGGTTAATTTAACTGTAAAATGTTATAATTAAGTTCTTAGATCTCATTTGTGCTTTTCAGCCTTAACTTTAAATACCATCAAATCCTTAGCTTTCCTGACATTTGTGGAATTCACAGCATGAGCATCATGGGTATATATTGAATGCTCCTCAATAGGCCCCTGGTGACCTACATGTTTTTTATCCTATGTCATTGAGACTGGCACTCCTTTCCCTTCATGGCATAAATGCAAGTGAGAGGCTTAATTTTGCTTTCATAAGCTCAGGCTAATAGCATGCTTTTTAATGGGTTTCTTGTTTAAAACATGAATGCTGCTTGTTGTTTTTATCTAGGCTTTAAATAGCTTAACTGAAGCCATGATTTTCTTTAGTTCCAGGGCTTCTTTCAATTGCTGTAGTAACCTGGGTCCGGGGCCTCGGTGGTGCTCCTGATGTCCCTCACCCACCCCTGAAGATCCCAGGTGGGCGAGGGAATAGTCAGAGGGATCACAATCTTTCAGCTAATTTATTTTATTCTGTAAGTATAGGCAATCTAATGCCATGCAGTCTTTGCTTCATTTTCTTAGTTATTAATAACTTCTCCTGTGGTGCAGACTTTGAGAAGGCTATATCTAGGGATGTTAGATACTGTGTATTTTAGTAATCTTGTGTGGGGTGGTAGGTGGAGCTGGTCTGAGAAGGGAGCCTATTTAAAAATTGGTTCCCTGTGCAGACTGGCTTCCACTTACTGCCCCTGTCAGCAGGAAGCCGGAGCTGCCCATGGACAGAGGCTATTCCTGCGGATCCCACAGAGGCTGTTCTATGGCAGCCACTGTCTGGGAGGAGGGGAGGCAGCGAGAACTTCCTGCCTGGCATCTCTCCCCCCCTCCCCTGGCAGTAGTAGGGGGAGGGACAGCTCCGCATGATCCAGTGCTTGTGGGGAGCTAGTTTTTAAGCCAGATCCCCCTGAGCACCAGCTCCTGCATGCGCCCCTCCTTGCCGCTTCTGCTAGAGACAGCAAGGGGTGCGTGCATGTGTGCATGTGCAGTCATTTGGATTAACCAAGAAGCCCAGGCTTATTGGTTCATTATTTGAATGACTATATGCTAACATCCCTAGCTATATTATTGACTGTAGTGTTCAAAGAATTTTTTGCACTCAGATGAGTTGAATTTCAAATTTGTGGTGAATTAGAGGTAATTTCCATCTTATTCTAACAGGATAATCGGCTGAATGTAACAGAGGAACTAACTCCTAATAACAGGACAAGAATTCTGAATGTCCAATCAAGGCTTACAGATGCCAAACATGTGAATTGGAGGGCAGTGCTGAACAACAGCAACCTATATATTGAGATTCCCAGTGGTGCTCTGCCTGAAGGGAGCAAAGACAGGTATGCAGGATGGAAAGTAATCTGCCATTTGATTTCTTCATCAGGGTGACCTTCAGTTCCCCTAAAGGATGATGCTCCTGTGTTGGCTACATACTTCCAGCTGATTATGGGATTAGGCGCCAAGCTTCCTTGGCCACAACATTTCTTCTGTTCCACCCAGGACAGATGCATTTGATTTCTAAAGTGCTAGAACAGTCCTGAATAGTATTCCTATTTTGGCACATGCCAGTGAGAATATAATCAAAATCGGTTTCACACTGATCCCAAGGCTTCAGAGATGTAAGCTAGGATAAGCATACTTGTCTTTAGTTGCTGAGTTCTTGATTTTTTTTGTTTAGCTGTGGAAAGAGTTAGTCTGAATTACAAGCTTCATTTAAAGGGGGAATAAACTTTTTAATAGTAAAAAGGATTGCGAGGGTGGTTTGTGGTCTTAAAAGTAAAGGAGCCAGATAGTTCACTCTTATTCTTAAATCTTTAACTTCATTTGGAATTTGGGTCTTAAAATGCTGGGGCATCTTTCACTGCAGGTGTTGTGTGTGTTGTGCGTGCAAAGCTGGAAGTCTTAATTGGGCTGAGAGACTTCAAGAATAACTGAGCAAGACTGGCACAGCTGGGATCAGTTGTGTTGAGAGCCTGGGTACTTGCACTGCAGCCTGATTCAGGCACACAAATTTGCAGGTGCAATGGTGCACATGTCATTTGCTCGAAAATTTGCCCCAGGCGGTTTGCTCCTCTGTAACACATTTGACTCTCAGATGTTGCTTCAAGGAACTGTCTGCCTCACTGATATTTCACTTCAGTTTTGCAGTTCTTCTTGAGTTTGCTGAAGAACAGCTTCAAGTTGGCCATGTCTTCATTTGCTTCCACAAGAACAGAGATGACAGAGGTGGGTGTAAATGGAAACCAGCACACAGCTTTCACTATGTGGCTTCAGTAACTAGATAAGTAACTTCTTAGAAATGCAATTGCAATATATGTGAAGAAATTGGCCTTTTCAGAGCTTCATGACTATGGCCAGTAGAGTTTGTCTAGTGGCCTCGATATCTGTTTAAACTTGTATTTCTACTTTTTGCAGCTGCATTGCTCCGAACTTTCAGCTTTTTGGGCTTTGAGATTGTGAGACCAGGGCATCCCCTTGTCCCCAAGAGACCAGATGCTTGCTTCATGGCCTACACGTTTGAGAGAGACTCTTCAGAAGAAGAATAGGTTGCAGTGTTTGCCTCTTAGAGCTTTCTTGTTGTCTGTAAAGATGAAATTGTAGAAATTTTGTCAACATCTATTACAGTACATATAATTGTTTGTTCTTTGTACAAAATATTGTGACCAACTGCTCTGGTGGTGGGATGTTGAAAATTTCAAATGTCATCTTTTCTGGAATTGTGCGCATGTTGTGATTGTGCAAATAAATGCTCACTCCAAATTAGCAGTATATTTCTTGAAGTTTAATATTGTGTTTGTGATACCGAAGTATTTGCTTTAATTCTAAATAAAAATTTATATTTTACTTTTTATTGCTGGCTTAAGATGTTTAAGACCTTCCCTCTGGCTAGAAAGCTTTTGGCTCAAAATGGTAGGTAAGGGCAGCCAGACTAACACTAATCCATCTTCCTTGCTGACCGTGTGCAGTAAAACCTCAGGTATGGACACCGCTGCTCTGGCTCCAGCAGTTCTGCTTCGGCTTTGGGCCAGGTTCTAGAGCAGGGGTGGACAATATATTTTGCAAGGAGGCCACTGTTGGGATGTGGTTTGTGGGCTGGTTCTGGGGCCCCCTGAAAGGGGTGGGGCTGCAGGCTATAGTGTGAAAGACACCTGTGACAGTGGCACAGACTGGGTGTGACTGTGTTGCTGCTGGGTAAGTGAAGCCTGTGCTCTGCCCTGAGCCAGGGAAAGCTGCCCTGCTCTGTGGTCTCCCTGCCCTCTGCGGAGGTGAGGTATGGGAGGGGAATGTGTGGGCATGAGCACTGAAATCTTAGGAACAGCATGCTGTTTAACGAGCTTAAAGAGAAGCTAGATAATTTCATGGAGGTTAGGTCCATAAAAGGCTATTAGCCAGGGGATAGAAGTGGTGTCCCTGGCCTCCGTTTGTCAGAGGCTGGAGATGGATGGCAGGAGACAAATCGCTTGATCATTGTCTTCGGTCCACCCCCTCCGGGGCACCTGGCATTGGCCACAGTTGGTGGACAGGCTACTGGGCTAGATGGACCTTTGGTCTGACCCAGTATGGCCATTAAGTTCTTATGCTTAAAACAGACTCCTAAGTCACTCACTGTCCATGCTTCAGATTGGAGCAGCTCCACTGTCTGTCTCCCTGGCCAGGCCCTGAAGAAACAGGGTACAGGAGCAGGGAACACCCTGACTTCAGCACTCCTCTCCCCCCTCTGCACAGCTAGCAGGACAAGGGAGCAGCTTGGCTGCACGACAGAGCAAGGGGCAGCTGAACCCTTGCTGCTGGCTGGGCCCCGGACATGCTTGGCTGGCTGGATTTTGCCCACCTTGCAGAGACATGTAGAGAGGTTCCTTGCAAGCTGCTTCTCACTAGAGATCTTTAAGAGCAGGATGGATAGACATCAGGGACGATCAAGACAAGGGGTAGGCTATAATTTTGAAGGGGGCCACTTCCGAAGTGGCCCTGGGCTGCCTTGGTCAGAAGGGGCAGGGCCAGGAGACTACTTGTGTTCCTGGCACCTTGATTGGCTTGGGGTGAGGGGGCAAGAAGTCCTCCCCCCTTCCTCCCCACTAGAGAGCTGCCAGCTGTTTGAAATCAGCTGCCAGTTCCTTCTAAGCCAGTGGTTCCCAAACTTTTTGGCATCATGCCCCCTTTCTGATTTTTGGGACCCTCATGCCCCCTCCCAAAAATAGCAACACTTGGGGTAGGATTGATGGGTGTGGGGGGGCTGGGTTGCCTCATGCCCCCTGGAAGTTCTTCATGCCCCCCAGTTTGGGAACCCATGCTCTAAGCCATCCCTCTAGGTGCCTAGTGGGAGGAGACCTTGTGTGCTCTCCCAATCAGGACCAGAGGGTGTGAAGTCTCCACTCCCCCAAGAGTGGGTGGCAGCTAGAGATGCCAACTCTTTTAAAATAGCCAGCATGTGTCTCCAGCTGCTGTGCGCTCTTATGGGGGTGAGACTTCTCATGCTCCCCTGGCCCCAGACCCTGATTGGCCTGGGGGTGGGGGAGTGGCAGGGCAGCCTCATCCACTAGCTTGGCAGGCCACATCTGGCCTGTGGAGGGCCCTTTGTCTACCCCTGATCTAGACAGTGCTTGGTCCTGCTGGGAGGGCAGGGGACTGGACATGAGCTGGAAGGGACCCTGAGAGCTCATCTAGTTTCTGATTCTCTGGTCCTGGCATGCTTGTCCCCCTCCCGGTGAGGGTTGGGGGAGATGGGTGAGGTGATGAAAAGAGCTGTCCCCCTCCTGGGTGTGGATGGGGAGAGGGTTGAAAATGGGACCCACAGCTAACAGGAATGTGGTGCAGACCCTAAGCTGTTCCTGCCCTGGCTGCCTTGGCCTGGCAGCTCTGCCTGCAAATCTCAAGCATCTTAGCTGCTTTCACTGTAAGATTGCCGTGGGGGTAGGGGTGGGAACAGGCCCATCCTGATGATGCAGTACTGGCACAGCTTTTTTAATCTCTGCTGCTGCCTGATTGGTTGCTACTTGTTTCACATGGTGTCCAATTGACCAATCAGACTAACTGGTGTTTCTCTTAGAGGTTCTGTTGTCTGGATGTGTTAATCACTTATGTCAAGTGTCACTTGCATTCACATTTGAGTGGTCCACACACTTGCATTGATTGGAGCCGTCTTTCCAGCTCTGATGTGTTCAGCTAGGCCTCCTAGCCACTGACAACCGCTGAAAGGTTCTTAATGAAGAGTCTGGGAGCCACAGATGCTGTTCTGTAGTGGTTTTACATATGTAAAGGGATGTTACCTTAGTGAAAGGAAGACTGATGTGAAAACCACAGCACTGTCATTAAGCAGTCTAGGTGTAAAAATACATCTGTAACTTGGCTGTTTGCTTTTAGCCTCTGGGTTTACTCAGTAAAAATGAGTTGGATATCTTGTATAAAGACCACAACTCCACCTCTTCACTCTGCAGTATTACGGGTGGATGTTCTTTCAGTAGTGGCATCTTCCTATAATTTGCCACCATTTCCCTTAACCTGTGTGTTGAGGATTAACTCAGTTTAGAGTTTTCCTGCTGGATCTGCTGCTGGTAGTAGATTGTCAGTGTTTTACACAGTGTTTGCCTAAAGCCTGATTCCCTGGCATAATGAAACCTGGGGGTGAGGCATATGTGAAGCCCGGAACACAGCTGCAGTGCCTTTCAGACAGCATTCTGTGGTTTAATGGCTGGATTGGAATCAGAATTCATAATGGTGGTAGGCTATTCACTTGCTGGGAGTGACTAGTTTTAGTCTGCCTGGTGACTAGTGTATTGGAAATGGATCAGCAACTCTCCCCGAAGCCTTAAGTGACGAATGTGGGGCTTTACCGCGTGGTTAACACAAAGGGAAGGCCGCTGTGCACTTCAAGCACGTCCATTTTTAAATATTTCTCAAAGAGTCTGAGGTTGCAATGAGAGGAGGCCTTCCCTGTCTCCCTCCTCCACGTGTGGGTAATTTGCGACCCACTGAGGTTCGACCTGCAGCCCGCACATCTCCTCTGCCCACTCCCCTCTCATGCGCTGGGGCCCTGGATGTTGGCTGTTCAAGCTCGGGGAGGAGCAGGGAGAGCGCGCAAATCAGTGGATTCGGGTGCTCTGAAAGTGCTGGGAGGAGGGGTAGGAAGTCCAGGGCTCCAGTGTGCCAGAGGCATGGGGGAAGGGGACAGAGAAGGGGCCGCAGGTGGAACCCCATTGGGTTGCAGGTTGCCCATCACTGGAATCACGTGGCCTATGGAGACAGAGGAGGGCCACGCATGTGGCCCACTCCCGAGTCTTGGTTGCCCAGCGCTGTGTTGAGGTGACCAGGGCAGAGCAGCTAGAGCACGGGATGACGTGCTAGGATCTCTTGAGACTGTGTCACTTCCATTTCCAGGGGGCAGCGGGGTTGGTGTTGCGGACCAGGTCGTTGTGGTGAACTGGAAATCACTAAATGGTTCTAGTTTAGGTAAGCCAGCTCTTTCCACGGACTAAATCCTGGCTAGGCCTAAGCTCAGTGCAGCCTTTGTAGATACCAGTGAAATGAACTTGAGTAACAAAGGGCACCAAACCAGTCTAGCCGTGTCACTGAGTGGTGGGGCCTGGAGGGGAGGGCCTGCCGCCCGGTAGGGTTGCCAGATGGTTTAACCAAAAAAACAACACCCCCCCCGCAATAAAAAAAACACTGGGGAAAAAATTCTGCCGGGGATCAAAGTTGTTGAGCAAAAAAAAACCAAAACCAAAACAGCATTAAAACAGCCTGGCCCTTTCAGTGTGTGCAGAGTCAGAATAGGGATAGGAACAGGGGAGGCCGGGGCTGGACCCGGTTGCTGAGTGTGTCGTAGGGTTGCCTGGTGTCCGGTATTTTCACCTCCTGGCAGGGAAAAAAACCCAGAAAATACTGGACATTTTAGGTGTCCGGTATTTTCAGAATTTTTTTTACTGGACAGGAGGCAAAAATACCAGCCTGTCCAGGACAATACTGGACACTTGGCAGCCCTACCAGTGCCCAGTTATAGCTGGGAAGCACTGCAGAGGCCAGAGTGAGCAAGCGCCCCATGTCGCCTGCCGCCAGGGAGTGGAGAGGCTGTGTATCTTGTCACCGCGTGCCCCTCCGTGAGGCTGAGAGCTAGTCCTAGGGCTAGAGAGATGCTCCTCTGCTGAGCTGAAACAGAAGAGGTAGATACCCAGCCATTGCAATCGCTGCCCCAGAGGAAGGGAGAAGGCAGGAGGGACAAGTGAATCCCTGCCAGGTGCTCGCCCTGGCCCAGATGGCACGAAGATAAATTTCTCACCAATCCTGGTGGCAGGATTAGTGGAATCCATGTGACTTTATTCTCATCGCCTCTGTCCTCTGGCCAAATGTAGGCCCTGGCTTAAATGCTGGCAGTGGCCTAGAATTCCCAGTTACATGAATGCCCTCAGCGTTGCCTCCACACGTGGGGAAATTCAGGAGAAAAATGGTGGCGGCAGAGAAGAGTGGGTGATGGACTGTAGCAGCAGAGGGTGCACGGTGCTTATGGCTTCCCTCTGACAAGGTGGGTGGATGGAAGGGGACTCCACCTGCTGTTGGGCCAACATGTGCCCCCTGCTGCCTGTTTGGGGGGCCAGCACCAAAAGGTGTGTGTGTGGGGTGCGGGAGGCCGGGGGGAACTCAGGAAAATGTTTACTTAAAACAAAAAACCCAGCCAAAGCGAGTCTCGCTTCTAGAGAAGCATTTACTTGGATTTTAATTTTGCCTGCCTCTTGTTAGAAGCACAGAAATCGACAGGATCATCAGCTGCTTTGGAGAGAGAGGCCCTGCAGGGGCAGTTTCCTCCAAACCCACCTGGGAACTAGATTTCTAAGAACACACATGCTACATGGAACTCAATTTATATAACTCCTCCCTGCTTGGATTCTAAGCTTAGCTTTAAGCTGCTAAACAAAGCTGCAATATTGCATAACACAGTTAAAATAATCCTGTCCAATTGAATTTCTTAAAAGGAAGCACTAAGTGTGGTATAAACCAGTAGCCAACTGCTTACATTTTCACTTTTTGCATTAATGTAAAGGGAGTCAGCCAGGAATGGCACAGTAGTCACAGAGGGCTTCACAGCGGATGCCATTACACTGAAATTGAGTTGGTCTAGTCACAAAAGAAATTAAAAGCGGAGAGCTTTCCAGAGCAGGGACCATTGTTCTTAGTTGTCGAACCATGCCTGGCGTAATGGAGTCCTAGCTCAGGGCTCCGGGGTGCTACTGCACACCAAACGACCAATTATAATAATACTCCTGCCCACATCCTTTGCCAAGTTTTTGTCAATTTACAAATACATTTGCCGGCTTTAAAATTAATCTCCTTTCTCTTGCTGAGTGAAAGCCCCCCATACACAACAGGAGGGCTGACTAGCCAGGGGGGGACGTGCTCTCCAATGTATACCGTTAATAAACGGACTGTGCATAAACTTGTGAGTGATTGGAGTGACACTCATCAGCTGCTGTTTGTAGCAATACTCCATAGGAATTGAGTGTTGGCCCTGCGTTGGTGTCAGGCTCTGACAGCAACTAGGTGGCCAGGTGATACTATGCAACAGACAGCTCCCACTGAAAAAGAGACGTTTTCAAGTTCGCCATTGGCCCACTAAAAGAGATGACTTCTCTCGCCTTGTGTCTCCGGCGACGTCGAGACTACGGGGTCCAGGGAATGCGTCTGCTCTTCCACTTTTTTTTTGCGGAAGAACAGACGCTCTCTTCCGGAAGCCCTGTCTTCCTCCTCCCACGAGGAAGAAGGGCTCTTCCGAAAGAGGAGGCTTTCCCGAAATTGGGCCCAGTCTAGACGGGCCCAGTTTCGGAAAAGCCTCTTCCGGCAAAACTATCGGAAAAGGATACGCAAATTGCAGAGCACGATTTGCGTACCTTTTTCCGATAAAACATTGTAGTCCAGACAGCCTCAGAAAGATTGCAGGCAGCCGTGTCATTTAAAAGTGACAGCATCATGGGATAAAAGCAAAGGACCATAGTTGTAAAAGAGAATAAAAGACATTCCTTTGGTTAGGGCACAAGCATAGACTTTGGGTGACAACAAAGTCTCCTGCCCCTTTGGAGGCATTTTGTGTGACCTTGCTCTGTTTCTCTCTGCTTTGTTCTCCATCGTTAAAATGGGGATAATCCTGATCTACGTCACAGGTGTGCTGAAAGAATAAATGCGCCAATGATTGTGAGGCTCCGATTAAAATAGAGTGTGACTTGAATGTGAACTCAATCTATTGGCATTCCTGTTGTGGCAGCTCTTCTGGATTGATGTCAGTAACGGAAAGCCAACTTTGGCCTGTGGGAAATCAGGAGCATTCTGAGACTGGAGCAAGCATAACTGAGAATTTTGTGTCTTTGTTTTGCTGCTGCCAGTGCTAGATGTTTTAGTGCCATCTGGCTACCAGATGAAATACTGCAGAGGATAGCTGAAGAAGGGCTAACAAGGGCACCCAGAAAATCAGTGGCAGAGCATAGTATAGGCCCCCAGATATCTTAACTCCTTAGGTCGTGCTTTAACTACAAGACAGTCCCTTCTGAGGCCATGTTTTCACTGTGCGGGAAGGTGGAATTAAGATATGCAACTCCAGCTACATTAATTACACATCTGGAGTTGACGTACCTTAATTGGAGTTTCTGCACGGTCTCCACAGACGGAGGTCGAGGAGAGCAAACACTCCCATTGGCTTCCCTTACTCCTTGCTAGGAGCAAGAGTACTGGCGCTAATAGGGGCGCCCTCTGAATTTGATTTAGCGGGTCTTTACTAGACCCGCTAAATCAAACTCCAGAACTCGATCGTGGCAGAGTAGTGAAGACACATCTAAGAAAATTCCCAGACACTATAATCTGTCCAGATGTATGTGTGTAACTGACATGGCTCAGCATAAGCCAAAACCAGCGATTGGGAACGTTGTTTGGCTCACTGTGTGAGCGAGCAGACGTTACGCTCCGGAAGTAAAGCATCTTGTGTCAAGGGAAGCAGTCTGCTCACAAACACATTCTTTCTTGAGGACCTACCACTCAGAAGCCTGTCTTGCTGCCAGTGACTTGGATGGTCAGAAACAAATGAAGTTTCTACTACTAAATCTGAATAGTCTTGTACCCACAGTACCAGCCGAGCATAGCGTTCCATGGCACGAACGTACGCATGTCTACAAGGGAAATGAAGGTGCTTTCATCTTCGTCTCTGCCATGGCCGTGTGTTCACCAGGAATCAGTAGTTTGAGGCTAAAGAGGGGAAACTCCATGAGCTGGAGCTCACCGGGTTGCAGTGCTGATGCCCATGTTGTCCCAACACTGGGAATAAAGGACTCCACGGCTGTCAGCCCAGCACCTACCCACTTCCCATTCACCGAAGCAATGAAGAGCAAAGAGTGGGATTTTCAGGTGGGACTAGTGCATCAGCCCAGCGATTTGCACGCTGCTGGCTTTTGCTGCTGCCCGCTGCTTGGCTAACCCGAGCCTGGCTTGCGGCACAGAGAGCAGCGTGCCGACTGCCTTGCAGACAAGCGAGTCCAAACACAGCAGTGTGGTGGCTGGTTCAGACCTCGTACCAGCTGGCTGGCCCCTTGGCCCTTCATAATCACCCCAGCCTGGTCTCCACTAGGACCGTAGTCCAAAATAACGCCCCCATGGCTGAATTTGTGAGCGGTGTGCCCACACTACCAAGCCCGGCATTCCAGAATAAGGGGCTGCGGGAAATCGAACGCTGTAGTCCTGCTTTTCATGAGGAATACAAGCCCGAAATAACATTCACGTGGATGCCCCGGTGGTGCTAATTCAAACTAATTGGCCTCCGGGAGGCCTGCAGCTCCCCAGTGCTTCCTGGGCTCTGAGTCTGAGGTAGCGCGTCCACATTAACGGCGCCTGCCTCGGACAACATTCGAGGCGTCCCCCGTAGCGAGGACACACAAGTTCAAATGTATTAAAGTCGAATTTAGTAGTTTCAAAATAGTTTCCTGGTGTAGACGTGGCCCCACAGATCCGCTCTGCAGGCTGGTTCTGATGGGGAGCTCTGGGGTGGTTGGTTTTCTGAAGTCCTTCCCCAGAGCCACCCCTCTGGGTAGCCCCAAACAGACCCAAACCGTTCATCACGCTCTCTAGGCCAGCGATGGGCAGCCCAGGCTGGAGAGGGGGCTGCATAAGTGGCCTTCCTTCCTCTCAACGGGCCGTAACAAGGGTCCTAACCAGTCCCTGGGACAGGGTGGTTTTGCTTTGGCTGCATAGGGAGCGCACGGATGTGCAATCAGCGTGCACCTCGCATCCCAGGCCCTGGCATGTCACTTTAGTAGCACCGGTAGCAAAAAAACCTGGGTGGATGGGAACCAGCAGAATCTGGCAACCCAGCGCATGGGCAAGGGTAACAAAATGTCTCGTAAGCCATGCATAGAACCCACCTGCGGCCCCAGGGCTGCAAATTGCCCTCCGCTGATCTAGGCTATTACACCTAACCGCTGAGCAGTGACGCTTGGCTTTATCTGTCTCCCTGGACATGTCACCTGGAGCGCTAATGTCATAGCAAGTAAGACTATCAATGCACAGAGAGTGAGATTCAGCAGGATCCTGGTTTTACTGAAGGGCTGCGTCTAGACTGGCAAGATTTTGCGGAAATGCTTTTAACGGAAAAGTTTTTCCGATAAAAGCATTTCCACAAAAAAGCGTCTAGATTGGCACGGGTGCCTTGTGCAAAAGTGCTTTTGCGCAAAAGCATCCGTGGCCAGTCTAGATGCGATTTTGCAAGAAAGCCCTGATTGCCATTTCGCCATCGGGCTTTTTGCAAAACAGTTCTTACCTGTCTACACTGGCCCTCTTGCGCAAGTATTCTTGCGCAAGAGGGCTTATCCCGAGCCGGAGCATCATAGTATTTAAGAAGAACACTGACAATCTTACATTAGATTGTCAGTGTTCTTGGCGCAAATTCAAGCCGCCAGTGTAGATAGCTGGCAGTTTTTTGCAAAAAGCAGTTGCTTTTGCGCAAAAACTTGCCAGTCTAGACACACCCAAGGTGTTCTGCTGTAAGGTTGGTAATTTTCCCTCTTTGAAATATGTTCTCCATAGTACTAATTATGCAACCATCAGTCCTCAATAGAGCAAGTCTATCAGATGCACCATATTTCTCCTTAATCATGTAACCGTTAAGGCACACTAGAGTCTATTTTTAAAGCAAAGCGATATAATTAGTGGCTATGGGGTGGGGATGGGTGCTTCAAGGAAGATTTTGTGTCTAAAGGTCCAATCCACTAGCCCTTACTCAGATGACCACGTGGAACATTTGGCCCTCAGGGAGAAAGTTTTTCCAGAACAACTCCAGGGAATTTGGTACAAAATATTGAATCATGGTCTGAAAATTGGCTGAAGGAGGCTAAACCACGGTAAATACCCTGCAAAGTGCACAGGTGCGGGGGGTTGTCTACCAGGGTGTCACTGAGAGAGGAGTTCAGAAGCTCCATCTTATTTTGCACAATCCCTGACGCGTTGGAGGGGAGGCTAGAGGTGTAAACAGCACGTCCCTTAAGTTCCCGGGACCAGGAAGAAGGCGTGAACCTGGATGGGATGGGAGGTTGCACAGATGGGAGGGCTGGGATAGGAGCAGTAAACAGCATGAGGTTTATCCAGGAGAACCCCCCCAGAAATACACATGGCAGATGCTTAGGGTCTGGCTGCGGTGCAGTGCGAGTCCATGGGAGTAGGGCCGGGTCCTTAAGGGTGCAAGCCGCTGGACGAGCAGCCCAGTCCCTCTGTGTGCCGGGAGCAAGGAGGCACATTCCACCCCAGAGCTCCAGTCCAGCTGGCCCTGGCGCCGCTGGCCCTGTTCTCAGTCACAGGGCCACGGAAACTCTAAAGCAAACAGGACCCGAGTCTTAAAAGTCTGAAGACTCCCCCCAATTAGCTGCAGAAAACTCAGACTGTCCTCTGAGGGGTGAAGGGCTGAGCCCAGCCGGAGGACCAAGCGGATCCAGGCATTTGGGACGTGACGGACACGCTATCGGGGCTAGCACGCCCCCGAGCTGTCTGAAGCGTGCAGGGTCCGGAGGGTGCGGAGCAGCGTGTGCGCCGAGGTCTCCGTGAAGTAGCAGCAGCACAGCCATTCTTCCAGCCCCACGCTCGCCGCGGCCTCGGGCGCCTTCTCCGCAAAGCTCAGCAGCAGCAGCGCCCTCTTGATGGCCACCCAGTTCTGAAGCAGGACGGAAGTGAGCTGGTTGCTGGGAAAGAGCTCCTGGCGTGGTCCCCACAGCAAGATCTGCAGCACGGCCTTGGCTTGTTCGACGGGCAGGCTCCTGCGGGGATCTGGGTGGAGGAGCAGGCTGGCCAGGGTCTGGAGTCCCCGGGAGTAGGTGGACCGGGCTGGGATAGCGGGGAGGTCACCGCTCCTGAGTCCTGAGGCCTTCTGCATGGGGTCAGGCAGGTGCAGGATCTCGTAGACCAGCTTGCCCAACTGGAGCCCCTCGGTGCTTTGGACATGAGCCACCGAGAGCCATGTGGGAGCTGTGCTGCCCCGATCTGGGTCTCGGGCCACAGAAGCGGATTTCTTCTGCCCCGTGGCCTTCGAGAAGTCGCTGACGACCAGCCTTGGGAGAGGCAGCGCAGCGGCTGGAGTCTCATCCCGCTGGCCCCGGGGTGGAGATGGACACTGCACCAAGAGCAGGTTCTCCATGTGAACGTCGGCGCCGGCCACCTGCTGCTGGTTGAGGTGCTCCAGCCCCGTGCACAGCTGCAGCAGGAGGAGGCACGCCAGGCGTTCGTAGGGGCCGGGCCGGGAGCTGTGGAGCGTGTAGGAGCCCCGCACAAAATCAGCCAGGGTTTGATAAGGCACCTCAGGAGAGAGAGCGACCTGGGTCAGGGGAGGGGATGCGTCGGCAGAAACGGCTCCCTCGTCCTCTCCAGGACGGAGCCAGCCCAGCTTCTCTGGCCTTGCCCCAGGCACGAGATCCTTGGGGGGGGAATCAATGAAGTGGCCAAGTACGTGCTGAATGTTGAAATGAGCCCCCACAGACATCTGCACGGAGAGACTGCGGGGGCAGGACTTGTGGACCTGTTGGGGCGAGAAACGGCAACACGCCGTCAGCCGGGGGTGATTGGGAGAACCCGACCCGTCCGCCCAGGCTCGCCCCGGCCGCGGCCCGGCCCTAGACCCCACGCTCCGCTTTGCGACTCCCCGCTTGCTGCACAAGCGGGGGCAAATCTGCGCACCCTGGAGACCCCTCAGTGCACCAGGGAGATCTGACGTGCTGCGTGGCACAGGGGGTCTGACCCCCCCCCCCGCATACTCCAGGGCTGGGCTGGGCTGGGGGCGGCTGAGTCAGAGGAGAGCAGGCAGGGGGCCTGCTCTGGGGCCCACCGCAGCCGGGCTGGATCAGCTCCCCCACCATGGGCGGGGCGGCTCCGACTGCGAGCCCTCGCCGGTTCCCCGTAACCTGATAGTCACCATCACACCCGACTGCCGACCAGCCCGTGACCAGCCAGGCTTTCAAGTGGGAGCACCGCGCGGGGCCAGAAACCGGCTCTCCACGGAGGTGCTCGGTCTGGGAGCCGCGCGGATCTGGGCGCTGTCCGGGTTCAGGACTGGCCCATGTCCAAGGTCTCCGGTTACCTTGGCAGCGAGGATTGGCTGGCGTGGCTCAGAGGCGCAGCAGACGCGGTAGTACCAGGCCTCTCTGGTTTCACAACAGGGCTCTGTCTCTAAGAGCGTGAAATCTGCCCACTTCTTTCCCGCGAGCTCTGCTCCCACCAGCTGCCGCTCCTCCCCTCCCAGGATCGCCTGCGTCCTGGCTGTGAGACGCACCAAGGCCGCTTGGTGGCATCCCATCACTTTCTCCTGGACGGTGGCCGTGCTCTCCAGGGCCTGGAAGAAGCTGAGCAGCTCCCCATCGGGAGTAGCGAAGGTCGGGTGTGCGGGGACGGGCCCAGGACCACCGCCAGGGGGGGTTTTACCCCGGGTGCCCCAGGGCTCAGAGTCGCCCCGGCTTTGGGACGTGGCCAGGTACCTTCTGGGGTCGCCGAGAGGGCATTCCGCCGACTCGGAGTAGCTGCGGCCACCCCTGTCGGGCACGGCGCCTTCAGGAAGGGGGTAGTGGACGCCCGGGGGCGTGGGGAAGTGGGCGCCCTGGCGTGGGGAGAAGGGACAGACCTGCATCTCTGGCAAGGACCTGGCTCTGCTGAGCTGCTTTTTGGGCAGGGGCGGCGGGAGTGGGTCAGTGCTGGCTGTGGTGGACGACTCCCCGCGGCTCGTCTTGGCTGGCGCCAAGTGTGCCCGCATTTCTCCTGCAAGGGAACAAGCACAAGCTTAGGCGGCTGTCACCTCCACGGAGAGGCTTCCCAGGCGCGCAGGGAGGCTGCACCGGGCAGCCTCTGGGTCTATGTCCCGGCCTGGGCCCCCAGCCCCAATAGCTCCGTCCCCTCGGTGCCTTCCATGCTGCAAATGGGCCTCACCTGCCCACCCGTCCTCCCCGCTCTGGCCTGCAGGGGCAGGGAAGGCCCAGGGTGCCTGGCCCATTCTGGATGGGGCATGGAGGAGCTATGGACCTAGCTGGGCATTTCCAGCAAGAGGGACCAAGAGGGGAGGTGGCTGGGGGGCTCTCAGCATGCTCCGTTCGTGCCTCCGTGGTGTGTCCATGCTGATGTGCAGCAAGCCCGGGTCCAGTGGGGCTAAGCTGTGCAGATCCGGGGGGTTCTTTGCCCCCACTGGTGGCCCTGGAGGAGCAATTATTGTTTGCCTCTCTCCAGGTGCACAAGGCCTAAGTCCCTGCAAATGTACCAGCCCCAAGCTGGCCGGGACTCAGCCCCAGAGGGCTCCAGTAAGACCCCTGCAGATTTACAAGTCCTTGGTGCAGCTCAGGACTCCGGTGGTCTGACTGGCTGCCCAGGGGTGCGACTGGCTGCCCGGAGGTGTGACTGACTGCCCCCCGCTCTGCATGGTGAGCGGTCGCCCGGGTCCCAGCTTGGCAGGAGCCCACTCACCGACGTTGCTGTAAATGAGATATCCTGGAGGGCTGTGCCAGGGGGAGCCGCCTGCCCCCCCGTCCTGCCTTGGGAAGGGGGGCTCAGTGCTGCTCATTCTTCTGGCTGCTCTGATCTCTCTGTTGAGAGGGAAAGGGGAGATCAGGCCAAGCTCCATTGCCTCCATCCCCTGCCAGCTTGAAAGGGAAACTCAGGGAAAGGGGAAGCAGTGAGGCCCGAGGCTGCGGTGATGGCCTCCAATTAGCAAGGAGGCTGGGGCGTGGGAAGTTTGCTAGTGGGGCCATCGGTGCTAAAACGACGACAGCTTGTTAGTCTCTAAGGTGCCACATGGGCTGTGGGTGAAGTCAGGGCAGAGGGAGGCAAGCCCCCAGCCCCGCCACAAGCCCCATCCCTTCTGCCCAGGCCCCGCGCCCCCTATGGGAGCCAAGGCTCCTCTCCAGCACTATGGGGAGGTGGGGCAGCACACGGTCCCAGCCTCCCCAGCCCTGGAGCACGGGGAGGGCGGGCGCTTGGGGGCAGCATCACTCGGTTAGGCATTCTGGGGGTGGAGCGTGGGCAGGGCCAGGCTGGCGGCATGGGCGGGGCCAGGCTGGCGGCGTAGGCGGGGCCAGGCCTTTCCCGGCCTCTCCTACCCACTGTGACGTGGTTGGGGGGCTGTTTACTCTAGTGGCCCTAGGCCCACTCTGATTGGGCGTTCACTGGGAGATAGGCTTGGGCTGTGGTGACCCCTACTGGCCTCTGTCTGTAACCACTGCCCAGCGGGGGGTCGCCCCAGGGCCCTCATGTCACGTGGACAATGGCCCAACTGGTTCTCAGCTGAGCAGGGAAGGGGTCTGGACAAAGGAAGGGGGTGGCTTGGGAAGGGGGCAGGGAGAGCGTGAGGAAGCATGGAGGAAGCAGACTAACCAGTGTAGGGGGGTTCAGGGGCCTGTAACCCCTTCTCCCAGGGGAACTAGGGCTGTCGGCCCGTCCTCTCATGCCTGCATTGCTCCTACGCCGCGCTGTATCTCGGAGCAGCAATAACCCCTCTCTATGCTACTGGCTGGCGGAGTCACATCTTGCTGCGGACGCGGGTGCAGGGTCGGGGGGCTCCCTGACGCACCGTCACAGTATGGGGGCCCTCCGGGGCCACCCCCCGCTGGGCAGTGCTTACAGACAGAGGCCAGTAGGGGTCAGCCCACAGCCCAAGCCTAGCGCCCAGTGAATGCCCAGCCAGAGGGGGCTTAGGGCCACTAGAGTAGACAGCCCCCCAACCACGTCACACCCACCGCCCTGGGCGCCACCGGCCTCCTCGCTGCTTTTGCAGAAGCAGACCCACCGGGCGCCCCCTGCCCGGGGTCTGTGCTGCTTCTCCCCAGCCGGTGGCAGCATGGCCACAAATCCCAGCCCCATCGGACGGCGCCGGCTGCTGGACGGGCCCAGGCGGGAGCGGGAGAAGCTCTTACTCGGGGACCCGAAGTCCAGACCGACTCCCGGCCCATTGCAGGCGGGGGAGGGGACGTTCCCCCATTCAGCTGTGTGCTCTCTGGCTCATGCTTCCCCAGCAGGGTGCTGCCCGTCGCCCCCCGTGCAGGGGATGTTTGCGGGAGGCTGAGTCTAGCCCAGGGGGTCTCAGTCCTTGTGGCCCGCGGCCCACCCTGCCCAACGCAGCCCTTTCCTCATTCCGCCGGCCAACTACCCAGGTCTGGCCAGGTGGGCTAGGGGTGCGGGGTCTCGGCAGGAAGGGGGGGCATGAAGGGGATGGGGTGCAGGGTCTAGGCATGAGAGGGATGCGGGGTTCTTACCTGGCTCCATGCCTCCCACCGCTCCTAGGCACCGCCCCCTGCTGCTCCCATTGGCTGTGATTGCAGCCAATGGGAGCAGTAGGGAAAGCCTCCAGCCAGGCGGTTTCCTGCGCTGCCGTTCTCCCAGCTGGGTGGAGGGGGAGCGACGGTGCACGGATCTGCCGGATCTGCCCCGCGAGGCTCCCCCCTCCCCTGCAGCAGGAAGCTGGCACAGGTGCTCCAGCCTCATGTGGGTGAGGGCCATGGGGCAGGAGCACCATGGGCTCCCTGCTGTGGGGTGAGCGCCCAGTCCAGGGCCCACCTGCAAGAGGGTCACGGACCACTAGTGGCCTGTGGACCACGCTTGGAGAGCCACCAGCCCAGGGCATTAGCAGACCCTGGCACCTGCTTTTCTCCTCTGCCCCTCCCACCCAGGGACCCCTCGTGGGGATCGCAGCCTGGGCATGCCCTGACAGGGGCCACATGGGAAGACCCGGTCACCTCCCCACACCTGGGCCCCTCAGCCAGTCCCTCATCAGCCTTCCGCTGTGTGGGGTTCTGGGGAGCAGAGCGGGCAGGAGGCTCTGGACGTCCCGACAAGACAGTTGGGTTTGGAGGGGCGTGGCTGTGGAGAATCAGGCTGCGGGCAGGAGCGTCAGAGGCAAGCAGAAGTTCTGTTGGGTTTTAAACAAACCTGAAATACTGCAAACGTTCCTCTGCATTCCGGGTCGGCTGCACCCCTGGGGAGCCCCCGGAATAATACCCGGTTCTCGCTGGCCCCCAGGGCTTTTTTTAAGCCACAGAAAACCAACGAGCTTCTAAAACAAGGCAGGCTCAGCAGGCCCCTCCAAACCATTCCCTGACACGCTCAGTAGCTGACTCGTCGCTGGGTACAGCGGCTGCTGCCCAGACGCGCCCCCCGGGTCCCTGCAGCAGCTCCCGCGGGGCAGGTTTTGAGAGAGGAATCGAGGAGAAATGCTTGAGAGCTGGGGAAGTGCAGTCAGAGCTGTTACACCGCAAGCCAGGCTGCAGTTTGGAGCAGCCACCGGTTCCCCAGAGGGCTGAGGCTCTTGCGTGTAACCAGCTCTCCCCTGGAGACACGTGTGCCTGGGGAAAGGGCGGTGTCGGGGGGCAGGGTGGCACACGATGGGGCCGTTTGTCCACAGGGGAGCCTATGAGACAGGGAGACATTAACCTCGCCGGAGTCTCTTCACTGCCCTTCTTCCCCCACAATCTGTGGCATTGCTCCAGCTCTGCCTCCGGGGGGCCTGGGAGATTTGCTGGCGGTTAGCAGAATGGGGTACCGAGAGGCAAAGCGTCATCTGGCCGTGCTCACGTGGGTCTGTGGGCCTGCCTGAGCGTGCGAGGGGGGGTGCTAGGGTGGCACTCATTCATGGCTCGCTCTGTGCAAGTGTGTGTGTGTGTGTGTGTGTGTGCTACATGCCTGGGCACACGCCTGCAGCCAGGCCCCGTCCCTGCGGGCCACAAGATTCCCTCCGCAAATATTTCCTGTTTTAGCCACACGTGTCCCTCTGCAGCTGCCTTTCACCGGCATTTCATCCCAGATGTGTAACCTCTGGACTGGGGTTGCTGAGAGACAGGCTTGGGGACTGGCACAGGGCGGGTAGGTGCGGCCTGGGAAGTATTAGCCCCGCAGATTCCTCGGGGGGTGCTAGGATGAAACTCCAGCCCCTGGAACCGGAAGGACAAGGAAGTGATTTTTTCAGTCGCAGAACCAGTTTCCTCACATTTTTTCCATCCACGTGCAGAATAAATTTTGTCACATGCAGATGTGCACCACCAGTAGAAACCCATGCTGCTGGCTGTGGGCGGCATTTGAATCTCTCCTGGGTGGCCACCCAACCCTCAGCTTACAGGGAGCCCTGCTCCTAGTGACACCTTAGGGCTCTCGTGTCTGTACAGCAGCAGCCGTGGGCTCGTGGGACGGGAATCCTAGGGGCTCTTAGATCCCCCCCAGACTGGAAGGTTGACCAGGAGGCGAGGGCTTAGTCATGAGCCTCCAGCTCGCCAATTTCAGTCCAGGCTGAGTTGGCAGTGGCCAAAGGGAGCTGTGAACTTCTGACTGGTACGGTGACCACGTGTCCACACTGTGAAACTCTGAACTCAGCAGGCCTTAGTGCCTGGAGAGCTGGTTTCAGTTCAGCTGCATCATAGAAAGCCGGGCTCATTTGCAGCCCAAAACGTCTGTACGTGCTCATGTGCCAATGAGGAGCGTCACCTGCCTCCGCCACTGACTTGTTTGGTGATCCTCAGCAATTCACTTAACCTCCTTGTGCCTCAGTTTCCCATTGTCTTGGCAGTGCAGAGCAGACTCGGAGCCACATTTGGTGGCATCCAGACGTGGGGTTCTGCTTGGGCCCTCAAGAGAGCAAGAGGTTCGAGTCCTAACCTTTGGAGAAAGGTGGGGGGCGGGGGCTGGAAATTGACAACCCCACAGTTTCGGGAGAGCGGAGTTGGCTTCACACCCCTCGCTGGTCTTTTCCACCTCCAGCCCTTTGTGCTCTCCCTGCAGATACCTTTCTTCTCCCTTCCCGCCTCGCTGCTGCCTCGCTGCTGCTGCTGCTCCTGCTGCTACTGGAGGGCAGCAATCGGGAAATTCTCAGGCCTTTGCTCGGCAGGAGATCAGGCTAGAGCAGCCGCTTGCAAATGTTTTGTCTCAGGATGCAGTGGAAGAAAATTGTACATCGCGTGGGCTCTGGGGTGGGGCTGGGGAGGAGCTTTGGGGTACAGGAGGGGGCTCCGGCATTGGGGGAGGGCAGGGCTGGGGCCGGAGGTGCTTACCTCGAGAGGCTCCCCTGCAGCACTGCAGTGGGGGGAGGGGAGGGCTAAGGCAGCTTCCTGCCTCTCCTGGCACCACAGACCAGGCTGCCCGCAGAAGCAGCCAGCAGCAGGTTCCCAGCCAGTGGGAGTGCGGGGCTAATGCTTGGGGCAGGGGCAGTATTGGAGCCCTGTGTGCTCCCCTTCCCCCACATAGGAGCTGGGCCTGCTGCAGCCACTTCTGGGGTGCAGCACGGTCTGCAGTGCAGGACAGACAGGGAGCTGCCTCAGCCCCCCCACTGCTCATCCAATCCCCCTGCAGCCATGAGCCCCAGGATCCGGCATTCCCGGCCCAGTGCTGGGCGCACCCCGTCGTGTGAAACCCCCTGGGCCAGATTATCGAAACGCTCCCCTCCGGCCTTTCGGATCTACCACAGAGCACGTCCGGGGCCCAGTCCGTCCGGCAGGCGCCTGTTACCTTTGTGTTTTCCCGGGGAGAGGCGGGGGCGCTGCAGGCGCAAACACCGGCACGTCCCTTTCCAAGCCCGCCCTGGTGCAGGACGGATCCTCTTCTTGGCCAGCGCTTCCAGCGCCATTGCGGTGGCTGGCCGGGCCGGCCTCGGGGCCGGTTTGCTGGGGCAGCAGGGGAGAGGCCGGGCGGCTGTCCGACATGGGGAAGGTTTCGCAGCGGCGGGCGGAGGGGGCTGCCGGGGGAGGCTGCCGGGGAAGGGCCTTTCACCACACTTGGCTGTGGGCGCCCGCAGGAGGATGTGCCGTCAAACGGGGTTTCAAAACGTCCTGCAGGGCTGAGCTGAACCATGGGCTCAACTCAGCCCGGGCGTCGCCCTCAGGGCAGGGCGTTTGTGCCAGGGACCAGCCTGCCCCCGGGTTACATTTCCTTCCTCATCGGGGCGGCTCGCAGCACCTGCTGCTCGCACAAAGGGCGAGTGCTCCAAAGCGCCTGGCCAGGGTGCCGGCGGGGCGCGGTTTGGCCTTCTGCTGGAACCGTTGCACCTTGGGTTACCAGATGGGATTAAAAAATCCTGGACCACCAGACACATGTGATCTCAGAACGGGGGGGGAGGGAACCGGGGGAGATCGAGGAGGGGGACTGGCTGGTGGGGAGCAGGGTCGACCCGGGCGCACACAGATCCCGGGGTGCTGCCCGTCCCTCGCACGGTCCCAGTGGAGCGCGAGCGAGTCTGGCCCCGGGGATTCCATCCCACCCCCACCCCCCTCCTCTCTACTGCGTAGTTGCGTACTGCCTGGCTGGTAGACACACTCATGCAGGGCGAGGGTGTCTACCAGCCAGGCAGTACACAACCACGTACTGATACTCCTGATAATAATACAACTTACTTAATTAGAAAATACCCGACATTTTATATGTCCGGTATTTTCTCCATTTGTTTCCCGGATAGAAAGCCCAAATACCGGACTGTCCAGTTCAAAACCTGGCAACCCTAGGTGCACCCGCTGCGTTTTGTCTGTGCTTGGCAGAGCTCCCCGAGGGGGGGTCCACCCTGTACAAGGCCAAGGGGGGACAGGAGGGCAGGGGGGCTGAGTGCCTGTCCTGGGCAGAGGAGTCAGGTGCAATGAGGGTTCATTAAGGAGGAAGTACCGCCAGGCAAAGACGAGATGGGTCTGTAGCTGAGAACGGGAGGGGACTGCCGAGAGAGCAGGGTGGAGGCGTGATACGGCAGGGTGGGAAGTAGCCCAGGCTCAGCGTAGCAAGGGCGAGAACTGGGCTGGAACGTAGGGGGCGCCTGGGGCCCCCCGCCTGCCCGCCACGGAGCCCTGGGGGCAGCGGAAGAGACGACCGTGTGGGACAGGCCAGGGATGGGGAGACTAGAGAGACTTGGATACAAGCAACACCCCAGCCGTCGGGCCGAGGCACCAAGCAGGACCCGTGGCGCCCCCAGAGTGCGGTGAAGCGCAGCAGCAGGAAGGGGCCTCGGCCTGGCAGAGCACAGCCCCCGCTGTGGCCAGGAGGAGGCGCTCCGGCTGCGAGTAGGGCACCTCGTGAGGGTATCTCCTCGGAGGACTGGAAATCTGGGCTGGAAGCGAAGGTGCCACTAAGATACGGCCACTTACCGATCTGCTTTGCAGGCTGGGTCAAATGCCGGTTCTTGGGTTTGCTTTGTGGCCCGTTCTCCTCCTGCAGCGGGAGCGTGGCCCCATCTATTTGACTACGGGATTAGCGCTAATCCGTGCTGAGCAGTGACACTTGGATGGATATTGCTCCCTGGACACATTATCTGAGGCTATAATGTCGTAAATACACAGGCTATAAATGGTGCTGTTTAAGATTCGGCAGTAGCCTGGTATGATTGATGGCGTTCAGCTACATGGTTGGCAAATTTCCTTCTTCCCTAATAAGTCTTTTATGTTAATCACTGTAACGAGCGGTTCTTCAATGAGACTGAATCGATCAGAAGAGTCAGATTTCTCCTTAACGAATAATGTTACCTCCAAGGTAAACGGGAGTCCATTTAAAAAAAAAATCACACAATCAGTGAGTGAAGGGAATGCAGTATTTGGAAGGAGCTCAGAGAACAGCAACAGGGACAAGAGGAGCTTGACTCTATTTATTTTATTGTAATAGCAGCTACTGCCAAGGTTACAAGACCCCATCTTTGAACAACACAGTCATAGAATCATAGACTCCCAGGGCTGGAAGAGATTCAGGAGTTATCCAGTCCAGCCCCCTGCCCAAAGCAGGGCCAACCCCAACTCAATCAGCCCAGCCAGGGCTGTGTCCAGCTGGGATGTAAACACCTCTAGGGATGGAGATTCCCCCCTCCCTAGGGAACCCAGCCCAGTGCTTCCCCACCCGCCTGGGAAATAGTTTTTCCTAATATCCAACCTAGACCTCCCCCACTGTAGCTTGAGACCATTGCGCCTCGTTCTGCCATCTGCCACCCCTGAGAACAGCCTCTCTCCAGCCTCTTTGGAACCCCCTTTAGGAAGTTGAAGGCTGCTACCGAATCCCCGCGCCCTCTTATGCAGACTGAATAAGCCCAAATCCCTCAGCCTCTCCTCGTAGGTCATGTGCTCCAGCTCCCGCATCAGTCTGGTTGCCCTCCGCTGGACCCTCTCCAATGCGCCCACATCCTTTCTGTAGTGGGGGGCCCAGCACTGGACACAGTTCTCCAGATGTGGCCTCACCAGCGCTGAATAAAGGGGAATAATCACTTCTCTGGATCTGCTGGCAATGCTCCTCCTAGTGCAACCCAATATGCCATTCGCCTTCCTGGCTACAAGGGCGCCCTGTTGACTCATATCCAGCTTCTCATCCACTGTCATCCCCAGGGCCTTTTCTGCTGAACTGCTACTTAGCCAGTCGGTCCCCAGCCTGTAACAATGCTTGGGATTCTTCTGTCCCACGTGCAGGACGCTACACTTGTCCTTGTTGAACCTCCTCAGATTTCATTTGGCCCAATCCTCTAATCTGTCCAGGTCACTCTGGACCCTAGCCCTGCCCTCCAGCGTATCTACCTCGCCCCCTAGCTTAGTGTCATCTGAGAACTTGCTGAGGGTGCAATCCATCCCCTCATGCAGGGCATTAATGAAGATGTTTATTAGTCCTCCCTCCATCCTGCCTTGCCTTCCGGAGCCTTGACAGCCCTGTTCCCATAGCTGGCCTGGGGGGCACGGCTCCATGTCCGGGTGGCACTTCTCCCCAGCATAGGAAATCACAGGCCTTCCCTACGCGGGTCCCTGCCATTGCTTGGGGGGATGGGCGGGGGGCTGATGTGTCACAGGAGGGACATTAAAACTTGTCACGCCTGGATCTGCACACAACGTCGCTTCCCCCCCAAAGCCGACTGCAAAGGACCCTCCCCCAGAATCAGTGAGTGACCCCCGACACTTTGTCTGGGCTAGTGCCCCTGGCCCTGCTCCCCTTGCCCAGGGATTTGGGCTCTTCCGGAGGGAATACCCAGGCTCCTGCAGACAGGGCTTCCCAGCTCTGTCTTTACAAGGCCAGGCCTGTGGCTCAGCAGGGTTGGGGGGATCATGTAACTGGCGGCGTTTGCAAGAGCTGGCGATGCTGCAGTTGGAGCCATGGGCGCTGCCAGCTCTCCCGTTTTGAGCCCCGTCTCTCAGAACTTGGTGGGTTTCTGAGGGCCCCGGCTCCTGGCTCAGCTTTCGCTTGGAGAACTCAGAGGGCTGCAGAGGACGCCTTGAACCGGACCTGAGCGTGACCCTAACGGTGGCAAAGCCAGCGGGCCAATGGAGGGAGGAGCCCAGCTGGGGTTCTTGCTGGTTCCAAACATCAGCAACGACAAGGGTGGTGCTGTTTCTAAGCCACGCGGGTGATCTGTGGGGCCCGGCTGGCGAGTTCTCAAGGCAGCACTGAAATCTGCCTTGTCGCCCCTTTGCCCTCCCCGGGGGCCCTCCCAGGGCTGGGGCAGCAACCGGCCTGAAAGCAACTTGGAACCAGGCCTCCTGTGAAAATCAGAAACAGCAGAATCTGTCCTTGCCGGTTCCTGGCGTGGCAGCTTCCCGCCTCCGGACCCAGCAGGCTGGGGAAGGGGTTTCTCGCTTCCGCTTCCATTTTCCCTCGTTTCTTCCCATCGCCCCCGGCTGCTCCCCCCGGCACCGTGCTGAACGATTCCGCGCCAGCCTTGAGAGCTCTGTGTTGCTAGGCTGCTGCCAGGCGCCCCCAGCCCCACTGCTGAGCGTTTAGCTCTTCACCTTTCTCCAGGACTCGACGCCTCCAGCCAGCAGGCTCTGAACCGCCTCCCATGTTGCGCTGGGGAGGAGCGGCTGCGGACCAAGCCCTGCGTGCCGAGCTGGCTGCCAACGGGCTCTCCAGCGGCGGGAGCGGCTTGACTCTCGCTGTGCCCTGATGGGAGCGAGCAGAGACCCAGATACGGTGCCGCGGCGAGTCCGTCCGTCCATCCGTCTCTTCCCCTCCCGTGCCTGCCCCGTGCCCACAGAATGCATGTGGGGACCCAGGTCGCGAGGGGGCAGCACTGGGCCCGGGGAAGGGAGGCGGCAGAGTGGCCCGGCTACGGAGCTGGAACAGGGGGTGTGCAGGCCCGGGCGCCAGCGCTGAGGATGCTCCAGAGCTCAAGCACCCCTGGGAAAAAATAACAGGCGCTCAGCAGCCACCAGCCACAGCTGTTCAGTGGCCCCGCCCATCAGCTGTTCAGTGGCCCCGCCCATCAGCTGTTCAGTGGCTGGGGAGGCGCTTGAGGGATGATGAACAGCCACAGAGGGGCGGGTGGGGGCCTCAAGGGAGAGGTTGAAGAAGGGGCAGGAGGAGGCGGGGTCAGGGCGTGGCTGTGGGGGGAGGGCGGAGCAGGGGCAGGAAGAGGCGGGGTCAGGGCGTGGCTGTGGGGAGAGGCGGAGCAGGGGCAGGTAGAGGCGGGGTCAGGGCGTGGCTGTGGGGAGGCGGAGCAGGGGCAGGTAGAGGCGGGATCAGGCGTGGCTGTGGGGAGGCGGAGCAGGGGCAGGTAGAGGCGGGGTCAGGGCGTGGCTGTGGGGGGAGGGCAGAGCAGGGGCAGGAAGAGGCAGGGTCAGGGCGTGGCTGTGGGGAGGCGGAGCAGGGGCAGGTAGAGGCGGGGTCAGGCGTGGCTGTGGGGAGGCGGAGCAGGGGCAGGTAGAGGCGGGGTCAGGGCGTGGCTGTGGGGAGGCGGAGCAGGGGCAGGAAGAGGCGGGGTCAGGGCGTGGCTGTGGGGAGGCGGAGCAGGGGCAGGAAGAGGCGGGGTCAGGGCTTGGCTGTGGGGAGGCGGAGCAGGGGCAGGAAGAGGCGGGGTCAGGGCGTGGCTGTGGGGAGGGCGGAGCAGGGGCAGGAAGAGGCGGGGTCAGGGCGTGGCTGTGGGGGAGGCGGAGCAGGGGCAGGAAGAGGCGGGGTCAGGGCGTGGCTGTGGGGAGGCGGAGCAGGGGCAGGTAGAGGCGGGGTCAGGGCGTGGCTGTGGGGAGGCGGAGCAGGGGCAGGAAGAGGCGGGGTCAGGGCGTGGCTGTGGGGAGGCGGAGCAGGGGCAGGTAGAGGCGGGGTCAGGGGCGTGGCTGTGGGGGAGGCGGTGCAGGGGCAGGAAGAGGCGGGGTCAGGGCGTGGCTGTGGGGAGGCGGAGCAGGGGCAGGTAGAGGCGGGGTCAGTGTGTGGCTGTGGGGGAGGCGGAGCAGAGGCAGGAAGAGGCGGGGTCAGGGCGTGGCTGTGGGGAGGCGGAGCAGGGGCAGGTAGAGGCGGGGTCAGGGGCGTGGCTGTGGGGAGGGCGGTGCAGGGGCAGGAAGAGGCGGGGTCAGGGCGTGGCTGTGGGGAGGCGGAGCAGGGGCAGGTAGAGGCAGGGTCAGGGCGTGGCTGTGGGGAGGCGGAGCAGGGGCAGGTAGAGGCGGGTCAGGGCGTGGCTGTGGGGAGGCGGAGCAGGGGCAGGTAGAGGCGGGGTCAGGGCGTGGCTGTGGGGGGAGGGCGGAGCAGGGGCAGGTAGAGGCAAAGTGGACTTGGGGCCATAGGGCAGAGCGGGTGGGGGGTCTCTGCTGCCGCTCTTTGATGAGCCTGTTCCCTGGCAGCAACTGGCCTTTGCTTTTCTTTGGCGGTTGCGGGGAACTTTTTTCGTTGGCCCCTAGATGCCTCACAATTGGGGTGTTACCAGGCTTTTATCAGGCCCCCCCTCTTCCCGCAGCTCCCATTAGCTGGGCATGGCGAATGGTGGCCAATGGGAGCAGGCCTACCTGCGGCCGCTCCGGTAAACACGGCGTCTGCCCCCCCAGCAGCGAGCCGGGTCCCGCCTCAGGCCCCTTCCCGCCCACCCCGGCCTAGTCGAAGCTCTCCTCATGCTGGTGCGTGTCGCCCGTCCCCCAGCCCGGGGGAGCCGGCCCACTGCCCGGCTCCACACACCCTGCGCTGCTCCTCCAAGCGCTGCAGGCCTGGGGTTCGGGAACGGAAGCAGCAAACTTCTAGCTAACGGCCTGCTTCCTACTCGCTAAGGAAATGGGGTTTCTTCCCCGCGGGAGAGAAGCTCTTTACGTGCACCAGCTGGAAAATTACATCTCTGATTGTCCTAGTTTTTGGTCTTTTTTTTAATACTGAGCCAGTGGGAAGACGCTTCAGCCCCTCCTCTGGAGGGCCCAGGGGGTATTTATAACCCCGCTAGCACGGTTTCACGGAGCCATCTTATTCCTTTGAGTGGGCAATGGGCGTTCCATACCAAAATGAAAGGGCCCTTGCAAAGGGCCAGCCCCGTGCTGATTTCACAGCAGGTTTGCAGTTTGCTTGTGTGGGTCAGCCCCATCTGGGGGCAGCTCAGTTCCTGGTGTGAAAGGGGAAGTAGTTGCTCTAGTTCCTAGTAGAAGCTTGTTGATTTACTGCTTCCACAACCCACAGTTAACCTGTGGAACTCCTAGCCAGAGGATGTTGTGAAGACCAGGACTTTAACAGGGTTCAAAAAAGAGCTAGATAAATTCACGGAGGTTAGGTCCATCTATGGCTATTAGCCAGGATGGGCAGGGATGGGTCCCTAGCCTCTTTGTCAGGGGCTGGGAATGGGTCTAGGGATGGATCACGTGGTGATTCTCTGTTCTGTTCATTCCCTCTGGGCACCTGGCAGTGGCCGCTGCTGGCAGACAGGACACTGGGCTGGATGGACCGTTGCTCTGACCCAGTCTGGCTGCTCTGATGTTCTTATGGCCTGTTCGCTCTCTGATCCAGATCCACACACAGACGAGGCGGTTGTGATTGGCTTTGTGCCGGGACACTTGGGCGCTGCACTGCCCGAGGGGAGAGGCAAGAGCCAGCTCAGACTGCATGCACTGTGCAGGAGCACCCACCTCTTCGCTGGCTCTTGGGCCAGCGCATTTGTAGGGACCATTAGAGATGAGCCAGGGTCTTGTTCCGACCCCCCCCCCAGGACTCCTGCCGAAAGTCAGTTCTGAGTTTGGTATGAGTCAGGTGGCAGGGCATCCCCCCCCGCCGCCTGGCACAGAGGAGGAGAGGCAGCCGTGTTCTCTAGACAGCCAAAGGACGCCCCACAGCAGGAGAGGGTGCTCCACACTGACACGCTTTGTTTCCACGGCAGAGTGATCAAGGGGTCAAACTGTCTCAATCCAGTGACTTTCACCATGGCTCTGGGGCTGTATGGCCCTGTGCTGTATGGGGCTGCGGAGGCACCGGGGGTGGGGCAGGATGGGTGCAATGCAGGGCAGAGGGCTGGGGGGGATGCAGCGGGGCTGGGGGTGCAGATGAAGCAGGGGTGGGGCGGGGTGGAGTGCGATTCAGGGTGGAGGGCTGGGGATGCAGCGGGACTGGGGTGCGGAGGCAGCGGGGTGGGGCGGGGTGGAGTGCGATGCAGGGCAGAGGGGATGCAGCGGGGCTGGAGGTGCAGAGGCAGCGGGGTGGGGCGGGGTGGGTGCGATGCAGGGGCGGAGGGCTGGGGTCCGGAAGTGGCGGGGTGGGTGCGATGCAGGGTGGAGGGCTGGGGATGCAGCGGGGCTGGGGTGCGGAGGCAGCGGGGTGGGGCAGGGTGGGTGCGATGCAGGGAGGAGGGCTGGAGGGGATGCAGCGGGGCTGGGGTGCGGAGGCAGCAGGGGTGGGGCAGGGTGGGTGCGATGCAGGGCGGAGGCTGGGGTCCGGATGTGGCGGGGTGGAGTGCGATGCAGGGCGGTGGGCTGGGGATGCAGCGGGGTGGGGCGGGGTGGAGTGCGATGCAGGGCGGAGGGCTGGGGATGCAGCGGGATGCTAACCAGGCGCAGTGGATGGGCTGGGATTGTGGCCTGATGCACATGCCAATCACTCCCCCCCCCATTCTCTTCCCTGCTTTGGCCTCCTCCCCTCGTGCTGCTGAGCCGGGCTCCGCTCTGCGGGCCTGGGCTGGGCCCCGGGGGGGTGAGAGGAGCCAAGCAGGGTTTGCTGACCCCAGGCTGAGCTCCCAGGGGTCTCTGTGTTGGGGGGGGGCAGATGTGAGCCCCACCCAGGCGCGCCGGAGACCTTTGCTCTGCAAACCCAGCAGAACGGGACACAGGCCCTTGGGCCCCTCGGGGTTGAGCCCCCCACCTCAACTCATGCTCCCTCCCCTCTGCATCGGAGGCTGCACGCTTGCAAGTGTGTGTGTGTCTGTGGGGGGGGCACCTCCCTCCCTTTACCTTGGGAGGGGCCCCACGGCAGCTTGGGGGCGTGTGCCAGGCTCCCCCGGCCTGGAGGGGAAGGGGACGAGAGGGAAAGGGGTGACTTGGCCCCTGTCTCCATAGCGCTTTTCTCCCCTCCTCTCCCCTGGCTCCCGTGGGGCTGGGAGCAGCTGGGCCATTCCTGCCCACAGGGTGCAAAGGCGCTAGCGCCTCCAGGCTGCTGCTGGCCACCGAGGGGACCTAGCCGCCTCCTGGCCCCCGGCTCCAGCGCGGGCAGGAAGGGGTCACGCCCTAAGGCTGCCCTGGGCACCAGGGAACCTGCCTGCCTGGCCAGAGAGGGTGCGGCAGGGGAGGGGGCTGGAGGTGCAGCCAGGGGCAGGGCTGTCCTTAGGCACACGCAGCCTGAGTGGAGGGCACCACTAATTTGGGGCATCGCTATGCGCCCGATCAGGCAGTGCCCTGTGTGGCGGGTGCCCCCGTGCCGGTTAGGGCAGCCCCAAGCCCGCAGCCCCTTTTCCGCCTCTTGGCCCTGTGGCTGAATCCCCAAACCCCGCTCTGCCTCCCAGCGCCAGTGGCCCAATCCACCACCCCCCAGCCCCTGACCCCCTGCTCTGCCTGCCGGTCCTACTGGCCCAAATCCCCTGGCCCCCTGCTACACCAACCAGCACCTGAGGCCCCGATCCCCCACCCCTGGCTCACAGCTGTGGTGGGCTTCACTGCTCCCCTGTCTGCCTGTTCCCCCCCCCCGCCCTGTTCTTACTCCCAGAGCCCTGACAGCTCCCCCCTGCAGAGCTTCTGCGCCCCTCCCCGGTGGGGGACGGGGGTGCCAGTGCTCGGGCTGTATTAGGCACCAGAATTCATATGGCTGGCCCTGCCCAAGTGGCGGGGCCTTCGGCAGGGTGCAGGTGAAGAGGGGTTACTGTCAATGGTCCCGCCACCTTTTCCTCCCACACGTGGAATAAATTTTGTTCCATGCACCGAGGCATGTGCAGATGTGCACCACCCATAGAAACACATGCTGGCAGCTCTGGGCTCATCAGCATCTGTATCTCCTGGGCGGGATACAGAGGAGCAGCAGGGCGGAGGGGGAGAACAGGCAAAGCAAGGAGAGGACAGCAGGAGGGGCGCACATAAAGGGGCAACGGGCGGACAACAGAGGCAACGCGTAACTGGCTGCCAGGCAGAGGGGGCTGCACTGAAGGACCAGCAGGGATGGCTGAGCCCGCACGGTGCAGCTTCGTCCTGCCACAAGCCTTGCACACCCAGCCCCTTGTCGGCCACCGCCCCTGGTGGGCAGGCGGCTGGCGAGCAGGGATCTGGCCACCAGCAGGGCCTGCCAGTCACGAGAGGGCGAGACGGAAAACACAGAGCAATTTGCCTCTTTTAAAGAAAAGAAACCGGCAGGAGGCCTTAAATACGGACTGTGCCTTTAAAATGGGATCACCCTACATCAGTATGGCCTGCTGCAGTAGCAGTGCAGGGGCAGCATTAGGTGCAGAGCAGCTTGCTGCAGTAGCAATGCAGGGCCATGATGCAGGGCAGGGCAGACTGCTGCAGGAGCAATGCAGGGGAATGACGCAGTACAGGGCAGCCTGCTGCAGGGGCAATGCAGGGGCATGATGCAGGGCAGGGCAGCCTGCTGCAGTAGCAATGCAGGGTCATGATGCAGTACAGGGCAGCCTGCTGCAGTAGCAATGCAGGGTCATGATGCAGTACAGGGCAGCCTGCTGCAGCAGCAATGCAGGGGCATGATGCAGTACAGGGCAGCCTGCTGCAGGGCAATGCAGGGGCATGATGCAGGGCAGGGCAGCCTGCTGCAGGGGCAATGCAGGGGCATGATGCAGTACAGGGCAGCCTGCTGCAGGGGCAATGCAGGGGCATGATGCAGGGCAGGGCAGCCTGCTGCAGGGGCAATGCAGGGGCATGATGCAGTGCAGGGCAGCCTGCTGCAGGGGCAATGCAGGGGCATGATGCAGGGCAGGGCAGCCTGCTGCAGCACGAAAGAGCTTTCACTTGGCTGTGTTTTGCAGGAGAGACAACGGCAGAGCTCCTGGCCCAGGAGCCCGCGCAGACAAACAGCTTCTGGCCTGTCAGTTTCTCTTCAGTGTGGCACTTGCCAGGCGGTTCCTGGCTCTGACCGGCGGCACAGGGAGCGCTGCTCCCAAGGCGAGGGGCTCAGCCTGCAGCGTTGTGCTTGGCCCAGCTGGGGCCTGGTCAGGGACTGAACCGGAGGCCAAGGGGGGTGCAGCTGCAGGCCTGGGAAAAAGGGCAAATGTGCAAAGGAGTCCACAGCTGTGTGTGTGTGTGTGTGGGGTGGGGGGAGGGCGGGGGGAGCCTGCCCGGAACCGCCCATTTCCCTGGGGGCGGGGGCGCGAACACGGGGCCCGAGATGAGCATTAAGGGCGTAGTTCGCCGTGCCAGCACGGTGCGTTCATCATGTTATTACCCGGCCCTGGTGGCTTGGGTACAGCTCGACCCGCATAATCACCTCGCAGCTGGTAGCAGCTTATGAATCCACCAGTACTGTTCACAAACGCTCCAGGGCGCAACGCGAGCACAGCGGGGGCCTGCTGCCGCCTTCTTGTGCCCCGGCCCCCACCTGAGTAGAATGACTCCTGCCAGCCTCGTAAACGGAGCCAGTGAGGTGCTGGGGACTCGTGGTTTCTTTGGGTCCAGCTAGCGCTGGATTGAAATCGACCTGCTTCGACTGGAATCGCCCCGGGGCAGGGACCATCTTGGGCTGTGTTTGTACAGCGCCTAGCGCAGCGCGGTCCTGGCCATGCCTGGGGCTCCTCGACGCCACCGCAGTGCAGAGCCTATTAATCATCACACGTTGGGACGGCCTGGCATCCACAGTGACGCGGAGCAGCTGAGTAATGGGACGTGAGCCTGATGGTTCAGACACAGGGGCACGGAGGCCAGGAGAGGGAGGGCCCATCCGCCGCCGTGTCCACAGAGCGGGGGCAGCGGCAGAACAAGCTTCGATCCTGCTGTGCAGAGACTCAGAGATGTGCACTCGGTGGGAACCAGACCCCTCCACACCTCTCAGGGCCTGGCCCCGAATGGCTCCGCCGGGGATGCAGGCCCTGCTGCCAGGCGCAGGGGTGTCTGGCTACTGCACATGGGGCCAGGGTACATCTACAGCTCGGGGGCTGGGCAGCCGAGCTCAGTTTCCAAGCTTTGACCCAGCCCTTTGGCAGGGCTGGAGGACCTGGCCCCTGAGCGCCTCCTGCCCTGATTCAGGCTGATTTCTGTGGGGGTGGGCGAAGAGTCAGACCGGAGTCAGCCCCTGAGTGATGGACGGTGTAGACAGCCCCCCCGTACGTCAGCTTGAGAGGGGACACAGGCCCTGGGGTGCAGCGGAACGCCGCCTGAGATCTAGAGCCAGAGAGGCCCAGCCTTGGTTCCCACGGGTGAGCCGGCGCGCAGCTTTCACCCCCCTGGCGCGGGTAGGGTTGCCAGATGGTTTAACCAAAAATACCGAACACCCTCCCCTGCCCCCCCCCCAAAAAACCCACCTGGGAAACAATTCTGTTGAGCAAAAAAAAAGACCCCCCCAAGAGTTATTAAGCAACATAAATAAATAAATAAAAATTAAAAAAAACCAGCGTGGCCCCTTTAAGAAGTGCTTTTGAGGCTTTTTGGCCTTAACAGGCTGCTGGCGGCCATCCGTCATCTTGCCTCCCTGCGCCGGGCCGGACAGCTCCCCTGCGGAACCCGGTGAGCACCCGGGATTTTCGCCTCCTGGCCGGGAAAAAGTCAGAAAGTACCGGACATTTTAGGACATTTTAGGTGTCCGGTATTTTCTGAATGTTTTTACCGGACAGGAGGCGAAAATACCGAATTGCCCAGGTCAGTACTGGATATCTGGCAACCCTGGGGCAGGGGCCTCTTTCCCAGAAATGGGCTAAACCCCAAGTGCCCCGGGGCTGCCCCCCACGGCTTCTCCTCAGTCCTGGGCCGGGCTGGGCCCCTTCGCCGCTCAGCCGCGGGGCAGAGAGTAAAACGACACAGGACGGAGGCGTCGGCGTCTCTGGCACATTTCACATGCGTGTTACATAGAGAACAGGGCGTGTTCCCCAGGGACAAGCCCTTCCATAGGGACCAGCCGCGCGCAGCAGAGCCCTCTGGGAGCGGGGGAGCAGGCCAAGGAGCTGTGGGTAGCTCGGTGGCGGAGAGGAAAAGTCTGCGGGTGGCTCCTGGTGGCTGGCAGTCCCAGGCAGCAAAGTCGGCGTTTCCAGCGGTGGAGGAACAGGAGCCTTTCTGCTTGCCAGGTAAAGGGGCAAAAGGAAGAACCATGTGGAGATCAAAGGGTGGACGGGCAGAGCGGGGTAGGAGCCAAGTGCCAGTTTGGGGCTGTTTGGCTTGGGGGGGGCTCATTGGACCCTTGCGGAGAGGGGTTCCAGCCATGGGTTTGGGCACAGACCCCAAGTCCTATGTGGGCCCCCCCCCACGCTGACAGGCCTGAGACATAGGCGTGTTGGGGTGGGCCCGTTGCTGGCTGTCGGTATGTCCTGGTGGGTGCGGTGGGATGAGGTGATTGGTCGTAGGGCTCTGGGCCATGTAGCTGCATAACGCCCCCATCTCTTCATGTCTTCTCCCAACACGCCCAGGCCCCCTCCCCAGCTCCAGCCCCATCTGGCCCCGAATTCCCTCCCTGCCCCAGACCTCTGGCTTCTCTTTCCAGGCCAGGCCATGGAGCCTCACAAAGAGGCCGCACCTGCCTCCCTCGCGCTGGGACCCTGCAGGCAGTGGCTGTGTCGGGGGGGAGGTGGCTACATGGGGGGGGGCTTGTGGGGGTAACAGGCAGCCCCCCCCGACCACGCGTCGGGGCCAGGTTGGAACGAAAGGTGCCCAAGGGCCTGTTTCTACCTCCGGGGGGCAGCACTCATGCCCCATGCGAGCCCTGGTCCTGGTGACGCTGCACTGAGCCAGGGCAGGGTGGGGCAGGATCAGCCTCCCCCATGTTGCCGGCCCCCCGCCACATAGCCTGAGGCCCGCCCTGAGCAGAGGCATGGGCTCGCTCGCGCTGCCGCGGGGGCCGGGCAGCCCTGGGGAGGGATGCGGCTGAGTCCTCACCCGCAGCGTGAATGCCTAACAGGCCGAGTCCGTCGGGACTGTGGAGGTGGAGCCCGGTCGCCTTTGGAGGGAGCCGGTCTCCAGGGGCTGCAGGCACCAGGGGAGGGGCAGGGGGGACACATGGGCCCAGAAAGCAGCTGCCAATGCCCCCTACTACCCCCTCTTCCAGGCCCATGTGCGGCCTGCCCTGCCGACTGCGGCGCTGGGCGCTCTCCGGGCCGGTTCGCCTTCCCCACCTCCCGCCCATGAGGGAGCCCCGGGAGGGGACGTGGGGGGGGACATATCCTGCAAGCGAGAGCTGCTGGGCTGCGGAAAGGGCTCTGCTGCCAAGGGCTGGACGAATCCTAGAACCCCAGGGCGGGCAGAGACCTCAGGAGCCCCCTGCCCAAAGCAGGACCAGCCCCAACTCCATCATCCACCCCCCCCCACCTTAGGGAACCCATCCCAGCGCTTCCCCACCCTCCTGGGGAAAGAGTTTGTCCTAACGGCCAACCTAGCCCTCCCCACCCCGTGCCAACCTAGCCCCAACGTGTGCCCGTTGCTTGGCTTGTTTGGACCTGCACGGGCCAGCGCTCCAGAGCAGGGACCCAAGTGCCCACGGGGCGCAGGAGCCGGACGAGCCGGTCTGGTCCAGCGCTGTCCCGGGGCCGCCTCTGACCCAGCCAGGCGGTTGGTTATGTGGCTCCAGCTCGGTCCCTTTTGGATTCCGGAACAGCCTCACCTGGCCAGATCCCTCCTGCCCGTCACTTCCCTGTCGGCCAGGAGGGGGTTTGGCCCGTGGCCTTTAGCATTAACCCGTTAACCCCCTTGGGCCTAAAACACACTCCCAGCAGAGCGTCTGGGCTGGGTCTCCGCGCCCTTGGGCACAGCTAGGCCCTGCTGCCCGCCCTGACTTGCTGAAGGGGCACTGGCCCTTGGCCAACTCGCTTGGACGGGCGAGGCTGGGCCAGGCAGGAGGGCCACCTTCCCAGCCCTTGCAGCGCGGGGAGCTGCTGCCGTGGGTGGCACACACCAGCCCCGCTGCAACTGCCTGAGAGGACCCAGCCGCCAGGGCAAAGAGAGGGGGAAACCACCAGTGTTCCCTGGAAGCCGGGCGCTTGTGTGGCCGCTCAGGGGTGATTCAGAGGCCGCCTGGCTGATTAGCACAGCGCCCACAGCTTGGTTTTGTGTTTCGGCTGGTGGTGCACATTTGCATAGGCCTTGGTGCACATGCAAAAATTTATTCCGCACATGGGTGGAAAAAATCTGCTCCTGGATGAAAAAGACTAGCAGGAATGTTGGGAGCCACAAAGGGGCTTTAGAGAAAGGGTCCGTCTCTGCAGCAGTGAAAACCAGTGAAAATAAAGGTGGGGAAAAGACAAAAAGCCGCCCATCTGCCCAGTCCCCGTCCTCAGCATCGGAGGGCTGTTTGAATCCGCTGGGCGCCGAGAAACCAACCTCCCTCGCGTGGACCTTTGCAGAGCCAGCCCGTGACGGCGACAGGGGCAGCCGGGGAAGGAGATGGCAGGGGAGTCGCCGGAGGGCAAGGGAGAGGTGCCGGCGTGTGCACAGGGGCTGGGCTGGGCTCTGTATGCAGTGCACGGGTGGTAATTTGCACGTATATTTCCGCCTGCAATTTACCATGGGCTTTGTTAACACCTCCTCCAGCAGCCATCCACTCGGGGGCTGAACACAGCAACCCCGCTCCTCGGGCCAGCACCGGGGGGCAGGCGCGTCGCCCCATTTCGCAGCCCAGGGAAGCGAGTGCAGAGAGCTGACAGAGTCACCAAGGGATCCGCTGTGGCAGATTAGACACTGGGCCAGTGCCCCGGCCAATGGCGGGGGGGCAGGGGTTTGGAAAAACGGGAGCCCCAGGCCTGACTCCATTTCCCGGCAGGTGTGGGGCTGCCGTCAGAGCGGGTGGGATAATCCTGCCAGTCATAGAGACCCCAGGACTTCCAGGGAGATACAAAACCCCGGAGCAGAGACACGCGCCTGATGCTGCATGTCTGGGCGCCTTAAGATGCGCATGGGTGAAACTTTTCATCTGAAACTTTGTGTAACATAGTGAATTCCCCCCTCCCCTCCCTGCAGATTTGGCAGCACCAAAGTGCAGGGGGATTGTGTTGGGGAAAAAATTCAGGGGCAGGCAAAGGGGTTCCGCTTTTCAGGGCAAGATGCCTTGTTGTTTTAAAAGGGCCGTAGCATTTATTACAAAGAAAACTTTTTTTTTTTAAAAAACCAACCACCCCAAACCTTCCACAGGCCAAGTGAAAGGCTTCGCTATGCCCCAAACCAATGTTCTGACTTTTCGTTTTGGTATTTTTTTAAAATTGCTTTTAGTTTGATGTGAAATCAACCCCCATCGCCGTTATTCTGAACTGTTAGTTGAACCATAAGAAATCCAGGATTTGTGTAGCTCTGCTTAAGACAGCAGTGGCGCTAGAACACACTGCATCTGCTGCAAAACTCCCTGCAACTCCAGCTAAATGCAACTCTCCAGCAGTATGGGGCTTATGACACGCAGTAGAGCAGTTCTGATTCTCTCCAGCAGAGGACAGTGCTGTGCATGCAAGCACTAACTAATGGGCATGTTACATTAGAACACCCTCAGCTTGGGCCTTCCCTCCATGGAGCACAAAGCGCTTTGCAAACAGGAACGCACAAATGAAGGCTCTGGCCCCGCACCCCGGCAGGGGTTCTCTGAAGGACCTTCGCTCCAAGGGGGCCCATTTAGCATGAATAAGGCGGGATTATTACAGACAAGTAAAATGCGGCACAGGCAGGGGAAATAGCCTGTCGCGGGGTCAGACAGCAGCGGTAGGAGGCCAACTCTGTTCTAACCACTAGACCACACTCCCTCCCAAAGGACTTTCCATTCCCAGCCAAATGGGCTGGAAGAGCCGTCGGCACGGTAAAGGAATGAGAACCCGCTGAACATGGCCTTCAGAGGGGCAGCGTGGGACTGTCCCGCATCTCCGCAGCCGTGGTCTGGGGGGCTGGCGATGGACCGCTGTTAAACACCCACCCATCTGGGGCAGCCCCCACATCTGGCTCACAGCCACCTGGGCTCGTCACTTGCCTCCCGGCCCCCGCTGGGATCCTTTAAAAGAAAGAAAAATCTCCCGCAAGATGGATGCGAGTTGCCTGGCACGATGGATGGTGTCACTGCAGCGCTCCCCCCCCCCCGATGCGTGGCTGCCCTAGCGAGCAGGAAACGCTGCGGCACAAGCGTCTCGTGGGCGGGGGGGCTGCTGAGCTGCGTCTGGGCACGGCAGGGCGCGTGGGCCGGCCCTCGGCTCCCTGGGTGGCAGCGGGCGGGAGGGTTAATTGAGGAGGCCGAAGCCCCCGTGGCCTTCGCTGGGCTTAACGACTCGGCCCGCCGGTGCTGGGGTCGCGCCTGCCTTTCCTATGCGCTTGGGTAACTAACGGCTCATTTCCCAACCTTGCCACGGCCCGGCGGGCACGTCTGGGCTGCTTTTCCTGAAGGCCTCGCCAGCCAAGGAACGGGGGGGGCTGGCGGGTTCAAAGACCCGCGGGGGCTGGGCTGACCCTTCCTTTGCAGGGCTCCGGCGCTGTGCCGGGGGCTGGCCCGGGCAGGGCTCTGGCTTTCTGGTTCAAGGGGGCTGGCTCATTCCCGGCATGGGGCAGGTCTCTGTGTGCGAGGGGCTGTCTCTGCATCGGGGCTCCCTCCGCGAGCCCGCCGGCCCTTCAGCCCACGGGGGCGAGCCCACGCCTCATCTGCACACGCCGTCACCGTGACCGGAGAGGCACACGGGGTGCGCACAGTCGGCTGGCCGGACGCAACCATCCCCCCTTTGCCCCAAGGGGGCGACGTGGCCTCTTCCCCCCCCCCATTGGGGCATGGCTCTTCCATTCCCACCGGGGGGGCCACAGCGGGTTCTCATCCCTCCCCACTGCGAGACTCGAAAGGGGGATTCTGCCTGACTTCTCCCCCAGAGGAGCCCGCTTCAGGGCTGACCCATGGAAACGAGCAGGGGGTGCTTAGTACCACCAGTCACAGATGTTGGACGGGGAGGGGAGGGTGGAGGGTGGCAGGCGGGGCCTTGGGGAGGAGGTGGAGCAGGGGCAGGAAGAGACAGGGTGAGGGGGCCTACAGAGAGGGGTGGAAAAAGGGGGTGAGGCAGGGCAGGGCCTTGGGGAAGAGGTGGAGTGGGGGCGGGGCCTCGGGAAGGGGATGGAGCAGGAGGCAGGAAGAGACTGGGTGAGGGCAGGGCCTGGGGGGGTGGAGTGGGGCGGAGCCTCGGGTGGAGTGGGGGCGGAGCCTCGGGTGGAGCGGGGGTGGAGCCTCAGGCCTATATCTCGCCCTGTGGAGCAGCCTCTGCCCGCGGAGAAGCAGCTGACGAGGTGACCGAGTCCTGCGTGGTGCAGCCCCTCGCTGCGCCCCAGGCTCCTGCCCAGAGCTGCCGCTGGGCCGCGGGCCCCGCGCTCTCCTCGCCCGCCAACGCCCTGTCCCAGAAGGGAGCGGGGCAGAGCCGGTGGCCGCGGGACACGCCTGGGCTGCGGGTTGCTGGTTCCTGTGGCCAGGGGATGGGTCGGTGCAACTGTCCTGGGCTCTCGCTTTGGGGGGCCCAACACTTCAGGGGGACACTGCAGCGGCCTTGGGGATGGGATGGGGGCCGGCACGCACTGGCGATGACAGGGAGCGGAGAGCCTAGCCCCAGCCCGCTCGGCATGGGGAAGGGAGCTTGGGGGAGTGGGGGTAAGGAGGGAGCAGAGCAGGGCGGGAAGGGGAGGGGAGAGGGCAGAGCAGGGCGGGAAGAGGCGGGGAGGGGGCAGAGCAGGGCGGGAAGAGGCAGGGAGGGGGCAGAGCAGGGCAGGGAGGGGGCAGAGCGGGGGCGGGGTGTGCTTTGCTGAGCCACGCTCCGTGCCACGGGGCGGCACTACCTCCGGCACAGAGCCCGGCGTCCGGGGGGCCTGTCCGGCTGGGTTATTATTGCTTGTGCAGAGGCTCACGCCCCGGGCTGGGGCTTTGCCATCTTCAGAGGCTGCCCCTCCGCTGCGTGTTCGAAGGGAGCCGTCCGAGGCAGCGCCCCAGCCCTGCGTTCGCCCGAGCTGCCCTGGCCGGCTGCAGCACCTGCCAGGCTGCCGGGGGCCGGAGTCCTTCGTCACACAGGAAGACTTCACTTCTGTTGGAAACTCCTTAAAAAACCCCAACAAAGGAACAACGAGGCACAAACAGCCGGGACGGGGCTCCAGGTCCCTTGGAAGAGGGGCGGGTTCTCCGGCCCCCGCGGTTTGCTCGCGCTCTGAGAAATGCATAGTGGGTACAAAGGACGGTTAGCTCCCTTGCGAGGCCCTGCCCCACCAGGGCTGTGCCAGCCTCTGCTGGCCTCTCCAGCCCCCTGGGCCGGGCGTGGGGCTCTCCCAGCTCGCAGGAGGTGGGGTGTGCTCAGAAACCGGACTAAGCCACTGGAAGCACCTGGAGCCGTTCCCGGGGCAGGCCGGGGAGGAGAACCATCCGCTCCTCCCAGGTGCCACCAAGCCCTGGCGGCCGTCCCGGGCAGGGCCTTCCGCGAGCTTTACCGCCTCGTCCTCAGGAGTGAAGCCACCCGAGGAGGCAAAGAAAGCAAAGCGAGGAGGCTCCCAGCCCCGTGCCCTGCCCCTGGAGGGCCCCGTACGGTGCCAGGCAGCAGACCGGCCATCCCCCTCCTCCCGGGGGACGCTCAGATCATCTTCATGTTGAACTTGCGGGCGCTGCCCTGCCCGGTGGCGGCGGTGGGGCCGTCCACTTTGCGGAAGGAGTATTCCACGGTGAAGTTGTTTTTGTGCTGACCCGGCCCCCGGCTCCACACGAAGAGGAGCAGGAAGCAGAAGAGCACGACCCCCAGGAAGGTGATGCAGCCCATGGCCGTGGAGACCAGGATGGTCTTGAGGTCCAGCGTGAACTTTAAGAAGACCTGCGTGTTGTTGGGGAAGGTGTCGTTGAACTCGCCCAGGTACGAGGTCCGGTTTGCATAGAGGGAGCCGTCCGCGGGGTGCCCCTGGACCGTCAGGGTGGCAAAGTAGGTGTCGTTTCCTCCGGCGTTGCTGGCAATGCAGATGTAGGTGCCGCTGTCTTGGACCTGGGCGAAGCGGATTTCTAGCGTGCCCCCGGGCAGGACGGTGGCTCGCCCGGCACTCTTGGAGGTGATCATCCGGTGCTGAGGGGAGACCCAGACGATGGTGGGGACGGGCTCTCCGTCTGCGCGGCACAGGAAGGAGACGGCCTGCCCTTCGCGGGCCGTGATGTGCTGCAGCTTGCGGTCCCTGATTTGGGGCTTTTGGCAGGTGAAGTACTCAAAGAGGACGGAGTCGGGGAAGTCCCGCAGGGCGTCGCCCTGGATCTCGGCGGGCGAGGAGCACATGGGCTGCTGCCCATCGGAGTTGAGCGTCTTGCGGCGCTGGAGGATCCAGAGGAGGCGGCAGTCGCAGGCCAGCGGGTTCCGGTCCACGCGCAGCGTCTCCAGCGTGTTGACCGAATGGAAGGTGCTCTCCTCCAGGGTGGAGAGGAAATTGTTGGAGAGGTTGAGGAGGCGGATTTGCCTCAGGCCCGCGAACGCTTGAGGCTCCACAGAGGCCAAGAGGGCGCCCACCATGTGGAGCTCTCGCAGCCGGATGAGGTCCTTGAAGGAGCCCCTGGGCACGGTGCTAATGGGGTTGTAGGAGAGGTTCAGGTACATGAGGTACACCAGGCTCCTCAAGGCGGCCGCGGGCACGGCCGTGATGTTGGTGTAGGTGACGGAGAGCGACGTGAGGTTCAGGCCCTGGAAGCCGGTGGGCGAGATGTCCTCCAGCAGCGGCCAGTTGTCGATCTCGAGCCGCAGGAGGCTGGAGAGTCTCTTGAAGTTCTGATCTTCCACCGCCGAGATGCTGAGGTGTCGGAGCCGCAGGGCCTCCAGGTTGTGGAGGTAGGAGAGCGACTCAGCCGAGATGGCCGTCAGGTTGCATTTCTCTATGGCCAGCAGCTCCAGGCCGAGGAGGCCGGAGAAGGCCCTTTGGGAGATGAAGACCAAGTCATTGTCCCCCACCTCCAGGGTCTTCAGGTTGCGCAGGTCCTGGAACATGTAGTCCAGCAGGATGACGAGTTTGTTCTCGCTGATGTCCAGGAGGGTGAGGTTGCTCAGCTTGGTGAAGACGCCCGGAGGGATGAGCCGGAGCTGGTTGCCTCGGAGCCGCAAGATCTGCAGGTGGAAGAGGTTGCTGAAGGCGCCCGGCTCCACGCTGGTGATGATGTTCTCGCTCAAATCCAGTTCCTCCAGCAGCGGGAAAGGGGACAGGTCCCCCGGGTTGAGGCAGCGGATCCGGTTCTTGCTGAGCTCCAGGAGCTTGGTCTCCGTGGGGATCCCCTCGGGAATGGAGGTGAGGCGCTTGCGGTGACACACCACGGACTTGAGCTGAGGGGCGCACTCGCAGCGGGCCGGGCAGGCCGCCACCTGGGCGGTGCTCAGAAGAATCCAGTGGAGGGCCAGCACCGGAAGCCACCATGTCATTGTGTCGCGCATGGTCCTACGGCCACACCGCCCTTCTCCCATGCGCCTGGAAGAGAGACAGAAGCAGCGTGTTACTCGCCCGCCCCTACGGGGTCCTGCCAAGTGCCTGGCCCAGCCGACTGACCCTGCGCACGCTGCCCCAGCATGTCTCACGCTCCCCTCACACTACCAAGAGGCCGGGCGGGAAAATAACCCTACTACACGGCCCTACACCCCCCCTGTGAAATCTCAGAACCGTTTTGAAGAGGGGGAAACTGAGGCATGAGGCCGGGCCATGATTTTGCAAAAGGTCACCCAGAATTAGAACTCAGGGCCACCTGTCCCCACCTGGTCTGCATTCCTTCTTAGTGCAGACCATGGGGAGCTCTGTCTTCGGGGTCACAGGTGCTGACGCCCTTCTTTCCCGATGGGTGAGCCACCCTGGCCCCGCCCCCTCCTCTGAGCATGCTCCGCCCTCGCCCGGTCTGCGCCCTCCCTGTGTCGCCCTGGTCTGCCCCCATTGAGCCCCGCCCCCACTCCGCCTCTTCCTGCCTCCCGCCGAACGCCCAATCGGCAGGTGGCTGGAGGGCGCTGACCACTCACTGTTTGTTTGGGGCACCCCCCACAGTCAGCGCCTCTGCCCGGGGTGCACATCAGGGTCACGGGTCAGGTCAGAGACCTCCGGAGGCACCGAGTCCAGCCCCCTGCCTGAAGAAGGACCAGCCCCAACTCAGTCATCCCAGCCAGGGCTGCATCAAGCCGGGATTTAAAACCTCTAGGGATGGAGATGCCCCCTTCCCCCCACCCAGGGAACCCATCCCAGTGCTTCCCCCCCTCCTCGGGAAATAGACATCTCGCAAGACACAGCATGTTTGCAGCTGCCGTACGGGGGCTCTTCCAGTCCGTGGCACGGTGCGGATCAGAGGTGTCCTTGTCAGAGTTTGGCTTAGGAAGGCTGCAGATTGGACAATGCTGTCTCTGTAGATTATAGATTAATACCGGCCGCTGAGCTCTATGCACAGGCCTTAGCCTCCACCGGCGGATGAAACACTGGCCTCATTTGGGAGGGATTAGAATTTTTCTATCAACTTAATTTTTCGCTGTGCTCCCCTACACCCGGTCGCTCTCTCGTCGCTCTCTCGTCTCTCTCCCATTCTCTCTCCTGGCCATGACAATAAACCCTTTGCCTGTCTCTGCCAACTTCCCTCTGTCAGCCTCACAACGCTACACAGCCTCGAATATGCCCTCCCACGAGGGGCGCTTTGCCCCATTTTGCAGCCCAGGAAGCGAGTGCAGAGAGCTGGCAGACTCGCCAACGGAGCTGCTGTGGCGGATTAGCCCCTGGGCCAGTGCCCCGGCCAATGGGGGGGAGGTTGGAAAAACGGGAGCCCCAGGCCTGACTCCATTTCCCAGCAGGAGTGGGGAGTCTGTGGGGGGCTGCCGTCAGACAGGATGGGACGGGACCCGCCACTTGCTCTGGCCCAGGGCCCACAAACCCATACTCTTCCTCTGTGGCCAAGGGAGACCCGCTCAGCCGTCTGCCATGCCCTCTACCCACTAAGCCAGGGCCGGGCCAGATTCAGCCCGGGGGCCAGATTCGGCCCATTAAGCCTTTGGATTGAGCCCTGGGCCTGCCCTGCCGGGATCCTCAGGCAGGCTCCTTCCCTGCAGCAGCCCAGGCCACTCAAAGCAGCTGGCTGCTCCATGTGCCTCTCTGTGCCGCACGCCTGGGGGCAGGAGACTTTGCCACCCCCCGAGTGGAAATGGGAAACCAGCCAATGGGAGCTGCGCTGACTGTGCTGGGAGTGGGGCAGCACATGAATTCTCCCCCCCACACACACGGTGCAGAGAGGCACATGGAGCAGCCAGATGCTTGGAGCGGCCTGGGGCTGTGGCTGGCAGGGAGCCTGCCTGAGGGTCCTGTGGGGCTGCTGGCTGGGAGCTGCCCAGGTAAGCGCCTCCTGGCCAGAGCCTGCATCTGGCACCCCACCCCCCTGCACTCCAACTCCCTGCCCCAGGGCACCACCCGAAGCCTCTGCACACACCCAGCCCGGTAACAACTCCCTCTCGGACCCTGCACCCCCTCCTAAAGCCCTTCCCCCAGGCCAGAATCCTCTCCTGCACCCAGACCCCCTCCTGGACCCTGCACCCCAATCACAACCCTCCTTCACCCAAACTCCCTCCCAGACCCCACACCCCCTCCTGCAGCCCAGTCCCCTACCCCAAGCTCCCTTCTGCACCCCACCTCCCTCCCAGACCCACAGCCCCTCCATGGAGAAGTCCGGCCCTTGACCCCTTACCAACATCTTGGAGAGCCCCCCCCCAACAAACGTTATCGCCCACCCCTGTGCTAGCATCACGCCCAGGGTTCCTCCCGTTGCTGCCACCCCGCGGGGAATGAATTCTTGTACCTGCACCCACGTGGCGGTGCATTGGGGAGCCCACGCTGGTGCTCCAGCCCCCCCCCATCTCCCATGCCGGGTGCGTGCGAGGGGAACGCGGGGAGGGTCTTTCTCCGTCTCGGGCGGGGCCGCCTCAGTGGGGTTTTGGTGTTTTGCGTCTCACGTGTGCGCGGCCCCGGCTGATCTGCCTGTGGGTCAGAGGCCCCCGGCCCCGGCCTGCGTCTGGGCGGGGGCTGCCGATTGAGGCCTGTGCGGAAGATGCGGATGAAGCTCTTGTGCCCGGGGTGGGGCAGCCCCACGGCTGGGCAGAGTCCCGCCCGCCCGCTGCGCTCAGCGCAACACGCTCCGCTATTTCCCCGGGCGGAGGGGCGGCGTCACGGGCCAGGCCCTGGCGGAGCCACGTCTGTGGGGCGCCGTGTCACAGTGAGGAGCCCCTTTGGCAAAAGGGACTTAGGCCCCAGAGTTCCCAAGGGACTTAGGCGCCTAATGCTGCTGCGATGCACCTTGAGCCTGAGGCCCTGACCGGACCCTCGAGGGGCCTAAATCCCAGAATCGCCCCCGGCTCCAGAAAAGCCCCGCTCCGTGTCGCCGACCCTGGGAGGTGCAGAAACCCGCAGCGCCTGCAGCCGCACAAGCCCCCGAGCGACTCAGCACGAGCCCCGCGGCCCCTCCCCTCAGATCCTGGGGGAGTCTAGCCCAACGGGGCATGTCCAGCCCCAGCTCCTTCTGTCGCTTTAGGCTCTCCGCTAGTGGCCCCGCGGCCCAGAGCCAGCCCGGCTTTCGGCCCCTCTCGTCCAGTGACCCCCACGGGGCTGCGGAGGCCACGTTAGCGAACGAGCTGAGCCCTGTTTGGAAACGGCTGCGGCGCTTTGACAAGGTTCCCCCGTCTCATCTCCACCGCTGGGGCGAACCAGCCCCCGGCGCCGGACCAGCAGAGAGCTGGGGGCGGGCGTGGGCTGAGGTGTGTGTGTGTGTGTGTGTGTGTGGGGGGACGGCTCTTCCCCACTAGAATTGGGTGCTCTGGGCTAGGCGGGAAACACCCCACCCCGGTGGTGCTGATCCACAGAGACTCTGCCTCTCCCCGGCTGTCGATCCGACACCCTGCTGATCCACAGAGACTCTGCCTCTCCCCGGCTGTCGATCCGACACCCTGCTGATCCACAGAGACCCTGCCTCTCCCCGGCTGTCGATCCGACACCCTGCTGATCCACAGAGACTCTGCCTCTCCCCGGCTGTCGATCCCACACCCTGCTGATCCACAGAGATCCTGCCTCTCCCCGGCTGTCGATCCGACACCCTGCTGATCCACAGAGACTATGCCTCTCCCCGGCTGTCGATCCCACACCCTGCTGATCCACAGAGACCCTGCCTCTCCCTGGCTGTCGATCCGACACCCTGCTGATCCACAGAGATCCTGCCTCTCCCCGGCTGTCGATCCGACAACCTGCCCCGGGGTTCCCTGGAAGCCCAGTGAGAGTCCAACGCTGCCCGGCTGATGAGCAGAGGCTTGTGTTTCTATTGGTGGTGCACATTTCACGTGCCGGAGTGCACGTAACATTTTATTCCGCACATGAATGGGAAAAGTCCGCCCACGGCTGGAAAAGATGAGGGGGGCGCTGCCCTTCCCGGCACTGAGGCCCTGTTTGGAAGGCAGGGGACTCTCGCTGCGTTTCGGGAGAAACCCCGTCCAGCCACCTCCGCTTTATAAGAAGCGTTGTGTGTAAAACCGCGTTGCCTCCCCCGGGAGCAGGAGATTCCAGCGGGGGAGAACGGGCGCTCGGCTGCGTGCCCGCTGGAAAGCTGCCTGCTCCGCCAGCTGTGGCGTCGGCAATTAGCGCTTGGCAGCGAAGGGGCCTCGGGAGGGAGCAGGCGCCCGCGGGAGCGCCCCGGGGCTGTGAGAGGGCGATGGGGTGCAGGCCTGGCTGGCCTCCCCGCGCCGCCGCGGGGTGGGGTTGGGGGGCTGAGTGGAAATGGAAAGCCCCTGGCGTCTGTTATCCATGCAGCTGTCACCCGCTGGCAGGAAGGCGTGGGGGTCCTGGGGCGACGCGACCCTCTCGCCCTGCGCCGGCAGCCCACACACGCAGCGGGAACCGGGTCTGAGCCGGGCACCTCCTCACTGGCCCGTGAGCCAGCGATGGCTGCTGCCCGCCCACATGCTCGTGGCCAGTGTGTCTGCACGCCTGGGAACTTGTGCGTCCCAGCCCCGGTGCAAACGTGCTCACCTGCCTGTGCACATGTACTTGTGTGCACACGCGTGTGAGCGCACACCTGTCACGTGGGAATGGGCTAGCTAAGCACCTGTGGGCAGAGACCACCCTGTTCAACCTGACACATTCAAAAAAACCTGCCTGTCCTCAGGCTGTCTGCGGCGGGCAGAGTGAAGGACAAGAAGGACGATCGCCGTCGCTGGAGCGAGACACGCACCTCCCAGGGCTGGGCTAGATAACGCTTGGCCCAGCTGACACCGTGAGGTCGCTTCCTGTCCTGCACTTCTCTGAGGCCAGGGCTTGCTGGGGGAGAGGCCAGGTGGGGTCCCAGCTGTTTTGCAGCAGATCAGCACCCAGAAGGCCTTTGCAGCACCCACACTGGGCGATGGGGCCGGGGGGGTGACTTCAAGGCAGGCTCAGAGGCGTGAGGGTTCATCTAGTCTGGGCCCGGACCAACCCCTCATGTGCCCCAGCGGTTACACAAGGAAGTTGGTTTCCCCTTGAACCGTATCCCAGTGCATGGCCCTGGGGTCAGAGGGGGAGGCTGCTGGGAGTGAGGGAGCTCGTTGCCGAAGGAAGGGGGCTGGGCTGGGTGGCGCACACCTGGGCAGGGCCGGATTCAGGCACAAGCTAAGCAAGCGACAGCTCAGGGCTCTAAATATAATCCCGGCCCCCGACCAGTTAATAGTCGCGTCCTCGCCTAGTAACGGGTCTAGATGCAAATATGAATCTGGCTCGGTTCTAGTTCCATTGTCCTGTCTGTGCAGTGATACCCCCTGGCAGGTAATATCCCCTTGCAGTGATACCCCCTGGCAGCGATACCCCCTGGCAGCGATACCCCCTGGCAGGTAATATCCCCTTGCAGTGATACCCCCTGGCAGTGATACACCCTGGCAGCGATACCCCCTGGCAGTGATACCCCCTGGCAGGTAATATCCCCTGGCAGTGATACCCCCTGGCAGTGATACCCCCTGGCAGTGATACACTCTGCAGGTGATGCTCTGGGGCCTCAGACATTTGGCACAGCTCAGGGCCTCGGCCCTGCCCCAGGGGCTCCCGTGGGGAAGGCTGTCCCTGGAGAGAGGTGAGGGCCATTGCTTGAACTCCCTGGAGCTGCCTGTGCCAAGCGTGGGGGGGTTGGGGAAGGGTGGCCAGGTCTGTATAACATGGTGGAGGGGGGTTGGCGGCCCCTTCCCAAAGGGGGTTTTGAGGGATCTCCCGGCTTGAAATGCTTTTGAGGGGAAATAGCGCCGGGGGAGGAGGGGCCCTTTTGACATTTGCAGCACAAAAAGCCGCAGGATTTTCCAGTCAAAGCCTTTTACACGTGGAAATCTCCGTCCATTCAGCCCGCCGAGGTCTGAGAAGGCCGGACTCCAGGCAAGCCCTCGGGCTGGCCGCAGCGGGCTCCTCCTCCATGTGCCCAGCTTGTCTGGAGTTGGGCTTTTTGCTCGTGGTTCAGGCCAGGAAACTCTCCGGGGACGTGAAAGTTTGGCTGCCGCCAGGGTCTCCGCCGAGCGAGAGCCCCGGCCCTTCGGGGAGCGATACCGAGCACGGCTCCCGCGGCAGCGAGGGGCCGGCGCTGTCTCGGGGGACGTCCCCCGGGCCCGGAGCCAGGCCTGGAGCCGCTGGCGAGCGGGAGGCTTTGGGAGGGCGCGTCGGAGGCTGAGGGCCTGGAAGAGCCTCAGCGGCCTTGGGCTGTTGGCTGTGAAGGGTCGGTCCCGCGGGGACGCTCCTCCCCTGCCTAGCCGAATGATTTCAGCTCCGCGGCCGCCCGGTCCCCGCTGTGGTGGGAGTCAGAGCACAGGGCGACTAGCACCTTTGCCAGGGCTGCCGGCGGGGGCGCAACGGGGGCAGCTGCCCTGGGGCCCAAACTGCTGCCGGCGCCCCACGCGGTGAATTCGGGGCGCGGCCGAGGGCTGGCTGCTCTAGCTCCTCCTACCTCCTGAGGCCCCGCCCCTTCCACCCCCAAGCCCTCCCCACATTGCCCAGGGTCCGGCAAAGTCTGTCGCCAGCCATGGGCCTTACGCACATTCCAGGTCCCCCCCCCAGCCCAGGGCAGACAGTTTGCTTGCCCCAGGGCCCAGCCACGGGCCCAACAGGACCCTGTGATGGGGAACAAAGGGTGGGCGGAGCCACCAATGGCCCCACCCACCTTTGTCTCCAGTCTCAGGGCCTTGGTGGAGCTAGCAGCGTCCGTCACCATCTCCAGCGGGCCGAGGGGCCACGGCCCTGCCAGGCAGGGGCCTGTGTGCAGGTGGGCGGGGGCGTAGCTAGGACCATGCACCCACGTCGGGGAGCGGGTTCTCCGTCCTCTGCACTGCTGGGTGCTGGTGACGCAGCAGGGGGTGGGTGCTCTCCCTCCTGTGCCAGAACAGGGCCCACAGTTTGTGGCCTGGGGCTACCGACGTCCTCCCCTAGCCCCACTCCCCCTGGCTCCATCCCAGGCCTGTGTCTTCCGGGGATTTGTTTTTTTTTCCCGCCCCTTCTGTGCCTGCCTTTCCCTTCTCACGGCCCCCGGCTGTGCCCCCCCTCCCCCACTGTCCTCTGCATCGGGACGAGGATTTTAACCGGAAGAGAAAATGGTAGCGGAGCAAATCAGTCGGGGTAAGCACACGGAGACGGTAACAGGAGCCGAAAATGCCACCCAAGGCCTCGGATTCACTGACCTGTTGGAGATGCTAACGAGGATGGAAAATGGCAGACACCTGTCCCGTCTCGTTACCCTCTGGAGACGCTGACGGGGCCTGCGGACACGAGCCCAGGTCCAGGGCCCGGCCGTTCCCCGAGCGGGGCTGGGCGGGGGCGTTCCTGCAGGAGGTAACTGAGGACAGTGGTCGCGCATCGGGGTGTAGTGGAGAAAAGGGACCGACGGCGGTAACGAGGCACAGACTCTGCTCTGCCAGTCCTGCTGGTGCCCCTCCCTCCCGCCCTGCCCACTCCCCTGCCCTCCCCGGGAGAGACGTTCCGACCACCGAGGTCAGAGTCAGAGCCACACTTCCCTGACTCCATGGCGGGGAGGGCGGCTTGGGGCCAGCCTCTTCCTGGCAAGACGGGCTGAACACCCCAACTTCTGCAGCTGTCGAAAGGGGGCTTTCAAACGCCCCCAAGTTTTCTGTTTCCTTGATGCCCAACCCAGAGGGCGGGGAGGTTAGAGGGTTTAAGACTAAGCGACGTCAGATGGCTCAGTGCAGAAGCTCTCTGCCAGGGCCGTCGGGTTCAGCTGGGAATGGGTCTCGGGACGGCAGCAGGACTCTGGGAAGCTGCTTTCCTGCGGTCGAGCCCTAGGTCACTGGCTGGGGCAGGATCCACCCCCCTCTCCGGGCCTCATTTGATCTGTGTGTAAAATGGGTCCAATGCTGCTGGGCTGAGTGTGGCCACTGCCCTCTGCTGGAAGGGATGAGAACGGCTCCCTGTGTGTCCATGTCTCCTCACCAGACACCGGCAGCTCGAGCCCCGCGTCTCTGCAGCAAGAGGCTCTGCCCGGTAACCCCCCTGCGCCGGGGCAGGCTGAGCGCCCGTGGCGTGCAGCCCAGAGGAAAGCCGGGCGGCTGCCTGGCTGCAGATTTACCTCTCGGGGGCTGGGCCCTGACCTGTGGGCCCCTGCGGGGAATGGGGGCGGGAGGCTGTGCGAAGCTCTCTCCCCGGGGGCCCCCGCCCAGAGCTGCCCTTGGCTGTTCAGCGTCCCATGCGGATTACTGACTCGGTGCCCTGAGAGGCGGCGGACCCCTAGGTCCTGGCAGCCTGGCTGCGTCCCTGCCCCCCGCTCCCAGCCTGCGATGGCTCCTGCAGCAGCCCAGCTGCGCTGTGGAGAGAGGCCTCGGTTAATTACACACAGGAGCCAGGGAAAGCGAGTCAGTCAAAGGGGGCGATTTCAGTGGCGGACGTGGGAGCTGCCAGCAGACTTGACTCTACTCCCCCCGCCCCATAGGCCTCCGGATCTGCCACCTCGGCTCCCAGCCTCAGTCTCCCCCACAGCCCTCCCCCTCCCGGCTGCAGGATTTATCTGCTTCACATTCTCACTACCGCCTCCCTTCCTCCGCATGGCTCAGCTCCATCAGCCAACAGCATCTCTGCCTTTATCAGCCATCCATCTACAATATTTATCTACGCTCCTCTGCCGTATCACCCTGGTCTCTCCACACCAGATCTGTCTCTGCTGCAGCTACACAGATTTTTTAACAATTCCCTGGGCACCTAGGCTGTCGCTGTGCATTTTATGGTTACAGCAGGGATAGAATGTCAGATTCTTCTGCTCCACAAGCGCCGGCTTCTGCCGCTTGACCCACCTGAGAATTTCTGTAAGCACTATAGGGCTCATGACACACAGCTGTGACTTCCTGATTCCATCCAATGAGCAGCAGAGCATATAAACACTAACCAGTTCAACGCAGTGTTTAGTCTCTGCAGAAGCTCTCCTGCTCATGGTAGCAATGAACTGGTGAGAATGCACCAGTTGGCTCTGAACGGTGATGTGAAATGCAGTGTCTCTTGATCCTATCCCCTCTGGGGCAGTAATAAAAAATGGGCACCAAACCCATGTAATTAGAGTTGACATTTTTAAAAAGCGAGGGGTTTTTGTCGGTGAAAAAATGGCTTTTTTCACTAAAATAAAATGTCTCATCAACCTGCCGACTTTCTCAGTTTGTTCCCCCCCCCCGACTATTCTATCAGCATCGTTATTGATTCTTTTATAAGAACCGTTGATGAAAGAGTTATTGAGATTTTTCACTTGCCAACTCCTGCTCATGTTTTTGGTAAACAAGAAATGTCAACAGCTGTTTTTTAATAACAGTTCTGACCTCTATGATTAAAACTTGCCGTGAAAAACACGCCTGTGCTTTTGCATCCTGCAGAAGGGAAGCCACCGCAGAACCCTCTTAATTTTTCGCAATTAAAAAAAAAAATCTCTAACCACCAGCTCTTCCTATGCGGCTCCTTTGGTTTGATGAGGTTCCTGGTTCTCACGCCAGCAGCCATATAGCTGTAAGGTGAAACCTGCCAGCATCGATTGGGTTTATTGTAGCGCTGGTTTATTACACTCAGCAGAGAGACCCAGGGCTGGCTGAGCCATGAGCCCAAGGCCCGGGGGATGCTGGCCTTGCTGCATCAAGAGATATCTTTGCAGGATAAAGCGAAACCTTCCGCCTCCAGGGCTGCCCAGCTCGCACCTTTCACCAGCCCGACATCACACAAAAGGCGTCCTCGCTGACCTAAGAAGGGCCGCACGAGGAGCAGAGAGCCTGGTCTCTCCACTGGCACCTCCCTGCCCCACAGGCTCCTGGTGGGCTGCTTCCCTGCACAGGTCCGGCTGCTCCTGCTTCTCGGCCCCAGGAACTGAGCAGCCTTGTCAATTTCACGGCTCCAGCAGGGCACCGGCCCCTGATGCAGGGCTCCTGCCCTGAAATTGACAAGACAGCCAACAGCTGTGCCTACGCAGACCTGCACCGGCAGGCGCCTCACCCCTCTCCTGGAGGTGGAGCTGTTATGGGGGCGCAGTGGGGCGCTTACGTCGGCGGGAGGAAGGCGGTGGGGTAGGCGCTGACATAACTGGGTGGAGATTAGCTGCCTCATGTTGCCCTGTTGAGCACAGAGCAGCCCGAAGGGGCCAGGAACCGGCCGCAGAGCGATGGCCGGGATGCTGATGAGCTCACTCCGAGCCTCCGCTCCTGAGTCTGGAACCTTGGGACTGGTGGGAATTTCAGCCCTAGACTCCGGCGGGTTCATGTCCTGTCGTTGCCTGCTGGGCAGCCCCCCCCGGACGCCTCCCTCTCTCTGTGGGTGCGTCTGCCCTGCAGCAGGCTCGTGCGCCAGCATGCCGCGGTCCCGACCCCCCACTCGCCAGCCAGTGCAGACTGAGAACCCCCACCCCCGCCCTGCCGGGCCGGGGAACTCGGCGTGGGCGTTGAGACCCACCGACGCTCTGCAGCGCAGCCCGGGCTGCTGCCGCCACTCCCCCCGTGCCTGCCTCTGTTTCTAGCTAGCCCAGAAAGCCGGGTCTCAACCGCTTTTTTCTGAGACCCCCCCCGCTATACGAGCTCAGCGGCTCACCTGTGCCACAGCAGCGGGCTCTCTGCAGATAAAAGCCAGAGCCGGTGTGAGGGGGCAGCAAGCAGAGCAAATGTCCCACACCACAGCCGCCCCCCCAAAGCTAAGTTGCTCAGGCGTTGGCCTCAGCCCCAGGTGGCAGGACTCAAGGCCCCAAGCTGATGCCGGCCCTGCTTGGAGGGCCGCCGGAAACCTGCTCACGGCTCCCCGGGGGCCCTGGGCTGAGAGCCGCTGCCATTGAGCTCACTCACCTTGGCTGAATTTGTAAGCAACAGGATTTACTGTCCCCTCGGGAGCTGATGGCTGCCTGGGAGACCCCCTCTGCCTCCCACAGCAGCTCACCTTGCTGCTCTCCCGAGCATGCACAGGGGGAGGGAAGGGAAGTTCAACCCAGCTCGCAGGCAGGGTTGGCCGAGTAGCCGGAATCCCACCTGCCGGCCATTCCCGCCATCCTCCCACACGCCACCGTGCACGGGCTCACACGCACGTGCACACACGTGCTCACTTACATGTGTGTTTTCACACACACCCAAACAGAGCGCCCCCCTGCACACACGCACGCCTCCCTTTCCATAAACTCATCTAAAGTAACACCCACAGAGGCATGGGTGTTCACACGCACAAGCCTGAGCCCAATATGCACACGCACCCCAGCCCGCGCGACCCCCCGACATGCACAGCCCTCACCTCAGCCCTCGCCCCGTCCATGTCTGAGCCGCAGCCAACGCTCATGCACGGCTCCGGTCCATCACGCTCCGGCCGGCGGCGCTGCGGCTGCTTTGTTCTCAGCCCGGCGCGTTTCCCCCTCAGCCTCGGAGAAAAGCTTCTGAGCGGGCGGGATTTAAGGAAGCTCTTGAGCAGGGTAATGAAGGGAGGGAGAAAGCCCTTAGAGCCCCTTGCGTTTGTGCCCCAGATCGCGCCGTGCCCGGGCTGTGTGTGTGTGTGCGCGTGCACGCGGGGGGGGTGCGTGTGTGCGCGCGTGCACGCGGGGGTGTGTGCGCGTGTGTGCGCGCGTGCGTGTGATAGCCTGAGAGGCTCCGGCTGCCAGGGAGCTGTGAAATCACCAGGCTGGCCAGCCAGCGCATTCCTGGACAGAGGCTCAGTGTCTCCATGGGGACTTCCCGGCGACGGCGTCCCTAGGAGATGGGGTCTGGAGCCCCCCCGACGTGCGAGCGCCGGGCGAGGGGCCGGCAGGGAGCTGGGCACAGGGACCGGGGACCAAGCGGGCGCCTCTCGCAGACCCAGAGCGGCACCGTTACACGCCGGTCACACTAGGGCGGGCGCCATGTGCGAGGGGCTGCACGAACTCAGAGCCCAGCGACCCGCCTGCCCCAAACAGCTCCCGGGAGGAGCCTGGGGACAGCGGGTGGCCCTGGACAGCGATGCAGTAAATGCGGCTCCAGTCGCCTGCCCGAACCCCAGCTCAGGACCCTACTGCCTGCCCCCAAGTGGCCCTGGGCAACGTGGCTCAGCGTCGCGAGTTCACGGCTAGAGCCAGTGGGGTGGTGCCCTTCCCTACCCGTCGAACGCCTGCCACGGGCCACTTCGGCAGCAGGACATGGGCAGCGTGGCTGCGTCCTGTCGAATGTCTGCTATGGGCCACTTTGGCGGCAGGACACGGGCAGTGTGGCTGAGCCCTGTGGAACGCCTGCCATGGGCCACTTCGGCAGCAGGACACGGGCAGCGTGGCTGCGCCCTGTCAAATATCTGCCACCGGCCACTTTGGCGGCAGGACATGGGCAGCGTGGCTGAGCCCTGTGGAACATCTGCTATGGGCTACTTTGGCGGCAGGACACGGGCAGCGTGGCTGAGCCCTGTCGAACGCCTGCCACGGGCCACTTTGGCGGCAGGACATGGGCAGCGTGGCTGAACCCTGTCAAATACCTGCCACGGGCCACTTCGGCGGCAGGACACAGGCAGCGTGGCTGAGCCCTGTCGAATGCCTGCCACGGGCCACTTTGGCAGCAGGACACGGGCAGCGTGGCTGAGCCCTGTCGAACGCCTGCCACGGGCCACTTTGGCAGCAGGACACGGGCAGCGTGGCTGAGCCCTGTCGAATGCCTGCCACGGGCCACTTCGGCAGCAGGACATGGGCAGCGTGGCTGCGCCCTGTCAAATACCTGCCACGGATCACTTTGGCGGCAGGTGCCCAGTGTCCGGAAAGCAGCAGCAGCTTGTTAACTTTTATTCCTGCCGTCTACAGACAGGCCATTCACTGGGGTGGCCACACACTGCAAGATCCAGCTGGACGGCTCTGGAGCCCAAACGTCCCCCTGATACGACCCAGCACGGCCAGGGGCATCGGCCGCTTGCCTCACCCTGCCCCCCGCCACCAGCTGCCGCCCTGCCCCAGAGAGGCCCTGCCCCGACGGCGTGGGAAGGCCGGTTTATGTACTCCTGGCTGTGGTGGCCTAGGAGCAACAGACCCGCTGCACAAGAGCAAGGCGGCTGTGCTCATGCACGTATTGTGGCAGAAATGCGTGTGTGTGTATGCACGTGTTTGTGTGCGTGTGCGTGCGTATGTGCGTGCGCGCGTGCGCATGTTTATATGTGTGTGCATGTGTGCATGCACGCATGTGTGTGTGTGTGCATATGCATGTGTGCGTGCATGCATGTCTGCATGTGTGTATGTGTGTGTGCGTGTTTGTGTGAGTACATGTGAGTATGTGTATGTGTGTCTCTGTGGGCGTATGTGTGTGCATGTTTATATGTGTGTGCATGTGTGCGTGCATGCATGTGTGCATGTGCGTATGTGTGTGCGTGTGTGTATGTGCATGTTTGTGTGAGTACATGTATCCGTGTGTGTGTATGTGTGTGCATGTGCCCATGCAGGCCAGCATCAGAGCTGTGTAGTGAGGTTTCCATCCTCCCCGACGTGGCCCCTCCTGAGGAGGAGAAGGACCCTCCCCACACTCCCCTCACACCGGAGCCTAGGGGGGCCCCGGCTAGTAGATTTTGTGCCCTCCAGCCCCGCGGGAGGATGGTGGGGGGGGATTGGAGCACTGGCGCAGGCTCCCCAGTTCTGGGGTGGGGGAGCCCTGAGCCCCGGAGGCCGGATCCAGGCCAGCTGGGAGCCGCATTCAGCCCCTGGGCCTTAGTCCCCGCCCCCGGTTTAGGGCAGCGAGTGGCCGCCTCAGCGGCTTCCTTCGTCTCCGTGGGTCACGAGCTTGTCGTAAGCGACGCCCCCTGGGCTTGTGTGACTGGAATTCGAGGGGTGCCGACTGACCCGGGGCAGCGCTGGGCCTGGCTGCCGGGGGGGGGAGGGGGGCGCCTGGCTCCCGCAGGCCGTGCTGTGTGCGACCCGCACGCGCCTCCCTGCACGGGCCCTGGCTCCACGCGGGTCACTTCAGTAACAGCAGTAGAAAGAGCCCGACGCCCACAGGAACCAGCTGAATCCGGCACCCCCCGCTAACGGCAAACACAGTGTCGTGGGCCACACAGAGAAGCCCAAAGGGCCACAAGCGGCCCCCGGTTACCCACCACTGCATAAGGGGCTCCCTCCACTGCACACTATGGTCTGACCGAGGTTTGAGCCAAGACCTGCTGCCAGGCACAGCCCCAACCAGACCCACTCCGCCAGCCAGCCCTCCAGCCCCTGCTAAGGGGGGTGGGTCACGGGCCAAGCCCCGCCGTCACCTGGCAGTGCGGGCTCTGTGCAAGCGGCAGCCCCAAGTCAGAAGGGCGGCGCAGGGCAGCAGGGCCGCGTTACCCCAGGCGTGAGCCCCGCGGCCAGAGACGGCAAACCTGGGGTCCCAGGCCGTGGTTCCCGCAGTGCTGACGTGCGGCACAAGGATCTGGGCTCAGCCGTGTCACTGCTGCCCAAGCCGTGGCCGGCCCCGGGGTAGCACAGGGGTGGTGGGCGTGGTTTTATGACGCCCTAGGGTGACGCTGGGGCTCCCTCCGAGGCGACGAAATCCCTCCCCGGTGGCGAAGCTCCGGCATGTTTGGCCCTTGGAAAGTCGGGAAAAGAGCAGGGGCCGGACGTGGCGTCTCTTCCCTTCGCTTCACTGGCTTTGACTTGCCTCCCTGCTGCTTCTCAGCGGCCACAGCAGAGCTCCCCATGGAGCAGCCCTGGCACTAGATCTGTGTTTTTCCAGCCTTCCTGCAGCCTGACAGCACACACCTGCCCCGATGCCTGGGCTGCTGCAGCCTCCGCCGCGGGCAGCAGGCCTTTGAGCTCCTCCAGGCCGGCTCCGTGGGGCGACGTGGACACTCTGGGCTGGATTCTGCTCTCCGGGATGCTGGTTTGTGCCACTGGGGCTGCGTGGGCCTCCAGGGAGCAGCGTCTGCCCCGGTGGGGTGAGAATCCAGCCCCTGGGAATCATGCTAGTCACACCCAAGGGTATGCGTCTCTGGGAGGCTCCCCAGGCCTTGTGAGGGGAGGGGTAGGCATGGAGGGAGCCAGTTGTTCTGCTGGCTCCTGTATTACGGAAAGGTGGCTGCTAGATACCGTCTGAGACCCCCAACTCATCCCACATCACCCGCCACCCCCCACCGTCTGAGACCCCCAACTCTTCCCACATCACCGCCACCACCCACCGTCTGAGACCCCCCAACTCATCCCACATCACCTGCCACCACCCACCGTCTGAGCCCCCAACTCTTCCCACATCACCTGCCACCCCCACCGTCTGAGACCCCCAACTCATCCCACATCACCCGCCACCACCCACTGTCTGAGACCCCAACTCATCCCACATCACCCGCCACCCCCACCGTCTGAGACCCCCAACTCTTCCCATATCACCCGCCACCCCCACCGTCTGAGACCCCCAACTCTTCCCACATCACCCGCCACCACCCACCATCTGAGACCCCCAACTCTTCCCACATCACCCGCCACCACCCACCGTCTGAGACCCCCCAACTCATCCCACATCAGGCGCCAGCCCCCACCGTCTGAGACCCGCCAACTCTTCCCACATCACCCGCCACCACCCACCGTCTGAGACCCCCCAACTCATCCCACATCAGGCGCCAGCCATGGTATTCCAGCGATGGGCTGGATTCCGCCTTGCATGGAACGAGACGGGGTGGAAACGCCTTAGCAAGTCGCTGAGACATGCGGGCCCTAAAATAAACCCCCGGGGCCCATCCAGGCTGGACCCAGAAGGGAAAGTGTCACGCCGGTTTCCTCTGTTGAGGATGGAACATTCCACAGCTCATGTTACCAAGGGGCTGACCAGGGCCAGGAGCCAGCCTGGCTCAAAGTCCCTATTAGTGGGGAATGCAGCTCCCTTAATTAAAAACCAAAAATAGCTGGAAATTCCACTCCCAGCGCGTCCCTGCTCCCTCCTCCCCCACGTCCCCTCTTCTGATTTCTTCTGGAAGGCGGCTGGGGAGGGGCAGATGGGGTGAAGTGTGCAGGATGCACCCTGACCGCCCGTAGGGCTGCGCTCCAGCAGTGATGCTGGGATCTGGCGCCAGTTTTCTCACGGTTCAGGCTGGGGCTTGGTTTCAGCCCCACCTCTATGGCAAGGCAGGGTCCTCGGCCAGGCAGGGGGCCATGCCGAACCCCCCTCTGCCCCCAGGCTGCTCGGCAAAGGGAGGGGGGAAGCACTCTTCCCAGCCTGATTTTTTTTTGACATTTCAGAAATGTTCCCCTGGTGCCGCAGGACAAAGCCCGAGACCTTTCCAGGGGCTTGGGGCTCCGCAGAGCGTAAGCCAGCTAGCAGCCCGGCGGTTGGGGATGGGAAGCCAGCGGGCGCTTCCCGCGGCTGACGGTTCCTGGGGCAGGGCCTGGCTCTTTGGTGGCCCAGGGCACAGGCCTGCTTCGCCACCAATCAGGCTACTCAGAAAAGTCTGCCCGGACGGGACCAGCCACTGCACCCTGGGCCCGAGGGACCCTTCCTGGTTTGACCAACTGGTGTGTGTTGCTGAAAAATCAGTTTGGTGCTGACCTGAGCGACTCCCCTCAGGACCCTGGCGGGTGCCATACGAGCAATGAGGCTCTGCCAAGCACCCAAGGACGACAGTGACTGCCCTGAACAGAGGGTGCTGTTTGTTATTGCCCTGTGGCCAGCAAGGCTGGTACATAGGGGCTTCTGCCGGGCACGGATAATGGTCCTCCAGGGAACCTCCACAGTGCTGGGGCCCCTCCGCCAAGGTCCCCTCGAATAGTATCCCGTGCAGAATCAATTTTGTTCCTTGCACCAAGACCTGTGTGGATGTGCACCACCAGTAAAACCATATCAGCCGGCTGTGGGCGCTCTGCTAATCAGCTGGGTGGCACCTGCCTCTCCCTTGGATGGCCGCCCAAGTGCTCAGCTTCCAGGGAACACTGCCCTCGGTGCGGGGGCCGGCTCTGAGGGAGCCCTGGGTGAAGGGTGCTCTGGAAGGGACATGGGTGGGTAGGCGGGACAGAGGAAGGAGGGTGCGAGGTGGCGGTAGCCCGGCATCCTGGCTGTTCTGCTCCCGTGCACAGCCCCCCGGGGGGCACTGAAGCAGGGTCTCAACTTAGGGCAGTTCTGGGGGGCACAAGGCCTCAGGTGGGGGCTGGGGTGTGAGCCGCCACCCCTCACACTGCGCTGAGCTCCCACGGACAAACCCCGGCCCCCGGGGCTGATCCAGCCCCCCTGAAACAGCCAGCTGGCAGCATGGCCCAAGCACCCTGACAGATCTCCTGGGCCGGCTCCCCCAGCCGGGGGGAATCCTGGACAAACCCGGACAGGAGGCAACGCGGCCCCCAAACCTTACGTGCATGCCAGGCCTTGGCCCACACAGGGCCCCTGGCAGCCAGTCCTCCGCTGTGCCGCCCCACTGCTCCGCACACCCTGTCCCAGCGCAGGGGCAGGAGCCAGGCCCCCAGAAGGGTGCAGACCTTTGGGTGCAGCCCCCTTCAGACCCCCCCAGCTCTAGTGCCAGGGGGCTGGCGAGTCAGGGCCAGACCCAGCCAGCGTGAGACCCTGCTCCCGGAACGAGACGGGGGTGAAACTGCCAGTCCCCAGGAGACCGGCCCTGGCAGCTCGCACAGCGCCCGCCACGGGCACCGCACTCCCTCCTCCGGCCCCGCAGCGCCGGGGCTGCCCTGCCCATGCCACCTGGGGGCCTGTTGCACACAACCAAGCGGCAGCCTGCCCCGTGCCTGCCCCGCACTCCCTGGCCCTGGCCTGAGCGGTGCCGCAGGCAGCCGGCTCACCGGCGATGGGCACGTTAGCCCAGCACCGCCCCGCTGGCCCCCTTGGCCGTGGAAAGGCGCTGCCACATTCCCTTTGGCTGGGCCGGCTCCTCTTCCCAGTTCCCTGAGCCCCCTCGGCAGGAAGGCAGCCGCCCCCTTCCCCCCCCGCTGCTCGGCATGAGGGATGCGGGTCCCCTCCTGCCTGCCGCGCTGCCCTACTTTGTCCCAGCTAATACCACGCTGTCGCCGCCGGCCGCTCCCCCCACCAGATGACAGCGCCAGCCCAGAGGGGGAAAAGTGGAGCTGGGGGGGATTAGCAAAGGCTCCGCATGGGAGGGAGACCCAGAGGGGAGGCACTTTCTGCTTCTCCAGCCAGGGGGGCGTCGCTGTTCTCTACCGGCCCCCCGAGACCCACGCCCGGGAGCCTCCTGGCTCTGGACTGCGGGCGGCCGAGCCGAGCCCTTTCCCCACATGCCCCCTGCACGCCAAATGCAGCCTGCCCCCCTACTCCCCTTCACTAGCACCCCCTGCCCCCCTTCACTAGCACCCCCCGAACGCTTAGGGTTGCCAGATAGTTTCAACAAAAATCCCGGACACACTTGACATGACGTCACAATCGACATCCCGTCTGATCTAGAACACACCGGACAGTTCGATTGTCTCCATGTGTTTCCCAGTTAGAAAGCTCCAATACTGGGCTGTCCGGTTCAGAACCAGACACCTGGTGACCCTACGAACGCTCACCCCCACCCCCACCCCCCGCAAACCCAAGCCCTGGCCTCAAAACCACGCTGCCCCTTCCCCTGAAATTTGGCCCCGAGTGCACCACACATCTGGGGCCATGGCTGAAGGGCTGCGCTGCCCAGTTCACCTCCCCAGCCAGAGCCTGGGGCCCTGAGACGAGCTGCACAGCCCTCGCCCATATTTCTACCCCCTTCGGAAGCAGGAAGGGGCTGGGGGCTGGGGGCTGGGGGCTGGTGGGGGTTGCTCTAGAGGCGGGGATGCTCTGGAGGTGGGGTGCTCTGGAGGTGGGGAGGTGCTCTGGAGGCGGGGGTGCTCTGGAGGTGGGGGCTGCTCTGGAGGCGTGGGATGCTCTGGAGGTGGGGATGCTCTGGAGGCAGGGGATGCTCTGGAGGCGGGGTGCTCTGGAGGTGGGGTGTGCTCTGGAGGCGGGGGTGCTCTGGAGGCAGGGGATGCTCTGGAGGCGGGGGTGCTCTGGAGGCGGGGGTGTGCTCTGGAGGCGGGGGTGCTCTGGAGGTGGGGATGCGCTCTGGAGGCAGGGGCTGCTCTGGAGGCGGGGCTGCTCTGGGCGTGGGATGCTCTGGAGGTGGGGTGTGCTCTGGAGGCGGGGTGCTCTGGAGGTGGAGGGGCTGCTCTGGAGGCGGGGGTGCTCTGGAGGTGGTGGGGCTGCTCTGGAGGCGGGGAGGTGCTGTGGAGGCAGGGGTGCTCTGGAGGTGGGGCTGCTCTGGAGGCGGGGTGCTCTGGAGGCGTGGGATGCTCTGGAGGTGGGGTGTGCTCTGGAGGTGCGGGGCTGCTCTGGAGGCGGGGGTGCTCTGGAGGCGTGGGATGCTCTGGAGGTGCGGGGGCTGCTCTGGAGGCGGGGGGGTGCTCTGGAGGCGGGGGGGTGCTCTGGAGGTGCAGCTTGACTTTTGGCTGCTTCTCTGAACAGAGCCTTTGGAATCTGCCCTCCCTCTGCCAGGGTGGATCTGAGTCGGATGCGGGAGCCGCCTTTCTCAGCAGGGTCCCTGGCTTTCCAATGGGCTGAGTCCCTCCCACCGGGAGTTCTGCACAAGTAGGGGGCATATGGCGCCATCAGGCCTGGGGGATGGGGGATGGGCCCGGTGGGGCGTGTCACAGCCTCCGGGCCTGGGACGAGAAGGGTCGCGTGTCCTGTCCCACGCCAAGACAGGGAATGCTCGGCGTGATGTGGCCAGCCAGAGCAAAGGGGGGTGAGTCGGGACTCTAGGGGCACTGGGGCAGGGGAGAAGCTCTGCTCTGTGGGGTCTGGTCTCCTCCTGCTCCGTCCCCCACAACCCAGCCCCGGCCCCGCCCACCACCAGCTCCTCCTTTTCCAGCCAGGCCTTGCTCCTGAAGGGCCTGCCTCCCATCCTCTCCCCAGCCCTGTCTACGTCCACTGCGCTTGGCAACCATTAGCCTAATGACACTAATTAATCAGCACTCAGACTCCTGTGTGCTCCCCCCCCATTCTGCCTGGGGCTTCCCCTGGCAACAAGGGACGGTGCAGAGTCCGGGGGGGGGAGGGGGAGAAGAGACTGAGGGGAGAGCCCCCGGAGGGGTGTCAGGATGGGCTGGGCTGTGGGGCCTCATGCATGATGGCCAATAGAATCATGGAACCATAGAGCTGGCAGAGACCTCAGGAGTCATCGAGTCCAGCCCCCTGCTCTAGGCAGGACCAAGCCCAACTAAATCAACCCGGCCAGGGCTTTGTCAAACGGACTTAAAAACTTCTAGGGATGGAGATTCCCCCCCCTCCCCAGGAACCCAGCCCAGTGCTTCCCTATCTGCCTAGTGAAATAGTTTTTCCTAAGAACCAACTTAGACCTCCCCCACTGCAACTTGAGCCCATTGCTCCTTCTTCTGCCATCTGCCCCCACTGAGAACAGCCTCTCTCCAGCCTCTTGGGAACCCCCTTCAGGGAGTTGAAGGCTGCTCTCAAATCCCCCCTCACTCTTCTCTTCTGCAGACTAAACAAACCCAAATCCCTCAGCCTCTCCCCGTAGGTCATATGCTCCAGCCCCCTAATAATTTTGGTCGCCCTCCGCTGGACCCTCTCCAATGCGTCCACACCCTTTCTATAGTGGGGGCCCCAGAATTGGACACAATACTCCAGATGTGGCCTCACCAGAGCCGAATAAAAGGGAATAATCACTTCTCTGGATCTGCTGGCAACGCTCCTCCTGATGCACCCTAATATGCCATTCTCCTTCTTGGCTACAAGGGCGCCCGGTTGACTCATATCCAGCTTCTCATCCACTGTAATCCCCAGGTCTTTTTCTGCAGAACTTCTACTTAGCCAGTCGGTCCCCAGCCTGTAACAATGCTTGGGATTCTTCCGTCCCAAGTGCAGGACTCTACACTTGTCCTTGTTGAACCTCATCCGATTTCATTTGGCCCAATCCTCTAATCTGTCCAGTCACTCTGGACCCTATCCCTGCCCTCCAGTGTATCTACCTCTTCCCCTAGCTTAGTGTCATCTGCAAACTTGCTGAGGGTGCAATCCATCCCCTCATCCAGGGCATTAATAAAGATGTTGAACAAAACCGGTCCTAGAACCGATCCTTGGGGTACTCCGCTAGAAACCGACCGCCAACCTGACATCGAGCTGTTGATCACTACCCGTTGAGCCCGACAGTCTAGCCAGCTTTCTATCCATCTTACTGTCCATTTATCCAATCCATACTCCCTTAACTTGCTGGCAAGAATATTGTGGGAGACAGTATCAAAAGCTCAGCTAGAGACAAGGTATATCACATCCACTGACTTTCCCACGTCCACAGAGCCAGTTACCTCATCATAGAAGCGAATCAGATTGGTCAGGCACGACTTGCCCTTTGTGAAGCCATGCTGACTATTCCTGATCACTTTCATTTCTTCCAAGTGAGGGATAGCTCAGTGGTTTGTGCGTTGGCCTGCTAAACCCAGGAGTGTGAGTTCAATCTTCAAGGAGGCCATTTAGGAATCTGGGGCAAAATCTGTCAAGGATGGTCCTACTGTGAAGGTAGGGGACTGGACTTGATGACCTTTCAAGGTCCCTTCCAGTTCTAGGAGATAGGCATCTCCATTCATTTCAAGTGCTTCAGAATGGAATCCTTGAGGATCCCCTACATGACTTTTCCAGGGTAAGGCTAACTGGTCTGTAGTTCCCTGGATTGTCCTTCTTCCATTTTTTAAAGATGGGCACTACATTTGCCTTTTTCCAGTCATCCGGGATCTCTCCCGATCTCCACGAGTTCTCAAAGATAATGGCCAAAGGCTCCGCAATGACATTTGCCAACTCCCTCAGCACCCTCGGATGCATTAAATCCGGGCCCATGGATTTGTGTATGTCTAGCTTTTCTAAATAGTTCCTAACTTTTTCTTTCCCCACCAACGGCTGTCCACCTCCTTCCCATACTGCATTTGTCTGACCTTGACCATGAAGACAGAGGCAAAGAAAGCATTGAGTACTTCAGCTTTTCCCACATCATCTGTCACTAGGTTACCGCCCTCATCCAGTAAGGGCCCCAACCCCTCTCTGATCACCCTCTTATTGCTAACATGCCTGTAGAAACCTTTCTTGTTACCTTTCACAACGCTTGCCAGCTGCAATTCCAATTGCGCTTTCGCCTTCCTGATAACTCCCCTGCATTCTCAAGCAATATATTTATACGCCTCCCTAGTCACCTGTCCAAGTTTCCACTGCTTGTAAGCTTCCTTTTTGTGTTTAAGCTCACCAAGGATGTCCCTGATAAGCCAATCTGGTCGCCTACCATATTTGCTTTTCTTGCTGAGCATCGGGATGGTTTCTTCCTGTGCCTTTAATAAGGCTTCTTTAAAATACTGCCAGTTCTCCTGGACTCCTTTCCCCTTCATGTTAGCATCCCAGGGAATCCTGCCCATCAGTTCTATGAGGGAATCGGAGTCAAAGTCTGCTCTGCTGAAGTCCAGGGTGTGTATTTTGCTACTCTCCTTTCTTCCTTTGGTCAGGATCCTTAAATCTACCATCTCATGATCACTGCTTCCCAGGTTGTCACCCACCTCTACTTCCCCTACTAGTTCCTCCCTGTTTGTGAGCAGCAGGTCAAGCTGTGCATGGCCCCTGGTCGGTTCCTTCAGCACTTGTACCAAGAAGTTATCCCCAACATTCTCCAAAAACTTCCTGGATTGTCTGTGTCCTGCTGTATTGGTCTCCCAGCAGATGTCAAGGTGATTAAAGTCGCCCATGAGAATCAGGGCCTGCGATCTGGAAGCTTCTCTCAGTTGTCCAAAGAAAGCTTCGTCTACCTCATCCACCTGATCCGGTGGTCTATAGCAGACACCAACCACAACATCCCCCCTGTTGCTTCCACCTCTAAACATAACCCATAGACTCTCAACAGTCTTTTCTCCCTCTAAATACTGGAGCTCTGAGCAATCATACTGCTCCCTTACATACAATGCAACTCCTCCTCCTTTTCTCCCCCGCCTGTTCTTCCTGAACAGTTTATACCCTTTGTGACGTAGTGGGGGTATCTGGCTAGTTCCTATGCTGGCTCTGTGGTAATCCCCAATGGCTGCCATCGGTACCACAGCCCAGAAGGATGAGTCATTATGCAAAGAGGGTCTCTCAACCTGTCTGACCAGCTACCCCAGGAGAGAGACAAAGGAAGGGGGAATGCTGCCCTGGCTGGGGGCAGGGCTGGAAGAGTTAGTTTAGTTTCTGGCTGGAATCATGGAGGAACCAGCCTAAGCCAGGGGCTGGGATTGTAGGGCCCAGCCACCCCCCATCTCACAGGGGGGCTGAGGCATCCTAGGCCTGCCCTGTAACCAGATGACATCTGTGCTGTGCTGTATCCTGGAGAAACAATAAACTCCCTCCATTCTACGGGCCGGTGGAGTCTGTTCGTGCCATTACGGGGGTGCAGGAGTCAGGGGACCCCAACGCGTCGTCACACCCTTCTATGACAGTGCTCCAGTCATGTGAGTCATCCCACCAAGTCTCCGTTATTCCAATCAAATCATAGTTCTTTGACTGGACCAGGGCTTCTAATTCTTCCTGTTTGTTTCCCAGGCTTCTCGCATTTGTGTACAAACACCTTAGATAACTAGTTTATCGCCCTGCCTTCTCCAGCCGAATCAGGGTCCTCCTTGTTGCTCGTTCCTCCTTGTGATTCTTCCCGGTGTCCGACTTCCTCATTTACCTCAGGTCACCGTCCCCCAATGAACCTAGTTTAAAGCCCTCCTCACTAGGTTTGCAAGCCTGCCCGCGAAGATGCTCTTTCCTCTCTTGGTTAGGTGGATCCCATCTCTTCCTAACAATCCTTGTGCCCAGAACAGAGTCCCATGGTCGAGGAAACCAAAGCCCTCTCTGCGACACCACCTGCGCAACCACGCATTTACTTCCTCAATTCGACGATCCCTACCTGGACCTTTTCCTTCAACCGGAAGGATGGACGAGAACACCACTTGTGCTTCAAATTCCTTGATCCGTCTTCCCAGCGCTACATAATCTGCTCTGACCTGCTCAAGGTCATTCTTGGCCGTATCGTTAGTTCCTACATGGAGAAGCAGGAAGGGGCAGCGATCCGAAGGTTTGATCACTTTGGGAAGACTCTCAGTCACATCCTGAATGCGAGCTCCCGGTAAGCAGCACACCTCTCGAGATTGCAGGGCTGGACGGCAGAGGGATGACTCAGTCCCTCTTAGGAGGGAGTCCCCGACCACCACCACCCGTCTTCTTCTTTTGGGGTTGGGGGTCGTGGAACCCGCATCCCTAGGACTACGCATCCCATGCCCTCTGGTAGATGGTGTTCCCTTCGGATTTCTTCCCCGAGAGGTCCCTGCCACAGTGTTCTCCACAGCAGTGCCGGTGGAGAGAGCCTGATAGCGGTTACTTACCTCTACAGGAATGGGGGAGACCTGAGTCGGCCGCCTTCTCCTTCTAGAGGTTACATGCTGCCAGTTCTCTTCCTTGTCCTGAACTGCTCTGACTGGCTCTTCACCCTGCTGTGCCTGCAGGATTAAACGCTGCCTTCTATCGAGGAAGTCGTCACCCTCTCTGATGGAACCTAGGGTCGATACTTGGGCCTCAAGTCCTCACATTTTTTTCCCCAATGGATCTGGAAATGGTGGAGGGGCGGCCAGGCCTAATCCCTGCCCTCCCGCCCCCACTCCCAGTTCCACAGCGACTCCCCCAGAGCAGGGCGCGTCTTTGCAGCCGTGTGGGTGCTGCTCCCTGAGCCACTGACTGACGGGGCCGCCTGAGGCTGCCCGACGGCACAGAGCCGGGAGCCACGGGCGGCCTGTTCCCAGCCACTGCCCCCGGCAGACCCAGCCCAACGCCCCAGCCCTAAGCTCTGGGCGGGCATGAGATCCCTCGCCCCCAGCAATGGGCCACACCCGCTGCTGCTGCAGCCTGCCACCGCCACGGCCATGAAATGCCCCAGGGAGAGGCACCGCTCAGGGCTGCAAGAGGGGAAGGGGGCGGGGAACGGGGTCAGACATTATGTGGTCAGAACAGTAGAAGAAGAGAGGCAGGGGTCTGGGGACAGACAGGCAGGCAGACAGACAGATAGATAGATAGAGGTGTATGGGGATAGATAAATAGATAGAGAGAGAGAGAGGGTGGGGTGGGGATATATAGATGGGGGTGTACGGGGATAAATCGATGGGGGTGGGGATATAGATAGATAGATAGAGGGGGTGTACAGGGATGGATGGATGGATGGATAGATAGATAGATAGATAGAGGGGTGTGTGTGGGGATATATAGATAGAGGGCGTGTATGGGGGTAGATAGATAGATGGATAGAGAGAGAGGGGTGTGCGTGGAAGGGGATATATAGATAGAGGGAGTGTACGGGGATAGATAGATAGATAGATAGATAGAGGGGGTGTATGGGGACTGATAGATAGATAGAGGGGGTGGGGATAGATAGATGGATAGATAGGTAGAGGGGGTGGGGATACATAAATAGATGGGTAGATAGGTAGAGGGGGTGTACGGGGATGGATAGATAGATAGAGGGGGTGGAGACAGATAGGTAGAGGGGCTATATGGGGATGGATAGATAGGTAGAGGGGCTATACGGGGATGGATAGATAGGAAGGGAGAGGGGCTGTACAAGGACAGATACATCAATCCCAGTGATTTTCAAACTCAGTCAGCCCCCAGCAGCTCCCGCTGTCAAGGGGCTGGTTTGACAATCTGGCCACGAGTGACGGGGGACACACGTGCGTTTCCAGCCAGCCGCTGCCTTTGCTTGGGGGCCCCCGGCTCCACTGAGCCCTACCAGATCTGCACTCGCGCCTCTGCTGTGGGGCTTTGCTGTGGATGCCGGCGGCCAGAGCAAATGGCTGGGCAGCATGTGCCTGAAACCGAAGGCTGCAGCTGGCTCCGTCTGTGGGAGCAGGGAGCCAGGCTGCAGTGCCAGCGTTTACTGGCCCTGCCAGCGAGCCGTTCCCCGGGCTCCTGGCACACCGCGGAAGGACTCCGCTGGCCCAAAGCATCCCTCGGTGCCGAATGCTCTCCAGCAGGCCTGGCGCAGATTGCAGGCACCAGCAAAGCGGGAGAGATCTCGCCTCTTCTAGAGCCACGCGCACAGCCGCCTCGCCACTGCGGGGCTCCCAGGCCACCACGTGCCACCCTGCCGGTCTGCAGGTGGTGCTGGCGATACACTCGGGCCAGCCGGGATCCCGCCAGAGCGCAGCTGATGGTGCTGGCGTGCGGCCGGCCGCTGGAGCTGGAATGACATGTCCCTGATCAGAGAGGGGGTGCCGGCCAGCACACCACTCTATAGCTCCCTCGTCTGACTTCAAAGGGCTAGGGCTGGCACTCCCCCCAGGCCCCTGAAGGCAGGAGCGGGAATGCTGATTTGCCAGCTCAGCTCAGGACGGTGGCTCTAACTGGGATGCCACCTTGTCTGCAACCCAGAACAGCAGTGACCCGATGGAGAATGATCCTTCGCCCTTCTCTTCTTCCTTCCCATGTTCCCCCAGAGGTAGCTGCATTTTATAAACAGGGAAACCAAGGCACCGACAGATGAAGCCACTTCCCTGATGGCCAGGCAGCAACTCAGTGACCAAGGCAGGAGCAGCGGGTGGGTCTCTTTCTTCTCACTCCTGAGCTCTAACCACCGGACTATGCTGCCGGTGCCGGATTTGAACCCGCAGCTTTCCCACTGTCCCTACATGATGCCCACCCCAATGATCCCCTGCACTCAGGCACCCCCACGGCCCCTGCCCTGTGTCTCAGGGTGGCAGCCCCATGGCACGGCTGTCTCGCGCCTCCTGCTTTGCCGGGATAAGAAAGGAAACACCTCTCAGGTGGGAGCGTTACCGCAGCTTTGTGACAAACACAATCTCGGTGGATGATTTCTGGGCCTGATCCTATTAGAGCAGCCAGCTGATTCTCCCACAATAAAGCCTTTGGTCTGAGCAACGTGGGAGCTGCAGGGGATTAGCTTCTAGCGGCACTTCATGTATCTCAGGTTGGTCACAGTTCCCTGTGGGATGAACTGAACTGCGAAGGACCCGACTATGTGGATTCGCCCCCCGGCAGCCTGCAGGGGAGAGACTGACAGCCACGCGGGGTGTCCAGCTGAGTCTCCTCCTCTGTGCCCGGCTGGGAGGGACCCCTGATGGCAGCGGCACCATGGACCGGCTGTTTCCTGGAGTTTCGGAGCAGCCAGCAGGAGGTGCTGTGCTCGGAACGTAACTTGCCCCTGCGCCCCACACTGCTTTGCTCCCTTCCCACTTTGCAGTTTCCTAGAAACCCTGCTCCCAGTTCTAGCCCAGAATCGTGGGCCGGGAGCCCGGAGCAAGGTCTGGGGAGGGAACAGGCAGAGCACTGGTGGCCAAGGGGAGGCAGATATGGGTCCGGAGTGAAGCAGCTTCTCTTTGCCAGGCTGCCAGGGTGAAGGGCTTTGGGGCAGGCAGGCGGATGGAGTCGGAAGGGGTAATTTTTTAGGCTGGATGGATGGACAGACGGCGCAGACGGAGACAGATGGACAGATGTGTATGGGGATGGATGGACAGACGGTGCGGACGGAGACAGATGGACAGATGTGTATGGGGATGGATGGACAGACGGCGCGGACGGAGACAGATGGACAGATGTGTATGGAGATGGAAGGACAGATGGCGAGAATGGGGATGGATGGACAGACGGCACGGAAGGAGACAGATGGACAGACTGACATTAAGAGCTGCCCAAAGCTCATGCCCTGAGTTGTGGCAGCAGTGCTATTAAGGCAACAACTGTTGGTTTTCTCTGTTTGTGCTTCCCATTGTGCCGGCTGCCACTGAGCTGCGGCGCCGTGTTCCCAGGCAGGCGCCTCTGCGGAGCCGGGGGTCCCTGGCGGCTGAGCCCGGCGGTGACTCAGGGCCTTGCTGGCTCAGACGAGCTGGGTTCCTGCCCGTGGGTCTATTTACTTGCAGCGGGGCAGTGGGGCCATGGCAGGAATGGAAACCGCTGGGGCTGCTGCTGCTTCTAAAAAGAGTCTGGACTTTCCCCTCAGGGCCCTTCCCAAAGGAAGGGAGGTGGGGAGGGGTGATGGAAGCTGTTGTCCCTGCTTAGCAGAGCCATGGCGATATGCACACGCACGCCCAGAAACGCGCCTCCCGGGGGCATGCAGAACGCCAGCACACGGCTGCACCTCGAGACAGCCTGTGACCCAACCCCCCGACTGCAATGGGATTGCACACGGGTGTTCGGAGCCGAATCTGGAGCCATGCACACGGTGCCCATGCCGGTTCCCATGCCGGTTCCCGTCAGGGATGTAACAGTGGAGTCGATTAACCGACAAGAAGAGCGTATCAGTGAATGCTACAGACGACGCATTGCCCCGCCCCCTGCCAGTGACATTTTTAAGCAGGCAGGCCAGCAGCCCAGCTCAGTCCCAGCTTGCGCCGGGTCCGGGACCTACCTCTGCTGCGGCTCTGCATTGAAAGTGTGTAAGCAGCCAGGCGGGCAGGCAGCGCCAGGTCCAGGAGCTCCGCCCCCCGACGGGGGCTGTGGCTACCCCGCGCTGCTGCCTCTGTATCAGTGCAGGGCGACAGGCAGCCAGTCTGCAAGGGAAGCTGTTTTTTAAACTAGCTCCCCTCGCGGACCTGCTCTCACCTGGGACCCCACGCTGCTGCCTCTGATACAGAGGGAGCAGTGTGGAGTAGCAGGGGGCTCCTCGGGAGCACACTGGCTGCCGGCCCCACCCCCGGGGATTACAGAATAGTCAATTAACCGATAAGAATTCATGAGGTTACATGACTATTCAATTAACCGATATTTAACATCCCTAATCCCAATCCCGCATCCGTGCGATGGCTGGGTAAATCCCCTGGTTTCCCAGCAGTCCCTCCTGCGCTACACTGCCCTGAGACAGACGAGAGCCCAGTCCCGGGGGAGCAGCAGGGAAATGGGCCATGACGTCTCTTCCTCGGGTGGGGCGCGTCAGCGCCTGCCTGCAGAGTCATTTGCCGTTTCATTGTCTCCAGTCCAAAGGGGAGAGAGCCACAGCCCCCACTGCCCCGGCTGCGGGTTTCTCTGCTGTGTGTGTAATGGACGAGAGCTTGGTAACCGGACCCCAGCTTTGGTTACCGCCGGGACCAGATGAGCCTCGTGGCAAAGCAGCAAATGGGCCCAGATTATTGTACCCGGTTAGATGACGGGCTCGGAGCAAGGGCTCCAGGGGCACACAACACCTGGTGCATCGTTACGCCCCGGATAACAGAGCAAAGGGCACAGCAGCTCCTCTCACGGTTTGCTGGAGGAGAAACGGACCCCAGGTCCTGACCCAACGCCTAGTGCGGCTCAGCGCTGTTAGACAGCCACTGGGAGCTCCTCTCGGCCGGGGCCATGGCACAGAGCTGGGAGACGATTCACCGGGAATCCAATCCCAGTTCTGCCCCTGCCTTGTGTGACCCCGGACAGATCACGCTCGGCCTCGTTAGTCCCCATCTGTACAATGGGCACAACGATACTTCGCCCCCTTTTAGAAGCACGCTGACGCCTGCGGATGAGAGACACAAGGTGAAGCACTGGGATGGAAGGGGCACTGCACATCTACAACGGCCGGGATGGAGTGGGGCTCTGCCCGCCGGGGGCATGTGCCAGGCCCCGGTAATGCCCCATAGGGGCAGCATGGGGGCACTTCCTTGCACTGAGGGTTAGAGCATGGTGGGATGCAAGAGCCACTCCAGTGCCCCCTTCAGGGCGAGAAGGTACTGAAAGGTCAATCCCCCTCTTGTCTCCATGATTTACTGGTTGGGGAATGGGAGGGGCGTTGGGCTTCTCATATACTTCCAGGTCTGATCTCTTACACACGGAGTCACAGCATGACTGTAACCCAAACACACTGACCTCCAAGACGTGCCCCACCAGTAGGCCCTACGGTCTCTTGCGAGCCTGGCACCTCTGCGCAGCTGGGCGATGAATCCCCACGATTCACTCTCCTTTAAACCCTTTTCTGGAGGGGATTTCACTGCCAGCGGCTTCTCCTCTCAGCTCAGTGTGCAGCTCCAGACAGGGACTTCCAGAAGCAGCAATGCGGATGGATCTCCCCTGCAGAGCCCAGGCCCCGTACCCCGTGCCTAGGCCTGAATTTCAGATCAGGCATGTGCGGATCTGAGAGGAGAAGCGCAGGGCAGGTTAATTATTAGCTCATTATGGTGATATTATGGCCTTGCCCATAATTGCATGGTCTCTGGAGATAGATGCTAATTAAGAACCTACTTGAAGCCCTACTTTTTTTTGGTGCATTTAATTTATTTTTAAACTCACATTCCGGGAGTGCTAAAGGATGAGGCATCAAGCCAGGAAACTCCCTGGCATAAGGTTTCTAGCACAGCGCTAGCTTCCTGGATGTTTCAGGCTGGATTTTCAAAGACTCTTCTGCCCATCAGGTACATGAGTGAAGGGAATTCAATCTGGCCACTTCATTAAATGCCTCATTGGGGGTTGAGGTGTTGTGAAAATCTGCCCCTCAGAATATCTATCTCCCTTTCCTCCTTTTCCTCACTAAATAAATTCCTTACGGTATCGCTGCGGGTGTTATTTTGTTATTTTACATAGAATATGCAACAGGACGGCACTAATGCTGCAGAAGAAACTTTAACTTGAGTGCTCAGTGCCTTAACTTTGAGCGAATTTAACATAATTTTTTGGCTTTTAATTTCCTCCTTTTCATAAGAACAAGAGGCTGTTCAATTATTTTCAAGATGCCCCCAGCTGTTAAAATGCTAGAGAAGCCTTTCGGTATTGCTAAATGCATAAAGCCAGCTCTGCATGGCTAACCCACTCAAGCATGAAACCTTAACTGGCAACCTTAACTGACATGTCCTCAAGTCACGTGGCCTTAATGGGCATCTTTTATGTAAAGGACATCCTTATTTCTGACATCCTTAACGGTATATGCAAGGTAAATCAGGCACTGCTATTTCTGCTTACCCCTAACAGCTTTCATGATAACAGCTTTCAAGGACCTAATGGGGTGTTTACAAGGAGGAGGGAGAAAAATTGTTCTCCTTAACCTATGATAGGACAAGAAGCAATGGGCTTAAATTGCAGCAAGGGAGGTTTAGGTTGGACATTAGGAAAAACTTCCTAACTGTCAGGGTGGTTAAACACTAGAATAAATTGCCTAGGGAGGTTGTGGAAGCTCCATCATTGGACATATTTAAGAACAGGTTAGAAAGACACCTGTCAGGAACGATCTTTCTAGATGGTGTTTGGTCCGGCCATGAGGGCAGGGGACAGGACTTGATGACCTCTTGAGGTCCCTTCCAGCCCTAATAGTCTATGATTCTAGAACACAAAAACAAAGGATACTCAATAAGACTGGAGGGCAACATATTTAAAACTGATAACAAGACTTTTTCATATACAATACAGGATTAACCTGTGGAACTCATGGCTACAGGGTTTCATGGAGGCAAGGAGTGTGCTTCCAACCCTCTTAATAACACTTTGTCCTTCTAGAGCATTTTGAGTCCAGCGTCTCTGCAGTGTGAGGACATGTACACAAAGGAGCCAGGCCTTACACAGCAATCAATGACTTCTCACTGGGGAAGCCCCTTTCTTTATTAAGCTCCCTGCTGCAACACAAGCTGGTCTTCTTTGGTAGCAGTGAAAGGCCATGAACCGATTCACCCCTTCACAGCCACCAAGCAGCACTTTACAAATGATTATTTAATGAAATCTTCCAACAGCCTTGACATCTAGTTCAAAAGCATTGAGACCTTTGTACAAACAGGGGACCAGAAGCAGAGCAAGCTTGAGTGACTTGGCTAAGGCCATGCAGTGAGTCGGTGGCAGAGCTAGGAACAGAACCCAGGAGCACTAACATCACACAGACTCCCTCCCGAGGCGGGGAAGAGAATCTAGGAGACCCCGGGCCCGATTCTCCATTCCCAGATGTCTTGTGTGGTCACAGGCACCCGTGCTAAGTGAGGGGAAAGACGCAACCAGATCAGCATAGGCTCATATTCAATCCGTGTGTGTGGAAGTGAACAACCAGCATGCCAGGCGACAGCCACCCACACCACTGGTGTCCCGTTCTCTTAGCCTCCAGTCTCACTAAATTCCCAGCCCAGCTCTCCTTCATCCCGTGAGGAAGCCCCCAGGAGCCGGCTTTGAGAAGGGTCCGCAGCCCCTTTCCTAGCCAACCCCGCTGGGAGTGGAGCAGGAGGGGCGTGTCAGAGGCCGCCAGAGCCACCGCGGCCCACGAGACGGGAGCAGCCGAGTGATGCTGCAGTTAGCCCAGTGGTGCCGCGCGTCATCCAGCGCTCGCTAGTCGGGCTGCAAAGCGAGTCATTTGGCTGCCGCTTGGGAGGCAGCCGAGCAGAAGCACAGCAGCACAACAGCTGCTAAACGGGCTGTCCCTCTCCCGCGGCTGCCCAAGGCCAGGAGGAGCCGTGCGGGAGGAGGAGGAGGGAGAGCTCTGCGCAGCTCCGGCACTTGGGCACGAGGATGTCCCATGTCACCGTACCAGCCTGTGCCCGTCTGCCTCGCTGGCCCTCAGCGCCGGTCCATCGCTGCTCGGCGCCTGGTGCAACAGCGGCTGTGGTCTGGCACTCTGGGAGGGCTCACAAGATGATCAAGCCGCTGTTAAGACAACGGGGCCCCCCAGGAAGGAGGTGTTATGGGGGGGGCAAAGGAAGGCGGCTCCTGTAGCTACAGCCCGTGACTGAGAATCTGACTTCGGTGATCCACTCCAGCTCTGGTGCTGACCCACAGTGTGGATGTGGGTGAGCCACTTTCCCCTTTCTCGTCCTCAGTTTCCCCATCTGTAAAGTGGGGGTCGCACGATCTACCCACCACAGACAGCCAAAGTGAGCCTTGTGACTATCCTGTTATCTACTGAAAGTAGAACCCTCTGCCAAGCCCCTGCATGTATCTACTGACAGAACAAAGAAAGCAAGAAAGAACAAAAATAAGGTCTCCCTGGGAGGGCACAGGGCACGTGTCTCCTCTATGCCAGCCCGCCAGAACACAAAATAGCTGCCTGTCTTGGTACGTAGCAGAGGGCTCAGAGATTTAAAGAGGTTGGAGAGAAGAACAATGGACGGACAATTATGTAATTAACCCATCACCACACCCCTCCCTACCCCCCAGAACCACCTCAGCCTTATGGGCTCCCACTGTACCACTTCAGAGACAGCCAGTGACACGGGAACCCCTCCCAGTGGCCTCCCTGCCCCCCCGCTGAGGCCAGGAACGAAATCAAGCAGCAGTGAACACTGTGCTTCCATTGCAGTGTCTGGCGCCAAGCGCAGGACAAACAATGACTCGCTGGTGTGGACTTGGCTAGTGCTTTTTCTGTAGCCTGTTGTAACCCTAGGTAAGAACTTATGAATTGCTGGGTCCCCCGGGAGACCGCTGTGGACTCCCACGGGTGCACATACGCCGGGCGGAGAACCACGGCTTTTTAGGGCCAACGGGGTTTTTTAAAGTTCTTAAGGATCAGGCTTCTTGATTGCTGTCCTTCCAGGCAGCTGGCCTACGGAGCTGGAAACTGTATCTGGGTCTTTCACATGGTTCACTAGCCACAGAACTGCCGCTGGGCTGTCCCTCTAACAAGGTGCAGCACCCACGACCGTGTGCGTCTGTTGCATGCATGCACCGACTGTCACATAGGCCTGCCTTGCAGCTCTCTCTCTGTTGGGATTCCTCGCCTCCTGCGCCCCAGAATAACCCCCCCACTTTCTCCCACGCAGGAGACGAGCAGAGCTTTCCATTTCCATCTGTCGTGTTTAACGAATGAGTCCAGGCACAACTGGGCGTGTGAATATCACCTCGCCGAGGACAGGCTGGGCTCCTTAGATCTGCACACTCTAACCGCAGGTCACCTGGGCCTTTGCCCTTGCCTCCTGGCTGCTGGGCTGTGCAGGAGAGGCCCTGTTCTCCAGCAGTTCTACTCCCAGCTGGTTCACAGTCCCACTTGGGGCCAAGTTCTTAAACTCTCTGCCTCATCCCAATACATCCCTGCCTCTTCCCCCACTTCGAAACTCGTCAGCTGCACGGAAAGGAGGCTAGAGAGTCACATAGTCCCTATATAGTTAAGTCGGAAGCTAATTTCCCACAAGAAAGGCCAAATTTGAGCCTTGCCCAATCAGCCTGGAATTTCACAGGGTTGCTCTCCAGAATCCGGTTAGCGTTGGGGCACATCACACGAGATGTTCAGGAGCTACGCGGAGGGAGGCTCTGGGCGGGGGCAACGGTGCTGTTCTCAGTTTTCCATTTGGCGCAATGTTACTATTTATTTTTTGGCTCTGTGTGTTTCCTAAGCCCTGGGGCTACGCGCCCCTGAGGGAAAAGGGGGGGTGTCTGATTGACTTTGCTTTAGCAGTTGGGAGGGACGATTCCACCCACAGTACGGCCCCTATAAAAGCATCAGGCAGGGCCCCTAACAGCGGCCTGTGGCGTGTCCAGAACCAGGGAGGAATTAGCAGCTGTGCTTCCAAATGCCACAGAGGGTCTGCCATGGAGTTGGGATCCCTGCGGCCTCCTCGGCCCTTCCAGAGGCGCTCAGGAACTCCAAAGCGCCCCAGAAGGCGAGACGAGCACTCAGCCGGAGGACGTAGGGTTGCCAGGTGACTGGTATTGAACCGGACAGTTTGGTATTTTCGCTTCCTGTCCGGAAAAAAATTCAGAAAATACTGGACACCTAAAATGTCCGGTACTTTCTGATTTTTTCTCGGCCAGGAGGCGAAAATTCCGGGCTGTCCGGCTCAATATGGAGGCAGCCTGGCAACCCTAGTGCTTACCGGGTTCCACAGGGGAGCTGTTCTGCCCGGTGCAGGGAGGCAAGATGGCGGCAGTCTGTTAGGGCCAAAAAGCCTCACACGCGGTTTTTAAAGGGGCCACTGTTTTTGGTTTTTTGTTTTTTTTGGCTTAACAACTCTCAGGGTCCTTTTTTTTTTTTTGCTCAACAAACTTTTTCCTGGCGTGGTTTTTTTTTCCAGTATTTTTTCTGAAACCATCTGGCAACCCTAGGGGGGCGCTGAGTCCTCTCGGTAGCAGAGCTCCTCAGGCACCACACACAGCCCAGATCGGAAGGCATCGTGGCACTCTCCAGGATGTCCCTGCAAGTTTTATGACTGGAGTCAGGGAGAGAGTCAGTCAGCCTTCACGCCAGGCTGGGACACGCACTCCCGCCTGCGAACATGGGATAATATTCCAGACACACAACAGCACAACACGGGCATCTTCATGGCTTTCAAAACATAGAATCCTAGAATCCTGGAACACTAGAACTGGAAGGGACCTCGAGAGGCCAGCAAGTCCAGTCCCCTGCCCTCATGACAGGACCCAGTACTGTCTAGATCATCCCTGATACATGTCTATCTAACCTGCTCTTAAATATCTCCAGAGATGGAGATTCCACAACCTCCCTGGGCAATTTATTCCAGTGTTTAACCACCCTGACAGGTAGGAAGTTTTTCCTAATGTCCAACCTAAACCTCCCTTGCTGCAGTTTAAGCCCATTGCTTCTTGTCCTGTCCTCAGAGGCTCAAGAGAACAATTTTTCTCCCTCCTCCTATATCACAGAATCCTAGGGCTGGCAGAGACCTCAGGAGGCAGAGTCCAGCCCCCGCCCAAAGCAGGACCAATCCCAGCTCAATCATCCCAGACAGGGCTGGGTCAAGTCAGGACTTAAAACCCTCTAGGGATGGAGACTCCACCCCCTCCCTAGGGAACCCAGCCCAGTGCTTCACTACCCTCCTAGGCACATAGTTTGTCCTAATCTCCAACCTGGATCCCCCTGTAGTGAGGCAGCTTTGTCTCCCTTGGACCCAGAAGGGGAGGGACTCCCTAGGACCCCTTGGTGGGCAGGGCCAGTCACCCAGCCCCACCCACAGGAAGTAAGAAGGCGGGGCCAGAAGTATAAGAACAGGAGCCCAGAGCTCAGCTGGGCCTCAGCCGCAGAGCAGGCCAGACACAAGCTGCAGTAGCGCCCTGGGACTCCCCCATCAATGAGCCTTTAGTCTCGATTTAAAATTACCACTAAATCAACATGACACGTTTCCTTTGTCGTGCTCCTCGGCCCTCCTTTCCCTACCTCTTGTCTGTGTCAGAGAGCTCCCCTTGCAGCACTAGTGAAGGGGTTCGTTCCTTCATTCATTCACTCGATTAACAAATGACAAACGGCACAAAGTATATTCCTCTCGGGTCCGCCACAGCAAGAACGAGCCTCTCAACACACACACCCGTCTGCGGCCAACATCTCCCTGCCCCCCCAGTAAACAACGAAACCCTGAACAAACAAATCGAAGAACCAGCTAACCACGAAGAAGAAACCGCTGAGGGCCGCAGTTTTCACCCTGTAAAGGGAGCAAAGCCTCTCGACAAAGCCCCCACGTAACGTGGCTATCGCTGTTACACGGAGCGCTCTCAGCCAGGAGGGGGATGGGTATCAGTATCTAGCCCTAAAATAGACCGATAGCGGGCTATCCGGTAGGGTTGCCAGGTGTCCGGTATTTTCGCCTCCTGTCCGGTAAAAAAATTCAGAAAATACCGGACACCTAAGATGTCCGGTATTTTCTGATTTTTTTCCCTGGCCAGGAGGTGAAAATGCCGGGCACTTGGCAACTCTACAACACACTCAGTGCCTGGCCTCCCCCCCCCCCACCCCCGAACTCCCTCCGGTCCCCGACCCCATGCTTACCTGGTTCCGAAAGGCTGCCGGCACAAAATGGCTGCTGGAAAAAAGATCAAGGGGAAGCAAAGACTCCCCTGGGTCTTAGTGCTCAACCGCTCCCCTGTTCTTATCCCTGCACTCATTCTTAAAGGGTACATGCTGTTTTAATGCTGTTTTATTTTAATATATATATATTTTGCTTAATAAGTCTTGGTGTCCTTTTTAATTTTTTTTGCTCAACAACTTTGGTCTCCCCCCCTTTTTTTTTTCTTCAACAGAATTTTTTCCCGGTGTTTTTTTTGGGGGGGAGGAGGGGCCGGGTGTTTGGTATTTTTGTTTCAACCATCTGGCAACCCTAATATCCGGGGGGATTTCTAAGCTATTGGTCAGAGCAGGCTTCCCCACTTGGCTCTGGGAGTAGGGGCTCGAATTACAGGCTGCTTCTTCAGCCGACCCCCATTTGTTGTTTCCTGTCCTTTACCAGCCGCTGCTTTAATGATCATAAATATTGCACAACACTAGCGGAGAAGCCTTGGCTATGAAGGCCCAGGGCGACGGTGGCCCTGACATGTTTGATGTCTCTGGGTCTCCCACGTTGGCCCGTGGAGATGAACTCGGGAGCACAGCACTGGTCAGGCCGGCCGGCGCGTGCGGCTGGAACGCCGAGGCAGTGGGAGCAGAGCCGAGCACCGTGGACATGAGGAGAAGCGCGGCTGCATGGCCAGCAGCAGTGGCACAGAAGCAGCGGGGCAGCAGGGCACAGGCAGATGAACTCACAGGGACAGGTCCACAGGCAAATGCGTTGATGCCTCTCGTGTCCCTACTGCACTCCGTACCGGAGCAGGTTTTCGTGTTAATCGCCCCATCCAGGAAGGGATCGTTTATCAGCTGTAATGGCCCTTGTCCAAATGGCACCACTAAACCGTGTCCTCTCCTGCCAAACATGGAGAAAGCCAGGATTCGGAGGCCAGCTTATTCGCAGACTCCTGTCCGACAGACGTTTCCTTCCCTCCCTCCCGCTTTCCTCTGTCCTGTGCCCCTGGCTCGGTCCGCAGTGTCGGATGCTTCCCCATAGCTCCCTTTTGAGTGCAGCTTGATGGCCCATACAAAGATCTGCTTCATCAGGCCTGACCATTAGCATAAATATTGGTCAGCTGATGCTTGCATCAGCCATGCGGGAGACCTGTATGTTTTGCTGGGGTATTTCACTAAGAACATAAGAACGGCCACTCTGGGTCAGACCAAAGGTCCATCTAGCCCAGTGTCCGGTCTGCCGACAGCGGCCAATGCCAGGGGCCCCAGAGGGAGGGAACAGAACCGGGAATCATCTTGTGATCCCTCCCCTGTTGCCCATTCTCAGCTTCTGACCAAAAAAGGTTAGGGACGCCCTCCCTGCCCATCCTGGCTAATATCCATTGATGGACCTAACCTCCATAAATGTATCTAGCTCTTTTTTGAACCCTGTTAAAGTCTTGGTCTTCACAACATCCTCTGGCAAGGAGTTCCACAGGTTGACTGTGTGCTGCATAAAGAAATACTTCCTTTTGTTTTAAGCCTGCTACCTACTAATTTCATTTGGTGACCCCTAGTTCTTGTGTTATGGAAACAAGTAAATACGTTTCCCTTATTTACTTTTTCCACACCAGTCATGATTTTATAGACCTCTATCACATCCCCCCTTAGCCGTCTCTTTTCCAAGCTGAAAAGTCCCAGTCTTATTAATCTCTTTTCATATGGGACCCGTTCCAAACCCCTCATCATTTTTGTTGCCCTTTTCTGAACTCTCTCAATTGCCAGGATCCCTTTTTTGAGATGAGGCGACCACATCTGTACACAGTATTCAAGATATGGGCGTACCACGGACTTACAGAGCGGCAATAAGAGATTTTCCGTCTTATTCTCTATCCATTTTTAAGTGATTCCTAATGTTCAGTTTGCTTTTCTGCCGGCTGCTGCACATGGAGCGGGTGTTTTCAGAGAACTATCCACAATGACTCCAAGACCTCCCTCTTGAGTGGAAACAGCTCCCTGTGATCCCATCATTTTACCCGGGGAGCTGCCACTGCTGTAACCCCAGAGCGTTCCGGGAGCGGGGCAGCAGTCGGATGCACGCAAGGCCGTGATCTGAGGACCAGGGCAGTCAGCCTGCATGAGGGGACACAAGGTCCATCCCGAAGCTGTCCGCTTATCCCTGTGCAGAGCCCCACGCCCATAGGGCACGGCTGTCACGTGGGAGTCGCTGCCGCCTTCCGAGTCACGGCCCTGTTTGCTCACAGGAGGGAAGGAAATTACATGGTGGTGGCAGCAGAGGCCTAGCGCAGGTGCCACGGCCACGCAGGTTGCCTAGCAACCAGCCAGCGTGCCTGCGGTGCTGTTGAACCTGCCAACTCTCCCGTTGCCTTTCCTAGCAGGAGGTGGGACAAGGGCCTCTCCCGGCCCCCAGGAGGGGAAAGTTTGGTCCCTTTTGCAAATGGCCTCTGCTCCCCTCTGGGGGCCCTGGGGATGACTGCAATCCGCTAAGACCGGTCAACCCCCCATCTCCACTAGTGTTGCTTAAAAGCTCTTGGATGACGTGGCCTCTTTCTTTGCCTGGTCGGCACGTGGGAGCGCGTTGATCCAGAATCTGAGTGCTCCAGTCACCACACACTTCCTCAGCTCCACCGCTGACAGCCCCATGGTTGGATTCAGGTGCTTAACTCCCATGGGGCACCTAACTGTCTTTGGGTGCGTCTACACTGCAGGGCTTAACTCAAAATAAGCTACGCAAACTGAGTTACGTCAATTGTGTATCTTATTTCGAAATTGGGAGCGTCTACACAGCACTTATTTCGAAATTGGGAGCGTCTACACAGCACTTATTTCGAAATCGAGCGCTCTTCCTCTGACTTCCCTTACTCCTCAGACAATGAGGGTTACAGGAGTCGGAGTAAGAAGTCCTCCAGCTTGACAGCATTTTGACACTATTTCGAAATAGTGTTGCAGTGTAGACGTACTCTTGGTGAATCCCACCCCCGAATGCCTACCCTTCCACCAGGGGCAGATGACCATTTTGCGGGGCCCAGGGCAGCACAATTTTGCAGGGCCCCCCTTTGCCACGGTGCATGAGCGGTGGCGCCACGGCGCATGCACGGGGCCCGGGGCGGCCACCCCGCTCGCCCTGCCCTATATCTGCCCCTGCCTTCCACTAGAGACTGAGACAGAGCAATCCTAGGAGCAACCAACCATCCAAAAGGTCTAATCCTGAGGCCTCCTGCCTCACGCCAGCTGGACACCACACCAGAGAGAGTCCTACAAGGGCCAAGATACGGACTAGGTCCTGTCGCCTTGAGTAACGACAAAGACACGTCGCTTGTGCCTCAGCTGGCTGAGCGCTGAGTGGAAAATGCGTCCAATCCACAAACAAAGGGGACCTGTTTAGAAATATTGTAACTCCTTCCCTCTGCGCCTTTACTGAGACACCAGGGATGCAAACAGTTCTCACAAGGCCTTGGCATTGGTGGGGCCAGACCTCCGGGGCCATTGGTGTGGTAGCAATGGCCTGTGCTGTCCTGGGGAGGCAGCATGGTCCAATGATTAGAGCCGGTGGGTTAAATACCTGGATTCTGTTCTTGACTCTGCCAGATGCTTGGAGGGGGATCATGGATTGTCCTTTGCCCCTCTGTGTCTCAGCTTCCCCACCTCTAAATGGCAGATAATGACATACTTGGAAAGGGGCTTTGAGACCCTCTGCCGAAAGGTGCTATATATATCGGTGCAAGGCACCTTTCCGATGTGTGCAGGGCTGCTCTAGAGAACCTCCACGGTTCTCCACGTCCACTGGGGGTAGGACAAGAAGGAACGGACTCAGCGTGCAGCAAGGGAGATTTAGGGCAGATAGGAGCAAGAGCTTTCTAACTCACTGGTAGTTAAGCTCTGGAACAGGCTTCCCAGGATGCTGGTGGAATCCCTGTCGATGGAGGCTTTAAAGAACAGGTCGGATAAACCCATGTCCAGGATGGTCCAGATTTACTTGGCCCCACGGGGGGATGGGGTAGATGACCTCACGGTCCCTTCCAGCCCGATGTTTCTATGATTCCCTGGAAGAGGGCGGTCACCTAAGACCTGCCCAGGCCGAGGCTGCAGGACTCGCTCTGCAATATGGACTGGTCAGACAATTGCCTTGGGAAGCAGATGTTTGGTGACTGTATGGGCAGCTGAGAGGGGTAGAACTTTTCTCGTCTGGCTATGCCAGCAACCTCCGCCCGCAGTTAGAACAGCAAGAGGGACGCTGAAAAATCTGGGTGAACTCTCTAGTAAGAGGGCGGGAAGAGACAACAGACTTGGGGGTGATCTCCTGCCTCTGCAAATTAACGGAAGAGGGAAAAGAGAAATGCCTGTGTAACCCACACACCTAGGCTACGTCTACACTGCAGAGTTTTTAAAACTTGCAGAGCGTCCACACGACAAGTGCACTTTTGCGCAAGAAAAAGTACAGTAGATCGTCAGAAGACAGGGCTTTTTGCACAAGAGTTAGTCCTCTTTCTACGAGGAATAAACCTTTTTGCACAAGAGCTCTTGCGCAAAAAGGCAAATGTGGATGGACAACAGGGGTTTCTTGCGCAAGAAACCCCTATCGGAAAAAAGCACAGGTGCTCTGATGGCCATTCTGTGAATGGCCATCAGAGCTTTCTTGCGCAGGAGTGTCCATGGCCGTGTGGATGCTCTCTTGCACAAGAAATTTTTGTGGAAGATCTCTTCCGCAAAAAGTTTTTGTGCAAGAAGCCTTTAGTGTAGACGTAGCCCTAGTGGGGTTAACTGTCCCATGGAGTGGCACTTAGACCACTTACAGAGAGAGCTAAGAACAAGGGAGCTCTACAGCCTAAGCTGAGAGCCAGCTGGCTTTATAGCTCAAGCTGTTGTAGAGGCACCTACACTAAGCTCCAGAGGTTCCAAGTTCAAATCTACCTGCTGGTGGGTACACCTACATACACTGGGTGGGAACAGACCCACTTAGGCAGGGAGGGTGTGCTAAACCAGCAGGTTGTTTCTCAATTCCAAGGTCAGCCTGGCCTAGCTCTTCACAGCTGTTTGGGGTTTCAGTGGGTGTTAGGAACCTGGCCATTCCTGGCAGCGGCACCCTGTGAACCAGACGCCATCCCCTGCGTCTGGCATGGCATTGCCCCCCACACCAGGCCCTGCTGGGGTTACTCTTGAGCCAGGGTCAGGATTTCCACCCCATTCAGAGCTGAGGAGCTAAGTGTGAGGTTTGGCCCATTGACGAAAGGTGGGTCAGTGTCGGCTTGGACCTTCCACACGGCTTAGGGGTGTTTGGCTTGGGGCTCTCGATTCGACACTGACTAAACTCGGAGCTAGTTTGTGAGGGGCAGAGCCCATCAAATGCGGAGCAGCATGAAGCCCTGCTCCTGCGAGCTATCCCCCTCCCATTCACCACTGGCAGGCAGCCAGGGAGAGGCACAGGACCCAGCCTCTGCCCCTTCGGTTAACAATGTGGTGCAAATTCTCTCTGGCTCCAGTTGTTTCTCTCACCGATTCCCAAACTGTCCTCCATTCAGTTACCAGCCTCTTTATTCCCCCTTCAGCCCTCTTGCCCTTTCCCTAGTCTCTGTGCCACTAGCAAGGTGGCTGGCTGGTTGAATCCACAGGCCCAGTGCTCTGGCTTGCCAGAGAGACTCCATGGTCTCTTGACCAGCAGCTCGGAGGGATTTTAGGCAGCTGGAGGGGGTGTTATTGGCGGGTTTAAGAGGCGGATGGAGAATCCCCGCGCGCGGGGGCCAGCTGGGGTGGAACAGCTGTTCTGCCAGGAGGCTTTATCACACGGCGCTATTAGTAGGAAATGTGAATGAATTCCAGGCCAGCAGAGCGAGCCAGTTTCTGGAAAGTGAATGGGATTAGCAAAGGCAGGGAGGGCGGCCATGGAATTAGAGACACGCGTATGTGGAGCCCCCCAGATGGACGGGGATATCTAAGCAGCCCGTGGAGACAGCCTCTCCGTGCAAAGCAATAGAATCCTAGAATCCTAGGGCTGGCAGAGACCTCAGGAGGCATCGAGTCCAGCCCCCTGCCCGAAGCAGGACCAACCCCAACTCAATCAGGCCAGCCAGGGCTTGGTCAAGCTGGGACTCAAAACCCTCTAGGGATGGAGATTCCCCCCGTTGCAAGGGAATCCATCCCAGTGCTTCCCCACCTTCCTGGGGAAATAGTTTGTCCTAAAATACAACCTAGACCCCCCCCCCTCCCTCCACTGCCCTCCCCCCTCCACTGCAACTGGAGACCATTGCTCCTTGTTCTGCCTTCTGCCATCTGTCACCACTGAGAACAGCCTCTCTCCAGCCTCTTTGGAACCCCCCTCCAGGGAGTTGAAGGCTGCTCTCAGATGCCCCCTCACTCTTCTCTTCTGCAGACTGAACAAACCCAAATCCCTCAGCCTCTTCTGGTAGGTCATCTAGGTTGGATCTTAGGACAAACTATTTCCCTAGGAGGGTGGGGAAGCGCTGGGCTGGGTTCCCTCGGGAGGGGGTGGAATCTCCATCCCTGGAGGTGTTTAAGTCCTGGCCTGACACAGCCCTGGCTGGGCCGATTGAGTTGGGCTGGTCCTGCTTTGGGTGGGGAGGCTGGACTCGATGCCTCCTGAGGTCTCTGCCAGCCCTAATCTCCGAAGTGGCCCCCGGACTGTCTGAAACGCTGCTTGCCCCTGAGCTGTAAGTGAATTCTAAGGTTCAGCGGGAAGCCTGGAATCAAGCATATGTGGGACGCTGGCTAATTAGCTCCTGGTTCAAGAGGCACCGCGCAGCACTGCAGCTGGGTGCATGGCCAGTCAGGCAGCCCCCCGTCACTCTGGGAATTGGAGCATGCGAGCTGTCACCTGAAATGAAGCCATCATGATTAGCCAGGCTTTATCTTTCCTCGTCACAGGCTGGGCAAGAAATCAGCCAGGCCCCTGGCTTCCTAGTGCAGCGTTTCATTATGAATGCAGCAGCTGGAAAACCAAGAGGCATTAAAAATAGGCTGCTGCAAGAAGGGAGCTATGAGCTGCAAAGGCCGGCATGCGGCAGGCTCCAACTCGGGAGCTGCTGAGGGGAGCAGAGCTGGGAGGCGTCTCACCGGGGAAAGGGAGCGGGCAGGGCGGGGGACAAAGGCTGGTTAGCCCTCACTGGGCCCTGCGGTTTTTTCTTGCATGGCAGCCAAGAGACCTGGGAGGCTTGACTTCGAAAGGGCGCCAGCTCAAATCACTTTACGCAGTCCCACAAGGAGGCAGGCTGGCTGCTCGTGCCTGCCACGGACACCACCGTAGAGCACGGCAGCTTGTTTCCATCGGCCTTGGCCCACAGGAGGCCGTTTCTACCGTGGCTGGCGGATGCTTTCACCCACGTGAGAGAGTTAGCGTCAGTCCAGTGCCCAACCGCGAGGGTGTATCGTCACCAGGGAGAAAGCACGTTCACCCCTCTTGTGAACTGCCCCAGGTTAATGCCCGGTGAGGCCCGGGCAGGTGGTAGTTTTGATGCATATTAGCAGGTGGAAGTGAACTCAAAGCGCCTCTCACACGCTTACACCGCGATCTGCTAACTCAGGGGAAAGCTACAAACGGCCTTGTCTTCACCAGGACTTTACCCCACGCCGGTTACCGTGCGTTCGCTAGCGCGAGATAAGACCAAATCTTTTTTCCTATGGCAGCCAAGGCCTAAGCAACAATCTGCTACACGTTTGTGATAGTTTGTTTGTCTGTGCGTGAGACTGTGTGTCTATGGGTCTGTCGGTTCAAGAACTCCTAAAGGGTAAGAGCTAGGACACCAAATTCGGTAGCAGGGCTGGCCTTACCATGAGGCAAACTGAGGTGGCTGCCTCACGTGCCAGACCGTGGGGGGAGGGGAGCGCCACTAGGACCCAGAGTGTAGAAAATTGTGTCTGCTGCTGGTGCATATGTGCATATGGGGGCGTCATTTGAGCTCCCCACCTCAGGTGCCAAAATGTTGTGGGCCGGCCCTGTTCGGTAGGCAGCTTCCTCTCATCATAACAATCTGTGGAACTCCTTGCCTGAGGAGGTTGTGAAGGCTAGGACTATAACAGGGTTTAAAAGAGAACTAGATAAATTCATGGAGGTTAAGTCCATTAATGGCTATTAGCCAGGATGGGTAAGGAACGGTGTCCCTAGCCTCTGTTTGTCAGAGGGTGGAGATGGATGGCAGGAGAGAGATCACTTGATCAGTACCTATTCAGTTCACGCCCTCTGGGACACCTGGCATTGGCCACTGTCAGCAGACAGGGTACTGGGCTGGATGGAGCTTTGGTCTGACCCAGTACGGCCGTTCTTATATAAAGCAAGGTCAGGGGTTGGTTGTAGCAGGACAGTGGGACGTGCCTGGAATAGGATTGCTGCCCATAAAACCACACAGAAAAAGAGACAGAATCACTGGGCAGGTGAAATTGGCTGGCTTGGGGCATGCATCCCCCCCCCCCCCGACCCCAGGACTGCCCCAGCTCTCGGCCTCCCACCCCCAGGCACCCTCCGTGTGCTATAGCAACATAAGTGAAGCCCTGTGGAAATTTTGGGGCCTCACCTGGCCCTCCCATGCTAACTGCACAAGCCTCTACCCCCTGCGCCAAAGGACCGAGCTGCAGTGGGCTCATCCCCCACAGTCCCCGAGTGGGACTTGCAACGTGCTCTAAGCCCACGCTTTTCAACTGTTTCTCAGTCGAATGGAGGTGTGGCGCCCTGGGGAAATCGATTGCCTGCACACAGACTGGGATTCTTTCAGGCTGAGGCCAAGTCTACGCCGGCAAGTGACTGCTCAGTAAATCAGCTCCCAGCGCCGTAACCCCCAAGATGGCCTCACTGCTATGGCACGTGGTGTGCACTAGGGATGGGAAAGGTTAACTGGTAAGGGCTGGAGCAGCTCACAGAGGGGGCTGCTCCAGCTCCGTGGGGCCCACTGCGGACAGGGGCTACTCTGAGTGTCCAGGGAATCCCTGTCCACAGCGCGCCTGGGGGGGCGGGGGAAGGAGAGGGAGGGCCGCAGGCTGGTGCTCTAGCACCAGCTAGAGCAAAGCCAGCCCAGGGCACGTCTACACCATGCTGCAAGCACACCTCGACTGCAGCGTCTCCCCAGGGCTGGCAGGTGCCAATTCCGGCTCTGACTGAGACGCAGGAGGACCTAGCTGCCCCAAGAAAGGGTCGCAGAGGGGCTTGTGCGTGGGTGCTCAGCTCCTCTGCCATGCAGGACCCTGTGGTTACAGGGTTATTTTTCATGCCCAGCTGTATCAGAGCGTGCGCGAGTAAGTTACCCCTCCAGCTCCGGCGCAGAACCTCTCTTAGGGTGCATCGAAGTCAGGGGTGGGCAATGATCTTTAAAAAGGGACCACTACAGAAATTTCTGAAGTGGCCCCAGGCCACCCTGGAAGGGGCGTGGTCTCAGGCAGAAGGGGTGGGGCCAGGAGACTTCCTGTGCTTCCCTCCACACCCTGATTGGCCTGGGGTGGGGAAGTCCGAGAAGTCGACCCCTCCATCCCCGGCCCCCTAGAGAGAAACACCCACTGTTTTAAAACAGGTGGCGGTTCCCTCTTGGCGCCCAGCGGGAGGAGACCTCGCGTGCTCCCTTGCCCCCAAGCCAACCACGGCCTGTGGGCGGGGGAGCGCACAAGGTCTCCCGGCCCCCGCAAGAGCGCACGGCGGCTACAGAGACATCCAGCCGCTGCACGCCCCTGGCAGGGTGGGGACAGGACGCGAGAGACTTCGTGCGCGCCCCGCCTCCAGGCCCTGATTGGCCCGGGGGCGAGGGAGCAGCAGGGCAGCCTCCGGCCAGATCCACCGACTTGGTGGGCCGGATCCGGCCTGTGAAGGGCCTTTTGCCCACCTCGATCTAAGTGGTGTTTCAGCCTCCGCACTAGCGTGCGTAACTAACATTCGCTAAAGGCACCTCACTTTCCCAGGTGGACCAGGCCAGTGATGGAGAGCTAGGAACCGAACCCCCGGTGCCAGGCACCCAGTCCTCTTCTCTGGCTCCAAGGCGGTTCCTTCCCCTCGCTGCGCAACCGGCAGGGCACTGAGTAGGCAATATCTCCCAGCCTGGTCAGGGCCGCAGACACTGTCCTCGACGCTGCCGAGCCGGAGAAGAGATTAAATCAGAGCAGAGACAGAGAAAGGGGAACCAGAGAAGGTCAAAGAAGGCCAGAGATTTCCTTGTGTGCTACACTCTGACAAGACTACACTTATCGGGCACTTAGACATCCAAGCGTGGGGATAATCCAACAGGAGGAGATGAAGGGAGCCTGGGAGGTGGACTCCCCCCCCAAATCTAATGGAGAATTATTCCTAATCCCGTCAGAGTCTCTGGCTGGAAAACAATTCCGCTGTTTCTGCCTCTCTCTGCGCATCTCAGTCGTTTCATCTTCAGACCCCACATCCAGGGCCGTGCTTTGGATTTATGGGGCCCCGATGGCAGCCGGGGGTGAGGGGGGGGGTGATATTTCAGAGCTGCGATTTCATAATCTTCAGCCACACACGAATGAAATATTGTAAAGCACATTTTAAACTCAGGTCCCGCCGACTAACAGTAAATTCAGAAACTGACCGTATGGACCAGGGGTTGGCAATTCTTGCTATGAAACGACTTTGTTATCACTCAAACGGCTCGTTCACAGGGCCAGTGGCTGCTGATGGCTCTGGCAGCCTTTTCACTCGTAAATTCACTAGCTCCTCTCTGGAGGAAGCAGGGCCACAGACCAGGGACCGGAAGAGGCAGGTGGGTGGACATTATGACCCAGAGGTGCCCCGGATTTTCAGGTGCCCTACGCAGCGGCATATTCTGAGAATGGGTAAGAAGGGCCCTGCCCACATCTGCCTGTAAAATCAGAATGGGCTTGAGCAGGTGGGATGCTGAAGGGAAAAGCCAGGGCAGAGGCAGAGAGAAGAATAATCAGCGACAGCTGGCGGGGGAGTCATCTTAGCCAGGGCCCATTTTCCCAGCAGCTCTCGGGGGCCGGGACTAGCTCTGCTCGGTGTTTGTACAGTGCCTAGCGCAGTGGAGTCCCGGCTCAGACCTCGGTTCCTCGGTGCTACAACAACACTACTAATTAATGTGGATAAACCTGTGGAGTAACTGACCGGGTCTGCACATCTACAGCCGGCCAGCTCCTATGAGTGCCTGCTATCTGTGCTGACTGTCTCTCGCTGCACTAGGGAGGGACCCCGATGCTAAGGCTGAAGCCCTCAGAGGAATATTAGACCCTTAAGCCACAGAGACAGAATCCCAGATGTTGTGGGGGGCGGGGAGAGTCCTACTGTAGCGGGTCACCCAGGCTAGCTCCCTGCCAGTTCTGGCTTGGTCCCTCCTGGACCTGTTCTAATATATTACCCGTCTTGCTGGGTCCCAAGCAAGGTGGTTCTCTTAGGAGACAGGCCCTGTCTCTGGGACGGACAGTGCTTGGATGTGGAAGTTTTTGCTGGCATGCCGTCTAACCTTTCCTTCCTTCATCGTGACCCTTTGAGATGGGGTGTGCCCCTCACTGTGGGACAGCACCTCCTCTAGCATCTCCCAGGTACTCCGCCCCTTCCCCGGGGGTGCCTGCTGTCCCGGCATCTCCCTCTCTGGTCTGCAGCCCCTCTCTCACTCCCAGAACCACCACCTCCTCCTTGGGACTCGGCCCTCTGGCTAGCTGATCCTGGGCTCCCCACGGCATTCAAAGTGGCAGCGCTGCACAGAGCAGCTGACCCCGGACTCCATGCGGTGCTGCCCCCTTTTAAGTACCCCCCTCTTCTCCCCTCCCTTGCTGCCTCTATCTGACTGAGACAGCAAGTGTGTGTGTGGGGGGGGGAACTAGTCGACTAGTCCTTTACATCCTTACTCCTGACCCCAAAAGCTTAGCATCTTTGTAGCCCCCACCCCCAGCCCTAGCCCCCACCCTGTGCCCTGAACATTTTTCTCATGAGCTTTCTCCCCCCACCCCAGGCAGCTCATAGCAACGCTACTGACACGCCGCACGCCAACGAATTTCACGAACGGTCACAACAGCCGAGCTGCGGGGAGGCTGATAAGCATGAAGGAACCGAAGTGCCGTTTCCCTCGCCTTTGTGTACAGCAGATCTGCCAACATCCACAGCCACAAAAGCAACGCACTGAACATGTGCATAGATTTGCATAAAGACAGGAACAAAGCAGCAGCGGCCTGGGCTGTGAACGTCTGGGGAGAGCTGACTGGACGGCTCCAAATGAGGCAGCAAGTCAGGGAACTTCGATGCATTTTAGTTCCGGGGGGGGATTCTTACTGCAGACACACAGACACACAGACTGGCTTAATACAAAACCCTCCTGCGCTAGACACACCTTTCTTACGCACAGACACCCCCCCCGGCCCCCACACACAGACGCGCACGCACAGATACGCACATACACACAGACAGACAGACACACACCCACACATCCTCCCGTGGCTTAATACAAAACCCTCCTGCCCCAGGCCCGGAGCCCGGCGCCGGAGGAGCTGTGGACGGAGTGGGTGCGACGGCAGCGGCTGACCCGCAGAGCTGTGTGAGGAAATGCAGCCGCCTTGGGCCTAGGGTCCTACGTCCACGACTAACCAACTCCATTTCCCACCCCCGGCTGCGCACACCAAGTGCTGGAGTGAGACAAATCCCTTCTTTTCCCCGGCCTCAAGCAGCCTGGGACGAGCACAAGCCAGTGGTGGAGACTCCGTCCTCAGGGGGTTTTCAGGCCCAGCCCGGCAAAGCCCTGGCTGGGGTGATTTGCTGGGGTTATGAAACGTTTCCCCTAGGGTTGCCAGATGGCTGAAAGAAAAATACCGACCCCCCCCCAAAAAAAACACCGGGAAAAAATTTTGTTGAAGGAAAAAAGGGGGGGGGACCAAAGTTGTTGAGCAAACCCTGAACACGCTTCATTGGGGGCAGGAAGGAGCGGTGCTGGCTGGGAAGGGGGCATGGAAACAGCTAACAGGGGGTGTGGCAACGGGGTTGGCCAGGGGAGATGGGGGCCAACAGGAAGCAGGGCTAGTAGTCGGGGAGGGGTCGGGTGGAACGGGGCTGGCCACAGGATATCGGGGAGGGGAACCGGCCGGAAGGGGGTGGGGCTGGCCAGGAGTAAGGGGGGGCGCAAAGCTGGGGGATCAGGGGCAGCGAGGGTGGCCGGGAGGAAGGGGGAGCGGGAAGCACAGCTGGCGGGGGCAGCAGCGCTGGCCGGGAGGAAGGGGGAGGAAGCACAGCTGGCAGGGGTGTGTGCAGCGGGGAGGCCGGGAGGAAGGGGGAGCGGGAACCAGAGCTGGCGGGGTGCAGCGGTGCTGGCCGGGAGGAAGGGGGAGCGGAAGCAGAGCTGGCGGGGGAGGTGCAGCAGCACTGGCCGGGAGGAAGGGGGAGCGGGAAGCACAGCTGGCAGGGGCGGTGTGTGCAGCGGGGAGGCCGGGAGGAAGGGGGAGCGGGAAGCAGAGCTGGCGGGGGTGCAGCGGCGCTGGCCGGGAGGAAGGGGGAGCGGGAAGCAGAGCTGGCGGGGCGGGAGAGGTGCAGCGGCGCTGGCCGGGAGACAAGGAAGAGGAACGGGCCGGCGGGAAGCAGAGCTGGGGGGGGAGGTGGGTGCAGGGGGGCTGGCCGGGGGAGATCAGGAGAGGAAGTGGGGGAGAACCGGCCGGCCGGGAAGGGAGCGGGACTGACCTGGGCACTCGCTGCCTGTCCCGCGCAGGCTCCCAGAGACGCACTCAACCGACTGAGGGCTCCCGGCAGCAATCGCGGGCCCCGCCTCCCAGCTGGGACTCCCAGCCGCTCCCCCGCCCGCCAGGCTTCCGTCCCGTGCGCAGCCGGAAAAATCAGAAAATACCAGACACTGCACATTGCACATTGCACGTGTCCGGTATTTTCTGATTTTTTTTACCGGGCAGAGCGCGCAAATACCGGACTGTCCGGTACAATACCGGACACCTGGCAACCCGAGTTTCCCCCCAGGCGCCTGCCATCCCATCCCATCCCAGTGCTAGTAGGGAGGGCTGCTCAGAGCGCAGCCTGGCCCGTCTTTACGCTGAGCGCTCTCGCCGCCCTCAACAATTACCTCAGCTCGCACACAGGCAGCCACTCCAGCTCAAAAAGACGCAGCCCCGCCGAGCTGCCCCGGTGGGGGGTTTCTACCTCACAAGGGCATCGCTGATTAACCCTCCCTTTGTGCCCAGAATTCTCCATCACAAATCTCGCCGCAGCGCCCCGCCGGCATGCTGGGAACCCTAGTTCCGCGCTTGCTAGCAAACCGGCCTGTAACACGGGCTATGTGCCTGCCCCGCTAGCCCAGGCATGGCCGGATTCCAGGCAAGGCAGATTTCACCAGCGACTTACACACAGAGAGAGGCGATTCCAGCTGACGGTGTACAAATGTGCTCTCACGTTGGGTGGGGGAGAAGGCCCCTAAGCAAACCCGCAGCCTGCTCACAGGAATTGCTTCTGACACATGAAAAGCTGCTGTGGCAGCAAGTTATTTTGGTAACTCAGCACCAGTTCCCCATGACTCTTGCAGTTTCAAGACTCTTCCGAAGTCCAGGGAGCAGGGATGTGACCGGTTAACTAAGTAAGGGGGTGTGACGTAGTGGGGGTATCTGGCTAGTTCCTATGCTGGCTCTGTGGTAATCCCCAATGGCTGCCATCGGTACCACAGCCCAGAAGGATGAGTCATTATGCAAAGAGGGTCTCTCAACCTGTCTGACCAGCTACCCCCAGGAGAGAGACAAAGGAAGGGGAATGCTGCCCGGGCTGGGGGCAGGGCTGGAAGAGTTAGTTTAGTTTCTGTCTGGGATCATGGAGGAACCAGCCTAAGCCAGGGCTGGGATTTAGGGGCCCAGTCTCCCCATCTCAAGGGGGCTGAGGCATCCTAGACCTGCCCTGTAACCCATTACATCTGTGCTGTGCTGTATCCTGAGAAGGAATAAACTCCTCCATTCTACGGGCTGGTGGAGTCTGTTCGTGCCATTACGGGGTGCAGGAGTCAGGGGACCCCAACGTGTCGTCACACACTGGTGTCAGGAGCGGGATGCACTGCACCGGATGGAGCATCCAGCGGCAAGCAACAAGGCGCAGTAGAAGCAAGAGCCGTGGAACCAGGCGTGCTGGAAACAGAGCGAAGCGGTTCCTGAGAATCGTGGGGCGCAGCAGCACTAGACTGGTGAGTCTGCACCGAGGACCAGCGGGAGATGGCCTATACCCAACTCCTGAAGGCAGAGCTGGTGAAGCTGTGCAGAGAGGGGCTTGCCTGTGCGGAGCGCAACCAAGGCCCAGCTGATTGCCCGGCTGGAAGAGAATGACCAGCCACAGGGCTGGGATCCTGTCCCCGTGGGGAGCAGCCAGACCCCCACTGGGAGCGTGTCAGGCTCGGATCCTCAGCTCCTTTGAGAGGGCCTGTGGACTGCAACGGGTCCCCCAGCTGACTGGCTGCAGGAGCTCATCCCGCACTGAACCAGGAAGCTGCCGGGTGCTCAATCAGCTGGAGGACCTACAGCCAGGGGATTACAACTGAGTCAAGGAGGCCCTGCTGCACAAGTTCGGGCTGACCCCGAGATGTACAGGAAGAAGTTCCGGGAGGTGCAGAAGGAGCCACGGAGACCTATGTGGACCTGGCCTCCCGCCTGGCGCAATACTGCCGCAAGTGGGTGTCTGGAGTCGGAGCCCAGACTGCAGAGGGGCTGCTCAAGCTGTTCATGATGGAGCAGTTCTGAAGCATGCCCACCCAGATTGAGGCTGTGGCTCAAGGACCGAAGACCAGAGACCCCCCAGGAGGCCGGGAGACTGGCAGATGAGTTCACGGAGAGCCGGTCCGGGTGTGAACGGGAGTCCCGGAGAGAAAGGGAATCGCACAGAGACCGGATCTCGGCTGAGCGACGGAGGGAGTCAACTACGAGGCGAGCCCAAGGAACAGGACGGCTGTGCCCCAGAGAACCAGCCAGGGCCTGGACAGAGACAGCCCAAAGCCTAACTTGCCATCGCTGTGGGCAAAAAGGCCACAAGAGGGCTCAGTGCACCAGGTCCCATGACCTGGGACTTTCCAGGGTTAACTGGCTGGGGCTGGAGGAAGGGCAGGCTGCCCCAGAGACAGGGGCTGGCAGGCAAACCTCAGCTCAGAGTGGGGGGAAGGATGCTCAGTGCACCCCCCCTGGGAGGTCTGACCCTCGGGAGGCGGATTTCTCCGTGTACCGGGTGGGGCAGGACGGCCCCTGCGGAGCGAGTGCCTCATACCCTGGAGGTGGATGGTAGGAAGGTGACGGGTTTCTGGGACACGGGGCGGAGGTGACGCTGGCCCGATCTGACATAGTGGCCCCAGACCGGATACTACCCACACTCAGCTGACCCTGAAGGGCATAGACAGGTCCCGTTTAAGGTGCCTGTAGCCAGGGTGCATCTGAAATGGGGGCCAAGGAAGGTCTCAAGGAAGTGGGGTGCACCGCACTTGCCCACCGAGGTGCTGATGGGGAATGACCTGGAGGTGGCCCCATGAATCCCAGCGGGCTCTAGTCACCGCCGAGCCAGAGCCAGCGAGGGGCTGGCAACCTGGATCCAGGAAGGACTCCTGGCAGGGTCCCCAGGGTCCCATCACCGTGGACACGGGGTCCAGCCAAGCGGGACCCCGGACCTAGGCAAAGGTGGGGAACAGGTCCCGATCCCTGCCCCAGCGGCTGCATTCCAGGCTGAGGTGCAGGCAGACCCCTCCTTGCAGAGGCTGAGGGACCAGGCTGGCCTCCGTGCAGTTCAGCCCCTGGGAGAGGAGGCCAGGAGAGATTCCTGTGGAGCGGGGATTCCTGTTCGGGAATGGCTTCCCCAGGAAGGTGAGGGCATGGGGTCCAGCGGCAGCTGGTCGTCCCCCAAAAGTATCACCTCAAGCTGCTGTTTTTGGCCCATAACGTCCCCTTTGCGGGCCACCGGGGATCCGGAGCACCCGGCTGAGGCTGCTCCAACACTTCTACTGGCCGGGAATATTCGCAGCCGTGCAGCGGCACGGCGACTCCTGCCAGAGGGGCGGGAAGGCCCAAGACGGGAGGAAAGCTGCTCAGGGCCCCTACCCTGTATAGAGGAGCCTCTGGGCTTGCTGAGAGAGTTATGGGAGGGGAAGACCTCCCGGGATGGAGCGTCGGGGGTGGAGGCCGCCCTGGCTGTCCAGAGAAGGCTCGCTGGGCTCATGGCCCCGGCCCGAGAGACCCTGGCCAGAGATCAAGGCCAGAGGAAGGATGGGTGCGACCACAGAGGACAGGCCTGTGTCAGTCGCCCTGGAGCGATGCAGCGAGTGGACAGAGGGAAGCCAGTTCATGTGGGGCCTCGCCGCGGCCGGCCCGAGTCAAGGGGAGCACCCATGTCCCCAGGGCGGGTTCCCACGCAGAGGACCCGAACTTCCCTAGGTCACGAGCGGAGTGACCCTGCTCAGTTCGCTCTCGGAGGGGGAGAACTGTGACGTGAGTGGGGTATCTGGCTAGTTCCTATGCTGGCTCTGTGGTAATCCCCAATGGCTGCCATCGGTACCACAGCCCAGAAGGATGAGTCATTATGCAAAGAGGGTCTCTCAACCTGTCTGACCAGCTACCCCCAGGAGAGAGACAAAGGAAGGGGGAATGCTGCCGGGCTGGGGGCAGGGCTGGAAGAGTTAGTTTAGTTTCTGTCTGGGATCATGGAGGACCAGCCTAAGCCAGGGGCTGGGATTTAGGGGCCCAGTCTCCCCCATCTCAAGGGGGGCTGAGGCATCCTAGACCTGCCCTGTAACCCATTACATCTGTGCTGTGCTGTATCCTGGAGAAGGAATAAACTCCCTCCATTCTACGGGCTGGTGGAGTCTGTTCGTGCCATTACGGGGGGTGCAGGAGTCAGGGGACCCCAACGTGTTGTCACAGGGGGCACCACAGGCAGGGGGCTGCTCCAGCCCGCAGGAGCCTGCCGCGGACAGGGGGCATTTCAGCCTGGCCGGAGCTGCTCCTACCATGGCAGGGGCTGTTCTATGTCACCACTTCAGGGCCTCCTGCGAGGGGAGAGAAGGGAAGGACCCGAGTGCTCTGTGCTCCGGCCAGACTCTGAGGGGAGCAGCAGCTTGTGAGGGCGGTTCCAGCTGACGAAGAGCAGCCACGAGGCTGCTCTGCCTGACAAGAGGAAGGGGACAGATTCCCGGATCGTTCCAGATGGTCAGATGCCAGAGGAGGAGCCAGGCCGGTTTTGCTCCCTCTTACGTCTCTGCCTGCACCGACAACGCTCTAGGTTTCGCACCCGGCCCCCCCAATAAACACCTGTGTGAGGCGAGACTCCCCGGAAGGAAAGTGTGTTCCTCTGAGGTGGGGAGGAGAGGGTCACCCATAAAACGTGATCCCGGCACGGCGATGGCTCTTGTCGGGACATAAGAGTGCCACCAACTGGTACAGAACGCCACAGGCGCAGACTAAGAGCCTTCCTCACACTGGTTCTGCTGTGCTCTGGCCCAGGGGGTTTTCACACGATGGGCCACGCCCCAGCACTGGGCCGGGAGTGTTGGGCCCCAGGGCTCGTGGCTGCAGGGGGGATCAGGTGAGCTTGGTATTTAAGCTTAATACCAATGTGGACACAAGAACAAATGGATATAAGCTGGCTAGTAGGAAGTTTAGACTTGAGATTAGACGAAGGTTTCTAACCATTAGAGGAGTGAGGTTCTGGAACGGCCTTCCAAGGGAAGTAGTGGGGGCAAAAGATCTATCTGGCTTCAAGATTAAACTAGATGGGTTTATGAAGGGGATGGTTTGATGAGATAACATGATCTTGGTAACTAATTGACCATTCATTATCAGTGGTAAATAGGTCAATGGAGGGATGATAGGAGTTACTATAGAGAACTTTCTGGGTGTCTGGCTGGTGAGTCTTGCCCACATGCTCAGGGTTTAGCTGATCGCCATATTTGGGGTCAGGAAGGAATTTTCCTCCAGGGTAGATTGGCAGAGGCCCTGGAGGTTTTTCGCCTTCCTCTGTAGCATGGGCTCAGATCACAGCTGGAGGATTCTCTGCATCTTGGGGTCTTCGAACTATTTGAAGGGTTCAATATCTGAGATATAGGTGAGAGGATTATTCTAGGAGAGGGTGGGTGAGATTCTGTGGCCTGCATTGTGCAGGGGGTCAGACTAGATGATCATAATGGTCCCTTCTGACCTTAAAGTCTATGAGTCTATGAGTCTATGAGCAGTGGGGGGGCTAAGGCAGCTCCTTCCCTGTCTTGTACCTCAGACTGTGCTGCACCCCAGAAGTGGCTGCTGCAGGCCCAGCTCCTAGGTGGGGGGGATGGAGAGCATACAGGGCTCTGTGCACTGCCCCCGCCCCGAGCACTAGCCCCGCACTCCCACTGGCTGGGAATCTGATGCCGGTTGCTTCTGGGGGCAGCCTGGTCTGTGGTGCCAGGAGAGGCAGGAAGCCTCCTTAGTCCCCCGTGACACTGCTGCCCTGGAGCCATTCGAGGTAAGCGCCTCCCGGCCCCCCACACCCTTCCCAAAGTTGGAGCCCCCTCCTACAGCCCAAATCTCCCTCCTCAGCCCCACCCCGCAGCCCACACTCCAGTCACATCATGTCAGGTTGCGGCATCAACAATTTTCTTCAACAGGGTCCTAAGTCAAAAAGTTTGCAAAGCGCCGGCCTCGCCCCTCTCCTTTGGGAGGGTGACTTTGCCCGGACACGGCTCTACATTTACGGGAAGGATCCCCCCAATCTGAAGCACTGGCTTTGGCTTCCTGCGGCCCCTAGAACAGCCCAGGCAACATCCTGAGCCCACAGAATCCAGCAGCAGAACGCCCACGGACCTCAGCGGCGCCAGGATTCCGCACTCGCTGCCCAGTACAGCTGAGGACCTGGCCGTCTGCACGCTGCAGAGCTGCCGGCTCTCCCGACCGGCTGGCGAGTCGTGCGTGATCGGGTGTTTTTCCCACCCACCCCAGCCCTGGCGTCACGGCCCAGTGAGAACCGCAGCTTTCATCGAAAAGAAAAGGTTCCAGGCTCCCAGGATGGCAGAGAAAAGCTTAGAAACGTGAGCGTCTAAGAGCTCAGAACCCGGACGGGCCCATCTTGAAGAAAAGCTCAGGGGTTTTCACCTCCACCTCACCATTTTGGGGGCCTGACGTATGCAAGTCTGGGCCCTTGGGGCTGGCGGCCCTGCAGAACCAGCTGGGGATGGTAACTGATCTGCTTTCCTCCCAGAGAGACGCTGCCTGCCTCTGAATCTCTGGCTGCAGAAGACGCTCGCCCGGGAGAAGACATTTAGCTACTACCACAGATTACAACCTTGCGAAAAGGTCACTGCGTGTAATAGAGACTGAAGCCCAGAGCTCAGTCGCTGGCACCCAGGACAAGTCAGGATTCTGTCCAGATTCTTGTATTTACCAGGTGCATGATTCCTAGAGGCAGTGCTCCCGGGGAGGGCAGAGGCCAGTTCGTGCGGTGTGTGGCAGGGGGAGCTTGGGTTGCACTGCCCCCCCTGCAGCAGGGTGTGTGGCTAGACAGGCACCAGACCTGTGCATTTAGCACCAATACAGTCAGAGCTGCAGCCTCATTTTCAACAGTTCCCCATTACAGGCCCCCTGCCTCGGTTTCCCCTTTTTTCAACCTTCACGGTCTTTCTTGCGGCCAATGCCATCTCTGCCTGGGGCTGGTTTAATAAAGGAGACGGTTCCACAGAAAATCCTCAGGCTTTCCTAATTAAGTCCATCCCTGCAACCCAAAAATCCGACCCCGTGCGGGTGTTTTCCGACACATCCAGACCTCTTCTGCCTTCCCATTCTGCCCTTCAGAAAGCCCCCGAGCCCTCTGACTCCTTGGCCCATACCCTCCCCCCACCTCCTGTAGCTCTGCCAGAGCCTCTGCTGCCGCTTCCTCCTTTATAAGGCCCAGGTGCCTTCCCTTAAGCCCAGCTGGGCAGCAGGTCCTCAGTCACAGGTGCATTGGCCCCGCCCCGCTCCCCCCCTTAAAGGGGCCAGTCACTCAGCGACAGTAAAATTTCATTTTGAAGACGACACCATGCTCCCTAAGCCCCTGTTGGCAAGGGCATTATTCTCAGCCTCCTGCCTCCTGCGGCAGCTGAGCTTCACCCCAGAGGGGGCTGCCACCCGCAGGTAAAGCCATTCCGAAAGACTGGGCCCAGTCAGGTAGCAACGTGCGTTGGGACCCACCTGGCTGAAACAATCCTTCAGCCCTCTGGAATGACTCTCCTCCGGGAAGTGGTGGGGGCTTTTGCTAGAGGACACTCCCCGATTGTCTGGGATTTTAAAACTAGGCTGGGCAGGAGCTCAAAGAATCCCTGGATTGGGACTGAAATTCTTGTCTCTTGCATGGCAGGGCAGAGGGGCAGGCTCAGGAAGGGGTCTGGACTCAACAGCTGGGCGTTGCTTGACATGCAATCACGGTTTCAGTCCTTCCAAATCTCACGCACACAGGAAATAATCAGCCCCTGCCTTTAACGCTGCTCCACAGTGTGAGAATGCAGCAAGAGTTTGACCCCATGCAATGTAGGGCTCTGAGCTTAGAACACGTGGAAGGAAACGCTTCTTCCCACAGAGCACAGACGGGCTGTGGCACGCAGTGCCCAGAGAGCCGAACGCAGGGGCTGCATCCCCCCAGGACTGGTGACTTTTGTGTGTGACATTATTGCCCTGCTAGGATCAGCCCTCAAGCTTCAGGGCTGCAGGGTCAGGAAGGAATGTTCCCTCCTCGTGCAGCCTTGCGCAGTTTGCTAGGGGCCTCGCGGGTCGCTTCAAAGCATTAGCCACTGCGAGAGGCAGGACACTAGATTTAAACAAACCACTGGTTTGAGAAGTCCTCTGTTCCTTCAAGACAGACTCTGCATGCACCTGCCCTGGTATCGGTACCTCACAGGCACACAGCCGGGCTGGGCCCAAGCGGCCATGGGATGCCCCTGAAATGCCTTCGGGGCAACTTGGGCCTATTCCGCTTTAAAACTTTTAAATACTAAGAAGTATAATCCAGCCGCCGCCACGCCGGCTGCCAGCCCCAGACGCAGCAATACATGAGTCAGCAGTAAACTGAGTCGTGGAGTTGAATGGACTTGTCTGAGGTCCTAGAAGGAGCCAGTGGCAAGACTGATTAGGAACCAATTCTGTGTCAGCTAGAGACCAAACCCTTCGCATCGACCTCTGCCATCCACAGGCCAGGCCAGGCTGCATCCAACCAACTCCCGGACTCCACCGCTTTGCAATCGACAAGCAGCTTAGGAGATACGGGAATGTCACATGACACACGTGCGGTGTCGAGGCCGAGCGCCGCAATCCAACAAGCTCCCGAGGAGAACCAAGGTCACCTCGCTCCCATCGCGCCGAGTGTCAACGACACGCAGCCCAGAGGTCTGGTGAACCGGCCACTCACTCACCGTTCTGCAGCTCCGCGTCCGTACCAACATCTGGGGCCTGGGGCATGTGGGGCTGGGAAGTTTTACATGGACAGCGGTTCTGCGCAGCAGGCTGGCGAGTCTCTGGAGAAAGCAAGAGACAAAAACAGTAATAATAAAAAATCCATGTGCGACAACCACCTCCAAATGTGGTTCTGAACAGACCAGGGTCCAGCGGGGGGCCACCAAAATGCTGAGGGGGCTGGAGCCTACAAGGAGAGGCTGAGGGATTTGGGTTTGTTCAGTCTGCAGAAGAGAAGAGTGAGGGGGGATTTGAGAGCAGCCTGCAACCCCTGAAGGGGGGTTCCAAAGAGGCTGGCGAGAGGCTGTTCTCAGTGGGGGCAGATGGCAGAACAAGGAGCAATGGGCCTCAAGTTGCAGTGCCCCAATAGGTCTAGGTTGGATATTAGGATAAACTTTCCCTAGGCGGGTGGGGAAGCGATGGGATGGGTTCGGGAATCTCCATCCCTAGAGGTGTCTTAAGTCCCGGCTTGACACAGCCCCGGGCTGATTGCGTTGGGCTGGTCCTGCCTTGGGCAGGGGCTGGACTCGGTGACTCCCAAGGTCTCTGCCAGCCCTGGGGTTTTCTGATTCCAGGATTATCATCAGGCGCCAGGGTCACTGCATGCGGCAGCAGCAAGGCAATTCCCCCTTGAAGTGCCATAGGGTGGTGTGAATCAGCCGTACGCAGCGACACCGACTGGGAATTAAGGGTAGGAAGGGATGAGGCACGTCCACTGAGGCCACGGGGGAGCAGGATGCACTTGCCCACATGGGGGGTTTGCCTGGGTCCTGGGGCAACCCCACAGCCAGGACCTCACGTTCTCTATTGTATCCAAAGGAGGCTCTGCTTTCCAGCCAGGCTGGCCTGAACGGCCCCCAGGAGAGGAGCGGTTCAGAGCTCCCCACCCCATCTGTTAAACTTTTGAATATCAGCCCTCGCAGTCCAAGCCCGGCACCCAGACGGTCCCCTGGTCCATGCCCCCAGCTCTGCTACCCAGCACCAAGCCCGCTCAGCCCAGACTCGGAGGGGAAAGCCCTTCCCACCCAATCAACCCCCCCATTTCCTGAAGCCCGTTTTCCGCAACTTCCAGCCAGGGTCTGATCCAGCGGGCATCCGCAGAGCCCGCACTATCGGCCTGGCTCCCAGCTCGGTTCATGCTGCCTCCCAGGCTGCTGGCTGAGAAGCCTCTTCATGCAGCATGCAGGCAAACACGGGTGTGGCGTTCCTAGCCTCTCTGTCCAGTCCCGGGATTCACCCCAGACTCAGCTGGGCCTAAAAAGGGTCTTATTGCAACGCCTCCCTTCTTTGGCCGTATTAGAAATAGCCCCGAACCCATGGCCTGGCGCAGGCTGCATCTCTCCAGCGCTCTGAGCTTCCGCCCGGCCCTGTTACTCAGACTGTGAGTGCAAGAGAGTGCCCTGGAAGTCACATAACCCTCCCACCGACCCCTCTGCTCAGATCAGCAGCAGGTGCCCAGAGGAGCATCAAGAGACGGAAATGTACAAAGGAGTTCCCAAGGTCTCCCGTGGGGCTGAGAACCCCGGACAGCAGCTGGATCAGCCCGAGTCTCTTCTTCCGCAGACCGAGCCTCCCCGGGGATTCGGAGCTGAGCGAGAGAGAAGCTGAAACCGGCATCGGAAGATACGCTCCGTAGCCGGCTGCATGTTGCCTTTGTCTACAAGTGAACGTGCGGCTGGGGAAGGTGCCAGACGGGAGGCCTGGCTCAGCCTGAGGACACTGACGGGTCACATTGGCGGTAACTTTGGGGGTTTTTCACTTTCCTTTTAGGCCCGTGGTGTCCGCCACGCTAGCCACTAGCCACAGGTGGCTATTGGGCCAGTTGGGCGTGGCTAGTTGGCTCACAAAATGGGGTACATTTTCAGAATAACGGGGCTAGTTCGCTACAGCAATAGCCACTAGAGTCTGCTTGGACACCCCCTGGTTCTAAGGTCCAGTCAGTCCCTACTCCCAAACTCTGCCAGCTGCAAGGAGGGCTCGTACCAGCCCAAAGATCCACTGGGTTGCCCTCTCGTGCTCCTGACCCGCCCTTTGCGGAGCTGGGAAGGTCCTCGCAGGCCACTGTGCCAGTTCTGAAGAGCCTAACGGCAGCAGAACATCAGAATGGCCAGGCCGGGGCAGACCAAAGCCCCCTCCAGCCCAGTGTCCTGTCTGCCCACAGTGGCCAGTGCCCAGAGGGAATGAACAGAACCGGGACCCATCCCGTCGCCCATTCCCAGAGAGGCTCGGGGCACCGTCCCTGCCCATCCCGCCGGCTGCAAGATCCGGTCCGTTTGATCAGAATAACGAGCCCTGACTTGTGCAGTGATCTGAGGTTCCTGTGTAGCTGGGGAGACCTGCCAGGCAATCGGATCTCTCCGTCAGCCCCGGGGAGTCTAACGCAGCCTGTTCCCCCCGCACGTCTCCGCAGCCCACCTGAAAACTGTCTCTCACGTCTCACTCAACCGCTTTCTCCTGGAACAATGAGCCGGAGGTGGCAAGCCATCCCCACCCCGTAATCAGCGCTGCAGCAGGCTGCATTGTACTCCCCGACTCGTGACTTCTGCCTTCTCCCCGCTGTGGGCTGCGCTTCCCAACGCAGCCTGGGGCGGCCCGCGCCCCGGTTTCCCATTGGCTGGCGTTTGTACCACTGCAGCCTCTGGTGACTGGGGAGAGGGGAGGAGAACAGCAGGGGAGGGGAGGAACGGAGGCAAGAGGAGGGAAAAAAATCCATTTTTTTGGTTTGTCAAAAGGACGGGAGCTGCAGTGTTTCGGCTCCCGGCCCCCCCGGCCCCCACCCCTGTTCTTCTCCGAGAGCTGCAGAAAGGGAGTTAATGGTCAGTACTCGTTGAGTGCCGATGTGCTCGGCGCTGTACAAAGTATCGCCATCGGCAATCCCTGTCTGAGCTCTGACACCAGGGACTCCCGAGCGGCCTCAGGGGAAGCGTTCTGCTCTGCGGCGATGGGAGCCGTATAAACCCGCTGACCGACAGCGCACACCCGTACTCTCCACCATGCCCATGGGCACTGGATCGCTGCCATCACCTCGCCCTCGACTTTAAGTCAGGATCCATTTCTCCGCTGCAGTTCTCTCTGCCGGAGCCAACGGGACGGGTGTAAGTGGTGAAAGTTAAGCACTTGTTTAAAGTGGGCTGCTGAACTGGGACCCCCCCACCCCCAAATGCTGCTTGGAGCCCCACCAAGGGCCTTTCTCCATCCTGGTTGTGCTGAGGCAGGTATCTGGAGGCTTAGCTGGACTCCAGGTGAAGGTGAGAATCGCCACCCATGCGCAAAACAGGATTATTTCAAAAACCCGCGGAAATTCTCAGACAAAAAAACGTTGTTCTCCTCAAATGCCCCATGTCAAGTGACGTTAAAAATACAAACCACAAATGTGAGTGTTAAAAGACACCTCAACGTTAACACGCGTGGGGATTATTGGTTACAGTGATTCAGAAAGGACCCCAGTACAAAATCCCTTGGTGTCTTAAATTTCATACGCTCTCTTAAAAAACCAGCTCTAGAAAAATGGGCCATTAGACATTCCCCGGCCAACCTTAACTTGGACTCTGTTGCCTTACTGTTCTATTTGTGTCTGATACAATAGAGGATTTGTCTAACAACTATGATACGATGCTAAGCGATAGAACTTTTTAAAGGAAAATGTATAAATCAAAAATAGTTTGCAGTTGGAAGAACGATACATTTTACAGCATAGGTGTGAGACTACACGTTTCAGTTACATACCATTGATAGATACCACACAGCGTGGCTTCCGCATTGTCTAAATAATGGGATAATTGAGGTGTATATTTGATTGGAACGCGTCTGTGGGATACACCTCACAGCCTACTGTTTAGGAATTTTATGGCACAGCATTTATAGTCACGAATGTCAGTGTTGTATCTGCTCCGAGTGCTTGGAGTCTTTACAGCCTAAAAAAGTAAGTAAAGCTGGAAAGGAGAAGCACAGTTTTTTGATCGCTTGGGTCAGAGTTAAGGCTGTTTTGGAAATGTCTAATGTAAATGTTAACATGCAAGATTAGCAAACTAAACACCTGCATATTTTACCCTTCTCCCCTCAAAAACAAATCTGAAGAAAACCCATAGCAAATTCCCACTGCTCACTCCCCTCTTCCTGAATCTGTAGATTTTCCACCTCGATTACAAGTTCTCTGGGGCAGCAACTCTACCTTCAGACTGTTCTGCAGGGAGTCGAACACGCAGCAATAGGATAACACCACAATTACACTTTTCACAAAACATCTGAATTGAAGTGCATTAGATTCTCCCCATCCATTACTTTGACGGATCATTTCCATATATTTGAATGATTAGGGGCTCAACTGTGATGTTCTTGGTAGGTATTTTTGGTAACTCATGTCTCCTAGCAACCTTCATCTTCAAGTTGACTAAGTTGGTTGTCTGGAAAGCGATTATAATTTCAGCTGCCTTTGAAATGGGACCCATAAGCACTTTGATGCATGGATTGAAAGAGTCGTCTGTGGTTTCACATATGAAGCCTTCAGCCTTCTGGAATGACTCTCCTTTGGGAAGTGGTGGGGACTTTTGCTAGAGGACACTCCCCGATTGTCTGGAATTTTAAAAAGAGGCTGGGCCGGAGCTCAAAGAATCCCTGGATTGGGGATGAAGTGGAAGAAACAAGGAAAGCTGAACCTTGCCAGCCTCACCCCAAGACTAGTATTAGTTGGTGTTTTCATTAACGTCTCAGCTCTCGGAGTCCTGTGATTGCATTTGAATCTCAGCTTACATTTAAACCCAATTTTCTAATTCTCGTGGCTGTGAGGAAAAATCTTGAAAATAGGAGGCACATTTGCCCTAAGAATTCAGAAGCCAGATGGTAAAATGCATCGCCAATAACCCCCTCCCCAAAACCCACCAATCACACGATTGTTTGAATACAGGGGGGCTGATGGGCCTGTCTAGTTCTTTCCAGCTCTGAATTCAGAGCGTTTAGCAGGCCAAGGGAAGGGGGAGTTGCTATAAGTGCCGCAGTCACAACAAGGATGGTAAAGTGACAGCTTTGCAGCTAAAATATATTGCATCAAATTCGCCGCCTGCCTCAGATTTTCAGGGTTCTTACTGTACGGCACAGGGGAGTGCCTGGTGGCTTTACAGCAGCTGCGGGGAAGAGGGGTGCGTATTATTACAGCCGAGTCTATTGCTTGAGTCGGAGGAAAAACTGTGAGAGGGCAGCAGCATAGGGCCTTTGACCCACAGTTCAGCTATACTGGTGGCCTCCAGAAGAGGACAATGTTGCACACATGCCCTAGCCAGTACGCTATCAATGTATATATTAGGGTGTGTCTAGACTACAGGGATTTTTCAAAAAGTGGAAAATCTTTACCTGCGTCTAGACTGCCGCTGCGATCTGTCGACAATAAATAGAAAGAACGTGGCCTTTTTTTTGACCACGGTAAACCTCGTTTTACGAGGAATAATGCCTTTTTTTCAAAAGTGCTCTTTCGAAAAAAGGCGCTATGTAATGCACACTGTGCTTTTTCGAAAGAGAGCATCCAGACTGCCTGGGTGCTCTCTTTTGAAAAAACGGCTTGCTTTTTCGAAAGAACTGGTTGTCGTCTAGATGCTCTTTTTCGAAAGAGGCTTGCAGTCTAGACGTGGCCTTAGAGTGCATCTGTGTGTCTGTCTGGGAGTCCTTCACCAAAGTGTTGCCACATCTGACATCAGTAGAAAACATCCGTTACAAATGAACAGCCGGTTCAACGCTTCCTCCTAGGGCCACCAAATTCGGTAGACAGCTTCCTCTTCTAACTTAAAGCAAGGTCAGGGGTTGGTTGTGCCAGGGCAACCGGAAGCCCCAGGAAAGGGGCAGAATCCTGCATGGGCCTCACTTTCTGAGAGACACAGCCCAATATGAGAGTGGCCACTAGGGGCAGCGCGGCGCAGGGGAGCACCCGGCAGCATGATTCTGGGGAAACCACGTTTCGGATGCTCCTCCAGACAAGAAACAGAAACCACCCACGGCCCTCCAGCTAGGAGACGCATGCCCTCCGACGCAGGCCCCGGCGCCTTCATGGATCAAGGCGCTCCAGAACTGCTGAAGGAGAGCGGAGCCGCCCACCTCGCGGCTGGTGGAAGATGCTCGGTCACACCCGCTGGCAGAGACTGCCAGCACCATCTTTCAAGTGGGACACCTGCCCGAAAGCCGGCCACATTTCAGCCATCCTCCCCATCTCACCTGTTCCTGAGCCCTGAGATCCACCAACCTCCAGGTGCCAACCCCCCAGTCTGGGGGCAGATACAATAATTAAGGGACCGGTGGAGAAACGCTCTTACCACAAATCTAGCTCCGTCCATGAGCTCGGATCCCCTCGGGCTTGGATCCCCTCGGGGAGGGGGGGAAGCATTTGTTTTTTTCCTAGCAGTGATATGACTCCCTGCCTAGCATAACATGCGCCCCGCAAATGATCTTCTCTGATTAACACGAGAGCCGGCCGAGCGCGCAAGGTCTAAACCCCAGAGCACCGCGCCTCGCCAGGAGCAAAGGCTACAGCTGGGATGTCAGCTGTGTGCATGAGGAGGAGGATTAATGAAGGCGGAATTATTTTTTTTCTGGTTTGCTACAGTTTGTTAATATTCCTGCTCAGGGAAGAAGGGAAAAAAAGGCTGTAGAGTGAGTCGGGTCACGTACCCGTCAGCTGGCTAATGCCTCGGCCTCTCTCCCTCCCCAGAGGTGGGGTGTGGTGGCCTCTCCCACCAGGCTCTTACCTGCTGCTATTCTACGTTGCAAGGTCATTGGCCAAGGCACCCCCGGGAGGCATCAGGCATCCGGAAGCAGCTGGCTTGGTGGAGCGTCACCGTGTCGGCCTGGACCGGATCCATCGGCAGGGCTCCGACAGAGAAGCCAGGGAGACCTGCCTGAGGGCGTCGCCCGTGCTCGCTCATCTCTCCCAGCTGTGCCCTGGAGAGGAGCATCCCAGGTCTGAGGGACATTCCCCTCAATGCAACCCTGCCACGAGTCCTTTCCACCCCGGAGCGCCTGCAAGAGCCGGAACCACAGACGCCGAGAGGCGAGCGAGCGTGGCGGCTGTGCTGAGGCAGGATGGTGGGGAAAATGAGATGGACCCCCGCAGGGGTACCCCAGGTCTCCCCCCGGGAGATCTGTCCTACAGCTACGCCCCGAGGTCAGACGGTGAGCGGGAGGGAGGGAGAAGCCGATGAACTTGCGGTGAGAACTGGACAGAGAACAAAGTGGCTCTGTCTGTGTGTAACTGGAGAGCCAGGGCACGGCCACGCTGCAATTAGACACCCAGGGCTGCCCTGTGCCAGCTGGCATGGGCGTGGGACAGCGGCAGGAAAACTGCCGTGTGGACGCTCAGGCTCCGAATCCAGCCCAAGCTCTGGAACCCTGCAGCCCAAAGGTCAACACAGCAGCTTTGAAGCCCCCGGCCCCGTGAGCCTGCGTCACCAGACCCGCTGCAGCCGCGAGCGTCAAGGGCAGTGCAGACATACCCGCCGTGTCCATCTGCCCGACACGACCGGGAACACGTCCTTGATCCTCCCCCTTTAGCCAAAGGGACTCAGGAGCTAAGGAGCAACCCAACCCACAACCTCCCTCCCGCCTCTCCCCTAGCAGAGACAGTCCTCACTCGGACTCATGCGCCGAGGGTGGCCAAAACCCTCGAGGGGCCGCTGAAGGGCAGCCTCGCTGCACAGGGTGTAAGTCGGGCCTCCTTGGTCACTTGGAGGCGACCTGCGGGTCTGAGCCCAGCAGTTGAGGCCCAGCGGGGAGCCAGAACCGTCATTTGGCACCGCCTCCGGAGCGATAATTGACGAGTTCTGTGGTGTTATCGGGACGTTACAGCCGAGTCGCTGTGAGGACTCAGTGCTGGACTCGGCCAGGACGCGCATGTTCCCCTTCAGCGTGTCAGAATTTTACTTCAGAAAGTCGTTGTTCTTCCCCGACGCCGCAGGGCTGTTGGGAGGATCAGCGTAATGCCCATTAGACCTTCTGAAGATGCAACATTCTGGAGCGGGCAGGGAGCCTTTTGTGGGTCGGGGGTGCCTGACCCACAGAAAAAACAGTCGGGGGCCGCACACGAGTGAGAAGCAAACTGAGAAGCCCCTGACTGAGAAGGAGAAAGACCCTCCCCACATTCCCCTCGCATGCCAGAGCCTGGGGGGCCCAGGCTAGCAGATTTTGTGTGCTCCAGCCCTGTGGGTGGGTGGCAGGGGGGCTGGAGCACCAGTGTGGGGTCCCCAATGCTAAGCCTCAGGGGCCGGATCCAGACAAGCCAGGGGCCACATCTTGCCCCTGGGCCTGAGGTTCCCCATCCCTGTCCTAGATGAACACTGGGTGCTGGTATTGTGACGTTTCAAATGGGTATTTACATTCCTAGTTTAAATACAGTATGAAAAGGTGGCCCAAGTGGTATGGAAACACGAGGACTAGATTCAGAGGGTTACCCGGGTTAGTCAGTTTCAGCAGAAACAACGAGTCGTCCCGTGGCATCTTAAAAGCTAGCAAATTATCTGGGCATCATCTTTTGTGGGCTGGAGTCCACTTCGTCAGATGTATGGACTAGAGAAATCTGCTGCCTTAGTCATCCGACATATTGCCCCTGTGGCCTCCGAGAGGTGGAGAAGAATTCGAATATTTAGCATTTATAATGGGGATTTTCTTCTCTCAGCACTTTACAGAGACGGGCAAGTACCATGACTTCCCATTTCACAGAGAGGGAAATCGAGGCACAGACTTGGCCTTCCCCATGGTCACATGGAAAGTCGCAGGCAGAGCTAGGAACAGAACTCAAGTCTCCGGACTCAAAACCGCAGCATCAGTCACCAGTCCATCATAAATCAGCTGTACGCAGGGGAAGGTATTTCCCAGGGACAGGGAGGGGGCGTAGCTGTTGGTCTCTGCTGTGTACCGGCCTTATCAGTAGTGAACATGACATGACACACCCTGGGAAATCTAAAAGCACCGAACAGAAATAAGACATGGTTACCTCCGCCACGCTAACCTCTTCCTGCAGTGTTAGCACTTGTTTTTTGTTAGAGAAAGTGTATTAAATAGCATCAGGACCCACACAAAACCCAAGCTCCAAGAACTCCACAAAAATTCAACTCCCAATTTTATAAAAACAATGAGGAGTCCTCTGGCACCTTAGAGACAAACAGATTTATAAGGGCATAAGCTTTCATGGGTAAAGCCCACTTCATCAGATGAACTGGAGTGGAAGTTACAGAAGCTGGGGTGTAGATAAGGGAGAGGTTGCTTGTGTCAATGAAGCTAACCAAGTCAGGGTGAGGTGGCTGATTCACAACATCTGTTGTGGAGATGTGAATATCCAGAGAGGGGAATTTGCATTTGTACTGCGTTAACCAGTTGAGATCTTTGTTCGATCCTAAGTTGATAGCGTTGAATTTGCAAGTGAATTCCAGTTCAGCTGTCTCCCTTTGTAATCGGGTTTGAAATTCCTCTGTAGAAAGATGGCTACTTTCAAATCCATCACTGAATGTCCAGGCAGGTTAAAATGTTCCCCTACCGGTTTATGTATGTTATCTTTCCTGATGTCTGATTTGTGTCCGTTTGTCCTTTGGTGCACTGTCTGTCCGGTTTGGCCAATGCCCATGGCAGAGGGGCATTGCTGGCACCTGGTGGCTGCCTCCCGTTAGTGGATGTGCCCCCTGATGGAGTGGGCTGATATGGTTCGGGCCCGTGATGGCGTCACCCAGCCTGTCTACTTTGAGAATTCTTCACTAGGTGGCGTCGCGATGCACTCGGGCCCCATGCTTCGGGCAGGCCAGGGCGGCATCCGGCACCTCCAGGCTTGGCGGTTCAACGCCCCAACATCTCTAGGCTTGGCCGCATCCGTCGCGAATGTAAAAAGTCTGCTAGATGGACCTTTGGTCTGAGCCTGCATGGCTGTTCTTGTGCCCGGCTCCTCTTTCATTACGAGTTAAACACGGAGGCCACAGCCTGGCTCTCTGACCCTGAGGTGACTGCTCAGTTTCCGTAGCGGAATGCGCTTGGGTAGCGTTTGGAATGGAAGCCGGGTCCCATAACACGTGTGGGATTTTCCTCCGCGCTGTCCCCTGAAGTGGCCCATAAGGAAACACAAAGTTTCATTTCTCTGCTCGGTCTCAGTGTGGTTTCCAGACAGCCCCTGGCACGGCCGGCTCTTCAAATCCTGTGTGACGGCTGACCTGGAGCCCAGGAAAGGCCTTGTCTGCGTCTGACACCGCGGGCCGCGACCTCCTGTTCTTCATCGTACGCTGCACTGAAGCAATTCAGATCTTATTTGAATCAAGGGCTTGGGTTTACTCGGCATCTGGCTGCAGGATCCCTTTCTTCCAATTCAGTTTGTGTTGCAGTTCAGCTGGGCGGCCCCGGGGCTCTGTTTTACATCGGCGCGCGTTCTAATTATAGTTTCCACTGGGGATGAGTATTGGGCCTGGCAGTTTGCAGCCTATTAATCGCCCTGCTAAATTATTTTAGTCTGTGAATTTGCTTCTTCGTCTGTCTGACCATTTTGTGTCCTGCCAAGTAGATTTTGCTTTGCTCAGACACAGCGTTTAATCCGTAGGCTGAAAATAATAAGGCAGCAAAGCCCCAGCCAACCTCAAGGCGTCCTGATGCAGCAGCACAGAGACAGTGGGAATAGAACCCACGAGCTCATGGTCCCAAAGCACAAGCCTTTGCCTTTTAGCTGAAGGAGAGCCTTCCTCACCACAAGGCCACAGCCAAGCAGTTCTGAGTCCAGCCAGCAGAGGGCAGTGGTGCACACATGCCCATTCAAACAACGATACAAAGCCGTTTTCCCAGCCAGCCACTGTAAAGGTCGCTGGAGTAACAGAAGCCCACGCACCCCAGGCCTGGGTCACAATGGCCAAGACATGGCTCGTATAAAGCCGAGTGAGGCTGAGAGCCAGGGGCAGCCCTGCGAGAACAGGGCTGGTAGGACAGAAACACGCCTGGGCCCGGGCTGCAAACTCACTGCAGAGGGCTGGTAACAAAACACCTGGTTCCGAGACATTTTGGTACCAAACCCCCTTCCCCCCGATAGCAGGCACAGACTGACCCTGGTTCAGCGCAGGTCTAAATTGACAGCATGACGCACAAGAGAGGTTTGATCAAATCACCAGGTGCAAGGTAGCGGGTCAGGGGGTATCTAGGTAGCGTCAGAGGAACTTGTTTGTGCCTGTGTAACAGGTATCTCGGAGGGGCTGTCCTCGTCTAGCCTGGGGCAACGGATACCCACGCCACTGGCCGAGACGGGTCCATTGTCATGGACACACCTTCTCTGCCTAACTAGACGTCTGATCCAGGAGCTGGTACTGCAGGAGGGATCAGGCTGCCTCCTCCCACCCCCTCCAGCCGGCCTTGCGGGGCAGGAGGTGGATACCGGGCCCCGGGCGTGAATCCCAGGAGTGGGGTCGGGGGGTGAGAGCTTTCCCTGCTCCACCAGGTGCTCCAGCTGGGGAACAGGGTAAGAGTGGGGGGCTTGTAGGTGGGTAAGCCCTGGCAGGAGCACTGGGTGTGCGGAGTGGGACACACCCACAACCCCCTTCCTCCATGGAGCACTGGGCGGGTGGGCAGGCAGAAGGGGGCAGGGAAAGCTCGGGGGCCGGAGTGGAGCCAGGGCTGGGGGGTGGGCCTGGATGCTAAGTGGTGGCCCATGGCTCCCCCAGGCCCGCTGTGGCTCCGCCCCTGCAGCACAGCAACCCGCCAGGAAGAACGTGTCGGCTGGTGCCCATGGCAAAGTGGAGATGCTTCGAGGAGCCTACGGGCCGACTGGTGAACGACGTCGTCATTGCCCGGGTTAACGTTTGCCAGCATGTCCGGCTTCACCCCCTGCCTCCTGCTTCGTAGCTTTTGTACCCAGCGCCCCTCGCCGCAGCAACAGCCCGGGAAGGACAGATCTGCGTTCCCTAGAGGGGCATCAGCGACCGTCCTGTGGGGATTTACACACCCACCTCCCTCCCTGACGGCGCGGTAGGGTTTCCTGTTGTTGCCAGTTGGCTGAGGCCCTCCCCTCACTGCATGTTGGCTACCCAAGAGCCCTCACCCGATGTAAGTCTCCGGAGGTGCTGAGCAAGTGGGGCCAACAGACAAATCCCTGGGCACGAATAGCTTTAGCACAAGAGCTGGATTTACAACACAAGAGAATTCCTCTTCTGGACCAGGGCTAGCCCTTGGGAGTACAGCAAGGGGCCTGTCGCAGAAGGCCCTCTTATCCACCGCCCCCCGCCAACATCCGGAAACAAAAGCATCATTATGTTGGCCAGAGCGGTGGGGTGAGACCACTCCCCATCTCCCCCACCCAGGAAAAACAAAGGAGGGAAAAAAAATCTAAACACTGTGTTTTGAAACAAAACGTTTCAGCCCTCCGAGTCGTGGCTGCAAATGTTGCAAATACGACGGAACTAACAATAAACGCTTCTTCAGCGCAGCCAGCAAACTGGAAAATCTCTTATTTAGAGGCAGAGCCAGAGCAGCCAGCATGAGACATGGACCTTGGGGCTGCAGGCAGGGATCTTGGGGCCCTAGTGCATGTGTGGAAGCAATGCACTAGCATTTTCCATTGGCTGCCCTGCCCTCAGGGCACTCTCTTTGCCCTGGGGACTATTCAAGTGCCTCTCTCTGATACCCTCGCGGCCCCAGTGATGCGCAGTCTGTGAGCAGCTCGAGCCACAATGGCCTTTCTAGACCAACGAGATGATTTCCCCGGTGTTGCTCGGGCCCTTCAGTCCATTCATTTGTGTAGGCTGGAAAATAAAATGCAAATGTCCAGGCTTCAGTTGAATTGTTAGAATCATAGAATCCTAGAGCTGGCAGAGACCTCAGGAGCCATCGAGTCCAGCCCCCTGCCCAAAGCAGGACCAACCCAACTCAATCAACCCAGCCAGGGCTTTGTCAAGCCGAGACTTAAAAACCTCTAGGGATGGAGATTCCACCCCCTCCCTGGATAACCCATCCCAGTGCTTCCCCACCCTCCTGGGGAAATAGTTTTTCCTAATATCCAAACTAGACCTCCCGCACTGTAACTTGTTGCTCTGGGGCGGGGCTGGGGAGGAGGGGGTCAGTGCGTAGGCTCACTGGGGAGAGACGACAACCCCAGCCCCTGTCTCACCGCAGCAGCTTGGGGCCAGATGAGAGGTGTCTCTCCATGGCTGCTGTAGCTCCAGTGGGCTCACTGGGGAAGGGGAGCAGGTCCAGGTTCATCTGTCCCTTGCACTCCCCAGCCAGAGTGAGGGATGCAGCAAACTGGGCACTTTCCCCTCACTCCCTGACGAAGGGGAACAGCCAGCAATGTCCCCATACGAAGGCAGGGGGTGGGGTGGGGTGGAATGTCAGTAGTGGTTACACAGCTGTGGCATTTCAGCTGAGAGGTGGCTGCGTTTTGGTGGCCAGGACGCACTGGCTGGGTACGTGGGCATCAGAGTGTCAAGAGCGTTTTAACAGCCTTCAGGAAGAAAGGTGGGAGATTGTACATGGGAGATTGCATTCCTAGTACACAACCACTTTTTCCTGGGACTTCATTGTAATATTTGGCTTCGCCCTTCATTCTAATTATTTTCACTAGACGCCCTTTCTATCCATCTCAGTGCGCACTGGCAGTGAAAAAAGCAAATAGAATGTTAGGAGTCATTAAAAAAGGGATAAAGAATAGGACAGAAAATATCTTATTGCCTCTATATAAAACCATGGTGCGCCCACATCTTGAATACTACATACAGATGTGGTCGCCTCCTCTCAAAAAAGATGTATTGGCATTGGAAAAGGTTCAGAAAAGGGCAACAAAAATGATTAGGGGTTTGGAACGAGTCCCATATGAAGAGAGATTAAAAAGACTGGGACTTTTCAGCTCAGAAAAGAGGAGACTAAGGAGGGTTATGATAGAGGTCTATAAAATCATGACTGGTTTGGAAAAAGTGAATAAGGAAAAGTTATTTACATATTCCCACAATATAAGAACTAGGGGTCACCAAATGAAATTAATAGGCAGCATGTTTAAAACAAACAAAAGGAAGTTTTTCTTCACTCAGCACACAGTCAATCTGTGGAACTCCTTGCCAGAGGATGCAGTGAAGGCTAGAACTTTAACAGAGTTCAAAAAAGAGCTAGATAGATTCATGGAGGTTTGGTCCATCTATGGCTATTAGCCAGGATGGGTAGGAATGGTGTCCCTAGCCTCTGTTTGTCTGCAGGTGGGTGACAGGGAAGGGATCACGTGAGAATTACCTGTTGTGATCCCTCCCTCTGGGGCATCTGGTATTGGCCACTGTTGGCAGACTGGACACTGGGCTAGATGGACCTTTGGTCTGACCCAGTTCTTATGGCCAGTTCTTATGTTCTTATCCCCCTCTAGGAATGAAAGCTGGCCAAAGCAATGCATTTTTAATAAATAAATAATAATTATTATTAATAATTAATAATAGCACAAATGTCTCAAGCAAAATACATACAGAACAGGGGCCTATTAAAAAATCCATCACAGAACCGCACAGCAAAACTGACATTTAACGGATTCATTGCGCTGCAACCCACCAGCTCCAAGACACAACACATTCCACCCCGGCGGCACGCCGCTTTTCTGTGACAGCACTCCGGTGAAGGCCGGCCGAGAGCGCGGAACAAGACTGACACTTCTCAGAGCACCACGTGGAGGCGGCTCGGAAATTACCTGCCGCCTCTGAACTTGGTGGCAAATTGGCGGCGGCTTTTAAGTTCAAGTGGGCCAGAGGGAAAAGCAAAGAGCCGTGGGCTGGCACGGAACGCAGACTTTCATTATCGCTCTCCTTTGATTCGGCTCTCTGGCTGCTGTCACCCAGGCGGCTTTTTCACTCATCTTGGCGGATTCCTCAGAGCTCCCTCCTCTTGAATTTTTCATGCTTGGCACGCTGCAGAGCCGGCTGGCAGCCGCTGGAGGACATGCCAGCGAATCGTGTGGAAGAGCAGAGACCGAACCCCGCAGGGCTCGTATGCTGGCTGAAGACACCCGCTCCCCATTTAAAGAGAAGATGAAATCTAGGAAGAACCCGACGCTAATGATCACAAATACAAAAGGGAAAGAATCGACCAGTGGCGTTAATGAAGGCACTGAATGCTCCAACCAGCTCTCGCATGTATAACCCCGTCCATCCTGGTGGGATGGAGTATCTCAACTTCTGCAATTCCCAGTTCTGTACCCAAATGGGCAGAGGTCTCGATCTTTTCTGCCTTTTTATTTCCATGCTTTTCTCTGCACAGGAGAAGGGGTGCCGAGGAATACCACGGAGAACCGCAATTTAGTGTAATTTCAAATGCCAGGCTGATTTTTTGAACGAGAATGGATCTGTACCCGAAAATGGCAATTTTGCCACAACCATGTTTGTAGAAATCTGACGGGAAAAGCAGTAAAGGACGTTTAAAATGACAGCAGACATGTAGGGTTGCCAGATGGTTTCAACTAAAATACCGGACACACTTGACATTACATCACAATCGACATCCCATCTTAGTTAGAAAATACCCAACAGTTCTAGTTTCTCAGTGTGTTTCCCGAACAGAAAGCTCAAATACTGGACTGTCCTGTTCAAAACCGGACACCTGGCCACCCTACAGACATGTAGCAGCAGCATTTAGGGTACTATTTCCATTCACCCAGACACAGACACAGACACTGTCTGTCTCTGTCTCTGTGTCTGTCTCTCTCTCTCTACTTTACCCAGCATGCTTGCTGCACCCAGAGCAACGAAGCTTTGCCTCATGATCCAAGCTGGCGTTCAGCCAAATGCTGGGATCGTTACCCGGGGATCATTAATGACCACAAGGGGAAGGCCTTGGCTTGAGGCCTCCCTGCAGCCCCAGGCTGGGCTGTTGCTGGCCCAGCGGCCCCGAGGCTCCTAGCGTCCGGCGAGTCCTGGGGAGGAGGAGGAACGCGGTTCCCTTTGCAGAGGGGCCTTGCTGCTGCGCTAGGTGCCGTGCCACGGGTTTCGGGACGCCGAGGCACAACAGTGGCACTGGAAGAGTCGGAATTGTATTTCCTCCCTCTGAAGACAGGCCGGGGGTCAGACGGGCTTTGTAGGGACCAAGGGTCCCCGCCGTGTCCACCCTGGATGGTCTCACGGACCCCTAGCGGAAGAGTCCAGGTTAGAAGATACAGATACACACACACGTGTAAGGTTTTGGTTTTAGTCTAACTCCTGGGCCTAGACACATGGGGGTGGGGTGGGGGGGATGTTGGTGGCAGATGGGTGATTGAATGGAGAAATCTTCCCTGTACTTAGACTCCAGTCTCCTCGGTCTCGGTACCTCCGTGCCTGGTGCTGTACAGACAGTGCCCAGCAAAGCACGAGCACGCGAGGGGAGGGGCTGGCTTCTCTCACACGGCCCTTTCTCCTCCGGGCTTGGCAACTCGGTGGGAGGCCAAAGCTCCCTCGTAACCCAGCTCTTACTTCCCATGGAGCTCAAGGCGTTTACAAAATAAGAAACCCGCCTCCCGCTCCACTGCTGCTGTTTGGAAACTCGCTCTCCAGCGTCATTCCTCCCCGGTGCTTCCTGGGGCTCTGAGTCAGGGGTCTCCAACCTTCTTATGCACGCGATCACTTTGTGATCCGAGATCCACCTCACACCCAAACACCCTTGCTGGGCCGCCTTTTACCCCTTCTCTGAGGCCCCTGCTCACCCCGTCCTCCCCCTCCCCCATCCTGCCTCCCTTTCACCAGGCTGGGGCAGAGGGTTGGGGGCAGGCTCTGGCCTTGGATTAAGGGATCTGGAGTGCGAGAGGGGCTCTGAGCTGAGCTTGGGGCAGGCAGTTGGGGTGGCAGAGGGGGATTCTAGGGGCAGGCTCTAGGAGGGTGTTTGGATGCAGGGGTGCTCGGGGCAAGGGCAGGGCTTGGGGTGCAGGAGCGGTTCATGGCTGGGCTAGGGTTTTGGGATGGGGGCTCCAGCTGGACTCTGCTTACCTCAGGTGGCTCCTGGGGTGCAGTGGGGCTAAGGCAGGCTCCCCCCTGCCCTGGCCCTGACCTGCTCCCAAAAGCAGCCAGCAAACTCCCTCCCAAGTCCTGTCGTGTCCCCTCTCTGCTCTGTGGAGATGGGATACAGGGTGGGAGGGGGGCACCCTGACATGAGCACCCCTCCTCACCCTCGCCTGCCCTGCCCAGAAAGCAGGAGGCTCCTGAGGGGACAGCTCCAGGGCAAAGGGCAGGAGGTGCGCAGCAGTGGGGTGAGGAGCAGCTGAAGTGCCAGCCCTTGAGAGCTTCTTGGCCAAACCAGTCGGATCACCTGTCAGAGGCTCCAAGATCTACCAGTGACCTGATCTACTGGTTGGTGACCACTGCTCTAAGTGGAGGAGGCTTCCCCGCAGTGCGGACACGCGCGTTCGATTTTGTTATTTTGGGCGTTTTTAACTCGATTTAATTATTTCAAAACAGCTTCCTCCTGTGGACGTGGCCTTCGCGGACAGCAGGGCCAGGTCTCCGCCGCCGCGTGTCACCCAGCCGCTTGCAGACCAGCGGTCTCTGTCCTCACGCACGGGGCTCACCCCGCTTCACTTATGCCTAACGTGCTGCCGCCGGCCCGCCTGTGTGCGGGGCGCAGCTGCAATCCTGGGAGACGGGAGCCAATCCGCGCAGACACATTTCCTTGGGCTCTCAAATAAACTGTACGGAGCCCTTAAAAAGAGCCTCCCTCGAAACCCAACCGAGAAGGCTCAGGAGCAGGGACGGAAGCGACTAGTCGACTACCTGAGAAGCAAATGCTGCTTATCGGCTAGTCGAGTAATGACTAGTCCCCCCCCCCGGCTGCCTCTATCAGAGAGAGGCAGCAAGGGGGGAAGCAGGAGGCTGTGATGAGGGGTAGCCGGCTTAGAAGCTGGTTCCCCCCAGCACCGTCTCGTGGGGGGCAGGGGAGGCGGAGGCGTCCCGACTGCTGTGCCTCTTTGCCATGTACAAGAGCTGTGGGTGGCTCTTGTACATTTCAAAGGGAGAGGCACAGCGAGATAGTGAGCACCCCCCTTATCGACTAATTGAGTAGTCGATAGAAATTCCATCGACTACTTGATTAGTTGATTCATCGAAATTTAAGATCCCTACCCAGAAGCCCAATCACTGCTCCTCACCCAGCCAGCCAGAGCCTGGGCTGTCTCTTTCCGAGGTCTCTCCTTGGATTATTGCTTTCCCTCCTCTTTTTTCAAATCTCAGCTTTAACCGTCTCTCCCCCTCGCCTCTTTGTTTTGCTGCCCCCGCCACTTGCTCTACAACCCTTTCTCCACCCCGCAATGTCTTTGTCGTTAATTATGTCGCACTTCAATCGCTCTTTTCATACAAGCATCTCAACGTGCTTAACAAACATTCGTTCATTAAGGCTCACAGCCCGGTAGAGAACTATTATCTCTCTATTAAAAAATTAGCATCAGTGATTAATCAAGGGACTGGTTGGTACAAGAGCAGTGAGTGGAGAAGAACAAAAAGGCAATGAGCGTGGCTAGCCAGCAGGAAAGAACATGTAGACACTACAGAGCAAGAACTATTATATCCATTGTACAGATGGAGAAACTGAGGCACATAAGGGACATGACTTGGCCAAGGTCACACAGTGGATCAGTGGCGGAGTTGGGAATGGCACCAAAGACTTCCCTGAGTGGCCCACAATGCTCCTCTGGGCCATGCTAGCGCTGTACAGAGATTTGGCTGACAGGCTGACAGCAGATCTTATAGAAAATTCTGCCCAGCTGCTGTGGGAAGCTGTAGTGCAGGAGTGGGGGAACCTAAGGCCCAGGGGCTGGATGCGGCCCCCAACTTGCCTGGATCTGGCCCCACAGCTGTCTTTCTCCTTCTCAGCCAGGGGCCACGTCAGTGAGAGTTTTGTTTGGGTTTTTTTTGCTTCTCACTTGTGTGCGGCCCCCGGCTGATTTTTCTGAGAGTCAGTGGCCCCCGGCCCCCAAAAAAGCTCCCCCACCCCGTACAGTGCAGTCGAACAACACCATCAACTTCTCACAAAGTTTAGGAGACAGAATTTGCTTAGCGACTGGACCAAGGCTGTGTCTCGGGTGACCCTGAGAGAACTCTATCCAAAGGCTACGCCGCAGACACCCTGCTATCAACGCCGCCTGCTGGGAAGGGCAGTGGAGAGAGAGACACATTCTAGACAACTGAAATTGCCACTAGTTACAACAGCGGGGTGGGCACGATGTGGAAACCCGAAGCGCTTGGACGTCCGTGGCAGTACAGATCACCCCGGCACCATCTTCCAGACTGTTCCCTTCGCCCGAAGATCTCCTGCACCCAAGCCAAAACCCCCTCCCCAAAACAGACGAGGGTCTGAGCACCCCACTCTGAGGCTCAGAGAGCCAGCCGCACACTCCCTGAGGCAGGCGGGGTCACGCTGACAGAGCAGGAGTGATTCGCGGGCCGATGAAAAGCAGATGCACAGAGCTGCATTCATTCCAATAGGGTCGATTTCAGACCTTTAAACATCGAGCGCAAATCCTGCCAGAGGCCCTTGTCCTTCTGTGCACTCGGCTCCCCAAAGACACGTTCCATTCGGGCCTGTCGCACTGCCCGGAGGGGACGCTGCAGGGATGGGTGATAGGGCCTGACAGCAATAGCTACAGCGCTAATAAAGCCAGACCCTTCCAAGCACATTTTGAAAATGCCTATTCCATAAGCTTCACATGAGAAGGGCCAGGCTGCGCCAGACCAACAGCGCAACCAGCCCAGCATCCTGAGTCCTGACAGTGGCCAATGCCAGGTGCCCCAGAGGGAACAAACAGAACAGGGCAGTTATCAAATGCCCAGCTTCTGGCAGGCAGAGATATAGGGGTACCCAGAGCATGGGGTTGAGCTCTAGAGAATCTTACCTAATAGCCACTAAGATGGACCTAGCCTCCTGTTTTTTAACCCAGTTATATTTTCCACCTTCATGACATCCCCCAGCAAGGAGTTCCACAGGTTGACTCGGCGTTGTGTGAAGAATGACTTCCTGATATTCGTTTTAAGCATGCTGCCTCTTAATATTATTGGGTGCCCCCCGTGCTTGTGTTACGTGAAGGAGGAAACAACATTTCCTTGTTCGCCTTCACCACACCAGTCAGGATTTTCCAGACCCCTGTCATATCCCCCCCAAACTGTCCCTTCTCAGTCCCAGTCTCGTTAATCTCGCCTCATACAGAAGCCATGGCACAGCCCGACATTTCTGCTGCCCTTCTCTGTGCCGTTTCCAATTCCAATATTGCATTTTTGGGGCGGCGAGACCAGCCCAGCACGCGGTACTCACGGCGGGGCCGCCCCACGGATGTACACAGGGTATCTTCTGTCCTATTCTTCAGCCCTTTCCTAACCGTTCCTCGCGTTCTCACTGCTGCCGCTGAGCAGACGTTCTGAATGAACCACATGATGTCTCCACATCAGCTTATCGGTTAAACTCTCACATCCCTACTGTGTATACAACTTTTCTACTGCAGCAAGGGAGGTTTAGGTTGGACATTAGGATGGTTAAACATTGGAATAAAGTGCCCAGGGAGGTTGCAGAATCTCCATCTCTGGAGATATTTAAGAGCAGGTTGGACAGACACCTGGCAGGGATGGTCTAAACCAGTGTTCCTCAATCTTTTTTAATAAAGTTCCCCTTTAAAAAAAAAATTGTAAGTACCTCCAGTACCTACAGTTTTCAGACACACAACATTTTTTTCTACCATTGCAACACATTTGTTTAAACAATTTAATTATAGCTGGGCAGGCGATGAAATTTTTGGGTGTAAAAATTGCCAAAATAATAAAGCGCTGTGAAACTTACAACAAAAATTCAGTTTTCTCCAAATTTCAGTTGTGTTGACGGACCCCCCAGAATTCTCTCGAGTACCCTAAGGGTACTCGGACCACTGGTTGAGAAACACTGGTCTAGACAGTGCTGGGTCCTGCCATGAGGGCAGGGGACTGGACTCGATGACCTCCCAGGGTCCCTTCCCGTTCTAGGATTCTAGGATTCTACATCGAGTATGGTGCATTTATCTGGGGTTTTCGTCCCCACTGGGCTTGTGCTCCTGGGGGCTGGCAAGTCCCTGTGACGGAGCCCCTCAGAGCTGGGCTGTTCTCACCGTTGCTCTGCTGGGGGCTGTTACCCCAACTCAGTGCCTTGGCTGGGGCAGACCAGAACTTCTGGCCCAGCAGGGCAGGGTGGTGGGGTGCCCCGGAGGGCAGGCAGGCAGGCAGGCTCAGTGGTATGATCAGCCCCAAGGGGACCCGTGACCCAGCCCGCCAATTGGACTCCAGGATAGGGAAGGAGATACCTGCTGTAACTAGGTCCCAAGAGCCTCCCGAGGGATGCTGGACCCTGCCGACGAGAGCAGAGGGAACGTGCATCTCACGGGCTCGGACCCGCCTCAGGAGAGGCCCAAGACCTTCCAACCCACGGCACATTCCCGTCTGAGTGTCGAGGCCGAACCGAAGCTGGCTGAGTCGCACCAGCGTTAATGGGAGAAGAACTTTGGCTCCCTGAACTCAATGGACTCATTTCTGCAATGCCAAGCACCCAACTCATGAATCATCCCCTCAAATCTTGGGAGTAGCTTAAAATCTTGACTTTTTTTTAAAGAAGGAATAAACGTGGGGCCCTTTTCATTTGCCGTTTGGGTTTTGAGCCTGCGGGGCTCTTGCATCACAGCTGTCAAACAACCACGATGGCTGGAGTTTAACTTTTTGGTTTTTAAAAGACACCGGAGGTTCCCCTGCAATCTTCTGGGGCCTTAAGACAGACGTTAAATGTCTCAGGGTCTGCAGTAAGAGTGTTAACAGGAGTGTTGTGAGCAAGACAGGAGGAGTCATTCTCCCGTTCTGCTCTGCGCTGGTCAGGCCTCAGTTGGAGTCTTGTGCCCCGTTCTGAGCACCACATTTCAGAAAAGATGTGGAGCAATTGGAGAAGGTCCAGAGAAGAGCAACAAGAATGATGAAAGGTCCAGAGAACACGAGCTAGGAGGGAAGACTGAAAGAATTGGGCTTGTTTAGTTTGGAAAAGAGAAGACTCAGAGGGACATAATAACAGCTTTCAAGTATCTAAAAGAGTGTCACAGGGAGGAGGAAATTGTTCTCCTGGCCCTCTGAGGAGAGGACAAGAAGCAATGGGCTTAAACAGCAGCCAGGGAGGTTTAGGCTGGACATTAGGAAAAACTTCCTACCTGTCAGGGTGGTGAAACACTGGACTAAATTGCCGAGGGAGGTTGTGGAATCTCCATCTCTGGAGATATTGAAGAGCAGGTTGGACAGACATGGGTTCCCAAACTGGGGCGTGCCCCCCGGGGGGGGGGCATGAAGAAATTCCAAGGGGGGCGTGAGGTGAGCCAGCCCCCGCCTGTCAATCCCTCCCCTAAGTTTTGCTGCTGTTGGGGGCAGGGACGTGAGGGTTTCTCAAAAATCAAAAAGGGGGCACGATGCCGAAAAGTTTGGGAAGCTCACTGCTGGGTCCTGCCGTGAGGGCAGGGGACTGGACTCCAGGACCTCTCAAGGTCCCTTCCCGTTCCAGTGCGCTAGGGTTCTATAAGAACACTCTAGCCTGGCATCCTCGGGACCTAACTGCCCAACCACAACTTGCCGAACCACGGGAAGTCAACATTGTCTGGCAGCATCAGCAACTCTGCCGCTGCTCACTGGGCTCTTAGGAGACATTTGGAGGTAAATGACAGCGCAGAACACGGAAAGCCAGGCCTGGGGCTGTAAACAAACTTTATGCGACCACAGGAAACTTGGCCACACCCATGATAAGTGGACATCCGGCTCACTAAAATCCTGCCGGGCCACGGATGTGGACGGGCCAGAGAAATTCAACTTGTGGCTGACAACACATGAAAAAATCCCTGTGTTCTACAATATTGCAACCCCAGAGTCAATCTTTGACTTGGCACTTCAGCTTGGGTTTAAAATTCTCTCTCTGTGCCATCTCCCTTCCAGTGGCAAGAGGCAGTTTCTCTCCTCAGGTCTTAATGAGCACCACAGAAATGTCTATGAATAAATAAATTAAATTAAACGAAAGCAAAATCAATCATCAGGCTGTCACACCGGCAGCTTCCCATCGGGTTTTTAATTATCCTTTTCGAATCGGATCGAAGGACACAGTTCCCATTTCTTGGATGCAATTAACTCGTTCGCGTACGTACACGAAGTCATCAGATGCACTTTCCTATCGCACTGACGCTGACGTTCTTTTAACTCTAAAATGCCAAGCTACTGTGGGGCATACAATAATACTTCAAACCATCTCTTTATGTCTGTGCAGCACCTAGCACATTGGAGAGGCAGCTGCTCGGCACCCCCACAATTCAAATAATCAATCACCACGGCTTTTGTTTTATGCAGGAACAACGAGGAGTCCTGTGGCACCTGATAAACTAACAGATTTATTGGAGCATAAGCTTTCATGGGCAACGACCCACTTTGTCAGATGAATGCGGACACATTTCAGCGGTAAAGCTGAGCTCACGTCTCATGAGAGAAAAGATTCAGTCTGGGGCTGGTCTGTCTGGCATCTTTCAACTCCCTTTCACTTTTCTGAACTGAGACAATCATAGGAAGTGGGATTTCCCTGAACCGAGCGGTTATTCTCCTCTGCTGCTGGTTTCTCCCAACTGGAATCAGGCTACGGAGGACCAGAAATAGCTCCGTTGATTCAGTCGCAAGGGAATTCCCAAACTGAACTTTGATTGATGGGCCGGCCTGTCCAGCAGCCAGGCTCTGGTGAGGCCGAATTTCAAATCACCCAGAAGTGGGTTAAAACTCTCATATTGGCAACAAAGCTGTGAAGTGGATTCAGACTTTTCCAACACTCAGGCTGTTCAGATCTACCCACAATGCACTTCATTTCGCAAGACTGTCGGACACGCTGCAGTAGTCTGGTGTCAGTTTATGCCCCAAAAGATTAAGGGCTTGCTTTTAACAGTCACTCCCTGGGGATTGTTTTGGGGTGTTTTTTCACTCTTAACAAACTTGCTACATTTTGAAACAAAATACCCTTTCCAAATGAAAAGCTGGGATGTGCCATTTCAAAATGAACTCTCTTGACTTTTTAAAAGAAAGCTTGGCTGAAAATATTCAGTGAATTTGACCTGACTTCATGAGCTGTTTCAGTACCCTGAAAAATGCATTTTTAGCAAAACTGCTATTCACTGAAAATATGCTGACCAGCTCAACATCCCATTCATACACATTCAACGTTTAGTCCTTTTCTGAATCTCATTCCGCCATTTGCCTTCCAATATCCTACAGCGGTGAGTTCCACATGTCAATTATACATTGCAAAAAGCAAATCCATTTAAAAATTGCTCCCATTTAATTTAATAGAGTGTCCCCTTCTGGATACAGGGTAAATAGAAGTTCTATTAAACCTTCTCTGTGACATTCACCTACGTGTGCTCTCACTCCTCCCCTCGCCAAATTAGCTTGAGAGTATGTCTACACTTTCAGCCTATTTTGGAATAGGGCTGCAAATGTAGGCATTCAGAATTGCAAATCAAGCCCGGGATTTAAATATCCCGCGCTTGATTTGCATCTTCCCGGCCGGGCGCCATTTTTTTTTTTTTAAATTTACAAGCCTGGAATAACTGCCCGCGTCTACATGCGGCAGTGAAATGGGCATTCGAAATAAAGCCCTATTTCGAACTACCCGTTATTCCTCCTGCAATGAGGTTTAACAGGTAGTTCGAATTAGGGCTTTATTTAGAATGCCCGTTTCACTGCCGCGTGTAGATGTGGGCAGTTATTCTGGGCTTGTAAATTAAAAAAAAAAAAAAAAAATGGTGCCCGGCTGGGAAGATGCAAATCAAGCGCGGGATATTTAAATCCCGGGCTTGATTTGCAATTCCGAATGCCTACATTTGCAGCCCTATTCCGAAATAGGCTGCAAGTGTAGACATACCCTCAGTTTGTATGTGCATGTTGTTTTGAGACATCAAGGGCTAAACATAATGAAAATTATTATGCAGAGACTCTCCTTCCCCCTCCCCTCATGGCTTCTACTGTTGTTGCCTTCCCTGGCCATGTCTACACTAGGAAACTATTTCGAAATTACTAAATTCGACTTGATAACTCCCAATTTAAGAACATGGAACTAGCGTGTCCCCACTACAGGGAAGCCTCGAAATGAGTCCGAGGCAGGTTCTGTTAATGTGGACGTGCTACCTCCACTTCGAGCCCCAGGAAGCATGGGGCGTAATTAGTTCGAATGACTCTGGGGAGGAGCTATTTCCAAATAGCGGCACCGGAGCGGCCACACTCCCGCTGTTTCACAGTAACAATTTCAGATAGGGTTGCCAGGTGTCCGATTCTGAACTGGACAGTCCAGGATTTGAGCTTTCTGTTCGGGAAACACATTGAGACAATAGAACTGTCGGGTGTGTTCTAACTAAGATGGAATGGAGATTGTGATGTCATGGCAAGTGTGTCCGGTATTTTTGTTGAAACCATCTGGCAATGCTAATTTCAGAATTAGTGTTACTCCCCATGGAAAGCAGGAGGGCAGATTTCGAAGGAAGCGGCCCATCATTTCAAAATCACAGGCCTGGCAGTGGGGATGCTCCGCTTATAAATTTGACCTAAGAGGGGTAATTTCAAAATAAAGTCCTAGTGTACACCAGGGCTGTGGGACATTTCAATTTCTGCTGTGACCAAAACCAGGTGGAGTATTCCAGGAAACTATCAACCAGAGCGCCACGAGGCCAGAGCTCAGATGGGAGCATGTCCAAGCCGCCGGCATGTCCAAGCCCCTGGGGAGGAGCCAGGAGCCTCCTGGTGGCTTAGACATGCTCCCATCTGAGCTCCAGCCTCGTGGCGCTCTGGTCTTGGGGTGAGGGCAGTTGAACGGGGGGAGGAGAGGGGCTTCCCCCTCAAGGAAGAGGGGACAGATAGGGTGTGGACATCCTGAAATGCACTGGAGAGGCCATGACAAGAGGCAGCATCTGGACATTGCTCCGGGCAGTTGGCTTAGAAGTTGAAGAGCCAAAGCTTGGGCCCAACACCGCTGGTCACAAGGCGAGACTGAGCCAGAGCTGGAGCTGGGGGAAATGGGGATTCACGACGTGTTCCAGGTCACATGGGGAGCCTGCCACGGACTCAGGGCCCCAGCCAGTGCCTGAACCACAAGACCATCCTCCTCTCCTGCTTGTGGAGAACCCTCGGCAGCAACCACCGCGCTACTGACACAATCGGAGGGAGACCACGGCCACGCCCTGCCACTCGGGCGTCAGAGGCTGGGGAAAGCGAATCTTGGGCATCTATTCACACCTCCCTCACGCCGCCACTCGGTCCTGCTTTCCTAAGGCTTCTAACAAGCCTTCCTCGCCGGGCCTCTCCCCAGAGACCCCCTCTGGGACCCCGCGGTCATGCTCACCAAGGCAGAGGAGCCCTGCTCCGCACGAGGAAGGGATCCCCTGTAATCCCACCAGGAGAAATCTTCTGGCACTTTCTCTTTAGCCCAACGCTTCCTCTCCTCCACCCCAGAGAACGACCTCAGACGCACAAGCCACGGGCCCAGCACAGAGGGCTTGAAACGGAGCCACGTAAAGTTTGGCTCCCTTTCCCCACTGCCAGCACAAGTGACTGTGGGGACTCCGCCAGGCCTGAAGGAAGGTGTGTGTGTGTGTGTGTGTGTGGGGGGGGGTTCTTGGAGTCGGCCCCGCTTCCCCAGCCCTCCCAGAAAGAGCCACTCAGTTCCTGACTTCTCTTCCCCGCGGGAGGCCCAGATGAGAGTGGACACCTGCTGCCAGCCAGGAGGCCCCTCAAACATCTGGCCCTTTCTGCCCCCCCTCCAGTGTCCCTGGGCACATCTTTCTGCAGCAGGAGGGCAGACGCTGTTTCAAACTTTCTTTGGGCCTGCAGGGCTCAGGACAGGCGCCTCCCAGAGCCGGCAGGTTCACAACCTTTCAGCTGCTTTCTGGGTTCACAGACCTCAGGGGACTTTACCAAACTTTTACCCCCACCGCTCCCCAAATCCGGGCAAGAGAGTCCATGTACGACGAAAACCAAAACCAAACAAAGGCCTGCCCAGGCGAGACTCTGAGCACCCAAAACTCCCCCCAAATCCGCTGGCCCCCTGCGAGAACCAGAGGGCATGGGAACTGGGTTGGCCCCAAGGGGTCGTACGTGTGGCCATGTCTCCCTCTAGTGGTGGGCTCCAGCAATTTGAGCAGCCAGTGAGGTCAAAGCAATGGAGCTACTTAGTTAGCACAAGGGTGTGGCTGGTTGGTGCGGCAGGTCTCAGGTTCACTAGCCAAGGATGGCTGTGGCATATGTGACCGGATTGCTGCATCCGATCGTCTCCAGGCACTTACCCACTTGGTCCCCTCCCTTTTGTTCAATGTCTCTTGCTCTGTATTGGATTTTCCTCCCTCTTTAGACTCCGCTTCTCACAGCCTCTCCTAATCCCACCCTCTTTGCTTTGGGACCAAACCCAGGATCTTGGAGTGGAAGCATTTTTTAAGGAAAAGGAGGCCGAAGGGAGAGGAGACTACGGGGGGAGGGAATTGGAAAGGGCTCAGAAAAAAAGAGACACAAGAAGGATTCAAGGCTGGAAACCAGCCTTCTAGTGAAACGTCTCGTCGGGTCAGTCTATGCAGTTTACCGGAGCGTTTACTGGCGTTTACCCGTCCAGTTCTAGTGTTCTGTGATTCTATGAGTCCACTCGCCTGGGGCAGAGGTTTCTGGAAGCAGACAGCTCTTTCCTCTAGCAGGAAAAGGCATAATGAGAACCAATAGTTGGAAGATGACTCTAGAGGTCACATTTTGTTAGCAGCGGGAGGGAGTGAACTGCTGGCACAACTCCGGTAGGACCATGGCGGAGTCTCCATCACTGAAAACCTTTGAAGCTACCCTGGGTGTCTTTAGGGGAAAAAGCTATAGCTCAAGAGACGTTCTGGTTGGATGCAGACATTTCTGGGCAAGGTTCTCTGGCCAGGTCGGAAGCCCCAACAGGCCCCCCGGGCCTTCCCATGGGAGCGCAGCTCTCGGTTCACTCTCCAGACAACCTAGCCTGGCCCAGCCCTGGGGAACTCACTGCGGAGCACAGTCCTGCCCCGGGGAAGTGGGGAGACGCATGCAGCGCACAGGAGCCGGGAGGGGAGGCTCAGCGGGGCAGTGGGGAATGAAAGTTGGGTGACCCAGCTTTCGGGCGCCTGGGCAATCCCAGACTGGGTTAACGCCGCTCCTGCCCCGATGCCCCGTTCTCTTCCTAGCCCTGGCGCCCCCCGACACGGGGCTGCCCCCTAAGCCGGGCACGCAGGGGGCTGCTCGGAAAGGGCCAGGCAGAGCTGCCGGGTGCAGCTTTCAGACAGGCAGGTGCCCAGCTCCGTCCGGGATCGCAGGGGCCCATGTGATGCTCTGAGGCAGCCCGACCCCTGCTCAGATGTGGGGGGCCTGGATGCTAAGCGGGGTCCCTGGGGGGCATCCCAAGAAGGGCAGAGAGGGAGGCTTGTTGCTGACTGCAGCCCCCTTGAGTTTTAGGGGAGTGGGAGGCAGCCCCTGCCCAGCGCTGGATGGGCCCTCGGAGGGGCCCTGGGGACAGGGCGAGGGGAAGATTTGCATCCCGCAGGAGCCAGGTGAGGAGGGGGAGGAAGCAGGGAAGGAGAAAGGAAAGGGGGATAGTGAGGGGCGGGGAGGGACCCAGCCACCCCACAGCCCCCGGGCACAGGCTGCTCCCGGCTCTCACCCCAGGGCCAGGGACAGCCCAGCTGTTTTAACCCCAGTTCCCCACTGCCCGGCCCTGCAGCACGGGGCACCTGGGGATCGCCTGGGGGCCCCTCTCCCAGGCGCTGGCCAGACTCGAGGAGAACCCCGCGTCCCCCACGGCACGCCCGCTCTGCATCCCGCCCGGCGAGCCCCCCGCCCGGACCCGTGCGCCCCCCAGCTGCGCCCCCGCCCGGATCCCTGCGCCCCCGCCCGGACCCGTGCGCCCCCCAGCTGCGCCCCCGCCCGGATCCCTGCGCCCCCGCCCGGACCCGTGCGCCCCTCAGCTGCGCCCCCGCCCAGGGACCCGCACTCACCGCGGAGGCTCGCCCTGGCTGCCCATCCTGCTCGCCGGGGACCGCGGCTCCCGGATCCCCGCAGCCCGGCGCCGCATGGGCCACGCCAGCGCCGGGGCCTGGGAGCGCAGAGCGGCTGCAGCCCCGGCCGCCTGCTCGCGGCTGCTCGCTGGGATGGCCCTGCCCGGCGCCGCCAGCCCGGACTCGCCAGGAGGGGCCCGGGCGCCTCGCCAGAGCCCCCGCCGCTGCCGGGCGGGCAGAGGGACCCGCCCGGGCCCCAGGGGAGGCTGCGGATCGGGGGGGGGGCGGGTGTAAAATCGCTTGGTCTGAGACCCCAGGGAGAGCGCCGGGGCTCCCAGCAACAGGGGCTTTGCGTGGCCGAGGGACCCGCCCCGACCAACAGCAACCTGGTGCGACGCGCGGGGCTTGTTCCCACGAAACCTTCCCCCCACGGGCGTCTTTACCGGGGCTGTTCGCGTCGCTCGGCCCGGCCTGCGCACGGGTCTCCGGGCCCCTTGCACCCCTGCCTCGGTGTACAAGACAACGGCACGCTGCAGAGTTTAAGGGAGTTGCCCAAGGTTACATGGTGGGTCAGTGGCAGAACCACCGCTGCTGTGGGCTGCGTTTACAGCCGTGTGGGGAGCAAGCCAAGGGAAGTCATTCCCCCGCTCCCCTCTGCACTGCTCAGACCTCACCGGAGTCTGGGGTCCAGTTCTGGGCCCCACATGTCAGGAAAGAGGTGGGGAAGTTGGAGAAGGTCCAGAGAAGGGCAACACAAAAGCGTCTAGAAAACCTGAGCTGTGAGGCAAGGCTGAAGGAATTGGGCTTGTTTAGTTTGGAAAGGAGAAGACAGAGGGGACGTGATAGCGTGTTCAAGTATCTAAAAGGGTGTCACAAGGCAGAGGGAGAAGAAGAAAAATTATTCTCCTTAATCTCTCAGGACAGGACAAGCAGCAAGGGGCTCAAACTGCAGCAAGGGAGGTTTAGGTTGGACATTGGGAAAAACTTCCCGCCTGGCAGGGTGGTGAAACTCTGGAATAAGTTGCCTAGGGGGTTGTGGAAGCTCCATCCCTGGAGATATTGAAGAGCAGGTTGGACAGACACCTGCCAGGGATGGTCTAGATCAGTGTTTCTTACACGATGTTCCGTGAACAACTTGCAGGTGTGCCACGACCCCGGCTCTGGTTTTGTCTTTTTTTGTCTGACAATTGTTTGTTTTTTTTTTGAAGCTCTAGAGGTGCTTGGTCCTGCTGTGCAGGCAGGGGACTGGACTTGTTGCTTCTCAAGGTCCCTTCCAGTTCGAGGATTCCACCCTCCTCCTGCTGCAGCACAACTTAATGCGCATCTGCCCTGGGCAGCTCCCACGGACAGCGGTGTCAATGCCTGTCACTCCATCCCACCCCCTGAGCCACGGATCGGTGTCTGGGCAAGGTTCCAGCGTGTCCAGCCCCAGGGCAGAGGGTGTCAGTTTTTGTCCAGGCCCAAATTTCATGGGCCATGTATGGTCACGGTCCAGATGGCAGAGGAAAAAGCCCATCCCCCGAGTAACCACGATGATAAGTCGATAAAAGCTTGCAGAGTCCGTTCCAACGCACCCGAGGTTCCGGATTTGGCCTCCAGCCCCCCGTTGACTGCCCCCGCCGTAGGGTTTGTGCTGCTCCCCTTGCTGAGGTCACAGAGAGCGACGTGAAATTCGTCTGCCGCCTGACTCCGCAGCTCACGAGCCCCCCGCCCGGTGGGACGCATGGCCTAGCCCCCAAGGGGCAGGGTCTGGGAAGCAGGCCCAGGCCCTCTGATTCCAAGTGACGCGATCCTGCCTGGGGGCTGCTAAACGACAGTGACACGATGCCGCCTGGATGTAGGTGCGGAGCCCTGAGAAAGGGGTGGGGCTTAACATTTCCCTGTTGTCTGCCTCTCCCCTGGCCGCCCTTTGTGAAGGAGCTGGAGTGCTGAGTTTGGGGGATGGCCTTCTTAGGCACTTCTCTCTCCCCATGTCGCACATTCCCAGCTTCTGACATCCCTGCCCAGCCTGGCCAACAGCCATTGATGGACCTTTCCCCCAGGAATTGCTCTAGCTCTTTTTGGAACCCTGTCATAGTCCTGGCCTTCACAACATCCTCTGGCAAGGAGTTCCACAGGTTGACTTTGCTTTGTGCGAAGAAATTCCTTTTGTTTCTTTTAAACCTGCTGCTTGTTAAGTTCATTTGGCGACCCCTAGTTCTTGTGTTATGGGAAGGCGTAAATAACTCTCCTTTATTCCCTTTTCCCACACCTGTCATGATTTTATATGATTATTGTTTTTCTCCCCCCTAGATCTCATCCTCCTCTTGTTTTGCAGGTAACACACAGGTGGCTTAGAGATGGGCGTGTGGGATTTTCAAATACGAACTCCTGACAACACAATGACAGAACTAGTGGAGCCGGGGGAAAGGACGGTAGCTACTGTATCTGGGACCCCTCTGAAGAGGGCTGCCTGTGGGGTGGAGCTGGGGGAGCCCCAGGCTGCTGCAGAGCTTCACGGTTCATTTCAGTTCTCCAGGATAAAACAGGGATTGCCTGGCGGGCTAATTTGAACCTTGTCTTTAAAACCCTGTTTCAAAGCTCAGCGTCAGGTGAGCTCTGCTCACCCCCCAGCCTGCAGGCCTTGGGGAGCCCTCGGGAGCCAGCCGGCTTCCCCGATACAGCTCACCTGCCTTGGCTGGAAGCACAACTGCTCTGATGCCCGCCTGCTGGGAGGGGTTTTTGTGCCTGCTGGACTCCTGGGCAGGGATGCCGGGGGCCAGACGAGAGCAGCTTGGCACAGCCCCGGGGCCCAGGGTGGGATCGGCAGGTCGCTCCCAGAGCAGGAAGGGCCCAACCGGAGACCGGCTGCCGCGGTGGGTCCCACTCCCTGGGACAGGCGTTCGCACAGTTGGTGCCAGGGAACACTAAGGCACCCCGACCTGGGCTCTGAGTCACGAGACTCCTTAGGCTCCTCTCTGCAGACCCCCATAGCCCGGCCATGCAGAACCCCCGCCCCGGGAAGGGGGCTCTGCAAACAGGAGCGTGACTCTCGCCACGTCCCACGCCCGTTCCCGACGGCGGAAGCTAGGAGGGGCCAAGCCCGTCTCTCTGCTCCTCTCACCAAAACAGGCTGGGGCCAGGCAGGAGCCTCCGGGACGTTGCGCCCACAGAAAGAGCCGCACCGGGCAGCTGCGTCTGGGGAGGAGTCCGTCGGAGGGCCAGGGTGGCAGCACACGGGCAGAGCTGTGCGGGCGGGGAGCTGCCCTAGGACCTGCCTGCCTCAGGGCAGGGTATCAGCCAGGCACCCCCAGTTCCCAGAAAGAAAATCGAAGAGGGGTTGGAAGGGGAAGCAAGAATCTCTCCCGCTTTAACGAGGGGGCATTTCTGTGCCCAGGAGCAGCCAGCGGGCAGTTGCATACTCATGGCTCAGCCGGCGAGCGATCAGAATTCAAGGGAGCGCAGCTCGGCCGCCATGAAAGGAAATCCGCCTTTCCGTGCGCCTCCTCGCTGGCTGTCCCCGGGGGCCACGAAAGCTCCAGATCCACCCCCCCGGGTGTGAACGTGACGCGTGGCCGGAGGGGGAAGCGGAGGGGTGGGCGTGTGGCCGGCTGCGTGGGGTGGCAGCGCTGCAGCCGGGTGCGTTTGAGGGGCGCGCTCGGCTGCGTGTTGCCCCCCCCCGGCCCCCAGCAGCACCGCCAGCGCTCACACCGGCCGGGGGCTTCCTAGGGCCCCGCTGATTGGGAGAATCTCAACTGTCACAAATACGGGAGAGCTTCCTTCCAGCCATGGGCAACCGGTAAACCGAGGGCTGGGGGAGGCAAGCCCAGCCCCCCCCCCGCCCCTGCCGCCCAGCCCCAGCGTGCATGGCCCCAGCCCGAGAGAACCGGGAAGGCAGGCAGCCAGCGGCCCCGGCTGGAGCACGGGGGGCGGTGGGCACCTGACTCCAGCCTTGCCTGGCCCTAGCTGGAGCACACGTGGGGGGTGCATGGCCCAGCCTCCTTAGCCTTGGGGGAGACACGCGGAAGGGGGCGGGGCTGGGGGACAGAGTGGGGGCGGGGCCGAGCTGGCAACGTGGGAAGGCCTCGCCTCTTATACCCGCTGCCCCTGCGGTCACCGAGCTGCCCCAAAGGCTCAGCAACCCGGAGGCCAAGAAAGACTGCCGCCCCTCCTCCCCCAAGTGCGCTGGCTTGGAAAACCTCCCGCCTCCGAACCGCCTGCGTTTGGGGCTGGCTGGCTCGGGCTCTCTAAGCGCTAGCGGCTGTTAGTCCGGCCCTGAGCAGCACAGGCTGGGCTGCTCCCCCTCTGCTCCGCTTAGCAGTCACCGCCAGCGGTTCGCTTCTCCCCAGCCCCTGCTGCCAGCCACGCGCTGGAGATTCCCGACGCCTCACAAGCCACGTGGCCCATGCCTGGGGCTTCCCAGCCAGTGTCCCTCCGTTCCTCCTACAGCACCCCAATCTGGCTCTGATACTCCCCATAATAGCCTCCCCCTCCTGCCTGGCTAAGGATTGGCAGGAAGAGTAGAGTGCCCCCTGCTGGCCTTGTGGGGCTACCGCACGTGGCAGCTGCCTAGCATCCTTGCGGGGAATCAGGTTAGGAGCGGCACAGCCGTTGCTTCGTCTGGGCCCGGGCTGAGCCCCGGCACCTCCGGGCTCGCCCCGTCCCTTATGAAGTTAAAACGTATCGGTGGAGGTCCAGCCCCAAGCTCTGGGAGAGGCAGAGGGGCCTGCTGGCCGTGCTCCGAGTGTGCACTCCGGCCTGCTTGCTCGATGGATGCCGTGTCCAAACTCAGCTGAGTCCGTAAACCCACCAGCTGGCCCCACGCTGGGCGGGGAGAAACATGCTGCCCGGGACAGCAGGCAAGATGCTGCTGCCGTAGCTTCCCCTGCACGGACAGGACCGGATCCCAGGCTGCTTTCGGCCTGACCAGGGACAGGGCCTGGAGGAGGAGTGATTCCTCCTGCTCCTTTGCTTGGTTCCAGCTCTGCGCCTTGGCTCTGATGGCTGGATTTTGGCTCCAGTTCTGAGCTGCAGGCGATGCTGCCTCCAACCACTAGATCTGACTGCCACACAGAACCTACCGGTGACATTTCAGGGCAAGGTTGCTGATGCAAAGAGGAGCTGTGGAGGCGCTGGAGGCGCTGGCGTGGTCTTGCCCTCCCTCCCAGGACTGAAGGCTCCTTTTTGCTTCCTCCCCCACACGCCTCATTCACGCACTTCGCCCGGGGAGCCCACCCCGACCACCCCGGACTCAAGTCAACGTGGAAGAATTCGGGTGACAGGGGTCCAGGTTCATCGTGCTGCCCCTCCAGGGCCTTGAGCAAATTGTTTTTGACCTTGACCACCTCCCCAGGTGATCCTGGGGCCAAATCTTTCCCCTCCCTGGGTCTCCCTTGGGGCCCCGTAAAATGGTGCTAACACTGCGGGACAAAGAGCTTTGAGAGTCTGGACGAGCAGTGCCTCAGGGCGAGAGCCGGGAGCTGTTCTCAGGGGCGATTAACACAATAAATGTACGTGCACAACCTGCTCCCTGCAGAAACAGCGATGCTGCGGCCCCAGCTATTATCTTCTCCCTCTTCCTGCCTGCCTCCCCTCACTTCTCTGCCCCGTCCCCCACCCCAGGGCAGGCTGTACTTTGGGGAGGGACTGTAGTTCCATGGGACAGCCTGTGGGGCAGAGCGGTCATCCTTTTGCTTGCCTGTAAAGCGCCGTCTCTGGCTGCTCTACAAACAAGACCGCAAGCGCCTCAACAGCCCCATTTGCTTTTCATTAAAACGAGTAATTCAATCCAAGTTGTCTGGCCAAGTGCCTGTATCTCTGAGGGAGATGGAGTTTACCCACCTGCTGGGTGTAAGTAGTAAACCCTGCAATGAAGAAAACCAATTGCTCCCCCAAGCAATCGCAGACCATCTGAAACCTGGGGCCTGTTTGGTGTGTTTTAGGGAAAGACGCTCAGCAAGCCCAGAGCGCTAGTGACCTTCTGAGAAAGCCCCTACACCCAGGGCCGGATTAACTCTTGTGGGGCCCAGGGCTACTAGATTGTGCAGGGTCCCCAGGCTCTGGGATGAGGCCAAAAATTAGGGGATCTGAGTGCAGGAGGGGGCTGCGGGTTGAGGCAGGAGGTGGATGCAGTGCAGGAGGGGCTGAAGGCTGTGGGGTGGAACTGAGGATTTCGGGGTGCAGGGGACTCCAGGCTGAGGTCAAGGGATTTGGAGTGTGGGAGGGGCTAGGGTGCAGGAGGGGCTCAGGGTTGGGGCAGGAAGGTGGGGTGCAGGGCACTTGCCGGGGCAGTTCCTGTTTGGGGAAGGGGGAGCAGGCGGTCCCACATGGCCTGTACTTATCTGCAGTCACTGCCCCCACAGCTTCCATTGGCTGGGGATCGCAGCCAATGAGAGCTGGGGAGGCGGAGTCTGCAGGCGAGGGCGGTACCGGGACGGAGCTTTCCAACGGGTAGGGGTGCTCATCATGGCAACACAGCTTCTGGGGGTAGGCGGAGGAACTGCGTGAGCAGAACCCCCCCCCACTCCCCCAGGCAGAACCAGCCCGGTACGCAGCACCGGGGCTTAGTGGTGGCAGCCCATCTCCACCCCTTCCCCTGGGGTCCTGGGCTGCACCCCAGAAAGCTCCTTTCTGTTTCCGGCCCTGCAACAATTATCGTCCTTCTCCCAAGTCAGCACTAACCCCCAGTGCCGGGCTGCCGTAGGGAGGCAGGACTGTCTAGTGGTCAGCGCCCTCGTCCAGCCGTTCTGAGACGTGCACTCAGCCCCCTGCCTGCCCTGTGTGACGTAGTGGGGCGTACCTTGCTGGTTACTGTGCTGAGCGGTGGGTAGTGAGTGGCCTCCACTGGCTGCTGTCTGCAGCACGGCCCAGCAGGGCAGGGGATGAGTCATGATGCAAGGGGGCTTGGAAACTCGTCAGACAGGTATCTCCCATGGAGCAGAACAATGGGAAAAAGGGGAGTGGGGCCCTGGATGGGGGCAGGGCTGGACGTGAGCGAGTTAGTTTCTGTCTGGGATCATGGAGGAGACAGCCTAGGGAAAGAGGCTGGAATGTAGGGGCCCAGTCTCCCCCATCTCAAGGGGGGCCGAGGCATCCTAGGCCTGGTTCCTGTAACCAGATGACATCTGTGCTGTGCTGTATCCTGGAGAAGCAATAAACTCCCTCCATTCTACTGGCTGGTGGAGTCTGTCCGCGCCATTACGGGGGTGCAGGGGCCGGGAAGACCCCAACGCGCCGTCACACCCTGCAGCCCTCAGAGCTCCCTCTGTCAAACGGGGCGAGTCCGTGGCACGCGGGGAGGGAAGTACCCGGGAGAGGCAGCTCAGACTTCACCCCAAACTCTGGATTGTGGGCGAGCAGATCCGGGGGCAGCCCTAGTGTCCCACTGCCACTGCAGCTCAGGTCATGCCAGCTGCCTGCCTCAGCTCCCTGGGCTTTCAGCCGGGCGCGCTCTGAGCGAGTGTGCAGTGCTGCTGTTGAAGGGGTGCTGTGCTCCGCCCCAGACACAGCGGCACGTCAGCCCTGGGCAAAGCGATTTTCCCATCTTGCTATGTGACGGGGCATCTGTCCCGCACTGGCCTAGCAAGGGTTAACTCAGTCTGGGGAGAGGGCCGAATGGGGCCCACAGCTATGGCACATATTAGCCAATTAGGGGCCCCCGAGGGCTGTATAAATAAGGGCTCCTGGAGGGGAGGAGAACAGACACTCTTGCTCCAGCTGCGGAGCAGGAGGAATGGGGCTGCTGGGGAAGCTGGAGGCTTCCTGAGACAGAGCAGGGCTGGGGAAAGGCAAGTGGAGCTGGGGAGCTCTGACCTGGCCCCACTCCCAGACTGCAGGGTCTGAGGGTACCAGGGCTATGGGGAGGCAGCCAGGGCAGCAGAAGACAGCCGGTCCCCACCCCCTTGCCAATGCGAAGTGGCCAGGTCAGATGCAGTTTGCCCCGAGGCCGGGGCTAGAGGATAACTGGCAGGAGGGTCACTGAGGCAAGGCGGGTGTAGCGGGAGGACCCCAGAGTGGAGGTACTGCAGGAGGGTAGGGCTCTGAGGGAAGGGCTCTGAGGTCTGAGGGGGACACGGGTCCTGCTACAAGGTGGAGAACAGGATCGGTTGTAGATCGTTAGCTTCAAGACAGGCCCAACAAGGAAAGTAACAGACCCCACTGACCATCAGCTACAGCCCCCAGCTCAAACCCTCCAGCGCATCAGCGACCATCTACAGCCTGTCTGGGAAAACCATCCCTCCCTCAGCCTTGGGAGACAGGCCAGGCCTCGCCCACACACAGCCCCCTAACCGGAAACAAAATTCTTCCCAGCAACCACGCAGCACCCCTCAGACTCACCCAGGAGCCCCCCCTGCAATCAACCCCGGTGCCAACTCCGGCCACCCCTCTACACCAGCGACACCATCACAGGACCTACTGCATAAGCCACCACATCAGGGGCTCATACAACTGCACATCCACCAATATGATCTGTGCCAGCGATGTCCCTCTGGCCAAACCGGGCAGTCTCTGCGCCAAGGATAAATGGGCACAGATCAGATATTCGAAGCGGTGACACGCAGAAAGCTGTCAGGGAACATTGTAACTTGCCCAGGCGCTCGCTAACAGATCTCGAGTGACTGTCGTCTTACCAAGTCATTTCAGGAACCAACTGGAGAGAATCTGCGGAGCTGGCCTTCTTATGCACACTGACACATGTAGCCAGGGATCGAACAAAGACTTTTCTTGCATGGGCTGTTATAGCAGCACCCAAATGACACCAAAAACAAAGCACCGGGCACTTGCAGCCCACTCAATTAGCCTCATTTAGCACGGACACTTGAATTGACATGGTTCCCCCCCTTCTCCCTCTCTCTCTGCTATTTATTTGTACCTCTGGACCCCTTGCTCCATTCATCTGAAGTGGGTTGTGCCCATGAAAGCTCATGACACCATCGACATGTTTCGTTAGTTTCTAAGGTGTCCCAGGACCATTCGTTGTGTAAGGTAGAGAACAAACAGGTAAAAACACGCATCACGCCAGCCAGAAGGGGGCGCTCCTGGGCTGAGCTACTTCCCCGCGCATCCAGCAGGAGGCGTCCTGGTGGTGAGTCATGGCGTGTTGCAACCCAATAGTGCTTGCACAGTGCTTGGAACAGTGGCTGCCTCCATCTACCACCTCTCCATGGACATTAACCCTGTGGAGCCTCAGGAAAACACACAAGATGGGAATAATGCATCTGACGAAGTGGGTCTTTGCCCACGAAAGCTCATGCTCCAATAAATCTGTTAGTCTAGAAGGTGCCACAGGACTTCTCGTTGTTTAAGATGGGAATAAAACTACTTCACTGCATCACAGCCAGGACCGTGGTGACTGAGATCTGCTGAGGAGGGCTAACGGAAGAGCTAGCAAGAAGGATCTCAGTTACGTGGAGGGGGCGGGTTCCCTCTCAGCTCTGATCTAGCAGAAACGACCCCAGGCAGAGGGGGCCACAAACGGTCCTAGTCAGCCAGATTCCCTTTAACAAGGCCAACTTTGCGTTGGTGGCATTGACTCTCCAGTGGCAAATGGGAGCCACGCCAGAGGTGGGAGGGCAAAGGAGTGATGGGAAACAAACACTCCCCACACGCAGGCTGGTCCCAGGTGCCTCCCGCCTGGCGGGGCTGAAAGGAGATCCGCGCCCCCGCCAATTAGTTGTGCGTGTTTGCTCAGCTCACCTGCTGTTCTCCCACCTTGGCGATCGGCTGAGCCGGCGGCTTGGATTTCAGCCCCTTTGTTTCACCCACAAAGCCGCTGGCCTCCACCAGCAAGGCTGGGGGGGAAGAAAAAGCCTCGGAGAAGCCAGCGGTACCCTGACGTGGTTCTGAGCTCTCTGTTCCACGTGGAACCAAGAGCCTTTCAGCTTGAAATACAAGCTCTGGCGCAGCGCCGACCCAGGGCCAGTCGCAATGCGCTGCAGGAACAAGAGCGTGCTGGGGGTGGGAGGGTGTCAGTCATTCAACAGGGCACACGAGTCAGGGTCTGGAAAGTTCAGCGAAGACGGATGGTCTAGTACCGGGGCCGCTGACTCCTGGCCTGCAGGCCCTCCCCAGCTGGAGCAATAACGCAGGCCAGCCTGGGACTCCGGGTGGGTTGAGGGCGGGGAGGGGTCTGTCTGTTACAGGCTTCAAGCCCCGCCCCTTCCCACCATCGCCCCACCCTCTCCTCCTATGGTACCCTGGTGGCAGTGGTCGTGCCCCTTGTGTTCCCCGTGGCTCCTGCTGCTGTGGGAAGTGTAGGGGAAGGGGTGTGTGACCGCTGCCATCACCTCCCCCCGGGCCCTCCTGGTGATCCCCAAAGCTACATCCGTGGGGACGGGGTGCCATGGGAGGAGAGGGCGGAGTGATGGTGGGAAGGGGCGGGGCTTCGGGGACCACTAATCAACAAGGCCCATCTGGTCTGTCTAGGCCAGGTTGCGCAATCGCTCCAGCTGGGGATGGCCCGCAGGTCAGAAGCTTCAGACCCCTGGTCTGGTCGTTACAGGAGGAGCTTGAGAGACCCTAGCTCACTTTCCTTCTGTTCCACTGATTGCCAGAGTGAACCTGAGCAAAGCTGCCTCAGTTTCCCCCCTTCACAAGGGGGTGACTGACCCTCTCCTACCTCACAGGGGGGTCCACAAACATAGTAAGGCAGGTTCCCTGTCCCCCAGGGTTTACAGGCCAAGTGGGAAAGCTACACACACCGAGCCAGAGATGCGCTCCACCCCAGAGCTGGGCGAATCCTGCGGCGCAATGGCGGGGAATAGTCACCTGAACAAGCACCTGTGGCTTGGGCTCCACCACGGCACACGCCATGTGGCAGCCGCTGGTCCCAGCTGCGCCAGCTTGACGGCTGATTTGGGATAAATCCAGAGAGTCTCCCACGAGACGCTTGCCACATAAATCTGCCTCCTGCACAGCGGGAGGGACGTGCAGGCCGCTGGCAGATACTCCCCGAGCACAGGGAGGCGAAGTCGGTCAAACACACCGGCTGCCAGTGAGTCATTCAGGGCCCCGGGAGCCGGTCCCGGGTGCAAAGGGCTCGGCGGGCGCTGCTCCAGATATAGAGCCAGCAGCTGCACAGTTGCTCCGGCCAGTGAGAGCACGTGGTGCCGGGACACAGGGCAGGCGGGCGGGCGCCGGGAAAGCTCCCCCCTTGCGGCTTTGGCAGGAGACGTGCGGCCTGCGTGTGGGTGGTGTCACAGGGCGAGCGCCCCCGGTGCCTCCTGCAGGTCACTCTGGGAATTAGCTCTTCAGCCCCGGAGCACCCCCTGTCTGCCCATGGTGCCCTTTCCTCCTAGAGCCCCCTGCACCCACCTTGCCTCAGTGACCCACGGCCAGCCCTCAGCTAGCCCCGGCCTCAGGGCAAACTGCAGCCTGACATAGCTGCGCCCCTGCAGCCCCGGTACCCTCAGGCCCTGCAGCCTGGGAGTGAGTGCAGGCCGGCCTGCCTGCCATTCCCCAGCCCTGCTCTGCTCTGCTCTGTCTCAGGAAGCCTCCAGCTTCCCTAGCAGTCAGGTCCCTCCCACTCCCCTGCAAAAGTGTCTGTCTCTACCCCTCCAGGAACCCTTATTTGCACAGCCCCAGCTGGTGCCCTAACCGGCTGTATCCGCCTCAGCTGCGGGCTCCATGCTCTCAGCCCTCGCCCAGGGCTGGGTTTTAACCCTTCAAGGGCCAGTGCAGGGCAGAAACCCTGTCACAGGCAGCAACAGTGTTCTCAAAGGATCCCAAAGTGCTTTCCCTGGACGGACATTAGGCTGAAATGCGGCTGCCTCTGGGGTGGAATGCAGTAGCTGTCTGACAGCCCACAGCCACACGGAGGACTGGAAGTAAAGTGTTACCTCACCCCGATGAGCAGGCAGCATTTATCTAGACTAGAACTTGGCCATGGCATGGGGAGCTTGAGCCTTCAAAAGCAGCAAATGTTTGGGGGGGAGGGGGGCAGACTGAGACGTCTTAAAGGAGCTTGATTTCCCGAGGGCCGGTGGTCAGCACTTGCTGGAAATCGGGCCCTTTATTCCAGTGCAAGTTGCTCACTCCAAAACAAGCCCTTCAGACTCGCTAGGCACTTTTCAGAGTGTGGGTCTTGGCTCTTTAGTGACGACATTTGGTCGGCTCCGAGTCTCTCGTGGGCAGCCACGGCTCAAAAGCATCCTGCCGCGTCCCGCCACACCACAGGATGAGTAACGACACAGCGAGAGACAAAGCACAGTTTAGCCAAAGACACTCAGAATCATTAGACCCATTTATACATGGGGAAACTGAGGCACAGAGCAGGACCGTGACCAACCCAACCGCACACGCTTAGCGAGTTAGAAACGGAGCCCAGCTGAACTGATGCCCAATTGTCTGGTCCAGTCACCAGGCCTGTCAATGGGGGTGTGGGGAGGCAATTGCCCTGGGGCTCGGTGATTCAAAGGGCCCCGGGGCTCCTGGCCACTGCTGCTGCTACTGCGATGGCTGAAGTCCTGGGCCCTTTAAATTGCCGCTGGAGCGCTGGGCTGTGCGCTCTGCGTGGCTCTGCGGCGCATGCCGGGTTCTGGGAGGGGCATGCTGGCTGCCCCGGCCCCGCCCCTTCCACCTGAGGCCCCGCCCCTTACAGGAGTGAAGAGCTGGGCCCCCTCCCACCTTGCCCAGGGGCTCCCCTGCTAGTCACCAGGTATGGCGAGAGCAGTCCCCTGGGTTTTCATGTGGCCTTTCAGAGACTGATCCTCACCCTGCCCGACCAGGTCGGCTTCCGGCGGGCTAGGTGGGATCTTAGGACAAACGATTTCCCCAGGCAGGTGGGGAAGCGCTGGGATGGGTTCCTTGGGGGGGGGGGAATCTCCATCCCTAGAGGTGTGTAAGTCCTGGCTTGACAGCCCTGGCTGGGCTGATTGAGTTGGGCTGGTCCTGCTTGGGGCAGGGGGCCGGACTCGAGGCCTCCCGAGGTCTCCGCCTGCCCTGGGTTCTAGGGTTCTCTAAGATTCCCTGCAGGCCGCTGAGCCAGCATTCGAAGGGACGCCCGCTCCCCAGGCCCGCCAGCCGTGCACAAGGCTGGCCTCCCCAGTAGCAGAGGACATGGTGTGGCAGGTTTGCTAACGACGCACATTCGCCCGCATCCGTCGCCTGCATCACCCCTGCCCCCACAGCGACTTCCTCCGTGTCCCTCCGGCGGGGTCCTTGGCTGCAGGGACAATCTGCCCCTGGTCTCCAAGCCCATTGTGTGAAAATGAGCTGCCCTGCCCCGGGGGGCAGTTCCCTGCCGCTAGGGAGCCCGTGCAGACCCAGGCACTGCACAGGGGCTGGCAGGGGAGCGGAGACGGGAGGCGGGGAAGAGGAGGGTGGGAAGAGAGGGGCTGGCAAGGTGAGCCGGAGACGGGGCGGAGGAGGCGGGAAGAGGAGGGCTGGGGCAGAGAGGGGCTGTCAAGGTGAGCCGGTGATGGAGGGCAGGCGGGAAGAGGAGGGGCTGGGGGCAGAGAGGGCTGGCAAGGTGGGCCGGAGACGGGGCGGGGAAGGGAAGGAGGGGCTGGGGCAGAGAGGGCTGTCAAGGTGAGCCGGTGATGGGGCAGGCGGGAAGAGGAGGGCTGGGGGCAGAGAGGGGCTGGCAAGGTGAGCCAGAGACGGGGCGGAGCGGGGAAGAGGAGGGGCTGGGGGCAGAGAGGGCTGTCAAGGTGAGCCGGTGATGGAGGCAGAGCGGGAAGAGGAGGGCTGGGGGCAGAGGGGCTGGCAAGGTGAGCCGGAGAGGCGGGGCGGGGCGCGGGAAGAGGAGGGCTGGGGGCAGAGAGGGGCTGTCAAGGTGAGCGGTGATGGGGCAGAGCGGGGAAGAGGAGGGCTGGGGGCAGAGGGGCTGGCAAGGTGAGCCAGAGAGCAGGGGGCGGAGCGGGGAAGAGGAGGGGCTGGGGCAGAGAGGGGCTGGCAAGGTGAGCCAGAGACGGGGGACGGAGCGGGAAGAGGAGGGGCTGGGGGCAGAGAGGGGCTAGCAAGGTGAGCCGGAGGCGGGGAGCGGGAAGAGGAGGCTGGGGGGCAGAGAGGGGCTGGCAAGGTGAGCTGGAGGCGGAGGCGGGGAAGAGGAGGGGCTGGGGGCAGAGAGGGCTGGCAAGGTGAGCCGGAGGCGGGCGGAGCGGGGAAGAGGAGGGGCTGGGGGCAGAGAGGGGCAGGAGGGGTTTGAAGAGCAGGAGAGAGGCAGAGCAGAGTCGGGAGGGGCTGGGGGCCGGGGCCAGGGGAGGGTCGGGAGGGAAGGAGGAGGGGGAGCTGGTGCTGCCAGCGCTGGGTGAACTGACCAGAGAGGAGACAGAGCCCGGGAAGCAGAGACTCGCCCCCAGCACCCTGAGCAGGGCGCAGGTCTCGGGCCTGGGACGGGGGCAGGTGCCCGGCCAGGGGCAGCCATTTCTCTGGAGCCCGGAGCGCTAGGGCCTGCAGGGAGGGGCCGGCTCCCTGGCGGAGAGGGGGAGGGTGGGGCTGACATGGCTCCACATCGCAGAAGTGTGGGGCTCCCAGCGGGGGTGGCCGGGGGGTGAGGGGGCCGTTTGGGGGGCACAAGAGGACACTGCTGGGAGGGCATCAGGCCGCCTCGGTGGGAGTTGATGGGCGGGGTGTAGAGGAGGCGTGTGCGTGTGGATGTGGCCATTGGGGAATGCGGAGCTGTGGGGTGCATGCCTGCATGGGGGCTGCTGGCTGGGGCGTGGAGGAGGATGCCCGGGGGCGTTAGTCATTGCTGTAGCCGGATTACTGTGCCAGGGACAGGCCTTGTTTCCAAACAGTGTTGTTTAATTCCACGGCGTGGGCGGGTTTGTTGCTTGTAACAGTGAGAGCCTAATAATGCTGGCCGGGCGCCAGGCTCCGCGCGGGCTGGCACAGTTCTAGCCGCTCCCTGCGGCACGAAGGCACCTCGATCCCCACGCAGCACCCCCTGCGCGGCCGTTTGGGGCTCCCCACACACGGGGATCCGCTGGTGTCCCTCCAGCCTGACACATGGCCCCTCTTCGCCCAGCCCTGGGCTCCATCACGCTCCGCTCGGCCTCAGCCTGCCACAGGCGCCCTCCCGCTGTGCGTGGGGCCCGAGGGAGCCTGTGCCCCTGTCCCGGCTCTGTGCTGCTGGGGCCACAAAGCACCCGCGTGGGTGGCAAGGGGGAATCTGGGTACAGCGCTCGGAAGGATGGGCGCAGTGGCCCAGGGCGCACAATGCAGTGCAGGGTCCAATGGGTGCAGTGGTCCAGGGTGCACAATGCAGAGCAGGGTTGTATGGGTGCAGTGGCCCAGGGTGCACAATGCAGTGCAGGGGCCAAAGGGTGCAGTGGCTCAGGGCGCACAATGCCGTGCAGGGTCCAATAGGTGCAGTGGCCCAGGGCGCACAAGGGTGCAGTAGCACAGGGGACACAATGCAGTGCAGGGTTGTACGGGTGCAGCGGCACAGGGCGCACAATGCAGTGCAGGGTCCAATAGGTGCAGTGGCCCAGGGCGCACAAGGGTGCAGTAGCACAGGGGACACAATGCAGTGCAGGGTTGTACGGGTGCAGTGGCACAGGGCACACAATGCAGTGCAGGGTCCAATAGGTGCAGTGGCCCAGGGCGCACAAGGGTGCAGTAGCACAGGGGACACAATGCAGTGCAGGGTTGTACGCAGGTGCAGTGGCACAGGGCGCACAATGCAGTGCAGGGTTGTACGGTGCAGCGGCACAGGGCACACAATGCAGTGCAGGGTCCAAGAGGTGCAGGCCAGGGCGCAGTGCAATGCAGTAGCACAGGGGACACAATGCAGTGCAGGGTTGTACGGTGCAGTAGCACAGGGGACACAATGCAGTGCAGGGTTGTACGGGTGCAGTGGCACAGGGCGCACACGACAATGCCTGGCTGCGAGTGCACGGTTGCAGTTGCAGGGGGTCCAGCGCGAGGCATGGCTGCATGGGTTCCACACTGCTGTTCGGGGGGCAGAGTTTGGGTCAGGGCCTATGGGGTTCAGACTCATTCCCAGCAATGCTCCACTGGCAGCTTCACTCCTCCCCCGTGTGCTGGGCTCCGTGTCCTGCCCTGCGCGGCGGGGCCCAGCCTCGTGTGCACCTCGCTCCCTTCCTCTCTCAGGTGCTTCAGGGCACCACGGAAACTGGGTCAGTGAAAACCGCAAGCCCAGGGGACCAGCCTCCCCTGCTGCAATCAAAGCCTCCCCCTCAGCGCTCGTCCTCGCTCCCCCGCGGCTCCAGCGCCAGCTCCCGCCCCCTCCTCCCGCCAGCTCGTCAGTCTCCCCGTGTCTGCGTCCCGTGCGCCTGGCAGGCAGTGCAGGGCTGGTTGTGTACGGCCGATGCCAGGTGACAGCCGCCCCGCTTACCCCGCTGAGCCGGCCTCCGTGGGGGAGAGATAATTAGCGCTCCAGGCACATGGAACCTGGGGTCGACTGTTGTGCAGTTCCCTGAACCGTCGTCTGGTAGCGTCTCCTAAGTAGGTTAGCTGGGGACGGCCGAGTCCTTCGCGGGTACCAGGGGCAGACGCCTGCTCCGGGGAGGCAAAGGAGGCGAACGCTCCCCCGGGGCTCAGAAACTGGTGCAGAGAGGCCTAGCAGCAAACATTATGGGGGAGGAGGGACGCGCCAGCAAATCTGCGGAGGAGAGTGATGGTGGAGATACAACCAAGGCAGGGGTTGGGCAGGCAAAAATGGGCCAAACCCAGCCCCCGGGGCACAGGGAGTGTGAGAACCGGCTCCGCTGACCGTTCAGGGGAGGTGGCCGGGACATCGGGAGGGAGGGGTTGTGGGGGTGATGGATGCCAGCCCGAGCACAGCTCCTGGAAGGAACCCCCCGGCAGCGCGCTGGGGTCAGAGGGGACGGTGTCTCGGAGGCACCACGCCCGGATTCTGGGGAGCGGGGCTGTGCGACGGCTGGGCTTCCACAGGTCTTGGGAGCTCACCCCAATCCCAGGAGCCTTGGGGAGCAGATCACCCCGGCTAAGATACGTTTAGGTGCTGCCAGCCCCGACAGCCCGTCCCACCAGCCTAGAGGAGAAACGTCCCGTCCCGGCCCTGGTTCTCTGGCCGTCCTGCCCCTCTGGCTCCCAAGCCCCGTGGCTATCGTCCTTGGGCCTGTTTCCTGCAGGGCCAGCTGGCCCGGCGGGAGGTGGAAGGAGCTAATCCCAGGTCAGCTCTCTCCTTTGCTGACAAGAGGCGGGAGCAGGCTGGCGTTCCTGGCGTGCGGCAGTCGCTAAAGCAAGCCGAGCAGGGAGCCTTTGCGCATTGTTCTCCCCGCTGGACCAGAACTCCTTAAGCTTTACTCAACGCGGGGCGCAAGGCCGATCTGTCCCATTGCTGCCGCCATTAACTCCCTGCAATGGGTTCTGTAATGAAAAGCCCCCGTGCGTCCCGTCTTTCCAATACGATTTATGCCAGAGGGAGCGCTCTGGCGCGGAGGATGGATACATCTCATGATTGCAGGGCATTGTGGGAAACGCCTGGAGACTGCCTGGTTCCCACCAGCTCGCGACTGGAGTGGGATGGACTCGAACACTGGCAAGGGGAGCAGGGCTGTCTGGGTTGAGCACCCGGCGCGCCTCCCAGAGCTGGGAGAGCCTGGCAGCTTTCTGCAGGGCTGGGTGGCGCGGGCGGCTTGGGGACGAGCCGCCGCGCCGCAGGAAGGGGCCGCTCACGCGTCTCTGGCACCCGGCAAAGTCGGGGTTGGATCTGAGGAGAAGACGCGACCGGCCTGGAGACCAAGGCTCTGGGGGCATCTCCAGGCCGAGTCCAGCATGGCAGCAGGCAGAAGGAAACTTGTTTTCTTGCCCTACGGAGGGCCTGAAAGCCCTAGAGGAGGCAGCTCCGGAAAGCCAGGCCTGTCCACCCACGGGCCGCATGCAGCTCAGCCAGCGCAGGGACAGAACTGAATGTAGGGCCTGAGTCAGGGCCCTGGGATTCCAGGCGGGGGCTTCATGGGCCTGGCGAAGGGTCTTTTCTTCCACCCAGAACAACTGTTCTGGGGGGCAGGAGATGCAGGCAGCGTCTGCCTCCTGAGAAGGGTGCTGGGCTCGACGCTGGTGCAGCGGGTGTAGATATTTCCTTGCGGGGTGGGGGAGGATGATGCCAGCTGCTCTCCATCGAGATCGGCTCCATCTCTCGACACCACCACTGAGCCTGGGTTGTTTATAGTCCTGGTCAGCTGTTGTGTCCCCTGCCGGACACAGATCCGGTGCCACGTGCATTCTTTAGGATCCTCTGCCCAGGGGGCTTAGCTGAGTCAGCTGCGCAGCCTGGCTGGGGTGGAAGGTGCTGTGCTTTGGCAAGGTCTCTGTGGAGAGCCCTGGGCTCCGATCGCTCCGTTGGGGCGTCCTGCTCTCGGTCCACCAGCCTGGCTCCGCCCCCACGGAAGTCGACGGGAGAGTGGCCACCGATCTCAGTGGCAGCGAGACCAGCTCTGTGGCGGTAGCTAAACTCCTGCACCAGAGCTATGGCTCCCAACCAGGCGTGCGCCGGCCCGGCCCAAGAGGTTCCCAGAGCCTGAAGCCCAGGGAGCTGTGACCTGAAGGGTTGTGACATGGCCCCAACCTGGAGCTGCCAGAGTGTGGGGAGGCCAGCACCGTGGTCCCTGGGTCTCAGCCAGCCCTGGCTCTGGCTGCGCACACACCAAACTCGGCGGAGGGGATGTGGTGAGACCAAACCCATCCCCTGCTCCGAGGCATCACGGAAACGAAACAAAACTTCTAAGTGGCCTGAAAAGTCTGATCCTGACACTCCGCCGCCTGCAGAAATTCCTCAGGAAACCACGGGACGTGGAGACTCAGTCCACACTGAACCTGAGAACGGCCAGACGGGGTCAGAGCTATGGTCCATCCAGCCCAGTGTCCTGTCTGCCGACCGCTGCCAGGTGCCCCAGAGGGAGTGAACAGAGCAGGGAATCATCCAACGATCCGTCCCCTGTCGCCCATTCCCAGACCCTGACAAGCAGGCTAGGGACCCAGCCCTGCACATCCTGGCTAATAGCCTTTGATGGACCCAGCCTCCATGAATCTAGCTAGCTCTTTTTTGAACCCTGTTAAAGTCCTGGCCTCCACCACATCCTCTGGCAAGGAGTTCCAATCAGGGTGTGTGGGTGGGGAAGCATGGAAGTGTCCTGGCCCCGCCCCTTCTGCCTGAGGCCCCCGCCCCTTCTGGGATGGCCCCAGGGCCACTTCAAAAACTTCTGAAGTGGCCCCTGGTCAAAAATTATTGCCACCCCTTGGTGTAGCTTCTGCCTACTCAGTGGTGTCTTTTGTGGGGAGCTGTTGACACCCCTGGGTGGGCAGGGCAGGGTTTTTTTATAATTGTCCATTATGGGCTTCCGTTTCCCTCCCCATGGTGCATCGAGTGTGGCCATTGTCAGAGGCCCACTAGTGTGTTCGTAGAATCATAGAACCATAGAGCTGGAAGAGACCTCAGAAGGTCAAGTCCAGCCCCCTGCCTAGGCAGGACCAATCCCAACTAAATCAACCCAGCCAGGGCTTGGTCAAGCAGAGACTTACCACAGTGTTTCTCAACCAGTGGTCCGAGGACCCTCAGGGGTACTCGAGAGAAGTCTGGGGGGTCCAGCAACACCACTGAAACTTGGAGAAAACTGAATTTTTGTTTTAAGTTTCACAGTGCTTTCTTATTTTTGTACTTTTTACACCCAAAAATTTCATCGCCCGCCCGGCTACGATTAAGTTGTTTAAAGAAATGTGTTGAAATAGTAGAAAAAAATTTTGTTGTCTAAAACTGTAGGTACTGGGGGTACTTACAATTTTTTTTAAAAAAGGGGGTACTTTATGAAAAAAGGTTGAGCAACACTGTGTTACCAGACCAGCGAGCCTGTTGTGGCGATTGTCTCGACACTCCCTGCATGCCTCTTCTCCAACCATGCCCTCACACTGCTGCCGGCCCTGGGTGCTGCCAGGAAGCTTTTGAGCCACCGGCATGGGCCCTTTTGGAGGGAACCTGACTGGACCTCTGAGAATAATGTTTTGGGTTTTTTTCAGTTCACTGGAAAGTCCGGGGGAAAAAATTGTTTGGGGGTTGAAAAGATTTTTTTTAAAATCAGAAAATAAAAAAACAACAACTAATTGCAGGTTGAACAAAACGCTTCTTTTCCATTTTGATCATTGTAAGACATTTTTGATCTTTTAAAAACAAAATGAGAGGGAAGTTTGAAACCAAAAGTTTGATTTTTTTCAGATTTTTTCAAGTTTTTTTTTTCCCCTAAAAGAAAACAATGAGCAAAATGGACCGGAATCCAGGCACTGTTTTGGGGGAGGCCAAATTGGCAATTTGGCACTAACGATAAATGCCGTGTGAACAGTTTCTCCCAGTTCTCGTCCCGAGTGCCCGAGCGGGTCTCAGCCGGATTGTCTGTTGCAGCTCTTGGATGCTGCGCTCAGGGGACTGCCAGCCAGCTGGGCCAGGAGAGGAGCAAAGGATTGGTGGCCTATAACTGGGCTTGTGCATCGATTAGCAGGCCCAGCTTGGTCCCAGGGGAGAGCTGAGGCTGCCCTGAAATGCTCCAGAAAGGGCCTGCTGCCTAGGGTGTGTCAGGAGCGATTTGCTCAGGGCAGGAGATGTGCTCGGGGGCAGGTGGGGGAGAGCAGGCCGAGCGCAGGGCAAGGGCAGAGAAGGTGTCGGTTGCTCTGTCGGGCCTCCTGCTCCGCGGCGCCTGTGGACAACACCCAGGGCCCAGCAGGGTTGGGTGGCTTTTCTGCGCGTGGCAGGGAGCAGGGACGGGGCCCTGGGCATCTGAAGAGGCCCCTCGACGATGAAGTCTCCAAACGAACTTGCTATCTGCGAGCTGGAAGCCAATGTAAAACCACTGCTGATACCACTGGTGGGCGGCAAAGAGGGGAGCCGGCAGCTGCCGCAGGGGTGGGAGGCCCGGCTCTGTGCCCCAGAAGGGATAGGGCCTCGGGCGGCAGCTCCTAGAAACCCCGCGGGCGCCGGAAGAAGTGTGGCAGAGGCAGCTGGCGATTCCTGTGCGGGACCCAGCAAAGGGAAACAAGCCAGGGCCTGCTCTGCCCAGGGACACAGATCAGAGAAGGGGAGCGGCCGGGGCTGAGCTGAGAAGGGTCGCCCAGGGGAACAGGGCACGAGAAAGTGCCCAGGCGGGGCCTCATGCCAAGATGAGGATATGTGTGTGGTGCAGAGCAGCTGGCCAGGTCCACAGGCCCAGCCTGCTTAGGAAACAGCCCTGGGCCCAAGCAGGAAAAGGGAGAGGAGGTGGTGCCCTCTGGCACAAGCACACACGGGGCTGGCCAGGTGGCCAGGGTGGCCCATGGGCCTGGCAGAGCTGCCCCCAACCAGGCGGGTGCTGCCAGGAGGGCAAGGGGGACATGGCTGGCTCAGAGATGACGCAGGCGGAAGGAGGGACAAACACAAGGGTGGAGCGGTCCAGTGGGGGGGGAGGGGGCTTTAGACCCTGAGGGAAAAGGTTTTGGAGAAGGCAGCGGCAGGGGGAAAAAGGCCCTGCCAGCCCCCCCCTGGTGCTAGGCGCTGTACAAACACGGAGAGAAAAGATCACCCTTGCCCTAAGGCGTGTATAAGAACATAAGCACGGCCAGATGGGGTCAGAGCAAAGGCCCATCCAGCCCAGCGTCCTGTCTGCCCAGAGTGGCCAATGCCAGATGCACCAGAGGAAGTGAACAGAACAGGGAACCATCACGTGATCCCTCCCCTGTCACCCATTTCCAGACAAACAGAGGCCAGGGACACCATTCCTACCCAGCCTGGCTAATAGCCATTGATGGACCGAACTTCCATGAATTTATCTAGCTCTTTTTTGAACCCTATTGTAGTCTAGGCCTTCACAACATCCTCCAGCAAGGAGTTCCACAGGTTGACTGCGCACTGTGTGAAGAAAAACGTCCTTTTGTTTGTTTTAAACATGTTGTCTATTAATTTCATTTGGTGACCCCCTAGTTCTTATGTTATGGGAACAAGCAAATAACTTTTCCTTATTCACTTTTTCCACACCACTCATGATTTTATAGACCTCTATCCTATCCCCCCTTAGTCTCCTCTTTTCTAAGTTGAAAAGTCCCAGTCTCTTTAATCTCTCCTCTTATGGGACCCGTTCCAAACCACTCAGCATTTTTGTTGCCCTTTTCAGAACCTTTTCCACTGCCTGATGCATATAGTCTGGTACGTTGCAGCGGCTCTTCAGGGCCCTTCCGTGATGACTCAGAGAAAGGAGACGATGGGGGACTGGATCCTGGTGGCCAGGCTATCGCTGTGGCTGGGGAGGAGCAGAGATGCCCCAGACTTACCGCAGCCCTGCAGTCCGCTGGCAAGCCCCATGCCCGCTGTGCGGGGAAGCCCCCTCCATGCCCACCAGTGGGACCGAGCCCAGCAGATCAGCCAGGCGTGGCCGCGCATAGTGTGCAGTGCTGCAGGGAGCTGACACCCTAGCTGTGTGGCGTGGGGGCTTCATGCCCCAGAGGGCAGTTTGGGGGGGGAGCGGCTGGGCCCTGGCTCCTTGCTGAGCTCTGGGTTCAAATCCTGCTTGGCACGAGCGCTAGGGGTTGTTAACTCTGAGCCTGCCTGTGCTCCTCACAGACCCAGCTGCTCTGCATTGGGCAGGATTGGTCATCCTGGGGGGCAGTGAGCGAGGACAGAGGGGCATGGGCGGGGCTGGCTGACAAGGCTGGGGGTCGGCGTTGGTGTCGGTCTGTCGGCCGTGATTAGGAGGGGCCATGCTGCCTGAGCCCAAGCCACGGGGGCCTTCCATGGCCCAGTGGAGCACACAGAGCAGCCTGAAAGTGGCCTGCAGGCTGGGGAGGGGGAGCCGGCGCTCAGGAGAATCCAGGCTTGGGGGCAATGGGGCTTTTTGGCCAGGCTCCTCAAGGGGAGCAGTGCGGGCTGGGCGCCTAAATGCCTGGCGCCCTTGTGTTCTGCGATAAAAGCACACGCAGGCCGTGCTGGGCGAGCCCTGCTGGAGCCGCGTGGGTCCTGGGGCCCGTTGCTGTGAGGCGCTGGAGGGCCCTGTATGGCCAGGGCCCGTGGTGACTGGGTTTCTCTGGGAACTTGCTGCTCCTTGGGACACGTAATCCCCCCCTCGTCGATGGGCGCCCGGTTGCCAGCGACGCGCCTCCCCGCGGAGCGCAGCTGCCCTACTTTGGCTCCGGAGCCGGGCTGTGGAGACAGCAGCATCCTGCCCCCAGGGGCTGGGGCGGTTAACGAAGGGCGGGAGGGGCCCTTGGCCATGTCCCACGGCCCCATTTCCCTCTGTTTCTAGGACGTGAGCCATGGGGCCACGCTTTGCCAATTTGCTCCCAATGACAGGCCCAAGGTAACCCACCAGCAGCTCTTAATTGGATTTGCTGACGCTAATTGCTATCATTTTTGCCTCAATTAAGCCATTTATTTCCCATTTAGGTCCCTCTCCACGGCACTAATGAGGAGCCATTGGTGGTTCTGTCTGCCCATGATAGCATGGCCCCCTCCCAGCAACCTGGGGGGGAAGCATCCCACAAGACAACGTGTCCCCCATCTCGTTCCCTCCCCAGGCTCCCCTCAGAGCCCTCATTCCTCTTCATCCTCCGGCACCTCCGGCCTCCCCTGCGCTACCGGGAGGAGGGGCTGCACTGGCCCCACCGCTCAGACGAATGGCCCAGGACGGGTGGACGGGGGAAAGGGCCATGGCTGAGCAGAGGGCCTGGCTGACCACCCTCCCCTTTCCACCACTCCACAAGTGGGTCAGGCAAGGGGAGCGGACCCCCCGCCTGCCCTCGGAGCAGCCCATAGCCGTGGCCTCTGTCTGTCCCCCCCATCCCAAAGCAGAGGTGGGCTGGCTGTGGGGCTGCGGCTCTCGGAACAGAGGTGCCCGTCTGGCCTGAGTCTGAGCCTGTGGACGCCCGTCTGGCTTGGACAGAGGCGGTTCCCGACCCCCCGCTGCTGTCGGCTGTTGTGTCCCCTCCAATTCCACAAGGTTCCAGGCGTCGGAACCCCTTGATCGGGCATAGGAGCCCGTGTTGCAAACCTGGTGAGTGGAGCTTTTTGGGGGGCTGGGGAGGGCTCAGGTACCAGCCCCCAAAGGGACAGGGAAATGGCTGCTCTGATACCACTGGGCTTTGAGGATCTGGGGGCAAAGGTTCAGGCCGGGGTGTTGCCGAGGGGCGGGGAGTCCCTGGGCTCTGCACCCCATCTGCAGCCAGACATGACTGTCAGGCGGCAGGGGGAACAGAAGGTTTATTAGTCGACAGGGACACAGCCTAGAACAGACTTGTCCGCACAGGAACCAGACGCAGCTAGTACAACCCAGGTCGAGGGGGCAGAGCTGGGGTCTGGCTTTTCCTGCACCCCAAGCCAGCCCAGACTGCCCCACTCCCAGCAGCCTGGTCCCGGCCCCCCAGCCAGGCTCCGCCTCTGGCCTTTGTCCTGCTTCCTGGGCAAAAGGTGTCTCCTGGTCGCACTCCTCCCCAGCTCCGGTTATGGGGCATCAGCCACTGCTCACAGGAGGCTGGGGTAACCCCCCTCCGTGGAAGACACCATGGAAATTCCCATCATCATGGAGGTAGTGGTGCGGTGCCCGGGGAAACTGAGGCACACATACGGGGTTACTGCAGGACAGTAGAACTCACGTGCAACGTAACAAGGTGAATAAAAGCCCCAGTTCGTCCCATGGAGGGGGGCAGATCCAGTAACACGATGTGCTGAGCAGCACAGAAGTGACTCAGCTGTTCTCAGGGGTGGGTAGAACGGCCCAGAGATCCCAGAGGGCGGTGAGGGGTTTGCGTCCCAGGGCAGTCAGGCCGGGGAGCAGGGAGCACGCCAGCCTGGAGGGACATGGAGGGAGGAACTCCAGGGCTTTGGCCCTTCTGCTCTGCATGAGCCATGGCCCCCCCCACCCCCCCAAAGCCTGGCTCTCAGTGCCTGTCTGCAGCCAGCCGCCCGTGGGCCATTCCTGTGGTAACGCTGCCCCCTGCTGGCTCCCAGCAGGACAGCGAAGCCACACAGCCTTTGGTCTGCCCCCGGAGAGGCTGTCTGCAGCTGTGTGTGTGTGTGTGTGGGGGGGTAGCAGAAGCACTAAGGGGGCGGGGGAGCAAAGAATGTGTGGCCCCACAGTGTGTGTGTGGTGTTTGTGCACTCGCCGGGCAGCGTGTGTCCAGGCTGGCGGATAGATGGTGATACTGTAAGAACCAGGCCCCCATGTGACCGCCGCTCTTCCCTGCAGCTGCAAAGGTGATTTGCTTTGGTCCCGGGGCTCGTCGCCGCAGCCACCGGCACCATCTCTGCCTGTCGGGGCATCCCCGGCCCTGCTGCTGAAATGCCCCCACAGGGGCCCTGCTTCCATCTGGAGCGACTCTTGCCGGGAGCTGTGAGCGGTGCAGGGAAGCATCTACAGCCCCCCATAAGCCTCAAGCTTGTGCGCCCGCCCCAGCCCGGCCTGACCGCGGCTCATTGCTGGGTTTGCACGGCTCCGCCGAGCCCGTTGCATCCTGCACTCTGGCGCTAAGGCCCGGCCAACCGCACCTTACCGAGGCCGGTTACAAATAAGGCACCAAAAGGCCAGCTTGGGCCCGTTTCCTCCACCTGCAGAGCCTCTGAGATGCCTGCTTGACTAGACCACTTGCTGCCACCACAGTGGGGCCCCCTGAGGCCTGGGTGAGTTTCAAGGCAACAGTTTGGGGAGACTCAGGTGCAAGTCCCTGGGATGCCACCGATTCCCTGTGTGACCCTGGGCAAGTCACTTAGCCTTGGAGCTCCAGTCCCCAGCCATACCCTGAGGCTAACAGCACTGCCCTGCCACACCCAGGGAGGAGTCATGAAAACGTGTGAGGTGCTCCCATAATGCATCGTGGTGAGGCGAGGGGGAACGGTAAGGCCATGCCTACATTATGGGGGAGGGTGCCACAGCTGTGCAGACATAACCCCGCAGCATCGACTCAGCCTGCAGGAATGGAAGGGGCTTTCCAGAGCTGTAGGAACATCACCTCCCAGAGCAGGAGGCTGCCCCGGCCAGCCACCGCCCTGTATCTGCACAGGGGTCAGGCTGGCCTAGCTCAGGGGAGCTGTAGGGTCTGAATGTTACGTGTCGTCCGGGCCCATGGTCCGTCGCTCTCTCTGCCGAGGTCCCAGACAGCGGGGCTGCTGCTGAGTTGTTCAGCCACCGCAACCAGCGGATGAGGGATGAGGCTGTGATGTCTGGGCCTTCTCCTCTGACCTCTCCGTGACACCCATGGCTCGCTGCACAGGGAGGGCGGCTCATTCACAGTTTTGCAGGCAGCGTGGCCGCAGGGAGCAACGGGCGGCTGCCTCCTGCTTTGGCAGAGGGCTCCATGCGCGTGCGCCCAGCCGGACGACGACTGGAGAGGGAGAGGAGGGATGGGGGACTAGCCTGGGATAAACAGCCTTTCGCTGCCCCCCCATGGTGCTAAAATCCAGTCAAAGCAAGTGGCTGGAAGCTGAGGAGAAGCCAGTACAAGACAGGGGCTGCCATGTCAGTGCCCCAGATCTTCTGCTCCCCGTTGGAGACAGCAGGGGCATGTCTACTCTAGGAAGCTATTTAATAACTCCCAAAATAACAAAATCGAACTAGCATGTCCACACTATGGGGAAGCCTCGAAATTAGGCCGAGGTGGCTCCGTTAACATGGGTGTGCTACTTCGAGCGCTAGGAAGCTCTGGGGAGTCATTAGTTCGAATGACTCTGGGCAGTCGTTATTTTGGAATAGTGGCACCAGAGCGTCCACATGACGGCTGTTTCGAAACAGCTATTTTGAAGTTAGCCTTATTCCTCGAGGAAAGCGGGAGTCCAGGTTTCGAAATAAGCGGCCTGTTATTTTGAAAAATATAGTAGCCCAGTGTCTGAGAGTCTGTAACGCCGAAATGCTGGTTGTTCCCTCTGGGCGGCCCGTGCTGCATGGGGAGTGCGGGGCCCAAACGGTCGCTTGCGCCATTTGCTCCCGCGGGGCGGCCCGGCTGAGTGGCGCAGAAGTCAGCCGAGTGCCACGGTGGGAGGCGAAGGGGGGCGGGGCGGTGACGTGCGGCATGACAGCGGCTCCAGGCCCCGCCCCCTGGCCATGAACATCAACGCCCGGCCCCCATTCCCGTCCCGCCATGGCGCTCGGCTGACTTCTGCACTGCTCAGCCAGGCTGCTGTGTGGAAGCTAGTGGCGCAAGCGACCATTTGGGCTCCGTGCCCCCCATGCAGCACGGGGAGTGCGGAGCCCAAACAGCCATTTGGGCTCCGCAGTCCCCCGAGTGAGAGGCAGGAGGGGGAGGAGAAGTGAAAGAGAGAGACAGAGAGAGAGGCAGGAGGCGGAGGAGAGCTGAGAGAGAGGGGGAGGCAGTAGGAGGAGGAGGAGGAGAGAGACTGAGCGAGAGACCGGAGGCTCAGGAGAGAAGACCGACGTGGAAGAGAGACCTGAAAATCCCGTCTTATGACGGGCTAATTGGCTAGTTTTGAAATAACAGGCTTGACTGTGTGGATGCTCTGCTTATTAATTTGACAGAAGGGGGGTTATTAGGGGTGCCAGATGGTTTCAGAAAAAATACCAACCCCAAAAAAAAAAAAAAAGGTTCTCGAGACCTGTTAAGCAAAAAAACCCCCCAAAAAGCAAAACCCAGCTTGGCCCCTTTAAAAACCACGTGTTGAGGCTTTTTTGCCCTAACAGGCTGCTGGTGGCCACCCGCCATCTTGCCTCCCTGCGCCGGGCCGGACAGCTCCCCTGCGGAACCTGGTAAGCACTCTGTATTGAGCCGGACAGCCCGGGATTTTCGCCTCCTGGCCGGGAAAAAAGCAGAACGTACCAGACATTTTAGGTGTCCGGTATTTTCTGAATTTTTTTTACCGGACAGGAGGTGAAAATACCGAACTGTCTGGTTCAATACCCGACACCTGGCAACCCTAGGGGTTGTTTGGCAATAAAGCCCTAGTGTAGGCCAGGGCCAGGGCCACGAGAGGAAAGACCAATGGGCCTGAACCAGCCTCTTGCTCCCTCAGCTTGCACAAAGTGTCCACACTGCGGGAGAAGAGGTACGTCCCAGCACACCTGTGAGCAAACCAGTGCGCCAAAATTAGAGCATGGCCCACGGCCGGGAGGGGGGAGCGGCTCTGACTATTTCGCTGCCAGAGACCGAGGCACGAACCCGGGGCAGCTGGCCTCACACACCGCTCTCTCGGCTGCGGCTTGGCTCTGCTGTTAGCACGCAGGCTGGGTCAGCGCGCATGGGTACTTCGGTGCGAGCCGGGATGGACGCCTCCCCATGCAGCATACCCCTGAGACAGCTTTTCCCCCGCGCCTCCTCGAGGGGGTTATCGAGGAAGGTGGGAAACAGGGCCAGAAAGGACAAGTGACTGGCCCAAGCTGACACCCCAAGGCCGAGGCAGAGTTGAACACAGACTGTTTGCTCCCCCAGGGCCCTGGCACTGCACCGTGCTGCCTGCCCTCCCCCCGCTCTCCAGGACACGTGTGAGCACAGTAACAGGGGTCCTTGACTTAGGGTATGTGGATGCTGGAGCTTCCAGCTCAGGACACATACCCAGGCAGGCCGGAGTAGGCTCGTGCCATTCTTCCTGAAAAGTAATAGGTGTAACGGCATTGCGCAAGAGGGTTTTTCTTGCGCAAGAAGGGGCAGTGTAGATGCTCTTTCTTGCACAAGAACCTCTTCTGAAAAAAAATGGTGGCTCATTAAGTATGCAAATGAGGCTCAGCAATATTCCACGCTTAGCCTCATTTGCATATTACTCACGCAAGAAGCCGCGAGTGTAGACATAGGCCCAATATCCTGTCTGCCAAGTGGCCAATGCCAGGTGCCCCAGAGGGTGTGAACAGAACAGGGAATCATCAAGCGATCCCTCCCCTGTCACCCATTTCCAGCTTTTGACAGACACCCTCTCTGGCTAATAGCCATTGATGGACCCAACCTCCATGAGCTAATCTAGCTCATTTTTTAACCGTTTTAGTGTTGGACTTCACAACATCCTCCGGCAAGGAGTTCTACACGTTAACTGTATTGCGTGAATGACTTCCTTGTGTTTGTTTTTAAACCTGCTACCCATTCATTTCATTTGGAGACCCCCCTCATTCTTGTGTTATGGGAACAAGTAAATAACTTTTCCTTATTCACTTTCTCCATCCCAGCCCTCATTTTGTAGGCCTCTATCCTAGCCCCCTTAATCTCCTCTTTTCCAAGATGAAAAGTCCCAGTCTAAGTCTCTCTTCATATGACAGCTGTTCTAAACAATCCCCTAATCATTTTCCTTGCCCTTTCCCCAATGCCAATATAACTTTTTTGAGATGAGACAACTACATCTGTATGCAGTATTCAAGATATGGGGCTACCATGGATTTAGAAGGAGGCAATAAGAGATTCTCCGTCCCTTTTTTAAATGATTCCTAACAGTTTGCTTGTTTGACTGCCACTGCACAGTGAGGCTGTTTTCAGAGAACTGGCTACACCGACTGCAAGACCTTTCTTCAGGCAGCTACTCTTTTTGGTGCCTTCACTCAAGCACTCTGAACAGCCCAGCAGCTGGTAGCAATTTTCATGTTACTTACTTTGGTTGGATGCAAGGGTGATGACTTAGAGGTGAAATGGCTTCGCATCCAATTATTGCTCTCGCCCCTGCCAAGCCATTTCCTGCTGTCACATAACCATCCCAGAGCTGCCCAGATCTCCAGCCAGCTGGGCTTTATGACACTCACAGAGCATTTGGCACAGCTCCCACTAGCAGACATGGTGGCTCAATGAATTTGCAGGTGATGCTTAAGATCCCAAATTCAGTGCATCTCCCCCCCATTAAATTTTGAAGCATAGATAATCATGCAGCCTGGAGCAGGAACAAGCAAAGTCCCAGCTTTACTATCCTGGAAGGCACAGCCCCACACCCGCACAAAACCCATGCCCAGAATTCAAAAGGCTCTTGCATCACCCTGCAGTGCTACTGCATATTTTATGAAGTCCCATGTTAGAAAAACTGGCTGCAGAGGAGAGGCGCGATCAAATGCAAACGAGGAGCAACTGAATTAATGCCGAGCACAGTAGAATAGGCCCGAGAAGGAGAGTCCATGGTGATCAAACAGCGCCCTCGTGCAGACAGACCATGCTTTGGAAGAGGCATATTTACATTTAGAGACACTGCCCAGGGAAGGAAAACTTGACAGGTTCATACCTATAGCTGTTCTGCATGCTGTGAGCACCTAGAATGTATAGTCCTGAACACAGCTCCCTTTAATCTTTTCCATCCATGTGCAGAATAATTTATGCACACCAAGGCCCAGGCATGTGCACCACCAGGAGAGACAGAGAACCACGGGCACTGGACCCAAGGCCCAGCTTGCAGGGAGCCCTGAGCCTACGATGGAGATTGGGTTACCTGTAAAGGGTTGTGTGGTGGGCCTCAAATACAGCCCCTGCTACAGCAGGAAGAGGTCTGGGTGCAATGGGATTTCTAGATGCTGCAGGCTGCCCTCCCCCGCTGCCAGCAGGAGCGCTTGTGACACTCCCTCCCCCCGCCCCCACAGACAGAGCTGTTACTGGTGAGACCGTGCACAGCTCCCCCTTTCCTGCAGAGACCGTCCTATCCCACCCAGAGAACATGCCCACGGCCTCCCCCCGTCACGGCCTCTGCTCCCTGGAAGCAGCATCTCAGCGCTCTGGAGGGGCAGCGGGGTGGAGTGGTCACCTCCTGATATGCACGCCAAGGGCAGGCTCCGCCACCCCTTGTAAGGCTGGTTTGTTAATTTCAGCCTTAGCCCTTGGGGCGCCCCTAGAGCTCCCAGCAGGCCTGGGCACAAGACGCCAGCAGCAGCCTGGTCAGGGCTCGAAGCAGGAGGCCCAGAGTCACCCCTGGCCTGCAGCCTCTTGGCACCAGCCAGGCACCCTGGATGGGGATGTAAGTGATTAGTTGAGCAGTGACCCCACTAGTCGCTCCCCCTTGCTGCCTCAGTTAGAGAGAGGTGGGGGGAGAGAAGAAGAGAGGAGAGCAGGAGCCAGTGCTGGGGGGAGCTGGCTTTAAAGCAGGCTCTCCCCAGCACCATCTCCGCAGGATGGGGAAGAAGAGAGGAAGGAGGAGGGAGAAGAGCGGGGAAACTGTGCAAGCAGAGACTGAAGCAAGCCCAGCTCACCCCGTATTCCCCACTGCGCTTCTGCCTTTGCAGTGTAGGAAGAGCTGCAGGTGGGGCGACAGTCTAGATGTGGCCTCCATTCACTTCCAGTTGTATCCCGCAGCTCTGTACCCCAAACCCCAGCGAGAGCCGCGACCCCACATCCCCTTCTGTTGCCCAGCTGCTGGGCGAGCCAAGCTCCAGGGCAGAGACGAGCCAAACAGCTTTTGAAAAAAAGTCACATGAAAAGGTTTATTCTGATAAGTCTCAAACAATGAGCATTGCATTTTATAAGTGTATCCAGCACCCCAGGGCACGAGTCAGCGTGCAGGGAACCAGGCATTTCCACACCGCCGTAGCCACCAGGGGAAAATAACTGCTAGGTCCCGGAGCAGAGGGGCCCATTTACCCTGGAGGGAAGAGGCAAAGAACAAGGATTCCAGTGGCTGCGCTGGCCCGGAGCAGCCCCAGACACTGCTGGGCAGGGAGGGCAGAGCTTCTCAGAGGGGGCCTGATTTCAGGCCCCCCCGCCCATCTCCTGCAACACTGCCGGGGGTGGAAGCCTTGGGACAGCCAGGACTGCCAGCTGGAGGCATCACTCAGGGAGGTTCAGGGACCTCACGCCAGGTCCTGAGCCTCACTGACATCCCATAGGGCCAGTCAGACCCGGCCAGCTGCAGCCGGGGGCCGAGGGGAAAGGAGGCCACAGTACGGCGGCTTCCGGCTTTGCAATCCCTTTCAGCAGCTCCCAACTGTGGCTCATTCTTCAAGTGCTGCTCAGAGCACTCAGAGGCAGAGCTGCCAGCAGAGTTTAGTGGGTGGGGGGCAGGGGGGGGAATCTAGGATCATGTGATCAGCCAGCTGGCCCACTCACCCATCTGGGCTCTGCATGACGCTGGGGGCCAATGGGTGGTCCGGGAACAAGGGCCTTACACAGATGGGGCAGGACGGCGCCCCGTTTGGCCAAGGACAAACTTATCCGAGCACGGGCGGCCAGGCCAGCGTGCGGAACAGGCCATGTTAGTGGGCAGTGGAAGTCTGGGATGTTCCCAGCCACTAAAAGCCTCAGAGGGAGGGGCGGGGCACCGGTTAAGGCCTCTCACCCAGCTGTCTCCTGCACTTGCCTCCTCTGGGCTGGAAGGCAGGAGGGCCCGAGGGTTGCCCCCCCGGGAAAATGGTAGCCAAGGGGGATGGGAATTGGCCAGTGTGCATGTGACTCCATTGCAGAATGGGACTTGGAGCCAGGAGTCCTGAATCCTGTACTTGCTTGGCCACAGAGCACAGCTCCCCTCTCGCCCCTGCAGCGCAAGTGGGCGGAGCCCATCTCCTCTGGCTGCTAGAGGTTGGGGGGTGGACTCCCCATTGCCCTGGCTCCAGGCAGGGCGTGCAATGAGGGAGGGTCTATTGCCCTCATCCCTTAGCAATTCCTCCTGTTGTCTGGGGCGCGCGCGTGTGTGTGTGTGTGCGCACATGCCCCAACAGCTGCCCAGCAGGGGGCGCCAGGCGCTCAGCACAGAGGTGGATCAGGCCCTCCATGGAGCCAGGGGTTTCAGGTCCTGGAAAGGGTTGTGCCTGCACCTTCAAGGTGGGGAGAAGAAGACAGAACGACGGACATCCCACGGGGCTCACAGGATTGGGAAACATGCTCCCAAGACCCAGTTCCAGTGGCCCCCCTCGCTCAGGAGAAGGGACCTATGTGCAAGGGGACCCCCCCCGCCCCACTTACCAATCACCTCAGCCCATGGCTCCTGGCAGTCGCTGCCGCTCGCTGGGGCCGGCTGCTCCGGGGCCTCCCCACCGCCGCTCGCTGGGGCCAGCACGTTCTCTCCAGTCAGAGCCACCTGCAGAGTCAAGGGCGCCCCACCGGGCACCTCAGAGTAGATCCAGCACCAAGAGCTGGCCGGCTACATCAGCCCTGGTGCTCGGGCTCGGGGGTGGGTGGGGCCATAGATGGGATCCAGGCCCCTTGGGGTCAGGGACAGAGCAGCAGTGGGAACAGCCAGAGAAAACTGGCTCCTGTCAGCTACTGCTGGCCCCCTACAGCCACCTTGCGCCATTTCCTTGGTGACCAGGTGGTTACGAGATTGGAACAGTGCCACTGTTCCCCTCTCCCACAGCTGGGCACGAGACGTCAGCTCCGCCGCTGCCAGCCCTGCTCCGGGGAGCCAGCCTGTAATCGGCTGTGGGGGAAGGGGGCAGCCGCCTAACCATTCACCAGAGCCAGTAAGCCGCACCCGTTACGGGCGAGCTACCGGTTAGCCTGGCACATCCCTACTCAGAACAGGCTGGCTCGCCCCAATGGCCAGCGAGTGCAGCTCCCTCACCTGCTGGTCCGGCGAGTCCTTCAGCTCCAGCACCCGGTCTCTCTCCTCAAACTCCAGGTCGGTCTCGGTGTCGTTCTGGGACCTGTACTCCTCGCTGTCTGTCTCCGAGCGAGTTGGCTGCAGAGGGGAAGGGGGCCTGTGCTGTCAGGACAAGCGGTGTGCCAAAGCTCACCCAGGAAGAGAGGCTGCAGCAAGCCTAGAGCAGAGGGCAACCTGTTGCTCTCCGAGAAGGAGGCGGATTCCCTTTGAAGGGGAAGGCGAAGGGCAGCTGGGTGCCCAAGTCCCTTTGGGGGCGGCGAGACGCGGTGCTGACTGCCTCATCGCCATCTGCCTCACCCCAGCCCCCTGGGCGAACAAGGGTTTGAGAGCATGGGGTGGAAGTACAAGCAGCAGCCTGCCCCTTCCAAGATCTGGCCAGTGACAGCCCAACACAGATTCACCTCGGAGGCAAGAGGTTTAAGAGCATCCCCCGTCTGCCAGGCACTTCCCAGACATTCGAGGAGGACGGTTCCTGTGTGGAGAAGCTCATAGCCCAGTAGCTATATTGGGAGATACAGCAAGGGGGGGGTTAGGTTGGACATTAGGAAAAATGTCCTACCCGTCAGGGTGGCTAAACACTGGAATAAGTTGTCTAGGGAGGTTGTGGAATCTCCATCACGAGATCGTTAAGAGCAGGCTGGACAGACACCTGTCAGGGATGATCTAGATGGTGCTTGGTCCTGCCGGGAGGGCAGGGGACTGGACCTCTCGAAGCCCCTTCCAGCACTAGTGTTCTCTGGTTCTAGTTCAGGGTTGTATGGGCTAACACCAGCTGTATGCTGGCCCGGCACTAGCACAGCAGCTCCTTTCCCGAGCCAAATGCAACAGGGATAGGAGGGTCAAATACACCATGGAGGTGGAAGTTAAAACTCTTCAAGGCCCCAGCTTGTCTTGTGTCTTCTGGCCAGGACAAATAGGATGTGCGCTGCCGGGGAGGGGCAGCCAGCCTCAGTCTAGACAAGGCCCTTTGTTTAGTTACTCAGGAAACTAAGGTTTCGTTTCCTACAAGTGTTAAAAGCAAAAGCAGCTCAAAGCCAGTGTTGTAGCTTTCTAGGTAAATCGCTTTCAAAACCTTCCAGAAATGCCTTATTCTGCAGGGTAGTCAGATGCGGATTTGCATTTTTTGACCCGCTTTGGCATAAAGAGTAGGATGCCAGCGCTTATTGGCTGTGAACTACCCAGGCTGGCTGCAAAACCAACACTGTGTACCTGACGGACATGGGATCAACCCTAGCACAGTTCTCTAGTCACCCCAGCATGTCTGGCCCATTTTACTCCTTCTGGAGTAGGTGGCTGGCTCCAGGGAGGTCTGACACCTGATGACAGAGGCAGAACAAGGCACAATGGGCTCACCTTGCAGTGGGGGAGGGCTAGGCTGGATATCAGGACAACTAAGAGGGTGGGGAAGCACTGGGATGGGTTCCCTACGGAGGGGGTGGAATCTCCGTCCCTAGAGGTTTTTAAGTCTTGGCTTGACAAAGCCCTGGCTGGGCTGATGGAGCCGGGGCTGGTCCTGCCTTGGGCAGGGGGCTGGACTCGATGCCTCCTGGGATCTCTATGATGTGCTAATCTCTTAAAAAGTCAAAAGGCTTTTGTAAAACCCAGGAGGGCTGGTCAGAAAAGTTTGACAATTGAAAACAAAAAGGGCATATGAGGAGGCCCTGAGTCCAGCCCACCTGGTCCTGGGTTCAGTGAGCAACACAGCTGCTGGACCCCAGTGTGATGGCTCTAAGCCACCTCCTGCTGCCCGGGGAAGCGCTGCAGCCCCCAGAGACAGCAGAGGAGATCCCAGCGTGTGCAAAGGGATGCAGCATCCCAGGGCCAGCAGAGCCCCATGCACAGCACGGCGGTCGCGGTACCATGGCTCTGCACGCAGGGCCTGGCAGTCGAACAGCAGGTGCGCCGTACCTCATAGGTCGAGTCTTCCGTCTCCTCCTCCTCCTCCAGCAGCTCTTCCTGCAAGACCTCCACCCAGGACTGGTGCTCCTCCAGAGCCACATCGTCTTGCTTCCTTTTGCTCCCTTTGCCCAAGGGCCTGACTGGACTTTTTTGGATCTCTGCAAGAAAGCCACCCAGAACGCAGTTAGCACCAGGGCATGTACCCCAGGGAGGTTTGGGTCACCCCGGCATAGGGCCACTCTCCCAGAGGCCAAGCGTCGCTCAGCAGCTTTGCCACGGGACTACTCCCCCAGCTTCGCTCAGGTGATGGGTCCTGGCTACAAGGCTATGGGACAGCCCAGGCAGGTCTTGGCTCAGTGCTGGGCTCGCAGCCAGACTCCCTTCTGCTCTGGCCTCTGCTTTTTGGAGAGCCTTTGGGGCTCGCTGCCACCTTAATAATCCAACTTCTGCTGGCTTTGGGGGAACAAGCAGGGAGCCAGGAGCTGTCAGCACCTGCCCCCAGGGGCACCTTTTTGGGTCTTACTATGGTTTTGAATTTGGGGTACACATGGAAGTGGCGCCTCTGTTCTGGTGTCTCTGTGCTGAGCTCCACTCGCTGGCAGTGGAGTTTCTAGGCAACACCAACAACAGAGCCGGACCAGCATCTTCTGGGGGAGCCTGACACGAGGGCCCCAGCCTGCCTGGGAAACCCAGCTGGCTCCTCCGTTGGGAGATCTTCCTGCAAGAGGAAGGTGACCCAAGGAGCCTCATTGAGCCTCTGCTTTAACCCAGCCAGCAACAGGGCATTGGGTGGGGGTCCTGGTGCCTGCCAGGGAAGCCCAGGAGGGATTTTGCTTCTGGATGCTGCAGGAAGCAGCCAGCGACCCCTCCCCTGCAGGGCAGGCTCAGCTCGGCGCTTACAGACAGAGGTGAGGAGAGCCGCTTGCCTCAACAGCTTAGCCCGGCCATTCCTCCAGTGCAGGCAGCCCACAGGAAGCAGTGGGAATTTGGGAGCCGGCCTGCCGACAGGGCAGGGGGTGGTGCCAGTTGTCCCAGGCCCTTTTGAATCACCGCCAGAGCACTGTGCTGCACGCTCCTGGCAGCATGAAGGGCTGGCTGCTCCAGCCCCGCCCCTTCTGCCTGAGGCCCCGCCCCCCTTGCCCAGGAGACCAGAGGGGCTGACAGAAGTGCTGTTCGAGGGGAAGTGGACTGGGCCAGGTCTGCGGATTTAAGGAACTAGCCTCTGACCTGTGCCAGTTCAAATCCCACCTTCCCCTTGCCAGGGAGATGCAGCCAAGCACGCCCCCCATCTGCCCCAGGGAGGTCAAGGCCAACCAGGCCTCCTGTGGGCATTCAACACAAGACCCCCTTTCTGAGAGTCCAGCCCCGCTCAGGTCTCACACCAGGGGCCGTTCTGCCGGAGGCAGAGACGCTCAGCAGGCCTGCTGGACGGCCACCCCGGACGCTCTCCGGATCCCGCTGCCTAGAGACAAGCCTCACCCTCGGGGATGCCGCCCTGAGCCATGCGGTCTGCCGGCACGTAGCCGAGAGCCTGCTGGAACCCGGAGGGGACGACGGCGAACAGGAGGCGTGCCAGCCTGCTGAAACGCTTCTTGGCCTGCCGCACGGGCCTGGCCGGGGAAGAGGCATGACGGTCCCGCCTGCCCACGGTCTCCACCAGGCCTGAGGGGTGGCCCCAGGCCGAGATCTTGCGCAGGAGCCCGACCTGAGAATGCAAGAGATTTCACACCAGCATCAGGGCCAGATGATCCATCAGGCACAAGAGGCACCGGGCCTATGGAAAATTTAGGGCTTAAAGATTCCTAATTGACTCAATAAGAAGAGAAAACAAGTGCAAAATCAGACTTAGCTGGTTTGAGTCAGACAGAACCTTCCAGGTGCAGTGTTTGTCTGCTGTATGCACAATGCTTTGGGTTCCCCACTGGGGTGCTCGGGGTTCAACCTAACCCAAAAGGTTGAATGTCACTGCCTGCCCTGAAACGCTGGCTCTCTTACATGCCGCTGCGGCTCACGGCCCAGACACCAACAGCCAGCCACACCCTGCCGGCCACTGCCCAGTTACTTTGCGCAGACGGACCCCACACCCTCCCAGCCCCAGATTGCTACAAACCTGCCTGCCCCGGAGTGCCCAGCCCCCGGGAAACTTGCAGAAGTTACACCCGCGGCGCCTGGAAGGCCCCAGCGCACTGCAGCTTGTGAACCTACCGGGGTGGCACATGCCGCGTTCAGCCAGAGCCCCAAGGGGGCTTCGTTCCCCCGGCAGGGGAATGCGCCTCGGCTGTGGGTCCTGCCTGCCTTATTTCAGAGCCAAGGGCCCCGACCCGCACACACGGGGCCACGCTCCAGAGCGAGACGTAAAGCGAGCGACGGGGCCGTAGCGATAGTCTAATTTAAAGACCTAGGACTGAGTGCCTGGGACCTGCCAAGACCTCCCGCCTGCCCCGTATCACAGGAGTTTAGGGGAACAAAGCTCCCCCCTCAAGGCAGAGGCTGGTGGCCTTGGCTAACAGACCCACCTTCAGCTCACGGAGAGGCCCTGGCTGCCACCCCCACTGCAGCCTGGTCCAGGCAAGTCTGGTCATAAGCCACATGCCTAGTCCTGGAGCCAACACCTGCCCCAAGCAGTAGCAGGGCTGGGCCTAACAGCTCTGCCTGGAGCAGACTCAGGATGGGGGGGGCGGGCAGGGGGAAGGAAGAGGTCTGACTGGAAAGCCGTGGGGGTGAGAGGAGGGCAGGCCACCCGGGGGAGTGAGCAGGCAGTGCCGGGCAGCTAAGCCGCAGCGACAGCTAATGGCCACGAGGCCAGAGCAGCGACTGCTTCCCACAGCCCGGAGGGACACGCTGGTCTCTGGAGTGTGAGCGGGGCAGGGACCAGCACATGCGGCCACGGGGCAGAAACAGCAGCGCCCTGCACTCTGACTGCAGCAGGACCAAATGCCAGGCAGCCCCCGGCTCAGACACACCCACGTGCCCAGCAAGTGGGGAAGGAGAAAAACTTACCAGGGATCTGAAGAACCCCCATGGAGCCACGTGGTGGCTGAGCTTGGCCAGCAAGGACTCGAAGGCTGTGCTGACAGCCAGCATCCCCTGCACAGGGAGAGGGGCGGTTAGAAGAGCCAGAGCCCCCCACTGGTACCTTACCCACTGCCCCCAAGGGAACCCACCCCTCTCACCTGAGGAACCCCCAGGGGTTTGGTTTTCAGCTGCATGAGGAACGACAGACGGAGCCGGACAGAAACCTGGTGTGGCCCCACCCCCAGCACCGTAGCTACATATTGGGCCTGGCCCAGCTGCTCTGCGTTGGGTTAATCAGTTAATCAGCCCGGCTCCCTCCAGGCCGGCCTTGTGCCCCAGCCCAGAGAGCGGTTCCAGGGCCTGCTCTGGGTGGGCTCCCGGCTCCCTGTGCCTGGGCTGGAGTCGCTGACGCGCTGCTTCCCCCGGCTCTGACGTGGGGGGTTCATGCTGTGAACGCTGCACCCACCAAATTCATCCCAATATCCCACTGCTGGGGTCACACTGAGCCCCCCACCTCACCCCACATCCCACTGCTGGGGTCACACTGAGCCCCCCACCTCACCCCATATCCCATTGCTGGGGGTCACACTGAGCCCCCCACCTCACCCCACATCCCACTGCTGGGGTCACACTGAGCCCCCCACCTCACCCCACATCCCATTGCTGGGGGGTCACACTGAGAGCCCCCCACCTCACCCCATATCCCACTGCTGGGGGGTCACACAGAGCCCCCCACCTCACCCCACATCCCACTGCTGGGGGGGTCACACTGAGCCCCCCACCTCACCCCACATCCCATTGCTGGGGGTCACACTGAGCCCCCCACCTCACCCCACATCACATTGCTGGGGGTCACACTGAGAGCCCCCCACCTCACCCCACATTCCACTGCTGGGGTGGTCACACTGAGCCCCACCTCACCCCACATCCTACTGCTGGGGGGTCACACTGAGAGCCCCCCACCTCACCCCACATTCCACTGCTGGGGGTCACACTGTGAATTCCCCCCCATCTCGTGCTGACATCCTGCGCTGGTGGCTGACCCAGGGGGGCAGGCTGGGCTGCCGCCGAGCCCGAGGAATCAGCACTACGTCTAGAACGACGTCGCCAAACGTTTCCCCGACTCACGAGGTGCCGCTGGGTGGGCCGAGCACCTAGGAGCAGCCAATGCCTCTCGCGCCCCTCCCAGCTAGGGTCAGCGGGGAGCTCCCAGGGTCCCCTGGGCCATGGCCCAGGCCTCAGGCACCCCTTGCATTGGCTTTGGATTGGGCCTCCCGGTGCTAGGAGCTGTAGACACCCGTGTTGGCCCCTTCGCTGGCTGAGTCACCCTGCCTGGTGTGTTGCTTACAGCCCCCGCGCCCGGAGGCGAGTCTTTGCCTTCGTCCCGCAGTTTCGGGTGAGCACTTTATGGAAGGCCAGCAAGGATCAGCAGCCCCAGTGGCAGCTGGCCTAAAGGCACAGGTTTGCTGGGAGCGTGGCAAGAGGCTCTCCAGGCTCACGGGCGCACTCTGGGCCCTCGCCGGGCCGGGGTGCCGAGGGCGTGTGCCGGGCTCTGACACATCAGTTAAAATGTGTCGAGTGAGGGATGCTTCCCAGCTCCTGTTTTGCATTGGAACGTGAGAACGGCCAGACTGGGTCAGACCAAAGGTCCTTCTAGCCTAGTGTCCTGTCTGCTGACAGCGGCCAATGCCAGAGGGAGTAAACAGAACCGGGAATCATCAGTCAAATCATCCATCCCCTGTCACCCATTCCCAGCTTCTGACAAACAGAGGTAGGGACACCATCCCTGCCCATCCTGGCTTATAGCCATTGATGGACCTAACCTCCATGAATGTACCTAGTTCTTCTCTGAACCCAGTTAAAGTCCTGGCCTTCACAACATCCTCTGGCAAGGAGTTCCACAGGTTGGCTGTCTATTGTGTGAAGAAATACTGCCTTTGGTTTGGAGGGGAGGACAAAGGAGGTCTGAGCCTCACTCTATCCCCCCACTCTGCTGACCTCCCAGCCTGAGTCCCACACAGAGCAAGTGCCCAGCCCCACCGTGCGCTATCCAGGGTTATGTGTGTATTGGGGTATTGTGTTCAGTTCTGGGCACTGCATTTCAAGAAAGATGTGGAGAAATTGGAGAGGGTCCAGAGAAGAGCAACAAGAATGATTAAAGGTCTAGAGAACATGAGCTATGAGGGAAGGCTGAAAGAATTGGGTTTGTTTAGTTAAGAAAAGAGAAGATTGAGGGGGGACATGATAGCAGTTTTCAGGTATCTAAAAGGGTGTCATAAGGAGGAGGGAGAAAACTTGTTCATCTTGGCCTCTGAGGATAGGACAAGAAGCAATGGGCTTAAACTGCAGCAAGGAGGTTTAGGTTGGACATTAGGAAAAAGTTCCTAACTGTCTGGGTAGTCAAACACTGGAATAAATTGCCCAGGGAGGTTGTGGAATCCCCATCTCTGGAGATATTTAAGAGTAGGTTAGATAAATGTCTATCAGGGATGGTCTAGACAGTATTTGGTCCTGCCATGAGGGCAGGGGACTGGACTCAATGACCTCTCGAGGTCCCTTCCAGTCCTAGTATTCTACGATTCTATGTTTACCCGGGCATATTGTTTCACCCAGGGGGATGGCCCTGGCAGATGAAGTCACGACCCAGCGTTCCGGTGCTTAGCAGAGCGTCACGCAGCCCCAGCATGCAAGCCTAGGAAACCGACTGCGGCTTGACACTTCCGACCCGCCGTCCTGGTCAACCGTTCAGAGGTAGCTGAGCCCAGATGGAAATTCCCAGGGGCGGCTGTCTCCATGGGCTCATTCCCACTGCTCTGCTGCCACCTGGGATCAAGACGGGAGTTGGCATGGTTTGGGATACGTGACTCCGACGTGCCTGGCTCCCACTGAAGGTACGTTGACACTGGAGCCAGAGGCGCAGCAGCCCATGTAGACGCACTGAATCCGGATCTAGCGCCTCTGGCCGCGGTGTGGATGTGCCGTCGTTCAGTGTGGGGCACACAGTCAGGCCAATTCTTTCCTCTGCACTAGGAAGGGTGTGCTCCAAAGGGTCTGGGTCCCCGCTCCCGCTGGCCGGGCGGGGGCTGTGAGCAGGGCGTGGCACCCCTCAGCGACCCTGCTCACACGGACGCGGTTATTCCCAGCGCGGCACAACAGTCGCCGTCGGTCCAGTGCAGGAGCAGAGGCGCCGCCTCCGTGTGCCGCTGTCCCCGAGCAGGCGTCCCGTGGGGACCACCACAGGCAGTGCCACTCGGTGTCTCCGCATCTGCCTCTGGGTGCAGGGAGAGACGCATACAGGACACATGCTCTTCGGAGAGGATTTCAATGCCCCGTCACTGCACCCCCCAAGGCATTCCTAAAAAAATATTTCGGATTCAGTGATGGTTACGACAGCTTCTCACCCCCCCTCTTCTGAGAGCTCCCCTCCCCCCGTGGAGAGGCCTCAGCCTTCCCCCCCCCCTAGTGCCGCACTAAGGGGGCGAAATAGAAGGAGTTGCTGAAAAGAAGCGAATAACTTCAGCCAAGGAGCAAATAACAACAAAGGTACCAGCTGGGGTTGCTGGGCCAACCATGTGCAAAGAGGTGGCTTTGTAACTAAACGTGGTAGTGATCCAAATGGGCCTCAGGGCTCAGGGGGAGGGAAGGAAAGAAGGAAGGGAGGGAAGGACAGAGAGAGGGAGGGGGAAGGAAGGAAGGAGGGAGGAAGGGACAGAGAGAGAGGAGGGGGAAGGAAGGAAGGGAGGGAGGGACAGGAGAGGGACAGAGGGGAGGGGAGGGAAGGAAGGAAGGAAGGGAGGAGGACAGAGAGAGGAAGGGGGAAGGAAGGAAGGAGGGAGGAAGGACAGAGAGAGGAGGGGAAGGAAGGAAGGGAGGAGGGAGGGACAGAGAGAGAGGGAGGGGAAGGAAGGAAGGAGGGAGGAAGGGACAGAGAGAGGAGGGGAGGAAGGAAGGAAGGAGGGAGGGACAGAGAGAGGGAGGAGGAGGAAGGAAGGAAGGGAGGAGGACAGAGAGGGAGGGGAGGAAGGAAGGGAGGAGGAAGGGACAGAGTGAGGGAGGAGGAAGGGAAGGAAGGAGGAGGGACAGAGAGAGGGAGGGGAAGGAAGGAAGGGAGGAGGGACAGAGAGAGGAGGGGGAAGGAAGGAAGGAGGGAGGAGGGACAGAGAGAGGGAGGGGGAGGAAGGAAGGAAGGGAGGAGGGACAGAGAGGGAGGGGAAGGGAAGGAAGGGAGGAGGAAGGACAGAGAGAGGAGGAGGGAAGGAAGGAAGGGAGGAGGGACAGAGAGAGGAGGGGAAGGAAGGAAGGGAGGAGGAGGGACAGAGAGAGAGGAGGAAGGAAGGAAGGAGGGAGGAGGGACAGAGAGAGGGAGGGGAAGGAAGGAAGGAGGAGGAGGGACAGAGAGAGGAGGGGAGGGAAGGAAGGAAGGAGGAGGGACAGAGAGAGGAGGGGAAGGAAGGAAGGAAGGAGGAGGGACAGAGAGAGGAGGGGGAAGGAAGGAAGGGAGGGAGGAGGGACAGAGAGAGGGAGGGGGGAAGGAAGGAAGGAGGAGGGAGGGACAGAGAGAGGAGGGGGGAAGGAAGGAAGGGAGGAGGAGGGACAGAGAGAGGGAGGGGGAAGGAAGGAAGGAGGAGGGAGGGACAGAGAGAGGAGGGGGAGGAAGGAAGGAAGGGAGGGAGGACAGAGAGAGGGAGGGGGAAGGAAGGAGGAGGAAGGAGGAGGGAGGAGGGAAGAGAAGGGAGGAGGAGGAGAGAGAGAGAGGAGGAAGGAGGAGGGACAGAGAGAGGGAGGGGGAGGAAGGAAGGAAGGAGGGAGGGACAGAGAGAGGAGGGGAAGGAAGGGAGGAGGAGGGACAGAGAGAGGGAGGGAAGGAAGGAGGAGGAGGAGGGACAGAGAGAGGGAGGGGAAGGAAGGGAGGAGGAGGGACAGAGAGAGGAGGGGAGGGAAGGAAGGAAGGAGGAGGGAGGACAGAGAGAGGGAGGGGGAAGGAAGGGGAGGGAGGGAGGGACAGAGAGAGGAGGGGGAAGGAAGGAAGGAGGAGGGAGGACAGAGAGAGAGGGAGGGGAAGGAAGGGAGGGAGGGACAGAGAGAGGAGGGGAGGGAAGGAAGGGAGGAGGGACAGAGAGAGGAAGGGGGAGGGAAGGAAGGGATCCAAGCTGTCAGGTGAGCCTTTACTTCTTACTCTCCGCATACGCTGTCCCCTCATGCCCCCACCTTGTGCTTAGGGGGCTCAGCCCTGGAAAAGCCAGAGCTCTGTTGATTCACTCTTTGTATCTCTCTGCTTGCCGAGCGGCCCGCAGCCCCGGGGACAGCAGCCCCTGCTCCTGGAGGGCTGTGCTCCCCTTTTTCTGACCCAAGCGGTGGCAGGAGCCCCTCTGTCCATAGCCCCTAGCCAGGAGGGCAGGAGCTGAGGTTAGGCGGCTGGGCGTCCCCTCCTCCCTCCTTGCTCTGCTTTGCAGGGGTCAGCTGCTGAGTAACCCCTTGTTCAGAGAGAGCCGCGCCGCCCCGGCTGTCTGGCAATAGCCATCCCGGCGCGTCACGGAGCGGGGAGCAATCAGGGCTCGGCGGAGAGTATAAATAAGAGGAGGCGGCTGCACAGAGCTAGAGAGCGAAGCAGCGGAGAGGAGCCGGTTCACTTCCAGCTGGAGATGTCTCTGTGGGAGCCCGCGAGGCCCTGCTGGAGCCCCCCCCTCGGCAGATGTGCCCGAGACGTCTTCACGTACGTGGTGACGCCCGACCGCATCCCGCAGTTCATCATCCCCTCGCTGGCCGTCCATGAGGACAGCAGGCCGCCTGGCCAGGGGAAGGAGCCACTGGAGCGGAAGGCCCCCCAGAGGAGCAGCTCGCAGCCCGCCGTGAAGAACGAACGTGCCCTCCGGGGTGCCGGGCCATGCTGCTCCAGCGCGGAGCTGGCTGCCCGGGTGGAGGAGATTCCAGACCCCGTCACCCGGGCCGCCCTGTCCCTGCCCCACTTGCCCAAGATCACCACGCCGTACGGGTTCCTCTCCCTGGGCCAGAGCCCCCAAGTGACCAACGAGGAGGCCTTGTTTTCCCACTTGCACGGAGCTTGCTCCCGGTGCCCCGGTGCCAGAAAACAGCCGGTGACCCAGGAGCAGCCAGGACAGTGCCGCCACCCCGGGGCGCCCGGCGCCCACACGGACAGTCGCTCTGGGATGGGTGGTTGCCTGAGAGACTGCAGGCAGCCGCCCCGTCGCAAGGGCAGCAAAGGGAGCCCAGGCTGTGACCAACCAGCCGGGGGCAGCCAGGTCACTGGCGTGCCGCAGGGCAGGGAGGCGGAGGACTCCGAGGGCAACCCGAAGCCCCTGCCCGTAGAGACTGATCAGAGCAGCTTCTCCGCCCCAGGGCAACCTGCCAAGAAGCACAGGAGGAATTTCTTCCAAAGCCTCCTGAAGAAACACTTTTCACATCTCAGACATTTCCCTCTCCACTGACCTTGGGGAGCAGCCCCCAGGGTCCAGGGCACGTCCTCCAAGCCAGGGAATTCGCCCTGGGGCTGGGCGTCGGGACTTAGACACAAGAGCTCTGGACATTTTCCTTTCCCCTCTTGTGCGAAAAGGTGCAAGGAGCTGGCTGAGGAGTGTGCCTGTCTGCCTTCTGCTGGGGGAGGGAGGAATCGGAACGGCGCCACTGCGTGTCATAGGCCCTACATTCCCAGCAGTTCTCTGCAATTCTCTTGGGCATGTGGGGTGGGCCCCCTTTGTGGGCGGTGTCTTCTCTCCGTGCTGGCGTGGTGGAGGGCAGCCCAGTGACAGCGGCAGCCCGCGGGGGGTGGATTTGATTGCAATGCCGTGTACCTAGAGAAATGTCCCCTTTGGTGACTGCCCTGCCATCTGTGTAGCAATAAAGCTTTTTTTGTGCCGACTCAGCTCTCTTTCCATGGGATGCCTGAGCCTTGCAGAGCACAGCAAGTTCCTTTGTGCACAGTGCGGCCGTCTCTGTAGAACGGGCCGGGCAAATACGGGCGCGCGGGCCAGATCGGGTCTGCCAGGATAAGCCACGCCGGGCCCCCTCTGCTATATTTACCTGTGCCTCCGCAGGTACCCGCAATCGCAGTTCCCATTGGCTGCAGATCGCCTTTCCCGGCCAATGGCAGCAGTAGGAAGCGACGTGGACCGGACACCACTTCCTGCTGTTCCTATTGGCCAGGAACGGCGATCCGCCCCCCCGGCTGTAGCAGAAAAGAGTGGTGGTCTATGGGCGGAATGCAAAACCCACTGGCCGGCCTGGGGCTGACGGGCAGGGTCTCCATTTCTTGTGGACTGAAGGTGAAAGGGGATTTACTTCGAAGCTCAGCGTCCTGGGGAAAGTACTAGGGATGGTAGGAGTGGGCTGAGTCTTACCGGGTAAGGCAGAAAGGGCCAGCAGCTCACCTAGTCTGATCTGTATATTCCAGACCCCCAACCCCACACTACACCCAACAACTGGACTGAGGTTGAAGTATTACAGGCCGCAGGAGACAAGACTGAAATGCTGGCAAAAGAGATACAGGCCAGCAGTGCTTGCTCTCATTTTTTCCATTCATGTGTGGAATAAATTGATGTGCATCAAGGCATGTGCACCACCAGGAGAAACAGAAACCTGCCTGTGTTAATCAGCCAGGCGGCACCGGACTCTCTCCTGAGGGAGCCCTGAAAGTACGTAGGAGGCGGGGTCCCAGGGTTTATCTGGACAGACAACAAACCAGGGAGGAGCTGCTGGAGGGGGCAAAGAGATCAGGCAGAGCCCACCTGGCTGCAGGGGCCACTGAGACCCGCCCACCTGCAAGTTCCTGTGCTGGGTTCAAAGCTCATTAAACCCTCGCATGCCACAGGATTACTCATTTTTTTAAAGCAGCACCAGCTGGGCGTTGCTCTGGTCTGGAGACCAGCCCTGTTCCCTCCAGGAGTGCAAGCCCTGGGGGTCCAGAGTGAGGGGGCTCCCCAGCAGAGACAGGCCTGCTGGAGGTAGAGGCACTTAACCTCCAGGAGAGAGCAGACCACCCCCCAGAAGGGGCTGCTGTTGCACTGGAGGGGGGATCCCCCCAGGAGCTATTGGCCAAGTGTGGGTGTAACCACCACCACGCAGATTTGAACCTGTGGAGCTTAGTGTAGGAGCCACTACTGCTTGAGCTACGAAGCCAGCAGCCTCTCAGCTTAGGCTGTAGAGCTCCCTTGTTCTTACCTCTCGCTGTACGTGGTCTAAGAGCCTCTCCATGGGACAGTGACCCACCCGAGGTGTGTGGGCTACACAGGCGTGTCCCATGAGTCCGTGACACACAGCTAGAGCATCACCCGGTTCACAGCAGCTACTGCTCCCCACACCCAGCAAAGCAAAGTTTCTTCTGCAGCCAAGTGTCTCTCTGTGTCTCGGGCAGGCTGCCCAAGGGAGTCTCTGCAGACCAGCATGCCTGAAGGAAGCCGCCCTCACACGCAGAGTGTCTGCGAGTTAGAGGCGCACGCTCCCTCTCTTCCGCAAAACCCCCCTCCTAGACAGAGGCAACCGGCTGCCTGGATACGGCAGCGAAAGGCTGTACTGCCACGCTGAGACCAACAGTAATGACAGGGACAGTGAATAATTAATTACTCCTCATGATTATAAGGGGTCAGCTTGCCACCCCCAACGGCTTTGGATATGGCAAGTTTCCCATTTCTGTCCCCACAGGCGTGGGCCTCAAGTGATTCTCCACCCACGCTTGGCCACAGCTCAGCAGAATTGGAAAACTGGCTACTCCAGGCCTGTAATCAACTGTCACTTTCAAGGCCAGATTTTCAGGTGCTCAGTGTCACCGAGGGGTGGGAAGTCCCTGGGCCCTGCCCCCCAGCTGTAGCTATCACCTGTCACATCCCTTTCCCAGGCTCTGTATGTGCCAGGCTGGGCAGCCTCCCTCAGTGAGAGTCACACCTGGCATTCCCATCCCCATCTAGGTATCAGTGCAGTGCCCAGGGAAACTGAGGCACACACCGAGGGTTATCACAGGACAGTAGTAATCACATGCAAGAGAGAGAAAAGGGGCTCACTTGATTAACTACCCAGGCTCCTGGGCGGGCATGTCCAGCCTGCAGTGACGCCCCTGCTACGGTAGCCTCCCTCGGGTGCCCACACTTGGCAGTGACTGCAGCATGGACGTCCGTTCCAGTGTGACACTTCTGCCCCATTTCCACAAGAGTTCAGCGCCTAGCGGGCTCCCGTTGATTTCCATGGGAGTTAGGGGCTGGCGGAAGTCCCTGTAGGTGCCGACCCGCGTCTTTCGGTCCCTCGCTAGCTGTGTGAATCAGGCCCTGGCTGCCCCAGCCAGTGTCAGTCGGCTTCTCTTCTTTCAAGTCAGGGTTTAATCCAGCTGAAGTTTTGGCTGGTGTGAGAGGAGGATCAGGCCCCTGATGGGCTAAGGAGGCTGCTTGTGTCATGACAGCTGAGCTGGAGAACTTCCGGGCTCTGAAAGGCAGGCCCTTTGGGGGCAATCCGGGGAAAGAGAACACCACCAAAACGGGCTTGGGCTTTTGTTTGTGTCTTTGTTATCCATCCGACTGGAAATGCACCTGGTTTCCTGGGTTTTGCTGCAGAGCTGCTTGGGTGGAGCTTTAACACAGAGAGCTTTTCTCCCGTGTTCCAGACCAACAAACATTCTAGAATTTCAAACCCTCTGAATAAAAACCTGCTTCCTCTCTGGATGAATCTGCTTTCACGCTCGAGGTCACGCTGGGTGCGTCTACACTGCACCTGGAGCTCAAAATAAGCTCCACAATTTGAGCTATCCAAATTGTGTAGCTTATTTTGAAATTTGGCACTGTCTACACAGCACAAAATTTTGAAATAACTGGCTATTCTGAAATGTACCTCAAGCCTCGTGGAACGAGGTTTACAGGGACGTCAGGGTATGTCTACACTAGCCCCCTAGTTCGATCTAGGGAGGCTAATGAGCGACGACCAAATGAAGTGCGCGGATTTAAATATCCCGCTTCATTAGCATGTTCCTGGGACGGTCGCCATTTTAGAAATTGACTAGCTCGAAGTAACTGCCGCGTCTACGCGCGGCGAGTGAAAGAACGCTAAATTGAATTAGTTGGTAAACCTCATTCCAGGAGGAATAACAGCTAATTCGATTTAGGCTTTAATTTGGAATCGTTTCACTACCGCGCAGACGCGGGCAGTTACTTTGGGCTAGTCAATTTCCAAAATGGCGACCGGCCGGGAACATGCTAATGAAGCGGGGGTTTTTAAATCCCGCGCTTCATTTGCAATTTTGGTCGCCGTCATTAGCTTCCCTAGATCGAACTAGGGGGCTAGTGTAGACATACCCTCAGAATAGCGCTCCCGTTATATTTCGAAATAACGGGCTTGCTGTCAAAGACACAGAAAATGCTATTTCGGGATACTGGAAGTACCCTGAAATAGCGTCACTGTCTAGACGTACCCTCTGATATCTCAGTCCTACCTATTCTCCTGTCACCTTAGGAGCTCTGTGGGGGGATGATGAGGGGGTTGGAGCACCAGCACGGGCTCCCCAATGCTGGGGGGAGCCCAGAGTCTCTGGGGCCAGATCCAGGTTCAGGCAATCTGGGGGCTGCATCCGGCTCCTGGGTCTTAGGTTCCCCATCCCAGGCTTACACTGTTGGAAAATCTGCCCTATTAAGTAGCTCTGAGCTGCTAATCATGGCCTATTGCTAACAACATCTTCATGCTCAGGCTGATCAATGGCAGCCCTGTAACCTGCTTTCAGGCTTGGCTCACCACGGCCTGCTGGCCCAGCTGCAGTAGAGCAGATTGGTGGAAAGGCACAGAACCCCTAGATCCCCCTCTTGGGGTGCAGAGTGGTAAAAGCAGCAGCAAACCCTCAGATCTGGTCATGCCACCGGGCACCACCACCAGCACCACGGTGAAGTGTGGCATCTGAGAGATGGGGGGGCACGAGGGGCTGTGCTTGGAGTGGGGAACAGAGGGGCAGTGGGGAGGCAGGAGGTCAAAGAAGTCCTCTGACCCAGTGGGACCTCCAGCCTGACACGGCAAAGTTAGCAATGAGGATGGTGTGGCTGGGGCGGTTTTGGGGTGGGACAGTTCTCCCAATGTTTGGAGGATCAGTCCTCACAAATATGCATTGCAGAAGAAAGTTCACCCCCTGAAAGTCACAGGGTGCAATGTGCCTCTGTGTGAATTATTACGTAGCCTCCTCTGAAGCTGATGCCCAAGTGCCGGCTGTGGGATTCGGCCTCGTATTACTACACCACTAAGTCCCTGACCGCTCTTTCTAGAGCACTAGGCCGTGGCTAGTTTTGACCTTCTGGGGATGTTTTTTGTTTTGGCCTTCGGTGAGGATACACGGCGTCCCTCACACGACGTCTGGTTACAAGATGTTTCTCTGGGAGTGTGTCTAGACTACGGGGTTTTTTCGAAAAAATGTCCCCTGTGTCTAGACTGCTGCCGCATTCTTCTGAAAGTAAATCGAAAGAACGTGGCAGTTTTTTCGACCGCGGAAAACCTTGTTTTACGAGGAAGAACTCCTTTTTGTTGAAAAAAGGCGCTATGTAATGCAAACTGTGCTTTTTCGCAAGAGAGCATCCAGACTGCCTGGGTGCTCTCTTTCGAAAAAGCAGCTTGCTTTTTCGAAAGGTTGTAGTCTAGGCGCTTTTTTTCAAAAGAGGCTTTTTCAGAAGGTACTTTTGAAAAAGCCTCTTTCAAAAGAGGCTTGCAGTCTAGAGGTAGCCTGGGTGTGCTCAGCCTGTTATTCAGGGCCCTCTTGACTCTGCTAATGAGCGGTTAAGTGCTAAGGGGCCTTACAGGTCTGCTGCGAAGGAGCCTCTACACGTTACCCTGAAGTGGAGCATCATTTCGGCTTGAGGGCAACAGATCCTGTCATCTAGCTCATGGGTTCTCAAGTGGCGGGGGGGCGGTGACCCCCATAGGGCTCATGAAAAGCTTCTAGGGCAGGGCTGGGACAAACCGGCCGGCCAAGCTGCCGGATCCGGACCTGTGGACACAGCAGAGCCTCAGGCCTGCCCGGCCCCCACACGCCACTCAGAGAAGGCGCCGTGGGGCCCTGTTTGTCTTTGAACAGCTGGAGGAGCCTGGGGGAGGGGTGGAGAGGCTGTCCCTGTCCCCGCACAATCCCATTGGCCAGTTCCCAGCCAATGGAAGCTGCCCGTTTGAAAAACAGGCCGTGCGCTATGCGCCCCTCCCCCTCTCACCTCAGGCTTGCAGCTCTTCACAGACCCACGTGGCCCCTGCAGCCGGTGCAGGGGCGGGGCAGGCAGGGGGCGGGGCAGGGGCCGGGGCCGGCTCAGAAACCTGCTGGGCTGCTGGCCGGGAGTTGCCCAGGTAAGTCTCCCGGCCAGAGCCTGCCTCGGCACCCCAGCCTCTCCCTCCCCCAACCCTCTGCCCCCTCCTCTACCTCTACCCCACATAGCACAAACCTTCTGCCCCCCTCCTGCGCCCACAGCCCCTCCCATACCCAGCGCCCCGGTCTCCTGCCCCAGGTCACAACCCCCTCCCTGCACCCCAGTCCCCTGCCCCAGGTCACAACCACCTCCTTCACCCAAACTCCCTCCCAGACCCCACCCTCCCTCCTGCAACCCAATCCCTTACCGCAAGCTTCCTCCTGCACCCAACCTCCATCTCAGACCCTGCACCCCCTCCATTAATGTCATGGAAGAGGGCGGCACTTGACCACTTTCCAAATTCTTGGAGTGGCCCCCCATCAAAAATGATTGCCCCAGTTTACAGTCCCAGGAATTGGAATGGTACCCCAACATTTGAATTCTTTATGAACACCCTGCTCTGCTCCCCAGCTTCAAATAGGAGGTGCTGAGGGAGCACCACAGGTCTGGAAATCACATCCCATGGGACCTGGTGCCACCTCCTAATCCCGAAGTAGACTGAATTGCTGCAAGTGGCAAAGTGAAAAGACTCGGGGGGGGTGACCATATTAGTGTATCTGCAAGGACAACGAGGAGTCCTGTGGTATCTTGGGCTATGTCTACACTGCGGAGCTATTTTGGAATACCTCCGGTATTCCGCCTCTTAAGAGCAAGCCCGTTATCGAAATATAATGGGCTCACTATTCCAACATCCCTGTAAACCTCATTGCACGAGGGATAAGGGACATATCGGAATAGTGCCTTATTTTGAAATGTCTGCAGTGAGTCAAGAGGGTGAGTCCCAACCTCAGTAAGGACCAGGGTACAAACCGAACGCTGGTGTGAATTCTATATTTAAATTTCACAAGCCAAGAATCAAGTGTAAACTTCTCTGGTGCCTTAGATCAGGGCTACTCAACACAAGGCTCATGGCCCGTTTGTTTGGGGCCCGCGGTGCAGTTTGGGTTTAGGGTGTGGTTTGGGTTGATATGTGTTTTAGTAGCTCAATGCCTGGACTGTTGTGAAGCCAAAACAAAAAAGTAGTCAATATAATGGTCTTCAGTTGATATGCGTTTTAGTAGTTAAATTCCTGGACTGTCGTTGCTCATTAAAAATGCTGTCCTATGGGTGGAAATTGGGTGAATATTGCATTTTATTAATATCAGAAGAACTGACTTAAATGGGGCCTGTGTGTTGGGTAGCCTTGCCTTAATTTTTATATTTATGCCCCTCAGTGTGAAAGAAGCTATTTGCATATATTTGCATATATATTTGCATGTATATGCAATCGCACTTAAGTTGCGGCCCTCAGCATGTGCTGCAAGTATCATTGTGGCTCCCGGGGCTTCCAAAGTTGAGTAGCCCTGCCTTACATGGAGTCACAGAGCGTCCACTGGTGGACTCTGATCTGTCTCACCGCCCAGGGGAGCCGCCCTTCCTGATGGATGGTCCTTGACAGCGCGAATCGTTGCAATACTCAGGTTACTTCCAGTTCCAAAGGACCAGCCTAGTCACCCCTGGTCCCTTTCACCTTAGATCTCACACCAAAGACAACACTTGTAGCCCATCCTATAATAAACTCTTTGCAGATTTATGAACAGGAAAAGGAAGCCGGAGAGTTATTTACAAGGTTAAAGCAGGTAAACATAGATACACAAAAGAGTTACAATTGTCAAACAGTTATAGATGCTTCTGTAATAAGTATGCTCGATATTTTCTTTAGAGCTAACCCAAGCTAAACATAGGGAACCTCTTGCTTATAGCTAGAAAACATTGCCTTGCAGAGTGCAAGCCGCACAGAGATACAATTCCTTCCTGTTAGGAGTTTGCATTCTCTTCCCCCGCTGTGTTCTGAGCTGATCAGAGGAATTCATTTGCATGAGTCATCTTTGGGGAAGGCGGGGGAAAAAGGAGATGATCAGAGCAACCAAGTGTTTTGTTTTCTTAATCTTTCCTCCAGCGAGACCTGCCAAGCCGCAGTGGCATTGCTGGAGGCTTGGGACTCAGAGAGAAGGAACAGGGGTGCCAAACATCTTGCGGCCAAGCCGCAAAGTTTGGAAGCACCTCTGTCCTTTAGGCAGCCGACAAACCCCTCTCAGGGAAGCCCAGATACCATCTCTGCACAGCTAATTGCCAGCTCCCATGGGCTGATGGATAAAGACATCAGGCAGCAAGTCCACAAACAATGTCACCGTGTGCTAAACTGACACCCGTTGTTTTCACCCTTTTCTGCTTGCGCAGCGGGAGAAACAGACAAGAGTCTCTCCAGCACTAAGTCCCAGAAAGCGGCAGGAACGGACGGAATAGTTCCAGAATTCCCAAAGAACCTTGGTAAACAGGACTAGAAGGTGACTGGCCGATTTCTTCAGCAACCCCCACTGCTCTGACATAATACCAGCAACAAGGAAGGGAGCCTAGATTGTAGCTATTTTGAAGCCTGGAAAAGAGGTCACCAACCCAAAAAGCCATGGCCCGTCTCGCTCCATACCAGCTGCCATTAACTCCTGAAGCAGCTCCCTAGTCAAAGATTACAGCTGATCTTGGAACAGCTAGTCCCCCAAGAGCAGACCAGCTAGAGAACCAGCCTCACCCAGCTACATAAAATTCGGCCACTAGTGAACACTCGGACCCGTGGCAGCACTCATTGATCTCTCTCCTGCGCGCTGCTGTTTGGCAGTCAAGTTTCCCACTGACGTTTGCGTTAGCTCTCCTGTCATCCCCGAGATGCTGAGTCACGGAAGATTCACCCAACATCTTGGTGAATTTGCCAGTAAATCAGAGAGGCTGAACAGCAGCCTTCCTCAGGGATCTGTGTTGCCCACCACGCGGTTCAGTTTGTACAAGCAACACGGGCATGGCACCCCATAAATTCATCTCTGCAGACGACATTCCCCTGGCAACGCAAGCCTCCTCTTCGAAGCCACAGGAAAAATCATGAACAACCTCCAGACACTTTGAGGCCTGTTTCAAGGCCTGATGACTGAAATCCAATGCTTTGGAAACGCTGTTTTCCTCCTGACTAACCACACGGCCACTGTGTTGCTGAAAGGGGACTTTTGCGGCCTGCTTCTTTCACATCGCCATCGTCCCCGGTACCATAGAATTCCCCTGGGTCGGATGCTGAGTTGTTGCCAATGCCTTGACCAAACCAAGAAGCAGCTGAAGACAAGGGAGGGGTCGCTCAGTGGTTTGAGCATCGGCCTGCTAAACCCAGGGTTGTGAGCTCAGTCCTCAAGAGGGCCACCTAGGATCTGGGGCAAATCTGTCAGGGATGGTACTTGGTCCTGCTGTGAGGGCAGGGGACTGGACTTGATGACCTCTTAAGGTCCCTTCCAGCTCTATGGGTATGTCTAGACTGCATCCCTCTGTCGGCAGAGGGATGCAGATTAGGCAGGTCGACATTGTAAATGAGGCAGGGATTTAAATATCCCATGCCTAATTTGCATAAAATGGCTGCTGCGTTTTGCCAACCAGCACTTTGTCGGCAAAAAGTGGCAGCCTAGAGGGGGATCTGTCGAGAAAGAAAGCCTTTTTCGACAGATCCCTTATGCTTCCTGCAAGGAGGTTTACAGGCTCGGTCGAAAAAGGCTTTCTTTCTCGACAGATCCCCCTCTAGACTGCCACTTTTTGCCGACAAAGTGCTGAGTCGGCAAAACGTGGCGGCCATTTTTATGCAAATTAGGCACAGGATATTTAAATCCTTGCCTCATTTGCAATGTCGACCTGCCTAATCTGCATCCCTCTGCCGACAAAGGGATGCAGTCTAGACATACCCTATGAGATAGGAATATCTCCATATAAGAAATCATCCAGATGCTCACTGGTACATCTTGGGGATGTGGGACACAGACATGTTGAATGGCCATACAAGCTCTGGGCTTGCCAACAGCATTGGTACAAGAGCTTCTGCCTCTGTCACTCCCCCCTCAATTAACGCTGTACTCAGGGCTGTTAAAGGCTCGCTCGAGTCAACACAAATTGAGTGGCTTTCAGTCTGGAGCAGGTAGTGTCCCAACTGATGTGGGGCAAGAGCCGCTGTGGTTCTAGGGTATAAGAAGACCCTGGCTGCTTCAGAGCTGCAGATACACCAATTCACTGCCACACTAGTGACTCAAATCCAGGATGCCTTTGTGGATAGGCAGAGCAGCGCTACATGCCAACGGCAAGGACCTCAGCCTTCTCTGGCTTGTATCATGGGCTGCATGCAAAGACCCTGTTGAAGATCCAACAAGGAAGTCCTGGGATTCTGCCTTCCCTGTAGGCAGTGGCACGGACTCAGTCTCCTTTGGACAAGGGAGGGAAGGTGTGAATAGCTCTGCCACAAATGGGACATGGAAGAATCATCCAGTTGTGACTGGTGAGGTAGAAACCATGCGACATACCCTGGACAACTGCCCCACGCATGCTTACAGGGGTGGCACGAGGGGGCTCCATCTCCCTGCTCCAGAAACGTGAGAAAGGCTTTTGCATCTCCAGGTTCAGCCGTAATCCCGTTGCTTTGCAGGTGCCATATGGACGAAAGAAGAGGACGATCGTGGGCAATAGGACTGAGAAGAGGCCGCTCTTGTGTGAAATACGTGGGTCTGGGCCGTATTTCGATCCAGCAGTGGATGGGTAAAATGGTCTGGAATGAGACTGCGTTGAGTCCATGTGAGACACCGGCTTTTATTGGCTCAACGTGCCTAAGGTCAGAAGGGCCTGGCCCTGCAGCTGGCACCTGCCGGCCCACGTGAACGAATCTCGAATCTCGTGTGCTGAAGAGCAGCCAGGAACTTGAGTGTGAGTCACACATGCCAGATGGTCGCTGTTCCCTAGAGGCCCCAGCGCATGAGGTGCTGAGTGTACACACACACACACACACACACACACACACCAGTGCCTTAAGTGTAAGACCATACACACACACGCACACACACACACACACACACACACGCACACATATACACACACCACTGACCAGTGCCTTAAGTGTAAGACCATCCTTCTTCTCAAACACCCTTGGGTTCATCAGACAAGGAGCACTGGAAAGCAAGAGAAAGGAGGGGGCAGAGAAAGAAGGGTTTGTAGCTCACTTTTGAGGCAGAAGCAGTTCAGAAGCGGGCCTGATTTACTGACTGATTTAAAATTTCCAGGGAGCACATATGCACCTCCTAGACCACTCATGCTCCCGAAATGTTGGTTGCTGGTAAGTGTTACACCTACTCTCCGCCCCCCTTTCTGGTCCAACCACCTCCAGTCTGCAGTCTGCAAAGGGTTAAACATCCTCTCTCAGGGTGTTATCCACACTGCTGCCTTCCACCCTCTTCCCTGAGGTAGATTTACTGTTTCTCATGTGTCCAGGAGGCTGCAGCCAGCTGCTAAGAGGCAGCTGTGCAGCACACGTGACCCTCGTGAAGTTCTTCATCAGAATTTGAATGGAAACCAATTAATAAACCCACGCCAGGCCCCCCCTTCCCCAGTCTGGCCGCTCATGTGCTCGCGCCCATGAAAGCGTGGGCCGGAGGCTTCATTCTACATAATAAACATTGGTCTGCCCATAGAAAGGCCAGAGTCATGCCGCATTGAAAGCACAACGAGGTTACCAGCTGCATCTGCCTCCAACTAATGGCTAAACAAGAATAAAAAATCTGGACTCATTATGTTTCTTTAATTGGCCTCGGAGCCCCGCGTATTGTGCGGCTGAATTGGATTTAGTCAGGAGTCCCAATTTAGCCAAGAGGAGGGAATGAAGAGGAAGGAGAAAACTTGCCCCACATTATTTCATCCTTCAATGAAACAGCTCCCTGGAGGGACCGACTAGGAGAGACACAAGACCCAACAAACCCTTCTGGGGAGAGGGTGGGAAGATTCCTTCACCCAACCACCATCTTCATGCAGCAGTCTGAACACGGAAGCAAATGAGATAAGAGGGGAAGGGAGCATGAGGGCCACATGGTGCCTTCTCTTGCCTGTGCGTTGGTGGCTGGGTGTGCTGGTGTGCGACTGGCTCTGGGGAGCAGCTCACTGCGGTGCAGACAGCAGTGATGAGCCATCCAAGTCCGTAGAGTGATGGTAAGCACACCTGGCTCTTCAAGTGTTTTGCAAAGGAGGCATGTCTCCGGAGTCACAGTATTAAAGATGGGGAAACTGAGTCACAGGGTGGGGAAATGGCTTGCTGAAGCTCAGTCAGCAGGCCAGCGCCACAGCCAGGAACAGAATGGATGTCTCTTGTCTCCTGGCGCCATGCCCTCTCCGTTAGGGCAGCGGTTCCCAATCTGCGGGTCGGGACCCAAAGTGCGTTGCAACTGCTACCCATTTTAATGGGGTCACCAGAATCATAGAATCATAGAACCATAGAGCTGGAAGAGACCTCAGAAGGTCATCAAGTCCAGCCCCCTGCTCTAGGCAGGACCAATCCCAAGTCACCAGGGTTTGCTTGGACTTGCTGGGGCCCAGGGCCAGAGCCAAATGCTGATCCTCACTGCCGAAGTCCAAGGGCATCCGCCATGGGCAATAGGGCTCAGGTTATGGGCCTGAGCTGGGGGGCCTTTGGCGTTGGTCCTCCCACTGGGGTTGTGTCATAATGTTTGTTGGAAGGGGGGTCACAGTGCAAAGACGTTGGAGAATCGCTGCGCTAAGCTACCAGTTGATGGTCATTTTAAAATGGGTGAGCGTGTCCTCATCCTCCACTGCCAGGGACTTCACAGGCACAGGCTCTGCCTTGGCCAGGCCTCCCGGCTAGTGCTCGTGGCGTGATGGGCTCTGCTCTGCTCTCCTTCCCCACTTCTGCAGCAGTGAAGTGGGGAGGAAGTGGCTCCTCGTCGCACTCTCCCACCCTGCTTCCCTACCACCCCCATGCAATTCCAGTGACTGCCTAGGGAGAACCCTGCAGCAGGGGATCTAGGGGTCATTGTGGACCACAAGCTAAACATGAGTCAACTGTGTGACACCTCTGGGAGGCATTAACAGGAGTGTGGTGAGCCATCATAAGTCCAATATCACCCAGAGAAAATCAAGCCCTTTGATTTATGTGCAAATCAAGTGCTTCTAGGGCAGGGCAGCCTTCCCCGCCGTGAGATGGATCCAGCGAGCAGATCTGAATTTGCCGTCACAAGAGAACAATGCCAACGTCTGTTCCCAACCAGCTCTGGCTGAGAACTGCCCCAGAAGGGATTATGTGCTAGAACAATGGGAAACTTTGGTAGCTCCTTACCCTCCTGTGGGACTTTGCCTGGCTTTGTACCCAGAGAAGAAGGCGCATTGAAACCAGGAAGCTAATGAAGAGATAAAGCCCACCAGAGAAATGAATCAGTCATACAACACTCATCAATATCCCTGGCAGAAATGAGACGTCTGTTCTCTCTCTGCCTCAGCTTTCCACCCCTGTTCAGATCTCATTGGGAATGCCATTATTGCTCCTTTCCCAGTGGTGGGGGAAGGTTACTTCTCTCTCTCCTGGACAGTTTAGTTTTGTAATTTTGGGGAGGCCATTTGTATGGTAAGCACGACAGAGTCATTGTGCCATTGTACTGTGCCTTCAAGCCAGGAGACTTAGATCTTCTGATAAGGTCCTATTCCAGGAACCCTATTTCAGTTAGACCAACTGGTTGATGAGGATTTAATTGCTATGGACTTCGGAGAAGCCTGCTATAAGGTGATAAAACTGGGTATTTACGACCTTACTGTTATTCTGTTTTGAAAGACACAGATAAGAAAGTGAGATCAGGAAAGTTCCGAAAGTAAAGGGTAGAATTTTTCCTGCCCCTGAATGCACATGGCAAAGGAGAAGAACTGAGGTGCGATCAGCCACCTTGAGAATGCTGTAAACGAACACTCCAAAGATCCATCCAAATAAAAAAAAATGTGCATTTGCTTTGAGCCCTTTCACTTACAGGTTGAACCTCTCTAGTCTGGCACCCTCGGGACCTGACTGGTGCCAAACCAGAGAATTTGCTGGACCATGGGAGGACGATATTGTCTAGCAGCATCTCCAACACTGCCCCTGCTTGCTGGGCTCTTAGGACACATTTGGGGGTGACTTAGAGCTAACAGCCCAGAACACTGAGCGCCAGGACTGGGGGCTGTCAACAAACTTTCTGGGACCGCGGGAAACTTGGCCACTCCCATGATCAGTGGACATCCAACTCACGACAATCCTGCTGGCCCACGGATGTTGCCGAACCAGAGAGTGATGGACTAGCGTGGTTCAGCTTGTACTTTGTGCAAACATTTGTGCAGATGAAAACTTGTTCACAAGAATGTTTGCAGAAAGGGAAAGTATGGCAAAGGCCCGTGAGAATATGTATTTGCGCGAGTCTTACTGGCAGAAGTGATTATGTTCTTGGTGGGTTTGAAAGCCATCTCATTACGGAGCAGAAACAGTACTGTGTGATTTACATCACAAGCACTAAAACAGGAAAGGCAAGACCCATGACAGCCCATTGGCTGGGATGTGCTGCTAATCCAGACCTGATCTTGCCACGAGTAATGTGAATGTTTAACCTGTAGGGAAGGCTGTGCTGACAATAATGGTGTTGCAGAACCAGGCCTCTCATAAGCTCATTCCCTTTAAAACAAACAAAAGGAAATACTTCTTCACACAGTGCACAGTCAACCTGTGGAACTCCTTGCCAGAGGATACTGTGAAGTCCAAGACAATAACAGGGTTCACAAAAAGAGCTAGCTAAATTCATGGAGGAAAGGGCAATCAATGGCTATTAGCAGGGCTCGCCGAGTGGCGGTGAGCCCCACTCACCAGCCGCGCGGTTCTGCGCTCTACACATGCGCAGATCGCTCCGCGCCGGCTCTTCCGGGGTGTAATCTACTCGCCACGAGCGAGTAGATTACACTATTTGTCGAGCCCTGGCTATTAGCCAGGATGTGTAGGGATGGTGTCCCTAGCCTCTGTTTGTCAGAAGCTGGGAATGGGTGACAGAGGTGGATCACTGGATGATTCCTTGCTCTATTCATCCCTCTGGGGCACCTGGCATTGGCCACTGTCAGAAGACAGGACACTGGGCTGGATGGACCTTTGGATTGATGTGGTGTGGCTGTTCTTATGGTATCTTCTTCACCTCTTAAAAGTTGGTTTCAGGTGTAAATCTTTCCTAATAACCACGAACAAAGGCTTGTCTGCGCCTGAAATGCCACAATGGCACAGTGGCAGGATCTCAAGAAGCAGGAGAGGTTCCCCCATCAGCGTAGGCAAGCACTTCCCTGAGAGGCAGCAGCTGGGCTGACGGAAGACACTAGGGCGGCTTACTATGTGGATTTCTCAGACTCCGAGTGGCGTAGCTGGGTCGAGCTGCTAGTTAAACATGTTTTCAAAGACGTCAGCTCTTTCTTCATCCACACTGAAGTCGCTCAGTTGGGAGAGTGTTTGACTGATGCCCTAAAGGTTCCTGGCCCAGTCCTGGGCTTCAGCATGTCTCTGTTATTTCCCGAGGAGGGTGGGGAAGTGCTGGGATGTGTTCCCTAGGGAGGGAGGGAATCTCCATCCCTAGAGGCTTTTAAGTCCAGGCTTGACACAGCCCTGGCTGGGATGATGGAGTTGGGGCTGGTCCTGCTTTGGGCAGGGGGCTGGACTCGGTGCCTCCTGAGGTCTCTGCCAGCCCTGGGATTCTATGAACTGGCTCTTCTGTTCTTAGTCATTAATGCTTCTGTGGCACGTCCAGCCTGCGATAACAGACCTGCAGCAGAGTCCTGGCTGGCTGGGAGCATGGGGCTGCGGCAGTGGGGTACAAACCTGCAAGGTAGACACTCAGGCTTGGCTGGAGCCGCAAGGGGTGGGTGTCAGAATCCAGGTGCCAGCCCATCCCTGAACATCCATGCTGGCCCCACAGCCTGCGTCCTGTGGCCCGGTGGCTGAGGCTCAGCGGTGGGTTTTCATTGCAGGGTGATGAGTGCTCAGTCCGTGCCTGTGGGTGGTCACACGGATCGCTGGGCCTTGCGGGATCCAGCCCTCCGTTTCCACAGGGCGCTGGGTATGGCGGCGCGGGAGAGGCCAGCGAGAAGAGAGAAGACGAGGCGGAGAGCCCTCTGATCCTAAGTGTGATTGTCGCCGCCATGCCCAGAGCAGCGCAGAGCCTGCCAGCGGGCCAGCACGCCGGGAATGGAGATGACAGGAAACCTGGATGTCGGCCAGTGCCAGGTTACCTCTCCCCTTGGGCGTCCCACATTCCAACTCCTGCCCTCGACGTACTGTTCTGCTATCTCCTCACGAGGGCTGGCCATCACAGAGGCGCGTCGAGGGCCTGGCGCACGGTGTCGGCATTGCTGCAGCTAGCGGGTTGCCATTCCGTACTAGTGCTTGGGACACAGAACCAGGAAGGGCGAGCTTTCCCCATGCCCGCCAAGGGGGCGTTGTGGGGAGCACATCTTACCTCAGTCCCTTGGTTTTTTGTTAGGGGAGGGGAGCTACAACCCCCTTCTATATCCTCCGTTTCCACCCCTGGCCAGGGCGTTCTCGTCTTCCCGCCGATGGCCCGGCCCTTGTCGAGCGGAAGAAGAGGGAAAGGAGCAGCAGGAGGAGGGTGAGAACCCTGCACGGATACAAGAGGGGATCCACATCTGATCTGCGAGCTGCCTGGGGCTGTCGGAGGATATGGAGTAGTTATCTGCGGCTGTGCAGGGCTCAGAGGATGGTCCAGCCGTTACTGCACTCACCTGGGCTGTGGGCAATCCAGATTCCCGACTCCGAAAATTTTGGGGGATCTTGGGTGTGTCAGGCCCCCTGGGCTCAGGCCCCATCTCTACAATGGGGTTGTAGCGCTGCCCAGCCTGGGTAGGGGGTTTCAAGGCTACCAAGGTTAGAAGGTCACTGAGATGCTCAGACACCATGGTGATGGGGGCCCATTTCTGCAGATCCCTTCCCTCCGTCTTGCTCGTTCGCTGTCCCAGTAGAGCCAGGTGCTTTGCAGGTAACCGTTCCAGAGGCCATTCCCGGCAGGCCCCCAGGAGCTCTGCACCCTGACAGCAATGGGAGTGGCGGCTGGAGGCGGCTGAGCTCGTTGCGTTCTCTGAGGATTACACAGTTAGACGAGCACCTGTTCCCCGGCGCGGCAGGAATTCTGCGACGTGTCTTGCAACCTCCCGCCCGCCAGTGACGCGCCACGGAGGCGCTTTGGCCAGTTCTGCTTCGGGCTCGCGGCTTTTGATTGTTTTCAGGGTTTGAATTCAAGGAGTTTTTAAAGTGATTCGTGTAGAACCAGGGCAATAGGTGGGATCCATGTGGAATACAGATGGGGAGACTTCAGCTAAGTGCTTTTATTAGGACTTCAGGCCTAGGTCTACCTAGACCAGGCAGGTCAGCTTAAGGTACACCATCCATCTTCGCAAAATGTGTAGTTGGAGTCGGCTGGCCGTAAGCTGAGCCATCACAGTGTCTACCCGGCAGGAGGACGACGGGAGCACGTGCTCCCCTTGGCTTCCCTCACTCCACGCAGGAGGAGCAGCATAGGGTGCCGGCGGGGCTGCCCTCAGCGTTCAATTTGGGGGTCTACGCTAGACCTGCTATATCAAGCACTAGGAGACCGACCTCCAGAGGGTCAGTCTTCTCCAGTGTTGTCTTCAAGTCGTCATTGTCAAGTCTCAAGTCACTACAGTTCAAGTCTCAAGTCGAGTCTCGAGTCCCTAAAGTCACTTTCGAGTCAAGTCCCAGTCGAGTCTCAAGTCTTAATTTAAAAAATGTCAAGTCACTTTTGTACAAGCCATCAATATCGGCATTTTCGGACAATTTTTTCACCAAGTCGATTTAACAAAATTATCAAGTCTCAAGTCACAAACAATGAACCCGAGTTGAGTCTCAAGTCAAGTCACCTAGGCGACTTAAGTCAGACTCGAGTTCAAGTTGTGGGACTCGAGTCAACAACTCTGGTCTTCCCTGTAGTGTAGACATGCCTGGTATGTGCTTAATCATGCGTGTGGCTGGACCAGGGCCAGAACGCACAGCCTCTTGTAGGCTCGACCCTGAAGCCCACTGAGACCACAGTTCAGCAGGAGACTCCAGTGACCGGAAGGAACATGCGTCGGGTAGTCAATTGAATCCTAAATGTGATTTTAGCCAACATGCCAAGGACCACTTATGTACTGCCTGTGGAACCGGGAGTTGTTAGTGTAAATGAAAGAACACCCGGCTGTGTGTGAGTAAGGGGAAATCTGTGCAAATCCAATCTGCCAATAGCAGCCTTGCTCTTCCAGTACCTCCCAACACACTGTACAGATGAGGTCAGTATGGTTCATTAGCCCCATTTTACAGCCTAGGGAGATTCAGTGGAATCCAGCAATAAGTTCTGATTTGCTGCCGAGCCGCGAGCCAGCTCTGGTTTAGAGATCGTGCTGGGATTCTTTTTGAGGTGGTGTGGAGGGGAGGGGTGGGGTAAAGGGAAAACGGCGATTAATACTCAGAAAATAAAACCAGCGCTAACACCCCCCCAAACCCAGCGTAGAACAGTTCCTCCCCTCCTCGGGAGCCGGTCAGGCTGACAGCCCTGAGCAGGCTGGGAAGCGGAGTCGATTTTCCAGTTGCCATTTGGATGCGGTGGTTTTAGTCATGCTGGGCTGCCTCCCAGGAAAGGGAAGATCTACAGCTGGGCAGCCGCCGGTGCCTTTGGAAGGGAGCATCTGGCCATGTGCTTGTCAAAAATCATTTATGCGGGAGCCCCGGCCCCGCTAGTGGGAGAGGAGGTGTTCAAAGGGGCGGAGAGCGACTGCTTCTGCTGGAGGCGGCGTCTGCCTGGCTAAACCCCTCGGCGCAGGCTGAAGGCAGATGTCCAGCCTCCCCCAAACTGCCCTGCACCCCTGGTTCCAGGCCTAGCACTGCTGTAGCTGCTCTTTCCCCTCTGTCTTCTGCTGCCCTCTGCTGGCTCTTCCGTTGCTCACGTTTCCCAGGGACTGAATTTTCATCTTGGTCCCGTGTAGGTCTGTGGCGCAGGGAGGAGCAAAGGGGAAGGGGCTACTGGAGTCTCCTGCATGGACCGGAGCTCCCACGCCCATGTAAGTTAGTCACCCTTTTCCCTTCCCTGTCCAGGCAGGAAAAGGTTGCCTAGTTTGCATTTTTTCCCTTCATTTTCGGCTTCTCTCTGTATAGCCGGGACATGTTTCCTCTCTCCTAGGGCCTTTCCCTTGCACTCGTTGTCACCGTCTGGTCGTGGTTTTGCCTTTTCCCTGCTCTCCTCTCTGCCTCAGTCACTTCCCATCGCCACTCTGCTCCCGATCCCCTTCTGTCTCCTTTGGGAGCAGGGCGGAACAACATCCCCTCCCAAGGCAGCTCACGACAGGTGGCAGAAGCAGCCAGTGCTTCACACCAGCCACCAGGGGGCAATATCGCCCGCCCTGTTGAAGACCAAGCCCCTGGGAAGTGCTTTATACACCTACATGACTTCAGGCACAAGCTAAACTAACCCAGTGAGGTTGGGCCGACAGCCCGGTCCACTCCCTGGACTGGATCCCGCAGTGGGGATTTACAATTCTCTCTGGGCTGCTCCCAGTCCCAGGGCAAAGGCAACTTCCAATGGACCATGCTGAGGAAGAAAGGTCCCCTAGGGGCAGGTTCTTCTATCACTGTCCATTACGGGGCGACGTGCACTCTGCTCTGCAGCATCTGATAGTGGTGTCTCTCAGAGGCAGGACACTGGACTAGAAGAGCCCCTTAACCTGACCTGGCAGCTTCCTTTCCATTTCTACATTGGCCTTTGATTTGCCCAGTCCCGCTCCTTGGAGAGCCCAGACAGGCCTTTCAGTCCATTCATCACAACACTACGTCTCCACTGGCGCGTTCTCACGCAAAAACTCTTTCGTGGAAGAGTTCTTCTGCAAAAACTCTTCCAGAAGAGAGCGTCTACACTGGCATGTGCTTTTGCGCAAGAGATGTGCTTTTGTGCAAGAGCATCCATGCCAGTGTAGACGCTCTCTTTCGCAAGAAAGCTCTGATGGCCATTTTAACCATAGGGCTTTCTTGCGCAAGAAATTCATGTTGCCTGTCTACACTGGCCTCTTCTGGAAGAGCTCTTGTGCAAAAGGGCTTATTCCTGAGCAGGAGTGTCAGAGGTCTGGCGCAAGAAGCCCTGATTTTATACATTAGAACGTCAGTTTACTTCCGCAAGAACACCAGCCAGTGTAAACAGGCAGCAAGTTTTTGCACAAGAGCGGCTGCTTTTGCGCGAGATCGCGCTAGTGTAGACACAGCCTCAGAGCTCTTGCAGAAGGGCAAGGAGACGAGGGAGCACGGTAACAGCTAGTAACCGAGGTCATTTGATGAACGTCCACTCCCTCCCCCACTGCCCCAAAAACACCAGCAGTTGTTTGTGGTTATCAAAGATGCAGACTTTTAATAAAAACAGCACTTTGGTTCATGTTGTCGGATGAAGCCAGGTTCTTCCTCCTTTCAAGGGAATTTGCTGAGCTCAAGCCAGGGGAAGCTCTCAGAGCTGGTGGGAAAGGGAGTTCCCACCAAAGTCTGTTGCAAGGGAGGGATATTTTATACACACACAGGAGCTCAGAGACTGGGTGAGAAATGGTGAAACCGGCCTTGATCTCAACATGACAATGTTGTCTCACCTCCTTCTTTTGGATGCTCCCACTCAATGGTCTCTCTCATTTTTCCCCCGCATATGCAGAATAAATGTTGTTCTGTGCACCAAGGCATGTGTAGATGTGCACCACCAGTAAAAACGCATGCTGCTGGCTGTGATGCTCTGCCAGTCAGTTGGGCGGCATTAGAGGGTATGTCTACACTACAGCGTTTTGTCTGAAAAATGGCCATTTTCCCGACAAAACCTGAGTTACGTCCACACTGCGATCGCATTCTTCCAAAAGTAAATTGAAAGAACAGAGGGGTTTTCCCGGCATTGGTAATCCTCTTTCTATGAGGAAGAAGACTTTTTCTGAAAGAGTTCTCCCACAAAAAGGCATGTGTGGATGGGGAAGAGGGAATTCTTTTGAAAGAAGAGGAAAGAGGAAAAAGCACGGGTGCCCTGGTGGCCACTCCGTCCATAGCAATCACAGCTTACATGCAAGAGAGCATCCATCCAGTGTGGACGCTATCTTTCAAAAAAGCCAATAACCTTTTCAACGCACTTTTGTGTGTGGACGCTCTCTTTCGGAAGAAGCTTTTTCAGAAGATCTCTTCCAAAAAAAGGCTCTTCCGAAAGCAGCCTGCAGTCTAGACATAGCCTGTACAGCCTCTTCCCGACTTATGAACCGGTTACGGACCAAGCAATCGGTCGTAACTCGGGTTCATTCGTAAGTCGGACCCCATAGAGTTACACGCAACCGCACTGTTTGTAAGCGCGGATCGCGTTCGTAACTCAGGGTCTGCCATTTACAACAGCTTTCGTCGTAACTGCGAACGGTCGTAAGTCGACTGTTCGCAACTCGGGGACCGGCTGTATCTCCCCCAGGTACCCGCACAAGCACTTAGCTTACAGGGAACACTGCTCCCAGTACTATGCTCTTCATAGCAGATTAGTTTTTTACTTGTTTTTAAGTCTGGGCTCTGCAGATCCCAGGATAATTCTGCTGTTGTGGTAAAAATTTTAAGAACTCCCATCCCTTAAATTTACTTTTCTCTTCCAACAGCAGGAGTTCGCTTGTCACTAGAGACTGTTACAATTTGGTTGTATGCCACAGACAGGGAAGAGTCTGGGAAGTCAGAGAACTCTGGTTTCAGAAGGGGCTTGACAAGAGAGGACTGTGTATGGACGGGAAGGAATAAAGCTGGAATGTTGCACTGTCTTAGCTCTCTGGCTGCTGGGGTGCTGAACGTGGCCTCTGAAGTCACAAACATAAGAACATCAGAATGGCCACACTGGGTCCAACCAAAGGTCCATCTAGCCCAGTGGCTTCAAACTGTCCAATGCCATGTGCCCCAGAGGGAGGTTTAGGTTGGACATTAGGAAAAACTTCCTAATGGAATAAACACTGGAATAAGTTGTCTAGGGAGGTTGTGGAATCTCCATCACTGGAGATATTGAAGAGCAGGTTAGACAGACACCTGTCAGGGGTGATCTAGCGGGTGCTTGGTCCTGCCGTGAGGGCAGGGGACTGGACTCGATGACCTCGCGAGGTCCCTTCCAGTGCTAATGTTCTAGGATTCTCTGATTATTCGGGGTGCTCTCAGAAAACAGAATCCAAATATGAAGCCACCGTCCGTCAGGCCTGTTTTCTGCCCCACAGTGGCTGCAACGCACCGGCATGCTAGCTGCATCAGAAAACAGGTTATCCCGAGAGATCAGGATGTTTGGCTGCAGGTCTGGATTGTTAACTTGGTGCCTTGGACGCTCCACACTGTTCGTTACTAGGACTCACCACTATGGTAACCCCAGCTCCTTGGGTTACCAATCTGCAAACAGCCTGGAGTTGTTTGTAAAAGGTACAGCGTGTCCTGTGCAGGCATGAAGGGAAGAGAGTGGATACGAAGGAACGTGAGTGCTTGTGAGACGTAGCTTTGTTTGTTTACCGCTGTTCAGGGCATTGATGAGGCCTCTTGATTTTAAATGCTAACACTACATCTGAAGCATCAAGTTCCCAGCCACCACTGAGTTCCTGGGAGTTTTTAGGACAGTTTCATTCCTTCCATTCACCCAGGGAAATAGCCCCACGAAGCTCATCATTTGCCGAGGGAGAATGCTTGCACCTCGCTGGAGGAGAGGCCTTTCAAAGTTGACTTTGGTTATTTTGTTGTGCTCTAAGTTGATTCACACGTTGAACCTCTAAACTGGGACTCTCTGGTCCAGCAACGTGGTCCAGCAATACCATGGATGTTCAGGACCAGAGAGTCCTGATGGAGGCCTGGCAGGGCCAGCAGCGGGGATGGGGAGAGAGAACCACCCGAGTCCATGGGGCTCAGAGGCCCAAGGAAGGGGGTACTGCCACCATGGGGACGGGCTACCGGGGGAAGATGTAGGCCATCCACCTCCATTTCATCCCAGCCCAGGCCCTAGCAGTGAGGAGTGGTCTGCCACTGGGTCAGTGGGGATCCGCCCATGACACGCTGAGCCTGTCTCAGGCCAGCTCTCAGCCTGGCTCCTTTGGCTCTTCCTCTCGGGTGTCCCTCTGCCCAGGGTGGCTCTCAGTCTCCCTGGCCCTGCGCTCTGGGGGCTCTGCTGCTGGCTTCACACCTAGGATCCCGGCTGCTACTCTGCACACCGGGCTCTGCTGCTGGCCCCGTGCGCCAGGCACTCTGCTGCTGGTTCCATACTCAGGATCCCAGATGCTACCCTGCACGGGTTGGGCTCTGCTGCTGGCCCTGCATGCTGCGGATTCTGCTGCTGGCCCTGGGCCTGGGGTCCAAGCTGCCGGCCCTTGTGCTGGGGACTCTGCTTTGGCTCTGTGCACTGAGGGCTCTGCTGCCAGCCCCATGCCATGGGTCCCAGCTGTGGCCCCACACACCAGGGCTTTGCTCCCGGCCTCAGCGGGGCGGGGGGCAGGACAAGGATAAGGGGGATTTCAACACCCCCACTCTTAAAAATGTTCCCGCACCACTGCTTGCAGCATTCCCTCTGCCTCTGAGGGAGGCCAGGCCTGCTTCCTACAGGTTTTACTCCGGGAAGGCCAGGCCCATGTATGGACTCTGATGTTTTATAAACACGCAGGTGTCAGATTTAATGGGAGAAGCATTTGTTATCCCCCCAAGCAATTTGCTCACTGTCTGAGGGTTTGTCTGCACTTACATGCTGCACCGGGGCAGCTGTGCCATTGTATCGCTTAGCAGAGACACTACCTACACTGATGAGACAGCGTCTCCTGTGGGCATAGGCGCCTCCCCGAGTTCAGGAAGGACTTTCCAGAATCATCAGCAGAAACAGGCCCCTCTGAATGTTAATCAGCTTATTTGCATATCACCACTCAGGCTATTATGAAATTTTAGGAGCAGAGCCCTTTGCAGGTACAAAATTGGCATCTGCAAAAATGATCTGCAGACATCTGCACCCACATCTGCGGCTCCCTGTGGCTATAAAGTGAATACCTGCAAATTCGCAGGGCTCTTGATACAACATTGGTACCTGTATCCCTCTCTGCAGATGTCTGCACCCACATTTACACGTGCAGCAGAACCCCACTGATTTGGGGGAAAATCTGGATCCATATTGGGATCTAATCTCACCTCTGCTATGACGTTAGTGTAAATAATCCACATGGAAATAGAAATGTCCTGAACTCTAATGACATTTAGAATCATGCAGGGTTCAGCGAGGGTGCTCAGGTGCCATGTTTCAGGCTGTAAGATGATCCCTAGCAGGAGTTCGCAAGGAATTGTTTCTCCCCAACGTAGCATTGCATGACTGATCAAGCAAGCGATAGGCAGTGTCCATGTAGTGGCGAGAGCCATGTTGTCTGAGGCAAGATCTTTTATTGGGCCAACATCTGTTGGTGAGAGAGATGAGCTTTCGAGCATCCCCAAGCTCATCCGCAGGCCTGGGAAAGGGTCGCGGAATGTCCCAGCTAAATACAAAGCTGAACAACTCCCACAAAACTCAGTTCTTGAAACGAACACACCCACCCAGGGAAGTGAGGGAACAGCTAGACGAGTTCCCAGAAGTTACCTACTTCAGGACTGGCCCGCCAAGGAAAATAACAGAGCATAACTGGTCATCACCTCCAGCCCCCAGCTTAAACCCTCCAGCGCATCATTGACAATCTGCAACCTGCCCTGGAAAACCAACCCTCCCTCTCACAGGCCTTGGGGGACAGGCCAGTCCTCGCCCACAGAGAGCCCCCAACCTGAAACAAACACCAGCAGCCACGCACCACACCTCAGACACACTCATTTAGGAACCTACCCCTGCAATAAATCCTGTGGCCAACTCTGTCCACACATCTACACAAGTGACACCATCACAGGCCCTAACCACATAACCCACAACATCAGGGGCTCATACAACTGCACATCCACTAATGTGATCTATGCCAGCAAGTGTCAGCAATGCCCCTCTGCCGTGGATATTGGCCAAACTGGACAGTCTCTATGACAAAGGACACAAATCAGATATTAGCAATGGTAACACACACAAACCTGTAGGGGAACATTTTAACCTCCCTGAACACTCAATAGTGGATTTAAAAGTAGCCATCCTTCTACAAAGGAATTTTACCACCCAATCACAGAAGGAGACTGCTGAACTGGAGTTTATTTACAAATTTGACACTGTCAACCTGGAGTTGAATAAAGACATTAAATGGTTAACACTTTACAAAGGCAATTTCCCCTGCCTTCGAAATTCACATTTTTCACATCCAAAGCTATGAATGGGGCACATCCGGCCCACTTAATTAGCTTCATTAACACGGGTCCTACAATTGACAGGTAACTCCTTCTGCTATTATATATACCTTGAATTCTGGTATTTCCACTCCAACTCACCTGATGAAGTGGGTTTTACATGAAAGCTCACGATCCTCTATATTTGTTAGTCTCTAAGGTTAGTCCTACAGGCTCCTCATTGTTTTTAGAGTTACAGACTAAACTAAATTGTTCATCCTTGTATTTCGCTGGGACACTAAAGAAGGAGGAGCTTCGCGAAGCTCAAAAGCTTGTCTCTTACCCCAACAGATGTGGGTCCAATAAAAGCTATTGCCTCCCCATCTTGTCTCTCAGGCAAATTATAGATGCTTCCATTCTCTTTGCAACATGAGGTACTGGCCCCTGCTTGGAGACAGAGCACTGGACTGGAGGGATGAACACTCTGGGCTGACCAATGCTAAGCAGTTGGTAAGCAGTTGCAGGCTCTGAGGTTAGCCATACCCGAGCTTTGATCTCAGATGGCAATTCTTGCAGTTTAACCAAGGTGCAATTTGGCTCAATTTGCCTGTCTACTGAGGAGGGGCCCAGGGCAGGACTAAGGAATGTTGCTGGTCAGGATGGAGGTGCAGCAGGCTGGGTGGAGGAGATGATGGCTCTGTGCCTGATTCCACTGAAAGTCTGTCAATCTCCCCCTTTCAAAAGCAACCGACAGCCCAAAGTTCATACAACAATAACGATTTATGAAATAGAAACCGTTTCCCAAGCCCCGGGCTTTGGGCTCTGACAACCAATGTGAAACAAGCTCCCAAACCGCAGCAATGGTTTCAAAACACCTCCAGTTCTGTCCCTTGCAGTGCCATTCACCTGGGATTACTATATGGTCCCTCCCAAAAACTTTCACCCCTGTTTTTTTTCCGATGAAGACGTTCTCGGTGCCAAAAGGAAGGAACAGGATCCGCTTTGGAACATGAGTCCTCCAGGCTGGCCCTGCTCATGGGTCTACAGCAAGCTTTATTCAACATCATGGAGGACTTCAAGGGGCTGAATGACCCAGGGGCAGCTCCTCAGGCGGTTCTCTGACAAACTCACAGCCGCTGGGGGAATTAGAAACTAGCCCAGATCTGGGGATGACAAGAAGCAGAGCTCACCGGTTGGCTGTTCAAAAGCTCAACATGGAACGAGTGGATAATGTCCTGTACATACAGAGAAACCCTACATCCCTCCCACTTCGCCACATCAGTGTTGGGTTCAGGATAAGTCTTCAGTTAGGGAGGGTATGTCTACACTACAGCGCTATTTCAAATTAACTTAATTTGAAATAGTTAATTCGAATTGAGCTAATTTGAAATAACACATCCAGACACAAACACTATTTCGAAATAGCGTTTTGCTATTTCGAAATAGCGTGTTCACACTGAGTGGACCCTGAACCGAAGTTAAGGCTGGCCGGAACCAGTGCTGGCAGGGCATCAGGTTAGGACTTAGTGTGTGGGGCTGCTGCCTGAGGCTAACTGAGCTCCGTGCTTAAAGGGACCCTATCCCCACCCCGGACAGACAGTTCTCAGGGTTCCCCGCTTGCTTGTCTACCTCGTTGAGGGACAGCAAAGCAGTCCTGTTTTGGAGTGCCCTGAGTGCCCACACTCCGGACACCACAGCACTTGGCCACATGGAGCCAGAGCTGCCCCTGGGCATGCCGGTGTGTCTCGTGGGGTCGTTGCCATCAGCCCGGCTGCACTTGCTGCAGGCTGCCATCTGGGAGGTCCATCGGGGGGCTGTCAGGATCCAGGAGGCCCTGCGGGAGAGCGTCCACCCCGAGGAGCCCTCAGAGCCTCCCTGGTCCTCCCCACCGGGGGCTCGTGTCCCATTCCTCCCTCACGTCCTTCCACTTACCCCTCCCTAGCCCCCCTTCCTGATGTCAAACAAAAGACACGTATGTTCAAAAATAGAAACTGGGTTTATTGAACAAAACTGGGGGGGGATGAACCTCTGGGGAGACTGGGAAAAGGAGGTGGGAGAGGGGAAGAGAGGGTGGGAGAGGGGAGGGGAAAACCTGGGAGGAGGGAGCTGGAAGGGGGAAGCAAGGGGAAGAAGGGGGAGGGGACGCTCAGGGCTCAGGGTTGGGGGTCTCGCTGGACCAACTTGACTTTCATGCTAACCTGCTCCTGGGTTTGCATGTGGCCTTTGGTGGCCAGGCTGGCAGCTATCCTGCCATAGACGGCTGCATTCCTCCGTCTAGTGTGGCGATCATGGACGTTGGGGCATCTCCCCCGCCCAAACCTGAATAAGGTCCATAATCTCCACCCTGGACCAGGAAGGTGCCTGCCTTCTCCAGCCCCTGTCAGGCTCCTGGGAGCTGGCAGACTGCTCCTGGGGAGCGGTGGAGGGCTGGCTGCCAGTGGCTTGCTGGCTCATGTTTTGGGGCCACTGGGTCAGGGGCCTCGGTGGCCACTGCTGGCTCTGGGCTGGCAAGCTTGGAGCTGGCACAGGCACTGTGGCCAGGGTCTACCCCTTTAATGGCTCCAGGGGTGGGGGAGAGGAGAGTAAGTTTTCCTGGTTGTGCCCAGAGTGGCCACCAGGGCTCCTGGGAAGGGCTGGAGGCCCCTATTTCGAATTAAGTGTCTACACAGCACTTAATTGAAATAATATTTCAATTTGGCATTACTCCTCGTAGAATGAGGTTTACCAAATTCGAATTAAGGGCTCCGCTATTTCAAATTAAATTCGAAATAGCAGTTTGCATGTATCGACGCTATTGAAGTTAATTCGAAATAAGGGCTGTTATTTCAAATTAACTTTGCAGTGTAGACATACCCGGAGAGAATGAGACGAACTCCTGACAATCAGGGGTGTGCACTAGAGGGGGGCAAACAGGGGCTCAGCCCCCCCCAAAATCTGAGGAGGCAAAGAACTCCTCTGGCCCCGATGGGCCATCGGGGGAGAGCCAGCTTGACAAAGCCCTGGCTGGGTTGATTGAGTTGGGATTGGTCCTGCCTAGGGCAGGGGGCTGGACTTGATGACCTAAGGTCTCTTCCAGCTCTATGGTTCTATGATTCTATGATTCTATGGAGCAGGAGTTCAGCCAGCTCCTCTAGTCCTGGTCTCAAGTGGTCGCATTTTTATTCCTGCACATGCCCCTACAACCAGTATAAATATTCTTAATAAACTCAGGCTGGGAGGGGTTAGCTGTTGGCATGTACAATGCCAGTTTCACCCCCACGCACACACACCAGCTAAATGTACAGAACGGCAAGGAAAGAAAGATGCTGCTCGAGAACTTGTGAGTGTGGTTTAGAGATATTTACTCTGGAGATGTCGCATGGGCTGCTGACCATTTGGGTTTTAATGGTGAAAAAGTTTTGAATCTCAACCTTACTGACATTCAATTATTGTCTGCCCCTCACTGTTGTGATCCCACCCAGAACTGCCCACCACTGCGAAAATAAAGAACTAAAAATAGAAAAAAATGCTTAATTAAAAATTATTCTGCCAAGTCTATTCAGAGTCTGATTAAAGTAAATACTAAATGAGATAAAAACTCTGCTGTCTATCTCTGTACTGTCACATGCCTGACGCATCAGAAATATACACGTCATAAGCAGCAGAAAAAAGCTTTTCTAAACACACATAATGAAATTATATGATCTAATCATATCAGCCCTGGGCTGCCAAATTCTTCTTTGGTGTCAAGCCTTGAAAGCAATTGGCTTTACACCATGGATGAACTTGGCCATTGTTATTTGTGGGTTGGTAATTTTGAATGAAGAAACCTCTTAGCCTGATAACAATCAGAACAAAGTCATTTATCCTGGCTGAAGTACAGGGTGGTTTTGCTGGCAAAGAGAGGGTTTTGTGATATTTTTGGCTAAACTGGAAGCAGAGAGTCACATGATAGAATCTTACTTTCATCCAATTCACAGGATGTGGACGCATTGGAGAGGGTCTAGTGGTGAGCAACCAGAATGCTGAGGGGGCTGGAGCACATGACCTACGAGGAGAGGCTGAGGGATTTGGGTTTTTTAGTCTGCAGAAGAGAAGAGTGAGGGGAGATTTGAGAGCAGCCTGCAGCTCCCTGCAGGGGGGTTCCAAAGAGGCTGGTGAGAGGCTGTTCTCAGTGGGGGCAGATGGCAGAACAAGGAGCAATGGGCTCAAGCTGCAGTGGAGAAGGTCTAGGTTGGATATTAGGAAAAACGATTTCCCTAGGAGGGGGATGAAGCGCTGGGAGGGGTTCCCTGGGGAGATGGTGGAAATTCCATCCCTAGAATGTTTTAAGTCCCATTTTGACAAAGTCCTGGCTGGGCTGATTGAGTTGGGTTGGTCCTGCTGTGGGCAGGGGGCTGGACTGGATGACTCCTGAGGTCTCTTCCAAGCCTAGGATTCTAGGATTCTATAATATTTCCCTGGCATTGCTCGGGTCCTTCATAGCAGGGGGCAGGGAGCGTGGGAGGGGGCAGGAGTCAGGGTTGGAGGGTAAGCAGGGGCTCAGGGCAGGGGGTGCATGCGCTTGTTGGTCTGTTGAAGTGTTGGCAGTGGGACATATATTTGAGATAAGAACAGTTTGCTGTAGAAACCTTTGCAGACCCTTTCCATTCCTTTTCTGTTGATATCGCTGTCTCTGATTTGCCAATACGCTTTCTCTTCCACCTTTACATTGAAGTTGAGCCCTGCTCTGAGCAAGCAATGGTCACTGCTCATGTTGAATGATGGTGCTACTGAGCTGTCTTGTACAATGCACGGTTATCAATCAGAATATGGTCGATCTTGTTCTTGATTTTTGCATTGGGTGTGATCCATGTCCACCTTCTCTTGGTCTTTTTCTTAAACCAGATGTTACCAAGGAACATTTCTTTTGTCTCTGCCAAAGTTGCCAGCTGCTCTCCTCATGAATTCCATTTGCCATATCTTCCAATGAACTTTTCACCTTCTTTCCCTCTTCCCACCTTGGCACTGATGTTTCCCATTGCAATTGTATATGTGGATTTTTTGAGTGAGGGTTTCTTCAGGTTCCTGATAGAATTCTTCTACATCATCATCTTCACTTGTGCTTGCAGGAGAACAGATCTGAATAATTTTGAGGGTGCTATTCTTTTTCACTTAAAGGTACAACACTCCAGTGCATGATGACTTGAACTTGCAGAAGATGCTTTTTGAAGACCATTCCTTGATGATGATAAAATGATTCCTCCCACAGTTCTTGCATCTTTGAATTGATCAAGGGACACACAAGGAACTGGGACCCATTTATTCCTGTTGTTTCAGACATTTCTTCAGCCACCCGCTGGCTCTTCTGTTATCCATTTAGCTAGTGCTGAACCTCAAACAGGAGGAAAACTGTCCTCTCCCTGGGTCGGCAGTCTGATGCCTTGATAGCATGGTAGGATTTACTGGAGAATAAACTCTGCTATTATCACCATCAGACCAGCCAGGGTCATCACTGTGCCACCTTGAGGTGTTGATGTAGGATTTTGCAGCTGAATTAAAAACTACCATCCAGCATGCCTGCAACAAATCAACTCTCACAGTGTCTGTATGAGGAGCACTGAGACAGCAGGCAGGTTTTTGAAGAATTTCAGCACATTGGACCATATCTTCACTATTGGAGCACTCAAGGCAATACAAGTTCCCTTTATGCACCAACTTTGTCATCTAAGAAAAAGCATTTGACAGGGTCGAGATCAATGAAGTGCTGAAAGTTCTCACAGAGCAGGGCATCATCAAAAACTACATCAAACTACTAAAGGAAGCAAACTCTGACTGCTCTATGGATATACCTCTGTTTGATATTACCTTTTACATCCTAGTCAAAAAAAGTATGAAGCAAAGAGACATGGTTTCATCAAAACTCTTCACAGCCTGCCTCAAAAGGTAGTGAGTTGGGTGAATTGGAAGGGTAGAATTAATGTCAACAGAGAACAGTTAAAGCACCTCAAATTTGCAGATGATATCATGTTGATTAATGAAAACACTGTCAAACTACAAAAAACGCTGCAAGAACTTGACACAAAAGACAGCCAAGTCAGACTGAAAGTGAACTGTTCTAAAATGAAATTTATGCTGTCTGATGACTTGCCAAAACTCCAAATAATAGTCAAGGGAGAACAATATGTCTATTTGGGCTAAGAAATGAACATATGCCATGACTGGGAAGGTGAACTCTCATGAAGAAAGAAAGCTGGTTGGTGATCATTCAAGTCTACCAAGGATGTCCTCCGAGGAAAAATCAACCAGGTACTACGTGCTAAGCTCTTCAACTTAATAGTGCTGCCAGTAATGTTTCTTGCAGTGAAACATGGGCATTGACAAAGATAGGTGAGCAACAATTGCCTGTCAGAGAGGGCAATAGAAAGAAGAAATCTGGGGATTTCAGGCCATGACCAAGTCCCCAATGAAGTGGTCAGATAGCAGAGTGGAGTGCAGGATCTTGCTGTTGAGAGCAGGTACAGTAATATGAGATGGGCCAAGCATATAGCTAGGCTCAGTGACAATCAATGGACTATAGCTCACACTGAGTGGTACCCACGAGAACTGAAATGTCCACTCGGCGGACCTCCAAAGAGATGGGAAGATTTTATTGTGAAAAGGCTTGGTTGCACACGGAGAAGGAAGGCCAAGATAGCAGAAGGATGGAAGATGTGTTGTGATCAACACAATCTATACGAAGGCTGAAGGACCAATTGATCAAGATGATCAAAGTGAAAACTGGAGCAGATTTAGGTTTAAGAGACATGTCCCACTCATGGCTGGCAGAGGCAGGAAGGGGCATAAAGGAATACACACAATGCGCCATACGACTGTCTCCACTCCTCTCCTTGCCCAATTATTTTCTGATACTTCCAGTCTATGTTCTCCTGCGAATTTAACAAAGGTTCACGGTCCATTTCAAGGGGCTGGATAGATCAGTCTCTGCAATTTAACAGTTAACTGCTGCAAGCCCACCCCGATTTAGAAACACATTTGTCTAAAGACAGACACCACAGGCCCACTGACAAGATGGGTTTCTGAAAGTGGACATTGTAGTGCGGGGATTTTCACACGACGGGTCGCGCCCTAGTACTGGATTGGGAATGGTGGGGCCTGGGTGTTGCTGCTGCAGGGGGATCAGGTGAGCAGCGGGGGTGCTAAGGCAGCTCCCTGCCTCTCCTGCACTGCAGACTGTGCTGCACCCCAGAAGCAGCCGCAGCAGGCCCAGCTCCTAAGTGGGGCAGGAGAGCGTACAGGGCTCTGTTCATTGCCCCTGCCCTGAGCACTAGCTCCGCACTCCCACTGGCTGGGAACCTGCTGCGGTGGCTGATTCTGGGGGCAGCAGGGTCTGTGGTGCCAGGAGAAGCAGGTAGCTGTCTTAGCCTCCCCACTGCACTGCTGAATGGGAACTGCTCAAGGAAAGTCCCTCCTGCCCCAGCCCTGACCCCCCCAAAGCCAGAGCCCTCTCCCACACCCGAAAGCTCCATCCTTAGCCCCACCCCAGAGCCCATACTCCAGTCACATTATGCTGGGTCGCAGCACCAACAATTTTCTTCAGCTGGGTCATGAGAAGAAATGTTTGCAAGCGGCTGCTGTAGTGTGTAGTTCTGTTTACCGGGCTTTCTGCTCTGCGAAGACACAGGTGACCGGGAAGGGGCATGTAGTCTAACCCCTGCCAAGACACAGAATTTGTATTATCCAAACCATCCAGGCTGGATGACTCGCCAGCCTCCTTTGGAAACTTCCAGTGAAACAGTTTCTGGGACATCCCGAGGCGTCCGTGCCATTGACCTGCTTTTCTTCCATTGTCCGGCTGGTCTTAATTTAAATCCGCCAGACGGTACTTTGCACCCAGGACCTCTCATCCTGCCCTGGGGGACACAAGAGAACAGCTTTTCCCTGCTCTTTCTACAGCTCAGGGTTGAGCTGCAGCACCCTGTGGTAACTAGACTTGCCCTCGTTTCCTCCCCCTTCTGCCAAAACAGGTGAATCCGGGCCTTCTGCACCCTGCTGTTCCTGTGCTGGATCCCACAAAGCTCTGCTGATTCCCTTGCTTCTTGACTCTTTGCCTGCCTTTCCATGCCAGCCCCAAGCTGATCATGCTGCATGATTTCCCGAGACGTATGTACCACAGAGGATACCATATGCAACTTCCCTTCTGACCCAAGTCAGATTTCACCTTCACTTGCCATCTGATCTTTTTGCCACCTTTAAACCTGCCATGAACTCAGTTCTTCCTCCCTGAGAAAAACAAGAGGGGACTATTGTCGGGATGATTTTGGAACTTGAAGCCACCCCAAAGATACATATAGGTTGGCACTGACTAATCCAACCAACAAGCACACCCCTAGAGTTGCAGTAATCTGCTGTCATCTGGCAAGTTCAAACTTGATGGATTCATCTCAGATTCTTAGGCAGCAGGAGGAGTATGAGCAGAATGCAACCCAGGCAGTCACAGTGTTTGCTTTTCGAACGTTATTTTAATTTATGCAGTGCCAGAAGCCTTCCACGGCAGTAAAATAAATCAATCAGTCCCCTGGTGAATGAATCACACTTATCAGATGTATTTGTATGGTAACAACCATGAAGAAAATGTCCCACCCCAGGATGGTTTGAATACCTGCCACAAAGATGAAAATCAGGCTCTCACAAAGCCTGTGAATTTTTTTTATTGTGGCTAGGGAAGATTGGTAGTGAAAATAGAGGGTTAGATAAGCACGCTGGAGTCAAAGCAGCATGAATGGCTAAGTGGCTGCAGAGAGAGAGGACTAGACGCTTGTTAAGTGTTTCAAAGCAAAGAGTAGGAGAAAAATGGTTAATTTTCAGCACAGAAAGGTATGAACAAGCGGCAGGATTATTTACTAACTGGCAGACGTACTTGGCATTGCTCCGGTCTTTAGCTGAAGTAATTTTGTTTGAAAAATAAATGAAAAATGTACACGCTTGATTTCAATTATTGTATTTTTCAATACAAGCTGGAGTGAGAGTTCAGGGGCGAGGAGGGGCAGGGGGTGGATGGCTTAGGGCAGAGGGTTGGGACGGGGCAGAAGTCCAGGCAAGGAGAGATTGCCAGGAATGCTTCATTTTTAGAGAAGAGATTAATAGCGTGGGACACGATATAAGTAAAAATAATAAATGGTTCAGAGAAGGTAAATGAAATTTACAAATTTGCCCTGGGCCACTGGTTATACAAGCATAAGGGAAATTCAATATAATTTAAAGGCAATAAAATGTATGTATTGTGACAGACTCAGACCAGCTGGCTGCCGCACACTAATGGACGGAAGGCATGCTGGGATCTGGGTGAACAGTTTTCTCTTTCCTGAATAAACTGCCAGGCATTGCTGCTACATAATCAGGGCAGGCAGGCACCTGAGGCTAATTAAGAGTTTGCCTGATGCAGCAGGCTAATCAGGCACCTGCTGCCAATTAAGGCCTGCTGCACTACTTTAAATGGTTTCCCCTGAGGTAAAGGAGAAGGAGGGAAAAGAATGAAGGACTGGAAGGAGGAAGTGCGTAACTGGAGAGCTGAGAACTGCAAAAAGGAAGGAGTATTTGTGCTGAAGCAGGAAAGATACGCTCAGGTACCTGGGAGACGATACTAGGGGAGTGTTTGGAGAAGTGGCCCAGGGAAAAGATTGCTATATTGGGCTAAGAGAAAAAACCCATCAGTTGCCACCAGCTGGGGTCCCTGGGGTGGAACCTGGAGTAGTGAGTGGGCCTGGGTTCCCCCCAACCCCTTCCCCCTCCACTACAGAGTCTGTCCCTGGATAGGGAGAGCAGGACTATAAAGGGGTTTCACCCCCACTATGGATGAGCCTGTGATGAGGATGGCCCAGAAGGCTGTGACCCCTGCCTTTAGAAAAAGAAGAGGCCGTGAGGAGGGTCACTGTGAGCTTCTGAGGCTGAACCCTGTCTACCAGAAGCCAGGACCCATGGGCACAGCCAGAGCTCTGCCACCTAATGTAAGCAGGATAATTAAAATGATTTTCTACATGAGAGGTACTCACCAAAGTCCCTCACCAAAGGCTCTTGTGTAAATTACATGGCCATGGGATAAGAGGGAAGGTCCTTTCATGGATTGAGAACTGGTTAAAAAACAGGAAACAAAGGGTTGGAATAAGTGGTAAATGTTCAGAATGGAGAGGGGTAACTAGTGGTGTCCCCCAAGGGTCAGTCCTGGGACCAATCCTGTTCAACTTATTCATAAATGATCTGGAGAAAGGGGTAAGCAGTGAGGTGGTAAAGTTTGTGGATGATACCAAACTGTTTAGGATAGTCAAGACAGAAGCAGACTGTGAGGGACTCCAAAAAGATCTCACCAAACTGAGTGATTGGGCAACAAAATGGCAAATGAAATTTAATGTGTATAAGTGTAAAGTAATGCACATTGGGAAAAATAACCGCAACTATAAGTACAGTATGATGGGGGCTAATTTGGCTATGACAAATCAGGAAAGAGATCTTGGCGTTATCGTGGATAGTTCCCTGAAAACTTCACGCAGTGTGCAGCAGTGGTCAAAAAGGCAAATAGGATGCTAGGAATTATTAAGAAAGGGATAGAAAATAAGACACAGAATATCTTACTGCCCTGTATAAAACTATGTACGCCCACATCTTGAATACTGTGTACAGATGTGGTCTCCTCACCTCAAAAAAGATATTTTGGCCTTGGAAAGGGTTCAGAAAAGGGCAACTAAAACGATTAGGGGTTTGGAACGGGTCCCATATGAAGAGAGGTTAAAACGACTGGGACTTTTCAGTTTAGAAAAGAGGAGACTGGGGTTAGGTTGGAGGTCTATAAAATCATGAGTGGTGTGGAGAGGGCGAATAAAGAAAAGTTATTTATTAGTTCCCATAACAGAAGAACTAGAGGACACCAAATGAAGTTAATGGGTAGCAGGTTTAAAACTAATAAAAGAAAGTTCGCCTTCACACAGTGTGTAGTCAACCTGTGGAACTCCTTGCCAGAGGAAGTTGTGAAGGCTAGGACTATAACAGAGTTTAAAGAGAAGCTAGATAATTTCATGGAGGTTAGGTCCATAAAAGGCTATTAGCCAGGGGATAGAAATGGTGTCCCTGGCCTCTGTTTGTCAGAGGCTGGAGAAGGATGGCAGGAGACAAATCGCTTGATCATTGTCTTCGGTCCACCCTCTCTGGGGCACCTGGTGCTGGCTACTGTTGGCAGACAGGCTACTGGGCTAGATGGACCTTTGGTCTGACCCAGTACGGCCGTTTTTATGTTCTTATGTTCATTGCCACAAGATATTGAGGCCAAGAGCTCAGCAGAGTTTGGGTTTTTTAAAAAGGATTAGACATTTGTGTGAAATTAAAATATCTGCAGTTATATCAAGGATCTCTCGAGGTCCCTGCCAGTTCTAGTATTCTATGATTCTATGACAGCAACTCCCCTGCTTTGGAGCATGCCAACCTCTCCCTCATCCATCCCCCAACTTACCCTCCTCCCTCAAAAACACACAAAAAACCCCCAAAACAAAAAACCCCAACTCTTAGAAACCTTTCCCCACATCCAACCCCCAAACCAGTCACCCCCCTCACAGATCAGAGACTGCACGATAGCACCTCTCTCTGCAGCTAACTGATGGATGCAACTGCCTCTGTGGCGCCCTCATCAGCATTGCTCGCTGGGCATTAAGTTCCACACCCTGCATTCAGTTGGTTCAGATTTTGGTATCCTTTGCCCATGGGCAGTGGGCTGTGGGAGGCAAGCCTGATGCCCCGCCCCCCATGGAAGCGAAGACTCCCCCCCACCACAGCGGCAAGCCGTCAGCCTCCCATGGGAGACTCCTCAGGCCCGGAGCCCCACAGGGAGGGCAGACGGTGCATGGCCTGAGCCTCCCCGGCCCTGGAGCACGGGGGGACGACGACACTGCCCTTGCATCTGCAGCCTCAGCGTAGCGGAAGCCAGGGGCCAGAAACACTCCACCCCCAGAATGCCTGCTGCTTCGCTACGGCTCCCGACAGGCGCCCTGCTGAAGCGGTAGGCATCCACGGGGTGGAGTGTAGGCGGGGCCAGGCCTGGTCATTTGGGAAGGCATTGCCTTCCCCCGCCTCTTATACCTGCCGCCCCTGCCTTTGCCACTAACACGGATGTTGCCCTGCAATGGGAAATTCAGCAAAGGCTCGTCAGCCATTCCAAGAAGGAGGCTAGTGAAAAAGCGCATCGCTCTGCCACTTTGGTACGTTTTTTAGTGCCCCCTATGTTGGAGCAGGGACTTGACATGTGGCAGGGGGAGTGGCCTTTGCAGCAGGCATGTGCCCTTTGCCATCCTACGGAAACGCGCCCATGTTTGGTTAAGTCCTATGCCTCTGGAAAACAATCCAAGCTCACAGGTGCTCAGCGGAGACTTGCTAGAGTCTCAGCTGCAAAGGAGATTTCCCCGGCACTGAACGTGCCCAAGCCCAGCCGAGTTTCCCAGCTGTTGCAGCCGCGTCTCACAGTGGTCTGTTCAGGTCGGGGGCCAGGCGCTGGAAAGGAAAGCATGGAGATGGCCTCGCCTATGCTCCCATTGTCCTCGCTGCTGGGCCCAGGCTACACAGAGGAGGAGGATGCAGAAGGGACAAAAGCCAGACCTGGGTGGTGGGAACAGATGGGGACCGGGAATCCTTGAGGTGGGAGACTGAGACTTGTGGTTGTGGTGGGGAGACAGGGACCGACTAGGTCTGGAGATGGGGACCAGGATGGGCAAAGGAGCATGGGATTGGGAGCTGGAGGTGGAAAGATGGTTGGGGGCTCTGAGGGCAGGGGCTAGTGGAGTAGCCTATGGAAGAAGCAGTAAGTGAGGAGGCAAGTCAACCCTGTACGGTGATGTATTTGCAGAAGGCAACTGTAATTCTGGCATTTCCTAAGGCTTGAGTGCTTGACTTTGCAACCCTAACAATATTCTTGTAACCCAGGGCCTTTTGCTTGTACAATATGAGCTGTCTGGCTGCCCACAGTATCTGACACGCTCCTTAGGACAGTAGAGACTAACCTAAAACCCAAAGCAGGGAATGGGATGAAAACGAGAAGGGATTCCCAACACACATTTCAGTGAGACTCATTCAGTGCCCCTTGCTCACAGCCCCGCCACAGAAACAAACCAACAAGCCCTTGGCGCCCTTCCAGACTCGGGCTGTGTACACACACACTTAGCTGCATAAATAGGACGAGAGGAACTTTAAATTGGCTGTAAATAGGCAGTAAATCTCACTGTCACAGCTGTGTGCTTCCCTTTCTGGCGAGGACCCAGAGTCAAAGGAACAGTCACCCAGCAGAGCCAGGCAGAGTTAACAACAGGCATGATTATTAAGGCAAGGAATTACAGAATCATAGTATCACAGGACACTAGAACTGGCAGGGACCTCGAGAGGCATCGAGTCCAGTCCCCTGCCCTCATGGCCGGACCCAGCACCATCTAGACCATCCCTGGCAGGAGTCTGTCCAATCTGCTCTTAAATACCCCCAGGGATGGAGATTCCACAACCCCCCTAGGCAATTTAGTCCAGTGTGTAACCACCCTGACAAGTGGGAACTTTTCCCCAATGTCCAACCTAAACCTCCCTTGCTGCAGTTTAAGCCCATTGCTTCTGGTCCTGTCCTCAAGGCAAGGGAGAACAATTTTTCCTGTCCTCCTTGCAACACCCTTTTAGGTACTGTGGCAGAGTGACCCCACTCCTGGGTCCCAACACTCTCCAGCTGGGCTCTCAGGCTGCCAGCTGAAGTAGGGCCTAATGACCCTGGTCTGGGTCACGGCACGGCACGGCACGGCACGGCACGGCACCGCACCGCACCGCACCGCACCGCACCGCACCGCACCTCTGCTCCCCCCTTCCTGCCAGGAGGGCATCCTTTTAACAGGTTCAATGGCAGCCTCAAGTGAGATCAGCTGGTTCTGCTTAATTTGCAGCAGCCCCATCTCCTTTGCCCCTAATTGCTCAGGGCTGTTGCTGCCTTTCTCTCTATCTGCTGTAGTCCAGCCTGACTCTGTCACAGTACTTGAAAACTGCTCTTAGTCATCTCTTTTCTAAATTAAACAAGCTCAGTTCTTTCAGGAGCATCGGGGGGTAGCCGAGTTAATCTGTTACAGAAAAAAACAACAAATGGCCTGGTAGCACTTTGTAGACTAACAAAACATGTAGATGGTAACATCTACTATGATACCATCTACATGTTTTGTTAGTCTATAAAGTGCTACCAGACCATTTGTTATTCAGTTCTTTGAGTCTTCCCTCATAGGGCTTGTTTTCCAGAACTTGAATCATTTGTGTAGCTCTTCTCTGAACCTTCTCCAATTTCTGGGCACCACACATCAGGAAAGACATGGAGATGTGGACACAAGACACCAACTGAGGCCTAATCAGCACAGAGTAGGGTGGAAGAATGACTTCTCGCGTCTTGCTCACAACACTCCCATTAGTGCATCCCAGACTCATGTTTGCCATTTTTGCAACAGCATCACACTGTTGACTCATATTTATTCGGTGTGTGTGTGTGTGATGTGTGTGTGTGATGCTTTGCCTTGCCCACAGCTGTCCAGAGGCGACTGTCTGTATTCTTACAGATGTACCGGGAGGCACAGTGTCTCTGAGCAGCTTGGTGAGCAGAATCCCTTGGCTGATATTCAGAGTGGGGTCTTTGGCATACCCTGCCCTCTGCTAGTGCCACTGCCCAGACACAGTCTGCTCCATTGGTACCCACGGGGCAATGCTGGGCATCGTGTGCTGTGAAGACTGGAACTTAACACGGGCCAGGGCATTAGTTTGGGTGCCAGGCACCAGACCATGCAAAACCAAGTCTAATGGAGACCTGATCATGGTTCTGTTTGGGGCAGACTTGGACCTCGAAGCATTGCGTACCTAGCAGGGAGCACAGACCACGAGTTGTTATTCTGTTATTCGGACCCCAAGCCGAGGTCTGCTCCCACATCCTAGCCAGGCGGAAGCGTGGCGAATGGTCACAGACAGGACCACCACTGAGTGCCACTAGCTGTTGGGAACAGGCCTTCTCAGATGAATGTTCACAGGACACACGGGGCTCTCAGGAATCACACTTGAAGGGAGAAGGACTGGAGATTCCACATGGGCACTGGGACCCAGACATGGCCCTGTCACAGCCCTTCCCCTGGGTTCAGGGGCACCTTACCCAGTAGGAGGATCAGCTGGTGCATCGCTCCACAAATTGAACTCCCTCCTGGGGCATCAGCTGGAGGTAGCTCTCTGCCACAGCAAATCCCTATTTTAGTCCATCCCTATTAGCATGCTCCATGGCTGGAGGAGCAGCTTCTCCAGCACAGAGGCATATTCCCAGCAGAACCAGCCTAGAGCTTCCCATCCCACAAGACACCACGGGTGGACTGCATGGCTCTAGACCACTGCCCAAGTCAGATGGTTGGGTTCTTCCCACTTTCCCAGGCTGCCAAGTTCCACGGACAAGTTGTTGGAAGAAGGTTTCACCTAATTCTTTCTTGCCCTGCATCTTGCGTGGTCATTTATACCACTATGGAGTAGTGAGTGTGTGTGTGTGTGTGTGTGTGTGTGTGTGTGTGTCTGTGATATTTCAGATGAAGGAAGACAGACTTGTGTTTTTAGTGCAGCCACTTTCACCAACACTAGTTAGCCTCCAAATGCAACAAAAGGAAGACTTGGCACACGGCTGTCCCCGTCCCTGAACATTCCAATGGTAATTAGGGCTTGATCCATCAGAGTTGCTGATTACTTCTGAGGTGCCAGCACCTGATGAGTCACCACTCGATTAAAGATTAGCCCGCAAATAGTGAATCAGAAACTGAGCACTTCGATGGCTAGACCCCAAGCCAGGCATAAAGACTGTTGCAATCTGACTACATGTTCACACAGGCCCGGGCTGAAACCGCTTTCACATGTTGGTGAATAGTTCACCAGGGACTCATGGCTGAAGCTTCCATATGTGCAGATTAATGGCTTTGTGGCTTGGCAGTCAGCAACGCAGAGTTTTGTTCGTCTCTCCCACTGGCTGCCATGAAACAGCCACCGTTGTCATTTCCCCAAAACCGTACTAATTCTTGTCTCCAATACTGGAGTTGGTGCTAATGGTGCCCAGTTGTTGTTAATGTATCTCGTAAATCAAAGCAAACAGATTGTGAATCAAAGCGCCTCTCGTCTTTCAAAACCAAGCAAACAACCCAACCCAGGGCAACCCAACCCAACCCAGCCCAAATGCTGTGGTCAGGCTCGCATCAGGCCATTTGATTCTGTCTTCGGGCTGAGATGTGCACTGGCCTCTCTAACCCTGCTGGCCAAAGAGCACAGTTTATAAGGCGTTTACAGAGTTATTCACATAGCCTACTTAGGAACTCTCTGGTCCGGCAACATCTGTGGTCTGGCTGGGCTATGGATGTTCCAGGATCACAGTGTCCTGGCACGCTGCAGAGGGGAGGCCGGGAACCCAATGCAATGCAAGCGGGGGCAGCCTGGCACACAGCTCAGCGGGGCTGGGGAACAGGGGTGGGAAGCCCGGCATGTGTGGCCCCGTGGGGCTGCCCTGGGCTGGGAAAAGGGTGGGGAGGGGTGGCAGGTAGGAAGCCCAGTGTGTGGAAGCTGCCGGGGGAGCTGGGAAGCCCGGCGGGGCAGCAGGGCAGGAAGAGGGGCTGGTGGCAGGGGGTCAGAAATGACCTCCTATTCCAGAAAAATCCCTCATCTGGGACCAGTCAGGTTCCCAGGGTGCTGGACCAGAGAGGTCCGACCTGTATTGAGTTCTTCATTCACTTGACTGAACCAAGATTTGGGAGAAAAGATTCGTTCTGGGTTAACCTGACACAGATATTTGTTGCATTTTTGGCAAAAATGTTGAGTTTGAGTTTAACTTTTTTTTTAAATAAACTAAAATGGAAGTAAAATGTGAACAAAGTGTTGTTTTGATCATTTCACTTTTGAAACGGTTGAAATGACATCTTTTGATTCCCCTTTCCCCAGTGAAAGATATGGCACATTTAAGAATCTCTTTAAAAAAATGAAGTCAAATTCAAAACAAAAAGCTGTTTCTATTTGGAAAAATTAACACTTTTTGTTTCAAAAATGTCAAAGCCATTCAAATGAATTCAAGACAAAATTCTCAAAATATTGTGATTAAGCCTAATCTAGTTTTTACAACAAGAGCAAGTTGCCTGTGGAATGGGTCACCCAGCTCTCTTAATGAACAAACTTTACACCAGATGGAGCGCATGCATGGAGATGTATTCGAATCGCATGTGAAAGGATGTCACTCAAGCCTGGCCCCCATCACAGACTCATTTGGCAGTCGGTGTGTTGGAGAAACACGAGACTAGAATGAGAGAGGCTGTTTTATAGGAGGACCACGGCGCAGTATCAGAATTGCTTGGGATCTTGGACTGGAAGCAGGGGAGCTGACAGCCCCGCTGGGCTCCTGAGCATGGTGGGAAGGAGTCTGTCTCTGTGCTCCTGGAAGAGGCGGGGCCTCAGGTGCAAGGGGCGGGGCTGAGGCAGAGAGCATGCCTTGCCGCCCCACCTAGCCGTCAGCGTTGGCCGGATTGCAGCACACCCCTCCCAGGCCCGTGGAGCTGCCTGGAGTGCACAGCGCAGTGCGCCGGTGGCAAATCAAAGGCCCCAGGGCTCTGGGTGCCACTCCTCTGGTGGTAGCGGCAGTGGTGGCTGGGAGTCCCAGGCCTTTTAGACTCACCAGGCCTCGGGGCAGTTGGCCCCTTTGCCCCCCCTCAGCGGCCTGGCTAGAAGCAGTGATTTCGCCAGTGGCCTGGAGAGAACATCCACCCGATCTTCAGACCACCAAGCTGGGAGGGGTGGCGAACACTTCGGAGAACAGGATTCAAAGATCTGGACAAAGCGGAGAAATGGTCGGAGGGAAATGGCATGAAATACCAAGTGCTCCATGTAGGGAGGAGGGATCTGGGCTCATAATGGATCACACCCTAAACAGGAGTCGACCGTCACATAGTAGCAAAAATAGCAAATACCATTCCAAAAATAGCAAATACCATTCTCAGGGGTCTCAACCCCGTTTGGACGGGGTCACCAGCGCTGGGGTAGACTTGCTGGGGCCTGGAGCCAAGCCCCACCGTGCAGGGCCAAAGGTTTTAGCTGTGGGTGGCAGGGCTCAGGTCACAGCCCTTAGGGCAGTGGGGCTAGAGGCTTTGGCCCCACAATCCTGGGTGATGGGGCTCAGACAGGCTCAGGCTTCAGCCCCCCATCGTGGGCTCATGCAGTAGTTTTTGTGGTCACGGTGCAATGAAATCTGAGAACCCCTGTTCTAAGATATATGAGCAGGAGTGTGGTGAGCAAGACGTGAGAATTGATTCTTCCGCTCTCCTCCAGGCTGATCAGGCCTCAGCTGGAGTCTTGTGTCCAGTCCTGGGTGCCCCATTTCAGGTAAGATGTGGAGGAATTGGAGAGGGTCCAGAGAAGAGCAACAAAAACGATGAAAGGTCTAGAGAACATGAGCCACGAGGGAAGGCTGAAAGAACTGGGTTTGTTTAATCTGGAAAAGAGAAGACCGAGAGGGGACAGGAGAGCCACTTTCAAGTGCCTAAAAGGTTGTTACAAGGAGGAAGAAGAAAAATTGTTCTCCGTGACCTCTGAGGTGAGGACAAGAAGCAAAAGGCTTAAAATGAAGCAAGGGCGGTTTAGGAAAAGCTCCGAAATGTCAGGTTAGTTAAGCACTAGAATAAATTGCCTAGAGAGGTTGTGGAATCTCCATCACCAGAGAGATTTTTAACAGCAGATTAAACAAACACCTGTCAGGGTTGGTCTAGATGACACTGAGTCATGAGGCCAGGGAACTGGACAAAATGGCCTCTCCAGGTCCTTTCCAGGCCTAAGTTTCTATGATTCTAGAAGAGCAGTAAGAGCCAGAGGTCAGGGATGAAGTGTGTCAAAGGGGCTTTTTGCATGGGCAATTTACTAAGCTCTTACCAGCCCTAGATTTGGCTCAAGCAAATGCGCGACATTTTCACACCTTAAATTCACCCACACAGTGATTTTAGCAGGGAAACGAATGAATTTGCCTTCCTACTGTATCATTAAATCACTATGTTTGTTGTATTTCATAGATCTTAGAAAACATGCTTTTGAAGGACTAATCAGTCTACCATCCTTTCCCCCGGCTCGGTTAAACCTCAGAGTTACAAACACCAGAGCTGTAAATTCACTGGTCAACTCTCCCCTCCTTTGGAACTGGAAATAACCAGGCAATAACAGAGACAAAAAAACAAACAAACAACAACAACAAAAAACCAAAAACCACCCACCTAGCAAAAAACAAAGTCTCTGAGAGGTGGCCAGGATAGTCTCTATCTGCAAAAATAATGAGGAGTCCTCGCACCTTTAAAGACTAACAGACTTATTTGCACATAAGCTTTCATGGGTTGCATCTGACAAGGTGGTTTTTACCTCCATAAACTTACGCCCAAATAAATCTGTTACTCTTTAAGGTGCTACAGGACTCCTGGTTGTTTTAAAACAAATAAAGGCAAAGCTGAGCCCCCCCCCCCCAGCTTTGGCAAAGGAAGGAAACTCTTTCTAGGCTTGTTTTATGTACATTAAGATGGTTACAAACAGCCTTTTCCTACCGCACAGTCAAGTTGCAAAGCTGTATTAAGGCAACATTCAGCTCTCAGCTTTCCAACATTTTGTTCAAAGTTACGAACATTTGAGAGTTACAGACAACCTCCGTTCCCAAGGGGTTCGTAACTCTGAGGTTCTGCGGTGCCCTGTGTCTAGTGCTGTCCTGTTCCACCACAGGCGTCTTTTGCCAAGACAGTAGCAGGGGCTTTGCAGATTGTATCACATGGTGATTGTGTCCATTGTCCAGGAGGTGCATTTCCCATTCCATGGACGCCCCTGAGCCATGCAGTTTTCTCCACAGCTTCATGCCGAGTCCCAGCCCTTTCTCTAGACAAAAGACAGGCCGGTGTTAGTCCCTTTCCCTTTCTCCTCCACCCTCCTTTTCTCCCTCTAACTTTCGATTCACCAGCTGGCCTCGCCCCCCGCCATACATAGTTCCTAGGTCACAGGAAAAACCACAAACCATTTCACAGCTTCTGTCACTCAGCGAATGGCCGTTTGCCAGGAGAAACACCTCACGGTACGCGCTGGTACATTTGCTATTTTTAGCCTGCTGCCTTTGATTGCTGCATCATGAACCCGGCTGATTTGGGGAGCTCACTGGATTCAGGGCTGCCTAGCAGATGTACCTGGTGTTTCTTGGGTCCTGCACTGTAGTAATGTTTGGGGTTAAATCAAAACACGGTGTATTCAGATGATTGTACAGAGCAGGGGGTTGGGAGGTGGGGGGCTCAGAACAGGGGGTGGGTGAGTGGGGGTCCAGGGCAGGAGCTGGGAGTGCAGGAGTCAGGCAGTGGGCTTGGAGGAGTTGGGGGAATTCAGAGCAAGAGGTGGAGGGTGGTAAAGTGAAGATGGGGGGGCTTCAGGGCACAGTGTTTGGTGTGTGTGGGAGCTCAGGGGCGGGGGCAGGGAACCAGGGTAGGGTGAGGATGGGGTCGGGTTTAAGGCAAGAGGTTGGGGTGCAGGAGGCAAGGTGGGTAGTGGAAGGTGCAGGGCTGCTGGCAGGAGGCTGGGGGAAGGGAGCAGACTAGGCCAGAAATAAAATTTACATCAGTAAATTGCATGTAAAACTGGCTGTTTACAATGCATTCCACAGGACTTGCAGGCTGCCTTTTTATCCACCAGGAAATACTCTGATGGGCCTCGTCTACACTGCCCAGTTATTCTGGAATAGCTTATTTCGAAATAGCACGTCTACACGGCAGGGAACCCTCAAAATGAGTCCGAGGCAGGCTTCCCTAATGTGGATGTGCTATTTTGATTTAGAGCCCCTGGAGGAATAACTTAGAACGGGCCTGGTGAGGGGCTATTTCGAAATAGCAGCAGTGGAAAGTCTACACAGCCCCTCTTCTGAAATAGCTATTGGAATAGGCGTTATTCTTCGCAGAATGAGATTTACAGAAGTCGGAATAAGCCGTCCATTATTTTGAAATGATTTCAAAATAACGGAATTGCTGTGTAGAAGCTCACATAGTTATTTCGGAATAATGGCCATCATTCCAGCGTAACTTTGCTGTGCAGACACACCCCCTGTATCTGGAATGCAAGAGTGGTCGCTCTGGCTCAGCTCGGACAAGACACACCAGACTAGAATCCTTTGCACAGGAGGGCGTCAATTACACCTCCCTGCCACAACCTGTTTTCTTGCATCTCATAGGAAACCGGGGAGAGCGAAGAGCGAATGATGCCCTCCCTTTGCCTTGTGGTGGAGGGAGCAGCTTCAGTTTTCATTAGGAGGCTGACAGAAATGGAAGAGCCTGCAGGAGAAACAGGCCTGAATCGGTACATTTCCTCCAACAGTCACTGGCCAGTGCTGTCCGCTTCCTAAACTGTGTTATTGCCTTGCAGAACTCCCATGAGAAGTAAGATTACAGTAGCTTTTTGCCTCTCCCACAGACATTCATACCCCAGGGACCTGATCCTATTGCCAGTGGAAGCTTTTTCAGCCCAAATTCCATTTTAGTTTAGTTTAGGCAACAGAGGAACCAAGTATCGAGACAGCTAAAACGCTGGATAGAGAATCTGCTCCACAGTTTTAGGGCTAGTAATTTTCAGCCAAGCTGAAAGTGTCCGTCTCCAATCAGAATTCTAACATCCGGCTTGTGTATCCCCATGCTGTGTAATACTTGTCAGCACAGCATAAAGACACAGCGGCCTCAAACAGTAGGGTCCAGTGAAGTGCATAACGCAACATCAGTGAGTGCCCTTTGTGGTAAATCCAAACCAGATTACAATGGCAGTCACTGAAAGAAGCAGTGCAATGCATCGGACCAGTTCTTCCACAGGATGCGGGGCTAGTGGGACCTTTGGTCTGACCCACTAGGGTTGTTCTGATGTTAGCAGCTTGTTCCATGACAGTGGTGTAGTCTGTTTGCTGTAAAAGTACAGAAAACCCAGCATGCTAGATAGAACCGCTACAATCACAGAACAGGCAGAGAAAATGGAAATGTGAAACAGGTTTGCTGTTGACTGCTTCCAGCAGGGATGCACATCAGCACAAACCATCCATCTGAGTGCGAACTTCTCTGAACTTCTCGGCCAATGCCTTTTAAATCCTACAGCCAAGCGTCGGAGGGTCATTTAGTCTCCAAGTCTGTGTTGTTCCTGGTTTCTCTGAAGGTGCCAAATCATGGCACTGCTTGTGGTAGTGATTAGGCATGTGCCAGATGGGCACATCTGCTGCTGGGAATTGAATTAAAACCACGCAAAGCAGATTCCCATAGGGTACTAAAGGAATGAATATATTTCCTATCCAGGCATTTATACCGTGCCCATCATTGTAGTATCTGGGTATTAATAATGTATATTATTAACAGGAGAGTTGTGAGCAAGACAGGAGAAGTCATTCTTCTGCTCTACTCTGCACTGATTAGGCCTCAGTTGGAGTCTTGGATACAGTTCTGGGTGCCACATTTCATGAAAGATGTGGAGAAATTGGAGAAAGTCCAGAGAAGAGCAACAAAAATGATTAAAGGTCTAGAAAACATGAGCTATGCGGGAAGGCTGAAGGAACTGGACTTGTATAGTCTGGAAAAGAGAAGACTGAGAGGGGACATGATAGCAGTTTTCAAGTACTTAAAAGGGTGTTACAAGGAGGAGGGAGAAAAATTGTTCTCCCTGACCTCTGAGGGAAGGACAAGGAGCAATGGGCTTAAATTGTGGCAAGGGAGGTTTAGCTTGGAATCTCCAGCACTGGAGATATTTAAGAGCAGGTTGGACAGACACCTGTCAGGGATGATCTAGCTGGTGCTTGGTCCTGCCGTGAGAGCAGGGGACTGGACTTGATGACTTTCAGTTCTGAGTCCATGATTCTATGTCCTATATGAACAACAAATTTGGCACCGTAACCACCACTTATTATTTGCATATTGGGCTGCATTAGGAGGAGCATTGCCAGCAGATCCAGAGAAGTGATTATTCCCCTTTAGTCAGCACTGGTGAGGCCACATCTGGAGTATTGTGTCCAGTTCTGGGCCTCCCACTATAGAAAGGATGTGGACGCATTGGAGAGGGTCCAGCAGAGGCAACCCAAATGATGAGGGGGCTGGAGCACATGACCTATGAGGAGAGGCTGAGGGATTTGGGCTTGTTTAGTCTGCAGAAGAGAAGAGTGAGGGGGGATTTGAGAGCAGCCTTCAACTCACTGAAGGGGGTTCCAAAGAGGCTGGAGAGAGGCTGTTCTCAGTGGTGACAGAAGGAGCAATGGTCTCAAGTTACAGTGGGAATGATCTAGGTTGGATATTAGGAAAAACTATTTCACTAGGAGGGTGGTGAAACACTGGGATGGGTTCCTAAGGAGCTGGTGGAATCAAGACCTTGCTTAACAAAGCCCTGGCTAGGATGATTCAGTTGGGGTTGGACCTGCTTTGGGCAGGGGGTTGGATTCAATGACTCCTGAGATCTCTTCCAGCCCTAGGATTCTATGAATCTATAACAGTGACCTGGATGATACAGCCCCTGAATCAGCTAAGGAATATTAAAATGCTAAAGTCTAAGAAAACCCCATTACCATCCCATCTTCATTTTATCAGGGCAACTGTAAATGGATTAAAATGTAGTAAGACATGCATTTATCAAAAATGTAGGATGGTCCAGTGGTTAAAAACATTGGCCTAGGGCTTGAGAGGCCAGTGTTTAATTCCTTCCCCTGCCACAGACTTTTCCAGTGTGACCTTGGTCAAGTCACTTAGCCTTACCATGCTTCAATTTCCTATCTGTAAAATGGAGAAAATAGCACTGTCTTGCCTTATGGGTGTTGTGAAGATAATGACAGTGAGATGCTCAACTACTATAGTGATGGAGTCCGAATAGGTGCCTTGTATAGAAAAACAGGACTATGCAGCACTTTAAAGACTAACAAGATGGTTTATTAGGTGATGAGCTTTCGTGGGCCAGACCCACTTCCTCAGATCAATATGTGGAAGAAAATTGGCACAACCATATATACCATATAAACCCTATATATCCTGTCTTTTGTTTCAGCTAGACCAGACTAACATGGCTGCATCTCTATCAGTATTGTATAGAAAAGTCTTCATAGATTAATGTTCTTCCTTCCACAGATCTGCTAATCAAGGACTCCTTCATTTTCTTTTAAATTATGAAGCAGGCATAATGAAAGGGTCTGCTGCTGAAGCCATCTGGAATGACCCGACAGAGTCAAGATTCATTGTTACAAAAATGAAAAATAGCTTTTTAAAAGAACATAATTCTAGAAATGCAGCTAGACAGGATCCTGGCAAGTCTCAGGTTCTGCAGACACTTGGACCTTCCCTTGAATGCCTCACAACACACCCAAGGACAACAGGTATCCTGTATAACCTCATGCCGCTAGTGTCTATTGTTGCTTGATTGCAATGAACTCTAACGTCTCTCCTTGTCAACTGGTTTGTATCATCCATTGGTGTCGAGCCTGGCTCCCTTCACCATTCCCTTGTTAACCATTTGATAGCTGACTAGCAGGGCTTGGATCTTAACTTTTCCAGAACTCAGCAGCATTTTGATCTGGGATTTGGTTTAATCCCATTATCAAGACAAGGCCCATTTGCAAAAGTGGGAGCCAGTAGCAGATTTTGACTCGCCCTCCTGCAGGACGTTTAGGGGGATTCATACTTGGGGTTTTAGAGCAAGCCAAAGTATTTCAAGGGTGTTGTCACGGCTAGGTAACACCCTTTAAATATAACACAAAAGTGCATTGCACAGAGAATACATGGTGCGTGACTTGCCTTCACCTCAGCTGCCAACTGAAATGGAATATACCTGCAAACCTTAATTTAATCCGTGGAACTGTGTCCCTGCCTTATTTCTAATTCTGATTTCAAATACATTCTGGCTTATTTCTACTGCTGATTTCAAATAAATGCCCTTTGGACTCTTAGATCCAGGATTTATTTCTGTTATTTGCAAACTGAGAGGAAGGGGGAAAAAAGAGAAAGAGAGAGAACAACCGAACTGGCACTTAGCTGAACAATGCAAGTTCCTTCTTTGGGTAATGCAGCTATGTAATTATACCCATACTCACTGTATTGTGCAAATCTCAGCCTGCTGAAATGCCCTTTTGGTGAGAATAGACTCACATAGCTTACGAGTAGCTAGCTGCCTTTGAACATCAATGACTCAAGTGGGATTCAGCAAACTGATACCCTTTATTAGAGTGTCTGTGTCTCTGCAAAGTTTACACATAGTTTGCCTGGCCAAGGGACACGGGATATATTACATGGGAAAAACTGGGTGTCAATCAATGTCTTTTGAATGAGGTACATAACACACATTCTTCATGGCCCCGCCTTTGGATCAAGTGACTCCTTTGCTAATGGGATCCTGCTCAGTGGAAAAGCTGGGAAAAGAGGCAGTGCTTACAATGATACGGCCATCTCCCCTCTGCACTCAGAACACTAGGGTTCTTCTGTGAATGTTCTTAGGAATAAAAACTCAGACCATGCTTCTCTAGTAGGAGCGGGGCCAAGTTATTAATTGATCACGAGCGTTGTGAAAATGTTTCACGCACACGTACGCACCTTGTCTTTTCCCATGCTGAGCCCCATGTCACTGCCCAGCAAACGAGAGGTGCCGAGAGGAACCAATTCCCTTTGAAGAGGTGGGGCCTCAAATTCTTTCCTAAATTTCAAAGGGGCTGGAACTTGAGTGTCCAAATATAAATGACACTTGGGAAAATACAGGGACATTTTGGTACATGGAGTTCCAGACTGACTGAACATTGGACTCTACCTTAATCCATTATTGCCCAAATATGAATTGTACAACTCGAACTGGTAATATATAAACAAACGGTTTCTGTTTTCTAACTAACTACTGTATTTAGGCAAAATCTTTGGGCACCCAATACAGTCCAAGGACTGCACTTTACGTATATATATTTATCTTAAAATGAAAGAATTTCGATATCTGTAAATGGTTTCCTACTTAAATTGCTGTGACACAAGATCTTTAATTTTTACTTTATAGTGATCAATAGCTAATAAAAGAATTATTTACTCTCTTTCAGAGGTGCCCATCTATTTGTATTTTTTAGTTCAGTTTTAGGTTATTTCTACTGCTTGCCTCTACTGAATAGCCTAAACTAAGGGTATGTCTACACGACAGTGTTATTTCGAAATAAGATATTTCGAAATAGTTATTTCAAAATATCTTATTGCGAAATAACATGTCTACACACAAAATGCATTTTGAAATAGCGTTTTGCTATTTCGAAATTGCGTGTCCACACTGCTTGGACGCTGAATCGCATTTAAGGCCGCCCGGAACCAGTTCTGGCAGGGCATCAGGTCATTAGTTACCTTGTGTGGCTGCTGCCTGAGGCTATCAGAGGCTCGTGCTTAAAGGGACCCTCCCCCCCCCGCCCTGGACAGCCAGTTCTCAGGTTTCCCTGCATGCTTGCCTACCTTGCTGAGGGACAGCAAAGTATTTTTTCTCTGCGTGCTCTGATTGCCCTCACTCAGGACACTACAGCACTCTACAACATGGAGCCGGAGCTGCCCCTGGGCACTCTGCAGCTCCTGGACATGTTGCTGCAAGTCTGGCAGCACTTTCTGCAGGCTGCCTCACAGGCTCTGCAGCAACCCAACCCCCAGGCCATCTTCCAGACCCTCCTGGGGTATGTGACAGAGAAGCTGCAACACCTGGACGCTGGCGTGCCCCGCCACATCTGGCATCTGGACACCAGCACCGACTGGTGGGACCACATAGTCTTGGAGCGCTGGGGAGACCAACATTGGATCCAGAACCTCAGGATGAAGAAGGACACCTTCCTGGAGCTCTGCGAGTGGCTCGCCCCTGCTCTGAGGTGATGGGACATGCACATGAGGCCCGCCATTCCCCTCCACAAGCGTGGCTGCCCTAGGGAAAGGGGTGGTGGTGGAAGTGGTGCAAGTCCCCTCCCCAGGAGGGTTTGTTCTGTCCCTTCCGCACTAAGGACTGCCTGCAGTGGCCAGGATTGTGGGGGGGTTGCTCCTGGGAAGTGGGGGAGTGGGGCAGTGTGGGGAAGGGGGGCACTCTCAGGCGCCCTGGCACCCAGTGACTCTCAGTTTTGTGTGTCCCTCTGCAGGTGGTTAGGGCCATCAACAGAGTCCTGCTCCGCAGAGTCATCCACCTCACCAATGTGGACGCGGTCATCGAGGGGTTTGGCGCCCTGGGCTTCCCCAACTGCGGGGGAAGGGGGGACATTGACGGGACACACATCCCGATCTGTGCCCAGACCACCAGGCCTCCATGTTTATAAACCAGAAGGGATACTTCTCGGTCATCCTGCAGGCCATGACTAACCACCAGGGCCACTTTCTGGACATTAATGTTGGCTGGTTGGGCAAAGCACATGACGCATGCATGTACCGCAACTCCTCCGTGTGCCAGGGGATCTCCTTTCCTGACCACCACTTCAGGGTCAGGGATGTGGACAGGCCAGTCTGCCTGGTGGGGGATGCGGCCTATCCCATACAGCCCTGGCTCACGAAGCCCTACACGGGACACCTCAACCTTTCCCAACAGGCCTTTAATGTTACCCTTATTTCCCTTTATTCGGCACTGGTGAGGCCACATCTGGAGTACTGTGTCCAGTTCTGGACCCCCGACTACAGAAAGGATGTGGATGTATTGGAAAGAGTCTAGAAGAGGGTAACAAAAATTATGTGGGGGCTGGAGCACATGACCTACGAGGAAAGGCTGAGGGATTTGGGCTTGTTTAATCTACAGAAGAGAAGAGTGAGGGGGAATTTGAGAGCAGCCTTCAACTACCTGAAGGGGGTTCCAAAGAGGCTGGAGAGAGGCTGTTCTCAGTGGTGGCAGATGACAGAACGAGGAGCAATGGTCTCAAGTAGCAGTGGGGGAAGTCTAGTTTGGATATTAGGAAGAATTATTTCCCTAGGAGGGTGGGGAAGCACTGGGATGGGTTCCCTAGGGAGTGGGGGAATCTCCATCCCTAGAGGTTTTTAAGTCCCGACTTGACAAAGCCCTGGCTGGAATGATTGAGTTGTGGTTGGTCCTGCTTTGGGCAGGGGGCTGGACTCGGTGACTCCTGAGGTCTCTTCCAACCCTGGGGTTCTATGAAACTCAGCTTTCACTTTGAAAAGAGAAGTAAGACTCTAGTCCTTTTGATTGTGGAAATAAACCTGAAAACGTAATCCTTTAAGCTTTAAAATCCAGAAGAACTCCCACATTTTTTATTTTAAAAAAATCTTATGATTTTTTAAAGCCAATATCATGGGGGGGTGGGGGGGTGATATGATTTTTGAACCTCTCTCAGTAAATATGGTCCCTCCTTTGAAGAGCTTTCAATGTACTGAACCTCCAAGTCAGGCCATTATTTCCTGAATGGGGTTTGTAAATGAGCAGGGGGAATGGAGCTGAGAAGTTAAAGCTAGGAAGGGCCTGGTTTTTGTAGTGGTTTAGGGGTGCAGAACAGAGCAGGGATGCGGGGCGGTAGTATGCAGCAAGCTGCAGAGAAGATTCTGGATGATTGTGGCATTGACAGACGGGCACGTAGAAGGGTTATGAGTGGTGGGAGAAGATTCTGGAAAGGTGGGGCCTCTTGGTGAGGGGAACCAAACTGGCAGTGAGCCATTTGCCTCTTCTTCTACTACTGAGGGAGACAAGAGCAAGGCCCCAGAAGCAGACATCTTGGTCACTGAATGGATCTCTGTGTGTCCTATGTGTCCCCACTCAAATTTGCACCTCAGTTTTGTGGCACATTTGGGCCTACTCTGGTCTTCCCAAAAATGAGAACTCTTGTTTAGGACTTTTGTGATAAATCAGTGATATTTGCGACAAGCGCTACCACCTCACTGGGGGATATTGGATCAGCTGCCTCTCATAGGAGACCCTGCACAGCTTCTAATCCCTGTTCTTCCAACCACAGCAGAGTGGCGAGCAATGTCGCTGTTTTAGTATTGCCAACCTCAAATGCTCGAAAGTCATGAATCCCGCTCACCAAAGATCACTGGCTTTTAAATCACGAGACTATGGAATGGATTTGGTGCTCTTTTTTTTTTGTGCCTTCTGCCTTTGGAGCCTTTACATTGCACTGGGGTCACATTTTGAAGCTGTCTCCACAGGAGGGAGGGCTAGAAACTTTTTTTTTTTTTAAGCACGAAGGCTGGAAATGTCACCTCTCCACTGAACACCTGGAGCTGCGGCTTTAAGGAAAACAATAATTATCCCAAGACTTGACAAAATCATGAAAGCTGGCCACACTGCAGCTTGTGCATTCACACAGATAAAAAAAGCCCACGGGCACTCTCTCAAAGACGCTGCTCTGCCGCAATCACACAATGAACCCGCAACACGGGGTGTGAACTGGGGAAGGGTCAGCGAAATTCAGCACAATATTACTGTTGTTTGGGGAACTTTGGTCTCTTACTTAAGGCCACGCAGTGAGGCAGTGGAATAGGTGGGAATAGCACAAAGAAGGTCTCTACTGCCTGCCTGGATTAAGGACAGAATCGTATCACGAACCTCTGTGTCAGGCAGGGGCTTGGGAAAGAGCAGGGAGAAACAGGGCTGAGAGGGTAAGACAGCAATTTAAGGGCCTGTTTTAGTAGCAGTGTAAGGTTGGGGATGCGGGAAAGCAGGGGCGGGGGTTCAGTGTGTGTGGCAAGCGAGAAAGAAGATTCTGGAAGAGTGTGGCAGTTGGGCAGTTACAGATTGGCAGTTAGCGGGGTTGGGGGAGGGTAACGGTGTGGAAGGGCAGGGCAGTTAGCGAGTTGAGGGATTAGCAATGAGTCACAGGGAGCTGGAGGGAAGAGAAAGTTTGTGAAGCCTGGGGCAGTTAATTAAGGGGAGGCAGATTGTCAGCAAGGGGTGTCATAGCTTCGCATGGCAAGCAGGAGAGACAGTTCGGGGTTAATGAAGAGAACTAGGCTGGCAATATGTCAGAGATATCACAGGGGCCAGGAAAGGCAGCACAAGTCGTGAGGAAGAATCCGACTGCTTGGCAGTGGTTCTGTGGAACACACCGATAGCTGAGTGGCATTCACTCTGTTTTATCTGATAAACAGTACAAGCTTTACAAGGGCCACTGGCTTCTAGCACTTCCCCATGCTCACTCAGCGACTGTAGCTTTGCTGCACATTTCCCTCTGTCTTTTTCAATGCTTACCAAGCCATGGAGGATCTGATTTGTCCGGAGGGGAAGCCCAGGAGTTTCTGAAGCTGCGTGAGCTTTCAAATCGGTCTGTAAATGTCCAGGCTTTTGGGAACATATTTTTAATGCCACATAGGCTTAGCACAGTGCAGAGAATTACATAATAGAAACTTTACTCCTATTCTGACTTTACTGTTTTGGAGCTACCTTAATTCCAGTAGAACAACACGTTACGTCCAAAATAACATATAACTAAATGGATAAAATCCTGAAATTCTTGACAAAGTCACTTATTATTTATAGCTTATTTCAGCCCTCGGGTGTTTTCTGTGGACACGGGTGCTGTAACGCAACCCACTCCAGTCTGATTAGCATGTGTCTGCAGCCAGTTGCTATTTGCACTGGTGATGTGTCTAGTGTTGATTATCTGTGGCAACTCTTCACTTGTTAACTCTGACAAGGCTGCGACCTGGAATGATTCTATTACGACTGTGTAGACTCTTGGCGTCTCTTATCTACTTGCCCTATCCTGGAATTTTATTATCTGAATATGAAACAAGTTTTGCTTCAGACTTCTTTAAAGTATCCTTATTATCTATGTCTTAAATACTGTCCTGGGCTCCATTATCTAGTTTAAAGGATACAATTCTGCCATCAATATTTAGACCTATTTGTTCTTCTGAAATATTTTTCTCTGCTACTCACTCTGTCTGCACAGGGATAAGAACACCAGAACAGCCAGACCGGGTCAGACCAAAGGTCCATCTAGCCCAGTGTCCTGTCTTCTGACAGTGCCCAATGGCGGGTGCCCCAGAGGGAGTGAACAGAACAAGGAATCATCAAGCAATCCCTATCCTGTCACCCATTCCCAACCTCTGCAAATAGAGGCTAGGGACATTATTCCTACCTATCCTGGGTAATAGCTATTGATGGACCTAACCTCCATGAATCTATCTAGTTCTTTTTGTAACCCTGTTAAAGTCCTGATCTTCACAACATCCTCTGGCAAGGAGTTCCACAGGCCGACTGCGTGCTGTGGGAAGAAAAAACGTCCTTTTGTCTATTTTAAACCTGCTGCCTATTAATTTCATTTGGTGACCCCTAGTTCTTGTGTTATGGGAACAAGTAAATAACTTTTCTTCTTCACTTACTTCACACAGTCATGATTTTATAGACCTCTATCATATCCCCCCTTTGTCTCCTCTTTTCTAAGCTGAAAAGTCCCAGTCTTATTAATCTCTTTTCATATGGGACCCGTTCCAAACCCCTAATCATTTTTGTTGCTCTTTTCTGAACTTTTTCCAATGCTAAAATGTCTGTTTTTGAGATGAGGTGACCACATCTGTATGCAGCATTCAAGATGTGGGTCTACCATGGATTTATAAAGAGGGAATAAGATATCCTGTGTCTTCCCTTTAATAATTCCTAACACTCAGTTTGCTTTTTTGGCTGCTGCTGCACATTAAGTGGCTGTTTTCAGAGAACTATCCACAATGACTCCAAGGTCTCTCTCTCTGAGTCACTGATCTGAGAAGTCTTGGCTTTGACTGTGACACATACCTTTGTTCCTCACCCCTCCTCACCATTTCATTTTTGGCATATTTGACCAAATGATGGAAAATTTCTTGTTTTCTGTTCTCAGCCACATCTAGTGCCTAGGAATTCCTCTCCATGACAAATGTGATGATCATTTTTACTTCATTCATATCTATTTTCCCTGATTAAAATGTTATTTATTCAGTCTCTACTATGTCATTTAATGCTGAAATATGCATTGCATTAGGATTGCTGGCTCTGCAAATGTCCACAGCACAGGTTGTGTTAAATCAGCTTTTCCCTGCACTTTGTCAATCACAGTATATTTGGTATTCAACATATAGTGTTAGCTTTTATTAATTTCCCCCATCACATATTCACCAACTTGTTTATATGGTTCTTCATCAAAACCATCTCTCCTGCGCACAACTTTATTCTGTGCAACAGACTATTACATGCGCTTACTCTGCTGCTACAACTGTGAGTTGATTTAAAGGAACAACGCCTAGGCAACCTTTAATAAGCAGATAATATATTTTGCTACCACTGAATGTTTGAATGGGTGGATGTGAGGGTTAGGATTTGATGACTCTGCTCTGTAATGCTTGAAATGTAATTTCAGTGATGTCTGATTTTGACTTTGTGTGTTGTGAACATCTTCTACACCAGTGTTTCTCAACCAGTGGTATGAGTACCCTTAGGGTACCCGAGAGAAGTCTGGGGGGTACGTCAACACAACTGAAATTTGGAGAAAACTGAATTTTTGTTTTAAGTTTTAGTGTTTTATTATTTTTGTACTTTTTACACCCAAAAATTTCATTGCCTGCCCAGTTATGATTAAGTTGTTTAAGCAAATGTGTTCCAGTGGTAGAAAAAAAATGTGTGTGTTTGAAAACTGTATGTACTGGGGGTACTTTTTTTTTTTGAAAAAGGGGTACTTTATAAAAAAAGGTTTAGAAACACTGTTCTACACTATTGGGAGTGGAAGGTGTGACAAGGTCAGGCCCCAGGGCTGCTGCAGAGGGTACATCTACACTGCAAAACTATACCGAAATAACATAGTCTGCGTCTACACAGCAGGCAGTTATTTCAAAATAATGTCAAAATACTCTCAAGCTGGAGGACTTCTTACTCTGACTCCTGCAACCTGCATTGTGCGAGGAATAAAGGAAGTCGGAGAAGAGCACTCTGTTTCAAAATAAGTGCTGTGTAGATGCTCCCTATTTCGAAATAAGCTACACAATTGACATTGCTCAAATTGCGTCGCTTATTTCGAGGTAAGCCTGCAGTGTAGATGCACCAGAGTGGGGAAAAGGTGGCCCCAAAAGGGCAAAAGTCCCGCTTATTAGAGGTGGGTGGCTGCATCTGGCAAGGAGCTGGCCCAGGAAGATTGGGGCCAGCTGACTCCACATCAGGCATGCCAGAGGCCTTTAAAAGCCACCCCAGTGAGAAGGTGGGAATGGAGAATGAGGTCTGGGGGCTCTAAAGGTCATTGCTTATCTAGCATGAGAGGAGGCATTTTCTCCAAATTTGTGATAATTACTTGAATTCTATGTATGAGCTCCACAGCATAATATTTTAGGCAGTGGTTAGATCCCCACTTCCCTACCAGCCCCTCCAGGTGGGCTGCGGCTCTGGTAATATTGATTTTGCTGGGTCCCATCGTAAGGATTGCTCATGAGATTGAGACCCTGTCAAAACAAGATCCTGATTCATGTCCACATGCAAACACTGTGGCCCAAATGAATACAGACTATGACTATTCCTATTCTTGAGTCATGTAATAAGTGGCAATAGTTGGTCATTAGATGACTGTCCTCCCCATAAATCTGACCTATCCTAGAGGGTTTGATTCTTCATTCCATGTAAGTGATAATTTCACAAAAGGAAAATTACTGCTGCTCCCACCTTCACATTCAAGCAGTAGAAGGGACAGGCTATTACTAAGTGCTGTGAAGTGGCCACCGTGTCAGGGGATTCTAACTGGATGTCGCTGGTTTGGTATTTTAGGAAGACTGATAGTGATGTAGATATTGTCAAGAGAAAGAACAAAAACCCAGGATAAACCAGTTTGTGACTTAGGCATCCTTTGTGTGTCCACATATAAAGAAACCTAGGCGGAGTGATTAGCAAAACCAGCAGGGAGAGTTATGCAAGAGAAAGAAAATTAAATCTGACATTTAAAAACAGCCACATCAACTAGAAAACAATGATGGAGGAGGCTCTAAGGATTAAGGGAAACCCAGTAAGAAAGAAAGACAAAACATTCAACCTTCTGTCAACCATACAAACCACCAGTAAACTGATCTGCTGAGGAATCTGAAAACTCTCTGGGGTTCCACAGTAACCATGGGTAGGGGGTATAACAGGCTAGAGGAGGCTAAACCTCCCCAAACTTAGGCTGTGGCCCCACTCACACTTTGCCCCAAGGCCCAGTCCTCATTTTCCTGTCTCCCAAAGATCGTGTAGGCCGATCGGGGCAGCTTGGGCTGCCTGGCACCCAGGTGTGGCTGGGCAGAGGCAGCTTGGACTGGCTGGAGGTCAGGGGCTTCTCGGACCAGCTGGAAGCCAGAGGTAGCTCAGGCTGGCTGGTGGCAAGGGGGGAAAGAGTGGGTACTTCAAAGGGGCAGTGCTGCAGGGAGCTCGGGGTCAGCTGGAATCCCCTGCAGCACTAAGCCTGGGATCAGCTGTGTGGCGCTGCCCCTTTGAAACGCTGCAGCGGTGTTTCAAAGAGGCAGTGCTGCGTGGAGCCCAGAGTCAGCTGGGGAGTCCTCAGCTGATCCCAGGCTCCGTGCAGTGCTGCCCCTTTGAAATGCTGTGGTGGTGTTTCAAAGGGGCAGCACTGCCCTATTGACTAATCGAATAGGCGATGCAAAAATGCATCAACTATTCGATTAGAGAAATACACGCTACTTAACATCCTTAGTGTGGGCGGGCTGGCCAGCTAGGGCTTGGGACAGCTGGGGGTGGGCAGCCTGGGGCACCTCTAGATATGGTGGGCCCCCCCTCAGAGCTCCAGCAGTCAAAGGAGGCAGAAGCAGTGGGGTGGGGCTGGGCAGAAGAGACGAGGCTGAGGACTAGCCTCCCAGAAGGGGGAGGGGTCTCGAGCCACCCATCACCTTAGCGGTACTACCCATGAAAAGATGCAAAGCACAGATCCGAACCCACTTTCACTCTTCACACAGAGAGCCGGGAACTTCATCTGTGTGGCCTCCCCATGCGTTCTCTACCATGTCAGGCCCAGCGGCCCTGCATTGCGTTAGGGTTCTGGCTCTGCCAGCGCTCCAGTGCAGGTTAGGTTAAATCAGCTCCGCACCGCAGTCTGCTCACTGCAGCGTATTTGGGATTCAACAGCCAGTCTTAGCTTTTATTAATTTCCTCCCCCCCCCGGTCATCGGCTCACTCACATTGTCCTTCGTCAAAGCCATCGCCCTATTCAGAGTGCCGGGAGCGGCGTCCAGACGCGTTGAGAGCAAAGAACAGAGAGACCCAGTGCAGACAGCCGCTCCGCCAAAGGACGCCAAAAGAAAGGGAAGGGGAGATTATCTGAACTGGGTATGAAACATAGAATCCCCAAGGGGGGGACAGGTGCCTGGGGACAGGGGTTCTCAACGTGTGCTCCATGGACCCCTAGTGGGTCACTACCATCTTGCAGGTGGGCTGTGGGCTCAGGGCCTGTCCACCCACACAGTGGGGAGCCTGTGCTGACGCTCCAGCCCTGCGGCCCCCTCCCCATGAAGGTGAAGTGCCAGCACCGGCTTCCCGCCGTGGAGGAGAGGGGGGTGAGCCTTGCAGGGGAAGGAAGCGGCTCTGTGGGAATGGTAGCCCAGGAAACCGCTTGCCTGGAGGTTTTCCCTGTTGATCCCATTGGCCGGAATCATGGCCCCTGGGAACAGCGAGGGGGCGGTGCCTGGGAGCACTGGGAGGCACAGAGCCAAGGAAGTTCCCCCCATTTCCCTCATGCCCAGACCCTGCATCCCCACTCCACTCCTGTACCCTCCTTCATTCCCAGACCCCTCACTCCCAGCCTGCTCCTGAATCCTATCTCCTGGCCAGACCCCACCCCTTCACCTCCTCCAGCACCCTTTTTATCATCATGGGTGGTTGGCTGGTGGTGCGCAGAAAGGTCTGCATTGAATGGGGTGGGCCGCAGGCCAAAAAAGTTTGAGAGCCCCTGGTTTAGGGGTATCATAATGGTGTATAATGAAGAGTAATGGGATTAAATCAAAGGAAAATGCAGGCTGAAGAGCACTGTTGTGGTAGTGGCCCCGGCTGAGTTTGGAGGCCTATTGTTCTAGGCACGGTACAAATATATAATAAGAAATAGTTCTCACTTACAATCTAAATAGTCGACAGATGGGACCGGAAACAGAGGGGCAGAGAGGTGGCGGGTCTTGCCAAGGGCACGCAGTAAGTCATTGGCAGAGCTCAGAACCCTGGTGTAGTGACGGAATCCAGTATAGTGCCCTTACCATTGGACCACGCTGCCTCTCCTTCGGGGAAATGCTGGTGGGCACATTGCTGGAGACGTTTATACAGCATCTTTCCTCTGAGGGTCTCACGTCACCTCAGGAACTTTTAAACAACCTTATGAGGCAGGTAGAAGAGTGTTTCCGCACTCACTTAACAGGTGCCTTTAAGAGTAGAGGCGTTAAAATGAGTCACCCAAGGGCACAAAGCAAGTTAATACCAGAGTCAATAAGCGAACCCAGGGACTTCTAGTTCTCTGCTTTGCCCTCTAGACTCATGTGAAGAGTAAACAAATATTTTGCCTTCCAAGATGGCAGAGAAATAAAGTCCATGGAACGGCTTTGGCCTACAAACTAAACATATATCCTTTTGTGTTCGACTAGGATAAGTCATGTTGAGTAAAGGCTACCACAGATTGGCTGTGAGATATGAATTTCCAGCACAAATGTGATCTGTACTATTCAAAGAAATCGTTTGTAGCAGCAGATTTATCATTTCCGCACAATGAATGGTTGGGGACTGACTAGCTAAGAGGCAGTTCAGCAGAAAAGGCCCTGGGGATGACAGTGGATGAGAAGCTGGACATGAGTTAACAGGGCGCCCCTGTAGCCAAGAAGGCTAATAGCATATTAGGGTGCATTAGGAGGAGAATTGCCAGCAGATCCAGAGAAGTGATTATTCCCCTTTATTCGGCTCCGGTAAGGCTAGATCTGGAGTATTGTGTCCAGTTCTGGGCCCCCCGCTATAGAAAGGATGTGGCTGCATTGGAGAGAGTCCAGCGGAGGGCGACCAAAATGATGAGGGTGCTGGGACACATGACTTACGAGAGGCTGAGTGATCTGGGCTTATTTACTCTACAGAAGAGAAGAGTGAGGGGTGGGGTTCCAAAGAGGCTGTTCTCAGGGGTGGCAGATGGCAGAACGAGGAGCAATGTTCTTCAAGCTGCTGTGGGGGAGGTCTAGGCTGGAGATTAGGACAAAATCTTTCCCTAGGAAGGTGGGGAAGCCCTGGGATGGGTTCCCTGGCGGGGGGGGGGCTGGGGCGGGAATCTCCATCCCTAGAGGTGTTTAAGTCCTGGTTTGACAGAGCCCTGGCTGGGCTGATTGAGTTGGGTTGGTTCTGCTGTGGGCAGGGGGGCTGGACTCGATGCCTCCTACGGTCTGTGCCCTCGGACTGTATGACTCTGTGGTTGTTGATGCTGTTAGAATTTAAATACTTTGAATGGCCAAAGCTCCGGAAGGGAGGAGGGAGAGAGCAAAAGGCTAGTTTGCTTTGGGTCACCTGTTTGCAGGCTCACTGATGTGTGTGGGTGGGGGGAGGGGAGGAGCAAACGGGGCCTGGTGTTTCAAAAGGGCCCTTTAAATCGCCACTGGAGCGCCACGCTCTGGGCTACTGGGAGGTCTGGTGTGGCATGTTCCAGGGGGCGCTGAGGGCTGGCTTCCCTGCCCCTCCCCTTCCACCCAAGGCCACGCTCCTGTAGGAAATGTGGAGTTAGCTCCCCCCCCCAACTTGCCCAGGGGCCTGACTCCTGAGTGAAGCTGTGACCCTGCACACCAGGTTGCAGTACCACTCACTGAAGCTTGGCCCCCTTCATCACAATGGTGGGTTGATCGGGCCTAATGTGAGTGCCCAGCAGCCCCGGGCCAGGTCACAATGCCTAAAGCGGGAAGCCAGCCCAGCCCTGGGGGGTAAGTGTGGGGTGGACTCGCTCTCCGGGTTGCCACACACTCACTGAAATGTGACCCTTGTGTCAATGGCAGGGCTGCTGGCCATATCTGAGAGGCACTGTGACCCCGCATGCCAGGTCATAATGCCACTCTGAAATGTGGCCTGGTGGCCCCTCAGTGGTCATTTTTTGAGGTGTTTGCCCCAGATCCTTAAAAGCAGCTTATGTGGCCCTGCACATGACAGGTTAAATGTTTTTTCCCCGCATTTATTTTCTTTAACCAACTAACTAGGCAGACATCTTCCACCCAAGGCCAAGACTCTCTTCTGAGGGGGACACAGAGAACCATCTGTTGCCTTGACATGACAGCCCAGGAGGTAAGGGACCCGTATCGAGACATTAGGGGTCGTTGTCGAAGATCATCCAGGTCTCTGACTGCTACCCCATGCTGCTCATCCATGTGGGCGCTAATGATACTGCCAGGTGTGACCCTGAGCAGAGCAAAAGTGACTACACGGCTCTGAGGGACTGTGGGTGAGGGAGTGGGGGCACTGAAGGTGTTCTCTTCTGTTTTTCCGGTCAAAGATAAGGGCCCAGGCAAAGACAGATGCATCCTGGAGGTCAGTGCCTGGCTGCGAAGATCGTCCCACCAGAAGGGTTTGGCCTTCTTGACCACAGGATGCTGTTCCATGAAGAAGGGCTGCTAAGCAGAGACGGGGTCCACCTATCGAGGGAGGAGAAGAGAATATTTGGATACTGACTAACCTAGTGACAACAGCTTTAAACAAGGTTCAACGAGGGCCGGTGACCAAAGCCCACAGGTTAGTGAAAAACATGAAGACCTGGGAGAAGGGTCAGAAACTGGGAAGAGCATGGGCGGTAATAGCAGGGATAAAGGGGAGACAAGAGGGACCTGGGGCAAAATCAAATCAGTATCTTAGCTGTCTGTGTGCAAATACAAGGAGTATGGGGAATAAACAGGAAGAACTTGAAATGCTAGTAAATAAACGCAACTATGACATGGTTGGTATCACAGAGACTTGGTGGGATAATACACACGACTGGAATATTGATACAGAAAGGCACAGCTTGCTCAGGAAGGATAGACAGGAAAAAAGGGAGGAGTTGCTGCCTTCTATATTAAAAACGTATGTATTGGGACTGAGGTTGAGATGGACATAGGAGACAGATAAGGGTAAAAGGCAAGGGGGATGGCATGGTAGGGGTCTATTAAGACCACTTAACCAGGAAGACCTAGATGAGGTTTTTTTTCAAACAACTAACAAAATCATCCAAAGCGCAGGACTTGGTGGAGATGAGGGACTTCAGCTATCCAGCCAGCTGTTGGGAAACTAACACAGCAGGGCACAGATTATCCAATCAGTGCTTGGAACGTATTGGGGACATTTTTTCACTTCAGAAGGTAGAGAAAGCTACTGGGGGGTGGCTGTTGTAGATTTGATTTTTGCAAATAGGGGACATTGCCGACTGTTCCCCTTCGTCAGGGAACACGGGGAAAGTGCCCAGCTTGCTGCCTTCCTCACTCTGGCTGGGGAACGCAGGGAGCAGACGCACCTGGACCTGCCCTGGCTGGAGGACGTGCCCTCCTCCCCCAGCTTCTCACCTGGTTGTCCTCTCTCCCCGGGGCAGCCTGCAGACCGACCCCCTCCTCCCCAGCCCTGCCCCAGAGCAATGATTGAAATGAAGAAAAACAAAAAAATGAGTGAAGGACCTGAGCAGCACTGGGTAAACCGTCTAGCTGTAATATATTTACACACTCAACTACCTTGTTAGGATGCTTAGTTGTTCACTAAAAGCAAAGAAATGTGGACAGCTCAGAAATTGAAGGCTACATCATTCCCTTTGCACTGAGGAAAACCTCAACGGGGGGATCTCTCTTTCCTCACGTGGAAGGAAATCAACCTTGTGCAAAGAACCGCCCTCCTTTCCCCGGCCACTGCCAAAGGCTGTCTGTGGTCCAGGGATCGATGAGTGGGGACAAGGTGGGCCATGAACTGAGTCCACATCTTACCCTATAACCCATGGAAACTGTGAAGGAAAGTTGATGAGAGAGAGCCCACTCCCCACTGAGGAATCCCCTTCAATGAGACCCCAAAGCAGGTGCTGACTGCGGAGTCTTTGGTAGCATATCCAGGTAGCTGAAAGGGAGCCAACAGAACCAAAAATGGCCCTAAAACCTCACTGTCCACAGTAACACTTCCAGGTCCACACCTCTCTGGCAAGGCCTCGGCCCCTGTGGGGGTTGGCAGGAGAATTTCGGGGGCCAAATGAGCTGGCTTCATGGACCCTTTCATGTTGGCAGCTCTGGAGTAAAGGGGCCACTAGGAAGTAACGAACTGAGCCCCAATTAAATGACTTGTGTTTTCTAAACCTCCCACGTGGTGCTGGAGGTAAGAACCTTTTTGGTTTTACTTGCTGGTCTAGTCACTTGACATATTCAAGAAAGGAATCCCAAAGACCCCCAAGTTCACACCCAAATTGCTCTGACCCTCCGGAGATACCTCTTGTGACAAGCAGGATGACGAACTCCCCATCACAATAGGCCTGCTGACCTCAGGCTAGATTTTAACTCTAACACCGCTGAGTAACTCCACTGAAGTCCATAAAATGCGAGTAAAAGGAGGATGAAGATACTGATCTGGAGTTGACTTGGCAGCCCAGAGATGAGGGATTCCAGGTTCCATTATCAATTCTCCATGGTACCCAGTTGTTTAGCAAATAAGGTAATCGTCACCTGGCTTCCCTTACCTTGGCATGCTCCCTGGAGCACTGTGGTCCTTAAACGTTGTTCCTCGTAGTGTAACAGGTCCATGAAGACTCAGGCAGACACTAGAGGAGCTTTAGCACCAAATGACTACTGCCATCCTCCTGCCAGGGTTGCAGGTTTAAAACAAACAAAAAGAAGTAGTTCTTCACACAACCTGTGGAACTCCTTGCCAGAGGATGTTGTGAAGGCCAGGGCTTTAACAGGGTTTGAAAAAGAACTAGATAAATTAATGAAGGATAGGGTCATCAATGGCTATTAGCCAGGCTGGGCAGGGTTGGTGTCCCTAGCCTCTGTTTGTCAGAAGCTGGGAATGGGTGACAGAGGATGGATCACTTGATGATTCCCTGTTCTGCTCATTCCCTCTGGGGCACCTGGCATTGGCCACTGGGATTCTGGGCTATATTGGCCTTTGGGCTGACCCAGTACGGCCATTCCTATGTTCTTTATGGTTTTCTTTCCTTGCCCCAGCCCTGGAGAAGACCAAGAACACTTCATACAACCAGCCACATTTTTGTGTCTCACCTGGATTTAGGGCCATGTGAAATGACCAGTGTTTTTCTCTGGCAAGTTTATTTGCAGATCAAGTTTTTTGGCATGAGTCTAGTTCACTTGTCCCTCTTGATCTGAATGGACTTGATTAGAAATTCTGCTGATCTAGTACCTCTTCTGCCAGGGAAACAGTGTAAGCCCAATGATGCTAAATCTACATCTGTATTTTAGAAGTGAAATGTTTGTCTGTCCGTCTGTTTGTGCAAGACTTCCTCTGAAATGGGAGCGACTAGGGACACCATCCTTTGTAGGCAGCTTCCTCTTGCCCTAACCCCAAGAGAGGCCAGGGTGGGCTGTGCCAGGCACACAGGAAGTGGTGGGAACGGGGCTTTTCCCCCCCAACATGGAAAGGGAGGGGCAGAGAGAGGAGGGGCGGAGCCTCACACTCACCCCTGGGGCGGTGACGGGGCCAGGATACTGCAGAGTGAGCCCTGGGGACACCGCACCAGCAACGGCTGGGGATGGGGATCTGCATGTTGCCGGCCAGGCCACTTTCTACGTGTAAGGTCCTGTCCCCCCGCAGCTACAGGGCCTGGCCATTACCCCCACCCTGCTATGGGGCCTGGAGTTCCCCCCCACCTACAGAGTCCTGCACGCTCCCCTTCCCCTCCACGCGGGTGCGTGGAGATTCCCCCCTCTGCTGTAAGCCTCCTACAGGGCCTAGTGATTTCCCTTCCCTCCCCCCCGCCACTTCACCTGGAGCGTGGGGGTTCCCTTTGCCCCCCCCCTACACAGCTCCTCACGGGGCCTGGGAATACTGTCCTCCCCTCCTCACACCACTTCACCCAGGGCCTGGGGATTCCCTCCACCCTCCCCGCACCTCATGGGGCCTGGGCATGCTGTTATACACCAAGTCCACACTTCACGGGGCTGCTATAGACCCAGGCCACGTCGGGTAAATCTGCTAGTACTAATATAATACGAAATACCAATACTAATATGAGCCTTATGAGGCCTTACTTGCATCCCCAGGACATGCTGACAGACCCATTACAGATAAGAGTCATGTACAGAGCTGTGTTTTGGTAGAGAAGGAGAGGTGAACCTTTTAGCACTCTGAGCATTGGACATACCCCTGCTTGGAGACCATTGGAAACTCTACGAGATCTGTCCTCCATCCAGTTTATCGAAATTAAGATTATTGAGTGTGAGAAAACCTGGCTTGAAACCGCAATGGTGTCCCAAGGAACTGAGCAATCTTGCATTATGAATCCTTTAATTTTGGATCAAAAAGAGGTAGCCAGTTTTGTCTGCCTCATACCTAACCATCCATAAAAACAATAGAGTTTTGTTCTCAGTCTTAGCAATTTCCTTAAGAGTCATAAATTTTCTCTGCTCCCAAATTTGTGATTGAATGAGTGAACAAACAATGGGTCCTTATCTGGCAGTTGCATGGAGGCGGGCACCAAACAGACCTCATAATTACATTATTGAGTGATAGCCCTAACTTCTGACTAGTGACTAATGGGCAAACCCCAAACAATTCTCAAAGTTCCAGATGCTTATCCACACCTCTTCAATCAATAAATCAGAGCTGAAACCTAGTGAGAACCTCTTCTTTGATGGCATCTTGACATTTACTTCCTGGCCATTACCAGGAAGTAGTGGAGAGGCACATGAAAATTTTAAAGGGGGCAGACAAAAATTACTTAAAATAAATGTTTGGGGCCTGAGAAATATTTAGCATTTTGTATCAGGTTCTGAGTCTCTTCTTACTCAGTTCAGACTTGTTTCTTCATCCTTTATTTCTTACCAGTGAAGAAGGCTTTTCTATTTACAGGAAATCAATGAATAAGGATTGTAAAACATAACTAGGGGTGTGTCTACACATCACTCTAAATTTGAAATAAGATATGCAATTTGCGCTATGCAAATTACGTATCTTATTTCGAATGTATTTCAAAATAGCTTATTTTGAAATTTGGCACATCTACACAGCGCCAAATTTCGAAATAATGCACTATTTTGGGCCATTCGTTATCCCTCGTGCAACAAGGTTTACCAGGATAGCGAAATAGCACACCCATTATTTTGAAAAATATTTCAAAATAACAGGCAGCTTGTGTAGAGGTGGGGTAGCTATTTTGCGATACCTTCGGTATCCCAAAATAGCCGTGCAGTGTAGATGTACCCATAAGTCTTTTGCAGAAGTGCAATAAGCATTACAAAGTTGGTCATATTAAAAAAAACATTTTATTAACTTAGGGTATGTCTACACTGCAGGGCAAAAGTCGAATTAAGCTACGCAACTTCAGCTACGTCAATTCAATTTTTGGCGCTGTCTACACGGCAGGAAGTTGAAGGAAGAAAACTCTCCCTTCGACTTCCCTTACTCCTCGTGAAATAGGAGTTGGCGTAAGAAGTCCTCCAGCTTGACATTATTTTAAAATAATGGCTTGCTGTGTAGATGTGCGCTTTGTTATTTCGAAATAATGTCAGTCATTGCAAAATAATGCTGCTGTGTAGATGTACCCTTACAGTAAAGATTTTATAGACATTTAAGCACTTTAGAAACCTCATTAAATTATATAAACCACCATAGAGATCTTCTACCCTAAAATATTAATTAAAAAAACACCTTAATTCAGATCGTTATATTATACACCTATGTCAAAGAAATACTAAGTGAATGATTTGAATCTGCTAAGATTTCCCTGTGCAGTCACATGATTATCATTTTCGATAACATTGTTATTTTATAGGTATTCAGAGTTTCAAGAGATGGATGATTCTTGTTTACAGAAATAGGAAAGATGTGCATTGCTTTTGAAAAGGGCTTTGTATATGGGGTTTTGTGCAAAGGGCAAGGCAGTTATTCCTAGTAATATAACAGAGTCTGCTGTGGGGGATAAAAATATCCAAAGAAAACCCTATGCTGTGTTTGAATGCCGGAAACCTTACCACAGATGTAGGGGTGCTTTAATCACCTGGGACATGTAAGGAAAACCTGGGCAGAAATGAGATCCTCTTCCACTACTCCAGCAGTCAGTGCAATGTTCGGAAGGAAATGATTGCCAAATCAACAGCTGACGGACATCTATAGGAAGGTACTTTCTTTGGTTAGAAGAGCAAGTTGCTTGAGTGGGAGCAGTCAGTGTGGCAGCCCTTCGCACACCGATGTCATTGGGGCGGTAAATTCCAGAGGCGACCCCCCAAACTTCAGAGTTGCTGCTTGTCCCAAACCCTACAGGGTTTTTTTTGCCATATCTCTAATTGCTAATGGATCAGTTATTATTGCATTGTTGTCGAGTATTTGACCGTATCCTAACCTGAGTAACTACACTATTATAACAACAAATAGTCTAGTATAGTGGTCACCAACCAGTCGATCGGGATCTACTGGTAGATCTTGGAGCCTCTGACAGGTGATCTTGAGAGGTTTGGCCAAGAGGCTAGCAAGTGCTGGCAGTTCAGCTGCCCCTCCCCCGCACTGCTGCGCAACTCCTGCTCTTTGCCTTGGAGCTGCCTCCCCCCTCCACCCCCGGGAGCCTCCTGCTTGCTGTGCAGGATAGGGGAGGGAGAAGAGGGGTGCTGATGTCAAGTACCCCCTCTCCCACCCTCTATACTATTTCCACAGAGCAGATTGGGGGCACAACAGGACTTGGGAAGGAGTTTGCTGGATGCCTTTGGGAGTGGTGCAGGGCCAGGGCAGCGGTGAGCCTGCCTCAGCCCCACTGCACCACCACCCAAGAGCCACCTGATGTATGCAGTGCCCAGTTGGAGCCCAAATCCTGAAACCCTACCACAGTCATGAACTCCCTCCTGCACTCCAAGCCCCGACCCTAGCCTTGAGCACTCCTGCATCCAAATGCCATCCCAGAGCCTGCACCTAGAAACCCCTCCAGCACCCCAACTGCCTGCTCTAAGCTCAGCTCAGAGCCCCTCTCACACTCCAAATCCCTTAATCTAAGACCAGAGCCTGCACCCCAACCCGCTGGCCCTGCCTGATGAAAGTGAGGGAGTATGGGGAAGGGGAGGAGGATGGAGTTAGCAGGGGGAGGAGCCTCAGAGAAGGGGCACAAAGGAGGCGGGGCCAGGGTATTTGGGTTTGAGGTAGATCTAGGAATGCACTTGAATTCAAAAAGTGATCTCATGCTTTAAAAGGTTGGAGACCACTGGTCTAGTAGCACCTTAAAGACTAACAAAACATGTAGATGGTATCATGAACTTTCGTGGGCTAAACCCACTTCTTCAGATGACCGGAGATTCTATTAACACTATTAATGTTAATTCTCATGGCGACCTTGATTCTTGATTAAATTCCAGAGGTAAAGAAGTCTCACTAGTAGGATTAAAATACAAATACTAATAACACATTCCAATTTCTGCTGTGTCAGTCATGTGTAAAAACCTGTCATTGTCACAGTTTGTTTATGCACATCAGATAGGTCTCTTCAAAGTTCAGATTAGTTCAAGCCTAAGAAGACAAAAATGTGCAACAATTAAAATCTATTCTACTGTAAAATTTTGAAGCTAATAAGTCTAGTGTACGGATCCCTGTGTCTATATCTATATCTCCACAAAATCACCAGAGAAAAGCTATGTTAAAATGAAGTTAAATGTGAAAGTATATACCAGTAATTAAAGATAGCTAAATAAAGGCAAGCATTATAAAACCAGGAAATTCAGAGTTCAGGTTAAACTTTTAAAAAATCCCAACACGTTAAGGTATGAAAGTGCACAATTAGGTTGGGCAGACGATCTTAACTCAGCCCTGAAATGATAGAAGCCCAGCCCTCTTTCACTGCAGCATCTTGGGGCTACGTAAGGAGCACCTGTCCATAGCCGCTGCAGCTGCTGGGGGTCAGACAGAGACACAGACAAACTCTCTGAAATCTAGCGTCGATTGGTGTCCCTTTCTGCACCCCTGCTCCCTGTTGGCCCAACGTGGTTATAGCTTTCCTGGTCCCCATCTCTGGCCCCTGTGGTCATTCAGCAGTATAGCTTCCTCCTACCAGACCTCTCCCTTTCCATTGTATGAGAAACAATCAAATTCCATGCTCAGCCCATTATTCCGGCCCAACCAAATCCGGACCTTGCTTTAAGTTAGGAAAGAGGAAGCTGCCTACCAGATTTGGTCATCCTAGATCTTACCTTTTAGGAAGAGTTCTTGAACAAATGGACTCACAGATGGATGGACAGGCAGACAGGCATACATTTCTAAAACGTAAAGTAATAGGAATAGATAGCTAGACAGACACACACTTATACATTTGACAATTCAACTCATCCGTCCCACAGGACAAATAGCTTTTATGAGCAAGTACATATAATTTTGCAAGACTGATCTACTTTATATCTGAGAGAGTTTGTCTGTCTGTTTGTCTTTTTGGTCAAGAACTCCTCCTGACCTGTAAGAGCTAGGACCACCACATTCAGTAGGCAGCTTCCTCTTACTATAACTTAAAGCAAGGTCTGGCTTTGGCTGGGCCAGGACAATGGGACATGCCTGGAATGGAATTGCTGCTCATAAAACCACACAGAAAAGAGACCCAACTACCAGGCAGGTGAAAAGGACTGGCTAACCCTAACCTACCCTTCCCCTTTCCAGGACTGTCCTGGCCATGAGCCTCTCATATCCTCCCCACACAGGTGCCCTTTAGGGATAGTGTGGGGGGGCTGAAGCTCTCCCCCCAGATTTATATGGGGACATTGCTGGCTGTTCCCCTTCACCAGGGAGTGAGGGGAAAGTGCACAGTTTGCTACATCCCTCACTCTGGCTGGGGAGTGCAAGGGGCAGACAAGCTGTGCTCTTTGCTCTCTCTCTCTCTCTCTCTCTCACACACACACACACGTGCACACACCCGTAAATGTGCTAGCTTAATATATATTAACACATTCATTAAAGTGGCTGACTTTGCCAAAATGGTTTGATTAGTTCTTATCTGTTATTTACTACATTCTCCTGGATATGTTGTTGAGCTGGAGATTTGGAAAATATATATACCTGTTCAAGCTCTGGTGTTCAGATACCATGGTATTAAACATATCTTCCCTCAGATGAAGAGATAGAAAGCTACTAATTTGCTTCTAATTATAGTTTAAGCCAATATCTGTAAGAATTTCCCTTTCCTCTCCCCAAAAATACTTTGTGTTAGGTGATTTTTAAGTCACCAATTTGTGCTGATAAAGAAGACAGAATGTTGTTCATTTAATTACATTGTTTTGGGAATTTCCATGTACTGGTAAGACATGCTACTGTTCTCTGAGACTATCACAACCAGTTTTAGTGCAAATACAGATGTTAGAGAAGCCAAAACCAAGAACAATAAAGAACTGAGAGGTTTTGTTTTCAACCTTCTGAAAAGCCATCAATTGATGGGTAAAGACAAAGAGATTTAGTCTGTGACTGAAAAGGAGGAAACTGAGGTTGGGATTATAGTTGATCACCCTTTATTTCTGTAAATAGAACATGAAGAATAACATAACACCGGCCAAACTCTGCCCTCAATTACACCCATGAAATCACCCTGATGTAAACAAAAGTGGTGTTACTGAGAGCAGAATCTGGCTTCAGGTTTCTAGCTCAGACCCTCTGCTGGTGTGTGCAAAAGAGATGAGAACCTGGCTATGGGCCGAGCCACCCTAGCTCCTGAAGAGCCAGTCACCTTCTGCAATAACTTGTCACCACCTCCCCCAGCTCCAGCAGCCTTTCGCTAGAATGTTAATGAGCCACTCTCAGCATTAAATTACTCAAGTTTCCCCTAAGTATAGAATCATAGAATCCTAGGGCTGGCAGAGGCCTCAGGAGTCATTGAGTCCAGCCCCCCTGTCCAAAGCAGGATCAGCCCCAACTCAATCATTTCAGCCAGGGCTGTGTCAAGCCAGGACTTCAAAACCTCTAGGGATGGAGATCTACCCCTTCCCTAGGAAACCCACCCCAGTGCTTCCCCAACTCTGTTTTTCCTAATATCCAACCTAGACCTCCTCGACTGCAACTTGAGACCATTGAAAACAGCCTCTCTCCATCCTCTTTGGAATCTGCCTTCAGGATGTTGAAGGCTGCTCTCAAATCCCCCCTCACTCTTCTCTTCTGCAGACTAAATAAGCCCAAATCCCTCAGCCTCTCCCCTAATCATTTTGGTTGCCCTCTGCTGGACCCTCTCCAATCCAATGCACCCACATCCTTTCTATAGTGTGTGTGGGAGAACTGTATGCAATACTCCAGATGTGGCCTCACCAGTGCTGAATGAAGGGGAATAATCACTTCTTGAGATCTGCTGGCAATGCTCCTCCTAATGCACCCTAATATGCCATTAGCCTTCTTGGCTACAAGGGCTCCCTGGTGACTCATATCCATAGGTCAGAACTGCCTCTGAGGGGGCAGCAACTAGCAGCAGCAGCAGCACATGAAGGAACTTGAGAGGGACATTGTCCTAGCCTCCCAGGAGTCACTGAAATTCATACAGAGCTGTCAGTTTGAGGGCCAACTCCCCTGCTCATTCCTGAAGGGGGGGAAATTGCCTCCCTCCACTACCTCTCTCCCTTTAGTGAATGATGACAGAGATTAGATTAGGGAGATATACTCATAGAGCTGAAAGGGACCTTGAAAGGTCATTGAGTCCAGTCCCCTGCCCTTGCAGCAGGACCAAGTACCATCCCTGACATTTGCCCAGAGCCCTAAATAGCCCCTGAAGAATTGAACTCACAACCCTGGGTTTAGCAGGCCAGTGCTCAAACCACTGAGCTATATGCGTGCCCCCTTGCAAGGTGTTTGCTGTTTTCTCCTTCTCACATAATTCTCACATAACAGACACTGTGGCACAGGTTAGCCAATAAGGATCACCCTTACACGGTGATGCTTACCAGTAACTGGTTAACCGGCAGCCCGGCCGGGTGGACCTGGCCCGAGCAGCCCCCACCCCTGGTGGGCTTTGACCTGGCCTGGTCAGAGCAGTCCACGGTGTGGCAGGCCCAGCCAAACTATAGTCTCCCTCTACCTGCGCCGCTGCAAGCTGGGGCCACTCCAGCCCAGCCTGGCCCCCGCCTACATGATCCCAGTTAAGTGGTTAAACAGTTAAACATTGCATTTAACTGATTAAACGGGATTTTACAGCCCTATCCTGGCCTTATGTTTCCAATTTATTTCTGGCTAAATGCAGCACAAGAATAATAGAAAAGTGAAGATAGGAAACTTAAAGCAAAAGCAAGACATCACGCCTGGGGCTGGCTGTCCAATTTTGTTTCGAAAGAGGCTTGCAGTCTAGACGTAGCCTGACTATCTCTACTACTTCCTGTAGGCAGCAGCAGGGCTGTGGAAACCGTCTCTTTACTACCTCCAAGCACAAGTGTAGAGAAAACTGTCCAAATTGCCAGCAGGGGGTAGCTCAGTACATTGGGGGCACCCCGTAAAGTAGCTGTGTTAATCCCAGCAGTCCCATTGGGAGGGACAGTAACCACCGCACCCTCTGCAACAGAGAAAGGTCGTCCAGGCCCAGCCTTACTCCTCATTGCCAAAGATTCTGAAGTCCCATGCAGCCAAGAAGTTCAAAGGAGGGAATGGCCAAGGCTCTGATGGCAGCCAATGCGGAGAGCACCTCTTAGTGCTGTCCCAGCTCAAGGAGAGAGCCGCACAGAAGAGCTGACGACCAGTGCTGAGCCATGGCCTCCTAATCACTTCACAAACGAGCAGCAATTGAAAACCACCAGCTGCAGAAAGTGTAGGCCCAGCTACACCCAGAGCCAGATTTACACCTCGCATGGTTCACCCCGGCTGGCTGGGCATCTGGCAAGGGCCCAGCTCAGCTCCTGCCACTGCCTCCCTGGCTGGAGCTGCGGGGTCCCACCACCGCCCGTGGAGTTGGGGGGTCCTGGCAGCAGCCGGGAGCTTCAGGATACTCCATTGGCTGCTGTGGCTTGGAGCTCTGAAGTGCTGTGCGCCACAAGCGACAGGGGCACCCCCACTCTTAAAGTTTTGGCCCCTGCATCTGCCCCGGGCCCCTTTAGACTCCCCACACCGACACACACAGGACTCCCCTTCTCCTCAGCACCCTCACGCCCAGAGCAACCCCTAGTGCTCCTCAAGAGACCCCCCAGCCTCCTCCCAAGAGACCCGCTCTCCTGTGCTCTGCCCCCAGGCCACACTCACCAGCCCCACTGGGAGGCCTCTCTCTGCCTGGCTGAGAGAGCTGGCAGCATGGCTGGGGGTCGCTCTGGCTCCTTGGGAAATGGAGCAGTGTGGAGCAGGACCAGGACCTGGCCAGGCCGGGCTCCCTCTGGACCTACTTGGCCAGCAGGGCCCCTTGCATTGGATTGCTGGGCCCTTCCTTGCCAGAGGGGGCTGCTTTGCCTTCATGCTGGCAGGAGTGCTCCTGCAGGCCAGCGTGGGGCTGACTCCCCCTCGACCAGCCTCCCCCCCCGCTAGGACCCAGGATCAGCACATTCTGAATTTGCCAGCACCTTAGAATGCCGGCTGCCCGAGGCCGGTGCCTACAGCCTCATGGGAACACCGGCCCCACACCAGCGCTTAGAAGTGTCATCTCCACAGGAAGCCAAGCTGAAGAAAGAAGTGCTACAACGAAAAGGTTTTATCCATCTCCACTGAGAAGGGAATGACCACAGTACAAGTGAGACTGCACCTGATAAAACCATCCCCACTATTCCAGCCCTCAGCGGAAAGACTGGAAGCAAAGAAATCAAAGCCTCCTCAGGAACACGTTCCTAAAACTTTAAAAATATACAGCAATTCACCCTGCAAGGCTGCCAACCCTCCATTCCAGAAATCAGAAACCCAGCTCCAACCCCCCTTACGGCGTCAGGAGTTTGGATAAAAGTGAAGAATCAGTCCCTGCAACAGTGCCTCCGAGCAGAGAAGACCCGACAGCGGCTGCTGTACAACACAGACATACAACAGGAAGCAGGGTCAGTCCATCACATATTACAACAGGAGTCGCTAGTATGGCTGCTGCTTTTAAAAAAACAGACCTGCTGCATCTTCAGCTAAAGAAACCAGCCCCACAGCAGTAAAAGGGACGCCTCTGCGAATGGTAAGTGTCTCATTAGTTGTTTATTTCATATAAATTATAGTAAATATTAAATACATTCAGATAGATAGGGTTCGATCCGATGTGCACTGCCGTGCTGGTAAAGCTTCCTACAGCTTTAATGGTGCAGGATCACGTTGATAATCAAGATGTGGTTTCTCTCAGATGGAGATTCCAAACTCAAGTTCCAGGTATTCCTGTGATCCTTAGGCGAGCTAGGAGTGGCAGTGCTGGGGGCTGTTCTTCTCATTGCACGGTGCCCTATTTGGTCAGTCAGGAGGGGACTTCACAAGGATGGGACAAAACTGAGAGAAAAAGGCAAAAGGAAACCTCTGATACTCCTAACTCCATAGGTCCCAAATCTCACCTGATTAACACCAGAGGATCCATCTATGAAAGGAAATACAGAAGGGAAGAGTGAGTTTCACCATGAAGTTTGCCTTTTTCTCAACATTTCTCCAACGTATGTTCATGTTGCTGAATTGCCTAATAAGCCGGACATTAATATCTCATCCCATCAAAGATGACAACCCAAACTTTACACAGAGGCTTCTGCCACACCACTCCTGAAACAAGTTCAGTGAAACTTGTCCAAGAAACCACCTTCATTAGTCAACTTTCTCTTTTAAGAGTGTGCCAAAAAGTGTCTCCAAACACATTGAGTAAATTCTGCCCTACCCTATTAGATCAACTCTGACAAATCATTTCTGAGTCCCTTGAGTGGTGCATTAAAACAAGTTTCATTTTAAATGTCAATGTTCAGATTTCTGTTGCCAAGTAATTTATTGACATATCTTACATTAGATTGTCTAGCTTAAGGAATGTTCTTAAAGGATGTTCTAAAAGCACCTACCAAGAGCTCGAGGCTATACTTAGTTGGGGCTGCACTGTTGGGTGAAGAAGATTGCTTTGTGTAATTATTATGCACCTGTTATCTCACTAGCTTGCACTCTCTCAATCTTCCTTCCAAATTGTATTACAAAATAGAATTGAATTTCCTACAGTGCCCTTGTCCGGGCAGAATAATCATACAATTGGAATTGCACACATTTATATAACCTTGTGTATTTATACTTTGTCGCCACAAACTAAGGACCCACTGTGTTAATGCAGAGGACAATGTCACAAGCTGTAAGATGACGTTTATAAACTATACAAGGAGAATTCATTAGATAAAGTGACCTCACATTTAATATTCTAAATTGTGGCAACTCATTTAATTTACTCTTTTATACCAATCTCTTCAAGGTTAATTTTTCAATCAGAGTAAAAAAGGAGGCAAGTTGGGAGAAAATGAAAAATACTTAAAGAAAAATTAATAACATAAGATGGATTTAACAAAAAAGTTTAAATTGGGTGTCTGGGTTTTTAATAGCCAAGAGCAATAGAATATATCCAAACTTTACCCTATAAGAAGACTGTATTTTATATTCGAGGTTTTAGTGATGACATACAAATTACTCAAGCTTTGCTCTTCCAGGTTATATTGTGTCCAAACAATTTCAAGAAAGACCTAATTTCACATCCCAGAATTCTCGAACAATATTTCAAACACAAAACCTAATCCGGGGGGGATGTGAAACTTACCAAATGTCAGAATATCGGTGTCACCCAGTCTGTACCTTGGCACATTGTTTCTAATATATGCAGCAGTCAGGTGCAAGTAGAAATCGAAAGCCATAACTTTACCCTGTTATCACAGAGTTATTGTACTCTTCTTTCATACAATACAGTCAGAAACCCTACTCATTCTCTCATGTCTGCATGCAACAGTTTTCCCACTGCTGGGAAAGATCATTAAATGTACACGAGTCACCAGTTTCTGGGTGAATACCTATGTATCTTTGAGCAGCTTTGTTATACAGTTATTTGGGCCCCAATTCAGCAAGGTACTTAAGCACATGCTTGGTTTTAAGAGCGTTTGTAAGTCCCATTGAAATTAATGTGCTGAACAAAGTGCCCAAGGCTGTACTTTAGCACAAGCATACCCTGAGGCAAACTTTAGCCAGTCTGGCTGCAGCTGGTTACACTGGGGTTGTTCCAGGGGGCCCACGACTGTGAGAGCAGGAAAAGTTGCTTATAGGATTTGGCACTTCATTAAAAAACATGTTCATTTAGGGCTAAGTTATTAGCACAGCCATGCAGGGAAGTAAGGATTTCACCTGCCCTTGTACAACCATGTAAGGTTTAACTGGATCTCAGTTTCAGGTACCACCTGGGTCTACCTCCCAAATGCTCTCTTCACTGAACAAATCGGGAAGGCATGGAGGTGCAGAGGACTATGGAACCATGAGTTCTCCCTGCCCTAGCTGGCGGCAGCGCTGGCTGGACTAGCTTTCAACAGGCTGCTTTCCACGGGCCTTCTCACATCCTAATTTGGGGGCACAATGTTTTTCTTGCTTTTTAAAATCTGCTCCAATGGAATTGTTTAAAAGATTCATATTTGCTGTTATTAATTTGTATGACAGTTGCACCGAGGAGCTGCAGTCACGTATCCAAGCTCCACAGCCACATAACAAAGACCATCCCTGCCCGGAAAGGGCTACGCCTCCGATTCAGCAGGTAAGGACTCACTGAGCATCCGTGAGTTTTACGCACATGCTTAAAGTGAAACAGAAAAGCCAATTATTAGTTCCTATACTGAGTTAAAGAAAATATGACAATTCTACAAATATCGGAAAAATCTAATGTGTCTTTGAGGAAATAAGCATCACGTAAAAATGTAACTAGATATTGTAGAAATGTGCATCTGTCTGTCACTCCATTTGGTCAAGAACTCCTCCTAAACGGTAAGAGCTAGGACCACCAAATTCGGCAGGCAGCTTCTTCTTATTCTAACTTAAAGCAAGGTCAGAAGTTGGATGTGCCTGGAATTTGATTGTTTGTTTTTCATAAAATGGAAAAGGAAGGGTCTAATGGGAGGGAGTTATATTATGGAATGACCACAGGGGGGCAGAAAGGGGCCAGAGATGCAGGCCAGGACATCTCTAACCCCACTGGGCCAGCAGTGGTCAGGGGTGGAGAAAGGGACAGCGATCTACTATATAGTTCAGAGAGTTTGCCTGGTTGAATGTCTGTCTGTCCCCCAGCTCCAGGACATGCACTCCTCCCCCAGCTGTGCCTGCTGCAGTTGTAGCATCCATGAACAGCCACTTCTCACCTGGCCCCAACCTGCTACGGTGAGAGAGGGCTAGGGTTCTCCTCTTTCCCCACGGCAGCCTTCAGACTGACCTCCTCCTCCCCAGCCCCACCCCAGTCTGATGATTGAAATGAAGAAAAACAAATCTTAGTTGAGTTAAGGACCTGAGCAACGCCAGGTAAATCTCCTACTTTTGTAACCTTCCCCTCTGTTCAACGCTATCACACTGAACATGTAAACGCTCTGTCTGAAACTCGGATTAGCCAAAATGAAGAAAAGCCATTTTAGTCATTACAGACAAACAGCAGGGCTGTCTTTTGGGAGGAGACTGGAAGAATGTGGCTTGTGTAGCCTAGCAAAAAGAAGGAGCAAAGAAGCAAAAAGAGAGGGGATATGGTAGCTGCCTATAAATACTGTGGGGTCAAACATCAGGGGAGGGGAAGAGCTGCTTAACCCGAGTACAATGGTGGGTACAAACGAGCTGTGAACAAATGCAGACTGGAAATTAGAAAGTTTCTAACCATTGAGGAGCCTGGAGCAAATGACTTCATGGGTTTAAGAGAGAGCTGGACAAAAATCTGAATGCAAGTGTCTGACAAGGTTGCTTGGGTTGGTGAGAGGCAGGATTTGCAGCCCTGGCATCCCTTCCAGTTTGTTTTATGTTGCTGAAGGTCTGGGGCCAAGATTTCAGCAGTCACTCGCAGGAATCAGGAAGCTCTCCTACAATGGGCTCTGGGCTGTTTATTTGTCTCCATCCTCTGACGCGTGCGGGATAGCCACAGCTGGAGAGAGGACACGGGACAGGGCGGTCAGTGTCTGAGGTGGTACACAACATGTTCTCAAGTATGTGGGTGGCTGGTTCTTGCTCACACGCTCAGGGTCTAGCTGATCACAGTATGTGGGGCTGGGAAGGAATTTTCCTCAGGTTAGATTGGCAGTGACCATCAGAGGGTCTTGTCATGAGGTTCAAGTCACTTGCTGGGATCATTTGGGTGTGTCTCACTTAATCAGTTTCTTGTCAATGCCTCTAGCATTGGTGCACCTTGGTCCCTTGTATCCTCTGCTCCTGGCTCATGATAGTCTCCAGGCTGTAATCCTGTGGTCTAATTTTGTTGTTGGGTTTAATGTGTGGGTGGTGGGACTGGGTGGGGTTAATGGCCTGGGCTATTTAGGAGTTCAGGCTCTGGCTGGTGGTCTCTTCTGGCCGGAGAGCCGAGAAAATAGCACATCCTGACACCAGCTCTGATTGCCTCGAATAGTCAGGAACTAAAAATTTCCCGTAGATGCCTTTACAAATGAAATATTCGATCATCATTTCCTCTTTGGAGTCACCTGGCTGGACCCGAATTTAGGGTTCTGAGCTTTTCTTGGAAGCGTCATTAAGTTCCTTAAAGCCATAAGAAGCCAGAGGTGACTTGATTGTTCAGTTCTAGGATTTGTTTTCCCCAGCTGGCAAGTTAATACAATTTAATTAACCAGCCAGAGCCCTGCATTGTTCCTCAGCGATGGGACGCACAAGGAAGTCAACCAAGACGAGCCACGCTGGCTTGTGGGCAGGGCCTGCTCGAGCCATTCCTGCGCCCCAGGCAGCGGGTGTGCAACGCATGTGCAGCTCCACCCCTGGGTGCACGGTGCATGCGCGGCCCGGCCCCCCCGGTGCGCTGCGCACCTTACAGCTGCAATCGGGCTCACGGTGCCTGATGGCAGCTCTAAGGGGTGCCGCATGGCCGGGCGCGTGGCGCCCCTTACAGCTGCCATCAGGCGCTCCCCATAGGTTGGCGCCCTGGGCAGCTGCCCGGCTAGCCCCCTCCTTAATCCGGCCCTGCTTGTGGGTATTGAAAAGGCACCACGCTGGGTTTCTGAAATGGCAAGGCCAAAGGCAAGGGAAAGAAACGCTACATGAAGATGCTACACGGGAGATATGGACAATGGAGTCTTTGAGTGGGGGGGTTATTGGCGGTAAAAGCTAAGAGCTAAGAATCAGGAGATTTCAGGCTGTGCTTCCTCCTCACCCAGTTCAGCCACTGTGTGGTCTTGGGCTAGTCATTTGACTAACTGGCCATCAGCGTCCTCCTATGTCTCAAGGGGCGATTAGTCTTGGCCCTACCTCACAGGTGACATGTAAGAATGAACGACTGTCGATAAAGAGTATTTCAGGACACCTGGAGGAAAGGATCCATATAAACACCAGGCGGATCATTTTAACAGCATTTTACAGTACAGGAGACTCATTCTCATTTCCATTAAGGTCCCTTTGCACTTCCGGAGTGCTGTACCAGGACGTTAGTGTAAATGAGAATCAGGTCCCATAACTCTACAATTGCACTTGAGCTGTCCAGCTGGTGGAAAGGAACCAATGCCATTTGGAGGCCAGCTTATGAATGAGCTGAGGCTTACACATCAGCCCAGCTGTTAAGAACAAGTTTCAGTTGCTCTTCCTCAGCGTGGAAGCCCTTGGCTCTTTTCCCATGATCCGCAGCCAAGCACGTGTTTCTCAGAGGTTACATGACAATGGCCACATTGGGTCAGACCAAAGGTCCATCTAGCCCAGTGTCCTGTCTGCCCACTGAGAAGTCCCAGTTTTATTAATCTCTCCTCAGACGGCAGCCATTCCATATTCCTCATCATTTTTGTTGCCCTTTTCTGGATTTTTTCCAGTGCTAAGGTATCTTTTTTGAGATGAGGTGACCACATCTACACATCTGTGGGCGTACCATGGATTTATAAAGAGGCAATAAAATATTCTCTGTCTTATTCTCTGTTCCTCTTTTTAATGATTCCTCTCATTGTATTTCCTTTTTTGACTGCTGCTGCACACTGAGTGGATGTTTTCAGAGAACTATCCACAGTGACTCCAAGATCTCTCTTGAGTGGTAACAGCTAAATTAGTCCATCATTTTATACATATAGTTGGGATTATGTTTTCCAATATGCATTACTCTGTGTTTATCATGCAGAGTAATGCATGCACCATTTTGGACTGACATTTTGTTGCCCAGTCAGCTAGTTTTGTGAAGTCCTTTTGAAGCTCTTCACAATCTGCTTTGCTCTTAACTATCTTGAGCAGTGTGGTATCATCTGCAAATTTTGCCAGCTCACTGTTTACCCCTTTCTCCAGATCATTTATGAATATGTTGAATATGATGGGTCCGAGTACAGTTCCCTGCGGGACACCAATACATTGATAATTGCTGGCACTTCCCAGAACTACACTGTAAATGTGGTGAAGCCATTCATTTCTTTCTCTGTTGCAGAGAGGCAACAATCCCACCAGGTCACTCATTTAAAGGGACACTGTCTTGTTCACGGTTATGGGCTTGGTTCTCTATTGCCCGACCCTTTGTGTTTTCATTTTTCAGCAGGGCAAAGTGAGTGCAAATTATTACCCTGCTGATTCGGTGTGGCTTTAATGTCCATTTTGCACTGCCATGAATTACGACAGTGAGCATAAAACGAGGAAAATCAGGCTGATTCTGGTTTTTATCTAACAAATCCCCTCACAATGTAATTTTAGAAGCTTTTTACAGCCTCGCATACACTATGTCCTGCATGTTGGCCTTCTGTATTCCCCAACACTGTCCTGATTTTCCCCACCCCTTCCCACTAGCCCTCTTTTTGGGAGAGAAGATTGCCTTGGTATCCTCCTTCTGCTCCTTCATGACATCCCCTGGTTTCTCCGACTGACTTTGACCTGCACTGTTTACCAGCCCCAAACAAACAGCAACACAAGATTCATTTTAAAGTGAATCTGTAATGAAGCACAAGCTGCCTAGCAAATGTGTCAGAACCCGACTGCCTACATAAGGGAGCCGGGGGTATGGACATACTCTGCTACTGGCCACATGATTGCTAGGCATTAAGGAGAGGAGAATACAATGTGCCACACTGGTGCAGACCTGAGCCTTGGACCTTGTCCAGCACCGCCTGCTTCAGAGAAAGGTGTAGGCAAGGTGGCGAATTATGGAACAATTTGTGCACAGGGGAACTTTCTTCCTAATTCCTTCCATTGGAGGTTGGTGTATGCCCTGGAGCAAGAGGATTCATATCACTTCTGGAATAAAAATCCTAGCTAATTTAACTGTGCATGTTCACATCGGCCACCTGTGTGTCTGTCCCTTCAATGAATCTACAGGTGAACCTCCGGTCCAGCAACACCCATGGTCCAGCAGGATTTGAGTTAGCCGGATGTCCACTTGTCATGGGTCTGGCCAGGTTTCCCGCAATCCCATAACGTTTGGCACTGGTCAGGTCCTGAGGCAACTTGTTCTGAGGTCTTGGGAAAAGAGGTTTTCTAAATGATGCTGCTGGTGTCAATGCACAGCCCGAGACAAGGAGACATGGAGATGGACAGCCCTTGGTTGTGTATCAGGCTATGCGCAAGCTCAGCCTCATTCCCCTTCCCTTGCCTCAAACTCACGCTATTGTGATAAAGTGAAACTCCAAGAAGTCCCACAGTCGTGCCGATTTTTTTGTCTGATGCAGGTTAATTTGGTACGTATGAGGAAGTCCTGAAGAACGAACCCCCTGCACATTAACCAGCCAGATTGCTTAAATCATTTCTCAGCTTTCAATTCCTCCTTGATTATTCTTTGTTGCATGTTATTCTAGCCCTGTATTTATGGAGGTGTGGGTTGGCCTCTAGCAACTCAGCTGGAAACAGAAACAGAAATCCATCACCTCCTTTCCTGTAGCTCTTTATATGCACAGTGCAAGACATCTGGGGAGCTCACTGAAAGGCTGTATAGGCAGACAGAAACAGACACTCTTGATGTCAGCAAGGCTGAGAGATTCTGGGCTAGATCTCCCGCTGCCACTGAGGGTCAGGCAGTGAATGAATGAAGGGGCTGCAAAGTAGTTTTAAGCTCCCTCTGTGCTCTGTTGATTGTGAACTAGCAGTGCACTGAGCCAGCTCTCAGCATGATTTACAGCAGCTTTCCGATGGCTGGATGCTGCCCTGAATGCCCTTGGTCCTACGAGACTATTACAGTAGCGAGGGATCATGGTGGCCAAAAGAAGCCTTAGCCATGCCTCCTACGGGGGCTGTGGGCAGATTCTTCTGAACCCCTGTGCCAAATGTTCTGCTCTGCTAAATATATTAGGAATATTTTTCATCTGTAAAAATAAACACAGAAGGTATTTCCCAGATTAGCATAATTGTTGAGATCTGTGTAAGGATACGCCCATATTCTGAACTATTCAAACGTTGGCTACGTCGGCTGATAGGTTCCAGTTTATTTAATCAGCGTGCTTGATCAAAGGTATTGTTGTATTGCCTAATGAGTTTGGGGCGTCTCATTCTAGACCCTAGGAGACGCTTTGGCATTTGCCAAACTACTGCCCAGTATTGCCCGCTTTCCAGGGTTGGTCACCAACAGTTCTTCAGGAAAGGCTACAGGACCAGTCAGTGGGGGTACCCCAGTCCCCCCAGAAATATGCTGAGTGCTGTGTGCAATCCACTCCCTTCCCAGCAGGGGCATTGGAAATCTGTTGGAACCACTGCTGAGTTCCATGGACTGTTCCTCCAGGTTCGCCCCTGACTGCCAGTGCAGAGACAGAGCTGAAGCAGCTTGCACTCCCCCCGGGATGCCAGGTCCAGGCTAGAGCAGTCCTCAAGGCTGCCCTAAATTGCACCATGTTTCAGTGGCCATGATGAGCTTTTGCACAAAGCCACAATAACTGGGAGTAACATGGAGTGTGGCCTTAGTGAAGGAACCTCTGTGCAGCTCCTTCTCCAAACCTCGGTGCAAAAGGTTGTGACCACTAGATCCACGGACCCAGTAGCTACACCTCTGTTCCAGTCCTGCCCCGACTTGCCTACTGTTCCCCAATGTACAAGGTTATGTAGAACCAAGATACCCCTCAGCCCCTTCACTGCAGAAACACAATGGTTACATTGCACGGGGGGCTAGCCAGGTCCCTGTGCTAAGCGATCAAGTCCAGCCATAACAAATAAACACCTTTATTTATTGCTGGGCCACAAGCTCTTCCATCAGTGCCGTCTCCTGTTGTATTTTCGTGTACAGGACGATAGTTTTGGGATTTGGTCCTTGTGGGAAGTTTGGAATAGATGCAGAAGCATAACTGCATTTTTGTAATATTATAAAATCAAGCTTTTTGGCCCACAGGCTTCTTGCCCAGGCGTATTACACTAGGCAGCACATTAAGGTGTGTCAGTCTCTAAGCTAACAGAACAACATGCTTGTGTTACCTGAGTTAATTCCACAACATTTGGAACCTGCTCGCAGAGGAGCAGGGTTACAAGGAGACTGAAGCAGCAGCTCATTAGGAGAAACAATCTCAGGCAACAGAAATGGACTGGAAACTTCACTCTGTGCAGTATTTTTTGCGGGATATATTTATAATCTTGGCACTTTATTTCCACACATGTGGGACAGGTAGGAGGTTCTGAGTCTTTATTATTTACTGTGTAGAACTGCGAAGGGACACAGTACGTGTGCGCTAAAGTTTGGAAGAGGGTTTTTTACAAGGTTGGGAATATGAAGTGCAGGCGGCGGAGTGGGTTGTGATTTTTCACGTTGTCTCCAAATATTTATTTTCCCATAAATGTGCATACAGTATAGAGGTGCACAGTAGCTCGGGCACTTTTCTAGTAAACATTTATTATAGAAGGGAATTGGAAGAGGAGGAGAGAAAAGAAGGAGAAAAAGAAAAGCTAAAGGGGCTGTGGACAATGCTTTGTACTGTCTCATTAACAAAGGCTAACCACATAGAGTAATAAATCAAAGCAGTGCATGCTTATTCATCGGTACTAAGTGTGTTATGCTGTCCCTTTTCCATTTTCTATGCTCCAGCTAAAGGGGATGTCTGCAAAGCTAAATACGTTGTTATGCTCATTGCTTCTTATCCTTTTAGTACAGGTGTTCATTCCATTTACATAAAAATAGTCTGCTACATTGCTAATGCAGCCATTGATTTCAGTTTATTATGCCCAAGTCACAGAAATTGAATGCCCACTAGTATGGGATGCATAAAGATTAGTTTTTGTACATTGCCACTGCTTTATGTTCTGAAAAAAATGTGATTTCCTCCATGTTTTAATTCAGTTGTACAAATAAAATGCTGAGGGTAGTGTTTCATAGAGGACCATCAGGTGGCAAATCAGCAAAACTTTCGGCAAAACTCTTCAAGATGACGGTGGTGATTTCTCTCACTGCATGCGCCCCATCTCAAAGCCACCACACACAACTAAGCCCAGTGACCAGTTTGGGGTCAGGCTTAGGATAATGGTGTGAAGAGAACCCAGGGGCATTGGCAGAACCATGCCAAAGGTCCAGGACTGGAACAGCGAGGCTTGCAATCAGGTTGAGATTGGGACCTAATGTCAGAGTTAGACAGAGCCCAGGCCTGGACCAGCAGGCCAGGTTGGAGCAGCACCCAGAGAGTAGACTGGGGAACCTAGCATGGGAATACGAAGGTTGGTCAGGAATGAGGCGCGTTGGCAATGCCGCGGGGGAAGATTGGGGAAGGGATGGCCCAGCATGCAGCAGGCCTGCACTGACAGAGCCGAGTGGGGTCTCAGAAGTGGCGTACCCCGAGTTGTGGCGCTCGGGAGAGCTAGGTGGGTGAGCTGCTTGCACATCCCCTGCCTGTGCGGCAGTTAGGCCTCATCGGTGCTGTTAATCTCTGTCTCACCTGTACCTGGGGTGCTGTTAATTCACTGTACCTGGGGGTGGGGGGGGGGAGGGGTCCTTTGCTGTTTGCTTAATACAGATTTTCATAGAGCAGCATCTCAGTTTTGACAGTGACAGTCCTTGTCACTGGCAAACGGCTCAGGCTGTTGACAGGCTGTCAGTTCGCCAGTGGGTGGGTGACAAGTAATGTGTGCTAAACCCTGCTATTTATGGTTCATTGGATGGCTACACTGTCTTCAACAACGACTCGGATAATGCAGTGGAGGGGATGCTTATAAATTGTGCTAAGCTGGGAGGGGTTGCGAGGGCTTTAGAGGACAGGATTAGAATTCGATAGGACCGTAACAAACTGGGGATCTGTTTGGAATTCAGCGAGATGAAATTCAGTAAAGACAAGGGCAAAATACATCACTTAAGGACCTACCAAATGCACAACTACAGAAGGGGGGACTCACTGGCTCTGTGGTCATACTGCTGAAAAGGAGCTGGAGGTCATAGTGGACCTCAAACTGAATATAAGTCAATAAGGTGATGATGTGGCAGAAAAGGCAAATATCCTGGGGCATATTCACAGAACTGTTGTATGTAGGACACAGGAGATAAATATCCCACTCTACTTGGGACTAGTGAGGCCTCAGTGGGCGTACAGACAAACGGGAGAGATTCCAGAGAGCAATACAAATGATAAATGGTTTAGAAAACCTGACGTGTGTATGAGGAAAAGTTGAAAGCCCAGGGTAGGTTTGGTCTCGAGAACAGAAGTCTGCAGGGTGGACCCGATAACAGTCTTCAGATATATTAAGGGCTGTCACATAGAGGGCTTGATCAATTGCTCTCCATGCCCACTGAAGGCAGGGCAAGGAGTAATAGGCTCGCGCTGCAGCAAGGGAGATGTAGGTTAGACAGCAGGAAAAGCTTTTATAAGGCTCGTGAAGCTCAGGGCCGGGTTTCCAAGGGAGTTTGTGAAACCTCCATCACTGCAGGTTTTTAAGACTTAGACAAACACCTGCAGGGGAACCAACAGCCCCTGAGGGCCTTGTGCTGCCCAGCTCCCAGCCCCACCCTCCCGGCCGCTCATTGCCCAGCGCTGCCCCAGCCTTTAGAGCCACTCGGAGCATGCAGCATGGTGCTCCGGCGGTGATTTAAAGGGCCTGGAGCCAGCCGCTGCTGCTGATGCAGTAGCAGTGGCGGCGGTGGCTGGGAGCCCCAGGCCTCTTTGAATTGCCACTCCCCGGGGCAATTGCTCCCTTTGCACCCCTTGTCAGCAGGCCTGAACACTTGTCTGGGATGGGCCAGATATACGTGTGCAGGGGGCTAGACCTGAGAGCCTCCTGAGGTCCCTTGCAGCCCGACATGTCTATGAGTCTACGACCAGATTGACACACAAATGCAGGCATTTCATTAGGAAACTCTTGTTAATTTCTCTGGTTTGTTCTCTCGGTAATGACAAGGAAATCCATTTTGCTCTATGTGGCAATAACCCTAGTGGAAAAATAACCCTAGTTAACACTGAAGCTGAGACTTTCACAGCTGCTTAGTGGTTCTGGATGTCTAATTTCCACTAGTTTTAATGGGAATTGGGTGCCCAAATACCTTTGTTATAGTCCTACTCACAAGTTCCAAATGGGACGGGGGCCACAGCATGCTTGCTGGGTTCTCTACGAACATGACAGCAGACAGTACCTTCCACCAGTGGCACTTACCATCTAAAGGACACAAAGCGGACAAAGAATAGGGGAAGGGGCTATGACACACACACACAGGAATATGTTGAGGAACTGGCAAATGAACGTGGTGAAGCTGTGGTAGTTACATGTGGTGCTGGTGGTTTTCACATGGAGAGTGAGGAGTAGCAGGACGTGGAAGATTAGTGAGAACAGAACACATCAATTGTTGGCTTGGAAAAGGAAAAAAACCTGCAAAAATATGAAGGTCAGATTTTAGGTGCCTAGATACCTAGGAAATCCCCTTAGGGTATGTCTACACTGCAAAGTTAATTCGAAATAACATCTGTTATTTCGAATTAACTTTAATAGCATCTATACATGCAAACCGCTATTTGAAATTAAATCGAAATAGCAGAGCGCTAATTCGAATTTGGTAAACCTCATTCTACGAGGAGTAACGCCAAATTGAAATAGCTATTCGAATTAAGTGCTGTGTAGACACTTAATTCGAAATAGGGGCCTCCAGCCCTTCCCAGGAGCCCTGGTGGCGCTCTGGGCACAACCAGGAAAACTTACTCTCCTCTCCCCCAGCCCTGGAGCCATTAAAGGGGTAGACCCTGGCCACAGTGCCTGTGCCAGCTCCAAGCCTGCCAGCCCAGAGCCAGCAGTGGCCATCGGGGCCCCTGACCTAGTGGCCCCAAAACATGAGCCAGCAAGCCACTGGCAGCCAGCCTTCCACCGCTCCCCAGGAGCAGTCTGCCAGCTCCCAGGAGCCTGACAGGGGCTGGAGAAGGCAGGCACCTTCCTGGTCCAGGGTGGAGATTATGGACCTTATTCAGGTTTGGGGGGGGGGATGCCCCAACGTCCATGATTGCCACACTAGACGGAGGAATGCGGCCGTCTATGGCAGGATAGCTGCCAGCCTGGCCACCAAAGGCCACATGCGAACCCAGGAGCAGGTTTGCATGAAAATCCAGTTGGTCCGGCGAGACCCCCAACCCTGGGCCCTGAGCTTCCCCTCCCGCTTCTTCCCCTTGCTTTCCCCTTCCAGCTCCCTCCTCCCAGGTTTTCCCCTCCCCTCTCCCACCCCCTCTCTTCCCCTCTCCCACCTCCTTTTCCCAGTCTCCCCAGAGGTTCATCCCCCCCCAGTTTTGTTCAATAAACCCAGTTTCTATTTTTGAACATATGTGTCTTTTGTTTGACATCAGGAAGGGGGGCTAGGGAGGGGTAAGTGGAAGAACGTGAGGGAGGAATGGGGCATGAGCCCCCGGTGGGGGGGACTGGGGAGGCTCTGAGGGCTCTGAGGGGTGGACGCTCTCCCGCAGGGCCTCCTGGATCCTGACAGCCCCCCGATGGACCCCCCGGATGGCAGCCTGCAGCAAGTGCAGCTGGGCTGATGGCAACGACCCCACGAGACACACCAGCGTGCCCAGGGGCAGCTCTGGCTCCATGTGGCCGAGTGCTGTGGTGTCCGGAGTGCGGGCACTCAGGGCACTCCAGGACAGGACTGCTTTGCTGTCCCTCATCGAGGTAGACAAGCAAGCGGGGAATCCTGAGAACTCTTTGTCTGGGGTGGGGGGTAGGGTCCCTTTAAGCACAGAGCTCAGTTAGCCTCAGGCAGCAGCCCCACACACCAAGTCCTAACCTGATGCCCTGCTGGCACTGGTTCCGGCTAGCCTTAATTTCGGTTCAGGGTCCACTCAGTGTGGACGTGCTATTTCAAAATAGCAAAACGCTATTTTGAAATAGTTTTTGTGTGTAGATGCATTAATTCGAATTAGCTTAATTCGAATTAACTATTTCGAATTAAGTTAATTCAAAATAGCGCTGTAGTGTAGACATACCCTGAGGCACTTATCTGCATCTTTTGGCACCTAAATATCTTTTAAAATCAGTCCCCTTAGTGAGATGTAGGCTCCTAAGTCACTTAGGATCTTTTGAAAATTGTCCTCAGGATTCTTAAAAGATCAAGAAGGGTTTATCAGTTCTGTTATTGGAAGCATTTATACTAAAAATAATGCTTGGGAATTATGGGATGCAGAATCCAATGTGTACAATTTAACTAGCACTTTATGTCTTCAAAGTATTTTATAGACATAGAACTAATTAATCCTTATAACCCCCTGGTTAGAAGGTAAAGATGACTAGCTCTATTTATCGACGGGGAAACAGAGACACGGGAAGGTGAAGAGACCTGCTAGCAGCAGATCTGGGCTTGGAACTCAAGAGGAAAGCTGGGCCAATAATGGATTTTTTTAGTTCTCTGGCAGTTCAGTTTAAAAATATAAAAAACTTTTCAGGTCAGACCAAAAACAAACACTTCCAGCTCTTGAAAAGAAAAAAAAAAGAAAAAAACCATTTCAAGTCAAGTTGAAACAAAAGGTTTTGTTTGGACCCAGCCTGCAAGTATTGTTTGGGTGGACTTTGGGCGTGTTGTACAAGGTGCAATGAAAGGGAGCAGGGTGAGCCTCTCGTGGGATCTTTACCTCAGTGACTGGTCTGGAACGTGGGAGACCTAGGGTTAGGTTTCCCTCTGCCTGAGATGGGGAAGGGATAGTGTCTGGGCCATGGGTATTCTGGGATGGGTCTTTCAGCAAAAGAGGGATTTGAAACTGGGTTTCCCACATCTGAGGTGAATGGCAGAACCAGTACGTCATAATCATCATCTCTCTCTTTCCCTGGTGTGATGTGTAGTCACGGTCATTATGAATGAGTCTATTATATTCCTAAGGTTTCATTTTTCTCTTCTCAGTCAGCCAAAGTTTCTCCATTGACTTCAGTGGCATTGCTCGCGATGTCCACAAATGAAAGGGAGAAGACAGGTCCTCCACCTTGGAAAGTCTCACAACCCTAACCCCATACAGGCAGGCAAACCTCTTATGCTCGAAAGTGCAGTACAGCAAGAACAGAACCGGCCCTACCGTCACCACACACGTAATCTTGACCTCATATAGTTCTGCACAACACAAACACGAGAAGCTAAAATTACAGACAACACTGAGCAGACATGAATCGAGTTTACATTGTCTATGGCAAACTTAGGTTACAGTGACGAGGTTTCTGAAAGGAATCTATTCCAAGTGTATTATGTGGCCTGGTGAAGTTATTTAGTGGAATGGCAAAGAGCCATTGACTTCAGTGCTGCTGTGCTGATTGACTAAATTCTGGACCAGTAGCTATTTCCAGCTATGCGGAACTAGAACTCAAAGAGTTTGCAGCGCAGCTGGCCTCTGCTCTAGGCTCACGTAACAAATGAAGCCCATGGTGAACATTCAGCCCCCCTTGGGGAAAAGCATGTAAAATGCAGCTTTAAGCCGACTCCAAAGTATGAACCCCTTGCCCTGGCTAAGAAAGTACTGTAAATAGAATCAGGTCTGTTATTGCATAGAGGATGCTGGGGTGATTCAGAGAATTGGTCATGGTATTCGGATGTTTTGAGCTATGTCTAAACTACATTCCTCTTTTGAAAGAGGAATGTAAATGAGGCTGATCGAAAATGCAAATGAAGCGCGGATATTTACAAATCTCGTGCTTCATTTGCATAATTGCGTGAGAGCACTTTTTCGAAAAAGGGTTTTTCAAAAATGAAACTGCAGTCTAGATGGGGTTCTTAAAAAAAACAACAACCCCTTTTCCGAAAGAACCCATGCACCTCATTTTTTCAGGAGTACGGGTTCTTTTGAAAAAAGGTTTTTTTTTTCCGAAAGAACCCTGTCTAGACTGTGGTTTCTTTTTCAAAAAACTCTTTTTCGAAAAAGCGCTCTCATGCAATTATGCAAATGAAGCACGAGATTTGTAAATCCGTGCTTCATTTGAATTTTCGATTGGCTTCATTTACAGTCTTCTTTCGAAAGAGGAATACAGTTTAGATGTCAGTATTAAGCAGACAAAATGGATTTGTCAGTTGGCAAGAAAATATTAACTGCACCTGAAAGATTTACACCTACAATAAAATATCAATTTACTAACAAGCCTCAACTGAGTGAGAATTCCATTAAAATCAGTGGAGATTATGAGTTTAAAACCTGTGGATAGTTTTCATAATGATACACAGAATGGCCGACTCTCCAAGTAGATAATTAGAAAATGAAGATGCCTGGTCTTGCTGCATGTACTAGAGGGAAGGAAAGAGAAAAAAGTAGAAGGTACCAGTAAAGTCAGTATTTGCAGGGATTTCAAAGTTCTGATAACAGACACAGTTTCATTAATAGGCATTCGAGAACTGACCAGTTCAAAAAGAATTTCAGCTGGCCTAATGTAAGGTTTTCTAGTGCTAGAGGACAGGGAGGCTTAATATAGTTCTGATTTTTGGACCGAATACAAAGGTACAAAATAAGATTGAGAAACTGAAAAATGCAGCAAGTATGCAGCGCTGCGGGCCATGTTATTTCTCCTTTACAATTATTTCAGAGACCAAATAGCTCCAAGAGGAAATATTTACCAATTATAATGATTACAAATATAATATTTCTATAGATTAAATTTAAACCACCCACTAATAGACCAGAAGGAAAAAACTCTCAACTGTGGTTCTTCACAGGGCAAAACACAACTGTATCTACAGGCACAAAAGGAGACAACGCCACAGAGGTATCTGGAACAATGACTGATCGTACCACAGGTGCCCCTCTCACCGCTACCCCGTTTGGGAGCACAGCCGCCTTAGCCGCCAGCACGGTGGAAAAGCCAAGCCCTACTATCTCTCCTGTAGCCGAGATGAGCACAACACAAGGCACCGGTGCAACAGCGGAGTCGCCCACTGCTTCTAGAGCAACCACCAGCCCTAGTGAGAAGAACAGTCTGGCGGCACACACCACGGTCGCAAAGACAACCACAAACTTCTTTCCTTCTAGTGCCACGAGGGAATCCTCAGGAATGGCCACAAGTGGGAGTACTGAGGAGACGAGCGCTTCTCTAGCCACAAGCGCGGTTCAGGCCACGTCAGGCGTGGCCAGCAGTTCAGCAGCTGGATCGAGGCCAACTTCTCAAGGGAGCACTCCCGTGGCTGAGACTGGTACGGCAGCGACAGGGACGTCTCCTGCTCGGCCGCACAGCGCCACTCCAGCTGAGAGCCTGCGAAGCACAGTGCCGAGCACGCCGGAGAGAGGCGCCAACCCAAGTATCTCCCTACCCAGAACATCAGTGGAAGCCGCAGAGATGGCAGCAAGCTCTCCATCCGTCCAGACCACCCCTGGTTCCCAAACGAGCCCCTTCTCTGAAGAACCATCGACAATTGCAAGCACTACTGCAGGCCGCCCATCCTCAACCGCACAAGCAAAGGCATCTCCCTCGGCCCCAGAAAGCACTGTCCCGATTGACACTCCTCCAAAGGTTGGCACCACCGTGGTAGGGGAGACCACCACTGCCCTCTTTCTTTCAAGTCTATCAGCTGAGACCACGACGGAAAAGTCAACCCCCCTTGCTCAGACGACAAGCGTCGCCGAGACCGTCAGCCAAGTCGAGATGACCACATCGGATACCCTCACGAGGAGAGACTCAGGCACAACCGTCCCACTCTCCAGTAGTGCCTCCGAGAGCACAAGTGCTAGAGACACCTTGACAACTGCAGAGACCAGCACCGCTGTGCCACGCACCAGCACACCCGTTCTCACGACAACTGGAGAAGATACCAGTACGACAGCAGAGACCCCCACGGCTCCCTCCTTCCATCCAACTACGTCATCTGAGTCCACAAAAGAGCCTGCAAGTATCCCTACTTCAACCACATACGTTACTCCGACCACTTCTGGGGTCGAGAGCACTTCAGCGGTCGGGAGCAGCACGCCAGTCCACGCAGTTGTAAGCACAGCACAGAGCACCACCTCGTCGGACACGCCTACTACAGCCGGCACCTCGACGGAAACAGAAATATCCACAGTTCCCCCAAGAACGAGTACTGCCCAGGGAACGGCTGAAACCTCGGGCAGCACTAGTGCAAGTGCAGAAAGCACGACTGTTTCTGCTGCCGTAACCTCAGACAGCTCCACAGAGAGTTCTAGCACGACATCTCCTCCCACCACTGTCGCCCCTCTCACCGCTACCCCATTTGGGAGCACAGCCGCCTTAGCCGCCAGCACGGTGGAAAAGCCAAGCCCTGCTATCTCTCCTGTAGCCGAGACGAGCACAACACAAGGCACCGGTGCAACCGTAGTATCCAGAGAAGTTGCGTTTACTTCATCCGATACCAATCTCAGTCCTTCATCTTCTGGTAATGGAGCAACGACAGCTACTTCAGCACCAGAAAATGGTACAGTCTTTTGTACAATTCGTTTAGTCTTATTTTAGGTACTTCATGTCCCATCTGCAGTTCAGATGAGATGGGTGACTATCAAGCCATTGAAATGATTTTCTTTATTTCTGCTTTATTTCCTTACATCTTCCTCTTTCCCCAGTCCCCCAGGTAAGACGAGAAGTATGTTTCACAGCAAAGTCTCTGTCATGCCTGTAGTGCGCGTTTGAAGAGACTATTTGTCCTTTGGTTGCTGTGTGTACTGGACAGTGTCCTGTAGTGTGGAGTCACAACCTGGTCCGTTGCATGCCCACCTGTGCAGGGAGGCGGGGGGTGGTTTGGGAGATCTCTGAAGGCTTCCCCGCTGCTCTGTGGTCTGTGATGTATGCTGTTGGTGCACTGGATTCAGGAGATTTCTTGCATGCAGGGTGCCATCCTTTCTGCTAGAGAACCACATTTGTCCGAAAACGATATTTTTGTTAAATTAAAGGGGAAGCAGTGGACACTCATTAGCTGAGTCCTCATGACCTGCCATCGGATGTAGCTAAGTATTATTATCCCCATTTTACGGATGGGTAAAGAGAGGATTTTAGCGTCTTGCTCATGGACACAGAGTAAATCAGAAGCATACATGGCATTAGAATTCAAGGTATCTTCTGGTCCTTAGAGAACAAAGCGGTTATTAAATAATAATAAAATCATGTACTGTGTCTGGAACAGCCCTGTCCAAGGAGCAGTGTGGGTGGATCTTTACATCCGGGCAATGCTAGATTTAGCACAAGCTAAGCAAGCAACTGCTTAGGGCCTCTAAATACCAAAAAAATTACTAGTTTTTAGTTGCAGCCTCTCTAGGTACCAGTGAATATGGAAACGTAAAAATTGATTATTTCTATTTTCATTGTCCTTTATGTTACAGTAATACACATTTTTGGTAATGCTCTAGGGGCCTCTTCAACTTAACATAGCCTAGGACCATGGTGTCCAGCCAGTTCTGAAGCAGTAGTCACCATAGCGGCTACCAATATAGCGAACTAGCCACACTCAACCGGCCAAATAGCCACATGTGGCTAGTGGCTAGTGTGTCGGACGTCAGCATGTCTTAATCCAGCCCTGCGTCTGGATGAGTCGCACCGAAGTGACCAGTAGATTGCGTACTACACTGCTGGGCATATCTCAATCACTCTTGAAAAACAACGAATAGTCCTATGGCACCTTAGAGACCTACAGAAATATATAGGACGATGAGCTTTCATGGGTAAGAGCCACTTCATTGTCCTTTGTCATCTGTGTGGCATCTGTAGTTCCTCAAAGCCGCCAGCAGGTGGGAGTGTTTAGTCAGAAATAGCCCACTGAAAGCTTTGTGACGTGAAAGGGCGCTTTGAAATGCCCTGCGGAGACCGGTCCCAGCAGATCCCGTGCTCCATGTGGCATTTCAAAGCGGCAGCGCCACCCGGAGCCTGGGATAAGCTCGGGAGTCCTCAGCTGACCCCGGGCTCCATGCAACGCTGCCACTTTGAAGTAGCCTCTTCCCTCCCCCGCTGTCTGTATCTGACAGGGCAGGGGTGGGCAAAAGCCTCTCAGCGGGCCGGATCCAGCCCACCTAGGGCTTTGATCTGGCCCCAGAGGCAGGTCCAGGCCCCGCCCCCTAATGGGCGTGCCCAACCCGTGGCACACGTGCTGTGGGGGAAGGAGCTCAGCCCCGCCCCTCCTCCCCCCACGCAGCCGCTGGAGAACGCGTCCTCCTCCTGCAGCAGGGGAGGCTGCGGTGGGAGGAGGCAGCACTGGGGCTGAGGCTCCTCAGTGGCACCTCGGCCATGCGGTCCAGGACTGGCCCTGGAGGCCGGAGGCGCCGCTGCCACATGGTCTGGGGCCGGCCCTGGCGACTGGAGGCAGGTGCAGCAGCTGCGGCAGCGGCGCCTCCCTCCAGGGCGGCCGGGACAGCGTGGCTGCAGCAGTTGCTGTAAGGGGGCATTAAGCCGGGTAAGGTTCCCCCTCATCCCCAGACCAATCCCCTCACTCCCTGCCCCCCCAAGACCCAACCCCCTCAGCTTACTCCGACACCCTCTCTTATTCTTGGCCCTCTCTCCTGACCACACACTGCACCCTCCCTTGTTCCTGATCCCCTGCACCTGGCCAGACACCCTACTCCCAGCCTGCTTCTGCACCCCAGCTCCCTCCCAGATCCTGCACCCCATCCCTATCCTACTTGCTGGCAGCCCTGTCTCGCGCACTGTACCCCTCATTGTTGCCCCTACCCCAGAGCCTAAGCAGGTCCATAAATCCACTAACTCCAGAACCCCAGAAAAGTAAATCTGGTCTCTGGGAAGCCCTGAACCTCAGTCCCCCTGTTCCCTTCCCCTCACCCTGTGAGGCTGGGGCACCAGAGGAGTGAGGTGTCTCAGTTGGGGCCACATCAGTGAGCTTTGGGGGGTTTGGGAGTTTTTTTGCTTCTCACTTGTGTGGTCCCCAACTGATTTTTTGTGTGGGTGAGTGACCCCTGACCCAAAAAGGGTTCCCCACCCCTTCCCTCCATGAAGAAAACATTGAAACCTTTTGTGCTGGACATAATATTTTACTTTATTTAAAATGAAGTTTGATAAACTAACATGAGAAATTTAAAACACTTCATCTGTGTCATAATTTAAATTAAACTGTTCTTACTAGCTGCAGCTGGGTCAGAAAATAAGGTCACCGTAGCCAGCAGGGTAGTTCTCAACCCCACCCCTTCCGCCCGACACCTCCCCCCACCTCTGTGATAGAGGCAGCAGGGGAGGGGGAAGTGACTAGTCGACTTGACTATCCGATAAGCATTTGCTTATCGGATAGTTGACTAATCAACTAGTCCTGAACATCCTTAGTTCAGACCAGGGGTTTTCACACGACGGGTTGTGCCCCAGTCCTGAGCCAGGAATGCCGGGCGCTGGGGCTTGTGGCTGCAGGGGGATCAGGTGAGCAGTGAGGGGGCTGAGGTAGCTCCCTGCCTGTCCTGGCACTGTAGACTGTGCTCCTAGGTGGGGGGAAGGGAAGAAGGGGAGCGTACAGGGCTCCGTGCACTGCCTCTGCCCCCAGCACTAGCCCCGCACTCCCACTGGCTGGAAACCTGCTGCTGGCTACTTCTAGGGGCAGCCTGGTCTGCGGTGCCAGGAGAGGCAGGAAGCTGCCTTAGCCCCCCTGCGGCACCGCTGCCCTGGAGCCACTCGAGGTAAGCGCCTCCCACCCCAGCCCCTCCCCCCAAAGCCAGAGCCTCCCCTACACTTCAAAGCTCATCCTCAGCCCCACCCCACAGCCCACACTCCAGTCACATGATGTTGGGTCACGGCATCAACAATTTTCTTCAACTGGGTCATGAGAAAAGAAGTTTGAAACCCGCTGATCTAAGCCATCCAAGGCAGATGCTGTCCAGTCTCCTTTTGAAAACCTTCAGTGAAGGAGCATCCACAACCTCCCTAGGTGTCTGTCCCCGGGTGTGTCTAGACTACACCTCTCTGTCGACAGAGAGATGTAGATTAGGCACATCGAAATAGCTAATGAAGCCGGGATTTAAATATCCTATGCCTCATTAGCATAAACATGGCCACCGCTTTTTTTCGAAACCGAGTTGTAAACCTAATTTTTTGAGGAATACAGGATCTGTCGAAAAAGGCTTTATTTTCGACAGATCCGCATCTAGACTGCCGTTTTTTCCAAAAAAACTCCGTTTTGAAAAAAAGCGGTGGCCATGTTTATGCTAATGAGGCATGGGATATTTAAATCCCGGCTTCATTAGCAATTTTGACGAGCTTGATTTGCATCCCTCTGTTGACAGAGGGATGCAGTCTAGACGTAGCCCCCTTGTCCTTACAGTAAGGACGGGTTCCTACGATTTAATCTCAATCTGCCGTGCTATAGTTTGAACCCTCTGCTTCTTGTCCTGCCCTCTGTGGTGAGAGAGAACAACTTTCCTCCATCTTTTTTACAGTAGCCTTTCAAGTATTTGGAGATCACTATCATGTTCCCCCCCCATCTCCTCTTACCCAAGCCAAAGATACCTGGCTCCTCCAGCCTTTGCTCCTCTGGCTTGCGTTCCATCCCTTCCATCAGCTTTGTCACTCGCCTCCAGAGCCTGTCCAGTCTCTCTACGCTCTTTCCATACACACGTCACACATTGCCAGTGCAAACACTTGTTCACTCAATTATACAAAACTAACAATTTTACTCAGGGTTGCTCAGGTCCTTATCTCAATTAAGTTGGTTTTTTTTTTTAGGAAAATAAAAGGAAAATGTACATGATTTATTTAAATGTATTTTTCAAAAATACACTGATATTTTTATAAAGTTAATTTTTATTTTGGATGTCTTAAAAAAGGAAGTGTTTAATTATTTCCATTTAATTTTTTTAGTAATTTTCTAAAACGGGAATTCCATCAAGTGTATTTTTTTCTTCATCCCTATAAACTCTTATCATTCACTATGTTTGAACAAAAAAAGGTTATAGTCAATTTAGTTTTCAGTAATCTTTTCTTCTCGTTTTCAAACCTTAAGTGTTGTTTTAGCAGTTCCAAAACAGAGCACTACTCCAAATTTCTCTTTTTTATCTCTTTCTGTAAATTTTATTGAGAAGCAAGCCTAGTATTCCAGGTTCATCATATTTTTCTGGTTCAGTCTCTTTCAATATTCACTCAGTCATGCCACTTTTGAGGACTGTACTTGATATGGTGATTCTGTCTCTTTTCTGTTTGGTTTTATGAGAAGCAATCCCATTCCAGGCACGTTCTGTTTCCCTGGAACAACCAAACCCTGACCTTGCTTTAGTCATCACAAGAGGAAGCTGTATTCCAAATTTGGTGGTCCTAGCTCTTAGGGTGCATCTACACTGCACCAGCGTTATTTTGAAATAACAATGTGAGCATCTACACAGCCATTCTGTTATTTCAAAAAAATTTCAAAATAAGGGGCGACTTATTCTGAAATCTGTAAACCTCATTCTACGAGGAATAGCGCCTATTCCAACATAGTTGCAGGAGGAATAATGGTAGTTCGAATTAGGAGCTTTAATTCGAACTACCTAGTCCATGCTGCGTATAGCCGCGGGCAGGGAGTTCGAACTACGGGGCATTTAAAAATGGCGGCGCCCAGGAACATGCAAATAAAGCCCAGGATATTTAAATCCCAGGCTTCATTTGCAAGTTTGAATGCCTACATTAGCCTCCCTAGTTCGAACTAGGGTGGCAGTGTAGACATACCCTACCATATGCAGTAGACTTGCACCTGTGTGAATGCAAGAAGAGATCTGGAATACAAGCCACTTTTGGATTCTCATTTCCTGTGTTCAGGGATCCCAGGTTCATTGCATGCAGCAGGTGATGCACATGAAGTTGATGGAAATGGGTTTGGGATTAGGTAGCGATTACATGCAGGGAGTTTGCTGGCTGATTCTGTAGGCTGCAATGGTGTCAAATTCTATCTCTTAGTCAATGCCTGGCTTGTCTTTTGGAATTTGGCTGCAATGATAAATGATAAACAGATTCTCGTACCTAGAGTGAAGGGTAGGGGGACCGTACTTGGACTGGCATAAAGGTGAACAAGGAAAGAAACCCTGGGGGCGAGGGAAGTTTGTATGTGCTATTTCATACCCTTTCGGGATTCACAAGGTATCGGAAAAGCGAATTGCTTTGTTTCTGAGTGTATTTTTTTTACTTGCTTTTATTATTATATTACACCTCTCTTTTTGCCTAATGACCCTCTGGAGAATTGGAGTCGGGGAGCGGCAATGCAGCAAGTTGAAGTATGAGTTACATTTCCCAGTCCTCATTTGTAAGCTATAAAGGACACATTAAGGATGACTAGGGATGGTCCACATTTTATGACTGAATTTCTTTTCCCCCACAGAAAAATGGGATTTTGTAGAAAGCAAAGCAAAACAAAAACCCAACAAAATACACCAGTTTTATTGGGGAGGGAACTTTGAAATTAATTAAACAAATATCTTTATTTTCATTCATGTTGAATTGAAATTTTTTATTTGGGTTTTATTTTCAGCAGTGAAAATTTGTTCAAAGTTCTGTATTTTTACCCTCTCCTGCTTTTTATCTTTTTCAGGGAGGGGCACTGTCTTTAGTGACATGGAAAAGGTCCAGGGTTCCCCACTTACTCCTTTCTCTTCTCTGCTCTACAACTTTTTCAAAGCTTTCCTCAACTGTGCAGCAGTGAAAATTGGTGGGGAGACGTTATGCTGGTTCTTTTAAACCTCATTGTACATTTTACTGTAATGGGAGTTTTTAAAAAAAAGAGTAGAGAGAAAAGAAAATTGCAAATTTTGAAAAGATGGAAATTTTTTAATATAATTCCCCCCCTTCCCATCCGTAATCATTCCATTGTGAACCCTGGGAAACAGGTACAACTTTAAAATTCAAACATATTTTGCTTTTTGTGTTTCCATGGTTTCACATAAGCTGAGAAGTCACACATACTCAAAGAAGTCACAAAAACACACATAGATGCTGAAATGAGGGGTGCTGGGCGTGTTGTCACACCGTTTGGCTTAACGTGTTTTTCATTATATACAAAGTTCTTCTTCGAGTGATTGCTCATGTGCATTCGAATAAGGTGTGTGCGTGCCGCGTGCACGGTTTCTGGAGCGTTTTTTCCCAGTGGTACCCGCCGGGTCGGCAGGTCGCCCCCTGGAGTGGCGCCAAATAACGGCGCATAAGTATCCCTGTCGGCCCTCCTTGTTGGAGCTTCTCTTGTTCTTGTGATAAAACCCAGCGATAGTTGTTTGTGTATCTGTAAATAGTTCTTATCAGTGCTAGTTTTAGAGTAGTTCTAGTTCACAGTCCTTAGTTCTCTCTCCCCTCCGGGGGAGGGGAATGCCAGGCCCGCACAGCTTTAAACCCTGTGCGTCCTGTGTGAAGCCGATGCCTAGAGGAGACCCCCACAGCTCATGCCTGAAGTGTCTGGGAGAGTCTCACCTTACTGACTCCTGTAAGATCTGCAGGAGTTTTAAACCTAGAATGAAGCGGGAGAGGGATTCCCGCTTAAAACTGTTACTGATGGGAGTCGGCTCTCCAACCGGAACCATCCCGAGACATTGCGGTGCGCAGTGCACCGGCCTTGGTGTGGGAGCCCCAACCCGGACCTTCCCGTATCGTGGTACTGAAAACTTCGGCACTGAGGCACCGATCCCAGTCTCCGGTGCCGAAGAAGAGGAAAGAAGAGAGGGCCAGGTCACCTAGCCGCAAGACACATGACAGCCGGCACCACCCTCGGTCACCGCCCCCGGACTCTCCCAGAGGTAGTCGGGACGCTGGTGCGCAGAGAAGAGATAGTCCTGCACATGGACAGAGTCCAAGACCGATCCCTGCGCACCGCCCATCCACCCCGGAGACCTTTGAGGTGGCACAGGAGCTGATTGAGCTAACAGCTTTGCCTCCATCATCTCCTCACCTTGAGGAGCTTTCGCCTGCGGCACCGGGGGTCAGGGTGGCACCGGTAGTGGCAACTACACTGGTAGCTTGGTCGGCACCGGCTTCTGCACCGGCAGCAGTGGCACTGCCACCAGTACAGCAGGTTGCGGCTGTCTAAGCGGCACCGACCATTGCCGCCCCTCCACAGAGTGCCTGTCATCCATGGGCACTGCAGGTAGTGGCAGCACCACCATCCACAGCACCGCTATCGGCACCACCTACGATTGCCGTGTCCAGCCTGGTGAAGATGGTTTCCGGCACCGGTGCTCCGGCACCGGCTGTGATGGGACAAGCCCATACGGGGAAGCCGGAGTCTATGGAGAGGTACAGACAACATCACCTCTGCAAGGCACCATCCATGGCACCACCATGGTCCACCTCTGACTACTCTTCTGAGTTGGAACCCGAGTTGGTGCGCTCCGTGGCTTCGTCCAGAACTTCTCTGCACCGTCCCAGACCATCCGAGTTCCAGCAGACTTGGCCCCCACAGGCCCAGCCACCCTGGCCCTTTTGGACACCGTGGGCCTATCACCAGTGGCAGGGGCCCATGCCACCGTTGCGGGGATCTAGTGTCTCACACCAAAGAAGCACCCCATCGGCCTCGGTATTGAGACCCCCGATGCGACTAGGGTGGACAGCCCACAGAGACATTAGCTGGCAGCGGAGGCAGTCCTAGCAGTGAACCCACCTCCCCCCCACATGGAGCCCCCTCAAGCCACCCAGTCTTCCGAGGTGTTGGACGACCCTGCACCCACTCAGGAGTCCTCTTTGTCCTCTCCATACGAAGCCCTGGCAGACCTCGCACCATCAATGCCATCGATGGATGCGCGGGCACGCCAGGAATTGCTCCATAGGTTGGCTGCAAATTTGGGGGTACAAGTGGAGCCAGTGACAGAGGATACTGACCCCATGGAGGACAACCTCAATGCGGATGCCCCAGCTAAGCTGGCTCTACCTTTGAACAAAACAGTGGCTAAGATCACAAATACCTTGTGGCAGACCCCGGCCTCTATTACATCCACTCAGAAAGGGGTCGAAAAGAGGTATTTTTTTCCCCAGTCAGGGCATGAGCACCTGTATTCCCACCCGGTCCCGGGTTCCCTGGTGGTGCAGGCGGCCACTTAAAAGGAGAGACGGGGCGGCCAGGGCCTACGCTGAAATCCAGGGAGCCCAATCACCTTGACCTTATGGGGCGTAAGGTCTATGCCACAGGTGGTGTCCAGTTGCACATCGCTAATCAGCAAGCGATGTTGAACCATAGAATCATAGAATCATAGAGCTGGAAGAGACCTCAGAAGGTCATCAAGTCCAACCCCCTGCTCTAGGCAGGACCAATCCCAACTAAATCAACCCAGCCAGGGCTTGGTCAAGCCGAGACTTAAACACCTCCAGGGATGGAGATTCCACTATTTCCCTAGGTAACCCATTCCAGTGCTTCACTACCCTCCTAGTGAAATAGTTTTTCCTAATATCCAACCTGGACCTCTCCCACCACAACTTGAGACCATTGCTCCTTGTTCTGCCATCTGTCACTACTGAGAACAGCTCTCCATCCTCTTTGGAACCTCCTTCAGGAAGTTGAAGGCTGCTATCAAATCCCCCTCACTCTTCTTCTGCAGACTAAACAGACCCAACTCCTCAGCCTCTCCTCATAAGTCATATGCTCCAGCCCCTAATCATTTTGGTTGCCCTCCGCTGGACCCTCTCCAATGCATCCACATCCTTTTTGTAGTGGGGGCCCAGAACTGGACACAATACTCCAGATGTGGCCTCACCAGAGCCGAATAAAGGGGAATAATGACATCTCTGGATCTGCTGGCAACGCTCCTCTTAATGCAACCTAATATGCCATTAGCCTTCTTGGCTACAAGGGCAGACTGTTGACTCATATCCAGCTTCTCATCCACTGTAACCCCCAGGTCCTTTTCTGCAGAACTACTACTTAACTGGTTGGTCCCCAGCTTGTAACTGTGCTTGGGATTCTTCCGTCCCAAGTGCAGGACTCTGCACTTGTCCTTTTGAACATCATCAGATTTCTTTTGGCCCAATCCTCCAATTTGTCTAAGTCACTCTGGACCCTATCTCTGCCCTCAAGCGTATCTACCTCTCCCCCTAGCTTAGTGTCATCCGCAAACTTGCTGAGGGTGCAATCCATCCCCTCATCCGGGTCATTAATAAAGATATTGAACAAAACCGGTCCTAGAACCGAACCTTGGGGCACTCCGCTAGAAACCGACCGCCAACCTGAAATCGAGCTGTTGATCACTACCCGCTGGGCCCAGCCTTCTAGCCATTTTTCTATCCATCTTACTGTCCATTTATCCAATCCACATTCCCTTAACTTGCTGGCAAGAATATTGTGGGAGACCGTATCAAAAGCCTTGCTAAAGTCAAGGTATATCACATCCACTGACTTTCCCATGTCCACAGAGCCAGTTACCTCATCATAGAAGCTAATCAGATTGGTCAGGCACGACTTGCCCTTTGTGAATCCATGCTGACTATTCCTAATCACTTTCCTCTCTTCCAAGTGCCTCAAAATGGATTCCTTAAGGATCCCTTCCATGATTTTTCCAGGAACCGAGGTAAGACTGACCGGCCTATAGTTCCCTGGATCGTCCTTCTTCCCTTTTTGAAGATGGGCACTACATTTGCCTTTTTCCAATCATCCGGGATTTCTCCCGATCTCCACGACTTTTCAAAGATAATGGCCAAAGGCTCCTCAATGACATTTGCCAACTCCTCAGTACCCTCGGATGCATTAAGTCCGGACCCATGGATTTGTGTCGTTTAGCTTTTCTAAATAGTTCCTAACCTGTTCTTTACCCACCACGGGCTGTCCATCTTCATCCCATCTTGAGTCACTTAGCGCAGAAGTCCAGGAGCCGACCTTGTCCGTGAATACAGAGGCAAAGAAAGCATTGAGTACTTCAGCTTTCCCCACATCTGTCACTAGGTTACCTCCTTCATCCAGTAGGGGCCGCACACCCTCTCTGATCACCTTCTTCTTGTTAACATGCCTGTAGAAACCTTTCTTGTTATCCTTCACATCCTTAGCCAGTCGCAATTCCATTTTGCGCTTTCGCCTTCCTGATAACCCCGGCATTCTCGAGCTATACATTTAAACCCCTCCTGGTCATTTGTCCAAGTTTCCACTTTTTGTAAGCTTCCTTTTTGTGCTTAAGTTCAGCAAGGATTTCCCCGTAAGCCAATCCGGTCTCCTACCATGTTTGCCTCCCTTGCTTGCGTCGGGATGGTTTCTTTCTGTGCCTTCAATAAGGCTTCTTTAAAATACTGCCAGCTGTCCTGGACTCCTTTCCCCTTCATGTTAGCATCCCAGGATTCTGCCCATCAGATCTCTGAGGAGTCAAAATCTGCTTTTGAAGTCCAAGGTGTGTATTTTACTACTCTCTTTTCTTCCTTTGGTCAGGATCCTGAAATCTACCATCTCATGATCACTGCTTCCCAGGTTGTCACCTACCTCCACTTCCCTATTAGTTCCTCCTGTTTGTGAGCAGAAGGTCAAGCTGCGACGGCCCTGGTCGGATCCTTCAGCACTTGCGTCAAGAAGTTATCCCCAACATTCTCCAAAAACTTCCTGGATTGCCTGTGTACTGCCGTATTGGTTTCCCAACAGATGTCAGGGTGATTAAAGTCCCCCACGAGAACCAGGGCCTGCGATCCGGAAGCTTCTCTCAGTTGTCGAAGAAAGCCTCATCTACCTCATCCACCTGATTCGGTGGCCTGTAGCAGACACCAACCACAACATCACTGCTGTTGTTTGCTCCTTTAAACTTAACCCATAGACTCTCAACAGGTTTTCTCCTCTTTATACTGGAGTTCAGAGCAATCATAGTGCTCTCTTACATATAGTGCAACTCCTCCTCCTTTTCTCCCCTGCCTGTTCTTCCTGAACAGTCTATACCCTTCCATGACAGCGCTCCAGTCATGCGAGTCATCCCACCAAGTCTCTGTTATCCCAATTAAATCATATTTCTCGGACTGGGCCAGGGCCTCCAGTTCTTCCTGTTTGTTGCCCAGGCTTCGCATTAGTGTACAAACACCTCAGGTAACCAGTTGATCGCCCTATCTTCTCCATTCCAAACAGGGTCCTCCTTTCTTGCTCGTTCCTCTCTGCATTTCTTCCCGGTATCCGACTTTCCCACTCCCCTCAGGGTTTTGGTCACCGTCCCAGCGAACCTAGTTTAAAGCCCTCCTCACTAGGTTTGCAAGCCTGCCCGCAAAGATGCTCCTTCCTCTCTTGGTTAGGTGGATCCCATCTCTTCCTAACAATCCTCGTGTCTGGAACAGAGTCCATGGTCGAAGAAACCAAAGCCTCTCTCGACACCACCTGCGCAACCACGCATTTCGTCCTCAATTTGTCGATCCCTGCCCAGTCCTTTCCCTTCAACAGGGAGGATGGACGAGAACACCACTTGTGCTCCGAGTTCTTGGATCCTTCTTCACATGGCAAGCAATGGACAAGGTCCGGGACAGGTTGCCCCTGGACTCCAGACAGGAGTTTTCGGCTATGGCCATGGAAGGGAGAACCATAGCTCGAACAGCCCTACAGGCAGCACTGGATGCTGTGGACTCTGCTGCCCATACCATGGCCTCTGGTGTGGTCATGCACAGGAGCTCGTAGCTACAGGTTTCGGGGATTCCTCCGGATGTGCAGAATACCATCCTAGATCTGCCATTCAACATCAAATCCCTGTTCTCTGAGCATACTGACTCGAGGCTTCATAGCCTTAAGGACACTAGGGCCACGCTCCGATCACTGAGCATTCATACACCACTCTCCTTTGGGAGTTCTGTACAGTCCACAACATTCACCTCTAGGCAGCATATCTGCCAGGTTGCAAGAATACGTTGGCGGATGCATTACGTCGATCATTCAGGGCACATGAATGGTGCTTAAAGGGCGATCTCCTACTCCCTGTATACTCACCTGTATTCTTTCCGAAACCTCATCGGTCCCCCAAGAAGCAGGCCTTACATTCACTTGACGCAAAGAGGGCGTTAGCCTTCTACATAGATAGAATGAGCCACTTTTGTAAATCATCTCAGTTATTTATTTCTTTTGTGGAAAGGATGAAGGGGTTGCCGATATCGGCCCAAAGGCTGTCATTTTGGATCTCCTCATGTATTAGGGAGTGTTATGTTCTAGCACATAAGGAGCCGCCCCATATTAAGGCCCACTCTACTAGAGCTCAGATGTCCTCGGCGGCTTTTGTGGCACAGGTTCCAATAGTTGACATTTGTAGAATGGCCACATGGTCCTCTGTACACATGTTTACGGCGCACTATGCTATTACCCAGCAGGCCAGGAACAATGTTGCCCTTCTGCGGTTCTCACTTCGGTCCTGTAAACCAAAAAAAAAAAAACCCAACAACTGTTGAGATGTTTTAATATGTTGAATACATTTACATATATTTGATTATGGCAAGTAGAGTTGTGTTTTCGCTAAGGGTGTATCTCCGACCCCACCTCCGTATGTTTCAGCTCGGGAGTCACCTTATTTGAATGCACATGAGCAATCACTCAAAGAAGAAAAGACGGTTACTTACCTGTAACTGTTGTTCTTCGAGATGTGTTGCTCATGTCCATTTGATTCCCCCCCTACCTCCCGTTCGTCGGAGTCTCAGGCAAGAAGGAACTGAGGATGGGGAGGGCCGGCAGGGGTACTTATGCTCCTTTATTGCGGTGCCACTCCAGGGGGCGACCTGTCGGCCCGGCGGGTACCTCTGGGGAAAAAATGCCCTGGAAACCGTGCACGCAGCGTGCGCACACCTTATTCAAATGGACATGAGCAACACATCTCGAAGAACAACAGTTACAAGTAAGTAACCGTCTTTTTTTCGTTCTCACCCCTTTCCAGGCTTGGGGGGGATCTTGTAGCAAATACCCATGCTGATTCTTCTTGGTTTTTCATTATTTGTGTTCTTAGCTGAAGTATTAATCTCTGGCCAGAAATATGTGCTTGGGCTATCGATATATCCTAGTGATTAGAGATTTTTACCGCCAATGAATCCTGACTCCTACTGTCTGAGGGTATGTCTACACTTGCCCCCTAGTTCGAACTAGGGAGGCAAATGAAGCATACTGAAGTTGCTAATGAAGCGTGGGATTTAAATATCCCGCGCTTGATTAGCCTATTTGCGGCTGGTCGCCATTTTAAAATGCCGGTAGCCCAGATTAACTCACCGTGTGTAGACACGGTAGTCCGATCCAAAACCCTTCCCTCGAATTAACTGTTACGGAGTTAACAGACCAGCCGCGAATATGCTAATCAAGCGCGGGATATTTAAATCCCGTGCTTCATTAGCAGCTTCGGTATGCTTAATTTGCCTCCCTAGTTCGAACTAGGGGCAAGTGTAGACATACACTGAGGGACATGACTAACCACAACTTGCAAGCAAACCTTGTAAGCCTAGAATTCAGTTATATAAAGGCATCATTGACAGTGCAACGGACCAACTCATGCGCTGGACAATGTACGTCCTACACAGGCAGCTGGAAGTGAAGGGGATGTGGATTGCTCCTTTACCTTTCCCAAATGGTCTAGTAAAAGTCTTTAATCAGACTCTTATGCAAGGGGTTGGACAGTGTGTGAATTTCACTGGGCCTGTGTGGGAGAGACAAGTCATTCTGATTTCTCAGGGACGTGTCACAGAGAAGGGAACTCGGCCTGGGGAAGTACAGCAAGGAGAGGTCTGAAGAGGGGAAACCCAGGCCAAATAGTGTCTGAGCTGTAATTGTTGTAGATCTGGGAGACAAACCAGATTAAACATGGGAAAGCTGTCAAGAGATCAGCCATGGAGATCAACTTCCACTCCCTAAGTAGTTACGGCTGTGCCCAAGTGTAGCTTAGTTAACTTTTCAAGCTCACTGATTTTAACAGAGTCCTTTCTATTTGTGTTGCCCTGGGGTGTTAGAGGAAGCAGCATATATATTGATTTTGTTTTGCCACCTTCTCTATCAGTCTGGGTTCCTGTGTCCTCACAGCCTGTGTGTGCTGCTTTGAGCTGATCTGGGGGCTTAGTTCTTTGAACTTTTAATAACCTTGCTTATCTGGCTATGTCCAGTCTCCCCCATCATCTCACACCTCCAGAGCTGTTGTCCATCCAGCTAGCTTCTTACAGTGGTACCCAGCAACATGGGGTGTTTGAGTGTGTCTGATTTGCCCAGTCCCCTTAACTTCTACAAATTCATTGAATCATCCCCTTGTTCCTCTCTCTGGTTTACGTTCTCCTTTCAAAATATCTCCCTTGTCATTACACCATCTCTTATTCACTCCTGGGTTCCTGATTGCTCCACTCCTTCATCCTGCTTACTCCTGCACATCTCCTGGCCTCCCCAGCCTGCTGAAAACCCCCCCAGAGCCACGATACCAGGAAACTGCCCTTCTCACAGTTACAGCGGGAGGACCGACAGGCTACGTCTATACTTCAGCCTTCTTCCGCAAAAGCTTATGCAAATGAAGCATAGAGTAGAATATCGCTGTGCTTCATTTGTATAATTAATTAGCAGCTGTTTTTGCGCAAGAGGCTTTTGCGCAAAAAGGAGCTGTGTAGATGGATCATTTTTGCGCAAAACCCCCTCTTGCGCAGTATAGACATAGCCCAGGAGAGTAGAACAACTGTGGAGCTTTACTTGGAGTCAGGCGGTCACTGGATCCGGGACTCCCATGATGTACTCGATGAATGAGGCTGTTCCGGGATCAAAAGGCCAAACTGTGTTTTTTAAATTGTTTGTATTTATTTTTTCATTACTCACAAGATTCACTTTTTTTAATTCGAGTGTCTTTGTGGCTGTGAGCCAAGTTATTACTTAAGCCTATGCTTAACTTTAAGCAGAAGAACTTCCAAAATATCAACTGACTACACAGCGCCTTAAAACTAGGCACACGCTTGAGTGTTCCATTGGAACGGAGCCTTTAGTGTTTCCTAAAATAGTTTTTCTAAAAGTTTTACATAATATAGCATCACAGAATATTTTGCTATAGATGCATGAAAAGCTATATTGTTTGAACCGAAACTTTCACAAAACTTGACGCCCAAAAGGTATGCCAGTTTTAGCTAGAAGAGTGCCCAGTACTTGAATGTCTAGTAGATGAATGTATGCTTGTACCCTCCTTAAAGCTGTTGATTAGTCATATTCTCTGTCGTAGTTCAGTGTTTGAATAACATACATTGACCTTTTCAAGGCACAAGTTTCTTATTTTCCTTACCTAGCGGGAAGGTATGATATTCTAATTTTAAAACCCCTGTGCTGTGAGGTGCAGCTGGGTGTGTCCTGTCACCAAACCCAAAGTGCTTGAATTATGCAAGATACTGTAGGTTAACAACACTATATCTTGGGTGCTGGAGTCCTCTCCTCTTCCCCTGGTAGTCAGAGTTATTATCACAAAGACTGCAGATAGAGAAAGTGAATTTTGGACTAAATTAGTTAAAACTATAATTCCATGAAAACCAAGATGGACTGGACAATACATTTACCTCGGTGTAAACTGCAGAATATATGTATAATTCTGATACTAAGCTGTGTTTCAGGTAAGTTTTATTTATTTACTATTTTGACTGAAGAGAAAATGTGTGGATATATATTTTAAAAGCTTAGATTTTTTGGAAAAAAAGAAGAAATTCTAGTTTTTACCAAAAACTACAAGCCAGGGACCAAGTTTTCCCCTCATATCAAGTATAAATACAAAGGTAATTCCACTCACTTCCATGAAGTTACTCAGAATTTACCTCAGACTAAAAGTGGGAAAAGAATTAATCCTAGGTTTTTCCTAATTTTGATTTATCACAATGGCACTTGAGAGCACACAAATCAAATTAAGCTTTCATCAGCTACTTTGATAGGATAATAGAGAGGAATTTCTTCTCTAAACTTTTGTAAGGAAATTATTTTTAAAAAACCCCAAATTTTATAACAGGTTGAACTCAATTAATTGCATTTTATACAGCAAATCCCATGAAATACCTGTTTATTGAACTGCTTATAAACTAATCACTAATAACATCTTTTGATATCTTTATAATGATGAAAGTTTTTTTTCGAATGGCAAAGAGGAAAAATCAAGTTGGTGAGAAATAGTCTATTTGAACATTTAATGGAAGTTATCTTAAATTACAAACTGGATAAACTGTTTAAAAGTATCTTAGGAGCCTGAAGGTACAATTATCAAAGGCAGCTAAGTGACTCAGGAGTCTAAATCACTTAAGTGCCCAAGTCATTTATAAAATGGGATATCAATGGGATTTAGGCAAATAAGGACCTGATTTGTAAAGGTATTTAGGCACCAAAATGAAAATAGGTGCCAGCTGCTTTTGAAAATCCCTCTATGTGCATAAAAATATCTTCAAAAATCTGGCCATGGGTTGCCTTTGAAAATAAGACTTAGCCTCCTAAATCACATAAATGATGCTGAAAATGTTGCCCTAAGTCCCATTTTCAGAAGTGACTAAAGCGCTAAATTCTGAGTCATTGAGGCACTTTTGAAAATTACATCCCTTATCCTTCACACTTACATGCCCTTATTGCAATTCCCTGTCCTTATCTCTTTATGCTTAGCCATTTCTGGAGATTGTACGATATTAAGATCATTAAAGATTGTACGATATCATTAAGATTATTAAGATCAGTTAAAAGACACAGCTCCTCATAAGAAAAAGGTATTACACTGCGGTATTGTACTACCATTACACTGCAGTCATGCTGATAATGCAGTCGGAGTGTCTATAGTGAGAATGTGATTTTATCAGAGGGCAACACCCAGGACATTTGTGACAGCCTTTTCAGTAGAAATCGAAGTATGCCTTTAAGTTTGGTCTTTGGCTATATTTTAAAAAGTCTGTTTCTAGGCATACTGTTAGGATTTTTAAAGGAGTTAGATGCCCCCATCCCATGGGAGTTGAGGATGTAACTTATCTGCACTCCTTTGTAAAGCCAGTATCTTCTGTTAGGTGTGCACTCAATACTCCGGGAGCAATACAAAGTAATATCACTCATCAGTGTATTAATAGGAGTGTTCTATGGAGTACAGCTGGCATACTGCGTCCGGTTCTGGGTGCCACTTAAGAACCATCTGGATAAATTGGAGAGAGTCCAGAGGAGAGTAACAAAAATGATAAAAGGTTTAGAAACCCTGACTTCTGAGAGAGGTTAAAAAACCTGGGCATATTTCGTCTTGAGAAAAGAAGACAGAACTTGGTAGCAGTCTTCAAACATGCTAAGGGTTGTTATAAAGAGGGTGGTGATCGATTGTTCTCCATTGAAGGTCAGATAGGAAGTAATGGATTTAATCTGCAGCAAAGAGATTTAGGTTAGATATTAGAAAAAAACTTTCTAACTAGAAGGGTATTTAAGCTCTGCAATAGGCTTCCCAGGGAGGTTGTGGAATCCCCCTTGTTGGAGGTTTTTAACACCAGGTTGAACAAACACCTGTCAGGGATACCATCAATTCTATGGTTCTACAAAACAGACTGAGGGCAATTTAGACCCAGCACAGTGGAGGTAATTATAAAAGTGTCTTGTCCTGGACAGAGTTTATTTGCAGGTATTAGACCCTACGGTTTTTTTGTGCTGTAGGAGATACTGTTCTCTGTTTTCTCGCTGGTGTAATGAAGGTCAGAATCTGGCCCAGGTCATTAGTACAGTATTCATGAAGGGTGTATGAAAGACAATATTTCCCGGGCATCAATCCAAGGTGCACTGCACTGGCATGTGTGTAGAATTGCATACTTCATTCACTGGGAGTGTTTGATGAGGCTGTACCAACAATAAGCTAGATCCCACCCATATTCTGTAAGGAAACCTGCGTAGGGCAGGGAAGTTGGTGAATTTTCCCTGCAGAATGTACTTTACATTCCGCTTGTCTCACCTGTCCACAGCCCCTGGAGGGAAGCAAAGGGCCGGTCCTTAAAGCCCACGGCCCACAGGGGGCAAAAGGCCACCCACCCGTTTATCTCTGAGCCAATGGCCACAATTGTCCCCGTCTTAAATAAGTGTGATGGGGAAGCAGAAACGTAACACAGCTTCTCTCTGTACCACACTTCCAGAGGATTCTGCACAGTAAATACACATACCCATGCCCCACCCCTCATTTCGCTCACCTGCCTGGCCCCCATCTGCCTTGGTGTGGATCCTCAGATTGGTGGAGTTCCCTTTGCCGTGGGCTCAAAAGAGCATTGCACAGACCAATAATATGTCAATAAATGGCCAAAGGATTAACTGCGTTTGTGCCACACACTCAACAAGTGCAGCCAGGTAACGCCAGAGAAACGTCTGGCAAGTGCCCATGGAACCACACAGGTGCCTCTAATCTGGACATGTGCTGGCGGTCCCCTGGCTGGTGAAGTAGGCAGGATTTAGGTGGACAGTTAGGTTTTGTACGTTCTAACCAGCTCCCATGCTGTTCTGGGATGGTGTCTCTCTGTTCCTGGAAAGGTCTCTTGACAATTCGGCTGTGTCTACATTGGCACCCTTTTCCGGAAAAGGGATGCTAATGAGACAAGTCCAGATTACCGTCTGCGAGGAGCCAGCCGAGCGGATTTAATGCCCCAGAGCGAACATAACTGCCGCTTTTTTTTTCCTCGGCTCGGGGCTTTGTGAGCGAAGTCTAAACGCGACTCTTTACCCAGAAAATAAAGCCTTTTTCCGGAAGATCCCTTATTCCTCTTAAAATCAGGAATAGATCTTCCGAAAAGGCTTTATTTTCCGCAAGAGCCGCTGTTTAGACTGGCGCTTTTTCCGTCAAAGCCCCGAGCCGGAAAAAAGCGGCAGCCATGTTCATGCAAATGCCGCAGGGAAAATTTAAATCCCCGCTGCATTTGCAATTCCGACTTGTCTCATTAGCATCCCTTTTCCGGAAAAGGGTGCCAATGTAGACACAGCCTTCATGTTTTCAGCAGCTGCCTTTTATGACCCGTTTTGCAATCCACCCTGTGGTAAGATTTCAGATCACCGGCTATGTTTCCTAAAACGGCACAGAAAATCCTGGACAAGCAGCATTGGCTTAGATCGTTCCCGGTTGTTTTTTGTTTTCATCTCTTCGGAAGTTTCAGAGCTGGCCTATACAAATCTGCTCCAGCTTGAAACTTGTCAGAATGGAGCTCAGTCCATAGATTTGCCCATGAATAGAAGAAAGACAACTTTGATTTAGAGCATGAAAAATGGCATTACAATGTGGTAGGGTCACCCACTGCAAATTCCTCTCAGGATTTTGGAACAACAAAGGAAACGACTGACCCCCAAACCCATTGCAATGCATAGCCTAGGACAGAACTTGGAGAGTGTATTGAGTTCTGTGTGAACACTGCTCATAATTACATACCTCTCTATTGAATCATATTGACGTATGCCTAAATGAAAGCTGGTCCTTTCAGAAAGCCTGTTCCCCCTGATGGTTTGGAGCCTGTAACAAGCAAATCAGGTTAGTCCATGGTGTAAGAGGTGATTGAGACTCTTTGTTCTGCCACAGACTCCTTGTGTGACCTTGGGCAAGTCACTTAGACTACATTTACACAGCAAAGTTATTTCACGATACCAGAGGTATCCCAAAATAGCTACCCTGTGTCTTTTCAACGCGTCTGCTATTTCAAAACATAGCGGGTGTGCTATTTCGCCATCTCTGTAAACCTCATTCTACGAGGAGTAAGGGATGGCTCGAAATAGCTTTATTTTGAAATTTGGTACGGTGCAGACAGGGCCAAATGTTGAAATAAGCTATTTCGAAATAGACTTGAAATAAGCTACTCAATTTGCGTAGCGCAAATGGTGTATCTTATTTCAAGTTTCAGGTGCTGTGTAGACGCACCCTTAGTCTCCCTAAGTTTCCTATCTGTAAAATAGCACTGCCCTACTGCACAAGAGTTTTGTTAGGATAGATACATTAAAGATTGTGTGGTGCGTGGATGCTATGGAAGTCGGGGATTCTACAGGTAGGGAATCAAGATGTGAAATGAATGCATCATGTTTGGCCTATTCAGGACATATTTAGAAAAACAGGTAAGGGGTGGAAGAGGAGAGGGGAATCAGCCCTTTACCACAGGGCACATGGATCCAGCTGGGTCAGCACAGAAGGTTAACTTTGTTATGCAGGCTGCACAGGGTTTCTCCTCCGAAAGCAGAAGGGGCTATTGCTGCTCATATTGAAGCGATTTGCACCTGCTCTCCCAGTAACAGCCTGTACTTTTACCATATTTGTTATTTTTAGTGTCCCGGAGCACGCCACACCCTTGTTAAAAGCATACGTAAAGTGACAGAGCCCTGCCCTGGAGAAAGGATCATCTCAAAGGAGAAGGCGCAGACAAAAGGGCAGGAGAAAGGCTGGCACACCCGTCCGAGTCACAATGCAGAGAATCCGGGGGTGGCTGGTTAGGCAAGCATCAGAAAAGGAGGGTTTGGAGGAGGCTGAAAGGGCGGCTGCCTGGTTAGAAAAGGCAGCCCAGGCACGCTGGGAGGGCAGGTTAGAAGGCCGGGTGAACAGAGCTGCACGACAGCCAGGCATTCCAGCCTAGCCCTCCTTTCCAAAGAGCAGTTGCAATTTGATTGACAGCTGGATTCAAGGAAGCTGATGTTTAACCATGCAGGGCTAGGCCCTGTCCCAACTTGTGATGCCAGGAGAGGAGGAGATCAGCGGTCGGCTTAAATTCTTACATGCATCTCGTCACAAGCAGCAGGGCATAATCGCTGCACAGGGCTCAAGAAAATGCAGGAGATAACCAGAAAACAGGCTGGCTCGCACAGGAAGATGGGCATCTCCAGCTGTCTAACATGAAAACCACCCTCAGCAACAAGCACTAACTTCCCTACCCTGCTTCCCCAGCACAATTGTTTCGTGGAAGCACAGAATTTAGCCCACTGTGGTCTTCATTAGCCAAAATTTCCATGTATTCTTGAGCCACAGACATGCCAACTGTAAATCAGCCCTAAAATAGCCCCAAGCCAGGGAAGTCAAAATTAAGCCACAACTTCTCTGTGTCCCCTATGCAGTTACCAGCCACACAAAAGTCCAGGAACTCCTCCTCTGCAACCCAGACTACCGCAATGCCAAACAGACATAAAGACACTGAATTGACATCATTCCAGGTTTTAGCGGAAGGCCCCCATACATACATTCAACACTTTCCCCTCTTAAAATAGGACAAAGTGAAACTCTTGTGCATTCTTGTAAAAAGGTATCTGCAAAAAAAAAAAAAAAAAAAATCACATTCATAGAATCATAGAATACTAGGACCGGAAGAGACCTTGAGAGGTCATCGAGTCCAGTCCCCTGCCCTCATGGCAGGACGAAATACTGTCTAGACCATCTCTGATAGACATTTATCTAACCTACTCTTAAATATCTCCAGATATGGGGATTCCACAACCTCCCTGGGCAATTTATTCCAGTGTTTGACTAACCTGACAGTTAGGAACTTTTTCCTAATGTCCAACCTAAACCTCCCTTGCTGCAGTTTAAGCCCATTGCTTCTTGTTCTATCCTCAGAGGCCAATATGAACAAGTTTTCTTCCTCCTCCTTATGACACCCTTTTAGATACCTGAAAACGGCTATCATGTCCCCCCTCAGTCTTCTCTTTTCTAAACTAAACAAACCCAATTATTTCAGCCTTCCTTCATAGGTCACGTTCTCTAGACCTTTAATCATTCTTGTTGCTCTTCTCTGGACCCTCTCCAATTTCTCTACATCTTTCTTGAAATGCGGTGCCCAGAACTGGACACAATAGTCCAACTGAGGCCTAACCAGCGCAGAGTAGAACGGAAGAATGACTTCTCGTGTCTTGCTCACAACACACCTGTTAATGCATCCCAGAATCATGTTTGCTTTTTTTGCAACAGCATCACACTGCTGACTCATATTCAGCTTGTGGTCCACTATAGCCCCTAGATCCTTTTCTGCCGTACTCCTTCCTAGACAGTCGCTTCCCATTCTGTATGTGTGAAACTGATTGTTCCTTCCTAAGTGGAGCACTTTACATTTGTCTTTATTAAACTTCATCCTGTTTACCTCAGACCATTTCTCCAATTTGTCCAGATCATTTTGAATTATGACCCTATCCTCCAGAGCAGTCGCAACCCCTCCAATCTTGGTATCATCTGCAAACTTAATAAGCGTACTTTCTATGCCAATATCTAAATCGTTGATGAAGATATTGAACAGAGCCGGTCCCAAAACAGACCCCTGCGGAACCCCACTAGTTATACCTTTCCAGCAGGATTGTGAACCATTAATAACTACTCTCTGAGTACGATTATCCAGCCAGTTATGCACCCACCTTATAGTAGCCCCATCTAAGTTGTATTTGCCTAGTTTATTGATAAGAATATCATGCGAGACCGTATCAAATGCCTTACTAAAGTCTAGGTATACCATTGGTCAGACTGGTCAACACATATTGCTTTAATAATTTCAAAATGTTTCTTTTTGAATTTGATATTTCTATTTTCTAGGTTTTTAGTATAAATTAGCTAAAATTTCAAAATAAAAATTCATTTTGACTCAAAAAACTAAACTTTGGTTTTTGAAAATGAGATGGTCTGAACATCATATATATAGTAGCCCAGTGTCTGTGCATCTGTAATGCTGACGTACACGGCCACGCCCCCTGGCCGTGTACATCAGCGCCCGGCCCCCCTTCCCCTCCTTCCGTGGCGGTTCGGCTGAGCGCTGCGCTGCCCAGCTGGGCCCTGGCGGGGGAGCAAGCGGCGGCAAGCGGGCCAAAGTGCTCAGCTGGGCCCGGGGCGGCAAGTGGCCATTTGGGGTCCGCGCTCCCCACGCGTGGGGCGCGGACTCTGCCCACTTGCCGCCGCTTGCTCCCCAACCGGCGCCCGGCGGGAGCACCGCTCAGCTGAGCGGCACAGCGTGCCACGGAGGCAGGGGAAGGGGGGCGGGGCGCCATGCAGGGAGGGGAAGGGGGCGGGGCTGGCCGGAAGGGGGTTTAACAGGTAGTTCGAACTAGGGCTTTATTTGGAACGCCCGTTTCACTGCCGCGTGTAGACGCGGGCAGTTAGTCCGGACTTGTAAATTTCAAAAATGGCGACCGGTCGGGAAGATGCAAATCAAGCATGGGATATTTAAATCCTGGGCTTGATTTGCAATTCCGAATGCCTACATTTGCAGCCCTATTCCGAAATAGGCTGCAAGTGTAGACATACCCCCAGGTATGTGGTTGAATACCACTTTAACCTGCTTACATTTAAGCATATTCTTATGCGGAACTGGGATCAAAGTGCTTCAGGGAGGGGGTAAATTATCGTTTCTGTTTGAGAGACTGAAAAACAAAGCTGCAGGAAAATTAAAGCCTTGTGTCAGCCGACGGTCAGGGCAGTGTGTGTGTGTGTGTGTGTGTTTCTGAGAAAAGGTTTAACGTCCGTGTCTTTACTGCTAGGACCGGGGTCCCGTTGCAGAGGGTAGCCAGCAGGCCAACAGACGCCCCTGTTTATAGGAAGAGCTTATTACACCTCAGATTTTAGCTGCTAGGATGCAAAAATCCCTTCGCAGCGGGCAGCCTAGGACAGACTGAGAGGTGCCCCAACGGACCTGTCACCTGGGAGTGACACAGATCCAAACGCCCAAGCTCTTCCTATACCTGTCCCTTATGACCGGCTGAAGTTCTTTTAAATTGTGCTTGGTTCTGTTACAGCAACTGAAGGAGTCAGGTTAAAAACTTAAACAGTTACAGGTTTATTAAAAAGACTTATAAAAGCATATGGTTACAATGGCTATTGCTCTCTTTCTTAACTGTTAGCAAATACAGATCTTAAAAATGGTTACAAAGGAAATAAAGATAGAAAATAGAAATAATGGTACCAAGTGACAGCTTAATCTTTAAAGAGCTCTAAGTCTATGTGTACACTTAAGACAAAGGACCACATCCAGGTACAATTTTTACCCCTTTCTGTGCCTCTCGACTCCAGCGTGTCAGGCCAGGGCCGGTCCCTCAATTCCTAGGAAAGACAAATACGAGGTGGGCGTCCCCCGTTGAACCTCGGGAGGTCAAACACCTAACCCGACCAGCAGATAGATGGTAGATTGACGCTCAGAGTAAATGTGCTGCTGGACCCATCTTTATACCCCTGGGGGCCCGTATCTTCTTTCTTATCTAAGATGCCGAATTGTACTGGTCCGTTTTGTGGCGCCAGTTCTTACAAGCAAGTTTCAAGTTAATTTACACTTGCAAGAGAGATAACTAAATTGTGAGTACTAGACATTTTTTTTACTGGGCGAGAGATTCCTCCCCCCCCCCCGCGGACGGCTGTGTGTTCGTATCAATATGGGTTTCAGTCAAGGACACTCCTCTGCAGCCTCTTGGTCAGCAATTGGCGTATCTCTGTTTACAGCCATTCAGGGTTACAGCAGCCTGCCATATCCAGGCAAGCAAAGATGGATGTTACGGGGGGGTTCCTGTCTGGCTACACCTTGATAGGAAGGATGGTCTTGGGGTTTGGGTGGTAGCCTAGGGCCTGTGAAATCCATGACCAATTCCCTGTTCCACCATAGACTCGCTGGAGCACCAGGGCAGTTACGGTGTCGATATATCATGAGTAGAGAGCCTCTATCACTTTGCTTCCCCTCTTAATCCACAATAACACAAACGGAAATGAAAAATCACCCAACTTTGATTTTCCTGGCTAATGTCTCAAATCGTCTGTATGTTTGAAAGAGTTTGTGTCTGTCTGTGTATCCGTCCATTTGTCTGAGTCCATTAGTTTAAGAACCCCTAAATAGTAAGAGTGAGGACCACTAAATTCAGGATGCAGCTTCCTCTTGTCATAACTTACAACAAGGTCAGGGTTTGGTTGTGCCAGGATAATGGGATGTACCTGGAATGTAATTGCTTCTCATCAAATGGAAAGGGAAGGCTGTGATAGCAGGGACAGTTATACTTCCAAATTACCCGGGGGGGGAGGGGGGCAGCAAGCATTCCAGCTCCGGAGGGCAGTCGGCAGCCAACCCCACCCTCTGCCCTGAGCCCCTCCTTAATCCCAACCCTGACTCCTTTACCCTCCATGTCCCCAGGCCCCTGCCCTCACCTCCCCAAGCTCCTGCTCCTGCACACACACCCAACATTGCCAGCCCCCTCCTCTGAAGGACCTGAGCAAGCCTGGGTAAATCTTTGTGTTATATAAACTGGATGGTTTCTCGTCAGCAATAAATTACTCTGCTAAGTGACTCACATATCTGAAACATGAATGGATTGTGATGGCAGGGAGTGAGACGCCAAAAATGCGATTATTAATACAGTGAACCCTTCCTTAAGAGCCTTTGATGTAGATGACTTTGGACATATGGCTTTCTGACAAGGAGAGAGAATAATTCTTGTAGGATGACAAACCTGTATGAGTGTCATAGCTTAATAAGTCTTCAGAGTCCTAACTGTGTTAATCTGTATCTGCAGAAACAACAAGGAATCCTGTGGCACCTTAAAGCCTAACAGATTTATTAGATAAGATTTCATGAATAAAACCAATTCAGGCAGGGTGGCTGTGGCTCACTCCCAGCAGCTGATGGGGAGGTGTGAATACCAAGAGAGGAAAAATTACCTGTGTAGTGAGAGAACCAATCTAAATCCTTATTCAGCCCTAATTGGATTGTATTCAATTTGCAGCTCTGGTTTTGAAGATGTTTTGTAGAAGGATGGCCATCAACCAGCAACTCTGAATGAGCCACATCTTCCCTAACTGAATTAGTCTTTTTAACCCCGGTCCTACACCCCTCCTTCTGTAGAGAATAACACAACCAGGGTATGTCTACACTACAGTGTTATTTCAAAATATCTAATTTCGAAATAGTTAATTCGAAATAGCTTATTTTGAAATAACGCATCTACACACAAAATGCATTTTGAAATAGCGTTTTTCTAATTTGAAATAGCACATCCACACTGAGTGGACATTGAATCGAATTGAAGGCTGGTTGGTACGAGTTCTGGCAGGGCATCAGGTCAGAAGTTACCTTGTGGCCAGGGCGGCCAGCAGGGCACCCTGGGAAGGGCTGGAGGCCCCCTATTTCGAAATAAGTGTCTACACAGTGCTTATTTCAAAATAGCAATTTTGAAATTGGCACTATTCCTCGTGGAATGAGGTTTACCAATTTCAAAATGAGCCCTCCGCTATTTCGAATTAATTTCAAAATAACGGAATGGCTATGTAGACGCTAGGAAAGTTATTTTGAAATAACTGCTGTTATTTCGAAATAACTTTGCTGTGTAGACATACCCCCACTTAGCTGAGTACTTAGTGCAAAATAGTTAATGCCTATTAGATGCCCTTTATGACAAACACATTCCAGAGGGGACTCAGCCCTTGGATTAGAATAGCTGTGGGGCCCAGAAGATTCATGATGATGCCAGGCACAAATCTTTGAGGTGACACCTCTTTCTTTGCATTTTGAACTACTGTCTTAATGCAAACAATAAAGGGGGAGGGGAAGTGAAGCAGTCATGCAAGAGGGAGGAGTGAAACTCATGGTCACCCTTTGCAAATGTCACCTTTGTCATCTAGAGATGTGATTATAACACTTCTGAGACGGGAGGGGAACAGAACGGGGAATGGAGTGAACAGGTGTTGGGTGATTAGATAACTTCTCCATAAAACATAAACACAATTGCTAAACAGATCCTCATCCTAACTTAAAGTCTAGGTGTCACTATTTGCAGGACTCATGAGAGACTTAATGTGCCACTTAAGCAACGTGCCCTTTCCAATGAGAGTGTAGGGGTGAGCAATTTCTCCCAATAAGCTTAAACCTCAATTCATACTTATCTTTGTGAGTGTGATCTATACCAACGAAGCCATGATCTTGACTAGAAACAATATAATACAGACACATAATAAATAATGATAGTGGAATTAATCATAAATCATAATACCTAGCCTTTATTAACTGATGGAAATCACTGTCTCTTATTGTTGGAATCCCAGCCACCAATGAGCTACAAAACAACTTTGCATTAAATAACATATTTTTATTACAGGCACATCCTGGAAAACAGACAATTCTGATAAAAAGCACACATTTCATACAGTGTCCCACACCCTCAAAGTAGCCAATTTCCTTAACTAGCTTTTGTAGAAGTAAGATCCTCCACATTCCTACTTTCAATTCTCTCTACTACTGTTTGTTTTGCAGAAAATCCTATGGAACTAGAGAAAGAAGAAAAGTTTATTCATATTCTTACATTAAAAAATAAAAACTGTTTCCTAAACTAAAAATTTAAATAGAAATATTTTACTTTATTTTTGCCCAAAAAATGATTTAAAATCAAATTACAAGCATGTCTTTTCAATCATTGGAAAATCTTTCGCCACTGCATAAAAAGAATAATATATATTTAATGCATATTTAGTCCCCATATTTTGATATTCTTCTCCTTCTATTAGGGAGTACAGAAACATCTACAAGTGCTCCAGTGGAACTGACAACCACGGTTCCTCTGCCTAGCAGCACCATCAGTGGGAGCACAGCTGTAGAAACATCTCCTGTGTCAGAGACATCCACATCTCCTGTAGAGAGCACATCACCAAGAGAGAAGACGACAAGCGCGACTCTGACTACAGTGGCGGAGACCACCACAGTTTCCCTCCTCCAACCGCAGCCTGAAAGCACAGCTTTAGCCAGCTCTAGCACAGCAGAAACATCCGCTCTCGTCCAGAGACAACTACTGCAGCTGAAAGTTCAGCGATTACTAGTGCTGGTACAACAGAAGGGACAACGACAGCAGAATTCCCTAGCAGTACACTTCCTACAAGCACTGCTGAAGCAACCTCAAGTGGGCCACAGAGCTCCACAGCTCCGCTGGCGACCACTTCCTCCTGAGACTACACCGACTTTCAGTCCTTCTACTGCAGAGGAGACAACCATGGTTTCCCTCCTTAGTACGTCACAGCCTGAAAGCACAGCTGCAACCACCTCTACCACAGGTATACCATCAACCTCTCCCGGAGGGACCACTTCTGCAGCCGAAACTACAGCAATAACTAGTACTACTGCAACAGAAAGGACAACTACAATTCCTCTTCTGACGACTACCCTACCCGAGAGCACCACTACAGCCTCCACTTCCATTCCAGAGACCTCCACATCTCTTCCGGACACCACATCCCCAGTCGATACCACAGTAACATCTACGAGTGCTCCAGTGGAACTGACAACCACGGTTCCTCTGCCTAGCAGCACCATCAGTGGGAGCACAGCTGTAGAAACATCTCCTGTGTCAGAGACATCCACATCTCCTGTAGAGAGCACATCACCAAGAGAGAAGACGACAAGCGCGACTCTGACTACAGTGGCGGAGACCACCACAGTTTCCTCCCTCCAACTTCGCAGCCTGAAAGCACAGCTTTAGCCAGCTCTAGCACAGCAGAAACATCCGCCTCTCGTCCAGAGACAACTACTGCAGCTGAAAGTTCAGCAATTACTAGTGCTGGTACAACAGAAGGGACAACGACAGCAGAATTCCCTAGCAGTACACTTCCTACAAGCACTGCTGAAGCAACCTCAAGTGGGCCACAGAGCTCCACAGCTCCACTGGCGACCACTTCCTCCCTGAGACTACACCGACTTTCAGTCCTTCTACTGCAGAGGAGACAACCATGGTTTCCCTCCTTAGCACGTCACAGCCTGAAAGCGCAGCTGCAACCACCTCTACCACAGGTATACCATCAACCTCTCCCGGAGGGACCACTTCTGCAGCAAACTACAGCAATAACTAGTACTACTGCAACAGAAAGGACAACTACAATTCCTCTTCTGACGACTACCCTACCCGAGAGCACCACTACAGCCTCCACTTCCATTCCAGAGACCTCCACATCTCTTCCGGACACCACATCCCCAGTCGATACCACAGTAACATCTACGAGTGCTCCAGTGGAACTGACAACCACGGTTCCTCTGCCTAGCAGCACCATCAGTGGGAGCACAGCTGTAGAAACATCTCCTGTGTCAGAGACATCCACATCTCCTGTAGAGAGCACATCACCAAGAGAGAAGACAAGCGCGACTCTGACTACAGTGGCGGAGACCACCACAGTTTCCTCCCTCCAACTTCGCAGCCTGAAAGCACAGCTTTAGCCAGCTCTAGCACAGCAGAAACATCCGCCTCTCGTCCAGAGACAACTACTGCAGCTGAAAGTTCAGCAATTACTAGTGCTGGTACAACAGAAGGGACAACGACAGCAGAATTCCCTAGCAGTACACTTCCTACAAGCACTGCTGAAGCAACCTCAAGTGGGCCACAGAGCTCCACAGCTCCACTGGCGACCACTTCCTCCTGAGACTACACCGACTTTCAGTCCTTCTACTGCAGAGGAGACAACCATGGTTTCTCCTCCTTAGTACGTCACAGCCTGAAAGCACAGCTGCAACCACCTCTACCACAGGTATACCATCAACCTCTCCCGGAGGGACCACTTCTGCAGCCGAAACTACAGCAATAACTAGTACTACTGCAACAGAAAGGACAACTACAATTCCTCTTCTGACGACTACCCTACCCGAGAGCACCACTACAGCCTCCACTTCCATTCCAGAGACCTCCACATCTCTTCCGGACACCACATCCCCAGTCGATACCACAGTAACATCTACGAGTGCTCCAGTGGAACTGACAACCACGGTTCCTCTGCCTAGCAGCACCATCAGTGGGAGCACAGCTGTAGAAACATCTCCTGTGTCAGAGACATCCACATCTCCTGTAGAGAGCACATCACCAAGAGAGAAGACGACAAGCGACTCTGACTACAGTGGCGGAGACCACCACAGTTTCTCCTCCAACTTCGCAGCCTGAAAGCACAGCTTTAGCCAGCTCTAGCACAGCAGAAACATCCGCCTCTCGTCCAGAGACAACTACTGCAGCTGAAAGTTCAGCAATTACTAGTGCTGGTACAACAGAAGGGACAACGACAGCAGAATTCCCTAGCAGTACACTTCCTACAAGCACTGCTGAAGCAACCTCAAGTGGGCCACAGAGCTCCACAGCTCCACTGGCGACCACTTCCTCCTGAGACTACACCGACTTTCAGTCCTTCTACTGCAGAGGAGACAACCATGGTTTCCCTCCTTAGTACGTCACAGCCTGAAAGCACAGCTGCAACCACCTCTACCACAGGTATACCATCAACCTCTCCCGGAGGGACCACTTCTGCAGCCGAAACTACAGCAATAACTAGTACTACTGCAACAGAAAGGACAACTACAATTCCTCTTCTGACGACTACCCTACCCGAGAGCACCACTACAGCCTCCACTTCCATTCCAGAGACCTCCACATCTCTTCCGGACACCACATCCCCAGTCGATACCACAGTAACATCTACGAGTGCTCCAGTGGAACTGACAACCACGGTTCCTCTGCCTAGCAGCACCATCAGTGGGAGCACAGCTGTAGAAACATCTCCTGTGTCAGAGACATCCACATCTCCTGTAGAGAGCACATCACCAAGAGAGAAGACGACAAGCGACTCTGACTACAGTGGCGGAGACCACCACAGTTTCTCCCTCCAACTCGCAGCCTGAAAGCACAGCTTTAGCCAGCTCTAGCACAGCAGAAACATCCGCCTCTCGTCCAGAGACAACTACTGCAGCTGAAAGTTCAGCAATTACTAGTGCTGGTACAACAGAAGGGACAACGACAGCAGAATTCCTAGCAGTACACTTCCTACAAGCACTGCTGAAGCAACCTCAAGTGGGCCACAGAGCTCCACAGCTCCACTGGCGACCACTTCCTCCTGAGACTACACCGACTTTCAGTCCTTCTACTGCAGAGGAGACAACCATGGTTTCCTCCTTAGTACGTCACAGCCTGAAAGCACAGCTGCAACCACCTCTACCACAGGTATACCATCAACCTCTCCCGGAGGGACCACTTCTGCAGCCGAAACTACAGCAATAACTAGTACTACTGCAACAGAAAGGACAACTACAATTCCTCTTCTGACGACTACCCTACCCGAGAGCACCACTACAGCCTCCACTTCCATTCCAGAGACCTCCACATCTCTTCCGACACCACATCCCCAGTCGATACCACAGTAACATCTACGAGTGCTCCAGTGGAACTGACAACCACGGTTCCTCTGCCTAGCAGCACCATCAGTGGGAGCACAGCTGTAGAAACATCTCCTGTGTCAGAGACATCCACATCTCCTGTAGAGAGCACATCACCAAGAGAGAAGACGACAAGCGCGACTCTGACTACAGTGGCGGAGACCACCACAGTTTCCTCCTCCAACTTCGCAGCCTGAAAGCACAGCTTTAGCCAGCTCTAGCACAGCAGAAACATCCGCCTCTCGTCCAGAGACAACTACTGCAGCTGAAAGTTCAGCAATTACTAGTGCTGGTACAACAGAAGGGACAACGACAGCAGAATTCCCTAGCAGTACACTTCCTACAAGCACTGCTGAAGCAACCTCAAGTGGGCCACAGAGCTCCACAGCTCCACTGGCGACCACTTCCTCCCCTGAGACTACACCGACTTTCAGTCCTTCTACTGCAGAGGAGACAACCATGGTTTCTCCTTAGTACGTCACAGCCTGAAAGCACAGCTGCAACCACCTCTACCACAGGTATACCATCAACCTCCCCGGAGGGACCACTTCTGCAGCCGAAACTACAGCAATAACTAGTACTACTGCAACAGAAAGGACAACTACAATTCCTCTTCTGACGACTACCCTACCCGAGAGCACCACTACAGCCTCCACTTCCATTCCAGAGACCTCCACATCTCTTCCGGACACCACATCCCCAGTCGATACCACAGTAACATCTACGAGTGCTCCAGTGGAACTGACAACCACGGTTCCTCTGCCTAGCAGCACCATCAGTGGGAGCACAGCTGTAGAAACATCTCCTGTGTCAGAGACATCCACATCTCCTGTAGAGAGCACATCACCAAGAGAGAAGACGACAAGCGCGACTCTGACTACAGTGGCGGAGACCACCACAGTTTCCTCCCTCCAACCGCAGCCTGAAAGCACAGCTTTAGCCAGCTCTAGCACAGCAGAAACATCCGCCTCTCGTCCAGAGACAACTACTGCAGCTGAAAGTTCAGCAATTACTAGTGCTGGTACAACAGAAGGGACAACGACAGCAGAATTCCCTAGCAGTACACTTCCTACAAGCACTGCTGAAGCAACCTCAAGTGGGCCACAGAGCTCCACAGCTCCACTGGCGACCACTTCCTCCTGAGACTACACCGACTTTCAGTCCTTCTACTGCAGAGGAGACAACCATGGTTTCTCCTTAGTACGTCACAGCCTGAAAGCACAGCTGCAACCACCTCTACCACAGGTATACCATCAACCTCTCCGGAGGGACCACTTCTGCAGCCGAAACTACAGCAATAACTAGTACTACTGCAACAGAAAGGACAACTACAATTCCTCTTCTGACGACTACCCTACCCGAGAGCACCACTACAGCCTCCACTTCCATTCCAGAGACCTCCACATCTCTTCCGACACCACATCCCCAGTCGATACCACAGTAACATCTACGAGTGCTCCAGTGGAACTGACAACCACGGTTCCTCTGCCTAGCAGCACCATCAGTGGGAGCACAGCTGTAGAAACATCTCCTGTGTCAGAGACATCCACATCTCCTGTAGAGAGCACATCACCAAGAGAGAAGACGACAAGCGCGACTCTGACTACAGTGGCGGAGACCACCACAGTTTCCTCCTCCTCCAACTTCGCAGCCTGAAAGCACAGCTTTAGCCAGCTCTAGCACAGCAGAAACATCCGCCTCTCCAGAGACAACTACTGCAGCTGAAAGTTCAGCAATTACTAGTGCTGGTACAACAGAAGGGACAACGACAGCAGAATTCCCTAGCAGTACACTTCCTACAAGCACTGCTGAAGCAACCTCAAGTGGGCCACAGAGCTCCACAGCTCCACTGGCGACCACTTCCTCCCCTGAGACTACACCGACTTTCAGTCCTTCTACTGCAGAGGAGACAACCATGGTTTCCCTCCTTAGTACGTCACAGCCTGAAAGCACAGCTGCAACCACCTCTACCACAGGTATACCATCAACCTCTCCCGGAGGGACCACTTCTGCAGCCGAAACTACAGCAATAACTAGTACTACTGCAACAGAAAGGACAACTACAATTCCTCTTCTGACGACTACCCTACCCGAGAGCACCACTACAGCCTCCACTTCCATTCCAGAGACCTCCACATCTCTTCCGGACACCACATCCCCAGTCGATACCACAGTAACATCTACGAGTGCTCCAGTGGAACTGACAACCACGGTTCCTCTGCCTAGCAGCACCATCAGTGGGAGCACAGCTGTAGAAACATCTCCTGTGTCAGAGACATCCACATCTCCTGTAGAGAGCACATCACCAAGAGAGAAGACGACAAGCGACTCTGACTACAGTGGCGGAGACCACCACAGTTTCTCCCTCCAACTTCGCAGCCTGAAAGCACAGCTTTAGCCAGCTCTAGCACAGCAGAAACATCCGCCTCGTCCAGAGACAACTACTGCAGCTGAAAGTTCAGCAATTACTAGTGCTGGTACAACAGAAGGGACAACGACAGCAGAATTCCTAGCAGTACACTTCCTACAAGCACTGCTGAAGCAACCTCAAGTGGGCCACAGAGCTCCACAGCTCCACTGGCGACCACTTCCTCCCCTGAGACTACACCGACTTTCAGTCCTTCTACTGCAGAGGAGACAACCATGGTTTCCTCCTTAGTACGTCACAGCCTGAAAGCACAGCTGCAACCACCTCTACCACAGGTATACCATCAACCTCTCCCGGAGGGACCACTTCTGCAGCCGAAACTACAGCAATAACTAGTACTACTGCAACAGAAAGGACAACTACAATTCCTCTTCTGACGACTACCCTACCCGAGAGCACCACTACAGCCTCCACTTCCATTCCAGAGACCTCCACATCTCTTCCGGACACCACATCCCCAGTCGATACCACAGTAACATCTACGAGTGCTCCAGTGGAACTGACAACCACGGTTCCTCTGCCTAGCAGCACCATCAGTGGGAGCACAGCTGTAGAAACATCTCCTGTGTCAGAGACATCCACATCTCCTGTAGAGAGCACATCACCAAGAGAGAAGACGACAAGCGCGACTCTGACTACAGTGGCGGAGACCACCACAGTTTCCCTCCTCCAACTTCGCAGCCTGAAAGCACAGCTTTAGCCAGCTCTAGCACAGCAGAAACATCCGCCTCTCGTCCAGAGACAACTACTGCAGCTGAAAGTTCAGCAATTACTAGTGCTGGTACAACAGAAGGGACAACGACAGCAGAATTCCCTAGCAGTACACTTCCTACAAGCACTGCTGAAGCAACCTCAAGTGGGCCACAGAGCTCCACAGCTCCACTGGCGACCACTTCCTCCCCTGAGACTACACCGACTTTCAGTCCTTCTACTGCAGAGGAGACAACCATGGTTTCCCTCCTTAGTACGTCACAGCCTGAAAGCACAGCTGCAACCACCTCTACCACAGGTATACCATCAACCTCTCCCGGAGGGACCACTTCTGCAGCCGAAACTACAGCAATAACTAGTACTACTGCAACAGAAAGGACAACTACAATTCCTCTTCTGACGACTACCCTACCCGAGAGCACCACTACAGCCTCCACTTCCATTCCAGAGACCTCCACATCTCTTCCGGACACCACATCCCCAGTCGATACCACAGTAACATCTACGAGTGCTCCAGTGGAACTGACAACCACGGTTCCTCTGCCTAGCAGCACCATCAGTGGGAGCACAGCTGTAGAAACATCTCCTGTGTCAGAGACATCCACATCTCCTGTAGAGAGCACATCACCAAGAGAGAAGACGACAAGCGCGACTCTGACTACAGTGGCGGAGACCACCACAGTTTCCTCCTCCAACTTCGCAGCCTGAAAGCACAGCTTTAGCCAGCTCTAGCACAGCAGAAACATCCGCCTCTCGTCCAGAGACAACTACTGCAGCTGAAAGTTCAGCAATTACTAGTGCTGGTACAACAGAAGGGACAACGACAGCAGAATTCCCTAGCAGTACACTTCCTACAAGCACTGCTGAAGCAACCTCAAGTGGGCCACAGAGCTCCACAGCTCCACTGGCGACCACTTCCTCCCCTGAGACTACACCGACTTTCAGTCCTTCTACTGCAGAGGAGACAACCATGGTTTCCCTCCTTAGTACGTCACAGCCTGAAAGCACAGCTGCAACCACCTCTACCACAGGTATACCATCAACCTCTCCCGGAGGGACCACTTCTGCAGCCGAAACTACAGCAATAACTAGTACTACTGCAACAGAAAGGACAACTACAATTCCTCTTCTGACGACTACCCTACCCGAGAGCACCACTACAGCCTCCACTTCCATTCCAGAGACCTCCACATCTCTTCCGGACACCACATCCCCAGTCGATACCACAGTAACATCTACGAGTGCTCCAGTGGAACTGACAACCACGGTTCCTCTGCCTAGCAGCACCATCAGTGGGAGCACAGCTGTAGAAACATCTCCTGTGTCAGAGACATCCACATCTCCTGTAGAGAGCACATCACCAAGAGAGAAGACGACAAGCGCGACTCTGACTACAGTGGCGGAGACCACCACAGTTTCCCTCCCTCCAACTTCGCAGCCTGAAAGCGCAGCTTTAGCCAGCTCTAGCACAGCAGAAACATCCGCCTCTCGTCCAGAGACAACTACTGCAGCTGAAAGTTCAGCAATTACTAGTGCTGGTACAACAGAAGGGACAACGACAGCAGAATTCCCTAGCAGTACACTTCCTACAAGCACTGCTGAAGCAACCTCAAGTGGGCCACAGAGCTCCACAGCTCCACTGGCGACCACTTCCTCCCCTGAGACTACACCGACTTTCAGTCCTTCTACTGCAGAGGAGACAACCATGGTTTCCCTCCTTAGTACGTCACAGCCTGAAAGCACAGCTGCAACCACCTCTACCACAGGTATACCATCAACCTCTCCCGGAGGGACCACTTCTGCAGCCGAAACTACAGCAATAACTAGTACTACTGCAACAGAAAGGACAACTACAATTCCTCTTCTGACGACTACCCTACCCGAGAGCACCACTACAGCCTCCACTTCCATTCCAGAGACCTCCACATCTCTTCCGGACACCACATCCCCAGTCGATACCACAGTAACATCTACGAGTGCTCCAGTGGAACTGACAACCACGGTTCCTCTGCCTAGCAGCACCATCAGTGGGAGCACAGCTGTAGAAACATCTCCTGTGTCAGAGACATCCACATCTCCTGTAGAGAGCACATCACCAAGAAGACGACAAAGCGCGACTCTGACTACAGTGGCGGAGACCACCACAGTTTCCCTCTCCTCCAACTTCGCAGCCTGAAAGCACAGCTTTAGCCAGCTCTAGCACAGCAGAAACATCCGCCTCTCGTCCAGAGACAACTACTGCAGCTGAAAGTTCAGCAATTACTAGTGCTGGTACAACAGAAGGGACAACGACAGCAGAATTCCCTAGCAGTACACTTCCTACAAGCACTGCTGAAGCAACCTCAAGTGGGCCACAGAGCTCCACAGCTCCACTGGCGACCACTTCCTCCCCTGAGACTACACCGACTTTCAGTCCTTCTACTGCAGAGGAGACAACCATGGTTTCCCTCCTTAGTACGTCACAGCCTGAAAGCACAGCTGCAACCACCTCTACCACAGGTATACCATCAACCTCTCCCGGAGGGACCACTTCTGCAGCCGAAACTACAGCAATAACTAGTACTACTGCAACAGAAAGGACAACTACAATTCCTCTTCTGACGACTACCCTACCCGAGAGCACCACTACAGCCTCCACTTCCATTCCAGAGACCTCCACATCTCTTCCGGACACCACATCCCCAGTCGATACCACAGTAACATCTACGAGTGCTCCAGTGGAACTGACAACCACGGTTCCTCTGCCTAGCAGCACCATCAGTGGGAGCACAGCTGTAGAAACATCTCCTGTGTCAGAGACATCCACATCTCCTGTAGAGAGCACATCACCAAGAGAGAAGACGCGCGACTCTGACTACAGTGGCGGAGACCACCACAGTTTCCTCCTCCAACCGCAGCCTGAAAGCGCAGCTTTAGCCAGCTCTAGCACAGCAGAAACATCCGCCTCTCGTCCAGAGACAACTACTGCAGCTGAAAGTTCAGCAATTACTAGTGCTGGTACAACAGAAGGGACAACGACAGCAGAATTCCCTAGCAGTACACTTCCTACAAGCACTGCTGAAGCAACCTCAAGTGGGCCACAGAGCTCCACAGCTCCACTGGCGACCACTTCCTCCCCTGAGACTACACCGACTTTCAGTCCTTCTACTGCAGAGGAGACAACCATGGTTTCCCTCCTTAGTACGTCACAGCCTGAAAGCACAGCTGCAACCACCTCTACCACAGGTATACCATCAACCTCTCCCGGAGGGACCACTTCTGCAGCCGAAACTACAGCAATAACTAGTACTACTGCAACAGAAAGGACAACTACAATTCCTCTTCTGACGACTACCCTACCCGAGAGCACCACTACAGCCTCCACTTCCATTCCAGAGACCTCCACATCTCTTCCGGACACCACATCCCCAGTCGATACCACAGTAACATCTACGAGTGCTCCAGTGGAACTGACAACCACGGTTCCTCTGCCTAGCAGCACCATCAGTGGGAGCACAGCTGTAGAAACATCTCCTGTGTCAGAGACATCCACATCTCCTGTAGAGAGCACATCACCAAGAGAGAAGACAAGCGCGACTCTGACTACAGTGGCGGAGACCACCACAGTTTCCCTCCCTCCAACTTCGCAGCCTGAAAGCGCAGCTTTAGCCAGCTCTAGCACAGCAGAAACATCCGCCTCGTCCAGAGACAACTACTGCAGCTGAAAGTTCAGCAATTACTAGTGCTGGTACAACAGAAGGGACAACGACAGCAGAATTCCCTAGCAGTACACTTCCTACAAGCACTGCTGAAGCAACCTCAAGTGGGCCACAGAGCTCCACAGCTCCACTGGCGACCACTTCCTCCTGAGACTACACCGACTTTCAGTCCTTCTACTGCAGAGGAGACAACCATGGTTTCCCTCCTTAGTACGTCACAGCCTGAAAGCACAGCTGCAACCACCTCTACCACAGGTATACCATCAACCTCTCCCAGAGGGACCACTTCTGCAGCCGAAACTACAGCAATAACTAGTACTACTGCAACAGAAAGGACAACTACAATTCCTCTTCTGACGACTACCCTACCCGAGAGCACCACTACAGCCTCCACTTCCATTCCAGAGACCTCCACATCTCTTCCGGACACCACATCCCCAGTCGATACCACAGTAACATCTACGAGTGCTCCAGTGGAACTGACAACCACGGTTCCTCTGCCTAGCAGCACCATCAGTGGGAGCACAGCTGTAGAAACATCTCCTGTGTCAGAGACATCCACATCTCCTGTAGAGAGCACATCACCAAGAGAGAAGACGACAAGCGCGACTCTGACTACAGTGGCGGAGACCACCACAGTTTCCTCCCTCCAACTTCGCAGGCCTGAAAGCTCAGCTTTAGCCAGCTCTAGCACAGCAGAAACATCCGCCTCTCGTCCAGAGACAACTACTGCAGCTGAAAGTTCAGCAATTACTAGTGCTGGTACAACAGAAGGGACAACGACAGCAGAATTCCCTAGCAGTACACTTCCTACAAGCACTGCTGAAGCAACCTCAAGTGGGCCACAGAGCTCCACAGCTCCACTGGCGACCACTTCCTCCCCTGAGACTACACCGACTTTCAGTCCTTCTACTGCAGAGGAGACAACCATGGTTTCCCTCCTTAGTACGTCACAGCCTGAAAGCACAGCTGCAACCACCTCTACCACAGGTATACCATCAACCTCTCCCGGAGGGACCACTTCTGCAGCCGAAACTACAGCAATAACTAGTACTACTGCAACAGAAAGGACAACTACAATTCCTCTTCTGACGACTACCCTACCCGAGAGCACCACTACAGCCTCCACTTCCATTCCAGAGACCTCCACATCTCTTCCGGACACCACATCCCCAGTCGATACCACAGTAACATCTACGAGTGCTCCAGTGGAACTGACAACCACGGTTCCTCTGCCTAGCAGCACCATCAGTGGGAGCACAGCTGTGAAACATCTCCTGTGTCAGAGACATCCACATCTCCTGTAGAGCACATCACCAAGAGAAGACGACAAGCGCGACTCTGACTACAGTGGCGGAGACCACCACAGTTTCCCTCCTCCAACCGCGCAGCCTGAAAGCTCAGCTTTAGCCAGCTCTAGCACAGCAGAAACATCCGCCTCTCGTCCAGAGACAACTACTGCAGCTGAAAGTTCAGCAATTACTAGTGCTGGTACAACAGAAGGGACAACGACAGCAGAATTCCCTAGCAGTACACTTCCTACAAGCACTGCTCAAGCAACCTCAAGTGGGCCACAGAACCTCCACAGCTCCACTGGTGACCACTTCCTCCCCTGAGAGTACACCGACTTTCAGTCCTTCTACTGCAGAGGAGACAACCATGGTTTCCCTCCTTAGTACGTCACAGCCTGAAAGCACAGCTGCAACCACCTCTACCACAGGTATACCATCAACCTCTCCCGGAGGGACCACTTCTGCCACCGAAACTACAGCAATAAGTAGTACTACTGCAAGAGAAAGGATATCTACAATTCCTCTTCTGACGACTACCCTACCCGAGAGCACCACTACAGCCTCCACTTCTATTCGAGAGACCTCCACATCTCCTCTACATAGAACCACAGCTACCCTGCTTGTCACTTACCCAGCTGTGACCACAAGTGCAGTCACCTCTCTAGGAGAAACATCCACAGCTGCTGTTATGGTGACTTTTTCACCTGAGAGTACAGTGATATGGAGTCCCTCTCGAGATGCCACCACTATGTCTACTCAAACATCAACTACTTATACCTCCACCACAATTGAGGGAAGAACCACAACTGGCTATTTACCTTCTTCTTTAGCTGAGACCACAACCTCTCTAGACTCTGCTATTGGAAGAAAGACAACATCAGCCTTCTCCTTGACAACCACAACATCACTTTCACCTCCCACAGCTGCACTGACAAGTAAGACCATTATTTTTGTGTTTTTTATCCTTTTATAGAGTTTTCGTCCATATAAGTCTGGACCCATTTCAATCAGGTTATCATTCTTTTGAAATCTCAGATTAAAAGAAAGAAATTGTCTGTGAGTGTTAGAATTTAGGTATTTTGGAAAAATCAAAAGTGTAGATTTCATGCTACTTATTGTAGCCAGATATTAGTTCGGATATACTTAGCAAAATTTAGAATTTCCTTAAATATAGGAAATGAGAGATTTGAACATAGAAGAAATTGAAGAGGTAGGAGCATCTTATTGAAGATTTTTTCTCTGCTCAACACTTTTTTCAGGTTGTTAGCTAACATACATAACTATGGGAGGGGAAGGGGATACAATCTGATATCAAAAAGGGATTGGCAGTAACTGCTTGGAAACTCCAAATGGAAATATTATGGACTAAATTGACGCCCTTTAGTATGTGCTTAATATTAAGCACAGGATTAAGTCCAACCATTTTCACTCAAGAAATGGTGTTAATGGGACTACTCATGTTCAAAAAAGAAGCTCTTCATGCACAAAAGGAGTTAGACATGGAGGCTACGTCTACACTGGCATGATTTTCCGGAAATGCTCAAAACGGAACAGTTTTCCATTATAAGTATTTCCGGAAAAAGAGCGTCTACATTGGCAGGATGCTTTTCGGAAAAGCCCTTTTTCGGAAAAGCGTCGTGGCCAATGTAGACGCGCTTTCGAGAAAAAGCCCGATCGCCATTTTTTGATCGGGCTTTTTTGGAAAAGACTACTGGGCTGTCTACACTGGCCCTTTTCCGAACAGTTTTCGGAAAAAGGGCTTTTGCCCGAGAGGAGCAGCATAGTTTTTCCCGAAAAGCAGCTGATTTCTTACTGTAGATCGTCAGTGCTTTTCCGGAAATTCAAGGGGCCAGTGTAGACAGCTCGCAGCTTATTCCGGAAAAGCGGCTGATTTTCCGGAATAAGTGGCCCAGTGTAGACACAGCCAGTTATTCTTATCATCATAGCACCCAGCTGGCTAAACTGTCACTCTGATTCACAAAGCCTGAGTTAGAGAGTCTGGGCTGCTATCTGCTGAATTAAGAGAGATAGGTTCCTTAGTATGGTATCCCCCAGGCTATGTTTATTATCATGTGCTTTCTGTGTGGTTGAAATAACTCACAGAGAGAGAAAGAGCAAGTGCACACATGGGAGTGATTCATTAGGATGGGAAAGACCCAGGATGCAACCTGGTTATTTATCTGGAGCACAATGGTATGTCTCCCACATGCCAGGTGAGTATCCTAATCGCAGAGCTATGAAGGTATGAGGGAGGGCCTCCTGCATTATGTGAATGCCCCGAAAGGGCCTAGCCTGGACGACATGCTCAGTTTCTTTTACTTTTGTATTTAGCATTGGTGCTGCTGTTTCTAGAATATTGCATCCAGTTTGGGTGTCCACAATTCAGGAAGCATGTTGATTAATTCTAGGGGTTATAGAGTCCAAAGAATGATTAGAAGATAAGAAAACATATGTTAGTGTGATAGACTCACTGAGCAAAATCTATTGAGCTTAACAAAGAAAAGGTTGTGGTCAACCCCACCCTGCCAGTCTATTTCTGCTTTGGGAATAAATATTTGACAAGGGGCCCTTTAAGCAAAGTATCACAAGATCCAGTGGCTGGAAATTGAAGCTAGACAAATTCAGGCACATTTACAAAAAATGAGAATATTTAGCCTTTGGAAAAATGTCCCAAGAGTTGTGGTGGATTCTATATCATTGGCAATTTAAAAAGCTAGGTTAGATTTAAAAAAACACACCTATTCTCTGTTTCAAAGGAATATTTTGGGGAAGGTCTATAGCCTACATGAGGTCAGAATAGATTATCACAATGGCCCTTCTTTGGCCTGACTATCTTTGAAACTAGGAATCTAGGGACATTGAAGAGAGTGCAAATTACACGTTATAGATTCATTAGTGAAACAAAGAATGAGGCTTAGATAGTAAGAAATGGAAAAAGTATTCCAGAGCACATTATAGATTGAGTTTCTTATGACTGTTTCTTCTATAAGTTATGAAAATATAGATGGAAAAATTCAAAACTGGAGAAAAATGCTGCAATGTTCAAAGGTAAAAGAAATTCCATGTATGATGACACTGATGATTTTTTTTTAAGTTTATATATTCCTTGGAACAACACTCACTATGGTATGTAAGAACCTATATAAAATAGTATACTCGAGATGCATTTCTCTACACAGACCGTGAGATAACAGAAGTAATAAACCAGAAGACCGTTAACCCAATGGGACAAAATAAAGATGATAATGTCACAAAACCACAGACAACACCTCTGGTTCAAACAACCACTGCTACCACCACCAGAAATACAACATTAGAGAGTACCACCAAAGCAGCAGTTCCTGTGATCCCCAACATACCTGGGACCACAGCAACATATCTCACAACAGGAGCAGTATCCACCACTACAGCCCCAGTGACCACTTCTGCAGCTGAGACTAAACCTGCAGCTACCTCTGTGTTAGTAGAGACCTTCTCTTCTGCTCTTCCAACCTCCTCCCTAGCAGAGCCCACAGCAATGAGCACTTCTGCCCCGCAGCCAACTACAGTCGCTCTTCCTGCTAGTTCACCATCCGCTATGGCAATTACAGTCACCTCTACAGTAGCAGAGATGTCTACAGCTCCTCCAGAGCCTACTTCCCCAGGTGAGACTACAGCAATGGCTAGTACCACTAACATCAAGGAGAGTACCACTGTTGTCCTTCCAATCAGTTCACTCTACGAGAACACAACTGCAGCCACTTCTGCTACCCCAGTGACTTCTTCAGCTCCTCTAGCGACCACATCCACAGCTATGACTACAAAAATAACTAGCACAGTGACAGTACCAGAGAAACCAACAATTGCCTTTCCTACCACTTCACCATCTCAGAGCACAATTTCACAACCTAAAAGCACAGCTGCAGTTACATCTCCTATTCTTGAGACCTCCACAGCTACTCTGGAAACCACATCTCCAGCTGAGACAACAACAATAGCTAGTTCTACTACAGGAAAAGACACAAGCACATTTGCAGAGTTTACTTCTTCAGTGCCTGAGCGCATGACTGTGGCCAGCTCTACTATATCAAAGGCCTCCACCTCTCCTGTGGAGTCCACAACTGCAGCTGAGACTACAGAAATAACTAGTTCCACCTCAGTGGAGGGGACACCTACAGCTTCCCTTCGTAGCACTTCACTCCCTGGGAGCACGGCTGTAGCTACTTCCACTGTCCCAGAGACCTCCACCGCTCCTCAAGAGACCACATCTCCAGCTGAGACTACAAAAACTAGCACCACTACAGTGGAGGAGACAACCACAGTTGCCTATCCTACCACTTCACTCTCTCAGAGCACAACTGCAGCTACAACTGCTATTCCAGAGAGCTCCACATCTCCTCCAGAAACCAGTTTCACACCTGAGACTACAGTAACAATCAGTACCACTAAAGGAGAGGGGACAACTACCATTGCTCTTCCTCTCACTTTGCAAACACAAAGCACAGTTTCAGTTACACCAAGTATTCCAGAAACCACCACAGCCGTTCTGGACACCACTTCTCTAGCTGTGACTACAGCAGCAACTAGGATCACTGCACAGGAAGAGATGACCACCTTTGCCCCTTCTACACAGTTCTTAGCTGCAAGCACAATTCTTGCCACTTCTGCTATTCCAGAGATCTCTACAGCTGCTCTAGAGACCATGTCTGCAGTTGAGACTACAGGAATGTCTGGTACCACTACAAAGGAGACAACCTCAGTTGCCTTTCCTACAACTTCTCTGCCTGAAAGCACAATTCTGGCCATCTCCAGTACTCCAGAGACATCCTTAGCTTCTCTAGTGACTACAGCTGTAACTACTCTGACTGCAGCAGAGACAACAACAGTTGCTCTTCCTACCACTTCACCCTTTGAAAGCACAGTTATAGACACCTCAACTGTACCACAGACTTCCATCTCTTCTATGCAGACCCCTTCTGCAGCGGAAACTATAGCAATAACTAGTACCACTCCAGTAGAAGAGACAACCACAGTTACCTTTTCTTCCACTCCCCTACTTGAAACAATAACTCTAGCCACCTCTACTATTCCGGAGACATCCACATCTCCTCTAGAGACCACTTCCCCATCGGAGACTACAGCATTACCTGGTACCAGTGCAGCAGAGAGGAGAACAACAGTTGCCTTTCTAATCACATCCCTACCTGAAAGCACATCTCTAGACACTTCTGTTTTTCCAAGGACTTCCACAGCATCTCTGGAAACCACGTCCACAGTGGCGACTACAGCAAAACTTAGTACTGCTGCAGTAGAGGGGACAACTTCAGTTGCTCTGCTTACCACTTCATTACCTCAGAGCACAGCTGCAGTTGCAACTGCTATTCCAGAGACCTTCACTGCCCCAATAGAATCAACTTCCTTGGCAGAGACAACCACAATGGTGACTGCCTCAGCAGTTAAGGAGACGACCACAGTTCTTCCTACAATTTCACTATTTCAAAGCACAGTTGCAGTTTCATCTCCTATTCTTGAGACCACCACAGCTACTCTGGAAACCACATCTCCAGCTGAGACAACAACAATAGCTAGTTCTACTACAGGAAAAGACACAAGCACATTTGCAGAGTTTACTTCTTCAGTGCCTGAGCGCATGACTGTGGCCAGCTCTACTATATCAAAGGCCTCCACCTCTCCTGTGGTGTCCACAACTGCAGCTGAGACTACAGAAATAACTAGTTCCACCTCAGTGGAGGGACACCTACAGCTTCCCTTCGTAGCACTTCACTCCTGGGAGCACGGCTGTAGCTACTTCCACTGTCCCAGAGACCTCCACCGCTCCTCAAGAGACCACATCTCCAGCTGAGACTACAAAAACTAGCACCACTACAGTGGAGGAGACAACCACAGTTGCCTATCCTACCACTTCACTCTCTCAGAGCACAACTGCAGCTACAACTGCTATTCCAGAGAGCTCCACATCTCCTCCAGAAACCAGTTTCACACCTGAGACTACAGTAACAATCAGTACCACTAAAGGAGAGGGACAACTACCATTGCTCTTCCTCTCACTTTGCAAACACAAAGCACAGTTTCAGTTACACCAAGTATTCCAGAAACCACCACAGCCGTTCTGGACACCACTTCTCTAGCTGTGACTACAGCAGCAACTAGGATCACTGCACAGGAAGAGACGACCACAGCACCTCTGGAGTCCATGTCCACAGTGGAGACTACAGCAAAACTTAGTACTGCTACAGTAGAGGGGACAACTTCAGTTGCTCTGCTTACTACTTCATTACCTCAGAGCACAGCTGCTGTTGCAACTGCTATTCCAGAGACCTTTACTGCCCCAATAGAATCAACTTCCTTGGCAGAGACAACCACTATAGCGACTGCCTCAGCAGTCACAGTTCTTCCTACCATTTCACTATTTCAAAGCACAGTTGCAGTTTCATCTCCTGTTCTTGAGACCTCCACAGCTACTCTAGAGACCACATCTCTAGCTGATACAACAACAACTAGTACCAGTAAAGTAAAGGAGACAACCATGCTTGCCCTTCCTACCACTTCACTGAATGAGAGCACAGCTATATTTACCACTGCTACCTCTCCTGTAGAGATCACTTCTGCAGCTGAGAGTACAGCAACAACTAGTTCCACCATACTGGAGGAGAGAACTACAGCTTCCCCTCCTACCATTTCTACACCTGGGAGCATGGCTGTAGCAACTTCCACTACTCTAGAGACCTTCACAGTGCCTGTAGAGACCACTTTCCAAGTTGAAAGTTCAGCAATAACTAGTTCCTCAACTGTAGAAGAGACAACCATAGTTCCCATTCCTACCACGTTAGTACCAAAGAGTACACCTGTTGTGACCTCTTCTGTAGCAGAAACATTCACTTCTCCCTTGGAGCCCACTTCCTCAGTGGTGACTACAGCAGTAACTACTGCCACTACAGTGGAGGGGACTACCACAGTTGCCCTTCCGACTGTTTCCCCAGCTGAAACCACGACCACTCTGGCTATCTCCACACCAACCCCTGTGACCACGTTCCCCAATGAAACCACAACTGGACTCACTTCTGTTTTCCCAATGAGATCCACGGTCCATCTCGAGACAGTTTTGCCCTCTGAAACCTCAAGAATTCCCAGCACCTCTACAGAAACTGAGACAGTCACAGCTGCCCTTCTGGTCACTTATCCCACCCCTATCACAAGTGCAGTCACCTCTTCATTAGCAGAGACAACCACAGTTGCTGTTGTGGTGACTTCTTCAGCTGAGCGCACAGTGACACTGAGTCCCTCCAGAGCAGCTTCTGAAACATCCACATCTGCCCTGGAAACTAGTTCCCCAGCTGAGATCCCAACAGCTTTGGGCACCACAACAGCACTGGAAACACCCACAGCATCCCCTGTCATCACAGTTCTAGGCAAGACTACTAAAACATCACCCCTTGCTACAGCAGCAGAGAGAAGCTCAGTGGCTCCAGTCACTGCTACTACCTCTAAAACATCAACATCTTACACCTCCACTACAGCAGAGGGAACTATCACAACTACCATTTTTATAACTTCCCCAGCTAAGACCACAACCTCTCTGGGCTCTGCTGTCAGAGGAGAGACAACAGCAGCCGTCTCTATGACAACCCCATCAGTTTCACCTACCACAGCTGCACTGACAAGTAAGAGCATTATTTTCTCTTGTGCGGCCTTTGTAGCTGCAGAATTTTCTTCTCCATGTATCCAGACCCATGTTAACAAGCAGGTGCCTGGGGTTATCATCCTTTTGAAGATGCAAAAGAAATGTTTTAGAGCATTTATCCATTTAGAACAGGTATTTTGAGGATAGCAAAAACAGAATGTTTCATGCAGTGTAGATCAGATGGATGTAATTGAGGTTACAAACTGCAAAAACGTAGCATTTCCCAAGGTATAGGAGACAAAGGAGATATGAACATAAATGGAAGAAGAAATGTAATACAGTATATGGGATTTTCTTATTATAATAATGCTATCTGCTTAACTGAACCCTTCTTTAAAGTTGTTCTTTAACATAAAAATATACAAGGCTAAAGGTTTATAAATTGATAACAGTAAGTATTGGAATGGGAATTCACTGAATTTTTCTTTGTAGCAATTTCCCATTTACAACTTCCTTGAAGTTTGAGATGAGCATATTAAGGATTAAGGCCCCATTTCAGCAAAATGCTTAAGTTCTTGAGCACGTGCGTAGCATTAAGCAAATCGCTAAGTCCATCCCTTTTCAGCAAAGCGCAGAAGCAACTGATGAGACTCAGTAAAGTTAACGGCACTTAAATACCAAAACATAAAATGTTAAAGCCTGGATGCACAATTGGAGTTAGGTGCTGCAGGGCTATGATGCTCTTAAAAGTTGTGAGAAGATCACTGTGATTCACAAAATTTGAGTTAGTCACCAAGAATCCTAGACAATGAATGAAGACAGAAGGGAGTAAGGGAGTGAGTACACAAGAGTGATTCTATGCTTCGTCTTTAGAGCACTCACCCAGGATTTTCGAGATTAAAGATCTTGGTTCTCTGCCCAAATGGCTCCTTATTTAAGCACAGTGCAACAATCTGTCTTCCACATATGGGTGAAGACCCTAACATTGGGCTAAAGGTTAGAGGAGAGGACCTCCTCCTCATCTCACATTGGAACTGCTACATGGGAACTCACGTGGGTGGCCTGCCCTGGGAGGCATGCTCAGGTTATTTTACCTCTGTATATAGGGCAGTGGTATAGCTGTTGCTGGAATATTATGTCTAGTTCTGCTGTCCACAATTCAAGAAGGGCATTGATAGGTTGGAGAAGGTTCAGAGAAAACGTGCCAAAGGGTGTTTCTAGACTACAGGGTTTTGTCGACAAAAGTGGACTTTTGTCGACAAAACTATACCTGCGTCTACACTGCCGCTGAGTTCTGTCGACATAACATCGACAGAACTCGGCAGTTTTGTCGACGGTGGTAAACCTCATTCTACGAGGAATAACGCCTTCTGTCGACAGAGTTCTGTCGACAGAAGGCATTATTCCATCTACACTGTCCTTTGTGTCGACACTGTCATGTCGACAAAGCAGCTTGCTTTGTCAACAGAACTGGATGTAGTCTAGACGCTTTTTGTCGACAGTAGCTTTGTCGACAGTATCTGTTGACAAAACTTCTGTTGACAAAAGCCTGTAGTCTAGACATACCCTTAGAGTGCTACACTGAGGGAGCTTGATCTATTTAGCTTAACAAAGAGCAGGCTAAGGAGTGAGTTGATCACCATCTGTAAGGACCTGCTTAGGAACAAATATTTGAAAAGAGGCTCTTTAATCCAGCTGACAAAAGGATCACAAGATCTAAGCACTGAAAGTGGACGCTCGACAAATTCAGATAGAAAAATGTGTAAATTTTTTAAAGTGTGAATAATTAATCATTGGAAAAATTGACCAAGAGTGGGTGGGCATTATCCAACATTGGTAATTTTAAAGATTTTTTTTTTAAAGACAGGCATTCATTTGAAAGGGGTTATTTTGGGGGAAATTCTATGGTCTACTGGAGGTTGGATTTTGCTGATCACAGTGGTCCCCTCGAGTCGTGGAATCTGTGAATACGCGGGACTTGAAGAGAATGCAAAGTACAGTTACAACCACTGTTAGACCAGTGTATGGGGACTTCAGCATAATCAGGAATGAGGCCCACTGAATATAAAATGCAAAAAAGTATTCCAAAGGGAAATGTAGAATGAGTTTCCTCATTCTCTTTATATAAGTTGTGAGAAAAAAATCACAGCTACAGAAGAAATGTTGGAATGTTTAAACTAAAACAAGCACTATATAGTCACAATAACAATATATTATGGATATGTGTATTCCTTCGATCGGCACACAATATGTGGTGTAAGACCCTATGTAAAATAACATAATGGAAATATATTTCTCTACACAGACCGTGAAATAACAGAGGTAATAAACCAGAAGACCGTTAACCCACTGGAACAAAATAAAGATAACAATGTCACAACAAGACAGACAACTCCTATTGTTCAAACCACCACTGCCACCACCACCACCACCACCAGAAGTACAACATTAGTGAGTACCACCAAAGCAGCAGTTCCTGTGATCCCCAACATACCTGGGACCGCAGCAACATATCTCACGACAGAAGCAGTATCTATCACCACAGCCCCAGTGACCACTTCCGCAGCTGAGACTAAACCTGCAGCTACCTCTGCATTAATAGAGACCTCCACTTCTGCTCTTCCAACCTCCTCCCTAGCAGAGCCCACAGCAATGATGAGCATTTCTGCCCCACAGCCAACTACAGTCACTCCTCCTGCTAGTTCACCATCCGCTATGGCAGTTGCAGTCACCTCTACAATAGCAGCGACGTCTACAGCTCCTCTAGAGGCCACTTCCCCAGGTGAGACTACAGCAGTAATTAGTACCTGTACCTAGAGAGAAAAACAGTATGAGTTTCTCTAATGCTTTCTTCAGGAATGAGCACCTCCAGCGCGGACGGATAGGGAATGGTAACCCTTACTGTTTACAACAGATTTCTATTTTGTAGTGTTTTGCCATTATTTTTATTAGAAGTAAAACCGCACACACGTCAGCCAGTTCTTCTGCCAAGCTTAGAGATAGCATCCTCAAAAGTACCACACAACCCACTCTACTTACTGCCTGCCCTGCTCTTCAGAGGAAAACTTCCTTCTCGGCCACCACATCCCTGCCTTCCTGGGTTAGACTCTTCAGGCAGGATAAAAAATGCGAATAGGGAGGCTTTGGTCTTTCGGAAGTATCATTTTCCAAAGCCCCTAGAGCATATTGAGATTTTCAGTAGGACGTGATCACAGGTGCTTCTGAAAATGTTACTCCAAATGTTCAAATGTTGTAATTGTTTCTTGGGGTGAGAGGGGGAACTCATGACACGTAGGACATTGAGTCTCCTTCCAAACTGTGTCCTGAGGACCTGTGCAGTTTCTCAAGCTGCTATTGCTCAAACTGCTTCACTGTTCTCTCTGTCTTTAGCCTCTCAGCTCCAATCTCACTTACGTATCTCTTTCCTTATACTTGAATATATTTTTGTGCCTTCAGTTGCTTCTTCTAGACTCTGCTTTGTGCTTCTCCACTGCCACATCTTAAGCTTCAGGTAGCTCTGGGGTCCCTGCATTGCAAGTTCCCTGCCTTTCCTCCTTCAGGCCTATTTCTTTTGAGATTTCCTAAGCAATCTCCTCCCAACTTGATCTTCTCCATGCTTCATCTGCTGTCCCAGGGATTGCATTGCTCAGAGTTAGAACAGAGATTCCTGGAGGCTAACTCCATGCCTTGGCTGTGTGAGAGTGAAGGTAATACAAGTTGAACCTCTCCGGTGTGGCACTCTCGGTTCCGGCAACATCTGCGGTTTTTGGGGGAATGGCAGCCTGTACCCCCTCTGGGTGTATCTTGGAGTTAATTTCACTGTCACATGCCACTCTCCCACAGCCATGTTAACTGGGAAATATACAAGTGATGAGATCTTGAAGCTGGCCTTAGTCATGCGGAACAGGATCTTGAAGCTGGCCTTAGTCTTGCGGAATAGTATTTTACTCATTGACTAGTCATATAGAAGTCAATGGAATATACTTAGAATAAGGACTATTGTGCGGGACTTGGCAGAATTGGTACTGTGGATATTAGGATCATGATGTTAGATGAAGTTGAACACAGGGAATTACTAAGTCATAAACAGGTTTGGAAGGAAGAGATTTTTATTGATAAAAGTAGGCAAACATCAGATCCATTGTACACAAGAACTGGTGAAAAAATATTTACATTCATAATAAGGGGAATTTACAAACAGGCATAGTCAGAAAAATACAGCTTCCCATCTTATCAGAGGTTGATTTAAAGATGTGTATTTTGTATATATGGGCATGTGACATTGAGAATTTGTGTAAGAGAAAATACTTTAAACTTCTGGAATTTCAATATCTACTGTCATTAAATAACCATTGCCTGCCACCATTTATTGAAAACCCTCCATAATTTACTGAATATGAGAAAATTGAAATAAATAAAAAAACCAAAGTTAAAACTTCAATTTCACACAATTATCAACCTGTAAAAAATAGAAAACAAAACATATTTAAAATTAAACACATATAGTATCTGTCAAATATTTTAAAAAATTGAATGAAATCCTGGCAACCCTAGCAATGCATATAGCAAAGAATAGTTCTTTCATTAAATATGACCTGCCAGAAAAAACGTATTAATGTCACTAGGAAAGAGGAAAGTATACGAAGTTTTAAAATAGCATACAAAAAATGCAGTTCCCTTAAGAAAATAAAAACAACTATTGAATATAATATAATTGCATGTATTTTTAATAGATACGTGTTATTAAAATCACAATGCATGAATTCATTCACTATACATTTTGACTGAAGTCTTCCTTTCTCAGCTGTTTACACAATTACAGCTCAGGCTTCAACAATTGAATACTTCATAGTGAACTTCACCATTACCAACCTCAAGTACGCTTCAGACCTGGGAACACCTCATTCTACCACATTCAATGCTACTGAGAAAGCCGTGGTCTCTTTGGTAAGTATGATGGGCTCCCAGCCTTCCTCGGCCCTTTGGGGTTAGCTGGGTCTCTCGGCAGTACGGCAGACTAACGACATCCTCTCTTTGCCAGCTCAACCCAATCGCTGGAAACAGCAGCATCGGCCCAGCTCATATCACATGCGAAGTGATGGGTTTTAGGTAAGGATGCAATGGCCAAGATGCCCACTGTAGCCAAGGTCCATTTGCTGTCATTGTGTTCGGCACTGGACAGTCGTCAGCAAATCATTCAAACGGGTGATTAAATCCGGCGTTGCCGCTTCTCTTGCAGACCGGTGAGAGCCGGGAATGACACCGGCGTGGATGCCATCTGCAGCTACAGGCGCGACCTCCTCGCTTCCCCGTTTGACAGAGTGAGGGTTTACCGTGAAATCAGCAACATGACAAATGGCATCACCATGCTGGGCCCCTACACCCTGGACAAGGACAGCCTCTACGTCAATGGTAAGCCGCTGATTTCTGTACCAGTTCTATGGCATTCTTTGCACCGGTGCAACAATAGAGACATGCTCGGTGCAACAATAGAGACATGCTCTGTGCTAGAGACGCTAGAGATCACATTGATAGAGCAACAAAGAGTCCCAGTCCTGGAATAAGCAGACCATAAGCAGTCTCTGGCTGTGCTCTGCACTGCTGCTTTTTCTGGACCCTCCTCACTTCCGTGTGTCCCTTTGGCCCTCCCGGCCTGTCCCCGTTGCCCTCTAATCATTTTGCCTTCTCCTTGCAGGTTACAACAGCGCCGGCTCTGCCAAGTGAGTATAGTTTAGAATGCTGCTTCCTGAAAAATTGGAAACTTACTGCCTTGAATATGTAGTAGGGGACGGGAGGTGGATCGTGCCTGTCTCCAACTGTTCCTCTGTCCACAGTGGAATGGAATTGGCCAATCTAAGGAGAACTGTCCGCAGTTCCCTTTGGGAAAAAACCCAAATCCCTTTCCTATTTGCCAAACCTGCACCCGTGGAAGTAGAGAGGTGTTTCCGTAGGTCCATAGAGGGGAGTTCATCGACCTTTCCTTTTTATTTCATTGTTTTCAGCTCTTTTGCCATCTATAACCCCCACTCCAGCCATTGAGCGTTTCACAGTGAACTTCACCATTACCAACCTCAAGTACGCTTCAGACCTGGGAACTCCTCATTCTACCACCTTCAACGCTACTGAGAAAGCCGTGGTCTCTTTGGTAAGTGTGATGGGCTCCCAGCCTTCCTCTTTGGGGTTAGCTGGGTCTCTCGGCAGTACGGCAGACTAACGACATCCTCTCTTTGCCAGCTCAACCCAATCGCTGGAAACAGCAGCATCGGCCCAGCTCATATCACATGCGGACGGGTTTTAGGTAAGGATGCAATGGCCAAGATGCCCACTGTAGCCAAGGTCCATTTGCTGTCATTGTGTTCGGCACTGGACAGTCGTCAGCAAATCATTCAACGGGTGATTAAATCCGGCGTTGCCGCTTCTCTTGCAGACCGGTGAGAGCCGGGAATGACACCGGCGTGGATGCCATCTGCAGCTACAGGCGCGACCTCCTCGCTTCCCCGTTTGACAGAGTGAGGGTTTACCGTGAAATCAGCAACATGACAAATGGCATCACCATGCTGGGCCCCTACACCTGGACAAGGACAGCCTCTACGTCAATGGTAAGCCGCTGATTTCTGTACCAGTTCTATGGCATTCTTTGCACCGGTGCAACAATAGAGACATGCTCTGTGCTAGAGACGCTAGAGATCACATTGATAGAGCAACAAAGAGTCCCAGTCCTGGAATAAGCAGACCATAAGCAGTCTCTGGCTGTGCTCTGCACTGCTGCTTTTTCTGGACCCTCCTCACTTCCGTGTGTCCCTTTGGCCCTCCCGGCCTGTCCCGTTGCCCTCTAATCATTTTGCCTTCTCCTTGCAGGTTACAACGGCGCCGGCTCTGCCAAGTGAGTATAGTTTAGAATGCTGCTTCCTGAAAAATTGGAAACTTACTGCCTTGAATATGTAGTAGGGGACGGGAGGTGGATCGTGCCTGTCTCCAACTGTTCCTCTGTCCACAGTGGAATGGAATTAGCCAATCTAAGGAGAACTGTCCGCAGTTCCTTTGGGAAAAAAAAACCCAAATCCCTTTCCTATTTGCCAAACCTGCACCCGTGGAAGTAGAGAGGTGTTTCCGTGAGTCCATAGAGGAGTTCATCGACCTTTCCTTTCTTATTTCATTGTTTTCAGCTCTTTTGCCATCTATAACCCCCACTCCAGCCATTGAGCGTTTCACAGTGAACTTCACCATTACCAACCTCAAATGCGCTTCCAGACCTGGGAACTCCTCATTCTACCACCTTCAACGCTACTGAGAAAGCCGTGGTCTCTTTGGTAAGTGTGATGGGCTCCCAGCCTTCCTCGGCCCTTTGGGGTTAGCTGGGTCTCTCGGCAGTGCGGCAGACTAACGACATCCTCTCTTTGCCAGCTCAACCCAGTCGCTGGAAACAGCAGCATCGGCCCAGCTCATATCACATGCGAAGTAGCGGGTTTTAGGTAAGGATGCAATGGCCAAGATGCCCACTGTAGCCAAGGTCCATTTGCTGTCATTGTGTTCGGCACTGGACAGTCGTCAGCAAATCATTCAAGCGGGTGATTAAATCCGGCGTTGCGCTTCTCTTACAGACCGGTGAGAGCCGGGAATGACACCGGCGTGGATGCCATCTGCAGCTACAGGCGACCTCCTCGCTTCCCGTTTGACAGAGTGAGGTTTACCGTGAAATCAGCAACATGACAAATGGCATCACCATGCTGGGCCCCTACACCCTGGACAAGGACAGCCTCGTCAATGGTAAGCCGCTGATTTCTGTACCAGTTCTATGGCATTCTTTGCACCGGTGCAACAATAGAGACATGCTCGGTGCAACAATAGAGACATGCTCTGTGCTAGAGACGCTAGAGATCACATTGATAGAGCAACAAAGAGTCCCAGTCCTGGAATAAGCAGACCATAAGCAGTCTCTGGCTGTGCTCTGCACTGCTGCTTTTCTGGACCCTCCTCACTTCCGTGTGTCCCTTTGGCCCTCCCGGCCTGTCCGTTGCCCTCTAATCATTTTGCCTTCTCCTTGCAGGTTACACGGCGCCGGCTCTGCCAAGTGAGTATAGTTTAGAATGCTGCTTCCTGAAAAATTGGAAACTTACTGCCTTGAATATGTAGTAGGGACGGGAGGTGGATCGTGCCTGTCTCCAACTGTTCCTCTGTCCACAGTGGAATGGAATTGGCCAATCTAAGGAGAACTGTCCGCAGTTCCTTTGGGAAAAAACCCAAATCCCTTTCCTATTTGCCAAACCTGCACCGTGGAAGTAGAGAGGTGTTTCCGTGGGTCCATAGAGGGAGTTCATCGACCTTTCCTTTCTTATTTCATTGTTTTCAGCTCTTTTGCCATCTATAACCCCCACTCCAGCCATTGAGCGTTTCACAGTGAACTTCACCATTACCAACCTCAAATGCGCTTCAGACCTGGGAACTCCTCATTCTACCACCTTCAACGCTACTGAGAAAGCCGTGGTCTCTTTGGTAAGTGTGATGGGCTCCCAGCCTTCCTCGGCCCTTTGGGGTTAGCTGGGTCTCTCGGCAGTCTCGGCAGACTAACGACATCCTCTCTTTGCCAGCTCAACCCAGTCGCTGGAAACAGCAGCATCGGCCCAGCTCATATCACATGCGAAGTGACGGGTTTTAGGTAAGGATGCAATGGCCAAGATGCCCACTGTAGCCAAGGTCCATTTGCTGTCATTGTGTTCGGCACTGGACAGTCGTCAGCAAATCATTCAAACGGGTGATTAAATCCGGCGTTGCCGCTTCTCTTGCAGACCGGTGAGAGCCGGGAATGACACCGGCGTGGATGCCATCTGCAGCTACAGGCGCGACCTCCTCGCTTCCCCGTTTGACAGAGTGAGGGTTTACCGTGAAATCAGCAACATGACAAATGGCATCACCATGCTGGGCCCTACACCCTGGACAAGGACAGCCTCTCGTCAATGGTAAGCCGCTGATTTCTGTACCAGTTCTATGGCATTCTTTGCTCGGTGCAACAATAGAGACATGCTCGGTGCAACAATAGAGACATGCTCTGTGCTAGAGACGCTAGAGATCACATTGATAGAGCAACAAAGAGTCCCAGTCCTGGAATAAGCAGACCATAAGCAGTCTCTGGCTGTGCTCTGCACTGCTGCTTTTCTGGACCCTCCTCACTTCCGTGTGTCCCTTTGGCCCTCCCGGCCTGTCCCGTTGCCCTCTAATCATTTTGCCTTCTCCTTGCAGGTTACAACGAAGCGCCGGCTCTGCCAAGTGAGTATAGTTTAGAATGCTGCTTCCTGAAAAATTGGAAACTTACTGCCTTGAATATGTAGTAGGGGACGGAGGTGGATCGTGCCTGTCTCCAACTGTTCTCTGTCCACAGTGGAATGGATTAGCCACAGTGGAATGGAATCCAGTTCCTTTGGGAAAAACCCAAATCCCTTTCCTATTTGCCAAACCTGCACCCGTGGAAGTAGAGAGGTGTTTCCGTAGGTCCATAGAGGGGAGTTCATCGACCTTTCCTTTTTTATTTCATTGTTTTCAGCTCTTTTGCCATCTATAACCCCACTCCAGCCATTGAGCGTTTCACAGTGAACTTCACCATTACCAACCTCAAGTACGCTTCAGACCTGGGAACTCCTCATTCTACCACCTTCAACGCTACTGAGAAAGCCGTGGTCTCTTTGGTAAGTGTGATGGGCTCCCAGCCTTCTCGGCCCTTTGGGGTTAGCTGGGTCTCTCGGCTAACGACATCCTCCTTTGGCAGTTAGCTCATATCACTCCGGGTTTTAGGTAAGGATGCAATGGCCAAGATGCCCACTGTAGCCAAGGTCCAGCTCAGCTCATCCGACTGACACAGCAATCGGCCAAGATGCCCACTGTTTGCAGGTATTGGGCTGGCTGCGCATGTCAGTGGCCAGATTCAAGCGGGCGCCGAAATCCGGCCACTGTACAAGCCGCTGATTTCTGTACCAGTTCTATGGCATTCTTTGCACCGGTGCAACAATAGAGACATGCTCGGTGCAACAATAGAGACATGCTCTGTGCTAGAGACGCTAGAGATCACATTGATAGAGCAACAAAGAGTCCCAGTCCTGGAATAAGCAGACCATAAGCAGTCTCTGGCTGTGCTCTGCACTGCTGCTTTTTCTGGACCCTCCTCACTTCCGTGTGTCCCTTTGGCCCTCCCGGCCTGTCCCGTTGCCCTCTAATCATTTTGCCTTCTCCTTGCAGGTTACAACGAAGCGCCGGCTCTGCCAAGTGAGTATAGTTTAGAATGCTGCTTCCTGAAAAATTGGAAACTTACTGCCTTGAATATGTAGTAGGGGGCGGGAGGTGGATCGTGCCTGTCTCCAACTGTTCCTCTGTCCACAGTGGAATGGAATTGGCCAATCTAAGGAGAACTGTCCGCAGTTCCCTTTGGGAAAAAACCCAAATCCCTTTCCTATTTGCCAAACCTGCACCCGTGGAAGTAGAGAGGTGTTTCCGTAGGTCCATAGAGGGAGTTCATCGACCTTTCCTTTTTATTTCATTGTTTTCAGCTCTTTTGCCATCTATAACCCCACTCCAGCCATTGAGCGTTTCACAGTGAACTTCACCATTACCAACCTCAAGTACGCTTCAGACCTGGGAACTCCTCATTCTACCACCTTCAACGCTACTGAAAGCCGTGGTCTCTTTGGTAAGTGTGATGGGCTCCCAGCCTCCTCGGCCCTTTGGGGTTAGCTGGAGTCTCTCGGCAGTCACGGCAGACTAACGACATCCTCTCTTTGCCAGCTCAACCCAGTCGCTGGAAACAGCAGCATCGGCCCAGCTCATATCACATGCGAAGTAGCGGGTTTTAGGTAAGGATGCAATGGCCAAGATGCCCACTGTAGCCAAGGTCCATTTGCTGTCATTGTGTTCGGCACTGGACAGTCGTCAGCAAATCATTCAAGCGGGTGATTAAATCGGCGTTGCCGCTTCTCTTGCAGACCGGTGAGAGCCGGAATGACACCGGCGTGGATGCCATCTGCAGCTACAGGCGACCTCCTCGCTTCCCCGTTTGACAGAGTGAGGGTTTACCGTGAAATCAGCAACATGACAAATGGCATCACCATGCTGGGCCCCTACACCCTGGACAAGGACAGCCTCTACGTCAATGGTAAGCCGCTGATTTCTGTACCAGTTCTATGGCATTCTTTGCACCGGTGCAACAATAGAGACATGCTCTGTGCTAGAGACGCTAGAGATCACATTGATAGAGCAACAAAGAGTCCCAGTCCTGGAATAAGCAGACCATAAGCAGTCTCTGGCTGTGCTCTGCACTGCTGCTTTTTCTGGACCCTCCTCACTTCCGTGTGTCCCTTTGGCCCTCCCGGCCTGTCCGTTGCCCTCTAATCATTTTGCCTTCTCCTTGCAGGTTACAACGGCGCCGGCTCTGCCAAGTGAGTATAGTTTAGAATGCTGCTTCCTGAAAAAATTGGAAACTTACTGCCTTGAATATGTAGTAGGGGACGGGAGGTGGATCGTGCCTGTCTCCAACTGTTCCTCTGTCCACAGTGGAATGGAATTGGCCAATCTAAGGAGAACTGTCCGCAGTTCCCTTTGGGAAAAAACCCAAATCCCTTTCCTATTTGCCAAACCTGCACCCGTGGAAGTAGAGAGGTGTTTCCGTAGGTCCATAGAGGGGAGTTCATCGACCTTTCCTTTTTTATTTCATTGTTTTCAGCTCTTTTGCCATCTATAACCCCCACTCCAGCCATTGAGCGTTTCACAGTGAACTTCACCATTACCAACCTCAAATGCGCTTCAGACCTGGGAACTCCTCATTCTACCACCTTCAACGCTACTGAGAAAGCCGTGGTCTCTTTGGTAAGTGTGATGGGCTCCCAGCCTTCCTCGGCCCTTTGGGGTTAGCTGGGTCTCTCGGCAGTCAGACTAACGACATCCTCTCTTTGCCAGCTCAACCCAGTCGCTGGAAACAGCAGCATCGGCCCAGCTCATATCACATGCGAAGTCGGGTTTTAGGTAAGGATGCAATGGCCAAGATGCCCACTGTAGCCAAGGTCCATTTGCTGTCATTGTGTTCGGCACTGGACGTCGTCAGCAAATCATTCAAAGCGGGTGATTAAATCCGGCGTTGCCGCTTCTCTTGCAGACCGGTGAGAGCCGGGAATGACACCGGCGTGGATGCCATCTGCAGCTACAGGCGCGACCTCCTCGCTTCCCCGTTTGACAGAGTGAGGGTTTACCGTGAAATCAGCAACATGACAAATGGCATCACCATGCTGGGCCCCTACACCCTGGACAAGGACAGCCTCTACGTCAATGGTAAGCCGCTGATTTCTGTACCAGTTCTATGGCATTCTTTGCTCCGGTGCAACAATAGAGACATGCTCTGTGCAACAATAGAGACATGATAGAGCAACAAAGAGTCCCAGTCCTGGAATAAGCAGACCATAAGCAGTCTCTGGCTGTGCTCTGCACTGCTGCTTTTTCTGGACCCTCCTCACTTCCGTGTGTCCCTTTGGCCCTCCCGGCCTGTCCCGTTGCCCTCTAATCATTTGCCTTCTCCTTGCAGGTTACAACGGCGCCCGGCTCTGCCAAGTGAGTATAGTTTAGAATGCTGCTTCCTGAAAAAATTGGAAACTTACTGCCTTGAATATGTAGTAGGGGACGGGAGGTGGATCGTGCCTGTCTCCAACTGTTCCTCTGTCCACAGTGGAATGGAATTGGCCAATCTAAGGAGAACTGTCCGCAGTTCCCTTTGGGAAAAAACCCAAATCCCTTTCCTATTTGCCAAACCTGCACCGTGGAAGTAGAGAGGTGTTTCCGTGAGGTCCATAGAGGGGAGTTCATCGACCTTTCCTTTCTTATTTCATTGTTTTCAGCTCTTTTGCCATCTATAACCCCACTCCAGCCATTGAGCGTTTCACAGTGAACTTCACCATTACCAACCTCAAGTACGCTTCAGACCTGGGAACTCCTCATTCTACCACCTTCAACGCTACTGAGAAAGCCGTGGTCTCTTTGGTAAGTGTGATGGGCTCCCAGCCTTCCTCGGCCCTTTGGGGTTAGCTGGGTCTCTCGGCAGTACGGCAGACTAACGACATCCTCTCTTTGCCAGCTCAACCCAGTCGCTGGAAACAGCAGCATCGGCCCAGCTCATATCACATGCGAGTAGACGGGTTTTAGGTAAGGATGCAATGGCCAAGATGCCCACTGTAGCCAAGGTCCATTTGCTGTCATTGTGTTCGCACTGGACAGTCGTCAGCAAATCATTCAAAGCGGGTGATTAAATCCGGCGTTGCCGCTTCTCTTGCAGACCGGTGAGAGCCGGGAATGACACCGCGTGGATGCCATCTGCAGCTACAGCGCGACCTCCTCGCTTCCCGTTTGACAGAGTGAGGGTTTACCGTGAAATCAGCAACATGACAAATGGCATCACCATGCTGGGCCCCTACACCCTGGACAAGGACAGCCTCTACGTCAATGGTAAGCCGCTGATTTCTGTACCAGTTCTATGGCATTCTTTGCTCCGGTGCAACAATAGAGACATGCTCGGTGCAACAATAGAGACATGCTCTGTGCTAGAGACGCTAGAGATCACATTGATAGAGCAACAAAGAGTCCCAGTCCTGGAATAAGCAGACCATAAGCAGTCTCTGGCTGTGCTCTGCACTGCTGCTTTTTCTGGACCCTCCTCACTTCCGTGTGTCCCTTTGGCCCTCCCGGCCTGTCCCGTTGCCCTCTAATCATTTTGCCTTCTCCTTGCAGGTTACAACGAGCGCCCGGCTCTGCCAAGTGAGTATAGTTTAGAATGCTGCTTCCTGAAAAATTGGAAACTTACTGCCTTGAATATGTAGTAGGGACGGGAGGTGGATCGTGCCTGTCTCCAACTGTTCCTCTGTCCACAGTGGAATGGAATTGGCCAATCTAAGGAGAACTGTCCGCAGTTCCCTTTGGGAAAAAACCCAAATCCCTTTCCTATTTGCCAAACCTGCACCCGTGGAAGTAGAGAGGTGTTTCCGTAGGTCCATAGAGGGGAGTTCATCGACCTTTCCTTTTCTTATTTCATTGTTTTCAGCTCTTTTGCCATCTATAACCCCCACTCCAGCCATTGAGCGTTTCACAGTGAACTTCACCATTACCAACCTCAAGTACGCTTCAGACCTGGGAACTCCTCATTCTACCACCTTCAACGCTACTGAGAAAGCCGTGGTCTCTTTGGTAAGTGTGATGGGCTCCCAGCCTTCCTCGGCCCTTTGGGGTTAGCTGGGTCTCTCGGCAGTACGGCAGACTAACGACATCCTCTCTTTGCCAGCTCAACCCAGTCGCTGGAAACAGCAGCATCGGCCCAGCTCATATCACATGCGCGTAGACGGGTTTTAGGTAAGGATGCAATGGCCAAGATGCCCACTGTAGCCAAGGTCCATTTGCTGTCATTGTGTTCGGCACTGGACAGTCGTCAGCAAATCATTCAACGGGTGATTAAATCCGGCGTTGCCGCTTCTCTTGCAGACCGGTGAGAGCCGGGAATGACACCGCGTGGATGCCATCTGCAGCTACAGGCGCGACCTCCTCGCTTCCCGTTTGACAGAGTGAGGGTTTACCGTGAAATCAGCAACATGACAAATGGCATCACCATGCTGGGCCCCTACACCCTGGACAAGGACAGCCTCTCGTCAATGGTAAGCCGCTGATTTCTGTACCAGTTCTATGGCATTCTTTGCAACAATAGAGACATGCTCGGTGCAACAATAGAGACATGCTCTGTGCTAGAGACGCTAGAGATCACATTGATAGAGCTAGAGCAACAAAGAGTCCCAGTCCTGGAATAAGCAGACCATAAGCAGTCTCTGGCTGTGCTCTGCACTGCTGCTTTTTCTGGACCCTCCTCACTTCCGTGTGTCCCTTTGGCCCTCCCGGCCTGTCCACGTTGCCCTCTAATCATTTTGCCTTCTCCTTGCAGGTTACAACAGCGCCGGCTCTGCCAAGTGAGTATAGTTTAGAATGCTGCTTCCTGAAAAATTGGAAACTTACTGCCTTGAATATGTAGTAGGGGACGGAGGTGGATCGTGCCTGTCTCCAACTGTTCCTCTGTCCACAGTGGAATGGAATTGGCCAATCTAAGGAGAACTGTCAGTTCCTTTGGGAAAAAACCCAAATCCCTTTCCTATTTGCCAAACCTGCACCCGTGGAAGTAGAGAGGTGTTTCCGTGGTCCATAGAGGAGTTCATCGACCTTTCCTTTTCTTATTTCATTGTTTTCAGCTCTTTTGCCATCTATAACCCCACTCCAGCCATTGAGCGTTTCACAGTGAACTTCACCATTACCAACCTCAAGTACGCTTCAGACCTGGGAACTCCTCATTCTACCACCTTCAACGCTACTGAGAAAGCCGTGGTCTCTTTGGTAAGTGTGATGGGCTCCCAGCCTTCCTCGGCCCTTTGGGGTTAGCTGGGTCTCTCGGCAGTACGGCAGACTAACGACATCCTCTCTTTGCCAGCTCAACCCAATCGCTGGAAACAGCAGCATCGGCCCAGCTCATATCACATGCGACGGGTTTTAGGTAAGGATGCAATGGCCAAGATGCCCACTGTAGCCAAGGTCCATTTGCTGTCATTGTGTTCGCACTGGACAGTCGTCAGCAAATCATTCAAACGGTGATTAAATCCGGCGTTGCCGCTTCTCTTGCAGACCGGTGAGAGAGGGAATGACACCGGCGTGGATGCCATCTGCAGCTACAGGCGACCTCTCGCTTCCCGTTTGACAGAGTGAGGGTTTACCGTGAAATCAGCAACATGACAAATGGCATCACCATGCTGGGCCCTACACCCTGGACAAGGACAGCTCTACGTCAATGGTAAGCCGCTGATTTCTGTACCAGTTCTATGGCATTCTTTGCTGCAACAATAGAGACATGCTCGGTGCAACAATAGAGACATGCTCTGTGCTAGAGACGCTAGAGATCACATTGATAGAGCAACAAAGAGTCCCAGTCCTGGAATAAGCAGACCATAAGCAGTCTCTGGCTGTGCTCTGCACTGCTGCTTTTCTGGACCCTCCTCACTTCCGTGTGTCCCTTTGGCCCTCCCGGCCTGTCCCGTTGCCCTCTAATCATTTTGCCTTCTCCTTGCAGGTTACAACGAAGCGCCGGCTCTGCCAAGTGAGTATAGTTTAGAATGCTGCTTCCTGAAAAATTGGAAACTTACTGCCTTGAATATGTAGTAGGGACGGGAGGTGGATCGTGCCTGTCTCCAACTGTTCCTCTGTCCACAGTGGAATGGAATTGGCCAATCTAAGGAGAACTGTCACTTGGTTCCCTTTGGGAAAAAACCCAAATCCCTTTCCTATTTGCCAAACCTGCACCGTGGAAGTAGAGAGGTGTTTCCGTGGGTCCATAGAGGGGAGTTCATCGACCTTTCCTTTTCTTATTTCATTGTTTTCAGCTCTTTTTGCCATCTATAACCCCACTCCAGCCATTGAGCGTTTCACAGTGAACTTCACCATTACCAACCTCAAGTACGCTTCAGACCTGGGAACTCCTCATTCTACCACCTTCAACGCTACTGAGAAAGCCGTGGTCTCTTTGGTAAGTGTGATGGGCTCCCAGCCTTCCTCGGCCCTTTGGGGTTAGCTGGGTCTCTCGGCAGTACGGCAGACTAACGACATCCTCTCTTTGCCAGCTCAACCCAATCGCTGGAAACAGCAGCATCGGCCCAGCTCATATCACATGCGAAGTGACGGGTTTTAGGTAAGGATGCAATGGCCAAGATGCCCACTGTAGCCAAGGTCCATTTGCTGTCATTGTGTTCGCACTGGACAGTCGTCAGCAAATCATTCAACGGGTGATTAAATCCGGCGTTGCCGCTTCTCTTGCAGACCGGTGAGAGCGGGAATGACACCGGCGTGGATGCCATCTGCAGCTACAGGCGCGACCTCCTCGCTTCCCCGTTTGACAGAGTGAGGGTTTACCGTGAAATCAGCAACATGACAAATGGCATCACCATGCTGGGCCCCTACACCCTGGACAAGGACAGCCTCTACGTCAATGGTAAGCCGCTGATTTCTGTACCAGTTCTATGGCATTCTTTGCACCGGTGCAACAATAGAGACATGCTCGGTGCAACAATAGAGACATGCTCTGTGCTAGAGACGCTAGAGATCACATTGATAGAGCAACAAAGAGTCCCAGTCCTGGAATAAGCAGACCATAAGCAGTCTCTGGCTGTGCTCTGCACTGCTGCTTTTCTGGACCCTCCTCACTTCCGTGTGTCCCTTTGGCCCTCCCGGCCTGTCCGTTGCCCTCTAATCATTTTGCCTTCTCCTTGCAGGTTACAACGAAGCGCCGGCTCTGCCAAGTGAGTATAGTTTAGAATGCTGCTTCCTGAAAAAATTGGAAACTTACTGCCTTGAATATGTAGTAGGGGACGGGAGGTGGATCGTGCCTGTCTCCAACTGTTCCTCTGTCCACAGTGGAATGGAATTGGCCAATCTAAGGAGAACTGTCCGCAGTTCCCTTTGGGAAAAAACCCAAATCCCTTTCCTATTTGCCAAACCTGCACCCGTGGAAGTAGAGAGGTGTTTCCGAGGTCCATAGAGGAGTTCATCGACCTTTCCTTTTCTTATTTCATTGTTTTCAGCTCTTTTGCCATCTATAACCCCACTCCAGCCATTGAGCGTTTCACAGTGAACTTCACCATTACCAACCTCAAATGCGCTTCAGACCTGGGAACTCCTCATTCTACCACCTTCAACGCTACTGAGAAAGCCGTGGTCTCTTTGGTAAGTGTGATGGGCTCCCAGCCTTCCTCGGCCCTTTGGGGTTAGCTGGGTCTCTCGGCAGTACGGCAGACTAACGACATCCTCTCTTTGCCAGCTCAACCCAATCGCTGGAAACAGCAGCATCGGCCCAGCTCATATCACATGCGAAGTGACGGGTTTTAGGTAAGGATGCAATGGCCAAGATGCCCTGTAGCCAAGGTCCATTTGCTGTCATTGTGTTCGGCACTGGACGATGCGTCAGCAAATCATTCAAGCGGGTGATTAAATCCGGCGTTGCCGCTTCTCTTGCAGACCGGTGAGAGCCGGGAATGACACCGGCGTGGATGCCATCTGCAGCTACAGGCGCGACCTCCTCGCTTCCCGTTTGACAGAGTGAGGTTTACCGTGAAATCAGCAACATGACAAATGGCATCACCATGCTGGGCCCCTACACCCTGGACAAGGACAGCCTCTCGTCAATGGTAAGCCGCTGATTTCTGTACCAGTTCTATGGCATTCTTTGCTCGGTGCAACAATAGAGACATGCTCGGTGCAACAATAGAGACATGCTCTGTGCTAGAGACGCTAGAGATCACATTGATAGAGCAACAAAGAGTCCCAGTCCTGGAATAAGCAGACCATAAGCAGTCTCTGGCTGTGCTCTGCACTGCTGCTTTTTCTGGACCCTCCTCACTTCCGTGTGTCCCTTTGGCCCTCCCGGCCTGTCCCGTTGCCCTCTAATCATTTTGCCTTCTCCTTGCAGGTTACAACGAAGCGCCGGCTCTGCCAAGTGAGTATAGTTTAGAATGCTGCTTCCTGAAAAAATTGGAAACTTACTGCCTTGAATATGTAGTAGGGGACGGGAGGTGGATCGTGCCTGTCTCCAACTGTTCCTCTGTCCACAGTGGAATGGAATTGGCCAATCTAAGGAGAACTGTCCGCAGTTCCCTTTGGGAAAAAACCCAAATCCCTTTCCTATTTGCCAAACCTGCACCCGTGGAAGTAGAGAGGTGTTTCCGTAGGTCCATAGAGGGGAGTTCATCGACCTTTCCTTTTTTATTTCATTGTTTTCAGCTCTTTTGCCATCTATAACCCCACTCCAGCCATTGAGCGTTTCACAGTGAACTTCACCATTACCAACCTCAAGTCGCTTCAGACCTGGGAACTCCTCATTCTACCACCTTCAACGCTACTGAGAAAGCCGTGGTCTCTTTGGTAAGTGTGATGGGCTCCCAGCCTTCCTCGGCCCTTTGGGGTTAGCTGGGTCTCTCGGCACGGCAGACTAACGACATCCTCTCTTTGCCAGCTCAACCCAATCGCTGGAAACAGCAGCATCGGCCCAGCTCATATCACATGCGAAGTGACGGGTTTTAGGTAAGGATGCAATGGCCAAGATGCCCACTGTAGCCAAGGTCCATTTGCTGTCATTGTGTTCGGCACTGGACAGTCGTCAGCAAATCATTCAAGCGGGTGATTAAATCGGCGTTGCCGCTTCTCTTGCAGACCGGTGAGAGCCGGGAATGACACCGGCGTGGATGCCATCTGCAGCTACAGGCGCGACCTCCTCGCTTCCCCGTTTGACAGAGTGAGGGTTTACCGTGAAATCAGCAACATGACAAATGGCATCACCATGCTGGGCCCCTACACCTGGACAAGGACAGCCTCGTCAATGGTAAGCCGCTGATTTCTGTACCAGTTCTATGGCATTCTTTGCTCGGTGCAACAATAGAGACATGCTCGGTGCAACAATAGAGACATGCTCTGTGCTAGACGCTAGAGATCACATTGATAGAGCAACAAAGAGTCCCAGTCCTGGAATAAGCAGACCATAAGCAGTCTCTGGCTGTGCTCTGCACTGCTGCTTTTTCTGGACCCTCCTCACTTCCGTGTGTCCCTTTGGCCCTCCCGGCCTGTCCCGTTGCCCTCTAATCATTTTGCCTTCTCCTTGCAGGTTACAGCGAGCGCCGGCTCTGCCAAGTGAGTATAGTTTAGAATGCTGCTTCCTGAAAAAATTGGAAACTTACTGCCTTGAATATGTAGTAGGGGACGGGAGGTGGATCGTGCCTGTCTCCAACTGTTCCTCTGTCCACAGTGGAATGGAATTGGCCAATCTAAGGAGAACTGTCCGTTCCCTTTGGGAAAAAACCCAAATCCCTTTCCTATTTGCCAAACCTGCACCCGTGGAAGTAGAGAGGTGTTTCCAGGTCCATAGAGGAGTTCATCGACCTTTCCTTTTCTTATTTCATTGTTTTCAGCTCTTTTGCCATCTATAACCCCACTCCAGCCATTGAGCGTTTCACAGTGAACTTCACCATTACCAACCTCAAATGCGCTTCAGACCTGGGAACTCCTCATTCTACCACCTTCAACGCTACTGAGAAAGCCGTGGTCTCTTTGGTAAGTGTGATGGGCTCCCAGCCTTCCTCGGCCCTTTGGGGTTAGCTGGGTCTCTCGGCAGTATGGCAGACTAACGACATCCTCTCTTTGCCAGCTCAACCCAATCGCTGGAAACAGCAGCATCGGCCCAGCTCATATCACATGCGAAGTGACGGGTTTTAGGTAAGGATGCAATGGCCAAGATGCCCACTGTAGCCAAGGTCCATTTGCTGTCATTGTGTTCGGCACTGGACAGTCGTCAGCAAATCATTCAAAGCGGGTGATTAAATCCGGCGTTGCCGCTTCTCTTGCAGACCGGTGAGAGCCGGGAATGACACCGGCGTGGATGCCATCTGCAGCTACAGCGCGACCTCCTCGCTTCCCGTTTGACAGAGTGAGGTTTACCGTGAAATCAGCAACATGACAAATGGCATCACCATGCTGGGCCCCTACACCTGGACAAGGACAGCCTCTCGTCAATGGTAAGCCGCTGATTTCTGTACCAGTTCTATGGCATTCTTTGCACGGTGCAACAATAGAGACATGCTCGGTGCAACAATAGAGACATGCTCTGTGCTAGAGACGCTAGAGATCACATTGATAGAGCAACAAAGAGTCCCAGTCCTGGAATAAGCAGACCATAAGCAGTCTCTGGCTGTGCTCTGCACTGCTGCTTTTTCTGGACCCTCCTCACTTCCGTGTGTCCTTTGGCCCTCCCGGCCTGTCCCGTTGCCCTCTAATCATTTTGCCTTCTCCTTGCAGGTTACAACGGCGCCCGGCTCTGCCAAGTGAGTATAGTTTAGAATGCTGCTTCCTGAAAAATTGGAAACTTACTGCCTTGAATATGTAGTAGGGGACGGGAGGTGGATCGTGCCTGTCTCCAACTGTTCCTCTGTCCACAGTGGAATGGAATTGGCCAATCTAAGGAGAACTGTCCATGAGTTCCTTTGGGAAAAAACCCAAATCCCTTTCCTATTTGCCAAACCTGCACCGTGGAAGTAGAGAGGTGTTTCCGAGGTCCATAGAGGGGAGTTCATCGACCTTTCCTTTCTTATTTCATTGTTTTCAGCTCTTTTGCCATCTATAACCCCACTCCAGCCATTGAGCGTTTCACAGTGAACTTCACCATTACCAACCTCAAATGCGCTTCAGACCTGGGAACTCCTCATTCTACCACCTTCAACGCTACTGAGAAAGCCGTGGTCTCTTTGGTAAGTGTGATGGGCTCCCAGCCTTCCTCGGCCCTTTGGGGTTAGCTGGGTCTCTCGGCAGTCGGCAGACTAACGACATCCTCTCTTTGCCAGCTCAACCCAATCGCTGGAAACAGCAGCATCGGCCCAGCTCATATCACATGCGAGTGACGGGTTTTAGGTAAGGATGCAATGGCCAAGATGCCCACTGTAGCCAAGGTCCATTTGCTGTCATTGTGTTCGGCACTGGACAGTCGTCAGCAAATCATTCAAGCGGGTGATTAAATCCGGCGTTGCCGCTTCTCTTAGACCGGTGAGAGCGGGAATGACACACGGCGTGGATGCCATCTGCAGCTACAGGCGACCTCCTCGCTTCCCGTTTGACAGAGTGAGGGTTTACCGTGAAATCAGCAACATGACAAATGGCATCACCATGCTGGGCCCCTACACCCTGGACAAGGACAGCCTCGTCAATGGTAAGCCGCTGATTTCTGTACCAGTTCTATGGCATTCTTTGCACCGGTGCAACAATAGAGACATGCTCTGTGCTAGAGGCGCTAGAGATCACATTGATAGAGCAACAAAGAGTCCCAGTCCTGGAATAAGCAGACCATAAGCAGTCTCTGGCTGTGCTCTGCACTGCTGCTTTTCTGGACCCTCCTCACTTCCGTGTGTCCCTTTGGCCCTCCCGGCCTGTCCCGTTGCCCTCTAATCATTTTGCCTTCTCCTTGCAGGTTACAACGAGCGCCGGCTCTGCCAAGTGAGTATAGTTTAGAATGCTGCTTCCTGAAAAATTGGAAACTTACTGCCTTGAAAATGTAGTAGGGGACGGAGGTGGATCGTGCCTGTCTCCAACTGTTCCTCTGTCCACAGTGGAATGGAATTGGCCAATCTAAGGAGAACTGTCATCCAGTTCCCTTTGGGAAAAAACCCAAATCCCTTTCCTATTTGCCAAACCTGCACCGTGGAAGTAGAGAGGTGTTTCCGTGGGTCCATAGAGGGAGTTCATCGACCTTTCCTTTTCTTATTTCATTGTTTTCAGCTCTTTTGCCATCTATAACCCCCACTCCAGCCATTGAGCGTTTCACAGTGAACTTCACCATTACCAACCTCAAATGCGCTTCAGACCTGGGAACTCCTCATTCTACCACCTTCAACGCTACTGAAAGCCGTGGTCTCTTTGGTAAGTGTGATGGGCTCCCAGCCTTCCTCGGCCCTTTGGGGTTAGCTGGGTCTCTCGGCAGTCGGCAGACTAACGACATCCTCTCTTTGCCAGCTCAACCCAATCGCTGGAAACAGCAGCATCGGCCCAGCTCATATCACATGCGAAGTGACGGGTTTTAGGTAAGGATGCAATGGCCAAGATGCCCACTGTAGCCAAGGTCCATTTGCTGTCATTGTGTTCGGCACTGGACAGTCAGCAAATCATTCAAAGCGGGTGATTAAATCCGGCGTTGCCGCTTCTCTTACCAGACCGGTGAGAGCCGGGAATGACAGCGTGGATGCCATCTGCAGCTACAGGCGCGACCTCCTCGCTTCCCGTTTGACAGAGTGAGGTTTACCGTGAAATCAGCAACATGACAAATGGCATCACCATGCTGGGCCCTACACCTGGACAAGGACAGCCTCTACGTCAATGGTAAGCCGCTGATTTCTGTACCAGTTCTATGGCATTCTTTGCACGGTGCAACAATAGCGACATGCTCTGTGCTAGAGACTCTAGAGATCACATTGATAGAGCAACAAAGAGTCCCAGTCCTGGAATAAGCAGACCATAAGCAGTCTCTGGCTGTGCTCTGCACTGCTGCTTTCTGGACCCTCCTCACTTCCGTGTGTCCCTTTTGGCCCTCCCGGCCTGTCCCGTTGCCCTCTAATCATTTTGCCTTCTCCTTGCAGGTTACAATGCGCGGCTCTGCCAAGTGAGTATAGTTTAGAATGCTGCTTCCTGAAAAAATTGGAAACTTACTGTCTTGAAAATGTAGTAGGGACGGGAGGTGGATCGTGCCTGTCTCCAACTGTTCCTCTGTCCACAGTGGAATGGAATTGGCCAATCTAAGGAGAACTGTCCTGCAGTTCCTTTGGGATAAAACCCAAATCCCTTTCCTATTTGCCAAACCTGCACCGTGGAAGTAGAGAGGTGTTTCCGTAGGTCCATAGAGGAGTTCATCGACCTTTCCTTTTGTTATTTCATTGTTTTCAGCTCTTTTGCCATCTATAACCCCACTCCAGCCATTGAGCGTTTCACAGTGAACTTCACCATTACCAACCTCAAGTATGCTTTAGACCTGGGAACTCCTCATTCTACCACCTTCAACGCTACTGAGAAAGCCGTGGTCTCTTTGGTAAGTGTGATGGGCTCCCAGCCTTCCTCGGCCCTTTGGGGTTAGCTGGGTCTCTCGGCAGTACTGCAGACTAACGACATCCTCTCTTTGCCAGCTCAACCCAATCGCTGGAAAACAGCATCGGCCCAGCTCATATCACATGCGAAGTAGCGGGTTTTAGGTAAGGATGCAATGGCCAAGATGCCCACTGTAGCCAAGGTCCATTTGCTGTCATTGTGTTCGGCACTGGACAGTCGTCAGCAAATCATTCAAGCGGGTGATTAAATCCGGCGTTGCCGCTTCTCTTGCAGACCGGTGAGAGCCGGGAATGACACGCGTGGATGCCATCTGCAGCTACAGGCGCGACCTCCTCGCTTCCCGTTTGACAGAGTGAGGGTTTACCGTGAAATCAGCAACATGACAAATGGCATCACCATGCTGGGCCCCTACACCCTGGACAAGGACAGCCTCTCGTCAATGGTAAGCCGCTGATTTCTGTACCAGTTCTATGGCATTCTTTGCACCGGTGCAACAATAGAGACATGCTCGGTGCAACAATAGAGACATGCTCTGTGCTAGAGACGCTAGAGATCACATTGATAGAGCAACAAAGAGTCCCAGTCCTGGAATAAGCAGACCATAGCAGTCTCTGGCTGTGCTCTGCACTGCTGCTTTTTCTGGACCCTCCTCACTTCCGTGTGTCCCTTTGGCCCTCCGGCCTGTCCCGTTGCCCTCTAATCATTTTGCCTTCTCCTTGCAGGTTACAACGAGCGCCGGCTCTGCCAAGTGAGTATAGTTTAGAATGCTGCTTCCTGAAAAAATTGGAAACTTACTGCCTTGAATATGTAGTAGGGGACGGGAGGTGGATCGTGCCTGTCTCCACCTGTTCCTCTGTCCACAGTGGAATGGAATTGGCCAATCTAAGGAGAACTGTCCGCAGTTCCCTTTGGGAAAAAACCCAAATCCCTTTCCTATTTGCCAAACCTGCACCCGTGGAAGTAGAGAGGTGTTTCCGTAGGTCCATAGAGGGGAGTTCATCGACCTTTCCTTTTCTTATTTCATTGTTTTCAGCTCTTTTGCCATCTATAACCCCCACTCCAGCCATTGAGCGTTTCACAGTGAACTTCACCATTACCAACCTCAAGTACGCTTCAGACCTGGGAACTCCTCATTCTACCACCTTCAACGCTACTGAGAAAGCCGTGGTCTCTTTGGTAAGTGTGATGGGCTCCCAGCCTTCCTCGGCCCTTTGGGGTTAGCTGGGTCTCTCGGCAGTACGGCAGACTAACGACATCCTCTCTTTGCCAGCTCAACCCAATCGCTGGAAACAGCAGCATCGGCCCAGCTCATATCACATGCGAAGTAGCGGGTTTTAGGTAAGGATGCAATGGCCAAGATGCCCACTGTAGCCAAGGTCCATTTGCTGTCATTGTGTTCGGCACTGGACAGTCGTCAGCAAATCATTCAAACGGGTGATTAAATCGGCGTTGCCGCTTCTCTTACCAGACCGGTGAGAGCCGGGAATGACACCAGCGTGGATGCCATCTGCAGCTACAGGCGACCTCCTCGCTTCCCGTTTGACAGAGTGAGGTTTACCGTGAAATCAGCAACATGACAAATGGCATCACCATGCTGGGCCCCTACACCCTGGACAAGGACAGCCTCTCGTCAATGGTAAGCCGCTGATTTCTGTACCAGTTCTATGGCATTCTTTGCACGGTGCAACAATAGAGACATGCTCGGTGCAACAATAGAGACATGCTCTGTGCTAGAGACGCTAGAGATCACATTGATAGAGCAACAAAGAGTCCCAGTCCTGGAATAAGCAGACCATAAGCAGTCTCTGGCTGTGCTCTGCACTGCTGCTTTCTGGACCCTCCTCACTTCCGTGTGTCCCTTTGGCCCTCCCGGCCTGTCCCGTTGCCCTCTAATCATTTTGCCTTCTCCTTGCAGGTTACAAGCGCCGGCTCTGCCAAGTGAGTATAGTTTAGAATGCTGCTTCCTGAAAAAATTGGAAACTTACTGCCTTGAATATGTAGTAGGGGACGGGAGGTGGATCGTGCCTGTCTCCAACTGTTCCTCTGTCCACAGTGGAATGGAATTGGCCAATCTAAGGAGAACTGTCCGCAGTTCCCTTTGGGAAAAAACCCAAATCCCTTTCCTATTTGCCAAACCTGCACCCGTGGAAGTAGAGAGGTGTTTCCGTAGGTCCATAGAGGGGAGTTCATCGACCTTTCCTTTTTTATTTCATTGTTTTCAGCTCTTTTGCCATCTATAACCCCCACTCCAGCCATTGAGCGTTTCACAGTGAACTTCACCATTACCAACCTCAAGTACGCTTCAGACCTGGGAACTCCTCATTCTACCACCTTCAACGCTACTGAGAAAGCCGTGGTCTCTTTGGTAAGTGTGATGGGCTCCCAGCCTTCCTCGGCCCTTTGGGGTTAGCTGGGTCTCTCGGCAGTGCAGACTAACGACATCCTCTCTTTGCCAGCTCAACCCAATCGCTGGAAACAGCAGCATCGGCCCAGCTCATATCACATGCGAAGTAGCGGGTTTTAGGTAAGGATGCAATGGCCAAGATGCCCACTGTAGCCAAGGTCCATTTGCTGTCATTGTGTTCGGCACTGGACAGTCGTCAGCAAATCATTCAAGCGGGTGATTAAATCCGGCGTTGCCGCTTCTCTTGCAGACCGGTGAGAGCCGGGAATGACACCGGCGTGGATGCCATCTGCAGCTACAGGCGCGACCTCCTCGCTTCCCCGTTTGACAGAGTGAGGGTTTACCGTGAAATCAGCAACATGACAAATGGCATCACCATGCTGGGCCCCTACACCCTGGACAAGGACAGCCTCTACGTCAATGGTAAGCCGCTGATTTCTGTACCAGTTCTATGGCATTCTTTGCACCGGTGCAACAATAGAGACATGCTCGGTGCAACAATAGAGACATGCTCTGTGCTAGAGACGCTAGAGATCACATTGATAGAGCAACAAAGAGTCCCAGTCCTGGAATAAGCAGACCATAAGCAGTCTCTGGCTGTGCTCTGCACTGCTGCTTTTTCTGGACCCTCCTCACTTCCGTGTGTCCCTTTGGCCCTCCCGGCCTGTCCCGTTGCCCTCTAATCATTTTGCCTTCTCCTTGCAGGTTACAACGAAGCGCCGGCTCTGCCAAGTGAGTATAGTTTAGAATGCTGCTTCCTGAAAAAATTGGAAACTTACTGCCTTGAAAATGTAGTAGGGGACGGGAGGTGGATCGTGCCTGTCTCCAACTGTTCCTCTGTCCACAGTGGAATGGAATTGGCCAATCTAAGGGGAACTGTCCGCAATTCCCTTTGGGAAAAAACCCAAATCCCTTTCCTATTTGCCAAACCTGCACCCGTGGAAGTAGAGAGGTGTTTCCGTAGGTCCATAGAGGGGAGTTCATCGACCTTTCCTTTCTTATTTCATTGTTTTCAGCTCTTTTGCCATCTATAACCCCCACTCCAGCCATTGAGCGTTTCACAGTGAACTTCACCATTACCAACCTCAAGTACGCTTCAGACCTGGGAACTCCTCATTCTACCACCTTCAACGCTACTGAGAAAGCCGTGGTCTCTTTGGTAAGTGTGATGGGCTCCCAGCCTTCCTCGGCCCTTTGGGGTTAGCTGGGTCTCTCGGCAGTACGGCAGACTAACGACATCCTCTCTTTGCCAGCTCAACCCAATCGCTGGAAACAGCAGCATCGGCCCAGCTCATATCACATGCGTAGCGGGTTTTAGGTAAGGATGCAATGGCCAAGATGCCCACTGTAGCCAAGGTCCATTTGCTGTCATTGTGTTCGGCACTGGACAGTCGTCAGCAAATCATTCAAGCGGGTGATTAAATCCGGCGTTGCCGCTTCTCTTACAGACCGGTGAGAGCCGGGAATGACACCGGCGTGGATGCCATCTGCAGCTACAGGCGACCTCCTCGCTTCCCGTTTGACAGAGTGAGGGTTTACCGTGAAATCAGCAACATGACAAATGGCATCACCATGCTGGGCCCCTACACCCTGGACAAGGACAGCCTCTACGTCAATGGTAAGCCGCTGATTTCTGTACCAGTTCTATGGCATTCTTTGCACCGGTGCAACAATAGCGACATGCTCTGTGCTAGAGACTCTAGAGATCACAGTGATAGAGCAACAAAGAGTCCCAGTCCTGGAATAAGAAGACCATAGAAAGTCTCTGGCTGTGCTCTGCACTGCTGCTTTCTGGACCCTCCTCACTTCCGTGTTTCCCTTTTGCCCCCCCGGCGTGTCCCGTTGCCCTCTAATCATTTTGCCTTCTCCTTGCAGGTTACAATGAAGCGGCGGCTCTGCCAAGTGAGTATAGTTTAGAATGCTGCTTCCTGAAAAAATTGGAAACTTACTGCCTTGAAAATGTAGTAGGGGACGGGAGGTGGATCGTGCCTGTCTCCAATTGTTCCTCTGTCCACAGTGGAATGGAATTGGCCAATCTAAGGAGAACTGTCTGCAGTCCCCTTTAGGGATAAAACCCAAATCTCTTTCCTATTTGCCAAACCTGCACCCGTGGAAGTAGAGAGGTGTTTCCGTAGGTCCATAGAGGGGAGTTCATCGACCTTTCCTTTTGTTATTTCATTGTTTTCAGCTCTTCTGCCATCTACAACCCCCACTCCAGCCATTGAGCGTTTCACAGTGAACTTCACCATTACCAACCTCAAGTACGCTTCAGACCTGGGAACTCCTCATTCTAGCAGATTGAATGCTACTGCGAAAGCCGTGGTCTCTTTGGTAAGTGTGATGGGCTCCCAGCCTTCCTCGGCCCTTTGGGGTTAGCTGGGTCTCTCGGCAGTAGTGCAGACTAATGACATCCTCTCTTTGCCAGCTCAACCCAATCGCTGGAAACAGCAGCATCGGCCCAGCTCATATCACATGCGAAGTAGCGGGTTTTAGGTAAGGATGCAATGGCCAAGATGCCCACTGTAGCCAAGGTCCATTTGCTGTCATTGTGTTCGGCACTGGACAGTCGTCAGCAAATCATTCAAGCGGGTGATTAAATCCGGCGTTGCGCTTCTCTTGCAGACCGGTGAGAGCCGGGAATGACACCGGCGTGGATGCCATCTGCAGCTACAGGCGCGACCTCCTCGCTTCCCCGTTTGACAGAGTGAGGGTTTACCGTGAAATCAGCAACATGACAAATGGCATCACCATGCTGGGCCCCTACACCCTGGACAAGGACAGCCTCTACGTCAATGGTAAGCCGCTGATTTCTGTACCAGTTCTATGGCATTCTTTGCACCGGTGCAACAATAGAGACATGCTCGGTGCAACAATAGAGACATGCTCTGTGCTAGAGACGCTAGAATCACATTGATAGAGCAACAAAGAGTCCCAGTCCTGGAATAAGCAGACCATAGAAAGTCTCTGGCTGTGCTCTGCACTGCTGCTTTTCTGGACCCTCCTCACTTCCGTGTGTCCTTTGGCCCTCCCGGCCTGTCCGTTGCCCTCTAATCATTTTGCCTTCTCCTTGCAGGTTACAGCGCCGGCTCTGCCAAGTGAGTATAGTTTAGAATGCTGCTTCCTGAAAAAATTGGAAACTTACTGCCTTGAAAATGTAGTAGGGGACGGGAGGTGGATCGTGCCTGTCTCCACCTGTTCCTCTGTCCACAGTGGAATGGAATTGGCCAATCTAAGGAGAACTGTCCGCAGTTCCCTTTGGGAAAAAACCCAAATCCGTTTCCTATTTGCCAAACCTGCACCCGTGGAAGTAGAGAGGTGTTTCCGTGAGTCCATAGAGGAGTTCATCGACCTTTCCTTTCTTATTTCATTGTTTTCAGCTCTTTTGCCATCTATAACCCCACTCCAGCCATTGAGCGTTTCACAGTGAACTTCACCATTACCAACCTCAAGTACGCTTCAGACCTGGGAACTCCTCATTCTACCACCTTCAACGCTACTGAGAAAGCCGTGGTCTCTTTGGTAAGTGTGATGGGCTCCCAGCCTTCCTCGGCCCTTTGGGGTTAGCTGGGTCTCTCGGCAGTCACGGCAGACTAACGACATCCTCTCTTTGCCAGCTCAACCCAATCGCTGGAAACAGCAGCATCGGCCCAGCTCATATCACATGCGAGTGACGGGTTTTAGGTAAGGATGCAATGGCCAAGATGCCCACTGTAGCCAAGGTCCATTTGCTGTCATTGTGTTCGGCACTGGACAGTCGTCAGCAAATCATTCAAGCGGGTGATTAAATCCGGCGTTGCCGCTTCTCTTGCAGACCGGTGAGAGCGGGAATGACACCGGCGTGGATGCCATCTGCAGCTACAGGCGCGACCTCCTCGCTTCCCGTTTGACAGAGTGAGGGTTTACCGTGAAATCAGCAACATGACAAATGGCATCACCATGCTGGGCCCCTACACCTGGACAAGGACAGCCTCGTCAATGGTAAGCCGCTGATTTCTGTACCAGTTCTATGGCATTCTTTGCACCGGTGCAACAATAGAGACATGCTCGGTGCAACAATAGAGACATGCTCTGTGCTAGAGGCGCTAGAGATCACATTGATAGAGCAACAAAGAGTCCCAGTCCTGGAATAAGCAGACCATAAGCAGTCTCTGGCTGTGCTCTGCACTGCTGCTTTTCTGGACCCTCCTCACTTCCGTGTGTCCCTTTGGCCCTCCCGGCCTGTCCCGTTGCCCTCTAATCATTTTGCCTTCTCCTTGCAGGTTACAACAGCGCCGGCTCTGCCAAGTGAGTATAGTTTAGAATGCTGCTTCCTGAAAAATTGGAAACTTACTGCCTTGAATATGTAGTAGGGGACGGGAGGTGGATCGTGCCTGTCTCCAACTGTTCCTCTGTCCACAGTGGAATGGAATTGGCCAATCTAAGGAGAACTGTCCGCAGTTCCCTTTGGGAAAAAACCCAAATCCCTTTCCTATTTGCCAAACCTGCACCCGTGGAAGTAGAGAGGTGTTTCCGTAGGTCCATAGAGGGGAGTTCATCGACCTTTCCTTTTCTTATTTCATTGTTTTCAGCTCTTTTGCCATCTATAACCCCCACTCCAGCCATTGAGCGTTTCACAGTGAACTTCACCATTACCAACCTCAATGCGCTTCAGACCTGGGAACTCCTCATTCTACCACCTTCAACGCTACTGAGAAAGCCGTGGTCTCTTTGGTAAGTGTGATGGGCTCCCAGCCTTCCTCGGCCCTTTGGGGTTAGCTGGGTCTCTCGGCAGTACGGCAGACTAACGACATCCTCTCTTTGCCAGCTCAACCCAATCGCTGGAAACAGCAGCATCGGCCCAGCTCATATCACATGCGAAGTGACGGGTTTTAGGTAAGGATGCAATGGCCAAGATGCCCACTGTAGCCAAGGTCCATTTGCTGTCATTGTGTTCGGCACTGGACAGTCGTCAGCAAATCATTCAAACGGGTGATTAAATCCGGCGTTGCCGCTTCTCTTGCAGACCGGTGAGAGCCGGGAATGACACCGGCGTGGATGCCATCTGCAGCTACAGGCGCGACCTCCTCGCTTCCCCGTTTGACAGAGTGAGGGTTTACCGTGAAATCAGCAACATGACAAATGGCATCACCATGCTGGGCCCCTACACCCTGGACAAGGACAGCCTCTACGTCAATGGTAAGCCGCTGATTTCTGTACCAGTTCTATGGCATTCTTTGCACCGGTGCAACAATAGCGACATGCTCTGTGCTAGAGACTCTAGAGATCACAGTGATAGAGCAACAAAGAGTCCCAGTCCTGGAATAAGAAGACCATAGAAAGTCTCTGGCTGTGCTCTGCACTGCTGCTTTTTCTGGACCGTCCTCACTTCCGTGTTTCCCTTTGGCCCCCCCGGCGTGTCCCGTTGCCCTCTAATCATTTTGCCTTCTCCTTGCAGGTTACAATGAAGCGGCGGCTCTGCCAAGTGAGTATAGTTTAGAATGCTGCTTCCTGAAAAAATTGGAAACTTACTGTCTTGAAAATGTAGTAGGGACGGGAGGTGGATCGTGCCTGTCTCCAACTGTTCCTCTGTCCACAGTGGATTGGAATTGGCCAATCTAAGGAGAACTGTCTGCAGTCCCCTTAGGGATAAAACCCAAATCTCTTTCCTATTTGCTAAACCTGCACCCGTGGAAGTAGAGAGGTGTTTCCGTAGGTCCATAGAGGGGAGTTCATCGACCTTTCCTTTTGTTATTTCATTGTTTTCAGCTCTTCTGCCATCTACAACCCCCACTCCAGCCATTGAGCGTTTCACAGTGAACTTCACCATTACCAACCTCAAGTATGCTTTAGACCTGGGAACTCCTCATTCTAGCAGATTGAATGCTACTGCGAAAGCCGTGGTCTCTTTGGTAAGTGTGATGGGCTCCCAGCCTTCCTCGGCCCTATGGCGTTAGCTGGGTCTCTCGGCAGTACTGCAGACTAATGACATCCTCTCTTTGCCAGCTCAACCCAATCGCTGGAAACAGCAGCATCGGCCCAGCTCATATCACATGCGAAGTGACGGGTTTTAGGTAAGGATGCAATGGCCAAGATGCCCACTGTAGCCAAGGTCCATTTGCTTGTCATTGTGTTCGGCACTGGACAGTCGTCAGCAAATCATTCAAACGGGTGATTAAATCCGGCGTTGCCGCTTCTCTTGCAGACCGGTGAGAGCCGGGAATGACACCGGCGTGGATGCCATCTGCAGCTACAGGCGCGACCTCCTCGCTTCCCCCGTTTGACAGAGTGAGGGTTTACCGTGAAATAAGCAACAAGACAAATGGTATCACCATGCTGGGCCCCTACACCCTGGACAAGGACAGCCTCTACGTCAATGGTAAGCCGCTGATTTCTGTACCAGTTCTATGGCATTCTTTGCACCGGTGCAACAATAGAGACATGCTCGGTGCAACAATAGAGACATGCTCTGTGCTAGAGACGCTAGAGATCACATTGATAGAGCAACAAAGAGTCCCAGTCCTGGAATAAGCAGACCATAGAAAGTCTCTGGCTGTGCTCTGCACTGCTGCTTTTTCTGGACCCTCCTCACTTCCGTGTGTCCCTTTTGCCCTCCCGGCCTGTCCCGTTGCCCTCTAATCATTTTGCCTTCTCCTTGCAGGTTACAACGAAGCGCCGGCTCTGCCAAGTGAGTATAGTTTAGAATGCTGCTTCCTGAAAAAATTGGAAACTTACTGCCTTGAAAATGTAGTAGGGGACGGGAGGTGGATCGTGCCTGTCTCCACCTGTTCCTCTGTCCACAGTGGAATGGAATTGGCCAATCTAAGGAGAACTGTCCGCCGCAGTTCCCTTTGGGAAAAAACCCAAATCCGTTTCCTATTTGCCAAACCTGCACCCGTGGAAGTAGAGAGGTGTTTCCGTAGGTCCATAGAGGGGAGTTCATCGACCTTTCCTTTTCTTATTTCATTGTTTTCAGCTCTTTTGCCATCTATAACCCCCACTCCAGCCATTGAGCGTTTCACAGTGAACTTCACCATTACCAACCTCAAATGCGCTTCAGACCTGGGAACTCCTCATTCTACCACCTTCAACGCTACTGAGAAAGCCGTGGTCTCTTTGGTAAGTGTGATGGGCTCCCAGCCTTCCTCGGCCCTTTGGGGTTAGCTGGGTCTCTCGGCAGTCACGGCAGACTAACGACATCCTCTCTTTGCCAGCTCAACCCAATCGCTGGAAACAGCAGCATCGGCCTAGCTCATATCACATGCGAAGTGACGGGTTTTAGGTAAGGATGCAATGGCCAAGATGCCCACTGTAGCCAAGGTCCATTTGCTGTCATTGTGTTCGGCACTGGACAGTCATCAGCAAATCATTCAAACGGGTGATTAAATCCGGCGTTGCCGCTTCTCTTGCAGACCGGTGAGAGCCGGGAATGACACCGGCGTGGATGCCATCTGCAGCTACAGGCGCGACCTCCTCGCTTCCCCTTTTGAGAGAGTGAGGGTTTACCGTGAAATCAGCAACATGACAAATGGCATCACCATGCTGGGCCCCTACAGCCTGGACAAGGACAGCCTCTACGTCAATGGTAAGCCGCTGATTTCTGTACCAGTTCTATGGCATTCTTTGCACCGGTGCAACAATAGAGACATGCTCGGTGCAACAATAGAGACATGCTCTGTGCTAGAGACGCTAGAGATCACAGTGATAGAGCAACAAAGAGTCCCAGTCCTGGAATAAGAAGACCATAGAAAGTCTCTGGCTGTGCTCTGCACTGCTGCTTTTTCTGGACCCTCCTCACTTCCGTGTGTCCCTTTGGCCCTCCCGGCCTTTCCCGTTGCCCTCCAATCATTTTGCCTTCTCCTTGCAGGTTACAACGAAGCGCCGGCTCTGCCAAGTGAGTATAGTTTAGAATGCTGCTTCCTGAAAAAATTGGAAACTTACTGCCTTGAAAATGTAGTAGGGGACGGGAGGTGGATCGTGCCTGTCTCCAATTGTTCCTCTGTCCACAGTGGAATGGAATTGGCCAATCTAAGGAGAACTGTCCGCAGTTCCCTTTGGGAAAAACCCCAAATCCCTTTCCTATTTGCCAAACCTGCACCCGTGGAAGTAGAGAGGTGTTTCCGTAGGTCCATAGAGGAGTTCATCGACCTTTCCTTATTTCATTGTTTTCAGCTCTTCTGCCATCTACAACCCCACTCCAGCCATTGAGCGTTTCACAGTGAACTTCACCATTACCAACCTCAAATGCGCTTCAGACCTGGGAACTCCTCATTCTACCAGATTGAATGCTACTGAAAGCCGTGGTCTCTTTGGTAAGTGTGATGGGCTCCCAGCCTTCCTCGGCCCTTTGGGGTTAGCTGGGTCTCTCGGCAGTAGTGCAGACTAATGACATCCTCTCTTTGCCAGCTCAACCCAATCGCTGGAAACAGCAGCATCGGCCCAGCTCATATCACATGCGAAGTGACGGGTTTTAGGTAAGGATGCAATGGCCAAGATTCCCACTGTAGCCAAGGTCCATTTGCTGTCGTTGTGTTCGGCACTGGACAGTCGTCAGCAAATCATTCAAACGGGTGATTAAATCCGGCGTTGCCGCTTCTCTTGCAGACCGGTGAGAGTCGGGAATGACACCGGCGTGGATGCCATCTGCAGCTACAGCGCGACCTCTCGCTTCCCGTTTGACAGAGTGAGGGTTTACCGTGAAATCAGCAACATGACAAATGGCATCACCATGCTGGGCCCCTACACCCTGGACAAGGACAGCCTCTACGTCAATGGTAAGCCGCTGATTTCTGTACCAGTTCTATGGCATTCTTTGCACCGGTGCAACAATAGAGACATGCTCGGTGCAACAATAGAGACATGCTCTGTGCTAGAGACGCTAGAGATCACAGTGATAGAGGAACAAAGAGTCCCAGTCCTCGAATAAGCAGACCATAGAAAGAGCTGTGAAGCGGCATTGAAAGCTGCAGATGGAGAACAGCAACTTGGTCTGAGTCCAAGTAGTAATAATTTTCTTTCTGCTCAAGGCACTTAGCAGTTTTTCCAAAATGTGCCCCTCATTAGACCCTATCTGCTTTGCATTAGTGAGGGGAGATAATAAATCTGGGGTCCTGCCGTGGAACGTTTCATTTTTCCAGATGTCTCTGTATCAATGTCTCTTCATTCATCACCCGCCAGCCTCTCTAATTCTAGAATTGTTCTTTCCCTTTCCAGGTTACAATGCAGCACGTCCTTTGCCAAGTACGTATCTTTCAGAGTTGAAAAGCTGTAGAGCTTTGACAAGTTAGCATGCAAGAGATTGTGGCGATGCCTTTTCCTTTGCTGATATTATAAAGGAAGTAGAATGAGAAGCAAGGCACATATTTTTAACAGTGCCCAACTGCAAGGACTGGATAGAGATGCTTTAATCCAGTGGTTCGGAACCTATGGCCCAAGTAGCACACAGCTGCAGCCCAGCTGTGTGGTGAACACAAATTCAAAATTTGCCAATCTAGTCTGTCAGGGTGCAGGGCTGGCCAAGATGGAAACTGCGTCTCGCAGCCTGCACACGGACTCACAATGGCGTAACGCTCCCCCCCAGGGCAGAAATCCCAGAAATCAAGGGCTGGTGCCTCCGTTCAGGTCCCACCATGCTCCTTTGGAGTGGTGGGCATGTATATTTCAGCCTGTAGAGAACCAACGGTGAATTAGCGCTGCAACACAACAAGCCCTGTGGCTGTAGAGTGCGCCCATGCTAGCAGAACAGGGCTCCCTTAGTGCATCATTGGCAGTAGCAGATGTGTCATTATTAGCTCGCTACTAATGACTGGCTTTGTGCTTTTCTGCAGGTGTGAGTCCAGCCACAACTCTCCCTCCTTCGGCTGCACCAGATGTGGCTTTCACAGTGAACTTCAGCATAACCAATCTCCCGTACAACTCCAAAACAGTCAACGCCACAAACAACGTTCTGACCCTTTTGGTGAGTCTCCGTTCCTCACAGCCTTCCTTTGTTCCGTTCTCCACAGCATTTCGTTTTGTTATTTTTTCTTATGACTTATCCGTTCAAATCCTTTTTGGCAGCTTGACCGCCTGCTCAGGAACAGCAGCATTGGCCCTGCCTATACTGGCTGCAAGGTGGTAGCATTAAGGTAAGGATCCTATGGCTGGGGACTTTTTGTTACGCAGCACATTGGAGATTTACTCCCTTTTTGGCCTACAAGAGGATTAGAAATAGATGTTTCCTTAGTATTTAATTAATCCCTTCCTGCTTTCAGTTCCTCTTAAAGTTAGTGGATTCTGTTAACCTTATTAGGCCATAAACAAAGTTAAATCCCTTTAGGATCCCTTAAAGTTGCTTTTTATTAAGACGCCTGCTTCTGATCTTGCTTATAATGCCATTGACGCCAATTGAATTACTCCTAAATTACACCCTCTGTAGTGAGATCAAAACCAGGGCCCTGTGTTTGAAAGTAAATGTACACTGAAAATACTACTGGAGTTTTCCCCAGTCCCTGTGTAACGTTAGGCCAGGTTCTGATTCCAGTGACATGGGTGTAACTGCGCTCAAGTGAGTGGAGTTTACACCCAGGTCATTGGGAGCAGTTAACTTTGGAGGAGATTCATTATGGACCACAGAGTTATTGCCCTAGGTGTACATCGCAGCATGAGCGCTACTTGGCAACAATCTGCTATGAGCTCCGACACCAGCGTTCTTTCTTTCTTGTCATCCTCACGTGGCTTGTATTGCATTTCAATGAGAAGTGCAATTACAGCAAACCTTTGGGTAGAATGGGACCTGAATACAGTAATGCACAGGGCTTGCCAGCCGCGCGATTCAGCATGCTGTGCATGCGCTGATTGCGCTGCGGCGCCGTGCCGGGCTAAAATCTACTCGCCCGTGGCGAGTAGATTACCTAAATTGTCGAGCCCTGGTAATGCACATAGCTGTCCTTCCTGTCTGCACATCTGTAAGCAAGTGTACACTTTCCCAGGCCTCTGAAGAATCAAGATGGCACCAGCATGGACGAATCTGCACCTACCAAAACGAGTCCGCAGCTCCCACGTTTGATAGAGTGAAGCTTTATCATGAGCTCAGCAGTATGACAAATGGCACCACCACACTAGGACCCTACAGGCTGGATAACTCCAGCCTCTACGTTAACGGTAACTCGCTGCTCTCCTTTGCACAGGGATGAAAGGAGTTGAGTCACTGGTGGAGCGTAGCTCGATCATGGAAAAGTCCCTAAAGACATAATAGCAACAGCAAGCCAGTCTGCCAAGCAGCGTGAAGGTTGGAGGTGTTTAGTGACACAAGTCAAAGTAGCTCTACCACCAGGCTGGTGGGCCATTGAGATATTTTGCATTTTTCTCAGCTGAATAATGGGGCAGAACCTAAAGCAGAAGTCAGCTGTGATCCTCTCCCTGGTGTCTTGCACAGCCCCGTTCTCAGGTCCTGCACCAGGACTGGGCTCAACTTAATTCCATAAAGTCCACTCACACAAGACAGAGTCCGAGTAGGATTGAAGCAGCCAGAAGCTTTATGCTCTCCCCTCGGCACAGGAGTGACTGTCACTCGCTGCGCCTTAGAGCCAACAGAGCACGTCCATGACACAAACACAGTGCGTCATGTTGTATAATAAATGTGCATACAGGGTCTGTCATGTGTCAGGCACATTCTGACATTTTCAAGCAAATGAGATTTTAGGTTTCCCTGAGCTTTCCAACCTGCTTACTCAATATCGTCCCTTTTCCCTCCTCAGGCTACAATGAACCATACCCTGGGCCAAGTAAGTATCTTTAAATATCAATGGGCATTGAAGCTGTTGAGAGGGTGTTGGGCTTCGGCTAGCTAATGACAGACTGGCTGGATTAAGCTAAAGACATTGCTGTCCACACAATCTGTGACAAGAAAAGGATGAAGGAGTCCTGTTTGGGAACCAGGGAACGTAGGTGTCCTGGGACATCTGCCGGGCCAGTAGATTTCTCGTTTAGTGTTTCCTTTAGGCAGGAGATGCAGTTTCTGTTTTCAGGCAATAATGTGACACCTTGTTTGTTTCAGTTGTGACCCCAGCTACACAAACGCCACCACTAACAACAGAGCACTTCACCTTGAACGTCACTGTAACCAACCTCCAATTCACTACAGATCTGGGGATGCCAGGGTCCTCCAAATTCACTTCGACGGAGAAAGTCATGCTTCATTATGTGAGTCTGCCAGAGCCATGTCCTGCCTGGAGTGGGGCTGTTTGATAGCTCGCATGCCTCTTCCTCCACAAGGCATGTTGATGCAACTTTTTTTCTTCTCTAGATCGATCTTCTACTCAAAAACAGCAGCATTGGCCCAGACTATATTGGCTGCAGGGTGATAGCATTCCGGTAAGAGTCATGGCAGGGGTCGGTTTCAGTGAATGGCTTCCCACTTTCAGTTCTCTGTAGTGTTTATATTCAACATATTAACTTCTCCATGCTCTGATGTACTTCCCTTTTCAGAGCTTTCACTTTACATTGTGTATGTTTCAGCAAAGCTTGCTTTATCTGTGTGGTGCCATTCAAATTCTTCTTCCTCTTCTTTGGAACCTGCAGAATGGTTTCCTCTGATGCTTTGTTTGATCAAATATTAGAAATGAATGTTAGAACATTAATGACCAACTGAAATGTCATGACACATATCTGATTTCCTAGGTCACTGAAGAACAGGGACGACACAGGAGTGGATGCTGTCTGCAGCTACAGAAACCACCTCACATCTCCCAGGTTTGACAGAGAAAAGGTTTACCATGAGCTGAGCAATATGACAAAGAACATCACCCAATTAGGACTCTACACTCTGGACAACACAAGCCTCTATGTCAATGGTAATCAAGTGTTGTTGTTTTTTCCTTGTGCTACCAGGAAATATTTGCATGGCTCCTTGTTTTGATGTAGACCATCTTGAGATGGGAATTGAAAATTAGATATCCTCCACAAATAGACAACCAAAATTGGAATCCACGTAGTGCAGCCAGGAGTTAAATATCCATGAGTTCTAAAGCCTTTAATAACGAAATATAAGTGACTTCGTCTAGCAGCTCTGAGTTTGCTTGGTGCATGGAGACATGCCAGGGACATGCAAGCAGAGGAAGAAGTGCTGTGGGTGACTCTGTAGGTGGTATTCCTTCCCAGTCAAGATTGGACAAGGCCTCAGATCAGCAAAATATTTCAACATGGGCTTAGTTCCAGTCTTATTGGCAAAGCATTTCAGCATTTGCATAACCTTATGCACATACTTAAATCACGATGAAGTGTGGGCCTGAAGATAAACATGAGCGTAACCACTTTGGTGAATAGGAAAGGGCTGCTAGAGGCTGAGTCTTGGCTCTAAAGCTGGAGCGGGAGAGGTGCTGGCCATGTGGAAGGAGACCCTAAGCGCCCCAACATGACATTACAGGGCTCTGTGCTGATGGGGGTAAAATCAAATTCAGGACCCCGTGGATCCTACATCACTTTTCAAAGGAGGAGGCCTCTTAATATGATATGATAGGGGCTTCCAAGAACCTAAAAGGGTGTTATAAGGAGGAGGGAGAAAATTGTTCTCCTTGGCCTCTGAGGATAGGACAAGAAGCAATGGGCTTAAGCTGCAGCAAGGGAGGTTTAGGTTGGACAATAGGAAAAACTTCCCATCAGGGTGGTTAAACACTGGAATAAATTGCCAGGGAGGTTGTGGAATCTCCATCCCTGGAGATATTTAAGAGCAGGTTAGACAGACACCTGGCAGGGATGATCTAGACAGTGCTTGGTCCTGCCATGAGGGCAGAGGACTGGACCTGATGACTTCTCAAGGTCCCTTCCAGTTCTATTGTTCTATGATTCTATGGTTAACATTAGAAGCTTTGATGCAGTTTTCGTGTAGGTACTTACATTTCCTTTGGCAGGTTAAAAAATTATTGCCTGCTGGCTCCATTTTGATGAAGAGTTTTGGAATCCTTCAGAAGGACAACCACTCTATCAATGTGCTATTGCTGTTAGTTTAGTATTGGTCTTGTTGTGATGGAATGCACCCCTATATCCATACCCTACACACTATTGTTACAAAATACGCCTGGTAAGGTTTAAAAGCTAATAACTTGCTGGTCAATCTTCTCATGATACAACACGTGTGGCAACCCTGCCTGTGAAGTTATAAAATTCCTCTGTATTATGTTATTAGCCTCTGTTCCAAACCCAGAGTCCTGTGAGGCAGAAGTCATCAAACGGGTCTGTCCTGAGCAAAGGAACGTGCATTAGCCTTAATTTGAATTTAAACAGTAATCGGAGTTATGAGGCAGAAAGGGGGCAGGGAGGAAACTTGCACGTGCGCATACACAGGTGAAAGAACTCACCAGGAAGCAGCCTCCCACATTAGACATGCCATCTTCTTGTTCTCAGCGAGAAATGGTTTTCAAAACGGAGGCAAACTTCCAAAAGGAGAGCCACTGACCTCAAGTGTCTCTCCTTGTCCATCTCCCACTTTGTACCTCAGAAGACAAAAGAAAACAGTCACAAGACTTTGGGGGAAGGGTCCTGCCCTGATACATTTGGTCCATAAGGCTGTGAGAAGGATGGGGGGTGGGGACGGGTCTTTGAATCAAGTGTAGTTTGTTAAGTTAGGCAGTAGGAAGCATTTTACCTTTATTTTTCTTGTAGCCATTTCTAACTTGTATGCATCATTGCTTGTGCTCATTTAAGATCTTTCTCTTTGTGGTTATGGAAGACTGAATTGTTCGTTAATTAAAACGAATCCAGCATAGTTAAGTTAAATTGTCTGGGTAACTTTGTTTAAGGTAGCAAATTGTTCTTTGTTGTCCAATAGACCTAACACCTCTGGATGGTCCAAGAGAGGGCTGGATAATACAGAGTATATATTTGAGTGGGGCTGGGGGGAATCCAGGACTGGCAGTGTGTTGGGATCACCTTGCTGGATAACCAAGATTGGTAAATGCCTGTGCATGCCTGGCGTGTTGCAGTTACACAGACACTGAAATATGCAAGGGTGTGACTTGCATGATGCAAGGCTGTTTGTGAGTAGCCCAGGTTGGAGCTACTGCAGGAAAGGACTGTAAGGCACCCATAGGTGCACGGCAGGGGTAAGACTGGTCCGGATTGCCCCCTGGTATGTCACAGCGGGGTTTTAGCAATTCCACTTCCACTCAAATTCTGGAAAAACTCTCATTTCAGCATCGATTCTTTACTCACTATCTTCCTGGCCCTCTTTCCTAATGCCTGTCCCTTTCCTTTCCAGGTTACAATGAACCACTTACTCTCCCATGTAAGTATTCTTCAGAGGAGACTTGTTAAAATCACTGAAAGAGTGATGGTTTCAAGGACTTAGTAAAATCAAATTGTGCACAAAATCAAGCACTGCTATTGCAATGCCCATTAAATCACTAAGGAGACCAACATCCCTGGAAACCACTTATGTCATGTAGAGTGTATCTATTTCAGCTGACATTCTTTCCTGCTGTGTCTTAAGGGAATTTTATTCTTTCCTATTCCAGCTGCAAAACCATCCACCACACAAAGCCCACTACCAACCACGGAGCTTTTCACACTGAACTTCACATTAACCAACCTCCGATACACCCCAGATCTAGGGAATCCTGGTTCTCCCAAATTCAACTCGACACAGAAAATAATGCTTCGTTATGTAAGTCTGGCTCAGTCACACCATCCTTCCCAATTTATAGCTCTCTCGCTTCTCTCTTTCTCTCAATGAGTCACTTACAAACCCCTTTCTCTGATAGATGGATCCTCTGCTCACAAACAGCAGCATTGGCCCTGCCTATACAGACTGCAAAATAATGGCATTTAGGTAAGAATGGTTTTATGTACATTGACTTGACAGGCTAATAACTGATGATGTATAGTTCCTCTCCCTTTACCTTATTATTTATAATAGCCATATATCTAAGTACCACCAATGCCAGGTATTTATCATGCAACACCTAAATAGTGTTGAGCATAGCTGCCTTCCAAGCAGTTGACCTGGGTTCGTTTCCCAGCCAATGAAAAGGGGAAAGAGCACACCCAATGTCCTCGGGGAGGTTTTTAGGGAGGTTGTGGAATCTCCACCTCTGGAGATATTTAAGAGCAGGTTAGATAGACATCTATCAGGGATGGTCTAGATGGTGCTTGGTCCTGCCATGAGGGCAGGGGAACTGGACTTGATGACCTCTTGAGGTCCCTTCCAGTTCTAGTGTTCTAGGATTCTAAACACCTGGAAAGACACTAAAAATTTCTCGGTGCTCTTAGATGTTCTTTGTTTCATACACTTGATTTCATCATGTGATATTTCATTGAGCTACTTTTATCTCCATATTCAAACAGCTATCCTGTCCTTAGGGATAGGGTGGCTTGAGGTAGTTCTTTTTACTGTCATCTTTAAGCAATGAACACAGATACTGGCACTAACAGAAACCTTTCTAACCTCTTACTTCCTAGGTCGGTGATGAACAGGGATGATACGGGAGTAGACGCCGTCTGCAGCTACAGGAATGACCCCACAGCACCCAGGTTTGACAGAGTGAAGGTTTACCGTGAGCTGAGCAGCATGACGAACAACATCACCCAGTTAGGACACTACAACCTGGACAAGAAGAGCCTCTATGTCAATGGTAAATGGATGATGGTCTGATACCTCCTCCAAAAAATATACAGTACAACAAGTTCTCTTCCCATAGCAGAGAAGCCAGGCCAGACCCTAGTAAAATATTTGTGAGCTCGGAAGACAGCTGCTTTCCTGGCACCCCATGGAAACACGCCTCTATGGGAGTGATTGCCACGATACTAGGATGGAAAATAAAGGGAAGTGAGGACTGACCAGCTCGGTTGGGCCTTAAACTCCCAATCATCAGGGCACTGAAACAGGACCTTAACTTTCAGCACAGAAGCATCCCATTAACATTTATGGAATAACTTGTGTTTAAAGATAAGCATGAGCTGAAGGACTTTTGCTGAATCGTGGCCTTATTCAAGATCATGGGTAAAATGTTTCAAACCCCTATCTCGGTTAGGAGATTGAGTCCCAGGGATTTGCTGGGTGTAGGCTACTGAGGCCTAAAGGCCCTTCCAAAATATCGACGTTTTGTCCCATTTTCCAATGGACGTGCTGACGTGGGAGACAACGCCCCAGTGGCGGTCAGTGGGATTTAGTCTCCCAGCTCACTACGGTGTTTCTGAGCATTTTATCCCAATGGTGCACTGGTATCTCCTCCTCGCAGTTCCTTGTGATTATGGAAAAGCGCACCTCTTGGTAAACAACGGGGGTTCCTTACTTCATAGCGACACTTCTGCTGCACTTGGCCTGGGGGGGGGGTCCATTCGCGAGTTATCTCGTCACTTTGTATACTCTCATCCACGGCCCCTTTTCTGAATGATAATCTCTGTTCCTTTCCAGGATACAACGAAGCCCTTCTTGAGCCAAGTAAGTGATTTATTAAATTAATTCATGTGAAAGCTATCAAAGGGCTTGTCAACTCTGGAGAATGAGTGGGCAAGGAATTCTTGAGAGCACTGGATGAGTGTTGCGCTGTATTAGGATAGAGGGTGGCTATGAAGATGAAGAAGGCTTTTTATGTCGTTCAGTTACGATTCTTTATCTCGTTCCTTACAGCTCTGAGTCCAACTATCCCACAAAGTCCAACCGATGCGCATTTCTCACTGAACTTCACCTTAACCAACCTCCGCTACACTCCAGACCTGGCGAGTCCTGCATCCCCCAAATTCAATTCTACAGAGAAAATAATGCTCTATTATGTAAGTCTAACAGGGACACACCCTTCCCGGCCTATTTCATTTACTGGCTCTTGTGCTCTGCCTCTTCTGCGCTCTCCTTCGCCACCTCCTCCTCTCCCACGTGTTACTCAGGAAATGATCTTTTCATTGACAGATTGATTCTCTGGTCAGAAACAGCAGCATTGGCCCCGACTTCTCAGGATGCAAAGTGATGGCCTTTAGGTAAGGAACAGATACTTCTTCAAGTACACTACAGTGTAGGGCTTTATATACATTGGATTGCCAGGCTAATAGCTAATATTGTATAGTTCCTTTCCCTGTACCGTAATACTTATAATATCCATGTATCAAACTTCCAGCAACATCTGGCATTTATAATGCAACTCTGTAGGACATGGAAAGACAGTGAAAACTGCTCTGTGCTCTTCGATGGTCTCCGTTTCATACACTTGACTTCATGCTGTTGATATTTCAGTTAGCTACTTTTACTTCCACATTCACACAACTATCTGTCCCCTGGGTAGGGGGACTTGAGTTAGTTCTTTTTACCATCATATTTAAGGAACAAAGACAGAGAGTGGCACTAACACAAACCTTCCTAACCTCTTACTTCCTAGGTCGGTGATGAACAGGGACGACACGGGAGTAGACACTGTCTGCAGCTACCGGAATGACCCACAGCGCCCAGGTTTGACAGAGTGAAGGTTTACCGTGAGCTGAGCAGCATGATGAAGAACATCACCCAGTTAGGACCCTACAACCTGGACAAGAAGAGCCTCTATGTCAACGGTAAGTGGCCGATGGTCTGACACCTCCGGCAACGCTCACGTAGCGCTTTGGTTTAACACACGTGAATGCCAAAGATGAAAGGCCTGAAAAATATACAGCACAACAATAACATTCCCCTAGCAGAGAAGCCAGGCCAGACCAGAGTAAAGTATTTGTGAGCTCGGAGGACAGCTGATTTCCTTGCACCCGTGGAAACACGCTCCGGCTGAGAGATGGCCACCATACTAGGACAAGTTAAATTCCCAAGGAGATGGATAGGGGACGTGGGAAACAAAGGGAAGTGAGAGCTGGAGGGCTCAGTTGGGCCTTAGGCTCCCATTCATCAGGACACTGAAGCATGACCTTAATGTTCAGCACAGAAGTTTCCCATTAACGTTTATGGAATAGCTTGAGCTTAAAGATAAGCATGAGCAAAAGGGCTTTGCTGAATCATGGCCTTATTTAGTGTAATGGGTAAAATGTTATAAAGACCGACCTCAGTTAGGAGATTGAGTCCCAGGGATTTGCTGGGTGTAGGCTACTGAGGCCTAAAGGCCCTTCCAAAATATCGACGTTTTGTCCCATTTTCCAATGGACGTGGCGACGTGGGAGACAACGTCCCAGGGGCGGTTAGTGGGATTTAGTCTCCCAGCTCACTTAGGCTACTTCTACACTGCACAGTTATTTTGGAATAAGCTATTCTGGAATATTTATTCCAAAATAGCTTATTTTCGAAATTGCACGTCTACACGGCAGGGAAGCCTGAAAACGCGTCTCAGGAAGGCTTCTCTAATGTAGACGTGCTATTTTGATTGAAAGCCCCAGGAGGAATAACTTAGAGCAGGCCTGGGGAGGGGCTATTTCGAAATAGCAGAAGTGGAGCGTCTACACAGGCCTTTTTTTGGAAATAGCTATTTAGGAATAGGCGTTATTCCTCATAGAATGAGGTTTACAGAAGTCAGAATAAGCCATCCATTATTTCAAAATTATTTAGAAATAAAGGAATTGCTGTGTAGATGCTCGCATAGTTATTTTGGAATAATGGCCATTATTCCGACATAACTTTGCTGTGTAGGCACACCCTTCACTCTTTCTGAGCATTTTATCCCAATGGTGCACTGGTATCTCCTCCTCGCAGTTCCTTGTGATTATGGAAAAGCGCACCTCTTGGTAAACAACGGGGTTCCTTACTTCATAGCGACACTTCTGCTGCACTTGGCCTGGGGGTCCATTCATGAGTTATCTCGTCACTGTATACTCTCATCCACCCCTTTTCTGAATGATAATCTCTGTTCCTTTCCAGGATACAAAGCCCTTCTTGAGCCAAGTAAGTGATTTATTAAATTAATTCATGTGAAAGCTATCAAAGGGCTTGTCAACTCTGGAGAATGAGTGGGCAAGGAATTCTTGAGAGCACTGGATGAGTGTTGCGCTGTATTAGGATAGAGGGTGGCTATGAAGATGAAGAAGGCTCTTTATGTCATTCAATTACGATTCTTTATCTCGTTCCTTACAGCTCTGAGTCCAACTATCCCACAAAGTCCAACCGATGCGCATTTCTCACTGAACTTCACCTTAACCAACCTCCGCTACACTCCAGACCTGGCGAGTCCTGCATCCCCCAAATTCAATTCTACAGAGAAAATAATGCTCTATTATGTAAGTCTAACAGGGACACACCCTTCCCGGCCTATTTCATTTACTGGCTCTTGTGCTCTGCCTCTTTCTGCGCTCTCCCTTCGCCACCCCTCCTCCTCTCCCCACGTGTTACTCAGGAAATGATCTTTTCATTGACAGATTGATTCTCTGGTCAGAAACAGCAGCATTGGCCCCGACTTCTCAGGATGCAAAGTGATGGCCTTTAGGTAAGGAACAGATACTTCTTCAAGTACACTACAGTGTAGGGCTTTATATACATTGGATTGCCAGGCTAATAGCTAATATTGTATAGTTCCTTTCCCTGTACCGTAATACTTATAATATCCATGTATCAAACTTCCAGCAACATCTGGCATTTATAATGCAACTCTGTAGGACATGGAAAGACAGTGAAAACTGCTCTGTGCTCTTCCGATGGTCTCCGTTTCATACACTTGACTTCATGCTGTTGATATTTCAGTTAGCTACTTTTACTTCCACATTCACACAACTATCTGTCCCCTGGGTAGGGGGGACTTGAGTTAGTTCTTTTTACCATCATATTTAAGGAACAAAGACAGAGAGTGGCACTAACACAAACCTTCCTAACCTCTTACTTCCTAGGTCGGTGATGAACAGGGACGACACGGGAGTAGACACTGTCTGCAGCTACCGGAATGACCCCACAGCGCCCAGGTTTGACAGAGTGAAGGTTTACCGTGAGCTGAGCAGCATGATGAAGAACATCACCCAGTTAGGACCCTACAACCTGGACAAGAAGAGCCTCTATGTCAACGGTAAGTGGCCGATGGTCTGACACCTCCGGGCAACGCTCACGTAGCGCTTTGGTTTAACACACACGTGAATGCCAAAGATGAAAGGCCTGAAAAAATATACAGCACAACAATAACATTCCCCTAGCAGAGAAGCCAGGCCAGACCAGAGTAAAATATTTGTGAGCTCGGAGGACAGCTGATTTCCTTGCACCCCGTGGAAACACGCTTCCATTGGAGAGATGGCCACCATACTAGGACAAGTTAAATTCCCAAGGAGATGGATAGGGGACGTGGGAAACAAAGGGAAGTGAGAGCTGGAGGGCTCAGTTGGGCCTTAGGCTCCCATTCATCAGGACACTGAAGCATGACCTTAATGTTCAGCACAGAAGTTTCCCATTAACGTTTATGGAATAGCTTGAGCTTAAAGATAAGCATGAGCAAAGGGCTTTGCTGAATCATGGCCTTATTTAGTGTAATGGGTAAAATGTTATAAAGACCGACCTCAGTTAGGAGATTGAGTCCCAGGGATTTGCTGGGTGTAGGCTACTGAGGCCTAAAGGCCCTTCCAAAATATTTGTCCCATTTTCCAATGGACGTGGCGACGTGGGAGACAACGTCCCAGGGGCGGTTAGTGGGATTTAGTCTCCCAGCTCACTTAGGCTACTTCTACACTGCACAGTTATTTTGGAATAAGCTATTCTGGAATATTTATTCCAAAATAGCTTATTTCGAAATTGCACGTCTACACGGCAGGGAAGCCTGAAAACGCGTCTCAGGAAGGCTTCTCTAATGTAGACGTGCTATTTTGATTGAAAGCCCCAGGAGGAATAACTTAGAGCAGGCCTGGGAGGCTATTTCAAATAGCAGAAGTGGAGCGTCTACACAGGCCTTTTTTGGAAATAGCTATTTAGGAATAGGCGTTATTCCTCATAGAATGAGGTTTACAGAAGTCAGAATAAGCCATCCATTATTTCAAAATTATTTAGAAATAAAGGAATTGCTGTGTAGACGCTCGCATAGTTATTTTGGAATAATGGCCATTATTCCGACATAACTTTGCTATGTAGGCACACCCTTCACTCTTTCTGAGCATTTTATCCCAATGGTGCACTGGTATCTCCTCCTCGCAGTTCCTTGTGATTATGGAAAAGCGCACCTCTTGGTAAACAACGGGGTTCCTTACTTCATAGCGACACTTCTGCTGCACTTGGCCTGGGGGGGTCCATTCGCGAGTTATCTCGTCACTTCGTATACTCTCATCCACGGCCCCTTTTCTGAATGATAATCTCTGTTCCTTTCCAGGATACAACGAAGCCCTTCTTGAGCCAAGTAAGTGATTTATTAAATTAATTCATGTGAAAGCTATCAAAGGGCTTGTCAACTCTGGAGAATGAGTGGGCAAGGAATTCTTGAGAGCACTGGATGAGTGTTGCGCTGTATTAGGATAGAGGGTGGCTATGAAGATGAAGAAGGCTCTTTATGTCATTCAATTACGATTCTTTATCTCGTTCCTTACAGCTCTGAGTCCAACTATCCCACAAAGTCCAACCGATGCGCATTTCTCACTGAACTTCACCTTAACCAACCTCCGCTACACTCCAGACCTGGCGAGTCCTGCATCCCCCAAATTCAATTCTACAGAGAAAATAATGCTCTATTATGTAAGTCTAACAGGGACACACCCTTCCCGGCCTATTTCATTTACTGGCTCTTGTGCTCTGCCTCTTTCTGCCCTCTCCCTTCGCCACCCCTCCTCCTTCCCCCACGTGTTACTCAGGAAATGATCTTTTCATTGACAGATTGATACTCTGGTCAGAAACAGCAGCATTGGCCCCGACTTCTCAGGATGCAAAGTGATGGCCTTTAGGTAAGGAACAGATACTTCTTCAAGTACACTACAGTGTAGGGTTTTATACACATTGGATTGCCAGGCTAATAGCTAATATTGTATAGTTCCTTTCCCTGTACCGTAATACTTATAATATCCATGTATCAAACTTCCAGCAACATCTGGCATTTATAATGCAACTCTGTAGGACATGGAAAGACAGTGAAAACTGCTCTGTGCTCTTGATGGTCTCCGTTTCATACACTTGACTTCATGCTGTTGATATTTCAGTTAGCTACTTTACTTCCACATTCACACAACTATCTGTCCCCTGGGTAGGGGGACTTGAGTTAGTTCTTTTTACCATCATATTTAAGGAACAAAGACAGAGAGTGGCACTAACACAAACCTTCCTAACCTCTTACTTCCTAGGTCGGTGATGAACAGGGACGACACGGGAGTAGACACTGTCTGCAGCTACCGGAATGACCCCACAGCGCCCAGGTTTGACAGAGTGAAGGTTTACCGTGAGCTGAGCAGCATGATGAAGAACATCACCCAGTTAGGACCCTACAACCTGGACAAGAAGAGCCTCTATGTCAACGGTAAGTGGCCGATGGTCTGACACCTCCGGGCAACGCTCACGTAGCGCTTTGGTTTAACACACGTGAATGCCAAAGATGAAAGGCCTGAAAAATATACAGCACAACAATAACATTCCCCTAGCAGAGAAGCCAGGCCAGACCAGAGTAAAGTATTTGTGAGCTCGGAGGACAGCTGATTTCCTTGCACCCCGTGGAAACACGCTTCCGGCTGAGAGATGGCCACCATACTAGGACAAGTTAAATTCCCAAGGAGATGGATAGGGGACGTGGGAAACAAAGGGAAGTGAGAGCTGGAGGGCTCAGTTGGGCCTTAGGCTCCCATTCATCAGGACACTGAAGCATGACCTTAATGTTCAGCACAGAAGTTTCCCATTAACGTTTATGGAATAGCTTGAGCTTAAAGATAAGCATGAGCAAAAGGGCTTTGCTGAATCATGGCCTTATTTAGTGTAATGGGTAAAATGTTATAAAGACCGACCTCAGTTAGAGATTGAGTCCCAGGGATTTGCTGGGTGTAGGCTACTGAGGCCTAAAGGCCCTTCCAAAATATCGACGCTTTGTCCCATTTTCCAATGGACGTGGCGACGTGGGAGACAACGTCCCAGGGGCGGTTAGTGGGATTTAGTCTCCCAGCTCACTTAGGCTACTTCTACACTGCACAGTTATTTTGGAATAAACTATTCTGGAATATTTATTCCAAAATAGCTTATTTCGAAATTGCACGTCTACGGCAGGAAGCCTGAAAACGCGTCTCAGGAAGGCTTCTCTAATGTAGACGTGCTATTTTGATTGAAAGCCCCAGGAGGAATAACTTAGAGCAGGCCTGGGAGGCTATTTCGAAATAGCAGAAGTGGAGCGTCTACACAGGCCTTTTTGGAAATAGCTATTTAGGAATAGGCGTTATTCCTCATAGAATGAGGTTTACAGAAGTCAGAATAAGCCATCCATTATTTCAAAATTATTTAGAAATAAAGGAATTGCTGTGTAGCGCTGCATAGTTATTTTGGAATAATGGCCATTATTCCGACATAACTTTGCTATGTAGGCACACCCTTCACTCTTTCTGAGCATTTTATCCCAATGGTGCACTGGTATCTCCTCCTCGCAGTTCCTTGTGATTATGGAAAAGCGCACCTCTTGGTAAACAACGGGTTCCTTACTTCATTGCGACACTTCTGCTGCACTTGGCCTGGGGTCCATTCGCGAGTTATCTCGTCACTTTGTATACTCTCATCCACGGCCCCTTTTCTGAATGATAATCTCTGTTCCTTTCCAGGATACAACAAGCCCTTCTTGAGCCAAGTAAGTGATTTATTAAATTAATTCATGTGAAAGCTATCAAAGGGCTTGTCAACTCTGGAGAATGAGTGGGCAAGGAATTCTTGAGAGCACTGGATGAGTGTTGCGCTGTATTAGGATAGAGGGTGGCTATGAAGATGAAGAAGGCTCTTTATGTCATTCAATTACGATTCTTTATCTCCTTACAGCTCTGAGTCCAACTATCCCACAAAGTCCAACCGATGCGCATTTCTCACTGAACTTCACCTTAACCAACCTCCGCTACACTCCAGACCTGGCGAGTCCTGCATCCCCCAAATTCAATTCTACAGAGAAAATAATGCTCTATTATGTAAGTCTAACAGGGACACACCCTTCCCGGCCTATTTCATTTACTGGCTCTTGTGCTCTGCCTCTTTCTGCCCTCTCCCTTCGCCACCCCTCCTCCTTCCCCCACGTGTTACTCAGGAAATGATCTTTTCATTGACAGATTGATTCTCTGGTCAGAAACAGCAGCATTGGCCCCGACTTCTCAGGATGCAAAGTGATGGCCTTTAGGTAAGGAACAGATACTTCTTCAAGTACACTACAGTGTAGGGTTTTGTACACATTGGATTGCCAGGCTAATAGCTAATATTGTATAGTTCCTTTCCCTGTACCGTAATACTTATAATATCCATGTATCAAACTTCCAGCAACATCTGGCATTTATAATGCAACTCTGTAGGACGTAGAAAGACAGTGAAAACTGCTCTGTGCTCTTCGATGGTCTCCGTTTCATACACTTGACTTCATGCTGTTGATATTTCAGTTAGCTACTTTTACTTCCACATTCACACGACTATCTGTCCCCTGGGTAGGGGGACTTGAGTTAGTTCTTTTTACCATCATATTTAAGGAACAAAGACAGAGAGTGGCACTAACACAAACCTTCCTAACCTCTTACTTCCTAGGTCGGTGATGAACAGGGACGACACGGGAGTAGACACTGTCTGCAGCTACCGGAATGACCCCACAGCGCCCAGGTTTGACAGAGTGAAGGTTTACCGTGAGCTGAGCAGCATGATGAAGAACATCACCCAGTTAGGACCCTACAACCTGGACAAGAAGAGCCTCTATGTCAACGGTAAGTGGCCGATGGTCTGACACCTCCGGGCAACGCTCACGTAGCGCTTTGGTTTAACACACGTGAATGCCAAAGATGAAAGGCCTGAAAAATATACAGCACAACAATAACATTCCCCTAGCAGAGAAGCCAGGCCAGACCAGAGTAAAGTATTTGTGAGCTCGGAGGACAGCTGATTTCCTTGCACCCCGTGGAAACACGCTTCTCCGGCTGAGAGATGGCCACCATACTAGGACAAGTTAAATTCCCAAGGAGATGGATAGGGGACGTGGGGAAACAAAGGGAAGTGAGAGCTGGAGGGCTCAGTTGGGCCTTAGGCTCCCATTCATCAGGACACTGAAGCATGACCTTAATTTTCAGAAGTTTCAAAGGGGTAACCGAGTTAGTCTGTAAGTGGGAAAACTTAAATACAACGAATAGTCTTGCAGCACCTTGAAGACCAAGAAAACATGTAGATGGGATCATAAGCTTTTGCACAGAAGTGTCCCATTAACACGTATGGAATAACTTGTGCTTAAAGATAAGCATGAGCCAAAGGGCTTTGAAGAAAGAAACCTTATTTAAGATCATGGGTAAAATGTTCTAAAGACCGACCTCAGTTAGGAGATTGAGTCCCAGGGATTTGCTGGGTGTAGGCTACTGAGGCCTAAAGGCCCTTCCAAAATATCGACGTTTTGTCCCATTTTCCAATGGACGTGGCGACGTGGGAGACAACGTCCCAGGGGCGGTTAGTGGGATTTAGTCTCCCAGCTCACTTAGGCTACTTCTACACTGCACAGTTATTGTGGAATAAGCTATTCTGGAATATTTATTCCAAAATAGCTTACTTCAAAATTGCACGTCTACACGGCAGGGAAGCCTGAAAACACGTCTGAGGAAGGCTTCCCTAATGTAGACGTGCTATTTTGATTGAAAGCCCCAGGAGGAATAACTTAGAGCAGGCCTGAGGAGGGGCTATTTCGAAATAGCAGAAGTGGAGCGTCTACACAGGCCTTTTTTGGAAATAGCTATTTAGGAATAGGCGTTATTCCTCACAGAATGAGGTTTACAGAAGTCGGAATAAGCCATCCATTATTTCAAAATTATTTAGAAATAAAGGAATTGCTGTGTAGACGCTCGCATAGTTATTTTGGAATAATGGCCATTATTCCGACATAACTTTGCTGTGTAGGCACACCCTTCACTCTTTCTGAGCATTTTATCCCAATGGTGCACTGGTATCTCCTCCTCGCAGTTCCTTGTGATTATGGAAAAGCGCACCTCTTGGTAAACAACGGGGTTCCTTACTTCATAGCGACACTTCTGCTGCACTTGGCCTGGGGGGGTCCATTCGCGAGTTATCTCGTCACTTTGTATACTCTCATCCACGGCCTCTTTTCTGAATGATAATCTCTGTTCCTTTCCAGGATACAACGAAGCCCTTCTTGAGCCAAGTAAGTGATTTATTAAATTAATTCATGTGAAAGCTATCAAAGGGCTTGTCAACTCTGGAGAATGAGTGGGCAAGGAATTCTTGAGAGCACTGGATGAGTGTTGCGCTGTATTAGGATGGAGGGCGACCGTGAAGGTGAAGAAGGCTTTTTATGTCGTTCAATTACGATTCTTTTTCTCGTTCCTTACAGCTCTGAGTCCAGCTATCCCACAAAGTCCAACCGATGCGCATTTCTCACTGAACTTCACCTTAACCAACCTCCGCTACACTCCAGACCTGGCAATTCCTGGTTCCCCCAAATTCAATTCAACAGAGAAAATAATGCTCTATTATGTAAGTCTGACAGAGACACACCCTGCCCGGCCTATTTCATTTCCTGGCTCTTGTGCTCTGCCTCTTTCTGCCCTCTCCCTCTGACCCCCCACGTGTTACTCAGGAAATGATCTTCTCTTTGACAGATTGATCCTCTGGTCAAAAACAGCAGCATTGGCCCCGACTTCTCAGGATGCAAAGTGATGGCCTTTAGGTAAGGGATCTGGTGTGAGGCTGTTTCTCTTGTCCTCACAGACACTGATTGGGCCAGGTCCCCATCTGGTGTAAAGCAACATTATTCTTTATAACCCACATGTTCCCCCTAAGTTCGATCTGCCTATGCAGCCTTAAGACTTCATTTGTCCTCCCCTGTCTCTCTCATGCCAATGTTCGCATTGAATTTGGAAAGTCAGTCAAAATCACCCCGTGAGTCTTCATGATTTCATTGAGCACTGGCTCTGTGGATCCAAACCCTGGGACTCTGCAATGATCGATTGTATCTCTGACTCCCAGTGTCAGCTTTTGCAGTAACATAAGGACGGCCGGGGATTTTGTATCCATGTCAGCCAAGTCTCAAAGCTCCCGTGTGATTCTATAGGTCTGTGAATAACAAGGGTGACACCGGAATCGACGCCATCTGCAGCTACAAAACCAGCCCCACCGTCACCCCACTTGACAGAGTGAAGCTTTATCATGAGCTGAGCGGCATGACCGTGGGCACCACCAAGCTAGGAGAGTACACCATGGCGAAGAACAGCCTTTATGTGAATGGTAAACCTCTGGAGAGAACGTCAAGCTTTAATAGATGCTGTCACTTCCCTGGGGTTCAAGCTCTCTGGTGGCGCACGATGAAATTCCCCTTCCGTTGACGATTTCCAGTTTCTGGCAGCCCACGGGCTTTGGCACCAGGACGAAGCCAGTCCAGCCTGTCGGGGTTGTCATGGAGACTCTTCCTTTAGCTACATCCAAGAGCTCACTGTTGTGTCCCTCTTGATCACACAAGGACACAGTCCGATTGCCTGTCATTAGGTGGCTAATTCTGCTGTCAAAAACACCCTTAACCCTTTTTCAAATGTATTTATTTAGGCTTCCGTCCCTCGGATGTAGCTACTACTACAAACCCTCCTCCCACGGGGACTCCAGGGAGTGTGGGATATCAGTTCAACTTCAGAATAATCAATGCAAACCTGAGCGACCCAAACCCGAGCTCTGCGTTCTACCAAGCACTGCAGAAAGATATCACCAGCAAGGTGAGATGCCACCTTGCAGAAGCTTTTCTGGCCAGTCCATCTGACACTCACACCCACTTCCAGGAACAGTTTGATGAAAGTGTTGCCATTCAACATGGTGACAAAGAAATTGTCAATGTTTCAAATTTCCACCAGTTCAGCTGCTGCTGGCTCCCACCGTGGTTGTGTGTTGCGCAAAGTGACTCATGAGAAGCTGCAGGATTTGTTACGATAAGAGGGGATCCCCACTCTTCAGTGCAATCACAAGAGTTGATCACCAGTAAAAAAGACAAGTGTGAGCCAAGGCAGAGGCCATCTATTAAACCCAATCTGTTGGCACCTGAACCTTAATGACCAAATTCAGGAGTAGGCCCAAACTGATCCCAACATACACCGGTGTAACCCACTGGTGAGTGAGCTACAGGTCCTCCTCCATGCCTGCCCCATAGAGTACATGACTCCGTTACATCCCTCCCTAGAGAAAGCTCAACGTTAGCTCTGCAGGTTGACCCTTCAACGGCTGGAGCGATAACCAAGATGGCAGCCCAGAGATCTTCCTGGGGTGGTGATGGGATAAGAGGAGACGAAGGGCTGCCCTGCTCAAAGTCAGTTGGAACAATGGGAACACTTACAACAAGATGCACGTTTCAAATGTAGACTCAGTCACATCTCCAACCAGCCGAAAGCATCAGGCAGGAGGCCCCCTACCTCTTGGTAATAACTAATTCTGTGTTTGTTTCAGATGAACCAGCTGTACACAAAGAGCGACCTTACAGGCAGATTCCTGTTTTGCAATGTCACAGGCTTGAGGTTAGTGCGGCGATTCAGTTGTTTATGAAACCGCATAGATGCTCAGGCCATTCTCTGGGCACCATGCTCCCTCGCTCTGGGCAGAATTCCTCTGAGCGCCCAAGTTTGCCATTCAGTTTATTTCACACCCTGTCTGAATAACTCGCAGGAGCCAGCCCCTTACCGCTTCACTCTCACAAACATGCCGAGGTTTAAATATCAGGGATTAAAATCAGCGAAAGGCTTGAGGCCCTGCCCCATGCCTGTGCCTTAGGGGTCAGACTCTACTTCTGGGAGCAAGTCACAAACGCTGGCTATTCAGGGGCTCTCCGAGAACACGCCTGGATTCAGAGCAGCTCTGCCAGCCCCGGGAAATGCTGCTGGTGCCAACAGAGTGGTCAACAAACTGCCTGTGTCCTTACTGGCATTTCATGCAATTCGCTTCGCCGCCTTCACACAACTGGAGTGGCAGAGAGACTCAGGGTACAGGACTCCCCAGCCCCTCTCTCCTCCAGACAGGAGCCTCCTCCCCTCTCCTTCCTGCCTCTGAATCTGTCCCAGGCTGGTGGGCACCAAAAGTCATTTGTATTCCCAGCGGCTTGTGGCTGGTGGGGAATGAGGTGGGTGGTTCTTACTCCAGTTCCCAAAAGACGTGTCCATATCAATCCCCCCCCCCTCCACCAGGGATCCTTGCCTGGGATTTTCAAGGGGAGTTAAGCACTGACATTCTTGGGGTTTGAACACCTAACTCCATTAGAGCCCCTTTGAAAATCCCAGTGCTTGTTGGCAATCTGTGTGCAGGGTTCGATCACAGAAGTCCCCTGCGGTTGTCCCTTGGTGGGCTGATCATACCACCAACGCCCGCTTTCCTGCTCTCTGGGGAAATCCTCTGCTGTACCCCAGACAAGGCAGGGAGTTGGGGTTACCACCCCCCTGCAGACACTGAACCAGCTCAGCTCTAAGGGCTCAGCCCCAGGAAACCAACCCCAAAAAGGAACCCAAACCCCAAGTAAATCCCTGTTAATCTGGGTAAAAGTTTTACAGAGAAAGCTCGTAAGGTCAGTCCCCTTCGTCAGTGAAAGAGAGAGATGCAAAGTGGTTGCTTCCCCCTTCCCCGGGCTAATAATAAACAAACACGCTTTGATTAATTACAAAATGTAGAATTTAAGAGGTTGCGCGTGGAAACAGTCAGATCAAGGTAATTACAATGAACAAAAAACGCATAGCTAGTTCTAATCCACTGAGACACTTGTTAGATGCCAAATCTTACCGTAATCAGCTGTTCTTATCTCAGGGAAAAAGCTTCCTCAGAGTTGATCCTTGCTCTGGCCTGGGTCTACAGCTTTTCAGAGCTCTTCACTGTCAAGTATTCTCTTAGGGTGGGCCAGGCAGGGTCAAAGGCCAGCTGAAGACAAAGGACTGATGGCTTCCCACTGCTTAAATAGACTTTCCCTCAGGGTGGGAGCCCCTTTGTAGGACACCCCCCACCTCCAGGGAAAAATGCCAGGTTCAAGATGGAGGGCATGGTCACATGTCTTTCTAGGACCAACCACAGTTTGGCTTTCAGGACAAAGAAGGACAAGTCATTGGTTTGAGAACCGAGTCATTAGGTACTCGAAGTACCACTATTGGCCTCATTAGCACATTTAGAACGGTACACAGACTCACACTGCGTATTTCTAACTTCACATAGGATGACACATGCCCCAAAACAGGACATACACGTTCAGCAGATTGTAACATTAAAATGGATCAGTTTTGTGAGGTATTTGGTCTTAGGCGTCTTTGAGTTATGCATATTCATATTTATAAGCCAATTTTCATAAAGCTTGTGGGGGCATGACCATCTCAGCAGAGGACAAGGATGGACTAGATCACGGAGCTGAAACCCCACTCTTTTAACACCCCTTCCCCCAAGCTGGCCCCTGTCGGTTTAGGAAGGTTGGTGTGAGACTTTGTAAGGGGGCAGGTGGCTGGTCTGTGGCTACAGAGAGACCCTCTGTTCTCCAGGGCTGTAGCCAGCACTGCGTTAATGTCAAACCTCCATGAACCTTTCAAATAGCTGCATGGCCCTAAAAAGGTGATTGTTGAAGGGCCCATTTGTGTAAGAGCCTGCACCTCTCTGCTTCCAGGATTGGCTCGGTAGTGGTCGACTGCCATTGCTTCTTCACGCCAGCGACCAGCCTCAGCCAGGAGAGCGTTGTAAACGCCTTTCAGGCTGGAACTAAGAACGCAAGCGCACAGTGGCTGGAAGGCCGTTACCAGCTGCAGAACGCCACAGTGACCGGTATGTACGCTGCACGGGAGAGCCCGCTGCTCGACTTCCATTCTGGTTAACCCACATTCCCACAGTAGAGTCGAAAGCTTCTGCCTCCGAGTCCTTTCTTCACCTCCACTAAGAATTGCCCACTTCCCTGGTCTGAGCTCATGAATTCCCAGAGCACAAGAGCCAGTTTTGTGGCCCATCGAGTTTGGCTCCAGCCAACATGTCAGGCCTCCAGCGACACGCTGTCTTTCATCGCTAGGCAAGGGAAGGGGGATTGAATCCGTCCACTGGGATTTCATACTGTTTGGACAGTTTGAATTTTTAAAATGACACACAAAATCCCAAAGCAATGACAGGAAGGGTTTTAAACACTTTGAAGTGGGGCCTTTCAAATCCCCAAATCCCAGCGGAATTCAAATGTAGCTAATGCCTCAAGGTTCCTTCCAGTCTTCCAACTTGAAACCAGAGCAGCACCCCTAGGCCAGTGGGCCTTTGCCTGCACCTCTTCGCTATATTGTTGACTGGCTTCTTTTCTCTCCTCTCAGTTTTGGAGCCAGAAATCAAACCAGTGACTCAGCCGCCTGTCAGTGCTCAGCAGGAGACTTTCAAGTTGAATTTCACCATCACTAACCTGAATTACACATCAGATCTGAACCAACCCACCTCAGATCTTCATCGGAAAAACAAGCAGAATATTGAGAAAGAGGTAAAGTTCTATGGTTCTGCAAATGGGCCCAATCCTGGTCCCATGGCAACTTTGTCATTGGTTTCACTAACAGCAGAGACAGATTCCTTTCTCTGGTTCTAAGCTAACTTGCTACCCTCCTGTTTGTGCCCACCTTGTAATATTTGCTTTCCTTCTCCTCCCAGCTTGACAACATTTTCAGAAATAGCAGCATCCAGAAGTACTTCTTCGTTGGCTGTTCAGTTGACAGCTTTAGGTACGTCCCTTCTCACAGGCTGTCCCTTTAACTGCCAGTGAAATGCTTATTGAAAGTCCGACTGTGGAGCCCTATGGAGATTCACATGATTTGAGGGTATTGCGTTTGTCTTTCTGCCCTAAGGCAAACCCCAGTTAGATGCATGGGGGGGGGGGGCGGGTACCAGAGAAACAAGAAAATCACATTTACACTTCTTGTTTTTTGGCCTCATCTCAAATATTTCTGCAAATGTAAAAAGCTCATTTTTGGGGGGTGGGGCTAGGAAAGACTCTTTTGTGCATAAGTACTCTCTAGGCAGAACCAGATCATTTCACCCACCTCCAAAACTCAACATTAAGGAGCTGTGCAAAAACGTAACGAGAATTGACCAGCCCAGGCACAATGCCCACTAACCTGCCCTTCTCCACGCGCCCTGATGATAACGGGGCTGCGGGAAGCAAGAGCTGGACTTGTCCAGGGTGAATGGAACTTTGCAAGACCCTAATAGCAGCTCCTTCCTCCTCCAATAAGAGAGGTGACTTAAAGATGAACCCTGGCCAGCGTGCTAACGAAATATTGCTCTGAGATCCGCAAACATGAACACTACCCTGGCCTGTTTATCATTCATTGACGCTCATCCTTCTTTCACCCTCCCCATCTCACTCAGTACATTTCAGTATGAGCTGTGTTGTCCTCCCCCTCCATCAATGGTTTGTGGCTTACATTTTCCAGGCCCATCTCTGGGAAAAGGTACACTGGTATTAATGTCGTCTGCAAATTCATGCTGGACAGCACATCAAAGGCCTTTAACAGAGAAGCAGTGTATGCGGAGTTTGAACGTCTAACCAACGGAGGGACTCAGCTAGGGACCAGCTACCAAATAGACAAGGAGAGCTTGCTTGTGAACGGTGAGTGGCCTGGCAGAGCCCTGGAATCAGGCGTTTCTCAGCACGTTGCTGGGATGGACTTTCTTCTGGCATTACTGAATCTGCTTTCTTGTTTTCCTGTGCTTCACAAGTTCCTCTTTTCTTTCCAGGTTATTCTCCTTTCATCACAATGACAGGCGAGCCCAGCAGATCTGGTAAGTGTTCTGAGAAGCCATTCACATGAGAGCTGCTGACCAGAGGTTGAGCCTCAGAAAGTTAGTGCGAACATGCTCAGCCATGAGTTTAGCTTGGCGTATTCAGGGACAAGGATGTCGAGATGTGGCTCTCCTGGCAGGCAGGCAGCACTCAAGCTGGGCCAGTTGAAATCAGGGATGAGTAGCAGATGCCCGGAGTCCAGTAAATTGCTGAAAGTCGTTCCAGTCACCATTTGGGCTGGTAAAACTGGGCCTCGGCAGTATTTGCAGCAAACATGAGCCTGGCCCCGGTGAAAGGAATTCCCATGCGTATCTGTTCCAAGTTTGCAATGGATACGCCATGGCCAGGCTTGTGTTCCTCCTCAAGCCCCCGATGATTATAGAGTGAGACCCGAGTGTCACAGCCTGCAGGCAACTAACCCACCGCATGTGGCAGGTAGAGAACAGGAAGGACTGAGCTGCACCAAGAGACCTGATCCATGGCTAAAAGGAGAGCTGGTTTTCCATGAGCCATTCGGTCCTGGGCTTCTCTGCTGCAGCTGCCCAATGCCTGTTCTCAACGGTGTTCTGGGGGTGTGGACATTTTTGCTGTAAAAACTCCTGGGCCCCCTGCCATGCTGCACGCAGGCCCCTGCTCAGCCATCCCACGATTGCAACACAGAGCCCTAACCCTGGGCACACATAGAGAGCATGTTAACGTCCAGCCTTTTCCCTTCCCATGTTTTCAAACCTCCCCTTTACGTATGATCTTGTGTCAGACCACAGCGACTGTGAATGTAGAGCTCTGTCATTTACCCTTTTGTCCTTGCAGAGCTCCCGTATTGGGCGATAATCCTCATCTGCCTCTCAGCATTGCTTGGCTTGATCATCCTCTTCCTCCTGTGCTTCTTGGTAAGTGATGCCTTTGCTGCCCTGCCTCCTCCGAGTCCCAGGTACCTTTGTGGCCCAATGGCTGGGGCTGAGTTAGGGAACCGGGCACCCTGGCTGATTTACACACATTGAAAGTCAATCCTAGCCATGAGTTAGGAAGCAAGAGAACACAAGAAAGAGGGCAACACACATGGGAAAAGAACCAGTATTTTGGGCCAAACCCTCACTGAGGGAGCAGAGAAGAATCTGATCCCTTGAATAAGTTATTAGTAGGGCCCCACCAAATTCATGGCCATGAAGAAAGTGTCTCAGACCATGAAATCTGATCTTGTGTGTGCTTTTACAGTATACTGCAGATTTCACAGAGGAGACCAGCATTTCTCAAATTGGGGGTCCTGACTCCAAAGGGAATTGAAGAGGGGGGTCACAAGCCATGATCCCTCTAATCTTGTCCATCCATGTTCCGTCCATGTGTAGAATAATTTTATATGCACTGAGGCATGTGCACCACCAGGAGAAACAAAACCCTAGCTGTGGGTGCTCTGCTAATCGGCTGGGCAGCACTGGAATTTTTCCTAAGCAGCCGCCCAAGTGCTCAGCTTACAGGGAACGCTGGTCACCAGGTTGTTTTAGGAGGGATCATGATATTGACACCCTACCTCTGCGCTGCCTCCAGACCTGGGCTGCCAGCTATCAGCAGCCTTTCTCCAGCTGTCCAGCTTTGAAGACAGCACCCTGGCCAGCAGCAGCCCAGAAGTGAGGGTGGCAGTACTACAGCTCCCCCTTCAATAACCTTGCGACCCACCCACAACTCCTTTTTGGGTCAGGGCCCCTACCATTACAACACTGTGCAATTTCAGATTGAAGAACTGAAATCATAACATTTATGGGATTTTACATCCTATGACCATGACATTGACTAAATGGGCAGTGAATTTGGTGGGTTCCTAGTTATCAAGGAAGAAGGTTGAAAAGCCTAAAGAAGGGAGATGGAGAAAACCAGGAAAGTGGAGTCAAGCCCAGAAAAGACCAGTGGCTACGTTCTCCCGTCCCTAAATCTCTGCAGAATGCTGGACATGGAGCTGAGTACAGGAGGTTCAATATATTTTTTAAAAGACGAATTCCAGCATCAGGGATCACCAGAGGTGAAAGTAAGGGGTGCGCCCGGGGGCGCAGCTCCGGCAAGAGTTGGCTGAGCTGTGGCAGAAGCCAGCAGGGAGCTAGTGAAAGAGCTGGCAGGGACCCAGGTGCAATAGGACAGTACCTGTAAGAAATGTAAGTTCTTTTCACCCTTGGGAATTCAAACTTCTTAGCAACAGGAAGAAAGCTGCAGTTCCCTTCCAGGGTCAGACTCCAGCTGCATTGCTGCTGCATGGGGTTTGGATGGGTGGATTCTCTGCCAGTCTCCCGGCAGGGTTGCTATTGGGGTCTGAGGGTAGGAAGGAAAGCGTCTCCTTTTTCATGTCCTCTGTGTAGCCTGCCTTCCCGATAGGACAACAAGGGCTGCAAAGAGAACATTGGTTCATTGCACTCGGGTCCAAGAAGGAAACAGCCGGCCATTCTGAACAGGAAGCTTTGGAAAGGAGAGAGACTTCCCAGGATGAAACCAAAGGCTCTGCCATGTGGTGGTGTGATTTTACCCGTCCACCTCTGTAAAATGGGGATAATTTCTACCAACCCGCAAAGCACTTTTAGGCCCTCAGAGGAAAGGTGGTACAGCGGCTTACGTTTCTCTCATTAACGCTGCTTTCTTCCCACCAGATTGCCTTTTGTCTGAGAAGAAAGGCAGGCCTGTACCAGGTCCAGCAGGACCTATACGGGATCTATTTCCCACACCTGGACATGAGAAAAATGCACTAACGTGTTGCAGAGATGAACTCCGTGCACCCAGAAGTGCCTCTTCTCATGGACCCACTCACCCACCAGGAGAGAGAAAAAATGTTTACAACTGCTACAAAGAATGTTCTATGTCTCCCTTAGTAAATTATGGTTAGCCTGGACTCCTCTTTTCTTTTGGCCTTGATACTGAACATCTTTGCACTGATCTCAGCCATGACTTTGTATTGTGGGAAACTGCCGGCAATGCAGATGTGTTGGGAAAAGATATTTATTTTTGTATGCACTGTGCGGTTTTGAGCAAATGTTATACTTCCAAAAACCAAACCAGAAAATGAAGTGACCACTAGATCAATGCAGTCTTCTGTGCTGCTCAGTGTTAATGTATTTTTTTCTGAAGGGGGAAATTAAATTAGTTAATTTATGGTGTTTTAGGTACTGACTATTGTAAATGAACAAAACAAAGAAAATGCACTTTAATTCTACTTTGTTTTTTTCTGCTTTATAATTAAAAATGAAATATGTCTATATTTTAAACAGATGAGAAACATAATTTTATATTTTAAATGATGCCAGATTTTTGTTTGTTAAATATGCATTATGAAATATAACTCAGTGAATTTGAGAGACAGTTGTGCCATGTCACTCAGGGTAGAGACTATAACACAGATTGCAATTCAGAAATAAACGATCAGAAATCATTCTAAGAACACTGGGAGTTTATTTTATTCAGCCTCTGGAAATGCACACTGTGGGGTTCTCTTTGCTTTCGGGGTGGGGTCACAGAAAAGGCGTCTAAGTTTGGCCTTAAAGAACCCATGAAATAAATTCATTCAGGTCTCCCACATTCCAGGCTAGTGCAGGGCTGTTGGTCTTTTGACTAACGCCAGGCCCGCCGATGGGGGGGCATAGGGGACATCTGCCTCGGGGCTGGTGATTCAAAAGGGCGTACGTGCGAATGATTGGGCTTGTCTTGCAGCAGCAGTGGCAACTGGCGCCCCGGGCCCTTTTAAATCACCATGGGAGTGCCGTATGATGCACTCTGTGTAGCTCCAAAGGCCCCGTCCTCCTGAGGCCCTATCCCTTCCGGGAGCACAGAGCCATCCCGCCCCACCCCAGCCTTGCCCAGGGGCCTGGCAATTCTGTTGGCCCCCTTGATTAGTGCACACGCCTCATACACTTCAAATTGACAGGGGCTGGCCATTGGATCATACTACTGGATTCTGGTGTGAAATAGGCTGAGCCCAGTCCCTCTTGTAACTTTAAGACCCTGATTCTCCATTGCCCCGTATCGAGGGCAGCGGTGCGCAGCCGTGCAACGTGTGAGACACTGCCATTCCGCACTGGGAGCATTTTACACCCAAACTTTTCTCCAATGTCCCTGGCTGAACAAAATCCTAGGAAACAAAAAATCAGCCCTGAGCCTTTTAGAACTAGCATTAAGGAAATACAGATCCAATAAAAGATATTACCTTATCAAATATTACGATATCAAACCACCGGCCAGCTTGCAGATCATTAAACAACCTCTTTTGCACAGCAGAGATTAAAGAGAGCAGGTAGACCGTTACATTGGATTTTTCCTTCTACGAAAAGTTATCTGTAATAATAAAACTAGGCTGTGTGAGAAATTGATACACACTTAGGGGTTCAAAAGGGCTCATTTCCCAAAGATGAGGAAACCTCTGAATGAAATTGATTGAGATGATAAAATCAGTGGGAAAATGTGATCCAAAAAGGGGGAAATAAGATAGCAATTGGGCTACATTAGAAGTTATGAAGTCCATAAACATGATAAGGGAAGCTAAAGACCAGGGAATAATTCATGGCTGACATGGAGGAGTTTAAGTATATTAGGAATGAAAGAAGTCCTAGTTTAGGCCCATTTCTAGATGGAAATGGTAAAAGTTAATAACAATTCAGAGATGGCAGAAGTGTTCAATAATTTTTTCTATTCTGTATATGGTATTTGTAAAGAAAAAGGATGAGATTTACATATCACATGAGAATGATGTAGAATCATAGAATCCTAGGGTTGGAAGAGGCCTCAGGAATCATCGAGTCCAACCCCCTGCCCAAGGCAGGACCAACCCCAACTCAATCATCCCAGCCAGGGTTTTGTCAAGCTGAGACTTAAAAACCTCTAGGGATGGAGACTCCACCCCCTCCCTAGGGAACCCAGCCCAGTGCTCCCCCACTGTAACTTGAGCCCATTGCTCCTCGTTCTGCCATCCATCACCACTGAGAACAACCTTTCTCCAGCCTCTTTGGAACCCCCTTCAGGGAGTCGAAGGCTGCTCTCAAATCCCCCCTCACTCTTCTCTTCTGCAGACTAAACAAGCTCAAATCCCTCAGCCTCTCCTCGTAGGTCATGTGCTCCAGCCCCCTCATCATTTTGGTTGCCCTCCGCTGGACCCTCTCCAATGCGTCCACATCCCTTCTGTAGTGGGGGGCCCAGAACTGGACACAATACTCCAGATGTGGCCTCACCAGAGCCGAATAAAGGGGAATGATCACTTCTCTGGATCTGCTGGCAATGCTCCTCCTAATGCACCCTAATATGCCATTAGCCTTCTTGGCTACAAGGGCGCCCTGTTGACTCATCTCCAGCTTCTCATCCACTGTAACCCCCAGGTCCTTTTCTGCAGAACTGCTACTTAGCCATTCAGTCCCCAGCCTGTAACAATGCTTGGGATTCTTCCGTCCCAAGGGCAGGACTCTACAATTGTCCTTGTTGAACCTCCTCAGAGTTCTTTTGGCCCAATCCTCTAATCTGTCCAGGTCACTCTGGACCCTAGCCCTGCCCTCCACTGTATTTACCTCTCCCCCAGCTTAGTGTCATCTGCGAACTTGCTGAGGGTGCAATCCATCCCTTCATCCAGGTCATTAATAAAGATGATGAACAAAACTGGTCCTAGAACCGAACCTTGGGGCACTCCGCTAGAAACCGACCGCCAACCTGACATCGAGCCATTGATCACCACCCGTTGGGCCCGACAGTCTAGCCAGCTTTCCATCCATGTTACAGTCCATTTATCCAATCCACATTCCCTTAACTTGCTGGCAAGAATATTGTGGGAGACCGAATCAAAAGCTTTGCTAAAGTCAAGGTATATCACATCCATTGACTTTCCCATATCCACAGAGCCAGTTACCTCATCATAGAAGCTAATCAGATTGGTCAGGCACGACTTGCCCTTTGTGAATCCAAGTTGACTGTTCCTGATCATTGTCCCCTCTTCCAAGTGCTTCAAAATGGAATCCTCGAGGATCCCCTCCATGATTTTTCTGGGGACTGAGGTAAGGCTGACTGGTCTGTAGTTCCCTGGATTGTCCTTCTTCCCTTTTTTAAAGATGGGCACTACACTTGCCTTTTTCCAATCATCCGGGATCTCTCCCGATCTCCACGAGTTCTCAAAGATAATGGCCAAAAGCTCCACAATCACATTTGCCAACTCCCTCAGTACCCTTGGATGCATTAAATCCAGGCCAATGGATTTGTGTATATTTAGCTTTTCTAAATAGTTCCTAACTTGTTCTTTCCCCACCAAGGGCTGTCCACCTCCTTCCCATACTGCGTTGCCTAGTGCATTTATCTGGGAGCTGACCTTGTCCATGAAGACAGAGGCAAAGAAAGCCTTGAGTACTTCAGCTTTTCCCACACCATCTGTCACTAGGTTACCTCCCTCATCCAGTAAGGGCCCCACATCCTCTCTGATCACCCTCTTATTGCTAACATGCCTGTAGAAACCTTTCTTGTTACCTTTCACATCCCTTGCCAGCTGCAATTCCAATTGCGCTTTCGCCTTCCTGATAACTCCCCTGCATTCTCAAGCAATATATTTATATGCCTCCCTAGTCATCTGTCCAAGTTTCCATTTCTTGTAAGCATCTTTTTTGTGTTTAAGCTCACCATGGATGTCCCCGGTAAGCCAATCTGGTCGCCTACCATATTTGCTTTTCTTGCTGCGCATCGGGATGGTTTCTTCCTGTGCCTTTAATAAGGCTTCTTTAAAATACTGCCAGTTCTCCTGGACTTCTTTCCCCTTCATGTTAGCATCCCAGGGAATCCTGCCCATCAGTTCTCTGAGGGAGTCAAAGTCTGCTCTTCCGAAGTCCAGGGTGTATATTTTGCTACTCTCCTTTCTTCCTTTGGTCAGGATCCTGAAATCTACCATCTCATGATCACTGCTTCCCAGGTTGTCACCCACCTCTACTTCCCCTACTAGTTCCTCCCTGTTTGTGAGCAGCAGGTCAAGCTGTGCATGGCCCCTGGTCGGTTCCTTCAGCACTTGCGTCAAGAAGTTATCCCCAACATTCTCCAAAAACTTCCTGGATTGTCTGTGTCCTGCTGTATTGGTCTCCCAGCAGATGTCAAGGTGATTAAAGTCGCCCATGAGAATCAGGGCCTGCGATCTGGAAGCTTCTCTCAGTTGTCCAAAGAAAGCTTCGTCTACCTCATCCACCTGATCCGGTGGTCTATAGCAGACACCAACCACAACATCACCCCTATTACTTCCACCTCTAAATTTAACCCATAGACTCTCAACAGTCTTTTCTCCCTCTAAGTACTGGAGCTCCGAGCAATCATACTGCTCTCTTACATACAATGCAACTCCTCCTCCTTTTCTCCCCCGCCTGGTCTTCCTGAACAGTTTATACCCTTCCATGACAGTGCTCCAGTCACGCGAGTCATCCCACCAAGCTTCCGTTATTCCAATCAAATCATAGTTCTTTGACTGGACCAGGGCTTCTAATTCTTCCTGTTTGTTTCCCAGGCTTCTCGCATTTGTGTACAAACACCTTAGATAACTAGTTTATCGCCCTGCCTTCTCCAGCCGAATCAGGGGTCCTCCTTGGTTGCTCGTTCCTCCTTGTGATTCTTCCCGGTGTCCGACTTCCTCATTTACCTCAGGTCACCGTCCCCCAATGAACCTAGTTTAAAGCCCTCCTCACTAGGTTTGCAAGCCTGCCCGCAAAGATGCTCTTTCCTCTCTTGGTTAGGTGGATCCCATCTCTTCCTAACAATCCTTGTGCCCAGAACAGAGTCCCATGGTCAAAGAAACCAAAGCCCTCTCTGCGACACCACCTGCGCAACCACGCATTTACTTCCTACTTTCAATCCTTCCTACTTGTTTCCCAGGCTTTTGTATTCATGTAGATAACTAAGAGAACTTCCCCTGTTGCACCCGCCCCCTGTGCTTCCTCCGGGTAACCCACTCACCTCAGGGCTTAGGTCACCATCCCCCAGAGAACCTAGTGTAGAGCCCTCCTCACGAGGTTAGCCAGCCTGCCTGCAAGCATGCTCTTCCCTCAGTCCGTTAGCCGGAGCCCATCTCTTTCTAGCAATCCCGGCTGCGGGAACAGCATGGGTGAAGAATGCAAAGCCCTCTTGCCAACACCAGCTGTGCAACTGTACCCAGACACCTGCTGGGAGTAAGCGCCACCGAGACACTTAACATCTAGACCACATTTGTGGAAGAAAATTGGCACAACCGTATATACCAAAGCTACGTTTTACTTTCGAAAGAAGATATGCAAATTTGGCAGGAATTTGCATATCTTCTTCGGATCCCTTTTTCAAAAGAGTTTTTTTTTAAAAAGCAAGCAGTCTAGATGTGGTTCTTTCGGGGGGAACCTTTTAAAAAGAACCTTCTTCCTCAAAAATTGAGGTTTACAGGTTCTTCCGAAAAATGTTTTTTTTTTCGAAAGAACCACGTCAAGACTGCTTGCTTTTGCGAAAAAAACTCTTTCGAAAAAGTGATCAGAAGAAGATATGCAAATTCCCACCTAATTTACATGTCTTCTTTCAAAAGTAAAATGTAGCTTTAGTATATATGGTTGTGCCAATTTTCTTCCACAAATTGATCTGAGGAAGTGGGTCTGGCCCACGAAAGCTCATCACCTAATAAACCATCTTGTTAGTCTTTAAAGTGCTACATAGTTCTGTCTTTTGTTTCAGCAATACCAGACTAACACGGCTGCATCTCTATCAGTAGTCTAGACGTGAGACTAATGAGCCTGCTCTGAAGCCTTAGCCGGGAGCCAGCTGGCTTTTACCTCCTGCTATAGAGGCTCATGCTCTAAGCTTTAAGGTCCCAGGTTCTGTTCTGCCCCTCGGCATTACACAACCACACGTTTGCCTCCACAATTTGTCGGTTGCTACCTGGTCCCTAGGTTCCTGTCTATTCGCAACTAAGGAGTATGCAGCCTGGCTGATGGGGAGGGGGGCAAAGGAGACAATTGCCTTGGGGCCCAGCAATTCTACAGGGAGCCCTGGACACTTTAAATTGCCACCAGAGCACCGAGCAACCAGTTCCTTCCCCCCTCTTAATACACGGGGGCTGTCCATAGCTCTGGACCATTGGGCTGGGCTGCCTGCAACTGAGGGAGCTGGTTTTTAAACTCTGGCCACTGGGCCAGGCTGTCCTGTGGCCAAGGGGGTTATCTTCTTTTAGCCACGCTGAGAGAGTGAGAGTGCGAACTGGAGAAATGGACGTCTATTGGCGGGCGTGAGTGGCCCAACTTGACGAGCAGCAGGGGGGACTGGTCTGGCGGTGACGGGGGTGGGCACCCAGACTCCGTGGGAAAGCAGGCACCAGGGGCTGGACATAGACACTGCAGATGCAGGGGGACACTCGAGGAGGGAGGGCCCCATGGGGTGGGAGCAGGGAGGCCCCACCCAGATAATTCGGACAGCGGGAGAGCCCCCCCGTAAAGGTAACGGGGGCCCCTGAACAGGTTGGGCCTGTGCGGAGTCCGGGCACCTGAAGAGCGAGTGCACCAGGGGACCTGCAGGCCCTGGCGAGCCCTGGGGGAAGGGCTCAGCCACCAACGGATGCTAGCAGGGCCCCGGCAAAGGGCAGGCACAAGAGGGGCTTCCATGGCCATGCTGAGGGCCATATCAAAAGGCCTTGCCCCCAGGCAGTGGAGTAGGAGGCCAAGGAGGAGGCTCAGCCCAAGGCTGCCCCGAAGGAGGGAGTGGTAAGGGCGGAAGCCCCAAATGAGGGAGTCTCTAAAGCAAAGGGACCCCAGACAACTCAGGGGACCCACTTGGGAGCAAGGCGAGCTTCAGTGGGGACCCAGCCTGAGAGAAAGGCCCCAAGGGGGAGAGAGCCATTGTGGGGACCCAGGCCCTGGAGGAGGGGAGCAGGCGGCTCCAGAGGGTGGAGAGAGAGATGCCCTGCAGGCCCAGCTGCGGGAGGGCTACGTCTAGACTGGCATGATTTTGCGGAAATACTTTTAAACCAATCTAGACGCGGTTTTGCGCAAGAAAGCCCCGATCACCGTTTTAGCCATCGGGGCTTTTTTGCGCAAAACACTTTTTAGCTGTCTACACTGGCCCTCTTGCGCAAATCCATTTGCGCAAGAGGGCTTTACTACCGAACGGCAGCATAGTATTTGCGCAAGAAGCACTGATTTTGTACATTACAAAGTCAGTGTTCTTCTTGCAAATTCAAGCGGCCAGTGTAGACAGCTGGGAAGTTTTTGCGCAAAAGCAGCTGCTTTTGCGCAAAATCTTGCCAGTCTAGACACAGCCAAGGTGTTTAATGGGGAGGGTGTGTGATGGGGTATCTGAGTTAAAACCCAGCCCTGGGAGAGGGCTGGAGTGTGGAGCCGGCAGCTGAGGCAGATTCAGCCAGTTAGGGCCCAGCTGGGGCTGTATAAATCAGGGCTCCCGGAGGGAGGAGACGAGACTCTCTGGCTGTGGCTGGGGAGCAGGAGGGACCTGGCTGCCTGGGAAGCTGGAGGCTGCCTGAGGCAGAGGAGGGCAGGGCTGGGGAATGGCAGGCAGAGCGAGCGCGAGTGTGCTCTGGCCTCGCTCCCAGGTTACAGGCCCCAAGATGCTCTCACACAACGAATAACAAGATGTAAGGGGAGTGGGTAGAAATTACAATGAGCTTTCAAGGATCCCCCTGGGGAGCTACAGAGCCAGCAGCTGCCTGACTTGGGAAGCCTTGGCCAGGCTGTGCCCCTCTCACCGGTGGGTGAGGTAGCAAGTACAGACTGGCAGGGCTGGAAGGGACCTCGGGATGTCCTGTAGTCCAGCCCCGTGTGCTGAGGCAGGATTAAAAATGACTCGCGAAACAAGCCCCAGACGGACTTCCGCACTGGCTCAGTGTGCCTGGAGCAGAGACACGTGAGCCATGCTGGGCTCCTCTCTGCCATCTGGAGAGATCACAGCGAGGCCAGAAGAGCCTCTTGAGTAACATCAGTGGGGGGCAATTAGGTAACTCCATCTTCATAGCCACCAAGAAGGGTAGTGAGAGAGGCAGCTTGTCACAGAGAGACCTCAGAGAGGTCATCGGCTGCTCACAGCTCGCAGTCGCTACTGGCTTAGGCCAGATTCCAACCAGCTCTGTAAGTGGGCACGGCCCTTTGGTCACATATTTACTGATACGTAAATGTTTGTCTTCTGCCAGTGACCTTTTCTCTCACACCCTCACAAAGCCACCCAGGTGGGGCGTGGACTGACGGTGTTGTTCCTCCCAAAGCAGCTAGGCCGGGGCCATGGCATTTTGGTGCGATGGAGCTCTGAGGTGAGCCAGCGGGGCCTGGCGGTCGCGACGGCGTCGGCAGCAATCCAAGATGGTGACACGGAGTGGGCCACTGTGGCGCTTTACCTCAGGACCGTCACAGAATCAACACCAAAAAGGGTTTCAACGCGTGGGAACTGGGAATGACCCTGCATTAGAATTTCAGAGCGAGGCAAACCTCAGAGTGACAGCCCGAGCCTAGCAATCAGACCACTGCTGGGTAACCCCTGCCACCAGCCCTGGGACTGTCTGGGCTCTTCTGGGCAGGGGACGTCATTAGTGCAGGTGCAGCACCTGGCCCAACGGGGCCCTACTCTGGGTTGGCTTCTGTGGCAAGCCCGTCATAACCAGGGTTTATAATAATTGCGAAGTCAGTCCCTCATGTCATGGGTCAGCAAAGGGTGTTGTGCAGGGCCTGCGTAGACACGCCTCAGTGACCCAGCAGGCTGAAACTGCTCCATCTGTCAAGGCCACTTAGAGACATCTTCATTCCCAGATCACCGATGTGACAGGCGTTGGTGACTCAGGAAGCTGCAATGCAGAAGGAGGCTTCTGTCTGAGTCATTTTTGGGCCAGTGCCCTAGCAGGGTGTTAGGGGCACTACACTTCTGAAGGGGCATCTAAAATTCAAATCCTGAGCATTTGTGGGCATGAAGATCCCTTTCCTGAGGAATGAGCTTTACCCTCCTTCTCCTAGTCAGATGCCAGCTGGGGTCACTCCTTCGTGCCTCTCTTAAGTCTCCTCATGCAGTTTTAATTGGTTACGGTATGTTTTATATCCTAGTGTCACAGCATGCCGTAAAGCAACTGCGAGTCTGGCACTCAGACACACTGGACCTCGAGCCTGCCGCTGTTTTCTCTGAGAAGCACCTTATTCCCCGAGTGGCCTTATTCAGATTAGTGGGGCTTCTTGCAGGGGAAGGCACTAGGCAGTGAGCATGGTAAAAGCCGGTTATTAGTTATACTTAACTTAACCCACATTGAGACACAATACATTGAGGCTCAGGAGGGATTTTTCTTCACTCACTCCTTTTCGGCCAAGGCGTTGCAACAGCCACGTGCAATCTCTCTCACACACGGAGATCTCACAGCCAGGCCCACACACCAAAACTGTGAGCTGAACATGGGCGCTATCCATGCAGCTAACCAGAAAAGCCATGGCAAAGTAATTAGCGCCTCTCAGTTTGCCTGGGCTTCTTCCAGGGCTTAAATTAAGCAAGGCTTCCAGGCAAGGAAACACTAAAGGGTCCTTCCGACCAATATTCCCCCTAATTGGTTCCATCCATGTGTGGATTTTTTCCATTCATGTGCGGAATAAATTTTTATGTGCCCCGAGGCATGTGTGAACGTGCACCAGCTGTAGAAACAAAAACCTAGCTGCGGGCACTCTGCTAATCAGCGGGGAGGCATTTGAATCTCTCCTGAGTGAGGGCAGAAGCGCCCAGCTCACAGGGAACACAGCTTCTCACCCACCAGGCCCTCACACACACAGTGTGGTGAGTTGGTCACAAAGATGGAAAAACTCTGCTTTCACCTGAGTCAAACCTAGCAACAGTTTTCATCCCCAAACATACTAGATTTGTGTAGCACCACAGCCCTCCTGCATCGGATTTTGGAAGCGCTCACGTGAGCTCCCCAATGCTGGGGAGGGGGGAGCCCCAAGACTCGATGTTTGGCTCCAGGCAAGCCAAAGGCTGCATCTGCCCCTGGGCCTTACGTTCCCCACCCCTGCTGTACAGGCTCATGCACTAGAGGCCCCAGGCTGGGTTCTGCCTGTCGGCGTTACAGTGTGATGTGCACAGACCAGAGGGTGGGGAGCTCTGCCAGGCATAGACCAGGGAGCAGGTTTCTATTTCGCTGTCCTTCCTAACGTTTTTCACTTTCCCCGTTGACGCAAGCAGCACAGGGCAGGGTGAAACCAGAAAGCATCCAGGCCTCTGAGCCGCGGCTTGACTCACACGGCCCCTGGGGCGAGGGCAGGTGTGTTACGTACCGGGACAGAGCTGGGCTGCACGGTTCCTGTCTCCTATTCTCTGAAACACCAGCAATACCCCCCTCTACCCTCCCATTGGGGCCTTTCCGCCTCTCCCACCTCAGCTCTCTGCTGCCTCAGCCTGGCATCGAATTGGACCCATTCCCTTGCTGGGCGGCCAAACCGCCGGCTGCCTCACCTCCCTGGGGCTGCTCCTCTCGCTGTACCGCGCCGCTGCCTGGAAACGCCTGCCAGGGATTCTCCGATAACAGTCCTGCCGTGAGTGCAGGGGGCTGGGCCAGATAACCTCTCCGGGTCCCTGCCAGTGCTGGGACTAAATTAAAAAGCCGACAGGATGGGACAGTGTTTAATTTATGCCAGACCCGGCAGCTCAGAGCCCGGCACCTCCAGGCCCGGCAGCTCAAAGCCCCGGCGCCTCCGGGCCCGGCACCTCTGGGCCTGGCCCCTCAAGGTAGGGATATAACAGTGTAGTCGCTTAACCAATTAGCAAAAGCTTATAGGTTAATGCTATAGATGACATGCATTTCCCTCCCCCCACTCATTGCCAGTGAATTTTGTAGCAGGCTGGCCAGCAGCCCGGCTCAGTCCCGGCTTGCACCGGGTCCTGGACCTGCCCCCCGCTGCGGCTCTGCATTTAAAGTGTATTAGGAGCCAGGCAGCCAGGCTCAGCTCCTGCTCGCGCCGGGTCTGGGCGCTCAGACCCCTCCCCTGCAGACAGTGGCTGCCCGGGGACTATAGAACAGTCGACAAACCGATACGAATTCATGAGGTTAATCGACTATTCAATTCACCGATATTTAACATCCCCAGCTCAAGGACTTGGCACCTCAGCTCTGGGCACGCGCAGCCGAGTGGGGGTGCCTGGAGACGCCAGGGCTCGCTGTCTGCCCAGAAGAGACAGGTGCCTCGGGTGACTACGTGGGGCGCCCCACACGGCTCCCCAGAGGCACCCTACTCCCTTTCGGGGCCGTGGGGGACGTTCTCCCGGCCGTGAAGGGACGTGCGGCACCGTCGGGTGGGAGGGGGCACGGCCTGGTGCGGAGGGAGGGCAGGAAGGGGAGGCCGAAGCTGCAGCCTGTCGCTAAGGGCAAGAGCGCGGAGCGGGGGCCTTGCTGCCCACGGGGGACTGTGCAAAGCGCACAGCACATCTGCCCCCCGCGCTCCCCAGCCGGGGGCTGCAGCAAACAGCCCACTTCCCCTGGCCCCCTGGCAGCGAGGAGGGGGACCCCAGTGGCATTGGGGTACGAATCGGGGGGCTCCCCTGCAGCCGAGAGCCCCAGTGGGGGGGGGGAGCGGTGAAGAGGGCAAAAGAAACACGTTGCCTTGCTCCAGCCTGACAGGTTTGGCAGGTGGCTCTGAGCCCAGCCTCTGTGATTGGCGGCCGGCTCTGCCTGTGCACCCAGGCCCCGGGCGATTCCCTTTCCCCGGTAAAGGCGGAGACGTTACGGGGCGTTTCTGGGGCCACACCAGGAGCACAGAGGTGCCCCGGCCACGCTGCTCTCAGCCTCCACCCACGCTCCGTGCCACACTGGCCAGCTCTCTGCCTTCCCCCTGCTGCAGGAGCCAGCGTGCACAAACTTCCCAGGCCAGACAGCTGGTCCCCGGGTGCAGGAGGGGTCTTGAAATGGGGCACTTGCTTTTCCCCGCCCTTGCCTCCCACGTTACCCCCTCAGAGCCTGTTACAGCAGCTTGGTATGGAAAGAGCTGGGGCCCTTCAGGCCACCAGAGAGGGGAATACAGCCAGGGGAGGCCTCCGCCAGGGCTCCCTGTAAGCTGAGCGCTGGGTGGGCCTTCCATGCCACCCAGCTGATTAGCAGAGCACTCACAGCTGCCCTCAGCCAGCAGCCTGTGTTTCTGTTGGTGGTGCACATCTGCACATGCTTTGGCGCACATAACAAAATTTATTCTGCGCATGGAGGGAAAAATTAGACAGGACACTGGCCTCCATGTAGTTTTCAAGAGCTCCATGTGTAATCACAGCTCACTGACATATCCCCTATCCTGCAGCCAGGGGGGACAGGTAAAGGGGGGAGGCGGTGACCTAATTAACTGCATCAGAGGGCCAGATCCTGCACTTCTGTAAATGATTAATGCTCATTCGTCCCCCAGGGATGCGCCAAGGGCTGGTCCTGCACGTCCTGGGGCAAGAGGCTGTTTTATTCAGCCAGACATTCCAACCACGCCACGCACCCTACAGGTCCCAGCTCACTCCACATCCGGCCTGCAGCAGCAGCTAACCGTGCCGGGATTTCAGAGGGGGTGCTGGGTCAGTCTGCAACCGAAAAAACTTAAAAGTAACAAATCATCTTGCAGCTCCTTAGAGACTAACAACAGCTGTAGACGGGATCATGAGCATTTAACGAGGGCTGTTCCTACAGGGATTGTGTGACCGGAGGGGGCAGAACGGGGGTGGGAGCCAGGTTTAAATACACAGCTGTTGCCATGGGTGGATTTGGACGCAGGGTGGGTCATTCACAGTGCACAGAACCATCGTTTTCTTGAAGCCACTCTGTGCTGGCTATTCCTCCGTGCCAGGAGGCGGTGCTCTGTGAGCTGACTCCACCGCCCCCTCTTTTCTCTAGCGCTCCCGTCACGCCGAGCACCCAACCCCTCTCCTTCCCCTGAGCCAAATCCCGGATCCAGCTCTCAGTCCTGTGAGGGGAGCCTCTGGGGAACCCAGACCAGAAAGAGCTGGGCAGGCCGGATTCCAGCGCCGTCTGGGCCCTCCACGTGGCTGGCTAACCTGCCTTATGGAGACGGGCTTCCGAACTGCTTTGCAGCAGGGCCGGGCGACACAGTCAGAAACGTGCTTTGGGATCCGCCAGAGCTGTGCTCTCCTAGTGAAAACCTTCGCACGGTGAAAAATAGCCCTAGTAACATAGCGAGCCCTCAGGACCGCCCGGTGTCCCTTCCTCTGCACCAGTTCCCGGGAGTCACGAGGGGCAATCTCTTGCCCCTCTGCTTTAGGATTCTGCCCAGACACCTGTAGGGAGGCAAGTGAGTCTCGTAGCTCGGGGTCCAGTTCTACCTCTGCAGCTGACTCTCTGGGGCGCTCAGGACAGGGAGAGTTTACTTTCAATGTCCCACCACCAAGCCACAGAAACTGGGAACAGAACCCCTGAGTCCTACCGCCTAGGCCTTCCCTCCAACCACTACTCTCTCCTGCCTCCTCACCCTAGCCCAGGCAGAGCTTAACATCGCCCTCTGGCACTCTACTGCAGTTAACTAGATGACGCTGGGATCTCTGAGGGGCAGGCAGACTCATGCTAGTGGGTTAGAGCCAGGGCCGTCCTGAGGGGGGCACAGCCCCCACAGTGCCCTCATGGTGGGGTGGGGGCAACCCCTGCTGCTGCTGCCGTGCCAGGCCCCCATAACTCCCCAGTCCCTCCCATCCATGGGACAGTTGGGGTGGCTGTAGCGGGGCCCCCAAAAATGCAGGGACTGGGCCGCCCACCCCGATTCGCCCTCTGGGTGAAAATAGCCACAGGTATGCCAGCTCCGGCTCCTAGGCCTAGGGCACTGGTGAGCCGCACCTGCCACACTGCAACGGTTAGGGCCCTAGCTCCAGCGCTCGGGGCACGAGTCTGTTTATCCGAACCCAGGGGCTCACAGCCTTAGCTCGAGGCCAGCTGCCACGTGGAGGTGCCCTCCCATGCGATACAGTCACGCACAGTGCAGTCGCCTCATCGCCAGGCCCCCCACCTCTGCTGGGAGCCTCTTGCATCCAACCCCCCACAGCCATTCTGACGTTTCCGTCCCTACCACGGCGGGAAGGAGATTCCAAGTGAGAGAGAGGGAAAGGGGCCCCGGGCAGGGCCCCGGGAGCTGAGCACGTGTGCACAGCTGGATGGGCGTGGCAGGTTGCCTCTTGCCCAGAGGCAGAATTTAGGTTTGCAACAAACACCCTGGCAACACCCTGACCCTGTCACCTGTGTCATTGTTCTTCCAGCTGACAGCACGACTATGTGCGTGTGTCTCAGCCTGATCTGTCCTCCGGTCGCTCTCCTCCCAGCTCACCACCCCTGTCGTGCCCACTGCGTCAGACGCTGGGGGAGGGCTGCCTCGCCAACCGTTGCCTGGTTTGGGCGCGGTACGAGACAGCTACAGGCACACTCTGCTCAAGACAGGCCCAAGACTGGGGAGCTGGTTTCTGCCCCCCCATCTCCACCTGTCCCCTGCCTAGCAATTAATCCTGCCCCAAACCTCCAACTCAGTCTGGATCCCCCACCAGCACCCCCACTTGTCTGCCTGGCCCCCTCACCCTGGGAGAGGAGCTAGGAACTAGAGCGTGGCTCTGACTGATGGCAGCCCCAGCCCACCCATTCAGGCCCTGCGACAAGCGCCTAGAGACCACGGGGATGGGCGCAGTCAGCTGCCAGATGAGACAGAACTCTCTGATTCGATTGGCCGCAGCGCGCAGGCCAAGCTTGGCGGAGGCCCGGAAGCGGAGCACCGCCGGGGAGGCAGGTCGGAAGGAAAGTGACCAGGCCAGGAGCGGAGGACTGGAGCACTCCCCTCGGTCTGTCAGATCAGCCCCCTCCTTGACTTACCCCAAGGGGCTGCCCTGTGGCTACTGCCCAGCCCCTGGAGGAGTCTCACATAAACACTGATCACACTACGCACGAGCAAGTCGCAGAGAGGCAGGCGTGTTAGTCTAACAAGGTGGGTTTTACCCACCAAAGCTCGTGATGCTGCAGCTTGAACCTCTCTAGTCCGGCACCTTCGGGACCTAACCGGTGCCAGACCACAGGAGGTCAGTGTTGTCTAGCAGCATCACCAACTCTGCCCCTGCTTCCTGGGCTCTTAGAAGACATTTGGGGTAAACTGGAGCTAACTAACAGCAGAGAACCCTGAGCGCCAGGCTGGGGGCTATAAACAAACTTTCTGGGACTGTGGGAGAGTTGGCCACACCCACGATGAGTGGACATCCGGCTCACTGGAATCCTGCCGGACCACGGATGTTGCCGGACCAGCACGTGCCGGACTAGAGAGGTTCAACCTGTACATATTTTGGTTAGTCTCTAAGGTGCCACAGGACTACGCACTGGAACATTCGATGGCCAAGCAGAACTTGGCCCGGGCAGGAATTTCTAGAACAGGGCTGGTTCTACAGAGGACGCTCATGTCCCCCCGTGAGCCGGCTCCTAGGCAATCTGCCGGCTGCTCGGCAGAAGCGGAGCAGGGCCTGCTCCATGCTCACTGACCCTGCAATGCCGTCGCCCAGCCCCTCCTCACAAATACCCTCCCTTTGACTCATGCTCCGACGGCCACATTTCAGCCAGGGGCACGGCTGCGTGTGCACCCTGCTGAGCTGCCCGTCCGACCGGGCCGTCGGTCCCGCCCTTCAGCTTCTCATGGCAAGCCCTGTGGGAGGAGCGATGCCGTCTCCGGGCGAGAAGCATTCCTGAGCTGTGCCTGCGCAGACTGAGCTGCGTGAGTGCCTGGCCGGCCATGTGTCCCCGTCTCCTAGTCCCTGCCGGGCAGTGCAGCACATGCAGTGCAGCAGTGGGCTAGCAGGGCACCCTGCCTTCCAGTTAGAGGACTCAGTAACCAAGGGCTGGCTGCCAAGACCAGGTTTCTCTTTAGCGAGTCCCCCATGCAGCATGTAATGCCCCGGATGTCTCGAACAGCCCCGCGTAGAACTCCAGCGCATCGCCACTGGGCTTGTGACCGCCGGTCAGTCTCTGGGCCTGACCCACGGAGCCGGAGGGCACTGCCCCCGGCAGGACCGGTGGAGTTGTCCCCACAGCAGTCAGTGGGGTAAGGTACAGCCCAGCTAGGTAGACCAAAGCCACAGCCGTAGCCCTGACTGCACCCCCTGCGAGGAGGCTGTTAATTGAAATTGTTGTGCGCCTCTCACCTGACCTCTTCCCCATCAAACAGAGACTCCCCCCCTCCCTGCCCCCTGCGATTCCTGCTCTCTCTGGGTCAGTGACCCCCAGGACAACAGGCTCCAGGAGGGAAGTAACTGTAGAGCCAGGACCAGCCCCAGATGTTTTGCCACCCAGGGCAGAAAACAGTGTCAGTGCTGCCCCGACCCGAGCCGATAGCCCACAAGAAAAAAGCAGGGAGATGCGACACCCCCAGCCCGGCCAGACGCTGATTTGGCACCACCGGAAGTTTGCACAGAGGACATCTGCCCCTCAGAGCAGCCTTGCACAGAGCCAAGCAGCCCGCAATGCCCCACCTGGCCTGGGGTACAGAATGTGACCCCAGATTGTGAGACAGACACCCGTTGCCTGACCCTGGCACCACTACAGCGCCCTGGGTTGCCTGGGTGAAGGGATTTCTGCTCCTTAATTTTTGCGTGTCCCCCTCTCTCGGCCACTGTGCGCCGCATGGCCGCCCCCGTCCCCGCCCCCGCAGCCCTCTCCGAGCTATGCCCTTGTGTGCCAGGCAGGGCGTGCAGCTCTCTGGACACAGGGGTGTGATTTGTGAAAACAGCTGGCCTTGTTTTAGAAGGCAATGTTGTGGCCACCCAAGCTGGCCCCGCGTCCTCCTGGGGTTCCAGGCACCTTCCCCTGGCGGCTGATGCCCTGCCCAGCAAAGGCTCTTTGAACACGAGCTGTGCTCGCCGGGCCCAGAGGGAGGACGGCCTCGTGGGGTGCGATTCGGGAGCTCTAGTGAAAACAGCTATTACCAGTGCTCTTCCGAAAATCATGAGCTGGCCACGCTCAGTGCGGGGTGTCTGCATGGGCGGGCCCTGATCCTGCAAAGACGTCGAATGCTTCCCCGAGAAAGCGGCCTGCCTGGACACCCTGCCACAGCCCAGGCTGGGACAAGTGACTTCCCTCCGGGCTCTCTGCTTTCCGAGCTGGTTAATACACCGCAGATTATTTCTGCTTCTAGTGTGGGAGAGCGGCCGCCGAGTTCTCCAAGCCAGGCCGAGTGCGTCAGCATTACCGCGGGCAGGGAAGAGCGGGGCGTGAACCCGCTGTCACGAAGGAGCCTGCCCTGGCACTGCGAGGTGGCATTTGCCTACCTCATGCTGCTTCCCATTAAAGAGCTCCCAGCCAGGCCCGAGGGAGCGCCCGACGCCCTGGACACGCCTGGGTGACACTGCTGGCACAGGCTGTTGAGCCGCTCCACATCACTATCAGATTTACCCCTGTGTGAGGAAGGATAAAAGTGAACATTTTGTGGGCACCTAAGTCACGACGGACTGAAAGATAACGCAGGGACTCCAAAATCAGAGCCTCCCCGTGAGCTGTGAAGGGATTATCCACACACCCTAGGGAAGCACGCAAAGTCTTTGCAGGATCAGGGCCCGCCCATGCAGACGCCCTGCACTGAGTGTGGCCAGCTCATGATTCTCGGAAGAGCACTGGTAAAAGCTGGCATTATTCGCAAAGCTGCAGCTCGTGGGAATAAGTGAAAATCTGGGGGTTGAGAGGACATTTCTAGCCCTGTGATTTCACAGGAAGGACGTGTCCCAGGTGGTTCCCGAAAGGTGCACGAATCCAGAAGGCAAATAAGAGAGCCCTGAGGGACGATTTTTATAGATCCACAGGATTTTTCAGCCAGTTTTGTGGTGTGGGGGTGCATGGGGTCAGCAATGGGCATAATTCTTACACCGAATTTAGCACCGGACCCCTCGCTCCCAAGCTGCCTTCTCAGGAAAGGAGACCAAGGGACAGGCCTGGCCAAGGAGTCTGCGGGGCCCACGGCAGCACGTTGTGGATGGCTGCACCGGGTGGCCGGGCGGCTCCCAGCCGGGGCAGCGGGCAGCCGGGCAGTGCGGGGCCCTGAAGGCGAAGGGCCCAAGGCCTCACTCGCCTTGCCCTAAGGCCGGGCCTGCCAAGGGAGGAAGGATTTAAGCACCGTGATTTCCAGGGGCCTCTGACCTCCAGCTCCCACCCCACCCCTGAACTCAGAGGGCTGGAACCCTCCAGTCTTAGGTTTCGGGTCGATATTAACGAACTGTCAGGGCTCCTGAGGGCAGGCGAGTGGCTTAAAACCCAGCAATGCTTTCCCAGGCCGCCGGAACCCTCACCCCGGAGGGACCAGTCCCCTCGGGCTGGCTCGACGCCGCCTCACAGCCCAGCCCAAGGCCCCCTCGCTAGCCATTCCCTCCCACTCGCTCGAACGGCCCTGCCCCATGCCAGGGCCTCGGAGCCGGGCACAGGGATCACTTGCTCCTCAGCAGGTTCCACAGAAATGTTAATCCGAGACATTGCAACACTTGCCCTTTGGAGGGTAATTCCGTCAGAGCCGCGCCTTGGCTTCCTGCCTGCTGGCGCTGACATTTCTGTGTCTGTTGCTGTAATCTCTGCTATTCAGAGCCTGCCAGACCACAGCACCAATGGGAGAAGTAAACATGTGATGGAGACAATGAGCAGCGGGCACAAAAGAGTAGCAGGTGGCAGGCGGGGCTACGGGCACTGGCTTTCAAGCCAGAGCACCTGGGTCTGCCCCTGACGCGATCGCTCAGCTCTGACCTCGGGCAAAGCGCTGAGCCTCTTTTTCCCCTCCCAGCCTTTGCTCTGATTATTTAAACTGTAAAGTCCTGAGGGCAGGAAGTGCCTCTTGCTTTGTGAACGGGCAGGCCCTAGCCCACAAGAATGGCGTGCAGCCCTTACAGTCAGAGCGCATTTTACAAAGGAAGTCCATGTCTTCATCTCCATTTTAGAGATGGGGAAACTGAGGCCCCGCGTGGGGGAGTGACTGGCCCATTCGGCCACTCCCCGCTGGGACCGTCATCTCCAGGGAGCCCTCAGGGCAGATAGTCCTGGGAAAGAGTTCAGAGAGTTACATCCTGCAGGATCTGGTGCAGGCAACCCAGAGTTCGAAATGGCGGAGCCCCACTTGGGCCTTTCCCCGCCTCCCCCTCGGTCTGTGAAGACTCAAGCCTCACGCGTTTTACTTGGCACTGCAGCCAGCTGGCTACGTTTGCGTGAGAAACTCACCGCTGCGTCCCGGTGGATTTGCTATCCCCCCTTTAGAACAGCTGCCCAGCCGGGTGCCATCGGAGCCAAGTCACGCGGCCGGCAATGCTCACGCAGTGCTGAATGGGTTACCAGGGGCACGTCTAGACGTACAGCGCTGCAGCTACCAGCACCGCTCCGTGCCAATGGGAGGGAGCTTCCCATCGGCATCATCCAACCCCCTTCACCAACCGTGGACAGTACAGCAGCGAGAGACCTTGGCCTGCTGACTCTGCGTTGTGTTGTCACTGTGACTTATATCGCTCCAGACGGGAGGGGAGTCATAAATTATGCTGGCAAAAAGCTGGACAGGTTGAACCTCTCTAGCCCCGCTCTCTCTGGTCCGGCAACATCCGTGGTCCAGCATGATTGTAGTTAGCTTGATGTCCTGCCTGTCAGGGGTGTGTCCAACTTTCCCGCAGTCCCATAAAGTTTATTTACAGCCACCAGTCCTGGCTCTCGGTGTTCTGTGCTGTGAGTTAGCTCTAACTTACCCCTACATCTCTTCTCAGAGCCCAGTACACAGTAGAAGTGTTGGTAATGTTGCTAGACAATATTGACCTCCCGTGGTTTGGTGAATTCTCAGCACTGGTCAGGTCCCGCGTGGGCCAGATGAGAGAGGTTTAACCTGCGATATGAAAGGGGTGGGTGTGTCAGTGTCTATCTTGCAGAAACAATGGGGAGTCCTGTGGCACCTATCTGGGCAAAACCCACTTTGTCAGATGCAACTGAAAGCTGCAGCGTAGCCAGAGCCAAACTCGTACAGCCCAGGTGTGAAATGCTCCTGGTTTGCACTGCAGCCCCCACCTGCCGTAACACACCCAAACCCTCTCAGAACACGGTCCCCCCGCCAGCCCCAGAGCTGGAATTGTGAGAAAATGCCATGCCTTGCCAAGGCTTTCGTGACATCAGTGCAGCCCTCCTTCACTGTGGCAACAGATCCCAACAGCTGCTAGCCCAGAATGGCGCCCACACATAAATGCCATGGACAAAAGAGAGGCGCCAGTGCTGGGCATGCACTGGAGTGTGTGCCAGGGTGCAATAATTCTGGCCTCGTATGTAGCACTTCCCATCAGTCGAACTTGCTGGGCTTTCCGAGGGAGGTCAGTAGCAGCAACCCCATTTTACAGATGGGGAAACTGAGGCAGGAAAGCAGGAAATGACCTGTCCAAAGTGACGCAAAGCTTATAATCATACTCTCTCTAGACTCCACTTCAGACAGGAACAATGCCAGAAGAAACCCCTCTCTGATACGCCTTTGGGAATGCAAATACGATGCATGCCCCCCTCACTGGGGACAAAGTCTCCAGGGAGTTCAGCCGAGGGCACCGGTAATCCCCACTGGCGGAAAGTCATTTCAACCTGCTGTCTGAAGGGAGATGGGGCAGCCACCTCTTAGTAGGCAGAGCCCACGTCACAGGTTTGGCAACCTCAGCAGAGTCCCATAGGATCACCTGAGCTGTAGGAGTGGGGTCTGTGAGGATGTAGACATTCAGGGTGTGTCTAAACTACAGGGTTTTGTCGACAAAACTATACCTGCGTCTACACTGCCGCTCAGTTCTGTCGACATCACATCGACAGAACTCGGCAGTTTTGTCGACGGCTGTAAACCTCATTCTACGAGGAATAACGCCTTCTGTCGACAGAGTTCTGTGGACAGAAGGCGTTATTGCATCTACACTGTCCTTTGCGTCTACACTCTCATGTCAACAAAGCGGCTTGCTTTGTTGACAGAACTGGATGTAGTCTAGATGCTCTTTGTCGACAGATACTGTCGACAAAACTTCTGTCGACAAAAGCCTGTAGTCTAGATGTACCCTCAGACCTGCCTGTAAAGTCCTCCCTGAGCAGGGGGCTGGACTTGATGACCTTCTAAGGTCTCTTCCAGCTCTATGGTTCTATGATTCTGAGCCCTGAGCTGTAGTCTTACCATTTTGCTAATTACAGGGGTGTAAAAACAAAGAATCAAGCTCGCAGTCTGTCTGAGTAGGATCATCTGAGGCCTTGTTCTTAAGCTAAGGCCTTGTCTAAGCAGCAGAGGCCGCTGTGATTATTTGTGGGCTGTAGTTTGAACACGACACTGCTGCAGAAAAAGCAACCATCATTCTGGGCTGCATTAGCAGGCGTGCGGTGAGCAAGACACGAGGAGTCATTCTTCCGCTCTGCTCTGCGCTGAGTAGGCCTCAGTGGGAGTCTTGTGGCCCGTTCAGGCAAGATGTGGAGAAACTGTACAAGGTCCAGAGAAGAGCAACAAAAATGCTGAAGGATCTAGAGAACATGAGCTAGGAGGCAAGACTGAAAGAATTGGGCGTGTTTAGTTTGGAAAAGAGAAGACTGAGCGGGGGGCGTGATAGTAGTTTTCAGATATCTAAAAGGGTGTTACACGAGGGGTGGGGGCGGGGGGAGGATTGTTTTCCTTGGTCTCTGAGGACAGGACAAGAAGCAAGGGGCTTAAATTGTAGCAAGGGAGGTTTAGGTTGGACATTAGGAAAAACTTCCTAGCTGTCAGGGTGGTTAAACACTGGAATAAGTTGCCTAGGGAGGTTGTGGAATCTCCATCACTGGAGATATTGGAGAGCAGGTTGGACAGACACCTGTCAGGCATGATCTGGATCGGGGGTGGGGAACCTTTTTGGGGTCGGGGGGCCACTGACCCACAGAAACATAAAAAAAGTCACTGACGTGGCCCCCAACTGAAAAGGAGAAAGACGCTCCCCACATTCCCCTCACACACCAGAGCCTTGGGGGGCCCCAGGCTAGTAGATTTTGTGTCCTCCAGCTCCACGGGGAGACAGTGGGGGGGCTGGAGGACCAGTGCAGGGGCCAGATCTGGGGACCAGATCCAGGCAAGCCAGGGGCCGCATCCGGCCCCCGGACCTTAGGTTCCCCACCCCGATCTAGACGGTGCTTGGTCCTGCCGTGAGGGCAGGGGACTGGACTCGATGACCCCTCGAGGTCCCTTCTCATTCTAGTGTTTTATGATTCTCTGATTCTTTTTATGTATTTAGCGTTGCACACAAAAAATGACGTTTTTAAAAGCAATGGTAAAACGATATTAACCCACCCAAAATGGCCATTAGTCCACTGGGCGTGATGCAGGAGCATCTGTCTATATTTTACCCTGAAACACAAGCATTTTGGACTTTGTTATGGCATGTGGTTTAAAATGGACGTATGTATTTCGACCTTATTTGTATTTATTGTAAGGAACAGTTTACTTCTACAAAACACATGTATGTACATAGGTATTTTAATACACTCTGAGCTTTTAATCATTATTGTTTTAATATGCAATAAAATCAATTGTCTAAATCTCCAGTCCATGAGAATAGAGCCCGGAGTGGGGCCAACACTAAAGCGTGGGGCCATATGAGGGGGGAACCGACTGCACACACCTCACACCGGCCCTAAGGGGTAGCCACCAGCTGGGTGACGTACAGTCACATCCAAACAGGTTCTAAACCAGCCACTTTGGAATAAGGCGGTTCTGGGCTGTGAGAAAGGCCATGCAATCTATCACCTCCCTTTAAAGGGAAGAGCCTAGAAAATTAAAGAAAACGTAGGTCGGTAGGTTTCCGTCTGGGAAGGGCCCACTTCTCAATAGTTGGGGTCATGAAACCCTCATTTCTTTCTTTTATTTGGATCCCCACCCTCTCTTTTGTTTTTCTGGCTGGTTCGTTCCGCTGTGGAATTCATTTTGCTGGATGTAAGCCAATCATATCTGGTGGTGGGATATAATTGGTTAGATACTCATGTTACAATACACAAGGAGTGGTTAGTTAAATTTCAGGAGAATGGCTGGTTACGGTGTACCTGAATAATTACTATATGCATTGGGGGCAAAGAGGAAGACGGAAAAAAACATGGGAACAAGGGGGAGAAAGGAAAGGAAAGTGGGTTCACGCTGGCTAGAAGCGAACCCCAATAACCATCTCTGGACTTTGGGTCTGGCTGTTCTCTGCTCACATGAGAAGAACCCAGGGAAGTAGGAGGGTGAAGGGATAAACCCTCCAACAGGGTCTCCCGGCCAGGCCTGGGGACACAGAAGAAGCTTGTGATGCTGCTGCCTGGGATGCACTTTGCAGAAAACCTTCTGCAAAAAACTCCTCCCCCCACAACTCCTGCATTGCCCAGCCCCTTGGCCTGGGGTCTGTTTCCTGCAAGTCATATCCTGTGTTTCCTGTCCTCCCTCTGTGCGTCTTGCCGCTGAGTTAAACCCTAACCTCACCCCAGCAGCGACTGTCTTTCAACATAGATTTTGTGCCACGCCTAGCCCAGTGGGGCCCAGCCCTCAGCCTGGCTTCTGGGGGCTGCTGTCATCACCGTCGATAGGCCTGCTGTGGGGCTGCTGCTCCAGTACCTGTCACCAGCCCTCACTACACTGTTTTAAAAGAAACAACCGAGTGCGGCTGACTGCTTGACCCTGGTCATGTCCTGCGACAGCCGCTGCTCTTTGCGGTGCAATAGTGACACCTGGTGGTCGGGGAGATCAGCACCGCACCACACCACCTGTGGGTGTCTGGCGCCTCAGGGCTCACACCAGCCTGCTCTGCAAAGGATTATGTCTCAGAAGGTTCCTACCCCGCCCCGGCGCTCTATGCAGTGTCACGGGCAGGCCAGGGGTGGAATCCAGTTCCAGTCTGTTACTTTAAAAAGGCTGCACGGACTAATCCATTGTCTGAGGGACTGGTTTGTAAAGGCACCTAAGCACTTCTGAATACCCCCTCGGTGCCCCTCGGATCTTTAGACTCCCAAACACCTTCAAAAGCTGGCACTGGTGCCTCCAACTGGCAGGGTGAGGACAGCTTGCACCTGTCTTACACGTACAGGTGTTCTCAGCTGGCGCAAGTGGCGGAGACCTGGCCTCAGGGAGGTAGATACTCCCGTGTCACAGGTTTGGGACCCTTCCTCTGCACCCTTTTGATATGACCACGGTCGTTGGTTCAGTCCTCACCCATTACTGTGGCCTGGCCACGCGCTGTTACAGTGAGAACCCTTTCCCCATTTTCAGTGACACTACCTGCGTTCAACTGGTATCGCTCTTGGAAAGGATCAGAAGCAGCCACTTTATATTGTCTCCTTTTGCCCAACGACGGCTTAATTCCTAGCTTTATCCCATAGCTATTAGTTAACACCATGGGAACAGGCACAACGGTAGGTAGGAATGGGGTCAGAGACACCCCGAAACGTCTCCTTCTCAGATCGGACTGGCGGGACTGGAACAAAAGGCGGAGAAGGAAGGCAAACCGGAGACAGGAGGGCAGGGAATGTTCACGCCCTCAGCCAAACCCCCATTGTGATCAGGGTAGCCTGTTGAAACAGCTTCCCTGGAGAAGCTGGAGTGATGTCACAGTTCTCACTATGACAACAGTGAGCAAACCTGTCCTGGGCCCAGGCCACTTCCCCTAAAAGCCACTTCCCCTTTCTGCCTGCATCCGAATGTCTCTGGCCAGCCGAGGGACTGTTAGCGCGCAATGAGTTCGCAATCAGGCAGTCGAAGGACAATGAACCCTTCTCTAAGATCTGGGGTGCATACTCCAGATCAGTATCTCAGGTCTAGAGGAGCAGCGGAAGGCAGGTCCGCTAGAATGAGGTCTAGTTCCCCAGCGAGAGACCACCCTGTTGTGAAGAAGACCGGGGCCGTTGTGATCGAAACGGGTACGGGCAGCTGTAAAGCAGGGTTTGCTGGACAGCAGAAACCCACATCCGTCGTCAGCACCCTGGTCGGCCAGCCTTCAGAGAGGTCTGGAAAGTCTGGGAGGACCGGAGCAGACACGTTCGTTGGAGAGAGAGCCCTGCAACAACCCAACGTGGAGATCATCGAGCCCGTGAGGAACGGCATCATCATTGACTGGGAGGCAGCTGAAGTCCTCTGGAGACACATGTTCTCCCATGACCTCAAGGTTCCTCCGGAGGAGCACGCTCTGCTGATGTCAGACCCACCCCTCAGCCCTACCACCAACAGAGAGAAGATGGTGGAAGTGGTGTTTGAATCTCTCAACTCGCCTGGCATGTACATTGCTTATCACTCCGTCTTGTCAGTATATGCCCACGGGAAAATCAGCGGCTTGGTGGTAGACATGGGCTACGCCGTGACGCATACGGTGCCGGTCCTTGATGGCTACAACATGCCGCATGCCACTGAGAGGATGGATATTGCCGGATCTTACTTGACTTCTTTTCTGATGCAGCTTCTCACAAACACTGGGCACATGTTTAACGAGAGGATGATGCACACGGTGGAAGACATCAAGCACAAGGTTTGCTACGTCGCCGCTGACTTTGACAGAGAGTGTAAGCTTCCAAAGGAGGACTACATGGCAGATTTCCAGCTGCCAGATGGGCATATCATCCGCCTAGGGAAAGAGCGATTCCAGTGCCCAGAGATTTTGTTCAACCCCCCCGGCATGCCCGGTTTTTCCCCTCTCGGCATCCACAGCATGGCCCAGAGAAGCTTAAATAAAGTCCCCAAAGAAGCCCAGACAGACATGTACCAAAATGTGCTTCTCTGTGGAGGTTCCTCTCTCTTTGAGGGGCTGGAGAGGAGGTTTTCCAGTGAGCTCCTTCATAAAATGCCAGCTCACACCAAGCTCAGAGTTTCCTCCACCCCGCTGAGGAAGTATGCTGCGTGGACCGGCGGCTCCATCCTGGCTTCCTTGAAGAACTTCCAGTCCTGTTGGATTCGAAAGGAGCAGTACAAAGAGCATGGGCCGTACATTGTCTATCGGAAGTGCTACTGAGCTCAGTGCAAGGCCCAGGAGCATCCGGAGAAGTGAGTTTGCACCGAACTGTAATTTGCTCGTGGCTCCTGGCTGGGCAACGGGCAGTTATATCATTAATAAATGCTTCTGCCTCATACGGTGGCATCCCTTCCAGGATCTCAGGACAGGCCAGGCTGGAATTTTCAGAGGGACCTTCACAAGTGAGGGAGCCCGAACCTCATTGAATTCCAGCAGCAAATATAGGCTGAATGGCTGATGAGGTGTGCGCCCTGGCCCCGCCCCTTCTGCCTGAGGCCCTGCCCCTTCTAGTACCACGGAGCCACCCCCCCGCCCCTTTGCCCAGGTACCCAACGACGCTGTCAGCGCCCCTGCAGACAGACACTCATTTCTCTCTCTGCAAATCGGGGGGAAGCAGAGGGGAGATGTCTCCCCATGTCCCAGCTCAATGGTGAGCCTTGGCCACGGCCCTCCCCCGGCATGGCTACTCGTGCCCAAATTGCTAAGCTGGTGTGAAATGGGGTGGGGGCAGTTGTTTCCAACCTTCTGCCTCCCCCCGTGACCTTCCCTGTCCCCTATCCCAGCCTGCTGGGCTCGCTAGGCTCCTTGTTAGATGTGGGTTAGGGGGGGCTAAAAACCCAGATGAGTGGGGCGGGGCGGTTAGCTGCAAGGATCATGCAGGAAGCTTCTCTGCCACTCTTGGGCGAGCAAAGGGCACTGGTTACCCATGGGGCCCAGGCGCTGGGCCTCTCTGAGTGAGTCAAACCAGCAACTTTTTCTTTCCCCTGAAACTTTCCAGAGGAAACAAGCTCTTATTTCTCTAGAAATCGAATCCCCAGGCGACGGGCGAGAGAGAGCAGGTGGGTGTGTAGCTCTTGTGCAAGGACAACTCCCTTGTCCCCACGCTCATCTTGGAACAAATGCAGCCCCCTCTGTACTCACGGGAGCACCTGGAGATGGCTCTCGCCGGCCGGTGGCTGAAAAGCCCTGCTGTTTTGCAGCCTTGGGTCTGTCTCCACTGGTGAGGAGAGATTCCAGCCATTAGCTGTGCAGCTCTGCCAAGTCTTTCCCTAAAAATAATGAGTAAACCCATGGCAGCTCTGGGCGTGTCTGCACTGGGGAGGTATTTCGAAATAACAAGGCGCGTGTCCACATGGCCAAGCCCGTTATTTCAGAATAACTCCTGCCGCTGAAGAGGAATAAGCTTGTTTTGAAATAGTTATTTCGGGAGTTATGACATCGAAATAATTTATTTCGAAATAACCTGGTAATGTAGACATAGCCCCAAGAGACTAACCAAAATATACCAAGTCATGAGCTTTCGTGGGCAAAACCCACTTCCTCGGATGGACTGGAGAGGAAATAACAGAAACCAAGAGATGACTATAACAGCAAAAGAAATGCCTGTCAACGGTAGGACCCATGTTTATGAATCTAATGAAGTGGGCTGGAGGTGTCCCATTGTGACAGGGTATACAACCCCGCACTGGGGCTGCAAGGGTTAACCGTGGCTCCCTGGCTGAGCAGGCCCGGCCCCCACAGCCCTGTGGGCATGCTCCAGCTGCAGGCCGGGCTATAAAGGCCTGTGGAGCAGCTCAGTCTGGGCTCACTCCTGTTCACCTGTGGCAGTGGGGTTTACCCACGCAAGCGCACAACTCGATATATTTTGGTCAGTCTCTAAGGTGCCACAGGACCCCTCGTTTTTAAAGTTGCCGACTCCCACGGCTCCCTGGGAAATGTGGGCGATCTCGTCTGTCCTTTCTGAGTCCCTGGGGGAGTCGTGGGAAGGATTTGAGGGCCAGCCTCAAGCCTGTAGCCGCCCTGCAGAGTGGTTAGGTGAGCTGTGCCCTTGCCCTGGGATGGAAGGGCCGCACAAAGCTAATTGGCTGCAGGTTTTTAGGATGAGGAAGCTCCGGGATGAAGTGACGTCCACTGCAATATCAGGCAGCAGGGCTCCTCCTTGTGGTCATTTTCAGGAGGTCATTTTGTTCTGTCTGCTAAATAATGTGGCCCCCAGCCAGAGGATGGGCTTCATACACTGGGGAAGGGAGGGGAAGGGGCTCCCTGACTCCCAAGGGAGCAAGACAAGGCGAAGTGGGGAGGTGTCTATGGAACAGTCCGGGGTAGCTGACAGCTGCCTTGCTCGCTTCAGCCAGAAGGGTTTTACAGGGGAGGTTATTTCAAAAACTCTATTTCATGGACAGGGAAACTGAGGCACAGAGCCCAGCAGGCAAGTGCCAGAGCCTGGGCCAGCACCCTGGCCCTTTGCATGGGAGGCCAAGGACCAATCCACGACACCCCCTTGTCGTCTCTGCAAGGCTTTTATGTTAAAGCTTTTAGGGTCAGGTGGTGAGTCGGGCTGGGTGCAAGGTGCCATCCCCCCCTTCCCAGCTCCATGGCATTCCCTGCGACATGCAAGGCATGTTCCTGCCATGCACTTAGGAGCCTCATTATGGCTTCCTGCAGCGCTGGATGTAGCTCTTGGAGCAGGGGTGGGACCACCCCCCAGCCCTGCTTTGGCCATGCTGGGCTCTGATTGCTTCTGGGCATATCAAGTGCTGTGACCCTCCTGTGACTAATTCCAGCCACCTGCCTCCTGCAAATTACTGCGGCGAAGGGACTCCACCCTTTGGTCCTCAGCCTGGTCCCCTGAAGTAAAGCTCTGCTCACATGGGAATGGGAATTACCTCTCCAAGGGCACGTCTACACTAGCTCGTTAGTTCGAGCTAGGTAGAGTAATTAGGGCAAGCGGAGTTGCAAATGAAGCCCGGGATTCAAATATCCTGGGCTTCATTTGCATGTTCCCGGGCGCCGCCATTTTTAATTCCCCCTTAGTCCCAACTCTGTGCCTGCAGCTACACGCGGCACGGAGTAGGTAGTTCGAATTAAAGATCCTAATTCATTCCACGAGGAGTAACGGTAGTTTGAATTAGGATCTTCAATTGAACTACCTACTCCGTGCGCGTGCCACGGCACGGAGTTCGACTAAGGGGATTGAAAATGGCGGCGCCTGAACTGCAAATGAAGCCGGGATATTTAAATCCCGGGCTTCATTTGCAACTCCGCTTGCCCTAATTACCCTACCTAGCTCGAACTAACGAGCTAGTGTAGACGTACCCCAAATGCCTGTCATTGACCTAGAAAAGCTTCCCCTCTCCCTGCACAATCATATCAGTCCCTAACGCATAAACGCACTTTTCTATGGTAGATCTGCATTACAGCGGAGGGCAGGACAATCATTTTACAGATGGGGAAACTGAGGCACGGAGCCATGAAGCCAGAAATAGAACCCAGGTTTCCTGGAGTCCAATTGGGGGGTGCTACCCACTCCCTCAGTAATAGGGGCAGCACACACAGAACACATGATATCCATCGGGGTTGATCTGTAGAACAAAGTCCGTGTGAGATGCACCTGTAATCCTGCCAATAAAAGATATTTATCACACAGCCTTGCTGCGGGGAGGGGGGGGGGGGGGGGGGAGACTGACTGTCTGTACATGCCCTGGAGGAAACACGCGACTTGCATGTCTGTGAAAGAAGCAAGAAAGACAGAGGAGAGAGACTAGAGAGAGTTTGAGGTTAGTCAAAGCCCTGTGATAGCCTGATGGAAAGTCTTTCTCTACTGTAAGCTTGTTTTGATGCCATCAGCAAGCACCTTCTGCTGCCTAGGACAGAGGCGAACAGCGTGGGATGTGTGAATTCATAATACTATACTGGAAAGGTGACGCCTACTTGAGGTCTCACAATGATGCTTCATATTTGACAGGGGGTGGGCCAGGAAAGTGGAAAATATTAAGGAGTATTAATTAAAAAAAACCCAAACTGTACCATCGAACCCATCAGCAAATGTTATTCAAAAGCAACGGCATTTGCTGTCTCTGCCTCCTCTGTACCCTGAAGGCAAGGCATTCACTTTTAGACACAACCATTTTGCTCCAGTCCCTTCTCCTCCCATCGTGTCTTCCCCATCCGGACGTGCTCCCTAACAAGTTATGACTAGCAACGTTCCCTCTAATTTTTTCCACTTCTGTGCAGAATATTTTTATGTGCACCAAAGCATGTGCGAATGTGCACCTCCAAGGGAAACACACACCTAGCTGTGGGCGCTGTGCTAATCAACTGGGTTGTTTGAATCTCTCCTGAGCGGCCGCAAAAGCGCCCAGCTCACAGGGGACACTGCTGGCTAGTGTAATTCCTGCGGGCAGCTGGGCGCACTCAGGTCTGATTCCAGAGATGGGGTGGGGTCGGTCTGTCCTGACATGCCTGCATCGCACCTAGCATTAGGGGACACAGCACGGCATGGCAACCAGGAGGGCAGGACCCCATTTTTGGCTCTGGCACTGATCTCAGGAAAAACTCCGTCCTCTGCCCTTTCCCCTATCACCGTCTGCCTGTCTGGGCCATTTAGCTTGTAAGCACCACAGGGCAGGGACTGTCTCTTACCTAGCCAAAGAGGGCGCTGATCTTGGCTGGGCTCCTCTGGCTCTACTATAAGAGAGGGTGTTTGTTTATTAATATAAACAGTTTGTTTAGAAATGTAAAGAATTGTTCCTTGGGGGGCCCGCAGCCGGGCGCCTCTCTCTGCGGGTATGAAAGTGGGAGACCAGCACGAGTTCACCCTGTGTAAAGCTTTACGCAGAGTAAGTCGGATCCCCTTGGGGCTGTGCGCCTGGGCCCTGAGGAGGGCCCCTCAGGCTGCACTTCGCTCCGTGTCTGTGTTGCACTGCATAGGGCTGCGGCCCCGGCTCCGTGCCAGCACTGGAGGGGGGCGGAGGGCCTGCCCCAGCAGGACTGAGTCACGGGGGTGCCCAGGAGGGCAGGCAGGCAGGCTCCGGGGGATTTCAGCACAACCAATGCGGCCTCTGCTCGTGTCCACCTCTGTGCAGAATGGAGTTTGTCACCTGCAGGGCTGCAAACAGGGGTGGGCAAAGCCCTGGGGGCCAGCAGATAGAGGCCCGGGCCCCTTGGACCCGCCACCATAGTGCTGGGCAATGTGCTCCAAGCCCAGGCCGTGTGCTCTGGCTGGCTCTGAGGGCAGCGGGGGAAGGAACGGGACACCATGCAGTCCAGGCAGCACTGGGGGCTGGTTGCCTTTTGCCCAAGGCCCCACCCCTTCTAGGAGAGCAGAGCCCCCCCCATTGCCCAGGGGCCTGGCAGTCCCCTCAGCTGCTCTTGCTCTGTGCACTGAGGCCTGGGCGGCTGCACGCCGCCAGGAGAAACGCAAACCTGCGGGCACTCTGCTCATCAGCATTGGAATCTCTCCTGAGCGGCTGGGGGAACAGAGCCCGTCCCCCCCAACGGGGCCTTTGGCACCATCCCAGGTCTGGCCCTAACCGCCCATTCAGCCCTCTTGTTGGACAGGCAGAGCTGCCTCCCTGCTTCCCGCCCCCACTGCCCTCTCGCCCCAGCGTGGAAAGTTCTCTCCTGCCCAGGGCCGGGCTGGGACTCAGGTGCCCTCCACCCTGCCGCCTCGCCGCACCGCCTGACGCGAGAGGGGCCAGGATGCTGCGGGCACTTCCTGTGCTGCCCGCCACAGGCAGGCTAAAAATAGCGGGGACGAGCTCTGTGCCGTGGGAGCTCTCGGCAAGCTCAGTCGCCGGAGGCAGGGGCCGGGGGACAGCAGCTCTCTGTTTTCCAAAGAGCTACGTGCGGCAACCAAAGGGCCGGGCGCTTCCCAAGGGCCCTGCAGCGCCGGGGAGGCTGCCAAGAGGTTTTCATTGAGATTAGAGAGAGAGACCTGAATCCACAAAGCCTCTCTGTCCCTCCCTCGCCCCGATCCCAAAGGTCCCCCAAATTAAATGCTTCTCCTCACCCCTTGGCTGCCTAAGGCTCAGAGAGGAGCTTCCAGGAGGCACCTTAGTCTTAACCTACATGGCTCAGTTCCTCCCAGCTGCGATGGGGACATCGGCCCCCTAGGAAACAATGAGCCCCCACCAATTCCCTCCCCGGGGGTGACCGCCTTGTTGCTCAGCTAGGGGGGCTGTAGTGACCTGGGCGCTGATGACCCACGGAAAGGGGGAGTTACATAAGAAGTGAGAAAAAAGGGGGTAAAGGCTCCAGCAATTGGCCCTTTGTCAGCAGAGGCCCCTGTTATAACAATGTCTGTGCCTAGTTCAAACAGGAATTAATTCAGGGCCATCCCCTGGGCCCGGGCTCCCCAGGAGATGAGACTAGATGACCACAACCCGACGGACTGGTCTACGCGAGAGTGACCCAAACGGTAAGCGCCAGGACCACCACATTCGGCAGGCAGCCTCCTTTCATTGTAACGGAAAGCAAGGTCGGGGTTTGGCTGTGTCAGGACAAGGGGACGTGCCTGGAATGGGATTGCTGCTCAGACAACCACACAGAAATGAGACAGACTCACCATGTGGGTGAAAGAGGCTGGCTGGGGGGCGCCCTTCTCCATCCAGGACTGCCCCAGCCCTGAACCTCTGAGGCACTCTTTAGGAAAGTCAGTGCGGGGGGCTGCAACTCACCTCTCCCTCTAATTCATACAGGAACATTGCTGGCTGCTCCCCTTCATCAGGGAGCCAGGGGAAAGTACCCAGTTTGCTGCATCCCTCACTCTGGCTGCGGAGCGCAGAGGCAGACAAACCTGAGCCTGTCCGGTTGGAGGACACGCACCCTTCCTCTGGCTGTGCCCGCTGGAACTGCAGTGGCCATGGAGAGGTGCTTCTCACCTGGCCCAAGCTGCTGCGGTGACAGAGGGCTGGGGGTGTCCCCTCTCCCCGGGGCAGCCTGAATACTGAACCCCTCTTCTCCAGACCCTCCCCCCCCCAGCAACGTTTTAAGTGAAGCATGGACATTTGTAATTTATTTTCCAAAAACCCCAAAATCCATTGAGTTACGGACCTGAGCAAAGCTCGTTAAATCTTCTAGTACACTCCAAAGATTTATATAGAGGCATTAAATGTTATCTGACTTATTCTCCACCCCTTCCTTAACGATTCCTAACATTCTGTTTACTTTTTTGCTCTGCGCGTGGAACAGATGATTTCAGAGAACTATCCACAATGACTCCAAGATCCCTCTCTTGAGTGAAAACAGCTAACTGAGCATAGAATCCTAGAACACTGGAGCTGGAAGGGACCTCGATAGGTCATCGAGTCCAGTCCCCTGCCCTCCCGGCAGGACCAAGCATCGTCTAGATCATCCCTGATAGATGTCTATCCAACCTGTTCTTAAATATCTCCAGTGATGGAGATTCCACAGCCTTCCTAGGCGAATTATTTCTGTGCTGACAGGAAGCTTTTCCTAATTTCCAACCTGAACCTCTCACGGTGCAATTTAAGCCCGTTGCTTCTTGTCCTGTCATCAGAAATAAATATTTTTCTGTCTGTCCATCTGTGAGTCAGTTTGTTCAAGAACTCGTGCTAAATGGTACGAGCTAGGACCACCACATGTGGTAGGTGGCCTCCTTTTGTCCTGTCTTAAAGCAAGGTCCGGGTCTGGGTGTGCCAAGAAAATGGGACGTGCCGGGAATGGGGCTGTTCTCCATAACGTGGAAAGGGAGGGGTCAGACAGGAGCGGCGCGATACTCACAGTCACCACTGGGCACAGTGAGCGCAGGGGACAGCTTTACTGTAGAGTGGTCACTGGAGGCAGCCACACCACCAGTGGAGTGGCCAGCTGGCGATGGGGCTCCGGCATCTCACCTGCCACCAGACCGGGTAAGTAGCCCCCCCTGCCACAAGCCCTTTCTCCCCCACCCTTGGCTACAGCAAATGAGAGGTGGGCAGGCCCCTGCCGGCCAGAGGATTGGGGGGTGACTGAAGGCCCCTGGCAGCCAGGAGAGCTGGGGAGCAGGGAAAGGCCCTGCCAGTTGGGATCCCCCAATCCTCACTCTTGCACCCCCCATCCTCCCAGCCTTCTACCCTGCCCCCCCCCCATCCAAAGGCCCTATCCTGACTCCTACACACACACACACACACTGCCAGCCCCATGCCCTGAAAGAGTTGGGCAATGCCAGGTCAATCTTCTAGTCTTATACATGAACAGATCAAATATTGTACTCGGCCAACAGTGCACTTCTGCCATGTCAGAGCCTGAGTTATGTTATTTATTTCCCAGTGTGGAGCACGGCCGTGTATGTGAATACGATTAAGATGCGCCACAGCAGAGCTGCCAAGGGCCGCCGCCTGGAGGCAGGGCTGGCAGTTCCGTCATTCTGGCCAGTCCTACAGTCGAGTTGGTGTTCTCACCGCTTAGCGAAGGCCCATCAGCAACCTGCAACAGCTGTTCTGCCAGGGGCCCGAAGACGCTGTGCCCACGAAGCGTTTGTCTTGTGCTGGACTTTAAAAAATTTGGTAACAGATTTTAACAAGAGTGTAAAAGGAGAAGCACAAGTACTTGTAAGATTAAGATTGTGTCTTTATTGTACATTATTACTGTGAAAGCCCTGATTTTTGAGCACCTGCCTGCTACTGTTAACAAATGCCAAGAATAGTTGAGAATAATAGAAATTCTGGCCTTCTGTTTAATTTTGGAAATCATTTTAAGTGAACATTGCAATGGTAAAATACACCAACGTTTACCAGAAAAAGCAGTGTTCTAAATGTTTACACAAGAAGGCCCAGTGCAGAAGGGTTACAACTCAAAACCAGACTTGGATCACTATCCAGGAATAAAAATTTGTACCGCTTCCCAACAATCAGTTCCTTTGGACGGGAGAGCGTTGCAAGTCAAAATGCAGCGGTTCCTAGCACTGGCCAGAAACACTGTGCACCGCTCAGAGCAGTTACAACGTTAATGTCTCAGGTACTGGGTGGTTTACCCTGTCATGTGAGGATTCATGAACCGTAGAGAAAAATAATCCGAGTATTTATTTTTATTTTGACGTTGTTCATTTTGATGGCCAAATAAATAAAGGTAAAAATCCACCCTGAACATCTCATTTTTCTCTGGATGGAATGTGCAGGCTGGGGGCAAAGTCACAGCTCGTTTAGGGCACTAAAAACCTTTGGGCTGACCCTGGCTTGAAGCTCAGGGGGTTGCTACTATTGAAACCCCTAGAAGAATCTGGTTGGCACTCTTTGTAGCCACTGGAGGGCAGCAGTGTCCTGATATATAGGAGATTCACCAGTGCCATGCCCAGGAGACAACTTTTTCTCCAAAAGTGTTTAAAATCAGGGGGGGCAGGCAGGCCGGGAAGAGATGCTCCCGGCAGCTTGGAGCTCCCTTCAGACGAAGCTGAAGTCAAAGAGATGGAAGGCTTGCACTTGTATAAGTGGAGAGAAACGCCGGCACCTTTCAGATGTGGAAGCTGGTTGTATAACTTCTCGTTCACAGTTCCGCCAACGCTTCCTGACAGGAAGACTGGTGGGTACCGATGGGGTGGAAGCATCAGTGCAAAGACCTTACGGCTTTGTGATAACACTGAGATTGTGCACTAGCTGCAGAAGGACCGATTCACTAGTGCCAGCCCCTTGCAATCACAAACCACATTGGGCCACCCGGCATCACGTTTGTCCTAAAAAGCATGAGACTCAAACAGGTTCGGTTCTTTTGATCTGCCGCTGGTTTCCCCGTCTTTCGGGAGGCCAGATGGAGGCACATGAATGGAACTTCTCACGGGGACCAGCCAATTCTCTTTACCCTTCATTTTCATGGGTCACTAAATTCTCCCCAACACAGTAAAATAAGTTAAAGTTAAAGCACATAAGATTTTTCCTGTGGTTATGTTGCGTGTGTAGCTAATCATTTGGGAGCAACCTAGGACTTCTTGGGGCTGATTGTACAGTGTACACTGGTTATTCAGAATGTCACAGGAATCGTAGGGATAAAATTCAGAGCTTCATGCTACAGTAGTACAGGTTTCTGCTGTTTGAGGTGAAAGGAAGTCACAATTAGCTAGGAGATGGAGCAGGTCAATATTATACACTTTATTTTCATGGATAAGTTCGAGAAAAAGAAAATTTGTGGTCTCATTTGAAATGTCAGCGGGTTTTTAAATTATGACTTTTTTCAAATTTAACTGAAAAAAATTGTTTCATTTTGAATACTTTTTGTTTGCTTTTGCAGGTCCCTCTGCCCCCACTTCTCACCCATTTAAACTCTCCTCCCTATACACACTTTTCTGTTGGAAAAAGAATGGGGGACCCTTAAAAACAGACCCCAAAAAATTCATGGTGAAGCAAACTTTCTTTTCATTCCAGACTCTATCACTGAAAAAATTGACATCAAAATTCTCATTCTGTCGAAAGCCATTTTTTCTTTTTGTGAAAAAATAATAGTACGTTTTTAACGCAAGCGGTACAACCCACTGAATTAATTGTTGTCTAGAGCAGTGTTTCTCAACCAGTGGCACAAGTACCCTTAGGGGTACTCAAGAGAAGTCTGGGGGGTACATCAACACAACTGAAATTTGGAGAAAACTGAATTTTTGTTTTAAGTTTTACAGCGTTTTATTATTTTTGTACTTTTTACACCTAAAACTTTCATCGCCCTCCCAGTTACGATTAAGTTGTTTAAACAAATGTGTTGCAATGGTAGAAAAAAAATTGTGTGTCTGAAAACTGTAGGTACTGGGGGTACTTTTTTGTGAAAAAGGGGTTCTTTGTTTCAAAAAAAGGTTGAGAAACACTGATCTAGAGCTTATAACTCATGGCTACAAAGTTCTGCTTCTTTCCCACAGAGGGCAGTGGTGTGTCCACACACACACACATACGCACACACACACCCTCACTCACTCTCACTCTCTCCCTCTCTCTTACCAATGCAGTAGCTATTTACAATTTTTTGGTCGGTTAAAGCAAGCATTGATCTTCCCCTTTCTCAATAAGGGCAGCGCAAAGCAAGCCCTATTCCTGAGAAGAAGTCAAAGAGCATGTTGCTTCTTACTCATCTCTGGAACAGAAAAAAAGAAGCTGTAGTTTTAATTTCACAGTGGAATAGGATTGCATTGGCTGTATGAAGAGGGCTCCGTTTCTCCCCTTGCTCCCTCATACTGCCATCCCCGGTAGAAAGCAGCCACCACCACCACCAACTGAGCTGCTGAAAAATGCCCCTTCCCCCCCGGCTGTTTGCTACCCCTGCCCTTTCTTTTAAAGCTTTGCCTCTTAAGGAGCAGTGTTATTTCTATAGAGCTAGAAATGTGTTGGGTGCTGTCCATATACCTAGGATTTGTCTACACACAAATTTAATTAAACCAGTTTGGTTAAACCAGAACAACCCCCTGTGTGGATGCTTTCACTTCCGATTAAGAGGGGCTGCTCTCTGTGTAGACATGGCCTTGGTGAGCTATAGCCCTTGCCTAGAACAAGATAGACAGGCAAAAAAGAGGGAACGTAGCCAATTCGCCAAGGTAGCTCCACAGATTGGAGTAGAGCTGGGTATAAAACTCAGGTGTCCTGCATCCAGGGCTGTTGGCCTCGTCACTGAGGTGACTTCCCAACCTGAGTGCTGCGTGGACGCTCAGCGAAGGCGGACGATGCAGGCAGAAGGGGCTGACAATTCATGCAGCCCTTCAACGCGCTCCCATAATTCATTCCTGGTTGGCTCCGCCGGGTCTACACTTAAAATGTTGGTTGACACAGGTATAATGCTTGGGGACAAATTCCCACCCCTCCGGTCTGTTGCTATGCCGACCTACCCTCTGCTAAATCAATGGAAGAACGCATCGGTCAACCTAGCTACTGCTGCTCAGGAGGGGCAGCATCTAGAGCAGGGGTTCCCAGGCTTTTTGATACTGGGGACCAGTAAACCCATTCACAAGCTTTTGGAAGACCGGTCACATTTATTTGTATATTTGCATATGCATTAAGTAAATGATGAATATGCAAATAAATCGTGTCACTGGCTCTACCTGTCCGGTGGGTTGTTCCCCCCCCCTCCCCCCCTTCCTGGCCTCAATCCCAGAGCCGGGCGTTCTGCGTCGGTGCAAACAGTGCTCAGCCTTCTCCCTGGGTCCTAGTGCCCGCCAGATCTAGCCCCGCTGCCCGGGAGCATGCCTGGCAGAGACGCCATGGCGGCGGTCTGTCTCCCAAGAGGGCCGCGCCGCTGTGCTCGGCAGTGCGGGGTGCGCTACCCCATCACACAAATTAATAGGATCGTGCGCTATAATTTTTTTAAGCACCAGTATTTTTTTTCTAAGGACTGGTACTTGGGAAACGCTGATCTAGAGCGATGGAAAAAACCTTCCTGCACTGTCAGAAGCTTCTAGGCTCGTGGGTTCCCACTCACTGCAAGGGTGCCTTGTTTGGGCAGCTCTTTCCTAGTCCCATTGCATAGCTGGCCACCTCCGTCTCTCCTCCCTGTGGTTCAGGGTACTCGCCTCCGTCTCTCCTCCCTGTGGCTCAGGGTACTCGCCTCCATGTCTCCTCCCTGTGGCTCAGGGTACTCGCCTCCGTCTCTCCTCCCTGTGGCTCAGGGTACTCGCCTCCGTCTCTCCTCCCTGTGGCTCAGGGTACTCGCCTCCTTCTCTCCGGGTACTCGCCTCCTTCTCTCCTCCCTGTGGTTCAGGGTACTCGCCTCCGTCTCTCCTCCCTGTGGCTCAGGGTACTCGCCTCCGTCTCTCCTCCCTGTGGCTCAGGGTACTCGCCTCCTTCTCTCCGGGTACTCGCCTCCTTCTCTCATCCCTGTGGCTCAGGGTACTCACCTCCGCCTCTCCTCTGTGGCTCAGGTACTCGCCTCCGCTCTCCTCCCTGTGGCTCAGGGTACTCGCCTCCTTCTCTCCGGGTACTCGCCTCCTTCTCTCATCCCTGTGGCTCAGGGTACTCACCTCCGTCTCTCCTCTCTGTGGCTCAGGGTACTCGCCTCCTTCTCTCCTCCCTGTGGCTCAGGGTACTCGCCTCCGTCTCTCCTCCCTGTGGCTCAGGGTACTCGCCTCCATCTCTCCGGGTACTCGCCTCCTTCTCTCATCCCTGTGGCTCATGGTACTCACCTCCGTCTCTCCTCCCTGTGGCTCAGGGTACTCGCCTATGGCTCAGAGTACTCGCCTCCGTCTCTCATCCCTGTGGCTCAGGGTACTCGCCTCCGTCTCTCATCCCTGTGGCTCAGGGTACTCGCCTATGGCTCAGAGTACTCACCTCCGTCTCTCATCCCTGTGGCTCAGGGTACTCGCCTCTGTCTCTCATCCCTGTGGCTCAGGGTACTCGCCTATGGCTCAGAGTACTCGCCTCCGTCTCTCCTCCCTGTGGCCCAGGGTACTCGCCTCTGTCTCTCCTCCCTGTGGCTCAGGGTACTCTTGCTTCCAGACTCAGCTCTCAGGCCAGAGCACTATAATCCCTTCCAGGGTATCACAGTAGCTCCATACAAGCTTCCTCAGGTTCTCGTCTTCACTGCCCAGTTTGTGCCACATCTCCAGGACAGGTGGGGGAAGCCAGGCCTGCCTTCTCCCTGAGGTTCCAGCTCAGACCCTCTCATCATCGGCCAAGGTTGGCACCCTCTTGAATGGTGCTGCCATCTTCCTAAGCCTTTTCCTACACCTTCTCCCTGAGCTTCCCTTCTTTCCCTCTCTGATGTCCGGGGGGGCTGCAGGCTACCTCACTGCAGCTGCTTTCTGCTCCCAGCTGCCTGGCTTTATTCTAGGCCCGCCTGGTCTCCATCATCATTCAGGGTTACTTAGTCCCCCTAATTCACCTTAACTCTGACCTATCCATTTAATGGGCTCCTTCATTAAACCTTTCTTGGTTAATGCAGGGTGACCATCCCATCACAACCGTCACTACAGAGCCATAACCGTGCTGCTGTAACTCCTGTTGTTTAAACCAGGAGCACTGCCACATGGGCCGGACACTGTGAGAATCTGTCAAGACAGACAGTCCCTATCCACCTTGCAATCAGTTTTGGGGAAAATGTCTGTGGGGGGCGGGGGGGCACACAATCATCAAATAACCCTCTTATGTAACATTTCTATGATCTAAAAGGAAGAGCGAAACAGAACCGTAATGGCATTCCCCAATAAACATTAAACAGTGAGAAGTGCAAAAAAAAAAAAAAAGTAAGGGAACTTGATTGGTTAGAAGCGCAGGTAGAGTATGTCTACACTAGCCCCCTAGTCTGAACTAGGGAAGCTAATGTAGGCATTCGAACTTGCAAATGAAGCATCTCGTGGAATGAGGTGTAACAGTTAACTCGAACTAAGGACTTAGTTCGAGTTAACGTTTGACTGCCGCGTGTAGCCGCGGGCAGTTAGTTCGAATTACGGGGCATTTAAAAATGGCGGCGCCCGGAAACATGCAAATGAAGCCCGGGATATTTAAATCCCGGGCTTCGTTTGCAACTTCGAATGCCTACATTAGCCTCCCTAGTTCGAACTAGGGGGCTAGTGTAGACGTACCCGTAGAGATTAACACAGTGAGATTCCTCCTGGAACCCTGCAGCAAACACATCCAGGGAAGCACAGTGAGCTGGGAAACAGCAAATCTGAGCGGGATTTTGCAGTGATGCAGCCAGCAAATTAGATGTGTTGGCAAAGCGATATTTGGGTAGAGCTGAAAGACGCCCAACCTGTTGTGCATGGTGCTGTACAAAATCAAGCTGACGGCCCCTGCTCCTAAAATCTTGCCACCTAAAGAGAAAGTGAGAGGCAACAAGCGGACACAATACGCAGATCTACAGGGTCACGAAAGATAGTTGAGACCAGGGAAATACAAGTGGTCACCGACTAAGAATATGGAAACCTTTTAAGTGTCTATGGGTTACTTTTTAGAGTGGTCAGTGGGTTTGTGTCAGAATATTTGGGTGGCCGGCCTGAGCTGCATGAACAGGGCTTGATTTTCAACAAAGGCCGAGCACTTGGGTGCGATGCCTGACTTTGCCACTGATTTCTTGTTGGCCTTCAGCATGTCACCTGAAGAGAGAATCTACTAGAGCAGGGGTGTTCTCACGACGGGTCGCACCCCAGCACTGGGCCGGGAATGTCGGGCGCTGGGGCTCGTTGCTTCAGGGGGATCAGGTGAGCAGTGGGGGGGTTAAGGCAGCTCCCTGCCTGTCCTGCACCACAGACCGCGCTGCACCCCAGAAACGGCCGGCAGCAGACCCAGCTCCTAGGTGTGGGGGGAGGGAAGAAGAAGAGCGCACAGCTGCGCTACTGCCCCTGCCCTGAGCACTAGCCCCACACTCCCACTGGCTGCTGGCTGCTTTTGGGAGCAGCAGGGTCTGTGGTGTCAGGAGAGGCAGGAAGCTGCCTTAGCCCCCCCGCTGCATGGGAGCAGTTCAAGGTAAGTCCCTCCTGCCACAGCCCTGATCCCCCTCCCAGAGCTGGAGCCCCCTCCCACACCCAAAAGCTCCATCCTCAGCCCACCCTGGAGCCCCCACTCCAGTCACATTCTGCTGGGTCATGGCACCAACAGTTTTCTTCCACTGGAGCATGACAAAAAAAGTTTGAAACCCGCTGCCCCAACAGAGGAAGCTATGGGGAATCTGGGCTCCTGGGTTCTTCCTTGGCTATGAAACGGTGTGTAATGGGGCAGGGGGACGTTGAGACTCTGCTGACATCTATTCCCTGTGCTCTGCAGGAGGCCAGAGGAGAAAAGCGTAATGGCCCATGGCAGCCTTAAAATCTGACGGACCAGCATGTGGGCAAACTGGGCCTCAGGGCTCCCTGTTTTGGCCGGCGGGGAGGGGCCGAGGTGAGGAAATGCGAGAGGTAGATGCAGGTCGGGTTCGGGAGACTCGTGGAAGCCGCAGAGGCAGGAGAGGGCACAGCGTGAGGGATGACATTCAGAGTGGCAGGGCGATATGGGGTATGTCTAGACTGCATCCCTCTGCCGACAGAGGGATGCAGATTAGGCAGGTCGACATTGCAAATGAGGCAGGGATTTAAATATCCCATGCCTAATTTGCATAAAAATGGCCACCGCGTTTTGCCGACTCAGCACTTTGATGGCAAAAAGCGGCAGTCTGAAGGGGGATCTGTCGAGAAAGAAAGCCTTTTTCGACAGATCCCTTATGCCTCCTGCAAGGAGGTTTACAGATGTGACGTCGCGTCGGAGTTCCCCCGACTCCTGCACCCCCATAGTGGCACGAACAGACTCCACCAGCCAGTAGAATAGAGGGAGTTTATTGCTTTTCCAGGATACAGCACAGCATGGATGTAATCTGGTTACAGGGCCAGGCCTAGGATGCCTTGGACCCCCTTGAGATGGGGGAGACTGGGCCCCTAAATCCCAGCCCCTTTCCTAGGCTGCTTCCTCCATGAATCCAGACAGAAACTAAAAAACTCTCTTCCAGCCCTGCCCCCCAGCCAGGTGTTGGTCTCCACCCTCCTTCCTTTGTCTCCCTCCCTGGGAGGCTGAGCCTGGGTGTCTGGGTTAATACACATTTGGATGAGTCAGTGAGAATCTCCCATCACAGAGCAGGGGGACCACGGGTCACAAAGCAGACAGCCCCCCCACTACGCCACAACAGGATCTGTCAAAAAAGGCTTTCTTTCTCAACGGATCCCCCTCTAGACTGCCGCTTTTAGCGACAAAGTGCTGAGTTGGCAAAACGTGGTGGCCATTTTTATGCAAATTAGGCACGGGATATTTAAATCCCTGCCTCATTTGCAATGTCGACCTGCCTAATCTGCATCCCTCTGCCGACAGAGGGATGCAGTCTAGACATACCCATGGTGGGCAGCAGATCCTGCCCTCGATTGTTTCACCTGCCACCTTCTTATACCAACGGCTGGAACACGAAGCGATGGTGCCCCATGAAACAGGAACCGCGGGCTGGGAGCTTCTGGCCTGGGCTGGTGGGCAAAGGAGGCCACGTTCGCGCGTTGCGGGATGACTTTGGGGGGGGATGTTACATGGGTCCAGGTAGCTGCTGAGGTGGAAAACAATGAGGCCCTGGGCAAGAGAGGTCACGAGGCCGTGTCAGAACAGAGAGGGGCCAGGCCTGCAAAATGTTGTGGAGATAGAAGTGGCAAGTCTGACCTTGCGGCAGGGTGCGATCAGCGGCTCCCTCAGCACCGACACTACAGCGGCCCGGAGAAGGCGGCAGGCCCAGCTGGGGTCAATTCCACACTTACCGGTGGGGGATCATAAGCACCTGTGGGTCAACTGCTGGGCTAACACCGTAAATGGGGAGAACAGAAAGGCAAGACACACAGGATGCAAGGGGCAGATCAGGGGGTCAATCTAGGCTTGGGGGAGTGGGCTGTCTGGCTGGCCGACTGACTGGCTGACTGGCCAACCGGCTGGCTGACTGACTGACCGACAGACTGACCAGCTGGCTGGCTGACTGACCAGTTGACTGGCTGACTGACTGGCTGACTGGCTGGCTGGCTGACTGCCTGACAGGCCGCCTTTTCAGTCAGCCTGTACTGTACAGGGTTATTGTGTCAGAGGAAAATAAATACAAACCTTGGGGCAGGATTAAACAGCCTCAGGGCTGTCCTTAGGATGTAGGGGGCCCTACACGGTGCTATTAAACTGGTGCCCCTGTGCCCAATGGCAGCCGGAGGGAGGACGATTTTTTAGAGATGTGATTTTATAATCTTCAGCAACACACCAACGAAATATTTTTAAAGCAAGTTTTAAACTCAGGTCCTGTCGACTAAACCAGTTAAATTCAGAAACAGACAGTATCGACCTGGGGCTGGCAAAGGCCCGTAAAATGGCTTTGTTACCGTTCGAATGGCTCTTTCACAGGTTCAATGTTCTGCTAATAGGTCTGGCAGGCTGTGGCGATTCTGGGCACCCCACGCAGCTGCGTATTCTGCGTATGGGTAAGGACGGCCCTGAACAGCCTGGTGTCTGTTTGTGACTGAGACCATCTCCAATGGCCGGGCCGTGAGGTTCTCTGGGCAGCGAGGGAGGTGCCCCATGACATGGCGGTGTGAGGGGCAGGAGAGCGGAGGAGCCAAAGGCAATGCCAGACCGCGCACTGAGGTGACCGGGCCGGTTGGGGCTGTGTCCAGAGACCAGGGGGAGCAGGGAAGGGTTAGCCAGGAAAACGGGGCTGGGCAAGTCGGGGAGAAGTGAGGCTCGCGTTTAGCTGACAGACACCACAGTTGCGAGGAGAAAGGATGAACAGTGCCATCTCCGAGCTTCCCAAGCCCAAGTACACCTGCCCCCTGGCCACCTGGAGAGGCAGGGACAGGGAATTTTAAGGGCTGGGGTCAAGCGGCTGCCTCAGGAGCCTGTACAATTCTGGTGCATTGTATTCGGTTCGGTAATCAGACAGGGCTAAGCACATCCCTCCCGGCTAAGCAGTATAGGGCCAAATTCAATTCACGTTGGAGTCTATGGTGGGGGGACGTTTTTCTATTTTGAGTTGGTAATTCCGTTCCAGGGTATCTGGCTCAGGCCCATGAACACACAGGAGGAAGAGGAATTCGTAGGGCCCGTCAGGAAGGTCTAGCTAGGAGCAATACGATGACACAAATTGAAATGGAGACAGTGGGAGGATCCTTTTAAAACCAGACTGGTTAAGCGCTGGGAAACATACTGTAAAGGGACCAGGCTGCATTTGCTGGATGGCCCAAGAGGCCTTTTCCATCAGTGGTTCCTAGGAATGGATGGTCCGTGCCATCTCAGAGACTAACCCTCCAGCAGCTCTAATGTAACCACTTCCTCTCTTCACCTGTCACCACGGCCTGCCCTGGGTGACACATGTGAAAACCAAATATAGGTGTTAAACTCAAGGGGAGTCTCTTCAAAGCCCATGTAAGAGGTCTATGACTTCTTCACCCGCTTCACAACCTCTGGGGCTGGGGCCGGGAGTCGCATCTTGGTCCATCCTGACTGGTGCAAGAGGAAATCGACACAGAGACGTGTGAAAACTTGAAAAGGCGCCAGGCCCCCCTCCCATAACCATTGGTGAAGCCTCTTGCCTCGCACTCAGCAAAACTCCTTCTCTGAGCCCTTGTGTAGCAATGTGGTTAACGTGTGTTTGCTTCCTCTCGTGGGGGGACGTGATAAGTGACTTGGACACACACGACCGCAGCGCCTCTCACGCCACACGTCACTCGGCGAGCTTTCCATTTGCAAGCAGCAACCCCCATTGGGCTGCTCCTCTGTGGCTGGGCGGCTCTCTCTCTTCTTCTGGCAGCCAGAAGATAGCGTCGCCGGCTTTGCCAAGATAATGCAAACAGCCCCTCTGCGGTCTCCCCTCTCTAACTGCCTGAAAGGATCCATCCTGCTCACTGAGACGCCCTTCCCCACGGAGCTCCTTCACCTCCTTGGCTTCTAGTGGGCCCCAACCCCTCACCCCTGGGGCATCCCCCACCAGTCAAATAATCCCAGCATGCTTAGCACAGGCCGCCCTTCTAGTGTCGGCTCAACCATCAACTGCCCATCTAGTGTCGCCACTGGAGCCAGGAGCGATCCTCCATCATGCCTTGCTCCACTATCAAAAGATTTGAAAGCCCCTTGATGAATGTGAATTGATTAAGCTTCATGATTGCACTGTGGAGGGAGGGAAGGGGTAATATAACCCATGTTACACAGAAGGTAACTGAAGGGTACCGAGAGATAAAGTGACATGCCCAAGGGCATACAGTGAGTCTGTGTCAAATTAGATGTGTTGGCAAAGCGATATTTGGGTAGAGCCGAAAAACGCCCAACCTGTTGTGCGCGGTGCTGTACAAAATCAAGCTGACGGCCCCTGCTCCTAAAATCTTGCCATCTAAAGAGAAAGTGAGAGGCAACAAGCGGACACAATATACGCAGATCTACAGGGTCACGAAAGATAGTTGAGACCGGGGAAATACACAGTGGTCACCGACTAAGAATATGGGAATCTTTCAAGTGTCTATGGGTTACTTTTTAGAGTGGTCAGTGGGTTTGTGTCAGAATATTTGGTGGCCAGTCTGAGCTGCATGAACAGGGCTTGATTTTCAACAAAGGCCGAGCACTTGGGTGCAATGCCTGACTTTGCCACTGATTTATTGTTGGCCTTCAGCATGTCACCCGAAGAGAGAATCTACTAGAGCAGGGGTGTTCAAATAGGCATCCTGGCTCTCAGGCTGCAGCACAGTCCACTTGGCTGTGCTGCCGTTCACTGTCCTATCAAACCCCTGGTCCAGCCTCTCTGCTCCCCAAATGCCAGAGAGATTTGATAGGTGCCTGGAATGGAAACACACAGAAATCTGCAGGGGGGAAGATTTTAACCTGCCTGCTCACTCAATCATGGATTTAAAAGCAGCCATTCTTCTACAAAGGAATGTCACTAACCAATTAGGGTACGTCTACACTAGCCCCCTAGTTCGAACTAGGGAGGCTAATGAGGGCGACCGAAATTGCAAATGAAGCACGGGATTTAAATATCCCGCGCTTCATTAGCATGTTCCCAGGCGGTTGCCATTTTGGAAACTGACTAGCCCGGAATGACTGCCCGCGTCTACATGCAGCTGTGAAACGGGATTTCGAAGTAAACCCCTTAATTTGAATTAGCTGTTACTCCTCGTGGAATGAAGTTTAACAGCTAATTCGAATTAAGGGGTTTACTTCAAACTCCCGTTTCACTGCCGCATGTAGACGCGGGCAGTGTCCCGGCTAGTCAGTTTCCAAAAATGGCGACCGCCTAACATGCTAAGCGCGGATATTTAAATCCGCTTCATTTGCAATTCGCTCAGCTAGTTCGACTGGAATTCATCCACAAATCTGACACTGTTACCCTGGGCTTGAATAAAGGCATTAACTGGCTGGTGCACTATACAGCCAACTTCTCCTGCCTTTAACATCCACATTTTCATATCAAAAGCTATGAATGGGACACATCCAGCCCACTTAATTAGCCTCATAAACACGAGTCCTACAATTGACAGGGGCTTCTTCTGCTGTTCTATACATCTCTTGGTTTCTGTTATTTCCACTCCAATTCATCTGATGAAGTGGGTTTTACCCACCAAAGCTCATGATTCTATATATTTTGGTTAGTCTCTAAAGGTATGTGTACACAGCGGCGCTATTTTGGGATATCCGTTATTTTGAAATACATTTGGAATATTGAGCTTCTTATTCTGGCTCCCTGTAAACCTCGTTGCACAAGGATTAAGGAAGATGCTGGCATAGTGCTTTATTTTGAAATGAGTGCTGTGTAGACAGCGCCAGATTTCAAAATAAGCGATTTTGAAATAAGTTGTGCAATTTGCGTTGCTCAGATTGCACAGCTTATTTCAAGGTAGGCGCTACTGTGTAGACGCACCCTTTGGTGCCACAGGACCACTCTTTTTTTTTAAAGTTACAGACTAACATGGCGACCCCTCGGAGAGTCTTTGAATTGCAAAGAATTCTACTGCCTTCCAGGGGGGTTGGCTGGACCCTAACACAGGGTGTTTGTCGCCTGACTGTTGCTGCAGGTTTTTCTTGACTTGGAGTCACTAGACCAGTTCCAGCCACATCTGGTGTAAACTGGCCTTATCCCTATTGACTTCAGTGGAGCTCTCCCAGTTTACACCAGATGGGAATCTGGCCCCAACATCTTACTACGGTTCGCTATGATCTGTCAGAGTTTTATGCTGCTGCCCGTCACTATCTTATCCAGCCTATGGTGCTACCAACAGAGTCCGTGTCTTTGCAGACAGTAGGAGCAGACAAATCTTGTAGTAATTCATTTCATGCCGTCATTACCCCACCTTCCCAAACAATACAGTGCAATTAACCTCCCCACCACACACACCCTCCATTCCTCGCCCGCCAAGCACAACTGGCCAAGAGTTTCAGACGCCACTAGTCATTTTGGGTGCCCCGCTGAAGACACCAGCATTTCAGAGGCCAGGTGGGCAACATTTGTGCATAAAGCAGGACTGTTGTGCGTGCACAGAGGGGGCATTTGCACACACAGGCCAAACTTTTCCGAATGGACTGGTGGTTTTGGATGCCTCGTGTGTTGGGGGCCTGGCTTGAGATACCGAACAAGGGGACCTGATTTTCAGACAGTGCTGAGAACCTGCCTTCTGAAAACCGAGCTCCTCAAATGTGTCTCGAGTTCGGTACCCAAAAGCAGAGGCATGTAAATCCCCAAACACTTTTAACAAGTCTGCCCTGGCGCCCGACCTAGAAGGAGCAGCAGAGCAAGTTCGAAGGGGACAGGCCCTTGGTGGAGAAGGCCCTGCCTTTGCTCTTCTCAGTGCAATCTCATGGGAGCATCAGCAACTCATCACAGCTGCAGAGGTGGGACAAAGCGTGCCCAGGCCTAAGAGGGCTGAGACTATGGGGTGCTCTAATACTTCACTGGCTTGTCAGAACATCCCCATCGGCACAAATATTTGGGCTGCATTATGGCTGCCATGAAGCCACAGGCTGGGTATTTGAAAGGAGACTAAGGGAGTTAAATGCCAACTCCCAATGGAAGCTGGGCTCCTCACTTCCCTAGACTGGGAATCAGAACTCCTGTGGGCCATCGTCACCTCTGCCACCAACTCCCTGTGTGACCTTGGACTCATCACTTCACCTTTCAGTGCCTTGGTATCCCCAGCTATGAAATGAAGCTAATAGTAATGACCTCTCTGACAAGAAGGAAATTTCTCTATAGTTCATAAAACACTTTGAGATATGGGGAGACACCATGCTAAGGAAAAACAAGGCATTATTATAGTACATTAGAAGAGACCCCTAGCTAGCACCAGCGTAGGCCAGTGTGGGTTAGTTTGAGCTTTGGGCCAAATTTTGCAGGGATGAGTTGCCCTAAAAGTTTGGCCCAACATCCAAGGATGGATTCAAGCAGATTATCAGAACATTTATGATAAATGAGTAACATTATTTGATGTACAAGAACTAGGGAAATGAAAAGAAAGAACTTGAGCCAACGTTCAATTTGTCTGTATTGGTCCAAAGTTCACTGAATTATTTCAGCAGATAAAATAAATCTCTCTTTGAATTTTAATTTGAAGACCTATTGATATTTGCTTTGAACTGGTTAAGAACTAACCCAAGTTTGCAGGCAAAATACAATGCAAATCCCCAACGTTTTGATGAAAACATGGATTAAATCCATGCACCAAAAATGTCTCCATATCTGGTACTTACTTGACCATCTAAAGCTCACATGAATCCCAGCTGGACTATGCTAGTGTTAGCTAGGGTCTCATCTTAGCACGTTCTTTCCTGAGATCTCAAAGCATTTTAGAGTGGAAAAGATAATTGGCTGTTCAGAGCATCAGCTGGCAATTTGGGAGACACAAGATCAGTTTCCTGCTCTGCTCCAGCCTTCCTGCAAGGCCTTGGCCAAGTCACTTAGCTTTTCTGTACCTCTACTCCCTAGCTGTACACTGGCGATAATAGCCCTGTCCTGTGTCACAGCAGCATTGGGAAGATAAATACATTGAAGACCATGAGGTGTTCAGATACCGAGATGATGGGGGGCAAGTCAGCACCCCAGATGGAGAAACTTTTGGTGCATGGATTTAATCCATGTTTTCATCAAAGCTTTGGGGATTCACATTGAGTTGTGCCTGCAGGTTTGGGTTTGTTCTTAACTAGTTCACCCAGCCCTAATGCAAAACAAATGCCAATGGGGCTTCAAATTAAAATTCAAAGAGAAATACATTTTATCCCACAGCTACTGCTGACTGAATATACTTGTTTGTTTGAGGTTGAGGAGCTGTCAAACCTCCCCTCTTCCTCCTTATGTTGTAGCCCACTTAAAAAAAAATGTATCAGGTATGAGTAAAGCTACATGCGAGAAATGAAAGATTGTGGTCTTCAGAAAAACTGATATCATAAAACCAACCTGATGATTAACAGTGTAGTACATTCACACTTCTGTACTGTGTTTAGAAGCTGATATGTACGGGCTAATGTAAGTTTCTTTCTTTCTTTCTTTCTTTCTTTCTTTCTCTTTCTTTCTTTCTTTCAGCAACAGTCTGAAAAAAAAAAGGAAGATGTGGGGTGAGAGGAAGTTATACAAATAAGACCCCAGTAAAACTCTTACATAAATGCTGTTTTAAGCATGCGCTGAAATGTGCCCCTGTACACCAAAGCTCATAACCTGGGATTTTCAGAGGCCTAGGAGAGTTAGACACCAGCTACCAATGAATTTTGAATTGGCTCCAGTGGATACCCCAGACATAAACTTGAGCGGAGGTTCAAACAAAACACACATCGCATGCCAGTGACTTTGATGGGAATTCCATGGCCATTTCTCAGGGCAGACTTTCTGTATTTACCTGCTGACCCCCATCAGCAATGCATGAGCAAATGAACCTCACAAACTTTTATGCATCTTTCCTCTCGTCACTGCTGGGGGGTTGCTTACAAAACGATCCATTGGCCATTTCAGTTCTACTGGCAGCATACAGCCACAGGCAAAGGTGGCCTTTAGACAAGGGTCTCGTGTTTGCTACCATGTCATCGAATTTGGCTCTGCATGGGGCTAGACACCTCAGGCTACGTCTACACTGCAGGCTTCTTGTGCAAGAAGCTTTTTGGGGAAGAGATCTTCTTCAAAACTTCTTGCACAAGGACACGTCCACACTACAAAAGCGCATCACAAAAGCTTATGCGATGCGCTTTTGCTCAAGAGAGCATCCAGACTGCATGGACACTCTCGCGAAAGAAAGCTCTGATTGCTATTCACAGAATAGCCACCAGAGCACATGTGCTTTTTGATTGGCTCTTTTTGCGCAAAACCCCCCTGTTGCCCATCCACACACACTCATAGAAAGAGGAATACCTACACCTCAAAACCGCCTCTGTTCTTTTGATTTACTGTAAATTTACTTGTGCAAAAACATGCTTGAGGTGTGGATGCTCCGCTGGTTTTTGCGCAAAAGTGGCCATTTTAGCACAAAACCCCTGTAGTGTAGACGTAGCCTCAGTGGCAAACACACTGCAAAAGAGTGGAAATTCAGCTCCTACTGCTGCCACCACTAGTAGAACTGTGTTGGTGCAGAAGGACGCAGGCAGCTTTTCCAAGCGAGTTTTTAGTGAATTGAGATGCCCACCCTCTTCACGTAGACAATGCCTGAATAGAAACCAGACCTGACTGCAACAGAGAAGTCCAGAGCTGACATAGCTTAGGAGAGGTACAGGACTGAAATGCACTGGCTGAGGTGTTGGCACCCCTGAACTGGAAGGACATGGATGGGGTGCATCTGTAGAGCTGGTGTGTAGGAGGACACCCCAGGACTGGCACAGCGGAGAGGGCTGGGAAGCCTGCCCAGAAAGGTCTTTGGCTAAGAGTGACCAATGCCTCGATTTCACAGGGGCAAATATCCCTTGGGTATTTTACAATGAAAACAAATACAATGCAAGCAGCTCCAAAGGGGTCTGTGTGAGCCGTAGTCCGCATGGGGGGCGGACCAGAAGGTCAGCGTGAGATCAAGAGCAAACAGCACATGCTGGCTGTAGCAGACCAACCCAGCCTCACTTTACCTCTGAATATGAAACAAGACTTATTCTGAGCTCCAGCTGTGACTCGTGACACCACACGGTAACATGGTATTACTGTGAGTTCGGAGAAATGATGTCACCCAAGCCAGCCTGCTTCCCCCAGAGCCTCCTCCACCTCTGCCCTCCGCCAGACTCAGCCCGGCCACCGTGCTCACCCAACAACCTCTCAGCCCCCCAGGGGTTCACTGCCTCAGCCGCGCCGCGGGGGCCACGCCCCCAGCTCTCAGCTTTGAGGAGTCTGTTCTGAACTCAAGTCGCCTCAGGACTCAATCTGGCGTTCACAGCCTTCGTTGTGGGGGGGTCACGCCAGATCACAGTGATGTCATGGAGATCGGAATAAGAACCCAAATGCATCATGGGATATTTCAGGTTCTGTCAATATAAAACACCCTCCCCCATGGAAATTACCTCATAGACCTAACTAGGGATCACACTAACGGGGTCCTACAAGGGTCTGTGGAGGCAGAACACCTGAGGGTCCCCTCCCTTGCACCTTGTGTCACTATTTATAGTGAATGTGACACACAGCCCCATCGGAACGGCTGCTTTGCACAAGCGTCGATGTCTACCCTACGGTCCGGGCAGGGGAGAGGGATGCCGTGGGGATTCTGCACTAGCCTGTGGAATTACCGCGGAGTAGACCTGGCCTGACCGCGGGAGGTGCCGAGCACCCTCAAACCCCAATAAGATCAGCACCTCGCCGGATCAGGCATCAAGGGAGGCTGTGCACGGCACATCCAGCGCGAGGCTTTTGCAAAGGGTTAATGAGTCCACGGCTGAGCTGGGTTACCCAGTGTGAGACTGGGGGCACTTTGGTTTGCTGGACTTTGGGTTCGTCGTGGAAGAGCCAGGACTCGTGTGAACTGCTGAGTCGTACGACGAAGTGGACCGCCAGTGGGCCTAAATGGCCCGTGTGACAGGGAGCGAGCGGCCACAGATGACCCCCTGGGGCTGCTCCCCAGGGTGCTGACAAAGCCATTGATACTCACCTCCTTGCTCTCTGGGCTTCTCACCACCCTGCCCTGCTGGGCCTGGTCTCCTTCAGCCAAGGCACTGAGCTGAGATCACTGCCCCTCCCCCCCACCCCAAAGACGCTGAGTCTCTTCAGGTCTGAGGCGAATGCCCTTTCAGGCACAGCTGCCGGGAACCCAGCCCCCAAATGGGATCAGAACCCCAAATAACCCATGCAGGTAAGCCCCTTTGACAGCAAAAGGAGGGTGGGCACACTGCTGGCTCCCCCTGGTGACCGTTATTTACCCTGGGAATAAATGATAGTAAATAAAAGTGATTTTATTAAGTACAAGCAGTTGGATTTAAGCACTTGCAAGTGAAAACAGACAAAGTGAATTACAAATTTAAAATAAGAAGAAACACAGAGCTAGTTCTAACACGCACTCAAGCTATTACAATCTCACCCTAAAACTGTACTTATTTTGGCTAACCCTCCAAGCCAAGGAAGATCGTTTTTCCCTGGGGTCTCCGGTTCATTCTCTTGGGAGATACATGCCAGCCAAAGACAGAGGGCCTGCAAACTTTGCATCTTAAATAGCCTTCTTTTTAGGCAGGAATTCCAACCTTCCCTGGAAAATTACCTGCTCAGACTGTACTAGTTGGGGAGGTCACATAACTTCCTAAGACCAACCACTGCTTAGACTCAAAGGCCAAAAGAGGCTGTTTACAGGGGGTCACCCAGACATTGAGGGAAACAGCCTTGATGGCTTCCTTTTGCACATTTAAAACCATAAAGCATTCCCTATCCCGTATCTCTAACTTTACATACACGAGTGATACATGCACCAACATCAGCTACACCCATCCAGCCGACTGTGACGTTAAGACTGAGAAAGCAGCGAGGAGTCCTGTGGCACCTTATAGACTAACCAAAGTGTTGGAGCATAAGCTTTCGTGGGCAAAGACCCACTTCGTCAGATGCATGTCTGATGAAGTGGGTCTTTGCCCACAACATGCTCCAACACTTCGGTTAGTCTATAAGGTGCCACAGGACTCCTCGCCGCTTTTGCAGATTCAGACTAACATGGCTACCCCTCTGATAGTTAAGACTGAGAGGGGACATGAGGTATTTTGTCCAAAGCATCTTTGAGCTATGCACATTTGTATTCATGACATTTTCATAAAGCATCGGGGGGTGAGGGGGGGTCCATCACAGCCTGTCACAGCCAGCTGGCCCTTTAAGGGGAACTGGGCTTGGTCTTACACAGCGGTTGTGCCTAGCTGACTTTGATCTGGTGACTTAAGTACAACTAGTGAGTTAAGGGTGTGATGTGGGTGTGACCACTAGGGTTGCTAATTTTGGTTGGACGTATTCCTGGAGCGCTCACCGCAGGACGTAACCTTTAATGAAAATGGCAACGCTAAAGTGCACCCACACTTGCCCTGAAAGGGTTCATGTGGGGCTAAATAACGTAGCAGGCCAAAGGCTGGGAGGAAGCTCGTGTGCGGGCACAAGCTGGCCTTCTAGAAAGACAAGGAACTGGTAGGAGGAAGGGGCCGGGGAAGATGGCTACATGTGTCTGGGGCTCGGGAGGGTGCCCCCAGTTGCTCCCTGGGAAGTGGGGAGTTTGTTCTGGGAGGTGATAGAGCTCCGGAGGTCGGAAAGGCTTGGGGGGAGGAGGGGATGGGCTAGGGCAGCCCTTGGCTACTGAGCCAAGGGGAGCTGAGTTGGACCCCGGAGTAAAAAGCGGGAAGGGTTCCCTTGCCAGCCTCTGAAGAAGTGGCACCGGCTGGGCAGCAAACAGGCAGATTGCCTGGGCCCATTTTAAGGCCAGCCCTGACGGGGATGTTTTTATTGGGGTTGGCCCTGCTGTGAGCAGGGGACTGGACTCGATGATTCCTGAGGTCTCTTCCAGCCCTCGTCTGCTCATTCATTCCTCAGGAGAGACTGTGCTGCCCCAGAAGCAGGGGACACGCTTAGCAGCCTGGCCCGCGGCACTTCATGGGAACTCCCAGAGGCTCAAAACACCACCCAGACTTTTGCCTGGCTTCCAGTTAAGGCCAGACTGGCGGGGCCCCCACTGGGTGGTGGGGGTGCAGATAAAGGAGCAATTGATTTTTCATACGAGTAATATAATTATTCTGCTGCATGGCTGGGGTTTTCTCCTGGGGTGACATAGCAATCCAAGGTGTTTTTAGAAATGAGATTGACCTTATAAATATAGTGCTGTGTGTATGAAGCTGCTGAGCCCCATACGGTGGGCCTATTGCAACTGCAGTGCTCATTTCCAGGAGTCGCTGCTAACCTTTTCTAGCCCACTCCTGGTCATTTTGTTCCCCACCCATGAGTCAAATGTGATAAATAACTCAGACCAATCAATGGCGTGCCCACAGCCACCCCCTGAGCTAACAATAACGGGGGTGAAAATCTCACAGCAAGGTGGAGGGGTTTTAAAGCATTCCGTGTTTTGAGAACACAACTGGTGGCTTGTTAGAGTCCCACCCTAAAGGACACACCCCAGAGTTGTTGGCATTGGGAGGCCAATGCCAGGAGGCCAGAAGGAGAAAAAGGTGGGGAACTGTCTTTCCCATTATGGCGGGTGGAAGGGGAAATCTCTCTCCTTCCGTTGCATCCTTTCCCCACCCCAGCCCAAAACTATTGAGTTGGAAACTCGGGTTTGGATGCCGGGTTTCTCATTGGCATCCAAGCGATCGATGCACCAAAAATAAATCTACAAGTAAGCTCTGAAAAGGAAAGGTTTTGAGGGTTTTTACCTGTTCGGATATGAAAACAGCCATTTCACTTCATTTCAACAGACACAAACAGGCAAGTTGCTGGAATGAAAAAAATCTATACGGCCTCCGAGGGGTAAGGAAGTATCCTGTCCATACGTCACTGGGAGGCAAGGAGGATCTATTGGGTTCATTGAGAAGGAATAAAGGAGCCCAGCCAGGTAAAAGTGTTAACATGACCTTGTCGTGGTGGGTCCGATGTTTCAGATGGAGTGAGTTTTAGAAGGAAACGCTAACATGCCCTCCTCCACCCCCAATGAGAATAATTAACCATGGCAATGGCTGCTCCAGAAAAGCCAACAGGACAAACCCCACAAACAGGAGAGCAAAGAGAAAAAATGTAGCTCCTGTCCCTGGTGCTGATTCTTGCAACTTCCCTGCTAAGGAAGCGCAGGCTGGGCAGTCTCGTCAGCCTCTCGTAGACTGGTCAGATTGCGAGCAGCACCGGATTGGCGGAGGGATGCCTTTAGCTGCCTTACGGCCAGCCGGCTTGGGAAATACACAGTCCAGGCCCATCTCCCCAGACTTGTACTGAATGGAAGGCAAAGCAGAGCGCAAGGAAAGAGAAGAAACAAAGAGGGGAAGGAAAAGGAGACACAAGGGAGACGGAGCGAGTGACAGCAGATGCCAGTCTCACGTGCCAGGGGCCGGGTGGATTTAACTGAAGCTGGGGGAAGTGGTGATGTTGCTGGGGCTTCTTTTTTGGCTCGGTTTGGTCAGGACACTTTTCAGTCCCAATGGCTCTGCTGAAATCCCACACTGGTCCTGGGATTGGGCTTAATCCCAACTGGCCAATCACAACACCAGAGCACAGCCCTGTCAGTGAATCCAGGGTTAGCTGGACTCCCAGCACCCCTGAATCCTAGAATCATAGCACACTAGAACTGGACCTCGAGAGGTCATTGAGTCCAGTCCCCTGCCCTCATGGCAGGGCCAAACACTGTCTAGATCATCCCTGACAGGTGTCTGTCTAACCTGCTCTTAAATCTCTCCAGTGATGGAGATTCCATAACCCCCCTAGGCAATTTAGTCCAGTGTTTAACTATCCTGACAGTTAGGAAGTTTTTCCTAATGTCCAACCTAAACCTCCCTTGCTGCAATTTAAGCCCATTGCTTCTTGTCCTGTCCTCAGAGGCCAAGGAGAACAATTTTTCTCCCTCCTCCTTGTAACACCCTTTTAGGTACTTGAAAACTGCTATCATGTCCCCTCTCAGTCTTCTCTTTTCTAACCTAAACAAGCCCAATTCTTTCAGTCTTCCCTCCTAGCTCGTGTTCTCTGGACCTTTAACCATTTTTGTTGCTCTTCTCTGGACCGTCTCCAATTTCTCCACATCTTTCCTGAAATGCGGTGCCCAGAACTGGACACAAGACTCCAACTGAGGCCAAATCAGCGCAGAGTAGAGCAGAAGAATCACTTCTCGTGTCTTGCTCACAACACTCCTGCTACTAACTGGAGGGTGTGGAGGATGCAGAACAGCAGTTCAATGACTGTGTTTACTAACGTTTCTGTGTAACCGTTCTGGATTTCTCACCCACAGTGTTCTGCTTCTGTAGCTAAATGGTGGCACCCAAATAAAGGAGTCTGGTGACTGAATCCGCCTCCCCTGCAGAATAAACAACCAACCCCATCGTCAGTTGTGTCAGGATTTTAGTGCAATCTCGGTGTTCGGAAAATCGGTTCAAAAATTGCAAAGCAAGGCTGAAGAGAAGGGTGAATTCTGCCGTCATCTACACTGGGGTGAATCCTTTCCTGGAGTGACTCTGGATTTACGCTGGTGGGAAAGGCAGCAGGTTCTGTCCGGGAATTTGCAGTGCACTCTTGAAACGGGCCTGCCTGCAAAACGCCTGCACAAGGAATAACTTCCTTGGAAGCGGAGATGCAGCTGAGCCTCATGCAACACCACCATGCTCTGGTTAGCACCTGCTGCAAGCGCTGGGACCACAATTCCCTGACGGCCCCACCTCTGATTTGCTCTCACTGCTTTTCCCCTCTCTTCCCCTCTGCTGGGCCAGGAGGGATTGTCCTGTGGAAGCAGGGCTGGGACTGCTGGCCCGACACAGGTAAGAGGCAGGATTGGTGCAAGGTGATGACCCGGAACCGCTGCTGCCCACAGCAAATAGACTTTCAGGTCCAGTCAGTGGAGCCGCCTGAACACTGCCAGCTTCCCTTTTCGACAGGACACTGACTTTCTGGTTGAAAAACTAGACCCCGGGCCAGCCTAGCCAGATCCCAGTTTGTTAGCAGCAGGCTGAAAGGGGAGAGACAACCCGTGCATCTGAACTGGGCTGAACTGAGCTGGCTGAAAATTGCCCAGGAGACCAGCTTTCTGATGAAAAATGCTAATTCACGTGGGTCCTGGGAACACCACTGTTGTGTTGCAACTGTCAACACAGTACTGAGATGTGTCACTGCAACACGATTGTAGGAGACAGTCAAAACCATACACTGAAACGAAACACTGTCATACGGCTGAAATGAATTCTCAGAATTGGTTTTTCAAATGTGCCCTGATTTGGGACTCAACCAAATTTTGGAGAATTTCTGTGTCACAGAAATTCTGGTTTTCAGCCAGTTCTTCTCGATTGATCCTCTTGATCGTCATACCTGCAGCAGGGCCAGGACTACTTTCCCTTCCCGCCTCTCCCTCCCTCCTCTTATATCCCAGCTGGGTTCCCAGCCTGCTCTGCTCTTAAAGGTCAATGGTAAAAAGATGGTTCTGGCCCCTCGGGCCCTGTTTCATAACTGTAGTTGAAGGGATGTTTGTGGCAAATGTTACCTAGAAGCTGGCTTCCCATGAATGAAATTCCTGTCGATTTCCACACTGCCAGCCCCATACATGTTCAGACTTGCTTAATAGTATCAAGGTTTTAGCCCTGTTGGACAGGAGCTATGGAGCTGAGGACGCTTTTATCTACAGCTGGTGGAACATTTTCTTACAAACTATCATTCTGCGTGGGACATGCTGGTCCGTCACACTCAAAACATTTCATCGGAATACAGCAACTTTGGTGAAATTAGGTTTGGAAAACAAATTGAAGTACAAGCATTTTGATCAGTTATGATCTACTGTATTTCAGAGAGTTTGTCTGTCTATGTGTCTGTCCGTCCGAGAACTCCTCCTAAATGGTAAGAGCTAGAAGCACCCAATTCGGTAGGCAGCTTCCTCTTATCATAACTTAAAGCAAGGTCTGGGTTTGGTTGCAGCAGGACAATGGGATGTGCCTGGAATGGCATTGTTGCTCAGAAAACCATACAAATAAGAGACAGAATCACCAGGGAGGCGAAAGGGGGTGGCTGGGGGTGCCCCTTGGGACTGCCCTAACCCTGAGCCTCCCACGCCCAGGTGCCCTTTAGGGAAGGCAGGGGACTGAAGCTCCCCCCCCCCCTGATTCATATGGGAACATTGCTGGCTGTTTCCCCTTGTCAGGGAGTGAAGGGAAAGTGCCAAGTTTGCTGCATTCCCCACTCTGGCTGGGGAGCACAGGGGGCAGCTGAACCTGGACCTCCCCCAACGGGGGGACATGCCCCCTCCCCAGCTGTGCCCGCTGGACCTGCAGTGCCTCTCACCTGGCCCCAAGCTGCTGCAGTGAGACAGGGCTGGGGTTATCCTCTCTCCTTGGTCAGCCTGCACGCTGACCCCTCCTCCCAGCCCCGCCCCAGAGCAAGGATTGAAATGAAGCCTGGACATTTGCATTTTATTTTACAAAAATCAAAAATGAATTAAGTTAAGGACCGGAGGCACCCCTCTAGTGTGATAGGCAAGAAGAGCCTACACTGGAATGAAACTTTTTCCTTATGTGGCCATGAAACATTTTGATCGACTCCAAATGATTTTTTTTGTTTGTTTAGTGGGAAATGTTAAAATATTGTGAATTCCTGTTGAACAGACATTCCAAATGTCAGCCACCTCCCGGGCTAGATCTTAGCCCTCTTAGACGTGCAACAACCCGCCCAACTCTTCTAGCACACAGCTGTGAGGAGATCCTCTGGCAAAAATCTTGAGATGATCAGAGGGAGCATTTTCCCGTCCACACCAGCAATAAAAAAACTAGTTCTCATGTGGGTGGCTCCTCGTCACACCAGGGAACCACGTCCAGCTGGGGGGAGGAGACAAAGGAAGCAAGTTCAGGACCCATCTGTGCTGGAGAAATAAGCGTGTTGCTGGAGCCGATTGCCACGGAGCTGTTCCTGGGCACAGCTAAACCAGGTTTCTTTGTTCAGCACAGACCGGACCCAACTGTGGAAGATGGGGGCCTAGTGTGGGGCTTTTCAGACTATGAGTCACACCCCAGCACGGGGTCGGGAACGTCGGGCCCTGGGGCTTATTGCTGTAGGGGGATCAGGGGAGCAGTGGTGGGCCTAAGGAAGCTCCTTGCCTGTCCTGCACCAGAGACTGAGCAGCAGGCCTGGCTCCTAGGTGGGGACAGGGGGGAGCACACAGGACTCTGGCACTGCCCCTGCACTAGCCCCGCACTCCCATTGGCAGGGAACCTGCTGCTGGCTGCTTCTGGGGCAGCATGGTCTGCAGGGCCAGGAGAGGCAGGAAGCTGCCTTAGCCCCCCTGCTGCACCACTGCCCGGGAGCCACTCAAGGTAACTCCCTCCTGCCCCAGCCCTGCCCCCCAAAGCCAGAGCTCCCTCCTGCACCCCAAAGCTCCTCCCCAGCCCCACCCCGCAGCCTACACTCCCGTCACATGATGTCAGGTCGCAGCATCAACAATTTTCTTCCAGTGGGCCATGAGGAAAAAAGTTTGCAAAGCGCCGGCCGAGCGGGCAGGGCGCTAACATAAGTGTGAAGGGCCCGTAACTCGGCGCTGGCATTGGCTGGGGCGGGCACTTGGCCTGCGTCCACCTCACCCTGGGCCTGTCTTGTCTTTGAGCTCTTTGGGCTGGTGCTCGTCTCTGGATGGGCGCCTGCAGCGCCCTGCCCAATGGGCAGACGGGAGGTGCACTCCCAGCATGCCACATTGCGATGGGATCCACCCGCCGGGGCTGAAAGAGGTGGCTGGAGGCTGCTCGGGCGTCGCTGGCTGGAAGTGGAGACCCCTCTCTGTAGGCCCCCAGGGTGGGGGTTCCTGTGACTCGGTGCCTTTGTTCCAGTGTCTGAGGAGGCCAAGGAAGACACTAACACCCCCGCCCACCTGTGAAAGATGCTGTCCAAGATAAACAGGCAGCTGCCAGCTACCAGGACTCATCATCCAGTCACAAGCTGAGGGCTGGGAGGCCGTTTACAGGAAACAGATACAAGTGTGGGTCAGCAGCACAACACACTCCAATGCGGTTTGGACGCAGGGCATGGTGTCACCTCAGCCGCCATTTCCGACAGGCCCTGGAGCTCGCACCTGCTGTCTGCCTCTGGCGGCAAAACTGGTTTGGAGCTGGGGGCTGCGGCAGGGGTCAGCACAGAATCTGGTGCCCCCAGAAGACTCCCCCCCGGCTGTCGTCCTGTGGCCGTTTCAGAAGCGTTACATGGAGACAGGAGAATGGTGTCAGGGGCATTCGGCATGACTAGACACTCAAGATGGGACCCGGCCCATCTCTGAGCTGGAAGAACAACACAAAGTAGCAGTATATCCAATGTGTATTTACACACACGCACACCCCACACATGCATGCATGCACGCGCACAAATGGCCAGCTCAGGAAATATTAGCACCCCATCTCCACTAGCCTCATGCATCAGTGCTTCGCACCAGCCTGCTCTGCATTCCAGCCACCCCCCTTGGCATGAACGCTGTATTAACGTTGTTTGCATTACTGCAGCGACGGGCGACTGAGGCCAGTGGGTGGGTCGCATGTGGCCCTCATCACCGTGGCCACAAGCTTGTTGAAAGCAAGACGGTCTCCCGGGCGAGGGCAGTCTTGCTCCCGGCGCTTGTGTGACTAGAACATGCGGGCTGTGCCGAACCGGAGCAGCACTGGGACTGGCTGCAGGGGGGGCGCCCGGCTCCCACGGGCTGTGTTGTGTGCAACCAGCAGGCACCTCCCTGCACAGGCCCTGGCTGTATGTGTGTGTCACTTCAGTAATGCTGGTAGGAACAAACCTACATGGGGGGGAAAGCCATGGAATTGTGGGCAAGAGGAAATGCACCATCTTACAGGCCACACCCAGAACCCCGATGGGCTGCACGCGGGGTCGGTTGCTCACTGCTGCATCACAGTAATGTCTAGAAGCGCCAACCCATTTCAGGGCCCCGTTCTGCGGGGCGTTTTATGATCACGGGATGGGACCCTGCCTGCCCCCAAAGCACTTGCCGTGGGAGGCAGCATCTGCCCTACAAGTGAGGGGGGCGAGTCCCTTCTTTGTGTGCACGGATTTGCACTGGCCCTCACCGAGCCAGCAGAAGCATAAACACCAGCGGAGCCGCACTGGTGCCGGCGGCAGCAGCAGAGCTAAGAAGCTACCATGACATGGGCTTGAACTTCCAGACATTCATTTAGTGAGTGCCCCGTGCCAGTGATCTTATCAAAATACAGTTTCAAAACATTGTCGCAGGCTCGTTCCCAGGCGCCTGGTTGTGAGGGGGAAGCTCTGCGGTGAGTTTCCTTTCCCGCTGCCCCTCAGTGCCAACGACAGCTCGAGGGACCGTCCTAGTGCCACAGAGTGCAGCCACGCAGCTGTGCCACGGCACTGCGTCTCCGGGAGATGGGGGAGTTCTGTCGGCGGGAGGAGCTCTCCGACATGGCGCTGAGCACACACACATGTCGGTGTAACATTTCACAGCCGTGAGCAACAGAAGTTTTGCTGACGTGGGCTACGGTGTAGACCCAGCCTAAGGGCCACCTTTTCCCTCTCCTTAACCGCCACACTTTCCCAAGAGGCCCGTTCCCCACCCGTTGTCATGGAGCATGAATTTGTCAGCACTTTCACCTCCCTGGGGAGCCCTGAGACACCTTGCGGCCCTGCCTGATCTCCCCGCTCCCAGCAGTGTTCCAGCCCTCCGCCCTGTCTTGCCGTTGGGCGTCGTACTGCATTTTCCTCGCTCTAGCACTGTTCCCAGCATTTCCCAGCCGGGCCAACATCTCACACTCCCAGAAAATGTGCCCCAGCTGAAAGGTGAGGTGGCCCCAGAACATGCCGCAGGGCCGCCCTTCCCCAGACACAGAATACGCAGCTGTGTAGGGCACCCGAAAATTTGGGGCACTGCTGGGTCTTAATGTCCATCCACCCGCCTCGTCCTGTCCCTGGTCTGTGGCCCTGCTTCCTTCGGGGAGGAGCTAGTGAACTTCCACGTGGTCATGACGCCGTTTCACAGGCATTAGCCAACTCCGGGGTATACTGTCAGTTTCTGAATTGACAGGACCTTAGTTTAAAATTTGCTTTAAAAATAGTTAATTCGTGTGTTGCTGAAGATTGTAAAATCACATCTGTAAAATCCGTCATTCCCCCTGCTCCTGGCTGCCATGGGGAATAGGGTCACTGGTTTAATACGGGTTGAACCTCTCTAGTCTGGCACCCTCGGGACCTGACCGGTGCCGAACCAGAGAATTTGCCAGACCACGGGAGGTCAATATTGTCTAGCAGCATCTCCAACACTGCCCCTGCTTCCTGGGCTCTGAGAAGACTTTTGGGGTAAATTAGAGCTAAATAACAGCACAGAACACGGACCACCAGGACTGGTGGCTGCAAACACACTTTAGGGGATCACAGGAAACTTGATCACACCCATGGGAAGTGGACAGCCAGCTAACTACAATCCTGCCAGACTAGGGATGTTTCTGGACCAGAGAGTTTTGGTCTAGAGAGGTTCAAGCTGTAGTACTGTGTAGGGCCCCATAAATCCTAAGGACGGCCTTGACGCTCAGCTCTGACTCGGTTTCCCCAGTGGGAGTAGGTAGCAAACTCGCCCTGTCAGTCCCTGAGCCTGGCTGTGGCAGGGTTACACCACGTGGCAGTTTAACTCTTACCCCATCACTGACACGATAACACACCAGGCAGAATCACTTCCCATGTCAGAATCCCCACGGGGCCTGTAGGGTTCAGAGTGACGCAGACTGCCAGCAGGGGCAAAGGTGCCTGCGGGGAAGATGGGGGCCGGGCTGGGGGGGCGGGAACTGGGAGGGCCACCCACAGGAACAGGGAGGGGGCATGAGGGAGCACCCCATGTAGCAAACATTTTGACAGGGACATGGGGGGTGCATCTCCCAAGTGCTACCACGGGTCACCTGTGAGCAGGGGGGATGGGTCCATCACCCCCACCTTTGCTTGCTAGAACTGACACATCCTGTGTCCTTCCTCCTGGGTCCCAAGGACATGGCCTGACCCTCTGCTCCTCTGAGCAGACGGCGTCAGTCTGACACTCGGCCTCCAGCTCCAGCTCCATCCAGCCCTCCCCAGCCCTGGGCCTCCGGCCGTCACCACGGCCCCTGCTGGATTATGTGGGGAACCGTCTGCTTTATTTCCTGCGTGTGCCCTGTGGCGGTCCCAGGTCTGGAGCAGCAGCCCCATCCTGCCTCGTGGCACGTGGCCACCTGCTGTGACCACTTCTGGTCAGTAGCGGCCAGACCTCACTGTGCACAGTCAGCCAGCTGGCACAGCTCCCTCCTGGGTCTGGCCAGTGGTGTTGCTTTCCCGGAGTCCAGCGGGGGTGCGACGACCTCAGCCTTCGTTCTTCAAGACAAAGCAGGATTCTCGCCCTCGTGGCTATGGAAGCGGCTCCCAGACGTGACTCCGGTGCCTCCAAAAGACTCACCGCGCAGAGGGCAAATCAACACGGTGAGACGTGATGTCGTGGTTGCAAAGCCAGTCTCAGGGCTTTGGTCGAGCCTGGCTTCTGACCTTGGAACCTGTGGGGAGGCGACCCGGCTCCTCTAAGAGCTCTCGGGAGCTGCCTGTGTTTCTTCGCGCACCCCGCCCCTTTCCACTCCTCCCTGCATCTCGCACGGTCTCTCGTTCCATTTCCCTTCCCCGAAGTGACCCGACTGCAAACAAACAGTGCCAGGGCTCCCTGTGAGCTGGGTGCTTGTGTGGCTGCTCACGGCAGATTCCAATGCCACCCAGCTGATAAGCAGCGGGCCCACCGCCAGCAGCTTGTGTGTCTCCTGGTGGTGCACATCCACACATGCCCCCGTGCACACAACAAAATGATGGAAAAAATCAGAGGGAGCATTGCTGAACACCCTGACACCCAAACATTCTCCTCTGTGCTAGGCTGGCCTTCCCTTTGCCTTGCAGGGTACCTCAATCCCCCAGCCCCTTCAAAGCCTACCCCTGTAATGTCCAGCCCCTATCCCCCAAATGCTTGCAGTAGTACTGCATTCCACAAGACTGAGACATAGCTAGAGTGAAAACAATCATGTGTTTATTATCGAAGATCAAGATTTGAGTGATAGCGACTGAGGAAAATGGAAACAGAATGTTACAGATCAAAGAGAATCATAAAACTATTCCTGCAGACTACTCTTAACCGGCAACGTAGAATCATAGACTCCTAGAACACTAGAACTGGAAGGGACCTCGTGGGGTCATCGAGTCCAGTCCCCTGCCCCCACTGCAGGGCCAAGCACCGTCTAGATCATCCCTGAGAGGTGTCTGTCCAACCTGCTCTTAAATATCTCCAGTAATGGAGACTCTGCAACCTCCCCAGACAGCTTATTCCAGTGTGTAACCACCCTGACAGGTAGGAAGTTTTTCCTAATGTCCAACCTAAACCTCCCTTGCTGCAGTTTAAGCCCCTTGCTTCTTGTCCTATCCTCAGAGGGCCAGGAGAACAGTTTTTCTCCCTCCTCCTTGTAACACCCTTTTAGATACCTGAAAACCGCTCTCATGTCCCCTCTCAGTCTTCTCCTTTCCAAACTAAACACGCCCAATTCTTTCAGTCTTCCCTCATAGCTCATGTTCACTAGACATTTCATCATTCTTGTTGCTCTTCTCTGGACCTTCTCCAATTTCTCCACATCTTTCTTGAAATGCAGTGCCCAGGACTGGACACAAGACTCCAGTTGAGGCCTGATCAGCACAGAGTAGAGCGGAAGAATGACTCCTCGTGTCCTGCTCACAGCACTCCTGTTCATGCATTCCAGAACCATGTTTGCTTTTTCTGCAACAGTGTCATACCATTGACTCATATTCAGCTTGTGGTTCACTCTGACCCCTAGATCCCTTCCTGCAGGACTCCTGCCTAGACAGTGGCTTCCCGTTGTGTGTGTGTGACACAGATTGTTCCTTCCTAAGTGGAGCACTTTGCATTTGTCCTTATGAAACTTCATCCTATTTGCCTCAGACCATTTATCCAGTTTGTCCAGGTCATTTTGAATTTCGTAAACCAAATGTCCTCTGCTGTGTTTTCAGCCAAGCCAATGGGAGCTGCGGGAGGCGGTGTCCCGGTCCACGTCACTTCCCCCAGCTCCCATTGGCCAGCAGGAGCTGCAAGCGGCTGTACCTGCAGAGGCCCGGGTAAATAAAACACCAGCAGCTCTAGGAGCTAACCCCGGTGAACTGCGGCCGGCTTATTGCCCACTCCTGCATTACAGACTGTGATACGTAACCTGTCTCTTCAAACTGCCTCTCTGACAGGGGAGCAGAGGTTGGTCAATGCAGAAAAGAGATTTCACAGGTGATCCTGGAAATTACAAAGCAGGAAGCCCAACTTCAGTACCAGGCAAATTAGCTGAAATGATAATAAAGAACAGAATTACCAGTCACTTCAATGAACCCTCTGTGCTGAGAGAGGATCAGTTTGGCTTTTGTAAAGGGAAATCAGGACTCACCAATCTATTACGCTTCTTTGGGAGTGCCAACAAGCCTGGGGACAAGGGGGATCCAGTTGATATCGTGTACTTAGACGTTCTGAAAGCCTTTGACAAGGCCCACAGTGAAGACTCTTAGGACTTGTCTCCACTTACCGAGAGGGATGGACGTTGCAGAGATCAATCTCTGGGGTTTGATTTAGTAAGTCTACTAAAGACCACCTACATCAAACGCCCATGATACTCCTGTTGACTCCAGTACTCCACTGGGTCATGAGGACTAAGGGAAGTTGACGGGAGAGCCTGGTGTGACACGATTTTAATGCAATTGAAATGGAATGTGAGGCTATGACTCCAGGCTTTACAGCTAATGGCGGCTGCTCTTCAATCTGGCTGCTTACAAAGGCCCGAGGCCTAACAACATGGCTACAGAAAAAGGCCTTATCCTTACAACATGACAGAAGTCTATAAAATCATGAAAGGTGTAGAAAAACTGAATAGAGAAATGTTATTTGCCTCTTTGCATACCATAAGATCCAGGGATTCACCCAATGGAATTAATAGACAGGTGGTTTAAAACTAACACAAGGAAGTAATTCATACAACTCACAGTCAACCTGTGGAACTCCTTGCTGGAGGCTGTTTTGAAGGCCAGAAGTATAAGTGGATTTAAAAAAGAACTGGATAAATGCATGGAGGATAGGTCCATGGATGGTGATGAGCCAAGATGGTCAGGGATGCAACCCCCTGCTCTGGGTGTCCCTAAGCACATGAGTGCCAGAAATTGGGAGTAGACAGCAGAGAACGGATCACTTGAACCTGCCCCGTTCCCACTGTAGCATCCGGCATTGGCCACTCTTGGCAGGCAGGACACTGGGTTAGCGTGGCCGCTCTTATGCTGAGTGAAGAGACCCGTGGCTCAGTGTGGGAGCCGCAGGAGTGGCAATCCCTTTCAGAGCTCCGTGGGCCCCCCCGGCCGTGGGCCAGATGCCAGGTGGATGGGAAGGGGAGCGGAATCCTGGCTTTACCTCCTCCCCACAACCGAAGGAAGCTTCCCGCCTGGGCAGGAGGGGGAGAAAGCTCCTCATGCCATCTCCTGCCCGGGCTGTGGAAGGGCCTCGGCTGCGTCACCCCGGCCAGGCAGCAGGGCAGAGCTGGCGTTGGAAAAGTGACTCAGAGATGGTGTGAGATAAAGCAGGGTATGGGGAGGGGCTTGCCTTATCTCTCACCTCCTCGCTGGCTCCTCTTCGCTTTTCCTGCTGTGGAGCCACCCTTCCGCCCCCTCCGGCCCAGTCCACAGCTCACGCCCCTGTTCGCCTCCCGTCTGGCTTTGCACCCCCCCGCCTGCCCAGGCAACAGCAGGAGAACAACAAACAGGAAGCGTTACTCATTTCTCAATCATCTGCGGGTATCAGCCCAGGGGTCCCAGCAGAGACCAGAGCCGGGTTAAGAACCCAGCTGGCCAGGCCCTGACTCTGAGACACCCTGGGCAGCAGGAGCTGCAGTGGGTGGGGGCAGCCAATCGCCAGCCACAGTGAGCGGGGGAGCCAGATGCACAGGCTGTGACAGGGAAGGGGACTTTCCTACTGCAATCGTTTCTGAGGGTGTCATTACCATGTGTTGTCTCTACCTGCTCCGGGGGGTGCAGGAAGCCGACGCACTTGTGGTTTCTTTTAATCTCTAAGCATCACATTTCACACCTGAAGGGTGGCTGCCGTGTTCCGGCTGCCCATCAGCATTCCAGTCAATCGCTGGCCATGGCAGGCAGCTCACCAGCCAGCCCCTCCTCACCCCAGGGGTTTTCCGCCAGGACGACCACAAGGCTGAAGCGTTAGTGCCTCATGGTGCAGCGCCTGCTGGAGAGCAGCACGCCCGGGGTTGGCTGCCCACGGGAAGTGGACCTCGCTAGCAGCCCCCCAGCCTCCACCCTGGCCCCCTCGGGGGTATTACTGGTTTGAATGGCAGGAGCCATAAGAGACCCCAGTCAGGGTCCGGGGGCCCATTAGTCTGCACCCAAAACCCTCAGAGCAAAACCCTAAGCTAAGAGACCCACTTCTGCAGATGACCCCCTCGCCTTGGAAGCATCTTACAAAAGAAAGCTTAAAACACAGCGAGTGGTCCTGCAGCACCTTAGGCTACATCTACACTACAGCACTATTTCGGGATACCCAAAAGAGCTATTCCGCGCCTTTTAAGCGCGCTCGTTATTTCAAAATATAACGGGCTCGCCATCCTGACGTCCCTGGGAACCTCATGCCACGGGGAGTGAGGGACATTTCGGAATAGCGATTCATTTTTAAATAAGTGCTGTGTAGACAGCTCCACATTTCAAAATAAGCTATTTCGAAATAACATCGCAACGAGATACACAATTTGCATAGCTCAAATTGCTTATCTTATTTCAACCTACGGTGCAGTGTAGACACATGCTGAGAGACCAACAAAAAATGTTGATAGTATCATGAGCTTTTGTGGGCCCAACCCACTTCTGCAGATGACAGATATGGAGCAAGAGGCACAGAGGGACAAATGTAAAGCAGAAAAAAGAGGGGAGCATCTGACACCCAGATCTGAATTCTGCATCACTTCTAGAATGAAACGTGGTCATGGGCAAAGGCAAACATGCACCGGGCAGCCCTCCGAAGCAAGTGGAATTACATTTGCTGTGTCATGAGACAAACTGAACTAACCGGTAGGTAAGGTCCTGTGGGACGAAAATCTCAGGCATCCAGATGACAGTCTCTCAAGGAGAGCATATTGAAGGCACAACTGCAAATGACCCAGATGCAAAGGGCAGATCGGAAGACTGGTAAGAGACCAACAAGGCTCCGTCAGAAGTTCTCTCATGACCGGCATGTCCAAAAGGAATCCCACAAGAAGGGGAGAAGCAGAAGAATTGCTAAGGAGGGATGGAAAAGAATAGCACAAGCGTACGGAAGGCTGCAGCACAGCATGAGTTAGACCCAGCAGGGGACACCGGCGGCAATAAGAAAAGGGTCTCTCCCTGCCTTAGGCACTAGAGCAAGGTGGAAGGAAGTGTAGGTCCCCAAGACAGGAAGGGGAGCTGATGACATCAAGCAGGCTGAGGTGCTGAAGCCCTAATTTGCTGCAGTTGTCATTCATAGAATCAGAGAATCACAGGGCAGGGAGGGACCTCCGGAGGTCAGGTCCTGGTGACCAGATACTCAGCCCCATCAGTATTACCGGGGGGGAGGACAGAAGCCAAAACAGGGAAAGAAAAGTGTAAAGAATATTTCGATGGATTCAAATGGGCGGGGCCTGGTTACATTCATCCTGGGGTACTTCAGGAACTTGCTGAAGCAAACTCTTAGCAATTATCTTTAAGAACTCCTGGAGAACACACAGAATCATGGGCTTGGAAGAGACCTCGGGGGATCATCGCGGCCAGCCCCCTGCCCACAGCAGGACCAACCCCACAAATCAGCCCAGCCAGGGCTGGGTCAAGCCGAGACGTAAAACCCTCTAGGGATGGAGATTCCCCCCTCCCCCCCCTCCCTGGGAACCCATCCCAGCGCTTCCCCACCCTCCTAGGGAAATAGTTTTTCCTAAAATCCAACCTAACCCTCCCCCACTGCAACTTGAGCCCATTGCTCCTCGTTCTGCCATCTGCCCCCACTGAGACCAGCCTCTCGCCAGCCTCTTTGGAACCCCCCTTCAGGGAGTTGGAGGCTGCTCTCAAATCCCCCCCCACTCTTCTCTTCTGCAGACTAAACAAACCCAAATCCCGCAGCCTCTCCCCGTAGGTCATGTGCTCCAGCCCTCATTTTGGTTGCCCTCCACTGGACCCTCTCCAATGTGTCCACATCCCTTCCGTAGTGGGGGCCCAGAACGGGACACAATACTCCAGATGTGGCCTCACCAGCGCCAAATAAAGGGGAATAATCACTTCCCTAGATCTGCTGGCAATGCTCCTCCTAATGCACCCTAATATGCCATTGGCCTTCTTGGCTACAGGGACGCCCCACTGACTCATATTCAGCTTCTCATCCACTGTAAACCCCCAGGTCCTTTTCTGCTGAACTGCTGTTTAGCCAGCTTGTAGCAGGGCTTGGGATTCTTCCGTCCCAGGAGACTGGAGAAGGGCAAATGTAGCAGCTATCTTTAAAAAGGGGACCCAGGAAATTACAGAGCAATCCGCCTGCCTTTGGTACCTGGAAGGAAACTGGAACAAAGTTTTCAAGAACCGATTTGCAAGCACTTAGAGGATAATCGCGTTAGAAGGAACAGCCGGCGTAGATTTGTCAAGAACAAACCATGCCAAACCACCCTAATTTCCTTCTTTGACAGGTTTAGTGGCCTTGTGGAGAAGGGTGAAAGCAGTAGATGTGGTATATTTTGATTTCACTCAGGCTTTTCACATGACATTCTCATAAGCAAGCTGGGGAAATGTGGTCTTGGTGAAATTATTCTACGGCAGGTGCACGACTGGTTGAGAGGCAACACTCCATGAGGTGTGATCAGTGGTTTGCTGTCAGACTGGAGGTGGGTCCCACATGGGTCACTCCTGTGTCTGGTAATATTCAACAAGTTCCTTTAATCGTGCAGTGGAGCTTGTCACATCTGCAAGCTGGGAGGAGTCCATGCACTTTGGAGGAGAGGGCTAGAAATCAAAATGACCTTTACAAATGAGAGAACTGGTCTAGTGGTAGGGCCAGAGCTCCAGCCTTTTAAATAGCTGCTGGAGCAGCATTAAGGACAGGGCAGTGCTGAGGGCTGGCTGCCCCAGCCCCACCTCTTCCACCCCAGGCTCCACCCCCTACAGGAGAACGGAGCCGCCCCCTCCCCCTTGCCCAGGGGCCAGCAAATCTGCACCCCTCCCACCCGCCCGCTTCCAACCCTTCTTTGATTGCCCAGAGCACAATGATCACCTTGCACTAGGTATATTTTTATTCCAGCTATCCCCGACTAGCCAAGCTCGGATCCGTTAGAGCTCCCGGCGGACAATCAACTCCACTTCACAGTTTTCTGGCAAGAGGGAAGGTTTTATTAGGCACAGCATACGGACTCAGCTCTATATTACAGTGCGGGTCTTTATAAATACAGCCGTTCCCTCCACAGTCAGAGTCCCAAACACGCTCAGGTAGGTGTGTGTGTGGGGGGGGCTATTACGTCTGTCCTCAGATGGCTTGCTTTGTCCTTTTACATTGTTTTGTCATTTGCATCTTCTGCTCCTACAGAGCTCTAGGTGCATTCTAAAGAAGCAACCCAGCTATCGCCTGTGCCCTGCAGAGCCTGCACCGTAAACGAAAACGCCAGTGTGAGCTATACAGACAGAAATAGAAGGGACCAGGTGGAACAGAGACCAAAAGTTAGCTACAAACGTCACAGCAATATACAACCCTTGGCTAACACTTGGCATCAGACCACTGTGTGTTTGCTGCTGGGCCCTCTTAATGAAAGAGTCAGGTAAAACAGAGGGTGGGGTGTTGGCACTCGATTAATGAGGTAGGTGGGGGAGGGCCAAAGCCAAGGAAACTAGTCCTTGCCTGTTAGGGGGTGTTTGAACTCTAAGTCTTGAGCAATGTTCCCTTTAGTTTTTTCCATCCATGTGCAGAATAAATTTTATTATGATGCAGGTGTGCACCACTAGTCAAAACACATGCTGCCACCTGTGGGCGCTCTGCTAATCAGCGCTCTGCTAATCAGCTGGGCAGCATCTGAATCTCTCCTTGAGCCAGATCCACAGTTTTCAAATGGCCACCTTCTGTCTTTAAACCAGCCCAAATCAAGACCCCAGACCAGGCATCCCCTGACCCTTCCAAATCTGGATCTGGAACCAGAACCATTATCCATGGCTTGAGCTCATATCCCTTCAGAGAGCAGGTGTTACACTGCTCCTCAGCTGGGGTGCTCAGGCATGGAATAGGTAGATCTTGAAGGAACTCAGGGCGTGTCTACACTAGGAAATTATTTCGAAATAATAACTCCCGAAATAATAATTTTGAACTAGCATGTCCACACTACCGGGAAGCCTCAAAACGAGTCCGGGGCAGGCTCCTTGAATGTGAACGAGCGACCTCGACTTAGAGCCCCAGGTGGCCCTGGGGAGTAATGACTTCGAGCGACTCTGGGGAGTGGTGGTTTCGAAATAGCAGCAGCGGAGCGTCCACGTGACTGCTCTTTTGGAATTAGCGTTATTCACTGAGGAAGGCAGAAGTTATTCTTTCAAAATAACGGGCTTGGTGGTGCGGATGCTCCGCTTGTTATTTCAAAATGAGGGGGGTTACTTTGTAATAGCTCCGCAGTGTAGAGCAGGGTTCATAGAAGAGCCACAGAGTTAAGGATGGTAGGGAAGGATGAAAGTTGAACATAACTAAGCATGTATAACTTATCTAAGAAAAGACCAAGGGAAGTGCGTGATAACGATGTACAATATTTGAAGTGTGTCCCTGCTACAGAGGGAGAGGAATTCTTTGAGCTTGGCTTTATGGTCTAGCCAGGTACTAGAAGATGAAATTAGCCTGAGGGAAATTTAGGTTGGGAAATCAGGAAACATTTCCTTGTGGCAACATCTGTTAGACTGCAGAATAGTCTAACAGGAGGAGAGCCCCATCACCTGGAACACTTGAAGTCTCCAGAATACATTGGAGTGGGCAATCTGGAACTGATAGACATGGGCTTGAAGGCTTAACGAGTCTTTCCCACCTCTAGCTTCTTTCCAGATCCTGGTGCAGTGGCACCAAGCATCTCTGGGTACAATTAGCATGTCTCTTCAGAGGACCAAGTCATTCCTCTGCCACTACCTGGAGATCAAGTTCTGAACAAAAGCCTGTCCCTGCACCAAGAAAATGCTTCCAGGAGTGACCAACATAGGGATGTCCCTGTACTCCTGGGTCTAGTGTCCTATGGTTACCTGTCCATCTCAACACAGCTCTTCCTCCACTGTGTTTGCACTGCTTTGGGGACAGGCAGTGAACACAGTACAAAGGAACATGCTGCAGGAACTGCCATATCAGCACAGAGCGCTCGCCCGTCCGCTGGGCAGGGACAAAAAGCCAGTGCTTTGCCGAAACCCAGGCACGCATGTAAGCCTCTCATGGTGCTACTCCATGGTGAGGAGCATTCTCCCAGAGATGGGGATGCCCTTGAAACAGGACCAGAGAGAACACATGAGAGTTATCTTGGTTGCTTTCACTTCCCGGGGCTCTGTGGCAGCCGTTAGCTGCTGGCAGATGCGGGGGACCCATTGCAGAAGGAGCACCAGGAGGGGCAGAAATCTGGCTGGATTTCACCAGATAACTTACTCGGGGTGACTGATTCGAGCAGTTCTGCCCCTGAGACCGAGGGATACCCGGAGGCCTCTGGTTTTGGACAGTGATCACACGAATCACAAAATTCTGTCATGGAACTCTGCTCGGTAACAAGCCTTTCCTTGCTCTCTGCTCTGTTACTAACTGTAAGTCCCTCTGGCTGCCTGGTTCCCAGACAACAGGGGCTACTGCCACTCGCCGCTAGTGACCCTGGTCTTTAGTTTAAAGCTGTGGCAGCTTAGGGTTTCAGCTCTGGGCTGTGTCCAGGCTACACAGTTCTTCTGGGAAAAGATACTCAAATTGAGAACCACAATTTGCGTGTCTTTTTCTGCTTCTTTTTTTAGAAGAGGCTTTTCCGACATTTGGCCCATCTACACTGGGCCAAATGTGGGGGAAAAAACCCTTTTCCGGTACATCCCTTCTTCCTCGAAAAACAAGGTTTACAGGGATGCCGAAAAAACTTTCGGAAGAACAGATGCATTCCTTGGACGCGGCATATACCGCTGGTATCCTGGAAAAACTCTGCAGTCTAGACATACCCCCTGGAGTCTCAGTTCAGTGCCTGCTGTTGGCCAACAGCCCAGCTGCTATCTAGACACTGTACACCCCTCTCTGGCAGCTCTCTGAAGCAGTCTGAGCAGCGCTTCCCCCTCTGAACAGCCTAGTTCATCCCAGAAGCTGCTTTGATCCATATTGGCAGCACTACTGCATGGCCACGTTCCATCTGGGAACAGAGCCAAAGGGCCAAAGCACACTGGTAAGCAGGTTGACCGTCTCTACTCGGGCACTGTCTGGTTCGGCAACATCCACGATCCGGCAGGATTGTCGTGAGCCGGGATGTCCACTGAGCATGGGAGTGGCCAAGTTTCCCACGGTCCTATAAAGTTTGTTGACAGCCCCCAGCCCTGGCTATCAGGTTTCTGTGCTCTTAGCTCTAAGTCACCCCTAAATGTCTTAGCACCCAGCAAGCAGTGGCAGTGTGGGTGATGCTGTTAGACAATATTGGCCTCCCGTGGTCCAGCAGATTCTCTGGTTCGGCACCGGTCAGATCCCGAGGGTGCCAGACTAGAGAGGTTCAACCTGTATTAAACTTGTGACCCAATCCCCAGTGGCAGCCGGGAGCAGTATCCCGGTCTGTGCCACGCCCATTGGCCGGAAATGGTGATCCGTGGCCACCGGGAGCTGCGCTTACCAGTACCGGCAGCCACGCAGGTACATACAGCGGTGGTGGCTCACCAGGAGCTACCCTTGGTGAACTGCCGCTGTGTGATCGCCCACCCCAGCTCTGCCACACCAGCCATGAGCCCGCTGGCTCTCAGCTAAGGCTGCAGAGCAGACTCATCAGTCTCTCTGTAAGTGGTCTCACTGCCACGAGGTGGGACCCCACAGCCAGCGAGCATGTGGGCTCCGCGGCCAGATGCGCTGACGGCCAATCACTGCCTGCGTTTGCCATGCCAGACCGATTGGCCCCGGCTCCGGTGGGGAGGGCCTTTGGTATCATTTTCAAAATAAGACAGTTTCAAATGAGAAATTTTTTTGGTCACATGTAGGGATTTTTTTAATTATTGCACAATATGGAAAAAAAATCTTTTGGGAAACTTTCTTTAAAAAAAAGCTGAGTGATAAACAAAACAAAAGATTGTTGATAGAATAATTAGTTACAAAATTTTTTAAAAAGAGAACGCTTTGCCTCCTCCCAAAAATGATGTAACAAAAAGAGAAATGATACCCACTAGGCCGTGCTGCTGCGGGGTAAGCGAAATGGATGTGCTCAATCTAAAAAGAATTGAGCAGTGGCAGGAAAGACAGTGGGCTAGATTCTGCTCTGGTTTCATCCCAGTGTAAATCCCCTGCCAAGCCAGCCCCAGACCCGACTCCACATTCACGCCAGAGTAGCGGAGATCACATCCCGGGCGCCTGCTCTGTAGAAAGGGGGCTCTAGTGGGGATGTGCAGGGCAGCTCTGAAATCACTGGCCCTGGCGCTATTCCAGGGAAGACAAGGTAGCAGCCTTCTCCAGGCATGCTGAGCTGGGCACCGTCCAGGCATCGCTGTTCATTTGAGGTTGACGCAGGAAACGCGGAGAAAGCTTTCACAGTCCCATTCTGGGGGGAAGAAGGTGGCAACGAAGCAAGGGGGTGAAAACAGCAGCTGTCCCAAGGGACTGTAGTAAGGGGTCGTGCTGCCGGAGTATCCTGCGCTGCTCACCGTGCCCATCGCTCCAGCCTCCCCTCCCACCTCTAAGCCAGACCCAGCCTTTTGGCTCTGGGCGTGAAGCCCTAAGGCCCGTGTTGTGCACAGAGCGATTCTGGGGGCCGCATTCGAACACAACGTGAGGGCCGGTGGCGCCAGGCCACACACATCCCAGCCCCCTGCGGGCTCCGCCCACGCCCGCATCTCACATGTTCAACGCAAAAGAAATTAGTTTCCCTCTTGGGTGCCCAAGATAATTAGACCCCCGCTTGTTGGCTCCCTCCCTCCCGGCCCCCTAAGTCCGCCCGTGGGGGAGGGTTTCCCCCGCAATCTCAGCGGGAGTCGGAGCCTGCCTCCTCCGCGCTGCTGAGGGCTTTAGTCTTAATTCTGAGTTTGTGAGGCAGGGCCGAGGAGCTGCGGCCCCTCCTAGGGTCCTCCCAAGGGCACAGCTGGCTGCAGCAGGGGAGGGGGGATATTTTGGGCACTTGCTGCTCATCGTCTTCCTCTAAGCCGCTTTTGGCGCCTTGCTGCCCCGCCTCCTCCACGCCGGGCGAGGTGCCCGAGAAGCGGGCGTTGTCCAGCAAGGGGAGACGGCAAGCGTACTTCTCTAGCAGGTGGCAGTTGAAGTAAGGGGGGCAGAAGGCGGATTTGAAGGCTGGTTCGAGCCTCTTCAGCGGGTGAGGGCTTGGATTATACTGGGTGCCCAGCAGGGTCTGCTTCGGGTCTGCACTCTGGAAGGCCCTGGGCAGGGCCAGGCCTTTGTAAGCAAACTCGCTGGGCTCGGCCAGGCGGGGCACCCCGCCGTTCGTCCGGAAGCAGCCCTCCCGAGACAGGGGCTCCGCCTCGAGGAAAGGGGCAGCTGCCTTGTGCCCTCTGAGGTAAATCCCCAGGAAGTCCTGCACGGAGCTGGCCTGGTGGGCGTGAGGGCTGATGAGGCCGAAGTGCAGCTTCAAGGCCAGCAGCTCGGCCCGGAGCAGGGCGTTCTCCTCACTGAGCGCCGCCAGCTGGTTCTCCATGGCGAAGTCGTTGAGACGCCGCTTCTCCCGGGAGCGCTTGGCCGCCTCGTTGTTCTTGCGTCTCTTCTCCCAGTACATGGTGTCCTTCTTCTCGTCGGGCATGAACTCCCGCTTGCGCCGCGAGGGCCCGCCGGCCTTGCCCGGCAGCAGCTTGCTCTTGCTGGGGTGGAGGCCCAGCTCGCCGAAAGTGCTGAGCGGTGCCAGGAAGCTTTCCATGGCGTCCGACCCCGCCGCTGCGCTCTGCCGCTGGCAACCTTGGGAGGCGGAATTCAAGCATCCATTACAAAACTGTCACCAGCTCATTAGCATTCTCGTTTGCATACAATTATCTGTCTTTCTGGAAGGGCAGTGGGGCCAGGAACCACAGCGGTTCCCTGAGGCCCCGCTGTGCTGGGCGCTGCACAAACAGACCCAAAAGCCGGTCCCTGGTTCGAATTACACCCACTCTCCCAGCCACTTTTGGAGCCAGATTTTCAAACGGGCGCTAGCCCGAGTCCTCACTTGTGACTGTGAGCACGTCTGAGCAAAGGGGGAAATGCCGGCCACCTCGATACTAAAACGTTGCCTTGTGCCAGCCACATTGCTCCGGTGTGCAGAACCCTCCCCCGCCAGGGACAGTGTTACGCTTCTCGCCCCCCTGGAGACGGCAGCAGGGCAATGGAAGAACCCTTCTGTCGCGCTAGCTACTGCCTCTTGGGGAGCTGGGTTCCCAGCAGCGGTGGACCAAGCAATGGTGACAGGCCGGTTTTGCTGGCTCGTGGAGGGGGCAGATGCACTTTGCTGGTGCAGCGTTAACACTGAGAGGGCAGCGTTGGGACAGCTCCGAAAGAAGAGAAGAGACGAGAGAGAAGGAAGAGACGATTCTTTGCAGGTCACCCAGTCAGGGCTAGAACATCAGTTGCCTGAGTTCTACAGGCACCTCGGGACCGGACCGGTGCGGAACCAGAGAGTTTGCCAGACCACAGGAGATCAATATTGTCTAGGAGCATCGCCAACGCTGCCCCTGCTTGCTGGGCTGTTCTAAGACATGGAGGGGTCAGTTAGAGCTAACTAACTGCACCAAACCCTGAAAGCCAGGCCTGGTGGCTGCAAACACACTTTATGGGGCCGCAGGAAACTTGGCCACAGCCACGATGAGTGGCCACCCAGCTAACTCCAATCCTGCCGGACCAGGGATGTTGCCGGACTAGAGAGGTTCAACCTGTGGTTTGACGTGCTCTCCCTCCAGGCAACTCTTCTACATTAGAGTCGGGTTTGCAAACGTGGTTCCGAGAGTTTCAGGCACCTACAACTGACTGAACGCCTCCCCACGCCCCGCTCACTGGAGTGGGGCTTGTGCTTTGTGACACTCGACATCCTGGCTCACGGGGCCAGACAGCCCCTGCCTGGCCTGGGTTCTAGTGCGTGCTGATGCGCTCACAGGGCTCGGGCAACTGCAGCCAGGGCTGTCCCTAACCTCCGCCCCCTGCCCCACCTCTTCTTACCCCTGCTCCACCTCCACCCCCTCCACTCTTTCCCCAAGCCCCGCCCCCTTCACCCCCACTCCCCACCCTGCCTCTTCCAGTCCCTGCTCTGCCCCCTCCCACCCCATTGCACCCCTTTCCCAACTCCCCCCCAAGCAGTGCAACCCGGGGCATTACCAGGGGGTCTGGCCCAGAGAGGCAGATGGGCTTGGGGTCCCCCCCGCACTCACCACAGTGGCTCTGCTGCTGCCCCACGCCAGGCCTCCCTCCCAGGTAATCACCCAGGTTGCCCAGGGCCCTGCAGGCTACATCAATACGGGGGAACATCCCGTCCACAGGACAGGTGGGGTGGCTGCCGCCGAGGCCCCCCAAAGCACAGGGCCTGTGGCAGCCGCTCCAAGCCATCCTACAGATGGCACAGCCCTGACTACAGCGTAGATGTGGGGCAGGGCCGGGGTCTGGGCTCTAGGACCCTGGAAGGTGCAGCCCCAGCCTGAATGTCCACACCACCCTTAAATGTCAGCTGGCACAGGCCCGGCCCAGCTGTCTCTGCAGCGTTGACATCAGGAGCCAATCAGGAGTCACTCCAGTGAAATAATCGCCATCGAATCAGTGTCAGGACCCCGTCCAGCGGTTAGGCCAGGCTGCAGCTTGCTTATTTTAAATGCATAAAAGGCACCTGCCCTGAACTCCCTGGCGATAAACAGCAACCCACCTCGCTGCGGCTCGTGGGGGCCGAGAGCAGCAAAGCAAAGAGACCCCGTTGCTCCCTGAGCAGGCCTGGAGAGCCTCTGTCTTTGGAGCAAAACTCCTTCTGACAGCAGAGCGCAGAGGGAGACCGTGGCTCAGGACACCTGTGGTTTCCGATAGCATCACAAAGCAGAAACACTCTTGTTTCAGGGCTTAATCACTTACCAGGAATCTGGGGAGCGTATTTGACGTGACTCCTTTTCTTAAATGAGTCAACGCTCAGCATGCAGCTTTCTCACTGTGCAGCCCCATCCCCTGGGTGCGTGAGAGGCGCTGGCTTCCTCCCCATGTACTCACTTCAGTGGCCTGGCATGAAGGGGCCCTGTGAAAAGAAGTTGGATGGTGATTTTAAGTTCAGCTTGACACAGCCCTGGCTGGGCTGATTGAGTTGGGGCTGGTCCTGCCTTGGGCCGGGGACTGGACTCGGTGACTCCTGAGGTCTCTGCCAGCTCTCGGATTCTCAGATTCTCTGGTTCCAAAGTCCCGGTTTCCCTGGCGTTCTGCGTGAGCCTGGTCTCCAGCCTGGCCCGGTTTGCTTGGGCCTGCGACCCCGAATGGGTTTGCTCCAAGGTGGGCGTGGGCCTGCGACGCCCCCGTTTGGAACACGGCAGGTGCTGAACGTGCCGGGGTGGGAGTCCTGGACGAGGGCCATGGGTCCCTTTCAGAGTGTAAGTGCAGTTTGGGATCTGCCTCGGACCCAACCCCGTGCCACGCCTCCTTCCCCGCCCTTTCGCCAAGGCCCTGGCCTGCTCACACGGCCCCTCCTTGCTCCCCCATCCCCGGGCTGGGCCAGGAGGTTGGGGTGCAGGCGCCGGTCTTGGGTGGAAGGGCTTGGAGTGTGGGAGGGGCTCGGGCCACGGCAGGGAGTTGGGGTGCAGGTGGGGGCTCAGGGCTGGAGCAGGGGTTCAGGATGCAGGCTCTGACAGCTCCTGGGTGGTGGCACAGTGGAGCTAAGGCAGGCTCACCCCAGCCACTCCCTAAAGCAGCCAGCATGTCCAGCAGCGGCTTGCCTGCAGACACGGCCCCACACCCCTCCTTGGCTGTGATTCCCCATTCCTGCCCAATGGGAGCTGCAGGGGCAATGCCTGCAGGATGGGGAGACCCCCCTGCCCCATCTCCCCCAGGGGCTACAGAGACAGGCCAGCCACTGGGGCAGGGGGGAGTCTGCCTGAGCCCCACTGTGCTGCTGGACTGCTAGCAGCCGAGCTCCGGGTTTGGCTGCAGGAGCCTCCGAGATGGAGCCCAATTCGAGCAGACTCCCAGCCAGTGCTCCGCCCAAGGGTGGAAACGAGAGGGAATGAGTTTTGTGATGCACAGATGTGCACCACCCGTGGACACCAAACTCCCAGATGTCTGGGTTTTTAAAAGACCAGCGGGATCATTGCTCCAGCCATGACTGGCATTTTAAAACTCACTCCCCCAGAATTAAATGTAAACATAAGAGAGAAATAAAAGTCAGGGACTGCACAGTGCAGTCCAAAGCCTACGCTAAGGCACGTTGACAGAAGCAAGAGAAGTAACACCACCACCACAAGTATGTGTTGGGTCCGGAGGCGAGTGTGACAGACAGAGCGTGTGTGTGTGAGTGACAGAGACACACACAGTGTGTGTCACACACAGTGGCAGAACTGAGCAAGCTCCCTCCATCCCCAGCCCCGTCGTGTCCCCCCTCTCTGTAGAGAGGGGGTGCAGGGGTGGGGAGAAGTGGTCACCCCGATACCAGTGCCCCCTTCTCTGCCTCCCCCACTCTGCACAGCAAGCGGGAGTGGCACAGCAGTGTGGGGAGGGGCAGCTGACGTGCCGACACTTGAGAGCCTCTGGGCCAAACCCGTCAGGGTCCCCCATCAGAGGCTCCAAGGTCTGCCAATAGATCCGGATCTACTGGTCAGTGGCCACTGGCCTGCAGAGAGAGGGGGTGCTGCCGCAGTCGCCTAGCGGTGGGGCTAGGTCGGGGGTGGCTAGAAGAGGCAGTCCCAGGAAGTTCTCTGAGGCAAGATCTGGCCTTTTAGGATGACGTCTCTGCTGGCGTCCCTTTTGTGCTTGCCGGCCCCAAACTCCCCTCGTCCATTATCTCTCCAGCCAACAACACCTCACGTCTCCCCCTCAGCTGCGCTGCGGCCCCCGTCCCCCCAGGTGTCGTGCAGCCAGGGTCCGCCAAGGCCGGGGCGGCAGCGTGATGTCAGAACAACATCGGCCATGCGTTTAACACAGCCAGCGTTTCCCGGGCGTTGGCATGGACACCTTTGCTCTCTGGCTAGAAATCCAGAGAGAAGTCCTCCCCAGAGGTGCCTCTCAGCGCAAGGGCCGCCATACCCACTCAGGACGCACCCCCTCCTCGTCCAGCATCCCGCCTCTGGGAGAGGACCCGGCCCCAAGTTTCTGAGAAAGGTGACACCTTCCCTCCCCCATCTTTCATCTGCTCTCATGTGACTTTCGTGTGCATGCGAATTAGTCCTGCCAGTGGGTGCTCCCTTCTGGAAAGAGACATTTTCATTACGCTGCTTGTGCCTGGAGTCAGTGTAGGGAGAAGGAAATCAACATTTGTCTGAATAGCTTCCTCTTCCTAGTGTTATTATACACAGAATCTATACAAAGTTTACACCCTTTTTTGCAGCCTCTATAACGCATCGAGCTCAGAGGCTCTCAAACTGTGGGTTGGGACTCCAAAGTGGGTCATGAGATGGGGCCTCCGGGGCTGGCATTAGACTTACTGGGGCTTAGGGCTAGAGCCAAAGTCCAATCCCCACTGCCTGGGCTAAAGCCCTAAAGCTTTGCTTCCCCCCAGGAGGATGGGGCTCAGGCATTGGCCCCCTGCCCGGGGTCAGACCCTCTTCCCAGGGTTGTGCAGTTAATTTAGATTGCAACGCAGTTTGAGAGACCCCGATCTGGAAAACTGTGTTTCTGTGCACGGAGGAGGAAATTCCTGAACTCTGAGGAGCTCTGTCTCCAGAGCCAAGTTTTACAGTTGGTCCATTGTAAGTTCTAGGACCAATCAAAAAATAGGGGTGTAAATATCCATGACCGTGCTGGGTGGACTGATTCGCATTTACACACAACCCCTTTGTATCACTCTACAAGTGGGTATAAATTCTATTTGCACTCATTTCTATACAGCCACTTGATACTGCATGAGAGAGTCTCATTTACAAATAAGACCCTTTTAAAACTCACTAGCAATGAAAACTGGCCTTAGCGTTCACGAGTCCATTTGGCATTTTGGTTCAGACCTCTCTTCCCTTTTCCCCCCTTAACTCCACCCTCAAAGAGCAAATCTGCGCAGACTCTGATTAACTGTGTTCTCTCACAGACTGCAAGAAGCTCTGTCGCATAAACTTATGTGTAACAGAAACTTATTCACCACAGATCTCTTTATTTACACAGCATAAGCACCCTGATAAATTAGTGAATTTCACTTTTCTATGAACAAAAGTGATTGGGCAACCAAATGGCAAATGGAATTTAATGCTGATAAATGTGCAGTAATACACACTGGAAAAATAATCCTAACTATACATACAATATGATGGGGACTAATTTGGCTACAACTACTTGAGAGAGAGATCTAGGAGTCATTGTGGATAGTTCTCTGAAAACATCCACTCAGAGTGCAGCGGCAGTCAAAAATGCAAATAGAACGTTAGGAGTCATTAAAAAAGGGATAAAGAATAAGACAGATAATATCTTATTGCCTCTGTATAAAACCATGGTACGCCCACATCTTGAATGTGTACAGATGTGATTGCCTCATCTCAAAAAAGATGTATTGGCATTGGAAAAGGTTCCGAAAAGGGCAACAAAAATGATTAGAGGTTTGGAACAGGTCCCATATGCGGAGAGATTAAAAAGACTTGGACTTTTCATCTTAGAAAAGAGGAGACTAAGGGGAGGGGGGATATGATAGAGGTCTATAAAATCATGACTGGTTTGGAAAAAGTGAATAAGGAAAGTTATTTATTCCCACAATATAAGAACTAGGGGTCACCAAATGAAATTAATAGGCAGCAGGTTTAAAACAAATAAAAGGAAGTTTTTCTTCACTCAGCGCACAGTCAACCTGTGGAACTCCTTGCCAAAGAATGCGGTGAAGGCTAGAACTTTAACAGGGTTCAAAAAAGAGCTAGATACATTCATGGAGGTTAGGTCCATCTATGGCTATTAGCCAGGATGGGTAGGAATGGTGTCCCTGGCCAAGAACAGGGGAACCAAAATCAGAACATAAATCTGAGCATTAGCAGGGAATACAAAGGTGACTACGTAGAGGTGCCTCCGAAGTAGGCTGTGAGTCTGGATTTCATTTTAGGGCGAGAGGAGTTTGTTGTTTGGTTGTTTTTTTCTGAAATGAAAAATCTATTTTTGAATATGAATATGAATTCAGGATATTTGAAAGTGTGTGCGTTTGTGCAAGTCGCTGTGTTATTTAACTGCCCCCCCACACACACATAGATACTTGCACACAGACACAAAGATACATGCACGCGTGCACACACATGCAGATACATGCACATAATGTACTCCCCAGCCCCCTCCGAAGTTAAAAGTGATACAAAATACTTGATTTTTAAATACTCCTCAAAATAAATCAGAGGACAAAGTGAAGATGTGGAGGATTTAAATCAGGGCAGAATTTGGCCCATTGATGTTACTGGCATTACTCCTGACTTAGGCAGGGGTAACGGAGCTCAGAATTCAGCCTATTGTCACCAGAATTACAGTGGTGTAAAGTGAGATTAGACTCTGTCCCAGCGAAGTTACTCTAGATTTCCACTGGTTTCAATGAGATCATTACCTGCCCACAGTGAACAGGCACCATGTTCACAACAGCCATCCTCTGCAAAAGTCCAATTAACTATTACACACACAGACCCTGTGTTGTGAGCATATTATTAGTAAATACAGTTTCATTCTACCCTGCAATTTATTAACTTTCTTAGTAACAGAAAACGCAATCTGTGGTTTGGTAATATCTCAGATCACACCCTAAAACTTTTGACCTATTTAAGATAAAAAGGTTACCAAGTTCCAATTACTCATATTCTTGAGCTCATTGTATTCGTACTAATGCCGTGGTTACCAGATGCTATTGAGGAACAAACTTTTATTCGTTGTTGGATTGGTTTTTATTTCTACAAGGTTCCCTGTTGCTGAAAATCACTTTGAGGTTCCAATGAATTCAAAACCAAAATTAACTCAGAAACCATCATAATGCAGCCCTGAATTTTACAATGAGTTCTAAGAGCACAAAACAATTTCTGGAGCATATGGTAAAACAAAAAAAGCAGTCATGTAGCACTTCAAAGACTAACAAGATAGTTTATTAGGTGATATATTAGGTGGAATATATAGGTGTGGAGACCTAGAAAATCTGGTTCGTTGGGCACATTCTGACTTGGAAGCATATTATGAGATTTTGAGGCTATTAAAAAGGATGGATTATACAGTAAACTTCCGATAATCTGGCACCTTTAGGACCCAGGGGGTGCCGGATTATCAGATATGCCGGACTATCGGAAGGGGGCTATGAGGGGGTCTGGGGATGCCACCCCAGACCCCTCATAGCCCCCCCTTCCGATAGTCCGGCTCTGCCCCAGGTGTCCCCGATTCAGCCACTGCTGGTCAGTTTCAGCAGCGGCTGAATCGGGACGCTGGGGCAGAGCAGCTGGGTGCTGCCGGGTTGGTCCCGCAGCCCCGAGGAGCAGCGCCACGGACCAACCCAGCAGCACCCAGCTGCTCTGCCCCGGCTTCCCGATTCAGCTGCTGGTCAGTTTCAGCAGCGGCTGAATCGGGAAGCCAGCGCAGCAATTGTCCGGCAGTCGGAGCACTTCCAGAGTGCCGGAGCATTGGATGCCGGACCAATGGAGTTTTACTGTAAATATATCTCCTGCTCTCCCTTTATCCAAACCCTCTTTGTTTTCATTATGATGAAACTGGTATTTTGGTATAGTCGTTGCATTGGGAAAAAATATTTTTTTTAAATGATGGATTAAAAGCAAATTCAATCCTTAGTTTCTGGGACTTCAGAAATGCAAGTTGTTCACAAGCGATATGATAGATTACAAAATTAGCCCAAAGAGGGCAGTGAATTACATGTATTACAACTGCATAATGTGGACATTTATAGCTCTTCAGCTAGAAATGTATTAGACCACCTAGTCCATTTGTACTGCCAGCTAGGGATGATTTCATAGTGTTTTCTCCAGACCTTTCATTCCACCAAATTTTAAATGAGTCCAGCATCTGTGTTTCCCATCATGTCCCATAAGCAACTATGCTATAGTTAGGGCTGGCTGGAAAATAGAGAGGTTTTCCCATGCTAATTTATGAGGGAAATGTTTTGATTATTGAAATTTTCCACAAAAAATTTTGACTTTTTTCAAAATATTGAAAACCAAAATATTTCATCCAAAACACAAAATATTTTGGCCGAAATCTTTTCAAGATTTGGCTGCTCAATTTTTTTCCAGCAACATTTCCAACAGAAAGCCAACATATTTGCAAAAAATTATTATGTTTGTGCAAATTTGACACATTTAACCAACGATTGAAGAAAGACAGGAACTGGATGGGCCATTACAGTCAACACCCAAATGACACCTAAAGCTGGGTATCTGGCACTTACAGCCCACTTGATTAGCTTCATTTAGCATGGACGCTTTAAATTACACAGGTTTTTTTCTTTCTTCTTCTCTTTCCCTCCCCTTCTCCCCGCTTTCTCTGCTATTTATTTGTACCGCTGGACCCCTTGCTCCGTTCATCTGAAGAAGTGGGCTGTGCCCACGAAAGCTCATGACACCATCAACTTTTTTTGTTAGTTTCTAGGATGCTGCAGGACCATTTGTTGTTTTTTAAAGTTTTTTTAGTTACAGACTAACATGGGTACCCCTCCGAGTAAAAGACGTTCTTTTTCAATAATTTAAGCAACATGGGCAGAACTTTTCTCCAGCATTCACCAAAGTTAAGTCCAGGGTAATTCCATTAACACTAGAATTTGGACTAATAATTCTCCAATAATTAATTATAAGTATCCTTTCAATAACATATGAGAAACATAGAACAAATATACAGTTAATCATTTCTTTGCTGAGGTAGAGGCATTTTTTTTAATCTATATGATTGAGTTTGTTTTCTATACTTGGTTTCTTTTGTCTGACGGAATGAAATCTTTAACCTCGAGGTGAAAATAATGTGTATGGCCAAATATTTCATAATTTAACCCTAAATCTAGTCACCTATATCCACATTTAGGCACCTAAATTAATTTAATTTCCAAAAGTACTTAGACACCCTTGGATCCATTTAACTTCAGTGGAAGTAGTGGGTGCACCGCATTTCTGAAATACTTTTACTCATCTACCTAAACATGGATTTAAGTACCTAACATTTGACACTCAAGTTTGAAAAAATTCCCCTATATTTTCCCATATATAGACACACACAGGTGTTCTCTATATGTGCATATGGTTCCTAAAAATATTTTCAGAAGTAACAACTACCTTTAGAGCAGTAGTGCGCAAACTTTGCCTGTCTTTTCCCATTACCTGTAATTTGTAACTTGTTTTACAAGTTGGTAGAAGGCACGAATAATTTATTTTCATCCCTAAATGTATAAAACTAGGGACAGGTTGTTAGGAAGCGGTATAAACACAAAGTATTACAAACTGCAATGAAAAAAAAGTATCACTCATATTAACTGTTCCTTCTTCCTCTGCCCTGCAGTGGGACTGGGACCCCATGGGTTCCACAGGAGTGGGACAAAATCCTACAAGCAGTGCAGGAGCGGGGGGGGAGTGTGCATTGTGGAGTGGGACAGCAGTGGGATTAAAAAGTAGTCCTCCCCCATAGCAAACAATATGAATGTCCCAGGCTCCAGCCACTGCTTTTCAGCCCCCACCACTCTGAAGGCAGCACGGCCACCACCAGCAGTGCAGAAGTAGGGGTAGCAGAGGGGCGACAGCAAGTCTTCTGTGAACAGTGACTGTTTTTCAAAAGGGCCAAAGGCCAACATTTCTTCATATTCCCTGCCCCCCCCGGCCAAAAAAATTTTTTGTGCCTCCCACCCTCCCCCAGTTTGCATGCCACCGTGTTAGGAAATAAACGTCACTGAAAGATGCAAATTAACTGATGAGAATTAATGTGTTGAGTAATTTACAAAAGTATCTGAGTCGATCCATTTATTTCATCCTCCCAGATTTTCACCATCCAGTATGCAAAGTTCTTTGGGCGTGCAAAGTCCCCCCCCCCCCCCCCCGACACCAGGGGAAGGCTTGACAGTGCAAGGAATGCTGAAGAAATGCTGGCTACAAGTCCACTGCCCTAAATGGAGGGTCAATCCAATTTCTCCTAGATCTTCATCAAAGTCACATTTGATCAGCTAATACCTTGGTGAGCCAATCTTGGGGACTTACATTGACAGGACTAGTCTTAGCTCAAGCAAGTAATACCGTTGACTAGGGTGGCAACGTCTCACATGGGTAAGGACAATTCTTCTCAGTGAGAGTTTGCAGAATCCTACCCCAGTTCCCCCAACACAAAGAGACGCAGCCTATACAAGGTGGCAGAGCTGGTCCCCTGGCCATGTAAAAAGGGCCTTAAAAAGAGCGAATGCAACGTAAACCACTTTACAGTTTGTTCATGCTATCAGAGCGATGGAAAGGGACTGCAGTGTAAATGGCTCTCAGACCCCTTGGTTTCACTTGCAAGTTTAATGGGAAGCCAATCACAACACAACAATCTGAATCTGTGTGGACATTAATAGCGTGTTGCCCATAAGACCCACTGCAATCTACAAACAAAATTGTCCCCCTGACTGCAAACAATGCGAACGTCCCAGTCAGCAGCCTCACTCTGAATTGCCCAGGACAATTTAAATGCGTAAATAAGGACTGTACGTGAGTGGGAGGAGATAGTCCTTAGTTGAATCATGGCTGTGGCTTATAGAGAAGCAATAACTAAAAGATTCAAACAGGTCCGTAAGCTTCAGTGCAGAAGGCAGAGCAGTAAACACATTACATTTTACACATGTCTATGTTTTAAAATGTTTAGCAATTCTACTCTAAAAAGAATTGGCGCCCTATAGGCTGTGGTACTCTGTTCACACTGGTGTAAATCAGGAGTGAGTCCACTAAAATTCACTGGTGTGAGAGGAAAACCAGCCCCCTCAGCTAACACTGTTGCCCCTGGTCAAACAAACTCATCCCATTTTTACCATTACACAATATGCACAAGCGCTGCAGAATGCTACACACCCATTTCTTCATACCAAGACGGACGGAAAATTCCATCTGCTTCATACTGACTCTGGTAGAAACTGTTGTCCCAGCACTTTCTTAAAAAGTAAAGATCAATACACAGAGATAAAGCAAAATAATTTTCTGAGGGCTGTTCCAGCTCTTAAAATGACTCCTCAGCAAGATGACTATATGAGAAGTGATCTTTACGCAAAACAACCATTTTCTGCTCAGGGCTATACAGGCTCTTCTCTTGCAGTGGGGCCCTGTTCAGCAAAGCTCATAAATGGGTGCTGACGTCCATCTCAATTAACACCTGCATCCATATTCATGGGGTAAAGTTGTACCCCAGGAGCGTATATGTTGTGATAACTAAAAAACTAGGGGGCCTTCCAACTAGGCCTTTTCAGGACTTAGTCACCCGTACACAATTCAGCCACTTAAAAATTTAAGTTTCCATGAAAATATTTTTCTGTATCAAAAAAGCATCTGGGGTACAAATGTACCCCCTTGTTAGTAGTTCTTTGTACACGCTGGCTTCTAGAGTATCTTGCATTATAATAGTGGTGATCCTGTCTCCCTCGCTAAGCAAGCTGTTGTTTTTCACATACATTTAATTGATGTATGCTTGTGGATAATGCATTTGTGGGGTAATGTTACACCCCACAAGCACATCCGATGTGGTAGCTCATGAATTAGTGACCATCCAAACACGGCCATTTCTTTTCATATGCTCAGTGAGAATGCATTGCACGGAATGAGATTCCTGTTACTTCTTTCAATTTGCTATTAGGCAATTTTTTTCTGCCTAAAGCATTACAGAATTGTTCTTAGCTTCTGGATGTATTTGGGGGACAAAAGTCCCCCACAACATAATTATTGTACCTTTTTCATCACAGAGGATTTTAAATAAAACTTTTTTGTCTTAAACCATTACAGAATTCTTCTTGGTTTCTAAGTGCATTTGGAGTAGGAAATTCCCCCTGACACAGTTAATATAACTTCTTCCTCCACATTGGATGAAGGTTCAATCAATTATACTTAAAGATAAGCGGGCGCTCAAAAATTGGACAGAATTGGGACTTAATCCTTATCCAAACAGGAATGCCATTGGCATGAGGGAGCTGGTAAAGTCTGCAGGGTGTTGGTAATTACAAGTCAAGAAAAAAACAACAAAGAGAAAAGATTTGATCAATTATGATTCACAGACTTTCTGATCTGTCCTAAGGAGGTTCCCTGGTGAGGAGTGAGTCTCAGTGGCTTGTGACCTTGTTAAAATCCTACCTCCAAGCCTAAGATGGAAGAAGGTGATTTTCTTGCTAATAATGGGGTCACCCTCTCTCTGGATTGTGCCAAACTATCGCTGCCAGTGCTAAGATACTCTCAAAAACACTTTAAACATAGAAAACAAAGACCTAATTACTAGCTTCAGAAATGTGCCAGCAGGGCCACCCCAAGGAATTATGGGCCCCACAGTACTATTAAAATGATGCCCTGATGTCCAATGGCCCCCTGGAAGGGGCGAAGGAACGATATTTAAAGATATGATTTTATAATCTTCAGCGACACGCTAATATCTTAAAGCCAATTTTAAAGTAAAGTCCTGTAGACTAACACAGTACAGTCAGAAACTAACTACTTTTGCCTGTGAATTGGCTTCCTTACCACTTGAACGACTCTTTCGCAGGTTCAAGGTCCTGCTCCTAGATCTGCTAGAAGGCAGTTTCATTTTTAAGTTCACTAGAACTAGGTCATTCCCAGAGGAAGATGCACCAGACTGCGACAGCCACAGAACAGGGATGGGAAGTGGGGAACATTAAGACCCCGAGGTGCCCCACATTTTTGGGTGCCCTACACCCCTGCCTATGGGTAAGAATGGCCCTGCGCAGCAGACGCCACCAAAAATCAGCTGTCAGAAATGAAAACGTCCCCCGCTGATAACTCTGAACGCCTCTGCATTCTTTTCACGCAGTTGTTCCAGCCTACCCAGCCCGAATACTGCGCTCTGCTCGCCCTGCTCCTCTGCTCTTTGCATGGTCGTTCACCCCACTGTAGGGAGGGTGTGAAATGCTCCTCAAAAAGGCGAATTGGGGCCCCAGGCTGTTTTTCAGCAACAAAACAGATGGATTTGCTGGCCCAGTGGTGGCATCTCTTCTCTTGGCTTTAATTATGAGAAGGGGCTTTTGCTTAAATGGGAAACCAGATAGAGAGATCATCTCCCTGACCCTTCTTACACCTACCTGCAGCATCAACACCCAGAAAACTTATCACAAGCATGGAGGTGACCCCTCAGTTCACCCATAGATCAGTCAGATCATCATCCTCATTTAGTAGTTTGGTAACCTGTGGCACATATTGGTGGAAATGACTTGTCTGATGTCAGACAGCCTTAAGTGGCCTAAGGTCTCCAGACTCACCAGCCACTGCCTTGCAGATTGCTCTCTGACCCTGGAGCTCCCCTTTTGTTTTTTCTTTCACCAAGGTCTTGCCAGAGCGATGCCCAATCTCTAAAGACTTTGGCAGCCCTTCCAAAAGGAGCAAAGCCTGAAGTAGAAGCTGGTCCGAGAGACTTTTTGATCCTCCCTCGTGTCTTTGTGAGCATGAAGAGCACAGCAGGGAAAGTACAATCGCTCCTCATTCATTAATTGTAAATATTTTCTGTCAGAGGTTTCCCTTTCACTACTTGATCACAGGAAATAAATGAAACGTCGGAGGATTTGGTAAGTCAGAGCACACATCTGCTGTTTCCCACCGAGTCCCTACAGTACATGCCATGGGTGACAAAAAGAGCTAGACAGAGGGTGATATTTACCAGCATCTTGGTTCTCTGGCCCAAAAGCAGGTACCGGTCCTTAGCCCTACAAAAGTTATAGTGGGATGCAGCGTGTTTACACTGCATGCCTTCAGGTGTTCAAAATGAAAATGAACATGCAGCTCACTCTGATCAGCCTTAGAAATATCATCTCCTGTCTAAATTTGATTTCCACTTCTGTTGTTTTCTTAAACCCATTGGACGAGAGGACGAGACATTGTATTTGGGGCAGTTGACTGCTCTGGTGTAACTCCCAAGTAACTCCCCTGGAGTGGCAGGGGTTGTTCCCAATAATACCAGGGCAACTGAAATGAGAATCCAGCCCTTAATGGCTTGCAAAGGAATCAGCAACAGAAAATGCCATCCCAACCGTTAGTCCATCTCTGCAGCTTTGCACAACACAGTTTTACTTGACTCAAGCAATGGGCTTATCTGTTGATATTTCAGCTGTTTGGCCACATGAGAAAAGGAGAGAGAGAGAGAGAGAGAGAGAGAGAGTCCCTAGCTTCACTCTTCTACTTCAGCATATGAAGCCAGATTCTGCCCCTATTTACATGCGCACAGTCCTAATGCACAGATGAGAGCGAGGGGTGGTTTGGGCCTTATTCAGGGCTGGAAATAGACACCCTGCGATCTGCTTACTCACCAGATTCTTGCTTCTTACTGACAGATTCTTGCTTTTGCCTGACAGCTCTTTGTTCTGAAACATCCCCATAAGGAAGGGCTTGTAGCAGTCCATCCATAGACAGAGCAGACGAGGTGAAACATGCCACTGCACACTGGAACATGTGGAAAACCCCACTAGCCCCTGAATTGCAGCCACCTCCAGGGTGGAACGTGGTAGGAGTTTATCAGTACACGTCATTATGATACTACATGAAACGCAGGCCAGGAAGTGGAGCAGAACAGTGCTACCAATGGAAATTGCCAGGGGAATCTTGAGGAGACAGAAAGGGGAAACAACCCAAACTGGATTTTGCTCAGGATGCTTGTTCTCCAGCAAAAAGCACCACGACCAGAGTTTTAATGAGCACAATGTAGCCACATTCTTGGATTTACAACTCACCAGAAAGATGCATTAGAGTCTTAGGCTACGTCTACACTGCGAGTTTTCTCGGCAAAGAATATGTTAATGAGGGGACTCATTTGCATGAGTCACAATCTCATTTGCATATTTTCTGCCGATCCATTTTTGCGCTAGGGGTTTTTGCACAAAAACAAGCAGTGTGGATGTTTTCTTTTTGCACAAAACCCCCTTTTTCCACAAGCTCAGTATACCTCCATTTTTGGGGCATAAGGGTCTTGCAGAAAAAGGGGGGTTTTGTGCAAAAAGAAAGGGTCTTGCGGGAAAAGGGGTTTTTGCACAAAAAGAAAATGTCCACACTGCTTGTTTTTGTGCAAAAACCGCTGCGCAAAAATGGATGGGCAGCAAATATGCAAATGAGATCACGACTCGTGCAAATGAGCCCCTCGTTAGCATATGTTTTTATGAGAAAACTTGTAGTGTAGACGTAGCCTTAGATAAAACGTCCATGCTCAATACTGCCAACTCTCAGGATTTTATCCTGAGTCTCATAATATTTGTTGTTTTCTTTAAAATCTCAGCTGCTGGAGTCACAACTGGGTGGGAATCTTGGCCTTTCTTTTTTTTAAAAGTAAGTTTTTAGCTCTTGGGGTTCAAGAGAAAAGCCTGAACATGGGACTATGAATAGCTCAAAAAACAGAAGGAAAAAAGTCCCACCAGATTCTTCTTTAAAGCAAAAGATTTATAAGACAATTTCATGATTTTCATCTGGGGGTTAGCCATGCTGTATGCAGCTTGGAAAATGTCCCTTATGAATTAAGGCAAGATTTTGTTTCAAAAGTAACTCATGATTTTGGATATTCCAGTCACAGGGAGCCCAACCTGAAACATCTTAAAAGGTTCTAGATTTGAAAAAGTGCTTTCTGAAAATCCCCTTTAAGGTGTTTCCAGACTGGCACACCAAAACAGAGATGTCCAAAATCATTAGTCACTTCGGAAAATCTTGGCCTGCATCTCTGCAGATGGTGAAAAAAACAGTGGCTTTGGGAAAAAAAATTAAATGCTGGCATCGGCAGCTTAATAGCATACGGACTCGACACGATTAATTACTTTATTCCACGCGTGTGGAGATGCCATATTATGACCCTTTGGGTAATCTTACTCATCAGCCCTTTGCTCACCACTAACGAGCCAAACACCTGAGCCACTTCCGGCAGCCGCCATTTTGTTTTAAAGTAGCCAGAAATGGGTCCTTATCCTCCCCTCAATTTGTGGAATTCCGCTAAGGATGAGGAGGTGCACGATCCCATGTGGACCAGTAACCAGTTGTCTATGCCTATAAACAGGGCTGGGGAACCTTGTTTGGGTTGGGGGCCGCTGACCCACAGAAAAATCAGTCGGGGGCCGCATACAAGCGAGAAGCAAACAAAGAAACCCGCACTGACATGGCCCCTGACAGGAGAAAAACACTCCCCACGTTCCCCTCACACACCAGAGCCTCGGGGGCGCCTGGGCTAGCAGATTTCGTGTGTCCCAGCCCCGGGGCAGGAGGGTCAATGCTCCCCGCCGGAGGGTCAATGGGCTCCCTAATGCTGTGGGAGGAACCCTGAGCCTCGGGAGACAGATCAAGGCAAGTCAGGAGCCGCATCTGGGCCTTCGGTTCCCCACCCCTGCTAGAAAAGTCACATCTTAAAATCGCAGTAGCTTGAAGGGCAAGAACGGAAGCAATGTATCCCTAGAAAGAGGGATTCCTGGCTTCCCAAGGGAACACAAGCGACGATATGATAAAACTGCCATGTTTAAGTACAGAACTCCTTTGGAACTTTGGACTCCGAGCTACAGAGACAGTTGGTGGATCCTGTTGGAGGGTCTAAAAACAGTCCCAATGAACACGTCAACATCTCTCCTAAAGTCATGAATCCATACAGCGCGGCGTATATGATTGTTTGGAGTGGGACGCTGTAAAGATTCTATCGGCACTCATGTGGGATGAGTGTCACCGTTCACAGGCAGGGGCACCCACTCACGAGTAATTCTGCAATTGTCCCAAAGGCCTGTTGATAAAACCTTCATCCCACGCCATCGTGTGTTTTCTTGATGGAGCCATAAAGAACCTCGCTTTCTGCACATGATGAGCCTGGATAGTATTTGACACTGTAGTAAAGGCTGCAAATACGTGGGCTGGGAATCTCAGTAGTGCCCTTATATTACTTCAGTAGGCGATACAAACTTGGATCGGAGGTGAGAATTTGGTGATGTGTGTATTGGATATAAAGAGATGGAAGACGAACACCCAGATAACACATTGATGGGAGCTTTATTTCTGTGCTGGGCCCATCAGCCACAGCATCTGGGCATTTTTGGCCAGCTCCTCCTTAATGATTTCAGTGGGAGTTAGACACCTTTTAGGAGCTGGTCTGTTCTCTCTCTGTGGGTACATCTACACTAGCTCGTTAGTTCGAGCTAAGATCCTAATTCAAACTACCTACTCTGTGCCGCGTGTAGCCGCGGGCACGGAGTTCGGACTAAGGGGGATTTAAAAATGGTGGCGCCCGGGAACTTGCAAATGAAGCCCGGGATATTTAAATCCCGGGCTTCATTTGCAACTCCGCTTGCCCTAATTAAGCTCGAACTAACGAGCTAATGTAGACGTACCCTGTCTTCCTCTCTCTAGCTTCAAGGGACAGTAGAGTTAGTCTGTTACAGAAAAAAACAACAAATGGTCTGGTAGCACTTTATTGACTAACAAAACATGTAGATGGTATCATGAGTTTTCGTGAGCACAGCCCACTTCTTCAGATGACTGGAGCCCACTTCTTCAGGCAACTCCGGTCATCTGAAGAAGTGGGCTCATGATGCCATCTACATGTTTTGTTAGTCTATAAAGTGCTACCAAACCATTTGTTGTTTTTTTCCTCTCTCTAGTTATCTACAATTCTACATATTCAAATTGTGACCTCAGATACAAGCTTCCAACTCACATGAAAGCACCGAAAATATCCAAGGGCCGATTTTCTCCCCATATCTTTACAGCCTTTAGTATAATGTTAACCAGCATGGGCGCTCACTGATTTAAGCGGAGTTGTATTCCAAAAATCGTTGGCTTCTTATTAAACCAATTAGCCCCATAATCTCTTTAGTAATAAAAACCAACATTTTCAAAGCATATAAACAGCTTAGGAGCCAAGCTCCCTTTTTCTAGTGTGACCATGGCATTTTGGAGACTACTGGTATGTCTACACTGTGTTTTAAAACCTGTGGCAGTTAATCTCAGAGACACGCTGCTCCTTTCCCCTTGTCTTACAGATTTGGGTTTGCGCTACAGTGCTAAAAGCTGCTGTGTAGCTATTTGGGTTTGGGCTGGAGCTCCAAGTCAAGCCGCAAAATCTACACTACTGTCTTATCAGAATCATAGAATCCTAGGGCTGGAAAAGACCCCAGGAGTCATCGAGTTCAGCCCCCTGCCCAAAGCAGGACCAAGCCCAACTCAATCAGCCCAGCCAGGGCTTTGTCAAGCCAAGACTTAAAAACCTCTAGGGATGGAGATTCCCCCCCTCCCTAGGGAATCCAACCCAGCGCTTCCCCACCCTCCCACGGCATGAGCCCCACAAACCTGAGTCTGTGAGAGACTCACTGCCGTGAATTTTCAAATGCACCACAGACATATGGAAGTTAATGGGACTTAGGCTCCTAACTGTCATTTGAAAATGGGACTAAACTCCTAGGTCACTTCAGCCCCGTGTCAAAAATATTTAGGTGCCTTACTCCCATGGGAGTTGGTGCCTAAATACCTGTGAGGATCTGGGCCTTCGGCACTGTTGTAAAACCCACAAAATCTAAATCTTTAACTTCAGGTGCCTAAATCCCTTTGTAAATCAGGCCCAGAGAGATTTAGCACAGTGTTTCTCAACCAGTGGTCCGAGTACCCTCAGGGGTACTGGAGAGAAGTCTGGGGGGGACGTCAACACAACTGAAATTTGGAGAAAACTGAATTTTTGTTTTACGTTTTACAGCGCTTTATTATTTTTGTACTTTTTACAACCACAAATGTTATCGCCTGCCCAGCTCTGATTAAGTTGTTTAAACAAAGGTGTCGCAATGGTAGAAAAAAATTTGTGTGTCTGAAAACTGTAGATACTGGGGGTCCTTATAATTTTTAAAAACTGGGTACTTATAAAAAAAGGTTGAGGAACACTGATTTAGCAGGTTGAACTTTTAGAGAAAAATCTATTCACCTGCAAGCTGAGTAAATTGCCTAGTGTTACTGGCACTCATTACACATGAGGTGACATGGTTCTATGTTTTCTTAACAAAAGAGCTTTGCAGAGAAACTTCCCACTTGAAGTCTCAGAAGAATGTTTTGAGAATGAGTTTGGTATTTATTTACCAGAATGAATTGTGAACTATAAAAGGGCTCTGTGCCTGGAGTTGTATGTGCAGGCTGCTTACACACATTATGAAAGGCATGTTAAGGTTAAACAGACATGCACTATCCCGACCAATCGGCATCTGAGAGATGCTAACCTGCCCAAACAGCATTTCATCTCCGTACGTTTTAAACCCCCACTGTCGAATTGCTGATGTAGCAAGGGAAATTTTGCACATTCAGTAGAATTTAGGAAGGGAACTTTATTTTATTTTGCATTTCAACTCATTCTTCTTTCAGTATTAGTAGTTCTCTTCTCTACATGGCACCTACATTGACTGTAGGGTTAAAATAATGTTTCTTTTTAAATTAGACAAACAGGTCTACTAGTGAGCGAGGCTTTATGAGGGAAATGAAGAATTAAATTCTGCCTTTGTCAGTGTGGCACAAGCGCTTTTTAAAGCCTGAAAGCTTGTCACTCTCGTCAACCAAAGTTGGTCCAATAAAATGTATTATCTCACTCTACAGGTCTCGAAAATATTCCAGGACCAACATTGCTACAACAACAAAATATAAGACATGGGTTGTGTAAGTTGCCCTGTTGATAGTGTCTAATGCAGAGATAGAGAGTTGATGGATTAGCTCAAAAATTAGTAAATGAATTAGTTGGTGGATCGTTGCAATCTTCACTGAATAAGGCAATCGAATAGTAATATTCTACCGATTTAGGTAGAGTAGACAGATGGAAAGAGAGCTCCGTGTAAGGCTTCGTCTACACTACACAGCTTTTCGTTTGTGCAGTTTTACTAGAAACCTTGAGGAAACATGTGAGTACTGGCGAAGAGCCTTAGCGCATGTTTTAGAGAACAATGGAAGCCCTCCGCGGTATGCAATACCCTTCCCACTAAAATATGCCTCAGGCACAATATTTGCAGCAGAATTCACCCATTTTACAAGTCCGGGCACCCCTTTAGAAATGGCTCCTTTGGTTGTAGAGGCAACTTTGAAAATGTAAACTGCATGTAATCAATGTAGTGCTGCCTTTCTGAATTGGCAGAGTGCCTAAACAATACATCTGAGAAGGGTGAGCTGCCCTGTTCGTCTGAATCAGGGCCTTCCTGGTTGTTACGGAACTCTGCATTTGTTTTGGATTTTGCCAATTTGCTGCAGCAATAAAGAGTCCCCGGCAAAAACCAAAGGGGGGATATAAACTCTAGACGAGGGCACACACACATCATGAATTCATGGCAGCTGTCACAGTCAGAATTCAAAAGCGTAACTGGAGGGATGGATGCTTTGCCACAAACCTCATACATAAATACTTGTAAATTTAGCACTTTCCTCGAATTAGATCAAATAGCAGTTACCTGACACCTGGCTTCTCTACAAACCCCACTGTGGGCGGTGTTCAAAATCTTCCTCTCCCTTTTGCAAAACTTGCTTCAGAGGAGTAAATTATGGCAAAAAGAATGGTCTGAAACAAGATGCAAAGGGTTTGTTGTTTTTTTAAAATGAGCACCCCTAGGGGCAGAGCTGCTGGAAGAAACACTGGCCAGGCTGAGCCAGGAGGGAACTGTGCCCATCCAGCTGTGCAAGCCTGCACCGATTGCGCTTTGCATCTCTCCCTCTGATGAGGTGTTTCTGAGGTGCCAACCCCCCACAGGGAGGTAGGCCGGGATAAGTGTCTTCACCTGGTGGAGGAGCCCCAGAGAGGGCAGGAGACTAATTTGCAGACAAGCTCAGTTCCAACTTAGGGACAGAAATAAATGGCGGGCCTGGTAGCAGCGCTGCCTTAGAGAGAGCAGAAAACAAAGGGTCCCAGGAAGGAGTGCTGCCCAATAGGCATTTCAAGCCAAAACACAACCAGATTGTGCTTCCAGTTACCTCGCGGCAGCCCTGCTGATCTCCGGAAATTCCCGCAGAACTGGGCCCCGCGTACCTTCCCAAATCATGAAGCTCAGTAACTCATGATCATCTAACAGCCTCTGCAGTAGGATCTAGTCTCAGTCTAGATCGGGGCTGTGGAACCGTTTTGGGGGGGCCACTGACCCACAGAAAAATCAGTCGGGGCCTGCACACACCCCCTCCCCGCCCCAACGGAGGCAGCCCCGGAAGGAGAAGGACATTCTCCACACTCCCCACACACACCAAAGCCTTGAGGGGCAGGGACAGGCTGGTAGATTTTGTGAACTCCAGCCCTGTGGGGGGATGGCAGCGGGGGCTGGAGCACCAGTGCAGGCTCCCCAATCCGTGAGGGTCGGATCCAGGCAAGTTTAGGCTCCCCACCCCGGTCTAGAATAACATTCGCAACACGACAACTCCCAGCACGGCTGGGTCTCACTGGGCCTGGGTAACTGGCTGATAACTAAGTCAGCTCAAACACGCACATTCCTCTCACCCAGGAAGTGCTCAGAGGTGAGGGCTGGCAGCCCCCTCCCTCCCGCTCTGTCGGGGATAGAGGCAGGGGTGCTCACACAGAAATCAGGCGATGCCCCAGAAACCACAGCCCTCCAGCATCCCGGTGCAAAACATCCCCCCATTCCCGGGGCATCTCTGGGCGAGCTGCCCGGAAAGGAAGCACCTGCTACAGAGTCAAGGTGGGGGTTGGGGGGGTGGAGGGCAGCAGGCGACAACTGCCCGGCAGTCACAGCGAGGAGCAGTAGCAAGGAGCAGCCACGGCTCTGAGTCCACAAGTTCAGCTGAGCTCCCTCCGCCCTGGGCACGGAGTGGCCAAGACAGCGGGGAAGCAAAACACCAGCGGCTGCCAGGCAGAGGGGCTAGGTGTGGGGGGCTGGCCGGGGACCTCAGCTAGGGACAGGTCTGCCTGCAGAGAGCTCACTTGGGAGAAGGAATGAGAGAGGGAGGCGAGGGAGAAAGAAGCGAGGGAGCGAGAAAGGGAGAGAGGAGGCAGCTGAGAAAATAAAGAGGGGCTCCCTCTGAAAGTCCCCCATGTGCCAGCAAAGCAGGAGAGCTGCAGGGGGTAGCCCAGAGAAGTTATAACTAATTCCCCCGGCATTACTACTGCCTGCTGAGCCCCAAATCCTGTCCCCACCCCCACCCCGGTACAGCTAATGAGCTCCGCTCTGCCAGCTCAGGCCAGAGGGGCCCAGACTCACCTGTAGGACATAAGTCACCCTGGAACTGGCAGGCATCAGTCCCCTCCGCTCCAGGGACCCAGTGCGGGTGAAGGGGGCCAGTGAAGTCCTGGGCTGTCACACCCTGCCGGGCAGCCTCACTCAGCAAGTGGTTACATCGCTGCCCCAAGAAATGTGTCAGTGGGTCAGCAGGACACTAATTGGGTGGCTTTTTTTTTTTGCATAACCGGGTCTTAGGAAAGCAGGAGTCATGCCGTGATTACGTAAGAGCCAGTGACACGCCGCGGCAGGGCAGGCGTGTTGCTAGAGGGTCAGGTGGGTTTCTCAGGCGACACAGCTGCTTTCTAGCTTTCTCAGAGCTTCCCGTTAGCCTTCACACTGAGGAACCACCTCCCCTCGCGGCTTCAGCTTCGCTACTTCAAAAAGCCATCCCCGGGGAGAGTCAGACAGAGACTAATGCGCCGGGGGCCCCGTGAATGCAGCGGGGGGTGGGGAGTGCAGCGAGGGCACAGACGGAGACAGAGGCAGACAGTGAGGTGAAGAGGATGAGGACTGCACTGCCGACTAAACCACACTCGGCTTCTTCAAATCACTTCGGAAACAGTCAGTAACGCCTCCCCCAGGCCGTCGCTTGCCATGAGGCGGGGGGGGGCAGTGGCCCCCGCCAGCCCTTGGTTTGCCCCCGCACTGAAGTTTCATAGGTCTGTGAGCTCCCCTTTGCTCCCCTGCCCGTCCCCCTCCCTATGCGGCACCATTGAATGTCATCGCTGATAACGATCCATGTGCGGAGAGACCGTCACCCTCTCCCCGCAGCGACCTCTGGATTGACCGGCCTGCATGGGCGGGAAGCCTGTTCGAATCCCTCCCTCTCCATTACGCCTGCCTTTCACGCGTAGGGGGCTGGCGTGGGGCTCTAACCCCTCGGGGCCGCTCGGCAGCCAGGTGCTGCGCTGGGCGGCTAGTGGGCCTGTGGCCATCGCTATGAGGCAGGAGGGCCATCCTCTGCCTCCCCGTTGGGGGAGATACCAAGGGAAATGGCCTTGGCTGGGGCAGAACCGGCACAAGTTGGCTCGCGAGGTGGGCGATTGGAAGGGGGGCCCCACGAGGGGCCTGGAGAAGGCAGAGGGGTGAGGGAGACGAGGGTCCCTGAGGAGAGAGGACGAGAGGAGAGAGCTAGCTCCCCACCGTCTCCTCACTAGCTGTGTTGTTATTTACCATGCCCTGCCCGCTGCCCGCACCCCCTCCTGCCCTGTTCTGCCCTGCTCAAGGTCTTAGAGGTTTTCCCGAGTCTGCCCCTAACCACACGTGGGCAGAGGCCATTGATGCCAGCAGGAGCCGGGACAGGCAGGAGCGTGGGATGTATCCTGTTAGGCAGGAGCCGGGACAGGCAGGGGTGTTTCTCAGGGGCGTGGGATGTATCCTGCTCAGGCAGGAGCCGGTGTCAGAGCTGGGAGTAACACAGAAATACGCCCCCCCAGCTCCCCATCCTGTGCTCTCACATTGAGGGGCCAGGCCCAGGGAGCGGGGTGGTTGCAGGGGTTCCCCATGGAGGCTGGAGAGAACAGGATCAACTCCTGCAGTGAGCAGTGGCCGTTGCTCCTGTCTAAGGCCCTCAACGAGATCCTCACCCAAGCTGTCCCCACAGCAAAACACCCTCTGCATCGGCACAGCGGGAGCCCACCGAGGTCTTAGGGGAAATGGACCTGCACTGGTGCTGCTACTGGCGAAAATGGGGGGGGGAGGTTTGCCCCTAAATGCAAACATCTGGGTCAGCTCCCCACAGTCATGCACGGGTGGAGGACACGTCTCCTGCACGTACGGCCTTGTGGGCAGCCCGGGACTTGCGATCTGTCCTGTTCCATGCATCGAATCCCACCGCCCCGTCACTCTGACGCCACTTTCCATCCAAGGTCACTGCACACACACACACACACACACACACACGCTTGGAAAAGAACCCATCCGCCTGGAGCCTCCCTCTGGGAGAACGAATTTTCCCTCTGATGACGGACAACAGGGGCTGTTACCTCCTTCACGTCCCAGTGCACTCGGCATGAGCCCTGCAGCGCACCCGAAGAGACAGGCCCTGCTGCAAAGACCTTGGAAGCTGAAGAGCCGGGGAAGGGACTTGGCTGAGATCTCCCAGCAGGTTAGTAGCAGGAATGGGACTAGAAGGAAGCTCTGCCGAGTTCCAGCCAGTGTCCGACTCAAAGAACGGCTCCGTGTCCCCCCATCACCCCAACCTGCTGCACAGCCAGAGACGGCTCCGTGTCCCACCATCACCCCCACCCACCGCACAGCCAGAGATGGCTCCATGTCCCCCATCACCCCAACCTGCTGCACAGCCAGAGACGGCTCCGTGTCCCACCATCACCCCAACCCGCTGCACAGCCAGAGACGGCTCCGTGTCCCACCATCACCCCACCCACCGCACAGCCAGAGATGGCTCCGTGTCCCCCCATCACTCCAACCTGCCACACAGCGAGAGACGGCTCTGTGTCCCCCCATCACCCCAACCCGCCGCACAGCTAGAGACGGCTCTGTGTCCCACCATCACCCCAACCCGCCGCACAGCTAGAGACAGCTCCGTGTCCCCCATCACCACCTCAACTCACCGCACAGCCAGAGACGGCTCCGTGTCCCCCCATCACCACCTCAACTCACCACAGAGCCAGAGACGGCTCCGTGTCCCCCCATTACCCCAACCCACCGCACAGCCAGAGACGGCTCCGTGTCCCCACATCACCCCAACCCACCGCACAGCCAGAGACAGCTCCATGTCCCACCACCTCTGCCTGCTAAACACTCATCCGCACACTCAGCCCCAGCACAGTGAGATGGTGGCAGCCAGCAGCCATGGGACTTGCAGCCCCCGCCGGACTGTCCCCATGGGCACAAAGCAGGGAGCCGACCTGAGCTGGGTTAATTTCTGAGCTGACCCTTGCAGGCAGGTCCCGCAGGGCCCCAGTCGCGTTGCAGGGATCTGTCTCCGACCTCTGGGGGCCAGACTGGCACAGGGGCAGCCAAAGGGGATGGCAGCATGAACAAGTTTGGGCGACACCGTGCTAGACCGTGCTGGCTCTTGTGGCATATTTTGGGGGCCTACGCAGGTGTGGCAGGGTGCCCCTCGGGGTGCTTGGTGCTTTGACTTGTTTGCACTGAGAATGCTGCTTCGAGGCTATTCTGCAGCTCCAACAGCCTGGGGGAGCTCAGGGAGCTGTGGGAGGAGGTGCAATCTCACTTTCGTCACCAAGCGCCCGTGGGAGGCCAAACATGCTCTTGCTTTCTCGGTGGGTTGGGTGAAAGGGGTTGGGCGTCAAAGCAGATCCTGGCAATCAGCGAATAGCTGTGCAAGGACCAGCAAGGACCTTGCTCTAGGTCCTGCAGCAATGCTGCCACCGCCAGCTGGTGATCTACACAGAGCACAGCAGCACAGGCATGGGGGAAGGCCCGTCGGAGGGGTGACTTCAAAGAGAAACTCAAGATTCAGCAAGGTGTGAGGGCAATGCCCATGCACCCTTTTCTCTGGTGCCATACTTAGCCAGCTCCTAATGGGATGGGTCTGACTTCAGCCCTGGCTTTGACACCTTGTGTGGTTATGGACAAGTCACTTCACTGCTCTGTGCCTCAGTTTCCCTGTCTGGAAAATAAGATTTCTAATAACGGTACAGAGGCAGGGCAGCCTAGTGGTTAGCTCACAGGACTGCAACTCTGGAGACCTAATTCAGTAGCTTTGACACTGCCCTGCTGGTTGCGTCCCCTCTCTGTGCCTCAGTTTGCCTTTCTGTAAAATGGGCATAATGATCCCAACCTCCTTTGTAAGGTGCTTTGAGATGAAAAGAGCTGTAAGAGCGAGGTGTTAGCATGGCTCTCGTCCCTACCTTACAGGAGGGTGGGGAGCTTACCTCACTAATTTTTGTCAGCTACTCTGGTGGCCGTGGCAAGGAGCAGAGAAATACCTAATACTATAGATACGGGGTGGCGGCTGTCAAGAGCAGCGGTGGGCAACATGCGGCCCGCGGGCCACACACGGCCCATTGGGGTAATCTGCTTGCAGGCCCCGTGCAGGCGGTGAGTGGCAGATTGTCCTTCTCCACTTCCTGTCCTAAAATGCCGTGTGATGTTCCCGGCATTTGTAAGCCCCTGGGTGCGGGAGTGTGTGTGAGCCTAATAAAGTGCCTTAGAATCTTGCCAGGCGCAAAACCTTCGTCTGAAGGGTCAAGGGAAGGAGTCACAGCCGGGTGAGGCAAACTCAGCCTGAGGCAAGGGCTCCCCCCACCTTCTAAGTTCCACCCCTCCCAGGGAATGAGCCCAGAGCGCCTGGACTCTCAAGAGCTGGGGTCCTTTCTTGCATCTGTCACGGGTCTCCCTGGCTGACTCGGGTTTAACGAGCCAGTCGGGAAAATAAGGCTAAGAATCCCTCCTTCGCTTGTGTAGGGGGGCAGGCTGCAGGGCAGGCTCAGTGCTCATGTCCCGGCCCAGAGGACACACAATCGAACGGCAGGCTCTGCTGGCATGTGTGAGGCACTGCAGAAGGGATGATGAGAACTCTCCCTGGGACTCCCCTACCCCAGAACTGACTTGAGTGTCTGAAAACTCGCCTAGGTGTGACTGCCCCCTGGTGGACACCAACAGGTGAGGCAGGAACCCTCTGGCTCGTGTCTATACGCTGGCTGAACTGCATAGACCAGTGATTCCCAACCTTTTTCCCATGCAGGAACCCCTAAAATAATTTTTCATAGCCCAAGGAACCCCTACCTATGAAAACGTTTGCTTGGCCAAAAAAATTGACAGTGGGGAGCGCAATTCAATTACTGCTAAATTATTGTCCAAAAAATTTATTTGTAAAGAGCTGTTATATATATGTCAGCTTACATTGTAAGAACAAAAATGTATTTATTTATTCCACGATTTCTCGTGTGGAACCCCTGACGATAGTCTGCAGAACCCCTGGTTGGGAAACACTGGCATAGACTATAGCAACATGGGCCTGCCACGCCACGTGAGAACCCACGATTCTCCGGCTTTGAGAAGCTGCAGGCGGGAAGCACAACCCGCTTTCTCTCCCCCCCACATACCACCCTCCCCCCCGCAAATCACCCCCCTGAGCAAGCCAGAAAGGGAGAAATCCCAGAGAGAAGTCACCTCATCTGCAAAATGGCCATCTCACGGGAGGTTTGGAGTGGGCCACATTCTGCACACCACTGCAGGGGGGAGGTTTTATGGAGCGATTCCATCACTTCAACCAGCTGAATACCACAGACAACACTGCCGTGCCACGTGCCACACTGAATGCTCTTGCCCTTGTGTTTAGCTGATAAAGAGGCGGGATTTTCCAACGCACCTAAGTGACTTAGGAGCCTAAGCCCCTGGCAGCTGAGTCACCCGAGCACCTCTGAAAAGTTTACTCGCGGGCTGTTAAACTTCTGCAACCAGTCAGAATCCCAGCTCCAGCACTCTGGAGATTTAAACATTCTGTGTTTTAACTGCGGTTGCAAGGTCTTCATTTCTAAAGGAGCATCCAGATGACTTCCTTTTTAGCTGGTTCTGGGGAGACTGAACTGAGCCACCAAGGGGAAGCAAACCCTCCACGACGAATTAACCTTGGCACCATTGTGAGCTCGAAGGGGAGCTCTTGTCTTGCGTTATTTCCCAGGTGAATTAACTCTCTTGGGGTATGTCTACACTAGCCCCCTAGTTCGAACTAGGGAGGCTAATGTAGGCATTCGAAGTTGAAAATCAAGCCCGGGATTTAAATATCCCGTGCTTGATTTGCATCTTCCCGGCTGGTCGCCACTTTTTGAAATTTACAAGTCCGGACTAACTGCCCGTGCCTTGCAGGAGGAATAACAGGTAGTTCGATTTAGGGGCTTTAATTCGAACTACCGGGTCCCTGCCGCGTGTAGATGCGGGCAGTTAGTCCGGACTTATAAATTTCAAAAATGGCGACCGGCTGGGAAGATGCAAATCAAGCATGGGTTATTTAAATCCCGGGCTTGATTTGCAACTTCGAATGCCTGCATTAGCCTCCCTAGTTCGAACTAGGGGGCTAGTGTAGACATACCCTTGTGGCGTGTATGAGAGCGGTAATACACAGAGGGCTGTCCCACTTGATTTTACAGAAACAACCTCTATTGGCATCAGGAATCTTCCTGAAAACACCATCCTGGCCACCATGGATGCAGAAGCTCTTTACACCAACACTCCACACGAGAACGGATTACAGGCCGTCAGGAACACCATCCCTGCTGACACCACTGCACACCTGGTGACTGAGCCCTGTGACTTTGTCCTCACCCACAGCTATTTCCAATTTGGGGACAATCTATACCTTCAAGTCAGGGGCACAGCCATGGGCACCCGCATGGCCCTACAATATGCCAACATCTTTATGGCTGACCTCAAACAATGTTTCCTCAGCTCTCCCCCTCTAGCACCCTGACTCTACTTATGCTACATTGACGACATCTTCCTCATATAGGCCCACGGGAAGGAGACCCTTGAAGAATTCCATAGGGATTTCCACAACTTCCACCCCACCATCAACCTCAGCCTGGACCAGTCCACACGAGAGAGCCACTTCCTTGACGGTACAGTACAATTAAACGACGGACACATTTCCACCACCTTCTCCCGGAAACCTACCGACCGTTACACTCACCTGCAAGCCTCTAGCTTCCATCCAAGACACATCACATGATCAATTGTTTACAGCCAAGCCCTAAGATACAACCAGATTTGCTCCAGTCCCACAAACAGAGACAGGATCTCTATCAGGCATTCTTCAAACGGAATATCCACCGGGGGAAGTGAAGAAACAGATCCACAGAGCCAGACGAGGCATCAGCTTCTTCAAAACAGGCCAACAAGGAAAATAACAGACCCCCACTGATGATCAGCTACAGCCCCCAGCTCAAACCCTCCAGCGCATCAGCGACCATCTTCAACCTGTCCGGGAAAACCATCCCTCCCTCTCACAGGCCTTGGGAGACAGGCCAGTCCTCACCCACACACAGCCCCCTACCCTGAAACAATTTCTTCCCAGCAGCCACACATCACCCCTCAATCAGACTCACCCAGGAGCCCCCCCTGCAATCAACCCCGGTACCAACTCCGGCCACCCCTCTATATCAGCGACACCATCACAGGACCTACCCACTGACGTGATCTGTGCCATCAAGTGCCAGCGATGCCCCTCTGCCGTGGACATTGGCCAAACTGGGCAGTCTCTGCGCCAAAGGATTAATGGGCACAGATCAGACCTCAGAAATGGTGACACGCAGAAACCGGCTGGGGAATGTTGTAACTTGCCCGGGCGCTCGCATGGATTTAAAGGGGGCTATTCTCCTACAGAACAGTTTCTGGAATCCCCAGGACTGGCCTTATAAGCAAATGTGTTAAAATCTTGCACGGCCTGAACAAAGACATGAACCGGATGGGCCCTTGTATTCAACACCGAAATGGCATCAAAGGCTGGTACCAGCCCACTCGGTTAGCCTCATTTAGCAGGGTCACTGTGACTGACAGGTTTTTTCCCTGTCTATCTCCTCCCCCACTCCCCACTTTTTCTGCTTTATATTTCAAACTCTGTGCCCTTGCTCCATATTTGGCATCAGAGGAAGTGGGTTGTGCCCACAAAAGCTTGTGATACTATTGATATATTTTTGTTTGTCTCTAAGGTGCTACAAGACCATTGTTGCTTTTTAAATCTTTTGGCTAGTTAGCTGGGTGCGTGTGAGACAGAATCCATGGGGGCAGTAAAGGAGAGGGAGCTCCGTATTTTACGGACTCGCTTTTCAGAGTAAAACACACTTTCCACCGCTGGCTCTCGTGAACCAAACACAGGCAGCACTGTGGCTAGTTAAGGCATCTGTTCCCTGCCCAGCTACGGTCACGTAGGCTACGTCAGCAAGGAATCTGGTGGCCCCTTAAAGACTAAGACATTTATTAGGGCATAAGCTTTCATGAGCTGCAGCTCGCTTCATCAGGTGCATCTGACAAAGTGAGTTGCAGCCCTAATAAATGTGTTAGTCCTTAAGGTGCCACTGGGCTCCTTCTTTTTGCTGAAACAGACTCACACGGCGACCCCTCTGAAGCTTCGGCTTTGTCTACACTTGCAGAGTTTCTGTGCTGTCATTTCACTGGCGATAGGGACCTGGTAAAAGAAAAGTGCTGGTTTGTGTACTCATTTGGGGTCACAGGCATCAGAGAGTGTTTGTGTTTGCAGCACTTGCACCCCAGATGGGAGCAGCGCCCCGAGGGCAGCTATTCCGCAGTGCAGCTCTCGTGGGAAAGGTGGGGGTGATCACAGAGCATCCTGGGAGCCTGCACAGCCCCCTCTCCCCAAACACTGATCAGCTCCAGTAGCTCAGCATTGCTCCAAGCAAGGGCTCATGTGCTCCATGGTGCAGTCATTGTCACCGGGCCAGATAGTAAGTGAGGACTTGCCAAGGAAATGGGAAGGGGAGTTTCAAAGTTCCCAGGGCTTTCCTGGGGAGAGGGGAACACAGAGCAGCAGAGGTGGTCAGCTATGCACTGTGGGATAGCCTTCCGAGGCTAACATCCCTGTAGACAGCAAGAATGTGTCTTCTCTTGCACGTCACTGTAAAAGCAACACCGTAAGAGTCGCGTGCCTCTCATGGAGGTACTTTGTTTTTGCAGTGAAACTCCTGGGTTTTGCTGCAAAAAGCCATTGGCAAGTGTAGCCGCGCCTGCAGTTTTTGCACAAAACAGGGGTTTTTTCTGCTTTAAATGGCATGTGTAGACATGTTCTTACAAGCTATTTGGCTGTACACACAAAACATCCCAGTACCACTCTATAAATTGATATCCTACCTTCCCCAGGGTCACTGCATTCGCTCATAGTCCCTTCAGACACAGCCAGAATAGAAAAGTTCCCACCAAGGGCATGAACAATGCTGAGCGACAGATGAGGGGCGGAGCAGGGGAAATAGCGAAAAGGCTTCAGCTATTTAATTTGGAAAGGGGAGAAATAATGGGGGAGGCTATAGAGCAGGTAGAAAATGAAATTTCCATCCCATGGGAGATTCCGATATTTTGGCTTTTTTTTTTTTTTTTTTTTTAACCTCAGATTGGGATGAAAATGTGAAATGTCAAAATTTGTCACAGAAAGAAGGTGCCGACATAATTGATTTTGAAACGTCGAAGCATTTTGTCTTTGCTTTCCCAGATCCGCGCAAAACACTGTGACGTTCTCCGCCTCGGCTCCTGCAGGCACTGCGCCGCGTCCACCTGAGCTGGTGCAAGGCCTCATGGGAGACGAATGTCAGATGGCTCGAGGCTCCATTCTCCCTTCCTGATACACCATGGTCACAGGGCTCTCATGGTGCACTGCAGCAGCACAACCAAAGGGGGGGGCTGGTGCATCATGGGAAAAGTAGTTCAGCCCCCCCAGAAGAGGCAGTGTTGGGCTGTATCATGGCATCTCAGGCAGTTCTATGTCCATCTGAGCAAAAGACAAATTTTGATTTGGTTCGGGTCAACCTGATTCGCTCCTACTGAAGCCTTGCGCTGTGGCTATGCATGTGTGGGCGCTTACTTGTACGGAAACCTGCAAGCCCATAGCGAGTATCACCTCGCCTGGTCAGCTACCGTATCAGCCTCACCTTCACAACCTCTGCTCGCCCTTGTGCCCACACCGCTAACCACAAAGGGTTCCTCCTTTGCTCTGCAAGATTGTGGGCTCACTTCTTCACACTTTCCCTGTGAACCTCTGGGGGTTACCTGCTAGTTGCCTGAAAGAAACCGTGTGCTGAGCTTGTGGAACTATTAACTGTGGTTTGTAACCTATCCTTTAAATCAGCTTCCATACCTAATGATCAGAAGATAGCTAACGTGACGCCAATATTTTAAAAGGGCTCTAGAGGCAATTCTGGCAATTACAGATCAGTAAGTCTAATGTCAGCACCGGGCAAATTAGTTGAAACTATAGTAAAGAATAAAATTGTCAGACACATGGATGCATATAATTTGTTGGGGGAAAGTCAACATGGTTTCTGTAAAGGGAAATCATGTCTTACTAATCTGCTAGAGTTCTTTGAGGGGGTCAACAAACATGTGGACAAGGGGGATTCAGTGGATCTAATATACTTAGATTTCCAGAAAGCCTTTGACAAGGTCCCTCACCAAAGGCTCTTAAGTAAAGTAAGTTATCATGGGATAAGAGGGAAAGTCCTTACATGGACTGATAACTGGAAACAAAGGGTAGGAATAAATGGTCAGTTTTCTGAGTAGAGAGAGGTAACTAGTGGGGTCCCCCAAGGGTCTGTCCTGGGACCCATCCTATTCAACTTATTTATAAATGATCTAGAGAAAAGGGTAAACAATGAGGTGGCAAAATTTGCAGATGATCCCAAACTGCTCAAGGTAGTTAAGACCAAAGCAGACTGTGAAGAGCTTCAAAAAGATCTCACCAAGCTAAGTGATTGGGCAACAAAATGGCAAATGAAATTTAATGTTGATAAATGTAAAGTAATGCACATTGGAAAACATAATCCCAACTATATATACAATATGATGGGGACTAATTTAGCTACAACTACTCAAGAGAGAGATCTTGGAGTCATTGTGGATAGTTCTCTGCAAACATCCACTCAGTGTGCAGTGGCAGTCAAAAAAGCAAATAGAATGTTAGAAATCATTAAAAAAGGGATAGAGAATAAGACAGAAAATATCTTATTGCCTCTATATAAAACCATGGTACGCCCACATCTTGAATACTACGTACAGATGTGGTCGCCTCATCTCAAAAAAGATCTATTGGCATTGGAAAAGGTTCTGAAAAGGGCAACAAAAATGATTAGGGTTTTGGAACTGATCCCATATGAAGAGAGATTTAAAAGACTTGGACTTTTCAGCTTAGAAAAGAGGAGACTGCGGGGGCGGGGATATGATAGAGGTCTATAAAATCATGACTGGTATGGAAAAAGTGAATAAAGAAAAGTTATGTATTTATTCCCACAATATAAGAACTAAGGGTCACCAAATGAAATTAATAGGCAGCAGGTTTAAAACAAACAAAAGGAAGTTTTTCTTCACTCAGCGCACAGTCAACCTGTGGAACTTCTTGCCAGAGGATGCGGTAAAGGCTAGAACTTTAACAGGGTTCAAAAAAGAGCTAGATAGATTCATGGAGGTTCGGTCCATCAATGGCTATTAGCTAGGATGGGTAGGAATGGTGTCCATGGCCTCTGTTTGCCTGGAGGTGGGTGACAGGGAGGGATCACGTGAGGATCATCTGTTGTGATCCCTCCCTCTGGGGCATCTGGCAGTGGCCACTGTGGGCAGACAGGACGCTGGGCTAGAGGGACCTTTAGTCTGACCCAGTATGGCCGCTCTTATGTTCTTATGAGCCAAAGAGCAGCAGTCCCTGCGCTCCCCCAAACTCCTTCGAGCCGCAGCTGCTCCCTGCATTCTTCTGCAGCCGCTAGCCCGTGGAGCCTATGGAAAAGCTAGGTTTTAATGCTGCCACTTTCCTAGCTAATAGAAGTGCTTCCCAGTGGTTAGAGCAGAAAGTTTCATGTCAGGACTTCTGGGTTCCCTTCCTGCCTTTGCCACAGACCATCTGTGTGACCTTGGAAAAGTCCGTTCCTCTGCCTGAGTTTCCCCATTTGTGAGAGCGATGCCATTAATCTATTTCACGGGGGCTGCCTGTTAATGGTCTCTTGGTTAAGGTGTTAGTCTGGAAGTAGGAGTTAGAAGATGTAGGTTCACGTGTGGCTGAGCCACAGACTTTTTGAGTGACATTCGGGCGACTCACTTAGCCCCTCTGTGCCTCAGTTTCCCCTCTGTACACGGCCCTACCATACGGGGGGTTTGCGAGGATAAACACTACAAAGACTGTGAAGTACTCAGGTACTGTGGCAGTGGGGGCAACGTATGTACCTGTGGCCGGGCAGTTGGAACTTAAGGGGAGAGGGACCTTCCCGTCACCTGTGATAACTCCCCCCAGGTAGGAAGGCTGCAGGCTCACTGGGGTCATGTGACAGATGAATCAGGCCTCAGGTAGAGAGGCCCAGAAACAAAAGGTGCTGGGCAGATGCCTGTAGAGGTGCCGTCCCAGGAGGTGTGTGGAGAAGGTCAAAATCCAGGCAAGAATTGGCGGGCGTGTGAGTTCAGTGTGTCGAGCACGAGGCGGGACGGCTGGACTGCTGACATGCCCTCATTGCTGCTAAGCAAGAGAGGCCCAGGAGCACCTCCCCGACCCTGGAAAGGCAGGCCCCGTCCCACTGGAATGCCCACGGCCTGGTGCCACCTGGCTGCCTTGCAGGTCAGGGTTAGCTGCCGGGGTCACGGGGCGGACTCGCTGCTCCTGCAATCTGCATGCAGTCCTGTTCTGCTCCCGTCCTGTTCTGTGGTCCGGGCTTGCTCCTGCCCCTCCCTGTCTCTGGCCCCTGTCTCTGTGCTCCACTCCTGACCACTGGGTACCAGCTCTGACCTTCAGCTGGACTCCTGGTTCCTGGCTCTGATCCATAGTTCGACTCCCACTTTCTGACACTAGCCCTCTCCCAGGCCTGTGGTTCCCAATTCCTGCTCCAGACATTAGGCCAGGCCATCTGTGCCGGGTTCCTCACACAAAGTCCTGGGAGAGCAGGCAGGCAGACCCGCAATGAAAGCAACAGCCCTTGTATCACCCGCCTAGCGCCACCCATGAATCTCTGAGCCACGCCTTTAAACAGTCTGGGCCTCTGAGCTTGTCTTTGCATATCGGGTGATTAGCAGGCAAAGCCCTGAGCTCTTGTATGACTGGCCAGGCAGAACCCCAACCCCGAGATTTCCTGAGAAACCCACGAAACTTCAAAGTTCATGCTTCTCTGAGACGGTTTCAAATGGCCCTCTGAAGCTTGTAACACTTCGACTTACATTAGTCACCTCTTCCCCTTGCCCCCACAACAGGTTACTTACAATCCCACAATAACATCTGCGTTTTTAATACACCGAACTCCAGAGATACGTAAAACTCCTTCAGTAACCCTCACACACGACACCCAGATGCCAGGAGCGGTAAATAACGAAGGAGGCAGGTCACTGAGGGGATTGCTCGGTAAACAGGGGGCAAGCAAAGGATGTGTTTTACTGTGACTAAATGAAAACATCCAGGAGCAAAGAATGTGGGCCAGACTTAGAGGAGGGGAGACTCTGCAGAAGATTGGGGTTCCCCCTGGATGATTAGTGGAACAGGTGGAGAGTGTGGGACAATGGTGCAAAGTGAGAAAAAGGAAATGGAGGCTGCTGTAAAGTGGCTAGCCCTAAGCAAGAGGAGCATGAAGGAGAAAGGGGATATGCTTATGATCTGGTCACGTGTCTTTCAAACATACCGAACATAATCTTCAAAAGTGTTTCATTGTAAATGCACATTTCATGTCCTTAAATATACAGGAAATTAATAGGTAGCAGGTTTAAAACAAACAAACGGACGCTTTTCTTCATGCAGCGCACAGTCAACCTGTGGAACTCCTTGCCAGAGGATGTTGCGGAGGCCAGGACTTTAACCGGGTTCAAAAAAGAGCTAGATACGTTCATGGAGGTTAGGTCCATCAATGGCTATTAGCCAGGCTGGGCAGGAATGGTGTCCCAGGCCTCTGTTTGTCAGATACTGGGAATGGGCAACAGGGGAGGAATCACGGGAGGATTACCTGTTGTGATCCCTCCCTCTGGGGCATCTGGCATTGGCCACTGTCAGCAGACAAGATACTGGGCTAGATGGGCCTTTAGTCTGACCTCGTGTGGCCGTTCTGATGTTCTTATGTCTGGCATCCACAAGTCAAGAAAGACGTTGATAAATTGGAGTAGGTTCAGAGAAGAGCCAGGGAAATCATTCAAGAGTCAGAAAGCCTACCTTACAGTGGGAGACTCACAGAGCTCCATCTAGTCAGTGTAAGAAAAAGGTGGCTACGGAATGATTTCATTCATCTATAGGTACGTACCCGGGGAGCAAATATTTAATAATGGGCTTTTCTGGCCAGCAAAGAAGGGTCTAACACAATCCAACGGCTGGACGTTGAAGCTAGACACATTCAAACTGGTAATAAGGGGGAAATTTTTACCTGTGAAGGTAGGAAACCATCGAAACCATTTACCAAGGGTTTCTGTGGGTTCTCCACCACTGGTCACTTTAAAATCAAGATCAGATGTTTTCGAAAAGCTCTGCTCTCGGCATTATTCTCAGGAAGTTGCCTGACCTGGGTCAGACTAGATCTTCACATGGGTCCTTTCTAGCCTTGCACTCTGTGAAGTGAGGTCCAGTTCTGGTGGAGGCCTGTCCCCAGTGTTAATACTGAGTCATTTAGAGCATGGACTGTGGTTTTATAAGGCACTCAGGGTATGTCTACACCGTAAAGTTAATTTGAAATAACAGCCCTTATTTCGAATTAACTTTAATAGCGTCTACACAGGCAAACCACTATTTCGAAATAAATTCGAAATAGTGGAGCCCTTATTTTGAATTTGGTAAACCTCATTCTACAAGGAGTAACACCAAATTCGAAAAAGCTATTTCGAATTAAGTGCTGTGTAGACACTTAATTCGAAATAGGGGCCTCCAGCCCTTCCCAGGAGCCCTGGTGGCCACTCTGGGCACAACCAGGAAAACTTACTCTCCTCTCCCCCAGCCTTGGAGCCATTAAAGGGGTAGACCCTGGCCACAGTGCCTGTGCCAGCTCCAAGCCTGCCAGCCCAGAGCCAGCAGTGGCCGCCGGGGCCCCTGACCCAGTGGCCCCAAAACATGAGCCAGCAAGCCACTGGCAGCCAGCCCTCCACCGCTCCCCAGGAGCAGTCTGCCAGCTCCCAGGAGCCTGACAGGGGCCGGAGAAGGCGGGCGCCTTCCTGGTCCAGGGTGGAGATCATGGACCTTATTCAGGTTTGGGGGGGATGCCCCCAACATCCATGATCTCCGCACTAGATGAGGGAATGCAGCCGTCTATGGCAGGATAGCTGCCAGCCTGGCCACCAAAGGCCACATGCAAACCCAGGAGCAGGTTTGCATGAAAGTCAAGTTGGTCTGGCGAGACCCCCAACCCTGAGCCCTGAGCTTCCCCTCCTTCTTCCCCTTGCTTCCCCCTTTCAGCTCCCTCCTCCCAGGTTTCCCCCTCCCCTCTTCCACCCTCTCTCTTCCCCTCTCCCACCTCCTTTTCCCAGTCTTCCCAGAGGTTCATCCCCCTCCAGTTTTATTCAATAAACCCAGTTTCTATTTTTCAACATACGTGTCTTTTATTTGGCATCAGGAAGGGGGGTAGGGAGGGGTAAGTGGATGGACGTGAGGGAGGAATGGGGCACAAGCCCCCGGTGGGAAGGACCGGGGAGGCTCCGAGGGCTCCTCGGGGTGGACGCTTTCCCTCAGGGCCTCCTGGATCCTGACAGCTCCCCGCTGGACCACCCCAACCCCCGGATGGCAGCCTGCAGCAAGTGCAGCCGGGCTGATGGCAATGACCCCACGAGACGCACCGGCATGCCCAGGGGCAGCTCTGGCTCCATGTGGCCGAGTGCTGTGGTGTCCCGAGTGCGGGCACTCAGGGCACCCCAAGACAGGACTGCTTTGTTGTCCCTCATCGAGGTAGACAAGCAAACGGGGAACCCTGAGAACTGTCTGTCTGAGGTGGGGGTAGGGTTCCTTTAAGAACGGAGCTCAGTTAGCCTCAGGCAGCAGCCCCACACACTAAGTCCTAACCTGATGCCCTGCCGGCACTGGTTCCGGCCAGCCTTAACTTCGGTTCAGGGTCCACTCAGTGTGGACGTGCTATTTTGAAATAGTTTTTGTATCTGGATGTGTTATTTCGAATTAGCTTAATTCGAATTAACTATTTCAAAATAAGTTAATTCAAAATAGCACTGTAGTGTAGACATACCCTCAGGGACCAAGGTGAATCTGGGTAGAATAAAAGAGAAGACCTACTGTGGCGGGGTGCAGCAACCCGGACGAAGGGAGCCCCCGGAGAAGGGACTCCCGGGTGGGGACGCCTGCGGGGAAGCCTCCAGAGCGACCGCGCAGGGTCCACGGGAGGGGGACACCCGAACCCGATCAGAAGTCGACACCGAGAACGCCGGGCGGGCAAGCCGGGTGGCATGATCGGATGATGTCAGCGCTGCGCAACTTGACCCTGGGGCGCTGGGTGAGGACGTCAGGGCCGAGCGCGACGGCCCAGCGGTGTCAGGAGATGACACCGCACGCAGGGACGGCGGGTCATTGAAAAGTAGGCCCAGGGATGCTGGAGAGGGGGAAGGACCTCACAATAGCCAGGATGGGAACCCGAGAGAGGAGAGGCCTGATGCCGAGTGAGGTAACTCGGACCCTAGGACTGCTGGGGGGAAGAAGGGGCTGAGGCGGCGGAGTAGGAAGTGGCCCAGGGCGGGGCTGTGGAACCCGAGAGCGGGTGAGTTTAGGGGTTACTATCCCACCCACTGGACAGGGAGCAGTCTCCCTGCCTTAGGGCCCTGGGTCAGGACTCGGGAGAGTGGGCGGGCCCGAGTCTCCCTACCCCGCACCCCTAGTGCCCCCGAGGCACGACCAGCCAGTGCGAGGAAGACCGGAGCTAATTTGGGACAGGATACACTGTGGTGACTCAATGGAACTCGGGTGAGAGGGGGATGCACAATGACGACGTCTCTAGAGAATCCGACGTGGCGTTCTCAACTTTGTACACCTACTTTGTGGATTGTCCCTCCTCACCCTTCGTAAGAGTGACTCTCTGGCTCTGCGGGGGGGGCAAGCATAAGCTAGGGTAGGAAATGGGCACGTTGGCTGAGGTAAACCTGCTGAGGAAGAGCGACGGTGTTGCAGATTGATTGGAAGTCAGGGAATTATTTGCCAAATAACAATTGTTGGCCAGGCCGGATTGCTGATGTAACCCAGGTCCACCTGTAGGCCCGACGCTCCACCTCCATCTCTGGGCCCAAAACTCACAGGAACCGCTTGGCCGCTTTGGTTTATGCTTCTGGCCTTGGCAGCTTTCAATTCATTCCCTGAATGGCAGCCGTCATGCTGACACATATTCAGGCTTTAGTGAATGAAAGGGGATTTTGGCTGGTGTCGTTTGGGGCCTCATTTGCCCCCTGCACTTGTGACAAATTTGCTGGAGGCCTTAGTCCCCCAAGGCTCTGAGGGCCTGATTTTCAAAGGAGCGTTGCTCTTAGGCAGGCCTCCAGGTGAATAACCCGATTTTACAGAGCACTTGGCAGAGTGAGTGTGGAGGAAGCCCGCCCTTCTGCGTCCACCGGTGGCTGGCTAGAGGACTCTGGGGCTGTCTCCCGGCACATCCCGCATCACTGGCACTGACTGAAAGAGCCAATGGCCTCAACGCCGCCATGCCCCTCGCTGCCTTCTGACAGGGCGTGGAGCTCTCCCGCTCGCGGCCGTGGCAGCGGGACTCCTCACAGCGGCTGTGGCGTCCGTGAGAACTGTGTAAGGGGGCAGAGGCCATCCTGTGGGAGGAGACTGTGTGTATCTGTGGGGCCGGTTCCTTCATCCCGCCCAAGCAAAGGCAAGCCCAGGAAGCTGTCCCCCTGTCTGCAATAATGGGATTTCTAAGGAGAGCTGCTCAAAGCCCCTTTCCCCAAGTCTCCTTTATCTGATGATTCGGATTTGGCCCAGTCGTGTTTCCTTTTTCTGCCTCCCCAGGCAGACGCTTTCATTCGGCCCTTCCGCCGAACCGGAGCCTTTCTCCTCGAGGTGTGGAACCAATAGTTAATGGCTCTGGGACCTTTGGAGCCAACTGGCAGAGGGCACCGGGCGCCCCTGGGACGCCCAGCAAGATCTCCATTGGAAACCTGTGTCGTAGTCACCACAAGACACAGGAATGGGCAGAGCGTGAGGAGCGGGGATGGTACGTTCCAAAGCCCGTCCTTTCTCTAGGCCTTGTGGTCCAAGGCCGGGCACTAAACCTCGTTCTGGGAGATTTGTCTCTCAAGTCGACCACTGTGTGTCTCACAACAGGAGTTCATCATCACGCTGCGTTGCCTGCACATGAAGAGCTGTGACGGAAACTAACAGGAAGAGGTAACCGGTGTGCAGGGCGGGCCTTACCGTGAGGCGAACTGAGGCAGCCACCTCAGGTGCCAGACTGTGGGGGAGCACCACTAGGACCCAGAGTGTAGAAAATTGTGTCTGCTGCTGGTGCAGACGTATTCCCTCTGCTCTAGATGCACAGAGATGGTGCAGTGCCATGAGAGGAGCAGAACAGGAAGGAGGCAGAATTGAGACTGTTCAAACTTTTGGCCCAAGCAAGCGGGCATGGGGGCGTCATTTGAGCTCCCTGCCTCAGGTGCCAAAATGTTGTGGGCCAGCCCTGCCAGTGTGTGTGCGGGAGAGAGAACGGGTTCTCAGCGGACGCTCAGACGGCTGGTCTGGCACATGTGGGGATAAGAATGTAAGAACATAAGAACGGCCGTACTGGATCAGACCAAAGGTCCATTTAGCCCAGTAGCCTATCTGCCGACAGTGGCCAGCACCAGGTGCCCCAGAGGGGGTGGACTGAAGACAATGATCAAGCGATTTGTCTCCTGCCATCCTTCTCCAGCCTCTGACAAACAGAGGCCAGGGACACCATTTCTATCCCCTGGCTAATAGCCTTTTATGGACCTAACCTCTATGAAATTATCTAACTTCTCTTTAAACTCTGTTATAGTCCTAGCCTTCACAGCCTCCTCTGGCAAGGAGTTCCACAGGTTGACTACATGCTGTGTGAAGAAGAACTTTCTTTTATTAGTTTTAAACCTGCTACCCATTAATTTCATTTGGTGTCCTCTAGTTCTTCTATTATGGGAACTAATAAATAACTTTTCTTTATCCGCCCTCTCCACACCACTCATGATTTTATAGACCTCTATCATATCCCCCCTCAGTCTCCTCTTTTCTAAACTGAAAAGTCCCAGTCCCTTTAACCTCTCCTCATATGGGACCTGTTCCAAACCCCTAATCGTTTTAGTTGCCCTTTTCTGAACCCTTTCTAAGGCCAAAATATCTTTTTTGAGGTGAGACCACATCTGTACACAGTATTCAGTGTGAGGAGCATACACTGCGACCGTGAAGACAGGCTGGTTGTGAGTGTGATCTTCTGAGCGGAGGGATCCTGGCTGAAAATGCTGGGGAAAGGATGGAGGGCAGGCCAGCCCGTAGGAGGCAAAGCGCCGCTTTGTGGGTTACGTTTAGGCTCTCCAAAACATTCTGGTTTTGTTGTATCCAATTCTTACTTTTCTAGCCTTGGAATCTCTGTGCCCTGGTAACAAACTTTCTCTGGTTCCCACTCTAAATATGTCTCTGTGCCGGGTGTTAAGCTGAGTGGTGAGCCTGGGTTCAAGCTGTATGTGGGTGAGCACTGGTCTGCTGGGAGTAGGGAATCCGTGAGTTCTGTGCATAGCCAGTGTCACGGGATTCAGGGAATGCTCAGAGGTTGGGCTGTGCCTGTCACTAACCTGTACATTGGGGCGAGGTCTGCCATGGTCTGGGAGTCTGTGTTTGTGTTGCCAGAGGCTGATAGTAGCAGGGAGATGACCTATAGCAGGCACAGACAAGAACCGCTTGGGCTAAGGGCAGGCGGTGGCGAGGTGTCTCACCACCTGGCCACCCCCTGGGGAGTGTCACAGTGAAAGCGTGCAAGCCTTGATGTGTCTATGAGCATGCATGTGTGCACACATGTACACCTGTGTGTGCACACAAGTGTGTGTGCACTTAAATGAATGCCAGTGAACAGATGCGTAACACAAATAATATTGACAAGAAGAGGGCAGGAACACCGGCCAGAATGTGGAAAGAAAGAGTTAAAGAATATCTAAATAAGTTAGATGTATTCAAATCGGCAGGGCCATTGTCAATTCCGTCGTTGACATGATAGCCTCGTGGATAGAGGGGAAAGCGCAGATGTGATTTATCTTGAATTTAGTCAAGCTTGTGACAGGATCCTACATGACAGTCTCATAAAGCAACTAAAGAAGAGTTTGAAATCACAGTAAGAAGATAGAAAAACTATCAATGGGTATCAATGGTTCGCTGGCAGGACACCTGGAATCCTCAGGGGGGTTTTCCTGGGTTCGGGATTCATCAATATTTTCATGGAGTGGAGAGTGTGCTTATAAAAACTGCAGATCACCCCAAACTGTGAGGGGCTGCAAACAGGACAGATTTAAGGTTAAAAACGACCTGGATACGTTGGAGAATTGATCTGAAACCAATCAGCTCAAACTGAACCAGATAAGTGCAAAGTGCTTCACTTCGGAGGGAAAAGTCAAAAGCACGACGGCAGAACGGGGACAGGGAAGAACAAGATCTGGGGTTACACGAGATCACACTTTGAGTCAACGGTGTGATGCAGTTGCATAGAAATGGCAAATGGTGTATCACCGGGAGCATTCTCTGTAAGACCTCGGAGGTGATTTTTCTGCTCTGCTCGGTGCTGGCGAGGCCTTGGGTGCATGCCATCCAGTTTCGGGTGGCCACGCTTTTAGAAAAATGTGGACAAATTGGGGAGAAGCCAAAGCAGAGGGACAAGAACGATGAGAGGCATCGAAAGCCTCAGGGAAGACTGAAAGAATGGGACCTGTTTAGTTCAGAGAAGAGAAGACTGAGAGGGGAACATAATAGAGCTCAAAAATCTTACGGGCTGTTATAAAGAGCTTCAGGGGGAGCCGAGTTAGTCGGTACAGGATAAACTTAAAAAACAACCAATGGTCTGGTAGCACTTTATAGACTAACAAAACATATCGATGGGATCATGAGGTTTCGTGGGCACAGCCCACTTCAGAGGACACTGCTCAGTTCTTCCTCCTGCCTGTCCAGGGCTAGAATGAATCAGGTTCGTTTACAGCAAAGGAGAGTTTGCTTAGATATTAGGAAAAACGTTCTCACTGTAAGGACAGTTAAGCAATGGAACAAGTTGCCTCATGATGGATCCCACAACCTTGTTGGAGGTTTTTAAGAACAGGTTGAACAAACACCTGTCAGGAATGGCCCAGGTCTATTTACTCTACATTTGTATGACTGAGTGTGTGCGTGCGTGCGTGCGTGCGTGCGTGTGTTCATGTGCATTTGCATCTCTGCATGCTCACAACAACCAGGGCTGCATTCATATTTTCACTGTTCATAGATTAGTCACCAAATCCACAAAGGAGAAACCCAGCAACCCTCCCACCCCCGCTTGAAAACACTGACCACACCGCTCCGCTGCTCCTGGGGCTCTCCCTGGGGTCTGATTCAAATCGTCTCGAGACCACTCACTGCTTCCCGCACCTCCTTTCATTTTGAAAAAAAAACCCTGTTTCCTCTGCCACGCTGCTTAATCTGATTAATAAACTGGCCTGCTGTTGCTTGGGGTGTTAGAAGGAGTTTGCAGTTCAGATTTGTTTGTATTGAAGGTTTCACTGAGGAACTTGTCCAAAGAAGGGCAGCATGTTTAAAATGCCCTCCCCCCCCACGCCCGCATGCCGGCACGCCATAGGGATGAGTTTTAACGTGTCTCTTATTCCTGAGTTTATAACCAAGGCTCATGAGAGAGAGGCTGTTGAATTCTGGGACTGGGAGATGGGCTATCTGCATTCTATTTACAACTCGCCCATTAACTTGTCTGTAGCCTCATATAACTCCTCTCTCTTGTGCCCGACCTGGGAGGGGAGCTGACAGGACTGACCCAGAGAGCTAGGACATAGAGAAAAAAAAAAAGATCCTCAAATCATTTGACCAAAATTCCTGATCAACATCATTTGCAAGAAGTGATTTGACCAGTTCTGCTTACTAGATGCCCAAAGCTGGTGAAGCTTAAATCCATGTTTGTAAAGGGCTTGGACATCTCCGGTTGGGAGGCACGATAGATGTGCTAAAATCATAATCGCTTAAAATACAGAACAAGACAGTTATAGCAACAGGGCAAAACACAACAGACCTTTCTCCAAGTAGTCCAGAAAACACAGTATCCTGTTGGTGTACACTTTCAATCGTTTTCTTGTTGGTGGTACAAATCTTTTTTTTTTTTTCTTTTTACGTTTACAGCCAACTCTGCTCTCAATTACGCTGCGGAATGTCGAATCAAGATATGAAACTCCAGCTTCATTAATTACGTAACTGGAGTCAACGTACCTTGTTTTGCGTTTCCCCCCATCCCTGCGGCAGGAAGCCTATGGGAGCAAACACGCCTGTTGGCTTCCCTTCTTCCTCACAGAAGCAGGAGTACTGGCCGCCAGAGAGGGTGCCCTCTGAATTTGATTTAACAAGACTTAACTAGACCCACTAAATCAAACTCCGGAAGATTGATTGTGGCAGCATCGATCTTTTGTTTAGTGAAGACATGGCCTTAGAAAAAGATCACAATGTGTAAAACTACAAATAACCCACCAAGCAAAATTATCTACAGTGTTTCTAGACATAAGGAGCAGTACAGGAGAGTTCTGAATAGAAAGACACTGCTGGTTGGAACTATATTTAATTCTGCCCCTCTATTTTAATTGAAAAATCCTCAGAGGTCCTATCCACCCATCTATTCAGGCACCGATATCACCCTCAGAACCATATGTAATCTGGGCATAAGATTACGAAATCCATACTCTCAGGCCCTGGTTTGGCTTTGCTCTGATTTTTGTTTTTATTCTAGTTGCACCCAGAGGCATCTACTCACCACAAGGCTTTATTGTGCTGGCTGGACACACACAGTGAAGGACAGCCCTTGCTGCGGAGAATGTACAGTCTACTCAGCCTCCCCATCTTTTGATATTCGTAGTAACTCCGGATTAGCCACTTAACTGATTCTTACAATAAGCAATTTCCTCCTTCCTTGTCTCTTCCTTGTCCCCTCGCCCCCACCTTCTGTTCTGTGTAGCTGATTTGTTACTGTGTAATTTGTTTACTTCTTCATTGTATCCCTCTGTTATATAACGGTTATGCCAATTCACTTTCAGAATATGATCTGAGGAAGTGGGTCTGGCCCACGAAAGCTCATCACCTAATAAACCATCTTGTTAGTCTTTAAAGTGCTACATGACTGCTTTTTTTTGTTTTACCAGACTAACACGGCTACCTCTCTGTTAGTTCGCAGGCTGCCAAACACACATGAGGGGGAGGGTCTCTAACGACAGCTTGCCGCTAAGGGAACAAGGGACGTGGTTGAAACGAAAGCCTAAGTGAATCGTTTACCTTTCAGACACTTTCCCTGTTTTCCCCTTATGTTCCATAGCTTTAATAAAAGGTTAAAGGCATTTTCAACACCAGAGCAGCCAGGCTGGGTCAGACCAAAGATCCACCCCGCCCGGTGTCCTGTCGGCCGACAGCGGCCAAGGCCAGGTGCCCCAGAGGGAGGAACAGAACCGGGAGCCAACAAGCGATGCCTCCCCTGTTGCCCGTTCCCAGCCCCTGACAGAGGCCAGGGACACCCTCCCTGCCCAGCCGGGCTAATGGCCATTGATGGACCCAGCCTCCAGGAATGTCTCTCGCTCTTTTTTGAACCCTGTTAATGTCCTGGCCTCCACCACATCCTCTGTCCTGGTCTGTTAATTAGTCTCCCCTGGCATAGGAGCTGGAACTAGGGCGCACGGGGTGGCGGGTGCAGCACCCCCTGACTTGAAGTGGTTTCTTGGAATCATAGAACCGTAGAGCTGGAAGAGACCTCAGGAGTCATCAAGTCCAGCCCCCTGCTCTAGGCAGGACCAATCCCAACTAACTCAACCCGGCCAGGGCTTGGTCAAGCTGAGACTTACATACAGGCTGGACCTCCCTCATCCAGCACCCTCAGGACCTGGCTGGTCCCAAACAAGGGAATTTGTGAAACTAGGGGAGCCAAACCCCACCAGCCCACTGCCTCCCCAGCCTGCTGCCCCTCCCTTGACCCAGCTCCTCTTCTGGCCCCTGCCTCCAGCCGGCTGTGCTGCTGTGGGGTTCCCAACCGTGCTGCCGGCCTCCCCTGCCACAGGGCTCCTGGCCGTGTTGTCAGCCTCCCTGCCAGGCTTCTGGCATCACCGCCAGACCTCCCTACCCATGTGCTCTCTGGTCCAGGAGCATCCCTGGCCCTGCTGCTCCACGGATGTTGCCAGACCAGAGAGTCCAGGTTTAGGGAGCTACAACTTGTACAAGATTTACTGTTTTGTTCAATGGCTCTCAGCACCCCCTGTACAAATACCTCCAGCCCCCTCTCCTGGGAGAGAAGGAAGAAACGATGCAGAGGAAGCGATACTTGGAAATCCAGTACTGAGAGCCCGTTCGGGCTCCATTCACTAGGGGCTCTGGGGTCCAACCTGTGAGTAATGCCATTAACTTCAGCGGGCCTCTGCACAGCAGCATGTGCTGTACAGTAACTCCTGGCTGAGCGCTGTAGTTCCATTCCCGGAAAACGCTCCTTTCAGCAAAACGATGTGAAGCAAACCCAGTTTCCCCATAAGAATTAATGTAAATGGGAGCGGGGAAACTGGGTTCTGAGGAATTTTCTTTTGCCAGACAAAAGCTATTCAAGACATCTGCAATATACGTTTTAAATAATTTCAAACAATTTTGTCTGCCCCCATCTGAATGCCAGGCGGGTGGAGTGGGGTAAGCCTCTGGCCCCCGATTCCATTCCGCCGGCTGGGCAGAGTGGGCAAGCCAAACCCCCTTACAGCGGAGCACTGCACGACTGAACAAGCCTGTTCTGTGCGAGATCGGCAACCTGATAACGAAACCATGTTCCCCGGGGCGACTTTCCATGAGGAGTTCCTGGGCCGGAGTAGGAAGTGCCGCCTTGGGCCTCTCCTCTGTGTGGCAGGGAGCCGAGAGCACAAGGAGGGAAGGTCGAATGTTCATTGTGCATCAAATTCGCTGCCTAGAAAGCAGAGGCCCAAATACAAGTGATAGAGGCACCCCCACCCCACGCACGTGTAACCCTGACAGGCCCCGGGTGCTAGCTGGGAGAATTGAACCTGGGGCCTTTGGAGCTAAATGCATGAGCCTCTACCGGCTGCATCCGGTCCCTGGTTCACTTGGAGCCAGACTGTGGTGAGGCTCGGGGGTTACCTCCACCGCGGGGGGAGCTGGCACTCACGCTCCAGCCCTGTGGCAAGTCTCCAAGCTTTGGTGCCCCCCACCGCAGGGCTGGAGTGTGAGCGTCGGCTAACCCCACTGCCGAGGGAATCCCCAGCGTGTTAGGAGCCAGGTCAGTGAGGTTGGTGGTGGTGGTGTTTGCTTCTCAATGGTCTGTGGCCCCCGACTGATTTTTCTGTGGGTCAGCGGCCCCCGACCGAAACCAGGTTGTGCAGCCCTGAGGTAAAACGCACATGGCCCTTAGCCAAGGCTGCAGAGCAGACTCGTTAATCTCTCCGAGTGGTCCAGTGCACCAGAGGGGACAGTACCACGCCCAGCAGGGGGGTGGGTCGCACAGAGACAGAATCTCGTGTCCATTGTTGGGTCCCGATCTTCAGTTGAGACCCGACCCAAAGGGAAACCCCCCTCTGTAGCCAGAGCTGGGGGATATTCATCCTGCAGGAATGAGGCCCCGGAGGCCTGAGTCCGGGCCCCCTCTCCTCCTCGTGCCGTCATTTACCCCAGTGCAAGTGAGCTGCCTCGTGCTACTGCTCTGACTCGGTAGCACTTTGCTCCCGCCTTGCCCTGGAGTCCATACTGATGACAGCTGGGGGGGAATTTTCTGCGGGAACAGTTCCTGTCACAGGCTGTGGACTGAGGGGATTGAAATGTTCTGCTGAGGGAATGTGTCGGTTCCAGCAAAACTTTTGATGGAAACCTGCCTATCTGTCTTGTTCCCTGGCCGCTCACTGCCCCCCATCCCCACAACTCTTGGACAGCCCATCTGGTGGGTCCCCAGGCCCCCCCAGCCAACCCAGCCCCATGGCTCTCAGGGCCCTGGCCTCCCCTGAGCCAGAATCCCGGGTATCCAGTTCCCAGGGGCCAAGAAGAAAACCAGGAGAGGAGTTAAGCAGCCTGACTGCCCAGGCTCTCCAGCTCCCTGGCAGGCCCCCACCTCAGGCAACACAGCTCTTCATCTAGCCCATGGGTTCTCAAACTGGGGGGCGTGCCCCTCTGGGGGGGCATGAAGAAATTCCAGGGGGGGAGGTGACCTAGCACCCCTTCCCCCATCAAGTTTTGCTGCCCTGGTCAGCTCAACAAGTTTTTTTTTGCTCAACAAGTTTTGCTGCTATTTGGGCTGGGGGGAGAGGGTTTCTCAAACATCAAAAAGGGGGCGTGATGCTGAAAAGTTTGGGATCCACTGATCTAGCCAGTCCCCCAAGGCCCTCTCCAGCTACTTTCCAGAGGGGCAGCCGGGAAAATGCCCATGTGTTGTTTCTACACATTTCCGTATTCTGTTGGCAGTGGTGGCAGACGACAGAACAAGGCGTCCACTTCTGGGCCTCCCATTACTGGAAGGATGTGGACTAGGGCTGCCAGATGGTTTCCCAAAAAATACTGAACACACGTGCTAAAAATCTGTCGAGTAAAAAAACCAACCAACCAAACAAACCGCCACAACTATGCTTGACACTGAATGGGAACTTTATTATAAACAACCAACAGTCTACATCATATATTTTGACTACATGAGCCTCCCAGCACCGATCACGGCCCCACCTCCCCAGCCACCCCCCGCCCCCACCAGGCTTCCGTCGGACGCCAAAGCTGGGCTGGGGGCCCAGCAAAGCATCCGGTCACTGTTTCTTGCTCTTCTGCCACTTGCCAGTAAAGGGCCCTGCTACCCCAAGCACCCCGAGGCTGTGCCTCGCCCTCCTCCCTGCCCCTGTCCTTTAAATACTTGCCAGCCACCAAACAGCCTCTGCCAGCATCTCTAGGCACGTCCGTGTGTCCAGGCCTGCCGCCTGCACTGGCAGCACCCAAAGACCGCAACAATAGTAGGGGCTCGGCCCCTCACGACCGTCCTCCGGGGACCTCGAAGCACATTCCCCACAGGAAGGCAGCCCGCCAGCCCCGGGGTTCGCTGGTGACCTGTCAGGAGTGACGTCTTCTGATGCCCCTTTCCCACACGGGGAACTGGAGCTGACGTGGCCTGTTCAGTGTTACGCAACGCATCAGTGACGGAAGGGGCGCAAAGACCCAGGAATCCTTCCCCAGAGACAGAAGTGATAACCCCAGCCCGGCTCTTAGCTAGCACTCTTCTCCCTGGACCTCCAGGCCAGTGTCACTATCCCCGTTTGACCTGTGGGGAAACCGAGTCACAGAGAGGGGAAAATGACTTCCCCGAGGTCTCTCCGAGGCCAGTCGTTAATTCCTCACTCCTAGATAGCGTAAATGGTCCTGGCTCCACGAATGGGCTCTGACCGTTGGCCCCTGCAAAGGAGCCGCCCTTAGGCCACATGGGTCTGTCCACACACCTCCCCTGCTCCAAACGGGGGGCTTGCAGTCTTCCGGACTCCGAGCCGCTCAGCGTGCCAGCTGGAACTGGAGGCGGTCACAACTGTGCAAGCCAAGCCCCCTGCAGTCCCCTCCCGCGGGACCCACAGTGAAATCGCCCTCTCTGCCCCACGGCTGGCAAAGAAGGGACCGGCCCAGCCACGTGTGGTGCCTTACAAACCCACGCTCCCAAGCACGCCCCCCAAGTGCTAGCAAGTGAGGACGAAACGGGTTGTTTTCTTTACCTGCCGTCCAGGGCGCGTCTCTGCTGAGCAGGTGAAGGGCTTTGCGAGGGTCTTTTCAGCCCCTTGCTATGAAGGTGAAAGGAACCAACGTGGAGTTAAAATCCATTTGCCCTCTTGCCAGCCCAAGCAGGGGAAAGAGGGCTGCACTGAGACGAGAGGGAGCCTGGGAAGCAAGTGCAGCGTCTTGTGGTTACACGGCTGCTATAGTTCATGTCACTGTGTCACTGGTAACATCACGCTCAGGTTCACAGCCAGGGGGGGGCGAGAAGAAATTTCCTGGCCTCCTACCTATGCGTCAGCCCCCGAAGGGCGAACTCTTGGTTCATCAAAACAAGTAAAAGAAACACCTCCAAGCCCGGGCGTAAACAAACCGGTCCCCGCTTCCCCGCCCCGCCCCCTGGTCTCTGAGTGGCAGGGGGTGGGTATTTATTGGTGCAGAGAATGTATTGGGGGGATTGATGATTAATAGTAATACTGCGGAGCCTAGTAGCACGCTGCGCCAGGTGCTGTACAGACAGGGACAGGCCATCCCTGCCCCAAAGAGCTGGGATCCAAATCCACAGTGCGGACTTAGGAAACGAGGGGACATATGGGGTGCACAGCGGTGGCAAGTTGAGGGTTACGGCACCCCCTGCACTTCCACATCCAGCAGGGGAGGCCGAGAGGGGAGAAATGGGGGTTCAAGCCACGCGGTGCTAATCAGACAATCCATTGCCTTTATCTCTGTGGGCTAGTACGGTTCTGGCCAAGGTCTCCCGCCCAGGAATAGGGTCTGTGTACCTGAGGGAACGGGTGGAGCACGGTGCTAGTTCAGCTGCGACTCTCTCCTCCCCGCGCTGGCTTTCCCAGGCTTGGACGGCCGGGCCTTTCTCGCTAGCCCTCCCGGAAGATCTCACCTCCATGTGGGCCCACGTCCGACCCCCGGGACCTGCCTGCCTTGGTCTGGAAATGCAAACGGACGCCAAACAGCCCAGCCACAAAACCCCTCCGCCCTTCAGCCCCGGGCTAGAGGCTGGGGGGTCAGGCCCGGGGAGAGCTAGTCTCTGTCTGTGCTTTAGGGAACCCCACAGGACGGAGCTCGGGGATTCTTGCCACCTTCCTGAGAAGTTCCTGCGAAGCGCCCTGAGTCATACCAGTATCGGCGCAGCAGCTGGCGAGGGGGGAGTGTCACCGAGTTTCATTCTGCAGAAGCAGCTGCGTGGCTGGATTGTACCCCCTGCAGTCAGTAATGCGGCAGGGCAGGGGGCTTCTAGTTGCACCCTTGCCCCATTAAGGCCCAAGGAGAAGGCTTTCAGCAGGGCTTGCTTTAGTCACGAGGGAGGGAAACAACCCCCTGCCCAGTCCCCACAGGTCACCGATCCCCCACGGCTGAGGTGGGCTGGGCTGAACGCAGCTCTCCGGGCGGGCCGGGGGCTGCTGGACAATGCAGCGGGGGGGGAGGGGGGGACAAGGGTTGCCAGGTGTCTGGTTTTTGCCCGGACAGTCCGTTATTCGTGGCTCCTGTCCAGTAAAACCCCAGGAAATACTGGACATGTACAATGCCTGGTATTTTCTGGGTTTGTTGGGCAGGAGGCTGGAGGGGAATTCTTCCCCTGCCACCTGGGGTGGGGGCGGGGGGGGGGAAGCAAGAAGCACAGGGATTTTTAAAGGCACAGTGTCCTTTTTGGGGGGGGGCTCAACAACTATGGTCCCCGGTTTTTTGTTTGGTTGGTTGTTTTGATCAACCAATTTTTTTCCTGCCATGTTCGGGATTTTTTGTGAAAGTTTGTGGCAACCCTAAAGGCAAAGGGAAGTGGGGGAGAGGGGGTGACTGAGCGGGTGACGGGGCTACAGCCTGGGGCGGGGAGCTGGGAACCAGGAGGAAACGTGGACTGGGCCTTTGGCACCAAACGGGTCAGCACTGTCTGGGTCGCGGGGCCGCCCAGAGCCCCCTTGCCCCGGCCAGGCCCAGCACGTGTCCGGCCTTGCATCCTCAGAGGGCTGCATCTGGGGCTGCCAGCCCTCCAGGACAGGCCTGGAGTCTGCCCGGAACCGGCCTCCATCCCCGGTGCCCACTGAAAGCCAGCCCCGAGATCTGAATAGGCGGCTGTAAGCAAACGGCCTTCGGCCCTAATTGGCAGCAGCTCGACGCCGCGTGAGCCCCTGGGTCCACCCCACCCAGCCCCACAGCCGCTGCTCCTGTCCCATGGGGCGGGCCCAGCCCCTCCCTCCAGGCTCTGCTCCCCGGCGCAGGGGGGCTGTGATCCGAGCCAGGCCTCAGCACCACTCACTACACTTTCACAGGCTCGGTGCCCTGTCAACCAGGGGGCTGGGCTCAGACTTCCCCACACCGGGGGCAGCCCTGCTCGGAGGAAGGTGTTAAACTGACAGGAGCTGAGCCCCTGTGGAGCCTCGGAGCTGAGCTGAAACCACCAGGGCTGCTGAGACAAAAACAGCCACCACCCAGGGGAGAGAGGAGGTGTGAAAGAGGCTGCCTTGCTCTGTAACTCATCCTTCTGGGGCGCAGGATCCGATTAACAGTGCCACGCAACCTCCATGGGCCGGTGGACGGGGCAGGCCAGGCTCCTGGTGTTGGGTGGGTCATTTCCTCGCCCCGTGCCTCAGTTTCCCCGTATGTCGCATGAGACTCGCCGTTGTATGCTGCTGTGGGTGCGTTACATTCATGGGGATTTTCACACAGGCTGGGAGAGGTTCTGGGTTCCAAATCTTAGCAGGTCCCCGAGGGCTCCCTTGGCAACCCCCTCCCCCTTCCCCCCAGTGAGTCGCTCCTTTGGCTTGTGCATGGGCCGAAAGCAGGCCAAATGGGGCCCGCGCTGCCAGGCAGATGCTGCCGCACCTTGCCAGGGAAGCACACACCAGGGACGCCAGATGACTCACCTTCTGGATCCCGCCACGAAGGGAGGCTCAGGGACCAGCTTCCCGCAGGGCTGAAGGCCAAACTCCACCCGGGGAGACCCCAGCACACCTGTGCCGCCACAGGCCAAGTGAGAGAGTGGGAATGAGCGGAAACAGGGCAGATCTGCAGCTGAGGGGGATAGGCCCCTGAGCCAGGGTGGAGGGAGAACATAGGGCTGGGGGGGCAAGCCCCCCACCCCACGCCTGCTGCCCTGTGGGAGCTAAGCGGACCCCCACTCTCAAGGGCAGGCAACCCCCCTCCAGTGTGTGGTGCACAGCCCCCACTTCCCCCCCCCCCCAGCCTGGGAGCACAGGGGAGAGTTGACAGGAGCCCCAGCCTTCCCCAGCCCAGGGGGGCAGCGCATGGCCCCAGACTTTCCCTGGAGGGCACGGCGGGAGGCCTCGAGCCCCAGGCGTGGGCGGTGCACGGCCTCAGTCTCCCCCAGCCCAGACTGGGCTGAAGCCAGACACCCCCTGGAGACTGAGGGAGATGCACTGGCAGGGTGTGGCCAGGGCTAGGCTGGCAGTTTGGGAAGAAGTTGCCTTCCCCTGCCTCCTACCCACGGTCCGTGTCCCTGCGGCCCGCACAGAGCTGTGCCCTGCAGGACTCTGGGCATCCCCAGTCCAACTCCCCGCCACTTCCGGGCTGTCCGGCCCGCGTCCAGATTGAGTCAGGGTGTGGGCAGGGCCAGCCCACAACATTTTGGCACCTGAGGCGGGGAGCTCAAATGACGCCCCCATAGCCCCTCGCTTGGGCCAGAACTTTGAAAGGTCTCGATTCTGCCGCCTTCCTGTTCCACTCCTCTCACGGCACCGCTCTGCTACCTACACACGCACCAGCAGCAGACACAATGTTCTGCACTCTGGGTCCTAGTGGCGCCCCCCCACAGTCTGGCACCTGAGGCGGCCGCCTCAGTTTGCCTCATGGTAAGGCCATTCCTGGGTGAGGGGGGCGCGTGACACCCCAGCCCACACGCTGCATGGCTCCTGCCTCACCGGGGGGGCCCCAGGACCTCCGCCCCCCGCTCTCCCCGTCCCCCACAGCCACTGCTGACATTTCTGGGCAGCCCCCAGCCAGCTTGTCCCCATGGCCAGGCCCTTCGCGTGGGGCTCCTGGGGGGACGTGCCTCCCAGCCGGCCGTAGGCATTTGGCCTCCCCTTTTCATTGCACACGTGGACTCACATGTGCCTGCGCTGGAGCAGCTGGGTGTGTGAATGCGCGTAGCCCCCCCCCCTTAGCCAGGCTGGGTGTGAATGCGCATAGCCCCCCCTTACGCAGGCTGGGTGTGAATGCGCGTAGCCCCCCCCTTAGCCAGGCTGGGTGTGAATGCGCAGCCCCCTTATGCAGGCTGGGTGTGAATGCGCGTAGCCCCCCCCTTAGCCAGGCTGGGTGTGAATGTGCATAGTCCCCCCCCTTATGCAGGCTGGGTGTGAATGCGCGTAGCCCCCCCCCTTATGCAGGCTGGGTGTGAATGCGAGTAGCCCCCTTATGCAGGCTGAGTGTGAATGCACATAGCCCCCCCCCTTAGCCAGGCTGGGTGTGAATTGAATGTGCATAGCCCCTCCCTTACCCAGGATGGGTGTGAATGCGCGTAGCCCCCCCCTATGCAGGCTGGGTGTGAATGTGCGTAGCCCTCCCTTACGCAGGCTGGGTGTGACTGTGCATAGCCCCTCCCTTACCCAGGGTGGGTGTGAATGCGCGTAGCCCCCCATGCAGGCTGGGTGTGAATGCGCGTAGCCCCCCCTTAGCCAGGCTGGGTGTGAATGCGCGTAGCCCCCTTACCCAGGCTGGGTGTGAATGCGCATAGCCCCCCCCTTACCCAGGCTGGGTGTGAATGCACCCAGGCTGGGTGTGAATGCGCGTAGCCCCCCCTTACGCAGGCTGGGTGTGAATGCGTGTAGCCCCCCCCCTTAGCCAGGCTGGGTGTGAATGCGCGTAGCCCCCCCTTACCCAGGCTGGGTGTGAATGCGCGTAGCCCCCTTACCCAGGCTGGGTGTGACTGCGCGTAGCCCCCCCACCCAGGCTGGGTGTGACTGCATGCGTCTACCCGTAAACCGGGAATCAGGGCTCCAGATGCTGGGGGGTTGCAGAGTGCGGGGGGTGTCCTTTAGAAGTTCTTGCAGGAACCGGGCAGTCAGGAAACCTGGGTCATATTCCCAGGGCTGCCACTGATGCGCTGTGCAGCCTGGGTCAAGTCATGGCCCCTCTGGGCCTCAGTTTCCCCACCTGTGTGGCTAATCACGTGAGGGTGTGGTGAACTCTCGTTTGTGCATGAGGCCCTGGTGTCATCTTTGGCCCAATGCTGGGCGGGGCTTGTCTGGTACAGCTCAGCTTGCGCTGCCCACGCCCACCATGCGCTCACCGCCATCACGGGGCTGGCTCCAGTTCCTGGCTCTCAAGGGACGGTGTCTAGCGAGGGGTGTGAGACCCACTGGCCCAGACTGCAACCCCTGTGGATAATGGAAACCCCGTCACGCGGGGGCGTGGCTGCCCCCCAGCCCCCCAGGTGCATGCCCCTTGCATTGCCAAGAGCAGACGAGCTCCCAGAGCCGTACGCTGCCCCAGGCCGGCCTGCAGCCAGAAGGCGTCTGCGAGGCTCTGTGGCGCTCCTGCCCTGCCGGGGGAACTGGGTCGCACAGCCAGCAGCCAGGCCCTGGAGCTGCGGGGTCGGAGCAACAGCCGAGGTTTGCAGAAGCTAAGAGCAAAACGGGGCCTGGTTTATTGATAGGGTCAGTGGATCTCCAAGCTGAGGGACAGCAGCGCTCGTCATGGGGGGCGTAGGCAGGGCCGGGCTGGTGGGGCCGGGGCGGAGGGGTTAGCCAGTGGGAAACGGTTTCCCAGGCCTGGCCCCACACCCTCTGGCCAGCCCTGGTGGAGCTGCCTGGCTGGCAGAGTCTGCGGCAGATGCCCCCCTTCCAGTCTGCTGGCCAGTTCCCACCCTGCCCAGCCTTTGGGCAGGCAACAGCCAGTCTGGAGGGCAGGGCGGTGGTACGCCGGCTGCCCCTGCCCAAGCGCACAGGAGTGGGGGCAGGGCTGTGGCTCCTGGTCACGCCACCCAGACTCAGCCCGCTGGCAACCGGCGGGAGCTGGGGGACGCGTGTGCTGCCAGTGGCGGGCGCCAAGGGGGGACCTTGGGGAGCACAGTGTGGGGATGGGCGGGGTTGGAGGGGCGCAGGAGGGGCGGCCGGCTCTCAGGGGCGGGGAGATGAACTCTGGCGGGGTTCCTTGGGGAGCCTCCTCAGCCGCGCCAGGCCAGCCGGCACCGCTCCTGCCGGAGAGCTCGGGTCCATCGCTCCCCGGGAAGCGCCAGCGGGAGACACCAGCCCCACACGGCCCCTGCGTCCCCAGCGCCGTCCCGGCTGCCCACGGCTGGAGGCCGCCCGTGCCGGGGCGAGATCACGGGCCCGCTGCCTTGGCCTGGTCCTCCGTCTCCTCAGACTCCTTCTCCGGCTTGGCGGAGATGCTGTAGTAGTAGGAGCGGATGGTGCTTTCCACCGCCGCAAACCCCGGGCGATCTTCCCACCTGGCAGAGATGGGGGGCGAAGATCAGCAGGAAGGGCCAGACTGGGTTGACCAAAGCAAGCGGGCGAGGAGGGGCGGGCCTGGCTCCGCAAGGGGGGCCGGGGTGGCTCAGGAGGGAGGCCCTCGGCTGCACGTGCTCGGCTGACCCGACAGGCCAGCGGGCTGGTTCTGAGGCCTGCCGGGGCAGCCGCTCGCTGGCTGCTTTGTATCCAGAGACGCTGCGTCCCCGGGCTCATCCCGCCCACGTCCGGCTCCTGCTCTGCTCCCGCACGGGGCCCGTCCTGTGCCAGCCTTCCCTGACTCCCAGCCCAGCCCGCCCCTCGGCTCCGCCTCCACGCTCGGCTCTGGCGGGATCTGACTTTGGTCCCGGCCCTCGGCTCTGATCTCGGCTCTGTCTCGCCCCTGGGCTCTGGCACTCACACTCCGCCCACCGAGCCTGGCCCCTGCCTGACCACTAGGCCTCACTGCCTACGACCTAGTCTGCTGGCGGCAGGGCAGGAGGAGCGGGGGCTGCGGGAAGATTCCCTGGCACCGCATTTGCACCCGATCGCCCGAAGGCCACGAAGCCGGGTGTGCCCAGGGGTCTGTGCTGGGGCCCCTGCGCTGAGAGATCTCTGTGCCAGCCGCGCCATCGCGTGGACTCCGCTCAGCACAGGCCCGTCCCACGGCAGCCCCGGGAATGGGCCGAGTGGGGAAGACGCTGGCCGGTGGGCAGGGCTCTGGGAGCACGGCGGGTGTGATTCTGGGGGGGGGCGCCCTGGGACTCACCCCCTGCAGCTTCGCACCCTGGTAAGAAAGGCCCGGCGGCGAGTGACTGGCTGCAGCTGGCAGAGCAGAGCGCAGCGACCCGGCGCCTCCCCACGCCACTGGCAAAAGGGGGAGCCCCAGGAAATGCGGGGGGGGGTCGCGGGGGGCCCAGCCCCGAGGAGCGGCTGTTAAATCCAGCCAAGCCTGCTCTGCGTGGCCCCAAAGGACCCGTCAGCGGAAGCCCCGCCACGGCCGCCCGGCTCTGTCCGTTCCACGCAGGGCCCCGGGAGGGGAGAGCCTGTGACTGCTCCGCCCCCCGCCCAGGGGAGCTGCAGGCCAGGCCAGGCCAGGGGAAGGAAGGCAGCATGTGGCTCATTGCAGACCCTGCCGCCCTCGACAGGAGAGATCACGGGCCCCCAACCCCCACACCCACCCCAGCCGCCCTCATGCAGACCATGGGCCCGGCCCCACGGGGCCTGCACCCAGGCTGCTGGGAGATGAGCGGGGGCAGGGGGTCGGTCTTACTTGTAGGTCCAACACTGCAGCATCAGCTTGTACATCTCTGCGGGGCAGTCGGCCGGGCTCTCCATGCGCTTCCCCTGCTCGATGAAACTGATCACCTCGGGGCCCTTCATTTTCTAGTGAGAGGGGCGAGCGGGGCAACTTGTTACTGGCCCTGCCCCCACCCAGCCAGGGGCAGCTGAGAGGTCAGGCGGCCCCCCCCCGCGGGCCCGGGGCATGGCCCCCTCCTGCGCTGGAGCCGTCAGGAGCCTTGCGCCGTGCCCTGGTCCCGTCGCCAGGCCGCATGCTGTGCTGGCAGCACCCGCAGGGCCCCCTCCCCGTGACTGGGGGCGGCCTCCCTCTCCCCGTCTGGGTGGGAGCACGTCCCAGCGGTCAGGGCCCCGCGGCCGGCTCTGCCCGCCGGCTCCCAGGCACAGCGGGATGGCTCCCAGATCGGGGCGGGCTGCACTGAGACAGCGGGGCTGGGGAAGGGCCAAGGGGCTGCCCACGCAGTCTGGCCCGGGGGCGCCCTCCCTCCGCTCACCTTGTACGGTTTCTGCCCGTAGGTGAAGGCCTCCCACATGGTCACGCCGTAGCTCCACACGTCACTGCGGCTGGAGAACTTGTGGTACAGGATACACTCCGGCGCATACCATTTCAGGGGCCACTTCCCAGCCGTCCTGGCCTGAGAAAGGAGGGGCTGGCTTACCCGGCAGCAGCCCGACCCTGGCCTGGCTCGCCGTCCGTCGGGCTAGTGAGGGGTCGCTGCCAAAGGCAGATTCAACGGGCCCAGCAGCCCGGGAGGCAGTGGGGCGCGGCTGGAACCCACCTCGGTCCCTGAGCTGTCTCCTGGCACCGCGAGCCAGAAGCACAGCTCCGAAAATCCCCGTGTTTGGCATCCGGATGCGTCCAAACGGTGCCCTGAGCCCACCCCTAGTGCAGAGCTGAGCTAACGGGGCAGGGCCCTCTGGGCAGCCGCCGGGGAGCCAGGGAAGGGGTGAGTCTGGGAAGGGCCGGAGGGTCAAAGTCCCTGGATGTTCGGAGGTTGGCTGCCACGGAGCCTGGGACCAGCCCACCCTCCGTGGGCCTGAGCAGTGCAGAGCCCTGGGGCAGGCCCCCGCAGACAGGACCCATGCAGGACCTGGGTTTCCCCCACAGGGCGTGCACTGGGGGCAGCGTTCCAGCCAGGAGCCAGGCCCGGCCTCCGTCCAGGGGTCCCATCCCAGGGCGGTCGGAACCACAGCCCATGCAAAGCACAGCTGCCTTCCGGTGCTGGGCGGGAGGCGCCACGTGGCAGAGCCACAGGCCAGAACTCCTGCAGCTGGGAACTGCCGGGGGAGTCTGCTTGTGTCTGGCGAGGTCGCTGGGCCAGCAGCCATTGTGTGGCTGGCACGCCCTGCTGGGCCGGCAATGGGTGTTTGCTCCCTGTGGCTCCCTGGGGTCCCCCCTTTGTGCTGGGCACCATGTAAACCCCGAACAGAAGCTGGTCCTGGCTCCCACGAGCCTCCACGCGACCCAGCGTCGCTCCGTCCCCCTCGCTCCCTGGCTTCTCCGGCAGCTCCACGTGGCTGCAGTGAAACTAACCGTCTCCCCCTGCAGCCCCACCCCATCACCCCTCGCTCCCCCCTTCTCCTGCAACTCCACCTGCTGCAGTGAAATTAACCATCTCCCCCTGCAGCCCCACCCCGTGCCCCCTTGCTCCCCTCTTCTCTTGCATCTCCACCTGGCTGCAGTGAAACTAACCGTCTCCCCCTGCAGCCCCACCCCGTCCCCCCTTGCTCCCCTCTTCTCTTGCAACTCCACCTGGCTGCAGTGAAACTAACCATCTCCCCTGCAGCCCCACCCCGTCCCCCTTGCTCCCCCCTTCTCCTGCAACTCCACCTGGCTGCAGTGAAACTAACCATCTCCCCCTGCAGCCCCACCCCGTCCCCCCTTGCTCCCCTTCTCCTGCAACTCCACCTGGCTGCAGTGAAACTAACCGTCCCCCCCTGCAGCCCCACCCCATCACCACTTGCCGCTCCCATCTGGTGCCCCCTCCCATGTGCATTTCAAGCCCCTTCTCACCCCCCAGGCTCAGCTGAGCTGCGGCTGCCAGCAACTCAGCTCTGGGTTCTTGCTTCCCCCTCTCTAGTTCTGCTTAACCCAGCCTCCCTCGGGAGGCACCTAACACCTCTCACCTCTCTCAGGTCCCTTCCCAACTTGCTCCTCCTGCCTGTGTCTGTCTGCTGCTGCCCCCACCCCGCCCTTCCTCCATCAGTCTTACCCTGAGCCTCCGCCTCCATTGCACCTGACTGGGTGGAACTGTATGATCCTCGGGGCAGAGACTGGCTTGCTGAATGTTTGCAAAGCCCCATATGCAACTATGGCCCAATGGGAACAACTGGCAGGACAGGAACTTGGTGTGATCCCAAGGCAGGGCTCCTGGGAATGGCCTACACAGGGGCATCTGCCTCTCAACCGCAAGTGAGGAAGGGTCAGGTCACAGGGTGTCATGGGTGAGCATGCCGTGGCACACGTGTGAGATGCGTGTTCACGGTGGGGTGAAGCACACGCTGCATCTGGGCCGATTCTGTAGCTGGGCCCCGGTCCGCGATTGCTCTGCTGTGCTCACACCTACCTTGTAATAGCTGTCGTCCGCAGCCAGAGCCTTGGAGAGGCCAAAGTCACTGATCTTGGCATAATGCTGGTTGACTAGCAGGACGTTTCTGGCAGCCAGGTCTCTGTGGACAAAGTTTTTCTCCTCCAAATACTTCATCCCGATGGCCACCTGGTGCATCAGCTCCACAACGTTGCTCACTGGGATCTCGTCTCTGGAACAAAGGAAAAAGGGGCCGATACAGCGAGAAATCCCTGGACAAGCAGGAACTGCCACAGCCACAGCAAGCAGAGATGCTGGACGCAGTACTGGAGGACGTACGAGTAGAGGGGGGAAGCAAGAACCCACAGCTGAGTTGCTGGCAGCCGCAGCTCAGCTGAGCCTGGGGGGCGAGAAGGGGCTTGAAATGCGCACAAGGGGAGGGCACCAGATGGGAGCGGCGAGGGGAGACGGGGTGGGGCTGCAGGAGAAGACGGTTAGTTTCACTGCAGCCACATGGAGCTGCAGGACAAGGGGGGAGCGAAGCAGAGAAGCCAGGGAGCGAGGGGGGGACGGAGCGATGCTGAGTTGCGTGGAAGCTCATTGGAGCCGGGACCAGCTGTCTGTTCAGGGTTTATTTTACACTAGCCAATAGCCCGTCATAAGACGGGATTTTCGGGTCTCTCCTCCACGTCTCTCTCTCTCTCTCCTCCTACTGCCTCTCCCTCCCCCCCCCAGCTGTCCTCCGCCTCCTGCCTCTCTCTCCATCTCTCTCTTTCTCTTCTCCTCCCCCTCCTGCCTCTCACTCGGGGGACCGCGGAGCCCAAACGGCCGCTTACTCCACTTGCTCCCGCACAGCAGTCCGGCTGAGCAGTGCAGAAGTCAGCCGAGTGCCACGGCAGGAGGCGAAGGGGGCCGGGGCGGTGACGTTCATGGCCACGGGGCGGGGCCTGGAGCCACTGTCACGCCGCACGTCACTGCCCCGCCCCCCCCTTCACCTCCCACCGTGGCACTCGGCTAACTTCTGCGCCACTCAGCCGGGCCGCCGCGGGGGAGCAAGTGGAGCAAGCGGCCGTTTGGGCTCCCCTGCGGCGGCCCAGCTGAGCGGCGCAGAAGTCAGCTGAGCGCCATGGCGGGAGGTGAAGGGGGGCGGGGCGGTGACGTACACGGCCAGGCCCCGCACCCTGGCCATGTACGTCACCACCCTGCCCCCCTTCCCCTCCCGCCGTGGCACTCGACTGACTTCTGCGCCGCTCAGCCAGGCTGGCACGGGGGAGCAAGCGGCGCAAGCGGCCGTTTGGGCCCCGCGCTCCCCATGCAGCATGGGCCACCCAGAGGGACCAGCCAGCATTTCAGGCAACAGCGCTGCCCGGAGGGAAGAACATAAGAACATAAGAACGGCCGTACTGGGTCAGACCAAAGGTCCATCCAGCCCAGTAGCCTGTCTGCCGACAGTGGCCAGGGCCAGGTGTCCCGGAGGGGGTGGACCGAAGACAACGATGAAGCGATTTGTCTCCTGCCATCCCTCTCCAGCCTCTGACAAACAGAGGCCAAGGACACCATTTTATCCCCTGGCTAATAGCCTTTTATGGACCTAACCTCCATGAAATTATCTAGCTTCTCTTTAAACTCTGTTATAGTCCTAGCCTTCACAGCCTCCCCTGGCAAGGAGTTCCACAGGCTGACTACACGCTGTGTGAAGAAGAACTTTGTTTTATTAGTTTTAAACCTGCTACCCATTAATTTCATTTGGTGTCCTCTAGTTCTTCTATTTAGGGAACTAATTAACTTTTCTTTATCGGCCCTCTCCACACCACTCATGATTTTATACACCTCTATCATATCCCCCTCAGTCTCCTCTTTTCTAAACTGAAAAGTCCCAGTCGCTTTAACCTCTCCTCATATGGGACCCGTTCCAAACCCTAATCATTTTAGTTGCCCTTTTCTGAACCCTTTCCAAGGCCAAAATATCTTTTTGAGGTGAGGAGACCACATCTGTACACAGTATTCAAGATGTGGGCGTACCATAGTTTATACAGGGGCAGTAAGATATTCTGGGTCTTATTTTCTATCCCTTTCTTAATAATTCCTAGCATCCTATTTGCCTTTTTGACCTGCTGCACTGTGTGGAAGTTTTCAGAGAACTGTCCACGATAACTCCAAGATCTCTTTCCTGATTTGTCGTAGCCAAATTAGCCCCCATCATACTGTCGTATAGTTGGGGTTATTTTTCCCGATGTGCATTACTTTACACTTATCCACATTAAATTTCATTTGCCATTTTGTTGCCCAATCACTCAGTTTGGTGAGATCTTCTTGGAGTCCCTTACAGTCTGCTTCTGTCTTGACTATCCTAAACAGTTTGGTATCATCCATAAACTTTACCACCTCACTGCTTACCCCTTTCTCCAGATCATTTATGAATAAGTTGAACAGGATTGGTCCTAGGACTGACCCTTGGGGACACCACTAGTTACCCCTCTCCATTCTGAAAATTTACCATTTATTCCTACCCTTTGTTTCCTGTCTTTTAACCAGTTCTCAATCCAAGAAAGGACCTTCCCTCTTATCCCATGGCCATGTAATTTACACAAGAGCCTTTGGTGAGGACCTTGTCAAAGGCTTTCTGGAAATCTAAGTATACTATATCTACTGGATCCCCTTGTCCGCATGTTTGTTAACCCCTTCAAAGAACTCTAATAGATTAGTAAGACAGGATTTCCCTTTACAGAAACCATGTTGACTTTTGTCCAACAAATTATGTTCTTCTACATGCTTCACAATTTTATTCTTTACTATTGTTTCGACTAATTTGCCAGGTACTGAAGTTAGACTTACGGTCTGTAATTGCCCGGATCGCCTCTAGAGCCCTTTTAAAATATTGGTGTCACGTTGGCTACCTTCCAGTCATTAGGTACGGAAGCGATTTAAGGATAGGTTACAAACCACAGATAATAGTTCAGCAATTTCCCATTTGAGTTCTTTTAGAACCCTTGGATGAATGCCATCCGGTCCCGGAGATTTGTTAACATTAAGTTTTCTATTTGTTCCAAAACCTCCTCTAATGACACTTCAATCTGGGACAGTTCCTCAGATTCATCACCCACAAAGGGCGGTGCAGATTTGGGAATCTCTCCCAACGCCCTCAGCCGTGAAGACTGAAGCAAAGAAATCATTTAGTTTCTCCGCAATGGCTTTATCGTCCTTGATTGCGTTTTATAGTTCGATCGTCTAGGGGACCCACAGGTTTTTAGCAGGCTTCCTGCTTCTAATGTACTTAAAAACATTTTGTTATTTCTTTTTGAGTTTTTGGCTAGCTGTTCCTCAAAATCTTCTTTTGCTTTTCTTATTACATTTTTACACTTGATTTGACAGTGTTTATGTTCCTTTCTATTTATCTCACTAGGGCACAGCCAGCACTTCAGCAACAGCGCCCCCCAGAGGGCACAGCCAGCATTTCAGGCAACAGCGCCCCCCAGAGGGAACAGCCAGCATTTCAGCAACAGCGCCCCCCAGAGGGAACAGCCAGCATTTCAGGCAACAGCGCCCCCCAGAGGGAACAGCCAGCATTTCAGCAACAGCGCCCCAGAGGGAACAGCCAGCATTTCAGCAACAGCGCCCCCCAGAGGGAACAGCCAGCATTTCAGCGTTACAGACTCTCAGACACTGGGCTACTATATATATGATAGCACCCAGCACCACTCGCCAAGGTCAAAGAGAATCTCTGCTAGCAGTATAGGGCTATGACACACAGCAACATAGTTCTGGTTACACACAATTGAGGGCCATAGCGGCGTGTGCGTAGGTATAACGCTTTATCGATCAGTTCCGCTAGCCAGCCATCGTGTGGAACATGGCCGTATCATCCACTAGCATTTTTACAGTGCCAGGGAACCCAGAGAGCTGGTGGCTGGACAGGACATTAGCACGCGATCATTTATATATTTGTGAGAGGGTGTCGGTTGAACAAAAACTCCTCCTAAATATGAAGAGCTAGGACCCCCAAATTCGGCAGGCAGCTTCCTCCGACCCTAACGTAAAGCAAGGTCTGGGTTTGGCTGGGCCAGGACAAGGGGCTGTGCCTGGATGGCATTGCTGCTCAGACAACCACACAGAAAAGATACAGAATCACCAACGCACGCAGAGTCCTCAAAAGTGACAAAACTGAGCAAATGTGGAAAGGGGCTGAACCAAGAAACAGGCTGAGCCTGGCATAGGCTTGCTTCTCGATACCCCTTACAGAACAGCGATACACAGAGACCTTTGGAGCAGTCTCGGTGGACACGGGCCGCTCGCTATTCATTGCTACGTGGAGAGTAGGAAGTGGGAAAAACCCAGGTTGTTCTAACAAGCCACAGAAAACCTGCAAATATTGTCTACCAACAAGCTCTCCACGGTCTGAATCTCTTGAATTCTTTTATCGATACAAACTTCTTTTTCCCTTGATGTTTGAATAATACAAATCATTCAAGGCAGATGGTTTTTCATTTTATTTTTTAAATAATGTAACTGAGTTAAGGGCCGGAGCAACGCTGGGCAAATCTGCTCGTGTGACAGAAACATCTCAGGGCTCAGAGATGTCGTCACATAACTTGCGCAGCAAAGGCTTGAGCGAGTTCTTTGGGTCGCCCCAAACGCGTGCCCACAACCCATTTACCTCACGCCACCCCCAGACCATCTCAGGCATGGCTCCGGAGTTCCCCAGTGTTTTGTTGGGGCAATTCCCATTCCCTCCACCTCCAAAGCGAGTTGTCTGTGACTGAGTCTGATGGGACAGGGCCCCGGGCTCCCCCATTCCGCCCCCCAAGGAGCACTCACTTCTTGGACGACAAGAACTTGTGGAGGGGCCCGCCTGAGGCCATCTCCATGACCAGCATCAGCGACTCTGCCTCGCAGACCCCGATCATGCGGACGATGTAGGGGTTGTCCAGCTGGTGCATGATCTGCGCCTCCTTCATCATCTCGTCCTTCACCGCCTTCTCGTTGTTGCTCTTCAGCACCTTGATGGCCACGTCGATCTGCTTCCTAGCGGGCGAGAGGACAAGTGTGGGTGAGCCAGGCTGCGGAGGAGGGAGAGCGTCACTGCCCGTTGAGGGCTCAGGAGGACGTACAATGCCTGGAGGAACCATGGGCTCATTAGGGCAGCTCGTTCCCAGTTACGGTCCTGGGCTGCAGGGCTGTGAAGCAAGGTTATAGCAGAGCAGTGTGGGGGGTTGGGGGGCTCCTGCAGGGCTGCCCCAAGGGGACCCCTCTTCCAGGTAGCTAGCGAAACAACAGTACTTGAACTACTAAAACGCATCTCAACAGAGGACCATGATGTTGACTGCTCTTTTGTTTTGGCTCCCACCCGCGGGCCGCGTGCTGAGCCCCGCTTAAACCCAAACCGCACCGCGGGCCACAAACGGGCCGTAGGCCGTGTATTGCGTAGCCCTGATCGATAGCTCTGGAGGAGCCGTACAAAGCGGGATCGGTGTTATTACTGCCACCTCTCAGGTGGGTAAACTGAGGCACAGGGGATCATTTCCAGGGCCACCCAGGGAGTCAGGAGCAGAGCCGGGTATGGAACTCCTGCCTCCTCCTTCTCGATCCTGCCTTGCGGACCAAGGTGCCTCCCTTATATACGTGGGCTCCCCCTCTGAACGGCCACGGTCAGCTGGCCAGCAGCACCACTGGGATTTGCAGTCCGTGTGCGCGTTGCCAGCGCTGACCTTCCTGATGCACATCGCACGCCCTCGTGCTCATTTCACCACTGGCTTTCCCACGCTCACCCCCATCGGCGCGGACACTCCCGTCTCATCCCGGTGACACCGTCTGCTCTGGAGACGGGTCCGAACCGACGCCCGGGAGTCAGCCCCCCCTCCCCGCACTGGGACGGGCGTGGCCCGGGGCTGCCGGCAGCGCAGTCTGAGCCGCGCACCCCTCTCCCCCCCGGCGGCGCTTACTTCCTCATCTTGTAGACGCCTTTCCGGACACAGCCGAAGTTCCCTGAGCCCAGCTCCACCTCGTCAATCATCAGGTGGTCCCGCTTCAGGAAGAGCTTCTTGTCCCTCAGCTCCTCCGGGTCGCTGTAGGGGCTCTCGTAGACGCTGGTGTCCATGGGCAGGATGCGCGATTTCCCCGGGCCTGCCGCAGGAGAATAAGGGCCGGCAGGTGTCACGCGCTCTCGGGACAACCCTGACCTCCCCCTGTCCCTGGTGGCTCTTCTTCCGGCCTCCTCTGGCCACCTCTCTCGGCGTTCCAGGCCTGGCCCTTCCCACCCCTCCTGCTGGGTGGACGTGAGGTGGTCGCGCTCCCCCTGCCCTGGGCCAGATCCCAGACACACCCAAACACCTGTGCACCGGAGGGTAGCCAGAAGGGCCCACTTGGGTGTCCCCGACTTTGGGTGGGAGGGCAATGGTGAGGGCGGTGAGCCCCACTGCCCAGCCAGAGACTCAGGGGCAGCGCCTCAGCCCCGCGCCCGGCCTATGTGGGTGGGCCTGGGGGAGGCGTGGGTGGGCTTGCACCCTTGGCCACGCCCCTGGTGTGCACTGCTGGCGTGCAGGAGGCTGTGCACTGGGAGAGAGCTTGCAGGTCCGAGCCCACAGAGGGTCCTGAGCAGGGGAGGGGGCTGGGCTGAGCCAGGCTCGCTGTGCGCCTGGGAGCACTCCTTGTGTAGCATTAATGCAGGCGGAGCGGGGCCCTGGAAAGCAGACGGGGCCCAGGGACAGTCCTCAGGTGCCCTGCGTGCCAGGAAAGCCATGTCGCGCCGTTCTGAGCTGCAAGGCGGGGCGAGCGTGCTGGCCGTGCTGGGACACCCAGCTGTCCCGTGGCCGCAGGGACATGCAGTATCGGCAGTGCTGGTCCCACGGCGTGGCCGGCCTGCGGGCCCTGCCCGGATCTGCCGGGACACTCACCTATGGGCTCCGGGGTGTACCCGTCTGCGTTCAGCGCTCCCAGGCGTCGCTGGGCCTGCTACAGGAACAGCGCAAAAGTCGATGTTTCATTTCGTGCAACGTGAGGGGAGCAATCGGGTTGGGGGGCTGGGACCCCCAGAACCAGAGTCTTCCCACGGACCCCGGGGCTCTGGGCCACGCTCACAGGGCTGAGGACAGGGCCTGGCTGGCCCTTGCGCCCCACATGCTCGCGCTTTCTTCTCCACCCATGACTTGCCTGCGCCCCAGGGCAGGTCGGCTGCAGCCAGCCTGGGAGCCGCCTCCTGGGCTGCTGCCGCCCTGCCGCCCGGCTCTGCCCGGGAATCGATCGATCCCGCTCCGAGGGCTGGGGAGCGGGTAGGCCCAGGCGGCTTCTTAGGCACAAAACCGGGAGGAGGTGGCTGGAGAGCGGGGCGCACGCCGATGCATCGCCCTTCACTAGCCAGGCACTGAGACGCGCGGGCCCAAGCCTGCCCAGAGGAGCCGGGTAGCGCCTCCCTGGGCCCCCCTTTCGCAGTTCAGACCGCCCCCACACTTGGCCGTCAGCAAGGCGGAGAAGCAGGGGCCCAGAAAGAGCACGAAGGCTGGGCCAAAGGCAGCTCTGCCGGAGCCTTTCCAGCCTCTGCCCGGCAGGCCGGCCTGGGGCTGGCCTGGGCTGCCCACATCACAGGCCCGTTTCCATCTCTGGCGGTAGCTGTGCCTGCCCCCTGCCCCAGGCGGGAAAGGCCCCAGGGTCGGGCTGCCCGTGTGCCATTCCGGAGGGGAAGGGTTTTCTCCCCAGGCCATGAGAAGCCGGGGGCGGGAAGAAGACAGTGCTCCGGACTTACGCTTACAGAGGGGTGCGCTGGCAGGGTCGGCGCCGCGAGAGCTGCAAATGAGGAAAGAGACGTTGCTGTTAGCTCGCTGGCCCGCTCACCAGGCCGGGCGCGGGGCTGGGCATGGGGCTGGGCGCTCACCAGGCTGGGCACGGGGCTGGGCGCTCACCGGGCTGGGCGCGGGGCTGGGCGCGGGGCTGGGCGCTCACCAGGCTGGGCGCGGGACTGGGCGCGGGGCTGGGCGCTCACCGGGCTGGGCGCGGGGCTGGGCGCTCACCAGGCTGGGCGTGGAGGGGGTTCCAGCCCCTGCCGGCTCAGGCCTGACTCCCGTCCGCACGGGGGCCCTTCACAGAGCCCTGACAGCGTGGAGGGAAGGGGGTGAGAGGAGAGGGGTGCAGCTGCAGGCCCAGCTCAGGCGGGGACAGGCGTGTTCTCCCTGGCCCCCGCGAGGTGCAGGGCATTGAACTAGACTGACTGGACACAGGCCGAGGAGTTCGACACCTGATTTGGGGGCCTGGCTTAAGACATCTTAAAGGGGCCTGATCTCCACGGAGCGTTGAGCACCTGCCCTTTAAGGTGACTCAAGGTGGGTGCCCCAAAATCGTGAGCCCCCTTGGAAAACCTTGGCCCGGGATTCTCTGCCGCTGTCTCACGGCGACCTCAGGCATCCCCGGGGGCCGACGTTTTCCAGAGTGGCTGCAGGTTCCTGCCCGCATGCCCCTGTTCCCGGCTGCATTGTGGGTCCCTCCCGACCAGGCCATAGGCCCAGTGAGTGGGGGGGGGGGGGAGCTGGCCCTGTCGCTGCTCAGGGTGATCCCGCTGTGGGGATGAACAGGGGCCGGATGGCTTTGGGGCTGCCAGCCTGGCACCTCTCCCCAGCAGGAGACACACTGGGCTGAAACAGCGAGGGAGAGACAGAAACGAGGCAAACAAAAAACCAAGCCCCGCCCCTGCCCCAACAAGGGTTGCCAAATGGTTTCAACACTTGACATTCCATCACAACCGACATCCCAGCTGATCTAGAACACACCGACAGTTCGAGTGTCTCCATGTGTTCTCCGAACAGAAAGCTCCAATACTGGACTGTCCGGTTCAGAACCAGACACCTGGCGACCCTACCCCGACACGCAACCAAAGCCCGTCAGTGCTTGGCGGTGGCTCAGGCGTCGGGGCAGGCGGGCCGTTCTCGTTCCTTGCTGAATGCGGGCACTGGGAGCCTGACCCCTCAGGGTGGCAATGAGGATTCAGTGGTGCAAAACCAGCTTACGTCTGCAGAGGCTTTGACCCCATCTGCCTGTTGCTGGACCTGGCTTTCTCGCAGCCGTCCCTACCCCCACGCACCTGAAAATGTGGGGCACCGCTGGGTCTTAATGGCCACCCACCCGCCTCCTCCTGTCCCTGGGCCGTGGCTCTGCCCCCTCCAGAGGATTTAGTGAACGTGCGGGTGGCAAAGCCGTTTCAGAGGCATTAGCCAGCCCCTGGTGCGCACGGCCGGTTTCTGAAGCCACTGGGTCAGCCGGCAGGGCCTGAGTTTCAAATTGGCTTTAAAAGGGTTTCATTCATGTGTTGCTGAAGATTATCGAATCACATCTCTAGCCAGCCTCCTCCCCCCTCTGTCAGGGACAGGGACACCAGTTTCCTAACGCCGCGGAGGGCCCCATACGTCCTAAGGACGGCCCTGCCTGCCTGCTCCAGGAAGGAGTCACTTCCTGGACAATAGGCCACCCGTGCGGTGGCAGGATACCAGCCAGATCAACTCTGCAGCCGCCGCCCTGGACCGATGAGGGGGCTGCTTTGCTAAGGCTGAGGGTGGATAACAGACAGGAGCAGTGCGGAGCGTGGAGGGAAAGTTCCCCCCAGCCACAGGAGAGCAGGGGATCTGTCTCTCGGTGTGAGCACAGGACCGGGAGCCGTGCTCCTAGCCTCTGCTAACCCATCAGGGCACCCCGGCAGAGATGGAATGGCGCCAGACCAGCAGGAGGCAGGACAGGCCCGGCCCGCTGTCTGCTGAGGGATACAGGACCTTTCGCTCAAGGTCCTCTATCCAACTCTGGCTATCGCCTATTCCTGCCGCGAGATGCGCAACAGCCCCAGAAAGACAGGCCCGGAGGCGGGATACTCCCTGGGATGGCCCAGTGATCGGATCTAATATGGCAGGAAATAAGAGAACAGCTGGGCAAATCCGCCAGGAACCCGAACGACCCTCGGGGCTCAGGTGGATCCCCTGCATGGAGGCCAGGTCTGGCATCTCGCCTGACGGGTCAGCTCACCTGCCGGCATGCTGGGATTAACGCAGCTTTCCTTCAGGAAGTAGATCAGCCCGTCCGGCTTGAGTTTCAGGTACTCCACCAGCTGTGGGCAGAATCGGGAAAAGGAGAGGGAGGAAAATCACCACTATGTCTTACAGGCAACACTTGTGTTTTGTGGGAACGCTTCCCCCCCTCAGTTCCTCTGCTCTGCTGATGAACTTGGACGCCACTTTGTGCTGGATTTACACACCCCGCTGGCTGGGAGAGCCGGGCTGAGATTTGGGGTGGCACGACACCAAGGGAAAGAGAACAGGACAGAAGGAAAGTGAGCAGGAACAGAGCCGGCTGGAACACCCGCAGTTAGATGAAATGTGATTGAGCTGTTGGTTTCAGTAACGGCGAGGAAGATTCACTTCCACTCCGTCGCCCGGTGGGCGGGCGTGTCCCTGAGATGCTGGGGAGCCAGGGCCAGTGCCTGATTCCAAGTAGAGCTTTTCTTCCTAGATCCTGCTGAACCAAGACTTGGACCCGGATCTCCTCCCAGACCAGTGCTCTAGCACAGTGTTTCTCAACCAGTGGTACCAGAACCCACAGGGGTACTCGAGAGACGTCTGGGGGATCCGTCAACACCACTGAAATTTGGAGAAAACTGAAGTTTTGTTTTACGTTTTACAGCGTTTTATTATTTTTGTACTTTTTACACCCAAAAATTTTATCGCCTGCCTGGCTACGATTACGTTGTTTAAACAAATGTGTGGCAATGATAGGAAAAAAAATTGTGTGTTTGAAACCTGTAGGTACTGGGGGTACTTATATATAATTTTTTTTTGAAACCGGGGTACTTCATAAAAAAGGGGTGAGAAACACTGCTCTAGCATCCGATGAGTTTCTCTCGCTCCACCCCCACAGCAAGCCCACTTCCATCGTGTTCCCGTGCGGCGTGAGAACGCACTGAAAGCCTCTAGCCTTGCTGCGAAGCGGAACAGCGGCTGTCTGGGCAGTGTGGCCAGGAGCAAGCTTGGGGGTGTCCTCCGTGCAACACACTACAGCAACTCTGAGACCAAAATGGCTGCCGCCCGTGCACACCGGCCAGATCTCTGGAAAAGAAAGGCGGGCTTCCCCGAAGACGAATGGCGTCCCAGGTTCCTGGCGATGGGTATTTCACAGCCGCGTGGGGGAGCGGCTCAAAGAAGAGAGACAAAGAGGGGCGAAGAGGGGAGTCGGGACCAGGGCCAGCTCTAGGCACCAGCAAACCAAGCATGTGCTTGGGGCGGCACATTGCCGGGGCGGCATTCCGGCCAGCCTCACCGCCCGACGCAGGCCTGCCGGTGGCCGCCCAAGGCAATGGGCGGGGCGGCGGAGCCAGCGGCCTGCAGGGGGAGCATGCGCTCTTGCTGCCCTCGCGCCGGGCAGGGCGGGCTGGCTCCGCCCCTCGCACGCGGATTGGCTGGCGCGGCTTGCGCGGGCAGGGTGTGGGGGAGCTGGCCGGGTCAGGGGCTCACCCTGGCATCAGGCCCGTCCCTGGACTGTACGTGCATCTGCCGGACACTGGCTGAGTGGCCGGGTGCGAGAGGAAATAAACAACTGAACCTGGGCAAGTCGGTGCATCAGCTGGAGGGGCGGGGGGCAGAGCCTGGGGGCCCAGCACGGAAAAGGCTGGAACCCCGGTGCCGAGATGCTCCCGGCCGCACTGGACGCGCAGCGGGCCCGGGTCTGGGCGCTGTTCCGCTGGCGCCCATGGTGCAAAGGCACCGTCCCACTGGCAGTTCCATCAGCCCAGAGGGCACAAGCAGGAAGAGAACCTAGGGGTCCTTGCTTTAACCACTAGGCACGCTCCTCCCGGGACTTGCTGCTCCCTCTTGCTTTAGACCCTGGAGCCAGGATTCCCGGGCCGCCCCCGGCAGTGCCCACTGCCCCAGTCTGGCTGTGTCCGGCAGGAGCACCTTTCTGGCTGGCTGCTGGTTGGGAGGCTGGGGGGCCTCAGACCTGGGCTGCCAGGCCTACACTTCTCCCAGCTCCTGCAGGCTCCTGGTTCCCACCAGCCGGTCCCTTGACTCCCATTCAGCATCCTCGTGTAGGGCCCCTCACCCTCCCATGAGCCTGCAGACTCCCCTGTCCCCTGCCCCCTTTCTGGCTCCAGGTCCTTCCCCACCCAGCCGGTTCTCGGGCTGTGGATAATTGCCCCTTTGATGCAGGACGGAGGCGGGGGCCCCATGCAGCTGCTGCCATGTGCTCCCCTTTCCCAGCTGGTGACTTGCCCCCCCCCAAGAACTAGTCACCTCTCCCCAGCAAGGGCAGAGGGTCTCCAGTAGCACACAGGTGGGGCCACCTGCCAGCTCCCCAAGCACACGCCTTGCCCACTGTGTTTCATTATCCACTGCTCGTTTAGCCTTTTGGGGCCTAATTTAACTTCTACCCCAGCCCCCGCGGTGCCTGCGCAGCCATGGGCCTGCTCCTGCCGTTCAGCAGAGGAGCGTGCGATTGGCCACACTGGAGCCATCTTACCATCTGGAGAAACTGAGGCACAGAAGCGTGATGTGACTTGCCCAAAAGCTGACTACAAACCAGCGTATTGTAACAGCCAGGTCGGTGCCCTCCCGCAGCCAGCAGGCCCTGACTCCCTTCCAATGGTCCCTCTAATCTTGTCCAGCCGGGTGCAGACTATATTTTGTTCTCTGCACGGAGGCATATACAAATGTGCACCACCCGGAGAACACAGGCTGCTGGCTGTGGGCGCTCTGCTGATCAGCGGGGTGCCCACACAAGCGCTCAGTGGACAGGGAATGCTGCTCCTTCCCCAGAGCGGGAAGAGGAGGCAGGCCTGGTTCCCAGGCCCCTGGGCTTACCCCTAGCAAGAGCGGTGCCTGCCCCAGAACACGGAGGCTCTGAATGACGGGGCCGGGCAGCCTCGGTGCTCACTTTCTGCTGGCCTGGCCTGGCCCCTCGGCGCCCCCGTGCCAGGGGAGGGAGGTTAGGTCTTATTGGTAGAACGAACCAGCTAAACGGGCCTGTCCCCAGAGGGGGACCCGGGCCACTTTCACCCTCCCCCAGAGCACTCCGACGTTTCCGCGCCAGCTGTGGGGAGGGGACATGAGGGTTTGGGGGGGAGAGGGAAAGGAGACGGAGTCCGGTCAGTGGGGGGAGGTGGGAGAGGGAGGCGGACTGGGTCCGGTCGGGGGTCGGGTTTGGCTGGGAGGGAAGAGAGGGCGCAGGGTGGATTAGGTGGGGGAGAGAAGGGTCCGGTCACTGAGGGGTCGGGTTTGCCTGGGAGGGGAGAGAAGGTGGAAACTGGGTTCGGTGAGTGGGGGGGTCGGGATGTGAGTGGAGGGGAGACAGGATGCAGGCTGGGTTTGGCCAGAGGGCCTGGTGGGAGTCAAAGAGCCGCAAGGTGAAAGGGGCGCTTTCCTCTTCAGTGCCTGTCCTGCAGCAGCGGGCCAAGGCGGGGGTGGGAGCAAAAAAATGTTTGCTTGGGGTGGCAAAAAAACTAGAGCCGGCCCTGGTCAGGACTCATTGCAGGCAAGGATCTCTAGGGTTATGTGGGTGAGCCTAAGGCGAGGTACCGATGCTTAGTTAACAGGGCACCTCGAGGGTCCTGACCTTGAAAGCGTGGAGGCCAGGGAGCTAGAAATAAAGGGCCTTGTTTCACTCCATTCCTTGGGAAAGATAATCCTAGCACACTAGCACTGGAAGGGACCTCGCGAGGTCATCAGGTCCCGTCCCCTGCCCTCATGGCAGGACCCAGCACTATCTAGACCATCCCTGACAGGTGTCTGTCTAAACTGCTCTTAAATCTCTCCAGTGATGGAGACTCCACAATCCCCTAGGGAATTTATTCCAGTGTTTAACCACCCTGACAGGCGGGAAGTTTTCCTCATGTCCAACCTAAACCTCCCTTGCTGCAGTTTAAGCCCATTGCTGCTTGTCCTGTCCTCAGAGGCCAAGGAGAACAATTTTTCTCCCTGTCACACCCTTTTCGATACCTGAAAACTGCCGTCATGTCCCCCCTCAGTCTTCTCTTTTCCAAACTAAACACGCCCAATTCTTGCAGTCTTCCCTCACAGCTCATGTTCTCTGGACCTTTCATCATTCTTGTTGCCCTTCTCTGGACCCTCTCCAATTTCTCCACATCTTGCCTGAAATGCGGTGCCCAGAACTGGACACAAGACTCCAGTTGAGGCCTAAGCTGGGAGCAGAGCAGAAGAAGGACTTCTCCTGTCTTGCTCACAACACTCCTGTCAATCGTGTGCCGACGTCCCTCCGTGCAGTGCCCAGGGCGTAACAAGGCAAAGGTTACTCTGGAGCGGCAGCGGAGAGCGCTAGTATTATTGTACAGAACCGACAGTGGAGTGGACACTTCAAGCAGGAAAGGGTTAATGCTGCCTGTGACAGGGCGCTTGCAGGCACTGGCCCTTTGAGGGCAAAACCCAGCCCTGAGTGAGGGCGGGAGCAAAGCCCCAGCTGAGGCAGCTGATGCTAATGAGGGCCCAGCTGGGGGCCATATAAAAAAGGGCTCCTGGCAGGAGAGGGGACCTGACTGCTGCTCTGAATGGGGAGGAGGAGGGACTGGGCTGCCGGGGGCGCGGGCGCAGCTCTGGCCAAGTTAGTTCTCAGGCCCCGAGGGCACTAGAGAAGCAGCCAGGGCAGGCAAAGGCAGCAGGTCCACACCCCCTGCCAGTGCTGAGTGGCCATTGCAGACTGCAGTGTGCCCCTAGGCAGGGGCTAGATGAAGGCTGGCAGTGGGTCACTGAGGCGAAGTGGGGGCAGGGGAACTGGGTGTTCCCTGGGAGGAGAATGGGGTGCCCTGGGAAGGGGAGGACCCTGGAGCGCAAATCTGGATACCCCCCCCCCCCCGGAAGGGGGCTCAGACAGCGGAGCGGGCCCTGCCGGAGGGCCGTGTCCTGAAGAGGACGCGCTGGCCCAAGAATGAGCCGGGTCTGGACTAGAGGGGGAGCGAGAACACGGGGAGACACCGGCTAGAGGGAGGCGTCCGGCGAGCTAATTCCCGTGGCTGGCGGCGCCCTGGTGGTGAGTCGGCCCGTGAGGCTGGCCCTGGAAAGAAGCAAGGCCGCCTGGGGCTTGTGACGCTCCGGGGGAACCGTTCCACCCCCAGGACAGGGGCAAGAGACCCTCCTGGCTCCGTACCTGCCACAGCGTGTCAAACTTGGTTCCCTCGGGGATGGAGTACTTGCCGGACTTGTCCTGGTCGATGCGGTAGTGATACACCGTTTTCCCGTAGACCAGGGACAGCGCGTAGGTGCCCGTCTCCTTCCTTTCTCTCAGCCTGGGGGGGAGGGGGAAGGGTCTGAGTGGCTGGCTTTGGGCTTTGCCTCGTGGGCATGACCCTGCGTCCCGCGTGGAGCCTGGCCAGAGTCCTGGGGAAGATCTCTCCCCCCCGCCCCAGCGGGCCACAGCCTCCCCTGGCGAGGTGGGACAGGCTTCCCGTGCAACAAGCCTGGACTCGGACCCTGGGGGTCTCACCTCGGGATGGGGCCTCAGCTGAGGAGACTCCCCGGCTGTGTGCACTCCCTTCTCCTCCGGCTCGTGCCGCTCCCTGCCTGGTGCCCCCCCACCAGCAGGGGTGTCGATGGGGCATGGGCACCCCCCGGCTGCCCTTCCAACCTTTGATTTGTAAAGCTGGGTGGCCCCCTCTGGGTTCCCCAGCTCGGGGGACTCTGGCTCTGCTCCTTTTGGAACATAGGTTCTGGCTCCAGGCCCAGCCCCCTTCCAGGGGTCAGGTCGGCGGTGTCACTTCACCCCCCACCAACCCATGAGTCGCAGCCCCCAGTCCAGTCCCAACCTGCTGCTCCACTGGGCTGGGGTCCTGCCGGACGGAGCCAGAGACCACCCAGGGCAGCTGGGAAGACGTCCAGGAAGGGGCAGCCGGAAAGCAGGGGCAGGGGGCAAGCACCAGTCGCCAGTGCACAGCCTGCTTGTCCTCTCCTGCCCCACCCCCAGCCCTTGGGCTGCCCCCAGCTCCTGCTCCCCCAGCCCCACAGGCCCGAGAGCAGCCTCCCCCCGTAACATGGCAACAGGCCAGCAGCGCTTTGGATACTCTCAGGAATTTCCCATCAGGCTGTGCTCCAGTGTAGAGCCTGCGTTCCGCCTCGTCCCGGGAGATGTTGCCGTGGTACCAGGCCATCTTCTCGTGGGCGGTGGTGGCAATGAGCTTCTCGACCTGCGGGGCCTGGCTAATGATGGCCTGCTCGAGGGCATCGCCCTGCAAGGAAGCGAGAGGGAGAAGGTTCCACCCAGCCGCTGCGAGGCGCCGCGCCAGGCGGGCGCTGGGTTTCACTGCATCCTCCTGGGCAGGGGCCAGTGAAATGTCCGGAGACCTCAGAATCCCTGTCTGGGTCGCCGATAACTCTCTGGCTCTCGGCACCACCGGAGAGCTACGGGGCTGAATTCTGCTCCCCGGCAGATCCGGGGCGACTCCGTCATCCCAGGCCTCACTGGCCCTCACCGGGGGGAAGGGGCCCACGGGTGAAAGCCAGGGAAGAGACCAGAAGAGGGCTGGTCACAGGCCCCGGGTCTGTCTCCCACTGTCAGGCCGGAGCCCTGTTAACCGCTCTCCTGCCTGCTCCCTGGGCCCTCTTCAGAGCAATGCGCCGTGCCAGGCAGGGCTGGGGTCCAGGAACACGCTGACAGCTACATTCTCCTATGTGCCTGGCGCGGGCTCTCGTTGCACAAATGGCCTCTACTCGCAGGCGGCTCCCCTGGGCCTAGCCCCGACGAGAGCAGGCCCCACGTGCACGTAATGCCCGTCCTGGCAAACGTATCCACCACCACAAGGCTGCTGGCAAGGGGCGAAAGGGGGCAGCTGCCCCGGGGCCCAGCAATTCCAAAGGGCTCACGGCCCCTTAAATCACCGCCGGAGCCCTGTGCTGCCTGTGGCGTGCTCCAGGCAGCTCTGAGGGCTGGCTGCCCCCAGCCCCAGCCCTTCCACCTGAGGTCCCACACCTTCCGGGAGCATGGAGCCGCCCGGCCCCCACACACACCTCGCCCAGGGGCCCAGCAGCTCCATCAGCCCCCCGGTCTGTGCCTGGGAAGGCTGGGAATCTTTCAGAGCAACCTGCGGGATGTAGCGATTTCTCCTGGGCAGTGGGTTCCCGAGTCTCCCAGGGGGGTTGCTGCCCCAGCCCTCAAAGGGTGCCCCTTCGTTCTTAGCACAAGTGGGGCCTGGCCCGTCACAGGGGATCAGGCGACTAGAATACGAGTAATAACAACAGCACGGGCAAGCCATCGCTTTGTAGAGCCGTCTGGCAGGCGGGGCAGGGTGGCCTTTCTTGGCCGGGTAGGGTTGCCAGTTCGGGCTGCATGTATCCCTGGAAGTTTCATCGCCTGGCACTGTGGTTAATCAAAGATGAAGCTTTAATTCTGGGAGGCTCCAGGACAGTCCTAGAGGGTAGGCAGCCCTAAGGCAAGGACTTCTTTCTGTTAGAACAGCGTGGGGGGCCATGGTAACCAACGGGGGCCTTCTGTTGCTGCCACCTCACAGAGTTCCTTACTCACTGATGTCTGCACCCCAGTGGAAACGGGGAAGGAACCTCAGAGGGGCCAACCTGAGCTGGGCAAACAGGAAACACGCTAGCATGTGAAATTCATTGTTAGCAAAGGTGAAGAGATGGGCACTGGAGGGAATAATATGAACTGGGTTCTGGACTGGCTGGCTCAGCTAAGAAAAAGGCCCCGGCAGCTCAGTGAAAACCTTCGCTCAGTGCGCAGCAGAGGCTGAAAGCCCCATTTTAAGGCTGTATGAGGAAGGGGATGGGGCGTGACCTGGAAGCCCCTTGTAATGCCAGTACGTAAATCGATGCTGCCGACACACTCTGGGCTGGTCGCCCCGTCTACAGTAAGACACTGCAGAGCGAAAGGTGGTTTGGAAATGGGCAGTCTTGTTAGTGGCGGGGAACAGCCCGAATAGGAAGAGCGGCAGTAAAGGCTGTGACTGTTTTACTTCGCGAGGTGACTGGGCTGGGATGAAATAAATGTGTACAAAGGGCTGGATGCTACACAGCAGGCAGGGAGGAAGCGTCTAGCCCTCCTGTCTAGTAATACGTGAACAAGGGGACAGTCTATGAACAAGTGTCACATTTAGCACTGATAACCAGCAGGGTGTTCTTCACACCATGTCTGAGTAGCATGTGGAACTCTCTGCCACTGGATCTCACTGAAGCCCAGAGCACAGCAGACTTCAGAAAAGGCTTGGTGATGAGTCAGGATAATAAATACACCCAAGGTTACCTGAGACGGAGGGTGACATGGTGTAAGGGACTCGTGCTATAGGGCGGGGGTTTTCACACGACGGGTCGCGCCCCAGCACTGGGCCGGGAGTGTCGGGTGCTGGGGCTCGCTGCTGCAGGGGGATCAGGTGAGCAGTGGGGGGGGCTAAGGAAGCTCCCTGCCTGTCCTGCACCACGGACCGTGCTGCGCCCCAGAAGTGGCCAGCAGCAGGCCCGTCTTTTAGGCTGGGTGGAGAGTGAACAGGCCTCCGATACTGCCCCTGCTCCGAGCACGAGCCCCGCACCCCCACTGGCTGGGAACCTGCTGCCGGCTGCTTCTGGGGCAGCCTGGGCCTCTCAGCTGGATAACCCTCTTCCAAACGAGGGGGCACCTGACAGAGAGGGCCTAGAACTGGAACATGCTTCCCCCTTTGGTCTGAAAGAGCCGGAGCGTGGAGCCCTGCGGGCGAGGGTCGGGGAAGGGGGTCCTGGAGACGGGAGGGCAGAGGGCGTTGTGTGTGGGGCTGGCTGAGCGAATCGGCAGTGCCTGGAGCCGGGGAGCCCAGACGAAGCCAGCCCTGCTCCAATGCCCCGCTCCTGCGTCCCCCGGACTTCGCTGAAAGCCCAATGGCACCTACAGGTCGAACCTCCCTGGTCCGGCACCCTTGGCAACTGACTGGTCCTGGAGCCGGACTAGGGGAGGTCACGGCACTGGGGGCTCCTCTTTTCCTCCTGGCCACCCCCGCCCTCTACCCCTGGGATGGAGGCTCCATTTCCCCCCCACACACACAGCTCTGCTGCCATCCAGGGCTCCGCTCTCTCGGCCCCCCAGTCTGGCAAGGCTCCTGGCCCCACGGGGTCACCCCGGCGCTGCTGGACCCGGGGTGTTGCTGGACTCGGGAAGTCCGGATTATGGCGTTTCGGCCTGTACCTGGGCACGGGGTCCAGCCCCTCTCTTAGGAACGGTGCTGGGGGCCCTGCAGTGGCTACTGCCTGCGGGAGAGCGGGGTCTGAAGGCCTAGGCAGAGGGATTCAGGCCTTTCCCACTGGCAGGAGGCCCAGCGGTGCTGAGGGCGCGTGGCGGGATGGGGACGGGCTGGGGTAAGATGGCAGGAGGGGGCAGGCGCTGGGGGTTCCAGAGGTTCCGCGCGCGGCGCGTGTACGGGGCCCAGCCGGTACCTCCAGTTTCCACGTCTGCCGGATGTACTCCCGCACCATGTTGTCCCGCATGCTGTCGAAGATGCCGGGCTGCAGCTCCACGCCGCTGGGCCGGTTGCAGGGCTTGCGGAGGGTGCAACACAACCCGTCGGCGTCCTTGGAGTAGAACTCGCAGAGCTCCTCCGGCCCGCAGTGCGCCTTGCCCCCCGCAATGGCGTAGGTGCCGTTCAGCTGGCGCTCGATGGGGTAGTGGTAGAACTCCAGGTTGTGCACCATGGAGAGGACGTAGCCCCCCAGGCTGCGCAGGCACTGGCGCAGCAGGAAGAGCCCATCTGCCATGCCGGCCAGCTTGAGGTACTCCTCCGCCTCCGACCGCGAAATGCTGCCGTAGAAGAAGGGCAGGTGGCTGGCGGCGTCAGGCATCTCGGACGCTGGCTGGGCTCCTCACGCCGGCTCAGACGCTCCGGGTGCGGGGCCTGCGGATCGGAAGCACAATGCCTCAGTGAGCCACCGCACCGCGCTAGTGCCCCCGACCAAGGGAGGCTGTTAACAGAGGACCCCTGGGCAGGGCAGAGCCGCAGCCCCATCTCCATCTAGCCTCCACAGGGCCAGTTTAAGGGCCAGAAGAACATAAGAACGGGCAAACGGGGTCAGACCAACGGGCCATCCAGCCCAGTGTCCTGACTGCCAATGCCAGGTGCCCCAGAGGGAGGGAACACAGCGGGGAATAGTCAGCGATCCCTCTCCTGTCTTCCATTTCCAGACAGAGGCTAGGGACACCATTCCTACCCTCCTGGCTAATAGCCATTGATGGACCCAACCTCCATGAACTTATCTGGCTCTTTTTTGAACCCTGTTAAAGTTCTAGCCTTCACCGCATCCTCTGGCAAGGAGTTCCACAGGTTGACTGTGCGCTGAGTGAAGAAAAACTTCCTTTTGTTTGTTTTAAACCTGCTGCCTATTCATTTCATTTGGTGACCCCTAGTTCTTTTATTGTAGGAATAAGTAAATAATTTTTCCTTATTCACTTTTTCCACACCAGTCATGATTTTATAGACTTCTATCATATCCTCCCTTAGTCGTCTCTTTTCCAAGCTGAAAAATCCCAGTCTTTTAAACCTCTTTTCACACAGCAGCCATTCCAAACCCCTAATCATTTCTGTTGCCCTTTTCTGAACTTTTTCCAATGCCAATAGATCTTTTTTGAGATGAGGCGACCACATCTGTACGCAGTATTCAAGATGTGGGTGTCCCATGGATTTATAGAGAGGTAATAAGATATTTGCTGTCTTATTCTCTATCCCCTTTTTAATGATGCCTAACATTCTGTTTGCTTCTTTGACCGCCGCTGCACACTGGGTGGATGTTTGCAGAGAACTATCCACAATGACTCCAAGATCTCTCTCGTGACTAGTGGTAGCCAAATTAGTCCCCATCATATTGTATGGGGAGAATTTGAATCAGCTACTCTGGTTTCCTTCCTAACAGGCTTGGTCATTGCACCCTGTGCTGCCCGTATCACACCCCTAACTTCAGCGGGATGCAGAATCCAGCACATCACCGAGTGAGTTGTCCCAATGGTGAATGCGCCTCACTGACGGAACATCACACCTGAGAGCCAGCCTGATGTTGTCCTGGGATCTAGTTATGCAGTTACTGTCCAAATGAAAAAGCCCCCAACACCAGAAAGCTTCACTCCAGATAGCACTTGTAGCTCGCGACCAAAGGAAATACCCTCTCATGCAAGGTACGATTAACCTTTGGAGCTCCCCTCCTCAGTCTCCTGTTACAGCCGGGAGAGTGGCTGGAGACGGTTCTTTGGGGAATCAGAACAGTGGCAGTTCCGCTGGGCAGGATACAAACGTGAGCGAGATCAAACGAGGCACAATCCACCCACCAAGCGACCGGGGGGAAGAAGAACCTCCCCCTAACTGCTGGATTTTTTGCATCTTCCCCCGGAGCATCTGGCACTGGCCACGGTCAGGGATTGTCCCTTGGATGGACCCATGGCCTGAGCCAGTTTGGTGGGTCCTCCGTGCCTATAAGCCCAGGGCAGCCTGGTTCCAGGGGCACACTCCAGACTGGATCCCCACCATGTGCACTCTGGACTCTGCAGGCCCCACCGCAGGCCCCAAACTCCCAGCAGAGGGAGAACAGACGGGACTTACCACCTGTCCCCGGGGAGCCAGCTCTCGGTATGGACCCAATGCGTCATGTCGCGCCGCCGGCTGGGGCTGGGCCGAGGCCCCTCCACCAATGAGCTGTCAGCCGCACTATTGGTTTTGGTATCGAGGGATCTAACTCCCACCCAGAGAGCAAGGCCAGTTTCCAGCAATGAATGGAAACACCAGTGCGCGCCAGGGGCAGGTTGGCTCCCGGGGACCTGACCTTTGAGGGGGATGTGGCGTGATATGGTAAGAGCTGAGCTTGCACAAACTTAGCGGTCACAGTCTGCACACAGCCCCCCTGACTCCTTGGGTCGCTGAGTCTGGTCTCTGCGCTTGTGCACAGATTCCTTACTGATTAGTAACAGCAGTTGCAGTATCATAGTGCCCAGGACAAAGCCCCCTTGAGAGACGAGGACCCCTCGGTGCTAGGCACTGTACAAACCCAGAACAAAAAGACAGTCCCTGCCCGACTGAGCCGGCAGCCTATCAGGCAGACAGGCCCACAAGATTTTCAGTTGTCCCAATGGCTAGCCCGCTTGGCTGAGAGGGACAGACCTATTGCATGCTAAAGGCCAACACTGGAAAGGACCAGGCCTTACCCAATCATATGACATTGAGTGGGGCTGGCCGCCCCCTGGGAGTTTGTGGGCCTGTTTATTGTGAAGGCTTGGCAGGGACTGTCTTTTTGTCCTGTTTGCACAGCGCCCAGTGCAGCTGGACTCCTGGGCTGCGACAGGGGTTCCCTCCTGCGACCGTAATGCAAAGAACCCACCGTGATAATAAACGTGGGCCTTCCAGATGATATACCCTGGTGGAGGTGGGGTGGGATGGAAGGGGGTGCGGGAGACACCCTCCTGCCATAGCTCCCCTGTTTGGCTGCAGAGCAAGGCAAGGAGGTGCCGGCACAAGGAGCTGGATTTACAGCCACCGGTTGCTTTTTGACCTGTTTGTGATTTTTATCTGCCTCCAGTCCAGAAAGGCCCATCAGATGAGAACAGGAGGGAAAACAGGCTGAGCAGAGGAGGTGTTTTACTACTGCAGGAAACCACAGCAGGAAACAGTCAGAGAGGTTTGCAACTTGGGTATAAGCCCTAGGCTAAATTTGTGTCAGGCTCAGCAAAATTCAGCCTGCATTGGTAAGTCCCTTGCATGAAAAGCAAGGATGCAAGGGCCTAATGGGTTTGCAAGAAGAACCGGGGGGCAGGAAACCTAGGTTCAGAAGATAGGACTTGCCAGGATCAGACCAGGGGTCTTGTTAGCTGCGCATGCTGATACCGACAGGCCAATGCTGTGTCAGAGGAAGGCGCAAGAAACCCTGCAGGAAGCAATTTTGGTGTAATTTGTCCCTCGCAAAATTTCCTCCTGACCACTGATAGTTAGGGAGTTGTTTATGCCCTGGAGCATGAGGGTTTTTAGCTCTTCCAAAGCTCCAGTTGCTTTGTGTTCAATCTTTACTATTACAATATAACTATGGGAATTGTTGTATGCAGCGCGGGTTCCCAAATATTGGAAACATGTATTATCCATAATCATGGTTCAGTCCATTTCCAACCCCTGCTAAGCTCCTGGCCTCAGCAACATTTTGTGGTAAGTTCTATTCCTCACACCACCACTTGACTCACTATGTGACTCAAAGCAACTTTTTTAGCTGCTCTGGGCCTCAGTTTCCCTCTCTGTGAAATTGCATTCAGCATTCTCTCACATCTTGCAGGAGCATTGGAAGGTTTCACTTATAACCTTTGCACGAGGCCAGCGTCCCCATGGTGCACCCTTAACTGCCCTGCAGGGCTAAAATCAGGACCCCATTTTTTTCAAACAGCTCTAAATGTTGGATGGTGCTTTAGGCCCAATTCCAGAGGAGCTAAAAATCCCCAAGTTGAGCATCCAAAAATCAGAAGTGCCCAGCACCAGGGGCCCTTTAGAACCTGTCGGCCTTCCTGTGTGCGAGGTCACACTGAGAAAAGGCTCTGTCCCACTTCAATGAGGCCTGATCAAAACGGAAACCACGTTTACAGACCAACAGGAAGGTCTCTGCGATAACTGTCATTTAGAGTTATCTAGAGCCGGCCACAGACCTCAGCCTGGGAGAAAATGGCCAGCGACGGCGTGTTGCTTCATGACATCGAAACGCAACAGACTGGGCAAATTCTGCTCTCTGACGCCCACGCGAGTCAGTCCAAGTCAGGGGGTGGATAGTGAAGCAGGGAGTAAGCTGTGAGCCTGTTACGACTGCAGTTCATACCTCCCTGTTAGTATTATAGGTATTATTATTTATTAGGAGAAGACTTACCTGGGTCCGGGTGTGGGGGGTCTGTGCAGGCCACCTGGGGCCAGCCTGGGGCAGCAGGGGCTGCAAAGCACAGGGCCTGGGGGTGGCCCAGAGCCATGGGGCCCATGTGACAGCCGGCAGAGGCTCCCAGGGGCAGGCTGCGGTGGCAGGAGCCATGCTGCCAGGCAGTGGCTGCTCTCTGGCCCGGGGACGCTTGCTGCCCCTTGTCTTCATTCATGAGTATAAATGTCCCCTGCATTTGCTGCCCCCTTGTGGCCATGCACGAGTATAACTGTCCCTGCTCTTACACCGCTCCCTTTCTGTTTGATGTGAAACAGTCCCATTCCACACACATCCCATTGGCCTGGCCCAACCAAACCCTCACCTTGCTTTAAGTTAGGAGAAGAGGAAGCTGCCTGCCAAATGTGGTGATCCTTGCTCTTACCATGCAGGAGGAGTTCTTGAACAGACGGACACACATACACCCCCACCCTTTCTAAAATCTATAGTAGATTATGAACCTGCTCACAACAAGCCCCAGCAATGCAGCACTCACCGTGTGAGCTGGCCCTTTAAGACAGGTGAGGTTCTGTACCACCTGTGCCAGGTGTGGCCTGCCCGCCCCGACGGGCGCATACGACTCGGCACTCACCGGCGGGGGAATTGAGGCCAGTGGCAAGTCTGCGACGAGCCTGAGCCACGAGAGGCGACTGCAAGGAGGCTCCGCGAGGCTCGCACGTTGAACCCTGGGCTGAAGACCTGAGCCAGCTGTGAGGGAAGCTGGGTGCCTGGCCGGGGGTCTGGAGAGGTCTGAATGTTCCCTTCATAAACCAGGCCCCAGGAGAGCGGGGGCGGTGGCAGGGCCTGAGGCTGCACCGGGAGGCCCTGCCGCAGCGAGCTCCCTCTTTTCCAGAGGACGATCCTGGGTTTTGCTCCACTCGTCTATTGATACGAGACAGGGCTCCCTGCGGCCTCGGTGCCTCTCTTGAGACCAGGGCTGACAGAGAGCCGGGGCGCCGCAGACCGGCAAGAAGCCGGTGGGCTGGCTGGGCGCTTGGCTTTAGCACCCAGCCGCGCTGGGCTCCGGCTCTCTCCTGCAGGCTGCCTTGCTAGATAGCAGGTAGTCAAGCAGGTGAAAGGGGCTGGGGGGGTGCCCGCACCTCCCCCTGTCCAGGGCTACCCCAGCCCCCCCTTTCCGGTGCCCTTTCAGGAGGGTGGGGGGGCTGCAGCCGCTTGTACCGGGTTGTCTTCCTCTCCCCGACTCCGGGAGCGAGGCCAAAAGGCTCAGCATGGGCCGATCTCCGGCGCCCGGCGGAGCAAGAGGAGAGTGCCGCAGGCTGTGAGCTTCCCCCCCGACTCCCTCCGCCCCCGCCCTGACTGCTGAACCCTCCACGTCCTCCTGCCCCAGGCTGTGTCTGGTCCTCCATGCTTGAGGCACCTCCAGGGCCGCCTTAGCCACAGCAGCAACGTGGCTGGTGTTGCTACGTGGAGGCGCTCGCCGATGGGAGGGTGCGAGGGGAATAACCCCCGGGGCAGGCAGAGACCTCAGGAGGCACCAAGTCCAGCCCCCGGCCCACAGCAGGACCAGCCCAACTCAATCAGCCCAGCCAGGGCTCTGTCAGGCTGAGACTTAAACACCTCTAGGGATGGAGATTCCCCCCCTCCCCAGGGAACCCCTCCCAGTGCTTCCCCGCCCTCCTCAGGAGATAGTTGGTCCTAAGATCCAGCCTCGACCTCCCCCCTTCCCCGGAGCTCAGCTGTCTCTGTGGTGGCGGCTTTCGTGCCCTGTTGCTTTTGATTTGTTCGTTCCCACCCACCCCGCTGGGACGTCCCTCCAGCCTCAGGGGGTGAGGCGGGAAATTCTCTGCTGGCGGCAGTGGCCCAGCAGGAGGCCAAGGAGCCCCGGTGGGGGCTGCGGGCAGGGATGGGGCCCAGGGATGGGAGGTGATTGGCGGAGGGCTGAGAAGGGGGGAGGAAAGGCGGCAGGGCAGGGAGACTGAGGCAGGCGCGCGGGGGAGCAGCCCAAACCTCAGCACAGGGGAGGGAGGTGGAGGCATGGGGGGGAGCAGGGATGCATATTACAGGGGGCCCTGTAAGGGGGCACCAGGACCTCATCCGAGGGGAGATTTCTCCGGACTGCGCCCCTCCGCCCCGTTCCCCTGCACCTGCTTCTGCTCACCAGGTGGCCGTGAAAGCCCTACGGGGCCTCTTCCGGGACCTGCTGCCATGGGACCTCCAGAGCGGGGACGGGGCAGGGCTGGCTCGTTCCAACCCCCCCAACCGACGGCCGCGTCCTCCCGCCTGGCCGCCTGCAACTGCCATGGAACCCCGCAGCCGCCGCACTGGCCCGGCCTGGCCCCCCAGAGCAGCTGGCGCTGGTCCCCCCAGAGCTGGGTCGCTCGGATCCTTCGTGGCCACTGCTGCGTCTAGCCGAGGGGCCTCCTCTAGCGCAGGCCGGCCCAGCCCCGGCTCTTCGAGGGGTCCCTGGTTCGCTCCCTGCTGCCGGCAACCCAGCCAGGCTCTGTGGCTTACACGAACGGCCCCATTGTACACAGCCCAGTGCTAGAGCCCTACGATATCTCCGTCATTGACACGCTCCCTACGCAGGGCTGGCCTCTCCCCCACCTCCCTCGAACTCGATTGGCTGTAACCCCTGGCACAGTCACCTGTGGGAGGGCAAAGGGGCTAGGGACAGTGTCCACTCTGCCCCAGGATAAATAACTGGGGAATCGGGCTAAGCGTCTCACACTGCGCATGGTCCTGCTTCCTGGCAAGGCCACAGCCTAATAAGGACTAGTTCCTAGCTGGCGTGTAGCGCCTTTCCTCCGTGGGTCTCCAAGTGCTTGCCAAAGGAGGTCAATACCCTTCTCCCCATTTGTATGGATGGGGAAACTGAGGCACACAAGTTGCTAGGAACACGTGACAGTTGTGAAGAGTATCGATACATGGGGATAAGCACATCCGTAGAAGGGGTTGTGGGTGGTTATGCGCAGCCTAGTGGGCTGCATGACAGTTGATTAACTTATTAAAATGCCTGCGAACTATTGAAAGCATTATGAACAGCCCCAAAACCAGACCATTGCCATGCGGGCCCATTCACATTTTGCTGCTGGTTTTTTGTGCTCAGCAGCCAAACTGCTACGAAGAGTCGTTTCTCCCTGGAAGGGAGTTTTATTAAGTGAAATGACCGTTTGTATTGCCAGAAACCCTGGAGAGCAAACCCCTCGATCTGTCTGGAGAGTTTGCTTTTGGAAACTTGCACCACTTTGGCTTCCCCTGGGACCTGGTCTTCTCCCCGCTGAGGAAGGGGGCAGGTAAGGCTGTTCCCTGAAGAAAAGTACGCGGCAGGGTGTTTAAACGGGGTCAGTAATGACGAGATACCTGTCATCCCTATGGATCCCAGGCTGTGCATGATGAGAGCTTTCATCCACCACCCAAATGCAGCCACTTCTGGTGTGGAACGTGGTGACCGTTTTGCCCGAGTCATAATGCCCAGACAGAAAGTGAAGGATAGTTTCTCTGATGCCATGGGAGGGAGGTTGGAAAATGAGGAGAAATCAGAGTGCAGTAAATCTGCCTTTCTCTCTGCCGCTCAGCGGTCACTGCACCAGGGTCGCTCTCCAGGGCCCGTGGCAGGGACCTGGGTCTGCGTCCCAGTCTGTGTAGCCCACGCTGGGGGTGTCTGCGGTGCAGCTGGAAGCAACCCTCCCAGCCTGGGCAGACAGACGCCTGCTCGGCTCCAAAGCAGCAGCAAGACTTCACCGCGGGGCCACAGCCCTGCCCCAGAAGGGACAGGAGCAGCTAAGCCAGCTCAGGGGCCCTCCCCTACATCCCGGACCCTGGCTCAGCCATGCCCAGAACCCCAAATGACCCAGGTTTTATTGTTTGCTAAATGGAATTTGTGCCCAGCCCTGGCGGCTTGGGGCTGTTCTCTGACCCACAGCCTGCTTGGCACGTCAGTGGGCTGGCCGCATGGGCTAGCAAGGCGCTGTCTCTCCCCCTGCTCCCCCCTGCCCCCAACCCCCACTCCACCCCAGCAGCCACTGAAGTTACTGGCAGCTGGGGGCTGAGCGGGAGCACACTGAGGGAAGGGCACTCCGGAAACTTTGTATGCAGAGAGCCCCCCCTCTCCCCAGCACCTACATCTGCCCCCCCCCCCCCCGGCTCAGGAATGGCTCCCTGCACATGCCAGTCCCATCTCGCCCTTGCATGGCGGTTTGCTGGGTCTCTGCCCCTGCTCCAGCTCTTCCACCCCAGCCTGCGGCAGCCCCCGAAGGAGGTTCCGCTCGAAGGGGAAGGCGAGATGGGGCGATAGGCAATGGAAAAAGAGTGATGCTCGGTCGGTGCACGCCAATGGCAACGGAGACGGCAGCTTGTTCATATCCTGCCGGGGACGTTTTCTCTCTCTGTGGTTATTTGTCAAATGCTAATGGGCGGAAGCAATTTGCCCCTGCCGCCGCGGGGGGGGGGGAGGGAGCCCACCTGCAGGGGGGCACGGCCCAGGCGGCAGTTGGAGAGCGCAGTTCTCAGCCCTCTTGGAGCTGCCTGAGGCTTGAAGGGCGAGGATCTCCTTGTGCCCTCCCCTTCTGCAGCGCATGCCGTACGACAAATGGACCCGCAAACTGTGCCCTGGGGATTGGGGAAATGCAGCCACCTCTGGGGGGGAGCGTGGCAGCTGATTGGCCGGGCGGAGCAATGCTCCTGCCTGCAGGAGGCTAAGGCAAGGACAGTTCAACGGCCGGGTGAATCTGGAGGGGAGGGTGAAGTCACCCAAGCTGGAGTCTGGCCGGGGCTCTGCTGCAGACAGCACCATGGGCTCTTTCAAGAGGCGGCAGAGGCCAGGACTGTCTGACACAGCAGCACAGGGGGCGTCTAGTGACTGGCTGGGCAGACCGATTCCTCTCTAGAGCGAGCCACTCAGCCAATCCACGACCCTTCCCCATTTGCCACAACACCCCTCCCTTCCCAGGGCTGGGACTAGAACCCGCCTCCCAAACTTTTTATTCTAACCACTAGGCTCCGCTGCCCTCAAGCATTGAGCCCTGCTCAGAAGTGCCTTCCTGTTGGCCATTGGCCAACCATTGGGACCGATGCATGAACCAGAGAGAGGAGCGAGGTGTTTTAGCCAAGCCCTGTCTGGGCCCACGCCAGGAATCCATGGTAATCAGTAGAAAGGACCCAATAGAGAGCTTTTGTCTTCCACAGCAGCCCCTGCCATCTCCCCGGCCCCCCATTCACTGGCTCCCGCCCTCCACCTCCAAGGCTGTGGCTGGTACAGAACCCTGAGTGCCCAGGGAATGGCACATTAGGGGACAGAGGCCTGAGAGAGCAGAACTGAGCTAGTCCGGGATGGGGGAGGCTGGAGCGCAATGCCCGGCTGTCTCTGCCACAGACTTCTGGTGTGACCTTGGGTGAGTCTCTGAGCCGCGTGGGGCTAAGAACGTGCAGGCACCCAGGTGCCCGGTTAAGGGGGACCGTGGAAGAGCGTGAGGTAAGCGAGCGCCCTGGCCCCAGCTGTTCTCACCATGCATTGCACGAGCTCCCTTCTCGAGCAGGACCGAAAGCAGCACCCTAGACAGGCCCTTTACACCTCAGCCTCTCACTATATGCCTCATGCCTAACAACTGTCAGAAATGTTTGTTTCCAACCACAAAAGGGCCCAGCCAGAAACCAACCTGCTGCATGTCAGAAGCCTTTGGAAATTCTTGATTTTTCTTTGCGTGTGGAAAGGGGAGAGCTTTAGCTATCCAGGGTTAGTGTTTCATCTTGTTGTGGAACTCCTCTTTTTATTGTGGCCTGTACTGTAGCACCTAGAGGTTCCAACCGGGATCTGGGCCCCCATGCGCTAGGTGCTGTACAAACACACAGCAAGGCACAGCCTCAGCCCTAGGGAGCTCACAGTGAAAACAGAGACAGCTGAGAGAGAGGGGGAGAAAAGGGACATGGCAATGGCTGGCCGCAAGTCAGTGGCAGAGCTGCCAATAGACTCGTGGTTCCCTGATCCCTACTTTGCTGGCGTGCAGTGCAAATAAGACCAAATGATCATAAGGAACCTTTTGTTAATCTAAATGTATATTTTAGAGAGTTTGTGCATCTGTCTGTCCGTGAGTCCGTTTGTTCAACTCCTCCGAAACGGCAAGAGCTAGGACCACCACATTCAGCAGGCGGCTTCCTCGTCTCCTAACTTAACGCGAGGTCTGGGTTTGGCTGGACCAGGACAATGGGATGGGCCTGGATTCAGATTGTTTTCCGTAACACAGAAAGGGAGGGGGTCTGAGAGCAAGGACCGCTGGGAGCAGCGAGCGTGGCAGGACAGTTACACTGCAGTGACCACTGGGGAGGCGGCCACACCAGGGAAAGAGTAGCCAGCTGGCGGCGGGGCTTTGCATGTTGCAGGCCACCGGCCACGGGCAAGTGCACCCCCCCTCCACCGCATAGCCTCAGGCAAACCCCTCCCACCGGCCCTCGGCCACAGCGCCAGACCCAGAGCAGGGAGTCCCGCTGGCCAACGGCCCTGCCATCCTCCTGGGGAGCCATCGGCCAAAGCCGGCAGCCCAGCCCCCGCTGCCGTGGACCCCTCCGGGGGAAGTCGCCAGCTGAGACTGGGCAGCGCTGCCCCAGGCAAGCCAGAGAGCCGCCGTCGAGACGCAGCACCATCCTCGCCCCTACATTCCTGAGCCCCCCCTCCTGATCCCCCACACCAGCGCCCCCCCACACCGACCTCCTGCCCTGAGCCCCCCTTCTCCCTCTTCGAACCCTCACTGCTGCACCCCACATTCTGCCAGCTGGCCCCTGCCACCCTGAGCCAGCCCTGGGGCGAAGCTGGGGGTTGGGCCACACGGCCCTCCCCGGCCCTGGACCCAGACAATGCTGGGGAAGTCGTCTCGTTCCGTTCTATATCGTCCTCCCCCCGTGCACCAATGTGTGAGTGGCACCGGGCAGCACCGGGCACCCAGCAAAATGCTGCCTCCTTCACGTGAGCTTCAACTGGCAGGTTCCAGTCAGTCCAGCGGATCCCAGGAGATCGCCCTCTTAAAACGCAGGCCCACCAGAGCTGTGTGAGAACAGCACAGGACTAGACCAGCTTTCACTGGGACGGCAGCGGCTCCAAGGGGGCCTGGAGAGCTGGAAATGCAAAAATCCCCATGGAACGGAAAATCTCACAAAATTCCAGGCCGGGAAGTGGGCTGGGAAGCTGAGGAGGCCGGCGGTTGGGAAGCCGAGGAGGCAGGAGGTTGGGAAGCCGAGGCCGGCGGTTGGGAAGGGCCGGCGCTTGGGAAGCCAAGGAGGCAGGAGGTTGGGCCGAGGCCGGCGGTTGGGAAGCCGAGGAGGCAGGAGGTTGGGAAGCCGAGGCCGGTGGTTGGGAAGCCGAGGAGGCCGGCGGTTGGGAAGCCGAGGAGGCCGGCGGTTGGGAAGCCGAGGAGGCAGGAGGTTGGGAAGCCGAGGAGGCAGGCGGGTGGGAAGCCGAGGAGGCCGGCGCTTGGGAAGCCGAGGAGGCAGGCGGTTGGGAAGCCGAGGAGGCAGGCGGGTGGGAAGCCGAGGAGGCCGGCGGGTGGGAAGCCGAGGAGGCAGGCGGGTGGCAAGCCGAGGAGGCAGGCGGTTGGGAAGCCGAGGAGGCAGGAGGCTGGGAAGCCGAGGAGGCAGGCGGTTGGGAAGCCGAGGAGGCAGGAGGTTGGGAAGCCGAGGAGGCAGGCGGTTGGGAAGCCGAGGAGGCAGGAGGTTGGGAAGCCGAGGAGGCCAGCGGTTGGGAAGCCGAGGAGGCAGGAGGCTGGGAAGCCAAGGAGGCAGGCGGTTGGGAAGCCGAGGAGGCAGGAGGTTGGGAAGCCGAGGAGGCAGGCGGTTGGGAAGCCGAGGAGGCAGGAGGTTGCGGTGGGAAGCCGAGGAGGCAGGCGGGTGGGAAGCCGAGGAGGCCGGCGGTTGGGAAGCCGAGGAGGCAGGCGGGTGGGAAGCCGAGGAGGCAGGAGGTTGGGAAGCCGAGGAGGCCGGCGCTTGGGAAGCCGAGGAGGCAGGAGGCTGGGAAGGCGAGGAGGCAGGAGGCTGGGTAGCCAAGGAGGCAGGCGATTGGGAAGCCGAGGAGGCAGGAGGCTGGGAAGCCAAGGAGGCCGGCGGGGAAGCCGAGGAGGCAGGAGGCTGGGAAGTCGAGGAGGCCGGCGGTTGGGAAGCCGAGGAGGCCGGCGGGTGGGAAGCCGAGGAGGCAGGAGGCTGGGAAGTCGAGGAGGCGGCGGTTGGGAAGTTGACCATTCTGACGGCAAGTTGGGGTTCCCCCAAAGCCTGCAGCCCGGTAGCAGCAAGAACAGACTCCGCCAGTCATAGACTAGAGAGGGGTTTATTGTTCCTTCAGGATACAGCACAGCATAGACGTGATGTGGCTACAGGGGCCAGGGCCAGGATGCCTCAGACCCTAGGGTTAGGGGTCCATCGCCCCTAGGCCCCAGCTTAGCCTCCTCTCTCCATGCTTCCCAGACAGCCACTGCCTCCCTCTCGGGCCCTGACCCCCGCCAGGTGCTGGTCTCCGCCTTCCTCCCTTTGTCTCTCCCTGGGAGGCTGAGCCGGGGTGTCTGGGTTAATACACATTTGGGAGAGTCAGTGAGAATCTCCCATCACAGCGCAGGGGGGCACCGGGTTACAGAGCAGACAGCCCCCCCACTGCACCCCCACTACCTCACAGCCACTCACAGAGCCTGGGACCCTGGCCGGCCTGGTTTCCAGTGAACATTTCGGCGGAATCGACGCGGGGATGCAGAGTGTTTCAGTTCTACTGACTCAGCATTTTCCATCTGCAAACCCTTGTCGGGAACCATTGGACCAGCTGGAGAGGGAACCCGGAGCTGCCTTCAGCCTGGTTCCCATGTCTCTTCTTAATCATCACCAGCCCCCAGTCAGCCAGCTCCATTTCAGGGCTCCTGCTCCTCGCCTCGTGCTGGATTCCCTTTGGTCTCCCTGCATCCGTCCTCCACTCAAGAGGGCAGGGCTGGAGCGGAGTGTGGGGCGAGCTTCGCTCCGTGATCCCTCCTTGCATTTCCGGCTTGTGTCCCAGAGTGAGAGAAGCCCGTAACCTTCTCGCCGTCTGCACCGCTGGGCCGTGTGAAGCCGAGTGGGTCAGTACTCTGGGCTCCTCCTCTGTCCTTTGCTCTTAACTGCCTTATCCCGCTGCCACTTGAGTGTAGCGTGGCCTAGGGTGCTTTGGAGGAGAAAAACGGCCTTCAGACCCAGGTGCAGCTTCATACTCGGCCGCTCAGTCCCTTTATGGAGATGAACGCCCCAGCCAGGAGAGCCCCGCAGGCTGCCCACGAGACGCCAAGACAGTGACTGGCTTTTCTTCCCTCTGGCTGAACGCGAGCTCTGTCCCTTGCACTTTGCCACAGCCTTGTGTGCTGGCCTTGGATTTGACCAGCTGGGCTTGCGGAAGCAGCTCATTTAGGACCCCCCTGCCGGCCCAGCCTGGCGGAAAGGCTTCTTCCTGCTCACGTGGGCCTCGGAACGGGTGCAGCCGTTGGCTGGCGAACGCCATTGCTTGAGCATCATAGAGAATCTCACATCACAGCGCAGCGGGGCACCGGGTTACAGCCCCCCCACTGCACCCCCACTACACCACAGCCACTCACAGAGCCTGGGACCCTGGCCGGCCTGGTTTCCAGTGAACATTTCGGCGGAATCGACACGGGAGTGCAGAATGTACACATAGCAGCATCTTCCCTCCGGACGGGGGCCTTGCATCAGTCGCCCCCATCTGCGTCCAAAGCCGTGGAGCAGAACAGCTGGGATGTCCCATGGACATGGGACGTCACACAAGGGTCTCGGGAAGGGAAGGACACACTCTCCAGTGCACGCTGAGGAGGGGGCTTAGAGAGGGCAAACAGAACGACCCCAGATGGAACGAAGCCCGGACTTCACGGTCCCCATCCCTACGCTACGGGCTCTCTGACGCCCAGGAGTCACAGGCTTGTTTGAAGGGCAGTGCAGTGGGGCCAAGCAATCCCGGGGTGACAATAACTGTTGGGAATACCCTTCGGTGCTGCTCTGTTTTATGAATGCAGACGGATGAGTGACTGGAACAGACAGTCGCCGCTGGGCGAAGGCAGCCAGGCCTGGGGCGCATTGGTCAGTGCTCAGACAACGGCAAGCTGTCTTTGTGTGGAATAAGCCTAAAATCCAAGGGGACACAAGCCCCTGGCGTCACTGCCCCTCGTGAGCGAGAGCTCCTGGCACGCTGAGCCTGCTCTTCCCTCTCTCCACTGGCACCGCGGTCTCTGCAAACTCCGCGAGCGAGGAGATGTTCCGAGGCACAGCGGAAGTGCCAAGGGCCGGTGGGACGGAGCAGCGAGCCGACTCTCCTGAGCTAACCACGCCCCCGGTGTGCTCGCTAAGCGCGGTGGGTGGCCAGGGGAGGCGAAATGCGGTAACTAGCTCCACGAGTGACCGTCAGGGAGCTCCCAAGGGCTGGTACCGGCAGCCACGTCATGACAGTCAGCAAAGGAAAATGGTCACCAGGAGCCATTTCCACGAGCGTGGGCCCAGTCTCCAAGGGGCATCAACTGACCGAGTCATTTGAAAGGGGACGAGAAACTCTGTGGCAGAGTAACCCCGCGCTGGCCGGGGGAGCACGGAGGCGTTTCCTGTCTCTAATTTCTGCATTTGTCAGGTCCCGCATGGGGAAAATGCGTCCCCGGGTTTCCAACCTTGGCCGGAGTCGGCGAATGCTCCAGGGGAAACGCTTAGTGGAGAATCGCTGGGTGGCCGTGTGCTGGACTCCGGCTGCTAAAGGGCTCGGCCTGGCAGCCCTGAGGAAACGCACGCCGGGCTCCTCCCGTTCCTGGAAGGAGGCTCAGCCCTGACCCCCAAGTCCGTCACCAGTGGAGAAAACAGCCCAGTGTCTGTGCTGCGAGCCCCAGGAGTCTGGCTTGAGTTACTCCAGGCCCCTCCTTGGCTGGGTGCAGGGCGCTGTCCCGCCTCGAGGCACCGAGACCACCAACAGCGAGAATAACGAGTCTGTTCCTCAGCTTCCTTCTAGCTCGTGCAGTAGCCGCGCCGGAGGGTCCATCCCACCCGTCAGCGCCACGCTGAGATCTTTACTGGCATGCCGGAGCCACGGCCGTCTTCCCAGCCCCAGCTGTCTCACATACTTAGCCCTTAGGGAGACCTGCCGGGGCCGTTAGCCCCCGTCCCAGGCACATCCCACTCGGGAGGCACATCTGCTCCCAATGGGTCCCTACTCCAGTTAACACTTTCCCCCGGGAATCCTCCCCCTTACCCTCCTGCAATGCTGGCAACGCCCAGGCACCACCTCGGGGGGAAGGCTGTTCCTCCTCCGGCACTCCCCCGGGGAAAGGGGCTGTCCCAGCGCAAAGAACCGGGCTTCGGCACAGAGCTGTCACCTCCGGGGCAGCGCTTGGAGCCAGCCTGGATGGGAAGGGACGGGACAGTCCAGGCCGACAGCTGTTGGGTGGCCTTATGGGAGCTGCGGCACATGGCACCGGATGGGGTCTCAGTCTGATTCCTACTGGACTAGTGGGTTGGGGGAACTAGACCCTTCCCCCACAACTGGCTCTCCGGAGTGAGCCCTTCCAGGTTGCAATGAAGCGTGTTGGTTGGAGGCCTGTGGAGCTGGGCCCTGCTGCAGCCCAGGGGGGGTCTGGTTCTGTCCATGGACAGAGGACTCCCAGGGAGGAGACTCCCACATGGCTCACGGTGAAGCCAAAGTTCAAACTCCCTCTGACCTCAGCGAGAGCTGGGTCCCGCATTGGGCAGCCTGCAGATCCCCTGCCCTTCCCGCCCGGCCGTTCCCCACCCGGCCCTTCCCGCCCGGCCCTTCCCTCCAAGCCCTTCCCACCCGGCCCTTCCCCGCCCAGCCCTTCCCCACCCGGCCCTTCCCGCCCGGCCCTTCCCTTCCCGCCTGGCCCTTCCTCACCCGTCCCTTCCCGCCTGGCCCTTCCCTCCAAGCCCTTCCTGCCCGGCCATTTCCACCTGGCCAAGCCCTTCCCGCCCAGCCCTTCCCCTCCCGCCCAGCCAAGCCCTTCCCACCCGGCCGTTCCCGCCCGGCCCTTCCCACCCAGCCGTTCCCGCCCAGCCGTTCCTCTTGGACTGCTCCTAGGGGTCCAGGTTTTCACCAGGGTTCTCTGCCTGGTGCCCTTCTTTGGGGCTTGTTTTCATCCTGTGATCTGCACCCCCCACGCCAATTTTGACAGTCTCAGGAATCTGGTTTTGGGGCTCTGTGCCCCCAGTTCGCGGGGCCAGGCCTGTTGTGGTTTTGGTTGGCTCCCTCTACCAACTGAGGACTCAGCTAGGCAGGCACCTTTGGCCAATGCAAAATTCACGTAAGAAACACACTCGCTTCCACCAACGAGCCCCACCCATGCTGGCCTCTCACCCAGGCATCTGCACACGGAGTGCGTCGGCCAGCGTGGCCCCCCAGACAAGGAGCAGACACAAGCGTCCAGCTCGGCTTTTCCCACGCAAGCCTCACTTGGGCAGGGCAGCTGCTTCCCTCGCCCAGTGTCACAAAGCTCAGATGAGAAATTCTTCCCCGCTTTTCATTTGCCCCAGTGACCTCTAGGAGCCTTGGAGGCGGCAGTCTGGCCTGCTGTTGAAATGTACCACAAGGGGTGCTTTGAGCAGAATGACGGGCGGGAGAGCAGAGGAACAGAAAGACTCATCACATTCTCCCTGCCCCTCTTCTTAAAACTGACACAACTAGCATCATGTGATAGAAAGTGAAGAGGAAAAGTTATTTACTTGTTCCCATAGCACAAGAACTATGAAATTAACAGGCAGCAGGTTTACAACAAACAACAGGAAGTTTTTCTTCACTCAGCACAAAGTCAACCTGTGGAACTCCTTCCTGAGGATGTTGTGAAGACCAGGACTTTAACTGGGTTAAAAAAAAGAACTAGATACATTTAGGAAGGCTGGGTCCATCAATGGCTATTAGCCAGGCTGGGCAGGAATGGGTCCCTAGCCTCTGTCAGCAGCTGGGAATGGGCGACAAGGGAGGGATCATGGGATGATTCCCTGTTCTGTTCCCTCCGTCTGGGGCACCTGGCACTGGCCGCTGTCAGAGGACAGGACCCTGGGCGGGATGGACCTTTGGTCTGACCCAGTCTGGCCGTTCTGTGAAGCAGGGTGGATGAACAGCTCCGGATAGGTTCTTAGGACACATTGCCTTAATAGTCTCTTGGGAAGGACTTGGGCAAAACATTCAGGGAGGTCCAAACAAAGGTACTCTTCCCTCACTGGTGAGGGCTCCTGGGACTCCACAGATATTCTAGTCTCACCTCTCACAGTGGCCAAAATCTTTCAGGGGGATGGGGGTAGAATTGGAGCAAGACCCACGCCATTCGTTTCCCAGCCATTCATTCGGGACCACTGCAGGGTTTGAAGCAATGCCCAGCGTCGCCCCTTCCCGCCTGGGTCCTTCATCTGCCCTCGCCTGCTCTTGGGGGGTCTCGTTCTTCGGCCACTAGTCCTTTGCTATGTGCAAAAGATTTCTAAGCACTTTGAGGCTGGAAAATTTGGGGCTGGCTAATCATCGATTAGCACCAGTGTTCCCTCTAGTCTTTTCCAACCGTGTGCGGAATAAATCTATTGGTGTGCACCGAGGCCTGTGCACCACCACTGGAAACAAAAACATCTGGCTGTGGGAACTCTACTGATCAGCTGGGCAAGATGGAATCTCTCCTGTGTGGCCGCCCAAGGGCACAGCTTACAGGAAACACTGCTCGAGATTCATGCCCATTTTCTGTCCAGATACAGTCAAGGGAGCCAACAGCCGGGCTGGGCCCTGGACAAGGTATGGAGGGGGAAGCTCCATGCTCCCGGGATGGGCGGGGCCTCTGGCGGAAGGGGTGGGGCCAAGGACTGCCCCTTTGAATTGCCAGGTCCCGGGGCAGTTACCTCAGCGGCCCCCCACCCTGTCATCGGTCCTGCTCACACCTAGTGGATAACGTAATCCCAGGAATTGGCAAGCTTAGTGGGGAGGGAGGTGGGCGTACCCCGGATGCTGTCTGATCCTGCAGGCTCCCAGCTCTGCCCAAAGACGCCTCTCGTGGCTCTGGCTTGCGGAATTCTGTGGGCAGCTCTGCCCGGCAGAGGCCACGCTCCGCCGTGGAGTTAACCTGGCAATGAAGGCTTCCTACGGGTGCGTCTACACTGCCCCCTTAGCGCGGAATGAGGGATGCCCAATTAGCTATGCAAAGTGCGCAGCTCATTTCGATCTAATTTCAAAGTAGCTTATTTCGTAAGTGGGCGCGATCAGCACAGGGCCAAATTTTGAAATACACCGCTATGCCGAAGCGCCCCTCAATCCTCGTGGAGCGAGGGTTACAGGGACGTCGGAATAGTGAGCCCCTTATCTCAAAATCTATTGCAAAAAACTGGGCTTGCTCAAAAGACGCAGCAGAGCTATTTCGAAATCGATACCGGAAGCCTCCCAAAATAGCACCGCTATCTAGATGCCCCCTAAGTGTGTGTCAAGGGGGCTGTTACAATGACTCCCCTCCTCTGGGCGAGCTCATCGTGTTTCTCGGCTCCCGGCTGGAGGGCCCAGGAAGGAGCGAGAGGAGGGGCCCTTCAGCACCCAGGCTCTTTTCCCATCAATAGCCAGACTTGCTGTGGATTTCCCCCCCACATTCGCCTTTCGGAAACATTCACTCGGGGGCTGTCTTTACTTGCTGCCTGACTCGTCTGTGTCACGGGGCTGCGCGCCGGCCGCTACCATAGAGGCAGTCGGCGTGATCAGCGCGCTGCAAAGCACTTTGGGACCCTTCCGCATAACAAGTGCTGTGGAAATAATCGGAGCCAGGGCTCGAAAGACAGGCCCTGCCTCAGGAGGCTGCTCCTGGTACAGCCTGGCCTGTCCCGCTTGCTAAACTAGCCCCGCAAAGCAGCAAGCCATCCCCTTTTCCCTTGAGAGCCAGAGTAACCAATGGTTCCCTCCAGCCATGGGTGGTGCCTTTGTACCCATGGGAGCGTCACCTCGAACCCGGGCAGTGTTGCAAAGAGCCCCGCCTCGGCGCGGCTTTCAGAACCCTACTCTCGCGCTGCAGAGGGGCTGGCTGGACCACTGACACGGCGGTGACCTTGGGCAGGTACAGCCGCCCACCCGCCCGCTAGCGACCGCAGGATCCTGGGCGTAGATCTAATCTACGCTAAGCGTTACGGTCGGCCCAGCCTCGCACGCATCCACGCCTCGTTCTCACACAGCTACCCCCGCTCCTCGGCGGCGCAAAACCCTCTGCCAGGATGAGCAGTCCTCCCCCAGTCCACCTGCACGGCTGGAAATACCTGCGTGCCACTGAGCGATCGTGGCGGGTGGCATTGAACCTGGAGCAGAGGGCAGACAGGACCCTGGCCTGGATGGGCCTTTGGTCTGACCCAGCCTGGCCCTCCTGTGATCTTAACCGGTCAGCTGCCTTGGGCTCGCAGTCCCGGGTTCCCCATCGTGGTGTAGACGCTCCCGCTTGGGCTGGCGCCTGGACTGGGACATCCAGGCTCTGAGACTCTGCTCTGACACTGTGTTGCATTGTAGACGCCCCCTCTGGAAATTAGGTGCCTGGAAGTCAATGGACTCGAACTCCCTTTGGGTTACTTGAAATCCCAGCCGAGGTGGGAGCTGCGCGTAGAACCTGCTGAACAACAGTTCCCCCCGTCCTGTGGCGATGTTCACTATCCCCCCCCACACAAACACCCCGCTTTCCCAGCCTGAGCTGGGGCAGAACGTCCAGATCTCAAAAAATTCAGGGAAGACAAACGAGGGGGGGATGTTCAAGGTCAACAGAAGCATTTAGTCTCAGACTGAGCTAGACACGGTGGGTACCAGACATTGAACAAATACAAGCTCTTGCCTCGCCCAGCTTATCGGTGCAGTGCCCGGGAGCCCGCCCAGCCACAGCCCCGCCACGTCTCAGTTTTGGCAGGTTTCCTTTTTTTTAATTGGTCGTCTCGTTTTCCTGTTGAAAGGAAACGTCATTTTAAACCCAAACTCGGAAATGAGGCAAGCACTGTCAGGCATGGTCTAGATCGGGGGCAATCATTTCTGGTAAGGGGCCACTCCAAGAGTTTGGGAAGTGGTCGAGAGCCGCCCTCTTCCATGATATTAAGGGAGGGGGTGCAGAGTCTGGGGTGGAGGTTGGGTGCAGAAGGGGCTTGCAGTGCAGGAGGTGCTGGGGTTTGGGTTGTAGGACAGGGAGGGGTATGGGTGCAGGAAGATGGGCAGAGGGTTTGGGTTGTGTGTGGGGCAGAGGATGGAGGGAGGGAGGGGCCTGGGGCGCAGAGGCGCACTCTGGCCAGGAGACTTACCTGGGTGACTCCCGGCCTGCAGCCCAGCAGGTTTCTCGGGCAGGCTCACTGCCTGCCCAGGCCCTGCACCAGCTGCAGAGGCTGGAAACCGGCCAATGGGATTGTGCCGGGGCCAGGGGAAGCATGCGAAACCTCTCCTCCCCGCTCCCAGACGTGCAGGTGTTTTAAGACAAACAGGGCGCTGCAGCTGCCTTTTTCAGCGGCATGTGGGGGAGCGGGGCAGACGGGAGCCTGCCTGAGTCTCCCCACTGCATCCACTGGCTAGATCCAGCCCACGGGCCATATTTTGCCCAGCTCTGGTCTAGACAGTGCTTGTGTCACGCCAATGGGCGGAATCAAACCTGGGACCCCTGGAACTTAAAGCCAGCAGGCTGCAGAGCAGACTCGTTATCGCTGTGGAAATGGTCTCAGTGCCACTAGTGGACCCCCAGGAGGTAGGAGGGTGACATGCTCTCCCCAGCTGAGGGGGTACATCCCACACTTCAGAGACAGCCCAGACAAGCCCCCATGCATAACACCACCAGGCAAAACCAAACCCGGGCCCTCCGAAGCTTAGTGCGTGAGTCTCCTAGCCAAGCTGGTTTGTGCACGTAGGTTATGCTTGCTCCTGCCGTGAGAACAGGACGCGCTGACCTGCCCAGGTGCCTTTCGGTTCTGATTCGATACTTTTGTTGGTTTCAGAATGGTGACACGCTCCTTTGCAACAATTTGGAAACTTCGCCTTCTTTTTCTAGCTGAAAAGTGAGTCGAAACTGGCCCTTTTCTGCAGAAAGTTTCCACTTCAGCTTCCTGGTGTTTGTCTACAGAAGCCGGCAGAAAACCCCCCGCTGTGTTTGGGAGAAACGCCCAGCCGGGTCCAGCTGGAGACACTCAGCAACCTTGCAAATCAGAGCAGTGATTTAGGAGCCCTGCTAACAACAGCAGGGCGGGGTTTTCAAACGATCGGTGGGAGTTCCCAAATTCAGTGGGAGCCGGATTCATCGGTTCTTTTGAAAAATCCTGGGTTAGATGCCTAACATTTGGGGCCTAGGTTTGCACACAGTGATGTCAGGTTAAGAATAATTGAAGTCAGCAGAAAATGCAGGAGCTGACTTCCATTTACATCAAGGGGCCTTAGGTTGCTGGCAGAAAGGGGCCTTGATGTAAATAAGAATCAAACTTCCTGTACTTAGTCTGCTTTGAACCACTGAGACTGGTCGTGAGTCAGAGAGCGGTGGGGGATGGGAAGTGCTCAGCGGAGAAACCGAAAAGCTGCGATTTTGGTGCAGGTTTATGATCGGGGCAGAGCCAGCCCAGCCCTCATGGCCAGCTGGGACCGACCGCAAAAACCAGCCCGGTACTGCGCCTTGAGCCATACCATTTCTTTTATACAGTTGATGCTCAACGTAATCAACAACCAAAGCAAGTCCTGCAAGATCTGACCCACGTTCCACTCCCGTAGTGAGGGATCTTAACGTGCCTGCTGGCCATGGTGCCAGCTGGGCCCCCTGGATAGATCAGCTGATTGGAATGATTGATTTGCCCCATCTCTCTGGTGGTGCTCCGAGCCCAGAGGAGAGCACCACCGTTTCAAAGCACAGGGGGGGTTTCCCTCTCTTGCTAATCTCCAAGGAGGCGCATAAACTTCCCACCAATGCGCTCACTGAGAGGCCACACTGGTGGGCTCTCTCCTTTGTAGCGCGTGAGCGAATCCATCGGGGCGAGAGGTTCCAGCGTCCTCGGCGCTGTGGCACTTGCAAAGCGCGGCGGGCCCAGAGGTGTAAGCGGAAGCTCGCAGGAGACGAGCAGACCCTTGTGCAAAGCCGACGGCGCGCTGAAAGTGGCGGCTGTGGACGCTCCTTGTGTGAAACGATCCATTCTGAGCGTGCAAAGGCAGCAGCCGCTCGCTGGGGCCACGCTTGCTTGGTGGAGGTGGCAGGATGGGAAATGTTGAACTATTGAGCCTTTTGCATCAGCTGCATTGGCGGAGGCTGAGAAACAGGCTGGTCTAAGCGCCGATTCAGGGGACAACGAGGGACTGGCTGAAATGCTGTTGGCTTCCTGGGGCATTCACACAAGCTTAAGCATCACCTGGAATTGCAAAGCTTTTCACCGGCCACTGCTAGGCCGAAATTCCCACCCTGTCCTCCTGCAGCACGTCCCACCCCCCAAGTCCGCCTGTTCTTAGAGCCGGGGTTGCCATTCGCAGCCCAGAGACATCCTGGCGCTAGGTCTCATCACACCAGCCCCAGCTCACGTAGCTACGCTCTGGGATCAGAGAACCTCCGGGCGGGCGGAGACCTCAGGAGGCACCGAGTCCAGCCCCCGGCCCAAAGCAGGACCATCCCAACTCAATCAGCCCAGCCAGGGCTGTGTCAAGCAGGGACTTAAAACCTCTAGGGATGGAGACTCCACCCCCTCCCGAGGGAACCCAGCCCAGCGCTTCCCCACCCTCCTAGTGAAATAGTTTTCCCTAATATCCAACCTAGCCCTCCCCCACTGCAACTTGAGCCCATTGCTCCTTGTTCTGCCATCTGCCCCCACTGAGAACAGCCTCTCTCCAGCCTCTTTCAAACCCCCTTCAGGTAGCTGAAGGCTGCTCTCAAATCCCCCCTCACTCTTCTCTTCTGCAGACTGAACAAACCCAAATCCCTCAGCCTCTCCTCATAGGTCATGTGCTGCAGCCAAATCATCATTTTGGTTCCCCTCCGCTGGACCCTCTCCAATGCGTCCACATCCTTTCTGTAGTGGGGGGCCCAGAACTGGACACAGTACTCCAGATGTGGCCTCACCAGAGCCAAATAAAGGGGAATAATCACTTCTCTGGATCTGCTGGCAATGCTCCTCCTAATGCAGCCTAATATGCCATTAGCCTTCTTGGCTACAAGGGCGCCCTGTTAACTCATTCCAGCTTCTCAGCCACTGTAATCCCCAGCCTAGATCGCCCCCATTGCAACTTGAGACTGTTGCTCAAACACAGGCCTCACTGTGAGCAGGACTTGAACTTACACACGGAAACCTTATTGGATTTCTAGCCCAACACTCGGCCTCCCTTCTCCACCCCACCCCCCGTAGATCCCACCCCCTGTGCTGCAAACGACACCCTAGCGTGCCCAGACGGTGCCACGGCAGAGCTGTGATCCCCACTGGCAGCCTTCCCTACTGGCTCCCGGGACCACTGTGCCAGGGCACATCCCTTGTGACAACGAATGGCCGGACAGACCCATAAGCCCCATGCCCCCCTGTTGTGACCCCCAGGCCCTCCTGTGCTGGACACCGTGGACCCACGCCCGCAGCATATGGCGAGTGGAGGGGACCTGCGGGGACCTGAGGGCGCCAGTTCTGCCTCCTTGGCCCATGCGCAGACTGAGGGGTGCGGGCAGCCCGCAGGGACGGGACACCTTTAGGTGCTCGGCATGGGCTGGCATTTCCCGTCAGACACAGGCGCCGGTCCCTGGGGCTGAGCAGCAACGCCGTGCTGCTCTGGGGTGGCAGGGACGCACGTGCGAGGAGAGAGGGTTTTCGGACAAGGCGCGTGCCCCGGGCCCTCCCTTGTGGTCATCAAAGTTCCACGGCGATTCTGAGCTAAACAGGGGTGTTTAACCGCAGGGTGCCTGACAAAATAGCCCCGTGGACAGGAGCATCTTGCCTCTCCCTACAGTTTCATGTGGCACCCTTCGCTCGCTGGCTTTTGTTCTCTGTTACAAACGGCGGCTGTTCCACCCCAGAGCAGGCTGCATTTCACGGGCAGATGATGCCATCCCAGGGCAGTTTGTGAAGCTCTGCGAGGGGACATCTTCCTGCACTGGCCCTCCAGGGGTTAGAACCAGGCTAGGGAGGCTCTGGGGGGTAGATCCAGGGACGCTGAGGGGTAGGCAGCCACAGTGAGGCTGCAGAGAACTAAGGGCCAGCTGGGGCTGTGTACACGAGGGCTCCTGGAGGGAGGAGAACAGACTCTTGCTCAAGCTCTAGAGCAGGAGGGACCTGGCTGAGACAGAGCAGGGCTGGGGGCTCTGCCCTCACTCCCAGGCTGCAGGTTGCCTAGATGCCGGGCAGTGGGTCACTGAGGCAAGGGGGGTGCAGGGGCATGATGAAGTGGGGATTGTGTTCGCTCTGTTTTGTTGCATGGTGGTTTCTACTGTCCTATGGGGACCCTGTGTGTGTGCCTCGGTTTCCCTGAGTACTGCACCGCTATCTAGATGGGGATGGGAAATCCAGGTGTGGCCCACTGCCCAGCCTGGCACAGTCAGTGGCCCAGGCTTACTGTAACATTAGCCTGGGGGGGCGGGGTGACCAGGTGACACCTTTTGCCTGGGAAGCTGCACAGAGGAGGGGGAGGGGCTGCCTGCAGGCTGGGGCCAGTTGCTGGGTGTGGGGGTGAGTCTCGGCTGGCTTAGGATGTGGGGGGCCTGGGACCCCCCTCCCTCCAAGCTGGGCTGCACTGGCTGCATCTGGTCCCTGTGCTGACTAATCTGAGCCTCGCTGTGTCCCTGGGAACTAATAAACCTGAGAGCCCCATCTGGCTGCAGCTGGGGGGGGCAGGGCCCCGGGACTCCCCACCCCTCGGTGACAAGGGGGTTAGGGGGTGACTCTGGGGGCACTGCAGCAGGGCAGTGCCCGGAGGGGAGGGCACCATGGTCTGGGAGGGATGCGGGTCCTCCTGTCAGGTGGCAGAACCATTAAACGCCTAAACAGGTAGCAGCAGGCGAGACACCGGCCGGAAGGGGCGCTCCAGCACTGAGTGTGTGAATTCCCAGCGTGACCAGCAGCAGGAGGCGCCGTGGCGGCGCGGGCCCCTGTGTTCCACGCACTGCGCGGTGAAAGGCCCGTCGTGCTGGCCAAGGCAGACGTCTCTCGGGCATGTAGCTGGCCCCGTCGCCGGAGGAGCCAAGCACCTCCCGAGCTCTCACAGCAGCCCTGGGAGGCAAAGCAGGGCTGTTCTCTCTTACCGTGCCTAGGGCCACTTAGGGCAGAGCAGGGGATTGGACCTTGGCCTCCTGAAACCCAGGCTGATGCTCTAACCACTGGCCCTCCCTTCCCTAGGAGCTGTCCTTCCGAGGGAGCCGCTCGCTCCCCTTCTCTCTTGCTGGGAGAATACGCCACGTGAACCTCGTTCACCCTGCCCCACCCCAGCTTGCATTGCAGACTGACCTCGTTTGGACCTGGACGTACGCCATCGGGCAGCAGCGAGGCCCGAAGCCCCAAAGCGCAGTACAGTAGAGCCTGGGCTAAACAGACCCCTACCGCTGACACAGGCAAAGAACGAGAGCGTTCCACCGAGCAGCCGTAACGTTTTGCTCTGTTACAAACCCCCTCCCGTCCCACCATCTTCAGAACGCTGCAGTGCTGCCCTTAGACCAGAAGATTCTGGGGCCAGGGCCCGACCTTGCCCTCTTGGTACGTCTAGACCCTGTCAAACGGGAGCTTGATCAGAGCCTGGAAATGAAATAAGAAGCCATGATGAACCAAAGGTAAAGCCCAGGGGGAGACGGGCAACCGGGGAACAAAGCAACATGTAGCCGAAGGCGGCTCGGACAGGCCGCGAGTCGCAGCCTGGCGAACACTTTGTGATGGCAGCTGGGGTTAGCAGCAGCTCGTAGACGAGCAGCCGGCGCTCCCCCATCGGCAGAAATTCAGGCTAGTTCATAGTGATTCCGCACCCGTCTCACTGGCTGCCCTGCCCATGCTGCCTTAGGGCTTCACCCGGCAGGGCAGCAGCAAGTACCAGCGTCTCTCCTCAGGAAAACGGCTCAACTCTGCCCTACGAGGCACCTTGGGATGAAAAATGGTTCTGGCTCCAGGGCCTGGCCAGGCCTTGGGCTCTCTGCTTCCTGCGCGACTGGCCCAGCTCGGGGGAGCCCTTGTTAAGAGACTTGTAGCGCTGCTGGAGCCAAGTCGATCTTTCCAGACCTTCGCTGCCTGAGGGCTGCCTGACGTCCCCAGCGCAAAGCCTGACCTAGAGTCCCAGGGCGGGCAGAGACCCCAGGAGGCATCGAGTCCAGCCCCCTGCCCAAAGCAGGACCAACCCCGACTCCATCAGCCCAGCCAGGGCTGGGTCAAGCTGAGACTTAAAAACCTCTAGGGATGGAGATTCCCCCCTCCTTAGGGAACCCATCCCAGCGCTTCCCCACCCTCCTAGGGAAATAGCATTTCCTAATATCCAACCTAGACCTCCCCCACTGCAACTTGAGCCCATTGCTCCTCGTTCTGCCATCTGACCCCACTGAGACCAGCCTCTCTCCAGCCTCTTTGGAGCCCCCTTCAGGGAGTTGAGGGCTGCTCTCAAATCCCCCCTCCCTCTTCTCTTCTGCAGACTGAACAAGCCCAAATCCCTCAGCCTCACGACTCTTAACCTATGTCCCAAGCATGTCCGGTTTACAGGCTAACTCCCCAGTGGGCCATCTGCTCATAACAGTCCCAGTCCCATTCCATTGGTGCGCAGAGGCAGTGGTGGAGAGAGGCAGCCTATGGGGTACCAAGGTCCTTAAAAAGCCAAGCCCACCGGCTGGACACGCTAAGACGGAACTCGACCGCGGCTTCGAGCCTGTTTGCTTACGACGTTCCGTATTGCTCACTTGCGAGGCCAAAGCATGAACAGCAATGCCAGCGGGCCAGAGAGGAGCTGTGCCATGCCTGCCCCAGGGGGAGAAAGGCGACTGAACTGACACAACACAGAAATCAGGCAGAGGTGGCAAATATCCAAGCTCATCTAATCCCTTCTCCCAGCCAAGACAGAGCCTTCCCTCTGCGCTTCTCTCCCGTTCTTTGTCCTGATCTACTTACAGCTGACCCACGCGGTGGGGTCTCCAGAGCCTCCCTCGGGGGCTTTGTCCACTCTCTGACAGATCTGGCCATTAAAAAAGGCTCCTAGAAACTTAACCTCAAATTTCCTTTGTTCCACTTTGTTCTACAGCCCCCTGGACCATGCCCAGACTGACAGGGTTTTGCAATGGTGCCTGTGTTTGCCAGACAAGTGCAGGGCAAGATGACATGGGATGACAAAGAAACAAAGGGGAATGGTGAAAATTTGCCAACAGCCTGTCTCGTGGGGCGTATTGGGCGCTGATACTTGGCCCTGATCCGCTCTGTACTTGAAGGTGTTCGTAAATGTCAGGGAATCTTAACCATGCTCTCCTTCCCATGTTGCTAACGGGGGCCAGGGGTGCTGGCTAGATCCCCCCTGGCCACGGGTGCTGGGAGAGAGGTTCTGGAGGTGGCTCCGGGGGTGGAAAAGTTTGAGCAGCCCTGGCGAACAGAATGTCAGACCATTTAACCACCATCATGAGTCTAACTGCCCCCAGCTTTCTTCTGCTCTGGTCTTCCGTTCCGCTCATGAAATCCACAGAGTGACCCTGGGTAAAACAGGGCCCACAACAGGATTTAGACTCAGGCCTTGCGCTGTGGCCATTAGCAGGCCCCCAGCGTGCTCAGGATGCGTAGAAAGAACAAGAGAAGGGACGCCAGCAGCGGTACGAACGACTGAGTGAGTCCCGCACGGCAGCTTACCTGGGCTTGCAGACGGGGCGAAGGGCTCGGCTGGTCCCTTACATCAAAGGCATGGTGAGAGGGACCGATATTCCTGGGCATGCATGCGCCGTGGCGCTTTTGGAAGTGAGCAGGAGGGAAACGGGCCACCTCCTGTCCCCTGTGCTGACTGACATTGACAAACCCCCGCGTACGGGCTGTTTGAAATGTGACCTATTTCCTTGTTGCAAAGACAGGAAAGGAAAGACGAGAGAAAAACTCTGCAGCTCTGAAGGGGGGCAAAAGTTCTCAGAACCCGCCTGATCTGGTTGCATAGCTGCCTGTTGGGCGGGGGGGACAACCTCAAATGAGGGAGATAAAGAAACTTCGTTCTCCTAAGCAAGTGCAGGGCTGGGGGAGTTGGGCATTGGCTTTTGGTCCAGTGCACCTCGGGAGACACTCCATGAGCTGTACGTGGATGTTGGAGTCCATCCTCTTCCTTGGCCTCCTGCCATTAGAGCAGCCTGGGCAAAATACAGCCTGTAGGCCAGATCCGGCCTGCCACGCCATCGGATCCAGCTCATGGACTCTGCCCCAGGCAGACTCCTCCTTGCCTCGCCCCACCCGCACGCCGCTCCAAACCGCGGCTCTGGGGAGGTTTTTCTTTAAAAACTGAGAGTCTGGAGGGGAAGGGGGAAGCTTTAGCAGCTGCTACCATCCCCGGCACAATGCCATTATCCGGTGTCTGGCCAGAAACCAGCCCATGGGAGTGGCCTGTTTCAATAACAGGCAGCCACGAAGCACAAGGGGCTCCAGAGCACATGGCTGCAGCCTGTGGGGGCGGGGCAGGCGGCAGTGGTCCCTCTAAACTGCTTCCCAGGGGATTAATCAGCTCCGCCCAGCCAGAGGCTCAGGGCCGACTGACTGGGCGAGGCTGATGAATCACCTGTGAAGCTGGGCTGCCCCCGCAGATTAGCGGGAACGCTGGCTGGCAGGGGAGGCTGATTTCAGGAATGGGCTGCTGGCTGGTAAGTCTCTTGGCCAGACTGTGCCTCTGGCACCCCAGCCCCTCCCTTTCCCAACCCTCTGCCCCCCACTCCTGGCCCCTAGTCTACATACCCAATCCTCTGCCCCCTCCTGCACTCATATCCCCTGCTCCAGATCACAGTCCCTAGCTCACAACCCAAATCCCTGCGTCCCCTCCTGTACCCCAATTCCCTGCCCTAGGTCACAATCCAACCCCCAGCACCCCAGTCGAGTGCCCCAGGCCACAACTGCCTCCTTCACCCCAACTCCCTCCCTTACCCCAAGTTCCCTTCTGCACCCGACCTCCATCCCAGACCCCGCACCTCCTCCATTAATATCACGGAAGAGTGCAGCCCTCGGCCACTGTCCAAATTCTTGGAGGGCCCCCTGTCAAAAATGATTGCCCCCCTGCCCTAGAGGGAAGCACAACTCTATGAATGGCTCTCGCAAGAGGGCAGTGGTCACATATTCCCTCCCTCCATGTGCAAACCAGCCTGGGCCTTCCCGGCACCAGCATGGTCGGCCTCCTCCCGGGTGTGGTTTCTGCCTGTTTAAAGTCGGGGGTTGGGATGTTCTGAACCTGGAGGGGAGGTGTCACAACCTCCCTGCTGTCATGATTATGAGGGTTAGCCAGCAGCCTGGGGATTGAGGAGTTAACTACACCTAGCCAGGTGGAGTGACCAGTAGAAATGTAGGTGGGACTTTCAAACTGGGACAAAGGAATTTGGGTTTTTTCCTTTCTTTTTTTCTCTCTCTGGGTGTGGGCTCTGCAGAGACAAAGGGGGACAAGCATGTCTCTCTCTCTCCAAGACACCATTCTTCATTTTCTGTAAGTAGGGTAAAGTTTAGGTAGTTCATTAGGCTTTATTGTTTGAAGGGTTGGGTATGGGATCTGATGTCTGGCACTGCTTAAGAGATGTTTGGCTTTTCTTTTTAACTAAGTTCTAGCCCATGGTGTAATTCCTCCATGAGTATATTTTGTTACCTTTCCATCTGATCCTTATGCTTGCAACAGGAATATTGTTGTAAAAATAAAAGTTTTCTCTTTTCTTTTTATTAACCTGGCATTAGTTACTTGTGTGTCCTGATTTTTTTATAATAGGGGTGAGATTTCCCAAATGATCTTTCCCCTAATCTCGTTATTAATATTTGGGTGGTGGCAGCGGAAGTTTTATTCCCAAAATCTAGGTTTTTAAGATTTTGGGGGAAGTTTTGTACCAAAGCCTGGTAGTTAAGGCTTTGGGATACACTTGCTGGCCCCCACTTCTGCATTTATCATGCCAGAGTGGGGAAGGAGCCATGACACCTGCCCTTCTCAGACAGGTGCAAGCTGGATCCCAGCTAGATTTGGAGGGTGATTCTGCGGGGTGTCCCCCGTGAAGACAGGGTGCAGGTGTGGGAAACATCAAGGCACATCAGTTGGAGGGTTAATCCACTGAGGCTACGTCTACACAGCAGTGTTATTCCGAAACGCCAGAGTCCACGTCTGCACCGCAAGCCGTTATTTCAACATGATGTCGAGCTGGAGGACTTCTCGCTCCGACTCCCGTAACCCTCACTGTGCGAGGAGGAAGGGAAGTTGGCAGAAGAGTGCTCTAACTCGGACTTCCTGCTGTGCAGACAGCACCAAAAGCCGAAATGAGCTATTTCGACTTAGCTGAAGTTTTGTAGCTGATTCCAGCTTTAGCCCTGCTGTTTAGACGTGCCCAGAGGTTTGTAACGTGTTTTCAGATCCTCGGCTGAGCGAAAGGTGAAATAGAAGATAAAGCATCTGATGAACCAATTGCCCCTGAATGTTGTTCCCCTTCCCCCACGGGGTTCTATTGACAGCCTCCAATCTGGGATTTCTTGTCTTACGTTTCATTCTGCAGCAGTATGAGATTGATCCCACTCGTCTATAGTAACGGTTTAACGCTGCACATGGGACAGCTGCGCTGCATGCCCTCCCCACTCGGAACGTCCTGCCCCAGATCTCTCCGCTTCCAAGTCAAATAGCACTTGAGCTAACGGGAAGCCTAAATGGGAAGCCTGGGAAATATCGTGGTAGTAGAGGACAGGGGCTGTCAACCTTTGCAGGCTACAGAACCCCATGTAGGGCTCCAATGTGTCTTGCATACCTCCCCCGTTACACCTCACTTCAGAACTACTTGCTTACAACATCACACATAAAAATGCAAATGTGCCACAGCGTGCTGTTCCTGAAACATTGCTCACTTCTTTATTTTGACCATATAATTATTTAAAAAATCAATTGGACTACTATACATTTTGTACTTACATTTCAGTTAGGGTATGTCTACACTTGCAGCCTATTTCGGAATAGGGCTGCAAATGTAAACATTCGAGAAACCAAGCCGGGATTTAACTATCGGCGCTTGATTTGCATCTTCGACGAGCGCCATTTTTGAAATTTACAAGCCCAGAATAACTGCCCGGCGTCTACACTCGGCGGTGAAGCGGAGTGTTCAAAATAAAGCCTTAGTTCGAACTACCTGTTATTCCTCCTGCAATGAGGTTTAACAGGTAGTTCGAACTAGGGCTTTATTTCGAACGCCCGTTTCACTGCTGCATGTAGACGCGGGCAGTTACTTCGGGCTTGTAAATTTCAAAAAATGGTGCCAGGCTGGGAAGATGCAAATCAAGCATGGGATATTTAAATCCCGGGCTTGATTTGCAATTCTGAATGCCTACATTTGCAGCCCTATTCCGAAATAGGCTGCAAGTGTAGACATACCCTTAGAGCGTAAAAAAGTCATGCTCTGTATGAAATTTTCATTCGTGCTAGCTTGGTGAGTGCTTCTTATGTAGCCTGTAGGCCACTGGTCACCAACCAGGAGATCGGGATCTACCAATAGATCTTGGAGCCTCTGACAGGTGATCCTGACTGGTTTGGCTGAGAGGCTGTCAAGTACCGGCACTTCAGCTGCCCCTCCCCGCACTGCCATGCTGCTCCTGCCCAGAGCCTCAGAGCTGCCCCTGGGAGCCTCTTGCTTGTGGTGCAGGGTGGGGGAGACAGAGGCAGGGGGGCACTGATGTCTCTCTGTCCCCCTCTCCTGTACCCCATCTTCACAGAGTGAGGAGGGCGGGGCCTCAGCGAAGGGGTGGAGCAGGGGTATTTGGGTTTGAGGTAGATCTTGGGCTGACAAATTCAAAAAGTGATCTTGTGCTTAAAAGGGTTGGAGGCCCCTGCTGTAGGCAAATACCTAGGCGAGTTGATGTACCCTCTGGAAGATGTCTGCATACCCCCGAGGGGTGCATGTCTGTGGGGGAGCCTGCACTACCCTGCCGTGGCAATACATGGTGATATCTGCCGTGTCCACAGTGCGGATTTCTGGCCTGTCTCAAGCCTGGGGCGCCGAAGCACGCGGGCACGGGCACGGGGAGCTGTGAGAGTCAGGAAATGTTTGGAATAGCAAAGCAGATTAAGTATCAGAGGGGTCACCGTGTTAGCCTGAATCTGCAAAAGCGATGAGGAGTCCCGTGGCACCCGATAGACTAACATGCATGTGACGCAGTGGGTCTTTGCCCATGAAAGCTTATGCGCCAATACATCCGTTAGTCTAGAAGGTGCCACAGGACTCCTCGCCAAAGCAGATTAAGTGTGTGTCACGTGATTGGGTTTTAAAGTGAGCGGACGGGTCACTGCTGCACCCACGGGGGGTGTTTGCCCCCAATTCTGTACAAAGTGGCCATGTGAGGTGTCAAAGGGAAGCGAATGCGCTGCTGATTCTATGTGTGACACGCCTGTGCTTGGGTGATGTCTGTCTGTGGAGTTATGAATATGGGCTCTGTACTGGTGCTGGAAACGTTCCCTGTCGGGAAGGGAGCCATGGGCCTGGACTGCCTGTTGTCCAGGAGGAAGGATTGGTCAGTGACTGGCTGTGCTAGCTAGCACTGCTGATGGACAATGGCTCTCAGAGCACACCTGAGGGATGCGTCCGGAAGCCTGCAGACCAGCCAGTGCCTCATGGCTGCCGGCATGTGAAACACAGACAGGTCACTTGGTCATGTGACCAGCTCCAGCTTGGGAGACACCAGGAATATAAAAGTGCCATGAGGCTGTCTCCAGTCTTGCTCCTGATCCCAGATGCAGCCTTGCTAGGAACAGAGAGCCGGGAAGGACTGCTGACCCACTCTAATACAGGATGCGCACCAGAGACTTCTAAGCTAGCCGTTTGTAACACCTTGTGCATCAAGAACGCAGTGACTGGCGTATGTCATGTACTCTCCTTAGCAAGCTAACTCTCAACCTTTTCTTTCTTTTATTCATAAACCTCTAGATTTTCCATTCTAAAGGACTGGCCCAGCGTGCCCTTGTGGGTCAGATCGAAAGTGTAAATTGGCCTGGGACTGTGGCTGGTTCTTTGGGACCGGGAGGGTCTGTCCGGAGTTGGTGAGATCAGATTTTATAACCTCTCACCTGTGTGCAGGCCCGGGGCTGGTTGTGGCACAGGAAAAGCTGGGGTGTCTGAGGGGTTTTGCTCGTGAGGCTTCCTGCTGGCCGGATTGGCAGCTGACACGCTCGGTGGGACTGGTTCGTGGCCTGTTTGGGAAAGGTCTCCAGTTGAGGGCTGTAAGTAGCCCTGGTTTTGAGCAAGTCTCACTTTGCTATCAAATGGGCTTAGTAAGAACAATCGCCGGGAGGGAATGGGCAGGACTGACCCCCACGTCCTGCTGGATGGAACTAGAAGTAAATAGGCCCTCCACACCGGCGACCCAGTGCCTGGCGTGCCATTGCGTGGGAAGAAAAGGAACCACGCCTCCTGCCTGGCACTGTAGGTAGCAGACGGGTGAAGTGTAAGTGAATTAGGCTTTATTATTGTATTAGGCTGCGTCTAGACTGGCAAGTTTTTGCGGAAAAACTTGCCAGCTGTCTACACTGGCCGCTTGAATTTGCGCAAGAACACTGATGATCTGATGTAAGATTGTCAGTGTTCTTGCGCAAATACTATGCTGCTCCCGTTCGGGAAAAAGCCCTCTTGAGCAAATGTATTTGAGCAAGAGGGCCAGTGTAGACAGCTCAGGACTGTTCTGCACAAAAAAGCCCCAATGGCGAAAATGGCGATCGGGGCTTTCTTACACAAAACCACGTCTAGACTGTCACGGACGCTTTTCCGCAAAAAGTGCTTTTGCGCAAAAGCGTCCGTGCCAATCTAGATGCTCTTTTCCTCAACTGCTTTTAACGGAAAAACTTTTCCGTTAAAAGCATTTGCGGAAAATCATGCCAGTCTAGACGTAGCCTTATAGCAGATCTTTTAGTAATTGCTTTTGCATTGCTTTGCGCTGTATTAATTGCTTTAAAATGTATAGTATTTAAGGTTTAAATTGTCTACTCATTGTTCTTAAGGCTTGTAAAATGTAAACAACTGTATTAACTGCTTAAAGCTTGCAATAAATAAGAAAGTGGCTAAGTAGCCCTGGAGTGTCCTGGTTTCCCTTGGATCTAAAATTAATCGAACCACACCACAGTGTACCTCTGCCACACAGCTGGGCCACTCTGATTCCACCCAGCAGAGGGCAGTGGTGTGCAGGCGCACACTCACACACAGAACTCACATCTGTGCCATATTATGGTTGCCCCATCTGCAAATGCACTCACAGCCCAGTTGCTGACTAAGCCCTAGCTACACAACACGCCACAAGCACCCCCGTCAGTCCCACGGCCCCGCCACAGGAGGGCAGAAAGAGGCCTGGCCGCAGAGTGCATACCGTAGCAAGAAATGTCCGTGGCCCTGCTGTCCTGCAACAAGATATGGCAGGGGGACAGATTTTCAGACACGTAGCCCAGACCCATCGATATAGTCCAGAAATGACTCCCATGTGTGTGCACATCGCCCTCCTCCGCCATGTGCTTTACGACTCCCCAGTGACAGCCACGCTGTGTGAGTCAATCGCGCTACCCCCGCAGGGGCCGCCTTCCCTTTCTGGGGCCTTGAAACTGTTCCCCTGGCCACCACCCAGAGCCGAGACACCTTCCTGAATGAAACGCGTTTCAGGCCAGAGCGATGCTGAAGGATACACTCAGCGTTCAAGGGAATAGCAGGAATCGGGGCCTCCTGGGGAAACGTAATGCACCAGAAACCCCAGCGGGGGGGGGAAGGGGGAAGAGACGGGTCCTCTGGATTCAAAATCAACAGGCTGGTGAGGTGGGGAAAGACAGGTGAGGGATTGGGGGAACAGCCAGGGGCCTGGGAGGCCTGCAGGGCAAATTCTTTGTGCCTCCATTCCCTGTCCCTGTCTCTGCATTGGGGATGCCCTGCCTCGTGGGGCATGGGGGAGGATAAAGCCACGAACAGCTATGAGCTGCTCAGAAATTCTGGGGACTGAGGCTAAGTACCGTACTGTGCCGTCCCACCAGCACCAGGCCTTGGGGCCTGTCAGCTCACTCCGGCTGTACGCCCTGGAGGAAGCGGCGCTGCTCCCGATCGACACTGTGAGAACAGAATCAGGCCTTTGGTCTGACAACCCCATGGGGGGGAGGGGAACTGTTGTGAAAAGGTCCCAGGCAGCTGAAATCCTTTTCTGGGAACTGATCAAAGGGCGCAGTCAGAGAGGAAGGCAGCCAGCTTTGTATGGCAGAGGGAAAATGGAGGCTTTTGCGGTTGAGTCAACTGGCAAGCAGAGTTTAACTGTGAGCAAGGGACTACAGCCATCTCCGGGTGTGCTGCACAGTACAGCCTCAGGAGTGTTATTAAACATCGCTGTCAAGCTGAGCCGAGCGTTTCCTGTGTCCTGACTGGCCTTGGCCAAGGGCTTTCTCTCAGGCTACACGTTTGTCCTTTGCTCAAAGCCCCCTAGGCCTGGGCTATAAGCCATGTCCCCTTCCAGCTGGCCATCCGATAACACGTTCAAGCTGGGCCTGTGTTCTCCGTAGCGAAACCCCGTCCCGTGTGGAAGGGGCAGTTAAGGTGACATCGGGTGATTGGCACCAACCCTCTTTCATCACCCCGTTGCAAGTCAGACCGGCAAGGAATGAAACCGACAGGAGGTATCTAACACCCAGTCTCTTGCTTCCGACTAGAGCTCTTCCCTTGTCCTTTTGGCGGGTTTCAGGGGCCGCCGTGGGAGTCTGCTTCAGCAAATACAATAAGGAGTCCAGGGGCCCCTTAAAGACTCAGGTTCACTAGGGCGCAAACGTTTACGAAAGCTGAGGCCCTAATAAAATTGTCCATCTTTAAGGAGCCACCAGACTCAATGTTGTTTTTCCTCTTTTGTATTTCTCTCAGCTCAGACTAGGACAATCAAGGGTGTCAGTTTCACTTTTTTTTGTTTGTTTGTTTTGGTCCATTTCACTTGCAGGTTCTCAGCCCAGCAACATGTGAGTGGCAAAGGGAGAGTTCTGGCGTAGTGGGGGGGCTGTCGGGGCGGCCCTAGACTAGCTGCCAGCAACTGGCACCCTAGGCGAACCATGCAATCGGCGCCCCCACCTCCAACCCCCTCAAGGATATTGCGCCACCATTTGGCGCCCCATTTAACTTGGCGCCCTAGGCAACCATATATGGACAGGCCGCCCCAGGGGGCTGTCTGCTCTGTAACCCGGGGTCCCCCTGCGCTGTGATGTGTGATTCCCACTGACTCACCACATGTGTATTAGCCCAGACACCTAAGCTCAGCCTGAGGAGATAACAGGTGATTCCCAGGGGGAGAGACAAAGGGAGAGAGGCAGAGACCAACACGAGGCTTCGGGGGAAGGGGCAGTTGCTGGCGGGGAAACAGAGGGAGTGAGCCTAAACTGGGGGCTGGAGGTCTAGGAGGGTGATGGACCCCCCTAACCCAAGGGATCTGAGGCATCCTGGCCCAGACTCCTGTAGCAATATCACGTCTGTGCTGTGCTGTGTCCTGGAGGAGCAATAACCCCTCTCTATTCTCTGGCTGGCAGAGACTGTTCTTGCTGCTCTGGGGCTGCAGGATTTGGGGGAACCCCGACTCCGCGTCACAAGAGTAAATGATTCGCTGCTGCTGTTTACTGTGCCAGCACCTAGAGGGCCTAAATAGCCTCATTGCGCTAGGTGCTGTACAAATGTGAACAATCCATGACCCGAGGAACTGCTCGTTGAGACAGACGAGAGATGGCCGGCCCGTATGTTAGGCCCAGCTCATTTTGGAGGCAGGGACAGCTGGCTAATAGAGAAGAAGGGACTAACGGAAGGTGAACTCCTCACACACAGACCTGGTTCCTGCTTTTACGTCGCCGTAGTACAAAAGGGTCGCAGCACAGCAGCAGGCCAGTGCATCCCACCCGTCTCGTCGGGGTGTCACGTCCGCATCCCGAGGCCACATTCCAACCAAGGGACACTGTGCCACGACACTGTGTCGCCGGGCAACATAGCAACATGGCAAGGCCGCAAATACTTTGGGGGGGCTCTTTAATGTTCCGACCAGCTGTCGCTGGGAGCACCCCACTGATTTGGGGGGGATCTGACACCAGTAACTAGTGACAATGACCGTGCTGTGCATCAGGCTGTGGCCACAATCAAACAGTGGACAGCACCTCCGTGGGGTCTCCCCGTTTATCGAGTGGTGACAGCTGAGTAGTCCGGACCTTAGAGCAAAAGTGGGGAAAATATGAGTGGTACTGAGTGCATTTGAAATATGATGGGAACCTGAATCCTTATGTGACCTCTTGCTGGTTGTGGCCACACGAGGGCGCAGTGTAACTGAGCATCTGCATGTGTGTGCTTCCTGGGGCACTGCTTTTAAGGCCGTTGCTGATCCCACAGCTCAAAACCAAGACAGTCCAAACTAGTGAGACTGCAGCAAAGCCACAGGTGTTGGATTTTGATTGACCCCTGGAAACAGGACCAAAATTCTTCCTTGCACGAGAGAGAGGCTCCGGAAACAACTGTCTTTGTTGTTAGTGGAGCGGTGGGGTATGGAACATGCCAGTCATCCCCCAAATCTTCATTTCATCGCCGCTGTCCTCTACTGGAGAAAGTCTGAACTGCACAACTGTGCGTCTGCCACCCCGTACTGTTAGCAGCTTGGTGGAGGTTCTTTGCTTGTTCTAGCGCCAGAGGCCTCTGCCTGGAAGGCGCCGGAACTTAATTCTGTCCCTGCTGTGGATTTCCAAGGGGTCACAACACTCCGGACAGCCACAGCCAGGAAGTTCCTGGGTGGTTCTGGAGTAAGTCACCATAAGCCTGGCCAAAGCTTCAGGGTTGGGGGCACAATGACTAGGGCGGAAGGAACTTGGGGTCTGAGTCCCAGTCGCTGTGGCCAGGGGAGGGAGAGCGCATGGGTCTAGTGGGCAGAAGAGAGAGACCCCGGAATGTCTCAGTGCTCAGAGGCTGCAGACTGGCCTTTAACGTTGCCCCCTTGCCTGTTACCACGCGGTCTCTAGCCACCGCTCTGCAGATCAGCGGAGAAGCCACAAAACCCAGACTGGAGCATGGAAGAATCTCGGCCCGTCGGGGGAGGGAGAGAAGGGGCAGCAAGTCGGCTGTTTGCAGCCTCATTTCCTTGTCATTACCGGGGAGGCGCGCTGGCCGACAAGCCTTAGCAGGGAGAAGGCCTTTGCCTGGCCGCGGGCCGTTGGCTGCAATTGGCAGCTCTACCCGGCCAGGAGCAGGCCCATTGACAATGAAGCCCGGGGCACTTTGTGTCGCTGCAAGGGCTCAGACAATGGGCAGCGCCGCAGGAACTGCGTGGAGAGGAAGGAAGCCGCTTTTCCCACCCGCCAAGAGCCCAACCCGGCCGTGGCCGCCTCTTTCACCACCGGCCTTCCGCCCATGCGCCATCCCCTGGGGGCTCTCAGGGCTGGGACCGAAAAGGCGTTTCCTTGCCTGACGCTTGCCGTGCTCTGCTGTCGCCTCATGCCGAGATACCACAGCAGCCCTGACCTCTGTGGCCACCGTTCACGCTTCCAGTGGACACACCCGCCAGCTCTTCCAGGCAGGACTTCCCGAGGGAAATCGTGGCTGGGTTATATCCAGACATCATGGTCCTGGCCTGAAGGGGGCCAGCCACGCCCCTTGGGTTACAGGACGTTAAAGGATGTCGTCCCATCCCTACAGTCGGCCTTTTATCTTCTCCCGCAGCAGGTCTCAGCCTCCCCAGGCATCTGGACCCTTCCGGAGTCTGATTGGTCTTGTGTGCCCTAAGTTCCACTTCACTGAAACTTCTAAAACCAGGCCTAGAAGCACAGCAGTGGCCCAACACATGGTCCTGAGAGATGGCCAGCTTGTTCGTTTGCACCGTGGACGGATGAAATCAATCAGTCGGGGTATGCGCGTTGCCCTTACACATCCGAGTGTGTGTGAAATCCTCCTTGGTGCAGGTCGGACTCCCTGGTCCAGCACCCTGGGGGCCTGACCAGTCCCAAAGGGGGGAATTTGCCGGACCAGGGGAAGTCCCCTGCCACTGGCCTCCCAGCCCACTGACCCTCGTGGCCTGTGCTGGCCCCGCTGTTCCCAGGCTCGGGCTCTGGCCCAGCCCCACTGCTGCCGGGCCCCATCCCCAGACCCCCTGCCGCCAGCTCAGCTAACCCCAGGGCCAGAGCCACCTGGCCACTGCTGAGCCAGAGCCCCAAGGCCGGGACCGGGGCCAGAGCCCCACAGCTGGGGTTGGGGCTCCCTGACCCCTCTGCCAGGGGCCCCAGCTAGGGCCTCCTGGCTGAGTTGCTGCCCCACCTCCCCCCGCCCTGCTGCGCTCTCAGCCCTGCCCCCAGACCTTCCTGCTCCTGGGCTCTGTGGTCCAGGAACATCTGTGCCAGACTGGAGAGTCCCTGTGTAGGGAGGTACAACCTGTACGGACTTTGCTGAGCTGTTTACGTAGCCTGCGGTAAAACTAGGCCGATGGCCAGATGAGCGCCTGCACCCCTGGAAGAGCCCTGCGTGTCCCCAGGATACATGTCCCTCTGGCTGGGGCCACTTCTCCGTGGGCCTCCGTCCAGGGCCCGATGGCGCCTTTGCTCGCCATGCCGCCGTCTCGAAGAACGAGCTTCGAGCCGGGCCCGTGGGGCGCGCTGGGACTTGGCTGCAGGGGTAGGGCTGCAGCGCCACATCCCCCATTCAGCCCTCTGTTTCCTCCTGGTGCTCCCCAGCCATCAGGAAACCCCACAGCCCAAGGGGCCAGGCAGGCAGGTCAGGCCGAGGTGAGCCCTTCAGGGTCTGCCTGAGGCAATACGGGCCCAGAAGGACACTCAGAGCTAGTCTGACCAGCCACTGTCACTAGGCATGCAGCCGACGCTTGTGCTGGGCCCTGGGCTTTCCCAGCAAGCTGGGGGCAGGTTGACTTGTGGACAAGGCCGAGCTGAAGAGGTAGCAATCTTCAACTGCTTGCAAAGCTCCGTGTTTTGTTATTGAACTCCGATGCCTAGTGACAGGCTGGAGAAAGGATGTCTGTGCTAAAGAGCTACCCACCACCGCCCGTCTTAGAGCTCACAAGACAATTCCTCTGAACGGTCCCGGGGCGACCAGATTTCTAACATTTCTGAGGTTAAATCTTCAGTGAAACCAAAGCACATACATTTGGGGGGTGAAAAAGGAAAGCAGCCCAATTTTTTAACCATCTGTTAAATCAGATCCACTTCAGATCCACTCCTGAGAGCCAGAGTCGGTGGCTCTCAGCCTTTCCAGATAACGGTACCCCTTTCAGGAGTCTGATTTGTCTCATGAACCCCCAAATGTCATCTCCCTTAAAAACGATTTGCGTACAAAAATCCAACATAAACATACACAAGTGTCACAGCACACGATGAGTGACAGATTGTTTGGTTCTCATATTTCGCCATGGAATTATAAAATAAATCCATTGGCATACAAATATTGTACTCACACATCAGTGCATAGCATGGAGAGAGCTACAACCAAGTCCCTTTTGGTCTGTACTGATTTCGCTCGCGCTTGTTAAAACCGTTGTCAAACTAGGCAAATCTCTGGACTTTTGCGTACCCCCCGGGGAACAAGTAGGCCTGGTTGAGAACTACTGCTCCAGTTTCCTGGTCATTATTTGCCATATGTAATTGCGGTAGCTCTTAGGCGCGCCAGTCTGAGAGCAGAACCCCAGCGTGATGGGCCCTGTCCAAATACAGAACAAAAAATCGGTGCCACTAATTCAAGGAAGGGACTGAGTGTTTCCTCTTGGATCCCTGAGCCGGAGTCGCTTTATTCTGGAGCAGAAAAGGCCTGCCTCCTTCGTGATTTCATCAGTCTGGGCAGGGCTTTTATGGCCTTGTGGGATTTTTTTTTAATATCCTTGGCAAAGTTCCTGAGTGAGTGGGGAGTTTGTGTTTTTTTTTGTTTTTTGAACAGCCCCTCTCCATGCTGCTCGCAAGCTGCTCTCTTATTACCGCTCACTTCCTGAAAGGAGACTTCTCAGCACAGCCGCGAAGCCAGGAGCTGCTGGCCTCTGACAGCAGAAAGCGTTTCTGCGGTGACTTGGGGAGGGCGACCCACACCCGCGGCCTGGGACGTCTCTGACACTCGCAGGAGGGAGAGAAACGGGAAAGAAGCTTTCGGCTGCACCGGGGAAAGGGAGAAAAACTGACGGACTAGCAGGGGGAGCAGAAGAAAAGGAGCAAAAGGTAACATGCTGTCGTCTTGCAGACCTCTCCAGGGTTGGGCTTGGGGGGTTGCGCAGATGTTCTCTGAAATCCAAACGCTCTGGGGTTGAAGGAATGAGGCTGAGGAATCCTGCATGCTGGAAACCCATTTATGAGAATGAAAACCATGTTCACCCGGCTCCACCATTCAGAGTTTCCATAAAAACGCCGGCTTGTGTTTCGGTGTCTGCACACAGCAGGACACAGGCATTTGCTCTGGCTCTTTCTTTCTCTCTCCCAAATGCACCAGGCCAGTTCTCCTGTGCGGAGCCCTCTGTGTGTGTGTTGGTTCTAAGCTCGAGCTCCCTTGTGCGAAACTCTTAATTACCAAGCTGCAAAGCTTTCACCCGTGCTGCAGAATTATGTGTGCTTAGCTGCCCTCACGCTGCTCTCTCTCTCTCTGACTTCTCCTCTGCTATGTGGCTTACAAACTGTCTGCCCCGAAAAAGCTACAGTGGCGCTAATTTTGTGATCAGGGTCAGACATTTGGCAGGTCGGACTGGTCATATGGTTCTCGGCCTTGATTAGCTTTTTAAACTTTTTTTCCCCCCAACTTAATCCCCTGGAACAAGTGATTTGAAACGCCAGGGTCGATATTAGCGCTGGGGAAATGCCGGCGGATTAGCTCATTAGCGCGGTACTGGAACTAGAAAGGAGTTTACAAAAGAGCCGTGGCAATTGCTTTCCACAAAATAGTCGGGAGAGGCACTCGAGGCTGTGCTGAGCTGAGCCCTGGGGACGGGCTGCTCCCCTCCAACTTTGGCGCCAGCGAGGGGCGTGCAGCAAGATTTACATTTTCAAATTGGGGCCGGTTCGGGGGAGGTTTGTCTCCGCGGCGATTTGGTCAGATCTCACCGGGGCGGCAAGCTGGGAGCTTTCCTACTCCAGCTGATGCCTGTTTCCTTGGGAGGAGACTCGCTCGGAGGCACGGCCAAAAGGGATTTCCAGCCCGGCCTGGAAGTCTCAGCGGGGTCGCCAGCTTGGTCATAACTGAAAAAGCTTCAGAATCGACGGCGAGTCCTGCGGCAGCGCAGAGCCTCACAAACACGGCCACGGTGTCAGGGCTTTCGTGGGCCCTGCCCGGGCCCTCGGCGGGATGGAGCGCGGGGCCAGCACAGCCCGGGGCCAGGGCTCTGTGTTCGCCAGTAGGGGCTCGACTGTCAGCTCGGAGCCAGGCGTCAGGTGTGCGGCGGGGTGGGGCGGTCGCGGGGTCTGCCGTTTCCTTGGGTCTGGCTCCAGCACGGGAGCCATGGGAAAGGGAAAGGACCGACTGGCCATCGCGGCGGGTCCCCAGCCACCGCCGGGCTCTGCCTGATACTCCCTTGGCCGGCGCTCCCGGTTCCACGCTCTCCCTCGGCTTCCCTGGGGAGACCAGCCCGCTGGGTGGCCGTGTGCGGGGGTCGCGTGGCTGTGCCGGCCCCGTGTCTCCACCAAAGTGCAGGGGAGGCACCATTTGCTGGGGCCAAGAGACCAGGGCTTTGTCCTCTCCCAGCGTGGGTAGGTCGGTCGGGGTGGGCAATAAAACAGCGGCGGCTCGGCGGGGTTAGCCCCACGTGGGCCACTGCCACTGTATGTACCTGCCCCTCCGCAGGCAGGGGCGATCCCAGCCCCCACTGGCCAGCAACGGCGATCCGCCACCAGCGGGAGCTGTCGCCCCACCTGCGGGAGGCCTGGCGGACCAGAGGCAGCCCACGGGCTGGTCTTTGCACCCCCCTGGTCTATATGCTCCAGTGAGTCTTCCACGGTGCCCGGCCCCCCGACTGCGCGGGCGTACGAGAATCGCCTCTCACGTGCCGTTTGCTGACACAATTTTGTCCGGCCCTAATATGTTTGAGAAACGATCCCCTGGCTCGAGAGCTCCCTGGCAGAAAGAATCCCTTCCACAACCCGCCCCTCCTCCCTCCCGGGTTTGCTTTGCTCCGGTTCACCCAGGTGCTCTCGGTCACGTCCCTTTGGAGCTCCCTGAACGGTCCTTTCCCGCCTTAATATTTATACTTGGGGATAAGCGAACTCCTTTGCCCAGTTCACGGGGGCAAGGCGCTGGCCCAGAGCACTTGTCATTTGGGCCCAGAAGCGCCCCGCCAAGCCCAGCTAGAGAGAGGTTTTAGATTCAGGGAGGGCTGTTGGCTGCCTCGGGGTACCCACATTCTCCCACCCAGACAAGGAATATCAAGGCGCTTTAAGCAGCCGCACCAAGTAACCTGCAGTCCTTGATTTCCTGGACTTATAAAGTGTAGACATCACAGGTGTCCTTAAAGCAGGGGGAGGGAACCTCAGACCTGCAGGCCGGACGCAGCCCCCCGCTTGCCTGGATCTGGCCCTCGAGGCTCAGGGCTCCCCTCCTAGCACTGGGGAGCCGCGCCGGCCCTCCCCCCGCCCCCACTGCTGCACTGCGCGGCTGCAGCACACGAAATCTGCTAGCCTGGGCCCCCAGGCTCTGGTGTGCGAGGAACGTGGGGAGGGTCTCAGTCAGGGCCCGCGTCGGGGCCGGGGGTTGGGGTTTTGTTTGTCGGGGGTGGTTTTGCTTTTCACTTGCATGCGGCCCCCGACTGAGTTTTCTGTGGGTCAGCGGCCCCCGACCCAGAAACATCGCCCCAGCCCTGCCTGAAAGACTAAGAGATTTGTTTGGGCAGGCCCACCGACGGGGGGGAAGGTGGGGCAATTGCACAGGGGCCCGGCCCTTCAAAGGGGCCCAGAGCTCCCGGCTTCGCGCCCCTTTGAACTGCCCCAGGAGCGCCACTCCCCCACCCCGCATGGCTTTGAGGACTGAGGGGAGGCCCAGCACCGCGGTCCAGGCGGCGCTAAGGGCTGAGTGACCTAGGCCCCACCCCTTCAACCCTCAGCCCCGCCCCTTCCAGGGGCGCGGAGCCCAGCTGCCCTCCCTCCTACCCCCAGGGCCTGGGTGGCTGGTGTCCCCGCTGTGTTTGGCCGTAAGCATTCAAGGATAAAAACCACTTTGTCAGAGGCAAGTGCGAAGGACCCGGGGCAGGTGGATCACCAAGCCCCAGCCAATAGAGCGGCCAGATGGTTTCAACCAAAATCCCGGACACACTTGACATCCCAGCTGATCTAGAACACACCCGACAGTTCTATTCTCTCAATGTGTTTCCCGAACAGAAAGCTCCAATACTGAACTGTCCGGTTCAAAACCGGACACCTGGCGACCCTACCAGCCAATGGGGAAATAAAACGCTCTGCCCCTTTGAGCAGTGGGGTGGCCCAGAGGGGGAGAAGAGCTGCCCACCAGGGCAGGAGACGGTGAGCACTGTGCTGCTCCGAGGCTTCCTCTGCCAACGGCAGGGAGACCGTCCAGATGAGCGTTTCTCCTAGGAACACCCTGGGTTACGTCTGAGGACGATTGAAATCGGCAAGAGTCGCTTTTGCTGTCTGTTGATTGTCTGGTCCAATTGTGGGTTTCCAGCACTTCCATTTTCAGTCCTCCTAAAAAAAGTCCCGAAAGGTTGAACTCTCTAGTCCAGTGCTTTCTGGTCCAGCGACGTCTGTGGTGGGGCAGGGTTTCAGCGAGCCGGGCGTCCACTCTTCATGGGGGTGGCCGAGTGTCCCACGGGCCCTTAACATTTGTTTGCAGCCCCCAGGCCTGGTTCTCAGGGCTCTAATTGACCCCAAATGTCTCCTGAGAGCCCAGGAAGCAGCGGCAGTGCTGGTAACGCTGCTAGACAACACTGACCTCCTGTGGTCCGGCAAGTTCTCTGGTTTGGCGCCGCTCAGGTCCCGAGGGTGCCGGACTAGGGAGGTTCAGCCTGGAAGGGGACTCCGGTCTAGATCTGAGATGGTCTTTGTGCCTGCGGTTCCAGGAGTTTTGCCGTTTATTTCAGACACACCAGGATTTCCCCCGTCAGTTGCAGCCCCAACCAAAGGACCAGTTCAAGCCTGTGTCGGGCTGCAGCCCAAAGCCGTCAGCTCCGGGGTCTCGGCAGTGGCTTGGCACACATAGCACCGGGCATGGCATTTGGGTTGCAGCCCCCTCCTTAGAAACCCACAAGTCACAGCACATGCTGCCTCCCCCCATCACATCTACGTCATCTGGCTCACTTGCCTCCTCCAGGGGAGGAAGGGCCCGAAGAGTTTGGCAAGGGAGAGCATTGGAGGATCCCATCCAAAGAGGCTTTGGAGCCCAGAGCAGAAGGCAGGAGACGTGACCAGCAAGCCCTGATCCATCAGAGCCCACAGAACTCAGGGCCCAGCGGGCCAGACTGCCACCGGCTGGGCCTTCGCCCCTTTCCCCTCGTCCTTCAACTCTCGCCACCCGACATGCTCCAGCCAGGAAGCGCGGGACTGCACGGGACTCGGTGGGACCCTTCGGGAAGGGCGGGGAGGCCGTGTCTACACCAGGCAATGATTTTGAAATGACTAAATTCGACTTAACTCCCGATTTAACAAACTCAAACTAGCGTGGCCACACTGGGGGGGAGCCTCGAAATGAGTCCGGGACAGGCTCGGTTAATGTGGCCGTGCTACCTCGGACTCAGAGCCCCTGGAGGCTCTGGGGAGTAGTTCGTTCCAGTGACTCTGAGGAGCAGCACCGGAGCCCACGCGGCCGCTGGTTCGAAACAGCCATTTTGTAATTAGCGTCACTCCCGATAAAAAGCAGGAGGGCAGATTGTGAATTAAGCGGCCCCTTATTTCAGTAACGGGCCTGGCACTGGGGAGACTCCCCTTGTAAATTCGACCTGAGGGGGGTTATTTTGAAACAAAGCCCTAGTGCAGACCGGCGTGCCCAGCGCCCAGCTAGAAGAATGATTGTGCAAGTCGCAGGGCCGCGAAGGAGGGAGCCCTCAATCAGTCAAGTCCACCCTCCACCAGCGGCGGGGTGGGGGGGCTCCCCTGCAGTGTATTGTCCAGCCCATTTTGAAGTGATGCCAACAGCGAAAGCCATGGCCGGTCCCCTCCCGCCAGCTCGCAGATCGCAATATCAGGAAGTGACCAACCTGATTAGCTTCTGTGATGAGGTAACTGGCTCTGTGGACATGGGGAAGTCTGATAGACCCTGACTTTACCAAAGCTTTTGATACGGTCTCCCACAGTATTCTTGCCAGCAAGTGAAGGGAGTATGGATTGGATACATGGATTGTAAGATGGGTAGAAAGCTGGCTAGACTGTCGGGCCCAACGGGTTGTGATCTGGTTGGTCAGTCAGTTTCTAGCAGAATACCCCAAGGTTCGGTTCTAGGACTGGCTTGGTTCAACATCTTTATTAATGACCTGGATGAAGGGATGGATTGCACCCTCAGCAAGTTTGCGGATGACACTGAGCTAGGGGGAGAGGTAGATACGCTGGAGGGCAGGAAGAGGGTCCAGAGTGACCTGGACAGATTAGAGGATTGAGCCAAAAGAAATCTGATGAGGTTCAACAAGGACAAGTGCAGAGTCCTTGGGACGGAAGAATCCCAAGCATTGGTACAGGCTGGGGACTGACTGGCTGGGTAGCAATTAGGCAGAAAAGGACCTGGGGGTTACAGTGGATGAGAAGCTGGATATGAGTCAACAGGGCGCCCTTGTAGCCAAGAAGGTGAATGGAATATTGGGCTGCATTAGGAGGAGCATTGCCAGCAGATCCAGAGAAGTGATTATTCCTCTTTATTCGGCTCTGGTGAGGCCACATCTGGAGTATTGTGTCCAGTTCTGGGCCCCCCCCACTACAGAAGGGATGTGGACGCATTGGAGAGGGGCCAGCGGAGGGGAACCAGAATGCTGAGGGGGCTGGAGCACATGACCTACGAGGAGCGGCTGAGGGATTTGGGTTTGTTTAGTCTGCAGAAGAGAAGAGTGAGGGGGGATTTGAGAGCAGCCTTCAACTCCCTGAAGGGGGTTCCAAAGAGGCTGGCGAGAGGCTGGTCTCAGTGGGGGCAGATGGCAGAACAAGGAGCAATGGGCTCACGTTACAGTGGGGGAAGTCTAGTTTGGATATTAGGAAAAACTATTTCCCTAGGTGGGTGGGGAAGCGCTGGGATGGGTTACCCAGGGAGGGGGGGAATCTCCATCCCCTAGAGGTGTTTAAGTCCCAGCCTGACCAAGCCCTGGCTGGGCTGATTGAGTTGGGCTGGTCCTGCCTTGGGCAGGGGGCTGGACTCGGTGACTCCTGAGGTCTCTGCCAGCCCTGGGGTTCTAGGATACTTCGTTTTTCCTGCTAGGGTATGTCTAAACTACATGGCACCGTCGACGGAGCCATGTAGATTAGTTTACGCGAAAAAGGGAAATGAAGTGGCAATTTAAATAATCGCCACTTCATTTAAATCAAAATGGCCACCGCGCTGTGCCGATCAGCTGATTGTCAGCACAGCGCGACAGTCTAGACGTGGATCTGCCACCCCAGAACCCTTCGTCGGCAGATCCTGTAAGCCTCGTTTCCGTCAATGGAGCCATGTAGACACAGCCCTAGTTAATGAAAATTCTCCTTTGTTTAGTTTCATCCCATAAGTCCCAGTGTGGTGATACCTGCTCAGAACGCCCTACGTCCCCTCCCCAGTGTTCCCCACGGCCGCACAGGAAGGATTTGACTCCCGCCACCTCCTCATCAGAGCTGTTCAGTGGCAGCTCAGCTGTTTGGCCACCACCCGGCTCTGGCCCTAGCTTCAGCCCTTCCCCAAGGCTGGAGCTGTGGGCCACGTGACAGGCGGCAGCTTCTCTGGCTGCCCCAGCCAGGGCAGAGCCACCTCGTGGGTGGCCAGCAGTCGTGGCTTTTCCAGTGGCCCCGGCCGGGGCAGAGCTGCAGGTGCCTCGTGAGCAGCCAGTGGCGGCTTCTCCAGCGGCTCTGGCCAGGGGTAGAGCTGGAGCCGCACGTTGGCTCTGTGTGAAATAAACTTGTGGCCTCCACGTGGGCCTCTCCATCACCAGACTCACGGCCACAGTCGCCCTTCTCGGGGCCAGATCTCAGTGGCGGAGGCAGGACGCCTGCTGCCCGGGCCCAGCTAGAGAGGTGTGAGCAGGGGAGGGGTGCGACAGACCCATCGACTGCCATTAGCGAATGCCTGAACTGGCGGAGACGCGCTCTCCACTCGATAGATGTTGTTCTTTTAACATCCAGTCTCGCTCACACACACACGTAGACACGCCGTGGCTCGTTGGCCGTGGTCTGGAGGGCGGATCCCTTTAGATCCAGGTCTGTAAGGAATGGTCTGGCTGGAAGTGTCCGGGTGCTGCACACAGAGTTCTTACGGGTCTTGGTACGTGTCTGGATCCCCTCCAACCCCCCGAGAACACTTGCCACCTGCTAGACCAGGTAGAGTATTTAAAGTAGCACTCGCGTGCACTGGAAACGCACGTGAGTGTTAAGAAATGAGCATCAGCTGTAACTGAGACCGTTCCAACATGTCAGCTCCTCTTGCCTTCATTTGTTCATAAATAGGGCCAGGAGCAGTAGGTGATGGGTTTTGCTTAATGGGAGAATTCATAATCCCTGGAGGTATGTTATTTCCTTTGTTATTTATGGACAGCAGTTGTAAAGCTAGGTAGCCCGGGTCTTCTATGTAAGGCTCCTGTCATTTTGTGTGGATGTGTGTGTGTGCTTCAACTTGTAGACCTGTGTTTGTGTGTGGCCAAGAGACTGCGAAATGTGTGTACTTCGAGGTGTGTGTTGTGAATTAGGGGTTGTGTTAATGTGTATGTTGTTTCCATTCATGTGTGGTGAGAGCATGGGCATTTTTAGTGTACAGTTTTAGTTTCCCTCTCTGTCCGAGCTTGTGGTCAGTGTGTGTTGTCATCTGTGTCATGTGTGAGTTTGTGTCTTCGGTTCCCATTGGGCTTTCGGTTCCCAGGCTGTGTTAGATTGCGCGTTGGTGTGTAGTCCCATAGGTAGAGTGTGTTAACGTGGGTCAGTGGTGTGTGGGGTTATTTTGAGTGCTTGTGTTTCGTCTCTGTGCTAAGCTGTGCGGCCTGGGGCGGGGCAGAATGGACCCAGGGAAATGAAGTGTTCCAAGACAGTTCCCTTCAAAGGTCTATTTAGGCCTCACTTCACAGCAATGATCAGACGGGTTTAGCTGGCACGTGCCCGGCCCTGGTTGGGAGATGTTAAAGGGGGGAAAAGACCAAGCTGGGTGGTTTTCAGGGGGGTGGGTGCAGGGTCTTGCACCGCGTTCCTTATCCCTTGCTTTAGTATTTGTTCTTACGTAACAATTAGCATTGATGCATTTATCGATGTTGTCAGTAACTGGCAGGTGCGACGGTGGCGCACGTCCCACCAAGCGCACGTCACCTCGATCGTGGTGCACAAGACAAAACTCACTCGACTCACGGGTGGAAAGTCTTAGCGGGACACTGCCCCTCGCCCCTCCCGCTCTACGTCAGGCGGCTGGCACATCGCACCATGCTCAGTGGTTCTAAGCACATGGGCCACGAGACGCCCCTGAACGAATGTGCGCTGCTCAGACAGAAATCCCACCACAGCCAGAAAGGGCCAGGCACGGAGAACCCAGCGGTACCCGGCAAATGGTGCCAAGGGTTAAAACCCCCGGTTAAAAACTCGGCCCTTCGTTTAGACTGGGCCTAGATCCTGCTCCCAGCCGTTGGCTCGTGTTATGTCTTTGCCTGCCTGCCTGACGCGCTTGTGGTCCACGTTCTGGTGCCCACCCAGGTACTTAGAGCTGGGACCAAGTCACCCCCTCAGTCTCCTTTGGATCGTGTCCCCTCTGGCGGCTCTGCCCTGGCCCCTTGCCTCACACAGTGGCCCCAGAATTAGCCCCGGTATTTCAGCAGCCGTCGCTCCAAATCCAGAGCTATAACAACCAGCCGCCCTGTTTATAGGGCTGCCAGGTGTCCGGTATTCACCCGACAGTCCGGTATTTTTGCCTCCTGTCCGGTAAAAAATTCAGAAAATACCAGACACCTAAAATGTCGGGTATTTTCTGATTTTTTTCCCCGGCCAGGAGGCGAAAATGCCGGGCACCTGGCAACCCTACAAACACTCAGCGCCCGGCCTCCCTCCACCCCCAAGCCTGCCCCGGCCCCAACACCCCCAGATCCCCGACACCAGCCCCCATGCTTACCTGGTTCCGCAAGGCTGCCGGCACAAAATGGCTGCCGGCAAAAAGACCAAGGGGAAGCAATGACTCCCCTGGATCTTAGTGCTCAACCGCGCCCCTGTTCCTATCCCTGCACTCACGCGACATGCCGTTTTAATGCTGTTTTATTTTAATTTTTTTTTCTTTTGCTCAACAACTTTGGTCTCCCCCCCTTTTTTTTTCTTCAACAGAATTTGTTCCCGGTTGTTGTTTTTTTTTTTTTTTTTAAGGGAAGCGTGGAGTGTTCGGCATGGTTGTTTCAACCATCTGGCAACCGTACCTCTTTACGTGTCCCAAGGTCACATTAGCCCTGATGGGCATCGCCTTCCCAAAACTGCCTACGCTGCCCTGGAGGCTGGCCAGGAAGGATCCGGCTTGAGGGCTGGGGTTGGGCGAGGCGGGGTCTCATGGAAAGGGGCGTGACTTTGGGTGGAAGGGGCGGGGCTTGGGCTTGCCTTCTCCAGCTGGGCCTTCACCCGCCCACCACCCAGTGTTAGCCCTTTTGGCCACAGGCCTGAGAGCTCCTGTTTGGCTGCAGGACCCCCCGCGCTCCCCTCCCCAGAGATCGCAGGTCAGAGCCTCCAGCCTTTGTGCGGCGTTGCATGTGCCTGGGACGTAACAGGTTTCCCTGCCCTGCTCGGCAGCCCGGCTGCTGAAGGGGGGTTGCAAGTGATGGCAGCTGCTCCCCTGCCCCATGGCTGGGCTACCTGCTGCCTTGGGGTGTCACTGGCCAGCATTAAACAGCTGCTGTGCTGCCCCCGAGGGGGCCCGGACACGGAGGAGCTACGAGGGCCTGGCCCCGGTGCGCGGGCTGGCTCTGGCGCTCAGCGGGACTTGAGTCCAAAAGAGGCACTCGAGCCTGCTCTGCGGTGGCATGGTCACTGGGGGCTGCATCTCCGCGGCCTTGCCTCTGGGCGGCTGTGGGGCTCTGCCTGGCACAGGCGTCGGTGGCTGCTCACAGAGGCATGGGAAGTAGCAGGGCTGGGGGCTACGGCACCCCCAGGTTTTGCGCCTGGCTTCCCCGTGCCTGGGGACTGGCCCCTCCAGCCCCAAGCCCCAGCCTCCGCGCAGCCCCCTGGGGTCCTGCCAGCCCCGTGCGCTTTGCTGGCTCCACAGGGTCCTGCTGCCCCAGGCTCTGCTGGTCCACCAGTCCTGCTGGCCCACACGGTCCCATCACTCACCGGCCCCAAGGGCGAGGCCAGTCTTGGGGTCCCCCTGCCAGCCCAGGGCCCCAGCCTGGGGGAACAGGGGTTCCCATCTCTCCCATCTGGTCCGGGAGACTTGGCATTCCAATCTCTACAGCTCCGGACCCACCCCCCGCAGGGCATGGGCAGGGGAAAGTCAGGGGGCAGGGCGCGGGAAGGGGAGAGTCAGGCCCCGGAGCGTGGGCAGGGGAGAGTCAGGCCACGGGGCGCAGGCAGGGGAAAGTCAGGGGGCAGGGCGCGGGAAGGGGAGAGTCAGGCCCCGGGGCGTGGGCAGGGGAGAGTCAGGCCACGGGGCGCAGGCAGGGGAGAGTCATGGGGCGGAGCGCAGGGAGGGGAGAGTCAGGCCCCGGGGCGTGGGCAGGGCCACATTCGTCTCTCAGCCTTGACACGCTCCTGGCAAGCCAAGCAGGGCCAGCGACAGGGCCGGGCGGCGCCGACGCTTCTGCTTGCCTGGAAGGGGAGTGGCAGGATGAGGAGCCGGAGGGCAGCCCACGCAGGGGGTGAGTCCGTATTTCCTGTGAGGTGCAGAGTGGGGGGGGTCTCCCCGTGCAGCCGAGACCGGGATGCCGAGGCGGCCGTCCCGCTGCCTGCGAACTCCCGTGGGAGCCGGGGCCAGGCTGGGGCTGGTGCGGAGGCGCCGGCTGCCAAACGATCGGTCTGTTCTCACGCTGCCCAGTCGAGTGGTGACGACTCGGCGGGGGAGGGGGGCTTTGGATCCGGTGCAAAGAGGGTTGGTGGCGTTATGGGCGTGTCCCCAGCGCCTACGTCCCGTGCCTCTGTGAGCAGCCATCCACCCCGGTGCCAGGCGGGTGCAGAACTGGCTGGATAACCATTCCCAGAGAGTCGTTATTAACGGTTCGCAATCCTGCTGGAAGGGCAGAACAAGTGGGGCTCCACAGGGGTCTGCTTTGGGACCGGCTCTGTTCAATATCTCCGTCAATGATTTAGATACTGGCATAGAGAGGACACTTCCTACGTTTGCAGATGGTACCAAGCGGGGAGGGGTCGCAGCTGCCTTGGAGGACAGGGTCATCGTTCAAAATGATCTGGACAAATTGGAGAAGTGGTCGGAGGTGAACAGGATGAAGCTTAATAAGGACAAATGCAAAGTGCTCCACTTAGGAAGGAACCATCAGTTTCACACGCACAGAATGGGAAGCGACTGTCTAGGCAGGAGTCCGGCAGAAAGGGATCTAGGGGTCAGAGTGGACCACAAGCTGAACTTGAGTCAACAGTGTGACCCTGTTGCAACACAGCAAACATGATTCTGGGATGCATTAACAGGAGTGTTGTGAGCAAGACACGAGAAGTCATTCTTCCGTTCTACTCTGCGCTGGTCAGGCCTCAGTTGGAGTATTGTGTCCAGTTCTGGGCACCACATTTCAAGAAAGATGTGGAGAAATTGGAGAGGGTCCAGAGAAGAGCAACAAAAATGATGAAAGGTCTAGAGAACATGAGCTAGGAGGGAAGACTGAAAGAATTGGGCTTGTTTAGTTTGGAAAAGAGAAAACAGAGAAGGGACATAAGAAACATGAGGACGGCCAGACTGGGTCAGACCAAAGGTCCATCCAGCCCAGTGTCCTGTCTGCTGATAGTGGCCAATACCTGATGCCCCAGAGGGAGGGATCACAACAGGTAATCCTCACGTGATCCCTCCCCTGTCACCTATTCCCAGACAAACAGATGCTAGGGACACCATCCCTACCCATCCTGGCTAGTAGCCATTGATGGACCTAACCTCCATGAATGTATCTCGCTCTTTTTTGAACCCTGTTAAAGTCCTGGACTTCACCACATCCTCTGGCAAGGAGTTCCCCAGGTTGGCTGTGCGCTGAGTGAAGAAAAACTTCCTTTTATTTGTTTTAAACCTGCTGCCTATTAATTTCATTTGGTGACCCCTAGTTCTTATATTGTGGGAATAAATAAATAACTTTTCTGTATTCACTTTTTCCATACCAGTCATGATTTTATAGACCTCTATCATATCTCCCTTTAGTCTCGTCTTTCTAAGCTGAAAAGTCCAAGTCTTCTTAATCTCTCTTCATATGGTACCCGTTCCAAACCCGATAGCAGTTTTCAAATATCTAAAAGGGTGTCACAAGGAGGAGGGAGAAAAGTTTTCTCCTTGGCCTCTGATGATAGGACAAGCAATGGGGTTAAATTGCAGCAAGGGAGCTTTAGGTTGGACACTAGAAAAAACTTCCTAACTGTCAGGGTGGTTAAACACTGGAGTAAATTGCCGAGGGAGGTTGTAGAATCTCCATCATTGGAGATATTTAAGAGAGGGCTGGACAGACATATGTCTGGGAGGAGCTAGACGGTGCTTGGTCCTGCCATGAGGACAGGGGACTGGACTTGATGCCCTCTCAAGGTCCCTTCCAGTTCTAGTGTGCTAGATTCTATGAAGCTCTCTGTCAGCTGAGATAGCAATAAATACATGTTCCATCTACCCCGTGTGCTCACACAGGCTGAGAGGCTGAGGGACTGGGGCTTGTTTAGTCTGCAGAAGCGAAGAGTGAGGGGGGATTTGAGAGCAGCCTGCAACTATCTGAAGGGGGGTTCCAAAGAGGCTGGAGAGAGGCTGGTCTCAGTGGGGGCAGGTGGCAGAACAAGGAGCAATGGGCTCAAGTTGCAGTGGGAGAGGTCTAGGTTGGATATTAGGAAAAGCTATTTCCCTAGGCGGGCGGGGAAGCACTGGGATGGGTTCCCTAGGGAGGGGGTGGAATCTCCATCCCTAGAGGTGTTTAAGTCTCGGCTTGACAGAGCCCTGGCTGGGCTGATTGAGTTGGGGTTGGTCCTGCTCTGGGCAGGGGGCTGGACCCGATGACTCCTGGGGTCTCTGCCCGCCCTGGGGTTCTAGGATTCTGTGTAGACAGCACACACATAGCCAGACACGTCGAGGTGGCAAACACATGGCTAGAAGATGCAGGAGACTGCAGATAGCTCGTGTGTATTCCCACCTGCATGCAGGGCTGACACGCACACTTAGCGGGCACATATACATAGCTGATGTCAGGGGCACATGTAGCTGATGCATGTGGCTGGCACACGCACACGCCGATGTGTGACGGGCTCAGGCACTAGTACGTAGTAGCGGGCATGCACCCGTGCTCGGATGCATGTGCACGCCCATGCGCACACACATGGCGATGGCAGATACCCTCGATCGGTGCTGGCCTGTTCTTTAGTTCACTGCCGTTTTGTAACGGCTGAAGGCAGTGCGGTGGCTGGGGCCAGCAAGTCTGGGTCAGATGGAACGGCTCCAAGCCATTGCATAACTCCTGTCTGAGAGGGGACCGGCATGGGAACGCTTCGCTTCCTCTCCTTAAAGGAAAAGGTGTCCTGGGACCAGCCTCTCCCTTGAGGGCAGGGCAGGAGCCCCAAGTGTCCCTCTGTCTGTAGCTGTCTTACCTCTGGCCTAGGAGGTCGACCTGTGCAGTCCAACGACCAGGCACTGGGCACTGCCGTGTGAGGGGGGAGGGGGCGCTGCCCACCTAGGGGCTCTGTCTCCAGGAATAACGGCCCTTAGCACCTCCCAGGGGAGGCTCTCGACCCGCCGTGCAAGGGGGCTGCAGAAATAAAATGAAGGAAGCGGGGGCACAGATAGGTTAAGTGATTCCGCCAAGATCATTCAGCAAGTCAGTGGCAGAACAGGGAAGGGACCCCAGGGTTCCCTCCCCCTTGTCCTTGTTTCTGTTGCTTCCCCCTACAGCGTGGTGCCTTCCGGCCCAGACTGGGGACATGAAGCCCTGGTTTCCTGGCTAACCAGGGCTGGATTCTCAGCAGCTTCTGCCTTTGCTCCCTGCGTGGGGCTGCCTGGGGAGGGAGAGAGGGGGCCGAGGGTAGCAGAGTCCTGAGGAGAACAAGCCCTCGCAGGCCACCAGCCAGGGCAGCTCTGGGCAACCAGCTTGTGAGCAGCCAAGCCACTGCAGTTGGGATGCTCCGAAGCCTCGCAGGGGCGGCTTGGCCCCTTCCCAGAGCCAGGAGGATGCAGGGAGACCGCAGGCCGGGAGCCGGACAGAAACGGGACCAGCGTTGAGGGCTCAGCTTCAAGGGGCAGCAGGCAGTCTGGTCCTGAGAGGCTTTTTCCAGCCCTGCTCTTTCCCGCTTGCCAGGCAGGAGGCCCTCCGGCTCTGAGCCGGCTGGGGTCCCTGCAGTCCTCCCTCCCTGTCAGCGCCTCACGACCTCTCCGCACAGCCCCCTCTGCGTCCACAGACAGCCCCAGGCTGGTGTGGTCGGTCCAGGGCCGGGCGGCCGGCTGGGTGCCACCCTGCGCCGGAGAATGGAATGGTGTGGCGCACTCAGCGCGCTGGGGAAGGCGCTCAGACGCTGCCCTGGTGGGCATCGGTAGCAACCCAGCGCTAGACAGCCATCTGCACGGGGACGGGCGACAAAGGGAACAGCGGAACCCCAGAAAGGCGCACACCCCAGTCATTTCTGGAGCTGGAAACCGATTCCCCCATGGGACACTGCTCCTGGCAAGTGGCAGGCTCCCTGGCTTGTTCCTCCAACTTGTAACAAACAACTTGCTAAACGTGAGGCCTGTGAGACCTTCCTGAGAGGCAAAGCTACTTGGTGGGGTTTGGACTGGGCTAAAAACTCAGGAGAGGGCTCATTGCTCCTAACACAACAATTACATTTCATTTTAAACATCCCCATGAATGATTCACTTCAAAACAGACCTCTCTGTGCCTCTCATCCTGCCAGGGTGCCAATCGGATTCAGCCACACAGTGCCACGTGGCTGGTTGGTTCAGCCGCACGGTGCCATGTTGCGGGTCGGGTTCAGCCGCGCGGTGCCACGAGGCCGGTCGGGTTCAGCCGCACGGTGCCATACGGCCAGTCGGATTCAGACGCGTGGTGCCACGAGGCTGGTCGGATTCAGCCGGGTGGAGGCCGGTCGAGTTCAGCCGTGCAGTGCCACATGGCCAGTCAGGTTCAGCCGCGTGGTGCCACGAGGCCGGTCGGGTTCAGCCGCGCGGAGCCGAGTGGCCGGGCGGATTCAGCCGGGCGGAGCCGAGTGGCCTGCTGGAGTGAGTGGTTTAATGGTGTTTCACCACGCCCCCAAGGCCAGCTGGACATCCTGTTTCTCCTTTCGAGGAGCAGAGGACAGTGATGATAGGAATTGCGTTTGTCACACGTCTGGGAAACCAGTGTTTGAAATACTCATCATCCCGCTAATGGGCGGCTTGGCGAGGGGTGCGGCGCTCGAGGGTGATGCCCGCCCTGTGGTACCGTTTCGCTGGTAGCCTAGGGATGCTGCGCAGGTTGGCCATGAGGAATGAAGGTCCCGCCAAGGCCTCCGTTCAGCGCTAACAGCGACTCTTCTTTCGGCTGGCAAGAGAAGCCAGCCCCCCGGTGAGTACTCTGGTGTTTTCTTGATCACAAATGTCTCAGGTTTCACATTTTGTCTGGGCGATCCCGGCAGCTCTTCTCGAAAACAGGCCAGCGGCCCAGCTTCAGCCTCTCCCTTTCATCAGTGGACAAAACTCGGCTCTTCCGAGCGGATCATGGGGAATTGTGCAATCAGGTGTCCTATTGGCCTTGGCTACCCTGAGCGGAACAACCCAGGCTGGCTTTGGGAGGACACTGGACTGAGCCATATTTCAGCAGAGACTCCAAACCCGAATTCTCTGAGTCCTTCCGCCCAGCCGTAGCTCCGGCAGGGAACAGAAGGAGCTGGCTTCCGGAGAAGAGATTGTGATAATCCCTGGATGAGTCCAGGTCTGCTGGGATGGAGCCTGAACCTCTCCCCCTGGCCGGCCCTTTCTGCCTTCCCCTCCTTGATGACATAGAATCATAGAACCATAGGGCTGGAAGAGACCTCAGGAGTCATCGAGTCCAGCCCCTGCCCAAAGCAGGACCAACCCCAACTCAATCAGCCCAGCCAGGGCTGTGTCAAGCCGGGACTTAAACACCTCTAGGGATGGAGACTCCACCCCCTCCCTAGGGACCCATCCCAGCGCTTCCCCACCTGCCTAGGGGAACAGCTTTTCCTAATGTCCAACCTAGACCCCTCCCCCACTGTAACTTGACATTCAGCTGCATCTTCCCTGGGCTGCGAGGAGTGGAGCCGATTGACAGGGCAATTTGGGTGACGGTGGGTGTTTAGGAGACATCTTGGAGGAAGGAAACTCTCTGGCTGGGTGGTGTCTGCCTGGGATACCTGCAGCCCCGAGCTCCTCCACCCTTCAGGCAATGACCCACCCAGCCCCCCGGTGTTTGGGGAGATGCTAGTGCACGGAGGCACGGAGACTAAGGCCCTGTCTACACCAGTGCTTTTGTCAGTCAGAGGTGTGAAAAACAACCGGCCGACTGACACAAGTGTCAGCGACAAAGGTGGACGGAGGGAGGGGAGGAGGGGGGCTGCTTTCCCGCCGACGCAGCGGCCGCGGCTCGTTGGGATGGTTCCGTTGTGCCGGCAGGAGAGCGGCCGCCCGGGAGAGCTTGCCTGCAGCCACGCAGTGGTGCCGCTTGGAGGCCCGCAGCGCCCCGTGGCCTGGCTGACCTGCCCACGGTGACCCCGGAAGCGCGCGACAGAGCCGGGAATCGGAGCCAGGTCCTGAGGGTTCCACGCTAGCCCTCCAGTCCTTCCCTGGGCTGCCTGTGCTCCTGATCCCACCCCGGCCCCCAGCATCTGGGCAGCAGGCTGCTTTGGGGAGTGGCTCCGGCCTGCGCTCCTGCCGCCCCGCTGTGCCCATTCATTCCTGGCTTAGCTAAGAGAGCAGCAGCAAACATCTGCCTGGAAGTGCTGCGTCCGGGGCTGCCTGTCCTTGGTTTCACGAGCTGAGGCTGCCTGGCCAGCCGGCGTGGTGGGGGAAGGGGGCCGGGGAGGGGCTCACAAGTATTTCCTCCCACCAGGGCACGCGTTTCAGCGTTTGTTCTCTCTCAGTGCGGGGAAGGGACACCTGACCTCAGCACCGGCAACCCTGGATGAGCAGCCAGGAACTGCGTCTTTAAAAGCATTCACGCTCCTCGCCTCTGCACTAGGAGGCACCTTGAACCTTCCGCTTGGGCCAAATTGGAGCCCCATATGCTTTCTATTAGCTTCCCATCCAGCCTCCCGAGCCAAAAAGCCAGGCTTTCAGGGAATTCTGTCTGCAGACCCGATGGTGAAATTAGTTACAGTCTTTCTTTCCTTGCTTGCTTTCTCCTAACTTCCCCTTAAAACTCTACTGCCTCCAGGGGCAGACAAGGCCGGCTGGACTCCAGCCACAGTTCCAAGCGTACCCCTTCTTTCGCGGCTCTCCAAGGGGCTGGGTTTCTGGCGGGGTCGTCTTCATTGTTTTCAACAGAGCCCTGGATCCAGGCAGCCTTCTTGTACTCGCGCAGAGTTCACACAGCGAAAGCCACCTTGGCACAGACAGCTGGGGAGTGTTAGCTCTCCGGTGGCGCCTGCCAAGTACAATGAATTCCTAGGAAAGGAGCAAATCGGAACCGACCCAAGTGAGGCAGGCACGAGGCATGGAGAGGTCACGCTGTACCCTGGACCTCATTCCTGCCGGAGGTGGCCCGCTTCCCAAGAGCCAACGGTACGGCCACCCCCAGGCCCAGATCTGGGGTCCTCCGGCCTGCTTCTGCCTGTGGATTATTGACATCTTGAAAGCTCAGACTTGAAACTGACGTGATGGAAAACTTTATACATAGCAAAGAAATTGCGGAGCCGTTGCTCTTCTAGCTTCTCTCCTCTCTGCTCCTTGTGCGCCGTGCTTGGGGTCTTTCCCTCCCAGGACAAAGGCCCATTGTGGGTCTCAGGAGCGGAGTGCCGTGCCAAAGGGGGTTGTACCACCCTGTGCATGAAGGAAGCAACCCGGGGGCCCTTCCCCCGCTGCAGTTCGGGGGGGTGGGGTTGCTGCCCTGGGGCTCAAAACAGCCCTTCCTCCCGGTGAGGTCAGGGGTTGAAGGGCTTCCCTGGCTGGGCAGCCTCTCCCAGGCTTTGATCTCTCTGGAAGGAGGGAGCTGCTAACAGGCATGCGAGGGGGGCGGAGAGGGAGGGGAGGGAAGGAGGTCAGAAGTCCTGGCTGCTACAGCTCAGGGTCCTGGGGAGGAGACAGGAAATAATAGCAGCTTTGAGGAAGCTGGTTCCACAGCAGAAAAACAAGCCGGAGGAGGAGTGTACGGCCCGGGGGAACATGCTTCAGCTGAGTGGCTTTGTGTCCAGAAACCCTGCAAGTGGTGCAGAGTTGAAGCGCTGGAGTCTGCGAGCTGCCCAAGTCTAAAAGCGCTGACTGAGGAGTGTCAGGCCACGCTGGGCTTGGGCTTTTGCTTCCCTTTGTCACCAGCCTTCGGGGACTCGTGATGGGCAAGCTCCCGGCTGCTGCGGAGGCTGGGCGGGGGGCTCCGACGGCAGCTCTGACATTTACTCTCCGTTCCCCGGTACCTCTAGGGGTGGGATGCCGCGACATCGCTGCCCTGTGACCCCGCAGCCTGGGCCACGTAGGCCTCACGTTGTCGAGAGGTGGGGTGGGGACAGTCCTGCCCCCCAGCGCCCCGATCGCTCTGTTCTTGGTAACCCAAGGTCCAGCTCTGGCCACCGGTTCTGCAGCCACGTGCTCACTTCACGGAGGCCGCGGCACAACCGCGTGGCGGTCGTTTCTACGGCAGCGGCGAAGGGCAATTGGGTTCTAGCCGTGGACTCTTGGCATTTGAATCCAGGGTGTGACGGCGCTTCGGGGTCAGTGCCCCCCTGGTCCTGCAGCCCCGTAGCAGCAAGAACAGACTCCGCCCGCCAGTAGAATGGGGGGTTTATTGCTCCGCCAGGGTACAGCCCAGCACAGACGTGATGTGGTTACAGGAGTCAGGGCCAGGATGCCTCAGACCCCTTGGGGTAGGGGGTCCATCGCCCCCCCAGACCCTCAGCTTAGGCTGTTTCCTTCACGTTTCCCAGCCAGCAACTGCCTCACTCCCAGACCCTGCCCCCAAACCAGGTGTTCGTCTCCGCCTCCCTCCCTTTGTCTCTCCCCAGGGGGAAGAGCCTTGTTACCTGCTCAGGCTGGTCCTAGGTGTCTGGGCTAATAGCCGTGGTGAGTCAGTGGGAGTCACACAGCGCAGTGCAGGGGGACCCCGGGTTACAGAGCAGACACCCCCCCACTACGCCACATCTCTCCCCCCTCCGAGAGCGAACTGAGCAGGGTCACTCCGCTTGTGACCTGGGAAAGTTTGGGCCCCTGCCCGGTAAAGCCGCAGCGGTGACATTGGTGCTCCCCTTGGCTTGGGCCTGCCACGGCGCTGCCCTGCAGGAGCCAGCTCCCCCATGTTCAGCTGCTGCACGGCTTTAAGGGGGCCGGCACGGGCCCATTCTCTATGGCCGTACCAGCCCTTCTGCTTCCCTTGAGCTCTGGCCAGGGTCTCTCTTTCCTGGAAAGCCAGGACGTTTTCCACCCCCGACGCTCCATCCAGGGAGGTCTCCCCCTCCCATAACTCTCTCAGCAAGCCCAGGGGGTCCTTTCCCCTTCTGCACCCCGGCTCGGTCGGGGAGAACCTGGCAGACCCTCGGGGAGCCTCCCTATGTGCAGACAGCAGGGGGGGCAGGTACTTGTCCCAGTCCTGCGGGTGCTGGTGCATGAAGGCCTCCAGCATCTGCTTCAGGGTCCCCTGGAACCTCCTCACCAGCCCGCTGGACCGGGCGCCATACGCTGGGGCCCAGGTGAGCCGGGCCCCGTGCTTCTCCCACAAGCACCGGAGCAGGGCCGACATGAAGCTGGATCCCTGGTCTGTGAGGACCTCCTGGGGGAACCCCACCCTGCTGAAAATGGCCAGCAGTGTGTCTGCCACCGTGTCTGCCTCGCTAGAGGGCAGAGCCACAACCTCGGGGCAGTTGGTAGCCGTATCCACGGCTACCAGGATGTATTTGTTCCCTGTCCTGGTGGCCTGGCCGACCGGCCCCACTATCTCTATTGCTGCCTTCTGGAACGGCTCCTCTATACGGGTAGGGGCCTCAAAGCAGCTTTCCTCCCATCTTGGGCCTTCCCCACCCTCTGGCAGGAGTCGCAGGCCCGGCAGTACCACTGCACGGCCACAAATATCCCCGGCCAGTAGAAGTGTTGGAGCAGCCTCAGCCGGGTGCACCGGATTCCCTGGTGCCCCCAAATGGGACGTCGTGGGCCAGATACAGCAGCTTGCGGCGATACTTTTGGGGAACTACCAGCTACCGCTGGACCCCCCATATCCCCACCTTCCTTGGGGGAAGCCATTCCCGGTACAGGAATCCCCGCTCCCACAGGAATCTCTCCTGGCAGCCTCCCCCCAGGGGCCGAGCTGCGCTGAGGCCAGTCCGGTCCCTCAGCATCCGTAAGGAGGGATCTGCCTGCACCTCCGCCTGGAATTCTGCAGCTGGGGCAGGGACCTGTTCCCCCCCACTTGCCTGGGTCCGGGGCTCTAGCCCTGCTGGGCCCCGTGTCTGCTGGGATAGGGCCCTGAGGCCCCTGCAGATAGTTCCTCCCCTGGGTCAGAGTTGCCAGCCCCTCGCTGGCTCTGGCTACGGGTGGTGACCAGGGCCCTGTGGGGTCCGTCTGGCCATTCCTCTAGGTCACCCCCATCAGCACCTCCGTGGGCAAGTGCCGGTGCACCCCACTTCCTTGGGGCCCTCCTTGGCCCCCCATTTCAGATGCACCCGGGCTATGGGCACCTTAAACAGGGTCCCGTCTATGCCCCTCATGGTCAGCTGAGTGTTGGGCACCATGTGGTCTGGGGCTACTACCTCGGGCCGGGCCAGCGTCACCTCCGCCCCCGTGTCCCAGTAGCCCATCACCTCCCTGCCATCCACCTCCAGGGGCACGAGGCACTCGCTCCGCAGGGGCCGCCCTGCCTCCACCCAGTACACCGGAGAAATCCACCTCCAGAGGGTCAAATCTCCCAGGGGAGGTGCACTGAGCGTCCTTCCCCCCCCCCTCTGAGCTGAGGTTTGTCTGCCGACCCCTGCCTCTGGGGCAGCCTGCCCTTCCCCCAGCTCCAGCCAGTTAACCCTGGAAAGTCTTAGGTTAAGGGACCTGTCCTTGTGCCTGGTGCACTGAGCCCTCTTGTGGCCTCTTTGGCCACAGCGATGGCAGGTTAGGACCTGCGGGCCCTTTTGGGCCGGCTCCGCCCAGACCCTGGCTGCTTCTCTGGGGCGCAGATGACTGGTCCTTGTCTCTTAGGCTCACCTCGTAGGTGATTCTCTCTGTTGCTCAGCCAAGAACTGGTCTCTGCGCGATTCCCTTTCTCTCTGGGACTCCTGTTCACACCGGACCGGCTCTCTGTGAACTCGTCCGCCAGCTTCCCGGCCTCCTGGGGGCTCTCTGGCCTCCGGTCCTTGAGCCACAGCCTCAGGATGGGCGGGCATGCTTCCTAAAACTGTTCCAGCATCATCAGCTTAAGCAGGTCCTCTGTGGTCTGGGCTCCGACCCCGCACACCCACTTGCGGCAGTATTGTGCCAGGCAGGAGGCCAGATCTACATAGTTCTCTCTTGGCTCCTTCTGTACCCCCGGAACTTTTTCCTGTACGTTTCCGGGGTCAGCCCGAACTTGTGCAGCAGGGCCTCTTTGACCCGTTCGTAGTCGCCCGGCTGCAGATTCTCCGAGTGATTGAGCACCCCTGCAGCCTCCTGACGCAGCAAGGGGGTGAGCTGTTGCAGCCGGTCTGCTGGGGAAATCTGGTGCAGTTCACAGGCCCGCTCAAAGGAGCTAAGGAACCCGTCCATGGCCCCCACGTTCTTACATTGGGTCAACACGAGCTTCTCCAAGCGCCTGACTGCCCCGGGCCCCCTGGGGTCCTCCCCACTCACTGCAGCCGGGGCCCCTTGGCTTCTCCACTCTGCCATGGCCAGCTCATGCTGCCACTGCCACTGCCGCTGCCTCTCTCGGTCCTGTACTTCCAATTCCTTCATCCACAGCTTGATCTCCAGCCGCCACAGCTCAGCCGGGCTGGACCCTGCCCTGGACGAACTGCTGCTGGTAGAGTGTGGCCTGGTGGGCATCCCGTCTCTCTGGCAGGCTCCAGCCCTCCGTCCGGTCTGAGAGCCTGAGACGCTCCCAGGGGGTGTCTGGCTGCTCCCCACTGGGACAGGATCCAGGCCCCTGGACGGGTCATTCTCTTCCAGCCGGGCAATCAGCTGGGCCTTGGTTGCTTTCCTCACGGGCAGGCCCCTCTCTCTGCACAGCCCCACCAGGTCTGCCTTTGGGATTCGGGCGTAGGCCATCTCCCCGCCAATCCCCGGGATATAGACTCACCGACCGAGTGTTGCAGTGGCCCACGACTCCCAGGAATCGCTTCACTTTGTCTCCAGCCCATCTAGCTCTTGCAAGCCTCTTCCTTCTACTGCTCCTCGTCACTCACTGCTGGAAGCTCCATCCACGGGGTGCAGTGCATCCCACTTCTGACACCACTGTGACAGCGCCTCGGGGTTCCCCCTGGTCCTGCAGCCCCGTAGCAGAAAGAACAGACTCCGCCAGCCAGTAGAATTGAGGGTTTATTGCTTCTCCAGGATACAGCATAGCACAGATGTGATGTGGTTACAGGAGTCAGGGCCAGGATGCCTCAGACCCCTTGGGTTAGGGGGTCCATTGCCTCCCCTAGACCCTCAGCTTAGGCTGTTTCCTTCATGTTTCCCAGCCAGCAACTGCCTCGCTCCCAGACCCTGCCCCCAAACCAGGTGTTCGTCTCCGCCTCCCTCCCTTTGTCTCTCCCCAGGGGAAGAGCCTAGTTATCTGGTCAGGCTGGTCCTAGGTGTCTGGGCTAATACACATGTGGTGAGTCAGTGGGAATCACACATCACAGTGCAGGGGAACACCAGGTCACAGAGCAGACAGCCCCCCCACTACGTCACATCAGGTTTGTAACAATCTTCTGGCATGTGTGAGAAGATAGAACCTTGCAGAACCCTCTGGTGAGAACCCGAGAGCCATAAGGGATGATCTCCATTACAGCTCTGTGGGGCCGGGCAGCGAGGGGGACCTGGTGCCAGGAATACTCTTCCCCACTGTCCTGACCAAAGAAAAGTTCATTCAGTAACACGGCCGAGGTGATCTCTGAGCTGTGCCTGACTGGTCCATTTAAAGGGACACAGCACGTTGGTGGGACTCAGGGGTGGTTGGAATCTTAGCTTCTCATTCACCATCTTTAGGAATGGCAGCTTAGACAGCCACAAGGGATAGCTGGCCAAGGTTCAGTTTAATTGCTAGCTGGAGTTTGTAAGGCTTTGGGTGGGAAGACAGCAACATCCATCCAAGGAGACACAAATTATCCAAGGAGCCCAAGAGGCACTGGCTGGCCTTAATAAGCCAGGAAGGACAATGTTGTATGTGGTGGCTCTGAGGTCTTGCAGTGTGTGGTGGGGTGAGCTGGTCCCAAAGGCCCCCTACAGGAGATCTCGGGGCTCTGCCACACCCATCCCAGGAAAGGAGCAGCGGAAAGGTCCTCCAAGCAGGCTAGAGTGGCTACAGGGAAAGCAGCCAATCAGGGCCCAGAAGGGCTATATAAAAGGAGCTGCAGAACAGAGCCTCAGTTAGTTGCTGCTTGGAGCTGGAGAAGAAAGGACTATAGGTCTGAATGCCTGGAGAGCTCACTGTGGCCAGGGACCGAGGGGGAGCTGGATGCTCCTTTCAGGCTGCTGGGACTGAGCCAAAAGAGAGTTTGCTAGCTGGGACCAGGAGACCATTGAGGGAGCCCCTGGCCAGCTGCTAGGACTTAGTAGGGACTGAGCCTAGGTAAGGCTGCCTGAAGACAGTGTCTCCAGGGAGGAAGCCCTGGAGATACAGCCCCACACTAGGGCTGGACCACTTAAAGATCAAAGCCCCTGGAGGGCTAGAAACACATGCCCCAGTGGATAATATGCCCCCAAAGGGGCCTGTTCTGATTAATGTGCAGACAGCGTGTGACTCACTCAGAGCACTGAGGCACTGAAACCCGCCTGAGAACCACCGAAAGGAGTCACCAGGACTGAAGAATGCAGACATGCAGAACCAGAGGGGGGCACTTGCGAGAGGTGGGTTGCGGCCCCATGACACAGTGCTTCCAGGACTTCATCAGATAGGAACAGTCCAAATCCATGGGGCTGGAAGTGGAGTCCCAGGCCCCTTGTGTGTCCATCCGGGCACCTGGGAGTCGTCTTGGATATGTGTGACCTGGCCTGAGATGAGCCTTCTCTGCAACCAAGGTCTCTGTCCATGGCTGGTCACGGTTTTTGTCCATCCTCTGAGAACCATGGGGGTCCCTGGGTGATATGAAGGAGAAGGGGGCGTTTTGGTAGGAGGGGTCGATGCCAGTGGAAAGTAGGTGGCCCCAGGGTCTGGCCAGATCTCCAAGCCGGGACTGCTTATGTGTGTGGCCTGTTTCTTTTACGATGTTCTGAAAGCTGGCGGGCGTCACGAGCCCAGGGCCAGGCTGCTCTCAGGGGGCGGACAGAGCTGGTGCTAGCCCAGGTGGCGAGGGTCCCTCGTGCCCACATCCAAGCTAAAGACAAGGCCTGGAGCATGGCTGGCGAAGGAGCGATGCGGAGGCTCCCTGGGAGTCGCTATGGAGGAGAGGGTGGAGCTGAAGCTCTGGGCCAGTTTCTCAGAGGAGTTGCTGAGGCCGTGAAGTGAAACCGGGAAGCCTTGGGGGCGCCGGCATCATGCCTGGAGCCTGTTTCTCACCGTTCTGCCAGGGGATCTTTACTCCTTTTGGAGATCCCAGACGTTGCTGGTTTCGCAGGCCAAGAGACGGGGCTCAGGCGGCTTTGTTCTCTCGTCGGGGACTCGCCCGCATGGAATCGGGATGGGAGTAACACCGCCCCCCCGCCTCTGGCGTGTCCTGCTCACCGGGCAGTGGGCGGAGTGAGCTGAGAGGCCAGGGGGAGCCATGGCGTCAGTCGTGCCTGTCTCAACGGGGGTCTCCAAGAAACTCACCAGTTCCAGCAGCTCTGCACCACCTCCTGTTTCTCCCCGATTCCCTCCAGTGTTCACAGATACTTATATATACATCTCAGAGATTTGGGTGTCTGTCTGCGAGTCCATCCGTCTGTGAGTACGTCCGTCTGCCTGTCTGCGAGTCCGTCTGCCTGCCTGTCTGCGAGTCCGTCTGTCTGCGAGTCCATTTGCTCAAGAACTTCTACATGGGAACACGTCTGCACGGTTACAGGTGATACGGGGGATCCCTGCAATCTGCGGAATAGCTATTCGCAGATCTCCTGTCCCGGCATGGGAAGGGCAGTGGGGGCCAGAGCTGCAGCTCCCATTATTTGTGAATTTCGCCATTTGTGGGAGATGCGAGAATGCTTCCACATGGAGGAGGGAGAAAAATTGTTCCCCTTGGCCTCTGAGGACGGGACAAGCAGCAATGGGCTTAAACTGCAGCAAGGGAGGTTTAGGTTGGACGTGAGGAAAAACTTCGCACCTGTCAGGGTGGTTAAACACTGGAGTAAATTGCCTAGGGGGGTTGTGGAATCTCCATCTCTGGAGATATTTAAGAGCAGGTTGGACAGACACCTGGCAGGGATGCTCTAGATGGTGCTTGGTCCTGCCATGAGGGCAGGGGACTGGACTCAATGACCTCAAAGTCCCTCCCAGTTCTAGTGTGCTAGGATTCTATGACTCCACCACGAATGGCGAGGTTTTCCTGTACTCGCACACGGGACATGTGGAGTCAGCTATTGCTGGGGAGTACGTTTGGAATTCTGTATCCTGTCGTTAAGCTGGTGCAGCGTTGGATCAGTTGCGAGGCCCATCCAGACAGCAAACAGAAACGAAACCAGGCGCCCTGTGTAAATATCCAGGCCTGTGTAAACGCCTTCCCCCTGCCACCAACTGTGCGGAAGTGATCCACATGCCAAGAAACTGGCCCTGATGCTGTCTCGGGGTGTGGGGGAGTCCCTGGGCCCTGCACCCCGTCCGCAGCCAGACGGGACTCTCAGGCGGCCGGTGGAACAGAAGGTTTCTTCGTTGGCAGGGACACAGTGCAGCCCAGGATGGATGTTAACACAGGGACCAAGAGCAGGCAGTATTATTCCTCTCGGGGAGAAGAGGTCCCGGGCCCTTCTCCCCCCTTTTCTGCTCTAAGCCCCTTCTCCATCCTAAACCCTTCCCCAGACCCTCCCCCTTTGTTCCCATTCAGGGGCCCAAGGTATTATTTGCTGTCCCCTGGCCCTCAGGACTGAGACGCTGTACGTTCTGCCCCAGTGAGTCATGCCCAACCTGCCTGTCCTCGTTCAGGTAGTGTTGCAGTGCCCAGGGAAACTGAGGCATGCACCCACACGTTGTGTCATTACAGAACCGCACAGGACCGCAGAATCACATCCACCCCCAAGGCAAACAGAGTGAGTCCAGGGGCAAACAGAATTCATACAGTCGCAGACGCAATTCACAAATAATTTCGAACGACAAAGACGATCCAGAGTCTGATGAAGGCAAAAGGCACTGGCTGCATTGTTCAGCTCTACCTGTCCCCTGACAGAAGGGGCTGTGCTCACGATACTGTGACCCATGACAGCAGGGATACTCACACTGAGATTCACCAGTGACAAGGGGCTTTCTAATGCATCTCCTGCGGCTCTCTGAGGCATTAAAACCCCACGTGACTGAACATCTGCAAATCAAGAATGAAGTCACACAACTGTGGCTCTTTTGGCTAATATTGATCACTGATGTGGCTGCTGAACCACTGATATTTGGCTATCACTGCATTACAGTCAACATTTGCCTTCTGATACCATTTGATTATGTCATCTATTTCTTCTTTTAAAGACTGAAAATATTGGTGGTGTCTCAGATGCCACTGGGTGATAAGTGTTGGTAAATACTGACGTTTTCATGGAGACCACTGGGGACCAAACAGAGCATCTGCTGAAACTTCCAGCCCAATTATTGGGGCTGAAGATGGTCTGGTCAGAAGCGTCTGACCAGTGAGATGCTTTCTAGACTCCAGTTGCCCATAATGAGTTACGTTCCCCTCTAGTGGACACATGGCATGCCCAGGGGAGACTCTCAGAGGGTGCGGATTTGAACTCAGACCCTCCACAGCACCTTCTGCCTTCCACTTCCTCTCTGTCCTGTTTCTCTCTTTTGAGTTCTCTGCTGCTGCACCAACTACCTTGCTGTTTTTCTGAGGAGATTCTCTGAAGTGGCAGCTTGAGCCTCCCGAAAACATTGCTGCCAGGGCAGCAGTGCCATGCATGCGTGCGTCCTTTGGTTATTTTTAATAGATCAGATAGATCTGGGGCCTGATTCCCCCTTGGCGTCACAAAGACAGAAAAGGGCGTGGGTCTCCTTTACACTAGGAATAATTGACACCACTTTGGCAGGGCAGCGGGGCCTCCAAGTGGGTGCAAATTGCAGTTCCAATCATGTAAGCCCCTCTGCCCGGCCCTAGTGGTACGAGGGACCTCGGAGGGGTACTAAGGGGGCACAGCGCCACCCGGTTAGAGAGGCAGTCACTCCTCACTGGCGCCGAGCACGACACAAGGGCACCAAAGACGACTCAGGGGGCTGTAACGTGCTGTGAAATGATGCGGTGGATTTAATTTGTTCTCTTCTTCCTGCCCCCACCCCCTCTTCCTTTCCTTCTCTGTCACACCCCCTTCCTGCCCACCCTGCTTTGCCCAGCTTCCCCTGCCTTTTTCTCTCCCTCCGTCCCCTCTCTCTCCCACTTACGCCGCTCCCCCGCCCCCTCTTCCGCAGGAGCAATGCCGCCAAGGGCCTTTGCTTCCAATTAGCACATGCTGAAGCCGCTCCGCCGGCCCGGGCCCAGCGTGCCACAGAGGCTCGATCGGCTTCGCCGCTGCGGCTGAGGATGCCTGGGAAGGCCCCGAGGACTCCTGTGTCTGCATGAGCGGTGGCCCGAAGAGAGACATGTTGGGACAGAGCCCTTCCGGCTGGTACAATGCTCCCCGCGCTGAGACGAGCATCCCTCGCCATGGCAACTGCTTGGAGGCTCCTGACGTGCACGCTCATCCTCACCACAGCGGCGGGCGGCTCCCCCGCTTCCAAATTCCACTCACAAGGTAGGGCTGCCCCGGGGGAGGGGGAGAGGGGCTGGAATTGTGCGCCACGGTGGTGGACCGCTGGCTCTGGGGTGGGACGGGGCCCTGCTGTGCTAGGCCGAAGCGGGTCTCACCCGGGGGGCACTCCGGGGTCTACTCGTCAAGGTATCAGCCTAGTTTTACAGCCCTCGCCAAGCCAGGGCCAAGGAGCGTTTCATCCAGCGACTTGTTTACAGCGCTCGGTGCTCCGTAGGCCAAAATGTCCGAGCACTGCTGATCTCCCGCTTGGTTCCGGCGTATAACGCTGTGGTGAAATGGGGCCGGTGCGAGCGGCCGGTGCCTCTTGCATTTTTATGTCTGGCTTTGTGAGCAAGCGGTTCTGAAGGGAGATGGCGTGGGGGTACGCAAGGCGAGTCAGGAAGGCAGTGTCTGGAAGGGGGGAGAGCCGCTGAACTAGGGAACCACAGACTCCTGCTGCTTGGCCTACAGTAGGGGACCCAAGAGCTGACTCGTGCTCCGTTTAGACTGCAGGCTTCTTTTGGACAAAGCTTTTCCGGAAGTGATCTTCCGAAAGAGAGCGTCTACACAGCAAAAGCGCATCAAAAAAGCCATCTGTTTTCTCGAGAGTGTCCAGACTGAATGGACGCTCTCTCGCATGTGAGCTGTGATTGCGATGGACGGAGCAGCCACCAGGGCACCTGTGCTTTTTCCTCTTTCCTCTTCTTGCGAAAGAGCTCCCTCTTCCCCATCCACACACGCCTTTTTCCGAAAGAGCTCTTTTGCAAAAAGGCTTCTTCCTCCTAGAAAGAGGTTTACCAATGCTGGAAAAACCCCTCTGTTCTTTCGATTTCTTTTTTCGAAAGAACGTGATTGCAGTGTGGACGTAAGTGAAGGGTTTTTTCGGCAAAACGGCCGTTTTTCTGAAAAAACTCTGCAGTGTAGACATACCCTCGATTATGCCTGGAGCAGTTATAGACCCTTCTCTGCCACGAAACAGAGAGACGCTTTTATTCTGGCATTTAATTTTAGGCAGTGCTTAGCCAGGCAATCAATAAGGCCAGGAGTTTTCACACAACGGGTCGCAACCCAGCACTGGCCATGTTGGGCACTGGGGCTCGTGGCTGCAGGGGGATCAGGTGAGCAGTGGGGGGGCTGAGGCAGCTCCCTGCTGGTCCTGGCACCGCAGACTGCACTGCGCCCAGAAGCAGCTGGCAGCAGGCCTGGCTCCTAGTGGGGGGATGCACAGGGCTCCACTACTGCCCCTGCCCCAAGCACTAGCCCCACACTCCCACTGGCTGGGAACCTGCTGCTGGCTGCTTCTGGGGGGCAGCAGGGTCTGCGGTGCCAGGAGAGGCAGGAAGCTGCCTTAGCCCCCCTCCCCCGCCCCCCGCTGCACCACTGCCCGGGAGCCATTCGAGGTAAGAGCCTTCTGCCCCCGCCCTGCCCCCCCAAAGCCGGAGCCCCCTCCCACTCCCCAAAGCTCCTCCCTAGCCCCACCCCACAGCGCAGACTCCCGTCACATTGTGTCAGGTTGCGGCATCAATGATTTTCTTCTACTGGGTCATGAGAAAAAAAGTTTGAAACTTGCTGTGATCCGGGCTTTATCCAGCCCCAGGGTGCTAGCTGGAGAGAGCCCGGGGTAGCCGCCTGTCAGCAAGAAGAATGCACGTCAGTGGAGCGGGGGCATCCCAGTCCGAGTAAGAGTTTCAGAGGAAAGAGCCTTAGGAAGAAGGATGTGCACGTGTGTGCACATTGACATGCGTGTGTTCACGTGTTTCTTTGTGCAGCTCAATCTGTGTTTGTGCGGATGGCTGCAATTGTGTGGGGGACTGTAGGGGCTGGTGCATGCTTGCATGTGGGTGGGGGGTGTCCAGGATCTGGGTCCCTTTATGAACATGCGTGTCAGCTAGTGGCGAACGTAGGAGGGTGTGTATAAGCCAGTGTGTGGCTACGGAGCTGGGGGTGGCGGCCTGTTGTGTCTGTCTGGGTGTATGCAGTGTGCCCGGGCTGAGGGCAGCGAGTGGGCCGCATGCGTGGCCGCGAGATTGTCGTAACCAAGACGCTTTCCCGGGCGTGAGCACCTTTCCCCCCTGCGCCGGCGTCCCTAGAACGCGCGGGCTGTGCCGAGGGACCCGTCGCAGTGCTGGCCTTGGCTGCCGAGGGGGCGCCCAGCTCCCACAGGCAGCGTCGTGTGCGACCCGCATGCACCGGCCCTGGCTCCACACGGGTGTGAAAACCAGGAGAATCTGGCAGCTTTGTGCGTGGGAAACAGTAAATGTGGGGGCAATGGGCAGCAGCCGCCCCCTGTGCAGGTTTATCCCTTGGGAGAGGGGAGCACTCCTGTTGATGGGGGGGCTGCAGCCGGGCTACATTCAGGCCCCTTGTGACAAGCCCGGGGCTGCGGTGGGGTCTGCGGGTTGCCAGGGATGAACAAAGCACAAAGCACTGCTGGGTTATGGACACGGTCTGAGTGTCCTCTGTGCCCTGCCCCCGCAGAGGCAGGCAGCCTGGGAAGGGGCAAACCTAGAGGTGACCAAAAGCAGAACCGCTGCCGCTGCCGCCGTGCCGGTGGATCCAGAACCAGCCTGGCTTCCAGTGCCGTTTGCCAGACTCCGTGTTCTGGGCTTCCTGCGCCAGGCAGCTCGCCAGCTGCGTTCCCTCCTTCCCTGCCCCACACACGCTGCAGGGCCAACTCCACGACCTCCCCCAGGTCTGCAAAGCACCTCGGTCTGACCTGGAACCCCCCCCCCACTGCCCACCCTTGGCCCCCGCGCAGTCCACACCCACAGTGCCCCGCTGCTGCTCCAGCCCTGCGATCTGCCGCTCAGTCAGCGCACCTCACGCCAGACCCGGTCGCCTGTGGACTTCTGTGGTGCCCAGACTGCCAGCTCTGCTGCCCTAGAGCGGGTTTGGGGCTGAGCAGGCCACCGGAGCCCTCTCCCATTTGACCTGAGCCAGGAGTCCATGCCCCCTCTGGTGAGTAGAGTATTTGGGCCCCGTGGGGCCGGGCTTTGTTGGCGTGGCAGTAGGGTTGCCAGATGGTTGAAACAAAACTACCGAAGCCCCCACCCCACCCCCCAAAAAAATGGGACAAAATTCTGTTGAAGGGGAAAAAAGGGGGGGGGGGGGACCAAAGTTGTTGAGCAAAAAAAAAATAAAATAAAGACTCCATGGCCTTATTAAGCCAAAAAATTTTTTTTAAATAAACCAGCATCAAAACAGCATGTCCCCTTTAAGAGTGAGTGCAGGGCTAGGAACAGGGGAGCGGTTGAGCACTAAGACCCAGGGGAAAGCATTGCTACCCCTAGGTCTTTTGGCCAGCAACCATTTTGTGCCAGCAGCCTTGGGGAACCAGGTAAGCATGGGGGCTGGGGTCGGGGGGCTGGGAGTGTTGGGTGCCAGAGGGGGTCTCGGGGAGGCCGGGCGCTGAGTGTTTGTAGGCTTGCCAGGTGCCCGGCATTTTCGCCTCCTGGCCAGGGAGACATTCAGAAGATACCGGGCAGCTCAGGACAGCTCCGGTGTCCGGGACTCTCTGGATTGTTTTACCGGACGGGAGGCGAAAATACCGGCCGTGCGGGTGAATAGCGGACACCTGGCAGCCCTAGGGGCAGGGCGACCGAATACCGCAGCGTGGGAGCTGCCTCGGGGGAAACCCAAGGCAGGTTCTTAGGTCTCGTTTCCAGGCTGGCATCTGTGCGGATCTGAAATGGGGCCCTTCAAGGGCAAACCCCAGCCCTGAGCCAGGGCTGACGGCCAAGCCCCAGCGGAGGCAGCTCTGGTGAATGAGGGCCCAGCTGGGGGCTGTATAAAGAAGGGGGAGAACTGCCGGCTGCTCTGGAGAGAGCAGGAGGGACCTGACTGCCAGGGAAGCGGGAGGCTTCCTGGAGGTAGAGCAGGGCTGGGGAGGCTCCCAGGTGGCAGGGCCTGAAGCAAGGCCCGAGGCTACTGGGGCTGTAGAGAGGCAGCCATGGTAGGCGGGGCAGCAGGCCCACCCCCCTTTGCCAGTGCTGAGTGGCCATTGCAGACTGCAGTGTGCCCCTAGGCAGGGGCTAGGTGAAAGCTGGCAGTGGGTCACTGAGGCAAGGGGGGTGCAAGGGAACTGGGTGTTCCTTGGGGAGAGGAGGACCCTGGAGTGCAAGCACCTCCACCCCCCCCCCAGAAGGGGGCTCAGACACTGCTGGGGGGCATGTCCTGAAGGGGACGCCGAGGTCCATGAGTGACACGCGTCTGGACTAGAGAGGGCAGCGAGGACACGGGGAGACACCGGCAAGAGGGAGGCGTCCAGGGAATCAAGAAGCTAAGTCCCTGAGCAGCCAGCTGGAGGCACCGTGGTGGTGCGTCGGCCCGCGACAGGCCCGAGGAGCATGATCCTGGTGAAATACGATTTCTACACACGCCAGGGACCAGCCTCGGTTTTCGCTCTTTGCGGCAGTTGCCGGGATAACCCCCTGTCGTTCGGGCCCTCCCCTCCTCGGGGGCGCCATACCCCCACTCTGGGGCGAGCTCGGCCTCGGTCCTGCAGCAAGGCCCGGCGGGAAACTCAGCCCGTTTGGCGGGAATCTGAGCGAGCGAGAACAGTCAGCCAGAGCAAAGCAGCAGCCCCGGCTTTGTCGGAAATTCGGGTGATTGCTGGGCTGGAGCGTCGCGCGCTGACCCGACGGGGCTGCATGGGAAACCCTGTCCGGGGCCGCTGGGGTTCCCGGTGCATGGCTGAGGCCGAGCACAGGGCAGGTCAGTAGCTGAGGCAGGGCCCTGTCTGCTCGTTCTCAGCCCGGTGCCCTCTCCACGGGGCCACCCGGCTGCCCAAGCAATCTGGGCGTCACGGTGTCTGGCTAGGCTGTCTCTGGTGACTGCTAGGCAGGGAGCCGTAATCCTCAGCGCCTGGCCTCACGGGAGTAAACAACCCTCACGGCAGCTTGGGAAGGGGCAGAGTAGCAGCCTCCCTGTGCCGGGGTCCACCCCTCCCTCGCCCTGGGGGGTATGGAGGCCAGATGGGCCAGCTCACCTGAGAGGAAAGCCCTAACGGGAGGGCAGGGGAGGGGCTCGCCTGGGTGGGAACAAGCTGGGCTTGCAGAAAGCCAGGGAGCTGAGAGCAGAAAGGGGCTGCAGGGAGGCAGGTGAGTCGCTCCCTGGGTGAGCGAGGTGACTCCCAGGGAGTTTGGGCTGGCAGACACGGGGGGCAGAGAGGTAGGAAAGGCTCTGGGGAAAAGGAGCAAGGGGTAGGTCAGGACCTCGGCTGCTGACGAGAAGGTTCCCCCGTCGGCTGCTAAGGAAATGGCACCAGCTGGCAGGAGAAAGGGAAGATTGCCTGAGCCCGTTTGTCCGAGGAGACGGGGGGGCCTTGGAAGGTGGAAACATGGCTAGTCCCCTGGCCAGAGGGCCAAGTTGGGAGGAGACTGCGAGGCCCCGAGGAAGAGAAGAGCCCCGGAGAGACCGTGAGAGTGGCAGCAGGAGACACGGCACGCTGCAGAAGGCAGCCTTAGACCGGGAAAGTGCTAATGCCCACAGCAGCCAGGAGGAGGCGCCACCTGCTGTGAGTCGATCCTCTGGCACTTCCCGTTTTCCAGATGTGGAAACTGAGGCACGGAGCGATTAAACACCAACATTTGCAGAAGCCCCCTCTGGTTTTGGCTGCCGTGATGTGTCCAGGGCTACCTCTGTTAGACAGCACCAGGGTGGGCTTGGAACTCAGGACTTCTTGGCCCCAGGCTGGGTGTTTTTCTAAAAGAGATGCTCTAATTTAAGCAGGAATTGTTTCGGAGCCATTCTCTGGCCTGTTACACACCGGGTCAGACTAGAACAGGGCTGGGCAAAATACAGCCTGCGGGCTGATCTGACCCGCTAAGCCTCTGGATCCGGCCTGCAGGCACCGCGGGAGCCTCAGTTCGACGCCCTGTCTGCCTGCCCTGCACACCATTCACAGCAGCCGGCTGAGGGGCCCTGTTTGTCTGTGAACAGCTGTGAGCCTCGGGCCAGGGGGGGGCAGGTTTTGCATACTGCCCCCACCCCAGCACAACTTGCAGCGCCCATTGGCCGGTTTCCAGACAATGGGAGTTGCTGTCTGAAGAACAGGCCAGCACATGAAGTACCCTCCCCTCCTCCTCTCGGACTCACAGCTGTTCTCAGTTGCACATGGCCCCACAGCCAGTTGCTCTGAGTGGCCTTCTGGGCCATGGAAGGCAGGGAACCTGCTGGGCTGCTGGCTGGGAGTCACCCAGGTAAGTGTCTCTGGCACCCCAGCCCCTGCCTCCCTCCACACCTCTGCCCCGTATTCCAGCCCCCTACCCCATATAGTTCCTGCACCCATACCCCTCCCAGACCCTGTACCCCAGTCCCCTTCCCCAGGTCACAATCCCCTCCTGCTCTAGGTCACAGCCCAAACCCCTGAATGCCCTCCGAGACCCTGCACCCCAGTCCCCTGCCCCAGGTCACAACTGCCTCCTTCACACACACTCCCTCCTGCACCCCAATCCCTTACCGCAAGCTCCCTTCTGCACCCAACCTCCATCCCAGAGCCCACATCCCCTCCATTAATTGCATGGAAGAGGGCAGCCCTTGGCCACGTGCCAAATTCTTGCTCATAGGTAGACAAAACTGATGGGACAGACATCAACCAAGGTATGGTACCACAGACAGTTCCTGTCACTCCTGTGGTACCGCGCGCTAGAGCGGAACTGGGGCTCAGGCCTTCAGATGCGATCCAGCCCGTCAGTGGAGGTGCAGATCAGTGTCTGTCCAAGGGCGCCAAAATATGATGGCAATGGGCACTATCTTACTTAGACTCCTAGAACCCCAGGGTGGGCAGAGACCTCAAGAGGCATCGAGTCCAGCCCCCTGCCCCAAGCAGGACCAACCCCAACTCAATCAACCCAGCCAGGGCTGTGTCAAGCCGGGACTTAAACACCTCTAGGGATGGAGACTCCACCCCCTCCCTAGGGAACCCAGCCCAGTGTTTCACCCCCCACCTAAGGAAATAGTTTGTCCTAACACCCAACCTAGCCCTCCCCCACTGCAAGCTGAGACAATTGCTCCTTGTTCTGCCATCTGCCACCACTGAGACCAGCCTCTCTCCAGCCTCTTTGTTAGTTGAAATACTTCTGTATTTGGGACCCCTGTGACCACGACTGTTGCGGTCCTGGTGGCCACAGTTCTCAAAGGATGTTAATGATTTTGGGAGGGTTCAGAGAAAAGCCATGACAACGACTCAAAGCCTGGAAACCGTTCCTTACCGTATTCAACTCCGGGAACTCCATCTAGTTAGCGTCTCAGACGGGGGTTGACTTGATCCCAGCACCTGAGTACCTGCCCGGTGACCATTCTAGCAGACCACGGGTTAACAAGAGCGGAAGTGGCTGGAAGCCGAAGCTGGACACATTCAGGATTAGATCATTTATGGACAGACCAGAGGGGCGTGAGGTCCTATTTGGTGTCTGGGAGGCCAGGACCGGGGGCTGCTGTCAGGCTCTAAGGTGGGAAAAGCCGTTGGGTGGGAATGTGGCGGAATGGGCGCCCTTGTGATGGAAGTGGTGGGGTTTAGTGACAATGTCCGTGTGAGCAGGGGAACCGGGAGAGCAGTGGGAGATGATCTGAGAACTCCCACACACGAGGGAACACGATGAGAACTTTTGTGAAGGGAGATCAGGCCCCACCGGTCTCTTAGAATTGTGTGAGAGAGGCAACAAGCAGGTGGACAAGTGCAGTCCCGTGGATGTGGGGCTTGTGGACTTTCGGCAAGTCTTTGACAAGGTCCCTCACCGAAGCCTCTTACGCCAAGTAACTAGTCCTGGGATGAGATGGCAGGGCCCCTCGTTGGTCAGATAGGAAAGGAAAGGGGGGGACAAATGATCCACTGGGGGTTGTCTCTCCGGGCTCGGTCCCGGGACCTGCGCTTTGCAACGAGTTCAGTCCAAAGCAGACCGCAAAGAGTCACAGAGGGATCTCACAAAACTGCATGATGGGACAGGAGAAGAAATTCAATGTTGCTAAGTGCAGAGCAAACACTAGTAATACGTAGCCCCTGCCTGGCCACCTCCCAACCCCCATATTGGAAACTGAGGCCCAGAGAAGCTAAGTGACTTTCCCGTGATCGCACAGGGAGTCTGTGTTGAACCAGGGACTTGAAACTGGATCTCTCTCAGCCCAGGTTAGTGTCCTAACCACTGGACAATGCTACCTCTCTGGCCTGTGGTTAGCCTCACACAAGTCAGTGACAGAGAGCCCAGCTCCTGGCCCCCCTGCTCCCCTCTTTTCACTGCTAGTTGCACAAGCACCACTCCTGGCCTCCCTCCCTTCGGCCTGTGAGGCAGGCTGGAGAGGAGAGAAAGAAAAAGAAAATGGTTCCGGGAGCAGCAAGTTTAGCGGGCTTGCTGGAGTGGAAAGGGCTTTTCCGGCTCGCCTGGCTCCACACACAAGAAGTGCTCTGAGGTGGGGGAAGTCGCGGCAGCAGGAGTGAAAATAAAATCCTCGTTTCTGGTTGGCCAGGCCAAGGAGTGGGCACCAGACGTGTCCATGGCTTGGAAGGCCGGGACGTAACCCTCCGCCCAGCCAGTGGGAAGGATTGTCCCTTAGCAGTGGCTGAAGAAACCGCTCTGTCGAGATCCCACGCTGGAAAATGCGCCAGAGGGAGACTAAACGCCCGGAGCTGGGCATGCGGTGACAGGGCCGTTGGGAATCTGGAGGTATGACGGCTTTGAAGATGGGCATCGTGGAGCCAGGCAAAAGGCAGCCACCTCCGGGCGGCCTGGCTTCTCCCGGGCCGCTTAGAAAGCGGGAAGGAAAGAAGATGCCGACAGCACAGCGGTGCCTTGAGTAAAATGGGTGGGTGTGTCCGGCAGTGGAGACCCTCCGGATCCAAGGCCGTGAGTAGCTCGTGCTTCAGATACATCAGCCGGGAAGGGGGGCAGATTATTCCGTGGCGGCCTAACCGAGCTTCCAAGCACCTTCCTCTGCAGCATCTGGCCCCGACAACGTCTGGCAGTTCCTGTGTGACCATTTGCCAGCGGCACGAGACTTTCTCCGGAGCAAACCGCGGCTCCTACTGCTGGGCGGGGGTGGGCCTGGAAGAGCAGGGGCGGTTGCGAGAGCTGCAGGTTGCATTGTGAGGGGCCGCTGTTTGCCCTGCCCCCGCTCTCCGCCACCGCCTGGCCGTGCCACCGGCGTGTTGGCGCCGCGGAGGTGGGGCTTGGGGTCCCCGCTGTGCCAACCCAGGAGCATGAGGAGGGGAGTCGGCCCCAGCCAAGCCCGAGGGGGTCAGAAAACAACCCAGCCCAAGGAGAGCGATTCGTGGAGCGGAAGCCACGTGACACGTCGGGGGCAGCGCTTCACTTCAAGGGACACTGTAGGAAACCCCGTTTCCCAGCACAGCACGGGTGTGGCGCTCGCGTGTCCGCGTCCGCTGCCCCCACGTGCACTGCGCACTGCCCTTCGCTGCCGTTGGGTCTAAAACGGCAACAGCCAGGGTCCGTTTGGAGACAATTCAATACAGCTCAACAGGAAGGACAGGCACTCACCTGAGAGCAGTGGGGGCAGCCTGCAGGCCGTATGCAGCCCGTCTGGGACCCTTGTGTGGCCCATGCACCCCCTCATACCCCTGGGGCGCTGGTGCCCCACGCTCAGCTGCTCCTCCCCCTCCCTCCTGGCCCTTCTGGGGCGCCACGAATCCGCCGATTCCCGGCGCTCAGGCTTTGGGAGGGAGAGGGCAGGCACTGGCACGGAGCATAGGCAGCCAATGCAGCGGCTCCGGCAGCGCTGGCAGGGCGGGCGGGGCTGGGACGGGACGCGCTTGGGAGAGGCGGCAGGGAAGGGAAGGGGCAGAGATTTGCTATTGGGATGGAAGAGTCAATGTTTCCGTTTTTAGGATGTGACGCTACTGACGGGTCGGTGAATGGCGAAAGCATTTCGCCTGGGCTGGAAATAATCAGCCTGCAAAGGGTTCATGCAGCTCATCTCATTGTGGGGGTCATGGCTAGTGCACACAACTGAGTTCAGCCTTGCGGCCCACGGAGATGAAGGAGGCCCCTAGCCTTGGTGGCCCATCCCTGCCCTCGACCGGTGTTTCTGCGGCGCCGCAGCCAGGGCGCCTTGTGACGCCCATTGGCTCCATTTCACCGCTTCCAGCCAAGGGAAGGGCGGGAAGCAAACCGCAAGTAAACACGCCGGCGCAGCCGGTTCACAGGGTTCTCAGAGTGGTTTCATGGGCCCTAGACCCGACCCAAACCTAGCCCGCAGTCTGGGCCCCCGACTCCCAGCTGGGTTGCAGGGTCTGTCTCAGACCCCCGGGGCCTGGTTAACACAGCTAAGCCCAGAGGGGGGCCTGATACGAAAACGTTTGGAAACCCCGGCACCCAAAGTGACATGGCGCCAATCTCTCGGGTGGAGAAAGGTGCCGTGTTCCTCCGCAAGAGCAGTGAGACATTTTGGACTGTGACCTTCTTAGCTCACATACGCTAAGCTGGACCCTTTGGGAGACTGACGTGTCCTAGGAGGAGGTAATAGAAGAAATCTTGCCCTTGGGACGGAAGAATCCCAAGCACTGTTACAGGCTGGGGACAGACTGGCTGGGTAGCAGTTCAGCAGAAAAGGGCCTGGGGATTCCAGTGGATGAGAAGCTGGATATGAGCCAACAGGGCGCCCTTGTAGCCAAGAAGGTGAATGGCACATTGGGCTGCATTTGGAGGAGAATTTCCAGCAGATCCAGAGAAGTGATTATTCCCCTTTATTTGGTGCTAGTGAGGCCACATCTGGAGTATTGTGTCCAGTTCTGGGCCCCCCACTACAGAAAGGAAGTGGACGCATTGGAGAGGGGCCAGAGAAGGCAACACAAATGATGATTTGGCTGCAGCACATGACCTACCAGGAGAGGCTGAGGGATTTGGGCTTGTTTAGTCTGCAGAAGAGAAGAGTGAGGGGGGATTTGAGAGCAGCCTTCAACTATCTGAAGATGGGTTCCAGAGACACTGGAGGAGGCTGTTCTCAGTGGGGGCAGGTGGCAGAACGAGGAGCAATGGGCTCAAGTTACAGTGGGGGAGATCTAGGTTGGGTGTTAGGACAAGCTGTGTCCTTATGAGGGTGGGGAAGCGCTGGGCTGGGTTCCCTAGGAAGGGGGTGGAGTCTCCATCCCTAGAGGTGTTTAAGTCCCAGTTTGACAGAGCCCTGGCTGGGCTGATTGAGTTGGGTTGGTCCTGCCTTGGGCAGGGGGCTGGACTCGATGCCTCCCGAGGTCTCTGCCCGCCCTGGGGTTCTATGGTGCTATGTGTTGATGTTCCCCTTGGAAGATCTCATGCACCCCCGGGGTGTAGGAACTCCTGGCTGAGAACTGCCGGACTAGAAGGCAGCTGTTGTCGAATCTACCCTTTAAACGCTGATCCTGGGAGTTGCAGAGCGACACCCTTTTCTTCAGCACCAGGCTGCAGATAGTGAGGATCACTGTGGTCAAGGGGTGTGTTTTCTTTCCTCTTCTCTTTTTAGTGCCCTGGGTTCACGATTTCATTGCTCATCCGTCCTGTGCCTTAGTGCCTCATTGTGAGTCCTTCCTGCTAGGGCAGTAACTGTCGGCCTTTACTGGTCTGGGACCACCTTTCCCATCCCAAGACCCCACGCCCATCTGGCGAGGAACCCCATCGACACCTCTCTGCCAGCCCAGAGCCCCAGGCTATGACCCCTCGGTCTAAGAAGGTCAGAAAGGAATTGCTGTGATTTGCCAGAAGAGAATGTGGCTCTCTGGCTATGTCTACACTGCGGGGTTTTTCCACCGCATCCAGGGAATGCTTATTTTTGCGGCAGAGCAGATGCGCTCTTTCGGAAGCCCTGTCCTCCTCCTCCCACGAGGAAGAAGGGCTCTTCCGAAAAAGGAGGCTTTTCCGAAGTTTGGCCCAGTGTTGATGGGCCAAATTTTGGAAGAGCCTCTTCCGATAGATCACTGTAGTGTAGACATAGCCTGTGCTGCTCTCAGAGGCTATGTCCACACGACACTTCTCCTCCGGAAAAAGCTACGCAAATTGAGAACTACAATTTGTGTAGCTTTTTCCGCTTCTTTTTTCGGAAGAGGCTTTTCCAACATTTGGCCCATTTACACTGGGACAAATGTCAGGAAAAAACCCTCCTTCCTCGTAAAACAGGGATGCCTGTCTGAGTTGATCCTCCAAGATAGACAGGAAACGCCCTCTAAGGCCAGGCAGTCCTTCTCCGGACCAGAACGTGGGATGTTTCCCCAGTGGGAGATGGGCCAATGAAATTGAGCGGAGGGAAGATTGCCCCCAGCTTCCTTTGCTCGGTTTCAGCCTTTCATTCCTCAGGTTTGTTCCTCCCCCGCTGGCATTTCTCCTATCAAGAGGGTCGATGGTTGTTGCCTTTTTCCAGCCCTATGGTGGCTGTTGGGATTAGCTCTGCACAGTCAGCGCTTTTCATCTTTCCTTGTCAATCAGCCTTCCCAGTCTGCCTTCAGCTTTCTAGCTACCACGCTTATCTGGCGCCCGCCAGCGGTATCCGAACGCCTGGCAATCTGTCATGTTGCTCGCCTCACAACGGCCCTGTGATGTAGGGAATGGCCCTGCTTTACAGTCCAGGAACTGAGGCACGGGGAGATTAAGTGACTCACCCAATGCCACACGGCAGTCTGTGGCAGAGCAGGGGCACTGCAGGGTTGTGCCGTAGCCCCTCAGACCCCTTCCTTCTGTCTCGGTAGCACGCATGGCCCAGGGCAGGAAGGCCCTCCCGAATGTGACACTGTGTTTGCTTTGCCCCCCAGAGGAGTTCCTCTCCAGCCTCGATCACTATGAAATTGCTTTCCCCATCCAAGTGGACCAAAACGGGGACTTCCTCACCTTCGACATGCGACGCCAGCCCAAGCGGCGCGCCCGGCGCGGCCTGGGCTCCCTGGCCTACGAGGCAGCTGAGCGGCAGGTCTTCTACAAGGTCCCCGCCCAAAGCACCCAGTTCCTCCTCAACCTGACCCTGCACTCCAACCTGCTGGCCGAGCACTTCACCGTGGAGTACTGGAAGCGGGACGGGGTGGACTGGCAGCACGACTTCCACGAGGACTGCCACTACGCGGGCCACCTGCAGGGTCAGCACCTGAGCTCCAAAGTCGCCATCAGCAACTGCAACGGGCTGGTAAGCGTCCCACGGGAGAGGGCGGGGCGCCGGGCTGGTGCCTAAAATGGAACAGATGGCGTCGCCCCGATCGGCAGCCCCGCGGCTGTGAGGGGCGTGGCCGGGCGGCAGAGCTGAGACGGGCCGTTGCTTGCGGGGATCCGCTCGCTGGAGGCCCGGTCCCGCGAAGGGCGACCGTTAGCGAGGCAAAGGCCCAGGAGAGCCCATCGGCCTCCACTGGCGTCAGTCGGCGGAGCCGGGGAGACCCGCAGCCACACTCGGATTGTCGCTCTAGGAGGCCTCAGGCTCTTGCGCGCCGGCCTCTCTCGGCCACGCAAAGGGCGCTGGGCGGGTAGGACCAGGCGTGAATTCCGGCCGCGGGACTTGCCGAGACGTGTTTGTTCAGCTCCCCGGCTCTGCCGCCAGCCCGTGTCCTGGGGCTGATCCGCCCTTGCGCTCACGGGGGAATGGCCAGCGGGGCCTGGCTGAGCGAGGAGGCAGAGCTCCCGCCCGGGGGACTCACCGTGCCAGGCTGGTGTGGAGGGGGCTGCGGGGAGTCACCCAGAGGACACACCGGGGTGCGGTGAGGCTCCCCCCGCTCACATGGGCACTCGCGCCCAGGGCGGGGCTGGCTCCAGAGAGCCGCTCGGCTCAGGTGAGGTCCGGCCGGGGGGAGGGCACAGACGCCTCTGGGGCTCCGCAGCCAGAGAAGATTCTGCGGCCCCCGGATCCCGAGGCCCCTTCCATCGCCCCAGCCACATCCAGGGGCCTGGGCGTGGGAATGAAGTTCCACGGCCATGAAGGCAGCTGCCCATGGCCCAGGAAAGAGCCCTAACGTCATCAGAGTCTGGCTCATTATGTCAAAGATCCTTTCGCCCCTCCCACCAGGATCCTTCCCCCATCCCGCCCCCGACTGCCTGGGTGACACCGTCCCCCGACTACCAGGCACCCTCTGACGCTCCCCACCCCCGACTGCCTGGGTGCCCTCCCCAGACTGCCAGGCACCCTCTGATGCTCCCACACCCGACTGCCTGCGCCCCCAGACTGCCAGGCACCTCTGACCCCCACCCCTGACTACCTGGGTGACCCCCAACTGCCAGGTACTCTCTGACCCCGACTGCCTGGCACTCTGACCCCACCCTCGACTGCCTGTGCAGGATTGTTCTTACGGCCCACGTGCTCTGACCTCCTGCGCCCATCCATGGAGCGGGGCCGAGAGGGCGGGGTGCCGCTCCCTGGTTTCACCTGTGCCGACGGGGGTGAACGTGTGATGGGTGCTGCAGGAGAAGTACCTGGCGTGAGGCACAGGGCGAGAAGGGGCAACACAAACCCGACCATCGCTTGGGCTCTGGCTGCCTGCTACACTCCCTGTGCCCGCCTCGCCCGCCCCACGGCACCCACAGAATGTAACACTCACCCCTCACCTCACCTCTGAGCTTGGCCCACCAATACCGGCAGAGACACACGCTGACTGGTATGGACACACACACCCGCACATACACGCACACACACCCACTCACACATTCGTGATCACACACACCCCAACACGTACACATACCAACACGCACGCATGCATGCACAACCCCCATACACACCCACACGCATACCCAAACCCACGCACTAACTCACACACACACCCATGCACACACCCACGCGCGCACACATACGCACATGCACACAGTCGTGCACACACGCACCCACACACACACCCGTACACACATACACACCCACACCCAGTACCCTGATCTCTAAACACACGTGCAGGATCCACACTAGGGGTGTGATTGGTTAACCAGTTACCCAGGTAACCAGTAAGCTATCAGACTGGGGCTGGGGGCTGGGACCTGGCAGCCGCCCCAGCATGGAGCTGGGGGCAGGAGCCCCACAAGCTGGAGCAGTCTCCAGCCCGGGATGCCACTTACTCAGTTCGCAGGTTAAACACTAGGGCTACGCCTACGCTATGAGTTTTCTGGGCAAAAAATATGCTAATGAGGGACTCATTTGCATAAGTCGCGATCTCATTTGCATATTTTCTGCCGATCCGGTTTTGCGCTAGGGGTTTTTGCGCCAAAACAAGCAGTGGGGACGTTTTCTTTTTGCACAAAAACCCCTTTTCCCGCAAGATCCTTATGCCCCAAAAAAGGAGGTTTACCGATCTTGCGGGAAAAGGGGTTTTGCGCAAAAAGAAAACGTCCCCAATGCTTGTTTTGGCGCAAAAACCCCTAGCGAAAAACTGGATCGGCAGAAAATATGCAAATGAGATCGCGACTCATGCAAATGAGTCCCTCATTAGCATATTTTTGCTGAGAAAACTCATAGTGCAGACGTAGCCTAAGTGAACCCAGCGTTCCACCCGCTAACTGCTTAACCGGGATTTTCCATCCTGAGCCCCCTCCACACACACGTGCACACACACACAGAGTTGCAATCCATCGGCACCTTCCCCCCAATCGGAACACCCCTGTCTCCCGTGCTGCCCGCGCCCCAGGGCCGCGCGCTCCCTCCTGGCCCGTGCTCTCCGCTGCGCTGTGGGAAGCAAAGGGCTGAAGGCTCAGGCTTCCAGCGCGCGCTCTGGTTGCTCACCGCCTGCGGGCCGGGGCTGCCAACGAGCCTGCAAGGCAAACCAGCTGCAGCAGCGGGAGGCCAGCCCGGCGGCCGGCCTGGGCCCGAAGGGGGTGGGAAGCCTGGCATTCAGCAGAGCAGGGTTTCCATCCACTGCCTGTTTGGGGTCCCGGAGACCCAGCGCGTGGGGCCCCACAAAGACGCTCCGTTGCGGAGGGAAGGGAACTGGAAATCCCCCTTCCCTCCTTACCTGCCACCACCTGCGCTGCCAGCACAGCTCCCCCTGCCGCTGCTAGGCACGAGGAGCACGGCAGGCTGGGGACTGGGAACCTGGCCTGGAAATCAGTATCTCTGTGTTCTACAGCCCCCCCCCCCCAACCTGCTGCTGAATGGCTGTGAGCCCTGGGCGAGTCCCTCTGCTTCACTGGGCCTCCATTTTTCCATCTGTGGAATGGGGAGAAAGCCACTTACCACCTTTGCAGGGGGCTTTGGGAGCTGCGGAGAAGGGCAACACAGTGACATCAATAGCCAGGGGCGGCACCACACGTGGCAGTCTGAGCCCAGGGCTGCCCCCCTCCATGGTTAATAATCTAGCAGTAGAGATAGGGAGTGAGAGAACCCGAGGGTACAGCCAGACTGTCCCCATAGACCTGAGTTATCTGACTGCTTGGCCCGTGGCCCACCCTGCTCAATGCAAACCTTTCCACGGACCACCAGCCAACCTCCCACTATGACAAAATGGGTGCAGGAGCGGGTGAGGGAGGGGGTCGGGGCAGGAGGTGGGTGCAGGAGCGGGCTGCGGAAGGTGGGTGCAGGAGCGAGTGAGGGAGGGGGTCTGGGCGGGAGGTGGGTGCAGGAGCGGGCTGCGGGAGGTGGGTGCAGGAGCAGGTGAGGGAGGTGGGTGCAGGAGCGGGAGATGGGTGCGAGAGGTGGGTGCAGGAGCGGGGTGCGGGAGCGGGGTGCAGGAGGTGGGTGCAGGAGCGGGGTGTGGGAGGTGGGTGCGGGAGCGGGAGATGGGTGCGAGACGTGGGTGCAGGAGCGGGCTGCGGGAGATGGGTGCAGGAGCAGGGTGCGGGAGATGGGTGCGGGAGTGGGGTGCGGGAGGTGGGAGTGGGCTATGGGAGGTGGGTGCGGGAGCGGGCTGTGGGAGGTGGGTGCGGGTGCGGGAGGCGGTGCGGGAGGCGGGTGCGGGAGGCGGGTGCGGGAGCGGGAGATGGGCGCAGGAGCGGGTGCAGGAGGTGGGTGCAGGAGCGGGGTGCGGGAGGTGGGTGCGGGAGCGGGAGATGGGTGCGAGAGGTGGGAGCAGGAGCGGGCTGCGGGAGACGGGCGCAGAAGCGGGCTGCGGGAGGGGTGGGATTCTGGCTAATGGGAGCAGCGGGGGCAAAGCCTCCAGGTGAGCCGTTTCCTGCCCTGCCGTTTCCCCAGACTCGGGGTTGGGGGCCAGCAGTCCGCGGAGCTGCTTCCTCCCCCCATGAGCTGGATCCGGCCTGCGAGGCTCAGGGTTCCTCCCTCCCCTGCCACAGTGGGCACCCAGCCTCGCAGGAGCCGGGAGGCTGGAACGCCGGTGCAGGCTCCCTGCTGTGCAGGTGGGGCGGGGGGCGGTGGCGACCCCAAGCCCACGGCCCAGCTGCAAGATGGTCGTGGCTACTAGTGGGCTGTGGGCCACACCTCGGAGACCGCTGTCATAGACGGACAAATCCCATCGATTGTAAGGTCTTTGGGGCAGGAACTGTCTTTTGGTTGGGTGTTTGCACAGCGCCTAGCACCGGAGCCCTGGACCACTCTGAAGTGCCACTGAAATACAAATAATACAAAATAATGAACAGCTACTCTAGTGATTAGAGCTCTGTCAACACTCAAGCTGACAGACAGACTGACTGGCTACTGGGAGCCTCCTTTGCAATCCGGGAATATGGAATTAATTATTGGGGGACACTCTGGGCTTTTTTCCCCCGAATCTTGAATTGTTCAGGCCTTTACATTTCGAGTGAGTAGCATTTGGGATCAAATTCTGCTCTCGCATTGGTGTGAATCAGTCGTTCTATGGACTGACTGGAATTCACTCTGGTTTTTACCCCAAGGAGGGAAGGGTAGAGTCTGGCCCTTCTTACCTGCTGATGGTCGAGGTGGGTTTAATTCCCCGATTGCAAAAGGTTTCAGTTCATTAAGATGGGGATGGGGAATCACTATGGAGATAAACAGCATTTGCCATCCAGGTCTGCTCTGGTGACTAGCCCCCACCTCTGGCCTGGTCTAGGGTCACCATATTTGAATCTTCCAAAGAGGACACTGCTGAGAGTGCGTGTATCTGCATCAGTATCGACCCCTCACGTTGTGTTCACGTGTTACCTAGTCGAGATCACGGTCTGATGAGCACTACTTGGCCCCTGTGTCTGTCTGTCTGTCTGGTTTTTACAAGGCAGCCCACCCCCCTAGCCTACGAACCCCGTGGGGCTGGGGCATCTCAGAAACTCACCCTTCAACTCCACGTTCCCCCATGTGTGAGGGCAGGTTGGATCCAGAGCCCAATTCAGATCTGAACTTTGTGGCGTGGGTCCCTCTTGAGCCAAAACTCAGAAAAATGACCAATCGAGGCCCAGTCCTCCAGACAAAACTTTACTGATGAGGCTCATACGATAATCAGAGAACGCTGAAACTGGGGGGGGCCCTCGAGAGGCATCGAGTCCAGTCCCCTGCCCTCATGGCCGGACCTAGCACCGTCTAGACCATGGGTTCCCAAACTGGGGGGTGTGAAGACATTCCAGGGGGGGCGCGAGGTGACCCATCCCCCCCTTCAATACCCTCCCCCCTCCCCACACACACACACAAGTTTTGCTGCTATTTTTGTTTTTCAGCCCCGGTCAGTTTTTTTTTTTTGCTCAACAACTTTTGCTGCTATTTTGGTGGGAGGGGGAGGGGAGGGTTTCTCAAAAATCAAAAAGGGGGAGTGATGCCGAAAAGTTTGGGAACCACTGGTCTAGACCATCCCTGACAGGTGTCTGTCCAACCTGCTCTTAAATATCTCCAGTGACGGAGATTCCACAACCATCCTAGGCAATTCATTCCAGTGTGTAACCACCCTGACAGGTAGGAAGTTTTTCCTAACGTCCAACCTAAACTTCCCTCGCTGCAATTTAAGCCCATTGCTTCTTGTGCTATCCTCAGAGGTCAAGGAGAACAATTTTTCTTCCTCCTCCTCCTCTCTTTTAGATGCCTGTAAACTGCTATCATGTCCCTTCTCAGGCTATGTCTAGACTATGGGCCTACGTCTACACTGCCCTCTCTTGCGCAAGAAAATATGCAAATGAGGAAAAGTGGTGAATATCGCTGCACCTCATTCGCATACTTAATGAGCTGCCATTTTTGCACAAGGGGCTTTTGTAGGGGCCCCATAGTGTAGTCGTAGCCTCAGTCTTCTCTTTTTCAGACGAAACAAGCCCAATTTTTTCAGCCTTCCCTCATAGCTCATGTTTTCTAGACCTTTCATCATTTGTGTTGCTCTTCTCTGGACCTTCTCCAATTTCTCCACATCTTTCCTGAAATGTGGTGCCCAGAACTGGACACAAGACTCCAGCTGAGGCCTGATCAGCGCAGAGCAGAGCGGAAGAATGACTCCTCGTGTCTTGCTCACAACACTCCTGCTAATGCAGCCCAGAATCGTGTTTGCTTTTTTTGCCACACGGTCACACTGTTGGCTCCTGTTTAGCTTGTGGTCCACTCTGACCCTAGATCCCTTTCGGCAGGACTCCTTCCCAGACAGTCGCTTCCCATTGTGTGTGTGAGACTCGGATTGCTCCTTCCTAAGTGGAGCATTTGTCCTTATTGAACGTCATCCTCTTACCTCCGACCATTTCTCCAGTTTGTCCAGGCCCCAGGCACTTCTCTAGCACTTGGCACCTGATCTCAGCCCCCTGCAAAGGAAACAAGCGTCCTTCGCAGCAGCCTGTGTGGGTGTTCGCAGGCTGCTGCCCAGCCCTCCCGAGCCTGGTGATAAGCGCAAGGGATGGGCTGTTGCGAGCCCGTCCCTGCGCCGCCGGTGGCTCCCTCTGAGCTCCCCCACAAACAGCGTCATTCCGCCCCCCTCAGCAGCCGGAGGTCACGTCGGCAACCCAAGCCTCCCCACCTCACCCTCCGTGGTACAGCGCTTGGGCCCCGGAGAGGGCAGCGCTTCGCACGCTCCTGGGCAGGAGAGGTGGAGGCGTCCGCCGCGGTCCCAGAGACCATGTCCTGGGCGGCCAGGCTGGGTCCTTTCCCAGCAGGGTATGATTTCCGGGCAAGCTCTGCCCTCCCTTTCCGCTAGCGGCGGTGACCTCCTTCCTGGCCCACGGAGCCGGCAGCCAGCTGGCCACGCAGGCCGCCGCTGGGCGCTCGGCTGCAGCCCTCGCCAGGCTAACCTCATACTACCTCGCTTGTGCTTGAGCGAGGGCGCCGGGCCAAGAGCAACAGAGCTCGGTGCAGAAGGAAATCCCCCGGGCCTCCGGAGACGGGGGCTCTGCGGCACACACTGCCCGATTCAGCTTGCATGGCCGGGAGGGGACAGAGCCCAAGGAAGGAAGCGGCGTGGACCCCCAAAGGATGGGCACCCCGACTTTCCCGGTCATCATTTCTTTACTGACATAGCATCCCCCAGGCCAGGGGCTCAGGGCGCTTTATTGTCTCCGGCTCGGGAAGCCAAGTGACTGGGCAGAGAAGGGGCCGTGGGAGGGCCTGGAATGTAGCTATGTCCTGGGCTGTGCTTTATCAGGAGCACAGAGAGGAAGCGTGGCCTAGTGGTTAGGGGATGCGCCTGGGAGGCTCACATCCAGATCACTGCGGCTCCAACCCGGATTTCCTGCGTGACTCCGGACTAGTCACTTGGGGTTTCTCCCCACACAATCAGGCTGTGAATCTACCCCCGGCTGCCTGGGCCCCTTGGGTCTTGCCTGTTTCAGAAAGGCTCCAAGCACATGAATGAGCCGTTAACGAGCACCAGCAGGGTCTGCACGGGCAGCCGGCCGGCGGCTGGCTACTGCAGGGCAGAGCCGCATCCCAGCCTCCTGGGAGCTACAGAGCAGTGTAAACAAGCACTTAGTCCAAGGGTGAGCAACCTGCGGGGGTTCTGGGTGTGGCCCGTGAGACAGTGTGCTACCGTCGCCCAGGTTGCCGGAGTCGGCTGGTTTCTGTCCACGTGGTGTTTTTCCCGACGGTGTTACTGAAGTGACCCGCACGTACAGCCAGGGCCCGTGCAGGGAGGTTCCTGCTGGTTGCACACAACACGGCCTGTGGGAGCCGGGTGCTCTCCCTGCAGCCAGTCCCAGCGCTGCTCCGGTTCGGCACAGCCCGCTCGTTCTAGTCACACAGGCGCCGGGAGCAAAACTGCCCTCGCCCGGGAGCCCGTCGCTTACAACAAGCTTGCGGCCACGGAGATTGCCCATCGCTGCCTTGGTTTCTTTCTGCCTCTGTTCTCCAGCTGTGACTTGGGCCGAGCAGGCCGCTGTGCTTCCGGGGCGGTGCCAGGGAAAGGAAATGCGGGGCCCATAAGGAGGTGCTCGTGTACTAGCATAATGGGGCCTGTGTAAGCACCAGGCAGAGTTGAGCCAATCACAGAAATTTAGTCCAGCCAAAATCCTTACTGGCCACCTAGACCATTTGTGAGCCTGCTAGATCTGGGCCGGCTGTAGGGATAAGTATCCGCACGCAGCCTGCCGGTCCTGAATCGCATTTCTCTGGGCCCGGGGCTCCACCCTTTCTTGACTGCCGTTCCCAGAGCCGAGTTAAGTCCCGGGCAACGTCGGGTAAATCGGCTGGGTTTTTCAAACACAGTGGGGCGCTTACGTGAGCTGAGCACCCACTACCATCCAAACCCACCGAGTGCGTCTGCTCGGCCCGGGGGGTCCCACGGGTCACGTGTGGGGAGGCAGTTTCACGGGGCAGTCACAGACATGGGTTTCAAAGGTTAGCAGAAAGGATGATGCAGCTGAAATTGGTTGTGAGCGCTGGGTCCATGCCACTCCCTCCTTTCCCACATTCCTCCTGGGAGCAGAACCAAGTACCACGGGACGTGGGGGTCAGTCACCCGTCAGCACAGACAGCGAAATGCCTAAGCAAGCAGCTGGCTGGAACTTGTCCGAGCCAATTTCTGAGCGCTAATGCCAGATTCACAGGGATCGGACGGGAGACCAAGTTCAGAACAAACCCTAACGCACTAATCAATTCAACCAGTTCCGTGCACAAGTTCTCTGAGGCTGGCACAAGTACTCGTAGGCTGACATTTGCCCACACGCGCCATTCCTCGGCCAGTGTGAATGCCTGATTCCTGCAGGGTTTGTTAAAGAGGCCGATTGGCCACGGCCCTGGCCCTACTGTCACACTTTACAGCAGCTCGGAGTGAAAACAAAATGCTGCCAGGCACTTTACAAAAGGCAGTGGAGTTTCTTGCTGTCCTAGATCTCTGCACAGATGATTCACAACAGAGGAAGGGGGAGAGGGGCCATATTTCCCAGCTACATTTCCCTCCAGGGAGCTTAGCTCTCTAAGCATGCGACAGGTGTGTAATGTCTCTGCCGTGGGGCTGGTTAGAACAGGGGTGGGCAAATACCGGCCTGCAGTCCAGATCCATCCCCAAGTTAGCCCCTGGTGGGCCACACTGCTATATTTACCTGCACCTCCGCGCGTAGGGCGATTGCAGCTCCTGTTGGCTGGGAACGGCGATCCGCGGCCAATAGGAGCTGCTATTTCCAGACCCTGCGGAGGTGCAGGTAAATACAGCTCCAGGAGCCCGCTAGGGGCTAATTCTGGCGACCTGCTGCCGTTTTATTGCCCGCCCCAAGTTAGAAGCTTAGCAAGACAAGGTGGCGGAGGGAATATCTTTTTGTGGTGAAAGCGGCAAGCGTTCCAGCCACCCTGAGCTCTTCTTCAGGTCAGAAGCGGGTGCTCAGACTCTGTCTAGACGCTGTATTTCCAGGGCTTGACTCTTATTCACACCAGGGCCTCTGTAGCCGTGTAACAGGGTTCAAACGTGAGAGTGGATATCTCACTGCACTTAGGCTGGGAGGCCAGTTAGGTCGAACTGTGGGGCCGGCTCTGAGTCTGGCGCGGCTCGTTGGGAGTTTGTGGTTTAAGTTTTGGGAAAGGCTCGTTTCTGTTCCTATTTCATCTGTAGCCGCTGGTGCCTCTGGGTCCCCAGGGAGGGGAGAGGGGGAGTTTGCAGAAGGGAGACAGCACCCCCCTCCCTTCTCACTGTCCCTGCCTCTCTCCTTTTCCAGCACGGGGTGATCGTGGCCGACGAGGAGGAGTATTTCATCGAACCCCTCAGCCTGGGCGCCAACCTGAGTGCAGGGAGCGAAGGCGAGGGAAGCCCCCACGTGGTGTACAAGCGATCATCCCTCCAGCATTCGCACATGGACGCGGCCTGCGGTGTCTTAGGTATCGATGCTCAACCCCCCGCCACGGGGATATACTCTGCGGCGTGCGCCGGAGAATCCCTCGGCTAGAGCCACCTTCCCCTCTGCGGGGAGCCGCGGGACTCTGCAGCTTTAGAACCAATGAGGGGTCCTGTGGCACCTTAGGGTGCGTCCAGACAGCGGGTGTTTTGGGAGACCAGAGGTGCCCCGAAATAGCTCCCACGCGTCTTTTAAACGCGCCCGTTGTTTCGAAATAACGGGAGCGCTATTTTGGTATCGCGAGGGCTAAGGGATGTGTCGAAAAAAGCTATTTCGAAATACAATCGAAAGAAGATACACAATTTGTGTAGCACAACTTGCGTATCTTATTTTGAGCTCAGGTGTTGTGGAGACGCGCCCTTAGAACCTGACCACAATGCACAGACTCGGCTTGGGAGGGCCCAACCCGCTTCCTCGGCCGCTGAGCTGTGGGGGCACAACAGAAAGCTCGTTCTGGATCACAAACGACCAAAGAGGAACCCGCCACTTCCCTGCCGTGTGCGAGAGCCGGGCATCGCCGAGTTTGTTTCCGAGTGGCCAGGAATGCCGCCTCTGGAAAGCCCAATGGAAACCAGGCTAAGGCAGGGCAGCTGGGTCCCCAGGGAGTGGTTAGGCCACATAGACTGGATCATGGATCAGCTGTTGCCTGGGGGTCTGGGGGGGAGCTCTGTGTAGGGGGTCTCTGGAGGAGTGCTGGGGGCTTTGTGTAGTGGGGTCTCTGGGGGCTCTGTGTGCCAGATGGGAGCTCTGTGGGAGGGTCTCTGGAGAGAGCTCTGTGGGGGTCTGTGTGCTGGAGGGGGCTCTGTGGGGAGGTCTCTGGAGGGGACTCTGTGGGGGTCTGTGTGCTGGAGGGGGCTCTGTGGGGAGGTCTCTGGAGGGGCTCTGTGGGGGTCTGTGTGCTGGAGGGGGCTCTGTGGGGAGGTCTCTGGAGGGGGTTCTGTGGGGGTCTGTGTGCTGGAGGGGGCTCTGTGGGGAGGTCTCTGGAGGGGGCTCTGTGGGGCTCTGTGTGCTGGAGGGGAGCTCTGTGGGGAGGTCTCTGGAGGGGGCTCTGTGGGGTCTGTGTGCTGGAGGGGGCTCTGTGGGAGGGTCTCTGGAGGGGCTCTGTGGGGTCTGTGTGCTGGAGGGGGCTCTGTGGGGAGGTCTCTGGAGGGGCTCTGTGGGGGTCTGTGTGCTGGAGGGGGCTCTGTGGGGAGGTCTCTGGAGGGGGTTCTGTGGGGGTCTGTGTGCTGGAGGGGGCTCTGGGAGGTCTCTGGAAGGGGGTCTGTGTGCTGGAGGGGCGCCTGTGGGGGTCTCTGGAGGGGTTCTGTGGGGGTCTGTGTGCTGGAGGGAGGGTCTGTGGGGGTCTCTGGAGGGGGCTCTGTGGGGTCTGTGTGCTGGAGGGGGCTCTGTGGGGAGGTCTCTGGAGGGGGTTCTGTGGGGTCTGTGTGCTGGAGGGGGCTCTGTGGGGAGGTCTCTGGAGGGGGTCTGTGTGCTGGAGGGGGCTCTGTGGGGGTCTCTGGAGGGGTTCTGTGGGGTCTGTGTGCTGAGGGGGCTCTGTGGGGAGGTCTCTGGAGGGGGCTCTGGGGGTCTGTGCTGGAGGGGGCTCTGTGGGGGTCTGTGTGCTGGAGGGGAGCTCTGTGGGAGGTCTCTGGAGGGGGCTCTGTGGGGGTCTGTGTGCTGGAGGGGGCTCTGTGGGAGGGTCTCTGGAGGGGGCTCTGTGGGGGTCTGTGTGCTGGAGGGGGCTCTGTGGGGGTCTGTGTGCTGGAGGGGGCTCTGTGGGGAGGTCTCTGGAGGGGGCTCTGTGGGGGTCTGTGTGCTGGAGGGGAGCTCTGTGGGAGGTCTCTGGAGGGGGCTCTGTGGGGTCTGTGTGCTGGAGGGGGCTCTGTGGGGTCTGTGTGCTGGAGGGGGCTCTGTGGGGAGGTCGCTGGAGGGGGCTCTGTGGGGTCTGTGTGCTGGAGGGGGCTCTGTGGGGAGGTCTCTGGAGGGGGCTCTGTGGGGGTCTGTGTGCTGGAGGGGAGCTCTGTGGGGAGGTCTCTGGAGGGGGCTCTGTGGGGGTCTGTGTGCTGGAGGGGATCTGTGGGGAGGTCTCTGGAGGGGGCTCTGTGGGGGGTCTGTGTGCTGGAGGGGGCTCTGTGGGGAGGTGTCTGGAGGGGGCTCTGTGAGGGGTCTATGTGCTGGAGGGGGCTCTGTGGGGAGGTCTCTGGAGGGGGCTCTGTGGGGTCTGTGTGCTGGAGGGGGCTCTGTGGAGGGTCTCTGGAGGGGTTCGGGTCTGTGTGCTGGAGGGGGCTCTGTGGGGGTCTCTGGAGGGGGCTCTGTGGGGAGGTCTCTGGAGGGGGTTCTGTGGGGTCTGTGTGCTGGAGGGGGGCTCTGTGGGGAGGTCTCTGGAGGGGGGCTCTGTGGGGAGGTCTCTGGAGGGGGGCTCTGTGTGGGGGTCTATGTTTAGGGGCACACTAAGGAGAAGAATGGCAGATCATGATGGTGCCGCTCCACCCGCCTCTCTGGCCCCACTGCGCCGAGTTGCGACGCCGCCTCTTTGCCATGTGGGATGAGCCCAAGGCCCAAGTCCTGTTGGGGCTGGAGCCTCACACGTCCCCGGGGTCGGTCTGGCCACGCGTGTGCTGCTCTGCTGTGGGAGCTGCAGGACGGGTGGGAAGGGGGGAACCAGTCGCAGGCGAGAGCACAGCAGCTTGGGAGGGCCCTGGGGTGTTGGGGGGAAAGCTCGGTCACGTGTTACCTTCCTCTCTTACCTCTCGCGGGGGGGCTCCCCTAGGACAGGGCCCCTGGGGGTGAGGAGCCCAGGGGTGCCGGTAGAGGCCTTCCCCCTGCAGGAGCCTCCTGCCTTCTGCAGAGCGCAGCCGGACCCAGTGTCACCAGCGTTAGCCATTTCTGCAGGGCCGGGTCAGCCACTGCGACCTGCTCCCCTGCCACGCACAGCCTGGAAACTGGCATGAATCATATGCTGTTGAATTGTGCACACGTGTGTGTACGTGCGTGTGTGCATGTGTGCATATTTAGAGATGAAAAACAGTGGTTAGGATGCTCGCCTAGAGCTCGGTTCTGTGCTCTGCCACAGACTGCCTGTGTGACCTTGTGCATGCCACTTAGTCTCTGTGACTCAATTTCCTTTTGTGAATGGGGAAGACAGCATGGCCCTGCCTCCCTGGGGCGGGGGGAGGCGGGTCCCCGGGTGGGGGGAGGCGGGTCCCTGGGCACAGGCAGGCCAGTCCCTTGGGGGAGTTAGGTGAATCCCTGGACGGCGGGAGGCGGGGCCCGGGGAGGCGAATACATTCAAGATGGGGAGATGCTTGGCTCTCCTCTCTGTGCACCCGAATCGCATTGTGCGCACGCTCCATTGCTCGCACGGGAAGGAATTTGCACCCAGCTGCGTGAGAAACGTGCGGGGAGATTCTCCTTCAGGGCCAGTGCCCGTGTTCCAGGAGCAGGGGATCTGACCGCCGTGCGCGTTGTCTTCCGTGTGCGAGAAGGGGCCGCTCCCAAGCCCCAGGCCCCTCGTTTGCCTGCAGGACCCTGGGATAGCTTTTGCAGGTATAAAATCTCCCCACCCAGACACAGAATCTCGTCCCCGTCCTTCTGTCCACTGGGCTGCAGGAAGATGAGAAAAGAAGCCCAGCCCTCCGCCCTCCGCCCCCGCCCGTGGACTCTGTTGGCCGGAGAATGCAGAGGCCGCTGCTCCCGGCTGCCACGGGCCTTTGGCACGTGAAAGTCGTTCCCTGCAGGATGCGGTTGGCCCAGAGGAGGTAACCCCGGCGTCTCCCTGACCTGCGGAGGAAGCGCAGCTGGAAGGGCTGGCACCTCCTGGACGGCGCCAGCAGAGGCTGAGAGCTGCCTCCCATCCCTGCCCACTGGAACACGGGGAGACGACGGGACTTTCCTGGCCCCGCTGCCCCACCGCTGCTCCCAAAGTCACGTTCCGCCCGGCAGCCTGCAGAGTCCCCTGCGCTGACTCCCTGCCACGTTCCCCAGCTTCCAGACGGACGCGAGTCTGTTCCCAGTTGTTTCTTGGAAAGCAAAGACCACAGAGCGGGAGCCGCAGGCCAAACCCAGCTCAGAACAACCACAGCACAACTGGCTGCAGCAGCGACACCCCCTCCCGTCCCCTGCACCCCTGAGCAGCCCAGTCTGGCCTGTGCACCGAAGATTTCTCCCACCGGGGCCCTGGGGAGCTCGCCCGAGCCCCCACAAGGCACCGACCCAGACTCCCTGCTCCCGGGTGGCCCGAGCTGGCCGGAGGCTGATCTGGGTTGAATCCCACGTCAGGACAGAGGTGACGAATTCTCCCTGCCTCTGGTTTCCCGGTTGGTGGGAGCCATCCAGCTCCCTGCATCCCCCGCAAGATGCTTCTCCCTAGGGGAGGCACCATGGGTGGTTGGCGGGGGGAAGGGACATGCCCGGTGCAACTGAGCCCCCTTGGCAGGCTGCCAGATTGGGGCAGAGGGCTCCGTGTGCCAGCTGGTGGCACCAGCGGCCTTCGAAGGCAGCGGCACAAGGGCGCGTCCGTGCCGCCGAACGACACCCCCAGCCGCAAGTCTCAGGGCCATGGACACGGACTTGTGCTCGGAGGCTCAAAACGGCCCCGTGGACGTTCCTGCTCGGGCTGGAGCCCGCTCCGAGACACCCCCCTCGCCGGGCCGGACCTGGACTGTCCACGCTGCTGGATTCCCCCCCGCGTGAGCCGGGCCAGCCCCAGTCCGTCGAGCTGGGCTCTGGGATTCGCTGCAGGGGGTCCGTGTAGATGTGTCCTTGGAGGCAGCAGATGCTGCGGGGGGGGAATTCTCACGCTCGGGTCCTGGCAGGAAACAAAACGCTTCGCCCTCCGGTTCCTGAATCTGCCCGGCTGCCCCCAGGGCGAGGTCTGTCTGCGCCACAGCTGTGCAGGGGGAGCAGGAGGTGCTGCACAGCTCAGCGGGGGGGTGCCAGGGCAGATGCGGGGTACCAGGGCTGGGGGGAGGGCGCGTGGCAGGGCAGGGTCCGAGGGACCGACAGCGCTGAGGGAGAGCCCTGGGACGGGGGCTGAGGGGCTTTGGAAGAGCAGGGCGGCCAAGCCTGGCATGCCTGAGGGTGCTGCCAATAGCAGTCCTGGGGGGGTTCGACTGTGGCCCCAAACGCAGCACTTGCCGCATTCCCCCAGCACGAGAAGAGGATGTAAGATCGGGTAGTGCGGGGGCAGTGGGCGTGGGGAGCCGAGCGACGGCACCTGTGTGTGACTGGGCGGGGGCAGAGCTTGCGGGAGCCTTTCCTCCGCGCCGTCCGCCCCTCCCATTCCCGGGCCCCCAGATCACCCCCAAGCTCCGCGCCATCCGCCCCTCCCATTCCCGGGCCCCCAGATCACCCCCAAGCTCCGCGCCATCCGCCCCTCCCATTCCCAGGCCCCAGATCTCCCCAAGCGCCGCGCCATCCGCCTCCCATTCCCAGGCCCCAGATCTCCCCAAGCTCCGCGCCATCCGCCTCCCATTCCCAGCCCCAGATCTCCCAAGCACCGCGCCATCCGCCTCCCATTCCCAGGCCCCCAGATCTCCCAAGCTCCGCGCCATCCGCCCCTCCCATTCCCAGGCCCCCAGATCTCCCCAAGCTCCGCGCCATCCGCCTCCCATTCCCAGGCCCCCAGACCACCCCCAAGCTCTGCGCCATCCGCCTCCCATTCCCAGGCCCCCAGACCACCCCAAGCGCCGCGCCATCCGCCCCTCCCTTCCCAGGCCCCCAGACTACCCCCAAGCTCCGCGCCATCCGCCCCTCCCACTCCCAGGCCCCCAGATCTCCCCAAGCACCGCGCCATCCGCCTCCCACTCCCAGGCCCCCAGACCACCCCAAGCTCCGCGCCATCCGCCTCCCATTCCCAGGCCCCAGACCACCCCTGCGCCGCGCCATCCGCCCCTCCTTCCCGGGCCCCCAGACTACCCAAGCTCCGCGCCATCCGCCCCTCCCATTCCCAGGCCCCCAGATCTCCCAAGCGCCGCACCATCCGCCTCCCATTCCCAGGCCCCCAGACCACCCCCAAGCTCCGCGCCATCCGCCCCTCCCATTCCCAGGCCCCCAGATCTCCCCCAAGCTCCGCGCCATCCGCCCCTCCCCTTCCCGGGCCCCCAGACCACCCCCAAGCTCCGCGCTAGTTAAAGGCGACAAAAACCCGCGTCCCTTCCGCTCGCCAGATGAGAAGCCCTGGAAGGGGAGACCTTGGTGGCTGCGGACGCTGAAGCCCTCCCCTCTGAAACCCTCCGGCAACAGCAGCCAGCGCGGCCAGCTGCCCCTGAAGAGATCCGTCAGCACCGAGCGCTACGTGGAGACCCTGGTGGTGGCCGACAAGATGATGGTGGGGTACCACGGGCGGCGGGACATAGAGCAGTACATCCTGGCCATCATGAATATTGTAAGTGTTATAACCACATCGCCCCCTGGGGCTCCTCGGGGTCGGGGGGGGAGCTGTGGGGCAGCCAGGCCCCCCCACTCGGCTGCTGAAGCGGGACAGGCTGCCAGGGAGCAGGTGGGAGGAGACGGCAGAGGCCTGCACCCAGAGAGCGCCCCCTGCAGGCCATCTCCTGGAGGCTCACTGGGCAGCCCTGGGGCAGGTCCTGGCCCGAGTCTAGACATGGCCCAGCTGGCCTGAACCACGGGCCCCAAGCCACACTCCTGCATTGGCCAGGTGGGCCAGAGGGTGCCCGTTCGAGCAGGCCTCGCTCAGGCACCTGCCCGTCAGTGTGGGGCAGAGCCAGCCCTCCCCCTTGCCAGCACTAGAGAGGGGTGGGGAATGGGAGGACACGGTGGAGGCCTGCGGTGACTTGCTGCCCTCCCAGGGAGGGGTGTCTGGAGCAGAAGGCCCCCACAAACACTGCTGGGGTGGAGTGAGTCCACGGCGCCCTGTTCGCAGAGCCAGCGATCGGCGAGTCGCTCCTGGGGGAGGCGCCGTGGGCTCCGCGCCTCCCTTCCAAACTGCTGAGAGCTCTGCAAATAACAGCAAGGGAAGGCGGAAGCCCCTGCTGAAAGAGATCTCACATGGGGGCCACGAGCCCTTCTCTAGCCCAGCGGTGGGCACCTGTGGTCCACGGGCCGCTTGCGCCTCCTGGGGTCAGGGTGTGGCCGGGAGACGTTTCGGTGCCCGCTGCCCGCGCGGGGTTGCCAGGTTCCGCTGCTTTCTGGCCGCGTGGATTTTTCCCTAGCGGCGTTACCAGCTGACCCGCACGCACAGCCAGGCCACGGGCAGCGAGGTGCCTGCGGGAGCCGCGCGCCCCCCTCGGCAGCCAGTCCCAGCGCTGCGACGGCCCGTCGGCACCCCCTGAATTCTAGGGGCGCAAGCGCAGGGAGCAAGGCTGCCCCAGCCCGAGGGAGCGCCTTGGGTCCGACAATTTTGCGGCCCATGGAGATGGGGGAGGCCGCTCCTGTGGCCCCTCGCTGCTCCAAACCGCACCCCCCTTACGATCAGCATTGCACACGGGGCGGGAGAAGGCGCAGACAGGTGGGAAAAGCGGGACGGGGGGGGGGGGGGATGATGGTTGCCGAGGCAGAAGGGGATTGCCAAGAGGGCTAGGAAGGACTTGCCCCCTCCCTCCCTCCCCGCAGTGCTGCCCAGCTCTCCTGGGCGCTCTGGAGAGGGCGGGACTTCCTTGCCGATTGGCAGGGCACCAGGCAAGGGGCAGGCAGGGGGGAGGCTGAGTGTGTTGACTGCCGGGAAGGTGGCCGCAGCCGGTGGGAGAAGTGAGCCTCTACTAGCGCTTTCTCCTGTCCCCAGCCGGGCACGAGACTAGACTTGGGGCTTGTTCTGTGTGTGGCTCCAGGCAGGTGCTAGATTTTAAAATAAGCCCGTTTCTAATTGTTTCACAGGGTGCAAACGTTCTCTATAGGGCCCTAGAACGGGAAGGGACCTCGAGGCAACAAGTCCCATCCCTTGCCCTCCCGGCAGGACCCAGCACCGTCTAGACCATCCCTGCCAGGTGTCTGTCCAACCTGCTCTTTAATATCTCCAGGGATGGAGATTCCACAACCCCCCCTGGCAATTTATTCCAGTGTTTAACCACCCTGATGGGAAGTTTTTCCTATTGTCCAACCTACACCTCCCTTGCTGCAGTTTAAGCCCATTGCTTCTTGTTCTATCCTCAGAGGTTAAGGAGAACAATTTTTCTCCCTTCTTCTTGTAACATATAGAATCATGGACTCCCAGGGCGGGCAGAGACCTCAGGAGGCATCGAGTCCAGCCCCCCGCCCAAAGCAGGACCAACCCCAACTCAGTCAGCCCAGCCAGAGCTGGGTCAAGCCAGGACTTGAACACCTTTAGGGATGGAGATTCCCCCCCTCCCCAGGGAACCCATCCCAGCGCTTCCCCGCCCTGCTAGCGAAATAGTTTTTCCTAATATCCAACCTAGACCTCCCCCCTCCCCCACTGTAACTTGAGCCCATTGCTCCTTGTTCTGCCATCTGCCCCCACTGAGACCAGCCTCTCTCCAGCCTCTTTGGAACCCCCCTTCAGGGGGTTGCAGGCTGCTCTCAGATCCCCCCTCACTCTTCTCTTCTGCAGACTGAACAAACCCAAATCTCTCAGCCTCTCCTCGTCGGTCATGTGCTCCAGCCCCCTCAGCATTCTGGTCGCCCTCCGCTGGACCCTCTCCAATGCGTCCACATCCTTCCTGTAGTGCGGGGCGCAGAACTGGATGCAATACTCCAGATGTGGCCTCATGCAGAATCTAACACCCTTTTAGATACTTGAAAGTCGTTATCATGTCCCCTCTCGGTTTTCTCTTTTCCAAACTAAACACGCCCAGCTCTTTCAGCCTTCCCTCACAGCTCATGTTCTCTGGACCTTTCATCATTCTTGTTGCTCTTCTCCGGACCTTCTCCAATTGCTCCACATCTTTCCTGAAATGTGGTGCCCAGAACCAGACACAGGGTTCCAGCTGAGGACCAATCAGCGCAGAGTAGAGGGGAAGAATGACTCAGCCACGCTCAGACCTAAGGACAGTGCAGTTCAAGGCCTGAGACCTTCATGATTGGTGGCACTTTCTGTTCGATTCAGGGCAGAACCAGCAGCCCGATCTGAACCCTCAGCCTCTGTTAGGTTCCGAAGCCCGGATCCCAGGGTGGTGGCTGAGGCCCGTCACCGGTTACCATGTCGCTTGCGTTTCAACCTCCCCACGGCAGAGGGTGAGACCGTTACCCACCAAGCAACGCCTGGTTCCTTCCAGCGCACGCGGGAGGCTCCATCTCCCCAATGGTGAGCTCATTTTTAAGACTTGTCTTTTCTTGTTTCTTGGAGGTCAGGTTGCCAAACTTTTCCAGGACTCAAGTCTGGGCAATATTGTCAATATCCTTGTGACCCGTCTGATTCTTCTCACCGAGGACCAGGTAAGGAGCCTCTGGCCAGCCCTTCCCCGCAGCATGGCCCCATGCCCACTGGAAGGGGCTGCCCCCCGGGGGTACAGCTGGGAGCTGCTGCTGAATGGCCCAGGTGCCATGCAGTGGGTTCCTGTTCTCCAGGTGCAACACACCTGCCAGGCGTGTGCCAGGGACCCTGAGAGAGACGCCCCTGCTGGGCTAGAGACCAGACCACGTCCGTTCAACCAGAACTCACCCTCCGTGCCCCTGGATGTTTATTGCAGTGGGGAGGAGGCCAACTGAAGTTCTGCCCCCTCTAAATGGGGCATCCTCCGCTGTACTTCCCCCACCCTGTCTGCCAGCCAGTCCTTCCTCCCCACCCCACTGGGAGAGGGCAGCAGTGCTGGACTTGACCCCCTTCACCTTCCGCTGCCCTCACACGCCCTCCTGTGGCTTCTCTTCCAGCCCACCCTGGAGATTAACCACCATGCCGGGAAGTCCCTGGACAGTTTCTGCAAGTGGCAAAAATCCATCGTGAACCGGAACGGCAATGGGAACGCCATCCCCGAGAACGGCATCGCCAACCACGACACCGCGGTGCTCATCACCCGGTGAGGCCCACACGGCTGGGCTGGGCGGGGCTGAGCTGGAGTGGGCTGGGCTGGGCTCTCTGGGCCTGGCTGGGCAGGGCTGGGCTGGGCTATCTGGGCTGGGCTGGGCAGGGCTGGGCTATCTGGGCTGGGCTGGGCAGGGCTGGGCTGGGCTATCTGGGCTGGGCAGGGCAGGGCAGGGCAGGGCTGGGCTCTCTGGGCCTGGATGGGCAGGGCAGGGCTGGGCTGGGCTGGGCTATCTGGGCTGGGCAGGGCAGGGCAGGGCAGGGCTGGGGTGGGCTCTCTGGGCCTGGCAGGGCAGGGCAGGGCTGGGCTGGGCTCTCTGGGCCCATCTGTGCTGCCCCCAAAGCTCTTACATCCAAACACAGACACCCCTGCCTCTCTCCCAACATGCAGCTGCTTTACCCAAGGCCCCTTGAGGGGCTGAACTCCGAAGGAGTCTTCTCCCAGGCTGGTGCCCTTTGCACCGAGGACACAGCCAAGCCTCCGAGTGCTGCCTGCCCTCCGCTGCCTTCCCAGAACCCCCGGCCTGGCCAGGAGGCCGCAATGGGCAGCCCACGGGCTGGGCCGCGCGACCACAGTGCAGCTGTGAGAACTGAGCAGGGTTTAGCTGGCCAGAGGTGTTGTCACAGGCTAGCCCGACCCAGAGCGCCCTCTGTGGGGGCACAACAGGCCCGCCTGCCTCAGTTTCCCTCCTTCCGACACCCAGGAACTCTCCCCCGGATCCTGTTGCCTCAATAATACCCCTGCCAGGTTGGTTTATTACAAAAGCATTGTGCAAGTAGCCCCAGACCACAGCACCAATCCACCGTCCATTGGTCACCTCCGGTGCATGGAGTCCTGAAAATCCCAGGGCCTCTCTCCTGCGCCGTCTGCCGCACCTGGCTTGGTCCTCTCCTGTCCTGCCGGGCAGCCACCCCAGCCCTTCCAGCAGGAGCGCAACCCGGGACCCCCAGCCTCTCTTCTGGGGAGCATCCCTCACTCCTCCGGCCCGCTCCCTCTTCCCCTAGGCCAGCCCTGCAGCGGGGAGATGTCAGCAGGTAAGTTCCTCCACTCACTGCCCCCTGCCTTCAGCCTTCTCCAGCCCTTGGCTTCAGCCCCCGTCCCAGCTTAGACACCGGCCAGCTCACCCCTCTTGCTGCCCCCACCTCCGGCCTTCAGCCTCCCAGAAACCAACCGCAGCCCCTGCTGGAACCGCCCAGAGCCCCCTGGTCGGCTCAGCCCAGCTCCTCGGTGCTGCTGCTTCGTGGGCTCCTTCCTGGTGCTCTCCCCCACAGCCTCTCCCGGGTCGCCCATCCTGCCAGGCCTGGGCTCTCAGGACTCTGCCCTGGAATCCCCTCCCAAGTCCCACAACCCGAAACCCAACTGCTGCTCTCCTCGGGCTTGGATTTCCAGCCCCCCCTTTCCTGGCTCCAGTCCCCGTTTACAGGCCTCCTGGCGCCTTCCCCCGGAAGTCCAGTTCCGGCGCCACGCCCAGCACCTGCCTTCGCCCTGTCCTCCCTCAGCTTTGCCCTGCTCCTTTCTACCAGTCCGGCCCTCTGAGTGGCGCACGCCTGTTCCTGGCCCGGGACGCTGGACCGGCTTCATTCGCTGGATCCAGCCACCCTGCGAGACGAACGTCGGGGGCCTCTGAGCCCGAGCGGGGCGGGCGCTAGCTGGGCTGTTCACGGCGCGCGAGGCTGGCCTGGCGGTGGGTGCTGACAGGCCTCGGCACAGCTGCCGGACACTCGGTGTTAACGGGGGGCGCCTGAGGGGAGACGGGTCGGGGCGGGCTCCCTCGGGGGGGGTTGCGCCTGCCCATTGCCTCACGGAAGCGGGGAGGGGCGGGGGCGGTTGTGAAATGGAAGCGGCAGCGCAGGGAGTCTCCAGCTGGGAGCGGATTCCTGATGCTCCCCCAGCTCGCTGAGCTCTCGCTCCGGTTCCCTTCGGCCGCAGGAGCTGCACGGAGCCTGGCTCCCATCAGACGAGCTTGTGAAATTGGGGGGAAGGGGCAAGCCCAAACCCAGTCAGCCCCCGCTTCACCTTCCCTGGCTCGCGGCGGCTGCTTCCCCTTCCCTCGCCCCACGCGTGTGGGACGCGGAGGCCGACTCCAAATTCCCCGGCCTCCAGCCAGATGTTTGAACTAACCCGGAGAGACTCTCCGGCCCGCATGCTCAGGGCCAGCTCCCGCGCCAGGCCTTGGAAGGGCCGCCCGCATCTGGAGCCGTCTCAGAAATGCTCCGTCTCCCGATAACATCTCGCTGAGCTGCAGGCGTTTTCCTCCGGCGGAGACGTGTCAAGTCCGACCCGCCGAGGCTTTGCAAATGGCTTCCCCTCGCGCCGTATCCTGTCAGGGACCAGGGGTCTGGGCACTCGAGAAGCCGAAGGGCCCGGAGCCCTCTACCAGGCCGGTCGCTCGTAGCTGGTTCCCCCACCGGGTGGCAGTGCTGACCGGCATGGGCACGTCCCCCAGACTCAGCCTCCTCCACGCTCCTGGGCCCACGCGCAGCCCTGTCCAATGCGCCACAGGCCCAAGCGGCAGAGCCCTTCCTGTCCACCCTGCCAGGCACCTCCCTCCTGAGCAGTGACTCCCCTGCCAGCCCAGCCCACCCTCCTCCAGCCTCTCTCTGTCACCCCCCCCCCCAAATCCAAGGCCTGGTGCTCCTGGGGGTGTCTGGGCGCCTAGTCGGAGATGTTTGGCAGCGGTGCCCTCCGGTGGGCTGCGCACACGGCCCTTCTGCTCCTTCTCTGCCCCCGGCGGCATCGGTCGGAACCGCAGTTGCTCTCCAGCTTTTACTTCCAAATATTCCTAGCTGTTCTCTGCCGGAGCCGGTTTTCCTGTCGTTAGCGCCGCGCTTTGGGTTTTTCCATAGTTAATAGTTAAAACAGTTAGTGTTTACAAAAAGTGATCATCGTCGTCTTTGCTGTTAAGGCCATTGTCCCCTTGGCAATCTTGTTTCCTCCCTGGGATGCCAGGTTCCCCAGGCTTTGAACGCTGCCTGTCTTGCCGGCTCTCAGTCCCAGTCTCTGACGGGCACTCGCAGTGTGTCCGGTGCCTGGAGCAGGCCCGGCGTCAGCACTGCCGGCAGCTAACGGCCCGGACACGGAAAGCCGGGAAGCTACAACTGAAGCTCATCACCCTGGAGAACACCGTGAGGCCGGCCTCGGACCGGAGCACTCCACCCCACCTGACAGGCCCCCCAGTGGCTATGTTTGAGAAGGCGTCAGGGACTCTTCCTCCGATCCCATCCCATCCCACGTGCGGCCACCGGACCCTCCGTTCCTTCTCTGCCACCGCCGGCATCGGTCGGAACTGCAGTTGCTCTCCAAAACGGGCAAACCCCCCAAATATCCCTGCACTGACCTCATCTAGGGCACTGGACAGGGGATACCGGGACTATCTGGCACCAATGGTTCCTGAGGGTCCAAGGACCTCACAAAGGCGGCTGCTAAGGCACCAGAGAAGCCGGAGTCAAAGTCGGCACCGTCTGACTCCGCCTCGGTACCGACGAAGGCAAAGACAGAGTCGGCTTCTTCAGATGCGCCGTTGGCGTCAAAGAAACCTAGGCCCCTCGGCGCCTATGCTGCCCCGGTACCGAGGAAACAAGCGCCCGGCACCGACGACCACGCAGTGGCATTGCAAGTAGCAGCAGTACCGCCTCCCACGCTGCCCTGGGCTCCGGCGGCTACAACACCGCAGCCTTTTCCAGGGGCAGAGGAGCTCAGAGTAACGCTCGTGCCAACAACTCCATTATTCGCCCGCCTCGAGCAGGTTTGCCCTCTCGGCTCCTCGGCACCTCCACTCCCCAGTGGTGAGCACGCTGAGCCCCGGTGGGTGCTCACACTCCTGGCCAAAGCAACCACAACAGCAGCAGCCATGACACCAAGGCCCATATCAATGGCTGCCCCCTCCAGCGCCCAGGCCAGCTAACTGGCCTTACTTAGGTCGCTCCATGGGCCGCAGATGTCCCTAGCCAGCCGCCCCGAGACTCAGCACAAACTGACCAGCATCTTGCAGGCGCCCCTGTCTGCTCAACTGGCCCTGCCCATGCACCCAGCCTTCCTGGACCCACCAAAGCCATCGGCAGATGCCAGCAACAGTATCACCAGTCGGCGAGAGGTCAGACGTGCACATGATGTCGCACCGCCAGGGGCTGACTTCCCGTCCCCGCGTCCGGCCCCTAGCTCCTGAGCCGCTGATGCCGTTAACCGGAGGGGAAAGCGGAGCGCCGCGGGGACCAGTCCTTGCGACAGAGAGTGGAAACGCCTGCACCCCGTGGGGAGGAAGGCCTGCTCTGCTGCGCCCCTCCACCTCCGTGTTTCAAACCGCGCCGCCATGCCCGCGAAACACCCCCCGCCTTCCCGGCAGATGGCGCATTTTATTGACAGTCTTCCAGAAGACAAGAGAGACCAACTGAGGGCCAATATGAACGAGGCACCTTGAATTCACGCACGCCCTTCGAGCCACCTCAGATGCCTTTGGCACAGCATCTCGTGCCACGGCGATGGCAGTGGTGAGGAGCTCTTCATGGCCGCACCTGTCGGGATTTCCCCAGGAGGTCCGGGCCACAGTGGAAGATCTCAGGGATCCAGGCTCAGCACCGATGCCGCCCTTCGTTCTCTTACAGATTCCCGGGCCTCCTTGAAGATGCTGGGTAGTCACGTCCCCGCAGTAAAACGTAAATGGAAGACGTTTTACTCAAAGATGCAGACCCACCCTTTTAGCCAAGCACAAAGGCAATTTGATAGCAGAAGGAGGCAGCGCCAGACCAGATGGAGGCAAATCTCTGACCAGCCCCCCCCACGGCCATCTGGCCAGCCCCACACCCCAACCATCTGGCCAGCCCCGCCCCCAGCCATCTAGCCAGCCCTCCGCGCCCGCCCCAGTCATCTGACCAGCCCTCCACCCCAACCATCTAGCCAGCCCTCCGCACCCCCCCTGCCATCTGACCAGCCCTCCACCACCACCCCCAGCCATCAACTTCAAGGACAAAGAAGTCAGGGGGATGGAGACCGAGTCTCAATCTCAGGAAGCTCAAGAGGTACATGCGAGCACAACGGTGCAAGACGGTCCCCCTCTCCACTACGATCCCCGCCTTAAACAAAGAGGATTGGTTCTCGACTCTCAACCTCCAGGATGCGTATTTCTACATATCCATGCACCCAGCACATCGCAAGTAGCTCAGATTTGCAGTTGGCAACGCACACGTCCAACACACAGTGCTCCCATTTGGGCTCTCCACAGTCCCGAGGGCCTTGCTGGCGGGTGTTGCTGCGCTTCTGTGCAGACGAGGGGTCTCAATATTCCCTTACCTCAACGACTGCCTGATAAGAGCAAGCACACGTCAGAGGCGCAGAATCCAACTGGCCACTGTCTGGCGTTCTCTGGCGTCTTCCCGGAGCCTCATGCCACTCACAGAGAGGCTGCCCGGCACACGCTGGACGTCCGCAGGGCGAGTGCCTTTGTTTGGACAGAACTAAAGAGATCTGCGAGTCCAACGGGAGTTTATCTCCCCCACAGAGAAGTCGCTGGGCAGGCCAGTCTCCACCAGAGACTATCCCCTGCGGCCAAGCTCCGCCGTCGCAGCTACAAGCACATTCAACGAAAGCCACGGTGGCCTCTGCAGCCCACCGACACGGCATGTCGATCAGCAGCGTGGTCCCCCGCCCACACGCCCGCTAGACACTGCGCCCGGACAGTGCCCTGTCCCGGGCTGCTCGGTTTGGACACGCTGTCTTAGCCGCTGGGCAGGGCACTAGCTAACCAGAGCACCCGCCTCCTTCACAGGTACTGCTTCAGTCACCCCAGGGGGAGCACCCCAAGGGACACTCCTCGGAGAACCTCCGTCACTGCCCGAGGCGAGTCACCCTCTTGCCAAGGGTCCTGACTGGGGTTTAGCTCTGGCTTCTCTCTGTATGCAGGCCCCCGGCTGGAGGGGCCCTAACAGACTAAATGTGTCCCTCTCCGGGCCCTGAAGGGGACTGACTAATGGGGAAAGCGGGCTGCAGAGCCAGGCCCTGTTCCGTACCCGCTGACACCACCCTCTCCGGCCGCGCGAGACTGGGACGGCCTGGTCAGGCAGCCCAAGAGAGCTCAGCTGCTGTACAATTGTCCCAAGGGGCCGTACGTTTGCCATGGGGGCCCGGAGAAAGAACTCCACAAACCAAGGCACCGAACATGAGCAACTGTTCTGGGGAACGTGGGCCTGGGCCTAACCTCCCCGGGGACACTCTCCCCGCGGCAGGGGCCCCGGGGCTAAGCTGGGTGTGTGAGGCTCTCGCACACTAATCTGACGGGGGTGACGGAGAAGGCCACTGGGAGCAATAGGGCTTAATTTGTGATGGAAGAGGGGACGGGGCCCCAGCAATTTTTTTCACATTCATGACTGATGCGGCAATCCCAGAGGGGCTGGGGCTCTGAGCTGCCAGGGCCGGGGGGCCGGGGCCCAGTCTTGGCAAGCCCTGCCCCAATGAAGCCCTGGGAGCAGAGCCCCATGGGTAATAGGTGATCCTGCCGGAGCGAGGTCCGTGGAACAGGTGCTATGATTGGCCGTCTGTGGTGGCGTGTTGGGTACCCCCCGATCCTGCACCCCCGTCCGCAGCGAGATGAGGCTCTGCCATCGGGTAGAACGGGGGGGTTTATCGCTCCTCCAGGGTACAGCCCAGCACAGATGTGATGTGGTTACAGGAGTCAGGGCCAGGCAGCCTCAGACCCCTTGGGGTGGGTCCACAGGCCCCTGGCCCCTCAGTACTCAGCTTAGTCTCATCTCTTCATGTCATCCCAGCCAAAAACTGCCCAGCTCCCAGGCCCTGCCCTCCAGCCAGGTGTTCGTCTCCCCCTCCCTCCCTTTGTCTCTCCCCCGGGAAGAGCCTTGTTATCTGCTCAGGCTGGGACTGGGTGTCTGGGCCAATACACACGTGGGTGAGTCAGTGGGAATCCCACAGCCCAGCGCAGCGGGACCCAGGGTCACAGAGCAGACAGCCCCCCACTGCGTCACCCCGTCCAAATGCTGGTCACGTCCTTCTTTCCATCTCGGCACCATTTTCTTCTTGGCCAAATGAACTAAGCCGGGTCCCTCCCGCCGGAAGGGCACTGCCATTGCTCCTGGCATCTCCAGACGTCTGCACGGCCACCGCACGCCCACGGGGCCGTGTCCCAGAGGCTGGGTCCGTTGACTCGGATTAGAAAGAGCGGTGCGGCCCGTCAGGCTGGGGCGGGAATGGGCTCTGGGGGTGGCTCTCAGAGCTGAGACACCGGCCCGAGCCTGAGCGTCTACACTCCAGCTCCGGCGCTGCGCGGCCTGGGCCAGCCTGCAGGGCTTGTAGGGTCAAGTCAACGACCCTTCAGAGCCCCAGGCTGCACTAATGTAGGGTGCTGAGAGCGGCCTGGTGACGGCTGTCAAGGCTCTTTGCACGCCTGTCCCGGGGAGAATCCCAGGGGGTTACGGTGCTTTGTAAACTCGCCCAAAAGCCGGGACTTATTTTCCATTGGGGGAAACAGGGGCGACCTAACGAACGCTGCCGGCTTCTGGCTGAATTTCCTCTCTTTCCCTTCAGGTACGATATCTGCATCTACAAGAACAAGCCCTGTGGCACCTTAGGTAGGTACGAGTCCAGCGAGCGACCGTCGTAACGGATTCCTCACTCTCTCCGGCGCTGTGCCTCAGCTGGTCGCAACGTGGCTGACAAAGGAGACCAGCGTCATTATGCCCAATGTATAGGGAAACAGAGGCAAAGGGCGGCACAGTGACGTGCCCCCAAGCTCACCCAGAAGAGAGCATGAAGGTTGCTTTACAGCCTTAGCTAAGAGGCCCTTGGCTTTTTGTTCATAGGGTAGAGGCTCGTGGCTTTAGCCCCAGAGGTCCCAGGTTCAATCCCACCTGCCAACGACCCGGGTCCTTCGGCTTTACACGTACTTAAGGTCTCCCTAAGCTCTGGTCTAAACCGAGCAGTTGTGGCAGCTTCTGAGAAGCTACGTGGTCCAGCCCGGAGGCCAAGAGCTGAATGGGCCGTGGAGAACGAACCCCTCGCTCCTCTTGGAACTGGGTCCTATGTGGGACACTTGTACCTGCTCTGGAGGGTTACCTGGCCTCAATATGGCCCCCCCACTCCATCCCCTCCCCTCTCACCTCCCAGTGAATGCGGGGACACAGCTCCCTACGTTCGGAGGAGCATTGCCTGCAGATCTAGAGAAGTGATTATCCCCCTTTACTCGGCAATGCTGAGGCCACATCTGGCGTCTTGCATCCAATTCGGGGGCCCCCACTACAGAAAGGATGTGGACACACTGGAGAGAGAGTCCAGCAGGGGGAAACCAAAATGCTGAGGGGGCTGGAGCACATGACCTACGAGGAGAGGCTGAGGGATTTGGTGGGGATTTGGGCTTCTTTAGTCTGCAGGAGAGAAGAGTGAGGGGGGATTTGAGAGCAGCCTTCAGCTCCCTAAAGGGGGGTGCCAAAGAGGCTGGAGAGAGGCTGGTCTCAGTGGGGGCAGATGGCAGAATGAGGAGCAGTGGGCTCAAGTTGCAGTGGGGGAGGTCTAGGTTGGATATTAGGAAAAACTCTTTCCCTAGGCGGGTGGGGAAGCGCTGGGCTGGGTTCCCTAGGAAGGGGGGGAATCTCCATCCTTAGAGGTGTGTAAGTCCCGGTTTGACACAGCCCTGGCTGGGCTGATTGAGCTGGGGTTGGTCCTGCTTTGGGCAGGGGGCTGGACTGGATGGCTCCTGAGGTCTCTGCCCGCCCTGGGGTTCTAGGATTCTGTCCCCCGCTCAAATCTTCTCTGCCACCAGTCCCATCCCCCCCAGCCGTGCGGTCAGACCCTTGCTGTCCAAGGGACCTACACACTGAACAAGGAACTAACCCTCCCCTGCCCACCCTGCCTTGCTTCTGACTCCGCGGGGCAGAGGGTGCCCGGCATTGAGGCCAGGGCCAGGCATGTTCTGGGTGCAGAGGGACAGTGGAGCCCCGAGAGAGTCCCAGGGCGCTGAGCAGCACAGATGGGCCTGGGTTTGGGCTAGTGGTGAGGGATGCCAATCAAACCCCCTCGGTAGCCCCAGGCTCTCCGTGTCTCTCTGGTGGGCAGTGCAGGCCCGTGGCCTCGGCCCTTTCTAGACAGAGACAGTCTGCTGAAACCCGCCTTCGGATGGGCCTTTCTGCCCGCCTGGGCGCGTGCGGTGGGATGCGCACCACTTCCTCCTGCACAGACAAGCTGGGGGTGGGTCGGGTCCCGGTGGTGCTTTACGGGTGCTTGGCCCTGCTGCCGTGGGCAGTGCGTGTCCGTGGGCAGCCCTGGGAGCCCCTGGAGAGTGCTCCTCGCTGGCCCCGCACCAACCCCAGCTGCCTTTCCTAGGGCTGGCCCCGGTGGGGGGAATGTGCGAGCGAGAGAGAAGCTGCAGCATCAATGAGGACATCGGGCTGGCCACGGCCTTCACCATCGCCCACGAGATCGGCCACACGTGAGTGTCACGCCCACAGGGTGCCACTTACCGTGACAGTCCTCCCCTCTGGCTGCTCTCCCCCGGAATCCGCCGGGAACAGCCGTGCGAGGTGGGACCCAGGGCCCGCCCCGCCTGAGAGCCCACGTGCAGCCCAGAGCAGATCGGCCCACGTGCCCGTTCCATGCCAGAGCCAATCACACCCGGAGTGCCGGAGACTCCAGTGCTCGGTGCTCCGAAGAAAGCCACGCGGGGCCTAATGCACCTGGGCCAACGTACAGCGCTGTCCGGAGGGGACGGGACATGCCTTCCTGCCCTGAGTGACGCGCCGGTGTCCTGACGTCTGAGCCTGGGCGGGCCCCTTGGCGCTTTCTTTTCTCTGGTGCGAACTCCCTGGGGACAGGGACTGTTGGTTATTCTGTCTGCACCGCACCTGGCGTGGTGGGACCCAGTTACTGCCGGCACCCGTGCTCCTCGGTGGAAATGATTAATAACCCTTGAGATGTGTGCAGACAACGCCTCCTTGCTCTTAGTCTGGCGTGGCCATGGGCACTGGCCAGGACAGATGCCAGGAATGGCCACAATGGAGGCACGTAGCTATGCAGGCTGAGCTAAGGGCAGTCGACTGTCATGCTCCATGTCCTCAGCTGCCACCTCTGTGGGTCAGGAAGGAATTTCTGTCCCACGTGTTTTCTTGCACAGCTGGGAGAGGCCAGGGTCATTGCACCGTGCCCCAGAGCCCCAGGCCAGAGACTGGACTAGGCAGCCCAGTGGTCTGGTCGAACAGAGGGGGGATCCCATGCTCCTATAATGCTGTGTTACCAGTGCAGGGGGAGTGTCATTCATCCGGGGGGCGGGGGGGGGGGGTTAGTCATGAAGGGCCCAATCCTGTGAAGAGTTTGTAGGCTCTGCTCACTGTACCAGGCCCTGGTACTCGTTACTCATAGACGAGAGCTGAGTAAACTCCTCCCTAGTCCGTCTCCCTCCTCCCCGGTGCAGTCCCGCCTCTAGCCCACACCCCCCTCCTACTCTTGGACCAAGTGAGGTTCCTCTCACCTCCCGGTGAATGCTCCCTACAGCCCCCACCTGCTCCGCCACCAGCCCCAGCCCCCTGCTCAGATCCTCACTGCCCTTCCCCTCCCATTCTCCCTGGCTTTGCCACTCCCCCGCTTGAGGGAGGGGGCAGGAACTGGAAGGGGTGGGAGGCTGGGGGAAGAGGGCCGTACCAGGAGGGGCAGGCAAAGCTGCCAGGTTCAGATCATAAGAACGGCCAGACTGGGTCAGACCAAAGGCCCATCCAGCCCAGTGTCCTGTCTGCCCACAGCGGCCAAAGCCAGGTGCCCCAGAGGGAGTGAACAGAACAGGGAATCATCAAGTGATCCCTCCCCTGTCGCCCATTCCCAGCCTCTGACAAATAGAGGCCAGGGACACCATCTCTGCCCAGCCTGGCTAAGAGCCGTTGATGGACTAACCTCCATGAATATATCTCGCTCTTTTTTGAACTCTGTTAAAGTTCTGGCCTTCACAACATCCTCTGGCAAGGAGTTCCACAGGTTAACTGTGCATTGGGTCAAGTCCCAGTTGTAGCCTAAATTCCCCACCTCCCAGGGCTAGAACCCTTCCCTCAGCAAAGCCTCCCCGCAGCTGAGGAGCCTGGCCAGCAGTCGCCATCTCGGCACTGCTCAGCCTCTCGTGGCTGTGGGCACAGCCACCTGGAGAGACATCAGCTGTTTGGAACTGCAGCTCGCGTCTTTGTTCTCATCGTTGTGACTTTTGCAGGTTCGGCATGAACCACGATGGAGTTGGCAACAGCTGCGGCTCCCGCGGGCAAGAAACGGCCAAGCTCATGGCGGCTCACATCACCATGAAAACCAACCCTTTCGTGTGGTCGACCTGCAGCCGGGATTATATCACCAGCTTCCTGGAGTAAGAAACCTGGCCGGCCACACCCACCCTTTCCCCAGGAGCAAAGACTTCTCCAGCCCCTGACAGTGGTTTCCTCGGCTCCCCCAGCCCGTCCTCGTAAATTACCCACCTCACATGCCCAGGAGGCATTGGAGAGGGTCCAGAGAAGAGCTACAAAAATGATTCCGGGCTAGCAAACATGAGCTAGGAGGGAAGACTGAAGGAATTGGGCTTGTTTAGCTTAGAAAGGAGAAGCCTGAGAGGGGACGTGAGAGCAGTTTTCAAGTATCTAAAAGGGGGTCACAAGGAGGAGGGAGAAAAATTGTTCTCCTTGGCCTCTGAGGACAGGACAAGGAGCAATGGGCTTAAACTGCAGCGAGGGAGGTTTAGGTTGGACATTAGGAAAACGTCCTAGCTGTCAGGGTGGTCAAACACTGGAATAAATTGCCAAGAGAGGTTGTGGAATCTCCATCCCTGGAGATATGGAAGCACAGGTTGGACAGACACCTGGCAGGGATGCTGTAGACGGTGCTTGGTCCTGCCATGGGGCAGGGGGCTGGACTCGATGCCTCTTGAGGTCCCTTCCAGTGCTAGGGTTCTATTCTATGATTTCCCCTGCTGCCTGGCATGCAGCCCCTTCCCAGACATGAATGCATCCCCCCTCTCTGTACATCTGTCTGAGGTTTGCACTAATCTGCTAATGCCAGTAACCCGCCCTCCAGCATCCAGACCTTTCTATAGATTCCTCCCTTGTGGGAATTTCCCTGAGAAAGTTCTCAAAAAGCCGGCTGCGCTCAGCATCTGCAAACGCTCAGGGCCCGAGCATGGGTCAGCTGCCGTTGCATATGAAAATGTTGCAGACCCGCCCAAATCTCTGCGGGCAGAGCCCAGTTCCCCTGAGCCCCAGCCTCGTGTTTTGGTCACAGGACTAACCTTCCCACCCCCTCTGCCTCTCTGAGCCTCTTCCTGCTGCCTGGGAGCCCCTGGGCAGCGAGTTTGTCGGTCCGCGGGTTGACCTGAAACGCCAATCCAGACTTTGCAGGCTGAGCCCAACCCCTGTGTGAGCAGCCAGTGTGACGCTCTAGGTCCCGGGTCTCTGGCGTCTCCATCACTGTGGTATTTGGGTCCTTGCTGAAAACTGAGACAGAGCCTTTTGTGAGTTCGGAAGAGTTTCGTTTATTTGTCCTCCTGCTGCACGTCATTTTCCCAGCAGCCTTTGCACTCCCTGGCTCTCCCTAGAAGGGGAGGGGCTGAAAGACCTCCAAAGGCCAGTCCCACTGAGGTTTCCCTCCCGGTTTTGCAGACTCCAGGTGTTTGGAGCGGTCACTCGGGCTCAGCTGAGCCACACCGCCAAGCCAGCAGCCATTTGCCATCACGGACCCTCAGCCGGCTGGTTATAACCCCCTGTTTCTCTGCAAGGGTTTCCCACGTGTGAGTCCCTGTTTCTTCTCCCCCCTCCAGCTCAGGCCTGGGACTGTGCTTGAACAACGCTCCTCCCAAGCAAGATTTCATCTACCCGACGGTGGCGCCCGGACAGGCCTACGACGCGGACGAGCAGTGCCGCTTCCAGTACGGAGTTAAATCTCGCCAGTGTAAATACGGGGTAGAGAGCCTTCCTGCTTTACTATCGGTTCTGAGGGGCGGAGGGCTGGGCTACGCAGGGGAGGTTCGGGCCCCCGGAGCCATTCTGCCGCCCCCATGACGCTTCGCCGGTTTGCGGGAGACCAAAGCGCTTTCCCCGTTAGCGTTGCCTCCCGTCGCTGTGGGAGGGCGGAAGGGCCGGGTGGGGCCTGCCGAGGGGTGAGTTCAGCTCAGCTCGGTTTCCATCCAATCAAAAATTGCTCCCCGACTCGTCAGCTGCCTATGGAGCCCAGAGTCCTCGCTGGCGTGGACGTGGCCAGCCACTCATTGATCCGCTCCACGGTGGGCGGGAGGGGAGGCGTTGTTGGCACTGGACACTCATTGGGGCTCTTGGGAGCTGGCTGTGGAAATCACATGCGCTCGGGAGGAGAGACCCTGGGGAGACGGACAGAGACGCTTCCCAGAGGGTCAGGCGCTCTCCCATGGGACTGTGCCAACGGCGCGAGCGTGTTGGAACGTTAATCGAGCCACCGCCTTCTCCCGGGATGCCCTTCTGCCCCTGCCACGGTCAGCCAGTCAGCTCAGGAGACGCTGCTGGAGCCCGGGAATGTCCGCTCTGCTTTGGTAGGCCTCTGGAGGTGAACTATCTCCGCAACCAAGCCCGCACGCCGGTCCAATCCCACCTGTGTCTGAACTGGCCAGCTGAGTGGAACCACCGCTGGAAGGCTTGTGCCCCGAATCCCGGCCAAGATTTCCGGCTCTTTTCTCTCTCAGAACTTCCAGTGTCCCGGGGCTTGGTCATGGGCCCAGCCCACAATTCTGTCCCGTTCTTTAGAAACCCGGCATGTTGTGGTGCAGCACCAGACCGGCAGTTTGCCTCCTTTGCCTTGTGGTGGGCTGGCTGGCGCACCTTGATCTCGGCTCTGCGCTGTAGGGTGTCTCGCTGAGACCCCTCGGCACGCAGAGCTTGAGAGACGCAGCTGCGTGTCCCAGTTCTTACCGGTCACTCGTAGTTCCCATTGCACCCAATCTTCCCCGATCAGGTCCCAAAGCTCCGCATTGCTCCAAGCAGGCGAGCGTTTGGATCGACAGCCACCACCCCCCTTTCCTTGAGAAGACGCCGTGAGGACCACCACACAGTGTGCCACAGACATGGAAATGGATTTAAATTTCCCGGGGTTTAAACATAAGAATGGCCGTACTGGGTCAGACCAAAGATCCACCCAGCCCAGTGTCCTGTCTGCCGACAGCGGCCAAGGCCAGGTGCCCCAGGCTATGTCTAGACTACACTGATCTATCGTACCTTTTTCCGGTAGTTTTTTCGGAAGAGGCTTTTCCGAAATTTGGCCTGTCTACACTGGGCCAATTTCGGAAAAGCCCCCCTTTCGGAAAAGCCCTTCTTCTTCGTGGGAGGAGGAAAACAGGGCTTCCGAAAGAGCGCGTCTGCTCTGCCACAAAAAACGGCGGAAGAGCAGACGCGTTCCCTGGACACAGCAGAGTTCAAAACCCCTGTAGTGTAGACACAGCATCAGAGGGAGTGAACAGAACAGGGAACCATCCAGTGACCCCTCCCCTGTCGCCCAGTCCCAGCCTCTGGCAAACAGAGGTCAGGAACACCCACCCTGCCCAGCCGGGCTAACAGCCATTGATGGACCCAACCTCCAGGAATGTATCTAGCGCCTTTTAGAACCCTGTTCACGTCCAGGCCTTCACACATCCTCTGGGGTTTGCAGGTGGGGAGGGAGCATCTCTTTACCTATACAACTAGGTGGCTGAAGGGCGGCCAAGTTCAAGGTGCTGTCCAGGGTGGCTAACCGAGGCATTGTGGGATACATGCTGGAGTCCACTAAGCTCGACAAGAACCTGCCTGGTACACACTGTGCGATTATCGCCAGCACAGAGACAAAAGTCCCCTCGCGGAGCCGGAAGCTCTGTGCCGCGTAGAACGGCCGAATGTCGCGACATTTGTCGCGCTGTAACATGGACGCTCGGAGGCTTTTGTCGTCCAAAGGCAGCGTTTCTCGAGAAAACGTGCCAGTAGACAAGGCCTAATTGCGTGTGCGAAAGGCCCCGCTTCCCTAGCGCGGGCAGGGGACCCACCTGGGAGGAGGCTGAGCCCAGCAGGAAGGGGGCTCAGTAGCTTTGCGGTCGGGCTGGAAGGGATGCCTCTGGCCATCTGGAGTCACCCACAATGGGGAAGAAGGTGGAGGATTCAAAACGGACTCATTTCCAGCATGAAAACTAAGAAACCTCTTCCCGCTCCTTTGGGGTGCTCTGAGATGGGCCGGCTCGCTGATTAACGAGGGGCAGCGTGCAGGTCTCAGAAGACACTGCACGCTGGATTTGTTCAGGCTGTTGGAGCTGGGGCGGCCATGGAGAAACGAGGAGTAAACTCCAGGGGCTACAGAGCGATCACGAGTGCCACTCACCGCTGAGGGGGCCGTGGGGACCAAAACTAGGATTAGAAAAGAAAAAGGCCCAGAAAGAAGAGACATCAGACCAGATCCTGGTTTCGTTTACACCAGTGGAAACCCAGAGGGGGCCACAGAAGCCGGTGGAGTGGCTCTGGATTTACACTTGTGCAATTGGGATCAGAGTCTGGCCCGGCACCTGCTCCAGAGAGGCCCAAAGAGCCCCTCGGACACATTCCACCGAATGCAGATGCGACCCACAGAACACTCCTCTGCTGGTGACACCTCTGCGAGCAGCTTCGGCCCTCGCTCTGCGTGCAAGGCAAAGGGGCTTTCCCCCATTGGCAGCCTCGCCAGCTCCTCTCCGCGTCCGGCAGCATCAGCAGGCGAAACGACTCTCCCATCGGAACTTACCTGGTCGTTTTGCCTGATGCCTGAGATGGAGGAGAGGGTGGCTGTCGGCTCTGCGGGCCGGGAGATGGCTATCCCTCAGCTCCGACTCCTGCAGAGAGCTTCCTGGGTTGGAATCCAGCAGAGCAAAGACCTGGCGGCTGGGAGTTCTCGCCAGACTCGCACTAGAAGCAAGGCCCAGTCAGGATTACCCCCGGCACAAAGCCCCGAGGGAAGCGGTCCATTCTCCGTGTCCCGAGACAGGAGGCTTCTCGGGAGCCTCTGCTGTCGCCAAACCCAAGTGAGGGGGTTCGATGCGGGCGCGACTGGTCCACACGCTGTGGTCTGTGCGACGCAGGAGGTCAGAACAGATCGAACAGTTTCTTCTAGCAGGAAGCTTCGCTGCCCGTTACCTGGCCACGTTCTGGGGTGGTTCTTTTTCCACACCTGCTCATTTTTAACTCGCTCGGGGCTTCCTCTCAGCCCCATGTTTCTTCTCTCTCAGGGAGTCCAGATCCAAGGTGCCTCGTTCACGTGTGAAAAGATTTCTGTTCCCCTGGCCAGCCCTGCAGCCTGGGGTCCGAGGGCAGCTGGGTTCTGTCCTTCCCACGCCAGTGCACTTCCTCGGGTGCATGGCAGGAGCCAGGAGGAACGTGGCGTGATGATATCTCTCCCGGGGGCCCCTGTTGTCCTGTAAACACAGATCTCCCTCCGCATGGCACCAAGCAGCTGACGGCCAGGGCCAGGACCTCTTCTCTTGTGTCTAGCACGCGTAACTGAGACCGAGAGGAGGAGACATTGCGGCGAGTGAACCCCAGAAGGGAAGGACTGGGAGAAGGGGAGGAGCTCAACACACCAGGTTACACTTGGACAGACTTCTTCTGTGAGGCGTCCTCGGTTAGAAATCGGGGCCACGTGTGCTGGGGACAGAGTTTGTTGCCTTAGTGCCACTTTGCTGCTGCCAACACAGGTGCAAATCCTTGAAACTTCGGCTCCGAACGCGCAAGGAGCGGTGTCCAAAAACCCGGCCGTGCCCTCGGGCCAGATCCCCAGAGGCGCTGAGCGCTGGCGGATGTCGGTGCGCATCGCGAGGGCTCAGCGCCTCTGCAGATCTGACCCCTGCTGGAAACATTTCCATTGCTAGGACGTCCCGGACCGGCCGGAGCGTCTCATTAACGCCAACGTGCTGCTGCCGCGCGCACAAGTGATTCCTAATCTTGGCTCCGCTTGTTCCCCCTTCCCCCTCCCCCGTCTCTCTTTTCAGGAAGTCTGCAGTGAGTTATGGTGTCTGAGCAAAAGCAACCGCTGCATTACCAACAGCATCCCTGCCGCAGAGGGGACCATCTGCCAAACCAATACCATTGAAAAGGGGGTAAGGAAGCCCGGAGCGAGTTGCAGTGAGCGGTCCCAGCAGTTTTCCAGTGATTAGCATGATGGTTGTTTGCTTTGGGGAGTGAGTTAAAAGCACGTGTCCAGCCCCGCCTCCTGCAGTGTGTAGCGGGGAGACCCGGAGATTAAGGCTGCAGTCTACCAAGGAGCACCGTTGAATTTCTGCTCCTCTGTGTAAGCCCCCTCTCCGGAGGCCCCTAGCACAAGGCAGCTGCAGGTAGGCCCTGCGGTGTAATGCACAGACGTGGGCGCTGTTCCCACCTCTGGCCTGCTGGGTGACTTTGGGCCCGTTGCTTCTCTGTGCCTCAGTTTCCCCTTGTGTGAAGGGAGAGTAATGGGTTGGGAAGCACTTTGAAATCTCCAGGTGAAACGTGCGAGGGAAAGCGCCGTGTTACTAACCCAGCCCCTGGCCCTGTGGGCCGAGCATGGGCAGGTTTGTGCTTTTGTTTTGCCGCGACTCTTTATTTGGAAAGCTGAGCTGTGATTTGGCAGCCTCCGCCCCCCTTTTGAGCGCGCTCAGATATTTCTCGGCCCATATTCGAGGGAGGAGGCTGTTAGGCCGGCTCTGTGACGTTCTTCGCACTGCATTGGCTAGCTGCATGCCACCCAATTGGGAGAGATTCAACACCACAGGGCTACCCAACTCCGCATGAATTTCAGAGCTTGACCGCTGAGGGCCTGATTCTCCCCAGCCCCGGAGCTCCCGCAGCCACTTCCACCTGGGGGGCCTGGGCGTGAAACCGTGGAAGCGGGCTGTTAGTGACCCCTGTGCCCTTTGCACAATGTGCGTGCGGGAGGTGCGGGCCCTGAACGTCACCGTGCAGGGGTCGGGAGTTTTTCCAAGAGGGGGAGATTTCTTGCAAAGAAATCCAAGAATAATTTTGAATCCTGAATGGGTTTGAGAGGTCCAGGCTGAAAAAGCGGCCACGCGTGACAGCCGTGTTCTTCCTTGTGAATGTTCCTCCCAGTCCAGCTGGGAACCAGATTGAAATGTGGATTTCATTTTGAACGGACGAGGTTTGAAACCGAACTACCATTTGGAATCGAGACGTCAGACCGAACTGTTTCAAACCTCTCAGAACAAAACTTCCGGTCTAAATTATTGGCCAACTTAATCAGACCAGTGGTTCCCCAAGTGGGGCCCTAGGCCTCGGGGGGGGAGAGGGTTCTGTCATGGGTTTTGTGGGGGTCCATCCAGGAACACTGGAAGCTCCTTAGAAGTGGGGGGGCACCAGATCCCAATCCCATCCCTCGCTCGGTCTCTTCCCCAAGGCCCTGTCCTCACGTCACCTCTTCCCCTGAGGCCCCACCAACCACTCCCCCAAGACTCACCCTTAAGGCAGGAAACTCACGGCCCCCTTCCCCGCGCCCCCTTTCCGGTGCCCCCGAGTCGTCCCTTGAGCTAGGGCTGGAACATGGAGGAAGTGCGGTCCTGCACTTTTGCCACAAGAAGGACACCGTTTGGAAAACAAAATGGCACCCTCCGTGCGCAGGTCATGCCGACGGGGCGTTCGGCTGCAAAGGAGATGAACGGGGTCTGGTTTATTCAGCCAGGCGCCGAGGGGCTTTCTGGCAGAACAAAGTTTGGGAACCAGGGAATGAGAAAATAGCCTCTCGGCGTGTGACACCCTGAGCCTCGGCCGGCAGCCCGGGGGCCGCCGGTGCAGCGTCCCTTCTCCGCGCAGGGTCCCCCTTGGAGTGAAGCGGGTGCCGTTGGAGAGTCTGGCTGGTTAAGGAGCCTCGCGCTCGCTTCGGGGCCCGTTTGGCTGCCCACACACAGACTGGCTTGATGAAGGCTGGGGGGCCCTGCTCCTGGGGAGCTGGCCAGTGTTTCCAGGGAAGGGCTGGGAACCATGGAAACAAAACCATGGTGGCACCTCTCTGAGCCAGCCTCCGTCCCCCGTGCTGGGGGGCCGCACTTTGTGCCCTCACGGACCCTGGCACCAATGCCACCAGAGTCCACGCAGGGCTGTGGCTGATGCCGTCTTTGCCCCGTACGGCTGGCCTGGCTCCTCTCCTCCCTTCACGGCTGCTGGGAGGAACAAACCAGCTGGCACGGGGAATGGAGACACGGCCACCGTCTGCCTCAGAGGCTGGTGGGCAGCAGTGGATCATGGCAGGAGAGTCAATCCAGGCCCCAATCCCTGCACTTTTGCCCCTCCCTTCCCTCCATCACACTCCGGAAATAAAGGAAGCGGGAACCTCCTCCATTTCCAAAGGCTGACAGAATCCCAGAGCCCGCCTGCCGTACGCCGGGGCAGGGAACCCCACCACAAGCTGGACTGGGCCCCACCCTTCGTGTTACCCCCCGTGTGCCTCCGGCATGGCTGCCGGCTGCCGGCTGCACCTGCGGCGGAAGGGGGAGCCTGGGTGCTCAGAGGCTGACGCTCCGTGTTTCCCCAGTGGTGCTACAAGAGGGAGTGCGTCCCCTTCGGCACGCGGCCCGAGGGAGTGGACGGCGCCTGGGGAGCCTGGTCCTCCTGGGGGGAGTGCAGCAGGACGTGTGGGGGAGGCGTCTCGTCATCCATCCGCCACTGCGACAGCCCGCGGTAGGTGACCCGCTAAGTGCCCTGGATTGCTGCCCTGCCCCCCCCCGTTTGCAATGGCGGGGAGCGCCGCAGCCACGTGTCCGAGCGGCACAGGGCGGCGCTGCCTTCCCAGCACGGGGCCGCTCGCTTAGGCCTCTCTCCCCTTCGCTCTGTTGCCAGGCCAACCATCGGCGGGAAGTACTGCCTGGGCGAGCGAAAACGCTACCGGTCGTGTAACACCGACGTAAGTAACCAAAGGCTCTTGCGGGGGCGGGCAGCAGGGCCGTCCTTCGGAGGCAGGGGGCCCTACACGGTGCCCTGTGCCCGATGGCAGCGGGGGCGGCAGGTTTCCGGAGACGTGACTTTATAATCTTCAGCAGCACGCCAACCAAATGGCTTTAAAGCAGATTTTACGCTCAGGTCCTGTCGACTAACCCAGTAAATTCAGAGACTGACCGTCTCGACCTGGGGTTGGCAAGGGCCCGCGAACGGCTCGTTCACAGGTTCAGAGTCTGCTCACAGCTCTGGCAGGCTGCGTCACTCTCGGTTAACCAGCTCCTCTCCGGAGGAAGCAGAGGCACGGCCCAGGGACAGGAAGAGGCGGGTGGGTGGACATTAAGACCCAGCGGTGCCCCACATTTTCAGGTGCCCTACCTTTTCTGTGTATGTGCATTCTGGTGGCTGGTGAGGTTGCTGTGGCTCTGCGGCGCTATCCAGCTTACTACCCAGGGCAAAGCAATCGGGGGACGGGTCCCACCACAAAGCAGAGAGATGTTAGTCCCTCTCTGCACGGCTCTGGGGATCCTGGGCCCAGTTGTTTGGAAAATAAAATGCAAACGTCCAGGCTTCATTTCAGTCCTTGCTTCATGGCAGCTGTAGCTCCAGCGGGCACACCAGGGGAGGGGGGCATGTTCCCCAGCTGGGGCAGGTCCAGGTTCATCTGCCCCCTGCGCTCCCCAGCCAGAGTGAGGGATGCAGCAAACTGGGCACTTTCCCCTGGCTCCAGCAATGTCCCCTGAGGGGAACAGCCAGCAATGTCCCCGTACGAATGGGGGAGGTGGAGCTTCAGCCCCTCTCTGCCCTTCCTAAAGGGTGGCTGGGGGATGGGAAGCTTGGGGCTGGGCCAGTCCCAGCTGGGGGGCACCTTCAGCCAACCCCTTTACCTTCCTGGTGATTCTGTCTTTTGTCTGTTTGGTTTTATGAGCAGCAAACCCTTCGAGGCACATCTCATGTTCCTGGCACAGCCAAACCCAGACCTTGCTTTAAGTTAGGAGACGAGGAAGCCGCCTGCCGAATGTGGTGGTCCTAGCTCCTGCTGTTTAGGAGGAGTTCTCGGACAGACAGACAGACAAATTCTCTCAAATATAGAGTAGATAATAGAAATGAGGAAAAGAGCAATTTTTCGGTAACTGCTGTGACACTTTGGTGTCTTTCTCTGATTTTGTGCACAAGGAGTTTGAAAGTGAGGTGCATCTTTGGGGTACACAAGACAAGGCAGGCTCCTGAAAGGGGCGCAGCAGTCTGGACAGGCAGAGCGCCACTGGCGTCAAGGGCCTTTGCTAACGTCCAAGATTCAGGGATTTCGTTGCTGCCAGGTCTCCGGTCGCAGCCTGTGCAATTCTCCAGCTCTATGATGTTTCTGTGCATGTGCAGGCTGCTAGTGAAGTCAGTGGCAAGAGTCCAGTGGTTTGCTAACCTTTCCCAAAGCAAGCCTCTGAGTGCGCCCTCCCCTCATACAGTAAAACACAGTTTTCTATATTTAACATTCCTCTCACTGCTAAAATGATAGCCCTGTTGTTTGGAGGGAGTTTGCCTTTCCTCTCCACCTTGAAATGAAGACCATAACCCAACTGCTGGAGCTGTCGTCATAACCATTCCAGGGTTCTTTTCACGGGTACCGTTTAAAACAGCCACGAAACTTTGGCACGGCAGGCTTAGCGCTTCTGGGCCATCCTTACGTCTGTGCTGCTGCTGGTGACAGCGCTGCCTTCAGAGCGGGGCAGCTTGTGATCCCTGGTAGCCTGGCAATCCCCAGTTTGGGAGCCCACTGAGAGCCCGCAGGTGGCTCTGCACCGGGCCCACAAAGGAAAGGCACGCAGTCCCATCCGGACACCTGCTGGCTGGGAATGTGCCGGGCTTGAGAGAGAAGACGCCTGTCCCATGCAACAGCTCTGTGCGCTTGTCTAGGGGCATCTCCGATGTGGGCTATCGGCTTGCCCTTTGACCTGCAACTATTGGCCGTTGCTGACAGGTAGGGATGTTACAAAATGTCTAGTGGTGCAAACGTGTAACCACGGACATTTTGAGCGGTTACACGTTTACACACGGGGGGCAGGCAAGAGCTGGTGCTCACAGAGAGCCAGCTTTTCAGGTGGCTCCCTGCAAGCACCAGCTCCCACTTCTCCCTACCCCCGCTGCCACTGATAGAGAGGCAGTGGGGGGAGGCAGCTCGGTGGGAGCCGGCTTGGAAGCCGCTTCCTGCATGTACCAGCTCCTGCCTGCACCACCCCACCCCATTCCCCATGCTGCTGTCTCTATCAAAGGCAGCAGCGGGAGGGGAAGCAGGCGGCTCCATAGGAGCCAATGCTGATGGGGAGCCACCTGCGCCCTGTGCTGCTGCCTCTGTGGGAAGCAGTGGGGAGGAGGCAGGTGACTCCCCATGGGCACTCGCTCCCACCTCCCCGCCTTGCTGCTTGTGATACCGAGGCAGCAAGGGGGGGGGTGTAAGCATTAGGGTTAACCGCTGAGCCCAGGCTGATCAGTTAATTGTGCACACGCCAGGGCCGTAGCAAGGGTGAGGCAAGCGCACTCGCCTCGGGCGCATCAGAAATCGGGGCGCAAAGATGCAGTAAGTAAAAATAATAATAAGCTGCAAAAGTAAAAAGTGCAGCAGGTGCTAACCTAAGGAGAGGGGGCTCATCATTCCTATTGTGCCCCAGGCGCCAAAATGCCTAGTGACGGCACTGGTGCACGCTGCCGTCCTAGTGAAGGAGCGCGGCTCCGCTCTGCTGCGGCCGTTCCCGTGCTCCTTGCCTGGCGCTGCACGGCTCTGGGGAAGCCCTTGGTCTCAGTGGCCTCTCCGCCCCGCAGGACTGCCCCCCTGGGTCCCATGACTTCCGCGAGCTGCAGTGCGCCGAGTTCGACAACATCCCCTTCCGTGGGAAATACTACACCTGGAAGACGTACCGAGGAGGTGAGTGAGGGCTAGGACCTGGGCACTGCCGCTCCTCTGCCGGCGCCGCCCGCGTATGGCTGGGTCTCAGCCGCTCCCGCAGCCCGGGCTGGAGCGGAGCCTTGTTCAGAGGAGGCTCCCCGCCCCTCCGGCGGGATTTGCAAATATGTGAAAGGGCAAAATTCCACCAGCAAACCCAATTGTGACCCAAAGAGCTTAAGTGGCCCCTAGTCCCTGCTCTGACACACAAAGAAACCCCTTGATCTGCCTTTCCATGTGTCCCCCATCCCCAGGGCATCCCAGGGCCTCTGTAAAAGCTGTCTGCACCCACGGTTAGAGTGACTCTTGCATGACAAATGGAAACACACGTCACTGATTGAATATTATTCTCCAGCCGCTGAGCGCATGACACCACCTACCTGCTCCCTCCGTCATGTTACTCTGTGCGGTTGCCTTTGACATTCCTAGCTGTGCAGACAAAAATCCATCCGCATAGGAACAGTTTAGTTTATTTCTGATTGTTCCTTAATCTCTGAGCGTATAAATAAGAAGAGCAGAAACACAAAAACAGGAGGAATTGTAGCAACTGAAAACTTTTAGCTCACGGCTCAGCCTCTGCCCAACACTTGATAGTGGAGAAACAAAAGGTGAAATCCCTCCCATAATTAGGACATAATTGTCTTTTGTTTGTTTGGTGGCTAAACCAAAAAAATTCAAGGGGTGGAGTATGTTTGAGTCAGCGTTTCTTTCCAGAGGGAAAAACCAGAAAAACTGTGTTTTGGGTCAAATGAAAAAACAAACGATTCCATGTATGTGGGGGATTGCCCTCTGGGGAGCGTCTTAGATAAATTTAGCTTCATTTCTAAAACAGATGTTTCCAAATGAATAATTGAACCATTTTCGTAAATATTGAAATGTTTTGACTTCAGAATTCCCCTCCCTTTTCCCCAGCCTCAATTACTTGTTGAATTCGACCCAAATCCTTGGACAGTTTAGTTGACCTGAAGTTGTAATTTTCAGCAAATAAACTATTCGCTGAAAAATGTTTGCTCAGCTCTACCCACAGTGCAGCTCACCTCACACTCCCACACAGATTCCACCGTTCAGTGCCTGGGATTTTACACTGTGTCCAGGCACTTAGAGAAGGGAGCAGAGCCCTGCCCCCAAGCAAGCTAGTGGGTTGCTCTTCTCTTCCGTCCCTTCTACCAGGCCTTCTGGAAGGGACTGGCGGAAAGGGAGGCGGTGGGGGGGCTCTCGGTGGCAGAAACCTTTGAATAATGAGAGAGAACAGTGCGTCTCCTTCATGTACTTAATGAACTTGCCTGGGGAACTCCTCTGCAGCTGTGTAAATAAGCTTCCCTCCCCATGGGGGCCTTGCATCAGAAGCAAAGTGCTGAGGCTGCAGGCAATGGCTCCACAGAAGTGCAGCCAATCGGTGAAGCAGCCCCAGACACAGACCCCGAGGGATTCCACAGTGGGACGTGGAGTTGGAGCACTTGCTCGGGCCTCTCACCCCGTCCCAGCCCAGGTCCCCAGCCACCTCTGACCCCGCTTCCCTCTGTGACCGTGAGCAAGGTGCTGCCCCTCCCCTGGCTTCGGTTCCCCCTCTGAGAAACGCCCTGATAAAGCGCGTCGTTCTCTGCAAGGAGGAGAGACCCGCACGCCAAAGTCTGCCACGCGCTGGGCAGCTCGCTCTCTCGGAAACCAGCCTGCTTGGGCCCTCGGCAGATCCCCGAGGATAGTCCTTTGCTCTCCTGCACCCTGGTCATGCACAGACCAGAGAGCTTGTTGCAAAGATGAGTCTGTATCATTAGCTCCACGCAGGGACGGACCCAAAGCCTAGCCCGGCGCGCCTGCCCCTGGCTAGAGCTGACCAAGCGATCCCATGGCCTCAGAAGAGGTAGGAGTGCTGGGCACGTTGCGACAGTACCCGTCTCGTCTACAGTGACTGAGAGCATGTTGAACAGTGACTGCTGTCAGGATGACTAGAGAACACTCCCCATCACCAAGGTGCAAGAAAGGGAAACTGAGGCACTGGGTGGCATGTGCTGACTGGGCCCCATATGAAGGCCCCAGAGTTCAGTGGTGCGAACCGCACCGTCATAGCTGGTTTGAGGTGACCTTAGAATCCTAGAACCCCAGGGTGGGCAGAGACCTCAGGAGTCATCGGGTCCAGCCCCCTGCCCAAAGCAGGACCAACCCAACTCAATCAGCCCAGCCAGGGCTGTGTCAAGCCAGGACTTAAACACCTCTAGGGATGGAGACTCCACCCCCTCCCTAGGGAACCCATCCCAGCGCTTCACCATCCGCCTAGGGAAATCGTTTTTCCTAATATCCAACCTAGGCCTCCCTCCTCGAGCTGCCATCTGCCCCACTGAGAACAGCCTCTCTCCAGCCTCTTTGGACCCCCCTTCAGGAGGTTGAAGGCTGCTCTCAAATCCCCCCTCCCTCTTCTCTCCTGCGTACAGAATAAGCCCAAATCCCTCAGCCTCTCCATAGGCCATGTGCGCCAGCCCCTGAATCATTTTCATTGCCCTCTGCTGGACTCTCTCCAATTTGTCCACATCCTTTCTGTCTGGCTCAGGCCCCTTCTCTCTCCCAGGCACAGTGGGGCCCTGCCGGGCGCTGGCAGCCCTAGGCGATGAACTCGCCCTCAAGTCTGCTCCCTTTGGGGCAAGGGGAGGACGTGCTCTGGAATCTCTCCTAAGCTCCCGTAGTGCACTCAGCTCCTTCAGCTGGTGCCACCTTGGGATAGCGTGTCTGGCAGCTGCTGCCTCACTCTGCAGGGGAATCTGGTGCCCACCCAGTGCCCCGGCTCTGTACTCCCCCTTCTACTAGCCCCTCAGAAAGGCTCCGGTCTGAGGTAACCGGCTTGGGCCAGCTCCCCCAGCCAGGGGCATCACGGCGCTGAGATGCCACCTCTCCGCCAACATGGCTGCCATTGCGTGAGGCAGGAAGGGAGGCCCCGGCCTGGTCAGGATCCCGTGTAGGACCAACCCAGCAGGCCCAAGAGCTGCCTTTATTACCCCCTGTCCGCTGCAGGGGGGGAGCTGAGGTTTAAAGGCTCATCCCTGTGGTTGAGCTGGGGAAGGGAGCCGGCTCCCAGGGAGGGAAGGCGCCGGCGGCTGAAAGCCTGGCGCCAGCGGCCGGTTCGCTGGTGAGGGGAGCCGGGTTCTGCACGGGGCCAGGACGGCGTGTTTTCCTGGCCGTGATTTATGATGGTCCTGGAGCCCAGACCCCGGGAGGGCGGGATGCACAGTCCCAGGAGAAGCTCTGAGTGTAACAGTCAGCAGATCCCTCTTGGAATGCGCCCTTCCTTGTTTGTTTGCTTTGCTTTCTGCGCTTCCTTGCTCATTTTGCTCTTGGCCAATGTCAGAGCCAAGGGAGCGGGAGCAGCTCCCGGGGTGGGGGTGGGGGTGGGGAACCGGGGCCTGCCGAAAACAGAAGCGATTGCTCACTGTAAGCTCCAATGCACTTTCCGTATTTCGGGGGAGGGGGGGCAAAACGGGTCCTCAGCTGCAAAGCACTGTGGGAAATGCAGCCCACAAGGCGCTTCGCTCATCCTGACTTTGGCCAGACCAGACCAAAGCCAAAGAAACCTGGGTGCCCTTCGGTCTGATGGGTGCCCAGCTGCCTATTCGGCCTGTGGGGGGGATCCTGCCCTGGCTCTGCGTGGCCAACCCAAGCCGTTCCCTCCGTTCGAGATGCAGGGCCCAATTCCCCTTGCCCCTGAGCCCTGCCAGTATAACGGAGTCCAAAGGAGGCGCAGGGCGGGCGGGCATCCCCTGAGCCCTTTCTGCTCGCTTGGGCCCGTAGGGTGGTGTGCTCAGGGGCACAGGGCTGTTTCTCTGGGCTTGGAAAGGCCCCCACCTCACTCTCACGTAATACACAGTAATAAAGGAAGGCAGGACTCAGCCCAGTGGATCTTTAGTCCTGGCCAGGACGAGGAGTAACGGTACCTCGAATTAGGGTCTCTGATTCGAACTACCTACTCCGTGCCGCGTGTAGCCGTGGGCACGGAGTTCGGACTAAGGGGATTTAAAAATGGCGGCGCCCGGGAACATGCAAATGAAGCCCGGGATATTTAAATCCCGGGCTTCATTTGCAACTCCGGTTGCCCTCATTTGCCTACCTAGCTCAAACTAACGAGCTAGTGTAGACATACCCTCAGTGAGATGGTGAGTGCGGGTCCAGCCGCCAGCTGGGCGAGGGAGTCCCCCGGTGGGCTGGTCGTGGTGCGGCACGGAACACAGAGATGGCAAAGTATTAATGTGCATTGTCGAGGGAGGATCTCCTGATGCTCTGCAAAGACAGAGAAAGCCCCCAGCGTCCCTGCAAGGTGTGTCAGGGAGAGACCCGAGATACCTTGATCCCGATGCGCAGCAAGAAAAGCAAATATGGTAGGCGACCAGATTGGCTTGCCGGGGACATCCTTGGTGAGCTTAAACACAAAAAGGAAGCTTACAAGCAGTGGAAACTTGGACAGATGACTAGGGAGGAGTATAAATATATTGCTCAAAAATGCAGGGGAGTTATCGAGGGCAGCGCAGTGGAATTAAGCGCAGCTGGCAAGGGATGTGCATGGTAACAAGAAAGGTTTCCACAGGCATGTTAGAGGGTGATCAGAGAGGGTGTGGGGCCCTTACTGGATGAGGGAGGTAACCTAGTGACAGATGATGTGGGAAAAGCTGAAGTACGCAATGCTTTCTTTGCCTCTGTCTTCACAGACAAGGTCAGATCCCAGACTACTTCACTAGGCAACGCAGTATGGGAAGGAGGTGGACAGCCCTTGGTGGGGAAAGAACAAGTTAGGAACTATTTAGAAAAGCTAAATATACACAAATCCATTGGCCGGGATTTAATGCATCCGAGGGTACTGAGGGAGTTGGCAAATGTCATTGCGGAGCCTTTGGCCATTATCTTTGAGAACTCGTGGAGATCAGGAGAGATCCCGGATGACTGGAAAAAGATAGTGCCCATCTTTAAAAAAGGGAAGAAGGACAATCCAGGGAACTACAGACCAGTCAGCCTTACTTCAGTCCCCGTAAAAAGCATGGAGAGGATCCTCAAGGAATCCATTTTGAAGCACTTGGAAGAGGGGACAGTGATCAGGAATAGTCAGCATGGATTCACAAAGGGCAAGTCGTGCCTGACTAATCTGATTAGCTTCTATGATGAGGTAACTGGCTCTGTGGACGTGGGAAAGTCAGTGGATGTGATATACCTTGACTTTAGCAAAGCTTTTGATACGGTCTCCTACAATATTCTTGCCAGCAAGTTAAGGGAGTATGGATTGGATAAATGGACTGTAACATGGATAGAAAGCTGGCTAGACTGTTGGGCCCAACGGGTAGTGATCAACGTCTCGATGTCAGGTTGGCGGTCGGTTTCTAGCGGAGTGCCCCAAGGTTCGGTTCTAGGACCAGTTTTGTTCAACATCTTTATTAATGACCTGGATGAAGGGATGGATTGCACCCTCAGCAAGTTTGCAGATGACACTAAGCTAGGGGGAGAGGTAGATACGCTGGAGGGCAGGAAGAGGGTCCAGAGTGACCTGGACAGATTAGAGGATTGGGCCAAAAGAAATCTGATGAGGTTCAACAAGGACAAGTGCAGAGTCCTGCACTCGGGACGGAAGAATCCCAAGCATTGTTACAGGCTGAGGACTGACTGGCTGGGTAGCAATTAGGCAGAAAAGGACCTGGGGATTACAGTGGATGAGAAGCTGGATATGAGTCAACAGGGGGCCCTTGTAGCCAAGAAGGCGAATGGAATATTGGGCTGCATTAGGAGGAGCATTGCCAGCAGATCCAGAGAAGTGATTATTCCCCTTTATTCAGCTCTGGTGAGGCCACATCTGGAGTATTGTGTCCAGTTCTGGGCCCTGCACTACAGAAAGGATGTGGACGCATTGGAGAGGGTCCAGTGGAGGGCGACCAAAATGATTCGGGGGCTGGAGCACATGACTCATGAGGAGAGGCTGAGGGATTTGGGTCTGTTTAGTCTGCAGAAGAGAAGAGTGAGGGGGGATTTGAGAGCAGCCTTCAACTTCCTGCAGGGGGTTCCAAAGAGGCTGGAGAGAGGCTGGTCTCAGTGGGGGCAGATGGCAGAACAAGGAGCAATGGGCTCAAGTTGCAGTGGGGGAGGTCTAGGTTGGATATTAGGACAAACTATTTCACTAGGAGGGTGGTGAAGCGCTGGGATGGGTTCCCTCGGGAGGGGGGGAATCTCCATCCCTAGAGGTTTTTAAGTCTCACCTTGGCAAAGCCCTGGCTGAGTTTATTGAGTTGGGGTTGGTCCTGCCTTGGGCAGGGGGCTGGACTTGATGACTCCTGAGGCCTCTTACAGCTCTATGGTTCTATGATCCCCCACTGCAATGCAGGGGGTGGAGTGAGCCAGTGCGCCTCAGAATTGGGACAGGACGTGAGGAATGTCCAGGGAGCCCAGGGAAGCAGCAGGTGGAAATCCGTTAAGCGGCAGGGGGCAAATCTCGCAGTGCCACCCCTTGCGATGCCCCGGGAGTCAGAAGGCTGAACTCTGCCCTCAGTGACCCCCGGGAAACCCCGTTGGATGGACTGGCGTACGTGAATGCAGCGTTGGCCCCGGGAATGGCCTAGTGCGTCAGCCAGGGGAGAATATGGCCCATTGGGATGACCCAGTTTGGCCAGGACACCAGGTGCCATGCGCAGCGCCCCCTAGAGGAGCAGTTCTCAAACCTGTGTGAATAGGGCCTGTAACCCTGGGGCGGGTGAGCTCAGGTTACCCCCTGGCCCCCCTGCCTGGGGCTGATTCCCTTGGGCTTTGGCCCCTCTGCCCTGAGCAGCCAGGCTTGGTCATGTAGCAGTTTGTGTTGCTAGAAGGGGGTCCCGGTGCCATGAGGCTGCAGAGCCCCTGCCCTAGCGCCAATGCTGTGACTTCCCAGCTGCAGCATCCAGGCCTTCTGCCAGTCCCAGGCAACCGTGGCTTGGCCCGGCTGGGCTCCCATGAGCACAGCAGCCCGCAGCCCAGCCCCAGGGGACCAGCTCATCTGCACAGCTCCTAGAATCCTAGAGCACTAGAACTGGGACCCCCTAACCACCGAGTCCAGTCCCCTGCCCTCCCGGCAGGACGCAGCACCGTCGAGATCACCCCGACAGGTGTCTGTCCAGCCTGCTCTTCAGTATTGTGGCCCTTGTCCTTTCCTTTAACTAGCCCGGCTGCCAAGGACCAAACGCAGAAATCACCCCCAGAGTCGGATGTGTCGGTCGCTCCCCCAGTGGGGTTGACTCCCTGCCGGGGAGATGGGTCCCCAGCCGCAGAACCCTTTCCTGTTTAGCAAGGGCTTGTTTGTGCCCCGCCGCACAGCTAGCGTGTGTGCACTGTGTCTGTGCAGCCTGCCCTGCCGCCCCCAAAGGAGCGCGAGCCGCCCCCGGGGGTGCCAGCACAGCAATGCTAAGATGGGGCAGTCCGGGGAAGGGACAGGTCTTGGTGCTCCGTGGCCGGAGGAGCGCTCGGGAGGTGGAGGGGTCTAGGAGGGACCATCCCTGGGTGAGGGGGCAGGCCGGAGGCACGCAGCTAATGCCAATGGCAGGGAGGCCGCGGGGAGCTGCCTCTTTTCTGGCTTAGGAAGGAGCCGAGTGGCTTCGCTTCCAGGCCGGGTTGTTTATTTCTCTTGGAGGCTGCGCAGGGAAACCGGCCGGTGCTGCCACCGGTCTGCAGGAGCACGGCCGCTTGGCCATGAGCTTCCCTGGACAAACCCGGCTTGGAAAGCCTGCGCCGAGCCGCGTGCGTAGGGGCTGATCCAGAGCTCGCTGGAGTCAGGGGAAGAGCTCCCAGGGGGAGCTTCTGAGGTCTCTTCCAGCTCTAGGGTTCTATGATTCTATTTTCTTGGTGGCTTCCAGTTCAGGCAGGGCACCGTGGCGCCAGGTGCGGCATGCACACCAAGCACAGGCGGAGGCCTCGCCCCTACCCAGGCAATCCGGAGCAGGGCGGTGACTTGCCCACAACAGGTAGCAGCTGAGCTCAGAATCGCATCCTGCTCTCTGGGCTCCCGCTCGCTGCCTTTGTCTACAGGACAAACCTCTTGGGAGGTGAGAAATCGTAAAGGACAGCGACTGGTCCTGCAGCGCCTCACACACTAACCACGCAGAGGTGAGGAAGGGCGCTGCGCCCACGAGAGCTCCTGACGCCATCGGCTCTCAGGCGCTGCAGGACTTGTCGCCGTGTTTAACGTTTTTTCAGGTACAGACGAACACGACGCCCGCGCTGAGATTCTTGGGAGGCGGCACCACTTGACACTGGCTGGTCCAAACAGCCGGGGAAAGGGCTTAGACACCCACTGTAGGGTCTTCTGTCCCATGGTATCCCAGATAATCCACCCCGGTAAGCAGGCCTGCCAGCTCTCCCATGCAGGCCAAGCTGGCTCGCTTCCTTCTCCTGGGGCGTCTTGCCCACCGAGCTGGGGAACAGGCTGTTAATTAGCCCAGCGCCCGGCAGATCACAAGGAACAGCTTCCAGCTTTCCTTTCCCATCAGATAAAGGAACCAGCCATGCACGTGTAGCAGGCCGGGGGCTGGGCTGGGATTTCAGTCACCCGAGGCTGCCTGCTGGCTGGGCTCCCCTTGCACATAGCCAAGCCAAGACGTGACACAGGATGCTGGTGAACCCCAAGGGAGTTTACCCGACTGACCTGCCAGGAGCCAGGCTGTGCTGTTCCCACTGGGGCTCGCTCTCCTGTTCTCCCTTTGAGGATTTCACTTGGAAAGAAGGTCGGATTGGAAAGGATTTAAGCAAAAGAAAAAAGCCACCGGCCTGGCCTGCAATGCGGCGAAGGCCAGGAGGAAACCGCAGAGCCACCCCCCACGCCAGACTCATACCTGCCAGCTTTCCCCTTCCTCCCTGAATTCTTACACTCTGCACCGGGCTACAGGGGCTGCAACAAAGCAGGGGCATTGGCACCACAGGAGAGACATTGTCCCCCTGCCACCAGTCACCGACTCCGGTTTTGCCTCTCCACTGTAGTAGGTTTGTCGTGCCTGGGTTCCAGGCTGACTCTCTTCAGCACCCACGAGGATCATGCTTCAGGCCGGCTACTGCTGAGGGCGGCTGCGGTTCCGCATTGCTGGGCCGGCACAGCCACGCGGAGAGAGCACTAAGGAAAGAGCAAGAGCCCCCGCGGCTGCTGATGTGAGGGAGGCGGGGGAAGGGAGGAAAGGAAGCAAGGCCATGTCCTTCCAGAGAGCTGGGCCGGGGGAGGGCATCAGCATCTGGTCTCCCTTCTCCCACGGGGAGACGAGGAAGGCGGGGAGGGGGCTGCCCACGTGGTAAAAAGGCACATTTGAAAGCACTGAAGTGAAAGCAGCGAGTCTCCAGCGGGTTCTTGGCCCCGTGCCGCCCCAGCTCCGGGGGCGGGAGAAATGAAAGGCTCCCTTCAAGACAGCGGCTCCAACAGAAAAGCGAGCGGCTGTGACGGGCTGCCGGGCTGCCTTTGTGTCTGTCACTGGGGGGGAATGACACCTCTGAAAATACGCATCTGAAACAAGACAGCCGGGCAATTGGCCTGCCTGGCCAAACGGACACGCTCTCGCTATCTCTGCATGTGCCCAGCAGCGCCCGGCGGAAGAGCGCCGGGTTCCGCCTAAGAGGCATCCGTTCTGCAGACCTGTGGCTTGGGCACACGGCGGGGGCGCGTTATTGCAAAGAAGCAGAAGCGGTGGGAGGAGTCGGGGGTGGGGCATGGAAGGGGAATGAGGTTCCAGCCAAGGCGCGGCTGCAAGAGTCAGACCAGGGTCTCAAAGCCAGTAAGGTGCCCTTGTGACCATGGTCGGTCCAGGCGGCACCGAGCCCTCGGACTAGCCCAAATCACTAGCCCCTTGGGAGACGCTCCCTGATGGTAGCAGGAGGCAGACGGGCCTTGCACTCTGATGACGGTCGGAGAAGAAGCTCTGGACACAGGCGCTTTGGCGGAGCTAAACTAGCAGTGGGGGCCCAGCTGTCTCAAGGGCGTTTGAACTTTCAAGTCCCAAGTTCAAACCCACCCAAGCCCTGTCCCAGCTGATGGCGCCTAGGTGGCCTCCATGAAATAAGCAAGCGACCTCGGTGGCGTGCCCGGGCGATGGGGGGTCTGCGTGGCAGGATCTGTCCCCGCCCCGGGGAAGCTGAGGCTTGGAAGGGGTGTGGAGTCTCTCCCCTCTACGAGGAGAGGCACAGTGGGGTGAGTGGGAAGGCAAAGGGTGTATGGCTGCTGCCCATGTCCCAGCCTGGGGTTTGCCTGTAGAACTGTCCGTCCAGGGTAGAGGGGAGGCCAAAACGAAGGAGTTTCGGTAGGCGATAGTCCTTGGCTCTCCGAGAGTTGGGCATGATGCAGCCAGGGTTCCCTGTAAGCTGAGCGCTTGGGCAGCCCCTCAGGAGCAAATGCCGCCCAGCTGATGAGCAGAGCACCTACAGCCACCCACCACTGACAGCATGTACTGCTGCGGGTGGTGCCCATCCACACACGCCTCAGTGCACGCAACAAAATGTATTCCACACATGGATGGAAACATTAGAGGGAAAACTGAATGCAACCCTCTTCACCGACGGCCCGGCCCAGTCATCCTGCTCAGCTGCTTTGCCGGGAGCCAGCTGAGCTCCCCTCTAACGTCCCCCCAGATGACGCCCTCTTCCTTCTCCATCTGCTTTTACTGAACTCTCAGGCGCCCAGATGCAGCTGGGCCGCCACTTCCCTCCCTCTGCCCCTTTGATGTACAGTAACGACTTGCAGATCTCAGCTGCCGGGGTGCCCCCAAGCCAGGCGGGTCTGAGCTCCAACAAATGGCCTCTGAGCCCCACAGCCCACGAGGGGGAGCTGCCGGGTTTCGTCCCTAGCAGATGTCTCCTGTCCAGGCGCCTACGTACTGTTGACCTCCCTTGGGACACTGCAGTGCTGAATGGGCACTTCAAGCGCTGGGATCGTCACATAACCCAGACCAGCATCCTTGCTCCGTGTCCCACCAGCTGAGCGAGGCCCCCGGCCCAGGCACGCCTGGTTCTGCCGGTCCAGATGGGGCTCAGGCTCGGCTCGGGGCAAGGCCGGGGGGCTGCTCTTGGGCAGGGAGGAGGGAAGGGGCAAGTCTCTGTTCCCCGGAAGCACGAGCCCAGAGGAAGGCCAGAGGGCTGCGTCGGTCTGTGGCTGCTCCCACCTGTCTGCCTGGACATCTCCGAAGCCCCACGGGGTAGCTGGTGAGCAGGCCTGAGGCTGGCCTGAGCCCTTGGCCATGCAGTGAGGGGAAGCTCCGTCATTCCTGCCCCTCCCAGCCCTTCCTCTCGCCTCCTTTTCTCTGGCAGGGGGCGTGAAATCCTGTTCTCTCAACTGCCTGGCCGAGGGCTTCAACTTCTACACGGAGCGGGCGGCTGCCGTGGTGGACGGGACGCCCTGCCGGCAGGACTCCAACGACATCTGCGTCAACGGGGAGTGCAAGGTACCTGCCGCGGCAGGCGGGTCCCCTGCAGGCACTCAGGCCCCCCCCCCCCGGGCCGGTCACAAGGCTGCTCCTCTCCTGCGCCTGGGCTGTGGGTGGGGAGAGCAGAGCCAGCTACTCTGCCCCGTACCCAGCTCTGCTGCTGACTCTGACCTGGAGTCTCTCGTGCCTCCATTTCCCCATCTGCGGCGTGTGGGCCCCAGCCCCGCGGGACCCCGCCCGGGCAGGCGCTAGGAGTCTTGGGCCCTGAGGCTTCCCTCCCGCCAGAGGGCCAGCGGGCGGCCGCCACGGCGGCGTTGCCGGAGGAGGAGACGAGCAAAGCCCTCAGAGCTCTGGGGAAGGTGTGAGGGGCCCGACGGCCCCTGCCCCGGGTCTGAGAGAGGCGGGGAAGCTGGAGGCAGGCCCACCCCTGGCGTTGACTGTGCATGGGGGGAGTCTGACAGGAATCACCCGTCACACGGGCTGCTAATTGCAAGCACATGGCACCTCCCTTTGAAGATGACGCCCTCTGGCCTCCTCCTCCGGGCAGCTGCACGCTCTGCCTGCGGCAATGGGCATTCGGAGCCGGGGCCCGGAGCCACACCGGCCTGGGCCTGTGCCCGTGGTGGGAGGTCCAAGACCCACAGAGGGAGACGGGCCTGCCTGGACGGAGGCAGCAAGGACGATGGAGCCTCTTCTCATGCGCTTCCCAGCCAGCTGCTGCGGAGCCAAGCCCTCCAGCAACCTGGGCCAGCGTGGCACGGGGGGGGGGCGTCTCCACCTGAGCCATGGAGCCAGCCAGGGACCAGCATTAGCCATAGAGATCTGGGGCCTTTCCTTGGGGCTGTGCAATCCCGCCAGCTGTGGGGGGCCGGCAGCAGGCCCCCTGCACCCGCCTGCGGCAGGGCTGGTCAGGGGACTCTGGGCTTGTACCCAAATGGCCTGGAGACAGAGGTCCCGAACCGCCATGTGCCAGGGCTGCAGGTCTCCCCGGGCAGGGAGCATGGATTCCATCACTCCCCCCCCCCACAGGCCTGGGCATGGGGGCGCTGACGGGGAGCGGCGGATTTCGTCCTTGGGCTCCGTATTCACGTCCCTTTCTCTCGAAAGCCACGGGGGAGGGGAGCCGTGCTAGACCTCGTGGGGTGAGGGGCGGGAGTGAAATGGAAGTGCAGGGCGTCTGCGCACCCCCCCCCCCCATGACCGCAGGGGGGCAGCCCGGAGGTCAGGCCGGATGGAGGCCAGCGCCCCCTGCGGGCAGATAACCCCCCCTCCGCCCGCTCTCTCCCGCCAGCACGTGGGCTGCGACCGCGTCCTGGGCTCAGACTTGAAGGAGGACAAGTGCCGCATGTGCGGAGGGGACGGGAGCACCTGCGAGACCATCGAAGGCATCTTCAACCAGTCCCTGCCCGAGGGGGGTAAGGCGCATCTGGCCCCGCGGGGACACGGCAGGGCTCGGCTTCCCCCCCTCGTGCCTTCTGGTTCAGAGCCTTGATCTCGGGCGATGGAGGGTCGGGTACGCCTGTGGGCTCCCTGAGGTGGGGTGTCGGTACCTGTGTGCTCCCTGAGGTGGGGGTGTCGGTACCTGTGGGCTCTCTGAGGTGGGGGTGTCGGTACACCTCTGTGCTCCCTGAGGTGGGGGTGTCGGTACCCATGGGCTCTCAGAGGTGGGGGGGTCGGGTACACCCGTGGGCTCCCTGAGGTGGGGGGGTCGGTACACCTGTGGGCTCCTGAGGTGGGGGGGTCGGTATACCCGTGGGATCTCTGAGGTGGGGGGGGTCAGTACACCTGTGGGCTCCCTGAGGTGGGGGGGTCAGTACACCTGTGGGCTCCCTGAGGTGGGGTGTTGGTACACCCGGGGGCAGTGCTGGGTTCCCTAATTTGTTTTCCCTACGGCGGGGTTCAGGATTGCTTCCCCCTGCCCAAGCTGTGCTGAACTCAGACGGTGCCCCCCCCCCCGGCTGCTCCCTGCGCTGGCTCTGATCCCAGCGTGCCTCGGTTCCCCGCTGACCCCGCCTGGGGCTGTCTTCCAGATTACGAGGAGGTGGTCTGGATCCCCAAGGGCTCGGTGCACATTGACGTCCGGGAGCTGAACCTCTCTCTCAGCTACCTGGGTGAGCAGGCCGCAGGGGGCAGGGCGCCAGGGAAATCCCAGAAGATGCCCTGTCCGTGCCCAGGCACCCCTCTCCGGGGGAGCCGCGGCATGGGCAGGGCCTGCCTGGCACGTCTGCCCAGGGGCTGGGAGGTTCCCAGGGAACTAGCCGGCAGGCCCCGCCGCCCTGAGAGCCCTCCCCTCGCCTGTCCTTCCAGCACTGAAAGGGGAGAACGGCGAATATTTCATCAACGGGAAGCTCTCCATCGACCCGCCCAGGCGCTTGGACCTCGCCGGGACGACCTTCCACTACAGGAGATCTCCGGATGAGCCTGAATCGCTGGAGGCCCTAGGGCCTACCAATGCCACTCTCGTTGTCATGGTAATGGCCTCATCCTTCCCGGGCCCGATGGCCGCTAACCCGTCCCGTTGGATTACCCCCCTCCCGACTCCGCCCCCCCGAAGTTAATGCTGAGGAGGGAGGGACACCGGCATCTTGGGGCCAAATTCTTCTCCGATCCCTGCCCCATTCGACCCCGGAGCCAGGGATGAAATCGGGTTTTGGCTCTGGGGTCCCTCCGCCGTGCTGCTCCGGGCCGGTGGACAGCGACTCTCAGGGGCTCCAGAGCTGGGAAGGCGGCGGAGCCCAGCAGCTCCGGAGCCCGGGGGCAGGTCCTGGGACACTCCGCGAGAGGGGCCCGGGGTCGCACTCCGCTTGATGGCGGGTGGGCCCCGGCGCGCTGACGGCCCCTTTCTCCACAGGTTCTCGTGCGGGCAGAGCTGCCGGGGATTCGGTACAAGTTCAACGCGCCCCTCGCCCGCAGCTCCCTGACCCAGTATTCCTGGCACTACGCGCCTTGGACCAAATGCTCCGCCATCTGTGCGGGGGTTGAGAGGCGGGACCGTGCTTTGGCGGGGGGGAGGGGGGTGTAACAGCTGCAACCCCCGTGACTCCCCACGTCGGGCTTTGCTTTGGGAGTCACGTTTGTCTAATGGGGCTGTCAGACCCGAATCCCACAGTCCGCCGCTTGCAGCTTCCTGTCCGTCTGCATGGCCTGGGTCCGGCGCGCGCCCTGGGCGCTGGGCTTTGGGGGACGCCAGTGGGTTGAACAGGCACACTGGAAACTCAGCGGCAAGTGTCTGGCAGCAGCTTGGACTGGATCACAATGGTCCCCTCTGGGCCTTTAAATCCCTGCCTGTGAACCCCTCAAGTGGATGCTTCCCAGAATGCCGTGGGGCTGACGCCGTGTTTCTGGGGGTGTCTGGCGTCTCTGAGGACCCTGGCTGGGAGGGGCTAAGCAGGGATGCCCGAGAAAACAGAGACTGTTTGAAAACCAAGAAAAATGGTCTTTCAGCTTTGGTGTGAGGGGCCGTGGCGGGCGGGGCCCCACAGCAGGGGTGGCGTGAGGGGCCGTGGGGCGGGCGAGGGGGCCCCACAGCAGGGGTGGGCGTGAGGGGCCGTGGGCGGGCGAGGGGTCCCACAGCAGGGGCGGGCGTGAGGGGCCGTGGGCGGGCGGGGCCCCACAGCAGGGCGGGCGTGAGGGGCCGTGGGCGGGGCCCACAGCAGGGGCGGGCGTGAGGGGCCGTGGGCGGGGGGGCCCCACAGCAGGGGCGGGCGTGAGGGGCCGTGGGCGGGCGAGGGGGCCCCACAGCAGGGCGGCGTGAGGGGCCGTGGGCGGGGGCCCCACAGCAGGGGCGGCGTGAGGGCCGTGGGCGGCGGGGCCCACAGCAGGGTGGGCGTGAGGGGCCGTGGGCGGGGCCCCACAGCAGGGGCGGGCGTGAGGCCGTGGGCCCCACAGCAGGGGTGGGCGTGAGGGCCGTGGGCGGGCAGGGGCCCCACAGCAGGGGTGGGCGTGAGGGCCGTGGGCGGACGGGGCCCACAGCAGGGTGGGCGTGAGGGCCGTGGGCGGGGCCCCAGCAGGGGCGGCGTGAGGGCCGTGGGCGGACGGGCGCCCACAGCAGGCGGCGTGAGGGCCGTGGGCGGGCGGGGCGTGAGGGCCGTGGCGGGCAGGGGCCCACAGCAGGGGCGGGCGTGAGGGGCCGTGGGCGGGCAGGGGGGCCCCACAGCAGGGGCGGGCGTGAGGGGCCGTGGGCGGGCAGGGGGGCCCCACAGCAGGGGCTGGGCGTGAGGGGCCGTGGGCGGGCAGGGGGGCCCCACAGCAGGGGTGGGCGTGAGGGGCCGTGGGCGGGCGGGGGGCCCGCACAGCAGGGGTGGGCGTGAGGGGCCGTGGGCGGGCGAGGCCCCACAGCAGGGGTGGGCGTGAGGGGCCGTGGGCGGCGGGGCCCGCACAGCAGGGGGCGTGAGGGGCCGTGGGCGGGCGGGGCCCAGCAGGGGCGGGCGTGAGGGGGCCGTGGGCGCCGTGGGCGCGGGGCCCCACAGCAGGGTGGGCGTGAGGGCCGTGGGCGGCGGGGACCCGCACAGCAGGGTGGGCGTGAGGGGCCGTGGGCGGGCGGGGACCCGCACAGCAGGGAGTGGCGTGAGGGCCGTGGGCGGCGGGGCCCACAGCAGGGGTGGGCGTGAGGGCCGTGGGCGGCGGGGCCCCACAGCAGGTCGGCGTGAGGGGCCGTGGGCGGGCGGGGGGGGCCCACAGCAGGGGTGGTGCAGGACACACCCGATTCTCGTGGCTTTCCCCTAAGCCTGCTCACAAAGCCTTCCACGGCTTTGGAAAGCAGCTTGCTGTTCTGGGCGCTGTGGCTCAGGACCCCGTGGGCAAAGGCCTTCACCTACCGATTTCCAGGCTTTCGAGAGGATGGAAACGGGGCTGTAACTCGAAACGTCGGGGTATCCTGGCCGTGGAGCGAGCAGGGGTTATCCCCACCCAGGGAACCACATAAGTAGCTGGGTTCGGGTGGGGCATCGCCCCCGCAGACGGGCCCCGGGACCGGGAGTGCTGAGCGGTTCCAAACTCTGTAAGCAGGCCACAGCTGTGTCAGTCATCCCTTCTCCCGCCGCCCCCGCAGGCAGCCAAGTCCAGTCCGTCGTGTGCAAGAAACAGGCCGACAGCTCCACAGTCTTCAACCATTTCTGTAGCCCTGAAACCAAGCTGCCTGAGAAGCAACGGCCGTGCAACACTGAGCCATGTCCGCCCACGTGAGTCTGTGACGGGGGTCGGTCCCAGCGCCCGGGGGGGCAGGGCCGGGGACTCACGAGCCGGCTCGTGGATGGAGGAGCGGGACTGGAGCAAGGTGGAGAACGGATTTGGTGCCTGCCCTCCCCCTGAATCAGCAAAGCAGCTTCCCCCGAGGCAGCTCCCTTGGGAGCAGAGCTGAGCCAGACGGCCACAGACTCCTGCGGGCTGAGGACAATGCTCAGGTGGCGCCAATGGCTCTCCAGAGAAAGGTGCTGGAGGATGGTGCAGGGGACTTGCGCCGGGCTTGGGGGATGGGGCCTCAGAGTGTGTGGGGCTGCTGGACAGAAGGCTTCCCTGTAACGCAGAATCGCTCTGAGTCAGGGGGATGCCTCTCTCCCCAGCATTAGCCCCCTCTGCGCGGCCCCGTTAGAGCCAGGCACACACCCAGCCTCCCGGGTCGGCGTCACTGGTCCCACGTTACGCCGGGAGATGGAGACCCCCAGAGCTGAAACAAGGGTCCACAGCCGGGGAGAACTTGGGGAGTGTCTGCCCAGCCCAGCGGGGTACACAGAGCTTCAGGTTCCTGGCCCCTAGAGCTGGGCGCATGCTGCCCCGGTGGGGCCTTGCGCCTGCCCGCCAGCCCGTCTCTCTGTCCCCAGCTGGGCGGTGGGGAACTGGTCGGAATGCAGCCGGAGCTGCACCGGGGGCGTCCGCACCCGCAGCGTCGTCTGCCGGAGGAAGGTCTCTGCCGCCGAGGAGAAAACCTTGGACGACAGCGCCTGCGCCCAGCCCCGGCCCACGATGCACGAGCCCTGCAATAACCAGACATGCCCCCCGCAATGGGCAGCCCTGGACTGGTCAGAGGTAAGGGCCCGTCTCCAGCGCTGGGGGAGCAGAGGCGACAGGACGCGGGGGCTCCCGGGGGCTGAGCCGCAGCGGCAGCCGGCAGGGAGCTAGTGAGAAGCTGGCAGGGCCCCGGGTTGCCATAGGACCGGGCCCGTGAGAAATGGTCCGTTACTTTCCCCATGGCTGGGACCTGCGCTGCAGGGCACCACTTCAGGGGGGCAACGTGACCCATGACTCCAGGGGCGGCACAGGGGCGTGAAAACTCTCCTCTTCTGGCAGGCCATTTAGCAATGAGCAGGCAGGAGCCCGGAGGATCTAGTTCCTATAGAAGAGATTAGTCCCGCTCGGCTCTACCAGCAGCACATTCTGACACCTTGTGGCAAGTCGCTCAAGGGACACTGTTCGGTTTAGCATTTTAATGTATGTTCTCACTTTGGTACTGACCCCTCGGGGAGAGAGACCCCGTCCCACCTCCTGGAGTATTGCATCCAATGCCGGGCCCTGTGGACGCATTGGGGAGGGTCCGGCGGAGGGCAATGACAATGCTGAGGGGGCTGGAGCACATGACCTACGAGGAGAGGCTGAGGGATTTGGGCTTATTCAGTCTGCAGAAGAGAAGAGCGAGGGGGGATTTGAGAGCAGCCTTCAACATCCTGAAGGGGGGTTCCAAAGAGGCTGGAGAGAGGCTGGTCTCAGTGGTGGCAGATGGCAGAACGAGGAGCAATGGGCTCAAGTAGCTGTGGGGGAGGGCTGGGTTGGCTATTAGGACAAACTATTTCCTGGGGAGGGTGGTGAAGCACTGGGATGGGTTCCCTCGGGAGGGGGTGGAATCTCCATCCCTAGAGGTTTTGAAGTCCCGGCTTGACCCAGCCCTGGCTGGGCTGATTGAGTTGGGTTGGTCCTGCTTTGGGCCGGGGGCTGGACTCGATGGCTCCTGAGGTCTCTGCCCGCCCTGGGGTTCTATTCAGACGCAGTTCCACCCCCTGAATCATTGGGGTTGTCTTTCTCTGTGTCTTTTCCAGTTCTGACAGCCTCTGAGCTGGGAGGGCCAAGCCATGGGCTTCAAAACCTAACCGATCAAGCCAGTGTTAAGGCAGATTTAGGAGAGCGAAGGTAGCTCAGAGGGTCAGTATGTCCCGGGCCTGTTATGACCACAAGCAAAATGAGTTTGGAGGCTCAGAAGGGCAGAAGCAGCCAAGAGGCAGGCGTGCTGCTTAGTGACTTGTCTCAGCACGGGACAATGCTAAGGAACCGAGCGATGGCTTTAGAAGAGGTGCACAGGGTTCTGTGTGTGGCCAGCGAGACATTTTCGGCTGGTTTCTGTGTGGTGTTACTGAAGTGTCCTGCACATGGAGCCAGGGCCCGTGCAGGGAGGAGCCTGCTGGTCACACACAACATGGCCTGTGGGAGCCGGGCACCCCCCCGCAGCCAATCCCAGCGCTGCTCCGGTTCGGCACAGCCCGGAGTCACACAAGCGCCGTGAGCAAAACTGCCCTCGCCCGGGAGACCGTCTTGCTTACGACAAGCTTGTGGCCACAGAGGTGAGGGCGGGCCATTCCCGCGGCCACTACTAGCCTGGGTTGCCCATCGCTGCTTCAGACACTCGGGTCGAAGAGAGCCCCTTTCCAAGCAGGGTCCTGTTTGGCACCGAATTTCAAGGTGTCGTTTATTCAGCATTGTCAGTCACTGGTTTTGTACAACCCTAGCTTGTAGCCTCGGACCCCACAGTGCTAGGCTGTGTGCAAGCCCCCAACAACAGGACAGCCTGGCCCATTCTAAATAGACAAGGGACACCCGCTGGACACAGGCAGCTGGGGGGCCACAAGGAAACCAGGAGCCACATCAGCCTGCCTGACGGGCAGTAGCCTCAGCACAGCAGCTGCTCCGCCGTTGTCATGCGGCCGCCTCCGCAGGGATGTGGCACACGGCAACAAGGATGCTCCTACTTGACCATTGCTGGGTCAGATCCTCAGTGGGTGGAGATCCGGGCAGCCCCGTGGACATGTGTGGCTCTGCACCGGTTCACACCGGGTGTCGATCCAGCTGGCTGCACACAGCTCCCATCTTCTGAGACCTCAGAGCCCTTTGGCAAGGCAGCATTATCCCCTAACCACTAGCCCTGTTGCCACCGATCTCCGTGCCAGTGCTCGTGACGGAAGAGGGACTGGCCAAGCGGGGCTGCCGTAGCTAGGAGCAACCTGGCTGCGGCATTTCAGTGAGCCCCGGGGAATGCCCAGGTCCCGCAGGCTCTCGCTGGCGCCCCCGGCAAGATCCGAGCACAGTGGCATCCCGCGGGAGAGTGATCACGTGCAGCAGGCGTGGGCTGCCTAATGGATTGCGGGCCAGATCCCGACGCGTGGCTGCGTGGAATTCATGGAAGCACATTGCATTCCTGCAGCCGAGGGTCTGGCCTGCTGTGTGTAGGGCCAGGGGTGGGCATGGTAGGACGTGGGGGGCAGGATGGTGAGGGCCTCGAGCTCACTGCCCCAGACATGCTCAGGGAAGGGGGCCATGGCCACTGTAAGTTTCCTGCAGGCCATACTGGCCTCCCTGGCTTGGGGTCTCTGGGACACCGGGCCCCCGTGGCTGGAGCACTGGCAGGCTGAGGTGCAGGCTGGGGTGTCAAAGTGGCTTCTCCTTCCTGTGCCCCCTGAGTTTCCCGTCTCTCTCTGCAGTGCACCCCGAGCTGCGGGCCCGGTTTCCGCCACCGCATCGTGCTCTGCAAAAGTGGGGACCACAGCACCACCCTGCCCAACTCGCAGTGCCCAGAGAGCACCAAGCCCCCGGCCAGCATGAGGTGCACCCTGCGGCGCTGCCCGCCCCCGCGGTGGGTGACTGGCGAGTGGGGAGAGGTACTGAGTCCTAGCTCTTCCCGGGGAGCCGTGGGGGGTGCCCAAGAGATCCCGGGCAGGGCCCCCGGAGGGCGCTGCACACGGGCACCTCAACGAAGGCAGCGTGGCTGGAAAAGCTAAAGCAGCCGGGCAGAGACGCTGGGTGCAGCAAACAGCCCACCCTGGGCCCTTGCCTCAGGCACCTGGCGGCCTCAGAGCAGAGCGGCCTTCCCCAGCGGGCCCGGGGGTGTCTCAACTCACAGCTGGAAACAGCAACGGGGCCGGGTGGGCTCTGGCCGGCACCAGGCTCAGACCCGCCCCCCTCGTGGGGCCCCAGAGCCCTGGCTCCACCCTGGGCCCGAACATCTGCCCTGCAGATAAGCAGCCCCTCGGGCCAAGCCGGAGCAGCCGCAGCCTGGGCGGCGGTGCCCTCCGTGCCCACAGACAGACCCCAGGCTGCATGCTGGGCACGTGGGCCTCCCTCTGGCAGTCGGAGCCGCTCCCACCCCGCCCCCTGCCCAGGAGCGCTCATGTCCCAGCCGCCAGGCCCCCTCCGCAAGTCACCTGCTGCCTCCCTGCAGTGGGGAGAAGGGGGAAGAGCCCCCAGCTGCAGCTGGAGGGGGGAGCCGGGCAGGTAAAGGGGCGAGGTCTGTTCTTTCCTTCCCGAAAGGGGGGACCCTTATTTACCTGGTGCCCCACCCCCAGCGCCCAGCCATTGTGCCCCCCTGCTAGGAGCCTGGCCGGATGGACCTTCCCTCCACTCGGGCCCAGGCAGTGCAGGGGTGACTGGCGGGGTAGGCAGCATGCCCGGGGCAGCATGGGAGGGGGAGCTCAGTGGGTTTGGATCAGGCAGGGGCTCGCTCTGTGCCCGGAAGGAAGCCGCAGTCTGGGCCACGCGGGGCCAGGCCGAACGGCCCGCGCTGACTCCGCGCCTGCCCCCGCAGTGCTCCGCCCAGTGCGGCCTCGGCCAGCAGAGACGCCCCGTCCACTGCCTGAGCCACACCGGGCAGCCGTCCGGCGAGTGCGGGGACAGCCTCAAGCCGGCCGCCATGCAGCAGTGCGAAGCCCAGTGCGAATCAGGAGCTACCGAGAGCCCGGAAGGTACCAGCCGAGCGGGCGCGCGGATCCAGGGGAGAGGGCGTCCCCTCTGAACACGGCCCACTGCCCACGCCACAGGGCAAAGCTCCCCCCCACCAGAGCCCTGAGCCCAGCACGCGCCCCTCTGGGTCTGGCCCTCGCAGTGGGGCGGGGGCAGCGGCTCCTGGTCCGGCTGAGCCTGTCGGGAGGAGATGCCTTGACCTCGCTAGGATTCACGGCCCTGGCGTTGGGGTTTCACCCCACTTGCTCCCTGGCGGCTGGGCCCTGGGCAACGAGTGTTTCCCGGAGTCTGGGGGAGTCCAGCCCTGGGGGGTCGCTCGGAGCCCCTTCTCTGCTGGGCCTCACAGCCGGCCCCCCGGCCGAGCGGGGCTCTAACACGCCTCCCTCTGGGCTCCCTGCAGAGTGCAAGGATGTGAACAAGGTCGCCTACTGCCCCCTGGTGCTGAAGTTCAAGTTCTGCAGCCGGACCTACTTCCGACAGATGTGCTGTAAAACCTGCCAGGGGCATTAAAGGAGCCAGGCGACCCCGTCGGAAAACTGGAAGGCGAAAGCAACGCCAGAGGGCAGCCATTCCCTCCGCCCCTGCCCTGGGAATCTCCACGGGATCACACCAAGCACTGGCCATGCTTCTGGCGGGAGCCAGCGACACCCCCCAACCCCAGGAAGCCCCGTGGCAGGAGCCTCAATGAAACCACTGCCAGCGCCTGGGCCACTCTGCAGCCAGGCAGCACACCAGGCGCAGGGAGGGCTCGGCGGCCACGCCGGAGCCAGGCCCCTGCTGGGAGACGGCAGAGCTGGGGAGAGCATGGAGCAAGGACATTACTTGAAATTCTGACATTGTTATTTATTCAGTTGCACCGGGGGGTCCTGCGGGCCCCGGCCGACAGCCTCCGGGTGGTGCCAACAGCCCTGCCCATCGCTCTGGCGGGCAGGGGGGTTCCTGGCAGCCAATCAGCATGCTCTGGTCCTGCCCTCACTTCCCTCGGTGCCTGGTCTCCACTGCTGGGAGACCAAGCGTGCTCAGTGGGTGCTGCTGTGCTGGGCAGCAGGCCGGGGGCAAGGGAGAGGGACTGAGGACTGGAGCAGGCATCCTGCCCTATGCGGGCGGGAGTCCAGGGAAAACAGGGAGAGCAAGAAACAGAGGGAGCTTTTCAGCTGGGTGGAGCCTCAACCTGCCAAGGACAAGGCTTGTGCCTTTGGGCTTCTTTATGATGGATGGAGCAAGGCGGCTGTGGTGGGAGGGGCCAGATTGTTTGGTTTGCTCGAGTCTTGTTTCCCCTGGAAGGCTCTGTGGCGGACTGGAGAACCAGTCGGAGAGCGGTCGTCCCTGGGAGAAGAAGGGGGCTTGGCTCAGGCTGTTAAAAACGTTGGTTTTTCTGAAGCTTCGACTATTATTTGTATCGCAGGGGTGTGCCTAGAAACACCAGTGAAGTCGAGGCCTGTGGTGCTAGGTGCTGCACGCACACACAAGAGACAGCTGAGTTTCCAGGCTAAACAGACCAGCCAAAGAAAGGTTGGGAGTGGAAACAAAGGGAAGAAGTGATTTGGCCGAAGGCGCCCCACAGAACCAGGAATGGCACTGGGCTCTCCTGAATCCCAGCCCAGTGCCTGCCCTACTGCCTCCGGGGGCCTTCGCGGCAGAACGCAAAGCTTTCTCCTGTCACGAGTCACTCGCGGCTGCGCGCGCCTCCGCGTCTCCAAGCTCAGTCAGGTTCCGCTGCCTTGCTAGCCGCGGCTGTCGTGCGCTAACGATTTCCCCAGCTCTCCAGAGAGTCTCCCAGGACCAGCAGGGCTGGACGAGGCCAGAGAGTCGGTGTGAAATGAACCTGGATTAAAGCCCCCGATTGTTCTGCATGGGAATGGAGCAGCAGAAGGCGCAGGCCTGGGGACCGGTTCTGTCTGCAGATCCCCTGGGCAAGGCAGGAACGACGCCCCCTTCTCTCCCCTGCCCCAGCCGCTCCAGCTATTAATATACCTGCTACCGCGTCATCCACTCGCCGGCCGAGCACAGCCTCGCGGGCGCTGGGTGGTTCCTGATAGGCTGGCGGGTGGGCATTCATTTGTCTCCCTTGCTGGTGCAATGTTCCATTCTGACGCTTACTCCGGGGGGAAGGGAGGCGTTGTTTTCACCATTTTATATAAATATATTATAACAAAAAATGTGTAAAATACTAACTCTGAGAAGAAGGCACAAAATAACGGCATGATTATAATAAAGGAGTAGCTACCATCCCGGGCAGCTTCTGGTCCGAGTGTCATTGCCAGGTGTCCCCGGCCCCCCACCCCCACTGGGATGGCCAGGTGTCCCACGCTGGCTGTGCTCTGTGGCCCTTTCCAGACCACCACCCCCAGACTGACCTGCCACGCAGAGGAGCTCTCCCCCCCCCGGGGAACAGGAGGGGCTTTTGATTGACAGGACTGTGCACTTGCCCATCCCCGTCCTCCCCGGAGCATGCGGCTTTGGTGCGACTCCCCCGGAGTGCCCGGGCACAGGGTTGCCAGATACTTTCACACAAAATACCGAACATGGCGGGGGAAATTGGCTGAGGAAAAAATATGGGGGACCAAAGTTGTTGGTTGAGGAAAGAAAAAAAAAAGGCACTGCGCCTTTAAATCCCCCTGTTCCCGTCAGACACGGCGGGGGAAGAATGTCCCCGCCAGCCTTCCATCTGAGAAAAACAGAAAATACCGGACATTTGACATGAGGCCACAAATACCGGACTGTCCGGGCGAAAACCGGACACCTGGAAACCCTAGGCACGGCCAGTGCTACAGTGCGTGCCGGGAAGGTGGGGAAGTGGACTTGGGACATTCTTCCCGGGGTCTTGGGCGGCCTGGGGAGGCGAGCTGCATCCCGTGAGATCCAGAGGAGAATGGATGGTTGCCAAGCCTGGAGGACTGAGGGGCGGACACGTTGCCCCCATTCTGCGGCATCACTTACCCGCTCGCCCTCCCTTTCCTGCCTGGGAGAAGCCTGAGACCCAGAAAGATCTCCCGAGATCCAGGCGGGCAGGATCGAGGCAATGAGGGGTCTGGAAACTCACGGTTAGATGCAAAGTCTTTTACCGTGGCCTGATGGGGGAGGAGTCCTGGGTGCATCCCCATATCCATGCTTCAGCATTGAGTCTCTCTGACTAGGCCCAGAGCCCTTCCCGGGTTACCAGAGACCAGGGGCTGTGCTGCTTTGCCCACTGCCTTCGATACCTGGCTTAGCCACACCCATTTCTGCTCTTTCTGTCCCCGTACTGTGGGGTGGGTGACACGGAGCATGGCAGGGCCGGGTTTTGCTTCCTTTTCCCTCAGAGAAGAGCTCTTCCTTTTAACAGGGTCTGGCTGTAGCCTGCCTCAGTTGCCACATCCAGATTTGGGGGTTGTAGAGCAGCTCCCTGCTTCGGCAGGCAGACGTATGCCGCGGACAAGGACATCTTCCTTCAGAGGTAGCCTTGAGCCCAGCTGATGTGGGTTCTGGAGCGTAGCTCCTTCTGCAGCAGAAAGGATTGCTGTCCCCCCTCTCCAGTTCTCCTGTTCTCCGGTCTGGGGCAGGCCTGCTCTGGCTCCCACCTTACTGCCTGTCCCGTGCAGAGCAGATCTCCTCCAGCCCTTGCTGGCACTGAGCGACCTGTGTTGGGGGAGCCAGTACCTCAGCCCGGTACCTCAGCTCAGCAACTGCCCTGCCCTCGTAGCCATGGCTTGTCTCAGGGTAAGCCCATCTCGCCTGCCCCTTTCCCCCTAGTGCCGACAGCTCCATGGGGAGGTCTTCCCCTGACTTCCCTTTGCGGCACCTGGGGGGGAATCCATGGTGGCTGCCAAGCCCCCTGCCAAGCGTGGCACAGACGAGCCTGGAGTTGCTGCAGTTGAAACTCCTGCAGCTTGCAGAGCTCAGGAGATCCTGCTGCGGCTGGCCTAGCGCACAGATCAGCTGCCTCCGTGGTGCCGTGTTTGCAGCTTCTGGTGCCAAACACTCACCTCTCGCGCACGCCCTGGGCCGAGTGCCTGCGCCTGCGCTGTCTCTTGGCTTAGGGAGGCTCTTCCGTGCCCACTCGGGAATAGAGCAGCACCTCGGGGCTCCTTCGCTGGCGGCAACATCTGCCCTCTCAGGGCCTTTGGCTAGGTCGCTATAGTCCAGTTTCCCCCTCTGGGATGCCTCACGATCCAGGCCGCTTCCCCGCAGTGGCTAATGGGCTGCTGGAGGGGGGAACCTTGTCCCAGCCTCTACTCCAGGAACCCTGTAGCTCGGTGGCGGGCAGCCTGCCCATTGGGGCTCTATGTGGGGCCCACGGGACGTTCTGTGTACCGTTGGCCACGCGCAGGGTTGCGGATTCTGCTGGTTTTCATCCACAGGGTTTTCTTCCTATGGAAGTGACAGGCAGGTAAAGCCAGGGCACGTGAAGGGAGGCACGTGCTGGTCATCACAACACTGAGAGCGCCGGGCGCTCCCTCAGCAGCCAGTCCCAGTGCTGCCGCAGGTCAGTCAGCAGAGCCCACTGATTCTAGCACAGCCACAGCACTACCCTCTCCTGGGAAACTGGCCTGGTTCCGACAATCTTGTGGCCTGTGGAGATGGAGGAGGGCCACTCATGCGGCCATTCACTAGCCTAGGCTGCCCCTCACTGCTGTGTCCATCCCACGGCTGCTTTAATTCCCTGGGCCAGTTCCCCTGCGGCTCTGCACCATCTCGCCCCTTACGTCAGGGCGCTAGCCTGTTCGCCATGAGCTCTCCACACTGAGCTGTCCATGGAAATGTGACTCTTCCAGCCAGTCACCCAGTCTTCCCTCCCTGACCTCCACACAGCAACTAACTGCTGCTGGGTTCTGCGGCTCCTTTTGTATGGCCTTCCTGGCCCCTAATTGGCTGCTTCCCCTGCAGCCACTCTCGCCTGCTTGGAGGACCTCTCTACTGCCTTTTTCTGGGGTAGGATCTGGCAGGACCACAAGGCCTCCAGCAGGGGGCCTCAGGGAATAGTCACAGGGAAGCAATTAATTTGTTTTCTCATTTCTCAACCATTCAGGTGCTCTCAGCTCACGTTTTCCAGGTTCTCTGGTGCCATGAGGGCTGAAGCCTCGTCTTTCGAAATGAACGCGGCGATGCTGACAAAACCGCTTGTTGCCAGGAGCTGGAGCTTTTAAAAATCCCAAATATGCCCTGGCAACATTGCCTTTCCCCCTCCCTCCGGCCCCCCGCCCACAGCCAGGGACTGACCCGAGTGATCCAATAGCTGCCGGCGGGGGGCAAGGAGGCACTTGCCCCAGGGCCCAGCAATTCAATGGGGCCCGGGGCTCCCAGCCCCTGCTAATGTGGCAGCGGTGGCAGCTGGAGCCCCAGACCCTTTCAATCGGCTCTGGGGTGTGGCACCAGGCAGTCTGTGCGGCTCTGAGGGCTGAGGGGTGGGGGTCAGCACCGTGCTCCAGGCTGTGCCGTGAGGGCTGGCTGCCCCGGCCCCACCCCTCCCACCCAAGGTCCAGCCCCTTCTGGGACGCGGAGCCGGCCCCACACCCGTCCTGCTGGGGGCCCATGGTGTCTGTCGGCCCTGCTGAATAGCTGTCGCTATTGTCCTATCTGTCTCCTAGATGGACCTGGACCCTCCCGCCTGGACTGGGAACCTGCCCCTGGAGGCCAAGTCAGCTAGTTTTGAGGCGGGAAGTCCTGCTGTCTTCTTACGCCATAGAAGAAACAACAATCCCGCCAGCACTCCGCACGGCCAGCTGGCCCAGGCAGAAGGCGAGTTCTTAGTGCCACGTCCTAGCGGTTCCCATTCTTCCGAATGGAACAGCAAAGGCTGCAGGGAATGTTTCTATTGCGCTAGCCATGTGTCTGCAACTTCCCTGCCCCACTGGTGCACCGCCCTCACCGTCTGATGTCTGGCTGCTCTCCCACCACTCACGCCGCGCGGCTCACTCCGGCTTGCCTCCACCAGGGTCGGCCAGCGGTTCTCAGAGTATGGTCTATGGTCCGCGACTGTCCTGCCGGGGGGAGCCTGCACTGGCGCTCCAGCCCCTCCCCACCCTGTGGTTGGCGTGCCAGTGCTGGCTTCCTGCTCGGGGGGGTGAGGCCCCGAGTCTCGCGGGCTGGATCCGGCTTGTGGGGGCAGGAAGTGGCTCCATGCAGTGCTCTGGCCTGGGGAACGACAGCACAGGAAACCGCTTGCCTGGAGGCTTTCCCTGCGGCTCCCATTGGTTGGAATCCTGGACAATGGGAGCAGCGTGGGGCGGAGCCTGGCAGTGCCGGGGGGGTGCAGAGCCAGGTAAGCACCCCCCATGCCCAGACCCCACACCTGCACCCTTCCTCCCAAGACCCTCCCACCCCCAACCCGCTCCTGCCCCCTCCCCGCCCACTCCTGTCATCAGAGGTGGTTGGCTGGTGGCCTGTGGAGATTCGCATTGAGCAGGGTGGGCCGCAGGCCAAAGCGTTTGAGAGCCCCTGTCCTAGATCACGCCGAGCACTGTGGCGAGAAGGGGCTGGCGCTCTGTGTGGGTCCTACAGGCCGGGATCTGGAGCGGGAGCCTCATTCCGAGATAGGTCCTGTGGGCAGCGACACCGAGGCGGGGGCAGCAGAAGTGCCGCCTGCCCCGCTCACCAGCGAGACAGAACAACAGCACCTTGTAGCTGGGTGAGGCCGGCCTGCTTGTTGATTCTGGGCACCTCCCTGTCGACATAAGATCCTCTTGAGATAAGCCCTGACACTTAGCGCCGGGTACCTGCTGAGCCAGGAGAGCAGCGTGCGCCCCAGCCAGCCCTTTCCCAGGGGTGCATTTGCTTTGCCTAATGCCACTAATTCGCCCTAAGAAGTGACGGCCCCCGCCACAGAAATGTCCAACCCTGGGGGCCCACAACTGGACTCCTGAATCCATAGTTAGATTCCCTTTCCCCGCTGACTCCCCCTCCCACGGGTCTAATCTCCTTCAAGAGCCTGTCAAAGCCCACTCTGGAATAAGCAGTCTGGCTTGCTGCCCCCAGCTGGTTTGGGGGCCCTGGGTACCTCTGCAAATCAGGCTGCTTGTGCATTGTGTGGCAGCACCCAGCAGGAGGGAGGAGGGAGCAGAGTTTGACTGTTCTGCGCAAGAGAACTCGGAGTTCCCCTGCCTGACTCGAGCCTGGTAAGCGACTAAAACGCCAGCAGCTCGACAATACGACTGGGACGTCTGTGCCTAGTTACCTGCCCAGAGAGCAGCCCTGGCTCCGCGGCCATCGGTAGAGCTTCCTGAGCCTCGGGCTGCACGGCGCTGACTCCAGACCGGCTCCGAGAGCGCTGGGCCAAGGGCTGATCTCTGCTAATGCCCGGGGGGCTGAGCACGCGCCTCGCCGCCAGTTCTGTACAAGGGGCCCTTTGCCTCTGCCCTCCCGGAGGGGCTGTGATGAGCTGCAGGAGGCATCTCTGAAGCCCCAGCTCTGTCCCGCTATTAATACTGCGCGGCGCATGGGAGGCCCTCGCTACCATCCGCTTCCTGCGATTGTGAGTGGTTCTCGGCAGAGCCTTCCTCTTGGTTTCTGAGCAGACCGGCTGAGCGGGCGCACATCTCTCAGGCAGGGTGAGGTGTGTGCGGTGGGACGGCAACACTGGCGGCCAGATTTTTGCCCTGAGATTTCGTTTCACACTCTCGTCTCCGGCACACAGGCATTTCCCCAGCCAGTTACAGAGCGATCTGCAAACGGGACCCTGCTTCCTTGGCTTGAACAGAGCCACGAACTGGCTGTCGCATTACACAGCCCTGCTCCCCGCATTTAACGCCTCAGTGACATCAAAAGGGACACTTCCAGCACGCTCAATTAGCCTCAGCCCTACCACTGGCAGGGGCCTCCCCCCGCTGTTCCTGTCGTCAGTTCTGGGTTCGTTATTTCCACTCCAGCCCAGCTGAGGAAGTGGGTTTTGCCCATGAAAGCTCATGACGCTACGTATTTTTGATCGTCTCTAAGGGGCCGCAGGACCACTCGTTCTCCATCACCGACACCCGCAGAACGGGCCATCCGTCTCAGCATGACAACATCTGCCGGGGGGAAAGCGGCCGTGATGTCACCAAGGGGCAGGGCTTAACCCAGGGCCGACTTCTCCATCAGGCACAGTAGGCACAGTGCCTAGGGCCCGATACTTTTAGGGGCCCACGAAAATGTTTTAAGTTCTTTTAAAATCAGAAGAAAAAAAATGAACTTTTAGGGTCGAAGAAAATGTTTTAATTTTTTTCTCACTTCAGAAAAAAAATGAAACTTTTAGGGCCCACGAAAATCTATTCAATTTTGCCTAAAACAGAAAAAAAATAAAATGTTGAAGTATTTAAAGTTATATCAAAAATAATTTGTAATATTTTTTTTTATGGAGGAAGGGGCCCACGACAGTCATGATGCAGCCCTGGCTTAACCAGAGGCTGCGGCCCCCATTAGCAATGACCCCAAGGCTCCCCCTCCCAAGGGAACGAGCAGCCCTAAACATCAGGGGTGCAGCTTAAAGCTGGCCCTGCCCCAGTGCCTGTCGGCTGCTGCTGCAGTGAGCTGGCTCCTGTGTGAGAACGGCCAGGCTGGGTCGGAGCAAAGGCCCCTCCAGCCCAGTGTCCTGTCTGCCGGCAGTGGCCAGTGCCCGGTGCCCCAGAGGGAGGGACCAGAACCAGGAATCCTCACCCAATCCCTCCCCTGTCGCCTGTTTCCAGCCTCTGACCATCCCGGCCCAGCCTGGCTAACAGCCACTGATGGACATGACCCCTATGCACGGATCTAGCTCTTTTTTGGCGAGGAGTTCCACAGGTTGTGTGCTGTGTGAAGAAATGCTTCCTTTGGTTTGTTTTAAACCTGCTGCCTGTTAATTTCATTTGGTGACCCTAGTTCCTGTGTTATGGGAGCAAGTAAATAACGTCCTTATTCACTTTCTCCACACTGGTCATGACTTCACAGGCCCCCTTAGTCTCCTCTTTTCCAAGCTGAAAAGTCCCAGCCTTAAGCTCTCCTCACACAGCCGCTGTTCCAAACCCCTCAGCATTTTTGTTGCTCTTTTCTGAACTTTTTCCAGTGCCAAGAGATCTTTTTTGAGATGAGGCAGGATGCAAGATGTGGGTGTCCCATGGATTTATACAGAGGCAATAAGATGTTCTGTCTTATTCTTTATCCCATTCTTAATGCATCTACATGAACTACTGCCCTTTAGCAGATGGATTAGAATGATTCACCTGTGTGGCATTGGCCCTGTACTGCTTAAAGGAGATTCACCTCTAGCAGATGAGGCCTTTGCTTTTGGAGCAAGAGGATCTGAGCTCTTCCCCTGCTCGGATGCAGCATGATACACAGCAGCGGCTGGGAAGTGCTAGGCAGCCATGGAGTTGTTCCACTTCTGGCCGCGCCATGTTGTCAAGTGTGGTCCCGGCCGCAAGCCATGCTCCCAGGCTCCGACTCTGTGCAGCGGATGTCAGAGCACAGCTGGCTCGGAGCTATTGCTGCAAAAATGCCGGGCAGCCATCGGTTCTGCAAACAGGAAGGGGAGGGGAACAGGTGGGGCTCAGCTACTCAAAAATGATCCAGGAGATCTTTGCTCAGACTTTGCACACACAGAAAAATATGGGGCAAATAAGCAGCCACCAGCTTGGCGCAGAAACCCTGTCCCCGCCCCCTCACCGGAGGCTCATTGCAGCCCAGAATCCAGGGGTCTGGGGAAACAGCAGGTTGCGAAGGAAATTGTTCTGTAATCTCAACCTCCAGCTGAGCCTGCCCGGAGCCCCTCCGAAGCCATGTGCTCGCCCGGAGCCCGGTGCCAGCTGCCTCCCCAGTGCCAGGCACTACACCTGCGCCTCCCCCATGGCAGGCCATGTCTCCCCCCTGCCCAGGCACAAGGGGCCAGTGGGTGCTGCCCCATCACCAGGGCCAGCTCCCCCAGGCAGACAGCACTTGCTCTCCCCTCGCCTTCGCCGCTCAGCATCAAATGAGGAAGCAGGAGGGGGGAGGGGGACAAAGGAAATTGGTTCTAGTTTTAGTTGCAATTTTGTCACTTGCGGCAGCAAAGCCAAGAGAGGCACGTCAGTGTCAGGGAAGGACCATGTTCCCTGATCCCCAGTGACCGGAGTCCCGAGCATCCCTTCCCAGAGAGCCCACCCCCCCCATCGCGGGGCGGCAGCAGGAAACGCACCGGCCCCCGGCTGCAGGGTCACCATGGTAAGTAGAGCATGCGGAAAGCCCTGGGCACTGCCACCTGCTCTGCTCCTGTCGGGCATTGCTGCTCCTGCCCCTGCCCCCATTGGGTGTCACTGCCCCTGGCCTGCACCCACTGGGTGTCACTGCCCCTGGCCTGCACCCACTGGGTGTCACTGCCCCTGCCCTGCACCCACTGGGCGTCACTGCCCCCTGCCCCTGTACCTACCGGGTGCCACTGCCCCTGCCCCCACTGGGTGTCACTGCCCCTGCCCTGCACCCACTGGGTGTCACTGCCCCCTGCCCCTGTTCCCACTGGGTGTCACTGCCCCTGCCCTGCCCCCACTGGGTGTCACTGCCTGCTGCCCCTGTACCTACCAGGTGCCACTGCCCCTGCCCCCACTGGGTGCCACTGCCCCTGCCCCCACTGGGTGTCACTGCCCCTGCCCTCTGGAGTCATTGCTCCCCCCAGGGACCTACCATAGCATCACTGCCCCCCACCCACCAGGGTCTCTCTGGCCCCTGCTTGGCACCTGTCACGTGTCCCTGCCCTGGGGCGGCCCTCGCCTGCTCGCCTGGGGCTGGGAATGGGCGGCAGGGGCTGGATGGCTCAGGAACTGCCTGGGCTGCTCATCCTCGGAGCACCGGGCCCGGGCCTGCCGGCGGCCAGGACAGTGGCGCACACGGACATTGTCTGGCCCAGGAGGCCGATCTCGTGCCCGGGGGAGCGCCTGCGCCGGGGGGAGGCCGGGAGCCTGCAGTAACCCAGGTGACAGCTGTGCGGGGACAGCTCCCAGGGGCTGGGGACGCTGCAGCCGCCCCCCCACAGGAAGGGGGGCTACGTAACCCCCCAGTAACGCCCTGCGGCTGCCAGGTGCAGGTGTGGGGAGCTGATAGCGGCGGGGACGTGCTGCCGCCAGGCCTCATGCGGGCTGGTTCCTTTTCTGCAGCCGCCCAGCCGGTGTCTCTCAGCCCCCCACTGCTCAGGCTGGGGCGGTTTGCACGGGGGCTGAGGGCCTGAGGGGCCCAGGCGACGGGCTGAGGGGAGGGTGGGTACTTTTGATTCCCTGGGGCTCCCCCGGGGGCTGGAGGGCGCCGGACGTGCTGGGCTTGCTTCTCAGGGGTCCCAGGGGTCCCTGCTGCACCGTCCTCTCCAGGCAAGCAGGGAGCAAGGGCTGGCGGGCCAGCCTGGCAGAGCCCCTGCCCAGCCTGAGGCCGCCTCTGCCCCAGTGCCGGCGGCGCCCTCGCGCTCCGCCAGCTAAGCCGGGGCTGCCGGGGGGCCCCACCGCTGCTGCCAGGGCCGCTGTTACCTGGGGCTGTGACAGTCGGGCCGCGCCGCACGACTGGCAGGGAGTTCAGCGTCGCCCTCCAGTGATGCCGAGGGGCCGCCAGGTGTCTGGAGGAGCCGTGGGGACAGGGTGGAGAACCAGCGGGCCGAGAGCTGTGGCCAGAGGGTGAAGGCCATCCCCGCGTTCAAGCTGAGAGCTGCCTGCAGGGGGTTCCAAAGAGGCTGGAGAGGGGCTGGTCTCAGTGGGGGCAGATGGCAGAACAAGGAGCAATGGGCTCAAGCTGCAGTGGGGGAGGGCTAGGTTGGATATTAGGAAAAGCTATTTCCCTAGGAGGGTGGGGAAGCGCTGGGCTGGGTTCCCTCGGGCGGGGCTGGGATCTCCATCCCTGGAGGTGTTTAAGTCTCGGCTTGACAAAGCCCTGGCTGGGCTGATTGGGTTGGGCTGGTCCTGCCTTGGGCAGGGGGCTGGACTTGATGACTCCTGAGGTCTCTGCCCGCCCCGGGATTCAATGAGTCTGAGGTGTAGTCGGGCGCGACCGGCGGGGCCAGTCTGCGGGTTCCAGTGCCCACCCTGCAAGCGGGCTGTTGATAAGCGGGAGAAGGCAGAGCCCAGCCCTGAGAAAGGGGAGAGGGTGAGAAAACCCGCTGCAGAACGACAGACTCAAGGCGCTCCATGGAGTCAGCTTCACAAAGCCCGAGCCCGAGGCCTGGACGCCCCCCACAAACCGTCTCTCCAGACCCGACCAGCGGCCATCACCCCAGGGCCCGTGGGAGGAGTCGAACTTTTAGGCCAAATTCCAGCTCGGATAATTCCATCCCTGGAGGAGACTTGGCCGCCTGGGGGGTCACAGGGAGACCGGCGGGGTTGGCTGCGCGAGCGCCCCGTCCACCTGCCAGGGCAGCCACCAGAGTTTTGTGGGGGCACAGAGCGCGCAGGGGAGGTCGAGGCAGGTGGAACCGAGACCCCCCAGAGAGCTTGGAGATAAAGGGGGGGCTGGTGAGAGGTGGGGCCAGGGGGGACACAGAGGGGAGAGCACCACTGATGGCTAGAGGCAGGGGCAGGGGCAGGCTCCGTCTCTCTTGGGGCTTCCATAGGGCCCCTCCCTGGGTATCGGGCCTTTTTCCATCTCCACAGTCTTGAGGCCACGTGAGGCTGACAGGCGAGCCGAGCAGGAGTCCTGCGGCCACTTGGTGATGTGAGGCGCCGGCCGGGGGGGCCGAGCGGCCCCCAGAATGGCGAGATGGGAAGAGGCCGACCCAACCCCCCGCTGCGTGGCCTTTGCCTTGCCTGGTTTTAAACAGCCCCTCGGATCGGGCCTGGCCAGGCTCCCCAGCTGCAGCCACCGCCCAGGAGCTCGGTCTCCCGTTTTCTTCCTAGTTACCCCAGCTAAGCAGAGGGGCTACAAGCAGAACCCTGAAAACCAGAGGCAGCTGCACCATTGCCGAGTGCGGATGCACATGGGACTCTGCTCCCTCTGGGTCCTGGCGCTGCAGCCAGTCCCTGGATTTGTCCCCCCACTGGCCCTGCTCCTCCCCGTGTTAGCAAGGAAATGGGATCGTGGGCAGCCGGCTGCCCCGCAGCCCCACTCGCTCCCCTCCTCTCTGAGCCTCTCCCGCCCCTGCCCTGGCGAGGTGAGTCAGGGCGTTACCCCCCCTCGTTCAAATGGGGAAACTGAGGCACCTGGCTGTTCCGTGACCAGCCGGAGGCTGTACAAGTCGATAGCACAGCTGGGACCCGGTCATTTCACAGCCTGCGCTGTGCTCGCGGCGCCGGGTTTCTCATCCTTCCTGTTACACTCACAGAGCAGCAGACAGGACATAGCGGGGTTTGCGGATCCTGGGTGGGGTTTGGTGGCGTGACAGTTGGACGCCCTGCCCCCGTTTGCTCTGGAGATCCGGGCGGGTTGTCTTGTGGGCTGGCGATACAAGCACCCCCCGGAGCGTTTGACAGTTTGGGGTGGCTCGAGGCTCCGGCGGCCGACCCCCTGCTCCCCTTTCCCACGTGCTGCGTGGCCCAGGCTGACACGCGCTGTGTTCCCCGTCTCGGGCTTCACGGTTGCTTTCCTGACAGGAATCGCCCGTTGGCGCAGGGCCGGGCGCGTGGCTCAGGCCGCTGGCGGTTGTGCCACCGCCATGCTGTGCTGGGGCTGTGTCTCGCCAGGGATCGGGGCCACCAGGGCGGCCGGCAGAGAGCAAACGTAGGCGCCGGCGACAGCCGCGAGTGACCCATGGCGTGTCCAAGACGGACTCTGCTGCCTGGTGCCGTGGTATTGCTCAGCCTCTCTGGCCAGCTGGAATGGCTGCAGGGGGCGCGGCATTGCAGGGAGTCGGGCCTGGTTTTCGCTATTAGTGTTCTCTCACCGCAGCTACCACCGCGTCCTGCCCGGGTGCTGCTCAGCCCCCAGCTAAAGCTCACCCGTGGCAAGGGCAGTGGCTGCCAGCCGGGACAGGCTCACGTGCGAAATAAGGCGCAGGGTCTCCGCAGCCAGGAGGGTGTCTGGCCAGCGGGACACGCTCCCGGGGGAAGTCTCCCCCTTGGGATGTCCTGAGCCAGGCTGCTGCTGTGCTGGGCGCTGTGCTAGTCAGACACCAGTTACGGGGCTGGAGGCGGGGGAGACGGGGTGATGGAACGGCCCGTGGCCCCCAGCTGGTCGCACTCGATGAACTCTGGTCCTGTCTGGCTGGGTGAAGGTGGGTGGCTGGCAGGGCAGGACACTAAACACCCTCCCGGTATCCCAGGAGGTGGGTTCAGAGACAAATAATAGTGGGAGAGAGAGAATTCAGATGCCAGGAAGACAAACTACAGGCTGCCGTCTCCATCGCTTGTGTTGTTATTCGCACTAGTGCAAGATGGGAGTGAAACACACTCACGGGAAGGTCAGATCAGACCCCTGGCTCCATGCCAAGGCTCCTGGGCTCGGGTCCCCAATGGTACTTAGGTTCCGAACTCCCATTGAAATCTACAGCAGATCGGGGCCCTGGGAATTAGCGGGAGCCCAACCCAGCAATGGGAGTTTGACAGGAAGTGGAGCGTTTCTGAGTAGAGTGATGAGCGCGAGTCTCGTTACTTGTGCGTCTGTACCGCCGTTGTGTGCCGGCGGCCTCGGCTGGTGCTAGGTGCTGTACACAGAACTGCCCCAAAGAGCTGGGGCTCTGAGTCACAGCCGGGGGCATCTGAAAGGCCCCCGCAGTTGAGAACATGGATGAAAAGGGCGCAGATCGGGCCGGATTACGGTCGTGGCAGGCCCTAGGCCCACACAGTCGTAGGCCTTGAAATGCGATTGTATGTAACTCTGTATGGGAGAAACACCCTGTTGCCTGTCGCCAGCGTCGCCCGCTTTACGTCTCGCTCTGGAGCGCGGCGCCGTGTGTGCGGGTCGGGGCCCTTGGCTCTGAAATAAGGCAGGTGGGACCCACGGCAGAGGTGCGTTCCCCTGCCGGGTCAGCGAAGCCCCCCTGGGGCTCTGGCTGAACGCAGCGTGTGCCACCCCGGTAGGTTCACAAGCTGCAGTGCGCTGGGGCACCCCGGGGCAGGCAGGTTTGTAGCAATCTGGGGCTGGGAGGATGTGGGGTCCGTCTGCACAAAGTAACTGGGCAGTGGCCGGCAGGGTGTGGCCGGCTGTTGGTGTCTGGGCCGTGAGCAGCAGCAGCATGTAAGAGAGCCAGCGTTTCAGGGCTAGGGCTAGGGTTAGGGATAGAGTTAGGGCTAGGCTAGGGTTAGGGTCAGGGCGAGGGTCAGAGTTAGAGTTAGGGCTAGGGCTAGGGTTACGGTTAGGGTTAGGGCTAGGGTTAGGATCAAGGTAGGCTTAGGGCGAGGGTCAGAGTCAGGGTCAGGGTCAGGGTTAGGGTCAGGGTCAGGGTTAGGGGTTAGGGTCAGGGTAGGGTTAGGGCCAGGGCTACATTGCATCCGTGTGCTGTTTGTTGACTAAAAATAGCAAATTACTAAGTTTGATTTTGCACTTTCTTATTTTTGAGTCAGTTCTGAATTTGTTTTAGGCCCTAAACTTTTCCATAGGCCCTAGGCCCGGTGCCTCTTGTGCCCGAGGGATAATCTGGCCCTGCCTGGCAATGAGGGCTCAGCCCCTCTGCTCCCGGGACGGGGCCTGTGAGTGTCCCACTGAAATCATCTGAGATGCTACAGGCCACGCTTGCAGCCCTTGCTCTTGGGTGCTGGGGCCGAGGGCGGGGCCAAAGGCCGGCATGGGCTGAGCTGGGCTGGGCTCGGTCGAGGGACGGGCTGGGCTGAGGGCTGGGTCGAGGGCTGGGCTGGGCTGTGTCCCCGGGCTGGGTCGCACCAGGCTGCGCTGGGCCGGGTCCTGGGCTGGGCCACAAGCTGCTGCTGCAGGGGAGGAAAAGGGGAACTGTGGCGAGCGTTGTGAAAGCGCCACGCGCTGCTCCCTGCCCCGTGGCTGAGAGTTACTTCAGGCTGCCAGGAAGGAGGAGCCGGGGGCCCGGGTGCAGGCTGCCCAGGGCAGCCCAGTGTGGGCGCTGCCCATTCCTGTCCCCCAACCAGCCCAGCCCCAGAGCTGGCTCCTTCCTCTCCAGCCACCTCTTCCCCCAGGCCGCAGCTCCCGCCCCTTCCGCTGTCAGCCCCCGGCCCCCACCACCTAGGGCTTTCCCGGGGCCGTGACCCCCTTTCCCTGCAAGGGCAGAGCAGGTTCCCCCCCGGCCCCTGTGGCTCAGGGGTTACGCAACGCCCCTGCAAGGCAGCACAAAGCACGAGCGATTCAGGCCACTACCCCACACCCTGGGCAGGGCGGCCGCGCCCTCACAGCCAAACCCGCCTCCGCTGCAGCAGGGGCCCAGTGGGCCCATCCCGGGGGAATAACACCGAGGGGTTGGCCACAGCGGGGCTGGGAGCTTGGAATGAAGCTGAGCGCGCTCTGCCCAGCTCTGCTCTCCTCTGGGACGCGGCCTCGGGCGTAAGAGCTCGACCTCCACACTGGGCCATACTCCCCCGCGGAAGTGAGACGCCGCCCCCGCCCACGGCAGCTAGGGCAGGGCTCCGCCTGCTCCAAAGATCCCCCTGCACCCAACACCTCGGGAGGGGAATCGGTAGCATCATCTCCATTGCACAAGAGGGGAAACTGAGGCACCAAGCCGCGACGTGGCTGGCTCACCAGTACTGCTGGGAATAGAGTCGAGGTTTCCTGACCGCTAGCCCTGCGAACTTCCTTCTGGCCAGTCGGAGAGCCAGCTACGCCCTAGCTGTGAGCATGCGCCTTCCCTCAGGCGGCCTAGCTACCGCGGATGGGCCTCCCTTCGTGCTGCGGCTTTACCGTAGAGGAGGAGCCAGACACGCCCGTGCGCTCACGGGCGGGGCAGTGCGTGACAGGGCGGGCACATGTCTAGAGGTCGGTGCTGGAGCCTGCACGTCACGTGTTCCGGACGCTAGTCCAGACCCGCCACGGATACACGGCGCGATCGGGGGGGCAGGACTTGCAGTGTGACCGCCCGGTACCTCGGTCCCCCTGCTCGTAACAGCGGGGAACGAGGCCTAACGCCTGTGGGGTGGTGCAAGACTGGGGCACGACTGTACAGTGACAGGTGCTGTGGAAGTGCTGGCCCGTGGCCAAGGCCTGCTCCGCTGCCTTCCAGGTGAAGGCCACACTGGGGAAGGCAAGCCCTAGCCCCGCCCCTTCCATCCGAGACCCCGCCCCTTCAGCAATCTCCACCCCCCGGGAGCCAAGCCCTGGCCACCCCAGCCCTGAAGCCCAAGCCTTCCTGGCCTGCTACAGCAGCCGGGCAGTGCAGCCCATTCTGGGAAGGCAATGCCTTCCCTTGCCTATGTTACCCCCTGGGCAGAACTCCCATTGAACTCAACAAGACCCAGGGCTGCCCCCGTTGTGTCTTTTTGGTGAGACACGTTGACTCTGTCAGGGAGTCAGGGAAGGGAGAGAATCGGAGAGCACTAGAACCAGAAGGGACCACAAGAGGCATCGAGTCCAGCCCCCTGCCCTCGCGGCAGGACCAAGCATCTGGTCTGGGGCAGATACTAGCTTGGCCACCAAACAGTGAGTGTCTGTTTCTGAGCGTGAGAACCAGCCCTCTGTCTGGAGCGCCATGTGCGTGGCCGAGATGAATCAGAGCAGAAAGGTGCACTAGTGACCAAGAGACTGTGATACAGGCAGCTGAACTATTCGCCTTAACCCTTCCTGCAGCCAGCTCCCGATGCCCCCGGCAGATAACGCTCCGGGCCTGTCTCGTCTGCCCAGTGCCCTGTCTCTGCTCACAGACAGTGCTCAGTGTTACTTGTAAGCCTCGCACTTGTGCAGCCTCTCACAAGGGATTCAAATGCCACCCGGTGGATTAGCAGAGCACCCATGGCTTGGTCTTCTCCTGGTGGTGCACATTTGCACATGCTTCGGTGCATGTACAAATTATTCCACACATGGCTGGAAAAGATTAGAGGGAACATTGCCAGAAATCTGGGAGGAAGGCCAGCAAGCCCCATAATGTCTCTGGCCCTTTGTGAACTGCTGCACATGGAAGAGCAGCCCCTGCCTGACCTTTGCCAGGACCAGCTGGCCATACCTTGAAGCATGAGGCTTGATCAGTCCCTGGCTTCGCTTGCGCAAGTGTAAATGCTGCAAATAGTCATACCACGGGCCAGCTAATAATAGCATAACAAGAAATGGCGTGGTTACTCTGAGCTGTGATCCCAGCCTCGCTGGGTTTCTTTTTGAACTTATTAGGAAGAAAGAGCTGCAGGAGAGGGAGGCAGAGGAAGGAACTCAAACACAGAACTAAAGAAAGGGGAAAGAACGAGATGAGTCTTCTAAGGCTCTCTAAACATCTTGCCTGACCAGAGTCCTGCCTGCTAAGACTCCCTGGTTAATGGCAGCCACCCTGTGACAGTTCTGTCCAGGAAGAGTTTTGCCCCCAGATTACCTCAGGGAGGTAGGGCAATTTTTGTACCTCATGCTTCCTGCTGCATGACTCAGCTTCACACCTGAGTGGCCTGCTCACAGCACCTGGGGCAGGGAGCTGTAAACTGACCAGCTCCCCCTATTCCAAAGTACCCCCTCTGTGCGCAACACCTCAGGAGGGGCATCGGTATTGTCATCACTGCTGCACAAGGGGGAAACTGAGGCACCAAGCGGGGAAGTGGCTGAGCCCAACAGCAGGTCCCGTGGCTAGTGAGGGAGGTGGCTGGGGTCACCAGGGGAGATGCCGTTTCATGGCCTGTGTCTGTCTGCACCTAGACACCGTGTCATTTCCCCACCCCGACCTCAAGTGATTCAGGCCTGAGGACGGGAGGTGGGGGGCCCCCCCCACTGATGTCAGTGCTCTACGGGAGGGCTGAGCAGGGCCCAGGAGGTCGCCTAGTGTGGCCTATGTGTTCCCTGGGGACCTTGGCAGTCTAGCCTATCCCAGGGCGGGTCTTTCGCCATGTTCCTCGCCGCAGGAGCTGAGCTCCAGTCACACGTTAAGCAATTAAACAGGGTTCAGAGAAGAGCTGGACATGTTCCTGGAGGCCGGGTCCACCGATGGCTGTGAGCCAGGCTGGCAGGGAGGGTCCCTGGCCTCCAATTGTCAGGGGCTGGGAACGGGCGACGGGAAGGGGTCACGTGAGGAGTCCCGGTTCTGTTCCCTCCCTCTGGGGCGCCTGGCGTTGGCTGCTGCCGGCCGCCCGGACACGGGGCTGGACGGGCCTTGGGTCTGACCCCGCCTGGCCGCTCTTACGAGGTTGTGACCAGCACGTGCCGCATGGTTGGCTGCGGTCTCTCGACCTCTCCCCAGGGGCTTGGCGGGGTCAGTGGGGTGCTAGTGCCGATGTCCATGCTGCTATTGGTCAGGTTGGAGAGGGCCCGGTCAACGATCCGCCCCTTGCACTGGGAATGGGAGCTGGGGAGTTTTGGGGAGGGCCTTGGGCTGGGGGAGAGTTTATTCCACCGTCTTGGCCAGCCCCCTAGAAGGTTCTGTCTGTTGCACTGTGACGGGGCACCGGTGTTCTCAGGGCCCGCAGAACCCTCCATGACCCGCTACGCCTGGTAGGAGGCGCGCTGGCCCCATTGCGCCGCCTGCTCGGGGGTCGCGAAACGGCTGGAAGTAGGTGGGGGAGAGCAGATACGCGGTGGCTCGCCTGACATGGAAGGCGGGGTCGCCCACGTCGACGGCGCCCCGCACTACACGAGGGGCGGGGACAGAGACGGCGGGGGCTGGAAAAGCCGCTCGGGAGCCCGGGAAGGGGAGGTGAACAGACAGGCGTTCCGGGGAGGCGCGGAGAAAGTGGAGCATGTTTCCATAAGCTCCAACCTGGCAGGAAGGGAGTGACAGAAGGGGTAGGAAGTGACCCAGGGCAGGGCGGCACTAACGCCCATGGGCTGGTGAGTTGTGGGGCGGATCCCCCGCCAGCCAGACAGGGACTGAGCTGACCCTGCCCTTAGGGCCCTGGGCTGGGACCCGAGAGGGAGGGCGGGTCCGGGTCCCCCTACCCCATCCACCGCAGGCGGGGCGATTATTACGGGATTGCAACAGAGCGGGGCAGCTGGGAGACGGCCTGACTGGCGAGGAAACTCTGAGGACTTCAGGGGAGATACTTAAGCGGGAGGGTGTGTGACAGGGCGCTTGCCCTGCACTGGCCCTTTGAGGGCAAAACCCAGCCCTGAGTAAGGGGGGGAGTAAAGCCCCAGCTGAGGCAGGCCTCCAGGTGGGGGCTGTATGTGGAAGGACTCCCGGAGAGAGGGGAGGCTGGGCTGCTGCTCTGGGCAGAGGGCAGTAGGGACCTGGGTGCCAGGGAAGCAGGAGGCTCCCTGGAGCTAAAGCAGCGCTGGGGAAGGCAGGCAAGGCTAGGGAGCCCTGGCCAAGTAAGCTGCCAGGCTGCAGGGCCTGAGACAGGGCACGCTGAGTAAACAGCGACCCCTGGAAGGGGGCTCCGAGACCGACGTGGGCACTGCCGGAGGGCCGTGTCCCAAAGGGGACGCTGTGACCGGGAGAAAGAGGGGAGACCCCCCCGTAGGGAAAGGCGCCCAGCAACGCAGGGAAAGAGCTGATTCCCGGGGTAGCCGGATGGGGGTGCCATGGTGGTGAGTCAGCCCCTTCACATGCACGAATCAGCTGTTCCCTTCCATTGGGCCCGGGGGTCGTGCCACCATTGTCACCCACGTGTCACCCACGAGCCGCAGCGTCAGGCTCTTTGGGTTCCCTGGGCCTGCGCCACCAAGTGCTTGGGAAGCTGGGACCGAGACAGGAATCGGATGGAAACTTCTGCCAGAGGCCGATGTGGGAGGCCCAGGCAGGTCTAACAAGCTGCCGGCCGCCTGTGTCGCTACTCACTGGAGTTCCCTAAATAGCGAAGGGCTCGTGGGCATGGCTGCCTCCAGCCAAGCAGCAGCTGCTGGCTCACGAGGCGGATGACACAAGGGCGAAGGTGCGGGAAGGGCCAGGGGGTGGACCTCTGCAGAGAACGCCCGACGCCCACTGGTCTGGCGAGAGCCGGCTGCACAAGAGCGCCCCGCAAGGCACACAGGAGGGGACAAAGGCAGCTGGAGTTCGGGACACGACTGCTCTGATTTCTTGTGTCAATCAGCTGCGGGGTGGGGGGGCTGGCTGCTTGAGCCAGAGTCCTGTTAGTCTGTGAAACCATCTCAAACCAGGCGTCCCGAGTCAGCTCCAGGGCTCCCGAGGAAAGGAAAACAGCAAAAGAGGAAGAGGAGAAAAAGGGGAAGCGGAAGAGCCAACTGGCCGAGGAGAGAAGTGAAAACGTGCTGCTGCACGGCAAGTGAGCAAAGGAAATCCTGGAGCAGCAGCAGCAGCAGAAACGTCACTGGGAGAGGGGCTGGGGGGAGCGTGAATCAGTGAAATTCACTAGGGCAGCGCACGGGGCTGGAAAGGGAGCCAAAGGAGGAGTCGCCAAAGCAGGGATCAGCCTTGGAATGAATGAGGGGTCGTATTCTAGAGCTTCCGCCCCACACCAAACGCCTCACAACCCCCGTGTGATTCCAGAACGCGGTGCTAGTCCCCATGGCCAGGCCATCCCCCACCCCGTGAAAACCGCTGTTCTTTCCTGTCCGACTAGCCTCTAGGTAATGAGCGACATGGCGATTGAAACTGACCTTGTTACCTTTCCCGGCTAATCTCCTAGGAAGAGACCCTCTCTTGGAAGCTATTGTCCGACCTTCCATGGCCACAGGGAACAACTGACCATTGTCCTCTTCCACCCTGAGTGCGTCTGAAAAACGGTCTCAGGTCTCCCCCCGGTCTTCTTTTCTCAGGACAAAACACCCCCTCCACACACACACACACACTTTTTAACTTTTTAAGCTCTCCTCAAAGGCCAGGTTTCCTCACACAGGAGGGGAAGGAACCCCAGGAGGGTGGGAGTGGGACGAGGTGCTGGCGGGACCGTGCAGAGGGACCCCAGCAGGGGAAGAGCTGTGCGGTGACCCCTGCTGAAGGGAAAGAACCGGCTCAGCATGCAGATGATCCTGCAGGAAGGACGCCCGTGGTGGGACCAGGGGTGAGCGCAGAGGAGCCCTGAGGCCAGGGCCATAGGGGAGCACCCTAAAAGGTGCGTTGGATGGCCAGGGGTCCAGAGGCAGGGGCGTTGTTAAGGGGGGGCGGTATTCACAAGCGGGGCCTGGAATAACGGCAGAGGAACCGGGCGCCACATGACTGGGGGACGGCTTTGGGGTTGATGAAATGTCCTACTCTGAGAGAGCTCCAGACGCCTGGAGTTACATGAATGAACTAGTATCAGAGAGGTAGCCGTGTTAGTCTGGATCTGCAAAAGCGACAAGGAGTCCTGTAGCACCTTATAGACTAACCGATGCATCTGACGAAGTGGGTCTTTGCCCATGACAGCTTATGCTCCAATACATCTGTTAGTCTGTAAGGTGCCACAGGACTCCTTGTCGCTTTTGCATGAATGAACTAGGCCCCCGCGTGGGCCGTGCACTGGACTCAGAGGAGGACACATTTCCTTTCCCAAACAGCTGAGAAGGCTGGTGATCTGGGCCACAGGGAGCCGGCGGACAACCCAGGCAGCCCCAGGGACAATCAGGGGAAACTGAGGCAGGACTCGCCCGTTGCAGTGTGGCTGGCTGCCTGGGATGCCCTGGTGAGGGGTGAGATCGGTTTCAGCCCTTGGTGCAGACAGACGGACATAGGATGTGGGGCGCGCAGGCCATCGGGGCTCTCTGGGGAAGTATTCGTGTTTGGGAGGCTGGTTTTCGGCAGCGTTGTCAGTGGGATGAGATTTGACACCGCACCTCCGGCTCACAGCCCCGCAGGCTGAAAGTGGGCCAAGCCAGGGTCGCTGCTTGCCACCTGGCCGGGTTTCCCGGGATTGTCCCAGGAAATCGGCCAGGCACCCCATGCACGTGGCCAGCTCTCCACTTGGCTGGGCTCCGGCTCACACTGGGTGTGTCTAAACTACATGGCTCCATCGATGGAGCCATGTAGATTAGGCTGATCGGCAAAGGGAAATGAAGCGCGATTTAAATAATCGCGGCTTCATTTAAATTAAATGGCTGCGCTGAGCCAACAAACAGCTGATCAGCTGTTTGTCGGCTCAGCGCGCTAAGTCTGGATGCTCGCGCCGACCTGAAAGCCCTTTATCGACCTCCCGTTATACCTCGTGGGATGAGGTTTTACCGGGAGGTCGATAAAGGGCTTTCATGTCGGCAGGGGAGCGTCAGATTAGCGCGCTGAGCCGACAAACAGCTGATCAGCTGTTTGTTGGCTCAGCTCGCAGCCATTTAAATTTAAATGAAGCCGCGATTATTTAAATCGCGGCTTCATTTCCCTTTGCCGAACAAACAAATCTACATGGCTCCGTCGATGGAGCCATGTAGTTTAGACGTACCCACTTTGTCCTGGTGTTTTGCCCCAGCTAAGGTGTACGCCCCGGTTGCTTCCTCCTGATTTTGGGCTGCTCTGGGGGGGACCCAGCCTAGAACACGTCTGTCCCCCTGGATTCCTCTTTGGGCAGCTGGGCCTCCCCGCGGGAGGGAGCCTGGCTCTGGGATTGCAGAGGCTGCAGAGCGCGGCAAACCCTGAGCCCCCGGGCCAGGCCCCAACGTGCTGTGTCCACCCGCCGGTGCTGCTCGTGGCACGCTGACAGTCGCAAATGGCAGGTGGATCTTTGCCATACCAGCCGGGCCAGGCAGGTGGGGAAGGGGTGATTTCAATGAAGGGTCACATTGTTCTGCTCTTGCAAATTGGCCCGGCTCCATTGACTCCACTGTCTTCTAGTAGCAGAGCCATTGGCCTTTAATAGCTTCAGAGTGAGTTAATGCCCAGTGGCTTTTGCCCACGAAAACTCACGATCCCATCTCCAGGCTTTGTCAGTCTTTAAAGTGCCACCAGACTATTGGTTGTTTTTTAAGTTTTTCCATAAATAATAATGACACTTGGCTCTGAGGTAACCCCTGGGACCTGCAAGCACCTTACAAAGGGGCCTGGACATTATTCTTCACATGGGGAAACTGAGGCACACCGGTCACACGGTGAGTCCATGGCTGAGCATGACTCAGAGCCCCGCCCGGTCCTGTCCCCCAGGCCAAAGCCCTGTGTGTTGGACCATGCCGCAGTCTCGAAAGCATTTCCCTGGCGCTGCTGCGTGCGGTGACTCTCTCCTGTCCCTCCCCAGGGCAGCAAGGAGCGGTTCCACTGGCAGAGCCACAATGTCAAGCAGAGCGGCGTGGACGACATGGTCCTTCTCTCCAAAATCTCCGAGGATGCGATCGTGGAAAACCTGAAAAAGCGCTTCATGGACGATTACATTTTCGTATCCTTTCCGGGGGCTGGGCTGGGGGCACCAGGCAGGAGGCTTCTCAATGAACCCCAGACACCGCACCGAAGGGCCTTTCATAGCTCAGGAGTCTGTTTTGTCAGTTCCAGATCTGCCCTCTCCGGGCGGATGGAGCCATATCCCTGGCCTTCCCGGGTGGGAGATGCGGGATCAATCATCCCCAATAGTCTGCTGTCGTAGGCGGCGCGGGGAGTCCCCCATGAGCCTGAGGCTCAGGCCTTCTCAGGTGCAGATGCAAAACCAGACACTGTCTCCCCCCGGGTACGGACGTTCCTGCTTTCCGCATCGGAAGGCATGAGACGCAATGGCGAGGGCCCTGCGCAGATACAAAGTTGATGTCTGCATCTGCCAAAATGACCTGTGGCTAGAAAGCCAGTTTCCGCAGATTTGCAGGGTTCTAGATGCAAAATTTGTATCCGCATCCATATTGGCAAAAGTGACCCATGGTTATCTGCACTCACATGGGCGCATTCGGATACCGGTGGATTTGCAGGGCTCTAGCAATGACACCTGGTGTTTCTGGAAGGCTGAATGGACCCGTGAAAACCCCAGGCCTCTAGGAGTGGAATTTTCCAAAGGGCTCAGGGCTCCAAATCAGAACCAGACTTTCAAAAGAACTCAGCTCCCATTTACACGCCAAAGCGAGCGCCTGGACTTCCAGAAGAGCTCTGCCCCTCAGGCACTGGGAGCGCTCAGCGCTTCTGGGATTTCAGTCTTCAGGGTCAGCAGGCAGGCCAGGGACAGCTGGAAAAAGGGCTCGACACCCCTGGCCTCCCTGCCTGGTGCTCTGGCCATTCAGAATGCTCCGCTTCCTCCTGCCGGCCTCGGCTTGTGGGAAACAGAGCCCAGAGCTTCGTTAACTTCGTTTGAACCCACCACTGTCCCTTAGGCCCAGGCCTTGTTCCCCAAGGGAGGAAGCTTCTTCCCCGCTCCCCTCCCCCCGGGAAAAGCAGAAGTGGTCAAAAAATGGGGGCAGGGCAAATTTGAATGTTTGGTGAAGTATTTTGGCCAAACCCCAAACTATTCTAATTCCCACGGAGGAAGCAGTGCCTCATGGGAGTTGTGGTTCTGAGTACTTGTGTCAGCTGGGCTTTCTGGCCAGACTACATCTCCCATGAGGCATTGCAGCCAGGGCCGCCTGATGTTCTCCTCCTCTTACCAATGAGGTAGAGAACAAAGCATCCTGGGAGATGTAGTCCTACGGGAGAGCCTGGCTGGCCATAAGAGGCGCACAAGGAACCTCCCATGGTGCACCACTTTCTACCTGTTGGCAAACAGGACTCCCTGGCTGTCACGTGCCATGAGAGATGGAGTCCGGCCTCACCCTCGAGGAGGCTGGGAGCACAGCCTCCCCGAACTGCACCCCCCCGGAGACATTTTAATTGGAATATTTTGCTGCAGAAAGCGCCTGTTGTCACGACCGTCGCCCAGTTTCCCATCAGCCCTAGCGCCAGGCCCTCCCTTCCCCTGGAAACGGGAGCGTGCAGAAGGGGCTCTTATGTTTGCACCTCAGTCTGAACTTCCCCGCGGGGGCTGCCTGAGGGCGCAGGGTGCGGGCCGACGCCGCAAGCACAGCCAGGCCGGCTGGAGCTGGGAGCCAAGCTGCTGTTACGAAAGGCGGAGTATTTACGCAGCAGCAGCAGAGGGAAAAGCACAACAGGCCCCTCAGCTACGCCTCTGCGCTCGGTTGCTGGCTCGAATGCCCGGGTTGCGTCGAGCTGGCTTTGCTTGGGCATGCTCAGTACGGGCGTCTCTCGGGAAAGCAAGGCGGAGAGGCAGAAGAATTCGGAAGCTGGGCGTGCAGGGCCCTTGCCCAGGCTGGCTGTGTGCCTGGGGGGGTGAATTCAGGACCCTGCGCCCAGGAGTCCAGCCGCCAGTCAGACAGCAGACGTGAACGTTCTGCAACAGAGCATGGCAGAGAGGCGTCCTTGGAAATGCCTGGGGTGTAGACCATCGAGTGAACATCAGAACGGCCAGACGGGGCCAGACCAAAGGCCCATCCAGCCCAGGGTCCTGTCTGCCCACAGCAGCCAGTGCCAGGTGCCCCAGAGGGAGTGAACAGAACAGAGAATCATCAAGTGATCCATCCTCTGTCGCCCATTTCCAGCCTCTGACAAACTGAGGCGAGGGACACCATTTCTACCCATCCAGGCTAATCAGCACTGACGGACCTAAGCGCCAGGAACTTACCACGTTCTTTTTTGAGCCCTGTTAAAATTCTGGTTTTCACCACATCCTCTGGCAAGGAGTTCTACGGGTTGACTGTGACTTGGGGGAAGAAAAACTTCCTTTTGTTTGTTTTAAGCCTGCTGCCTATTGCCTTGCATTGCCCCCCTGATTTGCATGGACTGTGCAGTGTGGAGCATTGTGGAGCATAGTGGAACCTGCTCCCCCCTCCTGAGCCTGCTCTGAAACCCGTGTGCCTGTCTATCATTCACGCTATTTCTGCTCAGATATCTCTGCTCAGATATTGATATCATTCACGCTATCTCTGCTGGCCAGTTTCACTTCCTGGCTCCCCTCCCTGGGGCAGGGTGGTTCCCAGCACTGCAGCAGGACGGTTGTTAGACACCAACAACAACCTTGCCATTTAACAGCTATTTACAGTCAGGAGAGTGTGCACCCGCTTGGGTGTTGCCCTCTGACTCGTGCCCCCCTTCACACTGAGCCAAGGGGTGTACAATGTTCCCAAACAGAATGGTTGGGTGTTGCACTCCCATTGCACGGGTGTAAATGCAGCACGGGAGGCAGGACGAGGGAGAATCCCACCCGTTCGGTATTTAATCAGAGAATCCTAGAACACTAGAGCGGGAAGGGACCTCGAGAGGCATCGAGTCCAGTCCCCGCCCTCGCGGCCGGACCCAGCACTGTTGGGAAGCAGCAAAGCCTTTTTATCTTTTCAAAATCGAAATGGTGAGTCTGTGAGGCGCCGTGACAGCTGCTGAAGGAGACCGTCCTGGTTCCACATGCCCTTATCTCCGGGAGGACGGGCTCACCTGGCAAGATCCGACCCTCCCGCTGGGTCTGGACCTCGGGGCTACTCCTGCCCCCCCGCGCCACCTGGTAGATTTTGCAGTCGGTCCCTACATGCTGGAGATGTTTCTACTTCCCTCATCTCTGTTACAGGGACAGTGCGCCGAGCTGGGAGGCAGGACACCACGAGAGCCAGGCTCATCCATTTCTCCCGCTGCCGACTAGCTGGCTGGGCACCTGTACAGCTGAGCATGAGCAGGCCTTCTGGTCGCTCCCTCTGAGACAGGAACGGGCCGTTCCCTGCACTTTACAGATCAGGGAACCTCGGGCCGAGGGGAGGATGGAATCCAGGTCTCTGGCACCGCAGGCCCACGGCTCAGCCGCACTGTGTTTCAGAAGGAATCTGGCCCGGCTGAGCGCTCGGCTGTTCTCTGTGTAAGCACCAAGAACACGCTCCTCTCCCCGAGCCAAGAACAGAGCCCAGGACGTGTGCACCGCGCTGCCCTTCAGCTCGCTGGCAGAGCGCTCGCCAGCCCCAGTGGCTACTGTTCTCCTCCAAAAAAGCGGCAACCTCAGATAGCCACCCTCAGCTCCACGGCGCCTCTCGGATCCTGCCTCCTGGCCTGTGCTGCTGCCGGTCAGGTCCTGGGACAGGATTTCCCCGGAGAGCTCCAGGGAGGAAGTGCTGCTCTTTCCCTGGGGTGCGCCCCTGCCTCACCCCCAGCCTGAGCACAGAGCCTCCAAGGCTAGCTCCTGATCCCCTCCACCAGCCCCCAGCCCAGAGTTTCTTTGTGGACTGCGCTTGCCCATGACTGACAGCTTCCGCTGGCCCGGCTCCTGCCCCCGGCCCGGCTCCTGCCTCCTGCCCCCGGCTCCTGCCCCTGGCTCCCGCTGGCCCAGCTCCTGCTCCTGCCTCTGGCCTGGCTCCTGCCCCTGGCCCAGCTCCTGCCGCTGACTCCCGCTGGCCCAGCTCCTGCCCCCGGCTCCTGCTCCCTGCTCCTGCCTCCTGCCCTCGGCTCCTGCCCCTGGCCCAGCTCCTGCCTCTGGCTCCTGCTCCTGCCTCCTGTCCCCGGCTCCTGCCCCCAGCTCCCGCTGGCCCAGCTCCTGCCCCTGGCTCGTGCCCCTGGCCCGGCTCCTGCCCCCGGCTCCCGCTGGCCCAGCTCCTGCCCCTGGCTCCTGCTCCTGCCTTCTGCCCCGGCTCCTGCCCCAGCCCGGCGGGGTGGCGGCCGAAATCGTGGTTTGCACTAAGGCCTCTCCAACGCTCCATCGCTGCTTCTCTGCACCTGGCCAGGGCTCCAGCCAGAGGCTCTTTCTCAAACCGGGGCTTTTGCGGGCCTCCCGGGTGCTCCCAGCCCGTGCCGCTCGCCGGGTTGCTGCCATTTCTCCATCATCCCCGTCGGGGGCAGCAAAGAGAGCAACGGAGCCTCCAAGGCTAGCTCCTGATCCCCGCAGGCTCAGGGCGTGGGGCAGGGCTTCTCCGGGGCAGTCCCTTTGCGGGGGGCTGTGGCGAGGGGGCCACAGAGCAGCCAGGCAGGGGCAGCACTTCCCGGAGTGATGGAAAAGGTGCAAGGAGCTGCAGCTGTTCCCCTTCATCTGGCACATGAGGGTAACCACCCGAGGGGCTGAGGATCTGAGGGGCAGGGAGGCAGGGTTCCCTGTAGGCTGAGCGCTTGGGCAGCTGCCCAGGAGAAATTCACACGCCGCCCGCAGCCGGGTGCCCCCCCGCTCATTCCTCGGTGCACAAAACAAAATTTATTCCACACTTAGATGGGGGAAAAGTAGCGGGCAGGCACCCCGGTTAGGGGGTGAAACAGGAAAGATGGGGGGAGGCTTTGGCCAGGTTATGGGCACCCTGGCTGCAGCTCCGTTGATACATCTCGGTCCCTGCCCTGTGGCACCCCTTGCTTTTCGAGTCCTCAGCCCTCTGCGCCGCTCTCCAGGTTCCCCCGCCCCTGCTATTCCAGGCCTGAGCTGCCACTCAGCTCTGCCCTAGCCCTCGCCTCCGGCATCCCGCACCACTTTGGCGCCCGTTAGACTAGAACAGGGCTCACCACAGAGCGAGGCACGTTCCTGGAGGCCGGGTCCACCAACGGCTCTTAGCCAGGTGGCAGGGAGGGTGCCCCGGCCTCTGTCAGAGGCTGGGAATGGGCGACAGGGGAGGGGTCACATGAGGATTCCCTGCTCTGTTCACTCCCTCCGGGGCACCTGGCGTTGGCCGCTGCCGGCCGACCGGACACGGGGCTGGAGGGACCTTTGCTCCGACCCAGCCTGGCCGCTCTGCTGTTCTTATTCACCCCACGCACGGTCAGCCCGCGAACCCTTTGCCCGAGGATGCTGAGGTGCCCGAGTCCCCCTGCTGCCCCAGCCCAGGTGCCCCTGGCCCGACCCACCTCGCCGCCGTCCCTCGCCCAGCAGGTCTGTGGGGACCCCACGCAGCCAGCTGCTCCGGGCTCTGGCTCCGGAACCCTCCTGCGCCCCGCACGCCCCTGGCGTTGTCTCCTCGGGACACCGCACTAGGGAAGGGGGAGGCTGCCTGCGGAGGGCTCAAGGCCTGGAGCGCCCCTCCCAGTCCCGTCATTGGCGACCCCGGGCCATACCCCTGCCCGTCCCCGGGCTGTGGGGTTAATTAGCGCCTTCCAGCGGTGAGGGCGCAGCCGGCAGCGAGCTCTTTCCAGGCCAATTCCCGGGCTCTGGGGCTGGGAGTCGGGTTCCCGGGGGGCATGCCGGGAGCAGCACGCGCCGGAAGGGCCCCAGACGGAGCTGCAGTCGCTCCGCTCCAGCGGGCTGCGGTTTCCAGCGCCAGCAAAGCTGTGTCCTTACAAGGCTGTGCGCTCTGGTAGCCCGGCGTGGGACCGCCTCCGCTTGCAGCAGCAGCCGGAAGGGCTGGAGGGGCCGCCCGTTGGGCTCGGGCGTTTGTAAAAAAAGCGCAAACCCCAGAAACCTCCTTCTTCCTTTTTCTCTTCGGCTGCTGTGAAGACCCAGGGTCCGGCCATGACTCAGCCCCGAGCACTTCTGCATTCCAGAGGAAGCGCCAGCACCTGCCCTGCGCCACCTCGGCCCCCCCTTGTCCCCTCTCCAGGGGCTGGCCGGCCCCCCGCTACCCCCCGCTCCCTGGGGATGGGCTGTGCCGGCCTCGTGCCCCGAGTGGGCATGAGGGGGACATGTCCCGCTGCAGCAGCTGTCTCAGGGAAGGAAGCGTCGCAGCTCTGTGCTAACCCTGTGTCTTCCCGCCACAACGCCCCCTCCCCCCCAGCCCTGCCCTCCCACTCCTCTCTGGGGTGCATGGGCCTCCAGGCAGACACCACAGGGTGGCACGAGGAAGGCAGCTGTGGGAGTCAGGATGGCCAGGGTCTATTCCCCCCACTCAGCAACCCTCCCTGCCTCAGTTTACCCCCACTGAGGGGCTGGCCCATCCCATTCTCCGCAGTGTCAGGAGTGTGGGGTTTGCAGCGCAGGCCAGCAAGGCTGTGCAGGCGGTTTGCTGCCCGTGGGGCTGGCTGGGAACACGCACAGAGGAGGGCAGGAACTCGGGCGGCTGGAGAGGCTGCAGAAGGCCCAGGGCAGGGAGGGTGCGCGTCAATGGCTGGAAATCATGCTGGGCGCAGAGGGTGCCATCCCGCCTCGTGCTCCAGCCACCCCTCTCCGGAGGCCCCGGCCAAGCCACAGCTGCCGGGAGCCACGACTGGCCAGAGCAGCCTCCTGCCTCGCCACGTGGCACCGTGGCTGCGCCCCGCCCAAGCGGTGCTGCGGGACGTCCTTCCGCTCCGCGATGCACCCAGCACGGAGGCCTCGCGCGGCCAGGAGCCGGCTCAGCGGCTGCTTTGCTTGCTGCGCGCGCGCTGCCTCTCTGAGCTGCCCAGGACAGAGGTGCTGGCGGCCTGCAGGCAGGGGCAGCACCTCACCCGACGGTGCAGGGCAGCCGCTGTTTTCACGGGCCTGGCCTGGGTTCTCAGCCAGTCAGAGGCCACAGAAAGCTCCAAGGTAGCTTGGATGGGAGGCAAAAACTTGGCACCTGCATCCTTAGGGGAGCCTTAAGAGGGGAAGAACCACCTTGCACCAGGCCTGGCCCGGGGGCGGCGGGTGATGTGGGCCAGGGGAGGCCTTGCCTTCCCAAAACTGCCTGGAGGGGGGGATGGTGCAGCAGCCCCCGTCCTCCAGGGGGCCAGGAAGGATCAGGCTCGAGGGCTGGGGTTTGGTAGGGTTTGGGGTGGGGGGGAAAGGTTGTTGAAGGGGTGTGGTCTGGGGAAGTGGTGTGGCTTTGGGTGGAAGGGGCAGGGCTTGGCCCAGCTGGGCCTTCACCCACCGCCCATGCCGTAGTCCAGTGCCCGATCTCCTGCGGCATAGGATGTAACTGCTGGTCCAGCTAGTGGATCAAAGCTCGGCGTCACCGTGGCTGGGATTCGGCATGGGATGTGGGGGCAGCGCAGCCTCCTCAGCAGGCTCCCACAAGAGAAACACAAAGAGGCAGACGCCCTTAACCAGCCACTCAGACCTACATCGGCTCCGTTCTCATCTCAGTCAACCCCTTCAAGCAGATGCCTTACTTCACGGACCGGGAGATCGAGCTGTACCAAGGAGCGGTGAGGCGGCTACTCTGGCTTGTACCTTTGGGTGATGTGCCAGCCGTGCACACGTTTCTAACTGGCTAGCTGAAAGGGCCCCGCGTTAGCTTAGCTGGGACCTCGGGCAGGGCGGCAGGAGGCCAGGATCTGGTCCCCACTCGCTCCATGACCTGCTGGGTGACTATGGGCAGCTCCCTAGGCATCCGTCTTCTCGCCAGCTCGAGGGGCAGCAGAGGTAACTGCCGTACTTATTTCTAAACAAACCCTGTGTTAAACTTGCAAGTACAAGTATTGTGTCCAGCTCTGGGGCCCCCACTCTAGAAAGGATGTGGATGCATTGGAGAGGGTCCAGTGGAGGGAAACAAAAATGATTAGGGGGCTGGAGCACATGACCTACGAGGAGAGACTGAGGGTATGTCTACACTTGCAGCCTAATTCGAACTAGGGCTGCAAATGTAGGCATTCGGAATTGCAAATCAAGCCCGGGATTTAAATATCCCACGCTTGATTTGCATCTTCCCGGCCGGGCGCCATTTTTGAAATTTACAAGCCCGGAATAACTGCCCACGTCTATGCGCGGCAGTGAAATGGGCGTTGGAAATAAAGCCCTAGTTCGAGCTACCTGTTACTCCTCCTGCAATGAGGGATTTGGGTTTGTTAAGTCTGCAGAAGAGAAGAGTGAGGGGGGAGTTGATAGCAGCCTTCAACTTCCTGAAGGGAGGTTCCAAAGAGGATGGAGAGAGGCTGGTCTCAGTGGTGATGGATGGCAGAACAAGGAGCAATGGGCTCATGTTATAGTGGGAGAGGTCTAGGTTGGATATTAGGAAAAACTATTTCACTAGAAGGGTGGTGAAGCACTGGAATGGGTTACCTAGGGAGGTGGTGGAATCTCTATCCTCGGAGGTGTTTAAGTCTCAGCTTGACAAAGCCCTGGCTGGGTTGATTTAGTTGGGATTGGTCCTGCCTTGGGCAGGGGGCTGGACTCGATGACCTCTGGAGGTTTCTTCCAGCTCTATGATTCTATGAACTTTGGGTAAAAAATATTACTGAGAAGTTGCATTTATTCCAAAAACCAACTTCAGAAGCCCAGGAACGTCAGAGCTAAGATTACACTTAAAAGAAACCCAAAGGTATTAAGAGAGGGAAATTCATGGGTAAGGCACCCAAATAACCTTAACTCTGCCCTGTAGGGGGGAAATCTGAAAAACTCCAATGTGTCTTTAAACAACAATTGACTGTAATCTGGAAGCACAAGCATTTAAATGCAACTGTCACACTTGTATAGTTACCACTTGCCACTGCTATCGGGCAGAGTTAAGGTTGTTTGGGTGCCTAACTGGAGAAGGGAGATGGAGGATGTCTGTCCCTTATCCTCCCAGGGAAAGCGCTGCTTACTGGCCTGTGTCTCAGGCTCTGTGCTGTAGTTAGTAACCATTAGTCCCATTGTTTGTTGGCCTCTAGGCTCAGTATGAAAATCCGCCCCACATCTATGCTCTGACCGACAACATGTACCGGAACATGATGATCGACGGAGAGAACCAGTGCGTCATTATCAGGTAGCAAGAACACAGACTCCCAAATAACGGAGACTTGGCTGGAGGACAAGGGGGGTTGTTCTCAGTGGCTGCACAGGGTCAGCTCTGTTTCCCAAGGACCCCATATGAGCCCCACGGAGAAGGCATTAGCGATTCAGTCAGTGTGGCACTCAGAGCCTGGACTGACCCAACACCCCACTGGGGGAAGAAGTAAAACAGAAGAGCGGGGTTGGGTTATGGCCTCTGGGGGGGTCATTAGAGACTCCACCCCACTTTGAATATCACTGGGGATGTTATACCTGGGGTCTTGGCTGACTTCCAGTCCCTCCTCTCTAAATTCCTCTTCCGGTTTTGTCTGGGTGCAGCATTCTTCACTTCCTCCCCTATGTTGCCGTGCGCTGGTAAGCTGTGGCATGGCTGCATTGCAAAGGCAGCTGCCGGCAGTGGCGGGTTGGGGCAAGCCTTCTGGAGGTATGTAATTTGCAAAGTTGCTCAGGAGGAAAGCCCCATCGAAATGTGAGGTTATTCCTCAGTGCTGTTATCAAAGGCACCCAAATAACCTTAACTCTGCCCCGTAGGGGGAAATATGAAAAAAAATCAAATGTGTCTTTAAAACTCAGTTTACTATAATCTGGAGTCACACGTGTTACCCTGCAACTGTCAGGCCTGATGCCCTGGATTCTGCAAGCCTAGCAGGGAGCACATGGCAAACAACACAACACTGGGCTAGGAAAGGGTTCTACAAACCTGCCACGCAACTCTGCCCTTGCTCACTCCTGTCCTTCCTTTCCCTTGCGCTCTGAGTGGTGTGTGCACCGCCACCATGTTTCTACACCCGTGATCCTACCCCTCCACTTCAAAGAGAGCAGGTGTCCAGTTCAGCCCAAGGGGAAAGTTAGAGCAGGGTAAGCTGTGGTGTGCACTCAAACTGCTGCATGCGGATGCTGGTGTGGTGACAGCGTCTGACTGGACTACACAGCGGTGTCGCTGGCTAACCCTGCCCATGGAGACAAGCCCTAGTGTCCTCTGCCTGATCAGCACTGCACGGCCGCTTTTCAGACTTTACTCTCAAGCACGATCACAGCTCGTCTCCATGGTGCCAGGTGCTGCACGTCCATGTCCCCTCAAATCTTTTCCTTCCAGCTGCAGATTTTTTCCCATTGGTGTGTGGAATATTTTTTTCCAGATGTGTGCAGATGTGCACTCACAGTAGACACACAAAACCCAGCGTAGGGCACTCTCTTCATCAGCTGGGTGGCATTGGAATCTCTCGAGTGGCGGCCCAGCGCCCAGCGCCCAGGGAACACGGCTGTACATGCACCTAGTAAAAGAGAGTTCCTACCCCCCGCCCGACAGCTTTCAGTCCAAGCAGACAAGCCAGGCAAAGGCTGGGAGGGGAAACTGAAGCACGGCAGAGGGCCATGACTTGTCCAAGGTCAGTCCCGTAGGTCAGTGGCAGAGCCAGGAGAAGAGCCCAGGGGTACTGAATCTGAGTGCAGCATTCGGTGCCTGTTAGAAAATTGCAAAGAAGCTGCCCGGATGTGGGGCAAGCCCAGAGACCGCCCTTTTGGGACAAGGAACCACAACGGAGAGTAATCCAGGAGCCCTGGAATCCTGCTGCCTGTCGGCCCACCTGCCGCAGAGACGGGCAGCCGTGGTTCCATGCGTCTGCACATCTCCGCCCCCCCTTCATTCCTATCGCAGGGACGGGGACCACCCACCCCTGTCCCGCCCTCCGGTACCCAGCAAGGTCACAGAGCACTAGACCTGGAGGGACCTCGGGAGGCATCGAGTCCCGTCCCTTGCCCTCACGGCCAGACCCAGAACCGTCTAGACCATCCCTGACAGGTGTCTGTCCTCCCTGCTCTTAAATATCTCCAGGGATGGAGATTCCACAACCCCCCTAGGCAATTTATTCCAGTGTTTAACCAGCCTGACAGGCGGGAAGTTTTCCTAATGTCCAACCTAAACCTCCCTTGCTGCAGTTTAAGCCCCTTGCTGCTTGTTCTGTCCTCAGAGGCCAAGGAGAACAATTTTTCTCCCTCCTCCTTGTGACACCCTTTTAGATACCCGACAGCTGCTATCATGTCCCCTCTCAGTTTTCTCCTTTCCAAACCAAACAAACCCAATTCCTTCAGCCTTCCCGCATAGCTCGTGTTTTCTAGACTTTGAATCATTTTTGTTGCTCTTCTCTGGACCTTCTCCAATTTCTCCACATCTTTCTTGAAATATGGTGCCCAGAACTGGACACAAGACTCCAGCTGAGGCCTGATCAGCGCAGAGCAGAGCGGAAGAATGACTCCTCGTGTCCTGCTCACAACACTCCTGCTAATGCAGCCCAGAATGACGTTTGCTTTTTTTGCATCAGCGTTGCTGCTGGCTCCTATTTAGCTTGTGGTCCACTCTGACCCCTCAACCCCTTTCCGCAGGGCTCCTTCCCAGACAGTCGCTTCCCAAGAGCTCCCTTCGCCAGGCACAGAGAGCCCCGCCGGTCTCCGATGGGGGAATGATTTATCCTTTGTATTACAGGGGGGCTGAAAGGCCCTGAGGCAGTGCTGGGCCCCTTTGTGCTGGGCAAGGGGCAACCCCTGTGCCACGTGTCTGCAGACTCGCTGCACGAAGGCTGGGAGGGGACGTGCCCAGGCTGAGGGGCAGGTGTCCATCCATGGCAGAGCGAGGCCTCGCCTGTCTGGGCCCCCGAGCGGCTTCGGGTGGGTGACGCCTCCAGCAGATCAGTGGTTCTCTGGGCAGGCCATTTCACGCCCCCTTTCGTTTCCCTGTCTCTGCAGCGGGGAGAGCGGGGCTGGGAAAACGGTGGCGGCAAAATACATCATGGGCTACATCTCCAAAGTGTCGGGCGGTGGAGAGAAAGTGCAGGTACGGCTCCCCCAGCCCCTCGCGCCTCTGCTCTGCCTCTGCCCCCAGCCCTGTGCTCCCTCCCTCCGCGCCTCCACCCCCAGCCCCAGCCCTGTGCTCCCCCAGCCCATCGCGCCTCTGCTCTGCCTCCACCCCCAGCCCCGGCCCTGTGCTCCCTCCCTCCGCGCCTCCGCTCTGCCTCCCCCTTCCGCCCCGGCCCTATCCCTGTGCTCCCCCAGCCCCTCGCGCCTCTGCTCTGCCTCCACCCCCCATCCCGGCCCCAGCCCTGTGCTCCTCCCTCTGCGCCTCTGCTCTGCTCTGCCTCCACCCCCAGCCCTATCCCTGTGCTCCCCCAGCCCCTCACACCTCTGCTCTGCCTCAATGCCCCCCCCCTCCCGGCCCCAGCCCTGTGCTCCTTCCCCCTTCACTCTCCTACCTTTGAACCCTGTTCCTCCCTGCCCAAGAGCAGCTCTTCCTTCTCCCAAGATCCAGGCTGGCCAGGGAAAGGCAACATCACACCAGGCACCAGCCCCGCTTCCTCTTCCAACCCGATCCTCCACGCTCAGAGCCAGCCACGCCAGGACCGGCCCTTCCAAGCCCAGAGCTCCCAGGGGGGCCGGCAATTCCCAGCACACCCAGACAGAGCCGGCGGTGCCAGCCTGACTTTGAGACAAGGTGGCTTTGAGCCCAGGCGGTCCGGGGGGCCCAGGCTCCACTCTGCCTGCAGACGACCGGGGGCTGCCGGCATTACGCGTGGGGCTCAGAGACTCTTTGCTCTCTCTGCACGTGCCCCAGACAGCGCCCCCCCACCCACAGCTGTGCAGGTTCCACTCGCCCTCCCCTGCCCCTCGGCTACCCAGTGCACCCTGGGCCACTTGCAGTCACCCTTTGCCATTGTGCCCCCCACGCTGGCCCGGTCCCCCGGGAGCTGCCCCCGTCTGACTTGCCTGGCCTCCTCCCCAACCCCCAGCACGTGAAAGACATCATCCTGCAGTCCAACCCGCTGCTGGAAGCCTTCGGGAACGCCAAGACCGTCCGGAACAACAACTCCAGCCGCTTCGTGAGTCTCCAGGGCCGGCCCTCGCGGCGAGGTGTCCCGGGCAGGGGAGGGGGCAGGCTGGGAGATGTGCCGGCCCCAGGGGACCGTGGCTTTGTGGGGCCCTTCTCCTTCAGGCTGCATGTGCAAGTTCTGGGACCCACAGACCGGCTTCCAGCCCTGGGACCCACCCTCAATCCCCGCATCCCCCCGCAGCGCGTGGCTCAGTCCCCAGGCCAGCAGCAGGGGCTCTGGCTCGGGCTGCAGCCAGTTGGGAGGCTGGCTCTGGATAGGGCAGGGGTGGGCTGTGTGGCCTGGAGAGGGATCAGCTTGTAGGAAGCATCTAAATGGACATTGTCACTGTGGCAGGTCAGCGCCCCTGGGGGTCGGGCCCCAGAGACGGGAAGGAAACAGAACCCTGAAGGGGACAGGAAAGGGCCAGAGATTGAGGAGAGGGAAATAAACCTGGTACTTTGCAGCCTGGAAAAGAGATGGAATAGGCCAGAGGCCGATGAAATCATGACTGGTGTGGAGATAGTACATTAGGAAGTGTTATTTACTCCTTCCCATAGCACATGAATTAGGGAATTAATAGCAGCAGGTTGAAAACAACCCAACAGCAGTTTTGCTTCACATGACGTACCGTCAACCTGTGGAACTCCTCGCCAGAGGATGTCGTGAAGGCCAAGACCATAGCAGGGTTCTAAAAAGATAAATTCATCCGTGGCTGTTAGCCAGGGTGGGCAGGGAGGGTGTCCCTAGACTCTGTTTACCAGAAACTGCGATTGGGATGGGCAGGATCACTGGACGATTCCCTGTTCTGTTCAGTCCCCCTGAAGCACCTGGCCCCCTGGCCACTGTCAGCAGACAGGATGCTGGGCTAGAGGGACCTTTGGTGTGACCCAGTCTGGCCGTTCCTGTGAGATGACCCAAAACCCGAAATCTTACGCCCAGGCCTGCATATTACTATTATTTGTTTCACAGTAGAACCTAGAACAGGGGGGGAACCTCAGGCCTGGGGCTCGATGCAGCCCCCAGCTTGCCTGGATCCGGCCCCCAAGGCTCAGCCCGCCCCCCCAGCATTGGGGCGCCTGTGCTGGCACTCCCGCCCCACCGCATGGCTGGAGCACACAACATCTCAAACTGTGTTCCACGGTACACTGGTGTGCCGCGGAGAACAACAGATTTCAAAATGGCTGCCCTTAAAGTGGCAGGCAACCTTTATTTTTTGCGCAATAACTTCCCCCCCCGATCCTTCTCCCCCCCCCGACTTTTTTTTTTTTGCTCAACAAAAAATCCTTGATGTTCCCCATAAGAAAATCATGTTCCTCAGTCTTAAAAAGTTTAAGAAACACTGCTCTGGTGTGAGGGGAACGTGGGGAGGGTCTTCCTCCTCCGCAGTCAGGGGCCGTGTCAGTGAGGGCTTGGGGGTTTTGCGTGCGGCCCCCGACCGACTCGTCTCTGGGTCAGTGGCCTCCCACCCAAAAGAGGTGCCCCACCCCCGCCCTAGAAGGAGTCGGATGCACTTGTCATGGAAGCCAGACCCGGCCCCAGAAAGCGGGCAGTGACAGGAGACAGCCCGAGGCCTGGGACGGAGGAGGGGAAGACTCCCATGGGGGCAGTCCCTGCAACGAGACGCTGGATTCACAGAGCAGTGCTGCTGCCGCACGGCTGAAACGCCCCCCCCTTTGCAGGGGAAATACTTTGAAATCCAGTTCAGCCGGGGCGGGGAGCCGGACGGGGGGAAGATCTCCAACTTCCTGCTGGAGAAGTCCCGGGTGGTGAACCAGAATGAGAGCGAGAGGAATTTCCACATCTACTACCAGGTACTGGCCAGACCAGGGCAGGTGCGTCCCACGGCGCCACGTGAGAGTGTGAACGGGGGGAGTGTGACTGTGCACGTCGTCAGTGCGCGCGAGTCACTGCCTAAGCGTGTCAGCCTTGTGCCAGGAGGCGAGTGTGCACACAAGCCCGCGTGTGCTCGTGTGTGGGCGTGCATGGGAGTGGCCGTGTCTGCCTGGGAAGGAGCGAGCGTGCCCCTGGCTTACAGGGGCTGTAGCACCCCTGCTCCCTAGTGCTGCGGAGGGGCCCTGCTTCCTGCCTGGGCAGGACCTGGCGCTCAAGGGGGAACAGACAGCGCCAGGGCTGCCGGGCAGGGGGACCCTCTCCGGAGCCCCCAGCCCAGCATTCGCCCTGCCCTTTCCCGGCAGCTCCTGGAGGGGGCCTCCCAAGAGCAGCAGCAGAACCTGGGGGTCATGAGCCCCGATTATTACTACTACCTGAACCAGTCTGACACCTACAAGGTGGACGGCACCGACGACCGGAGCGACTTCCACGAGACCATGGTGAGCGGCCGGGGCACGGGGGCCGTGTGCTCACAGCAGCCCGGCCGGAGGAGGGAAGTCAGATTGCCCCAGAAGGCCGGCCCCGGCCTCCAGCAGACAGGCTGGGCTCCCCGCCCATCCTCCGCCGGGGACGCTTGGACATGGGCTGGGGTCCCTGAGCCAGTGGTGCTGCCATCTTGCATTTTCCCCCCAGTGTTCCTATGGCAACCGAAAGCGGCCCGTGGCCCGCTAGGTCGACTCGGCTACATCCCTGCCCTGGCACAGGAAGGGTCCAGACCTGTGCCGTCCCCGTCAGACCTGTGCCCGTCGCCCTCCTCCCCCGTCAGGGTGCCCATCGGAGGCGGGTGCCCCGAATGCCGGGCGGTGTCCTGGCCGCTCTGCCTGTGGCGCGTTTCGTAAGAGGCCGAAGATAACCAGGCACGATTGCGCAGGGCACTGCCACCGCCTCGCCCCTCTCGTCCCGCCCCTTTCCAGGACACTGGCGGGGGCCGACCGCTCCGGTGGGGCTGCTCATGGCCTTGTCCCTGTCACCCATTCCCTGCGAGGTGGACGCTGCCTTCTTCTCGGGCAGCATCTCTTGGCCTTCGAAAACGCGCGCAGGTCGGCCCCGCCTCCCAACCCCGCACTGTCCACAAAAAAGTCTTGAATGTTTTCCCGGCCGAAGGGTCCGTTGCAGAAACGTTCCCAGTGGATCGGGTTTTGCTGGTGGTTTTGTGTCCCAAATGTCCCTGAAATAAATGGATGGGCAGAGCCCCGAGCCCCCCAGCCGGGCCGCGGGCTGACGGATGCTGTCTGCCCTCCAGAACGCCATGCACGTGATTGGCATCTCCCGAGAGGACCAGCAGCTGGTGTTGCAGATCGTGGCGGGAATCCTGCATCTGGGCAACATCAGCTTCCGAGAACAGGGCAACTACGCGCAGGTGGACAGCCCCGACCGTGAGTACCCAGCCTGGCCCGGCCCCCGGCCCCCAGCCCCAGCCGGGGGGAAGAACCGGAGGCAGCTGCCTGGGCTGAGAAGCAGCCTGCACTGTGCAGGCTGCAGTTACGGTCGGAGACGGGCCCTGAGTGCCTCAAGCCGCCATTTTAGTCAGTGGCACCAAGGGGAGCTGCTGGGCACTTACAGGCCAGCTCCTCACACGACAGGTCTCCGAGCACAGCAGAGCCACGGCTCAGCTCCTGTGCCCATTCTAGAGACGGGGTGACCGAGGCCCAGAGAGAGGCAGGGGACCCGGCACGTCACTGGTGCACTAGGAATAGGAGCCAGACTCCTGCTGGGCCCAGCCGCCCTGCCAGAAGCGGGAATAGAAGCCGGCACCCCACTCCCCTCTCTCACCACAGCCCCCTGTCCATGGGGTCTGGCTGCGCCCTGGCTTCCAGCGGCGGGCGGGGCACTGACCCGCTGACTCTCGCGCCCCGCGCAGTGCTGGCCTTCCCCACCTACCTGCTGGGGATTGACCGGGAACGGCTCAACGACAAGCTGACCAGCCGGAAGATGGACAGCAAATGGGGCGGCCGGTCGGAGTCCATCAACGTGACCCTCAACGTGGAGCAGGCGTCCTACACCCGCGACGCCCTGGCCAAAGGGCTCTACGCCCGGGTCTTCGACTTCCTTGTGGAGGTGAGGGGCTGAGCAGCGCCCGAGGGCCCCAGGCTCGTCGGGAAATCTCCACGGCGCTTCCGAGCCTGGCTGGGGATCAGCCTCCTTGGAGACCGAGGCCCCTCTCCCCAGGGCTGGCTGCAGGCTTCCCAGGTCACCAGCCGGGGCCACCCGGCCGCGTTTGCCCAAAGAGATCCATGGCTGGGTTCTCCTCAGCCGCCCCAAAACTGCCCCAGCGCTTGAGGGGCAGGGGGAAGGCGTGATGGGCCTTCCTCACCCCTCAGCCTGCAGCAGCCCTCCTCCTCGGCAGGAAGCAGCTCCCTTCCCCTGCCCCCCCAGACAGATGGGGTGGATGGGGATAGACAGACAGACGGGGTGGTTGGGGATAGACAGACAGACAGACGGGGTGGATGGGGATAGACAGACAGACAGACAGACAGTGTGGATGGGGATAGACAGACAGACAGACAGGGAGGGATGGGGATAGACAGACAGACAGACAGACGGGGTGGATGGGGATAGACAGACAGACAGACGGGAGGGACGGGATAGACAGACAGACAGACAGACGGGGTGGATGGGGATAGACAGACAGACAGACGGGGAGGGATGGGGATAGACAGACAGACAGACAGACGGGGTGGATGGGGATAGACAGATCGATCGATCAATCCATCCTCCAGCGCCCATGGGACTGGCGACTGCCAGCGGTGCGTGGGATTGGCTCTGACTCCGATCTGACCTGGTCGCTGGGGCCAGACAGCCGCCGGGGCTGCCTCTCGTCCTAGGTGTGGGGTGGGGCAGGTGCTGGGTTTGGCTCGTGACTCCCAGGGCCAGGGCCCGGCCCGGGAGGGGCAGCGAGAAGAAGGGGCGCTGGGCTCACTCCCTCCTCCCGCCCGCAGTCCATTAACCGGGCCATGCAGAAGCCCCACGAGGAGTACAGCATCGGGGTGCTGGACATCTACGGCTTTGAAATATTCCAGGTACGCGCCCCACTGAGCGGGGCCAGCCCCCCTTCCCCAGGCAGGATCACTCCGCACGGCACAGCCCAGACGGGCAGAGGCCCCCCTTGCGGCCTGCGCTGCTGAGAGGGGTCCCCGGAAGCAGAACCCAAAGGTTCCTCCCCACAAACGCCTCTGCGGCACTTGCCAAACACTGGGCTCCTCTTCAGCGCCCTGCTCCTCAGGGACTGACCTGTGCTTGCCTGGGGGTCAGCCCCACAGCTGTGAGACACCCGCGCCCCCCACAGCCCAGCGCAGACGGTTCTGCATGAAGCACCCGGCCAGCTGCCCCTCCTGGGCCCGTCCTCCCCCCGACTGGGCCTTGTAGCGCTTCGGTGCAGCGGGGCCCCCAGCCCAGCGAGGGAGACCCCCAGGCGGAGGCCGGCTGCTCGCAGGGGTGCCGCCCGCGGCTCGCTGGCTGTACGGCCCAGGAGCGACCTGGCCCCTTCCTCCCCCGCAGCTGGGATCTCATCTTCTCTCCTTTCCCATTCGGTAGAAAAACGGCTTCGAACAGTTCTGCATTAACTTTGTGAATGAGAAGCTGCAGCAGATCTTCATAGAGCTGACCCTGAAAGCGGAGCAGGTACCGTGGCCTGGAGGCAAAGCGCCGCGGGGGGGCAGGGCAGGGCGAGACACACCCCGTAAGGCTGCAGGTTCTGAAATCATGGGGGTCTATGCAAATGAGGCACTGCCTCATTTGCATACCTCCTTTTCTTTTCCCTGGTGGGAAACCGGCTGGGGCTGCGTGTGGCTCGGGGCTTCACCGGGCCCCCGCTGGAAAGCTTGGCCCACATCTCCGGAAGGCATCTGCAGCGAGCCCAGGGCCCAGAGGCAATTGCATGGGCCTACCCGGGCGGCAGGTGGTTCGCGCCCTAGGAAGGAAACGGCCCCTCCCCCATGTGCCTGTTCCCCAGCGGCAGGGTCCAGAGCGCGCTGGACCGGCCGGACCGCTCTTGTCTGTTGCAGGAGGAGTACGTGCAGGAGGGCATCAAGTGGACCCCGATCCAGTATTTCAATAACAAAGTGGTGTGTGACCTGATAGAGAACAAGCTGGTAAGTGGGGCAGGGGCTGCGCTCGCAGCTGGCCGAGACACTCCTTGGGGAAGATGCATAACCATGGGCGATGGGGGAAGGTCGGGCCGGGGAGGCAACCCTCCAACCCCCTAGCCCCGCCCCTTCTGCCCAGGCCCCACCCCAGGGAGGTGGGGCGGCGCGTGGCCCCGGAGCATGGGGAGGGAGGGCACTGGGGGCAGTAACACTCCGCCCCCAATATTCCTACAGCAGGCGTTCTCAGGGTGGAGTGTGGGCGGGGCCAGGCTGGCGGCTTGGGGGCGGGGCCAGGCTAGCGGCTTGGGAAGGCAAAGCCTTCCCCCGCCTCTTCACGTGCCGCCCAGGAGCATAACCCAGTGGGTGCCACCAGGGAGTCGAAACCGCTGTGCAATCCCTGCCTGCCCTGCACCACCCCGGGCAGCTGCCCCGTGCTGCAGCGAACACGGGGCCCACGTCCACCTCCCGCCTCTTTCCCCCAGAATCCTCCTGGGATCATGAGTGTCCTGGACGACGTCTGTGCCACCATGCACGCCAAGGGGGAAGGGGCCGACCAGACCCTCTTGCAGAAGCTGCAGGCCGCCGTGGGCACGCACGAGCACTTTAACAGCTGGAACTCGGGCTTTGTCATACACCACTACGCAGGCAAGGTACACGGCCGGGCCGCACTGCCCAGCATGGCACCGGGCACGCGGGAGAGCACGCAGCACGGGGAGGCGGGCACGCGGGAGAGCACGCGCACGGGGAGGCGGGCACGCGGGACAGCATGCTGCACGGGGAGGTGGGCACGCGGGAGAGCACGTGGCACGGGGAGGTGGGCACGCGGGAGAGCACGCGGCACGGGGAGGTGGGCACGTGGGAGAGCACGCGACGCGGGGAGGTGGGCACGCAGGAGAGCATGCGGCACGGGGAGGCGGGCACACGGGAGAGCACGAGGAACGGGGAGGCGGGCACACGGGAGAGCACGCAGCACGGGGAGGTGGGCACGCGGGAGAGCACGCGGCACGGGGAGACGGGCATGCAGGAGAGCACGCGCCACGGGGAGACGGAGGTGGGCATGCAGGAGAGCACGTGGCATGGGGAGACGGGCATGCAGGAGAGCACGCGGCACGGGGAGACGGAGGTGGGCACGCAGGAGAGCACATGGCATGGGGAGACGGGCATGCGGGAGAGCATGCGGCACGGGGAGGCGGGCATGCGGGAGAGCACGAGGACCGGGGAGGTGGGCACGCGGGAGAGCACGCGGCACGGGGAGACGGAGGTGGGCACGCAGGAGAGCACGAGAGAACGGGAGGCGGGCACGCGGGAGAGCACGCGGCACGGGGAGGCGGGCATGCGGGAGAGCACGCAGCACGGGGAGGTGGGCACGCGGGAGAGCATGCGGCACGGGGAGACGGAGGTGGGCACGCAGGAGAGCACGAGGAACGGGGAGGCGGGCATGCAGGAGAGCACGCAGCACGGGGAGGTGGGCATGCAGGAGAGCACGCGGCACGGGGAGACGGAGGTGGGCACGCAGGAGAGCACGAGGAACGGGGAGGCGGGCACGCGGGAGAGCACGCGGCACGGGGAGACGGAGGTGGGCACGCAGGAGAGCACGCGGCATGGGGAGGTGGGCACGCAGCACGGGGAGACGGAGGTGGGCACGCAGGAGAGCACGCGGCACGGGGAGGTGGGCACGCGGGAGAGCACGCGGCACGGGGAGACGGAGGCGGGCACACGGGAGAGCACGCGGCATGGGGAGACGGGCTCGCGGCTCTCCGGCAGAGCACAGGGATAGCTGCAGGACAGGCCACGTGACGTGGGCGCAGCCACGTGGATACCCCGTATGCACGGAACGGCTAGGAAGGGGGCTGCAGTGGAGACGCTCTCCCGGAGCGGGCTGTCTTTCTGTCCTGTGTCTGTACGGCGTCTGGCACGGGGGGTCCTGCTCCGCAGGTGAGTGCCACGGTGCTGCAGCGCCCGGCACTGGGCTGGGGCTCGGTCGTGCCTCTGGCACCCTCCGCTGGGGGGATCCCTCAGTCTGCCCTCTACCTCCATTCTCCATCTGGAAAATGGGGCTCACCCCGCCCACCGGGGCCGACGCCCTGCAGGCACGAGGGTGCTGAGGGCCAGGTCAGTGCGTGGGGCGAGACCGACGCTTGCACGCGCGTGGCGTGGGGAATGTACCACTCTCGTCTCGGGGGACGGCGCAGACACACCCCTTGGGCGTCCTGGAGCACACGGCCTCAGAGGCCTGATCCCAGGGGTCGCGCCCAGCCTGCCCAGGAGCCTCCCACCCACCAGCTGCAGCCGCCAGGGGACCTGGGGCACATGCAGGAAGGGCCAGAGCTGCTCCCGGCCATTCGACAGCCCACGTGAGCCTCTGCCAACGTCCCGGGGGCGCCTGTGCCCGGAGAGGCCCCTCCCCCGCCTGACTGGCGCCTCCCCCCCCAGGTCTCCTACGACGTGAACGGCTTCTGTGAGCGGAACCGGGACGTGCTTTTCACCGACCTGATCGAGCTCATGCAGAGCAGCGAGCAGTGAGTGCCACCGGCCGGCCCTGCCCCGCGGGGAGAAGCACGGGGCTCTCCCCACCACCCCGTGCAGCGCCCTGGCCTTCCCAAGGGCTTTCTCCCCCCGGCCCCCGAGCAGCCCTGCCCCCGGGTTGGCCCTTTGCTGGCCTGCTGGCTGGACGCTGGCCTGTCGCACAGCAGCTCTCAGGAGACACGGTCCCGCTATTTTCCGTGCGTGGAATAAATGTTCTGTGCGCCGCGGCACGTGGAGAGTGCACCACCAGGAGAAACACAGGCTGGGCTGGGAGAGGCTGGGGGCCTCTGCTACTCAGCTGGGCGGCATTTCAGTCTGTCCCGAGCAGGCGGCCAAGTGCTCCTCGTACAGGGACCAGTGCTCAGGGGTCATGTGCACCAGTGCATTGTGGGAGGCTGGGGTGGAGCCCCTCTTCCTGGGATGCATCAGGTCCCAGCGAGGGGAGGAAGCAGGGTGCTGGACTCGGTGGGCCCGATAGCCCGCTCCTCCCTTCCCGCCGCTGGCCAGCCCTCCGGGGAGCACGTGGAGTCAAATCAGCCCTGCTGTAAACGGATGTGGCTCCATTCACTTCAACAGCCGCTGCACCGGCGTGAGCCGGACCTGAAGTGCGATCCCTGAGCCGGCCAGACCCTATGGCGGGGAGCCCGAACCGCAGGGGCTCTGTTCTGGGATTCACACTGCTGGCTGTTTTCTGCCTTTCAGCGGTTTCATCCGGATGCTTTTCCCAGAAAAACTTGATGCCGATAAGAAGGGCCGGCCGAGCACAGTCAGCTCCAAGATCAAGGTACGGCAGGCAGCTATGGGATAGCGTCTCTCTGCCCTCGGGGAGCCGGCGGGCGGCTACGGGACGGCGTCTCTCTGCCCCCGGGGAGCGGGGAGCCGGCGGGCGGGACGGCGTCTCTCTGCCCTCGGGGAGGGGGGAGCCGGCGGGCGGGATGGCATCTCTCTGCCCTCGGGGAGGAGGGAGCCGGCGGGCGGGACGGCGTCTCTCTGCCCTCGGGGAGCGGGGAGCCGGCGGGCGGGACGGCGTCTCTCTGCCCTCGGGGACGGGGAGCCGGCGGGCGGGACGGCGTCTCTCTGCCCTCGGGGAGGGGGGAGCCGGCGGGCGGGACGGCGTCTCTCTGCCCTCGGGGAGCGGGGAGCTGGTAACACTCTCGGCCTTGCTCTTCCCAACAGAAACAGGCCAACGACCTGGTGAACACACTCATGAAGTGCACACCGCAGTACATCCGCTGCATCAAACCCAACGAGACCAAGCGCCCCAGGGACTGGGAGGAAAGCAGGTGAGCGAGGCCTTCGCCACGCCCGAGGACCCCTCGCTGCAGATAAACGTTGTGAGAGGCCGTCCCTGCCCCCAAAGGCCGAGAAGCTAAACGAAGGGTGGGCGGGAAACACCTTCGCCAGGTTCTCAGAGGAACTCAGCAGGAATGGCCCCAGGTGTCATGAGTAAAACCCCAGTGTCTCTACCCACTGCGCCAGACTGCTCCTCGCTGGGACGTGTGAGCAAGGCGCCTAAGCTTACTTACGAGATGGACAGTCAGACAGACACCAGGGTTCCCTCTGATTTTTTTTTCCATCCCTGTGCAGAACAAATTGCGTTCTGTGCACCGAGGCAGGTACAGACGTGCACCACCAGTAGAAACACAGGCTGCTGGCTCTGGGCGCTCTGCTAGTCAGCTGGGCGGCATTGGAATCTCTCCTGGGTGGCTGCCAAGTGCTCAGCTCATGGGGGACACAGACAGACAGACAGACAGACAGCACATCCAGGCTACGGAAGAAATGTTTCTCTGCCAGCAGGGTGCTGACTGCTTTGATGGGTGTCAGGCATTTCCTCTGTGCAGGGCCTTTGGACAACTGCGCTAGGCACCTGTCCTCATCGTCAGGGCCCAAGCGCCTTTGGTGACCCCTGTGGCAGCGCGTCGGGGTTCCCCCGACTCCTGCACCCCCGTAATGGCACAAACAGACTCCGCCAGCCAGTAGAACAGAGGGAGTTTATTGCTTCTCCAGGATACAGCCCAGCACAGATGTAATCTGGTTACAGGGCAGGCCTAGGATGCCTCAGTCCCCCTTGAAATGGGGGAGACTGGGCCCCTAAATTCCAGCCCCTTCCCTAGGCTGTCTCCTCCATGATCCCAGACAGAAACTAAAAGACCGTCCCTTCCAGCCCTGCCCCCCAGCCAGGTGCTGGTCTCTGCCCTCCTTCCTTTGTCTCCCTCCCTGGGAGGCTGAGCCTGGGTGTCTGGGTTAATACACATTTGGGAGAGTCAGTGAGAATCTCCCATCACAGCGCAGGGGGACCCCGGATCACAGAGCAGACAGCCCCCCCACTACGCCACAACCCTGCTCCCTAGAGCCGAAATTGAATTGAAATTGAGTCATTGGCCCCGAGGTCCCAACGCTCTTTTGAACATTTTACGCGGGATTTCGTTGTTTCCGTCTCTTGTTTCTATCATTCCGGACAGAGTTGTTGTTAGTAAGAATCCTGCCACTTGCCTTGTACACGACGCGTGTCATCAGTAGAGCTCAAAGCTTTCGCAGGGGGGGAAACAGGCACGGAGCCAGGCCTCAACTTGCCCACGATCAGCCGGCAGCAATGATCCCTCCCGTCGTTTCCATCCATGGGCGGAATACATTTTGTAATGTGCGCTGAGGCCTGTGCGAACGTGCGCCACCGGGAGCTCTGCTTATCAGCTGGGGCACAATTTACACTGCCCAGCGGGCTGGGGCAAGTGTAACACGCATGCAGACACCCAGCACCCCCTCCCTCCGTGCACCTGCACCTGCAGGCACGTGCCCCCTGGCCGCGCAGGTTGCCAGACTCTCTGCGCCGCCCGGCGGCCGCCTCACCGGTGCTGTGTGTCTCCCTCCTCCTGCCTTGCAGGGTGAAGCACCAAGTGGAGTACCTGGGGCTGAAGGAGAACATCCGCGTGCGCCGGGCGGGCTTTGCCTATCGGCGGCTCTTCCACAAGTTTCTACAAAGGTAGGGCCCCGAGTGCTGCGGGGCCTCCCCTGGCCCAGGGGCCGGGCGTGGGGCTCCTGTCTCCGAGGGCACCTGAGCCGCAGCCCACGCGGTGACGCGCCCGCTCCTGGCAGGTACGCCATCCTGACCCCGGAGACCTGGCCCTGCTGGCGGGGGGACGAGCGCCAGGGCGTGCAGCACCTGCTGCACTCGGTGAACATGGACACCGACCAGTATCAGATGGGCCGGAGCAAGGTCTTTGTCAAGAACCCAGAATCGGTAAGTGCATTGACCCCCGCAAGGTGGGCTCACCCCGGCCCCTGAGGAGGAGCGAGGGTTCTGGGGCGATCACTGGACTTGCCCAGCAGCCCCCTAGAATCACCCCCTGCCATGCAACCCACACGCCAGATGGGCCTGCTGGCCACCAGGCCCGGCCACAGAGTCGTGGCACATGGTGGGCAGAGGGTGGCACGTGGTGGGCAGGTCCGGCCCACAACATTTTGGCACCTGAGGCGGGGGGCTCAAATGACGCCCCCACGCCCCCTCACTTGGGCCAAAAGTTTGAACGGTCTCAATTCTGCCTCCTTCCTGTTCCGCTCCTCTCACGGCACCGCACCATCTCTGGGCACCTAGAGCAGCGGGAATCCGTCTGCACCAGCAGCAGGCACAATGTTCCCACTCTGGGGCCTAGTGGTGCCCCCCCCGCACAGTCGGGCACCTGAGGCGGCCGCCTCAGTTCGCCTCATGGTAAGGCCGGCCCTGGTTGTGGGTGGCTCCACTGTGGGGCCGGGCGGCTCCCAGCCAGGCGGCGGGCAGGCAGCGAGCAGTTAGTGGCCCTGAAGGCGCGGGACCCACGGCAACCGCCTTGCTCGCCTTGCCCGAAGGCCACCAGGAGCCACCACAAAACGGAGGCAAAAACCCTCCCTCCCGCCGGGTCTCTGCGATTCTGTGTTGGAATCCCAGAACCCCCGGGCGGGCAGAGCCCTCAGGAGCCACCGAGTCCAGCCCCCGGCCCACAGCAGGACCAGCCCAACTCAATCAGCCCAGCCAGGGCTGTGTCAAGCTGGGACTTAACACCCTCTAGGGATGGAGATTCCCCCCTTCCCCCCCCCCCCCAGGGACCCATCCCAGGGCTTCCCCAGCCTTCATCCCCCTCCTGTCTGTCCCAAGAGAGACAGGGTCTGCAGAGAGCTCCCTTTTGGGGTACATCACTGGGTGCAAGAAAGGGAACCGCTCAGCTGTCAGACGTTCCCACCCATCTCCCCAGCCTTGGCGCATGGGCCTGGCGGACGGGTAGAAGGGAGGCCACTGGCTTGGGGGAGTTTGTGCTCCGGGCTGCCAACCCCCATGGGGAGTGAAGAGAACTGGGCGGTGCCCCTGTGTGGCCAGCTTGGCACTCTGTCCGCGAGCGAAAGGCTAGAGCTAGAAACCCGTCTGTCTGGCCGGCCGGCTTTCCGCTTGGACCATTTCTGCAGACAACCCCGCTCCCACTAGCCCCACAGGGCCCGGCGGCTTCTGTCTCCGGTGGCTCCTGGGCTCACGTCCCCGCGCGCGTGTCTTGCTGCCACCAGCTCTTCCTGCTGGAGGAGATGCGGGAGCGGAAATTCGATGGCTTTGCCCGAGTCATCCAGAAGGCCTGGCGGAAGCACATCGCCATCCGGAAGTACGAGCAGATGCGGGAAGAGGGTAAGAGAGCCGCCAGCTGGGCCAGCGGAGCCAGGGCTGGGGCAGGTGGGAGATTCCCTGGAGACACCAGGCAGGTTGCTGGTGCCACGGGAAGTAATGTCCCTGTAGCCGAGCTGGGCGTCCCACCTGGTCGCCGCTGGGCTGCACGGGCAGGAACGACGGGGAAGCCATTCCAGCCGGGGGAACAGGCTGGCAGGGCGCAATGCAGCCCTTGCCAACTTTTGACAATGGCCCTTTAACAAACTTTAGTTTAAAAGCAACATATCTAGCATGTGAGCAGGGCCAGGTTAACTCTTCTGGGGCCTGGGGCTAGTAGATTTTGTAGGGCCAGGTAGGCTCTCGGGCAGGGAGCAGGCAAGTGGGGTCTGGGAGAGAGGGAGGATGCAGGAGGAAGCTGGGGTGGAGGTGCAGGGTCTGGGCGGAAGGGTGCAGGAGGGGGCTGAGGGTGCAGGGTCTGGGCAGGGGGGAGGGTGCAGGAGCAGGCTGGGGTGGAGATGCAGGGTCTGGGCGGGAGGGTGCCGGAGGGGGATGGAGTGAGCGTGTGGGGTATGGACAGGAGGGAGGGTGCAGGAGCAGGCTGAGATGGAGGTGCAGGGTCTGGGCGGGAGGGTGCAGGAGGGGCCTGGGATGGAGGTGCAGGGTCTGGGCAGGGAGGAGGCTGCAGGAGGGGGCTGGGATGGAGGTGCAGGGTCTGGGCAGGGAGGAGGCTGCAGGAGGGGCTGGGATGGAGGTGCGGGGTCTGGGCAGGGGAGGGTGCAGGAGGGGGCTGGGATGGAGGTGCAGGGTCTGGGCGGGGAGGTGCAGGAGGGGCTGGGATGGAGGTGCAGGGTCTGGGCAGGGGAGGTGCAGGAGGGGGCTGGGATGGAGGTGCGGGGTCTGGGCAAAGGGGAGGTGCAGGAGGGGCTGGGATGGAGGTGCAGGGTCTAGGCAGGAGGAGGCTGCAGGAGGGGCTGGGATGGAGGTGCAGGGTCTGGGCGGGAGGAGGCTGCAGGAGGGGGCTGGGATGGAGGTGCAGGGTCTGGGCAAGGGGAGGGTGCAGGAGGGGGCTGGGATGGAGGTGCAGGGTCTGGGCAAGGGGAGGTGCAGGAGGGGGCTGGGATGGAGGTGCGGGTCTGGGCAGGGGAGGGTGCAGGAGTGGGCTGGGATGGAGGTGCAGGGTCTGGGCGGAGGGTGCAGGAGGGGGCTGAGGTGCAGGGTCTGGGCAGGGGAGGTGCAGGAGCAGGCTGGGGTGGAGATGCATGGTCTGGGCGGGAGGGTGCAGGAGGGGGCTGGAGTGGGGGTGTGGAGTCTGGAAGGGAGAGAGGGTGCAGGGGACTGAGGCGCTTACCTGGCACAGCTTCCAAGGGGAACAGGTGGCTCCGCCCGGCCCTGTGCTTGCAGGCATCACCCTCTGCAGCTCCCATTGGCTGCGATTCCCGGCCAATGGGAGCAGCAGGGATGGAGCTGGGTTCTATTCTCAGCTGTTTGAGGAAGTGTGACCCAGGGGTTAGAGTAGCAGGACTGGGTGGCGGGACCCGGGGTCCTGTTCCACGCTGAGAGGGAGAGAAGCAGGGGATTTAGAGCAGCGGAGGGCGGGAGGCAGGAATCCTGGGCTGTCACAAGCGTTCTGTGTTTTCGGGCAAGCCGCTTAATTTCTCCGCTTCGTTCCCCTGGGGTGCAATGGTGCTTAATGAATTCGGGTTTATCGTCATGTGGAAGCACAGGACCATCCTACTTGTAGCAATAATGCCCCTGCAGATGTTTCCTGACCCTGCCCAAGGGGATGTGCCGCATGCAAGAGGCAACACACAGGCACCTAGAATAGCAGCACAACAGCCAGGCTGGGCTCATCTGCGCCCCCTGCACAGCACGGGCAGGAGAGGACAGTGGGCATCATTACACATCAACAAGCTTCAAACAGCGCAAAGAAAATAATGTTTTGTGTCAGGCAGTTAACCTGCGGAACATGCTGCTGCAGGATGCCGTGGAGACAAGCAGCTCAGGAAGGCAGGACGTGTGTAGGATGAAGAATGTTTGTGGTTACATTCTGTATCCTCCACACGTCCTGTCTTACAGAGCCGCTCGTCCCCACAGCATCCTGCAAAATCCCATGCTGAGGGGCCGGGCTTACGCGGGGCTGGGGGACGCCATGGGGCTGGGTCACCTGGTGACAGGCACTGTGGAGTTTTCCAGCCATCCCCCGAAAGCCCCAACACTGGGAGGCCATGGCTGCCTGGCCTGACCCCCCCTGCTGTGTGTCCCGGCCAGCTTCCCACATCCTCTACAACTCCAAGGAGAGGAGGAGGAACAGCATCAACCGGAATTTCGTGGGCGACTACCTGGGCATGGAGGACAAGCCGGAGCTGCGCCAGTTCATGGGGAAGCGGGAGCGGGTCGACTTTGCCGACTCTGTCACCAAGTACGACCGGAGATTCAAGGTAAATGGGCTCAGCCGGGGCCCGGCAGGATTCCCCTTCTCCCCGGCCAGGGGTGGGGCGGAGCCGTCCCTCTTGGGAAGGGAGAGGCACATCCCAGGCCATGCTCCGTCTGAACGGCTTCTCCGGAGCTCTGCTGCCCGGGGCCGGCAGCGCCAGGGGTGCCCTTTGCGCCTGGCCCGTCAGGCGGGGTCGGCCTCCCCCGGCCCAGAAGCGAGAGGTGTGCGGGGGAGCAAGGGAGCGGTGGGAGGTCTCCCCATCGGAAGGTTCATCCCCCCCCACCCCAGCCGTGACCCCAAAGCGCTGAGCCCCCTGCCCAGCTGCGCCCGCTGCTGCCCCGGGGGCTGCTCCCAGTGCCCCCCTCGTCCCCATCCCGCTGCCCCTCTCTCCGCAGCCCATCAAGCGGGACTTCATCCTGACCCCCAAGTTCTTCTACCTGATTGGCCGTGAGAAGGTCAAGAAGGGCCCTGAGAAGGGGGCAGATCCAGGAGGTGCTGAAGAAGAAGGTGGAGATCCAGGCCGTCCGCAAAGTCTCGCTCAGGTAACCCTGCGCCTTGCTCCTCTGCGCCCCCTCCGGGACAGGTTGACCTGGTGGCTGCTGGGGTTGGGGAAGCCAGAGCCCCGGCCGGCAGGGCGACTTGCTAGGGCAGGGCCCAGCCCCTCCCTTCCTCTCTCCTCTCCAAGGACCCCGGCTGGCCTGGGGGTCTGGTTGCACGTGGGCATGGCGCCTCCTTCGCGGGGTCCTCAGCTTGGCCCCCCACAGCCAGGGAACCGACCCACGGCCGTGGCTCAGCCCGATGGGCGCCTGGCTCAGCCGCGATGCACTGGCGGGCAGGCGGGCTCCCCTGCTGCCCCCTCCAGTGCCCCCGTCTCCCCCGCCTGCCGCAGGAACCTCCCCAGTGCTGCAGCGCCCGCCTGGCAGCCACGTCTCCTCCCGACCCGCTGGGGACCAAGGCCTCACTGACCGGGGGAGGGGCACGGAAGGGGGCGGCCAGGGGAGGCCCCGGCAACGTGGCACATTCCCTGACACCGCTTGGCAAATGGACCAGCCCCCAGCTTCCACCCCGGGGACCCCGGCACAGGCCGTGTGGCCGCCTCCCGCCCGGCAGAGCCTGTGCTGCCAGCGGGCCCGGGGGGCTCTGACCCCTCGCCTCTGGCTCTTTGCCCGGCCAGCACGAGGCAGGACGACTTCTTCATCCTCCACGAGGAGGACGCCGACAGCTTCCTGGAGTCCATCTTCAAGACGGAGCTGCTGAGCCTGCTGTGCAAACGCTATGAGGAGCTGACCCAGCGCAAGCTGCAGCTCAGCTTCGGCGACACGTGAGCACGGGGCGGGCGCGAGGGGGGGCCCAGCTGGGGCCACCTGCCCCTTGGCTCCACCCACGTATTGGAGAGCCTTGTGTTCCCAGCTTTGGGAGGGAAGTGGGGGCTAGTGGTCAGAGCAAGGGGCTTGGGAGGAAGGACTCCTGGGTTCTATTATCAGTCCAGAAAGGGCAGAGAGGTCTAGTGGCTAGAGCTGGGGGAGGCTTGGGTGGCAGGACTCCAGGGTTCTATTGCCAGCTCTGAAAGAGGAGTGGGGGCTAGTGGTTAGAGCAGGAGAGCTTGGGTGGCAGGACTCCAGGGTTCCATCGCACCAGCTTGGGGAGCCTAGTGGTTAAACTAACAAGTGGGGGAGGCAGGACTCCTGGGTTCCAGGCCCAGCTCAGGGGTGGGAGGGGTGGTGGGGCAGGTGGGTATTTTAGTCTGGGGCGCTGGTGTGGGTCGTTGGGGGAAGCCTGGGGCCCAGATTCCCACGTCCAGTGGCTCTAGGGCTTTGGAAGCAGGAGACCCCCGGGCCCTGACGCTTGTCTCCCCTCTTGCTCAGACTACAGTTCCGGGTGAAGAAGGAAGGTTGGGGGGGAGGCGGCACCCGCGGCGTTACGTTCCTCAGGGGGCAGGGGGACACGGCTGTCCTCAAGGCAGGAGGCAAGACCCTGAACGTCAGCATCGGGGATGGGCTCCCCAAGAACTCCAGTGAGTGCCTGGGGGAGGGGCCTGTGCTCTGGGGGGCGGGGGGCGGGGCTGTTCTGCAATTAGCATGGGCTGCTGCAGGGTTGCACCCAGGGGGGAGTCGACTTGGGAAGCAGGATGCCCAGGCTCTGTTTGCAGCTCTGGGAGGGAGTGGGGTGTAATGGTTAGAGCGGGGAGGGGACTTGGGAAGCAGGATGCCCGGGCTCTGTTTGCAGCTCTGGGAGGGAGTGGGGTGTAATGGTTAGAGCTGGGAGGGGACTTGGGAAGCAGGATGCCCGGGCTCTGTTTGCAGCTCTGGGAGGGAGTGGGGTGTAATGGTTAGAGCGGGGAGGGGACTTGGGAAGCAGGATGCCCGGGCTCTGTTTGCAGCTCTGGGAGGGAGTGGGGTGTAATGGTTAGAGTGGGGAGGGGCGCCCAGCCCCGAGCCACCCTCCTGCCTTTTCTCCCCCCAGAGCCCACAAAGAAAGGGATCCCACAGAGCAGAGGCCACCAGAGGCAACCGGCGCCCTCCAGAAGTGCCCCACAGGCCACTCGAGGTGAGGAGGACAGAGCCAAAGGGGGCAAATGGGGAGAGCTGGGGAGCACCAGGCCCCCCAGGAGAGGGCCCGTAGCCTGGCTGCCAAGCAGTGTGCGCTCCAGCCAGGACGTCAGCCTGGGGGCTCCAGGCAGGTCCCTGCACCGTGGGAACGTGACCTCGACCAGCCCCAGATTCGCCCCCAGGCAGGCCTTCAGCGGGGGAGGAGTGCAGGGGGCAGGGGGCAGGAGTCTGTGCCCCCGATGGCCGGGGAGTGGCACGTGGGAAGTGAGTTGCGGGTGTCCCTGCGGCAAAAGCAGCTCTCCACGGCCTGGCTGCCAGTCTCTGCGGAGGGGCCAAGCCGCAGCTATGGCCGCGAGCTCCCAGCTCAGCCCTGAAGAGCCCAGGGCACAGGTGGCAGGCAGCGCGCTTGGTCCATCCCCTGGGGCGGTGAACTCGGGCCAGAGATGTGACAGTGGAGTCGATTAACCGAGTAACCGATAAGCAAAAGCATCTAGGTTGATGCTGCAGACGGCACGCCCCTCCCCCGCCAGGACATTTTGTGGCAGGCAGCCCAGCTCAGTCCTGGCTCGCGCCGGGTCCAGGACCTGCCCCTGCTGCGGCTCTGCATTTCCAGTGTATTAGGAGCCAGGCGGGCGGGCAGGCCGGCTCAGTTCCGGCTCACACTGGATCCAGGAGCTCAGACTCCCCCGGCCAGGGGCTGCTGCCACCCTGTATCAGAGGCGGCAGCTGGTCCGCGAGGGGGGCCGGTTTTTAAACTGGCTCCCCTCACAGACCAGCTCCCGCCTGGCCCCCTGCGCTGTTCCCTCTGATACAGAGGCAGCAGTGCGGAGTGGCAGGGGGCCCCGCGGGAGTGGGGCCGGAGCGCACTGGGTGCCGGCCCCGCCCCGGGGACTAGAGACTAGTCGAGTAACCGACAAGAATTCCTGAGGTTACTCGACTGTGCCATTAAGCGATGTTTAACATCCCTACTCGAGAGCTCTCGGCACGGCCGCGAAATCAGCCCCAGAGCTCACGGGAAAGCGCCGGGATTGGCCCAACCCACTTGAGCAGGGCCCCGGGACGCACTCCACCAAGGCGAACGCTGCTGGGCGTCCCTGGCGCCGCCGAGGGCTTAACCCAGGTGGCCATGAAACGGTAACGGGAGGGCAGGCTGGACGGAGGGACGGGCTTAGGCCTGGGTTTAGCCTCTCATAAGGCCCAGCAGCCCCTGACTTGGGAACCAAGACAACTGGACTCCCACCCTGCTTGGCCTCTGGCTCTGAGTCCTTGTGTGGGAACCGGTCGGCTGGGTGCGTAGCAGCCCCTGGTGCCCATCCCTGGCGCTGGCTCTTTCAGGGACCTGCAGGAACGGAGCGGCCCAGTTCCCCCGCAATGAGCCCAAGCAGCAGGAGCAGATGTACTCCGCGGCCCAGAAGCAGGGGCGAGGGCCTCCGGCCGCCATGCTGCCCAAGCAGGGCGCAAGCCGCAAGGCCAAGGCGAGACCCCCCTCGGAGCAAAATTTGGAGTTCCTGAACGTGCCGGACCAGGGCGTGGCAGGGTAGGTGGGGGCCCCGTGGCACAGACTCACCGGGAGCAGGGACTTGCGCTCTCCTCCGGGGGGGCTCTGGCTCGCTGCGCCGGGACGTGGCGCGGGCTCCCTCCGGCGCAGGGCGGGGCTCCGAGCCAGGCTGGGTGGCCTTGCCCAGGGAAGCCGAGAGGACAGAGCTTCTGCCCCATCCCTCTCCTAGCCCCCAGGCCGTGACCCTGCCAGCAGCCCTGCGTGGGGCATGAGCCCTCAGGGAAAGTCCAAGCAGCGGCACGGGGGGGAGCGCGCACGGAGCACGCTGGCTGCTGCCGGGGCGGCCCCATGGCCCTGTGGAAAGGCCCTTTCCCCCTTGGTACGCTCCTGGTCAGGTCTGGGATGGGGTGGGGGCAGGGGAATCCACGCACAGGAGCTGGGCCCCCCATTGCCCGGAAAAGGCAGCCTGATCCCCGGGCTGGGCCCCGCTCTGCCTGAGCCGGCTCGGCCCCGCGCGCTGAGGGGGGCTGTCGCCTTTGCTCTCCAGCATGCAGAGGAGGAGAAGCGTAAACCAGCGGCCCCCCCCGGCGGGACGCCCCAAGCCCCAGCCCAAGGCCACGGGCCCGCGCTGCCAGGCCCTGTATCAGTACATCGGGCAGGATGTGGACGAGCTCAGCTTCAACGTGGGCGATGTCATAGACATCCTGCTGGAAGGTACGTACGAGATGGGCCCCCCGTGGGGGACAGGCAGGGCGGCCCAGTGGACGGAGTCCCAGTGCTGGGCGTGGGGAGGAAGGGGGGAGTATGGAGGCTGCCACCCCACCTTGCATTAGCCGCTTCCGTCCACCTCCGCCAGCTGGGCTGCCGGGGAACCACAAGGAGCCTCCGCAGACCATTAGCCTCCTCGTTTCTCCTCCTGCCAGGGCAGCATGCAAAGCGCGCGGCCCGGCCCGGCCCACCAGCAGGGGCTGCCCTCTGCGCTTGCTGTTGGCAGCGCTACCCGAAGGGGCTGGGATGCTGCCCCGGGCCGGTCTCCCTGTGCAGCAGGCCTTGGCCTTAGAGACGGTTTTGTCAGCTGGCTGGGACACCTGGTCCCCTTGCGGCCCTTCCTCCTGTGGCTGCCCCCCGAGCAGTTTTTGCACGTTCCATCCTTGGTCTCTCCTGGGAGCCTTTTCTGTTGCTTCCTTGTTTAAGAACCTCCCAACAGGCACCTCGTCTCGATCGTCTTCCACCATCAGGGCATCTGTGCCAGCCCCCTGTGTGCGCACTATCCACAGAGCCGCCCGGCTGTCCGCGTGGGCATGGCGTAGGGTGGCCAGATGGTCTCCCAAAAAATACCAGACACGCGGTATTTTTGTCAAGCAAAAAAAAAAAAAAAGAGGAACGCAGGATAATAAGATGAGTCCCAGCCACTCCCCCCGCCCCCGCCAGGCTTCTGCGCAATCACAGGCTCCTAGCACCGATCGTGGCCCTGCCTCCCAGCCGCTCCCCCCACCCACGCAGGCTTCCATCCGATGTGCAGCTGGAAAAGTCAGAGAATACCGGTTATTGCACGTGTCTGGTATTTTCTGATTTTTTTTACCGGACAAAGAGTGCAAATACCGGACTGTCCGGTAGAATACCAGACACCTGGCAACCCTAGCGCGGCGGCACGGGCAGAAACAGGCGACATCCGCCACGTGGCTGGGGCGGGAACCTTAGGTCAGGCACCTTCCCCGGGCCGCCTCTCCGCCGCGTCTCTTCCCGGTCGGCCGACACAGCCTGGGAACAGGTGCCGTCTGGGGGAGGAGCCTGGACCCGGCTCCCCACGAGCGTGTCGTGAAACGGGGGGAGGAGGCGGTCACCGGCAGGTGCAGGTTCCAGACAGATACACAGATCAAAGGGCCGATGAAGACTCGAGACCAGAAAGCTCAGCGGAGGCCTGGAGCCTGTTTGCAGGGGCTGGACAAATGAACCAGCCCATCAGGCAGCCCCAGGGAGAATTTCCATCTCGGGGTCCTGCTGACCTTCGTGCCAGCTGCCTGCGCCATACTCAGTACCTACTCGCTGGTTCCAAGTCGGTCCCTCAGCGAAAAAGCCGAGCACCAAGGGACTGGGGCCGCACCCCAGCGTCCTGCCCCCGATCTAGGGCAATGCACCCGCTGTCTGGTGTGGTGGTCGTGGACCTAAGGTGTGGTATCCGCAAAGTGTGAAGGACAATTTGACACCCCCAGGGATGCCTGGGGATCTGTGTTTCGCGCCAGGGGCCTTTGTTCCTACTGCATCACTAGTGCTATCCTGCTACTATGATGTCTGCTACTCTGTAGCTGGCTGGCAAGCGATCAGTCTGCAGAACACGGCGATGTCGAAGGCCCACAGGGACCTATACAACCATCTATTCTGACTTCCTGCATAACCCAGCCCAGAGAATTTCCAAGCCAGGCCAGAAAACTTCAACACAGACCCTAGGGCTTTGTCATACGGCCAATGGGTTTCCCAGGGTGTCATCTTGCTAGTTAAGCGTAAATTGGACAATAATTTCTCACCACTTCCTAAAGGGGGTGAGTGACGACGATGCTTAAAAAGGCTGCTCTCTTAGGCCTTGTCTACACTACGTGGTGGCGCGGCACTGCAGCGATCGATCCATTGGCCATTGATGGATCATATCTGCTTAGATGCGATAAATCAATCTCCGCGTGCGCTCCCCTCGAAGTTGGTACTCCCCCATGATGAGAAGAGTAGCCAGAGGCAATGGGAGAGCACCTCTGAACCGGGTCCCTGGCCAGCCTTACCACACTTCAGAGGCTGCGGGCGAGTACGTCAACACCAGTAACTGTAGACAAGGCCTTAGCCAGTTGGCTACTGAGCTGCGCTCTGGACTTGGGCTGGTCAGATGTAGGCTTGCTTCAGTGAGCCATGGCTGCCTGCTCCACTCTGCCCTGCCGCCCCCCAGACAGACACGTCCACGCACCCTGCTCTCTGCCTCTCGCGCACCCCTGTCAGAGGAACTCTGGAAGACTGAGGCTGCAGGGCACAAATACTGTGTGCATGGCCTGGCTCGCCCCCTGCATTTAATAACACTGCACGTCGCTCTCTTCCAGATCACTCCGGGTGGTGGAAAGGTCGGCTTCATGGCAAAGAAGGGCTCTTCCCTGGGAATTATGTGAAGAAGATCTGAGCAAGCCTCCGTCTGGAGGCTGCTCTGCAAAGCGGGACGGAGATCAGCAGAAACCCGTCCCCCGCCCAGTATGCACTGGCTCCCCTTGCCGAGTGGGAGGGACAGCTGCGGGCCAGATGTGAAGCAGATGGACAGCCCTTCAACAGCCAAGCATGATGCAAAAACAATGGCACTAGCATTGTTTGGACTCGCAGACACAGGCGGTGTCAGTTACATGTGTATGTAAAGGGGGTTGGGGGTAGAGTCAATTCCTATGGCTGCTGGGCAGCTGTTGTGCTCTTCTGCTGATGTTGGTGTTTTACTGAGTGCTTCCTTTCCGGGATGATTCCCCTTTAGGTTTCCTTTCCCTTGCTGTGTGATGCTGCCCGGTTTGCTGCTGTGCTGTTGTCCTTGACCTGGGGCAATGTTGTGTTGTGTTGTGTTGTCAGCGGAAGTCACCTGCACCGATTTCTGCCACAAGTTGAGATTGTAAGCTCTTTGGAGCAGGGTCTGGCTCTTTGTTACACATTTGTACAGCTCCTAGCGCAGTGGGACAGGAAGAGTATAAGCAGTAAGACTAATGTGGCGCCCGTTTCTAGTGGTGGTGACTCGGCACACTGCACTCAGATGGTGTTGCTATTCCACATTGAATCCTGAACCTGGAGCTGGGGGGGGAAAGCAGAAATGGAGGATCCAAAATCCCCCTGGGTTAGCCCAGCAGCAGGCAATGCCTGGCTTCCTCAGGGCTCCCTGCGGCGAGAGGCAAACTCTTGCCTGCAAGATGGTAGTGCCAGCCTTAGTGCACACCCTGGGACCGGCCCGAGGATGCTCTTGCCTCCAAGAAGAGGCTTCCCCAGATTGTGGAGCGAGGAGACCGGCCGCTCTCGAGAAAGGGCGCAGGTACGGTCGCCTTTCCAGACGTCTCCGCCGCTCAGTGTTATGCAGAGCCGCTTGGCCAAACCGTGTGGGCCCCACGAGGTGGGCTGGATGTGCATTTGGCAGGGAATTCTCACACTACCTCCGGCGCCCCACGGGCCGAGGAGAGAGAGGGGCACGGTGGGGCCACAGAACCGGGTCCCCGGGTGGCTGTTAACTGGGGACTACTCCTCTGAAGTGTGGAGAGCTAGTGTGCGCGGAGAGCCAGTTGGGTCTGTTTAGTCTGCAGAAGAGAAGAGTGAGGGGGGAGTTGAGAGCAGCCTGCAACCTCCGAAGGGGGGTTCCAAAGAGGCTGGAGAGAGGCTGGTCTCAGTGGTGACAGATGCAGAACAAGGAGCAATAGGCTCAAGTTGTGGTGGGAGAGGTCCAGGCTGGATATTAGGACAAACGATTTCCCAAGGAGGGTAGGGAAGCGCTGGGCTGGGTTCCCTAGGAAGGGGGGGGAATCTCCATCCCTGGAGGTGTTTTAGTCTCGGCTTGACCAAGCCCTGGCTGGGTTGATTGAGTTGGGATTGGTCCTGCCTAGGGCAGGGGGCTGGACTCGAGGGCCTTCTGAGGTCTCTTCCAGCTCTATGGTTCTATGATTCCAACACGTCCCCCGGCCAGGGCTGCCTGGGGCGCTCCACAGCCGCTGGCTCTGCCGTGGTAGGGATCTGTCGTTGGTAAGAAAGAGCTTGGATTGCCCCAAATGAGCAAGCCAATAAACGGAGAACGCTGCTTTCCTTTGTACGCTGGGTGCCTGAACGGCTGTTTGTCGCCGAGGGGCGGGGAGTCCCTGGGCCCCCCCCCGTCCGCAGCCAGACAGGCTCTCAGCAGGCAGGAGAGCGGAAGGGTTATTAGTTCCCAGGGACCCAGCGGAACCCTAAGCCAGCCAAGACTCACCCCCACACCCAGCAACCGGCCCCAGCCTGCAGGCAGCCCCGCCGCCATGCACACACACACACCTGCGCGCGTACACATACACCCGTGCACACACACACCCTGCCCCTTGGCTGCGAGTCATTCCACACGCAGTTGCTGATTCGTTTTCGGTTCAGGACCAAGGTGGCAAAGGCCTCGCGGGCCGGCTAAACTCTCGGTCCCGTTTCTCTGACCTGGCGTCTGTAAAACTGAACATGAGTCCCTGCGGGGGTGGGTCAGGCCAGGTCCGCACAGGTGCAGGCGCCAACCCCATGGATGCTCCAGGGGTCAAGCACCCATAGGAAAGAATGAAGGGTGCTGACCCCCCCCCAGCCACAGCGGTTTGCCGGGCCTGCCAGTCGGCAGGTGGGTGGGGCCGCTGACCCATTTGGCAGCTGGCAGCAGGGTTTGGGGGGGGCAATGAGGCGCGAGCAGGTGGGCGGGGCCTGTGAGGAGGGGGCACGGCGGGGTGGGAAGCGATGGGCTGAGGGTGGGGCTTTAGGAGCAGGGCAGCGCGGGGGCGGAGCAGGGTTGGCGCGCCCACCGGGAGGAACACAAGTCAGAGCCAGGGTTCCCTGGCAGCTGGGCGCTGGGCGGATGCTCGAGATTTCAGTGCTGCCCAGCTGATGGGCAGAGCGCCCACAGCTCGGTTTTGTGTCTCTTGGTGGTGCACAGTCACACCTGCCTGTGTGCACATGGAAACATTATTCTGCACATGAATGGCAAAAATCCGCCTGTGGATGGAAAAGAGTGGAGGGCACACAGGTAAGGGCAGGTCTCCCGCAGGCTCTCCCCAGACGTTGTTCTGCTGTAACTGACTCACTGCGTATCTGTCACAAGGCTGCCTGGGGCCTGGGGCCTGGGGCCCATCCATAGGACAGTTGAGGCAGCCACCACGGGGCCCCCCAAAGCAGGGGCCTGGTTGGCCGTCCCGAAGCCTCCTGTGGACGGGACGGCTCTGCCCCAGGCTCCCCGCCGCCTGCCCTGTCTCCAGCACCACCCCAGCGCTCTGCGGGGGCTGACGGGGAGGGGTGGGGAGCAGGGGGCCAAATGAGGCGGGACAGGGCCAAGGCTGAAGGGGGGCTGGGGCCTGCAGCCCTTGTTCCTGTTTGCGCTCGTTATGCAGATGTGTAAATCTGCACCCTGCGGGGTGAGCTTGGGGGACCAGGGGGTGCTGGGAGGCTCAGTTCTACAGGCGCAGCCATCGGGCCAGTCACCCTTCCCTCGCCGCCTCCTCCCCGCGCTGCTCCCACCTCAGAGCCCACCCCCCATCAGCCACAAGCTGCCAAGCAGACACTCCCCCCGGCCGTGATGGGTCCATGGCCCTTTCTCTGGGGGGAGTCACGAGGGGAAGCGCACGCACAGGGGCTGAGGGACCTCTTTGGGGTGACCCGAGAGCAAGTGTGACCCATAGAGGGGGCAGGGCTGTAAAAGCCCCGAATATTGGGACTGGCCCTGTGAAATAGGGACACCGGGTCGCCACAGGAGCTGGCGGGGTTGGGGCGTGACAGGGCACAGGCGTGTGGGGGCCCCAGGAACCTGCAAAGCTCTCTCTGGGCCCCCGCAGAAGGGGGAGGAGATGAGAGGGGGAGGAGAGGGGAGAACAAAGGAGGGGGGTCAGGGAAGAAGGGGGGACTGAATGGGTGTGGGGGGGGGTAGTTGTGGGTCCCAACACTCTTGGGATCATTGCTGACAGCAGGCCAGAGAACAGCCCCAAATGGCTCCTACTGCCGAGCTGGGGAGGGCAGCTGAGTGACCGGCCAGCAGAGACCCTGGCGGGGGGGGCAGGGCTGAGAGAATGCACCTACAGGCGGGGGGGGCAGGAGATGGAGAGGGGAGAGATTGGTCCCCCCCAACTCTGCGAATCCCCCAGACCTCCTCTCTGCACCCCAGCCCTCTCCAACTTCAGGATCTCCTCTGCCTGCGCAGAGGGGCTGGACCAGGTCTGCGCTGGGTCAGCAGGCGGGGCTGGAGTCGAAGCCTGCCAGCAGCCCATCATCAGATCCCGAATGTGATGGTCCTAAGCACAGGACGGTACAAACTGCAACAGAAAACTACATGGGGTCAAGTCACGGCACTGAACACCAGATGGCACCATGCGCCCGGCTAGAACCAGCCACGGCCCTTCCAGGCAGGAAACAAGAACAGCCCGGGTTGGGCCAGACCAAGGCCCATCCAGCCCAGGGTCCTGTCTGCCCACAGCGGCCACTGCCAGGCGCCCCACAGGGAGGGAACAGAGCAGGGAATCCTCACATGATCCCTCCCGTGGCCCATTCCCAGCTGCTGTGGAGGCTTGAGCCCCATCCCTGCCCAGCCTGGCTAACAGCCATTGATGGACCTACCTTCCCTGAATTCATCTAGCTCTTTTTTGAACTATGTAATAGTCTTCACCTTCACACCATCCTCCAGCAAGGAGTTCCACAGGTGGACCGTGTCGTGTGAATTACTTCCTTTTGTTTGTTGTAAACGTGCCACCTGTTAATTTCCTTTGGTGACCCCTAGTTCTTGTGTAAGGGAAGGCGTAAATAACCCTTCGTTAGTCATTTTCTCCTCACCAGTCGTGATTTTATAGACCTCGATCGTCTACCCCCTTTTCCAAGCTGGAAAGTCCCCGTCCCCCCCAGTCTTATTATCCAAAAGCCGTTCCCGCCCCCAAATCATTTTTGTTGCCCTTTTCTGAACTTTTCCCAGTGGAGCAGAAGCAATTTTTCAATCTCTTGTGCTCAACCCCCCGGCGTCCTGGGGTGCTGGGGAAGAGCCTCAGGTGAAAGTGATCGGGGGAGGGAAGGGGCAGCTGGGCAGGTTGCTTTACTGCACCTGCCCGCCCCGGCAGCACCACTCCTGGATGGGTACTTCAAGCAGCAGAATCTCCCACAGAGCTGCTCAGATGGCAGTGGGGGGGCAGGGAGGGGCCTGTTCTGCCCCAGCAGGCTGCAAAGCCCCTGCCAGAGGAAATGCCCCCCCCCCGCCATTCCATGGCCCGCACGCCAGATCTGAGACACCTTTATGCACAGGCGCGATGGGGACGATCTCGTATTAGCAGCATCCGCTCCACTGCACCCATGGGAAACCTGAGGCACCGAGCAGTGACAGCCCAGCTCCCCAAAGAGATTTAGGCACCTACATCCCAAGGGAGTTAGACACTTAATTGCCTTTGAAGAGCTGTGCCCAGGTAACTGTCCCTGCTAATCAGTGACAGAGGCAGCGCAGCTCCCGCGCCTCCTGCGTCCCTCCACCATCCCCAGGCCTTCAGGGAAGGGAACTTATGTCGCAGGGGCTGGACCCAGCCCCCAGCTTGCCTGGATCTGGCCCCCAAGGCTCAAGGCTCCCACCCAGTATCAGGGAACTGGTGCTCCAGCCCCTGCAGCCCCCCTGCCACCCAGCCCCTGCACCTCCACTCTGCTCCTGCACCCTCCCTCCCGCCCAGCCCCCATGCTCCAAACCCACTTCCCGGCAAGCCCTCCCCACACACTAAAGTCCTCATTTTTTACCCCACCCAAGAGCATGGGGGGCCCTACACACCCATTAGCCGCTTCCCCATGCTCTGGAGTGCAAGGGGAAGGTGGGGTGTGCCTTACTCCTTCTCAGTCGGGTTTTTTCCTTTTTGCTTCTCGCTTTTGTGCAGCCCCTGACTGATTTTTCAGTGGGTCAGAGGCCCCCGGACCAAAAAAGGTCCCCTTGTCCCCCCGCATGATTGGAGGCAATCAGGAGCTTCACCAGTCGGGGGCCAGTTACAGGCGTGGGCGGATGAGGTTCTGTAGCCTGCAATGTGCCCGTAAGGGACCCTTCTGGCCTTAGAGCCTCAGTCAATGAGAAGCCGGGTGGAAATATTGCTGCTTGCTAACTCGTTGCCCCTTCCACCCAGAGCCCTGCTTGGGAATAACAAAACCCACCCACAGCGCTCAGCACGCCCCCGGTCTGGGACAACTGCTGGCAGGTCAGCCCCAAGGGCAGCTCAAGAGAGGCAGAAGGGCTGACCGGGCACTGACCACAGGCCTCGACCGGGGCTGCTGGCTGCTGGGAGAGCGAAGGAGCCAGGAGGGGCGGAAGGCGGGTGATGCTCTTCGCTGGAGGAGAGGTGGCTTGTCCCCATTCAGGCCATGTCTGTGGGAGAACCAGGCACTGAACCTCGGAATCCTCTTAACAATTCCCTAGCCCGTTCTTACGGCAGATCTCAAAGCCCTTTACAAGCAAGGCCAGTAGCATCACCCTCACTTTAGCGCAGGGGAAACTGAGGCATGGCGAGGAGTTGTGACTTCGCCAGCGCCACCCAGCAGGCCCGTGGGAGAACTGGGAATGGAGCCACCAGGATCCCTCTTTCAGGACCAGAGCCTACTGAGCAGGGGGCCGGTGCTCCCTTCAGAAGGGTTCGTACGGTCCCCACTGAGACCAGTACAAAGGTAACTTAGGGCAGGATCGGGCCCAGACGTTTCCTCTGTGTCTACTAGACACGCCTCAGCCACTCGGCTCTTTCCTCCAAGGCCGTTACTAAGAGAGACTGAAAACTGGATGGGGCAAAGCCGGGGAGGACGGGGGAAGGCCTCACTACCTAGGGCAGGGGGCTCAGACTCATGGCCCGGGGCCATCTGCAGCCCGAGTAGCTCCACGATCCGGCCTGCACCCGGCTGCTGGCACCGGAGTCCCTGCAGCCCTGGGGGAGGGTGTGACTGTACCATTTCCCCAAGTCCAGCCCCTGCTCCACCCCCCACCTCGCTCAGGGCGGGAAGTGGAGCGCCCCAGCCCCGGCACGGCTGGCTTGGGAGATGATGGCAGAGCAGGCTCCTGCGTCGCTCCGCTTCCCTGCCACAGGCGCCCCTGCTGCCAGGCCCAGCCCGTCCAGGGACCCGCAGGCTAACCTGAGTCTGGAGGACCAGCCTGTCCACAGGACGGTCAGGCAGTCGCCAGAGTCCCCCAAAGCGCGGGGCCCAGGTGGCCACGCCAACCGTCCTTAGGACGGGACAGCACGGCACATGCCTCCCCGGGCCGCAGTGGTGCAGAGCCGGCAGCCAAAGCCGCTCTAGTCTGCCGCACTACCACTGGTGGCCCCAGGGGTCTCTAGGGGAAGTGTGGGGGGCCGGGTGACGCACAGAGGAGGGAGCACGCCGGCCGGCAGGCAGGCAGCACCCGGAGACACGAGGGGAGAGGAGGATGGCATGGAGACCCTTCCCTCCCGGAGCTCGGCCAAAGGGGGTGCCACTGGCCCCCTAGGAGGATTTGGGGGTGGCACTGGCCCTAAGGTCAAGTGAGTCTGAGACCCCTGACCTAGTAGATGACCCAGGTCAGAGGGTCACACGGTTTGGGGGCCCCTGTGAACATCTTCTAGCTCTCCAAGGTACGGGGTTTGCCGTAGAATTGAGTGTTCACTGAGCGGAGCGGGGGGAGGCCGAGGGAGGGGCCCCCACTGGCCCTTGCACTAACGACAGAAGCCAGCTTTGGCTCAGCAGTGCGTGGGACCCTCAGTCTCTTCCGCCCGCCGAAGGCCTCTGGGGCAGGGGCTGCCTTCGTGTTGGTCGGGCCCGACCAGGATCGGGCCGTGGCAGGTGCAATGCAGACAGCCAGGATAAGCCAACCTGGCTTTTCAGAGGGGCCCGAGGCAAGGAGGGTGGGGATGGCTCCCCAACTCACCCACGCCCGGGGCACGGGGCTCAGGGCGCCGTGACATCCGGCCGGGTCGCTGCTGTGCCAGGCCCGCCCTGAGCCAAAGGCCCCAAAGGGCAGGGGCTGGGATGGCTCCTGGCGCCTCTGTCCCGCATTGCCCCCAACACAGCCGGGGGCCTGGGCACATCTGGGGGCAGGAAGGGGCAGGATCCGCCCCGCTGGGGCCAAGGCAGCCACAGCCAAAAGGCAAACCCGAAGCAGGGGAGCAGAGAGGCTCAATGGGTGACGGGGGCGCCCTGGCCTTGCATCGGAGTCCGGGCAGCTGCCCCCGGAGGTCCCGCCTAAGGTCAAGTGAGTCTGAGACCCTGACCAGTAGATGACCCAGGTCAGAGGGTCACACGGTTTGGGGGCCCCTGTGAACATCTTCTAGCTCTCCAAGGTACGGGGTTTGCCGTAGAATTGAGTGTTCACTGAGCGGAGCGGGGGGAGGCCGAGGGAGGGGCCCCCACTGGCCCTTGCACTAACGACAGAAGCCAGCTTTGGCTCAGCAAGCGTGGGACCCTCAGTCTCCTTTTCCGGGGCCCGCGAAGGCCTCTGGGGCAGGGGCTGCCTTCGTGCTGGGTCGGGCCCCGACCAGGATCGGGCCGTGGCAGGTGCAATGCAGACAGCCAGGATAAGCCAACCTGGCTTTTCAGAGGGGCCCGAGGCAAGGAGGGGTGGGGATGGCCCCCAACTCACCCACGCCCGGGGGCACGGGGCTCAGGGCGGCCGTGACATCCGGCCGGGTCGCGGCTGCTGTGCCAGGCCCGCCCGAGCCAAAGGCCCCAAAGGGCAGGGGGCTGGGATGGCTCCTGGCGCCTCTGCCCGCATTGCCCCCAACACAGCCGGGGGGCCTGGGCACATCTGGGGGGCAGGAAGGGGGCAGGGATCCGCCCCCCCGCTGGGGGCTAAGGCAGCCACAGCCAAAAGGGGCAAACCCGAAGCAGGCTCAATGGGGTGACGGGGGGGGGGCGCCCCTTGGCCTTGCATCGGAGTCCGGGCAGCTCTGCCCCGGGAGGTCCCTGCCCCCCCCCGCTAAACCCCGCCCCTCGCTCCCCTCCCCCTCGCTCTCGCGACAGCTGCTTGGCAGAAAATGGCTACAATGTAGCCGCTGCGCCGTGCGGTGTCTGGCTGCGGCGCCGGGCGATCGGGACCCCGGGCCGAGCCCCTGCCCCGCGGGGCTGCCGGAGACATGGTAAGGGGGGTCCCGGGGGGTCCCGGGGGTCGCGGGGCTGGGGCCTGCGGGACGCGGGGGGGCAGGTTTGTGGCCCCAAAAGGGGCGGTGCCCCCCCCCCGACACCCACAGCATTGGGGTTTTGCAAACTGTCAGTCCAGCGGCGGGGGGCTCGAGGGGTCCGTGGCTGCGTTTCCCCTGCGGGGAAGGAGGCTGGACCCGCTGCCCTGGCAGGCAAAGGGAACCCGCCTTGCAGCGTGGGAGAGGGGGGCCACTGGCGGGGGCCCGGTCACTAACCCCCCCCCATCCCTGCCTTAAGGGTGCTCCTGAGCGCACACGGTCTAGGGTGGCTAATGGGACTTCACCTGGCCCGGCCCACTCCGCGGTGCCCTCCCCACTGTCACGGGGGCCCCTCCCCCCGACCAGGAAGCTGCTTATTTCATATTGATTTTTTTCTTCCCCTTGTTTTTAACTTGGCTTTGTAAAGATCTCCCCGGAGACCTTAGTCCGTCCCCTCCCCACGTTAGCTGGCTCCCTGTCCCCCGGCTGCCTGCCCCGGCTTAACGAGTTGCTTGCCCATGCTCTGGGATGCTACAGTTATTCAGAGGCTGCACCCTGTCCGGCATGGCTTGCCCACAGTGTGCCAATGGGTGATTTGTTGGGTGTTGTGCCGGTTTGGCTTCTGGTGGTTGTTTGCTGGTCAAATTGGGGTTTAAGCCCCAATTTCTCCCCCTTGCGCCCTGTTGCTGTCAAGTGTGCATGGCACGATACAGATGTGCAGGAAGATCCTGCCAGCTGAAATAACATCAGCTGGGCCCTGGAAGGAGGCTTCCCCTGCGGATCAGTTTGTAGAACAGCCCCTGGGGAGTGGTGACCACACACAGGGAAGGTGAGAGAGGCTCTCGGGAGAGCGTAGTTTTACTGGTGATGGCGGATCCTAGCGTCTCTTCTGTTTCCTGATGCCTGGGTGCTTGGACTTGCGTGACCAGCTGTGTGAGCTGGCTGAGATTAAAGCTGAAAGGTTCCAAACTAAGGCCTGGTCTGCACTTAAGCATTAGACCCACATAGCTACGTCACTCGGGGCTGTGACAAATGTTGCACCCAGGGGGCTGTAAGTAGGTGGCCGAAGCCTTGGCATAGACCTATCAAGATGAATAGGAGAACCTGGGGAAACCCTTTTCCGTCTGTGTAGGAAGCTGCGCCACTATAGTGCAGATCTGGCCTCAGTGAGCTACGATAAAGCATTTTCAAGACTATTAAAAAGGTTGCTTAGGGCAAGTTGCTTCACTTGAGCCTTGAAAAGCTGCCCCAGACCTGGTGAAAGCATCATAAATGCAGGGATCCTGCCATGCAGCCATCTCTGCAAATAATTAAGAGCAGGGGACGTGCTATCGTCCATTAGCACAGCTGCATTTATTCCAGTGAATAGATCTTGAGATTAACACCCCGGTGTGATCGCTGCTGGGTGCAGGGGGAAGCAAAGCCGCTGTTTTCATCAGAGAGAGCAAGCAAGCTACGTATAAGGCTGAAATATTAACATTGCAAATAAGGAAAAACCAAACGCAGTCCTCTGGATCCATTACAAGCCGCCGCCGATGGCGTTGCCGTTCATGGTCAGCCCTGCGCGATAACCCGAGGGGGAGAGCGTGAGGGGAAGGGAGGAGGCATGAGAGTGGTGAGTCAAGGAAAGTTGGGAAGAGAAATCTGAATTATTTCAACTTCCGGGCGTTTTAAGCTCCGGCGTCATGTTCTTTCAACACAGCGATTTTTATTGAACATGTCCGTAATTAACCTGTGATCCCTGGCCTGCTTGCCTACAGCAAGAAAGGAGAAGGCTTAACTGAGACAAATTTATGCTTTCCAGATTGAGCAGGAAACACTAAGCGAGCAGCAGCCGGAGCTGTGGGCTGAAAGCTCAGCAAAACCATCAGTGAAAAAAGCCATTCTGCTGTCATAGCATTTATTTCCTGCGCTTCCAGCCCCCTTCTCGTGTGAGTCCCTGACTCCAAACCCTTTGTCTCTTAGCGCTGCGTGTGACAATAAGTGTTTCAGGAATTGTATTGAGCCTCTGGCTGCAGAGCCTGGTACAGATTCCCAAATAGGATTATTTGTTCCATTTATCCTCTTGCTGTGGACTGAGGAATGTCTCCCGTGTTAATTGGTGTGCACGAGCCCTCGTGTTTGCACTGTGGAGCTGAGGCCAGGGCAGTTAACAGATGTGGCAATGGTGACTTCTCTCCTAGTGGGGGCTGCGTGGTTGCTGCAAACACCTCCCCTGCTAATGTCTAGATTTGGTAAAGGGCCGTGTTTTAGCTGCCTCTGCCTCCTGCAGACACTAGTGCCTGAGTTCCCTAGTGAGAGTCTCTTGGGGAAATGGTGAATTGTTGCACAAGGATTCCGCTTGGTTTTGCAAAGTGGCTTGTGGGGCAGGGATGCTGAATCGCATGGCACGATTGCCGCATGGGTACCTGCCCTAGCAGCACGAGACGTGCGGCACCAGGGTCCGAGAGGCGGGCTAGCAAAGTGAGCGTGTCCTAGGGATGTGAAAGGCTTACTGTCCACGGCGGGAAGGTCGGGCCTGCTGCTCCACGCGATGGGGGGGGGCACTCCAACCTGGCCAGGCAGGAGCGCCCCTCCCCCCGCCTGCCCCCGTTTAAGCGTGTCCCTGGGGTACCAGTTTGCATTGCAGCCCACTCTGAAGCCTGCGCCGCCGCGTCTGCATTGCTCTTCTCACCAGCGCTCGCTCTGCCCTCCCCGAGCCGCGCTCGCACTCTGGCTGCCGTGCAGGCATACGGGAGGAGTCCGGCTTGGAGGGCAGACCTGTGCCCAGGAGTTCTGGCCCCCGATTCACCAGGCCAAGGTCCTGTTCTGATCAGGCGGAGCCACGGAGAGCAGGGCCCAGGTTCTATGCCGGATGCTGGAATTGGGGCTAAGCCCCATGGGAGATCGGGCCCTGGCGCTGCCTCTGGCTCGCAGAACGCTGTGTCCCGCTGGGGCGGCGCCCGAGGGGAGGAGCCAGGCTGTGGCAAATCGCCCAGTCCAAAATCCCCGGCTGCTGCGTCCTTCCTGGACTGGGCGCGGGCCGTGCTGGAACGGGGCTCTCCCCCGCCCGTCCCACCACGCAGGCCCCTCCCGGCGGCCGTCCACGAGGCGCCTGCCTTGCCCGAGATGGAAGCTCAGAAAGGAGGCGCCGTAGTTGTTGCCATAGCAACTAGTGGCACTGCCGGTGGAGAAGTCTGGCCCAGGTGCAATAAATCAGCCGGGGAATCTGGGAAAATCTGGGCCGAATTCGCCGCCTCCTCCCTCCCCATTATGGTTTGGTTTTTCTACCCACTGCTGCCCGGCTGGCGGCACCAGGGCCCTGGGGCGCATGGAGAGCCGGCCCCAAATGCTCGGCTTTGCTCACTGGCCCTTCCCAAGGGATCCTCTGCAAACGGGCCTGGGGTCCAGACTGGAGCGCGGGTCTAGGAGCTGGGCCGTGCAGTGCCCTTCCATTGGCTGAACGGGGTCTGGGGGGCCAACTGGAGCAACCCCTTCCTGCAGCCGGGGGGTGCTGCAGTCCGGGGGGGCGGGGAAGGAGGGTGGCTGCGAGCGGGGCACCGCTCCTGGGTATCACTTACCCAGTGAGCAGCCCCCTAAACGGGTTAGAAGGGATGTGAACGGGTAACTGGCTAAGCCTTCATGGCCCTCGCTCTGGCTCCCCCGGGGCAGGCAGCTGGATGGGCGCCCCCCTCCTCCAGCCCCACGCCGGAGGTGGCTGTTCGCTCCGCGCGCTGCGCCAGGTGGCTGGACCATTCACGCTCTTCCATTAAAAACAAGGCAAAACCGTTCGTTCTGGCTTCAGCTCGCTTGTCCGGCTTCGACACGGGCAGCATTCCTCGAGAGCCCCATTTACGGTAGACCGGCCCTGCCTGCAGCGCCCAAGTTCACTGATCTCTCCGCGCCAGGCTGCGGGGCTCCTGCTCCCAGCCCTCGCACCGGGGCTGGCTGCCGGCTCCCAGGCGCTAGCCGTGGGGCTGGAGCAGCCCCCCACCTGTGGCAGGCCGCAGGCAGAGGGCTGCTTCCCAGGTCACCAGTTACCCATTCCCATCTCTAGTTCGTACTAGCCCAAGAGCAACATGGGCAGAGTCCTTCCAGCATCCTATATGTTGTCCGTCCCCCTCCCCCCGTCGCCCTCTCTCCTGCCCCTTGTTTGCTCCACTACTTGTTATGGCTTGTCTCTTAAACTGTAAACTCTGGGCGAGGTGCCGCCCTTCGGGGTCCGTCCGCACGGGCCCTCGCCTACTTGAGAGTTCTGATCTAAATCCCATTGACAGTCAAGTGCTCGTTTAGCCCTTGACGCTGGGAGGGCGGGGCAGAGGGGGAGCGGCCGTGCAGTCAGGTGACTGATGGGGTGGGGGGGGGTGTTCCTCGCCTCTCTGCAGACCCCTCAGCGAGATTCTCTGCCCCCTTGAGATTCCTTTAGCCGGAGGGTGGGGGTGTGTGTGACACTGAGCCAAAGGCACCTTCGGGGCTGTCCGCAGTGGGCCGGGCAGGCAGGGGTGAACGGCCGGCTCTCCGGAAGACGTGTCCGTGATGCAGCAGTTGAATTTTTTTTTCGACATCTGGAAGGTCATTTGAATGTTTGCGCCGAGGGACTTCGTGCCTGGGTTGTTCTCCATTAGGGGTGGTGCCTGCCTCGCTTTTGTTGTTAAAAAATTATGCCTGCAGAGACTGTACCGGGGAAGGGGGTGTGGCGTTTCCAACAGAAACTGACCAGAGCAAATGCACAGACCCACAAGCCGATGCTGGAGCTAACGGTACCTTGCCCGACTCTCGATTCGCCTTTTCCAAAGGAGGAGATGCGCTGGAAAGCAACCATCTCCTGGGGGGTTGTTGAGCAAAGCTAGAAAAGATTTTCAGCAACTGGTGGGGGGGACCCTAACCAAAGAGTTTAAGCAGTATGGAATTTTCAGCCCTTGGGGGGAGTTCTGATCCCTTGGCGGGAGGGAGCGGCAGAGGCCCACCAGAGCTGACCGTGGTTTGGTCCAGGGACCACTTGAAGGATGCGCCTGTGAGGTGCCCTGTCTGTTCCCCTCCTTGGGATTGAAGGAACCATTGGAATGGGGCAGAGTTACTTCTGAGAGGCCCTCTGGTCCCTGCATCCCAGCTACTGCTGGCCAAACTAGCCAATGAGAGGCCTTCCTCCTACCACTAGGGCATCCCACTGCTGCCACCAGCGTAACCCCCTTCCCTTTGTCCTCAGTACCACTGCTCAGGCAAGTGTTGTAGGTGCCTTAGCTGCTGGGCTCTCTAGATCCTTTGCCCCGGGTGGGTCCCAAATAGCCATCGCTACCGACTGCGTCTGCCCCCGTCACACTCCACCCGTGGCTTGTCCTTCCTCCTCCCCCACATCCTGCCAGCCTTCCCTTCCTGCTCTGTGAGGAGGAAAAGTAAAAGTGCAGCTGCCTCCTTGTGCAGAGGGATGACTGCTCAGAGAGCGAGCCCCATGCTAAATCCCTCAGGTAGAGGCAGCAAAATCATCTAGACGAGAAGCCCAGGGAGGTCTGGCTTTAAAAGCGCAGGCCGGGCAGGTAGCGTAGAATTTTGCTGATAGCTGGCAAAGAAAGCAAGTCCCTTTTGCATTCCCGTGCCTCAGTTTCCCCATCTGCAAAACGAGGGTGGTGCTTTGATGCAAGGCACAGGCTCCTAGCCAGGGGGTTACACAGTCCCCCTCGGATCTGTGTGCTCCTGAGCCCCAGCCCTGCCAAAGCTTAACCCGGCTCGGGGTGAACAGGAGGGGCCCTAGCACTGAGCGCTAACCTGGAAGCATTTCCTGCACGATGCCTCGAGCTGCTGCGTGCGGCAAGCCGTGTCCCTGCCCGGGTTCTTCCTCTGTCCCTCTGCCAGTGAAAAGTCCCCCGGGCGGCAGGGGCTGCTGTCACGCGGTGCACATGCGAGTCCCGTGTTAACCTGCAAGTGCAGGGGAGGGATTTGGCGTCCCTGGCTTTGCCAAGGCAGCAGAGCCCCCGTGGACATGGTGGAGGGAGTTCTGGCCTCCTTTACCCTCCGTACGCTGCCCCGCTGTGAGGCGCGTTCAGCCACGGCCTCCCCCAGACCGTCCGATGCTTCGTTCCATCTGGGAAGGGGGCACAGCTGCCCCAGGCGGGGTCAGGTGCTTGGGCAGTGGCAGGGCCATGGAGGTTAATGAACCTGCTACGCCCTGGGGGCCTGCAGAAGTGGGGGAGGGTCACCAGGGGCAGGGTGGGGGGGCTGAGGGACAGCAGAGTGCTGGTGCCCCCCCCCGACTAAAATCTTCCCGCTGAGCCTCTCCCCTCCCCGTTGGAGGGCCCCAGGGGTCTGCTCTCCTGGGCCTGTGGATCAGCCATGTCCCTAGCGCCCCAGAGCCCGTGTGTGCCGGGTCCCTGCTGGCCCAGCAGCTCTTCCCATGCGGGGGGGGTGGGGGCTGAGCAGTGGGCTTTGGCAGGTGTGGGGGAGCTGCTTCCTGCGGGTGGCTGGCCTGGGGACCGGGGATGTGGAGGGCTTGGATGGGCCTGCCCTCCTGCAGAGCCTTTTCCCTGCCCATCTCTGGGCCCTGCTGGAGTCTCTGGCCACTGGGGAGGGGAGGTGTTGGCCTAGCCCCTCTGCGCCCAGCTGACTGTCCCCGTGTGCCTGGTTTAGCATCACCAGGAGATGAGCCCCTCGCCGGGCCCTGCCCGCTGCGCCCCGGCCCCCACTCTCCACGAGCTCCGTGCCTCGCCCGGCCCTGTCCGCAGCAAAGCCCTGAAGACGGAGCCGGAGGCAGCGCTGCCCGGGGGTAAGTACCGGCGGGGGCGGGGGCAGTTGGGGCAGGTTGTCAGGCAGTCGGCGCGGGGCCCCTTGCCAGGAGGGGAGGGAAGAGGCCCGTGTGGCCAGCTGCGGAGCCCTGCTGCTCCCGAGAGCCAAGCGCGCAAAGCGCTGGCCTGTGTCCGCCCTGCCCAGCTCGCCGCGGCCGGTGTCTGACGTGGGCCCTCGCGCCGCGGGCAGAGCCCCCTGCACAAGCAGTGCAGCAAAATGGGGCGTCTCGGGGGCGCAGCCGGGGTGGTGGAGAGCCCACCTGCGTTGGACGGCAGGTCCCTCTGCCGGTTCCGCAGAGCCCGTGAGCGCCAAGCAGCGCCTCCCTCCAGCCCCTGAAATCCTCCTCCCACCCTGCAGGCTCACGGGCAGGGGGGCGACCGCCTGGGCAGGGGGGCGACTGCCTGGGCCGGAGCGAGGCCGGGCAGATTCCCTCCGGCGTCTCCCCTGGCACCACCGAGCAGGGGAAGAAACGCTTCCCGCTGGGCATGGCAGCCCTGGCCGCGCTAGCTGCATCGCGCCCCCGCCCAGACCCCTGCGTCTGGCCTGCGGCGGGGTGAAGAGCCAGGATCTCGCCTGGGTTTGGGGCCAGGGAGAAGCATGCGGGCTGCCAAAGCTGGGACTCAGCCCGCATGCTGAGTCGTCCCAGGGCTGCAGGCGCCCGTGCGGGGCGTTCTGGCACTGCCTTCGCTCGGGAGCAGACGGAGCTGCTGAGCCCCTGCAAAGGGGGCAAGGTGAAGGCCTGGTGCCTGGGAGTAGCTGGCGGGTCCTGGCCTGTGTCCGCTGCATGGGCTGAGGGGCCACACTCGGGCGCTTCCAGTAAAACCCAAGCACAGGCTGCGGGCGAGCTGGGCTCCCGAGGCCGGACTCCGGGGCTGCGGGCGAGCTGGGCTCCCGAGGGCCGCGCTGCGGGACTAACCCTGGCTCCCTCCAGCAGGCCACAGTGACCCAGCTGCAGGAAGCGGAGGCAGCGGGGCTCAAGCGCAGGACCTGCGGCTCCCAAAGCGCCGACCCCTCCCAGGTGAGCTGCAGGGCGGAGCTGTGCGTGGCCTCCCTGCCGGCTGCGGGAGCTGCGGTCCCAGCAGCGGGCACAGCTCGGCGCACGACCCTCCCTTTGTTTTCTGTACCGAGGTTCGAACTTGTCCCATAAATGTTAACCTGGGATCAACGGTCCGTGTAAGCTGAGTGCTTGGGCAGCCCCCCTAGGGAGATTGGCAGAGCACCCACAGCCAGCGGGGTGTGTTTCTGCTGGTGGTGCACGTGCCTCGGTGCACAGAACAACAATTATTCTGCACTTGGATGGAAAAATTGGAATCTTGCCTCGGATTCTTGCTAGTTTGTTGTAGGGGCTAAGCTAGAGAAGGGGGGAGGAATAGGGGGTCCAGCGTTCAGGTTCAGGCCAGATTCCCGTACTGCAGATACCTGGGCTAGCTGAACTCTTCTGTTTGCTTTGCAAACTGTCCCCGTGAGACGCGCGGGAGGTGGTGAGCCCTGCCCGCCCCTGGGGGGTACCTGCTGCTTCCCCTTGCCCTCCGGAGTGAGGCAGCAGCTGGGGGGAGGCCGAGGTGAGGAAGAAAACAGGGACGTGACGGGCTATTTCTAAGGGAGAACTGAGGCTCTGTACCCCAGGTCTGTGGTTGGAGCGGAGCCAGGCGGAGGGGGATGGACACGGGAGGCTGTATGGCAGGAGCTCGGTGGGTCTCATCAGGGACCGTGCGGGCCGGCCCCATTGGCTGCTCGTCTTGGCAGAGCTCCCCAGCCAGGATGAGCCGTGGGGCTTCCACAAGGGCGGGGGCAGTTGCTGGGCTTGGGAGAGCAATGACCCGGGGCGTTCTCCTTCCAGGGAAGCACTACCCGTGCTCCAGCTACGGCTGCAAGCTGGCCTTCCGCAGCATGCAGGAGCTGATGGACCACATGCGAGTCCACTACCGACCCACGCAGTCCCTGGAGGGTAAGGGGCGGGGCGGGGGCAGGGCCGCCGCGGGCGGGGGGGGCGGTCCCAGATGAGGAGGGCTCGTTAACCCTTCCCAGAGCGTCACTGGAGCTGACGCCCTGTGGGGCTGCTACTGACACTTGGCTTGGACGACTGAGCCCACCCGATCCATTGGGGTGTGCCTGGCGGGTGCGGTGGTGCCGGCGAAGTGGAGAGGGGGGGTTGCCGCCCATTGGCTGGCTGGGGCGCTGGAGTTGGGGGGCGAACGGCGAGGTACACAGGCCGGGTTTCCGTGGGCTCGGCCCCCCTCCGGGCTCAGCGGCTTCCGGAAGGACCAGTTGCAGGTGCTGGGGAGTGTGGGCTGCCCTTTCTGTGGCCATACCTGGGAGTGGGAGCTCGGCGCTGCAGAGGGGGGTGTCTGTGTCTCTGACCCCCGCCCCAGACTGGGCCAACTGGCACTGGCCCAGCCAGGGGTCCCCAGTCACGGCTCCCTGGTCCCAGATGCTCAGCCCTGCTCCCCGCCGTGGCCCGGTGCAATTCGGCTGGCTGCTCGGCGCCAGGTCGGCTCTGCCCCGTGGCCGTCGGGCGCTAATTGACCCCTTTCCCCTCCAGCGGGTTCTCTCCCGAGGAGGGATGGGAACGGTTACCCGGTCACCCCCGAAAGCATCCTCCTCAACGGGCGCTGCCCCCTCACGGAGGATGGGGGTAGCAGCCCCTTGTGTGCGGCTGGGGGGGCGGCAGCGGGGGACGGAGGTGCTGGAGCAGTCCCCGCCGGGCTCCCGCTTAATCAGTTAACTGGTCAAACCGAACCTTTAGCCAGTTAACGGCTGAACCGGGATTTTACGTTCCTGCTCCCCCGCCCCTCATTAGCCCGTCCCGCCGTGCTGGCAGTGTCCGGTGGCGCTCGGGGGGTGGCCCGTGCTGGGCTGCGGTAACAGGCCCCTGCGCGGGCGAATGGCGAGGAGACCGGGCCGTGTGGCGGGCCGGGGCTGGTTCCAAGTCCCCCCCGATGGCCGCTGAGGCCCTTGTGTCGAGGGGGGGCCAGACTCTGGGCAACTCACAGACCCTCTGCCCCTCCCCTGCCAGGTAAAATATTCCACTGCCCCACGCAGGGCTGCCCGGAGACCTTCCCCAGCATGCAGGACCTGGTGGCCCACATGAAGGTGCACTACAAGCCAAACCGCTACTTCAAGTAAGTCCCCTGGGGCTACAGGAATGAGGCCCCTTCCCCTCCCCCACAGTCCCCTCTGGTCCCAGTCCTGAGCCCCGCTCCCTGCCCTGGCGTGTGCCAAGCAAAAGGGCTGACGTGCCGCTGGCCACGCGGGGGGAGGAGGGGCACATGGGCCCTGGCCCCAGCGCTGACTCTGGGTTGGGAGGCAGGAAGGGCCAGGTGAGAAAACGGCTCCGCCCTCGAGGAGGGATAGAGAATAAGCCAGAGAATCTCTTACTGCCTCTGAACCCAGGGGACGCCCACCTCTAATCCAGCGCACAGACGTGGCCGCCTCATCTCAGAAAAGGGATCCGAGCATTGGAACAGGTTCCGAAAAGGGCAACACAAATGATTCGGGGTTTGGACGGGTCCCATGTGAAGAGAGATTAAAAAGACTTGGACTTTTCAGCATAGAAAAGAGGAGACAGGGGTTGGGGGGGAATAGGACAGAGGTCTATAAAATCATGACAGGTATGGAGAAAGTGAATAAGGAAAAGTTATTTACTTGTTCCCATAACATAAGAACTAGGGGTCCCCACATGAAATTAACAGGTGGCAGGTTTAAAACAAACAAAAGGAAGTTTTTCTTCATTCAATGCACAGTCAACCTGTGGAACTCCTTGCCAGAGGATGATGTGAAGACCAGGAATTTTTAACGGGGCTCTAAAAAGAGCTAGATAAATTCATGGGCGTTAGGTCCATCAATGGCTATTAGCCAAGCTGGGCAGGGAGGGGTCCCTGGCCTCTGTTTGCCAGAGGCTGGGAATGGGCGACGGGGGAGGGATCACTGGATGGTTCCCTGTTCTGTCCACTCCCTCTGGGGCTCCTGGCACTGGCTGCTGTCGGCAGCCAGGACACCAGGCTGGATGGGCCCAGCATGGCTGTTCTTGCGCATCCGGTGGGCTTGGCCCAGATCTCGACTCTGGCCGTGTGCCCCAGTGGGGTTTCCCGGTCTGCCAGCGAGAGCCTTCGGGCCGGGGCCTTCCCCGGGCCGGGCCGTTGCAGACCTGCGCTTCCTGCCACAGGTGTGAGAACTGCCTGCTGCGCTTCCGGACCCACCGCTCCCTCTTCAAACACCTGCACGTCTGCTCTGACAGCGCCCGCAGCCCTTCCCCGGCGCAGAGAGCCGAGAAGCCCCCCCCGCCCGCTACCTCCGGCCTGGAGAAGGCCCCCCCGGCCAAGCCGCTGGAGGGGCTGCCCAAGCTCCAGAGCGTCATCCGGCACATGGAGAAAGAAGCCATCCCCCCCAGCATGGACACGGCCTCCAGTGCGGCGCCAGCCTCGCTCCCCGCGAGCCTCCCCGGCCTCCACAGCTCCCTGGAGCCCTTGCCTCTGGTGTCCCCGGCCTCCCACCCGTTCCCGCTGCTGGAGCCCTCGCTCTTCGGGCCGTCCTCCCTCACCCGGTTCTCGGGACAGCCTCACGCCGTGGGGCCGGGCCCTTTCCTGCCCTACGTGCACCCCTCCCCCTACAGCTTCCCTCCGGCGTCGGTTCAGCAGCGCCTCCGGCCCTACCTGCCCAGCCAAGGCCTGGCCGGCTCCAACGCCGTGTGGAAGAAAAGCCAAGGTGAGACCCCAGGGCCGGCAGGGAACTCGCCCCGGGCTGCAGCCAACCTCTTCCAGGCTGCTGCCGCGGGACCCCCAGGAGGCTGAGGAGGCGGCTCCAGCCAGCGCCGCTACCCCCCGCGGGCTTGTGCTCTCAGGTTTCCTCTGTCCCAGGCTCTGTGGGGCTGGGGGAGGGGGTCCCGCCGGTGGCCATGTCTCCTCCCCTCGTGCCAACATCCCGCCCCAGCCGACCAGCTTGAGACCAAGGCCCGTGTCTCCCGGAGGCCCGCCCCGCGGAGGGCCTGCGGCCGGGTCCCGTTTGCTGCGGCCGGGGCGGGTGGGTCCGAATCCTCCGCTGAGTCCACCAACGCAAACCTCCCTCACTTTGTGCATGGGGCCGTGACGCCTCCCTGCCACTGCCTGTGGCCGCTGGGCCTGGTCCCTTTCCCCGACGGCCCTTTGCGGCAGGAGGAGCCTTAGTGCCCGGTGCCCAGCTACTGCCCTGGCAAACCTGCTGCCAGTGGGGGCACCGGGGTGTGTCCCTTAGCTCCCTCCTTGTGCTAAAGAGCTGCCCCTTCAGCTCCCCTCCCCCCAGCCCCGGGCCCTGCATGGGGACCCGCCAGGGGCAGCTGCCGCTGGACACCGAGCCAGGTCCTCTCGGCTGCCTCCCCCCGCCAAGGGAGGCAAGGCCTAATGCTCGTCTCGCCCCCGATTCCCTTCGCAGGTGTGTGCGTCGGCCCACGCCCCCCCCGCTTTGGCTCAGGTGTGACTCCAGGTTAGTCCAACCCCCTCGGCTGCGGGCTGCCGTCTGGTCCCTGGGTGCCGCGGCGCGGGGCCTTGGCAGCTGGGGACCCCAGGAAAGGGGAGGGAGGCTCGAATGACCCCCCATGCCAGCCTGCTGGGGTGCTTGGACCTCGCAAGGCCAAGGGCACCACCCAGGGGGAAAAACAGCCACAGTGCGGGGGAGGCCTCGTCCGCTGGCCCCCACCGCCCCTGGTGTTGGCCACTGCTGGAAGCCAGGCCTGTGGAGGAGACGGCCCGGCACTCGACCCCTTGCTGTTCTAACCTGCAGCCACTGGCCTCCGGCCTGCAAACTAAGCAGGCTCAGCGCTGTGTGGTCCTTGGATGGGAGACGGCCGAGCCCCTTGAGCAGGGGCGTAACGCAGAGCGCCTGGATTAAACTGCCCCCTGCCCTGAGCCGAGCAGGGAGGCTGACGCCGGGGCAGGGGGATCTGGAGCTGGTGTGGGCGGCACCAGCCTGGGGGCCCTGGGCGGGAAGGGTGGCACAGTGGGTCAAACGGCCTGGGGCAACAGCCCCTTTCCCCACCCCCACCCGGCCTGCAGCTGGGCAAGATGCCTTCTTTCTATCAAGCTGTGCTGGGTCTGTTGCCCTCAGCCTGGCGCTGGGGGTGCTGGCCCCTGCCCCACCGCGCTGCCCAGGGCCGGCCCGGCCCAGCAGCTCTGGAGAGCAGCCTCATCCTGGCTTGGCCCCGCAGAGCCTGGCCGCTCAGGTGCCCGGTGCTGGGGTGCCCGGCAGGCCTGGATTTCCCTGGCTGAGTCACGTACGGGTCGGGCAAGCGAAAGAGCCTCCTGTGCCGGCTTGGACAGGAACCGCCAGCAGCCCTGCCCCCGTTCCTCTTGCGCAGCAGGAGCAGGGCTGTTCCGCTGGTTCATTGACGAGTCGCCTGGTGGGTGACAGTTCCAGCGCCTAGGCGCTAGGCAGGGCCCCGTTCCGCCGTTGAACTGTGCCGGCGGCCCCAGCGGGACGTGGAGCCTGGGGCCGTCCCGCTGCCTCCAGGCTCCACGTGGGCACTTCCGCTCTGAAAGGCACGAGAGCCCCGCTGGGCCTCCTGTACGCTTCAAAGCCAGCACACCGCACGGAGCCGGAGCCGGCGGGGGCGTCCCCAGTTGACCCCAGGCGCAGGGCGGCACTGCTGCTTTTAAGTACCCTCCTCTCTCTTCTTCCCCCCCCCCCACCTCTATCAGAGGGAGCAAGGGGGGGACTAGTTGACTATTGTGTTGACTAGTCCTTTACATCCCCATTCTGCAGTGTGGACGCTGCGGGAGCCACGGGAGGCCCCCAACCTTCCTGCCCCAGGCACAGCGGCTCAAGAGACCAAACAGAGCCATGGTGGGGGGGAGGGGGTGCAACTGATCTGGAGGAGGGCTGGGCACAGCCTGTCCTGTGTCCCATGCTGCTGGCCGGGGCCTTGGCTCTCCTGTCCCGTGGCTGCCAGTGTGCTCCTTAACAGCTGAGCCTGCCTCTCCTGGGTGCCGGGGGCGGGGCCCGCCGTGCGAGGGCGATCCCGGGGCACTTGCGAGTGAGCGCCCGTGCTCTGCCCCTCCCCTCTGCTGCAGGCCACTCCTCCAACAGCCGCATCGTGTGGGAGCACACGCGGGGGCGCTACACCTGCATGCAGTGCCCGTTCTCCAGCGCCGCGCGGGAGGAGATGACCCTGCACATCGAGGACCAGCACAAGAACCCGCCCCTGCCCAGCCGGCTGGACGGAGAGATGGGTGCGTCCCGGGGGGGGCGGCTGCTGTACTCAGGCGGGCTGGCCAGAGGCCATGTGCAGCGCTCAGCTTGGGCCCCTGCTGCGATTCCTGTGCCTGCCCCAGGGGCCTACAGCGGGGGGAGCCCTGTCCCAGCCTGGCTGAAGAAGCCAGGAGCTTGGGCTGGGGAGGGTTCGGCCAGGCGGCGGAGGGGCGGGAAAACTTGCCCCAAGTGATGTGGGGGGAGGGACAGCCCGGGGAGAGGTGGACACTGCTGAAGCTGCCCTCATGTTCTCTGGTTCCCCCAACACCACCTGGCTGGGAAACCGGCCCCTGGCCTGGGTGTCCTGGTCCACGTGCTCCCCTCATAAGCAGGTGGGGGGAAGGGAAACAGGGAGGTGTGTCTGCTCCTCATAGGCCCAGGACAAGGGGCTGGTTCTACCAAACGGCTGGGGCGTTAGACTTGCCATCAGTAGGCTTCAGAGTCGACAAGGCGTCTCAACCAGGTGTCAGCCTGGGCCTCTGCATGCTCCAAAGCAGCTGTTCTTGGTCACCAGCTGGGGGAGGTGCTTGCCTGAATGGCTGGGCCTGTGCGAGGTGCAGCCATGTGTGACGCCACGGCCCCGAGCCCCAGCGCAGCGAAACAGCCGCCGGGCAAGCAGCGGCGGGAGGGGGCAGCGGGCAGCTTTCTTCATGCTGATCGTGGGCCCTTGTGTTCTCTTGCAGACTTTGGCGTGGGCCTTGCTCCCTACCACGCGAAGCTGCCGCCGGAGCTGGAGAACTCCCTGTACTCCCAGCTCTGAGGCGGCTGAGCCAGCGGGACTGTTCCAGGAGCGCGGCCCGTGTGCATGGGACTCCCATAGAAGCGGGGGCGCCGTAGAAGCGAAGCCGCAGGCCCTGGCATGGCCCCGGCCCCGCTCATCTCCCCGGCTGTTTGCACCCCCCTCGCCCTGAGCTGTGCACTGCAGAGAGTTTAATTAAGTCCTGGAAGCTTGGGGCCGCTCCCCTCTCCCCCTCCCCAATTTTGATGCTTCAGGCCAGAGGCTCGTGGCAGAGCCTGGTAGCGTTGCTCAGGAGTTAGTGGACGTCGTCTCTGGGCCACGGGCGCTCAGAAATAAACATGAATTGGACAGAGGGGGCTGCTGGCCTCGTGACTGCGCCGTGGGCCGGGCCTCTCCCAGCGGGCGGCAGGGCGCCCCAGGCAGGCCCTAGGCGCAGGCTGTTGGGGGGGGGCAGCAGGGTAGAAAAGGGCTGGGCTGGCCCCTCAAGGCAGGGTAATTAATTTTTCTAAGGTAATGGCAGAGTCTGACCCAGCAGTACCCCCCCCCCCAGTTGGGGGGCAGGAGGATGGGGCCAATGCCTGCAGGTAGTGGGGGTGGGGTTTTGGGCTGGGTTGTTTTGGCTCTGGCGCCCAAGGTTTAGGGGCTTGTCCCCCCTGCCTGCAAGGGGGAGCATGCACTGGTGCTCCAGCCCCCTGCCCCCAGAGGGTTGGAGCACCCTTCCCCCAGCCCCTCCACACCCTGCCCCCCACTGCGGGGAGGAGCCTCAGGGGCTCTGCCTGGGGGAGGAGGAAATGGTGCTTTGTGCTGCCGTGGCCCGTGGCCGGCACAGTAACACGTGGCCTGGAGGCTTTTCCCCTGAAGGCCCCACTAGGCTGGGGTGGATTCTCCTGAGTCAGAGGAGGGGGAAGGGGCTTTTGCTTCTTGTTTGATTTTTCTGTGGGTCAGTGGCCCCCACCCGGGAGCGGTTCCCCAGCTGTGGGGTGGGCCCCTGACCCGTGCTCAGGAGCTGGCCGGACAGGCTCTGCCAACACCCAGCCCCGCGCTGCTGTGGGGTGCGGAGGCGCTACCAGCTTAGGCAAAGCTGGCCCAGCGCAAGGCGAAGAGCAGGTGGGCCCTGGGCTCTGCAGCGCTCACCCCCTTGGGCCTGGCAAACCTGCCTGGGGTCAGCGCCTGGCTACAAGCTGAGCCCAGATGGCTGCTGGCGGCCCGGGCCAGCGACGGTTCCAGCAGCAACAGGCTTTTCCTGCCACCTGCAGCGAATCCAGATGAGCATGGCGCTGCCCAGCACCACCAGTGGGGCCTTGTGTGTGGGTCAGCCGGCCTCCCCGGTGACTGGCTGTAGCACCAGTGCTGCCCGCAGGACCCTGCTCTGCTAGGGCTGCTACCCCCCTCCGGCAGGGACAGGGCCTGGTCGACGGCTCTTACACTCAGAAAACCGAGGAGGAGGAGGAGGAACAGCCCACGGCCCAGACCAGGACCGTTCAGGGAAATTAAGGAAATTAGTTAGGGAAGTTGATTGGACTAAAGAAATTATGGATCTTGAGGTGGAGGAGGCCTGGGATTATTTTAAGTTAAAGTTGCAGAAGCTGTCAGAAGCCTGTATCCCAAGAAAAGGGAAAAAAATTATAGGCAGGTGTGTTAGACCAAGCTGGATGAGCAAGCATCTCAGAGAGGTGATTAAGAAAAAGCAGAAAGCATATAAGGAGTGGAAGACGGGAGGGATCAGTAAAGAAAGCTACCTTATTGAGGTTAGAGCATGTAGGGACAAAGTGAGAGAGGCTAAAAGTCAGGTAGAGTTGGACCTTGCAAAGGGAATTAAAACCAATAGTAAAAGGTTTGATAGCCATATAAATAGGAAAAAAACAAAAAAGAAGTAGTAGGACCGCTAATTACTAAGGATGGAGTGGAGGTTAAGGATAATCTAGGAATGGCCCAATATCTAAACAAATACTTTGCTTCAGTCTTTAATGAGGCTAATGAAGAGCTTAGGGATAATGGTAACATAACAAATGGGACGAAGGATATGGAGGCAGATATTACCATATCTGAGGTAAAAGCCAAACTTGAACAGCTTAATGGGAGTAAATCGGGGGGCCCAGATAATCTTCATCCAAGAATATTAAAGGAACTGGCACATGAAATTGCAAGTCCATTAGCAAAAATTTTTAATAAATCTCTAAACTCAGGGTTGTACCATTTGACTGGAGAATTGCTAATATAGTTCCTATTTTTAAGAAAGGGAAAAAAGCGACCCGGGTAACTACAGGCCTGTTGGTTTGACATCTGTAGTATGCAAGATCTTGGAAAAATTTTGAAGGAGAAAGTAGTTAGAGACATTGAGGCTAATGGCAATTGGGACAAATTACAACATGGTTTTACAAAAGGTAGATCGTGCCAAACCAACCTGATCTCCTTTTTTGAGAAAGTAACAGATTTTTTAGATAAAGGAAATGCAGTCGATTTAATCTACCTCGACTTTAGTAAGGCATTTGATACAGTACCACATGGGGAATTATTGGTTAAATTGGAAAAAATAGGGATTAATATGAAAGGTGAGCAGTGGATAAGCAACTGGTTAAAGGGGAGACTACAGTGGGTCATATTGAAAGGTGAACTGTCAGGTTGGAGGAAGGTTACTAGCGGAGTTCCTCAGGGATCAGTTTTTGGGGCCAATTTTATTTAATCTTTTTTATTGCTGACCTTGGCACCAAAAGTGGAAGTGTCCTGATAAAATTTGCAGATGACACAAAGTTGGGAGGTATTGCCAATTCAGAAAAGGATCGGGATATTATACAGGAAGATCTGGATGACCTTGTAAATTGGAGTGATAGCAATAGGATGAAATTTAATAGAGAGAAGTGTAAGGTTATGCATTTAGGGATTAATAACAAGAATTTTAGTTATAAGCTGGGGACACATCAGTTGGAAGTAACGGAGGAGGAGAAGGACCTCGAGTCCTGGTTGATTATAGGATGACTATGAGCCGCCATTGTGACATGGCCGTGAAAAGGCTAATACAGGTCTTGGGATGTATTAGGCGAGGTATTTCCAGTAGGGATAAGGAGGTGTTAGTGCGTTATACAAGGCATTGGTGAGACCCCATTTGGAATACTGTGTGCAGTTCTGGTCTCCCATGTTTAAGAAGGATGAATTCAAACTAGAACAGGTACAAAGAAGGGCCACTAGGATGATCCGAGGAATGGAAAACCTGTCTTATGAAAGGAGACTCAAGGAGCTTGGCTTGTTTACCTTAACCAAAAGAAGGCTGAGGGGAGACATGATTGCACTCTTTAAATATATTAGAGGGATAAATACCAGGAGGGAGAGGAATTATTTAAGCTTAATACCAATGTGGACACAAGAACAAATGGATATAAGCTGGCTAGTAGGAAGTTTAGACTTGAGATTAGACGAAGGTTTCTAACCATTAGAGGAGTGAGGTTCTGGAACGGCCTTCCAAGGGAAGTAGTGGGGCAAAAGATCTATCTGGCTTCAAGATTAAACTAGATGGGTTTATGAAGGGGATGGTTTGATGAGATAACATGATCTTGGTAACTAATTGACCATTCATTATCAGTGGTAAATAGGTCAATGGAGGGATGATAGGAGTTACTATAGAAAACTTTCTGGGTGTCTGGCTGGTGAGTCTTGCCCACATGCTCAGGGTTCAGCTGATCGCCATATTTGGGGTCAGGAAGGAATTTTCCTCCAGGGTAGATTGGCAGAGGCCCTGGAGGTTTTTCGCCTTCCTCTGTAGCATGGGCTCAGATCACAGCTGGAGGATTCTCTGCATCTTGGGGTCTTTGAACTATTTGAGGGCTTCAATATCTGAGATATAGGTGAGAGGATTATTCCAGGAGAGGGTGGGTGAGATTCTGTGGCCTGCATTGTGCAGGGGGTCAGACTAGATGATCATAATGGTCCCTTCTGACCTTAAAGTCTATGAGGGTCTTTTCTGCAGCACCCTGCCCCCAGCTACTCTCTGCCAGCCCCTTCCCATTCACCCCTCATGCTCCCGTAGCAGCTGGGCTGGGCTGGGCAAAGAACGTCCTTTCATTTGTTTTAAACCTGCCACCTACTGGCCACTAGCCTGTGTGCTAGAAGATGGAGGAGTAAACACTCCTTCCTTAGCTCCTTTCGCCACATCCATTATGCTTTTATCGCTCACCCCCACCCCTCGTACCCTCCGTCAAGTGTTCCAAGCTAAACCAGCACAGTTCTCCATCTCTCATCTGTTCCATCCCCTAATGCTGTTTCTTGGCCTTTTCTGTATGGGTTTCCATTTTTTTGTAATGGGGAAGCCAGAGCTACACCCAGCTGCCAAGGGGTGGGCCTGGCTTGGATGGGGATGAAGGCATCAGGCTATTTTCTTCCTTCTTCTCCAGCCTGTTCCTCAGGATTCCCAACATTCTGGCAGCTTTTCTTGGCTGGCACCGCACCGCAAGTGGCCATTTCCAGAGCAGTAGCCCCAGTGACTCAAGTGGAAACCGCTCACATAGCCCCCAGCATTTCATAGGCACAGTCAGGATTGGATTTGCCCACATGCATTGCTTTGCATTTATCCCGGACCTTCAGCTGCCATTTTGCTGCCCAGTCACCCAGTTTTGTGAGCTCCCTTTGTAACTTCGCAACCTGCTCGAGGAGCTTTGGATCATCTGCAAATGTTGGTGCTTCACTGCTTACCCCTTTGGCCGGCCGATGGATGAATGCGCCAAATGGCCCTGGTCCCGGTACGACCCCACCGGTTACCGCTCCGAGGGCCGCGCTTGGCGCTGTGAAGCGATGCAGCGAGGAACTGGGCCAAGGCAGCATTTCGCTCCCAGGCCCGCTCCACTGGCTGGGAAGTGCAAACAATGGAACCATTGTAACAGCCCCTGCCTCCTCCACCCAGTGTTACCATGTTCCAGGGAAACCCTCTGCTGGGAACCCTGCTCGGGCCCTGCTCCAAGCCGTGTTCTGGCTGCAGACACCAGGCCCTGGAAAAGAAAGGAGAGCAAGAGACACAGGGGTTCCCGGGGTAAGACAGCAGCTTGGTAGCAAGAACCCCCATGATGCCCAGGGACCCCACCAGCGCAGCTCAGCGGAGACAGAGCCAAGGCACAGTTCAATGCAGGGGTGAGGCTGCTCCTCCAGCAGCTGCCGCCCCGGGGACCCTGCACAAGTTTCTCTTGCTGGCTCAGCAGGAAAAGAGGTTTGATATTTTGCAACATGGGAACTGTCCCCCCCTCTCTCCCCCCAGCACTCACCCCTTCCCACCTGTGCTCTGACAAAGCCCATTTAGACACAGGCACTAGGGGAAACAGATCTGATGCCAGGGACTCCGCTGCTAGGCATGGGAGGGCCAACACCACCTGCCCATCTCCGAGCAGTCAGAGGTGCACAGGGGAGGAAAGCACTTTGAAGTTCAGGAGGCTCCTGGCATCCGAGGCCCCTGCATGCTCCCATAGCAACACTAGCTAGCAACACGAGTCGCCTGGGAGACGCCAGGGTCCTGTGCTGGAAGGTGATCTCAAGGCCATGCTCCTCTGCAACCTACCTGGTGAAAGGCAACAGGAACCACACCCCCCTGTGCCCCAGGCCTTCCCCTAGGGAGGGGGCAGGAGTGACCAAGATACCACCTGGGGACGGGCCTGGGGCACTAGCGAAAGGCATTTTGCCGCCACAGGGACGCGCCCCTCAGGAGAACTGCTCCTCAGTCCCCATGGGGAGGGGGAGCTACGTTAACGTGCACAAGGCCAAACCTGCTGGGTATTCAGAGAGCAGGGCTTTCCCTTTGCACCACTCTGGGCTGAGACCCCCTGCCCTAGCACAGGATGGGCAGCTCCTCCAAGCCCACGAAGGGTTAAGTCCCTGCCTCCTCCAGCAGCTATCAGCACATGCAACTGCCAACCGCAACGCCTCCCTCAGACCCGCCTGGGGCAACTACACCCTGCATGAGTCAGCTGGCAGGGGATGCAGCCCCCCTCTTCCCCACTGGCAGGCAGCGAGCTGCACAGGGCAGGGAGCAGCCTCCGCTCCCAAGGAATTCACCAAGGGGGGGGAAGGCTGGACAGATGCAAGCAGCAGCCAGAGGCCAACACACCAGCAGGCTGCAGAAATGTGGAGCCAAGAGAACCCACCCCCACCCAGCCAAGCCAGGGGAGCTGTAAGTGGCTGAGCTGAAGGGCTGAGTTGTGGGGAACAGCCAGGGAGGGGAGGGAATGTCCACATCCCTTGGCAAGGCACATTGGGGCAGACCAAGGAGTAACTGGACTGGAATCAGGAGGCACTTCCTGCCTGCCAGGCTGTGGCACCAGTTCTGCAGCTCCCTGGGAGGCTGCGCTCAGGCACTGCCTGGGATACAAGCCGCTGGCCTTCCCCTGCCCCCATTGAACCTCTCACCTTTGGTCCTAGACAGAGGGGCCCTTAGGACCAGCTCCTGTCTGGCAGCACCTAGCACATGGGATCCTCCTCTTGGGGCCACTGTGTAGACATCTGGGGATGCCAGAGCACTGGCCCTTCCCTCTGCCAAGGTAGGCCACCCGCTCTCTCATTCAGCAGCTCCCACAAGCAGCCACATCCCTGCTGGTGCTTCATAGGGAAGTTCTACTCAGCTCAACAGGATGGGGGCAAGCACCGCCTAGTAGCAGGAAAGGGCCTGGGAGCAGGGAGTGTTCCTGGCTCCTCACTGCCATGCCCCTGCCCCAGAGACTGAGGCCCAAAGTGGATCCTGCTGGGGAGATCTGCCCCCTGGAAGGCAAGTGGAAAGCATAGTCCCCTTCCCCCCAAGACCAGGCTGCCAGGAAGCAGAGGAGTCACTGCCCACTGGATCTGCACACTCAGCCCAGCAAAGGACCAGGCTCTCCTAGTCACCCACCCAAGGGACGAAGAAAGCAGATGCCTGACCAGCAAGCAGCCTAGAGGTGGGACAGGAAACCAGCTTGTGGCTCAGCAGCAGAGGGCCACATCCGCCACAGACCACCCCTTCTATTCCCTTTGCAGGGACTGTGGGCCGAGGCAGGGGGTGCTTTTCTCCCAAGCCTGCACAGGAGCCAGTCTAGGCTGCCTGCCTGCCTGCCCGCCCATCCTTCCTGGCTCCCAACTCGCTAAAGGCGCTGGTAAGTGCAAGCACTTCTGTCCTTCAGCAGAGTCAGAGTTGCTGGTCCTGCATCTTGCCAACTTGGTATAGCAGCCATGCATTCTCCCAACGCCCAGCATGCACCTTTGGGGGCCCTTACACACCCCGGACAAAGTTTCAGCCACTGTTGGGATGCAGCTTCCCTTTGTTTACAAGGGGGTTCGGTTCAAAGCCAGCAAAAGCACAACCCAATATACTAGAACAGCCCGGCCTGCTTATGGGGAAGACACTCCCACAGAAGTGTCCTGTGGGCGCACACAAGCATTACAGGAAAGCTAATCATACAGGACTGGAAAGACTTAGCGGTTAGAATCTGGAATTTCTTCTGCCTCCCCACCAATGCCTGAGATCTTCTACACACCCAGAAGTCAGCTTCTTCCCATGGAATTGAAAGGGCACAAGGACATCCGTCCTAGGGAGTTAAGGATGGAAAATCTGGAGGGCATGCGCTACATTAAGACTTCCATTCCAGCAAAGAGCTAAATGAAGGCTCTACATTCTTGTCATTTAAAGACTAAAGCAGAATCTTTCTAAGCTTGAGGTGGATCTTTATACATCATGAAGGAGCAATAGCCAGAGAATGTAGCCGTTGACTTCCTAGAAGAGAAATCCTGGCGGTTCACAAGAGTAACTGGCTATAAACTGCTTCTAGATTGAGGAGTCCTGGAGTGGACGATATGCTCCCCATGTCACACCCCCAGTGCTGATTTCTCCAAGGAAGGTAAAGCTTCCAAAGGAGCAGTGAAGGTATCACCCATAACAAGAGGTGTTTAAAAACTGAAGTCTTTATTAAAAGTTTTATCCAAATTTTGTAACAAAAAAGATACAAAAGGGGTGAAGATCCTTATTTCTGGGACTAATCAGACCAATCAAAACCTGTCAGTTACTAGGCTAATAAAATCCATACAAACTGCTGAAAAATGCAGGGAAGACATTAAAAATAGCAACTGCTGCTCTGAATTTCAATTCCTTTAGCATTTATAAGTTACTCAGTTTGCATTTTGTATAAGTTCAGACTGTTTATAGCTACTGTACAATGCAAGAGACAAAGGCAGGGCTAGAAATCCAGGTGTGCTGCAGTATGCAATGCTCCTTTGCAAGAATGGCCTTTCATAGGAGGGGCATGTGAGTTCTCCTCTAGATGCAAGAGGAATACATACAACTCCTGGGCGCTGACATATTTGCCTGCAGTGGCTAAGGGATACCCTGTTAGGTGCCAATGCATATGCACTAGTACAAAGCCCCAGGGAACACACCCCCACAAACCTGGTTAAAAAGGTAGATGCTCTCTCCCACTCTCCCGCCCATGCAAGCAGAAATCACTAGGCACACAATACTGAAGGGTTGGTTCATGCCCCTGATGCCATGGGAACACAGATCAGAAACCCCATGTTGCATGTGGAAGGATTCCCTCCCCTCCCTGTTCTAAAAAAGGCCTCGCAGAAGTCAAAGCAGCTGCGGCTCCACTCCTATGGGCTGGGGGCAAAGGGGGAGAGGCGGCAGCTGTCACAGCACACAGTGCATAAATGTGAGCGAGCGAGACTTACCACTCTGCAAAGGGGAGGGAGGGGTACATGTGCCAGTCTAGCAATCCAGGCCACTGCTGAGAGCGGTTACTGGCTAGCAGAAGGACCCTGAGAATATTTAGGCTAACCCGGTCTCCCGGGGATGCCAAGTTAGGTGTATCACAGTGATAATGGTTCGAGTGCTCTGTACAGTGAAACGTGCAGTTTGGCAGCAGTGCAGTATCCCTTTGCCTAATGTTTCCTACCCTTCCTTGAAGGCTGACTGGGGTGGAGAAAGCCTCTTTATGGCAAGTGAGACGTTCACAACTGCCCACCAGAACGACTTTGCCAATATCCAAGAAGCAAAAGCCATAAAGAAGTTGCTAATGGTTAAAAAAATTCCCAGTTTACAAAAACTAGGAAAACAAGAGGCAGGACTACTGCAAAGTTCCTCCTCACAGGTCTGAAATGAAGCTAAGAGCGTTTTCTCTCAGATCCAAACCCTTTTGCCCTCCTCACAATCGCTAAAGCATCTTCATACCACTATGGTTATTTCGGTTCCCACTGGGTGGCTGCTTGCTTTCAGAGTCCACTCACATGAGCAGAGTTTGCATCCACTGCTCAGAATGCTTGCTGTGTCTTCAAACGCAGGGCTGAGGAAAATGCATGCCGGGGCGGTGAGGTTTGCCTCATGGGTATGTGGAAGGCAAAGCGTTGCTGGTGCTCTCGGTGCCACAGGGCAAGGCTGAGCTCAGATCTGAGAGATGCTCTAGGAGAGGAACATTTTGCAAAATGCTGCACAAACCACAGAACGGAGAAAGCCTTTGGTCATGAAATACTTGTGAGAAAGTGAGTCTTGTATGGAAAGATTCCCCTGAACGCCTACTGTATTCTAAGTCTTAAAAAAATATATTGTGGACACTGCAGCCATACAAAAGAGGGAGGGGCTGGGAGACGGGATTTACAGTCTCACGTGGGCACAACGGGGAGGTTGGGACAAGCACAGTCATAGTCCGTAAAAGTGATTGGCTCGCTAGGATTATCAGTCATCCTCCTCATCCTCTTCATCTTCTGGATCTTCCTCTCCCTCATCCTCTAGCTCTCGTTTTCTCTTCTCTCCCTGGGGAAGGTCTGCGGGGAGAGAGCAAGAGTTAAATTCTTGCAGAACAGCATGTGATCTCATTCTTCACAGGCTATTTAAGCTACACACCTTGCAGGTGAACAAGTATGAACTAGAATCACACCGGCTGCTGGATGGAGTCCCTCCCTCTGTTCCATTTTACATGGTGCCCAAGCAAAAACCTGGGGTAAGATTTTTGGTGCTCGAGATACTTTTACAGGCCCAAATTTCAGATACCGTGGACACTTGAACACTCATTTCCCCTTTTCATGGTGTGAAGCTGGACACCCAAGAACAGAGGCACCCAAAATCACTACTCACTTTGGTGAGTCTTAGCCAAGCAGCTTATTCAGGATTTATCATTCAAGTTGTGTGCCAACCTCCATTTTCCTATAGACACCTCTACAAATAGCTATACATAAGCACATCCAGAGCCAGCCTTCAGCTATCCAAGAATTTTACCTCCAAGTCAGAAATGAGATGTCTAGTCTTTTGTTGCGCTAAAGCCTAGAAGTCTAGAAGCAACTACAGTGTCTAGGACAAGCACTTCTTTATAAAAACATTAACACACAGCAGAGCGTCCACAGAAGATCTCCTCTCCAGAGTATTATGCTGAATTACACAGAATTGGGTCATTTTGCCAATTTACCCCATCAGGCAACTGACAGCCTATGAATACTGATTGCTTTAAATGTGTTGAGATGGTGGCATACATGGACACTCTGGGATCTCACCACCCTCATTCAATGGTGTCAAACAATGAGCTTATTCAAGTTAAAAACAAACATGCAAACGCAAAAAAGGCAACATGAGAGTGTTTTGACTTTCCTTACCTGATAGCTGGAACGTTAATTGCAAGACCACAGCATATCATGCAACACATAGGACGCAGGGAGTAGCCAAGCTCTAAGCTTTGAATTGCCTGATTTCTGTGCTTGGATTCCCTCCCTCAGTACTCGGATATTCAGCTCTTGGACAGTGCCCTGGTTCAGTGGTGACGAGAGAGACTTTCTTGCTACAATACAGGCGTGCATAGTTCTACTGCTCGGCCCTCAGAATGAGACTGACTGATCGCACCAGAACTGTTAATGCTATCTTCGTGAATACTGCATCTTAATTAGGAGAACTAGCTTGACTTACCTTCATCACCTTCGTCGTCCTCTTCATCCTCCTCATCCTCTTCCTCCTTGAATTAAAAAAATAAGCATGTTTGTACAAGGACCAAGACCCAGTGATGAGAGATTGATTTATTCTCACTCCAGTCACCATTCGTGGTCTTTTCAAGTCTGACTTCAGGAGGACACTGCCCTCTGGCAGCACACTGTTAACCCCCCTCCTTGCAACTGGATGCCTGCTTCCCTTCCCCCATCCCTTCTCTTCTGCCACAGGGACGGCAACTTGTGGGCACAAAGAAATTGTGATGCCTCCTGGAAAAACAACAAGATCTTCCCCCTTCATATCATCTCCAGCTACCCATTAAGAATCCAGGTATTACTTCCCAGAGCAGATGTCTACCTAGGAAGCTCTTGAATGAGACTAGCCTCAAGCCAGGACACAGCATACCAACCAGATTACAAAGGTTCTCAGGAGGACCGATTTTTTTATCAGCCGGGGGGGGGGGGGGGTGTAGTATCAAGCCAACAAGAACAGCCTCACCTCATCATCTACTCCATCCTCCTCCTCTTCGCCTTCCAGATCATCTTCATCCTCCTCTTCGTCATCAATGACTTCCTCATCCAACTCATCTTCCTCATCATCATCTTCTTCCTCACCTTCTACCACAACAGAGGGAGGTAAGTGGGTTGTCTACCCAGCACAGCTTGTATCGGATCAGTGACACCCCCTCCCCCTTCAGCCACTGACGTGTTCAAAGCCCAATACGCCATCGACAGCAGCCAGGAAATGCAACTAACCCAGAAGAGCCCCACTGGCACCTATGCCTGCGAGGTATGTCAACTGACAAGCCCCCTGGATTAAGCAGAGCTTGGTTTTCCATGTCATGCCGGGGGGGAAGGAGGGAGAGAATGGGATTACCAAAGTCTCATCTTACTTTAGTGATGAGTTCACCCCATGACCAAGGTGGTCTGTAGGGAATGGCTAGTGAAATAGGTGGGAGGCAATTCCAGAAAGCCATACCAAGCCCCCTTTACCTTCTCCGTTCTCATCATACTCATCATCCAACCCATCACCATCTGCTTCAGGATCTGAGTCAGGGGCTTCCTGGTCATCGGCATCAAACCCATCCAGGTAGGTGAGCTGGGGCAGAAGGGCAAACATGCTTTCCCGGTAGTTGATCAGCATTGTCACCTCGCAGTTGAAGAGGTCCAGGCTACGCAGATTTGGTAGTTTCTTCTGCAAAGATTAAGTCGTTAGGCCACCGGCAGACAGTTCCGGTAAATTCGCTATGGGCAGAGGGATGAGGGAGACATTAGGATGCCTCTGAAGCAGGTGGGTTACTACCTGACCTAGAGTGAAGCAAATATCTCATGCACACTATTTTGTGTAACATGTGCCCCCTCATTTTGACACAAGGCAGTTAACGGACTCTAGCTCCAGGACAACATTAAAGCCTGGAAGCACAACTCTCTGTACAACTCCACCTCCTATTTCCACTCCTATAACAAACAGCGTAAGGCAAGGCAGAAAGCCAGGCCCAGAGTCTGTGCGTCCATCGCCCTAGGATAGGGAGTAGAGACCTGGCTACCTAACTGTCTTAGAGACTTGCCTGACTCATGCCACACTTCCCTGCCCCGAGACCACGTAAGCAGTCACCACAGAGCACACTGTGGATTCCAGAGAGTTGCGTTGCACGCAGTGAGGCAGTAAGCCTCGGCCATTCAGCACTGGGAAGTGCAGTTGTCACAGCCACACCTCTCCCTAAGGGGAGGCATTTCCCTTTATACTGTAAAGCTTGTCTGAGGGGGAGAGTAAAATCAGCAGCTCTGAGCCACACAGCCTAGCTCACTGGCCAGTCCACTCCCCAGACCAGACCTAGTGAGGTGGGGATGACAAGATAAAGACCCCTCTTCCAGGGCGACTTGAGCCTACCTTAGAAGGAAAGGGCACCTTGCACCCGCAATGGGCAGGTCAGTGGCAATCTGCAGTTACAGCACCACGGGTGACATGCTCATGTCCCACAGCAGGAGCGTGTCCTTGGATGGGGGCCACACAAGTCACTACCATGACACACCCAGGTGCCACCTACCTCAAACTCAGTCCAACCCCTTAGCAGCCCTTTCCCAGGTGGGCACGAAATACTACAGCCCCAAAGGAAACCGCATTGATGGGTTAGGTCCCTGCCCTGGGCCTCTCACTCACCAGGGGCTCCAGGGTGTTGATGTCCTTGATCTTGTTGCCGCTTAGATTCAAGTGGGTCAGGTTAGGGGTCCTCTCTGCTAGAACTTCCAGGCCCCCGGAGATGCGGTTATCACTCAGTTCCAGCTGCCAGGAGGAACAGGTCAGAGGCACTGCTTTAGAGGGTCTTGGCACTTGACAAAGGGGAACACCATTCCCATTTTACAGATTGACAGAGAGCCAGGGATCTCTCCAAGGCCACAAAGTGAGTCATAGCAGCTGTTCAGATTACAGCCTCATTTTCTAACCACTAGACCCTGCTACCAATAAACTGCAGCTCAAGAATTCATTAACATTAGCCTGTAACCTACAGATGAACAGGAGTTGCTCTCCTCCTCCTGAATATTTCCTGCATGGAAGAGGAGGGAAATAAGGAACCAGGACAGAGGACTAGGCAGCTTTCCACTACAGCTCTGCCACTCCTAACATAAACAGAGTAATCATGTCTTGAACCTGTCGCCCCCAGTTTACCTGAGTCTGGCCCTCAAGGCTTGGGGCTCCCCCCCACCACTGGAGAGTGTGCCAGCCCTGCGTGCACACACCCCTGTGGGGCTAGAGGACCAGCGCCAGCTCCCCACTGCAGGGGGGAGGAGCCCTGCGCTTCAGAGGCCAGAGTCATGTAGACAGGGGCCAGATTCAACCCAGGGCTCTGCTGGGTGGGAGGAGGAAGTGGCTCCGCATGCTGCCGCTCCCTCCGCCTCTGTCTGGGGAAAGAGCAGCAGCTTATCGTGGCCATAGGAGCAGCAGGGGCCAGTGCCCGGGAACAGTGGGGGGACAGAGCCATGTGGGTCCCCAGGGAGCTCCACCATCAACCTGCTCCTGCACCCTCCCGCCCAAACCCCACATCCCAAGCCCACTTCCTGGCAACCCTCCCACTCAGAACCCCTTATTTCTGGCCCCATCCCCAGAGTGTTTCACTTGTGCAGTCCCTGACTGCTTTTTCTGTGGGTCAGTGGCACCCGACTCAAAAAGGGGTTCCCCACCCTTGCGCTGGAGCCCACTCCTGGCTGTATATGGAATACTAGTAACAATCCCTCCAATTCACTAGCAATGCCCCCAAAAATCTAGTTAAAAGCAATAATGTGACGTTTACCCCCCTTCCTCCTCCTCCACGCCTGACAGGAAAATCCCAAACACGGTTACAAGGAGCGTGTCTTCACCAGTCAGAGCACAAGACCAGTTGATGCGGAATGGCCAAGGATTTTCACAACCTTCACTCACTAACCCTTTCTTCCAGAAGGTTTCACACCCCTGCATCTCCAATGGTGGGAGGGCTACAGCAGACAAGATTCCAGGCAGCTGCCTGCATGTCAGCCACTGTTTCACAAAAAACGCGGTGGTGCTTAAAATGCCAGCAGCCGCCCTGGAGCTTAGTCCACCCTATTCAGCCATCCCGCACATGTTGGCAGTAGTGGGAGTTTTCAGAAAGCAGCTCCTGTCACAAGGTAACCTTCTGGGATCAGAGTCACAGGCAGCTGCTAAGAGCACATGCACTCGGGGGAACCACCATCAGACAGCATCTTCAGCCTCCAACGGGAGGCCAGAAGGCTATTATTGTTAAATGAGACCATACGGTCATTCTGCTGCGTTACTACTCCCTTGTCTACTCCATTAACCCCCATTGCAAACGTTATGGCAACAAAGCCACAGGGGCCACAGGTCCCTTCCTCCTATTGCGGAGTGATGCAAGACAGCACCGACAACAGGTAGAGGGACATGCTGAGAGAAACCAACTGAGGAACCATCATGAAAAGTTTGGGCCAAACAAGACCCCTGGGCTTCTGCACTGTGCTGAGCCAGTTATTAGCACCCATTCCCAGCAAGAGAGTTCTTCTAGTGTGGCCCATACACAGGGGCTAACAGGAGAGTAATTCAGGCTTCAGCCTTCCCTGCTCTTTAAGAACCATATCTAACACGCTTCAGTGTGGAAAGCAGCTTTGCTCAGCACTTCAAAGTAGTAACGCCGCTGCAGCACAAGAAAGGCACAATGCAGCACAATGAGGGAGAGGCTCAGGGAAGAGGCCAAGATCGCCAAAAGTGGCCTCTAGGTTTGGTGCTGAACAGGCATCACGAGGTCAGGGTGACCCTAGCCCCAGAGGCAATTCTAGCGCATGCCAGCATGAAAGCAGGGCTGAGGAGCTTGGACGGCTCTACAAGCGGACGGGGGGGGAATGACTCTCTGCTCGAATGCAGACCACCCCGCGCAGTTTGTCAGAAGACTCACAGCCATCTGGCCCCAAGCCCTCAGCTTACCTTGCGGAGTTTATTGAGCTTGGGGAGGTTGGAGACAGACAGCAGGTTGACGTTGATCATGCTGAGGAACTCCAGGTTTTCAAAGTCCGAGGAGAGGCCAACGATCTTCCCATCAAGTGAGCGGCAGTTATCCAGCACCAGCTCCTTCACCTAGAGGAGGAAGAAGAAACACTCAGGATCTGACAAGAAGCCATCATCATCACTTAAAAGTACAGCCATCTCTCAGCTCTAAGATCACTTTGCATTAACCTAATGAACTAACCCATTATATCATGCCCCTGGATAGATCCAATTTAAGATCAAAGCACCATACACCTTTAAGGCACCCACACCAAATAAATCCCTCCAGCCAACCCTATTAAGGGGGTAAGCCAGTACACCACTATTGATAAATCAAGTTTTTCTTAATGTGGGTACGAGGTGCCAGACTGGCATTCCCCATCTACCAGAGTCCTATCAATATTTTAAAATGCAGGCACTGATAAGTCACTGCCACTACACCGTGTCACCAAGATACAGTGGGATCTAGGCACGTAAAATCCTGTTTAATTGGCTAACTGGCATCTGACAGTCCAGAGCACCCACCAATGAACTGGTTAACCATTCACATCCCTAGCGGGATCTCTAAAAAGATTCACTCTCCACAGCCCAGCTGATTCATGGCTTTGGAGTTATGAATGTTTTCATCCCCTTGTTAACAGAGCTTAACTGAGAGAACTCATTTCCTATAAAGCACCGGTCATTTTCAGCCTAGGGATGTAAGCAACTAATCAGCTATCTGATAAGCATATCAGATAGTCAAGTAGTGACTCGACTAGTTGCTTCTCTCCCCCCCCCCTTTTTGCTGCCTTGTGGGGGGGAGCAGGAACCAGTGCTGGGGGAAGCAGTCTTAAAAGCCATTCCCCCCACCCCCAGCACTGTCTCCACAGGGGACAAAATAGGCAGACATGTAGCAAGAGACTGGGTGTGAGCTGGGAATCAACCTGGTTCCCCACCGCTGCGCTTCAGCCTTTTAAATGTATTAAGAGCCTGGTGTCTCAATACAGAGCCACAGCAGGGTTAACGCCCGGGGCTGGGAGCTAACCCCACTGTGGCTCTGCAGTTTCCCCCCTTATCAACTGATTGATGGAAAATTTATTAACTAGTTGCTTAGTTGATTAAGCGCAATTTAACATCCCTATTTCAGCCAGGTTTGAAACAAGATTTTATCTGGTTACTAATCCCCCTTGGGTCCCACTCCCCATTAACCAGGATTTCCATCCTAAGATACTGGGAAGAGTTTCAAAGTAGGATCTTCAAGCCCTCCTCATAGGTCATACTCACCTAGCTTATGCACTAGGCCCCAGCCAGGAGAGTGGTTCAACCTCACAGTAGGGTGCATGGTAATTCCCCTAACCTGACTTTTTACAGAGTTTGTAACATGATCAGCTCACACCCAGACCTCATATACACTGGACACTTGCCACAGTAAAACATCCACCCCCTTCAACTGATGCAAATGCACCCCATTTCCACACATGCAGCTTCTAACGGCTGTCAGACTGGCACACACACATGGGAAGAACCCCAGAAACATATAGGGTTCAGCTCCAGTAGTTACAGGCTGAGTTTCCAGAATGAGCTCTTATCCTCCGTTCTCTTCAAAGCAGGCCAAGTCATCACAGTCTTGGCTAGAAAGCTACTGCTGCTCTAACATCTTCTGCTGTAGCAACTACAGCTTTTGAGTGGACCAGCCAATTCCCAGAGTTGCTTTACAGGTGCTTTGCTTGGTTCACATTGAGCAAACCATTCAATCCACTTGAGAATGACTGTTCACTCCACATACAAACAATGTTTGTACAGGCACAAGTCCAGTGCAGATGCAGATAACATTAACCACTTCTACAGAAACTTTAAAATTGGTAGTGGGTAAATGTCAGCGTCAAGCAGCAGGCACAAGCCACCCTCTTTGCCACTGTGTACTTTAGAGACCCCTATCTATTTTTTGCTTACAACATTTGAAATGAAGGATGTTAAATTCAGATTAATCAAATAGTCGATGGGATTTCCATCGACTATTCAATTGATCTATAAGGGGGTCTCCCCCAGACCCCCTATGAACTGTAGCAAGAGCCCTGCCAAACTCTTGCTACAGTTCAAACGCTGAAGCCCTGCAGGGAGTTTGGGGCCAGCAGGGGACTGGCTCCGCACTCCCTAAGGTGCCTGAACCTTTGAAATGTACAACAGCCCCAGCGGCGCTTTTGCACATTTCAAAAGGAAGCCCCACAGTGAGTGCAGAGCCAGTGGGGAATCCCCCACCAGCCCTGGCTCCATAGGGGCTTCTGCTTTTGAAATATACAAGAGCTCTGCTGGGGTTCTTGTACACTTCAAAAGCAGACTCTCAGAACCCCTGGGAGTAGAGACTGCTTCTGTCTCGCTCACGCCATTTCCCGTGCAAGTAGACAGCTTTGGTCCCTGCTCATGCCATTTCCCGCTCTACCTCTCCTGCCCCCCAGAGACGGTGCTGGGGAAAACTGGCTTTTAAGCCAGCTTCCTCCAGCACTGGCTCCTGTTCCCCCGCCACCTCTCTTTGATAGAGGCAGCAATGGGGGGAAGTGACTAGTCGCATCACTAGTCTACTATCCAATAAGCTTATGCTTCTCGGATAGTAGACTAGTCACTTACACCCTTATTTGAAACATTGGTGATTATATGCAGATAAGTAATGAGTGAGTATGAAAGTGACAAATATGCCTCAAAACAGGGCTACTCAACTTTGGAAGCCTGGGGCCACAACAATACTCACAGCACACGCCGAGGGCCGCAGCTTAAGTGTGGTTACATACACATGCAAATATAGATGCAAATAGCTTCTTTCACACTGACAGGCATGAATACAAAGATGAAGGCAAGACTACACAAAACAGGCCCCATTTAAGTCAGTTCTGCTGATATTAATAAAATGTAATATTTACCCGATTCCCACCGATGACAGCACTTTCAATGAGCAATGACAGTCCAGGAATTTAACTAGTGAAGGGCATATCAACAGAAGACCATTGTATTGACTACTTTTTTGGTTTGGCTGCCACCCGTGGGTCACAAACAAACAGGCTGCGTGTTGAGTACCTCTTCCTCAAAATGTAAAAATACTATTTGCAAAAGACCCATGGTACCCTGTAGTTGGCTGTAAGTGTTATATACCAGTTCCTGCTATTACTGTCTCCTCTGCCATCCCAAGATCTAATAAGGATTGTGTCAAGCCCTAGTTGGCCTTATCTAATGCCCACTTTCTTTTCTTATGTTCCTTGCCTTATTTAAAGTTGATCCACCGCACTCCACGGCAAGGGAAGATACTGGCATGTCACAGAATTGGTCAATCATGAGACTCAGTCTCCCTATACAAGTGTCACCTGGACTGCAGGGCTGTCTGTAAGTAAGAGGGAGGCCTTGTTACAAGCCTGGGGTGGGGAACCTCAGGCCCAGGGGCCAGATGAGCCCTTCGCTTGCCTGGATCTGGCCCCGAGTCTCAGGGTTCCAGCCCCCCACAACCCACCACAGGGCGACAACACACAAAATCTACTAGTCTGGGCCCCTCTTGGCTCTGGTATGCATGGGGAATGTCTCTCTCCTCAGTCAGGGACCACGAGTGAGGGTTTGGGGATTTTTGTTTTGGCTTCACTTGTGTGTGGCCCCAAAGTGGTTTTTCTGTGGGTCAGTGACCCCTGACCCAAAAAAGTTCCCAACCCCCCTATAAGCAAAGCCTGGTGCTTATAGCAAGTCAAGGCAGCATCCGTGAACCCAGACATGAAGGGCAAAGGACTTTCGAAGGATGCAGGAGCTCAAAATTCAGCTAGTCCCCTGTGAGCAGCATGATCTAAGCTAAACTAACAAGCAACAATGCAGTTCAACTGGCCCAACCAGAAGGCAGAGGCAGCATTACTTGCTTGGCTCAGGAGGTGCTATCCACCAATAGGCAAAAGATTAGTCAACCAACTGCTTGGAAAAAAACAACAGTCAAGGCAACTGACTAAGATTCCAGAAAAGGGAGAAGTTTCTCAAAGCAGCATAGGTCACTCCTCTGATCATCCCCTCTCCAAGATCCAGCATTACCAGAGATCCCCGATTCTTTACGCTGGCCCTCCAACCTCCTGTTGCACCAGCCGCATCACTGCAGGCTTCCACGGCAAGATCTGAGTTGAGTAGGGCAACGTCACCATAACGCCAACAGTAAGGATTTCCCTAGTAAGAAATCTAGGGGAATAGCTCCCTTTCCACCCCCAACACATTTAGTTACACTAGGGGCAGGGGCAGGAGAGGAAGGTTAGTGTTCTTTATTCCTCTCCCCATGAACTCATTTGCAGTAGGGAGAGAACAGTAATAGTAGCTTGGCTTTCCGATTTCACAAGGTGAATTCTTCAGCTGTTTCACTTCCAGAAGGGGAAGAATCACAAAGCCTGGAAGCAGCTCAGGACAGGGAGAAGGGGTCAGCATTTGTTTCTGGGGGCTTGGATACTGGCCAGGACTGTCTCTTACCCCACCCCCACTTTCAACCTGCATTTTCACTCTCCTGGAACCCTGGACTCCTTTCAGGAGGCTTACAACTGAGCTCCACTCCCAGCACTACTGCAAGGGATAGTCAGGTGCTGGGCTTAGAATATCAGCTATCAAAATATCCTGGCCTTGTACCTCTGCTCAGAATCCCATCTGCTACAACTGAGGGCCTTACAGTGGGAAATCAGAGGAGGGATGTAAAAGAGTAAGTCAATTAGTCGAATCAATTACTCCTTCCCCCCTTGGGGAAGGAGGAGCCAGTGCTGGGGGGAGCTGTCTTATAAGCCTGCCCCCCTTCCCCCCCGCCGCCGCCAGCACCATCTCTGCGGTGCAGCAGTGTGTGGGGGGGGAGGGGCAAGGATCCAGGGGCAGCTGCTCCAGCAGCAGCCCCTGTCCAAGCTGGGAGTGAGCAAGCCCACCTCAGTCCCGACTCACACCAGGTCCAGTAGCGACCCCCACAGCAGCTCTGCAGTTTAAACATAGGAGGAGTCGGGCTACCTGCACACCCAGCTCTTAACTACATCTAAATGCAGAGCTGCAGCAGGGGTAGCACCTTCCCTTAACCAACCTGTAGTTGATCCAAATTGTATCAACTACATCATTACCTAATTATCCACCCATTAACATCCTTAGATCAGAGTGGAGAGTCTATGAGATGGGGAAGAATGGAGGGGAAATTAAAGTTATGTTCCAAAAATGAACACTGGAAAAAGTTCATCATCCTCCTGCTGCTCTCTAAAGAGCTGAGTCTGAGAAACTAGCCCCAAGGGAGCCATGCATGCTAACAGGCTGGCCAAACACAGAGGAAGCTAGTAGAGAGTCAGACTAGGTATTAAACTGGCTATTAAGTCTCTTCCAAATCCTAGGTTACATCACCAGGATTCCTGCAGATCAACAAGCAGGTCAGATTGTTCCACTCCTTTTACAAAGGACCCACTAGGGCAGGGCTACTCAATTTTGGAAGCCCCAGGGGGCTACAATGATAATCACAGCACATGCCAGGGCCGCAACTTAAGTGTGGTTACATACACATGCAAATATATATGCAAATAGCTTCTTTCACACTGACAGGCATGAATACAAAGATGAAGGCAAGACTACACAAAACAGGCCCCATTTAAGTCAGTTCTGCTGATATTAATAAAATGCAATATTTATCTGATTTCCATCCATATGACAGCACTTTTAGGGTGTGTCTAGACTACATGCCTCTGCCGACAGAGGCATGTGAATTAGACTACCCAACAGTCAATGAAGCAGGGATTTAAATATCCACCACTTCATTAAAATAAAAATGGCCGCCGCGCTGTGCCAGCTCAGCTGATCATCAGCACAGCAGGGCAGTCAAGACACAGATCAGTCAACAGGGAACGCCTTTGTCGACCTCTCCCTTATGCCTCGTGAAACAAGGTTTACAGGAGCAGTCGACAAACGCGTTCCCTGTCGACCGATCCGTGTCTGACTGCCCCGCTGTGCGGACGATCAGCTGAGCCGCAGCGCGCCATTTTTATTTTAACGGCGCAGGGATAAATCCTTCACTGACTATGTTGGGTAGTCTAATTCACATGCCTCTGTCAGCAGAGGCATGTAGTCTAGACATACCCTTAATGAGCTATGACAGTCCAGGAATTTAACTACTAAAATGCATATCAACAGAGACCATTATATTGACTACTTTTTTGTTTTGGCTCCCACCCGCGGGTTGAGCCCCACATAAATCCAAACCTCACCGCAGGCCGCAAACCAGCGAGCTGCGAGCCACAAACCAACGGGCCGCGGGCAACCCGTGGGCTGTGTGCTGCATAGGCCTGCACCAGGGGATTTCAGATTATTCCTCACCAGATCAACTCTGCCCCAGTAGTTGCACCACCAAGGCACTGATTTGCCAAGTTCTCTACTACATGGAGTCCCAGTGATTTCAACACCTGCCAATGCTGTCAAGTGGGGTGGTGAACCTTTTTTTAGGTCAGGGGGCTGCTGACACCGAAAAATCAGTCAGAGGCCGCATACAAGCGAGAAGCAAAAAACCCTCACTGATGTGGCCCCCGACTGAGGAGAAACACTCTTCACATTCTTCTCACACACCACAGCCTAGCAGGGCCCAGGCTAGGGATGTTAAATTTAGATGAATTAACTGACCGAGTACGCGATGGCACTTCCATCAACTATTCGATTAGTCTATGGGGGGGCCTCTGCCTTTGAACTGTAGCAACAACCCTGCCTGGCTCTTGCTACAGTTCAAAGGTGGAAGCCAGCAGGAAAGTGGAGCCAGGGAAGAGGTGGCTTCTGCTTTTGAAATATACAAGAGCTCTCTGCTGGGACTCTTGTACATTTCAAAAGCAGAATCACAGCAGAACCTGTGCAAGGAGACTGCTTCAGTCCCCACTTGTGCTGTGTTGGCTGTGCCTCTACCTCTCCTTCCCCCCACGGAGACAGTGCTGGGGGGGTGGACTGGCTTTTAAGCTGGCTCCCCCCAGCACTGGCTTCTGCTCCCCCCCCTTGCTGCCTCTCTCTGACAGAGGCAGCAAGGGGGTGGGGGGAGAGAAAAGAGAGAGCGACTAATCACATTACTAGTTGACTACCCAATATGCTTCTGCTTATCAGATAGCTGACTAGTCTTACATTCCTAGCCCCAGCTAATAGATTGTGTGCTCCTAGCCCTGCAGGGGGATGGTGTGTGTGTTGGGAGGGTGGGAGATGGAGCATCAGAGTGGGCTGCCCAATGCTGGGGGGGAGCCCTGAGCCTTAGGGGCCAGATCCAGGCAAGCCAGGGGCCACATCCAGCTCCTGGGATCTGCTTTAAACTTTAAGGTTATCAACATTTTCATTCTTCTCCTTCCCCAGAAGCCTACAAACACAGCAATTCAAGTCTTGTTTGCTCTCTAATTCCTACCAGGACACCTACGTGGTCATGCAGCAGTTCCAGGCCATGACAATACCAGGGCTGAAACTAGACCAAGCACCTAGCACAGCAGTGTCCTGGCCCATGACTGGAGCTCCTGAAAGTGACCACAACATAAATAAAGGATCAGTCGCTAACCTGTCCTGCCTATGCTGCTACTTTAGGTTTTCACGGAGCAAAACGCAGACAATACGAAGGATAAACGACTGGTCACTGTCCACATGCTACCCCAAAGCTATAACCCTCGGGCTGCAGTGAAAGACTCAATCAAGCAAAACACTGGCTCCGCTTTCTTTCATGAAAACGTTTATTTAAAACATTGCGAAAAGCCCGTGGTATGAACAGCCGCCGCCGCCGCCCCGCAGCACAGGGCAGGGCCAGGGCCGGGTTAGGGCCGGGGCCTCCCTTCTAGCCAGGGCCGGGGCCGGGGCCTCCCTCTCCGCTCCGCTCCCGCGCATCGCCAGCCGCTGTACAAGGCCGGGGCAGAGCGAAGACCCAGGCGCCAGGTTTGAGGAGCGACTCGTTCGCGTCCCCGGGACCAGCCGCCGTGGCGCTGGCCTAGCTCGGCACACGCGGCCCCCCCGCAGCGCGGCCCCCCCCCGTGTCCCCCGGCTCGGGACATCGACGGAGCCGCCACTTGAGCCGCAGGCCAGCGACCAGCGCGAGGGGAGGGGGCGAACCCCGCGAGCGCTGCCCAGCGCCAGGCAGGTCCCGGTCGGGGGCTCCGGGCAGGGCCAGGCCGCGGCGAGTGACAGGGGCCCGGCGCCGAGGCCACGCGGCGGGGCGGGCGATGCGGAGCCCGCGGGGGGACCGGCCCGGCACGTGCGAGCCAAGCGCAGCCCCGGGCCGGGGGGGGGCGGGAGAAACGCGCAGCCCCCACCCGACACGCGGCCGGCGGGGACTCGCCGCAGTGACAGGCCCGGCCCCGCCGCGCACGTGGAGCGAACGGTTGGGCCGCGCCCTTCCCCCCGCCGCGCTGCTCCCCTCAGGTGCCCGCGCGGCCGGGCCAGGCGGGGGGGGGGACACGTGCGCGGGGGGGGCGCTCACCTCCGCCGGCTTCTTGTTGCGCAGCTCCAGCGTGAGCCGCTTCTTCATCTCCATGCTGCGCCGCCGCCGCCCGCCCGAGCCGCGCGCGCCGCCGCCGCGCGCTTATATAGCGCAGCGCGCCAACGGCAACAAAGGCGCGCGCGCGCGGAGCGGCGCCCCCTGCCGGCCGGGACCCGGAACTGCGTCACCCGCCGCCCCCTGCCGGCCGCGACCCGGAACTGCGTCACCCGCCGCCCCCTGCCGGCCGCGACCCGGAACTGCGTCACCCACAGTCACAGCGCTCACTGCCGGCCGGAATGCGCCCCTGCACCGCCCCTGCCCCACAGCGCCCCCTGCTGGCCGGGACGTGCCACTGCCCTGCTGCCCACCATCCCGGCGCCGCCCCAGCCCACCAGCCCTCTGACACCCCCCTGCTGGCCGGGACTCAGCTACTGCACCCCTCCCCGCCCCGCCCCGCCCCAGGGCACCCCTGCTGGCCAGGACTCAGCTACTGCACCCCCTCCCGCCCGCCCGCCCCAGGGCACCCCTGCTGGCCGGGACTCAGCTGCACCCCCTCCCCGCCCGCCCGCCCGCCCCAGGGCACCCCTGCTGGCCGGGACTCAGCTGCTGCACCCCTCCCCGCCCGCCCCGCCTGCCCCAGGGCACCCCTGCTGGCCAGGACTCAGCTACTGCACCCCCTCCCCGCCCGCCCGCCCGCCCCAGGGCACCCCTGCTGGCCGGGACTCAGCTACTGCACCCCTCCCCGCCCGCCCGCCCCAGGGCACCCCTGCTGGCCGGGACTCAGCTACTGCATCCTCCCGCCCGCCCGCCCCAGGGCACCCCTGCTGGCCGGGACTCAGCTACTGCATCCCTCCCGCCCGCCCGCCCCAGGGCACCCCTGCTGGCCAGGGACTCAGCTACTGCACCCTCCCCGCCCGCCCGCCCCAGGGCACCCCTGCTGGCCAGGACTCAGCTACTGCATCCCTCCCCGCCCGCGCCCAGGGCACCCCTGCTGGCCGGGACTCAGCTACTGCACCCTCCCCGCCCGCCCGCCCGCCCCAGGGCACCCCTGCCGGCCAGGGCCTGCCACTGCCTCGCCGCCCTCACCTGCCACCTTGGCAAGAGCCTGAGATGCTGGAAGGGGCCTGGCCCCTGCTCCTCTCTGCCAGGGGTGCATGAGGGTCGGGTGGCCCTGGGCGTGCGGTGCCCCCACCCCACCCACTGCAAGGCTGGCTCCAGTCATCAGCCTCCATAACCCTGTTCCAATCCGCGGACATGCTAGATCAGACCAACACGCCCTAAAGCTCCCCAGGGCGCTGATTCCTTTGACCCCATCTCCAGCCCACTGCCAGGCAGGTCAGACCTCAGTCCCTGTAGCCCCCACTCCCTGGCATGCCAGATCACACCGTTGTGAGAACCCCATGTCCAATCCCTGTGCTATGCCCAATCTGCCCATCAGTCCCTAGACGCCTGTGTCCAGCCCCCTGCCTCATTGGATCAGCCCATCAGTCCCTAACGCCCTATATCTGCCCCACCACCCTAGATCAGACCAACAGTTCTTATAGTCCCATATCCAACTCCCTCCCATGCTGTATCGGACCATCAACCCCATATCTGACTGCCTGTCATGCCAGATCAGACCACCAATCCCTGTAACCCCTGGCAGGTGTCAGAAACTTATGCTTCAGGAAAAGGCAAAACCTCCCATACTCAGACTGACCTAGAGGGAATTTTCCCAGGAGGCCCCAGGACTTGGCCCCATATATCAGGCCTCTCCAAGCTGGGAGAAATCAGAGGAGACAAGTGGCTCCCACAGAAATTAACACTCAAGTTACTGTAGCCCAAGAATCCTGGGACAGGGGGGAGGGAAGCTTTTGTCTGAGGGATAAATTCATGCCTCACAACCTCTTGTACAGCTGCAGCGTCTCACTTGGGCTTCTCCCTAGCTAATCCGGCTAGCGGCCTTTCGCGCTGCTCTGTGCTCACTGCCGCAACGGTTCAGCACCTCACCTGCTCGCAGGAAACCGAAGGAGTCTCTTTCTTCTCTGCTCCCATGTTTCTTTTATCCTTCCGGGCTGATGTGCAAGCTGCACCAATGAGCCGGGTCCTTGGCAGGCTGGCTGGGAGGTTGGCCTCCATGGAAATCAGCAGGAACCTGGGGGGGGAAAAGTGCTGATTCCCCTAATTGTACAGCCACTCCAATAGCTACAAGCTAGAGGACCCCCAGGGCTCCCGACTGTGGTGCGGTGAGGGCCATGTGCTCATAGACTGATTGGCTCCCAGGTCCTGCCCCTTCCGGCCTCTTTTGCCCCATTTCACAGCATGCCTCTGGCAACTACAGCAGTTGCCTGCAGGACAAACTAATATTAAGGGTGTTTGTGTAGTGAATAGAGAAGGGCTTCACCAGCCCCCCTCTGGAGCTGGTGTAGGCCCAGTCTCACCAGCTCAGGGTCTATCCCTAGGGGGCTGCTTTTCTGCCTGCCCTCCTGCTTGGGTCAGTCACCCCGACACTGCGAGCCCCACCACCTCCTCTCCCTCGTCACGTCTTCCCCTCCCCGTGCAAGGCCTCTTTGCTAGCATCTCCTTCCTCACATTACAGATGCCCCTTGGGTGCAGAGTTTTAGGTGGGGACAGGGCCTGAAAAGGGGGTCAAATCCAGCAGCTCATTAGGCTGATGTGGTTTACGGTACCTCAGTTTTCCCAGCAAACTGTACTCAAGGGAGGGGTGTGGCCAGCATCCTGTCTCCCCACCTTTGCTGTCCCTACTCCAATGGGTCAGGTTTGTGCAGCAGGGGGGACTGGAGCTGGCCTGTCGGTGTGAGATCACGTGAGACATGAACCCACAACCACAACTTGGAGTCTAGTCCTTAACCTCCATGCCTCAAAGTGGAGAGGGGGTGGGGGAAGGGAATCGGCTGCAGTCCCTGGCTCTCTCCCCTGCAGCTCTGCCTCATGGCTGTGTAATTTATAACAGGCCAGGAGACAAACACAGCCCAGGACTATTAACTCCTTCGAGCTCCCCTTAGCGGCTGCTCCTGCCCAGCTGAACCAGGACCCAGCCAGTGCTAGTGTGATCCCTGCTTCCTCAGCGTGCTTCTGTCCCCCTCTAGTGGCTAATTTCAAGAGCTTTTTGAGTGCTGCAGAGAGCCCTGGCTGCAAAGAACTTTGTAGCAGTTGGATGTTATTGTCTCAAGCTAGACAAAGAGCAAAGATCTAGGCTTTGTAAAACAAGGGCCCATTAATAAAGAAATGTCTGGCTCCCAGCCAGCTCCTCCCCTTCCCCTGGGATCATCACTTGCCCAAGCAGCCCCAGCAAAGCTGCCTTAAGATATATGCATGTCGCATAGCTCTGCTCTGCTTCGCTCCTAATCTGCATTTGCTTTAAGGTCCTCTCAGTGATGCTTAAGAGTAATCTGCTGTTCTTTGGTAGAGGCTCCTTTGCCGCCTTCCCCTCCCATCCTTCTAGCCTGGCTTTGGTGCTTAGCCATTTCGAGTGCCGTTGCATATATCTCACTACAAGCACTACAGCAGCACAGCAATTCCTGCCCTTCAGAGGCAGTAGCTAGGCTGGTGGAAGAATTCTTCCATCAACCCTGTGGTGTCTATACTAGGGCTTAACTACATCTTTCACGGGTGTGAATTTTTCATACCCCTGAACGACCTAGGTAGATCAACCTCAGTTGTAGGTGTTTTTACACTGAGTTTACTAGGACGTTGAATTTTGGCCTGATCTATACAAGAAAAATTGATTTAAAATTGATCTTGTGAAATGATACAAGCCCCTACTGGAGAGAGGCACTTTAAACGTTGCTTCCACAGATTCAGCTTACATGGGTAATTTACCAACAAGACTAAGTGGGCTGTGCCCACAAAAGCTCATGATCCCATCTACATGTTTTGTTAGTCTATAAAGTGCTACCAGACCTTTTGTTGTTTTTTAAGTTTATCTTGTACAGACTAACTCGGCTACCCCCTGAAGCAGTTTAAGGGCTGGGCTATTCAGGAATGTGAACCGAAATAATTATATTGGTGGTGATTCACATCAGCAGCTGTTTCAGTGCAAGTCAGTTTGTGGACACTTATTTTGGAATAAAAGTGCCAGTTTAGTATGACTAATATCTTTTTGGTTGATGTAGTCACTTCCATGTAGGCAAGCCCTAAGATCAAACTTAACACCAATCAAAAACAATCACCACAAAATGATCCAACATAAACATCTGTCCCTGAATTTGTGATGGCTTTTTGATAACACAGCCTCAAAATAGGAACAGAAGAATGGCCACACCTCATCAAACCATTGGTGCATCTAGTCCTGTCTCTGACAATGGCCAGTACTAGATGCTTGAGAAGAACATGTAAGAAACCCTGAGGCGGGTAATTATAGAACGACCATAGAAAAATCTCTTCTCCGTTAGTTAGTGGTTAAATCCTGAAGCAGGAGAGTTAATAACTGTCCTACTTTTTTCCTCTAGCATAACACTGGACATTCTTATTACCCATCCAAATATCTTCTGTTAACATTTCTAAGCTCTTGGTCCCAAGAATAGGTTGTGGCAGGGAGTTCTGCAGGTTAACTGCATGTTGTGTAAAAAGCATTTCATTTCATTAGTTTAGAGTTGCTGTCTTTTTGCCCTTTGTTCTTGTGTTGCAAGTCAGCATGAATAGAAGTTCCCAATCAATATTTTTCCAGCCTGGCTGTTAGTTTGCATACCCCCTCCTCCTCATTTCCTAGCTATAGAAAACCAGCCTCAGTCTTTCCAATTTCTCTTCATAGGAGAGTCTCACCTCCCACCTTTGAATCCACTCTCCTGCTTCGCTATCTTTTATCAAGATGCGGTGCTCAGACCTGGACTACATTTCAAGAAAAAGGATGATAGCCAGGGCCGGATGAAGACATGTCAAGGCCCTATACTACGTCCAATTGAAGAGGTGGCTGAGTGGGGACAGCCTCAGCCCAACATGGTGGCCGGAGGGGTTCCTCCTCCTCCTGCAGGTCAGTGGGGGGCCACTCTGGCCCACTACAGTTAGGGTTGCCAGGTGTCCAGTATTGATGCCTCCTGTCCGGTAAAAAAATTCATGCTGGTTTATTATTAATTTTTTTTTTTTATTTTTTTTTTTTTGCTTAATAAGTCTCAGAGTCCTTTTTTTATTTTTTTATTTTTTTTGCTCAACAACTTTGGTCTCCCCATGCTTTTTTTTTTCCTCAACAGCATTTTTTCCCTGGTGGTTTTTTTTTTTTGGGGGGGCGGTTTCGGTATTTTTGGTTCAACCATCTGGCAACCCTAGCTACAGTCTGACAGAAAGGACAGTGAAAACAGAAATAATCAAGTTTTATATTGGCATAAAGACCAGTACATAAGCAAGGGTGCAACTAAAAATTAGTAATTTTTCTTGTATTTAGAGGCCCCTCATAATCTGAGGCCCCAAACTGTAGCTTACATAGCTTATGCATAAATCTGGCCTTGCAGCATTAGAAATCCAGAGCAAATCTTATTTTTAAGGGGCACTCTCCCAGTGTGGTTCAGTCCTGAGACAACTTAAACCTGTCCAACACATTATCAATAAATTACAGCCTATACTGGAACAGGACAGTAAACTCCAAGAAGCTCTGGGAGACAGACCCATAGTCTCCTATAGACAACCACCTAACCTCAAGATGATTCTTACCAACAACCACAGGACATACCACACTAATACCAACCCTGGTACTTTCCCTTGCTACAAACCCCGTTGCCAGCTTTGTCCACATATTCACTCTGCTGACACCATTATTGGGCCTAACCAAGTGAGTTATAAGATCAAGAATACATATTCCTGCGCATCCAGAAATATAATTTATGCTATCATGTGCGAAAGTGTCCGTCTGCTTTGTACATTGGACAAACGTCTCAGACACTTCGCCAAAGAATCAACGCCCACAAAACAGATATCAGACAGGATCACAAAGAAAAAACAGTTTCTTGCCATTTCAACCAGAAAGGACACTGTCTCGACCTAATCACATGCATCCTACTCCAGAAGACTTTCAAATCTGCACTTGAAAGGGAATCCTCTGAACTGGCATTCATGCTAAAATTCGACACTCTCCGCTGGGGCTGAACAAAGACTCCAACTACCTTACCCATTACAAAGATAGCTTCCCAATTATCACCTCTAATACCATTAGCTCACAGACATCTACCTTTCCCCACCTCTAATATCATTAACTCACAGACATTTACCTTCCTTCCCGCCCCTCCCGCATCCCCTTCTGTTCTGAAATGTGATTTGTCCTTTTCATATGTGTTCATTTTTAATTGTATCCTTTGGTATATATGGTTGTGACTATTTTCTTCCACTATTTGATCTGAGGAAGTGGGTCTGGCCCACGAAAGCTCATCATCTAATAAACCTTCTTGTTAGTCTTTAAAGTGCTACATAGTCCTGTCCTTTGTATCACAGTGTCTGATCTTTACCTGGGCAAATCTTCCTCAATAGCTCCCTCCCGGGGAAAGGCAGCGAGACATCAAATATGTGAAATCCCTTAAAATACAGGATGAAGGTTCACACCCTAACTGACCCCACAACCAAAACCGGGTCTACAGGGTCCTTCTCTGCCTCTTCTGTCAGAGACACTGAACACCAGAGCTCAGCTGGTGCGAATGGGCCTAGCTCCATGGAACCAAGAGAAAGATGAGATTATAGCCTATTGTCACGGCAGAGACCTGCTGGGACCAGCAAGGGGAGCCATTGCCAAGCAATGTGCCTGCAGCGAAGCTCCACAGTGAGGCGCCCGGGGTGGAAGGCGCTGGTGTACCTGGATTAGATCCTGCTGAAAAGGCAGGAGGGAGGCAGGGGCTTGGAAAAGGTCAAGGGTTACAAAGGCAGCTTGGTGCCCTAGGCTTCTTTCAGGAGTTAATGCCCTTATGGAAAGAGAGCTCCGAGAGCTGGTGTAGTCATTTAATTTCTAACCGTGGCTTCCCAGGGTACATGCACAGCACTGTGTACACATCTATAGCCACGGCAGGGGGTTTCCGTTGATTTGTACTTAAGCCATCTCTCAGGATTTAAACACACACCAGCGCTCAAGAAAATTAATTCAAATTAACTAAAACTGAATTTACAACCTATTAGTCGGACACCAACTAACTGTGTGGATGCGCTCAGGCCAGGTTCACGCTACAGACTTGCCTAACTATCGCTCAGGAGTGCATGTTATGAGTGATGTAGTTATACCACGCTAACTGCCAGTGTAGACAGCACTATGCCAACGGGAGACCTTGGGCACGTCTACACTCCAAAATTAAGTGCTCTAGTAGGTTACATTGTTTTAAGGATTTTTCAGTCCCATCCTCCCAGAAGATGGGGGAAGGGGGAACTCATGTGAGGTGTAGAGAGTACTTATAATAAAAAAGTGAATTTAACACTGGTGAAAAGTGCCAGATAGTGCAATAGATAGTCAATACGTGTGACACATTCAGAGCCACGTTTCCAAAAGGCCTCGGCAAACTGGGCAGCAGCTCTCATGGAGGTCTGGCTTTTAGTGACAGAATGAGAGGTGCCGAGCACTTTGGAAAACATGATCCATAGATGGCGGGGGGGCTGGACCCCCCGAGGTTCAAGGGGTTTCCTTCATATGCAGGGTTTACAGGTTTTATCGGTGGTTCTCAGCAACATCTGTGCACCACCAGCCCTGGATGGGAGGTTCTCGCTTCCTGGAAATGGGCAGGGTAGGCGTCCCATGGCCAAGAGCCTTGCCATGATCTGGAGAGACCATCTCTGCTGCAGAGAGAGGCCACTCTTCCCAGCGCGTTCCTTCCTTCCCCTTCTCGGAAGGCTGCCAGGGGTGGGACCAGCTGGGATGAGGACCGCGTGACAGTTTTGTCATGGGGACTGCTGACTCAACACACACGGAGCCTTCAGATGGAGTCAGCCTTTGATCGCTACCAAGCGGGACTGAATGCAAACCGGTGGCCTGGAGGTGAAAGGAACATCAGAGTGGCCAGGCAGGGTCAGAGCAAAGGCCCATCCAGCCCAGTGTCCTGTCTGCCCACTGCCAGGTGCCCCGGAGGGGGCGAACAGACCAGGGAATCCTCACGTGATCATCAGACCCTTTTAGATCAGTGGTTCTCAACCAGGGGTCTAGGGGCCTCAGGCAGCTTCCCGGGGGTCCTCCAAGCAGAGCTGGCATTAGATTTGCTGGGGCCCTGCACATAAAGGTTGCAGCCTGGAGGCCTGAGCCCTGCCACCCGGGGGCTGGAGCTGGAGCCATGTAGCATCATGGGGCTCTGGGCAGGTGCCCTGCATGCTGCCCCCTAACTCTGGTCCTTGCTTTTGTTGTAGGGGCACCAGGGAGACATGGAGGTTTCAGCAGGATGTTGGGGGGGGTGGTGGAGAGAGTTCAGAAAGGAAAAGACTGAGACCTCTGCTTTGCAATTTGATGGCACTGACTCTGTGATGGTCTCGCGGTGGGGAGGGAAGGGCACAGCTCCCTGTGATAGAAGACCTGGGCTCTGAGGCTGGCCTGCAGTGGCATTTTTTCCAGCTGATCCTTACACCACAGAGCCCCAAACTGCAAGATTACTGTGTAATAACATGTAACTAGAATACCAAAGGCTCTGAGGATGAATCCTGACAGACCACTCCGTGGACAGGGTGATGTAACAGCTTGTCTTTTATGTGGTGGTTCCCAGACACCCTCTCCCTCTGCTCTGTCCTCCCAGGTCACCCCAGGGTGATGAAGCAGGAGGCAAGGCAGAGGGATGGAAGTCTTGGGGGTGGAATCTCTCCTGATTGTGAACCTTCCTCCCTCCCTTTAAAACCTTCCGTGCTTTTCAGGCACACCCTGCCCACCACCTAGATCAGGGGCTGGTTCTATTCTGGACTCTTGTCACTCACTTGCATGGGGATCTGGGCAAGCCACTCAAACTCTCTGTGCTTTAGCTTCCCCTCCAGGCAAAGAGGGACAGTCCCGCCTGCCCAGCTTTGCAGAGTTGTGGGAGAGTCATCTAGAGATGCAAGTGCAAGATGTTCTAATGTTTTTACACGTAAGACTGAAAGCCGCAGGCTCAGGCTCAGGGAAAATCCTCGAGCGCCTCTTCTCATTTGCCCCACATGTTTAAATGCAGGCTCTGTCTACACTTAGCTGCAGCAGCATTTTAAAGCGACAGTGTGGCCATGGCAGGAGCGCTGGGAGAGCGTTTTCCCAGCCCCCATGTAAGCCGCCTCCACTGGGGAGTAGCTCACAGAGCCATGGGCTAGCTCTCCCAGCGCTGTAGCCTGGTTCACACTGGTGCTTTACAGAGCTGTAACTTGCTGTGCTCAAGGGTGGGTGGGTGTTTTTTCATACCCCTGAGCCAGAAAATTCCAGTGCTGTAAAGTGCCAGTGTAGAGCTGGCTGGCGTATCTGCTGCTCAGAAGGAAAGAATAATCAGTAGCTATTTCACATCTGTGTATCAACTGGGTCTTGATGATACTGAAAGGCCCCTTCCCACTCTTTGGCTTGTCTATGTAGGCAGCTTTCGAAGGCAGTAACTGTCTTTCGCTATGTATATGTACAGAATCTGTGGGGTCCTGAATTTTCTAGGTGCTTCTGGAATACGGCTTCCTAGACAGTTCCTATTTTTAACTATAAATGGGAGGCTTCCACTCTTCTAGAGAGCGACAGACATTTCTGCTTGGCAGCTTTGTGTGCTCCAGAAGTGGAAGTATCTATGCTTAGAAATGGATGATATTTTCACACCAAAACACTTTTTTGGCCAACCCCCCCAGGTTAGCAAGACCAAAATATTTTGCAAATTCCTATGGACTGTACCAAATTGTTTCAATGTGGAGCAGGGCTGTGATGGGGGCACTCTGCTGCCCCGCACTGCTGCCATGCCGTCCCCGGCGTGCTGGGGAGAAGCGTCGGCTCCGCGCCGTCCCTGGCGGTGCTCTGCCTGCTCCGCCGCAGCCGGGGGACCGGCGGAGGCAGCCTGGCGCTCCACGCCGGAGTCCTGTGGGCCCCGGGGAGCGGGGAAGAAGCAGCAGGGGTGTCCCAGCCTCAGCCGGAACCGCACATGCCCGGGGTTGCTGGCAATGCTGGCATGGGCAAGAGCCAGCAAGGAACAGGAGAGGGGGAGCAGCCAAGGACACCGGCGTAGCCCCACCTCCCCTTCACGTCGGACGCGCCGGCGGCGGGACGTTTAAAAGAGGCACCAACGCTGGGAGAAGAGGTTGCCAGGAGGAGAACGGAGGGGCGACCCTGAGCCACAGTGCGAGAGCAAGGGAGGTAGGAAGCGACCCAGGGCAGGGTATGCAACCTGGGGTTGGTGAGTTACAGGTTGGAACCCCCACCAACTGGAACTGGGACTACATCCCAGTCCTTAGGGCCCTGGGTCGGGGGTCGCAGTGAGGGCGGGGGCGGGCCCGAGCCCCCCACCTTCCCCTGCTGACTAGCCAAAAGCCAGACGGGAGGCAGAGGATTTCATGATGACGGGTCATCAGACTGTTGACGACACTGGTGACGGGGAGCACAAAGAGGGTACTTGGCCCAGTGGGGTGCCGGGCGGGGAGTGAACTGATGGACCCCAGGTGGGGTAGCTCTCTGGCCCCCTGACAGGGACTTTGAAAAAAAATCTGAAAGAAATGAAGCTCTTTGCTTTTTTAAAAATTTAAAACAGCTTTTCATTTCAAAATGGCCATTAATTTAAAAATAATTTTAAACCATGGAAATACTCACAATCAAAATACCCTGTTTTGTCCAGTCTATAACTGTGGGAGGTTTTGAGTCATCACATTTTTGAAAAGTGGCTCCTGCTCCCAGCCTTCCCCACGTCGGGCTGCCGACTCCTGACCCCCGTGGGGCTGGAGCAGCCCTCTGCCCACAGTGGGCCATGTGGGGGGGGACTGCTCCCAGGCGCCAGTTAACCAATTACCTGGCAAGCATCATCCAGCAAGGGGTATTAACCAATTAACCAGTTACCCATCACATCCCTATTGTCCAAAGCCATGTGGTTTATATCATCACGTCAGGTTGGCGCTTTCATTCTTTATTTACTTAATTTGAGCATCTGAATTTAAATCCCTCCTGGGTGAGCACTCCCTGGATTAAGGCCACAGGACACATCGCGCTGCATTAGCTTACTGGTGTAGCGTGTCTAGTACCTTCCTTGCTTACAGCCATGGCTAATAAAGTACCTGGCCCCGTTGCACAATGATGCTGTATCTAGCTGGAATGGAGGGAAAATTCCCCGAGACCCCTGCAGCAATCGAGTGATGGCATGAGAGAGCTGCAGATCTGATAAGCTGTAATGTGGCTTGCACAAGCACAGGTGCTGTAAAAACGGCAGGGAGTTCCAGGCATGGACGCTATGAAAGCCACACCTTGCCCTAGCTATGAGCTGCCTCTCTCCACTTGTGCCTTTGCATGATCTGGGGCCCTGACGGTTCCCGGCTCAGCACCATGGATATTTACAGAAGGCATGACGACGGGCCGAGGGCTGTGAGACAGGCGCATAACATGGTGATACGGTTGCTTTACCCAGCTTTGTAAAGGGTTTCAAGATCGGTTTTATTCATTATTTGTATTATTTCCACTAGGACCACGGTGTGCCAGGTGGCTTCCAAACAGAAGAGAAGGCACGCTCCCTGCTCCCATGAATAAAAAGCATTAGATACTGTGTATGCTGAGTATTATAAAATACAGTGTAACTACACTACCCGGTCGTAGCCAGTGTTCCCTGTAAGGCGGGCACTTGTGCAGCCGCTCAGGAGACAATTCAGATATCACGCAGATGATTAGCAGAGCGTGCACAGCTAGGTTTTTGTTTCTACTGGTGGTGCACATCTGCACATGCCTCACTGCACATAAAATTATTCCACACATGGATGGACGAGGTTAGAGGGAATGTTGGTCGTATCACCTGCAGCGACTGAACTCAGGGAAAGCAGAAGCTCTCCTAATTGAGGAAAGCAGCAGGCCCAGAAGGGAGGAATAGGTAACACTCCATGGGGCAGCTCGGGGTTTCATTGGCTGGACCTGTCCCTGCCAATGCAGCGCACATGGCTGGACACACTCAGCCCCTGCTATTGAAGGCTGGGTGGGAGGAAGTTAGTTCTGTGGGCAAACCCGATCCTGTGATACTTTGGTTTGAATCTGGGATGCCCCTTTTCCCTTCATGGGGAAGAACTTGTTCAGTTCCCCCAAATCAACAACCACACCCCTCTGCCTTGGAGGAAAACCCCAGACATTGTTATCCTGGCTTTGCACGTCATCGACTGGGTGCAATGCTCAGACATGGCAGCGAGAGCTGACACAGAAACCTACGAGAGGCAGTCAGAAAGGAGGCAGTACTGCACAGTGGCTAGAGCACAGGCCTGCAGGTCAGGAGACCAATGGTCTATTCTTAGCCCTGCTAGGGTCCTGCTGTGATATAACATTCATCCTGCCTCTATTTCCCTCTCCCACCCTTTGTCTAGTTAAATAATGTTTTCTCAACAGGAGCTGTTTGGACAATGCCTAACACAATGGAACCCCAAGCTCAGTTAAGGTTTATGGGTGCTACATCTTCTCTACAATGGAGAGAGTTTGTCTGTCTAAGAACTCCTCCTAAGCAGTAAGAGCTAGGATCACCACATTCAGTACACAGCTTCCTCTTAGCCGAACTGAAAGCAAGGTCGGGGGTTGGTTGTGCTGGGAAAAGGGGATGTGCCTGGAATGGGATTGCTGCTCAGAAAATCACACAGAAAAGGGAGACTCACAAGGCAGGTGAAAGGGGCTGGCTGGGGGTGCCCCTTCCCCAGTTCCGGGACTGTCCCAGCCCCGAGTCTCTCACACCCTTTAGGGAGGGCGGTGGGGGCTGCAGCTCCCCCTCCCGCGATTAATGTGGGGACATTGCTGGCTATTCCCCTTTGTCAGGGAGCCAGGGGAAAGTGCCCAGTTTGATGTATTCCTCACTCTGGCGGGGGAGCGCAAGGGGCAGATGAACCTGGACCTGCCCCAGCTGGGGAACATGCACCCCTTCCCCAGTGTGCCTGCTGGACTTGCAGCAGCCTTGGAGAGGCGCTTTTCACCTGGCCCCAAGCTGCTGTGCGGAAAGAAGGTTAGGGTTGTCCTCTCTCCCTGGGGCAGCCTGCAGACTGACCCCCTCTGCCCCAGCCCCGCCCCAGAGCAACAATTGAAATGAAAAAGGAAAAAACAAAAATTAATTAAGGACTCGGGCAACACCGGGATGTTTTCATTTATCACATTTTTGGTGACATTTAAAATAAAAATTGCTTTTAGTTAAAAAGCAAAAATGTTCTGTTTACCCAAACCGAAGTTTATTTGTTTGGGTTTTTTTGGTAAGTGAAAAAAAATAGTTGATCAAAAATGATATATTTGCTAAACAAAATATCTGGTAGTCACAAACCACATTTAAAAAAATGTGATTCTATTTCAAACTGCAAAATGGAAACAATGCCAAAATTTTGATTGTTGTTTAGGTGAAAACCGTCATTTTAAAAAAACCAGCCGTGTCGATAGATCCGAAGAGGACAGCTTCTCTCGCTGGAAATGAAAAGCTTATCGTGTTGGTGTTGCATGCATGCGGGCAAAGCGGTTTTGAAATGGCTTCTGATTACATCTGCCGCTCCGTCTCCAGCCCTCTCTGCCCCCCTCTGGCTTGGAGATTTAAACCCACCAGCCAACATGGTCTCTTGGGCAGGCACTGGATGGAGGAGGCATTCCCCGGAGATGGAGCAATAGTGACTACGGTTCATGCTGCCTGGGGCTGCTCTCGGTGACTTCCCCTCGTGGGTGCTCCTTTAGAACTACAGCAGCAGGGCAGGCAGTGAGAGACGCCACCCTTCCACGCAACACCTGGAGGCTTTCGACATCTGGCTGCTCCTCGTGGACGCAGCTTGGGGTGGGGTGAAGGGAAGTGCAGGTAAGTTAGACCCAGCTGAGAAGTAAACAGCAGGTGAGCAAGCCACCTGCAGCTTCATTCAATCGCTTGCTCCGATTTTCTTTTCCCATTCACTTTGTTTTACTGCAGGGATTTCTTCTCCTGGGCTTCCTCTACACCCCCCCTAGCTAATGGGTGACAGAGGCTTATTGGGCTGGGACATGAGTTCTCTACCTGTGAGCCGATTTTCTCTTACTCTGCACCTGGTGCAGCCAATGACAGTGGTGCGGACATGAGTGCCAAGTGCTGCCACATGAGAATGGAATTATTTCCATCCACTTGGCTTTGGTGGGATCCACCACACCAAAAGCAGGGCCCTGGAGAATGGGACCCACTAATCGGCTCCTCCAATGCTTTGTTTTATTTCCAGAGTAGCAGTCCCACTCTACATCAGTTTAATTAAGGTGGAAGTGTCTTAAAACATAATCGGCTAAACTGGGGCCAAATAACAGATGGAAATTCCCCACAGCCCAGTTTGTCTGGTATTGTGGTGCCATAGGTCATGTGAAGTCTTGTTTAATATTCCTATTTTCTCTCTTTGAATCTCCCCATGTGGATGCAAATAAATCAAATTCAGGTCTCAGTTACACTAGTATGAATCTGGAGAAACTGCATTAACCCTGCAGAGATACTCTGGATTTTACTGGTGTAAGTGGCAGCAGAATTTGGATCCCTAATTTCAAGGAACACAATTAAGACACAAATTGTCCCCTCCCCTCCCCCCCAAAAAACGCCTTTCCCCTTTGCTCTTAAATTATTAAAATTGAAAAGGCTAAAAGAAGAGAGAAATCAAATGACCTTTTAAGCCAATGCCTATTAGGCATTTCAAAGATGTAAAGCACCATGTAAATGTAAGATGGTATTACTCCACATTTTAGAGTTTGCAAAGCTAGTGAAATGAAACTAGGGCTCTTAGTGTCTGTTGTTTATCTAGTCAGTTTCAGTCTTGGAGGCTTATGCCCTAATGCCCATCTTTTGGATTTGTGTCTCCAGTGATCACAGCAGGAGAAGGAACACAAAAAAACATTTACAGGGCACATCTCGGCTTGCATTGGCTGGGGCTTTGAATGGTACCTAAGGGACTTGGGTGCCCATTCTGGGTATCTGTTTCACACGTGCCTATGTGACTTAGGAGCAACGACTAAGGTTTTGTCATTCTGGGTGTCCCAGTTAATGGCTGCCCATCTTGAGATGCCTTAAAGTGAGTAACCATGCTCTGAAAATGTGGCCCCTTTATGGCATCTCTAGCTACACTCCCCCAAATCAGTCACTCCTAGGTGCTGGAACTAGTGTTGCTGGAAGGAGAAGTAACAACTCCAAAACATGGTTCCCCCCTCCAGCACTCTTGCTATCAGCATTGTTTCAGCACCACGGAGGTCACTTTGAGACAGTCTTGATCGCAAGTCTCATCCAAAGCAGCGGCCTGGGTGCTCCCATGACTCGGTCGGGCACATTTGTAAGCCAGTTACTAAGCGTGGGCTTCTCAGAGCTCAGAATGCAGCGATCAAACTGCCTTTACGATGCTTTAAAAACAAACAATCCCACAGCAAGCTGGGTGGGTCCATTCCAAGGAAAGGCAGGCAGCTGGATGTACAGAATTTCTACCCTGCCAGAGTCAGGAAGTATCTCAGCTTCTTAGACATGAGGCAGACAAGCACAAACCCCACAGATCTGCCTTTACAAAGGAGCACGAGAGGACATTGAAAGTGACAGTCTCCACCCTGGAAACGGGAGATTCCTCGGCTTTGGGGGAAAGCAGGATAAAGGGCATGAATTTTCCATCACTGCCCGGTTCAGAACACAGTCTGCAGTCGTCATGGGACTTTGGGGATGCTAGAGATATTAATAGTCAGGGGAAACTCGCCCCATCACTGTTAAGAGCACATCACTGCTGGGGCCATTGGGAAGGCATTTTCCTCAAGATTCACCCCTGTGCCAAGGTGCAGCATGAGGTTTGCATCATATAGTTCAGGACTTAAAAAATGCATCTAATCCTTGGGACAGACAGTGCTAGGTGGACAGAAGAATTTTTCTGTTGTCCTATCTACTGGCTCTCAGGGATGGGCAACCCCTCTGCTGGTGCTGCTGCAGCGGTTCTAGTGAAGCCACAGCCTCACTGTGCAAACCAAGAGCCGGTCACAGCTCCACAGGGTCCTCTTATTTCCTGACACCCCCCCCCCGCCCTTCTAAAAATGGGCATTCCACATACTGGGAAAGCCAAGCAGACCAAATGCCTGCGCAGTGCCACAGAAACCAGATATGGGGCCTGGCCACACCCCTCGGCTGGACTTCGGTTACACTCAAGGGTCCCAAAGATTGAAAGACACTGTGACAATGTCGAGCAGGAGAAATCTGGCCTCTGGGACACTTAGCCTTGGGTGTTCGCCAGTGGCTGCCAAATCTGGGGTCAGGAAGGAATTTCTCCACAGTCTTGGTGTTTTCTCATCTTTCCTTAGGCCGAGCTCTGCCTGGCTCCTATGATCAATTTCCCATAACTGCCACAGGGGAGCAGTGGGGAAAAGGGGCCCAGCCTCTCCTGTCCTCTCTGCTGTCATTAGAAATGGGCTCAAGCCATAAAGTCTGGGACCAAATTTCAAACTTCCCCATGCATTGGAGTGTTTGGATCCAGGGCTTTCGTTTGCACCCTGATGAGGGTCATGTCCATTTACAGAATGTGGAGCTGCCCCTGTGCTGGGTTTGATTTAACTGAAGAAGAGGGCGGAGGAATGGCTTACCCAGGCTTATCTCTGGTTGTAACCCAGTGGCACGCCCTAGTTTTACAAGGAGAGTGGTGGCTAAGGGTTTGGATGCTGGTATTTTCCTCAAACTGGCTGGGGCAGCATGTGCACATGAACAGAGCTGCGGGAGGGCAGGCAGAGCAGGTTTCACCTCTTCCCCAGTGGTGTGCAGAGCACTCTGCCTCCCTGGGAACAACCTCACCCGCTTCTCTCCCTTGGCAGAGGAGCCCCAAAATGCCCAGCGTGTTCGCCTACCTCACCTCCGAAGTGGATTGGTGCGAAGGGAACTTTGAGCACTCCGAGGTCATCGCAGAATACTACAACACGGTGAGTGAGAGAGCAGCCGGGGGAGGAAGCAAGAACTCACCATGGCCTGCTGTGCAGGGTCTATGAAACACACACAGTCTGGGGGCAGCTACAAACAGCAACTCTGGGGCAAATGCTGCAGGCTGCAAGGGAACCACTAGTGGATATGGGAGAAGTCCAGCAGGCCTGAGAAGTCGGCTTGTGCTTTGGCCATCTGCAGGCTCCCCTCTGCTTTGAGTGTTTGGGGAGAGTGGGCGAGGAAAGGAAAGATGCTGAATCCAGGGAGGAAGCCTGGGATATTGATTGCTGATGGAAGTGAGGGGCTGTCAGCTCTGCAAAATTCTGCTAGTCAGTCCAGGCAGGTTTTCTGCCCGTTACTGTATCTAATACAGAGAAATACAGAGAAAGCCGCATGAGTGGCTGACCCGCACTGCAAGCCTGTGTCTGAACCCAGGGCCCCAGGCCGAGAACGTTACTGCACTAACCCACATCCCCACCGCACTGATGAACACAGGCCTGGCCAGGCTGGGTCACAGGAGGGGCCCATATAATCCAGGGACCTCTCTCTGAGAGTGGCCGGGACCGGCTCTTCCAGGGCTGCACTAGCCAACCATAGGATAACCTGCTCAGGGGATGTGTCCTCCTAGCCCCCTACCGCCTTCCCCATGTGCATGTGTAGCCCTTCCCCAACTCTGGTGCATGAATGGTTTGAAATCCGGGTGTTCCCATCAGGCCCAGAGCTGGTTCTTCCTTTTGTGATGCCTCCCAGGTTTAACAATTCCCTTCACACCTTTCTGCAGCTTCCCTGCTACTAACCCATGGTCAGCGCCTCCGCGGAGTGATCCCTTTCCATTGCTGCACCCATTCAGTGCATGCATGGCTCTCTGTGGGTGCGTCTACACTGCCACCAGCCTGGGCGGGCAGACATGCGCTAGCTCGGCAGCAGGCAGCCCACTAAAAACAACAGCACAGGCGTTGCACCATGGATGGTGGCTCGGGCTAGCTACCTGTATCTGAGCCTGTCTGCAGAGCTCCTGGGAAAGGTGGGGAGGGGGAAGTTTCATGCTTCTGGAGGGGGTGGAGCGAGGGGCAGCCAGCTCTCAGCACTGCCTCCCCCACCAGCCTGTGCACTGCAGCAGTGGTGGCCTGAAGCCCCAGGACCCTGGGCAGTTGCCCCATTTGCCTCTCCCCCATTGGTGGGCCTGCCTGTCTGAACCCCTGCCCAGGTAGCTAGCCTGAGTCACGGCCTGTCCCACCACATCCGCAGGGCTAGTTTTAGCCCACTCACCTGAGCCTGTCCGTCCAGGCTGCCAGCCACAGAGCAGACATTGCCTGAAGTCCCCTGGGTGCAAGCGACCACAAATCCAACAGAGTTCACAGAGGGGCTGCACCTGCTAACACCAGAGCAAGTTCACTGCCACTGGCTCCCATTTTCTGACTGAGGCCTAAGCATGTAGCTTGTACGGCAAGCGGCGGCGCATCCCTTCTGAATGGGCTCTGATCAGACTGGGGACTCTTGCTGGTGTCCTCAGGCCAGTAATTTCACAAGTGACTAGGAGTTCTCAGTGTCCAGCTGGAGGTACCGTAAAGGGGCCTGGTGTAGAAAGCGGGGAGCAGTCGACCCTCCGAACACGGAGCTCCGTGGAGGCATCTCAAACCAGGCATCCAAAACATCAGGAGCCATTTTGAGGAGTCTTGACCCAATGCTATTTAGCACCTAAATGAGTTCAAAGGTGAAATGCCAAGAGTGCTCCAGGGCCGTAGGAGCCATGTCCCATTTTCAAAAGACACTCGAGCTCCTCTCCAGGTCAGATTGTTAAAGATATTTAGGCTCCACGAGATGCAGATAAGTATCTCACGGGAGTCTCCAAAGGACCCAAGGCCCCAGTCCTCAAAGACACTGAGGGCACGTCTACACAGCAGGGCTGAAGCCGGAATAAGCTACACAACCTGAGCTACGTCAATTGCGTAGCTCAAGTCGAAATGGCTTCATTCAGCTTTTGGCGCTGTCTACACAGCAGGAAGTCCGAGAGAGCACGCTTCCTCCGACACCCCTTGCTCCTCGTAAAATGAGGGTTACAGAAGTCGGAGTGAGAAGTCCCCTAGCTCGACATTGTCGAAATTACTGCTGGTAGTGCAGACGCGGACTCTGCTATTCCAGAATAACACTGCCGTGTAGACGCACCTTGGAGAGGAAATCAGCAGGAGTCAGGTGCCGAGGGAGCCTTGAGAAGGAAGGTGGGCCCGACTCACTTTGGACAAGGAGACGTAGGGTTCACGATGCTGGGCCGAGCGGCAGCTTTGCAGATCTGGGACGGAGGCTCCGAAGTCCCACAGGTGCTTCTGAAAAGTCACCTTGAGTCTCTAACTATGGTGGAGGTGCCTCACTTTCACCTAAAGTTCTGACCTAACCAGGTTTGTCCGATTTCACTGCCATGAGCCAGGCTTCAGACCCGAACTTGCCTCTCATCTGATGGAGAACATGTATTCTGAATGTGTGGAACAATCAGTTACACACATACAGAATGGGAAGCAACTGTCTAGGAAGGAGTCCGGCAGAAAGGGATCTAGGTGTTATAGTGGACCACAAGCTGAATAGGAGTCAGCAGTGTGATGCTGTTGCAAAAAAAGCAAACATGATTCTGGGATGCATTAACAGGCGTGTTGTGAGCAAGATACGAGAAGTCATTCTTCCACTCTACTCTGCGCTGGTTAGGCCTCAGTTGGAGTCTTGTGTCCAGTTCTGGGCACCACATTTCAAGAAAGATGTGGAGAAATTGGAGAGGGTCCAGAGAAGAGCAACAAGAATGATTAAAGGTCTAGAGAACATGATCTATGAGGGAAGGCTGAAAGAACTGGGTTTGTTTAGTTTAGAAAAGAGAAGATTGAGGGGGGACATGCTTGCAGTTTTCAGGTATCTAAAAGGGTGTCATAAGGAGGAGGGAGAAAACTTGTTCATCTTGGCCTCTGAGGATAGAACAAGAAGCAATGGGCTTAAACTGCAGCAAGGGAGGTTTAGGTTGGACATTAGGAAAAAGTTCCTAACTGTCAGGGCAGTCAGACACTGGAATAAATTGCCCAGGGAGGTTGTGGAATCCCCATCTCTGGAGATATTTAAGAGCAGGTTAGATAAATGTCTATCAGGGATGGTCTAGACAGTGCTGGGTCCTGCCATGAGGGCAGGGGGCTGGACTCGATGACCTCTCAAGGCCCCTTCCAGTCCTAGTGTACTATGATTCCCAACTCAGGAGACCAAGAGGTCAGAGATTATGCAGACAGCGTAAACCTGACAGGATTCCTTTTGGTGATTACATGGCTAATTGTGTCCCTGTAGTTTGAACATGGAGCAACTGGAGAGAGAGAGAGAGAGAGAGAGAGCTGCACTTTCGTTTAGGTCCAGAACCATAAAGGGTTATAGGCTCTTTACTTTCATTGAAATCAATGGACATTAGGAGCCTAAATACCTTTGTGGATCTGGGCCTTGCTTCCTTGACTTCGGTGGAGTAAGTCCATGGAGGATGTGTCCATCAATGGCTGTTAGCCAGGATGGGCAGGGAGGGTGTTCCTGGCCTCTGTTTGTCTGGGGCTGGGAATGGGTGACAGGGGAGGGATCACTGGATGATTCCCTGTTGTGTTTACTCCCTCGGGGGCGCCTGCATTGCTCAACCTTTCCTCTGGTACCTGACTGAATCTTTCCCTTCTCAGCTCTCCGCAAACAGACTTCCTCCTCTCAGTCCGCCCCTCTTCTCCTTCCCCTGCCTTCCCTGGGGGAAATCTTTTAAAGCAGCTTCCACAGGCTTTAATTGGCTGCAGGTGTCTGATTAGCTTGCTCCTTCAGGCCAGCTATTAATTATCCCCAGGCCTGCCTTCCCTTAGAGTGTGGCAGCCAGCTAGTCTGGGTCTGTCCCGGGACGTACTTCAGCCCCATGAGATGGAAGCAGATTCTTGGTCCTGAGGCATCTTCTGAAGTGCTGCCCCTGACTGGGAGTGGATGTGGGGCTGTTACATTCAGGTGCCAGAGCCCAATCCTGCCAGGGACTGAGCACCCACAGCTGTTCCATTACTCACTGGACATTGAGAGTACTCAGCACCCCACAGATCAGGCCCACAGCGAGAGGAAAATCAGGACCATCCTCTTTGCATCCACCTGTCACTGGCCATATTTCCACCTCTAAAAGCCACCCAGCCTCCCCCCCACACTGTCCCACTGAGCTTGGGGCCCTGCTAATGCTTTCAGGCCGTGGCTGGGCAAACAGACCCACACCCACCGAATGCAGCCGAGTGCCCAGTAACCAGGCAGCACTGATCAGATTAGCGTGCGTTCGCCAGCGAGCAAACACTGGACTGAGTGGCGGGCGGTGCTTGGCTAGCCTGAGCAAACACTGACCCGTTGCTGCAGGGCGTGGCCAGGCCGCACTAGGCCAGGGTGGGTAAAAGATCAAGAAGCATCTCAGAAAAAAGCTTGAGTAGGGTGAAGCTGGTCATAGGACATGGGGCCTGCTACCTCCCTTAGCGAGGTGCCGCTGCCGAGAAAGGAATTGGCGACCTCAGACCAGTCCTGTTGTCCCGTGGGGAGATTCTCTGCTAAACAAGGAGGCTGCAGTTTCTAGGTGGATTCCCCTGGCCCAGCGCTGTAGGAACCCAACCCTGAGCCAATACATGCCTGGGTCACAGGAGCAGAGGCTGCATCCAAAAGAGACAATTGGAGTCACCTGGCCAAAGATAATACAAACCCTTCCTAGAAACTCAGGGACGGGCTCCTCTCCAGCAGCTGCAACATGCCCAGAGGGAAACTCGAGTCACGAAGGGCGGATATACCTGCTGATCACTTACAGGGGCAGGAGGAAAGGGTGACTCACCTTCCCACCCGCTCTGCAGAGGCCTGGCTCTGGTTTCCTCCTCCCAGGGAGACCTAAGCAACCAGCTTTCTTTGTAGTTAATATCAGGCCTGGCAGTACCTGGGGCTGGGCTAGTAACTCAAACAGGTGACAATCCTCTGCTAAGTCCCAAAACAAAGACAAAGGCAAAAGTTCACTCCTGGCTCTTCACATCTTCCACCACACCCACAGCTTTGCTTCTGTGCCGGTCAGCGCCTTGGCACGCAGCCCTTCTCTAGCCAGCTCCACCCCCTGGCCCCAGGCCAACCCTGCTACCAGGGCCCTTGGCTGACTCTACACCAGGGGTCTCAAACTCGCAGCCTGAGCAGCTCCCCACTCGGCCTGCACGTCCCTGCAGCCCTGGGGAGCCAGGGGGTGTCTGTGCCCTTCCCCAAGCCCAGCCCCTGCTCCATCTCCACCCTCTGCCTCCTTACACTCCTCCCCCCGTGACCCCTCCCCCAAGACACCTGGGGGGTTACAGGGCAGGCTTGGCGCAGGGGTCGCTCCACCCCCCCCACTCACCACGGCAACAGGAAGTGGAGCCCCCAGCTCGCCGTGCTGCACTCTGCAGGGAGTGCAGGGGGCCTGACCCCGCCCAGACTGGGGGACCAGCCAGTCCATAGGGATGTGCTCCCAGCGATGCAGACGGAAGTTCTCTAGCCCTGCCATGCTGCCGCCGGTGGGGGTGGCGGTGGAGCCCGGGCACGGGGGGTTATATTGCCTGGGTGCAGCAGGTAAGGCCGGGGGATCATGCGGGCGTGGGGATGTGCATGGGGAGGGGGAATGCACAGAGACCCTGCCCAGCCATGACCCTGCCCAGCCATGGCCCTGCCAGAGGGGGGTGCCTGCTGGCCTGCGGATGATCTGAGGTCTGGCACTGGCCTTACGGTAAATTGAGTCAGAGGCCCCTTTTCTACACAGCTTCTTTTAGCAGCATCTTTCTCTTCTTTTTCCTTTATGAGGCTCTGGGCAGCAGGGAATCACTCAGTGGGGCACCGTCCCTCTCCCCGCAATAACCTGCCACCCTTTGGCAGGCAGAAACAATCCTGCCCCCATCTTCCAGTAGCTTTCTGCAGCTTCCTAGAATTAGCTTATTCGTCTTATCCGGGGTAGCTTTCTCTGGCAAGCCCGCCTCCCTGCCCTGACACGACGGGCTGGATTAGCCCTTCACAATAGGTGCTGAAAGTACAGATTTGAAATTAGCCAGCCTTCTACAGAAGAATTTTGAAACCCGATTCCAAAGGCAGACGGCTGAATTCGAATTCACTTGCAAATTCAACACTGTCAGCTTAGGATCGAATAAGGATCTCAACTGGTTAACTCAGTACAAAGGCAATTTCCCCTCTCTGGATATTCACATCTCCACACTAGATGCTGTGAATGAGCCACTTCCACCCTGACTTAGAATCATAGAATCATAGAACCATAGAGCTGGAAGAGACCTCAGAAGGTCATCAAGTCCAGCCCCCTGCTCTAGGCAGGACCAATCCCAACTAAATCAACCCAGCCAGGGCTTGGTCAAGCCGAGACTTAAACACCTCTAGGGATGGAGACTCCACTACTTCCCTAGGGAACCCATCCCAGTGCTTCACCACCCTCCTAGTGAAATCGTTTTTCCTAATATCCAACCTGGACCTCTCCACCACAACTTGAGACCATTGCTCCTTGTTCTGCCATCTGTCACTACTGAGAACAGCCTCTCTCCATCCTCTTTGGAACCTCCTTCAGGAAGTTGAAGGCTGCTATCAAATCCCCCCTCACTCTTCGCTTCTGCAGACTAAACAGACCCAACTCCCTCAGCCTCTCCTCATAAGTCATATGCTCCAGCCCCCTAATCATTTTGGTTGCCCTCCACTGGACCCTCTCCAATGCCTCCACATCCTTTTTGTAGTGGGGGCCCAGAACTGGACACAATACTCCAGATGTGGCCTCACCAGAGCCGAATAAAGGGAATAATGACATCTCTGGATCTGCTGGCAATGCTCCTCTTAATGCAACCTAATATGTCATTAGCCTTCTTGGCTACAAGGGCACACTGTTGACTCATATCCAGCTTCTCATCCACTGTAACCCCCAGGTCCTTTTCTGCAGAACTACTACTTAACTGGTTGGTCCCCAGCTTGTAACTGTGCTTGGGATTCTTCCGTCCCAAGTGCAGGACTCTGCACTTGTCCTTGTTGAACTTCATCAGATTTCTTGTGGCCCAATCCTCCAATTTGTCTAAGTCACTCTGGACCCTATCTCTGCCCTCAAGCGTATCTACCTCTCCCCCAGCTTAGTGTCATCCGCAAACTTGCTGAGGGTGCAATCCATCCCCTCATCCAGGTCATTAATAATGATATTGAACAAAACCAGTCCTAGAACCGAACCTTGGGGCACTCCGCTAGAAACCGACCGCCATCCTGACATCGAGCCGTTGATCACTACCAGCTGGGCCCAGCCTTCTAGCCATCTTTCTATCCATCTTACCGTCCATTTATCCAATCCACATTCCCTTAACTTGCTGGCAAGAATATTGTGGGAGACCGTATCAAAAGCCTTGCTAAAGTCAAGGTCTATCACATCCACTGACTTTCCCACGTCCACAGAGCCAGTTACCTCATCATAGAAGCTAATCAGATTGGTCAGGCACGACTTGCCCTTTGTGAATCCATGCTGACTATTCCTAATCACTTTCCTCTCTTCCAAGTGCCTCAAAATGGATTCCTTAAGGATCCCTTCCATGATTTTTCCAGGAATTGAGGTAAGACTGACCGGCCTATAGTTCCCTGGATCGTCCTTCTTCCCTTTTTTGAAGATGGGCACTACATTTGCCCTTTTCCAATCATCCGGGATTTCTCCACGACTTTTCAGAGATAATGGCCAAAGGCTCCTCAATGACATTTGCCAACTCCCTCAGTACCCTCGGATGCATTAAGTCCGGACCCATGGATTTGCGTACGTTTAGCTTTTCTAAATAGTTCCTAACCTGTTCTTTACTCACCAAGGGCTGTCCATCTTCATCCCATCTTGCGTCACTTAGCGCATTAGTCCGGGAGCCCACCTTGTCCGTGAATACAGAGGCAAAGAAAGCATTGAGTACTTCAGCTTTCCCCACATCATCTGTCACTAGGTTACCTCCTTCATCCAGTAGGGGCACACCCTCTCTGATCACCTTCTTCTTGTTAACATGCCTGTAGAAACCTTTCTTGTTATCCTTCACCTTAGCCAGTCGCAATTCCATTTGCGCTTTCGCCTTCCTGATAACCCCGGCATTCTCGAGCTATACATTTAAACCCCTCCTGGTCATTTGTCCAAGTTTCCACTTTTTGTAAGCTTCCTTTTTGTGCTTAAGTTCACCAAGGATTTCCCCGTAAGCCAATCCGGTCTCCTACCATGTTTGCCTCTCTTGCTACGCGGGATGGTTTCTTTCTGTGCCTTCAATAAGGCTTCTTTAAAATACTGCCAGCTGTCCTGGACTCCTTTCCCCTTCATGTTAGCATCCCAGGGATTCTGCCCATCAGATCTCTGAGGAGTCAAAATCTGCTTTTGAAGTCCAAGGTGTGTATTTTACTACTCTCTTTTCTTCCTTTGGTCAGGATCCTGAAATCTACCATCTCATGATCACTGCTTCCCAGGTTGTCACCCACCTCTACTTCCCCTATTAGTTCCTCCCTGTTTGTGAGCAGAAGGTCAAGCTGCGCACGGCCCCTGATCGGATCCTTCAGCACTTGTGTCAAGAAGTTATCCCCAACATTCTCCAAAAACTTTCTGGATTGCCTGTGTACTGCCCTATTGGTTTCCTAACAGATGTCAGGGTGATTAAAGTCCCCCACGAGAACCAGGGCCTGCGATCCGGAAGCTTCTCTCAGTTGTCCGAAGAAAGCCTCATCTACCTCATCCACCTGATTCGGTGGCCTGTAGCAGACACCAACCACAACATCACTGCTGTTGTTTGCTCCTTTAAACTTAACCCATAGACTCTCAACAGGTTTTTCTCCTCTTTATACTGGAGTTCAGAGCAATCATAGTGCTCTCTTACATATAGTGCAACTCCTCCTCCTTTTCTCCCCTGCCTGTTCTTCCTGAACAGTCTATACCCTTCCATGACAGCGCTCCAGTCATGCGAGTCATCCCACCAAGTCTCTGTTATCCCAATTAAATCATATTTCTCGGACTGGGCCAGGGCCTCCAGTTCTTCCTGTTTGTTGCCCAGGCTTCTCGCATTAGTGTACAAACACCTCAGGTAACCAGTTGATCGCCCTATCTTCTCCATTCCAAACAGGGTCCTCTTTCTTGCTCGTTCCTCTCTGCATTTCTTCCCGGTATCCGACTTTCCCACTCCCCTCAGGGTTTTGGTCACCGTCCCCAGAACCTAGTTTAAAGCCCTCCTCACTAGGTTTGCAAGCCTGCCTGCGAAGATGCTCCTTCCTCTCTTCGTTAGGTGGATCCCATCTCTTCCTAACAATCCTTGTGCCCAGAACAGAGTCCCATGGTCGAAGAAACCAAAGCCCTCTCTCCAACACCACCTGCGCAACCACGCATTTACGTCCTCAATTTGTGATCCCTGCCCAGTCCTTTCCCTTCAACAGGAGGATGGGCGAGAACACCACTTGCGCTCCAAATTCTTGGATCCTTCTTCCCAGCGCTACATAATTCGCAGTCACCTGCTCAAGGTCATTCTTGGCCGTATCGTTAGTTCCCACGTGGAGAAGCAGGAAGGGGTAGCGATCCGAAGGTTTGATCAGTTTGGTAAGCCTCTCAGTCACATCCTGAATGCGACTTGATTAGCTTCATTGACACAAGCAGCTTCTTGCTGATATACACCCCTGTCTCTGTAACTACATCTCCAACACACCTGATGAAGTGGGTTTTACCTACAAAAGCTTACGCCCTAATAAATCTGTTAGTCTCTATGGTGCCACAGGACTCCTTGTTGGTTTTCCTAGGTAAGATGTTTGGCAGCACGGACTGGGATTGCCCACTCTCCTAACTGGATGGACCGAATGCCATTGGTGGAGTTGTCTTCCAGTCCAGGAGAGCTGGCAACTCTAGGAGAGATGCAATATTGATTGTCACCTTTGCCCTTCCTCTCCACTCCCCCCTCCCTTCTCCCTCAGTCTGTTTAGAGCCATTACTGTAGGGCCGTGCTGTATGCAGACTGGATCCCCTCTGAGGCCAACCCTCCACTGGACCGAGCTGCGACAATCTGAGCTGAGAATCTGCCCTTCTGCTTGTCGCTGCAAGGTGCCCAATACAGCAGTGGGTGCTTCAAACATGATCAACAATAAGTCTCACTCTGCTACATCAGCACTTTCTGTCGTGCCTTGGGCTTTCCCTCCCACATGGCCTGGAGCTAGACAGTGGAGATTTATCAGAGTTGACGCCCATCGAGCGACGCCCCATTATTTACACCAGCTGAGGTGATGGCCTTCCCTGGCTGTGGCTCCAGCCGCAGCATGAAATCCGCCACAGGCACAAAATTAGCCAGGGTGACATCTAAAAGTCAAATTCTCCCGGGCCATCAGCTTCGGTTTGCTGCCACTGAAGAACCTGATGCAAGACTGTATTGTTCCATCCCATGTCTAACACCAGGTCCTTTTTCAATGGTTTATAAAAATTCATTCCAAAAGGTAAGGATACATATAAATTAAATAGCCAGTGAAACATTCAGCCGTTTGTTATAGCTGATGATTGTTCAGGAGCAGAAGTGTCACCATTAATATTAGCGAACTGAAAATTCACCGGCCATGACAGACCCATTTCCCCCTGTGCTAGGCAATCCCCAAAAGCTTGCAATCTGTCCTGCACAAGAGATAAGCGGTGGGTGCAGACAGAGGGCAGAGCGCAAGGCAGGGATGCTAAATATCGGTTAATGGAACAGTTGAGTAACCTCATTAATATTCTCTAGTTCCCGGGGTGGGGCCAGCAGCCAGTGCGCTCCGGCCCCACTCCTGAGGAGCCAAGCTCCCCTTGCGGACTGGCTGCCTCTCGCCCAGTGCTGCTGCCTCTGATAAAGAGGCAGCAGTACAGGGTGGCAGCAGCCCCTGTCAAGGGGACATCTGAGCTCCCGGACCCAGCGTGAGCCAAAACTGAGCTCAGCTGCCTGCCCATGTGGCTCCTAATACACTTCAAATTTAAAGCACAGCACGAGTAGGGCCCGGACCCAGCACAAGCCAGGAGTGAGCCGGGCTGCCTGCTTGCCCTGCTCCTAATACACTTTAAATGCAGAGCTGCAGCAGGGTAGGTCCCAGATCCATCAAAAGCCAGGAGTGAGCCAGGCTGCTGGCCAGCCTGCTACAAAATATACTGTCTGGCGGGGGGTGGGGATGTGTGTAGTCTATAGCATTAACCTATAAGCCTTTGCTTATCAGTTACTACACTATTACATCCCTAGCACAAGGGAACAATAAGATTAGAAATTGATGTTGTTAGGGTGCTAACAATTCCTTGTATGCTTCCCTTCACTTCCATCTCGGTGCCTTTTTGCACGTCCCCTTGTGCCTTGTACACCCCACCATCCTCCTTCACGTGCCTCATGAGGAGCTACTTCTGTGAAAACTAGGACCACAAGTTTCTCCAAAGAGAAATGGAACCCACAGGCTACATGAGATACACCACTCGATCAGTTGCAGCCTAGGCCTATTTCCTATCTTTACTGGCAAGGATTTGGGCTCACAGAGATGCAGGTCTGGGCTGCACACTTGTACTGACGCAACTGAAGTGGTGATTTCATGCCCACTGAAGACAAACAGGCATTTTTCAAGCAGCTTTAATGTGCTGAGAACAAGGGCAGCTTGATCAGGAAGCAGGAATCAAGTCTGTAATTTGGCTTCACTCATTTCAATGGAGCTCTACTGCCCATCTGCACAGGAGCCTGATGGGGTGTGGGAATTTACCACACTCATTTACTTTTCTCGCAGGCTTCCATGGGCCAGCTTGAAGGGTTTGGATCTTTTCGTGCGGATCCGGGCCTCAGTCATACTGTTGGTTAGGGCTGGAGAGATACTGGCCCAGATCCTAAGTCAATGGGAGTGAAGTGGATGGACCAATGAGAAGCTGGGCCATTGAGACAATAGAGGGTCAGTAGAAAACTCAACTTCAAGCTTGGCCTTAAAAGCCTTCTAGGGACAGAGATTCCACCCCCTCCCTAGGGAACCCATCCCAGCGCTTCACCCCCCTCCTAGGGAAACAGTTTGTCCTAATATCCAACCTAGACCTCCCCCATGGCAACTTGAGCCCATTGCTCCTTGTTCTGCCATCTGCCACCAATGAGAAGAGAACAGCCTCTCTCCAGCTTCTTCGGAACTCTCCTGCAAGAAGTTGAAGGCTGCTCTCAAATCCCCCCTCCCTCTTCTCTTCCACAGACTAAACAAGCCCAAATCTCTCAGCCTCTCCTTGTAGGTCATGTGCTCCAGCCCCCTCAGCATTTGTGTTGCCTCCGCTAGACTTTCTCCAGTTTGTTCACATCTTTTCTATAATGGGCCCCCCAACACTGGACACAGTCCTCCAGATGTGTCCTTCCCAGTGCTGAATAAAGGGGAATAATCACTTCCCTCAATCTGCTGGCAATGCTCCTCCTCATGCAGCCCAATGTGCCATTAGCCTTCTTGGGCAACAAGGGCGCACTGTTGACTCATATCCAGCTTCTACTATAATCCCTGCAGAAGTGAGCCAGTCAGTCCCCAGCCTGTAACTATGCTTGGGATTCTTCCATCTTAACTGCAGGACTCTGCACTTGTCCTTGCTGAACCTCATCAGATTTCTTTTGGCCCAATCCTCTAATCTGTCCAGGTCACTCTGGACCCTATCCCTGCCCTCCAACATATCTACCTCTCCCCCAGCTTAGTGTCATTCATGAACTTACTGAGGGTGCAAACCACCCCCTCATCTAGGTCATTAATAAAGTTGTTGAACAAAACTGGTGCAGGACCGACTCCTCAGACATCCCGCTTGATACCCGCTGCCAGCTATACATCGAGCATTGATCACTACCCGTTGAGCCCAACGACATAGCCAGCTTTCTATCCACTGTGGCAGGGTGTTGCCCTGCCCTGGCCCTTTAAGGGGCCAAGGAGCTGGAGGGAGGAGAGCCCAGCTGTGGGCAGTCAGGAGAGCCCAGCTGAGGGCCATAAGGAGGGCCCAGCTGAGGGCTATAAGAACAGCTCCTGGGAGGAGAGAGAATGACCTGCCTGCTGCTCTGGAGGAGAGAGTAGTTAAGACCTGATGGCCAGGGAAGAAGGAGGCTCACTGGAGAAGGGCAGGACTAGGGAGGCTCAGGCAAGAGGAACCCAGGCTACATGGCCTGAGGCCCAGTGCTGCATAGGAGGCAGTCATGAAGGGCCGGAGCAAGCAACGGAGGCAGCCCTAAAGGGCCGGGCCGCATAGGAGGTGGCCACAGCTAGCAAGGAGGCAGCTGTGGTAGTCGTGGGGGAGGCTGAGCCAGGGAAGCCCCAGCCCATAAATCCAGGAGGTAACTGGGCAGACAGAGGCATGCCTGTGGCTAGGGAGTAGGGGCCTGGAGATCCTGTGGCCTGCCTGGAGGGGCTGTTAAGGGGCTGGCAGGGGGCCTGAGGCCAGGATGGCACGAGGGGAGTTAGGAGTCCCCAAGGAGAAGAACTGGGGGTCCCCAAGCATCAGGAGGACCCTGGAGGAGAAGTGGACCATAACAACGTGGACTATCCTCCCAGAAGGGGGGTGTGGAGCAACCGAGGAGTGGTCACTGCCGGAGGGCAGTGCCCTGAAGCCACCACTACACCCAAACAGGGCGTCCGAGCAGCCAGCCACTTCCCCCAAACCGGCCACCCTGGAGGGAAGAGCTAGGCAAAAAGAAAAAAAAAAGTGAGTGAACCCGCTACACCACCTTATAGTCCATTTATCCAATCCATATTTCCTTCACTTGCTGGCAAGAATATTGTGGGAGACCGTATCAAAAACTCTGCTAAAGTCAAGGTCTATCATGTCCACCACCTCTCCCATGTCCACAGAGCCAGTTACCCCATCACAGAAGGCAATCAGGTTGGTCAGGCAGGACTTGCCCTTGGTGAATCCGTGTTGATCACTTCCCCTCTTCCAAGTGCTTCAAAATGGATTCTTTGAGGATCCCCTCCATAATTTTCCGGGGACTGAGGTGAAGCTGACTGGTCTGTAGTTCCCTGGATTGTCCTTCTTCCCTTTTTTAAAGATGCATTTTTCCTTTGCCTTTTTCCAGTCGTCCAGGACCTCCCCCGATCGCCACAAGTTTTCAAAGATAACGGCCAATGGCTCTGCAATCACATCAGCCAAGTCCCTCAGCACCCTTGGATACATTAGATCCGGCCCCATGGATCTGTGTATGTCCAACTTTTCTAAATAGCCCTTAACCTGTTCTTTCCCCACTGAGGACTGTCTATCTCCTTCCCATCCTGTGCTGCCCCGGGGAGCAGTCTGGAAGCTGACCTTGTCTGTGCCCTTGTTTGTTCCTAGTCATTCATTTTATTTAGAATTTTAGTGGTACTTGCTGTGGTCTGCCCCTTATGTGCAGGCAGGCAGTGATTATTTCAGTTACACCAGCTGTCAATTATTCTTCTGTTTGAGAAATATGACAGTTTGAGGCAGGTGCAATTGTACCTTTTAGATAGCTACAACTACTCTCCTGAATCCATCTCTCGCCGTGCTTTGCAAATACATCCATGGAAATAATGTTCCAAACTGGTCTAATGTTGGCATCATAGCCAGACACAAAACAAGCCTCAGACCAGAAGGGCCCACCATCACAACTAAAACTGTACTCAACCAGTAGTTTTCTCAGGACCCATTTTTGCTTCCTTACATTGTTTCTGTGATTTGTGTAAAGTCACACACTAAGTTTTTGGCAGAACCAGGACTAGAAGAATCCAAGTCTCTGTTCTTCCGAGTCTGGGCTCAGACCACATTATCACATATTATTTATGATAATAATCAATCATTAATGGTCAGTTTTCATTCTAATTGCAGTACAAGTCTATAGGAGTAAATCAATATTTCCAAGACAGCTAGGGTTGCCAGATGGTTTCAACAAAAATACTGGACACACTTGACATTACATCACAATCTACATTACATCTTATTTAGAAAATACCGGACATTTATATTTTCTCATTTATATTTTCTCAATTTGTTTCCTGAACAGAGAGCTCAAATACTGGACTGTCCTGTTCAAAACTGGACACCTGGCAACCCTAAAGACAGCAGGAGAGCTGTAAACTCACAAAGGCAGATAAATGTAAATGTGGGAATTAGATACAAATGTATAAATGAAGAAAAGCCAGAAATCAGTTAGAAGTTTGTCACAGATCAGTCACTCTCGTATCCACCTGTATTTAGGGCCTGATCCTACTCCCACTGAAGGCCACAAAGGTTTTTCAATTGATTTCAATGGAAGCCAGGCTGGGCCCAAAGACTGTGTGACTTAGAGTAAGGAATTTGGACCAGATCTTTAAAGGGATTCAGGCAACTACATCTGCAAATAGGCACCTAACTCCTTTAGCTGGTTGTCAGCAATTCCCCTCTGGTGTGCATATTGGCCAAACCAGACACTCTGCACCAAAGGATAAATGGACACAAATCAGACATCAGGAAAGGTAACACACATAAACCTGTAGGCAGGAGCGGCCCGAGGCCGGCTGCGGCAGCTGGCGCCCCAGGTGGAACGCGCGATCGGCGCCCCTGCCTGCACGGCTGTCAATGGCGTGACGTAATCATCGGGTACCCTGGGCACCCCGTGACATCATCTTTGGCCACCCCGGGTGCCCCGTTGAAGGCGGCACCCTAGGCGACCGCCGAGTCGGCCTATACTCACGGGCCGCCCCTGCCTGTAGGGGAACATTTTAACCTGCCTCAACATTCAGTGATGGATTTGAAAGTAGCCATTTTTCTATAAAAGAATTTCAAAACCCTGTTACAAAGGGAGACAGCTGAACTGGAACCAGGCACAGCTCCCAGTGGAGAGCTGCTGAGCAACTGATGGACTTGAAGGTGAGGCGCTGAGCTAAGGGCAAAGGACTTGTCTCCAGGAGGATAATCCCTGGAGGCACCGCTCTCGCTCAGTGAGGCAACAAACTGAGGGAACAGCGTGGACCTGAGACAGAGGGCACCGGGGTGGGCCTGTTAGCGGTGTGCCCCGGAAGGGGTTTGTGAATGCACAGAATGTGACTTGGCCGGAATCACAAGGCTTTTAAAACTGAGGCTGTGCAGGAACCTGCACTCAGCCAAACGGGGTGCTAGCACAAGGTGAGTGCTGACCCCATTACAGCCCCACACGTGGGATTCTAGTCTACCACCACAGTTATACTGCACTTTGGGTAGCTATTCTGTGGGTGGGTAGCATGGTCAGTGGGTAGAGCATTGGCCTGGGAATCAAGAAGCATGACCTTCTGTAAGTCACTTTGCCTTCCAACTCAGGTCCATCTGTCTTAAAAATCATCTGGGACAAGACTCTGTCCGGGGGTGTCTGTGGAGGTCCCAGCACAATGGAGCCCTGATCTCACTTGAACCTCAAGCAGCTATCGTGTTTTTATTAATAATAATCCCATAGTTCTTGGAAGCAGCTGCTTGTGGGAAACTTCCAAAAACCTTCTCTGATTTCAAGAGGGCAGTGAGTGTCAAACTGCCATCGCTCCTGGGGAACGACCATCATTTCTGGGGTATTGTCTCAAAAGATGGGGCCATTCAACTGAGCCTCTCACCTTTGCCTCTCGTCAGAGGCGTAATCTCATGAAACCATACGGCAACACCTGAATTAGCATCCATGTCTGCTCAGTCCCTGGCTTAGGTGTACGATTCTAAGTCTGTACAGCAGCTGGAGTTGTATTTTCCAGCTCAGGGAGACATACGCACAGTGGCTTGGACTGAACTTGCATGCTTAAAATAGCAGCGTAGTTACGGGCGGTGGCACAGACTCACCACCTGCATACTTCCCTCTAGTCTCAGGCCAGGTCTACACCTGGCTTAAGGTGTGCAACTCCAGCTACATAGACTATGTAGAATGCGTAGCTGGAGTTGGCTTACCTTAAGTCAACCTTGGCAGAGTCCCCACAGCGGGAGGCCAATGGGAGCAAACGCTCCGTCAGCTTCCCTTACTCTTTACTAGAGCAGAAGTAGTGGATGCCCGCGGGGTGCCCTCTGAGTTTGATTTAGCGAGTCTTAACTAGACTCACTAAATTGAACTCTGGAAGATCAATCATGGCAGCGGCAATCTTCCACTGAGTGAAAATGTGGCCTTAGATGGGAAGGTAGTTACAGCAGCTAGCTCATACTGCCACCTGTCACTGAAGACACATTGCTATTTTTAGCATGCTAACTCAGTTGGAGTTTGTCAGGGCTCACAGGTCGTGCCCACACTTGGCCCCTTGGCTCCTGGGCGGACCCCCCACCCTCCAGTGTGGCAGCCCCTTCTCGGGGAGCCCGCTCCACTCCAGCGGCAGTGAGACAGCCCTTTCTCAGGGGCCCACTCCAGTGCAGCGACCCTCTCTTGGGGGGGCCCACTCTCACCTGGGGGTCCGCCCCTCCGCCTCCAGGATGGTGCCTCTCAGGGCCTTCAGCCGCCTGCCTCTGCCGTGAGCCCCTTCGGGGGGGTCCACTCTCTCTGGACGCCCGGAAACAGAAGGGTTTATTGAGCTTTGAACACAGCAACGGGTCTCTCAGGCCAGTCGGCCTGGGCCCTCCACCCACACGTCAGCCTCCCCACAGCCAGCTGAGCCTTGCCTGCCCTGCTCTGTCCCCCAAAACAACCCCCAGTCTCCCAGCAGAGCCTCCAATATCCCCAGCAACAGCCCCTCCCCCAGCCATTGTCTTCTCCCCAGGTAAGAGGGTCGCCTGGGCCCCTGTCTTCTCTGCCTCTTCTCCTCTGTCCAATGTTCTCCCCTCACTGGGGTCAGCTGGGATGGTCGCCGGGGTCCCTCTCTGCAGCCCATTGTCTGTCATCTGGCCAGAACCGGCCATGTCCTCCAAGCAGGGTCGGGGTCACCAGGGTACCAGACACCACGGCTCCAACTCTGGGCTGTTCTCTGAAACAACAAACTCCCCCCGTTTCTCACATTAAACCAGTAACTGCTGGGCACTGAGCCCCCTGTATGTAACACCCCCCCTTTGAACCCTCAAAACTCCCCACTTCCTCACAGAGCTAATGCCGGTACATCTGCTTGGGCTGGGAATTACACCTGAGCTACTGTGTAGATAAGCCCTCTGATCATGGCTCCTTCTTGCTAATGCACAGGATCCCATGGATGGGATGTGGATGTGTCATGCAAAACCCTCAAGCTAACGCCTCAGAGCTACCCCTCGGTCATTTGCTTCACTGGCATTTGCTTCTACAGTTAGTAGCTCAAGCCCCAAGGGCTCTGAAGTTGGGGAAATCTAGTTCTGGCTGCTCATGAACTTATGAGCAATGATCCTCTATGATGCTCACATAATCATTCTCAACCACTCAGGTACAGCATGGTGAGACTCTCTTTGCCTTCTAGACAAGAACTGCTCCCCACCACCCCACCAAAACCTGCTCCCCATTATAAGATGTGGGTGAAATATTTTCAACAAATAATAAATGTGCAGAAAATTGCATGAGGCAGGTGACAAATCTGGGTTGAATTTGGCAAATAGTTTCAGATGAAAAAAAGCTGGAGGGAAATGTCAGAAAAGTTTCATTTGAAATGAAGTTTGGGCACTTTGTTTCCAATCAATATTTTAAACCTCGTGGTCGACCCAAAGGATTTTTTCCCATTTCATCAAGGAAAACTGAAAAAAATCAGCGCTGGTTCCAAAGGAATGCGATCTCACCCCTGCTTCAGCCACCGAGCCAAAAAATCGATTATTCACTCCATTCCACCCTTGTTAATCCCAGAGGTGAAAGTAATGGGGCGTGCCCTGGTGCGCAGCTCTGGCAAGAACTGGCTGAGCTGCGGCAAAAGCTCCTGGCAGGGACCCAGCTTGCAATAGGACAGTACCTGTAAGAAATTTAAATTACCTTTACCCCTGGTTAATCCCCAAATGAAGAGCAGGTTTTTCAGCAGTACTCAAGAGAGACTCAGCTTCCACTGGCTTTCAGTGAGAGCGGGGCACCTCCCTCCCTGTGCTGCATCTGAAAATCCCACCTGACTGGATTAATCCTCACTGTTGTGGGTGGCTAGAAACACATGGATCTTTTACTGGTCCATAAGAGCTCATTGCTCATTTAGCTCTAAGGAGATCACAGAATTATGAATGGATGGGAAGGTTCCCAGGAAACAGTTTCACTTCTAAAAGGTGGCCCCTGTCTGAGAAATGCCTGTGCCTGAAGGAAAATTCTTTTGGGGCCTCTGGTAATGTCACCAAACAGGTTCGACAGACCACTTGCCAGGGAAACTGGCTCTGCTCTTGCAATGCAAGGAGGATTCGGAGTCACCTTGTGATAAGATTCTGTGTCTGAAACGGGCCCAGGCTGATCCTGCTAAATAGGTGTGCCTGGCTGTGGGCCAAAGGTGTCACTTGTATGTCTATACCTGCTCCGCTGGTGACGGTTGCAGCAGGAGATGGATTGTGAAGGAGTGGCTTGCAGATCCCACCTGCTGATCAAATGGTTTCAGTCTCACATTGCACAGGCTGGCTAGAATCCAGGCCAGAGATCAACCTGGTAGTTCTTGCTGCCTCTTCTGGCGTGTTCTTTAGAGGAGACCCCTGCTTTCCTAGTGCCAGTGATGAGCACTGATCTAAGCCATGCGCAACGCAGGCTGCTTCTCTGCAAAAGTCTTCCCCACCTGCCCCTTACGCCTGAGCTGCAGCATGCCCTGTTGCCACCTGTCCTGGCCTGCCTCGCACTCCTGCCTGGTGAGCCCAGTGGAGAGGAAGCCAGTGAGCTGTCTCTCTCCTACAGCTGAACGCCTGCTGCTGTCCTGGCCTGACTTTAGCAGCTTGGGGGAGGTCTGCTGATACCTCTTCATCTGCAGAGGATCCAGTGCGGAGGGTGGTGGGCAGACACTGTGGTTGGCAACATTACAGCACCTCTGCAGCTAGCTGCCAGGCCGGACTTGTCCTGGATGAGACTAGTCTGATGTCTCTTCAGCCTCCTTTGCACAGGTCCCAGCCTAGCACCCTCCTCTATTTTGTACCTTGCCGCTAATCTCTGCTCTCGTTGTGCTTCGCATCCTGTATTCTTCGGGAAATGGTGGTGAGATCGTGTCATTAAGGATGCTGTTGCGGTGCACAAGGATGCAGAGAGCCTGCGTGGGCCAAACATCGATGCTTCCTATCTGCTGAGTGTTTGATGGAGCAACCAGTGCTAATTCCTCCGGCTAACTCCTGTGATTTCCACTCTGCCACCTTTTCTGTGAGCACTTGCTCGCCGTCTGTCCTTTGTGCTTCCTCTTGTGCTCCGGGAGTCTCTGTTATCCAGCCTGTGTGTTATTGTTACACCCTTGGCATGTTTTCTCTGCCTTTCTTGAACAGTTTGCCACTGATCTCACCAGCGGAACTAGTATGTCTTCTTGCGTCTGTCACAAGCAGCCTGAAGATATGAATGATAAGGCTTCTCCAATTCTAGCTTTGGCTAATTGCGCATGATGGGAATAGTGCAGGTACTGGTGTGAAGTAACAGGCAGATCTTCTTGGCCTGAAAATTCCTGTAAAAAAGTCTTTTCATGAAGGACTTGATGCAATTCATGATTAATCCATAGAAGTTAAGGAGAGAGTCAACATTCGCATCCTAAGCTTGCTAAGCTGTGCATCTGCACCTTGCTTCTAACAACTTCATAGTAGCCTCAGGCCATGTGACCTTGAGCTCAGGACCGACCTCTGGGTCTCTCAAGATAAGCAAACCCTGGCCTTGCAGTTAGATTCATGCAGCTCCTGAGATGAATGAGAAGCCACTTGGCTATAAGGGCCCACATCCGCTGAGCCTGCAGGGTCTGGGCCCAAGTTAGTGCCTAGCTAGGAGACAAAAGAAGGACCACCTCGGAGAGGCAGTTTGTCATCTTGGTTGTTCAGCATCCATCTTTCTTTCCTCTGGCTCAGTCCTTAAGAGCTGCATCCCAAAGATGCTCCCTTTCCGATGAGATGTCACCAAGCTCCAGACCGTCGTGGTCTGTCGAGATTTCAGGGCACTCCTCCCAAGAGGCAGGCTGTTAGCCTGGTGTCCTTGCTGCATTCCACCTCCCTCGATTCGTCCTGCAATTGCAACTGGACACAGGATTCCTCTTGCCCAAAATCTCTGTGGGACACTGCTGCACATTGCTAGCTGAAATGTCTCACCCCAGAACTGAACCAGACATGGGCTCTCTCCTTGTATTCCCCCTTCAAGCTTGGCACTGGTTACAGGCGTAGCGGGGCCAAGCTAGCTTGGCCCACAGGCCCCGGGAAGAGTCATCTTGTCATGTGACTTTTAAAAGTAAGATCAATGGACATTTATTTCATGTGATCACTACTGTACTGAATAGCGGCAACTGCACTCTCGACCCTCCACCCTAGAGAGCTTCCCAGGTAATGTACCATTACTCTGGCCCCAGTCTAATCCCTGCCCCATCTAACTCCCTGCTGTTGCTCCCGCTCCATCCACCTCCCTTGCAAATGCTAGTTCTTCCCTATCCTGGCATCCTACTGGCTTCTTTCTGCAAAGCTCCTCCTTCCCAACCAACATCACCCAGGGACAAAGGTAGAAGGGAAAGAAAGCGCACGGCTAGTTCTCATTCTCGTTCTAGGCACAATCTTCAGGTCACAGACAACCCGCTTTTCTCTTGACCTGGGTCCCCAGTCCTCTTCCATGAGTCTCATGCCAGAGAGAACCAAGGCCTGACAGCTTCCTATTGCTTAGTCTCTACCTAGGGTGGGTGTGACGACGCGTTGGGGTCCCCTGACTCCTGCACCCCCGTAATGGCACGAACAGACTCCACCAGCTCGTAGAATGGAGGGAGTTTATTGTTTCTCCAGGATACAGCACAGCACAGCACAGCACAGATGTAATCTGGTTACAGGGACTGCAGCCAAGAGGCCTCAGTGCCCCCCTCTGAGATGGGGGGTTGGCTGGGCCCTACAATCCCAGCCCCTGGCTTAGGCTGGTTCCTCCATGATTCCAGCCAGAAACTAAACCAACTCTTCCAGCCCTGCCCCAGCCAGGGCAGCATTTCCCCTTCCTTTGTCTCTCTCCTGGGGTAGCTGGTCAGACAGGTTGAGAGACCCTCTTTGCATAATGACTCATCCTTCTGGGCTGTGGTACCGATGGCAGCCATTGGGGATTACCACAGAGCCAGCATAGGAACTAGCCAGATACCCCCACTACGTCACAGTGGGACTCTCTTGTTCCACATCCCCCTTCCACGGAAAAACACCTGGGTCAAAATGGAATCCCAGTTGCGGGTGGTAGGGTCACGTCTTACTAGTCCAATCACCTTTGGACTTGCAGGACAAACCAGGCTTTTTATAGGGATGTTAGATATCCGTTAATTGACTAGTTGAGTAACCTTGTGAATTCTTATCAGTTACTTGATTATTCTATAGTCCCTGGGGGCGGGGCTAGTCCCACTCCCAAGAAGCCCCCTGCCACTCCACGCTGCTGCCTCTGTGTCAGACACAGCAGCATGGGGTGCCAGATGGGAGCTGGTCTGCGAGGGGAACCGGTTTAAAACCCAGCTCCCCTTGTGGACCTTTGCTGCTGCTTCTGATAGAGGCAGCAGCGCGAGGTGGCAGAAGCCCCTGTCTGGGGGGGTCTGAGCTTCTGGACCCGGCACGAGCCAGAACTGAGCTAGGCTGCTGGCCAGCCTGCTAAAAAAATTGACTGGCAAGCATGTATGTGGGGAAGGGAAGGGGGAATGCGTGTTGTCTATAGCATTAACCTATAAGCTTTTGCTTATCGGTTAGTCGACTACACTGTTACATCCCTAGCTTTTTACAAGACTTTAAGTTGATCTCACAGATGTTAAGGCTTATGGGGGAGGGGCGCAATAACGGCTCTCATTAGCACATTTAAAACTATACACACTCACACTTCATATTTCTAACGTCACACAAGAATGATGCATGCACCGAAATAAGACACCCAAGTCCAGCAGACTGTGCCATTACAATGGATAGGTCACATGAGGTATTTTGTTTAAAGCATCTTCGAATTGTGCATATTTATATTCATAAGCCACATTTCATAGCATGGGAGGGCACCATCACAGGAGGGACCAGTTTTACATGGGGGAAACTGAGGCATGGGAAGGTGATGGGATTTGCCCCAGCTGACACAGGGCCCTTGAAGCTGAATGGGTGTGCTGCTTGTTGTTTTTCAGATCAGCAACCTGAGTTTCTTCCTCCTTTTCCCCATCTTACTGTACCTGAATCACCAATATGTTCAGCAGCGCCCTCTGGCTGCATACAGCCTCTCCATCATGGTCCTAGCCATAGGTATGTTTTGGTGTTACTAAAAGGCCTAACATAACCCCACTGCTTTCAGCTTTCAAAAGAACCTGTCAGTGACCAGGAGGGAGACTTTGTTCTGTGCTACCCTGCTGAAGAGATGCCACAGAAAGGGCAGAGTCTGGGAGGGGCCAAAGGGGCATGTCTACACTGTAAAGAACAATCCGCCGCAGCAAAGACTCTCAGATCCGGGGCTGATAGACTCACCGGGTTTGAGTCTAGGTCCCTGCCCGAGCAGGACTGTCTACACTGCTGTGTTCAGCTCTGCAGCCCAAGCCCCACAAGCTCTGAGAATCAGCGCCGTGGGTTTTCCTCGCCATGTAGACGTACCCCCAGATTTTGTTAACTGGAGAATTTGAAAGGGCCCCAGGCATATGGACTTAAATCTCCAGCCTAGAATGCTTGCAGTGCTGAGTCCTTCAGGCGTCAGGGTCTGTAGGGGGCAATGGATGCCGTAGGGCTCTGTTTGCCAGCCCTAAGCTGCATTTGGGCCAAGGGATTTCACCCCCACTCCTTTGTCACCAACGCAGGAACCAGAGTGCAGCAGAACTTTTCCTGTGGGTTGCAAACATTCTCGGTAGTGCCCAGGGGACCTGCAGGACAATTGGACCCTGTGACACCCAGGGCACGCTGGCACGACAGTTGGGAGGCGCAGTCGGGCTAGCTTTCCTCGAGCTGGCATGCCAGATAGCAGCCCGGCCACCCCAGCACATGCCTAGGCCCGTGGATGGGGCTGCGTTTGCTGGCCAGCCCGAGCTGTCCCTGTGCCACTGCGGCCATGCTCCTATTTTTGGCACGGTAGCGTGAGCCAGCTGGGAACTGCCCCTCCCTGCTACAGCCTAGACAAACCCACCGAGCCCGGGGGGAGAGTCTTGGGGTCCTAATTTTGGATCTACCCATTGTTCTCCTGTTATGGAGCAGGTGAGGAGAGGGACTGCTCATCTCCTCCATTCTGGGAGGACCGTCCTGCCTCACTGCCCGACGGGCTAAGACTCTGATGCAGGGAGGTACATAAGGACATGGTTACCTTCAAGCACCTCACTGCATAGGGGGTGGGCTCCAAGTTAGACAAGTGCTTTAGGGCCTTCCTCAGTCAGGGCCTCCTTGGGGAAGAGTCCTTCACCATGTGTCATGGCCACCCAGCCCCCAGCCCTTCGCATGGCGCAGGAGGAATTCTCTGTGCAGACTCGGCAGGGTCCCCCTCACAGTGGCTGGCAGGGCGCCACGGGCCGTGGGTGTATCTGGAAATTGAAGAGGAGCGTGTGCCGTCTGGCATGGAAACCTCCCCACCTCCAGGCCCACTGGACAAGCCTGATTCTAAGGAGGGGCAAATTTGAAGGTGCTTTTGGCTGGACAGAAGCAGTGTAAAGGGGCCTGAGTAGAAATGGGAATTGGGCCCAGCTGCAGCATTTGCTGAGTTCTGGCTCATGTCCAGGGCCAGGGATACACCAGACCCCCAACAGGGGACCCAGCATGACCAGGAGAGCTCGTATCACCTCCCAAGGGAACCCCACCCACTTCTCCCTCACTAAACAGGTGGGGCTGGACCCCAGTCTCCATTACAACCAGCCAACCCTGCTGTGTCCATTGGGGTCAGACGGGGGGAGCAGCTGAGTGCAGGACCAAAAGGCAGGGAGGAGACGTACAACACAGGCCCCAAGGGGCTGGTGGGACAGACCGGAACGTGGGGTCCCCTGAGACAGGAATTGCAGTGGGTTGCCTCTTGGACAGAGGACTGAGCTGGGAGGAGGCAGGTTATAAACAGCACCAGCCTCCCTCATTGCAGGTGTTTTCTCTATGTACTATCACGTGACCCTGAGCTACGTGGGACAGCTGCTGGATGAGCTGTCCATCCTCTGGACCCTCGCCTTGACATACTCCTTCTGGTTCCCAAAATGTCACTTCCCGGGATTCATCAAGGACAGGTACGAGCTGGGTGGGGCGCAAGGGTGCAGATTCCAGGAGCAGCCTTTGGGAGGGCTGGGCCACTGAGACTTGTCTGAGAGGAGATGCCCTACAGCAGGGCTGGGCAATAACTTTTGCTATAGGGGGCGCTCCAAGAATTTGGACAGTGGTCGAGGGCTGCACTCTTCCATGATACCAGTGGGGGGTGCGGGGTCTGGGATGGAGACTGAGTGCAGAAGGAAGCTTGGGCTAAGGGACAGGGGTGCAGGAGGGGGTCTGGGTGCAGGGGAGGATTCTGACCTGGAAGAGGGGTGCAGGAAGGAGTTCAGAGTCTGAGCGGGTTGTGACCTGGGGCAGGAGTGCAGGAAACTGGCCAGTGTGAGCTGAGAGATTGTGCTGGGGGTGGGGGCAGCGCACGAGGCCTCTTCTCCTCCCCCCATTCCCCCTTTGAGCTTGCCTGTGTTCAGAGAGCTGCTCTGAGCAGCGTGTGGGGGCAGGGCAGGCAGGGAGCCTGGCTGAGGCTCCCATGGGCTGAATCCGGTGGCTTGGTAGACCGGGTCCAGCCAGCGGGTCACATTTTGCCCACCCCTACCCTACAGGTTCCTATCCCTTGTACTGGGAACCAGAAACCTCCCAGTTCACAGGCAAAAGCTCAGTCAGTGGCCCCACCAGAGGATTCCCCCCACCGTCCAAGAACTCATCTTGCTGCAGCTGGCTCTCTCTGCAAAGCTCACCGGGAGGCTGAGTATGGAGAATTTCAAGTACATAGATTTGGCAAGATCCCAAGGGGAATGAGTGGAGCAGACCTGGGTTTGCTAAGTGGGAGACCACAGAACCAGCCCTCTGCAATCCCTCAATGGCTAGCAGCTGCTCTGCTGAGGTTGCCTAACACTTCCCTTCATACAGATTTTCCCAACCATTTTTAAGAGCTCTTGCATCAACATGTTCTGCTGGGGAGCCTGGGGTACAGGGCGTCCCCTCTATAAGTCACTCTGGGATACATCCGTTCCGCACTTAGGTTGCTGATGCTTGGAGGAACTGATGTGTTATAAGTCCTCCCATTCCCCGCTCTTAAGTCACACCAAAAAACCCCAATTTGTGCAAATGGAAATCAGCCGTGGGAAAAAAATTGTCCGCTTCAAGCTGTTTTGCTGTAAGTCCAAGTTTTTTGGAACGTATCTTGGACTTATAGCGAGGACGGCCTGTATAAGGGGTGAGGTTTAGGACACACGGTCTCCCAGTGCCCAGCCCACTATATCACAGCCAGGGGATTTTCATGGAAGGAAACATGAGGACAACGGGGATGTTCCATTTTGTCTGTGCCCTGTCCCATGTGGGGCTTCAGTTCCGGGTATCTGCTTCCACGTGATGTAGGGAGATTCTGGGGAGCATGCTCAGTGCAGACGGACTGTTCAGACGTTTTGAGCAACAAATGAGAAGCTCTACAGCCGTGGTGCCCAACACGCAAGCTACTAGCCACATATGGCTATTTGGCCGGCTGTTTGTGGCTAGTTGCCAATAGTGGCTACTGCTTCAGAACTGGTTGGACACCATGGCTCAACTGGGCACAAGTAAATAGTGATTTTCAGCAGCTTATAACTCAGCCAAATCTGGCTGGATTTTTGTGGGGACCGCAAAAGGCTGCCCCAGGACCATCCCTCGCCAAATATCAAAGTTCCTGCTTCAGAATGTGGCAATGCAAAAGCTCTGACAGGGTTGGAAAAATATTTACAAGGGGCAGCATTAAGCAACCTCAATACACAGGTTGCTAATGCTTCCCCTTTAGCACTTCTTGCCCTGGCTCACTTCTGGATGGCTGTGATCTCCCTGGCGCTGTCCCTGCAGTCCCATGCATGCCCAGATGGCTGCACTATGGGGCGCAGGGGCAGAGCTGCAGCTTGGTATACACGAGGATGCTCTGCCTAGCCCTGAGCACTGTGCCCAAGAGCAAAGACTTTGGGACAGATGTGGACCCATCGCAGGCTTTTTGCCTGAGCCTCAGGTTTTATGAGGCTTTCTTGGGGCTGCTCCCAAAGTCTCAGGGCCATTGGCTGGAGTCAGTGTATACACAGGTGATCCTGCTGCAGCAAGCGAGAAAGGGTCTCTGAATAGAGCAACCGCTTCCACCTTTCTAATAGCTGGTAGCCACCAGGTCTCTGAGGTCCCGCCTGCCCCATCTCTTCCCCCAGACCCTGCCCTTGCGTCAACTCGCCTCCAGTGCTTGCTCCTCTTCCTCCCTTCCCCCTGTCGCTTGCTGGATTGTCTCCCGGAGCCTGTCTGCAGGTCGGAGGCAGCCCTGGCTGAGCAGGGTCTGGCATGGGCTCAATGACCCATCACTGTCCCCTGCTCCATGGTCACTGGATTTCTGGTTCAAGTGCCATTTGGGGCAGGTCCCTGAAAATCAAGCACCTAAATGGCACCCAGACACAGAAGCCCCAAACTGGACTGGCTGCCTGGGTGAAAATGGGACAGGCGGCAACCGTCTGTAGAGCCAAGAGGGAGGAAATCCAAGCCAGCCCAGCGGAGCCCTGTGAATGTCCGAGTTCACTCCCCGGGGACAAGCATTTTGCTGATTGCAATTTATTCGGTTTTTGCATTACCCCCACTGTCCCTCCCCAGGACTGGTGGGCCCCACTGTGCTGGGCATTTCCGAGTCAGACTAGCGCTATTGCTGCCCGGTGGTAATAAGCAAATGGCAAACAAGTGGCAATAAAACCCATCAATGCACCCGGGGGCGGGGAGGGGGCCTTAGGGCAGCCTCACGGTGCTGGCTCCAGATTTCTCATTGTGGGCTCGGGGCAGGGACTAGGGAGAGTCAGTCTGCCCCCTTGGTGGCACGTGGAGTTTGCGAAGGGAGAGGTCATCAGGAGTTCACTGCAGACTGGCAGCCGGGGGAGGGACTTGCAAGGGATTTGCATGACAATGCGTCCTCTCGCTAGGGTGCACTTCTTGTTCTGCCAGGGCTGAATGGGTCTGCAGCAGAAATCCGGGGCTGTCAGTCGCGATGGAGCTTCTGCCACTGGGCTCAGTCCTTCAGAGCCTTGACGCAAACAAAACTCCCCCTGCCCCCGCCTGCCTCTCAGGCCCTGCATGCTGCAGTTCCCACCCAGCAGAAGCCGGCGGTGCTGGCTGCTGCTTCATATTGTTTCCACTTTCCTCTAGCTTGGGAATCACCAGTTATCCGGGGCTCACCACAGGACCCAGCCTTACTATCACGGCGCCTTTTGGGAAAGGCCCTCTCCCTCAGTCACCACATTCTGGGGAGACTCGATTCTTGGCCGCCTCCTCCTGGGCGTGGCTCCGTTGCTGTCTCAGGCCGGCAGCTGAGCCCTGCTTCTGCCAGGCACAGCTCTGGGGCCTCTCCAGGTGGCTACAGCAGACTTTGGGCTCCAGGCCAGGGGACTGAGAGGCGGTGAAAGGCAGGAGCCGGGCGCAGAGTTCGCCTCGGCTGCTGGGTGGGCTCTGTGGTGGCATGCAGAGAGCCTGAGCCAGCTGGGGCGTTTGGTCTTTGGGACACGTCTCGGGGCCTGTTCAGACACAAACCTCATGGCCGGGAGTTTCTGAGAGTGAAAAGGCCTCGGAGGGAGGCACAGACCACAGGACTGTGCTAGGGGACCGGTCACTCCAGCAGGCCGGCATCGTCTGGGTACAGCCAGGAGTCGGCTGGCCATGCTATCCCAGCAGCCCAAAGGGAGGATTTCAGCTGCTCAACCTCCCAGTTACCAACTCCTATTTCTCCATCTCCCCTTTCTCACTAGGACTCAGTTTGTCTGGCTGGTTGGCATCGCCACTGTCGCTTGCACCCTGATGTCATTCATCAAACCGGCCTTCAACGCTTATCTCCTCAACAGTACCTCCCTCCACCTCCTGTACTTAACCTGCCAGGAGCTGAAAAAGTAAGGTGTGGGCGTCCTTTGCAGGGAAATTTGTTTGCAGTCTTACTGCATGTTCCTGGCTGCAGGGGAAAGCAGACCAACATGCACAAATAAATACACAGCTGCATGCACACAGGCAAAGCACATGCATACACACAAATGTACACACACAAAAACACACAAGTGCACACACACACATGCTTAGCATACACACGCCAGTACACACATGCAAAAGTGCATGTGCACGTAAAACATCCTCAAATATGTGTGCATAAACAGGCCCTACACCACAGCCCCAATATTGCCACAGAAGACACCATGCAACTACACAGACACTTTGTATACACGCACATGGGTCCCTTCAGATTTCTCTTGCTTATTTTCTTTGTGCGTCACTCTGATTTCTAGTATTGAATAGCACACCTGTGGAAAAATGGTGAAATTAAACCGAAAATCAAACCTGGGACCTCACCTACATTCTATGAGGACCCCAAATCATGGCTGAAATGAATAGAAGTGAAGGTGTCCAGGATTGTACCGTGCCCGTGCAAAGGGCTTTGTAAACCTGAAGTTTAGACAATCAAATATGTAAAAACCTGCAATGCAACAATGTTCTAGTTTAGACAGGAGCGGCCCGAGGCCGGCTGCGGCAGCTGGTGCCCCAGGTGGAAGGCGTGATCGGCGCCCCCGCCTGCACGGCCGTCAATGGCCGTGACGTCATCATCGGGCACTCGGGTGCCCCGTGACGTCATCATTGGGCGCCCTGGGCCGGCAGCGCCCTAGGCGACCGCCTAGTCTGCCTAGGCTCACGGGCCGCCCCTGAGTTTAGAGCCAAGGCAGCAGAATTAGCAACAACTCACTAATCAAATGATTTCAAATGAAGCAAATGCCTTGACTCAGTTTACAGTATTTAGAAACTGGTACTCGTTTATTTACCATGCGAGTGATTTGGGAAGTCAGCCAAGCATCAAGTTACAATATGACAGTGGGCACTGACTAGTACCCAGTGATGATAAAGTTGCAAAAGACATTCCATTAAACCCCCTCATTTCACATGAAAACAACAAAGGGTCTAGTGGCACCATAAAAACTAACTTTTATTATAGCATAAGCTTTCGTGAGTTGCAGCTCACTTCATCAGATGTATGAAGTTTAAGAAACAGATACTAGGGATACAGAGATGGGAGTGTTACATCAGAGCTAATTCAATTCAGGTGCATGTGGATAAGGTGGTGAGAATACTTAAAGCGGAAAATTACTTATTGTAATGAGCGAGCCATTCCCTGTCTCTATTCAGACCCATTCTTTTCACATACTCTGCACTGACCACAGATTTCACATTTTAGAGTCTGCCACATGGGGAATACTTTATAAAAACGTGCACTAAAAATCCTATCAGCCATTTAAGTGCAAAATTTTTAAAAAAGCACTTTCCTCGTCCCACAATGCAAATCACAAAATGAAAAGCAACTAGATATTGAAACTGACTTTAAATCCCTGTAACAGGAAACAGTAAATGATTGAAACCCACCCCTAGGGGGATATTCACAGGGGCTGGAGTGGCCCCCACCTGCCCACCCATTTAATCGGTTAACCAGTTAAACTTGACCTATTAAACAGGATTTTACACCTCTAGTGTGGACAGCGCTATGCTGGCAGGAGACGCTCTGTCTGCGAGAGAGTATCACGCATGTAGGAGGTGATTTATGTCGCCAGAGAGCTCTCTCCCATCAGCACAGAGCAGCTACACAGGGATCTTACAGCAGCACGCCTGAGCCACCTTTGATCTAGTTCTAGACAGACCAAAGGTAGCCTGAATATGCCTGCCCATGCTGCAGCTGCACCTTCTGACTGCAGTGCAGAAGTTTGCTCTGCCACTCCCCATCTCGTGCTTGTTCTGGGGATGGAGACTAGTATTTTCCACAGAGCCAAAGGGAGCTAGGAGCCAGAATCAGTCTAACTGGAGTGAGGTGCCTAACTCCCTTGGGCTCTTTTGAAATGCCACTTGAAGGTCTTTCATTTCCAGCACATTTGATCATCACCAAACACAGCAGCAGTGCTTAATGTGTAATGAAAAAGGGGCTGGAGCCCAAGCAATTACATGCAGGGTCTCAAACAATTTTTTTTTTTTTACTTTAATCACTGATACGGGCAAACCCAAAGGTTGTGACCTGCCAAGCCTAGAGTGCTTGGATTGGAACAGCAGGAGAAAGTGGCTTGTCCATTTCCAAGGGAAAGCAGACAAGCAATGGGCTTAAACTGCAGCAAGGGAGGCTTAGGTTGGACATTAGGAAACACTTCCTAGCTGTCAGGGTGGTTAAACACTGGAATGAATTGCCTAGGGAGGTTGTGGACTCCATCTCTGGAGATATTTAAGAGCAGGTTAGATAGCTATCTAGCAGGGATGGTCTAGATGGTACTGGGTCCTGACGTGAGGGCAGGGGACTGGACTCGACCTCTCGAGGTCTGTTCCAGTTCTAGTGTTCTATGATTCTAAGTCCTGCTCTGATATATCAGGGCTGGCAAATTAAATCTAACTCTTGCTTTTTAAAATGCATCCTACACCAAAAGGGCAATTTTCTCTGAACCTCAAGAAAGCCGTCTCTCCCCCACTCCTGCCTCCCAGGTGCAGTAACCCTCGTGCCTACCGCACAGCTGCGTTCATGGTCATGTGGTGGGTACTAGCCATAAGCTGCTGGATAAGCGACAAGTGGTTCTGCGGATTCTGGCAGAGGCTTAACTTCTGTTACCTTCACAGCTTCTGGTAAGAGTGGCTGCTTTGACTCAGTGGGGAAATCGTTATGGGAGTTAGTTGTTCCACCAAGGGGGAAACCGTCATAGTGGTTTCAGAATGGAATAGCCAGAGACAGCCTGTGGGAACAGGAAATCAGAAAGCTCTGGAATGGGGAGAGGGGAGATGAGAAACTCTGTGGCAGCATATCTGCTAGGGTTGATAAATGTTCCCTTACTTCATATTCATCTTCATTTTTTAATTCTGTTTGGCTGGGATTTCCAAAGGAACCTAAGGGCATCAGGTCTCTACATCCCACTGGACTTGTGTCCCTAACTCCCTTAGTCTGCTCTGAAAATCCCACCCTCAACCTTCACTTCTGGAATTGGTGGACATTTTTCTGAAGGAAAAATGCCAATTCAATGGAATTGACATGGTTCAATGAGGGAAAATTGAAAGAATTGGGTTTGTTTAGTCTGGAAAAGAGAAAACTGAGGCTATGTCTAGACTACAAAGGTAAGTCGGAAAGAGATATGGAAATTGCGGTTCGCAACTTGTGTATCTTTTTCCGCTTTTCCGAAATTTGGTGCGTCTACACAGTGCCAGATTTTGGAAAAACCTGCTCTTTCAACACATCCCTCTTTCAACACATACCTCTGGTATCCCGGAAAAGCACTGCAGTCTAGACGTAGCCTGAGAGAGGACAAGATAGCAGTTTTCAAGTACCTAAAAGGGTGTTACAAGGAGGAGGGAGAATTTTTCTCCCTGGCCTCTGATAATGGGACAAGAAACAAAAGGCTTAAATTGCAGCAAGGGAGGTTTAGGTTGGACATTGGGAAAAACTTCCTGTCAGGATGGTTAAGCACTGGAATAAATGGCCTGGGGAGGTTGTGGAATCTCCATCACTGGAGATGTTTAAGAGCAGGTTAAGTATCTGTCAGGGATGATCTAGAATTCTAGATGGTGTTTGGTCCTGCCATGTGGGCAGGGGGCTGGACTTGATGACCTCTCGAGGTCCCTTCCAGTTCTAGTGTTCCGTGATTGCAGAGAGCAAGATGAACTGGCTTTGGTGCTGCTACCTGCTTTTCACCCCCACTGTTTGTTCTTTTGCCAGGCATGTACTGATATCCATCGCTCTACTCTACTGCTGCCCCTTGTTCATCTACTTCGATTCTTGCTACGAGATACCTGCCTATGAACCAGAGCTGGAGTACTGGCCCAGCGACTCCTGGCCAGTCGCACTGCCCTATCTTGCTCTGCGGGACCCTTACAAGCAGTGCTAGGCTGAGGTACTGCGATGCAACCCTGGTGTGTATTGGGAGAGGGAGGAGGCCAGCGCACGGCCATTTTCTGCTAAACTACCAAGATCTCTGTTGTACTGTTGCTTTGAATGGCGGTTCGGAGGCCACCCGCATGCCTGGGGTGCAGCGCCTGATGCTGGAGGGTGACCCGGGAGTCTGCCTAGTAAGAAGCAGCCAACATTTTCCTGAGTTCATGCTTTGCACTGATCCCAGTGAGAAGAGGCTGACCCTGGCTTGAGAAATCATACTAATGAAACAGAAGCCAAAGGCAACAGACTAGGGGGCTGCTATGATTAAGATTATTTATTGATGTACTGGAAGATTTACCCAGCATTTCTCAGGTCCTTAACTCAATTAAGTTTTGGTTTTTGGAAAATAAAATGCAAATGTCCAGGCTTTGCTTGACTCATTGCTCTGGGGCAGGGCTGGGGAAGAGGGGGTCAGTGCGTAGGCTGACCAGGGAGAGAGGACAACCCCAGCCCTGTCTCACCACAATAGTTTGGGGCCAGGTGAGAGGCACCCCTCCATGGCTGCTGCAGCTCTAGTGGGCACACAGGGAGAGGGGTGCATGTACCCAGGCTGGGGCAGGTTCATCTGCCCCTGCGCTCCCCAGCCAGAGTGAGGGATGCAGCAAACTGGGCACTTCCCCCTCACTCCCTGATGAAGGGGAACAGCCAGCAATGTCCCCATATGACTGGGGGGAGAGCTCAGGCCCCCCACCCTCACTAAGGGGGGGTAGGAGACTTGGGGCCAGTGCAGTCCCAAAGGTGGGGGAAGCGCCCTGGCCATGCACCTTCTGCATGAGGCCCCGCCCCTTGTCCAGGGGCCCGTGGAGGCTGTTGGCACCTCTGTTCTCCGATTACACAAAGCTATTTTAAGACCCATTTATCTGCTCTTCGTGGAGAGCCAATTTTAAGCATGCCTTGCTGGGTGGGCTGCAGGATGCTGCACTGGGCCCTTTGGGCTGCAGGAGCCACAGTGGATTTAAAGCCTCCTCCAAGCTGCCGCTGCACCCCCACTTTTTGCGTGTCTACAGAGCCAGGGGGTGGAAGGTCTTGCTCCTAATGGGGTAGCTGGGAGTGGGCACGTTCACATCCCCAGGCCTTTCTGGTGAGGTGGGGCACAGATGCACTGGCTGCCAAGATCCACGGCCCCGTGGTCTCCTCACTGATGCCGAAGGCCGCGCCCGAGTGCAGTTAGGTAGGGACATGCTGGGGACTCAGTGGGGTTGTCTAGGCTGAGAAGAGGCCACCGATATCAGCCCCCGTCCTCTCTGTGGGCTGGGAACTGTCCTTCTTCCCAGGGGCCGTGCTGTCTAGGGAGCCTGTGACCTCACACAAGCACTAGGAGAGGGTCTCTGCTGACTGCTTAAGATGCAGCTTTAAGTGGGAAGCAGCTGCTGCAGTGACTTGTTCCCCATGGTGTCTCTCATCCCAGAGGCAGATACGTGTGGGCCCACCGCCACTGGGAACTGTCAGCACTTTCCCCACCTTTGGTCTCGGACCACAGCACCTCCGTGTGTCCCCCACTAGGTCATCGTGATGGGCTTTGAGAGGGGTTAGACAGAGTCCCTAGAACACCAGTGTCCTGGTGATGCTAGCACCAGGAGAGCTGAATCAGTGCGAGGGTAACCGTGCAAAAGTGCAACATGAGACCTTCCAGCTGAATCCTGCTGGTTCCCTCTACTACCCTCTCTGCAGCCACTAGATGTCAGCTCTGCATGTGAAATTAGGTAAATATTTATGAGTGCAGAGAAAGACAAAGGTGCAAGAAATGAAACCGTGGGCCGAATTCCCTGCTGCCCTGTGGGAATGCTGCCACTGGGGTTTGTAGTATTTTACACCCATTCTACATTCACTTCCCCCTAAGCAACTGGCTGCACAAACTGCAGGAAACGAGTAAATCTGATCCCGTCTGCCTAGCTCGCTGATCTTTGTCCCCGTGTCTGCCCCACTCCGTTGCCCTCCCTTTGTCTCCCACGCTCCATCCCTCGCACTCTCCCCCTTGCACTTTCTCCTCATCTAATTCTCTTGCTCCCCACTCGCTCTGTCACCTTCCCCCTTCCACTGCATTCTTCTGTGGCCTATTAATAGCTTCTGGTCAATTTCACAGGCTGCCCGCTGGGCGCCCTCCCTGTGGATGGAGCTGCCCAGCCCCAGCCGCTCAGCGCGCTGAGCAAGTTCAAAAGTGCAGCAGGCCTTGTAGTCCCCTCCCCCCTGCTAAACTGTTGTTGCCAGGTAACTTGGCACAGGAAGAATTGGTCCCGGATGCTTCCCCCAGGGGCTGCCTAGAAGGGCTGCAGAGATTCCAAAGGGCCTGGAGCGTCAGACACAGTTCAGATGCCACACAGGGAAGCAGCCAAGTTTAGGTGGAGGGAAGCAACAATTCCCAGATTCAGTGAGTCACCGCAGAAGCATCCGATAGGAACAAGGGACATGCTCTGAGGGCATCTACACTGAAAAAGAGGTGACTGCACTCAAGTGGGTCCCACAGGTCTCAGTCTAGGGGCATGGCCAAGCACCCAGACAAGTTGAGCCAGACAAGAGGCCTCCTGGCATTTGAAACCTTCCAGAGTTGCTGGATGAAGCCAGAGATGATTGCCGAAGCTGTGCTCTGAGCCTGACCCTAGAAACCCGTAAGAAAACACCAGGCTGCTTTCAAGAGGTTGCAGGGTGTACCCCCACCAGCATCCTCCTGCATCTGCCTTGGGCACAGCAGTGAACGTGGGCGAAGCAATGGAGCACGTGAACATGAGGTGCACAGACCCAGAGGTGCAGGTCAAACTGCCATGCTTACAAACACATTCTTAGAAAAGGGCCGGGACTGTCAAAACGACCGTTTGGGACACTCCAGTAGTTCACCACGTTGGAATAGATTTGTGTCTTGGACTGTGCCTGGGGAGCAGCATGAATGGAGAGGGGACTTCGGGGTGCCACATTCTCCATGGCTCAGCGAGAAGTCTTGCGGCACCTTAAAGACTAGCAGCTTTATTTGGGCATAAGCTTTCGTGGCCAACTCTGCCCACATATCTACTAGAACAACACCATCAGAGGACCTAACATCAGCCATACCATCAGGGGCCCATTCGCCTGCATGTTTGCTAACGTGATCTATGGCATCAATTGCCAGTAATGCTCCTCCGCCATGTACATCGGCCAGACCGTTCAGTCTCTATGCAAAAGGATTGATGGACACAAATGAGACATCAGGAACAGTAACAGACAAAAACATGTACAGGTTGGACCTCGCTGGTGCAGCACCCTCCGGACCTGAATTGGAAACGAGGGGATTTCCCAGACCAGAGAAGGTCCCTCCTCTCGGGGCCATGCAACCATTTGGCCAGGGCTCCAGCCTGCCTCCGCTTCTACCTCAGCCACCCAGGGCGCCATGGCCAAAGCTGCACAGACAGGGCAGGGCTCCGCAGCTGCCTGGCGGAGGGATGGGGCAGGAGCTCCGAGGCCGAGGCCTAGGCCAGAGCTCCTTGGCTGCCTCTGGGGCTGGAGTTCCCCGGTTGCTGGAGCCAGAATGTGGGCAGAGCTCCACAGCTGGGGCCGGAGCTCCCCAGCTGCTGCCGGGATCAGAGCTCCCTGGCCGGGGCCAGAGGTTGACAGCTGCAACCAGGCTAGAGCTCCCTGGCCACTGGGGTCAGGGAGCTCTGCTGGGGCCAAAACTCCCCGCCATGCCACCCGTCCTCCCCCACACTCTCACTGTGCTCCCGGCTGAATTGCCGGTGCCCCTTACAGCGCTGCTGCCCTGCCGCCAGACCTCCCTCTTCTTCCAGGAACATCCGCGGTTGTTACCAGATCAGTGAGTCCGGTTTAAGGCAGGTACAATCTGTAGAACACTTCCCCTTCCCTGGACACTCAGTACGGGATTTAAAAGAGAACCGGCAGAGCTGCCATTCATTTGCGAACCCGACACTGTCAATCTGGGCTTGAATAAGGACTGAGAATGGCTGGCTCACTACAAAAGCAATTTTCATGGAATCCCAGGGCGGGCAGAGACCTCAGGAGGCATCGAGTCCAACCCCTTGCCCAAAGCAGGACCAACCCCAGCTCAATCATCCCAGCCAGGGCTCTGTCAAGCTGGAACTAAAACCGAACCCCTCCCAGTGCTTCCCCACCCTCCTAGGGAAATAGTTTTTGCCAACGATGAGAAAGGTTCATTAAGCTGTAACTCTGGCCTCTAGAAAAGATAAGAAGCCATGTGGAGGGTCACAATGAGCCTCTGAGACATATCATAACTGCCTAGAAGCACAGGACCCTCGGGACACAGACAGAATTTTGCCAAAATAGCCATGATCATACAGACCAGAATCTCTCTAGTTCCGATGCAATTCATCAATAACACCTAGCTCTCCTACAGCACTTTTATCAGTAGATTTGCAAAATGCTGTACACAGGAGGTCAACATCACTCTATCTATTTTACAGATGAGAAACTGAAGCATAGAGAGGTCAAGTGACTTACCTAAGGTGACTCAGCACACTACTGCCAGAGCCAGGAACCAAATCCAGATCTTCTAAACACAGGACCAGTGCTCTAGCCACTAGGCTGCACTGCATAAGGAACAAAAGAGGAACAAAATGTCTCTCCCCTGAATACCAAGTCAAATGCAAGGTGTGTGTATTGAAAGCTCTGGCAGGGGAATGGTTCAAACTACTAGAGCAGCCCCTTTGGGATCACTACCTCCCACATCAGCCATGATCTGCAGAAACTGCAGGAATGTTGTCTGACACTCCTGAGAACAGGAAATAGAATTTTTCTTGGAGGCTGGGCCACAGTGACAGAACTCTCACCCAGCAAAGCACAGAATGACCACAAAGTCTGGCACCTTCAGCTCAGAGCACAAAACTCACCCCCTTAGTTTTCATGCACATCTTCAGAGAATCAAATCAAGTACTGAAAGCCCCCAACTCACGAACAGGTTGTGTTCCAACAGTTTGTCTGTTAGCTGCTTGTTTGGAACTTGGAACGTGTTTTCCCATAGAAACAACGTTATAAATGGTGGTTAGACTCAGGGCCGGCTCTAGGCACCAGCGAAGCAAGCACGTGCTTGGGGCAGCACATTTCCAGGGGTGGCATTCCAGCCATACTTGTGTGTACTGTGCCGCCCTCATTCTGCCCCCCATCCACGGTCACCTGCCAGCAGCAGCCCCTTCCACGCACCCCATGCGGGGTCCCAGCGCCCAGGCAGGTGCCCCATAGCCCCGCCCCTCCACGGGCGGCGCTGCCCGAGTCTCTTTCCCGTGGGGCCGGGACCTGCGTGTGCCCCGCTGCGCGCACTGATTGGCTGGCCGGTGCCACGTCACAGACCCGGCAGGGCCCTGCAGGGGGAATAGGAGGGGGAGGGGCACGGGGCCCTGCGTCCATCCAGAGGGGGTGGCCAGGGAGCCCCAGCCCTTCAACCCCTCTCCACCTGGTTACCGTGCTTGGCCACGCAGGGCAGCAGTGTCTCCCCGGCTCCCGAAGGGGAAACTGAGGCAGCAGGGAAGCAACTTGTCCCAGGCCAGCTGGCAGCAGGGCCAGGGACAGAACCCAGGCATCCGGGCTCCAGCCTGACGCTCTGGGTCATTCGGGACCGGTCCTGGTCTCAGACCGAGCTCTCATCCCCGTGCCGTGCCGTGCCGTGCCGGGCCAGATCCTGCGGCCCAGGCCAAGCGCGCCGAGCAGAACGCCCCCTCCCTCCGTGCCGCCCCTGCTCTGGGTCCGGGTCTGGGTCACTGCCAACAAAAAGAGGGGGGAGGGCGGGCAAAAATTTTTTTGCTTGGGGCGGCAAAAAACCTAGAGCCGGCCCTGGTTAGACTGCCAGGCTAGCCCACGAAAGCCTAGTGAACCCTCAATGTAGCTGAAATTCTGTATATCTGCAATGAAATAGCTTTTTATTTAACCTTGAATGCTGGTGCTCGAGGAAAGGCAGGTTTAATTAGAGGAGGACGAGGAGGTAGGTGGAGATTCTGAAGGGGATTTCTGGGCATCCCCTGGCTGCCACCAGCCCCACTCACTCTGTGGGCTCTTCCACTGTCTCCTGCAGCCAACCCCACCCCCAGTGTCCCCCCTCTCTCCCATGGGCTGCACCCAGCTCCTGCTCACCGAGAGGCGATGAGCGGGGGGGCTGGAGGACTCTGGAGGAGCAGGGGGCGGCTGTGCAGCTGGCGGCTCAACAGAAGTAGCAGTTTCCCTTTCAAAGTGCCACTTCTCTCCAGCCACTGGCTGCATGATCGCCCCTGCTTCTCTGGAATCCAGCCAGCACTTGTCTAACTCACCAACACCCATGCCTCTTTCCTGCTCCCCTGAGGCTGCCAGTGAGCTTTCGTTTGTACGTGTGGATGTTTGCAGCGTGTGGAGTGTCTTAATAATACAACAATAATGCTCAATCATCAATTATCCAAACCTGTATCTCCATGGGTGTGACAATGAGAATAGGCATTAAGCAGACTGCTGGATTCTATAAATGTTTCAAAGCCAATCACGCCAAAGTTTGGAAATACCAGAATTAAGGTTGCCCACATTGTGGTCTGAAGGCACAATGGTAGTTGGGGGTGTTTGGAGTGTGGGGAGAACCTCCAAGACTCAGCTTTGGCTGAGGATGTTGGGGAGTCCAACACTGTACCAGAGTTCAAACAAGAGCTAGATAGAATCATAGAACACTAGGACTGCAAGGGACCTCAAGAGGCATCGAATCCAGTCCCCTGCCCTCATGGCAGGACCAAGCACAAGCTAGATCATCCCTGACAGGTGTCTGTCTAACTTGCTCTTGAACCTCTCCAGTGATGGAGATTCCACAACCCCTCCTAGGCAATTTATTCCAGTGTTTCACCCCCCTGACAGGTAGGAAGTTTTTCCTTATGTCCAACCTAATCCTCCCTTGCTCATAAATTCATGGAGGTTAGGTCCATCAATGACTGTTAGCCAGGAGGGGTAGGGTTGGTGTCTGTAGCCTCTGTTTGTCAGAAGCTGGGATCAGGCGACAAAGGATGGATCACTTGATGATTCCCTGTTCTGTTCACTCCCTCGGGGCACCTGGCATTGGCCACAGTCGGAAAACAGGATTCTGGGCTAGATGGACCTTTGGTCTGACCCAGTCTGGCTGTTCTTATGTTTCTACTAAAAGACTTACCTAGCGATGCCCGGGTCTGGCCCGGGGCAGGGGTGGAGCTGTGCACCCTACCTGTGGCTTTTCCCTGTATTGGCCCAGAGCACGAGGAGGGGGGCACACACCCTGGCTGCTGGCTTCTTCCTGGTGCCAGATGGGAGGAGTGCACCCCAGCCACTGGCTTCAGAAGCGGGGTGGGCCAGCCCAGGTGGAAGCCAGCCCAGGGGCAGGAGGGCTGTGCACCTCAGCCGCCGACTTTGCTCTGGGGGTAGGAGGATGGGCATGCTAGCCTCCAGCTGGAGCTTCTCAGGCTAGGCCCATAGGTGGCGGGGGGGCCCACAGAGGCCATCTGCCAGTACTTTCCAATGCTGGCCCGGTGTGAGCTGCTGCCAGCCTGAGGCATCCCACGGGGCTTGCTGCCCCTCCATGGTCATTTCACAGGGTCCTACCAGGAATTGCATGATCCCCGATGCATTTTTCACAGCTGTGAATTCAGTAGGGCCCTAGTAATGGGGATATATCTGGTACACATGCACCTGCAGGGGGCAAAGAAGTTTTGTTAGATGAGCTTTTTGCATCCTCCCAGGAAGAATTGGACGTTAGGCATTGGACAAAGTGATCGAGTTGGACTTCTCCATCCTTGGAATCTAGGATTCCCTCTTCCTCTTACACATGCACACTGAGGCTGTATTTGCATGAGAGACTCTTCCAAAAGATACCCCTTTTGGTCCTAACATAAGTTTATCTGATGGTAGAAGCAATGAGAGCCATAGCAAAGAGGACCTAGTTGGCTACAAAATCATCCACCAGTTCTAAGCCTGTGGGTAGAATTTCTGTAAAATTCTGTACTATGGACAAGACCCAAGTCAAGGATTTCAGAAGCTCTGTTTCTGAAAGAAAAACCTAAATAAGAATTAAGGAGAATATGCAGAATATTCAGAATACCATGCTGAATATGCATAAATTAATATGCAAATTCAACTTTTCTTATCCATGGGCACTGGATCCACTGTAGATGGCAGCAAAATAACAACTCTCATCCAGAATACAGCCTCCAAAAGAAAGAAGCGAATTGAATTTGCACCACCCACTGCAAAACCCAGAAGTTGCTGGAAAGATAATAAAGAAACAGGTTCAGCCCATATTTATCTTGGATGTAGAGAGATTCAGTTGACAGCTCATTAATTTGGGACAGCCCCATACATTTAGAATGATGGAGAGGTCTAATTAGTCTACTAGCTATGCCTTGCCCAATGCTTTGAGCACATGAAATTCCTTGTGCACTCCCATTTCCTCAAGCATTCATTCCACTTTGGGATCACTTCGAATCTCATAAAGCACACACAGGGACAAGCGCATCAATGGAGACTCCCAAAGAACAGAGAGGAATTAAAGGATCTAGTGTAGTTCCTTTTTTCTCTGAGGCTGTGTCTACACTACAGAGACTACAGCATCCCCTGAGCGATGCAGCTAGAGTCTGATATAACGCCTCAGGCATGGTGCTAAGAGATTTTAAACCTGTCTTTTAGGTAAAGCACTGAGTATATTTTTAACACCACAGGTTTTGTCTATGTTTGGAAAATCAGCTAGTGTAATCTCATGAGCAGAGAACAAACATCTCATGACAGATGTTAGTTGTGTTGTTTAATGCACTGCTGGAGGGCACTCAGGGTATGTATTCACTACAACAGCTAGCTCAAGCTTGGCCAGCTCCAGTCTACAGATCTGTACTGATATAAGTACAGAAGACCCTCCCGATTTGCAGAATTGGTATTCCCAGTTCCATGCATTCACGGGTGCCTCCTTTGCTGGCCAATGGGGGGCGGGGCAAGGGCAGGGAGCCACAGGGAACTCACTGTGGCTTTGGCTCTGTGGCTCAGTGAGTTTTCCATTGGCTCCCAGCCCCTGCAGTGAGTTCAGGAGTCATGGGGAGCTCACCGTGGGGGCTGGAGGCTGGGGCCCCCTGTATTCGCAAGTTTCGCCATTTGCGGTAGTGCCAGGAATGCATTCCCCACGAATGGCGAGAGTTTTCTGTAAGCCCCTCAAGAGTGTGAGAAATCCACCCCCAAGTGATGGAGTTATTCCAACTAACCCTCCTTGTATACACCCCTACGTGGACAAGAGAGTTCCACTCATTGACACGGCTGCACTTTCTCGGGGAAATGCCTTTAGTAGTGCTGTATGTGAAGACAAGCCCTTAGTGTTCAAAACACCCCTGCAGTTACACAGCGTGATTTGATTAGCAGTACACAGTGACTGAATTAGGCACTGATAAATTATTGCATTCCCATAGCTTAGTAACAGCTTGCTCACATGAGCTACGACCCCTCCCTTCAACAGGATAGCTAGCTTGAACTTAAAGCACCACTTAACTTGAGTTAGAATTTTGTGTGTGGGCGCGAGTTGAATTAGGAGGAACCTGCAAATTGATCTAACTCTGCTGTGCAGACACAGTCTTAGATACTAGTGACAAGTCCTCTACAGAACACTTAAAAGGCTTAAATTCCAATTGAGTGTATTTATTACATTCCTAGTGATGCTCTGATAAACAAGATCTGCTACCCTGCCTATGGTATGTTGCGCTCTGGATACGTATCCCAGAATTCCTGGTGCTAATTGTTGTAGCTGTTGGGCAATTTTTGCTCAGTATTGCGGGACATACCTAGGGCTATTCAAAGGAACACTGGGAGGAGGGATTAATGAATGTCCACAAATTCTCATTGTAAAAAACAGCACTTTGTCTAGAAGTTACTCATTTTGTGATGACTCGCATGGTGTCCAGCACTATTTTCATGGTAGATGACTTCCAGCCAAACTGGTCCCTGAATAGTGGAGTGCAGAGAGGTGACCAACAAGACAAACCATTTTTGCAGTCACTGGTGTACAAGTGGGAGGACTGATTGTATTTTATAGGGTTAGAACAATAGTAAGTGCATCCACACAAGCAAGTGGTTGACTGAGCTAACTGCAGTGGAGGTTAACCCCACAAGAAAGCAGGAGAACTTGAACAGAATGGTAATAAGCGAAAAGTCAATTGTAGCAAATGTGCATGTATGAAGGGCACTTTCTACTGAACGAAGAACAATTTGAATGATTTCTCCAGTGTAGACAAAGCCTAAGAGTTCGCATTGCTGTATATTATGAATATGCAATGAGTTGACATATTATGTATCTTTATTTGCTATACATTTATGATGCCATTACATGTAAGTGGTAGAGCAAGTTTTCCAACAAGAACTACAGTGAATAACAAACATTTTGACAACTCAATTGAGTATACACTTAGACTATGTTATATAAACCCTAATTTACTATGCTTCATTGCAGATATACAGTATTTCAGTTACATTAACATAACACAAGAACTAGGGGGTCACCAAATGAAATTAATAGGTAGCAAGTTTAAAACAAAGGAAGTTTTTTTCATGCAGCGCACAACCAACCTGTGGAACTCCTTGCCAGAGGACCTTGTGAAGACCAGGACTTTAACAGGCTTCAACAAACTAGATACATTCATGGAGGTTGGGTTCATCAATGGATATTAGCCAGGGTGGGTAGGAATGGTGTCCCTAGCCTCTGTTTGTTAGAGGATGGAAATGGATGACAGGAGAGGGATCATGTGATGATTATCTGTTCTGTTCACTTATTCTGGGGCATCTGGCATTGGCCACTGTCAGAAGACAGGACACTGTGCTAGATGGATCTTTGGTCTGACCCAGTATGGCCATTCTTATGTTCTTATTATGGATTCAATAGGCTTTTGTGGACTAGCCTGGGAATCTAACATTCTTTCTATGGGAAAGTGTGTTCCGAGTTCCAAACAATCAACTTACAAATGGACTTTTGGAACACAACCCTGCATGGAAGTGATGCTCACAACTGAAACTATCAATGAGATCACCCACAAAAAGATGCTCTGTGGAGGAGAAGAAAGTCTTGAGATCACCCTTCTAGCAGAAGGGAAAATGGAAAACAAAAATAGTGGTATTTCGCAGTAAAGTTCAAACCAGAAGAGAGTGGCTTCTCATGGCTATGACAACTGATATTAAACACTTCTAGTCTATTTTGCTCTGCAAGCATCTGACATCAGGCTAATGAAACTGCTTTTGTGTTTAGAATAATTGAGGATCTTATGTCAATTTTTTGCAGATGTCACTGATCTTACCCTCATTTTCCTCCCTGCCTCTTCCCTATGAGTTGGGCTCCCATTCTACTTAATTGGTGAGAGCAACATGTATTTTGGTATGTTCCCCTATGGACCTCAACAAAGTTCCAAAATATGATAATCAGGATTATTTGGAGGATAATCAGGATCCTATCAGGATGATAATCAGGATTATACCACTGAGGAAAATAACTTTTTTGTCTTTGAGGCTTAAAAAACATTACAAACTTCTGGGTTTTGGTTGTAAATGTGACACAAACTCACCAGCAGCTCTGAGAACCACATCTGAGGGGCCTTTCTCAGTAAACTGCATGCCACAGATGACAGTTCCTTTCAGGTGCCTCAGTGACGGCTGCATCTGAAAGCACAGCTGGGACTGTGGCTAGTAATCACTCATTTCCCAGGAGTCACTTTGTAGGATGTTGCATTGACAAGGCTTTTTGATGTACATTGAACATGCAATCACCTTTTCAGTGCCATTTTTCTCATGCACAGCAATCGGAAGCACACTGACCTCTCCCAGAATTGAAACAGCAGTCTTCAGGGAACAGGAAAGCCAGTTCAGATGAAGATGACACACTCCACGCTATGAGACTAGCACGTGGGGCTCACAGGAAACTGTACTGTTGCTGGAGCACTGTGTTCTGAGGATCGACTGCCTCTGGCTGACTGAACATGGGTAATTCATGTTAGCCAACGGAGCTCTTGCCCTGCTGCCATGGGCCCTACTGAGAGCCATGGGCCATACTGGTTTGCTACAGGCAGGAGTGCTGGAACAATTTATACAGTGGGGGAAAGCCATTAGAGCAAACTGTAACCCCACAAATTATGGAAACCACTTCAAGCCAGGTGCTGCAATGCCCCCATCTGTGGTATGATGGGGGCTGTTGGGAATGATGGGCCCGGCAGGGCTAGGGCAGGTGGAGTGATGGGAATATGGTGCTCGGTCACATCCAGTTCTAGTATACTAAGATTCGATGATATGGAGCCGGCAGGGCTGGGGCAGGAGGAGTGAGGGGAACACAGACCCAGCAGGGCAGGCGGAGTGAGGGGGACATGGGCCCAGCAGGGCAGTAACAGGCCTGGGACCTGGGACCTGGGACTGGCAGAGTAGGTGAAATGAGAGAGACATGGGCCCGGCAATGCAAGAAGAGTGAGAAAGACGCAGGCCTGGCAGGGTGAGTGTGAATGACATGGGCCAGGCAGGGCAGGTGCAGAGGGAGAGAGAGGGACACAGGCCCGGGGGGAGTGAGGGGGACATGGACCCATGGGGCGGGGAAGTGAGGGGCACACGGCCCGGGAGGAGTGGGGCGGAGTGGGGACACGGATCCAGGGTGGCGGGGAGTGAGGGGGACACGGGCCCGGGAGGGGAGTGAGGGGCGCACGGGCCCGGGAGGGGAGTGAGGGGCGCGGACACGGAGGGGCGGGAGGAGTGAGGGGAACACGGGCCCAGGGGAGGGGCGGGGAGTGAGGGGGACACGGGCCCAGAGGGGAGGAGGAGGGGCGGGGAGTGAGGGGCGCACGGGCCCGGCGGGGAAGGGGTGGGGTACACAGGCCCAGGGGCGGGGAGAGGGGACATGGGCCCGGGGTAGGGGAGCACATGGACCCGGGGAAGGGGGCGGGGAGCAAGGGCGAGTAAGCCCAGGGGAAGGGGGCGGGGGCAGGGGGGCCCAGGGGCGGGAGAGTGAGGGGACACGGGCCCGGGAGGCGCAAGGAGAGTGAGGACGCACAGGCCCGGAGGGCGGGGGAGTGAGGGCGCACAGGCCCGGGGAGGGGCGCACGGGCCCAGGGGGAGGGCAGGGGAGTGAGGGGACACGGGCCCAGGGGAGGGGCGGGGAGTGAGGGGACACGGGCCCAGGGGAGGGGCAGGGCAGTGAGGGCGCGCGGGCCCAGGGGAGGGGCAGGGCAGTGAGGGCGCGCGGGCCCGCGGGGAGGGGCAGGGCAGTGAGGGGGACACGGGCCCGGGGGAGGGCGGGGTAGTGAGTGGCGCGCGGGCCCGGGGGGAGGGGCAGGGCAGTGAGGGGACACGGGCCCGGGGGGAGGGCAGGGCAGTGAGGCGCGCGGGCCCGGGGGAGGGGCGGGCAGTGAGGGCGCGCGGGCCAGGACCCACACGGGGCGGGACTCGGAGCCTGGCGCCGCAGCCCCAAGGCCTGAGGCGACTGGGACACGGGGGGGGAGGGGCCGAGGGGCTGGCTGCAGGGGCGGGGCACGCTCGGCTCCGCCCCTCACTTCTCTCAGTCCCCTGCGGGCCTGACCCCAGCAACGCTCCGTTAGCCACGCCCCCTCCCTCCACCGCCTCCTATTCGCCAGCGCGCTGACCAGTCAGCTGCGGTGTAGAGCCTCCGCTAAAACCGCCGGGAGCCCCGCCCCCGCGATGCGCGCTGTGCTGCCATTGGCGGGGGAGGCTGCCCGTCCGGCGCGTCTGTTTCCGGTTCCGCGGGGCGGGCGGGAGGGGGGAGAGGCAGGGACTGTGCCTGTGAGTGACACACAATGAGGCGAGGGGCCGCGGCGAGGCCGTGAGGGGCCGGGACCGAGCGCGGGGCAGCGGCGGCCCAGCCATGGACAATCAGGTGAGGAGCGGGCCGCCCGGCCGCCCGCGCGTGGGGAGAGCGAGGCGGCGCGAGGCCCCCGCCCCCTCAGCGGCATGGGGGGAGGGGCAGCAGCGGGGCTCTCGTCCCCCCGCCCCCTCAGAGACATTCATGGGGAAGGGGCAGTTGTCCTCATGCCCCTCCCGAGTCCTAGTGGGGGGAGGGGCAGGAAAAGGGCAGTTGTCCTCATGCCCCCCCCCCGAGTCATAGTGGGGGGAGGGGCAACATTTGGACACTTCCCCCCCTTCCCTTCGGAGCGATCAACAGGGGAGGAGGGTGGAAGCGGCCGAGTTCTTTTCCCTGCACCTGCAGAGATGTAACTTGGGGCAGCAGCAGGACTCTAATCCCTCAGCGCTTAGTTTGTCCCAGGCCTTGCCTGGCACTTCTGGGCTTGACAGTTCACAGCTACAGCACCTCCGGTTGTTGCATCAGTTATGAAAGTAAAAAAAAAGGCTTCAGTCCTGACACCTTTTTCATTATAATGGCCTTCTCCAGAGGAGTAATAGGAGGAACAGTAGCAGGGCTGTTGCCACCCCCTATCCTACCCAGTGGCATAATGGGGTGGAGGGATAGGAGTGGCACTGCAGCTGTTGCCCCTTCCAGTGGCATAATGGCGGGAGACGTAGCAACAGTGCTCTTTCTCCCCTTCCCTTCCAGCATAATGGGAGTGAGGGGAAGTAGCTGTCCCATCCTCTGAGTTATAATGGGGGGCTTGTAGCAGGACTGTTGCTCTCCTGCCTAAGTAGAAGTATAAGAGGAGCAGCAATGGGGCTATTCTTTCCCTTAAGAGGTATGAGAGACAGTCCACTCAGAGGTGGGAGGGCTAGCAGTGGAGCTTGTGGGCCTCCCATCTGGCCTCTGAGGTTCTTGGGAGGTGGGTGTCAGCAGGGCTGTTGTCCCTCACCACCTGGCAGTGGGGAGTATGATATAAAGGACTGGCTGTGGAAAGGGCTATGCTTCAGGTTCCTGGGAAATGTGGTGTCTCAGGCAGATGAGACAAATCTAGGAGCCAGCCTCCACCAACCAACCTTCATGTCCCCCAGACTGCACAGCATGGATTATTTGGATTTTCTTTCAGCTATTAACTGGACCAGAACCTGAAGAGAAAGTCGAGAATACCTCCCACTCAGAGCAATTCATTTCAATATTTAATTTTCCCTTTCATCTGTATGGTTTTAGCTGAGAACTGCAGGGGACTTTTCACTCACTGAAATTGAAGAACCTCCACAGGGTGGTAGCCATTTATACTTCTCTGAAGAGTAGAACATGTTGGATGCAGTAGCAAAATTTAAGGTGTAGTTGAAGCTGCAGAATGAAATTTGTTGAAAAGAATTCCTATTTCAACATCATGGGAAGTATCCCACATAAACTTGCTTTCAAGAAGTTCCCCCGTTAACATCATAATTTAGGTAGACTCTCTGCACTAGGTTTCTGTGTGTTGGTTAAAACTCAGTTTGCCTCTTTCCTTGGACTTTCATGATTTTTAAGTCTAATGAAAGAGAAACATTTGTTAGGAGACTGAAATATCTGACAACACAGCACCTTCATTTTTAATACAGAGGTGCAGCTCATGGAAATGACAGGTCCAATGTGCAGCAGAAGAAAACGGCCTATTAAGATAACTTTAAGGGGAAGGTGACTCGAGACAGACTTTAGTAAAGTGAATTAAACAGTTAATTAGAAGAGTTGAATTTTGTGATTGATGCATGAGCTGCTGATCTCTGAAATTATCTGGAAGAAAAATTAAAAAATATTTCTGCTTTAGAGAAACAATTTTGAAGATTGCTTTTGTGACTAAGATACTGGATTGAGACTCCAGAGAGCAGAGTTAAATTCCTGTGCCATAGATTTCCTGTGTGATCCTCAGCAAGTAGCTAAGGCCAAAATTTCAGAATGCAGTCTGATTTTTGGTTCCTCTGAATAAGAAGTGTAGATCAGGGGTGGCCAAATCACTGACCCACTGAGCTGCATGTGATAGTCTTTAGAAGTTCGAGAGCTGGGGTGCATCTGTTAGGTCTCAGGGCTTCAGCTGCGTGGGAGGCAACTGCTGTGCACCTGCTGAAGCTCCCCTCCCTTCTCAGTAGAAGCTCCTAGCCCCTCCATCCCTCTGCAAGGCAGAGGTCCTGAGACACCACCTCAATCTGGTAGGTGGAGAATTGAGGGGCGGTTTTGGTGAACCACACTTCAACAATAAAAGAACTGCATATGGCTTGCAAGTCACAGTTTGGCCACCCCTGGTCTAGTTTATTAAAAACTGCAAAACACGCACCTTCTGAAAACCAAGTCCTTTCAAAGTGTGTCAAGTTTGGACACTCAAAATCACTATTATCTATTTCACATATGGAGGAAATACTTTTTTCACCTATTGTCTGTCTAGACTAAGTATTTCAGGAAAGAGACTGTTACTGTGTATATGTCAATGCTAAGTATAGTGGGTACCCTGATCTCATTCGGGGTCCCTGCATGCAGCTGTAATGCAGATAACATTCCCCTTAAAAATGCCAGAGACTTGACTAGGTTACACATACAATTTTTATGTGAAATCAAGTCCCTTATTCCTCATAAATCTTAGTTGCATGTGGATCAGAACCAGGCACTGGAAACCTTCATGTGGTTTTTGACTTTTACTTGCTTAATCTAATAATTTAATTAAATTTAGTGTGAGATGGTTTTAGTTTGTATAGGGCATATGTCAAACTAGAGTAATACTTACATGGCGCACATTCTCAGATGAGTCTCTGACTCTTCAAATCTCTCCTGAAACCTTTGGTGTGCTTAGTGTTTGTTTAATTAACACTCTAGCTTCCCTCTCCTATGTCCACCTATCTCCTTTCACTGTCTCCTAGATGTAAATTATTTACAGTAATGCATCTTAATTTAATTTCAGCTGTTTCTTTTACTCTGTAGTAGGTTTTTTGCTCATTGTATAAGGCACTATACGTAGTTTTTTTTCTAATGTTTTGTGTTGTATAATATTATTTACGTTAGACCTCAGCAACTTTAATCGGGACTAGGTCTTCATAGTGCTGGGAGTTGTACAAATACGTGCAAAAACACAATTCCTGCCCTTAAAGAGTCTCGTGATCCTTCTTTGAAAGAGATTACATAAATTATTTGGTAATCTATAAAACATCATGGTTACATTTCTTTTGTGAATTACATGATTCTACTACTAGAAAGCACACACTAGTATATTATCTGTAGAAATCCATGTGAATGTAGGCCATGTAAATCAACTAATGTATGAAACTTATAATGCAACTAAACTCTAGTTTCTGTGAAAATCCATAGTACTAGAATGTTACTAACTCAAGTGCTGTAATTATTTTTGGTGAGCTTTCATAACATTCTAACCAGTGAGCCAATGCCTGATACTCCTTTTAGGAATATTTTACTAACAGCAAATGGTGTAAACTATTGGGAACTGAAAATCCAATCATTCTACCTCTGTCTTCCTTCGTAATAAAGATTATGGAGTCAGAACTTGGTTTACAGCTTAGTTCATTTATCTGTCTTCTACGGCTGTATTTACTCTGCAGAGTTAAGTGTGAATCAGATATACAGAATAGATTTATGATGTTAGAAATCATTTTTGCAGTCACTTTTCTGACTGACCGCAACTTAGTTTTACAGAATCACCATGAACTTTCGTGGCAGCTTAGTTTCATTGTGATAGACACTTAATTCTCTTCTTCTCCTTCTGATACTTAGTACCTTCTGTCTGTAGATCTGGAAGCTCTGTCAAACAATGCCACCTGGCTTATATTGACCAGTGTCCCACACCTCTCTCCCCTTCCAGTGCACAGTGCAAGTGAAGCTGGAGCTTGGGCACCGAGCCCAACTCCGGAAAAAGCCCACCACCGAAGGATTTACTCACGACTGGATGGTATTTGTCCGTGGCCCAGAACAATGCGACATCCAGCATTTTGTGGAGAAGGTGGTCTTTCGGCTACATGAAAGCTTCCCTAAACCCAAACGTGGTGAGTGTCCATATTAACGAGCATGCAGTTTCCTTTCTCTGGGGGATTGTCGTCCAGTCTGGGTCTGGCATTGCACTGTTGTTTCTGTGGAACGTTTTCTTAAGGAGGAACAAAACACACATTGCATACACTTGAGTCTTAAGCTTTGCCACTTCTGTTTGAGGAAGATTAGAAAGAATTTGACCTTTCCTCTAGTGAAAGGGTCAAAGGTGAAATGTTTCCTTCCTCTCTTTTTTTGTTAGTGAAGAGTTAGTATATGCCTGTTTTCAGTGCACTTAGTGTCAAGAGAATGGGGTAAATGACTGTCATGTTACGTGGTGGGAAGTGCCACTGGTGGTTATGCAGCTGTCTTAAGGGGATGCTCTGATGCTATGAAAAGCAGCTTGAAAGGTGGTTGTTCTGTCTGTAAACCTATACAGGTAATACATGTAGTTATGGCTGCCACAAGTTGTTGGCAATAAAATTGATGTATGGTAGGAAACTGGACTGCTGAACCGTAAACTAATTTATAGAAAGACCTGAATAAAAGTTGCTGTTTGTAGTGCTGAGATTCTTGTTAGCCAGCATAATGACAAACATCTTTATGATGACTATACATCTTTGCTAACCAGATTACTATGTCACTCAGCTCTAAAAATGGTCGTTTCTCCCTTCTTGATTCACATTATCTTGAGGTTCAGCATCATACCACTCTGCTTTTCACCCAACAGGGGTTGGAATATAGGAGGGTTTTGCAACCATTCCTAGATTGGCTGAAGGGTTGTTGCAAATGACCCTTTTCCAAACCTGGAGCAAGAGATTACTGGCAAGGGCTGGACTTCGCTGCTAATAGGTTATTTTAACAGCTTTAAAATAGTGTTGAAACAATTTAGTAAAAGAAAAAAAGCTGCCTGCCAAATAGTCAAAAAGTCTAAAATCATTTCATGGTAGGATTTTAATATAAAACCAGAGTTAAAATCAATTCAATTGACTCTTATTTCAAACGGGCTTGATTATTGTTGGGAATGCGGGCAATTATTGAGCTACATCAGTGGAGTAAGAGTTTGGAAGGGGGGAAATTAACTTGCATGCTGTTAGCTTTGAGAATATTGCAATTTCTTAATCAAGCTAATAATTTAAAATTCTCCAAGTGATGGTCCCTATACATGTTCTATACATGGGTGGCAGGTATATTATGTGTCCCCCTCCTGCTTGCAGCTGAAGGTATAGTAGGTTGTGCGGACTGATGTCTCTCCAGTTCTCTCTTTGTGTCACATGGCTTAAGTTGGAACCCTATTCCTTAGCGCTCTAAGTTTTTTGCAAAGAGAGTTACTTTGGTCATTTGTTGTAGATGCATATAGTTGTTGTAGATTGTATTTTTAGAGTAGAAGATAATTTAGTTATTAAATTTTTTCTCCATTTGAAGTCTGTCCTCCCCTCCAAGAACTATTCCCAGGATTCTGGGTAATAAAACTGTGTCTTCTGCCCTAGCCCATTCTCTGTGAGCAGTAAGCACCAAAAATGGGTTTGCTGCCTGGGCGAGGCTCATATCATGGTTTTCTGATCCATTTGTAAGCCCTTCATGCCTGAACTTGGGAACTTTGGGAGCTCGACCTGTGTAAGTGGCGTAAGCTGTGACCACATGCATGCTTGGATCCAGGACTGACAGACCTCCCTGTACAATGGCTGTTACCAGTGGTGAGTGACCCTATGATCACCTTGAAAGCCCCAGATCTGGCGGTACCAAAGATGGGCAAGCCCCAACATAAGACACTCTCATGGGCACAAGAACAGATCCTTTCTGCAGACTGCTCCCAAGCTCAGCTTTTCCTATGCAGCCTGGGCCTGTTTGGGAGAGATGTTCCATGTGGATCGGGCTGGACCAGCATACAGACTTCCCTGGGTGAAGGGTAAAGCTCAGCACAAACAGGATTAAACGATAACCGTGGTATCCATGTGTCTGGAGCACTTGCTGGCATGCACACCATGCTGCTGCTCCGTGGCTCTTGGAGAAGCTGGTCCTGCAGATACCACTAGGGCCGTTTGGTATCTCCATGGCCACACCAAGGACTCCTGGCCACTTAGAGCATCTCTTGTCAGCAGTGGAGCTGATACTTTCAAACCTACCATTCAGACTTATCCACCAGCATGCACTCCAGAAGCAAAGGTCTGGCACCGTTACCAAGGAGGCCCACCACATCCGTGGGAACCTTTCCCATGGCCATCTTGGGCCCTCTGGTATCCCTTCCACCAGCAGCGCACACCCTCCCAGGTATCCTGTCGTGCCTGCACTGCTCTTCCTCCAGCACTGTTAATCTCTGAGGAAGAGGCAATCGTTGAACTGATACTGCCTGCCCTGCCTGCCCCAACCACTGCTTGCTCTTCATTAGATGAGGTGCTTATTGCCTTCTTGCTTTCTCAGTTGGACGACCACTGGCAATATCAGGATTTGCTCCAGAAAATAGTAGTGGACCCAGGGATTCCCTTGGAAGACATTCAAGACCGACATCAGCTCCTGAACGTTCTCCAACCTCAGGGGCACTCAAGGGTGGCTTTACCTATTGATGAGGCCATCCTTCGACCAGTGTGAACTATATGGCAGACCCTCCCTCCTGTGCCCCAACACTGAAAAGGGTAGAGAGCAGGCATTTTGTACCTGCTAGGGGGTTTTCTGCTGTAGCAGCACTACAGTTCCGGATTGGGAACTGTCAGGCTCTGCTAGCCCTGTAAGATTCTACATGAGGCTAGAAGAGTTCTGGGACAAGCTACCTCCAGACTACCAGCAGCAGTTTCAGTCCTGGGTAGACAAGGGGCGCCTAGTGAGAAGGTGCGCTGTGGATTCCATAAAGTTATCTAACTCACAAGAGTTCTGCAGTGACATTCCTAAGTCCCATTGTCCGGCTTTCCCAGAGAAATCCAAATTACAATCAAGGACCTCTCCTTTGATGAACAGACTGTTATATGACAAAACGGACGGGTCCCCTCACTCATTGAGGATTCCTGGGCAATGTTAAGGACCCTCAATATGTATCCTTGGCCCTCACGCTTCCTACCCAGTCTACTACCAGGCGTCAGAAGGAGGCCCCACATAGGAAGCAGCACCGCTCTCAACAGCCTCACTTCCCTGCCTCTTCCACAATTGCCTCTGCCACTGTCACCTCCTTGACCTTCTTCCAACAGCAGTCAAAAGCCCATTTTGGACATGCCAATCTACACCTGTGAACCTCCCCTGCTGCCACGCATGGTGGAGCATGGGGGGGAGCATCCTGCCCTATTTGCCCTCAATTGATCAAGATCAAGATGAACAGTAAGGTGCTGGAGATCATCCACCATGGATATTTTATAGAATTTCTCTCATTTCTCTCCCCCCCCCCCAATCCACTTACTTCCTTCCCTGTGCATTCTCCAACAAGAAACAGATGCTTTTCTTTCTCTTCCCAAGAGCCATAGAGCATGGCCCACCTAACGTATGGCGCAAGGCTCCTACTCACCATGCATCCTCATCCTGAAGAAGGGTAGAAGGCATGGCCCCATTCTCAGTCTTTGGGTGCTGAACATCTTTGAAATTATCCAAATTCCATATGGTGACGCTGGCATTGATTGTCCCATCTCTTCCCCCCCCTCCAAGGAGTCTGGTTCGTAACTCTCAACATGAAGGATGCCTAATTCTATGTGGCTATGCACTCAGCCCATTGCAAATTTCTCCATTTTCAGGTAGGACCCAACCACTACCAATTCCAGATCTTTTCAGCATAGTGATGGCTGCGCGAGTCTTCGCTGTGCGCCACCTCAGCTATTTGCTATACCACTGTCCAGGTGATTGGTTCCCTGTCGTACTCTCCTGATGGGAACTCACCTTTCCTGTACTTGCCCTTTGTGCTCTCCTGGAATCTCTAGATATTTGTCAATGAGGAAAAGTCAGTGTTGATCTCTACACAGGCAGTCCACTTTATTGGAACAGGACTCTGCTCCATCACAACACAGATCTTTCCTCTGGCAGACCGATTCACAGCAACCAGGACTGTTCTTGTGGACATGTCTTACAGCCCATGTACCACAGTCCGCTGTTCTCTCTTTCCTTGGATACATAGCAGCTTGCGTCTATGAGACGAGACACGTCTGCATATGCATTGCCCTTAGATATGGATCCTCTCCCCATATGGACCGTCTTGTTCTCCACATGGTGCTGACCTCCCTCAAAATGGTGGACCAATCCTTTCAAGGTCCTGTTTGACATCCCCAACTCACACTCACTCACACACTCTCACACACCCAGGCCACTGTCACAACTGCTGCTTCTGTCATGGGAGAGAGCCTATCTAAACCATAACACAGCTACAGGAGCAAGATGCCTATAAATGTACTAGAACTGCGGAGAGTCCGGTTTACATGCCAGGCATTTCTTTCTCTTATCTGGTCCCACCACGTACAGTTGTTCTCCAACTAAACTGCACAGCATTTGTGTACATCAGCAGTTAGGCAGCACCAAGGCTCCCTACCTCTGCTCCAAGTCCATCCTCCTTTGGAACTGATGCATCAACCACCAAGCCATGTACATCCCAAGCACCCAGAATTCCCTAGCCAGCATGCTCAGCAGACCTCTCTACCTCAGCCACAAACGGGAGTTACTCAGCGTACACTCTGGTACCTTCTTGCCAAATGCAGCACCCTTCGGTGGGATCTCTTTGCCATTTACAAGAACCTGTTGTTCCAGGGGAGCAATGGGAGAGTACTCTCCGGGCGATGTTTTGCTCCTTGTCTGGACAGGTGACCTCTGCTATGTCTTTTCCCCCATTCTCCTCTTCTTACAAGTGGTACTCAAGATCCTCTGGAACAGGACACCATGGTACTCAGAGCCCTGTTCTGTCTCTGCGCATTCTACTCCATGCACCTCCTCATATTCTCCACCGGCACACTGCTATGTCTCCGAGCACTCCAGTGTCTCCTCACATAAAATTGGAGCTGGACCTGGCATCCCAATTTCTGGCCTCTTCACCTCATGTCCTGGTGTTTGAATGAGGCTCAAGGGTAGAAAGAGCATGCTTCAGTTCAGTGTGACACATCCTTAACCACACAAGTGGGCATCCGCAGAGAATGGATGCTTCATGTCATGAATGGAGATGCTTCACATCATAGGCTCGCCACCACTAATATCTACATCTATCATCCTGGATTACCTTTTTAATCTCAAAACATTGACAGTGCTCAGTGCCTTTCTTCCTGTCCATGGATGGCACCTTCCTGTTTACACACCCAGCCACCAATACTCAAATCCAGACCCCTGTGGGTCCTTAACTTTGTTCTCTCAACCCTCACGGAGTTACCCTTTGAGCTGCTGGCAAAGTGCTTCCTCTCCCACCTTTCCATGAAGGATATTCTTGGTAACCATTACCTCAGCTAATTGGGTCAGTGAACTGGTGGCTGGCTATGATGTATTTCTATTCCACCAGGAGAAAGTGTCCTTAAAGCTACATGCTAAATTCCTCCCAAAAGTATTGTCAGAATTCCACCTACTTCAGTACATCCTCCTATCTGTTTTCTTCTCCCAAACCACATGCCTCCCACACAGACAGGGTCTGCACTCCCTTGATATCTGCTGTGCACTGGCATTCTGCAACCACAAGACTCACTCCTTTTGCACATTGCTGAAACTATTTGTGTCCCTGGCTACCAAGCAAAGGGCCAAGCCTCTTCTCCTGATGACCCCTGGTGTGCCAAATCCACATGCTACAACACAATCCAACGTACCCCAAGCCTGATGGCATGCGAGTGCAATCTACGTGTACACAAGCACTCCTGTATCCAGCAAAGACTGTGTGGAAAACTTCTGCCACCGTTCTGGTAACTCGTAAATGGGTGATATCATACTATGTCCCCCCCTTCCTGCCAAGACTCAGAATTTTTGTTTAAGCACACACCCCCTCCCAGTTCCCAGGAGTGCCTTAAACGAGCAGGGTAGATAGCATTACTTTACAATTGCTTCTTATGACAAGGACCAGAAAAGGTTAGACCTTTTTGAAAGGAAGGCCTACTCATCTGCAACTCTCCAGTTTTGAATAGCAAACTATTGGGCACTCATGGCCAAGTTTGGCTATATGAATTGCAACAAGTTTGCATCCTTTATTGAACATCTTCAAGAGGATCACAGAAAACACTTCTAGGCTGACATTAAGGAAGGTCAATTAGTAGCCAGAACCTCTCTCCAAGCAACCCTGGATGTTGTAGACACTGCTGCTAAAGGCATCTCCACAGTAGTTGTCATGTGCATCCATTTGTCAGGATTCCTGAGAGAGGTTCAAAATACGGTTAAAGCTCTCGTCTTTCATGGTCAGAAGCTCATTTCAGGGACTTTGAACAAGTCCCTGTACACCCTGAATGATTCCATTGAGATATGTTGGTATGTACACTCCTACAAATATGAGGACATTTAGCAAGTCTCAAACTGCTCAGAGATTGTATGCAGCACAGTTCTCTACTTTTTACAGATCCCACTGTACACACTAGCAGAAGAGATTTCAGAGGAAAAGTGCTTCCTATGTGTCTTCAGCTAGTCCCCAGTCATTAAAATAATTTTTACAAGTTGGTTGAGAGCATGATTGCTCTCTCACCTCTAGTTTGCAAGCTGCAACCTTTTATCTACCTCCTCACTTCTGGAGGATGCCTTTCCCATTTCCTACAGGTCTGAAAGCATGTTATAGCAGTCATAGTGCAGTCATAATGCTTATAACATTGCACTACATCATCTGCTTCAAGTTCCTCTTCAGGGACCCCTTTTATGAGACTATATGGAGTCAAGAAGTATACTCTTTCCTTTGTTTAGGAGCTGATGAACTGGTCCCATCCTCTCACAAGTGAAAAGGGTTTTACTCAAAGTATTTTCTTGTGCCAAAAAAGGATGGAGGGTGGAGGCTGATGTAGATCTAAGACAAATGAACAAATTTGTAAAGCCTTAAACATTCCAGAGGGTGACTCTGGCAACTATAATCCCTTCCCAAGAGGCAGATTAGCGTCTGCCTTTAACCTACCGGATACCTATTTCTATATAGCGAAACCGCTCGCACTCGGGATACCTTCACTTCACCAGGATCCAGTACCATTTTTAGTCTCAAGTTCTTTCCTTCAGCCTCTTTTCAGCACCATGGGTGTTCTTGTAGCAGTAGTGACTGCTTACCTTCGAGAAGTAATTTTAGTCTTCCTGTATCTCAATGACTTGCTATTCAAGGGCGAATCTTACGAAGCAGTACTAACATTCACTCAGACAGCTCTCTCCTTCCAGCTAGGTCCCCAGCTAAACGTAAATGCAAGTTAACCCCTGTACAGCTCCGGCTGGGTTGGAGCGCCCCTGTCCACGGCAGGCCCCGTCGGGCTGAAGCAGCCCCCTGGCCACAGCAGGTGGGGAGGACAAGAACAAAGAAGACAAGGTTACTCACTTGGTTCAGTAGCTGTGGATCTTTGAGATGTATGTCCTTTTTGGATGGTCCATTCCCTTCGGACTGTGCTTCAGACTGCTCTTATTGGACGCTCAGCTAAAGAAAGAACAGACTATGGTTCCCCTGCACAGCCCTATATATGCTTAAGGTACATCTATACTGCAACACTGTTTCAAAATACTAGCACTATTCTGAACTAACTTACACAGCAGGCAGTTATTTCAAAATAGTGTAAAAATACTGTCAAGCTGGAGGACTTCTTACTCCGACCCTTGTAACCTTCATTGTACGAGGAATAAGAGAAGTCGGAGGAAGAGTGCTGTATTTTGTAATAAGTGCTGTGTAGACGCTCCCTATTTCAAAATAATCTATTTCGAAATAAGATATGCAATTGAAGTAGCTCAGTTTGCGTAGCTTATTTCAAGTTAAGCCCTGCAGTGTCGATGTGCCCTCTGAGTGCAGTGTGAGGCTGTATAGTGTTGCATGTGCAGGTCAAACAGACACTGCTAATGGAAAATCTCTCAACAAGGGCTCAAAAAGCACCCATAAGCCAAAGTTGAGCCACCCATAGGGAAACATCTCAAAGAACCACAGTTACAACACAAGATAAGTCGTCTTTTTTGTTGTTGTTGTTTTGACAGTAGTGGGAGAGCAATTCCTACTTCTTAATTAAGTACATTATCTTATTCTGTGTTGTTATGAAGGACAAAGGTTTGCCCTGAATTGTTAGAGGCTCATTTCTCTTCTTTGTAATTTCTCTGATCTTGAATAGTGTTGCATTTTGTCTGAAGTTAATGTTTATTTTGCTTTCTTCTTCTTAGTGTGCAAGGAGCCTCCTTACAAAGTGGAGGAGTCCGGCTACGCTGGTTTCATTATGCCTATTGAAGTATACTTCAAAAATAAGGTAGACTCCTATTCATGTAATTGTTTTGATTACTTTGAACTACACCAGACAGTTAAATTGCTTGGCAAAAAGATGCTAAATTATGTGACCGTTTTATGTGTGTTTTTTATTGCTGTGATAAACAGAAATTGGCTGTGATTGTTGGAAGCAGTAGCAAGCTTTCTGCCAGACTTTGAAAGGAAACATTCCTGTCTGGTAGAGAAAATGTCTTGTAAGAGCCCTGTAAGCAGTGGAAGTGTTGGTAGTGCCATTAGACAATATTGACCTCCCATGGTTAGGCAAATTCTCTGGTTCAGCACCAGTCAGGTCCTGAGGGTGCTGCCAGACTAGAGAAGCTCAACCTGTACTTGAAACTTTTAGATCATAAGATTCCACAATAACTGTGACTGTTAAAATGCAGTATTAATTGTATATACTGAAGATGAAGATAAAGTTTAGGCCTTCCTCAAAAGTCCTATGCTACATGGCTTGAAGAAGGTTACAGAAACTAGGGATTTGTCAGAGTAACTGCACTTGTATATTCAATTTCATATTCATTCTTTGTTGTGACTGAGTACTGTGTGTTCCCTTTTTATTACTACACAAAAAATGTGATGAGTGCCAGTTGGGTTTGTTGTGTATAAGGTAGCTGAAACAAACCCAGGAAAAAAATATCAAGCGATCTAACAGTATATAACCTCTGCTTCCCCACTGGTTACATTGGTTAAAGGGGAGAGCGGGCAAGGGAGCTGGAGCTGGGGCTCCACCGGCCAGGCTGAAGCAGGCCTGCAGTGGACCAGGGTGCCCTGCTGGCGGGGCTGCTATGGCATCCTGGCTAGGGCAGCCCCTGTCGGCGATGGGTCCCCGTGGGGCTGGAGCAGCCCTCTGCCCATGACAAGTGGGGAGCACTGCTCCAGTCCCCACTGGTTAACAGGTTAACCAGTTAAACATTCACATCCCTATTTCCCATCCATGGGCAGATACCTTGCTATTGCCATAACTTCTCTATACCACACCAGTACTTTAACTCTGCCTGTCTGGCCTTCCAGCATCTCATTTACTGAATACGTTGGGCTGCCTTGATTCTTTACTTCTGCACCTCTCCATCACATTCCCTCTTCTCGACACTATTATATGTGACTGTTTGATGTTTGTCTGTTTACCCTTCGTAGCTTGTGGAGCTCTGAGCTTTATTACTGAAGCGGTAATGGGTCAGTGAGCAAGTCCAAAAAATTTCCCACCATTTGCCTTGTGTTGTGAGTCTGCGAAATGGGGTGAGGCCAAGGTGTGTCAAGAGAAGTGGGCATTGCAGAGGGTGGGGGATAGAAACCACTTTGCCCAGACCCACAAAAATGAGATTTTAAATACATAAAGCTTGGCTTTTCCTTCTGATTTTGAAAAGCTTTTAGGTGAAAGCCACACTCCCCCCCCCTCCCTGCACTTACTTAAGGTTCAGAATTCACCTTTAATTACCTACACAAAAACGTGGTCCTCTCCCCCTTGGCATCTTGGAGGGGACTCGCCTAATCCATGGGGACAGTCCTCTACTTGCTCTTTATTTCTCTCTCTCATCATCGTCTTTCCCTCTCTGCCATCTTCCTGCCATTCTTTTCGCCCACTTGCATTTTCTTTCCATGTTGCCTTATAATCACCTGTCTTTCATATGCCCTCAGTCTCTCATTTTCACCAGAGATGTAAAATCCCGTTTAATAAGTTAACCAATTAAATTTTAACTGGTTAACTGATTCAGTGGAGCGAGTGGGGTGCTGCTTCAGTGGCCCCTTCCCTGCCCGCATCCCCTTTAATTGGTTAACCCATTAAACGGGATGTTACATCCCTAACATAAGGTTTCATATTATCATATGTTTTTGTGGGTTTTTGTCCACAAATGCTTACATCCAAATAAATCTGTTAGTCTTTAAGGTGCCACAGACCTCCTCATTTTTGTGGCTACAGACGAACACGGCTACCCCTCAAATACTTGCCATAATGTCAAAGTAGCCCCTGTGAGCAATAAGACTTTCATAGCATAAAGAGGAGTTCTTCTATTTTCTTCTCTAATACTGGTGACTAGTAGATCCCCTGCCTCTGGAATCTAGCCTGACAATAAAATGGAAAGTTCTCAGCAGACTGTGAGAATGTTTTGTGAAAGCGAAATTGACTAATAGTAACTGCCAATTCATATGGGATTATTTGACTGAAAATGTTAGCTCACTACTCACTTCTATTTTTAAACCCTTTCTGTTTCTTCCTGTAATTGGATCAGTATGAATTAGTTACAGTAAATGCATTGCAGTCTTTCTCCCACTCCTTCCCCAGAAGTCTGATGGTTGTCATAGCCTGCTAGTTTGTCTCAGAACAGCACCCACTTAAATCTAGAGCGTATATTACCGATATGATTTTACTTAAAATCCTGAGACACGTACAGCGCTTTCTTTAGTAAAGTTTTAAGGGAAAATTCCTGGTCTGGGTGAGGGTTCAGAAGGAATGATTAGACCTTTTTTCATCTGCTGTTTAATCATAGCATGCTGAAAAGAACAAGAGTTTAGTTTACCATTTTGTTCATGCTTTCAATCAGAACACATTGTGGTCTTCCATTTTTCAGTGCCTACCATTCCTTATCTGTTTCTCTATTAACCCTGCAATGCTTGTGCTTGTGATGAGGAGAGCAATATTTTTATTTTTGTATTCAGTTCATATTTATTGTTTTTTTTGTCAGCCTAAATGTTCTTGTTGTGGGTCCTGCTGCTTTTCACAGCTCTTTCAGTTTGGTGCTCAAGGAGTTACGTGGTACAGTTCAGTATGTTACATATCCCTATCACGCTGGCAGGTAGAGAAATATTATCAAATGTAGCAGCTTTCCTAAATGGGGCAATATCCCTTTCAGCATTTGTAGGAGTTGACCAATGTTCCCTATAAGATGAGCGCTTGGGTGTCCACTCAGGAGAGATTCAGGTGCAGCCCAGCTGATTAGCAGAGAGCCCACATGGTGCACATCCATTCATGCCTTTGTGCACATAAAATTTATTCTACTCATGGATGGAAAAAAAGAGGGAAGGGGAAATTTTGATCAAGGACACAGAAAAGTGCCACGAGACCTTTAACTCTTTATTAAAAAATTTAAAAGTTAGTAACTAATGAGGAGTAGATGCTGGTAACTGATTGCATGTACATGGAAGCTAGAATAGTGAGGATTTGAGCATAAGGTGAACAGATAAGTGATACCTGGAGGAGCAGAGTTAGCCATTGAATTGGAACTCAAAGTGGAGTGCAAATAGGTTAGGACATGTCTTAAGCTTTGGGGTAGGCTATTCCTGGTCTACTTCTTTAATGGTGTGTCAGGATTGTGCACATGGAGCAGAGAGAAGCTGTAACTGAAAAGATCCACACACAAGATTAACAGCAAGAAGGGCTGAGTTAACCCTTGAGCCTTGAGTTCTAGCAAGTTTTATCGTTTCAGAGACACTGTTAAAACAGCCCTGCTAACTGCTTTCTTGGAGAAGTAGGAGATCTGTCCCTTTAAGAAGGGATTTGGACTCTGAGAACATCTTGCCATTCCCCTTATGCACTTGTTTGTCATTTCTTAGAAATGACTCTTGCCCCATATCTGTTTGAATGTCACTAGTTGGTTCTTCCTTTCATGGCATACTTATCAACATCAGAAGTCGGGCTCTATATAGTCGATTCCTTGAGTCTACAGTGTTACCAGCCCTTATCTCAGCAACTGGAGCAAAACGGTGCTGAGTCCTCTTGCCACAGGGCCAGGCAGTTGAAGCCTGAGAGAAGAGCAGCGGTGCATGAAGCTGCACGCCTAAAGCAATTCCAAACAGGAAGAGTGGAAAACCCAGTTTCTTATTTAGAATGACTTTGAAATCTGGCCTTATAAACACACCTGGGATTTTCAGTTTAGAATTGGAAGGTGAATAGCCTGTTATAAATCATGTTGCAAATGCACTCTTGGGGTTTCCTAGGTGTCCGGGGGCGGGGGGCGCCACTGGATGGTTTTAAACTTTTGGGATCCTCAGGATTCTTAAGCCATAGCTGTCGGTAAAGACAACACTGAAGAAACAGATACTTGATAGCAGCTCCCTGGTTCAACTGCTTGGAGTCACTTCTCTGGTATGATTCTGTGTTATCTAAAAATGCTTGTTCTGCAGTTGAAAACCTGTGTGAAATGGAGCATGTTTAATGTTTCTCTGACTACCCAAGAGGGTTATTCACCCAAATGGGACTGTTTGCATTTAGAAAAGAGAGGGCAGGTGATCTTGCCTGGGACACAGGAAACTGGGTTCAAGTCACAGCTCTGCCATAGTCTGTGACTTTGGGCAAATCACTTAAATCCTCTGCCTCAATGCCCCATCTGTAAAAGGTGGAGATTCTTCTGAGCTATTAGAATAAATACCTGGGAAACCCTCATATACTTTGAGGACCATATAAATATCTCGATACATGAGATGAAAGGGAATTGTCTCTTCTGCTTTGGTGTAAATTTGAAATTTCCTGTGCTTCCTCCTGTGCCTACTATTACAGGATAATAGCCTTTGAATAAAGCCTGCTTCTGCTAGTGCAGATTTCCCAAAATGTGATCCGTGGAGCCCTGGGGCTTCGTGCCATGGGTCCAGGGGCTCCACGACAAAATATTAATGTCAATTGTACGACCCTGTTATTTTGTTACTAATTTTTTGGGGAAAAAAATAATTTATAAGAAATATGTAAGAAAGAAAAAAAAGAATTCCAAACCTTTGTCTGTTTGGTACCTATTAAATTAAAATCATGATATTTCAAGGGCTCTGCCAAGTTTTCAGGACCCCATGGGTCTGGGAAACCCTATGCTAGGGTTATGTCCTTGTCCCATGGATTACATGTGGCAAAACTTGAAGTCTTCTAGAAACAATTCTAAGTAAGTCACATTTTCTGGGTTTCTCTTCATCTATTTAAGTTACATGAGGCAATTGCATGTGTTTGCCAGAATTAATTACTCTGCATATTTTGCACCTGAGAGACCCTCCACAGCAGCTATGGCTTCCCAACGAGTGGAAAGAAGAAAGTGCAGAGGTCTTTAAACATTTTGTTTGTGAAAATTTCCTTTTTGACAAAATGAGAAGAAAATCGCACTCTGGCATTCTTGCCAAATATATATATGTTTACCTTTCCCATGAAGTACCGGTGGCCTTTCAACATAACACTGAGAAGCTGCACTCTCCAAAACTTAACGTAGCGGTTTCTTGGATTTTAAAGACCCTGCCTTTATCTTGTAGTTTGTATGCAATTTGTTTACACTCTCTTTACCTGAGAGCCCCAATATCTTTGTGCTGTAGCTATTTACCTGCATGTTAGTCCTCTTCTGGCCTAGGAAGTAAGAGACTAAACACTTGGGTCCCAAGCTTTCTCATAGGTACTACTGATGAAAGGCCAGCTGTGGTCACAGATGTTTGTTTCGAGGTTAACAGTTGCTTAGTTCTTAGGGGTCTGGTTTCCATATAGATACACTAGCATCTCCCTGGCAAACTTCCAGAATTTGTGTGGTCTGAGAATTGTCAGCCTTTCATTAGATCAGCTGAAAATAGGTTCACTTGAACTAGAGCAGTGTTTCTCAACCAGTGGTACAAGTACCCTTAGGGGTACTCCAGAGAAGTTTGGGGGGGGGGGGGTACATCAACACAACTGAAATTTGGAGAAAACTGAATTTTTGTTTTAAGTTTTACAGCGCTTTATTATTTTTGCACTTTTTACACCCAAAAATTTAATTGCCTGCCCAGCTGCGATTAAGTAGTTTAATGTGTTGCAATGGTAGAAAAAAAATTTGTGTGTCTGAAAACTGTAGGTATGGGGGGTACTTATAATTTTTTTTTTTTAAAAAGGGGGTACTTTATTAAAAAAGGTTGAGAAACACTGAACTAGAGGCCCAAGGTTTCTATATCTGCTGCTCTGAACTGGGGAATGAAATTGCAGGATGTAACCTGTAGTAAGAAAGACTGCTGTGGAGTTGCTGAATGACATGGACTGAATGAGACATGCAAGTAAGGCCTCACAAAGCTGCAGAAAGGTCCCCTTTGCTATGCTCACTAGCATTTCTTGAAGCAGGCAGTGTTCCTCCTCTGCTCCCAACCCACTCCACATACAGAGTGAGAACCGTTATGCTGCCCTGGCAATGAGAAATGAGGAGTCACCCTTTAAGGCAGAAGAGGAGAAGCCATGTGCCCCCAAGGCGGGGGGGGTTGCAGCTACAACTCCCAAGAAAAGAAACATAGGGTAGTGGTGGTTGGAGACTCTTCTGAGCGGGGTGGAGGAACCCATCCGTTACCTCCTGAGATGCCTTGTCAGGGCATGTGGCCTCCCAGGAGCCCATATCCAAGATGTTATGGGGGGATTGTACCCCAGGCTACTCATCCATGTGAGCACTAATGATCTGCTGAGAGTGATATGTCACAGTATCATAAGTGATTTACAGGGCTGTGGGAGTGTGGGTGAAGGAGTTTGGAGTGCAGATGGTGATCTCTTCAGTCCTTCCAATCAACGATTGGAGCCCAGGCAGGCAGATGCATCCTGTAGCTGAACGCCTGGCTGCGAAGATGGTATCGCCAGAAGGGCTTTGGTTTCCTTGATCGTGGGATGCTATTCCAGGAAGAAGGGCTGCTAAGCAGAGATGGGGTCCACCTATCAAAGAAGGGAAGAGCATATTTGGATACAGAGTGGCTAACCTAGTGAGGGGGGCTTTAAACTAGGTTTGAAGGGGGGCAGGTGAGTCATAAACATGGAAACAAGAGAGAAGGGTCAGAATTTGGGGGGAGCATGGGCTGTAATAGCAGGGATAAAGGAGGGACAAGACAGAACTGGTGTGGGGGGATCAACTTAGTATCTTAGATGTCTATGTACTAATGCGAGAAATGGTAGACTTCATGATTCTAAGGAATGGTAGGATGGACAACAGCAAAATAAAGACAATGGATTTCAAGAAGGCAAATTCAGGGAGTTACAAGGTAATATCCCATGAGAAGTAAGTTGGAGGGAAAAACAATTGAAGAGAGTTGGCAGTTTTTCAAAGAAACATTCTTAAGGGCACAAGCAAACTATTCCACTGCATGGAAAATATAGGAAGTCTGGCAAGAGACCAGCCAGGCTTAAGAAGAAGATCTTCAATAATCTAAAAATCAAAAAAGAATCCTACAAAAAGTGGAAACTAGGTCAAATTACAAAGGATGAATATAAATATATGGGCAAAATTAGAAAGGCCAGGGCTCAAAACAGGGCAACAAGAAAACATTCTACAAATACACTAAAATCAAGAGAAAGATCAAGGACAGCATAGGGTCATTACTCAGAGGAAAAAAAACAGTAACAGAAAATGTGGAAATGACAGAGGTGCTTCTTCGGTTTTCATCAAGAAAGTTGGTGGCAATTGGGCACCTAACATAGTGAATGCCAATGAAAAGGGGATAGGAAAAGAACAAGTTGAAAATTATTTAGACAAGTTAGATGTGTTCAAGTCATCAGGGTCTGATGAAATATCCAGGAGCTGACTGAGGAGATATCTGAGCCATTAGCTAATTAGCTTTGAAAACTTCAGGGGGTAGCCGAGTTAGCCTGTACAGAAAAAAACAACAAATGGTCTGGTAGCACTAACAAAACATGTAGATGGTATCATAAGTTTTCGTGGGTACAGCCCACTTCTTCAGATGACCGGAGTTTTGAGTTTAGGATGTGCAGACCCAAAATAAATAGCGGGGGGAGGGAGAGGGGGAGACAGGGAGCAGAGGGTATAGAAAATCAGGAAGGTAGAGGGAATCAGTAGGTATCTGAAGATTGGGTAGTTAAAACGAAGCAGATAAGAATCAAAGTCAATTGATAGTATCCTTCCTTTGAAAAGTCATGGAAGACGGGAGAGATTTCAGAAAACTGGAAAAGGGCAAATATAGTGCCCATCTGTAAAAAGGGAAATAAGGACAACACGGGGAATTACAGACTGGTCACCTTCACTTTTGTACCAAGAAAGATAATGGAGCAAATAATTAAGGAATCCATTTGCAAACATCTAGACAATAACGAGTGATAAGTAACAGCATGGAGTTGTCAAGAACAGATTGTGTCAAACCAGCCTGATAGCGTTCTTTGACAGGGTAGCGAGCCTTCTGGACAAGTGGATGTAGATGTCGCATTTCTAGATATTATTAAGGTGCTTGATACTGTCTCGCATGACTGTTTCATTAAGAAATGAGGGAAATAAAACCTAGATGGACCTACTATAGGCCCATCTATAACTGGCAGGATAACCATTCCCAGAGAGTAGTTATCTGTGGTTCACAGTCATGCTGGAAGAGTGTAACGAGTGGGGTCCTGCAGGGATCAGCTCTGGGTCCAGTTCTGTCCAACATCTTCATCAGTGATTTAGATAATGGTATAGAGAGTACCGGAGGCCTCTGACTTGTGACGCGATTGGTTCCTGGGGAAGTGTCGCAAGTCGGGGGCATCGTAACTCAAACCCTCGTTTATGATAGGCGCCGTGCGCCACCATAAATGTGGGCCGAAGACGTAAGTCCGGGGTTTTTGGCCCCTTCCGTGCTTACAAAAATGGTTGTAAGTGCAGGGGGGTCAGAACTTGGGCGATCGCAAGTCAGGGGCCTCCTGTACACTTATAAAGTTTTGCCGGTGATATCAAACTAGGAGGAGTTGAAAGTACGCTGGAGGATAGCATGAAAATTCAAAATGATCTGAACAAACTGGGGAAATGGATGGTCTGAGGTAAATAGGATAACCTTCAATAAGGGCAAAGGCAAAGTACTCCACTTAGGACAGAATAGTCAGTTGTATGTATTCAGAATGGGAAATGACAGCCTACGAAGGAGTACTGTGGAAAGGGATCTGGGGGTCACAGTAGACCACAAGCTAAATATGAATCAAAAGTGTGACACTACTGCAAAAAAAGCAAACATCGTTCTGGGATATATTAGCAGGAATCTGGTAAATAAGAAATGAGAGGTAATCCTTCTGTTCCACTCCATGCTGATTAGGCCTCAGCTGCAGTATAGCATCCAGTTCTGGGTGCCACATTTCAGAAAGGATGTGGAGAAATTGGAAAAGGTCCAGAGAAGAGAAACAAAAATGTTTAAAGGTCTAGAAAACATGACCTATGAGGGAAGATTGAAAGAATTGGGCCTGTTTAGTCTGGAAAAGAGAAGACTGAGGAGACATAACGGCTTTCAAGTATGTAAAAGATTGTTACAAGGAGGAGGGAGAAAAATTATTCTTCTTAACCTCTGAGGATAGGACAAGAAGCAATGGGCTTGAATTGCAGCAAGGGAGGTTTAGGTTGGACATTAGGAAAAAATTGCTAATTATCAGGGTGAACCAATGGAATAAATTGCCTAGGAAGATTGTGGAATCTCCATCATTGGAGATTTTTAAAAGCAAGTTGGATAATCATCTGTCAGGATGATCTAGACAGCGCTTGGTCCTGCTGTGAGCACGTGGGACTGGACTCGATGACCTCTGGAGGTCCCTTCTAGTTCTGTGATTCTAACCAAAGAGATAAGGCAAAACAAAAGGACTAGGGAGAGGAGGACTCAATCTTGTCAGGGGAGCCAAAATCTCCCTACTCTCTCCTTAAAATGGGAACAGAATGTTGATCTGAAACATGCTTCTGTGCTCCCTGTGTTTGTAAGCAAGAAGCCCTTTCTTGAGGCTTTTCCCTATTGTAATAAATAGGACATACCTAATTTCAGTGGTGTCAGGGTGGACATGTGGGCTGCAAATCCCCATAGAAAAGAAAAGCACTTGAAATTGTAGCATTAAAGGTGATACATAGCCTTAAATAGGCAAATAGGGGACAGTTTCTCTTCCTAGAGTCCATTATCCAGGCAATTTGCCAATTAAACAGTTCCTTCCTTTATTATCGCTGCCTGGGATGCAAACTGGGCCTGATGGCCATTACATTTTATTTTTCTAGTGAAATCTATTGCCATTGTACATGTGCTACTATAGGCATCGTCATCTGAGTTAGGTGAACATCATAGCTACCTCATTTAGACCTGTGAAGCATTTCACACCCTCTTTGATTTAGTCAGGTTGACCTCTCTCTCTGTCACGCGCGCGCACACACACACACACACAGAGTGAAGTGCAGCTATGTTGACAAAAGACAGAGAAGTGCATTGACAGAAAACCCCTTTCTGTTATTGTAGTATGTGTCTATTCTATGTAGCATATCTACAGCATTGCAAATGTTCCCAGTAGTGATTGTATTGTAGACAGACCCTTACACTTATCTGTGTGTGTAATGTGATACTCCTACAGCAAAGTGTGTCTTTCCATTAGCAGTAGAATTAGACACTCCACTGACTTATGCTTAGAGACTGATAAAACATCACAGTGGCTGAAGATTTCCTTCCCACAAGGCTGCACTTGTGTTATTAGCAGCCAAATAACTAGCAGCCAGTGGTAAGTGAAATGGATAAACAGCATTAAACTCCAAATTAAAAACCCTTATTTCTGTTAACTAACTTCATCTTGGATTACTAACTCAGTCTTAAACATGTGGTTTGTTTTTCACCACTTGCATTGTTTGTCTCCTATTTCCTTATCTTGGATGATGGAAATAAACTTATCAGTTTCACTTTTATGTACATCTTCACTTTCTGCTCTCCTGACATAGTATATGGACTCAACTGTAGGAGATGGTTCTCGCCTCCTCCCCCCATGGCACAGAAGACAAACAATATGCATGTTATCTTTTGTAAAACCTTTAACAACTAGCCAATTAGCCCATCATAAGGCGGGATTTTCAGGTCTCTCCTCCATGTCGGTCTTCTCTCCTGAGCCTCTGGTCTCTCGCTCCGTGTCTCTCTCTCTCCTCCTCCTCCTTCTGCCTCCTCCCCTCTCTCTCTCAGCTCTCCTCCCCCTCCTGCCTCTCACTCTCTCTTTCTCTTCTCCTCCCCCTCCTGCCTCTCACTCGGGGGAGCGCGGAGCCCAAACGGTCGCTTGTGCCACTTGCTCCCACGCTGCGGCCCGGCTGAGCGGCGCAGAAGTCAGCCGAGCACCACAGCGGGAGGCGAAGGGGGCCGGGGCGGTGATGTTCACAGCCAGGGGGCGGGGCCTGGAGCCGCTGTCACGCCGCACATCACCGCCCCGCCCCCTTTTGCCTCCCGCCGTGGCGCTCGGCTGACTTCTGCGCTGCTCAGCTGGGCCACCACGGGGGAGCAAGTGGCCGTTTGGGCTCCCCCGCGGCGACCCGACTGAGCGGCGCAGAAGTCAGCCGAGTGCTGTGGCGGAAGGCGAAGGATGTGACTCAGGCAACAGCGCCGCCCAGAGGGAACAGCCAGCATTTCAGCGTTACAGAGTCGCAGACATTGGGCTACTATATATATGATGTAACCCTGGGGACTAAAATTAGTAAATGTCTGTTCTTTTGCTAACCTTGTATTGTAGCTTCAAGTATTACAAGGATGAGTGACAGAAGAAATGTGTGTCTCCTGCTTTTTCTATGTGGAAAGGGTACCATCAGTACTCTGTTTCGTGCTGTCTGTGTCCCGCACTGCAAATGCATGAGAATTATCTTCACTGAGGCTGCAAGTGGAACAGAGCGAGTTGGCCACATATAGGAAAAGGGTCTGACTTGTATACAAATCCCAGACTTCATCAGCTAAAGATGGCTCATTTATAGTACTTGGAAAGTTGAAAAGACTAGGGCATTTGTTCATTCATGAGCTGCTTCTCCCCATTCATCAGCTGCCATCCATCTCATTCCGTTGTTTCAAACAGGATTTTGCAAAGCTAGGGCTACTTCCCTCACCATGACTAATCTTTCTAGAACCCTTGCCCCTTTGGAGTGCAGGAGTTGTCCTTTCTATAAATGATAAAGCAAAATGTGTTTCTGATGGTGATAGTCTCCAAATGATTCTGCATTTGTACCAGATTGGTATGGATAAAATTTGCACTTCTTTCCTGGACCTGGGATGCCTTACAAAGGCCAGCATCCCTATAAACAGTCAGTTCGGGCAGGTGTTCATCAGTATCTTTGTCTGTAGATTGTCACTCTAGGAAAAAACTTCTGTCTGAAGTTTCTGGTGGGAGGTATTGGCAACTTGTGATCATTGCAGGCATTCTGGAAAATGAGATATTTGTACCTAGTTTCTCAAAATTCTGTGATCCCAAGATGTAAAACTCTGTTATGAACGTGACATACAAGTGTTCGTTCAGCATCCCTAGGACTGACCATTTGCCAAAACCTTGCCAAAAACTTTCACAAGTCTTCTGCTTTCTTGGTTTTAGGAGGAGCCGAAGAAAGTTTGCTTCACTTATGACCTTTTCCTGAATCTGGAGGGAAACCCACCTGTGAACCACCTCCGCTGTGAGAAACTGACATTCAACAACCCCACGAAAGAATTCAGACGCAAACTTATTAAGGCTGGAGGGGTGAGTGCAGGAAGAACCAGGGATGTGAAGAGGCTTGTAGTAAAAAGGTGTAGCCTACTAATTCTGTTCTGGAGGTTCTCACTGTACTTGAGATCCAGCTATTTTCTTATTAACTTAGCTATTTGGATACCTTTATTGTATACAGTCTCAACTGGTCATTTGCTGCATTTGTCTTGGGGCCATCCCAGATCCTGGTTCTGATGACCTAACTGTAATGCTACCAGCTGCAAGATGTACTTGTGTGGATCATTGATATACTTGTATTTTCAGTTTAAATTTGTCTCTGTTGTACGAAGGCCATAAACCTGTGACTGCAGAAACCAGCCTGTGGATGATGACTTTTTTTATTGGTCCATCTTGCTGTTCTCAGATTGTATGAGTTTCTTTTGTGAACTGGTTGGTGTCAATAACATCCTCCAGATGCACCAGTATAGAGCAGGAGGTTTAAGAAAAAAGAGATTCTGCAGTGTCTCTGTTCCTTTTTCTCACAAGCAGGCTTAATAGTTGGCCAGTAAGTGGCCCCGCATCCAGACATCTCCTGCCTGTCACATAGGAAGCAGAACAAGGGCAGAGTTTGGGGTGCCAGATTGTTTAAAGCAGGCTAATAGGAGAATTTGTCTTAGCATGTGAGAGAACATTTTCTCTGCACATACCGGTAGGAGCCACCAGTTGCTGAGGGGAATCAAACCATTTAATCATGTCTGCTTTTTAAAAAGCCGATATATCATGCAATTTGTAGAGGGATTAGAAACTTAAATTTGGAGAAATAGAGACTGAAATTAGAATGAAAGGAAATTAAGAGAGGCTCCAAATCCAGGAGAAGCCAAGAAAGAGGGAAATTGAGTTAAAGGAAAATGGGACATATGTGCTATCAAGATTATGTGATGGAAAATGAAGGCAAATAAAAGTGAAAGCAGGAAAGAAAGGACAAAGCGGAAGTAAATAGTAAAAGTAAAGCTATGGCGAAAGGCTAGCTAGAAAAGCTGCAGTGATAAAGACATGGGCAGCCACAGTGGGTCCATTACGGAATCTGTGGAAATTGGTACCTAAGGAATCATTCACTGAATATTGTCTCCTAGTTGTATATGGTCTGAGCAAGTTACCTTGTCCCACGTTCCCTGTGAGACCTGGCAAATTCACAGTCTGCTATTCTAACGTTCTAATATTTTGACATCAAGTCTTAGTCTTTTTCAGCTACAGCTATGTGACAGTGCTTTAGGCCTCAGCAGATACATGACTCTTTTCCAGGTATTCCTAAATTAATTGCTAAAAAGGTTGTCTACCTAAACCTACCTCTCTGGCCTGGATGGTAGAAATAATCTTGTTCCGACAGGAAGATTGTCTGTAAGCGGAACAGCCTAGAAGCGGAGCTATTAATTTACTTATGGTTAGGATTAGGGTCCATTCTAAGTCAGTCTATCCAGAACTTCCCCACAAGTCACACATCCTCCTGCAATGAGGATAAAGAAGAAGTGGCTTATTTCCACCATAGAATGGTGCTGAGCACTATTTGCTTTTTAACACTAGTACTTTTTAGGGTTTTAGTCATGCATTTTTCTTACACATTTCTAGGATCATCAAATATTGGAGTAACATCATGTTTGGGCAGTTATTTAGAAACTAGGAGGATCAACTGTGAGTCACATCTGATGTGACACTTCAAAAATCTTATTAGTCCCATAGCTCATTGTCAAAAAGTGTGGAAAAGATTTCTTTCAACCCCAAATTCTCAGTGGAATTACTTTAGAATTACATACAGAGGAGCCTACAGACATTCTAACCTCTCACGGCTGTCCACATGTTGTACTTCTGATCTTGCCAATGAACTGGTTTCCATGGACGTTCATTGGCTGAAAGAATCCAACTGTGTCGTGCTCTGTGAAATCTTGCTCTCCCCAGCCCCCAGTTTGCCTCCAAACTATTTAGGGCATGGGAGAGACTTGTGCATGTTACTCTTGCTGTCTGTAGCCTCTCGTGGTCATAGCCTTGGTTAGGCATCCTGTTTGTGCACAGGGTGCTGAAGTTCCCCTTGGTGGAACTGAAACTTCACATTGCATCTTGGCTCCCAAACTTATCTGAATGTTCTTGGTTTTAGAAATTGTCATTGGAGCTGGGAGTCTTAGCTAGAATTATTCAGGAGAGATCTGACATCTTTAAAGAGAAAAAAAGACCTGATAATAGTAGCCAAAAATAATCATAAGTCACTTGCTCATGTTAAAATAGTCAACTTTCCTCCTTACTTGTATATAATTTCTCTTCTCTATTACTAGGTGATGGTAATGCCAGAAGGAGCAGAAACGGTGTCCAGGCCAAGTCCTGACTACCCTATGTTACCCACAATACCGCTCTCTGCCTTCTCTGATCCCAAGAAGACCAAACCATCCCATGGGTCAAAGGTCAGTGAGGCGTGCTATGCTGCATATATTATTGGAGCGTTGGAATACAGGGCTTTGCTGCTGGAAAGACACCTAAAAATGAAGTTTCCTCTGCAGTAACTAATTCTGGTTACTTACTCTAAGAACATCTGGGATTTCTTCTTCCTTGCACTCGTTAGTTAGTGCCCTGGGCAGTCTCTGTTATTTGAGCTGTAGGATTCCCTTCTGAGCAAGGGCTTTGTGATTTCCTCAGCTTCTAATGGAGGAGATGCAGCACTCAGTAACCTTTGTTGGCATCCTCTATACCTCACATGTTAAGAACCCTATAAATGTCTCTTAGGAATCTAGGTGTCCTTTCTAGTAGCTCACCCACACAGGCTCTATTTAATGCCTACATGCTAAAGTAATGAGTGCTTTGGAGATTCATAGATGAACATATCCTGCTGGAGTCCCATTGAATCCACTGCTCCTGTATCTCTCTGTCTCAAGTCCGAAGGGCCTTTAGAATTCTTGTGACTTCATGGCCTCTCTGAAGAGATTTTTTTTTTTTTTAATTAAAGCAGACAAAATTTGCAAATATTTGAGCTAAGCCAACATGTTCAATTGCTAGAGCTGATGTCTTTAAACTGAGCGTTAGTACAGCTTTCTTCGTAAGTAGTTTCCTGTTGTTATAACTTGTTTCCATAGAGTAATAGGATTCATCTTTTGCTCTCTGTCTCATGTAATAGCGGCGGTCAGAGTCCTGGAGGAATTCAACCTTGCAGCAGACAGGAGAGGTTGACTAGAGAATCAAAACTTACTCTAGCAGTGTGAATGCTTGAGATGGCCATGCAAAGGGCATATACTAATCTGTACCTGCTCAAGCAACTGGTTTGAAGATTTTGATAGACTGCCTGCAGCAATAGCTAGTTCCCTGAGGCACCAGAAGAAGGTGAAATTCACCTTCAGTCTGCACCAGCCTAATGCAGCTGACCTTGTATAGGTTTTTGTACATGGGAAGGGCAATTCCCTCCTGATTCCCACAGGCAATGTGCCTTGAAGTAGATTACATGTGTTCTGTGAGTCTGCATAGCTACAAAAATTAATGGCCAAACAGAATGCTCAAATGACCTGAAGAAGAGCTCTGTCTGAGCTCAAAAGCTTGTCTCTTTCATCAACAGAAGTTGGTCCAATAAAAGCTATTACCTCATCCACTGTATCTCTCTAATGGCCAAAGTGTTCATTCCATGCTGCAATCCAGCCCTACTACCTGTTTTCTCCATTCTTCTAAACTTACTGTATTGTCTCCTGATCCTTATGTGATGCAACAGGGAAAAATGACTTTGAATCATGTATTACTTGTCTAATAGTGGCTGATTTGATTTTTTGGGGCAGCAGTTAGATAGAAAGTGCTGAACTGAGAAGAGAAACTAAGACCTGTAAGATTGCTCATGTAGCCACTCTGTGCTGCTGGGAGAAAGCTCTCCTGGTAACGTAATAAAACCACCAAAACAAGCAAGCAGGAGCAATGTGTGCAGAAGTGTCTCCTGCCAACATAGCACTCTGCACGCGAGCACTTATGCCAGCAAAACTTATATCACTCAGAGGGGTGGTTTTATCACACCATGAATGACACAAGTTTTCCTGAAATTAGGGGTAGCGTAGACATGGCCTAAATTTCTCAATTGTCTCATTCCAAACAGGCCCTCTTTCTTTCTCCTGCTTCCATGATGGCACAGCAGCACATGTGCACTAATTGGTAGAGCCCTGCATGGATACAAAATTTGTATCCACATCCACAAAAATGATCCATGGGTATCTGCATCCACATCCGCAAGTGCGGATACCCACAAATGTCTGCGGATTTGCAGCGCTCTACTAATTGGGGCCAGTCATCCAAAAGTGGCAAAGGAAAATGACTCCTCCTATTAGATAGGATAGGTAAGTGTCTACTGCAGTGTGGTGGTTTTTGTTTTTGTTTTTGCTCCTTGTTAGGCTAACGATCTGCTGTAATAGAAGCAGTGGAGATTTCAGTCATTTTCCTAAGATCCAGCATAGTATTAGTTTAATGTTAGATATGTAATGCATTTTTGGAGAGGCATTGGGTGGGATCACAGCTTGCTCTGGCAGGGTAAAAGATATAATATGTCTCTTCCATTTAATTTTGTTCCTAAGATTTGCCTGTTTTAAAAGGACAGGTTGGTTTAAAAGTTCACCTTTTGTCTAACACTTACATGAAGAAAAGAGTCTCTACCACTGTCTGAAAATTTTAGTTATAGTGCTGTACAGAGTTTCAGGTTTTTATATAGTTTGTGTTTCTGTCCCTAATTTTTAGGATGCAAACAAAGACAGTAGTAAAGCATCCAAACCACACAAAGTAACCAAGGAGCATAGAGAGAGGCCAAGGAAAGACTCGGAGAGTAAAAACTCCTCCAAAGACCTTGAACGAGAACAAAGCAAACCTTTGAAAGATTCCTCCAGGAAACCAGCTGAGAACAAACTGCCTAAGGAGGAGAAAGCACCTCCTAAAGCTGCTTTCAAGGAACCAAAACTGGCCCTGAAGGAGACCAAACTGGAGAACACTTCTCCAAAGGGTGGACCACAGCCAGAGCCAAAATCTTCCAGCAAGAGGCCCTCTAATGTGGAATCACCAAAGCCTAGTGCCAAAAAGCAAAAAAAGAGCAGCTCCAAAGGGGCGAAGAACATCCCAGGAACTTCTCCCCGAACCTCGTCTTCCTCGTATCCAGAGAAGAAACAAACCAAGGAGAAGATAAATGCCAAAGTGGAGAAAGTAAAAACTGAAAGCGAAGCCAAGGAGATCAAAAAACCCATGGAGATGGAGGAGTCAAATTCAGAGGATGAAACTTCTTTTAAATCAGAGGTGAGAGAGGGCTGGTGAGCATGCTGCTTGGGTTTCTTCATGAAAAAAGGTAGACTTGGTACAGAGTCTTTGATCTAGTCCTGGTTTCAAGAGGATTAGATCAGAGTGCATTAATGAACGGCCAGTGTGTGTCTTCAGTCAGTCTCCAGCATGCTTAGTGTGGGGTGACTTCACACCCCAGCTTCCCAAAAATTGTTCATGTAGACAGGCCTTAAGGGAGCATTCAGTTTGGCTAATGCCCCACAGTGGTTCTACCTCAAGCAAAACTGCCTGGTAGATGTCCTTATCTGTCCTACCTAATTTAGCCACTGTTTCACATATGCAGTGCTACTCTGGGATTTGCCTGTAAATCCTATTAACTTTGAAATTTCAGGCCAAGTTATGTTCTGTCAACCTGATTGAGTTTCTTTGCAGTGACAGTTATGGTATATGGTGCAGATCTAGATGAGCCTTCATCTTCTTTGGTGATAACATCACTAAGTAATGCCCTGATCCCAGTTAAAGAACTTAGTAAATAATTTTTCTTTTGGAAAAACATCATAAATGCAAAAATGGACTGTAATGACTTGTCTGAGGCGGACAGCAAGAACATTGAAAAAAGTACCATGAGGGAGGGGCTCAGAAACTACCTGATGCTTGCTAGCTAAATTTTCTAAGCTGAGACTTCTTCTAGAGGTGGACATTGGTTATGGCTCCTGAATCATCACAAGGCATCCTAATATAATTAACCCCCGGTACAGGTTGCACCTCCCTGAGCCGGCACCCTTGGGACCTGACTGATTCTGGATGAGGGATTTTACTAGACCAGGGAAGGTCATTTTTGGACCCCTGCCACCAGCCCCCCTGGCCCAGTTGCTGGCTTCCCAGCTGACTCCCCACTTCCTGCTGATCCCACTGCCCTGCTGACCCGCTGGGCAGCCACTGCTGTGACTCTGCCAGCCAGCCCAAAGCTAGGGCTCTGGGCAGCACCACACACTAGGGCTCCCCTGGACAGCATTGGGTTTTGGGGCTTCCTGAACAGCCGCGCGTGTTGTGCTGGGGCTCCATGAGCAGCCCCGCACGTTGTACACCAGAGCTCCCAACCCTGCTGCTGTGCACTGGACGGCTCCGCCGTCGTCAGCTCCCTGCAGATATCCCTGTGGGGCCGGCAGGGCAGTGGACTCCTTACTGCTGGCCCTCCAGCAGGACTTGCTGGTCCTGCAACATTCATGCTGGACTAGAGAATCCCTGTTAAAGGAGTTTCAGCCTGTACCAATCTTGGCTGAAAAGGTTCAGTTTTCCAGTGTAGACGTCTCGTGCTGGGAGAAGCTCTACTCTCTCTTTTCCTACCACCTTTCTCCTGTTATTTTGGGCTATACCTGCATTATGAGGTAGGGCGTGATTCCCAGTGCACAGAGACATACTCATGCTAGCTCTCATCTGAGCTAATGTGCTAAAAATAGTCTTCAGGAGCAGCAATGGCATGGGACTAGTACTGCTGAATAGAAGCCTGTCTGAATCCCGTAAGGTACATGTTCGGCACAGTTGGCTCATACTGCTGCTGCCTGTGCCAGCCCAACTATGTCACTGGTTTTAGCAAGCTAGCGCAGATGGGAGGACTCCTAGTGTAGAGGTTGCCTTGCTAAATGGGAAGTTCCATTCATTCATTACCTCCTCCTTGTGTACTTCATCGAATTACTGGAGCACTCCTCTTTGCCTGTGCAGTGCTCAGTCAGGGTGTTCTGTGACTTGGAGCTCTGCCTGAAATACACAGGCAGAAAAACATGAGGACTGGATATCACGTGCCCTCTTGCCAGTTTGGGTGGATGTGGAAGAGGGCACTTTTCCCAAGCCCTGCTCTTTGCCTGAGCATTAAACTGAGGAAGGGCCCTGGATGCCTTGGTGAGAGCTCCATGGTGCTTGGAAAATTGAAAAAAGTGTACAAAGAGACTAGCATGTTGAATGCCTGTGCAGCCACTCAGTTTCCTGGTAGCGTCCATGCAACCTTCTGCTCAGGATAAAGCTGGTCTCAAAAGAACTCACTACTTCCTGTTTAGAATGGAGCATAAAATGGTTAGCTTCCAGGGATGTTAGCATGTAGCCGTTTACATGATAAAACCTGGGCTCAACGGTTAATCCTAATGAATACATGCACACACACCCTACCCCCTTGCTTCCTCTGTAGGTCTTTTAACATGTAGCAGAGTTGCAAAAGAGGATGAGAGAGAATGGCTTCATTTTTCCTTAGTGAAAGTTCAGCTTTCACAAGTTTAGGAAATTTTAAAACCATGACCTTTCTGGGGTGTTTTATTCCAGGTACACACACATAGATGGTTAGAAACACACACAGGTCCACCCTGGATGTGGTGGGGAAAGGCTGCTTGAAGTAGTAAGGGATCAGTTCTCAAATGTAGCAGGTGAGAGATACTGAGGAATATGATCGGAGGAAATTAGATGAATCAGTTGTTGTATAAAGACAAATATTTCACTCAGCTGTTAACTTCAACCCAGCTTCAGATTGTCCATGTTCGCAATAACGAGACAGGTAAAACCTCATCCAGTAGCTATAAATGCAGCCCATAAAGAATCTACTTTACTGAGAAAAGTCATCTAATTGGAAAGTAGCTTTGCTGTAGTCACCTTTACTAGCTATCAACTTCCAAATGGCTTGTAGACCAGGTAGCTCAAGCAGGCTTTTCCCTGTGATCCAGCTAGGGTTGTTGGAAAGTCTGATCGAAAGGGGACCTATACTGTGTCCGGTCAGATGTATGTCAGGGGCTGCGGCTCCTGACCCAGGCCCAGAACAAAGAATGCCCAATTGGGGGGTGGAGAGGATTGAGCTATGGAGGAGGAGAAAGAGGAGTAAGTGGAGTGGGGCCCTCAAGGGAAGAGGCCTAGAAGGAGTAGAGCCTTGGGGGAAAGAGATGAGGCAAGGTGAGGTCCCAGCGCTTCTGCTGTAGTGTCCAGTTTTCAGAAATTAGAAAGTTGGAACCCTAAGCACACCTCTTTGTTCACGTGGAATACGTCTGTCATCTCTTCCAGGGACCTTCAAGGAAGCAGGGGGGCAGTGTGAGTAGCGTGGGATTTTTTGCTTCATTTTTTGTTGTTTCCTTGTTCTTGGGGAAATGTTGTTTGTAATCTAAGTGTGCCCAGCTACTGCAGTGCTGGTTGCCTCCCATGTTTTGGAAATGGTGCTGATGAATGACCCCTTCCCTAAATAGTTGTGTGAGGGCCCAAGATGGTGCAGTGTATAGGAAAAAACACCTGTTAGTTGGTCAGATACTAGATTATAAGGGTGGCTCGCAGATCCAACTTCAAAAGCAGCACTTCCTGGTCCCAGCAATCTTGAAGGAGCTCTGCTGTAGGTCTTTGGTGTCTGCTTCTGCTTAAGATCTTATTTAACACTTGTTAGCTCTTATTTAATACTTCCCTGGTTTTGGTATGAGGTGTATGCATCTCTGGTGTGCTAGATAATAAACCTACAAGATAAAAATATAAAGAGAAAAAAGCTGTCACTGCCTCTTTTGGTGTCCATGTCATTAACGCAAGGGTGTTTATTTATGAGTCTATTACCGGGATGGAATAGACTGTATTTAACCTTCCTTTTGAATTAACATTCTTGATGTTTCCTGGTATATAAAATATATTAACCAATAGAAAAGCAGGACTTTAAGACTCGGTATTCCATTGCATGAAATAACCATTGGCTTTCTAGGAGTAAGAACAAATTAACATGCTGTTTCCTGGAAGAACTACCAAGAAATAGCACTGCATTCTGTTACTTAGAGGAACTTCAATAAATAAATCTAGACCTAAAGGACTATCTATTACAATAATCCTTACAGTGAGAATTTTTTTTTTTTTTTTTAACTTTCTGCTGTTTTGGACTAGAATGCTTGATTTAGCCTTGACTGCCACCTTGTGGTCTCTGATGATAAAGAACGTAAGTGCTCAGCAAATATCTGATGCTATACAAAAGATTCTAAAAATATTTTAATACTTAATTTCCATATGTTACTAATAGCACCTATTAAAACTCCTGTTTACTTGTCACAATTTTATTCTGTTTGCTTCTTGCATTTCTGTTTGGTTGTGTGTCAGTAAAGTTGATTCCATCTGTTTGGTCAGATTCTCAGTGTTGGAATTGCAAACGATGCAAGGGAATATTTAATTGTGTTCATTGACAGTTTTAAAAGATGGAAACATTTTTATTGATTTTTGGCCTTTGAGAGAGTTTCTGTGAAAATCTAATCAGGAGCCAAATCACAGTTTTCTTGTAAAGCAGTCACTGCTAGGCATGCTATAAAGATGTAATGTCAGTTTAAAATATATAGTTCTGATTAGAAATATTCTTAGTTTAAAGAATAATTTCAGCTATGAGAATTAAAGTAATATTAAAAATTAATTCATTTTCATAATTTATACTAGTTTATTTTTTGTGCTTCATCTTTCACAGTGAAAATAGTAATTTCACATCCAGGTTGTCACGTACTATTTCATGCCTTTTGAGATGGTATGAGACAAGGGTGGTGTGTATTGGAAGTGTGTGCTGCCACAGCTTCAGCTATCCTGAGGCTACATAATCCCAAAAACTGTCAGCCCAGAATAGGATGACCAGATGGCAAGTGTGAAAATTGGAACACTTTTCTTTTTTTAGGGGTGTGCAGGGTGCAGTTACCTATATAATACAAAGCCCCTAATATTGGAACATCTGGTCATCCTACTCCAGAACCTTTCACTCATATTAGTTAATTGAAATTACATCATCAATGTCTTTGTTTTTTTTAAATGAGAGAGCGGTGCTGTAGATAAAATGAGATTGTTCCATTCTACGTGAAGTTCTTGAGCATTGCTAGACCATGTTGTATTTTGGTCTGTCTTGTCTGTGGATTGAAAGGTTAAGATTTTTTTCCTCTTTTTTTTTTTTTTTTTTTTTTTCTTCTTCTTCTTCCTTTTTCATTTACCTTCTATGGGGGGTGAAGTCTGTCCACTCCAGTCCTTCCAACTCCAGTTCCAGCTCAGACTCCAGTTCTGACTCGGATTTTGAACCATCTCAGAATCACAGTCAAGGTGTGTTGCAAGAAGTGATATTCTTCAAAAATCTTCTCACTTGGTTTATGTAAAGTGTGTGTTTGGATTTTTTTTACCAAATGTTACAGTCCAGGAATTCCCCAGAGGGGTATGATAGAGGCAAGTTGGGGAGAAATATGATAGAAATCTATAAAATCATGAACGATATGGAGAAAGTGAATAAGAAAGTGGTGTTTACCTCTTTACATAATGCATGAACTAGGGTCACCCAATGAAATTAATAAGCAGCAGGTTTAAAACATAACAAAATACTTCTTCACACAGTGCACAGGCAGCCTGTGGAACTTGTTGCCAGGGGATGTTGTGAAGGCCAAAAGTATAACTAGAGTAAAAAATATTTTGATTGATGAATTAAGATATGTTCATGGAGGATAAATCCATCAATGGCTATTAGCCAAGATGGTTAGGGGTGGGTATCCCTAGACCTTTGATTGTGAGATACTGGGACTGGGTGATGGGATGAATCACTTGATGATTGCCCTAGTTTTGTCATTCCCTTTGAAACATCTGGCATTGGTTACTGTTGGAAGACAGGACACAAGGCTAGATGGACCATTGGTCTGACCCACCATGGACATTTGTATCTTCTCTTTTTCACACCACCATATAACTGGCAGTCATTAAACCAGATTCCTTGAGCCTATCTAAGGCCATCGACCTAACTTGGCTTTGCTGAATGGAATTGATGCATGTTGAATTTACTGTGTGATTCTCTGCAAGGGAAAAAGTAGTAACTGATGTGTTTGCCATAAACAAATGTGTTGCTCTGGTAGTTAATCTGTGGGCACTGAATATATCTGGAACTGCATTTTTCCTGCACCATTTGTTGGCTTCTCTTTTATTTAATCTTTAAGAACTTTGTGATTTATTCAGCTTACGAGGTTTTATTTTGTAATTTTGTTCAGTGCTGACTAAAATCTCGTGGCATCGCTAGGCATATGACTTGACTCCCACAAACTCAATTTGTCCCTGTAAATAAAAATTAGATACGGAAAAGACCTATTTATGTTGAGTTCATCCCCTTGCCAATGCAGATTTGTTCCCTTTATTACATTTCCAGTGCTTTGTTTTGTCCAGCTTTAATTACCCAAAGAGATGGAGTGTCCACCACTACTTTCAGCAGTCATGATGAACTCTGTGGTGATGCAAATGCTTAAAACTAAGGCCTGGCACACACAATGTAAAAAGTGTGTGATTTTGCTTTGACCAAGTAGGGAGAGTAGAAAAAACATTTAAAATAAAAAAAAGGTTTTTAATAGTAAATTAGTGTACTTTTTCCAGTGAACTGATGTTAGAAACCTGAATTTCTAACACCTCTCCAGTCTTGAGATACACAGAATGACATATCGATGGCTAGAACTTAAAACATCTGTGACACCCATCTGAAGAAATCATGACTCCTCTGGAGATACCTTAGGGATAAACTAAGCCAAGTTTGGTTCATGGCAGTTAAATAGGATTCTGTAGCAATCCTGCTGAAAACAGATCACATCTGCGTTAAACTGCTTTTCTCCCTTTTCCTCCCTGACCTCTAATCTCAGGCCCGTTGCGCTCCATGGTAGAGGATCTACAGTCAGAGGAATCGGACGATGATGACTCCTCTTCTGAGGAAGAGGCGGCAGTCAAAGCCAACCCAGTCAGTCGGGATTCCAGGTGATAAGAGGCTGAAAGATGCCTAGCCATCTCTTCATTTTGCCTATGTTTATATCTCTGTATAACTTCTATGTCTATAACTTTGTAAGAGAAAGGAAATGAGGTCATGGTTTTGAGTGCTGGAGGGATGGTTTTTGAAAGTAACAAATTCATGGAATTTTGAAGAAGAGGGCCTTTTGAGGAGTGTTATGTGGCTGCTAAACTCAAGGTCAACAAAGTGACAAAGGCGAATTGATATGGTAGAAAGTCCCTTAGACTTGAAAGGGAAAAAGTCATTAGAATCTTGAGAGCAGTTTCACTGGAGTATGGAGGACAGAAGTTGGGCTGGAAGAATTAGAGGAGAGAAATGAAAGGGAGAAGGCCAAGGAGCTTGGAAATAAAGTTGTGGCTAATAAGTACGGGCCTATCAAATTCATAGTTTTAGGATTTTAAAAATCATAAATTTCATTATTGCAGCCACTGGCAGCCCGTCCAAAGAGGCGAACTAGGCGGTCGCCTAGGGCGCCAAAGTTAAACGGTGTTGAGGGGTTTGGAGGCGGGGGACGCCGATCGCGCATTTCACCTAGGGCACCAGTTGCTGGCAGTTCATCTAGGGCTGCTCCTGATTGCAGCTATTTAAATCTGAAATTTCACGGTGTTGTAATTGTATGGAGCTTGACCCCGAAAGGAGTTTGAGGGAGGGTCACAAGGTTATTGTAGGGGCGGTTACATTGCTGCTACCCTTATGCACTGCTGCTAGTGGTGGTGTTGCCTTTAAAGGTGGGCAGCTGGAGAGTGGGGGCTGCTGCCTGGGAGTCCAGCTCTAATGGCAGAGTTGCTGCCAGCAGCAACGTAGAAGTAAGGAAGACATGGCTGTGGTATTGCCACCCCTACTCCTGCATTGCTGCTGGAGGATCCCTGCCTTAAGAGGTGGGCACATGGCCAACAGCCACTGCTCTCTGGTGGCCCAGTTCTGAAGACGCAAGGGTTGCAATATAGAATCATAGAATATTAGGACTGGAAGGGACCTCGAGAGGTCATTGAGTCCAGTCCCTTGCCCTCATGGCAGGACCAAGTACTGACTAGACCATCCCTGATAGACATTTATCTAACCTACTCTTAAATATCTCCACAGATGGAGATTCCACAACCTCCTGGGCAATTTATTCCAGTGTTTAACCACCCTGACAGTTAGGAACTTTTTCCTAATGTCCAACCTACACCTCCCTTGCTGCAGTTTAAGCCCATTGCTTCTTGTCCTATCCTCAGAGGCCAAGATGAACAAGTTTTCTCCCTCCTCCTCATGACACCCTTTTAGATACCTGAAAACTGCTATCATATCCCCTCTCTGTCTTCTCTTTTCTAAACTCAGCAAGCCCAATTCTTTCAGCCTTCCCTCATAGGTCATGTTTTAGTAATAGATATGTAGCCGTGTTAGTCTGGTCTAGCTGAAACAAAAAACAGCACTATGTAGCACTTTAAAGACTAACAAGATGGTTTATTAGGTGATGAGCTTTCGTGGGCCAGACCCACTTCCTCAGATCAAATTGTGGAAGAAAATTGGCACGACCATATATACCAAAGGATATTCATCCTTCCCTGAGCTGGAAAAGGACATGCTCAGAACATTCCAAAGTCAAAATTCAGGTTGCCCACCTGGGGTTTTCAGCATGCAGCTCTATAAGGCTTCTGTGATGGAGCTGTCATGACAGACAAAAACAGTTCTCTGGAGTTTGAAGGTGGTTAATGCAAAGAAGGAAAACCACAAGCATCCTGACTGCAAATGAGCTAAAGGGCCTTATAGAGCTGCATGCTGAAAACCCCAGGTGGGCAACCTGAATTTTGACTTTGGAATGTTCTGAGCATGTCCTTTTCCAGCTCAGGGAAGGATGAATATCCTTTGGTATATATGGTCGTGCCAATTTTCTTCCACAATTTGATCTGAGGAAGTGGGTCTGGCCCACGAAAGCTCATCACCTAATAAACCATCTTGTTAGTCTTTAAAGTGCTACATAGTCCTGTTTTTTGTTTCAGGTCATGTTTTGTAGACCTTTAATCATTTTTGTTTCTCTTCTCTGGACCCTCTCCAATTTCTCCACATCTTTCTTGAAATGCAGTGCCCAGAACTGGACACAAGACTCCAACTGAGGCCTAACCAGCGCAGAGTAGAGCAGAAGAATGACTTCTCGTGTCTTGCTCACAACACACCTGTTAATGCATCCCAGAATCATGTTTGCTTTTTTTGCAACAGCATCACACTGTTGACTCATATTCAGCTCGTGGTCCACTATGACCCCTAGATCCCTTTCTGCCGTACTCCTTCCTAGACAGTCGCTTCCCATTCTGTATGTGTGAAACTGATTGTTCCTTCCTAAATGGAGCACTTTGCATTTGTCTTTATTAAACTTCATCCTGTTTACCTCAGACCATTTCTCCAATTTGTCCAAATCATTTTGAATTATGACCCTATCCTCCAAAGCAGTCGCAGCCCCTCCCAGCTTGGTATCATCTGCAAACTTAATGGACACCCCCCTCCAAAAAAAAACAAAACCCAAAACCAAAAAACTTGTCACACACTCACGTTGCAGCTCCCTTTTGGGTCAGCCCTCCTGTTTAAGAAATGCTGGTTTCCCCCATGAAAACACACACAAGACCAGATTTCATAGTCTGAGACACATTTTTCATGGCTGTGAATTTGGTAGGGCCCCCAGGATAAGACAATAAGGAATAGAGGTTGACAGAAGACACTACAGAATGTAGGCTTTTTAAATTAAAGCCACTAGCCCTCAGAGTTGGGAAACCTTTCAACTTTCCACCAATGTCGTTTGTCCTACTGAGGCTCCAGGCAGCGTGTGACGTTCTTCTTTGCATTGGAGGAGCACGTGGCTCCAGTCATGGGCCAAAGCCCTGCATTGCTAGGCACTCTACAGACACAGCCAAATAAACTCCCCTTTTACTCTCACTAGAGTGTTGACACTTAAGCCTATTACGTGTGCTGGTGGGATAGCTGTGTTGGTCCCAGCATATTAGATAGACAAAGTCATGAGGTTGCATCTTTTATTGGCCCGACTTCCGTTCATGAAAGAGACACGCTTCCAGGCTACACAGAGCTCTTCCAGGTGAACAGGTTCCAGTGCCTAATGATAGATATATGTCAGCACTATTTCATTGCTGATCGTTTTAGTGGATGGGATGTTAAAGGTAGAGTGAAGCCTGTGGACACCGAAGGTGGCATTGGGATGCTGAAGATACCTGAGAGAGGAAAGCGGGGCAGGGTACAGAGAAAAGCAGTGAAGGGTAGAAATAGTAGGGACCCCAAAGGGAAGCATGGTTTTCCATGGAGTGATGCTGGGTATGGCTAAGGTAACAGTCACATCACCAGTAGTAAATATTGATTATATGGTAACACAGGGTCCCATTGTCCTGGATGATGTAGAAAAACAGAAAAGAGACAGTCTGTGGGCCATGCAGAACTTGCACCCTAAGTATACCAGCTGATAAATGATCCTTAAGGGGGCGCATAAAGGCCTTAGGAGCTCAAGCCCCATTGAATTCCAATGGGATTTGTGCCAACTTCCTTAGCTGTTTTGTAAGTTTTTCTCCTAAGCGTTTTTTTAACCCCATACTTGCCTGTGACCATGGTGTGGTCTGGAAGCAGTAGTTCACTCAAGCTCTGACTCCGGAGCTGTAATTGACTATGCAATTCACCTCATTCCACCAAATGAGTTTGATCTGGAGAGAATAGAGAAATGTTGAAGCAGGCTGGCTGGCCGGCCGGCCATATTATCTTCTCCTTACCTCAGGTTAGCAGTACACAACACAGAAGTACCGTAAATTAGCATATATAACCTGCGGGTTATACATGTTTTTACAGCCCCCCCTCCACCGCGGGGTATACAAGTTTATTTTTACTCATAAGCAGCTCTGCCCCATTAGAATTGGGTCAGCTCCGCTCCGCTGCAGGGAAGGCCTGACGAGCTTCCAGCACGCCTGCGCTGTGCTCTCCGTTCCCCCCGCCCGGAGGAGGGTGGGTTGCGCCTGGCTGCGGCTGCGCAGGGCCTGGGCGTGAGTGCAGCTCCCTTCCCGCAGGCCGGCCAGCTTGCCTGCGCTGTGTTCTCTGTTCCCCCCACCCGGAGGAGGGTGGGTTGCACCTGGCTGTGGCTGCGCAGGGCCTGGGCATGAGTGCAGCTCCCCTCCCGCAGGCCAGCCAGCTTGCCTGCACTGCGCTCTCCATTCCCCCCACTGGCAGCAGGATGGCTACCTAACAAAAGATGTGTGGAATGCAGGGCATTGGCAGTTTATCTTGGTATGTGCAATTACCGTGAATTAGCCTATAGAACCTGCGGGTTATACACGTCCGTGGGTAATCTAAGTTTTTTTTACACAGCAAAGAAAAACCATGGGTTATACACGAGTGCGGGTTATATACGCTAAAACACGGTAATTCTAAATCCTGTTGCAGATGCTCGCTGATTAGACTGAGTTTCTGCAGGACTTGGCCCAAAGCAGTTTCCTGCTTTAGTCTCTCTTCCCTCAAGATATGTTGCTCTAGGCAAGATTTGAAATCTCATGTTGGACACTTGAAATCAAACGCTTGGCCCAAGTAGCAGCTATAGGTTTTGAATGGGATCCTCTATCCACCACAAAATATACTACTTTGATTAACTTCTGCCTATATCACAGTGACTAAAAAGGAGTCTGGAGCTTTTTACGGGTCTGTGCAATTTATGGTCAATCTGTGTTTAAATAGAGTTGAGGTTGTTTTGGTTTTGCATGTTTATACACTGAGGATGAGCCTTCAGTGGGAATGTCTTGGTTTTCCTCCTTATTCGTTGTAAATGTTTAATGCTACTTGGATACAGTACCAACAGCATTCTGGAATGCTGAGTTTCTGTTCAGGAGCAATAGCACGTCATCATTTCGAATCTTATTTAGTCTGAATTACATTGAAATGTGCTCTATTGGGTAGTGATGTAAGAGACTAGTCGACTATCCGATAAGCAGAAGCTTATTGGATAGTCAACTAGTGATGCAACTAGTCACCCCCTTGCTGCCTGTATCAGCAAGCAGCAAGGGGGGGAGCAGAAGCTGATTCCCCCCAGCACCGTCTCCGCAGGGGTCAGGGGATGTAGAGGCACAGCGGAAACGGTGCGAGCAGGGACTGAAGCAGTCTCTGCTTGCGCCGCTTCTGCTGCGATTCTGCTTTTGAAATGTACAAGCGTCCCAGCAGGGCTCTTATACATTTTAAAGGCTGAGACGCCAGGGAGCGCAGAGCCAGCAGGAGTCACCTGCTGGTCCCATACTCCCTGCGGGGCTTCAGCTTTTGAACTGTAGCAAAGGCCCAGTTCAAAGGCGGAGGTGCCCTTACAGACTAATCGAATAGTCGATGGAAATCCCATCAACTCTTTGATTAGTTAATCTAAATTTAACATCCCTAGTATTGGAACCACACGTTGACCAAAACACAACTGCAACCTAAACTATGAAAATAAGATTTGTGATCCATGTATTTCTCATATAGCTAAATATCAGCTTCCTAATAACAGGTGATGTTAACTCTGTGCTGCTTGCTTCTCAGATTGAGTCTTAGCGACAGTGACAGTGACAACAGTGCGGACTCCTGCCTGCCCAGTCGAGAACCTCCTCCCAGTCAGAAACTGCCCCCAGCTAATAATAAGGTATTTGCAACATGTATATCTCCATGCACCTTGTTTTTGCTGAAACAGACTAACAAGGACCTCTTTTTCTGAGAGAGATCTTTTGAATTGTGGATTTATTTGTCAAGGGATGGAAGCCATATCACAAGCTAGTGAAAAATGAACAGAGGAAACCATTCATTGCTACTCCTAGAGAATGGTCTTAGGAGCTAGTAGGCCATGACTGCCGTGGTTTCCTGACCGGATTCTCTGTAGCTGGCTAGCAATGTGAATGTTTGCCTTTGCTTACAGGTGCCATAGTTGTCAACATAAAGGACTTCTTACTTGTAAGCATAACATTTTCATGTTATACAGTTCACTTCGGGTACGTCTAGACTACAGGCTTTTGTCGACAGATACTGTCGACAAAGCTTCTGTCAACAAAGAGCGTCTAGACTACATCCAGTTCTGTCGACAAAGCAAGCCGCTTTGTCAACATGAGTGTAGACGGAAAGGACAGGGTAGATGCAGTAACACCTTCTGTCCACAGAACTCTGTCGACAAAAGGCGTTATTCCTCGTAGAATGAGGTTTACCGCCGTCAACAAAACTGCTGAGTTCTGTCGACGTTATGTCGACAGAACTCAGCGGTAGTGTAAACACAGGTATAGTTTTGTCGACAAAAGTCCACTTTTGTCGACAAAACCCTGTAGTCTAGACACACCCTTCTTTACCCAGCACTGTGAAAAATAAGAGCTGTTGCTCTACGTTGCAGAGCTGCTGAGGTTGTGATCATGCCCTTAGCCCCAGTCAGTCAAGACTGAGTGTTCCAAGTCTCTGATCAATACTTAGTGATGGAGAGAGACTCCTCCCCCTCCCGACCCCCAATCTTAAATCCATGCATCGTGGTTCTGTCTCGTGCCAAAGGCAACTGTCTCCACAGCTCATCTACTTCCCTGCCTAGGTCAGCCAGAGTATTTCCTCCCACTGGGTTCTATACTGCCAAACCATGACAGTTCTGCCCTGCCTGAATTATTGGTCGCAACCCACCCTTATTTGTTTTCTTCTCAGGCCTCGGGAAGAAAGAGTCCAGAATCTTGCAACAAGCCAGAAAAGATCCTAAAGAAGGGAACATATGACAAGGTACTTTTGCTTAGGGTAGGCATAGCGTACTATTGTGGGATACAAGAGGACATTTCTCAATGAAAATAAGATCTCAAGAGGAGTTGAAATGATTTTGGCCCATTAAAGGCTGCACACTGAAATACTGAAGCGGGAAGTACTGGCTCAAAATGAAGTGACTGAAGTGTTGTGTTTGTAAGAATCGAACACCACATCCTTTCCATGTGTTGCCTGTTAGAATAGTTCGCTTACTTGGCTCTTTGTCATTCGTCCTCTATTGACAAGGTAGTTTAAAGCTGTGTTTGATCTTTACCAGGATGCTTTAGAGCTGGGCTACTTAACACACGGCCTGTTTGTTTGCAGCCCACGGTGCGGTTTGGGTTTACACGGAGCTCAGCCCGCAGGTGGGGTCATTTGAACATGGCCTCCACTGGGAACATGCTCCCCAACAGTGAGGCGACTCCCAGGCGGGGGTGAGCATTGAAAGATGCAAGCAGATGGGCTGGCTGGAACAGACAGGTACAGGGTGTCTAGCCCCCAGGGATGAGGTGCCAGGAGCCCCAGGGCACTGTGGGAAGTGCTTTGTATTCATGCCTGTCAGTGTGAAAGAAGCTATTTGCATGTATATGCAACCACACTTAGTTGCAGCCCTTGGCATGTGCTGTGAGTATCATTGTGGCCCCCAGGGCTTCCAAAGTTGAGTAGCCCTGCTTTAGAGCATGGCAGGTCGATTATTGTTTCACATTCCACTTGCTCAGAATCTTGCATTGCCGAGATCTTTCTTTAGCTCAGTGGACACCTCTTCTTTCTCCCCTCGAGGACAGCTTCATTAGGTTTTTTGAACCACGCACATTATTTAACTTACTGAGATGCTAAACAGTCAAACTGTGATTGGCTGATTTCTTCAGTATCCTGAAAGGTTTCAGTAGGAGAACTCTTCCTATGTCAAAAAGCTTCAGAGGGGTAGCCGAGTTAGTCTGTAACAGGAAAAACTTAAAAAACAACAAATAGACTAATAGCACCTTTAAAGACTAACAAAACGTGTAGATTAGTGATAGAGATGCAGCCATGTTAGTCTGGTCTAGCTGAAACAAAAGACAGGACTATGCAGTACTTTAAAGACTAACAAGATGGTTTATTAGGTGATGAGCTTTCATGGGCCAGACCCACTTCCTCAGATCAATATGTGGAAGAAAATTGGCACAACCATATATACCAAAGTGATACAATCAAAAAAAAGTGAACACATAAAATTGACGAATCAGACTTTGGTATATATGGTTGTGCCAATTTTCTTCCACATATTGATCTGAGGAAGTGGGTCTGGCCCACGAAAGCTCATCACCTAATAAACCATCTTGATAGTCTTTAAAGTGCTGCATAGTCCTGTCTTTTGTTAAAACATGTAGATGGGAGCATGAGCTTTCATGGGCAAAACCCACTTCTTCAGATGACCAAGTGGGTTGCGCCCATGAAAGCTCTTCCTATTTAGAAATCCTTCAATATACCTTCGTTTTGGAGCCACACATTGTGCTACTTTAATGTTCACACTGTGAGGATTGGACTGCAAACCAGAAGAAAACAATGTGCAATTATTAAAGACCACGTTTGCTTGTGACCTTGGTAGCAGAAGGGTCAGAAATACATCCTTTCAGTGGTCAGCCTAGTGTGGTCTGAGTGAGATGCTTCTCCCCAGGTGAAACGTGAGGGTGCTGTGCTAAGGTGTGTCTCATGACTGATTTCTTTGCCTTGGTAGGGTTGCTTAATGAGCTCAGTTCTGCTGGTATATGCATGAATAACTCTGGGTCAGCTTTACAGGTAAAGAATCTGTCCTCTGATTGAAAGCAGTAGGACAGTGGTTCTCAACCTGTTCGCCATAGTGGGCCACGCGTAGTGTGGGCCACATCCACACACTATATATATTCTACCTGTGCATCTGCCCAAAACCAGAAAAAGGTTCAATATTAGTCATATGATGGCAGTATGATTCCAATTGATACAGCACCTTTCATTTCAACACTGCCAAGTGTCAACCAAGAGCATTTTAAATTAGCAAAATGAGACAAAATATTGATGGTTAAAATTAACTAACTGTGAGGGTGGCCTGGTGTGGTGTATTATCACCCTCTCTTCCGTGCTACTGCTGACAGTGTGGCTAGGAAGCCCTGCCTGGTGCAGCGTGTACCCCACGCCCCCAGTCAGGGACTGCCCCTAGCCTCTTCCCAGCCTTCTCCCCCAGCCAGAGAATGCCCAACCAGCCTGGGACAGCCCACTCCCTTGCAGCCAGACCCCCCAGCACTGGACTGGTGCACACACACCTACCCTGCAGAGACAGAATGGCCCTCCAGGGACTGTCCTCTTCTGCATCCTATCCACCACTCGGGGACTGCCTCCCGGCAGCTGTACCCTGCCTGCCCCCCAGTGTTTAAGCTCCCCATCCAGGAACTATGCGCACTCCCACTCTCCCACTAGAGTCTGTCCCCCATGGACTGGCTGTACCTTCTCCCCACAGCCCCACTCCCCTGGGCCCTCCTCCCAGCACCCCTCAAGGCTTTAGCCCCCTGCACATCCTGTCCCATGGGTCTCCTGTCTTGGCAGCACATAGCTCAACCATGCAGCCACCCTTCCCACCTGCCTTTGTGTCCTAGTGCTGGGGAGCCTGCTCCAGCTCGGGTCACTGAACTAGCAATCCTGCAGAGGGGTGGGACACTGAGCACACTGGTCTCCTGCTAGGGCTGCTGGGCCTGATCCCATGCCAGCCATTTTTGTGCCTACTTTCCCTCGCCCTCCTGCTTCACTCTAGTTATGGCCCTGAGGAATCCTCATGGGCCACAGTTGTGTGCTGCGTGGGCCGCGGATTGAGAACCACTGCGCTAGAGTGTGCTATCAGAGACTGGCCCTTTTGGCTGGCTTCCTTGAAAGTCTGGTCTAATTTAAAAAACAGCAAGTGGGGGAGAGTGCGTATGTCCGCCTGCTTCCTGGGGATCAATGTGGTCAAAAAGTTTCTTCCTCGGGTATGGCTGGAGGCGTCATACGAACACGGATTAGTGTCAGAATCCCATCGCTGGCAACACCCCCGCGTGGCACCCTGAGTTTTCAGCAGAGACTGTTCCTAGGGCTCTAACGCGGAGCTTCACCAAGAGACATTCAGCCTGCCATTGGGGGCTCGGAGTTCAGAGGTTTGGCTCACAAGCCATTCTTTTGGAGGGAGACTTTTTATGGTACGCTATGAAACATGCGTCTGGACCCAGAGCCGCTGGATTTCAGTCCCAAGCTGCCGACAGTTGATGAATTAGACTGCAGAAGAGGGAATGGAATTGGGGAAGGGGGGACAGATTTGCAGTGGGAACAAAAACATGACAGGAGGCCCTCAAACAGCTGCCTAAAATCTTTGTTGGGGAAGTAACTGCTTTATTTCCCTGGCAGTGCTGCAAACATGTCAGATGTGTTGTTTTATTCCTCTTACCCATCTCTCTTTCACAGGCCTACACTGATGAATTGGTGGAACTTCACAGACGGCTGATGGCGTTACGGGAGCGCAATGTGCTACAGCAGGTAGAGAGCATGTCTTTTTTTGTGATAAGTCACCACCTAGATCCTCGTAGCTTAGGGAATCTTCCTGCATCACTGGTCTAAGTCTCAGAGGGATAGCTGGGTTAGTCTGTATTTGCAAAAAGAATGAGGAGTCCTGTGGCACCTTAGAGACTGACAGATTTATTAGGGCACAAGCTTCCGTGGGTGAAACCCACTTCATCTGATGCATTGGCATGGTGTTTTAAGTGGCACCTGTCATTTCAGTTGCAGTGTATAGTTCACCACAAGTGAATGGTCACTCTTTAATAAAGCAAACAAGCATAGTGAGAATCCAGATGCACATCAGTTGCTTGTATTAAAAGGGGATTGAAATATGGTGCGCAGGATCTTTCCTGCCCCCGTCTTGTCCAAGCCAAACCCAGCTTGGGCTCGTTGGAGCCTCCAGAGCGTTAAAATGCCTGAGTGATTTAAAAAGAAAAGGCCTGCCAGTGCCTTCATTCAGACTGAGTCAGCCAAGACTTATAGGAGAAATGAGGCATGATGTGGCTGGGCACCCGTCCCTGTCGGAAGATCGCTTTTAAAGCCCCCTTGTGACTGTGAGCACAGAGGAGTGGAGGGTGTTTGGGCCAAACCTGCCCTCCCTGCCTGTGCACTGGTATGGCTGAATTTGAGCTCCTCACATCCTTGCTCCTTTCTCTTCAGATCGTAAATCTCATTGAGGAAACTGGGCATTTTAACGTTACCAACACAACCTTTGACTTTGACCTTTTCTCCTTGGATGAAACAACCGTCCGCAAGCTGCAGAGTTATTTGGAAGCAGTGGCAACATGACGCTTAGCCTTGGAAGCGGGCTGCTTTTGAAACCAGAAATCCCATCTCTTGGTACCAGGAAACAAACCCGTGGAACTCGGCCTTCTTACTCTCAATTCACCCGAAGCACTGCCTTAGAGAACAGCCATGCTCTGTGATGCACAACCTGCTGCACTTTTTTCAAACAAGCACCCGCATTGCTGAGTCTGTCCTCCCTAGCTTCGTAAACACGCTTGGGCACAGGTACTGAGTAGAGCAAAAGACGTGCTGCTCCCAGCTACACAAAAGTGTGACCTTTTTCTGTTTTATATCAAGAAATTGTGTCTTTAAGAATACGTTTGCAGCTGTCTCTGAGAGCCGAAGAAATGTGGACAATGCTTTCTTGGCTAAATCCAGGGACCAACTTACCTGCAGAGTGACTCAAGTGAGTCGGATTGCACCCAGCTCTGTGAAGAATTGTTTGTGTGGTGTAAGCAAGATTGGCTTTTACAAAGCTAGCCATGTGACTGGCAACAGAGAATGCTTCCCAATGGGTCCTGTTGGTCTGTTGCAGAGGAAGTGGGTAGTTACCACTTTTGATCATTTGCAAATTCTAGAGCGGTTTGATACAGCATGGTGTCTGCAATCTGATCCCTGGAAGGCATTGCTCAATATGCAGCGTGCAGGACCTTTTTCTGTGTTTCAGCTTCTCAGAGAGACAGTTTGTGCTCTTTGAAGAGGCCTCCAGAATCTGCTGTCTCCCGCTGGGGTTTTGAGACTTCTTGTTGATCCAAGCCCCTAAACAAAGTCTCACTCCTTTCAGTCTGCTTTAACTGTAATAGGACTACAAAACTGTAAGCTGTATATTTTATATATATATATTATATATATATATGTATGTACTGTATGTATAAGAAGGGCCTAGCTGGTCTTAAGATTTTAAGGGTGTGATTTTTCTGTTATGTTTTTTTAAAGGAGGGTGGGGTTAATAAGATTTGACTTGTTTGTTTGTTAAAATGCCTCTTGTGAACAATTTTTAGTGTATGAAAGCTGAACAGCGATCTTCAAAGCGTTTTGTGCTCTGGAAGGGACTTACCTGTCTCACTTTCATTCTTCAGTGTTTGAATAACTTTGCCAAAATATGTCATTGGTTCTTGTTCTGCGTTCTCAAGGATGAAATTTTCCTACAGTGGCCCCTATAGTAGTGGCTATACTCTGGGAAAACCAAAACAAGGGAGTATTTTATCTTGGGACACCCCTAGAAAACACAGGTCTTGAAGCGAGTGAAGTCAGGTTTTTCTCTCACCTGTTCGAAATCGCAAACACTAATTCTAGTTAAACTAGCATTGACTTCCAAATGGAGGTGGGGGAAATACCTGTCATGTCTTCAGAAATACATTAAACTCTTCTTGCCTAAAGTCAGTATTTTTAAAGAAATAACTTTCACTTTTCCAGTCAAGTTGAATCTTTTGCCAGATGTAAATGGGCTGCTGGCAAAGAACTATGAGGAAAGCAAAGCTCAGAATAACCTACACAGACAAACAGAACCTCTTAATCAGTGCCACGGGGGAGCTGGATGAGGTATAAAAAAAAGATCATTCTAAGACTTCCCCCATGTGCTGTCCCACTTTTCAACATGAAATTGTCGTAGTCCCTTGGTTTTGATGTTCCCTTTCTTTATCATGGAAATGTTGCAACTAAGAGATTTAAGTGGCAATATAATGATAAGCTTGTTTGAGTTGGGTCACGTTGATCCTATTCCTGTTAATTTTGTCTGTCTGTACCATCTGTCACATGTCTTTATAGAAACGTCACGCTCGTGCCAGGTCTATCCCGGTACCTGATGGAGATCTTACCTGGCTTTTTTTCTGATGGACATTTCCAAGCCTGGATAGAAACTGTGTTACAAGAATGTGGTATGGCAAGGTTAAGAGGAGTACCAGGAAAGCATGAAGCTGTAGTACTGGTCTCAAGCTCTGCATCTGGAAATCACACCGCAATATGCAAGTTCCCAGGGATGTAGCTTGTTAATGTTCTGCAGATCCCTTGTGCTGCTCAGGGCTGAGTGGGGATAGAAGAGCAGTGTTTGTTCAGACTATGTTGGATGGAGAGAGTGGATTCCATACCGTTGCATGCTAGCCAGCCCCACTCCAAACTTGTTGGGCGTATGGATGTGGATGGAGGTATTCAAAGCCCCAAACAGCCTTGCTCCAGAGACTCAAGGGTCCTATGGTGAGTGTGGCCTTCACCTCCCTGAAACTGTAACCGCAACGGTGTGAACTGAGCTGTTTGTGTGAAAAGTCCCCAAGACTTTCATCTGCTCTCTTCTCCCTTGATCAACTCCCTTCCCTGCTCCCAAATCCCACTTCTTAATCAACTTCACAGTATTGGCCTTGGGACGACATAGCTTCCAGACCTATAGCACAAAGGACCAGAGAGGGGCACGCATGCACTTCCCCATTGTATTAAGAACAGAACCTTCATCATGATGCGCCCAGCTGGGCCAAGGAGCTTGTCCCTGAACTGAGCTGTGCCATGTGGCAGTGCCTAGGGCTCCCCCTGTGGCCACCATCCTGTCTTGTGCCCGATTTTTACTTTACTTGTGAAATGTAACAAGTATTACTATTTCATGGGGAATCTTCTTTTTATAAAAGGTATTTTACATATGAATTTTTTAGACTGTTTATAATAATCTTGGAAAGCTGAAATGGAAATGTTCCCCCAACAATAGTGTTCCTTTGTGTGCACCTGCTGTACTTTGTTTCTCACAAGGACTTTGCCGGTATTTTACCAAATCATTAGGTTTTTTGGGGTGGTAGTGGTAGGATTGGGGACCACATGAGGAATGCCTCTGCAAACAAGGAAAAATTGCTTAAATCGTGGCCCTCCCAACCTTTGTGTCCCCTTTTAGTTACATATAAGAAAAGTTCCACTTGTAGATTCTCTAGTAGGCTGACTGGCATTCTGAACATGCCATGTACCAGTATTTGTGGATAAAGTGTTTGTTCTTGTGTCACTCTTGAGAGCATGGATGGATAGTTGTAAAATAGAAAGGAGATTTTGATACTGCTACTGATAGTACCACTACAAATCTGTACGACGATGCATAGTTACTTGCATTGTTAAAGCAAATGCAATTGTCTGACTGTTTTAGCCATAATGATTTTTTCCAAGGAAAATGGACAAAACAGTAGTTTACTCTAAATGTCCTTCAGCTTGCTACTAAGGGCAGATACAAGTAATGATTCATCTGAAGGCTTCTGAGTAACATGGATGTGAGAGCAAGACACAGCTTTTCCTTTGTCCTTGGTCTTTGTATGAAAGGGCAAAAGAGGGGGGCAGGAACACTGTCCAGTTGTCTTGGTCTGATCTGTATTAAGCCTGGAGGCTTGGACTACTGGCATTTACTGTAGAAATGGACAACTGTTGCGAGCAGGTCGCAGTGCCGGTTAGGAAGAACAGTGGCCACAACAGTCATGTAAGACGGGCTGTGATGTGCCTGAACACACGGAAGTGCAATGGTTTCCCCGCAAGTTCTTCGACTGCTCCCCAAGGTGGGAGCATCAGAACTAGTGAGGAGCGACGATGCAACAATCTAGGACCGGTTCTTGTCAGAGACCTTTAACTTATTTTGATGGTAAAACATGTAAACTTCCCCTTGTGGAGCTTGTCCCATCATATTCTCTGCATGCAGAGACCTGTGTCATTGTTGGTTCAGTAAATTTCAAATATAATGTTGTCCAACAGCCACTAATGGCTTGACATGTACTATAGCACAGTTGATGTACTCAAAAGAAGCTTCCTTTATCATTTCAGGTGCCTGGCACTTGCTAGTTGACATTTTGAAGGGTCAAAACTAGACACAACCATTGTGCACCTTGTAATGGTTATTACTTTTAAAGATAAATTGAAATCAGATGGGTATTGCTTTCATGAGGCATGAAATAGCCATCAAGAACTAAAGAGATGAGTTTGCACTCCTAAAAGTGTATAAGTACTTCAGCTTCTAGATTTTTTTTTTTAATTGTATTTGCCTTGAAACTCGAGGTATTAAATACCTTGTCATTTGAGGATATGAAAGGTTGTACTGGGAAATGAATTCTTCACGCAACTATAAGAAATTCATCTGGCCCCCAAGATTAAAAAAGAGAGAAGAATAATGTTTGTAATAAGTTACAGGATTGTTTCTGTCCTGAATTTTAAACTTTTTGTTAAATTTGTGGAATTATGGAGGAGTTTTCTAGAAAAACGTGAATAAAGTAAGATGGAAAGTAAATCTGATGGGGTATGTTGTTTCTCTTACCTTTCCAAGTAGAAGGAATGAAGTTAATGCTCTGCTAGAGAATGACCTCTACATATTTTCCCCAAGAAAAATAATATGGTAACAGTGGCCTTAGCTTAAACTTGAAATAATCAATTTATTGTGATTCCTGTAACTGTCCAGCAATACTTGGAACAAATATTAAATAGTCTAGAGCCATGTCAGCTGCCCCATTAAACATGGAACAGTAACTGCTCAGCATTTAGCATGTGTGTCCTTTTCCGTTTGTCATCGCGTGTCTGAATCAAAGGGCATGTCTAAACTACATCCCTCTTTGGAAAGAGGGATGTAAATTAGACAGCTCGAAATTGCAAATGAAGCCGGGATTTGAATTTCCCACGCTTCATTTGCATAATCGCATCACGTGTTTTCAAAAAACGCTATTTCGAAAGTGAAACCGCGGTCTAGATGCGGTTCTTTTGAAAAGAAAAGCCTTTTTTAAAGATCCTGTACTCAAAAAATGAGGTTTACAGGCTCTTTCAAAAAAGGCTTTTCTTTCCGAAAGAACCACGTCTAGACCATGGTTTCGCTTTTGAAATAGCGTTTTTCGAAAGAACGCCATGATGAGATTATGCAAATGAAGCGTGGGAAATTCAAATCCTGGCTTCATTTGCAATTTCGAGCTGTCTAATTTGCATCCCTCTTTCGAAAGAGGGACGTAGTCTAGACATCGCCAAACTGCTCACTGCTCAGATGAAACTTAACCTTCACTGCTTTTGCCTGTCCTGGCCATAAGAAGTGACTTACCGCAGGGCAGTAACTGTCAGGGAGCACTCTATTGTCCACGCAGCTTCTCCCGCATTTCTCACATAACTAAGGTCTTGTCTGCGCTGGGAGAACCAACAGGGCCCCCTCACTGCAATAAGGCTACCTCAGATGTATCCTGAAGAGGAAAGAATTAGCCTTGTTCTGCCGTTGGGAAACACATGTCCAATGTCTGTCAAAGCTTACTGTCACAGGGCCCCTGAGTGCCCAGTCAGCATCTTAAACTCCGGGGTATACTTGTGCCATCTTTGTTGCAGGTTCAGTATCCCCTGCCTGTTCTCATGCCTCCCAGTGCTCTTCAGCAAAACCAAAGAAGTCCAGACTGGATATTTAAGGTAGCAGGTTAACTCCTCAAGCCTTCGTCTTGCCTTTATAGCACACACAAATGAGGTGAAATAAAACCCAATTGTCTTTCCTTGCCAGGTCACCATTTAAAGATCTCTCCCTACAGTTTTAACCTTGGAAGTTAAAGTATTTTTGCATTGATTTGAAACTCTATATAGGAGGTATGCTAGTAGGATGTTATGATGAACATCTAGTGCTGTTCTAGTGTAAAACCTCTTGAAATCAGTCATACAAGGACCACTTTCTGTGGGATTCGAATGTTTTCTCATGTATAAGGATACTGTTTCTGGCTGGAATTAAGAGTGTTAGTAATATACCCTTAACAGGTGTGTTCAATATACTATTGAGGTTTATAAGCCTTAGAAAATACTGCAGGATTAACATAAGAATAACATAAGAACGACCATACTGGGTCAGACCAACGGTCCATCCAGCCCAGTATCTTGTCTGCTGACAGTGGCCAATACCAGATGCCCAGAGGGAGGGAACAGAACAGATAATCCTTACATGATCCCTGTTACCCACCTCCAGACAAACAGAGCCTGGGGACACCATTCGTACCTATCCTGGCTAATAGCCATTGATGGACCTAACCTCCATGAATCTAGCTAGCTCTTTTTTGAATGCTGTTAAAGTCCTAGCCTTCACCACCTCCTCTGGCAAGGAGTTCCAGAGGTTGACTGCGCACTGAGTGAAGAAAAACTTCCTTTGGTTTGTTTTAAACCTACTGCCTATTAATTCCATTTGGTGACCCCCTTCTTCTTCTGTTATGGGAATACAGTAAAACCTGTGTTACCTGGCACGCTTGGGGATTTAGGGCAGTCTGGTTATCTAAAAATTCTGGTTATCTGAGGGTCCCATCAACCTAGGAAAAACCAATGGACAATAATCGTAAAACTCAAGTTTTTAATATTGGTAGTTTTGTAGTGTGAGGCAGTTGGTCTCACATTTCTATTTTGAGTTAAAGATGATTAGTACTTCTTAAATAAAAAAATTGTTAAGCCGATCCTGGTAAACAAAGCCAGGCCTGTATGCCTGAAGACGTGACAGTACTGTGACTGGGGGCAATGCCGGTTAACAAAGTTTTCTGGTTAACGGAGTGCCAGATAACAAAGGTTTCACTGTATGTAAATAACTTTTCCTTATTCACTTTCTACACCAGTCAGGATTTTATAGACTTCTGTCATATCCCCCCTTAGTCTCCCCTTTTCTAAGCTGAAAAGTCCCAGTCTTTTTAATCTCTCTTTATATGGGACCTGTTCCAAACCCCTCATCATTTTTGTTTCCCTTTTCTGAATCTTTTCCAATGCCAATAGATCTTTTTTGAGATGAGACAACCATATCTGTACGCAGTATTCAAGATGTGGGCGTACCATGGTTTTACACAGAGGCATTAAGATATTTTCTGTCTTATTCTCTATCCCTTTTTTAATGACTCCTAACGTTCTATTTGCATTTTTGACTGCCACTGCACACTGAGTGGATGTTTTCAGAGAACTGTCTACAATGGCTCCAAGACCTCTCTTGAGCAGTTGTAGCTAAATTAGTTCCCATCATATTGTATGTAGAGCTGGGATTATTTTTTCCAATGTACATTACTTTACATTTATCAACATTAAATTTCATTTGCCAATTTGTTGCCTACTCACTTAGTTTGGGGAGATCTTTTTGAACTTCTTCACAGTCTGCTTTGGTCCTAACTATCTTGAGCAGTTTGGGATCATCTGCAAATTTTGCCACCTCATTGTTTACCCCTTTTTCTAGATCATTTATGAATAAGTTGAATAGGATGGGTCCCAGGACAGACTCTTGGAGGACCCCACTAGTTACCTCTCTCCACTCGGAAAACTGATCATTTATTCCTACCCTTTGTTTCCAGTTATCAGTCCATGAAAGGACCTTCCCTCTTATCCCATGACAACTTACTTTACTTAAGAGCGTTTGGTCAGGGACCTTGTCCAAAAGCTTTCTGGAAATCTAAGTATACTATATCCACTGGATCCCCCTTGTCCACATGTTTGTTGACCCCTCGAAGTACTCTAGCAGATTAGTAAAGCAGGATTTCCCTTTACAGAAACCATGTTGACTTCCTCAACAAATTATGTTAATCTATGTGTCTGACAATTTTATTCTTTACTACAGTTTCAACTAATTTGCCCGGCACTGATGTTAGACTTACCGGTCTGTAATTGCCCGGATCACCTCTGGTGCCCTTTTTAAATATTGACATCTGTTAGCTATATTCCAGTCATTAGGTACAGAAGCCGATTTAAAGGATAGGTTACAAGTCACAGTTAATAGTTCACAATTTTCTATTTGAGTTATTCAGAACTCTTGGGTGGATGCCGTCTGGTCCTGGTGACTTGTTACTGTTAAGTTTGTCAATTTGTTCCAAAACCTCCTTTAATGGCACCTCAATCTGGGACAAGTCCTCAGATTTGTCACCTAAAAAGAATGGCTCAGGTTTGGGAATCTCCCCAATATCCTCAGCCGTGAAGAGTGAAGCAAAGAATTCATTTAGCTTTTTTTCAATGACTTTATTATCATCTTTGAGTGCTCCTTTAGCATCTCGATCGTCCAAGGGCCCCACTGGTTGTTTAGCCGGCTTCCTGCTTCTGATGTACGTAAAAAACATTTTGCTATTACTTTTTGAGTTTTTGGCTAGCTGTTCTTCAAACTCCTTTTTGGATTTTCCTATTATATTTTTACACTTAATTTGACAAGTTTATGCTCCTTTCTATTTTCCTCACTAGGATTTAACTTCCACTTTTTAAAGGATGTATTTCTTTTTTGTCTGTCTCTGCTTCTTTTACTTGGTTGTTAAGCCACAATGGCACTTTTTTTGGTTCTCTTGCTGTGTTTTTTAATTTGGGGTGTACATTTTAGTTGGGCCTCTATTATGGTGTCTTTGAAAAGTTTCCACGCAGCTTTCAGAGATTTTACTTTTGTCACTGTACCTTTTAATTTCCGTTTAACTAACTTTCTCATTTTTGTGTAGTTCCCCTTTCTGAAATTAAATGCTAGTGTTGGGCTGCTGAGATGTCTTTCCCACCACAGGGATGTTACATTTTATTACATTATGGTCACTATTTCCAAGCGGTCCCGTCCTGAGGTGACATGTACCCAGTCAATATGGGGATAGTTGAAATCCCCCCACTATTATTGAGTTTTTTATGTTAGCCTCTCTAATCTCACTTAGCATTTCATAGTCACTATCACTGTCCTGATCAGGTGGTCGGTAATAGATCCCTCCTTAAGCTTAAGCAACATTTACCTTAAGCAACATTTATCCCTGCTTCTACCATGTGATGCTAATTTTGTCCTCCGTGTTGATGGGCAGTGACATCTAAGCAATTAATTTGCAATGCATAATAAAATGAATGACAGGAGGTAACCTGCCATGTGACTTGTCCATCCCATCTAACAGCACTGCTAGCAAGCTGGTTACGGGGTGACTGGTCTTGAACAGAATGCTCTGCGATGGCAGGAAGACTGGGGATGTAAGAATGTAGCTGTAACCGCTGCAAATCAGAGCAGTTACGTGTACTGCAGGCTCTATACTGCAGCGCCTGCAGCGAAGCCTCTCCTGCCAGCCCTGCTCCCAGAGGAGGCTGGACCAGCAAGGGCTGCTTCCACCCCCGTACCCCAAGGGGAGGCTTTGCTGCAAGCTCTGCACACAGCTCCCTGGAGCCAGCCCCACTCCCAGGAGTCAGTGTAATCTGAGGGGGGAGCTGGGCCCACCATGGAGAGAGACCCAGGCAGGTGGGGAGCTGCTCCATCCCCTATCAGTTAACTGGAACGGGTGAGGCTCACCAGTTTAACCAGTTAACCTTTCACATCCCTACAGGAGACACTGCCTATGTATCTGTTCCAGTGGACCTCAGCGTGCAGCCCAGTCACGCACAGCTATGGCCCATGTGACATGCACAGGGCCCTACAGGTGGGGGTGGCCCACAGTAGTAAATGGGTTTGAATAATTGATCTAATTCAGGGGGGCAATAATTTTTCAGCAGGGGCCACTTCAAACATTTTTTTCAAGTCACGGGCTGCCCTGGAAGGAGCAGGGCTTCGGGTGGACAGGGCAGAGGCTTTTAACAGCAGGAGTTGAAAGGCCTCACCCCTCGCCTGAGGCTCCCAGGCATCAAGTTAGCCAGAGACGGGAACTGCGAGCCCTTTCAATTCCTGCTGTTTAAACGCACTGCTAGCGCGTGGCATGTGAGCCAGGATGCGTGAGCCCTTCAACTGCTCTATTGAAAGGGCTTGCACCTTCCTCGTGGCTGCTGCCTGCCAGCCACAGGGAAAGGGCTCGCGTGTCCCTGGCTCCTAGGCAACGGGCTAGCATGGGGCCGGGAGCCGCAAGCCCTTTCAATTGCTTCTACGCAAAGGGCTTGCAGCTGCCAAGCAATGCAGCTGCACCGGGAGGCGTGAGCCCTTTAAACAGAAACAGTTAAAAGGGCTCGCAGCTCCGGCACTGCTAGCGCATTGCCTGACAGGTGCAGGGAAGGCACAAGCCCTTTAAATAGAAGCAGTTGAAAGGGCTCGTGCGTCTCCAGCTCCCAGGCAGCATGCTAGAGGGTGGGGTCAGGGACAGCCACGTGGGCCAGATCAAAGCCCTAGGCAGGCCATGTCCAGCCCGCTGCGTAGCTTTTGCCCACCCCAATCTAATCTAACGTACCCACTCTCTCCCTGACTCCAGATTACAGTCTGCTAGAGACAGTACAGTGCTTAAGACTCAGCTTTGTACATGGGTTTAAAATCCATTGACTCAGGTAACACAAGTTTTGTGACTCTCGTATTAGCCTGGGATTTTAGTGCATGGTCAGGAAGCCTGCTCTGAGATCTTGAAAGCCAAATTTTTCCAAGAGTTGCTTCTAGTAAACAGAGAATGGTTGGTTTGAGAGTACAGTCATACCAGTAAGTACCCTGTATGCTACCTCATCCCTAGAACAGATTCAGATATCTGTGGATTTGCTACCCATCCCCTCTGACAGATGTTGAGCTAGAAAGTCGTTCAAGAATATAGCATTCTCCTTGCCTGCCTCCGCAGTGCTGAACAACACAGTTTGGGGACAGCAGGGGGAGCTGACTGGATTAAAGAGCGTTCTGTGCTTACATTAAAGCAGCCCCAGAATAATGGTTTTGCAGCAAAGGCTTTTTGGTGCCTTGACTCTGTTTTCTCTTCCATGACAGAGGAGAGTTGCATAGTGGAATTGTCACCAGCAGAAAGGAGGGCTGGGTGAAGAAAAAGTCCCAGTCTCCTCCTGAATCTGGGTGACAGGTACATCCAGCAGTTCTAGAGTGAGAGACTTGTGAAGCTGGCAGCACATAATCCTTTGGGGTAAGGCCATGACTGAGCATGTGTTTCAAAGAGGTTTTAAATGGATAAATCTCTTGCCAGAGCTAAGGCTTAGTTTTCAAAAGGAAACCCAGAATCAAACTGGAGATGGCTAGCAAGAGACTCCTTGGGAACAGGCTCTCTTCTACCTTCCTCAAAGATCTGGTGCTACTCCCAGAATCCTCTGTTACTCTTATTCATGGCAAGTTACACTTGCATCTGTTCAGTTTACTCACACCAGTTTGGCACCATTGCAACACAGGGCACCTGGACAGCAATAGGGAGCATTTTAACAGCAGGCTACGCAGGGGCTGCATGGTGCTCAAATGCGCCTTTGGGAGATGGAAGGCCAGATGGAGGTTTCTCTAATGCAGGCTCGACCTCACTGAGGACGATATTCCCTTGCTTATTGCAGGGTGTTGCATTTTGCATAATTTATGTGAATCTAAGGGTGAACTCTGAGGGGTAGTCATGTTAGTCTGTATCTTTAAAAACAAGTAGTCCCATGGCACCTTGGGGACTAACAAATATATGTATGGTATCATGAGCTTTCACAGGCAAAACCCACTTCCTCCGACGAGCTTGAGTGGAGAAAAAAAGGGGGACCCTCAGAATATGTAACAGAAAAAGAAGGGAGAGTGGAAAGAAAAACACCCTGTCAGTTGTTGTGCTGGTGCTAATGAGGCTAATACTGGGCTAGAAATGTGTCCTGTGCTTAGCTTTTGATGTCAGTGGGGTGTTGAATGTAGGAAAGTTGGTTCTGTGCCCTCTGAAGTATCCCTGGGGATACGCTCCCCTTACTCTGTGCAGGAGCAGGAGTACCAGCCGCCAACAGGGGCGCCCTCTGAGTTCAATTACTAGACCCGCTAAATCAGGGGTGGGCAATAATTTTTGACGGGCAGCCACTCCCAAGATTTTGGAAAGTGGTCGAGGGCCGTACTCTTCCATGATGGATGGAGATACGGGGTCTGGAACGGAAGTTGGGTGCAGAAGGGAGCTTGGGGTAAGGGATTGGGGTGAAGGAGGGAGACTGGAGTCTGGGAGGGAGTTGGGATGAAGCAAGCGGTTGTGACCTAGGGCAGGGGACTGGAGTGCAGGGGTTTGGCATGTGACCTAGGGTAGGAGGGGATTGTGATCTGGGGTAGCAGATTGGGGTGCCAGGTCTGGGAGGTGGTATGGATGTAAGAGGGGGACAGAGAGTTTGGGTATGTTGAGTTGGGGAGCAGAGAGTTGGGGCAGGGAAGGGCTGGGGGGCCAGAAGCAGGCTGTGGCCAAGAGACTTACTTGTCAGCTGCCAAACTAGCCTGCCTGCCTGCAGAGCTTAAAATGTTTCCCAGCCAGCCAGCCTGGTCACGTGCTTATGAATATCTGAGCCGAGGAGAGGGGGCGTGATTCTTCTTAGCTGCCTGTTATTCTAGCAAGCAGCTCCCATTGGCTGGTTTCTGCCATAAACCGGCCAATGGGAATGTGCTGGGAGCAGGGTGGCTCCTAAAACTTCCCCCTTCCCCTCCAGTTTCAAAATAGAACCGGAGCCCTGCAGCCACATTTCTGCACAGCGCGCGGGGCTGCAGGGCAAGCTGGGGAGCCTGCCTGGGGCTCCCTGCAGGCCAGATCTGGTGGCTTTGCAGACCAGATCCAGCCCATGAGCCACATTTTGCCCAGGCCTGTGCTAAATCAAACTCTGGAAGATCAATCACAACAGCTTCAACCTTCCATGAAGCTGAGGACATGGCCTTAGCATGTCTAGAAATTAGTAAAACAGGGTTTATACTTCATATTTCTATCTTCAAATACAGGAAAGATACACGCACACACACAGAATATGCACCCACCACAGGTTATAACTTTTCAAATGATACTTTACAAAATGTATTTTGCATAAAGCATCATCCAGTATGCATATTTATAAGCATATTTCCATAAAGAATATAAGTAGTCTCATGATAGAGAGCCAAGAAAATCCTTCATTAGCAAGAAGATCCATTCCTTGCTCTTCTGAACCATAGATCAACAACAATAGCAGCTACTGGATTCAGTACAGCTGAGGAAACTCAGAATGACTGTTCCAGTTTTGGAAAATAACCTGTCTCTAAGAAGGCTAAACATGTGGAGAGTATTGAAATCAAATACAAAGACACAAAGTTTATGAACATTTTTACAACAGCCATGTCAGACAACTGCAGAGTCTAGACCATGGGCTTGGGGTCAGTTTGCACCCTGCAGACCCCTCGCCCAGCCACATGTCAGATTGGATGGAGGATGGACAGCTCCAGCTGTCATCAAGGCAAAGAGTTCAGCACCCAGATCATCTGTAATTGTGGCTGACAATGGAAAGTCCAATAGAAACCCTCAGAAAGAACAATCAACAGAGCAAACTCTTGCAGCTAAGGCCAGGGGTACACTATGAGTTAAGTCCAAATTAGCTGCATTATGTTGAATTTGTAACAAATGAGTCTACATCACCAAGCCCCTTCTGCCTACCGGGGGCTATGTCTACACAGCAGCATTATTTCGCAATAACTGACGTTATTCCAAAATAACACAGTCCACGTCTACACACAAGCAGTTATTTCGACATGCTGTCGAGCTGGAGGACTGCTTACTCTGACTCCTGTAACCGTCATTGCACAAGGAGGAAGGGCAGTCGGGGGAAGGGTGCTCTCTCTTGAAATAACTGCTGTGTAGACAGCGCCAGAAGTCAAAATAAGCTATTTCAACTTAAGTTACACAATTAGTGCAGCTCAAGTTGCACAGCTTATTTCTAGGTTAGCCCTGCCGTGTGGACGTGCCCTTAGGGGCTTTTAACGTTGATTTCGGTGCTCCGCCTCGCCAAGAGGAGCGGCTGAATTTACTACTGGGGTCAAACTTGGGGTAGTGCAGACACAGTGCTGTTCAAGTCGACATTCTTGGACTCCAGGAGGTCCCACGCTGCTCCAGTGTGACCGTCTGGTCAGCGCTTTGAACTCCGCTGCTCTCTCAGGGGCACAGGAAAAGCCCCAGGAAATGTTGAATTTCATTTCCTGTTTGGCCAGCGTTGCCAGCCCAGCAGCTCACCTGACCATGAATGCCCGGGGCCGCACACAAGCTCCAGCTTGGAGCATGCAGGAAAGCCTGGTCTGACTGCTCTGTGGGGAGAGGGGTCTGCAGACAGAGCTCTGAAGCCGCAGATGAAACACTGATCTCTAGGCCATAATGGCACCCGCGCAAGGTGGGATGAGGATACAGCAGGGACACCCAGCAGCACCGCATGAAAACAGAGGAGCTCAGACAAGTGCCACAGAAGACGAAGGAGTCTGTAGTTCCCCGGATTCTCCTTCCCTTTTTTATAGATGGGCACAACATTTGCCTTTTTCCAGTTGTCTGGGCCCTGCTCCGATCACCGCGAGTTTTCCAAGATAATGGCCAAAGGCTCTGCAATCACATCAGCCCACTCTCAGCATTTGACGTGCTCCGCACAGCCTGGGCGAGGATGCGGAGCACCCTCCATAGCCGCTGAAGAGGTGCAGCAAGTGCCTGTTTATGAGGTATCCACCCAGCTGTCTAGTGGGGGACTCCAGTCTTAGGTTTAATCTTTGGCCAGCTGTCCTCCTCATCATCATCAACAAGCATGGGCTCGATGCCCATTGGTGTCCGATGCCTCCCTCACTATTTCCTTGCATCATTCCCTGTCCAGTGCGGAGTGGCTTAGTTTCTGTAAACTAGCTCCGCACCAATCTACTCTACCATCTCCCCATTCTCTGTGGGGTCTGCCTCTCCTATTCGGACCGTCCATTATGCCAAATACCAGGGTCTTCACTTTTCGCTTGTCGTTCATTCTGCAGATACGCCCAAATAGCTGTAACTTCCGTTGTATAACCCTCTGCAGTAGGTTCTCTTTCGGCTGTATCTTCCTATAGAATTCCTTGTTGGTGACCTTCTGCATCCATCCTTTTCTCAGAATTTTTCTACAACAACTCCTCTCAAACGCCAATATCCTTCTCTTCGAATCTTTCGTTATCACCCATGTCTCACACCCATACAACATGCTGCTAAATACACACATTTTCAAGACGCTCAGCTTCGTTCCTAAGCTAATCACTTTACTTTTCCAGATCTTATCCATCGCCTTCCAACTTGCTCTTGCTTTCGCTATTTTCTTCTTACAGTCTAGATCATATGTCATGTTGCTCCCCAAATACGTGAACTTCTCTATGTTCTCTAGTTCGATCCCATCTACACTGATCTTATCTCCAGATACCATTGTCTTCATTTTATCAATATTCATAATCAGTCCATACTGCTTCCCTTCCTCATTTAGCACCTGCACTGTTCTTGCTAGTTTCTCTTCATCTTCCTCAATGATAACGATAGCATCCAGGAACCTCAAGTTGTTAATTCTCATCCCATGCACCAATATCCCTTCTACCTCTTCCTTGATCTTGTCCATCGCTCTCTCTAGGTGTGTGATGAAGATACTCGGTGATATCGGCTCTCCTTGACTCATACCTCTACTCATTCTAAACCAACTCCCAACTCTCCGCATGTTCTCACTGCTGCCTCCACATTATCGTTGATACCCTTCAACAACCATATCAGTCTGTTATCCACTCCATACGACGCCAACACCGCCCAACACCGTCACTTTCTGATCATCTCCACCTAAATCTGCTCCCCGCCCCTCCCCCCCAGTTTAATCCAGTGTTGCAAGCGGTTTTCCATACCCAGACTTTTCTGTGGCTAATACGGCATGCAAGGCTACCGCAGGCCTGCTGGGAACAGAGCTATCCTCTCCTCATGCTGTAGTTGTGGTACAGTAGCAGCCAGGTGGTGGGTGCTGTACTGATACGTTGAGAGGCAGTCCCTGTGTCGTGGAGGTTAGAGCCAGGCAGGGAAACAGACTTTCCCAAGGTCTCACAGCAAGTCAGTAGCAGAGCCAGGAGAGTTCTCATGACTCCCAGGCACATGCCTTCTCCCACGCGCTACGTTACTCCCAAAAGCAGGAGCTGGGACTAGCATCCTGCTTCCTTAGCGCTCGGAACGCGGGTCTCAGTTGCACTGAGTCCTCTGGGTGTGAGGCTCAGATCTGCCTTGTGGCCAGCACCACATGTGGGGCCGCTCTGGACGCTTTCTCCAGGCCCTGCGCAGGCACAAAGCTCAGAAAGGCCCTGGGCACTGTGAGTCTGCAGCCCCGGGAAGGCCCCTGGCAGGGTTTCGGTAACCCTGGTCTCCAGGCCCTGTCATGCCAGCTTGGGGCTGGGGCAGTCTGTGTGGGGAGAGGTCGGTGGCTGGGCTTAAATCCTGCAGAAGGGAAGGGATTGCCTGTCAGCCCATGGGCTTGGGGCGCAGACCCCAGCCCGGCCCCATTGCCCCGCCGGGTTCCGGTTTGAGTTCAAAGCTCAGGCTGTGGCAAGGTTGTTTAGGGTCTGTGAGGAACCAGCGGCTGCTCGGCTCTTGCCCGCCAGAGGGCAGGGTGTGGAACCGGAGTTCCAAGTCAAACTGCACGGCTCTGTCAAGAGAACAGAGATGAACAGAGTCCAGGCGGGAGCAGGAGTGATGGCTGTCTCCAGCCCGTGCGCCCTGGAAGCTGAGCCCTGGGGTGGCCACCTAGGAGAGATTCCGGTGCCGCCCTGCGATTAGCAGAGCGCCCTCAGTGCCCACGGCCTGCAGCCGGTGTCTAGTGGTGAGACATCCACACGTGTTGGTGCACTGACCAAAAGGTATTGCACGCATGGGTGGAAAACAACTAGAGGGAACATTGGTCTCCATCCCTGCTCCCTTTGTTTGTCTTCTGAGGACCTTCCAAACACACGGTGTTCACCATAGCACGGAAATGCCGCCAGCGCTAGGGCGGAGAGAGGCGGCTATTGAGGAATAGCTGTTGTGCTGAAGGAATAATTTGGGCAAACAGCTGGGGTAAGCTCCTAGGTTCCCAAGAGGGTATTTACTGGGCAGAGCAGGCCCGAGTTATCACTCTTTATTTGTACTGCGGCTGGGTCTAGGCCCACCCATCGGGGTCCGGACTCCATTGTGCGGGGGGCTCACGAGTTGCACAGAACAGCAGGTGAGGTGGGTTTAGCGACATCCCAGCCATTTAAGGCCTGCAGCTGGAACTCACTTTGTCTGCCTAGCCATGGGTGGCTGCCGTGGCAGCTGTTTGCCCTCCTGCTGCTGTGTGGCTAAGCCAAGGGCTTCGTTCACCCAGCCGGCTGCCCCCCTGCCGTGGTGGCATCAGGGTAGTTCCGTCTCCATGGCCCAGGCAGCTCTTGGCCTGTCTGCTGAGTTTTCCCATTAGTGCAGAGACCCACCCGGCTCATTTCTGTCAGGGCCACCGTGCAGCCATTGGACGGGAGAACAGCTCACCTGAGCTGGCCTGCCCTCACAATGTCACACCGGGAAGAGGATCTGCAGCTCGCTAGCTATGTGCTGAGGCAGCCAGTCCCAGAAAGCTGGAAAGAATGAGCCGGACAGACAGGCTGTGTCGCAGACTCACAGGTAGTGTCCACGTTTGGGCCGGACGCTCCTGGGGGGACCCCCCTCCAGTGCGATAACCCCTTCTTGGGGAGTCCACTCTTTCCCTTTCCACCTCCTGGGATTGCACCACCTAGGCCGTCAGCAGGCCTGTCTCTGCCGTGGTGCCCTCGGGGAGTCCCCTCGCTCTGGGCCCCCGGGGCCTGCACTCCCCGAGGGGAATAGCGCAGCCCTGTTTTAGGGTTAGGATAGGGTTTAGGGTGAGCGGGTTAGTGTTAGGGTTGGATTAGGGCATAGGATTAAGTGCTGCTCACTTACCTGTCAGACACTTCCCAGAACTTTGGAAGAGGAGGGGCACAGGCCTGCAGGGCAACAGAGATCACAAAATACTGAGCAGAGCCTTCAGGGTAGGTATTGTGGGATACTGGCAGAATCCAGCTCTCTCCACAAAACAATCAGCAAAGTCCACACTGGCTCTTGATCTACAATAAAGGGAGCCCAGGGTACCTATCGCTGGGACAATCTGCATATCAGCTATTGGCGTATCGGCGTGGGCAAGAGGGGGCTGAAGGGGAAACAGGGATGGGGGCAGGAAGCAGGTGAAGGAAGATGCAGGGGCAGGATGGGATGGGGCCGTGGACAATGGGTGTGCTGCATGGAGGATGGGGCAGTGCAGGGGAACCAGGGGGCAGAGGGGGAACTGTGGCGCTCTGGTGGGAGGTGGGATTCTCCCCCTCCTCTGGCCAACAGAGATGAGGGAAGGTGAGGGGAAAGGGGGCTGGGCCTGGGGTGGAGTGAGCATGGAGTGTGGGCGGGGCCTTGGGTGGAAGAGGCAGGAGGGGAAGTTGGCTTGTGAGTCGCATGTCGGGTTTTTTTGGCTTGTAGCTTGTTGCCTGTTTTTAAATTGGCTCCTGGCAACGGGGCACGCAGGGACCTGTCCATTTGTAAGTCAAGGCTGGATTTTTTTCCCCAAAACGATCTGCTCTCGTCTGAAGCGACTGCTTGGGAGACGTTCTCAGGGCTCACAGCTCAGGAGGTCAGGTGATGTGATCGTGGTGTCCCTTTTGGCCTTGGGTTCACCTATGAAACCTGCGAGCTGAGGGCCTGGTTTGGCTGCCAGTGACTGGAGTCAAGGGGAAGTGGAAGGGTTTCCTGGTCCTCGGCCAGGCGTGGGAGAGCGCAGAGCGCGCCAGCGACCAATCCCAGGGTGGGTGGAGGAATTTGTTTCTTTGTATTTATTTTGGAACCTGGATACCCTGGCAGGTGTGGACCACGTGTGAGTTGCTGGAGGGCTCTCACCTTGGCCAGGAAAGAGAGCCCTGGGAGGGTCAGCTGAAGACCAGGAGGGGAGGTTTAGCAAGTTGCCTGCCCCCCAAATATTGCCCTGCTGGGGGAAGGGAGAGGGGCTCTGTCCTCCTGCTGCACCTGTCTCCCCCCCACCCTTCTCACCTCTGCAAACCTGCCTCCTCCCAGCACCTGAGACAAGCCCCATCTAGGGCAGAGGGGAGTTCACATCCCATGGCCCATTCCGTTCCTGGCCTCTGGTTCGAGACCCAGACAGCGGCTAACGCTGTGGGGCTTGGGGATGTGGACACTCTATTTATTCTGTATATTACACAGTGCTTGTGTGAAAGGAAGGAAAACGCTGTGGTCTCTAGATACAGCCGCTCCCCGAGTTACGACCACCTCCACTTACGACCATCCGCACTTACGACCAAAGTGGTCGTAAATGCGAATCCGAGTTCTGACGGCGATCGGCTTACGAACAACCGCGGTCGCCATGTAACTCTATGGGATCCGAGTTACGAACACTTCGCGTTACGGACCAAGTGTTGGTCCGTAACTTGTTCGTAACTCGGGGAGCGGCTGTCGTTGCTTTTTCCAGCAACTCTCACAGTGGTGGAGGAAGTTGGGCTGTTCAAGTCTTCAAATCCAGATATAATCACTAGTGGGGATCTCATATTCTGGGAACTTAAACTCACTTTGTCCCAGCTTGACTCTAGGAGTACAATTATGCAGGGCACCAAGGTACCTGGGAAATACCATGAGCATGGAGACTCCAACTAGTGTATCCCCCTCTAAGTGCTATGGGCGTAGCCTGTTCTTAACCATATCTGCTGCCCTACTGGAGCAGTGCTCTGAACACTCTCATGGGCAGAACCCTGAAAGTCTGCAGACATCCACAGATCACGGTTGTAGATCACAGATCAGATGTGGATACAAATTTTGCACCATGCAGGGGGGGAGGGCGAGGGGAAGTGAAGATGCTAGAGTTAGGATTGTGGCAGCATTTTCCTTTTATTGAGCAGTTAAACCTTTGTTTCTAAGAAATGTTGTGCATGCGGCATTAAAGGAAAGAGAAAATAAAATGGACAAGGCATTTGAGTTTCCCACAGTGCTTTGGTAAAGTGCAGGGATAATAACACTGCAAAAATTTTAAACCGTTAATTTAATTTTAAAACTTTAAACCACTCGTTAAACCATTTAATGGCATTTCTCACCTTCTCTCAAGCCCTTCGGCCAGAAATACACACAATACACACAATTTTCCATGCGTGTTACGCAGTGCACACTAATTTAAAAAATTACGGAAGTGGCTGTGCTGTCTCCTTGGCAACTCTATAAATATTAAAGGTTACTATGCATCAACATGACACCATGAAGCTGGGCTGGTCTTTATGAATCCCAACTAGGTAGCACATCTCAAATGGGGGGAAGGGAGCAGGGTTCACTGTTCATTGAGGTGAATGGGCAGAGATGACTGTTGCTTGTTCTTTAAGTCTGAGTAAGGCCAAAGGGAGAGTGAAAACAGCAACTAAACTCATTCACTGTCAAGTGCCCAAGTAGGACAGCAGTTATGCAGCCTCTAGAGCTGCAAAGCAAATGTTGTAATCTAAAGAGACTGTGCTAAGCAAACTACTAATAATAGTAGGAAGGGATATGGTAAGTGCAGTGTTTCCTGTAAACGGGGCACTTGTGCGGCCGCTCAGTAGAGATTCGAATGCTGCCCAGCTGATTAGCAGAGCACCCACAGCTAGATTTTGTTTCTACTGGTGGTGCACATTTTCATTCACCTTGGTGCACATAAACATTTTATTCTGCATATGGATGGGAAAAAATGCACATGGATGGAAAAGATTTGGGGGGACATATTCTTTGATAGCTTTTCATCTCCCTAAACCAAAAGCTCATTGTTAACAAAATGACCCTGAGGGATGAAAGACTATAAAAAATTGATGAAACGTGCGTGTACGGTTTCTCTCTGTTCCCTCAAGGCCTTCATTGTTAGGGTGGAAAGATAATTTACAGTCTGGACGAGCTGCAGCTGCATGGGCTTTCATGACATGCTCACCTTTAGTCTGGCTGATAGACTTTAAGTGATTAAAAACAACTCAGCTCGTGTGTCAGACAGAGGAACAGTTCAGCTTTCTGATGCAGAAGGCCGAGAAGAAAAATCTGTGGATTTCCTCTCCAAATCGGCATCCTTTAAAATATTTGTATTCTCTTTATCTCAGCCTGTTGTAGCACGCTGTTAGAAGATACAAGAAGGCTTGCTCAAAAGTGTCCTCTTATGAAACTGAATCAAGTGGATTAAATATTTAGTATGGCTCATGTTTTCCCATTATTTGACACAACATTGCAATGGCCTTCACTACACACCAGGGGTAAAATGGTTTTTACTGACAGATCATCTTCTACGATATTCTGAGCCTTCTCTGTATTGGCAACTCTGCTCAGCTCTGTGTCATCTGCACATTTTATTAGCATACTCCCACTTTTTGTGCTGAGGTCGTTAATGAAAATGTTAAATGGGTTCCAAGACCACTCTCTGAGGAACTCCATTAACAGCTTCCCTCCAGCCTGGCAATTCATCTTTCAGAATGTCTCCCCTTTAACCTGCTCCTCATCCACCTTTCAATTCCCATATTACCCCCTATCTTCTCCAATGTAATTAATAATTTCCCATGTGGATCTGTATCTAATGCCTTACTGACACCCAAGGAGATGAACTCTACTGCATTTCCTTTGTTTAAAAAAAAAAATCAAACATCTTCTCTGAGAAGGAGATCGATATGATCTGGCACAATTTCCATTTGTAAAACCATGTTGTATTTTATCCCCGTCACCGATAACTTCTATGTCCTTAAACACTTTCTCTTTCAAAATTTGTTCTTGAACCTTGTACGCTGGTGAGGTCAAATTAACCGGCCCGTAGTTTCCAAGATCATTGCTTTTCTTAAAAATAGGAACCACATTAGCAATTCTGTGGTGAAAGGACAGGACCCTGAATTGCTGACCTGACTGCGAGCGTCACTGGTATCAGCAACGTCTTTCCTCATGGTGTCGGTTCTCCTACCCACTGCTGTATCCTCTCTGATGCGATTTTCCTCCTGCTCAGTCTTGGAGCCAGACAGGGAGATTACATGGGGACCTCCCAGTTGTTTTTTCTGAATTCTTAATTTAAAACTCTTTTCATCGTTTGTGCCGACCTGCGCCACTGGAGTCTGTTACCCTCCCTGCGTGGGTGTTGTCCAACCCCCGAGAACCGTCATCTGTCAATGAATGTCTCCTAGTGGTAGAACATCCCAAAGCATCCTTATGGCACCGCTGAACCAGCTGATGATCATCGTCTTGCCTTCACTCGCCTCCTCTAGGGACAGGTAGGCTCCCACTGAACACCACTCGAGCCTCCATCTCTTTAAGCATCATCCCCCAGCTTGGCATAGTCTCCCTGGAGGCTTCCAGTGAGACTCTAGCTGTGTCATTTGTTCCCCAGCGAAGGACAATTAGCAGATTCTTCCCTGCTCCCATCAGGACCCTCTCCAGCCTCAGGTCTCCATCCCATATATGAGCTCCTGGCAGTCAGGACGCCCTTCTGTGCTCTGGATCAGCTCTGCTGACGGCCAGCCTGTTCTTCTTAGCACAGTCACATACATCTGCCTGGTGACGACGTGATTCTTAAACCTTCCTCCTTCCATCTTCCCTGGCTGCAAGACTTGTCTTTTGTTCTCACTTCTGTGCAACCTTCTGTGAGCTGGGGCTCCAAACTCTGGCTTCTCTCTTCTTATGGGACTAGCCCCTCTTCTCTTCTTCCTCGCCCCGCCACCTTCTCTTATGGCCTTCTGTGTTCCTTCTTCGGTATCCAGCTCAGCAAATCTCCCCTCGTCCTGAGCTCTCTTTCTTCTTCACTAGCCAATATTTCCTCTGCCTGGTTCTTGTGGTCACATGCTTCACCCAGAGCCATAGGAGCAAATATGTAAATGTACAACAAGCACCACATAGTCCAGAGGTTCCTGAAAAGACACGGTTACATTTCTATATGTACGCCAGCCGCTACCTAGTTCCTACCAGGTCACAAGCCTTCCGAGTGTAGTAAAGCACAGCACATTACTATGGCTGATGATTAAAGTGCGCTTTCAGAGCCTCCCTGCTGCCAAATTCTTAGCAGGGCCTTTATGCCTGGTTTTCAAACTCAGCCGACATCTTGTCCGCCTCCGCCCTCCACACCACTGGCAACTGTCTCCGCTTGGTCTCACAGATATCCTGCAGGACACACCAGGCAGCTGTAATCATTGGGGTTTTTACTCTCAGGCTACGTCTACATTGGCATGATCTTGCGCAAATGCTCTTTAACGCAAAAACTCTTGCGTTAAAGTATTTGTGCAAGAGAGCATCTACACTGGCATGTGCCTTTGCGCAAGAGATATGCTTTTGCGCAAGAGCATCCGTGCCAGTGTAGATGCTCTCTTGCGCAGGAAAGCTCCGGTGGCCATTTTAACCATCGGGTTTTCTTGCACAAGAAATTCATGTTGCCTGTCTACACTGGCCTCTTGCTCAAGAACAGATGCGCAAAAGGGCTTATTCCTGAGCGGGAGCATCATAGTTCTTGCGCAAGAAGCACTGATTTCACACATTAGAACGTCGGTGTTCTTGCGCAAGAACTCCCCGCCAGTGTAGACAGGCAGCATGTTTTTGTGCAAAAGCGGCCGCTTTGGTGCAAGATCGCACCAATGTAGACACAGCCTCTGAGATCCGGTCTAGTGAGTAAACATGTCCAGCGTCCATTCACCTCTTAGGTACTCGCTCAGCAGATGCAGACTGAATCCTTCCTTTATGCTATCAAGGTGGCCAGTGGACAGTTTCACGAGTCAGGGAGCAAGGGGTATGTATACTGGGTTTGACAATAAACAAAAGAGATTTTATTAAGTATAAAAAGTAGGATTTAAGTGGCTGCAAGTTCCTAACCTAAAATAAAGCAGAACATACCAGATAAGCTTGATGCACTCAGAAAAGTTGTTACAAATCATATTTCTAACCCTAATTCTTATTTCGAGTAAAGTTCTCAGCCCCCGAGCTAATTTTTTCTGATCTGGGTCTAGCAGTTTCTCCGCCCCTCACAATTCTTTTTGTTTCCAGGAGTTTTCTTATGTCCTTTTGTGGTGCAGAGCAGTCTGTGCAGCCAGCTGAAGGCAATCATTGATTGCTTCCCATTCCCAAGAGAGAATTTCCCCCGGGGCAGAAAGTCCTTGTTCAACTCCCTCCGTTCCTGTGGAAAAGTACAAAGTTCAAGATGGATTCCAGCACCTCATGGCATTTTCACATGGTCTTTGTAGAACCAGCCCTAGTCCAGGCTCACAGGAAAAGTAAGACTGTGTACAGTTCATTCTCTTGAGTACCCGGCTATTACATTTCATAAGTACCAGTTACAGCTTTCACCAGTCCACCTAGATTAGTAAACAGGTTTATACGTCATGTTTCTAACTTCTCACATGGGAATGATACATGGACACCAATGGAGTATGCCCATTCAGGGGATTGCAAACTGGAAAAGTCCTCTTGTTTGAGATGTTTAAAAGTCCCAGAGGGGCAGCTGTGTTAGCCTGTAACTTAAAAAACAAGTGGTCCCCTGGCACCTGCGAGACTAACCAAATAGATCTCTAGTATCGGGAGCCTTGGTGGGCACAACCCAGAATGGCATTATTGGATAGGGAAAGATGCATGCTGGGAACATGATCCCGAGCTCACTTCTACCCAACACATTGTGAAAACCTTTCCAAAGGTTTTGCACTGGGTTGCAGAGACGCATTCCCCGTTACACCAACACTTGGGCTCCCGGTGCGTACAAGCTGTGCTGATGCAAACAGCCAAGCGCGCGTGCCCCTGTGCGATCTGCTTTAACCACTCGGATGAAACTTGCATCAACCCAAATGTGTAGTGTCCGTAGGGGCGTTCGCACTGCACATGGCACACTGGACAGGTGCTAGGAGAAGAGCGTGCCTGCCGTTAGGAACACCAGCGCTCCCAGTTGGCTGCAGCCTGAAAACCTTCTGTTTGAATTCTGGTCTGAGCCGCCTTTACCTCTCAGAGAGGGGCTCCTCTTTGCCCATGCTGCAGCCAGTGCCTCCTGGAGCCAGCTTTCCTTTCCCTCTTTCCCTTCCTCTGATGAATCATCCACAGGGAGCTGAGCTCAGCCTGGGCAGGCCCGAGGTGTATAACAGGCCACAACAACTGCTGGAGACAAAAATGTAAACAGCTCCATAGCAGTGGGCTCTGTGCCAGGAGCAGTTGGTCTGCAGATTTGAAAATAAGGCGCCAAATGTGTTTTTGCAGGAATACAGGGTTTGTTTGCACTGCTGGTGGGACCCGTGCCAAGGTTTTATGTGGTATCAGCATGGGGCCGTGCGCAAGGCAGCGCCCCTCCCAAACAATACAGCCTGAGCAGAAATGAACTCAGTGATTGCTACACCCAGCTCCACAGCTCGGACTGGAGAGGGCTAATAAAGGCAGCTGCATGAATTCTGAGATTTAATCAGCATCCCCTTTCCTTGACATGTGGCGGTCGGAGTATAACAAATGCCAAACAGATTCTTAGTTCTGCTGGGGTTCAACCTGATACAGACTGGACGGAACCTGAAACTCTGCACGTTATTAAGGACTCGAGAAGGATCGATCAGTCATGTTTGTACTAGTGGGGTGAACTCGGAAGCCAAGGGCGCAGAGCAAACCTCGTCTTCTCATGGGCCAAACTGGAACAAGCATATGAAGAGAGGCTAAAGAGACTGGGACTTTTCAGCTTAGAAAAGAGGAGACTGAGGGGGGATATGATAGAGGTATATAAAATCATGAGTTGTGTGGAGAGGGTGCATAAAGAAAAGTTCTTCATTAGTTCCCATAATATAAGGACTAGAGGACACCAAATGAAATGAATGGGTAGCAGACTTCAAACTAATAAAAGAAAGTTCTTCTTCACAAAGCAAATAGTCAACCTGTGGAACTCCTTGCCACAGGAGGCTGTGAAGGCTAGAACTATAACAGAGTTTAAGGAGAAGTTAGATAAAGTCATGGAGGTTGGGTCCATGGAGTGCTATTAGCCAGGGGGTAGGAACGGTGTCCCTGGCCTCTGTTTGTGGAAGGCTGGAGATGGATGGCATGAGACAAATGGCTTGGTCATTGTCTTCGGTCCATCCCCTCCGGGGTACCTGGTGTTGGCCACTGTTGGCAGACAGGCTATTGGGCTAGATGGACCTTTGGTCTGACCCAGTACGGCCATTCTTATGTTCTTATGTTCTTATGAACATGCTTTCAAGTTCTGAAAACTGACTCCTTTCAGGGGAGGAGGAAAGGTTCAGTTTGCTTTTTCAGTCAGATCTGAGCTGTTTTAAAGAAAACAACCCTGCGAGTGTGTGTATTTCTGTACCTGCAGAAAAGAGAAGCTAGTTTTGGTCAGACAAGGTTCTGAATAAGAAACAGTGACAGCTTTGGGCTTTGCAGTGTGCCTGGAAGGCCAACAGCTCGGGGCTATTTTGAAGTGAGCGGCAGCAAATAGTACAGCAGAGACCTCTCACAGAGAATGCCCTCTTTGAAACCTCGCCATGTCTGTACTACGGGGACCATCACATCACCTCACAGTGTAGATGCAACCTAGAGGGACAGTAGGGTTTTAACATTGCTGTAGGCATGCCAGCTCTGCAAGGGCTGGTAGCGAGGTTGACAGAAGCATTCATCCCTTGACACAGTGGTGCCCACTCTCGGGGCTTGGTTGGCATGGCTGCAGGTCCGTGAGGGTCAGAGCTCAGGCCTCCAGCGCGACCAGAGTGAGAGAGGAGCCTCACAAGCAGGAAGGTCCGAGCTAGTTAGGGCTCGATGAGTCCAAAGCGAAACGTTCGTCTCCTGGAAGCCAATGCAGTTCCCGGAGCACTGGTGTCATGTGCTTCTGGCTGGATAATCCACTTCGCAAGTTGGCTGCCGCCTTCTGCACCAACTTCAGCCCCGGAAAAGGATTTTGGCTAGTTCAGTCCAGAGGACAGAGGCCTGCCGATGTTCCGATTGCACCGGCGTAATCCAGGAGTGACGCTCTTGCATTAAAACGGTGTCAGTGAGGCCCAGTGTTTCAGTGTTGGCTTGGGGTTGGGCCCGTCTCATTCACCCACCCACATGTGCTGCCCCCCACCCCCGCAGGGGCTCTTTAAACCTTGGGGCGCCATCGACATAATGCGTCTGAAACGCTGCCCGGGGTCAGAGTTTCAAACGGCACAAAGGCGGGGCTGTGGGGAGCACCAGGGCTGGCTGTGCCCGCTTCTCATGAAGACTCACACAAAGAGCCATGCAGTGAAGTCGACTGATAGTTGCCACCGTGGTCCTCTTGCTGCGCGGTGTCTGGGCTCGACAGAGCCTCTGATGGCAAAATCCGGCCGTTTACATTCCCCGCACACGAGCTGCCTTCTGAGATAGGCGGGGATGCATTTCATCTCTCTGGCGGGCCAGGCCATGACCCGGGAAAGTTCCTCCCATTGGCAGTGCTGTTGCCGTGGCAGCCATTTTGTGATGGGTCTTGTGACGGGGTGCGGTCACGGACGGCCCCTCGGGGGGGCCTCCCGGGGTGCTGACACGGCCACTGCCACTCGCCTTCCTGCTCTCTGGGGCTCCTCACTGCCCGGTCCTGCTGGGCCAGCTCCCTGGTCTCTCCCAGCCAAGGCCCCGAGCTGAGGTCCCTGCCCCCACCCAGAAGCAGCACAGACACTGAACCACTTCAGGTCCAAGGAGAGAGCAGTTTAGAGCCCAGCCTCCTGACAGAGCACCCCCCAGATGGGATCAAACCCCAAAGAATTAGGTGAGCCCCCTTTAGCAATGAAAGGGAGAATGTGCACACTGGCTGCCCCCCCCAGGTAACAATCGCTTACACTGGGTTTGATCGAGATAAAAATGGTTTTATTAAGTTGAAGCCGTAGGATTTCAGTAGTACTACGTGAGAACAGGCAGAGCAAAGTAGGTTACAAATCAAAAGAAACAAGACCGCTTGGCTAATTCTCCACTGGAACCTCAGTGCAAACTTAAACTCACCCTAAAACCTCTTTTCCAGCTGCCAGTCTAAACCAGGGTCTCTTCCGCACCCTGGGGTCTCAGGCTCCTTCCTTCAGGTGCAGCCCAGCCAAAAGCCCCCGGCCTCTCCTTTCCTATTCCTTTCCTTAAGGAGTTGAGGCCCCTCCCTACCAGCCACTGTTCGGACTGAAGGACAAAAGATGGTTTAACAGTGGCTCATCTAGAAGTTGCAGGTAACATCCTCCATGTCTCCCAGTCACACATTGGAAACTCACCAAGTATTCCCCACTCCATGTGTCTAATTTTCCACGCACAAATGATCCACACAACAGAGTAAGAGAAACAGAACCAGCAGATCATGACATGCAGATCGATGGGTTACATGAAATAATTCGCTCAAACCACCTTTGAGTGATGTATATTCATGTCCATGAGTCTCCCCATTCCTGCATTTCTCTGTGCAATTCACTCCCTGCCAGAAATGTTTCTAATTTCTTTCAGCTGGTACCAGGCTACAGCCAGAGGCCTCTCCAATTTCAGAGCCAAGGGAACCCAGCTCCCTGCTAATAGGAAGCTCTTACTTTTGTGCTAGAAAAGGCCAGGAGTTCCAAACAGAGATTAAAATCTCCTGACCTGTCCAAGCCAGGCTGTGGCTCCCTTCCCTCTGGTGGATCTATCCCCAGCTAGCTGGAATGGGAGAGAAAGCCAGGCTGTGTCTGTGCAGTTTGCTCCTGCTTTGCTTAGGTGTGTTAGATATTCAGCAGATGGAGTGGCACGGAGGTTAGGTCCATAACCTGGGAGCCGGAGCCTCGTCAGCCTTTTCAACTGCTTCTATTTAAAGGGCTCGCGCCTTCCATCCCACGCTCTGCCCCTTTCATCCGAGGCCCCGCCCCTTCTGGGGTGGCCCATGACCACTTCAAAAATGTTCGATATGTCCCCGCTCAAAAATTATTGCCCACCCCGATCAAGATGGTGCTTGGTCCTGCTGTGAGGGCAGGGGCCTGGAATCGATGGCCTCTCGAGGGCCCTTCCAGTCCTAGGATTCTATGGACCTTTGGTCTGACCCAGACTGGCCGTTCTTATGTGTTTTGCTCATTGTAATCAATGTAACTTGTGACCCAACCAGTTCTGTTTGTATTAAATGCAGCGGCAGCTAAAATACAGTTACCAATATTTGTAAGTTGGGGAATAAAGAAAAGCAGGACTGTGCTAAATTGTTCCAAATGAAAAGGATCACCCTTAGCAGAAAGAATCTTGCAAATGCAGGGGCTCGACTTTCAGGGCTCTATGAGAGGTCAGGGAAGGTTATTTTGGTCTGGAGGCTGTTGGCTTCCCCTGCTTGGACTAGTTTGACCTGTCTCCCCTGCCCCTCCCCTTTGCTCCTTCACTGTTCAAAGAACAGAGCTAAATAGGCAGCATTAGGTGCCTCTCTTCTTATGTTAATTTATTAGAGTGGTGTTTTTTCTACCCTGCTTGCTAAGCCTTGAAATCATTGGGAGCTGAAATCATTTGAGACTGATGGGCGGAAGTCACAGCCAAGAAGTGGAGGACAGCGGCTGGAGGGAGTTTGAGCTGAGTGGGGGAAAGAGACCTCAGGAGTCATGAGTCCAGCCCCCTGCCCAAAGCAGGACCAATCCCAACTCCATCAGCCCAGCCAGGGCTGTGTCAAGCCAGGACTTAAAATCCTCTAGGGATGGAGATTCCACCCCCTCCCTAGGGAACCCATCCCAGCGCTTCACTCCCTCTGGGGCATCTGGCACTGGTCACTGTCAGCAGACAGGACACTGGGCTAGATGGACCTTTGGTCTGACCCAGTCTGGCCGTTGGTATGTTCGTATGCTTCACCACCCTCCTAGGGAAATAAATAATGTGTCCGAATAAATATCCATCCTAAACCTTCCCCCCTCATCCGTGTGAGACCATCGCTCCTCGTTCTGCCATCTGCCACCACGGAGAACAGCCGCTCCCCATCCTCTTTGGAACCCCCCTGCAGTGGGTTGAAGGCTGCTCTCAAATACCCCCCCCCCCTTGTGGTCAGGCTATGTCTGTCCTTGTACTTGATTGATAAAACGGTTGTCCTTCACGGATGCTTAAACTTTCCTGCCCCCCCATGAACGACAAAGTTTTGCTGCGGGCCAGTGCAAGCGTGAACACTGCTGTGCCAGCTCCAGCGAAGCCCACAGTGCCGACCAGCAGCGTCCGCACACGCTGGCTTCCTGCCGCCAGCCTTGTCGCTAAAAGCGGCGTAGTGTAGACAGGCCCTAAATAAGCCCAGTTCCCTCCACTCTGCTCTGCAATTCTTCTTCATGTCAGACTCCTCCCCGTGTCCTTCTGGCTGCCTGGAGCGCGGCAGTTTCTCGTTTGCCTCGCACTAACCCTCCTCCCATCCTTCAGGCCTTTGGGTGTAACTGACTCCCTTGGATAGGTGCTGGCTTTGTGACTTGCCAGGGGCTCCCCCCAGCTCTGCCCAGGAAGCCCTGGAGCACCCATGTGATCAGCGCCTCCGCCCCTTGGCTTTTCTGAACCCTTCGGGGAGGGGGAATTGACATGGAACATTTTGCCACCAGTTCAAATCCCAGGTCAGCAATAAGAACCATCTGACGCTTGGTCAGACCTGTGAGAAGGGGCCTGTATTCCTCAGCTCTGCCATTGGCTGGACAGCACAGCCCTCCCCACACAGCCTGCGGCACACGGCACGACCCAGCCTGCACCTCAGGGCACGACCCAGCCTGCAGCACAAGGCACGACCCAGTCTGCACCTCAGTGCACGACCCAGCCTGCGGCACACGGCATGACCCAGCCTGCGGCACACGGCACGACCCAGCCTGCACCTCAGTGCACGACCCAGCCTGTGGCACATGGCACAACCCAGCCTGCGGCACACTGCACGACCCAGCCTGTGGCACACTGCACGACCCAGCCTGTGGCACACTGCACGACCCAGCCTGTACCTCAGTGCACAACCCAGCCTGCAGCACACTGCACAACCCAGCCTGCGGCACAAGGCACGACCCAGCCTGCACCTTAGTGCAACCAGCCTGCACCTCAGTGCACGACCCAGCCTGCACCTCAGTGCATGACCCAGCCTGCTCTACATAGCACAACCCAGCCTGCACAACCCAGCCTGCAGCACATGGCACAACCCAGCCTGCACCACACTGCACAACCCAGCCTGCACCACCTTGCTCCACACAGTGTACGATATTGCACAACCCACCTTGCAGCACAGTTGGGACGTAAAATCCCATTTAATTGGCTAACCGATTCAACACTGCAACGCCGGGGCCCAAAGAACTAATGTGATCCTGGGATGCACAAACGGGATCTCGATTAGGAGTAGAAAGGTTATTTTACTTTCTGTTGCGCACTGAAGTGACCGTGTCCAGTTTTGCTGTCCGCAATACAAAAAGGAGCGTGACAAACTGGAGAACCGAGAACAGCAGGAGAATGATTAAAAGATTAGAAAACCTGCCTTATAGTTAAGGGGGCCAAAGATCCATGACTTGAACAGATCTTAGTGTCTTCTTCAGCTTCGGACCCCGTGGCCGGGTGTGAGCCTCGTGGTGACCATGTACCAGATTTTGTACATTTGGAACATGACTGCTGCATGAATTGTGCCTAATTTTGACCAAATCGCATCCCTACTTAGAGTGAGAGCCGCAGAGCGCTCAATCTAGTTCAACAAAGAGAAAGCGAAGGAGTGAAATGATGACAGTCTATAGGTATCTGTGAGGGATGAATATTTGTTAATGGCCTCTTCAGTTTATTCTAACATGATCTGAAGGCTGGACGTTGAAGCTGGATAAATTAAGATTGGAAATAAGTTGTGAGGACCACAGGAACAATTTTTTCTCCACCCCCAACCATTTTAAAATCAAAATGGGATTTTTTTTCTAAAAGATCTGCTCTAGAAATTATTTGAGACAAGGGGCGGTTTTGTGATGGTATTGAAGTTTTCTGTATTATGAAGGGGATTGATAAAACTGTCAGGGAAAAATCTTCCACAACTCTTGCCAGGACATCCTCTAAAATTGAGGGAAGTCAGAGTAGGGGCAAAGGGGGTGAACATCAGGATTAAGTTACCAGGAAAAAAATGATGGTGGAAAGGGTTTAAATAAATGTACAAGACACTGTGCATGAGTGCTTAATACCAGAGCAGGAAGGAGGAAATTAGCTAACCCCCCTCCTCTAAAGATGTGTTAAATAGGGGCTTTTCTGCATTCCTAAGAATCATATTTTAGCAGAACCTAAAAATGTCTTAGCACTGATCTTGCAAATATGTGCTGGCGGGTGGGAACCACGAATGCTGGCAGAGGCAAAATGTACTTCATATAACTGGTGAAGGCGAAAGCATATTTGAAACAATACATGCACTCAGCCTCGGACTGGCCCCAGGGAGAGGGGTGTGGCTGGGCTTTGGAGCTGGGCCAGCAGCTGTTAGTTTGCAGATGCAGACAGGCGCCAAAATTCAAAAACTGCACTGGGCTCGTTCAAATCCAAAGGATAAGCTGAAAACAATGTGGAAGGAAGTGGCTTCCCGCAGCCAGCGGGCTGCCCTGGGTTGACAGATGGTGAATGGCCAAGCCTCCCCTTGAGAGAGGAGCCCAAAGCACTGTGGGGTTTGTAGTCTGTCTTTTCCTCCACCTCTTTCCAACATAGTCCAAGTCCAAGGCAGCTGCTAATGATCTCACCCGGGGCCAGAGTCACAGCAGGGCCTTGAGCCGGCCTGTGAGCCGATTAAAGGCAGCAGGGAACTGAAGAGCCTGCTTGTCATCATGTGGCAACATGCAAAAGGCCTGGCACCGCCTCAGAACCCTTCTGCCCGGCGAGGTGGGGAGCAACACGCGCGGGTCCCTGTCCTCTCCGCATCACAGCACGCCCCTGCCAGTACCTCTCGGAACTGTGTAGGGTGTCCAGTACTGAACCGGACAGTCCGGTATTTGGACTTCGTGTCCGTTAAACAAATTGAGAAAATACCGGACCTAGAAATGTCTGGCATTTTCTAATTAAGAAAGTTTTTCTGCTTTTCCCGGGCCCAGCTCTGCACCTGAGGGAAGTCCACTCGGGACACGCAGCAATTAAAGGGGCCACGACCGCATTTCAGCCCCACCTTCCAAATACACCCCAGGTCTCCCTGGTTACTCCCTTGCTCGACAAATTTTTATCAAATTTTTGTCTGGTCTTTTTTTTTAAAACCATCTGGCAACCCTACTCGGAAGAATAACGGCCGCCCCCGCCGCCTCTGAGCGGCAGTGCCCCCCACTCGCAAGCCTGGAGTCCGTGCATCAGAAAGGACAGCTTTGATGGAACGGGAACCCAGCGTTAACGCTGGAGAGCGCCCCCACAAGGATCCGAAAGTGTGCAAGTGAGAAGTAACCACGTGCCCCACTGTGTCTTGGACAGCAGCCCTTGCCTTTGTTTCCCACAGGCAGGGGCCGCTCCAGTCCGGCCGGGCCCACTGTGCCACAGGCGGGGTGTTAAGTATTTAACCGGTTAACGGATTAAATGGGATTCTCCACCCCTATTCCACCTTGACTATCTGAAGTCAGAGACGTACCAGGGGAAGGTGTTTATATGGGTTCCACACCCAGGGATGTCCCTAGGGGGGCGCAGGGCCTAGGGCAACCCTCCTACCGCCTAACCCTGTCCCTGCTCCACCCCTTGGCCCCCTCCCCTGAGCCACGCGAGCCGGGGCATTACCTGTGGGCCTGGTGCAGGCGCGCCCCCCTCTACACTCGCCACAATGGGGGAGCTGGAGTGACCCGGCAGCCTGCTCCGCCTTCCCCCGCCGCCTGGTCCCTGCCCGCTGCGCCCCACTTCTCTGCGGTGGCGGGACACGGAGCCCTGGGGCCGGCGCTGGGGTGCTCTGCTTCCTGCTGCCGTGGAGAAGCCAAGCACGGCAGGCTGGGAGAGGGAGGCTGGGTGGAGCTGAGCAGGGTGCTGGGGCGCTCTGGCTCCCACCGCCATGGTCAGTATGGAGGGGGCACCCCTGCTGCCATCCCCTGCCAGACCCCAGGTGATCCCCTGCGTCCCATCCACAGGACAGTTAGGGCAGCCGCCGCGAGACTCCCCAGAAGCACCAGGCCCATGGACTGCCTCCTTTGCTGCGGCTCATTGCTAGCCTCTTGCTGCTGCCTCTGCCTCGAGCTGTACCTGTTGTCGGGAGGCAGCGGTGTGAGCCAGTCCCAAGCTAACGGCTCTCCCCCTTAACCAGGAAGGAGGGACCACTGAACCCAGGCCACACGTTCTGGGCCCCCCACTACAGAAAGGATGTGGACGCATTGGAGAGGGTCCAGTGGCGGGCGACTAAAATGCTGAGGGGGCTGGAGCACATGACCTACGCGGAGAGGCTGCGGGATTTGGGTTTGTTTAGTCTGCAGAAGAGAAGAGTGAGGGGGGATTTGAGAGCAGCCTTCAACTATCTGAAGATGGGTTCCAGAGACACTGGAGAGAGGCTGGTCTCAGTGGGGGCAGGTGGCAGAACGAGGAGCAATGGGCTCAAGTTGCAGTGGGGGAGGTCTAGGTTGGATATTAGGACAAACTCTTTCCCTAGGCGGGTGGGGGAGCACTGGGCTGGGTTCCCTAGGAGGGGGAATCTCCATCCCTAGAGGTGTTTAAGTCCTGGCTTGACAAAGCCCTGGCTGGGACGATTGAGTTGGGATTGGTCCTGCCTTGGAGCAGGGGGCTGGACTTGATGACTCCTGGGGTCTCTTCCAGCTCTATGGTTCTATGATAAGTAAATTCTGGGCACATCAGCTGCTGTCTAACCCTGGAGGTGCCGACGCTCCGGCCAGCTGATACGCAAACTGCTCCACCCCCGCTCTCCCCTTAACGCTGGCCGCGAACGCTCTGTCTCGCCTGTAAGCCCCTCTGGGAGGCATGCGCTGAGCACAGACCCTGGCCAAGGGGGTGACCAGAACAGGGATTTTGGGAGCTGGCTAGTCCAGCCATTCACCTGTGATGCCAGAGGCTTGTTTTCCAATCCCGGCTCTGCTGGATTTAGAACTGGTGAGTAGCCAGAACACCAGGCCAGCACTGACGTTCTACCACTTAACTCTGCTCTTACTGACTCCCCAGATTGTGGGGATCCCTTGTGCTGCAGCCGCCTCTGCCGTGTCTTGTACTGCGGCACGGTCCCTAGATCAAAAGCACCATTCAGACCCCTTAGTTGACTCCTCAGCTATTTCCTCTCTAGAGATCACTGGGCCGGAACAAGGATTCTAAATGGCCTCCCTCCCATCATCTCCGTCTTGAAACCCTGGAGGAAGACAGAGTGTCAAATAGCATCCACCACAGCAGGTAGGAACACGGGTCCCCGCTCCCTCTGCATTCGACTTGGATTTGGGATCTCTATGCCTAGGCAGAGAGGTTAAAGTTAGGGCGTATTAAGTTCACTTCTGCTGCCCAATAGTCCTACAATAAGGATAATAACAAAACAAAAGTGACATTTGACTCAAAACAGCCAAAATGTGATCACTTAAGCAAGCGGCTCTGTCTGCTTATGTAGGCCGAGCTGGTGTCTCTAGGCAACTGTGCTGCGTTCCTGGGGGTCTCCCCCAGTTCGTCAGTGTAAGTCGGGGAGAGCTCATTCAGACCCTGGCGTACACAAAGAAAAGAAAACTAGTGACATGCATAGAGCTGCGTACAGGTGATGCGTGCAGCAGGGGGTTCACACAACACATTTTTGGTGGCTTCAGAGTGTGGCCGCTAATTCTTGCTGGTGGCTGCTATGATGGTTTTTCCTAAAATACTTAATTAACTTTACAAAAAAAATGCATATATGCATGTCCAAATCATACTCATTTATTTATGTAAGGGTTTGTGGTTTTTTGCAGACTCAATAATAGCATATAGTTGTCTCTATTCGTTACTGGACCTAACCAGAATAGGAACACAAAGAAGGTGCTTTGCATGTTGTTGTCTTTTTTTATTGTGGTTGTGTCTCTTGCTTTCTTGATTGAGGGTTTTATTTTCAGACTTGTTTGTAAATATCACTTTTCACATCAGATGATTTGTTAGCTACCTGGAAGGCCATCAAAAGTGACATTAACAAATGTACAAATATCTCTGAGGAGGAGCCGTGTTAATCTGTAACTTTAGAAACAAGGAGCAGTCCTATGGCACCTTAGAGACAAACACAGATATAGATAGATAGTATCATGAGCTTTCGTGGGCACAACCCACTTCCTCAGAAGAGCATCAGGGAGATGAGCAGGAAATGGGTTTTGCCCTCGAAAGCTCATGACACTATATATATATATATTTTATTGAATCATACAATACTAGATCTGGAAGGGACCTCAAGAGGTCATCGAGTACAGTCCCCTGCCCTCATGGCAGGACCGAGCACCATCTAGATCAGGGCTACTCAACTTTGGAAGCCCCAGGGGGCCACAGTGATACTCGCAGCACATGCCGAGGGCCGCAACTTAAGTGTGGTTGCATATACAGTGGAGTCCGGATTAACCGACACCCGGTAATCCGACACTCTGCTTTATCCGACCCTGCAGGGTCGGATACAGCGCGGGCCGAGAGAACGGCCCCGCTTGCTGCCCCGTCGCTTTCTAGGAGAAGCTGCTGCTGCTGCCGCTGCTGCCGGGACACTTCCAGGAAAGAGCGGCAGCGGCAGCAGCAGCTTCTCCTAGAGAGCAAGGGAACAGCTGATGCCGCTCCTGCCTGGAAGCGTCCTGGCAGGAGCGGCATCAGCTGTTCCATTGCTCTCTACAATAGAGTCTGTATCATCCGACATATTCGGTAATCCAACCATGTGTCAGTCCCATTAGGTCGGATGATAGGGACTCTACTATATATGCAAATAGCTTTTTTCACACTAATGGCATGAATACAAAGATTAAGGCAAGATTACACAACATGCAGGCCCCATTTAAGTCAGTTGTGCTGATATTGATAAAATGCAATATTTACCCAATTTCCACCCATATGACAGCACTTTTAATGAGCAATGACAGTCCAGGAATTTAACTACTAAAACGCGCATCGACAGAAGAGCATTGTATTGACTACTTTTTTGATTTGGCTCCCACCTGCAGGCCACATGTTGAGTCCCATGTAAACCCAAACCTCACTGCAGGCTGCAAACAGACAGGCTGCGGGCCGCATGTTGAGTAGCTCTGATCTAGACCATCCCTGATAGATGTCTGTCTAACTTGCTCTTAAATATCTCCAGTGATGGAGATTCCACAAGCTCCCTAGGCAATTTATTCCAGTGTGTAGCCACCCTGACAGCTAGGAAGTTTTTCCTAATGTCCAACCTAACCTCCCTCCCCCCCCCGTTGCTGCAATTTAAGCCCATTGTTTCTTGTCATATCCTCAGAGGCCAAGGAGAACCATTTTTCCCCCTCCTCCCTGACACACCCTTTTAGACACCTGAAAACTGCTATCATGTCCCTTCTCTATCTTCTCTTTTCTAAACTCAACAAGCCCAATTCTTTCAGCCTTCCCTCATAGGTCATGTTTTCTAGACCTTTAATCATTTTTGTTTCTCTTCTCTGGACCTTCTACAGTTTCTCCACATCTTTCTTGAAATGTGGTGTTCAGAACTGGACACAATACTCCAACACAGGCCTAATCAGTGTAGAGTAGAGCAGAAGAATGACTTCTTGTGTCTTGCTCACCGCACTCCTGTTAATGCATCCCAGAATCATGGTTGGTTTTTTGTTTTTTTTTGCAACAGTGTCACATTGTTGACTCATATTTAGCGTGTGGTCTACTATGACCCCTAGATCCGTTTCTGCTGTACTCCTCCCTAGGCAGTTACTTTCCATTCTGCATGTGTGAAACTGATTGTTCTTTCCTAAGTGGAGCACTTTGCATTTGTTCTTATTAAACTTCATCCTATTTACCTCAGACCATTTCTCCAGTTTGTCCAGATCATTTTGAATTATGACCCTGTCCTCCAAAGCAGTTGCGACCCCTCCCAGCTTCATATCATCTGCAAATTTAATAAGCATACTGTCTATGTCAATATCTAAATACAGGCCATCCTCGCTATAAGTCTAAGATACGTTCCAAAAAGCTTGGACTTATAGCGAAACAACTTAAAGCAGGGAATTTTTTCCCCGCGGCTGACTTCTATTTAAGCAAATTGGGGGGAGTGTTTCACATGACTTATAGCGGGAAATGGGAGGACTTATAACACAGCAGTTCCTACAAACGTCAACGACTTTAGCGTGGAATGGATGATGTATACTGGGGCGACTTATAGTGGGGACGCCCTGTAATTGATGAAGATATTGAATAGAACTGGTCCCAAAACAGACCCCTGCGGAATCCCACTTGTTATGCGCTTCCAGCATGATTGTGAACCATTATGCACACACCTTACAGTAGCCCCATCTAGGTTATATTTCCCTAGTTTATTGATAAGATCATGCGAGACCATATCAAATGCCTTACTAAAGTCTAGGTATATCACGTCCACCGCTTCCTCCTTATCCACAAGGCTTGTTATCCTATCAAAGAAAGCTATCAGATTGATTTGACATGATTTGTTCTTTACAAATCCCTGCTGACTGTTACCTTATTATCTTCCAGATGTTTGCAGATGGATTCCTTAATTACTTGGTCCATTATCTTCCCTGGCACAGAAGTTAAATTGTGTGTTAGTCTCTAAGGTGCCACAGGACTATTTGTTGTTTTTAAATGTACAAATATCACTTTTCACAGCAGACTTGCTCAGTCCTTGCAAGGTGGGGGACAAATTAAGCCTTGGTTGGGGAGGCAGGTAGTGAGGCAGTGGGGGCTGGATGGATGGGTAAAGGGCTGGGGGCAGCAGTGGGGCAATGAAGGGGCTGATGAGCCTGAAGCCCTATGGCTGAGGGATGGAGCCCACGGTTGCATGAGTCTGAAGTCCCATGATTAGAGTCTGTAGCCAGAGCCTTCCGCCACACAGCCAGAGTCTGATGCCTGCCACCACAGAGCTGAAGCCAGAAGCCAGAGCTCCACTGTCCTTGGGCAAGTGGGGAACTCACTGGTTGCCTGCCCCTTCAGGGCTTGTGGCTCCAGGGGAGGGCAGAGTCCAACCACTTCTTGCAGACACCGGGAAAGGCCCGCTTCTTTGTCCCCATCCCCCACTCACCAACCAGGAAGCTTTGGCCACAAGAAAAGCTCTTGGTTGCTGCATGTGGCCACGGTGGCTGCTTTTGAGAAACATCTGAGACCCGAGTGCCACTCCCTGCTTTGCCGCAGACTTCCTGTGTGACATTGGGTGAGTCATGTAGTATCACTGTGTTTCAGAGCACTGCACTTCTCCACCTGGGTGTTGTGAGGATAACCATGTTTGAGACGATGAGCTGCACAGATACACAGTGAAGGGGACAGCTAAGTACAGCTAAGGGTCGGTAGATATTCCATTGGGCAAAAACTACCCTAAAAGAATGTTAGACTTGCACTGTCAGGCACGAATTTTTAAATGCACAAACTGAAAAACACAGAAATTTCACCATCTCATTCCATCAGTCACATTGATTCCCAGAAAGGATGCTACCGAGGTTGGAAATGTTAGATTTACGGCACAGATCTCAATCCCTTGAGCTCACTGAGGCTACGTCTACACAGCAGGCAGGAGCTGCAATAAGCCCTGCAACTTCCGCTACATCAATTGCATAGTGGAGTCGAAATAGCTCAATTCGGATTTTGGTGCAGTCTGCGCCGCAGGCAGGCGAAGGAGGAACCCTCTTCCCGCGACTGCTCTTACTCCTCGTGAAAGGAGGGGTAGGCGTGGAAGGAAGAAGTCCTCCCGTTCGATGTCATTTCGGAAATAACGCCCTGCTGTGTCGACCTGCCCTGAGGAACTAGCAGCTGCAGTAGGTTGTTGTCCTCTTTGTGGACAGCAACGTAAGGGCTGGGGGGGCAGCCAGGCTGGCGCTGGCCTGAGTGGCATTGGGGGGGGACAGCTGGGGGCAGGGGCGGAGCCAGGAGGCGGAGGGGTCGGCTGGGGGCTGGGGCAGGCTCAGGCCTGCCCAGGGCACCATGAAATCGGGGGCAGGGCGGGGCCTGGGGATACAAAATGGAGGCGAGCGCGGACTACAGCCCCCAGCATGCCCTGCGGCGGGGGCTGCCCCCGCCCTGCGCGGCGACTTCATTTCCCAGCGGGCGCCGCGCGCCGCGCGCCCAGGAGGCGGCGTCTCCGCCATCTTGCCGCGCCCTCCCCGCCGCGCGCCCGGATTGAATGAGCCCGCCGCCCGCCCTGCCGCCATGTCGGGCACCCCGAGCCGCGCCGCCGCCGGCGGGACCCCGCTCTCGCCCGCCCGCCTCTCGCGCCTGCAGGAGAAGGAGGAGCTGCGGCAGCTCAACGACCGCCTGGCCGTCTACATCGACCGCGTGCGCGCGCTGGAGCTGGAGAACGACCGGCTGCTGCTGAAGATCTCCGAGAAGGAGGAGGTCACCACCCGCGAGGTAGCGGCAGCGCCGCCCCGTGCTGCGGGGGGGGCGAGGCACGTGAGGGTCTGGGGGCGCCCCGTGAGGTGGGGGCGAGGCACGTGAGGGTCCGCGGGGCGCCCGTGAGGGTCCGCGGGGGGCGCCCGTGAGGTGGGGGCGAGGCACGTGAGGGTCCGCGGGGCGCCCCGTGAGGTGGGGCGGCCCGGTGAGGTGGGGGCGAGGCACGTGAGGGTCCGCGGGGGCGCCCCGTGAGGTGGGGCGAGGCACGTGAGGGTCCGCGGGGGGGCCCGGTGAGGTGGGGGCGAGGCACGTGAGGGTCCGCGGGGGCGCCCGTGAGGTGGGGAGGGGCGAGGCACGTGAGGGTGCGCGGGGCCTGGTGAGGTGGGGCGAGGCACGTGAGGGTCTGCGGGGCGGTCCGTGGGGGTCCCACCCAGTGGGGGGGGGGTCGAGCTGGGGCGAGGCTGCTTGGTGGGGACCCTTGCAAAGCGGCCACTGGGCCGGTTGCACTTGCCCCACGGGCCGAGCCCCCGCCCGAGCGCTGGATGCCCAGGGTGGAAATAAATGGGGGGGGGGGGCGAGGCAGTGGGTTTAACACCCCAAGGGGAGAGCCGAGCGGGCAGGTACCGGGCAAAGCAAACCGCCTCCGCGCACCTGCAGCCCGGCCAGTCGAAACCCCGCTCGGGCTCCTGTGCCGCGTCCGTCGAGCTAGGAGGAATGGCCTTCGGGTCCTTCCATACCGGATGGCAAACTGCAGCGGTAGGGATTTGGGCTCTCGCTATGCACGGACAGGTGGGTGATCTCCCTAGGGAAGATGTTGGTTTGCAGAAGCGTCCCCAGAGCTGCTTGTCCCAGGTGCTTGGGTACGGTGGTAATAGGTGTCAATACAAGAACCTAGCTAGGTGGGTGAAGAATTGCAAAGTAATTTTGAGCGTGTACCTAGGTATAGTCATTAAATCATTAAAACTCTGAGGGAAAGTGTGTATTTGTTAATACCCGGGTCAGATGTACCTCTGAAGTGTCTGGGTTTGTTCATCTTTACCATAGTTACTTCTGAATTCTGTGTCACTTGTTCTTACTTTAGGTGATCTTGTCAGCTAATGCTTGTCAGTTGCTCCCATTTTTGTAGATGTAGGTAATCGCACTAAGAAATTGATCTCATAGATACAGACCAGTGGTCACCAACCAGTAGATCAGTATCTACGGGTACATCTTGGAACCTTCGACAGGTGATCCTGACAGGTTTGTCTGGGAGGCTATCAAAAGTGCCGGCACTTCAGCTGCCCCTCTCAGCACTGCTGTGCTGCTCCTGCCCTCTACCTTGGAGATGCCCCTCACCCCTGGGAGCTTCCTGCTTGTTGTGCAGGGCATGGGAAGAAGGGGGGGGGGGTTCTGATGTCAGGGTGCCCCTCCCTGCACCCTGTACCCCATCTCCACAAAGCAGAGAAGGGCAGGGATGTAGAGAGTTTGTTGACTGCTTTTGGGAGTGGTGCAGGACCAAGGCTGGAGTGAGCCTGTCTTAGCCTCCTGCACCACCACCCAGAAGCCACCTGTGGTAAGTGGTGCCCAGCTGGAGCCTGCATTCCAAGCCCTGGTCCCAGTCCGGAATCTTCTCCTGCACCCCAAACCCCTTCCCCCAGCCTGAAAAAAGTGAGTGAGGATGGAGTGAGCAGGGGCAGGGCCTTGGAGAAGGGTTGGGAAGGAGGTGGGGCAAGGGTGTTTGGATTTGAGGTAGATCCTGGATTGCACTTAAATTCAAAAAGTGATCTCATGCTTAAAAAGGTTGGAGACACTGATATAGACATACTGTTTTGCTGTAATTAACTTCCAAGGTGGCCTTCATTGTACATCATTGTGTCTTCATGTTGCATTTGGAATGACAGGAAAATACTGTTTGCCTCTCAGGGAGTACTTAACAATTTTCGTTTTTTCAAAGGAGCAAATCACATTTAGGGTAAATGAATATATGTGAATGGCCGTTGAAAGGAGCTGAGTATTGGTCTTTATAGTTAGTCACAAGTTTACTTTGCTGTACAATGTAGTTTGGATATGTAATAGTTTGGAAGGATGCATTTTAGTATATTTGGGTGGCATGCGGGTTAAATGACACTTGAACGAGGATAGATATTTTACTTGCTATTGTACATGCATAGAACCCACATTGTAACAGTACTAAGAAATACAAATGTTTAAACTTGTGAAAGGCTGTTAACACAGGTATTGATGCCAAGAATGATGACTAAAGGACTTGGTCTCTTAAAACTCCTTTTTTTTCCTTCTTTATTTTAATGCTTGGTATTGACTTGTGAAAAATGAGATTGTTCCTGGATTAATGTAGTGAATTATGTATGAGGAGAATTTTGTTTGAATAGCAAGTCTACTGAAGAACTAAACTAAGTTCAAGAACTCTATTGTTTTGTTTACTGTTGTGCATAAAGGTTAGTTTCATAGTACTAGTAATAGTGTAACAAGTATTTTGAACCAGTTATAGGTGTTTATAAATATAAAACTTCTGTAGCATACCTTTTCCTACTTAGAATAATGCATTCTAAATACATTCATCGTATTTAATAGGAAGTCATGATGGGAAACACATTTCAGTGCTTGGATGTATTTTAAGGCTTTTCACCTCTTGAAGACTGGTGAATAGTCATTGTTCGGGTAGTAAAGGAGCAGGTTTTTTTTTTTCTTTTACAGTCTTGCAGTAATTCTATATGCGGTATTTTGACACCTGCTGATGTTCCCCCAAGCTTTAAACCAGGCTTGGCAAGATATGGCCAGTGGGCTGGATCTGGCCCACCAAGCCTTTGGATCCACCCTGCCAGGACTCCCTGTCTGTCGCAGCCCCAGGCCACTCAAAGTGTCTGTCTGCTTGATATGCCTCTCGGATGCTGGGGAGAAACTTTCCACCTTAGCGCAATCATCACAGCTCCCATTGGCCAGTTCTTCCCTGCCACGCGGCATATTGAGGCACATGGAGCAGCCAGCCATGGGCAGCGGCAAGCAGAGAGCCAGCGAAGTGCTCAGGTGCCATTATTACCTGCTTAATCAGGGATTCACCAGCAGGGAGTTGTAAACAGGAAATTAACAATTCATCTGAAGGACAGTTGGGCGCTCACATATGCAATGAAACTGTCTGCCCATATGACCCAGCAAGGATTTTTCCAATACACAAGAGTTAGGGATGTAAGGGCTCACCTAGACTACACGGAAGATTCGGAAGAGGATATGCAAATTCCACGGGAATTTGCATATCTTCTTCCGATCTCACTTTCAGAAGCAGAGCTTCGAAAGTTAAAGTAATCAAGATGTGTTTTTTTTCGGCACCCCCTTTTTCGAAAAGCTGCGTAAACCTCATTTTTTGAGGAAAAGTGGCTTTTCAAAAAAGGGGGGGGTGCTGAAAACCCCCCACGTCTTGATTACTTTCAGAGCTCTGCTTCCGCGTAGTCTAGGTGAGCCCTAAGTGACTAGTCAACAAATGACTCAACTAGTCCCCCTTCCCCATTGCCTCTCTCTCAGAGAGGCAGCAAGGGGGGAAAAGAGTTGGAACTGGTGCTGAGGAGAGCAGGCTTAACCCCCCGCCCAGCACCATATCCGCGGGGGACAAGGGAGGCAGAGGCGTAGTGGGGGACTGCGTGTGAGCCGGGAATCAGCTGTCCCAGCTCACACCTGGTTCCCCTTGCTGCACTTTAGCCTTTTAAATGTATTAAGAGCCACCAGGTTCTCCCCCCTGCCCCCCAATCCCTCCCTACTAGTCGATCAGCTTGATTAAATGCCATTTAGCATCCCTAACAAGAGTTGAAGTATAATAAGGTGGGGGGGAGTCTCTAGCCTCCTTATTTCACTCTTCAGGTGTTCACTGATGTTATGAGCAGTCAGGGATGCTGAAATACTTAGCCTATACACAATGTGCCGCAAGTGGTGCATGACTAGGATTAATCACTGAATTTGGACCGGTGCTTGGATCATTAATTTTCTGGTCTAGCATGTGATGTGAATGCTGAGCCAACCCCCAAACACTGAAGTAAGGGAAGTGGTCCCAGGCTGAAAGGAAATCCACCAGTGAATTGAGAGATGCTGTAACATCTAGTGTGTGAGAATGCTTGCTTCAAGAAATCTTATTTAGCTTGTTAAAGTTTAGGAGTTAGCTTGTGTGTTTTTTCTTGTAACCAATGTTAATAAACTGAGTAAAGTATTTGAAAACTTCCACTTGAGATGACAAGGCTAATGTACATTCTTTACCCATTGCTGGAGTGATAAGCTGAGTTTGTATGGTGCAGTGGACTACTGAATGGTACAAGATGCATGTTTCTGGACGGCAAGGCTGGGACTGAGGGATGTGTGGGTGTCATCCTGTATGTGATACATTGATGGCTGGGTATAGCATTCATGTGTTCAGCTGGGAGTGACTGTGCTTACTGGAGGCCGAGAATGTGTGGTGTGTTTGCTATTCCCTAGCAGTGTGAAAGGTATCCTAGGCTGGCGAGCTCAGAGGACTCTGCAGTTCAGGTTGCACCTTGGGGAATGTCACCGCAAGAAATCAAAGAATATGTAAAGAATGTGCTACCTCCTACAGTACACAGAGAAACCACTACAATCCCTGTGCGCATTGACAAGCTTATGTTCATAGATAAAACCACCTGATATGCAGTGGCCTCAGCCAGCTCTGCAGAATGCATAGGATCCTGCTGTATTTGTGGGTAACATTAATAGTCACCGCACAGTGGGGCTATGCAAACAACATTGCAGGTGAAGAACTGACAGACTGGGGTGTTGGCAAAGGACATGCTCCTCCTTTTTGATGTTGCATTGTTCTGCCATGTGTAACCTGAGGTTCACCTCTAAAGACGATGCAGGCGTACACGTGCCTGTATTGTGGATCATCCTTAATGACTTTCTGAACAGCCAGCACACAACCGTACTGCCCTTTATTGGCATCCTAATCCCAGTTCTCTGTTCAAAACCAGCATTCTATTGGAACTTTAAAAAAGCAGACTGGATTACAATGACTGCGGACAATACAGTCTCCCACGTTCCCCTCCAATGTCAAAGGATTTTGACCATTCTACTGCAATCCTAATCTCTGTTGCAAAGAACGTGTTTCTTGCTGAGTTACAAGGAGCTCTTGGCTCTTCCACAAATACAATGTGTAGAGCTTCAGAAACAGGAGAAGCCCTCCTGGTGTGAATGCAAGCAGCAAGACAGAAATCGTGGTCAAATGTGTAGATGGTCTGAACTTCACATACTAGAGCTCACATGCTTGAACTTTCTGAAACTGCTGAAGACGGCAGATCCCACACACGCTGCAAGTGAATACCTGTGCTATGACTGCTTTGCTTTTGTGGATGCCAAAACAGCTAGTGGACAAACAGCATCACACACAAGTCCAGCATCACCTTGGGCAGGTGACAGCTACGTACATTCCAGTCCCCAAAGGGCCATTTACAGGTGGAGGGATAGATGCAGTCATTGCAGCTTCAAAATTGGGAAAAGCAGCAGGAAAAGATATGTCCTGAGTCCTATGTAACTTGGGTTTGCTGGTATGGAAATATATAAAGCAGTTTTTCACCAACATCCTGCAGTACAGTGAAATCTCTGATGTGTGGGGGAGAACCCCCAGTCACTGCACTTCTCAAGCCTGGAAAACCTGCAGCTCACCCTTCTTGAGCGCACAGTGCGGAAGTGTGTGATTGGGAACTGAATTGGTCCCACTGTGGATGCCAGTCTACTCAAGGAGCAAGCTAGTTTTTGAATAGACACGTGGCTGTGACCAGGTCCTGACCCTCACTACAAACTTTGAGGCTGGATTCCAATGAAAACTCAGAACAGTACAGCTTTTATTGATGGGTTGGTGACGCATGACAAGGTGGAATCATAGAATCACAGAACCATAGAGCTGGAAGAGACCTCAGAAGGTCATCAAGTCCAGCCCCCTGCTCTAGGCAGGACCAATCCCAACTAAATCAACCCGGCCAGGGCTTTGTCAAGCCCAGACTTAAACACCTCTAAGGATGGAGACTCCACTACTTCCCTAGGTAACCCATCCCAGTGCTTCACCACTCTCCTAGTGAAATAGTTTTTCCTAATATCCAACCTGGACCTCTCCCACCACAACTTGAGACCATTGCTCCTTGTTCTGCCATCTGTCACTACTGAGAACAGCCTCTCTCCATCCTCTTTGGAACCTCCCTTCAGGAAGTTGAAGGCTGCTATCAAATCCCCACTCTTTGCTTCTGCAGACTAAACAGACCCAACTCCCTCAGCCTCTCCTCAGAGGTCATATGCTCCAGCCCCCTAATCATTTTGGTTGCCCTCCGCTGGACCCTCTCCAATGCTTCCACATCCTTTTTGTAGTGGGGGGCCCAGAACTGGACACAATATCCAGATGTGGCCTCACCAGAGCCGAATAAAGGGGAATAATGACATCTCTGGATCTGCTGGCAATGCTCCTCTTAATGCAACCTAATATGCCATTAGCCTTCTTGGCTACAAGGGCACACTGTTGACTCATATCCAGCTTCTCATCCACTGTAACCCCCAGGTCCTTTTCTGCAGAACTACTACTTAACTGGTTGGTCCCCAGCTTGTAACTATGCTTGGGATTCTTCCGTCCCAAGTGCAGGACTCTGCACTTGTCCTTGTTGAACTTCATCAGATTTCTTTGGCCCAATCCTCCAATTTGTCTAAGTCACTCTGGACCCTATCTCTGCCCTCAAGCGTATCTACCTCTCCCCCTAGCTTAGTGTCATCCGCAAACTTGCTGAGGGTGCAATCCATCCCCTCATCCAGGTCATTAATAAAGATATTGAACAAAACTGGTCCTAGAACTGAACCTTGGGGCACTCCGCTAGAAACCGACCGCCATCCTGACGGCCGTTGATCACTACCAGCTGGGCCCAGCCTTCTAGCCATCTTTCTATCCATCTTACCGTCCATTTATCCAATCCACATTCCCTTAACTTGCTGGCAAGAATATTGTGGGAGACCGTATCAAAAGCCTTGCTAAAGTCAAGGTCTATCACATCCACTGACTTTCCCACGTCCACAGAGCCAGTTACCTCATCATAGAAACTAATCAGAGGGTCATCACAAAGGTGATGCAGTGGATATAATGTACTTGGACTTTCAGAAAGCTCTTGACACAGTCCCTCACCAAAGGCTGTTGAGGAAACTAAGATGTCAAAGCATAAGAGTGGAAGGTCCTCTGGCTCAGCAGCTAGTTAATGTTGGGATTCAAAGGGTAGGAATAAATGGTCAGTTTTCAGCGTGGAGAGAGAGAGGGTCAGTATAATAATCTGGAAAAGGGGGTAAGTAGAGAAGTGGAAAAATTTTCAAGATGATACAAAACTACTCAAAATAGTTAAGTCAAAAGCAGACTGGAGTTACAAAGGGGATCTCTCAAAACTGGGTGAGCCGGCAACAAAATGACACAAAATTCAGTGTTCATAAATGTAAAGTTATGCACATCTTAAAACACACATGCAAAATGAGGGGATCTGAATTAGCTGGCCTGGAGCACCCATGGAGTTGGCACCTATGTTAGGAACCATTAGGAAAGAGATGGATAAGACAAAATATCATAATGCCACTATTAAGGATGTAAAAAGGGTTAGGAAAAATGTGTGTAACCGATTAAAATGTAATCAGTTACACAGTTAAATGCCAGTATATTTTTGCCTTGTGGTTTGCTGGCCGGTGCCAGCACCATGGGAATTTAACCGATAACCTAATGCTTATCGGTTCTGGTTATCGGTTAACCAGTTAAACTCTTACATCCCTAGCCCCTATATAAATCCATGGAATGCCCACATCTTGAATACTGCATGTGATTCTGATCACTATCTCAAAAAAGAATATGCAAGATAACCTTAGTTAATGGGCATCTTGGGAATCGTGATTGTCAATTACTCAGCAGTATTTGTGTGATGGATTGCCCCTCTTTCTGGGATGGCACCTGATGTGCAAGGATCCCACTGAACCCCCTATTCCACCAGCCTTAGTGCCCTCAGGTGTGTCCTTGCTGCGCCAGCCCTCAAGCCTTTTCCAGCACACATACAGGTGGAGTCATGCCCAGCTGCAAAAGAACACAGACCCTGACTTCAGCTCTGTGTGGAAAGACTTAACTTGGGGGGGGTTGCCCAGAATTCAGTTGCACACCACCTCTGAGTGCATGCCCAAAATTGTGTTATCTTGCATGGCACCGAAAACTGTAAGCTCATGGAATTTGCTTTCTCCCTCAGCATGGAGGAAGATAATGCACAGCTTTCAGAGCTTTTTGCCCCCTCCCCCCCCTCATTATGAATTGCACGATCTGGGTTTTAGAAAACAAAACATCTCCAAAAGATAGATTTTAAGTGACTCTAAGGACTAATAAACAACATGCATATGAATACACTATTGAGACTGGCTACAAGTAGTAATTTTCTCACCCTAAATGAGATCTCTTTCTAGCCTGGGTCCAGTCCTTTCCTCAGTTCAGTGTTAGATGTTTTCAGCAGTCATTTTGGGTGGGGATTCTGTAAAGAGAAAACCAACCTTGATTATTTCACTCCCCAACCTTAAGGGAATAGGCAGGAATCCTTTGTTTCCCAGTTAGATCCTACTGCCTCCTAGTGGAAAAACACCAGCAGTTCAAGCTGGTGTTCCGTACCAGGTGACATCATTATCTGACACTGGTATCAAAGCAGCGTTTCAGGAAGTTGGGAGGTTAGCATCTTCAGAGTCCTACTATCCTCCCTAATGGCCCCTCCAGGCTGATTGCATTTTGTCTGGTGGGCATTTCCCAGATGCAAACCACAGTTTTGATAAGTATCCTGTTTCAGATCTAGAAATGATGCATACGTACAAATTGGATATTCATGTTTAGTAAAACATAACCAATCCAGTGACGACTCTCATGATCCATCTTGCATAAAATGCCTGTTATGCCATATTCATATTACACTACACCCCATATTCATAGAAACGTTGTTATAACAGTTTGTAATTGAACAAAATGCATCTCCAGCAGTTCATGCTCTGTCTAGCTGTGTCTGGAACCTAGCCCAGAGCACTTGCAGGCAGCTTCTTTGCTGGGCTGGGCAAGCGTTGTCGTGTGTGTGTGTGTGTGTGTGTGTGTGTGTGTGTGAAAACACCCATGGCTTACAGGAAAGCAGCATAGACCGCAGTGCTGCTCTTGGACTGGCAGCATGGGCTCAGGGTGTCCTGCATGTGTGGGCAGGGACAGGCATCCCATATCTGCCTACCTTTAAGATGCAATACAGGCACTGTACAGTATTTGCTTTTTTTGGCAGGGGGTAAAGGGGTCTTTGCTGCTGCCTTGATCGGTAGGGGGGGAAGGGATAAGTGCCTCAAGTAACAACAGTGTATGTGGGAAGAGACACTATCTGATCTTTGGGCTTAATCCACTTCGGTTTGGTTCTTAGACTTGGGTGCTGCAAGCCTGAGAGTGTTCATTTAATTATTTTTGTTCTTTAAATAAATCCTTAAATGAATCCCTTCTAAACAATAGTTCCATGCTTTTTGTTCATGGTGTATCTGTATCTTGTCTTAAAATAAGTATCAAGAAACCCATTAGTGACTTTCATAAATAGAGATTTTTACTCTCTCTTTGAAATTCAGTCTTCAGGACAATCACTGTGTCTGTTTTTTTCCCTGTCTTAGGTGAGTGGAATCAAAACGCTCTATGAGTCTGAGCTGGCTGACACCCGAAGAGTTCTGGATGAGACAGCCAGGGAGAGGGCCAAACTACAGATTGAAATAGGAAAGCTGAGAGCAGAAATTGATGAAGTCAATAAGAAGTAAGGAAACTAAACTTCGGTGTTATTTTTATTCCCATTTAGCGTATTATGGATTGGGATTGATGGATATCTTTCTAAATGTGCTATATGTAGCTCAACAAGAGGTTATGGATAGGGATGTAAAATTTTGATTATTTGGCTAATCATAGTTGATGCAGTTTGCATTGACTATTCGATTAGTCAATCGGGGTGCGTCCGCCTCTTAAGTGTAGCAAAAGCGCTGTGGGGAGCACGGGGCCAGCGGAGGGACTCAAGCAGTCCTCCGCTGGCTCCGTGTTCCCCATGGCATTTCAAAGGGGCAGCACCACATGGAGCCCAGGGTCAGCTGTGGACTCCCCCACTGACCCCAGGTTCCACGAGGTGCTGCTGCTTTGAAGTACCCTTCCCCTCCCCCTGCTGCCTCTTTCTGATGGAGGCAACAGGGGTGGGGGAAGTGATTAGTTGACTAGCCTGTCGACTAGTTGTTCACATCCCTAGCTATGGGCATGATGCAGGAATCACTTGGTGAAATTCTCTGTCCTGCTTTGTGCCAGAATTCTGACCAGATTACTGTAATTGCATCTCATGGCATTAAAATTTGACCACCTTCTTGAGTGCTTGCACGTAACCATTTCAATACAGGGATGTGTGTGCCTCAAGCACTTGTTGTTGGAAAATTTTCCCTCACTGGTATCTATTAGGTCAGCTGTAGTGCCCTCTGATGTTGTGTGCTCATAGTACCCGTAAAAGGGGCCCTGCCCTCCTTCAGTTCCTTCCTACCAACTGTATTGGTTGCTGGCAATCTCCTTCCTTAATGGTTTCCTAAATCTTTAGTGTAAATAGTACTCATAGTTTTTAATAGTTACTATAATTTTAGTAGTTTGGTTGCCTCCGTTCATAGATGGTGGTGGTGTTCTGTGTGCCGGTCAGAGATTTGCCTTGGTTGCAAGGGTTTAAGCCTGGTGCATCGTGCACCAAGACTGTTGCTTTTTAATGATTTGCACTTAAGCTCTCAAGTGTTTAGAGGAAGCTTGTAGGAAGGACATGCCAAATTTGTACAGAATTCAAGCTCTGGCCCTAGGAGGACAACACTGCTCATTTCAAATCTCTCCTCATGGAAGCAGTCTTAAGATTGGCCTTGGAGCCACACTTGGGCTTGGCACAAAGCACGTTAACCTTGGTGCAGAGTGCACCTCCATCAACATGAGTCCCTCAGCGCTGATCACCTTCGCCACTGCCTAAGAAAAAGCACCAGGAGAAAAGCTGGTCTTTGGCCAAAGGACAAAGACAGGAAGAGAGCGCAAGGCCCATGCTGAGCTGCTCTTCATCCCCAGTGCCTCACCACCAGGTGCCCAGAGCCCCAGTTCCACTGCATCTTGCAGCACCTACTCAAGACCATTGTAACAGCTAATTTGCAATCTTGTTGATCCCCGAAGTGTATGCAGCTGCAAAGGATCTTTTGACTCTGCTGATATTGGACTCCCCAGATGGGGTCACTGGCGGTGACAAGCCCCGAGAAGTGGTAGGGAATAGATGCCAGGACCCACTGTCACTGTGTCAGTTGTCTAAGAGGGTTCCCTCTTTGACAGCCTCAAGATCCCGCACTTCATTAAATCCCCGCCTCAGTGACTATTTCGAATGCCTACATTTGCATCCCTAGTTCGAACTAGGGTGCAAGTGTAGACATACCCTAGGAGTAATTTAACATGCTCAATATTGATCATATAGCATTCTTTGGCCAAGGACTATGGATGGAAGAGAAGTACTGTTTAGAAAGGCGTGCACTTTCACTTTCATGATACTATCTGTATATTTTTAGTCAGTCTCTAAAGCGCTACAGGTCCATTGCTGTGTGTTACGTTTTGTTAGTTACAAACTAACATGGCTACCACTAGGGAGCTACTGTGGAGAAAGCACTTAACAGGAAATCAACTTCAGTAATCTTTCTCTTCCAATTGGTATGTACTTTTAGTAAATATGGGCAAGCACACACATACCAAATGGTTTTCAATGGGTGATTTTAAACTGCATATTGTGAGTAAATGCCAAATTTTTAGCATACTTTTGTTTTAACTTCTGTGCAATGATATGAAATATTTGAAATAGTTTGCAGTTCACCTTGCACTGACTGGATCATTGTTGATGCCAAAAGAGATGGGTAAATAACTCTGATCTGAAAATCTGCTGCTAGTTCAAAACTACTGGTGTTAAACAGTTGCTAAAATTTGATTCCTCTGCATGTGTTATTATTGTGGGAATGCTAATTTATACATGTAGCAATTGTATAATCATCCACATTTTTATAATTTCTCTAAAAAGATGACATACATTGGGATGAAACTTGACAGTCTTGGTCTGAGCTCATTAATTAGTTCCTGTGTTGTGCTGAAGAAAGCTTGTATTCTGATTTTATATTTTGTCCATGTTACACATGTGAAATTTGTAAATGAATGATACAGATGCAAACTAATGGTGATAAAATAACTTTAGAAGGCTTTTCTTGTAGAAGGGCCTTCTTCGGGCATATCTGAAGTGACATCTATTCTGAGGGTATGATTGATACACCAAATAAAGCTGCTTGGTTTTAATTGGAGAAATTCGTATTGTATTAATTAACTTACTACTTGAGTCACTGGAAAATAAATATGGGACACCAGGTAATCATTAGATGTTCAGCTATGACTGCATTGGATAATATTATTTCAAAACTTCCTAACTTGAGGTACACTCAGATTTTTAATAATTCTTAGGAAGATTTTCAGAAGACCCTAAGTGCTTAGGTGCTTAACTCCACTAGAATTAATGATGATGGGTGGTGCTGGTACTGATCAACTGTACTCCGTGTCTGAAGGTTTTGCATTCCCCGTCCCCCCCAGCTCTTACCAGGGCCTTGGGCTTCCATCCCTTTTACCTCCGTGTGGCTCCTGCCAGGATTTCCCCATTCCCACCCTGTCCCGCGCAGGCTCATACAGGTGTCTGGGGATTCCCCACCCCCGCGTGGCTCCAGAGAGGGCTTGTTAAAAGTGTTTGAGACTCAAGGGCACAAGAGACATTGGGGTACAAGATGCACTGGCTTTCAAAGTCAGGTAAATATTTTTCAAATCTTAACTCCACTAACATGAGGTAAAATCCTAGTGAAGGCAAGTCAGTTTGTCGTTTTCATGTGAATTAGCAGGTCAAACCAGAATAACGTTAGGTTTCCCTCCAGTCTTTAACTTTTTCTGCTAAGATATGTGAAAGCTATAGATTGCTTGTCTTGGCTAATGAGTTAAAATCCTGGGTAACTTGAGTTAAGAACACACATTATTTCAAAGTAAAACACCGTTAGCCTGTGCCTCCATCAGATTCATAGATTTCAAGGCCCAAAGGGATGATTATGATCATCTAGTTTAATTTCTGGTATAATTTTCCCCAAAATGAAATAAAGCATTCAGGAAATGCATGGGATACCAGAGACTTAGAGGAAGTGGCATAATTTTTCTAGCAAAGTGCATGTCTAAGCAAAGGAAGCTAGTAAGTTTCATCCTTTACATTTAACTTCTTACTCAGAGGCCTATAGGAATTTCACTAATTTTCCAGATAATTCTTAATGAAAGATTAGCTTGTGGTGCTTTCATTTTATTTTATCTTCAGCAGTTGTATGTGAATCTTTCACTGAAGGATGTAATAAGCCAGAAAACTGTGGCTTCTGATGAAGGCTTTATGTGCCTGCCCTCTCTTCTCCCCCTCAAAATTAATCAACGTTTGCAAACAGCATATAAACTTTTATGTGAGTAGAGGCTAGTATCCTAAATCCAACACTTTTAAAAAAATTTCTCCTTCCCCCACAGAAATTGTGTAGGCAGATTGTTTCTTCAGAGATTGTTCAATGATGAAAAATTCGACTGAGGGAATCTTCAGCCAGAGTCCCAGGATGTAGGGCTGCCTATTAAAAACGAAGAAGCTAGGTGAACTATACGGAAGAAACGAGTAGGAAAAGCAACCCAGCCTGAAACTTAACACTGTCCACCTACTTTCAGAAGCAAAGGAGGGCTTTATAACTCATTGTCAGGCCATTTTACTATGCCTGTAAGGTTGCTACCATGTTGGGAATGTAGCATCTACTTAATTCTGTTGTTTGCTTCTGGGAAAGTACTACAGAAATCCAGTCCCAGGTAAATGAATTACGCTGCTACTTCCAGAAATGTTGGGCAATTAAGCCAGTGTTGATTTCCCAAGATAGGCTGCTCACTTCAGAGTCTCATTATGAACACTTGGACATTGGATAAGTACTTAACCATGAAGTCTGCATGACAGTCAGGCAGATTTTCTGTGCCTTTTTTCTGCACTGGTGAAGAGTTTGGAATGATCAACAGAAGCATCTTTAAAATATAGATCGAAAAAAGAAAGTTTTGGAGAGTGCATATGTATGCCTTACACCAATATTTTCTCTACTGATGGTTTCTGTATTTGATGTATTTATTTTCAGATGCTCTTAGTGGTAGTTATAGCAGTGCATCCAGGGAATTAACCTTATCTAGTGTATATTTGAGAGTCTGTTCAAGATCTCCTTAGTGGGAGGACCACCTAAGGACCACCAAATTTGGTATGCAGTTTCTTTTTATAACTTAAGCAAGATCAGGGTTTGGTTGTGCCAGGACGAGATGTGCCTGGAATTCGATTGTTTCTAAACCGATGGAAAGTGAGGGGTCTGTTAGTGACAGCCACACTGTTGAGTGACCAGAGGGGGCCAGCTGAATCAGGAGCAGAGTGTCTGGCTGGGGGACGGGGCGCTGGCTGTTGCTGACCAGTGTCCCCCAGCTCTGTGGCCAGCCCTGGGGATTGGCAGGCTGGCCAGCCTGGTCCCTGCTGCCCCAGGCAGCTGTTGCCTGGGCTATTCAGATCAGAAAGCACACTAGCCTGAAGGGAAGCAAGCCCCGTGAACCTGCATGCGCTCTCATGCCATGCTTCCAGCTCCTGCTTTCATGCAGCTCTTTTAAAAAGTGGTTTGTTTAATCTCTTCAAATAGATAGTCTGGGGCCACCTAGTGGTACAGAATGGGTCGTCATTGCTAGAGGTCAGTTTAGGCTCTGGAACCTCAGTGTATCAAACCCTTTTGAAAGATATAAAACTAGCAATCAATTTGGGGACGTGAGAGAGAGAGAGTGAGTGTGTGTGTGCGTGTGTGTGTGTAATATATATATATATATATAATGTGTGTTTTGTTTTTTTAAATTTTTAGCTACAAAAAGAGAGATGCAGATTTCGCCGTGGCTCAGAGTCGCATTAAGGATATTGAAGCCTTGTTCCATAGAAGTGAAGCAGAACTCAGTACTGCTCTTAATGAGAAGCGTAGTTTGGAAGCAGAGGTGGCTGACCTGCGGGCCCAGCTTGCTAAGGTATGTCAATGAACATTTTAGAGCATTGGTACTCAGTTATGTGATTTTGGAGCACATCTGCAACCACCATTAACCGAAAGTGCCACATGCTGTGTACAACATCTCTTGTAGCCTCCGCCCTCGTGCCACCATTTCGAGTCTGCATCCGGTTCATGGCAATCGTTGGGTTCTTGCCCAAGCACCAGGGTCAGGTATTTCTGTACCTCAATGACTGGCTGATCAAGGGCTCCTCCAGGACCCAAGTGGAAGCTCAGGTCAGATTTATCAGAGCCGACTTTAAGAACCTACATCTCCTCTTGAGGATAGAGTTCATGGGCAATATGAACTGGATCCAAGCCAGGGTATACCTGCCAGAAGGGAGGTTTCAGAGCATTTCCCATCACCAAGGGAACGAACTGTCTGAAGCTTCTGAGGCAGATGTTAGCCTGTACCTACATTGTGTAGCATGCTAGACTCAGGCTTCAACTGCTCCAGTCAGGGTTAGCATCAGTATATTGGCCAGACCAGGAAAGCTTAGACAGGATAGTGACCTTACATCCCTGACTATCTTCTGGTGGCTTGACCCTCAGGAGGTATGTTCAGGGGTTCCCTTCACCAATCCTCAGCTCTGCCCCTAGCGACAGATGTGTCAGACTTGGGATGAGGAGCACACTAGGCATGCTAAAATGATTGTATATTTGTGTAAATGCGTAACAGCTGAATTTTTCAAGCAGAGTTAGTTCTACAAATCGATGCCGGAGAGCTGAGAATGGTGCAGGTAGCATGCCAGGCCTTTCAGGCATGCTTTTAATGGCAGTGTTTTAAATCAGTTAATTGGGGGGAGGGGCAAGAAGCCCTTAGGCTGTGGGGCTTTTGTGTAGAACATTCGATACACCTGCAAGCGTTGTACTGTCCCAGGGTAAAGAACAAGCTGTGATACACCACCTCAGCAGATTGTTTCACAGCCACGGATGGTCCCTTCACCCAGATGCCACAAATCAGTCTTCCAGAGGTGAGGGTTTCCCCAGATGGACCTGTTCACCACACGACACAGCAAGAAATCCCAGCAGTTTTGCTCACAGTCCAGGCTCCAGTGTGGACACGTTCCTCCTCCATTGGGGAGCTAGTCTCCTATATGACTTTCTGCCCTTACCACTTGTTCCCAAGGTCCTCCTCAAGATCTGGATGGAGCAAGCTGAGATGATATCTTGGAGTTATCGTGGACAGTTCTCTGAAAACTTCCACATAGTGTGCAGCGGCGGTCAAAAAGGCAAATAGGATGCTAGGAATTATTAAGAAAGGGATAGAAAATAAGACACAGAATATCTTACTGCCCCTGTATAAAACTATGGTACGCCCACATCTTGAATACTGTGTACAGATGTGGTCTCCTCACCTCAAAAAGATATTTTGGCCTTGGAAAGCGTTCAGAAAAGGGCAACTAAAATGATTAGGGGTTTGGAACGGTCCCATATGAGGAGAGGTTAGCGACTGGGACTTTTCAGTTTAGAAAAGAGGAGACTGAGGGGATATGATAGAGGTATATAAAATCATGAGTGGTGTGGAGAGGGCCGATAAAGAAAAGTTATTTATTAGTTCCCTAGATAGAAGAACTAGAGGACACCAAATGAAATTAATGGGTAGCAGGTTTAAAACTAATAAAAGAAAGTTCTTCTTCACACAGCGTGTAGTCAGCCTGTGAAACTCCTTGCCAGAGGAGGCTGTGAAGGCTAGGACTATAATAGAGTTTAAAGAGAAGCTAGATAATTTCATGGAGGTTAGGTCCATAAAAGGCTATTAGCCAGGGGATAAAATGGTGTCCTTGGCCTCTGTGTGTCAGGCTGGAGAGGGATGGCAGGAGACAAATCGCTTGATCATTGTCTTCGGTCCACCCTCTCTGGGGCACCTGGTGCTGGCCACTGTCGGCAGACAGGCTACTGGGCTAGATGGACCTTTGGTCTGACCCAGTACGGCCGTTCTTATGTTCTTATGATATTGATAGTACCAGCGTGGCCCAGTCAGCACTGGTACACGTCCTTTCTAGACATGCCTGTGGCAGCCCCAGTCTCTCTACCGCTCTTCCCAGACCTTCTGATGCAAGATCTGTTGGCTCCGACATCTGAGCCTTGAGTCACTGCACCTCTCGCTGGGGACGCTCTGTGACTGAATCAGATGGAGCTGTCCTGCTCAGATCAGGTTGGACAGCAGCAGGAAACCCTCTACAAGAGTCCTATCTAGTCGACGCAGCACCACTCGTCCCTGACACTAGCCTTAGCGCCGCTTATTCTAGATTACCTCCTCTATCTGCAGTAGCAAGGGTTTTTAGTTTCATCAGTCAGGCTTCACTTAGTCACCATATCTGCCTTCCATCCGGGCATGGAGGGCCGCTCTGTTTGCGAACCCTATGGTCAGTTAATTCTTGGAAGGACTCAGCAGTCTGTACCCTAATGTCCGTTAGCCTGCCTCTGCTTGGGACCTCAGTCTGGTCTTTTCTAGGCTCACGGGTCCACCCTTCAAACCATTGGTGACCTGCTACCTGCTCTGTTGCCCTTACAGTCCATCCTTTCCAATCATTAAGTACATGCAAAAGTAACTCCCAGGTCTGTCCAACAGGAAATATTTAAAGAATGATCTACTCCACAAATAAAAGTTTGGGGAGCTAATTTGCAGTTATGTTCTCAGACAGTACTGAGAAGCATAAACTGTAGTGAGTGATACCTGCTTATTAAAACAACTTTCAGTGTAGCTGCTCGTATTTTGGAAAACTCATTAATCTGAGAGCAGACAAGCAAGTTGGGAACAGGCAGTTAATTTAAGGGCACAGTGTAGAGCAGGGGTGGGCAGTAATTTTTGTTGGGGGGTCACTCCAAGATTTTGGTAAGTGGTCAGGGGCTGCACTTTTCTGTGGAGGAGGTGTGGGATCTAGGATGAAGGCTGGGTGCAGAAGGGCGCACAGGGTAAGGGACTGGGGTGCAGGAGACAGTGTGGGGTCTCATAGGGTGTTTGAGTGAAGGAGGGGGTTGTGATCTGGGGCAGGGGAATGGGGTGCAGGGCCTGGGAGGGTGCTGGGGTGCAGGAGAGGATTCTGGCTGGGGGGAGGGGTATAGGAGGAGTTACAGGGTTTGGGAGGGAGCTGTGACCTGGGGCGGGGGGGGAGGAAGGTGCAGTACAGAGGGTTTGGGGAGGGAGTTGGGTTCAGGAGGGGTAGGGGTGCCAGAGGCAGGCTCTGTCTGGGAGGCGCTTATCTCCCTGCCTGCTGCAGCCCCAGCCCACTTGAAAATACAGGCTGTTTCCTCCACACAGCTCTCAACTCTAGGTGGGGGAAGAGGCTCGCGCTGACCTCTGTGCCCAGGCCAATCTCTCAGCTCCGATTGGCTGGCTGTTTCCAGCCAATAGGAGTTGAGAGATTGGCTCAGGTCAGTTTTTATTGGCTGGTTGTTTTCTGGCCAATAGGAACTGAGGAGTGGGCTGGAGGCAAGGAGATCACATGAAGCTTCCCCCTCTCCCTGCAGAGCAGAGAAACACGGGGACTGCACTTGAAACCGTGGCAGCTACGTGCCTGAGGTTCCAGCCGGATCCGGTGGCTTGGCGGGTTGGATCGGCCCCCAGGCTGTATTTTGCCCAGCCCTGGTGTAGCGTTTCATAAATAGAGAACAAGGATGCCAGTCAAGCTTACATGCAGTTTTAAAATTTGGATGCTGAATTTCTCACTAGGCAGAAGATGGTCATGCTGTGGCTAAGAAGCAGTTGGAAAAGGAGACACTGATGCGGGTGGACTTGGAGAATCGCTGCCAGAGTTTACAAGAAGATCTGGATTTCCGGAAGAACATATTTGAGGAGGTATGATCAATCTGACAATTTAATCTTAATGCAGAGTTTATGTAGTCTTTGCTCAAAGTGCTCTACATTGACTAATCTTGTAAGTTAGGGAAGTGGTCGTCATTGTCCCATTTTAGAAACAGAGAAACAAGCACAAAGTTGTTCAATGACTTGCATAGTGTCACATGTTAAATCAATGGCATAGCTGGGGTTGGAACTGAGAACTACCGGGCTTTGCACTCCTAGTTATCTTGGCATATAAAAATGCTACGAGGTGGAGCTTTCTGTATCAGATTATGGCATATCACAATGGAAAGGTATATTTTTGTAATTTTGGTCTGTTTCCTCTGCAGATATAATGTGTTCTTGTAAGACAATTTGTACAGTCATTCTGAATTCCTTGTTATCTTTCTATGTTTGTTGCCTCTTCATGCAAATGGTTGAAAGATTAATCTAGGGTATCAAAAGCCACAGTTCTCTGGAGAGGGAGAATCATGGATTAGGGTTGGAAGAGACCTCAGGTGGTCATCTATCTAGTCCAGCACCTCTGCTCAAAGCAGGACCAACCCCAACTCAGTCATTCTAGCTTGGGCTTTGTCAAGCCTGGCCTGAAAAACCTCTTAAGGATGGAGATTCCACCATCTCTCTAGGTAACCCATCCCATTGCTTCACCAACTTCCTAGTGAAGTAGTTTTCCCTACTGGCCAATCCAGATCTCTCCCCACTGCAACTAGAGACCTTTACTACTTGTTCTGTCATCTCTCACCACTGAGAATAGCCTGGCTCCTTCCTGTTTGGAAACTCTCTTCAGGTAATTGAAGGCTGGTATCAAAACCCCCTCGTTCTTCTCTCCTGGAGACTAAGTAAGCCCAGTTCCCTCAGCCTCCTCCTAAGTCCTTTGCCCCACCCCCTAATTATTTTACTTGCCCTCTGCTGTACTCTCTCCAATTTGTCCTCATGCTTTCTATAGTGAGGGACCAAAGCTGGACACACAGTACTCCAGATGTGGCCTAACCAGAGCCGAATAAAGGGGAATAATCACTTCTCTAGATCTTCTGGCAGTGCTCCTCCTAATGCACCCTAATATGCCATTAGCTTTCTTGGTGACAAGGGCACCCCATTGACTCATATCCAGCTTCTCATCCACTGTAATCCCCAGGTCCTTTTCTTCAGCACTGCTGTTTAGCCAGCTAATCCACAGCCTGTGTCAGTAAATAGAATTCTTCTGTCCTAAGTGCAGGGCTCTGCACTTGTCCTTGTTGAACTTCATCAGATTTCTTTTGTCCCAATCCTCCAATTTGTCTAGGTCGCTCTGAACCTTATCTCTACTGTCCAGAGTCCTGACCTCTCCTTCCATTTGACTCTCATCTGTGAACTTGCCGAGGGTGCCATACATCCCATCATCCAGATGATTAATGAAGATGTTGAACAGAACTGGCCCCAGGATCGCCCTAGGGCACGCCGCTTGATACTGACTGCCCAAGCAGATATCGAGCCATTGATCACTGCCTGTGGAGCCTGATGATCTAACCAACTTTCTATCCACCTTATAGTCAGTTCATCCAATCCATACCACTTAATTTGCTGGCAAGAATACTGTGGGAGACTGTATTGAAAACTTTGCTAAAGTCAAGGTATTTCATGTCCACAGCTTTCCCCATATCCACAGAGCCAGTTTTCTCATCATTGAAGGCAATTAGTTTGGTCAGGCAGGACTTTTCCTTGATGAGTCCATGTTGACTGTTCCTGATCACCTTCTCCTCCAAGTAGTTCAAAATGGATTCCTTGAGAATCTGCTCCATGATTTTTCTAGGGACTGAGGTGCAACTCACCAGTCCGTAGTTCCCCAGATCCACATGTCTTGAGTTTTCCGGTCTGGACGGCAGATGGATGACTTTGTCTCCATTAGGAGGGAGTCCCTGATTACCACCATCCATCTGCTCCTTTTGGGGGTGGTGATTGTGGAACCTCCACCCTCAAGAGAAGACATCCTATGCTTTCTGTTTGATGGGGTCGTTTTCTGATCCCTTTCTGCAGATAACTCTGCCAAACCATTCTCTGCAATAATACCTGTGGAGACATACCATGGTTTCTTTCTTCTATCTGCACTGGGGGAACATGAGTTCTCTCTTCTTCTTCTTCTTCTGGAGATCATATGCTGACAATTCTCCTCCCTACTCTGCACTGCCCTCTCTGATTCTGCACCACCAAAAGCTGACTTCTATCCAGAAAGTCTTCATTTTCTCTGGTGCAGTGCAAGCTACATACTTTGCCCTCTAGTCCTTTAACCTTCTCTTTTAGTATGGTGATCATCTTGTACTTTGTATAGATGGCATCTCCGTTCCCTAGGAGAAAGACAAACAGCACATCCTGTGCAGGTCACAACATATCTGAGTGCAAACAATAAAATTCAAGAGGGTCATACTTAGCTCCTTGTTATATTTCAGGGAAAGAAGATACATGTAGGGTTTTTTACTATTAATTCAAAGTCTTATGACTATGACCCATCCAGATGAACTCTAAGTGCACACCCATATGAATAATATATGAATCTGCACAAAGTGTGGATTACTGCTGGGCTGAATAGGGTGTTTTTTTGGGGGGGCGAGGGTTTTGTGTTGCATTGTATGGGTTCTCATTCTGCTGTTACAACTGATATTGGATCCCGCTCTCTCTTATTTGGTGAATGAAGCACAGAATAACCCCTTAATTTAGAGTCTCTGCTTTTTTAAGTGAAAACAGTATTATAACATGTTTAAGTCTTTATTGTAGACAGGGACCAGATAACTTGGCATCTATCAAAACTTTTAGCTCACCTTAACAGATCTAAGCTGTGTAACAGTATGTTTGTGTGTTTAACAGTGTTGGTCTTTGTGAAATGCTTTCAGTTCCCTCACAGCAAAATAACACAGAAATAATCAATTGTGGTGTAAAAGAAATTGATTCTTTTCTTTACCCAAACTTGGGCCTTTTGCCTGAATTTTTATTTATATAGGAAGTAAGAGAGACAAGGAAAAGGCAAGAGCGCCGTTTGGTTGAGATAGACAGCGGTCACCAACAGGAGTATGAATTCAAAATGGGCCAGGCCCTGCAGGATCTGCGTCATCAACATGATGAGCAAGTCAAATTGTACAAAATGGAGCTGGAACAGACCTTTCAGGCCAAGGTAAATATTACCTGTACCTTAGTGTTTTACTGCCTGCCTTATAGTCAAAGGGAAAATTCCTGCCTCAGGGAGCTTTCATGCAACTTTGGAAGCATTGAGGGTGGCCCCACAATTAAGGTAATAACAGGATTTTCTTTGTAACAGGACCGTTGCAATTTTCTAGTTCCAATAAGGCTTATTGTATGCCTCTATGCCTCCTTCCCCACCCTCCCACCCCGGCTCTGTTCCTGCACGAAGTATTGTCCAAAATCAGATAAGACCACGCTTGTTGTATACCCCTGCATGGCTTATCGGCATCCATTCCACTTTATTAGCTGTATAGGTCAGACCTCTTCACACAGAAGTGATCTCCTGCCACCGCAGCTGCCTCTCCATCCCAGCCTGGAGGGCTTCCACCTGGTGGTCTGGATGCTTCATGGCTGACATCTTTGCCTTTCTTCTGAGATCGTAGAGGAAGTGCTCCTAAATAGTAGAAAGCCTTTGACTAGGAGTACTTCCCTGGTTAAATGGAAAAGACTCTGTTCTCTTGGCCAGGGTCCCATCCAACATGTTTTGGACTATCTCCTGTTCCTAAACCAGGAATTAGTATCAGTTAGTTCCATCAAAGTACACCATGCAGCATTCACAGTTTTCCACTCTCCCATTGACTGCTCAGTCTTTTCTAGCCCTATGACTGTTGGATTTTTTGAAAGATCTCTACAGATTTTTTGCTACAGCAGTGTTCCCTCTATTTTTTTTATGTCCATGTGCAGAATGACTTTTGTTATATGCACCAATACAGAGGTGAAGTATTACATACCTAAAATAATTCTGCACCTGGGCAGTGTGTGGTTGGGGATGGGGCTGAGGGATGAGGTGTAGCAGAGGGTTAGAGTGCAGGAGGGTGAGGACTCCATCTGATGGTACAGGTGCTGGGGTGGGGGCTGATGATGAAGGGTTTGGTGTATAGCCCATCCTGGGAAAAAACGTAAACAATGAAGAGTCCTGCAGCACCATAGAGACTAACAAAAACTGTAGATGGGCTCTGCAGCACTATTCTTTGTTTACGTTTTTTCAGTTACAGACTAACACAGCTACCCCTCTGAAAATTTAGGCCACCCTGGGGAGAGAGGACTCTTCCCCCAACTCTCTCACTGCAGCAACTTGTGACTTATTTGAAATTCTTTTAAACTATCATTTCTAGACACACAGACTCTGTGCCAGGTTGTATTTCTTAGTTTTGCAGTCAAGTAAAAATCAGTGTTATGTAATGGAAAAAAATGATGGACTTTCTGTTCTAATAGCAAAGGCCAGTTTAGCTAATGCAATCCGAAACCTGTGAAGCCTAATCTAATGTCAGTGTCCTGTGCCAAACTGTCTTCCAGCTGGAGAACGCCAAACTGTCCTCTGACCAAAATGACAAAGCTGCCAGTGCTGCCCGGGAGGAGCTGAAGGAAGCTCGCATGAGGATAGAGTCTCTCAGCTACCAGCTTTCTGGCTTGCAAAAACAGGTGAAGGGAATACATTCCCCTACATCTAAAACTCCGAACGGGTCATCAGATAAAACTCGAATTCCTTTCCCTTTGTTCACTCTCCATGAGTGCTCTAGAGAATGAGTTGACTAGCAGGTAGGTTTGTAGAAAACAGTACATTTTATGCATTTTTAGTGGAAGGTGAATTTTAAACTTGGAAGTGTGACTGTTTGCACTGAATATCTTATTCTAAAGTTACTTATCAGACCATATGACCTGTGTCTAGTCAAAATAAACACAATTTGATTATCAGGCATTTATTTCCCAAGCAGAGCAATCTACCAACTAAGAATTGTTTTCAGGAGCAAATTTAAATACTACACATATTTTAGAAATACTTTTAATCTCCTCTCTGTTTTTAACTTGTTTATCTTATTTAGCTTCAATGGCAAGTTTCTCTAATACTTAACAATTAAAAGGACAACATGCAACACAGACAATTACGGTCTTACACTAATTAAACTGCCAGTATAGCTGCAATCCTACCAGCTGTTCCTGGTACAATAACACCTGTTGCATATAGTCCATCTCAAAGCACAACCTTCTTGCTACTTTTCAGGAAATGAAAAGGGCTTTGGAGTGTTCCTGAAAGATTGTCTAGTCTGGATTCCAGTGGACAAGGGGCTAGTGAATGTCTAAATTGAAAGAGCAGACCCTGCCAAAATTCCCTAAAACTCTTGCTTTCGCCATTTAAAGCTAGAGTGACTGATATCCTGGAGGGAAATCTCCTGCCCTTTCCCTGTGGGATGGACCAGCTGGGAACCCATATGTCTGTTCTGCCTCTGGAAATGCGAGGCTGTAATTTAATTCCCGAGTCTGGCAGCTTGGTTTTGTTTCCCTTCTTGCAGTGCCAGTCAGAGGAAGTCGTGTATCCTCCTGTCTCCACGCATATATGCTAAGTTGATTTCTTATTTTACTGTGACCATAGGCTAGTGTTGCAGAAGATCGTATTCGGGAACTGGAGGATATGATGGCTGGTGAGCAGGACAAGTTCAGGAAGCTGTTAGATGCCAAGGAGGGAGAGATGATGGAAATGAGGGACCAGATGCAGCAGCAGCTTGCAGAGTACCAGGAGCTGCTTGATGTTAAATTAGCACTGGACATGGAGATCAGTGCTTACCGAAAACTTCTGGAGGGTGAGGAAAAGAGGTAGGTGTAAATTTAACATGCTTCACTCTCTGTGCTGGTGGGAATTTTTTCCAGCAGTGACATTGTGATGTTCCATTTGAACAGCCGTGCACAAACGTTACCAAATCGAGGGCCATGCTAGCTGCTTGGAACCCGAGGGCTCTGTATCTGTGTGCCCCTAGACGAATGCCCATAAAAGGAAGCCATGGCAGCTGCTTTCATCTGAATACCCATCTATTCAAATGTCTGTGAAATACCGTGGATTAACATGTGCTTGCCATTCAGCTCCTCTTGTACTTACCTGCCAAAGTTTGCAGGAGCCTGTGTTTCTTCTGCTCATGTTATCACGCCTTAAAGCATTTCATTGTAAAGGGTGTTGGTGTACTGTGCATGTTGTGTGTATTAATTGTCACAAATAGTCCCCTGGACCAGTTTTGTGAATCTAACAGCAGCTGCCTTCATCTGGTTAAACTGTCTGTCTGATTGCGTTAAGGTTGAAGCTGTCTCCAAGCCCATCGTCCCGTGTTACAGTTTCCCAGGCTACCTCCAGCAGCAGTAGCACCAGCTCTTCAATTATCCGCTCTTCTCGAGGCAAAAGAAAACGTGTTGAAGCAGAGGAGCTTTCAGGCAGTGCTACCAGTGGGATTGGCACTGGGAGTAGTAGTGGTAGCACCAGTGGTAGCACCAGTAGTTTCCAGATGTCCCAGCAAGCCTCAGCCACAGGAGGCATCAGCATAGCAGAGATAGACCTGGAGGGAAAATACGTTCAACTTAAGAACAACTCTGAGAAGGTGAGTGTCAGTAGAACCTTTAGGAAGGCAGCAGTGAAAAGGCATCCAGGTGTGACAGAGCCTTTTGTAACCCAAACATACTGTGCCCCAGAGAGATTCATGGCAGGTCTCCCTTGGGCACGGCTCCTTCAGAAGTGCCAAAGTGCTACTTGAATGCTGATAGTATTGTTTCTGCAGCAAGTATTGGGGCAGCATTATAGAAGACACAGAAGAGGAGGGAGGTAGTTTGTGTCCCAAGAAGCTTATCATTTAGTAGCCTGCAAACATGCATGTAGCAAGTTTCCTTGTTTGAGCAGTCTTATTGACTACTGGGATTAGTGGATGAGTATAACGAAAGGAAAAAATATGTAGCACTTTAAAGACTAACAAGATAGTTTATTAGGTGATGAGCTTTCGTGGGGCAGACCCACTTCTTCAGATCATATTCTAGTTACTTACTTTTGTGTTTGCAGGATTGGGCCTTAAGGAGCTTGCAATCTAAACTATTCCTTTGGTTTAAAAGATGCTCTCAGAAGCTACAGTGCATGTAACCCAATAGCAAACCCTGGGAAAAACTAGTGACTCTGTATCTGTAGCATTTTATCAAATAAAAAGGCAGTAGGATGCAGTCTGGCTGCCTCTAGATAGCTCTTCTGAAATAAACTTTTCTGTTTTTCTATTAGGATCAGTCTCTGGGTAACTGGAGACTGAAGAGACAAATTGGAGATGGAGAAGAAATTGCTTATAAATTTACTCCAAAGTACGTCCTCAGGGCTGGGCAAACTGTTACAGTAAGTCACTGAGGAACCTGTTTTGTTGTTGTGACCCCTGGTGTGAATGTGCGTGAGCTTTCAGTAGGGCTTGGTACAGAGCTTGCCCCTGCTCCCATTGAGGTCACTTGGGTTGGGAGTAAGATCTGGCTCTTAAAGAATATTGCATGGGAGTTGAATTTCTGCAGTAGAATCATAGAACACGAGAACTGTAAGGGACCTCAAGAGGTCATTGAATCCAGTCCCCTGCCCTCACAGCAGTCCGGCGAGGAGGGGTTGCCAGGGAATGGCTCGGCGAGCGGCGAACCTCCGCCGCTTTGTAAGGAGGCAAGGGAAGCCTCGCGCAGCTGCCAGCGACCGGCCAGCTGGGGAAACCCAGCCGCCGGCTGCAAGCGTGGGGGTGGAGGAGAGGGAGCGAAGCATCCGGCCAGAGGGGGTCGCTGGGGAACGGTGCGGTGAGCGGTGAACCTCTGCTGCTTTGCAGGGAGGCAGGGGAAGCCCCACACAGCTGCCGGCGACCGACTGGCCGGCAGGGGAAATCGTGTTATTGCGGGGACGGGTTGTGTTGTTCGAAAAATGTTCCCCCCCCCAAAAAAAATCGTGCTATCGCGAAAACGTGTTAAGCGAGGAATTACTGTACTCCAATTAAGGCCTAATCGACGCAGAGCAGAGTGGAAGAATGACTTCTCGTATCTTGCTCACAGCACTCCTGTTAATACAGTACTAGCTCAATGGATTAAGAATTATAGGGTTAGGCCCGTTTGGCATTTTTATATGCATTTTTGTGTTCACTGTATGCAGTGACCATGTTCTCCATTACTCCTGTATTTTGTATTAAAAGTCCCTCCATAGGAAAAGAACAGTTTTGCTTGTATTATTTCTTAAATATTTGCCATAACAAGTGGGAACTTAGAGCCTCTTAAAAGGTTAATGGGATGCACGTATAGCTATATTTTGTTTCTGGGCTTTACCTTGCTAGTAAATGCACTGAGTCCAGGATGACTAATTACTATATGTAGAAAAGGAATGCCAACTAAAGTAATAAACTCCATTTATTTCTCTTCTTTGTAACTGAGGTTGCTGTTAACGTGCAGTTTCTTAACGTTTTGTTGGAAATATTCCCCTACAAATAGTTTCACTCTAGTTTCATATACTTTGCTCTGATCAGGAAATGAGAAGGAAGAAATGGCATATGCCTCTGCTTATAGACTTTCTCTTTCTTAGATCTGGGGTACAGATGCAGGTGTGACTCATAGTCCCCCTTCTGTCCTTGTGTGGAAGAATCAGAGCAGCTGGGGCTCTGGAGGAAACATCCGCATATACCTGGTGAACTCTGATGGAGAGGTAAGCTTTGTCTCCAGGGACATGAGGTGGGCTGCAGTACCTCCCAAACCCATTTTTGACAGTTGCCGTTTCACACTATTCCTAACTCTCCTCTTTTAAACTAAGTAGTGTTTTCGGTTGTCTGAAACATATAAGCAATAAGTATCTGAGCTCAGCTGTGGCTAGAGGGAACATGCCATTCAGCATGCTGATCACTTTAATTGATCTTTTTAGTAACTGTCCTGGAGAGTAGAGGGTTTGAGGTACACATTTCCACTAGAGAAATAAAGCAAATGTGCCCTGGTCATTCAAAAAAAATTTGTAGGCTGCTATATAAATCATAATAATACAAAAAAAAAATAGATCTCTTCAGTGATGCAACAATATTGGGAGTTTCCACTGGGCACAGGTTCCTGAGTATTCTTTATTGTCCTGCATCCTCCCACAGCTGTTCCTGAAAATTATCCCTGTGAACAAATGTTGCAAGGCAGAATTGTACTTTTTGATTAGTAAACATGTGTGGCTGCAGCTGTCCAATAGCAAAGTAAAACCATTCTCCCAATGGTGTATCAGTTTTCATGTGACCTTTCTTGCTGACAGTTCTGTGAAGATACTGCAGAAACAGCAGCACAGGACGTAGATTGGAGAAAAGGTCACTGATACGCATGGGAGAGGAACTGGCTCAGTCTTCAAATGAAACACATTTAATTAGTAGCTGAAGGAGCATCAAAAATAAAATAACCTCTGCCCAGAACCTGAAACTTCTCAGTCTCTCCACTTGGAAGCGTCTTGTGTCTAGGAAGATTTCATCAGACATTCCCAATGTATAATTGCTGTGAAGACCAACAGCTTCTTACTACCAGTCTTTGCTACATAAATTAGGAAGGAAACTTCCTGAGTTTTAAAATAATCCTTAATGAAGACCGTTCCAAATAACTGGTACATTTAACTGATGTAGAATACAAGTGGAAATTAGAGGTTTTTCAGTGTTCCTCTTAGTTCTGTAATAATTCAGAGAAATAGATCAGATCTTAGAACATTCTACAGTCTTTTATGACAGTTTCCAGTTAGGCCAATTAGTAAATTCCTTAAAATGAGTGAAGCCCATATTAGAGGTAGAAAGGCAGCTTACCTGCTCCCTCTCAAACTTCTGGGAATGAGAGGAAATAGCTACAGATAAGGATGATTGAAAACACAAATTACTAGTTAGAGATGGGTAGAAATGAGGAAGAGCCTGTAGCTTGCAAAACCTCATTGACTAGGATTTGGTTTCATATAAATCCCAAACCAGAGATGGTGGTTCAAATACGTAGCCAACTGCTTTGAATTCCCCAAAGCTTGGGTGAGAGTTGAAAAGTTGATGGCAAAATAAACACCTGTGTCTGTCCCCTTATCTAGGAAGTTGCAGTAAGAAGCATCACAAAATCGGTTGTGGTGCGGGAGAATGAGGAGGAGGATGAAGCAGAGTTTGGAGAAGAGGATCTCTTTCACCAGCAGGTAGGTAGTATGCTGTAAACTATTTAACATCAGAACGTAAGAACAGCCACACTGGGTCAGACCAAAGGTCCATTTAGCCCAGTATCCTGTCTGCTGACAGTGGCCAGTGCCAGATGCCCCAGAGGGAGGGATCACAACAGGTAATCCTCACGTGATCTCTCCCCTCTCACCCACCTCCAGACAAACAGAGGCCAGGGACGCCATTTCTGCCCATCCTGGCTAATACCCATTGATGGACCTAATCTCCATGAATCTATCTAGCTCTTCTTTGAACCCTGTTTAAAGTCCTAGTCTTCACCACATCCTCTGGCCAGGAGTTCTGCAGGTTGACTGTGCGTTGAATGAAGAAAAACTTCCTTTTGTTTGTTTTAAACCTGATGTCTATTAATTTCATTTGATGACCTCCTAATTCTTATATTGTGGGAATAAGTAAATTACTTTTCCTTATTTGCTTTTTCCACACCAGTCATGATTTTATTAGACCTCTATCATATCCCCCCTAATTCTCCTCTTTTCTAAGCTGAAAAGTCCCAGTCTTTTTAATCTCTCTTCACATGGGACCCGTTCAAACCCTAATCATTTTTGTTGCCCTTTTCTAAACCTTTTCCAATGCCAATGTATCTCTTTTGAGATGAGGCGACCACATCTGTACGCAGTATTCAAGATGTGGGCGTACCATGGTTTTATAAAGGCAATAAGATATTCTCTATCCCTTTTTTAAATGATTCCTAACATTCTATTTGCTTTTTGACTGCCGCTGCACACTGAGTGGATGTTTTCAGAGAACTATACACAATGCCTCCAAGATGTCTCTCTTGAGTAGTTGTAGCTAAATTAGTCCCCATCATATTGTATGTATAGTTGGGATCATTTTTTCCAACGTGCATTATTTTACATTTATCAACGTTAAATTTCATTTGCCATTTTGTTGCTCAATCACCTAGTTTGGTGAGATCTTTCTGAAGCTTTTCACAGTCTTCTTTGGTCTTAACTATCTTGAGCAGTTTAGTATCATCTGCAAATTTTATTTGATTAATTATATTTGATTAATCTCAAGCTATCCTCCCACTTCTCCTTTGTGTCTGGTGAATTGGGTTAGATTCAAGCATGGAATGATGTGTCTTCCAACAAGTAAGCGTATCTTTTGCATGCTGTGAGCCTTCTGATCCCCGCTTCCGGACGAGGCTCCTGTAAAAGACGTGCCAGAGAGATTATGATGCAAACTCTGAATCCCTGCAGTGAGTTGGGTGTTCCTGAGTTCATTGCTCTGTAGATTATGATCACTGCTCTTCAGCAGCTGTAGGAACAAAGAGCCAGGGAAGCGTGGTCAGTGATTCCCGCCAGCCAGTGTTGCTCCCCCTACTAGCAGGGCCAGGGCTGATGTTCTGCAGCATCCTTGCTCTAAAGGGACAGAAGGTATTCTGAGAACAATGGCAGTTAACGACAGGAAAATGGACAATCCTATTTCCACTGTGGCAGCTGGAGTTTTGCAGTGTGTTTTTCCTGCAGGGTACAATGTTATGCAATAAATAAACATTGCTATCCCTGTTAATATCTTATTTATGTAAATTCCAGTGCTTTAGAATGAGTATGGGAGAATGAATGGCCAGCAGCTAATGGGCTAACAGAAATAAAACCCCATTGTGCATTGTATACTAGAGGGTACTTTCAAACTACTGTAAACTGTTGCAATATATCAAGATTTGATCAATGGCCATTAGTAGCCTCTTTCACAGTGAACTCAGGAGGCTGGGTCAGCGCAAATTTAAGATCAGCTTCTGGACACTTCTTGGTTTCAAGGAGATTGAATTCAGAAAGTGGAAGAATCTGAAAACAAGTTCACAGTGCCGTGTGTATGTTATCCACAGAAGCATGGTGCCAGGATACAGCTCTGTGTCAGATAGCTGGGTCGAGCTTCGTTTTGTGTGCGCGTGGGGTGTGTGTGTGAGCACACATTATTACAGACTGCATTGAAGGAAGGATGATACAGGAAAGATGACTCAGTATCACACTTCCCTCCTCTCTGCCAGCACTGTTTCATGCCGTACTCTCAACCTGTTTAGTGATGGTCCGTCCCCATTGGGGAGCTTTCTGCATTATGAGAGAGTTGCTTTTTAAAGCAGTGTGAGATCAGACCTAAGCCTCGGCTACAATGTAACCAGCTAACACGATTGTAATGGCATTACACTGTCTGCATTAGTGCCCAAATGGTGTTTCAGATCATGCGAGCCAACTTGAGTTATCTTTTGTACGAGTTAAGACAGGGCATGAGATGTTTGTGGCCTGCGTTCATTGTGCTGTGCATTAACTAATTTCTTTGTTTCTCCAGGGGGACCCCAGGACAACTTCTAGAGGATGTTCAATGATGTGAAAAAAACATTTGCTACCTTTCCCTTTCTTTCCTTTTATTTTTGCTATTTTTTCCTCCAGAGCCACTGAAAACTATTTTTGTATGCATCATCTGATTTCTTTAAACTTTTATTCCTTGGTACATTTTTATAGAAAATATTTTAAACAAAACTGCCAGGATTTTTAAATAGATTTCTTTATCCTCCCCCTGTCCCTTTGAAAACACTATTGCAATATTAGATTATTTCTCCACCATTAAAACTTTAATCTTCTATACAAAGCTGCAGTAGAATGAACTTTAAGCTAAAATGGGACAGGATTCCTTGAGTGTAGAGTAAATATGTCATTCTTTAAGATCAAACTGGTTTTTAAATAATAGATTTAAGACTGTGTGAACCTGTACTGGGCTTTCCGGGAACCCAGCAAGGATGCTCTCCACAGCACTGGAGTTATTTACGAAAACAGTAATATCCTTTTGGTCTATAGAGTCTTGTCTACACTAGGAATATACCATAGATGCTGCTCCATCAGTGGAAGCATTGACAGGCTGCAGTGCACACGGGATTGGCAAGAGCGCCATGGCGTTTAGTCCTGTTCCGAGGAGGATTAGACACCATGGTAGTAAAGACATCTCAACTCTGCATTATCGTGCCATCATTGCTGACACCAGCGGAGAATGATGGGTCCCAATAATTCTAGGGCAGGTATAGTCTTAATGTAACGAGGGATCAAAGCTGACATTTTTCAGTTTTATTTATTGGGACCATCACAAATGATACCCTGATAAATAGTGAATGCAGGGCTGAAATGGATACACAGTAGCTATGATGATATAAATCATGATCTATTGGATCTGAAGTATTTGGCAGAACTTGTGATTTCAATAATTCAGATTTTAGATGTTAAAATATTTTTGGCTGTGATAAATATTTGATGTGATTTTAAAAAGCAATCACTGTAAATGTTGGGTTTTTTTTTTAATCACTGCTATATTCATCTTATTCATACTTCTGTTGTATGTAAAGGGGCATTGTCAGATAGTTTAGGCAACAAGCATTTACAAAATGTCTTAGAACTATTCTTGTGACGTCTGTGTTTACACAAAAAAAGTTGGTGAGAAGATTTTGGGTTGGGTTGGCCCAGTTTCTTGCATTGTTTGCAGCAGAATGTTATCCAGCCTGACTGAAATGCTCTAACTAAACAAACACAAATAATATAAATGTAATACATTTACAAAATCTTCAGATAACAGAAGTAAGACATTACTTTAAAAAAGTAGTATCTGGAATGTCCCCTTCAGTTTAGGTTTCCTGTCCTGTATTTTTACCAGAGGTAACTTTTTTGATTACCAGAGGCATTAGGATTCATGTGGTAGTGCACCTCTGTGTACTATGAAGTATAATTGACTGCTCCAAAGAATGTACTGACTGCAATGTAAGCAGACATTTTTTTCCCCAGTGGTTGATTATTTGGATACCATCTGATGCCAGCATAGAATTACTGTATTCCCTGCACTCTTGGCATTCAAGTAGTTTAGATTCATCGCTCAAGCTACAAGCTTTGGATGTTTTCGGTGGCTTTTGGACATTATGTTCTCTGAACAATATTTAGACTGACAGATATCACACAGAAGGCCAGGTTAGTGGTTTTAATTGATAGCTTTGCTGCAGTGCAAGCTGGTTGGGAAAGAAACTGATTTTAAAACATTTATGAACTTCTCATTTCAAAAATATCAGAGGTGCTAATTTTCTAAAGGTGTTCACAAAATCTTCACTGAGCAAGGTAATTTAATTATCCAGATTAAATGCTAGTAAAAGTATTTAGAATTATATTTTAGTCCATGATCAACAGTTCATTGTGAAAAAGCAGTAGGAAGAAATGGATATGGGGGATGTTTCTCTTTGTTCTTGTATTTGGTCATTTTTCTTATGACATACCCGCTCTGCTTGAGTAGGTGATTGGCTATGTAGTAAATCATACCTGTCGCTGTGACATATATACATATAGCTTAAATTGTGTTTCTCAGCCATACTGCTACCCATTGAATTTTCTAAATTGTTGTTCAAGTGAATGCAATCAGGGTGAAACTGGTTTTGCAATATACCTTCTAGCCACTGGACTCTGTTTCTCTTTCCAACTCTGTTTCCATTATTTACCTAATATTGAAGATAGATTTTTTTTTTTTTAAAGATCTGTATTTATTTGTTTATGTAGGCCAGTATTCAGAGTGTTCATTCTGCTTCATGATAGACTTTTTTAAACTATATAGAATATTGTGTAGCTGACTGAATAATCTGTTGGCTTTATTGGGTGAATTTCCTTGTAAAGTCTGGGCTAGAAAGGCAGCTTGTATCAAAGACCTCATGTGATCTGAGCCATTGTTTCTGCAATACCTGCTGAATATGAGAATGTGTCTTGCTTTAGGGCCTGATGCTTGCAGGCCCTTACTACTGGTTGAAATGCTCTTTACCCTGAATTAGCTCAGACCCAAAGGTGGCCAGTGAGAGCCAGTCAGCACTGCTCAGGCTCTGCCCACAAGGCTAAGCAGCCAGCACTTCCCACAATGCCCTGGCACCTCTTCCGGGGGGCTAGAAATGCTGACACCCTATACCCGTTTCTTCCAGCCAGCCTGTCCGCTTGCATCTTTCAATGCTCACCCCTCCTGGGACACGCCTCGCCATTGTGGAGCGTGTTCCCAGTGGAGGCCACGTTCAAAGGATCCCACCCGCTTGTTGAGCTGCGTGTAAACCCAAACTGCATCGCGGGCCTCAAACAAATGGGCTGTGGGCTGCCTACGGTCCACGGCCACGTGTTGAGTAGCCCTGGTCTACAGGATTGGGCCCTAAGTTTAGAATTGTTTCCTATGAAACTTCCTAGAAGCTTGTTCAAATGAGATCTGTACCTGCAAAGTTGAAGTTTGATGTTTTATGGCCTTAGTTATCTATAACAATCCTTCCTGATCCTGACCCACAAGCCTACGCCATTAAGAAAGGCAAAAAGGTTGCAGTGGTGATTTCTGCATGTAAATTGCTGCTTTTTCCTGGCATGCCATGTGTATGACACAGACGCTTAGACAATGGTGCTGTGGGCCAGTACACCCTGACTGACTTCCTAAAAGCAGCTTTGCTCCAGTGACTGTTTCCTGTCCTTTCCAGAAGGCTACTGAAAATGTAAGAAGCAATTCCTGATTGTAAAGTGCAAGACACAGTAGAACTACTGTATTCCACTTCCTGTTTGTATGAATGTGTTTTCTGTAGACACCACCTTTCCTGTGTGCATTCAGTCTGATAAAAGTAGGTTCTCTACACTGGAAGCATTTTCTGCTATACTCAATCTAAAGCAGTACTGCTGATTTTTAGATCTTTTTTTCTATGATTTTTTCTGCCAATCCCAGTAGTTAATTAAAGCTTTGTGTTCAGACCAGGCGTAGCTTCTCCCTATCTGGTCGTCATCTTCTGTTAGGTCCTGCAAGTGAGCCATTTCATGTTGCGTGTGGGAGATCAGCATTTCCATAGCAATAGATTGATATAAAAAAAAATCTAGGTTTCCAGAAGAATGCAGAACTGGCCCATGAGGAAGAATTGGCCAACCTAGTTAGCATGAAATAATTATTTTGCTCTAGCTATGCTGATATAACTCATTGGTGTGGACATGATTCAGAATAAAATGGCTAATTCCAGAATAGTGTGTGTCCACATAGAGACGGCAGCGATGGGCAATCTAGGCTAGTGAGTGGGCCATACAAGTGGCCCTCCATCTCACGGGCTGCAAGATAATCTTCCCAGGATAGCTGTGCTTGTATACCTTCGATTTGCAGGGTTTGCTGATTGAAACCTAGCAGCACTTTGATAGGATGCAGAGGGAGCACACGGATATCAGCATGCACAAGCCGGTTCCCCCCAGCGCTGTCTCCGTGGTGCAGGAGGAAGGGGGACAGGAGGCAGAGGTGCAGCAGTCTGGGACCCAGTTGAAATGTAATAGGAGCCAGGCTGCCTGAGCACCTGGCTCTTACTACATTTAAAGTGCAGAGCTGCAGCAGGGCCCCATAGCAACTAATCGTGTAGTCGATACAGATTCCATTGACTGCACGATTAGTCAGTTACCTGCTTCTTAACATCCTTAATGTGGATGGAAATCAGCAGAATCTGGCAACCCTGTGTGTGGGAACCAGTAAAAGTGTTTTGTGGGCTGCACATAGAACCCTGTTGGCTCACGTGTGGCCTGCGGGCTGCAGGTTGCTCACTATTGCTGTAGGGAAGGAGTAAGGCTCGTCCGTTTCCCTGTGCAGGCAAGCCTTTATTGACTAGTAGCAAAGGGAACAGCACCAAAGAGCTGTGTGGAAAGCACGCTACGAAGGCCCCTCTGCCGGGTTTGCATGCTGTGAATTACCTGGGAGCAGAGGGGAGCAAATCCAGCCCCTTCCTGCATGGCCACAGAGGAATCTGCAGTGGGAGAGTGGTGACTACGCAGATCCTCATGTCCCTCTTCTGCCTGACGGCCTGCTTCAGGTCACACTTCAGTTACTGTGCCGCAGTCGTTTCTGGGCATGGCAGCTTTCTGCCTAGGCAATGGAGCCATCGTCATTCCTCTCTCCCTGCACGTGACCAGCGCCCATCCAGGACTCTGGATGCCCTGGAAGCGCAGTAGCGTTAGCAGTGAGCGTACGTCTTTGCCGTGTTGCTGTGCCAGTACCTTGAGGTTGGCCAGCACAGTGGGCATTCATAGTAGGAACCAAACAGTCTCAGGATGGAAAAATGTCAGCTCCCCACACCCCAAAATGGAAAGGCTGGGTTAGCAGGGCTCTGCTGAATGGAATTGCTGTTAGTTACATTACAATGTGAACCAGAGTGTACTGTGAAGGGAAATACAGCCAGTATACATGTTTGTGGAGCAGTAGGGCACCTAGAACCCACAGCGTGTGCTCACAGGGGTTTCATAGTCTTCATACACGCTAAAAAGAATTTTTAACGCCCCAGGTAAAGATCCCTAACCTGAAACCAGTTAGACACACTGTAGGAGATAGAAAGTGGTGCCTCAAGATTCCTCTGTGCCCTTACCCTATCTAAAAGGCAAATCCCTCCTTCCATATTTTCCCCTTCTGTGCTAACAGATGACAGTGCAAGTGGCAAACTTTGAACAATATAATGCATGCCTTGTGGCCACTGACCACACATCCTCAGGCGTCCCATCCTTTTATAATTACTCTTTCTGTATCTAGTTTTGAATGGATAGATAACCTCTAAACAGAAGGCATGTCCGTATTGGATACTGGCTTTTAACGTCACTGTTGGGGCCCTATTCCAAATCCCGGAGTTGGAAGGAAACAGCCTTATTGGGACCAGTGAGTGCAAGGATGGTTGCTGATTGTATTTCAAAGCATTCATTTAGCTGAATGCAGAAACAAATTGTTTGTTAGTTTTTTAACTAGAGCCCTGCCTGGGTACAAAATTTTGTATGCTTAAAAAAGAGCCATGGATATCCAAATTTGCAAAGTTCTAGATACAAAATTTGTATCTGCAAAAATTAGTCGCAGATAACAAGTGGATATCGGTGGATTTGCAGGACTCTGTTTTTAACTGAAACTTAAAATGGCTTGGGAAACAGAATTTATATTTGCTCTTAACTATGCTTAGCTTTAAAATCATTTAAAGGTGATTTTTATATAAGCCCATATTTACATGCAATTATTATTTGCAAATGTAATGCCTTTCTTGAAATGCTAATGTCTAGAGGGAAAAAAGATGCTTGCTTTTGAGAGGATTAATTCAAAGAAGCACAATGCACTGTATTGACTTGGGGGTTAGAACATAAGAATGGCCAGATTGGGTCAGACCAAAGGTCCATCTAGCCCAGTGTCCGGTCTGTCCACAGTGGCCAGCACCAGATGCCCCCGAAGGAGGGATCACAACCGGTAATCCTCATGTGATCCTTCCCTTGTCTCCCACTTCCAGAGAATAGAAAAGAAAAATGTTAGTGAAAGAAAAATGTCTCAGTGAATTTCCAAGAATTTGTAGTCATGAGTTCGTGTAGATGTTGTCTACATACAGTCTGCTGGGTCAGACAGACATTCTGGTGGTTTTCAGATACTCAGATATTACACTAACATTGCAAGCAATAAGCTATTTTAAACAAAACTTAAACCAAGAGGCTTTACAGTTGGTCTAAGTGACACTGCCTTGTTTGAACTCTATTTTCGTAACAGCGATGCCTTTTGACTTGTAATTTTTTAACATCGCCTTTCTGGTAGTTCCAGGTCTAGGCCACTTGACTGACACTTCCTTGGGAAAGTTGCTGTAAAAGAGCTTTTTGTTAATGGCTTATTGAGTTTTTAAATAATTATTCAAAAAAATCTAATTGAAGAACTGAGAAATTGAAAATGATGGTGTGGAGCATACGAAAACTACACAAAGATCTAGACTTTATCATTTCACACTTTTTTGTTTTAAGAATGTGCATGCCAAATGTCTTTTTTGATTATTTGTAATATACATTTTATGACTGGAAACTTTTTTGTACAACACACTCCAATAAATGTTTTGCATTTTATCTGTTACCTTCTTTTGTTTAAAACAAACTGAACCCTGCTCAAAGGCTGCCTTGTGTCATATCTGGGTGTCATCCCCGCAGAGACACGCAGGAGGGAGGAGGCTGGTGCGATGTGTTGTCTTTTTGGGTGTGTTGCTTGTGTACATGAGCCCTGTTCTACTCTGGTGTTTGGTTTCCATTTTCTTTTGCTTTTTGGTTAAACGTAGCACTTGGGAAGTGCTGGCATTCCAGCCCTGATCACTGAATTCTGCTAAAGAAAGCAAAGATCCTGTGTGACAGTAGCGATGCAAACTTCCCCCTCCTTTCCCTTGCCTCTGGAGGGCCTGTCAACACCGGGTTTTCTGCGTTGTTTCTCCACCCTGTCCTGGAGAGATTGTTGCAGTTAGCTTCCTGGGATGACCAAAAGGGGGGAATTATTGACAGCTAGGAGTGCTGAATTCCTTCCCATTGGGAACTGAACAAAAGCCCCCAAGTGATGTTCTAATTAGGGCTGTCAGGCTATTTAAAAAATAATTACAAGAAGTACAACTTTAATCACACAGACAATAGAATACCATTTAATTTTTTGATGATTTCTACATTTGGAAATATTGATTTCAATCATAACACAAAATACAAGGTGTACAGTGCTCACTTTCATTTATACTGCAAATATTTGCACAGCAAAACCAAAAAATAGTATTTTTTGTTCACCTTATACAAGTATTACAGGATGCTCTCTTTATCGTGAAAGTGCAACTTAGAAATGTAGAAGTTTTTACATAACTGCACTCAAAAATAAAACCATGTAGAACTAGATTCTACAGGCCCATTCAGTCCTACTTCAGCCAGTCGCTAAGATTGTTGTTCACTTTTGAGAGACTAGAAGATGTATCCAGCGTTGCATGGGTCCTTAGTCCATAAGTTTTGTTTTTCTTCATTTAAATCCTTGTTCTGGGGTGGAGATAGGGAGGGGGTGTTCAGTTTGCAGGCTGCCCCGTGGGGGAGCAGACAACCCTAACCATCTCATTGCTGCAGCCTAGGACCAGGTGAGAGGTGCCTATTCATGGGCACTGCAGTAGGCACAATGGGGAGAGGGGTGCCTGTCCGCTGCCTGGGTGACACAAACTCTCTGAAATATAGCAGGTGGCTGGCCCTTTCTTGACCCCTGCCCAATGGGGTTATAGCTGTCCAGGTCCCCATCTCTGGCCCCTTGCTGTTCTGTGGTCATTCTACGGTATAACAGTCCCTCCTACCAGACCTCTCCCTTTCCACTTTGAGAAACAATTGAATTCTAGGCATATCCCATTGTCCTGGAACAACCAAACCCTTGCTTTAAGTTAAGAAGAAGCTGCCTACCACATGTGCTGGTCTTAGCTCTTACCGTTTAGGAGGAGTTCTTGAACAAATGGACTCAGAGATGGACAGACAAATAGACAAAGTTTCTAAAATATAGTGGGTAATGCTGCCCACTTCTCTATAATCTCACCTTCAGGTGATAACAGGCATTCACCTTGCACTTTAGCATGGCTGGTGTACTTTGCAACGGCAGCTACAAAACATTTTTATGCCCCTTCAGGCTTCCACGCTTATGACAGGTTCTGCTCAATAATGATCCAAAGCAGTGTGGGTTGATGCACGGGCATTTTCATCATCTGCCTCAGATGCCACCACTACGGGGTTGATTTTCTTTTTTGATGGTTCGGGATCTGTAGTTTCCGCATCTGTGTTGCTCTTTTTTAAGACTTGTGACAGCATGCCCCTCACTCCACACCTTGTCCCTCTCAGATTTTGGAAAGAATTTCAGATTCTGGTTGAAAACTCAATTGCAATTCTTCCCCAACGAATGAATGAATCTTGTTAAAAATGTTTCACTTTGTGTCATCTGTACAGATGCCTGTCCTTCGGAATAGTGGCTGAAGCGTGAAGGGGGTATATGAATGATTAGCATATTTGGCACGTAAATACTTTGCGATCCTAACTACAGAAGTGCCATGTGAATGTCTGTTCTCACTTTCAAGGAACAGATAATAAGCAGGCAGGATTATCTCCCATAAATGTAAACAAGCTTGTTTATCTTTAAGATTGGTTGAACAAAATGTAGGACTGAATGGACTTGGAGGCTCTCAAGTGTTACATTTTCGGTTTTGAAATCTACATATGGAAGTTACCAGGGCTCGCCGAACCGCGGTGAGCCCCGCTCGCCAGTTGTGCTGTCCGGCGATCTGTGCATGCGCAGATCGTTCTGCACATGCGCAGATCGCCCGAACCTGGCTCTTCTGGGTTACAATCTACTTGCCATGGGCGAGTAGATTGTATAATTTGTCGAGCCCTGCAAGTTACTATACAGAACTTGTCTGCAGTCACTTGGAAAATACCATTTCCTTTGATTATAATTTGCTATGTAAAAATAATATAAAATGAGCGCTCTACACTCTATTCTGTTGTAATTCTTAATATACAGGTTGAAGCTGTGAAGGCCAGAGCCACCAGCTGGGAGTCAGGTGGTTGGAAGTGGGACTGGGGGTGGGCAGTGGCCGTGAGAGGAGCTGGGAGCCCAGTGCCAGCCCTGGCAGTGCAGCCCTGCTCCACTGGGCAAGTTAGGATCATGGAGACCTGGGAGGACTGGAGTGGGGATGATGGTGGGGGGGAGCATGGGCTGTTCTACCAGGGATAAGAAATACAAGACAAAACTGATGGGGATCAAATCAGTTTCTTAGCAGTCTTAGGGATGTGGAAGGTTAAGTGGTAAGCCAGGAGGGGCTGGAGCAGCTCCCTGCCCACCCCAGATGGGGCTGCTGCAACCCCACAGAGCCTGCTGAAGCAGTCCTTGTCCCTGGTGGGCCTGGCTGCCCTTCCCCCATGCTGGTTATACACTGGCTCTTGAGTTTGCAATTAAGCTTCCCCAGGTACTGCCAGCCCTTCTTCTGGGGGGCAGGGGTGGGGGGTTTCTTCTCCAGGAGCAGGGCTGGTAGCTCTTGCCAGCTGCACTTCTGGGGGAGGCTTTGTGATGGCTGCTGCAGCATAAAGCTTACGTGTCAGACTGCAGAGCCCACAGCCATGTAACTAGGATTCGTAGCAGTTGTAGCGTTACATTTGTACATCCCTACCCTGTAGGAAGGTGAGGAGTACGGGAACAAGCAGGAAGAACTCACAATGCTCCTAAGGACACAACTATGATGTAGTTGGCACCACTGTGGTGGGAGGATACCAGGGCTGGATTACCCAATGGGCAGACTCAGCACGTGCTTAGGGCACCAGCAAAGCAGGGGCACCAAAAAAAAAAAAATTTTACAGTCTAGTGTTTTTATTTTGAATTACAGATGGGGGGGGGGGCACCATCATCTTTTCAGTGCTTAGGGCCTCGAAAGGTCGGGATCTGGCCCCGGACGCTCCCCGGGCCGGGCACGGGCGTGGTCGGTAGGAGGGCGGAGCCGTGTCCGTGGGGCGGGGGGGCCGCGAGGCATCTGGCTAGAGGGCGCGGGGGGTCTCTGCAGCCCCCTAACCCGGCCAGAGGGGGTGTAAGGCCCTTTTTCAAGCACGTGCTGAGGGTGGGGCTCCAGCGGCTCAATCACGTGGCGAGAGGGCGAGTCCCGCGTCGGTCCATGGGGGCACCAGGGAGGCTCCTCGGGGCCTGGGCCCAGGCGGCCCTGCACGAGGGGCGGGGCCGAGAGGCCGGACGGGGGCGGGGCTGCCGGGCCAGGGGGCGGGGCCGAGAGGCCGGACGGGAGCGGGGCTGCTGGGGCAGGGGGCGGGGCCGAGAGGCCGGACGGGGGCGGGGCTGCCGGGGCAGGGGCGGGGCCGAGAGGCCGGACGGGGGCGGGCTGCCGGGGCAGGGGGCGGGGCCGAGAGGCCGGACCGGGGGGGCGGGGGTGTCGTTGGGAAAATGTAAAACCAACGAACTGTCCCTGCGGCGCGTCCGGCCCCACAACGAAGCGAGGGGGCGGGGCCTGGCCGAGGTTTCCCGCCTCCCGGCCCTGGGGCGCGGGCCCTTTAAATCGGCGCCGGAGCGCTGGGGAGGGGAGGGGGGCTTGCCCCGCCCCTTCCGCCCCCGGCCCCGCCCCTCCAGCAGGCTGCGCTCGCGCGCGGCGCAGGGCCCGGGCCGCAGCGGGGGGCGGGGCTCCGGCGCGGCGGGCTCGGTCTAGGCCACACCCCCCGCCGCCGCGCGCTGCATGCCGGGAGCGGAAGGCCCGGCGCGACCCGTGGTGCCCCGCGCGCGGCCATGGAGGGCGGGTTCGGCGAGTTCGGGACGGGGGCGCGGGGGCGAAGCTGGACCCGGGGCTGCTCATGGAGCAGGTGAAGGTGCAGATCGCCGTGGCCAACGCGCAGGAGCTGCTGCAGGTGGGGTCGGGCCGGGGGGGCTGGGGGCGGTTGGGGGATTGGGGGCGGGGGGCCGCTGGGGGCAGTTGGGGATTTGGGGCGGGGGTCTGGGGGCAGTTGGGGATTGGTGGGGGCGGGGCCGGGGTCTGGCGGGGGCGATTGGGGGCGTCTGGCTGGGGGCAGTTGGGCGGTTGGGGGCGGGGGTCTGGCTGGGGCGATTGGGGATTGCGGTGGGGCGGGGACGGGGTCTGGTGGGGGCGATTGGCGATTGGGGGGGTCTGGCTGGGGGCGGTTGGGGATTGTAGGCAGGGGCGGAGGGGTCTATGGGAGGCCCGGCCGGGGAGGGGCCGGGGGGGGGGGTCCGGTCCTGGCGGCGGCCCCTGACCCTGTTCTCTCCCCCCCAGCCGGATGACCGACAAGTGTTTCCGGAAGTGCATCGGGAAGCCGGGCGGCTCGCTGGACAACTCGGAGCAGGTGAGCGGGGCCGGCTGGGCGCTGGGGGCCCCGCTCTCGGCCCGGAGCTGAGCATCGCGGGGCAGCCCCTTGGGCTTGGCGCCCTCCCGCCTTGCCCGGGCAGCAGCCCCCGCTCGAGCGTCTGCCCCGCGGCTTCGTAGCTGAGCCAGGCTCGGGCAGCGCAGCCAGAGGGAGCGAGGCCCCGGTGCTGCAGGTGCTTCTGTGCTCCCCAGTGAGGCCCCTTTACACTGGGGTCTGCAGGTGATACCTGCCCCGCCCATGTGGGGAGCCAGGCCCTGCCGGCCCGTGTTCCCGGTAAGCTGGGTGGCTGTGTGGCCGCTGAGGTGGCCGCTGAGTGCCACCCAGCTGACGAGCAGCGCCCACAGCTCCGTTTGTGTTTCTGCCGGTGGTGCACATCCGCACATACCTCGGTGCGCACAAAACGTATTCTGCACATGGATGGAAAAGATTAGAGGGCACGTTGGCCTGCGCTTGCCCTACCTCTGTGTCCCTCTTGCTAGGTCGCGCCCTCACTGTGCTCAAGCTGCTGGCTGCTGCAGTGTCTAATGCAGTGTTTCCCAATTTTATTTGGCCATGGAACCCTTTTCAGCTTAAAAGAATTTCAAGGAACCCCTGGGGGGGTTGCCCAGGGTAAAAGTTGTCAAGCAAAAAAAAAAAAAAAGGAACCCGCCAGATTTTGTCAAGAAAACCCCACCCCCACCCTCCCCACAAAATAGACTCTGGCTCTTTAAGAGGGGCCGGGGGAGTGCTGTGTTCTTGTGGAACCCTTACTTTCACTTCACGGAGCCCCAATTGGGAAACACTGGTCTAATGCAAACATGGCAGCAGGCCCGGGGACACGAGTCTCTGGAGGGTGCTTGGGGAAGGGAGAACTGCTAGGCTGCTCTGCTTTGTGCCATCTCCGAGGCGCTCAAGGTGAAGGTCCCATCGTGTGATGGGAAAAGCAGCAGAGACGGGAAATGGCTTCTCAGGGTCAGAGGCAGGGAGGGGAGGCCGGGGGCTCCCTGCAACATGCTTAGCCCCCTGCCCTGGGCCTTGCGATGTTCTGCTGCTGAGCATTGGTGTGGCGGACCGTGCGGTGGAAATGGGCTTGTTCCCAGCCGTCACTGGGGCAAGTCGTTTCCTCTGCGCTTGCCATTCCCCAAGAGGGGCTAAGGGGCCCTGGTCTCCTTGCGCAGGCGCGTTGGGCCTGGGGTGAGGAGCGAAGTCGCATTGTTCTCTCTCCCATTCCAGAAGTGCATTGCCATGTGCATGGACCGGTACATGGACGCCTGGAACACCGTCTCACGCGCCTACAACTCCCGGTTGCAGCGGGAGAGAGCCAACATGTGACCAGCAGAACTGCCAACGTGCCACCTGCTTGGGGCGAGTGACTTGATTCCTGGACTAGCCCGAGTGGCCCTGTGAGAACGAACGGGAAGGCGGGGGGAGAGGAATTCCTGTGATTGGTTAATTCGGCATCGCCACCATGGCAGACAATAAACCGGCATCTGGAGCATCTGCCTTCGTTAGCTGCGCGGGCTCAGCGGCTCCCTCGTGCCCAATGTAGGGTACAGCAGGGAGGGCGAAGGTGGCCGGGCAGGGGGTGGCTGCTGCCCATTCTCTCCATCCTGTTACATGCTCGCAGGCTTTGCTTAGTGCGGGAAGGGGGGGGACTGAGAGACCGGCAGGGAACATGCTGGTTGACGGGAGGGCTGTGGGGCAGGGAATCCTTCCGGAAAGGGAGCCGAGCGATGCCCCGAGGACATGACGCAGTGTGAGCAGCAGCACGCCCCTGCTCCCGCCTGGTGGGGCTGTGGCTCCGCTGGGAAGGTTGATCAGGGAGTTGCTGCCCGCGGAGCGATCGGCACGTCGCGGTGTTGGATTGTTACTGGACAGTCCGGCTGCAGGGGCTTGCGGAGCTGGGTGCTGGCCCTGCTGCGGGACTGGCCCATGCTCACCTCAGGGGTGGCAGCCCCAATACTTGCTGCCCCATGAGAGCGTTGGATGAAGAACCCCCCTCTGTCCCAGCATGGAGCTGAGCCGCGGGGCCCTGGTCACCTCCCGGTAAGTCCCATGTCCTAATCCCAAAGGAGGAGACATCTGCCCTCAGATCGCGGCCGGGGCGAGTGAGCCCAGCTGCTGTGCTAGGAGCCAGTATGGCAAGGCCAGAGTCCTGGGGCCACTGTGGGCCGAGAGGCGGCTGCATTGTGAGCCGGGGAATTGCTGCTGCTGAAATAACAGCAAGAGCGGCAGGCAGCGTCTGAGCCGTGCTGCGGTTAGAGCTTCACTTCTCATGCAGGCAGGGCGGGAATCGGTCCCACAGGCTCCCTGGCAGCCGATCAGCAGCCTGGAGGCCTAAGTCACTGGGAGCTGGTCCAGGACTGGCAGTGCCTGGCCCACCCAGCCAGTAGCATTAGCTCAGGCGCTCCTCCCCTGGCACCAGGCTGCCTGCTGGGAGCTGTGGGGCTGGGCCGCATGTAGGCCCAGAAGGCTGAGGGGATGTGTGCACCAGCTATCAATCAGCCATGGGTTAGATCCTGCCGCCTCCACCCCCTCCCTGGTGGGGCCTCTGTTTCCACGGGCCTGTGCACAAAGCTGCCTCGGTCCTGACTCCCCTGCGCTGCTCTGCCCCGGCTCACCTTGATGTCCCGCCATGGTCTGTGGGCCCCATCGGGCAGCTGTGTAGCGCTCTGCTGGGATGGGGGCACCTGCCTTCCAGGCGAGTGCCCTGAACACCAGGCCGTGAGCTGGCTGGGGGGCGGGTGTCTCAGCCTCTCCTGTTGAAGCTGTGTCCCTCTGTGTAACTCTACTGGCCGGACTGAGACCTGGGGGAGTGCCAAACCCCAGGGCACTGGGCTCCAGGAGGGAGGTAGGGGCTGCCCTGTCCCAGGCAGGAGAAAGCTCGGAGCTGAGACTGCTGAGGGTGGGCAGGTGCTGTATTAATTGGGGGAAGGGGCATTGCCCACTGGTCAGCTGCTGGGTATGTGGGTACCTGTCCCGGGGCAGGTTGGGGCTGGGAGGTAGGCCTGCGATACCCAACGCTGCCATCTCCCCCAAGTTCTCTGGTGGGTGCGGGGAGCTGGTCGGGGGCACGGATCTGGGGTGGGGCGGGGAGCTGGCTGGGGCAGGGCATGGATCTGGGGTGGGGTGGGGTGGGGCTGTCTGGGGCAGGACATGGATCTGGGGTGGGGGCTGCAGCTGGCAAGGGGCTCGAGGAGCAGGGTTTGGGTGGCCAAGCTGGGGGTTGGTTTCTTGCTGCTGGCAGCCTTGCTCTTACCCCCTGGGGCAGAGGGGCTGCAGAGCCACCGCGTGGGGAGTGTGGGTAAGTGACACGGCTGGGCAGAGCCGGAAGGGGCTGGCTGCATTAGCCCCGGGTGTAAGTTACGTGCTGGGGGGCGGGGAGAGATTCTCAAGCCGCCGCAGGGCTGGTGGGCAGCTTTTCACTCAGTGCAGCCTGCGCTTCCAGCAGACCAAGGCCGGCCCGGCCCTCACACTGTAAAACAGGCCACGTTTATTTACAGGATCGCACCGTTCCAGGCAGGCGAACTCGGAGCCGTGCAGACCGCGGGCTGGGTGGGAGCGAGCGCAGGGCCTTCGGCTGCCCCGCGGCCCGCGTGTTTGGGGCTGAGGAAGGAGCGCTCCGGCCGCCCGCTCCTCTCCCCTTCCCTGAGTGCAAAAGGCAGCGTCACAGCTTGAGGCTCTGCCCAATCCAGCCCGGCACGGCGGTGACCTTGGTGTAGACACCAGGGAAGAAAGGCCTTGCGCAGCCATAGCCCCAGCTCGTGATTCCAGCCAGAAACCATCGTCCTGAGGCTTCCCTGCAGGCCAAGGGGCCCCCTGCATCGCCCTGCGGGAAGAGGGAGACTGGCTGGTCAGGGCAAGCGGCCCTGCTTCCCCTGCGGCTGGGGGGGCTCCCACTTGGGCTGGCTGGCCCTGTGGTGGCAACATGGGACCCCTCTGGGCTGGGGCCCCCTGGCAGCCTGGTGTGTCCCTGCCTCTCCCTGTGCAGGGCCAGCCAGGTGCCCCGCGGAGGCCCCAGGCAGGCAATGGTGAGCAGGGCACAGGCCCTGCAAGGGAGAGGCTGGGCTGAGGGAGGTTCCTGCCCGTGCTCACCGAGCAGCTGTCGATGGTGCCCTGCGGGAAGCCGGCACACACCATCCGGCTGCTGATCTGGATGGGGTAGAACTTCTTGCAGGCCTGCTCGCCCATGACGCTCACGGCTGCCTTTTGCAGGTGCTTGGACATGAGGCCTGCAAAGGGCAAAGGGCACAGTCAGCCTGGGCCCCCGAGCCTGGAACTTGGGGTGGAAGGCCCATGGCTCTAGGGAGCAGGGTCTCTGGCAGTACCAGGCTATTGGCTGGCGCTGGTGGCATGTGGGTGAGGCCCCTTTTGGGATGAGCCCAGCTCCTTGCCTGTCAGAGCAAGCCTGTGCCAGGCAGGTGCGTTGGTTACTCAGGGATTGGGCACATGGTCACGGCCAGCTGATTTAGCTGGAGTGGGGTGTGTGTGTGCCAGGGATGGCATCGGCGCCAGCTAGATGGGCGTGGGGTAGGGGGGATGACAGCGCAGATGTAAGGGCCATGGGCTATGGGTTGGCCTGGGCAGGAGGAAGAAGCTCTGCTTTCGAAAGTGAGCTCACACTACGATATGCAAATTCCCACAGAATTTGCATATCTTCTTTCGAAACTTCGGCATAGTCTAGACGAGCCCTTAGTCTGAAACAATGTTTACTACCTAAATCTATGGCTTATTTGTTCTTTACTGCTCCAAAGCACTAACCAGATTCTAATGCTACTATATTACTCGCACCTTTGAACTAGCAAGCGCGCTTTCCTTCAAGATAGGCTGGGTTGCTGAAGAGGTGATTGGGGAAGAACAAAGAACTCTGTGTAATTTGTCATGCTCACATAGGCTGTAGCACAGCTCTGAGCATGGGGGGAAGCATAGTAATCATTTTTCTTTATGCCCCAATCTTGTGTCCCAACATACCACGGATTATAATTAAAATAGAAATGCTCCGGCAATATCAGAGAAAAGGCGGCTTCTCTGTGATTAGAACAGGAAGCAATTACTGGCTAACTACTTCATTCTTTTTCCAAAGAACACAAATCTACCTGCTTTTTTGGCTTCCTGCTCCTTAAGGGCTCACCCTACACACACTACCAACCGATCTACTAATTGTAATGACTAGTCCCGTTGAACAAAAACAGCCTTCTCCTGGGATATTGTTCTTGCCTGATGCTCGTAAGTATGTTCAATGGATGGAACTCACTGGTCAGCTCATTCCTCGTGCCCTGGTATGGCCTTGCAATGACTCCGCGATGGGTTGGCCGGGGCAGGAGGAAGAAGCTAGAGGGGGTGTGGAGTGCTGGGGTGTTGGCTGGACAGATACAGCTTGGCATGAGTGTTGGCTGGCGGGTGTGGTGCAGTGCGGGTGTTGGCTGGCGGGTGTGGCACAAACGCTGTTTGCTTGGGCAGCGTGGCCCACCCCTGGCGGGACACGTCTCTGCTGCCTACCGTGCGGTACCACCCAGGCCTCACCTCCTTCCTTGGTGGCCCCCCAGCCGGTGATGAAGCACCGGGCCCCTTCCCTGAAGACGTGGGAGTTGTCTGGGAGGCAGATGGGCCGGATGGCGCTGGTGAGCCGCACGGCCGTGGCCAGCTCCAGCAGCGCCACGTCGTAGTCCAGCGTGTAGACGTTGTAGAACGGGTGCTTGTGGATGTGGAAGATTTTCTCCGCCCTCCCGTCCATGCCGCTCAGGAAGGGCGTCCCCAGAACCGCCACCCACATCTTGGGGTCGCTGTAGCTGTGGGACGGGAGAGAGCAGGAGGGCTCTTGGGGGAGGCCTGCAGGCGCTCGGGCCCAGCCCAGCCCCTGCCCTGTGCCCTGGTTTCTGTGGTGGTGCCCCGGGGCTGGCTCTCCAGGTTCTCTGCCCAGGGCCCGAGATGGGGCCGGGGGGCTCTGGCCCAGGGCCCGAGATGGGGCCGGGGGGCTCTGGCCCAGGGCAGCCTCCAGGGGTCTGACGGGAAGCAGGCGGCGGCCCGGCGGGGGAGGCTGGGGCCTCGGGGCCCGTCTCACTCACATGTCAAAGCAGTGAGCGGCGGAGAGCAGCCACTTCTCAGCAATGAGGACGGCCCCACACTTGTGCTCCTTCCGCCGCAGCCGGAGGCTGACCTGCCAGGGCCACTCGCCCCGGGCCGCGCCGCTGCCGCCCACGATCTTGCTGAAGGCCACGGCGGGAGTCAGGCCGCAGTCTGAGGGGAAGAAGGCAGTGGCGGGTTACGCGCACCAGGCTCGGAGCTCCCGCCCTGGGCAGGTCCTTGGCAGAGGGGCGGGTGCCGTCCTGGGGGAGCCCTACAGGCTGGTGGGGAGGCAGAGGGATGAGGAACGGGGCTGTGGGGCAGGAAGGAGCTGGGTGTGCTGCAACCCCGGGGCAAAGGGCGAAACCGCTGTCCCGGAGGGGTTGGGTCGGACCAGGCTGGCTGGGTGGGGAGGCTCTCTGGAGCAGCCGGGCCAGATGGTGGCAGGCAGCGGGAGGGGGCTGGGGTCCAGTGGCAGGATGGGAGGGACCATGTGGGGGGCCATGGTTACCCACTTCATGCTCCAGATGGGTCCGTTTTGGGTGGGCCTGCTCCTCCCGCCAGGAGCGGAGCCTGGCTCAGAGGAAAGGGACGGAGCCTGGGGGAGCAGGGACAGGAGCAGCATGGGGTCTGGTGGCACGGAGGGGGAGGGGGGAGAGGGGCAGAAGGGAGGGTTGTCGAGCCTCACAAGGGCTGGGTGGGGGTCAAGATGGGAGGGCCGGGCAATGTGAGGGCTTGGAAGGGGGGATTAGATAGGGGCAGGGGATTAGATGGTGTGCCAGGGAGCGGATGGGGTGTGGGGGGAAACCAAGCAGGCCAGGCAGGGGGAGGGCTGTGCGGTGGGGAAGGCCTGGCAGGCAGGTCTGAGGAGGCATGGGGGCCAGTGGCCTGGGCAGGGCCAGGTAGAAGGGACCGGGGCGGACATAGGATACAGGGGCCAGCAGGTCAGGTGGAAGGCTGGGGGCATGGGGCTGCAGGTCAGGGGACCGGGGTCAGGCTGGAGGATGGGGGCAGGCTAAAGGGCTGGGCGGCAGGGGCTGGGCTGACGGCTGGGGGCCAGGCTGGAGGATGGGGAGGCTGAAGGGATGGAGGGGCGGGGGGGGCCAGGCCGGAGGCGGGGGGGGGCCGCACTCACTGCAGTTGCGCTCGTCGGAGCCGTTGCCGCAGTCGGCGACACCGTCGCACTCGGGGTTCGCTTTCCCGATGCAGATCTTGCTGGAGCACTTGAAGGTGAAGCTGGTGCAGGGCACGGCTGGAAGGCGACAAGCCCGGCTCCTGAGCACGGGGCCTGCACCCCCGGCCGTCTGCCACGGGGCTGTCCTGCAAGGAAGGGGCGCCCCCCGCTCCGCTGGTGCCCCCCACTGGTGCCTGCCATGCAGTCTGAGCCGCTGCCCCATGACGTGCCCCCAACCTGCCCCCCCCCCATTACCTGGGAGCTGGCTGGGCCGGGGCGCAGCAGACGTTTTCCGGGCGGTGGCAGGAGGCAGCGGGGTCGTCTGGCGGGCCGGGCTGGTGCCTGGCTGGCGGCTCTGGGAGGGCAGCGCTGGGGCGCTGCTCGCGGTGGGGGGCCTGGCTGTGGCCAGGCTGGGCAAGGTGCCCGTGCCAGAGCTGAGCTGAGGCTTGGAGGAGATGGTGGCCAGGATCCAGTCCTGGAGCTTGGTCACCCTGGCGTAGACCCCCGGCCGCTTGGCCTGGGCACAGCCGATGCCCCAGCTCACGACGCCGGCTAGGTAGAACAGGCCCGGGCTCTCCTCGCAGGCCAGCGGGCCGCCCGAGTCCCCCTGGGGAAGAGCCAAGCAGGGCCTGCTCAGCGCTCCACAGCAGAGGGCTGGCCCCAGGCAGGCGCACACTCTGCAAGGCCAGGGCCAGGCGCCGCAGAGACGGACGAGAACCGGTGCCTTGCATCAGGGCTGCCAAGTCCCGCGGCTGCGCCAGGCCACCAACCCCCCGTCGCCTTAGCTCAGTGGTGCTCCAAGTGACCCAGTCGTAGGCCACAGCAGGGCAGATGCTGGGTCACCTCACGCTGCCTGCCAGGGACCCGAGGGCTCTGGTCTGCACGGCCGGCCAGGCCACGAAATGCCCATCGGTGGGGCTGCCGGGCCGAGACCCGCGCTGTGGAACCCGCTGGGCTGGCCCCGGTAAGCTCGGCTCCTGCGCTGCCCCCCCCATCTCCGGCTCCACACTTCCACTGGCCAAGGGGCGCTGGGGCGACGGTGCCTGGGGGCGTCTCCCACAGACCTGCTGCTGGCCACTTCTGGGAGCCGCGTGGGCTGCCATGCCGGGGGGGGGCAGGAAGCTGCCTTAGCCCCTTGGCTGGGCCCCTGACCGGGAGCCGCTAGGGGTAAGTCTGCACCCCAACCCTGAGCTGCCCCGAGCCCCCCTGCTGCACCCAAACCCCAGAGCCTGACCCCCCATGCCCTAGCCCAGAGCCCTCTTCCACACTAAGCCCCTCATTCCCAGCCCCTCCCAGCTCCCACACCCCTCATCCCCGTTGGGTCACGAGCACCAACTATTTTCTTCAACTGGGTTACCAGAAAAAGAGATTTGACACCCACTGTCCTAGCTAATTCAGTGGCCAGCTGTGGTTAGAGAACCCCTGGGCCTCACTGCCTCCCTGCAGCAGGGAGTTCCGCAGGGGAATAGTAACACAATATTTCCTGTTCTGAGTTTTCGGTGCGCTGCTCTTCCCATGTACTGCACAGCCCATGGGCCTCCTGTCAGGAGCGCGGTGGGTCAAGGGGAGTAGCCCTGGTGCCTTATGCCACGCAGCATTTCTACAGGTCTGTCTCGCTGGACACGCCTGCCTCCAGCCATTTTGTCCCTGGGGTAGCAACTACTCCAGCTGAGTCGCCGAATCCTGGTCTGGACGGTCACGCACTCCACTGCACGGGGCTTCATTCGCCTCCATGGAGCCGCCTCTGGAGGACCCCCACTCTGGCCCGGTTCCCTCCAGGGCAGGCCCCAAGCCCATGAGCTCCTGGCAGCTGCCTGGGGGCCTTTCAGGGTGGAGCGAGCCCAGAACCCAGGTTCTTACCTGGCACGAGTCAACCCTGCCCTCCAGGAACCCTGCGCAGATCATCCGGTCGGTGAGGGAGAAGTTGTAGAGAACGTTGCAGGTCTTCTGGTCGATGATGCCGACGGAGGCTTTCTGCAGGCTCGCGGGCTTGCTGACTGCGTGGAGACACAGGGCGTGGACGTGCCTCGCGTGGGCCGGAGGGCAGGTGCCCCCTGGGGACCGGCCTCGGGGGCGGAGGAGGGGCAGGCGGCTGCCCCCAGCCTGAGCTCGGGGGCTGTGTATGCGGGGCTGAGGGATGCCCTGGGGTTGCAGACTCCCCTGTGCTGCCCAGATGGGCAGCAGGAGGCAGCTGCTTCGCCAACAGGGCTGGCTGGGGGTCCCCTCTGTGTTCTCCCGGGGGACGCGCACGGGCCGCAGGGCTGAGCCCACTCGGCCCCAGGGAGCCTCCAGCCACCCTGCTCTGGGGCCCAGGAGCCAGTGACTCGAGAGTGGGTGGGGCCAGCTGTTCTGGCCTAAAGAGCCCTGAGGGGCACGGGCCCCTCTTCTCTGGGGCGTGAGGCTGGAGCAGGCGGGACTCCAGGGCGGGTCCTTGTTTCTGGCCAGGGATTCCTGGGGCTGAACTCTGGGGCGCAGCTGGGGGGCCGGGGCCAGTGATGGCAGAGAGCAGCAGCAGAGCGTTGCTGAACTCCCACCCGTCCAGGGGCAGGGATGGGCCCTGGGGAGGCAGCTCCGAGCTCCGGGTCTTCACTGGCCAACAGCAGCGAAGCCAGAAGCTGGCGTCAGGCCAAGGGATCAGTTTCTTCCATCTGCCCCGGGGGGTGGGCCCAGGGCAGGTGGAGGGTCCGCAGCCCCCCCACAGCTACCTGCGCAATCTCACCCAGACCTCGCTCCGGCTTGGGCCTGGCTGGGGCCTCGGGGGAAGAGGGCGGGCGGCTGGGCCAGGCCCTTTGCCCCGTTTCCCGTAGGGTGAGCTTTGTGCCCACACGCAGGGCTGGGGAGCAGGGAAATCTTGCCCCCTCCAGCACCGGGGGGTTCGTTTCCCTGGTTCCTGGGCGAGGGCCGGCACCGGATCGTAGCTCTCTGGTTCGGAGGGGCCCTAGATAGAGAACCTGGCCCTGGCAGAAGGGTCCAGCTGCTTAACTCTTCCTAGCGCCCAGGACCTCCTGGGGGTCTCCGTGGCCTGGGGTAGCAGGGCCACAGGCTCCCTTTGACAGGGCATGGGCCTGCCGGGGCCCCTCCCGCCTGTCTGCCCCCATCCACTGCCTCGAGGGCCAGCGTTGGCTGGGAGCTGCAGCTCTTGGGGGGCAGGGACCACGTCAATGTGACTGGGGAGGCCCCAGCAGTCTCTGGGGGCCGGGACAAGGCCCCAGCAGCCTGCCCAGGGCTCAGCCAGCTCCCTCGTCACAGGGCCCTGATTCTCCGCCTGGGCTCCCTGGGCTCTTGCTGGTTCCTGGCTCTCCCGGCGGGGCTCCCGGGAGGCCGGTGGGCCCCTCGTGTGACTCACTGTTGCCTTCCCGGACGTTCCCCCAGCCGGAAATCAGGCACTTCTTGCCCACGGGGAACTTCTGCAGGGCCAGGGGCAGGCACACGGGCTGGATGTACTTGCTGAAGCGCAGGGGGCTGGCCAGCTCCAGCACGGCCACGTCGAAGTCCAGCAGGAGCGGGTTGTAGGAGGGGTGCTGCACCACCTGCTTGATGCTGACTCTCAGCGCGCTGCCGTCGGCGCCGCTCAGGGACGTGGTGCCCAGGTCGGCTCTCAGATAGTCCAGCTTGGTCCTGCAAGCGCCCGCCCGCCCCTGTGAACTCTGACCAGCTGCAGCCCCGCGCCCCCCCCGGGCCGCAGCATCAATGGGGCTGGTCCAGGGGCTCTTGTGCAGGGGGCCTGGGCTTTTGCGGGACCTGCCCTGGGTAGCGAGCAGCAGAACCGTCCCGCCCCACAGCAGCCGCCCTATTACCAGGCCGGCTTGGCTCCCCTGGGGCACGCTCCGCCAGGGCGGCCCGAGCCATCAGCGCCGGCCGGAGTCCGCCCCCCAGGACGCCTGCTGTAGGCACATGGGGGCAGAGTGTTGCTCCAGCGCCCGCCGGCTCTGTGCTCTGGGGCCGGTGAGGCTGGGCTGCGAGCTGCCCACCCTCCTCATGGTGCTGGGGGGGGGGGGGGGAACCACTCACCACCCCCCTCCCCGGGGCGTTGGGGGCACAGCTTGGCTCCTGTGGGGGCGGGGCCTGGAAAAAGGGGTGGGGCTTGGGCTTGCTTCCCCCAGCCCTACCTCCGCCCACCGCCCATGCCGCAGCAGCACCTCGCAGAACCTGCGCTCTCCCGTGGAGGAGAAACCCGGCGCTAACACGAAATCCTTTTCCAAAGCGGCGGGCGGGGCGCGCTCACCGCACCCTGAGACACGGGGGGCAAGCCCGGTCAGTCCCCTCCCTGCGTCTGACCGTGGCCAGCGCCAGGTGCTTGCGAGAAACCCGCAGTGGCCGGTCTCCGGTCCAGCCTGCCCCCCCGCGGGTCCCAGCCGACGACAGACCGGTCCAAACCCTGAGGAACCAGGCTTCGTTTCCCTCCAGCGCGCCTGTCATTCGCATTACTGCAACGCTGCCTGGGCGTGTTAGCCAGGACGTAACAGGCCAATCCCGCTTTAAAGCTAGGCCTGGGAACGTCCAGTGGCACTGAGTCCCGCAGGCTAATCGTGTCTGTCGGGTAAAAGCATTTCCCCTCTTGGGGTTTTAATCTGTACTTGGCAGCTGTCGGGTGACTACTGGGGGGCGGGGAGAACAGCGGCCCCGACCTGGCTCTACCCCGTCCTTAGTTTATAGGCTCGTCCCGCGCCCCTTGTAGCAGGCTCAGCCAGGCTCCTCCGCCTCCGGTCCTGGGAGAGGCTTACCAGAGCCTTCGGCAGTTCTGGTGCCCTGGCTGCCTCGCAGTTTCCAGCTGCGGCTCTCTCGCTGAGTTCTAGGGTGGCGATCTCTGCCCCGCTCCTTAGGGCCCCAACAGCGTGTCGGCTTCCCCGCCCCCCGGGCGCAGGCGGCTCCAGCGCGCGGGGCAGCCCAGCTCCGCTGAGCTGTTCAGAGGGGACGCCCTGGCCCCAGCCCTGCGCTGATGCAGTTAACCTAGAGCCCTGCGAGCTAGCGGCGTTTGCAGATTGCCCTTCACCCCGCTTCTTTACTGTGCCAACACCGAGCTGCCCGGCCCTGCTCTGGGGTGGCCCCTGCCCCGGCTCAGGGCGCACGGAAGCGCCTCCCAGCCCCGCTGGTCCTGACGCACTCGGCAAACTGCAACTTAGCCCCCTTCCTGGCGCATCAAGAGACCATCGACGCCGGGGCCCGGTGCGGTACCTTTGCAGCACCTGCCTTGCGCGCCGGGGCCCTGCCCCTTGCCGCTCGCCCCGGGCACTCGGGCACAAGCGCCGGGCCCCCGCTGCTGCCGGCGGCCCGGGCTGGGGAACGTGGCCCACGCGCAGGCCGAGCGGTTCCGCGGCGTCGGGCTCTTACTGATTGAAGCAGTGAGCGGCGGACAGCAGCCAGCGCTCCCCGATGACCGTGGCCCCGCAGAAGTGCCTCGAGCCCTCCTTCAGGCTGACCTGCCAGGGCACCTCGCCGCTGGACGCCTCCGTGCCGCCCACGATCTTGCTGGGTTTGGAGAGCCCGGGGCGCCCGCCGCACTCTGAACGGAAGCCAGAGCGCAGCCCGTCAGCGCCCTCGCCGCCTCGGGCCGAGCCGGGAGGGAGCCCTGAGCCCAGCGGGCTGGGGCCGGCTCGGGGCCAAACCTCAGTCCGTCCTGCCACGCTCGCTGTTCCCGCCCACAGGGGCCCCGGTCGCCCAGGAGGCACGCAGCCTCCCCTGCCTAGTGCACATCGTCTCCAGGCCTTCGGCCCGCTGGTCCCGGGTCCCTCCAGCCCTCCATTCTCTGCGGCAGCCAGAGCCTGGGGCCGGCCCGCTGGGTCCCCTTCCCCCCAGGGGCCTGGAGCTGGAGAGGTGCCCAGAAGCTGCCTCTTGCACCAGCGCCCGGCCAAGGGGTGGCCATGAGCAGCCCCCCTGGCCGGTTCCAGGCGCTTGCCTGCTCGCTGGCAGTGGGGGGCTGCAGGGTGCTTCCGGGGCGCAGGCTTCATGCTGCCAGGAGAGCACTTAGCGCCACAGGCAGGTCTCACCCCTTCGCGGGGGCATGGCAGGAATGCTGGTGTCCCCAGGGGCCGGGCTGGCAGTGACAGTCCCAGCACAGCTGCCAGAAAGGCCACGACGGGCTCCGGCGATCAGGCCCTGCCCAGCCGGTCGCTGTGTGTTTGGGGCTCGGGTGGGCCCCCCTAGACAAGGCTGTCCCAATGCAGAGGAAGGGCAGGGGAGGGAGACCTTGCGGCCGGGAAGCAGCGGCCAGCGTGCTGGTGGCGGGTGCCGGGCGTGTGGTGGACCCCAAGCTGAGTCTGCCCGTCGTGCTGCTGCTGGTCCCCTCCATGGGGGCAGTGCCGCTGCTTGGGCTGGGAAGCGTCGTCGGGAGGGTGAGGGCTGCGGGTGTGGGGAAGGTGGAGATCACCGTGAGGATCCAGTCTCGGAGCTGGGTGACTCGGGCGTAGACCCCTGGCCGCTTGGCTTCGGCACAGCCAATGCCCCAGCTCACGATGCCGGCCAGGAAGAACTTGCCCGATGGCTCTTCACAAACCAAGGGGCCGCCGGAGTCACCCTGCCAGAGACAAGCCGGCCAAAGAGCCTGCGTCACGGCCGTCAGAGGCCAACGCCAGACGGGGCCCCAGGGCCTGCGCCTCCCCGCACTGCGCGGCCCTGCAGGGATGCTGCGCCGAGCCCCAGAGGTGGCTGTGTGGGGTGGGGTGGACCAAAAAGCCCAAAAGTGAGGTGCCTTTGGGGGCCTGCCTGGGGTGGCCTCAAATCCGTGTCCTGGCTGCCCGCCCCGGGGAATGGCCTTTCCAGGGGCCTCGGCCTGCTTGCAGGGGTGGTGAGGGCAGTGACGGCAGGAACAAGCCCTGGCAGCACCCTGGGAGCAGATGCCCACGCCCCAGCCTGGCGCTGGGAGCCCGTCCTCACCTGGCAGGAGTCAATCTTCCCCTCCAGGTAGCCGGCGCACAGCATCCTGTCGGTCAGGGTGTGGCTGTACAGGCTGGCGCATAGGGCCTGCTCCAGCAGCTCCACGGGGGCCTTCTGCAAGGTCTCTGGCTTCACCACTCGCGGGCAGAGACAAGGCAACTAACGCGGTTTGCCCCTGGGCCCCCTGGCCTTCCCCTCCGCAGAACCTGCCTCGCGCAGCCAGGCACCACAACTCCGCAGGCGGGCCGAGGGCAGACCCTGGGGGGCTTCTGCACAATGAAACGCCCCCCCCGGCCGCCTTGGAGAGTGCCCCCCTCCCAGGGTATGCACCCACTCTCCTGTGGCCCTTTTCTGGGCATGCTCCCCCCAGCTCTTCTCAGGGTGTGCACCCGCTCTCCTGGCCCAGCTTTGGGTCGCCTGCGCCTCCATTCTGAGGATGGGCCTCCTGCCTCCCTGCCATCCTCCCTTCCTCCTTAGGGTTCCCACCCACCTACAGCCATTCTCAGGGTGTTCCCCAACCCTTCCTGGGGTGCAGGTCTCGCCCCTGGCCCCCCAGCCCTGACCCTTCACAGGGTGTACCACCTCCTCCCTCAGGATTCCCCCACACCCACAGCCCTTCCCGCAGCTGGCCATGCTCAGGATGTGCCCCCTGGTTTTTCTTGAGTCCCCCCCTCCCTCTCCTTTCCCTGCCACTCATGGGGGACCCTACCCCTGTGCCCCACCCCAAGAGGCCCTGCTTACAGAAGTCTTCCCTGAGGTAGCCCCAGCCAGAGATGAGGCACTTCCTGCCGGCCGGGAAGCGGTGCCCAGGGCCGGGCAGGCAGGCTGGCTGGATGTACTTGTTAAAGGGCACGGGGCGGTCGAGCTCCAGCACGGCCACGTCGAAGTCGGCGGTGTCGGTGTTGTAGGAGGGGTGGGGGATGATGCGGCCCACGCCTGCTTTCACCGTGCTGCTGTCTGCCCCGCTGAGGGAGACGGTTCCCATGTAGGCGGCCCAGACCGCTGGGTCCTGAAACCTGAAAAGGCACAGAGGCGGGGCCATGCGTGACCCCTTCCCGGCCACCCCTGCCCAGCCGCTGCACGTGTGAGAGGCGGGGCCTGGCAGGAGCAGCGGCGGAGCCACAGCCGTTGTGACAGGCCCCACCCCGTCCCCGGGCTCTGCCGCGGGGCACAGCAGCCCAGGTGCGGACGAGCCAGGCTGTGGGCTCAGAGCGGCGGGAGCTGGCCAGATTTACACCTTCTGCTCCCCTGGGCGCTGCCCCTGCCTTCAGCTGTGCAGCTGTAGAGCGGGAAGGTGCCCGTGCCCTGGGGCACGTGCCGAATGGGAGCCCGGCCCTGCCGTGGCTGGAGACGTGGCTGGAGACGTGGCTGAATGCAGGGCTAGAGCAGCGGTTTGCAGGCTGCGCGGGGCCCAAGCGGCACACAGCTGCGGCCCCCCTGGCTGCCCTGTGGCCATACAGGTGGCGCGGGTGTTGTGTGGCCGTGGCCGAGGAGCACAGCCCTGGGGCCGTACTCATTGAAGCAGTGAGCCGCCGACACCAGCCACTTCTCGGTGAGGATGGTGGCACCACAGAAGTGCTCGTTGTTCTCCCGCAGGCTGACTTGCCACGGGAACTCCCCTCTGGAGGCCTCGGTGCCACCCACGATTCGGTGGGCCACCTGCATGGCGGGGCGGCTCCCACAGGCTGAAAGGGCAGAAGAGATCTCGCGTGAGTGCTGCCGTGGCAGGTGGGGGCTGCAAACATCCCCAGCAGCCTGCACCGGGGGTGGGGATGGATTCATTCCAGCAGTGCACACACCCAGGGCCCTGCCTCGAGTGCCCCAGAGAGCAAGGGCCCTGCCTCGAGTGCCCCAGAGAGCAAGAGCCCTGCCTCAAATGCCGCAGATTTTAAGTCCTTCCTGGACTTGCTTCCTTCTACCATCAGCCTCCCAAATACACCTGCAGCTGGCCCGACATGCCCCCAGCCCAGGCCACCCGGTGCAGGAGACCTACCGCAGTCTGCCTCGTCGGAGCCATCGGCGCAGTCGGCTTGGCCATCGCACTCTGGATTCTCTTTCCACACACACTGGCTGTTGTGACAGACAAACACGTTCCCTGGGCACCTGCCTGAGGAGGAAGGGGGAGGGGGTTAACAGGGCTCCTCCACACTGACCAGCCATCCAGAGCCCCCCGCCAGAGAGGGGCCGGCCGGCCTGGGGCCTCCCCTGCAGGGCCTGTCTCTCGGGGTATGACAGAGAGCGAACCCTGGAGCATCCCCGGATGGAGGGTGAGAAACGCCAGGGCTGGAGCCTTGTGGAGAATGGAGAGAAAGTATCTCTGGGCAAAATGGCAGCCCGTCCCCGTTGATAATGGCAACTGTATAGCTGCCCGTCCCCAGCTCTTCCCGAGAGCCACAGGAGCCAGCAGGGAGCCTCCGCTCCAGCGGGGCTGTCCGAGGCTGTGAGCCGGCTGTGCCTCCAGGTGCATTTCGATAACTGAACCAGGCCCGAGTCTGTGCCCAGCCCCCCAGAGCCACCTCATCCTCTGGGAAAGTTCAGCTTCCAGACCCAGAGTGGGACGGGCACATGCCAGCCAGGCCCCTGTCTGGAACAGGACCTGGGGAGTGGGCTCCCTTGGCACAGAGCGCGAGGGGAGGAAAGGCACCACTGCAGGGCGGCTGGTATGCGAGGCAGGGGGAGGCTTTGCCTTCCCAAATTGCCAGCCTCGCCCCGCCCAGACTCTGCCCCCGGAGCACCTGCTGCTGCCTGCTGTAGGCGTGTTGGGGGTGGAGTGTTGCTGTCCCCGAGTGTCTGCCCTCCCTGTGCTCCCATGTGCCACCCGCCCTCCCCTGGTGCTGGGCGAGGGGCTTGGCTCCCGTGGGGGAGGGGAGGGCAGAGCTTCCCCAGCCCTGCTTTCCCCCACTGCCCATGGGCCAAGCCGCGTTACAAACGCAGAAGAAAGTTGCAGCGTCGACGGGCTTCAGTGCTCCCACCTCCCAAGCAGAAGGGAACCCTGCCTGTGTGCGGGGCTGGATCCGCCAGGGCTAGCCACAGGGGGTCTGCTCCTGGGGAGGGGGCAGGCCTGGCACCGAGGCAGGGAGAGCTCGTACCTGATTTCAATTCGAGTCCGTACGGAGCTGGCCGGCTGGGCCCTGTAACACAAGGGAGATGGGCAGCGTGAGAGGGTCGGTAGTTCTAGGGCCGCTGGGCCAGGGTGCGGCTGGCTCCCGGCACAGGATGCAGGGTTGAGGGGCTCGTCCTTTCAGCTCTCACAGATGTATCCTGGGCCCTCCAGCCCTGTGAATGTCTGAGCCTCCCCAGCTGCAGCTAAAGAAGCATGTGCTGCCACTGGCAGCTGTAACAGACCCCGTCCCAGTGGATCAGACAAGGGGGACTCATAACACTGAGCTGGGGGAGAGGTAGATACACTGGAGGGCAGGGAGAGGGTCCAGAGTGACCTGGACAGATTGGAGGATTGGGCCAAAAGAAATCTGATGAGGTTCAACAAGGACAAGTGCAGAGTCCTGCACTTGGGATGGAAGAATCCCAAGCATTGGTACAGGCTGGGGGCCAGCAGATCCAGAGAAGTGATTTATTCAGCTCTGGGGAGGCCACATCTGGAGTATTGTGTCCAGTTCTGGGCCCCCCACTACAGAAAGGATGTGGACGCATTGGAGAGGGTCCAGCGGAGGGGAACCAGAATGATGAGGGGGCTGGAGCACATGACCGACGAGGAGAGGCTGAGGGATTTTGGCTTGTTTAGTCTGCAGAAGAGCGAGGGGGGATTTGAGAGCAGCCTTCAACTCCCTGAGGGAGGTTCCAAAGAGGCTGGCGAGAGGCTGGTCTCAGTGGGGGCAGATGGCAGAACACGGAGCAATGGGCTCAAGGTGCAGCGGGGGAGGGCTAGGTTGGATATTAGGAAAAATTCTTTCACTAGGAGGGTGGGGAAGCGCTGGGATGGGTTCCTTGGGGGGGAGGGGAGAATCTCCATCCCTAGTGGGTTTTAAGTCCCAGCTTGACACAGCCCTGGCTGGGATGATTGAGTTGGGGTTGGGATTGGTCCTGCTTTGGGCAGGGGGTTGGACTCGATGGCTCCTGAGGTCGTTTCCAGCCCTAGGGTTCTATGAACATACATTGAGCAGTGGGCCACCAACTCTCCAGAGCAGCGCTGAGGGACTTGGACGCCTTCAGATGAGTCCAGTGACTCGCCTGGGCTATTTCACTGGTTAGTAACAGTCCAGGGCTAACGCTTCTCAGCCCCGAGCCTTGTGTGTGCGTGGGGTGAACATCCAGCGCTGATGGCCGCTGAGCAAAGCCATGTGTGCTTCAGCATGCCCCGTGCTTTCCTCTTCCAGTAGCCCCAGGCCTGCATGGGCAGCAGCAGGCAAGCAGTGAAAACACTGACCTGAAATATCCACTAAGTATCTTCCCAGGAGGCTGGAGGGCAGCTGCAGCTGGGGGACATGGCCGCCCTTGGAACCGTCTGTGTACTTTTGTCAGTCTAAGTGCTGGAGGACGACTTGCGGGTTTATATTGGGCGTATTATGCTTGGCCACTAGGTGGTCCTATGGGCAACACCAAACTCGGTGCCTACTGTGCACAAGGGGGACACGGCCCCTGGCTCGTCAAGCCAGCGCCAGCCTCTCCTTGTGCTGCGTCTGGGGCGTTTCTATAGGGCGACCGAACGGGGCTTTAAATGCCAACCTGAGATCAAGCGAAAGCCCGAAGGGGATTGGTCTAATCCAGAAAAAGGTCCGTGGCTTTGCTAAGTGCAGCCCTGGCTCCGGTTACTTCTCTCTGGCACCAGGCCCCTGCCGGGGGAGGGACCTGTCGTGCTTTTTGGCCGGGACAGGAGATGCTCACCTGTGAGAGAGGCCGAGGCGATGGTCCCATAGGTGGCCAGGGGGATGCCCTGCTCCCTCAGCGCTGCAGCCAGCCCGTGTCTGAGGGCCTCTTCCTCCACACTGGGGCTCAGAGACCAGGCAGCCGGGGGGCTGAAGCGCAGGCGGAAACGGACGAGCACACTGGAGTTCCCATTCCTGCTGGAGGGAAGGACCTTTCCTCAGGACAGGATGGGCTGTGTTCACAGGCCTGCCCTCCCTCCAGCCAGCCCCGGCCCCCCAGCACAGCGCTCCTGGCGAAGCCTGGGGGAGGTGCCGACCTATTGCTCAGTAGTGACATGTCGGGCTGCCATGCCGGCTCTGGCCAGAGGGTTCAAAATGGGTCTGTGTTTGGCTTTAGAAAGGTTCATTAAAATGTTTCTCAAAAATGTGAAAGTTGGACCCATAGATTAACCAATCTATGGAGACAGACCATCTCCTAGAGCTGGGAGGGACCTTGAAAGGTCATCGAGTCCAGGCCCCAGCCCTCACGGCAGGACCAAGCACCATCCCTGACAGATCTGCCCCAGAACCCTAAATGGCCCCTCAAGGACTGAACTCACAAGCCTGGGCTTAGCAGGCCAATGCTCAAACCTCTGAGTGATCCTTCCCCCGACAAAAAAAGACACTGATTTTTTTTGTCAAAACCAAGGATGTTTTGTTTTGTTTTGTTTTTTTTGACAAAATCACAACCACCCTTTAATGACCTTTTCATAAGGCTTAAAAACACTCAACAGTTTTTGAGCAAGAGAGAAAGGGAAAGGAATTTGCAGGCTGGGCAAAAGGCCATTTTCGGACCAAAACCCCACAACCATTTCCTTCCCCCACACGGCAGGATAGCGACCTGGAGTACGGCAGGCCAGAGGCCGGAGCCACAGCACTCCGGAGCTCGGTGCAGGAGGCAAGAGAGCAGCAGGCTCTCACCTGTACTCCAGGACAGCACAGCCGAGGCAGCTCCCTTCCAGCGGCGAGCCTCGGAAGCTGGTAAGAAACTGCAAGGGGAAGACGAGTGACTGGCTGGCTCAGGTTTCAAAACGCCCTGGGGAGCCCCTTCGGGGAGCTGTGCTGGAGCAGGGGTCTGAGTTTGAGCCCCCCTCCAGCCAGCTCCAGAGAGCTGAGTCCCGAAGCTGCTTTCCAGCTGAAAGCCAGCCCCTGCTGCCTGCAGGAAGCACAGCCAGCTGGGTGCTGCCCCAGACATTTCCCCTGGGTCCCCACTGTCAGCCCCTGTCGAGATCCCCACAGCCCCTGCGTCTCTCCTGCCTCCTATCCTGGCCCATTACTGGGCAGTGTCCCTCCCGCCACCAGCAGCGCTGTGACCCCTGGTGCACGGGGGTTGCAGTGCCATTCCCTCAATGTTGGCCTCACTGCCCCCCCACTGTGGGGTGGCCACTGCCCATGGCATGCAGCATGGGTAATGGGTGGGTGCCCTGGGCCCACCACCTCCCGTCCCCCAAAGCTGGCCTGGCCTTAGTGGGCTTCTAGCCACGTGTCCTTGGCTTTGAGTGGTGAGTTCCGCTCCCGTCCTCCTTCCACTGCTTCTCTCTGGGCCATTTCCTGCCGAGCTGTGCAATTCGGCTTTCCCCATTCCTCCGGCAGGCTCACCCACCTCCCCCCAGCTCTGCGCTGCAGGGTAGGAGCCCAGAAATGTTCCAGCTGGGTCAGGACACCCCAGGCCCCAATATCAGGAGGTCTGTAGGGTCCGCCCCGCCAGCCCTTTCCCACTTGCTAGTTTCACTTCTGCAGCCCTAGGGCATTTCCCAGAGCATGTGGTTTTCACAAGCATCTCTGCTGTATGAATTCCTCTGTCACGGTCACTCACTGGCTCACCTCAGACAGATCTAGGAGCGGGGCTCTCTGGGACCCCTGGCCAATTTCAGAACATCCCACTGCTGGCACCATTTTTACCTCTAAGATTCCATGACTCTATGCCATGGCCATTGCATCCTCTGGGCAGAGGAAATCAGGGTGGGGCTGCCGTTGAGGCTCCAGGTGTCTCTAAGCCAGCACAGGAGCTAGTGCGGGGTGATGTAAATCCAAGGGGCGCTTCTTGCTGAGCTGGGGCCCTGGCTGAGCAAGGCACAGGCAGCTCGGATGGTCGCTGCAAGTGGAGGGCTTAGCCCACAGGTGAAGAATCCAACTCACCAGCCTTTCCAGAGCGGGCGTCAACGTCCGGGAGTAATCTGAGTTCTTCCTTTGCAAGCTGCGGTCATACGCGATCCCTCGCAGCTCCGCAGTGTGCTCGAAGCTGAGCCCCTGTGCAGAGCCGCACGCTGCGGGCAGAGGGCGAGCGCTCCGCAAGCAGACAAGCAAGGGGCACTTGGAAGCTGACAACAGCTCAGGCTGGGCCAGCGTCTAGGCTTTGGAAACCACCCGCTTAAACCCAGGATTCTCTGTCTCTGTTCTTCCTGGTGCCTCCTGGGCTTTTGGGCTCTCCCTGCAGCACCCACCTTCCCTGGTCTCTCAGGAGCCTCTCGGAAGCTCGTGCAGACAGGAAGCGCAAAACGCCAGCCCTGGGAGTCCCCAGGAGGGCAGGAGGCAGAATGTCGCCCTGGCTCGTTAGCTGACTGAGCTGTCACAAGGGTGGTGTTTGATTCGCTCTGGCCGAGCTCTCGAGGTTCAAGGCAGCACAGGGCCCAGACACAATGCAGTCTAGTGGATACTCTTAGTAATCCCAGCCATAGTCGCACGACGGGCTCTCAGCCAACCGGACTGTGCTTAGCCCCTGGAATTGCCACTGGGACAATCAGGGAGTAGAAGGAGAGGCCAAGAAGTGGTCCCGGGGGGGCTGGTCTCATTGCTCTACAGCGGCTTTTCGTTTCCCACAGAGGCAGGAAATAGGCAGTGACCACCCAGCTGCTCCCAGTACAGCAAGCCATCCCGCAGGGACCAGCTGCCCTCCTGCGTGTGACAGCCACCCACCCCTCCCAGCCAGGGAATTTGCATGGGACGCCGTGCAGAGGCTGTGGCTTTGTGGCAGTTTTGGGATGCAGAGGTGGGCTGGGAGGGGGCAGCTGGCAAAGGGAGGGGGCCCTGGGAGGAAGGGGCCGCATCTAGAAGACAGTGTGTACAGGGCAGATGGAAAGGAGAGCCAAGGGCCCATCTTGGGAAAGGTCCCCTGGGGAGAAGGAAGAGGAGGGAAGGAAAGGGGCAGGGGCTGTGCAGGACCTTGGCGGTAGAGCTGAGACACGGAAAAGACACGGATTGAGGGGAGACCACCCCAACCCATAGTGGGGTGGGAGAGGGCCTCACTGTTTTGTGTCCTCACCAGAAGACTCCCCCTATCTCCCTGCTCCCCTGTGATGGCAGCCATCCCCGGCCAGAGAGGACTGGCTGGGTGCTCAGTGGGGCAGGGCGTTGCTGTTGAGAAACACGGTGCTGTCTCCCATCCAGATCTCCAGGGAAGCTCTGGAGAAGCATCTAACTCCTGGCTGAGTATCTGAGCTGAACCCAAATGTCCTGTCTTTTGAGGTTCACTGGCCAGAGGGGGACAGGCCTGGAACAGGGGCACCAGCTGCTTAGCCTGCTAGTCACAGACAGTTTTTCTTTCATAGCTTATAAACAGTAAGAGTGGATCCAACTGCCAACTTACCCATTAGAATGGCCAGGGAAAGAAGAACAAAGCCACCCACGAGTACAGCTGCGATGGTTACCTTACAGCAGGTACTGCGTGCTGCCAGTCTCACCCTCTCTATGTCTGGCACTGGCTTTAGAGCTAGGTCCCTTTGTTCCATGCTTTCAGAGCAACTCGACAGGGGACCTGGGGGGTTGAAAAGACAGAGTGGGCATGCTGGGGTACATCAGACCAAAGGTCCATCTAGCCCATTGTCCTGTCTGCCAACAGCGGCCAATGCCAGATGCCCCAGAGGAAGCGAACAGAGCAAGTAATCATCACGTGATCCCTCTCCTGTCATCCGTTTCCAGATCCTGACAAACAGAGGCTAGAGACACCATTCTTACCCATTCTGGTTAATAAGTATTGATAGACCAATCCTCCATGAATTTATCTAGTTCTTTTTTGAACCCTGTTAAATTCCTGGCCTTCACAAGATCCTCTGGCAAGGAGTTCCACAGGTTGTGTGTTGTGGGAAGAAATACTGCCCTTGGTTTGTTTTAAACCTGCTACCTATTAATTTCATTTGGTGACCCCTATGAACAAGTGTTATGGGAACAAGTAAATAACTTTTCCATATGGTCTCAGATACGTTCCTGTCAAGAAGCCTGGCCCAGGTGAGTCTCTGAGTCTTGGCACCCCCCATAGGGCTGGGGTGTGAGGGCCGGCTCCATATGTGGGGCCCTTCCAGGTGCATGGGAGTTGAAGGGAAGTCTGATGCCGTGGGGCAGGCAATGGGGCAAGGAGGGGGCATCAGTTCCTGGAGCACTAAGGCCCTGGTCAGGAGAGGAGGCTGTCGGGGTTCGAGTCTTGCAAGGTCAGACCAGGCAGGACCTGTCTGGTGAGCTTGAAGCTAGGTAAGAAACGGGCCGATGGGGCCCACTCAGCGCCACAGCCTGGTGTGCACCCTCCAGCCGCGCGGTGGTGCTGAACGGCTCAAGCTGCTCCCCCGCTCCCAGCGTTCAGGGCTTTGCTGCTGGCCCCGCACGTCTGAGCGGAGCTCCGGGAGGGGACGACGCTTCCGCCTTACTCCCCCTAGAAAGACGGCCCGGAGCTAGAGCCCGGCCATCCCTGCCAGTGTCCACGGCCCCGCCCCACAATGGCAGCGGCTCCCTTAGCACTGGCCATTGAGCGGCGGCGCTTGGCGGCCGTCCAGGCAGAGCGGGCGATGACAGCACCGAATCGGCCGTGGAGCCCGGCCAGCCGGCTCTGTCCTGCCAGCCGTTCCCTGGGCTGCGCAGGCACGGAGCAGCAAAGCGTCTCTGGCACGGGAAGGCGAGGCGGCAGCGAGAGAATAAGCCCCCGGGGGCGGTTCGCCGCCGGAGACGGAGGAAACACTCACTCCTTTATGCTCCCCTTTAAAAGGCCACTTGTGCTCGTGCCGAGCTAGCTGCAAACCGGGGCTGTTCTTAGGGAGGGAAAGAAACGCTCTTCGGGGTGTGTGATTAAAAAACACATCAAGGGCTCGTTGGGTTTTCGTCTTAACTTCATTAACCCCCCCCCCTGCAGTCAGTCCAGCAGCTCTCAACCTGCTACTGCCAGGTACACAGCACCCGCCGGGCCTGTGTGTGGTGGGCAGCAGTAACATGCACAGAGCAAGGGGCTCCCTCAGCCCCAGCCCGGCGGGACCCTATTGTACAGGGCCCTGCACAAACTCCCAGGCAAAGAGGATGAGCCGGGCCTGCCCAGGCCTCACTCCAGCTTGGGTGGCCAGTTGTGGCCCTCTCTTGCTGCTACGGTGACGGTGGCCCTGCGGCAGTACTTGCTCCAGGGTGGGGTGTCTGGAGCTGCACCCTGCCCTGCCCGGTCACTGCCCCTTGGAACGATACAGGACGCAACACTGCAGTGATGGGTGTAGGCCCCTGGCAAGCAGGGTGCCATGCTGCAGACCCCCTGGTGGCCACTTGCTTGGTCCCCGATGGCCTGTGAGCCTGCCATGGCCCAGCCCCTCAGCCAGGCGGGGCGCTGGTGGCTTCACAGGAGAATGGGAGAGTCACCTCAGCTCTCAAGTCACTACTTAAAGGACTAAAAATCTCCATAATTAAACGGTCTCGCCATTCCCTTGTGCTCCCCATCTGGGTCCACTTGTCTCTTCTACGGAGAGGTCTCAGAGGGGTCGCCGGGTTAGTCTGTATCTGCAAAAACAACAACGAATCTTCCGGCACCTTGGAGCCTAACAGATTTATTAGGGCAAAACCCACTTTATCAGATGCATTGGAGTGGAAATTAAAGAGGCAGGGATACACACGCGCACACACTTATACACACACGCGTGCGCGTACTAGTATAGCAGAAGAAGGGTAGGATCGGTGTTAACAAGGCATATGTATACAAGCAACACTATCAAAGCACCCAACCACAGCATCAGGGGCTCATCCACCTGCACATCCACTAATGTGATCTACGCCATCAAGTGCCAGCAATGCCCCTCTGCCATGTACACCGGCCAAACCGGACTGTCTCTGCGCCAAACGATAAATCGACACAAGTCAGACCTCGGGAATGGGAACACACATAAACCTGCAGGGGAACATTTGAACCTCCCTGGACACTCACTCATGGATTTGAAAGCAGCCATTCTTCTACAGAAGAATTTCAAAAACGAGTTACAAAGGGAGATGACCAAACTGGAGTTCACTTGCATATTCAACACTATACATTTAGGATCGAATAAGGATCTCAACTGGTTAACGCAGTACAAAGGCAATTTCCCCTCTCTGGATATTCACATCTCCACACCATATGCTGTGACTGACTCACTTCCACCCTCACCTGATTAGCTTGATTAACATAAACAACTTCTTCCTGATATACACTCCTGCTTGTGTAACTTCCACACTAATGTGCCTGACAAAGTGGGTTTTACCCACAAAAGCTGATGCCCTAATTAATCTGTTAGTCTCCAAGGTGCCACAGGACTCCTGGTTGTTTCTACAGATAGGGTTAGGGGCAGGGTCATGTTGTTCTTTGGGCATGATGGACTCCTAGGCCATGACTCGGGCTCCGTGGTACTGCTGCAGTACAAGTCATACAAGTGCTTCACATGCACAGAGCAGGTCAGCTCTCTGGCACCGAGCGTGACTGAGCGGGTGAGGGGTGGTCCAGCAACGCCACACATTGCATGCTTGCCTTCCTCATGGAGGCAAAGCTGCTCTGCTTCTGTGTGACCTTGTGGGGGGGAGGGGGACGACACATACCCCTTAACAGGTAGCCAGAGCTCTGGGCCAGCAGGCAGGCTCAGATAAACAGGTGGCGTAGCAGACCGACTGAAGACACAGCCCACGTGGCAGTGGCTTCAAGAACACGGAGTTCCCCATCTCGCTCCACCCAGGCATTTCCTCAGCAGCGGTGGTTTGCGGACTCCAAATTCCAGGCTACCTCAGAAGACATCTCCCTGAACCCTCGTCTGCATTTCCCCGTGCCTGGGACGTTCACTCACTGCTGTGCAGTGATGCTACAGACAACACTGACTGTGGAGGGAGAGGGAGAGCGGATGGCGGTGGCAGGGCCGGATAAGGAACACAGAGCCTTTTGTCAGCCAAAGAAGTGGAGCTTTCAAAGTGGAAAAGGGAAGAAAGAAGCCCAGAAAAAAAGAGCAGCAGAATCGTCTCTGAAGAGAAGGGCTTTTCAGGAGGCGTCAGCGGCCCTTTTAAGTGAAGCTTCCCGATAAGAGACTGGAAAAGGTCACTTCTTTGTGAGGAGAGAGACGGAGAGAAAGGGGAACAGGGTGGGGGGAGGGAGAAATCATCCGTCCAAACGGCTTTTTTTTTTTTTTTTTTTTAAATGGAGTTCAGGATTTTTTTCCCCCCAACTGTAAAAGAGCCGCTGCCGAGATAGGGCAGATACCGGGCGCTTTGGGCCTCTGTGTTTTGTCTGCTGTGAGTGTGTTTGTTAACAATCTCTTGATTTGACACTTCAGATGCTGCAAAGAGGAGACAGGTAAGAAACTTCTTTTCCCAGTGGCACCTGTGACCTAGATGCATGCGAATGAGCTCTCGCCTCCATTGCGTCTCAGAGCCATTAGTTCTGTCTTGGTGTATTCAGATGCAAGAAAATAAGGTTCAGAGGCTGGTCCGGATACAGTGACCACATCGGCTACTAATATTCACTGACGTTAACTTACTTCCAACAGGACAACAACATCACAGACACGGTGAAACTGAGAGGACTGGATTTGTATTTGAAAACAGGCCTGTTTCAGTACAAGACTCGCTCATGGCCAAAAGATGTTGGGGGTCCTAACATGTAATTCATATTATTGATTTCCTTGGTGAGTGGACAGAAGAAACCTGTCTAACCTGCACTTAATTATCTCCAATGATGGAGATTTCAACCTCCTAGGCAATTTATTCCAGTGTTTAACCATCCTGACAGTTAGGAAGTTTTTCCTAATGTTCAGCCTAACCCCCTCTTGCTGCAGCCTATTGCTTCTTGTCCTGTCCTCAGAGGCCAAGGAGAACAATTTTTCTCCCTCCTCCTTGTAACACCCATTTAGGTACTTGAAAGCTGCTCTCATGTCCCCTCTCAGTCTTCTTTTCTCCAGACTAAACGAGCCCAATTCTTTCAGTCTTCCCTCATAGCTCATATTTTCTAGACTTAATCGCTTTTGTTGCTCTTCGCTGGACCCCCTCCAATTCCGCCACATCTTTTCTAAAATGTGGTGCCCAGAACTGGACACAAGACTCCAGCTAAGGCCTAATCAGCACACAGTAGAATGGAAGAATGACTCCTCGTGTCTTGCTCACAACACTCCTTTTAATGCAGCCCCAAATCATGTTTGCTTTTTTTTTGCCACAGTATCACATTGTTGACTCATATTTAGCTTGTGGTCCACTAGATCCCTTTCTGCAGGACTCCTTCCTAGACAGTCGCTTCCCATTCTGTATGTGTGAAATGGATTGTTCCTCCCTAAGTGGAGCACTTTGCATTTGTCCTTATTGAACTTCATCCTCTTTATTTCAGATCATTTCGTCTAGAATTATAACCTTATCCTCCAAAGCACTTGCAGAAGAACGGCCATACTGGGTCAGACCAAAGGTCCATCTAGCCCAGAATCCTGTCCTCCAACAGGGCCAATGCCAGATGCCCCAGAGGGAGTGAACAGAGCAGGTAATCATCAAGTAATCCCTCTCCTGTCATCCATTTCCAGCCATTGATAAACAGGCTAGGGACACCATTCCTATCCATTCTGGCTAATAAGTATTGATGGACCGAACCTCCATGAATTTATCTAGTTCTTGTTTGAACCCTGTTAAAGACCTGGTCTTCACAACATCCTCTGGCAAGGAGTTCCACAGGTTGACTGTGCGCTGCATGAAGATAAACTTCTTTTTTAAACTTGCTACCTATTATTTCATTTGGTGACTCCTAGTTCTTATGTTATGGGAGCAAGTAAATAACTTTTCCTTAATTCACTCTCTCCATACCTGTCATGATTTTATAGACCTCTATCATACGCCCCCCTTAGTCTCCTCTTTTCCAGGCTGAAAAGTCCCAGTCAACCCCTCCCAGCTGAATAAAGCCACAGTTCTTTAGGGAGAGTGCCGTGGGGATTAAAACACAGACACCAGGAAGAATGAATGAACAGGAATTTTAAGTCCACTGCTCTTCCTCCCCCAGTGCAGCTCTGTATTTGCATCTCAGCCCAGGGAATTATCAGGGCATTTCAGTATTAGACAAAGACTGGCTTTGGTCCTACACTGTACCACTTGGAGGGGCCACAGAGACTATGGAGTTTGGTTTCCCCTCTTTTTCCCATGCTGGCCAATGATGAGGGTAGCTCCACAAACAGCAAGCCGGTGTCTAAATTGCGAGTAATCTGCCTGACTGAAGAAGAGCTCTGTCACAACTGGTTTCAGAAGTGAGATTTGGTGCACAGCACAGCAGAAGAAAAGTGAAATAAACTAAGGGGGGGGAGGTGGTTGTTTCCCCCCACCACTATGGCTGCGGTAGTGCAGGCACTAGTGCAACCTACAATTCCTCAGCAAGAAGCAAGCTGAACCCTGGTGAATGCCCAACAAGAAGCAGCAGGAGACCAGACAAATGATGAGTCAGGCAGCTCAGGATCCAGTGCTCCTGTGAGAAATAGCGGCCCAGCTGAAATCTCTGATCCCTTGAATGCCTGGTCCCAAGGTGGCAAAAGGATGGAAGGCCATGAGTTCTCTACCCAAGATGAGTGTGGAGGACAATGAAGAAGCCTACAAAGGCAGAAATCTTGACCCGAGCAGGAGTAACAAGTGCAGTGTGGGCCCAGTGGTATCATTGACCGATGCATGAGGGGGCTACCACCTGACCTTCGCACCTGGGTAAGCCAGAACCATCCAGCCAACTACAATGAGTTTGTCATATTAGTGGAGAGGCAAAGAGCCACAGGAAATTGGGAGGAAATCCCACAGGTTATGTTAACAGCACTACCCTCCAGAGTTCAGGTGACAGAAGCTTCAGGAAGGCCCAGGTGGAAGAAGGAGGGAGCTGAGGAAATACCAAAGGCCACAAAAACTCAATGTAACAAGGGTGAAGGAATCGAGGACGTTAGACAAAGACGGGGATGCCTAGAACTCCATATAGATGTTACGCTTGTGGAGAATGGGGACACACAAGCGCACAGTATCCCAACATTGAAGAGTCAATGCAGTGCAATTTAGGAGGCTGGGAAAAACCATGCTCCCTAATACACCCTGTGGGGGGTCACACAAGCCCCACACCAATACACAAGGCCAATCAGCTTAAATGGGGTAGAGACCACAGCCCTGATAGATTTGTGAAGCCCTGTCACGCTTATTTTGGGATAGCTGGTGAAGTGTAGTCAGCTAGTCCAGGTGAAACGTACAGGGTAACGTGTTTCTATGGGACAATTTGTTATTACCCCACTGTCCAGGTAAAGATTGAAATCCAGGGAAACATTACTGGGGTAATGGCGGGTGTAGTCCCTCAACTACCATACCTGGTGCTCAGGAAGGGATTTCCCAGGATTTGGAATCGTACTCCCAGCAGGAGAAAAGGGGGAGACCCTGAGGTTAGTGAAGGATCCACAGTAGACTGTCAACCCCTGATTTTTTCCAAATTACCTCCAGTTTTGTTTCTGACCCTTGGGGGGAGGGGGACACACACACAGCAGCTAAGGCCTTGGGAACCCAAATTCTGACCCAAAACCAGACGGCTGTTCTTGTGGTCAGGCAGACATGGGCAGCAGAGAAGGAGGTGAAGCCCCAAGCCTGATCCCTATTCTAACACCTCCAAACAGGCAGAGGCTACGGTGACCGGTCCCCCAGAATTTGGAGAGCGTATCAAGCACGTTTTGCGGATGAGAGAAGGGATAGCGCGGGTCATCCCAATCATACAGGAACATCTGGAAAAGGCGCAGGAGGCCCAGAAAAACCATTACAACCAACAGTAACTCCCCATTTCAGTCTCTTTCTATTGCTGGTTTTGGTACAAGGGTTCGTCCTACACTGTACCACGAGGAGGGGCCACAGAGACTATGGAGTTTGGTTTCCCCTCTTTTCCCCCTGTTGGCCAAAGATGAGGGTAGCTCAACAAACAGCAGGCTGGTGTCTAAACGGGGGGCTGCTGTGAGCCTCCACCCGAATGTACAGGACCCACCAAGGTTGAGGGGGAGCGGAGTTCTGCCACTCTCACTTCTGTGCTGGTGCGGGCATGTCGCTGCCTTCAGAGCTGGGCGTCTGGCCAAGAGCCACCGCTCTGTCACCCCGCTCTGAAGGCAGCACAGCCATGAGGGCGGCAATACCCTCACTTAGCTGTGCAATCCCATGGCAGCTCCCTTCTGAGTCAGGGCCCTAACTGGGGAGATGCTGGTCCTCCCCAGGAAGTCTGCACAGTAGAGAGTAAAAGCACAGAAAAGACCCGATTTCACAGCCTATGACGCATTTTTCATGGCCATTAATTTGATAGGGCTCTATTAATGGGACTAAATTGGGGAAGGGGGGAGAATACGCCGCCTCTAAGACTATTAAGGAACTGGCACATGAAACAGCAAACCCAATAGCAAGGATTTTTAATGAATCTCTAAACTCAGGGGTAATATCTAATGTCTGGACAATTGCTAATATAGTTCCTATTTTTTAAAAAAGGGGAAAAAAGTGATTGGGGAAACTACAAGCTTGTTAGTTTGACCTCAGTTGTATTCAAGGTCTTGGAACAAAATGTGAAAGAGTAAGTAGTTAAGAACGTAGAGGTTAAATGGTCATTCTCCCAGACTGAGGTGTTAGAGGAGATTTTGGAACTAATTCATAAATTAAACAGTACTAAGTCACAACAGCTAGATGGTATCTGTGATGCTATGCCCCCATATTTTTACAGAAATATGATTTGAATAAACATGCATAACTTGAAGATGCCATATGCAAAACAGGGCAAATAACCTATCATTGAAAATGTGTAATCCAATGAATGTGTATATTCTATTTGCGTGCAAGTATCATTCTTGTATGTGATGTTAGAAACATGAAGTGTAAGACTGTTTTATTAATTCCATGTCTTCTAGTGAAGGCCATTAGTGGTACTTAAACAACTTAATGGCCCCGTGCTCGAGACAATGATCTGTAAATGGGTTTGTTTTTCCTGCAAGCCCAAACGGTAATTGGTCCTACAAAGACTTGTGACCATACCACCCGGTGCTGGAATCCATCTTGAATTTGGTACTTTTCCATAGGGATGGGGAGAAATGGAACAAAGACTTCCTGCCCTGAGGAAATTCTATTTATTGATTGCATCCCAACCCTTAATCATCTTCACCTAGATTTTGAAACTGCCTCCCCACCTTAAGAAAACACACAAGAAGCAGTTAGATCCAGGCCAAAAGAAAAGATCATCTCGGGCCTGAAGGATTTTACCTGAAATAAGGACTAGAGTGAGAAATTATGATCTGTATCAATCTCTCCTAAGCTATGTCTACACTACTAGGTTATTTCAAAATAATTTATTTTGAAATAAGTTTTTCCTCTTCACTAGCAGGAGTTATTTTGAAATAACAAGCCCATTACTTCAAAACAACAGGCTTGGTAGTGTGAATGCTTGCCTTGTTATTTCAATATAAGGGGAGTTATTTTGAAATAACTCCCCAGTGTAGACATGCCCTTACTGTATTCGGCTTAGCTGGGGTGTTATGTTTTATTTTGGATTAGTGACTTGCTTTGATCTGTTTGTGTTCACTTGAAATCACTAAAATCCCAAGTTTCACACTTAATAAAAACACTTGTTTTGCTTACTATCAAGCCCAGTGTAAATAATTGTTACCTGGGGTGGGAAGTAACCACTGTCCGTCTCTCTCTTTCACTGATAAAGAGACCAAACCTTACGGGCTTTCTCTAAAACTTTTATACAGGGTAGAATGGATTCATTTGGGGGTTTGGTCCCCTTTAAGGGATGTGCTCCTGGGTGCTGTCAGGTCCTGGTAGCTGAGCCCTTCCAGAGCTGTTATCAACATCTGTGTTGCTCTGCTGGGGGCTGTTACCCCAACTCTGTGCCTTTGCTGGGGGAGACCAGAACTTCTGGCCCGGGACAGGGTGGTGCAACAGAGAGCAGGCACGTGGACTCAGTGGTATGATCAGCCCACCTAGTGACAGTCGCAAGGGGATCCTCTGTGATCCAACCCATCACAGAATCGCCCAGGAGTTCTAAAGGGGTATGTAACTTATAATTTAAATAATTATATCTAAATATAATAATTATAAATTAAATAACACTTCTGTTCCAAATGACTGGAGGACCGCTAATGTGACACTACATTTTAAAAAGGGCTCTAGAGGTGATCCTGGCTATTATAGGCCAGTAAGACTGACTACTATATCAGGCAAACTGATTGAAACTATAATAAAGTATTATCAGACACATACATGAACATGGCTTGTTCAGATAGAATCAATATGTTATTGGTAAAGAAATCACGTCTCACCTATCTACTAGAAAAAACAATGAACAGTCTCGCAGCACCTTAAAGACTAACAAAACATGGAGATGGGATCATGAGCTTCTGTGGGCACAACCCACTTCTTCAGATGACTGGAGCATTAAAAATCCAGTTCCAAAATAAATAGTAGGGGATGGGCTGGGGGGAGAGAAGCAAGGGAAAAGGGGGAAAAATCCCCTTTTTTCCTTTCTTTCTCTCCCTACCCCCAATTCCCATCATGATCCCATCTCCATGTTTTGTTAGTCTTTAAGGTGCTACGAGACTATTCGTTGTTTTTTAAGTTCAGTCCTGGGACCAATCCTTTTCAACTTATTCATAAATGATCCGGAGAGAGGGGTAAGCAGTGAGGTGGTAAAGTTTGCGGATGATACCAAAACTGTTTAGGACAGTCAAAACAGAAGCAGACTGTGAGGGACTCCAAAAAGATCTCACCAAACTGAGTGATTGGGCAACAAAATGGCAAATGAAATTTAATGTGGATAAGTGTAAAGTAATGCACATCGGGAAAAATAACCCCAACTATACGTGACGGTATGATGGGGCTAATTTATATGACAAATCAGGAAAGAGATCTTGGAGTTATCGTGGATAGTTCTCTGAAAACTTCCACACAGTGTGCAGCGGCGGTCAAAAAGGCAAATAGGATGCTAGGAATTATTAAGAAAGGGATAGAAAATAAGACACAGAATATCTTACTGCCCCTGTATAAAACTATGGTACGCCCACATCTTGAATACTGCATACAGATGTGGTCTCCTCACCTCAAAAAAGATATTTTGGCCTTGGAAAGGGTTCAGAAAAGGCCAACTAAAATGATTAGGGGTTTGGAATGGGTCCCATGTGAAGAGAGGTTAAAGCGACTGGGACTTTTCAGTTTAGAAAAGAGGAGACTGAGGGGGGATATGATAGAGGTCTATAAAATCATGAGTGGTGTGAAGAGGGCGGATAAAGAAAAGTTATTTATTAGTTCCCATAATAGAAGAACTAGAGGACACCAAATGAAATTAATGGGTAGCAGGTTTAAAACTAATAAAAGAAAGTTCTTCTTCACGCAGCGTGTAGTCAACCTGTGGAACTCCTTGCCAGAGGAGGCTGTGAAGGCTAGGACTATAACAGAGTTTAAAGAGAAGCTAGATAATTTCATGGAGGTTAGGTCCATAAAAGGCTATTAGCCAGGGGATAGAAATGGTGTCCCTGGCCTCTGTTTGTCAGGGGCTGGAGAGGGATGGCAGGAGACAAATCGCTTGATCATTGTCTTCGGTCCACCCCCTCTGGGGCACCTGGTGCTGGCCACTGTCGGCAGACAGGCTACTGGGCTAGATGGACCTTTGGTCTGACCCAGTACGGTCATTCTTATGTTCTTATGTAAGTTTAAGTCACAGATTAACTCAGCTACCCCTCTGAAGCTTTTGAAAAATCTACTAGAGTTCTTTGAAGGGGTCAACAAGCATTTGGACAAGGGAGATCCAGTGCATTTAGTGTAGTATAGATTTTCAGAAAGCCTTTGACCTGGCCCCTCACCACAGGCTCTTAAGCAACGTAAGCTATCACAGGCTAAGAGGGAAGGTCCTCTCATGGATAAGTAACTGGTAAAAACACAGGAAACAAAGGGTAGGAATAAACAGCCAGTTTTCAGAATGGAGAGAGGTAACTATTAGTGTACCCGAGGAGTCTGTACAGGGACCAACATATTCATAAATGATCTGGAAAAAGTAATAAACTGTGAGGTGGCAAAATTTGCAGATGATACAAAACTACTCATAATAAACTCTTGTGTAAGTGTTCTTTATTGTCAGGATGATAAAGCAGCAATAAAGTTCAGATGAAAATGTTTGCTTGCTTTCCAATATTAAATGTGAAAGATTTGGATCCCTTTTCAAGTGGATACTCCATTAATAATTGTGATAAGTCTGAAGAAATTAATATTTATTAATTATTAGGACAAGAAGCAAGGGATTTAAATTGCAGCACGGGAGGTTTAGCTTTGACATGGTTAAACACTGGAATAAATTGCTTAGGGGGGTTTTGGAGTCTCCATCACTGGAGATATTTAAGAGCAGGTTAGTCAGACACCTGTCAGGGATGATCTAGCTGGTGCTTGGTCCTGCCGCGAGGGCAGGGGACTAGACTTGATGACTTCTCGAGGTCCCTTCCAGTTCTAGTGTGCTATGATTCTATGAACAAAATGGCAGACAAAATTCAATATGGGTAAATGCAAAGTAAATGCAGATTGGAAAATAAAATCCCAACTATACATATAAAATGATGGGTGTAAATTAGCCGTTACCACTCAAGAAAGAGAACAGAGTCACTGTGGATAATTCTCTGAAAACATTTGCTCAATATGCAGCAGCCATCAAAAAAGCTAGCAGACTGTTGGGAATAATTAAGGAAGGGATAGATAATGAGACAGAAAATGTAATATTGCCACTATATAAATCCATTGCATAACCACTTCTTGAATACTGCATGTGGATGTGGTCACTTCATCTCCAAAAAGATATACTGGAACTGAAAAAGTATTTAGCCTGTTAACTCCAGTTCCCTGTCCCATGGCTGTATGGCTCTGAGTCTATCACCCTCATGCACAGCCCATGAAACCCTAACCCTAACCCCTGCTTGCCAGCCCATGAACCAAACACATCATGGTCAGAAATCATAGAACACAAGAACTGGAAGGGACCTCAAGAGGTCATCGAGTCCAGTCCCCTGCTCTCACGGCAGGACCAAGCACCAGCTACACCATTCCTGATAGATGTCTATCCAACCTGCTCTTTAATAAAGCCGGACTCCAACTTACAACCATCCGCACTTACGACCAAAGCGTTCGTAAATGCGGCCCCCGAGTTACGAACGCGATCCGCGCTTACGAACAGCGCCGTCGCCATGTAACTCAATGGGATCCGAGTTACGAACACTTCGAGTTACAGCCAAGTGTTTGGTCCGTAACTCATTCGTAACTCGGGGACCAGCTGTATCTCCAGTGATGGAGATTCCACAACCTCCCTAGGCAACTTATTCCAATGTTTAACCACCCTGGCACTTAGGAAGTTTTTCCTAACGTCCAACCTAAACCTCCCTTGCTGCAGTTTAAGCCCATTGCTTCTTGTCCTGTACTCAGAGGCCAAGGAGAACAATTTTTCTCCTTCCTCCTTATGACACCCTTTTAGATACCTGAAAACTGCTATCATGTCCCCTCTCAGTCTTCTCCTTTCCAAAGTAAACAAGCCCAATTCCTTTGGACTTCCCTCATGGCTCATGTTCTCTAGACCTTTAATCATTCTTGTTGCTCTTCTCTGGACCTTCTCCAATTTCTCTACATCTTCCTGAAATGTGGTGCCCAGAACTGGACACAATACGCCAGCTGAGGCCTAAATAGCTTGTTTGCTTCAACAACATCACCCAAGTCTCCTTTTGGTCACAGCCCCTTTCCCCCTCTGCTCAGGATGTCTGCCCGCCCTAATATGAAGAACGAGGGTGGAATTCTGACTCCATTGAAATCGGTGGAAATTTACAGACCTGTACACAGAAATTTCAGAGGGGGGTGCTTTTTTTTTTATAAATGTGGACCGCAAGGGTGTGAACACCCCCCTTATTGTCCCCCAAGTAAGTGTGATCCAGCTGGGGGAAGGCTGGGCTGATTTCCCACCCTCTTCCCCCAGGAGCAAGGCCCAGTCCTGCCTCCCAGCCTCGCTCTTGGGAGAGATGGGGGGGGGGAAGGGGAGGGAAAAATCAGTCTCAGCCTTCCCTTGTCCAGCTGAATCATGGGGGAGGAAAAGCTCAGGCAGCGCCCACTGCCCCAGCCTTCCCCTGGCTGGCCAGAGCACGGGGGAGGGAGGCTGGAGCAATGCACCGCTGCTGCCTTCCCCAGCCGGCCAGCATCAGCCCCATGGGGGGGCCTGGTTTAACTTGGAACACTAAAGGCTTAACTTGACTGCTCTTTCTTGTGAGCAAACAGGCGAATTTACGGATATACAAATTAGCAGCACTTCACCTTCGTGTACATGGGCTGAACTTGTTTTCAAGCGTGACAGTTTGTTGATAGATGTTTGCTAGCACAAAACCCCTGAATAGGCTGGAAAGTGTCCTTTGCAATGCGCACCTCCCCCTGAAAAGTCAAACTACCTAGAGCACAAATGACTTCACCTCAGGAACTGGCCCCAAATTGGGAGTGAAAGCAGATGACTGGAATCCGCATCAGTGAAGTCAGTGGGAGTTTCTTCATTGATTCCTACGGTTGTCTGATCCAACCCCAGATATTTTCATGTTGCATAATGTCCACCTCAGAGCCCAGAAACAGGTATGGACTCTCTCCCTGAGGAAACTTACAGCTGGCTCCAACCAGGGATTATGCCCCATCCGTGGCTGTGTTACGCCCCAGTTAGTGACTATACTTATTCCAATGCAATGCTCATGCTACCCAGAATCATGTGTCCCAGCTTTACAACCCTGAGTTATCACATCTGTGCATTTTAAACACATTTAATACTTTTGTTGTTTCCCCTTAGCTATACCAAGGCAGGGCTCTTAGCGCTGTATTTTTATTTCTCACATTTGTATTTCCTCTGAATTTGAATGCTAACAATTCTTTGAGAGTTGTAACCCTTTATTTGTGGCTTCCAGCCCTATAGCCTAATGTCCTCTCTTAGCCCAGGTATTCCCAAAAGAGTACAGAAAGCCTTTTCCAAAGGAACCCCGGCTCCTCTCTCTGCAGCCAGGCTGGGGATACGCTGGCAAGGGACACCACCTGCCGGTTTAGTGCCAACGTGAAACGCCTAGAAAAGATCCATGGCAGGGAGCGTGGCAATGAGACGCACGATTTCCATGGACAGTCAATGGGCACTGAATCGCCTTTGCACATCTCCCCAGCATGGCTGAGGTGCCAGCGAAGGATCCCACCCAAACCAGCAGCGAGCCCTCCCGTGCTTACGGGTGGAACAGGGATCAGAGTCAGGCACACAGCCCAGGTCTTCTGAGCCAGTAAGTGACCAACTCCGTGTTCCATTGATAAGGAAAGTGACGGATTCTTCAGGGGCTGGGAACCACTAGCACCTTAGGACTAAGTCACCGACACGTTACACGCGAAAGCCTTTCCAATAAAATATTAAACAATAAAACCAACCTAATAACAGGCGAGAACTTCAGCAATTGGCATCTCGTTCCCCCACTCCAAACAAACAGGCGGGTTGTCTCCACGCATGTGATTTATTCCCTAGGGAACTACTGCTCTTGGTGCCCTGTTCAGGAAGGAGAAAGCTGTTCCTAGTCTCGATCTCCCAGCTCAGAGAGGAAAAAATGAGCCAGGTTTGTGGAGAGACAAGGCGTGAAGGAGCAAGCCCTTCCAACCATCCAGTTCCTCCAATAACTGCTGCAGAGACGCTGCTGGGGGTCACTTAGAAACACTCTGAATTTACTTTTTCCTACTGTGCTGCAGTGTGTGTGCAGCTCACAAAGCAAGGCAGCGAAAAACTGGCAGGCTTAGTGAGAGTTCGGCAGGAAGCAACCGCTCAGCTCCCGCTAGGCAAGGATGCGAACCTGCAGGGAAATGAAGAATGACTTTTAGGAAGTTGCAAGTAACTCACCTGCTTGCTCTGCCTCTTTCCGCTGAGGTGTTTTCCCTTAAAAAAGCCCTTTCATCCAGCTCTGGTTCCTCCCACAAGCTCCCCTCACTCACTGCCTGCTCAGTTACACTAGCTGAGGGAGGTTAGCTGAGGAGAGCGGGAGGTGTGGCATCAGTCTGTACACCAAGCTTAAAGGCGCAGAGCTAAGAGACCCAGAGGAGACTCACTTGGAAGCTCAGTTCTTCTCTAGGATGGACTTGTGTCATGACGGTATCATAGTTCATGATTCTCCACACTCTAGAAGTAAGGGCTAAAGGATCTCCCAAAACTAGGTGACAGGGCAACAAAGTGACAGATACGTTTTAATGTTGATAACTACAAAGTAAATGCACATTGGAAAACATAATCCCACCTGTACGTACAAAATGATGGGTGGGAACGGCTAATTTAGACCCAGGGGAGAGATCTTGGAGTCATTGTTGATAGTTCTCTAAAAACATCCTCCCAATGTGCAGTTAAAAAAGCAAAGCGAATGTTGGGAAGCATTTAAAAAGAGATAGAGAATGAGAATATTGCCTCTATATAAATCCATGTTATGTCCACATCTTGAATACTGTGTGCAGATGTGGTTGCCTCATCTCAAAAAAGATGCCTTGGCATTGGAAAAAGTTATGAAAAGAGAAACAAAAATGATCGTGGGTTTGGAATGGGTGTAATATGAGTAGAGATTAATAAAAGTGGGACTTTTCATCTTAAAAAAAAAGGAGACTAAGGGGGGATATGATAGAGATCTATAAAATCACAGCTGATGTGGAGAAAGTGACTAAAGAAAACTTATTATTTGCTCCTGTACCATAAGAACTAGGGCTCACCAAATGAAATGAAGTAGCAAATTTAAAACAAACAAAAGGAAGTTTTTCTTGACACAATACACAGCCAACCTGTGGAACTCCTTGCCAGAGGATGCTATGAATGCCAAGACTTTAACAGGGTTCAAAAAAAGAGCTAGATAAATTCATGGAGGGTAGGTCCATCAATGGCTATTAGCCAGGATGGGCAGGAATGGTGTCCCTAGCCTCTGTCTGTCAGAAGTTGGGAATGGGTGACAGCGGCGGGATCATTTGATGATTTCCTGTTTTGTTTACTCCCTCTGGGGCATCTGGCATTGGCCCCTGTTGGAAGATCGGATACTGAGCTGGATGGACCTTTGGTCTGACCCAGTCTGACCGTTCTTATGTTCTGTTGGCACAAAGACCACGTCTGACGCGCTCAGTTCAGTTCTGCCGCTGCTGGACACGCAAACAGAATCCACCCCACTCTCCAGAACTGGGCTGGCTTTGTAAAACCATGCTGGTGAGGAAAGTCAGCCAATGCAGGGCCCCGTTCACATGGGACACAACCTGGCAGGCGATTTGACAGCCTCGTTTCTTAAACCAACAACCTCTACGATGTTCTTCTCAACCGTTAATTAAGTTACTTTCAGGAAGCCACACCTAGGAACAGGAAGCCACACCTAGGAACTCCTCTAAGGCCACTCAGGAAATCCAAGTGCCCTGAAGGAGCAGCTAGAACCCTAGCCACTAGGCCAGCCTCCCGCACTCTGCCCTGTCTCTCTGGGAAGTTGAAAATTGGCTGAAAATCCATGAGACACTGGCCATTTCTTTACCCCTAAGTTCTTGCAGTCCAGCATGGAACTGTGAGGTCCAGTCTACACTACAGCAGAAGGTTAAATTAAGATACGCAACTCCAGTTACATTAATTATGTATCTAGAGTTGACGTGTCTTGAGTTTCTGCACTGTCCACACAGTGGGAGGCTGATGGGAACAAACGCTTCCCTTACTCCTTGTGAGGAGCAGGAATACTGGCACCAACGGGGGCGCCCTCTGAATTTGATTTAGCAGGTCTCCACTAGACCTGCTAAATTGAATTCCGGAAGATCAACTGCGGCAGTGTCGCTCTTCCACATAGTGTAGACATGGCCTTAGGAACTGCAGTGCCCACTGACCAGCATGGAGAAGTTAACCTACAGCAAAAAAGACGAGAGACTTGCAGTGCATCTGCTCAGCTGAGAGGGGCAGGGAGAATGCTTGAGCTCTGATTCTGACTGGGTGAGGTGTAGGACTCACACAGAAGGCTAAGAGGTGACCCGATCCTGGTCTATAAAGGCCTGTCTGGGGAGAAGATTGCTGACAGTACAGGACTCTCTAGCAGTCAAAGCAGAAAAAGATCCAGTGGTTAGAAGCTGAAGAGAGACGAACATTGAAACTTGACCTGAGCCGCAGGCTGTGGAGGGAGGGTGAGTCACCAGGGAGTGAGTGGACTCTCTGTCACTTTAAAGCCAAGTCCAGAGGTCTCTCAAAGCACCGCACTTCCTGCACAAGCCCAGCACGTCTGGCTGAGCAAGCACTAGCTGCGTTTCCATGGTCTGTGCTGTGCCGCGGGTCAGCCTGGAGGATCATATTCCCTTCTGGCTTTGAAATTGCTGAATCTGGGGGAACCCGCCGGCATTTGCAGGACGCCTTTACCACTCTGCATCTGTCGCTGAAATTCAGCATCTTCATGGTATAAACACAGCTAAGTGCTTGTGAACTACATTATCTGCGCTAGTTAAATCACATACGCAAGGGGCAACGTGTGGGGGAGGCGGCATGTGGCCCCCCCCAAACACTATGGATAGGAGGGGCAAGAGGCTAGCAGTGGCTGGGGTTGGCCCCTGCACTCAGTGGCAGTGGTGGGGGGGTAGTGGGGCAATGCATCTCTGGTCCCCCAGCTGCTGGTTGCTTCACCAGGGAAGCAGGGCAGAGTTGATTCCCTCAACTGACCTTGCTCTGGTGGTCTGGGGGTAGGTCTCCTCCCTAAACTGAAGGAACAGCCCGTGACCAGGTAAGGTCGGGAAAAAGCTCCAGGCTGCATAGTCCTCTCTGGGCTCTGCTGGGATGGGGGAACAAACACTTCAGCTTTTCTGATTGGCAAGGAGTTAGCCACTGGCACAACCTTCTCCCCCAAAGCCTCCTCCTGAGAGCGGACGCAGAGCGGATTAGAAACACATTAGAGCCCGTTGCAGCACATGCCAAGGGGATGGGTCACTGGGCACAGCCAACACGCGTGCAAAAGCCTCAGGTTGGCATCATGTATGTATGCTGGTTCCCGGGGTACACAGCTGCAAGACGCTGCCCCAGGACGTTGTGGCGACAGCACCTATGCTTGCCAGTGAGGATCTGAAGAAGCTTTGTATTCCATTTGAAGGACGGCTCCCCTGCATGCGTGTGGAGACTTTTGGGGTCAAAACTCCTCCTTGCAAAGAAACACCCTGTCCTTTGTCAGCAATGCCCCGATGCCCTGACTTGCAGAAGCATAGCAAGAAATCTTCGGCTCTCACCGCCCTTTCAGGGCTGGCCAACTTTTTTTTTAGGACAGACTATTTTGCAGTCCACAGCCTGGTTTTACATCTTAGTCAAAAGACTCCGCCTCTGCCGTGCTCAAATATTACGGTAACGGAGGCCGCAGAAACACCTAGATAGAGGGCACCTTGCTCAGTACTGACTGAGGAACAAGGGCCACCTCCTAACCACCAGAACGCCTTCCAGTACCATGGCCTTGTCTGGAGGTCTCCCAGCAGCTTTCTGATCTGACCAACTTCTAGTGGAATGTGGTACAGCAGCAGATTCCAGTTTTGCTCCCTCACTGAGCACTCCATCAATCATGCTGCAGTTCTGCACATTAGAAACACGCCGGGAAAGATTCTGCCGCAGGTTGGTCAGGGGAAGCCTTGCACCTCTCTCACTGTGAGAGGCCTGGAGGTGGGTTTGATGCCCATTATGAGCTAGGACTGCCTGGGGGTTGCCTTCACTAATACTCCTGTTGCAGCGGCTTCCTTGGGCCAATGGAAATGCATAAGATAGCCTCAGTGGTACCTCCTCCCCCGCCTGAGTTGGGGAACTCCAGCAGAAATGGTGCAGAGCTAGCAAGATGACAGCTCTGGACCCCATGCCCTTTAAGGCATTTCTACGTTGAAATTGGCACCAAACAGATCTGGCCCCGAACATTTGCCAAGGTGCAAATGCTGCAGTGATTCATATAAACAGCACAACCTGAGATATAGGTTTTGTGTTTCCCATTCAAAATAATTTAACATTCTACAATCCACATGAATTCTTACCCAGCTAATCCTGCAACTAATACAACTACAGAGATCCTGAGTCGGCTCTGTGGATAGATTGCATCTTACTACTTACTAACCTTTCTTTCCACAAAACCAGTCTTTCTGGTTTACAGTTCACTTTATGTGAATGGAAGTAGTTGTGTCTCAGTCCCCCTCAGACCAAAGAGATGTCGCTTTGTTAATTTTTTTTTTAAAAAGCAGGTAACAAGCCATGTCTGAATTTTGACATACTATGCTGCTTTGCATCTGTTCAAGGACATCACAAGGGGCACAGAAAAACAAGGGGCACAGAAACAGGTACATGCACTATTTACCAGTGCTCACCCCCCCAGCAGGGCACATTTCTTTTGTTGCCTCCATGAATTGCCTTTGCTTTCAGTGGAGATTTATGTCCTTCAGACATTTGCCTTTCAGAAAACGAAATCAAACAAGCACACGATAAAACAGGCCAGAATTGCCACAGCGAGTTCCCTCGGTAGTGCTGTTACTCAAGTTTCAGAAGAAAAAGGAAAAGAGATTCCCATGGAAATTTATGTGGCTCCACATAGAGCTAGAGAACAATTCTTTATGAAGGTACGATAGGCTTCTTATGAAGAAGTAACTGGAAATGAGGATATTAGACACCAGCTTGAATCATTTTAAGCTACGTTTCATTAGAGGTCTAAACTCTGTGGCAGTGACCCTTTAAATCAGGGAGACTTTTCTGTAATCTCACTGTAAAGGACAAAAGGCAAACAATTGGATTTCAAGCCATACAGTGACCTTAAAAGAACTGAACAAAATCTACTTAAAATGAAGTATTTTTATTTAACTTTAAAAAAATGTTTGAATTTATAAGAGAAGCTACAAGAAAGTCAATTCCAATTTTCTTTTCAAACAAAACCCAAACGCCCACAATTTCATTTAGACCAGCACAGATGACAAATGACTTGATGGTTAAGTTTGTATTTAATTTCACAGAAAGAACCCACCCAGACAGAATTATAGATCTGATGCAATGAAGACCTAGAGTAATAATGATCTGGAATACAGTAGAACCCATTTAGCCTATCCTCCATTTTCTAGCTCTCTGTAGTAAACGAACAACCAGCACGCACATGTCCAGACGGAGGCAATCTCTCCGGATGGCACTACAGCCTTGCACTTTCCCTTTCTCTAGATTATCTGAATTTCTGATTATCCGATCTGGTCCTGGCCCCAATTAGTTCAGATAAACAGAGCTCAGCTGCCTGTATATACTGCAGCAGAGCCATTTAGTAAACAGGTAAGAGGTTTTCCCCACTTGGATAAGACATCAACTTTACTCTCTTTTTGTAGAGCTCATGTCTATTGTCAACAATAGATATTATTAGTTACAGGAAAAGCATCATGTCCATTTCCTTGATTATAGATTGCAATTTAAAAGGTTACCTGCACCATTAGGCTTCATGGGAAAGAATACAGACAGGTATTGCCTATCACTGTACAGAATTTTGCATCTGCGTGTCCAAGAAATACCAAATCTCCTACTGAGTGCATGTAAATAGGAAAGTCCTCTTCGTCTGGACTTGGGTGCACAGTGATTAGGCAACTAGCTGTTGAAGTCAATCAGATGTGTGTGATTACAAATCCGGCAGTGATCAGTTTTACCATTGTGTCTTCAGAGCATCAGCAAATGCACTTTATTGATAACAGGCTACATCTTCCCAGAGGAAAAAAGCAGTTACTTTCTCATAACTTGTTCTTCAAGATGAGTTGTTTATGTCCCTTCAAATCAAGTGTGCACGCATGCATGGCAACCTGAAGAGTGCTCCTGCTTTCCAACCCAGGGGGTTGGACTCTATGACCTCCTGAGGTCTCTTCCAATCCTGTGGTTCTATAGTTCTACGATTCTAAGATATTTCCCCTAGCAACACCCAAAAGGTCGGCCTTCGCGCCCCCTGGAGTGGCGCCTTCATGGCACTTGAGATAAGGCCCTGCCAACCCAGCCTCCCCACTCAGTTACTTCTTCCCAGATATTTCAAGAGCGGGATAGGCGAGTGGGTATTGGAATGGACATGAGCATGTCTCAAAGAACAACAGTTATGAGACGGGAAGTAACCATTTTTTCGTCAAGTGCTTGTTAATGTAGATTCCAATCAGATGATTGCCAAGGCCTACCTTTGGAGGTGGGACTGGGGATTAAGTACTTACTGATTGGAGGACAGTTCTACCAAAGGTCGCATAGTCTCTGACCTTCTGGGTAATAGCATAATGTGATGTAAAAGTACGTACTGCGCACCATGCTGCATATTTCCTGGGTGGAACAGGCACAGGGAACGCTGCTGAAGACGACTGTGCCCTGGTGGAGTGCAGAGGGGCAGGCGCCTCTACCAGGTTGTAGCACTCTTGGATGCAGGAAATGTTCCAGATGAAAACTTGAGAGGAGCCTGGAAGCCTTTTCATCTGTCTGCCATGGCCACGAACAGTTGAATGGACTTGTGGAATGGTTTTGTTCTTTTAATATTAAAGTCAGCACCTGGTGAATATCCAGCGAGTAAAGCCTCTTGTGTGACATAGGATAGAACACAGGGAGGTAAAAGTCCTCGTTGATGTGAAATTGGGAGACGGCCTTTGGGAGGAAAGCTGCATGTAGCCTGAACAGCACCTTGTCCTTGTAGAACACTGTGTAAGGAGACTTGGACGTTAGGGCCTTGCGCTCAGATGCCCTCTTGGCTACCAACACCACCACTTTGTTTGAAAGGTAGATCAGAAAGCAAGTCACCAACAGTCCGAAGGCTGGCCCCATCAGCTTGGAAAAGACCAAATTAAGGTCCCAGGCTGGAACTGGTTGTTGGACACATGAGGATAGCCTGTCAAGACCTCTCAGGAAACTGCTGACCATGGGGTTTGCAAAGACCAATCAGCCCTCTGCGCCTGGATGAAAGGCTGAAACAGCAGCCAAGTGACTCTTTATTGATGACAAGGATAGCCACTGCTGTTTAAGATGGAGAACATAGGCCAGGATAAATGGTATGGAGAAGAGAACTGGAGATAGACTGATGTGCCAACCAGATTGAAAATCTCCTTCACTTATCAATGATGTAGCCCTTGTGGAGGTTTTCCTACTACCAATCAGGACTTGTTTAACTGGGACCAAGCAGGAGGGTTCTGCTGGGTTCAGCTATGGAGCTTCCATGCTGTGAGGGGCAACAATTTGAGGTTCAGGTGCTGGAGGCACCCGTGAGCCTGAATTATCAAGTCCAGGAAGAGCAGCAAGGTGACTGGGGCTTTCACAGACATCTCCAGTAAAGCGGTGTACCAGGGTTGGCAGGGCTAGGCGGGTGCTATCAATATCACCCAAGCTAGGCAGTTGGAGGCTGCTGTCAAATCCCCTTCCCTCTTCTCTTCTGCAAACCAAATAAGCCCAAATCCCTCAGCCTCTCTTCGTAGGTCATGTGCTCCAGTCCCCTCAGCATTTATGTTGCCCACTGCTGGACTCTCCCCAATGCGTCCACATCATTTCTGTAATGTGGGCCTAGAACTGGACGTGGCCTCACCAGTGCTGAATAAAGGGGACTCATCGCTTCCCTGGATCTGCTGGCAATGCTCCTCCTAATGCAGCCCCATGTACCCTTAGCCTTTTCGGCTACAAGGGCGCCCTGTTGACTCATTATCCAGCTTCTCAGCCGCTGTAATCCCCGGGTCTTATCTGCCGAACTGCTACTTAGCCATTTGGTCCCCAGCCTGTAACAATGCTTGGGATTCTGCCATCCCATTTCTTTTGGCCCAACCCTCCAATTTGTCTAGGTCACTCTGGACCCTTTCCCTGCCCCTCTAGCGGAACTTCCTCTCCCCCATTTTTGAACTTGCTGAGGGTGCAATTCATCCTCACATCCAGGTCATTAATAAAGATGTTGAACAAAAGAGACCAGTAAATAGAATAACTGAAGATTTTAATCAGCAATAACATCACTGGGACCTCTCCATACTAGGGCTTATAATCAGGCATGAAAGTGCGTCAAAACTCCGAATAAAATGTGTGTCCACAATCAACACCGGTTTAAGAAAGTGTGCTAGGGAATCTCAAAGGGTATCGCAGGAGGAGTATAAACTTCAAATAAAGCTGAGCCCACCTGAGTCACTGTGATAACAAAAAGCAAGTCAGGCCAAATTTGTTATAAACCTACTAGATCTACCTGGCATTGCTTGGGACCTTAACTCCATTAATTTTTTCTTCATGTAAACCAGTGCTCTGGGTGGGGCTGGAGGGAGGGCTTCAGGGTGTAGGCAGCCCCAGGGAGAAAGGACAACCCCAGCTCTCTCACCACAGCGGCTTAGGGCCAGGGGAGAAGGGCTTCTCCATAACCGCTGCAGCGGGCACAGCCAGGGGAGGGGTGCATGGCTTCAAGATAGGGGAGAGACAGACAGGGACGGCAGGTTTGTATCATTTTTGGTGGTGTCCAGAATGGGTGTAGTCCCCCCCTCCCCCCACCCACCCGCTCTGTAAGCCGATATATATTTTATTAAATAATTAAAAATGGAGTGGAAACGGTGAGCGTTTAACAGTTTCCCTTTATTGCACAATATCACTATCTCTTTTCTCTCTGCTGCCATGTCTCCGCCCCTTGCTCCATAAGCTTCCCTGGTGCCTGCTGCCCCCCAACCCCTCACCCTCCTCTGCTGTCCTGACTCGGACTCCTGCCCTTCTCACTGCCCTCACCCCTCCTGAGACCTGCCCCCCTCCACCAGCCCTTCTCTACCCCCTGTGCCCACTCCTTCAGTAGCCCCACTCTGATCATGTGAGCTACCCCTCCTCATCCCCTCTCCTAAAACCTTCCTCTACACAGCTGCCCTGCCTCTCTCCTCTGGTGCTGGTCCCTCCCCTGCAGGTGTCTGCCCTTCTGCTTCACCCCCAGAATCCCCTGGCACCTGCACCTTCCCTTAGCCCTGCACCCTCCTGGTGCCCCCTTCCGTCACTGCCCTTGCCCCCTTTTTCCTGATGCCCACCCCTCACCACCCTCTGCCCCCATTCCCCTCATGCCCGTGCCCTCACACATGACTTGCTCCATCCCTGCCTTCCTCATGCCCACCCCTTCTTTCAAGCCTTCTCCCAGCACCTCCCCTTCCCCTCTCTAGCCCCCAATGCCCTTCCCCTCTCCTCTCCCAGCATCACCCTGTCCCCCCTCCCACGGACACCTCCCCTCCTGCCCTTTTCCTCAGTCTCCACTTGGCCGCCTGGCTAGGGTTGCCAGATGGTTGAAACAAAAATACCGAACACGCCCCCCCCCAAAAAAATTCTGTTGAAAAAAAAAAAAAAAAAGGGGGAGACCAAAGTTGCTGAGAAAATAAACCCCAGCATTAGAACAGCATGTCCCCTTTAAGAGTGAGTGCAGGGACAGGAACAGGGGAGCGGTTGAGCACTAAGACCCAGGGGAAGCATTGCTTCCCCTAGGTCTTTTGGCCGGCAACCATTTTGTGCCGGCAGTCTTGGGGAACCAGGTAAGCATGGGGGCTGGGGCTGTTGGGAGCCGGGAGGAGGATGGGGTTGGGGTGGGGAGAGGCCAGGCGCTGCGTGTTTGTAGGGTTGCCAGGTGCCCGGCATTTCACCTCCTGGCCGGGGCAAAAAAAAAAAGAAGATAGCGGACAGCTCAGGTGCCCGGTATTCTCTGATTTTTTTTTACCGGACAGGAAGCGAAAATACCAGACTGTCCGGGTGAATACCGGACACCTGGCAACCCTACGCCTGGCATGTGTCTCTCCTCCACCCTGTCCCTTGATACCTTCCCCTTTCTTCTCCTGACCTGCCCCCTTCCCCTCAGCACAAGCCCCTTTCTCCCCCGCCCCACCCCACCCCACCCCTTTTCCTTCCAGTTTGCAGCACTGGAGTCTGTGATCGGGCCCCAGCTGCTTCCGGGGCTTCAGACCACTTGCCGGGCCTGGAGCTGGGCTGTGCGGTTTTAAAGTCCCGGGCTGTGACGTCACGCCACGCCCGGGTGTCTCCCCCTCAGCTGTTGCTCGGTGTTTCAGCACACTGCGCATGCGCCCCAGGGCTGGGGGGGGACGCTCTGGGGCGGGGCGGAGGACGCGTGAGGGGCCGGCAGGTGGGGCCCGGGGCCCCCTCCAGGCAGGGCCGGGGGAGAGACCCAGCTCCAAATATAGGTGGAGCAGGGCCCCTGACTCTGAATATTCCTGGAGCATGGGCACCATGAGCCCATATAACTCGCCGCCAATGGAGACAGACACACAAACTCTCTCAAATGTCTAGCAGATAGCTGTCCCTTTCACCACCCCTGCCGCTCCAATAGGGTTATAGCTGTCCCAGTCCCCCTCTCTGGCCCCTTGCTGCCCCGTGGCCACTGTACAGTATAACTGTCCCCACTTTCCATCCCATATCCCCTCCTGTGATCATTATATAGCAAATATAATAGCTATAATGTGGTCATTATATAGCAAAGCCCTCCACTTCCATTTTATGAGACACAATCCCATTACAGGCACATCCCATTTTCCTGGCATAACAAAACCCTTACATTGCTTTGAGTTATGAGATGAGGAAGCCGCACACCACATTTGGTGGACTTCACTCATACTGTTTAGGAGGAGTTCTTGAACAGACACTCACACTTATAGACAAACTCTCTCAAATACGTAGTAGATTGGAAAGAGACTGCATGGCACAGTTCTGAAATTTGGCTTGACAGATGATTTTGGAACGCAGACAGACTGCTACATAGTGACAGCACGGCCACAGTGGGTAAGGCGTATAAGTGATCCTGGAAATAAAAAAACTGCATTTATGGGAAGAATGTTTATGTACAAGACATCCTGACTTAGTGTGTGTGTGTCAAGTATTCATTATTTTATTACAGTTGTGCCTAGAAGTCCCAGCCAAGATCAGGACAGCGTCGCAATACGTATTTGAAAAACTACAAGGGAAACAGATCAGCTAGCCAAAGGATGGAGAAACGCAGTGTTATCTCCCTTTTCCACATGGAGAACTGAAGCACAGAGAAGATGAGATTTGCATGAGGTCAAAGGAAATCTGTGATTGAGCTGGTAAGTGAACCTAGACCTCTCGAATCTAGATAACCTACCATCTTAACCAGCAGCCCATGCTCTCCAAAGTCCTAATGTCTTTTGGAAAATGACTGAAATGAAACTCTCCAAAATTGTTTTAACAACAAATAAAATCTAATTTTGGGCAACGTGATGGCTCACTATATTCAAAAGAGAAAGGGATTCAGTTAATCATGAAGCAGTATCATAGAATACTAGAACTGAAAGGGACCTCGAGGGGTCATCAAGTCCAGTCCCCTGCCTTCGCAGCAGGACCAAGCACCATCTAGATCAGTGGTCTCCAACCTTTTTACACCCAAGATCACTTTTTAAATGACAGAACAAGCCAAGATCTACCGCCCCGCCCCTTCCTCTCTACTCTCCATCACTTGCTATCCCCAACCCTTATACTTCTGCTTTTTCCCCCCAATTCTTCTGTAGGAAGAGGTTTTTCCAACATTTGGCCTGTCTAGACTTGACCAAATGTCAGAAAAACTCCTTCTTTTAGAAGACTCCTGATTCCTCGTGGAAAGAGGAATATAGGGGTGACCGAAAGATCATGTTTGCTCTTCCACTAAAAAAAGCAGAAGAACAAACGCATCCCTGGATGCAGATGAGTTTTTCTGGGATATCTCCGGAATCATGAAAAACTCCTGCAGTCTAGCTGTACCCTCGCTGGGTTGAGGCAGGATGTGTAGGCTCTGGGGTGGGAATGAGGGATTTGGGTATGGGAAGGGGTGAGAGATGCAAGCTATGGGAGGAAATCTGGATGCAGGAGGAGGTGGAGAAGGGGACGCTGGGTCAGAGAGGGGGCTTCAGGCCGGGCAGTGTTGGGGTCAGATGTAGGGTTAGGGTACTAAGCAAGCCACAGGCTTGTGGATATGAGGGTGCAGGAATTTGGGTTGGGGTATGTGAGGGGCTCAGGGCAGGAGGTTCCAGTGTATGATAGGCTCAGATCGAGGGTCTGGGGGAAGGGGGAGTGCAGGAGTGTTACGATGCTGTGGGCAGATGGGGGCTTGGCCCCAATTGGGGGTTTGTTGGCCAGGCTTCATTTTTAAATAAAATACTATGTCAAACACAAAAAGTTTCTGCATTGTCTTTATTTATGAGAAGGGAAGTCAGGGGTCACTGACCCACAGAAAAGTCAGTTGGGGCCACACAAGTGAGATGCAAAATAAAAACTCCTCCAAAACCCCCACAAGCCTCACTAGTGTGGCCCCAACTGTGCTGGTGGGAGCAGGGGACATGGTATTGGGGAAGGGTGCCAGGGGGTACCAGGACAGGGGACAGGGTGTTGGGTAGGGTGCCAGTGGGTGCTGGGGCAGGGTACTTGTAGGTTCTGGGGCAGGAGACAGGGTGCTGGGGCAGGGGACAGAGGGCCAGTGGATTCCGGGGCAAGGGCCTGGTGCAGAGGACAGGGTGTCAGTGTGGAGGCAACGGACAGGGTGCCGGCAGGGGCAGGATGCCAGTGGGAGCAGAGTGCCAGTGGGAACAGGGTGTTGGCTTGAGCAGGGAATCCTGGGCACGCGCCTTCTCCCCTCCCCCGCAAAGGAGGAAAGCCCCGGCGCATGTTTCCCCCCAGGACTCCTCTCCCCTCCCCGGCGCGCGCTTCCCCACGGGACTCCTACCTCCTCCCCCACAGAGGAGGGGAGCCCCGGTGCATGCCTCCCTTCCCCTCTCCCCCTCCCCCAGGAGGGAAGCCCTAGTGTGCGCTTCCCCCAGGACTCCTCTCCTCTCCCCTGCAGAGGAGGGGAGCCCCGGTGTGTGCTCCCCCCCCGGGACTCCTTCCTCCTCCCGGCAAGCGCTTCCCCCTCAGACTCCTCCCCTGGCGCACGCTTCCCCCCGGGACTCCTCCCCTCGTCCCCGGCATGCGCTTGCCCTCGGGACTCCTACCTCCTCCCCCGCAGAGGAGGGGAGCCCCGGTGTGTGCCTCTCCTCTCCACCCCCCTCCTCCCCAAACCCCAGCCCCAGCCCCAGCCCGCGCCTTCCTCCGGGACTCCTACCTCCTCCTGGCACACCACAGACCTGGAGGAGGGGAGCAGGCAGCGCACTTCCGGAAACCCCGGAAGTGGCGCGCTGCTGCTGGACTTCCCTCCACCCCACGGGAAGCCGGCACTACCTCCATTTTCAGAGGTAGGTAGCGGGGCTTCTTGCAGGTGAGGGCAATTGGGGGGGGCCCCCCGAACGCCTCACCATCGACTGGTCGAACCCTCCCGATTGACCAGTCGATCGCAATTGATGGGTTGGTGACCACGGATCTAGTTCGTCCCTGATAGATGTTTATCCAATCTGCTCTTAAATATCTCTAGTGATGGAGATTCCACTACCTTCCTGGGTAATTTATTCCAGTGTTTAACCACCCTGACAGTAGGGAAGTTTTTCCTGATGTTCAACCTAAACTGCCCTTGCTGCAGTTTTAGCCCATTGGTTCTTCTCCTTGACCTCGGAGGATAGGACAACAATTTTTCTCCCTCCTCCTAGTAATACCCTTTTAGGTACTTGAAATCATGTCCCCTCTGTCTTCTCTTTTCCAAGCTAAGTAAGCCCAATTCTTTCAGTCTTCCCTCATAGGTCATGTTTTGTAGACCTTTAATCATTTTTGTTGCTTTTCTCTGGACCCTCTCCAATTTTACAACATCTTTCTTGAAATGTGGTGCCCAGAACGAGACACAATACTCCAACTGAAGCCTAATCAGCACAGGGTAGAGCAGAAGAATGACTTCTCATGTCTTGCTCACAACAGTCCTGTTAATGCATCCCGGAATCATGTTTGCTTTTTTTGTAACAGTGTTACACTGGTAACTCATATTTAGCTTATGGTCCACTATGACCCCTAGATCCCTTTCTGCTGTACTCCTTCCAAGACAGTCGCTTCCCATTCTGTATGTGTGCAACTGATTGTTCCTTCCTAAGTGGAGCACTTTGCATTTGTCCTTTTGTCCATTTCTCCAGTTTGTCCAGGCTATTTGAATTATGACCCTATCCTCCAACGCAGTCGCAGCCTCCCAGCTTGGTATCATCTGCAAACTTAATAAGTGTATTCTCTATGCCAATATCTTAATTGTTGATGAAGATATTGAACAGAACTGGTCCCAAAACAGACCCTTGCAGTACCCCCCTTATTATGCCCTTCCAGCATGACTCGGAGCCATTAATAATACTCTTTGAGAATGGTTATCCAGCCAGTTATGCACCCACCTTACAGTAGCCCCAGCTAGGTTGTATTTCCTTAGTTTATTGATAAGAAGGTCATGCAAGACCATATCAAATGCTTTACTGAAGTTTAGGGATACCAGGTCCACCGCTTCTCCCTTATCCACAAGGCTCGTTATCCTATCAGATTGGTTTGACATGATCTGTTCTTTACAAATCCTTGCTGGCTGTTACCTATCAGCTTATTATCTTCCTAGTGTTTGCAGATGAATTCCTTAATTACTTCCTCTATTATCTTCCCTGGCTCAGAAGTTAAACTAATTGGTCTGTAGTTTCCTAGGTTGTTCTTATTTCCCTTTTTATAGATGAGCACTATATTTGCCCTTTTCCAGTCTTCTGGAATCTCTTCTGACTTCCATGATTTTTCAACGATGATAGCAAAAGGCTCAGATACCTCCTCTAGCAGCTCCTTGAGTATTCTAGGATGCATTTCATCAGGCCCTGATGACTTGCAGACATCTAACTTTTCTAAGTAATTTTTGACTTGTTCTTTTTTTATTTTATCATCTAAACCTACACCATTTCCACTACCACTCACTATGTCAGGCACTTGACAAAAACCAAAACAGTCATTAAGCACTTCTGCCATTTCCAGGTTTCCCTCTTCACTGAGCAATGGGCCTACCCTGTCCTTGATCTTCCCCTTGCTTCTAATATACTTGTAGAATGACGTCTTGTTACCCTTTATGTCTCTAGCTATATTGAGCTTGTTTTGTGCCTTTGCCTTTCTAATCTTGCCTCGGCATACTTTGCTCAGATTCATCCTTTGTAATTTGACCTAATTTCCACTTTTTACATGACTCTTTTTTGATTTTCAGATCATGTAAGATCACCTGGTTAAGCCTCAGTGATCTCTTGCCATATTTTCTCTTTCCTATGCAGTAATATCCCTTTGAAGAGCTGCCAGCTCTCTTCAGTTGTTTTTCCTCTTAGTCTTGCTTCCCATAGGATCTTACCTACAAGCTCTCTGAGTATACTAAAATCTGCCTTCCTGAAACCCATTGTTTCTGTTTTGCTGTTCTCCTTTCTACCGTTCCTGAGAATCATGAATGCTATGATTTCATGATCACTTTCACCCAAGTAGTTGCCAAGAATCCAGCTTCTCCTTTATATTCGAGTTAGAAACCGCCATATCTAAAATGAATTCTGAATTAATAAATTATTCCAAATACGACTCTGATTTTATAAGACCATTCATTCTATTGTAGTACTTGGTGGCACCTTTAAAGATGTGTTAGGCCAGAAAGAGTGGAATTCTTGGATTCATGATAACGTGGGATGTGTTTCAAAATACTGAGGTTTCAGACTGAAGTTTTTCCTGTAATATCAGTGTTGACAGCAATTCCCCATTTGTAAGAGACTGCAGGGCTGGAAACTGGGAGGCTCCGGGCTGCTACCACCTCCGCACTGCCACTGGAGGCTTAGCCAGGGCTCCCAAAGGGGATCCTAAGAGGTGGGGGTTGGCAGGAAGTATGATCCATCTGGAGCTGAGTGGCAGCCCCTCAAAGTGATTGGCCAGTATCAGTATTTAAACCAGGAAGCTATGAAGGGGAGCTGTCAGAGCAATACCACAGGCTGTCCACACCTCTCTGCTCCACATCCTGCATGCAATTGTCCCTGGACTGTGGCTTTCAACCCTGGTTGGTCTTCGGTTTCACTCCTCAAGAGTTGTCTGTAACCTGGCGCCCAATCCCAATCCCCGGTAACCTGATCCTGCCTGCCTCCTGCCCTGACCACTAGGTATGTCTGCCCTTGTCCCAGTCATTACACCACTGTTCCCTCCCCAGAACCGGGGGATTTTAACAGGCATAATAAAGGATATAAGCTATCTAAAGCTGTTATACCTGCCCTGAATTCCCATTAATGAGACACTTCTAGCTTCTGTGCTGAAACACAAAGGAAAGGGTCATGGATTCATACCAAGCTGCATGAATGTGGAGGAAAGGCCGAAGTTGATCTCTGACAAGCTAGAATAAGAGTTACAAAAAATGGAAATCATGTCACGACAGCTGTGTCTGCACAGCACTCATCCCGATCCTGACTGGGATCCTCAGACATTTCTGTAACACAAGCAGCAGCAGCAAGACTGGCTAAGCTTATGTATCTACATCTTTTAATGGGTTAAACAAAACCTACTTAAGCATTTCATGTCATTCATCCATATGGTGTCTGAAATGCAGACACAGAATGTTAAGACTCAAACTGTATGTGTCACATCAGCCCTCTAAAGCTTGAAGTACAACATCTCTCTGAACTGCTAGAGAAGGGTTTGGTATGTTGGGGACTAGACTGTTTACGTCAATAAAAATATACTAAAAATGCTGCACGTGGTTGAAGCCAGCACCAAAATACTTGGTTTTGTTTATTATTTATCAGTAAAGCTGCAGAAAATTACTGGAGTCTTACATCCTAGACCTTATCTTTAGTGCATAAAAGAATCATCACACAGCAACTCATGCACCAGTCCATCCACTAATGAGGCAAAAGCTGAAAGGATGAGAAACCAAAACGTGGCTGTTGTTCATGACATATTTACATACAGAGCCCACTTTTCTAGACACCCAACACAGGAGCGACAAGCCCTGAAAAAGTGATTCTTTAGTGAAGCCAAAGAGGCTGTAAGAGAAGTTACATGAAAGAACCAAGGAATCCCCAATGTAACTGGAGTTCAATACAAAGAACAGTAGTTAAGGAGACTCAATCCAGGTATGCTGCTGGGATGAACACTTCGAAGCAAGCAGGAAAAGGAACAGAAGAGGTTTTCAAAAACTACAGGGCGGGTTCACAAAAATGGGAGGTTCAACATGCCTGTCTGCTCAATCATTTTATTTGGAAAGATGTTTCAAAATGGGCTGAGGTACAAAGAACAGGGTTTTAATAGAAACAGCCTTTAAAATCCCACGTCATCACAAAGCACCACAAGAGCTTGCAGGACAGTGCACAGCACAGAGGAAAAACCTGCAAGCAGATGGCAATTCGCCGCCTTCCTATTAGTTGTTCAAGGAATGCAGCTCCTACCTCAGAACCCTGCCTCCTGCTGCCTCAGTACTGCGAACCAAAGTAACACTGCCCGGTCCCTCTCTGCCACCACCTAGCCACAGCTACCTTCTTTAAGACACTGCCATCACCCTCCCGGAACTCTCAGGCTCAGGTCCACAGAAACAAACTTGGCTCACAAAATGGTGCACTGCTGAGAAAAATGCCACCAGGGCGGCAGTATAAAAGTGAGGGAAAGATCGAGGGCATGAAAGTTCAGCTGAGAGGTAAAGAAATTGGCTACAAAAAGAAACAGGTCAGAGATGGTTAATACATAGAACTGAACTTAGGATCTGGTGTGCTAATTAGAATTTAATGATAAATTCTAGTCAGAATAAACCTAGTTCCCTGTTCCACTTTTGCAGTGATTCTAAAGGAGCATGAAACACAAATACATGTGTCACTAAAACTACTGAACACATACAGATCTGTGGAAGTAAATTCTTTGTCATCTGATTATTACAGCAAATTAATTTTCAGTTAACCAGATACTGAAGGATGTAAATATTAAATGCATCAGCTTTACTTCTAAAATGTGCATTTCAACAATAATTTGGCTTTGGCAAACTGACAAGTTTGTCATAAAATCAAAATGAAACTTATGAAAATATTATTAGCTCTTTTCAATGCAATACTCAGTTTTATAATATTAAAACCCATCAAGAAGGTTTAAAAAAAACAACAACCAAAAAACAGAAAAATGTAGCCTAATAATGAAGTATTTAAAACAAATAACTTTCTCATGATGGAAAAGTGTTACTGCACTGCACAGAGACAGAGCCCAGACAATCTCAGGCACACAGAATTTAAATGATATTGTAATGGTCCAAGTATGGGATGCATCTCCAAATCACCTATTTTAACTAGAGGTACAGCATTCATGTGCCATTTCCTCACGCGAGTCTTTACAGTAAGTGAAATGTGCACATGACATTTGTGGGGATAATTCACAAACCTAAAGGAAATTCTCTCTCCTAAAACAGATTAGCCAAGAAGTCTACACAATAGAAGTGACTTTACAATGCCTACTAGAAGTTAGCTATAATGTCCTGAATTCTTCCTTTTCAGTTTAGTTACAGGCAACCCAATGGCCTACGTTCTCCCATCCTGTTTCAGCTCCAGAAGCAACACCACAGCAAATGAAATGTATGTTTCAGAAAGTGTGATAAAAATTAATACTTTATCACCACATAAAACAGGTTGAATATTAAATATATAAAATTATGCATAATGTTACGATTGAAAGAGAAACAAGGCAAAAACAAATTCAAATGTTCTGACACATCAGCCTCACCTTTGAATTTCTTGGCATTTGTCTGTCAAGTGTATTATTTAAACAGTTTTTTTATAAATGTTTAATATACATATTTATAAAATGGCTTAAATTAAGGCATCATCCAGTTGGTCGAAGTGTCCAACACAAGCATCTCTGTCACTCTGCATGGCTAAAGGCTGGTTCAGCTTCCCTCAATGAGAGCAACGTAGCCCATAAAGGAGAAGAGGAAATAAAACAGGTGAACTCTCTTTTGTACCGTTCAAACATGTTGCATTATCTGAAAGCCAAATCTGACCCACTACAGACGTTAGGACTCAGAAAACCTTTCAAGAAACTCACCATCATTTTAGCCAGAGTTGAGTCAACTTGGCAGACAGAGCCCAGTTAAGGTAATCAAGGCTTAGATAGAAGCTGGCAAACTTCTGAACCCACTGTGTAGTTTTACAGAAAGCTTCTAATATTCTGGAAAATGAATATTGTCCACTTAGCATGAAAGAGTAGAGAGAAAGTGGTTACAGTCTAAAAGACACAGCATAAACTTTCAGGAGGCTTACTCTCAGAAAGGAAAACAGAAACAGAATAATCACATAGAGCTGCCAGCTGAAAGCCTTTCAAAACTTGATCCAAAAGGCCAATGGGCACTTACTATTAATGCATTTCTTTGGGTCCATTGAGACTCTACTCTTGAAAGAGCCACACTATATGGTCTTGCAAAACTTCTGCTCTCAGAAGAACAATATTTATTGAGTAGCAGAGAGATGGCCACCCCATTGAGTTGATTATATTCTATTTCCAGGATATTAACAGGTTCCCGAAAACCTTGTTAATTACATTTCAAATGCCAGGTTTTAAAAAAAATTGACTGGAATGTTTATAATTAAAGAATGTGCATGTCTTTGAAATAAATCAAATGGTCCTGATCAGTACATTCTCCAATAGAATAGATTCTACACAATATTTATCATTAACAAAAGTAGTCTGATGACTTTGCCCCTCTGCATGTGCAACACAGATATGCAAGGAGCAAGTCAGGTTACACAAGAGAGGCCCATATTCTGGATGCTGAAAAGCAGTGCTGGCAATTTAAGAGCAGTTGCACCTAATCTGGATAAAGCTGAATAGACTGAAGTCTCCCTAAACTTCATTGTGTAGCTGCAGCTCTCCCGTGTCATGGTAGGGCCTGTATTCTGCAGTGCTAGCACAAATGAAGGTGGCGGTGACCTCCTTCTAGAACCCTGCAGGTCAAACTTAGACCAATCCTAGGACAAAAACAAAAGCTGACGTGAGGCAGCTGACCAGTTATAAAGAGGCTGAAAAGCACAAACAGTTGCATCACAGGCCCCCTTTAGAGAGCGTCACACTTTTCTTCAGCAATAGATTCAATCTACACAACACAGTTTTCTCCACAGAGCTATGCTGGCTAACCAGGTGAATCCCTCCTTGCAGTCAACAGCAGCATGCCAAATGTAACTGCAGCTATGGCAACAGAAGAGTGCTACTGTGGGGCACAGTGAACAGTCTGGAGAATTTGGTGTCCCTTCACTAGCAGAAAAAAAAAGTCTTCTGTTGGCATACGCTGCATTTACACTAAAGATTTCTGTACAGCAATGTCAGCCAAATATTTGTAATGCAGACAAACCCACAGAAATAAAAATGATAGTGAGAGAGTCAGAGAAACCAGCTGAACTTCCAGTATCAGTGTTAGTCCCTGAAGTCTTCAACAGACCATTCTGCTGGACAACTAAGCTGTGCAGAATGTTACTATTTTTTAATCAGATTTATCTGGCAATTAAGGGAGTGGGATGCTTTTCAAAACAAAACAAAGCATCAAAGATACATCTAGTAATCTTGCCTACTGTGTATTATTCTGCAAGATCCACTGAGTAAACATTTTCTTTCAAAGACAGCCCCTAGAATTCATAGGAGTGCTTACAGTGCTTCCTGTAGATCCATGCATCCTGCCTTTCAATCTAGAGTATCAGCCAACCTGGGCACCTGGAAGTGGAAAAAAAAGTTGAGAAAAGAGATGCATTTCATGCACCATGGAAAAACAAATCCTTTTAGAAGGCTGGTAATTTAGCCAGTTCTCAGCATCTCGAGTGTCAGTTTATCCTAAACCATTCACTTGCAGCAATGGCTTTTACAAGCAGAAATTTAAAAGTCTCAAGGAGAGAAAATTCTACAAAACTACAGTATTTCTCCCTGCTTAGCTCTGTAGAAGACTTGTCTGATGCTTTTCCTCCACATTAGTCTACACTACGCTAAAGCAGCACAACAGCCACACAAGCCCAGAGTACTGGATAAGTCAACAATCTCAATATTACCCTGGTATAATGAAATAGGAAAGGTAAAAGGCATCCAACTAATAAAATGATCATGGAAATTCATACATTAGAGAATCTTTGTAAAGCACCATATTTCAGAAAGCTGTTTGAAATGTATAGCTGTATCTGAAGTCCAAGGTACAATATTCTTGCACTTGATCAGATTTCCAGTGAAGTTCCTCAATGAACGTGATCACTGCTCAACCAGCCTACTGACTGGTTTTCTGGTTTTGCACGGGGAAGTTTGGAGCTGGGGAGAAGGAAAAGTGGTTTCCTATTTTATCCTCTAGGCCAGCTGGGTCTTTTCTACTCTTAGGTTCTTGCTTTCAGGATCATCCTTGTTCTGACTGCTTTGTTGTTGGATCTGTGGGATGGGAATTTGTGGTTGGTCTGTTTGCAAGCTGGGACTGGTCAGCTCCTTGGTACCCAAGTGAGGCTGCTCTTCTGCACACACGGAGGGGTTATTTTGATCGTCTTCATGGAGTGTGGGGTTGGTCATTTGTTGTTTTGATTCTTGTTGAGATGCTGGTGCATTCATATCTTTGAGGGGGTTGGGGCAGCTGACAGGGGCCAGCACCAAGGGAGGATGAGGTAGGTCTTTCTGAAAATAAATAAATAAATACAGAAATTAGGATGATGTGTCATGAGAAACAAGAACCACTATTGCTACTAAGGGCTTACTAGAAAACAACAGCTGCTCAAAATGTGCTCGTTTTTACAGGAAAACCATCATTTTGCTGAATGGCCAACAGCAATCACACAGTGACCTCTTGGTGGAGTTAAACGAAGTGAAGCACACGGAACGAAGGATGACTTCTGGAGCAACTGCAGTTAATTCAAATCATCCCTAATGGCTGAAACAATTGCACATCTATTCTCTGGGCAGGTCCCACTGAGGCACACACACAGTGGGAGAATGGTCTCTGCAGGAACCTAATTAAATGCTTAAAGTCTATCAGCTTTTTTAACGTTATCTCTGACTGACTTGGGAAGCCCTCTCTGCTCTCTTCCTGTTTACCTGCAATGACGACACTTGCTGCCAATCCCCACTAATAATAAAGAACAGCTGGCACTTTCCTGGCCAGGTCACCAGATCGCAAAGTATTTCAACATTAAGTAAGCTTCACAAGTTCCCTAAAACAATTCACTCTTCTTTTCCAGTTGAGGGCCGGATGTACAGGAAGTGTTAAGTGACGACCCAATGTCACAGCATCCCAGGGATGAGGAATTAATGCCCCACTCTGAGCTCTACCCATTAGGTCCTATCTCTAACTTCTTTCTACTGGACAGTAATGACACTTGAGGGTACATATCCAACCCAGCTAACATCCCAAACCTCTGGATCACTGAAGCCATTTGTTCTAGTTGCTTTACTAGTGATTTACTCTGGTCTTCCCCGATCAGGTGTCTCTAACAGGCTACCTGTAAGATGGCCTGTTGGTTTTTTTCCCCATGGTGTTTCATTTTTTTCCTATTTGCATCCTGAGAGCTTAGTTTGGCTCCTGTAGTATGTTCTCTTAAATAGAAAGTGGCTCTCCTCATTTCTCCCACTGTCTTCACTTCTGTATAGGCTACTCCTATCTGAACTGTCATTCGGTTTGTACTTTTAATTCCAACAAGCTTCTTCCAACCTAAAGGACAAGCTTCCCATGCATTGTCAACTCAAACGCCACCTGCCTATTAGCTCCGTGCCTGGCATTTATGTAGACCACTGATGGGCAAAGCCCAATCCCTAGTCATCAGTAACCTCAATGTAGAGCAGGGGTGGGGAACCTAAGGCCCGGGGGCTGGATGTGGCCCCTGGCTTGCCTGGATCTGGCCCCCGAGACTTGGGGTTGGCGCCCCCCCCCCAGCATTGGGGAGCCCGCACTGGCATTCCAGCCCTCTCCCCTGGCAACCCCCTGGTGGGGCTGGAGCACACAAAATCTACTAGCCTGGCCCCCCCCAGGCTCTGGTGTGTGAGGGAAATGTGGGGAGGGTCTTTCCGCCTCTCAGTCAGGGGCCACATGAGTGAGGGTTTGTTTCTCACTTGGAGGCCTCACACAAGTGAATTTTCTGTGCGTCAGTGGCCCCAACCCTAAAAAGGTTCCCCACATCTGAAGTAGAGGGTTCGGAGAGTAGCAAACCATCTTTAGCTGAACACGCAGGTTCAACTGATCTTCTGAGGATGTTAGTGACTGCATTCTTCTAGACAAATCAGCGGCAGTTTTGCTCTCAACAAGTTTCCAATGTGGCCTTCAGCTATGAAAAATTTGGCCATCAATGGGGTACAGATACAAGATACAAACTGGGTATCAGCAGGATCAACTGAAGAGGCTCTTTTCGTTCCAAAATGTATCTTTATGGTTACTCACTTTCTTCCCATTTTCATGCCTTGAACTGCCTACAGAATAAGGTGGCTATCTTTTAAAAATAATAATAATAATCATAGGAAGACTTATAATTACTTCATGTTTTGAGTGAGGCCTGGGTATACACTTCAAAATGTTGCCAGTATAACTATGTCAACTGGATAGATGAAAAAAAAAAGAAAAAAAAAAATCATCACAACCTTAGCTGACAAATGCTCACTATGCTGGGAAAAGCCTTAGTGTAGACACATTATACAGAAAGCTCATTTTAGTCAGGGAACTGGTATAAGCTATTCCAGCAAAAGAACTCCTGTCAGTATAAGCTACGTTTCCACTGGGTGGGTTTGCCAGTAGAGTTACACTGATACAGTTATATCGGCCAACCCTCTCTAGTACAGACAAGGCCTAAATAGATCACGAAACACTGATCAATTGACTAACATTCACTCTGAACAAAAGAACTGCTTTGATACTGGACTTTTTTTCTTCACTCTGAACACTAAACTCTCATTCTCTGGACAGAGTTTCCTGATGAACACACAATAAATTACATTCTATAATGCCAATACATTTTGAATAAGAAAGAATAGTAGCTCTAAAACAAACAAATCCACAAATATTTTGACTTAAGGGGAAAACCCAAGATATTTCTGGTATCCTGAAAGAAGCTTGTGGGACATCCAGTGAAAAATCAAATCTCTTTATGCAGAATCAGGAATTAGTTTGCTGCATCTTTACCCTTATATTAAATATCTATTCAGTGAATTATCCCTTACTATGAGGTACCTACTCCATTCATAATGGATGCATTTAACTTGCAACAAAGAATTTAACAGATCAGCCTAAAGGTGACAATTCAAGATTCTAAATTAATTCCCTACCTCCTTTTGTTAAATTCTTCACACTCATAGAAGTTACTTGCTGAAGTTATAATGAATAAAACGTACAATAAAGCTAAGTTAACTACCAAGATTTAGACAACAGAATCGGTGTGCAGAGATAGGGACTGGTCAGTTTTAGTGGCTACAAACAATTAAAGCAGAAAATTCTGAGATTCATATTATACAATTACTAAAAGTCTTTAAAAGACTCTTTAGAACCAAAACATGAACATTAAATAAATGCAAAACACCAAGTTCTTTGTTTAGTTGGATAGTACTACAATATTTTACTCAACTTTAATTCTATTTAGGTTTTATAATATTAGTATTTCTTGAAGACACTCATATCAAACTGGTATTCACCGCAAAGCCGCTGCCCGTCCAGAACATTGTAAGCTCCTTTCGCCAAAGAGCCACAGTAAAACTAGTGAGCAGCGTACAGGGCACCAAGTAGAGCAGAGCTGGCTGACCCTTCTGCATCAATGCCAAGGCTACAAAGGTCACCAGAAGGCCAATGCCATATGCTAAAAGGAGAGAACAACAACAAAATAAAATTATTCAGATACAGTTCTGACAAAAAATGGCAGCACAATTAACTAGAAGAAACATTCTAATGATTCAGCTAGTCTAGGGGGTTGGCAACCTTTGGTGCATGGCACCTCAGGGTAGCCCACTGGTGGACTGCCAGACATTTTGTTTACATTAATCATCCAACAGACACGGCCCTCTGCAACTCCCAGTGGCTGCAGTTCACTGTTCCCAGGCAATGGGAGCTGTGGGAAGTGGTGGCCAATATGTCCCTGAGGCTCACGCCACTTCCCGCAGCTCCCATTGGCTGGGAATGGCGCACTGCAGCCACTGGGAGCTGCGCAGGGGCTGTGTTGTCCTTGTGGACAGTTAACGTAAACAAAAGGTCTCATGGCCCACCAGCAGATTACCCTGAGGGGCCATGTGCTGACAGCTTCTAGGCCCTGTGTTAGTAGTATGAAGCTCGTTTTATAGCGCTATTCAGGCTTCCCTAAATACCACCATTCTGTGTCCAATGGTCGTTCAGGATTATCCTTTGCTAAACAAGGAAAGATCATTTGATGGACTACGAGATGCTGTCTTTCAGTGAAACAACACAAAAACAAGACTGACCCAATTGTTCAGTATTTATGGTATAATTAACTCAGTATCTAGATCAATTTTATAAAGACAGAATAAATTGATGAAACATTTTATTAAATCACTTGAGTTTTACAAAAATAAGCACAAAAGCCCTTGTATTTAAACCACACAGTATTTTAATAAAAACAAATAAATGATGTCTGCCCATTATAACTAGCATGTCTTGTGATCTGGAAGCACTTGGCTTTTCACACAGGTTCCAAGGCATCACTGGAACATCATTAAACAAATACCTAGGCGTGTGTTTAAGATGGGGGTATGCCAGGCCTTTTGTGGCCCCCTGCTGGAGGTCTTGCAACCCTACTACATCCTGCTTCAGGACCCAGTGAAAATGGGTCTCCAGGCCTGCCTACACAGAAGCAGCCAATCAGAGTGCATCAAAAATGATTGCCCTCTCCTGGCATAGCGTGCCTTTACCAGATGTGCAACTCCAACGCAATGCTTCTAGTGTAGACCTGCCCTCAGTGGTGTCACAAACTGGACTTTTAAAAGAGAGCTAGCAGTATCTATGGAGACACGACCATCTCCACAATTTCATTTAATTTTACAGAATCAATTAGATTTTTTGCAGGGGCACAGTGTAAGTCTGAAGTCAAAAGGAAAATGCTTGGCTTGAATTCTCTCATGTAATACATGTAATCTAAAAAGTTCACTAACATGCACGCTACAACGATAAGAAAGAATAAGAGTATCCCAAACATACATAAAGCCACTGTAATTCAACCAAAGGCTTCTGGTGATGGTATTAAGCATAACGAAGAGCTAACTTTCTAGTTTGGACAGACAAAGCAGCTCAAACCTGTGTTACGTGTATTGCTTTTGATTTATTTATTTTAAATTGCTTCACTCCTCAACTGTTGAAAGTGAGATCAGAGCTGAAAGCAAGCTGGGTGATAGAGAGCTCTGGCTTTGCTTGTGCAGGGATTGACTGCACCAGCAGCTGTGCAGAAATAACAGCTTCATACATACCTATAGTGCAGGCTACAAAATAGATTCGGGAGGATTGCACCTGAATATCAAACCGATGGCAGTAGGCTACCAGCAAGCCTAGGAGAAAAAAGGAAAGTAGTAAACTTAAAACATGTATACATGATTCAAAAATGAGTGAATCAATTTTGGTGAAAGGGGAGAACCCTCCCTAATAATTTTGAATTAAAACCAGCAGAAATTTCACACCAATGAAACTGAAAGGCAACAAATTTAAATTTCAAAGAGGATTTTGAACAAGTACACAGAACTCAATTACCCTGTGGATATAGTGAAACAAGACCTCACTGAGGCTAAAAGTTAGCACAATTAAAAGATTAGCTATCCAGTTTCATTAGATAGGGTACAAAATTTAAGAATATCAACATTCATGATTCAGCACACAAACCGACCATCACCTGCATCCCTTTAAATTTCTTGACTTTCCTGCATGCACAAATGTCATACTAACACCAAATTAATGTAAGTTCTTCTCATTTAACCTGTCTGTTAAGAAAACCAAGTGAAGCAGAGCCACTTGGAATGGAATTTGAGGAGAGGGGTCACGTCTCCATAATAACTTTTCTTTCTGCACCATATTGCTTAGGCAAACAAACAATCAGAAATACCTGGAACTAAGATGTCTCCAAATCCTAGCAGGGAAAAAGGCCTATCGCAAAGAGCCAATGGTGAGGAGTTCAGTCTTGGAACCTTCAGGACCATGGGGAGCTTGGAAAGGAGAGAAAACATGTTTCATAAAGTAGAAAGGTTTCACCCATCTTCCAGCAGTAGAAAATACACGGCCCTCTTGTCATGCTGGACATGCAGACTTTAAACAGATGATACCTACACATGTATTATACTGAAAAGTATTATCTAAGCAGTATTTTTAATTTTACTGAGCTCCCTCAAACAGGGTGGATTGACTAAAATCACCAGTTTTTAAGTGAGCAAGCAGACAATCTTGCTTTAATTCACTGATTTTAATCCTATTTGTATTTTGTAATTATTTTCCTAAAGTAAAGCTGGTTCACAATGGTTCATATAATTTGCTTGGGGTTTTTTTGCTAACCAGGAGGATAAATAAATATGTATACATACACGGTAAGAATTAAATTGCTTAACATACATCTCTTCAGATTCTTGAATTTTACATTTATTATTATGCTAGAAAATGGTGACTAATGCACTTATTTATTACAGACTGAACCTCTCTAGTCCGGCACCCTCAGGACCTGACTGTTGCCAAACCAGAGAATTTGCCGAACCACGGTATTGTTTAGCAACATCACCAACTCTTCCACTGCTTACTAGGCTCTTAGAAGACATTTAGGGGCAAATTAGAACTCAATAACAGGACAGAACACAGAGAGCCAAGACTGGTGGCTGTAAAAAACTTTATGGGACCGTGGGAAACTTGGCCACACTCATGATAAGTGGACATCTGGCTAACTAAAATCATGCTGGACCAAAGTGTGCCAAACTAGAGAGGTTCAGATGATTGTTTTTTAAACTTGGAATGCATGTCAAGCCACATTTGTCGTAAAATTGGAATTCAATTAATAATCAGAAAATCCCCAAGCATTTTAAATATGTTTAACTAGTTACAGAAAACTACCTCAAATGTGCTGGATATAAGAGTTTACTTTTCTTAACAAAACATGTTTTACATTTAAAACTAACTCATTTATTAAACATAGGAAGTATTATGCATAATTACTGAATTCAACTGATTGTTTCTGGTCACCATGCTCCTTCAAGATTTTAGAACTAGTAGATCTCATTGTCTTACATCTTATTTTCATTCACAAATGGGAAGAAAAAAATAAGCTCTTCTATTGAGCTGAACTCTACTAAACCAAAATGAGGAAACACTCTTCTGCCCCTGCAGCGGTGACAGTTCCTCCCAAAAGTTAGTTTAGCCCTTCAGTAAACTTTGATTCTAGGTGTTTAGCCAGTGATTTTCCACCAGTTCAATGGTATGACTTTCTGTAAATCACTGGAAGAAAACATGTACTAGTTGGAGGGTTTTTTTTAAACTTCAATTACTTTTATTTAAATGGATTGTGTAAGCGATGAACAGCCTGCTCCATGCACTGCTATGCACCCCAGAAGCCGTATCTTCCTTACAACACTGCTTTTGTGTGTCACGGTAGCATGCCTATTTTTCGGACCACGCAAATGGAAGAAACACTCGCACCTCAGCAGACAAGAACGGTATTAAAATATCATTATGTTTATACAGTTCTTTGCAAACATGGTACAAAAATGTCCCTGCACTGAAAACTTACAATTCAAGATGTGGTGAGATTGGACCTACTGCAGGAAGTTACTTAAAATTATGCTTCTGAGAATGCTGTGGATTCCCATGGAGCAATTCAGTGCTTTGTAGTTCCATTCCAAATGCTTTTGAAACTACCAGCCCTAAAAGCACTAGGCCATTTCAGCAGCTCTTTGTGGTTTGACCCTTTCAGAAGTTGAAAGCCTCAGAGGTTAATAGCTGGGAGTTAGTCTCATATTTTCAAAACGCATACAAGTACCTTTTCATGAGTGGCAGAGTCAGTCGGGCCCGTAGCCACCTCCACCATTATACTCTGACCTGACTAAAGAAAAGAGGGCAAACTGTAAGCCAGCACTTCTGTCAGCATGTCGGGATAATTTCAGGACACACATAAAAATATCCTGTTGCGTTACAGTCTATTCTAAACAGCACAGACACACTGTACATACCTTTGTTATATAAGGTGTGATGAAAACAAAGAACACATCATACACAAAAAGAACCATCAGGAGCAAGGTGCAACCCTGGGAGAAAGATAAGAACTTTAACTAATATTTTATGTACTTTGTGCTAGCTTATTGGAAATAAATTCACAGCTGGTTCCAGAGTATTTCGTTTCCAAGAACCATTCAATATACCCACATAGTTCCCTGAATTCAACTCTGCACAGATATGTCACAAGGAAAGATGTGTGTCTGCACACAATGTCTGTTATCCTTTAGCCAGAAAACTATACTTCCTCCCCATAGCATTCCTGCCATGAAATATTTTGATTTGTTAGGAATTGTGGGAAGCTCTGGAGGACGGATTCTTCTAGACAGCAGCAGCAGGTATCTCATTATTGTGATTGTGCAAAACAATTGTCAAAGGCCCAGCATAGACCAAAATCAAGTTGCTCATTGAGAAATTCTTCTATGGCGCTCGCTTGCAGTATGAGATGGAGAGGCCCATCTGACCCAAAATGAACAGTTGGGGCACACAAACATTCCATGTGAGGCAGAGGAAAGTCAAGAGCTGAGAGAGTTCCCAATTCAGAGGTGTGGGACCCATAAAAAACAAAGCATATCCCACCCCCATTGCGTGTTTATGTAGCTCAAAGAATGAGAATGTTGCCAAGATACAAAGAAGTGCAATACATAGAGGGAATCAGCATCACAGAGAGCTGAAAACTCCAATAACGAATTTTACAGAAACTTACAGATATGGGGGGGCCCAGGGAAGAACATTCAGGGCTGCACTGTGAACCGATGGAGTCGCTTTTCTGTTCTCCTTCAGATGCTCTTCTAAGAGCACCAGTCTGAGGCCTAACACACAACGCTGGGGCCATCCTCATCAGACATCTGCCTGCATAGATAACCCAGCAGCCTCAACAGGTACAAACCTAACTCTGCTTCTGTGCTTGGCCAGGTCAAGTTCCAATAGGAATACTCTGGCCCTACAAGCGCCTTTCTGTGTCCATGACTTGGAAAGCGGTGGAAGAGCCCCAAGTGGGAACCCTGATCACTGGTGGAGAGGCCACAAATGCATTTTGTTCTTCCCCTTTGCCCTGTTCCCTCATGGACACTCCTTTCCCTCACATTTAATTACTCCTGAGGGCGTTCTGCACCAAAAATCAAAAATCCTGCACCAAAATAGTAACCGTTCTGCACACATTTTAAAATTCTGCAATGTTTTTTGTTAAATAAATGGGGGCGCCAGCATAGCATTGGGGAGCAGGTGTCACTGGCTGCACAGAGCTTGAAGATCACTGGTCAGCTCCCCCGGACACTGACTCAGCAGTGGGGCTGCACCCAACCCTAACACAGCACAAGGACCAGGCCTGCCCCCAAAACACCTCAGAGCCCTGCCCCTCCATGGCAGGAGCATCAGTGTGGGCAGGCAGGCTCAGCAAAGCAGGATCCAAGTGTGGAGGGGCTAGTGTGGGGGGAGCTGGGTGTGGATAGCCCAGTGGGGGGGATCTGGATGCCCAGAGGCTCATTGGGAGGTTCTGGGTGCAGCAGAAATGAGACTCTGGATCCCCACCCCACTAAGCCTTACTCCCCCAACATCTCATTGACCCCGACCCCTGAAGAGCTCTAGCCACACTCATTCTCCCCTCGCTGAGCTCCAATCACCTTCACCTGGATCCCCCCTCTCCATGTGGGGTGGGATCTGACAGCCCAGGTGCTGTGCAGAGGAATAAATCCAATCCTCCCCAATCCAGTTGGGACTAGTAGCTGAGCCTGGCCCAGACAGAAGTGACTAGCTGGATCTTCCCCAGACCCATCTCCTCCCCTACAGCAATCTACCTCTCTGCCCACTACCCCGGGCACTCAAACATACTGCTGGGAGACTGGTCACCCCTCTGTTGGCTTCCCTTTGCCTCACTATCAGAAAATCAATTTTCTGCAGGAAAGCAAAGTAATCTGCGGGGAAAATAAATTCCACACGTGCACAAAAGTCAGCCAGGAGTAACATGTATATGACAGTAGTTGGTGATTTCAAATAGGGACTATTTTCGGTAAGCAGCCAGCTCTCTACTGGATGAGACGTTACCAACCTTGTGCAAGCCATTTGATTTCTGAAATATCTTTGTCCACATTATATGCTATTTAAATTGCCTCCCATCAATCCTCACACAACACCAGTTAAAACCAGAAATGTGTTTCCACATCAATGTGTGAAATCAAAACCTGCCCTTTTTTAATCCCATGTCTGAGCAGGTTATTTTGACACGTGCGCAGTTTCTGTACCTTGAATGTAGGGAGTCGGATTGTTTTCAACATGTAAAGGCAGAAGGCAATTCCCAGAGCATCTTGCAGAACCCATGCCCATCTAGAGAGACAAGAATGTTACTTTTCTGCAGCAGGCACAAAAAGAGCTAATCCAAATCAGGCTCTCTCAACCAGGTTAGGAATAGTTGCTCACCACCCATTTGGGCAAAGGAGGCACACTAAATAGACACGTTATTTGTGCTGACTTTCTCTCTCTTTTGAATTAACCTGTATAATAAACTTAGAAACCAGAGATGGATGTAAAATGTAATAGCTAGTGCCTTACCTGTTATGACAATAAGGATAATTTTAGTAGACATATTGCATTTTGGGCATGCTAATTAAGTTTATGAAAAACAATTTGCTTCTGTAGTTGTCTCCTACCCATTAAACTTCTCCCCCGCTTTCTATCCAAAAGCCTAGAAGGTGGATGTCGACACAAACTAAGAATGACTGTTAAAAGATCAGAGCGCATATTTCAGTAACTTAAGTTAGTGTCTTTGTGAAAGGTATTAGCGGTTGCAGTGCTATTGAAGAGAAAGTATAATTTATATAGTGAGCTATTACATCATAGTGTGTATTTAAAATGCATTTCTGATGTCAAGCTGGGGTATTTCATGTACTTCTATTTGATACAGCCTAGAAAATAACTTTTAAATTTCTGTGTGGATTTAATCCAAATTCAATTTTGCAAATTTACCTGCAGACCTATTAGCAAAGAAGTAACAACCATAAGAATAAAAAGGCCATTGTGTAATAAAAGGTACTTTGTTAATTTATTTTGGCAGATACAATTCAGCTTTATTTATTTCTTACCAGTAAATGTGCTTCAGTACTGAATTCTTAGAAACATGAGACACCACAACATCCCCCTATTTGCTGAGAAGTAGGCAGAGACCACAGGGTATTTTGTGGCCTGTCAATTAGCTGAGTTACAATTTATGAGGTTCTGCTGTATGTATTAACTGGGAAAATTTAAAACAAGCTGCTCAAAAGTTTGCCACTATTAAAAAGAATGTGAACTGTTATCTACTGCAAACTATATTGAGGTAAGTTACACTGTGCCTTATCTTGGCTCCTCTGCACGTTGTAAAAGCTTACATTGTTACAGAGAGCCAAATATTTTCATTATATCTGATCAAATCAGTTCAGTTAATGTTCCAATTTTCAAGGTAGCCAAGAATAATTTTACACTGGGGGAAAAAATCCAGCTGTTTGTCCCCATAGAAATGGCAGACGGCATCACTGCTATTAGCAAACATATGCTGATTACTCTCTTCTTGCTTCGAGTTTCTACAGCAGGAGCAGACTAAAGAAGCCTCTCTCGGATCCCCTCTATAGTACAGGTTATAAACCGGAACAACTAAAAATGTGATTTTAAATGGAGTTAGTTAAAACCACCACAAACCTCTGTGGGGACATTCTTGCATGTCAATCTGGCTTACACAAATTCAAGTGCCTGAGGAACGGACTTAAGGGCAATGGCTACCTGTCAGGTTGAAATTGATTTAAGAGTGCCCACTGAAGAGATGTCTACCCAGCAAAGAAAAACCTGCAGCAGGCTTGTGTCAGCCGACTTGGGCTCATGAGGCTCAGGCCATGAAGGTCTTTCATTGCTGTACAGATTTCCCATGCCCAGAAATCTACATAGCAATGAAACAGACCTGCAGCCCATTCCTGATGATCCTGAGTTGGCTAGCACAGGCATCTAGCTGCCGTGCAGACGCACTAGAGAGGTTTGCAGTGCTTTAACTCAGTGCCTCTCAACCTTTCCAGACTACTTTCAGGAATCAGATTTGTCTTGCATACCCCAAATTTCACCTCCCTTACAAATGACATGCTTTTACAGGTGTGTGGAAGTATTTTGAAGGGCAAGACAGTTGAAGTGATCACCTGACTCCAGAGCAGGAATTACTAATGTGAGAGTGTCAATCCTGAACTACCAATTGCACATGAAGGTGTTGAGTTTCCTCAGGTCCACAATGGGTTGACAATCTCCCTTTTCCTTTGGGATAAGGAAATATTTTCTGTAGAACCCTTTCCTTCATACTGAAGAGGGACTTCCTTGATCGCTATGAGAGAACACAGCAAAGAGGGATTTAGGAGGTCCTTGTAAGAAGGGTTCCTAAAAAGGGGTTGGGGAAAGGAATTAGGCACTGAAAATAATTGGAAGGCATATCCAGATGTTACTATCTCTATAGCCCATCAATCTTTGGTGATGTGAGACCATACATATCTGAATTGGGCTAAATGATTTTCAAAGGGAGGAGATCTACATGTCTGGAATCAGTGGAGTTGGTCTATACCTCTTTTTAAGCCATATGACCTTTTGGTCAAATAAATCTGATTTCTTTGGCTCTTGTTCTCTTGACATGGACCTGGACTATCTGGTTTTTTTGCTGGCTGCCATAACTACAAGGAAGATGAGTCCCGGGTAGGTATAAAAATTCCACACCGTTGGGAGCCACTAGCTAATTTCTGTCTGCCATGCAAGAGGAAGGGGCCACTGTTTGCCACATGGACCTCCATGATAGTCCTTCAGTCAATAATGTTATCTCCTATCCTCCCTGTTGATGTAGCCTGCAGTATGTCCACCAGTTTCCTCCTCTTGAAAACTTCAGGAATCCTTTAAAATCCTCCATCTTTAGGACAGTATGGGGAATTAAAAACAGGACCACAAAAGGGCCACTGGCCCCAAGGGCTCTCCTCCCGTCTCCACTGCGTCCTCCTCCTTCACCCAAGGGAGAATTGGGGAGGTTGCTGGGTGGTCTGTATGGCTGGGGCAGTTGAGGAAGCAGCCTTGAAGTGGTACAGTCTGTCCCACTAGCTTGTGGTACTTGGTATTGTGGGACAAGGGCTTGGTGGCCAAGGGGCTGGAAACTCTGGCCTGTGTCTCTGAGGGGTCCCATACCTCCCTCAGAAAAAGTGCCTCAAACGTCTCTATCAGGGCAAGGCCTGGGGAGAATCCTGGGTGAACAGATGTTGGCTGTTGGTATCTTCCATGCCCGCAACTGCTGAAGAAAAGGCACAGTCCAGTTCCACGGCTGGTGTCATAGCCTCAGCATCTATGCCACAGGCCAAGGAACTACTCCACACTGCACAGCAGGAGGATTTGGCAGAGACAGCTACATCAACACTGAGCACAGGGGAGAAGGGGCTCAAGCTGTAGGCTACCCTAATGGTGATGAGGGGTTCAGGTAGCATGGCCATGTCACTCAGAGCTGAGTCTTCCCTGTCAGTGTTGGCATGGCCACCAGAGACAGACGTGATGTCCTGGCATGCAGTACTGAGTGCTGTGGGGTTGAAGCATGCTTTGCCAGCATCAGAGCAGAAGAGGTGACTATGGCCAAGCTCCTAGGGGAGCAGGGAGCCTTAGATCTGTTTTAGACAATCCTGGCAGGTCAGTACTGGTGTAGAACTGAGTTTGATGGGAATTACATAGTGCCACAAAACCTCAGAAGCCATTTGTAGCCAAGGGATGGACTTGTGCTTTGAGGAAGCATAGGTACAGATCTTCCTCTTGGGATCTCACACCCTGAGGCTTGTTTGTTGATGGTCTCCTTGTCTTCAGAGCCAAAGCCAGAGTGGCCAGAGCCAGGACTTCGGGGTAGAGAGTCCACATTCATGCTCTTAGGCTCTGAAGGCCCTGCAATACCCACTCCTGCATTGTTTTTTGCCTTTTATGCTGTTCCCACATGCAAAACCCTTAGATACCACAAAGCCAGAGAAATGGTTTTTTGCCCACCCAATCCTGCCCACAAAATAGTACATTTTACTCACTCCCACTACTCTGGAAGCAGGTCCTGTGGGACCTGCGGGGTCCCAGTCCAACGGCAGACCCTAACGTACAGATCCTGCTGGCCAAAAGGCTCTGAATTTGAGTGCATGAGGCACCCGGGTACAGTTAACAGAACTTGCATATGGACAAGAACTCGAAGGAGAATGAGTAGTTAAGCGATCTATACCAAAGAGTAATGCTTTCCTAAAGAGCCCAGATGATCCATTCCTAACAACCACCTGGAGCCACATAGCCAGATCATGGACCAGTCCTATATCCCTGCCCAGCGCTGAGACTGGAGGGGGAAGATTCCACCCAGCAGAGGAACATATCACCTATTTCCATTCCCATTCTGGAAGGCTTAGGCTCTGCAAAATGTAAGACTATCTGGGACCCCAATGGCAGCAAAATATGCAGTGCCTATGAAAACCTGGGCTTAGTGGCAGGTACAGCTTTATGGACCATGGGTCAGCGGGCTCAGAGCGCAGTGCAGAGATAAAGTGCTCAGTCCCTGGAAGGGGTGGTTGACAATTTCTAGCTGCCTACATTGTGTAGCCCCTCCTCCCTCCCTCCACACAGGCTTCTGAGGGGGCTGTTAACTTGGTCTTTTGGGTGACACAATGTAGTTAGTGTTGCAGTGTGGCAGGTAAAGCCTTTACTTACTGATCTTCATTTCTGAAGACTCCCCAGACCACGCTAACGGAGATACAAAACACAGCCAGAAGCAACATCCGAACCTGCGGACGCTTGTGAAAATATGGCAAGTTGTTGTCAGGGATCCTGAAAGTGGAACACACAGTGTGTAAACATTAACAGACAAAGGGAATATCAAAGGCACGTTAGGTAACTCTTTTCACAACACACAGGCATAAAGGAAAACAACCTCTCGAGCATCTTCGCATAATTACCCCTTTTCAGTTTAGCATTTTTAATTATACAGCAACAATCCAAGTCTAACTCTGATTTAATACTAAAGGGAAGGATCACACAATCTAAGACTTCATGAAACACATTTTTGCCTTAAAAATGTATGCAAATAGTCAAATACCTGCATTTCCCCAATGGGAATCTTCTTACAAAGGGAGACAGACAACTGTAGAGACCAATGGAGGCAGCCAGGCAGAAAATCCCTATAATAACATAGACTGAAAGAACAACATTAATCAGTGATGGTCACTCATGTCTCAACCACATGGCTCCGCAGAGCCCCAAACTGGAGAACACAAACCCATTTTTAAAAGTGCATTAACAGGCACCACTGCTATCTAGCGGGATTATTCAGGTAAATAAAATGTTACTTTTCATGCAAGAAAACAGCAGCTGACGTGGGGAGGCAGGGTAGAGGCTGTTTACAGTTTTGTAGCTAAACAGCTGAATTCTTCAGGGGATTCTGAAATATTGCTACTTGCACCCTCAGTTTCTTACTTCTCAAATACTGTTCAATTCCAACTAACTCATCCTGTCACTTGCCCATTTGCTGTTATGCAATAGATTTTATCGAGTTCAGTGAATAGGTAACAAGCTGTATCTCACTAGATTACACCAAACATGGACCAACATTCACCACTTTAATGGTCACATTCATCTAATCACTGTAGATAAATGGGGGTTTTGTTAATCAGTTTTATTAATATGTTGACCTAACAGGATTTTCTGACTCCATTCCTTACAAAAAGATGGGGCATAAAAATTATGTTGCTCTACAAACCCTTCAATGGCTATTACCTGGAACTCACTTCACAACATTAAACTTTCAAGCAGCGTTTCCAGGTTCCTTTCTGAAGTGATCACATACATTTATTATGTAATTTACTAAATTATTCTTAAATTATTACACAAAATTTGATGTTGCTTTCCATGATTTAATAACATTAAATTAACTAACAGAACTCAGATTACACATTTCAGTTACAGAATCATCTCCAGGTGCAACCAAGAGCATGGGGCACTGAGTTCCACATCCAAGTGGAGATTCATAGATTTCAAGGCCTAAAAGGACCATTATGATCATCTAGTCTGAATACTTCCCCACAACACCAGCAATAGATTTTACCCAGGAATTCCTGCAGCAAACCTACGACTCGTGATTAAGCTAGAGTAGGTATTTTGGAAAGATACACCCACACTGAAAAAAAAAAATTAAGTAATGAGGAATCCATCATGCCCCTACTTAAATGATTTCAATTACTATGTTTCAAAAACAAGCCTTCTTTCTTTCCTAAATCAATTTAACTTCAGTTTCCAAACACTGAATCTTATTTTGCTTTTGTCTGCTACATTAAAGAGCTCTCTACTATCAGAAATCTTGTCCCCTGATAGGTATTTCTAGACTGTGATCAAATCATAAGCTTCTCTTTGATAAGCTAAACAGAGTTTCTTCAGCCATTAATTGCACATGGCTAACATGGCTTAAACTTAATCTTTAGGGGTATGTCTACACTACAAAGTTAACTCGAAATAAACAGCAGTTATTTCGAATTAACTTTAATAGCATCTACACAGGCAAACCGCTATTTTGAAATAAATTTGAAATAGTGGTGCCCTTATTTCGAATTTGGTAAACCTCATTCTACAAGGAGTAACACCAAATTCGAAATTGCTATTTCGAATAAAGTGCTGTGTAGACACTTAATTCAAAATAGGGGCCTCCAGCCCTTCCCAGGAGCCCTGGTGGCCACTCTGGGCACAACCAGGAAAGCTTACTCCTCTCCCCAGCCCCGGAGCCATTAAAGGGGTAGACCCTGGCCACAGTGCCTGTGCCAGCTCCAAGCCTGCCAGCCCAGAGCCAGCAGTGGCCACCGGGGCCCCTGACCCAGTGGCCCCAAAACATGAGCCAGCAAGCCACTGGCAGCCAGCCCTCCACCGCTCCCCAGGAGCAGTCTGCCAGCTCCCAGGAGCCTGACAGGGGCTGGAGAAGGCGGGCGCCTTCCTGGTCCAGGGTGGAGATCATGGACCTTATTCAGGTTTGGGGGGGATGCCCCCAACATCCATGATCTCCGCACTAGATGAAGGAACGCGGCCGTGTATGGCAGGATAGCTGCCAGCCTGGCCACCAAAGGCCACATGCGAACCCAGGAGCAGGTTAGCATGAAAGTCAGGTTGGTCCGGCGAGACCCCCAACCCTGAGCCTCCCCTCCCCCTTCTTCCCCTTGCTTCCCCCTTCCAGCTCCCTCCTCCCCTCTTCCACACTCTCTCTTCCCCTCTCCCACCTCCTTTTCCCAGTCTCCCCAGAGGTTCACCCCCCCAGTTTTGTTCAATAAACCCAGTTTCTATTTTTGAACATACGTGTTTTTTATTTGACATCAGGAAGGGGGGCTAGGGAGAGGTAAGTGGAAGGACGTGAGGGAGGAATGGGGCACGAGCCCCTGGTGGGGAGGACCGGGGAGGCTCTGAGGGCTTCTCGGGGTGGACGCTCTCCCTCAGGGCCTCCTGGATCCTGACAGCCCCCCGATGGACCCCCGGATGGCAGCCTGCAGCAAGTGCAGCCGGGCTGATGGCAACGACCCCACGAGACGCACCGGTCGTGCCCAGGGGCAGCTCTGGCTCCATGTGGCCGAGTGCTGTGGTGTCCCGAGTGCGGGCACTCAGGGCACTCCAAGACAGGACTGCTTTGCTGTCCCTCATCGAGGTAGACAAGCAAGCGGGGAACCCTGAGAACTCTCTGTCTGGGGTGGGATAGGGTCCCTTTAAGCACGGAGCTCAGTTAGCCTCAGCAGCAGCCCCACACACTAAGTCCTAACCTGATGCCCTGCCGGCACTGGTTCCGGCCAGCCTTAACTTCGGTTCAGGGTCCACTCAGTGTGGACGTGCTATTTCAAAATAGTTTTTATGTATAGATGCGTTATTTCGAACTAGCTTAATTCGAATTAACTACTTAATTCGAATTAAGTTAATTCGAAATGGCACTGTAGTGTAGACATACCCTAGGATACTAGTAGACCAGACCTAGGCACATGATAACCCTCGGAAACCTTGCACTGACGAGGAGGATGTGTCAACACCCTCGAGGTTCTTCTTCCATCTCAGTTTCTATGATTATTACGGAAGTAGGAAGTTCTAGTCTTTCTGCAAAGACTAGGTGTATAAAATCATGAGTGGTGTGGAGAGGGCCGATAAAGAAAAGTTATTTATTAGTTCCCTAAATAGAAGAACTAGAGGACACCAAATGAAATTAATGGGTAGCAGGTTTAAAACTAATAAAAGAAAGTTCTTCTTCACACAGCGTGTAGTCAGCATGTGGAACTCCTTGCCAGAGGAGGCTGTGAAGGCTAGGACTATAACAGAGTTTAAAGAGAAGCTAGATAATTTCATGGAGGTTAGGTCCATAAAAGGCTATTAGCCAGGGGATAAAATGGTGTCCTTGGCCTCTGTTTGACAGAGGCTGGAGAGGGATGGCAGGAGACAAAGCGCTTGATCATTGTCTTCGGTCCACCCCCTCTGGGGCACCTGGTGCTGGCCACTGTCGGCAGACAGGATACTGGGCTAGATGGACCTTTGGTCTGACCCGCTACGGCCGTTCTTATGTTCTTATGTTATGTTCTTATGCAAGATCATATCTGCAGAGCCAGTCATTCTTCACAGAGGCGCTGGAAAGTTCTTCCGAGGGGATTCTTCATCAAAAAATTAAAAATTCTGTGCTCATTTTAAAATTCTGCTAATTGCACTTGTCAATAAAGCACTGTGGGGACTTGCTTTCCCTTCAGAAAATCATTTGTGGGGAAGCAAAGAAATCTGCAAAGGACTTGAACTGTGTGTGTGAGCCATGGCGAAGGATTTACCCTAGGAGCAAAAAAAGAGGAAATGCAAGATTATGTTAAAAAACCCTGCTGCTGCAAACATCTTTGGGCTACATTTTGGGCTTAACTACTCCAGAGGTTCCTTTAGAAGAGGAAAAAAAAAAAATCCAGTTTTTTGCTTACAAGATAAAATTATTCAACAAATCTAAATCAGCGTCTGTTCCTGAAAGGTTAACTAACATATAGTTAACTTCAGCTCACACACTACATCTTTTCTGACCATTGGATGCCATGGATTCAAAGGTGAAGACCACATTCATGGGATAGCAAATGTGCTGAGAGAGACTACACCAGCCATTAAACATTTTAATTCAGAAACTGATCTCTGACAGGCATTCCTACTCTAAGAAGTGCAAATTAAGGTTTCATGTCTATTATACATCAATAAGAGTACAGCCTCTCCCCGAGTTACGAACGAGTTACAGACCAAACACTTGGCCATAACTCGATTTGTTCGTAACTCGGACCCCATTGAGTTACATAGCGACCGTGCTGTTCGTAAGCATGCGTCGCGTTCGTAATTCAGGGACCGCCTTTATGACCACTCCATGGGAGCTTTGGTCGTAAATGCGAATGGTTGTAATTCGACCATTCGCAACTCAGGGACCGGCTGTAGATCAATTTTTCCTCAGGTTAGAAGTTTTTTGAGAGTAATGGCTTCCTTTCCTCCTGACACCAGTTACAATGTCATTCACTGCAATGGGGCTACAGAAGGGAATGAATTTGGCCCTGCAATTGGAATGATCCCATCGATTCACAAGCTAGATGAGAATACAGTTCACCCTCAAAGAGATGTGCAAGTCTGTCAGAGCAATCCAAAGTAGTAAAACGCATGCCTGGCACTGGAATAAGGAGATGAGATTCTAAACAAAGGAAAGAACCTAACCTGTTTCTGATATTGTAGCCATTTTTACAATCACTTTTCAAACAATGCATGCACTTTAAGGGGATAAGAAACTCAGAATACTAGGACTGGAAGGGACCTCGAGAGGACATCAAGTCCAGTCCCTTCCCTCACAGGAGGGCCAAGCACCATCTAGAATTAGATCATGCCTGATAGATGTCTGTCCAACCTGCTCTTAAATATCTCCAGTGATGAAGATTCCACAACCATCCTAGGCAATTTATTCCAGTGTTTAACCACCCTGACAGCTAGGAAGCTTTTCCTCATGTTCAACCTAAACCTCCCTTGCTGCAGTTTAAGCCCATTGCTTCTTATCCTATCCTCAGAGGGCAAGGAGAACAATTTTTCTCCCTCCTCCTTGTAGCACCCTTTTAGATAGCTGTTTTCAAGTATGTCCCCTCTCAGTCTTCTCTTTTCTAAGCTAAACAAGCCCAAGTCTTTCAGTCTTCCCTCATAGCTCATGTTTGTCCAGATCATTTTGAATTATGACCCAGTCCTCCAAAGCAGTTGCAACCCCTCCCAATTTGGTATCATCTGCAAACTTAATAATCGTAATCTCTATGCCATTATCTAAATCGTTGATTAAGATAATGAACATAACTGGTCCTAAAACAGACCCTGAGGAACCCCACTTGTTCTGCCCTTCAAGCATGAATCTGAACCATTAACAACTACTACTTGATAATGTATAGCATAAAATAATTTTACAGAAATACAATAAAAAGCACCTAAGTCGTCATAGAAGAAATAAAGAAGGACCAGCATAGAGCAGCACATCACCACAAATATACAGATCATGATGGGAGTGACATCAACTGTTTCGTCGTCATGTTTTTCTGCCCCATCATCACGTTTGTGCTTCATGTATCGCCTGAAAGAGAGCAGCATGTTGATAATCAGATCCTGCCGAGAACAGACAAGGCCTCTAATCCTTGATGGGGCACAGCACAGGAAGGGGACCATGGCAGGAAGAGGATGAGAACAGGGCAAAACCTGTGCCTTCATGGATTCCTACTGAAGTCAACGGAGCACCACCAATGGCTCTACCTATGCAGTATCAAGGCTTAGAATACATATGTGCCTAATGGATAATGTACCACGTATAAAAGAATCTGTCTTGATTTTATCATTAGTATTAGTTCCAATCTACTACTACTAATGAAGAGAAATCAGAAAAGCTATCATGGAATAAGTCGTTACAGGAAACCCCCGACTTCCGACCACCCGAGTTACAACCCCCTGCACTTACAAAAATGGTTGTAAGTGCGGAATGGGCCGAAAGCCCCCGATTTATGTCCTCGGCCCGCATTTACGATGGCGCACAGCGCCTATCATAAATGAGGGTTCGAGTACGAAGCCCCTGACGCTTCCCCGGGAACCAATCGTGTCCCAAGTCAGGGGCGCCTGTACGAATGTGGATAAAGTCCTCAACAAGTCAGGTGATAGCTAAACTAACCGTTACAATTTCAGCAATGGGTCTCAATGAACAGTGTTTAAAAAATGAAGTCTTATATATATTTATTTTAGAGATTTGTGCCTATCTGTAAGTCTATTTGTTCAAGAACCCCTCCTAACTGGTAAGCATGCCAGGACCACTAAATTTGCTAGGCAGCTTCATCTTATCGTTACTTAAAACAAGGTCAGGGTTTGGTTGTGTCAGGACAATGGGATGTGCCTGGAATTCTATAGTTTTCCATAACATGGAAAGGGAGAGGTCTGACTGGATGGACAGCTATACTACAGAGTGACCACCGGGAGCAGCAGGAGTGATCATGGGGGGTGGCAGCACAAGGAAGGCAGCAGCCAGCTGGGACCAAGGCTCAACTTCTTGCTGGCCACCGACCCAGGTAAGTGGCCTCTCTGTCTTAAATCCCTCTCCCCAGGTCCCTGCGGGCTTCCCGCCACCTCCCTTAGAAGCCACACCTGGAGCGTACCATGCCATTCCAGGGTGAGGGGAGTGCTGCTGGGCTGGCCTAAATGGCTCCCTCTGTCCACCCCAGCCCCAGGGAGAAGTCGTTTGACAAGGTGTGTAGGCCTCCCTTGCCCTAAGGACAAGCCCTGTGTTGGGTGAGGTGCACACCTTTCTCCCTGGGCCAGCTCTGAGGAGAAGCCAGCAGGCAGGGTGTGCAGTCCCCAGCGCCCTAAGAAACCAGCCCCCATGCTCTTCCTTGAGCTCCCCCTCACCCCAACCTCCTTCCCTGACTGCTGTACACCCACCCCCTGCTCTGAGCCCCTCTTCAATCCCCCATTCTGACTACTGCACCCCCTATACCCAGCTGCAAAGGAGCCAGGCAAAGTCTTCAAGTATTTAATATTTTAAAATATGAAGCTGCTCAACAGATACTGCAAAACTTTCACATTTTAGTCAACATTTGATTAAAATATTGTTATATTTCTTGCACTAAAATGATCACTGAGTGGATAAATAAATCCCTCCCTAAATGAAATTATACTAGAAAGAAAACAAGAGTCATGTAACATATTTTGTATGAACAAAAAAACACCAATAAAAGCCTAAAGGAGCCTTCACAGAGGCACAGGGAGGAAGGCTAACATTGCCACTGGATTCTTCTTTAACATTTTAAAAACTTGCTCCAAGTTTTTTCTTGTGTATTAAGGTACCAAAATACAGAAGTGCAAGTTCTTTAGCAGCACCTCCAAAGGTTATTGCTTCTAGAACTGTCACTTCATTCCAGATTCACAGGCACCCCCACACGCCTTGGCCTTCTTGGAATCAAATTCTTTGGCCCATACATGGCCAGCATGGCCCTCCATTTGCTCTACTTACTTTTTCACATCCCTGCTTCCTGCCCAATAGCCTCCAATTGCAACCGTGCCCACAGCCATTATGAAGATAATCACCATGTTATAGTCAAGAACAGGTTCATTTGGCGCATACATTGCCACCTTCACCGACTGGCCAAAACTCTGCAAAGGAAACATGAACATTACAAACTGCTTAGTGTTGCAGCCTCATCAGAATCAACTATTTCTTTAAAGCCAATAAAATAATTTCTAGTGATCTCTAAGGGTGAAAGTTTCTGCACTCATACTTCATAATGATGTTGACAGCTCCAGTGTTTGGGGAGAGATACTGAACACAATCTTCGCTATCTGGTATAGTTCTTGCTTTTAGTACTCCCACTGACTCTTGTATTTTCCATCCTGTAATGTCCACTTGGTGCTAGCTGTTTTGTAGAAGGAAGAGTTTGTCTATGTGAAAACTCTGTAGCCATGTGTTAATGTGCTCCATTTGCTTAAGGCCAGCACTTGTAAAACAGAATGAGCATCCTAGCTCCTATTGTGTTTGAGTTGGGGAAACACAGAAATTATAACATGAAACCAGGAGGGTGTTGTTGCACTTTCACAGAAATATTCATTTTAAAATATCCGTAACAGCCATCAGCCACTTGATGTTTCTCTTCCCTTTATATTTTCAGTGCTGTGTCAATTTCATTTGCTGTCTGCATGACTTTATTACTTATTTTTACTGTTCACATTAGTGTGTGACTTATAACCAGCAGCAAGTGACTAGTGGCTCAGGACTTCATTCCAGTAACAGTGATTAGCGGTCTCCTAAATAAAAAAAAGTAAATTCTTGTGTCAAAACAAAATGTTTAATTTTATGTTTCACAAGACATAACAAAATGGACTATACATACACTTTTTTTGCAAATATAAAAGATGCTAAAGTTTTTTCCCATGTGTGTCAAGCTAAGAGACATTTAATTTTAAGCATAAAGTATAAAAATTATTTCACTTCATGCATCAATACTAATGATTAAATATTTGGCTTTCTGTGTCAAGAAAATGAACAAATTTTGTGTTATGCCTCAAAGGAACAGATACAGATAAGATACCAAATGGCTACTGAACATTTTGCAGTATTTATTTGTATTTGATTTCACATTAAACAAACCTTTGAAGTTGTGCACCTTGTTAATTATCCTTTATTTTAGTATATTCTTCTTTCATAACATTAACTATATCTTATTAACAGGGGAAGGGATAGCTCAGTGGTTTGAGCACTGGCCTGCTAAGCCCAGGGTTGTGAGTTCAATCCTTGAGGGGGCCATTTAGGGAAAAAAAATCTGTCAGGGATGGTACTTGGTCCTGCTGTGAAGGCAGGGGACTGGACTCGATGACCCTTCAAGGTTCCTTCCAGTTCTATGAGAGAGGTATATTTCCATACTATATTATATAGCTAGGATTTTTGCTGGTAACTGGTAGGTGCCGCGGTGGCACACAACCACACAAGTGCATATGACAACTCACTCTATTTGTGGATTGGGAAACCGAGGGGGAACGCTGATACTGACAGCTGCACCAGACACATAGGTACTGGTGGCTAAGCCAAACCTGACGTGCCCTACGGTTGCTCTCTTTGCTGGTGGAGGGTACCAGTAGAGCCATGGTTTTCCTTGGAGCTTGGTAAGCATGTCACAGCCCAGCTCAACTAGTGGAGGAGTGCTTGGCCTCAATGGTAAACTCCAAGACCACAGGCTTGGTCCAGGACCTGATCCTTTTTGGAGCAGGCTCTTTGGTGCGAGTCTCCTCCTTCCTCTTTGGGGGAGTCTTCCCAGAAGACTCCAAAGCCTTCCATGAGGCAGAAGAGAAACGGGTCTGTCTGGGGATATACAGGGATCTGTCCTGACCTGGTTTGGCCACAGCTTGTATAACGTTATAACAGTCTTTGCTTGATCTTCCTTGTCCTAGACTTGAGGGCCAAGCAGATGTTGCACTTCCGGGAGATGTGGGTTACCCCCAAGCAAAGGTTGCACATAGGGTGGCTACTGTTTACAGAAATAGCCTCTCAACAACAGAGGCAGTGTTTCAAGTCTGGTGAGCCAGGCATGCCCTGCCAGGAAAGCAAGTTTTCCAGAGGAAAAAGCAGGAGGAGAACAACCAACCTCCATATTATCTATAGTAACTAAACTGATAACTAGCCACCACTACACTGAACATCTTATCGCTAAGGGAAAACAGAAAGGCTGAGGCACGCTCAAGGTGGACAACTAAGGCTCCATCTCCAGCCAAGGTGTTGAGAAGGAACCGAGGGTGGTTTGGTGTCTGGCATGAAAAGGCTTAGAGGGTAGACATGGGCCAAATGGACCATGCTGGCGCAAAGCCGGCTATGAAGTGCTCCAGAGGTGCACATGTAGCGCAAGTGGATCACTCACAGAGACACTGTCCAAAGAAGAATAGAAGTTAGCACAGCATAGCGCAATACTAAATTGGAAAGGCCGAGGTGCCCAAGAGGCCCTGCTTCCTGAGTCCTGGGCTGGGTTTCCTGCGGAGAACCAGGATGGCTTCCTAGATGTTTACCCTGAAGAGATTCTGGCTTTCCAGGGAAAGCTCTTCACTGCCCTCTTCATTCTCCTTTAATGACTCGTGTTGCGTACCCATGGAAAAGGGGAACTCAGAGTCCACAACTTCCCTGGATTCAGTAGTGGAGCAGCTCACAGTCCTGTTCAGCTCCTCAAAAAATGGAGAAGTTACATTTCCATGGCCAGTCTGCTTCCTAGCATCCCCGGCTTTAGCATAAGTCCTCTTGCACTGTTGACTATCTGGCACTGGTCAGCAATCCAACCGCAAGCACTTGTGGACCTCTGACTAGCGCTATCCACAAACACGTCTTTATTTCAGTGGCTACCCCAAGAAGCTGCTGCCCCCCAGTGCTTCTCCCCAGATGGTAAGCTGATCTAGGATCTGAAGCAACTCCTTTAGGCATGTCGTAAAGGTTGCTGGATTGATATTGCTGCAGAGCCCAATATACAGGAATTAAGGAGAAACTGGACCAATCCTGCCATGTGCCAAGTTTTAGTTAGGGGGAGAGGACATCCAGTCAACTTGATCCCAGAGCAGTGGAGGGCATACAGTAAACACACAGATGCCTGCAACGCACAGCAGCAGAAGCCCACAAAACAGTGTGATTTAGCAGTTGGAGCATTGGCAAAGTAGTGTGCAGCAGCATTGTGTGCACATGAACTGACCACCCTAACTCAACTTGCATCAAACTTAGAAAGAGGAGGTCAGAGTTTGCAATAAATGCAAGTGGGGGGCATACTCATGAATCACGTTGTGTGTATGCGGGTATTTTCACAGCAGAGTAACTCAACTAACAGGCTTGTCTGCATGGGGGATTTAGCTCATATCGACTCAAAACCTTACTAAAAATATTTGAGAACAAGGAGCCGGTTTTACTTATTCCTGGTATTTGTGTCAAGCAGCAAGGTGTTCTAAATCTCACCATCTCTAAATCGCAGTGCCAGTTGGATTTCATACTGAAGATACAGCATAAATCTCTGTGTGGATACTTATGACAGAAAAAATAAGCGTACTGCTTTCCAGGAACCATTCACTCACTGAGAAAAGGACCCACCTTAGAAAGCTTGTAAAATGCACTGCAAACATACCACTGAGGCATGCCACACTCCCGATGGCGTAAGCAAAAGTGTTCGACCTAGAGCTTACCTTTCCAATGTCTAACATGTCCGTGTAGCTGAGCAGAGCCACAGGAATGTCAATCTCTTCATACTGACTCCAGTTACCTTTAGGGGGAGCCTGAAAGTCAGAAGAGAGGTCTTTGTAGAGCTGGCTGTATTTAGCAGAGATAATCATTTCTAATCATCGGAAGAGTTCTTGAAAGGAACTAGACAGAAAAAGCTTTTTTACCCAGCATGTTGGGGAATGGGGATGCCAGTAAGTAGAAAATGGCAGTAAACTAAGAGGGAGGGAGTTTGGGTGCAGGGCTGGAGCATAGGAGCAGGATGTGGGGCATGGGCTACGGGAGGGAGCTTGGGTGCAGGAAGAGGCTCAGGACTGGAGGCTGGGGCTAGGGATGTAAATGGTTAACCAGTAAACACCAATTACAGGTTAACTGGCAGAGGCTGGGCAGCCCCAGTCACCTGTTTAACCGGTTAACGAATTCATTGGGATTTTACATCCCTAGTTGGGATGCAGGACAGAGTGTCGAATCCGGGCCTGGGGGGCTCTCCACAATCAGAAGGTACAGAAGGCAGCTCTGTGCGCTGCCCTCACGCACAGGCACTGCCCCCACAGTTCCCGTTTGCCACGATTCCCAGCCAATAAGAGCTGCAGAGCCAACGCTCAGGGCAGGGTGGGGCGGGGGCAGCATACAGAGCTGCCTACTGTGCCTCTGCCTAGAGGCCGCCAGGACCAGTCACCACATGGGGGGAGCTACCCAAGGTGAGCACCCCCTGGATGAGGGACCCTGAAACCCTCCTGTGCCCTAACTCCCAGCTCTGCACCCTGAAGCCCTCATGTCCAGCAGGGACAGGTCGCTGCTTCCAGGGAGCCATGCGGAGCCAGGTAGGGAGTCTGCCAGCCCCATGCCAACTGGACTGTTAACTGGACTTTCCACAAAGGTTAGAAACACTGATCTATACAGCTTGCTGGCTGTTACAGGCCCGGATAACACAGCTTTTTCTGTATCAACATTTGGGATGATAACAGAAGGAGGGTTATGCAGAAAATAAATGCCTAACATAGAAGTTACCCGAGGCCGCTTTACTACCCATAATAATGTGAATCTGTCTAGTGGCCTGTAGGTGACACCAGAATCTCAAACCAACATCCATTCTGCACAGGCAGGAGAAACACATTACTCAACCTTTTCCTCATGGTAGACAGAATAATACAATTTAGGATCATGTGATCTTTTAAGTGCAAAAGATGGGTAGACCCTGACCTCCATATCGCAATACATTTACCAGAAGAGAAGAGATCCCTTACAGAGACATGCAAATAATTGTCCAGCTAAGACTAACATTATTAATCTTACAATAGCACCTCAACCCTTCCCTGCTTCCCAAATCTATTATAGAGCAGATTATCCCTTCATTATTAGATTCACTTGGGCAAGTTCAAAACAGCTATGTCTCCCAAAGAACTCTGAAAATAATAAATGTTTATTTGACTAGAAATGCAAAATATACTTTCAAAATGGCTTTTTATCAGGAGGTTTTAAGACCCAGCACTCAGTTTGACATATTGTTTTGAACAATAAGGATGTGTATCAGCATTTCACCAAAAGGCGCCAAGAGATAAGGCCTGGTGGAGTCAGATTTGATTTAGCTTTCTGGTGAACAAGGATAATTATCTTCCATTCGTGTCCACACTGCGGTGCCATTCTTTAATCATATCCAATATGAAATGGATCTGTTTTTATTGACTAAAAAAAGATGTCAGGCACCCTTAACAAAATGTCACACTCTAAAAGGTCTGCACCCACGCAGCTGTCCGCCACTAATGGACACACCAGAAAAAAGCAACAGCCAATGTTTATGCAACATCCCCCCCATGTCTGGTAGGAGTCTGACGGACATGTATTTCTGGCATTGACACTCAAGAGTCCACCAAATACAAGCCATACAAGAATTAGTCTTTTTGAATACTAAGTCACAACACAAGAACTAATATTTTGTTGACGTCCAAGGAGCCAGCTTCATTGTTTTAACAAAGTGTTTAATAACAGACTTTACCCAGGGGCATGTATATGCATACGTCCCATTGGGAACCACCACTACACGTGTGAGTAAAACCTCTGGCTTAATGAATAACTATTAAATGCCACAAACAGAAAAAAGTAACAAAATCACTCACAAAATAGCAATTATTCAGACACTTTATCAGCAACGAACAAATATTTTTCCGTTGGCTAAGCCAGGTGTCCAAACATGAGTAACTTTATATGCAGCTTCATAGCCCCTCATAAAACCAAAACACTGCAAGCTGAGTCATCACATGCCCACAGAGAGACCTTAATTCTAGGAAGAAACACTCCAGATCAGAAAATCCAAACTCAAGTAAACGAAAAAATAGCAACTCTAGGAAGCACTGAGACAATGCTGCTTCTCAGGAATGAAGATTAAAAAATAAAGGCTTATAATCACGAACAATATCCGAGTTACATCAGTACTGCAGACAAGAACTAGGAATGGACTCACCAGTTTCTCTTTACTGACTATCAGCAACCCCCGAGCTCCATTGATCTGAGCAAGCCTGACTTTCTCATAGAAGGTGCAGTTCCTCCGCATCACCATAGGGATTCTGTTATGGAATCCTCCATCTGGTACATCAGAAGGAGAACACAAGACAGATGCTGTTTGATTCTGAAGCTGCAAAAGGGCCTGGAGAGAAAGAAACAGTAGTTAAAAACCAAGAATGGCTAGCTGCAAAACCAAAAAAAGAGACTATGATATACATGGAGTCTTAGGGGAAAAAAATATCACTCTTAATTTCTTTATATTAAGCAAAAATTGCCATTTACAAAAATCAAACAAACAATGCCACCCCTCTCATCACCACACACAATTCCAGGATCTAAGAATATCTGCATTTAAATTGTAGTAAAATACAACATTTAAATTAAAATCACATCAAAAGCTGGACATGCTTTTCTAGAAGGGGAAAAAGGCCAGCATTGGAATCCCCCAATGCTATAGAGGTAAGTAATCGCTTTCAGGCTCTCTCCACAGGCTCTGCGGTGCTGAATGCTTTGGAAGGGATCTCACAAGGAAGAAACCGGAAGGGAACACCATCTACTGGAAGGTATGGGATGCATAGTCCTAGGGATGGGGTTCCACGGCCACCACCCCAAAAGAAAGCAGCGGGTGGTGGTGGTGAGACTCCCTCCTAAGAGGGACTGAGCCATCCCTCTGCCGTCCGGACCTGGAATCTCGAGAGGTGTGCTGCTTACCGGAGCTCGCATTCAGGATGTGACTGAGAGGCTTACCAAACTGATCAAACCTTTGGATCGCTACCTTCCTGCTTCTCCACGTGGGAACTAACGTCGGCCAAGAATGACCTTGAGCGGGTTACTGCGGATTATGTAGCGCTGGGAAGAAGGATCCAAGAACTCGGAGCGCAAGTGGTGTTCTCATCCATCCTCCCTGTTGAAGGAAAGGACTGGGCAGGGATCGTCGAATTGAGGGCGTAAATGCGTGGTTGCGCAGGTGGTGTCGCAGAGAGGGCTTTGGTTTCTTCGACCATGGGACTCTGTTCGGGCACGAGGTTGTTAGGAAGAGATGGGATCCACCTAACCAAGAGAGGAAGGAGCATCTTTGCGGGCAGGCTTGCAAACCTAGTGAGGAGGGCTTTAAACTAGGTTCGTCGGGGGACGGTGACCAAAACCCTGAGGGGAGTGGGAAAGTCGGATACCGGGAAGAAATGCAGAGAGGAACGAGCAAGAAAGGAGGACCCCTGTTTGGAATGGAGAAGATAGGGCGATCAACTGGTTACCTGAGGTGTTTGTACACTAATGCGAGAAGCCTGGGCAACAAACAGGAAGAACTGGAGGCCCTGGCCCAGTCTGAGAAATATGATTTAATTGGGATAACAGAGACTTGGTGGGATGACTCACATGACTGGAGCGCTGTCATGGAAGGTATAGACTGTTCAGGAAGAACAGGCAGGGGAGAAAAGGAGGAGGAGTTGCACTATATGTAAGAGAGCACTATGATTGCTCTGAACTCCAGTATAAAGAGGGAGAAAAACCTGTTGAGAGTCTATGGGTTAAGTTTAAAGGAGCAAACAACAGCAGTGATGTTGTGGTTGGTGTCTGCTACAGGCCACCGAATCAGGTGGATAAGGTAGATGAGGCTTTCTTCGGACAACTGAGAGAAGCTTCCGGATCGCAGGACCTGGTTCTCATGGGTGACTTTAATCACCCTGACATCTGTTGGGAAACCAATACGGCAGTACACAGGCAATCCAGGAAGTTTTTGGAGAATGTTGGGGATAACTTCTTGACGCAAGTGCTGAAGGATCCGACCAGGGTCCGTGCGCAGCTTGACCTTCTGCTCACAAACAGGGAGGAACTAATAGGGGAAGTGGAGGTAGGTGACAACCTGGGAAGCAGTGATCATGAGATGGTAGATTTCAGGATCCTGACCAAAGGAAGAAAAAAGAGTAGTAAAATACACACCTTGGACTTCAAAAAAGCAGATTTTGACTCCCTCAGAGATCTGATGTTAGCATCCCAGGGGATTCTGCCCATGAAGGGGAAAGGAGTCCAGGACAGCTGGCAGTATTTTAAAGAAGCCTTATTGAAGGCACAGAAAGAAACCATCGGCCTTGAAGCAAGAGAGGCAAACATGGTAGGAGACCGGATTGGCTTACGGGGAAATCCTTGGTGAACTTAAGCACAAAAGGAAGCTTACAAAAAGTGGAAACTTGGACAAATGACCAGGAGGGTTTAAATGTATAGCTCGAGAATGCCGGGGGTTATCAGGAAGGCGAAAGCGCAAATGGAATTGCGACTGGCTAAGGATGTGAAGGATAACAAGAAAGGTTTCTACAGGCATGTTAACAAGAAGAAGGTGATCAGAGAGGGTGTGCGGCTACTGGATGAAGGAGGTAACCTAGTGACAGATGATGTGGGGAAAGCTGAAGTACTCAATGCTTTCTTTGCCTCTGTATTCACGGACAAGGTCGGCTCCTGGACTTCTGTGCTAAGTGACGCAAGATGGGATGAAGATGGACAGCCCGTGGTGGGTAAAGAACAGGTTAGGAACTATTTAGAAAAGCTAAACGTACACAAATCCATGGGTCGGACTTAATGCATCCGAGGGTACTGAGGAGTTGGCAAATGTCATTGAGAGCCTTTGGCCATTATCTTTGAAAAGTCGTGGAGATCGGGAGAAATCCCGGATGATTGGAAAAAGGCAAATGTAGTGCCCATCTTCAAAAAGGGAAGAAGGGCGATCCAGGGAACTATCGCGGTCAGTCTTACCTCGGTTCCTGGAAAAATCATGGAAGGATCCTTAAGGAATCCATTTTGAGGCACTTGGAAGAGAGGAAAGTGATTAGGAATAGTCAGCATGGATTCACAAAGGGCAAGTCGTGCCTGACCAATCTGATCAGCTTCTATGATGAGGTAACTGGCTCTGTGTGGGCGTGGGAAAGTCAGTGGATGTGATATAGACCTTGACTTTAGCAAGGCTTTTGATACGGTCTCCCACAATATTCTTGCCAGCAAGTTAAGGGAATGTGGATTGGATAAATGGACAGTAAGATGGATAGAAAAATGGCTAGAAGGCCGGGCCCAGCGGGTAGTGATCAACGGCTCGATTTCAGGTTGGCGGTCAGTTTCTAGTGGAGTGCCCCAAGGTTCGGTTCTAGGACCGGTTTTGTTCAATATCTTTATTAATGACCTGGATGAGGGGATGGATTGCACCCTCAGCAAGTTTGCGGATGACACTAAGCTAGGGGGAGAGGTAGATGCGCTTGAGGGCAGAGATAGGGTCCAGAGTGACTTAGACAAATTGGAGGATTGGGCCAAAAGAAATCTGATGAAGTTCAACAAGGACAAGTGCAGAGTCCTGCACTTGGGACGGAAGAATCCCAAGCACAGTTACAAGCTGGGGACCAAACAGTTAAGCAGTAGTTCTGCAGAAAAGGACCTGGGGGTTACAGTGGATGAGAAGCTGGATATGAGTCAACAGTGTGCCCTTGTAGCCAAGAAGGCTAATGGCATATTAGGTTGCATTAAGAGGAGCATTGCCAGCAGATCCAGAGATGTCTTTATTCCCCTTTATTCGGCTCTGGTGAGGCCACATCTGGAGTATTGTGTCCAGTTCTGGGCCCCCCACTGCAAAAAGGATGTGGACGCATTGGAGAGGGTCCAGCGGAGGGCAACCAAAATGATTAGGGGGCTGGAGCATATGACCTACGAGGAGAGGCTGAGGGATTTGGGTTTGTTTAGCCTGCAGAAGGGACGAGTGAGGGGGGATTTGAGAGCAGCCTTCAACTTCCTGAAGGGAGGTTCCAAAGAGGATGGAGAGAGGCTGTTCTCAATAGTGACAGATGGCAGAACAAGGAGCAATGGTCTCAAGTTGTGGTGGAAGAGGTCCAGGTTGGATATTACGAAAAACTATTTCACTAGGAGGGTAGTGAAACACTGGAATGGGTTACCTAGGGAAGTAGTGGAGTCTCCATCCCTGGAGGTGTTTAAGTCTCGGCTTGACCAAGCCCTGGCTGGGTTGATTTAGTTGGCATTGGTCCTGCCTAGAGCAGGGGGTTGGACTTGATGACCTTCTGAGGTCTCTTCCAGCTCTATGGTTCTATGATTCTATGCACAAATCTGTCAGGAAAGCTTCATCTACATCATCCCCCTGCTCTTGTGTTTGAGTTCAGGATCCTTACAAAAGGAAAGAAGGAGAGCAGCAGAATACAGACTGGGGACTTCAGAAAAGCAGACTTTGAATCTCTCAGGGAATTGATGGGCAGGATCCCCTGGGAGGCTAATATGAGGGGGAAAGGAGCACAGGAGAGAAGGCTGTGTTTTAAAGAAGCCTCATTGAGGTCAACAGCAGATGCCCAGCACGGCATCATCCTTGTTGCTCTCGCCTTTAATCTTGACACAGTCTCTGAACAGGCTTTTCTCCAGTTTCGCACTGGAGTTCTGAGCAGTCATACTGCTCTCCGACAGGCAGTGCAACTCCTCCGCCTTTTCTCCCTGACCTGTCCTTCTTGAACAGTTTATACCCTTCCACAACAGCGCACTAATTATGTGAGTTGCCCCACCAAGTGTCTGTAATTCCAATCACATCTGGTTTCAGAAAGGGTTCAGAAAAGGGCAACTAAAATGATTAGGGGTTTGGAACGGGTCCCATATGAGGAGAGGTTAAAGCGACTGGGACTTTTCAGTTTAGAAAAGAGGAGACTGAGGGGGGATATGATAGAGGTGTATAAAATCATGAGTGGTGTGGAAAGGGCCGATAAAGAAAAGTTATTTATTAGTTCCTAAATAGAAGAACTAGAAGACACCAAATGAAATTAATGGGTAGCAGGTTTAAAACTAATAAAGAAAGTTCTTCTTCACACAGCGTGTAGTCAGCCTGTGGAACTCCTTGCCAGAGGAGGCTGTGAAGGCTAGGACTATAACAGAGTTTAAAGAGAAGCTAGATAATTTCATGGAGGTTAGGTCCATAAAAGGCTATTAGCCAGGGGATAAAATGGTGTCCTTGGCCTCTGTTTGTCAGAGGCTGGAGAGGGATGGCAGGAGACAAATCGCTTGAGCAGTGTCCTCTGGGGCACCTGGTGCTGGCCACTGTCGGCAGACAGGATACTGGGCTAGATGGACCTTTGGTCTGACCCGGTACGGCCGTTCTTATGTTATGTTCTTATGTTCCTGACTCTGCCAGGACTTCCAATTCTTCCTGCTTCTTTACCAGGCTTCTTCTTGTCCTTGAATCCCACACAGTGTCTCCATATTCCACATCATCAGAGTAGCAGGTGTACAATACATTTTAGAGCCTCTGTTTCTTTCTGCCACCCAGAGATGCCTGGCAGTTATGATGGTGGGGAGGGAGTTTCTGCTAATCTATTCCTCCTCCAGTCTCCATTTCTATGCTTCTGTGTCAAGTCTTGCTCATCGCTTTTCTCAGGGAACACTGTGAAACTGACCCAAGTTTCTTGCAGGTCTGAATAAAGCAGTAAAACCTGAAAAGACTTGTCTATGTTTATTTTACTGCATCTTAGCAGAACTACTGAAGAGACACTAGAACTCTTTGTCTAAACTATCTATTTATATTCAATTCTCAAAAACAACACTATCTTTGCAGATATAAGAACTAAACACCTAACTTGCCAGGGTGAGAGCCATTTTCATCATTATTAAAGAGCTTTGGTGGTAAAAGGAAGGTTCTTTTATAAGACTGGTAACTTCAAATGATGACTTGTGTTTGGAAAAGTGTATGGTGGCTAAATCATTAGTTTGCTAGAGCTTATTGTGCAAACACACAAAAGCAAAGAATATTCCTGAAAACAAATGAACATCCTACTCATCGACAGCCTTCCCAGAACTAGGTGAGACCTAAGGGATTCCCTAAAATACGGGAGTCTTTGAACTCTATCCTTCTCGTTGCTTGATTTATGTACTTACAGCTTTTCCCAGGTCATGCGGCAAGTGAGCCCACTGAGAGTTGAAGAGGATACAGTAGTCCTTTCCTTTACTGTTCCCTTTCTCGGACAGAACCCGCACCATGCCATACTCGCAATACACCTGACAACACAAAACATCCTGTTAGGGCTTCATTAAAAGCAACAAAACATCAAGGCCTTCACACTGAGACACGTTCTAATGAAGTTGCTCTGTAAAGATTCACAAACCAAACTTGGACTTGGAACGAATAACCCTTTTTTAAAGACGACAAGAAATGCTGACACTAAAGACCCATAACTCTGCCTCCCCTTTTGAACAGATTACGAGTAGCACAGAACAACCTATGCGGACTTATAGCTCTGAAACATAAAATGAAGAATTGTTAATGGTAAAGTTAAAAGCTTTGTTAACTAGGTACTACTTCAGCCAAGTCCTTGCTCGCGTAAGTACGTTTTAGCCCATTCTTCTTTTCTATAGAATTGCTAATCAGCTTACAATGATAATGCTGAAATAAACTTGTGTTGAAAGATGTAAGTAAGAGATACACCAACATACAATGATAAATAGCCACATACACACATCCCTTCTGGGAAGACACAGGGATGGGTGACAAAGTGAGGAAACCAACAGGAAAAATACAAAAGTTGCGTAACTGTGTATGCATAATGTGCAAGTTATATAAACTGCAAAGGACTGATGTGCTATAGGCTGACCAGATAAAGATTAAGTGATAATGTAGAAAATGTATATAGTCCTAAGTCAACATGGGCCCAAACTGGAGAAACACTGGACCACAAACTAAAGCACAGGACTCAAGCAACCAGACCAAGGAATCAGAGAAGGTGACAGTTATTAGGAAAGGTGGAAGAACAGATAGCTAGCTAGATACATAGATAGATTTGTGCATATCACGGTCTGTCTGTGAGTCCATTTGTTCAAGAACTCCTCCTAAATGATAACAGATGTGGTGGTCCTATTTGGTATATAGCTTCCTCTTATTGTAACTTAAAGTAAAGTCAGGGCTTGGTTGTCCCAGGAGAACAGGATGTGCCTGGAATTTGATCGTTTTCCATAAGAAAGTCGGGGTTTGGTTGTGACTCAATTTCTCAGCTTTTACCCCCACTAACTTAATTAAAAACTATGGCATCTTTTAGATACACATTAGGACAACAGTGTATCGGGGAAAACGAATGTGTCAGGCCTCATGACTTACTGTACAGGGGGCCTTCAGCCAGTTAGCACTGAGGGGCACCCAAAGTCACAGGTTCTACATTAATTATATCAACTTAGCAATGGAACCGGAGCATCACTGTAAACAGTTCAGTGTAGATCACTACTCAGTGTGCAGTGTGGGTCCTCCCAAAAAAAAAAAAAAAAAGGATGGCTAAAGAACAGACTGTAATGCCATTATAAAAATCAGTAGTGTGACCTCACCTGGAATACTGCATGCAGTACTAGTCACCCCATTTCAAAAAGGCTATTATAGGGTTAGAAAGGTTTCAGACAAGGGTGCTCAAGGGCATGGAAAAATTTCCCTTCGAAATAGGAACTGAAAGGAGACTAACAACAGGGGACATAACAGAAGTATATAAAATAACGAATGGTTTCAAGACAGTAGATGGGGAGAACAGAGAAGCTCCCCATCTCGTAACACACGAACGAGGGACCATTCAACAACATTAAAAGGTGGCAAATTCATAACTTATAAAAAAGAAAATCCTTTTTCACCAGCACATAGACCGAGTCTCTCTCCCTGCCCCCTCTATGGTATCTGAATGCGTCACAATCTTTAATGCATCAATCTTCACACCACCGCTGCAGAGAATAGGAACTTCCCAAAGGAACTAAGGGGTGGTGAGCCTGAGCACTGCTGTGCCTGGAAGGTGATGGAGAGTCACAAAGCCCAAGATCAAAGTTATTTGAACTCAAATTACATCAGCAAACAGTCACTGTAATTAGTACACTTGTGCACACGCACCCTTGGTTCCTGGTGTCAACAATGTGCATATTCACCAGTGATGTGTGTATCGATTCAGAGTGCAGTGCTCTTGGGTCAGTATTTCACCCCACAATTCACCACCACCCAGGACACTGCCTTTTGTAAAGTTCTGGCAATGCAAGACAGGGCCCAGATGAGTCCCACAGGGGTGACTGGGAGTATTAGGTATGTGAAAGGTTAACTGGTTAACCAGTAAGCATCACCCTTAATTGAGTGATGCTTACCAGTTCTGGTTAACTGGGGGGGACTGCTTCAGTGCCGTAGGGCCTGCTGCAGACAAGGGCATTCAAGTTTAGCTGGAGTAGCCCCTATCCACGGCGGGCCCTAGTTAACTGCACAGAGTCAAGGAAATATACACATGTAAGCACATGCATGCATAAGAACGGCCATACTGAGTCAGACTAAAGGTCCATCTAGCCCAGTATCTTGTCTTCTGACAGTGGCCAGTGCCAGGTGCCCCAGAGGGAATGAACAGAACAGGGAATCATCAAGTGATCCCACCCATCAGCCATTCCCAGCCTCTGACAAACACTATTCTTGCCCATCCTATCTAATAGCCATTGATGGACCTATCCTCCTATAGCCAGACAGGAACCCCGCCCCTGCAACATCCATCTTGCTTGCCCCCTTTTAGGTGCCTCAAAGCGCACAGGGCACAGAGAGCAATGAAATCAGCTTAGTCTTTGAAGCCTTGACAGAAGGCCCGGATATGCTGGCTGCTGTGACCCTGGATGGCTGTAAACAAGAGATAGAGGGGGCCATCAGCCATTTGTTAACCCTCAAGGGCGGCAGAAACTGCCCTTGGCTGGCACTGTTATTGATACAAACACACAACAGTCTCTGGGGAGAAATCTCCCGCTGAGAAAAAAAATGCCCAGCACTCCTAATTTAGTTATCTTTCTTACAAGTGTAAATTATGCTCACAACTCCCTTGTAAGAGCTGGCGTCACAAAGACGGACCAGCACAATTTGGCATCTTAGATAAGAAAGAGGATACATGCCTCTATGGGTATAAAGATGAGGCCCAGCAGCACGCTTTTTTGAGCTTCGATCCACCAACTACCTGCTGGTCAGGTTATGTGATTGAACTCCTGAGGTCCACCTGGGGATGCCCTGCCTCGTATTCGTCTTTCCGGGGAATTGAGTGACCGATACTGGCCTGACACGCTGGAATCGAAAGGCACAGAAGGGGGTAAAAATTGTACCTGTATGTGTCCTTTGTTTAAGTGCATGCATAGATGTAGAGCTCTTTAAAGATTAAGCTGCCATTTGGTACCATTATTTTTGTTTTATATTGGGTTTTTTTTTCCTTTATTTTATTTTATTTTTGTTGTTGTTTTATTTTTCCTTTGCAACCATTTTAAGATCTGTATTTGCTAGCAGTTAAGAAATAGAGCAATAGCCACTGTAACCACATGTTTTAGAAACCTCTTAAAAACTTAAACAGTTACAAAATTATTAAACCTGACTCCTTCAGTTGCTGTAACAGAACCAAGCACAATTTAAAAGAACTCCAGCCGGTCAAAGGGGTAGACGCAGGCAGCGCTGGGAGTTTGGATCGTGTCACCTCCAGGGGACAGGTCCGTGGGGCACCTGTCAGCCTTCCCTAGGCTGCCCGCTGCAAAGGGACCGTGTGTCCTAGCAGTTAAAGTCTCGGGTGTATAACAGAACGCACACATACACACCACTCACTACCCCGACCGTCGGCTGACACCTCCATGAATGTATCTAGTTCTTTTTTGAACCCTGTTAAAGTCCTGATCTTTACAACATCCTCTGGCAAGGAGTTCCACAGGTTGACTATGTTGCATGAAAAAGTACTTCCTTTTGTTTGTTTTAAACCTGCTACCTATTAATTTCATTTGGTGACCCCTAGTTCTTATGTTATGGAAACATGACAATAACTTTTCGTTACTCACTTTCTCCACACCTGTCATTATTTTATAGACCTTTATCATACCCCTGAGTTGCCTCTTTTCTAAGATGCAAAGTCCCAGCTGAACAGTTATCATTGGACAGAGCAAGATCCCGGTCAAGACACCAGACGGGTGATTTCTGACCCTATGGCTATCTCCATTATTCTAATGAGGTTAAAAAAAAAGTTTTAGGGTCATTTCCACAAAGATTAGTACTAACTGACACCATATCTTCCCATACTGAAAGTACTCCACGGCCTACCATAACTCAGACTCAAGCTCCATATATTGTTCCTTTTTGCTGCTGCTTTTTAACTGATTTCTATATAAATATTTCTGATGCTTTCAAGTGAATCAATAGTACTTGATCTGTAGCTGACTTTGATCAAACCACACCAATTGCAGCTTGAGAATTTACACTGTGTCCGCTCACCATCTATTAGTAGTACTCCTGAGATCCCAAGAGACAGAAAGAAAGAGTTGTAAGGAGCATGCACGCCCCTGTGTGTGTGTGACAAAAGCAATCTGCTCATCCAGTTTTGGATTATTTACATGATTTGGTCCTCTGCTGTTGTGCATGATCCATGGAAACTTCAGTTAAGGGTGCATTTAGGTGAAGAAATTGATTCAGAATTTGTTGACATTCATCTTAGAAACAGACAATGGCAGTATCTTCCCAAAGTCACAGATCTCAGGCTTCAAAACAGAACTTAACAGCTGAAAGGTGTTCAATTTACAATCTTGAATTGATGCACAAACACTAACTCTATGGGTGCGTCCAGACTGGCAAGATTTTGCGCAAAAGCGTCTGCTTTTGCGCAAAAACTTGCCAGCTGTCTATACTGGCTGCTTGAATTTGCGCAAGAACACTGACGATCTAATGTAAGATTGTCAGTGTTCTTGCGCAAATACACTGACACTCCCGCTCAGGGAAAAAGCCCTCTTGCGCAAATGTTTTTGCGCAAGAGGGCTAGTGTAGACAGGGAAGAACTGTTTTGTGCAAAAAAGCCCCAATGGCGAAAATGGTGATCGGGGCTTTCTTGCGCAAAATCGCGTCTAGACTGGCCATGGATGCTTTTGCACAAAAGCACTTTTTGTGCAAAGGCACCCGTGCCAATCTAGACGATCTTTTGCGGAAATACTTTTAACGGAAAAACTTTTCCGTTAAAAGCATTTCCGCAAAATCATGCCAGTCTAGACGTGCCCATTGGGAACAGTCTTGTCATTAAAGCAAAGGATTGGGATTAATAAATTTGCAGTTCTATTTTTAGTTCTGCCACAAGCTTCTTGTGAGGCCTGGGGCAAATCATTTAATCTCTTTGTGCCTGTTTTCCCCATCTTTAAAAAATGAGACCATCTAGCTATTTGCAGGTTTAATTCAGTGCTGGGTGCAAAGCATTTTTGAGACCCTGGCACAGACAGTGCTAAGTAGAGAAACGTATTTATAATGGCAATCTCATTAACAGATTAACATGCTGTAAATACTTAGGAAGGACAGATTGCTCAACAGTTTGTTAGTCTCTAAAGTGCTATACAGGACTACTCACTGTTTTTAAAGTTACAGACTAACACGGCTCCCCCTCGAAGACTTTTAAATTGCAGGTCCTTCTGAAAAGTGGTGATGATGATGCATAAGGAGGTAATAATTGGGCTTGATTCTAGGACTTCAGGAAGAATCTGCAAGGCTGGCAGTTAGAATTTTTTTTTTGTACTTGTTATGGATGTTCAGAGAATAGTATGAAGTAAAACAGATCCTGCCTTTAATTTAGATGTCAGAAGTTGAAGACATGGTACTCTGAGCAGCAAGCCATTGAAAAGAACTGCTGGTGAAACAAGGTCCTGTGACACAGTGACAATATCATGTAATTTCCTGATCAAATCTTACAGAATGCAGATAAACTTGATTAAATTAGGAAGCTTCAGGGGGTAGCCGAGTTAGTCTGTACAGGATAAACTTAAAAAACAACAAATGGTCTGGTAGCACTTTATAGACTAACAAAACACGTAGATGGTATCATGAGCTTTCATGGGCACAGTCCACTTCTTCAGATGACTAGAGTTTTGAGTTTAGGATGTGCAGACCCAAAATAAATAGGTGAGAAGGAAGAGGGCAGGAAAAAAAGGAAGGGGGCAGGAAACAAGGAGCAGAGGGTATGAAAATATCAAAGGGAAAAACAAGTAGGCAGAACTGGTAACCTATAAGCACTTAAAGATTGGATAGTTAAAAGAAGCAGATACGGATCCTAGGATAGCAATTAGATATGAAGGGTAATAACCCAAGAATCTACACAGACAAAGAGCTGTTGGCACCTTCGTTGAATGTTACGTTGATAATGTCCCAGCCATCCGTTATCTCAATTGAGGAGGTCATCAGTGTGAGAATTGAATTTGTGGATGAATTGTAATTCCAACACCTCTCTGTGTATTTGGCTTGTAGAATTGGTTTGTGACAAGATAGCCACCTGGAGATCTTTTAAATAGTGATTAGGTAGATTGAAACTCCAACAGGTTTCTGTATGTTCCCTTTACGTATATCTGATTTGTGTCCACTGATTCTTTCCCATAGGGACTGTCCAGTTTGTCCAATATATATAGCAGTGGAGCACTGCTCAATTTAATGGCATAGCTCAAATTACTGGATGTGCAGTTAAATGAGCCTTTGATTTGGTAGCTTATGTTGTTGGATCCAGTGATGAATTCGCTTGTATAGATATGTGGGCAGAGTTGGCACCACGGCTGATTGCAGGGCTGGGTTCCTGGATGCTTATGATGTGGTTGTGTAGCATGGTGACCGGAAAGAATTCGTTTCAGGTTGGGGGGTTGTTTATAAGCAGGGCTCGACAAATTATGGAAAACCCTACTCGCCAGACAAAAAAGGGACTTGCCACCCTCCCCCCCAAAAAAGTGTGGTTTTTTTTAAATGGCATAAATTCCTAATAAGAATAAGAACAGTAATTACTAATACGTTCTTAATAAATATCACCCAAGTTATTAATAAATCTTATAAACTTCTACGTTTTCCCCCCTGCTGCCATGTCTCCTCCCCTTGCTCCATCAGCTCCCCTGGTGCCTGCTGCCCCGCAACCCCTCACCCTCCTCTGCTGTCCTGACTCCTGCCCTTCTCGCTGCCCTCAGCCTTCCTGAGACCTACCCCCCTCCACCAGCCCTTCTCTCCCCCCCGTGCCCACTCCTCCAGTAGCCCCACTCTGATCAAGTGAGCTACCCTTCCTCATCCCCTCCTAACACCTCCTCTACACACCTGCCCTGCCTCTCTCCTCTGAGGCTGGTCCCTCCCTGCAGGTGTCTGCCCTTCTACTTCACCCCCAGAATCTCCTGGCACCTGCACCCTCCTGGTTCCTCCCCTTCCCTCACTACCCCCTGCCCCTTTGTCCTCTTTTTCCCGATACCCACCCCTCAGCACCCTCTGCCCCCATTCCCTCATGCCCCTGTGCCCTCACACATGCCTTGCTCCATCCCCACCTTCCTCATGCCCACCCCTTCTTTCAAGCCTTCTCCCAGCACCTCCCCTCCTCCTCTAGCCCCAGTGCCCTTACCCTCTCCTCTCCCAGCATCACCCTGTTCCCCCCTCCCACTGACACCTCCCCTCCTGCCCTTTTCCTCATTGTCTGCACTTGGCCTCCTGGGATTTGTCTCTCCTGCACCTCTGTCCCTTTCTTCTTCTTCTTCTTCTGACCTCTTCCCCTCCCCTCCCCTCGGCACAAGCCCCTTCCCCATATTTTTCCCCTCCCCTCCCCACAGCCCAGCCCAGCCGCTTCCCCTCCCCCAGGGCCAAGCAAAACATTCCCTTTTTGTTGTCTTTTACACATTTGCATTTTGCAATGGGTTTTTTTGTTGTTTTCATTTTTGTCCCAGCATTTTAGCCCTATAAATAGCAAATAGCATTTTCATTCATTTTTTTCCATAAAGGCAAAGGCGCTTCAAGTGAACTCCCCCTTTCACTGCTGCTGGGTCACAGCAGCCTTTTCCCTGCCCTGTCCAGCCCCTCCCTATGGGCAAGCACCCCTCACTCCCAACCCACAGGGGAAACAGGGTGCAGGGACAACACAGAGCCAGAGGGGTGCAGGGAACAGTGGGGGGACGGGACAGGAGGCACAGAGGCAGAGGGACGCAGGGATCAGGGGGAGCAGTGTGGGGGGTACGGTGGAGGCACGGGGAATAGGACGTGGGGAACGGGAGGGGCAGAGGGATCGGGGTCTAGGGGCTGCGCAGGGAACGGGCAGCACAGAGCTGGGGGGGAGCAGGGATCGGGGGGGGAGCAGGGTGCGGGGTGCAAGGGTGGCGCAGAGCCAGAGGGAGAGCAGGGGATCCAGGGTGCAGGGGCGGCATGGTGAATGGGCGGCGGGAGCCAGATGGGGCGCGCGCGGCGAGCCGGGTGGTCGGCAGGGAGGGTCTCTCGCCAGCGAGGGGCTGGGGCCGTGGCAGGACTGGAGCTGGTGGGGCAGGGCCTGGCTCCGCCGCGCGCCGCAGCCAGCTGCCGGGGACACGCGGCCAGAGCCGAGCTGCCACGGCCCTTTACAATCGGCGAGGCCACGTCACACCAGCGTCCTGGCGTCTGCCAGCGCCCTGGCATCTGCCAGCGACCCGCCTCTTCGCACCGCATCTGCACGCAGGCAGCCTGGCGCTGAAAATCGCCGCAGTTCCCCCTCCCCGGCAGCGCTCTGCTCCTCCGCCGGCTGGCGGATTGGATGGGGCCGCGCCGCCCGTAGTGCAGGCTTCGGCCAGCCCGTTACAACAGCCCACCAGGCCAGTCCGCCCCTGCACTCGCCAGCTGGCAAAATCTACTCGCCACGGGCGAGCGGGCGAGTGCATTTGTCGAGCCCCGTCTATAAGCAAGAATAGGCTTTTCCTCAGTTAGCAGTGCATCAGAGGGAAAGTGTTAGAAGGACTGGGTGCTTGTTTGGAACTGAAGTTGCAACCACCAGGAATTTCTTGAGTGGGAGTTTGAAGGATTGTTCCTGCCAGAATCCATGTTAGAATTGCAGGTTACTCTGTTAAGTTCAATAGCATGCACGTGGATTCTGTTTAGGGATGTAAGCATAAGCGTATTGTATAGTCAAGTAGTGACTTGACTAGTTGCTCCCCCCCACTGCTGCCTCTATCAGAGGCAGCAAGGGTGGGGAGCAGGAGCCGGTGCCGGGGGGAGCCGGCTTAAAAGCTGGTTTCCCCCAGCGCCATCTCTGCAGGGGGCAGGGGAGGCAGAGGCACAGCAGGGGACCAGGGACAAGTCTGGCAGGTCTTAATACATTTAAAAGACAGAGCCACAACAGGGTTAGTTCTGCAGTTTCCCCCCTTATCGACTAGTTGATTAAATGCAATTTAACATCCCTAGTTCTGTTGTTATTTTTAAATGTTCTCTCTGGAATGCTTTTCACCTTAGGACTAAAGTAGGCTTGCACGGGTAGTGCTGTGGGGGGTAACATTTGTTGCAATTACACTTGTCCTTGAGCACACGTGTCTGTCCTAGAAAATACGCAGGGAAGACAAGAAACTATGCAGCCTGGAAATATTCCAGTCACAAAGGAGAGAGAAACAAGGATCTCTACCGAGAAAGGCAACAGCTGGGGAGCTGGATGCTTGAGAATGGGTACTTGATGGACCACTGAGGGGAAATGCAGGCGCAGTTGCCCTGAGATGTGACAGAGGCAGGATCTGCTTTATTTGATGCTATTCTCTGAACATCCATAAGATTCAAGAATTTAGGCCATAATAAGAAGGCAATAATAATGATTTTCTTCATTATATCCAGATGTTATTCAAAATCTGCACAAAACCAGCTTCATAGTAACAATCAATAGGACTGAAACCAGTTATTTTGTATCCTTAATTGATAGGTCCCCTGATGTAAGTTTAATGAACTGCTAGAGTTATTTATCAATATTACCATATCACCTAAGAAGTGTAAATCATGGACTGAGACCCCATTGTATCAGGCACCATACAAACTCATTAAAAAAAACAAAAAACAAAAAAAACCCAGCTCCTGCTCCAAAGAGCTTACAGCAGGGATGGGCAATCATTTTTGATGGGGGCGGGGGCACTTCAAGAATTTGGAAAGTGATTGAGGGTCACACTCTTCCATGACATTAACTGAGGAGGTGCGGGGTCTGGGATGGAGTGCAGAAGAGAGCTTGGGGTAAGGGAGGGAGTTGGGGTGAAGGAGGCAGTTGTGACCTGGGGCACTGGACTGGAGTGCAGGGGGTTGGATTGTGACCTAGGGCAGGGAATTGGGGTACAGGAGAGGGTGCAGGGGTTTGGGTTGTGAGCTAATGCAGGAGGGGACTGTGACCTGGGGCAGGTGATGGGGGGGGCCAAATCTGGGAGCGGGTATGAGTGCAGGAGGGGGCAGAGGATTTCGGTATGTGGAGTTGTGGGGCAGAGAGTTGGGGAAGGGAAGGGCTTGGGTGCAGATGCAGGCTCTGGCCAGGAGACTTACCAGCCAGCAGCCTGTTCCTGAATCAGCCTCCCTGCCTGTCTTGTCCCCGCACCTGCTGCAGACATGTGCTCTGTGAATACCTATGAGCCCCTCTCTGCTTTGTGGCTGCCTGTTATTGAAACAGGCAGCTCCCATTGGCCAGTTTCTGGCCAGAAGCCAGTCAATAGGATTGTGCTGGGGGCGAAAGCAGCTCCTAAATCCTTCCCCCTCCGGGCTCAGTTTTTAAAGTAAAACCACCTCACAGCCACATTTCTGAGCAACATGCGGGTGAGGTGAGGCAAAAGAACATGGGTGGTGGTGGTTAGGGACTCTGAGTCATCCATCTGCCATCCTCTCTCAGAACTGGAAGGGACCTTGAGAGGTCATTGAGTCCAATCCCCAGCCCTCATGGCAGGACCAAGTACCATCCCTGACAGATCTGCCCCAGATCCCTAAATGACCCCCTCAAGGATTGAACTCACAATGATGGGTTTAACAGGCCAATGCTCAAACCACTCAGCTATCCCTCCCCACCACCATAGGAAGGATGTGGACGCATTGGAGAGGGTCCAGCGGAGAGCAACCAAAATGATTAGGGGGCTGGAGCGCATGACCTATGAGACAAGACTGAGGGATTTGGGTTTGTTTAGGCTGCAGAAGAGAAGAGTGCAAGGGGATTTGATAGCAGCCTTCAACTTCCTGAAGGGAGGTTCCAAAGAGGATGGAGAGAGGCTGTTCACAGTAGTGACAGCTGCAGAACAAGGAGCAATGGTCTCAAGTTACATTGGGAGAGGTCAAGGTTGAATATTAGGGAAGACTATTAGGGATATTAGGGAGGGTGGTGAAGCACTGGAATGGGTTACCTAGGGAGGTAATGGAATCTCTATCCCTAGAGGTTTTTAAGTCTCAGCTTGACAAAGCCCTGGGCTGGGTTGATTTAGTTGGGATTGGTCCTGCTTTGGGCAGGGGGCTGGACTCGACCTCCTGAGGTCTCTTCCAGCTCTATGATTATATAAGCGGGAAGCCTGCCCCAGGCTCCCCACAGCATCTGCGGGCTGTATTTTGCCCAGACTTGTCCGAGTACAAGACAAGAGACAACAAATGGTTACAGACAGGTAGATGAATACAAGAAAACAGAGAAAATAAAAGAAGAACATAAGACAAGCCATACTGGGTCAGACCAAAGGTCCATCTAGCCTGGTATCCTGTCTGCCGACAGTGGCCAATGCCAGATGCTCCAGGAGTAAACAACAGGTAATCATCACATGATCCCTCTCCTGTCATCCATTTCCAGATAGAGGCTAGGGACACCTTTCCTACCCATCCTGGCTAATAGCCATTGATGGACCTAACCTCCATGAATTTACTTAGCTCTTTTTTGAATCCCATTAAAGTCCTAATCTTCACAGCATCCTCTGGCAAGGAGTTCCACAAGTTGATTGTGCGCTGAGTAAAGAAAAACTTCCTTTTGTTGTTTTAAACCTGCTACCTATTAATTTCATTTGGTGACCCCTAGTTCTTCTATTATAGGAACAAGTAAATAACTTTTCCTTATTTACTTTTTCCACACCAGGCATGATTTCATAGACCTCTATCATAAAGCTCCTCTTTTCTAAGCTGAAAAGTCCAAGTCTTTTTAATCTCTCTTCATATGGGACCCATTCCAAACCCCTAATCTTTTTTTCCCCCTTTTCTGAACCTTTTCCAATGCCAATAGATCTTTTTTGAGATGAGGTGACCACATCTGTACGCAGTATTCAAGATGTGGGCGTACCATGGATTTATATAAGGGCAATAAGATATTCTCTGTCTTATTCTCTATCCCTTTTTTAATGATTCCTAACATCCTGTTTGCTTTTTTGACTGCTACTGCACACTGAGTGGATGTTTCCAGAGAACTATCCACAGTAACTCCAAGATCTTTCTCTTGAGTAGCTGTAGCTAAATTAGTCCCCAACAAATTGTACATATAATTGGGATTATTTTTTCCAATGTGCATTACTTTACATTCATCAACATTAAATTTCATTTGCCATTTGGTTGCCCAGTCACTTAGTTTGGTGAGATCTTTTTGAAGCTCTTCACAGTCTGCTTTGATCTTAATTAACTTGCAGATGATACTAAATTGCTCAAGATTTCCCACCTCACTGTTAATCCTTTTCTCCAGATCATGTATAAATAAGTTGAATAGGATTGGTCCCAGGACAGACCCTTGGGGGACACCACTAGTTACCTAAGCAGTGGTCTCAACACATCAGCAACATAACCATTGGCAAGTTTATTTTTTGTAGGCACCACAGCAAAGGAGAATTTTAAGGGGGTTTTGTAGGAGAATAATGAGTTTGTTGTGCAGATTTTTTGGGGAAAGTCCTTCCGAACATGAGGGGTAACATGAGAGAAAGCAAGCAGGTGCCTGTTAGAAAATTTAACAAAAAGACTGAGAATTTCAGGACACATGATAACGGCAAGAAAAAATGTCCACTGGGCGCTTATGCACGATTAAGTATTCTGATCCACATCCCCTTTTCTGCAGAGTATACAAGTAAGACCCCCATGAATGGGAAGGGAAAACTGTTTTCAGGAACTATGAGGAAGTCACAGTTTTGTCAATGCTAAATGGTATGTCCTATACTACAAATCGAAACTGACATATAAAGTCAACTTACAGTGATGGTGCATGTCCATACTACCCCCCTTGAGCCAGTGGCATAGGCCCTAATCAGGAGTGCTTCCACCAATCTCCGAGGGGCAGTGTGGGGAGCTGGGAGCCCAGTCTCTCAGCTCCACTGACAGCTCCCTGCCAAGGCTGTTGGGCTCCCAGCAGAGAGTGAGCAGGCAGGGGCCCTGCCTCCTGGCTCTGCCTCCCAGCTGAGAGAAGGACCCAAAGCTGCCCCAGCTTCTGATCCTGGCTCCCAGCCACGAGCTCCCCAGGGAAGCTAGGGGCTTTCTTGTCCATTTGCTATGAAATTAACAAGACAGCCAAGGTAAGAAACACAAATATTGCCTCTGCCTAACTAGACCAACACCTGCCTTACCCTTGTGGAGGACGGAGGAGTCTTTCTTTTGGCACAGTAGGGCCTTTGCTGCTATGGGAGGAACACTACAGCGTGGGCACAGTCCCACTGGACCGGTATAACGGGTGCTGCGCGTCGCTGTGTAACGCAGCCCAGCCCCAGGAAAGCAGTAACGGGGACTCCCCAAATGCGGGCGGCGCGATGGACACGAGGGGCTTGCTGAGGGGCACGTCGCGTCTCGGGGCGATGGCTGCAGCGACGGGGGGGACCGAGCGAATCCGCTGACAGGGGACGCCCCAACACGGCCCGGGCCCGCCAGCCCCTGAGGAAACAAGGCTGCGCTCGATCGCCGAGGGTTCCCGGCGCGGGCAGAGCGGGCCCGGCCGCAGCGGGGAAGGGGGCACGTCGGGCCCGGCCGCAGCGGGGAAGGGGGAACACGTCGGGCCCGGCCGCAGCGGCGGGGAAAGGGGGCACGTCGGGCCCGGCCGCAGCGGGGGAAGGGAACACGTCGGGCCCGGCCGCAGAACGAGCGGGGAAAGGGGGACACGTCGGGCCCGGCCGCAGCGAAGGGGGCACGTCGGGCCCGGCCGCAGCGGGGAAGGGGGCACGTCGGGCCCGGCCGCAGAACGAGCGGGGCTCTCGGCGCGACCTTCCCGTGCGGGGCCGGGCCGTGTGCAGCGGCGCCCGGGGCGGCGGGACCCAGGCCCGCAGGGGACTCACCTGGCTGACCAGGAGCAGCAGCAGCCCGGGCCGGGCCCGGCTCGCCAGCGCCGCCACCATCCCGCGCGCCGCCGCCGCCCCTATTGTCCCGGAGCAGGGCCCGTTACCCAGCAACCCGGCCCCTCCGCCCGGAAGTCCCGCCTCTGCGAGGGAGCGCAGCGGCCAATCAGAGGACAGGGCCGTGACCCCTCCTCCGGAAGTGGCGGGGTGAAGGCGCAAGAGGGCGGGGGAGCTTGGCGTGCGCAAGATGGCGGTGAGTCCCGGGCCCGGTTTGTTCTCGGCCCCCGCGGTCAGCGCCGGGGCCCTGGCGCGAGCCTTTGGCTCAGGCCCGGGGGCGAGCGGAGCCCTTCCCTCGGCGCGTGTCCCTGGAGCGGGGCCCGGGGCGCCACCCCCCCCGGCCCATCGCTGCTGTCAGCCCGGGCCGAGCGTGTCGGGGGGGCTCCGCTTGGAGACGGGGGTTACTTGGCCACCCCGGCAGCATGTTGTGCGGTTCGCGTGGGGAGGGGGGTTGGCGCTTATCTCACACCCCAGGCCGGGGGGGGCTTCTGGCGTCCTGCCTTGACTTCCGAGCGTTCCTGTGTGCCCCCGTGCCTCTGCCCAGCCTGGGTGCTCCCTCATGCCCCCTCTCTGTTCCCCTGGGTGGCCCTCCTACCCCCAGGCACTAGCCACCTGTGATTTGACGGGCCTAGCTAATGAGGCTGCATCTTGCATGGCCTTAGGGCCATCTAGATCCAAACAAAGATCGTTTATGGGGATGTTCAGCTTCTCTGGGCTAATCTGTAATTTGAAGGCACCTCTAGGTTATGCTGACTCACACGGTTGTTATTAAGCAGGGCATTCTTGCACTGTTTGTCTAACGGTTAATAATGTATTATTAATTATTAAACATGTAACCAAGAGAGGATTCCAATTTACTTTTTAGTTATGTCAGCTCTGCTTTTTCTTTAGGATAAAGAGAAGAAAAAGAAAGAGAGCATCTTGGATCTCTCGAAATATATTGACAAAACGATTCGAGTAAAATTCCAAGGTGGTAGGGAAGGTAAGTTTTAAATTAAATGATGCGGGTTTGCAAATCATAATTCATTGGCAATATAATGAATCCCACAGCTGTAATCCTAACTGCTTTTTGTCTCCTAAATTCCTCCCATGTACTCCAGTAACACCAATGCATCCTGTGATCTCCCTGCTGCTCACTCTTATCTTATCAGGCTAGAGATAATGAAGTTAATTCAATCTGGCTATATACATTGGCCAAACTGGACAGTCCCTACGTAAAAGAATAAATGGACACAAATCAGATATTAGGAATGGCAATATACAAAAACCTGTAGGAGAACACCAGTCTCCCTGGACACACAATAGCAGATCTAAAGGTAGCCATCCTGCTGCAAAAAAACTTCAAGATCAGACTATTTGATCTGGGGAAGTGGGTCTGGCCCACGAAAGCTCATCATCTAATAAACCATCTTGTTAGTCTTTAAAGTGCTACATAGGCCTGTATTTTGTTTCAGCTACACCAGACTAACACGGCTACATTTCTATCACTAGACTTCAAAGAGAAATTGCTGAGCTACAGTTCATCTGCAAGTTTGACACCATCAGCTCAGGATTAAACAAAGACTGTGAATGGCTAGCTAACTAAAAAAGCAGCTTCTCCTCTCTTGGTATTCACATCTCCAGATCAGCTGCTAGAAGTGGGCCTCATCCTCCCTGATTGAATTAACCTTGTTATCTCTAGCCTGATTCTGGTCTGCATATTTATACCTGCCTCTGGATATTTCCACTACATGCATCTGACAAAGAGGGTCTTTGCCCACGAAGGCTTATGCTCCAATACATCTGTTAGTCTATAGGGTGTCACAGGACTCCTTGTCGCTCTCTACGTTATTCTTCTTCTCAAACTAAAATCTCTGCCTGTATCTCTGCCATCTCCCCATGGATGTCTAGCCATCCATCCTTCAAGTCCAGCATGGTTAACAGAGCTCTTAACCTTCTCCTGCCACCTTCTTTCTCTGTCACTGCAAGCACCACCACCACCTGTCACAGGCCCATCATTTTCTACTCTGACTTCTAAGTGTTTTGTATCTAGGTGATATATCTGTATATTGGAGACTATATGCGCATAGCAGTTAAGATACGGCCTTACCAGCTGTATGCATCCAAGCAGCTCAAATTCTTGTCCAGGCTCTCGTCTCGTCTCAGTTATTGCAGCATCCTTTTCTCTCTCCTTGACAGTTTCAGTCTTGCCCTGTGTCCATTCAGAATGTTGCTGCAAGGCAGTTGTCCCATAGCTTCCCCTCTTTTTGCATCCCTTCACTGTTCCCCCCCTTTTCTTAACACATCAAACATCATGTCTTCACTTTTGCAGCCTGTCCTGGGTCTAACTATCATCCCTCATACAGTATCAAAAAATGTGCTTTCCCCCTCTCAATACGCAAAGATGCCAGCCTTCAAACAAGCATTTTCATAATGTCTTCCATGCTCACTCTCCATAAACCCATCTCATTATCCTGCTTCAGATCTCTCCTTAAGACTCCTTTGCTGCGATGCCTATAAAAAATGTAACTGTTAGGCCAGCAGTGCTCTGATACCACTTTCTAGAATGCTTGCTGATGTTTGCTTCATTGTTTCCATTGTCCCTTGTCTTTGAGGCTGTCTTTTTGCTTGAACAGTGCCTAGCACAATGGAGTCTTAGCACAGTGTCCAAGATCCCTAGTCATGCTAATACAAATGGTAAAAGGCTTTTTCAAGGTTGGTATGTTAACCCATGTGATCCTGCCTAATGTGTTCATTGCAAGCCCTGCAAAATCATCGCTTTACGTACTTTTGCATGGGCAAGGTACTTGACTCTTTGCGATCTAAACCCATGAAAGCAGTGCCCATGCCACAAGAGCTTACATGGGATGTGTTGGTCTGTTTGGGGGGGACTTTGTGATGTCTTTGTTGTTGTTACATTTTCAGATTTTGGTTATATCAGCCCACACCCAATCTACTCTGACTTGTATTAAACTACTTTTTTGTGCCAGTAGATACATGGGCAGTTAATTTTCTGAATGAAAGGTGGTGCTAATCTACAGACCACACAACAAGAATGTAAAAGTTTCACTAGTTGAAATGGCTTTTTCTTTGCTTAATTGTTTGAAAATCCTGAAAGTTTTAGAAGCAAGTTGTGTAATGTTGTTGTCACTAAGGACATCTTAACATGATGAGAAGGGCATTCTCCATTTCCCCTCTCTCCTAAACCAAGCATTTTTTTGGAGGATGCTCCAGTTTGGTTCCCCATTCTGGTAGGGTGTGGGTGGGTGGTAGAATCTAGGAACTTGTCATTCTTTTACATCTTGCTTTGGGATTTTTCTTCCTGTTACTGTAGTCTTGTAAAAAGCAATATTTATCTTTTGTTTTCTAACTGTTTTTTGTTTGTGTTCTTCAGCTAGCGGAGTCTTGAAAGGATTCGATCCTCTTCTAAACCTTGTGCTCGATGGCACAATTGAATATATGAGAGGTATGTAGCATGCCAACTGAAAGCTTTGATTTTTGTATTGTGATGGGTTCAAACACACTAGTCTCCAACTGAATAACCAGGAGCCAGTGCTAAGGGGCAGATCTCCTTACTACACTGATTCACAGCAGCTAATTGCCTGATATTACTCTCCCCCTTACCCCATTCCTTTAACCCGTCAGGCTTGGATTTTCAAAGAAGCCTAATGGAGTTAAACACACAGCGCCTACTGATACTCGATTAGTTTTCTTCAGAAATTCCAGTCTTAGCTGTCTTATGAGGGCACTCTTGTAAAATTACCATCAGTCACAAGCAGGTTATCCACTACACTATCCCTTGCTTCCTCTTTTTGTTTAAAAACAAAACTCGCTATGATGTGAGAATTACATTGTCTTTCATGATACAACATGATGCTCATGACCTGTCTAACACAAGTTCAAAAGTATGAGTGTTTATTGTCACATAGTATCATCTTTCCTGTCGGCCAACGTTTTATTTAGGCTAACGTTTTATTTTTCAAAAGTAGATTTAAAAATAAATCTGTGAAATGCTAAAAGCAATTGCCAAATGTGGTGACTACAGAAAGGTATAGCATTGGATGTTGCAATATCCAGACAAAAGACTGTTCTTCTACCTGTATCTGATGCAGTCTAGTCAGACTAGTGTCAAATCTCTGTTCCACTAAACTTCTGATTACGTCTTCTGATTAACGTCTTCCAGAGATATGAGTCAAACTCTTACAAAAATCAGTAGCATGCCACCCTGACACATACCCAGGTCATCCATTCACCATTTTTAAAAATTGGCACCATATTTAACTTCTAGTATTCTGGAACTTCTGCAGTGCTCCAAGACTTACTAAAAATCAACACTGATTGTCCAGCAGCTCCTCAGCCAGCTCTTTTAAAACTTACATGCAAATTATATGAATCCACTACTGTTTAACTTCTTCCAGAGATCTTCGTGAAACAAAGATTTAATACTATTTAAACACTATTTTATAAGACTGCATCATCTGTGTTTTCACCAAATACAGAAAAAATATTTATTGAATGCTTCTGCCTGTAGTAATTCTACCACTTCTGTCTAGTAATGGACCAGTACAATTTTCAGGATTCTTTCTTCATAATATATATTTTTAAAACGCCTCCTTATTGTCTTTAACTCATAGATTTTTTTTAACTTGTCTTTGTCTCCCTTATCAGCTTGTTACAGTTCTTAATGTCTGATCTGTATTCACTACTGTCAATGTTTCCTTTTTCTGTTTGTGATATTTTATTTGACAAGTTTGGATGTACCCAGAATACAGTCCATGCTGGCTAATCTGGTGTCCAGACTAGAAGCTACAGCAGCAAAGGACTAATCATGAACTGTCTGCAGCATGCACCCCTTCCAATCTATGTCTGTGTGCTTGCTGCAGCAAGCCAGCCATGCCTTGGCTCCACTGTTGGGTGACCTCAATGCACTCCCAGTTGTAGACTTCCCCCATGAATATATCTCTTGTATTTCCCAGACCTCTCCTAAGGCAATATAAAGTCTGTATTTCTTTAATTGGAATAATATTCCCATGCCTGGTTATCCCAAATGGAGTTTCACTGGCACTTCGGTGTGAACACTGAATTAGATAAAACAGCAAAATAAGTTTCTTACATACAATTTATCTCTTTGTAGTCGAGTGCAAGTAATGAATAAAAGTCGCAATGGTACATGGCTTAAATTGGTACATTCAGAGCAAAGCTTTTCTCACCACATGCTCTCAGCAGTCTGACTGACCAAACTTCTTAATTAGGACCCCTTTTCCTGCTCAGTGGCTGCTTCCTTTCTTCCTTCCGTGCAGTGAATTGATGGGCAGAGACTAGATGCCGCCTCCTTTTTGTAGTGTTAGTCCCCCTCTTGGGACATATTTCCAGCTTAGAACCAAGAGACCGTCTAGGGCAGTGTTTCTTAAACTGTGTTTTGGGGAACACCGGTGTGCCGCGAGGCAGTCGAAGGTTTGCCACGGAGAACAACAGAGTTCAAAATGGCCGCCTTTTTTTTTTCTCTCAATTACTCCCCCACCGACTCTCCCCCCTGCCTTTTTTGCTCAACAAAAAATCCTTGGTGTTCGTCCAAAAAAAATATATATATTATTTGGTATTCCTTGGTTGTCTTAAAAAGTTTAAGAAACACTGGTCTAGGGAAAGGATGTCTCCTCCTGCTCTTCCTCACCTGTAGAAGGTTTTTGTCCACTCTTCCTGCAAGATGACTGATTATTGCTCAAATGCAAATTAAGCAAAGCACATATTCCTTTGTTTGAGACAGACCTGTTTGCCAGCCTCAGTTAGGAACATGTGTTAATGACACCATGCAGTGAAATCAATATACTCTTATAACTTCATATGCAATGTTGTTACACACGTTTTATTAGGACACTGACAACAAGCCAATTAAGAGTTTTCAAGTGATCCCTTACAGGACATACCTTGTACAAGAGAATTACACACTCATTGTCATCGCACAGGATATGTGCAGCTTCATTTTAAGGTATGTTGCCTATTTGAAGTTAGTAGTGAGTCAAGATAGTCAAATAACAGGCTTGAGTGGAATTATTAAATCAAGAGATCAGAGATTTCTACAGTACGATGCAGAATACAAAAAGAACAGACCCCTTCCACCAGTGTGGTAATGGTAAGAGTTGGCCTATGCTGTTCTCTTCTCCCTCTTCGTAGGTTGCTGGTAATCTGCCCTCCCTAACCTGACTTTCAAGACCTGGTTATGTGAGAGTTGTGAGATCAAAAACTCATTGTTGGGGAGGGGAAAATACTTTCCCACAATAATTTTATGATTTTATTCTGGTTTTTCTAATTACTTACATAATTTCTTTTCTGTTCCTCTGTGTACCTGACTGAGTAAAAAGGAATCTTCAGTCTTCTCACTATTGCTAAATTTGGCAAACGGCTCTCAATGACTTAAAACCTCTTTCCGTGGTTATTCGTTTCTCCATTACACAACCCATTCGCCATAACACACATTCCTTATTAATCAACCAGTTTTTTATAACCTACTTCTCCAGGCTTTTTTGTATTAGTTTGAGGGGTCTTTTTTTGTGAACTCTTGAATTCCTACAGGTTCTGAGATCCTGAGGATAATTAGATACAGCCCAGCCCTCAATCACCTGAAATTCTTGAAAATGGGCCATTCAAAGGTCACAAGCCCTTAGAACTTAAACAAACTCCTGCTAATGTTGTAAAGATTTTAGGAGAATGGTTAATATGCAAATGAGTTTCTTCTTCTTCTTTTCTTTTGATATTAAAGTGAGTATTAAGAGTTACTAACAGGAATAAAAAATTATAAGACTAATACTTAGTTGTGCCATGAGGGCAGAAGTCTGGACTAGATGGCCTCTTGGGGTAAGTCTGCACAGTGACGCTATTTCAGGATAACGTCCATTATCCCGAAACAGCGTTGTGCGCATCTTAACACACGCCCATTATTCCAAAATAACGGGCGGCTTATTCTGGCTTCCTGTAAACCTCGTTGCACAAGAATAAGGAAGATGCCGGAATAGCGCTCTGTTCTGAAATTTGGCACTGTCTCGAAATGAGCTACATAATTTGCATGGCTCAAATTGCGTAGCTTATTTTGAGCTCCACGCGATGATGTAGACGTACCCTTCAGGTCCCTTCCAGTCCTATGAAGAAAGAGAGACATTTAACTGCTGCTTTTTAAAATTCAGAGGAACGAAGGGAATGGAAGGGGGAGGAACTGGCTAAGTCTTTGAAGCTGGCTGAATTCTATTTCTTTTCTTTAATCTGCTATTGTAACCCTAAGCCTTCCTGGGTGGTTTTTTTTTTTTTTTCAGATCCAGATGACCAATACAAACTAACAGAGGACACCCGTCAGCTGGGACTGGTGGTTTGCAGAGGAACATCCGTGGTTCTTATCTGTCCACAGGATGGAATGGAGGCTATCCCAAACCCTTTCATTCAGCAGCAGGATGGCTAATGTTTTCTTGGGAATGTCACTGAAGCCTCAAGGATGCAAATCATTGGCGATAACGAACAGTGCTTGAGAAATCTTCCCGTTTTGGGGAATAGATCGTTTGGTTTTTTAAATGTTCATTTTATAAAAGGGCAGAAGGACCTTGACTTTTTTTACTTTACTAGTTGCCAAAGGTGGTGGTAAGAATACGGAATGACTACAAAAAAGCTCTGATTTTGTTCAATAAAGAAAAACATCATAGTTGCTTTAGTCAGTGTTCAGACTGAAGTCTTAAATGGTTCAGGGATCCCTTTATCTACTTTAGGTTTTCAATAACTCCTTGGAACTAACAATACTGGTGGCCACAGGTGTGCATGAAGATTGGGTCTAAAAGACTAAATTCCCAAAACTCAAATTTTCATAGTAGGGAGACACAGTGGGCGAGGTAACTTCTTTGCCTTCTCACTAACAGATGTTGGTCCAACAAAAGCTTTCAGGCTTCCCTGGTCAGTTCTTCAGGTCTGTCTTTTCTGCTCTGTTTTCTTTCCTCTAGGCACCAGAGCTGGAAGGAAGCATTACATTGCGCATCTGAGGCTCTGTAATAGTGATTTCTTGCCTGCTTGCCCACTCTGATACTTACAGGGAAATGAACTTGTGTGTATACTGACTTGTTACCATTCTTTGCAACCAACAGAGCTAAGAAGGGAACCTACCACTTTCCGGCTCTTGTTCAAATCTTGTCTTTGGTGGAATTTGTAGAGTCAGTCTTCCCTAGAGACATCTGTGTTAAAAGTGGCCTCTCAGTATCTGAGGTGTAGCCAAGTTACCTAAAACCTACTGAAGTTACCTGTTTTCTTCCCTATGGCAGACTGGACTCTGGAGAAAGAACTCTAGTTTTGTCCTTTATGCTTCTTTTAAAAATGTAACTTTCTGTTGCAGGTAGTCTTGTACCACTAGGTTACTTTGTACCTTGCACATGTCTCTGTGATTTGCTGCTTGTTCATTTGTAACTGCAGTTCTAGACTTCATACGCTGCACAGGGGAAAAGTGCAGAACAATTGTGAATAAATAAAAACTCTTAAGAGGCTAGTGTGCTGCTCTTGTGCCTCTCATGTCAGTTCTAACATGGAAAGGCAGTCGTATAAGCTCCCTATGTGTGAAAAGGTCAGCCAGAGCTCTTTCTAGCCCTTGCAGCATCAGTAACAACACTGCTGCCCTTATCTGTGGAAGCACAACTGGGTCTGGGCAACTCCACTAAAGATGCATGAATTCTGTATTTTAAAGAGTGGGAGCTGCTAAATCTTCCATTTTTGTCACTAGCATGTTGACACTCTGAATACGCGTGAGGAGCTGCAGATTAATTCAATAATGTGTTTATATAAGTAAAACTTCATGGAGAAGAAATTCCCTTTGGTTGTACCACTCAAAAGCTGTTTTCAGTGGGATAAAATGGTGATGGATTTAGTTTTTATTGTGAGCTCTTGATCAAAGCTGCGCCACTATCTTTAAGTTCTTTTCTGAAATTGTGATACTTAAGAGTTTTACCTGTATAACTACTAAACATGCTATTTTATAGAACTCACAAATGTACAGAGGCTTCTGCAGCAAACCCAAAGGATTGATTTTTGTCCTACAGACCAATGTAGAGTGATCCATGCACAAACTGTTTTAGAAACATATCTGATGCAAAGCTACTGAAGCAAGGAAATGAAAAGTTAAACTAGTTTAACAGTGCATGCCAGCACCCACCTCAAGCAGGTACCTACCCTGCTGCCTTAGGGTTCTATGTGTACTCTGCTCTGTCTCTACAGCCAGCCAGCCAGCATAGAAATGGTTGTGAGGAGAGGAGAAAGGGGTAGCAAGGATGCACAACTGCTGGAGTCAGGTGTGGTGGGACATTTGTGGGGCTGATAAAGAATAAGAAGCACTACTTCTCCCTCACCTGAGCATAGAGTACGCTTGTAAAAATAGCAGATGACCTGAAGCAAAGAGGGGGTTGCAAGTGCTTTAGACAATAAAGTCACAATTCAAAATGATCTGGACAAACTGGAGAAGTGGTCTGAAGTAAATAGGATGAAATTCAAGACACATGCAAAGTACAGTGAAACCTTTGTTATCTGGCACTGTGTTAACCAGAAAACTAACCAGCATTGCCCCCAGCCACAATACTGTCACATCTTCAGGTGCACAGGCCTGGCTTTGTTTGCCATGATTGGCTTGGCTTAATTTTTTTATTTAAGAAGTACTAATCTTTAACTCAAAATAGAAATGTGAGACCAACTGCCTCACGCTACAAAACTACCAATATTAGAAACTTGAGTTTTACTATTATTGTCCATTGGTTTTTCCCAGGTTGATGGGACCCTCAGATAACCAGAACTTTTTAGATAACCGGAACACCCTGAGCGTGCCACATAACGCAGGTGTTAGTGTACTCCACTTAAGAAGGAACAATCAGTTGCTTGCATACAAAATGAGAAATGACTTTTGAAAGGAGTACTGGGGAAAGGGAAGTAGGGGTCATAGTGCACCACAAGCTGAATGTAAGTCTGCAGTGTGACACTTGCAAAAAAAAAAAAAAAAAAAGAGACGAAGAAGCAAACATGATTCTGGGCTGCACTAGCAGGAGTGTGTGAGCAAGACACAAGGAACCATTCTTCTGCTCTACTTTGTGCTGATTAGGCTTCAACTGGTGTGTTGTGTCCAGTTCTGTGTGCCACATTTCAGGAAAGATGTGGACAAAGTGGAGAAAAGCAATAAAACGATTAAAAGTCTAGAAAACATGCGCTGGGGGGAAGCTAGAATTGGGTTTGTTTCGTTTGGAAAAGAGATGGAGACGGGGACATGATAGCAGCTTTCAGGTACCTAAAAGGGTATTCTAAGGAGGAGGGAGAAAAATTGTTGTTCTTAACCTCTGATGATGGGTCAAGCAGCAATGGGCTTAAATTGCAGCAAAGGAGAAAAACTTCCTGCCTATCAGGGTGGTTAAACACTGGAATAAGTTGCCTAGGAGGGTTGTGGAATCTCCATCACTGGAGATATTTAAGAGCAGATTAGCTGTGAGGGATGATCGAGGATGGCCGTGCTTGGTCCTGCCATGAGCACAAGAGACTAGACTTGATGATCTCATGGAAACGGGGGCTGGGAGTTCTGGGCTCCAGTTCCAAATCTCAGAGGGTGCGTCTACACAGCAGTGTTATTTCGGAATAATGGCCATTATTCCAAAATAATGCAAGTGTCTACACAGCAATTCTGTCATTCTGAAATAAGGGATGACTTATTTCAAAATCTGAACCCTCATGCCACAAGGAATAACGCCTGTTCAGAAATAGCTATTAGTGTGGATGCCCTGCTCCTGCTATTTCGAAATAGCTCCTCCCCAGGGCCATTCAGAGTAATTACTCCCTAGTGCCTCCTGGGGCTCTGAATTGAGGTAGCACGTCCACATTAGGGAAGCATGCCTCGGACTAATTTTGAGGCTTCCCTGTAGTATAGACACGCTATTTTGAAATAAGCTATTTTGGAGTATTTCTTCCGGAATAGCTTATTTCAAAATAAGCGTGCAGTGTAGATGTACCCAGATTTACCTGGGGGCCAGGACAAATCACCTCACCTCTCTGTGCCTCAGTTTCCTTGGGAGCTGACATCAGCTGCCTATCCACTGTAGCCTGTTGGGGCCTGCAGAGGGGTTCTTCCCCTTCTGGGTCAGTGGGTGGCCACTCCACCTAAGTCCATTGAGTCCCCATAGGCCTGGGTCTTGGGCCTGTGATCAGACCAGAATACTTAATTAGGGTTGCCAGATGGTTTCAGCAAAAATACCGGACACACTTGCCATGACATCACAATCTACATTCCATCTTAGTTAGAAAATACCCGACATTTCTATTGTCTCAATTTGTTTCCCAAACACAAAGCTCAAATACTGGACTGTCCGGTTCAGAACCAGACACCTGGCAACCCTAGCCACTCACCATTGGGGTCTGGAAATCCATCAGCACCTCCGAGGGCGCTTTTTACCCCTTGCTCTTTCGGTTTGTAAACTACCCACTATCAGTGGATCAACACATTCAGTGCTGATTTGCAGCCTCACTGCCACAGCTGCAAGGTGTGAGAGGAGCAAAGTGTAAGCTCAGAGAAAACAGGACCGACGGGGAGCCAGAGAGGGCCATAGGCAGTACGATCTATTTTTAGCAGGAGGCTGGCGTATCCCATATTTATGGCAGTTACATTTCCAGAAGCCTCACGTGAGCGAAGGGAGCTGACGGGCTGAGGTAATTTTAACTCCTCCAGCTAACAGCCAACATGGACTGTGCACAGCCGTCGGAACGGCCGAGGCTGCAGGCAGAGCCTGTTCCCGACACCACTCTTGAGATCGGACGGAGACTTTTCCAGGTCAGCCGTGCTGCACTCTCGTGCCACAGTCGCTATTTTGAGGCCATGTTTTTTGGGGGCACTAGGGAGAGCTCTGAAAAACACATAGTGATCAGAGGAGTAGAGGCAGAGACTTTCCAAGTGCTTCTTGAGTTCACCCGCACTGCCACGGTGCTCATAACTCCGCACAATGTCACCCGCCTGCTGGAAACAGCCGACTTCCTCCAGTTTGAGAGAGTGAAACGGATGTGCGAGAAGTTCCTGGAGAGGGAGCTGCATGTCTCCAACTGCCTGAGCCTCATGGCCTATGCCCAGTGCTTCGCCTGCGCAGAGCTGCATGCCTCAGCTCTCAGCGTGGCTCTCTCGCACTGGACGGAAGTGACAACTCAAGAAGAGTTTGAGACGCTTCCCAAAGAAACGCTGCTGGAGCTCCTGCAAAGTGACGACCTCTTTGTTCCGCGAGAGGATGTGGTTTTTGAAACTGTGCTGAAGTGGATAATGCACGACCCAGCAACGAGGGAGCAGGACTTTTTGGACTTGATGGGCCAGGTCAGGGTAACCTTCCTGAGTCTTTCCTTCCTCGACATCTTGGTGAAACAAAGCAAACACCCTGGAGAGAAGGGTCCCTCTGCCAGGCTGCTAGAGAAGTTAAATCGCTTTCCTCCACTCTGCTGGAGGAGCATGGAGCTGTCCCCTGGCACTAGTAGGAGCTATGAGACCCTGTATGTTCTGGGAGGGAAGCATGACAAGGAGCAGCAAGAACTGTTTCAGTTTCAACCTAAAACTGGCACCTGGCATCTTTGCTCCCCCCTGCAGCGCAGGAACCTCATCCAGTACGCAGTGGCAGCCGTAGGTAACTCTTTCCAAGATGCACGTGTACCCCAGAGAACTCTGCGGCACATGGCACAGGTGGCACCCAGCAAGGACTTGGCAAACTCAGAGGAAGTCAAGGTTTGGAGCCTTGATTGCTGTGGGCTCAGATTCTCCCCCCACTAAATCACCCTGTTAGTGCTCGTAGTGACTTAGCTCAGAACACAGCAGGTGGTCCCGTGGCACCTTCGCGACTAACACAGAGTATGCATCGACTCATGAGCTTGTGCGGGTAACACCACTTCATCAGATGAGTTCTACCCACAAACGCGCATGATTCGATATGTCTTTTTGTTAGTCTCGAAGGTGCCACGGGACTACTGGTTTTTAAAGTTACAGACTGACAGGGCTACCCCTCTGAGCCTTTTCACTCCTAAAGTTCTCTTTGCTTTACAGACTTGTTAGTCCTGGTGGTTTACCAGGCAACAAAAATGATTAGAGATTTGGAACGGCTGCCATATGAAGAGAGATTAAAAAGACTGAGACTTTTCTGATTAGAAAAGAGGAGACTAAGTGGGGGGGGCTATGATAGAGGTCTATAAAATCATGACCGGTATGGAGTAAGTGAATAAGGAAAAGTTATTTACTTGTTCCCATAACTTAAGAACTAGTAGCAGGTTTAAAACAAACAACAGGAAGTTTTTCTTCACACAGCGCACAGTCAACCTGTGGAACTCCTTGCCAGAAGATGTAGTGAAAACCAGGACTTTAACAGGGTCCAAAAAAGAACAAGATACATTCATGGAGGTTAGGTCCATCAATGGCTCTTAGCCAGGACGGCAGGGGTGGTGTCCCTGGCGTCTGTTTGTCAGGGGCTGGGACTAGGCGACAGGGGATCACTTGATGATTCCCTGTTCTGTTCACTCCCTCTGGGGCACCGGGCATTGGCTGCTGCCGGCAGACAGGACCCTGGGCTGGATGGGCCTTTGGTCTGGCCCCGTCTGGCCGTTCTTCTGTCTGGCTGCAAGAGGGTTGTGTGGGGATGTGACTGAAAAAGAAATCTTCATTCTTTCCGAATTGGATGGCCATGTGACATGCACAGTAAAGCTGTGGCTTTGCTACCAGTCACGCCACTTGCACAGAGTAACTCCACTGACTTCCTGGTTCTGTAGCTCCCGTCTTAGGGCCAGAGCCGCCTTTGTCCCCGGAGTCTCCAGAATGAACTCCTCGAACCCCTGGCTCACACCGAAAGCGTTGCCCTTACAGGAGCGTCACTATGTTCTGCCAGGCGAGCGCATCGGCAAACCCCGAAACACCTGTTGATGTTTAGGGCAGATTAGGGTCTGTCTTTGCAGCCGCTTTGTGGGTGGGCCAGTTGTAAGGGGCCGAATACTCGGGCAATGCACATTCTAAGCTTAATGCTCTAGACAGGAAACCGTATTTTAAGCGTTAGCTTCCTCCTCTCAGGGAAGAGCAGCAAAGCCATCAGCTAAAGTGACCAGTCACCACAAGGCAATGCTGCTGGACTGCAAATGCTGAGTGTCAGCGACCTGCAGCAAAGTGTCCCTGACTCATCCACCTTAGCAGCTGCAGGAGAGGTGAAGAGCCCAGGCCTGCCCCCTGCCCCCCACGGCAGACCCTTATACCTGCCTGGAGCCCCACTGATTCCTAGGACTTGCTCAGGGGCAAGGGACAGGGTGGCAGGTTTGCAGAAATGTTACCGGTGCCCAGAACGCCCAGAGCCCGCACTCCTCCCCCACTCCAGCGTGGCTCTGGGAGGGTGTTTGGGTGGGGAGGGAAGTGGGCGCGGGGTGGGCGTTAGGCTGCTGAGGGCAGGCACTGGGGCTGGGGCAGGGGGCTGGGGTGCAGGAGGAGGTGCAGCGCACAGAGACACTCCTCCTCTAGCCCTGCCATGTGGCTGGGGGTTGGGGGAGTCTCAGTCCAAGGGTGGGGGAGAGTGTGTGGGGAGGGCAGGTGGGGCCGGGTCTTTGTCAGAGCTGGGCTCGGGGCCAGGGATATTCCTGGTGCCCGGACACCATGGACCATATCACTCGCCGTCTCTGGCAAGGGACTCAGTGAAGACCAGGCTGCTGGAAGAAGCCTGAATGTGCAAATTTCTTGGGGGGGGCTGCAGGGAGCCTGGAGGTGCCTCTGCCTGACGCTTCTTCCCCTTCTCTCCCCAGGGACCTGCCTGTTTGTGACGGGCGGTTATTTCCGCGATGAGTTTGTCTGGCACAGCGTGGACTGGGTCTTGGTCTACAACAGCTGGGACAACAGCTGGCAGGAAGGGCCTGCCCTGAAGCAATCTCGCAACAGCCACTGCGCCGTAGGGGCTGGGCTCTTTCTGTACGTGCTGGGCGGGAGCACAGAGGAGGGGGTGGTGCCGGCGGTGGAGCGCCTGGCACTCACGGACTCCCAGTGGCAAAGCACAAGCCCCATGGCGCAGCCTGTGGAGCGGGCGGGGGCTGCCAGTGTGGGCGCCCGGATTTACGTGGTCTGTGGCCTGGATGAAAAAGGGGATGTGTACGGCGGTGTGCAGAGGCTGGACGTGGAGAAGGATGTGTGGGACGTCATCTCCGTCTCACCGCTCCCCAGGTGAGGCGCTCTGCTCGGGGGGGTGGCTCCCGGGAAAGAGGCATCTCAGAAGCGCAGCCCCCGACCCGGAGACGCGGGGGGAAATCTGGCCCGGTGAGCTCAGTGGCAAAGCTCCCAGGGGCTCCAGTAGGTTGGCCTGCTCTGATCCGTTTGGCCATGCTGGAGCGCTGCCCATGGTTCCCTCTGCTCCAGGGGCAGCTCCACACCCACACCCAGAGTGGCCTGTAGTTTAGATGCTAAGTTCCCAAAGGCCTGCTGAATGCAAGGAGCAGAATAACGGGGAGTCCCTGATAATAACTGGCAGTGGTTTGGGCACCCAGCTAGTTGTTGAAAACGCCCCTTATCTGAGCCACCGGAGGCCCCCGGACTAGCCAGTTCCGTAGCCAAATCCTTGATTTCCCTCACATTTAATTTGCAGCCTCCAAAAGCCACCGGTCTGCACTGCCGATCTCATCAATTTGTTTAAGTGCAAATTTGACCATGAACTTTGCAGCATCCCAGATGAGAAGTTAAGGGCAGCGTGGGCCTTAGATGGGTTTTGGTGTTGCTCTGCCCCAGACACCAGCTGGTATAATGGTACTGCTCGTACTGTACAGACTCCACCCAGGCATGCGAAGGCCGTATCGCCTCCTGGCAGGGACGAGCCTTCCACCCCTTTGTAACATCCCATCCCAGGGCAGGGGCTCCGGTCTGACTAGAGATGTCCTGGGACGGTTATGTGACTCCTTGCACACTGATATTTGTTTCCCAAAAGTTTAAACCTTCACTAATTAGCACTAATTAGCACAAATTAGTCTACACTGCCCCTTCTTGCGCAAGAAAAACCCTCTTGCGCAATGCCGTTACACCTATCACTTTTCAGGAAGAACGGCATTGCGCAAGAGGGTTTTTCTTGCTCAAGAAGGGGCAGTGTAGACGCTCCTTGCGCAAGAGCCTCTTCTGAAAAAAATGGTGGCTCATTAGGTATGCAAATGAGGCTCGGCGATATTCCACGCTTAGCCTCATTTGCATATTACTCGCGCAAGAAGCCGCGAGTGTAGACATAGCCTCAGGGTACATCTAAACTGCGTTCTATTTTCGAAAGAGGATATAGCAGAGCTTTCGAAAGTGAAAGTAGTCTGGATACGGGTTTTGTTGGGGAAAAAACCCTTTTCCAAAAAAAACTGCATAAACCTCATTTTCTAAGGAAGAGCGGTTTTTGGGGTTTTTTTTTTGAAAAAGGGGTTTTTTTCTGAAAAAAAAATGCCTCCAGACTACTTTCAGATCGGAAGAAGATATGCAAATTCCCATGGAATTTGCATATCCTCTTTCGAAAATAGAGTGTAGTCTAGACATAGCCTAATAGAATTAGCACTGATGTTGCACTCCCCTCTCTGCGTCCCGGCTGTTCTTCCACTCCAAGCACCCCAGGAAGTGAGTTGTATCTCACCAGAGCTGATGCCCTAATAAATCTGTTCGTTTCTAAAGTGCCACCAGACTTCTTGTTGTGTTTATTTAAGGCAGTGATTTTCCCCAGAAGGGGCTGGTTGCAACTGAAAGCTAAAGAGTAACTTCTGATGCGACTCAAACAAAGCGTTGGTTAGTAAGAATAGTGCAGAAAGGGGCTGAGATCGCCACTCACCACCATCAAACCAGTCGCAGCATCTCTAAAAATGGTTCAGTAATTTGTAGTGTAGAGGAAACTGGGTGCATGCGGGGGGGCTGCTGACCTTTCTCTTTGGGTACGTCTGCACAGCAACACTATTCTGAAATAACTTCGTCCGTGTCTACACAGCAGGCAGTTATTTGGAAATACTGTTGAAATACTGTCGAGCTGGACGACTTCTCACTCTGACTCCTGCAGCCCCCATTGTAAGAGGAGGAAGGGAAGTCAGAGGAAGAGCGCTCTGTTTTGAAGGAAGTGCTGGGCAGATGCTCCCAATGTCGGAATAAGCTACGCAATGGCTCAGTTTGCATCGTTTATTTCGAGTTGGGCCCTGCTGTGTAGACGCGCCCTTTGTGTCCAGCTGAGCTCACCAGCGTCCCCTCTCGCTAGGTATGACCTCAGCGTTACCGCTCTGAACGGCGCTCTCTACACCGTCGGCGGCGGAGCCTTTCGCTTCGATATGGACACCGATGAATGGACCCGCGTGGACGAAGAGTGCCTGACTCCGAAATTCTTCCTGGGATGCTGCACTGCGAATGGCCAAATTTATCTCCTGGCCCAGAGGAAGGGGAATGTGGCTCTGCCCAACATGGTGCTCTTTGACCCTTACACGGACACGTGCCAGGTGGTAGAGAGCAAGCTCCCTTGTCCGGTGCCTGTCTATGGGTGTGTCTCTATGCGGAAGTTTGACATGTGGGCCTAAGGAGTTCACAGCGGGAGTTCCGTGGGTTAACGTTTACAAGGGTTGTGGTTTATTGTCTGTAGAACTTGCAGAAACTTGAACCCAGCATTTATTCCTCCCCAATTTTATTGTTTTCAGTTTGGCAAACACTCGTGTTCTTTGCCCCGAAGAACCCAAACGCAATGGCCCACATGCCGTTCTTTCGCCAGACGTCTCCACCGGCACTAGCATGGCTCCATGACAATAGCTGGTAGCACACTCACTAGCTTGGCCTTTGCAGCAGCCAAAGGAATCGCAGCCTTGCAAGGTCGCTCCGAAACACGGCCGTTAGTGTTTGGTTACGTTACTTTGATTTTTGCAAATGATGGAATGGCAGCTGCAGAGCGCTGCCGGTGCCTGCCACTGGCATGGCGTAGACGCAGTATCAGCCTTGTGGGAAACACTGCAATAAAAGGCAGCGCTGTCTTATGGGCTAAGAGATTTGCAACTTTTTGTTGCTAGTCTTAAAATTAACTGTCCGAATGGCTGTATGGCCACCAGAGTGCTGGTCAGGGCCAAAAGACTCCTGCCAGACACAGCTAGGTAGCTGAGATCGGAAGTTACAATTGATTGACGTTAGTGGTGGAAGGGGGCTGGGCCGGGCCAGCCACCTTATCAGCAAGTTAATTTTGGCCAGTGTAGTGTACCGGAAATACTCACTGCCAGCCGTCTCCAGCCCCTCCACTGGCTGCCGCGCCTCTGGGGCCGGGGCTGGGGGCACTTCGGCAGCCGGAGGAGGGGCCAGCATTCTGCTCCTCCCCCCAGGTAATGCGGGATGGGGGAATCCCAGGCTGGGGGCGGGGCAGAGGCACATGGGGAGTCCTGCTCACTTTGGTGTACTTGCACCATTGTTAGCTGGTCAGCAGCTGGTCAGGCTATCATTAAAAGAGACATCGCTAGGTACCGCTACCCTACGGGTGCAGCCGGGTTGGTTCCTCTCCAACCAGCCCCGTTTAAAGGCAAATAAACACAGTTCGCTCTTTTGTTCATGGGAAGCGGGAATTCAGCTAGGAAATTAAAATCCTACCCCCCCCGTCTGCACCGTGAGCTCGACAGGCCTATGGACCCAGGGCTGGGCTAGAGCTGGGGCGCTCAGCCGCTCGGGGCAGGTGAGACAGGCTCTGCCAGTCGCTGGCCGCGGTGCTTGGGCTGCAGCCATTGTGTGACGGTGCTGGACTGCAGGGCCCCGTTGGCTCTTTGCCGTGCTGCTCTCACTCCCCGTCGCTCTCGTCGCTCTCCTCGGAGTCGCTCCTGGCGTCGGTTCTCAGCTGCAGGAGAGAGATTTCAAGTCAGAGGCCGTAGCGGGCGGAAAGCGGCGCCCGGAACAGCGGAGCCACTGGGTGACGATTCCAGCCGCCGGCTCTGTGCCTGGGCTTTGGCAAACCCTTCCCCGGCTGCCCTCTGGAGCTCCCCGCCCTGAGACGGGCCCTGTCCCCGACTCACCCGAGGGGCGAGCCAGGGACAGCCCCGGTGGATGCCGGGAATGGCTGCAGGGTCATGTAGCTTGAGGCCAGAGGAGACATTGCATTGCTGGGCGGGGGGGATTTGCTTTCCAAACATCCCAGCTGGGCCAGACTCACCCAGGGGCTCTGCTGGCCTGCGGTCTTGCCTGGGCCGTCCTGCTGCGACAGCCCCCCCCTCCCCCAGGGTAGCAGAGCTCTGTGTGATGGGCTGGGGGAAAGGCAAAGGGGTTTTCCAGGCTGGCGGGGCTGGGACGAGCATCGGCTCCGAGGGGGGGGGGATGATTTGGGCTGGGCTGCGTTGGGGGGAGGAGAGCGGCGCAGTCTGGAGCCATGGAAGGAAATTGAGCAAACTCAAGGGGTTCTGAGCACCGAGAGCCCATTGGCCCAACGCCCGAGCCGCTGCCCACTGCTGGCAGCACGTGCTGTGGGGACAAGGGCTCCAGGAGGCAGAGGAGAGAGCATCGTACCGGGTAGCGGAGACCTGGCTCCTGCCCACGCCACACCAGGTGACCACGTCTGCCCCACCCCCGCCAATCTGCCCTGGACCTTCCGCACCCTGGTGCCTGGTCGCAGCCCCTTTCCCTCAGCAAGCCAGTAGCCTCATCCCAGGCGCCTTGTCTCCCGCCAGTGCCAGTCCCAGTGCCCCTCCTTCCCCTCCAGCGCCACTCCCCACAGGATGCTGGAGAGGACGTGGGACCCAAGCCCGAGGGGCAGCGCGATGATGGGGGAGACCTGGGATAGAAAGTGGTGCAGTCCAACCAACTGAGCTAACTCCTGGTGTGACCAGTAGGAGGCGCTGCGGTGGGGCGCTGACCCTGCTACATGGCCACAGTATCCACGGGCAGTGGGCTCCGAAGAGCCCCAGGGACGGACGGTGGCGAGGTGCCACGTGGTTACACGTGGGAACGGCCAGGGCATGCCAGCCGAGAACGTCCACCGAGAAGCAGAGACTCCTGACGCCCATGGGAGCTCAGCCGGGGGAGGGGCAGAGAGGTGCCCAGAGAACAGCCCCCGCAGCCCCTGGAAAAGCAGCCAGGCACACCTCTGGAGGTCCAGCAGCTGCCACAGGGCCTGCGGGAAGCCAGGCCCGATGCACCGGCAGGATGGACGGTGCTCACTTAGTGAGCAACTATTCGATCTCTGGTTCTCTCCCCATTCCCTGTACCCTCTGCTACCCTGCCAAGAACAGAACGATTCGTTTCCACGTCCATCGCGCACACCACTGAAAGCCCTGCCTGCCTCGCCACCATTCATTGCTTTTCACAGCTCCCCTGCCAGGTGAAGGGACGAGATGGTCCCCCGTCTGGGCACACAGAGATTAAGGTCAAAAATAGCCACTACTGTTGTGTGCCCAATCTGAGGTGCCTAGGCCCTCACTTTCCGGAGTTATAGCTGTACATGGCATGCTCTGCGTTCAAAGCACAGGTCCCATCGGCTGCACGGGTGAGTGCTCGCATCTGTAAGCCAGACCCCCAGGGCTCAAACCAGACACCTGAAAAATTGGGAGCACACAGTCAGCGCCCACTTGGGAAAAGCACAGCCCCTACAGACACGTGCTTTCCTCGCTACTCGGAGTCATGCCCTGAGCAGCCTCCGTCCAGTACACTCAATGCAGCAGGGGGCAGGGAGGGCTTGTGGAAAACCCAGCACATAACCCGCCGTTAGACTGCACCAGATGGTATTGCATACAGCGCAGGGACTGAAAGAAGGTTGCACAGGCAATGGCTGTACCGTGCCAGTGAGGAATTTGCAGAGCATGTGAATGATTAGGCTGGCCCAGAAGACGTGCAGCAGCTGCAGAACCATCAGGAGAACGTTCATGAAATAGTACCCGAGGAAGGGCTGGTGTTCCTCCATGGGCCCGTAGTATGAAGAGTGCAGCAGCCTGCAATGCAGCAAGAGAGACACTCAGTGGAGAGCAGATGAGCTATCTCACCAGCGGCAGCAAGAGGGCAGCCTCCGAGCATGGAGTCCTCGTTTGGGATGGAAATTTGAGTCAGTTCTATTGTAGCCCACAACTGGCACCTTACAGTGTCGAAGGAAGAAGCGGTTTGGCCAGCCTGCCATCTGAAACGATTCATACAATAAGCACAAGGTGAAGACACAGAGTCCGGTATACGCTGACGCATTTCAGGGCTTTTACTGCCAGAAGGGACCATTGTGGTCATGTAAGTGCATGCAAAGGCCGTGGAACCTCACTCAGCAAACCCCGTATCACACCCGCAATCAGAGACCCTGTCTGAGAGAACCAACCCATCTTCAAGTACTGATCGGTCTATCAGCTCTCTAGGCAATTTGTTCCAGTATTGGAACTTCACTACTGAGGAGTCTGGAGGCACCTTAAAACTCAGGGTATGTCTATAGCACCGGCTTCTGTCAGCAAAACTTACGTTGCCACCCAAAAGTCGACAAAACAAAACTCGCTGGGGGGGTTCATACTTGCTCCCTCTGCCCACTGCTCATGCCCACACTGAGGACACCATCCACCACTGCGACAGGGGCAAGTATTGCTCCAGCTCTGCCAGCTCACGCTGCAGTCCGTCGTAGAAGGTTTTTTGCTCAAGTCTGACAACTGTCAAGTCTGCGGCAGAGCACCCAGGGAGTCTGGAGCATCCGCCTGCTGGGTTTTGAATGCTACCGCACCAGAAACGCCGAAGTGGGAATCGTTTGCTCACAAAGTTTCTTCCCAGCCCCAGGCACTCAGAGATTGGCTTATGCTGGAGAGGGGTCTGGGAGGGAGCACAGGGTGGAGATTCAGGGTTATGTGGGTTTATTTACCAAAGGGAAAACAAAACATTTTAAAAGTTATCCCCAATTCAAGAGGGTCAGAAACAGGGTTCCTGCTAATTTTTTCCATCCACGTGCAGAATACATTTTGTTATGTGCGCCAAGGCATGGGGGGATGCGCACCACCAATAGAAACACCGGCTGCTGGCTGCGGGGGGTGCTCCGCTAATCAGCTGGGCGGCATTTGAATCTCGCCCAAGTGCTCAGCTCACGGGGATGCTGGTCAGGACCCGGGGTCAATCCTGCCCCTCCCCTCGCAGGAGCTGTGAACTGCTCAACGCGGGGGACCAGGTGAGTCCCTGGCGACTGTGGAATGTTCCATGGGAGGCGCCTGTGAAGAAACCGGCGGCGACGCAAAGGGGGGTCTCACCTGCATGGGTAAACGATGAGCCGAGTAACCAGGAAAATGGACGAGAAAATTAAGAAGAAAACTTGGCTCGTGCGTGTCCAGTTCAAGTAATGAAACAACTTGGTTATCTGGGGAGAGAAGAACCCGGCCGTTATTGCCAGGCGGGGGGCTACAGCCCCGTGCACACCCCACGGTGCGGGAAGCGCAGTGCACCAGCCAGCACCCATCAGTCGCCGCAGAGGCCGAGAGAACGGACCCCCGCTCAGCACACGCAGCAGCTCCTGGAGACGGTGAAGACCCTTTGAGTGCAGGAAATTCCATTTCCGGTGTGTGTGTGTGTGTGGGGGGGGGAGTTATATACTGTGCTCTGAATTTTATTTAATAAAACGCTTTCAGGTTTTTATCTACTCCAGGGCCAACGTTTATGTCGGTCTTTTCAGCAGCGAGACTGTCACCTGCCTGCCCCCTGTGTCGTCATCTTCCCCTGGGCACAATGAGCGTAGAAAGCTCTCAGCTCAGAATGGCAGCATGTCGCCCCCCCTTGGCACCGGTATCAATGGTGACACAAGGCACAAAGAATCATACCCAATAGCTGAACTTCCTTCTACAGCCTCTGCGTGTCTGGAAGCAGCAGCAAATGGTGACGAGGAGAGGCAATAGGGATCCGTGAATTCTGGTACTTGGCCATTAACCCAGAGCTTGCGTGTCTGTAGCCTGTAGGGCAGGTGCCATCCAACGCTCCTGAGTGGGGACATGCCCAGCTCTGGAAACTGCCTGGGGTCGGCTACATGTTCACTCGGCCTGCTAGACCCAGATGTCAAAGCCCTGGCGCTTGCAGGGAGTTGTGCGGCGCTGAGCCAGGGTCCGTGCACTGCGCGCCCACTCTGTAGAGAGGCGCCATGCCAGCATGCCCGGGAAAGCAGAAGGAAACATCCCAGCTTGTGGCACCAGGAGTCTGCTTTTTGGGGAGCTGCCGGGACCCTGCACCTCTGAAATTCAGGGGGTCAAAGCTGGGCCCCCAAAGCTGGCGCATGCAAATCAGTGGTCACTTAACATGTGAGCCCAAGTAGCTATAGAATCCAGCCAAACGTCCCCAGTAGCTGCCACCGAAGGGCAGTGACAGGAATTTGGAGGTTCTAGAGGAGACTAGAGCGCTGACGTTTGTACTCCACACACGTCTAACGTCCCTGCACTACACAACGTACTAGACATGCAGCTTCTGAATTTGACACCATTGCTCATGGGAGGGCAGTGCAATTGTCTAGGACGGGGCGGGGAGCCCAAGGCCCAGGGGCCATCTGTGGCCCCCGGTTTGCCTGGCTCCAGCCTCTGGGCACAGGGCTCCTCTCCCCCAGCCTTGGGGAGCCCCCGCCAGTGCTCCAGCCCTCGCAGGCCCCCACCCAACTGATCTTTATGTGGGTCAGCGGCCTCCAACCCAAGAAAGGTCCCACCCCTGGTCTAGGACACGTCTGGTGAAATCCTCTCGTACTTCTCCAGAAGGAAAGCTGCGTGAGTAAAGAGCAGGCTCAGGACCGAACATAACACAGGAGACCGAACGGCTTCACCCAAGAGAAAATGCTGCGGAGAGTTCTTCGAACTTTCTGCCTCAGCACTCGGTTTTAGAGGTAACACCACAGAATGCAGGGACCGGACCAGAAAACTCTCGGGGTCCCTTCCAGTCCTACCAATAAACCCAGGCAATGGGGCAGCATGGAAGGGGCTTTGCCATGTACCCCCTGCAGCACAGCCAGAGGGAAGCCAAAGCGCACAGTGGTGCTGGAACCCACCTCTAGGAAAACTGTGGACGAGGCGTGGAGCAGCATCACCAGCGACCCGATGCGGAGGCAGTTGGCACAGTACGAGTAACTGATCAGGGTGATGGTGGTTGCGTGATGCACCATTTGTTCCTTAAAGTCCTGGAATAAGAAGGCAGCTGGAGTGCAAAGCTGCTGCGAGCTGCAGGGCCAGCACCAGGGATGCCGCTGCCTTTCCAGCGGTAGGGACGGTCTCTAGACAACCTAAACTCCCCCCTGACATGCGGGGACATCCCCTGGTTCTCCAGGCGCAGCGCAGGCTGGAGGCACAGAAATGCTTTGCGGGTGTCTGCCCTGTGAGCTGCAGGCGCTGGAGCAGACACCACCGCGCTAGCCCATGAAAAACAGCGCCATCAAGCGGGTGCTAATCAACTCACGCCTGGGCCTTCCCTCTGGGAAGAGCATGTATCTGGGGGGGCCACTGCCACAGCCGCGACAAGCCTGCTGTCTCTCACAGGCACGGCTCCTCCAGCTGGCATTCACCTCTTTGGAAGGCAGATGCACCTTCTAGGAGCCAGGCTCATGTTCCCTGGGAATCTCCTTTCTTCGCTGATGAGGTCCAGAGAGCCACGCTAAAGGGCAGGTCGGCCTGTTTGCTGTCGGGGGTGGAGCCTGACTGGTCTGTTACTAGCAGCAAGGGGATGCCCCACTCCTTGAAGTTCCCTCCGGGTGGGACCACTTCCTCAGCCAAGGCCACCCCGCAGAGCTCCCTGCATCGCAGAGTGTGCAACTAACCCTTTGAAGCACAAGCAAAAATGAATTTTTCCTACAGCAAAGCAAGGGGCCAGTTCCCCTAACGACACAGCCATGCTCTGTGAACCTCAATGTCCAGCTCTATTCTGACGGCCAGGTCTGTGGCTCTGATCACGCAAAGGAAGGGCTCTTTTCAGGTAAGCGCATGTAGCTGTTCCTATTCTTCGCTGTGCTCAGAGCCTCAGATCTCACACAGCGGCTTTTCTTAGCCTTGTGCCTCCAGAGCGGGAAGCAGGATCCCCCTTTGAATCTGGGAAATGCGGTGACATTGTATGCCCTGTGTCTTTCCCCGGGCACCGCGGTGTGGAGGAAAGAGCTGCCAGAGAACGGCATTGGCTAACGGCTGGATGCCCGCATTTGGCACACGCATGGGCTGATGGCCCTCAGCAGATCTCACGACAGGTCAAGGGACTTCCCTGCCCTGAGAGTGTCAGTGCTCCCCACAAATGGACTCTGACACGGGAAGGAGGGAAGACTCTTTCCTGACTGGCTGGGGGGGTGAATGCTGTGAGGCGTGCGGACGCCCTGTTGGAATTCAGAACGTAATTCTGGGTCTCATCTCGGTGAGCTCCCAGTGCCTCAACTCACGTGACTGGCGGAAATAGCTGTAGGGCTGACTCGGGCCCGCCCAGGGTCTGGCATTTCCAAGCCTGAGGCGCAGATCCCTGACAGACGGACGGGGCAGGTGGGAGACAGTGTGGGAGGGAGCCTAAGAGCCTCTGACGCCGTGAGGCCTCTGGCCAGCCCGTCTCACGTAGCACATCCCCACCTAGAGGCTGAGTATTTCCTCTCACCTTCCGTTTCACATCAAAGGCCATCGTGATGGTCTGCGCTACGGCGAAGGAGAGTTCCATCATGTAGTAGCGGTACACAGAGCGCACCAGCGGCTGCAACATCCAGACAAAGGGGCTTACTTAATGCACAAACCATGGGAGAGCCGCGAGCAAAGGACTCAGCTCCGCTCCTCTGTGCAGCTGTGTCTGGAACCATTGACTTGGGCCCAGGGAACTGAGGAGGCCGCTAGAGCTGTGATGAAAGGAGAGTGAGTTCGGAGAGCGGTGCGGGAAGTTGTGAAAGGTTTTGATATTTATTCCCCCTCCCCAACCTGCACTGAGCTGGGCCTGACCCCGTTAGACAGAAAAACATATCTGAGAGGGAGACACATACCCTCAGCCACATCCCAGCAGAGCCACCTGCTCTGGGGTGCTCGTTCTTGGAGCATGGGAGGTCCAGATTCAAGTCCCTCCTCTGCTGGATTCAGGCCAGGGTTAGACCCAGAGACACTGGAATGTTCCTGCACAGCAGTTTGGTTTTACCAAGTGGAATTTTCTGACTGCAGGATGTTTTGCTCACAACTTCCCAACCACCTCTGTGGATCAGAGACTAGAAATCAGGGTTTGGCCTGAAATGCCGCAGCTATTTATGATTCAGCAAAAGCCCCTTCTGCTTCCCATGCATTAAACACAGTGTCAAGGTAGCGTAGTCAACACTCGGATGTATTACAGCACCTTGGGCAGGGGCCTGTCCCCAAGGAAGAAGCTGGCTTAAGACAAGGAACAGGGCTTGGTAAAAAGACCTTTGAAAAGTGGCGTAAGAAACAAGACAAGCACGGGAGTAAAGGCGTAATAGCTATGAGGTTACACAACGACCCGGCCCAGCAGGAGGCGTGGCTCATGTCTCACAAAGCAGTGGGCTGTTTCAGACTCGCTCCTGGTTCTCCTCTGTTCAAACACTGCCCCGTTCTGTACTTTTGTATTATGTTACAAAGCCCGTGTTTAAGGGTTGCAAAGCCAAGCACCCCAACTTTCGGAAGTGGCAGAATTAAAACTAAAAGCGCCTTTGCAAATGAACTTCGGCTCCTTCCTGCATACGCACGAACAGGCAGGTGTCCAGTACATTGCGATTTTCGCCTTTCAGCACTTCTGGAAATCTAACTAAATAAATCACGTGGCTTCAGATTTAAACGGTTGATATTCAGCAGTAACATTTAGCAGCTGCCGAGCTCCTTGCGTCTGCTGATCTCAGAGCATTTCTACAAAGAGTGTCGTTTTGGAGACAGGCAGATGGAGGGAAGGACACTGCACCACATTTGCTGCAGCCATGGGGACAGGCTGCCTCCAGCTGGCTGAGAAAGTGAGGGGGTGTCATTTCCATCCAGTGAGACCTGGCAGGACACGGTATCACATGCCCAGACTCCACGGCATGTGGCTACCCAAGGGCAGAAGCTAGTTGTCCCTCAGGATCCAGGGTGTCACAAGAACATCAGAGTGGCCAGGCTGGGTCGGAGCAAAGGTCCCTCCAGCCCAGTGTCCTGTCTGCCCACAGTGGCCAGAGCCAGAGGACCAAAGCAAGGTGGTTTGGGGAAGCCTGTGTCAGGCTGGGGGAAGGCTTCAGGCAGAGCGGGCTGAGAAGTCCCCGTGGCAGACTGGAGATCTGTGTCCTCAGCTTGTCCTCCTGCCCCGGCAATGGGCATCATTTGCTTCCCTAGGCTCCCATCTTTGTGGCCCCTGAAGAAGGAGACTTATTTCTGTTTAATCCCCACTAGCAGGGCCCTTCTTTGCCCCTCGGATTAGTTTGTCCCCCATTGCTGGCAGGATGCAGAGCTGGCTAAGTCAGACGTGGCCTCTCTACGTCTCGCCCCTCCTGGGGCTGTCTGAACATCCATCACCGTCAGCGCTGTGCAGGCCTGGCTACGTCCAGCTCCACGCAAGAGGCGGTTCTGCCTTTGCCACGCTGGGTCGTGCTATTACACTAATTTGAACACACGCTCTGGGGAAACTGAGTCACACCTCAGCGGAAGTGACGGCTTAGCCTCCCTGCGGACAAGGGATGCCATTCACTGGACTCAAACCTAGACCATCGGCGCTTACCAGTCTGTCCGTGGCACACACGGCAAAGAGCCCTGAGCTCTGCCTTAAGCCGTACAGGTGAGGGGTGAATCCTGCAGCTTGGCCCAGGCCCTGGCATGGGTCGAGAGAGCACCTGAACTTTCTGAGTTTCTGTTCCATGCACCAACACACCCAGGTGACTCACCTGCTGTGGATAGCCCACCCAGCATTCTCGCGTGTCCCAGAACCAGGGCTTCTGGAAAGAAACACAATGGCATCTAACTGAGAACGTCTGAAACACTCCGCTCCCCACCCCGCTGAGTCAGGCCCATTCCCATGATCTACTCGCTATTTGAGAGCGTTTGTCTGTGAGTCTGTCTGTCTGTCTGTTCAAGAACTCCTCCTAAACAGTAAGAGCTAAGGGTATGTCTACACTCCAGAGTTTTGTCAGAAAAATGGCTGCAAGAAAATCGAAGGAACAGAGGGTTTTCCGGCGTTGGTAATCCTCATTCTACGAGGAAGAAGCCTTTTTGCACAAGAGCTCTTTCACAAATAGGCGTGTGTGGACGGGGAAGAGGGAGTTCTTTCGGAAGAAGAGGGAAGAGGAAAAAGCAGAGGTGCCCTGGTGGCCCCTCCGCCCATAGCAATCACAGCTCACATGCGAGAGAGCGTCCATTCAGTCTAGATGCTCTCCTTCAAAAAGCAGATTGCTTTTTCCATGCGCTTTGGCAGTGTGGACGCTCTCTGTTGGAAAACGGTTTTTAGGAAGATCTCTTCCGAAAAAAGCTTCTTCCGAAAGACGCCTGCAGTCTAGATGTAGCCTAAGACCACCACACTCGGTAGGCAGCATCCTCCGATCCTAACTTAAAGCAAGATCTGGGTTTGGCTGGGCCAGGACAATGGGACATGCCTGGAATGGGATTGCTGCTCATAAAACCACACAGAAAAGAGACAGAATCACCAGGCAGGTGAAAGGGGCCCAGCCCTGAGCCTCTCACCCACACAGGTGCCCTTTAGTAATGGTGGGGGGGCTGAAGCTCCCTCCCTTCCCCCCAATTCATACGGGGACATTGCTGTCTGTTCCCTTTTGTCAGGGAGCCAGGGGAAAGTGCCCAGTTTGCTGCATTCCCCACTCTGGCTGGGGAGCAGACGATCCTGGATCTGCCCCAGCCGGGGGGGGACATGCACCCTTCCCCCGCTGTGCCCGCAGCTGCAGTGGCCATGGACAGTGGCCGAGCTGCTGCGGTGAGACAGGGCTGGGGGTGTCCTCTCTCCCCAGGGCAGCCTGCGCACTGACCCCCCCCCAATGATTTACACGAAGCTTGGACATTTTTCATTTTATTTTTCTGAAAAACGAAAACTAATTGAGTTACGGCCCCGAGCAACGCTGGGTAACTCTTCCAGTCGGGTCTATCAGAGCCTACAAGGGAGGTGCTCATATGGATCCCCCGTCATAAAGGGTTCATTCTGAAACACTCTTACAACAAGATCTTCCATTAGACTGCGAAGTTCCCGCTTCTTTTAATATGTGGATGGCCTAGGGTGGAATTTCCCTGTTAGCTTGTCTGCTCTTTTGGAAACCCCGGGCAGCTGTGGGGCAATTTAAAAATGACATGCTCCTTGGGTCCTAGTGGACTGGAAAATGCTCCACCATCCTCGGATAACACAATCACACCCTTCTGCTCTGTCCACATGCAGAACAGAAACATTTATTGTGCCTGTTTGCCTTGTGCGCACCCTTGCTAGCCAGGTGGGGCGGGCGCCAATGCCATACTCACATCGTGCAGGACCACGAGTCCAGTGCAGAAGGAAATGAGGTAACACAACGAACGCCAGCTAAACGCAAACACAGAACAAAGGAAATTAGAAGGCCGGCAGGCTCAGCTCCTCTGGCCACCCCCCCATGTCAGGCATTCGTGCAACCCTGGACCTGTGCTACCAAGTACTCGCAAAGCAGGTAGCCCTCCGACGGTCTCCATCTGAGAGCATGGCTGTAAATGCACTTTAATCTCTCAGCCATGAAAAAGGGGCAACACGTGCGACTGTCTAGGAGTATTTCTGTGCACGGTAGCATGTCTCGTCTCGCTGCCGCCAGCCTAGCAGCCACTGCTCCCAACTCTTAGAACAAGACCAGCCACCGGTTTCTTGGCCCTACCCGATCCCATCAAACGGAGGCCCTGCGGATAGGGATGCCAGGAATGGCTCTGAGCTCCCCATGGTTTAAATCGGTGGCTCTCCAAGTGCGGCCTGTGGACCACTAGTGGTCCTCAAATGTATTGCAGGTGGCCGTGGGCTCACCCCACGGTGGGGAGCACGCGCAGGCACCCCAGCCCCACCCCCTGCAAGTTTGGAGCGCCAGCACCAGCTTCCCACTGTGGGAGGGGAAGCCCCAAGCCTCGTGGGCTGGATCTGGCTTGGGAGGGGAGGAAACGCCTCTGAGCGCTGCCCTCTCCCCTCCCCCCGGCTGGGGCAATGGCAGTGCAGTGATGGCTTCCCAGCTGTTCCCATTGGCCGGAATCTGGCCAATGGGAGAAGTGGGGAGTGGTGCCTGGAAGTAGCGGAGGGTGCAGAGCCAGGTAAGCGTCCCCCAGCCCCACCTGCCCAGAAGCCACACCCCCCAGCCTGCTCCTACCCCCTCCCTCCCACCCAGACCCCACCCCAGCCTGCTCCTACCCCCTCCCTCCCGCCCAGACCCTCACCCCCAGCCTGCTCCTGCCCCTCCCTCCCACCCAGACCCCCACCACCAGCCTGCTCCTACCCCTCCCTCCTGCCCAGACCCTCACCCCCAGCCTGCTCCTACCCCCTCCCTCCCGCCCAGATCCCCACCCCAGCCTGCTCCTGCCCCTCCCTCCCGCCCTGACCCCCACCCCAGCCTGCTCCTGCCCCCTCCCTCCCGCCCTGAGCCCCCACCCCAGCCTGCTCACTCACCTCACCGAACAGAATTTCGTAGTCAGGTCGGGCTGGTCCTGGTTCCGCCGGCGTCGGAGCCACCTGGCCACCGCTGTGCCGGGCAGGTCACACTGCTTGGCCAGGCTGAGCAGCTGCCCCTGGAGAGCAGCCATGCAAACAGCATCACACAAGCAGCTTCCTGTTCCGCTGCCCCCAGGCTCTGGGCGCACCAGCAGCCCAGCCCCCCTCACTAGCCCCCCTCCCATCTGGGGCAGGGGCAGGAAGCTACAATCTCAGCTCCCAGGAGTACCCCACGACCAGCCCCATTCTCAGGGCTGCCGACCCTCCTGGACTGCCCGGGGGTCTCTGGGAATCACAGACCCTGTCGTGTGAGGAAGCCTCCAGGAACACGTCCAACCCCATTGGCCACCCTACCCAGGACTTGTGGGCCTCGCCCAGGCCTCCCGCTGGCTCCGGCCGGCGTTCACACCCACCCCCGCCCATCGGGGCCTTTCACACCTCCGCAGGGCCGTCCCCAGGAGAGTGTGGGGCTTGGGGCAACCTCCCCCCAGACCAGACGCTGCCTCGCCTCTTCCAGTTTGTGCTCCGCCCCCCACTCCACCTCTGGAGCCCCCCCACCTACAGAGGCCTGCACGCCCCGCCCCGCCACGCCACATGGGCACATGGAGATTCCCCCCACACCTCCGCAGTGAGGCTCCTATGGGACTTAGTGGTTTTCCCCCTGCCTGCCCCCCTTCACCCGGAGCGTGGGGATTCCCGCCATCCCCTTCCCCCAACACCTCCTCATGAAGCTTGGGGATTCCCTCCCAACTTCCCCCCCTCCCACAGCTCCTCTCAGGGCCTGGGGATACCCTCCTTCTCCCCTGCCCCCCCCTCCTCTCAGGACCTGGGGATACCCTCCTTCTCCCCTGCCCCCCCTCCTCTCAGGACCTGGGGATACCCTCCTTCTCCCCTGCCCCCCCTCCTCTCAGGGCCTAGGGATGCCCTCCTTCCGTCCCCCCGCCCCGCTCCTCCTTTTAGCTCCCAACAAGACCCAACCAGCCATTTCTTGAGTTGCACACCTGAGCCACACCGGGTCCATCTGCTAGTTGTAAATCAGTTGCCAGGGTGCGCTACCAGCATCCCAGCCTGCACGCTGGCTGTGGCGTGAGAAGGGGCAGGAGCAGGCAGGCCCTGCCACGCTCCCCACCACTTGTCTAGGTAACAAACGGCACAGCATCTAAACGCCCTGGCTACAGAATCAGCCTTGCCGAGCGGAGTTAGGTGGCCACAATGGTTTTGACAAACATTTTCCTGCTGAAAATGGGATTTCCTCAAAAGCCAAACGTTGTGCAGAAGAGTCGTTTGATGATCATTCCCCATTTGAAAATTTCATTTCTTTCAGGTTTGGAAAAAATAAAGAAGCTTCAGACATTTGTTTTTCTTTTACCCTGATTTTATCATGCCCACTCCTCACTGAATTCAATAACATGAATGATGTTCTGGAGTTTTGTTTTTTTTTAATTCTCCCCCCCCCCCCCTTTTTTTCATTCTTTAACTATTCAAAGCTTTTCCAACGCTGCGAAAATCACAGAGAGAGAACTTAGGCTTTGTTTTTCCTTTTGTCACTTTGTAAGTTTTCATAACATCGGAGAATTTTTGCAGTGAAAGACTAGAAAAAGGAAACACAAAATAAAAAAGGAAACAGTAGAACTACAAAAGAACTTATGCATCATTGATTTGTTGCAGAAATAGGGAGCCCACGCACACGGGTAGAAAGAGAAGGGAAATTCCTCACTATTTTCATTTGACAAATGTTAGGGGAATTTTTTTTCAACAGTTCTGCATACAAGTGCCACCTGCCATGAACAGTATGACAATGTGGATTGAGAGCTAGCAGATGGGAGCTCAGTTTAATTAACCTGGCCCTCAGAGGGATGAGAAGGTGCCCGGGTCCTAGGCCTGACCCTAGGAGATGGTAGAAGGAACTCACCTCTTGTGGCTTCTTACTGTGCGTGACGTAGAATTGTTCCAGCACCGGGTTGGGTGGAACAGTCGCTCTCACCTTGTTCCTCACGCCCAGCTTTTTGCCTAGGGGCAGGGCCAGGAACCTGCAAGAGATCCCAAGCAGGGTCAGCCACAGGCAGGGTCAGCCAGTCCTCCAGGTGTCATGGCTCTGCCGAGACACATTTAACGCCACTGGTCTGGCCCAAAGACACGGGCACCTGGCGATGCCACACAATGGCCCAGCACAACTGTGCATTCCTGGATCGCCCCTGAACAGAGCCGGGCCCTGCTCCGGAGCCAGGCTTAGACCCTCGATAGCAAATGTGCACTCAGCCAGACCAGCACTGCCAGCCCCGAGCAGGCAGGCCCCCAACACTCGGCTGGCTTCAAAACCAGGAGATTTCCAGTGATAGCGATTTGAAGTTTCTTGTTTCCCTTCTGTGATTTGCAGTTTTCCCAGCATTCCTCTGACCGCACAGGCTCTAAGCACTGCCGGAAACACGGCCGCGGCTGGAGGAGCTGAGGTGTCAGCTGGCTCTGGGGTTTTAAGAAAAAGGAGTAAATATCCTGAAACATTCGCTGGCATCGTGCCACTGGGCGCGACTGGTTGTGTCTGGCCTGTATGGCGCCCCTGTTGTCCTATCACACGTCTCCCTCAGATAGGAGCAGCACGGTTGAGTCTGGCAGGCCTGCCTAGAGAGGCCCCCCAGTAGCAGTCCCTCAGAGCCCAGCAGGATCAGCTAAAAGGGGCTGCAGGACCTTAGCAGGACAGTCCCTGGCTGAGACCAGGGGGTGAGGAAGGTGCCCCCTCCCTGGCCAACGGAGCTCAAGGGAACGCCAGTGTCTGCTTCTGGCTGCATTTGCTTAAGCTGGGAGAGGGAGGAGCGGAGAACTTTAAGCTGCCAGAGGATGTTGTGGAGACCAAGACTCAAACCAGAGCTAGAGAGATCCCTGGAGGTTGGGTCCATCCATGGCGATTAGCCCGGCTGGGCAGGGAGGGTGTCTCTGGCTTCTGTGTTCCGGGGGGGCTGGGAAGGGGCGACAGGGGAGGGATCACTGGATGGGTCCCTGTTCTGTTCCCTCCCTCAGGGCAGTGGGGTCTGTGCAGCGGCCGGTGGATGGTCCCCAGGGCACGCTGAGGTGGCAGGGGCCGTGCTGCTGGACAGTGACTGCTCAGTGGGGCACTTACTGCCCCCCCATGATCATTTGTGAATAAAACTGTCCCCCGGGGTCATGCGTGAGTGTAACTGTCCCTGCTCTCACACCCAGGGCCAGCTCGAGCCATTCCTGCGCCCTGGGCAGCAGGCGCGCGACGCATGCGCGGCCCCGGCCCTCGGCGCGCTGCGCACCTTACAGCTGCAATCGGGCGCGTGGCCCTCGGCTGAGTGATCACAGCGCCTGGAGGAGTTTGCAAAGCCAGGCTGGAGATTTAAGGGGGCACACAGCACCCCTGGTCCAGGCTGTGCCCTGAGAACCCCCCACACGCATCCCCCCGGGGTTGGCAGGGCAGGTTAGCAACCGACAGACAAGTGCAAACAATCACGATACAGTCGGTCTGTGGGAAAATGACTTTTCTGGGCCTATCTCACCATGTTGCTGTGTCCAGACTCAGGCGTTTTGGGCTTTTGAGGCTGTCAGGGCTCCACCCACGTCTGGCTACGCTGGATGGTGCCCTGGCAACACCAACCACACCTAATCCCAGTAACGTTGTTAGAAAAATCACCGTCACAATCCCACTGAGGGGACGGCTTTATAGCTGGAAGGTTGGAAAACTCCTGTTCTAGCCCATGCATGGAACTACAGGACCCTGCCACCCCGTGTGGCAAAATAATACCGTTCGCATTGGAAGAACGTTAATCGGGGAGATGGCGGTGCCCATATTTGGTGAGTGGAGTCTCTTGTATGTTTACTGGGGAGCGGTACATTGTAATTCAGGGAGGGTACATTGTAATTGTGTTACAGCAGGGCTACTCAACTCGGGAACCTCCGGGGGCCACAATGATACTCACAGCACCTGCCAACGGCTGCAACTTTAGTGTGGTTGCATAGACATGCAAATATATATGCAAATATATGCAAATAGCTTCTTTCACACTGATGGCATGAATGCAAAGATGAAGGCAAGACTACAGCACACAGGCCCCATTTAAGTCAGTTCTGCTGATACTGATAAAATGCAATTTTATCCAATTTTACCCAATTTCCACCATAGGACAGCACTTTTAATGAGCAATGACAGTCCAGGAAGTTAACTACTAAAACGCATAGCAACGGAGGCCCATGATATTGACTGCTTTTTTGTTTTGACTCCCACCTGCGGGCTGCGTGTTGAGCCTCCATAAACCCAAACCGCTCCGCGGGCCGCAAAGAAACGGGCCGCGTGCTGCATGTTGAGTAGCCATGTGTTACGGTGTGAGGGAGACGACTGTGCGGTGTTCGGGTGTGTTCCTTTCTCTGTTGGATGCAGAAGGAAGCTCCTGGTGCAGATGCAGCAGGATGGGGTCGAGTGGGTGTTTGGGGATAGGTGAGACCCCCCCCAGGCTTGGGGTTTCGGGGCTTCAGTTCATCCCTGGGTGATGTTGCACCCATCCAACCTCAGCCCCTTTCAGAACTGCCCCCGGAAAGTCCCAGGTCACACTGTGACTAGTGTGAAAGGTGGGGTCAAGAAAGGAGGGACAGGAATCCCCCCACACACACACACACGCTCTCGGGATTCGGGGCACCGGGAGGAGGCAGGGCTGTTTGCAGTGGCAGAAGGGAAGAGACGTGGCGAGAAGAAAGCCCGAGGTGCAAGCCTTTGCATCACAGGCCTAGCCTGAGGCCTGAGGCCTGGGCTCTACTAGTGCTCAGCACCTGGCTGACAGAAAGCGAGTCAGGCAGAGCACCAGGCAGGCCGCGCTCGCAGAGTCTGGCAGTAGTGGGGCCACACACGCCTAGCAAGCCCTAGGCACACACGCACCAACAAAAGACAGTGGGAGCACGCCGGCTCACTGTCGAGGTGTGGCCAGCACGCCCGCCTTGCTCCACCCGAGAGGGCCAAGGGCATGGACGGCAGTTAGCTACGGCACGGCGGGGCCGGGGGAGCCACACATAACTTGTCTGTATCTGTGCATAAAGCAGTGTCTCATGGGGGTCTCTGGCCAGCTGAGCGGATGGCGGAAAGGCCGGCCAGACTGGGTCAGACCAAAGGTCCATCCAGCCTAGTGGCCTGTCTGCCCACAGTGGCCAATGCCAGGTGCCCCAGAGGGAGGGAACAGAGCAAGGAACCATCAAGTGTTCTCTCCCCTGTCACCCATTCCCAGCCCCTGACAGACAGAGGGTAGGGACACCATTCCTGCCCAGCCTGGCTAATAGCCATTGATGGACCCAACCTCCATGAATGTATCTAGCTCTTTTTTGAACCCTGTTAAAGTCCTGGTATTCATAACATCCTCTGGCAAGGAGTTCCACAAGTTGACCGTGCATAGAAATACGGTAGTTCCTTTGGTTTGTTTTAAACTTTTTAACTTTTCATTTCATTGGATGACCCCATGTTCCTGTGTTATGAGAACAAGTAAATAACTTTTCCTTGTTTACTTTCTCCACACCAGCCATGACTTTATAGGCCTCTATCATATCCCCTCCTTAGTGTCTCTTTTCCAAGCTGAAACATCCCAGTTCAGCAGGCCGAGAGAACTCACACACAGCCAACATCTGACCACAAGGGAGGCTGGGGCGAGCAGCCAGGTTCATTCTGGGGGCCCTGGGTAGGAGGACTCTCTTCTTCCATGGCCAGCACAGTGATGTGGGGCACTTCTTGCGTGGCGCACCTAGGCTACGTCCACACTAAGCCCGCTATAGCGCAATCTAACGGGCTCGCCATTCCGCCGTCCCCGGAACCCGTCCTGCGCGAGGGGGACGGGACAGTTCGAAATACGCTATTTTGAAGTAAGATCGATATAGCCAAGCAATTTGCATAGCGCAGATTGTGCAGCATCGGTCGAGGTAAGGGCGCTGTGCAGACGCGGGGAAGCTGGGCTCCTGGCAGCAGACAATCCTCTTCGGACGCTACCCAGCGTTGGCAGAGCTCATTCTCTCTCACCCCCAGCAGCCTTGGCAGCCACCCCCGGGACCTGAGCGGGGGCTTGTCACAACCCCCCTCGTCCATCCAGCTGCGGGTCCAGCTTTGTAACCAGCATACAGCGTGGGTGGTGCCCCACGTTAGGGTTAGTCCGGGGGGTTACCTGGGGGCCTGGTACAGGGCCTTCACACACCCTCACTGCAAGAAATGAGCGATGCAGCAACCTGATCCACTCCACCCTTTCCCTGCTGGAGGGGAGGGGCAGTCAGAGAAAAGGCACCGCAAGCACAGAGAGCGCAGGCCGGGCACTGGGCCCCGGGGCGCTCCCGAGAGGCAAGTGCAACCCGGCACAGGAAATAGCGCTAAGGGAAGCAGAAGCCGGCGGCAGGGTGGCCATGAGGCAGTCGCGTGCAGGATCCTGACCAGAGGAAAGGAGAGCAGCAGAATATGGACCCGGGACTTCAGAAAAGCAGCCTTGGACTCCCCCAGGGACTGACGGGCAGGATCCCCTGGGAGGCAGAGATGAGAGAAAGGAGCCCCGGAGAGCAGCCTCATTGAGGGTGCAGGAACAAGCCCTCCCAATGTGCAGAGAGACGAGCAAATAGCGTGACAGGCCAGCGTGGCTTGGCAGAGACACGGCAGCAGTGAGCGTTGGCGCCGACACGTGGCCGCGTGGGCGATGCTGAGGTAAAAGTATTGCCGGAGGGTGCAGGGGTGTAACCAGGGAGGCCAAAACGCAGCTGGAGGTGCAGCTCGCAAGGGACTGAAGGGGAACGAGAAGGGCTCCTGCCGGAATGTTAGCAGCAAGGAGGAGGTCAGGGAAGGGGGGGCCCTTACTGAGTGGGGGAGGCAACCTAGCGACAGAAGATGTAGAACAAGCTGAAGTGCTCAATGGTTTGTGTGGCTGGTTTTGCCTCGGTCTGCACAGACAAGGTCAGCTCCCAGCCTGCTGCCCAACCCAGCATAGTACCGGGCGAGGTGAGTAACCCTCAGTGGTAAAATAACAGGTTAAGGACAATTTAAATCAGCTGGACGCGCATAAGGGCTGGAGGCAACGCACCCAAGGTATAAATGTTGCATCTTCAAAAAGGGAAGGAGGATCCAGGGACCTACAGACTGGTCAGCCCCACCTCCCGCCCCAGAACATTCATGAACCAAGTCCTCAAGAACTCCTCAGGGAGAGGGTCCAGAGTGACCTAGACATAGTGGAGGATTGGGCCAAAAGAAACCTGATGAGGTTCAACAAGGACAAGCGCAGAGTCCTGCCCCTGGGACGGAAGAATCCCAAGATTGCTACAGACTGGGGGCCGACGGGCTAAGCAGCAGTTCGGCAGATAAGGGCCTGGGGGTTACAGTGGATGAGAAGCTGGATGTGAGCCAACAGGGGGCCCTCGTAGCCAAGATGGCTAACGGCATTGTAGGAGCATTTCCAGCAGATTGAGGGAAGTGATCATTCTTCTCTGTTCACACTGGTGCGGCCACATCTGGAGTATTGCGTCCAGTTTTGGGCCCCCCCATTACAGAAAGGATGTGGACAAACTGGAAAGCGCCCAGCAGAAGACAACAAATTGTGGTGCAGCACTGGCTGAACCAGTTTTGCTGAAATTGGGTGTATTTTGTTAATCACCCGGTGATAAAAGGAACAATTGGTGCGTGGAGGCAATGCTAGTGGTTTCCAAGTTATTGGCAGTGTATTTCCGTGCATGCAAAATTCTCACTTTCTGCCAGGTGTCCTTCGATTAGCTCGTGCAGGTCACCCGTTCGATCATTGGCGCGCACGTGCACCGTAGACTTTGCTATTCGGTTTCTCTGCTGACCGTGAACAGCTTTGAGCACTCGGCGTGTTGGCCTCACGCTAGCTTCACATAAGTGACTGGGGACTCAAATCTACCACGTGTCCCCCACGGGTGAGCAGCAGAGCGGGCCAGGGTGGAGGAAAAGCTAGCCCTGAGATGCTATCAGTCAGGTAGTAATGCCCCGGCTTACCTTTGGAAGAGGAATTGGACCCCAGCTATGAGCAGGGCACAGGGGATGCTGAGCAGGAGGTCGCAAGGCTGGGGGAGAGAGCTAGTCCCAGATTTCTTCATGTCCTCCCAGGTGAATCCTGGTGGAAACCAGTATCCGTGCCACCAAAACCCTGTATCTGACGGCAGAGCCATCCCAGGCGGAACAGAGAACAGGGCGAGCTGTGGCTACAGCAGGTCACACAATCACCTGCAGCGAGACAGGAGGGTTGGGAAACGCAAGAGCCAACCAGCCCTTTAAAGGAAAACAGGCGGGTGCACTCAGCGCCCAACACATCGCTGAGCCATCAGGAGATTCCTGTCAGGCAGCCACTTGACAGAAGCTTATTGGCTCTTGAGTTGCGACACTCAAGCTCCCTGATGTTGACAGAGCCAGGCTGCGGGAGCCGAGGGGCCCCTGCGCTCTAGAACATGTCCCAAAACGGCCCTGAAGGCTCAGACTCCCCCAACCGCCTCAGCTCCTCCGTGTTAGTGGGGTGGCTGGGAGGACTTGGACTGAAGCTGTTCTGTGCTTCCCCTGCCTGCACAGCTCCCCAAGGGGCAAACCCTGCTCTAGAGCGGGGGGGGGGGCCCTTTTTGGGTCGGGGCCACACAAACGTGAGAGGCAAAAAAAACCCCTCACTGACGTGGCGCTGACTGACAAGCAGAAAAAAAGACCCTCCCCTCATTCCCCCACACACCAGCCCCTGGCTAGTAGATTTTGTGAGCCCTCCCCCCCCAGGATCTGGAATGGGGCCAAAATGAGAGATGCAAGGAGACAGGATGTGGGGTCTGGGCGGGAGGTTGGGTGCAGGAAGGGGCTGGGGATGTCAGGTGTGAGGTGTGGGCAGGAGGGAGGGGGCAGGAGCGACTGGGGGTGTGGGTGGGGTCTGGGCAGGAGGAGGTTGCAGGAGTGGGCTGGAGATGCGGGTCTGGGCGGGAGGTTGGGTGCAGGAAGGGGCTGGGGATGTGGGTGGAGGGTCTGGGCAGGAGGGAGGGGCAGGAGTGACTGGGGGTGTGGGTAGGGGTCTGGGCAGGAGGGAGGGGGCAGGACTAGGCTGGAGATGAGGGGTCCGGGCGATGGGGGGCATCTACCTGCACAGCTTCCTAGGGACACACATGGCCCCGTGTCCCCTGCCACTCATGGGCACCATCCCCTGCAGCTCCTATTGGCCATGATTACAGCCAATGGGAGCGGTGGGGGGAAAGCCTCCAGGTGAGCATTTCCCTGTGCTGCTGTTTCCCCAGCTGGGGGAGGGGGGAGCGGCGCACGAAGTGGGCAGAGCCTGTGGGTCGGCCCCGGCCTGCCTGACTCTGGCCCTCGAGGCTTGGGGCTCCCCCACACAGTGGAGCACCAGCACATGCTCCTTGATGCTGGGGGGGAGGGGGGGACACGAGTCTCAGGAGCCAGATCCAGGGAAGTCCTGGGCTGTATCCAGCCCCTGGGCTGTAGGTGCCCCACTCCTCTGGAAGCGCAGCTCCCAAACATTGGCAGCCAGCACTCCAATTAATCCGTGTCTGTGAGCCCCCTTCATGCCCCCCCAGAGCTCCGTGTGTGTGGCTCCCCCAATTCATCTGTGTCTGTGAGCCCCCTTCACGCCCCCCCAGAGCTCCGTGTGTGTGGCTCCCCCCCCAATTAATCCGTGTCTGTGAGCCCCCTTCATGCCCCCCCAGAGCTCCATGTGTGTGGCTCCCCCAATTAATCTGTGTCTGTGAGCCCCCTTCACGCCCCCCAGAGCTCCGTGTGTGCGGCTTCCCCTTCCCCCAGCCTCAGTTTCCCTGTTCTCTTTTTATATTTAACCCAAACCAAACAATGTTATTGGCCAACAGTTCAGCCTGCCCCACATCACCAGACCTCGCCGCCCTCAGATGCCGGTAAATCGACACCTCAGGTAACAGGGGCAGAGTTTTCAAAGGTGCCCAGGGCGATGAGGTGCTGAAAGTCACCTTGCAAATCTGGCCTCATTCCTTTCCTGTGGTCGGGCTCAGCATTGCATAACAGAGGGGGTGACTGGCACTTCACAACTCCTCCGTGTGTAGGAGTTTAATGAAGAACTAAACTGGGGAACGAGGCAGGATGCCAGGAGAGTCACCCTGCGGGGTGGGGAGCCCAGGCCCGCGCCCTGCAAAGTCACCCGATAGCTTCATCTCCGCACCATATAATTTCTGCACATTTCTACACCTACCCCTCCAGGGGATCTAGCACTTCCCTGGTATGTTCCACACTTTCACAATCGTCCCGGAGCAGAAATGCTGCCCAGAAAGGTTGACTTCGGAGGATGGTTATTTTATTAATTCCTTCTCACTTCTAAATACGACTACAGACACCAGTCAGGGCTCTGGGTGCTACCCGAGGAATTAAACTCTCCAAATAAGGGTATGTCTACGCTACAGAGTTTTGTCGGAAAAACGGCCGTTTTTCCCACAAAACTTGAGGAACGTCCACACTGCAATCGTGTCTTCCACAAGGAAATTGACAGAACAGAGGGGTTTTTCCGGCATTGGTAATCCTCATTCTACGAGGAAGGAGCCTTTTTCCAAAAGAGCTCTTTTACAACTAGGCGTGTGTGGATGGGGAAGAGGAGTTCTTTCGGAAGAAGAGGAAAGAGGAAAAAGCACAGGTGCCCTGGTGGCCCCTCGCCCATAGCAATCCCAGCTCACATGCGAGAGCCTCCATTCAGTCTGGATGCTCTCTGTCGAAAAGGCAGATCGCTCTTTCAATGCACTTTTGCAGTGTGGACGCGCTCTGTCGGAAGACTTTTTTTGGAATTGTGAGGGTTTGAAATTTGTGTCCATTTGAGACGGGGTGGAAACGGAGACCTTTCCGAGGGGCGTTATTTTGTGCCAAGCACGAGAGCCAGAGGAGTCCAGGGTACAGGCAGTCCCCGGGTTACATGGATCCGACTTACATCGGATCCCTACTTACAAACGGGGTGAGGCAACCCCGCACTAGCTGCTTCCCCCCAGCAGACCAGGGAGACGCAAAGCTAGCACCCCCTCAGCAGACCAGGGAGGCTGGAGCGCTTTTCTCAGCAGACACCTCAGCTTGAGAATAAAGGACTGACGGAACTGAGGTGTGGGAGAATAAAACTGAGCTCTGGAGAAATGTTTGGCTAGAGTTTCCCCTACAATATGTACCAGTTCCGACTTACATACAAATTCAACTTAAGAACAAACCTACAGTCCCTATCTTGTACGTAACCCGGGGACTGCCTGTACTTGGGGGGGATATGGGAGACCCAGAATCAACTCCTTGCTCTGCCTGAGGGGAGGCAGGACTTTGAGGTGTCGACCTCCCTCCTGCGGAGTGTCCCGCGTGTAGAATCTGTCTGGCTCACTCCCGCTGCAGCAGTTTCATTCCAGGTAAGTTGTTGAAGACTCACTGGGCCAGAGAGAGCCGCAGCTGGCGAGCTAGGGCCCTCCCTGGGACAGAGACGGTCCCTGCTCCTGAACAGCGGGGCACTGAAGCTCACAGGCGAGTCCTGAGCCCTCTGGCTGCACCCCCTCCCCCCACTTCTAATAGAAATTCCCCCTTGGCTCTTCCCAACTGAACATTCTTCCAACTCAGTAACGCGTCCACCCAAAGCTGCGGGTTGGCAAGGCGGCGTTTTCTGGCCAAAGAAAAGTTTAGCCCAGAGGTTCCCAACTCTCTCTGCTCGCGCCGCAGGCCCCGCAGAAGGAGCAGCGTCCAAGTGACGCATCTACGTTACAGTCACATGCGTCACACTCGTGTCATTTGTGTGTGGGAGCGTGAGAAGCGTGTGTGTGGAAGGCACGTGGCGCACCCTGAGCTGTGCTGTCTCTGGGTCTGGGTCCACGCCGAAGCCTGAGCCTGCGGCCCGGCATACACGGCTCCCTTGGCCAGTGCCATCAAGCTGTCCTGGGAGCAGGGAGTGAAAATGGCGTCTGAGGAGTCCCTGGCTGCTGGAGACACAAGACCATGTTTGCAGACAAAAGCCGAGATGCGGAAGTGACCAAGTGGGGTTGGATTCGCTCTGGTCGCTTTGTTCTGCTGCGTGTGATTTCGACCGTCCTGTAGTAACCCCCAGTGCGTGCCTCAGTTTCCCTGGGCACTGCGCCAATAGCGAGATGGGGTGGGAATTTGGGTGTGACAGCGAGATGGGGTGGGAATTTGGGTGTGTGTATGTGCAGGACAGTGTGTCCTGCACATACACACTGGCCGATGCTCTCTGTGACCTGAGCCTGGGGGGTGGGGTGACCAGGTGACACCCTTTGTCCCGGAAGCAGGACAAAGGCCAGAGGCGGAGCTGGCTGCAGGGGGAGATAGGCTGCTGGGTGTGTGAGTCTGGTTGGCTTGGGGGTGCTGGGAAAGGGGTTGTGGCCCTTGGCTCTGGGCCCCCCTCTCCCCAAGCTGGGCAGCACTGGCTGCTCCTGGTCTATGCTGAGTCCCAGGAATCCATCTGTTCTCCCTGCCAGCTGAGGGCCCCGCCAGGCTGCGGGCGGGGAGCCAGGCCTGGGGGCGCCTCACACCTCGGTGGCAGCAGCCTGCGCCCAAACGCACACATTAGACGATGCGACAAGCGAGTGTTTCTGCCTCTGCCTGCCCGGCGCCATGTTTCTTGCTCCACTGTGGGCTGCCGCCACGACAGCGAGAGCTTTAGTTATATGTCGGCTCTCGTCCTCTCGGCCGTCTTCTCCCAGCGGGGCCAGTCCGGCGTGGGGAGGAATCTGGCTTCGACATGCACACAACACGTCCCGTGGCACCTTAGAGACAGCGGCGTAGCGGGGGGGGGGCAGTTGTCCCCCTCCGCTCCCCCTCTTATCCCGCGGCTCGCCTACTCCTCCTCTGCCCACCGCCGCGGGCTGAGCCTCCCCACCCCCAGCCCAATCGTCCCCCATCTCCGCCGGCAGGTTAGTGCGTGCGGGGGCTGGGCCCAAACTGGGGAGGGGGCAGTGGAAGACATGGTACAAGCTCCCCCCCACCAATGTCTCTCAGCCGTGCACTAGGTTCAGGGCCCCGCCCCATGGCAGTGGGGCGCACAAATTTTGCCTTTGCCCCCCCCAGGTGTATAACCCTCTCGCTACGCCTCTGCTTAGAGCCCAACAGATTGATTGGGGCAGAAACTCTCGCAGGCAAAACCCGCTTTGTCAGTTGCAGCGGTGCCCCCGCAAGCTGATGCCCAAATAACTCCGCTGGTCTTTTGAGGCCACCAGACTCCTGGCTGGTTTGGCGGATACGGACTAACGTGCCCACACGACTGCAGCCGCTTATCGCAAACTGCGGTCTCTCCAGGCTGTGGGCCAATCAGAACGGAGAGATGCTGCTCCCCAGGGTGGGTTCGCGCCGCACCCGCTCCAGCTGCTGGCCAGGAGGTAGCGCAGAGAGCCTGGGTGCGGCCGCCGGCTGTCACCGGCCGAGACGGGCCGCTGTTCTGAGGCCGCGCAGAAAGCTGCTTTCCTGCCTCCCTCGTGTGGCCCTGTTCCTCAGGACTGTGCTGCTGGAAACGTCACACCATGCGCTTCGGATCCAGAAGCCCAGGGCTTGGCCAGAAAATGGCCACTGGGTGGTCTGTGTTTCCCCACCTGCTGGGGAACGCAAGCCGGTCCAGTCGCCTCACCTGGTACCTGGGCTGGGATCCTGAGGACCAAGGCGCGTTCAGGCTCCGCTGGAAAGCGTCAGCTGCCTGGTGAAACCCATTAGCTCGCTCCAGTGACGGGAGTGTGGCTGGCCAGGGTGGCTCAGCAGAAGGGCCAGACACCCCCAGACCCAAAGAAGAAGGGACGTCTGACCGAGGACCCATCTGCACCTCCTCCTGGGGCTCCTGGGCCACCCCTTGTCCTTAGTCCCACATTGGGTCAGCCCGCTCCACCAGGTGCCCCGGCTGGAGTTCCCACGCTGCTCTTGCCAAAAGGCGCCGGCAGGAATTAGCCAGCGCTCCATGCAGGCTCCAAGCCCATTAGCCGAGTGGGCCAATGCCAGCGACTCCCCCCTCTGACTGAGGTTTGGGTCTTGCCCTTGTGTGCGCCTGGGGCGTGGCACCACGTGGCTAGTGGAGCAGACAACCCCCCTCACAAATGCTAGTGAAGGTGAGGGGCCCTGTGAAGACCTTCGCCTCCGCCCATCCCCCGGGAGAGTTCACACACTAGGGGCTTGATCTCAGTGTTTGGTTGCCCACCTTGGGGCCCCTTAACTAGGCACGAATGTCAGAATGTCCCGAGAACCTGCCCTGGCAACAGGCTGTGCCCCTGCGCTCGCCCCTCGTACCCTGGCATAGCAGCCTTGGCACAGCGTGTGCCTCGGTAAGTAGCATCTGAAAACTCACCCCTTGTTGGCCAATAGTGTCCTGATCAAACGTGTGTGGCAACATCGTCTGTAACGTCCCAAGATCCCCCATACACATTCCAAAGCGCAGCCCTGCCCAGAGAGCAGCTGGCCAACAGGTCTGCTGCAAACAAGAACGTGTGTGTTGCTTCCTTGGCAGGGAAGCGAAACAGAAACGCCTCCAGCAGAAAGGAGTTCCAGCCGGTGGGAAAGCCAGCAGGAGACAGCCTCAGCTGCAGACTTCCAGGCTCCTGCATTTCAGCGGGAAATGTTTTCTAAGCAGGAGACCGACACTAGGAAAAGGAGGGACCAACGCTCCCAATGAGCCCCGCCCGTCGGCCTCCTCCCTCACGCTCCATCGACTCACTGCACCAGATGGAACAAAGGAAGCGCCATGGCACAGACAGGGTCCTGAGCCGGGTTCCCTATAAGCTGAGCACTTGGGCCGCCACCCAGGAGAGATTCAAATGCCACCCAGCTGATTAGCCGGCGTCGTGTGTTTCTCCTGGGGGTGCACATCCACACATGCCTTAGTGCACAGAACAAAACTTATTCTACACCTGGATGGACAAAATTAGAGGGAACATTGGTCTGGCCTAGACATTTGGCCCGTAGAACTATCGAGAGCATTTGGCGAGACTTTGCTTGGAATTTGACCTTGTTTCAGTGAGGCACCGGTCATGTCTGGTAACTGCTCCCGAGACTCATGCCTCATTACTTCTAGTCACTTCAAATCACCGTCTTTGTAGTTAATGAGCCTGTTTTGTTTGATCTGGTCCAGTATGTTTGAACTGACGTGTTTGGTAAACTCCACCTGGGGGACCCGGGTTTGTGCCGATCGTTTCTATTAATCCTGGGCTTGTGAGAGGAGCGGCCTGTCCGAGACAGGCTCCCTGGCAGCCAGGTCCCTCCCACTCCCCAGCCAGAGCATGAGTGGGTCTATCTCCAGCCCGCCAGGAGCCTTTATTCCTACAGCCCCCATTGGCTCATACCGGCCACAGCCGCTGGCTCCACAGCTCCACTGCGCCAGCTCTCCCCCAGGGCTGGGTTTTAACCCTTAAAGGGCCAGTGCAGGACAGATGCCCCATCAGGGAGTGGGTGGGAAGCAAGTACAGGGTGTCCCTACTATAAGTCACCCTGGGATACATCCGTTCCACCCGACCGTCGTTGATGCTTGTAGGAACTGATGCATTAAAAGTCCTCCCATTCCCCCGCTCTTAAGTCATGCAAAAAAAGAAAATGGTGCAAATGGAAGTCAGCCACAGGAAAAAAAATTCCCGCTATAAGTTGTTTCGCTGTAAGTCCAAGTTTTTTGGAACGTCTCTTGGACTTAGAGCAAGGACGGCCTGTCGTCGAGTACGCCCCTTGACTAGGCGCAAACATCCCTACTGGGGCAGCGTTGGCAGAGATCTCTCTGTGGTCTTGTAAACCCAGGACTCCCTGCACTTAGGGTCTTGGCTGCAGCGTGTAGTGATGATGCAACACATTGGTGGCAGCTCAGCTCCAGGTACGAATTTCAACACCTGCATGTTTTACAACTCCTGGCATCTGACTGACGGGGAGTTGGGAAATTCAGGGCCGGTCTTCACAACAAATTTAGATCCCAGGAGGACACTTGGCATTGGCCACCTTGTGCAATTCTACTCCTCACCTGGCGTTTCGCCGAGATAAGCATCCTGCTCCCATGGAGCTGTAAAACCAGTGTAGAGTCAGAGCTGCCTCACTGACGCCAACATGGTGAGTGTAGACACCGTGTACCCAAACAGTCCTCCAGCTCCTGGCCCATGGTGCAACATGCCACACAGCAGTGGCCACCCGGGTCACTTTAAGACTCCAGTGCCCAGGGATCACAGACTGGAAGCCACCCCCACGTGGTTTTGAAATGCCGTGGCCTGATTGCCCACCATGGCGCACACCGAGCAGCTCCGTCACCCCAGTTCCATGCACCAGCCACTCCTGCCAGGAGGAGACAGGAGCTTTTGGGGCCCAAGGGCCTGGAGGGGCGTAGAGTCTGGGCAAGCCCGGCTACCCCCCGCTGCAGAAGGAGACCAGCTCTCAGCAGGGGGCAGAGAAACAGGCACAGCAGGGACCAGCAGCGGCGCCATGGGAGCGGGAAAGGACGTTGCCAGGGCTGCAGCGCTGGAGCCGGTGCCATGCCGCAGTGGTGCTGCTGCTCCGTTCCGCTGCGCCCGGCAGAGGCGGAGATCCCCCCTGAACTCTGCGGGTGCCTTGGAGAAGGGGAGAGGAGGGAAGAGGAAGGGGAGGGAGGGGAAGGGAAGAAGGCACATATATTGGTCCTTGCAGCGTTTACATTTCACGATGGTGCCTGGCCCGCGCTTCCATTAACAAGACAGCAGCCCTGCCTTCTCATTGCTTCCCGGTACTGCCCCGCCTCTCCGATGAGCTAGGCTACGTGACGCTGCCCGGCCCTACGTCTGCCCACGGAGATTGACCGACTTTCCGCCCAGTTTCACTGTTTCGCCCATGCGGTTAAGACTCTACGTGATGCTGTCGTGGGCTCGTTACACTGTGACGTTCTGGAAAGACAGCTGTCGCTTGTGGTTCCCAGCACACACTGCAGACTGCGCGCCAACGGTGCTTCTAAATGCCACCGGGTCCCGCAGCCATCATGCCGCCAGGGAAAACGCCCAGTCAGACTGATAGCTGGGAAGCAAGCACAGAACCGACAGGCACAGCCTCAAAGCGGCACACCCCGGGAACGCGCCAGCAGCAAGTCCTGCCGTGCGCTTTCAAAGCCTCCGTCCGCACACAGCCCGCCGGTGGGGCTGGGCCTAGCCCTTGTGTCTGCTCCGTGCTCTACCTCCGCCCCCCCGGCGGTGCCCAGACACACAGGTGCGTGTTGCCGGAAAAGGGTCCAACATTACGGGCCGTTGGGTGACACTAAGGGTATGTCTAGACTACATGGCTCTGTCGACGGAGCCATGTAGATTAGTTTACTCGACAAAGGGAAATGAAGTGGCGATTTAAATAATCGCCGCTTCATTTAAACCAAAATGGCCGCCACGCTGTGCCGATCAGCTGTTTGTTGGCACAGCGCAGTTCAGACGGGATCTGCCGACAAAGGGTTCTGGGGTCGGCAGATCCCCGTCTAGACTGCCACGCTATGCCGACAATCAGCTGATCGGCACAGCGCGGCGGCCATTTTGATGCAAATGAAGCGGCGATTATTTAAATCGCTGCTTCATTTCCCTTTGTCGTCCTGCCTCATCGACGTGGCTCTGTCGATGGAGCCATGTAGTCTAGACACACCCTAAGGGTGGAGAAAGGGGCAAGCGGGGAAGCTGACCCCTTGCTCCCAGGGCTCTCTGGGCAAGTCACTGTCTGGGGCAGAGCCGCGGTCTGGGGCAGGCAGACATGCTGGCCTCTGGGTGAGCAGCTTTCTTTTCCCCGAGGAACCAGGGCAGGGGCTGCTGCACCTTCAGGAAGAGCCGGGGCCAGGAAAGAGCTTGCCAGAAGCAGCAGGCTAATGAGAGCACCCAGTGCCCATGGGGCCTGCTGGGGGGAGAGGGGGCAGGCCGAGGACTGGGAGGGAAGAGGTGCTGGGAAGAGCGGAAGGACGTGGTCAGGCACCAGGGAAAAGGGGCTGGGAGAGGAAGTGGCCCCGGGAAAAGCTGCAGCTCCGGTGGTGGAGGAAGCACGGCCGTTGCCTGCTGCCATTAGGGGCCCCGGGCTGGGACCTGGAGCAGAGCGCGGGATGGGTCCCCCCAGCCCTCCCTGCACCGCTACAGGGCCCAGCCTGGAAGGGGAGCTGGGGATGGAAGAGGGGCTCACCCCCAATCTGTTTGACTGGCCTGTGGTGAGGGCGGCTCGGCGGGCTGACAGAGGCTACACGAGGGTCACAGCGAGCCTGAGGCAAACACCATCCTGCAAGCGCAGGGCCCGCGGAGCAAGGCCGGGGCTCTGCCCCACGTCCCAGAGGACACTGCAGCCGTATCCCCCACAGCGTTGGGCTGGGCCGTGGCGCCCTGTGACTCCCACAGCACAAGTGCTGCTTGTTCCCCGGCCTGGGCAGATCCACAGGGCACCGACCCAAGCAGCCGGCAGGCACAAGCAACAGACGCACGTCCGTGCCTTGCGCTGACCACGCTGTGCTAGAGACATGGCCTGAGACCTGCCTCTGGGTGAGCAATCCACTTCTGCCCCCACCCTCGCCAGTCACCTCTGCTAGCCCAGAGAGGGCGAGGAAACAGGACCCTGAGCCAGGTACCACCCCTGGCCCAGCCCCACGGGGGGTGGGGAATGTGCACCCCGGAGGGGAGCGGAAGCCTGAATCCCATCGCCAGGAGGGGGCTTGCGTCTCAACGGCTCGGCCTCGATCTGACCGAAGGCCCTTTGTCAGGGTCTCCACCATCTCCCACCAGCCTGGTCAACCCGGTGAGGCTCTAGGAGGGAAGGTAGCGGGTTCCAGAGCGGGGAGTTAATGGGGTGAACCTGGCACCTCCCCATTCTGTCTGGGGCATTCCAGGGGCAGGTCAATGCAAGAGGGAAGGGAGGGGTCACTCTCCAGGCCTGGGGTCCCCTTCTGCAAGGTCGGGTTGGGGGAGGTTCCATCTCCCGTGATCACACGGGTACCAGCCAGGCTGAATGGAGAACCGGGAGGCCGAGAAAGCGAGCCGAGCGAGTGTTTCAAAGCTAGCGCTGGCAAGGCAGACGGCGGCCCAGGCGTGACTGCTCAGAGCAGCAGGCCTGCTGCAGTCGCGGGGTCCGGAGGGCTGTCGATGGAAGGAATGCGTCAGGCTGCTGGGCCATCACCCGCAGAAGGGAAGCAGCGCACTGGTCCCGATAAGTCACGTTGTTTATCGCGCCAGGAGCGCTGGAACGAGTCACTCATTCGGACATCAGCATCCAGCCAGAAGTGGCTGGAATCCAGCCACAGGCGGAGCGCCCAGAGCCGCGGCGTGGAGCTAATCACACCCCCAACGTCAGCCAGTGCAAAATCGTTCTGTCGGAATTCGGTCGGGGCGGTGGGGAGACGGACGGTTCTGCCCAGAGGAGCCTTTGGAGCCCACCCGCACCAAGGCCTGGTCAAGGCAAAGCTCAGCGGCGACCTGCATTCAGTAAGGGGTGACCCTAAAACCTGGATGGGGCCAGGTTGCAGAGGAAGGCTGAAAAATCCTGAGAGCTTAGGGCTTCCTAAGCCAGAATCCCCTGACAACATGGGGCCTGGAGCGAGCCCGAGAGGGTCCGGCTGAGGTACCCGCCCTCCACGAACCAGAAGCTGCTAACGCCTGCTGAGATTTGGCTGAGCACCACAGGGAAGATACTGGGTCTGTGGCGACGCCCACCTCTCCTCTGACACGCAGAGGAACCCATTAAAAATAGTAACAAAAAAGAAGAGAGTCCGTGGTCACGGGTGACACATGGGGAGGGGCATGTGGCGATACCTCCAAATTGCTGCTCGTTTGCACTGAGCATGCTCAGATGGACGGGGGCATAAACACCGCTAAAGCCAGCTGCCCTTGTTCTGCCCCCGCCCACTATCTGCAGGCACCGGTTGTCTCGGGTTTTGCACCTGTTTTGTGGACTCCACGCACACCCCCACCGCCACAAAGCTGCTGCAGTCTCAGCCCCGCGCAACGGACGCGCGAGCGGCACGCCCTGCAGGAAAACGCCTTCAGCATGCGAAGAAATGCTCGAGGAATCCACTGGTGCATGGCCTAATCCAGCTGCTGCCTCGCCCTGTCCCGTGGCCGCCTGCCGCTCTGACCCAGACGCTATTTGCTTGTCTGTGAGCCGCAGAAAAAGGTGCTTCGAAGCCCGAGATTTCGGGCACAAGACACAGATGTTCTGGAGCTCTCTGGGAGCTGGTACCTAAGGCTGCTTGGGATCAGAATGTCTGGCATGGCTGTCACACCTAGGGGGCGGAGCAGGAATTGGGGCAAATCAGGAACTGGGAGGACAGCAGCCGAGAGGGGCCCATGTGAAGACGCCGGCAGGGCCAGGTCACCAGGAGACTGGGGTCAGGGGATAAACCAGTTTCAGAAGCTGGACTCTGTGGCAAGCAGGGGCTGGTCTGTGCCATCACGGCTTCCTAGTTCATAGGCTGGCGTCAGCCCCTCTGGGCTGGGACGGACCATCACACCGGTCCCGCTGAGCCGAGCGTCACAGGTGCTTCCATGGCCGCCTCGCCTTTGGCCCCCCATGGTGCCGCAGAGGGGTCTCAGGTCCCATCCCTGAAGGGTCTAACCACAGCCCGCGGCACGTGTCCCGCTGCGGGGATCACTTCGCGCCGCTGTGCTGCCAAGTCCCGCGCCCCGGCGGACGAGACGCTCTCGGAAAGGCCGGTTGCAAGAACGTAAGAAGGGGCCTGGCTCTGCTGAGCCAGAGCAGGGGTCTCTGTAGCCCAGAGCCCGGGCAGTGCCTGGTGCCAGGCGCCTAGGGAGGAATGACCAGAAGTGAGTAATTACCAAGTGATGCAGTCAGGGGTGTGTGTGTGTGTGGGGGGGTGTCTGTGTGTGTGTGTGTCTGTCTGTGTGTTCATTCCTGACCCTTTGGGCTAACAGCCATTGCTGGACCTAGCCACCATGAACTCATCCAAGTCCTTTTTTAACGCAGTTTGGCTTTCACAGCCTCCCGGAGCCAAAGCCTGTGGGCCGACTGCGTTGTGTGAAGAACTGCTGCCTTGTGTTTAAGCCCCCTGGTTCCTGTGTTATGCGAAGGGGTCCACAGCACTTCCATCTGCATCTTCCCCACCCTAGGCCGCCCTTCCCTCAGCGAAACAGCTCTGGGCTCTACGCTCTCCTCAGATGGAAGCTCTTCCAGCCCCTAATCCAGGGCTGGGCAAACTTTTTGGCCTGAGGGCCACATCTTGGTATGGAAATTGTGGGGTGGGCCCTGAATGCCCCCAACATGGGGGGATATGGGGCTGGAGGGGGGAGGGCTCTGGCTGGGGGTGTGGGCTCCAGGGTAGGGCCAGAAATGAGGCATTCAGAGTGCGGGGAGGGGGCTCAGGGCTAGATTTGGGGGGGCATGTCAGGGACAGGGGAAGAGGGCACATGGGAGAGTGAAGGCTTGGGCTGGGCGAGGAGGCTGTGGGGTTGGACGGGTGATGGGTTTGGGGGGCAGAGCGAGGGCACCACAGAAAGCACTAGCTTAAAATGGACCATGCAGTCAGGGCCTTCCTCTGTCCAACGTCACTTGTGGGCTGAGCACTTCCCGGGGGGCAGGGCCTGGATCCCCTAGTGCGAGTGCGGAAGTGGGACCCCAGGAGTCTCATGCCACCGTGAGACTCAGCTGCGTGCTTCCCGGGCTTGGTATTTCAAATGCACAGTGACATGCTGGAGATTCAATCTGCACTAGTTTAGCTCTTTTTAAATGACTTTATTGTATCCGGCCTCTGGGAACACTCAGCACAGCACATGCAAAGAGGCTCACGTGAAGTATAAAACCAAACAGAAATTAGAGCTGCATCATCACGGCACGGCCTGGTGCTCCGGGCTCGTAGATCATCGAGGAGTCAAGCAGAGTCCTCAGCTACTATTCTGGGTTAAAACACCTGGCCATGGGGTTCAGCAGCTTCTCTCTGGGTCCCTTTCCCTGGAGAGAGAAAGCAGGAGAGCAATTCCCTTTGTACCAAACCCCAGCCTGCAGCGATCCCTTCACCGCTCACCGGGAGCTGGAATTACAGAGATGTTCCGTGTGGCTCGGCCCTGGCCCTTTAAACGGCCAGCTCCCTAGAGAAACTGGCGTCAGGGATAAACATGGACATCCGGTGAACAGCTGCATGGATCGTCCGACTCTTCCAACCTGAGAGCTAGGCAGGAACGATCCAAAACCCAATCCAAACCCTGAGCCCCCTGCTCCTCCCCAGTCGTCCAGCAACAGAGCATGGCCGAGAACCTCAGGCAGACCAGGAGAAGGACTGAGCTCTGTCCCCTCCGCAACAAACTGATTGTGTTGGATACACCCACATTTCTTCATCGGAGTGCAGAGGAAATCTCCCTGACTTTCATTGATTCTCAGCTGGGTGGGGGAGACGTATCTGCCCAAACAAGCAGCACTGTCATAATCTAGAGACAGGAACTTGACTAGCCTTAATCACTACTAGCCACATGCCTGCGTCTTCGCTGACGCGCTGGGCAGATCCCTGTCCAATGCCGCTAGGCAGGTGAGATTGGGAGTTACAGTCGCTACGTTTATCAGCTGTTTAGCGTTCAAGAGCGTTACCGAGGCCGACAGCATCGTTAAACCCAAGCCGGTTTGATCCCTCTCTCTTTAGTCCCCTCCAGGCTACACCCTGCGCGAAGCTTTTATTGCAGAAAAGAGCAGAACCCTCTCCCCCTGCTACCACACACGGCTCTTATCAGAAGCAGGAATTCAGCTATGAAAATAAAAGTGCTTCCCCCCAGTTCTACGCAGGCAGCAGGACAGTTGCTACGGCTGCTGGGCCGTGCTCAGTACGGACGGGTCCGTCAGCCGGCCTGGCCCGGGCTAGCTGCCCTTGGCGTGGCCGTTGGCGAGATGGGCTGTGCTGCCTGGCGGCTGCCCCCCGCAAGTCTGGAGGAAATTGTTGTTGGTGATGTTGCGGCGATGCAGGGCCCCGTTTCTCTCCTTCGCCCTGGCGGGTTCTCCCCCCTCCTCAGCCGCGTCGCTTTCCTCGGTGTCGCTTCTCAAGTCCCGTTCCATCTGCAGGAGAGAGACGTTAAACGTAGCGCGCAGGCTGCAGCAGGGAGGGGGAGGAGAGGGAGCTCGGGCAGGCAGCCCCAGCTGGGAAGGAGGGGTCTGGGCATTTCTACCTGCTCCTGGTCCTCTCCCAGCCCCTCTGATCTCCCTGCCTGCTCTGATCCAAGACCCTGTGGCAGCTGCTCCAATTCTCCTGGGTCCCGCTCACGCCTTGGGGGTGCAGCCAAGCCACCATTCCCATTGTGGGCGTGCTGGCCCCCTGCCCCCCAATTCCAGCGCCTGGGTTTGAGCAAAGACTTTCCCGTGTGCTCCCCGGCTGCCCTCTGGAGCACTGCGCCCTGAAACGGGCTCCAGCCCTGTCCGACTCGAGGGCCACCCCAGGGACCGCCCCCGTGGATGCTGACGTCGTCTGTCTGAGGCACCACCCCGGCAGCTCCCAGTGGCCACGGTTCTCTGCTCCCGGCCAATGGGAGCGGCGGGAAGCAGCCGCCAACGTGGCCCTGCTGATCAGGAACAGGCAGCGTGGATCCACCTAACTCACCCGGCTGCCTTCTGTGCTGAGATAACTGGCCTGGCCCCTAGGCCGGCAGAGGGCAGGGCTCCTGTGTGAGTCGGAGGCCGAGACGATGGACCGGAGAACTGCGAGCAGCTCGGAGTGCAGTTAGCGATGCTCAGACTCTACATTGGCCTCCCTGCCATTGCTAATGGGCCTGCCCCGATGCTCCTTCCTCCAGTCCTGGCTTCTGGCGATCGAGCCTTGCTAAGGCTGTGCCTTTGGGAGAACGTTTCCTTCCCCCAGAGCGGTCAGGCTGCATCAGACCCAAGGTCCGTCCAGCCCAGTGTCCTGTCTGCCCACAGCGGCCAATGCCAGGTGCCCCAGAGGGAGGGAACAGAACAGGGAATCATGAAGTGATCCCTCCTCTCTCACCCATTCCCAGCCTAGGCACAGCATCTCTGCCATCCCAGCTAACAGCCATCGATGGACCTAACCTCCATGGTTTATCTAGCTCTTTTTTGAACCGTTATAGTCTTTGCCTTCACACCATCCTCCGGCAAGGAGTTCCACAGGTTGATGCTGCGTTTTGTGAAGAAATACTGCCTTTGGTTTGTTCTAAACCTCCTCCCTGTTAGTTTCAGTTGGTGACCCCTAGTTCTTAGGTGATGGGAACAAGTAAATAACTTTTCCTGATTCGCTTTCTGCACACCGGCCAGGACCGGACAGACATCTCTCATACCCCCTTAGTCTCCTCTTTTCAAAGCTGAAAAGTCCCAGGCCTTTCATCTCTCCCTGCGGCAGCCCCCTGGGCCAGGCCTGGTGAGAGGAGTCACAGGGTGGCAGTAGCACACGGGAAGAGGCAGGACGGGGGACAATGCTGCAAAGGGCTGTCTGCGATGGGACAGGCTTCCCCTTCTCCCATTCCTGGGATGCCAGTGCAGATCTCCCGGGGCCCGGTCTCCACCTGGGTGCCAGTTTTGCTCAGGCAAAGCTCCCTGGGGCTCTGCACCTCCGGGGATCAGCACCGGCCCCTGGGACTGGACGTGGACGGTAGCGGAGCCCTACCGTGCCAGACAGGATGAATCGATAGACCATGTGAACGATCAGGCAGGACCAGAAGACGTGCAGCAGCTGCAGCACCAGCAGGAGGCCGTTCATGAAGTAGTAGCCGAAAAAGGGCTGGTAGAGCTCCATGGAGTAGTAGTAGGTGTTGTAGAGCACCCTGCAGGCGAGAGCCCCCATCAGCCTCTGCGGGAAGGGCCGGCTGCCCTGCCCTGCCTCCAGGCCTTCACGCTGCACCTCTCGCTGCTGGGTCTGCCGCTCACGCCCGTGCCGTCCTCACGGGCTCGTCCGCGAAGCCCTGGGCACGGGGCAGCTGCTCTGGGTGCAGATCCTCAGCTTCCCCCACCTACGGCTTTGCACCCAGCGGGTGGCACGGCGCAGCCACAGGCCCGCTGGAGCCAGGGAGCCGGGCGGGGAACCCGCGCGGCTGGCTCTGGTGCCACTGCTCCCTTGCAGCACTCAGCGCCAGGCTCCCCCGGGGCGAGCCGAGCACAGCGACGCCCGCGGCGGCCAGCAAGGGGAGCCCTGCCTCTCTGAAAAACAGGCCGCTCACGTGGGCATCCCAAGCAAGAAGCCCGGTTTGAAAACGCGCAGAGTCCCCGGAGGTGGGAATGACGCGCGCAGGGCGAACAAAAGGAACCAGCTGCTCGCACCCAGGACAGTCACAGCCTGCCGGACCCTCAGCCACGGGAGATCCAGCCACTGTAGCGTGGACAGCCTGGTGGCAGGCCTCAGTGCTGCTCCAAAGGAACATGGGCCTTGAAATCTACCCCGTGCTCTCTCCCCACATCGGCCAGACACTCCCCCTGTGGGGCTTTGGGCTTTTCCCTCAGGTCTCTCCGGGCTAGACACAGGACCTGCTGCTCCCTCACTCACACGCCCCCGCCTGCTAAAATCCAGGCCCCACGCCAACGTTCCTGCTCATCTTTTCCATCCACGTGCAGAATAAATTTGCTATGTGCACCGAGGCACGTGCACCACCAGGAGAAACACAAAACCGAGCTTGGGCTCTGCTAATCAACTGGGCGGCACGGGGAATTTCTCCTGAGCAGCCGCACAGGCACGTGGCTCCCAGGGGACTCTGAGCCACACCCTTTCCCTCATGCCTGGTTCTCTCACCGCCCATCCTCCCCTTCTTTCCTCCAAGACCAAACTGCAGGGGCCGGCCAACTAGGTCCCTCTGATCTACAGACAACTGCTCCCCCATCCCGACTCCTGCTGTGCAGCCCAGCCGGGCTGGAGGGGCTGGGAGCTACATGTGGCTTCACTGAGGGTTCAGGACCGACCGGTCTACATGGGAAAGTAGCCAGCTGCTCTCTGAGCCCTCTGCCTTGCCTGGACCTTCACTCCTCTCCGCCCTCCTCCTGGGCCGGCGCCTCTCCACGCTCACCACTTCTTTCTAGGGCGCCTCGCGCTGTCTGGCCCCAGCTGAAAGCGAACCAGGGGAGACTGGCCGTTCTGCAGTAACTCTGGGTCCTACTGTCATGTTCGTCTCTCCTGGGGGAAGCGTCCTCACATCCCCTCCCGCCTTTTCCCAGGCTCGTCCCGCCGCCCTATCTGCATGGCCCCCTCCCCGCCCCCAGCCCTACAGGCGTCACTCCCGCCCGCTTCCCTCTGCCGGGCCCCTCCCCACCAGGACTGTGAGCGAGGCCGCGGCAGCGTCGCTTCAAGGCGCGTCTCCCGTGGGAGGGAGGGGGGCAGGCGGCGTCACAGCTCTGCCCCTCAGGCGCGTCTGGCCGCGCGGGGCCAGGGCCGAGACAGCGAGCGCGAGGGATCCGCCCCGTGGGAGGCCTGTGTGGAGACGGCAGCTCCCGGACACACCCCGGGCCAGGGCGTCGCATTCGCCTGTCGGCCGCCCAGGCCCCGGGAGCAGGGCTGGCTCCAGACAGCTTGTGCTACAGCCCGCCAGGAAGGGGCTGGTGCTGGCGTGGGGGAAGCGGGGCTGTGCCGGGGACTGGGGCCGGGCTGGCTGCTCCAGACTCCCCCCGGACTCCCCGGAGACCGGGCGAGGGGCTGCGCTCCGGCGCAGACTCACTTGTAGGGGAAGAGGAGCAGGCGGGTGGAGAGGAAAACGGCCGAGAAGACGATGAAGAGCCCGTCGCACGTTCGTCGCCACTTCATGTAATTGAATATCTTGGTGGGCTGTGGAGAGAAGCCAAGTGAGAGCGAGCGGGCCGTGGCCGCACGGCAGGAGCCGCAGGGACAGGACGGTGGGGCTGGGAAGGCTGTTCCTGCAGCCCGGACGGGGGGAGGCACGAGGCTGGGTGTGCACCCCTGCACAGGCCCGTCCTGCGGAGCGTCTGCATCCCCGCAGGGCGTGCCAGGCCGGGGCCACCCTGCTCCCCCCTCCAGGCTGACTCGCCCTGCCCCCGGCCTCCCGCAGGCAGACTCCGCCGCAGGGCATAGGAGGGAGACAGGGGAAGCTCATTTCCCATGTGGACGTCGCCAGGGTCCAGCCCACGTCTCCACAGCTGCTCCCTGGCCCTGCCCCGGGGTCCTTGGCACACCAGCCCAGGTGCGCGTGGGCCGCCCAGCCTTTACCCCACGGCGCTCACCTCGAGGATACAGTCGGAGGCGTCATGGATCAGCATGACCAGGGTGCCGATGCGCAGGTAGTTGGCGCAGTAGGAGAAGCCGATCAGGAAGATGGTAACTGCGTGGTGCACAATCTGCTGATGAAGGTCCTGGTGAGGAAGGGATCAGAGTGTGCGGCGGCGATCACAGCCCAAGAGCCACCTCTCCTCCCGGGCACGGCGAGGTGAGACGCAGCTCCCAGCTGGCCCGCCAACCCGGCCAGGGCCCAGCAGCCGAGAACTCCCTGATGGCGGCGAGAGGGAGGAGGAGAACCCGCCACGAGAGACGGGCAAGTCCATGGCCAAACCCGGCCTGAGCGATGCAGACACAGAGCGCCTGTCCCACCCGCGGGACCGTGAGAGCGCCCGGGGCCCGAATCACACGTAGCCAGGCCAGGCGCCAGGGTCAGGGCCCGGCAGAGGGCGGATGCTCACAAGCTCACTGTCCGGCACATGAACTTGGCAAAGGGCTGGCGAGGAGACAGGCTCCTAAATCCCACTAGCCCTGCTATCGCGCTCCTGGGAACGCGCCGACCGGAGTCAGGCCGGGGGGGATGGACTAATCGGGGGGTTGAGGCAGCAGGTCCCGGACACAGGGGTGGGACATGTAACTCGTCTGCAGCCGCGTACACAGCAGGAGGCCTGTGCCACGTGGACACAGACCTGGCCGAGCCTGCGGTCTTTCTGGGCAGTGCTGCTGAGGTGTCTCTCTCCCTGCTAGGCCCCCCCAATGGCATGTGGGGGGCGCAGGGACACCCAAGGAAGGAGACGGTGCCCAGAGCAATGGTGTGGCAAGAGCTGCCCCCACCGCAGGGTTAGGAGGCCAAGAAGGGGGGAGGTTGCATTTCAAAGCCCGTTGCTCCCTCTGTGTCAGGAAGGGAAGGGCAGTTCTCCTGCTGAGTCTGCTCCGGGGAGATCTCTGGCCACATCCCAGACAGTAACGAATGCCCAGGGCCCGGGACCCGCCCTCCTTTCTCAGGCCAGGCACAGAGCGAGCGGCGCCACCACTGGCAGCAGCCGCTTTGGGCAGGCGACACTTGTCCCTTTCAAGACAAACCTCTGCGGCTGCAGGGACCACGCGCTCGGAAGGGTCGGAGACATGTCCCCCTTGCTCCGTGGACGCCCACTGCGAGGCGCTAGACGCACTCGTATTCAAACCGAGCGTCGTAAGTAAATGGAGCAAGAACTCTCGGTGGCGTGACTGCGCCCTGGCTAAGCGCCAGCACCCGCTTTGGCAACTGCTTGCAAGACTCGCATTCAGCCCAGGGACGTGCAAGGTCGGGCTGGAGCAGAGGCAGCAGCGTGGAGCAGGCGGGAGCTGGTGCTTGCAGGGAGCCGGCTTTTCAGAAGGCTCCCTGCATATACCAGCTCCCACAGAGCCACCTGCCTCCTCCCACGCAGAGTGGGGGAGGGAGGGGACCAGCTCCCCGCGAGCACCAGCTCCTGCCTACCCCTCCCCCCGCTGCCGCCTCTGATATGGAGGCAGCAGCACCGGGGACAGGGATTCTGCTGGAGCTGTCTCCCCCCCCCACGTGTAACCACTGAAAAATTCAGCGGTAACACGTTTACCAACCCCCCCCAAATTTAGCGTCCCTCATTCGGTACATGCCTCGACCGCTGCTTGTGTCTGCCCCGACGGGCGACGCCTGGCTCTGGTGGCAGGAGACTGGGGGGCCTGGCTTGGCTACAAATAACCCAGCGTCCTGGTTTCAGAAGTGCCGTTCCAAGTCAAGCTGACACATGCAGTTAGTGAGCTACTGGTCCCGCTCAGACTCCGGAGAAAGGGCCATTCCCACCCCAGCTGCAGCGCCTGGACGCAGGGCAGCTCGAACCGGCCAGACTGCCCACTTTCGAATCTACGTGGCGCATTGGCACAGCCAGCAAACTGACCCTTTTCCCGCTTCGCGCCCCGGGCCGGGCCACTCACCTTCCGCTTCACGTCGAAGGGCAGCGTGCAGACCAGGGAGGAGTAGAAGGAGAGCTCCAGCATGTAGTACCAGAACACCGAGGGCAGTAAGGGCTGCAACACAAAAGGACCAGGCTGGGTCACACACACGTGCCAGGGAACGAGAGCACGGGGAAAGGCCTCCCACAGATGCTGTGGGTGGAGGCAGGTTGCCCCGGGGCTCCCTGGTTTTGGGCCATTGTCCCATCCCTGAAGCCAGGTCTGGTCTAACCCGGCGACTGGTTTGAATTCTGGGTGCCTGCGGGTCTGGGACTGTCAGTCAGGCCCGTAGCACATGTGAAGGGGCGTCCCTGGATGGCTGATGGAGGCCAGGGGTGGATCATCACCTGCGACAGACTCACCTGCTGTGGATACCCGGCCCAGCATTCTCGATGGTCCCAGAACCAGGGCTTCTGTAAAGAAACACAGCACAAGGGGCCTGAGAATGCCAGCGGCCCCGTGGCCTGGAGGGACATGAAGCCACCCGGGGTATTCGCACCGACGCTCGGCGGGAACGAGCTTCCTACAGAACAGGCCCTGGGAGGCGTCGTTTGGAAACTAGTAACTTGCTCCTGAGTGGTCTCAGGGTGACATGTACGAATCGCCAGCCGAATCCCCCTCGACCGTGTGCTGCACTATGAAAATGGGGCAGAGAACCCCAGGTCTCTCTCTCTTTCACCCATGATGGCAAAGGAACCAGCACCTGTGGGCACCAGGGAGGGATCCTGACCAAGGATCTTCGTGTTGGAAGGCTGTGGGTGAGACACGACCAAGGCGGGACCCCAACCTTGCTAGATAAAGTTCAAGTTTCCACTTGTATTTGCTTGTGAGCTTTTCTTCAACTTGAATTCACTAGAACCCCGACACCTTCCATTAATAAACGTGTTCTATGTTATAGCTAACCCAAAGCAGTGCAGCATGTAAACCAGGGATACGGACTGGCGCTGGAGGTGCGGTGGGGGGGGGTGGGACACAGGACATAGGAATGGGTTTAGGCTGGGGAAAGCAGTCTGTACGCACCAGAGAACTGAAATCTGACCCTGAAAATGAAGCCAGGCGCTCTGAGACTCGCCCTGCTCGGCTGACAGCAGATACTCCAGATCGCACTGGCCCAGGATGTGTCTCATCCCCCTCGAGTGAGTCCAACTAGAGGACAACCACCTGCTACTGCTAGCCATTAGCTTAAGTGGCAAAGGTGCAGCAACCTGCTGATGACCCATGTGGGTTCCACAGGATGAAATGTAAATTTTTGCAACCGGCTGTTTTTAGAAACACATGGCGTTTTATTGACTAAAAACACACGAAAAGAACGTTAAGGTTGCGAAGTCAAGCACTCCAAAGTTAGGAAATGCTCACAGGGAGGCCGTCTGTGCACACACAGAGGGGACCGAGAGCTTTGGGCATTGACAATCTGCTAAGGACCCTTTCACATCCAAACTGGAACGGGAGCTCAAGCCAAGCCCAAACATGGTTCCAGCTAGTGGCTGATGTGCACTGCAGAGGGTGTAAGCGCTCCGGTCCAATCTACCATTTCAGCTGACACTAACGGGCACTGCTTATATACTCACATCCAACAGGACAGCCAGTCCAGTGAAGAAAGAAACGAAGTAAAATGCAAACCTCCAGCTACAAACAAACAGAATGAAGCATGTTAGAATGCCGCCTGAGGCCAGGCTGCAGCTCCGGGCCCGGTGCCCGTCAGATGTTCATTCCAACAGTGACATTCTCAAAGGCGCGTGGGCGGGGCTGGTACCAAACACCCATCCAGCTGGCAGTAAATGCTAGTTGTACTTTGCATGGCTCAAGGATCTCAATGCTCACAGCAAACAGCAGTTGCTCAGCCTCATGGAGGATAGGAAAGTATCATCTCCACTCTACAGATGGGGAAACTGAGGCACAGTGTGGAAGAGACGGCCCAGGATCACTTAGAGACTAAGGGCTGGGAATACACCCCATCTCCCCTGAGTCCCAATCCCAGGCAGAAATCCGGCTCCAGGAAGTCCATGGCAAAGCTCCCACTGATGTTATTAGAACCAGACTTCACCGTTTCTTGCACTGACAGGTACATTTAATTCCCTCAGTGTAACTCTCCAGGTGCTTGGGGCCGTGAGGAGCCCAGGGAAGAGGCCAGTTAAAGGGAGGGGCAGGTGGGGATGAGAGAGAGGCCAGGGCCGGAGGGAGCCAGCCCAGGGGCTGAAGGGGAAGGGAACAGCGAGGCCTTGGGCTTAGGGGAGGGAGGCAGCTCAGAAAGCGGGCGGCGAAGCAGAGCAGGGGGAGGACACGTTCCAGCTGGGACTGGAGGTGTCCGGGGGGGCCAGGCGCACGCTGCAGAGCCCAGCCCCCAGCCCCCAGCACTCACCTGGCCTCGCAGAATTTCTTAGACAAGCGGGGCCTGTCCTGGTTGCGCCGGTCCCGGAACCACCTGGCCACCCTTCTGGGAGGCAGGTCGCACCTCTGGGCCAGGCTGAGCAGCTCCCCCTGGAAAGCAGCCAAGGAATCTGGAGTCAGACTCCTGGTGGACAGAGGGCTCCTGGGAGCAGCCAGTCGGAGGTTTCCAACCTGTCTCCGCACTCAGGCTCCGAGGCCCCGTTCCGCGGCTTGCGCTGGACCACGGATCTCGTCGAAGCGCCTGCGCCGGTCCCAGCCGCAGACCCGCGGCCTGTAACTTCCCCTCAAGCCCAGCGCTCTCCGCGCTACCGCGGCCGAGACAGACCCCCAGGCTGGGCTGGGACGCTTCAGGCAACAGAGAACCCAGCGCGCCCTGGGCCACCCCGCGACTCTCGCCCTCCCCGTGGAAAATCACGGCCTCGTGTGTCTAGCTTCGGTTTCCAGCCACGTTGCACCTTTCTCTCGCAGCTTCCTGATTCGCACCTTTCTAGCAGCACCTCATCCCTGTGACCTGACAAGCCTGCTTCCATGCTCCTCGGCGGGCAGGTGGGCGGCCCTCTCGCTGGGGAGCCCCTGGGCAGGGGGCGGCTGCTGCTCCTTTCTGCCAGGCAGGGGCAGGGAAGCCGACCAGAGAGTGACAGATAAGAATGGCTCGCGGAACAGGCCTGGACTACCCGGGCCCTCCAGCCCTTTCCTTGGCCAGCAACCCCTTCTTCCAGCCACAGGGAGCTGGGTCTGGCCTGTCAGCGGGCCACCCTGCCTGGGCCGCACGCCCATCACCAAGCCTCACAGACGCGTCAGGCTGGGGCCGCGGGGAGCTCTCCTGACAGGCAACGCTGCCCCGGCGACCCCATCGGTTCACCCGCCGGCTTCTGCTCCTGAAAACCCTCGTGGACGCTGGGTTCACACCTTTACCTGCTGGCTCTGGAAGTTCCCTCAGCCCCCTGCTCTGCCCAGCCCTTTCGCCGGCACTTCCCTCGGCTGGACTCCCTTTGCGGGCCCAGGTAACTGGAGTCCTGCAATTTACACCCCCGAGGGGGGTCCAAGCCAGGACGTCACCCCCATTCACCTTTTGCCTTCCTGGTTCTTTTCTTGTGGGGTGGGGGGGTCCCCAGGCTGGGAGGGTCTCCTCTAGCCCCTTCCCCCGTTCCAACAGGCCTCTGCACAGGGAATGAAACCTGGGCGCCTGCCATTGCTGGCCGGGGCGCGGGGCCAGGACTCTGCGTCCTGCTCCGGGCCTTGTGCCAGCAGCAGGGGGCGAAACATCGGCGGCTCTCAGACCCCGGCTCCATCTAGTGCGGGATCCTGCACCCGAGAGCGGCTGGACGCCAGAGGAAGGAACCCACAAGAGACAGGTCTCACGCCGACCCCTCACGGAGCGATTCGAACCCCAGCGCACGAGGTGTCTTCTCCCTTCCGATGCTCCCCGTCGTGGGGGCCGGATGCTGCTGCCAGGCGTTCAGGTGTTGGGGGAACCTCGCCCGTGTCAAGGCCACCAGAAATTGCCCGGCTGGGGCACCGTCTCCCCCACTCCCGCAGGGACACCCCCCCCCCCGCTCCCTGGGGGCGTGTGAAGATGCTCAGGACACTGGCCCGTGGCCCCTGCCAGTGAGACCGATTCCGAACTCGCTGGCTTCCTACAGCGCGCGGCACCGAGCGGCGTCTGCCGGCGGAACAGCTGGGTGTCTAAGAGACCCGGGTTTGTCACGGGGCCTCCGCCAAGCAAGGCACAGAGAGGCCACATTCCAAGGCAGCAGAACAAGGAGTTGGGGCCTTTGCTTTCGGGGGTCACAGTGCCCTGGCCCCCTGGAGCTTTGGCGAGTCTGGAATCCCCTCGTAGCTCCCGCTGTCGGACAGACCAGAGCAGCATCTCCTGCCTGCGAGCTGCTTCTGACGACACTTTGAGAGGGGCTGGGTGCCCCCCGCTCTCCCCGCTGTCAGGGGGCCCCCTGCGCCCCTGAGGACCTGGCTGAGGCTCTACAGGAAGCGCCTGAACCGAACAGGAGAACTCTGGCCAGGACGTTCAGTCCCACGAAGCTCCAGCCAGCCAGCGGCAAGAGGAGCCCCCGGCCAAGGGGCTGGCGGGGGCGAGGGGACTCACCTCCTCCGGCTCCTTGCCGTGAGCAGCGTAGAACGTCTCCAGCACCGGGTTGGGCGGAACCTTCAGTCTCACCTTGTCCCTCAAGCCCAGCCTCCTGCCCAGGGGCAGGGCGAGGAACCTGCAAGAGACCACAGCGGGGGTCAGCCCAGCGCGGGCGGCTGCCTCTCAGCCCCCCAGCACAGCGCCGGCTGTTCCCCGCCAGCGCCAGCGCATGGCACGCCGACAGGAGCAAGCCCGCAGGCCCAGCCGACCCAATGGGCCTTCTCCTTCCTCCCCAGCACTGCTCTTTTGACACTGGGCGGGGGGGGGAGGCGGCAATATCCCAGCCCGGGAGTCCCTGGGCAGGTCTCACACTGAAAGACGTGGGAGAGAAACTGGGAGGTGTGTTTATGGCTGTCGCTGGGGCGGGGCGGGGAGGAGTCTCCGGACACACACCCCCCCACAGGCAGGCATGACTCTCAGCCGGCAGGAGAGCGGAAGGGTTATTAGTTCCCAAGGACCCAGCGGAGCACAGACTGGTCCGCACAGGAACCAGGAGCAGCCAGTGCAGCCCAGTTTGGGGGAGGAGGGTGTCCAGAGCCAGGCCCTGCCCCCGCATCCTAAGCCAGCCGAGACTCACCCCCACCCCCAGCAACCAGCCCCAGCCTGCAGGCAGCCCCGCCCCCTCCTCTGTGCAGCTTCCCATGCAGAAGGGGCCCCCTGGTCACCCCCCCAGGCTCAGGTCACAGAGAGCCTGGGCCATTGTGCACATTCTGGGACTGGGGCGGGCAGCCTCCCGCAGTGAGAGTCACTCTGAAATTCCCACCCCATTCTCCAGCTTGGTGCAGTGCCCAGGGAAACTGAGGCACGCCCACGGGGTTACCACAGGACAGTCGACGTCGCATGCAACAGAACAGAGCGGACAGACTCCCCATTCCGCCACACTGGCACCGGAGGCGGGGGCTGGCAATTCCGTGCCCCCGGTTTTAACCCTTTCTCTCCTTTCGCAGCTGGCAAGCCCCTCACAAGCACGAGCAAGAGGGGGCACCAGGCACCGGGTGGACACGAAGCACCAGGCACTGCAAGCCCCCCAGAGGCGGCTGTGTGGCCAGGAATTAGCACTGCCTGCAAGCCGGCGGGGGGCGGAGGCAGAGCCCTGCGAGGGATTTCCCACGAAGGCGGCGAGAGCAGGCCCGCCGGAGAGCTCTCTGTGCGTGCGGCAGCAGCAGCTCGTGCCCAGCGGGATGGCAGCTCCTCCAGACCGCCCGCCCGCCCGCCCGCCGGAGGGCTGCAGTCAGCCGTAAGCAGCCAGTCACCGCCCCAGGGGAAAGGCTCTGAGGCTCGGCTCCCCTGCCGCCAGGGGTCTCAACTCCCCTGGACTGCGCAGCGCTCTGCAGCGCCGCCTGCTCTGCCTGCAGCAGGGGTCGGGCCATGGGGCAGGAGAGAACGATCAGGGCAGGGCAGGGGTGGGCAATAATTTTTGGCCAGGGGCCACTTCACAAATGTCTGAAGTGGCCCTTCCGGGGCCTAAACTGGAAGGGGAGGGGCCAGGGTGCTTCTGGGCTACCCCACCCCCAGACCATTATTGGGAGCCCCTTTGCCCCCACTTCCCATTAGGCACCCATGCCCCTGGCAGGGCGGGAAGAGGCTTCGCAAGCTCCCCCACTCCCAAGCCAATCAGGGCTTGGGGGCGGGGGAGCGCGCGACGTCTCCTCTTGCCCTGCGAGGAGTAGGGTTGCCAGATACTTTCCCAAAAAATACCAAACATGGCAGGGAAAAAATTGGTTGAGAAAAACAAAACAAACAAACAAAAATGGGGGACCAAAGTTGTTGAGCCCCCCCCCCAAAAAAGGGGGGGGTCATTGTGCCTTTAAATCCCAGCGCTACACACTCCTGGCTCCCCCTACCCCCGCCAGATGCAGCAGGGGAGGAATGTCCCAAGTGGCCTTTCGTCTGAGACGCACAGAAAACACCCAACATTTTACAGGTCCGGTATTTTCTGGGGGTTTTTACGGGACAGAGGCCACAGATACCGGACTATCTGGACCAATGCCGGACACCTGGCAACCCTAGCGAGGCGCGCACGGCGCTTCAAAGCGCTGCATGGTCCTGCCAGGGCGGGAACACGTTTCGTGCACTCCCCTGCCCCCAGATCCTAATTGGCCTGGGGGTGGGGGAGTGGCAGGGCTGGATCCGGCCCACATAGGCCCTTTTGCCCACCCCTGGAGTAGGGGCTGGATTCGGCCCTCAGCCGGCTCCCGGAGGACACTGAGGGGGCGAGAGGTCGGTACGCTGGAGGGTGGCGATGGGGTTCAGAGTGGCCTAGACGCACTGGAGGATTGGGCCAACAGAAATCTGATGAGGTTCAACTCGGACAAGGGCAGAGCCCTTGACCAGCAGGTCCAAGATGGACCCCAGGACCAGTGACGTCGGGCTGAGCATGCGCAGCTGCTTAGGAAGAGACACTCGCGCTTGACGTTGAGACTCCGAAGATGGAGAACCCGCCATATCCCCCGGGGCCTGGCACCGCAGCCCCGGCTGGCCCAGGGCGCAGCCAGCAGCAGGCCCGGCTCCTAGGCAGAGCCGCAAGCAGCTCCGCTCGCTGCCAGGAGTCGAGCAAAGGGAGTGTGGAGCCAATGGCAGGGTGGGGGCAGCGCACAGGGCCCCGTGCCCCGCCCTCCCCCGCTGAGGAGTCAAACCCGCTGCTGGCTGCAGTGCGGCCCACAGTGCCAGGCCAGGCAGCAAGCTGCCTTCATCACCGGATCCCCCTGGAGCAAGGCCTGGCAGCATGCGCCCCACGTTGTTTGAAAACCACTGGGCTAGGGGACCTGCTTCAATGGCTAGTTACCCTCCTTGTTCCAACGTGCCCGATTTCACCTCCACCTTCCAGCCGGACGGGGCAGCCAGCTGGTTTGAGCCACGTGGCGGAGAACTTCTCGGGAAGTTCAGTGCGACATGAAAGCGCTGCCCACGGAGACAGCTGCCGATAAACCCTGCAACAACTGGTCTGCATACCAGCCCGCAAGCCGGCGCCCGACTGGGGGTGGGAACCCCGGGCCAAGCCCTAGAGTCCGAGGGGATAAACGTGTCCCAAAGACAAGCCCGTCTCCCATGCTTTGCTCTAGCTCTGCCGGCCTGGGAGCGCAGGGCTTGGCCGTTTGCCCCAGCAGACCTGGCCCTAGTAACGTGATCCGGTGGTCGGCGACTATTGTTTCAAAGCAGGACGCAGTCCAGTTCTCTCTTGGCGTATTAAAATAGCCCAGCATGTCGCAGCAGGAGTCACAGAGGCCCCATGGAGAGCGAACGCGCCGCAGTCTGCTGCCAAGACGCGCTGGCCGAGCGGGTCTGAGCGGAGAGCGAGAACACCTCCCCGCCCAGAACGCCTCCCCCCAGCAGCGTCCTGAGCCCTTCACGTGTGCACAGTGAGACACGAACGGCTGCACACGCTGCCCAGACATCGCACAGCCCCGAAATGTTTCACACACAACACAATGGGTGAGCCCAGGGGCTTGCAAATATTTTTCTTGTGACCCCCCTGAAGACAATCGATGTCGCGATCCAATGTGTGACGGGAATGTGGGCTGCGGCAGTGGGGCCGGGGAGGAGCTCTGGGGTGCAGGAGGGGAGCTCCGGCTTTGGGGGGGCAGGGCTGGGGCAGGAGGGGCTGACCGCGAATGGCTCCCAGGCAGCGGTGCAGCGGGGGGGAGGGGGGAGGGGCTAAGGCAGCTTCCTGCCTCTCCTGGCACCGCAGACCCTGCTGCCCCCAGACGCAGCCAGCAGCAGGTTCCCAGCCAGTGGGAGTGCGGGGCTAGTTTTCGGGGCAGGGGCAGTAGCGGAGCCCTGTGCGCCCCCCCCACCCCCACTAGGAGCCGGGCTTGCTGCCGGCCGTTTCTGGCAGGGAGCTGTCTTAGCCCCCCCACTGCTCACCTGATCCCCCTGCAGCCACGAGCCCCAGTGCCCGACATTCCCGGCCCAGTGCTGGGGCGCAACCCGTCGTGTGAAAACCCCTGTTAGGGCAAGAAGTGGAGCAGTCACCCCCCAACTAAGCAGCAGGGGCATTTACACAGTGGCTGGCCCCTGGCTGGACACCCCAGCTGGGCAGCCCCCCTCGCCCTGCACCTGCCACGCTGGGCAGCCGCCCTCCCACCACCTGCGGGGCTGCTCCCGAGCGTCCTTTGGCTGGCGGCCAGCTCTCCGGGAGAGCCATGCCCGCCAGTCCCCTGCTGGGCCGGGGGCCCATGGGAGCCACACAGGCAGGGTGGGTAGCACTTTCCAGCGAGCGGGCCCTGGCACAGGTAAGAGCCCCCCAGGGCAGAACCTCCCCTCCCCCCATCGCAGCTGCCATGCTGCTTTCGCCAAAAATCTCCTAGGAGGCAGAGCCACGCTAGGCACCCCCTACGCCATCATCCCCCCACCGCACTTCCCACCAGGCCTCCGTTCTCCGAGCTGCGGCCAAGCGGGGCTCAACGGGGCCGCAGCCGAGGGGAGGCAGTGGGGCCCTGCCGGTGTAACAAGGGGAGGGGCGCGAGTGTGTTGGTCCAGGGCCCAGCACAGAACTGCAGCCCCAGCTCGGAGGGCACGGCCGAGCCTGGCCCGTGGGGGCCCAGGGGCCGTGGGGGGAGGCCCCAGTGCCCTGCCCGGCGGGTTGCAGTGGGGAGGGGGACACAAAGGACGGAGGAGTGGGGAGGGGAGAGGAGAGGGGCCCGGGCGACCCTGTTATGGGACAGAAGACACTGGCTGGGGCGGGGCTGCTGGGGGGATAGTGGAGGCTGGGCTGGAAGAAGGGGCTGCGGGATGGGGCGGGGGGACAGGCAGAGCCCCCCCCCGGTTGCAGGCGACTCAGACGGGCTGGGCTGAGGGGGGCGAGGCCTGAGAGTTCCTGGGCTGGGTTCAGCGCTCAATAAACCCTCGTGCGTGGTGCTGGTCTGGAGAGCAGGGCTGGCTCTTCCCTCGGGGAGTGCCGAGCGGGGCGACGCCCCGAGGGGGCCCCCAGCAGTCAGGTGGGCTGGGGGCTCCGAGAGGCGGAGGGGCAGACCCCCGGGAGAGAGCGGACCCCCCCGGAGGGGGTTCTGCCCGGGCCGAGTGTGGACGGGGCCTGTGAGACCGTGACACGAGCTGAGGGCGGGCGGAGGCTCAGCGCTCCCACCAACTCCGCAGGCTCCTGCCCCGCAGGGCTCCCGGCCACGCGGCGCGTCGAGAGACCCCGCACAGGGCTCCGGGAAACCGGCCCTCCAGTGACAGGAACTTCCCCCTCGCCTGCTCGGGCCTGGGGCCCCGGGGCCCGAGAGGGGGCATTACAGGCAGGACACAAGGGCTTAGCTGTGCAGTCTGCACCACAGCTGGGCTAAGCCAGACGGCGGGGGAACGAGCCCGGAGCGTGGCCGGACAGCCACGCAGCCCTTGGTCACACGGCTTCTCCGGCTGTTGCACAGGGCGCGGGGTGAACGGTCACCCTCCTGCTCCCCCGGCATAGTTTTCACCAGTTGCTAGGACGGCAGCGGCCCTGTCTCCAGGGCCGGCGGGCAGGCGGACAAAAGCTGCCATTCAGCTCCCAGGCGGCCGGTTTCAGTCAGTCCCACGTGTGCTGCCAAGGGCTGAGAACAGGGGCAGCACCAGAGACCCCGGCGCAGCAAGGGCCCGATCGCCAGCTGGGCCGGTGCATCAGAGAGGAGGGGGCAAGCAGGCGGGCGGGGAAAAGCACCACTTGCCAGCCTGCTCTGTGCCACTGCCCAAGAGGATCCGAGCCAGTGTTATGGTTTTCGCCAGGGTTTAACCCTGGGGAACCTCAGGTCCGGGGGCCAGATGCTTGTCTGGATCTGGCTCCTGAGGCTCAGGGCTCCACCCCCCCAGCATTGGGGAGCAGCCCTGGTGCTCCAGCCATCTCCCCATGGGACTGGAGCATAATAATAATAACATGGAGATACACCATCTCATAGAACTGCCTTGAGAGGTCATTGAGTCCAGTCCCGTGGCCTCACGGCAGGACCAAGCACCATCCCTGACAGATTTGCCCCAGATCCCTAAATGGCCCCTCAAGGATTGAACTCACAACCCTGGGTTTAGCAGGCCAATGCTCTAACCACTGAGCTATCCCTGCCCCATCTACTAGCCTGGCCCCCCCTACGCTCTGTGTGCGCGGGGAATGTGGGGAGGGTCTTTCTCCAACCCAGCGGGGGCCACACGTCACTTGTGTGCAGCCCCCGACTGATTTTCCTGTGGGTCAGTGGCCCTGACTCAAAGAAGGTTCCCCAGCCCCCGGCCAATCAATCTGTCACCACAAAGAGTGCAGGGTGATGGATCCCACTCAGGGGAGCAGCCATGGAGATCAGAGATCAGATTATAAAGGGGGCTTGGAGTTCCTTGCTGGGAAGAGCCTTGGCACAGCTCAGGACTGGCTCTGGCGGCAGCAGCCGCTGGCTCCCTCGCTCGTTCCTGACCCACAGGCTGCAGAACCAGAGAGCGTGGTCACCGCGCGGCACAAGAGCAAAGGGCAGCTTCCTCCCTCCACGCAGCCTCCACGCGGGCTCTGGGGTGGTGCAGACAGGCCCCAGCAGCACAGAGCGGCTGCACCCAGGCAAAACACAGACAGCAGGTCCCTTGCTTTCCGCGCCTACGACCTGTTCCAAGAGGCTCTGAGCCCTAATCCCCCTGCACTGCGAGGCCCTTAGCTAGTCACTGTGGCACCAACTCAGGAAAAGCAATTTTTAACATTGATGTAGGGAGCCCAGCTCACAACCTGCTTCATTGCCAATTAGCGTAACCCCGTTAGTAACCCCGCTCCAGCGACGCGCCCATTTCCGCGTGCCCACACAGGGGCCTGGGCATGTCGAGCTAACCTGACTTGGATGGGGTGTAACTGGAAACAGACAGGGCCCGAGTCTCTCTCACAGATCTGGTCCCAACCACAATCCCAAAGCTGCCCTGACCTACCCCCCTTGCCAGTGTCTCCCCTTCACAGCCGCTCAAGCTCAGCACAGAAGGAGGCTGGGTCTCAAACTCACGGCCAGGGGCATCTGCAGCCCGGGCAGTTCCCCGATGCGGCCCAGGCACAGCTGCTGGCCCTGCGGCCCGAGGGGGGTGGCTGGATCCTTCCCCCAAGTCCAGCCCCTACTCCGCCCTCTCCCTCCCATCTCACTCCTTCCCCGAGGGATGCGGCATCAGGGATTCCCGGGGGGCCTGGCGCGGGGCAGAGGGTCCGGTTCCCCACACTCGCTGCGGCAGCAGGAGCTCCGGGGAAGCGGAGCAAGGCAGGCGTCGCCCTCTCCCCGGTCTCTGCCTCGCCGCGGCGGCGGGAAGAGCAGCACGCCAGCCCCAGCCCCAATCCCGGCTTGGGAGATGTGGCAGAGCGGAGCAGGCTGCAGCACAGCTCCGCTTCCCATGGCTCCCGCTGCCACGGTGAGTGTGGGGGGCCCGACCCCTGCCGCCAGCCCCAGCAGGCTGAGTCTGGGGACTGTCCCGTCCATAGGACGCTGGGGGGGGACTGCTGCACCGAACCAACCTAAGGACATGGCGGTTCTGCACACACCTGGGGGAGTTTAAATCACCTGGGGGCAGCAGGCAGGGCCAGGGGACACACAGGAGGGGGCACGTGGGCCGGCAGGCAGGGCTGGGAGATGGCGGTGTGTGTGTGGAGCCCCCCCTCCCCCCAGAGCCTTGCCAGAGGGGGGTGTGGAGCTGAGGACTGGCACTGGCCCTAAGGAAAACGGAGTTTGAGGCCCCCTGTTTTCAACTCTCAGACTAAGGCACTGACCTCTCGCCCTTTGCAAGCCACAGAATCCCCCTTCTGCCACGGGCCTAGACTCTGCTACGTGACCACTGTGCCCTATTCATACAGCCCCAGAGCGTGGCTGGTGCTTCTGCAACATGTCTGGGACCGGAGCTAATCCAGGGCGGGCGCGTGGACAGCGCAGGGCGAGAGGCGGAGGCCTCCAAGAAGGAACGGCACCGAGAGTTGAGGCTGCGTAACAGTAGCCATCCCCTCACGACTTTCGGAAGAATTTGTTTAAGTGGCTGAAACTTTACAGCACTGATCTGTGCTGGAAGTAGGGTTGCCAGATAGTTTCACAAAAAATACCGAACACCTTGAAATCTGCACACTCCCCCCGCCCCGCCCCCCCAGACACGGCAAGGGAAGACTGTCCCAAGCGGCCTTCCATCCGAGGCAAACAGAAAATACCGAACATTTTACATGTCCCATATTTTCTGGTTTTTTTAACCAGACAGAAGCCACAAATACCAGACTGTCCGGGCCAATACCGGACACCTGGCAACCCTAGTTGGAAGACGGATTCTTCCGGCGAGCATGAGCAGAAACAGTTCTGCCCTCGCAGAGTAGGAGAGGAAAAAATCTCGCAATACTTTCGGAGCAGCAATTCCATCACCCTCGTGAGGGCGGAGGTGGAATTTGGCCCGGAGGCAGACGCCTCCCCAGAATGGGGCCCTGTGAGAGCTTGCTTTGATTTCGCAAGCCGCGCGTTTACATGGCACTTCTCCGCACGGGCGCGCAGAAAAGAGCAGCCGAGACGCGCTTGGCTTGGCTGGGGGACAGCGCACCCTGCTCCCGGGCGCTGGCCTCGGAGGGCAGGGCCCTGCACTTGTCTGCGTGGGAGGCCCTGAGCCAGTGTCGGGGCAGAAGGGGAATGCACTGAGCTATGGCTGCAGGAGGAGAGACCGAGGGGTGTCGTGTCCAAAGGGGAGCTCTCTCTCGGGCCAGCTCCACTGAAGGGGGTGGGAGTCCCACCGCTCTTGGAACAGGCTAACCCCTGAAGCCGGCGTCACTGGCCGCAGCCAGGCACGTGAGAGAGCGGGCGATGCTGGGCAGAGGGGGGGGGGGGAGGTCCAGGCTCCCGCCAGGGCGGAGACCTAGTGGCAGCTCACTTGGGCCGCGCTGGCTCACGGATGGCGTCAAGCGGAGGGCAGGGTGGCCCCACTGGGGAGATTTCTGCAGTCGCGCTAACCCCCCGCACTCAAACATCCGCCCCCCAACCCGTGATATTACCCCATAAGACATGTGGGTTCTGTTCATTCCCTTTAGGGGTCATCTTTTCCAGTCGTTCTTCACACCAGCAATGGCGCCACCAGGAGCGGGCAAAATACGGCCCACAGGCTGCATCTGGCCTGCCCACGTCCCCCTGGCCCTGTGGGACCCTTGGGCAGTTCCCTGCCTGGCCCGCCCCTGCACGCCCCTCAAGGCGGCCGTCCTTAGGGTGCATGGCCCTGCACAGTACTACTAAACTGGTGCCCCTGTGCCCAATGGCAACTGGAGCGGGGGGAGCTTTTCAGAGATGTGATTTTATAATCTTCAGCAACACTGGGACACAAAATTTAAATTCAGGCCCCGTCGACCAACGCTGTAAATTCAGAAACTGACAGCGTCTACCTGGTAGGTCGGCAGGTCTGGGAAACGGCTTCGTTCCCATGAGAACGGCTCGTTCACAGGTTCAGCGGCCGCTAACAGCTCTGAGAGGCTGTGTCACGTGTACGTTCACTAGCTCCTCTCCGGAGGAAGCTGCACCCCAGACCAGGGACAGGAGGAGGCAGGGGGTGGACATTAAGACCCGGGGTGCCCCAAATTTGTGGGTACCCTACACAGCTGTGTACTGTGCGTGTGGGTAAGGACGGCCCGGGCAGGCCTCACGCAGCGAACCAGTGCCTTGCGCTGGGAAGTTGCACGTGATTGGCTCAGACGGCAGCGAGGACGTTTGGAGATGCAGAATCACAGCCACTGGACACAAGCCGTCCAGTCCTTACGGAGGGCGTGAGACAGGTGGGAGCAGCGAAACGCATGGGAGAGACACAATTCTCCCCGCAGACGGCCCCTCGCAGCAGGCACCAGGCAGCCCCCCCCGAGCTTTTCTGGTCTTGGGGCTGCAAAGGTGGGGGGAGAGAAATGAGTGTGGGTGGGGAAGAGGCAGAGAGGGGGGCAGGGACAGAACGGGTAGGTCATGAATGGAGGGGGTGGAATGGGCTCCAGGCTGTAACTCCAGCCAAGGCGGAAAGCTCTACTGAGGTGCCGGCCGAGGCTGAGAGCGCAGCACTCCCCCCCCGTCCCCCTAAAAGCAGTGAGGGGGGGTGTGGCCTCCCCAGAAGAGGCAAGGCAGGGGGCTGGCCTCCCCTAGGGGAAGCTGCATCTCCCGCCTAGGCCTTCTCCCAAGTCCATCACACGGAGTCCCCCAGGGACAGGGTGGCATTTGGCCCAGAAGCCTGAGAAACGTTCTTACTGATGGTCTCAGATAAGCATGATGGTCCATATCAGTGATGGGCAGCGTGGCGAGTGAGGGGGCGGCGTGGCGAGTGAGGGGGCCTTCAACTCAGTGGGCCACAAGATTGTCGTAACCAAGGCGCTCTCCCGGGATAAGGCAGTTTTGCTCCCTGCGCCTGCCCACCCAGAATTTGCAGGATGTGCCAGTGGAACCGTAGCAGCGCTGTGATTGGCTCTCGCTGTCAGTGCTGCATGCAATTGGCAGGCATTTCCCCTCGCATGCCCTTGCTTTACAAGCATTTCACTTTAGTAATATCAGTAGGAAAAAATCTACAATGACAGAAACCAGGGAATCTGGCAGCCCTGCTCCTGGGCAATGGTAAATAATGTTTCTTGGGCCACACATAGAACCCCAATGGATCACATACAGCCTAGAGGTTGCTCACCACTGATCAACAGCATTATGGTCACCACTTTTAAAATACTCTGATAAATTTTGTACAAAGTATCCCTTGCAAGGTATCACTTGAAACTTCATAATCTGCTGAACATCACTGTCCTGGTGAAATACGTATCTCAACCCTGTATGTAAAGCTATATTCTTCTATACTCTATAATATTGTATAACATGTTCCAAAGGCACACTCAAACCAATTTTTTAGCTGGTAGTTTCTTGGAAGCTGTGAATTTGTGCAGCCACTCTTGAGAGATTCCAATGTTGCCCAGCTGATTAGCAGAGAACTCAGAGCAAGGTTTGTATTTCTCCTGGGGGTGCACATTCACACATCCCTCTGTGCACATAACAAAATTTATTCTGCACATGGAAGGAAAAAAAAATCCATACATGCATGGAAAGGATTAAAGGGAACATTGCACACTGACACCCCATACAGATATTAAAGGGCCATCCCCAACTTCAGTAGCCTCCTCCACCAGGGCGGGGAAGGTATAAACAAGAAATTTACATTTCATCACAGGCACAATTAAAACCTCACATCCATGTGGGTCATCGTTGCTCAGCAAGGGTGTTTCTGGCACAAGAGAGAGAGTTGTAAATAGGGAAGAAAACACTTCACCTCATCTCTCCTCTCTTCTCATGCCACCAATGACTCTCAAAGAGCTGAAAGAAGGGGGAGTGGGCGCAAGATTCAATGAGACCCACCCTGTTGTGAATTTCACAGGCTATGTAAAGCAAAACTTTTGCTTTTCACTTCACTGAGCTCATTACGTTGAGTACTGGCTTGTGTAATGACTCTTATTTTCCTTTCCAACCAATCCTGACTTCAATGTATCATCGCCTGTAATCACTTACAATCTATCTTTCTGTAATTAATAAAGGGATCTTATTGCCTTATCCCAGCCAGAGTGTGGGAACCTCCACTTGGGACAGCACCGCTGGTAAATACATCACTTTCCTTTGATGAAATGGCAGACTTTTATCAGCTGGCATTATTCACTACTGTGCTGCACTGTACAAGGCATCCATTTCTAGAGCATCAGAACGGCCACACTGGGGCAGACCAAAGGTCCATCCAGCCCAGGGTCCTGTCTGCCCACAGAGGCCAATGCCAGGTGTCCCAGAGGGAGGGAACAGAACAGAGAATCATCAGTTGATCCCTGCCCTGTCGCCCATTCCCAGCCTCTGACAAACAGGCTAGGGACACCCTCCCTACCCATCCTGGCTCATAGATTCATGGAGGTGAGGTCCATCGATGGCTATCTAGCTCTTTTTTTAACCCTGTTAAAGTCCTGTCCTTCACAACATCCTCTAGCGAGGAGTTCCACAGGTTGGTTGTGCGCTGAGTAAAGAAAAACTTCCTTTTGTTTGTTTTAAACCTGCTGCCTATTAATTTCATTTGGTGACCCCTAGTTCATATGTTAGATGAGCAAGTAAATCACTTTTCCTTATTCACTTTCTCCACATCAGTCTTGATTTTATAGACCTCTACCATATCCCCCTTAGTTTCCTCTTTTCTAAGCTGAAAAGTCCCAGTCTTCTTAGTTTCCCCTCACATGGCAGCCGTTCTATGCCGCTAACAGTTTCGTAGCCCTTTTCTGAACTTTTTCTGGTGCCCAGATTTTTGGGGTTTTTCGAGATGAGGTGACCACAGCCCCTTGCTCTAGGGGAACGAGGCTGGGACAGTGGCTTTGTGGCTGTTGCCCTGTTCGTAATTCACGTGTGACAGGTCAGAGCGCTCCTCTGTTTAGCCAGGAGCAAATCCGCATGCTCAGGCACAGCTGCTCTGGCAGCAAAGCAGCGTCAAAAGGCCCCCAAGCGAGAGCTATGGGAGCACAGTCCGGACTGAACCCTGAGCTGCACCACATTCCGCGGGCACATCACTCCAAACCGCTGTGCACAGACAGGTCATTGTTGTCATGGCGTCCACGACGGCTTTGTCACAGGGCCACGCACTGGGGGTGGCGCCTGCTCCCGGCCGTTCTGGGATTAGCTCTGGCCAAACACCGTGCCCTCCTCTGACTGCGTCTCTCCCACCATCTTCTCGTCCTTAGAGCCTCCCCCGGAGCCTTCTCAGCCCTCCAGCCAGGCCAGCAAAGTCTCTAGAACAAGCCAGGCAGGCCACTGTCCTCTGCTTAGCCAGTGCCACGTCGCCGGAGGCCAAGAGAGGAGCCAGGGAAGGGTTTCCAGCACAGGGGCCCCCAGTTCGCAGCTGCGGCCTGCACTGCCCTACCTTGCTGCTGTCCCCTGGGCCTTTTCTACCTTCCTGGCTTCCCCCGAGCTGAGTTCACCAGCCTCCCTCTCAGGGACCCCCCGGATGCGGAGCAACCTCCCTCCTGCCAGGGAGCGACTGCCGCCCCGTCGGTAGCCAGCTTCCTGGCTTCTAGGGGCGCCCGCTGCTTCCATTGACTCCCTGCTCCCGGGCTGTGGCGTGAACTGGCCCATGTGGCCATTGTGCCCCCTCCCGGTCCTGTGTGGGACGGACACGCCATCTCAGGCTTCTCGAAACTCCACTCCCCGAGCTGGCTCAGGCTCTTCTCCGGTGACTGACAGTCCCAAGTGGGAGAACTAGGGATGTAAAATCCCATTGAACCGGTCCACTGGCTAACCAAAATGCTTAACCCGTTAACCGATGAACGGGAGGGCCGGGGCGGAGCTGACGCAGCTCCCTCACCGCAGGCAGGGGGTGCCCTGGCTGGCTTGCAGCAGCCCCTGCCCATGGTGGGGGGAGAGCTGCGCCAGCCCCCACTGGTTAGCTGGCTAACCTGTCACATCCCTCGTGGGACAGAAGAGGGATCTGTTGAATGCCGTGTGCTACTTACTGACGAGAGTCCCCACAAAGCGGCCAGTCACACAGCGGTGTGACCGCGTGGCCGCATGCTTGTGAGGTGGGCAGGAGCTGCTCAGAGCCTGCAGGGGAGCCAAGAGGAGAAATTCTCTACAATGCGAGATGTGCATGGCTATGCGCACTACGGAAAAGTCCGTGAGGGAACGAACCATTCCACAGGAAGTGCAGGGGGTGGATGGTGGGGGGCACGCAGGGGGTGATCAGACATCTAGAACAGCTATGTCATTCTCAGAACCCCTGTGCATGGAATAAAGTGGGGTTATGTGGAAATCACCATCCTGGCCTTATAATTAAAGGCTGTGTCCCAAAGTACACGCACGAGGAGGTAGCGTTAAGGTTACACAGGCGACCTTAATTTTGGCCTTCCCTAACTTCTGAGTGCTTGTCTTTGCTTTCATGTAATTTTTTCCTCCCCACATATGTAACCAGCACCTCTTCCACCTTGTTCTAGGCAGACCTACCCCAGAACCTTCCCTGTTCAGCGCAGCTCCCTGCTTCGCCAAACTACAGGTAGCATCTGATCAATAATGAATCACGTTGCAGAGCTTTTCTGACGGCTGTACAGATGTGGTGCGTTATTTCTCATAGCCCCGTGAGGAGTTCACGTCTCCATTAATTGTTATTTGTGTACACACAAGGCAGTGCCTGCTATTTTATCACTAGGGCAAATGGAAAAAGTATTTGGTTTGCCAAGTTTACACAGCCAGGTCTGAACCAAGGTGTCCTGTCAGGAAGCATCTAGCAATTCCCTCGATTAAGGGTTCTCGAATTATCCCCGCAGCATGGAGCAACTGGCTTTCAAGTATATCCCCTCTCCGACTCCTGCTCACATACCGACTCCCCAGCCCCCCCCCCCGAATCAACCGCAAACACCCTGGCAGCAATTCCAGCAATGTTTACATGGAAAAGCAACACTGGGAAAACATCTAATCTTCTTTCAACAGGATTTAGCAGCCGGAAACCAGGAGGAGCAGCCAGAATGACATGATCAGCTGATTCCCCCCTGGACCGCCACCAAGCGCCTCACACAGCTCAGTTTGGCAACAGGGCACAGCGCCTGCTAGACAAGATCCTGGTGCCCCACGTGGTGCCGTTTTCCCAACGGGGACACAGGGTGAATCACAGACGCACTTTACACTGACACCACGTGGAGTGATCAGCAGGGTGCTGAGCCTGCCCAGCGAACAGCACAAATCGTTACAGCCTGGGCTAACGCAGCACAGTCACTCCCCCCAGGGGCTAGAGCAGCTCGCCGATGCTCTGCAGCTTGGCACGCGACATTCGCTGTGCAGTTACAGCTGCATTTCTCCAGCTGCAGGCCTGGTTCAACACCGCTAAGCCCATGCCGAGGGCCAGCTACGGGCCTGCCACGCACGGCGGGCAGGGAGGCGCAGCCCCATGGAGTGGCACCGAAACACTACTGCATTCGTACGGGAAGATTTCACGCTCAGGTTGCACTGTCCAAGTGACTGCACAGGGCTAGGCAGGCCACCAAGACGCAGGGGATCAGCGCGGACTTGCAATTTGCACGGGGGCACCACGGTGGTGCAAAACCATGGCTTTGGCTGGCTGCAGACACAGATTCTAGTCCTAGGGCTGAACCCCTGTCTGCCGGCCTGTCAAAATGGAGCTATGCAGAGAATCACAGGCAATTAGGGTTGGAAAAGACCTCAGGAGTCATCAAGTCCAGCCTGTGGCTCAAAGCAGGACCAACCCCGACTCAATCAGCCCAGCCAGGGCTTGGTCAAGCCAGGACTTAAAACTCTCTAGGGATGGAGATTCCACCCCCGCCCTAGGGAACCCAGCCCAGCACTTCACCACCCTTCTAGGGAAATAGTTTTTCCTAATCTCCAACCTAGCCCTCCCTCACTGCAACTTGAGCCCACTGCTCCTCGTTCTGCCATCTGCCCCCACTGAGAACAGCCTCTCTCCACTCTCTTTGGGACCCCCCTCCAGGGAGTTGAAGGCTGCTCTCAAACATAACACCTTGCTGAGCACAGTTCAGAATGCTCTACTTTCCGTAATATTTTCTGAAACTTGATCACGATCCCTTGGACCTCAGGGACCGTGTTCAGGAATCCTAGAGAGGCATATGGCTTTGAGATTTCTTTCCCAACATCACTCAAGGGATCACAACAATTCTCCAAGAATACCAACTGGTCTTTTTTCTTTTCTAACCTCTTCAAGCTTAAAAAACAGCTGCATGGTTTTTGCTCAAACTAGCTCAAAAGAATGAGTTCCTCTCTGGACAGAGACCAGGGATACAAAGTTTCAGCCCAAAGAAAACTGTGTCAAAAAGTTTTGAGTATCAGAAAAGGGGAAATATTTTACAGCCTGAATAAGCTAGCCCTATTTCTGTAGTGCTCTGGGCCCACACGCAGGTGAGCAAAACATGTGATATTCCATAAGCTTCTAAAGCACAAGCATAAAAACGGATCCAGGACCAACGTGCTCATTCTACACACGCTACCAGGGGAAAAGGCTTTCGGGTGCTTTGGAAGAGGGGAGGGGTTAGACCGGGGGCAGAGGTGGTGTTCTCTGTCGGGCACTACCGCAATGTGCCACACACTCCTGGGCGGAGAATGACACAACTGTCTCAGCACATGCTCAAAGCCAAACTCTCTGTGGGCCACCTCTCAGCCACGCAGGACATCTGCAGGCCACACATGGCTCCCGGGGCTAGTGCAGTGGCAGGGCCCCAATTGCCAACTGCCTCCCTACAAGGGCCCGGGGGGAACAGACTGACCTTTCGAAGAGGCGCCGGACAAGGACCAAAAGCAGGGCGCAGGGGATGCTGAGCAGCAGGTCCCGAGGCTGGGGGTACTGGATGTCCTCAGATTCCTTCATGTCTTCCCAGGTGATGCCCGGGGGGAGCCAGTACTCGTGCCGCCATAGCCATGCATTCACAGCGTGCATCATCGTGCCGGGGCCGGAGGGAGCGTGAGGAGACTCCAGCAGCCAGCCCGGGAAGCAGGCAGGGGCTACAGCAGAGCTGAGCACGCACCTGGCTGTGAAAGGAGGAAAGGGCGGAGGCACATGAGACAGACCATTTGTAATCCACTGGTATATTTTCAATCAGATATTTTGCAACCGCTGGTTACTGGCACGGGGCCCAGCAGGCTGACGGGAAATCAAATGCCACGAAGCGCCGCAGAACACGGGCTGCCAGAATCCCCAGCACGAAGCACCAGGCACTTTCTAGCTTAACCCGGCGGCTCTTCCTCGGCATCCAACAGGCTCGGAGGGGATTCCCCTCCTGCGGGTGCAGTGAGGCGCCCCCTGCCGTGCCTGCCAAGGGAGCTCCTTTCATCTGCACACCTCCTCCCTCCCGGGCCTTTGGCTCGCCTACCCCATTTGTGTTTCATTCGCACTCTCACGTTATGCATGTGCACACACACACACGCAAGTGCACTCACACATACACAAACGCGCACGCACACATGTGCACTTACACATACACGCACATGTGCACTCACTCACATTCACGCACGCACACACACGCATGTGAACTCACACATACATACACACGTGCACGCACACTCGCATGCACACACATGCATGCAAGTGCACTCACACATACGTATGCGCACATGTGCACTTACACATACACGCACATGTGCACTCACTCACATTCACGCACGCACACACACGCATGTGAACTCACACATACATACACACGTGCACGCACACTCGCATGCACACACATGCATGCAAGTGCACTCACACATACGTATGCGCACATGTGCACTAACGCATGCACACACACGTGCATATGCACACACGCATTTACACATTCACTCACACATACACATGAAGGAGGCAATGGTGTCAAGACTAATTAACATTGCTTTAAGATTTGCACTTAAAATGGAGGGGGGGAGGAAATCGGTTTTATGTTTCTGTGATTAAACTGAACCCCCAGGCTTTGGCCCAGCGATTCTCCCAAGGAAGCCTGGTGACTTTTCACCACGATTTTAAAGAAAACGTTTCAGGGTGTTGCTCCATCGCACCAGCGCAGGCAGAGCTGCGAATTGTGTCCCCCTCTGCACACATGGCCAAAGCAGAGCCCCTCACCACACAGGCCAACAAGGGAGCAGCAGAGAGCGGGGAAACAAGGCACGCTCAGATCACAGGAATTACTGGTCCAGCCTTACAGCCAACACTACCTTGCAGACCACCTGTCCAGGACAGTGATAGTGACTATGAAATGCTCAGGGAGATTAGAGAGGCTAACAACATAAAAACCTCAATAATAGTGGGGGGATTTCAACTATCCCCATATTGACTGGGTATGCCTCACCTCAGGACGAGATGCAGAGATAAAATATCTTGATACCTTAAATGACTGCTTCTTGGAGCAGCTGGTCCTGGAACCCACAAGGGGAGAGGCAATTCTTGATGTAGTACTAACAGGACTGCTTGGAAATAGTGACCATAATGTAATAAAATTTAACAACCCTGTGGTGGGAAAAACACCTCAGCAGCCCAACACTGTGGCATTTCATTTCAGACAGCACAAAAATGAGGAGGTTAGTTAAATAGAAATTAAAAGGTACGGTGACAAAAGTAAAATCCCTGCAAGCCGTATGGAAACGTTTCAAAGACACCATAAGAGAGACCCAACTTAAATGTATACCCCAAATTAAAAAACACAGTAGGAGAACCAAAAGTGCCACCGTGGCTTAACCACTAGGTAAAAGAAGCAGTGACAGATAAAACAGCATTGTTTAAAAAGTGGAAGTTAAATCCCAGTGAGGAAAATAGAAAGGAGCATAAACTCTGTCAGATTAAGTGTAAAAATATAAGAAAAGCCAAAAAAGAGCATGAAGAGCAGATAGCCAAAAACTCAAAAAGTAATAGCAAAATGTTTTTTAAGAACATCAGAAGCAGGAAGCCGGCTAAACAACCAGTGGGGCTCCTAACGGAGCACTCAAAGACAATAAGGTCATTGTGGAGAAACTAAATGAATTCTTTGCTTCAGTCTTCACTTCACAAGCCTTTGCTAAGGATGTTAAGGAGATTCCCAAACCTGAGCCATTCTTTTTAGGCGATAAATCAGTGGAATTGTCACAGATTGAGGTATCACTTAGAGGAGGTTTTGGAACAAACTGATAAACTTAACAGTAACAAGTCACCGGGACTGGATGGCATTCACCCAAGAGTTCTGAAAGAACTCAAATGGGAAACTGTGGAATTATTAACTGTGGTTTGTAACCTAAATCATCTTCTGTACCTAATGACTGGAAGATAGCTAACACAACACCAATATTTAAAAAGGGCTCTAGAGGTGATGCTAGTCATTACAGACTGGTAAATCTAACGTTAGTACCAGGCAAATTAGTTGAAACCATAGTAAAGAATAAAATTGTCAGATACATAGATGAACATAATTGTTGGGGGAAAGTCAACATGGTCCTGAAAAGGGAAATCAGGCTTTACAATCTGCTAGAGTTGTAATCTGCTAGATTACAGAGTCTAATCTGCTAGAGTTCTTTGAGGGGGTCAACAAACATGTGGACAAGGGGATCCAGTAGATATAGTGTACTTAGGTTTCCAGAAAGCCTTTGACAAGGTCCCTCACCAAAGGCTCTTAAGTAAGTTGTCATGGGATAAGAGGGAAGGTCCTCTCGTGGATCAATAACAGGTTAAAGGACAGGAAACAAAGGGCAGGAATAAATGACACATTTTCAGAGTGGAGAGAGGTAACTAGTGGGGTCCCCCAAGGGTCTGTACTGGGACCCATCCTATTCAAAGACTTTATAAATTATCTGGAGAAAGGCTTAAAGCAGATTGTGAAGAGCTTCAAAAAGATCTCACCAAATAAGTGACTGAACAAGAAAACGGCAAATGAAATTTAATGTTGATGAATGTAAAGTAATGCACATTGGAAAAAATAATCCCAATTATACGTACAATATGTTGGGGACTAATTTAGCTACAACTACTCAAGAGAAAGATCTTGGAGTCACTGTGGATAGTTCTCTGGAAACATCCCTGCAACGTGCAGAGGCAGTCAAAAAAGCAAACAGGATGTAAGGAATCATTAAAAAAGGCATAGAGAATAAGACAGAGAATATCTTACTGCCCTTATATAAAACCATGGTACACCCACATCTGGAATACTGCGTACAGATGTGGTCACCTCATCTCAAAAAAGATCTATTGGCATTGGAAAAGGTTCCGAAAAGGGCAACAAAAATGCTGAGGGGTTTGGAACAGGTCCCATGTGAAGAGAGATTAAGACGACTTGGACTTTTCAGCTTAGAAAAGAGAAGACTAAGGGGTTGGGGGTATGTGCTCTTCCTCCAGCGTCACCCTGCTGGCCCACCATCGCCCATTCTCCTTGATGGCTCTCAAAGCTTTTTCGGAGTCCTGGCTTCCCAGGAGGGAGCTCCCCCGCCTGAACGTATGGCTGACAGTCTTTTGCCCCAGGGACACAGCCCCATTTAGCTGTACTGAAATGCACATTGTTTGCTTCCGCCCAGTTGCCCAAGTGATCCAGTCACCCAGGACCAGAGACCTGGCCTCTTGAGGATTTATCAACCCCCAATCTGACGAGTTTGTGTTTCCTCCAGGTTGCGGATAAACCATTAATGAGCACAGGGCCGGGCCGGACATGTCCATGCTCACCACAGCACGGCATGGCGCCCAGGGCACTAGTCAGCCGCTCCGCAGGGTAACCCCAGGGAGACTCGCGCGTTTCCCGTCCCCAAACTCCCCTACAAGCTTCAGGCCGCGAGTTCGTGGCCCCGTATTCTCGCCCTCGCAGACAGCGTGGCTGTGGCAGACACTTCTGCACCGACCACGTGGTGTGGAGGTTTATCCGCCCCGGGGATGCCTGAGCTCAGCCATTACACCCATACTCACGTACAGGCAGGAGTCATCCTGGGACACATGCCACTGTGTCAGCCCCAACCGCTGGGACCTCCGTGAACAAAGCTCCCAGCCCTCCTGCCCCTGATTCATGCCGCCTGAGCTCACGGTTTATTTTTAAAACCCAGCTCCCCAGGCAGCCGAGGGACACTTTCTCCTCACCTCAATTTGCCGCAAACTGAAGCAATTACCGGGGCCACAGAACTTGATGAGAAAATCTTTATCGCGGGCCCAGGGGTTATTTTGGGAACTTTGTTTCACGTTTATACTTCACAGGCTGGAGACGATGCTGCGATTCCAGGCAGACATTAAACACAACCCCGGACTCCACAGCCTGTGAGTCCTGCTGAACGGGCAGGTTCCACGTCCACGGAGGAAGGCAGCTGGAGGAGAGAGCCGGAGAATCTACAGGCAGCCCCCAATGGAGAGGCTTTGCTGCAGCCCTGGCTGGGGGAGACAGTCGCCCCCCTCGTTCAGAATTAGTGGTCTCATTTTTTGTTCTGATTGGGTGCCCACAAATCACATCACATGCCAAGTACCTGCTGTGCCCGAATCGCCTCCTTTCTTCACTGCAGAAGTACACTAAGTTTGCAAGGCCAACGGGGAGAAGAATTCCCTAATGCTTTAGGAGCATCAAACCCCTACAAAACCCAACACCTCGCTCACGTCAAATCCCTCCAGGTCTTAGAAACGGACTTAAATCACAGCAAATCCCAAAACCCGTTTTCTGTTTCTTCCAACTGGAATAACTCAGGAATAAATCGTAGTAACGGAAGTAGGGATGTTAAATATCGGTTAATTGAATAGTTGAGTAACCTCATGAATTTTTATCGGTTAGTCGACTATTCTATAGTCCCTGGGAGTGGGGCCAGCAGCCAGGGTATCAGAGGCAGCAGCACAGGGTGCCAGGCAGTTTCAAAACCAGCTCCCCTTCTGGACCAGCTGCCTGTCGCCCAGTGCTGCTGCCTCTGATAAAGAGGCAGCAGCACGAGGTGGCAGCAGCCCCTGTCTAAGGGGGAGTCTGAGCTCCTGGACCTGGCGCGAGACGAACGGAGCCAGGCAGCCTGACCGCCCACCTCCTAATACACTTCACATGCAGAGCCGCAGCAGGGGTAGGTTCTGTACCCAGCGGAAGCCAGAACTGAGCCAGGCTGCTGGCCAAGCTGCAAAAGATTCACTGGCAAGGGTGGGGGAAGGGAAATGCATGTTGTCTGTAGCATTAACCTATAAGCTTTTGCGTATCGGTTACATCCCTAAACTGAAGCTAAAGCTTGAGGAGGAGTGTCTCCTGGCGGTTAGAACTGGAGACTCAGGAGGACTCGAGTAGGATGTTGTGACGGGATGTACCAACTCCGCACTGGGGCGGCGAGGGTTAACCCTGGCTCACCTGGCTGAGCAGGCTCCGCCCCCACCGCCCTGCTGGGCATGCTCCAGTTGGAGGCCAGCTATAAAGGCCGGTGGAGCAGCTCAGTCCGGCTGACGGGGACGGAGGTGCCGCTGGAGCTCCAGGAGAAGTGCAGGTGCACCCAGACGCTGGCGCCAGCCAGCAGGGAACCGGAGCAGAAGCCCCCGGGCTGGAGGAAAGAACCGGAGAAGACACAGGAGAGACGGGGAGGAAGTAGCCCATGGTGGGAGTTGTACCCTGGGTGCTCGGCCTGTTGCGGTGGGATTCCCCGCTGAGCTATGGTGGTCCACTCCACCACTGACAGGGCCCTGGGCTGGGACCTGGTGGAGAGGGAAGGCCCAGGTTCACCTACTCTATCCCCATTAACACCACAGGGGGCTCTACCCTCCCTGTTGCTATTGACTCTGGCTGCTAGGCCACGCTGCCCTGTGTGAAGAGGGCAGAGTTATTGACTCTGGCCATCGAGCCACAATGCCCTACAACAGGAGACTGTGATTAATGACTCTGGCCACTAGGCCTGACTACCCTGTGGAAAGGGGGCATTGATGCTGACTCAGACTCTGGCTGCTAGACCCACTGCCTTTTGGGAAGAGGGTGTTGCTAGTGACTTGAGCTGCTAGGCCTTACTGCCTGCCCTATGGGAGAAAGGATGTCATTATTGTCTCTGGCCACTAAGCATGACTGCCCTGGTGAGAGAAGGGCGTTGCTATGCACTCTGGCTGCTAGGCTTGCTGGCTCTAGTGGGAAAGGGCATTGCTATGCGCTCTGGCTGCTAGGCCTGCTGGCCCTAGTGGGAAAGGGCATTGCTATGCGCTCTGGCCACTGGGCCCAACTGCCCTGGTGAGAATGGGCGTTACTATTGACTCTGGCCACTAGGACACATGGGGAATAAAGCAACCCTTGAGGGGCCTCAGAGGCCCGACCCCCACCCCTGAGGGGCTCGTCCTGCAACAGATGTTAACGACTCCACAGTCCTTGACCCAGCTATGCCTGTCAGTATGTGCTCAGGGGCAAACTACATCTGGATTTACCCGTCTGTAAAATGGCTCCGTTACCTCCCTCCCTGGCCTATCTAAAGACCACCCCCGTCTCCCCGCCACCTACTCCTCATAGCTCAGCTTTGCTAAATGCCCTCTCCTGGACGCTCTCCATCTTGCCCAGAGCTTCCCTAAAGCGCAGCACCCAGACCTGCAGGCAGCGCGGAGGAGGAACGGTTCCCTCCCCGCTCTCATCACACTCCTTTGGTAAACAGCTTCACGCCGGTCACTCACACGCGATTTATGATCCACTGTAAAACCCAGACCCTCTTGAGCAGGACGAGCATCCCGCCGGTCACGCCACAGCTTGTATTCGTGCAGCTGATTTGTTTCTGCCCACGTGCAATACCGTGAACTTGCCTTCGCTGAATTTCATCTCATTCATTTCAGACCCATTCTCCTAACTAGCTAGGTCATTTTGAGTTTAAATTCTGTCCCCCAAAGTGCTTGCAACCAGTGGCGGCTGGTCAATACAGGCGAACTAGGCGGTCGCCTAGGGCGCCAAGATAAACGGCCGTTGAGGGCTTTGGAGGCAGGGGCGCCGATCGCGCGTTTCGCCTAGGGCCCCAGTTGCCAGCAGCTCGTCTAGGGCCACTCCTGCTTGCAACCCCTCTCGAATTTTAGACTACCTGGATGAAAGCATGCATTAGTGAAAACACTGACTAGTACTGGACTCAGGACTGGCCCATGGGGGACCCCACTAGACAGGTCCTCCCAATTTGGCAGCAAATCACAGATAACTACTCTCCCAGTACAGTTCTCCAGCCAGATGTCATTTCCCTACTTTGTTTATGAGCAGGGATGGCCCGTGAGCATAGGCAGACTCGGCGGTTGCCTAGAGCGCCACTGGCCCGGGGCACCCGATGATGACATCACGGGGCGCCCAGGCACCCAACGATTACGTCACAGCCACTGACAGCCATGCAGGCGGGGGCCCCAATTGCACTTTCCGCCTGGGGCGCAGCTGCCGCAGCCGGCCTCAGGCCGCTCCTGCTTATGAGACTATCACGGGCACGGCGTCAAAAGCCCTTCTGAAAGTAAGATGAATCACACCTGCTCTTCCCCCCAGCCACCTGGTCAGCGACCACGTCAAAGAGTGAAATTCAGGGATTTGTACTTGACAAATCAGTATCGGCCTTTTACCCCTCTAGGAGCCTCCCGGTGCTTACAATTAATAATCCCTTCGCTGGCTCATGCCCTTGCCCCACTGGGTTTGCTGTCTGTGCTACGCCTCCTGTCCACTCCCTTTCCTAGGGAACACTGGAGCAAAATAGCCATTACACAGCTAAGTCTGGCGGCGGCGTCTTTTGTTCCTCTCCTTCCCCGCTGAGGGGCGAGCTCCACCTTCCTTCATCTTCTCTTGCCCCATATGTATTGACAGAACCTCATTTCACTGCCTTCTCACATCCCTCGCCAGGGGACTCATTTGGTGCTGGGGCTGCTCTGATTTGGTCCTTCCACAACCCTGCAGGTCTTTTGTGCTCCTCCTTAGCAACTTCCCACGTCTGCCCTTTTGGGAGGACTCCTTTTCCATGCTGAGGTCACAGACCCCTAGAACCCTGGAACTGGAAGGGACCTCGAGAGGCATCGAGTCCAGTCCCCTGTCCTCACGACAGGACCAAGCACCATCTAGACCAGTGGTCCCCAACGCGGTGCCTGCGGGCGCCATGGCGCCCGCCAAGTGCTTGGGGCCGGCCCCACCCAGGGCGCGTGGTGCATGCGTGGTGCCGGTCCCGGGTGCGCAGCGCATGCGCGGCACCAGCCCTGGGTGCATGGGTGGCCCCGCCCCCGGGTGCATGGGTAGCCCCGCCCCCGGGCACGCGGGTGGCCCCGCCCCCGGGCACGCGGGTGGCCCCGCCCCCGGGCACGCGGCGCATGGGGAGCGCCGGGCTCGCGGCACATGGGGAGCGCCAGCCCCGGGCGCGCGGCGCATGTGCGGCCCCGCGGCTATGGGGGGCGCCTGTCCCAGGCACGCAGCGGATGTGCAGCCCCGTGCCCGGGCGCGCCGCGCATGGGGGGCGCTGGCTCTGGGTGCGCAGCGAATTGGCGGCCCCGCCCCCAGACGCGCAGCGCATGAGGTCATCGCCCCCGGGCGCCCGGCAGCTCCAAAAGGTTGGGGACCACTGATCTAGACCAGTGTTTCTCAACCATTTTTTATAAAGTACCCCTTTAAAAAATAATTATAAGTACCCCCAGTACCTACAGTTTTCAGACACAACATTTTTTCTACCATTGCAACACATTTGTTTTAACAACTTAATCATAGCCAGGTGGGTGATGAAATTTGTGGGTGTAAAAAGTACAAAAATAATAAAGCGCTGTAAAATTTAAAACAACAATTCAGTTTTCTCCAAATTTCTGTTGTGTTGTTGTACCCCCCCGACTTCTCTCGAGTACCCCTAAGAGTACTCATACCGCTGGTTGAGAAACACTGGTCTAGACCGACTGACAGGTGTCTGTCCAACCTGCTCTTCAATGATGGAGTGATGGAGACTCCACAACCTCCCTAGGCAATTTATTCCAGTGTGTAACCACCCTGACAGGTAGGCAGTTTTTCCTAATGTCCAACCTAACCTCCCTTGCTGCAGTTTAAGCCCCTTGCTGCTGCTTGTCCTAAACTGCTCCTGACGCAGTCCTCTTCCTACCGGAGAGTTTGCCGAGTCTCTTTCCCTGCCGCCAGCTCCATACTCAGACTTGTTCCACAGGGGCAAAGGATTCTCATGCCCTTGGCTTGCGTAAAGCTCACAGCTGATTCTAGGCCAGACGCTCCACCCCAGCTAGCAAAGTGTGTGCACCAGACCAGGTCCCCCAGGCAATGTGAGTGCTTACAGGAGTCTTGCAAAATCGCCCTCTCATGCTGCTTGTTGCATCTGCACCACTCCTTCCCTCTTCTCCCCAAGGTGTGGCAGCGTGAGAGCCGCCTGGTCCCCTCCCATCTCCAGCAGCCTTGGGCCTAATGCACGCGTCGTGTACACTGGAAGGTTAGGAGACCAGTCTCAGACCTTCCTGCATCCAGCCAACGTCACAGAGAGCGGGGCCCCCAGAAGCAATGGCTCTAAACATGCGAGAAAAACGTTAGTTTTCTTTTGCATTACAGGTCAAGAGTGAACCTACAAGACAGAAAGTACAGCCCTTAACGCAGGGGTGAGGGACCTCCGAGCCCCCCAGCACTGGGGAGCCTGCGCTGGTGCTCTACCCCCCTGCTGCCCCACCGCAGGGCTGGAGCTCACAAAAATTTGCTAGGCTGTGCCACCGGTGCCAGAGTCCTACACAACCAGGAAGCAAGCTTCTACCGGACTCAAGAGTGAACACATAGGTGGGGAGGGAAGCTGCCTCCCCCAGATCTCACTGAGCAAGCCCCAGATAACGGATGCAGAAAACTGGGAATTTTGGGAAGGCCTGGTCCTCCCTAGGCTCCTCTCTAGCAAGACAAAGACACGCGAACCCATGAAAGCCACAAACGGCCTTGACCAGATGAGGCTTGGACCCGGCATGAGCCAGGACCCAGGAGGTGTCCGCACTCGGGATGTTAAAGGTGGTTAATTAGGTAACCGTGTAACTTAAAAATCCTAGCGGTTACGCGCTGCAGAATAAAGCTAATACTGCAGGGCCCACAGCGCAGCCGGCTCCCCGAGAGCAGGGCCAGCAGCCAGCCGCGCTGTGGGCTCTACAGGATAAGCTTTATACTGCAGAACTGCTTGCAGGGCAGCAGCTGGCTCCCAGCCCTGCTCCCAGGGAGCTGGCTGCCACCCTGCGTCGTGGGCTCTGATACAGAGCCAGCAGTGTGGGGTGGCAGCTGGCTCCCCGGGAGCGGGGCTGGGAGCTGGCGTCTAGCCATTACAGTAACTGATACACCCATGCTTATCTGTTAACCGTTTAAATGGTTACACTATAGCATGCGTAGCCTACACAGCGGTCAGGAAGTGCGATTCCCAGTGCTGGCAGACAGACACACACTAGCTCTGCTCCAGATGCTCCTAAAAATAGCAGTGTGGCTACAGTGGCACAGACTGGGCTAGCCACCAAGGGTCAGGTGAGACTGCACGAGTGGCTAGCCCAACAGCCACCTGGGCCACTGAGGCCAGGCTATTTTTAGCACACCAGCATCTCTCTGCCTGGGAATGGCAGCTCCCAGCTGCAGTGTAGACCTACCCTGAGCCTGGTGAAACCCACATAGGATTCCGCCCTAGCGAAGCCCTGTCCCCAGGCAGGAGAGACGCATCACCAAGAGGATTTAATTCCCCTGGGCTCTCTGGGTTTCAGACAAGTCGTTGCAGCACAAAGACAGGCCAAGCCAGCATGATAGCTCTGAGGCTGCACACGGGGGTCACAAAACGAGCTCCCTCGGGTGGCTACGGTGGCCGCTCTGAGCAGCAAAACAAATTCCCTGATTCTAGCTCCCCAGGAGGAGAGGCGTGTGTCTGGATCGTGGCTGCAGACTTACCATCTGACACTTTATCTGCTAAAGAACCCGAGTCACTTCACAAGTGGGGTATTTTCCTTCCAGTCTGATTCCGCCCGCCAAGCAAAACCCCCGTGAGCGCTGTGTCGAGATCTCTTAGCGCCGACAAACCCGAAAAACGAGAGGCGACGAGGCCGATTAAAGCAGCCAGTTCACCTCCCTGCCAGTGCAGGGTTCCTCTAGAATAGGGCAGCACAAGCTCTACTCGGGTGACGGCGAGAATCCCTTTGCTGAAAGGACGGTTTTCAGAGGTGGCCGGGTGAGTCTGTTTCAGCAAAAACAACAGCGAGTCCAGTGGCACCTTGAAGACTGACAAGTGTATTACGGCAGAAGCTCGAAAGCCCCTAGATCTTACTGCGCACCCAGTGCAAGTGTCACCGGACTCTCGCTGGCTTTGTTTAAAGGATGACAACTCCCAGTGCTCTAAAAGCTGCCTGGCCATAGGGAAGGCAGCAGCAGAACCACCCTCGACTGTAGCAGCCTTGCTAAATACAGGCTGCACCTCTCTGGTCCAGCACCCTCGGGACCTGACTGGTGCTGAACCAGAGAGCTTGCTGGACCACGGGAGGCCAATGTTATCTAGCAACATCACCAACACTGCCACTGCTTGCTGGGCTCTTAGGGGTCGATCAGGGCTAAGAGCACAGACCCCTGAGAGCCAGGCCTGGGGGCTGTAAACAAACCTTATGGCCCCGCAGGAAACTTGGCCCCCCCATGAGAAGTGGGCACCCGGCTGACTGAAATCCTGCCAGAGCAAGGATGTTGCTGGACCAGAGCGCACTGGAGTCGAGCGGTTCCGCCAGTACCACAAGGAGACAGATGCGGCAAACAGCCCCTCCTGGCAGGTTTGCTACGAATTCCCTTTTGGACCCAAGAACTTTCAGGATCCAAGGCCCATGTGTGTCTGATTCACGGCGATTCTCCACAAGAACGACTCGTTTCTAAACGCTTCATGGCCCTTCCTAGCGGGACTGAGCCCTCTCACCCTGCCTCCCACCAGCGACCACGTACGCGCACACGCGTCTCACTCAGAGACCCTGGGAAATAAACAACCGGCCTCACCCTCATTGCATGTGCCTGGGCGCACGCCACTGCCCTGCGGACAGCACGGCTCAGCCAAGAGAGCTGGCCGGGGAGCCGGGGTTGCAGCAGTCGGCCTTGCTTAGCTCTTCATCATCCAGAAAATCCGCTTTGTGAATCACCGTGGCCAGCGTTGGGGCCGTCTACAGGAGGCAGCTGGGTGGCCGTAAAGAGGCTTAAGGGCTTTGCAGTTAGGAGACAGCGCTAGGGGACTGCAAAGAGAGAACCGACCCAGCGCCGGAGCGTCTGTCTGGCTCCTAGGCCTCCCCCTGCTGGCTCGAGCGCCCGGCCGTTGCTGCCTGGAGCGGAGGCGCAGCACGGGCGCCTGACTCCGGTCTGACACAGATGGATGCAGCCTAACACAGACACTTGGTCTCCGGGCTCTGGCAGCGAGCCCCTGCAGAAGCCACGCTGCAATCCAACCTGCTCGCACGGCTGTCTCCTGCCTCTCGGCGCAGGGAGGAGGGGGGGGGGGGGGGAGACAATGGGGCAGCTGCCCCGGGGCCAGCGATTCAAAGGGGGCCCGTGTTCCTGGCCGCTGCTGCACCAACGGCAGCAGGAGCTCTGGGCTCTTAAATTGCTGCCCAAGCGTCACCCCACCTGCTCTGGGGGCTGCGCTGTGGGTGGCGCTGCTGCCCTGGCCCCGCCCATTCTGCCTGAGGCCCCACCCCTTTTAGCAGCACAGAGCCGCTGCCCCCCTCGCCCAGTGGCCTGCAGAGGTATCGGCTCCCCCTGGCCCTGCATTCACAGGAGCATCCGCCTGCCTGGGAGTGGCCACGCCAGCTACAGACCTCGAAATGCCCCCTTCTCTGCCCCCGGAGGCCAGGGCTCTCAACCTGTGCTCTGCAGACCGGGGGAGGCCGCACCACCATTCACAAGTCGGCAGGGTCCTCAAGTGACACCCCCCCCCAGCTCTGGGCCACGTGGCCCTCCCGGGAAGGGCCCCCAGCGTGTCTACACGGCAAGGAAAAGACAGAAGCCGGTGTCCCGGGAGGGTGCGTGGCAGCCTCACCTCCAAACGAGCGGTGCCATTCGAGCCACGCAAAGCACGCATCTTATTCCCAGGTAATTTCGAAATAGCTTGTTTCGTAATCTGGCACCGTCTACACAGCGCCACATTTCAAAATAAACGGCTGGCCCGGAACGCCCCTCGGCCTCGTGGGACGCGGCTCACAGGGACGGCGGCTGAGCGCGCCCGTATCTCAAAAGATCTCGCCGCGTACCGGGCGCGCTGCCACGCCGCGGGGCAGCTGGTGGGGGACAGCCGAAGGATCCCGACAGCGCCGCAGGGAGACGTGCGGCTCACGTCCATTCTCGACTAATCACGCGCACCCGAGCCGGGTGTTTTCCCCTCAGAGGTATCCGGAGCATAAAGGGCACCGCTGCCTCCCCCACCCTCGGCGCCTTCTTGCTGGGAACTCCCACCGTGGGGAAGGAGGCGGGTCATGGGATGGACACGAGCAACATCTCGAAGGGCCCGTTACAGGACAGTCACTGGCTTGTCTTCTTCACGTGCTGGCTCACGTCCAGCCCACACGAGGGGACTCCCCAGCAGTGCCACGCCCACGGACACAGCTCTGCCGAGCCCAGCCTGGCTCTGGCCTGCTGAGGGACGGCACAGCGCGCCATGAAGGTGTGTGGAGAAGCTCTACAAACGTCCTGGACAGGGACACGCACCGAGGACACCTGAGCGCTGGTCAAACAGGCTCTGGCAAGGTACACCTCGAATCCCACTGTTGCCCCAAGGCCTGGGGACCACGATGGGCTCCGCTGAGCCTGCCTCGTTACCTCAGGCCTGACACCTTTGGCGGGTGAGCGGCGGTGGGACGCGCCTCACCAGGGGAACGGTGCCACTGAGGCAGGGATGCATGTGGGGTCCCGCGGTGGGTTTACCTCCAGGCCGAGGTACCACCAGAGCCAGTATGGGTGGCACTGGGAACCTCAGGATCTCCTGAGCTGCCTGTGGGGTTTCAGGTGTCGCTGCCCGGGGACAAAGGCCAGGGATGGGCCGGGCTGCACTGCTCGCCTTGGGCTGGGGCCAGACTTCCCACAGCCCTCATTTCCCCGCTAGTCCCCCGGGCCACGCCGCTGGGGGGAGGAGCAATTGGGGGACAAGGTCGGACGTTGACCTGAAGATAACGGTTCGTACGTACGTAAATAGCACCGTTCCAACTCCCTGAGAGACCGGGGGCGAACAAGAGCTCTGATTCAGAGAGCGAGCAAAAAACAACAAGTCCAGTGGCACCGCACAGACTAAGCGATTTATTGGGGCATCAGCTGTCGTGGGAGGGACTCACTTCCTCGGGCGCTTGGAGTGGAAGAACGGCCGGGCACAGAGGCGGCAGGGTGACCCCAGTGCTAATTCTATCTGGGTGCAGGCGGCTGGCGGGCAACAGGGATGAGGAGGCGAGAGTTTGGCCCTCTCATGGCAATAGGTCATTTCCCTGCAGGGGCTCTGGCCCCTGGCGGAGATGGGCCACCTCCACCTGGGTTGAATTAGCACTGATGTCGCACTGCCCTCTCTGCCCTGGCTGTTCTGCCACTCCAAGCACCCGAGGAAGCCGGTTCCCTCTCACAGACGCTGATGCCCTAACAACTGTGTCTGCCACCGGATACGTCGCTTTTTCGGAAGCGCTGTGCATCTCAGGAGCTTGTCTCTCTTACCAAAGATGGTCCCACAACAGATATTCGCTCCCCTGCCTTTCCTCACTTATATCCTGGGACAGACGACTACATCACCACTGCAGGCAATCAAAACTAAGTCACTTGCTTTGAGCACATCATGAAAATAACTGACCTGATTTTCCAAGCGTGGCAGACCAAGGTCACCCAGGAAGCCCACCTCAGAACTGGGAACAGAAGCCAGATGTCCTGACTCAGTCATAAGACTGTCCCTCCTGCCAGGGAACGGCGCAGCTTACGCAGCATTATCCACGTGTCTGGATAGGACAATGCTAGACACGAACGTGAGGTCGTTCAAGCCCAGCCCACTCAGCCAGTGCCGGACTCATTCCTACTCCCTAGTGCCGTCCTGTCCAGCCCCAAATCACTCCAGAAGAGGAGTTTCCATTGGCTACAGCCCCGTTTGGGATTAACTGTCACCTTAACTCTGCATTTCTTGGGTGCATGATGAATTTTTTTAACCCTTAACTCTTACCATATATTTTAGAAATGTGCATCTGTCTGTCCGTCTACCTGTGAGTCCATCTGTTCAAGAACTCCCCCTAAATGGTACAAGCGAGGACCACCAACCCCCATTGGCCAGCAGGGCGCGGGTGGAGAAAGGGACAGCTAGCTACTACATATTTCAGAGAGCTTGTCTGTCTGTCTGTCCCCCAGCCAGGGGACACGTAGCCCTGTCCCGGCTGTGCCCACTGCACTTGCAGCGGCCATGGAGAGGCGCTTCCCATCTGGCCCCAAGCTGCTGCGGTGAGACAGGGCTGGGGTTGGCCTCTCTCCCCGGGGCAGCCTGCGCACTGACCCCCTCCCCCCAGCCTCGCCCCAGAGCCAGGATTTACATGAAGACAACGGAGTTATCAGAGCAAGGCCGGGTAAGTCTCCTAGTTACCAACAGATCCACAACCCTTTGGCCTGGGAACGTTCTTGCTCTCTGCAAGGCTCTTGCTGAGTTCCCAGCCCACACGAGTCCTGTTCTGCATGTTACGTCATGGCCGTGCCCAGGCGCCATGTGGGCACTGAGGACAGCTGGGGGTGGGGGGTGGAGTCAACAGAGGCAAGAGCAAGTCCTGGGTTTTCCCACGTAACTAGGACTGCAGAATCAGCCCAGCCCAGGTATGGGGACTGTCTTGTGAGTTCTGACATCGCAAAGGAGGGGGCACTGCCTGCCCCAGCAGCACAGCCCTAATCCCAGCCCGGTGGGGCAGGCATGCCGGCAGGAGGGGCAAAGGAACAAATGCACCAAGGCCCAGTGTTACAAAGGGGCCCGGAGCCCCAGGTCGCTGTCACTGCTACCGGGCAGTGGCCGGAATTACACTGGGGAGGACAGCGCTGCGCACCGGGTGGCGTTAAGTTGGGCTGCACATCAACCCTAGAGCTTGGCCTGGCCCCCACTCCAGCCACTGCAACCTGCCACCCCAGGGCACAAAATCATTCCGGTTTGGCCCATGCCTTCCCCCGCCCCACCCTGATTGGAGGCACCTGGGCCAAACCTGAGGCAGAGACAGTGGGGCGAGCCCAGGACCCGAAAAAAGAAGTCAGACGGGAATATCCCAGCATCCACGGCATTTCCCTCGCAGTGGCAACCCTGAAGCTCTATTTATGGCCATCTAGTCTGACACCCGGCGTATCAGCCCCACCCAGCAACTCCTGCACGGCGCTCCGAGCTCCTCAGAGCTCTAGGGCAGCTCTTTAGAAAGAGGCGTTCGGCCTTCACTTCCCTCTGGCCAGCTCCATCTCCCGGCACTGGCCATTGCTCCGGTTAAAGTGCCTTCCGCAATCAGCAACCCCACCCCACCCCACCCCCGGCCCCGCCCCTTCTACTAGGCCCCGCCTCAGGAGGCGGGGCAGCACACCGCACACATGCTCCCACCTTCCGACCACAAGGAGGGGACGGGAGCAGGTGGGCGCTCACCGCAGCTTGCCCAGCCTCAGGGGAGGGCGCGCCAGGCAGCCCGGCCCAGCCGCTCCAGCCCAGGAGCACCGGGGGAGGTAGAAAGGCGCGCCGCACTGCCCAGCCTCTCCAGCTGCAGGAGGACAGGTGCTGGGGTTGGGGGCGCGGGCAGGGCTATACCTGGCAGTTTGGGAAGGCAGACCCTTCCCCCGCCAGACATACCCGATGCCGATGCCCCCCACCCTGATACATCTGTCCAGGCAACGACCCAGGGAATGGAGCATGAGATGCTCCACTTTTTTTGCTCACTGTATCAGTGGCAGCAGTGCCACAGGGGAGGGAGGGGAAGAGTTAAAAGCCAGCTCCCCGCACACACCGGCTCCCGCCCGCCACCCCGTGTAAATGTGTAACTGCTGAAAATTCCAGCAGTTACACGTCTACCAAAATAAAAATATTTTAACATCCCTAGTTCAAATGCCACCCAGCTGGTAAGCAGAGCACCAGGGTCACCCACAGCCGGGAGCATGTGTTTCTATTGGTGGTGCACACCCACACATACCTTGGCCCACACAACAAAATTTATTCCACACACACATGGAAAAAAGGTAGAGGGAACCTGCTTTGCCTTAACAGTAACTCTTTGCTGGAGACAAGCCTTCAGGTATTCACAGGAGGGAGAACCACTGGCAGCAGAGAGAGGGAGGGAAGGTATTACTGGGAAGTGGTTTCCAGGGTTCAAATTTCGGGAGGCCCAGAGTGAGAACAAGGAGGGCTCAGGCAAGCTGGCTAAGCAGTACTCTACCGGGGACACAACAGGCCACATACAAAGCCCCAGTGAAGTCGGTACAAACTAAAATGTCACGGGACAGGGTTATACGTTACACACTGAAACAAGTGCCATCTTTGTACTGCCGTTGACTGGTTTTGTGCTTATATGGTACAAGTGGGAAAGTCGGCAAGTCTTCAGCTGCAGGGTGCTGTGACATTTGCATTTTTGTCTGCTTTGGTCTGAAAGTGGTTCAAGGGAGGCGAAGCTGGTGAGTACACAACAGGGTCTGGGGTGGGGTGTGCCACGTGTGGCCTGGGCAGGCCAGCGGCTCCCAGCCCACAAAATACAGGAAGAAAAACAGAAACAAGTCAAACTGGAGCTGCAAACATCACGAAGCCCCGAACCATGCTGGGCTGGGCAGAACACCAGGGGCCAACAGTGCCAGTCCCCCATGTGCCAGCCCCGTGTGCCCCATCCCATCTCCCCGAGAACCCGCCAGCCCCATTAACGCCTCCCAGCCCCCGGGCACCGAAAGCCTGGAGCTGTCCCGCCCTGCCCCCATACACGCGGCCATACAGGAGCCTCGCGCCCCATGCTCTGGGTACCACCAGCCCTGAGCCCCCTGCTTGGTCTCAGAGCTGCTGCCGCCCCCAGATAAGGCCAAGGAACCTCACCGTCCAACATGCTGGGGCACAGCCAGTCGGAACACCCAGCCCTTCTCCCCCAGCACTGCCCCGCCCCAGCCCCTGCTCCCCAGCACTGCCCCGCCCCTCCTACTCCCACCCCTACTCCCCAGCACTGCCCCACCCCAGCCCTCCTACCCCACCCCTGCTCCCCAGCATGGCCCCACCCCACCCCTGCTCCCCAGCACTGCCCCACCCTCCTACTTCCACCCCTGTTCCCCAGCACTGCCCCGCCCCAGCCCTCCTACCCCACCCCTACTCCCCAGCATGGCCCCACCCCACCCCTGCTCCCAGCACTGCCCCACCCCTCCTACTCCCACCCCTGCTCCCCAGCACTGCCCCGCCCCAGCCCCTCCTACCCCCACCCCTGCTCCCCAGCATGGCCCCAGCCCCACCCCTGCTCCCCAGCACTGCCCCACCCCTCCTACCCCACCCCTGCTCCCCAGCACTGCCCCCGCCCCAGCCCCTCCTACCCCACCCCTGCTCCCCCAGCATGGCCCCACCCCACCCCTGCTCCCAGCACTGCCCCACCCCTCCTACCCCACCCCTGCTCCCCAGCACTGCCCCGCCCCACCACTTCTACCCCACCCTGCTCCCCAGCACTGCCCCGCCCCAGCCCCTCCTACCCCCCCCCCTGCTCCCCAGCACTGCCCCACCCTCCTACTCCCACCCCTGCTCCCCAGCACTGCCCCCCCAGCCCCTCCTACCCCACCCCTGCTCCCCAGCATGGCCCCACCCCACCCCTGCTCCCCAGCACTGCCCTGCCCCAGCCCTCCTACCCCACCCTGCTCCCCAGCATGGCCCCACCCCACCCCTGCTCCCCAGCACTGCCCTGCCCCACCCCTTCTACCCCACCCCTGCTCCCCAGCATGGCCCCGCCCCACCCCTGCTCCCCCAGCACTGCCCCGCCCCACCCTTCTACCCCACCCCTGCTCCCCAGCACTGCCCCGCCCCTCCTTCCCCCAGCACGGCCGCCTCTCACCTGCTCCCGCGGCTCCGGCTGCCCGGCTCGGCCCCGCAGCGCGGGCGGCTGGAGGCGGCTCCGGGGCGGGGCATCCCTCGGCGAGCGGCCCGCGGGGGGCGGCAGAGCCCGGCGCGGAGAAAGATGGCTCGAGCTCCGCCCCCCCGTAAGACGCAGCTCGGACGCGCCCTGCTCCTGCCGCGGGCCGAGCCCCCAGCGCCCCTCCGCGGGCCCCGCCTGAAGCGGGTCTGAGCTCTTGCGGGGAATCCGCGGGGTGACGTCCCCGCCCAAGACGTGTGTGTCCTAGACCCCACTGCGCAGCGACGCGGCGGGAGCCTCTGTCCCCGGGGGCCGGTTCCAAGGGGAAAGGGGCCTCGGCCAGTGGAGCGCCCAGGGGCCTGGTTTTCCTCTGCGCCCGCCCCCCTGGGAACTGCCCAAAGCCAGTGCCCAGCCCCACCCTCCCTGTGCGGGGGGGCGGCGCAGGTGACAAGGGGGGGGTCCGGGCCTCCTTTGACTCTGACTTGCCTCCATGCTGATCTAACAGCCCCTAATGTCCCGGGTGGCCGGTTCTGAACCCGACAGTCCAGTCTCGGAGCTTTCTGTTCGGGAAACAAATGGAGACAATCGAACTGTCGGGTGTTTTCTAACTCGGACGGGATGTCGATTGTGATGGAACGTCAAGTGTGTCCGGAATTTTTGTTGAAACCATCTGGCAACCCTCGTAATGTCTCATCATGCCACTGCCTTCCTGGGACGGCCTCTGTCCCTCTACTTCTCTGTATCCTAACAACTGGGAGACAGCGAAGGCGAGGCCAGTATGTACAAGGGCTCTGGAGGGGATCCTGGCAGTTACAGAGCCGCAAGTCTAACGTCAGGGCCGGGCAAATTAGCTGAACGGTCAGACGCTGAGAAGAGGCGTTCTAGACTGCCTAGGAGATCAGCCAATCTAGAGTCCTTTGGCTGTCTGGCCCCTGTTTGTCCCCCTCTCATAATTTCCGGCAGAGAATTCACCTCGCTCCTGCGGCGGTGTGTCTGCCGGAGCAGGGAGGCGGAAGGGAACGGGCTGATGCTTCCCCCACCTCACATCTCCAGTGTTACGCCACAGCGCTGAGATGGCTGCTACCCATGGGGAACACCAAGGCCACCGCCCGGCCAGTGCGACTGATAGAATCACGCCAAGAGCATCCATTGCCGTGTTGGTCAGTAGCACGGTCACAAAGTCAGAAACTAGTCCACAAACCCGTTCCTGCCCCTGAAGCCAAATCCTGGCTGTGTAGCCGTTACGTAGGTCCCCAGCGACGGACGACCTGCAAAGCCCTCGCAAGTGATGCACAAGGAGCCGACAGGCTGTGGTGTGGATGCTACTTCCTCGTTTCCAGCACGTCGGGGGAGAGGGGCAGCCGAAGACAGAAAAGCACATACAGTGGTGCAGGACTGAGGGGGTTAACCAGCCCATGAGAGGAAAGACAAGGCAGAACGACAAACTGCTCATAACATCTTTCCAAACAGGAAAAACCCGCGTCTCACACAACAGCAGCTAACCCGCCAATAACACAGGCCCTCGTGTTCCATTCCCACGACAGCTAACCCGCCAATAACACAGGCCCTCGTGTTCCATTCCCACGACAGCTAACCCGCCAATAACACAGGCCCTCGTGTTCCATTCCCACGACAGCTAACCCGCCAATAACACAGGCCCTCGTGTTCCATTCCCACGACAGCTAACCGCCAATAACACAGGCCCTCGTGTTCCATTCCCACGACAGCTAACCGCCAATAACACAGGCCCTCGTGTTCCATTCCACGACAGCTAACCCGCCAATAACACAGGCCCTCGTGTTCCATTCCCACGACAGCTAACCCGCCAATAACACAGGCCCTCGTGTTCCATTCCCACGACAGCTAACCCGCCAATAACACAGGCCCTCGTGTTCCATTCCCACGACAGCTAACCCGCCAATAACACAGGCCCTCGTGTTCCATTCCCACGACAGCTAACCGCCAATAACACACGCCCTCGTGTTCCATTCCCACGACAGCTAACCCGCCAATAACACAGGCCCTCGTGTTCCATTCCCACGACAGCACCTGCTGCACTTACCAAATGGAAAAGGGGCATTCCCGGCAATAGGAAAAGGAGCATTGTTCTGATCGGGGGCAACCCCCAGAACCACTGGGTCGGGAGCCTTGTTCAGACAAAGGGAACCCGGGACAGTCTGCATTAGACATTCCGACTAGCCCTCGACCTCCAAGCGAACAGGCCACTTCTCTTTTCGAAGGAAGGAGCAAACAGACTCAAGCCCTGGGGGTGTGAATTTGGGAACAGGTGATTAGCTTCCTCGGGAACAGGCAGGGAGATCCCCCTTTGACAGAAAAACAAAACTGAGCCCTTCTGCCAACATCTTCCTACTCGCCTCGGTCCTGAGCGCGCCCCTCCCCATGCACTTGACAAAAAGCCCTCGGCAAGCAACAGGTGTTGTTCTTCATTTTAGAGAATCATAAAATCCTCGCACTGGACTGGCCCTCGAGAGGCATCAGGTCCAGTCCCCTGCCCCACGGCAGGAGCAGCACCGTCCAGATCCCCGACAGGCGTCGGTCCAACCTGCTCAGTTAGCACTGACACTCTCATTGACAGTATTTTTTCCCTTCTCTTACGCTGCCCATCCCCTCTCTCTGCTATTTGTTCCCTGGACGCCTTGCTCCATTCACCTGGAGAAGTGGGTTGTGCCCACAAAGGCCCATGACACCGTCTATGTGGTGTTAGTCTCCAAGGCGCTGCAGGACTCCTCGTTCTAGACTGACGCCTGCCACCGACCACCCGCTCCACCCAGCGCCTGCCCACCAACGTCAGCCCCCGGGAGGGGAGACCCGTGCGTCACAGGCCTAGCGTAGGAAGGACCCAGGTGCACTAATGCCTGAGGCCCCCAAGGGCAAGGAGACACGCAGCTGGTCCTGGGAAATGACCTGCCCTCTCAGGCTGCAGAGGAGAAACCCCAAGGTCAGCGCCAGTCTGGCCTGGGGAAAATTCCTTCCTAGCCCCACATCAAGTGATCAGCTCGACCCTGAGCATGAGCCCCCCCGACAGACAGACTGGCCAGCGCTGCCTCAGAGCCCCGGCCTGCCCCTTGGGTTCCCACCCCCAGCTGCGGCCGTCCCTGACAGTGCACGGACAGGCCCCGGGGCGGGGGGCTATAACCCCTGGGGTTCAGACCACAGTTTGGTGAAGATGCTGCAGGAGGGAAGTTGGTCCCCCCTCCCCCCCCCGAGCTGCCCTGCTCCTCTGTGGTCTGCAGCCCCCAAGCTGCCCCCTGCCTCCCCCCACCATGGGCCAGGCTGCTCGGGACCAGCAGCCCCCTGGTCTGTGCGCAGAGCCAGATGGGGGGCGATGTGGGGGTGTGACCCTCCCCCTGCCCATTGTGTCCCTGGGGCCACAGCATGCCCCTCACCCCAGCCCCTGCCCTAGGGAGCTGCCCCCACTGGGCCAGCTAGGGACTGAGTGGGCAGATGGGCCCATAGCAGCAGCACATCCTCCGGCACAGCCCCTCCCTACACCTGCCTGACACCCTGCCCTCACACAGCCCCTAACTACCCCTCCCCTCATCCTGAGCTACCCCTGCCCTCACACAGCCCCTAGCAACCCCTGCCCGCACACAGCCCCCTTCCCCACCAGTGTTCTGCCCTAATGGGGGTTTTAAGATAAAGCCATTTTCATTGCAGCTGCCTCACTTCTCACTCTGGCCACTTTTCCCGGGGGTGGGGTTGTGTCAGCAACACAAGCGTTGAGAGCAACCATGTGAGGAGATAGCACTAACTGCAGAGCTTCGGGCTGGCTCTGAAATCCTGTTTTATCTGCTCGCTGGGGAAGGGGGGACTTCCTGCACGGTGATATTTTTGCATCGGATGTAGGGTTCCTATATTAGATCTTTCAGCTAAGAGGGCACCCTGCGTGAGAGGAAGCGTATCTGTATCAGGAGCCACCCACTCACATTGTGTTCATGTGTTAGACACTAATGCGACGGCCGGGAGCGGGCCGATGCGGATACGGACCCCTTCCCTCTCAGGGGTGTCCTCGTGTCGGGAAGTTCAACTATGGGAACCCTACTCGGCTGGGGAAGGAAGGGATTATCCTCAGCTGTGACTGAAAGCTTAGCCAGAGGGCCCAGCACTGGCCTGGGGGGAAAGGCAGGTGTGCCCCGCAGGTGCTGGGAGGACAATGGCTCCATTGCAGCCCACACAAAGCAGCCCGGGCCCTGGGGCCAGCTGGAGTTTCAGGAAACAGGAACTGAAAGGGGCTCTTTGTGGCCGGGCAGAGGAGAAGAAATAACAGCTTGTGGCTGGCTGCGCGTTAGCCCCCGGCCCAAGCTGTGTTCACAGCACGGCCTGTACTTGTGGCGAGACACAGGGCAGGGAGAATGGACAGGCCTGGGCCTTTGGGTGCAGAACGGGAGGCCCGTGAGGCAGGTTAATCAGAGAGGCCAAGCACTTGGAGCTGCACTCGGAGCCGACGGGCCGGCCCATGTGTCCCGCTCGCCTGTCTCCATGTACATCCCAGGGTCCCTCTCGCAAGGCTGGCCTGCAAAGCCTCGGTGTTCAGTTCCCTTGGTCTCCGAGGGGCCAGGCTGTGGGCGTTTCCCAGACTCACAATGTGTTGGTGACAAGGGGGGTGAAATCACACTCCATATACCAGGAGATACTCACGTTGCAACAGGAGAGTCATGGGCACCCTCCAAGGATACCTCCCACGGCATCTCCTGGACCAGACAGGCCGTAATCCCAGCGAGGCTGTGAACACAGGAGCACAAGGGGCGACATGGGGTACAGTGTAGCGCACCCTGTTAGCTCAGTGGAGCCTGTCCAGACCCCCCACATCTGGTCCCCGTGGCTTCCGTGAGTTACGCTGTCCCTGAGCCAGTCGGAGTTATTTCAGCGCCCTGAGATGCGGAGAGGTACCTAGCAGGATTTTCAAAAGTGTCTAGGTGAATTAGGCACCTAACCTGCTGAGGCACTTCTGCCATTCTCACCAGGCTCCCAGCTGTATCTTGAGCTCCCCAAACACCTTTGCAAATCTGGCTCCTCCTCTTGGGTTTTTCCATTCAGATATTTTGACAGATGCTCTCACATCCTCTTCTGAGCATCTTTCCCGTGGGTTAGTCGTTAGGCAGGCAGATGAGAGGGGGCTGGTTTAATGTTGACATGGTGGTGGAGCCTAGAGGTGACCAGCTGCCCCCTGATTACATCCGTACAGAAACGAAAGCGCCTGCTCCACAGACCTGCCGATCCGGCACCTCCCTGGCAGCGGGTGAGGTCGAAGACATTAAATTCATCCCCGGGCAGAGGGTCGGCATAAAGCCCGCGCCTCACTTGGGCCCTTTGCACAGGGTGCGTTTCGCCTGGAAGAGCACCGTCCACAATTACCTCAGCTAATGGCTTTGCATGAGTCACTAGCCATACATAATTAGAAAGCTCGGTTTTATTTCGCATGGTAATCAATGACAATGCTCCGATATTTATAGTTCCAGGCAAACCATTATGTTAAGATGCAGTTTTAGATACAAATTGGTCCTTTGAGGATTTAACACATTACAGGGCTATTGACATTATCCTCAAACAATCATTAAAAACCCAGGACATTCAGAACTGGAGTTAAACTTTGAGGCTATGTCTACACTCGTGGCTTCTTGCATCAGAAGTATGCAAATGAGGCTAAGCGTGGAATATCGCCAAGCCTCATTTGCATACCTAATGAGCCGCCATTTTTGCAGAAGAGGCTCTTGCGCCAGAAAGAGCTGTCTACACTGCCCCTTCTTAAACAAAAAAACCCCTCTTGCGCAATGCCGTTACGCCAATTATTTTCAGGAATAACGGCATTGCGCAAGAGGGTTTTTCTTGCGGTTCATTAGGTATGCAAATGAGGCTCGGCGATATTCCACGCTTAGCCTCATTTGCATATTTCTCGTGCAAGAAGCCGTGAGTGTAGACATAGCCTGAAGGTACATAGAACCCAGACACATTAACAACCTTAACTCTGTCTGCCCTGCAGGGATGCCATGGCTGGGAGGAAAACAGGAAAAAATTAGTCTAACCAATGCTCACAGACACTAAAAAAGTCTTACACGTAGCTGTATAGTTATTGTATGGTGTTACTGCTACAAGCAACCTTATGTCTAGACTGCATCCCTTTGTTGACAGAGGGATGCAGATTAGGCAGGTCGACATTGCAAATGAGGCAGGGATTTAAATATCCCGTGCCTAATTTGCATAAAAATGGCCACCGTGTTTTGCCAACTCAGCACTTTGTCGGCAAAAAGCGGCAGTCTAGAGGGGGATCCATGGAGAAAGAAACCCTTTTTCGACAGATCCTGTAAACCTCCTTGTTGAGAAGTTTAAGGGACCCATTTTCAGATGAACGTTTACTGAGAGAGCGATTCTCCACTGTCAGAGAAGCCGTGCTCTTCTCGGAGAGGCTGGGCTGTCAGCGTGGGGAGGGTGTGCCAAATCCGAGAGAAGTGACGGAGGGGATCAGTACCTGCCTCAAGGTACAGTTTACCCACAGGGGTGACTTTGTTCACTGCTGGGCCAAACTGCAGCGCTGTCTCGCTGTACGCCCCCACTGCCCCACCTTTCAGACGGGACGTCGCGTCCAGTGCGCTGCAGGGCTGGCGTCGGAACCGAACGTATTTACTCACGTTGATATTGGGCAGGACCCCAGGACTCACGTTCCTACTCTTACGAAGATGCCGGGGGTCTTTAAGGTCACGTGGCCAAGACATTGGTGCCCCCCTCCCAGGAAAGCCTGCCCCTCCGGCAGCACAATGCCTCCTGATGCCGTGCTGGGCGGTGGCTTGGTACCGTTCCGGGCGGGATGCCAGCCACGGCATTCATCATGGCTATGACCGAACAGCTTTCCCCCATCCAGGGGGACAGAACTCGGACGGGGGTAAATGGTAGCACAGAAGCACAGACCACGAGGCTCCAGCCGGTTCAGCCTGGGTCCAGTGGCCACAGTGACACGTATTCACACACTGCTGAAGAAGTCGGGTGCAGTTAGTGCTTGGCCTCCCCGGCCCTCCATCTGGGAGAGATTCCCCCCAGGCTGGCGAGCTCACGCACAGCAACGCCTAGTGCCCGCTACAGGCCGTGCCTCCCCACCACAGCGCCTCCTGCTGTTCTCCTCAGGGAATCCGCGCCTCTGCTCAGAGCGCCTTCTGCTGGCCCTCAGGCCCACGGTGCCCTTTCCTCGCTGTACTGCCCCACAGCAGGGCCCCCACACTCTGGGGTCCTCCCCTCCTAGGGAACCCCAACCCCCCGCACCCACCTCAGTGACCCACGGCCAGTCGTCATCTGGCCCCTGCCTCAGGGGCAGACTGCAGCCTGAAACGGGCCACTCCTCATTGGCAAGGGGGGGGGGGACCCGCTGCCTTTGCCTGCCCTGGCTGCCTCCCCGCAGCCCTAGTGCCCTCAGTCCATGCAGCCTGGGAGTGAGGGCAGGCCAGAGCCCCCCAGCTCTGCCTGCCTTTCCCCAGCCCAGCCCCGCCCTGCCCCGGTACCTCCTCTAGCTTACCAGCAGCCAGGTCCTTCCTGCTGCACAGCCAGAGCAGGAGTGTCTCCTCTCCAGGGGCCCTGTTTCTACAGCCCCAGCTGGGCCCTCACTGGCTGTCTCTGCCTCAGCTGGGGGCTCCATAGGGCTGGGTTGGGCCCGCGCGAGGCAGCCGCTCCATCACCCTCCCTATGGTCCCTTACGCTCTTTGGGATCCGCAAGGCCCGGCTGCTTGGGAGACACCCCGCCGGCCTCGGAACAAGTCAGCGCGCGGCACCGTGCGGCTGGGCCAAGGGACCGCGCGCTCGGGAGCGGCTGCCCTGCGTCCCAGCGGCTGCCCTCACGGCGCATCTCGGGCAGGCTCCGCCGGACCGCGCGGGGGCGGCTCCAGGCACGTCCGCGGGGCAATGAGCCGTTTGCGCTCCTGAGGCGGGATCCAAGGAATCTGGGTCCCTGCCCCGCTCAGACCCATGCTGCTTCGGCTCCTCTGCTCCGCCGCCGCCCCTCAGCCCGGCCCCACCGAGGCGGCTCTCTGCTGACATCTGCTGGGCAGCGAGGGGAGCTGGCCGAGCACGGCGGCGCCTCCTTTCCTTGTTACCCACAGATGGGTTAGGGCAGGGCACGGGGGGGGGGGCAGTCCAAGGTTTTGGTAAGCGGTCAAGGGCCACACCTTTCGGGGCCGGGGGGTGGGAGGGAGGCTGTTGCAGAAGGGAGCTCGGGGTAGGGACTGGGGTGCAGGAGGGGGCTGTGAGCTGGGGTAGGGGCTTGGGGTGCAGTGAATGGAAAGGTTCCCCTGGCACAGAGCTACTGTCTCCGGCTTGGTCCATCTCCCTCAGGCCTTCTCATTCAGCTGAGACCGTCACAGCCCTTCGCCCCTCAGCCTCCTGTGCTGCGGAGGGACGTGCAGAGCCCTTCCCAGGCACTAGGTCAGGATGCAGGCCAGGGACTCTGCACCTGCCACCTCCTGCCCCCACCTCTTCCCTGCGCTCCTCACACCCCCCCACCAGCCCTCCGCCCCAGCACTGGGCCAGGCTCCCCAGGGCATGGAGCAGCCAAGAGGTTCCCTCTGGGTAATCTCAGCCCTCAGCACAAATTCAGCTGCTGTCTCTATGCTGCCGGCTCTCAGCACCACATCCCTTCTCCAATCCGCCCACCCTGAAGCCTCCACTTCTCTCCAGATCTCCTCGCGGACGTCCAGGCGCCAGCTGTCAGCTCTGGCTCCACACGGCTACAAGAGACCTAGTCTGTCCCCAGCCCTCCCTGCTCCCCTTTTCCTCCATGACTGGGGGCAGCACCACGTCCTGCCTGTCCCGCAGGCCCTTCAGCGGGTCCCCATCTTCCACCCAGACCTTTCTCTGCTCCTCACACATCTGGCTGACTCTGGCTAGTTCTTTCTGCACCACGTCACGAAGCCCCGGCTGCGCCTGTCACTGCTCACAGTGAAAACTCCTCCAGGGGCTCTTCCCCGCCTGCCCGGGTCACTCCAGTGTCGCTGCCTTGAGAAACGGGGCCTTGTCTCGCTCTCGTCTGCTCAGGGTGTTGCTGCAACGAGTATCTGCCTGGTCCATCATCCCTTCTCTTGTGGGAGCTCTCCACTGGCTTGCCCTTCTCTGCTGCATCCAGCATCAATTCACGGTCTGCACTTCAGGACTAGGCATGATCTGGCCTCACCCCTCCTGTCCTCTCTCACTGTTGTGAGCAATGTTCCCTCTAATTTCTTCCATCCGTGTGTGGAATAAATTTTGTTCTGTGCACCAAGGCAGGTGCAGTTGTGCACCACCAGCAAAAACACAGGCTGCCGGCTGTGGGTGCTCTGCTAATCAGCTGGGTGGCATTTGAATCTCTCCTGGGTGGCTGCTGACATGTTCAGCTTGCAGGGGACACTGGTTGGGAGGCCAATGTCCATCTCCTCCCAGCCCAGGATGCAGCCCCAGCGTCCTGTGTGTCTGACAGTGTCACTCCCCTGCCGCCTGTCAGGCCTGGCCCAGCAGCCAGTAACACACACAGGCCTCCTTCCTTTAGCCGAGCTACAGAAACACGGGGGCAGCGCACAGGGGCACTATGGAGTCTGGCCCAGTAACAAGAGATACCGAGCGCTGGCACCGCTCAGACTCAGAGCCTGCTACACACAAACTGCCCCCGCCTGGAGCAATCGCCCCGCTGCGCCCCTGTGCCCTGACGATTTCTTCGGAGCTGTTATTTTCATGGGAGCTCCACACACTGCCATTTCTGCCGCCAGACGGCTGACAGTCCCTGCAGCCGGAAGACCCCTTTGTGCACCTCTGCTGACACAAGCCACAAAATTCAAGGATGAAATGCACCCCCTCTGGTACCCCTGACCCCCTCCCAGAGCATAATTCCCGCACCCTGAGCCCTTTCCCACAGCCTGCACCCTCTGGTACCCCTGACCCCTCCCAGAGCATAATCCGCCCCCTGCACCCTGAGCCCTTTCCCACAGCCTGCCCCCTCTGGTACCCCTGACCTCCCAGAGCATAATTCCCCCCGCACCCTGAGCCCTTTCCCACAGCCTGCACCCCTCTGGTACCCCTGACCCCTCCCAGAGCATAATCCGCCCCCTGCACCCTGAGCCCTTTCCCACAGCCTGCACCCCTCTGGTACCCTGACCCCTCCCAGAGCATAATCCGCCCCTGCACCTGAGCCCTTTCCCACAGCCTGCCCCCTCTGGTACCCCTGACCCCTCCCAGAGCATCAGACCCCCTCCTGCACCCTGAGCCTTCTCCCACAGCCTGCACCCTCTGGTACCCCTGACCCCTCCCAGAGCATAATTCCCCACACCCTGAGCCCTCTCCCACAGCCTGCACCCCCTCTGGTACCCCTGACCCCCTCCCAGAGCATCAGACCCCCTCCTGCACCCTGAGCCTTCTCCCACAGCCTGCACCCCTCTGGTACCCCTGACCCCTCCCAGAGCATCATACCCCTCCTGCACCTGCTGCACCTCCAACCCCCTCCCAGAGCCAGTACCCTGTACCCCCTCTTGCACACTTGCCCCAGCCTGACACTTCTACCAAAGTCAGCACCCCACACTCCTCCTGCACCTGGAGCCCCAGCTCTGAGCCTCCTCCCAGAGCTAACACCCCAAAAGCTCCTCCCGACCCTGAGCCCCCTCTCAGAGCCAGCCCCCAATACCTCCTCTTGCACCACAAGCACCTGCCCCAACCATGAACCATATCTCAGAGCCAGCCCCATGCACCCCCTGCTGCACCCCAAACCCCAGCCCCAACCCCCTCCTGCACCTCAGCCCCCTACCCAACCTCCCCAGGGCCAGCACACATACTGTTCCCTGCACCCCGAATGCCCTCCTACACCAGCTCTAACCCCCCTCTAAGAGCCAGCACCCCACCCCCCTGCTGCAGAGCAGTCAACGCGAGTGCAAGTTGGGGGTGCGAGTAACGGAAGAGGAGGGGATGGCGTGAGCAGGATGGGGCGCTGGGAAGGGGCAGAGGAGATCTTGGGCTGCCCTTAAATTTCAAAAGTGATCTTGGGCACAAAAAGGTGGGGACCTCTGGACCTAGGACCTCTGTGTGGGGAGGGGGCGCGGGATCTGGGCATGGACCAGGGGCTCAGGGAGGATGGGAACATTGCCCCAAGCTAGAGACAGTGACGGGCTGTGACCTGTGGGACCACACACTGTCCTGGGGCACCGATCCCCCTCGGAAGCTCTGTGACCCCTGAGTCAGATATGCCCCCGGGCACCATGTCCCAGCCCCGGGGGAGGGGCAGGGGCTCATTTGCTCAGTGCCTGCACCTGCCCAGTGACCCTGACCTGCCTCCCTCCCCCACAGCATGTCGGCTTTGGGGTCAGGGCCAGAGCGTCCCAGAGAGAGCCAGGGCCAGGGGGTGCAGCACAGCCCTGCTCCCATTCACCAGCGCTCCCCCAATGTGACCTCTGGCCCCAGCTGCCAGGCGGCCGGCTGGGAGGGGCTGCAGGAGCTGCTGCTGCAGGGCTGTGGGCTGGGAGTGTTCCCCTCGGGGAGGCAGAGTCAGAGCAGGGCAGGAGACAGGCTTGGGCCAAGTTCTTTCCCTGGCTCAGTGGTGAGCCTGGATCTTCCAGGGGACCAAGCTCCAGCTCCTGCTCCAGCCAGGTCTGTGCCTGGCCTGGGCTCCCTTCTCAGCCTGGAACCGCTGGGGGAGCAAGACCTCCACCAGAACCCACCCCTAAACTGACCCCTGCGGAGCTCCATTCATTCCGCTTGTCCAGCAGGACTGTGACCCATTGACGACGACTCTCTGACAAGCTATCCAACCAGTTATGCACCCACCTATGTTTTAGTTCCCCAGTTCATCAATAAGGTCATGCAAGACTGTATAAAACCTTTACTAAAGTCTAGGCACAGCACGTCTACTGCTTTCCCCTTATCCACAAGGCTTGTTACCCTGGCAAAGAAAGCTGTCAGGTTGGTTTGACATGCTTTGTTCTTTACAAACGCATGCTGTTCACTCATCACCTTATCGTCCAGCTGTCAGCAGAAGGGAAGAAGGATCCTACCACTTAGGGTATGTCTAGACTACACGCTTCTTTCGAAAGAGAGCGTGCAGACTGCCTGGACTCTCTCACGCAAAAAGGGCACCCAGAACCACTTCTGGCAGGGCATGGGGTAGCATTTACTTCCAGGTGCTGCTGCATGAGCCTTGCAGAGACGCACGCTTAAAAGGACCCCGGACAGCCGTTTCTCTGCTTCTGCTGCTGACTTGCCTACCTCTCCGAGGGACAGCAAAGCTTCTGCCGTGCGTGCTCTGGTTGCCCAGCTTTCTTGGATGCCGCAGCAGTCTGGTTTCGTGTTGGTTTTTCTGGTTTTGAATCTTTTTTTTTGCCATGGAGCTGGAGCTGCCCCTAGGCAGGCGATGGCCCCACACTGCCATGCTGCAAATTCTGCTGCACCTCCATGACACCGTCATGATGCTCCTGTCCCATCTGGACTCAGAACCCAGCCTTGAGACCCTTGGACAGTAAACACAGACAGCAGGTTTTCTTTGAAAAACAGACTGTGTATTGAATAACAAGCAGTAACAAAAGAACAGTGCTGTTTTCAAAAATAAACTGTGTCTTAAATTTACAAACATTTCTTTTACTGGGGTGGAGGGGGCTCTAAACCTGGAGGGGGGCTCAGGGCTGAGGCTGTCATCTTGACCGCAAGGTCCTGCCACCTCGGGTCTGGGGACCTTGACGGAATCGGGGTTGGGTGGGGCGTGGGACGTCAGGGGCTGGGCAGGAGGGGGGCCTGCAGCTGGGTCTGGGATGGCAGGAGGCAAGGGGGCAGGGGGTGAGGAGGGGGCAAGGGGGTGATGGAGGGGCAGGGGGGGCAGGAGCAGGTTGAGCAGGAGGAACGGCAATGAGGACAGGACCTGGGAAGGCCATGACCTCCCTCATTGTGGCACAGATTGTTGTGAGCTGCTGGACGAGCTCCTCCAGCAAGCAGTCATGCCACACAGCCTCTGCCCGCATCCCTCTTGGCTGTGGTGGCCTTCAGTTCTTGGAGGACCCCAACGTGCTGGCGCATGAGGTCGTGGTAGATGCGCCAGTGCCAGCGGCTTCCATGGACCCAGCTGGGTGGTGGGACAGGTGTCGCTCGACCGTCAGGGACGGCTGGTCCGGCTGTGGAGGGCAAGAGGGAGAAGTGGTCAGCCATGCGTGCACACGCTGCCTCTGCTTGTGAGCAGTGAGTAACTGTCCTTGGAACAGGGGACGCCAGTGTTCTGACAGCAAGCCCATGTGTGGCCTGGCCAGCAGCCCTGGCCTCACAGGGTCCTGAGGTGCCCAGGGCAACATCCTGCCCCCCATGGCCAAGCAGCCCAGGGAAGTGTCTGGCCACAGTGGGTTCCCAGGTGTTGGAGAGGGGCCTGGAGCAGCCTGGCCCTCCCAGGGCCCCCCCAATACGCCTGCACGTGGCAGCACTGTCTGCGGGAGCAGCTGTTGTCTCACGTGCACACATGGCCGAGTGCTACGTGCGACACTCGTCGGTCTGCATGGTGTCGTGCGTGTGCCCTTGTGCCCAGCCTGCTTCCCGCAGTGCCTGGTGGGAGGAGGACGGCCCTCCCTGGGGTCAGACATGTGTGGGGCCCTCCCCAGGCTGCGAGCAGCTGCCCGTGTGTGCCCCGGGACTGCATGTGCTTGCACATGAACGGACAGCTGGAGGCTGTCCAGGCCGAGCATGATGCGGGAAGATTGCGCCCCATCCCCTGTGCTCTCACCTCCTCCGCCCTGTGTGTGTGGCAACCTCACGGCACTCACCTGATGTTCCCTCCCCAGGGTCTGAAGATGCCTGGGAGGCCTCCTGGGTCCGGGGGACCGGCTCCAGGGTGAGGGTCACACCACTCCCGGTGTCCTCCTCTTTGTCCTGGAGCTGCTGGTCATCTGGGTTGTCCTCGTGAAGCTCCGGCCGGTGCAGGACGGGACTCTCCATCCCGGACTCCACGAGCACCCGCGGAGACAGGGGTTCACCACCACCCAGGATCCCGTCCAGCTCCTCCTAATGAGTGCAATAGTGGGGGGCTTTCCCGGAGACGGAGCTGCGCTCACGGGCCCTGGCATACCCCTGCCACAGTTCCTTGTCCTTTACTCTGACTTGGTCCAGGGTGGTGGCCTTTCCTGGCCAGCCCATTGGCCATGCGCCCATAAACTTCGGCATTCCTGCGCCGGGATTGCAGGGCCTGCAGGGACTCCTCCTCCGACCACAGCTCTAGGAGAGTGTTGATCTCTGCCCCTGACCACGCTGGGGCCTGACGTTTACTGCCCCTGGGTGGCTCCTGGGATGGCTCCCTGGAAGGGCCAGTGGGGTCTTGCGGGGGTTGTGGTTGTGCCATGGCAGGATCTACCTGTGGCAAGGAAAGCCACGTGGTCGGGGTCCTGCTGTGAGCTGGCTTCCTGCCACAAGGCTTGTCCCGGGTGCCTGTGCCTTTAAGACATGGCTGCAGACAGGAACAATAGAGCTGTTTAGTGTAGATGGAGTGTCCACCAGGGCTTTTTCCTGGAGGCCTTTTTTGTGTGAAAAAACTGGCTCCCCCGCGTCCACACAGGCCTTTTTTCAAAAGATCTCCTCCGAAAAAGGCGTTCTTCCTTGTAAAATGAGGTTTACAGCGGTCGAAAAAACCGCCGCGTTCTTTAGATTTCATTTCGAAAGAAGGCAACAGCAGTCTCGACGCAGGTAAACCTGTAGTCTAGACATAGCCCTAGAGTCTGAAGGCCGGTGGCCACCACCAGAGCAATGGTCTGATCTGCAGCAGAGCCGAGGGCTGGGAGGGAGGCCCAGGACATGCGAGGAACAGACAGTGAACTTCCCATATAGATCAGCAGGGTGTTTGTGATGTCCCCATGCCACAGAGCAGGGCTGTGTGTTTGCTCTTAACCGTTCTCATTTTTCCTTATTTCCTTAAATGTATTGCTGTTTAATAAACGGCACTTGCTTCGAGTTGTATGGAACCAGAGGCATAGCCAGGGTGTTATGTGCCCGGGGTCAAAGGTAAAATTTGTCCCCCCACACCCCTGCCGCGGGGCCCCAAACCTGGCACATGGCTGCGCCTTACCCTGGGAAGAGGGGGCAGTTTGTATCGCATCTTCCCCTGCTCCCTCCAGTTTGGGGCCAGGCCCCCGCATGCACTAACCCATCAGTGGAGATGGAGGAGGGTCAGGTTGGGGGAGGAGAGGCAGGGAGGAGGCAGCTCCAGCCAGCGGTGGCGGGTGGAGGAAGAGCAAAAGAGCCGAGGGATAACAGGGAGAGCGGAGGGGGACTAAATTGGTGCCCCCTAGTGTGGCACCCGGGGGCAACCCCCCCACATTGCCTCTTGCTACGCCACTGTAAATAATCTACCTCTTAGGATATTTATCATTTAATTAATTACTTATTTTGCTAACTACAGACAAATATAAATGATAGTTTTTGTGGTTTACATTTCTGTTAAATAATTTTTTCTCTTTAATTTGTTCGTGTCCTGTTTGCATTAGGTTCATGTCTTTTACATAAAAAATGTCAAATGCTTAAAATATGTAAGTTTTATAAAACACAAAAGAAATAAATGGTATACAACCTAAATATGAATTTCATCACTGTATTTCAATCAAGCATTTAAAACCACTGTTATAGCAAACGAGTAATTTGTTGCTTTAATGAATAAAAGGTTAAAAAGATTTTGAGCATATCAAATTTATTGCAAGCAATCTCTAATGCTTCCTAACTGCCTAGTTACTTATCTAGTTAACCTAGTTGTTTTCATACTATCACACAGCGATCAACCACATCAGAGTTATGAATGTAAGAGATTAACTTACCTGTTAAAATAACTCAAAAACTTTTAAATAAAACTGACACACAACACAAGAATTGCCCTCACTTTCTTGAAGGCACTTTAAGCAGTAAGTAGCCTAAGGCTGAGGTTACGCTGCAAGCGGCTTTCTGTCTGCCACGAGGACATTTTCCTTCAGGCTGCCGTGAGATTCTATCCTTAAGTAAAGGAGAGAGGTCTCTGAGCTGCTCTTCCAAATTTCACACAAGCCATTCAACTGAAGCCATAGATATCAAGATTCAAGGCCAGCCTTGCCTTGAGCAGACTGCTTCACCAGGTATTCACAATCACAACGTCCCAACACATATAAGACTTTTAGTTGAGAATGCCATGTTAATCCCAAGTCTCTGCTAGGATTGGGACATGTGGGTGATCTATAGAAAACACCAGCACTTTCTTTGGAAAATCCACAACAAAACGTGGGGGGATCGATCTCTTCAGTAATGCCAACTCCTTTAGAACTGGGGCTCTGATTATCCAGCACCAGCTGAGGTAGAGTGGGCACTGTGTGCACATGTCTGATATATTTTTACCAAAACTGCTACCTGCCCAACTCATCAAAGGAGAAAGGAAACAGGGAGGCCAAAAGGAATGGTTTAGAGCCGTGTTTCTCAACCTTTTTTTTTTTTATAACGTATCCCTTTAAAAAAAAGTACCCCCAATGCACCCATCCCTCCCCCAGAGCCAGGCACCCCCAGCCCCTCCCCCTCTGCTCTAACCCAATCCCCTTCCCCCTCCTGCAGAGCCAAGCACAGGACGTATGGTAACCCCACCTTTGAAGGTTGGAGGTTGAGCCCCCCAAAATCTGTCAGGCAGCTTATCCCTTCACCCTCCCCCTTCCCTGGTCCTTCTCACACGACAGAGAACAGCAATACCTGAAGTCCAGAGAGGCAAACAATTTGATGTTTATTGGGTTAGCTTCCAGCAAGTATGAATCCAATTTCCTTTCCTTTTTTCCCTTGTTCTTCCCACCCACTTCCTGTTGTCCCCAATGTATACAGTGATATTCTCAGCTGTATCTTAACCAATCATTCTACTTAAAGTAATTAGTCAACCCTAACATACTGTAACACGATTAGCTAATCAATTATATCCCACCACCTTCATTGGTTTACACTCCACAAAATTAATTACACAGCAAACAGAAACAATCAAAGAACCAGCCAGAGGCAACAGAGAGAAACAATAGAGGTGGGGAGCATAGCAACAACATCATATATATAGTAGCCCAATGTCTGTGACTCTGTAACGCTCTGTAACATACACACCAAGGGGGCGGGGCCTGGACAAGCGTGCATCCCCGACGGAGACAGAGGAGAGCAGAGAGAGAGTGAGAGGCCGGAGGGGGAGAACAGAAAGAGAGAGACGGAGCGGAGAGAGAGAGAGGCAGGAGGAGGAGGAGAAGAGAAAGGGAGAGTAAGAGGCAGGAGGGGGAGAAGAGAAAGAGAGAGACGGAAAGAGAGGCAGAAGGCAGAGGAGAGCTGAGAGAGAGGGGGAGGCAGTAGGAGGAGGAGGGGAGAGAGAGACGGAGAGAGAGACTGGAGGCTCAGGAGTGAAGACCGACGTGGAGGAGAGTCCTGAAAATCCCGTCTTATGACGGGCTAATTGGCTAGTTGATAAAGAAATGAGAATTTCATAACTCCAAGTATTGATAAGTGGGTCCTGCCGGACAGAAAGGTATCAGCCTAAGTTCTCTTTAAAATGTTTAGGCCAACCCATTAGAGACAAAGAGCCAAAATAGCGGTGGATAGAGTGTGAAGAGCCATGTACCGGGGGCAGGGAGGGTGTGGGGTGTTGTTGAGAAAAAAAAATAAAGCCGCACTGGGGGAAAATAGGTGCCGGCACACCGTCCCAGGGTATACCATCACAAAAAAAGCACTGGGAAGGGGTGAGAGGTGCAAGCTCTGGGAGGGAATCTGGTTGCAGGAGGAAGTAAAGAAGAGGATGCTGGCTCAGGGAGGGGGGCTCCAGGCTGGAGAGTGCTGGGGTCAGGTGGAGGGTTGGGGTGCTGAGCAAGCCGCAGGCTTGTGGCTGTGAGGGTGCGGGAGTTTGGGCTGGGGTGCGTGAGGGGCTCAGAGCAGGGAGGCTGGGAGTATGATGGGCTCAGGACACAGATTTGTGATGTGTGGATGGTGCAGGAGTGTTGTGGCAGAAGACTGAGGATGTGGGGGTGCAGGAGTTTGGGAATGTGAGAGGCTCAGGACAAGGGGTTCCAGTGTATGACAGGCTCAGGTTTGAGGTTTGGGGGGTGCAGGAGTGTTATGATGCTGCGGCCAGATGGGGGTTTGGCCCCAACTGGGGGCTTGTTGGCCAGGATTCATTTTTAAATAAAATATTCTGTCAAACACAAAATGTTTCAGCATTGTCTTTATTTACGAGAGGGGGGAACCTGTTTTGAGTCAGGGGTCACTGACCCACAGAAAAGTCAGTCGGGGCCTGTGATGAACTGGGCCGGGTCTGGGCACCGCTGAGGGTGTCCACTTACGGCGAATTGCTCAAAACCAGGGCTCCTTACAGCCCCTGACTGGAGACCGTCCCCAAATAGGCCACAAACCAGTCACACTGAGCAAAACCCCTCAGACACCGCAGCTCTCTCTGTGCCACAATCAGCCCCAGGCCTGACACACAGCTGAGGGGTTACAGAACCCAATCTCACCCACCCCGAATGGGTCTTTCCGGTCCCAAAGAACCAGTCACAAATCCCCGGTCAATTTACACTCTGGATCTTGCCCACAAGATCACGCTGAGCCAATCCTTTAGAATCTAAAAGTTTATTAATAAAAGAAAGAAAAGCGTGGGAGTGAGGTTGTTAAGGAGAATACATTACGTGCATCAAATCATCAAGTTCTCGATGCAGGCTCGTGGCAGAGACATTATAACTGCTGGCTTAAAAGTCTCTGGTGTCCATCCTATGGCAGGATGGGTCCACGGTTCTTCCCGGCTCGCTGTCCCTCACCAGGCTGCATCTGGGATCAGGAGCAGAATTGGAGACAAGATGGAGTCGCCTCATGGCATTTTATATCCATCCCTGGTCTCTTCCAAGCTGGAGCAGGTCACATGGCCCAGTGACCTCGCCAAGTGTCCCAAGTCAGCAATCGTGATGCTGGCTGGTTTGCAGGTCCCAGACACATTCCTCAGGTGCATATTCGCCTCTCCGACAGCCTTGCCCTGGAGCCTTGCTAATTAGCATAGTCACTGACTGACCATTAAGAGAGTCCACGTTTTATAACTCTACATAACAGATATCACAAGTACATGAGTAACATACAGAAAATCAGTGGAACACAAGCTTCCATTTGACATCTCACAGGGCCCCCTTTGTACAGACTTTTGGGGCAACCCCCCCCCCCCCACGGGTGCAGCAATGATCTTTAAAATCCCATAACGTGACAGAGCCACACAAGTGAGATGCAAAAAAACAACCCCTCCAAAAAAACCCCAAGCCTCACTAATGTGGCCCCAACTGTGCTGGTGGGGGCAGGGGACAGGGTGCTGGGGCAGGGTACTCTTGGGGGGGGGGGCAGGGACAGCTGGGGCTAGTACCTGGGGATCCTGCCGCTGCGCACCAGGTCTGGGGTCCCAGGAAGCACGTGCGCTGCTTCCCCCTCCCCCAAACAGCCGGCATGTTTCCTGAACAGCTGGGTCTGTGGCGTAGCGGCAACTTCTTTCCTCTGCTGCCTGCGGGGTGGGGGGGGAGTGGGAGTCTTGGGACTGCGCCAGCTCCAACTGCTCAGGAAGCACATGCCCTGCTCCTCGCTCCCCCGCGACAGTCACACACTTCCTGAGCAGTTGGAGCTGGCGTGGTCCTGGCACTCCTACTCCTCCTCTTCCCCCATGCAGGCAGGCAGCAGGGGGAAGTCGCTGGCGTGCCACAGACCCGGCTTTTCAGGAGGCGCGCTGGCTGTTTAGCGGAGGGGAAGAGCAGCCACAGAACCTAGCTTGTAGCTGCAGGACTTCCCCCCCATGCTGCAGGAAGCTGGCGCGCTACCTCCATTTTCGCAGGAGGCAGCATCAGTGTGGGCTTCTTGGGGGCGGGAGGGAATGAAGGGGGGCTGGAACACCTTGCGGTCAACTGGTTATGCCCCCACAATCGACCAGTTGATTGAGATCAACAGGCCGGTGACCACGGCGCTAACCCAATCTCCCTCCCTTTCAGAGCATCCTTTATCCCGCCTCTCCCAGGGTGTGTGTGTGGGGGGGGGAGGGGGAATTGAACTTGCCACTCTGTCCTCCCCAGGCGAGCGCCCTATCCCCCCCAACTCTAACCCAATCCCCTTCCCCTTCCCCAGAGCCAGCGCTGGTCTTGCACCCTCTGGACCTGACTGGTCTCAGATGAGGAATTTTTTTTGGACCGGGGAGGTCATTTCAGGCCTCCTGCTGCTGCCCCCTCCCCACTGGGCTTCTTTGCACCTCCCGCCCCTGCAACCCAGCTGAGACTGCCCCCTTCCCTGCACCTCCCCAAAAGGCCATCCCCCACAACTCAGAGGAGCCCAGCACCAGTTCCCTGAACCCCCCCTTGCAGCCCAGCTGAGCTACCTGTGTGTTGCCTTCCCCCATCCCCCTCAGCCCAGCTGAGCCATTTCCCTGCACTTCCTCACAAACCCTGCAGACCTGCTGAGTCCAGAGTTAGTTCCCTGCCCCTCCCTCTCTCCCTCCTTCCCCTTGAGTCCAGCCCCTGGGCAGCCCAGCTGACACACAACACCCAGTTCCCAGCACCTCCCCCCTCCTGCAGCCCAGCTGAGCCTTGGGCCCAGCACCACCCTCTCCCGCAGCCCAGCTGAGCCTCGCACCTGGCACCTCCCCTCTCCTGCAACCCAGCTGAGCACAGCGCCCAGCATCTTCCCCCTCCCGCAGCCCTGCTGAGCCCCGTGCCTGGTGCCCGGCACTTTCCAGGTCCCACAATACAGCTGAGCTCCCTGTCCGCCAGCGTAGCTCTAACCTGATGCCCAGTGCTGGAGGCGGTGCTGCCACTACAGCCACGTGTGTCTCCCTCCAGGCGCTGGGGCGTGTGTGCTGAGTGGCCGGCTGTGAGCTTGCTGGAATGAGGCACAGAGCCGCCAGCCTGAGCGGTACGAGCAGGAGCTGCATTTTTTTAATCAAAGAGCCACATGCGGCTCGCGAGCCTCGGGTTGGCCACCCATGGTTTAGGCTTGTCCCTTTACCTGGAGGTGATGGATTGGATGGCCTTTCTCACAGCCCCTAATTTCTAGAGGACTGGTTTGGAATCTGTCATTTTCGGGGTTTCCAATGTGAGAGAATGCGTGAGCACGGACTAAAACTTTTTCTGCTTGAACTACATTGGTCACGTTTCGCTCCTGACAGATGTTCAGTGAGGTAGCAGCTGCAACTGAATCTTTGCCCACAGTCAGAGCAGTTATAGGGGTTCAATCTTGTGTGAACTGTATGATGTGCAACAGGGTGTCAGCATTCACTGAAGCTTTTCTCACACTCAGTGCTCTTATACACAGAGTTCCATCTCATTTTTCCTGGATTTTATTAGGGGCATCAATATGGTGTGACATATAATCACAGGGCTGGAAGAGACCTCAGGAGGTCATCAAGTCCAGCCCACATCTCTGTATCAGTGCACAGAACAAGTTCATGTGGCAGGAGTGGCAATCAGGGGCTTGACTGTAGGAAGAGGCTCAGGGCTGGGACAAAGAATTGGGGAGCAGGGGTGTGAGAGCTGGCTCTGGAGTGGGGCCAGAGGTGGAGAAGCTTGAGGTGCAGGCCACCAAAGGGCTACAGCGGGGAGAGAAGACTCCCACCAGCTCTCTCTCCCCGAGCTCAGGTGCTGCTGTGGGGGGGCGCCTCTCTCTGCCCTGGCAGCTTTGGGGTTGGGGCCATGGGATTGATGATTGTCTGCCAGCCATGGCAGGTCTAGGATGGTGTTGGGACTAGTGGGTAGAGACATCTCTTTCTTCCACCCCCCTAAGCACTTGTGTGGTACTTAATAGGCTATTGCACAGCCACATGGCCATGTATATTAAAGGAACCTTAGGTTATAGGGCAAGGCTGGGCAAAATACAGCCCAGGGGCCAGATCTGGCCCACCAAGCTACTGCATCTGGCTTGCGGATGAAGCGGGGAGCTCCGGGCAGGCTCCCTGCTTGCCTCACCCCACCTGGATGCTGCTCAGAAAAGTGGCTGCTGGCTGTTTCTTTTTCACAACTGGGAGCCCAGAGGGCTTCATGAACTGCTCCAGCCCCCAGCACAATCCCATTGGCCAGTTTCTGACCAATGAGAGCTGCCTGTTTAAAGAATAGGCAGCACATGAAGCACCTTGCCCTTCCCCTCAGGCTCACAGTTATTCACACATGCACATGGCCCCTACAGCCTGTGCAGGAGCAGGGCAGGCAGGGAGGTTGCCTCAGAAACTTGCTGGGCTGCTGGCTGGGAGTCACTCAGGTAACTCTCCCAGCCAGAGCCTGCCTCTGACACTCCAGCCCTCCCTTCCCCCAACCCTCCATAACCCAAACCCTCTGCCCCCTCCTGCATCCATGCCCTCTCCCAGTCCCTGCACCCCAATCCCCTGCCCCAGGTCACAACCCAAACCTCTGCACCCCCTCCTGTACCCCAATCCCCTATCCTAAGTCACAACTCAAACTCCTGCACCCCAGTCAAAACCACCTCCTTCACCTGAACTCCCTCCCAGAGCCTACACTCCATCCTGCACCCTAATCCCTTACCCCAAGCTCCCTTCTACACCCAACCTCCATCCCAGACCCCACACCTCCTCAATTAAAAGCAACCCTCAACCACTTTCCAAAATCTTGGAGTGACCCCCCCCCAATCAAAAACTACTGTCCACCCGTTACAGCAGAGGTTCCCAATCTTTTTGATATTGGGGACCAGTAAACCCATTCACAACCTTTTGGAGGACCGGTAACATTTATTTCCATATTTGCATATTCATTAAGCAAATTATGAATATGGAAATAAATTGCTTCTGGTCCTCCCAAAGCCCCCAGTGCCAACTTTAGCAAAGCTTTTGATACGGTCTCCCACAGTATTCTTGCCAGCAAGTTAAGGAAATATGGATCAGATAAATGGACTGTAAGATGGATAGAAAGCTGGCTAGACTGTCAGGCCCAGGGTTTCCCAAACTTTATATAGTTGGAACCCAGTTTTTTTCAGTACCTTTTTTTGCAGCCCAAAAATATAAATGCATATAGACTGGGTTGAGACAGGAAGTGCGGGCTCTGGGATGTGAATGAGGGATTTAGGTGTAGGAAAGAGTGAGAGGTGCAAGCTCTGGGAGGGAATTTGGATGCAGGAGGATGTGGAGAAGGGGATGCTGACTCAGGAAGGGGGCTCCAGGCTGGGAAGTGTTGGGCTCAGGTGGAGGGTTGGGGTGCTGAGCAAGCCACAGACTTGTGGATGTGAGGGTGCAGGAGTTTGGGGATGTGAGAGGCTCAGGACAGGGGGTTCCAGTGTATGATAGGCTCAGATTTTCTGAGGACCAGTACTGGGCCGCGGACCACACTTTGGGAAACACTGTGTTACAGGATTTCTCTCCTGTGTGGATTCTCCTATGTCTGTGCTCTGACGGAACCTTTTCCTGCAGTCAGCTGTCAAAGGGTTTCTCTCCTGTGTGGATTGCATGAGGATTGCTAGGATTTGAGCACTGACTCAAGCTTTTCCCATGTCAGAGCAGGCAATGGGTTTCTTGCCCATGTGGATTCTCTTATGTCTAACGAGATGTGAACTTCTACTAAAGCTTTTCCCACAGTCAGAGCAGACAAAGGGTTTCTCCCCTGTGTGGATTCTCCTATGTGCAGCAAGATGTGAGCTCCTACTAAAGCTTTTTCCACAGTCAGGGCAATCAAAGGGTTTCTCCCCTGTGTGGATTCTCCTATGTCTAACAAGATGTGAGCTCCTACTAAAGCTTTTCTCACAGTCAGGGCAGTCAAAGGGTTTCTCTCCTGTGTGGATTCTCCTATGTATAACAAGATTTGACCTCTCACTGAAGTTTTTCCCACAGTCAGAGCACTCAAAAGTTTTTCCTCTTTTGTGGACCATACAATGATTGTTACGATTTGAGCACTGACTCAAGCTTTCCCCACAGTCAGAGCAGTCAACGGGTTTCTCCCCAGCGTGGATTCTCTTATGTCTAACAAGATGTGAGCTTGAGCTAAATCTTTTCTCACAGTCAGAACAGGCAAAGGGTTTCTCCCCTGTGTGGATTCTCCTATGTGTAACAAGATATGAGCTGCTATTGAAGCTTTTCCCACAGTCAGGGCAGTCAAAGGGTTTCTCCCCTGTGTGGATTATCTTATGCCTAACAAGATTTGAGCTCCTACTGAAGCTTTTTTCACAGTCAGGGCAGTCAAAGGGTTTATCTCCTGCGTAGACTGTACGATGATGGTTAAGATTTGAGCACTGACTCAAGCTTTTCCCACAGTCAGAGCAGTCAATTGGTTTCTCCCTGCTGTGGATTCTCTTATGTCTGACAAGATGTGAGCTTGAGCTAAAGCTTTTCTCACAGTCAGAGCAGTCAACAGGTTTTCCCCCACTGTGGATTCTCTTATGTCTGACAAGATGTGAGCTTGAGCTAAAGCTTTTCTCACAGTCAGAGCAGGCAAAGGGTTTCTCCCCTGTGTGGATTCTCTGATGTCTAACAAGATGTGAACTCCTACTAAAGCTTTTCTCACAGTCAGAGCAGGCAAAGGGTCTCTCCCCTGTGTGGGTTCTCCAATGTCTAACAAGAAGTGAGCGCCTACTGAAGCTTTTCCCACACTCAGAGCAGTCAAACGCTTTCTTCCCTGGGTGAATTCTCCTATGTGTAACAAGCTCTGACTTCTCACTGAAGCTTTTACTACAGCCAAAGCAGTCGAAGAGTTTCTCCCCTGTGTGGATTCTCTTATGCGTAGCAAGATGTGAGCTTCTACTGAAGCTTCTTCCACAGTCACGGCAGTCAAAGGGTTTCCCCTCTGTGTGGATTCTCTGATGATTACTAAGACTTGAGTGCTGATGGAAGTTTCTCCCACAGTCAGAGCAGCTGAAGGGTTTCTCTCCTGTGTGGATTCTCCTCTGTCTAACAAAATCTGAGCTCTGACTGAAGCTTTTCCCATAGTCAGAGCAGTTATAGGGCGTCTCTATTGCATGAATTAGCTGATGGTCAGTAAGGTGTGAGTGCTGACTGAAGCATTTCCCAGAGTCAGAGTATCTGAAGGGCTTCTCTCCTGGGTGGGTTCTTCCTTGTCCACTGACAGTTGAACCCTCACTGCAAGTGCAGTGTCCTTGCTGATGCAGGATTGTCTGTTGAAGGGTTTCTGTGTTTCTTTTCATCCCTTTGCTCCTGTGACTGGATTTATCCTGAACTTCCATTGCATGGTTTCCCTGCTGCCTTTCTGGGCTACACTGACTCTCACAGGTCTCTCCCTGCTCAGGACTCTGAGAAACATGCCCTTCAGCTCTTCCCAATAACATTCTACAGGGAGCTTCTTCCTCTGCTCCTTTCTGCTGAAGACTCTCCTCATTGTTCTCACTCACCATCCCATCACCTGCTGGGACAGAGACAGAATCCAGACAGGAGTCATTCTCTGTGCTGAGCTGAAAGGATAACTCTGAAAGCGGGATGGAAAAGGGGGAACACACCCAAAGAATGGCTGGAGAGGTTGAATGATCATGAGCTGAGTTCATCCTCCTTCCTCACAAACCTTTCCCACAGGAGAGAACCCAGCCAGGCACCCTCTCCCGACTGAAGGTGAAGACAGGCTGAAGGGTCAGTTAGACTTGATGAACATGCACAAGTGACACCTGCTATGAGGACACAAATTGGTTTCTGAGTCAGTTTAGTTGATGGCTCACCTGTGTGTGGGTTGATGATCCCCCTTCCTCACAGCCCTGGAGATCTGGGATCTGCAGCTCCTCCTCTCGCTCCACCCAGGTCACATTGGCTTTGGAGACTGGAAATCCTGTTGAGGGAGCAATTAACTAAGTGCTGATCTTGTTCATTAAGGTCCATGCCATTACTACTTCCAGATCCAGGATCTGAATCACCCACCCAGAGAGGCTCCTCCCCCCTTGCAGAGACCAGGCTCTGAATGGTATAAGATCCCATGACACACTCATTTACAGTTAAGGTGCACCCCCGCCTCAGGAATGGCCCAGCTAACTCCCTAGGGGAGCTGAGTGCTCTGCTGCACTCTAGGGTACAAGTAAGGCTATGTCTACACTTCAAAGCTTTTCCAGAATACGGGAGGTATCCCGGAAAAGCTATGCCACGTCCAAGGAACACGTCCACTTTTTTGAAACAGTTTCTGAAAAATCGGATGCATTCTTTTGGCATCCCTGTATTCCTCATTGTATGAGGAAGAAGGGATGTTCGGAAAGAGGTTATTCTGAAATTTGGCCCCGTGTAGACAGGCCAAATTTCAGAAAAGCCTCTTCAGAAAAAAAGCGGAAAAAGATATGCAAATTGTGGTTTGCAATTTGCATATCTTTTTCCAACTTTTCTTTTCAGTCCAGACATAGCCTAAATCTCCCTCATGGCCCATTCTATCCCCCAAGCCCAGGGCAGGACAGGAGCACACTGTTCAAAATGTGAGCTCTAGCCAAGGCTTGCAGGTCTGACACCAAGCAACGAAGGCTACAGCTGCCACATGGCAGGTCACTAGGACTTGGAGAGAAAGGATCTGGCAGAGCTCTAGGCCCCCAAGGGCTCTATGCATGAAGCTCCTGACTTACGGGCGGGAGGGAGGGAGAGAAGAGGAAGCTCAGCTTGCCCTGCTCTTTGGCTTGGATGCTCTACTTGAACCAGGAGATAGAGGAAGTTGTCTGAGCAGCTAGGGGAATTCTTGGCTGGCTGTTTCAGACCCTGCCTATGCTCCTGACCTGACTTCCTGTGCCTGGGTGGACCCTGCCAACTGCCCACAACAACTGCTGCTCCTGCCATGGTGGTGTTGGGCTGTGCTGCTTCTCCTAGGTGTGTGGCTGTTGCTGCAGCTGAGCTCCCTCTCTGCTGCCAACACCGGCAGCCTCTTTGTCTGGTTTCCCAACCATCCTCTTGTGGCCAGCCTGGCCTGCCACTTGCTGCCACACATTCCCCCCTCCGCCCCAGCTGCACAGAATCTACACCTTGTGGGCACATTCCTCACACCATCAGCCAGACTCCTTCGCAGACTATCATTTAGTGCTCGAAAAAACCCTGTGACGCTATAGGATTAAAATATGGCACATGCAATATGTACAAGTGCTACCACTGTTACACACTTGCAACAAACCTCATGCAAAGTACATCGTGTGCAGTGTCAATGGGAAAGTTCTGATGCAGTGACGGTGCTGGGGATCTCACTGTTCCGCTCATTGGGCATGTGGCCCATCACACGCTCACGCCCGGCCACGCAGGCCTGCATCCCGGGAGAAGCGATGCCCGGAAGAAAGGCGGTGCTTGCAGAACAGCGGCGGCGGCGGCAGCAGAGCAATCCAGCAAAGGAGGGCTGCCTGGTAAAGCAGCTACTGCAGCAGCAGCCCAGGCAGGGTTCCAGGGCTGCCCCCGCCAGCAGGAGGCCTCTACAGCAGCTAACCCAGCAACCCAAGGGTCTTCCATCTCTGCCCCACAGAGCAGCCCTGATCTCAGCAGCAGCTTGCCGTGAACGTCCCCAAGGGCCCTGTGCTCCCTACACTCCCCAACCCCTCTAGCGACCGACAGAGCAGAAGCCCCATTCAGCTGGTGGGCCAGAGAGATTTCAAGGGAAAGAAAGATGGGAAGTTGCAGAATGGAGAGCGGCAAGTAGTGGAATCCCCCAGGGCCACTTTCAGAGTCTTGTGCCCTTACGTCTGCCTCCCCTGCCACCCGCTTTTGTGCTAGCACCAGCAGCATGCGGCCCCACGTCTCTCAGAGCTGCACAGATCTCCTCAGGGCCTGGAAGCTGAGCTGCAACCAGACCTCTCCCATGTCCCGAGAGTGGAGACCTCCTGCCTGACCTCCTCTTGCACAACCCCCCGCCTTGGGGCACAGGGGTGAAGGACCTTTGGGTGCCCCAGAGGCTGGTCTTGGCTGGTGTCACCAAAGCCAATGACCACAGGGAGAAAGGCTGGCAGGACTGGGTGGACCCTACTGCTGCTGACCCACCATGTCCTCCACAGCGGGCTCCAGGAGGTAAAGGCTGCTCTATCCCCTGCCTCTGGGGATGTTCTCATGCCCGGCGTTCCCCACCTGCCGTGTCACCTGGCTCGCTGAAGCTTGACATCAGGCCCCTGCTGCATTGGCTCCCACCCAACACTCTGAACCTCCCCGTCCAGTGACTCCTGTTGGGTCCCATCGCTAGACAAGCTCTGCACACTCACACTGATGAGCCATTCCCTTGGACTCGTGTCCTGCCCAGATACAGACTGGCTGGACATGCAGCCTTCCGTCAGGACACGAGGCGCTCTGGGGGGCCAGCCCGTGTTCCACCTCGACTGCATGGCCCAGCAGGGATCCGAGTTGGCTGGGCTCTGTCATAGAGCACAGGCGTGTTGCCGACTCCGTTTTCAGCCTTCCCTGGCACTTGTTCAGTCTGGGCGAGAGGGAGACCCAGGGCCCAGGCCTGTCTGTAGCTGGAGTGTGCCACGGTTACAGCCTCTCTTCTGTCTCCTCCAGAACCCGTTGCTGAGACTCCTGCTGCACTTCTGCCTTCACGTTTGCATTTACTCACTGCCCACATGTGGCCCCCGCGTGCCTCCAGGCCTCCGCGTGGGTGACCTTCTCACTCTGGTAAAGGACATACACCACTGCAGGGAGAGGGCGTAGCTGGAGGTGCATTCTGTGACTTGGATCAGCGACTGCATCTTCAGGCACATGGGATTCCAAACCATCCTGTTCAGTGTCCAGTAACCAACACTCAGTCCTGACAAAGCACTATCGGATAATTGAAAACAACTTGATGGGGGAAAAACCTGTCCACAGGTTGTATGAGACAACGTGGAAGCCACTGGACACAGGGGGCATGAACGTCTGGATGGGCAAAGCAAACTGGCCAAGAAACAGTGGTTAGCCCACTGCGTATTTTCAGTTTTCGCTTTTACAGGATGACGAGTAAACACCCTCCTATAAAAACACAAGGAGGGGAAGGGAGGCCTTGGTGGAGCCCTTGGCATAACTGGGTGAACCAATGCCTGGGACCCAGAATAGGCCGGGTATTGGCAGAAAGGTAGTGCACTAGGTGTCAGCTAACCAGGGATATTAGAAAGCAGGTAATTGGGTAACCATGTAACTGCTGAAAATTTGGGCGGTTACACGCTGCAGGTTCTGCAGTATAAAGCTTATGCTGCAGGGCCCACAGCATGGGGAGGCAGCCACCACCCCGGGAGCAGGCTGGGAACCAGCGTGTAACTGTTAACAGCAACCAATAAGCCGATAACGGTTAAACTTTTAAGCGGTGATACTATTACATCTCTACAGCTAACCATGTAAGCGCACTCCAGACGGGCAAAGAGGATACAAAACATACCGATCTCTTCAGTAACTGCAAACACATATTCCTAAGCAATGGCTCAGGAACACACTGACCCTTTGTGCAAATCGGAGGGATGAGGGGATAATGGATACGGATGTTTTGTTCAAATCAGCAGGCACAAGGATAGGGGGTAGCAACGTGCACCTTGTTTCTGTCAACAAACGAAAGGAGAAGTCACAGGCGGGATGTGCTCGTGCTGTCGGAGGGGCAGTGTTCTGGTTGCTGACTGAGCCGGTACCGCTGTGGGGGTGGGACACGTCTCACTGTCCCTGGGGAGCCGGGACACTAGTAGGGATGTAAAATTTTGATTTGGCTAATTTGCATCGACTATTCGATTAGTCAATAAGGGCGATGCTGCTTTGAAGTGTAGCAACAGCTGCACTACAAAGGTGAAAGCGCTGCGGAGAGCACAGGGCCAGTGGGGGACTCAAGCAATCATCGGCGGAGTCCCCAGCTGACCCCAGGCTCCACGTGGTGCTGCCGCTTTGAAACGCCGGGGGGAGCCCAGCATCAGGCTCTACACGGCATTTCAAAGCGACAGTGCCGCATGGAGCCCGGGGCCAGCTGGGGAGCCCAGGCTGCACATAGCGTTTCAAAGTGGCAGCACCATGTGGCGCCTCGGTCAGGGCTCCACGCGGCGCTGCTGCTTTGAAACGTTGCATGCAGCCCGGGCCATTCCCAGCTGGCCCAGGCTGCACGCGGCATTTCAAAGTGGCAACGCCACGTGGAGCCAGGGTCTGGCCGCAGGCTCCACGCAGCGCTGTCACTTTGAAGCACCCCCTCGTCTTTCCCCCTCCCTTGCTGCCTCTCTGATAGAGGCAGCAAAGGGGGAAGCGACTAGTCATTCACACCCCTAGACACTAGTACTGTTTCTTCGATAATAAACCTGGCCAAGCGCCTCAGTCCTCGAACGCAGGCTGGGTCGGTCTTTAGTAACAACCCTGAGCTGTGCTGCATGGGCAAGCCACACGATCCGCCAGTGCAGCCAGCATCAGAGCTCCAGAAAGAGCTGCCCTGAGCAGCCGTAACAACGCTCTGTGGTGTCAGCAGCAATTCAGATGCACTGCAGCCGCTACAGGAAGCAAAGATTATCAGTCACAGCAGCACCTGGGATCTCCGGTGTCAATCAGGACCTCACCGTGCTATTGGGGCGCTAATATGGAGCTGAACATCTCCCATATTTAATGTATTTATCCTTCCCCAGTCTTATGAAACAGGGACATCCTAAAATAGCTATTGCAGAGACAGGGGACTGGGGCACAGAGTTTAAGTGACTTGCCCATAGTCTCAGAGGACGTCTGTGGCAGGGCAGGGAATTAACCGCAAGTCTCCCAACACCAACTTCAGTGCTTGAAATGCAAGAAGAGCTCACCCCACATTTATCTGCTAGAGAGCTTCCCCCCACAGAATGCTCACTGAGTGTGAACTGCCTCATCAACCCTCGTACCAGCCCCACTCACTAGCCAGAACCAGCATGTCACAGAGATCAGCCACAGCCAGGAAAGGACTCCAGGAACCGCACCCTGATTCCCGGGGCTGGGCACACTGGCACAACGGGTACCCCGCAGGCACTAACAGCAGCCAGACTCAAACCCCAAACTCTGGAATCTGCTGTTCCTGTCTGGGCCCTTCCATTCACACCTCCGACCAAGGCAGAACAGGGGCAGATTTAGTTGGGATTGGTCCTGCCTAGGGCAGGGGGGCTGGACTTGATGACCTTCTAAGGTCTCTTCCAGCTCTATGGTTCTATGATTCTAGGGGCAAGATGGTGGGGAAGCACATTGAGACCTCGGCTGTGGGAACAGCAGCACCATTGTTATGTCCCTGCGTCCGCCTGGGAGGGGGCGGTCTCTCACAGGAGCCAGGATTATTGGGGCTGATACTCCTGACACTGGTGGGCAGGTGGCAATGAGGGACCCAGCTGCTCCAGAGCCCTCCCAGCCTCTGATACCCGAGGGGACAGGAATCCTTACCCAGCCAGCTCACAAGCTCATAAGTCTCCTGCATCACGTCCCAGTAGAGGGCTCTCTGGCCCGGGTCCAGCAGAGCCCATTCCTCCTCAGAGAAATACACAGCCACCTCCTCGAAGGTCACCGGCCCCGCCATGGCCATTTCCTGTCCCTGGCTCTGCAGGCCCTGGGCTGAGCTGGGGCCAGACATGGGTGTTCTGCAGCCTGTCGGGGGGAGAAGGGCAATTAGAGACTCTCCAAAAGGGACTTTAATCCTTTCCACAACCCCACTGCCCCCGACTCTGTCCCTGTTGACACACAGGCTACACGCTGACATTTTGGGCAAATGCTTGAGTCTAGATCAGGGGTGACCAACCCAAGGCTCGTGAGCCGCATGCGGCTCTTTGATTAAAAAAATGCAGTTCCTGCTGGTACCACTCAAGCCGGCCGCTCCATGCACACACCCCAGTGCATGCTCACAGCTGGGCTGCTGCGTGCCACATTCCAGTGCAAGCTCACGGCCAGCCGCTCAGCGCACACACCCCAGCACCTGGAGGGAGACACGTGTGACTGTAGCGGCGGCGGCTCTGGGACCCGGGCATTAAGTCAGAGCAGGGGGGAGGGGATGGGGTTAGAGCAGGTGGGCATGCCTGGCTCTGGGGAAGGGGAGTGGAGGGGGATTGGGTTAGAGTGGGGAGGGGTGTCTGGGGAAAAGGCAAATCCTTCATTCCCACCCCAGAGCCCACATGTCCTGTCTCAACCCAGTGAATGTGGCTCTTGTCCAAAATGTCCTGCAATGTTATTTTTATCACTATATTTTGTGTATTAGATATATATATATATATATATATATATATATATATATATATACACACACCTACATAGACAGATATACAAAAATAAATATAGAACACGTAGCTCTTCGCACTCTATCCACCGCTATTTTGGCTCTTCGTCTCTAACTGGGCTGGCCACCCCTGCCCTAAATAGTTACAGAAACAGCCCACACACTTACCGGCGCCAGCAGCATCCTCCTCAGCCTCTGAGTTCTCAAAACCATCAAAACTCTCGTCACTGTCACTGTCTTTAAAAACATCCATAAAACCCATAGCCAAGGCGAGACCGGCTTCGGTGACATTTGAGGTCTCTGGTGCTGAATCAGAATCACTATCGTACTTGGAATCAGAGTTTGAAGAGTCTGTGTTGGGTAAAATTTCACATTTGCGGAACCTGTTGTGAATAGTAGCCGGTTTTACTCGGTCCCAAGCTGCCAGGACCCATTTGCATACTTCCAAGTAAGTAGCGTGCCACTGTCGACCTGCCGGAGTGAACTTGTGTTCACCATTTCTCATCCAATTGTCCCATTCCTCTCTGATGAAGCACTTGAAAGGGTGGTTCACAGCCACGTCAAGTGGCTGCAACTTGCTGGTCAGCCCTCCTGGAATGATGGCAATATGTGCACACACGGAGTTTAAAAGTTTCTGCACTGAAGATTCTTTGTGGGCGGCCAAAGAATCTAAAACTAGGAGAGATTTAGGATTAAAAAACCCACCTTTTCGTGCTCTAAAGCAGCTGTCTGACCACATCTTCATTACATCGGTATTCATCCAGCCCTTTCTGTTACAAACAATGCAAACTCCAGCCGGTATTTTCTCTCTTGGCATCGTAACCCTCTTGAAAATAACCATAGGTTTTAATTTTTCACCATTTGTCGTGCATGCCAAAACTACAGTAAAACACGTCCGCTCATGGCCGGTAGTTGCCACACATACTCTTTTCGTTCCAGTTTCCGCAACGGACCGCGTAGCTGGAATATCAAAAGACATGGGCACCTCATCCATGTTAAAAATGTTGCTTGGTTTCAAGCCCAGCTGCTGAATTTCTTTATGTACAAACATTTTAAAATCATGCATTTTCTTCTCCCATTCGTTGGGAAGCCTCTGGCCAGCAGATGTCCGTGCGCGAACTGACAAATTATTTCTCCGCATGAATTTGTAAACCCAATTTGCCGACCCTCCCTTAAAATCATAGATTTTCTGTTCCATGGCCATTACTCTAGCCTTGAGTTGTATGGCAACTGTTGACACCGAACGATTGCTCTCTCTCTGTATACGGACCCAACGCAACAAGTTTTCTTCCAGGTTTGGCCACTTAGCTTTCTGTCCGCGTCGTGCTCTTTTCCTCGGGTGTAATTTTTCAAGCTCTGCTTCCTCCTTTCTCCACTCCCGAACAGACTTTTCGTTCACTGAATACTTTCTCCCTGCGGCTCTGTTTCCATTGTCCTTTGCAAAAGCCACTACACACAATTTAAAATCGGCAGTGTATGATTTGCGCTTACGCATTTCTAAAAGCTTTAAAAAGTTTGAAAAGTTTAAAAAGCATAAAGGTTTAAAGTTTAAAAGTCTATACAAGTTAAAACCAATGAAGGAACAAATGAATGGAAAAGCGGTGTTGTTCAAAGGGGTTATATACCCCTTACTGCACGGCGTTATCAGCTGTGGCTCTTAAACAGGTGCTTTGCATTACCATCATCAGCTGCGGCTCATTAAAAGGTGATTACAGGTGCTTTGTACTGCCCTTATCCACAGAGTCTCTCCTGCGGACTATACTTGTGCACGGGGTATACAGGGTTTTTTTTTACTCAAATAGCAAAAACCACGGGGTATATTCGGGTGCGGGGTATATTCGCTAAAATACGGTAGATTCCAAACCCATGTTCATTTCTATCAACATGTGCCCAGTGTTTCCGATAAACAAGCCGCATACCCTGTCGGAATATGGATTTAGGTGTCTAAATTTAGGGTCCTGTAGTTAAAGCCCCTGGTCTTCAGGCATTTATTTGCAGCAGACACCTGGGCCCTCAGGACTAAACCAACGTATTTCATAACCTGCTGCAGACCAGAGATAAAGTGAAGTCAAGAGAACCATTCACATGCTTGAAATTAAACACACCTGCCCCAAACCCTCTTCTGCACCCTGCCGCCAGCCCCTCCCTGCACCCCAATGCACTGCCCCGAGCCCCCTTCTGCACCCAGCGCCCCTGCCAGACCCCTGCACCCCAATGCACTGCCCCAAGTCCTTCTGCACCCCCAGCCACACACCCCTATACTCCAACCCCTGCCTTGAGCCCCTTCTGCACCCAGCCCCGCCAGTCCCCTGCACCCAGCGCCCGCCAGAACCCCCTGCACCCCAATGCACTGCCCCGAGCCCCTTCTGCACCCCCAGCCACACACCCCTATACTCCAACCCCTGCCTTGAGCCCTTCTGCACTCAGCCCCGCCAGTCCCCTGCACTCCAACCCCTGCCCCGAGCCCCTTCTGCACCCAGCGCCACCTGCCAGACCCCTACACCCCAATGCACTGCCCTGAGCCCCCTTCTGCACCCCCAGCCACACACCCCTATACTCCAACCCCTGCCTTGAGCCCCTTCTGCACCCAGCGCCCCTGCCAGTCCCCTGCACCCAGCGCCGCCAGACCCCCGCACCCCAATGCACCCCTGAGCCCCTTCTGCACCCCAGCCACACCCCCTGCACCCCAACCCCTGCCCTGAGCCCCTTCTGCACCCAGCCCCCGCCAGACCCCTACACCCCAATGCCCTGCCCCGCCCCAGGCCTGAGCAGCGCCCCGCCCACCCTCCCGCACCTGCGTCCCCAGCACCTCGGCTCCTCTGGGCCCCGCCCCCGCTGGGCGCTGCAGCGACACAAACTGCCTCCGCTCCCAACTCGCCACTTCGGGCGCCCTGCGCATGCGCACGCGCGAATGACGCCTGCGCAGTGAAAGCAGCGGGACTGCGGGCGCTCTCTCTCTGCCCCGCCCCCCGGGGAGTCAGGCTCTGCCGCGGGCTCGTGCCAGGGGATGCCCAGGGGCCAATCGCCACGGAGCGGGCGGGGCCTGAGCAGGGCCGGGGATTGACTGGCGGGGGGCGGGGCGGAGCAGCTCGCGGCGGGACCCGTCTACGAGTTCCCTGGCCAATAGCAATAACCCCGGCAACCGGGGGGGCGGGAGAGGTGTCTCTGCAGCCCTGCAGCCATCGGGGGGTCTGTGCAACCATCGGGGGTCCCCTGCAGCCATCGGGGGGTCTCTGCAGCCCTGCAACCATCGGGGGGTCCCTGCAGCCATCGGGGTCTCTGCAGCCCTGCAACCATCGGGGGGTCCCTGCAGCCATCGGGGGGTCTCTGCAGCCCTGCAACCATCGGGGGATCCCTGCAGCCATCGGGGGGTCTCTGCAGCCCTGCAGCTATCGGGGGTGTGTGCAGCCATTTGGGGGGTCTCTGCAGCCCTGCAACCATCGGGGGGTCTGTGCAGCCATCGGGGGGTCTGCAGCCCTGCAACCATCGGGGGGTCTCTGCAGCCATCAGGGCGTCTCTGCAGCCCTGCAGCCATCGGGGGGTCTGTGCAGCCATCGGGGGGGTCTCTGCAGCCCTGCAACCATCGGGGGGTCTGTGCAGCCATCGGGGGGTCTCTGCAGCCCTGCAACCATCGGGGGGTCTGTGCAACCATTGGGGGGTCTCTGCAACCCTGCAGCCATCGTGGGGTCTGTGCAGCCCTGCAACCATCGGGGGGTCTGTGCAGCCATCGGGGGGTCTGTGCAGCCCTGCAGCCATCGAGGGGTCTGTGCAGCCATCGGGGGGGTCTCTGCAGCCCTGCAGCCATCGGGCGGTCTCTGCAGCCATCGGGGGGTCTCTGCAGCCCTGCAGCCATCGGGGTCTGTGCAGCCATCGGGGGGTCTGTGCAACCATCGGGGGTCTGTGCAGCCCTGCAGCCATCGGGTCTCTGCAACCCTCGGGGGTCTGTGCCACCATCGGGGGGTCTCTGCAGCCCTGCAACCATTGGGGGGGTCTGTGCAGCCCTGCAACCATCGGGGGATCTCTGCAGCCATCGGGGGGTCTCTGCAACCCTCGGGGTCTGTGCCACCATCGGGGGGTCTCTGCAGCCCTGCAACCATTGGGGGGGTCTGTGCAGCCATCGGGGGGTCTGTGCAGCCCTGCAACCATCGGGGGATCTCTGCAGCCATCGGGGGGTCTCTGCAGCCCTGCAGCCATCGGGGGGTCTGTGCAGCCATTGGGGGGTCTCTGCAGCCCTGCAGCCATCGGGGGGTCCCTGCAGCCATCGGGGGGTCTCTGCAGCCCTGCAACCATCGGGGGGTCCCTGCAGCCATCGGGGGGTCTCTGCAGCCCTGCAGCCATCGGGGTCTGTGCAGCCATTGGGGGGTCTCTGCAGCCCTGCAGCCATCGGGGGGTCTGTGCAGCCATCGGGTGTCTCTGCAGCCCTGCAACCATCGGGGGGTCTGTGCAGCCATCGGGGGGGTCTCTGCAGCCCTGCAACCATCGGGGGGTCTGTGCAGCCATCGGGGGGTCTGTGCAGCCCTGCAACCATCGGGGGGTCTGTGCAGCCCTGCAACCATCGGGGGGTCTGTGCAACCATCGGGGGGTCTGTGCAGCCCTGCAGCCATTGGGGGGTCTGTGCAACCATTGGGGGGTCTCTGCAACCCTGCAGCCATCGTGGGGTCTGTGCAGCCCTGCAACCATCGGGTCTGTGCAGCCATCGGGGGTCTGTGCAGCCCTGCAGCCATCGGGGGGTCTCTGCAGCCCTGCAACCATTGGGGGGTCTCTGCAGCCATCGGGGGGTCTGTGCAGCCCTGCAGCCATCGGGGGGTCTGTGCAACCATTGGGGGGTCTCTGCAGCCCTACAGCCATTGGGGTCTCTGCAGCCATCGGGGTCTGTGCAGCCCTGCAACCATCGGGGCGTCTCTGCAACCATCGGGGTCTGTGCAGCCATCGGGGGGTCTGTGTAGCCCTGCAACCATCGGGGGGTCTCTGCAGCCATCGGGGGGTCTGTGCAGCCCTGCAGCCATCGGGGGGTCTCTGCAGCCATCGGGGGGTCTGTGCAGCCCTGCAGCCATCGGGGTGTCTCTGCAGCCCTGCAACCATCGGGGGGTCTGTGCAACCATCGGGGGGTCTGTGCAGCCCTGCAGCCATTGGGGGGTCTGTGCAACCATTGGGGGGTCTCTGCAACCCTGCAGCCATCGTGGGGTCTGTGCAGCCCTGCAACCATCGGGGGGTCTGTGCAGCCATCGGGGGGTCTGTGCAGCCCTGCAGCCATTGGGGGGTCTCTGCAGCCCTGCAACCGTTGGGGGGTCTCTGCAGCCCTGCAGCCATCGGGGGGTCTGTGCAACCATTGGGGGGTCTCTGCAGCCCTACAGCCATCGGGGGGTCTCTGCAGCCATCGGGGGGTCTGTGCAGCCCTGCAACCATCGGGGCGTCTCTGCAACCATCGGGGGGTCTGTGCAGCCATCGGGGGGTCTGTGTAGCCCTGCAACCATCGGGGGGTCTCTGCAACCATCGGGGGGTCTGTGCAGCCCTGCAACCATCGGGGGGTCTGTGCAGCCATCGGGGGGTCTGTGCAGCCCTGCAACCATCGGGGGTCTGTGCAGCCCTGCAGCCATCGGGGGTCTCTGCAACCATCGGGGGGTCTGTTCAACCATCGAGGTGTCTCTGCAGCCCTGCAACCATCGGGGGGTCTGTGCAACCATCAGGGGTCTCTGCAACCATCAGGGGTCTGTGCAACCATCGGGGGGTCTCTGCAGCCCTGCAGCCACCGGGGCTCTCTGCAGCCCTGCAGCCATCGAGGGGTCTGTGCAGCCATCGGGGGGGTCTCTGCAGCCCTGCAGCCATCGGGCAGTCTCTGCAGCCATCGGGGGGTCTCTGCAGCCCTGCAGCCATCGGGGGGTCTGTGCAGCCATCGGGGGGGTCTCTGCAGCCCTGCAGCCATCGGGGGGTCTCTGCAACCCTCGGGGGGTCTGTGCCACCATCGGGGGGTCTCTGCAGCCCTGCAACCATTGGGGGGGTCTGTGCAGCCATCGGGGGGTCTGTGCAGCCCTGCAACCATCGGGGGATCTCTGCAACCATCGGGGGGTCTCTGCAGCCCTGCAACCATCGGGGGGTCCCTGCAGCCATCGGGGGGTCTCTGCAGCCCTGCAGCCATCGGGGGGTCTGTGCAGCCATTGGGGTGTCTCTGCAGCCCTGCAGCCATCGGGGGGTCTGTGCAGCCCTGCAACCATCGGGGGATCTCTGCAACCATCGGGGGGTCTCTGCAGCCCTGCAACCATTGGGGGGTCTCTGCAGCCATTGGGAGGTCTCTGCAGCCCTGCAACCATCGGGGGGTCTCTGCAACCATCGGGGGGTCTGTGCAGCCCTGCAGCCATCGGGGGTCTGTGCAACCATCGGGGGGTCTCTGCAGCCATCGGGGGGTCTCTGCAGCCCTGCAGCCATCGGGGGGGGGGCTATAGGTGGGTATCAGACAGTGCCCAGAGGGGGGTGGGAGGTGGCTTCAGTGGGGAATGGTGTTCGGGGCATGAACCCTGCCTTGTGTGTGGTACCTGGAGGGAGTTTGCTGCCCTCTCTCAGCACTGAGGGTTTGTACCCAGAAAGTGAGTCTCCCTCCACCCCCTTCCCCACACTGGCCGTGCCCCCTGCCCCAGCCCCTTCCTGATGCTGTCAGTGGGTTGCTGCGGCTGCCCCACCAGGGGACTGTTCCCCACTCACAACCTGGGGGCACAGGGCTCCCGCCTGCTGGGCAGGAATCTGGCACCTGGGAGAGGCCGGGGGAGCCGCTGGCAGCTCTGCCCACCTGTGTGGAAGTCCAGCAGGGCTGCAATGTGGCTGGGCTGGGACAGGCAAATGGAGGTGGGCAGCGTCTCCCCCGAGCCAAACGCCAACTCCTGCGCCCCCTCCCCCGCACAGGGGCTGGCAGCGTCTCCTCCTGAGCCAAACCCCAGCTCCTTCCCCACCCCACCCCCGGCAGAGGGGCTAGCAGCGTCCCCCCCAACCCAACCGCGGCTCCTGCCCCCCGCCAGTCAATCCCCGCCCCTGCTCAGACCCCGCCCACCTCGTGGCGATTGGCCCCTGGGCATCCCCTGGCACGAGCCCCCGGCAGAGCCTGACTCCCCGGGGGGCGGGGCAGAGAGAGCCAGCAGACCCCACTGGCTGGGTAAGGATTCCTGTCCCCTCGGGTATCAGAAGCTGGGTGGGCTCTGGAGCAGCTGGGTTGGGTTTGGTTCAGGGTCCCTCATTGCCACCTGCCCACCAGTGTCAGGAGTATCAGCCCCAATAATCCTGGCTCCTGGCTCTGCCTCCAGCCCCTGGACTGGTCTCTCCTTGCTCTGGTGGCTGCAGCCCTGCCTCCAGCACAGGCAAGCTGTCTGGGGGTCTTCTACTGCCCTGCCTCCAGCACAGGTGAGCTGTCTGGGGGTCTTCTACTGCCCTGCTCCCAGCACAGGCGAGCTGTCTGGGCTGTGTCTACTGCCCTGCTCCCTGGGCTGCTTTCTGGCAGGTTTTCGAAGGGACTGTTCTGCTGCGCAGGAAAGAGAGAGTCTGGCAAGAGACAAAGGGAGCCCAGGCCAGGCACAGACCTGGCTGGAGCAGGAGCTGGAGCTTGGTCCCCTGGAAGATCCAGGCTCACCACTGAGCCAGGGAAAGAACTTGGCCCAAGCCTGTCTACTGCCCTGCTCTGACTCTGCCTCCCTGAGGGGAACACTCCCAGCCCACAGCCCTGCAGCAGCAGCTCCTGCAGCCCCTCCCAGCCGGCCGCCTGGCAGCTGGGGCCAGAGGTCACATTGGGGGAGCGCTGGTGAATGGGAGCAGGGCTGTGCTGCACCCCCTGGCCCTGGCTCTCTGGGACGCTCTGGCCCTGACCCCAAAGCCGACATGCTGTGGGGGAGGGAGGCAGGTCAGGGTCACTGGGCAGGTGCAGGCACTGAGCAAATGAGCCCCTGCCCTTCCCCCGGGGCTGGGACATGGTGCCCGGGGGCATATCTGACTCAGGGGTCACAGAGCTTCCGAGGGGGATCGGTGCCCCAGGACTGTGTGGTCCCACAGGTCACAGCCCGTCACTGTCTCTAGCTTGGGGCAATGTTCCCATCCTCCCTGAGCCCCTGGTCCATGCCCAGCCCAGCTGGAAGGGGACAGACCCCGCACCCTCTCCCCGTGCCACCATCCTTGGGGGGGGGGCAGGGAGTGGCTATGAAGACACCCCCCAGGTATCTCAGTACCTGGAGCAGAGATGAGCTGATTCCCTGGGCAGGAGCCAGGGTATGTCTACACTACAGAGCTTTTCCAAAAAAACTTCAATTACATCCACACTGCAATCGTATTCTTTCATAGACTCATAGGCTGTGTCTAGACTGGCCAGTTTTTCCGGAAAATCAGCCGCTTTTCCGGAAAAACTGGCCAGCTGTCTACACTGGCCGCTTGAATTTCCGCAAAAGCACTGACTTCCTACTGTAAGAAATCAGTGCTTTTGCGGAAATACTATGCTGCTCCCGTTCGGGCAAAGTCCCTTTGCACAAAAGTTTTGCGCAAAAGGGCCAGTGTAGACAGCTGAGATTTTCATAAAAAGCCCCGATCGCGAAAATGGCGATCGGGCTTTTTGCAGAAAGCACGTCTAGATTGTTACAGACGCTTTTCCGCAAAAAGTGCTTTTGCGGAAAAGCGCCCGCGCTAATCTAGACGCTCTTCGCAAATGCTTTTAACGGAAAACTTTTCCGTTAAAAGCATTTGCGGAAAATCATGCCAGTCTAGACGTAGCCATAGACTTTAAGGTCAGAAGGGACCATTATGATCATCTAGTCTGACCCCCTGCACAACGCAGGCCACAGAATCTCACCCACCCACTCCTGGAATAATCCTCTCACCTCTAGCTCAGATATTGAAGCCTTCAAATAGTTTAAAGAACCCAAGATGCAGAGAATCCTCCAGCTGTGATCTGTGCCCATGCTACAGAGGAAGGTGAAAAACCTCCAGGGCCTCTGCCAATCTACCCTGGAGGAAAATTCCTTCCCGACCCCAAATATGGCGATCAGCTGAACCCTGAGCATGTGGGCAAGACTCACCAGCCAGACACCCAGGAAAAGTTCTCTATAGTAACTCCTATCATCCCTCCATTGGCCTATTTACCACTGATAATTAAAGGTCAATTAGTTACCAAGATCATGTTATCCCATCAAACCATCCCCTTCATAAACCCATCTAGCTTAATCTTGAAGCCAGATAGGTCTTTTGCCCCCACTACGTCCAGAACTTCACTCCTCTAATGGTTAGAAACCTTCGTCTAATTTCAAGTCTAAACTTCCTACTAGCCAGCTTATATCCATTTGTTCTTGTGTCCACATTGGTATTGAGCTTAAATAATTCCTCTCCCTCCCTGGTATTTATCCTCTAATATATTTAAAGAGAGCAATTATGTCCCCTCAGCCTTCTTTGGTTAAGGTAAACAAGCCAAGCTCCTTGAGTCTCCTTTCATAAGACAGGTTTTCCATTCCTCGGATCATCCTAGCGGCCCTTCTTTGTACCTGTTCCAGTTTGAATTCATCCTTCTTAAACATGGGAGACCAGAACTGCACACAGTATTCCAAATGAGGTCTCACCAATGCCTTGTATAACGGCACTAACACCTCCTTATCCCTACTGGAAATACCTCGCCTAATGCATCCCAAGACCGTATTAGCCTTTTTCACGGCCATGTCACAATGGCGGCTCATAGTCATCCTATAATCAACCAGGACTCCAAGGTCCTTCCCCAGCTTATAACTAAAATTCTTGTTATTAATCCCTAAATGCATAACCTTACACTTCTCACTTCTCACTATTAAATTTCATCCTATTGCTATCACTCCAATTTACAAGGTCATCCAGATCTACCTGTATGATATCCCGATCCTTTTCTGAATTGGCAATGCCTCCCAACTTTGTGTCATCCACAAATTTTATCTTTCGAAAGAACAGAGGGTTTTTTCTGACATTGGTAAACCTCTTTCTGAGGAAGGAGCCTTTTTCCGAAAGAGCTCTTTCACAAATAGGTGTGTGTGGACGGGGAAGAGGGAGTTCTTTCGGAAGAAGAGGAAAGAGGAAAAAGCACCGGTGCCATGGTGGCCACTCCGCCCATCGTAATCACAGCTCACATGCGAGATAGTGTCCATTCAGTGTGGACACTATCTTTAGAAAAAGCAGATCACTTTTTCGATGCGCTTTGGTAGTGTGGACACTCTCTGTCGGAAGAAGTTTTTTCAGAAGTTCTCTTCCGGAAAAGCTTCTTCCAAAAGATGCCTGCAGTCCAGATACTGCCCCAGTGACTCTACGCTGAGAACCAGCCTCTGGCTCTTACGCTGGGGGGTGGGTGGAGGGTCTCTCTCAGTTGGCCAGCCTGGGCCTGTGGCCACTGCCCAACTGAACCAGGCAGAGCTCTGTCTTGACGTCCTTCCTCCTGCGGATCTCTGGCCCTGCAGGAGGAAGGGCCCAACCCAAACTCTCCCTGGCTCTTAGCTTCTCCACAGGGACGTCTGTCTCCTGGCTCAATTAGCCATGGGAAAGGAGAACACTCCAAAGAGGCTCATGTATGTGACCCTGAATTCTCTCAGCCTCAAGGGCAGACCTCAAGCAGGAGACTCCCTGCAGCAAAGCCACAGGGATATCTGGGATTGTCCCTGCCCTGCAGCCTGTCCCACCTGGCCATTGTTATGGACTCTCTGTGAGGTCACCGCTTTGCAACCTCCTTTAACCAATAAGCTGAGGCTCTGCAAAAGCCCCTTATGATGTCACTGCCACGCCCACTTCTGCCCTGCAGGGCTCATGTCCTGCCCCTGGCGGCCCCTTTGCTTGGTTGAGCTGCTCCCCCTGTGCCGCCCCCACGCACTCAGAGTTAGTTCTGGGATCCACAAGGCTGCACATGGAAACAGCAGATCTAATCTGACCCTGCTGCATACCACTGGCCTGGTGTATGGCGCAGTGAGTTTGGACCGAAGCACAGTCCAGAAAGGCATCCAGTCTGCACTGGAAGACACGCAGGATGGAGAAAGCCCCAGTTCCCTGGGTGAGAGGAAGGGATCGAAAAGGGGAAGAGAGTTGGGCTACTGGTAAAGGGGGAGGGGACTTGCCTCCCCTCAGGACAAACGACACTCGGATACTCGGCCCTCGGGCACCGTGGAGATGGGCACCAAATGAAAATCCCAGCTAAACCGCTTCTGTAATCCATGCAGGTGGATGAACGGCAGTGCAGAGGGGCCATAGGCTGGCTGGTCCCTTTAAGGCAGTGGCCACCAGCCAGTCGATCAGGATCTACTGGTCGATCCTGGAGCCTCTGATGGGGGATCCCAACTGGTTTGGTCGGGAGGCTCTCAAGGGCTGACCCTTCAGCTGCCCCTCCCCCACTGCTGCTCCTGCCCTTTGCCTTGGCCCCGCGGAGCCTCTTACTGGCTGTGCTGGGTGGGGGAGGCAGCGGAGGGGTCACTGATATCAGGGTGTCCCCCTCCCCTACTTGTGTACCCCCGCTCCACAGAGAGGGGGGACACGGCAGGACTTGGGCTAGAAAGAGCGGGCTGGCAGCTGCTCCAGTGTCTTACTGTGTTCCCCTCAAGAGCCACGAGCCCCTTGTGCAGCCAATGGGTCTGTTACAGAGCACGCAGGCCGGAGTGCGCCAGGGTGCCCAGGTGGTTCTCCGGGGCTCCGCAGCAGCTCTCTCGAAGCCCAGCTGCCGTAGAGAGCGAGGGTTCGTAGAGCCCAGTTCTGCTTCTGCGCCACAGCAGCTTCAAGGGCGCAGGCTCTGTGCAGGGTAAGGGGCCTCCCTTGCCTGGAGCTGTGGTTGGGATGCCTGTGTGCCCCCTAAGCTTGCAGATCTGCACAGTGGTGGAGCCCCTGGCCGCTGCCTAACCCCACAGCCTCCCCCCGAGTGCCAGAGTGAGGGCACTGGTGTGAGCCCGAGTCCCTGTGGCCTGTCCTCCCATCCCAGCGTAACTCAGGCTAGGTCACACACAGGTTACTTTGGTGTAAGTTACATCACTCAGGGCAGGGAAGCTGAGAGCTTCCGTGGGCCCCCGGGCAAGGTGTGGAGGGGGGCTGGCCCGCAGCACTGGCCCCCCGAGCCCTCAGAGCACGTGGAATGGCTCTCCGGCAGTGATTTAAAGGGCCCAGGGCTCTAGCCACTGCGGCTGCCACCCTAGCAGTCGTGGGACGTGATAACACTGCTCTATTCAGTGCTAGTTTGGCTTCAGCTGGAGTCCTGGGCCCAGTTTTTGTCTCCACTGTATAGAAAGGATGTGGAGAAATTGGGGAGGGTCCAGGGGGCGAGTGACAAAAGGGGCCAAAGGGACGGAACGCAGCTGTGTGAGCAAGGGGCAAGGACTGGAGTGTACTTGGTTTGGAAAGGACGGGATTAAGGGGGATATGATACCTCTCCTCAGCAAGCTGAAAGGCTGCCACAAAAAGGATGAAGCAAAGTTGTTCTCTCATTGCACGAGGAGTAACAGTTAATTCGAGGGAAGGGTTTTGGATCAGACTACCGCGTCTACATGCGGCAAGTTAAATCGGGCGACCGGCATTTTAAAATGGCGACCGGTTGCGAATATGCTAATCAAGCGTGGGATATTTAAATCCTGCGCTTCATTAGCAACTTCGGTATGCTTCATTTGCCTCCCTAGTTCGAACTAGGGGGGCAAGTGTAGACATACCCTTAGAGCCTAACAAAACACCTCGATGGGGTCAGGAGCTTTCGTGGGCGCAACCCACTTCTCCAGGGATGGTTTAGACACAACAAATCCTGCCCCTTAGCAGAGAGCCAGACTCGCTGACCCTTGCGATCCCTTCTAACCCTGTGGGTCTGCTTCAGCTGCGTAGCCATGGGCCGGCTGTGCTGCAGAAGCAGTTGAGTGCTGCTTTGCTTCCAGATCCTGTGCCAGACGATGTGCCAGACGGCTGCGCCGGCTCCCTCGAGCAGCCCGCACCAAAACGGACGCTGCAGACTGACGGGAAGGGCTGCAGGCTGGGGGTCTGTGGGACTCTTCTGCAGAAGGTGGGCGAGCAGCTTTCTGCCATCGCTGAATGGCTGGAGACGGTGTCCCATTCTTGTGGCTAATGACCGTGGCCCCCACAGGCACCGGCTCGCTCTGGGCCCCAGGGATACTCAGCTCTCAGCCCCACACCAGGCCTCTTCCCCAGATACATCCTTGGACCCCAATACAAGGTACGTATTGCCCCTCTGCCATATCTGGGTGATACGCTCTGATGTATCCAGGCGCTGCCCATTACCTTGTGCACGGTGATCAAAACATCTCTGACCTTAGCTTTAGGATGGGCCACCTTGTTATCTTTGGGGGCTGTGTTTGCTGTCAAGGTGTTTTGGGACGCTCACCCCTGCAGCACTGCATGCTGTCGCGCCTGTATGCAGGCCTTCGCCTGTTGCTTGCACCTCCTTCAGGTGTTGACTTGCCTGGTGGCTCTTCTGTGTGTCAAACCCTCTGGCCAAGCCACACAGCCAAAATGGAGGATCCTCTTCTGAACTAGCAACAGTCCAATGAAACGACCTGTGCTCGCCAAGCGAGGCTGGACTTCTGGCTTTGGGCTCTTTGGAGAGCTGATATTCCCACGCCAGACAGGAGAATCCCGTCAGTCCAGCCTGTCTGCTCGGCACAGGGCACCTCGGGGGCCTGTCGGCCGCTGGGCAGCTGTCATGGAAAGGGCCTTCTGGCAGCAGAGGGCTGGCACCAAACCCGTGGCAGGAAGCGTTTGTCAGACCGTGCCTGCAGGGTTCAATCAGGCCCCCTGTGGGAGGGGGTGGAGGGCTGACAGTGAGCTCAGCAGGCCCCCCACGGCACTGGGCAAGGGAAGGAGGGACTCTAGGATGGTGCCGCCAGTTCCACGTGTTTCTTTCCATGGCGTCATGCCTGGCTTGGCTCCATCGCACAGGCCATGGGGAGCCGCCCCTGGAACAGAGCAGGCCTTGTTGCCTGCCCAGCACACTCCTTACCTTCCCCCTCGCCTCCCCATCCTGTTCCGTGGATTGACGGGGGCGGCAAAACAGCAATTCCAGCCTCTTTGCTTTGGCTTCCAGCCACCACAGCCTCATGGGCTGGGGAAAAAGCTGGCGCTCTGGTCTCCGGCGGGAAGGGTGGCCGGGCAGCCCTGTTACGTGTGTTGAGAGTGTGCGGGCGTGATGGCGTCTCTGGCTCCCTACGCGGGGGACAGACGTTGGAGCTGGGAGAGGCTTGGGGCTCATTCAGAGGGCGGCCACGCCCTCACAAGGCACTACAGAGATGAGGAGTCCCTGAAGACGGCCAGTCCTGTACATCGCCCACCTCTGGCCTGTGTGAGTCGACCCGCTGACCCACCACCGCCAGGCGGAGATGGTGGGGAAATTGAAGCTGATAGAGCAAAATAGCATTCTCTGCACAGAGGGACCTCCGATTTGCTGTGCGCGTGGTGCTAGGCTGGCATGGGCTGGCCACGCTAGTGAGGGTGTTATGCTTGCACTTAACCAACCACTGGTGAGGGAATCGCCTTCAGAAATCCGCTAGGAAAACAGGCCTGTCGCTTTTACACCCTGTCAGACAAGCACTTGGGCATTTGCACAAAACCACAAGCCCAAACGGACTCCATGTGACACGGCGAGGGCCCTACTGATAATCGCGACTGTTTCGTATTTTCCAGGTGTTGATGCACTTGTTTACCCAGGAAAGTCCCAAGAAACTCCAAGAGGTATGTACTGTCCCCCTCATGGGTAGCTCTGGGGGTGATACCCCTGCTGGGTTCTTCTGCACTTACTCAAGGACGGGGGCAGCCTGGTCTGCCACGACCCCTCATCTCTGTCTCGACTTGATTCTTAACAGACTGAATAGCCCTCTCCACCCGGCGGTTCACGGGCGGGCGGCAGGGCCCACACGTTAAATGTCTGATCCCCTTAGCCCTCAGGAATTTCTCACTAGCACTGGGAGACCTCAGGCCCGGGCTGTGCTAAACAAGAAACGAAGCTCCTGTTACAGAGGAGGTAGCTACTCTGAGGGTACATCTAGACTACATGCCTCTGGCGACAGAGGCATGTAGATTAGGCTACCCGGCATAGGAAAATGAAGCGGCGATTTAAATAATTGCCGCTTCATTTCAATTTAAATGGCTGCCGCGCTGAGCCAATCAGCTGTTTGTCTGGACGCTCCCAGGTATGCCTCCTGGGATGAGGTTTACCTGGGAGGTCTGTCGCCAGAGGCACGTAGTCTAGACGTACCCTGACTGGCCATTTAGAAGGTGCCTCTGCCACACCCAGGGACACGGCCCCACGGAACGGGCCCGTGAAGCTGAGGTGAAATCTGCTCTGAGGCTTTCCTGGCTATTCCCATAGCGACAGGCCAGCTGCTACCGGAGGCGATTTTTCTTTGTCGTTGGCTTGTGGCATAGCCCAGGACTGCGTTCCTCATCTCCTCGGCCCCCGCACATCGCTTCTAGCCAGGGGCTCATTTGGGGCATGGCATGTAGAACTGGAAGGGGCCTCGAGAGGCATCGAGTCCAGTCCCCTGCCCTCACGGCAGGACCCAGCACCAGCTAGAGCATCCCTGGCAGGTGTGTGTCCAACCTGCTCTGAAACATCTCCAGTGAGGGCGATTCCACAGCCCCCCTCAGCAATTTATTCCAGTGCTTACCCACCCTGACAGGAGGGAAGTTTTTCCAGGTGCTTCCCTCCTCTCCCCTCATTTTTCACTCCCTACATATGATGAGCAGGAACTGAAGGGAGCTTAAACAAGAGATTCCCAGGCCACGCAATGGGCCACGCTTGCCATTAGGTGGCACCAGTGATGCACATATGGTTGGTCCAACCAGCACCATGAGCTCAGGGTGGGATTCCCTGCTGGCAAGGTTAGGGTTAGACACCTGAAAACTAGCACCACCCATGGTGCCACGCTGGCACGGGCAGCAGCACCACGGGCCTGGCTGAGCTGTGCCAACATGTTCCTGCTGTTTTCAGGGGGCTGGGACAGGCCCCCATGGCCCGGGCGTCACTCCACTCACGCCGCCATTGTGTGTCAGACAGCCCAGGGCCCAGCCCTCCCGGACACCCCTGTGGCAAAGGCAGCCCAGCCCACGAGGGGAGAGGATGTCCAGTGCAGTGTTGCCCTTCATTGCCCCCGGGATCCTGGCCGTTCCCTTGCACGCTGGATGTGCCCCCCTCTCCAGGGCCCCCCACTGCCGCTCCGCAGCTGGGGGCTGACACGGGCTGTCCCAGGGTGGCCCTTATTTCCCCTGCCCCCTCGGGCACCAGCAGCCCCTAGTTGAAGAGCTGGGCCTGGATCCTCCTCTTTGTCTCCCACCCCTGCGACAGGTCTCCAGGCTCTGCTCCACCAGGACGGGCCGAGCCCCCTAAGAGCAGCTGGAGCCAGGCCTGTGCCAGGCGAGTTGCTCACGCCCTGCTCAGCGCCAGCTGCCTGGCAGCAGCTTTTGGAGGGGCCACTGGGCTCTGCCCCGGGCCTGTGGCTCCCTTTGCTACTCCCGCCTGCCCTCCCTTTGCCGGTGGGTTGGGGGCGGCCGGGGGATGGATCCGTGTGAGGGACGGGCCAGAACCCGCGGGGGGTGCTGCTGGCAGAGGTGACAGCACAGCGGTGCCCACACTTGCATTTCTTACAGGCGCTGTTGTATCACAGCCGGGGGTGCAGCCCTACAGCCGGGGGTGCAGTCTGAGCCCAGGGCCCTGGAGGACGCGGGCCGCAAGCTCTGCCGGGCGGGTGCCGGGAGGCCCAGCTGTGCCCTCTGTCCTGCCACAGTTCCACCTCTGGCTGGGGAGCCGGCCGATGGCCAGAGGCACCAACTGCCCAGCCCACCGGTTCAATCTCTGTCACAGAGTCACCGATTTAAAGCCAGGGGGGTGTCGCGAGCCCAGGGCTGGGGCCACTGGCCCCAGAAACATCGGTCGGGGGCTGCACACAAATGAGACACAAAACAAACCAACACCCAGAATCCCTCAGTGGCGGCTCCCCACAAGCTCGCGGCTTGCCCAGGCAGTGCACCAGCCCTGGGGCGGGCGGGAGGGCTGCTGACAGACCCGCCGATGGGGGGAGCATGGGGGCAGTTGCCCTGGGGCCCGACGATTCAAAGGGGCCCAGGGCTCCTGGCCATCGCCACTGCTACAGCCCTGGGCCCTTTGGAGTGCCGCTGGCTCTGAGGGCTCGGGGGGGCGGGGCGCCGCAGTCCAGGGGGTGCAGAGGACTGGGGGTCCTGCAGTCCAGGGGGTGCAGAGGACTGGGGGGGGGTGCTGCAGTCCAGGGGGTGCAGAGGACTGGGAGGGTGCTGCAGTCCAGGGGGTGCAGAGGACTGGCTGCCCCAGTTCCGCCCCTTCCAGGAGCATGGCAGCGTGCTCTGGGCAGCAATAAGAGGTGGCTGGGGGGGAGGTGGCACAATCTGGGCAGCACTGAGGGCTGGCTGCCTTAGCCCTGCCCCTTCTGCCCAAGGTCTCGCCCCTTCTGGGAGCACAGAACTGCCCCACCTTGCCCAGGGGCCCGGCAAGTCTGTCAGCCCCCCGGTGAGCTCACCGTGTCCCTGGGGAGCCTGCCGGGGGTTCAGTTCCCCCCGTCACACCTGGGTCTCATCCCCAGCATGAGCCGTGAGCAGGGACTGATGCGAAGGCGGGTGGAGAACATGCCAGGTGCCGGCTTTCCCGACTGCAAGGACCAGCCACCATTGCCATGAATGCCGGCCCGTACTGCCCACGCCAGCGCCCCGGGGCCCAGCCAGCGCTTTGGCTCCGTCTCTCTCTGGGCCTCTGGGCAGAGCCCCAGGGAGCTGCTGCGATTTCCAGCCCAGAAAGTCCTTCATTCCACCCTGGGCCTCCGTCATTAGTGCCGGCTTGCAGATTAGAGTCGCTGGCATTCCATGACGGCCACGAGTCCCTCGGGAGACCGCAGCAGCAAAGGGCCACGGGCCTAGCACTGACCCGGGGCTACGCCGCAGCTTTCTCAAAGGGCCAAGAATGGCGCTAGGGGATAATAGTGTTTCCACGGTGTCCTGGGAGCCGCATGGCGGGGAAGGGCTGTGGGTGCTTAGGCACCTACACGCACACAGCACCACGGGGGGCTCCTGCTGTAAGACCTCTAATTAGGAATAAAAAGGCACCAGCTTCCCGTGGCTTCAGGTTCCAGATTTGCACGTGAGGCAGATGAAAACTGCCGCAAATTCAGCCTTCTCTGGTTGTCTGAGGGTCCCCAGAGACACTTGCCTGGTACTGGTCGCGCCGTTCGGAACAACAGTTGTCAGAAAGCCAGTTCCTTGTGAACTGGTCTCTGCGGCTATTTAACTTACACTGTTAGCGATGGGCTGTTGTTCGCCCGTGTTGCGTGGTGTCGCCTCTGCTTACTGAAGGATGACTTGTCCTCAGGAGCGGCCCGTGGACCTAGGCAAACTAGGCAGTTACCTAGGGCGCCGCGAGCCCGGGCGCCCAATGATGGCGTCACAGCCATTGATGGCCGTGCAGGCGGGGGCACCGATCGCGCCTTCTGCCTAGGGCGCCAGCTGCCGCAACCAGCCTCAGACCACTCCTGCTTGTCCTTTAACCAGGGCAATGGGGGAGGCTAAAGAGCGATTGACCTCAGCTTCTTTCGTGCACAGCGGTGGCTCGTTCTACGACTCCTGAATCGTCGGGGACTGGCAAACCACCGTTTGATCCGCTGAGTTCTGAGAACTGACACGCAACCGGGCCTGACTTACAGCAGTGGAGTGAAGGTGGCTGTTTTGTGCACAAATCAATTTGTGAAGCTGACTTTCCTTCTTCCGCTCCTTCTCCTAGAAGTAATCACAGCGCCCCAATCCTGGCAGAACTGGGGGGTTGTGGATTGGTTCTCTCATTACTGAAAGATTGAACAGAAACATCTAACTCGTCCTTCTGACACTACGCCTGTCGCCAGGACAGCTGACGCATTAGTGGCAGGTCTGTACTAAAGCGGAAGTTCAGCTTAAGATCCACATAAATAACATAGCTGGAGTTGACTTATCTTAAGCTGAATTTCTCTGGCGCCCTCAGTGTTTGATTTAGTGCAGGGCTACTCAACATGCAGCCCGTTTGTTTGCAGCCCGCGGAGCGGTTCGGGTTTACACGGGGCTCGACAGGCCCGCGGATGGGATCCTTTGAGCATGGCCTCCACTTGGAACATGCTCCCCAACAGCGAGTCAATATCATTGTCTTCTGTTGAGATGCGTTTTAGTAGTTAACTTCCTGGACTGTCATTGCTCATTAAAAGTGCTGTCCTATGGGTAGAAATCGGGTAAATATTGCATTTTATTAATATCAGCAGGACTGACTTAAATGGGGCCTGTGTGTTGTGTAGTCTTGCCTTAATCTTTGTATTCATGCTATCAGTATGAAAGAAGCTATCTGCATATATTTGCATATATATTTGCATGTATATGCAACCACACTTATGTTGCAGCCTTTGGCGTGTGCTGTGGGTATCATTGTGGCCCCTGGAGCTTCCAAAGTTGAGTAGCCCTGATTTGGTGGGTCCTTTCAAGACCTGCCATATTGAATGCTGGAAGATCGACCTTCGCAGCGTCGACCCCCATAGCCTCAGCAAAGTGCTAACCGTTGGGTGTGGTCCCTTTGCCAGGCCTGTGCCCTGGAGGAACCGGTGCATGTGTGTTTATTCCCCTGCAGTCAATGTGCTGTTATGGGGCTGGCTGCCTTGGGACTAAAGCGCTGAAGTTCCAGACAGTTCTCAGAACCGGTGGAAGACGGTTTGATCGTTCTTAGGGGGTGCCACATGCCACGGCCTGCAGCAGAATCCCCATTTGAAACAGGTTCCCCAGTGGAAAGGAAGCAGCGTGATTGGCGGGAGGGCCCAGTGTCCATGGCCTGGCTGCAGAGGGAACGTTGTCTAACGCTGCGCTCAGGCTGTTCTGAACACAGTAATTCCATGCCAAGGCCCTGCGACGCTCCCCCGGGGCCGCAATCTGCCCAGGGCCAGCGCCCCTCACGACACAGCCGCAGCGTGTTCTGAGCATTGCTCGGCAGTGACGTGCTCCGCCAGAGGAGACCCGAGCCCTGTCGCTCGGGGCGAGACAGAACTTCCTGTTTCCGCCATAGGAAATATTTCCAAATACCCCCCGGGGAGCCCTAATGGCCACAGAGAGACTCTGTCTTCATGGCTTCCAGATGCACTGATGGAAAATTCATCACCAAAAACACGTCTGTTGGAGAAATCGCTGCTGGGAGCCGCTTCCGCCGCCATTCCTTGGCTTCTGAGCTACGGCGTGAGAATTGATAGTCCTCCTCCTTTTTCTCATCGCTCATGTTCTCATGGCAAGTTATACGCTTGGATTTCATCTCATTTCCGCATAGCAGTGGGTGACCTCACTGCAGGAAGTGAGCCAAGCTATTTAATGAAAAATAAACCACTGAGGCAAAGCAAACAAGGGGAAAGGAAAGGAAACTCCAGGCAGAGAGGCCAGAGGACAGGCTGGGAGGTTTATTTTTGCAGAGCGGTTTCTGAAGGTGCAGCTGGAGATTGTCCCTGAGCTGGATGATGTCCCTGTTCATCTGAACACTAGAGCTGGTCAAATCGGACTACATGCTGAACCAAACACACGCGGCCGCCGTGGTTTGTGTGTTCACTCACCCCGATCCCTGCGACTGTGTTTGCTGTGCCAATGTATTCGCCACGTGGGTTAGAACTATTTCGTGACTGGTCACCACTTGCTGCTCACTGGGGCTGAAAATCACCCATCCATGAGGGCAGCTTGAAGTCTAGACAGCAGTTTGATCCCACTCCTGGCCATCTGCATGGGGTGAATTTCACACGCTTGGGGCAGTTTGATTGGGCACCTGTTTATTTTCTGTTGCTGGATTGGATGACTGAAACTTTTAAACAGAACATAAGAGCGGCCAGGCTGGGTCAGACCAAAGGCCCATCCAGCCCAGGGTCCTGGCTGCCGACAGTGGCCAATGCCAGGTGCCCCAGAGGGAGTGAACAGAACAGGGAACCATCCAGGGGTCCCTCCCCTGTCGCCCATTCCCAGCTTCTGACAAACAGAGACCAGGGACACCCTCCCTGCCCAGCCTGGCTAATAAGTATTGATGGACCGAACCTCCATGAATTGATCTAGCTCTTTTTTGAACCTTGTTAAATTCCTGGTCTTCACAACATCCCCTGGCAAGGAGTTCCACAGGCTGACTGTGTACTGTATGAATAACTAATAGTGGAACTTATGGCCCAGAACTAATAGCAGACATGGAGTAACGTGTACGGCCCAGAACTAATAGCAGACATGGAGTAACGTGTACGGCCCTTCTGTGTACAGAATCCTGGGTCCTCGCTGGTCTGTGAGATCACCAGGAATCCTACTGGTTAAGTGCAGTACTGGGGAGCGTGGCCCCAGGAGCGGGGGCCCTGCTCACATGCAGTCTCTGAGCTCTGAGTTAATTATTTTGCCAGCTGTGCCGAAAGCCTGCAGGGGACATTAACGTCTCTAGCAAAATCCCGGGTGTTTCTGTCGACTCAGTGACACCAAGTGGAGTGACAAGGTGCTGCCTGTATCGAGGCTGGGCTCCACGCGGCGCGGCGCAGTGTCCCGCCCTGGAGCAGCGCTGGGCTCTGTGCCGCAGCCCGTGGGAGCCGTGGCGCATTGTGCCTTGCAGTAGGGAGCGCTATTTGGCTTCCTTCTCAGGGTCACCCCTTTCCCTTTCCTCCTCTCCCCCTTGCAGGGGCCCCCACTCCTCCCCCCACCTCTGGTGTGGTCCTCCTGCCTTGCCCACCCCCTCCTTGCTCCTTCCAGACCCTGCACCTCAGCCTGCTTCTGTACCCTCCCTCCATTGCAGACCCTGCACCCCAATCCTCAGCCCACTCCTGCACCCGCCCTTCTTTCCAGGCCCCACACCTCACCCCCGCCTTCCCCTGCACCCTTCTTCCCACCCAGCTCCTGCACCCTGTCTCCCAGAACCCGCCCTTCCCCCTGCTCCTGCACCCTGCCTCCTGCTCAGACCCTGCATCCCCTCTCACCCTGCTCCCCAGCAGCCCCTCCTGCACATTGAACCCCTAATCTTTGGCCCCACCCCAGAGCCTAGGGGGGCCCCACAAATCTACTAGTCCTGGGCCCCCAGAAGAGTTAATCCAGGACATGATCCAGCAGGTGCTCCCATTCCCCGCATACTGTGGGGCGGAGGAAGCCCTGAGCCTCCGTGGAGCTGGAGGGAGAGAGGGGGTTGGCTTTTCCCTGCTCACCTGGGGGCCAGCTCAGTCAAGGCTTTTATTCTTGTTTTTGCTTCCCCCAACTGATTTTTCTGTGGGTCAATGGCCCCCGGCCCAGAAAGGGCCCCCCCCCCGTGTCCTAAGGCCCATTGCTTTTCCTAACAGCTCCTTGCCCTGATTAGGTCCTTCCCCACCCCCTCTCTCGCCTGACAGCACCTTGTCCCCGAGGAGCTCACCGTCGGCCCTTATCGTTTCAGATCCAGAAGTGACGTGCGCAGATAGGAGAGTCCTGCCCAGCAAATCGGATCTTTCCCAATGACACCTCCCGGGACCCGCCTTGTGCTCTGGTCACATCGTGACGACACCCCTGAGAAGAATGCGGGTGCCGTGTCACCGGCCTGTGCTGGGTTTGCTTGTAGTGGCCAGCCCCTCCCTCCTCCCCCCTTTTGGGGGCTCCCCTTCCTCCCCCTCCTTCCCTGCCAGGAGACGCTGCCACAGGCTACAGTGGCCACAGAGGAGCCAGGCGGGAACCGGAGCTGCCCGAGGTGCCCAGGGGAGCTGCTTATTTGCGCAGCCGGCTTTTTCTTCATTCCCGGTCTTGACGCCTTCCTCGGCAGCGGGCGGCGGGGGCAGGCCCCACCCAGCCCCGTGGCCCGTCCTGCTGGCAGTGCAGGAGGAAAGTTTGACTTCCAGGCTATTGTCATCCCCTCTGGCAGCTCCGGCGCTGCTCTCAGGAGCCACGAGCCGTAGTGGGCCCCGTCCCAAGCAGTCGGTCCAGCAGCCGCACTCTGGCATGGGGCAGCACCGCGCTCGGTGGCTGGGCACTGGCAGGGCGGAGGCAGGGCGCGGGGGGAGCGCCCTGCAGAACGTTTCGTTCCCCTCTCTCCTGAGCCAGGAAGTGTTTTCTCGCAGTCACACAGGCTGTTTTCCAGGCCTCTGACTTCCATCCGCAGGACAGGGCCCCCCCGGGGAGCTGAGCCCAGCTCATTCAGAGAGCTGCTCCCGCTCCCGAGTCCCGGAGGTGCCCTGGCCTCAGGGCTGCCCATGGCACAGAGCTCTGAGCAGCCCCTTGCGGAGCCCTCCCTGTGCCAGCAGGCAGGGCGCTGCAAGCCAATGAGCCTGGTGGTTCCCCAGCGCTTCCCTGCCCAGCCAATCCCGCCCGAGCGGAGACAGACCCGAGGAGGGTCCCAGGCAGCAGGAGCAGAGGCTGGATCTGGCCATCGGGCTGTGTCCCGGCTCTCTGCCCCCAGAGGGGAACAGAGGGGATAATCCGCCCCGGCCATCGGGGCTCATCCTGGCCTCTGACAGTCACTGGCTCCAGCCGCCCCTCCAGGCGTTCACGTCCGCTGTGATCCCCTGGGGTCTCCTCGTCGCTCAGCACCCTCTGCGCCCCAGAAACCGGCTCCGGCGCCGCCAGCGGGGCGGCCGCACTAGGCTCCCGCCGCCAGGCCCTTTCCAGCCCTTGGACGCAGCACTGTTCACAGCCTCCCCGGACGGATGTCTCTTTCCTCCGAGAGCTCGGGCAGGGCTGCACTTCCCAGGCTGTTTCTTTGGGGGAGTGGTAACTTTAACCCTGATTTCAGGGACTACTTAGGCACCTGAGGACTCATTTGCCGGCAGATAAGGAGGCAGCGAGCAGGCTGCAGTCCTGTAGCTAATTCCCGGGTAAAAGACCCACAAACAAATACGGGAACCCCTCGGCCCTCACAGCAGCGCGGTCGGACATCTTGGGGCAGGTCGCTCGGCCACTCTTCGGTGTAGGACTGTAATGTCTCTTCTCACTTTGTTACTGACCCTGTGGGGAGACCCCGTCCGACCGCCGGGGTTTGCCTCAGCTCTGGGAGGGAAGAGGGGGCTAGTGGTCACAGCCAGGGCAGATACATCTGGGTTCTATGTAAGAACATCAGAGCGGCCAGGATGGGTCAGAGCAAAGGCCCATCCAGCCCAGGGTCCTGTCTGCCGACAGTGGCCAATGCCAGGTGCCCAGAGGGGGTGAGCAGAACAGGAAATCAGCAAGTGATCCCTCCCCTCTCACCCATTCCCAGCCTCTGACACACAGATGTGAGGGACATGCAGAACATGGTGCTGGATCTGTGCCCACACTAGCTAATAGCCATTGAGGGACATATCTAGTTCTATTTTGAATCCTGTTATAGTCTTGACCTTCACAATATCCTCTGGCAGGGAGTTCCACAGGTTGACTGAAGAAATACTTTCCTTTTTAAAAAAAGTTTATGCCTATTCATTTCTAGTTCTTGTTCCACATCATTCATGATTTTATAGACTTCTGTCATACCCTCCCTTAATCATCTGCCATTGTGTGACCCAATCACCCAGTTTGGTGAGATCCCTTTGTAGCTCTTTGCAGCCGGCTTTGGACTTAACGCTCTTGGATATGTTTTGTATCACCTGCAACTTTTGCCACCTCGCTGTTTGTCCTTTCCCCAGACCATTGGTGAATGTGTGGGGCAGCCATGCCCAGTGCAGACCCCACGGGGCACCACAAGCTCCCTCTTTCCAGTCTCACCAGCTAGTCCTGCCCCTTGTTTCCTGTCTAACAGCACTGCTGGGGGACGCTCTGGGGCTCAGCCCAGGGCCCCTCGCTCACTTCAACGCCCAACCGGCCGTTTGGCATCTTATCACCCTGCTCTGCTGAGAAACCAACTCCCTGCTGCAAAGGGCCTGCTGCTGCCAGCCTCCCGGTCACCCTCGGGCTGCATCGAGGTAAGAGTTCTGTCTGGGGCCTGGGTGAACAGACCGTTGATATGAAATTCAGGGGCTAAGGGCTGGACACCCCCTCCCCTGGCTCTGCTTGCTGTGGCTCTGCTCCCAGCACTGACCTGGGCTGTGGGGTCTGGCTGCGTTAGTGATCCCTGGGCGTGGCGTGTACATCAGAATGGGCCTATCAGATCAGATCTAAGCCTCATGGCAGGAGCAAGCACCGTCCACCTGGCAGGTGTCTGTCCAACCTGCTCTTAAACATCTCCGGGGTGGAGATTCCACAACCTCCCCAGGCAATTCATTCCAGGCTACGGCTACCCTGGGGCTGTCTACACAGCTCCTTTTCGAGCAAAAGCCTCTCACGCAAAAGCGGCTGGTCATTAATTATGCAAATGAAGCACGGCATAAGCTTCATTTGCATAAGCTTTTCCGCAAGAAGGCTACAGTGTGGCCGTAGCCCCAGTGTTTAACCACCCTGACAGGAAGTTTTCCCTCATTTCCAACCTAAACCTCCCTTGCTGCAGTTTAAGCCCATTGCTGCTTGTCCCATTATCAGAGGCCAAGGAGAACCATTTTCTCCCTCCTCCTTGCAACATCCTTTTAGGTACTTGAACCCTCTATCATGTCATGTCCCTGCTCAGGCTTCTCTCTTCCATTCAAGCACGTCCACGTTTCCCAGCCTACCTCGCATGCTTTGTGTCCTGGCGCGTGCGATGGCGGAAAGCCCCTGCTCTGGGCTGCTTATGATGAATCTACCAGTTGGGGCCACTTCCCATTCCTGGGGGGGGGGGGACTTCTGTCTTATGGCACATACGGGGCTTGGCCAAGGTCTTCACTGCAGGACCCCCCGACCAAGAGCTGGGGCCAAGTGAGCACCTGGTTGAGGCTCAGATGGCCTGGCCCGGGTTCACTCCAAACTGCTAGGAACACTTAGGTCACTCGCTATAAACACAGGCAAGAAAGAGCCCATTCAGGGAGACGGACTCCCAGCAGATGGGCTGGAAATGTTACATTTCCCCGTCTGCCCCCTTTTCTCTTGCTCCGTTTTTCCAGTCTGTGCTGAGAAAGGTCCCAGGTCAGCAGCCTGGGTGTGTCTCGGTGGTTCTCAGCGCCCCCCGGGTTGGAACGCAAATGTCCCTCGGCATCCAGCCCCTGCCTGCTGGGGGGGGGGGGTGCAGCCAGGGGTATTTCTAGGGTAATTGAGGGACATGGCCTGGGCCAAGCATTTTTGTTCATTGCCTGTGACCTGTCTGTGCCTTACTAAAGATACCTGGACTGAATCGGAGCCTTATTACAGAGTTCAGCTGTTCCAAAGGGTCAGTGCCAAGCAGAGCTGGCCCACCGGTGTAATTAGCCCCTCATGGAGGAGCAGTCAGACAGCTCACAGGAAGCCATGGCCACAGAGCTAACATGGATGTGAAAGAAAGAAAGAAAGAAAGAAAGAAAGGTTTGGGGGTCAATGTTCCTTGTAATTTTTTCCATCTGTGTGCAGAATAAATTTTGTTCTGTGCACCAAGGCAGGTGCAGATGTGCACCACCAGGAGAAACAGCTGCTGCTGGCTGTGGGTGCTCTGCTAATCAGCTGGGCGGCATTTGAATCTCTCCTGGGTAGTTGCCCAAGTGCTCAGCTTATGGGGACAGTGTTTGGGGTTCTCCTTTCCCATTCACCATTCTGACTCATGTCTCCACCTCCTGCTTCCCTTCTGGCTGGCCAGGGCTCACACCAGCTGCGGGAGCCCCAGAGGATGAGCGAGGGAGGCGGTGTCATTCCGGGTGCAGGCGGGGGATGCAGCCCCTAGCCCCTCTGTCCAACACTTCACTTTAAGAAGCCCCCCGCCTGCAGGGTGAAAGCAGAGACTCAAGCCCAGGGCGGCTGCGGGCTGGCCTGTGTGGCCAGGGCAGGGCCCGAGGGTGCAGAGGGTCCCCAGGACGTGCAAGAGGCGAAGGGGCCAGGACAAGAGACTGCGGCGTGCCCTGAGTTACCCCTTCTGTCTGTGGCCCCTTCGCCTGGCTCCTGGGCGGGGGGGAGGGAGTGAGATGGGGGTTGGGGGGGGCTCCTGGCTGTGGTGGGCTGTGCCCCGGGGCCGGCAGGCCAAGGCAGCGCGTGTGTGCGGGGCTCTCCGGCTGCTCCTTGTGGGGCCGGCACTGCAGGTGTTAAGCAGACAGGTCTGTTTGCTCTGGCCCACACAGCCCTGCTCTGGGGCCTGGCGGGAATGTGGCTGGAATCCATTGGAGGCAGGAGGCTCTGGGCTGGGCTCCCTCTAGGAGAGCTCTGGAGACGTTAACCCTCGCACGCCCTGGCTGCACACGTAGCCCACGGGCACCACAGCGCTGGCCACTGACATGGCCACGGGACTCCCCATGCTATTGGCTGGGCTCTGACTGACCGAGCGACCCCTCCCGGGGGAAACAGCCACACACACCCTGCAGCAGCCGCTGGCTGAACACCTGGGTCCTCTCGCCCAGGGGCTCTCACACGACGGGCGCAACCCTGCACTGCGCCGGGAATGGTGGACTCTGGGGCTTGTTGCTGCAGGGGGGGTCAGGTGAGCAGTGGGGGTGCTGGGGCAGGGCCCTGCCTGTCCTGCACCACAGACTGCGCCCCTCCCGCCCGCAACAGGCCCAACTCCTGGTGCAGGGGAGAGGTCATCTAGTCCAGCCCCTGAGGTAGATAAGGTGCCAGCTGATGGCTTCAAGAGTATGGAGCGCAGTTTGTGGGAGATGTAGGAAGAAAAACACTCGCTGGTTTAAGACCTTGAACCACTACCACAGTGGGGAAATTAGTAGCGTGGGTTGGAAGTTTTTTGATAAAATGTTTTTCTGTTGAAAAATGCTGATTTAACAACATGGACGCATTTTGCAGGAAATGTGGGAATCAACACATTTCCGGTGTCAAAAATTTTTTTGGGAAAAAAGTCTCCAAATTGTTGAAATGGCTAGTGAAACAGGGTTTTTGTTTGAAACAACTTTTCAAGTCAATTTAAATAAATTGACACAAAAAGTTGAAGTGTGGAAACCAAAATGAACCATTTTCACATTATTGAAGCAACATGTTTCGATTGACCCGAACTGATTTATTTCTGATTCTTGTTGTGTGAAATTTGCTGAGATTTTGACTTTTGGGCCTGATTTAGGACTAGAAAATTTTTTTAAGTCTCAAACGTTTCCTTGGATGGGAAAGGCATTTCCCACCCAGCACTGGAAATGAGGCTGTTTCACACCCTCGGGGCTCGTCTCCACTGCAGGGTTAGCTTGAATTCTCCACACTGAGGCTCCGTTTACACCATATGGCTGCTCCTGGCCGGCGGAAGAGAGATTTCCTGCCGCATGATTAAACCACCCTCCGAGAGGCAGTAGCTGTGTCAGAGGAGAGTGTCTCCCGTCGCATAGCCGTGTCCACACTGGTGCTTTTGGGGGTGAAATGTATGTCCATTGGGGTGTGTTTTTTCACACCTCTGACCAACAAAATTGTTACCAGCAAACATGCTAGTGTGGACAAAGCCACGTTAGCTCCAGTCCAGAGAGCCTCCCCGTCACACTGCAGCAGGCCCCTGAGCGATTGGGTTGGCATGGCAGGGGGACTGGACCAGCAGCATTCCAGCGCCAGTCGATTCTCCTTCCCCCCGACAAACGAGCTAGTCGCTGTTTCAGGCCCCACCTCGCTCTTGCAAGAGGCTTTGAGTGGGCCCAGCAGTCAGGTGGGGGCAGCACATGGGTCACACCAAGACAGGAGTTTCATTGTCCTCCCTGGGGTTTGCTCCCCCCGAGTGCAGCCTGCCAGGTGGTCTCCGACTCCAGCCTGGCCTCTCCCCGGGCGCGGTTAGTCCCAGCAGCACAGCCCGGAGGTTGGCCGCTTGGGAAGTGCCCCAGGTCCCAGGAGGAGGAGAGGGCTCTGCCATGCTCAGGGCAAAGCCCTAGCTTTGTGGGGAAACCCACTTCCAGCTCCGCATCCGCCGTGGCTTCCGTCGCCTCATGCCTGTCTGATTTCAACAGGCCGGCCGCCCCTTGCCCACTGGGCCCAGGCCAGCCGCGTGACCGGCCGACTGTTCTCCAGCCCTCTGCCCCGCCCTGCCATCTTGTTCCCACCACGTCTCCCCCTCAGGGTCACCGCCACTCAATTACCGAGGGATTAAGCGATTTCTACCAATTAGTCGATTGCATTCGTTCCAGAAATCCATGGCTTTTTGCCAGCCAGGAGCCTCTGCCAGAATCCCACCGAGGGGCCAGAGCTGAGCAGGGACACGGAGTCTGTGCCTGGAGCTTTCCAATCGACTGGGGCACGTCTGGGGCAGTGGGAGAGAGCAGCACACTTGTCGGGGAGCCGGGACGGCAGCAAGAGGGTCGCTCGTTCCCTGGCAGCTCGGGGGAAGGACACAGAGCACACGGGACGAGAGGCAGCGGGTTCCAGCTCCGGCTCTCAGGACAAACTCGCCAGCTGCAAGCGCAGCCGGGGGAGGGAACAGCGCCAGGGAGGCTGTGGAAGCGCCGTCGCTGGGGTGTCCCAAAGGAGTCTGGGCAGCTACCTGCATTGGGTGAACACCACAAATCCTGCTTCGTGGCAGGGTCAGACTTGCTGCCCCTCGTGGTCCCTTCATGGCAGGGACTGGATGGGTCTGGGACTAAGGAAGTTTCAGAGCCCCTGGGGCTGGTGTAGTGCCGGCTGGGGCAGGAGGCAGTGCAAGAGGAGGGGCAAGGCCGCGCTGTCTGGAGTACGGGCCGCTCCCAGCTCTCACCCTGACCTACTCTCTGGCCTTGGGCAGGTCCCTGCCCCCTCTGGGCCTCCATTTCCTTTTCTGTCCTGTATTAAGCTCTCTGGGGGCAGGGATCGGCCCTCACACGGACTTATCCCTCCGCCCTCCTGCTTCCCTGGTCCTTCTCACGTGAGCGGAGAACTGCCAGGCCCGAAGTCGGGAGCTGCCAAAATTCCATGGTTATTGGGGTCAGCCTCCAGCCTGCCCAGTTCTGTTTTCTTTCTTCCCCTCTTCCCTTGTTCCCCCGCTCGCTTGCTGTTTGTCCCCATACACACAGCACTGCGTTCAGCTGCACCCGGCTTCATCACGCATTCTGCTGAACGGAAACGAGCCAACCTGCACACAGCCCAGCGACCGTCTCGCCAGTCCTAGCCCACCACCCTCTTTGGTTTGCACCCAGCAAAACTCATTGTACAGAGACAGAGACAATCAAAGAGGCAGCCAGCTAAACACCAGGGAATGGGGAGTGGGCCCTGGCCGGACAGAAAGCTGCCATCCTACATTCCTAGGCTCTTCCCTTTGTCGGTAGCCTAGGTTACAGCCCCCATGGCTGCCATGGGCCTTATGGCAATAGGAATGCCTTGGCCCGGCTTGGAACGTGCCCAAAGCCTTAGCTTAAGAGCAAGGCCTCAGACAGAGAGACCTTGTTCGTATATAGGCCTTACAGTACCCCCTCCCATGGCACTGGGGGCTAGCTGCACTGCCACAGGGTTCCCAATTCACTACAGACACCCCCTGAGGGGGGGCAAAGGCCCTGCTGGGACAGGAGGTTGAACTGCTAGGAAGCCTGAGAGGGTAACAGAGACTGTGGGAGTTCTCCATCCGTCCCCCTTGCTGGCTTACGATGAAAGGGCTCAGTCGGTTGTGACCCCTGGCCCTGGGGGGGTAGGTTGAGGGTCAGAGCAAGTCCCTGAGGCAAGCACAATGTACCTGCAAGCTTGGAGCCCATGGAGACAAGGCTGGAGCTTTGCCACGCTGGGAAAGGGGTGGGGAACCGAAGGCTTGCCTGGATCTGGCCCCTCAGGCTCGGGGCTCCCCCTCAGCATTGGGGAGCCCACGCTGGCACTCCAGTCCCCAACCCCCGCTGTTCCCCCCATGGGGCTGGAGCACACAAAATCTACTCGCCTGGGCCCGACTTTTCTGTGGCTCAGTGGCCCCTGACCCCACCCCGCCCTCGGACAGAGCCACACACCCACTAGACCAAGGACAGGGTAGGCCCACTGGTCAGTGAGCAGGGAGAAACAACAACAGGAAACTTGGAAATGGCAGAGGTGCTTAATGACTTCTTGGTTTCAGTCTTCACCGAGAAGTCTGATGAAGGGATGCCTGACCTAGTGGATGCTAGGGGGAAGGGGGTAGGTTTAGAAGATAAAATACAAAAAGAACAAGTTAAAAATTACTTAGAAACGTGAGATGTCTGCAAGTCACCTGGGCCTGATGAAATGCATCCTAGAATACTCAAGGAGCTGAGAGAGGAGGTAGCTGAGCCTTTCGCTATCATCTTTGAAAAATCATGGAAGTCGGGAGAGATTCCAGAAGACTGGAAAAGGGCAAATCTAGTGCCCATCTATAAAAAGGGAAATAAGACCAACCCAGGAAACTACAGACCAGTCAGTTTAACTTCTGTGCCAGGAAAGATAATGGAGCAAGTAATTAAGGAATTCATCTGCAAACACCTGGAAGATAATAAGCTGTTAGATAACAGCCAGCATGGATTTGTAAAGAACAAATCATGTCAAACCAATCTGATAGCTTTCTTTGCTAGGATAACAAGTCCTGTGGATAAGGGAGAAGTGGTGGATGTGGTATACCTAGACTTTAGTAAGGCATTTGATACAGTCTCTCATGATCTTCTCATCAATAAACTAGGCAGATACAACTTAGATGGGGTTACTATAAGGTGGGTGCATAATTGGCTGGATAACCATTCTCAGGGAGTAGTTATTAATGGTTCACATTGGCTTTGTAGTGCATTAACTAGCTAATATCATTATCCAAGCCCAAGTTGATGGTGTCAAACTTTAGATGGATTGCAGTATCTCCCTGTAATTGGGTGCTAAAATTCCTTTGAAGAAGAATGGCTACTTTCAAATCCATTCTCCTATGTCCAGGGAGGTAAAAATGTTTCCCTGTAGCTTGTTGGTGTTTGTCCTTCCCAGTTTTTTGATTACACTTGCTCACCTGGGGTCCTGACTCAGGGTGGCTAGCAGGTCCTTAATTGATTTCAGGTGTCTCAATTAGCAGGCCTGGCCAAAGAGTTCCTGGAGTCCAAGGCAACACACTGTGGTTGGCTGAGCCACACGGCTCCCAGGCAGGGCAGCGAGGGAGCGGCCGGGTGGGCAGAGCCGGGAGCTGGGCCCAAGGCAACCTCCTTGCCCCTTGCTCGCCTTGCCCTAAGGCCGGGCCTGTCAATTAGCCTCACAGGCTCAAGATTGATTGGCATCAGGTGCCTTAATTAGGCTAAAGCTCTTCAGTGACTCTTTGAAGGCTAATTGGCGTCAGGTGTCTCAATTAGCCTGGAGTAACCTTTGTTTGTTTGGGTTACCCAGGGACCAGGAACCTGCTTTTCCTGTGGCCAATCTAGCTGCCTTCAGCTGCTCTTCTGGACCCAACAGGCCTGAGTCTGTCACGCCCAGGAGCTTCTGTAAAACCGCATGAATGACTGCAGCCTTATTTAAAGGAGTTCTGAGTTCAGTGCAATACGGACTCATAGTGGGTGGATTGTGCGTTTTTTTTAGTACAAAGGAACAATTCCAGAAACTACAATGAAGTTTTAATTAAACCAACGGCAAAATAATGTTTCTATATTTGAAAATCTGTTTTAACCAAACCGGCTATAAATAACCCTTTAATTAAAGCCACTGTCCCAACAAATGGAAATTGCAGCCGCGTGACCGGCAGGAGCAAGGTTGGGGTGGGGGTGTGCTTAAAGTAACAGGCCTGTTTTCACCGTCCTTCTGCCCCGTCTCGTCGGGGGGCTCAACCTTGTCAGGGCCACTGCTGGGATCCCGGGCACCAGCGTTCTCAGTTCCCAGACAAGGGCTCTGAAATCACTGCATCCCGGCGTCCCTCGGGGCTGTCTCCATTCCGCCCCTCCCTGGACCAAGAGGGAGCAGAGACGTGTCCCCTGGAGAAGAGGGTCAGAAATCCTGCTGGGGTCTCCTCGGCTGGAGCCAGCCCGTGCAGCCAGGTCGATAGGTCTGGGTTCCCCTGACACCGCGGCCTGGGAGTCCCCCCTTTGCTGCACACAGGACTCGTGCCGCGCAGAGGGGCTGCCCGGCTCCCCACGCAGGCCAGGTGGCCTTGCTATTGATCAAGAGCTGCCTGCCCTGCGAGGGGGTCGACTTGTGGCCGTGCCACCTCCCCGGGCAGCTGGTCAATGCCATGGGTGAATCCCACCCGGCTCTGAGCCTCCGTGCTACCTGGTAGCAATAGACGCCACCGGCTAATTCTTCAGCGCTGCCCGGAGCTCTTGTTCAGCATCTGTCCTGTCTCAGACGGCCAAGAAACGGGTTGGGGTGACCAGGCCTGCCAGTGGAGGGGTGGAGGTGAGAAGGGGGCAGCTGCCCCAGGGCCTAGCGCTTCTAAAGGGCCCAGGGCTCCCGAACGCTGCTAATGAGGCAATGGCGGTGGCTGGAGCCCTGGGTCCTTTAGCATTGCTGCCCGAGAGGTGGGCGGCACACGCCCGGGCCCCGCGCCACACCCTCCGGCCGGCTTTGAGGGCTGGCTGGGGGGGAGTGCCAGGCCATCAGGATGGTGCTGGGGGCTGTCTGTCTCAGCCCCGCCCCTTATGCCTGAGGCCACGCCCCTTCCAGGAACATGGAGCCCCCTCCCGCCCCACACACACACACATTGTCCAGGGGCCTGGTGATCCTGGTTTGTCTCAGCCAGGTCACCTCTGGTGCGGGAAATGCAAAGCAGGAGTATCTGCTCTGCAGGAAGCAGGTGGCCTCTGGACTCCGATCTGGGAGCATCTGGCACGGAGCTGGAGAAGGATGCGCAGGGGCAGAGGCAACGTGCATTTCTCAGAAGGGGGCTGGCAGGGGAGCAGAAGGGCATTCGGCACGTGGCTGCCGAGCCGCTGCCCTGGGCCTGCCCGTGCTCAGAAGTGGCGGGGCAGCGGCGTAGGCAGCGGAGCGGTGGGTGGTGTCTGGGTCCGGCTGGGGAAGGCGGGAGAAGCGCCAAGCCCAGCACCTGAGGGGGATTGGTGGCCTGGACAGTCCCGCCAGCAGCCCCGAGCCCCACAGCCACCCAGAGGCAGCCGGCGAGAATGGGAGGGAGACACGAAAGAGGGGGCCGGGCCGGGCCCATTTCCTGGCATCCCACTAATGTCACTGAGACGGCAGCTGGAGCTGAAGACCTGAGAAAAGCAGCAAACGTCATTCCAGCAAGGCCGGCCCGGAGCCCTCTCTGTCCAGGACGCCTGCATGCCCCAGCTCCGCTGGTCCCGGGGGTGCTGGGAAGGAACGACACCCCCCCCCCAGTTTGTGTTGCTGTTTCTAAACAGACAGTGTTTCCGTACTTGCCGTTTTCCCTTCTGGGGCTGCCTGCCCCAGAGCAAGCACCTAACTCCCTTGGGCGGTGGGGGACGGTAGGGCTAAGGGCAAGACCCCCAAGCCCTCCCTACTGAGGCCCTGCCTCCACCAGAGCCAAGGCCCCCTCCCAGCACCCCCGGGAGGTGGGGCAGAGCGAAGCCCCAGCCCCCCAAAACAAGGAGAGGGCAGGCGCTTGGGGGCAGCAACGCTCCACTCCCAATACACCTACAGCAGGCATTCTGGGGGCGGAGTCTGGGTGGTTTGGGACGGCAACGCCTCCCCTTGCCTCGCATACCCACTGGCCCTGCCAGGGCTCTCAGGGAAGAAGGAGCAGCAGCGTGGCAGGGGGGTTAGCTCAGGAGCTGGGGGGATTGTGGCTGCTCCTGCCAACCCAGAGCCTATTTCTAGCTCTCTCTGGTGCCGTTCGCACCCTGCTGCCAAGGCCCTGCTAGACACAGGCACCCAACGGCACCTGCTGCAGATGCAACGACCACAGGGAGGGAAGTGCGGCCTAGTGGTGCATGGATGGAGCCAAGTGACTCTCTAGGGCCAGGTCACATAACCACTGGAGGGGGGGAGCTTACCCAAAAGAGGCACAAAAAGCCTTAGCGTGTGATGGACTAGCCCGTTGCTTTACAAACAAACCTCTTGACACTGCCAGGCCCTGCTAGTGCTGGCCAGGCCTTGGTGCTGCCTGCAGCTGGGAGCTGATCTGAGGCCCTGCAGGGCTCCCTGCCTGGGAAGCAGAGGCTCCCTCATCCCACAGGCAGGCAAGGCCGGTGGCCTGCGGGCCTTGGAAATGCCATAAGAAGGGGGGAGGCTGCCCCCCCCTGCAGGGTTCTCTGTCCTGCTGTTTGTGTTTGTGGCCTGCAGCTTCCAGCATCCCCAGGCATGCGGCACCTCCTCCCCGTGGCCCTGGCTGCGGTGACAAGGGGGGCACCTTTTACTAGACTGACTTCCACCGGGGAAAGAGACGAACGTCTGCATTGCCCAGCACTCGGATTCTGGGCTGGGGACGGCGCCGGAGCGTCCCACTGAATACAGGGTGGAACAGCTAGTTCAGCATAAAGAGTTAATGGGCCTCTTCCTCTGCAGGGTCCCTAACAGCTCAGTAGTCACAGGACAGCTGGTGGGTTGTTGTAATAGGCCATGAAGCCCAGGTCTCCACTCAGTCCTTGCTGCTTAGGGCTTGTCTTCACTGCCGCGGAATACACGTTGCGGTGATTGATCTCCCAGCATTCGATTTAGCAGGTCTAGTAAAGACTCGCTAAATTGAATGCTGATGACACCCCTATCAACCGCAGCACTCCTCGCAGTCCCGAGGAGTCAGGGAATTCAATGGGAGCATTTCTCCCGTCGACCGCCCGCTCTGGGGCTGCCCTAGAAAATAGATGTGAGGTACGTTGACTCCAGCTACGCAATTGTCGTATCTCACATCTGAATTGCGTATCTTACTTCGATTTTCTCTGCCGGCGTAGACCTGGCCTTACGTAGGAATTTAAACTCCCAGGCGCATCTCCTGAAGGTGTTGTGCCAGCTTCCTTTGATCCTGAGGACCGAGAGGTCACATGTAGCGTGCACGCGTCGTGGTACGAAGTGTTCGCCCACGGCTGACAAGGTGCTTTGTCTTTTATCCCCTTCCGGCGCGGGTTCCTGCGAGAGCATCACTGCACTTGGGGCCTTCGTGCTCCGGATGAAGTACACCACACGTTGTGATAGGTGTGTGTGGGACCCACGGGTCCAGACCTGGGTGTTGCAGGGGCGTAAACCACTGGACACACGGAGCTGTGGCTGTCGTTCTGTCAGGTCTGGTGCCACTTTGAGGTGGAGCGTCCTGGCTGGGATCATTCCCTGGGGAGGCCACAAATGCGGCTTTTTGCGTTGGCCAGATGGGGACGACTCTCTGGTTCCTGTCCAAGCCGCTGGGAGCACACAGCTGCCGAGCTCGGTTGGAGACACAGTCTCTTGGGAATTTCTCAGTCCAGCGAGGTTCTCAGAGAAGAGTGAACCACGACCCATGTCTGGATGTTGGCGTCAGCAAAGGTCAAATGGGAAATAAGATTCGTGGCTCTATGAGGAAGGGGATTAACGACTGGAGCGAAGAGCAAAGGCTGCCCGTCACCTGGACACTTTCCTACCCTGACACTCTCGCTCACACACAGATTGAGCCAGAAGCAGGACCCAGCGGGTGAAGAGCTGTGGCCGGTCTAGGAGCAATTGATACTAGATGAGGTCATGATCCTCTCTGGCCTGACACTCTCCTCTGCATGGGCCAAGAGAGACCAGGGCAGTGACGTATAAGATGTGCCCTGAGGCCTGGTCTACACTTAAGATTTTACATAACGATGGTGTGTGTGGGGGACCCTGTATTCACAGCTGAGGAGCCACTGTAATCATCCTTGTAATTCACACACCCCTGAGTTGTCTCACTGGGCCGCAGGATGTCGAAATGTGGGTAGCAACGTTAGGTGTAAACAGGTTTCAGAGGTAGCCAGGTGAGTCTGGGTCAGCACAAACAACATGACGGATGCCCTTGCATTTTTTCTGGAAAATACTGGAGAGAGTTCTTCCCGATCACAGCCTGAGCTGGAGATCCCGAGAGTGATGTCATGCGCCACGGGAGGTGTGGGTGGGTGGGGAGATGACATCACTTCCTGTCTGATCTCACACTGCTGTAAATGCAAAAGAAACCGATTTGAAGTACGTGTCTTGCTGTCAGGACTCCTGGAAACACGCTGTCTGGGACTACCAAGGGACAACGTTATGTAGACCAGCTGGGTTCCTGACATCAGATGTTTATTGTGGCACCATTCTAAGGGGCACTGAACATGAGGAATGGCGGGGGCGCTTTTGGTTTGGGCTTAGCTGGAAAGTTGCTGAATTGTTGGCTGGGCCGGGTAAGGGGAAGCAGATGAGCTGGCAACAGATCTCTATAGCAATGGGACACCGGTGTGACTGGCTGGTCCAAGCCAAAACAATGAAACAGTCAGGAAATGCCAAAGCTAACGTTGCTCATAAAGCCTTAACTCTGCCCCACATTGTGAGCAACGGAACTGTGTGAGTAACTGATTTTTCTATTCACTCGCACGACTCAAAACTAAACAGAAACCTAACAAAAAAACCAAAAATTCATGTTGACCCAAACCAAAACCAATATTTTTCAGAATTATTAACTAATCAGAAAAGTTGGATTTTTTAGCTGAGTAGTCGATTTTGAGCATTTGTAACTTTTAAAAAAAAATAAAAGTAAAAGAAATGAAGGGTGGGAATCACAAAGGGAGTGGTGCTCCTAGAGCACTTGCCCTGGATGGGGAAGATTCCGGTTTTAATGGTGTCTTTGGAGCTGGGATGCAGTTTTGCCTGGTCCCAAGGAAATGGTCTTTAACCACTAGGCTGCAGGCTGTCCAGGAGGGTGGAGGAGCAGTTGTCTCCTTCTCGCTGTAGGAGCAATTCCACTTTGTGTCTCTTAGGGTAGGTCTACACAGCAACATTATTTCAAAATAACGTAGTCTGTGTCTACACAGCAGGCAGTTATTTGGAAATAATGTCGAAATACTGTCAAGCTGGAGGACTGCTCACCCCGACTCCTGTAACCCCCCATTGTACGCGGGGGAAGGGAAGTCGGAGGGAGAGCGCTCTGTTTCCAAGTAAGTGCTGGGTAGACGCTCCCAGTTTTGAAATAAGCTGCACAATTGATGTAGCTCAGTTTGCGTAGCTTGTTTCGAGTTCAGCCCTGCTGTGTAGACACATCCTAAGTGGGCTCCCAGGCTGGTCCCGCTGGGTCTCATTCTGAAGCCTGAAAGGTCCGTGCATGGGACGGAAGCAGCTACAAACCTCCCGGCGAGCTTGTTTTGCTCAGCGCAAGGCCAGGGCCAGTCGTCACAGGCTTTCACAGTCTGTCACTGGCCAGTTTTCGGATATTACGATGTACGCCCGTGTGGAGTGTAGCTGCAGCACGGCATCCCTCCAGCCAGGCCGACTGTGACACCAGAGTAACTCCCCAATCGCCAGCACTACTCTACCGCTAATTTGCAAGCAACCATTCATGGGTTGTGTGCAGGGGCGGCCCGTGCCTAGAGGCAGCCGCCTAGGGCGCCAAGTTGCATGGGGCGCCAAATTCCAAACCCTGCCCCTTCCATTTCCCCTTCCCTTTCTGGTGCCTTACCTGGAGCACGGCTTCTCTGCGGCCAGGAGGGGGGTAAGTCCTGGGAGAGGCAGAGCACGGGGGGGGGTTTCCCCTGTGCAGCGGTCGGCCCCAGGGGAGGAGGAACGCGGGGGTTGTCCTGCGGGGTCGGCCCGGGAGAAGAAATGCGGGGGTTCCCCTGTGCCGCGGGAGAGTCGCCCGGGAGAGGCGCATGCCGGCTTCTCTCTGGGGTGTGATCTTGGGAGGAGGCGGGTGCAGGGAATCTCTCCCCCAACTGGCACCCTGTTCCCTCTCCCGGCTCCCAGCCCCAGAACTCCATCCCCAGCCCCGGCCCCAGCCCCTTGGTCCCCAGCCCCAGAACTCCATCCCCAGCCCCTGGCCCCAGCCCCAACCCCGGCCCCAGCCCCAGAACTCCATCCCCAGCCCTCAGCCCCCAGCCCTCGGCCCCAGCCCCAGAACTCCAACTCCATCCCCAACCCCTGGCCCCCAGCCCCACAACTCCAACTCCATCCCCAACCCCAGCCCCAGAACTCCATCCCCAACCCCCTGGCTCCCAGCCCCAGCCACAGAACTCCATCCCCAGCCCCCCTCTCCCCAGCACAGAACCAAAACCCTCAGTCGAAATCTGCCCTTGGGTTGGGGGGGGCGCCGATTGCATGGTTCGCCTAGGGCGCCAGTTGCTGGCAGCTAGTCCAGGGCCGCCCCTGGTTGTGTGAGTGACTGCACAGCGGGCAGATTACTTGGACTAACGGCCACCTGCACCAAGCCACAGAAATCTCCCAGTGCATACTAGCTGTAAATGAACACACAACACATCCAGCATGCACAATAACCCCGAACACGGGATCCTCGCCACAGCATAATGCACACACCGCAACATAATCCACACACACAATGCACAGAGCCCCTCACAGCACCACACCTCATTCCCCACCCACACAAAGTAACACAAATCCTCCAACATGAAACACACACAAATCAGTAGCACTGCCCATGCAGCATACACAATAACCCCCAATACGCATAGACCCCATAGCAGCACATGCCCCCATTCACTGCTCAAACCAATCAAGAGACATTTTCCAGCACGACACAAGCCCTGCGCAACAACCACAAACATCGCTCTGAGGCTGAGCAGGCCTGAGTCAGGGTGACGTGACGGGCAGCGGGCGGAGAACTCGGGTTGTTTAGCCTCACAGGTTTGAGCGTGACTGGGGTCCGTGGCCTGTGACTGCCCGGTTTTTAATTTCTCAGTCTTCGCCTTTTCACACACAAGACTTCACAAATTAGACTTGTCCGACAGCAGGACTTTCAGCCAATAAGAGCCGTTCTCAGGCTTGCTGGCCCACCAGCCTACTCTAGTGTACTCACAACGCGGGGCAGAGCAGGGCTTCCGTCCCGGTTTCAGAGCAGACTCACACCCACATTTCACCCCGCCCAGGTCGGTAGCCGAACTGCTCAGCTGCTGGCTCCCATGGGAGGGAGGTCTGTCCCCCATGTGTCCTGTGAATGGCCCCACGGCTCTGTCCACACTGCCAGGATTCAAGTGGCAAAGTGTCGCAGCATGACCCAGCAGTGGAGATGCAACCTCTGGTGGCAGAAGGTTTTTTCCCCAGCACGGTAAGAAAACCACCCGCCCACGTGAGGAAGCTAAGTTGGCGGAAACATTCTTCCGTCTGCCAGGCTGCCTCTGCAGAGGGTGTTGGGTCACTTGGGCTCTGGCTGTGGGTACCTTACGCCTGTGAGCGCCCCCACACACCGGGGTGCAGTGCGGACTAGTGAGGGCCGGGTTGCCACCTGTCTGGCAACCGGGGTGCCTGGCAACTGGGGTGCCTCACAATGCTCTGCTGCAGCCCGAGCCCCACGAACACTAGCCAGCAAGCAGGCCAGCCCTGAGCGTCTGGGCCCGGCTGCAACCCGCCCGCCACACGCCAGGCCCTCTGACTTCTACCAGCCATGATTACTACCCGCGAGGGGATCCCAGCATGCTCCCCGCCCTGGCTCCCCCTGTGTGTGTTCAGCCCTCGCCTGGCCAGTCCAGACACTGCCCCCGCAAGAGAGCAGTAGCCAACAATTTGCTGTTTCAACTGTTGTCACCCAAACAGCTTGGTGGAAACACAGCACTGGGCTAGTTTTGATTAAAGAACAGAAGAAGATTATTTACACCCGCATGAAGCATTAGAGTCAGAACTGGCTACAAGCGAAATAAAGATAAAACACTTTCCAAAGGGGAAAACTTAACAAACCAAACTTGGTCCAGGGTAAATTCACATAACCCCATGTGAGCCTGCAGGGCTCGGGAAGGGGCGCCTCCCCCTCGAGGTCAGTGGGCAGCCGCTCCACCCCACTGCCCCCGCTTAGTCTCTCGGGGAATTAGCCGTGGCGTTCGGCTCTTCGGGGCTGGTGGCCCATCAATGAACAGTCCAGGGCTTGGGCCCCTGCTCAGGGCGGGTGGCAAACAGGTAGACAGTTCTGAGCTCCAAGCCTCGGCGTGGGAGGGGCAGCAAACGAAGAGTCCGGTGGCTCCGGCCCCGGTTCGGGGCAGGGCAGCAAACGAAGAGTCTGGTGGCTCAGGCCCCAGTTCGGGGTGGGGCGGCAAACGAAGAGTCCGGCTGCTCAGGCCCCGGTTCGGGGCAGGGCAGCAAACGAAGAGTCTGGCGGCTCAGGCCCCGGTTTGGGGCGGGGCGGCAAACGAAGAGTCTGGCGGCTCAGGCCCCAGTTCGGGGAGGGACGGCGAGTGAAGAGTCCGGTGGCTCAGGCCCCGGTTCAGGGAGGGGCGGCAAGCAAAGAGTCCGGCTGCTCAGGCCCCGGTTCGGGGCGGGGCAGCAAACGAAGAGTCTGGCGGCTCAGGCCCCGGTTTGGGGCGGAGCGGCAAACGAAGAGTCTGGCGGCTCAGGCCCCGGTTTGGGAAGGGGCGGCGAGCAGATGACAGTTCGAAAGCCAGGCCCTTGCCGCAAGGCAAGCAGTTCGGCAGTCTTGGGATGCGCACCCTGCAGTGTCCGGCAGGTGCAGGCGGCGGTGGGGTAACACCCGAGAGGGGTGACTGCCACCCAAGGGTGTGGTGGCCGGGGGAGCGTGGGCCCTCCCACTCCACCGCGTCCCAGCCCAGGGCCCTAGTCGCAGCAGAACCATCTGCTGCTGGGCCAGTGGGGATCCGTTCCGCAACACGCTGCCCTGGTTCTGGCTCAGCCACACGGTGGTCGGTCTCCCCTGGGCTCCTTCCCTTCTGCCCCTCGGGTGGTACCTGCGCCTGGGGCAGGTCTTCTGGGCTTTGTAGGTCTGGAACCCCTGGCCAGGCAAGCAGTCCCTCCAGGTCACCGTCCCGTAGGGGCCCCGGCGGCCCAGGCCAGTCCCCCGCCTCTCCTGGGTCCAGCTCTTCCTCTGGGTGCACAGGGGGCTTCTGTCCCTTCCGGCGCCGGCCTTTTCTATCCCTGGCCCTGCCTCGTGGCTTCTGGTCAGGTGGGTCATCAGGGCCAGGTGCTGCCCACCAAGGCTCTGGGAGAGGCACCTCCCCCTCGGGGTCAGAGGGCTGCCGCTCCTCCCCACTGCACCCCAGCAAGGCTGATGACCGAATTCTCAGGTCAGGTCGCCTGCCCATAGTCAAAGGGCTGGTTCCTTCGTCGTCTTAAGGGAAAGAGAGAGCTGGCCGAGAAAGGAAGAACACTTTGTGGTTTTTCCGCTCTCTGGGACAGTCCACTCATCCTTTGAAATGCCCTTTCCCGAGGGGCCCGAGAGAGAGTTTATTCCTGCTGTGAGGACAGAGAGCAGGAGTCTCCTGTGAAAGAGGGTCCATGTTGTTGGTTGTTAGAGTGCAGATCCATCCCTGTGCTGCCAAAGAATAGCCCTTTGACCCCGGATGGCCAATCCACTCTCAGGCCAGCTGGCTAGAGGACAGCTTGTCCTGTGCCCGAGAAGCAGGTCTGCCCCTCACTAGACTCGTAATAACACATCAGTCATAGTGTCAGCTCATTTTCCTAACTTTACATCCAATAGCAAGAAGTCAGGTGGCACCTTAAAGATGGTTACAGCTTGTTAGTCTGCACGGTGCCAGCGACCCCTCCAGGAAGCGCTGGCAAAGCTGCTAGACAAGATCGACCTCTGTGGTTCAGCAAATTCTCTAGGCCAGCACCAGTCAGTCCTAGGGTGCCGGACTACAGAGGTTCAAGCTGTACTTGGCTAGGAGACCAGCAAAGGGCATCTTTGACAGGCAGGCGGTGCTGGTTAGTGTTAGAAAGGGCCACTCCGATGAGTGGGGCAGACCCCAGCATGAGGCTAGAGGCCTCTCTCGCTCGCGGGACCATCTTGGGAATGAGACGGAAGCCCTCCTCATTCGTCATCACTGAAGATCCCAGAGCCCTTTGCAGGAGAGCCGGCTCATTGAACCCAGAGACATGGCCAAGTTCTAGCTTCTGCTGCCAATTGAGTATGTCCCCTTCCCTTCCGGGCCTCAGCTCCTGCGTCACGTTCCTGAGCTGTATTTCACGTTGGCGATGGCTGCATTGCAGAGGGGACGCGACCCCTGCACGTGGTGTGAGGTGCTGTCGGGGGAAAGATGCTACCTAAGGCCACAGCCATTGGTGGGCTGTTGAGACTGATTTCTACTCAGAACGGATTGTGCCCTAGCAGAGCCTGAGGGGCAGGTGGGACCTGTCCTGGGGTCTAGGGAAAGGCGCCACTGGATCCCAGCTCTGCGGCAGGGGTTGGTTCCTGAGAGCGCGGTGCAGTTCCCAGAACATGCCATGCCAGCGCGGATGGATGGCAAAGCTAATGCCGAGCAGCACCCTCACGTTCCCCGTCCGGAGGGGGTGGCTTCACAATTGACGACAGCCCTGCTTGATTACATCGCTTGTTTCACCCCTGCTTGTTTCTCATTACACAGCGGATGACAATGGAAGCCAACCCGGCCAATTCTCCATGAGTAGCAGATGGAGCCCCAGCCAGACAGCGCAAGCTCCACCCTCTGCAGAGCCGGGAGGTAAACCACCCCATCCCCTACCTTTGGAGTTTTGCTAAATGCAAGCCAGGCTGGCTGCCATCAGGCCTTTCCCATTAGCTTGCATACAGCTCGGCAAATTGAATTTACTCGGCAAAGGGGATCCATATTTTTCATGCAATCCTGAAGTAATTGCTTGTGTCCGGCACTGGCTAGCCATGCCAAGAATACCATGTCTATAGAGCAACTCTCTCCACACACACTTTGTGTGAGGCACCTGCGTGGGATGAGTATGTACAGAAAAGCCGAGTGAATAATTTACCTTACTATCTATTTTAGAAATGTGCATCTGTCTGCCTGTCTGTCCATGAGTCTGTTTGTTCAAAAACTCCTCCTCAACAGTAAGGCTATGTCTAGACTCCAGGCATCTTTCGGAAGAAGCTTTTCTGGAAGAGCTCTTCCGAAAAAACTTTTTCCAAAAGAGCGCATCCACACTGCCAAAGCGCATCGAAAAAGCGATCTGCTTTTTGGAAAGAGAGCATCCAGACTGAATGGACGCTCTCTCACATGTAAGCTGTAATTGCTATGGGCAGAGTGGCCACCAGGGTACCTGTGCTTTTTCCTCTTTCCTCTTCTTCTGAAAGAACTCCCTCTTCCCCATCCACACACGCCTTTTTCCGAAAGAGCTTTTTCAGAAAAAGGCTTCTTTCTCGTAGAAAGAGGATTACCAATACCAGAAAAAACCCTCTGTTCTTTTGATTTTCTTTTGAAAGAACGCGATTGCAGTGCAGACGTAAGTGAAGTTTTTCCGAAAAAACTCTGTAACGTAGACATACCCTAAGAGTGAGGACCACCAAATTTGGGATACAGCTTCCTCTTATTGTAACTTAAAGCAAGCTCATGGTTTGGTTGTGCCAGACAATGGGATGTGCCTGGAGTTGGACTGTTTCCTATAAAATGGAAAGGGAAGGGTCTGGTAGGAAGGGACAGTTATACTGTAGAATGACCACAGGGGGCAGCAAGGGGCCAGAAATGGGGACAAGGACAGCTATAACCCCATTGGGCCAGCAGGGGGAAGGAGTGGGGAAAGGACCAGCTATCTACTAGATATTTCAGAGAGTTTGTCTGTTTGTGTGTCTCTTTGTGTGTGTCCCCCAGCCGCGGAACATGCACCCCTCCCCTGGTTGTGTGTGTTGGAGCCGCAGTAGCCATGAAGAGGCGTTTCTCACCTGGCCCCAAGCTGCTGCACTGAGACAGGGCTGGGGTTGGACTCTCTCCCTGAGGCAACCAACACCTTGAACCTCACATCTCCAGTCCCAGCTCAGAGCTGTGATTTAAATGAAGAACAAAAACAGCAACACTGGGTAAATCTTCTAGTAGCAAATAATTTAGTGAACAAAGTCAGCCTCTTTCCCATTAGCACAAATGTATTCCTTTGGCAGAATTGTTGACTCACCTTTTATTGGACAATATTTTTGTTGTTCGCAACCCGATCTTTGCGCGTTTCTGAAATGTGCACTCCGGGCTGTGTGGTCACATGAGTCTCACTGCACCGGTCTGTTCTCTGACTGGAGGAGAAGAACTCTTCTCAAGTCCAGAATGAAAGTTGAGGTGTTCAAAACGTGTGTCCCACGACTGTTCTGGAGGACTGGCTGAAAACGGGCTGTTCCCCAGACAGCCCTACCAGTCAGCTCACTAGAGTGGTCACAGGAAGGGGACAGGAAGCAGGCTTCAGTTTGGGGTGTTTTGGGTGGCTGAGTTTTCATATTCCACCTGGAGGCAATCACTCAGCGCCAGCGTCCGGCGCCCAGCGCGCGCCCGGGGCTGGGGCTGAGGCAGGTTGGATCCTGACCGGCACTGTACAGGGGGCTGGGACGCTGCACACTGAGATGCTAGATACTTTCTGAAAGAGACAGAGGTCGTCCCGGTGCCTCCGAGCACCCAGGCACCAACTCTCACCTAAGCCTTAGAGTGGTTCATAACCTGGGGGTCAGCAGTGTCCTGCCACCTAACTCACGGGCAGGGCTAGGGGATCGGGCTCTCAGGCAGGGCCTAAGGGGATCAGGCTTGTGGGCAGAGCCTAGGGGGATCAGGCACGGCATGGGAGCTCACACAAAGCAGCCAGAGGAGAAGGAACGTGCTAACTGCTGTGCCCCGAATTGTGCCGGCAGGAGGCTGAGGAAACCCCGCTGCGGATAAATAGCGTCACTTGGCCCGAGAACACAAGTGAGCATGAGCATGCGTGAGAATGGCTCTGAGGCCGGCTGGCTACAGCCCTGCCCTGGGATGTGAAACCCAGGCTCCTGCCCCCCCTCCAGTCACTCTTTATGTGTCTATCCGACAGGAGCTGCTTCAGGACAGGAGAGCCCCAGGGAACCCCTGTCAGACCGCCCCAGAGCCCAGTGGTCAGGGCGCTGCCTCGCTCACGTACCTTTCCCACCACCCGATCCACGGCGCTAAACATTAGGAGCATCACCTCCTACCCCCTTGCAAACACGTCAGCAGCACTCACCTCCAAAGAGGGCCCCTGCGGAGGACACTGGCAGGGCCAGGCCTGGACGGAGGCAGCTCACTCGCACCCCTCCCCGCACCTCCCCTTGGCTGAGGCGGCTCCCTGCCTCGTGGGTGGGCTTTTATGACTCACGGTCTCAGGTCTTTCCTCTCCCCAGGCACCGCAGAGGGAGCCTCGCTCAGGTTTTCTGAACCACGGGGCTTCTCCTCGGCACCCCCGAACTCCAGGCCGTCCTCCCCCGCGTGGTGCCTCAGCCCGAATTCCCCACGTCCTCCTCTTTCCTCCCTCTGCCAGGGCCTCAGGCGTGTCAGAAACCCGTCTCTCACCCGCCCCCGCTGCATGGCGTGTCACCTCAGAGCCCTTCCTTCCGGTGAGGATTGCCTCAGCCCCACCCTGTGCCCAGCCATTTGACTGGGGAGGAGCCAGGCAGCCCCGTTCTGCACCCTACCCACTCGTGAAACGAGGGTTCGTTTTCCTCACGCATAGCGTGCAGCTCGTGAGGAAGCCAGAAAGCCGCATCCCGCCCCGCACGCATGGGAGGCTTTCAGATACAGGCTGTGCTGTGAGAGACTTTCACAGGGTTCCAAAGAGAGCGAGATACATTCATGGAGGTCAGGCCCATCTATGGCGATTAGCCAAGCTGGGCAGGGAGGGGTCCCTGGCCTCTGTCTGCCTGGGGTGGGAACGGGCGACAGGGGAGGGATCACTGGATGGTTCCCTGTTCTGTTCACTCCCTCTGGGGTGCCTGCATTGGCCGCTGTGGGCCGACAGGACCCTGGGCTGGACCCTTTGGTCTGACCCAGCCTGGCCGCTCTGATGCTCACCTGGGTCAATGCACGAAACCCAGACCTCTATCCGCCCAGTCACCGCCTGAGTCGGGCTCAGCCTTCCCCAAGGGAACCCCCCAATAGCTTCAGGACAGGGGCAGGCCTATGCTCAAAAGGCTGCACCAGCCACAGTGAAGACCCAACCGCACCCACGTGGGAGCCGCTTGTGCAAGAGGCGGGAGTTACACTGATGGGAGAAGCCTCCCTCCAGCATCGTCCTGACTGCACGGCTCAGGGGAGCAGACGTTTTATGCACCACCAGGCCTGCCAGCAGTGGGAGGGGGCCAGTTGCCCCGGCTGTCACTGCAGCAACCAGAGCCCTGGGCCCTTTAAACCACCTTGCACACGCCAAGCGGCTCTGAGGACAGGGAGAAGCAGCGTCGGGGGGATGACTGGCTGCACCTCTTCAGCCTGAGGCCCCGCCCTTCTGGGAGCATGCAGCCCCCATTGCCCAGGCACCCATGCAGGTGTAACCACCACCCAGCAGATTTGAACCTGGGACCTCTGGAGATTAGTGTAGGGAGTCGCTGCAGCTTGAGCGATGAAGCCAGCAGCCACTCAGCTCGGGCTGGGGAGCTCCCGCGTTCTTACCTCTTGCTGTACGCGGCGTCAGTGCCACTGCGTGGGGCAGTGACCCGCACTAGGTGTGCGGGTTACAGAGGTTGTTGGTGCCCCTGCACACAGTTAGAGCAATGTACATTTGTAGTGTAGCCCTGTCCTAAATCACTCAGCCAGCGCCGGTTGCGCTACAGCCCGGGTTGCAGAGCTGTGGGAATGGCTCACAGATGTCTTTTATTCCATTCATTTCGGTTTGCATAAACTATGAGATAGTTTCCATTTTACTCCCAGCTCTGCCTAAGATTCGTCACCGTCCTTCGCACACATCACCCACCCAGTTTCAGCTTGCCAGAGCCTTTGCTGGGTTATTTTTGCAACCCCTCTGCCAGGTGGAGCCAGCAGCTGCCAGGGCTGGGTTCTTTATCTAGTGGCTTCTCTCCATCCATCCCACACAGAACTGGCTCGAGCCCCCCACCTGGTAACCTGGGAAATTCACACCCCCCTCCCGGGTGCCTCTATGAGGCGATACTTCCCCACGCGCACACACAGAGCCTAAGTGTAGAAAAGAAACTTGTAATAAGTCACTTGGCATTCACTGTGCGACACGGCACACAGACTTCAGCACTAAGCCCACGGGTACCAGCCCACCCCACGTAGGCTGGGCAGCGTCCGGCCCTCGCAGGCTCTTTGCTGCCCTTGGTCAGAGGTGCAGCCACAGAGTCATCTCCCATCCTGAGTGGCGGGAAGAAGGAGGCATCTTACTCCACTCACAGTGCAGGTCGCATCTCTCCATGGCCAGCCCTGCCACCCACTTCTTGGCTGCGACTTCTGCCCATCAGTCTCAAAGGACTTAGCAAGCAGGGTAGAAAACAACCCCCACTCCAATACAATTAGCATAAGAAGAGAGGCTCCTAATTTAGCTCTGTTCTTGGGAGGGAGGGAACCAGTCCAGGAAGGGGGCACCAAGCCGTCTCCAGACCCAATTAACCTTCCCTTCCCTCCCACAGAGCTCAGAGAGTGAAGCCCCTGCTAACAGTGAGCCCTGTCCTTTGGAGTAATGTAGCACAGCCCTGCTGTTCTGTATCCCCATAAGTTTACGGACATTGGTGTAAGCAGGGGCTGAACTACTGCTTGCTATCAGCCAGCTAAAAGGAGAGCTGCCCTGGGGGTGGGTATGCTCACTCAAATGGGTTAGCTCTGCAAGATAATTAACTGTTAACTGTTGATATGTAAATACAGCTCATGCCAGGATGGGGAAGGAATCCGAGGTGTGGTTCTGTAAATCCAATTCAGCCAGGGCTGATGGAGAAGCCGTTGTTAGAATGGAATGTGATGTATTAATAACTAATTTGGGCAGTTGTGGGGGTCACAAACCATGCTACCCCTAAATGTGGGAACTGTAAAATATGACACCAGTGCTTGCAGGAGAGACACCATCATTGTAAGAAGTCTCAGATGAACAAGCCTCCCCCTTTCAGAGTTGAGTGAATGGGGTTGGGGGAAAGGGCTTGAGCCAGCTGGCTTCCTGCTGGCCAGGTGTGAGCTGTAAGCCTGGTTCAACCTGCCTTTTCCCCCCTTGGGCTAAGGATAGACCTAAAGCAGACTCCATCAGGAGTCTTTTTGCTAGTCCTGTGGAAGCTGGAATCTCTTGCCAGCCTAGACGGTGGCTAAAGAGTTGAAATCACTAAGAGCTGAAGTCACTGGTTTGGCCTGGAGCCAGACCCGTTGCAGCCAGCAGAGCGGCTGGCGGGAATGGGCAGCCGGTAGGAGCGGTGGCAGGAGGCCAGTGGAGCAGCTGGCGGGAACGGGCGGCCGGTAGGAGCGGTGGCAGGCAGAGCAAGTGGACCACAGGAGCAGCTCAAAGGTAGCATGGCCTCAGGTTCAATGAATGGAGTCCTCAGGGTCCGCACTGACTGGACAGAGCTGTAAGTGGAGCATTTGAAGTGGGGTACGGAGAAAGTTCGGGTAAGCGAATGGGACCCTGACCTTGCTGGACCGGTGCGCCCGAGGGGCAAAGGACATTGCTCAATCCCCTGGAGCTGGGATGGTTACTCGTGGGGGTTTAGGAACTCTGTTGTGGTGTTTTCCCAAGTTCATGCCATGTGACTTCTCTCTCTTTTGTTAAAAGTTTCTTTTCCACACTCAGACTCTGTGCATGCGCACGGGGAAGCATCGCCTCTCAGAGGTGCCCAGGGGTGTGGGAATTTCCCAGGCTACTGGGTGGGGGCTCGAGCCGGTTCTGTGTGAGCTGGACCCCTAGATATTGAACACGGCCCTGGCTGCTGCCGGCCCTATCTGGCGGAAGGGTTACATTGGGAACCCTACTTGAGCTGGGGGTAGGTCACAAATCCAGCTGATTACAGTGAGCAGAATACCCCTCCTTGCACCGAATAGCTACACACCTAAGCAAAGCAGGGGCAAACTGCACACACACACCCCGGCTTTCTCTCCCATTGCAGCTAGCTGGGAGGGATGCGTTCCTTCCCATCCTGCTTTGATTTAGTGCGTGCTACATGTTCCCCTTCAACTCCCCCCACAGTGACAAGCACTTATTCCTTCTTGATTGCTTCTGCTACTGCCTGAGACGGGCCGGAGACTTTCCAACCAGAAATAATGTCTGACCTCTGCCCAGAGAGGCATCTCATGCAGAGAGTCCTGTGGCTACCCACAGACCACGTGTACGGCTCGCGGCTCGGCTGTGGCTACGGATGTTGCGCGCTCAGGGCAGGCCAGAAAGCTTCGTTTTGCCTGAGCGGGCTACAGCCCCTTGCTCAGCCGAGAGATCTCGCTGAAACCAAATGGAGTCAGGCCGGGTCTCTGGGGTTTTCAGCAGCCTGAGGAGGGGGAACCTTTGCTCTTGCTTTTGGTGGCAGCAAAGGGTGAAGTAAGGGAACGCAAACTAAGCAGGCGGGGCAGGAGGAAAAAAACCAACCCTTGGCAGGGAAGGGGAGGAATCAGTGAAGCTTCAAACACCTAAAAGTCTCTTTCTGCCTGCGGGAGAGGGGCACGGGGGGAACCGTCCATCGAGCTGCTCCCCGATAATGCTCCATTCATGCCTTCGCCCCCCCCGGTGACACGGCCCTGCAGCTGAACGGGGGGAGTCAGAGCAGAGCAGGTCCCTGCAGGCAGCAGGGCCTTTTCGGCCTGTGACCTCAGGCGAGGAAGAGGTGTTGAAAGGAGGAAAATGCGGCGGGAGAGCCCGGAGGTCGGGGGATGTGGTGAGAGGAAGCCTGCAAGCAGCGTCCTAGCCAAGCAAACCTCAATGCGCCCTTTGTAACCAGACCCTTCCCTGCGACTCCTCTGCCCCGTCCAGCCCAGACAGTGGTTGTTGGGGACTAATTGAATCCTGCTTTCCAGCCCTGCCCATTGCACTGAGTGGAAGCAGGAAGAAGGCGGCTGCTGTCTCGGGCAGCGCAGCCCAGCTGCTCGCGGAGGGTGCCGGGGCGCTGCAAGCAGGCAAGGCCCCTGCCTCCGGCGGAGAGAAGAGCAGCAGCAGCTGCAGCCAGGGCGGAAGCGAAGGGCCTGACCTGCCTCTGCTGCCCTTCAAGCCAACGGGGGGAGGAGGGGTGTAAAATCCCATTGAATTCGTTAACTGGTTCAAGTTTCTGTTTACCCAGTTAACCGAGTAAACAGGGATGTTCTGGGGAGTCACTGTGGACGGGGGCTGCTCCGGAGGGGCTGGATTTTGAGGGGAGCAGCCAGATCACTGCTGCACCCATGGGGGGTGTTGGCCCCAAAAGTGGCACAAAGGGGGGGCCATGTGAGGTGTCAAATAGAAGCCTTCTTTCTGCTGATTCCATAGATGCTATTCATGTGATTGTAGAATGTCGGTGTGTGAAGTTATAAGCACGTATTTTGTGTGGATACCAAATGTTTCTCTATATGTGGTTGAACTATGGGCAAAGCAGCTCAGCCTATGGACATGCTAACGAGCAAAGCTCTGGAACAATAGCCCTCTATAGGCCAAGGACACACCTCAAGAGTGGTGACTGATACCTAGGGGCTACCAGCAGGGAACACAGGGATAGGCCATGGGCCAGGTGACCTGCTGTAGCCAAGAAGAGACCAGGAAGGAGGGATAAATAGGCCATGTGGCTGACTCCATCTTGGTACTCAGCTCAGCACTTCATCCCAGAGGCAGCAGTGCAGGGATCGAAGAGCCGGAAAGAACTGTGGACCCATCCTGACCTAGGATGCGCAACAAGGACTTTTAAGCCAGCAGCTGTAACATCTCTGCTAGAGCCTGCATCGAGAACTGGGAGATTCGATGCATGGAATGTACTATCCTTTAACAGCCTCACTCTCAGGCTTTTCTTTCTGGTAGCAATAAACCTTTAGATGGTAGATGCTAAAGGACTGGCTCAGCGTGATTTGTGGGTAAGATCCGGAGGGTAAATTGACTTGGGATCTGTGGCTGGTTTCTTGGAACCGGACAGAACTTGTTCGGGGTAGGTGGGATTGGGTTCTAAGACCCCCACCTGTGTATGAGGCCCGGGCCATCTGGGGCACGGATATTGCTGGGGTGTCGGAGGGGTTTTGCTCGTGAGGCTTCAGGCAGGCAGCTGAAGCGCTCTGTGGGACTGGTGTGTGGCCTGTTTGGGAAGGTCACCAGTCTGGGGGCTGTAAGGAGCCCCTAGTTTGAGCAATTCGCCCTGAGCGGACGCCCTCAGCTGTGCCCAGACCGGCCCGGTCCGTCACAGGAGTCCCCACCCTCGTAGGCCCCCTGGGGCTGGAGCAGCCCTCTGCCCGCTCCACACCCTTCCCCCGGTTTACTGGTTAACCAGTCACGTCCCTAATGGGCTTTGGCAGGGCTCCCACAGAAGGATTGCGAGGGCAGAGACGGCACTTGCTGCAGTCGGGCCCCTTGCAGACGGTGCAAAGCCCGGGCTGGGGCGAGGCGATTGGGGTCTTCCAGAGGGCCCATGTGCGATCCCGCCTCTCAGCGATACACGAGCGGGTCTGACGTACCGGAAGGGGGGGCCATGGTAAGACAAGCCAGGTCCCCTTGCCCCCTGTTCCCAGGGAATGCAGAGCCGGCCGCCTCTGAATCCCTGCACCTGCCTCTCTCAGGGCCAGATTAGAGCGTTGCTTGGGAGGTTCCCCCTTCCCCCCCCCCATTAAAATGGGCAGGGGGCGGCTCCTTCTCATTCCCACCCTCTCCTTCCAGTTTCAGGTAACAGCCCAGCCTCCGAAATCCTCCCTTTGGGCTGAGCCTTTGCCGGTCTGGCCAGTCGCTTACATGGGGATGCAGCTTTCAGCACTGAACAGCCACACTGGATCAGCCCAAAGGTCCCTCTGGCCCAGGGTCCTGTCTCCTGACTGGCCACGTCCTTGGCTCTTGGCACATGTTTAGGTCCTGGTGTAGTTCCTCCTCTTCACATACACGTGCACCCCCCACACAACAATTCAGTTTGCTCAAGTCTGATAAGCACCAACCTGGCTGCAAAATGCTCCCCCGTCCATGGCTGCATGGAGGCGAGGATGAATTGGCTGCACTGCCAGAACATCGACCTAACTCTCCCTCCAGTCATAACAATTAGCGGCAGTTAGTTGTTACTAACTTTGCTTAATTGCAACATCAGTCCTTCCAATGACCTCAATTCCCAGAGTTTTAAATTCATTTGAAACTCCGCGGGGGCTCTGAAGAGTTCGTAATGAGCCATTTGTGAGCTGAAGGGACCCACCAACCAGGAGACTGAAAGATGGTCCCTGGCAAATTCCTTCTTTTCCCCTCATCCTTCAGTCTGAACTCATCCATTAATTAGCAGAGCATGCCAGCCCCCTGGGCAAAGTGTAGCTAACCCTCTGATAGTGCCGGCTGTTGGCAATGACAGCTACAGGCATCGCTTTCAGCCCCTCCTGTAACGCGGCTAGCAACACTTAGCCTTTCCATAAAGCTTTGCCACCAAGTATTCTCTCCAATGTGCAAATGGGGCAAATCAGCCAGGCAAGCCCTGCTGAGCCTTGTGTCTCTAGCACCCTGAGGCCACCTTTATACTGCTGCACCAGAGATCAATCCTCTGGTGCTCAATGTAGTGGGTCTAGTTAAGACCCTCTAAATCAAATGCTGAGGGCACCCCTGGTCGGCTCTGGTACTCCTCCAGTTGTGAGGAGTAACGGAAACCAATGGGAGCATTTCCCACAGTGGAGATGGTGCCAAGTTCGGCTTAAGGTACGTTGACTCCAGTTGGAGTTGCATTCCTTAAGCCGACCTTCTGGGTCTAGTGACCTGGTCTGAGAGTCTCTGGGCAGTATGCGGGGAGCACTACTGCTCTGCAGGGACATTTGCTGAGATGAAGGTTGGTGCTTTATCTCCCTCGACAGGGTTTCTTCACTGCAGAACGTGAGGGTAGGTCTACACTGCAATGTTAAATGGGAAAAAGAAACATATCTTTTCTGATTTACATTCAAAAGAGGCTCTTTTGAAATTTGGCGCGTCTACACGAAAGAAAGTGCTCTTTCGACACATCCCTTATTCATCGTAGAACGAAGTTTACAGGGATGGCGAAAGAGCGTGGCCGCTTTTTTGAAATTTTTTCCAAAAAAGCAGACACATTCCTTGGACGCGGCATTGCTTTTCTGGAATACCTCTGTGTTTTTAAATCAAAGGCTCCAGCCTCAGATAACATTGATGGGAGGCTAATACCTAGCCTTGCCCCTTCCACCTCAGACCCGGCCCCTTCTACCCAGGCCCTGCCTCTTCTGGGGTGGAGCTAGCCCATGACCATGTACCAAAATTCATTAAGTGGCCCCCCTGTGAAAATGATTGCCCATTCCGGTCTAGACGGTGCCTGGCCCTGCCGTGCAGGCACGGGACTGGACTTGATGCCTCTCGAGGTCCCTTCCCGTTCTAGGTTTCCATGATTCTAGGAAAAAAGGGAGTGTTGGAGGTGGAGCGCAGGGGGCACGAGGACATGTGTAAGCGGCATGGGGAGCTGAGGCACGAGGGGTGGAGGGAAGTGTGCACAGAGGGGACGGCGGGCGTGCTGGGGCAGGGAAGTGTGAGGGGCTGTGCGGGGGAGAAGGATTCTGCAGTTTTTAATTTGCAATCTGGGAAATCTGCGGCCTGGTTGGTTTTCATGCTGTGTCAGGCCAGGCTCTGCACCACTGCACAGGGCTTGCTACCCTTCTGGCAAAGCTCTCCCCTGCTCTCGCCGGGCATCGGCTACCTTCCTCCTGAGAAGGGTGAGGCATGTCCTGCTCCACCAGGCTGCCTGTCACCCCCTGCCCACCCCAGCCCGGAGCCCACACACTCCCCTCTCCTGCGGGACTGCCCCCCTGGGGCAGTGTGCCTTGCTGGGATTCATAGCCCGGCCGCTCTGGGCAGCCGGTCCCCCCACGTGTTCTGGCATCAATGTACTTGGCTCATCCCCAGCTCTGATTAGAACAATGGAAACTGGCCCCGGGAGTGCCGTGTGGCCGGGGGTTAATCTGCCCTCAAGGGTTCCTTGCTGGGCGAGAGGAGGGCCTGAGCTGCTCTCTCCTTTAGAGCCCTGGGGTTTGAACTCGGGAGCGTCACTCTGCATGTGTCAACTGCAAATTGTATCTGCTGCGGAGCTGCCCATTCGCCTGTGCTGGCCAGATCCCTCTGACATTAACAAGTATCGTGACTGTTACTCCAGCTATGCAGCCATCATTAGCCTTTTGTCATGGTGACAATCAGCCATTTTCTAAATCAAAGCATTTCCTTCTGATTTCAATCCCTTTAACCTTAAACAGATGCAACAAAAGAATTTCGCTGTGCAAAGGAACAACCAAAATGTTCCACCAAGGCTGAGACATTTTGACACCATCCATACTGTTGCGTCGCTTGTTCTCCGTTCAGTTGTGTCAAAAGGGCGTTTGTCAGCATATCAGCACTGACAAAAATGCCAGAAGTCCTCCCCAACCGCCGCAGACCCGCCATTCCACCCAGCTTGACTCCTGACTCGGCGCCGTCCTGGGGAGCAGCCTGTGGGTTTACCAGGGAAGAGCGGGGCCCAGGAGAGGTGTGGCGGAGCGAAGGGGGAATGTCCATTTGTGTGTTGCAATGCGGTTTGAATGTTGCCCCGTGTGTGAGTCACAGTGTTCCAGTTTCTCAGAGGCCGCCATGGCTCCCGCCCTGCTGTGTGACGAGATCTCTGTCTGGAGCCCAAAGCTGCATTGTTCTTCTCCCTTCCTGCAAGCCCATTGCGAGGCGCTCTCGCCCCAGGCCTCTTTTGGCATCACTGACACGGTTCTCACTGGATCTTTGTTTCAACCTCTGCGCCCAGTTGTGTCCCTGGTGCTTGTCCCGGTTTCATTTCATATCATTATTTTCTGCCCGTATTTCTAACCGTTGTATCATCGGCAGTGGGCGAAGCTGTTGCTTGGGGAGGCAAGCTTTATCCCAGGATGTGGCCCCCCTAAATTCCACCCCTGCTCCACCCCAGACCTCACCCCTGCTCTGCCCAGGCTCTGTCCCTCCCCACTGCTTCTCTCTTTTCTCCCCATCCCTGCTCACCCCCTTGCAGCCAGATCCTGAACCCAAATGTAGCAAACGACATTTGGGGGGAACCCCCCCCCCCACTCTTCTACACTTTCTTTCTAAAGACAATGGAGCATGTTTTCCACTGCCTGCCAGATTGAGAAGACTGGACACGCAGAAAGTACCTAATTAGAAACACCAAATTTGGCAGGCTTTTTGACATATCCTGAAGTTTGTCAGATTTATTTGCAAAAACTTTGTAGTGAGGGCAAGTCAGCTGTGCTGCTGAATACAACATTAAATATTATGGACTACATGATGCAGCTCTTCTCTGTTTTACATTTTCTTAATCAGAATTTCTGAGCTGATTTTTATATTTTAAATGCACACTTAAGCCTTCATAAAGTAAGCATTCCAGATTCCTACATCCTTAACACACTGAAACAAAGACATTATTTTAAATTAATCAAAGTGGTTAAGTGTGTTCAAAAAGGGAACACTAATTTATTTTGTGTGATCTCCATAAAATAGACATGTTTATGAAATTTCACCATCTGTTTATATTAAAAAATATGTTTCCAAAGATTTTAGGCATAACAAAGGATAATATATCTTACTAGGGCACTGATTTTGGTGACGGGTTCTCTTACAACTAATTAATCAAATAGAAGCAAAGAAAGGGATACTCATTTGTCCAGCTATCTGAACTAAAAGGGGTGTTGTCCCTTTAAGGGCTCTCTTCAAGAGTGGGATGAAGGGAGAAAGATTACAGCAGTGATAGACAGAAAGGACAGGAAGACTTTGGAAGCATGGGTTTTTGTACTATAGTGATTACAATTTTAGATACAGTTGGTCTTTTGAAGAATTCAGTTTAAAAATTAAATGTTCGAAGATCCAAGCAGTTAAGGCTAAAGACGACTGCTCAGATTGTGCAACTAAAAAGCTATTCAAGGATTTTTAGAGATGTGACTTTATAATCCTCAATCAATAAACTCATGAAATATTTAAAGTAAATTTTAAAGCTAAGATCCTATAGACTACCAGGTTCTGAGGAAATATGTAACGCAGAACTGGTTTGTCAGTAAATTTAGGGTACGTCAACCCTACCAAGTTTTTTCACCAAAAATTGCCTTTTGGTGACAAAACAGTGAGAAGCGTACGCACGGCAACATGATTTTTGTCAGGGAAAAATGCTGAGTTTTGGCAACAAAAAGCTTCCAGCTCCGTGAGAGACTTTTTTATTTTCGCCTCCCTTTATTGTTGACAAAAAGCCAGTGTAGACTAAGGATGTTAAGGACTAGTCGACTAGTTGCTCCCCCCCCCCCCACTTGCTGCCTCTATGGGAGGCAGCAAAGGGGAGGGAAGAGGGGGCACTTCAAAGCTGCAGCACCGCACGGAGCTCGTACCCTGGGCTCCGTGTAGCACTGCTGCTTTGAAACTCCATGGCAGCATTTCAAAGGGGGCAGTGCCACACAGCTGATCCCGAGCTCTGTGAGGCAGTGCCGCATGGAGCGGACCCTGGGCTCCATGTGGTGCTGCCCCTTTGAAACTCCGTGGCAGCATTTCAAAGGGGCAGCACCGCACAGAGCCTGGGATCAGCTGTGCAGCACTGCCCCTTTGAAACGCCGCCACAGCGTTTCAAAGCAGCAGTGCCACATGGAGCCCAGGGTCAGCTGGGGACTAGCTGACCCGGGGTCCACGCGATATTTCCACGTAACCCTGAATCAGCTGGGGACTCCCTAGCTGATCTGGGCTCCATGCGCCATTTCAAAGCACATGGAGTCCAAGGTCAGCTGGGGAGTCCCTGCAGAAATGCCACATGGAGCCCAGGATCCCGGGGACTCCCCAGCTGATCCCAGGTTCCGTGGAAATGCCGCGCAGAGCCCAGGATCAGCTGGGAGTGAGCTGACCCTGGCTCCGTGCGGCATGTCAAAGCGGCAGCGCTGCATGGAGCCTGAGTCCCCTGCTGACCCCAGGCTCCATGCAGGCACTTTCACTTTGAAATGCAGAAGAGCCCCCACCGGGGAGTCTTGCACATTTCAAAGCTGGCAGACCACATGCAGCCCGGGGCCAGCAGGAAGTCCCACTGACTCCGGGCTCTACGCGGCCGCTTCCACTTTGAAATGCACAAGAGCTGGAGCTCTTGTACATTTCAAAGGAGGAATGCGGAAGTGCCTATCGACTAGTCTATCGACACTAATGTTTATTTTGTTGATTGAACTGGCTTCCACCAGTATCCCACAATGCCTGCCCTGATGGCTGTGCTCAGTGTTTTGATCTCTGCTGCCCTGCAGGCACTTTTTGTTTTGTCGACTTTTGGGTGTCAACATAAGATTCATCCACAAAACTTTGTAATATGGACACAGCCTCAGAAACTGCTAGCATATACATCTGGATTGGCAAATGCTCATTGAATGGCTTTATTACCACTGTACAGCTCTTTTAACAGTTCCAATGTTGGGTCAACAGGTCTGGCAAGCTGGAAGGTGTTTTCACTTTTGAGTTATTAAATCCACTCCAGAGGAAGACTCACCAGGATGCAACAGCCTACTCTGAGAGCCTGCAGGAAGAATCAGAGTACGGATAGGGAGAAGTGAAAGGTTGGGCACTAAGACCCAGGGGAGGCAATGCCTTCCCTTGCCTCTTATGCCCGCCACCCATGCATTCTAGATCCCTTAGCAATTAGTTCCCAGTCTCCAATAATCCCTGCTCCTCAATATGCTAATCAGTATCCTCTATAAATGCAATTAAATGCTGTTTGCCCTTCTTCAAAATCTCTAATCAATATGTTAATCAAGGTTAGAGCTACCTTGGAATTCAGTGGCATTTCACTAGAAACCACCAACCAGCAGAATAGATTTCTGCATATCACCAGTTTTTGTTCATGATACTTCAGCCAGTGTTCAGTCTCTGACACTGATCATATCCATGCGGCTCAAAATCTCATGCGATATGGATTCAATTTGTCACTATGTCAAAAGTCTCATTAAACTACATTGACTACAGTTCCTTCTTCCACTAGTGTTGTGATGAGAACAAAGGAAGCAACTGAGTTTTTCTGGCATGTTGTGTCTTTTATAAACTCCTGGTGCTGGTTATTGCTGATGGTTCCATACACACTGAGGAGCAGTTTCCATGAATCTCAGCATAGTGATCTCCAGACCATTTTCTTGGGGAGTTATTGTTAATTGAGAGACCACTCAGAGGGGTAAGCAGGGGCAGCCCTAGACTAGCAGCCAGCAACTGGTGCCCTAGGCGAACCATGCAATCGGCGCCCCCACCTCCAAACCCCTCAATGATATTGCACCACCATATGGCACCCCATTTAGCTTGGCACCCTAGGCGACCGCCTAGTTCGCCTATATGGATGGGCCGCCCCTGGGGATAAGTAATTAAAATTATTCCCTCCAATGTGGTTACTTTGCATTTGTGAACAATGACTTTCATCTGCCAGCACGCTGACCATTCCTTTAGCTTGTTCTAAATCAGAGATGGGCAATCGGATGCAGGTCACCATGGTCGGCACCTGCCAGGCTGCCAGATGTTCTATTTAAAAAAAAATAAAATGAATGGAGATGCCTATCTCCTAGAACTAGAAGGGACCTTGAAAGGTCATTGAGTCCAGTCCCCTGCCTTCACAGCAGGACCAAGTACTATCCCTGACAGATTTTGCCCCAAATGGCCTCCTCAAGGATTGAACTCACAACCCCGGGTTTAGCAGGCCAATGTGCAAACCACTGAGCGAGCCCTCCCCCTGAGGCTCTGCAAACGTGGCCACCTGGAGGCAGTGTTCCTGGCCAGTGCAAGCTGTGGGACACAGCATGGGTCACATCACCACTCCCCCCTCTCCCATTGGCCAGAACAGCAAACTGCAGCCAATGGGAGCTGCGAACTCTCAGATGAATAAAGCGCCTTCCGGCCCACTAGGGGGCTAACCTAGGAGAACTGCACCCGGCCCACAGGCCGCTTCCCACCCTTGCTCCAAGTGGTCTTCTTGGTGTAAGTAGGGTTTGAATGAGCTCTCTGCTGACATCTAGTGCTGACCAGGTGTAAAAACCTTGCGGGGCAGACTGTGTTTGCATAGACACGCCTACTCTGCCTGGGGCACAGCCGATTGTGCTACTTTGCCAAAATGATCCGTTTGGGCTGATTCTGGGTGCCAGAACTCTCGCATTCACACGTGGGGCAATGAAATGTTGGGATCCCGATGGCACAGGCAAAGGGCAGCATCATTGTCCTCAGTCTGCCCTGATTGAGGTGGTCACCCTAACCGGACCTCACTTGCTAAGCAGGGACTGGTAGGGCTGCCAGGTGGGAGGTGCTTCTGTTTGGTAGTGTGTATGCTATCCAGAGCCTTGGGTGCTTTCAGCTGTGCCTCTCCAGCATTTAGGGTTAGACCTGGCTGGACTGTAGTGAGTCCTTGCTTGTGACTGCTTCAGTTGGCCTCCTTGTGGAGCCTGTGGGGGAGCAAGGCAACATGGGAACTGCAGCAGCTGTAAAGTTCTGTGCCATTTGCTGAAGGTTCTGGCAAGAGGGAGGCACTGAGAAGGTGAGGTTGGTTGTGGAGAGTTGCTGGGAGAGAAATGGAGACTGCAGGAGCTGGGAGACATTTGCCAAGGCAGCAGCACCGGAGGCTTTGCTCAACACCCCTCTTTCCCCTGGAGTGGCAGGTGAAGCCCCATAAACACGTCTCTGAGCCCTGGCTTGGTGCGAACCAAGGACAGCCACTGCGAGTGCGGGGTGGGGGGGAGTGGTGTGTTAAGGGACATTCATCTGTTGGAGTTTCACACTGCAAGGTGAGAGACTTGCAAAAGATAGTGCCCAGCACATCGTGGGGTGGGTGCTTCCCTATGGCCACGTCCTTTAAATTGGGGTTTTGGTGTATGCCCGAAGTAATATTGGGTCCCTCTTTTCCCTTTTCATCAAAGCTCAGTTTGGTTGCCCACGGACTCAGCGCTTGTGAGCAGAGAGATAGTGCATCTCTGAGTCACCTGGGGTGTGGTTTAGTTTCCCAAATTACCAGGTGGGTCTCAAGCCAGCTGTAATTTCTGTTGTTAAGAGAAGCCCATCGGGCATTGAACCTGGCCTTTCTTGCTGCTAGCTTCACCTGGCAGATGGGTTTCATTTATTTTTGACTAACCTAAATCATTTTGTGTCGCCGGCAAATCTTGCTACTTCCCTGAGCAGAGATAAATATATTCAAATATTCAGAAAAATGGCATTAAAATAAATGTTAAGATTTCACAGCCAAGCACTCAAGAGTTAGAAAAATGCAGAATTAAAGTAGCTTGTGCACTCCCCTGTGTGGGCATGTATTTTGATGCAATCTTTAATTACATGATGACATACTATTTTTTCCAGAGAATCCCTGTTTCATTCAGCGCCCAGGTAAAAGGAAGTACAAGGGATAATGCTTTCCCTCATGTGCAATGGTGCTTTTTCGTGCCGTGCTTTTTGGCCTGGGGACAGGGAAATCAATATGGATCGAATCCGCAGTGTGAACAGCTTATTTGGGGTCCAGTTCTAAGGGACAGCATCAAAACCCGCCAGCTGTTTGACTTTGATTTCAATTGTGTAGAGCAGTATCTACAGCGGAGGTGGGCTACCAGCCCGTAGGCAGGCAGGCGCTCCTTCAGGGCGTGCCAACACTGCACAACTCACATGGGCTTTGACCTGGGTTTTAGTCTTAATCCCCCCTGTTGTCCACACACACAAACCTCTAAAAAACCAGGGCTTGCGAGTGCTTCCACCTGGGCTAGTGGACTTGGGGGTCAGAGGCCAGGTTCTGCTCCACCGTGGGCTGGAACCCAGGACACAGTGATGGTCCCGCAGGGCCTTCCCCCGATCTCTGACGGACAGACAGGTCTCGCAGTGGACACAACTGACTAGCAAAGAATCCTCAAGTGCCCCTGGGATGGGATGTGTCTGCCCACCCTGGCACTGCAAGGCTCTGTCTACACTGGTGGGTTCTTGCACAAGAACCCGCAGAGCGTCCACACTGCCCGCCCACTCTTGCGCAAGAAGATTTACAGGACAGCGTGGGAAGGGAGGGCGTCTTGCGCAAGAGCTACGCTCTTTTCTAACAAGTGTAAGCCATCTTGCACAGGAGCTCTTGTGCAAGAGGGCAGTGTGGACGCGTGGCAGGGGTTTCTTGCGCAAGAGAGCGTCCACACTGCCATGGATGCTCTTGCACAAAAGCACATGGCAGCGTGGACGTGTTCTTGCGCAAGAACCCGCCAGTGTAGACATAGCCCAAGAGTTAACCCTGCTACCTTAGCTGAGGAGGCTCCACCCCCCAGCTCTGCTGGGCATGCTCCAGCTGGTGGCCAGGTATAAAGGCCTGCAGATCAGCTCACTCTGGGCTAACAGCTGACGGGAGTGCCACGCCAGTTCGCCAGGATGCCGACGCCAGTCATGGGGAGACTGACACTGATGTGGTGACCTGGGGCACTGCTGAGAGGGGAGAGATGGTGAACCCAGAGCTACAGAGACCTGGAGATGTGGGTAGGCAGTGACCCGTGGGAGCTGGTGGGGAACAGTGGCCTTACTGGAACAGTTTTGGTGGGAGGCCGGCTGAGCTGGTGGTGGGTAATCCCACTACTGTCAGGGCCTTGGGTTGGGACCCGGAGGAGAGGATGGGGCCAAGTCCCCTTCTCCTGACCATTATCACCTCCTCAGGAAGTGAACCTGTACCCAATGTTATTGGCTATGGCTGCTAGGCTGCACTGCCCTGAAAGCGGGGGGTTGCTATGGACTCCAGCTACCCAGCCAGGCCCATGGGGGGAAGACCCAAACTACCGGGTCACACGGTGTGAGCCCAGCTATGGGGTGTGGGTGTACCTGCCCACACCTAGAGTGGGATAGGCTTATCAGCCCCATGGCAGCCTCCCACCCAGAGCCATGGGACAGGCCCCGGACACACGGGGGGGGGGCAGACGTAGCGAGGCCACGGAGACACGGGTTGGGCTTGGCTCTCGTTCCGGGCGGGCTAAGCTGGGCGCTCTGTGTTGCCGCAGAGTGCGTCTGGCCTGCTCAAAGCCAAACCAAACACGGCGCCGCCCAGCCCGGGGCTACAGGCTCGGGCTCGCTGGAGCGCTTTGTGCGAGGAGGCTAAAAATAGCCGGGCTGCAGTTCCCTGCTTGGGCGGGTGCCCAGCCTCAGAGACCTGGCGCGAGAAGAAGTTCCTGAAATGCGGCCTCACCACAACGAGCTGCCCTTGGAGCCCGGCCCTGCTGCCTCCGCAGCCAGAGCCAGAGCCAGAGCCAGAGCCGGTCCCTGCCCTGGGGGACGGCTCCGGAACAGGGAGGCCGCGGGACGCTGCACTCGAAGGTGCACAAGGAAGCTACCTAGAAGTGAGGGGCCATCAGTGCTCCCCCCACTCTGCACCTGCTCAGCCTCCCCTCCCCAAGAGCCCACCTGTGCCCCACCCCCACGTCGCCCCAAGGTGCTGTTCCCACTCGGCCTCTTCCCCCAGCTCCCTGCCCCTGGCTTGGCTCTCCCACACTCCTCCCCACCCATCGCCTGCCCTTCAGGCAGGAAAAAAGGGATGGGGCCCTGCCCTGCCCACGCTCCGGCGCCGTTAGCGGAGTTGCTCCAGCAGGGCAAGAGGGGGAGTCCCACAGCTGGGCCAGCCGCTGAGCGGCAGAATCGCTCCCCCTCCTGCGGGGCAGGCCGATGCCGGAGTGACTCAGCCAGCAGGTGCTGGAACGGGGGGGGGGAGTCCTCCCTTTTTCCTGCCTTAAGAGCAAGTGATGGGGGAAGGGGTGGTGAGGGGTGGGCAGGGAAGCTTGGGGGAAGAGGCGGAGTGAAGGCGGGGCCTCCGGGGGAGGGGCGCAGGCTGGGCGGGGCCACGGGCCAGACACTGCCCCGAGTTGGCTCAAACCAAGCCAGCGCCCGCCTGTTTGAAGTGGACTGTGGCTTGTCATTGCCTCGAGTCACTTGCTGCCTGGTTTTTAGGCTTTTCCGGCTCTTTAAATGGCTTGTTGCTTCTTTGGGCTTCCTGAGGGGCCGCTGCTTTTCTCCCCAATTTCCTGCCGGGAGCATGACTGGCTCCCGGTGGCACAACGCCTCTGTCCCAAGCCTGACAGTCCCCAGGGCCAGTGGGGAGAAGCCAACAGCCCCGGTCTGCCCGACAGACAGGGCACTGCAGGCCAGTGAGGAAGGGACTCGGGGGACCCTTCTCGGCAGCTTTGTGCGGCGGCGCTGCAGAGGTGACATGCCGGGTCCCTCCTCAGGCAGACATGCCAGAGCCAGCATTTCTGGCCCTGTTTGGGGAGACAGAGCCACCACCCATGACTGCCCCACGGTAGGCGGGGGGCCCGGCTCGGGCTGTGCAGAGCCCTGCAGGGCACCTGCCCTGGGATGCACCCACGGGCTGCAGGCGCGTTTTTACTCTACTCACGCAAGCGGCCTCCTATCTGCACTGCTGCTCACACCCGGCCGGGGGGAAGAGCCGACCACGTGCCCTGCGCACGGCCCAGAGGAGCGCGCGGTGTAGCGCTCCCCTCACCCGAGCACCCAGTCCGGTCGAGGGCCTTTGCCTGCACTGTCTCTTTAAAAGCCTTTTGGCTGCTCAGCCCTCCGGCCGAGTCTCACAGCCTCGAGTGAAATCACAACCCCTTCTGGGGACGCGCCGAACGGGCCACCCGGTGCCCTCCGCTGCTGTCTCCACGTCTGTCTCAGTGCGTTTCCCCTCAGTCTCTGTCCCCACTCGGAGAATGGCGCCTCCAGGGCTTCCCCTCCTGAAGGCCACTTCCTCAGCCAGCCTCTCGGTCGGCTCCCTCTGAGCGCTGCCCTGCACTGACTGCTGCTCTGCCTTGCAGCTCCTTTTGTAGGCGTCCCTGGCCCCTGATAGGCTGGTTCCTCCAGAGCCTCTCTAGCTTCCTGGAGGACTTATCTATGGCTCTTTCTGGGCTCAGGGCCTTGTCCGCCCTGTCAGAGGGCTCCCACAGGCTAGCCCTGGCTCTGGTTTACTCCCATCACCGGGAGATTTCCTAGGTCCCATTCTGCCAACGTTGTCTGTTTGGAATCCAGAGGCCAGGAATTGGTTAATTATCCGTGGCCAGAGCTGTGTCAGACCCTCCCGGTAACTCCGCACACAAGGCAGATAAGCCGCCGTACAACTGTTTAGCTAACTGTTCACTGAGACCGATGCCAATGCAATGCAGGACATCACAAACCGCTGGGATCCCCACAGCTACACACGGCGAAGAGGAAGGCCTGTTTTCTCCAGACCAGCCTTCCCTAGCTCTGTAGGAGAGAGCCGAGGCAGGGGGCTGCTGAACAGAAGGGTCTGTTTTAAAGGTCTGTGGACTGAAATATATGCAAAGTGAAAATTTTAGTCAGGCAGCCAACTATTCTGAAATTGCATCAGAGCCTGGAGCAGCCCCAAGTATCTTGAAGACTTTAGTGCCTTTGACCTTCCCTGGAGATGGATTGGCCTGGAATGCAGCTCAATCTCTTTGAAAATGTATGTTGCATTGTACGATTTTTCCCATATGTTTATAACATCTTGCATCACTTAGTGTGTTTTCCGTGGAAATTTGGCGGATTCCCAGGCTGTCAAGCAGATAACGTTTGGAGGTTGGATTTTAATGGCAAACCCTTCAGACACAAGATAGTCATGCGTCAGTGGACATAACCTTCCACCCTGACCGTACAGCAAGACTTATAGGCAGCGGGGGGAGGGATGCGCTCAGGTTGCAGGGGGGTGAATCGAAGTAGCAATGTTGCAAGGACAACTCTGTGCCGTGGGGTAAGTCTACACCTGTGGCACCAAGTCTCAGAGGCAGGGTCAGTTGACTGAGCCGCACAGCGCTTGAGCTGCGGGGATAAAAATACCAGCGTGGCAGTTCCTGCTCGGGCTGGAGCCCAAGCCCTGAAACTCTGCAGAGGGTGAGAGTCTGCACAGGACCCTCTGCCTGGACACTCGCAGAAATTAGTAAGTTTGCTGCCTCCAAAGAGACCCAGCAAACATCAGCATGTCAGGCGAGCTAAAGACTCTTAGGTCATGTCTTCACTCGGTGGAAGCTCGACACTGCTGTGATCGATCTTCAGGAGTTTGATTTAGCGGGGATGGTTGAGACTCGCTAAATCGAACTCAGAGGGTGTCCCCCACTGGCGGCCGGTAATCTAGAGCTGTGTATCTTGATTCGACCTTCCCCTTTAGTGTAGACCTGCCGGAATTCATTTTAATACACAGCACTCAAGTGGTTTTGTAATAAAACGAGAGAAGTTTATTAACAAAGCACAGAGATTTCAGTAATACAAAACAAGAGAATGATTCAGGTCTGGTTGCAAACAAACAAACAAAGAAAAAAACGGCTTTCTAGAGCAGGGTTACTCAACTTCGGAAGCCTGGGGGCCACAATGATACTCACAGCACATGCCAAGGGCCGCAACTTAAGTGTGATTGTATGAACATGCAAATATATATACAAATAGCTTCTTTCACACTGACGGGCATGAATATAAAGATTAAGTCAAGACTACACAACATGCAGGCCCCATTTAAGTCAGTTCTGCTGATATTAATAAAACGCAATATTTATCCAATTTCCACCCATATGACAGCACTTTTCGTGAGCATGACAGTCCAGGAATTTAACTACTAAAATGCATAGCAACAGACGACCATTCTATTGACTCCTTTTTTGTTTTGGCTTCACAACAGTCCAGGATTTTAACTACTAAAACATGTCAACCCAAACTGTACCGTGGGCCGCAAACAAACAGGTCATGGGCCGCATGTGGCCGCATGTTGAGTAGCCCTGTTCTAGAGACTCTTTGCTACGCTGAGGTGCAGATTCTTTCTCCCAGCATGATTGTTGACCGGCCTTCTCCTGCTTGCTTTGCTGGGTGGCTTTGTTGCCTTACATGTAAATGTACTTTAAGGGTGTGTCTAGACTACAGGGTTTTGTCGACAAAAGTGGACTTTTGTCGACAAAACTACACCTGCGACTACACTGCCGCTGAGTTCTGTCGACATAACGTCAACAGAACTCAGCAGTTTTGTCGACGGCGGTAAACCTCATTCTACGAGGAATAACGCCTTTTGTCGACAGAGTTCTGTAGACAGAAGGCGTTATTGCATCTACATTGTCCTTTACGTCTACACTGTCATGTCGACAAAGTGGCTTGCTTTGTCGACAGAACTGGATGTAGTCTAGACGCTCTTTGTCGACAGAAGCCTGTAGTCTAGATGTACCCTAACTGTTTTCTGTCTGCATCGCTGTGGGTCCAAGAGGGAAATTCACGTTCCTGTGTCTAAGTTCATGCTCTGCCTCCCAAACCCATTTTAAGTGTATATCTCCAGCACGCATCTCTCCCTCTCAGCACACATCCCACAAGGCTGTGCAGCACCAGCACGTCCCCAGTTTGCATACGATCCCTCACATGGCCCCTTTGAGGTCCCCCTGAGGACAAGTGGGTCAGGGCAGTGAGTGTGTCAGGCCAGATGTGACTTGGGGCCTCCCAGGTGCAAAGGAGAAATACTGACATAAATGGTGGCCACTTCCCCATCTGTGGAAGGAGGCTAGTAGCGCCCCGCAGACAGTGCTAGAAGGCTGAGTGAATGAACGTTTACACAGCAGCCCTTCCCGGAAGAGGATCATAACGTCGAAGTGCTTGCAAGCAAGGTCAGGGTTCTTTTCTAGACCAGTTTAAAATGGGGCATGCATTCCTCTTGGTTTTGTCTCTAAAGGTAGGTGGCCACTTGGTGTGGACTTTCCCACACGGTTTGTTTGTTGCTGTAGAAGTAAAGACTTCACTCAGTTTACGCGGCTAAACAGACAGTTTTATTGGCCAATAAAAGCAAAGTGAGCCAAACGTGGTCCAAGCAGAGTTGGGCCCAGTGAGGCTGCCTAATAAAAGAAATCCTAGTATTTTATACCCTTAACCAAACAAGTCTGATGTCAGGGCAAGAAATCAAAGCGAACTTCAAAGAGGAATTATTATCAGTAAAGAAAGAAACAGGTTGTTTTAGGGAATTTGAGCTACAGCTCAAAATAGTTCATTAACACATTCCAACAGCGCATCCTTCTGGCCTCTCTCCCCACCTCGGTGAAGGCCAGTTCACTCCTCTAGTATATGTGCAGACACAAGAAACTGAAATGGCTTTTGTTATACAGAATGGCTTCTAGTTAAATATGAAATGGCTTCTACATTGCCCTTTGAATTTTCTATATAGCAATTCAATGAGAAATCTCTGAACCTGGGCATTGGCTGACAAATTACCTTTGGCAGGACAATGTTTCTGTTGTCATGTAGCTCTTAAAATGTGCACAGTCCTGACTCTGTCACTAAGGGTACATCTACATTGCACGGCTATTTCAGGATACTGGAGGTATCCCAAAATAGCTACCCTGCTTCTACACAAGCTGCCCGTTATTTCAAAATATTTTTCAAAATAACAGGCGTGCTGTTTTGGTAACCCTGTAACCCTCATTCTACAAGGGTTTAGGGATGTCTCAAAATAGCACATTATTTCGGAATTTGGCATTGTGTAGATGCGCCAAATTTCAAAATAAGCTATTTCAAAATAAGTTATTCGATTTGTGTAGTGCAAATTGCGTCTCTTATTTTGAGTTTAAGGTGCTATGCAGATGCACTCTAACATGCAGAATGTAACTGGAGTGTTTCTTTATACCCAACACAGCCAGAGATTTTTTTAATGTGAGATGCAGGTTGAGATTTTGGAGGACAAGGCTGCAGCCTGAAAGAAGAGCTGTGGTTTCATGCTGCCATGCTCCCAGGGCCAGCCCGAGCCTTTCGTGCGCCCTGGCGCATGCGCGGCCCTGCCCTGGGCACCCAGCGCATGTGTGGCGCTGCCCCGGGTGCGCAGAACATGCGCGGTGCCGCCCCCACCCGGCCCGGCAGCCCCGCGCGGCGCCCCCTACAATGGGGCCCCCCGGCGGTAACCCGGTCAGCCCGTAGCTTGGGCCGGCTCTGCATGCTCCATCTGGGCATACGGGGGGTACTTTTCTGGAATGGTCTGGGAAGGCCTGCAGGACCCAGACCTCATGGACGAGAGACCCCCAATAATGTTCCCTCTAATTTTTTCCATCCGTGTGTGGAATACGTTGTGCTACATGCACCGAGACGTGTAGATGTGCACCGCCTGTAGAAACACACACTGCCGGCTGTGGGCGCTCTTCTAATCAGCTGGGCAGCATCTGAAGCTCTCCTGGTGGCTGCCCAAGTGCTCAGCTTGCAGGAAAGCCTGGACCCCTAATATCTCTGCAGTGGCATTGGGGTTGACTTTGCAATGTCCAATGCAGCCATTAGAACAATGAAGTTAACATTTTCAATCTCGTCGAACTGAACTGTTTCGTTTTTTCCAAAACAAGCTTTTGGCATGGCATTCCCAGGGAATCTGGACATGCCAGTTTTCCATCTGGAGAAAAATGAATGGAAAGAATTGGACATGTCCTGCACATGAGGGTTCTGGCCTGCGGAGGGATATAGGAGCAGGTGCAGGATCTGGAAGGAAGTTGTGACCTGGGGCAAGGGGCCGGGGGAAGGAGGATGCAGAGGGCTTGGGTGGTGACCTGGGGCAGGAGATTGGGGTGCAGGGTCCGGGAGGGGGGAGGGGTGCAGCAGAGGATTCTGGCCCAGGGAGGGATGTAGGAGCAGGTGCAGGGTCTGGGAGGAAGTTGTAACTTGGGGCGGGGTGGGGGGGAGAGAGAGGAGGATGCAGAGGGCTTGGGTGGTGACCTGGGGCAGGGGATTGGGGTGCAGGGTCCGGGAGGGGGGGAGGGGTGCAGCAGAGGATTCTGGCCCAGGGAGGGATGTAGGAGGGTGTGCAGAGTTTAGGAGGGGCATTTCTCTGGAGACTTGTTCATGCTGGGGTCTCTGGCTTGGGCTCATTGGAGGCATCTGCAATGAACTGCAGGGCACGTTGTAAAAGCAGCAGTGTCTGCAGCTCAGCGGTTGTTCTCCCTGAAGGTTTGGACACTTGCCACACTGTCACCCGGCACTGCTGGCGGTGCCTGCTGGACCCTTTGCCACATTGCCCGTGCAAGCGGCTCTCGGCTCTCCACATTCAGAGAGCCAGTCCATCGCTGTGTCTGCAGGGCCACTCCTCCACTCAGGCCTTTGATAGCCCTGGCACGTCGGTTAAATCCTTGCCCGCTCGCCTGGCCCCAGTGCCAGTCCAAAGGGCAGAGCAGGTTTTGCAAGGGACCTTAATAATAATATAATATATGGAGATATACCATCTCCTAGAGCTGGAAGGGACCTTGAAGAGTCATCGAGTCCAGTCCCCTGCCCTCACAGCAGAACCAAGTACCATCCCTGACAGATTTGCCCCAGATCCCTAAATGGCCCCCCCTTGATATTGACATGACCCAATGGCCATACAAAGCTTGGCCACAACCCTGTGCGCTAATATCCCCATTTTGCAATGAAGGAACCAAGCCAGAAAGACCAGGGGCCAGGTTTGTACAGGTATTTGGTCATTGTGCTGCTCAGTATTGCAAGGGCTAAGGCCGGGCCTGTACTAGACCCGGAAGGTTGGCCTAAGGTACGTAAATAACGTAGCTGGAGTCAATGTACCATAAGCCGAGCTTGGCACTTTCTCCATGGTGGGAGGTCGATGGAAGCAAATGCAAATCAAGGTGTACCAGTACCGACAGGGGGTGCCCTCAGCGTTTGATTTAGTGGGCCCTTACTAGACCCACTAAATCAAATGCCAGAAGATCGATCTGTATTAAGTACCGATGTGGCCTAAGTGTTGAAAATGGAGTGGCCTGGGTACTACATCCAACGCACGAGGCTCAGGTACTATGCTACAATGTCTTGTCCACTGGTCCTTGGGTGCATGTTTCTGCTGCTGAATGTCACGAAGAGAACCCACAGGCACATGAAACACTTTCCCATGGAAGCAGTTGTTTCAGCTGCCCCAGCCACATGAATGGCAGTAGGGTTACCAGATGGCTTTCAAAAAAATACCAGACACATGATCTCAGAACAGGAGCGGGGGGACCGGCCGGGAGGGGAGCAGGGCTAGTCGGGAGGGGGTCGGGGAAGTGGAGCTGATCGGAGAAGGGGGGGAACCTGCTGGCAGGAAGCAGGGCTGGCCGGGAGGGGCCGGGAGTGGGGCTGGTCAGGAGAGATCGGGGGTGGGACCAGCCGGTGGGGAGCGGGGCTGGCCGGGAGGGGGCGGGGAGTGGGGCTGGCCAGGGGAGATCGGGGGAAGGAACCGGCCGGCGGGAAGTAGGGCTGGCCGGGAGGGAGTTGCGGGGAGTGAGGCTGGCTGGGAGGGAGTCGGGGGGAGCGGGGCTGGCCGGGGGGGAACCGGCCGGCGGGGAGTGGGACTGGCCCAGGCGCATGCAGATCCCAGAATGCTGCCCGTCCCGCACACGGGTGAGTCCGGCCCTGGGGATTCCATCCCGTCCCGTCTCCGCCCCCCTCCTCTCGACTGCGTAGCTGCATACTGCCTGGCTGGTAGACACACTCATGCGGTACACAACTACGTACTGATACTCATGATAACAATAAAACTTACTTAGTTAGAAAATACCAGACATTTATATAGCCCGTATTTTCTCAATTTGTTTCCTGAACAGAAAGCTCAAATACTGGACTGTGCGGTTCAAAACCGGACACCTGGCAGCCCTAAATGGCAGTAACTGCTCTGCCACATCATGCCACGGCACAGGAGGGGTTGTCACAACGGCAGGCGCACACGTTTCTGTCTGCCCCCTCGCATGCCAGTCTGGGTGGCCTTGGAGCCGGCAGGGTGGCCCACTAGGCTAGTGACAACACTAAAGAAAAGAGAATTTAGAAACGTGAGACAATAGTGTGTGATTGTGCAGATGGCAGGTGGGAACAGCTTGCGCTGCTCCCGGGAATGTCCCTTTCAGGACTCTGGGTGGGGTCTGCCCATTCATGCTTATGCCATGATTGCGCAGGGCTGTTCCGCTGGCTGGCGACTCGGGAAGGGCACGTCCTGTGCCAAGGTGCACGGGGGCGGAGTGCCGGAGACGGTCTTTAGACCGAAGTGCAGTGGAAACTTTTGAGGCGCCTGCTCTGAGCCAGGAACCCCCGGGGCCCCGGAAAGGCCGTCTCCGTGTGCATGGGCCGTGAGGGATGTGGCTTCCAGCAGGCTAGCTTGGAAATGCGGGATTTTGCCACATGGCAACATGGCCCTGTTGCTACGGCAGCGTGTGGGGGGAGCTGCGTTTGTCAGGGTGCCCTTTGGGCTTGAGTGTCTCCATGCTCAGGGCAGGCGGCTGGGCCAGGGTGTGTGACGGGAGGGCTGTGGCAGGCTGGCGGGAGAGTCCGAGTTCTTTCCTTCAGCCCTAGGGGGATGGATCCAGCTGCCACGCTCAGGACTCTCTGCCCCTCTCCCCTGCCCCTCCGTCAGTGCCCCGGTGAAGGAGTGGGGCAGGCACAGGCCGCACCCACTACCCCTTCCCTGGCCTTCTGCAGGCGGGAACGTGCGGGATACAACTCCTGCGGTCACGGCGCGACCCAGCCACGGCAGCACGGCGTTCCCATGCCCTCTGGGGAGACCCTGGCCGCTTGGCCTCTCCCTGAGGTTTGCAGCAAGGCACCTTTGTCTGAGCTTTGCTGGGGCTGGGAACAGTTTCCTTTTATCTCCCCTCCGGGCAGATGTGGGTGATTTGCTCCCCCCAAACGCTGCCCCATGTAAACAGCAGAGCAGAGCTGTGTTTGTGCACAGCTGGGGCCAGTAACGTGACCAGGGGAGCTCATGTGACATGGCCGAGGACACACACAGACCGAGTGAGCCCTGTTTACACAGCTTGGCAAACAGACCTCTCCCGGTGACCCCCCGCTGGCAGGGTCCCAAACCCAGCCTGAGTGGGAGGAAATTCCTCCGGGACGTGGGAGAGGGGAGCTCCCGCCATCTCTGCAGCACCCTGCGGGGTTTCAAAGGCTGCCCAGCGGGAGGCCAGGCACCAAGGAACCTGACCTACTTTGAGCAATTCCTGGTAATTGCCAGTGCTGTCCAAACAACAGTAAATCCCTTAATCACCCCCAGCTGCTCTGCCCAGTCACGGAGGAAGCCCCTCCCGGAAGGGGCTGTGCTCGGCCCAGAAAGGCCAGTGGAAGAGGCATGGGCAGGAACGCCGTCGGGGCACGGCCAGCACAGGGCCGGAGGCAGGTGGGCGGGCTGGCGAGATGCCCTGGGGCTGCTGGAGAGGTTTGTGGGGTATATGAGGTGGGCATAGGGTTGCCAGATGGTTTCGACAAAAATACCGGACACACTTGCCATGACATCACAATCGACATCCCGTCTGAGTTAGAACACACCCAACAGTTCGGTTGTCTCAATGCGCTTCCTGAACAGAAAGCTCGAATGCTGGACTGTCGGGTTCACAACCGGACACCCGGCAGCCCTAGGCGGGCAGCATGAGACGGCATCCGGCGTCCTGCACTAATGGCTCCAAGGACAAGCCGCTTCCTGATCTGGGAGTGAGATTGTGCAGCTGGGTGCAGAACAAGGGGGGTCTGGCCTCTCCCTTCAGGACTGGAACTCAGCTCCAGGCTGCAGGCCAGGCCGGGAGCCCTTTAGCTGGGAGCAGGGGCAGCCTGGGGGCATTGTTTCTGGTCTGGTAGCTCCGTGGTGCCCATCCCACTTGGTCAGTGCTCTAGGCGAGCGAGCGCGTTCTCCTGCGCCTGCCTGCCTCATGCGGGGATCGTCCTGCCTCTCCTGTTTCTGTGCCAGACCAGAGTCACGGGGCCAACGGGGGCTGGTCCGCGGGCAAGGCCTTAAACTTGGAAACAATCAAACCGAAAGGAGCATCCCCCCAGCGGGTTCCTGGTGCTGCTGCGTTGCTGGAGGCAACGACTGACCAGGCTGGAAACAGCAAGACCCACTCGCCTGCCCGAGGGCTGCAGCTCTCCCCGAGGCCGGTGGACCCCGAGCCGCATTTAATTCCTAACAGGAGGGGACTGACTCCACCAGGGCGCCTGAGGAGTCCTGGGCCATGGCTCTGCTCGTGCGGGAAACCCCTTTCCACACCCTCTCCTGGACTCCGCGTGCCAGGTGGGATCCACCTCACTGGGCGAGATCCGGCGAGGGAGGCACCACCAGCAATGCCTTTGTCAGCTGGCCTGCAGGGAGAACGAGACGGCAGGGTCGCCGCACGGCGTCGCCGCAACTCTTCAGCTGCCTCCGCTGGTGGGAGACTGGGGGGCGAGCGCGGCAGGAACTCGCGACTGGAGTCAGTTGACTCAAAGAGCCTTTTTCCGCAAAACGAAGTGTACAAAGCGCCCCGGTTTTACACAGATGCCTTTTGATCGCCACACGATTTCTGGCCAACGGGAGCCGAGAGATTTTGCTGGGGGCTGGGGGAAGCAGCCCGGGGAGCCACAGGGAACAGCCAGCTGCTTTGAGCAGTCTGGGGCTGCTAGCCAGGAGCTCCTTTGGTAAGTGCCTCCCAGCCAGATCCTGCCCCTGGCACCCCACCCCCCTCCTGCACTTCAACTCCCTCCCAGACCCTGCACTCCAATCCCCTGCCTCCTTCACCTAAACCTCCTCTCTCCCCTACCCCCTGTCCTGCACCCCAGTCCCTACCCCAGCCTCCCTCCCAGAGCCCGCACTCCCTCCATAGAAATGTGTGGCCCTTGACCACATACCAAAATCTTGGCATGGCCCCCCCCATAAAAATATTGCCCCCCCCCACCCTACACTTTCCCGCCCTTTGCTGCCCGAGTGAGCCCTGGCCGCCCCGATCCCAGCGTGTGACTGGAAGGCGCGTTTGAAAGGCCAGGCTGCCAAACGCCTGCTCGTGCCAGGAGGCCGCTGACGGTTCTTGCTGCCCCCAAGGTGCCACCGGGGGGCTGGCAGGCCCAGGTGGGACTGGCCATCGCCGGCAATCAACCCGAGGGGAGAGCCCTGCATCAGGCCGGCGGAGGGGAACCAAAATGGCGGCCGGCCGGCGGCCCCCACACGGCTCTCTAAGGAGGATTTTTAACAACATGGCGGGTTTTAGGCTGTGAGCGCCGAACATTCCATGAGTCCTGTGTTTAATAAATACCGCGGGGGCGCCTAGGAAACTGAATGGGGCTGAATGAATGAGGCATGCGAGACATCTGAAACCCATTAGCCGGAGCAAACTGTTAGCGAAGCAGGAATTCTTCTCCTTTGAAAAATATTTATACATTTCCCTTTCATGTCAGGCCAACCTCCTCTTTGGGGTTTTGTTCCCCTGGAAGGAAAGGTGTGTCGGGGAAAGCGTGGGGAAGGGGAGGCACATTTTTGATTCCGTCCCAAAAGGTGCAGCCGGGCCGTGCGGCTGCAGAAACGTGCCGTTCGTTCGTGGAGTGAGCCCAGCGCGGCGGAGTCCCTGAGCCGTGCAGCCCTGGCCTCGGGCGCTGCCCATCCTGCGCCGGTTGTGGGGGAGCAGTGCCCCGAGGCTGCGGCGACCTGCCTCAAGAGGGGACTGTATGGGGCCTCCTGCTAGCGGGGCTCAAGCTGGCTCTGAGATTTGGAGGGGCAGTGTAGCAAGCAGCCAGCATCGCCTTTGACGCATGGATGGCTCTGCGCAAACCCAGGGGAGGCCTCACCCACATCACCCAGGGGTGACTGGACCAATTTGTGTGGTGGGGGCGCAGAGAGCAGCCGCACCCCCAGACCCAGCACCCACACGCTGATGTCAGGCTCTCAGACCTCTGGGAAACAGGGTCCTCCCCATTCGGAGCCCTGGGGCGTTGCGATGGACAGAGAAGGAAAGTGGAGGGAAGTTTAAAGGAGACAGCGACACGGGGCCAGGCAGGGGTCACCAGGAGCCACCCTCCACCCCCCTGTGACCAGACGTCTCTGCCAAAGGGGTCCGTGGCGAAGCCGTCACCAGTGTCCCAGCGTGGTTGGGATTCAGCGTTAACGCGGCTCTGAGGGGCCCGGAGCGGTTCGCGCCTCATAGAGCCGATTTCCTCAGGACTTAGGGAGCCCAAACAACCCTGGTCACGTTCAGCAGGTTTCCCTGGCAACCAGAAGCGCTGGAATCTTTTTTTTTTTTTAATGGCATCTTAAATTCTGCAGGAACGTGGGGCCCCGAGGAAGCTGAGGAATGGTGCGGCGGCCGGCCTGGCTCTGCTGGCAGATGTGTTCCCGGCGCACGCTGCCAGGCGCCGGAGGGAACCGGGAACGGCCACAGATGCCCCAGACCTTGCGGTTTTCTCCTCAAGTTTCTCGTCTAGGGGGAAGGCCCCGGCCGTCCTACGGGCAGCGCCCCCCTCAAGGGAACACGCCTGCCCTCTGGCCCCAGTTCCAGCTCCAGGCCGTGCCTGGAGAGCCCAGAGGGGTCTCCCAGCTCTAGAATCAACTAGGCAGTTTCCAAAGGGAGGTCTAAGCCCAGCAAGGCCCCTCCTCAGCCTCATCCCAACAGACCCCTTCTGCGGCAGCAGGGCAGAGCGCGGCGGCCCCGATCCGGGAGCTGTTTCCCAGCCACCCGCCGCCCGACACAGTAGGGTGGCCTCTGGTAGGGCAGCCCTTAGGCAAGAGCAACTTCGCTGTGTCCTGGCCAGGCGGCTGGTATGGGCTCCTGGGCAGTCCCAGGCAGTGCCCCACCACCAGGCCTGGCCTCCTCGTGGCGCATTTGGGGGAAAACCTGAGTTACCTTCGACCGGCAAAGCTCTTGCCCAGCTCTCAGGCTCTGCCAGGGGCTGGGTCCAGGCTGCACCTCCGTCTGGGGACGTGCATGTGTAGGAGTCGGCTGGGGTATCGTTTTGGCTTTGGGCGGGGGGCTGGACTCGATGACCTCCTGAGGTCTCTGCCAGCCCTGGGATCCTATGATCATCCGGGGAGGCAGCCCATCGGATGCTGCCAGCGAACAGGAAAAAGGCTTTCTTTGTTGTCTCCCTCCTGCAGGAGAGACGAATTCCTTCCTCTCCCCACCCCCGCCCCGCTCTTCGGCCTCCTCTCCCCACCCTGGGCCATGTTTAACTCTCAGCTGTGCACGCGCTGCTGCAGACTGGCCGGCCGACACAGCACTTGTCTGTCTCATTCGGTCCCCTTCCCCAGCTCTGCATTGGCGCGGGGCCCTCAGGCCGTGGGCTGTGCAAGCTGCGTCGGGGGGCTGCTGGGCCAGCTGCCTCTGCCCACACTGCTCCCAGAGTCCTAGGCTAGGGTGGCGGCAGAGCCCCGGCTGCACCGCCGCTGTAGAGGGCTAGCGCTAGCCCACGTCTGGCAGCCAGGAAGGGAGCTGTGCCGCCGTGGGCTGGTGCTGGCGCCCGGGACTTACAACCCACCCTTTTCGCCCATCGCTTTTCTAACAAGCCTGGTCACGGAACCGGATTTTTTTCTGAGTCCCCGAAATGGAAGTTTTGGGAACTGATAAATCGTCCAACTCTCCTGCCACGCTGCTAAGCTTGTAAAACAAACCGCATGGCAGGCCAGCTCCTCCTTGCACCGCAACAGACATCTCGCCTGCCTTTGGCCCCTGCCAGCGCCACCCTCTCGCCTGCTGGGCATCGAGGGGCGATGAAACCTTGGCGTGTCTCGCAGAGCTGTGCGTGCGCTCGTTAAAGTTGCTGCTGCCTGACACAGCTGAGGTGGCGCCTGGCTCCATTCTTCAGCCGTGATCTCCAGTGCCTTTTGCCCCCAGCACCATTGGGTGGACTGGATGGTTATTTCTGAGTAGCTCTTTGGGTACGTCTAGACTACAGGCTTTTGTTGACAGAGGCTTTGTCGACAGATACTGTCGACAAAGCTTCTGTCGACAAAAAGCGTCTAGACTACATCCAGTTCTGTCGACAAAGCAAGCCGCTTTGTCGACATGACCGTGTAGACGCAAAGGACAATGTAGATGCAATAACGCCTTCTGTCGACAGAATTCTGTTGACAAAAGGCGTTATTCCTTGTAGAATGAGGTTTACCGCCGTCGACAAAACTGCCAAGTTCTGTCGATGTTATGTTGACAGAACTCGGCGGTAGTGTAGATGCAGGTATAGTTTTGTCGACAAAAGTCCACTTTTGTCGACAAAACCCTGTAGTCTAGACACACCCTTTGATAACACCTGCTGGTCAGCTCAGAGGGGGCTGGGCTGGGCTGGGCTTCCCTTCTGAGGAGATGCGCTGTGGGCCATTGGTCAGGCTTTCACCATGCCTCTGGAGGGACAAGGACATGGCAGAGTAACTCTGGGGAAGGGTAGGGAATATGCTGGCCCAGGGGCACCTGGGGCCTGCCTGGGCTGGAATTCAGAGGAGCAGACAGCCCATGTCCCCCTGCTGCCAGCTGCTGGACTGGAATTGCTACGGCTAGTCAGTGCTCTGACCACTAGGAGATGTGGTCTGGGAGAAGGACTCCTGGCACAGGCTGCTCTTCCTTTTCAATAAGGAAACTTTGGTTTAGTCTGCACATCTGGGAAGTCTACAAATGTATTTAACCCTGTCAGGAGTGGCCATGGCTGAACCCATTTTAAGACGCAGAAGCCCACCTGGGTGGTAAAGGTTCTTACATCGTCCTCTGCAGCACAGAGAGATGCGAGATTAGCTTAGTTGCCTGTTGGGTCTGAGCCAACCTGCCACTCTCAATGTTTCTATAACCCTTGTCTGTTCCAGACCATCTGTGTCTCCAGGTGCCAAGGCCAAAGGGCACTGCCCTTGCCTAAAGGAATCCTCCAGACTCTCTGTGCTATAGCTATGAACTTTTTATTTTCTCCCAACTTGCGATTGTGTCTGTTACAGTAAAATGATAGTTGATTCTAATCCAAAGTTCAGGCATGGGGCAATCCAAGACAGACATGGAATAAGAAAAAGGGTTTTTCTGTTAGAACTCATTTTACATAAAGGATATAATCTACACACACACACACACACACACAAACACACACTGTATATCGAGACAGAAAATTTGTATTTATCCATATATTAATAAGTTAATCAGAAAAAAATGTGAATTATAATTGATAATTGTTTAGGAATGAGTCGATAGATCCCCAAAAAGCCACAATCACACAATTTGAGGAAGATTGTCATACTGGTTAAAAGACTAACCTGGTTTATCAAAATTATAATATATAACAAAAGCAAGCAAGAAAGAAAAAACAAGAAAGCAAGAAAAAAAGAGGAAGCTGATAGCAACTAATATAAATGAGAAGCTAGGAATTGAAGACAATTGATAAGGGAAGCAAAAGGACACAAGAGAAATATTTATCCATGTTGTCCTTAACTCTGTTGACCACAGATTTCTCATTTGTCCTTTTGCTTCCCTTATTAATAACAATAATGCAGAAAACGCAGAAGTGTTCAATACGTCTGTATTTGGGAAAATAGATGATGTAATCATATTATACAATATCATTCTTTCCATTCCACTTGTATCTCGGGAAGATGTTAAAAAGCAGCTACTAAAGTTAAACATCTTTAAATCACCAGGTCCAGAGAACTTGTATCCAAGAGTTTTTAAAGATCTGGCCAAGGATCACACTAATGTGTTGATATTGATTTTCAATAAGTCTTGGCGCATTGGGGAAGACCCAGAAGAAGAAGTCTGATGTTGTGCCAATATTTTAAAAGGGTAAGTGGAATGATGTTATCAGAAGACTTTCGGTCTGATATTAATGATGAGCAGGATAATGGAGTGGCTGATGCAGGAATCCATCAAAACAGGTTTATGTAAAATGGACCCTGTCAAACAAAACTGATATCTTTTTGATGGGATGACAAGTTTGGTTCATAAAGGTAATAGTGTGGGTGGAATACACTTCAATATCTTTTAAGGCATTTTACTTGGTACTGCACGTTTTGATTTAAAAATTGAACTATATAACATTGACATGGTACACACCCAGTAAATTAAAAGTCGGCTACCTGGTAAGTCTCCCTGCAGGAACAGAGTGTCCATTTCTCATGCTCATATTTCAAGAAGGGTGTTGATAAATTGGAGAGAGTTCAGAGAATGATTAAAGGCTCAGAAAACCTGCCCCACAGTGATAGACACAAGGGGTATGTCTAGACTACATGCCTCTGCTGACAGAGGCATGTAAATTAGACTACCCGACATAGTCAATGAAGCGGGGATTTAAATATCCCACGCTTCATTAAAATAAAAATGGCTGCCGCGCTGTGCCGGCTCAGCTGATTGTCGGCACAGCACAGCAGTCAAGACGCGGATCGGTCGACAGGGAACGCCTTTGTCGACCGCTCCCTTATGCCTCATGAAACAAGGTTTACAGGAGCGGTTGACAAAGGCGTTCCCTGTCGACCGATCCGCGTCTTGACTGCCGTGCTGTGCCGACGATCAGCTGAGTCGGCACAGCATGGCGGCCATTTTTATTGTAATGAAGCGGGGGATATTTAAATCCCCCGCTTCATTGACTATGTCGGGTAGTCTAATTGACATGCCTTTGTCGGCAGAAGCATGTAGTCTAGACATACCCAAGGAGCCCCATCTAGTTAGCCTCAAACAAAGAAGTGAAGGGTACCTTGATTACAGTCTATGAGTAGGGACATGAAGAACAAATATTTCATAATGGCTCTTCCATCTCGCAGACCAAGGCCTAGTCCAAGCCAGTGGCCTGAAGCGGAAGCTAGACAAATCAAGACTGGAAACATGGCGCACCTTTTTAAAAGCAAGGGCAATCAGCCACTGGACCAATTGACCAATCGTCATGGCAGTTTGTAAATCCAGACAGGATAGTTCTCTAACGGCTCAGCTCTAGGAACGCTGTGTGGGAAGTTCTCTAGCCAGAGCTGTACAGGAGAACAGACTTGATATTCGCAGCGGTCCTTTCTGGCCTTCGACCTATGAGCCTATAACCGGTAACAAAAACAGTCTAAAGACGGGGGTTGCCTGGGGCCTGGATGCAAGTCATTTTTGTTTTTTCTTCATTTAAAGCCCTATCTCACGGCTGCAGCTTGGGGCCAGGTGAGAAGCCCCTCTCTGTGGTTGCTGCAGTTCCAGCAGGCACACCGGGGGAGGGGTGCATGTCCCCTGGCTGGGGCAGGTTCTGGTTCATCTGCCCCCTGAGTTCCCTAGCCAGAGCGAGGAATGCAGCAAACTGAGCACGTCCCCACATATGAACTGGGAGGGAGCTTCAGCCATCACCCTCCCTAAAAGTGGGGGGGGAGGCTCTGGGCTGGAGCAGTCCTGGCTAGAGGGGGGCGCACCCTCCTGCCAGCTCCTTTTGCCTGTCCAGTGATTCGGTCTCATTTCTGTATGCATCGGGTGGGGAGGGTGGCATCAGCCACGCCCTCTCTGGCACAACCAAGTCGTTACCTTGCTGTAAGTTAGGATCAGAGGAAGCCGCATCCCAAATTTGGTGGTCCTAGCTCTTACTGTTTAGGAGGAGGTCTTAAACAGATGGATGGACAGACGGGCTCGCTGGTGTGCTCACAAACAAACTCTCTCAAACATAAATTTGGTCAAATTGGAGTTCAATTTTTGGAAGAATCTGGGCTACAGTTTGAGTGGAAATCTTTGAAGACATACATCATCTTAGGCAGTATATTTATTTTTATAAATGCTCATTAGAAGCTAGGGGCTTATGCAAGCTCTCCGTGTCTATCGTTAAGTATTGGCTTGGCCTTACGCCCATTAATTTTTCTTGGTTTATGGGTACTCAGCTGTCCAGGGATCTGGCCATTAGCGACATGGAAAAGACTAGCTATGTATGTAGCTTTTTATATTTTTCAAGAGAAGAACGCGCCATGATTCAATAACCTTCCGGGGTTACGAGCCTCTCCCACTGGAATAAGTGATGCGCTGGATCAGAACTGGTCTGTAAATTGCAAGCCATCTGCATACAGAACAGCTGCACCAGAATGTCTCTGTGTTTATGGGACAGATTTCCTGGGAGTTCAGCACACTGGGCACCTGGTGACTGCAGAACAGAGCTGGGTGAACAATTCTGGTTGGACGTTAAATTTGCTGAAAAGTGCATTTTCTGGGGGAACCAAAAGCATTTGCAAATTCAAGGCAGTTCAGCAAATGGTCTGAGATGACTGAAAATGGGAGGGGGAGAAAACATGGCCACTTTTTGTCTCCGAATGACCTGTTGTTTAGAAATGCAAGTCGATTTGCCTTAAACAAATGACAAAGAACACACCCCCGCAGGAAGCCCCCCTCAAGAAAGAGTTGTGTGGAGCAAAACAAAATGTTTAGTTTGATGAAAATGAATTTTTGTTTTGTTTTGATTTTTATCTCAGCAGGAAAATCAATTCTGTTTTAGTTTGAAACAAACCTCGCCCGTCCACCCCACCGACCCTCCCTGTTTGGCCACCAGACCAAAACCCACTTTGTTCAGCTCTCAGGCCGAGCACGTTTGGAAATCAGGCTTCGAATCTCCGTTTCTTGATTTCTGCCCATTTCCTCCAAGGTATCTGACTGCACTGACCTTGAATCCTGTTCCTGAGTATTCCCGAACCCTGCCTGTTCTGGATCAACCCTGGATTTGATTCCACTCCATCTTTCCCATCCTTCTAAAAACATTTTATCCTGTCAGAAGTAGAGCTGGGATGGATGGCCTGGATCAGACACAAGGTCAGGCTCAAAAGACAACATGAAATGCACCTTTCCTGACTCTCTGAAAAGCCCCACTTGCTTTGCTATGCAGATGTTCATGGGTTGCTGGGCTGTTTGTGTCTGGGCTTGGGAGCTGGACCAGCACAGGGAAGCTTGTTGCACTTACTGTATTTCCAGCCTGGATGGGAACCAGAAATCCCTGACACATTTCCAAGCCAGACTCCAAACCAAAGCACGTGGAACACGCTGGATTTTGGAGGCTTTATCAGATCTGACCCTGAGAATCTTGAGGTTCCTGGCATCCTCCCGCAGTGCGAGTGTCCCAGTTCCCTGACACTGACCCATTCCCCATGGCTCGGCGTTGGGCTTTTCAGTCTCTTTTGTCTCTGTTTTACTGGTGCTCTGGTTTCTCCCCATGGCTCTGCTTTCCCTGAGACAGATCTCCAGAGAGTCTGCACCAGGCACACTCTGCCCCGGGCAGGCAGGGATTTCTGATGGGGGGGGCCATGCCAGGATTTTGGTAAGTGGGGCAGGGCTGCACCTTTCTCTAGAGAGGCTGCGGGGTCTGGGCCAGAGGCTGGGTGCAGACGGGAGCTCGAGGTGGGGCTTACAGCTGGCAGCCTGTGTTCAGCTGCCCCGCCCTCACCGTGCTCTGTCCTGCAGCCCGGGGGGGGGGGAATGAAGGGGGTGGGAGTGCTGAAGTCGGAGTGTCCCCCTGCCCCTGTGCCCCATCTCTGCAGAGCAGGGGTCGGGAGAGGGACACTCAGCCGTGCTGCTCCTGTATGAAGCGGGAATGGTGAGTGACTTAGAGGAAGGCCTGTCTCAAGAGGTCGTGCCCCGTTTGTGAGATTTCAGTACTTGAGTGCATGCACACACACACGTCACACACATACGTCACACACACGTCGCACGCATCACACGTCACACACACATATAACACACACGTCACATGCGCACGTGCACGTCAAACACACATACGTCACACACATACATGCACGTCACACATACATGCACGTCACACACACGTTTCACACACACGTGGACACACACACTCACACACATGTGCGCACATGTCTCACACACACATACGTCACACACATGCACACACACACGTCCCAGCAGACCCCATCTCTGCAGAGCAGAGGAAGGGGCAGACAACAGAGCAGGGCGGCTTTCCCTGTCTTAAAGAGACAGCGCCTGGCTTCTCTCAGAAGCGTAGCCAGCTGCAGCCAGCGCACACGCTCTGTCTCACTGTCACACACAGCCAGTCTGTGCCGCACTGTGCCCCCAGCCCCGAGCCACTGTCACAAACTGTCTCTCGTTCACACTCACACGCTCTTTCTCTCTCCCTGTAGTCCCAGGCCCACCCCTTCCACCCGAGGCCTCACCCCTTCCGGGAGGCCTGGAGCTGGCCCGTCACCACGTACCAACATTCATGAAGTGCCCCCCGCCCCCGGTCTAGTCCCACAGCCCTCAGAAAATCATCTCTGAGCACAAAGCAACCCTCACTGACGTCTCAGAAGGCCATGGCCATTGCGGCAGAAATTGCTTGGAAACAAAGAGCCGGTACACCGCCAGTGGGGCGTCCCAAGCGGCTCTGGGGGGTGTAACTGGTGCAATTTACACCCCCGGCCAGCCCCAGACTCCCCGGCAGCTTTGCTAGGCAGACCAGGGAGGAGCGAAAGCGAGAGAGGGTGAACCTCCCCCACAGAACGGCTGCGGTCTGTGGCCATCAGCAAACACAAGGGCCCTGCTCTTTGCAGCTCAGAAAGGAGCCCCCCAAAGCGATGGGAATGCAGGACTATGTATTTGAAATGCAAACATGCACGCTAAGCATTCCTGTGCTTGCTTATCTCCCCCCCCCCGTGAGGGGCTCTGCTGCGATGACAGGGGGGAGCCAGGCAGAGCCGGCGTGACTCATGTCTGCAGTGAGCTGGGCTGGAAACCCCTCCGCACGCCACACCGCGGGAGACCGGCCTGGAGACACGGGGTGAGACGGCTTCATCGTGCTTATCGGCACCCTGGGAAATACGACCCTAGAGAGTGCTTGTTAAGAACATGTGGCAACCCGTCGTGCTGGGCTTTCCGTAGCCAACCTGCCCTGGTGCGTTTGCCCCAGTACAACAGTGCTCCCGAGTGCAATGCACACAGAAGAGGGTTTGCAGATGCCGGGGACGCCCACCACACCACTTCGGTGCCCCCCATTCACATTGTGTTGGCAGATTTCAGAGCCAGGCACCCAGCACTTTCTGCATTTCCTGACTCACCCTGCGCTAAACGTCAGTTCCCTGCTTCTGGGGCCTGGGCTCTAGGGCGCGTGTCACTTTTGCTCATGGGGGTCGGAGCAGCCAGGGTCTCCCAGGTCAGCACGGTCTTTGCTCCACGGCAGGTTTGGCCCATGATCTGTTCTGACCTCTGTGTTATCTAATCTGCTTGGGAATGTTTCCATTCAAGAGGCCGGAGCTGCTTCCGTTGGTATGTGTTTTCCTTCCTTAGCTGAACACCCCCCCTTCTATGGGATAAAGCCCTTGCACCTGAGTCATTTACACTAAGGGCTTGTCTTCACTTACCGTGAGATCCACCTTGCGGAGATCAATCTCCTGGGAGTTTGATTGAGTGGGTCTAGTAAGGACCCGCTAAATGGACCATTGATCGCACTCCTGTTAACTCTGCTTCTCCACCGGGTGGTGAGGAGGAAGGGAAGTCAATGGGAGAGTTTCCCCCGTCGATCCCCCCGCAGTGGGCAGGGAGGGTGTCCCTGGCCTTTGTCAAAAGCTGGGAATGGGCGATAGGGGAGGGATCACTGAATGGTTCCCTGTTCTGTTCGCTCCCTCTGGGGCGTCTGGCATTGGCCGCTGCCGGCAGACAGGACACTGGGCTGAATGGGCCTTGGTCTGACCCAGCCTGGCCGCTCTGATGTTCTTACTCACTATCTCCAGAGAAGGTGCTGTCGGTTCTTCATCTTCCCATGGCAGATGGCAGAAGTGCTGCCTCTATTAGTGTCACTGCAGTGACAAAAGCTGATTGATCAAAGGCGTTTGGACCCAGGACGTTATTCCGCCTCCAGGGTCTGCAGCGTTAGGAAGGAAGGAAGGGAGGGAGGAGGGAGGGGAAAGTTTTAAATCAGGACAAGAGCACAGATATACTATGTTCTATTGCTTTAAACAAGAGGTTGGAATCAGCTCCTCCACCAGCTAAAACCTGACTGGTCTATACTAGGCACGTGGCCGAAGTTAGCCATGTTAGGTTGATTTTATAATGAATGTGTCTGCACCACCCACCTTCCACTGACCTTAAGGACTTTTAAAATCAGTGTTGATATTCTACCTACCGCTAAATTCGACCCACTAATTTTTTCCCTTAATCCACTTAATGCAGTGGTCACCAACCAGTAGATCGGGATCTACCAATAGATCTTGGAGCCTCTGACAGGTGATCCTGACTGGTTTGGCCAAGTGGCTATCAAGTGCTGGCACTTCAATTGCCCCTTCCCCCACTGTTGTGCACCTCTTGCCCTTTGCCTTGGAGCTGCCTTCCCCACACCCCTGGGAGCCTCCTGCTTGCTGTGCGCTGATGTCAGGGTGCCCCCTCTCCCACCCTGTATCTCCACAGAGCAGGGTGGGAGGCACAACAGGACTTGGGATGAAGTTTGCTGGCTGCTTTTGGGAGTGGTGCAGGGCCAGGGCGGGGTGAACCTGCCTTAGCCCCACTGCACCACCACCACCCAGGAGCCACCTGAGGTAAGCAGGGCCCAGTTGGAACCCACATCCTGAAACCTTACCTCAGTCATGAACCCCCCCTGCACCCCGAGCACCCCTGCATCCAAACACTTTCCCAGAACCTGCACCTAGAACCCCCTCTGGCATCCCAACTGCCTGCTCCAAGGTCAGCTCAGAGCCCCTCCTGCACTCCAAATTCCTTAATCCATGACCAGAGCCTGCACCCCAGCCCGCTGCCCCTGCCTGGTGAAAGTGAGGGAAGATGGGGAATGAAGGGAGGATGGAGTGAGCAGTGGCGAGTGGGGGGGGGGCACAAAGGAGGCGGGGCAAGGGTGTTTGGATTTGAGGTAGATCTTGGATTGCACTTCAATTCAAAAAGTGATCTCATGCTTAAAAAGGTTAGAGACACTGACTTAATGTGTTCTATTGATATTGGGTTGTGCTCATTTTATTGGCAGAATGGTATGTGTCTTACACAATATGCAGCACATATAATGTCGTTATAGCCCACCCGTGCAGTTCCCATTATCAGCCCAACATGTCATCTCCTCAGAGAAGGACGTCAGGTTTGTCTGACAAGGCCCATTTCCGTAAGGGCGCTAATTATATTCCTCTCCTTTACGTCTGTGTCTATTGAATGCTACGTACAAAGAACGCAGAAACTAGCGCGGCCCTGCCATTCGCGCTGGGTTACTCAGGAGGTCAGAGAGATCATCATAATGGTCCCTTCTAGGCTGAAAATCTCGGTCTATGAGAGGCACGGACTGTCCCGGACAGGGACCGAGACTCCATGGGATGAGCTTGGAGCATATTAGCTATGTCACCTATAGTACAGTACTTCTCACGGTGCTTTTCCATGGACCACTTGCAGGTCTGGCCTTACCATGAGGTGAACTGAGGCGGCTGCCTCAGGTGCCAGACTGTGGGGGGGAAGAGGGGGCTCCACTAGGACCCAGAGTGTAGAAAATTGTGCCTGCTGCTGGTGCGTGTGTATTCTCTCTGCAGTCCCATGAGAGGAGAAGAACAGGAAGGAGGCAGAATTGAGACCTTTCAAAGTTTTGGCCCAAGCGAGAGGGCGTGGGGGCATCATTTGAACTCCCCACCTCGGGTGCCAAAATGTTGTGGGCCGGCCCTGACCACTTGAATAGTGCTGAGGGTCTCGGCAGCCCGTGTAATGATCTCTCCAAATGTTCATCCCTTAGCTAACTGTTGTAAAGCACTTTGGAGAAAAGTGCTCTATTTAAAAACCCCTTAATAATTCACTCTTGTTTGTTCTATAACTAACAGTGCCCAACTCTTATTTTAATATGAGTAGGGATCTCCCCCTGCCACAGCAGCCACAGAAGTGAGCAGAGAAGGAGGCCATCTCTCCGCAGCCTTGCTGGACATGGGAAAGTCACTTCTTGCTCAGGCCACTGCAGCCCTGCACATCCCAAATTCCCGCCCCCCATCCCTCCCCACTACCCACTCCAGCCTACCCCTTATTCTTCCCAAGGCCACTGCCTCACCTTACATGCCCAGGATCCAGGCACCTAATTAATGGAGCCATGCCTGCAAGCCACTGATTAGGTGGGCAGCCCTTCATTCCTAGGTGCGCCCCTTCCACGGACCTATCCATGGACCACCTGAATGGCGCTCGTGGACCTGGTCGGAGAACCTCTGATGCAGAGCTCTCCGCCACCGCGCTGCTAGCTTGGCTTGCACCCTGCCGTGCCCCTCGCACCATCTCACATGCGTGCAGCAAGTAGCCTCACATGCCGTAAGCACTGTCAGAGTCTAGGGGCAATGAAGGATGAATGCGGGACAGACACCTGGGAGAGGCAGGGAGCTATGAAGTAATAGCCCATTACCCAAGGTCCTTACACATTCAGGGGAGACAGATTTGCTGCTGGCACTCGGTCTATTCCCTCATTAAATCAAACAGGAAAAGAGAGACCCTGGAGGTGCCGGGCTACAGACAGGCAAGTCACTCCTGGCCAAATAGTGACATCAGCCGACGGACGAACTCACAGCCGAGCGGAGCGGTGGCGGCAGCTCGCGCCCAACCTCCGCCGAGAGGAGTCTGCAGCCAGCCAAGAGAATAACAGGAGAAGCCCGTTTCCAGCGGAACACAAATAGGAACAATAATCCCGGGAGGTCACGATAATGATGCAGATCCCTGCAGGCGGGAAGGGAGCTCCTGCCAGACAGCCCGAGACTTGGAGACATCCTCTCTGTGTGTCTCTCCCAAGCAAGCCGCAAACTGGATGGCTTTCCTGTCCCGCAGTGGGCCAGCCAAGAGCCCTGCCTCCCTGCACGGCCTGGGAATTTGGAAGTGGCTGCTGGCATCCAGTGCCCTGCTGGACATGGCTCTGCTCTCACCACAGCTGACCTCTGCATGTTTGGCAGGAGTATTTCAGACAAGGCACTGCTTCCCCGTGAGACTCCTGCTCTGAGACAAGGCCCTTTGCTTTCCGTTTTCATTTTCCCATGTTTCTTGGGAGTTCATCAGTGTTTATTACCACCCCAAGAGAAACAGGTGAAAATCCCTGCAAACACTATTACTCCTTTCTCTGGGTAAATGTCAGGGTTCATTCTGGTGGCCAAAAGGATGGAGAAATAAAGTATTCAGTACATGAATGCTTTGAATTCTGTTCATCACTGGGGTCTGCTGCTGAATTAAAACCCCTCAACACACAATGCCACCTGTGAGTTTAAGAAAACAATCTCTCTCGAATCCCCAAATGAGACTTTTCAAGTCAATAAACAGTGCACTGCTGTAGACTTAGCACTACTAGCCTATAATTACATTTCGTAATTGGGCCACACCCTTTGCAGAACATACACTCATCTTCATCCTTTGCTTCTGTTTTTGTTTGTTTGTTTGTTTGTTTTTTAAAACTTTTGAATCCTTCCTTGCGGAGCAGGAGAGGGACTACATTGCCCAGCACTCCCTTGGCAGCTAGCGACAGGAAAGAGAGGGGGAGGAAAGGGAGAAGCTGTGGGACCTGTGCACAGCAGCTTGCTGTGAGTGGGGAGCTGGCTGCTAGAAGGGGTGTCCCTGTGAACGGGGAAGATGTGTGCGTAGGGAGCAGGAGGCTTTGGCCCAGCTCTCACCCCCTCACGCCTTCCCCAGACTGGCTTAGGGATGCTGGTGGCCTCGGGACTTTCCAGGGGACTAGGGCAGTAGAGCGAGACCTTGGTCAGTTGCCAGTCCCCAGGAGACGTAGCATGTCTCCTCTCATTTGTCCTGCTCTGTAATCTAAATAGGCTAAAGCTGGTCGCCCTTCAGAATTTCCATTCCAGGAAGAATTCTGGCATCTCAACATTTATTTTCATCCCAAATCAGAACAGAGTCAGAATTACAAAATTTGCAGTTAAATGAAATTTCTGGGGAACCCCCCCACCCCCGGAATTAGTTTTCAGTCAAGTTGAAGTGCTTCGTTTCACCCACAGTCTCGTCTGGTCTAAAGCTAAAAATGATCAAACTGAACCAAAATTCTTCAGTCATATCAGTGTGTCAACCTAATTGAACTATTTGGATAACATTTAATCAAAAATGTAAACGACATGCATACATTCACCTGGGACAGTTCAGTTTTGTCGAATCAGCATTTTCTAAGAGAAAACTGGCGGGCCTGGATCCAGCCCATGACCAAAATTCATGAAATGGCCCCCCAGTTAAAATTATTGCCCACCCTGATCTAGACCATCCCTGACCGGTGATCTTAAAAATCTCTGACGATGGAGATTCCACGGCCTCCCCAGGCAATTTATTCCAGGTTTAACCACCCCGACAGGTAGGAAGTTTTTCCTAATGTCCAACCTAAACTGCCCTTGCTGTACTTGAAGCCTGTTGTTTCTTCTCCTATCCAAGGAGAACAATTTCCCCTCTCCTCCTTGTAAGAACCTTTTAGGTACTTGAAAGTTGTTATCCTATCCTCTCTCACCTGTCTTCTCTCCTCTAGACGAAATAAACCCATTTTTTTCAATCTTCTTACATAGGCCATGTTTCCTAGACCTTCAATCATTTTTATTACTCTTCTCTGGACTTTCTTCAATTTATCCACCTCTTTTATCAAATGTGGCACCCAGAAATGGATGCAATTCTCCAGCTGAGGCCTAATCAGCGCGCAAAGTTGAGCAGAATTATTTCTCATGCCTTGCTAACCACACTCCTGCTAATACATCTCAGAATTATATTTTCTTTGTTTTTTGTTTTTGTTTTTGTTTTTTGCAACAGTGTCACACTGTTGACTCATATTTAGCTTGTGGTCCACTATGACCCCTCATTCCCTTTGTGCCGTACTCCTTCCTAGAAGGTCGCTTCCCATGCCGTATGCGTGAAACAGATTGTTCCTTCCTAAGTGGAGCACTTTCCATTTGTCCTTATTAAACTTCATCCTGTTTACCTCAGACCACTTCTCCAGTTTATCCAGATCATTCTGAATTATGACCCTGTCTTCTAAAGCATTCCCAGCCTCTTCCACCTTGGTATCATCTGCTAACTTAATAAGCGTACTCCCTATGCCAGTATCTAAACTAAAGGAAAGATCCAGAATTGATCCCTGCAGAACCCACCTCCTTATGCCCTTCCAGCATGACTATAAACTATTGATAAATATCCTCTGGGAACAGTTTTCCAACTGGTTTTGCTTCCACCTTGTACCAGCTCCAGCTAGGTTGGAGTTCCTTCCTTGGTTTATGAGAAGGTCATGCAAGACAGTTTCGAAAGCTTCACTAAAGTCATGATTCCCCCATCCACAAGGTTGCTGGACTAGAGAGGTTCAACCTGGAGTGGGTCATGAGTAGCCGGGGGGAACTGTGCGCGGGGCCCAGAGGCAAGGCCACACGAAGGAGGGTCAGTCCCAGGACGCGGCTGGCTGTTCTTTGCCTTGCCATCTGGCCTCTGACCTGGAAGATGCTTACTCTGTGGCGATAGTGAAGAAGGCTGTCTGCAGAGACGAGCTAGAAGTGTGAGTGGCCCTTCTCACAGCACAGGAATGCAGGGGCAAGATTAGAAAGGCAAAGGCACAGAATGAGCTCAAACTAGCTACGGGAATAAAGGGAAACAAGAAGACTTTTTATAAATACATTAGAAGCAAGAGGAAGACCAAGGAGAGGTAGGCCCACTGTCAGTGAGGAGGAGAAACAGTAATAGGAAACTTGGAAATGGCAGAGATGCTCAATGACTTTTTGTTTCTGCCTCACCGAGAAGTCTGTAGGAATGCCTAACATAGTGAATGCTAGTGGGAAGGGGGTAGTTTTAGAAGGTAAATAAAAAGAACAAGTTAAAAATCACCTAGAAAAGTTAGATGCCTGCAAGTCACCAGGGCCTGATGAAATGCATCCTAGAATACTCAAGGAGCTGATAGAGGAGGTATCTGAGCCTCTAGCTATCATCTTTGGAAAATCATGGGAGACAGGAGAGATTCCAGAGGACTGGAAAAGGGCAAATATAGTGCCCATCTATAAAAAGGGAAATAAGAACAACCCAGGAAACTACAGACCAGTTAGTTTAACTTCTGTGCCAGGGAAGATAATGGAGCAAGTAATTAAGGAAATCATCTGTAAACACTTGGAAAGTGGCAAGGTGTTAGGAACAGCCAGCATGGATTTGTAAAGAACAAATCATGTCAAACCAATCTGACAGCTTTCTTTAATAGGATAACGAGTCTTGTGGATAAGGGAGAAGCGGTGGATGTGGTATACCTAGATTTTAGTAAGGCGTTTGATATGGTCTCGCATGATATTCTTATCAATAAACTAGGTAAATTCAACTTAGATGGGGCTACTATAAGGTGGGTGCATAACTGGCTGGATAACCATACTCAGAGAGTAGTTATTAATGGTTCACAATCCTGCTGGAAGGCATAACAAGTGGGGTTCATGAGGTCTGTTTGGGACCGGCTCTGTTCAATATCTTCATCAACGATTTAGATATTGGTATAGAAAATACGCTTATTAAGTTTGCAGATGATACCAAGCTGGGAGGGTTGCGACTAATCTGGAGGATAGGGTCATAATTCAAAATGACCTGGACAAATTGGAGAAATGGTCTGAGGTAAACAGGATGAAGTTTAATAAAGACAAATGCAAAGTGCTCCACTTGGAAGGAACAATCAGTTTCACATACAGAATGGGAGCGACTGTCTGGGAAGGAGTATGGCAGAAAGGGATCTAGGGGTTATAGTGGACCACAAGTTGAATATGAGTCAGCAGTGTGATGCTGTTGCAAAGAAAGCAAACATGATTCTGGGATGCATTAACAGGTGTGTGTTGTGAGCAAGACACGAGAAGTCATTCTTCTGCTCTACTCTGCGCTGGTTAGGCCTCAGTTGGAGTATTGTGTCCAGTTCTGGGCACGCATTTCAAGAAAGATGTGGAGAAATTGAGAGGGTCAGAGAAGAGCAACGAGAATGATTAAGGTCTAGAGAACATGACCTATGAGGAAGACTGAAGGAATTGGGTTTGTTTAGTTTAGAAAAGAGAAGATTGAGGGGACATGATAGCAGTTTTCAGATATCTAAAAGGGTGTCATAAGGAGGGAGAAAACTTGTTCATCTTGGCCTCTGAGGATAGAACAAGAAGCAATGGGCTTAAACTGCAGCAAGGAGGTTTAGGTTGCACATTAGGAAAAAGTTAACTGTCAGGGTAGTCAGACACTGGAATAAATTGCCCAGGAGGTTGTGGAATCTCCATCTCTGGAGATATTTAAGAGTAGGTTAGATAAATGTCTATCAGGGATGGTCTAGACAGTATTTGGTCCTGCCATGAGGGCAGGGGACTGGATTCGATGACCTCTTGAGGTCCCTTCCAGTCCTAGTATTCTATGATTCTATGATTCTCTGGGCCGTGGGGACGGGGGTTGTAGCGAGACCGACATTTCCCAGGAAATGTCGGGATTGCCTTACCGCTGGCAGCACAAAGAGGCAATTTTCCTTCTAAATCAGGCAGCAGCTGCAGCCAAGGTTCCACTGTGAAATCCCACTGCACTAGCGGCGTGGCTTTTTATGAATCAACTCTTAATAAACGTCCAGCGCCTGCATCTTTGCAGCAGCCCCTCTTGGCTTTGATCTGGATTTGCCCGTGCTCAGCATGGCTGCTGCCGCCTGCCAAGCTACAGAAGAAAAAAAAGTTGTTTTCCTTAGGTTGGAAATAAAAGGTAGTGTTTTTTTTTTCAGGCTTGGCTGCGACGCTGCGTGTTATTCATCACTGCCTCAGCCCCGTGCCTTTGCTCCCATCCAGAGCGCACACGGAAACACTTTCCCTGTGGTTTCCCTCCTCCGTGGAGTCAGATTCCTAGAAAACAAAAGGAATGTCGCAACAGTGCACACCAGCGTGGAGGCCTGGGGGTTTCGGCTCCCGCACCAGGAAGGCAACTGTCTGCTAAGCATGGCGGCCTGACGGCACCCGCTGCTGCCCTGCGCTGGCAGTGGCGTCTGGGATTTGATGCTGTGACTGGCGTAAGCCATTGGATTTTTCTCCCCGGGAGATGCTCTCTGCTCAGCCTGCTCCATTGGAATTCCCAGGGGCATAGCACGTGCTCCGTGCTGCCTCGGCCACATGGACAGCAATCGGGAACAGCCCCGACACCGTAGGAGGCTGAAAACACTCAGCATAGCAGAGGTAGCTACCGATCCCCCAGCTTACCTGTGCATCTCCTGTAGCTTCCCTATTCACTGCCTCATCGCCTGCCCCCAGAGCCAGACCGGGGCCCTTTGATGTCATAGAACTCTAGAACTGGAAGGGCCCTTGAGAGACATCAAGTCCAGTCCCCTGCCCTCAGGGCAGGACCAAGCACCAGCTAGAGCATCCCTGACAGGTGTCTGTCCAACCTGCTCTTCAATATCTCCAGTGATGGAGATCTCACAACCTCCCTAGGCACTCTTGCTCCAGCTGCAAGGGATGCTGGAGGTGTCCTGTGACAGAGCAAGGCTGGGGAAAGGCAGGCAGAGCTGGGGAGCCTAGGAGAACTCCCAGGCTGCAGGACCTGAGGCAAGGCCGGAGGGCACTAGGGCTGCAGGGAGGCAGCCAGGACAGGCAAAGGCAGTGGGCCCACACCCCCTTTCCAAAGAGGAGTGGCTGCAGTCTGCCCCTGAGGCAGGGGCTGGATGACAAATGGCTGTGGGTCACTGAGGCAAGGTGGGGGCAGGGGATTGGGGGTTCCCTGGGAGGGGAGGACCCCAGAGTGCAGGGACATGGAGCTGAGCCAGCAGAAGACTGCACCAGAGGCTGGGGCACTGACCGGCTTGCTGAGCGGCAGGGGGGACTGGTCTGGCTGCAGCGGGGGTGGGCACCTGGTCTCCATGGGAAACCGGGCACCAATGGCTGGAAGCTGGTGCCTGGACCTAGACGCTGTGACACCTGTAGGAGCAGGGGACACCCGAGGAGGTGGGAGCAGGGAGTCTGTGTCTGTCCGTCTGTGTGTCCGTTTGTTCAAGAACTCCTAAGTGGTAAGAGCGAGGGCCACCAAATTTGCTAGGTAGCTTCCTCTTCTCCTCATTTAAAGCCGGGTCAGGGTTTCGCTGTGCCAAGACAGGCGATGGCCACCACGGGAGTTCAGTGGCTATTACTGCATAGCTTGGGGGTGTGGATTTTCTACCCCCCGAGTGCTGCAGTGGTATGGACCCATGTTTATAGTGCAGACCGGAGCTCAGGATATGAGTTGCATGATCGTAGGCTGGTCATGGGGGGCTGATAGACTTGCTGGGCCCCTGAGCAATATGGGGGGTGTGGCTCTGCACCCCTGGAAGAGGCGGGGCCTTTGGCAAAAGGGGTGGGGTCAGGGCAGGGCCTGGAGCACACCTCCCCCACTCCAGCCAGCCCGGCGCGCCCCCCCAGAGTGTGCCACCTGATGCTCCGGTGGTGATTTAAAGGCTTGGGTTCCAGGTGCTGCTGCTGTAGTAGCACCAGTGGCCAGGCCCCGGCCCCTTTTGAATCGCCAGGCCCTGGGGCAGTTGCCCTTCGGTCGGCAGGCCTGGCTGGTTACGAGCCGCTAGGCTGGGACTTACAGCAGCAAAGTGGTGTCTCAACCACTCCCTGGTCTGGATTGCAGCCTGTGCCCCAACGCCACGTGACAACCACGTGGACGGCTCCTGCAGCCCTCTGCCTACATACGTCACGCAGCGAGTCAGCGATCAGCCACTTGCTGGCTTTCCCATGACCCCCCCGAGGTGCGTTCTGGACAAAGATTAGCACCTGCTCTGTGCAGGGTGTGACCAGAGGGGTGCTAGCGCTGCACCATTTCACAGAGACGCCTGTGTGTGCGACATCGTGATTACAAACTAGATAGAAATTAGCACGACGACATTAAATGGATTAAAAGCTGGCTAACTGATTGTTCTCAATGTCACTGTGCATGGGGACTCCACCCTCAAACGGGTATATTTCCAGTGGGGGTCCCACAGGGTCCTTCTTGGCCCTACCTTATTGAGGGTCACGATTGGAAGAAGACCTAAAATCATCACGGGTGAAGTCTGCAGTTGAGCGAGGGGAAACGCTGAAGAGGCCAGATCACAGACACAGCGAGGTCTGGCTCATTTGCTAAGCTGGGTGCAAGCGAGCACTAGGCAGTCGAAAGAGGTGAAATGTAAAGTTCTCAGTGGTGATTGGAGGAAGCTGCTGGACCTGGCTCTTCCTGTCAAGGAGTTCTTGCACAAACGGACTCGCGGCCGGCCAGGCAGACGCACGCTGTGTAGCGATGAGAGAAAGGGCCATCGAAGGCTGACCCGACTAGTCTGTAAGTACCAACGTGCGGGACACCTCAGTATGAACGGGCTCACGGGGCTAGCGGGCACAGGCCTAGCAAAGGCTGGGCCTGGAAGCTAGACAAATGCAGGCTGGAAATAAGGTGGGAATGTTTGGCAGCGAGACTGAGGAACCAGGGTGGATTTTTCCCATTGCTGAATCAAGACCGGCTGCGTCTCTCCAAGGTCTGGCCTGGGAATCGCTTGGGGGCAGGTGTCTGGGCTGTGGCTAATGGGAGGTGCTGATCACAGTGGACCCTTCTGGCCTTGGAATCCAGGCCTCTGGGAGGTTCCTTTGTGCTGAACTCTCTGGGAGGGTGTTGCTGGGGATGCAGCACAGACGGCTTCGGAGTAACCCTTCTCACCCGGCACACGTGCAAGTGGGTCCCTTCTGGAGTTCACTCTGCCGGGCTCCCCAGGGCGGGGGAATTCCTCATCGGGGGCCCTGGAGAACTGACCAGTCGCCTCCTTTCCTGGGACATCGCAGGGACTGGCAGGGCAAGGGGATGCTGGGAGAGCCGAGCTCCCGGCTGGGAAGAGAGGAGAGAAAGTTGGTGCCACTCGTCTGTCCCTTCCCCCACTCCTCTCCTGCTATAAATGCCAACATCCCAGGCAGAGAACCTGGCTTTGTTTGCCTGCTGGGCTGGGTCTGCTTGGGGTTGCGATTCTGGGCTGTAACTTACTGCAAGCAACCTCCCAGCTGCTGAGCTGTGATTCTGCAAACAGCTCCCACCCAAAGGCACCAAACAACCCATCGTCGGGGGAAGGGGGGACAAATGGGGATTTAGAAACATATACGCAAATGGCAGCAATTCCTTGCTGCCGGTAAGAAACTTTGGGTGACCAGCCCTGTGATGGATGGTGGGAGGGAACAAGGTTTTGCTGTCTTGCTGGGATGCCGAGGTTCTTGTGTTTACTGGGCTGAAAAATGTGAATGTAGAAAAACAAGGACCACGCTAAGCCAAAAGGGTCCAGGGAGATGTGCAGCTGTTAGGTAGAATAATACACTTCTTAACCATCAGGCTACGTCTAGACTGCAAGCCTCTTTCGAAAGAGTGTCGAGACTACAACCAGTACTTTCAAAAAAGCAAGCCGTTTTTTCGAAAGAGAGCACCTAGTTCAGTCTAGATGCTCTCTTTCGAAAAAGCACAGTTTGCATTACATAGCGTCTTTTTTCGAAAGAGCACTTTCCAAAAAAGGCGTTATTCCTCGTAAAACAAGGTTTTCCGCAGTCAAAAAACCTGCTGCGTTCTTTTGATTTACTTTCGAAAGAATGTGGCAGCAGTCTAGACGCAGGGGACGTTTTTTCGAAAAACCCTGTAGTCTAGACACACCCTCAGAGTGAAATGTAAGGAAAAATCCTGTCTTCCCTTCCCTTGCTATAAATGGGGCTGCATGTCACTGTATGGCACTGGCAGAGATTCCTCAAACAGAAAATTGTCAGTTTAACATGCTGGGTTTTGCGGGTCAGTAGAATATACATTAACGGAGCCGGCGCATGGGGTCGGATTCTAGCATAGGTGGCACGCTGGAGTGTCCATTTTCCATTGCAAGGCACGATGCAGGTAGCAGATTTAAAACAAACCAAAGGAAGTAGTTCTTCACACAACATGCAGTCAACCTGTGGAACTCCTTGCTGTGAAGCCCAGGACTTTAACAGGTTCAGAAAAGACCTAGATAAATTCATGGAGGCTAGGTCCATCAATGGCTATTAGCCAGGATGGGCAGGAATAGTGTCCCTAGGCTCTGTGTGTCAGAGGCTGGGAACAGGTAATAGGGAAGGGATCACGTGATGACTCCCGGTTCTGTTCACTCCCTCTGGGCATCTGGCATTGGCTGCTGTTGGCAGACAGGATACTGGGCTAGATGGACCTTTGGTCTGACCCAGTGTGGCCATTCTCATGTTCTTAATCCTTCACTTGCCTTCTCTACTCCAAGAGCATAGCACAGCAGGCAGGAGTAAAAGCCTAAGCAATGTAAAAAGGGGAATTAATGAATTACAACTCCACAGGAATTTCTCCCTGGGAGAGGAAGGGAAGGAAGCAAAACAACCCATCACAGATTTTCAAGGGTATTTAAGTGTCTGAAGCTGCCCATGGACACCCAAGGGGCTTCCAGAAGTGCCCTTGGTGTCTAACTCACACAGATTTCTCATCTCTGAGCATCTAGGCATCTATCTGCATCTTCACCTGCTTGTGCCTTTACGAATCTGGCCGCTTGACACCTTGGGGAGGGCACCCTGTAAATACCAGACTAGAACAGAGTTTCCTGTGGCTGCAGTTGGCCCTAATTTGCTTAGCCCTTGAGAAAGCAACATTTAATCTCTCGTCCCTCCACTATTGCACTGCATGGAATAAGGGCCCAATCCTGCTGCTCTTCCTCAAGCGAAACGCGTATTCAGTTCAGTGGGAGTAAAGCTTGCAGGATCGGGCCCCCAACCAGACCCTGCAAAGCACAAAAAACTGCTGCAGGCTGGCAGACAGAGCGACGTTCCCTCTGGAGCCGTCTGTCCCCTCTCTCCTAGCTTGCTGTTAATTAGGCCAAGCATGGTTTGACTTCTGTAAAGCTAGCAGGGGGCTGATTACTGGGAGAGAAAAGAACAAAGGGGACAGCGAGGACCTTGCAAAGAGGCAGGAGAAGGCCGAAGAAGCTGCAGTTGCGGAGCAGGCCTGGGGTCTGTCAGAGGATTTCGACACCTCTGTGCATTGATCCCTGGGTTGCATGTGGACTCTGAGCGGGGGAGGGGGAGTGTAAAAGGGTAGCAGAGCAGGGGCAGATATGCTCTTAGGACAATAGAAAGCCCCAATCCTATCGCTGGGTGCTTTGCACGCAAGTTTTCCGGCTCCTTTTGGTTCTGTTCCCACACTTCACCGTCCCACACTTTGCTGCTTTTCAGGGGTTCATGGGCGCTCCTTTGGCCTGGAAACGGGTCTGCACTGGATTTTCTGGGGAGAGTTCTGGTATTTCCTTGCTGCACAGCACTGGTGGCGTTTAGTTCCTGCACAAACCAAGGGTGTGCAGAGGCACACATGAAAAGAGTCCGAGGTGTGTGTGTGTCTGTGTGCGCGTGCTTTTTATTGTGCAAGAGAAGGCATCAATAATCATTATTGAAACAAGATGGAGAGGAAACCTGCCTTGTGCTCCGCCAGCAAATCCAGACCAGGAAGGGATGTGTGAGGAGAAGAAAGAGCGAATCTAAAGCTATCAGCATCTGATTGTGTAAAGTTAATAACACATTTTGAAATCTCAAAAATTGGGGTTTGGGGACGGGGGAGGGGTTAGTGTGGCCTTTCAGTCTGATATCTCTGAGCTGGATCATTTCACTCCAACCTCCCTTGATTATCCCTGATCAATTGCAGTAAAACATCTGGCAGGAAATGTCTCTTTTACTTTCTCCTTTCCATTGCTCTAATAGGGGATCATTTTTCCCTCCTCCCAAAAGAGAGCAACCAATCGCCCCCCCCATCGAGAGTGGATTCTTTCCCCCCGAAGTCTTTTGATGCAAAATCATTATTTGTTGCTAATTTTCTTCTGCTGCCTAAAGCTGGGACCAGCAGCCAGGCAATGGAGTTGAACTGGGTGTTCAGCAATGAGGTGAACCGAATGGGTCTCCAACACACAAGGAATGGTTTGGTGGGAATTATGTCCGCGTTCAAAAGTCTCTTGCTAAACTCAACCTCTCCCCCCATCCCCCCTCCTTGGAGTGAAAAACTTTTGGCTCAAGAATGCAGTAGGGTTGTTCTCCTGTTCCTCCCACTCCTCCTGCACCCCTTCTCCAGCGACAAGGCCCTCCCCCTCTCCAAGCGGGATTAGGCTGAACCTTTTTTCTTTTCTTCAGGGGTGAGGGCTTTACTCCCTGCTTTTCTGCCCAGATCTCCACTAAACAAAGGAGCTCTGGGCACATCACCAGTTCCAGGACAGCAAGGTATTTAAAGACTAAATCCAGACTCTGCGAGCGGCTAGGGGCTGATTCTTTCTCTCTCAAAGCTAGCTTGCAATTAGCTGCATTTTCTCTCGCTCCTTTTTCCCTGCTTAGCTCTGACACTGAACGCCACAGACCGGAATATCTTCGCTCTTCCCCTGCAGTCTGTTGCAGCTCACGCTTAGGGACCGAGCCCCCCTCCTTTCTCAATGTGCGTTTCTTACACCGGGCGGGGCGGGACGGCTCAGAGCTGCAGATCAGTTTGAGGGTGGAATGACTTTTAGCAGGACGCGGTTTAACGCTTTCCGGGGAGCGCGGGGGTCACCGGGGCGCCTCGGAGCTCACGGCGGTTCTGCTCTCTGCTCTGCCTGCCGGCTTGGCTCTCTCCTGGCTCCCTGCGACTGGGCTCGCACGCCTGCGGTGCTCGGAGATTCCCCTTTGTCTGGCGGGAGCGAAGCCGCCCCTCGCCCGCGGCGGAGGAGCAAGGCAGGGTTGTGCCGGCAGGGCAGGTCCTTTGTCTCGCCCTTTGCCTCCTCCCAGCCCCGTTTGCTCCGTGCCCCGGCCCGCTTGCTCCCCAGCTGCGGTGGGACGCGGCCTCGGGAGCCGAGCGACGCTGAGCGGGGCATGCTCTGGAGCTGACTTTGCAGGCACGTTTTTGCCTTGGCTGCTGCTTCGGGGCCGGGCTGGAGTGGGAAGGCGCGTCTGGGGGATTTAGGGGCAGCTCGGGGCCCTCCTGGGAGGAAAGGTCGTTTTCCTGTGGGGAGGGGGGAGCCTCTGGGAGAAGACTGGGGGTGCAAGATGCTCTCTGGCCCTGCTCCGAGGTGGGCGGGGAGCCAGGGACGGGGTGGGGGCAGAGCTGCTGTGTGTTTGCACATGCCAGGGCGGGGCTGGAGGACGAAGGAGGGCGCTTGGCGGGGGTTGGCGAAGGCAGGGATAAAACATCTCGAATTTCCCTCACTTTGCCTGCCCATCTCAGAGCAGCCCCGCTGCCCCGGCCCGTCAGCCCCTCCGCCCTGCCTCCCCACGTGCATCCTGAGCTCCGGGCACAGCCTCCTCCCTGGGCCAGGCCCGGCCCTGGCACCCGCGCTGCCTGGTGTCCACAGCCCCAGCCCTGGGGTGGCGCCTTTCTCCCCTCTGCTCACCCTGCCCCTTTGCCTGGGCCCACGGCGGCCAGTTGCCAGGGAGGGCCCTGCGGGCATGGGACTGGAGGGGGCGAGGGTTGCCAGATGGTTTCAACAAAAATCCCGGACACACTTGCCATGACATCACAATCTGCATCCCGTCTGGTCTAGAACACGCCCGACAGTTCGAGTGTCTCCATGCGTTTCCCGAACAGAAACCTCCAACACTGGACTGGCGGGTTCAGAACCGGACACCCGGAGACCCTAGAAGGGGCGGACGGGCACAGAAGCTGAGGCACTGAAATAAAGCCGCTGGAGGTGTCTGTGGGCTCCATGGGCCACGGCAACATGCACCAAATCCCTGGCCCCTGGGCTCCCAGTGACACGAGCCGAATCTCTCCCGTCAGGGCCTCCCCCGGCCACGGCCCCCAGTGACACGGGCCGAATCCCTCTCCTCAGGGCCTCCCCCTGCCACGGCCCCCAGTGACACGGGCCGAGTCCCTCCCCCCAGGGCCTCCCCCGGCCACGGCCCCCAGTGACACGGGCTGAATCCCTCTCCTCAGGGCCTCCCCCGGCCACGGCCCCCAGTGACACGGCCGAGTCCCTCCCCCGGCCACGGCCCCCAGTGACACGGGCCGAGTCCCTCCCCCCAGGGCCTCCCCCGGCCACGGCCCCCAGTGACACGGGCTGAATCCCTCTCCTCAGGGCCTCCCCCGGCCACGGCCCCCAGTGACACGGGCCGAGTCCCTCCCCCCAGGGCCTCCCCCGGCCACGGCCCCCAGTGACACAGGCCGAATCTCTCCCCTCAGGGCCTCCCCGGCCCAGTGACACGGGCTGAATCCCTCTCCTCAGGGCCTCCCCCGGCCACGGCCCCCAGTGACACGGGCCGAGTCCCTCCCCCCAGGGCCTCCCCCGGCCACGGCCCCCAGTGACACGGGCCGAATCCCTCTCCGCAGGGCCTCCCCCGGCCACGGCCCCCAGTGACACGGGCTGAATCCCTCTCCTCAGGGCCTCCCCCGGCCACGGCCCCCAGTGACACGAGCTGAGTCCCTCCCCCCAGGGCCTCCCCTGGCCTCGGCCCCCAATGACACGGGCCAAATCCCTCCCCTCAGGGCCTCCCCCGGCCACGGCCCCCAGTGACACGGGCCGAGTCCCTCCCCCCAGGGCCTCCCCCGGCCACGGCCCCCAGTGACACGGGCCGAGTCCCTCCCCCAAGGGTCTCCCCCGGCCACGGCCCCCAGTGACACGGGCCGAGTCCCTCCCCCTGCGCGAGCGCTCCAGTGTTGTGGCTCTCCAGGCAGTCTGCTCCCTGGGCAGGTGTCTCGGTGCTCAGTGACCCAGGCCGTGGCAAAGTGATTGGAGCTGTGGCCTGGGACCCGGGTGTGGGCTGTGTCTGGGGACATGCCCAGGGCTTGGCTCCCACAGGCCACAGCACAGGTTGATGCCAGGCAGACGCTCCGGACTGAGGGCAGATGCTCTGACGCTGGCCTCCTGTTTGCAGACCCCCAGGTGCCCTGTGCCCACCCTGAGCTACTCCCCTTGCTGGTGCTGAGGGACACCCCAGGCCTGCTACTGCTGGACCCCAGCACCGGCATTACAATCGTGCCCCCCCCCCAGCTTTCATGCTAAGTCAGGCTAACACCCCGCACCTGGTCTGGCCCCACTCACGCACGAGCTCTGCTCCATCACCCTGTTCGCTGCGCTGCTTCGGCCTCGGCCTAGCGCTCACGCTGGCCCCCATACGGCCCAGACGCCTGCTGCTCTCTCACTGAGCCCTGCAAATGCCAGCCCAGCCCTAGCCCGTGACATGGACCCTCATCTCCCTGGCCCAGGGAAGTGCCTGCCATTCCAGCCCATGCAGACCCTCCACGCTCACCCGCTCTCCCCACCAGCCCCCGTCATCCCTGGGGAGAGGGAGAGAATTTCAGGTGGAAGATGAGGAGCTGGGAACACGGCTTTCAGGGCAGCGTACTGCCCATGCCTCTCTCCATCCCAGCCCCTGCTCCCCCAGGTCGGACGGGCACATGGAGCTGGGAGGACGGAGCTGGGGAATTTGGCGAGCAGGAGTGGCCCAAAAATACGAGGCTGCTTCTCCTGGGAAACCCCTCTCCTGAGAGCATCTTGTGTGGCTGCCCTGAATCCTGGGGGCCCGCAGCAACCAAACCTCTGGCCATGCTGCAGAAATTGGGTGCCCCTGTAGGTGGGCCCTGGGGGGCGCAGAGGGAAGAAAGTATCTGCTCTCCGCAGTGCTCCAGAGGGAGCTGCCTCTGTCTGTGCCCAGCTCTTGGGAAAGGAATTCTCTGGCAGCGGCTGTGTGTGTGCGAGCTTGTTAGCTGGATCCTGAACAAGAGAGCCAAAGTCAGTGCAATGTTATGACCTCATGCTATTAATGCGGGGAAGGGGGTCGGGCGCTGAATGATCATTTAAAACTGAAAGCCCTGAAGGACACGTGTGTCTCCTCTGCCCTGTCTCTGCTTTAGGCTCAGAAGGGGCCCAGCGGGACAGCAGCTTGGCCCTCAGCGTTTGCTGCCAGAGTCCATCCTCCGCCAGCAACTGGAAGAGGCTTTCAGGGCAGCAGAGGGAACCAAAGACTCGGTGCCATCATGGGGGTGTTGTGGCTGGCCAAGTTCATGCTCGGATGTTCAGCGCTGTTGTACATGGAGCAAGCCCGGAGCCAATATGAAGGAGACTTGCAGGCAGAGAGATTTGCCGGCTATGAGGAAAGGCAGCCGGCAAACCGCGTGAGGAGAAGAGGCCAAGACACTTTACGAGGGTACGTTGAACCTTCATTTCTTTTTTATGGTCGAGAACTTGGGCTGTCGATGCAGCACACAGAGTCCGCAGAGCGGGCCGGCTCTGGGCTGTCGATGCAGCACGCAGAGTCCGCAGAGCGGGCCGGCTCTGGGCTTTCGATGCAGCACGCAGAGTCCGCAGAGCGGGCCGGCTCTGGGCTGTCGATGCAGAACGCAGAGTCCGCAGAGCGGGCCGGCTCTGGGCTGTCGATGCAGCACGCAGAGTCCGCGGAGCGGGCCGGCTCTGGGCTGTCGATGCAGCACGCAGAGTCCGCGAGCGGCCGGCTCTGGGCTGTCGATGCAGCACGCAGAGTCGGCGGAGCGGGCCGGCTCTGGGCTGTCGATGCAGCACGCAGAGTCCGCGGAGCGGGCGGCTCTGGGCTGTCGATGCAGCACGCAGAGTCGGCGGAGCGGGCCGGCTCTGGGCTGTCGATGCAGCACGCAGAGTCCGCGGAGCGGGCCGGCTCTGGGCTGTCGATGCAGCACGCAGAGTCGGCGGAGCGGGCCGGCTCTGGGCTGTCGATGCAGCACGCAGAGTCCGCGGAGCGGGCCGGCTCTGGGCTGTCGATGCAGCACGCAGAGTCCGCAGAGCGGGCCGGCTCTGAAAACTACCTCTCCTGGGCTGTGTGTGAGGCCAGCAAAGATCCTGCCCGGCAGCCTTTTCCAAAGCTCCTGCCAGGAGAGCAAGCTGTTTCCCAGGGGCTCAGTGTCCGAGGGCACGGAGAGAGCCCAGTGAGTTCTCCCCACTCCCACCTGCGGCGAACCCGAGAAGGGCACAGGAATCTGGCGAGGGGAGCGGCTACAGCCGCTCTCCCTTGGGTCAAAGTGTCCCAGTAGCAGGGTCTGGAGATTTTCACGTCCAGCGCTCCAGCGCCAGTCCAGATCTGGGCTGTGCGGTTTGCAAGATCTCAGTGTCTGGTGGCTGCTCTGGTCCGGTGGCCTCGCCCACCAGGTGGTGGTTCTCAGAGGACCCAGGTCACAAAGCCCAGCCTGGTAATGGGCTCTTCCTGGCAGCCAGGGCGGCGGTGCCATGTGAGGTTGGGGTGAAGTGGCAGACCCCTATGGGGAGCAGGCACTGCCACTGCCCACACTGTAGCTGGGGGGTCAGCCTGGCACCTCCCCCCATCACTACGTGGGCTCCAGGGTATTTCGAGGCTGCCTGGCTGGGAAAGCTTTTGTGTGTCAGTGTGCGGAACGGGAGCAGCCCCAGGGCCATTCTGAAGGCAAGTTCCTCTCCCGCTTGCCTGGGAACGCTGCCGTCACGGGTTCACGTTTCCTGGACGCAGGCCCTTCTGCACAGACACGGTCACACAAGCAGCACCTGAACTGCAGGGAGCTGGAGCCCAGAGGCTGGCCAGGGGAGGGACCGACTCACCGCCAGGAGGGGAGCCCTAGGGCCAGCTCTACCCCTTCCTAGAGTTTAGGCATCGGTTGCCACTTGCTTCTGCTGCCGTGTGATTCCGGACGGATGGACAGCGGCTGTGGTGGCGGCATTTGGATTGGGGCCTTTTTGGAGGGGAGCGAGGGCTCTGAGTCACCCGAGGGCTTTGGAAAACGTGGCGGTGTGTGTGTTTGAGCCCCACGCACTGGAGGGGCTCGCTGTTCCTCTTGTGTGCAAACATCAACATAAACAGCTGGTCCTATTTTTCAGTGGTTTAACCTGTTCAGGCCACACAGTGAGTTTGAGGCAGCATGAGGGATGGAGGGGAGGGCTGCTGGCTCCCAGTTCCTTGCTGGGAGCATTGGCTCACACAGCCACCTCTTTGCATTTCTATTCTGTTTTGCTTAACAGCCTTTGAAGCTCTCTCAGCGGGATGAGAGAGGCCCTGGTGGGGGAAGTGCCAGCTCTGATTACAAAAGCCTGTGGAACTGCAAATTAAGGTGCTCATCCTCGGGGATCATTATTCCTTGGTTTTGGGGCAAAATGCGGGAATAGCATTGCAGAAGACAAAGATGGAAATAGAACACTTGGAATGTCTTCCCAAAGATTCTTGAATTTGGACTTCTAACCGTCTGGTCATCTGAAGAAGTGGGCTGTGCTCACAAAAGCTCATGATCCCATCTACATGTTTTGTTGGTCTCTAAGGGTACGTCTAGACGACAAGCCTCTTTCAAAAGAGAGCGTCTAGACTACAGGCAGATTTTTCGAAAAAGCGAGGTGCTTTTTTTGAAAAAGCACATTTTGCATTCAATAGCGCCTTTTTTCAAAAGAGAACTTTTGAAAAAAGGCGTTATTCCTCGTAAAATGAGGTTTACCGCAATCGAAAAAACAGCCGTGTTCTTTCGATTTACTTTTGAAAGAACGCGGCTGCAGTCTAGACGCAGGTAAAGTTTTTTGGAAAAAATCCTGTAGTCAGGACACACCCTAACGTGCTACCAGACTATTTATTGTTTTTTAAATTTTTCCCAAAGACAGTTTCCAAGCTCTGCATCCAGTGACCCAAATCTGGTGTCTTTAAAGTCACTTGTATCTGGCACTTTCATCAGACGCACAGCTCTAAAACCATCTTGAGTTCCGCCATGGTCTAGAAAGCACGATCCTGCGATCCTAGTGGATGGTCAGCGGTACCACTGTGTGCTACTACATAGGTAAAATAGGGCTGTACCAACAGGGATCACTTAAACCAGTGTCCCATCTTCTATGATGGCCTCTTCATAAGAAAGTGTCACCCCCAACTCCTTCATTCTGTACCAGACAACTGGGCAACACGACAGCATGGAGGAACATCCTTCCCTTACCCAACTTCCGATCGAAATATACCCTGACGCATCAGGATTGATACCTGTTGCCCTTTCTAACTGGAGATGTTCCTCTTATTCACAAGAATAAAATCTAGTTGTGAATCATACTGAGAACACACGAATGGCCGTACTGGGTCAGACCAAAAGCCCATCTAGCCCAGTGTCCTGTCTTCAGTGGCTAGTGCCTGGTGCCCCAGAGGGAATGAACAGAACAGGTGATCATCACGTGATCTATTCCCAACTTCTGGCAGAAGTTTAGGGACATCCAGAGGAAGGAGTTGCATCCCTGACCATCCTGACTAATAGCCATTGATGAACCTATCTGGCAGGAACTTACTTCTCTTTTGAATTCAGTTACAGTTTTGGCCTTCAGAACTTCTCCTACCACATAACGAGCATGTGAAGACACTCGGATGCCTATTCCCTTGCTCTGGTCTGCAGACACACTTGCACCAAAATAACTAAACTAAAGTAACTTTTCATTCATTTCTTTTGTTGTTTTGGGACAGGTTTCTCTAGCATTGATTCCTTGTATCCTGTATCCACTCATTCCTCTTCTTGCCAGACTAAGGGATGATCCTGCAAACACTTTCACACATGAGTAACTTTACTCATGTTAAAGAGCTTCAGCAGGGTAGCTGAGTTAGTCTGTACCAGGAAAAACTTAACAAACAACAAATAGTCTAGTAGCACCTTAAAGACTAACAAAACATGTAAATGGTATCATGAGCTTTCGTGGGCAAAACCCACTTCTTCAGATGTTAGTAGTTCCTGTGCAGGGCTATTCTGTTTACGCTCTCCTTTTATGGAAGTTGCCTGCCTAGAGCGGGTTTGAAAATGAAGAAAATGCAGAACAAATTATTTTTTTGGCAAACATTTTAATGCCAAAATATTTTGCAGATAAATGAAATATTTTGATTCAGCTACAGTGCATCATAGTAGTTGTACTTTAGGTGACTCATGCTCCATAGACCAGCCACCCTGGTTGGACTGCATTTCCCATGATGCACCAGACTATCTCCTTGGAGGGGGTTCAATACATTGTATGAATCCCTGTCCATAGTGCCTCATGGGAGATGTAGTCCTGCTGTGGAATCCAGCCCATTAAGGAGTGTGGAGACGTGAGGAAATGACTTTCAGCCCCCTTGAGGCACCATGGCAACATCTCCAGAACAAACTATTTTGTTTTTCAGCTAAAAATGCGGCAGTTTTCAAGTATTTGGGTATTTTTAATGAAAATTCAGAATTTACTATAGAAAGTGGATACTTCCTGGGGGAAAAGTTTTGTGAAAAAAGCCACACTTTTTTCTCAGAAAATAATTTTGTCAATGGAAATTTTTTGAGCAATTTTTTGGTGCTAGTACTGCACCATCAGAGCACTCCAGACATTTTGATAGTATGAATTTTATTTAAAAACCCCCCTTTTTACATTACATTTTGCACCGTCCATTCTGAAGAATTGCAAAATATTTTGTAAAGTTAAAACATTGTTTGCAGGCAGTGCCGGACCGAGCCATAGTTGCGCCCCGGGCAGCGGGTGCACGGTGCATGCACAGCCCGGCCCCGGGCGCTCGGCGCATGCGCAGCCCGGCCCCCGGGCGCATGGCGCCACTTACCACTTCAATCAGGCGCCCCGGGCAGCTGCCCAGCTAGCCCCCCCCCTTAATCCGGCCCTGTTTGCAAGGGTCAGTTCATCCATCTGAAATGAACATAAGAACATAAGAACGGACACACTGGGTCATACCAAAGGTCCATCCAGACTCCCAGTGGCCTGTCTGCTGACAGTGGCCAATACCAGATGCCCCAGAGGGAGGGATCACAACAGGTAATCCTCACGTGATCTCTCCCCTCTCACCCACCTCCAGACAAACAGAGCCTAGGGACACCATTCCTCCCCATCGTGGCTAATAGCCATTGATGGACCTAACCTCCATGAATCTATCTAGCTCTTTTTTGAACGCTGTTAAAGTCCTAGTCTTCACCACATCCTCTGGCAAGGAGTTCTGCCTCTGGGGTGGAACACTACAGGTATGTCTACACTACAGAGTTTTTTTGGAAAAACAGGCGTTTTTCCGAAAAAAACCTTCAGTTACGTCCACACTGCAATCAGGTTCTTTCGAAAGAAAATCGAAAGAACGGGTTTTTCTGGCATTGGAAATCCTCTTTTTATGAGGAAGAAGCCTTTTCCAAAAGAGCTCTTTCGGAAAAAGGCGCGTGTGGACGGGGAAGAGGGAGTTCTTTTGGAAGAAGAGGAAAGAGGAAAAAGCACAGGTTCCCCTGGTGGCCGCTCCGTCCATAGCAATCACACCTTAAATGCGAGCTAGTGTCCATTCAGTGTGGATGCTATATTTCACGCTTTGGCAGTGTGGACGCGCTCTGTCGGAAGAAGTTTTTTCAGAAGATCTCTTCTGGAAAAGCTTCTTCCGAAAGAAGCCTGCAGTCTAGACGTAGCCGGGTGACAGTATACGACAAAAAAGGAAGCAACATACTTTATCCCACGGAGTTTTGGGAAACTGGGTGTAATGATCCTGGATTGTCGGGGGAGGTCTTCTCCAGCCCTGACTTCAATGAGTTGGAATCTGAGCATGATACAAGGATTCTACCCCAATTCCTCTGAAAGGTGCTCTGGCAACTTCAAATGTATTTGGGCAGAAGCTTCTGTGGGCTGCAGCCCACTTCATCAGATGCATGAAGTGAAAACTTCAGTTTGGCAGGGATCTAGACCTGTGCAAAGACGGGAGTGTTACATTGTTATGTGGAGGGCCAGTGCTAATGAGGCCAGTTCACTCAGGGTGGACGTTGCCACTCCCAGCAGTTGATGAGAAGGTAAGAATAGCAAAAGGAGACAAATTACTTTCTGTAGTGAGCCAGCCACGGCCAGTCTGATGCTGTCAGGTTGGCACGTGAATTCCAGCTCTGCCGTTTCCCACAGCAGTCTGTTTTAGAAGGTATTTTGCTAAAATGTGGCAAGTTTCTAGTCTGTTAAGTCTCTCGCTGAGTCTCCAGGGAGGGTGAAGTGCTCTCCTACTGGTTTTTGAATGTTACCATCCTTGATGTCTGATGCGTGTCCATTTATTTTTTTGCATCGAGAGAGTCCAGTTTGGCCGATGTACGGGGCATTGCTGGCACATGGTGGCATAGATCACGTTAGTCGATGTGCAGTTGCATGAGCCCCAGAGGCGGTTCTGGGTTGGAGCACTGGGGTGGGGAGTGGGCTGTGGGCAGTGCTTACCAGGAGGCCTCCATCACCTCCTAGGCAGAGGGGCCAGGTGGCTCTGTGCTGTGTGCACTGCCTCTGCCCGGAGGTGCTGTCCCCACAGCTCCCATTGGCTCCGGTTTCCAACCAATGGGAGCTGCAGAGCCAGCACTCAGAGCAGGAGTAGCGCAAGGAGCCTCCCTGGCCGTCTTTTGACCTAGGAGTGTTGCTGCTTCTGGGAGCTGTTTGGAACCAAGTAGGGACCCTGCCATTTCCACGCCAACTGGGCTTGTGATGACCCTATGACAGGTTGGGTCCCAGGGATTCCCTTGTGACTATCACCCAGTGTGCTGATCATGCCACTGAGCTTGCCTACCTGCCCTCTGTGGCTCGGCACCACCCTGTCCTGCTGCTCTGGTCTCCCCCAGCAAAGGCACTGAGTTGAGGTCACAGCCCCCCAGCAGAGCAACACAGTTGCTGACAATAGCCCTCAGTTATAAGCATAGTCCCCAAATAGGGAAAGGGGGGGGGAGGTTAACCCCCCAGATAAATCCGTCTTACTGTGGATAAAAGTTTTAAACAGAGAAAGCTCAGGAGGTTCACCTTCTTTACCAGTGAAAGAGAGAGATGCCTAGTGGTTGTCTCCCTCCCCTGTAGTAATTATTCACACTGATTAAAACAGATCAAAGCAAGCTAGTAATCTAAAATAAATAAAACACATCAGCTAATCCTAGTACACTACGGCTATGTCTAGACTTCACTGTTAAATTGGAAAAAGATACGCAACTTGCGGTACACAAATTGCGTCTCTTTTTTATTTACTTTTGAAAGAGGTTCTTTCGAAATTTGGTGCGTCTACATAGCACCAAATTGCAAAAGAAAGTGCTCTTTTGAGCCATCCCTTATTCCTCATAGAATGAGGTTTACAGGGATGGCGAAAGAGCGCGTCTGTTCTCTTCGAAAAATGTTTCAAAAAGACGTGTTCCTTGGACGCAGCGTTGCGTTTTTGGGATACTTCTTGTATCCCAAAAAAGTAATGCAGTCTAGACGTAGCCTAAGAGAGATTGTTACACATCATATTTCATAGAATCATAGACCTCAAGATGTCATCGAGTCCAGTCCCCTGCCCTCACGGCAGGACCAAGCACCATCTAGACCATCCCTGACAGGTGTCTGTCCAATCTGCTCTTAAATATCTCCAGTGATGGAGATTCCACAATCCCTCTAAGCAATTTATTCCAGTGTTTAACTACCATGACAGACAGGAAGTTTTTCCTAATGTCCAACCTAAACCTCCCTTGCTGCAGTTTAAGCCCATTGCTTCTTGTCCTATCTTCAGAGACCAAGGAGAACAATTTTACTCCCTCCTCTGCATAACACCCTTTCTGATACTTGAAAACCCCTATCATGTCCCCTCTCAGTCTTCTCTTTTCTGAACTGAAAGAATTGGGCTTGTTTAGTCTTCCCTCATAGCTCATGTTTTCTAGACCTTTAATCATTTTTGTTGCTCTTCTCTGGACCTTCTCCAATTTCTTCACATCTTTCTTGAAATATTTCTCACCCAAGTCCTTATTTCAGATAAAATCTTTAAAGTCAGAGCTGATCTTTTCTCTGTCCTGGGTCTGACAGCTTCTAGTGTATCCTCTTAGGGTAGGGAGGCAGTTTCAGAAGCCAGCTGCAGACCATCCTTGTTTGCCCCTCCTCCCTTAAATAGAATTACCCCAGGGTGGGAATCCTTTGTTCCATTCGCCCCATCCCCATGGAAAAATGCCAAATTCAAGATGGATTCCAGCAGTACCAGGAGGCATGGTCACATGTCTTTGTAAAACCAATCACAATTTGGGCTTTCAGGAAAAAAACTATTTACACATTGTTATCCTGAGCACCGGGCCATTGAGTTCCTTACGTACCACTACTGGCTTTCACTAGGAGACCTATCATCTACTTGCCCTGTTTTGCACAAAGCATATCTGAGTTGTGGAAATTCATATTCAAAACACATTTCTATACAAATATGGGGGTGAAGTAGCACAGCCCTTATCAATGGTGCTGACTGGAGCCACCAGGGTTTCTTTTCAACCAGTTGAAAATCAGACACCTGGCAACCCTAACTCAGTGTCCCATAGCAACAAGCTGGAGTGTTAAGTGCAGATGGGACAGCCAGTGGCTCTGGAAGGTACCCAACGCTCATTAGCTTTTGAGGTTCTTGCCTCCCATAGGCTCCCACCTGGACATGTTCATGCAGAGGGAAGAGCTCTGCCTGCTGGGTCCCCCAGCTCTGTTTTCTATAGCCCAGGGGCTTGGAGGTCTTCCATGAAAGCTGTGCTGCAGTCCAGTCAGTCTGAATGTGTGTGCTGTGATGGGCATTACACATCGAGAGGCGGCAGTCTTGTTTGCTGCTCCATTCTCCCATAGTATGAGGTCACTCTGGGCGTGTGCATTCAGGCAGTCAGAACCCACATAGGAGTTAATGTACGGCACGTCTTAGTTCTGCAGCCAACAAGGAAGAGCTAAGAGCAACTGAACCTACAGTAGTGGGGGGGGGGGCGGGAATTAGGGTATAGGGGGCGCAGCTGCAGAAGTGCAGGACAGGAGACGACATATTTCTCCTGGCAATTAGGGATGTAAAATCCCATGTAATCAGTTAACCAGTTAAATGTTATGTTTAACTAGTTAACCGCTTGTTAACCACTAGGCCAAACGTTACATTTAACTGGTTCACTGCTTACACAGGGGCAGGCTGGGCTGGAGTGGCTCCCCACATGCTGCAAGTGGCCTGGAGTGACCCCAGCCTACAGCGGGCCCCTCCAGGCTAGAGCAACCCTTGCCAGTTAACTGTAACTGGTATGCATCACCGGTTAACCATTCCCATCTCTTAGGGCAGCGGTTCCCAACTGGCTGCTGGTCCGCAGACCCCTGCCAGTCTGCAGCTCACTGGTTGCTGGTCTGTGGTGGCTGCCGGTCCACAGACCCCTGCCGGTCCACGGCTCACTGGCTGCCGGTCCGCAAACCCCTGCCTGTCCGCGGCTCACTGGCTGCTGGTCCGCAGACCCCTGCCGGTCCGTGGCTCACTGGCTGCCGGTCCGCAGACCCCTGCCGGTCCGCGGCTCACTGGCTGCCGGTCCGCAGACCCCTGCCGGTCCGGGGCTCACTGGCTGCCGGTCCGCAGACCCCTGCCGGTCCGCGGCTCGGTGGCTGCCAGAGCTCTGAGGCATGGCAGGAGGAGGAGGCACCTTCCTCCCTTCTGCACGGTTGGGGAGGGAGGGAACACAAAGGAGGGCGCCTGCACCGTGAATGGCGGCTTCCCCTGCCCGCGTGGCTGCTTTTGCCAGCATCAGCGCTGGGGCTGAGTCTGTGCAGGAGGAGGCACCTCCCTCCCACCTCGGTAATGGCAGCCATTCGGGGCTCTGCGCTCTGCCTGTGCGGCCACTTTTGCTGACGGCAGCACCTCCTTCCCTCCTCGATACTGGCAACCCGGCTGGGTCTCCGATGGGGGCGGGGCGCAAGACGCGCTTGGGGAGGGAGGGGCGTGAAGGAGGAGGGAGCGAGCGCAGCGCCAACGGCCACTCCCCCGCCCACGCGGCAGTAACGGCCACGCTCCCTAGGGGGCAGCCTCGCTCTGGGAGTGTTACGGCCACAGGGCAAGAGGGTGTTGGCATGGGCTGTAGGGATCAGAGGTTAAAGGGTCAAAGGGCATGTTTAATAGCATAGGGCCAAGAACTGACCCCTGAGGAACCCCCCGAAACTCACCAGCTTGACCACCATTCCCTGTTTACAGTTACATTTTGTGGCTTATCAATTAGACAATTTTTAATCTGTTTAATGTGAGCCACTGTAACCGGATTTGAACCTGGGAGCTCTGGAGCTTAGTGTAGGAGCCGCTACAGCTTGAGCTATAAAGAGCATGGGGTTGGGGGGTCAAAGGGTGTTAGGCACTGGGGACCAATGGGCAGGGTTGGAGCTAGGCAGTCAGGTAACATTGTATTTCTATATTTGCATATTCGTTATTTGCATAACAAATATGCAAATATGCAAATAAAATGTTGCTGGTCTGCCAAACGTTTGTGATTGGTTTGGCTGGTTCCTGGCATAAAAGAGGTTGGGAACCGCTGCCACAGGGCAGTGCAGTATCACCGCTGCCCCCTCGGGACTCTACACCGCAAAGTCAGGGAGCCCCCGAGGCCTTTGCCTTAATGGCTAATTAGGCCAGAGGTAGCCACGACCCTCCCCAGGGTCACTGAGTCACGGCCTGTCACTCAGTCATTGCAGGAGAAGACAATTGACTGGGACCGAGCCCGGTGCACTAGCCCTGGACAGAGCCGTGTGTGACGCAGGGCCCCGGGGGAGTCTGACGGTAATGAGCTAGTTAATGGCTTCCAACAGCAAGAATGTGTTTAACAAGGGGGAAGAAGGGTCACGGGCCGTGGGTCTGCAGCCCAGATGAGCCCAGCCTGGAATGCTCCGTCCTGGGAGGGAAGGGCTGCTTGTCTGCAGGAGGGAGCTGCTCCTTGGGCCCCGTGAGCCAGGGAAGGGGAAAAGCAGCTCGCGGGGCCCTGGGTGCCGTCGGATGGGAGAGGGCGGACGGGCTCTTCGGCGCAGGGGGCCACAGTGGCCAATGCAGCGAGGCAGAGAGGGGGCACCGGCAAAGCTGGCACGTGCCCATGCTGCAGCGCGCAGCCATGCCTGGGGCTCGGGCTGTGGGACTCAAGAGCCATGGGGAGCCCCAGGAAGCTGGCAAGTTCACAAACGGCTGCCGGCCCGACACTGGCATCTTCCGAGTCATCTGGGAGTGACTAGACTGATAGCAGAGTGGAAGCGCAGGGAGAGCCACCTGCTGGCCCCCCTCCTGCCCCACGGCCCAACCCCTGCTGCTGGCCCCCATCCTGCCCCACGGCCCAACCCCTGCTGCTGGCCCCCATCCTGCCCCACGGCTCAGCCCCTCCTGCTGGCCCCCATCCTGCCCCACACCAGCCCCTCCTGCTAGCTCCCATCCTGCCCCACAGCTCAGCCCCTCCTGCTGGCCCCCATCCTGCCCCACACCAGCCCCTCCTGCTGGCCCCCATCCTGCCCCACACCCAGACCCTCCTGCTGGCCCCCCTCCTGCTCCACGGCTCAGCCCCTCCTGCTGGCTCCTATCCTGCCCCACACCAGCCCTCCTGCTGGCCCCACTTTGCTCACACCCAGCCCTCCTGCTGGCCCCACTTTGCCCCACCCAGCCCCTCCTGCTGGCCCCCATCCTGCCCCGCACCATGCCCTCCTGCTGGCCCCCATCCTGCCCACGGCCCAACCCCTGCTGCTGGCCCCCATCCTGCCCCACGGCTCAGCCCCTCCTGCTGGCCCCCATCCTGCCCCACACCAGCCCCTCCTGCTAGCTCCCATCCTGCCCCACACCAGCCCCTCCTGCTGGCTCCCATCCTGCCCCACACCAGCCCCTCCTGCTGGCCCCCACTTTGCTCCACACCCAGCCCCTCCTGCTGGCCCCCACTTTGCCCCACACCCAGCCCCTCCTGCTGGCCCCCATCCTGCCCCGCACCAGGCCCTCCTGCTGGCCCCCATCCTGCCCCACGTCTCAGCTCCTCCTGCTGGCCCCCACCTTGCCCCACACCCAGCCCCTCCTGCTGGCCCCCATCCTGCCCCGTGGCCCAGCCCCTCCCCGGTAGACTAGGGGGCAGCCAAAGGGAGATGGGTGCAGTTCTTTGATTTAGGGCTGCTTGGCCCCCACATGAGGCAGGGCAGGAGGGATCATGATGCCAGCGAAGAGTTGGGCGCAGCAGGGCTCAGCTCCACCATGCCCCCGGCTCACCCCTGGTACATTCCCAGCCCACCCCAACACCCTTCTTACATTGGTGGAGGAAGAAAAAAGAAAATCATAATCGGTAAAGTCTTCAAATGATATAAAACCAGGGGTTGGGGTGCGGGGGGCTCAGGACTGGGGCAGGGGTTGGGGCGCGGGGGGCTCAGGGCTGTGTTGGGGTGCGGGGGACTCAGGGCTGGGGCAGGGGTTGTGGCGTGGGGGCTTAGGGCTGGAATTGGGGTGCAAGGGGCTCAGGGCTGGGATTGGGGTGCAGGGGGCTCAGGGCTGGGTTAGGGTGTGGGGGGCTCAGGGCTGGGGCAGGAGTTGGAGCGCGGGGGGCTTAGGGTTGGAATTGGGGTACAAGGGGCTCAGGGCTGGAATTGGGGTGCAAGGGGCTCAGGGCTGGGATTGGGGTGCAGGGGCTCAGGGCTGGGGCTGGGTTAGGGTGTGGGGCTCAGGGCTGGGGCAGGGGTTGGAGCGCGGGGGCTTAGGGCTGGAATTGGGGTGCAAGGGCTCAGGGCTGGGGCTGGGTTAGGGTGTGGGGGCTCAGGGCTTGGGCAGGAGTTGGGCGCGGGGGCTCAGGGCTGGGATTGGGGTGCAAGGGGCTCAGGGCTGGGATTGGGGTGCGGGGACTCAGGGCTGGGGCAGGGGTTGTGGCGTGGGGCTTAGGGCTGGAATTGGGGTGCAAGGGCTCAGGGCTGGAATTGGGGGACTCAGGGCTGGGGCAGGGGTTGTGCGCGGGGCTTAGGGCTGGAATTGGGGTGCAAGGGCTCAGGGCTGGGATTGGGGTGCAGGGGCTCAGGGCTGGGTTAGGGTGTGGGGCTCAGGGCTGGGGCAGGAGTTGGAGCGGGGGGCTTAGGGCTGGAATTGGGGTACAAGGGGCTCAGGGCTGGAATTGGGGTGCAAGGGGCTCAGGGCTGGGATTGGGGTGCAGGGGGCTCAGGGCTGGGGCTGGGTTAGGGTGTGGGGGGCTCAGGGCTGGGGCAGGAGTTGGAGCGCGGGGGGCTTAGGGCTGGAATTGGGGTGCAAGGGGCTCAGGGCTGGAATTGGGGTGCGGGGGACTCAGGGCTGGGGCAGGGGTTGTGGCGGGGGCTTAGGGCTGGAATTGGGGTGCAAGGGCTCAGGGCTGGGATTGGGGTGCAGGGGCTCAGGGCTGGGTTAGGGTGTGGGGCTCAGGGCTGGGGCAGGAGTTGGGAGCGCGGGGGCTTAGGGCTGGAATTGGGGTACAAGGGCTCAGGGCTGGAATTGGGGTGCAAGGGCTCAGGGCTGGGATTGGGGTGCAGGGGCTCAGGGCTGGGGCTGGGTTAGGGTGTGGGGGCTCAGGGCTGGGGGGGGGGGCTTAGGGCTGGAATTGGGGTGCAAGGGGCTCAGGGCTGGGATTGGGGTGCAAGGGGCTCAGGGCTGGGGCTGGGGTTGGGGTGCTGGGGCAGGTGTGGGGACTAGGGTGCGGGCAGAGCTTATCTCTGGGACGCCCTGGATGTGGTGACCTGTCTCTTGGTTCCTAGCAGGGGTGCGGCCAGGCTGCGCTGCCCAGTATGCACTGTCTCCGCCTGTCGGCCTCGCCCTCACGGCCCATTGGCTGTGGTTTCCTGCACACCCCAGTTGGGTGCCCCCTCCGTGCCCAAGCCCTTTGAAACCCTCCAGTCTCTCCGGCCTTTGCCCCGCTTCCCAGGCAAACAGTGCCTCCTGCTGCTCCCCCCTCCGGGAGCTCTGGCATCAGCCATTGTCTATATGCAGGCAGCTGGGCAGACTCCCCTGCCCCGAGGGCCTCAGCAAAAGTCCCACCCCCATTCCCACCCTAGGCACTGGGGCATTTTCTGGGAAACCGAGGCATGCACCGCTTTCATTTAGGGCAGTAAGACTCACGTGCAACACCCCAAGGCGATTCCCCTTCCCCCCTCCCCCCCCCCAGAACAAGCACCTGGGAGTTAACAGAACATGCATGAGATTCCCCGCCCAGAAACAGGAATCCAAGCCCTTTTTCAAACCAAGGGCTGCAAGAGAGCATCAGCCATGGGACGGTTTCGGGGCTGGTCCTGCTCCATTGAAGTCAACTACAGAACTTCCCTTGGCTTAATTCGAGCAAGGACCAGCTCCTGGCACAAGCCGTGTTACCAACACGGGTGATTTTCTCTCGCATCTTGTGATATGGAGCATTTTCCTGGAGCACCAGGTGCTGGGGCTTTGTGCCAACTGCAGAGTCTTGAGCTTTCATTTCTAAATGATTTAAATGGTTATGGAGAGAAGCTTGAAACCATGATCCCCAAAGAGTTGAAAGAAGCAAATGAAAAGCACCTGCCATAAATTATTTTTTAAAACCTCCTCATTTTATAACTCATCTGAAGCCTGATCGTTGCACATGTGGGATGGGCCAGGCTGCCTGCCACATCTTGGGATGTGGCATGGCATGAAGATCAAACCAGAGACACGGTCTCTGGCCAGTGAACCCCTGCAGTTTTTAACCACCGGGGGAGGGTTGCCATGCCAGGGCAAACTCTGGAACTAGACACCAGAAGGTGTTTGGAACTGTTGCCTGGCTGTGGCAGAAACCTCACAGTAGCCCAGACTTTGTTTAAATCAAATAAAAGGTTTAGAACAAACCAAAGGCAGGAGTTCTTCACACAACGCATAGTCAACCTGTGGAACTCCTCTCCAGAGGATGTTGTGAAGACTGGGACTTTTACAGGGTTCAGAAGAAGAACTAGATAAATTCATGGAGGTTAGGCCCATCAGTGGCTGTGAGCCAGAGTGGGGTCCCTGGCCTGTTTGTCAGGGGCTGAGAATGGGCAACAGGGGAGGGATCACTGGATGATTCCCTGTTCTGTTCACTCCCTCTGGGGCACCTGGCAGTGGCCTCTGTGGGCAGACAGGACACTGGGCTGGACGGGCCTTCGGTCTGACCCAGTCTGACCGTTCTGATGTTCTTATGTTTATTCTTTTGTTACGAGTTACCTCCAAGTATATCAGGCCTTGAACCCCAGGTGGAAGTGGAGTTGTGCCTGGCTCATTTTCTCTCTTCTCTCACCACAATTAACAAGTCTCAAAGGGGTAGCCATGTTAGTCTGTAACTTTAAAAATGAATGGTCCTGTGGCACCTTAGGGTGTGTCTACACAGCAAAGTTATTCTGAAATAACTGTGCGAGTGTCTACACAGCAATTCCGTTATTTTGAAATAATTTCAAAATAACAGCCGGCTTATTCCGACTTCTGTAAACCTCATTCTACGAAGAATAACACCAATTCTGAAATAGCTATTTCAAAATAAACGCTCCACTTCTGCTATTTCGAAATAGCCCCGCACCAGGGCCATTCTACGTTATTCCTCCTGGGGCTCTGAATAGAGATGGCACGTCTACATTAGGGGAGCCTGCATCGGACTCATTTTTGAGGCTTCTCTGCAGTGTAGATGGGCTATTTCGAAATAAGCTATTTTGGAATAACTATTCCAGAACAGCTTATTCCGAAATAACTGTGCAGTGTAGACATACCCTTAGAGACTAACTGAAATCTAGAGTATCATGAGCTTTTGTGGGCAAACTCCACTTCGCCAGATGATGAGCCTGAGTAGAAATAACAGCAACCAAGTTATTTATAACAGAAAAAAAAAGGTACCTGTCTATTATACGACTGGTGCTAATGAGGCTAATTAAGTGGGCTGGAAGTGTCCCATAATGTATTCATCTGCAAATTTGACACTGTTTCCCTGAGCTGACCAAAGCCATTAACTTCATGTCACATTATAAAACCGGTCTCCCCTGCCTTTAACCCTGCGTTTTTACATCTAAAACTCAGCATGCTCGTGATACTGTCGACATATATGTGTTAGTCGCTAAGGTGCACAGGACTGCTCGTTGTTTTCACAATTAACACGACACGTGCTGGTAGCGAAGAGCAGGGCCAAAGCTTTCCCATCCTCTCCTCCCCTCCCATCCCCATTCGTGCTTGGCCCAGATGTCGCAGCAACCAGAGTCTATTAAAGCCAGGAGTCTGGAGTGAGGGCACATCATCTGTGGACTTGGTGCATGAAAGAGTTGTTCTGAGCTGTGTTCAGTGCAGTCAGATGGGTCTGAAGCTCCTTAGCTCCCTGGCTCATGTGCACCTCACCCATCACCCCTATTGCAAAGACCGAGATCAAAGTATTAACAACAGTGGAAACAAATGTGAGGCAGCAAACGGTGGCTTTTCACGTTGGGCTCTTACTCCCCGGCCGTTCTTTGGAGCCTCGATTTAGTGTGTAGGCCGTTGATTTTGGACCTCTCAGCTAAACTGGCCTATCTTGTTACCGGTTGCTAATGCGGAAGGCAAGATTCTGTACGGCAGCCCCGTCTCTGGAATGGACGTTAGTAGGTTTTGGGGGTTTTGTTCAGACATGGGAACTGGGTTGGAAGTTTTGATTTGTTTCAGAGGTTTAAGAACAAATGGATGGAGGAGTTGGTGGTACCGCTTTCCAGATGATGCTGTTGTGAAATTCCTGGAAACACATTATATTTTTAGTCTGTTTTCAAAGAAATGTCTTCTTTGTGGTTGATTCCTTTGTTTATATCGTGGCTTTTAATACAGTTTTGCCCAAATCAAATTTAACTTTACTTACCATTAATTGAAAAAGCTCCACAAATGTACAAATAAGCAACTGAAAGGAAGAGGGGTGGCAAAGAGAGGTGCATAGACAGAGCTTTTGTAGAAACGCCCCACTAAAAAAGCTGCAAACATGACGGTTTGCGTACTAAGCAAAGGAGCCTGAATCCAAAAGTGAATAGGGATTTAAAAAAAGATTTTTCTCTGCATTTTTCCTCATTCCTTTTATGAGATTAAAATATTTCCCCTCTCTTTAATCTTGATTTGCTGTTTGACTAGCGGAGGAGACAGACTTGGCTTTCTGAGACTGTGTCTGTAATAATGAGAATGTTATTAAATGTTACAAATGGTAGCAACCAGAGGGGCTCCTTGTGATGTAACAAAGAGAATGTTATTAAATGTTACAAATGGCATTAAATGGAGGGGCTTGTTGAGGTGAGGCCTAGCGATCAGGCCTACAAACCCTTACTGTGTGCCGTAGCCCTGCTGAGAAAGGCAGGACTAGTCCTGGCCAGAAGAGTGAGTGGTCCTGGTGACTGATTACTGTCTACTTCATCAGTTTGTTCTAAACTCTTTTCTACTCTCACCCTTCAGTGTGGGACAGGGGTGCCAATTCGTCACCCAAAAAGGAAAGCTTGAATGTGGTCGCCTCATCTCAAAAAAGATACCTTGGCATTGGAAAAGGGTTAGAAAAGGACAACACAAGTGAGGAGGGGTTTGGAACGGCTACCATATGAGGAGAGATTAATAAGCCTCTGAATTTTCAGCTTGGAAAAGAGGAGCCTAAGGGGGGGCTATGATAGAGGTCTCTAAAGTTATAACTGGTGTGGAGAAAGTAAATAAGGAAAAGTTATTTACTTGCTCCCAGAATACAGCAGATGAAATGTCATAGGTAGCAGGTTTCAGACAAACAAAAGGACGTTTCTCTTCACATAATACAGTCACCCCATGGAACTTCTTGCCAGAGGATGTTGTGAAGACCGGGACTTGAACAGGGTTCAAGAAAGAATTAGATACATTCATGGAGGTTCGGTCCATCAATGACAGTTAGCCAGGATGGGCAGGAAGGGTGTCCCTAGCCTGTCTGTCTGACTGGGTGATGGGATATATCACTTAGGGGCTCATCTAGATGACATTCCTCTGTCGAAAGAGGAATGTAAATGAGCCCGATCAAAAGTGCAAAGGAAGTGCGGATTTAAATGTCCTGCGCTTCCTTTGCATATTTGCGTCCGATCGCTGTTTGGAAAAAGGCTTTTTCAAAAGTGACAGTGCAGTCTAGACGCGGTTCTTTCGAAAAAAACCACCCCTTTTTCGAAAGAGCCTGTACTCCTCGTTTTTTCAGGAGTACGGGTTCTTTCGAAAAAGGGTTTTTTCCCCGAAAGAACCGCGTCTAGACTGCGCTTTCACTTTGGAAAAATCCTTTTTCGAAACAGCGATTGGACACGAATATGCAAATGAAGCGCGGGATATTTAAATCTGTGCTTCATTTGCACTTTTGATTGGGCTCATTTACATTCCTCTTTTGACAGAGGAATGTCGCCTAGACGAGCCCTTAGAATCATAGAACCCCAGGGCTGGCAGAGACCTCAGGAGTCATCGATCCAACCCCCTGCCTGTAGCAGGACCAGCCCCAACTCAATCATCCCAGCCAGGGCTTTGTCAAGCCGGGACTTAAATACCTCTAGGGATGGAGATTCCTTCCCCCCTTTCCCTAGGGATCCCATCCCAGCGCTTCCCCACCCTCCTCGGGAAATACTTCAGGATTCCCTGTTCTGTTCATTCCCTGTGGGGCACCTGGCATTGGCCTCTGTCAGAAGACAGGATGCTGACTAGACGGACCTCTGTTGCAAACACCGAGATCAAAGTATTCACAACAGTAGAAACAAATGTGAGGCAGCAAACGGAGGCTTTTCACATTGGGCTCTTACTTCCCCGGCCGTTCTTTGGCACCTCGATTTAGTGTGTAGGCTGTTGATTTTGGACCTCTCAGCTAAACTGGCCTATCTTGTTACCGGCCGCTAATGCGGAAAGCAAGATTCTGTACGGCAGCCCCGTCTCTGGAATGGACGTTAGTAGGTTTTGGGGGTTTAGGTTTTAGTCTGACCCAGTATGATGGTTCTTACATTCCTATGCTATCCCCCTGTTCTCCCAGGACCCCCCACCCCCGAGGGCACATCCCCCACCCCCAGGCTCCGCCAAGGAGTGATAGGATAGTATCTGTAAGAAATGTGAGTTACTTTCCTCCTGGTTTCATGTTGAAATGCTTCTAATTTTAGCACATGGGAATAGAGATTTGGTGTGGAGAGGACCACTCTGTTCATCGAGTGTGGCCTCCTGCAGATCATGTCCCACATCCAGCCACGTGCTTTTGGGAATCTCACGAGGCCTCTACCCATCTCTGTAGGTGTCTAACGATTGTTACAGATCAGGTCCTGGGCTCCCCAGTAGTTTGTCATTTGACCTGCTAACAAAATTCCGAGCTGTCTTATCTTCCCGAGGGTTGTGCTGCAAGGGAGTTAATGCCTGGCCGGCTAAGAGACGCCTCAAAAAAGATATTTTGGCCTTGGAAAGGGTTCAGAAAAGGGCAACTAAAATGATCAGGGGTTTGGAACAGGTCCCATATGAGGAGAGGCTAAAGCGGCTGGGACTTTTCAGTTTGGAAAAGAGGAGACTGAGGGGGGATATGATACAGGTCTATAAAATCATGAGTGGTGTGGAGAGGGTAAATAAAGAAAAGTTATTTATTAGTTCCTATAATATAAGGACTAGAGGACACCAAATGAAATTAATGGGTAGCAGGTTTAAAACTAATAAGCAAAAGTTCTTCTTCACACAGCACATAGTCAACCTGTGGAACTCCTTGCCAGAGGAGGCTGGGAAGGCTAGAACTGTAACAGAGTTTAAAGAGAAGCTAGATAAATTCATGGAGGTTAGGTCCATAAAAAGGCTATTAGCCAGGGGTGTCCCTGGCCTCTGTTTGTCAGAGGCTGGAGACGGATGGCACGAGACAAATCGCTTCATCGTTGTCTTCGGTCCACCCCCTCCGGGGCACCTGGCCCTGGCCACTGTCGGCAGACAGGCTACTGGGCTGGATGGACCTTTGGTCTGACCCAGTACGGCCGTTCTTATGTTCTAAGGGGAGCTCAGTTTCTGTAGCCAGGCTGAGAAGCCCAGGGATGACTTGATTCTGGCATATTTCTGATAGCAGAGGGCTCTTCAATCTAGCAGACAAAGGCAGAACTGGTCTCACAGCTGGAAGCTGAAGCCTGAAAAATTCAATTGACAGGAAGGGCATGTTTGTAAGACTGATGACAATTGGCCATTGAAACAGCTTTCCAAGAGGTGCGGGGGATTTTCCGTTGCCTGGCATCTCTACAGCAAGATTGGATTTCTGTCTAAAAGTTTGTTCTTGGTCAAGTACAGTTTCTGTTGCCCTTCTCTACTAGGGCTCTAGTTTGTAGAGTGGCAGCTCCAGCACCGGAGCTTGGATTTTTAGATGGTCATAGTTAGTGGCTGGCTGTGCAAGATCCCTTTCTCTCCTCGCTGCACGCTGCAATTTAAAACAGCCAGACGGATTAGGCGAGCTCTCCTGCTCAGGCTGGGCATAGCTTCATCTGCCATGCCTGTGCAAATGCAGCTGTCTGTCTTTCCTGCAAAATCAAGACTAAGATGTTCATACTTGGGTGCCTAAGTGGAGGGACCAATCTGTATTCCAGGGTGAGAAGCCTTCTTGGGTCGGGGCTGCGGAGCCACAGAGAAATCAGTCGGGAGCTGCACACATGTGAGAAACAAACAAACAAAAATCCAGCCCTCACTGACGTGGCCCCGACCAAGAAGGAGAAAGACCCTCCCCACATTCCCCGCGCACACCAGAGCCTAGGAGGGCCCAGCTAGTAGATTTTGTGAGCCCCAGCCCCACAGGGGGGCAGTGGGGGGGCTGAAGCGCCAGCGCAGGCTCCCTAATTCTAGGGGGTGGGGAAGCCCTGAGCGCCGGGGGCCAGATATAGGCAAGCAGAGGGCCACATCCAGCCCCTGGGCCTTAGATTTCCCATCCCTGCTGTATTCAGACAGGTGGTTTCATTTCCATCATGGTCATTAGTGGCAGCTAAAAGAGATTTGGTCCCTAGAGAGAGGTTTAAGGTGCCAAAGGAGGAGCTGGGGTGATTGTACTGAGGGCAGAGGCAGCGGCTCAAAGTCTCTTCCCCCCACAAGGGGCGCACGGTACAGAGACACGTGGCTTGAGCCGCCGGCTGCTTTGAACAGTCTGGGGCTGAGGGTCATGGTGAGCCGCAGGCTGGCTCCAAAGGCTTGGGGGGCCGAATCCACGGGCCATATTGTGCCCACTGCTGGTCTAGACTGAACTAAGAGCTTCCAAGTTCTGTTGAAGAGTCATTGGAAAGAACAAAACATGGGAACCTACCGGCCCCAGGTTAGAAGTCTGGAGCTCCCAGGTTGCCACTAAATGTGCGTTCGACGCCTAGACGTGTCCTGGCCGAGTCATTGCTCCAGGGGATTCGACCGAACGACTTCTTGTTGCACAGCAGCAAGAAGCTCTACGATTTGCCGTGGGTTTATCAGAGGGCATGTCCTGCATCTGAGCTGGCAGCAAACACACCCAAACTGGCTCCGTTAGCCTATCGCCTCTCGCAGGATCCAGGGCCCAGAACGGACACCAACCAGCTGTTCTGCCTGGGCAGGGCTAGCGCTCTCCCCTGGCCGCTGGGTCACGGCCTGGCCCTTTTTTCTGCAGGGGCTGGGGGGGGGTCAGAGGAACTGCTCGAGGGGCCCACGGAGTGAGGAGAGGGGGTGTTTACTGTATTTGTTCCTTTTTGCATTTTTCTAAGTGAGGCAGAGCCTGGAGTAGAAGCAATGTCGCCAGCCACATTTGTGTGTGTCTGTGTGTGTGTGTGTGAGAGAGAGAGGGAGAGAGACGGACGGACGGACAGACAGACAAACAGAGAAGGGCTGCATGACGTGGTGGCCCAGCGGAGCGGAGGGATTCGTCCACAGAAGTGGCCGCCCATTCCTTAGATAAGCTGTCACTGCCCCCCTTCAGCCCAGGCCTGACCCGCCCGTTGCAGGGAGTTTTGTGGGGGATTCGGGAAAGCCTCGGTGCCGGGCTGCCCTCTGAGGCAGTACTGCAAGGCCGACTGGGACGCTGTGAAGCAGCTGCCAGGCCAGGGGCCGGGGCTCACAGAGCTCAGCAGCAGCTCTGGTGGCTTTCGGAGCGGGCGGACTCTCGGTTGCCGGAGTGGGGGCTCCCAGGTGCTAAGCACGTTTGGAAATCTGGCCTGGCCTGGCCAGCCGTGGGGCGATCATCCCAGCCAAGAGAGCAGAGCTGGTGCAGCAGCCAGCGGAGGGGGTGCTGCCATGAAAAGGGGATGAGACCTCTCTGTGCCCTGGGTTGCAGGAATGGCCTGTGGGACCAGCAGTGACAAGGGCACGGCTCCCCATGGCTCTCCATTGCTCGGGGAATGGCCTGGAGCCCAGCTGGTCCAGCCCCGGGGCCAAGATGACTTTGGTTACAGATCCCACAAGGGGTGCGAGGAGCTCTTGAGCTGCAGCCATGCTCAGAGATGCACACCAGTGTCATGCACCGTGTCAACAACAGGGCTGCCCGAATGGGAAGGAGGAATCACAAAATCCTAGAACCCTGGAACTGGAAGGGCCCTCGAGAGGCGTTGAGTCCCGTCCTCTGCCCTCACAGCAGGACCCAGCACCGTCTGCAGCATCCCTGGCAGGTGTCTGCAAGCTGCTCTTCAAGGTCACCAGAGATGGAGATCCCACAGCCTCCCTAGGCAATTTGTTCCAGTGCTTAACCAGCCTGACAGGCAGGAAGTTTTTCCTCATGTCCAGCCTGAGCCCAGTGCTTCTTGTCCAGGAATGGAGTCGTTGTTCCTATGCTGCAATTTAAGTCCATTGCTTGCAGTCCAGGAAGGCAGGTCCAGTTAGCTGGGCGCAAAGAGAAATGGCAGTAACAGCTACAGCAGAGGCCCGAGGAGCTCACGCAGTTAGTAAGGGGACATTGAGTTAAAGGGCGGAAGCAAGATGGAGGCCGTGCTTGCTCTATGCGCGGAATTCCGTGGGTGGTAGAAAGTTCAGGAAACGAACACCGGCTGTATGTGTGCACGGCACAAGTGGTGTGTTTGGGTTTGTTGGACTGTGTGAAGGGTCTGAACCATCTGGAGAGTTTACCAGAGGTTTGCACGTTCTGAGTGATACACACGGTCCAGTGCCGGCTCCCCGGGAAAGTGCTGCGGAGTCCGTCAGCCTGTAACAAACAAGCAAGAAGACAGATGCAAAAACCCAAGCTGGTAGAGAAATGGGCCATGTGTCCTGCTGGGTCTGCAGCTGGAGCCAGCACATCACCGGCTTTGCTCCTCGCCGCACAGCCAGAAGAGGTCGCGCGCGCAGCAGGGCTGGGGGCAAGATGTGGGGAGCCAGCTCTGTGCCCCTAGAAGGGGCAGGGCTGAGGGCAGTCAGCCCGTACCGTTTCCTGGAGAGCAGCATTGGGCTCTCCCCCCAGCCTCAGAGCCCTGCGCTCCCATGGCGTTTCAGGGGCCCGGAGTTCCCAGCCGCCGATGCTGCCACTGCCACAGCAACCGGGAGCTTTGGGCCCCTTTGAAATGCTGGGCCCCTGGGAAATTGCCCCTTTTGTCCCCAAGCCCGCCCCGTCGGAGGCCTGCACACATGATGTTGTGATGGTCGGCGTCCCCTGGGTGCGGGGCGCTTGTGCAGTCGCTCAGCAGAGATGCCAATGCTGCCCGGCTGGTTAGAAAGTACCCACGGCTAGGCTTGTGTTTCTGCTGGTGGTGCACATGCACATGGGCCTTGGTGTTTAGAAAGTTTATTCCGCACACGGATGGAAAAGATTAGCGGGAACATTGGTGACAGTCACTGCTGGATATGCCAGACAGCCACACGATACAAGCAGGCACTCTCAGCTTCTCTGAGTCACTAGCAGCTACACATCGCGACTCCCCCTCCCTCGCGCTCCCGAGTCCTACACAGTGCGTGTATCCTGCCGTTAGACCTTTTTCCAGGTAATTGGTGATATGATAATTAACCTCAAGAAGCTTGTAAAGATGTGAAAACATTCCCTACGTTACATCTCCAGTGGTCTAGCCTTCTTCTAACGCATAGCCATAGGCACCCACATGGCTCCACAATGTTCCAGCCTCTTTACGGCTGACCTCGAACAACATTTCCTCAGCTCTCCCCCTAGCACCCTGACTCTACTTATGCTACATTGACGACATCTTCCTCATATGGACCCAGGGGAAAGAGACCCTTGAAGAATTCCACAGGGATTTCCACAACTTCCATCCCACCATCAACCTCAGCCTGGACCAGTCCACACAAGAGATCCACTTCCTTGACACTACAGTACTATTAAATGATGGACGCATCTCCATCACCTTATTCCAGAAACCTACCAACCGCTACACTTCCCTTCATGCCTCTAGCTTCCATCCAGGACACATTTCCCAATCTATTGTTTACAGCCAAGCCCTGTGATACAACTGGATTTGCTCTAATCCAACGGGCAGAGACAAACACCTACAGGATCTATATAGAGCATTCTTAAAACTGAAATACCCACCTGGCGAAGTGAAAAAACAGATCGACAGAGCCAGACAAGTATCCAGACATGAACTACTTCAAGACAGGCCCAAAAGAGAAAACAACAGAATTCCACTTGTCATCACTTACAGCCCGCAACTTAAACCCCTCCAAGGCATTATCAACAATCTACAACCTATCCTGGAAAATGACCCCTCACTCTCAGAGACCTTGGGGGAAAGGTCAGTCCTCGCCCACAGACAACCCCCAAAGCTCAAACAAATTCTTTCCAGTAACCATGCGACACACCTCCATCATAATCATCCAGGAACCCACCCCGGCAATCAGCCCCGGGGCCAACTCTGCCCACACATCTACACCAGTGATTTAATCACTGGACCCACCACATCAGCCACTACAGGGCTCATTTAACTGCGCATCCACTATGTGATCTATGCCATCAAGTGCCAGCAATGCCCCTCTGCCATGTATATTGGCCAGACTGGACAGTCTCTACGGGAAAGCATTAATGGACACAAATCAGATCTCCGAAAAGGCAACACACAGAAACCTGTTGGAGAACACTTTGACCTGCCCGGGCACTCATTAATGGATCTCAAAGTCACCCTGTTGTTTCAGGCCAATTCCACAAGCCAAATACACAGGGAAGGGTTGGAACTTAACTTCATTTGCAAGTTTAAGTCCTATCAGAGAGGAATGAATAAAGACATTAGCTGGCTAGCACACTACCTTCCACATCCTAATGACTTAACCAACTAAACAATGGGCACTATTTTTTTCTCTTTTTTTTTCTTTTCCCCTTCCCCCCCCCCCATACTTTCCCTTATTTATTCTTAAAACCAGCAAGCAAATGGTCTGGTAGCACTTTATAGACTAACAAAGCATGGAGATGGGATCATGAGCTTTCGTGGGCACAGCCCACTTCTTCAGATGACCGGAGTTATGACTATAAAGTCTATAAAGTGCTACCAGACCATTTGCTTGCTGTTTTTTTCTGTAACAGACTAACTTGGCTACCCCCTGAAGCTTCTTATTTATTTTTGGATCTGGACTTTTAATACTCCGGTCATCTGAAGAAGTGGGTTGTGCCCACAAAAGCTCATGATCCTATCTACATGTTTTGTTAGTCTTTAAGGTGCTACTAGACTATTTGTTGTTTTTTAAGTTTTTCCTGTTACAGACTAACTCGGCTACCCCCTGAAGCTTCTTCTAACGAGCAGGCTTGATGCAGGAATTTTTGGGCGAGTTCTCTGGTCTGTGTGATCTAGGAGGTGATTAGGACTGTGAGATCTAGGCCTGGTCTCTTCTGGCCTTAAAAATCTATTAACCTGTGATCTTTTCATAATGCATATGAATCATGTACATGTATGCTGACGTATACAAACGACAGGAAGTTTATCTGCTTCTTGCTTTTGATGGGCCTGGGGCATGTCATGACAGCATTCTCTGCTCACTGTGGTGACTCTGGGCTGTGGTGCCAGGAATCTGCCAGGTGAAGTGAATAGCTCTATGACATAGGGCTCCGGTCACGGCTGCCCCACACACTGTGACATTCCAGCCGGCACTACGGTGACAGGCCAGTGGGAAAAGGAGGGAAATGTTTGTTCACTGGAAAGTGAGAAGATCTTGCTAGTGGAAATGAAGCCCAGGGGAACATCAGCAGGTTTGCAGTGTCAAAAAGGACACCTCTGCAGCGCTTGTGAGTTAGATGTTACCTTTGATGTATCCTCAAGGCGTCATTGCCCCCCCCCCCCAAAACACACACACAACTGCTCTCATAGAATCATAGAGCTGGAAGAGACCTCAGGAGGCATCAAGTCCAGCCCCCTGCCCAAGGCAGGACCAATCCCAACTAAATCAACCCAGCCAGGGCTTTGTCAAGCTGAGACTTAAAAACCTCTAGGGATGGAGATTCCACCCCTTCCCTAGGGAACCCATCCCAGTTCTTCACCACCCTCCTAGTGAAATAGTTTTTCCTAATATTCAACCTAGCCCTCCCCCACTGCAACTTGAGACCATTGCTCCTTCTTCTGCCATCTGTCACTACAGCCTCTCTCCATCCTCTTTGGAACCTCCCTTCTGGAAGTTGTAGGCTGCTATCAAATCCCCCCTCACTCTTCTCTTCTGCAGACTAAACAGACCCAAATCCCTCAGTCTCTCCTCACAGGTCATGTGCTCCAGCCCCCTAATCATTTTGGTCGCCCTCCCCTGGATCCTGTCCAATGCGTCCACATCCTTTTTGTAGTGGGGGGCCCAGAACTGGACACAATACTCCAGATGTGGCCTCACTAGAGCCAAATAAAGGGGAATAATCACTTCTCTGGATCTGCTGGCAATGCTCCTCCTAATGCAGCCCAATATGCCATTAGCTGTCTTGGCTACAAGGGCACCCTGCTGACTCATATCCAGCTTCTCATCCACTGTAATCCCCAGGTCCTTTTCTGCAGAACTGCTACTTAATCATTTGGTCCCCAGCCTGTAACAATGCTTGGGATTCTTCCGTCCCAGGTGCAGGACTCTACACTTGTCCTTGTTGAACCTCATCAGATTTCTTTTGGTCCAATCCTCTAATCTGTCCAGGTCACTCTGGATCCTATCCCTGCCCTCCAGCATATCTACCTCTCCCCCTAGCTTAGTGTCACCTGCGAACTTGCTGAGGGTGCAATCCATCCCCTCATCCAGGTCATTAATAAAGATGTTGAACAAAACTTGTCCTAGAACAGATCCTTGGGGCACTCCACTAGAAACCGACCGCCAACCTGACATCTAGCCATTGTTCAGTACCCATTGGGCCTGACAGTCTAGCCAGCTTTCTATCCATCTTACAGTCCATTTATCCAATCCATACTCCCTTAACTTGCTGGCAAGAATACTGTGGGAGACCGTATCAAAAGCTTTGCTAAAGGTTAATGGACAAGCTCACATTCACTGACTTTCCCATATCCACAGAAGCTAATTACCTCATCATAGAAGCTAATCAGATCGGTCAGGCACGACTTGCCCTTCGTGAATCCATGTTGACTATCCACTTTCCCCTATTCCAAGTGCTTCAAAATGGATTCCTTGAGGATCCCCTCCATGATTTTTCTGGGGACTGAGGTAAGGCTGACTGGTCTGTAGTTCCCTGGATTGTCCTTCTTCCATTTTTTAAAGATGGGCACTACATTTGCCTTTTTCCAGTCATCCAGGATCTCTCCCGATTTCCATGAGTTTTCAAAGATAATGGCCAAAGGCTCCGCAATGACATTTGCCAGCTCCCTTAGTACCCTTGGATGCATTAAGTCCGGACCCATGGATTTGTGTACGTTTAGCTTTTCTAAATAGTTCCTAACTTGTTCTTTCCCCATCAAGGGCTGTGCACCTCCTTTCCCTACTGCGTTGCCTAGTGCATTTGCCTGGGAGCTGACCTTGTCCGTGAAGACAGAGGCAAAGAAAGCATTGAGTACTTCAGCTTTTCCCACATCTTCTGTCACTAGGTTACCTCCCTCATCCAGTAAGGGCCCCACTCCCTCTCTGATCACCCTCTTATTGCTCACATGCCTGTAGAAACCTTTCTTGTTCCCCTTCACATCCCTTGCCAGCTGCAATTCCAATTGAGCTTTCGCCTTCCTGATAAGTCCCCTGCATTCTCAAGCAATGTATTTATACGCCTCCCTAGTCAACTGTCCAAGTTTCCACATCTTGTCAGCTTCCTTTTTGTGTTTAAGCTCACCAAGGATGTCCCTGGTAAGCCAATCTGGTCGCCTACCATATTTGCTTTTCTTGCTGCGCATCGGGATTGTTTCTTCCTGTGCCTTTAATAAGGCTTCTTTAAAATACTGCCAGCTCCCCGGACTCCTTTCCCCTTCATGTTAGCATCCCAGGGGATCCTGCCCATCAGTTCTCTGAGGGAGTCAAAGTCTGCTCTTCTGAAGTCCAGGGTGTGTATTTTGCTACGCTCCTTTCTTCCTTTGGTCAGGATCCTGAAATCTACCATCTCATGATCACTGCTTCCCAGGTTGTCACCCACCTCTACTTCCCTACTAGTTCCTCCTGTTTGTGAGCAGCAGGTCAAGCTGTGCATGGCCCCTGGTCGGTTCCTTCAGCCCTTGTACCAAGAAGTTATCCCCAACATTCTCCAAAAACTTCCTGTGTACTGCTGTATTGGTCTCCCAACAGATGTCAGGGTGATTAAAGTCACCCATGAGAACCAGGGCCTGCAATCTGGAAGCTTCTCTCAGTTGTCCGAAGAAAGCTTCGTCTACCTCATCCACCTGATCCAGTGGTCTATAGCAGACACCAACCACAACATCACCCCTGTTGCTTCCACCTCTAAACATAACCCATAGACTCTCAACAGTCTTTTCTCCCTCTAAGTACTGGAGCTCTGAGCAATCATACTGCTCTCTTTTGTACAGTGCAACTCCTCCTCCTTTTCTCCCCCGCCTGTTCTTCCTGAACAGTTTATACCCTTCCACGACAGTGCTTCAGTCATGGGAGTCATCCCACCAAGTCTCCATTATTCCAATCAAATCATAGTTCTTTGACTGGGCTACGGCTTCTAATTCTTCCTGTTTGTTTCCCAGGCTTCTCGCATTTGTGTACAAACACCTTAGATAACCAGTTGATCACCCTACCTTCCCCATCCGAATCAGGGGTCCTCCTTTGATGCTCGTTCCTCCTTGTGTTTCTTCCCGGTATCCAACTTCCTCACTTACTTCAGGGCTTTGGTCACAGTCCCCCAACGAACCTAGTTTAAAGCCCTCTTCATAGGTTTGCAAGCCTGCCCGTGAAGATGCTCTTTCCTCTCTTGGTTAGGTGGATCCCATCTCCTCCTAACAATCCTTGAGCCCGGAACAGAGTCCCATGGTCGAGGAAACCAAAGCCCTCCCTCCGACACCACCGGCGCAACCACGCATTTACGTCCTCAATTCGACGATCCCTAACCGGACCTTTTCCTTCAACCGGAAGGATGGACGAGAACACCACTTGCGCTTCAAATTCTTTGATCCTTCTTCCCAGCGCTACATAATCTGCTCTGACCTGCTCAAGGTCATTCTTGGCTGTATCATTAGTTCCTACATGGAGAAGCAGGAAGGGGCAGCGATCCGAAGGTTTAATCACTTTTGGAAGACTCTCGGTCACATCCTGAATGCGAGCTCCCGGTAAGCAGCACACTTCTCAAGATTGCAGGGCTGGACGGCAGAGGGATGACTCAGTCCCTGTTAGGAGGGAGTCCCCGACCACCACCACCCGTCTTCTTCTTTTGGGGGTGGTGGTCGTGGAACCCCCATCCCTAGGACTACGCATCCCATGCCTTCCGGTAGATGGTGTTCCCTTCTGATTTCTTCCCTGATAGGTCCCTGACACAGCATTCTCCACCGCAGTGCCTGTGGAGAGAGCCTGAAAGTGGTTACTTACCTCTACAGGAGTGGGGGATACATGAGTTGGCCGCTTTCTCCTTCTAGAGGTTACATGCTGCCAGTTCTCTTCCTTGTCCTGTACTGCCCTGACTGGCTCTTCAGCCTGTTGTGTCTGCAGGATTAAATGCTGCCTTCTATTGAGGAAGTCTTCATCCTCTCTGATGGAACGTAGGGCTGATACTTGGGCCTCAAGTCCTCTAATTTTTTCTTCCAAAATGGCGACCAGCTTGCACTTAGTGCAGATGAAATCCCTTGTTTCTTCTGGGAGGAAGACAAACATGGCACATGCTGTGCAGGTAACAACAGCAGACCTATCACCATCCATACCTGCCTTCCTTCTGAGAGATCCCTCAGTTATTAAATGCCTCCTCGAAGGGCAGGAGTGTAGCGAAAAGATTTTAAAGAATGGTGAGTGTATCTCGCCCCCTTCCCAACTCCCTCGCCAAACTCCCTGGTAGAAACCCCTGGTCGCAAGCTCCCTAGTCGCTGACTCACTCCTTTATAAAGCCCTGCACTGCCTGATAGCCCCTCCCCCTGATTAAGGCTCAACCAATGAGCAGAGGCTTCTAGATTTCAAACCCTGATTAGAAGCTCACAGCTTCCACCTGCCAGCCACAGCACACACTGGGGGCTGCGGGGGGGGGAGGGGAGTGGGAAGGGAAAAGAAAAAAACCCAAACAAAACCAAGCAGCCAGACACAAGCCCAGCACACAGCAAGAAACCCCCCCACACAAACACACAGTACAGACAGACCACTTCCCTCAAGGGTCCTGTATTAGCTTCCTCCTTTACCTGGAGAACTCCCTCTCCAAACTCCGTTAGCAACCCCTGTTCGCAAGCTCTCATGAAGAGGCACATTGTACGTTGTGATAAAAGCAAAGGGCGAGAACTTTCCCCTTGTGGGGTGAAGGAAATGCCAAAATGAGGGTTATTCGTGCAGCCTGTCTTCATTCCGCTTGTGTGTGGGCGATCTGGTAATCTTGAATTACAGCCTGACATCTGCCCTGGGTAACCTAATGGAGCAGCCGATACAGAACTCAGCTAATAAAGAATTAAGAAGGGCAACAGAATGAAATGCCGATCGACGAAGGTTCCTGGGAAATAGAGCCTGTCCAACTAACGCTGGTCTGTTTTGAAGAGATTACAAGTTTGCTTGATAACATGTTACTACAGTTTGCTTAGGTTCTTGTAAAGCGTGTGATTTTTTTACCACATGACATTTTGATTAGGAAACTAGGGTAATGCAGATTCCACATGGCACCCATGAAATAGATTTCGTACGGGCTAACTGAAGGCTCTCAGATTGTAACTGAATGGGAAAACAACACAGCGCCTTTGGGCCCCTCAGGGATCCATGCTTGGCCCTACACTAACGTTTTTACTAGTGACCAGGGAGGGGAACGTAAATCCCCAGGGATGAAGTTTGCAGACAGCACAAAGATTGTGGGAGTGGCACATGCTGAATAGGACCCAACACGACATGGGTGCCTTGTGTGTAAGCAAACAGTCCATGCTTTAATGGAGCCAATTGTAAAGTTGTCCACGTAGGGAAGGGGAACATGGGCCATGCTCTCAGAATGCAGGCTCTGTCCAGGGAAGGCTTTGATAAGACTTGAGGGTCATGGTGGATGATCAGCTGAACATGAGCGCCCAGTGAAACACAGTGCCCCAAAGTGCCAGGGCGGCCCTAGGAGGTGTAAACTGGAGATCTCGAGCAGGACATGGCAACTCTGCATTTAGCGCTAGTGCAGCCGCTGCTGCAATACTGGGGCCAGTTCTGGTTTCCATGATTCAAGAAGAGTGGTGATAAATTGGAGAGGGTTCCGAGAGCCGCCAGGACGGTGAAAGGTCTCAACACCGTTCCTGAGAGCAACAGGCTCGAGGAGCTGATTCCATGCAGTTTAATAGCAAGAAGGTGTTAAATGGATGATCAGAGTCTAGAAATCTGTGCAGGAGGACTCTTCATTCTAGCAGACAAAGGTGTAACAAGGGCTAATGGCTGAGAGCTGGCACTGCACAAATTCAGGCTTGAAATGAAGTGTGCATGTTTGGTGCTGAGGGTAAATAACCCAGGGCGGCGGCGATGGATGCTCCATCTGTGGCAACTTTTCAACCAAGTTTGGCTGTGTATGTAAGATCTGCTCTCATTCCACCAGGGACTCATTCAGGGAAGTGCTCAGACCAGATGATCACATGCTCCCTGATGAGTCAGGAATCCAGGAAGGCCGTACGGAGATGTTGTAACATCCTAGATATGCGCTTGTCTTCTGGGCCATGTTTCCCATTCTTCGGTTGCCCCCGCACTCCACCGCGGTTGACTGAGGGTGGATCCTGTGGAAGCATCCTCGGTGCGACCCAAGTTCAAGGTCTGCCGTTGAGAATGACCTTACCTGGGCATGGGGGGGAGTTTCCTGCATCCCTTCCCTCATGGCGGATGCTCCCAGGCCGGTCATCTCAGCAGCTGTTGCTCAGAAGAATGCTTGTTAGGCTTGTGTAGGCGGCACATTCTCAGCATCTCTCACTTGAGTGCCTGGGGTGGTTTGGTGTCTCCTGTTTTCTGTCCGCAGTTTGCTTGGTGTGAGACGTGGCTTGTCTAGCTAGGAACGAGTGAAGTGTGGCAATGACACAGAAATGATTCAGGCTTTGGAACAGCTGCCCTGAGGGAAGATTAACAAGACTGGGACTTTTCAGTCTGGGAAACAGATGACTGGGGGGATGTGACAGAAGTCTATAGAATGACGACTGATGTGAAAAGGTGACTAAAGAAGAGTTATTTACTCCTTTCCAGAACTCAAGAACTAGGGCTCAGGAAATGAAATGAATAGGTAGCAGATTTAAAACAAACAAGGAAGTATTTTTTCACACAATGCAGTGTCAACCTGTGGAACTCCTTGCCAGAGGACATTGTGAAGGCCAAGAATATAATAGGGTGTGAGTCAACAGGAATTCCAAGGGAGTCATGCTGGCCCAAGTGGGATCAGCTCTGACCCTGTGTCCAGCGCTGCTGAGTTATGAACATAAAGACTCACTGTGCTGGAGAGAGCAGGGAGGAGTTTTTCAGTGCGGCATTCTTTGTCAGACAATGCTGGCTAATTGAAACCAAAACTTTTCCTGGGCATGTAACGGTTTCCATAAAACTTCCATGGAGACAGTTTCTCAGGTCCAAGAGATGAAATTTCTGGTCAAAACCAGGGAGTGAGTAACCACCACCCCAGAATAGCCAAGAGCCAGGGCTCAAGAGACTCCTTAGGAATGAGGAAAACCCAAGTGTAAGACCCTTCTCTGCTTGAATCCGAAGAGGGACTAGAGCCCGTGTCTCCACATCCCGGGCAGGTGACCTAATTATCTGGTTCTTCCTGTGGGGTGGGTCTCTCTTGCCCTTGAGGTTTCCATTAAAAGTTTTGAAAAGTCTCATTTTCCTTCTGATGCAGAACAAATGTCAAAACCTCAGAATTGTTTGCAAAACGGAATTCTTGTTTGCTGGCCAGCTCTGGTGCTGAGCCCACGGCGCTGCCTCTTGTGTGTGGCACAGGGAATGTGTCTCGTGGGGGCAGCTCGAGAGCTCCTCTCAGGAGCATCAGGCTGTCCAGTCTCTCCCAGGTGTTTATGCAGCTCCCATTAGTGGCTCAATCTCACTGTGTTTCCTTAGCCAGTAACCCCAGGCAGGCAGTGCGGTCTCCCCATTTTCCAGAGACAGCGTGAGGCACAGGGCGACGAGGTGAACTGCCAAGATAGCGCTCGCAGGGAATTCTGGATCCCTGGCTGATCCTGTCTCTCTCCGCGGCCCTAGTGCTCTGACGACAGACAAGAGCCCGAGCAGCAGAAAGCCAGGAGGGAGAGTGCAGATCAGTCGCATGTTTGAGAAGTGGAAATAGGCCGTTGCTGAGGCAGCTTGCCAGAGAGCCACCAAGTGCCAGCGACTTCGGCCATTTTGTGCCCAGGCGGCTTTGTGCCAGGTGCAAGCGGGGGGCCACAACTCGTGTCACACAAGCCACTGAGACGCCTTTGGACAGCAGCATCTTCACTTCACCCAGCTGCATCTGAAACCAGAGGCTGGGAGTGAAAAGTTCTGTCCCACACCTCTGCCGCCTAAGCAGCCGGCCACCAAAAGGTTCACCAAAAGGTGAAAGGGGCAGGCTAGAGGGCAGCCCCCTGGTCTGGGACTGCCCCACCCCCATGCCTCTCACCTCCCCTCCCCATTTAGGTGCCTGGCATAAGCTCTCTCCCCCAAGCCTCCCCCGCCCCATTTAGGGAATGGTGGGGTGGGCTGAAGTTCCTGGCTGTTCTCCTTTGTCAGGGAGCCAGGGGAAAGTGCAGAGTTTGCTGCATTCCTCACTCTGCCTGGGGAGTGCAGGGGGCAGATGAACCTGGACCTGCCCCAGCTGGAGGACATGCACCCCTCCCCCGGCTGTGCCTACTGGAGCTGTAGTGGCCATGGAGAGGCGCATCTCACCTGGCCCCAAGCTGCAGCGGTGAGACAGGGCTGGGGCTGTCCTCTCTCCCCAGGGCAGACTGCACCCTGAACCCTCCTCCCCTGCCCCTCCCACAGCAATGATTCAAATGAAGCCTGGACATTTGCATTTTATTTTCCAAAAACCAAAAATTAATCAAGTTTGTTTTCTGAATTACAGACCTAATGTTTGTGGCTCGAGGTTCCACTCTTACTGCTGCCCTGGATGGAAAACGCTGCCAGGAGGAAATCAGTGCATTGTTCGTGAGTATCCGCTTCCCTTTTAATAACCTCACAGGGCATCTCCGGGGAGCTCGCTGCCTTGCAGTGATGAAGGACACAATCCACCCTTGCTGTAGAGGAAGTGAACACTCCTAATCTGCTTTCAGTGGGCAGGAGCACTGAGCGCGGGAACGGGTAATCTCTGCAGGATGACGGAAGATGAGTGGATCTAACCTGCACCATTTCCTAGAAATTGGACATGGCTCTTAGGGTCCTGCAGAATTGTCTGTGGCCTTTAAATTTTAGGCACCTGCTATTGCACATTAGTCCCCAAAGGACCATTGATAGTGACTCCAATTTAAAACTGCTTGCTTGGAGGAAGACATTTTTAGAAGAGACATTTAACTAGGTGCCTGGATCTAAAGACACATCTGACTACAAATTGTCTATGATCAGAAATGTCCATCTTTCTTTGAATCATCTGGTGCTAGTCACTTTCAGAGTCAGGGGCTGGACTAGGTAAAGTAGTTGATGTGGTACAGGAAACTGTGTTCCTACGAGACTATCAAGAAGCCCTTGGGAAAGACCCTTGCTAGAAACTAATAAGGAGACTAATCAGAGCTTGTTGAAAATACTTTTTCTGGTAAAAAAAAAATTAGAACAAGACTTTTTTTCAACATTTTTGATTTTTTAAAAGTTACTGAGTGGCATAATTACAGTCCAGGTCCAACCTCTCTAGTCTGGCACTCTCTGGTCCAGCAATAGCCATGGTCCGGCATGATTGTGGTGAGCTGGATGTGCACTTATCACAGGTGCAGTCGGGTTTCCCATGGCCCCATAGAGTTTGTTTGCAGCCACCAGTGCTTGGTTCCCTGTGTTCTGCGCTGTTATTTAGCTCTAATTTACCCTTAAATGTCTCCTAAGAGCCCAGCAAGCAGGGGCAGTGTTGGCAACGCTGCTAGACAACTTTGGTCTCCCGTGGTCTGGCAAGTTCTCTGGCTCAGCGCCGGTCAGGTCCCGAGGGTGCTGGTCTAGAGTGGTTCAACCTGGACACCCTGTTTCTTTTGTCCCACCCTGCTATTTTGAACGATTTGGGGTTTTACAACACCAAATTGAAACAAACATTTCAATTTGAAATTAAACACAATGGATATTTGTATTCCCTTCATCGCCACCAGAAACAAACATTGTATCAGCAGAACCCCAGTTTCCATCAGTTCTGTTAATTAACCCTGGATCATAGATCACAAACCAGCTAAAGACAGAAAACAAAGATTAGGAATTAATGGTCAATGTTCTTCATGGCAGAAATATCACAAAAGTGCCTGTAGTAGGGTTGTATTGTCTGAGGGTAGGAGGTGCCAAAAGGCGTAAGGATAAGGTGGCAAAACGGGCTGACAGCTTGCAGTCTTTAGGCTAGTGACAGCTGGGTGTAGACAGGAATTCTGCAAGGTTCCAAGTGCTGGATGTAGCCAGCGATTCAGTAAGAAACAGCCTTCTCCCAGTGAACACTGAATTGATATCGACTAAGGAAGCAGAGTAACTCTTAGGCCACATCTTCACTCTGCAGAGGTCGACACTGCCGCGATTGATCTTTCGGAGTTCGATTTAGTGAGTCTAATTAAGCCTTGCTAAATCAAACTCAGAGGGTGCCCCCGCCGGTGACCAGTACACCTGCTCTAGCCAGGAGTAAGGGAAGCCGATGGGAGCGTTTGCTCCTGTTGGCCTCCTGCTGTGGGGCTGCTGCCAAGCTTGGTAAGCTGCCTCCAGCTACGTGTTCTGTGTAGGTGGAGTTGTGTACCTTAAGCCGAGCTGCCGGGGCTAGTGTAGACCTGACCTCATGGGGCAGTAAGACTGGAAGAGCCATACCAGAGTAACTCTGCTGGTGTGTCCGGTCTCCTTCGGTGTATGTGTTTGATACACCCTACAATGACATGAGCACATGTTATTTTTCCTCCCTGCTCTGGGGATGAGTCAGGGTTGTGGAGTGAAGGAGGCTGTGGCCAGGAGGACTCTATTTCATTTGTTGCCCAAGTTGGAAGGCATGCGGTAAAAGTGGCAGGGGGCGCAGGAAGAAAAAGGCTGCTCTCACGGCTAAGGAAGTCAAATGCTGCCCTGGAGAACTGTATTCTAGCCCCTCCTCTGCCACAGAGCTCCTGATTGGTGTAGGGCAAGTCACTTCAACCAGCATTTCTGTGTGCAGCATAACCGTGTGCTCCTCATTTTCTGCGTGCCTGACTTGGAGCCATGGGATCAGGGCTGGATTCAGACGTGTCGAGGCTCTAAACTACGTCACGTTGAAGAGGCCCCATGGCATTACCCAAAATGTGTGTTGTTCTGACAGAAAGCACAATGAACATAGAAAGAATCCAGTTTTATATTTGCATATGGGCCGGTACGTAGGTGAGGATGCAGCTAAACACTAGGCATGGTTTTGTATGCAGAGGTCCCTTATGCTCGGAGGCCCTATGCTGTAGCTTACTGGGCATTGCACAGGATCTGATTTGCAGTAGGGATGTGAAAGAGTAGTTGATTAGTCGACTACCTGATAAGCCTGGGCTTATCGGGTACTCGAGTCGACTACTCGCATCCCCCCCCCATGCTGCCTCTATATCAGAGGCAGCAAAGGGGGGGGTCAGGAGCTCGTGCTGGGGGGAGCTGTCTTAAAAGCTGGTTCCCCCAGCGCCGTCTCTGTGGTGCCGCTTGCCCCTCCCCCGTGCACTGCTGCCTGCACACCCGGCTCTTACTACTTTAAACAGCAGAGCCACAGCTGGGGTAGAACCTTCTGAGCGCCTTCCCTCATCGACTAATTGTGTAGTCCAGTGTTTCTCACCTGGGGTACTCGAGAGACGGCTGGGGGACGTCAACACAACTGAAATTTGGAGAAAACTGAATTTTTGTTTTAAGTTTTACAGCACTTTATTGATTTTGTACTTTTTACACCCAAAAATTTCATCGCCCGCCCGGCTACGATTAAGTTCTTTAAACAAATGTGTTGAAATGGTAGAAAAAAAATGTGTGTGTCTGAAAACTGTTGGTACTGGGGGTACTTATATACAGGGCTCGACAAACCACTGAATCTACTTGCCCGTGGCGAGTAGATTTCAGCCGGTCGCTCCGTGTGCCCCATTCACCGGCGCTTCGTGCATGCGCAGTGCCGGTCTGGCGCATGCGCGGTGCAGGGCTGGCGAGTAGCTCTCGCCAGGGTTTGTCAAACCCTGCTTATATATATATATATTTTTTTTAAAAGGGGTATTTTATAAAAAAAAGGTTGAGAAACACTGGTGTAGTTGATACAGATTGTATGTTTGCCCAGTTACCTGCCTCTTAACATCCTTAATTTGCGGAAGTGCTTTTGACCTTAATCCCTCTGCGCCTCAGTTCCCCATCTGTGAAATGTTCACGTTTCCTTCACCTCACAGGGGTGTTGTGAAAATAAATCCATCTGTCATGATAAGCACCATCGCAAAGCCCACAAGGAAGCGAATTATTCTCTGTTCACAGTAGGGTTTGGATGGGGGGCAGCAAATAAGGTGGAGGCTACATATTTACCAATGGAAATCAAACAAAATATCGACTAGCTGTTCAGAAAGTGAACACTGAACCAGGCAGCAGTCCCGTAGAAAACAGGTGGAACATAATCACCTTTAATGTTGTTTTCATGACTACTACTCACCAAAGACATGAAGCGAAAACAAAGAGGATCAGTCAAGAGTAAAAATGAAAGACTGAGACTTCTCACCCGATGGCTGGATGAAAGTGGGCTTAAGGCAAACAAGAGAACCCGCAGTTCTCCTCAGCACAGGAAATCTTGCTGGTTCCTTTACTTTGGAAAACAACTGCTGATGATCCCAGTCGATTCCAAGAGGCGGCTGGGGAGCTCCCAGCCAAATAGTGGCTTCCTGGCATGTGAGGTTAGTGACACTCAGCACGGCCTGCCGACTCCCTCCGAGTTGTACCACATGCCATCTGGGTTCCTGACCCGTGGGAACTACATTTTGTCATTGTTTTTTATAACACATACAGAGATGAGAGCTTCTCGCTGGGCTCTAATCAGTCTCTGCTGATGCAGGTGAAACAACACTGCCGGGATGCTCGTTGGCTTCCCTGGTCTGAGGCCTAGCGGCCCTCTCACAGGGGGTCAGGCGTGGAAAACAGCACACCACATGGACAGAGCTCCAGTTGACACTGGCCAGGTCCCCAACATCGTCTCATTGTATTGTGGTGGGAAAAGTCTTGCCATTCCACTTGCTTCATTGGAAGATGTTAAATGGTGCCAATTTAGGCATTTTTAAATTGGCAGGTTCAGGTATCTCCCTTCCAAGAGTTTTAAAAGAGCAGGCCGAGGAGCCACTAGACTATTGATGCTGATTTTCAAGAAGTCTGAGAGCACGGGGGAAGTTCTGGAAGGCTGTAGGAAAGCTAATGTGCTATTTTTAGGAAGGATAAACAGAATGACTTGAGTAAATATCGGCTTGTCGGCCTGACATGGATCTGGACATGGTGATGAGGCAGGTGACATGGGACTCAATAAAACATTAAAAGAAATAAAGCCAGTCAACGGGTTTATGGAAAATAGACTCTGTCAGACTAACCTGATACCTTTTTGGATAAGATTGTAAGTTTGGGTGCTAATAGACATAATGTACTTTGACAAACATCTGTCAGGGATGGTCTAGGTAATACTTAGTTCTGCTGTGAGGGCAGGGGCCTGGAGTAGATGAGCTCTCAAGGTCCCTTCCAGTTCTGTGATTCTGTAATTCCAGGATTCGCTATGACTTGGTACCGTGTGGCAGTTTGGTTAGGAAGCTAGACAGATCTCAAATTAACAAGACGTGCTTTAAATGGATTACAGATTGGCTAACTGAGGTCTCAACATTTTCCTGCACATGGGGAAACGCCATTGAACAGGGATATCTCCAGTGGGGGGTTGGCAGTGTTCTTGCCCCTCCTCTCCTTACCATTTCTATCAGTGACCCACAAGAAAAAATAAAATCATCACAGCTAAAGTTTCACATGACACAAAATTGGAGCAAGGGGTGGTAAATCCTGGAGAGAACAGTTCACTGATACAGAGCAATCTGGACCACTCGGGAAACAGGGCAGGAGCAAACAATACAGATTTTAATACAGGGTGAGCCTCTCCAGGCCAGAACTCTCTGGTCTGGCAACATTCCTAGTCCGGCAGGATTTTAGTTGCCTGGATGTCCACTTAACGGGTGTGGCCAAGTTTTCCGTGGTCCCATAAAGTTTGTTTGCAGCCCCCAGTCCTGGCTCTCAGTGTTCTGTGCTCTAATGTGTGTCATTAGCCCTAATTTACCCCTAGAATCATAGAATCATAGAACCATAGAGCTGGAAGAGACCTCAGAAGGTCATCAAGTCCAGCCCCCTGCTCTAGGCAGGACCAATCCCAACTAAATCAACCCGGCCAGGGCTTTGTCAAGCCGAGACTTAAACACCTCTAGGGATGGAGACTCCACTACTTCCCTAGGGAACCCATTCCAGTGCTTCACCACTCTCCTAGTGAAATAGTTTTTCCTAATATCCAACCTGGACCTCTCCCACCACAACTTGAGCCCATTGCTCCTTGTTCTGCCATCTGTCACTACTGAGAACAGCCTCTCTCCAGCCTCTTTGGAACCTCCCTTCAGGAAGTTGAAGGCTGCTATCAAATCCCCCCTCACTCTCCGCTTCTGCAGACTAAACAGACCCAACTCCCTCAGCTTCTCCTCATAAGTCATATGCTCCAGCCCCCTAATCATTTTGGTGCCCTCCGCTGGACCCTCTCCAATGCGTCCACATCCTTTTTGTAGTGGGGGGCCCAGAACTGGACACAGTACTCCAGATGTGGCCTCACCAGAGCCGAATAAAGGGGAATAATGACATTCTCTATTTCAAAATAGGGATGCAAATGAAGACATTCGAAATTGCAAATGAAGCCAGGATTTAAATATCCCGCGCTTCATTTGCATATTCGCATTATGGCGCTATTTCGAAATAAAACGCGCTGTGTAGACGTGTTATTTCGAGAGAAAACCCTTCTCCAGAAATAACCCTGGAGCAGAACCTGCATCCTCCCTTTGAGCGGGTTCATGCTCTCACACGCCAGGCCTTTGCCGGAAGCTAATGGCCTTGGCCGTGTGTCTAAACGCGCTGCCCTCCGGGCCTCAGGCGCGGGGCTGTGCTCCGAAGGCGGCCACACCTGATGCCCATAGGCCCTCCTGGCCGCAGAAGTTCTGAGAGCGGGCCACGTGTGCAGGGAGGGGGAGCGGCACCGGGCGCGCAGAGCAGCACCGTGAGTCATGTTCCTCTTGTCTCTCTCCAGCAATTTGCCGGAACTCTTGTGGCGAAGGGTTTTGTTCCCGGCCCAACATGTGCACGTGCTCCAACGGGCAGCTGTCCCCCAACTGTGGCTCCGGAGGAGGTAAGAACATGTCATGATTGCCAGGCCATCCCTGATGCTGATTGGGGGGGAAAGGGAGGAGTGGCTGTCTCCAAACAGCGTGTGTTCCCAGGAGCCAGCTGTGCAGAACTTGCGGGTTGATTTTTTTTTCTAGTGAAAAATGCAGGTTGTGAGATTTTACCCTATTGTTGGGCTTTAAAAAAAACACCTGAAAACATCCCCCACCATGAAAACATCCCCCCCCACCATGAAAACATCCCCCCCACCATGAAAACATTCCCCCCACCATGAAAACATCCCCCACCATGAAAACATTTCCCTTCTTTTGAAACAAAATGTTTTGATCTTTCAATTTGAAATGACTTTTTATTTCAAAATGTCCTTAAATTTGACATTTTAAAAATTAAAATAGGTAAAAAAAATGCTCACCTCCGAATGAAACAAAATGTGTGACCCAAAATGAATATTTTTAAACTTCTGATTCGTCAAAAACGTCTAAACCCTTTGGCTGAAACCAAACCCTCCCACAGCCCTGTTTTGTGTTTTTTTAATTACCAGCGAACCAAAAAAAAAGTTATTTGCCCAGCTGTGGTTCTGGTCTAAACGTAGCAGGAAATTGCAAAGACCATAAACCCAGCCGTGTGCTCACGGAAGGGCCCCTCGCTGTCCCTCTGAGGAAGGAAAATGAATTGCTTTGTAACGTCTGCTGCGCTCCAGTGAGCCACTTTGGTGAAGTGGGTTCCAGCGGGACACGTCTCTGAGCCAATCTCAGGCATTCACAACATGGTTTGCCTGGCCTCCTTGTTACCCCTGTTTGTGTAGGAGATAAGAGGGCTGCCTGTCCACAGCAAGCGCTGAAAGCATTTCGCAGGCCACCACTTAGGTGTCAGCGAGACGTGTCCAGCTGCCTCTGCCCCGCTCTCATGCAACTCGCAGGTCAAACCCTGGGGAGTCAGGAATCCCAGAAATGCCTCCCCTGTTCTCTGACCCCGGCGACCTCTCCCTGGGAGCCGCCAATCACCCATCCAGGGAAGGCCACTGAGAATTAGTGGAGCTAGAAAAGGCCAAAGGCCTTGGCTCAGCACGGTGTGCGGGGAATGGGTCCCTAGGGCCTGCGAGGGGCCAGGAGGCGGGGAAGTGATGGGCCATGAGGCTTCTCTTCACTGCCATGGCTGTTGCTTCCTGCACGCAGACGGCCCCGTGGGGAGCCAGGACACACTAGCCTGGTGCATAGTCCCGGCAGACCTGGGCAAAGGGGTGAGATGCCGAGAGCTTGGCAGCTTTGCCCGGCCGTGCGCTCATGGTAACCTCGGCCTGGCGCGTTCGGGGCGCTGACACTGCAGCCCTCCCCCGCTGCGCAGCCAGTGCCCCTCTGCACAGCACCCACCCCGTCCGGAACCAGGGGGAGAGGGCCCATTGGGCGGGGGCCTCCCTCCTCCAGCCCCGCGCCAGCTTTGGGCGGTGTGGCCAGGCCTGGGCATCCGCTGCAGGGTGCGTCCCGGCACATGCTGGTTTAGCCATTGGGGCTGGCTGTGGGCAGTGAGCTCCCTAGGGGCTGCCTCTTTCCTGTCTGCAGCTCATCCCATGACATGCACGCTCCTGAATAGCTGGGGCGGGAAGGGAAGGGCAGGGAACTGGTGCCACGGGCCGTGCTCCCTGTAGATGAGTGCCTGGATTCAAATGCCGCCCCGCTGATTAGCCGGCAGTCTGCGTTTCTGCTGATGGTGCACATCTGCACAAGCCCCGGTGCACAGAATGAAATTTATTCTGCTCATGGATGGAAAAACGTAGAGAATATTGGCTCCTGGACCCCGCAGGAAAGCTGGCAGTTCTGTCTCCTGAGATGGCAGGGGGAGGGTTGCTTTGCCATCTCCTCAGTGGGATTAGATACATCTGCCCCAAGTTCCACAAATACATGCGCAGCCTCTGCAAAGGGGCTGGAGCACATGACCGACGAGGGGAGGCTGAGGGATTTGGGTTTGTTCAGTCTGCAGAAGAGAAGAGCGAGGGGGGATTTGAGAGCAGCCTTCAACTTGCTGAAGGGGGGTTCCAAAGAGGCTGGAGAGAGGCTGGTCTCAGTGGGGGCAGATGGCAGAACAAGGAGCAAGGGGCTCAAGTTGCAGTGGGGGAGGGCTAGGTTGGATATTAGGAAAAACGATTTCCCTAGGAGGGTGGGGAAGCGCTGGCTGGGTTCCCTAGGGAGGGGGTGGAATTTCCATCACTAGAGGTTTTTAAGTCTCAGTTTGACAGAGCCCTGGCTGGGATGGTTGGGTTGGGCTGGTCCTGCTTTGGGCAGGGGGCTGGACTCGATGGCTCCTGAAGTCTCTGCCCGCCCTGGGGTTCTATGACTCTAACTGGCTACTGAGCCAGTCATGCGGAAACAGCCCCCCCACACACACACACATCCCCCACATCCGTCCACATGGGAGGTGCTCGTGTAACTCAGGGAAGGAAGCCCGGGAGCTGACTGTAAGGTGGCACGTTGTGTTGTTTCCCCAAAATGGCAGCACACACCTGCAAGTTTGAGCCCCTTGCTCCCCCACCCAGGACAATACTTCCCGGGGAGGCAGGGCCATGTGTTAGCAATCTGGCAGGAATGCAGGGAATGTGTAGACAGCATCTAGGGCTGGGCACATGCCTAGCATTCCTGGGGAAGGGGGTTTCACAATGCACACTGGCAGGTAACCCCTCCCTCCCCCCCAGCAGTGTGCCTGGGGTCTGCCCTTGGTATTGCAGTGCCCATCAGTCGGTAATGCTTCAGGACGGGAAAGTGTCCAGCGCCCTGCCAAAGGCCACTTGGATCTAGGGATGTTACATTTTGATTAATTGGCTAATCAAATAGTCGATGCAATTTGGATCGACTATTCGATTAGTCGATAAGGGCGCTGCCGCCTTTGAAGTGCAGCAACAGCCCCAGGGGGTGAAAACAGCAAAGGCGAAAGCGCTGCGGGAGCACGGGGCCAGCGGGGGACTCAAGCAAGAGGCAGCAAGGGGGGCGGGAAGCGACTAGCTGACTAGGCAACTAGTCGTTCACATCCCCACTTGGCTCCTTTCTGACGTGGCCAAGGGTCCCTTGTGTTGCTTGAGGAAGACTCACGTTGCAAGGGACAGTTGGGTTGTGATAAACCTAAAGGACTTTGCCGATTACCGTCGTCAGTCTACTCTAACCACTTCGCTGTGCTGCGACTTCCTGGCTCAGGGGTTTGAAAAATCTCTCATGCACGTGCACATGCACGCACACACACGCACAGACACACACGTGCACACATACACGCACAGACACACATGTGCACACACATGCACACGCACACGCACACTCAGAGCAAGTTACAGCACTGTGAAGCGCCAGTGCAAATGAGTGCAGCGCTGGGAGCCGTTGGCTTTCTCTCTCGGAGGTGGTTTGCCTGGTGTGCTGGGAGAGCTCGCACCCAGCACCGGTGCCGTGACCCTGCTGCGCTTTACACTAGAACGTGTAGACCAGTGTTTCCCAATTGGTGCTCCGCGGAACCCTGGGGTTCCGCGAGGAGCCGGCGCTCCCCCCCCCCTCTGAAAAAGAGAGAGAGAGAGCCGGCTAGCCAGCAGAGGCATGGGCGGTGAGTTGTGTGGGCTCGTGGTGCCCATGCTCCAGCAATATTTGGAGCTGGAGCTGGAGCTGGAGCTGGAGCTGGAGCGGGTCCCGACCCGCCCCGCCACACGTCCTCCCACCCTGGCCCCAGAGCGTCTCTCCCCCATCCCCGTCTCCAGACCCGTCCCTGCCGTGCGCAACCTTCTCTGAGCTCCCCCTTGCTGGCTGCTGCTGCCCTGCGCAGTGCGCTCAAACCAGTGGGTGGGGAGACTCCCGGACGTGACATAACGTCACAGCCTGGGATTTTAAACTTGCTGGGCGCTGTGTTGCGCCGCGCGGCTGAGTCGCGGGTTCGGAGTCCGGGGACAGAGCACAGACTCCGGCCCCACAAAGTGGAAGGCAGAAGGTACGGGAGAGAGGGAAGGGAAGGGAAGGGGAAGGGAAGGGAAAGGGCTTGTGCAGAGGGAAAGGGGAAGGGCTGGGAGAGGAAGGTGCTTGTGCGGAGGCGGAGGGGAAGGGGAAGGCACCAAAGGGACAGGGGTGGAGGAGAGACAAATGCCAGGGGGCCAAGTGCAGACAATGAGGAAAAGGGCAGGAGGGGAGGTGTCAGTGGGAGGGAGGACAGGGTGATGCTGGGAGAGGAGAGGGGAAGGGCATTGGGGGCTAGAGGGGTGAGGGGAGGTGCTGGGAGAAGGCTTGAAAGAAGGGGTGGGCATGAGGAAGGCTGGGATGGAGCAAGTCATGTGTGAGGGCACGGGCATGAGGGAATGGGGGCAGAGGGTGGTGAGGGGTGGGCATCAGGGAAAAATGGAGCAAAGGGGCAGGGGCAGTGAGGGAAGGGAGGCACCAGGAGGGGGCAGGGGTAAGAGAAGGTGCAGGTGCCAGGGATTCTGGGGTGAAGCAGAAGGGCAGACACCTGCAGGGAGGGACCAGCACCAGAGGAGAGAGGCTGGGCAGGTGTGTAGAGGGAGGTGTTAGGAGAGGGGATGAGGAGGGGTAGCTCACATGATCAGCGTGAGGCTACTGGAGAAGTGGGCACAGGGAGGAGAGAAGGGCTGGTGGAGGGGGGCAGGTCTCAGGAAGGCTGAGGGCAGTGAGAAGAGCAGGAGTCAGGACAGCAGAGGAGGGTGAGGGGTTGCAGGGCAGCAGGCACCAGGGGAGCTGATGGAGCAAGGGGAGGAGACATGGCAGCAGAGGGAAAAGGTAGAGGTTTAAAAATATTTATTAATAACTTGGGTGGCCCATCCAAACAAGCCACATGAACTCAATACTGGTGCACAACACAAAATTCATTGTGCTCATGTGAGGAAACTCTTAGGCTATGTCTACACTGGTTGTTTCTTGCGCAAGAACACGTCCACACTGCCATGTGCGAGCTGTGCTTTTGCACAAGAGCATCTATGGCAGTGTGGACACTCTCTTGCCCAAGAAAGTGCCGATGGCCATTTTAGCCATAGGGCTTTCTTGCTCAAGAAATTCATGTTGCCTGTCTACACTGGCCTCTTGCGCAAGAATAGTTGCTCAAAGGGCTTATTCCTGGCGGAGCATCGTAGTTCTTGCGGAAGAAGCCCTGATTTCATACATGAGAACGTCAGTTTACTTGCGCAAGAACACACGGCCAGTGTAGACAGGCAGCAAATTTTTGCGCAAGGCGGCCGCTTTGGCGCAAGATCGTGCCAGTGTAGACACAGCCAAGGGAGGGAGGAAGGCAGGGGCAGGGAATCAGCACTGGCTCAGCATGTCTACATGGTTTGGGGAAGGTGCAGGAAATTGAGCTCAGCTGGGTTGCAGAGTGGGGAGGTCTGGGAGCTGGGCTGGGCTGGGCTGGGCTGTGGGGTGGGGTGTGTGTGTGTGTGTAGCTCAGAGCTCAGTTTGGCTGCAGGAGGAGGGAGGTGCCGGGAACCGGGCTAGACTCAAGGGAGGGAGGGGCAGGGGGGCTCTTGGCTCAGCAGTTTTGTGGGGCTTGGAGGAGGTGCAGGGAAACAGGGCTCAGCTGTGCTGTGGGGGAGGCATGCAGGGAACCAGTGCAGGGCTCAGCTGGGCTGAGGTGGATGGGGGAGGGCATACAGAACAGATGGGCAGCTCAGCTGGGCTGTAGGGAACTGGTGCTGCACTCCTTTGGATTGTGAGGGGATGGTTTTGGGGGAAGTGCAGGGAACCAGCAGGGGTGGGCAGCTTAGTTCAGTTGCAGGGGATAGAGGTGCAAAGAAGCCTAGTGGGGAAGGGGGTGGGGGGAACCAGGAGCCCTGAAATGACCTCCCCTGGTCCAAAAATTCCTCATCTGGGACCAGTCAAGTCTAGAGGGTGCCAGATCAGGGAGGTCCAACTCCTACCCAAGTCCCCTCCTCGCACCCTCCCTCGTAGCCAGACACCCTACATCCAGCCTGCTTCTGCACCCTACCTACCACCCAGACCTTGTCCCCTTCCGCCCCCCCCAGCTCTCTCCCAGATCCTGCACCTCATCCCTATCCCGCTCCTTGGCAGCCCTGCCATCCACCCTAGCACTGCCCTGGCCCCAGCACCTTGCCTCACACCCCAGGACTCAGCACCACCCTGGACCTGGCCCTGGCCCTGGCCCCAGCACCCTGCCATCCACGCTAGCACCCAGCAGCACCCTGTTCCTTGTCCCAGCACCCTGCCAGTCACCCTAGTGCCCAGCAGGACCATGTTCCTGACCCCAGCACCCTGCCACCTGCCTGCCCCAGCACCTTGCCCCAGCACCCTGCCACCTGAGCCAGCACCCTCTCCCCAGCCCCAGCACCCACTGGCACTCTGTCCCCTACCCCCACCAGCACATTTGGGACCACATTAGTGAGGCTTGGGGGTTTTTGGAGGAGCTTTTTTTTTTTGTTTTTTTGCATCTCACTTATGTGGCCCCAACTGACTTTTCTGTGGGTCAGTGACCTTTGACTCAAAACAGGTTCCTCACCCATCTCATATATAAAGACAATGCTAAAACCTTTTGAGTTTGACATAATATTTTATTTAAAAATGAAGCCAGGCCAACAAGCCCCAAATTGGGACCAAACCCCCATTTCACTGCAGCATCATAACACTCCTGCACCACCTGACCCCAAATCTGAGCCTATCATACACTGGAACCCCCTGTCCTGAGCCTCTTACATCCCCAAACTCCTGCACCCCCACATCCTCAGTCTTCTGCCACAACATTCCTCCACCATCCACACATCACAAATCTGTGTCCTGAGCCCATCATACTCACGAACTTCTTGCCCTGAGTCCCTCACATATCCAGCCCAAACTCCTGCACCCTCACATCCACAAGCCCTGGCTTGCTCAGCGCCCCAACCTTCCACTTGAACCCAACACTCCCCAGCCTAGAGCCCCCTCCCCGAGCCAACAGCCCCTTCTCCTGCATCCAAATTCCCTCCCAGAGCTTGTACTTCTCACCCCTTCCCACCCAAATCCCTCATTCCCACACACCTCACTCTCACTAGGTTGAGACAGGTATAAGGGCTGGGGATAGCAAGTGCTGGAGAGGAGGGGAACAGAGCGGATGAGGCCTCACGGAAGGGAGATGGGGGTCTCGGGAAGGAATGTGATTTTCATGAATTGGTGGGGTCCTCTCCTCCCCGCCCCCTTTTTGTGACAAACCTGGGGGTTCCTTGAAAAGCTGAAAAGGGTTCCTCGGCCAAATAAAATTGGGAAACACTGGTGTAGACAAAGCCTGAGTCTGCCTAGGCTCCAATGCAGATAGAGCAAATTCAGCTCCGCTCTAACCCCGTGGGAGTCCGTGCGGTTACACCAGGGAAGCGTGTGACCAGGGTAAGGAAGGGCCAGGACCCTTTTCAGAAATATTGCCCTTCGCCCCATGAGAACACGAGCGGCCAGACTGGGTCAGACCAAGGGTCCATCCAGCCCAGTGTGGCCAGAGCCAGGCACCCCAGGGACAGTCCCTGTTTTAAGCCTGTCCCAGCCACCCCGACTTTCCAAAGGAGGCATTTGTCCCATTTGCTCTTGAGGCGCGGTGTGGGGCAGCATGTGCGGAGGGCAGGTCTTCAGTTCTTCCTCCGAGACTGGCCAGCAAGAGCAGTAGCAGTAACAATCCACAGCCCCCAACTGTTAGAAATGGATTTTCTACCCTGGGGGCAAAACAATCAATCATTCTTGTAAAGCAAAATTTAAAAGGAAAAAGAATCATTCTGGGCCAATCAAGTGTTTTGGGGAAATTTTGACTTTTTTATATTTTTAAAAATTTTTTCTACTTAAACAACTCATTTCAAAATGAAAAATCCAAACTTTTCATCCCGAGAATGTTGAAGTAAGATGCTTTTGAAGGATTTTTCCAATGTTATTTTCTAACCAAAACCAATACCATTTCCCACACACACCCAGGCTACGTCTACACTGGCATGAATTTCCGGAAATGCTTAAAACGGAACAGTTTTCCCTTATAAGTATTTCTGGAAAAAGAGCGTCTACATTGGCAGGATGCTTTTCGGAAAAGCCCTTTTCCGAATAGCATCCGTGGCCAATGTAGACGCCGCTTTCGGAAAAAAGCCCGATCGCCATTTTCGCAATCGGGGCTTTTTGAGAAAAGACTACTGTGCTGTCTACACTGGCCCTTTTCGAACAGTTTTCCGGAAAAGGACTTTGCCCGAGCGGGAGCAGCATAGTTTTTCTGGAAAAGCAGCTGATTTCTTACAGTAGATCGTCAGTGCTTTTCCGGAAATTCAAGGGGCCAGTGTAGACAGCTCGCAGCTTATTCCGGAAAAGCGGCTGATTTTCCGGAATAAGTGGCCCAGTGTAGACACAGCCCCAGGGTGTGTCTAGACTACAGGGTTTTTTCGAAAAAGGTGGCCTTTTTTGGAAAAAAACTTCCCGTGTCTAGACTGCTGCCGCGTTCTTTCGAAAGTAAATTGAAAGAACGCAGCAGTTTTTTCGACCGCAGAAAACCTCGTTTTACGAGAAAGAATGCCTTTTTTCAAAAGTGCTCTTTCGAACAAAGGCGCTATGTAATGCAAACTGTGCTTTTTCGAAAGAGTGTCCAGACTGCCTGGGTGCTCTCTTTCGAAAAGCGGCTTGCTTTTTCGAAAGTACTGGTTGTCGTCTAGATGCTCTTCTTTGAAAGAGGCTTGCAGTCTAGCCGTAGCCCCAGATCCGGATTGTCAGAACATCATTCTGGATGAAATGCTACTTGGATGAAAATGCTCTAAGCCGGTCTGCTTGTGGGGGCTGACCCGTGCCAGTTGTCCTTCCTCCATGTGTTGTACACACCCATACACTACCATGCAGCATGAACTCCAGTGTCCGTGCCAAGTGGACCCAAGCGGGAAGTGTAGCCCCCTTTGAAGGTGTGATTTCTCTTTTGGATTGCTCAGGGACAGAGAGAACAGTGTTTTACAAACGTCTCCTTGGATGTGTCCTGCGTTCCGGCAGCTTGGTAGTGTATAACCCAAGGAGACGTTTCCTTCTTTTCAAAGAAATCCACCCCCAAAATGCTCTCTTAAAAAGGAGGGCATCTATGGCCGGGTGCTGGGTGCTTTGTAGCTTAGGACGCTGTGGGTGCAGACAGTGTGTTGGTTTGTGGAGGGAGCGCAATGAAAAGCAGGTGAGACTAAAGTGTGTGCAGACACGGAGGTGAAGAGATGCTGAAGGGAGAGAGAGGAATTGCTCAGGGATGTAAAGGTGGTGGAACTAAGGTTTTGTCTACACTTCACAGTGTAAAACACAGCCTGGTCCACACTGGTGCTGTACAGCGCTGTCACTTGCTGTGCTCAGGAAGGTGTTTTTTTCACACCCCTGATCCAGACAGTTACAGAGCTGTAAAGTGCCAGTGTAGACTTGGCCTAAGAGACACGGAATTAAACTGAAAGCGGAACCAACTGGGCTAAATTTCAGGCAAAGTGTCCCAACAATGAGTCCTGGGCCAGATCCTCCGGTGGATTGCCAGGATGTAGCTACATGATGTCTCGGGATATTCCCTACTTCCACCAGCGAGGCTCTGGGCTTTTGCTGGGGCCAATCCAGCACCACCCTCGTGAGCTGGCCGAGTCCAAACCGGCGTCTCCCTGGGGAGGCTTTGGCCGTAACGCTCTTGTTTCTGGCTTTTCCCAGCTCATCGGTTCGTTGTGGGCACGGACATGACAATCAGAACAGCGCCGAGTGCCTGGCACAAAGGCAGTGGGATTTACGGGGGGCCGAAACCCAGAGCTAGTCCATAGACTGTCCTCAGGAGCTAGCCAACCCCGTAGGCTCAGCTGCAGTGGGAGGTCCACGGGGGACTGCCCATTGTATTTTATGGGAGATGGGAAGGAGTCTTGGCTTCTACCCTGAGCTGATGTCACGCGAAGAAGCAGCACCCCGGGGGCAGATGCGAGGTCCCTGTTGGCCTGGCAAAGGGATTTGCAGCTTCCCAGGGAGACGAGGGCCTCTGATCCCATTTTCTTGCCTCCCTCCACAGTCCAGTCCTGCAATGTCCGGTGCATGAACGGGGGGAGCTGCAATGAGGAATCCTGCCTCTGCCAGAAAGGATACACTGGAACTTACTGTGGGCAGCGTGAGTACCTGCGTGTCTCCCCTACCCCCCCCCGGCTTATTCATCCCTGCTAGCCAGTGACTGACTCTCCCGTTGGGCTCCCCTCCAGACAGTGGCAATGCCTGCGAGCAGCTGGGGCGGCCAACAGGTGAAGCCCCACACCCACCTGAGCCTGGCGTCGCAGACAGTCCCTGTGGACACTGTGCCCTCCCTTCACTGAGTGAGAGGTGGCCCCTCCGCCCGCCTCACCGGGCTAGTCCCAAAGGAGCAGTCACTTACCCCAGGCAGGTCTCCCACGAAACTCCGCTCCTGTGGCCAATCCTATAACACTGACGAACGATTTAGTACCTCCAAAAAGAAACAAGAGTTATTTCCAAGATTAAAACAAACAACTCCCCCCTCCTCTCTCTCTCTCTCTCTCTCACACACACACACAGAGACACACACACAGAGACACACACACTCACACACACATAGACACACACACATACACACACAAGATCCAATCGAAAAGGTAGTAGACACTGCTATAATATGAAAGCGCTGAATGGCCTTTTGGGCTAAGTCAAGGCAAACAACCTGGGGACCCCTTGCTTATGCATAGGAATGTGGCCCTCTTTGAGGGACGTAAAATCCTGTTTAGTCAGTTAACTGGTCAAACCTTAGTTTAACTGGTTAACTGATTAAGCAGGATGGAGGGAGGCGGCTCCAGCCCTGCTGGAGCAGCCCCCAGCTCATAAGGCTACCACTGCCCCCCATAGCTCCTCTGTGGGGCTGCCACCATCTCTGCTGGTCCCGACCGAGGCTCCTGGCTCCACGTGGGGCTGCCGGCTCCCACCCTGGGCCACAGCGTGGTGGGCCCAGCCCAGCTGGAGCAGTGCTCTGCCCACGGCAGGCTGCAGGCGGGGCGGCTGCTCCCGGGCACCAGTTAACTGTTACCCAGTAAGGGTTATGCTTACAGGCAACTGGTTAACCAGTTACCCATTGACAGCCCTGCTCTGAATTCCAAGCAGCACAGTGATAATAATTCTTACTGGACCAGGATTTTTATGCCCTTGCCCTGTGCCCAAGCGAGGATGGGACAAGGGCTTGTGCATATCCCTTCTTCCTACATGCAGTGGAAGCCACCAAGAAAAGTCTGTTATCCTCGGATGTCCCACAACAGCTTGTCCGGGTCCTTTCTTTGTTGGACAGGACATGACACCTCTTGTGATGAACTAGCGTTTCACAGCTGGGAATGCTCCCTCCTGACTGGGGGGGTTACAGTCTTAGTGAACATTTTTATAGTTACAGAGCAAACACTTACATGTTACCTTGTAACATGGGGTGAGTTTATCACAGGTAAGATCAATACCTGAAGCATCCTACAAGCATTTCTTAAAAGCTAACTACTGAACACATTCTTATAACCTTAATAGCCATTTTACCAGTGCTCACACACAGGTGACTCAGGCCATGTCTATACTTACTGCACCGGAGATCGATCTCCTGGTGTTTGATTTAGAGGGTCTAATAAAGACCTGCTAAACTGAACACTGAGAGTGACCCCAATCAGTTCCAGTACTCCTCAGTTCATGAGGAGTAAGGGAAGTCGACCTCCTGCTGTGGAAACAACGCCAGCTCAGCTTAAGGTACTTTGACTCCAGCTGTGTTATTTACATACCTGGAGTGGTGTACCTTAAGCCGACCTTCCTGGTGTAGTATTGATCTGCCCCAGACGGGTTTTCAGCTATACCTTTGTTGGCCTTCAGTGAGTCTTATTGCTATTGTACCGTGGCCTGTCATATGCCCTTTGTCAAGTTCTGCCCCTGCGTGACAGGCAGAGAGCTATGGTAGAGTTAGTTTTCCCTTTTCACAGTTTTTAATTTTATACTCCTTTGGTATTGGATCACAGAGCTAAGCGTGTTACCCAAGAGTCTCGCCCCCAGCAAAACCTCTCTGCTCACAGACCTATTGGTTTCCAGCCCACTTATACAGGATTTCTTTATAAGCAGGAAAAAACGGAGTTGCCTTGCTGAAAAAAACATACCATACCTTTCACTTTGGGATCGGTACATGGAGAAGTCCCCTGAATTGCAAATAGTATAGCACATAAAATGGGATGCTCCAAATTCTGTAGGTGTCCATGGGGCAGAACTTCCTGGTGCAGTCTGGTTGATGACCGTGTAGTGTATCTTTCTTTTTGTGAATAGCTGTCTGTGAAAATGGCTGCCAGAACGGAGGTCGGTGCATTGGACCAAACCGCTGTGCTTGTGTCTACGGGTTCACTGGGCCCCAGTGTGAGAGGGGTAAGAAGCAGTTTGCTATATTACTCTCACAAATGTTACTACAAAAAAGAACATAAAGGTTACAAATTCAAGCCCTCAAAACTCAAGTTAGGAAATGCCAGGTTTGCCCATGCAGAGCTAATTTGGCCCCGGGGTGTGCATGCCTTATGACAGATGTTTGATGATGTGATCACATACTCTTTTTTCCATAGGACTCTTGCCTCATTCAGTGCATGCACGGATAGCAGGTAGCTGTTCAGTATTTCTTTATAAGCTCACCTGTCAGTGAATACAGAAATATCAATTCTTCCTGGAGCACTCCAGTGATTTGCCCTTTGTTCCCCAAAAGGGAGCAACTCACTCAGCTGTCAGATACTTCCCGGAACTTTGAAAGGGGATGGGCGCATGCCTGCAGGGCAACGGAGATCACAAAACACTGAGCACAGCCATCAGGGCAGCCATTGTGGGTTACTGATGGAGTCAGTTCTCTTGACAAAACAAACAGCAGAGTCCACACTGGCTCTTTCTCGACAATTGAGGGTACGTCTAGACATCACCCTTCTGTTGGAATAAGCTACGCAATTTGCACTACACAAATTGTGTTGCTTATTCCGAGTCTAGGTCGAAAGAGCTTGTTTTGAAATTTGGCGCTGTGTAGACAGCGCACATTTTCAAAATAAGGCCCTATTCTGACAAATCCTTTGACCCTCGTGGAATGAGGGTTACAGGGATGCTGGAATAGTGCACCTGCTATTTCGGGAAATAGCGGGCACATTCAAAGACGAGGCGCTGCTATTTCGGGTTGCTTCTGGTACCCTGAAATAGTGCCACAGTCTAGACATACACAAAGGGAGGGGAAAAGACAAAAGTCTTTTTTTTGTTTTGTTACCAAAACTGGGTGTTTTTCCCCTGACAAAAATCGCATCATAGTGTAAGCGCTTTCACTCTTTTGTCACCAAAAGGCAGATTTTGGCAACAAAACATGCCAGTGCAGACAAGGCTTAGGAATGCAAGACGTTTCTTCATTCCCATATTTAAACGGTTGGCTGCTGACAGGCTAACACAAAAGAGAATAAGGGGCAGATGTTCAGAACACTTTGGCTACGTCTAGACTGGCATGATTTTCCGGAAATGCTTTTAACGGAAAAGTTTTCCGTTAAAAGCATTTTCGGAAAAGCACGTCTAGATTGGCAGGGCGCTTTTCCGCAAAGCACTTTTTGCGGAAGCGTCGTGGCCAATCTGAGCGCTTTCATAAAGCCCGATTGCCATTTTCGTGATCGGGCTTTTATGAAAACAAATCTCTGCTGTCTACACTGGCCCTTTGCGCAAAGTTTTTTTGGAAAAGGCTTTTGCCCGAACGGAGCAGCATAGTATTTCATAAAAACACTGACAATCTTACATGAGATCGTCAGTGCTTTTGCGGAAATTCAAGCGGCCAGTGTAGACAGCTGGCAAGTTTTTCCGGAAAAGCGGCTGCTTTTCCGGAAAAAGTGGCCAGTCTAGACACAGCCTTATTGTCTGATCAGAACCTGGGCTCTCAGCCTAAACAAGAAAAAGTTACTTCTCGTTTCATCTCAAGAGTCGCTTCATCGGGGCAATTTTCAGTTCTGCCGCAGGACGGGCCTTTCTTCCTGAGAGTGGGTTTTTAAATGACGGCTCCTGCACATTTGCTGACTGCGAAGCTGGTTCACACGACCGGGTTTTTTTCTGAAGCTACTAGGAGGACCCATGTAAGCCCCGAGTCAGACTCAGGAGGAGGCCATTACTTCAGCATTGTGTTCTGAAGAGTGTCAGTCCTAGCCCAGGCAGCAGGCTGAAGAGAATTGCAGAACTGCCTGAAACTATTTCATTCTCAAACACGGTGGGTAGGACTCCGTGGAATATTATTCCTCATCCGAAGCAAACAGAAAGCGTGCGTGCAGCCGAGACAGGGTGAGGGGACTTCGCTACGCGCGGGTTGTTGGAGTCTCACAGAGTCCTGGTGTCAGCTAAATGGATAGGAGCTCCGGGCATCCGTTTGTCCACAGAGGGGCAAACCAATTACCCAGTTTGCCCTGGGCAGCATGGCTGCAGTGTCTGATGCCAATAGACCAGGAAAGACTCATTCAACCCACTGTAACATGAAACTGTGGAAACACCCTTGGGTTTACAATTTACGTCTTTTCTGCTAAGAACTAGAAACGTTTGACCCAAAGGAAAGTTTTCTGCAACGTTAGTTAATTTGGGGCAATTTCCTGTTGAAAAAGGTTCCCGGGTAAAATTCTCTCTCGACTATTGTGGGAGACAATGAAACCCTGGGCCAGCGCCTCGGCCGCGGCGGGTCTGGGCAGTGCGCTGAGGTCAGTGGCGGTCGCTGCTTCGCGTTCGCTTCCCCAGCGAGACAGGCTTTGTGTCTGAGCACAGCTGGAACGAGTGAGGCTCTGCTAGGAGGGCTGGAATTTCCTCCCTTCCCCTTGGCATGGAGGCGCGCCCCCGGATGCTGTCTGCCGAGGGGTGCCTGGCGAGGGCTAGCGCGGCTCACAGCTAAAGTGAAACCGAAACACGCCCTGGAGCAGATGTGCAAACTCAAAGGATTCACATCAAAGGCCTCTGGAAACTTTCCCCCGCTCCTAGCCAACTTGCCTTGAGACTGGGAGTGCATGTCTCGTCCCCTGCTCCTGGATTGGCTGGTGCCTGTCTCTAGTGGCGTTTTCCCAGTCCTGAATTCTTGGCAGTCTGATGGAAAGGGTGAGAGCGGAATAACAGTTGGTTTCCGGGAGCCCAGGCAGGCAGGCAGTCCTGCTTGAACCGCGGCCAGGCAAAATACACAGCACTCCCAATAGCCGGGCGGTGTTCTGGGGACTACAAAAGCATCTGCTGAACACTGCGGGGCAGGTGCCCCGTCAAAGGCCCTGCGGTGGTTTGTGCCTCGCTTTTACTGGTGGCAAAGAAGTGAAAGTTCTTTAACAGCCTCTGCTCCTCTCCCTTGTGCTTTGTTACAGAAGCAAAGATTGGTAAGGCTCACTCACACTCACACACACACACGCGCGCACACACACACACGCACACACACAGTATGTAGGAAGGCGCAGTGACGACAGACAGTCCTTATGCAACACCCTGACAGTTTTCTGCTCCCAGCAACCCGAAAATGACTTACGTGGGATCTTCCTGTGTGGCGGGGGGCTCAGACTGGGCCCGGCGTGCGTAGGGGGCCGGTTTCCCCTGCTGGCTGGGCAGGGAGCGGAGTTACGCAGGTTTGCGTGTTTAGAAGAGGAAGGGTTGTGTTCCAGGAGGAATCTGGCAAATGTGTAAAGAAAGCAATTTCTGGGTGTGCCAGTGCCAGGGAAGACTGTAAAATCCAGTTGCCTTCATGTTGTGTGTGTGTGGGGGGGGAGGGATTTGTTATATGGATATTGTAATGGACCACATTCCTTAAACACAGAGAGCATTTGTGCAGAGCCTGTGGAGAAGTGACTTGGCCCACCCCTGCATGAGGAGACAAAACAAGCGCTCCAGCTGTGCGCACACAGGTTCTCCCCGGCCAAGGCAAACACAGGTTCTCCCAGGCTTTGCTCTGGCCTGGTAGAAGTTGCACTTTTGAGAGGTTCCTCCAGCAATTCCAGGAGGTGGTGAGGCTGCGTCTGGGCTGCTGGCATTCACTGCGCTGACGCTTTCCTCATGGAGCAGGAATTTGGTCTCTTACGGAGTGTGTGTTAAGGGTCAGTCACCGGGGGAGGCGGGGGGGGACAAGGCATTGGGGGCATGGCCCTCTCAGCACTCCACTGGGGAATCAGCGGGGGATTTCTGAGTCAGCCCAAGACACACCAATCCCAGGGTACGTCTACACTAGCTCGTTAGTTCGAGCTAGGTAGGGTAATGAGGGCAAGCGGAGTTGCAAATGAAGCCCGGGATTTAAATATCCGGGCTTCATTTTACATGTTCAGCGCTGCCATTTTTAAATCCCCCTTAGTCGAACTCCGTGCCCGTGGCTACGTGGCACGGGTAAATGAATTGGAATTAAAGATCCTAATTTGAAGTACCGTTACTCCTCGTGGAATGAGGTGTACCGGTAGTTCGAATTAGGATCTTTAATTCAAACTACCTACTCCGTGCCGCATGTAGCCAGCGCAGTTCGAACTAAGGATTTAAAAATGGCAGCGCCAGCTATCTAAATGAAGCCCGGATATTTAAATCCCGGCTTCATTTGCAACTCTGCTGCCCTCATTACCTACCTGCTCGAACTAACGAGCTAGATGTACCCCAATCCTGTCGGGAGAGCAGAGCCGGGGAATTGTAGATTTCTAGGTGTGGGGCTGACTGAGAGGGCCCGTCCCCAGCACTGGGTTCGCCCCGAAGAATGTCTGTGGATCCAGAATGACCTTCTGTGGCATTGCTGGTGGAGAAGCTTTCAAGAGACAGCTTGAAAGAGGGCTGATGTCTCTTCACCTTGCTGCTTGACTTCCTGGAGGTGCAGCTTCCCCTAGGGTAGGGGGGGCAATAATTTTGCTGGGGGGGCACTCCCAAGAATGTGGAAAGTGGCCAAGGTCTGTACTCTTCCATGATATCAATGGAAGGGGTGCAGGCTCTGGGACGGATGCCAGGTGCAGAAGGGAGTTTGGGTGAGAGAGTGGGGTGCGGGAGGGAGTGTGGGGTCTGGGAGGTGGTTGTGACCTAGGGCAGGAGACTGGGGTGCAGGGTCTGGGAGGGGATATGAGTGCAGGAAGGAGGCAGAGGGCTTGGGTTATGGGGGTAGGGGCAGGAGTGGGGGGCAGAGGGCTTGGGTTGTGGAGAGTAGGGAGCAGGAGAGGGGCAGAGGGTTGAGGGGTAGTGGGGGCTGGGATGCCAGAGGCAGGCTCTGGCCGGGAGACTTACCTGGGCAACTCCTGGCCGGCAGCCCAGCAGCTTTCTCAGGCAGGCTCCCTGCCTGCCCCGCCCCAGTGTCAAGGGCCATGTGGGTCTGTGAATAGCTGTGAGCCTGAGGGGAAGCGGGAGGGGTGCCTTGTGCACTGCCTGTTCTTTAAATAGGCAGCTCCCATTGGCCAGAAACCGGCCAATGGGATTGTGCTGGGGTGGGGGCAGCTCCCAAAGCCCCTCCCTCCCCCTCCCCTGGGCTCTCAGCTGTTCAAAGACAATCAGTACCTAGCAGCCGCATTTCTGAGCCTGCCTGAGGCTCCCCACTGAGTCCGAGGGCTGGATCCAGTGGCTTGGCGGGAAGGATCCGGCCCATGGGCCATATTTTGCCCAGCCCTAGGGCTAGGGCTGCCAGATGGCCACTCGTCTTCCCCCCTCCCCTCTCCCTTGGCTCCCAGAACAGCTTGGGCCCCACTGGGATGGCACGGGCAGTAGGGATGTAATAGTGGAGTCCGTTATCCCATTAACCGATACGCAAAAGCTTGTAGGTTAATGCTACAGACGACGCGCATCCTCTCCCCCCCCCCCCCAGTAAATTTGTTAGCAGGCTGGCCAGCAGCCCGGCTCAGTCCCGGCTTGCACCGGGTCCTGGACCTACCCCCACTGCGGCTCTGCATGTAAAGTGTATTAGGAGCTGGGTGGGCAGGCAGCCTGGCTCAGTTCCAGCTCACGCCGGGTCCTGGAGCTCAGACCCCCCAGACAGGGGCTGCTGCCACCCCACACTACTCCCTCTTTATCAGAGGCAGCAGCACTGGGCAACAGGCAGCCGGACCACAAGGGGGGGCCGGTTTTTAAACTGGCACCCCTCATGGACCAGCTCCCGCCTGGCCCCTTACGCAGCTGCCTCTGATACAGAGGGAGCAATGTGGAGTGGCAAGGGGCTCCTCAGGAGTGAGGCTGGGGCGCACTGGCTGCCAGCCCGGCCCCCAGGGACTATAGACCAGTCAATTGGCCAATAAGAATTGATGATGTTACTCGACTATTTCTTTAACCGACATTTAACATCCCTGACGTGCAGGTGGCTGGTCACTGCAGCGCCAGCTGGTGCAGGGCCCGCGTGGCTGCGGCTGAGGGAGGGCCCGGTGCGAGGCCCAATGTGACCATGGCACGGAAAAAGAGCCAATGCGAAATCTTGTCCTTGCTCATGGCTCGGTGCTGGGAAGCGCGGACCCTGCTGGCCGGATGAATCATCATGTCAGCTGAGTCTGGGCAGGGCCTGTCCACCCGTCAAATCTCTCCCACTTCCTGGAGACCAGAGCTACAGGCTGAGCCTCTCTAGCCCGGCGCCCTCGGGACCTGGCCGGTGCCGATGCAGAGACTTTGCCGAACCGAGGGAGGTCGATGGTGCCTAGCGGCGTTGCCAGCACTGCCACGGCTTGCTGGGCTAGACACGAGGAAAAACTTCCCACCTGTCAGGGTGGCTAAACACTGGAATGAATTGCCTAGGGCGGTTGTGAATCTCCATCTCTGGAGACATTTCAGAGCAGGATGGACACACACCTCTCAGGGATGATCTAGCTGGTGCTTGGTCCTGCCATGAGGGCAGGGGACTGGACTTGATGCCTCTCGAGGTCCCTTCGGGTGCGTCTAGACAGCACCTTTCCATCAGAATAAGCTACACAATTTGTGCTACATAAATTGCATAGCTTATTCCGAAAGAACTTAGTTTGAAATTTGGTGCTATGTAGACAGCCCCAAATCTCAAAATAAGGCCCTATTCCGACAAATCCCTTAACCCTCCTGGAGTGAGGGTTACAGGGACGCCGGAATAGCGCGCCTGCTGCTTTGGGAAAGAGCGGGCGCATTTGAAGACGCGGCGCTGCTATTTCGGGAGACTTCCGGTATCCTGAAATAGCGCCGCAGTCTAGACGTGCCCTTCCAGTTCTAGGATTCTGTGATTCACATCTGAGCCCGTGGGGTTTGCTGGCCAACAGATGTGCAGCTGCTTGTCTTGGGCTTGGATAACTCCAGAAAGGTTTATTTTTGACACTTCAGTCTTGTCAAGAATGAGCGCTCCGCGCAGAGCTGAAAGGAGCGTGATTCAGAGCTGCCACAGGAGCCGCATTGGAGTGTTGTGCGCAGTACGAGTCTGGGAGGCCCCGCGGGTTGGTAATGAACTTGCCAAGGCGCAGAGCTCCCGAGAGCGACCGGGGCACTGGTGTCGGTGAGTAACGGCTCCGACGCCAGGCTGCGTGATCCAGACAAACACGAGAACATTCCTGTGACGAGGTGACGTGCTCCGAGCCGGATAAAGGCACCGTGGTGCCTGTTGGAAGGCAAGGAGATGAATTGCGTGTGGAGGTTCGCAGGCTGATCGGGGCGTTCCACCCTGCGGTGCGCACAGAGGGTCGGCTCAGACAGGCTGCGCCCACAGAGGAAGGCAAAGGCGTGTGGGGCGGGGAGTGAGGCGTTTTATTGCTTGTCCCTGTCCCCAGTTCCCTCCCGCCCTTGGGCACTGCCCTTGGGAATGGGGGTGAACTAGGGTTTTGTGAGGCTCTTTGGCCAAAGCAAGTGGGGGGACCTGCCCCGTCCCTTCAGCCCGCAGTTCCTCCCCCTCCCTGCACTTCTGCTGGTGAGCGCCAGCCACGTGGGGCAGGGCAGGCCCTGTGCCCCAAACCCACTTCCCGGCTGGAGCGCTGGCGGGCAGAGCAGCATGAGGACCCCCTTCCCGGGCCTGGCTAATCGGCCACTGCTTGGGACGGAGCTGCTGCCAGTTGCCACCCTGCGGGGTGAGCTCCGTAGAAGGAAGGGGCCTGGGCCTGGGCCTAGGCCGTGGGCGGCCTGCAGCAAAGGCTGCTCCTCACTGGTGTCCGAGGAGCTGTGCGCCGGAGAGGGCACAAGGCCAGGCAGGGACTGGCTGCGCGCACCTGATTGGCTGAGCGTGATCGTTGTCACCGGGGTTCCGTGGCTGCACGTGTGAAATCCCTTTCACCGGGAATCTCCTGCAACCTGCCTGCCAAGGCCCCGGGACCCTGCTGGCCTTGGCCACAGGAAGCCCCCAGGACGCGCCCAAGGGGAGGATCTTCCCGGTTTTGCTGGCCAAGCGGGAGTCAGGACTGGAGACTTGCTCTGTGGAGACTCTGGCTGAGTCTCTGCCCCCTCTCGGTGTTGTCAGGTGCTCGGGCTGCCGAGGCGGCCTTACAGTTCCTCCAGGAGCCCTGGCGAACCTTTCCAAAGGCTTGCGCTGTGCAGAGGCCGGGGCTGGTCTCCTCTCACTAATAACAGCACTTATAGCTTCTAGAGCCTTGTGGCTGGGGCTCTCATGGCCTTTCCAAAGGGGAGTATTTGCATTTTAAAGGCAGGGAAACTGAGGCACAGATTGGTGAAATGACCTGCCCAAGATCACACAGCAAGTCATAGAATCTTAGCGTCTGAGCACTGGAAGGGACCTCGCGAGTCCTGTCCCCGGCCCTCACGGCAGGACCAGGCACCATCTAGACCATCCCTGAGGATCAGCAGGAAAGGACCCAGGAGTCCTGACACCCAGCCCCCTGCTCTAAACAAACTTCCTCCTTTTGACCTGCTGTTTAAAGTAATTGGCCGTGTGCCCTGCCCATGTGTCTGGGCTGTCCAGCTCCGCTTTCACCGGCCCAAGGATTTGCCAGGAAACCGTAAATCTGGGACAGGAAACGTTTTACAACCTCTCTCTGGCATTTCCTGACGGAGCAATTTCTCAGAACGGCAAGTGTGGCGTTTCCACTGTGCAGAAGGAACGGGGCGGTGTTTGCCTGTGGGAAGAAAATGGCCAGGTGGAGATGGTGTTCCATCCGACAGGAGGCCGTGGCTGGGACCCGGTGGGGTTTTTACACCCTCTCCCCCGGAGTGAGGTCACCAAGCCAGCCCACCAGAGACAGATAGGAGGGGGCTTCCCATGGGATCACATATCATTAGAGTTGTATTATCTGCAGAGACCTGCAGGCACGTTCCAGCAAGTCCGGTGACTTAGGCCAACTTGACTCGCTCCCCCTGCCCGAGTTGGCGGATGGGCAGTTGGCTGGTGGGCGTGTTGGCGGCCGGGCGTATTGGCATTTCAAAGGGGACTCCCTAGCTGATCCTGGGCTCTGCGCGGCATTTCCCCAGAACCCAGGGTCTGTTGGGGAGTCCCCAGCTGACCCCGGGCTCCATGGCAGCTGCCCCTTTGAAATGCCGCCTCGGGGTTTCAAAGTGGCAGTGCTGCACAGCTGTACCCCTCCCCTCCTTTGCGGCCTGATAGAGGCAGCAAAGGTGGAGAGGAATCGACTAGTCCACTATTCAACTGACTGTCTGAAAAGCATTTGCTTATCGGATAGTCGACTCGTCTTTAACTTCCCTGCTGGGGATCAGCTGGAGGGCCCAGCTGATGCCGGGCTCCTAATGCGCTGCCCCTTTTAGGCGCTGGGGCAGCGTTTCCAAAGCAGCGCAATACAGAGCCTGGGCGAAAGCAACATTTGCACAGGCAGAGAAACGGATTCTCCTTTGGGTGGTGGCCTGGGTGCATCCCACTGCTGGGGCTGATGTGCCAGAGTGTGGCTGCCAGACAGCGTCCCCCAGTGGTCGCTGGGGGCTCGTTCGCTCCATTTGAGGTTTCTTTCTAATTGTGGGACTGAGCTGCGCCCTGGTCACCAGGTTCCTTTCCCCAGGTCCGGGCGCTCGGAAGCCCATGGGGGAGGCAGACGTGAAGGCCCGATGCCAGATCTGTGGGGAGTTTGAGCCTCGGACAAAGGAGGCTGAAATCCCTGCTGTGGAGGGGCCTCAGGTCACCCTCAGAGCTGGCTGGCGTGACAGGTGGGAGTGTGAAGGGCGGAGTCCCAGCCCGCACCGAAGGGGCAATGCCAAGCTCCCAGCAGGCCTGGCCAGTGGAAGGCCTCCCCCTTCCAAGCCCGGCAAGAGGGCCAAGAAGTGGAGGAGAGGGCAGTGGAAACGTAAACACTCCTTCTCCAAACCGGGGCCTAATTCAGCACAGCTGGCTCCAGTGCCACAAGCCACCGGCTGCTTCTTGGACACCACCACAAAACCCCATCGCCAGGCCGGAGGTGTGGGCGGTGCCGAGATGCCCACGTCTCTCTGCTTACACCGGGGACACAACCTCCGGTCCCAGGGGGCCAGCGTCCCGGGGAGGCAGCTCCTCCGTACCGCCAGGGGGAGCTGGGCAGGTTGGTGCCTCGCCAGCCTTTCAGCATCAGTCCCCGGCACCAAATGGGAATCCTGCTCATCAGACATTACGTATCACAACCTCCGACCACCTCCCACAGCGGCTCTTCAATGGGATCAAGACAGGGGGGCCCTGCCCTATCTCCATGCCCATTATGGACCCTGCGGGGGGGGGGTGGATTGCAGATCTTCCCCACACTGAGCCCTGGTCTCGAAGCACCAAGCAGCCCCCCCGGCAGCCTGGCTGCGGCCCGAGGCTCCCGCCAAGAGAAGAGATTCTGCCCCCTGGTCTCCAGACGCGGCTGTTTCGTTGGCGCCCCTTCGCCCCTCGCCGTGAGCTGAACGTGTATCAGGACGTGGTAAGGCGAGTGGCTGCAGAGGGGTCCGGGAGTCCTCGCCTCGTGGAGGTTGGATCCTCGGGGGTCCGACAGGGGAGCTGATCCCTTTGGCTTGGCGGGATCCTCTCCAGGTTCCTTCTCCCCGTCTCTGCAGGGCCCCGCTCACACGGAACTGCCGTGCTGATGCTGCGGGTTGGACCTCCCTGGTCCAGCAACGTCGGGCCTGACTGGCCCTGAACAAGGGAATTTGCCGGACCCAGGGGGGTCCGCTGACACAGGCCCCAAGCCCATTGCCTGCCACCGACAGGCGGCCCCAGCAGGCCCCCTGCCTTGCTCCCCCATCCGGCTGGGCTGCTCGCCTAGCTCCTGCCACAGGCTCTGGCTCCTGCCAGGGGGCTCCAGCCCCGGCCCCACACTTCTGGGGGCTGCCGTGGGGCTCCGGCCCTGGCTCCGCGCTTTAGGGGGCTGCCAGGGGACTCTGGCCTCTTCCCCGTTTGCCACAGGGCTCCAGCCCAGGTCCCGCGCTCCAGGGGCTGCTGTGGGGCTCTGGCCCCAGCTCTGCATTGCCCCCAGCCAGGCTGCCGACCCTGCTGCCCCCAGCCCCACCTGGCCCTTCTGCCTTAGGCTCCCGGGCTCTGTGGTCCAGGAGCATCCACGGTCCTCCTTGACCACAGGTGTTGCTGGTCCAGAGAGCGCTGGCTGCCGGAGGTGCAGCCTGGAGGGCCAGCGAAGGCTTGATGCAGAAGGCCGCCTCTTTTCTCCCTCCTCTAAAGTGGCACCTGGGCACGTGCCCGTTCTCCAGCCCGCCCCCCTCTCCTTCCTCACGGGAGTGGCAGCAGGAAGGTACGGGGAGGGGGCTAAGGGCAGCTCTGCCCGTTATCCCTGCCGGCAGTGGTGTGTGGAAACGGGGCGCTCAAGCCACCCACCGGGTACCACTGAGAGGAAACGTTTCCACAGGCCGTATGCTGGGGGCACTGGCACCAGGAGCCGACGGGCACACACAGCCCATCTCCAGGAACAGCTGTTCAGGCTCAGTAACCAGCTTTTCTGCGAAAACGTCTCCTCCACGGGGAGGGCTTTCCACACGGGGAACGTCATCCAACTTGGCAGCCGCGTTCACCATTGGGTAAACTGAGGCATGGGCTGCCATGGTCAGGCAATGGCCTTGCCGGCAGTCCCATAGCTGACTAGCTCTGGGGAAGGGGGGTGGTAGGAATCTGGCCACAGCCTGGTTTGCCACCATCCTCATTGTCCATGGACTGGTGTCAAACACAGTTCTCCGTGTTTGACAGGTTGTGGTGGACCATTGGCAGATTGACCAAGGGGGGCCCCTGGGAAAATGGGCACCCCTCTGCTCTGACCCAATTCACCTGCCTGGCGCTCCTGTCAGGGAGCAGGGTCAGGTGGTGGGGGCTTGCCCTGCTCTGCTTCCACCTGCCCTGCTGGGGGGTGGGGGAAGCCCCTGCACTCCAACTCTGCTCCCCAGCAGGACCACCAGGTGGGCAGAGCGAGGGAAGCCCCGCGCCCCAGTCCTGCTCTCCAGCATGAGTGGGAGGGGGTCAAGGCAAGCCCCCGGCAGGAGCGCCCGGGGGATGGGGAGCTGCCGGTGTAAGGGGGATGGGCCCCTCCGGCTGTGGCCCAGGGCTGCACAAAGTGGGGTGTCGCCACAGCCTGTGGGAGGTGCCTAACGCAGCAGCCGGGGTCCCTGGAGTCTTGCTGCCTGTGTGGCCCGGCCAGGCTCAGGGAGAACCAGCCTGGAAGGAACCGGCAGAGCAGACGCGCCATCGAGGGAAGGCCGCGGCACAGGGACACAGCTGCTTCCAGACTGGACAGAGCGGGCACAGCGAGAGCCGCATGGCATGGAGCGGTGTCTGCGGCGCTCCAGCACCGGGCACAGGAGCAAGCTCTGCTCTCCCCAGGCCCACCAGCCAACTGGGCAAGGCCCTTTCCTGCCCCTTTCCCTCTTCTGAGCTGCCCCAAGTGGCGTGAACACAGCCGGGCGGGGGCAGGGCGAGTGAGGCCCAGAGGCAAGAGAGGAGCGTGGGGGCTGGACAGTTGGGTGGCTGGAGCAAGGTGGCGCGAGAGAGGGTGGATCAGGCCTGCCTGGCAGTGGCACTGATGCTCTTGGCAGCCCTGGATTGCGACAGGGGATCTACAGCTGCACCTGGAGTTCCAGCCACAGGCCCAGCTGGTCGCAGTCTCCGCCCTGCGCAAGCCGGCTCGGGGCTGGACTCCCTCTCCCTGGCACGGCGCTGGGGAAGCTGCCTGCCTTGCAGACTCCTGGGGGAGCCCTTTGGGTGCGGAGGGCTCAGCCCCTCGCTCGGGCAGTTCCCCCACGTGGCTCTCTTGTTGGCACCGTGAGGGAGACGGTCCAGGGAGGACGCGGAACGACAGGGAAGAACGAAGCTCCTCTTGGCTCCGCCAAAGAATGTGGCCACAGGGACAAATTCTGCAGAGGACGAATTATCCGAGGCCAGCACATGTGGAGGGCAGAGACCCGCAGAGACTCCCAGGGCCCCAGCCTCTCGGAAGTGTGCCTAGAGGTTTGATTAGTGTCTCATTGAAGATTTAATTATTTGACCCATTAAAATGAGCGCCAGATGGGACCTGGCATGTTGCCAGCACACACTGGGCTCCAGACCGCAAGACCCAGCTTGCCTTGGCTGCTTTCCCGCCCAGAACCAAGTCTAAATATGAAACTCTTTGTCAATGTATGTGAAAGTGTTTCCTTTTTCCGTTTTAATGGCCCCATGTCTGACTGCAAGGAATCCCTCCGGGCCCTCTCAGCGGCACAGTCCGAGACTTGGTTTGACTTTTCCCTCATTTGCGCTGCAGACGTAGTTGCGGTGCCTGAGCTGTTTCTAGGCTCCAACTTTATCCGTGACTCCGGAGCCTTTTCCAGAGGCAGTGGGGCTCCCGGCATGCACAGGGAGAGGTGGGAGTCGGTCGCTCTGACCGAGAACGCGCAGTGCTCAAACCGGAGAGAGAGCCGGCTGCCCCTCAGGGTGTGTCTACACTCCAGGTTTGTCGGAAAGACGGCTGTTTTTTCGACAAAACTTGAGGAACGTCCACACTGTAATTGCAGTCTCTGCAAGAAATCGAAAGAACAGGGGTTTTCCGGCATTGGTAATCCTCACTATGAGGAAGAAGCCTTTTTGCGAAAGAGCTCTTCCACAACTAGGCGTGTGTGGACGGGGAAGGGGGAGTTCCTTCGGAAGAAGAGGAAAGAGGAAAAAGCACAGGTGCCCTGGTGGCCCCTCGTCCATAGCAATCACAGCTCACATGCGAGAGCCTCCATTCAGTCTGGACGCTCTCTGTCGAAAAGCAGATCGCTTTTTCGATGCGCTTTGGCAGTGTGGACGCGCTCTGTCGGAAGACGTCTTTTCGGAAGATCTCTTCCGAAAAAAGCTTCTTCCGAAAGACGCCTGCAGTCTAGACATAGCCTCAGAGAAACAACTCTGCGCCTTGTGCGAGGCTGCCTCTCTACAGGCTGCCTGTGGCCAGACACTGCCCTGCAGAGCCCCTCGCCTGCAAGCTGGCCCCTCGACGGTGAGAGCCCTGAGCGCGCTGCAGACCCGGGTGCACACACCCCTGGCACATCAGGCACAGTTAGGGCCATCGGGAAAGCAGGCAAAAGGAGCCGCGTTTATGAGGTGTCGTGCATCATCCTAGATCCAGTTCTCAAATACATGAAATGTCGCTGCATCCGCCACAGCCTTGGCGGCCCCCACGTGCCCCAGGTGGCCGGGCGTGGCTTTGAGACACCCTGCCTCGGTTTCCCCTCTTTGGTTCGCCGTAAACTCAAACAGTGGGTTTCACAAGTCCCGTCGCAGCCATTACCAGAACGCTCCCAAGCAGATGCAAATCGTTTCCCAGCCACTAGCGGGGCTGCATCGTGGCCCAGGGGTCTCAGATCTGGCCCTGCAAGGCTTGTGGGAGCAGTCACACTCCTGCGCTTGTGAAACCCAGCCCAGGGTGAGGCTCCATCCCGTCCATCCTGTGGGGTGCCCTGGGGCGGCCTGCTCTGTCTCCAGCTGCCCCTGAGGCTGCTGCTCCGGCCCGAGCCCCAGCCACCTCCAGAGTGGCCTCTGGGGCTGTAACTCCTCCGGTGGTTGCCAGGGCTGCCCCAGGATCGCTGCCTTGGCACTCCCTGGCCTCAGGGCCACCCTGGCCAGCTACTGCGGGGGGGGAGGGGGGGTCGGCTGCATTGGCTGCTGTTTCCTGGACTCCTTCAGATGTTTAGTGCAGGAGTTTTCCCTCTGGCCGTGCTAAGGTCGAAAGGTCCTTGCAGGAAGGGATGAAACATTTGCATGAAGCCGTCGCTCCCCGCTGGAGTGAAAGGCCCTTCATGCTTTAGAAGGGAGTTTCTTGCTGGAGCCCGGTTGTGCTAAGATCCCCGACCAGGGCCCAGGAGAGCAGCAACCCCCTTCCTCGCTGCAAACACCCCACTTCGTTCGGCGCAGGCGGTGCCTGACTGGAAGTGGGAAATGGCCCTGCTGTTGCTGTAGCTTTGACGTGGTGAAGAGCCACCTAAATGGCCTTGGGGTCTCGGGAGCATGAATCCTGTGGACTGTGTAACTGCTGGAGGCTCTGCTTGCGCACTGCTGGTGAGGAGGTTCTGTGCCAGGGCTGGGCACAACACCTGGCACGGGAGGATCTGTCATTTCTCGTTCCCTAGAAAGCTTCAGGGGGGTCTGGAGCTGATTTCCTGTACGAGCCGGGCTCTCACTCCTGAGCAGCAATTCTCGACACCCAGAGTGCTAGGGGTGCAAATACTCGTCACTAGTGTAAGGGGAAAGTCCGCGGGAGAGCTCGGCTGGTCTGGGAAAGGAAAGCCAAGGCAGAAGGCAGGGACTTGGAAGTGCAAACCCCTCCTGGAAAGTGTTCAAGGGAAATGCAGTGTCTGGAGCATCTATCCCCTCCCCCCTCCAGATCCCTGGGGCCGTGCATCGCAGGAGAGGCAGGGAATCTGTCTGATTAGCACAGGGATAGGACAGCGAGAGCCTGGGGTCAGCCAGCACTGTGAGCCATGGGGCGTGTGCTCAGTCCCGAGTAATACTCTGCAGGGGGGCCCCTGTGCTCCCGGAAGGGGGGCGTCGGGCAGAAGGGGTGGAGTAAGAAGCAGCCAGCCCTAGGTGCTTCCCGGGCCACGCCGGGCCTCCCCCTGCTAGTCCTTCAGTGCCGTCCCCCTCTGGTGGCAAGTTCAAGGGCCTGGCTGGGAGCCCCAGGCGAATCGCTGGGCCCCGGGGCTCTGCCTCTGTTGCCCTCCCTTCCCCGGCAGGCCTTTGGCAGAGAGCAGACCTCGTAGCCGCGCTGGGTGCTGGGCCGCTCCAGGGAGCCTGAGCACGCCGGAGAGGGAGGCGTTAGAAATGGCGGCCAAAAGCCCCGCCAGGCGCCGGTCCAGTTGGAGCCCTCAGGGGCCTGTGACGGTGTCAGGGCCGAGCTGTGGGTGGTGCTGCCTGGAGCCCGGGAGAGCAGGCCCTGTTTGCGGGGGCACCAGGCAGCAGGAGGTGCTGGACCTGGGTCTCCTTCTAACCTCCCGGCCTTTGGCTCCTCCTCAGACTATCGCACCGGCCCCTGCTTCAGCCAAGTGAACAACCAGATGTGCCAGGGCCAGCTCAGCGGCATCGTCTGCACCAAGACCATGTGCTGCGCCACCATTGGCCGGGCCTGGGGCCACCCCTGTGAGATGTGCCCGGCCCAGCCCCACCCCTGCCGCCGGGGCTTCATCCCCAACGTGCGCACCGGGGCCTGCCAAGGTGAGTGCCGGGAATGGCGCGGATGGGCTCCCGCCAGGCCCGGGCTGGAAACGCCCTGACCATCCTCCTGGAGAGGAGCCGGGGGGTGAACCTTCACCCAGGGCAGGGCCGGGACCCCGGACGCTGCTCTTAAGAACATCCGAGCGGCCAGGCTGGGTCAGACCCAAGGCCCATCCAGCCCAGTGTCCTGTCTGTCGGCACTGGCCACTGCCAGGCACCCTGGAGGGAGTGAACGGAACAGGGAATTGTCCAGTGATCCCTCCCCTGTCGCCCATTCCTGACAAACAGAGAGGCCAGGGACACCATTCCTGCCCATCCTGGCTAATAGCCATTGATGGACCCAACCTCCATGAATGTATCTAGCGCTTTTTGGAACCCTGGTCTTGACCACATCCTCTGGCAAGGAGTTCCACAGGTTGACTGTTCGCTGCTCTGATCCAGAACAAAGCCAAAATCAAGAAGTTGAAATTCTCACAAACCCACATTTCAGCCAGCTCTAAATGGAACCCCCGTGGGGAGCTTGGCCCGTTCCCCGCACTGGGGGGCAGACGCCTGCACCGGCCCTGTGAACTCGCCAAACTGGGCTACGAGTAGCCCGATGCTGCCCGACGGGCTCCTTGGCACTGCAGGTAATGATCACAAGGATCCCCAGGCAGGAGAGGGTTGGAACCACGGTGCAGGGGGGCAGAGCGTAGCCCCTCGGGAGCCTGGCGCCCCCTTGCACCCTAGGAGAGTAAGAGAACATGCTCCTGTTCTCCCTGCTCCCTTTGTCTCCTGGCTCCTGGGCCATGCGGCCTCCTTGCTCGCTGCCTGACCCCTTGTCCTCCCTGCAGATGTGGACGAATGCCAGGCCATCCCCGGCCTCTGCCAGGGTGGGAACTGCATCAACACCGTGGGCTCCTACGAGTGCAAGTGTCACGCGGGGCACAAGCAGAGTGAGAGCAGCCACAAGTGCGACGGTAAGGCGAGGCGCTGGGGGGGCAGGTTGCTCGTGAGGAAAAAGCGCCCGGGTGGGGAAGCACTGGAGGAAGTTGCCCAGGGGGCGGTGGGGTCTCCCTCACTGGAGATACAGACAGTCGGGGGATCTGGACGGTGCTTGGTCCTGCCGTGGGGCAGGGGACGGGACCTGATGCCTCTCGAGGTCCCTTCCAGTGCGAGTGCTCTGGAAGTCCCAACGCCTCTCCTGTGAGCAGCTCTGGCTCTCTCCTCACCATCTCCCTCCGAGCTGCGCTGAGGGGGCCGGCAGACGCTTCCTGCTGCCAGTGAACGCCCCTGTCTCGGGGGGGAGGGGGATCCGCACTCCGAAGGGCAGAGAAGCGAGGCTCAGTCACGGAGCTCTGTGGCAGCAGGAGGGAGCCCTCTGAGCAGAGACGCTGGGGAGCCAGGAGAGCAGGAGTCAGCCGGACGCTCATGAGGGCCCTGCCGTGGAAGTGTCACCTCACCCTGCAGGCATGTGGCTGGCGCCCACGAGAAGGGTCCCCGAGCGGCCAGGCAAGCTCTGGGCTGCTCCGGGCAGGGTTTGGACTGTGCATTTGGAAGGCTGAAGGGCCCAGAGGGTCAGCGGGGAGACCGATCTCACTCCGGCTGTGGCTGCGTGCCCTGGAAGGGGGGCGAGGGGCCTGGCGGGGAGGCTGCACAACTCTACGGAGGAGCTCCTGGGCCCGCCACAGGCAGGCTCTTCCCCTCACGGCTGGATGAAAAGGGCCATTGGGAGGCTGGGGGCCAATGGCTTGGACCCCGCCCATGCTGGTAGCCGCCCTGTCCAGAAGCCATCGCTGTGGTACGAGCCAGGTGGGCCGGGCAGGTGAGTAGCTACTCAGGGCTCTTCCTTCCCAAAGCTGCTGGTTGGCTTCTTGGTTGTCAGGCAAGGCCGGGGCGGCGGGGCCATGCAGCCTGAGCCCTTCCCCCGCCGGGGGGGAGGGCCCCGGGGGTCCTGCCAGGGCAGCGTGGAGGGTGCTCGCTCTGCACTGCTCCGGGCGGCTGCTCCCCAGGGCCTACGCTCAGCTGGAGGGGCGCCCGAGCCCTGGGAAACGCACCGTGAGAACTGCGGCCCGGGATGGAGTGGGTCAGAGAAGGGGCGGCTCGTTCCTTGTTCAGAGGAGAGGCCCTGGGGCTGTGGCCGCTGGGGGAGGCCAGGGAAACCCTGAACGCTGCTCTGTGGGCAGACAGGAGGGAAATGGCCTCCCAGGAGCCCCCATGGGCAGGTGGCCTCCCTGGTGCGGGGGGAGCTTCTGCAGCGCTGCTCCCATCCGGGCTGTGTTGGAGCCGCACGTCGCTATGGCAGCCATCTGCGGCGGGGCAGTGAGCCGCCGGGCGTTCCCGAGGCCCCAGGAAATGGAGGGCACAAAGGAGGCGAAAGCTCCTCTCCGGCCCCCTGCCTGCCCCAAGGGCAGGAGCAGAGCAGCTGTGAGCGGGGGAGCTAGGGCAGCCGGGCCCCCACGGCGTGCCAGTGAGGCGATCCCCTGGCAGACCAAGCTCTGTGAGGCCAGGTAAATGCGGAGTGACCCTCCTGACCACTGCGGGGTGCTCCGGGGCCGAGCGTTAAGCGGGGGCCACGGGGCAGGTTGAACCAAGGTGAGGGCGCCTCGCCCTTCGGCAGCAAAGCGAGGTGGCTCCCCCCGCCCCCGCTGGCTGCTGGGAGGCGCCTCACCCGTCTCTGCTTGAGGCAGCTGGCAAAGCCTCGTCCGCCATCGCCGCAGCCTCGCTCTCCAGGGGCAGCAGGAGCTGTAACTCGGAGCTGCGGGCCCCGGCGAGCAGTCTCCGTCCCCATAGAGCTGCCTCCCTCAGCTCCTGGGAAGGGTCTTTCTGGCAGCTCCAGCTTTGCAGAGGAAGGGCACCCTCCTCCTCCTCCCCCGTGGCGGGGGAGAGTCATAAGTTCTGTGCTCCGGGTGCAGCTGGGGTCGGCCATGGAGGGCGTGGGGTACCGTGCAGTGACTGGCTGGCTGGGGGGCCCTTTCGTGGGGTTCCCATTGGTTACAAGGGAGGTGCTTTGTGGACAGACCGGAACGACGATTTCAAATGGCCCGAGTGGCTTTGGGGCCAGAGGGTCCATTTCCCTTTGCAGCAAGGGGTGTAATGAAGCCACGTCCGTCGGGGAGGAAAGGGGGGATGTTGCCCCCTTCTGAAAGCCCCCCCTCGAGCTGCTGTTTCTGAGGCGTGAGCCGTTGCTGACACCACGCAGAACACGCCAGCTGCTAACAGCAAGCCCTGCGTGCAGCCGTTGGGCACGGTTCTCGTGGTGCGGCAGAGCTATTCACCGTCGTCTGGCAGCTTCTCCTCACATGCGTGCCGGAGCCCCAAGCACACGCCACTGGGAGAGGGGCTCTCCCCCAGCCCCCCCGAAATGCCAGAGGGCTGGCTGTGGACCTGCCCGAAGGAATAACCTCGGGGGAGCTTTGCGAACATCGGGCCGGTGCAAAGGGAACCGGGCGAAAGCTGCCCTGCCCGTGGCTATTAAACCTCCCCCCCACGGACCCTGCTGGCCTCAGACCTGCCTCCTGGGCCATTTAGCGAGCAAATGGGCTGGTTCTGCCCCGCGCCAGGAGCCCGGGTCAGAGGGGAGGAATGTGCTGGAAGCCAGAGGGCTGTCGGCAATCACAGAACCCCAGGCAGCTGGCCATTAAATAGCAAGGTAAGGGAGGGGCCGGGCAAGCTGACGTCCCGCTGCGGCAGGCCAGCGTGGTGTGTTCAGCGCCGATCCGTGGCTGGGGCTCCCAGGGCGCCCAGAATTCGGTGAGTCGCCGCAGGCCTGTTCTGCGAGGGGGGAGCGCGGCCCCCACACCGCCCCTGACTCCCCCGCCGGGGCTTTGTCAGGCTGGGACTGCACAGCCTCCCGGGATGGAGATCCCCCCCGCCCGAGTTGGGTCAGTCCTGCTTGGAGCAGGGGGTTGGACTCGATGACCCCTGAGATCTCTTCCCGCCTTGTGATTCGATGGGTCTGGGAAAGGGGCAGGCAGTCCCACCGTCTGCCCCTCCCGGCGCGGTAGAGTCAGGCGCAGGGACAGCGAGCGCTGCCCCTGCCCCGGACCCAAGAGAACTCTGACCTAGAGAGAGCGGCAGCTCCGAGTTCTAGCACGTCTGTCCTAGGGCCACGGGCTTGGGGGTTGTGTTCAGAGATGGGATGGGGCAGGCTGTCGGCGCGGGCAGGGCTCCCGTCCGCCGGCACTACAGGGCAAGGGCAGGCTGTCGGCACGGGCAGGGGCAGGCTGTCGGCGCGGGCAGGGCTCCGTCCGCCGGCGCTACAGGGCAAGGGCAGGCTGTCGGCGTGGGCAGGGCTCCGTCCGCCGGCGCTGCAGGGCAAGGGCAGGCTGTCAGCGAGGGCAGGGGCAGGCTGTCGGCACGGGCAGGGGCAGGCTGTCGGCACAGGCAGGGCTGCATCCGCCGGCGCTACAGGGCAGGGGCAGGCTGTCAGCGAGGGCAGGGGCAGGCTGTCGGCGCGGGCAGGGGCAGGCTGTCGGCGCAGGCAGGGCTCCGTCCGCCGGCGCTACAGGGCAAGGGCAGGCTGTCAGCGCGGGCAGGGGCAGGCTGTCGGCGAGGGCAGGGGCAGGCTGTCGGCGCGGGCAGGGCTCCGTCCGCCGGCGCTACAGGGCAAGGGCAGGCTGTCAGCGAGGGCAGGGGCAGGCTGTCGGCACGGGCAGGGGCAGGCTGTCGGCGCAGGCAGGGCTCCGTCTGCCGGCACTACAGGGCAAGGGCAGGCTGTCAGCACGGGCAGGGGCAGGCTGTCGGCGCGGGCAGGGCTCCGTCTGCCGGCGCTACAGGGCAAGGGCAGGCTGTCGGCGAGGGCAGGGGCAGGCTGTCGGCACGGGCAGGGGCAGGCTGTCGGCGCGGGCAGGGGCAGGCTGTCGGCGAGGGCAGGGCTCCATCCGCTGGGGCAGCATCCGCTTCTTACACCAGGCTTCCCTCAAGGTCTCAGCTACAGGACTTCCGCGCATGGCTTGGCTGGCCAGTAGTGTTGGGCCTGGGGGGATTGGACCATGTAGAATCAGGTCCTGGCCTTGGAGCACAGAGCCGCCCCGACCAGAGGCAAGCCGGGCGCAGCGGGCGGGAGAGGGTGGCAGAGCAGAGCGGAGCAGGCTGCTGGGTCGCTCCGGCGCCTGCCGCTGCGCTGAGTGTGGGCGGGGGGCTGCCCAGCGATTGACGATTGGTCCTTTTGGAGGAGGGTTTCTCACCCCGGGAGCGACTGGGGATCTTCAGGCTCCTCCCCGTCCACAGGAGTCGCCTGTCCTGTGTTTTGTGCACCCTCCCGGCACGAAGGGCTGGCAGAGGGGACTCTGTCCACACCGCTGGTCCAAACATGTGCCAGTTTGACTGAGGGCTGAATTGGGTCTCCATTACTGCGCAGCATTTGCCACTGATCTGGTGGGGACATTTGCTTGGACCAGGGGTTGGACCAGATGGTCTCCTGAGGTCTCTTCCAACCCTAATCGCTGATTCTCTGATTCTCAGGCCCTTGTGTTCCCAGGAGAAGGCAGGAGGTGAGACAGGGCAGCTTCCGTGGCCCTTCCATGCTGCACGGCCTTCAGGCCAAAGCAGTCTCTGTTGGCATCGTCAGTCAGGGCGTGGAGCCGGAAGGCCGAACATCAGCTGCTCCCCGGGTGGCTCTGCCCAGCTGAGCGGGGCTCCTGGTGCTGTGGGGCAGCCCAGGGTCTCTGCCGGCCGTCAGCCAGGAAATCCTCTCTCCTGGCCTTCCTCTGGTCTGCTCTAGCCTCACTGATGGGCCGTGCAGCACGAGGGGGATGGGGAGGAAAGGGGCCGTCACAGCGGCTCGACCCTGCGAATGCACCAGCTCAAGACAACCAACTGGACGGGTGGCAGAGCCAGCCAGGCCCCCGGAGTGCATGCGGCAGCTGGAATCCCAGGGCTGACCACGGGGTAGGTCAGCAGAGGCTGGTGCCAGTCGTCCCTGCTGCAGAGCTAACCCCAGTGGCCTCTTTCTTTTCCAGATGTGGACGAATGCGCCGCGCTCTCCGGAGTGTGCGATGGCGGCGAGTGCACCAACACGGCAGGCAGCTACGTGTGCACATGCCCACGCGGCTTCATGACCAGCCCCGACGGCGCCCGCTGCATGGGTGAGCGGGCGGGGCCTGGAGCTCAGCCCTGGCCAGGGAGGCTATTTCAGGGGGTGCCGTGGGAAGCTCTCGATTATGTTCAGAAGGCCGAGCGCTAGCGCCAGCCCCTTGACGTTCAGCTGGAAAACGTGTTGCAGCGGCGCGGGACCCTGGCACATGCCGCATGCAGCCACCCATCCCACCTGCCCAGCCGGTGGCACATACGTGGCTGCCAGTCGCGCACCAGCTCGTGGGACCCACTGGCCTGTGGGCAGGCAGGGAGCTGGCCCGGGCCAGTGGTGTCCACGCCACAGGGAGTGCTTGCCGTGTCCCCCAGCAGTGCCAGACCCCACAGGGAAGTGCCCCACACAACGGGCCAGCCCCAAAGAGGAGCCAGACGTGACACTTGCCGTTCCCCAGGGGCATTCCTGCCACAGAATTTCATGTCCTGTGCGGCTGCATTCCCTCTCCGGTCCGATTGCTGGGCACCAAATGACTCCCGGGGCGTCTGGACCCCCCCGCCTCTTTCCCCCTGTCCGCATGCAGAGCTCACACACTCACAGCCAGTGTCAGCCTGTGCCACTCCCTTGACCTCAGCTGCCTGGAGCTCTGAGCGCCAGGTGTTTAGGCAAATGGGTGCCGCGTGCGAGCGGAGGTGACGGACTGGTAGTGGGACAAACAGACTGTCCGCAGGTCGTGTAAGGCAACGGGAGCCTTTAGCATTTGGGGTGGAATCGAGATTTGGGTTTCTTGGGGGGTCGATCAGTTTGCCCCGTTCGACCTGGCTCACATCCCATTAATTCTAGTTGGTTTAACTCAGTCCCCCATCGGAGTGCGCTAGAGGCCGCGCGTGACCATTTCCTGGTAGCCGTCCCGAGTGCCTTTTTGCGAGGTTGGGAGGGAGACAGGTCTTACCCGGACGTAAATCGTGCGAGATTCTGGCCGAGATGATTCACAATCAGCTCATGCCCCAGAGGATCAGAACTCCTCGCTGGAGCTGCTTTACTTAGACAGTGTCTCACGCGATACAAACGATTTTTGAATTGCCTTTACTGGGCCGATCCTATTTGGGGCGAACGGGGATGGATGGCTTTTCTAATTCTTGAGGGCAGGAGCAATTACTAGTTATTAATCATTCAAGGCATAGCTGCTCCCTGTGCCCCTTTTACAGCATAACTGATGAATTCAGGGAGATTTTCTGACACTTAGGTCCTGTCCCACATCCAACTCTCAGAGTCTGGAGTGAATCCTGGTTGTTGAACAGATGGAAATTCTGTCCCAACCCATGTAAATAGAGGATGGTCCATTTCTCTCCGGAACAGACAATAGTTTCCTGGATAAACACATCAGCTCTCCAATTACCGCTTCGCTGTAGGGAGGCTTCCTGGACGGGAGATGAAGTGCGTAATCTGTCTCCTAGCGCTGGAAGTTCATTCACCCTGAGCCCAGCAAAGCCGCTGGGGTTTGAAATGAAGACAAATGAGGCAGAGATGGGGTCACTGTTGGGGGTATGGAAACTACACAGTTGAGTTCGCTGCGGGAGAGCCTGGGAAATGCCACTGAGCTCATTTCATTTCCAGTCGGGTTTAGAGCCATAGAACCTGGACGAAGAATCCTAGAACCCCAGGGCGGGCAGAGACCTCAGGAGTCATCCAGTCCAGCCCCCCTGCCCAAAGCAGGACCAGCCCAACTCAATCAGCCCAGCCAGGGCTGTGTCAAGCAGGGACTTAAACACCCCTAGGGATGGAGACTCCACCCCCTCCCTAGGGAACCCATCCCAGTGCTTCCCCACCCCCCTAGGGAAATAGTTTTTCCTAATACCCAACCTAGCCCTCCCCCACTGCAACTTGAGACCATTGCTCCTTGTTCTGTCATCCCTCACCACTGAGAACAGCCTCTCTCCAGCCTCTTTGGAACCCCCCTTCAGGTAGTTGAAGGCTGCTCTCAAATCCCCCCCCTCGCTCTCCTCTTCTGCAGACTAAACAAGCCCAAATCCCTCAGCCTCTCCTCGTAGGTCATGTGCTCCAGCCCCCTCAGCATTTGTGTTTCCCTCCGCTGGACCCTCTCCAATGCGTCCACATCCTTTCTGTAGTGGGGGGCCCAGAACTGGACGCAATACTCTAGCTATGGCTTCACCAGCGCCGAATAAAGGGGAATAATCACTTCTCTGGATCTGCTGGCAACGCTCCTCCGAATGCAGCTCAAACTGCCGTGAGCCTTCCCCATTCACCTCCCATGGTGTTCTTGCTGCTACCAGAAGTGTAGCCTTGTTGTCACCCTCACAGGGCTGACGTCTGAGTCACAGAAAAGCAACCATTATGGAAAGTACCCTCGAATCGCCTTGCAAGAGGGGCCAACAGGTTCTGAGGAGAATGAAATTCCTTTCTGCCTTAGCTCCCACGTGTTGGCCTGTGCGTGTCCGTGCGTGTCCGTGTGCCGGGCGGGGGGGGGGTTGCATGCTTTCTGGATGAGACGTGTAGACATGCCCTGCCTTTCCCACTTGTCAGACGCTTCAAGAAATGCTGTGCAAATAGAGCCAGGATCCCTCAGGGTTAAAAATAGCGTCAGGCTTAATTGGGTCTGGTGGCTTGTGACTGAATCGAGCCATTTCCCTGACTGACAGGCCCTGGGACAGACAGTATTTTTTCTGGCAACTTCTGCAGACGCCCGTGTGGGATCCTTCTCACATTCCAGACGGGAAAGCTCTGTTTATTTGATTTGGAGGGTTTAATTCATTCGGCAGCGTGTGGGGAGATGGACGCCCCGGGGCCGGCGTCAGCGAGAGTTTGCGAGGATAGATAGATAATGTGGCCCCCATGCAAGAGTCCCATGGATCCAGAGTAAAGCGCGAGTGTCTGAGTCCCCGTTCCGACTTCTGCCGCGATTTGCCGGCGCTCCGAGTGGGAAATGGCTGTAGTATTTCGTGCCCACTGAGCAGGAATGCTGGGTACACGGGAGCCTTTTTGATCACAGAGGCTCCTTCTGCCCTTGGGATCTGGGACTCTTGGCTGCAGAGGGCTGGATATCTGCAGTGGGGGCTCTGTTTTCAGGCAGGATTTAAACGCGCTGCTGCAGGCAGCAGTGTTGCGCTAGGCAGGGCAGCCAGGGTGAAGATGGCTCGGCTTTCTCCGTTGTCTTGCCTGGGCAAGGCGAGGCAGCTAGGGTCGCCAGGTGTCCGGTTTGGAACTGGACAGTCCAGTATTTGATCTTTGTGTTCAGGAAACAAATTGAGGAAATAGAAATGAGACAATAGAACTGTTGGGTATTTTCTAATAAGATGGGATGTCGATTGTGATGGAATGTCACGTGTGTCCGGTATTTTTGCTGAAACCATCTGGCAACCCTAGAGGCGGCGGCAGCGAGCGAGCAGCCGCTGTCCTGGTGGAAAGGCCGTGCGACATTGGCTGTGAAGGGGAGCGGCCGCTCGGCTGCGTTGGACAGAAGAATCCAGTTCCCTCTGTGGCCACAAGTAACACAGCACAGCTTGGACCTCCCTGGTCCGGCAGCCTCGGGACCTGACTGGTCCCAGGTGAGGGATTTTGCCGGACCAGGGGAGGTCGTTTCTGGCCGCCCCTTGCTGCCAGCCACACCTCCTGCCTGGTCTCCCCTCTCCAGGCAGCCCAGCTGGGTCGTGCACCGGGCTCCTCCCCACCCACAGCACAGCTGAGCTGTGTATCGCCCCCTGCTGCCCAGCTGAGCCATGCGCCGGTTATGCCGGGCCCCTGCCCCCCAGGGCCGGGACGCACTGATCCTGGAACCGGACCACGGCTGTTGCGGGACCAGAGTTCTGGTTTATAGAAGTGCGACGTGACTCAATTATTCGTGGCGCTGTGGCTCACCGACATACCGCTTGTTTAAACGTAGAGGGTCTCTTGCCAGTGCCCCCCAGAACTCTTCTGCCGGCCCGTGTGTGCTGCAAACAGACTTTCCAAAGAACAGTTTTCAAACTAAACTCTCCTTGGGGGGCACTTGGGACGTGGCCTCGCTCTGATCCCCTCCCCCCCACCCTGCGTTCAGAGGCAGCTCTGTAGTTCATTGCGCTAGGGAGACTGAGCTGGACTGTTTCTCCTTGGGCATCGGGACAGAATTCCTGCCCGAAGTTCCATTTCAGCCAAGGGTGCTGGAGCCTTCCCAAAAGTGGAGGGGTCCCAAGGGCCCCCCCCCGCTACCTTTCCTCTCCCCCCCCCCGGCCCCACCCAAGCCAGAACACAGAAGTTGGACCAGGGCTGGGGGTCCTGTGCCCCTCCCCGGCCCACCCAGAGCCATGCAGGCAGCTGGGGGGAGGGCTGGGGGAGGTGGGGTCCCAGGCAGAGGCAGCTCTCAACCCCTCTGTGCTGCGGGCAGGTGCGGGCTCTGTGCAGCTCCAGCTCTGGCCTGGCTGGGGGGTGGGCCTCGGGGGAGGAGGAGGGGAAGGGGCTGTCCGCTGCGCTGCTCGCAGTCACTGCGCAGACTCCCAGCAGCAGGGGAGGTGGGGAAGGGTCGTGGGGGCTGGGGTGTGAGACCCAGCCCCAGGACACATCCCTGCACTCAGCAGAGCCAGCAGCCCCCATGGGCCCCTGGAGAAGGTGTGGGGGGGAGCTCTGTGCTCCCAGAAAGGGCGGGGCCAAGGGAGTAAGGGGCAGGGCCAGGCAGTCAGCCTTCAGTGCTGCCCAGGGTATGGTACATCCCCTCCCCCCAGCCCTTAGCGCTGCCCAGAGCAAACCATGCAGCGCTCCAGCTGCAACTGAAAGAGCCCAGAGCTCAGGCCACCGCCACGGCTACTTGCCGGGCCCTGGGGCAACTGGCCCCTTTGCCTCCCCCCCCGTCGGCAGGCCTGCCCGCTTCGGCTCTGACTTGAGCCACCTGCACAGAACGTAGCCAGGGTGGGACAGGCCAGCTGCCCGAACCTGCAGGAATCTGCCCACCCCACCTCACCCCGGCCCCCTCCCCGGCCCAGCCAGAGCTAGGAGCCCCCTCTACTGGGGTGCCCCTAGGGGCACCAGATTTCACAGGGAAGGACTCAATTCACCCTAGTCAGCCTGAGGTGTTTTGCTTTGGTTAGCGCAGTGCAGGCTTGCCGGTCTGTAATTGCCAGGCTCACCTCTAGAGCCCTGTCTAAAGACTGGCGTGTCAGTAGCATTAGGTACAGAAACGGATTTAAAGGCCAGGTTCCCCCTCCCGGAACAGCTCTGCAGATCCACACTGAGTTCCTTCAGCACTCGGGTGAATGCCATCTGGGCCAGTGCCTAGTGGCTATTGCATGTATCGGTTTGTTCCACAGCCGCCTCTATTGCCACCTCTGTCTGGGACACCTGAGAAGAATGCTCCGGGGTGGGAATCTCCCGCCCTGGCTTCTGCAGTGAAGCCCAACGCACAGAATGAGTCCCGTTTCTCCGCAATGGGCTCGAGTGCTCCTTTAGCATCTTGAGCATCCGCGGCCGCACCGCTGGTTTAGCAGCCTTCTGCTTGGGAGACACCTCTTTTTTTGCTATTACTTTGAGTCTTTGGGTGCATCCACACAGCAGGGCTTAACTCGAAATAAGCTACGCAAACTGAGTGACTCAATTGCGTATCGTGTTTCGAAATAGGGAGCGTCTACACCGCGCTTACTTCGAAGTGGAGCACTCCTCCTCCGGCTTCCCTTCCTCCCCGTTCAATGGGGGTTACAGGAGTTGGAGTAAGAAGTCCTCCAGCTTGACAGTATTTTGACACTACTTGCAGTGTAGACATACCCTTTGACTAGCTGCTTTCAAACCCTTTGCTGGACTTCCTAATTGTATTGCTACATGGTGCTGGCCAGAGTTTATGCTCCTTTCTATTTTCTTCACTAGGCTTTAACATCCATTTTTTAAAGGATGCTTTTACGTCTTTCCCTGCTTCTTGTACTGTGCCGTAGAGCCACCGTGGCATGCTTCCGGGTCCGGGCTGATTTTTAATTTGGAGCAGACATTGCTGTTGGGCCTCTCTTGATGGCGTATCAATAAAGTTTCCGCGGCTTGCAGGGATTTCCCCTTTGGCGCTGCACCGTCTCACTTCTGTTTAACTAAACTCCTCGTTTTCGTGTAGTTCCTCTTTCTGAAATTAAATGCTACAGGGTGAGGCTTCCCTGGGGTTTTCCTCACCACAGGGATGTTAAATGTAATTATACTGTGGTCACTATTCCCAAGCGGTCCAGCTACATTCACCTTTGGATCACATCCTGCGTTCCACTTAGGGCTAAATCAAGACTTGCCTCTCCTCTTGTGGGTTCCGGAACCAGCTGCTCCAAGAAGCAGCCATTTAATGTGTCAAGGAACTTTCTCCCTGCATCCTGTCCTGAGGTGACGTGTGCCCAGGCTATCCGGGGATAGTTGAAATCCCCCATTATTATCCAGTGGTTTCATTTTGTAGCCTCTCTCGTCTCCCTTAGCAATTCACAGTCACTGTTACCATCCTGGTCAGGGGGTGGGTAATGTAGCCCCACTGCCATATTCCTATTATTCCAGCATGGAATTCCAGGCCAGACAGACTCTGTGGTTCAGTTTGGTTCATTTAAGATTTTTACTTCATTTGATTCTCTACTTTCACATATCGTGCCTCTTCCCCCGGCACCACCTGTTCTGTCCTTCCGATGGGTTTGCACCTTGGCGTGACTGTGTCCCATGGATTGTCCTCGTTCCACAAAGCTTCTGCAGAGCCTTTTGTAGCAATATCCTCCTTCAATACGAGATGCTCCAGTTCACCTCCTTAGTATTTAGATTTAGAGCATTTGCGTAGAGGCACTTAACAGATTGTCACTACTTAGCTGTGTGCCATGAGATGATGTAGCTGAGTGGGATTCTTAGTCACTGGGCCGTTTCTCATCAGATTGTCCCCGTGTTTTATCATCTCCCATCTGTGTGTGCCTCTGTCTGAGCCCGGCGGCTCTCCTGAGCCCTTGGCCCTGCTCTCCCTCGGTGGCCTCCTTTGCCAGAGGAAATGCCAGGGCAAGGGAGCCGATAGCCAGGCTGGGCCCCCGGGCAAGGTGGGCACAGGGGTGACTTGACTTCTGGAAGGGGCGGGGCTGGGTCAGCCAGTGTGCCACGCCAGCTCCCCCACCACCCAGAGTGTGCCCCCCCGGAGCTGCCCGGAGCATGCCATGCGGTGCTCCAGTGGTGACTTATAGGGCCTCGGGCTCCAGGCCCTTTGGAATCGCCAGGACCCAGGGCAATTGCCCCCTTCCTGCCCCCCCATTGGCGGGTGTGTGCCCCGTGCCCAAGAAGCGGTGCATGCTGGAGCCAGTGCAGTGCAACCGCTAAGAGGACGTGCCACTCAAAAGGCCCGGTTGGCTCCACTGCTTTGGCCTCAAGAAGTGGTCGCTGGTCCCAGAGCTGCGCTTAGAGACGCCAGTTTCATGGAGGCCACAGATCAAACGCCCCGGTGCCACTACACGCCTGCTGGCACAGGCGGCTGTCCAGCCCCGCACCCCCGATCCGAGGGGACTGGCCCCTCATTAGTGCGCGTCATAAGACCAGCAAAGGGGCAGAAGCTTTGAACTGTGCCTGAGAGGGCACTTTCTCGCCGCAGGCCAATCCAGGCAGGTACAGCCCTGAGCCCCACGTCCCCAGCCCCCGGGTCCCAGCCCCGGCCCCCGGCCCCATGGTCAGAGCTTTCGCAGGGCTCATAGAACCCGCCCGGGAGCCTCTGGCAGACTTTCCACATGCAGCTTCTCTGCACCCCCTCCCCCCCCCGTGACTGCGAGAGGGCAGGAGCACAGTCCCCATTGGCTGAGGGGCTGTGATGTCATTGTGCAGCACCATCAGCCCATGCAGGGTTAGTCCCCAGGGCAGCCAGGCTGAACCCGGCGCTGCCTTGGCCCCCACGCAGGCGCCATCCACCTTAGCTTGGGTGCAGTGTCAGTGCCCGCTCCGCTGAAGGCCAGGGACCGGTCCACTTGAAGGATCACCCGGGGGCCAGCAGGGGCGAGAAATCTGCTGTGCCCGTTCCCACCGCCTGGCGAGTTTCGCTCATTCACCAACACGCTTCTTCCTCGGAGAGGGAAACGGCTCCGGGGAGTTGGCAGATTTTCAGAGACGCTGTTACGGGCGCAGGAGCGAGCTCTCCCACGGGGTAGGGGTGGAGGGCGCACGGATAGAGAGCACCCTGGCGTCACCAGATTGCGAAGGATCTAAGCGCCAGAATGGAGCGGTGCAAAAGGGGGAAACTGGATCCACGTGCAGAGGTGAACAAGCAGAGAGCACAGGCGCGTAGGGTGAAGTTCGAAAGGCCGAGGCACGGAACGAGCTCAGTCCAGCTAGAGACACGAAGGGGACCGAGGAAACACTCCGCAGCTGTGTTAGACGCCAGAGGGAGACCAGGGTGGGGGGGCGTTACTCCGGGAAGAGGGAACGCAGTACCAGATAACATGGACGTGGCAGAGGTGCTTACCGAGTTCTCTGTGCCGCTTGCTGCAGACCAGCGGATTGGCACGTGTTTCTCGGCGCTGATCGGTGGGCGCTGCGCCGGGGAGCTCCTGGGCCAGTACACCAAGATGCAATGCTGCTGCGACTCCGGGCGCTGCTGGGCCATCGGGCAGACCCCCGAAATGTGCCCCGTCAGGGGATCCGGTAAGTGACGTGATGGGAAAGCCCCCTGAGCGCGACCTGCTCTGCGTCCCTGAACTGTGCCAGGGAGGGTGTGTGGGGGCAAACGTTGGCGAGGGTCACGTTGCAGCGCCCTAAGCCAGGGAGTTCAGGGGTGAGGGTCCCCAGCAGCTGGAAGCCCTCCTGCCCTCCCCCCGCCAGGCTGCCTGGGCTGGGAAAGGGCCGAACGAGCAAGGGCTGGGAAGCGGGTCTCTGGCCTTGCTGTGTGACTGCACATCCCCTGCTCAGGCCTCCATCCGCTGCGCTGCAAAGCAGGGCCATGGGGTCGGCCCTCCCCTCACGCCAGCCCCCCCGTTCAGCTGGGTGCGGGTTCTGCTCTCCCCTTGGAACGCCTTGCGGCTGCTCAGCCCTCGGCCGAGTCTCACCCCTTGTGCCCTGTAGAGTGTCTGCTTCCCCACTCCTAGGAGAGGGGTGCCTCAGGGCTTCTCCTCCTGGGGACAGTGCTCTAGCAGCTCCCCCCCCGAGTGGTTCTTCGGTTCTTCCAGGCACCCCTCACCTTCTCCCCTCCGGCTCTGGGCTGCAACAGAGCTACCGCTAGTCCTGCAGCTCCTTATATAGTCCCTCCTGGCTCCTGATTGGCTGGTCCCTCCACAGCCACTCTAGCCTGCTGGGAGGACGTCTCTTTGGCCTTAGGGCTTGGTCTGCCCCGTCACAGGCTGCCACTGGCGAGCCGCGTAGCCCAGTGCCTGCTGTGCAGACAGGGGCGGCCCTTGGCCACCTGCCAGCAACTGGCGCCCTAGGCGAACCATGCAATCGGCGCCCCCACCTCCAAATCCCTCAATGATATTGCGCCACCATTTGGCGCCCCATTGTGCCCCATTTAACTTGGCGCCCTAGGCGACCGCCTACTTTGCCTATATGGACAGGCCGCCCCTGTGTGCAGAGCGCACGGCTCTTCCCGCCTCTGCAAGGGGGAGCCACTGGCCACATGCGGCACAAGACTCACCTCACCAGGCCTCAGTGATGAAGGGGGGTGGAGCTCTCTCCAGAGCCCCTTGCTTCCCACGGCCTCCACCAAGCCACTGGTGCTGTCGTGCCGGCGTCCCCCGGCTCCCCTCTGCGCCGGGCTGGGCCCCTCGGCCGGCGGAGGGTGCGACGCTCACGTGTCTGTTTCGTTTCAGATGAGTACCGCAGGCTCTGCACTGAAGGGCTCCCGGCCATGCCAGGCTTCTCCGGCACCTTCCCCGGCGTTCCTGGGTTTGGGCCGAACGGAGTCGGGCCGGGAATCAGCGGACCCGGAGGCATTGGACCTAATGGGGCAAATGGCCAAGGCGGGATCCCGGGGCTGCCTGGGATGGGCCCTGGAAGTTCCAGCATCGGTACATGACTCCTCCTCTCTGCTAGTGCTGGCCCAGCGGGGCTGCCGCTTTTCCGGGCTGCGGTCCAGCCGCGGGGGCTGCTGGGACGTGACGCTCACGCTGTGCACGGCTCACCCGGCTGGCACAGCGCGCCACGGGCAGGCTGCCCGTCCACCAAAGCCCTTCTAGCTACAGCCCCTTCTCCCTCCTGTCCCCGCACAGCTTCAGCAGCCGGAGGGCATGGGCACGGGCGGAGAGTCGGGACGTCCTGGGTGCTAATCCCAGCCTTGCCACTGACGTGCTGGGTGCCCTTGAGCCAGTCACTTGCAGTCTGTTCTAACGACTGGCTGGGGGCCTGGTGGCAGGTGCTGGATCTCTGCAGCCAGGCCATGGTGGGCAGCCCTGCGCCTCTGTGCTCCCTGGCTCCAAGAGAGGCTGTGCCACCCTGTGTGCAATGAACGGAAGTGGCTGGTTTCTGAGCAGCCCCCCGGGAGATGTCAAGTGGGCAGGCGAATGCAGGAGCCCCTGGCAGGCAGGCAGAGCACAGGGACAGAGCGGGTGGCTTTGTGCTCTCTGAGCCCGGCCCCTGGGCGGAGCAGGGCGGGTTTAAGGCAGCGCCAGTGGCCCCTGCCAGGAACCTCAGCTCCAGGAGCTTGAGGTCCAGCAGCCCCCCGCTAGCTGCAGAGAGAAGCTTGAGCCAAGGGCTGGCGGTCGGCAAGGACCTGGCAGCTCTCTGGCTTTGGGCCTGGCATTCCCCCAGCCAGGCTGCTGGAGGGGCGCCCCCAAGTCCTGCCCCGGTTGCCAGGCTTGGGCCCAGGGCCAGCAAGTTGCCCAAGGACCCGCTTTGCAGCCTGTTCCATCTGACGGCTCCTCCCGGGGTCCCTGCCACCAGGGCCGTGCTGGCTCCTTGGCCTGCATCTGGATGAGCCCAGGGGACTGTGCCTCTGCCTGGTGGGACCGGGGGGAGCCCTCGTTGCCTGGAGCCGGGCCTGACGCGCCGGGGGGTGGGAGATGGGCAGTGAGTGGCGGGTGATGCTGGCAGCCCATGGGGGAGGCAAGGTCTGTGGGTGTTCCCCTTCTGCCCCGGCAGCAGCGGGCCCTGGGGTGCGGGAAGGGAGGGGGCTCGGGGCGGCCGGTCCAGGCTCTTGTCTCTCTGGGGTTCCCAGGAACCGCCACCTTGAACCAGACCATCGACATCTGCAAGCACTTCACCAACCTGTGTCTGAACGGGCGCTGCATCCCCACCCCCTCCAGCTACCGCTGCGAGTGCAACATGGGCTACAAGCAGGACGTGCGGGGCGAGTGCATTGGTGAGACCCCGGGCCGGGGCCAGCTGTCCCGTGGGCCCGCCCCTGCCCTGCGGCCCCGCCCTGGCCCCACCCGTGCCCCCACAACCCTGGCCCTGCCCCCCACACCTCTGCCCCCACAGCCCCGTCCCTGTGGCCCCACCCCTGCCCCCGTTGCCTTGCCCCTGCCCCCGTGGCCCCGCCCTTGTGGCCCTACCCCGGCCTCTGTGGCCCTGCCCTCACCCCCATGGCCCCACCCTTGCCCCTCCCATGCGCCCTGGCATTGTCTGGGGTGAGAGACCCTCAGGCCAGGTGCCAGATGCCCCCGCTGCCCCACCCCTACCCCTGTGGTGCCGCCCAAGCCCCACATCCCTGGCCCTGCCTGTGGCCCCACCCCTCCCCCCATCCCTCCTGGGCTCCCTAGCAGTGTTGGGGGTGAGACACCCCCCCCCCCCGGCCTGATGCCAGCTGCTCCCACCATCCTGTTGCCCTGAGGGGCTGCGCAGGGGTGGAGGGAGTCAGCTCAGCACGTGGCAGGGTTGGGCCCTGGCCGTTCCTGAGCTGGGCGGCGCGGCGGGGGCCTGGCACGCGGCCGCCAAGCAGCCCCGAGCTCTGGCATGGCCCTCCCAGGCGTGGGGGCTGCCGGCTTCATGCCCCTTTCCTTGCAGACGTGGACGAATGCTCCAGCAGCCCCTGCGTGCACGGCGACTGCGTGAACACGCCCGGCTCCTACCACTGCAAGTGCCACGAGGGCTTCCAGAGCACCTCCACCAAGCAGGCCTGTGTCGGTGCGTGGGCCGGGCGGGCGCGGGCGGGGGCAGAGCCCTGCCCAGTGCTGGGGGAGGAGGCTCTAACTGACCCTTCTGGCCCGTTCCCACAGGCGCCCCTTGTCTTCCTCCCCGATCTCCCCTGCCTGCTCCCGCCGGCTGCTGGGCCTCCGGCCCCTGCCCGTCCCGCCCCTGCCCTGCCCTGCCCCCTCCCCGCTCCTGCCCGTCCCACCCCGCTTCTGCCCTGCCCCCTCCCGCTCCTGCCCATCCCACCCCGCTTCTGCCCTGCCCCTCCCGCTCCTGCCCATCCCACCCGCTCTGCCCTGCCCCCTTCCCGCTCCTGCCCTTCTCCTTCCCCGCTCCTGCCCATCCCACCCCGCTTCTGCCCTGCCCCCTCCCCACTCCTGCCCGTCCTGCCCTGCCCCCTCCCCGCTCCTGCCCATCCCACCCCGCTCCTGCCCTGCCCTGAGAGCTGGTCGTGACAAAGAGGGGCCAGATGGGGGGCCCCAGGGTGCACACCCAGGGCCCTAGGGGCCTCAGAAGGCCCCGCCCAGCTGCTAGGCACCCCACAGCATGTTACCCTGGGGCCTCAGCAGCCTCGCCTCACTCAGCGTCCGGGTCAGTCCCTGGCCGGGCGTTTCAGCTCCCAGCGAGCAGGGGGCCCGTCTCACTGCAGTGCAAATCCGGCAGCGGGCCCCCTGCCGGCTCACTGGGGCTCACCGACCATGGGCACGGCCACCTGCCCTGGTCCAGCGCGCTGGGGCCTGGCCCGGCGTCGGGGCTGGGCCGCAGGAACCAGGCCGCAGCGGAGCAGGGTAAGGCCGGGGCTGGGCAGTGGGGCTCTCTGGTGGGTCTAAGGGACAGGTCCAAAGCGCGCCACAATTGGAAAAAAGCAGCGAGACCCATAGCCACCGCGGGCATGGTTGGGGGGGCTGGCTCTGTGCCCCAGAAGGGGCAGGGCCTAGGGCAGAAGGGGCGGGGCCTAGGGCAGAAGGGGCGGGGCCTAGAGCAGAAGGGGCGGGGCCTAGGACAATCAGCCCTTCACTCTGTCTGGACCAGGTGCTGCAGCTCCCGCAGCAGTTCAAAGCAGGGATGTAATAGCGGAGTCGATGAACTGGGTAACCGATCGCAAAAGCCTGGCGGTTAACGCTACAGACGCGCATTCCCCGTAAACTTTTTAGCACTTTTTTTTAGCCCGGCTCAGTCCTGGCTTCTGCTGGGTCCTGGCCCTGCCCCCGCTGCGGCTCTGCATGTAAAGAGTATTAGGAGCCGGGCAGCCCAGCTCAGTTCCGGCTGCCCCGAGACCCCTCCCCGCTGTATCAGAGGCAGCAGGGGGGCAGGGGGCTCCCCAGGAGTGGGGCCGGAGCGCTCTGGCTGCCGGCCCCGCCCTCGGGGACTAGAGACTAGTCGACTAACCGATAAGAATTCATGAGGTTACTCGACTGTTCCATTAACCGATATTTAGCATCCCTAGTCCAAAGGGGCCCCAGGCTCCGGCTGTGGCCACTACCCAAGTAGCAGCGGCAATGTCCATGAGCTCCGGGCTCCATCGAAATGCCAGGCCCTGTGCAGCTGCCCCATTTGCCCCCAGCGGCGTGGAAGAAGGAGTCAGTGCTACGGAGCAGCTATGGGCAGGGGGCTGGCCGGGGCTTTCACGGGGGGTCAGGGCCCTGTGGCTGGTGCGCTGGGTTCAGGGCTGCGGCCAGGGCACAGAGCGGAGAGGGAGAACGGGCTGTCAGAGCCGGGGCCTGCTGCCCAGAGCGGAGAGAGGGGTCCTGGTCTCCCTGGGAAGGCTCTCTGAGGAGCCCACCGTGGCCACGCTGCGTGGAGGGGCCTTCGGGGGCTCTCCAGGCTCACGCTGCTCCTGGCTCTGCTGCTACTGGGTGCGTGTTTCCCTGCAGACATTGACGAGTGCATCATGAACGGCGTGATGTGCAGGAACGGCCGCTGCGTGAACACCGACGGCAGCTTTCAGTGCATCTGCAACGCGGGCTTTGAAATCACCCCCGACGGCAAGAACTGCGTGGGTGAGCAGCCGCCCCAGCGCGGGCCCAGCGGGGCTCCAGACAGGGCCTGTCGCGCCTGGCTCCTGCACCGGGCAGGGGGCAGCATGGGATGCGCAGGCAGCAGCAATCCCATGCAGGGAGAGAGCAGGCTCAGCCAGAAGAGGGCTTAGAGCTCTCTCGCTGCAGCAATGCGGCCACCTCTGGGGTGGTGCCGTTTAGCAACAACGAAACCGCCCCGAGTTTGCGAAGCTGTGGTGAACCCTGCCCTGAGACGAGTAAGAGGGCTTTGCACCCGCCATGACTGGTCAGCTCTGGCCACGTGGCCGGGGGGCTCAGGCGTCCCCCGGGCTGATTCCTGCAGGACCTGGGCATTTTCTTAAGGCCCTCGGTGTCTGGGAAAGGCTTTGCCAGCCCACCCTGTTCTAGCCAGGCCTGGCCTCTGCTGAGGGGCGCAGGCGTTCGCCTTCGGGACAGCGCTGCCGGAGGTGGGTTCCCTCTCGCCACGGCCCTTGGGTGCCACGGCCCTTGGGTGCCACAGGGGAGGAATCTGCAGCAGCTTTTAAACTTTCCTGGAAAAATCTGGGTTCACACTCTGCTGGGTGAGGCGTGAAAGCGGAGACCGAGCTGGCAGCCTGTGGGGGTGGACCGAGGTGGAAGCTGGATTTTCATGGCGGGGAGGTGTTGCGGGAAGCCCCATGAGGGCCAGTTAACAATTTCCTCCTGGGCTGCTGTGGTGGAAATACCCAACTCACCAGCTTCCCCTGCTGTAACTAGCAGCCCCCACCTCGGCAGGGGCCAAAAGGCCCATCTGCCCCCAGCCCTCTGAAGCTAAGCAAAGAGCAGAATAAACGCCAGGGCCGGGGGCCTGATCCTGTACCTGAGGGAAAGGGCTGGAAACCGTCCTCCCCGCTTTCCCCCCAGTAATGCCCTTGCTGCCAAACCCAGGCCCCATGCCTAAGGCAAGCTGGGGAAACCTTGCTTTTCCTACAGGGCCCCTCTGGAACAGGACCACTGTAAGGGGGGTGCAGAACTGGCTGGATAACTGTTCCCAGAGAGTAGTTACCAACGGTTCACAGTCCTCTAGAAGGGCAGAACAAGTGGGGTTCCGCAGGGATCTGTTTTGGGACCGGTTCTGTTCAATATCTTCATCCATGATTTAGATATCGGCATAGAGAGGACGCTTATTAAGTTTGCAGATGATATGAAGCTGGGAGGGGTTGCAACTGCTTTGGAGGATAGGGTCATAATTCAAAATGATCTGGACAAACTGGAGAAATGGTCTGAGGTCAATAGTGAAGTTTAATAAGGACAAATGCAAAGTACTCCATTTAGGAAGGAACAATTGGTTTCACAAACACAGACTAGGAAGCAACTGACTAGGAAGGAGTCCTTCAGAAAGGGATCTAGTAGTCATAGTGGACCACAAGCTAAGTATGAGTCAACAGTGTGATGCTGTTGCGAAGAAAGCAAACATCCTTCTGGGATGCATTAGCAGGAGTGTGATGAGCAAGACACAAGAAGTCATTCTTCCACTCTACATTCTTCCTATTGATCAGGCCTCAGTTGGAGTCTTCTGTCCAATTCTGGGCACCACATTTCAAGAAAGATGTGGAGAAATTGGAGAAGGTCCAGAGAAGAGCAACAAAAATCATATATATAGTAGCCCAGTGTCTGAGAGTCTGTAACGCCGAAGTGCTGGCTGTTCCCTCTGGGGGGCGCTGTTGCTGAAATGCTGGCTATTCCCTCTGGGCGGCCCGTGCTGCATGGGGAGTGCAGGGCCCAAACGGCCGCTTGCTCCACTTGCTCCCCCGCGGCGGCCCAGCTGAGCGGCGCAGAAGTCAGCCGAGCGCCACGGCGGGAGGCGAAGGGGGGTGGGGCGGTGACGTGCGGCGTGACAGCGGCTCCAGGCCCCGCTCCCTTGCCGTGAACGTCACCGCCCTGCCCCCCTTCACCTCCCACCGTGGCGCTCGGCTGACTTCTGCGCCGCTTACCCGGGCCGCCGCGTGGGAGCAAGTGGCACAAGCGGCCATTTGGGCTCCGCGCTCCCCATGCAGCACGGGGAGTGCGGAGCCCAAACGGCCATTTGGGCTCCGCAGTCCCCCGAGTGAGAGGCAGGAGGGGGAGGAGAAGTGAAAGAGAGAGACAGAGAGAGAGGCAGGAGGCGGAGGAGAGCTGAGAGGGGGGAGGGGGAGGAAGTAGGAGGAGGAGAGAGAGAGAGCGACGGAGCAAGAGACGGGGAGGCTCAGGAGAGAAGACCGACATGGAGGAGAGACCTGAAAATCCCGTTTTATGACGGGCTAATTGGCTAGTGATTAAAGATCTCAAGAACTTGAGCTATGAAGGAAGACTGAAAAAATTGGGCTTGTTTAGTTTGGAAAGGAGAAGACTGAGAGGGGACATGATAGCAGTTTTCAAGTATCTAAAAGGGTGTTACAAGGAGGAGGGAGAAAAATTGTTCTCCTTGGCCTCTGAGGACAGGACAAGAAACAATGGGCTTAAACTGCAGCAAGGGAGGTTTAGGTTGGACATCGGGGGGGTGTCTAGACTACAGGGTTTTGTCGACACAAGTGGACTTCTGTCGACAAAACTATACCTGCGTCTACACTGCCGCTGAGTTCTGTCGACATAACGTTGACAGAACTCGGCAGTTTTGTCGACGGCAGTAAACCTCATTCTACGAGGAATAACGCCTTTTGTCGACAGAGTTCTGTAGACAGAAGCGTTATTGCATCTACACTGTCGCTGCGTCTACACTGTCGCGACAAAGCGGCTTGCTTTGTCAACAGAACTGGATGTAGTCTAGACACTCTTTGTCGACAGAAGCTTTGTCGACAGTATCTGTCGACAAAACTTCTGTCCACAAAAGCCTGTAGTCTAGACGTACTCTAGGAAAACTTCCTGTCCGTCAGGGTGGTTACACGCTGAGATAAATTGCCTAGGGAGGTTGTGGAGTCTCCATCTCTGAAGAGCAGGTTAGACAGACACCTGTCAGGGATGACCTAGACCAGGGCTACTCAACTTTGGAAGTCCCGGGGGCCACAATGATACTCACAGCACATGCCGAGGGCTGCAACTTAAATGTAATTGTGTATTCATGCAAATACATATGCAAATATATGCAAATAGCATCTTTCACACTGATGGGCATGAATACACAATGCCCCACCGCTCCTAGCACCACATCCCCGGGGCTAGAAATGCCGACAACCTGTGCCCATCCGCTTGCGTCTTTCAGTGCTCACCCCGCCGGGGAGTCGCCTCGCCATTGGGGAGCGTGTTCCCCGTGGAGGCCACGTTGAAAGGATCCCGCCCGCCGGCCGCGTGCTGGGTCCCGCGTAAACCCAAACCGCACCGTGGACCGCAAACAAAAGGGCCACGGGCTGCGTGTGGGGTAGCCCTGGTCTGGACGGTGCTTGGTCCTGCCGTAAGGGCAGGGGACTGGACTCGATGCCTCTCGAGGGCCCTTCCAGTTCTAGGATTGGGCCCCAGAAGCTCCCCCTCCCGCCTTGAGAGGAAGGGCAGCCCCATGAGCAGGGAGTCATGGGTTCAGGTCCCTCCTCGCCCACAGACACGCCGTGTGGCCCTGGGCCAGGTGCTTGCCTTCTGTGGGCCCCACTGCCGGGAGATTAGCACCAGCCTGCCGAGGTGACGCACTCCGGTCTGACGGGCCAGGCCTCACCCACAGGACACGCTGGGCCCGTCCTTTGGAACCCAAAATCGAGGGGTTATTGGTGAAAAAAGAGGAAGCAAAAGTGGAGAGTAAAACTGTTTGAGGACTCAAATGACACAGGCCAACGCAGAGTTCCGGGGGCCGGCCTGTACCAGAGATGGAACAAAGCTCCCGGGAACACCCCATGCTAGGACGGGTCCCCGGCCCAGCGCCAAGGTGCTCCTGAAGGGATGAGCTAGAGAGACGACCGAGAGGGAGGACTCCCAGGCCCCTCACACCCTCGCCCCTGGGTCCTGGTGTGAACGTACCGCCCCAGAGGGAGTTTGTCCCGGGGAGGTGCCCTGTCCAGGCCCTGGCTCCGTGCTGCTCTTGGCGCTCCCAGCCAGTTGCTCGGCTGTGGGCGGCCCCACGTGAGGCCCCTGTCAGTGAGGTGCTGCTGGTCACTCGACTGGCTGCCCTGCCGCAGGGGGCTGGCCCAGCCTGTCGCTCTGCCCGGGAGCGCACGTGAAATACGAGTGCAGAGCCGGTTCCCGTCACTGCCAGCGCAGACGGCCCCACAAGCAACCCCAGCGAGTCAGCGGCTCTCCAGAGACGCCTCCCTCGCCCCCTGCCCAAGACGGGGGCCCGCCCAGAGCGGGGGTTGCAGCGGGGTTCGGTGTGTTCCCCTCGGCAGCCGGTAGTGGCGCCCCCCCCCCCACCGCGGATGCAGTTCAAAGGGGCAGCGCTTGGCTCTGCAGTGGGGTTCAAAGGGGCTTTCTCCGGCTCCCGAGAGGTGCGGAGCCCAGGCCTGGCGTGCTTGGCTTGTGACCGTCCCTGGGGGAGCCTGGCGCGCAGAGGGCACAGGATTGTGCACGTGGGAGCCCGTGTCTGGGCCTGGCACTGGACCGACAGCCCTTCTCCCTGCCCTGCCTTCCCCGGGGGAGTGAACACCCCTCCCAGCTGCTCCTCGCGGGCTCTTCTCACGTGTCTTCTCCCCCCCAGATCACGACGAATGCGCCACGACCAACATGTGCCTCAACGGGATGTGCATCAATGAAGACGGCAGCTTCAAATGCATCTGCAAACCCGGCTTCGTGCTGGCCCCCAACGGGCGCTACTGCGTGGGTGCGCAGACGGCCGGGGCTCCCCAGCCTGGGGGCAACCGGTGTTGGGGGACGCGGCGCGCGGGGCGGTCGGTGAGGGCTGGGGGGGCCAGAGGGCCAGGACCTGAGTCCATAATCCTGTGGCAAGGACTGAATTCCCTGCCCTCCCGCCAGGCTAAGCAGCGGAGCCAGGAGTGCCAGTCTGCTGGGGGGGAGGGGCGGGGGATGGTTCGGCTCTCACTGGGCAGGGCGGGGGGGAATGGGCCTGCTCTCAGCGGGTGGGGAGTGGACCGGTTCTCAGTGGGCAGGTGGTGCTGGGGGAGTGGACTGGTTCTCAATGGGCTGGGGGTGCAGGGGAGGGAAGGGAACAATTCTCAGCAGGCTGGGGTGCTGGGGAATGGGCCGGCTCTCAGCGGGTAGGGGGTGCTGGGTGGGAATGGGCCGGCTCTCAGCAGGTAGGGGGTGCTGGGGGAATGGGCCGGCTCTCAGCGGGCTGGGGGTGCTGGGGGGGGAATGGGCCGGCTCTCAGCGGGTAGGGGGTGCTGGGGGGGGAGGGCCAGTCCTCGGCGGGCAGGGAAGGCCACTCTTTGGTTTCACACTGAACGTGGTGATGAGCTGCAGTCACGTCTGCCGGGGGCCCTTCCCCGAGCTACGGAGCCTCTCAGAGTCCCCCCGCTGGAGACCGGGCCCCTGCCCCGCCTGCCGTGCCCCTGCCAGCAGCTCACGCTCTTTGTGCTTTCCTCTCAGACGTGGACGAGTGCGAGACGCCCGGCATCTGCATGAACGGCTGGTGCATTAACACGGAGGGCTCCTTCCGCTGCGAGTGCCTGGGCGGGCTGGCCATTGGTGTGGACGGGCGGGTGTGCGTGGACACCCACGTGCGCAGCACCTGCTACGGCGCCATCAAAAAGGGCACCTGCGCCCGCCCCTTCCCGGGCGCCGTCACCAAGTCAGAATGCTGCTGCGCCAACGCCGACCACGGCCTCGGGGAGCCCTGCCAGCCCTGCCCCGCCAAGGCCTCGGGTGAGTGCCAGGGCCGGGGCCACACGCCCGCTGGGAGCCCCCTGCCCACCCATGGAATGGCCACGGGGCTCCGCATCACAGGCTGGCTGCCCCCGCAACGGCCGTGCTGCTGATATAGGCCGGGGTGCCGACAGCCATGGGCAAGGTGGGGGCGTGGCTCCCAGAAGGGGTGGGGCCTTGGGTAGAAGGGGCGGGACCAGGGCAGTCAGCCCTTCGTGCCACCCACACTGGTGCATGCTCAGAGCTGCCTGGAGCGCACGGTGCAGCACTCCGGTGTCGATTTAAAGGGCCTGGGCTCTGGCCACTGGCACCGCCGTGGGGCCCCGGGCCCTTTGGAATCGCCAGGCCCTGGGGCCGTTGCCCCCTTTGCTCCCCCGTCAGCAGGCCTGGCTATAGGCGCCGAATGTTACTTCTCTTTGGGCGGGGCCCTGCCCTGAGGCCACGCCTCCTGCTCCCCTGCCCCCCAGGGCCTCTGCTCTGCCTCTGCCCACCCCTGGCCCAAGGCCCCGCCCCTGATCCCGCCCATCCACCGTCAAACAGCCGCTCCAGCCCCAGAGCGGCCACATGGGGTTGGCTCCTCTAGTGCCAGCTGCCCAGCCCCACAGAAAGTTCCATTGCCTGGGGGCGGCTGCTGTACTGGTCGCAGGGCTGGGGGCGGCGGGGGGGCGGGTGCCCAGAACCCCTCTCTCCATTGCACGGCCCTGGCAGAAGCAGTGTGGCCAAATGCCGTGACCAGCGTCGGGCCGAGTGCCAGGCACCGGGGAACCCCCTGGAAACAGCCCCTGCGTGCCGAGTCCAGTGGCTTTGGGAGGTGTGGGGCTTGGGCAGTCCTGCGTGCACGGGGCGTGCGCCACTGGTGCAGGCTGGGTTCCCGTCGCAGACCCCTTCCCTGCTCACTTTGGCCTGGCATTGCGGTGTCCCAGAGCTGGGCTGTGGAAAGCGTAACCCACTGTACAGGCCGCCACGCTCCTGGGGCAAAGGGCTCCCCGATGGCTCCTGCTGCTCAGACGAGCTAACGAATCTGTCCCCTTCTCTCCACAGCCGAGTTCCAGGCGCTCTGCAGCAGCGGCATCGGGATCACGGCTGACGGCAGAGGTAAGGGCTGCCCCCCGCACCAGATCGTCCGTCTCGCTGGTGCGTGGCCCTGCCACAAGGGCGGGGGCTGGACTCGGTGACCTCTCCTGGTCCGGTTCTGCATTCTCTGGTTCTCCAGGGAAATGGCCGTAGTTACGGGCGCCTGGCACGTCCCACTGTAAGCCCCGGTGTTCAGCTGCTTCCGGTGCAGTGGGGGGCATGGACACGAGCGAGTGTCGGCTGGCGAAGAACGTGTGTGTGCAGTGACCCAGCGGGCGTGAGCGGGTGTGACAGTTCACCTTTGTGTGGGCGTGCATGTGAGCAGATACGAGACTGTGTTTGTGGGCTGCAGGGGCCGGGCGGCAGGGTGCGGGTGGCAGGGGGCGGGCGGCACTCAGCAGTTCAGCTTGGCAGAGAGAGCAGCACCGCTAGACAGCTCCTGGGCCTGCCGCATGGGACCGAGCTGGAGGCCAAAGCCTGGAGGCCTCGGCCTCCTTGCGTCGTGGTGCAGCTCCATGCCAGGGGCCCGTGGGCAGCGTCACTGCCGTGCTGCAGTCGGGGAGCGGGCTCCAGGCTGCTGCACAGAGACACAGGGATGGGCAGGGCTGCGTCTGGCTGGGGGTGGGGAGCCCGGCACAGGCGTCCCTGCCTTGGCTGAGCTTGGGGCACCGGGGCGAGGGCCCTTTGGAGCTGCAGGAGGAGCTGCTGGCTCCCAGCTGAGGCAGGGTCGGGAGGCGTCTGCTCCTGGGGCACAGCTTGGCCAGACGGGCTCCGGCGGGTGGGAGCAGCCTGGCGCAGGGTGGCCCGGGGCCAGCCCTGCCGCCCTTGTGGCAGCGACAAGACACTCCCACGGGGCGGGCGCAGGCAACGTGCCTGGGACCCCGGCCTCACGGGCACCCAGCGGGCAGCCTCCTGCGTGTGGCACGGACCAAAGGCCACGCTGGGCCCTGCAGCCAGCCCAGGGTCTGAGCCCGGCCTCTTGCTCCGTGCAACTGGCCTGGCGCTGAGCCCAGCCCTGCGCCATGGGCATCCTGGCTAAGGATTTGGCAGGGCTGCCCCACGGTTGCTCTCCCAGACACCGGGCAGGGCCCTGGCATGGCTCTGGCACAGCAGCCGGCTCCCAGTGCGTGGCAGCCCTGCCCCCCGGGAAGGGCGGGTGGCGGCGCGAGGAGATGCAGTAGGCAGTGCTGGCCGGGGCCTGCTGACCTGCCCTCACTCCCGGCCCTGGGGGCAGTGCACTGGGGGCTGGGCCTCCCCGCTGGCACCCCACACGCCTGCCGCTTGCCTGTTCTCCCGCTTCGGGACGCTGCAGGGCACCGATGCCGAGGGCCCTCCGGGGAATGGAAGGAGCAGCTGGCGGCAGGGGACCCGGGCCGCTGCTCCGATAGCAGCCAGCGCTGGCACCGATGCTGAGCAGGCCTTGGGGTGCGGGGGGGTCTATCTGCCGGGCGCTGCCCAGGAAGGAGGAATCGGTCTGCCCCCCCCAGCTGGGGGCTTTGTGGCCCCTGCCAGCCCCTGCTCTGCCCCCTCGCCCCCAGCAGGGCAGGAATTGCATCCGCCCCACTGCTGCATGCTGCGGAGAAGCCCTGAAGCTCTGCCCTGGGGGCTGAGGAGGGGAAGGGCTGGGAGCAGAGCAAGGCTGCGCTCCCAGCCGGGCCGGGTGGGGCCTGTGGGCTGGGGGCACTCGGGCGTCAGCCACTGTTCCTGCTCCAGCGCGTTGTGTCCCCTCCCCCTGCCAGATATCAACGAGTGCGCCCTCAACCCGGACATCTGCCCCAACGGCATGTGCGAGAACCTGCGCGGGAGCTACCGCTGCATCTGCAACCTGGGCTACGAGTCTGACCCCACGGGCAAGAGCTGCGTGGGTGAGCCGCGCCGGGGCTGCGCCACGCTGGGAGCCGGGCCGGGAGCCACGTGGAGCCGCGGGAGGGAGCTGTGTCTGGGAGCCGCGGGAGGGAGCTGCACCGGCTGCCGTGGCCAAGAGCCACTCTGGGAACCGTCTCTGGGAGCCGCTCTGGGGGCCAGGCTCTGCTCAGAGCTGGGCCTGTGGCCCGTGCAGGCGCCGGGGGCCGGGAGAGCGGTGCAGAACTCTCAGGCCAGGAGGCTGCGCGCTCGGCACCAGGCCAGGGGCTCTCTGGTTACCTGGGCAGGGGGAGTCGCCGACTGCGGCCTTGCAGCTTTCCCGCCCGCTGCCGGCTCGCTTTCCCCATCCCCTCTCAGGTGGCGCCCGGGGCTCCCGCGGGTGCCCTCAGGGCGCCAGGCCCTGCTGGCCGGGGGGGCATGGCCTAGCCCTGCCCGTCTCTGCCCGCAGACGTGGACGAGTGCGCCATCAACCGCCTGCTGTGTGACAACGGACTGTGCCGCAACACGCCCGGCAGCTACACCTGCACCTGCCCCAAGGGCTTCGTCTTCCGCACGGAGACAGACACCTGCGAAGGTAACGGCGCCCCACCCTGCCCCGCCCCTCCCCTCCCCCGCCGGGCTCCTCACGCCCCGGGGAGCAGCCTCGGCTCCCGGCCCCACCCCTCCCCCCGCCGGGCTCCTCACGCCCCGGGGAGCAGCCTCGGCTCCCGGCCCCACCGCTCCCCGCTGGGCTCCTCACGCCCGGGAGCAGCCTCGCCCCGGCCCCACCCTCCCCGCCGGGCTCCTCACACCGCAGAGAGCAGCCTCGGCTCCCGGCCCTGCCCCCCCGCTGGGCTCCTCACGCCCGGGAGCAGCCTCGGCCCCGGCCCCACCGCTCCCCGCCGGGCTCCTCACACCGCAGAGAGCAGCCTCGGCTCCCGGCCCTGCCCCCCCGCTGGGCTCCTCACGCCCGGGAGCAGCCTCGGCTCCGGCCCTGCCCCACACCCCACTAGGCTCCTCACGCCCCGGGGAGCAGCCTCGGCTCCCGGCCCCACCCCCCACCCCCAGGCTCCTCACGCCCCAGGGAGCCTCCGCAAGTGGCCGTGGAGCAGCCCAGGGCGGGGCGGGGTGGCGGGTGGGGCCCCTGTGCTGCTGCTCCCCCGCCCCTTGTGCTTTGCCCTGGCCAGGAGCCGTGTGGGCAGCCCAGCCTGAGCCGGGTCCCTCTGCCATCGGCTGCCCTTTCTCCTGGCCAGGCCTGTCGCCCCTCACAGTCCTCTCAGCCACGCTGCCCCTGCTCAGCCCCTTCCCAGACCCGCCCTAACAACACGGAGCCCAGCAGGCAGGCCGGGCCCCCCGGCTCATGGGATAGTCACTGCCCCCCTGGGCCCTGCTCTCCGCCTGGCTCCCACCCTCCGAGGCACTTAGCCAAGGCCTCTTTGCAATCCCGGCCCTCCTGCAGCCCTCCCCTCTCCTCCGCCCCCCCGTGCGCCAGCCCCTTGTTCCCGGAGGACCCGGCAGGGCTGGCAGCCAGGCGGGGGCTGCTCTGAGCCCGGGGGCGCTGGTTCTGCTGCTCTGGTAACGCTCGCTCCCCTGGCTCAGACATCAACGAGTGCACCTCCAACCCCTGTGTGAACGGGGTCTGCAGGAACAACGCCGGGTCCTTCGCCTGCGAGTGCTCCCCGGGCAGCAAACTGGACCCCAGCGGCACCATCTGCGTGGGTAAGGGGGCTCCTAGAGCCGGCACGTGGGGCGTGGGGGGGAGCTAAGGGGGCTCCAGGAGCCTGCACGCCAGGGGTGGTGCTAAGGGGGCTCCTCGAGCCGACACGCTGGAAGGATGGTAAGGGGGCTTCTGGAGCTGGCACGCCGTGTGTGTGTGGGGGGGACCAGCATCCTGCTTAGTGTCCGCCTGCAGCAGAGCCTGGCGCAGGGGGCAGTCTGGGGCCCTGCCCTCGACCGGCCCGTCGGTCCCAGCTCCTAGGGCTTTTCTGGGCAGGCGGGAAGGCCCAGAAGCATCCTAGGAGCCAGCAAAGGTCCCAGCCACCGCCCGGTGCAGGCAGAGGTGCCGGGGGCTGTGTGGGGCAGCCTGTGCCTCCCTGGGACCAGGTTGCCATGGGCCAGTGCAGGGCTGGCTCTGTGGGCCCAGGTGGGGGAGGGGCATGGCCAGCGATTAGCGCACAGGGGCCCGAGGGAGCCCAGCACCCAGGCCAGACTTTGGGGCTGGAGGACAACGCTCGGGATGGGGACGCAGAGCCCAGCTCCCTTCCCTGCTCCTTTCCCCCGCCGGCGCGTCACAGTGCGTCACGGCCTGCCTTTGCCTTTGCCCCCACAGACAGCATGAAGGGGACGTGCTGGCTCAACATCCAGGAGGGGCGCTGTGAGGTGAACATCAACGGGGCCACGCTCAAGTCGGAGTGCTGCGCGACCCTGGGGGCGGCCTGGGGCAGCCCCTGCGAGCGCTGCGAGATCGGTAAGCCTGGCTCCGGGGACCCCCCCGAGAGCACAGCCCCCCCCTGACGCTGCCTGTGTTCTCTTGCAGACCCCGCCTGTCCCCGCGGCTTTGCCAGGATGAAGGGGGTCACGTGCGAAGGTAACGCCCGAGGCTGCCGCTCCTTTGCCCCGCGGCTTAGCCCCCTCCCTCCTGCCCCCTCCCTCCTCCTGCCCCCACCCTGAGCACCCAGCCCTGGGCCTCGCCCGGTGGGTGGCTTCCGTGCTGCCCAAGGCTGGACAGACCTGGGGCTGGTGCTACTGACAGGGAGCCTTTCACACCGAGCCCCGGGCATGTGAGCGGGACCCTCCCGCCCGCCCCCGCCCGAGGAGCCCAGTGATCGGGGGTGCATGTGTCACTCACCGTGGCCCCCTGCTGCCCAGCTGGGACACTGGCGGGGCAGCGGCTGCTTGTGGGGTTATCTGTGGGGCAGGGGCAGGGACCCCCGAGGTTCCCCGGCACGGCCGGCACTCACCCCCCTGAGATCTGCCTAGGGCGGCCGTGCTGGGCCGCTAAGTGCACCACACTGGGCTGTTTTTCGCTTCCCCCAGGCAGGTTCGTCCCCTGTGATCCCTGGCCTGGCTGCGGCCACCAGGACGCTATTTAGGGAGATCGGGGGGGGGGGACTAACCCCCCCAGTTGATTTCCTCACCCTAGCCCCACACAGAGCTCTGAACCAGAACGCAGCCTGAGGCCAGGCCTGCTCGGCCACTCTGGCTCCGGGGAGCGAGAGACCCCCCAGCGCAGAAAGCCCAGTGCTGAAAAGCGCCAGTGTAAACGGGCTCCCTGCACCGCCAGCTGCTCCCCTCGTGGGGGTGGGGTCCCTGGAGCGCTGGGGGTCTCCGGGCGCCTGCGTTGTCATTCCGGAAGCGCAGACAAAGGGGGCGCAGACACAGCCCCAGCCGGCAAGGAGACACGCCAGGTGTGTTACGCAAGTCGCACATCTTACGCTGATTGCGGTTCCAAGTAACGAACCGTGTCCAGACACCCCTTAGCCCTCGCCGAGGGGTTACAGGGATGCCGGTACAGCGCTGCCACGGGCATGTGTCAGAGGCGGGGGTGGCTCTTGCCAGACAGCGCCGTGTCCCGGGATAGCCCCACTGCCTAGACGTTCCCAGAGAGCGTGACCGGGGGGACCGGGAGGCTGGGAGCAGCAGGCCCTTTGCAGCAGGGAGTTGGTTTCTCAGCAGAGCAGGGTGATAAGATGCCAAACGTCCGGTCGGGCGTTGAAGTAAGCGAGGGGCCCTGGGCTGAGCCCTGGAGCGTTGCCAGGCGGTGCCGTTAGACAGGAAACAAGGGGCAGGACTAGCTGGTGAGACTGGGGAAAGGGAGCTCGTGGGGTCTGGACTGGGCAGGGCTGCCCCACACATTCATCAATGGTCTGGGCAAAGGGCAAAGAGTGAGGTGGCAGAAGCTGCAGAGGAGACAAAACGTATCCGAGAGCGTTAAGTCCAAAGCCGGCTGCAAAGAGCTACAAAGGGGTCTCACCCGACTTGTGACTGGCTGTCGCCTGGGGCGGGAACCCCCCCTCCCAGTCCGCCGGCAGGCAGCAGGACAGCAGAAGGGTTATTAGGCGACAGGGACTCGGCGGAGCACAGACTGGTCCTCACAGGAACCCCCCCAGCTTGGGGGGAGGGGCCCAGAGCCAGGAGAGGGTTGCCAGGTGTCCGGTATTGGCCTCTGTCCAGTCAAACCCCAGAAGTGCAAAACGTTCGGTATTTTCTGTTTTCTCGGAGGGAAGCCGCTTGGGACGTTCTTCCCCTGCTGCGTCGGGCGGGCCGGGGCGGGGCGGGGAGCGTTTGGTCCTTTTTTTTTTTTTTGCTCAACCAATTTTTTCCCTGCCAATTTGTTCGGTATTTTTGGGAAAGTATCTGGCAACCCTAGCCAGGACCCTGCCTCCCCCCCTAAGCCAGCCGAGACCCACCCCCACACCCAGCAATCGGCCCCAGCCTGCAGGCAGCCCCCCCGTGCAGCTTCCCGGGAAAAAGGGGCCACCTGGTCACCCCCCCAGGCTCAGGTCAGAGAACATCACCTCTGTTTGCCAGGGGCTGGGATTGGATGCGGGACAGGAGGGGTCACATGATGGTTCCCGGTTCTGTTCTCTCCCTCTGGGCTCCTGGCATTGGCCGCTGTTGGCAGACAGGACCCTGGGCTGGATGGGCCTTTGGTCTGACCCAGCCTGGCCGCTCTGATGTTCTTACATAGAACCCAGATGTATCCGCCCCGGCTGTGACCACTAGCCCCCTCTTCCCTCCCAGAGCTGAGGCAAACCCCGGCGGTCGGACGGGCTCTCCCCGCAGGGTCAGTAACAAAGTGAGAAGAGACATTACAGTCCTACACCGAAGAGTGACTGAGCGACCTGCCCCAGGATGTCTGACCACGCTGCTGTGAGGGCCGAGGGGCTCCTGTATTTGTTTGTGGGTCTTTTACCCGGGAATTAGCTACAGGGCTGCAGCCCACTCGCTGCCTCCTTATCTGCTGGCAAACGAGTCCTCAGGTGCCCCTGTTAAAGTCCCCCCCCCGGCTCCTCCCTTAGGCCCTGTGTCTCCTTCTGCAGATGTGAACGAGTGCGAGGTCTTCCCCGGCGTCTGCCCCAACGGGCGCTGCATGAACACAGACGGCTCCTTCCGCTGCGAGTGCCCAGAGGGGCTCACCCTGGATGGGACCGGCAGGACGTGTGTGGGTGAGGACTGCCCAGCGCACTGCCCCCCCAGCCACCCGCTGCACAGCTGGGACATGCGGGGGGCAGAGGCCTGGTTCCCTAGCAAACACGCCTCACTGCTCAGCAAGGGCCAGCAGGGGAGCACGGGGGAGGGTCGACGGGGGGCAAAGGAGTGCTGGGGAGAGCAGGCCGGCAGGGGCGTACGGGGGGAGGCAGGGGAGGGCAGGAGAGCGCGGGGGACAGAGGAGTGTGAGGGAGCTGGGTAGAGCAGGCCGGCGGAGGAGCAGGGGTTCGGGAGGCAGGCGGGCCAGAAGAGCAGGGGGCAGGGGAGAGCAGGCCGGCAGGGGAGGGGAACGGGGGCAGGAGAGTGTGGGGAGAGCAGGCCAGGGGAGTACGGGAACGGGGGCAGGAGAGTGTGGGGGGCAGGGGAGAGCAGGCCGGCAGGGGAGCACGGGGCAGGGACACGATCCCAAGCTCCCGCCTTGGGTGGGGCTGCTCTGGAGCGGGTGGCCATGGGTTCTCCGTGCCCACCGGAGGCAGGAGGAGCCAGGGCTTCCCCTGCAGCCAGGCACTTAGAGGGAAGAAGCTCTAACTCGGGGAGGGAGCCAGCCCGGGGCTGTAGGACTGAGGGATGCTGGCCCCTGGGAAGGTGCCTCTGGTGGTGGGGGAGGCTCATTCAGCGGGACTGTCAGGCTGGGGGGTGCCCCAGGAAGGGAGAGGCCCCAGGCAGCCCCCCCCCCCGGGCACTGAGCCGGGCTCCCCCTGCAGATGTGCGCGCAGAGCAGTGCTACATCAAGTGGGAGGAGGACGAGTGCACCGCGCCCCTGCCCGGGAAGTACCGGATCGACATGTGCTGCTGCTCCGTGGGCTCAGCCTGGGGCAGGGACTGCGAGGAGTGCCCCCGAGCCGGCAGCCCCGAGTACAAGGCCATCTGTCCCCGGGGCCCCGGCTTTGCCAACAGAGGGGACGTGCTCTCTCGGGCAGGCCCTTCTTCAAAGGTGAGCGCCCAGGGCGCGAGCGCCCCTTCCTGGCTGCAGCCAGCGCCCGGGGAGCAGGAGATTCCCCCTGGCTGCAGCACTGACGCCTCCCCCTGCCCCCCAGATGTGAACGAGTGCAAGGTCTTCCCTGGGCTGTGTGCGCACGGGACCTGCCGGAACACCGTGGGCAGCTTCCGGTGCCTCTGCGGCAGCGGCTTCGCCTTGGACGCCGAGGAAAGGAACTGCACGGGTAAGGGAGAGGTGCCCACCCCTCTGCAGCTGCCCCGACTGTTCCCCGGTCTCCTGGACACTCCTGGGGCAGGGCGCTGCCCCACGGGGCACACCCAGCCTGCCCCACAGGCTGCAGGTTCTCCTCCCGGCCACACACGCTAGCCAGCCCCAGCCAGGCTGTGTTCCTGGGGCAGGCAGCGCCCTGGCTACGAAGGCTGGCGGGCTGGGGGCTGAGTCGCTGCTGTGCCCACAGATATCGACGAGTGCCGCATCTCGCCCGACCTGTGCGGCCACGGCGCCTGTGTCAACACGCCGGGCAGCTTCGAGTGCGAGTGCTTCGAGGGCTATGAGAGCGGCTTCCTGATGATGAAGAACTGCATGGGTGAGAGCGCCCCGGGCCCCACCCCCCTCCCACCCCCCGGCATTGCCGGGTGAGAGCGCCCTGGGCCCTGCGCCCCTCCCGCCGCCCGGCACTGCCGGGTGAGAGCGCCACGGGCCCCGCCCCCCGGCACCGCTGGGGGAGGGCGCAACCCCGAGCTGGCCTGCAGTCTGGGGCGGGCGCTGCTCCTCTGCTGGGCAGGGCCTCCCTCAGCCTGGGCGCCTCCCTGGGCTCCATTCAGCCGAGCGCGTGGAGCAGGGCCCGAGGGGGGCTGCCCGGGAGAGCACAGAGCCTGCAAGCGGCCAGGGCAGGAGGGTGGGAGAGTCTGGAGGGCCAAGGGGGGCTGGCAGAGGCGGGGTCTCAGGGGGGAGAGCCCAGCCTGCATCGGGGAGCATTGGGCAACCCCTGGACCCTGCAGTGGGGCCATGGCGGGAGTGGCTTAGCGTTGTCACCACACCTCAGACCCCACTAGCCTTCCCTGTGGGCAGGGAGGCCACGGCCAGGCCCCTGTGTTCCCCCCGCCCCCTCCAACTGCACAGGTGGCTTTGGGGGCAGGAAAGAGCAAAATTCCCCTGGAACATCCTGGGAGCTTAACCCTGGGGGAGCAGCCGGGGACTCGGCCCAGGGGCTGCTGGGAGCAGGCCCTCAATGACCCTCAGCGGGGCCCGAGGGGCTCCGGGCGGGACAGGGGGGCGCCCGTGTCCATGGCAGCCTGAGCCCGTTCTCAGGCCCTGTAGGACGCTCATGCTGTGGGCAGCTGGTGCCGCAGGGCGGGGGCCTGTCCTGCTCCAAGATGGCTCTCGGGTGGCCCTCACGCCTGTGCCCCGCCAGCTCTGAGAGCCCAGCCCTGAGCTGGTTGGCACCGAGTCCTTGTGTCCTGCTCTCCCAGACATCGACGAGTGCGAACGGGACCCGCTGCTGTGCCGCGGAGGGATCTGTGTCAACACCGAGGGCAGCTTCGAGTGCATCTGCCCCCCGGGCCACGAGCTGACTGGGGAAGGCAATGCCTGCGTGGGTGAGTGCATGGGGAGGGCACTGCCGCGTAGCCAGCGCAGGGGGCCACACTGGGTGATACCCGTCAGAGGGACCAGTCCTGAGCCCCCTGGGCCTGTGCAGAGCCAGTGGGGAGCTGAGGGCCTGGTCAGGAGCCCCCTGGGCCCGTGCAGAACCAGTGGGGAGCTGGGGGCCTGGTCAGGAGCCTGCTGGGCCCATGCAGAGCCAGTGGGGAGCTGGGGGCCTGGTCAGGAGCCCGCTGGGCCCATGCAGAGCCAGTGGGGAGCTGGGGGCCTGGTCAGGAGCCTGCTGGGCCCATGCAGAGCCAGTGGGGAGCTGGGGGCCTGGTCAGGAGCCCCCTGGGCCCGTGCAGAGCCAGTGGGGAGCTGGGGGCCTGGTCAGGAGCCCGCTGGGCCCGTGCAGAGCCCACTCCAGGCAGTGGGGAGCTCAGGGCAGGCTGCATTTCCCAGAGTCAGACCCAGAGCCCTGCTGCGTCTATGGAGCCAGGTGGGCTGCCTGCTGGCCAGGAGGGACTGGCCAACACGGTGATGGGCCGGGGGCAGCTGACAGCTTGCTCAGCTGCCCCGGTTTCACTAGTGAGAGTGAGGCGGGCGGGGCAGAGACATACGGCGAGGGCCCCTCAAATTCATTTTGGTCAGTGTGAGCCATGGGATTTATAAATGGTCCATGTCATGATTTCGGCGATTTAACTGTGACATTTCCTGGTGCTGTGGGGCCCTGTCCCCAAAAGGAGCTGTGGGGTCACGGGGTTATTGGGGGTGCAGCACGGCTACCCTCACTTCTGCCCTGCTGCTGGCAGTGCTGTGCTCTAGCTGGGCAGCTGGAGAGCAGTGGCTGCTGGCCGGGAGCCCAGCTCAGAAGGCAGAGCCACCGCCAGCAGCAGCGCAGAGGTGAGACTGGCCTGGGATGGTGTCATCACCCTGATGTCTGCGCTGCCGCTGGCGGGTGCTGCCTTCTGAGCTGGGCACCCGGCCAGCATTCCAACCCCCGCGCTCCCGTTGCCAGCTCTGAAGGCAGCGCAGAAGTGAGGGTGGCAACCCCGTGACCCTCCTAAAACAACCTCGTGATCCCCCTGCAGCTCCCATAGAATCATAGAATACTAGGACTGGAAGGGACCTCGAAAGGTCATCGAGTCCAGTCCCCTGCCCTCCTGGCATGACCAAATACTGTCTAGACCATCCCTGATAGACATTTATCTAACCTACTCTTCAATATCTCCAGAGATGGGGATTCCACAACCTCCCTGGGCAATTTATTCCAGTGTCTGACTACCCTGACAGTTAGGAACTTTTTCCTAATGTCCAACCTAAACCTCCCTTGCAGCAGTTTAAGCCCATTGCTTCTTGTTCTATCCTCAGAGGCCAAGATGAACAAGTTTTCTCCCTTCTCCTTATGACACCCTTTTAGATATCTGAAAACTGCTATCATGTCCCCCCTCAATCTTCTCTTTTCTAAAAAACCCAATTCCTTCAGCCTTCCCTCATAGGTCATGTTCTCTAGACCTTTAATCATTCTTGTTGCTCTTCTCTGGACCCTCTCCAATTTCTCCACATCTTTCTTGAAAGGCGGTGCCCAGAACTGGACACAATACTCCAACTGAGGCCTAACCAGCGCAGAGTAGAGCGGAAGAATGACTTCGTGTCTTGCTCAACACACCTGTTAATACATCCCAGAATCATGTTTGCTTTTTCAACAGCATCACACTGCTGACTCATATTCAACTTGTGGCCCACTATAACCCCTAGATCCCTTTCTGCATACTCCTTCCCAGACAGTCGCTTCCCATTCTGTATGTGAAACTGATTGTTCCTTCCTAAGTGGAGCACTTTGCATTTGTCTTTATTAAACTTCATCCTATTTACCTCAGACCATTTCTCCAATTTGTCCAGGTCATTTTGAATTATGACCCTATCCTCCAGATTAGTTAACCCCTCCCAGCTTGGTATCATCTGCAAACTTAATAAGTACTTTCTATACCAATATCTAAATCGTTGATGAAGATATTGAACAGAGCAGTCCCAGAACAGACCCCTGCGGAACCCCACTTGTTATGCCTTTCCAGCAGGATTGTGAACCATTAATAACTACTCTCTGAGTACGGTTATCCAGCCAGTTATGCACCCACCTTATAGTAGCCCCATCTAAGTTGAATTTACCTAGTTTATTGATAAGAATATCATGCGAGACCGTATCAAACGCCTTACTAAAGTCTAGGTATACCACATCCACCGCTTCTCCCTTATCCACAAGACTCGTTATCCTATTAAAGAAAGCTGTCAGGTTGGTTTGACATGATTTGTTCTTTACAAATCCATGCTGGCTGTTCCCTAACACCTTGCCACTAACTGGTCTGTAGTTTCCTGGGTTGTTCTTATTTCCCTTTTTATAGATGTGCACTATATTTGCCCTTTTCCAGTCTTCTGGAATCTCTCCTGTCTCCCATGATTTTCCAAAGACGATAGCTAGAGGCTCAGATACCTCCTCTATCAGCTCCTTGAGTATTCTAGGATGCATTTCATCAGGCCCTGGTGATTTGCAGGCATCTAACTTTTCTAGGTGATTTTTAACTTGTTCTTTTTTTATTTTACCTTCTAAAACTACCCCCTTCCCACTAGCATCCACTATGTTAGGCATTCCTACAGACTTCTCGGTGAAGACCGAAACAAAGAAGTCATTGAGCATCTCTGCCATTTCCAAGTTTCCTGTTACTGTTTCTCCCTCCTCACTGACCAGTGGGCCTACCCTCTCCTTGGTCTTCCTCTTGCTTCTAATGTATTTATAAAAAGTCTTCTTGTTTCCCTTTATTCCCCGTAGCTAGTTTGAGCTCATTCTGTGCCTTTGCCTTTCTAATCTTGCCCCTTCATTCCTGTGCTGTTTGCCTATATTCATCCTTTGTAATTTGTCCTACTTTCCATTTTTTATATGACTCCTTTTTTTATTTTTAGATCATGCAAGATCTCGTGGTTAATCCAAGGCAGTCTTTTGCCCTATTTTCTGTTTCCGACACATCAGAATAGCTTGCTTTTGGGCCCTTAATAATGTCCCTTTGAAAAACTGCCAACTCTCCTCAGTTGTTTTTCCCTTCAGTCTCAATTCCCATGGGACCTGACCTATCAGCTCTCTGAGCTTACCAAAATCCACCTTCCTGAAATCCATTGTCTCTATTTTGCTGTTCTCCCTTCTACCCTTCCTTAGGATTGTGAACTCTATGATTTCATGATCACTTTCACCCAAGCTGCCTTCCATTTTCAAATTCTCAACCAGTTCCTCCCTATTTGTTAGGATCAAATCTAGAACAGCTTCCCCCCGGTAGCTTTTTCAACCTTCTGAAATAAAAAGTTGTCTCCAATGCAGTCCAAGAACTTATTGGATAGTCTGTGCCCCGCAGTGTTTTTTTCCCAACATATATCTGGATAGTTGAAGTCCCCCATCACCACCAAATCTCGGGCTTTGGATGATTTTGTTAGTTGTTTAAAAAAAGCCTCATCCTCTTCTTCCACCTGGGTAGGTGGCCTGTAGACTCTAGCATGACATCACCTTTGTTTTTAAGCCCTTTAGCCTAACCCAGAGACTCTCAACACTTCCGTCTCCTTTGTCCATCTCCACCTCACTCCAAGTGTGTTCATTTTTAAAGTATAAGGCAACACCTCCTCCCTTTTTTCCCTGTCTATCCTTCCTGAGCAAGCTGTACCCTTCTATACAAACATTCCAATCATGTGTATTATCCCACCAAGTTTCTGTGATGCCAACAATGTCATAATTGTACTTATTTATTAGCACTTCCAGTTCTTCCTGCTTATTTCCCATACTTCTCTTTGTATATAGGCATCTAAGATCCTAATTTGACCTTGCCTCCCAGTTTTGCCCTGACCCTCCTTTCTCTCTGCCATTGTAGCCCATGCTCCCTCCCATTTCTGACCCATCTCCCAGGTCTCCATGTTCTCCACTTACCTGTGGGCTTTGCTCACCTGTCCCCGTCGAACCTAGTTTAAAGCCCTCCTCACTAGGTTAGCCATTCTGTGTCCAAATAGGGTCTTCCCCCTCCTCGAAAGGTGGACGCCATCCCTGCTTAGCAGTCCTTTCTGGAATAGCATCCCATGGTCGAGGAAGCCAAAGCCCTCCTGGCGACACCATCTTCGCAGCCAGGCATTCACCTCCAGGATGCACCTGTCTCTCCCCGGGCCCCTACCTTCGACAGGAAGGATCGAAGAGAATACCACCTGCGCTCCAAACTCCTTCACCCGTACCCCCAGAGCCCTGTAGTCACTCTTGATCCGCTCAGTGTCACACCTCACAGTATCATTAGTGACCACATGGATGAGTAGCATGGGGTAGTAGTCAGAGGGCCGGATAATCCTCGACAATGCCTCCGTAACATCTCGGATACGGGCCCCCGGCAGACAGCACCTCCGAGATGAAATGTCAGGGCGACAGATGGCGCCTCCGTCCCCTCAGCAGAGAGTCTCCGACCACCACTACCCTCGTTTCCTATTCGCAGTGGTGGCAGCAGACCTCCCAGCCTTGGGGTACGGGGCTTCTCCTCCTCCGGTGTAGGGGGTGATTGCTGATCTCCTGTATAAAGAAGAGCATAACGGTTTCCTAGTACCACGGCGGGAGGGTTCGGAGCAGGGGTGGAGCAGTGCCTGCTGCCAGAAGTAACCAGCTGCCACTGTCCACCCTGAGCCGTCTCCTCCTCCACCAGTGGTGTGTCCCCAGTCCTGTGTACCAGGACAGCTACCTCAGCTGTCTCCTCATGAACACGGTCCAGGAATTTCTCATGGATGCGGGTGCTCCTCAACCTAGCCACCGCCTCCTGTAGCTCTGCCACCTGCTGCCTGAGAGATTCCACCAGCAGGCACCTTTCGCATTGGATGATCTCCCCAGCCTGGATATCAATAAGTGGGAATTGCAAGCCACAGTCCCTGCAAAACCACACCAGGATCTGGGTAGAGGCATCCATGCTCAGGTGCTCTGTCTGGCTACAGGCACCGGTGGAGGAGACAGAAGCAGTGCTGGCACAGGTGTTGCGGGTCTTCCTGACCATCGTAGGCCTCCCTCTGCCAAACTCCCTCTCAAACTCCCTTGTCTCCAGCTCCTGTCCGCTTCGCCTTCTGGGTCTGGCCCCCAGTTTGAGGGGCGCTGGTCCCTCCTGAGCAATCTGCACAGTCTAGGGCAGAGCACATGAGGCCAGGGCTCACGGGAGGGCACCAGGCTTCATGGCCCCTGGCACATTTTCCTGGCTGTGGCAAGGGGCTCTCCCAGCCACACGGTCTGGAGGTTCGCAGGGGGACCCCGCCACTGACTGAAATGCTCTGGGAGAGGAGCGAGCACCAAGCAACACTGCCAGGAGACCGGGAGGGGAGGCACCAAGCCGAGAAGCACCACACCGGGGCAGGGGCTGTGGGCATGTGCCCCTGGCAGGTGCAGCATCTGGGGCGGAGGCGGGAGCTGGTTCTGCCCCTCATGCAGGGAGTGGAAGCCAAGAGTCAGGCCCTGGGAGGGCCGGGATGTGGGGACAGGGGAGCCAGGGGGCAGCACCGGCCGTGGCTGGGCCCAGCGGCCCGTTCACCCTCTCACTCTTGGCCAGATACCAACGAGTGCTCGCTCAGTGCCAGCCTGTGCCGCAATGGGCACTGCGTCAACGTCATCGGCACCTACCAGTGCGCCTGCGACGCCGGCTTCCAGGGCACTCCCGACCGGCAGGGCTGCGTGGGTGAGTGGGGGCCCCACGGGCCGGCAGCCTCTGCCACTCCCGCCTCTGGATACCAGGGCTGCGGGCCGACGCTCAGCCTGGGTGTGAAACGCCCCCGTGCACGGCCCCCTGGGGCGGGCAGCCCTATGCCCCGCCCGCCACACCCCTATGCCCCGCCCAGCCACACGTCGCCCTATGCCCCGCCCAGCCATGCGTCCCCCTAGGCCCCACCACACCCCATGCCCCGCCCAACCACACGTCCTCTTATGCCCCACCACGCCCCTATACCCCACCTGCCACGACCCTATGCCCTGCCCAGCCACTTGTCCCCTATGCCCCACCACGCCCCTATGCCCCGCCTGCCACGCCCCTATGCCCCGCCCAACCACGCGTCCTCCTATGCCCTGCCACGCCCCATGCCCCACCCAGCCACACATCCTCCTATGCCCCACCATGCCCCTATGCCCCGCCCAGCCACACGTCACCCTATGCCCCGCCCAGCCACGCGTCCCCTAGGCCCCACCACACCCCATGCCCCGCCCAACCATACGTCCTCTTATGCCCCACCACGCCCCTATACCCCACCTGCCACGACCTCTATGCCCTGCCCAGCCACTTGTCCCCCTATGCCCCACCACGCTCCCTATGCCCTGCCTGCCACGCCCCCTATGCCCCACCCAACCACGCGTTCTCCTATGCCCCACCACGCCCCCTATGCCCCCGTCCAGCCACATGTTCTCCTATGCCCCGCCACGCCCCCTATGCCCTGCCCAACCACGCGTCTTCCTATGCCCCATGCAGCCACACCTCCCCTATGCCCCACCCAGCCACGCGTCCCGCCATGCCCCTATGCCCCGCCTGCCATGCCCCCATGCCGCCCAGCCACATGTCCCCTATGCCCCGCCACGCCCCTATGCCCTGCCCAACCACGCGTCTTCCTATGCCCCACCACGCCCCTATGCCCCGGCCAGCCACGCGTCCCCTATGCCCTGCGCAGCCACATGTCCCCTATGCCCTGCCACACCCCATGCCCGCCACGCCCCTATGCCCCACCCAGCCACGCGTCCCCTATGCCCCGCCCAGCCATGCGTCTCCTATGCCCCGCCCAGCCACACCTCCCCTATGTTTCGCCCAGCCACGCGTCCCCTATACCCCACCACGCCCCATACCCTGCCCAGCCACGTGTCCCCTATGCCCCGCCCACTCACACTCCCCATGCCCCGCCGTGCCCCCATGCACTGCCACGCCCCTGTGCCCCTCCCAGCCATGTATCCCCTGTGCCCCACCCAGCCACACCTCCCCAATGCCCTGCCCAGCCATGCCTCCCCTTATGCCCCTCTCAGCCACGCATCCCCTATGCCCCACCATGCCCCCATGCCCTGCCCCAGCCACACCTCCCCTATGCCCTGCCTAGCCACACCTTCCTCCTATGCCCCACCCCAGCCACACCTCCCCCCTGTGCCCTGCCACGCCCCCTATGCCCCGCCCAGCCACGCCTCAGCTAGCACCAGGCGCCCTGGCATGGGCTGGACGGCGAGGAGCCCCCGGAGGGCAGCAAGCTCTCCCCGTGGCGTGGCAGTGCCAGGAGCCATCTCCCCCCTGGGCCGGTGTCCTGTCTGGGGGCTCCCTGATCCCAGGCTGTGGATGCGTGCCGGGCGGGGGCTGACTGGGGCGCCCGTTCCCACACAGACATTGACGAGTGCACCATTCTGAACGGCGGCTGCGACACGCACTGCACCAACGCCGAGGGCAGCTACCAGTGCAGCTGCGGAGCAGGGTACGCGCTGCTGCCGGACCAGCGCTCCTGTGCCGGTGAGTGGGGGCTGGCACCGGGGCTGGCAGGGACTCAGGGTGGGCCAGGGCCTGCGGGTGATGGGCACCAGATGGCCCTGGGCACTGACGGGCCCCCCCTGCTCCCACTGCTCTGGACCCCGGCCTCCCCCTCCTCCGCTCCCGCTGCCCTGGGCCCCGCCCCCCCGCTCATGGGGTCCTGGGCCCTGGCCAGGACATGGATGCCCATGGTGGCCAGGGGGGTGACCCCCCCCGGCTGCATCCCTGGGGCCCAGCCCCTGCTCTGACGGGTTCTCCCCGGTCAGATATCGATGAGTGTGAGGACAGCCCGGAGATCTGCGACGGGGGCCAGTGCACCAACGTCCCAGGGGAGTATCGCTGCCTCTGCTTCGACGGGTTCATGGCCTCGCTGGACATGCGGACGTGCGTGGGTGAGCAGGCCGGGCCGGCGCCAGCAGGGGGGTGGGAGCAGCCGGGGGTGGGATCAGCCGTGGGCAGGAGGGTTGGGAGCGTCCATGGGTAGGGGGGTGGGAGCGGCCGGTTGTGGAAGCAGCTGTTAGCAGGGGGGTTGGGAGCAGCCGGTTGTGGGAGCGGCTGTTGACAGGTGGAGCGGCCGTGGGCAGGGGTTGGGAGCGGCCGGTTGTGGGAGCGGCTGTTGTGACGGGGTGGAGCGCCGTGGGCAGGGGTTGGGAGCGGCCGGTTGTGGGAGCGGCTGTTGTGACGGGGTGGAGCGGCCGTGGGCAGGGGTTGGGAGCGGCCGGTTGTGGGAGCGGCTGTTGACAGGGGTGGGAGCGGCCGTGGGCAGGGGTTGGGAGCGGCCGGTTGTGGGAGCGGCTGTTGACGGGGGTGGGAGCGGCCGTGGGCAGGGGTTGGGAGCGGCCGGTTGTGGGAGCAGCTGTTGACAGGGGTGGGAGCGGCTCCTGGGCAGGGGCATTGGGAGCGGCCGGTTGTGGGAGCGGCTGTTGACGGGGTGGAGCGGCCGTGGGCAGGGGTTGGGAGCGGCCGGTTGTGGGAGCGGCTGTTGGGTGGGCAGGGGTTGGGAGCGGCCGGTTGTGGGAGCGGCTGTTGACAGGGGTGGGAGCGGCCGTGGGCAGGGGTTGGGAGCGGCCGGTTGTGGGAGCGGCCGTGGGCAGGGGTGGGAGCGGCCGTGGGCAGGGGTTGGGAGCGGCCGGTTGTGGGAGCGGCTGTTGACGGGGGTGGGAGCGGCCGTGGGCAGGGGGGTTGGGAGCGGCTGGTTGTGGGAGCGGCTGTTGACAGGGGTGGGAGCGGCCGTGGGCAGGGGTTGGGAGCGGCGCGGGCCCGGGGCCCAGGGGACTGAGCCTTTTTCCTGCAGACGTGAACGAGTGTGACCTGAACCCCAACATCTGCCTGCACGGCGAGTGCGAGAACACCAAGGGCTCTTTCATCTGCCACTGCCAGCTCGGCTACTTCGTCCGCAAGGGCACCACGGGCTGCACAGGTGGGCACCACGCCAGCCTGGGCGGGGGGCTGGACCCCTTGCCGAGGGGCCAGAGCCCCAGAGTCACCGTGCTGAGTCTGCACAGGAATTGGAGCCAAGTTATTTATATCCCGCCTCTCCTCTTGCCATAGACTGGTCACCCCACTGCGCACCTCCACTCCCCTTGGGGTCACCCCGCTGCGCACCCCCACTCGCCTGGGGGTCACCCCACCGTGCACCTCCACTGCCCTGGGGCACTCACCCCACTGTGTACCCCCACTCCCTGAGGGTCCCCACACTGCACACCCCCACTCGCCTGGGGGTCACCCCACCATACACCTCCACTGCCCTGGGGGTCACCCCACTGCACACCCCCACTGCCTCGGGGGGTCCCTCATGGCTCAGCCCCATGGAATCCAGCAGGGTTCCTGGGTGGGCCTGGCTGGCTCAGGGCTCCTGTCCTTCCTCTGGGCAGATATTGACGAGTGCGAGATCGGGGCTCACAACTGCGACGCGTACGCCTCCTGCATCAACGTGCCCGGCAGCTTCAAGTGCAAGTGCCGCACCGGCTGGCTCGGGGACGGGCTCAAATGCAACGGTGAGTTGGAGCAGCTCCCCGCACCCGGCCGTGCGCAGCCCTAGAGACGCTCCAGGGCCACAGGGCCGTGTGTGCACGTGTGTGTCAGCGTCAGCATCTCCCGGCAGTGCAAGTCTGTGCCGGCCTGTTTGTGTCTCACAGGCAGGGGGTGGGTCTGTGCACACGTCTCATTGTCTGACGGGCAGTGCTTGTGTGTCAGTGCCTCAGGAAACACTTGTGTGCACACGCATCAGTATCTCACCAGCGGGTGTGTGTGATATGGTGCGCGTCTCACCAACGGTGTGTGTCCGTGCACACGTGTCTGTGTCTCACCAGTGGTGTGTGTCTACGCACATTTGTTCACGTCTCACCAACAGTGTGTGTCCTTGCACATGGGTCAGTGTCTCACTAGCGGGTGTGTGTCCATGCAGACGCATCCGTGTCTCACCAGCAGGTGTGTATCTGTGCACGTGTCCATGTCTCACCAGCAGGTGAGCGTGGCTGTGTCTCGCAGCCGTGTGTAGGTGTGGCGCTGTGCTTGCTGGCTGTCTCCATGCTGGCAAGCAGGGGAAGGTGCCCGGGGGCTGCAGCCCAGCCTGTGACCCCCGGGCTGCCCTGGGCTCTCCCCGCAGACCTGGATGAATGTGCCACTGAGGAGCACAAGTGCAACCTGAATGCCAACTGCGTGAACACGCCCGGCTCCTATCGCTGCGCCTGCCGCGAGGGCTTCTCTGGCGACGGCTCCTCCTGCTCAGGTACCAGCTGCCGGCTCCCCGTCCCGCTGGCCCCACCTGCCAGGCAAACTGGGACGGTCCCCGAGCACCACCCATCCCCCCCGCTCGCTTCCCCCTGGGGATCTCCCCATCCCCCCCGTGCTCACTTCCTCCCGGGATCTCCCCATTCCCCCTTGTTTCCCCTGGGATCTCCCCATACCCCGCTCGCTTCCCCAGGATCTCCCCATCCCCCTCCTTCCTTCCCCGGGATCTCCCTATTCCCCCTCCCCGCTCGCTTCCTCCTGGGATCTCCCCAGCATCCCACCCCATTCACCCAATTCCCCCGGGGATCTCCCCAGCCTCCTGTTACCCAAAAATTCCCACTGGAGACCACCCAGGGTTACACTAGTATGGATTTATTGACTGAGGAATTAACACTCCACTATATGGTTAAACTAGAGAAGATAGAGCTGCCACTAAAGGGTTAAATTAAAGGGGAACCAGCTATCTCTCACACACAAACAAACACACACACACCTTCATTCATTCATTCACACACATTCATTCCTGCCCTCAGGCACTCACACACTTACACAGGCATATGGGTTGCAGGAGGAGCCAAGGCATGTTGGTTCTGGAGGGTCTGTCTGCTGATCATGGCTGGGAAGCTGGTCAAGAAACAAAGAGAGCTTCTGGCTGCAGGAAGAGGAACTTCTCAGAAAAAGGGCTTCTGCCACATGCTCTCTCCTTTTCCTGCCTCTGTACAACTCCTGTGACTCATCCACATTTGTCAGCAGGGAGCATGCCCAGACTTCCCTTGATCCAGCAGAGCAGCAAGGTCTCCTTGATTGGTCTGATGACTCATCACCTGGCTCCACGTGCTCAGCCTGGCAGTTTCTAATCCCAAACACACAATAGTCTCCACTCACACACCCACATTCATAGCCCAGGAGAGACTGCAGTTTAGAGCAAATTACAAGCAAAGTGGCTGAGAGTTACAAAGATTACAAAATTGCAAGTCTCAACAATCACCAAGCTTACGGTAATTTTCTGAAACTTATAAAGCAAAGTTGCTGAGAGTTACAAAGTTGCGAGGTTTAACAAAGATTACAGAGTTGCAGAGTTCAAATGCAGCTGAAACAGTTACAAAGCTTCAGAGAATCATTTACAAATCATCAGTAATGAAGTGATTTAGAAGACAACTGCCCCCCACCCCAGCAATGCAGTCGGCAGGAGGTTTTTGTCAGTCTCTAAGTCATGTGTTGGCAGGACCGTACAGTTTAGTGTCTTTCCAGAAAGTCCAGGTGTGAAATCAAGTAATAGCTCGGGCGGAGGCTTTTATGCAACACCTCCCACCCCCTTTACCCCGGGGATCTCCCCAACCTCCCACCCCTTTACCCCTGGGATCTCCCCAACCTCCTACCCCCTTTACCCCTGGGATCCCCTCAACCCCCTCAGGGTTACCCCAGTCCCACCTGCTTGAGCACCGTGAGCCGGAGGCCAGGGGAGCGCTGTGATGTGGCAGCTCCTGGGAGTTTCCTGTGGCGGGTGCGGAGGCTCCAGCCTGCTGCCCACGGCTACCTTGACGTGCTGGTGCTTCTGCTGCAGATGTAGACGAGTGTGCAGACAACGTGAACCTGTGCGAGAATGGGCAGTGCCTGAACGCGCCCGGGGGCTACCGCTGCGAGTGCGAGATGGGCTTCAACCCCACGGAGGACAGCAGGGCCTGCCAGGGTAAGAGCCCCCCACACTGCCCCGGCCAGCCGGGCCCTTGTGCCTCACGGCTGCGGTGCTGGGCCCTGGCCCCCCCCACACTGCCCCAGCCAGCCGGGCCCTTGTGCCTCACGGCTGCATTGCTGGGCCCTGCCCCCCCCCACACTGCCCCGGCCAGCTGGGCCCTTGTGCCTCACGGCTGCGGTTCTGGGCCCTGGCCCCCCCACACTGCCCGGGCCAGCCGGGCCCTTGTGCCTCACGGCTGCATTGCTGGGCCCTGCCCCCCCCCACACTGCCCCGGCCAGCTGGGCCCTTGTGCCTCACGGCTGCGGTGCTGGGCCCTGGTCCCCACACACTGCCCCAGCCAGCTGGGCCCTTGTGCCTCACTGCTGCCCGGCGCTGGGCCCTGGCCCCCCCACACTGCCCAGGCCAGCCAGGCTCTTGTGCCTCACTGCTGCCCGGCGCTGGGCCCTGGTCCCCACACACTGCCCCAGCCAGCCGGGCCCTTGTGCCTCACTGCTGCCCAGCGCTGGGCCCTGGCCCCCCCACACTGCCCAGGCCAGCCAGGCTCTTGTGCCTCACTGCTGCCCGGCGCTGGGCCCTGGTCCCCACACACTGCCCCAGCCAGCCGGGCCCTTGTGCCTCACGGCTGCATTGCTGGGCTCTGGCCCCCCCCACACTGCCCCGGCCAGCTAGGCCCTTGTGCCTCACGGCTGCGGTGCTGGGCCCTGGTCCCCACACACTGCCCCAGCCAGCCGGGCCCTTGTGCCTCACGGCTGCATTGCTGGGCCCTGGCCCCCCCACACTGCCCCAGCCAGCCGGGCCCTTGTGCCTCACGGCTGCATTGCTGGGCCCTGGCCCCCCCACACTGCCCCAGCCAGCCGGGCCCTTGTGCCTCACGGCTGCATTGCTGGGCCCTGGCCCCCCCACACTGCCCCAGCCAGCTGGGCCCTTGTGCCTCACGGCTGCGGTGCTGGGCCCTGGCCCCCCCACACTGCCCGGGCCAGCCGGGCCCTTGTGCCTCACGGCTGCATTGCTGGGCCCTGGCCCCCACTGCCCCGGCCAGCTGGGCCCTTGTGCCTCACGGCTGCGGTGCTGGGCCCTGGTCCCCACACACTGCCCCAGCCAGCCGGGCCCTTGTGCCTCACTGCTGCCCGGCGCTGGGCCCTGGCCCCATGCCCCCCAGCGAGCTCGCCAGGGCTCCAGTCACATAAGAACATGAGAACGGCCGGGTTGGGTCAGAGCAAAGGTCCATCCAGCGCAGGGTCCTGTCTGCCCACAGTGGCCAATGCCAGGTGCCCAGAGGGAGCGAACAGAAAAGGCTGCATTAGGAGGAGCATTGCCAGCAGATCCAGAGAAGTGATTATTCCCCTTTATTCGGCTCTGGGGAGGCCACATCTGGAGTACTGTGTCCAGTTCTGGGCCCCCCACTATAGAAAGGATGTGGACGCATTGGAGAGGGTCCAGTGGAGGGCGACCAAAATCATGAGGGGGCTGGAGCGCATGACTGACAAGGAGAGGCTGAGGGATTTGGGTTTGTTTAGTCTGCAGAAGAGGAGAGTGAGGGGGGATTTGAGAGCAGCCTGCAACTCCCTGAAGGGAGGTTCCAGAGAAGATGGAGAGAGGCTGGTCTCAGTGGTGACGGATGGCAGAGCAAGGAGTAATGGGCTCCAGTTGCAGTGGTTGGATATTAGGAAAAATGATTTCCCTAGGAGGGTGGGGAAGCGCTGGGCTGGGGTGGAGTCTCCATCCCTAGAGGTGTTTAAGTCCCTGCTTGACAAAGCCCTGGCTGGGCTGATTGAGTTGGGCTGGTCCTGCCTTGGGCAGGGGGCTGGACTCGATGGCTCCTGAGGTCTCTTCCAGCTCTATGGTTCATCATGTGATGCCTCCCCTGTTGCCCGCTCCCAGCGTCAGACAGATGCAGGACACCCTCCCTGGTTAACAATTGTTGATGGACCTGTCCTCAGTGAATATATCTAACTCTTTTTTGAAAAGTGTTTCTGGCAGCAGTGGGATTCAAACCCATGACCCTAAGGAGATGGGAGCCTAAAGCCAGACTGCTTGGCCATACTGCCACAGAGGCCCCTGTAGGCTGCAGTGCGGTGTCAGGTGTTGAGGATGGGGGCTCGCTGCAGCAGGGCCACGCTGAGCCCAGGACAGCGTCTCCTCCGGCACCTGGGCCAGGCCCTGGCAAGCTGACTGGGGGTCATGCTCTCGCGGGGGTGCGAGGAAGCTGCTCGCTGGTCCCTCAGCCCGGCTGCCTCTCCCCGCAGACATCGACGAATGCACCTTCCAGAACATCTGCGTCTTCGGGAGCTGCCAGAACCTGCCGGGCATGTTTCGCTGCGCTTGCGACGATGGCTACGAGCTCGACCGCAGCGGGGGCAACTGCACAGGTAGCTGGGGCGGCGCAGCCAGGCAGGAGCCGCGCCCGATCCCAGCCCCGGAGGGGGGCTGAGCGCCAGGCAGCGCGGGCGCAAGGCTGCTCCGAGAAGGCCCCTCGCTCACGGGAGGGGGGTGGGCCTGGGCTCCCCATCCTCCCTGGGGGCAGGAATCCTCCCCTTCCCCTGGAGCGCAGGGCGGCGGCACGTGTCCGTGGTGAGCCCGACCCCGAGTCCCTCCCTCCCGTCCCTACAGATGTGAACGAGTGCGCGGACCCCGTGAACTGCATCAACGGGCTGTGTGTGAACACGCCGGGCAGCTACCTGTGCAACTGCCCCCAGGACTTCGAGCTGAACCCCACCGGAGTGGGCTGTGTGGGTGAGTGCAGCCGCCTGGCGAGAGCAGCCCCGCCAGGGTCCCACTGCCGCGCTCCCCGGCTGCCCAGGGCTGGGGACACCGGGACACGGCCCCTCCGTTAGCAGCCCCGAGGGGTCTCTCTAGCCCCACACTAGGGCAGGTGGCTCATGCCTTGTCTAATGTAACCGGGGAGGCCTGGGGACTGGGCCTGGGGCTGGGACAGGAGGCTGGACGGGGCCTGGGACGGGGGCTGGACAGGGGCTGGGATGCGGGCTGGGACAGGGGAGCTGGCTGGGGGCTGGGACAGGAGGCTGGACCGGGGGCTGGATGGGGGCTGGGACAGGAGGCTGGCTGGCGGCTAGGGACAGGAGGCTGGATGGGGCCTGGGACAGGGGCTGGGACAGGAGGCTGGCTGGGGCTGGGACGGAGCTGGCTGGGGGCTGGACCGGGCTGGGACGGGGCTGGGACAGGAGGCTGGCCGGGGGCTAGGACAGGAGGCTGGACGGGGCTGGGACAGGGGGCTGGATGGGGCCTGGGACCGGGGCCTGGGACAGGGGCTGGGACGGGGTTGGCCGGGGGCTGGGACAGGGGCTGGGACGGGGACGCGGAGAGTTGCGCTGCCCTGGGTGATGGCGGCCGACGAGGGAACCTGCTGCCATTGGGGGGGACGTGGGCCGGGCTTTGCTCTCTGAGGCTCCTGGTCTCCCACCTGCTCGTGCAGACACCCGCGTCGGGAACTGCTTCCTGGACACGCAGGACCGCGGGGACGGCGGGATCTCGTGCAGCGCAGAGATCGGGGTCGGCGTCACTCGGGCCTCCTGCTGCTGCTCGCTGGGCCGTGCCTGGGGGAACCCCTGTGAGCTCTGCCCGCCAGCCAACACCAGTGAGTGGGGCGCTGGGGCTCGGCTCCGACAGGCAAGCGGGAAGGGGGACTCCGGGCTGCAGCGCTGCAGGCCATGGGGCCGGGAGGGGGCATCGCTCTGTAGCAGGGAGGGGATCTGCAAGTCATTTAGCACCCAGCCCCTGCGCATGGCTCGTGTCCCTGGGCACCCAGCACCTGCATGTGGCTCGTGTCCCTGGGCACCCACCCCCGTGCGTGGCTCGTGTCCCTGGGCACCCAGCACCTGCACGTGGCTCGTGTCCCTGGGCACCCAGCACCTGCACATGGCTAGTGTCCCTGGGCACCCACCCCCATGCGTGGCTCATGTCCCTGGGCACCCACCCCCATGCGTGGCTCGTGTCCCTGGGCACCCACCCCCATGCGTGTCTCGTGTCCCTGGGCACCCAGCACCTGCACGTGGCTCGTGTCCCTGGGCACCTATCCCCATGCGTGGCTAGTGTCCTTGGGCATCCAGTGCCTGCACGTGGCTCGTGTCCCTGGGCACCCAGCACCTGCACATGGCTTGTGTCCCTGGGCACCCATCCCCATGCATGGCTAGTGCCCTTGGGCACCCAGCACCTGCACGTGGCTAGTGTCCATGGGCACCCACCCCCGCGCATGGCTAGTGTCCTTTGGCACCCAGCGCCTGCACGTGGCTAGCGTCCCTGGGCACCCAGCCCCATGCATGACTAGTGTCCCTGGGCACCCAGCCCCCGTGTGTGGCTCGTGTCACTGGTGACTCGAACTGAACTGGCCCCTACAGCCAGTCCTCACCTCTCCCAGCCCTGCCTGCAAGCTGGCTGGTCCAGGGATGCTCCGCTCCCCCCTTACTCGAGCACGTGTCCTGCCAGCAGATCTCCTGCCACGTTTCCCCTTGTTATCCCTTCTCCCGGACCAGGGCGTGGGGAGCTGGGCTGGGGGCAGGGCGGGCGCAAGAGGCAGTTGGGCTGCTCCGGGCTGGCCCTGGGGCACTTTGGGCCCCGCTGGCTGTTTGCCCGAGTTCTGGCAGGTTTCTCCCGGGAGCTGCTAAGCCGGGCTCGCTGCCGCCGGTAACTGACTCTCTCCCTAGCCGAGTACAAGACCCTGTGCCCCGGAGGAGAAGGCTTCAGGCCCAACCCCATCACCGTCATCCTGGAGGGTAAGCGGAGCCCCCCGGCGGGGGAACCCGCAGCTCAGGCTGCCTGGCGCCGTGGCTGCAGGCCAGCAGGAGGCGCTCTGAGCCCCTCCACGGGTCCTGGCGCTGTTTGGGCGCCGGCTTCTGGCCCTTCTGCACCACATGGCACGTGATGAGTCTGTGTCCAGAGCCGGGGGCGAGCGGGGCTGGCAGCACACGCCAGGGCCCTGCTGGGCGGTGGGGCGAGAGCCCAGAGCCGGGGGCAAGCGGGTGGAGAGCGGGGGGTGAGCCAGGGGCAAGCGGGGCTGGCAGCACACGCCAGGGCCCTGCTGGGTCCGTGGGGCGAGTGCCCAGAGCCGGGGGCAAGCGGGTGGAGAGCGGGGGGCGAGCCGGGGATGAGCGGGGCTGGCAGCACACGCCAGGGTCCTGCTGGGTCCGTGGGGCGAGGGCTTCCTGGCCACTCTGTGTTCACAGATATCGACGAGTGCCAGGAGCTGCCCGGCCTCTGCCAGGGGGGCAACTGTGTGAACACGTTCGGCAGCTTCCAGTGCGAGTGCCCCCTGGGCTACTACCTCAACGAGGACACGCGCATCTGTGAAGGTACCGCGCTGCCGAGTGTGGGTGTGTGTGTGTACACACCGGTGGGTGCCTGTGTGTAGCTGTGTACATGGGAGGAGAGGTGTGTGTGTGTGCATGTGTGTACACACAAGAGGGGGTGTGTGTGTGTGTGTGTACACGGGAGGGGGTGTGTGTGTGTGTGCATACATGTGGAGGGTGCATGCCCATGTGCGTGTGTGTACACATGGGAGGGTGGATGTGTGCATGTGTGTGTACGCACAGGAGGGTGGATGTGTGTGTGTGTGCGCGCGCACAGGAGGGGTTGTGGGTGTCTGGGTGTGTGCATGGGAGAGGGTGTGTGTGCATGTGTGTACACACGGGAGGGTGTGTGTGTGCATGCGCGTGTACACGGGGGGTATACACACGGGAGGATGCATGCCTCTGTGTGTATCTGTGTACACATAGGAGGGTGGGTGGATGGGTGTGTACACGTGGAGGGTGCATGCCCATGTGTGTGTGTGTACACACGGGAGGGTAGATGTGTGTGTGTTGTGTACACATGGGAGGGTGGATGTGTGTGTATCTGTGTACACACGGGAGGGATTGTGTGTGTGCGTTGTGTACACACAGGAGGGGGTGTGTGTGCATGTGTGTACAGCCGTGTGGGATGGTACATGCATGTGTGGAGCTGCCCTCCCGCTCTGGCCAGGCTCTGCCCCCCCGTGAGAGCGGCTGTAACCCCCCCTTGCCAGGAGCAGCCCTAGACGAGCTGCCGGCAACTGGCGCCCTAGGCGAAGCGCGCGATCGGCGCCCCCCCCCAGCGGCTGTTTCTCTTGGCGCCCTCGGCGACCGCCTAGTGCACCTGTTGACGGGCGCCCCTGCCCCTTGCCTTGGCAGACATCGACGAGTGCTCCGCGCACATCGGGATCTGCGGCCCTGGGACCTGCTACAACACCCTGGGCAACTACACCTGCGTGTGCCCCCCAGAGTACATGCAGGTCAACGGCGGCAACAACTGCATGGGTAGGGGCTGCGGCCAGCCGGCGCGGGGACGCAGCACCTGGCTCTCTGCCACCGACTCACTCCAGAGCCTCGGGCGCATCCCTTCCTGCCTGCCTGCCCAGAGCTGCTGGCCAGGTGGGCCGGTGCTGGCAGGGCGAGGCGAGAGGCTGGGGGTCAGGCTGCCGGCCAGGGCGAGCCCCCTGCCTCACAGGCACCACGCTCGCTCCTTGCGGGGCGCTGCCTAGACCCACTGGGGAGAGGGGGGATGCTCAGATGGGCCCTGCAGGTGCAGCAGGGCCACAGGCTGCTCCCGGCTCCACGGGGCCGGTGCCGGGCTGCTCTCCACGCCGGAGGCCTGGCTTGCTGAGGCGGGGCTGGGGGCTCCACTCCCCACTGTAGCTCACTGCCCTGGGCACCCCGGGCCAGTGCCAGGTCTGGCGGTCCGGTCCCCTCTTCGGGGCAGCCAAAGACTGAACTAGTGAGAAGCAGCACGGGGTTACAGGGAATGGCCGTTCAAGGGACCCCAGCCCTGCCCTGCCCTGCCCGGTACCCCGGCTCTGCCCTTCCCTGCCCCAACCCAGTACCCGGTACTACCCCCAGCCCTGCCCTGCCCCCAGCCCAGTGCCCCAGCCCTGCAGTGCCCCCAGCCCGGTGCCCACGGTGCGGCCTGTGCCGTTGCAGACATGAGGAAGAGCGTGTGCTACCGCAACTACAACGACACGTGTGAGAACGAGCTCTCCTTCAACATGACCAAGAAGATGTGCTGCTGCTCCTACAACATCGGCAAGGCCTGGAACAAGCCCTGCGAGCCCTGCCCAACCCCCGCCAGCCGTGAGTCACCCGCCTGGGGGAGGCTCCCTGGGCCCCAGCTGCTCTCTCCTCTGGGGGCTCCGCATGTGGGGCCGCGGGGCGCAGGCTGGGCTGGTCCCCGCTGACAGCTGGCGGAGCCCAGGGAGCAGCCCTGCACAGGGCGTTAGCGGCAGCATGGCCTCCCCGAGGGCGCGGGAGAGCTCCCTGCAGGGGCTGGGAGCGGCCAAGCCCAAGATGGAGAGATGGGTGGCACAGAGCTATGCTGGGGGGGCAGCTTGTGGGAAGGGGCTGGACGCCCCGGCTACGGGGGATGGGGTGCGGCCCTGGAGGGGAAGGAGGCAGGCGATACGTGGCCATAGGCCTAAGAAGTGGGGGTCGGGGAGGCTGCAGCACCCCCAGGCTTTGCGCCCAGCATGGCCCTGCACTGGGGTCCCGGCTGCCAGCTGCCTTGGGCGGCTCTGCTGGTGGCCCCAGCCTAGGGCAATGAGAGGTGCAGATGGGTAAGGGGGCACACACATACTGTGCCAGTGCCAGTGTTGTGGGGGTGGCCCTGGAGTCCCAGCGCCGGGGGGTGCCTTATGGGGGGAGACGGGACGGCCCCAGCCCTGCAATGTACCAAGGTAACCGTGACACAGGGACAGGTGTTTCCGCTGACTCAGGGCCTGGTCTGCCAGCTGCGACCCGGTGCCTGGGGTTCCACCCGGGGGGTCTGTCCCCGGGCCCCGCGTGACCCTGTCCGTTCCCTTCCAGCCGAGTACCAGATCCTTTGCGGGAACCAGGCCCCCGGCTTCATCATCGACATTCACACGGGGAAGCCCATCGGTGAGTCCTGCCGGGGCCCTGGTGGAGCTGCGGGGGGCCCAGTCCCGCCCCTGCCCTGCTCAGTGCCTGCGGGATACAGCGGGGTCGGGGGCATTGCCCCGAGGGTGACATCACGGCCCATTGCTTAGGGACAGGACCACTTACAGAGCGGGCTCGTCCGCCGTAAGCACCAGACCAGGCAGACCGAGCTCTTGTGTCGCTGCACCGGCCAACCAGAAACCACCCGAGCAATCCCCGCAGGCCCCCCGTGCTCCCTGTGCCCCCCAGCCCCCACCTTACACAGGGGAGAGGTTATAACCCATCCCCCACCTCCCCTCACACACCCCAGTGCTCCCTGTGCCCCCAGCCCCCACCTTACACAGGGAGAGGTTATAACCTAACCCCACACCTTCCCGCAGGCCCCCCAGTGCTCCTGTGCCCCCAGCCCCACCTTACACAGGGGCGAGGTTAGAACCCATCCCCCCACCTCCCCTCACACACCCCAGTGCTCCTTGTGCCCCCCAGCGCCCACCTTACACAGGGGCGAGGTTAGAACCCATCCCCACCTCCCTCACACACACCCCGTGCTCCTGTGCCCCCAGCTCCACCTTACACAGGGGCGAGGTTATAACCCATCCCCACCTCCCTCACACACCCCAGTGCTCCCTGTGCCCCAGCCCCACCTTACACAGGGGCGAGGTTATAACCCATCCCCACCTCCTCACACACCCCAGTGCTCCCTGTGCCCCCAGCCCCCTTACACAGGAGAGGTTATAACCCATCCCCACCTCCCTCAGACACCCCAGTGCTCCCTGTGCCCCCAGCCCCCACCTTACACAGGGGAGAGGTTATAACCCTAACCCCACACCTTCCCACAGGCTCCCCGTGCTCCCTGTGCCCCCAGACCCCACTTCACACAGGGGCGAGGTTATAACCCATCCCCACCTCCTCACACACCCCAGCATTCCCTGTGCCCCACCCAGCCCCCCCTTACACAGGTGAGAGGTTATAACCCATCCCCACCTCCCGCAGACACCCCGGTGTTCCCTGTGCCCCCCCAGCCCCACCTCACACAGGGGAGAGGTTACAACTCATCTCACCAACTCTGAACAGGTTCTCCCAGTCCCAAAGCACCAGCCACAGTCCCAGGGCGATTTTTACCTCAAATCGTACCCAATAGAGCTCACTGGGCCAGTCCTTTAAATCTGAAATCTAGAGGGCTATTGAAAGAAGGAAAGGGGGGGGGAGTTGAGAGTGAAACTGTTCAAGGAATCCAGTGGAATACACCAGCTGCGAGGTTCTTGGTACGAGAGATGAAAGAATCAGCTGTTTCCGGAATGCTGGTGGGACGGGTCCCCCGCCCTTCCGGGCCCGGCCCGGCGCCAAGGTGCTCCTGAAGGGATGAGCTGGAGAGACAACCGAGAGGGAGGACTCCCAGGCCCCTCACACCCTTGCCCCCGAGTCCTGGTGTGAACATACGGCCCCAGAGGGAGTTTGTCCCGGGGAGGTGCCCTGTCCAGGCCCTGGCTCCGTGCTGCTCTTGGCGTTCCCAGCCAGTTGCTCGGCTGTGGGCGGCCCCACGTGAGGCCCCTGTCAGTGAGGTGCTGCTGGTCACTCGACTGGCTGCCCTGCCGCAGGGGGCTGGCCCAGCCTGTCGCTCTGCCCAGGAGCGCACATGAAATACGAGTGCAGAGCCGGTTCCCGTCACTGCCAGCGCAAACGGCCCCACAAGCAGCCCCAGCGAGTCAGCGGCTCTCCAGAGACGCCTCCCTCGCCCCCTGCCCAAGACGGGGGCCCGCCCAGAGCGGGGGTTGCAGCGGGGTTCGGTGTGTTCCCCTCGTTCGGGGTTCGGTGTGTTCCCTTGTGCAGAGAAGCAGGAGGGGAGCGAGAGGGGCTTGGGGCCTTCCGCCTGGGGACTGAGGGCAGCGCCGCGGGGCCGGGTATGTGGGTCTGAGGGCCACAGGCCACGTGGGAGCCCTGGAGTTCTGTGTGTTCCCCCTGCTGGCTCAGCTTGATTCTGTTCTTTTCCCACCCTCAGCGCCTTGTCATGCGTCCCGCCATTCCCGTGCGGTTCTCGCTCGCTCCCTCTGCCAGGGCTGCAGCCGCGCAGGCTGCCCCCTCGGGCTTTGTGTGCCATGGCCGGGCCAGCGGGAGACACACCCGGCCCCCGGCGCAGAGCCCGGTCCCGACACGCCCCGCCCGGCACGGCCTGCCTCCCCGGCGCAGAGCCCGGTCCCGACACGCCCCGCCCGGCACGGCCTGCCTCCCCGGCGCAGAGCCCGGTCCCAAGACGCCCTGCCCGGCCCGGCCTGCCTCCCCGGCGCAGAGCCCGGTCCCAAGACACCCTGCCCGGCCCGGCCTGCCTCCCCGGCGCAGAGCCCGGTCCCCACACCCCCCGCCTGGCCCGGCCTGCCTCCCCGGTGCAGAGAGCCCCTGTGCTTGCCCCGCCCTCGCCTCGCAGCTCCCAGCGCCCCCCCTTCCCACAGAGTCCAGGCGTGGGAGGGGTCAGAGAAGAGCCTGGAAAACCTGCCCTCTGGGAGAGACCGCAGGGCCCTGTCCCTTTAGCACGGCGAGGACAGGGCGCGGGTGGAGCTGAGTCCCTGCTTCCGGCCTGGGGGCCAGACTGGCTAGTGGGCCCCTCAGTCCGGCAGGGAGGTGGATACGGTCAGATGGGGCGTAAGGAGCTCGTCAGAGCCTGTGACGGGCCGGGCCGGGTCTGGGCTCAGCTGAGGGCACCGCTCAGGGCGAATCGCTCAAATTCGGGGCTCCTTACAGCCCCAGACTGGAGACCTTCCCAGCTAGGCCACAAACCAGTCCCACAGAGCGCTCCAGCTGCCTGCTCGGCCAGCCAGAAGCCTCACGAGCAAAACCCCTCTGACACCCCAGCTCTCTCCGTGCCCCAAACAGCCCAAACCTGCTGCCTCACTGCAGCACACACACTCTCCTCCACACACGTGTGCACACCCCTGCACACACACACACACACACGTGCTTACACACACACGCACACACTCTCCTACACGTGCGCGCATGTGCACACACTCCTCCACCCACGTGCACACATACACTCCTCCACACACCCACGCGCGCACACACGCACACACACACTCTCCTCCACACACACGTACACACACTTCTGCACACACCCACGCGCGCACACATGCACACACACTCTCCTCCACACACATGCACACACACTCTCCTCCACACACGCGTGCACACCTGCACACACACACGTGCACGCACACATGCACGCACATACACTCCTCCACACATGTGTACACACATGCGCGCGCACACACACGCACACACACACACGTGCACACGCACACGCACACACGTGCACACGCACACGCACACACGTGCACACACACTTCTCCACATATGTGCGCACACACACCCCTCCACACACGTGCACACACACGGCCTTCACCAGGAACAGGAACCTTGAGTTCAGGGAGCAGGACCCAGGAAAGAAAAGCCCAAGAGGAGCAAGAGGCAGCCCCATGCCCTGTGTTCTAGAGGAGGCCGCGATGCTCCCGTCTGGCAGCGGGGATCAGGCCCGAGCGAGGATGCGCGGAAAGGGAGGCGCCGAGGGAGGGGAGGGTGAGCCAGTCTCTGTAGCCAGGGAGAGTCCCGCACCGTGACTATTCACAGCTGAGCTGGGGCCCTGCTGCCGCAGGGAGAGGACAGACGTCAGGCTCCTGACTTTCCTCCCCAGTCCGACCCCCCCCCCCGGTCACTGACGGGCCTTGGTCTCTGGGCAGATATCGACGAGTGCAGCGAGATCCCCGCCATCTGCACCAACGGCGTCTGCATCAACCAGATCGGCTCCTTCCGCTGCGAGTGCCCCATCGGCTTCAGCTACAACAACATCCTGCTCATCTGCGAAGGTAACGGCCGGGGCTGCCCGGGCTCAGTCCCAGCGGCCATGCGGGCCGGGCAGGCCAGGGGCTCAGTCCCAGCAGCCATGCGGGCCGGGCAGGGCAGGGGCTCAGACCCAGCGGCCGTGCAGGCCAGGGGCTCAGTCCCAGCGGCCATGCGGGCCGTGCAGGCCAGGGGCTCAGTCCCAGCGGCCACGCGGGCCAGGCCGGGCAAGCCAGGGGCTCACAGTCCCAGCAGCCGGGCAGGCCAGGGGCTCAGTCCCAGCGGCCACGCGGGCCAGGCCGGGCAAGCCAGGGGCTCACAGTCCCAGCGGCCGGGCAGGCCAGGGGTCACTGTGACACTAACGGGCAAGATGCCGGCGGTCGCCGGGGTATCTGCTCTGCAGCCCACGCCCAGACTCCAGCACGGGTCGGAGCCCATAGCCCCGCTTCTGTCCACACACAACTCAGTCCAAGATCCCAGGGCCCGGCTGGGGGAGGCTCCGAGTCCCACAGTCATTCTGCGGTGTGGACACTGGTCAAGCCGCAGCCCCACCTCCGGAGGTCTGTGCGGTGCAGGGCAGAGGGACCTGGCTCCAGCACCGTGAGCTCCGGTTTGCAGTGCAGCGTGGACATGGCTGTGGAAACCCATGTCCCAGCCAGGCTGGAACAGCCATGGGGAACCTCCCCGCCCTGCCCCCCACCTCTCGCCTGCTGGAGGCCCCCATCGTCAGCACCCCGAGAGCCACAGGCCGCTGGCTTGCAGTGTTCAGGAAGCTCAGGCAGGGGGCGGGGCAGGAGGCGGGGCGGGAAGAGGTGAGGTGGGGGTGGAGTGGGAGCAGAGCAGGGGCAGGAAGAGGCAGATCAGGGGCTTGTGCTCTGTGGGGACTGTAAGCAGCACAGCCACAGTGTGGGAGCCCTGCCAGCATAACCCCATGGTGTAGATGCTGCCTACAGCCAATTTCTGTTACTGTGGAGATGCTGCCTCTCCAAGTGACAGTAGCGGGGTTGCGGGAAGCGTTCTTCCATCAACATAGCTGTATCTACCCCTGAGCGCCGTAGCTATGGCAACCGGAAGTTTTAAGTGTCGACCAGGCAACCGTGTTCGTTCTTGAGATCTTTCCTTTTTCACTTCCCACTTTTGAGATCAGAAATTTATGAAAACGATGTTTAGAAATAGCTTCTGAGCCAAATCCCACCCAAACCACGTTTCTTATTGCGAACCCCAGAAATGGGGAAAATAAATTGCAAAAGGCCCATTTTGATTCAAGCATTTTTGAGAAAATGAAATGAAAACAATTTTGCCATTTAAAAAAAAATTCTCTCTGTTTTGGGCTTTATCCAGTTCTTCTATGGTGTCATTGTGATGCCAGGGTCTGGCACACTCTGCACGGTCAGTCAGTGGTTTGGCTGCTCTGGTGTTCCCGTGGTGACGTGGTGACTGACACCAGAGTCTCGCACACCCTGCATGGTCAGTCAGTGGTTTGGCTGCTCTGGTGTTCCCGTGGTGACTGACACCAGAGTCTCGCACACTCTGCACAGTCAGTCAGTGGTTTCGCTGCTCTGGTGTTCCTGTGGTGACGTGGTGGCTGACACCAGAGTCTCGCACACCCTGAACGGTCAGTCAGTGGTTTCTTTTTCCCTGCAGACATTGATGAGTGCAGCAGCGGGGAGAACCTCTGCCAGCGTAATGCCGATTGCATCAACATCCCGGGCAGTTACAGGTGCGAATGCTCAACCGGATACAAGCTGTCACCTAGCGGAGCCTGCGTGGGTAAGATGGGCGCTGTTGACTACCTATAGCAGAGGCAATGCGCACATGGGCCCAGAGCTGCCAGCGGGAGGCAGCGCGGCCAGCAAGTGATGGGCACTAGGACTCCTCACCTCATCTCCTGTCACGAAGGGCTCATGCCGGGGGCTGGCGGGAGGGGAACAGGGAGCCCCCCGTTGTTCTCATGGGAAACTCGGGTTCTTCTCCAATGTGCTGCCCCTCAGAGGGGCCCTGAGGTCGGGGGTCAGGGCAGGAATGTGGCTCAGGGGCACCTCAGAAAGGCGAGTGCATGTGCGGGATGACGGAACGTCCCTGCCCCTGTTGCTGGGCTGGGTGCATGGGGGAGCCCAGCGTCTGCTGCCCATCTGCACCTCTGCTTGTCCCGGGCCGCGGAGCAGCAGACACACCCACTTCCCAGGCCCGGAGCGTTTTTCAGCACCACGCGAACTGTGCGTGAGACCAGCTTGCCGTCTGACAGCTGATTTTTCTGCACGCCCTCAGATCCACATGCTGACTCAAATTGCTGTATCTCCTGGGTGCTGCTGGAGCAGATTTGAGGTTGTCTGAGCAAGGGGTTCCCAAGTTACTGCTAATAAAATGTTGCAGCTCTTACTCCGGCCCTGGTCCCCTCCCAACAGGCTCGTCTGGTCGGGTGTGATTACAGGCCTGGCCCTTTGGGGGAGCATTGTTTTTAAAATGATCCTGCATGAGAGTTGGCTCTCCAGGCCAGCGGTGGCCATGCTGATGAGACAGGCAACGTCAATTCCGCAGGTGCAGTAGGACTGGGGCTTGTTTGTTACAGGCAGCCGGGTGATTCGGGGTGACACTCCCCTGAGTCCTCTGAATAAAAGTCCTGCTCTTCCCAGCTCTCTGAAAACGTGTGTCACATGTTCACAGGGTCTCCTGCTGGATGGTTTGTCCGGACAGCAAAGCGTCTGGGGTACTGGCCCCCTAGAGCCACATATTTCTCTTTGAATGTGGCATCGGGAAACTCCTAGCGAGTAGAATAGAGGGAACTGAAAGGCTCTCGAGAGCAGAAGCCTTGGGCCAAAGGGATTGTGGTGCGTGCCCCCCCTTTCCCTGAGCAATGGAACTGCTTGCGCTCAGCGGCGTTGCTGAGCATTGGAATCCGGCCCTGTTCTGAGGACCGGCCACGCCAGCTAAGTGGCCCCAGGACACTCTCCCCCGTCCAAGGGGTCCCTCGTGACAAATAGCCACAGAGAACAAGCCCCTGAGGGCTCCCACCTGTCGTCTCCCCCTCCAAAGCACTGGGGTTCCTTGGAAAAGGGACCAAAGGAAATGTCAGATAGTAGGGCGCTGTAACGGGGTGGCGCTCACTTCCAGCCAGCACCCCCGCCCTGTCTGAGTGTGCACCCCTGCACGGCCTCAGCCTTTTCAGCTACTCAGCCCTCCGGCCGAGGCACACCCCTGTGCGAATCAGCCCCTTCCAGGTAGACGTTTATGGGGGGCCCGTCTCGGTGCCCTCTGTTAGTGTCCCTCGTAGCGCGTTGCCCGCGCTGGTCGAGAGTGGCGCCTCCAGGCCTTCTCCCTGAGGCAGCTTCCTCGCTCCTACCTTAGGACTTGGATCTCAATAGCTCCCACGCGGAGCTCTCCATGGTGCTGCTGACTTCACCTCCCCAGGGTTCCAGAGGCACTGAGCTGGCGCCGGTCCTGCAGCTTCTTCTTATAGGTCTTCCTGGCCCCAGATTGGCTGGTTTCTCTGCAGCCAGTCTAGCTTCCTTGGAAGACTTCTCTATGGTTCCTTTTTTTGGGACAGGATGTGACAAGTCCACAAGCCTCCAGCAGGGGCATCGGGGCCTGGCCCAGCCCTTCGCAGTCACATTTAATTACATGGCTCTCATTTAGACCAGTCATAGCAAACCTGAAATGATAGTTTCTCCCTCTCCCACCACAAACTGCTGTAGAGAACCCAGGCCGTCCACTGGCTATCACGGACGTTTCAGTGAGACTCTGGCGCGGCAGACAGAATTTTAATAGGCCCTTTTTTGCCTTTTAAAATTGAAGCCCTTTTGCAACATTAACTAAGCTGGTGCCAGTTGCCCCCCCCCCCCCCCCCCGGCATGGCTTCACCACAAGAGGCTCCTGGGGGGCCATTTGGACTAGGGGTTCCCCCACATAGCCCCGCGGAGAAGGAGCTGATTTTCTAAGTCAGATTGCTCTCGAGCCCCCCTGCCCGGCACCTTTGGGGAAGGTGGGAGAAGCGGGCACCTCGGGGTGAATTGAGCGATTGTGTTAGGGTGTGCTCCATCCCCATGTTGACTGGATACCTCTCGCCTCAGGACGGGACTCAGAGACAACATTTCTAAACACTGTCAGGGGCTCTTTCTTGGGGCAGCAGGTCCTGGGACCCACAGGGGAGAGGCAAGTCTTGACTTAGCCGTACATGGAGCACAAAATCTAGTCCAAGAAGTGACTGTAGCAGGACCTCTCAGGAACAGGGACCATAATGCAATTAAATGTAACATCCTTGAGGAGGGAACCTACCAAAGAAGCCCTCCGCCCCAGTACCACTTAACTTAAAAAAGGGGAATAGCACAAAAAGGAGGAAGCTAGCTGAAGAGAAAAGAAAAAGAACAGCCACAGAGTGAAATGGCCGCAGGCCGCATGGAAACAGAACAGACTCCCAGAAGGTTAGAGGTGGAGAGGGTATCTGTCCCCACCTTGGCCAGTGTCTCCTCTTCACGGCTTTCTGGGTTCTTCTGTTGTAGGTCGCAATGAATGCCAGGAAATCCCCAACGTCTGCAGCCACGGGGACTGTGTGGACACCGTGGGCAGCTACATCTGCATCTGTCACAACGGGTTCAAGGCCACAGGAGAGCAGACCATGTGCATGGGTCAGTGCATGCAGTGGATTTAAGCCCTTTCCAAAGGGAAGGAGAGCTCTCTGGGCCCCTGGGTGGGTTTGCAGGGGGAGGACGGGCCATGGCACATCCTAGACAGAGCATCTCCTTGCCCCCTCATGCTGACCTAAGCAGCACCAGGTGCCATCCCCTGGCCAGCCGCTGGTCTGAATTCCTCTTCCCTTCGCAGATATCAACGAATGCGACCGGCAGCCCTGTGGGAACGGCACCTGCAAGAATACAGTCGGCTCCTACAACTGCCTCTGCTTCCCAGGCTTTGAGCTGACGCACAATAATGACTGCATGGGTGAGAGACTCCGCACAATTACTGCTGTGAGATGGGTGTCACACAGCCACTGCTGTTTGGGGGGTGGGTTAGGAGTTGCTCGCAGTTATGACTGTAAGGTTGTGAGGGTCAGTCAGAGTCAGGGTCATGGCTGTATGGATGTGTTGGTTGGATGTAAATACAGCCGCAGCTGAGTGGGCATGAGGGTCAAAGGTCACATAGTCACTGCTGTGAGGGTGTAAGGGTCAGGTGGCACATTGTGATGGTTGTGCGAGTATGAGTGTTGGGTGTCACACATAATCACAGCTGTGTGGGTTGGGTGTCATAGTTACAGCTGTGGGGAGGTAAGGGCCAGGTGTCTCACAATCACAGCTGTGGGGTGGTAAAGGCCAGGTGTCTCACAGTCACAGCTGTTGGGGGGGTGAGCGCTGGGTATCTCACAGTCACAGCTGTGGGAGGGGTGAGCGCTGGGTGTCTCACAGTCACAGCTGTGGGAGGGGTGAGTGCCGGGTGTTTCACAGTCACAGCTGTGAGGGGTGAGCGCCGGCTGTTTCACAGTCACAGCTGTGGGAGAGGTGAGCGCTGTGTGTCTCACAGTCACCCTGTGGGTTTGTCCGACTGTGCTTCTCTCTCCTCTCCCTGCAGACATTGACGAGTGCTCGTCCCTGGGGGGGCAGGTGTGCCGGGACGGCCAGTGTATAAACAGCATCGGCTCCTTCCAGTGCCTGTGCCAGGAGGGGTATGACCGGAGCCTGGATGGGAAGAACTGTGTTGGTGAGTGCCTGGCAGCGCGTTCCCACCATGCCCGCCTCTGCTGGCCCTTCTGGCAAAGGGGCCCAGCTCCCTGCAGCCGCTCCTGCTCCAGGCACGAGACCCTGCTTGGCTCAGCCCTGGCTGTGGGGCCAGGGTCCCAGCAGGGGGAGACCCAGGGCTGGGCTGGGAGGCGCTGACGTGAGCTGCAGACACCTGGCTCCCGGGCAGTGCCCGGCTGAGGGTGATCGAGCGGGTCACTGCTGCCCGCCTGGTCCAGGAACCAGCGGCGCCAACTTGAAAATATTGAAACCCGGACACTCCCCTGCCCCACCTCTTCTCTCCCAGGTTCCCCCCAGGCCCCGCCTCTTCCCTCAAGGCCCCGCCCCTCACCTGCCTCTTCCCCTATGGCCCTGCCCCATCACTCCCCTCCCCCACCCCATCACTCGCTGCTTTTCCCTTCCCACCCACCCCCCAGCCCGGGCCAGGAGGGACTTGCCTGTGGAGCTGGTGCTGGGAGCTGATGTGGGTAGCAGGTGGCCCTGACTGAGCAGGGGCTGGCTCAGGGGATGACCCTCCGCCTCCCTGCCTCCCCTGCCCACAGTAACCGGGCTCTGCCCAGACCCTGTCAGGTCCCCTTGTCTAGTCCCAGCCCAGTGCCTTGCAGCCAGCACTTTGCTCGAGGGCGCGTCGTGCCCAAAGGGGAGCTGGGCTGGCTGCAGAATTCCCTCTTGGGCCCAGTGTGGGAGCCCTGAGCCTGATGCGGAGCCAGGGCCTGGCCCTGCACCCTCAGCCCTGCATCTCAAGGCCCAGCTAGTGGAGGTGTTGTTGCCATGGTAGCCACCAGGCACGGGTGCTGAGCTGTTTGTGGGGCAGCGACATGCGAGGATGACGTGTCCCAGCCCCTTCTGTCTGTGCTGGCGGCTCCCAGCCCCAGCCCCGGGCATTCCCACAGCAGCCAGGAGCACGGGGCCCAGAGGAGCAGCTGGGAGCACGGGGCCCCGGGGAGCAGCCAGGAGCACAGGGGAGCAGCTGGGAGCATGGGGCCCAGGGGAGCAGCTATGAGCACGGGGCCCAGAGGGGCCCAGGGGAGCAGCCGGGAGCACGGGGCCCAGGGGAGCAGCCGGGAGCACGGGGGCCCAGGGGAGCAGCCGGGAGCACAGGGGCCCAGGGGAGCAGCTGGGAGCACAGGGCCCAGGGGAGCAGCCAGGAGCACGGGACCCAGAGGGGCCCAGGGGAGCAGCCGGGAGCATGGGGCCCAGGGGAGCAGTGGGGCCTTCTCAGGTGCTCCCCCTGCTACTCCTGTGGGGGCCCTGTCCAGGAAGCTCCACAGGGCACAGCAGCCAGAGTCCAGCCCCTCTTGCGTCCTTGCAGACATCAACGAGTGCGTGAGCCTGCCGGGTACCTGCTTCCCGGGCACGTGTCAGAACCTGGAAGGCTCTTTCCGCTGCATCTGCCCCCCGGGCTACGAAGTGCAGAATGACAACTGCATCGGTAAGGCTGGGTCCTCCGTCCTGCCGCCAGCCGGGCCAGGCTCCTACACACGCTCCTCTCCAAAGCAGGAGCAGCCGGCTGGCCAGAGTCTGACTTCGCTCCTGTCTTGTCAGTTTCACCCTTGCTAAGGGGATCTTTGTAACTGTGTAATTAACTGCCTAGCCTGTGTGGAGAGAATCAGCCCAGCCCAGCTGTGGGTCATAGGCCCCGCACTGTGAACAGCTAGTGGGGATTCCCTGTCAATATAAGCTGCGGGAACCTTGGCTTTGGAAAAGCATGAGAGCTGTCGCATGCGTAGGCACCTGGGGCAGCTCTGGCTTTGCTCACTGCTCTGTGTTCCCAGGAGCCCAGGTGCTGAGGGGCACTGGGCCCCTGGGGCAGTGGGTGCAGCAGGGGAGATGGGCTGCGGGGCCCGACTCAAACTGAGACGTGGGAGGTGGATGTAACCAGGACCAGCATGCTCCCAGTGGAAGCCCCCGGAGACATGCCTGCCCTCCTGCAGGGTGACCCCTTGGCTCAGCAGGGCCCGGGCCGTTTCTCCTTGCTGAGAGCTTTGCCTGGTCCGTGTCTAGCCCCTCTCCCCCTCTGCCCTGCTCCCAGATATCAACGAGTGTGAGGAGGAGCCCAACATCTGCCTCTTTGGCACCTGCACCAACACCCCCGGCAGCTTCCAGTGCATCTGCCCCCCGGGCTTCGTTCTGTCGGACAACGGCCGCAGGTGCTTTGGTGAGTGCCCGGGGGAGGAGCTGAGGTGGGAATCCCGGGGCCCCCGCTATGCTGGGATCCCACCAGCTGCCATCGGCTGCCCATGTGCCAGGAGCAGGAGAGCCCCAGAGAGCACTGACCCCAGGGCACGCACGATGGGGCATTTCCCGGTGGGCCTCCTGCCCGGCTCTGATCCCTCAGGGGCACATCTCTGCTGGGGGCTGCTCCCCATCCCCAGGCCGGAGTTGCTTGTCTCGCAGGGGCTGCTGCTTGCAGATGGAGCCACATGTGCGGGGTCTGGGCCCAGGTCTGCTCCCGCTGTTGTCAGCCATCATCACTTACACATGTGCCGCCTGTCACCGGGAGGTCTCACACCCGCCCTGGACGCCTGTAATTCTCTCCTCCTGCTGCAGACACCCGACAGAGCTTCTGCTTCACCCGCTTCGACAACGGCAAGTGCTCTGTCCCCAAGGCCTTCAACACCACCAAGGCCCGGTGCTGCTGCAGCAAAATGCCTGGAGAGGGCTGGGGGGACCCCTGCGAGCTGTGCCCCCAGGAGGGGAACGGTAGGTGACCCAGCCCCTTGGGCCCACAATCAGTGGGGAGCATCAAGCAGGAGCTGCCGTGCACCCCATGGCAGGGCCCCCATGGCAGCGCTTCTCATGTGCAGAGCTCTTCTGGGGTGGAGCACCCCTGGGATTGGCCTGGTTTTACCACGGGTGACGTGCGAGGCCCGAGCGACGCCAGTGCAAACTGAAGTGCCACACACGGGCGCGTGCACAGGCTCCGACTGACACGCGGAAGGGTCCGTGCCGGGGCTCTGGCCCAGCGATTGATCGGCAGCGCAGGGCGCACAGAGGAAGTCAGCGCTCTCCGCAGCTGGGTATTCCTGGCTCTGCTTTTGCCTTGTCCCGGGCGGTGACCCTCGGGGGGCACAAGACAAATCAGCCTCCCGAAAGGGGCGGCGTGGCCCGGGAAGGCTGAGCGCCGCTACCAGAGGGGTGCTCCGCAGGGCGTCGCAGCATTCTTGGGTCCCAGCAGAGCGGACGCTTTCTCTGCCAGGAGGGGGAAGGGTGCCCCGGAGCGACCGGAGCCGGGTGCGGGCTCCGCGGCAGGCTTTGGACCAGTCACTGCAGCCCCGTGTGGCTCCGGTTCCAGAGGGGAGCAGTTCACTCTCCTGCGTGCGTCCAGGCACCAACAAACCCAGCAGAAGGGGGGAGCTGTCCCTTTCCCAGCCGGCTCTCCCCCGCGCCCCCTCTCCAGCTGACGGGAGCCGCAGCCAGCACCTCTCATTTTCCTCCTGCTCCAGTTGCCTTCCAGGAGCTGTGCCCGTACGGCCACGGGGCCATCCCCGGCCCAGGCGATACCCGCGAAGGTGAGCTCCCGCTTCTGGACACAGCATGGGCCCGTGCCAGTGGCTGGAGAGGGCCAGGGTGGGGTGCTGGGCCAGGGAGCGGTTCTACAGGTAGTGGTGCTGGGCCAAGGTCTCCAACCAAGCTAGTCTGGACAGTCAGTGCTGAGCTCCAGTGCCGGGTGCCCAGGGCGCTGGTGCATGAAGGAGGCAGGTCCTCCAAGCACTGGTGGCTTGGTGGGGGGCCCTAAGATCACTGGCCGCCTGGGGGGACGGGCCCTAAGATCACTGGCCGCCTGGGGGGGACGGGCCCTAAGATCGCTGGCTGCCTGGGGGGATGAGCCCTAAGATCGCTGGCTGTGGGGGAGGATGGGCCCTAAGATCGCTGGCCGTGGGGGAGGATGGGCCCTAAGATCACTGGCCGCCTGGGGGGGACGGGCCCTAAGGTCGCTGGCCGCCTGGGGGGGACGGGCCCTAAGGTCGCTGGCCGCCTGGGGGGATGAGCCCTAAGATCACTGGCCGCCTGGGGGGATGGGCCCTAAGATTGCTGGCCGTGGGGGAGGATGGGCCCTAAGATCGCTGGCCGCCTGGGGGGATGAGCCCTAAGATCACTGGCCGCCTGGGGGGATGGGCCCTAAGATTGCTGGCCGTGGGGGAGGATGGGCCCTAAGATCGCTGGCCGCCTGGGGGGGACAGGCCCTAAGGTCGCTGGCCGCCTGGGGGGACGGGCCCTAAGGTCACTGGCCGCCTGCGGAGGGATGGGCCCTAAGGTCGCTGGCCGCCTGGGGGGGACGGGCCCCAAGATCGCTGGCCGTGGGGGAGGACGGGCCCTAAGATCGCTGGCCGCCTGGGGGGACGGGCCCTAAGATCGCTGGCCGCCTGGGGGGGATGGGCCTGCCATGCGCTGGAGCATGGAGGGGCTCAGCGCTGGCTGGCAGAGCGGGCCAGGGGAGGGTCTCCGAGCTGGAGGGTCTCAGTGCTGGTGGGTCACACCTGCAGGCCTCCCATGGACTGGGGCGGTGCCAGGCTGCCCCCTGCGGTCCTCCCTCCCTTTTCGCTCAGACCCTCCCTGGTGCCAGGGGGGCGGCCCAGCGACAGCCCCACTGGCCGGGCTGTGGCCGCTGGCCTGACGAGGGCTGCGCGCGCCCCCCGGTCCCAAGGCAGGGCCGTTCTCAGCCGCTCTCGGTGTCCCCGGCAGACGTGAATGAGTGCGCCGAGAACCTGGGCATCTGCATCAACGGGGCTTGTATCAACACCGACGGCTCCTTCCGCTGCGAGTGCCCCTTCGGCTACCACCTGGATTACACCGGCGTCAACTGCGTGGGTGAGCGTCCGGCCGGGGAGCCGCGGCTCGGGGTGGGCGGGCGCCGAGTCAGGCCTGGCTCTGGCTGGGACTTCCGCGGGCCGGGCTAATGCCATTTCCGCCTGCCCAGATACCGACGAGTGCTCCATCGGCAACCCCTGCGGCAACGGGACCTGCAGCAACGTGGTGGGAGGCCTCGAGTGCACCTGCAGCGAGGGCTTCGAGCCGGGCCCCATGATGACCTGCGAAGGTACCGAGGGCCCAGGCCTGTCCGGGGTGTCCCCGGAGCCTGCAGGAGGGACTGGCCATCCCGAGCCGTCCACGCAGGAAGGGGGAGTCTGGCATCTGGACCCCCCATTCCCCTGCCCCCCCCCGGCGGGATGTGGGGAGACCGTGGGCCTGTTGGACGCACGTAAACGTCTTTCCTGGAAGGGCAGAGCCCTGAGCCCTCTGCAGGGCCGTGGAGGTGGGGTGCCGGGCCACCTGCTCTCGCTGAGCCCTTGGGCAGGGCTGAGAGAGGGCGTCAGCCCAGCGGAGCCAGGGTGGCGCCCGGGTAGAGGAGCTCTGCCCTCCTGGCCAGCCTGGCAGGGGTTCGGGAGACACGGGCACCCATTCCGTGAGAGCTCAGCACCCGCCCACCACAGCGCAGGGGGGCCAGGCTGGACCCGGATTCAGGGAGGTCGTCGGGCCGGGTCCAGACTAATCGTCCCTGTTTGCCAGACATCAACGAGTGCGCGCAGAACGCCCTGCTCTGCGCCTTCCGCTGCATCAACACCTTCGGCTCCTACGAGTGCACCTGCCCTTCGGGATACGCCCTGCGGGACGACCGGAGGATGTGCAAAGGTAGGGCGGCCGAGCTCCCGGCCTCGCCCTGCCCAGCGCCCGCAGAGCCGGCTAGGCTGCCCTGGGCCGCCAGCTAGTCTGCCACCCCGGGGGAGCCCTGGCCACTGAGCCCGGGTAGTGCGGGCTGGGGCCCTCTGCTGAGCTGCACCCGTCCCCTGGGCGCTGAGCGGGGGAGCTGTCTGCACGGCGGAGCCCCCGGCTGCCCCGCCGAGGCGAGGCCGGCTGGAGGCAGAGCCCTGGGAGCCCTGCACTGGCTGAGCTGTGTCCGTGCCATTCGGCCAGGCAGGCGCCCCACCTGGGGGCTGGTTCCCTGGCTGGGCTCTTGGCCAGGGCCTGCGGGGCTGGGGCCTTGACGTTCCAGGTCCTCCGGCTCCTCTCCACATCCCTGCCCCTCCCCAAGGCTGTGTGCGGTCACAGCTCTTCCCCGTGGCTGGCTGGCAGTCCTGCCCAGTGGTTGCAGCAGGAAACTGGAATGCGATCGATCCCTGGCTCTCTGCCCCAGGGTGCTGGGTGCCCATGGGCAGGTCACCTCTCTGGGCCTCTGCTTTTCTCCATCACGCTGGGAGCAGAACCCTTCCCAATCCCTGCCAGGAAGCGCAGCGGGGCTCGTTCTCTGAGGGGCCGCGGGGCTCGTTGGCCGCAGGGCTCGTTGGCCGTGGGGCTCATTCTCTGAGGGGCTGCGGGGCTCGTTGGCCGAGGGGCTCGCTTGCTGCTGGGGTCGTTCGCTGCGGGTCTCATTCACTGTGGAACTCAGCTGTGTGGCTCGTTCGCTGAGGGGCTGAGGGGCTCGTTGGCTGCAGGGCTTGTTCTCTGAGGGGCTCATTGGCCGCGGGGCTCGTTGTCCGCGGGACTCGTTCTCTGAGGGGCTCATTGGCTGAGGGGCTCGTTGTCTGCGTGGCTCGTTCGCTGAGGGGCTCGTTGGCCGTGGGGCTCGTTCACTGAAGGGCTCGTTGGCCACAGGGCTCGTTCTCTGAGGGGCTCGTTGGCCGCGGGGCTCGTTGGCTGAGGGGCTCGTTGGCCGCGTGGCTCATTCGCTGAGGGGCTCATTGGCCGTGGGGCTCGTTCGCTGAGGGGCTCATTGGCCGCGGGGCTCGTTCTCTGAGGGGCTCGTTGGCCGTGGGGCTCGTTCTCTGAGGGGCTCGTTGGCTGCGGGGCTCGTTCTCTGAGGGGCTCGTTGGCTGCAGGGCTCATTGGCTGCAGGGCTCGTTGGCCGCGGGGCTCGTTCTCTGAGGGGCTTGTTGGCTGCAGGGCTCATTGGCTGCGGGGCTCGTTGGCCGCAGGGCTCGTTCTCTGAGGGGCTCGTTGGCTGCGGGGCTCGTTCTCTGAGGGGCTCGTTGGCTGCGGGGCTTATTGGCTGCGGGGCTCGTTGGCTGCGGGGCTCGTTCTCTGAGGGGCTCGTTGGCTGCGGGGCTCGTTCTCTGAGGGGCTCATTGGCTGCAGGGCTCATTGGCTGCGGGGCTCGTTGGCCGCGGGGCTCGTTCTCTGAGGGGCTTGTTGGCTGCGGGGCTTGTTCTCTGAGGGGCTCGTTGGCTGCAGGGCTCATTGGCTGTGGGGCTCGTTGGCCGAGGGGCTCGCTTGCTGCTGGGGTCGTTTGCTGCGGGTCTCATTCACTGTGAACTTAGCTGTGTGGCTCGTTCGCTGAGGGGCTGAGCGGCTCATTGGCCGCGGGGCTCGTTTGCTGAGGGGCTCATTGGCCGCGGGGCTCGTTGACCGCGGGACTCGTTCTCTGAGAGGCTCGTTGGCCGCGGGGCTCGTTGGCTGAGGGGCTCGTTGGCCACGTGGCTCGTTCGCTGAGCGGCTCATTGGCCGTGGGGCTCGTTCGCTGAGGGGCTCATTGGCCGTGGGGCTCGTTCTCTGAGGGGCTCGTTGGCCGCGGGGCTCGTTTGCTGAGGGGCTCGTTGGCCGCGGGGCTCGTTGGCTGAGGGGCTCATTGGCCGTGGGGCTCGTTCGCTGAGGGGCTCGTTGGCCATGGGGCTCATTCTCTGAGGGGCTCGTTGGCTACAGGGCTCGTTCTCTGAGGGGCTCGTTGGCTGCAGGGCTCATTGGCTGCGGGGCTCGTTGGCCGAGGGGCTCGCTTGCTGCTGGGGTCGTTTGCTGCGGGTCTCATTCACTGTGGGACTCAGCTGTGTGGCTCGTTCGCTGAGGGGCTGAGGGGCTCGTTGGCCGCGGGGCTCGTTTGCTGAGGGGCTCATTGGCCGCGGGACTCATTCGCTGAGGGGCTCGTTGGCTGCTGGGGTCGTTCGCTGCGGGTCTCATTCACTGTGGGACCCAGCTGTGTGGCTCACTCGCTGAGGGGCTGCGGGGCTCATTGGCTGCGGGGCTCGTTCTCTGAGGGGCTTGTTCTCTGAGGGGCTCGTTGGCTGCGGGGCTCGTTAGCTGCGGGGCTCGTTCGCTGAGGGGCTCGTTGGCTGCGGGGTTCGTTGGCCGCGGGGCTCATTCGCTGAGGGGCTCGTTGGCCACAGGGCTCGTTCCCTGTGGGGCTCATTCCCTGTGGGGCTCGTTGGCTGCGGGGCTCGTTGGCCGCGGGGCTCATTCCCTCAGGGGCTCGCTGTCCCTGGGCTCATTCTCTGCGGGTTGCTTGCAGATCTGGATGAGTGCACCGAAGGCCTCCATGACTGCGAGTCTCGAGGGATGATGTGCAAGAACCTCATTGGTACCTTCATGTGCATCTGCCCCCCGGGGATGCAGCGCAGGCCGGACGGAGAGGGCTGTACAGGTATACGGCACTGCAGGGAGGGAGGGGCATTAGCCACAGGGCCAGCGTCCGTCCAGCTCCGTCCCTGCTCCCCACAGCCAGCCAGCCAGCCCTGGACCCGCGCTCCGGGCATGGCTCTTCCTATTACAGCCGTGCCCAAAGGCACGCTCGGGGGCTGGGCTGCACATGGCACCAACCCAGGGGCAGCCCCGGCCGCGTCCCGTCGTGGCCTTTCTCCAGGCTCTCTGGTCACCCCTGCACTGAGCAGGCTGACGGGGCCGCTTTGAGTTATGCTGAAGCCCACTGGCCAGCTCCGTGCGCCTTGTGCCGACAGAGGGAGCGTGCCGCTGCCCTACGGGGTGCGGCGGAACAGCCAGGGGTCCAGCTGTCTGCCCAGCCCCTGGGCCCAGGGCAGCAGATGGGAGATAGAGCTGGGAGCACGGCATTTGGGGATCCCCGGTGTGAAGATGCTGGGCACCCTAGCACCCTCCTGAGCTTTGGGGGGGCCAGCGGACTTGTTGGGCCCCTGGGCAAGGTGGGAAGGGCGGCGCCGCACTCTTGGAAGGGGCTTGGCCCTGGCAGAAGGGGGTTGGGGCAAGGCTGGGCCCCCCCAGCCCTCAAAGCCTCCTGCAGTGCACCGCACGGTGCTCCAGCGGCAATTGTAGAGCCTGAGGCTCCAGCCGCTGCCTCTCCTGCAGCAGCGGCAGCTAGGTGCCCCAGGCCCTTTTGACGCATCGGGCCCCAGGGCAACTGCGCCCTTGCCCCTGCCCTGCTGGGCCTGCTGGGAAGGGTCTGCTGCTTTGGCCTGGTGTGGTGGCAGCTCCACCCTGCTCAGCAGTGGCCCCCAGCTCTCGGGCCCCTGAGTCTCTAGGTGGTCGGCAGCGAGTCTCCGCTTCCCTTCCTCCTAGACGAGAATGAGTGCCGCACCAAGCCGGGCATCTGCCCCAACGGCCGCTGCGTGAACACGGTGGGCAGCTACCGGTGTGACTGCAACGAAGGCTTCCAAGCCAGCCCCTCGGGCACCGAATGCATCGGTAATGAACGGCACAGCTGGGCACAGCTCCTGCCCGGGCCACGCCAGGCAGTCTGGGAGCAGGGTGGGGCCTGTCTGGCCCTGTGTTTCGCCCACTGTTACCCCATTGTTCTCCTTGTGTGAAAGTCAACCCCAGGTGGAGTTTGTCACATGAGCAACTCCCCTGTCCAGGCACGACTCGGTAGGAGCCCTGGCCCCCGGCAGGTCTGAACATTCACATTTTCAAGTGCTCATCAGCTGTGGGCGGCCCCCCGTGAGGTGCATTGTCAGTCAAGTGCTGCCGGTCACTCGACTGGCTGCCCTTTCAAATCGCTTGGCCCAGCCTCCTGTTGAGGTCTGTCCATATAAGCACAGAGCCAGTGGTCGTAGCTTCAGATACAAAATTGATACCTGCATATGAACGGCATAACCAGAATCGGTGACTCATCAGCTTCCTAGAGACATCCCAGTTGGCCCTCTTTGCACAAGATTTGTTGAAAACATAGAACAGTGGTTGCAACAGTGTTTTATATGGTCACATTAGAGTCCAGTAATGTCACAAGTGTAGGCTGAAATTTGTCCCCTTAGCCTGGGATTCTCTCTCCTTGTCTCAGGGGTTTTATCATAGACCCATAGGGTGAAAAGGGACCATGTGGGTCATCTGGTCTAACCCCCTGAAAAAATGCAGGTTTTGTTGTATTTGAACCATCCAATACGCAAGTGTTTACAGCTTCTAAGCTAGTTTCAGGTTTTTCAAATTGCTCCTGCCCTTTTTTCTGTTCAGAGTACGTTGCTGTTCAGATAGCTGTGCCAAGGGCTAACTCTCACTTCACATGTCACTTCTGTGAAAGGTTTTCATCTGTAAACCCAATAATCAGCCTGTCTCTGACATTTTCATGCGCTTCATTCCCCAAATCACAGTTGTCAGCCAATGCATGCAGAGCTCTTGTACAACATTCAACGTCCCTCCTGGTTCTTGAATTCTCTGGTGAAGTCATGCTCTTTCGTCAACCATGTTTCTCCAAAGTACGAAATCTGCATCAAACTGCCAGAACCGTCCATAGTCACCTCCGGGACTGTCTTCAATACAGTCAAGAGATTTAAAGTTACGCTGTAATCTGCTTCGCCATCCCATTAATTCACGAAAACACCTGTCCAGGCTGTTCCCCACTCTGGCACGATGAATGCAAAAGTGGGGGGCCCGCAAAAGCAACCCCAAACCTGATCTCTGCAGGCTTTGGTACAAAACCTCCCCCCAAAATCCTAATGCCCGGATTTTGGGGAATCTGCTGCCACCATCAAGTGCTTTTGAACCCACAAACGGGTGGACTCTTGAAACCAACCGCAGGGCACCCCAAGCTCTTTTCTCCTAAGAGCTTGAAAAGAAAGAGAAAATACAAGCTGCAGTCTGTGATACCTGTCCCCTCGTCAGAGGCATGCAGATCCCACAGACAGATTGTCCAGGACACAGACATGAACCAATACCAGGTTAATTAAAAAAAGAAAGAATGTTTATTATTAAAACAATACCCCAGTTACAAGCATAGTTGGAGTGGCTAGATGGTACGAGCCACCAATTAATATACTCATGGGGAACCCCCATGGGCTCAGGACTTCATTGCAAAAGAGAGGAAAAACCATTTCTAACAGCACAGACATCAGATCCAAATTCCCAAATCAGAAAACAGTGAAACCTGACGGATTTATCTAGACTTTACCCTACTTGCACATTATGAAGTATCTTTTCCCTGGAGAGCGACATGTCTTCTGTCTCCCTCAGTATCTAGAGAGCAAACTGGCTCAAGAGACAAAGGAGAGAAAACCCCCAAATTCCTTTGTCTCAGTTTGAAATCCCTATCTGCATTTCTGTTGGCTGAGCAGATACCTGGCTAGGTACAGGGACATAGTTAACCCCTTAGTCCCCAGGCTGCTGGACAACCCTCGTGGTCATGACAACCCCTGAATATCTCCAGCCTTTATGCAGCTTTGTAACAATTAGAAATCTTCCAACGTATTGTCTCCAATCTGTCCTTTGTGAAGATCTATCAAAGCTGAAGGTCTCCAATGCATTGAAGAGTGGCACTCAGATCCTCCGACCTGCTTCGTTCCTGCAGATTGCTCTCCTCTGGCACTAGTTTACTTCTGGCTCCATGTCATGTGCTGCTTCTGCATGGCATGTGGCAGGGCTGCAGCTAGCAAGTCAGGCTTCTGTATCAGAGCCAGACTGATTCCTGGGCTTCCATCTCAGGGAGAGGCACACCAGGTGGCTCACTGTAAGATCCTTTAATGCTCTCCCCTGGGTATGTCTGCACTGCATTCCTCCTTCGAGAGAGGAATGCAAATGCAGCTGAGCGAAATTGCAAATGAAGCTTGGATTTGAATTTCCTGCGCTTCATTTGCATAATCGCATCCGGGCGCTTTTTCGAAATACCCTATTTCGAAAGAAAAAACGCAGTCTAGACGGGGTTATTTTGAAAAAACCCTTCTTTCGAAATAACCCTTAAACCTCATTTTTTAAGGAGTAAAAAGGGTTATTTCGAAATAAGGGTTTTTTTCACAATAACCCCGCTAGACTGCGTTTTTTCTTTCGAAATAGGGTATTTCGAAAAAGCACCCGGATGTGATTATGCAAATGAAGCGTGGGGAAATTCAAATCCAAGCTTCATTAGCTATTTTGCTCAGCTGCATTTGCATTCCTCTCTCGAAGGAGGAATGCAGTGCAGACATACCCAGGGACGGCTGAGCTAGCTTGACTTGTACGTTTCACACGCAGTGCCATCTAGTGGCTGAATAGTGTCATACAGCTCAGCACGCCATGACATAGACGTTACCACCAAGGTGGTGGCGTGGACTAGCCTCCTGAGGTCAGAGCCAGGGGTCAGGCCAGGCGGGTTTGGACTCAGGCACCACCCTGCAATGTCCACGCTGTTATTTGTAGCGCACTAGATCCGTCTGAGCATGTGCAAGTCTGTCTACCCTCACTGGAAATCCCACCTCCCAGCTGCAGGGGGGACACACCCCAAAGGGCGCTCCAGGCAGGTGTGCTGAGGGTTCACAGAAGACACGGGGGGCTGGAGGCTAGAGTGGACAGAGCACTAGCAACGTCCTGCAGAGAACAGTCCCGTCCCAGCTTCCCCACGTGGATCTGGCCCTGGCGCGGTGCCGCAATGCAAGGCTGGCCTGACCCCGGCTCTGCCTCCCGGCATCCTCCAAGCTACAGAGCAGACGTGTACCTAACACGGGGCAGACGGCAGTGGGCCCTGAACACCGACTGCTCCGCAGCACTTCCAGGTGTCCTCCCCCACCGCTGCTGCCGGTCCCTTGTCGCGGCCGGCGCTGGCACCTCACTGCCCACCTCTCTTTCCTTGCCCAGACACCCGCCAGGGATTCTGCTTCACTGACGTGCTGCAGACCATGTGCCAGATGTCCTCCACCAACCGCAACCCCGTCACCAAGTCGGAGTGCTGCTGCAACGGCGCCCGCGGCTGGGGCACCCAGTGTGAGCTCTGCCCGCTCCCGGGAACCACTCAGCACAAAAAGATGTGTCCCCATGGGCCCGGGTACACCACCGACGGGCGAGGTGCGTGCCAGGCGCCTCCCGATGGGGCCAGGCGGGTGTAAGAGACGTGCTCTGGGGAACAGGCTGGGGTTGGCCATAAAGGTGGCCCTGTGCCCGGCAGAGCATCCGCTAGCCCTTGGTGTCCAGGTTGGCATGGGCAGTCCCAGGCAGGGGCACGCCCGTGCAGCAGCTGGTCCCCCAGGGTCCCAAATGGCCCTGCAGGGGATGGGGGAGTCAGGTCATGGGTTCAGGCTGCTCGGTCAGGCACCGTGGGGCACTTCTCTGGGGGGCAGGGTTGATCCCCCTAGAAGCACCCGAGAGCTTGCCCTGGAGTGCAGCAGCTGCACAGTGGCCCACCCCCATGGGAAGGCAGAGGCAGGTGCACTGGAGCACGGCGCTGACTAGGGATGTGAAGGACTCGCCGACTAGCAAATGCTTCTCAGATGGTCGAGAGGATACTCGACTAGTCGCTTTCCCGCTCTGCTGCCTCTGTCGGATACTTGGGGGGGGTACTTCGAAGTGCAGCGCTGCACAGAGCCCCCAGCTGACCCCGGGCTTCGGCGCTTTCACCTTTGAAGTGTAGCAACAGCCCTGTTGGATCAGTCAGTTACCCGATACCTAACGTCCATAGCGTTGACATGTCCCCCCACCCCCAGACATCGACGAGTGCAAAGTGCTGCCCAGCCTCTGCCAAAACGGACAGTGCATCAACAGCATCGGCTCCTTCCGCTGCCACTGCAAGCCGGGCTACAGCGCCGACCTCACGGGCACCGCTTGCGTGGGTGAGTACACACCGGCCACGGGCCAGCACCTCCGGGCCTGCCCTGGGCCCAGACAACGTCCCCTGGGCCACATCTCGGTCACACGCCAGTTACCCAGCAGTCTCCTGGCCACGTTCCTGTCTGGGTCACACACATTTGTTGTCCTGTCATTTCCTGGACACATCCACACACGCGTACACATGCTGCTTTTGCCTCGTTTATCACAAGCAGGAAGTGTTGCCCTGGCCCAGCCTCGTCCTTTGCTCTGAATCTGACATGTGCCGCTGGGAGCGAATTCAAGTGCCAGAGGCTTGTGCAGGGAACGCTGTCCACAGCAGCCATGCACTCAGATCTGGGGGCTGCTACTTGCCAGCCCTGTGGTCTGTCCTGGGAAGCCGGCCCCAAAGGCCAGACTTGCAGCGGGAGGCGGATGCAGGTCCCGAGTTGATGTGTAATGGCTTCTTTGTCCTTCTACCTGCCTTACACATCAGCTGCCATGTCCAGATGGTGCCCACGGGCAGCCCCAGATGCGGTGGGTCCAGGCCCCACGGCTGGGATTCGCATCTCCCAGACCCCAATGAAAGGTGCCCCTGGATCCACTCGACAAGGGCTGGATGCTCTTGGGACGAGAGTGGGCAAACCCCCCGATCACTGGGGTCGGCCCCAGCCCCGTCGGCCTCCCGACTGGCAGCCCTGGAGTGTCAGGAGCCTGCCCAGCCTAGCTACGCACTGGGAGGGCACGTGGGGGACTCATGGGGGTGCTGCGTGGCACCTGCATAGTCATGGCTCCCAGAGCCCAGGGAGCCATGCGGCACGGGGCGCAGGGGCATGGACTGCAGTGGGCACTCTGCTGCAGGGTCCGCCCACCGCTCGCAGCCCCGCAAGGTGCCAGGTGAGGAGTCTCTGTTGCCCGCTGCCCACCTCTCAGTGGCTGGGCCTGTCCCAGACCCGGCCTGCGCGTCAGGTTATCCCTCCCCCCGCGGGCCGGGCGCTGGCTGCCAGCCCGACTCCCCGGCACAGCGAGTCCTCGTGTTTCAGCTCAGCCTGCCACCCCCCTCCTGTCTGCTCATTCTAGACCTGGACGAGTGCAGCCAGTCGCCTAAGCCCTGCAACTTCATCTGCAAGAACACGGAGGGCAGCTACCAGTGCTCCTGCCCCCGGGCGTACGTCCTGCAGGAGGACGGCAAGACCTGCAAAGGTACCGGCCCCAGCAGCCGTCGCCGGGTCCCTGGACCCTAATCCCTGCTGACATGCAGCGTCCGGCCCAGGCTGCCCCTAACGTAGCTGAACTCCCAGCCCCAGGCAGTCAAGGGAAACGGAGCCACTGGCTTGGACGGGGCAGGGCTCCAGCCGCCCCCCGGCCCCTCCGCAGTGTTCGGGAAAGGCAGCCTGCGGCTGGGCAGTGAATGGAGCTGGCGGCACTGGAAGTGCTTCTGCCAGCGGGGCAGGGCACAGGTGCCAGGCAGGGCCGAGCGTAGGGCAGGCTGCCTGGGTGCTCCTGCGCAAGAGCTGGTCCCGGCCTGCCCTGGGGGGGCAGCGCTGCACAGGCCTGGCCCAGGCCGCTCGGGGGCCTGTACCAGGTGTGCTGCGGTGTACGCAGCCGCCAGACAGTCGCCCAGCCGGAGTGGGCGGGGCTAACCACCGGCCCGGGCCTTGTGTTTGATGCCCTAGACTTGGACGAATGCTCCACCAAGCAGCACAACTGCCAGTTCCTGTGTGTGAACATCATCGGCGGGTTCAACTGCAAATGCCCCCCCGGCTTCACCCAGCACCACCACTCCTGCATCGGTGAGTAACCGCCCCTCACGGCCCCTGCTCCGGCTGCAGGCTCTGGCCAGCCAGCAAGAGGGGAGCCCCTATGAGCTGGTTGGGCGCAGAACGAGAGCCCCTATGGCTGTGGGCAGCAAACTCGGTTCGAGTGACCACGAGCTAATTCGGTGGAAGTAGATCTGCAGCGAGGGGCCTTGATTTCCAAAGGGGAAACAGAGAAGCCTGACTCAGGGGCGTGGACTGGCCCCAGAACTCCAGCTCTGGCACGCGGGGGCGCCTTGGAATTATAGGAAGCCAGTTGCAGGGCGCCTGTGTCCCAAGCAAGGGCAAATGGGGAGGCTGGCAGAGGCATCTGGCAGATCAAGCAGGCGATGAGCAAGCAGGAAGCCTGCAAGGAATGGGCAGGGAAGCGCCCGCTCCTTGGAGTCTGGAAGTGCAGAGTGAGACGTGCCAGGCTGGCGCCTGCAAAGGGAATTAAGCGGCCCAGGGCTCGAGAGGAAAAGGTGGGTCCACCAAGCCCGCTGCGCTGAACGGGGTAAGAGGCCCTGGGGGTAGTTTCAGGGTGGCTAATGGCAGTGAGGACATGGAAGTAGAAATTGCCACATCCAAGGTGGGAGTCCTGCTCAGGCAGTTTCATGGAACCAAACTGGGGGCCCAGGTAATCTCCATGCAAGACCTGCCTCCCGAAATGGCAGCCCAGGCGCGAGGGTTTAATGGAAGCCCAAGCGCTCATCCTCCCTGGCTGGAGAATTGCTGGCCCCCTTCCCGTGTACTGAGCGGGAACCGGTGATCCAGGAACCTGCAGGCCTCTCTGACCTCGGCTGGGCGCCACGACTTGGACAGGGTTCCGAGAGAGAGCGGAGGACGTGGCGGGAACCAGCAGTCCGGATAACACCCAACATGGCTGTTCTGTCTCTAGTGGCTACAGCGCCACATGGGACATCAGTGAAAGGGGAAGCCGATGGGGGCTCCGATGCGGCCTGAGACGTGGTCGGGGCAGACTGGCGAAGGGGGGTCGAGTGGAAGGGGAGCTCTGGGGCTGGGGGGAGGTTACTAGTGGAATTCCCGGCGGATCGGCCTGGGGACCAATCCCGTTTCACATGTTCCTTGACGACCTTGGCACAGAAAGTGGGGCTGAGCTGTGCAGGGACGCCCTGAGGGTGGTGAGGTGGGGTGTCTATGGGGCTAGAGCGGTACGAGTCCTAGGAGCGGGATGGAGTGTGACAGTGCCGAGTGCAGGGCCGTGCACGTGGGGACTAGCCAGGGAGCTTTGCTGCAAGCTGGGGAGGATGGGTTGGAAGGGAGAGAGGAGCAGAGAGGCCAGGGCGGGGCGGGCGGTCACTGGAGGGCCAGTGGGGTGTGGCTGTGGAACAGGCGGATGCAGGAGGCAGGGAAGGAGCGGTCCCGTGGGGCAAAGCGCTGCTGAGAGCCCGTCCGGGGCCCTGCCTCCCGTGGTGCAGACGGGGATTCCGGCGGGCTGCCAGGGCGGTCCGAGGGATGGAGAAGCTGCCTGCTTGGGCAGACTCATGCCCAGACAGCGCCTGGGGGAGAGCCGGTCCTGCTCTGTGAACACCTGGGAGGGATCGCGATCAGCTCTCGGCGTTGCGCCAGTGGGGGCCCCGCAGCAAACGGCTCTGAACTGGCCGCCGGCAAGCGGAGGTTTGACGCTGGCAGGTTTCTAGCCAGCGGGGAAGGGGTCTTCTGGAGCAGCCTTCCCAGGGCGGGGGGCCAAACTGCTCCCCGCACCTGCTGAGCCTGGCGGGGAAGGCGGCCGCCGGCCATGCGCTGCACTTGTCCCTTACAGACAACAACGAGTGCACGGCCCAGCCCGCGCTGTGCGGGGCCAAAGGGCAGTGTCTGAACACGCCGGGCAGCTACAACTGCGAGTGCCAGAAAGGCTTCTCCCTGGACAGCTCTGGCAGCAACTGCGAAGGTAGGGGGACCTGAGGTTTGGGGCGCTCGTCCACGCACACAGCGCCCGCTGGTGCCCTGCCTCTCCCGCACCGACCCTGCGTGGCTGCCCCAGCGCCCGGCACGCTGCTGGCCAGGCAGGGGGCGAGGCCTCCATGCTCCGGACACACAGCCCGCCTGTGGGGGGACAGCATGCCCAGAGGGAGCGCAGCAGCAGCAGCATCTCACCGGCTGAGCAGACAGCTCTGGTGCTGGGACACATCTGGCGGGTGCTCTCTGTGCACTGCTGGACTGCAGGTGCTGCCGGGCGGGGCTGCCGGGCGAGGCTGCCAGGCGCTCTGTGACCGGGTGTTGCCGGGGGCGGGTGACGGGCACTCTGTGACCGGGTGTTGCCGGGGGCGGCTGACAGGCGCTCTGTGACCGGGTGTTGCCGGGGGCGGCTGACGGGCGCTCTGTGACCGGGTGTTGTCGGGAACGGCTGACGGGCACTCTGCTGTGTTCCCGCCAGATGTGGACGAGTGTGACGGGAACCATCGCTGCCAGCACGGCTGCCAGAACGCACTGGGAGGCTACCGCTGCGGCTGTCCGCAGGGCTACGTACAGCATTACCAGTGGAACCAGTGTGTGGGTGAGTGTGACGGGCGCATGGGGGCTCCCTCACGCACTGGGCAGAGCCGCTGACTCCTTGCTCCACCTCTGGCCGGTCAGTGACGTCCTGGGGTCGTCGTTCCCGGAGACCGTGGGCTGGCAGGGAGCTGGGCTGCCCCCAGGGATGGAGAGACAGGCAGGTGCCAGGCCAGGGTCTGCCAGCCCGGCCCCTGAGCGTCTCTGCAGCTGCCCAGCCCCTGCTGCTCCCACCGCAGACGCCAGCAGAGGGTCCTGCTGCTCCGTGTTGCCCAGCAGGCGGCTGAGGGGGGGCCAGGCCCCGGCACGTCCGGCGCCCCCTCGTCCCTCTGACTGACGAGCTGCCAGGGCTCGGCTGCAGGCCTCGGCTGGGGCCCGGCAGCAGCGTCTCCCCCAACCCCGCTGGCCCGGGAGCCTGAGCCCTGCCTGTCCGGTTGCAGATGAGAACGAGTGCTCCAGCCCCTCGGCTTGCGGCTCCGCCTCCTGCTACAACACCCTGGGCAGCTTCAAGTGCGTCTGCCCCTCCGGCTTCGACTTCGACCAGGCCTTCGGCGGGTGCCAGGACGTGGACGAGTGCTCGGCCGGCGGCAGCCCCTGCAGCTATGGCTGCTCCAACACCGACGGGGGCTACCTGTGCGCCTGCCCCGGGGGCTACTTCCGAGCCGGACAAGGGTGAGCAGACGCGGCTGCTCCGGGACCTGGGCGGGCCGGGCCCTCACGAGCTCCCTGCCAGGGCCGCTGGGCGCCGTGTGCTCTGGAGCCTCTGGGCGAATCCCCCTGTCCCTCCTGTCCCCAGGCATTGTGTCTCTGGGCTCGGCTTCAGCAAAGGCTCCTATCTGCCCGCCCCCCCAGAGGAGGACGAGGAGAACCTGCTCTCCCCCGAGGCCTGCTATGAGTGCAAGATAAATGGCTACCCCAAGCGGGGCCGGCAGCGCCGCAGCATCAACGGGACGGAGGGGCACCAGGTAACGCGCGGCCAGGCCCACCTGCTGTCCGGGAGAGGGACGCGCAGCCCCCGGCACAGAGACGGGCCCCGGGCCTTACACCCACCCGCCCCCGGCCCGGTGACGAGGCGCCTCAGTAAATTCGACACCCGGGAGGGCCAGGCCCACTGGTCGGGGGTGCTGAGTCCCCACGGGCCAAACCCCCTGCCCCCCTCATAGTCCCCCTCATAGTCCACACGGTGTCCCAGGGCTGTGCACACCCTCCTGCCCTCTGCTGAGCCCCCTCCCACGGGCTCCTGGAGTCACCGCCAGATGGCCCTGGGCCGCACGTCTCTCAGATCCTTCCTCCTCAACACCGGGGGCCGGCCCCGGTCTGAGCGGTTCTCCGCCCCGGTTATTGGCTCCGGGCGCAGGCGTCCAGGGAGTCACCAGGTGGGCTCCCAGCGTGGCAGGCGCGTGTCCCCTGAGCCACGGGGCGCTGCCGAGATGGCGCACAGTGCACCAGGAGTGCTGGCCTGGGTCAGCAGCCCGGGGAGTCTGGCAGAGGAAGATGACAAGCAGTCTGAGGGGCGTTTGGGCGAGAGAAGCAGCCAGCCTGGTACCTCCAGCTCTGGAGCCGAGTTGCTGAGCTGCCGTGGGTGCCCTGTGTGGGCTCCCCTCTCACACCCAGGCCTTTCAGGGCCTGCCCCGATCCGTTCCCCACGGTGCCCCGCCTTCTCCTCCCCAGGAGCCTCCTCCCAGCATGAGTCTGGCCAGCCTGGACCTTGACGCCCCCCTGCCCATGCGCCTGAACCTCTCGGGCCTGGCCCCCAAGGAGCACATCCTGGAGCTGCTGCCGGCCGTGGCGCCGCTGGAGAACCACGTGCGCTACGTGATCGCTCACGGCAACGAGGACGGCTACTTCCGCATCCACCAGGCCGAGGGACTCAGCTACCTGCACCTCGCCCGCAAGAAGGTGGCGCCGGGCACCTACCTGCTGGAGATCGCGAGCCTGCCCCTGTACCGCAAGAGGGACCTGCAGACACTGGAGGCCAAGAATGACCTTGACTACTTGGCAGGGCAGCTTGGCCAGGCACTCAGGATGAGGCTCCGGCTCCAGCTGTTCTAGCCTCCCTGAGAGCCCGCCAGCCCGCCACAGCACAGTTCTTAGCAGCGCCACCCACACCTGGAACAAACCCCTTGGCTCGCGCCGCACCCCCGGGCCAGCACCTGGCCGGCCACGCTGTCTGACTGCGGGAATGTGCCCCGGGCAGCCGAGGGCCGCTCTGCTCTGCAGAGCCCGTGTGTACGCCCCGCGCAACTCCCCAAAGGAGCGTGGGAAACCTCTCGTCACGGTTCGAAAGCCTGTCGTCGGGGGCCGGGTCTCCCTCCGCGCTCTCCTCCCCCGCAGTGGGGGCCCTGCCCTTCTCCACTGTCTGTCTGAGCGGACTTGAGTTTTCCCAGGGCCCTCTCCCTGTCTCTGTGGCCAAGAGCCACTCTTGGGGACAGAGCTCAGACGGGACGCCTAGCGACGCTGCTGTATTGTTGCCGTTTCCCCTTTGCCTCTGCCTTGTCCTAATGGTGCTATTGAAACTGGTCCTCGGCCATCCCCCGTGCTCCCGCTCCTCTCACACTGGGCTCCAGCCGGCCCCTCGCATGGCAGCCAAAGGGTTAACGTGGCCCCTCTGGGAGGGAAGGGCCGCTTGGGCTGATGCCTGCCCCCCCCCTTTGCAAGCTAGCTGGGCTGCCGGCTCCATGTGCAATACTCATCGCACTGCCGGCCCGCCCCTCGGCTTCTAGGTTGTCCCTGGACCCCAGCGAGTGCTGAGCGGCGTGGGGGGAGGCATCGCTTGAGAATGGCTGAACAGTCACCACAAGTTGCAGTGTCTCAGCACAGCACAGCGAGGTCCCTCCAGCTAGGACTGGGGGTTAGTTGGCCGGGGGGTTGCAGGCCCACGGGGAAGAGGGCCCCATATGCCCACAATGGCTCCCGGTTGGGGCTGCCAATGTGGAGGCGTCTGGTTGGAGTTGCCCGTAGGGCCTCTGGCTGTCCACCCGCGTCAGGGGCTCCTTGCAAAGACGGGCTGTGCGCCCCGCGTCCGCTCTGGTCACTGCATGGCATCAGAAATGCCCCCTGCTCAAACGCAATGCACTAAACCCATCTGCAAAATGGGATTGCAAAGAATCGGCCTCCCTGCGGCCGCCAGTGGCCCGAGCAGACAGGTGGGGACTGGCCGCCCTGGCTTCCTGCCCTCAGGGCGACTTTTCATACAGCAGCTTTCTGCAAGGCCCGGTTCCAGCTGTGCGTGAAAGTCCCTTTTCCCCTTTCCCGGGTGCTTTGTTCTCCAGCGACACTGCATCAGCCAAGGGAAAGGAAGGTGCTAATCCCCTCCTGACAACACACAACTACCTGACCACTGCCGGAGCCTCAGCTCCAAGGTGCTCTCAGCTGGTGCTGACACTGACTGTGCTGTATCCCCCTCTCCCGTGCCTGCGGAGCCCCCGCCTTCCGCCTGCTCGCGGAGGTGGGGAGCGCAGCGTCCGGGCGGGGCCGGGGGCGCCTTTCCTTTCTGTCTTTTCCTGGGAAGCTGCTGCCACCTGGCGTGCCGGGAGCGGGTGTGTGCACTGGACTTGGGCTGATATCAAACTTGAAAACTCTTTTGCATAATGCAGCGGCAAACGCCACAAGCTGGATTCTGCAAGAGGACCAGACCTCATGGCACGGCAGGTGGCCTCTTTCTGTTTTGGTTTGTCTTTTTAACCAAAAGGTGCTTTTAAGAAGTGAATAACTGAGCGGAGGTGGGGTCGTGTGTGTGTTGAGCCAAAGGAGAAAGCAGGTTTTTGTTCATTCCAGTCTAGTGTGGTGATTTGTGTCCTTTGACATTTCTTGCTAGTTGGTTTTCGGCTGCGCTGGGCTGGGCCGCCGGGCCTCGCAGCGCCAGCGTCTCCTTGTGGATTCCTTTTTGTATCAGAAGCAACAGCAACAATAAAATTATTTTGGGTTACATGGTTCTGCCGCTCGCTCGTTTGTAGCCGGAGGCCAGGGCAATGACACCTACAGCAGCTGCCTAAGCAAGGCCTGTCTGGCTGTAGGCGGAAACTCCCCAAAGGGACTGCTGTGGGCTGTCAGTCAGACCCTGGCCGGGTGCAGCAGGAGGGTGCGTGGGTCAAGGAAAAGAGCTGTCCCCACCCGAATAACAGGGCCAGCACCCGCCTCCTCTGCAGAAACAGCCCCACTGGCTGGGGCCATGGCAACCTCGCAGGGCAGGCCCAGTCCCAGAGGCTATGTCTACACTCGCGGCTTCTTGCGCGAGAAATATGCAAATGAGGCTAAGCGTGGAATAGCGCCGAGCCTCATTTGCATACCTAATGAGCCGCCATTTTTGCAGAAGAGGCTCTTGCACCAGAAGGAGCTGTCTACACTGCCCCTCCTTGTGCAAGAAAACCCCTCTTGCGCAATGCTGTTATTCCTGAAAATAATCCGCGTAGCAGCATTGCGCAAGAGGGGTTTTCTTTCGCAAGAAGGGGCAGTGTAGACAGCTCCTTCTGGCTCAAGAGCCTCTTCTGCAAAAATGGCAGCTCATTAGGTATGCAAATGAGGCTTGGCGCTATTCCACACTTAGCCTCATTTGCATTTTTCTCACACAAGAAGCCACGAGTGTAGACATAGCCAGACTGTTCCCTGTGCTACCAGCTGTCGTGTGTTCTCAGGCTAGTTTGATGGTCCCATGACAGGCTGACTCAGCACCACTGACCCACCTCACACACGCCCACATGCTGGGCGCCATGGACCTTTGCCAGGGAAAAGGCAATGCGCCACCTCTGTTGACACCACAACACGAAAAGCAGCACGTGCATCCACATACGCACGCCGACCCTGCAGATGGTCCTGGCTCAAGTCAGGTTAATGGCCGGTTAAACGGAACACGAATGAGGAGCTGGGCTCTGTGGGTCGTGATCCGCTGCTCCGGCGCTTTGCAGATTCCGTGGCCAAACACCCCATCCCTGAATCTTTGCACTTGGAAGTCCCCATTTGAGGCTATGGAGTTTGCAACTTCACGCCACACTCCTTGCCCCTTAAACGGGGCTAATCTCGCAGGTTTCCCGTTCTCCTTGATGCTATTGTCAGGCTTCCCATGGTTATCTCGTGTGTGTGGTCTTGCCTTTGGGGGGGGTACCAGCCTGTCTCCATGGTTTGTCAACTCTGCTAGTTCATTGAGCGTCACACAACATGGATGTTTTCTGATTGTCTCCAGCAAGGGCAGAGGTTGTCACACTTCCCAGATCGCCAGCAAGCGTTGATCAGCGTTTCCCACTTCTTCGGGCCCATCGGCACAGTCATGACAGCTTCGTGCCTACCCTTAGCTGTGCACACATCCTGCACTGACACCCCACAATTTCCCAGAGACTTTCCGACAGGATTCTATTTTGGAACGGGTTACTAAGGAAATAACAGAAGAACTTTACACAGCTCAGTTTGCAGTGCAGACAAGAAGCAAGATTTAATTTGCAATGTTAAAAAGACTTGAGCTGGGGGGAGGCCAGGTGGAAGGAAGCCCCCCCCCCCCAACCATGGAGGTGGGGCTGAGCTTTGGGGAAGTTAGGAGGCATGGAGGAGATCAACCGTGGCAGGGGAGAGGTGGCTGAGGGACAGGGATGAGGCAGGGGTTGGACAGGAGGGTTTCGGAGGGGGCAGCCATTAGGTAAGAGGGAATGAAGTGAGTCTAAGTGAGGAAGGAGCTCAAGGCTGGCCGAATCTGAGGGGGGTGAGGGCCAGGGTGTTTCAGGGGAAGGGGAGGATTGGGTAGGAGGGCGCTGAGGGGTGTTTGGGGAGGGGCTGGGGAAGCTGAGAGCCGGGGGTGTTGCGGGAAAGGGGGTTGGCTACGGATGATCTGAGGTTGTTTCAGGAGGGCCAGAAGGAAGCTGAAGAGATGTCTAAGGGGAGGGAGGGTTGGGTAGGAGGAGGGAGCTGAGGGGTATCCTGGGGTTGGGCGGGAGGAGGGGAGATGGTGGTGTCTGAGCGGGAAGGGAGGGCTGGAGGTGTCTGCTGAGATGGAGGCTGCTCCTGCTGGGCCGGGACAGGGAGGGGGTCAGTGTTAGGGACGGTGTCAAGTCCTGGCTGATCCTCTGGCACGGCGAGAGGGGCCTGAACTTCCCCAGGTCACCGGCTGAGTGACCCTGCTCAGTTCGGTCTCAACCGGGGGGGAGGTGACGAAGTGGGGACGCTAGTCACCCTATTCGCGCGTCGTGCTGTATGTGCCTCCCACTGCGCTGCTCTGTTGTAACTGTGTGCCTCGGTTTCCCTGGGCACTGCACCGGTGCCCAGCTGGGGACGGGTGTTTGGGGTGTGACTCTCACTGCGGGGGCGGCTGCCCCACCTTGGCACGTTCACAGCACTGGCCCAGGCTCCCCAGGAGGCAGCGTGTTCCAAACACGGGCAGAGAAATGTGTGGCCTCGTTTCTCTCCCAAAGCCTCATTGCTGCCTGGTTTCATTCTTGCCCACACTGCCCGTTTGTGTGTTACACAGGTGTGAACTAGTGTATTAATTGTGGGGGGGTTGCATGTCACACACCTAGTCATGAGTTCTTTGAAGGCAGCCTACTGCCCCTTTCCACTGCCTCAGATGGGCTTGTTTTGGGGGGGGCGGCTGATCCCTCGTGTAACACCAGAAGGGACCACGGTGAACCAATGTTCCCACTAACCTTTTCCGCCCACGTGGATTTGCTCCACCCATGTGCGGAACCGTCAGGGGTGGCCCGTCCCTATAGGCAAACTAGGCGGTCGCCTAGGGCGCCAAGTTAAATGGGGCGCCAAATGGTGGCGCAATATCATTGAGGGGTTTGGAGGTGGGGGCGCCGATTGCATGGTTCGCCTAGGGCGCCAGTTGCTGGCAGCTAGTCTAGGGCCGCCCCTGGGAACCGTTAGTCTGACCTTCTGCAAATTAGCCATTGGAACCATCCCCAGCGGTGTGCGGCGCTTTGCATCACTGGTGATGATCAAGATTGGCTGTTTCTTCAACGCCTGCTCTCGGAATAGTTTGGGGGCAGGGCTCTGGTCTGTGCGCTGCAAGGGTCAGACTAGATGGTCACCGCAGGCCCATCTGCCTTGTAATCTATCGCTCACAGGAGACGGGCCAAACATCTCTGTGTGGTCACCAATACAGAAAGAGAATGTGATGCCAAGGAACACTGGCTTATTACTTGAAATGCAAGTTTCTTTTCAGGCCAACACACTCCCAGGACAGTATTTCTTCAGTCAGGCTCACAAACGATTGCTTGATGTTCTTAACCAACAGTTTATTTAATTCACCCAGAAACACGAAAGTTTACAGTCAACAATTCATCAACCAAGGACAGACACGACCGATGTTCTTAGGTGTTTACTGAACATGTAAATACAGTCTTGCAAGCAATTGTCATAGACTAGGGTTGAGGCTCAGCAGTTATACCAAGGAACAATGCAAATCACCAAGATTTCTCATTCCATTCTTATAATCATTAACCGTGAATTCTGTGGTATTTCGAATACATTCCATACACTCCTAGTACCTCTCGAGGAGTAAGGATGCACTTGTTTTAAAGGCACCTTGAAGAATGTGGTCCCTGCTATTTGGATGGTTTGGTATGAAAGGGGCACATTTAAAATATCAACAGGAATTGCTTAAAGAGCCAGTTCTCCTCACTCTTACTTCAGTCTGCTTGGGCTTAGGGGAGTGGTTAGGGTGCAGACTCAGGGTGCAGCTACACAGCACAGAACTAAGATGCAGTTTGAGCTTGCATATCTTCTTTTGATCTTATTTCGAAATAGCTTAGTTTGTAATTGGGCCCCATCTACACAGCGCCACATTTTGAACTAATCGGCTCTTCCGAACTGTCCCTCGCTCCTCATGGCACAAGGGACATCAGAAGAGCGAGCCTGTTCTATTTTGAAATAATGGGCCCGCTATTAAGATGCAGGATAGCTATTTCGGGCTACCCCCTGCATCCTGCAACAGCGCTGCACTGCGGACATAGCTTCAGTGAGCGAGCGCTAACCCGCAGGTATTGGTGTTAAGGAACAGAGGTGGAAAGACAAACTTTGAAAAGTTCCCTTGTCACTTAGCCCCTTTCCCCCCAGACGGGGGATCCTTGCCCCATGGCTGGCTCACGTCAGTCACACTGCTGGGCTCTGCACCTGATTTACGGACTCGGTCGCCTCTGCTTTAGCCCTGTGGCCCTGGAGGAGGCGTGTCATCCCACAGGGAGGCGCCTCCAACTTGGAAAACTCTTCCCAGTCCCATGAGCCCAAAAAGCAGGCTAGCTGCTGCGTTCAGCAAGGACTGAGGTCTCTCATGGAGACAGCAAGAGGCAGCACCTGCTATCAGGGCTAGCTGGGCAGTGTCTAGTGAATGCCTTCTACATCGCTCTCCACTGCCAGCCATGTCTCTTCCTTCCATCAGTGTCCAGTAGATGGTGATGGCCTATAACAAATGTTTCCAATGCGCCTTTTAGGCCTGGCGGGTTTTTTTAGATTTGATCAATTTCATGGATTATATTTCAGGAGTAACCCTGACTTTGAATTGGGCCCCAGCCCATTCCCCCCCTTTAAGCAATTTCTCTTAATATTCCAAAGTTATACCTTGGTTCAGAGCTTGTACCGTTCAATATTTGACGAGCCAACTGGCCCCACGTAGTCGGATGCAGTACAGCGATCTCTTCTCATGCCGTACGGCGCGTGCCGCTTCGCTAGTGCAACAATCATTCACAAAGACACCAAACAAAATCCTTTCTAGTGTTCTACACCTGGAGGGCACAGGCCATCTGCTAGTCAGTTCTATCTAACACGGCACATCTTTCGGGGGCTTTTCCCAGGCCATGAGACATTGCGCTGAAGGAGCCAGACGGAGCATTCACATGTAAAGATGAAGATCTGTTTCATAAGGCAAACGACTGTTGAGTTGGGGAGGGGAAGCAGTTTGGATTTCCTGGGGAAAGTTGACGTGTGCCCCATTGGCCCGTCGGGTTTCACACGTTATTTCTCGTTGGTTTAGCTCCTTCCGTCCCCCCGGTCCTTGACTGGCACCAAGGAAGTGTTCCGGGCTGACACCGGCTTTCCCAGCGCCTGGGATTCACCAGCTCACGCCAGCTGGGATTACAAGAAGGCACCTGAGGCCTCAAGGGAAGGGCAACCTGGTGAGTCAGCAAAGGGCAGGTGAGAGCTACCTGGGCATGAGGCAGGCTGCCAGGGCCCAGGGGGCTGGAGGAGGTGCCCGGTAAGAGAGCAGCAGGCGGGGTTTCTGGCTGACAGCCCCAAGGCAGAGGGCCAGGCCAGAGAAGAGATGTACCTGCCAGCTCTAAGCCAGAGTTGGGAGCCAAGGCTGGAGGTAGGAGGACGGCAGTGGGGCTGCCCTGCTGCCCACTCCGTGCAGGAGAGCTGGGCCCCAGGGGCGAGCGCATGCCGGAGGCTGGAGGTCCTGCTGGGAAAAGCAGGGCTGCACTCCAGCTGGAGGGCGGGGCAGCTGCCCTTGGAGTGGGCCCAGGGTCTGGGCAGGGGAGAAGGTACCGGCGTGCAGGACGTGTGAGGGCAGTGGGTAAGGTTGGATTTGAAGGGTTACCTGTGCTGGGGAGCTAACTGGGCGCTGTGTTCAACTTGCCTGCCAGAGTGCGGGCACAACCACCGCGTAATAAACCCGCCCAAGGGGGGGGACTGCTGAGGCGGGAGAACGTCTGGAAGGGGAAACTGAGGCAGGCACACCTGTCGTTCCAGATGAGGCTGCCCAAAGATGGGAGACTAGAGGGCACAGGGAAGAGGACAATTAGTCTTGGCTGTTGCCTGGCAGGGGGCCCGTTGGCTCAGGGCGAGGCAAAGTGCGGCCTGTGGGCCAGATCCATCCCACCCAGCTGCCGGATCTGGCCCCCGGATGCAGCAGGGTCTCATTCAGGCTCCTGATTGCCCCATCCCCGCATGCTCTCAGAAAAGCGGCTGCCGGGCACCGTTGGTTTTTGAACAGCTGTGAGCCTGGCGGAGGGGCGAAGAGGCTTCGCAAGCTGCCCCTGCCCCTGCCCAATCCCATTGGCCAATTTCTGTCAACGGGCCAAGTACCCCTCCCCCCAGCTCGCATCTATTCATAGACCCACATGGCCCCAGCAGCCGTGGCGGGGGCAGGGCAGGCAGGGAACCTGCCTGAGAAACCTGCTGGGATGCTGGCTGGGGGTCCCTCAACCCAATCTGCTGCTCCCAACTCCACATAAAGCAAACCCTCTGCCCCCCACCTCCTTCCAGACCCGGCCCCCCACTCCCCTGCCCTACCTTACAATCCCCTCCTGCCCCAGGCCGCTGCCCCCATCCTGCACTCCAGCCCCACCCCACCCCGTCCCGCAATCCCATACCTTGAGATCCCTTTTGCACCCAGACCCTGAGCCCCCATCCATGCAGCCCTCGACCACTTGCCAAGTCTTGGCGTGCCCCCTGCCCCGCCCACCGGAGCTAGCCAGAGTTGGCCATGAGCAAGGGCCACTTTGGTGTGAATAACTAGAGCAGCGGGAAGGGTCCTTCCGACACATCAGGTTTCCTTTCCTGGGAATGGTGTAATTTCGCTTTAGCTTGCTTTGTGCTCCCCAGACAGGGTGCGGCGCCTGCTGGGAGGGGGCTAGTGCCCTTAGCTCAAGGAAGATGCTCAAGGTTTGGAAGATGCACGAGGCTGTTTGGCTGCAGGGTGGCTAGAGAGAGCAATAACCATGAACTGTTTTCAAGGCATCTCCCACCTAGCTTCTCACCTCAGCTTACTAGAGCCATTCGACACGAGAAGTCATTCCTCCGCTCTACCCTGCGCTGATCAGGCCTCAGCTGGAGTCTTGTGTCCAGTTCTGGGCACCGCATGTCAGGAAGATGTGGAGAAACTGGAGAGGGTCCAGAGACGAGCAACAAGAATGATGAAAGGGCTAGAGAACATGAGCTGTGAGGCACGGCTGAAGGAACTGGGCTTGTTTAGTTTGGAAAGGAGAAGACCTTGGAGCTGGGGGTGTGAGGAGGGGCTGAGGCCAAGGGTTGGGGCGTGTGCAGAGGCGGAGAGCAGGAAGTGCTGCAGCACCCTGGGCTCACAGCCTAGAGCCCAGGATCCTGGCTCGTGCCTTGGCCAGGGGCTCTGCTGCTGGCCCCGTGCACCAGCTGGGGGCTTTGCTGCATCCCCTGGAGCCAGCCTCTGGTGCTGAGCAACTGGCAGGTCTGAGCACGCAGGGCTGCATTATTTCCTTCTTGTCACTGCAGCAGCCCCAGGGCAAGGGGCAGCGGGGGGCCCTGGGACCCCCACATCCATTGCTAAGGCTCTGGGGCGGGTTGCAGGGCTGCCCTTGGGTCAGAGGCATTTTTTCCAGCCAGGGGGACGGGGGAGGATGGACACACACACGCTACTCTTGAGTTCCCTACAGTGTAATGCAGAGCGGAGCCTATGGGGGGGCGCTGTGCACTGCTGGCATGTGGGGCAGCGGCTGTGTGGGGCAGACTCGGGCAGTGTCCAGCTCACACAGCATGGGGTACCCTGCCAGGGGACTAGTAAACCAAAGGGAAACTCACAGTCCCCAGCACCCTCGCCCCAACAGCCGGGCTCAGCAACGAGGCTCAGGCCATGTGGTGTACACCGTCACCTAGACCAAAAACCCTGAGAAGCCCGACCTGCACCCCCCACGCGCCAATAAGCCCCGCCCCTGCCCACACAGGCCCCACCCCAGGCCTATCCCCTTAGCTCACAACGCAGCAATAAAATGCCACTGGGAGGGCTCGAGAGACTTGTTCTGTCCCGGGCACCCCCACCTGACCCGCCCCCCCAAGAGCCAAGCCGCGCATGGCGCTGCAGTCTGAGGAGGAAATGGAGCTGTGCCCGGACAGGAGACAGACCCAGGCAGGCCCCATGGGCGCGCCCGGCTCACCGCTTCCCTGGGGGGGCAGGCCGGGGGGCCAGGGCCCCGCTACACCAGCGCATAGTCGAACTGGCCCCTCTCCAGCCCCTCCTTGTGGTCAGTCCAGGAGGAGGCGGGCATGCGGCTGTAGGGGTCCAGCAGGATGCGGAAGCAGCGCACCATCAGCATCACCAAGAAGACAAGGAGGAAGATGACGAAGGCGAAGACGGTCTTCTGCTCGGCGTCCATGCCCAGGCCGGCGGCGGGCGGCTCCGCCAGGGAAGGGGACAGCAGTTCATAATCCATCGTTGACACATCACTCATCGCAGGGCCGTGGCACGCCCGCCAGGCCGGGAGCTGGGCAAGGGTGTGGGCTGGTCACTCAGCGCCCATCCTGCCAGTCCCAAGCAGCCGCCGGGGATGTGCGCAGAGAGTGCTGGCCAGCCCGGGGTTATTCCATGCGCGGGGCCCCAAGCTGTTCAGTGCGGCCGCACGGCTCCAGCCAGGAGCTCCTGGAAGGGAAAGAGCCGGGCATGAGGCTGCTGTCTGCAGGGAGCCCCCACACCGACACACACGTGCCATGTGCTGCTAACGCCCGGGGCTCTTCCCCCCACCCGCTGCTCCCGCCCTGCCGAATGGTCCCCCGCCTGTGCGGCCGTGCCCGGGGAGCCCAGGCAGCACTGTGGGCCGTGCCTGGCCTGCCCCAGCAAGGCCTTTCACAGACCCAGCGCTTCTGCCGTTTGCTCGCCTTTGCCCTGGAGGGTCCATGGAATTGGCGGGCTCCCTCGCTGGAGAACGGTCCCTCCCACGGGTGCAGTGGGATCCGGCGCGGAGCTGCCCAGCAAGCACCAGGGGAAAGGCTCTTTGCTGGACTCGGGATTCGAGTGAAAACCATTTTTCCCTTCACAAGAGAATTTGTTAGCAAAATAAGCTGGTTCCCAACATTTGACCAAAGGGAAAGTGTCGCCTCCTCTCTCCCCCTTTTTTTTCTTGCCAGGGCCGCTGCTGCTGTCCCTGCTGCAGAGACCGTGGCTTGCACAGCCTTGCAAAGGGACGGCATCTCACCTCCCTCACACCAGAGTAACTGGCGTGACTCCAGATTGACATTGACATAGCTCCGAGCAGAGTCGGGAACCTGGCTTGCGCCCAGGAAATGGCTGAGAAGCAAAGAGATCAGAAAGGGCAGCTTCCACCCGGGGGCTACCCCACTGGCCCAGGCTGGTGCCACCACGCTGGGGAGACGTGAGCCAGTGAGAGCCAGCCCTTTGTGCTGGATGGCCGAGACGGCCTGCTCAGAGACACCCCAAGCTAAGGCCCTGCAGGGCGTCGGAGGGGATTTTGGTCATGCCCCCGGGTGTTTCGCTTCAGGTCCCAGTTGCTGGCGGCCTGAGCTGGGGGTGGGCGCAGCGCAGTGTGCCGCTAATGTGCATTTCCTGGGGGAGGCTAGGACGATAGTGGACAGGTCTTCTGCCCGCCTCCTGCTCCTTGCACGCCAGCCCTGGGCTCCACAGCGCTGCTTCTGGGCCAGCTGCTTCTCCTGGCAGCCTCTGCGCTCGGCCAAGCAGCAACGCAGCAGCCCTGCAAACGCCCCAGGGGCCATGGCTCCCCATGGCACGTGGGGCTGGAGGGCGCTCCCACGCCCTGGGCAGAGGGAGCCCTGCCTGCTGGAGTGGCGGCTGGGCAATGCACACATCTGTGCAGGGGGCTGCGTGCGCTATTGCCGGCCTCCAGCCAACCCAGGAGAGACCAGGCCAGCCAGAGGCAGAGAAATGGGGCGGGAGGGGGGGGGACAGGGTCTCTAGGTGTGCGCTTGTTGCGCTGGGGGGGGGGCAGTGTCTCTGAGGCTGCCTGTCTCGCTGGGTCTCCGCCGGCCCAGCCCAGCCGCCAAAGGCCAGGAGGGATGGAGACACTCACCACGTGTGGCTGGCGGGGGGTTGCTCATGGCAGCACCCTGCTCCCCACACCCGCCGGGGAGCTGGACCCTCCTGGTGAGTATGGAGGAGGGGCCACGGCGGCATCAGTTAAACGCTGGGTCTAACAGCCCCCACTTCAAGGGGCAGGTGGGGTCGCTGCTGCCCGCAGCATGACAGGCCCCCCCACGGGCTGCTCCAGCCAGGCTGGCCTGGAACCAGTCACACCCCTAGGAGAACACAGCCAGCTCCAGCTGGCCCCACGCGGGCTGAGCCTGGCCCTGAGTTCGGGGCGTTCCTCTGCCCTCAGCACCGCAGCTACAGGGCTCAGGCCCCGGTTCCTCAGCACCCCGAGGCAGCACAAGGGACCCCCCAGGAGGAAGGGAGTCGCCCAACAAAGCAAGCCCATATCGTCCCCCAAAGTGTTTCCCTTTCCTCCCCTCACCTCCTGCTTTGAAACACAACCCCGCCCACCCGACACACACACCTGACACACACCCCTCCCACCTGACACACACACACACACACACACACACCTCCCACCCAACACCCCTCCCACACCCACCTGACACAAACACACCCTCCCATCTCCACAGACATGGACCCCCCTGGCAGCGAGTTACTCAGCGCCTGCAGGCGGCCGAGCAGGCACGTCACCGAGCTGTCGAGGCGCCGGAGGAGCGGAGGACGTGATGGGAACGTCTCCCTGACAACGCGTGTCTCGGCCCTGGGCCTGATCCCCCTTTCCCAGAGCCAGCGCTGAACACCAGGACTTCGCCGCAGTTCAGCCGGGCTCCCCCATCAGTAAAACCCTCCCGCTCATTGCCCGGGCTGGGCCCGCTGCGCCCGGCAGCCAGCAGAGAGGAGCCCCGTCCGACCTGCTCCCGCAAAGCCAGGGACGCGCCCCCGCCACCGCACGGGAACCCCCGGAGCCCGAGCAAAACACCGAGCGGCCCTGGAGGAGAGGCACACAAACCCTCTGGCCAGGCCGGGCCACAGCTCCCAGGGCCTTGCCCTCTTTGCTGAGCTGTCATGAGCCACGCCTGGGCTCTCCCTGCATTGGCCACTGTGCTGTGGGCGCTGCTGGCCCCGGCCCCTGCCGCTTGCTGCTGTGCCTCGTTGTGCTCATTGGCTGGGCCGGTTTTGCAGCAGCACCCCCTTCCCAGAGCCACGCAGGCCCAGCCGGCCCAGCGCCCAGCTCAGCCTGGCTCCGTCCCACCCACCCTGCTCCACCATCAGCTCCTGGCTACATGGCTCTGTGGGGGGCCTCCCGGGGCACTGAGTCCTGACTGGTCCGTGCACCCAGCCCGCAGGAGATCCCGGAGTGCCTCCCGCCTCGCCTGACGCGACAATCTCAGTCTGGCTCGTGCCTGGCTCCAGGCACCGGTTTGGGGGGGGGGCCTCAGTGCGGCCTGGCGTGAACTCCCCCTGGCAGCAGTTGGGGGGGGGGTTCTCTGCAGCCTGGCTCCGAGCACTGGTTTTTTGGGGGGGGGCTCAGTGCGGCCTGTCCTGAGCGTCTGCACTGGGCGCAAGGTGACTGTGGGAACCTCCGAAAGGCAATTCCAGACTTACCGGGTCCCATCACCAGGGAGTCCCTGGGGCACTGGCTGCAGTGGCCGGGCCACACAGCTTGGAGGATGAGCCGGGGGGGGGGCAGGGGCAGGCTGCCTTTGGCATGGGACTCTCCATGCAAGCTCCCCTGCATTGCTGCCCTCCCTCCTGTCAGCTGGGGGTATTCAGCCATCGCCACCAGTACCCTGTGCTCTCCAGGGGGGGCGGGGGCGGTGCCACACCCCCTTGATCCGAGGGCTTTGCCTGCAGCCCTGCCTCTGGCCTCCCCCCCCACCCTGCGTGTGCTGCGGGTGAGAGGTCGGGGCGTCGGAGAGACCGGCGTGGGGACGGAAGGGGCCATGTTCCTTAGCAGCCCATTCACAGCAGGGCATGCCGGAGCGGCAGCTGCGAGCGCCCGGGGTGCTCCGCACACGCAGCCTCCGAGTCACGTCAGCCGCCCGCGTCGGAGGAACGACAAGTTTTGCTGCAGAGGAAAGATGAACTAGCAGCTCCGTTAACTCCTGCTTCCCTGGCATGCACCCAGCGGGTGCAGCCCTGCAGCGGAAACCAGCCCTTTGCTGTAAGGGAGGCAGGGCTCAGGGCAGGGCGTGGTGGAAGGGGCTCCTCGGGCCGGCTTTGGGGATCGCACCCCCCACATGTACGCTGGTGCTCCCATTAGCTGGCAGTAACCTGCAGCGTGGCCAGTGAGCAGGCTAAGCCACTGCCCGAAGTCCATCCCCCATGTGCCCCAGGGGCAGAGTCCTTGCCAGGCACTCACTATAGCTCACCCGGCCATGGCAGAGCCCCCTCAGAGGCCACCCAAAGCTGAAGCCACCGGCAGGTCCCAGGGACACCAGTGGTCCCACACATAGGGACAGGCCGGGACTGGCCCCTGCCGAGGAGCACGGGGCCCTTGCGCAGGAAGGCTGGGGAGACGGGTTCCCACCAAGGCATGGTGCCTCTGGGAGCAGCACTGAGGTGCCGCATTGTCCCGGCACAGGCCAAAGCCGCTGAGGGAGGCAGTGTGGCCTAGTGAGTAGAGCGCTGGTCAGGGAGTTTGCTCTGCACTGCAGGGTGACTTTGGTCAAGTTTCGGACTCTTCCTGTGCCTCGGTTTCCCTGCAGGGGCTAATGCCGCTGACCTCTGTGCGGCTCTCCAATGCAGAGCACAAAGCTCAGGCTGTCACAACAGAGCTGCTGACTGCTCGACAGCGGAGGCATCGCTGCGACATCCCAGTGCAGGCTGAGCCCGGGCAGCGTGAACCAGGCCCCGGCAGCGAGTGGGGGGGCTTGCACCCAGCCGCAGTGTGGCCCTTTGTGAGCAGGGCTGAGACAAGCCCTCTGTGCACCCGGCCTCCTGCGCTGGGAGGGGGCTGGACGCAGACCAGCTGGTGTGGGGGCTGAGCAAGCAGGGAACCTTACTCCTCTGGCCAAGCCCCTTCCCGCTGCCCCCACACCCCTCCACAGGGCTGCAAAGCAGCGCTCTCTCCCCCGCCCCCCGGTACCCAGCTGCTGGGAGCCTCCCTTACTGCACAGAGGCCAGATGGGAACTGAGAGCCATTAGTCACCTAACCCATCCCTTGCACGCGCAGCAGGCAATAGCCTCTCCCCTTGGGCATGGGGACCCTCCCCGGGCATCTCTGCACAGCGCCCACCTCGGCATTCCTGGGGGGATCCGCTCGGACCAGCGCAGGCAACGGATGCGGCTGCTATTCACGGAATAGGCTGCTGACTTCGGTGAAGCCTCAGGCTCGGAGTAACAAGCAGAATCGCGCCCTGCGAGGCAGACCACACAGAAGCCAGGAAACTCACTGATGGGATCTTTGGAGGAGCAGAAACACGACTGTTCCACCGGCAAGAGGGCGAGCAGCTGAAGCAAACTGCACAAGCGGCTACCCAAGGTCGGCTCAGTCCGGGAAGCTGTGGCCACTGGAGCCAGGCAGGACAGATGGCTGGACAGACACATTGCAATGTGCACGCTGAGCTCTGCAGCCCCCGACAGCCCCGTGCCGACTCCCCCCTCTCTGTGCCGTGGGAGGGTCACGCATCCTGCTGTGCTGGGGAGGAGCCAGATTCTGCAGAGGCCCAGCTCACTGGCAGCATGTCCCAGCCCCCGTCTTGCAGAAGGGTGGGGGCTGAGGGGAGATTTCTGGGGCCAGCAGGAGTTGTCCCCATGTCTAGATGGTGCCACTTTGGGCCTAAAAGGGACCATCCTGGAGCCAGGGGCCTCAAAAAAACCCCAACAGTAAATCGACAGGACAGAGGGCTTTTGCCAGTAGAGTTATTTCTCTCCCCACAAGGAATAACTCCTTTTTGTGCTACAGCTCTTGCGCAAAAAGGCCTGTGTGGATGCTCCACAGAGGTTTCTTGCACAAAAAGAGCCTGTCAGAAAAAGCACAGGTGCGCTGATGGCCAGTCTGTAACGGCAATCAGAGCTTTCTTGCGCAAGCGCGTCCATGCAGTGTGGACACTCTCTTGCGCACAAGCACATGGCTTTTGTGATGCGCTTTTGAGGTCTGGACGCGCTTTTGCACAAGAAGTTTTTGCAGATCGCTTCCGCAAAAAGCTTCTTGCGCAAAAACCCTGCCATGGAGACAAAGCCTAAGAGACCCCAGGGGCTGGGTTTGGCTCTGGCTTCGCTTTCCCTGCATTCTCCCAGCATTACTGGTAAATCTGGGGCAGTTTGTCAGCCTTTGGAACCGGGAGCCAGAACATTTACACGGGCATGCACCTGTTGTGTAGAAAGTGGAGTAAGAGTCGGGCCGTGGAAAAGCAGCTCTGGGAACAGTCACCAGGCAGACCGAGGTGCACCCCTCCGGCTATCGCATTACCAACAGCCGCTGGACACAAATGTCCTGGTTCAATCCCTCCCAATTCACTGGGGAATTGCACCCTGAAGGCGACGCGCCCCGCATGCCTTTCAGCCGCAGGCAAGTACAGCGAGGGGATAAGGAAGGGTCTGTGCGTCCCTCAGGTGGCTGCCTGGGAAAGAGGCCCAGCCACATAGAGGCTGTTTACACCGGAAGCCCTCGAATGACGCCGTAGCGCACGGAGGTTACGGATCCCAGGGGACAGCCTGCGTCTGGTGGCTGGGACCATCCTAAATGCCAGCATCCAGCGGACTGGCTCTGTCCCCAACCATCACCAGCCAGGGAAGTGATTCGGCGCCAGGCTGGACTTTAAGGGCACTGGATGCTCAGGGGGTCAGGCCCTGGTTGTTAGCGTCTGCGCTCTCGTTGCAGTGGGGAGCGCACGGGTCTCTCCTGAGCGCCTCGGCACACACGCAACACCAGCCTCCCGGGAAACCACGCTGCTCAGCACGCAGGGAAACGGGCTGCTGGCTGACAGGCGGGCCCCACCAACTGGGAGGGCGGAAAAGCTTTGCTGCAAGCTGCAGCGGCCAAGCCCTCCCCCAGCACGCCCCAAAGCCGAGCCCGCTCACTCTGCCTCTGCCCGAGCAGGCTCGCCTGGCACCGCCGCTGGCTTGTGTCTCTGGGAGGCCTGGCCCCATGCATGGCTCGACTGTATCGTCCCGCAGCAGCAGTGACTCACACCCTCCCGGGTTCGGATTTCTTCTGTCAGTGAATGCTGCCGCTGCCGCCAAGGAGCGAAGGAATCCCCGAGAGCATTGGGTGGCTGCCAGAGAAATCCAGCCCCTGGCATGCCAGGGGCCCAGCCCAGCGGGAGATTAATGGAAAACGCACAGCACACCCCTTCGCGTGGGCAGAAATCGTTATCGCCCTGCACAGAAAGTTCTAGTTCCCCCAAGGGCAGTTTGCTCAGGTGTGACCTACGGGGTGTCTCTGCCACAAGATCTTCCTGCATCCCAGGCCAGCCATGCCCGCTGGAGGGGAGGTGCCAGCTGCGCTTTGCAGGTGTGACCTCCCACCCAGGCCCCGCTGGGAGCTGGGGGAGGGAGGGATGCCTGCTTCTGCAGGAAGTTTAATTGCCACCTTGTGTAACAACTGCATGTGGTTCCCACTGGAGACAAGCCTCTGCTTTGCTCCGTCAAACGCTGCCTCGCCTTCCCCGCACGCGGGCCGAGCTGCCAGCTCCCCCATCGGCAGCCACAGTTCAGTGGTGGGTGAGGAAAGCGGCAGACCCGTTACTCTGCACATGGGGTGCTGCCCGCGTGTGCGCCTTTGCCGAGTCTGGCTACGTGCTTACAGCCTCCTGCCTCTCTGCCTGCCAGCCTGTCCCCCCTGCTGCCACGCACTGAGCTGGGGCAGGATCCGGCAGGCAGCAGCATAGCTGTGGCACAGAGCGCTACTCCCCCCTCCCCCTCCAGGTGCTGCGCTGGTGCAGCCCTGGGCATGGAGCCAGGCGGGGGGGAGGGGTCTAGACTCAGGTCAAAAGGAGCCAGGCCATGGGCATCTCCTCCTGTCAGAACTGCCCTTAGCACGTCTGGGGTGGGGGCTGACCCGTTCCCTCTAACCGTTTCCATCCATGTGCAGAATAAATGTTTGTGCACCGAGGCAGGTGAGAAGGTGCACCACCAACAGAAACGCTAACCCGCCGGGCAGCACTGGAATCTCTCCTGAGCGGCCGCCCCACGTGCCCAGCATGCAGGGAGCACTTGTCCCCAGTTCTGTGACACGTCAGGCGGGGCCGGCGCTCCTGCACAACTGGGGGCTGAGCTGGGCCCTGCAATGCTAGGGTGCTTAGCTAGGTGCTGAGGGCCGTGGCCTGTGGCTGTGAGGGGTCCAAGGCAGAATGGCCCAGCCTTTCCGCAGCGCACCTGACCAGCCAGGGACGCCTGAGTGCCCACCAGCTGGGTGCCGCCCAGCCTGCACCAGGTGTCCTCATTCACACCAGAGGGACAGGACACGGCCACTCGGACCCTCAGTGTTTCACACTCACTTTGCACTGGTGCAAACAGCAGCCCAACATGCCAGCCAGGGAGGAACTGGGCTCCACTGCCTGCTCCCTGGACACTGTTCTGTGGCCTTCCCCTTCCTCAGCCAGCCCCAGCCTCTACTGATCCTGCCTGGGCCTCCCTGGCACCCAGCCTGCCCCCTCCCCGGGTCTCCTGCCCCCTACTGCCTCCAGCCCTGTTTGCCCACAGCCCTTCGGGCTCGCTGGCGCAGCTGCTGCGCTGCATTCCCTTCCGCCCACGGCCCAGGAGGGCGTGTCTGGCCCGCGGCAGGAGAGGGCATGAGCAGCGGGCAGGGCAGGGGCCATGCAGCCCACCCCACACTGCCCCTCTGAGCGCCGTGCAGCCCTGGCACAGAGACTCCACAGTCCCTCCCACTGCGGCCCTGGCCCCCTCGGGACCAGGTGATGCTTCTGCCCAAGGGCGATGGGAAAAGCCCCTGGGCTCAGGCTGCGAAGGAGCCTGCACATGGTCCAGGCACGGGCACCGTCCGGTCATCCCTGTGCACACAGGCAGGGCCAGCTCCTCCGCCCCAGAGCTCTGCCCTGCGGGTTGTGGCCACACGGTGAGTTCACTGCTCAGGAACAACAAAACATCGTCCCCCCCGGCCCAGCATCGCACGGCCCCCCAGCCCCCGCCCTGCCCCGCAGACACAGGCCCCCAGCCGCTGGAGGAGAGAGCGTACCTGCTTGGCCCAGGGGCCCAGCCACTCCTGACCCTGCCGCTTGCCATCTCGGGGGAAGGAGCCGCCTTGCTCTGGAGAGGGAGAGCGCAGGAGGCAGCGGCTCCTCGCTCGCGCTGGAGCAGGTTCCTATGGCGATGCAGAATCAATTACAATAAAAGGTGGAGTGCGGCAATCGGAGCCAAGACAACTCCCCGCTGGCAGCCGGAGAACCCAGCCAGGCAGGAGCGCCCAGGGCTGCTGGGCCACGGCTCGGGCCCCTGCAGCTCAGCGGCAGCATGCAAACCAGTGGCCCGTTGGAAGGGTTTGCAAGTGCCCCCCGCTCGCCATGGGGCAGCACCGCACCCCACGGGGACACGGGCCCTGCCTGCCCCTCACGCCTGCCTACTGCCCCCGCTCGCCATGGGGTGGCACCACACCCCACGGGGACACGGGCCCTGCCTGCCCCTCACGCCTGCCTACTGCCCCCCGCTCGCCATGGGGCAGCACCGCGCCCCACGGGGACACGGGCCCTGCCTGCCCCTCACGCCTGCCTACTGCCCCCCGCTCGCCATGGGGTGGCACCACACCCCACGGGGACATGGGCTCTGCCTGCCCCTCACGCCTGCCTACTGCCCCCCGCTCGCCATGGGGTGGCACCACACCCCACGGGGACATGGGCTCTGCCTGCCCCTCACGCCTGCCTACTGCCCCCCGCTCGCCATGGGGCAGCACCGCGCCCCACGGGGACACGGGCCCTGCCTGCCCCTCACGCCTGCCTGCTGCCCCCTTCACCTCCAGGGTGGGGACGGAGCCCAGGGCTTTGGGGGCAGACTCCGGTCTCTCATTCATACAGCCGAGGGAGCAGCATCCCAAAGCCCCCCCTGCCCCTGCCCCCCCCGGGCTCCATCTGCCCACCCCACCCCAAGGAGCCGCCTGTCTGTCTGTCACGGGCACAGGCCCTGCCCGGCAGGCAGCAGACATGCCAGAGCCGTGCCAGCCAGAGCAGCAAACCTGGCCAGGCTGCCTCCGGGCTGTGCCTGCCGCAGTGTCACCCCCCAGGGCTCCCAGGCCAGGCCAAGGGTCACTTTGAGCTTCGGCCTCGAGCGGGCACCTGCCCGAGCCTCTCCCTCCACAGGAACCCGCCAGCAGCCTGGCCCTTGAACCAAGGCAGCCCCTGGGCCTGGCGGGGGATGCCACGTGGCCATGACGCCCACTCTCCTGCAGGTCCAGCTAGGGCTCCGGGCTGGGGGGTTCTGGTGTGACCACCCCGCGGCACTGCCCTGACCCGGGCCCGACTCCGGGGGCTCCAGAGCCAAGCCCCTGAGCTGGTCTGGGGGTGGGGCTGATGTCTGGGGCAAGGCAGGGTGGCAGGAAGCAGGAGGGCTCAGCATCTCTGGAGGGAAGGGATGGGAGCCGGCTACTTCCATCAGCCCTGAGCACGGCCCTGGAAACAGGCCGGCAGGGCCGATGGACTGATCTCTCCCCACGCGGAGCGGGAAAGCCCTGCGCCCCAGTCACACGCCTGCCCTGCCCAGTCGTGACCCAGGCCCAGGCCCAGAGCAGCACCCCCCTCAGACGGCGCTGCAGAGGGCAGGGCAGGGCCTTGGAAGGGCAGGTCCTGGGGAGCGCCCCAGGCACTGGGACGGCCTTTGTGCACGTGTCACTCGGCCTGGGCGCTCCCCGGGCCCTGCCTGCGCTGGCCTGGGGTTTGGCACGTGGAGACCCTGGACACCACGGAAAGAAACTCCCCCAGCCAGGGGGTGCGCAGCCCCCCCCCTTTAGTCACCCTGACCCCGCCGGGGGTGCTGAGGGGAGGACCTCAGGGCTCTGTGTCAGGGATGTCAGCGAGTGGGCCGGGCGAGTGGCCCTTCGTCTCAGTACCCAAGATGGTCTCCTGGGCTAGGGCAGTTTCGCTCACTCACCTAGAATGCGCGGGCTGTGCCGAGTGAACCGCAGCAGCGCCGTGACTGGCGGCAGAGGGGGCGCACGGCTCTCGCAGGCTGGGGTGCGCGCCCCCAGCAGGCACCTCACTCCACATGCCCTGGCTCTACGTCCGTGTCACTTTGTAACGCCAGGAAGAAAACAAACTGCCTGGAGGAAAGCCAGCCCGATCTGCAACCCCGCACGTGGGCAACAGCAAACACGCGTCTGACGGGCCGCACGCAGACCGCCCCCCGACGGGCCGCACGCAGACACCCCCCCTCCCCGACGGGCCGCACGCAGACACCCCCCCTCCCCGACGGGCTGCACGCAGACACACACCCCGACAGATTGCACGCAACCTCCCCCTCCCCGACGGGCCGCACGCAGACCCCGCACGACAGGCCGCACGCAGACCCCACCCCGATGGGCCGCGACGCAGACACCACCACCCCCAATGGGCCACACGCAACCTCCTCCCGACGGGCCGCACGCAGACACACACACCCCCGACAGATTGCACGCAACCTCCCGCCCCGACGGGCTGCACGCAGACACCACCCCCGATGGGTCGCACACAACCCCTCCCGACAGGCCGCACGCAGACACACACACCTGACAGATCGCACGCAACCCCCTCCGATGGGTCGCACACAACCCTCCCGACGGGCCGCACACCCCCGACAGATTGCACGCAACCCACCCCGACGGTCTGCACGCAGACAGCCCACCCCCACAATGGGCCGCATGTGGCCCACCCCTGCTCTCTGCTCACAGGCCTTTTGTAAAGTAGATTCTTAAGAGGCAGCACCTCTGAGCTGCTGAGCTTTGTGCTGCTGCGAAGCCCCTGCCAGGCTTGGAACAAAGGAGCCGCTGGATGTACAGGTTAATGGTGCCTTCTGGTTGCTGATATCTGGAGTGGAGGATCCCCTCCTGTCCCCCCCTCCCCCGTGCAGCCCTGCCCACTCACCAGCTCTAGTGAAATGGCCTTTCAGGGAACAACCCGGGACGTCGACTTGTATCCCAGGTGCCATATGGAAGCAGAAGTCGACTCTTTTTATTCCGTTTTAGAAAAGTCCATTATAAAATGTTCACCCCACAAAATGAAGTAGACGCCTAAAAGCAGCCAACTGTACAAATGTTCCAAGCAGTAAGAAAACCTTTAAAATCAACCAATGGTCTGGTAGCACTCTGAAGACTGACAAAACCTGCCGAGGGAATCGTGAGCTTTGGGCACAGCCCGTCACCTGGAGAAGTGCCCACGAAACCCCACGATACCCTCGGGAGGTTTTGTTAGTCTTCAAAGTGCTACCAGACCATTGGGTTGTTGTTCCAGTTTTTCCTGCTACAGACTAACTCAGCCCCGCTCTGTAACTACCAAGCAGTAAGGACAGCGCCGGGGCAGCATGTTACAGTTCAAAGCCCTCCGAGTCCTTGCACTGCTCACTGCTCCTAAGACACAATGCCTTCCTTCCGTCAGGTGATTCATCACAATGATCTGGAAATTTCCTGAAAGATCCAGCTGATCTGTTAATTAAAATGATGTTTTTGAAAGGGGCCTGTGCGAGACGTACTCAGGCTTAATTAGTACAGGCAGTGGTGACATGCCAGGCGTGCTAATGACTTCCTGACACAATTAACAAGACCCCAGCGACCATCTGCCTGCTGTAGGGACAGAATCTGCAAGGAGCAACATCCGAATCTATGCCACGAGCCGCAGTCCCGCAGAGCCAGTAGCAGCGCCCATGTGAGTCTGCATGGCCAGCTCTGTTTCTGCAAAGCCCTCGGGCCACTTGCCCAACGCTAAACCAGAGTCCAGCTCAGCCACACACAGCCATGGTATTGTTACAGAGAGCGGCTCCAGACATGGGCCAGCCCCTGCATTGATACAGTAACGCCCCGGGCACCAGGTCCAATCCCCATCCTGGGCTGCACAGAGCCTGACCAAGTGCAGCTGAGCCGCCCTGCCAATCTGGCGTTTTTGCCAAAGGCGCGTCCCCTGGCTGGGGCCATCAGCCAGGCCGGCCCGCAGCCTGGCGGGGGCCCCGTCTGAGCAGAGGGGTGATGTGGAGGAGCAGCGCTGTCTGAATGCCCTCGCCCGCGGTGGCGCACGCTCTCCTCTGCCCACTCCCCCGTGGCTGGGCACCAGCGCAGGCACCGCAGGGCTCAGGCAACACAATCCCCTTCGCTGGCATCACCGGGCCTTGTCCAGCATGAACGGAGGGGGGAGGTGGCTTCCACCCCAGCCTCCTGACCCTTCAGGTACTTGTATCAGAGGGGGAGCCGTGTTAGTCTATCAGGTGCCCCAGGACTCCGCGTTGTTTATGCAGATTCAGACTAACAGATTTATTGGAGCATGAGCTTTCGTGGGCAAAGACCCACGTGCATCTTCGTTGCATCTGACGAAGTGGGTCTTTGCCCACGAAAGCTCGTGCTCCAGTAAGTCTGTTAGTCTATCAGGTGCCCCAGGACTCCGCGTGGTTCAATGAGCCTCGCTAGCCCAGCACTGCCACTGACGGGTACTTCTTTCTCCTCCCCCTTCTTTTTCGGTTTTAAATTCTGGATCCCCTTGTTTTCTAGTCCAGCTCGTCTGAGGAAGTGGGTTTTGCCCACGAAAGCGCGTGGTTCTCCCTATTCATGTCAGTCTCTAAGGTGCCACAGGACCGCTCATCGTTTTCCAAGCAGCCCTGGGATTTACCGCTGCCAGGCTCCCCACCCCACCTTGGCCCCTGCTGCAAAGGGGGGATGGGGGAGTGTGCAGGCTCAGATGATGCTAATCAACTGCACCAGAGAGCAGAGCTGTCTGTTCTGCCTGGCCATGAAAGGGCCAGTCAATCGCACCAGGCTCGCAGCAACCAGCCTCCGCATGAGCTCACTGCTGCCCCAAGGCCTTGGGAGCAGAAAGAGGGGAGTTTCTGTAGCTGAAGATCTGTGTACCTGGGCCCCTGGGCTCGTTAGGAAAAGTACCACACAGCCAGGGCCACTCCAGGGCATCGCGTCCACCAACGACACAGGCCATGTCCTGCGCATGTCACGTCACAGGGGCTGGAACTAGGGCTGCGGAGTGCGGGGGGAGGGGGGTGTCGGTTTCCATCACAGCCTGGTTCACGGGCTCTCGGCTCCTCGCTGTACAAACGGCTACCCGCTCCCGACACCCAACCTGTGCTCCCAGAGTTCACTTCTACAGCCAGCTGCTCACCAGTGCAAGGCCCCGTGCCCATCAGCTGCAACCAGAGCTGACCAGTCGGCTTTCTGCTTTGCTCTCCTGGTAGCACAGCGTCCCCCCGCTCTGCACACCTGCGTGCTAGGGACCAAGGAGCGTGATGGCAGGTGGGTAGAACTATCCTATGGCTTGTTTGCTTTCTTTGGGGCTCCAGTACAGGCCTGCAAGTATAACTCCCTATCTGTTGCTGCAGTTAACACTCATATGCCTTCACCCTGGTAACTCTCCTACGTACTTCTGCCCAGGCCAGGTGTCATGGGAGCCTTCACATGCGAGAACATGGTTATAGGAGAGGGATAGGCCACATTCAGCAGTACAACAGTCACACTCTTGAGCTGCTTCTGCTTAATGTGTCCTAATGGATATGTGGTGTAGATCATTACTATGGGGGGTGGGGTGTTGTAGATTGATAGACGGAGGGGACAGACAGACAGATGGGGTGGATGAAGACAGACAGACAGACAGACAGACAGGCAGGCTAGCCAGCATGCATTAGTCCACACTATGAAACGCAATAAATCTGAAAATGGAATCTAAGCACTTTTCCCTAGTGCTGACAAAGGGCTATTGCAAAATACTGCAGTGATCACACTGGAGAAGCTCCCATGGCAGGGAACATTTTTCCCTTTTAAGACAGTTACTGGCAATGCACATGGGGATGCTTTCGCTCCAGGCGGGCGCTCTCTCCGGTGGCCGGGCTACAACAATTCTGCATTCCTGATTTCCTGATTCAAGGTTTTAATGTATCTGCCAACGGCAACACACCGAATGAAAATTAACTCCTGACGTGTGGGGAGACAAGGCTGCAGCTCGACCTCTCGAATCCTCCCCCTGGTTACTCCCCGATGGCCCCCCCCCTTTTTTTTTTGCTTGACAAATTTTTTCCTGCATTTTTTTTTGTTTCTTTGGGGGTCTTTTTGCTTGAAAAATTTTTGGCAGGTATTTTTTTTGACACCTTCTGGCAACCCTACAAGGGAGCCGGGCAGTTGCCTGGGGCCACCAATTGGTTAGGACCAGCCCTGAATGCCAAGAAGGGTGAAGCTAGTCTTAGCGTGCCCCCAGTCGCCTCTCCTTGAAAGCACTGGCTGAGCGCGAGTCCCGGTTTGGTCCCCATGCTGCGGGACAGGAAGAACGTAGGAGCGGCCACCTCACTCCTCGGTAATAGCGTCTGACCAAGCAGAGGACTGCCCCTCACTTCTCACCGCTCCCAGCCCAGCCCAGCTCTGCAAGGGCCAAGCGGCTCTTCACACGTGATCTGTCCCTTGCAATGTGCAGCTCTCCCTGCATGGCCTTTGGGCCAGGAGAGGGTGGGACAATAAATCCCGTCACCAGGCCATAGCGAGGGCTGGTGGCCAAAGGGACGGGGGCTGCCCACGGGCGGGAGGAGTTGGAAGTAGTTTCCCTAGAGCAAGGCAAGCATCCCGGCCCCAAACATTCCCGATGAACGCGCCGCTTCTGCCAGCGATGGCTACAGACGCGCCTTGGAGCAGAAACAACCAGCAGTGGACGAGAAGCTGGAGATGAGTCAACAGGGCGCCCTTGTAGCCAAGAAGGCGAATGGCACATTGGGGGGCATTCGGAGGAGCATTGCCAGCAGATCTAGAGACGTGATTATTCCCCTTTATTCGGCTCTGGGGAGGCCACAGCTGGAGTGTTGCGTCCAGTTCTGGGCCCCTCGTCCGAAGAGGCTGGAGAGAGGCTGGTCTCAGTGGTGGCAGATGACAGACCGAGGAGCAATGAGCTCAAGTGGCAGTGGGGGAGGTCTCGGTTGGCTAGTAAGAAAAACCATTTCACTAGGAGCTCGGGGTGGGGCTGTGATGGGGGGCTGTGAGGCTCTGACGGGGGCTGCAGGGCAGGGCTCTTTGTCCTCCGCACAGTCCTGCCCAGGGGTCTCTGCTCTGCCTGCCAGGCCCACAGCCTTCCCTGCACCTGTGGGGTTGGGCGTCACAGCCCCCGGCCATGCGGGGAGCCCTCTGCAGGCTCCTGTCACAGGCCCTCTCGAGCCAGGAGCCAGAGCCCCCAGGCTGAGTGTGCCACAGGAAGGAACAGCCCCGCCCTGCCTCACACCATCCCTTCCTCCTCGGGCCCGGCCTCACCCAGAACGCCAGCGGCACCAGGGCTTGCATGGAGGTGCCAGCGGCTGCGCTGGGGGGCGGGTTACCCCAGTCTAGCTGGGGCAGAGCCGCCTGGAGGAGAGCAGGGTGCACAGCTCTGGGTTTGTGGCCGAAGGGAGGAACAAGGCCGTGCAGCGGCAGTGAGGGCATGGGCTGTGCCGTGCCTCCTCCCATGCCCAGCCAGAGGGTCAGTCCCATGGCCGGCTGCCCACCCCTGCGTTCGCAAGGCAGGAGAGCTCTTTTCCATCATAGTGGCCGGGGCTGGAATCGTCACAACCCAGCCGGAGTGCCCTCTTCCCGGGACACGTCCCATCAGCGTGGCACCTGGGCATCGCGCCAACCTCCGCACCAAGCCTGCAGGAGAAGCTGAATTCTCCATTCCCGAGCTGCTTTTGTCTGGGGCCTGGGCACTCGATGCCACCTGCTAATGGCTCGCAAGCCCACAGGCCAAGGCCGTCACGTGGCTGCCAGCAAATAAAGCCCTCATGTTCCACGGGGACTGGGGATGCGCTGTGTTGGCTTCTTCACTGGGCCCATTCATCTGGGCAGAGACACTGGCAAAAGAGAGCGAGCAGCCCGGTGCAGGCGCTTTCTGGAGTGTCACTAAACAGTTGGGCCATTGATTTCCACCAGCCCTACACTGCACAAAATGGAACTCGATTGGTCCAGGTGCCTGCCCATGCCACTGCACACGATTCGTTCTGAGCTGTGGTACCTGCTCTTCTCCGGGGGCGTGAAGCCATGTTCTGGAAAGGGCCCGCGCTGGCTGAGGGCTATGGAAAGCCATCTGCTGGCAACATCATGGAGACCAGAGAGTGCATCAGAGCAGCCAGGTTGGGTCAGACCAAAGGTCCATCCAGCCCAGGGTCCTGGCTGCCCACAGTGGCCAGTGCCAGGTGCCCCAGAGGGAGTGAACAGAACCGCGAATCAAGTGACCCCCTCCCCTGTCACCCATTCCTTGCGACTGACACACAGATAGGCGTGTGTGTGTGTGTGTGTGTGTTAGACAGAGCAAAGAGTGCGTACATGTGTGTGGGCACCACACTAAAACGCACAGCCATTCATTTTAGCTGTTGTACTTGTTCTGTTTTTAATTAGCAGACAAAGTAATTGGTAAATTCTTGTATTTAAATAGTCAGTGATTTAATTGCTGAGTAAATCAGTTCCTTGCTATGTAATTACTAGGCACTCTTCAGGCTGGTGGGTAGAATGGGCACACTCAGGGTGTGTCTACACTATGTTTTTCGGAAAAAACTGCAGTTATGTCCACAATGCAATTGCATTCTTTCGAAAACAAATCAAAAGAACAGAAGGGTTTTTCTGGCATTCGTAAACTTCTTTCTATGAGGAAGGAGCATTTTTCTGAAAGAGCTCTTCGCAAAAAGGCGCGTGTGGACGGGGAAGAGGAGTTCTTTCGAAAGAAGAGGAAAGAAGAAAAAGCGCAGGTGCCCTGGTGGCCACTCCATCCATAGTAATCACAGCTGAAATGCGAGATAGTGTCCATTCAGTGTGGACTCTCTCTTTTGAAAAAGCAGATCGCTTTTTCAATGCACTTTGGCAGTGTAAACGCTCTCTCTCGGAAAACGTTTTTTCGGAAGAGCTCGTCTGGAAAAGCTTCTTCCGAAAGAAGCCTGCAGCCAAGACGTAGCCCCAGACTGTTCCAAAGGAACTGAATGGCTCTTGTCAAGCGATTCGAAGTCATTCATTTTGCGAGGGCCTTGCCCTGCCTGACACTGTGTGTGTCTGTGCATGTGGGGAAGGGGACGAGGTGTGGATGGGTGCTGGGAGCAGGGCCACCATGGACATTTCTTCTGAATCTGCAGGAAGAGCTGCCCAGTGACTCCTGCCTGGCTCCAGGTGTTACAAGGAAGAGTGGTGCGGGTCACATGCTGCTTTCACACCCATTGCACAACCGCCGCTTAGCAAGGAGAGCTGTAGCCGTGTCGGTGTCCAGCTGTCAGAGACACAAAGGGGTCAAGGGAATATGTTTTATTGGACTAACTTCTGGGGAAAGAGACGAGCTTTAGAGCTTACGCACAGAGCCCTGCAAGCCCGGGATCTCTGGGGGTAACCATATTTGTGTGTCTGGATGCAGATATCCGTGGATACAGACATGGAGGCGGATACACATTTTGTAACTAGAACCCTGCAAATTTGCAGCTACCCGCTCCATGTCCATGGGTATCCACATTGCAAAGATACTAGGATCATTTCTGCAGATGTTCCTGAGTCGGTAGAGGGGCCTCCATGCCATCGGGGTAGAAGACCTGCGACAGCCATGGCAACTCCTCTGTGGGCTGGTCAGGATACGACTCTGGCGACCAGCCCTCCACTCCACAGGGCCTGCGGCAGCCTCCCAGTCCAGGAGTAGGTAGCAGATGTCTGGCTCCTCCAGCAATGCAGCTGAACTGGGCTCACAGACCTGCCTTTTATACTTGCTGTCCCGCCCACTGACTTCTGGCGGGAGGGGTGAGCACAGCCTGGCCCCGCCCACCAGGACCCAGGGAGAGGTTCCTCTCCCTCTGGCTCCATGGGATCCACCCCCTTGCTGCAGCTACATGGCACAGGTCGGAGCTCTGCAGCGTCCTAGCTGGTCCCAGTCACTTACCGCTGTTTATCAGTTTGTCCCAAAACCTCCTCTAATGGCACCTCGGTCTGGGACAGTTCTCCCCCCCTCAGCCATTCTTGGCAGGCAATGAGGCTGAGGGGGGGAGGACGCTCCCCCGGCTCTGCAGTGAAGACTGATGCGGAGAATTCGATTCGCTTCTCCCTGATGGGCCAGCGCTCCTCTAGTGACTCGGCTGCGCAGCCAGGGGCCGCTCTGAGTGCTGGGCGGCTGGCGGTTGGGATGCACTTCACAAAAAGTGTATGTGTCTCTTGCTAGTTGCTCTTCCAGTGATTTTGGGAGGGGGAGAGGGGTTGGCCTGCCTGCTGGACTTGGCAGAGCTCACGGCCCTTTCTATTCCTCGCAGTAGGGAGGACGCCTACGGGTCTCTACCACCTGCTCTGCTGTTTACAGGTCTCTTTTACTCTGCTGTTTAGTCAAAATGGTGGCTTTTTGCTCCTGTTACTGTTTTCTCCAGGCCCAGTCTGCTCCCTGCTGAGCTGGGGGGCAGACCTTCTACCTTTCTGGCCAAAGGAGGATGCGGTGGGGCTGGAGGCCAGGCTGATGCTCCCTGGTTCAGAGGGAAGCAGGATTTGTATTCAGGTCACTCCAGACGGGCCGAGCGGGATGGACAGACTCACTAGCAGGGGCTGGGATTGGATCATTGCTAGACGAGTCTCCTACACAGAATATTCCAGCACAATCGAATCCAATTTGCTTGCTAGGCAGCGCATCGAGCAGCAGCTGGGACTTAGCAGGGAACTGGATCGTACTAAACCAACACCCAGGCAGCCATAAATTAACTGCACTGCCCCGCTCGCCCTGTGTGCCAGAGCCAGCCCATTCACTCAGGCTCCCCTGTCCCAGTCAGGGAGCACAGGCTGATCCAGGGCCTCAATTGTTCAAGCCCAGTTGGCCAGGCAGCCGTCGGTGAGCTGTGGGCAGGTGCCAAGCGGCACAGAGCTTGGAGATAGCGGTGGGGCTCTGCAGGACCCTCCCTTAGCTGAGGCTGCAGGAGTCCCGGCCCCCGGGTGCCCCAGCCAACGGAGGTTCCGCGGTTAAGCCTTTGCGGAGGGCACCGGTGAGACTCGCTCACCGAGTCCCAGCAGCTCCTTGGGAAGCCCAGCCTGGGCCACACAGAGGTAGGGTGCAGAGGCCAAGCGACAAATGCAAAGTCTTTACATAGAGCCAAAGCGAGAGGAACCCGGCCGGATCAGGTCAAAGCAACCTCTGGCTCCATCTGCCCTGGGCGTGGCTCTTGCCAAGCCAGCCGCTGGTAATAATCCTACAGGAATCAAGTGTATCCACAACCAAGATCTCATTAGAGGCGCCCAGAGGATGCAAACTGCCGCCCTCCAGGGGCTGGGCGGGGGAGTCTGTCCTGTGATTTATGCCAGCCCGCTGACGCTCCAGGGGCTCAGACGCCGACAGCCACACAAGGAGTCAAGATCCTGGACGTGGTGTAGCCAAAGGGGCAGGGATGGGCAGGACACAATGAATGGCCTTGGGAGGCTGCGCTCTGCTAGCTCCCGCCCTCTTGGGGAAAGTGCCTCATTGGGAGATTCAGGCAGATGAGCCAATCCACCACCCATACCGCAGCACTTCCTAGAAGGCCTCAGGCCACTGGGCACGTCAGCCCAGAAGAACGAACCCACGGGCATGCGGCCAGGGATGCCGGGCACGTCATCCCAGAACGAATTCACAGGCCCTTCAAGCACTGACCAGACCTGGCCGCATTTTGCCAGTGGCACGAACCAGAGTCCCAGCCGGCCTCTGTCTCTATTTTGCTTTTGTTTAGCTTGGTCTCCTTTGAAATGGAGGACACGTCTCTGTGAGATTCACGTGTGACAGAGCAACACCGCAACTCAGGGCCGCAGGGAGCCAGCATGAGGGGTATGGGCAGGCCGGACGCACCCGGGGAGGATTACCACCCGCCTGGTATTTCAGCAGCCTGCCCAGGAGTTTCATGGATTTGCCAGTTGACAGAAAAATAATTTAATCTGCCATATTTTATGTACCTGGGCCTAAAGGCCTGCCCCAAGGCACCCTGGGACATGGAATGGTACAGGGTTTGCGCCCAGCTACGGATGCTGCCGTTCTCCCACTTCTGCAATGTGAGCGAGAACAGGCCCCGCCTGCCGGAGAGGCAGCAGCTGGCTGCGAGCGCCCGCGCAGACGGGACAGGGTTCGGGCAGCGAGGGAACCTGCAGGGTTCTCTCCTCTCTGTGCGACGGTCTCACTCGAGATGGGGAGGAGGCTGCAGAGTTGCCTTGTGGCTGGGGCTGTGGTGGACTTACCTTGGCAGGGAGGGGGCACTGCTGGGTTTTTGCATTTCAAAGGTAGTAACCATGCACCAGGCCCAGGCCCAGGCAGGGACAGAGGCCCGGCCCCGTGGCTTTACCCCCCCCCGCAAAGGACTCTGACTTCCTACCCCACCTGTTCAGTGGGGGCAGGAGACAGGCGGCTGTCTGTTCATGTCACCGTATCTCTCACACACACCCGCTCACTGTGAATCCTTCAGGTCAGTGGCGGAAGTGGCTTTGCCCACGAAAGCGCCTGACACTCTCTGTACTTTGTTAGTCTCCAGGGTGCCACAGGACCATGGCTTGTTTTACAGTTACAGACTAACCCGGGCAACCCTCTGAGACCCGCAATCTCCAGGTGGAGTCACTCAGGCATTCTGCTGACAGGCGGAGCTATGCTGATTTACACCAGTGGAGAGCCTGGCCCCAGCTAGGGTTGCCAGACGGTTTAACCAAAAATACCGACCCCCCCCACCCCAAAAAAAAAAAAAAAAAAAACCACCGGGGAAAAAATTCTGTTGAGAAAAAAAAAAGGGGGGAGAGACCAAAGTTGTTGAGCAAAAAAAGAAAGAAAAAAAAAAAAAAAGGACCCAACAGTTATTAAGCAAAAAAGAAAGAGAGAAAGAAAGAAAGAAATTTTAAAAAAGCAGCATGGCCCCTTTAAGGCCTTTGAGGCTTTTTGCCGGTGCCCATCTTGTTTTCCTGCTCCAAGCCAGAGACAGCTCCCCTGCAGAACGAGGTAAGCCGGGGGAAGGAAGGTCCGGGGGACAGGGCCCGGTTGCTGAGTGTGTCGTAGGGTTGCCAAGTGTCCGGTATTTTCGCCTCCTGGCAGGGAAAAAAAAAAATCAGAAAATACCGGACATTTTAGGTGTCCAGTATTTTCTGATTTTTTTTACCGGACAGGAGGTGAAAATACCAGACTGTCCGGGTCAATACCAGACACCTGGAAACCCTAGGCCCCACATGCCTTACAACAGGCGTGGAGCCACAGCACAAGTACAGGCTGAGCCTCTCTAATCCAGAACTCTCTTGTCCAGAACCATCCGTCGTCCGTTAGGATCTCAGTGAGCTGGATGTCCACTTTTCAGGGGTGTGGCCAAGTTTCCCTCAGTCCCATAAAGTTTGTTTACAGCCACCAGTCCTGGCTCTCAGGGTTTTGTGCTGTTGTTTAGCTCTAATTTACCCCAAATGTCTTCTAACAGCCCAGTGAAAATGTTGGTAATGCTGCCAGACAATACTGACCTCCCGTAATCCAGAAAATTCTCTCGTTCAGAACTGGTCTGGTCCCCAGGGTGCCGGACTAGAGAGGTTCAACCTGTATTTTGCAGCCTCTCTCCACATCAGTTACACTTTCCAGAGACAGGGCCAGGTGCTATTCAAAGTCCAATGCTAGAGCCCTGCAAATCTGTGGTATTTGCAGGCCATGGATTGGCTGCAAGACTTTACCTATTGAGCAACACCAACTTTGGTGGCATGATGGGGTGGGAATCTCACCCACCCCCACCCCTGCCTGCTGCACTGTTTGTTTGCACCCTGCTGCCATGCCTGTCACTCTGCCTACCTCTAGATGGGGTAGATCCCCCGTGCTCAGAGAACCATTGGTGTCAGCAGTGGGATCCCCTTTGGCATGTGGCAGCCAGCTAGTGCGGGCAGGTTTGCTCCCAGAATGCCATGCACACCCAAGGGACAACCCTATTGGCCTGAGAGCAGCATGCGCAGAGCGTGAGCGTGCGGCACTGAGCCCTGAAATGCAGCCACCTCCAGTGAAGAACATCGTATGGAAGTTGTAGGACTGGAGCTAAGCCCACTTCTAAGTACCTGGAGTCTGTGCAGGACCCTGGACTGCCCTCACTCTGCGCTCAGCAGGCTCTTTGCTGGCCACAGGATTCCTGAGCTTGGCTGTGCAATTCGTGTGTGTTCAGTTAACCCAGCATGCCACAGGCTCTCCAGCTCTCCTCTTACATAGGTCACGTCCATGCGGGTCAGCACCGAGAAACCCCTGGGTCACCGCAGCAGCCACCCCAGAAACCACTTGCAGAGTGGGCAAGGCTGCTGGGCCGTGGCTGGAGCAGAGGGGTGAGGAGATGCTGGGTCGCTCTGGATTTTGGGGACCTCTCCTGCCAGCCAAAATTCCCTTCAGCCACCAGACGGCTCAGAGATCGGGGAGCCAGCCAGCTGAACGTCCTGGCATCCAAAATGCTGCATCCCACTGTGCTATGGGCCGGCTGGTGGGAGCTGACGGACTCACTGGAGTCCAGGGATCATGCAGCACCTGGGAACAAGGCAAGAGTAACAGAAGGGGGGCTCTGGCTCTACTGGCCCCCAGCTCCTTTGGGGAAAAGGACAGTGCCTGAGATACGGCTGCAGAAGCAGCCACCCCACCTCAACAGCTCTGACCTTCAGCTCCTTCCCTGGCAGTTGGAGCAGCCCTCGCCTCATAGCCAAGAAGGCGAATGGCGTATTGGGATGCATTAGGAGGAGCATTGCCAGCAGATCCAGAGAAGTGATTATTCCCCTTTAGTCGGCTCTGGGGAGGCCACATCTGGAGTATTGCGTCCAGTTCTGGGCCCCCCACTATAGAAAGTAAGAGGACGCATTGGAGAGAGTCCAGCAGAGGGCGACCAAAATCATGAGGGGGCTGGAGCACGTGGCCTATGAGGAGAGGCTGAGGGATTTGGGCTTATTCTGTCTGCAGGAGAGAAGAGGAAGGGGGGATTTGAGAGCAGCCTGCAACTCCCTGAAGGGGGGCTCCAAAGAGGCTGGTCTCAGTGGTGGCAGGTGGCAGAACGAGGAGCAACAGGCTCCAGTTGCAGTGGGGAAGGTCTAGGTTGGATATTAGGAAAAACGATTTCCCTAGGCGGGTGGGGAAGTGCTGGGACGGGTTCCCTAGGGAGGGGGGAATCTCCATCCCTGGAGGTGTTTAAGTCCTGGCTTGAGCCAGCCCTGGCTGGGCTGATTGAGTTGGGCTGGTCCTGCCTTGGGCGGGGGGCTGGACTCGATGACTCCTGAGGGCTTTGCCTGCCCTGGGATTCTAGGGTTCTATGCCGGCCTGAGCACCGCGAACCAGCCCCTCCCAAGCTGCTGCCCTGTCAGGCTCACCACCCAGCGCCCCCCCCGGCAGGCAGGACTCGGTGCTGGGCTGCAGCCTGCCTGAAGCCACCCCAAAGCTGGGGGCTAATAGGAGCACACCAGGGTTCAGCACGCAGGGCCAGGCTCTCATTGCAGCTGGGTTTTGCCTTTCCTCCGTTCCAGTCCGTCTCCTTCCTGCCCGCTCCCCCCTCCCCCCGGCCTCTCCAGAGCCCTTCGCGCTTCCCCCTGCGTGGCTGGAGCCCAGCGGTACCTTGTTAGTGACTGTGAGTCACGGTAACTACGGCAACCTGTCTGCAGGGCGATGCATGAACAGCACCAACGCGCCGACAGCTCGGCCAGGCAGGTCTGCGCAAAACATGGATGAGCTGCTGGGGCCCGATTCAGCAGGTCAGAATCCTCCCACCCCCCAGGGAAACCAGCGGTGTGTGCACAGGGCACACGCGGTGGGGAAGTACGATTTCCCCATTCGAGGCCAGGCCGTCAAGCCCCTGCTCCCCAGGCAGGTGATTATGTGGGAATTTCTGCATTTGCCACAGAAACAGAAGTTTCCAGCCTACGGGCTGTGGACAAACGCCGGGCTCGTGACCTGCCAAAGGTGCAGCTGCCAGAAGGCAAAGCAAAAGACCCAACATTTGTTAGCACTAAAAACCTCGTGATTTTTTAAATCGGTCCCATGTCCTGGCAAGGGGAAGGGGCTGGCTCCTGATTTTCCCTGGGCTCAGACTGGGCCGCTCTTTCTAGTCACACCCCGTTTCCCAGGAGGCCTTGTCAGGAGCGGGGGCGGCTGCCATGTTGAGCTGGGTCCTTCTGGATCGCAGACTCCTTGACTGGGAAGCATCCAGCCCAGCCGTGGCCCTGAGGCCGGGGAAAGGAAAGTCCAAGCCCAGCCTGGTCTGACAGTAGGGTTGCCAGGTGTCCGGTATCGGCCGGACATTCCGGTATTTGCGGCTTCTGTCCGGTGAAAAACACAGAAAATACCAGACATGTAAAATGTTTTCCTGTTCTATTTTCTCTTTGTCTCGGACGGAAGACCACTTGGGACATTCTTCCCCTGCTGCGTTTGGTGGGGTGGGGGGGAGCGTGGGGATTTAAGGCGCCATGACTCTTTTTTGTGCGGTTGGGGTTTTTGGGGGGGTTTTTTTGCTCAACCAATTTTTTCCCCGCCATGTTTGGTATTGTTTGTGAAACTATCTGGCAGCCCTATCCGACAGGGACTGTCTGGCACAAAGCCTGCACCTCTCCTCCCAGTGCCTGCCCATCTCCGGCCCACAAGGTCTGCCTGTTCCCAGCCAGCATAGGGGAAGCAGTCCCGAGGGACCAGCCTCAGCACAGCCCCCTGAAGTCAATGGTGGGCTCTGAGTTTGCAGCCGTGTGGAGCCTGACTAGCTAAAGGAGGAGTGTGGTACCGTTTCCTGCTGCACAAGCTGGGCGTGAGCAGCTCCAGGGGGGTAGCTTTGGGGACAGACCTGGGTAAGGGACAGCTCCTTGGAGGCTGGAATTGTCCAGAACGTTTTAACCTGTATCATGGTAATAAACCTGGGTGCAGCACTAGCAGGAAGCAGGAGACGTGCCCGGAGCTGGGGAGAAGCCGGGGAGGGGGCACAGTGAGGTGGCAACGTTTGCAGAGGACTCAACTCAAGAGAGTTAAGTCCCAAGCAGATTGCAGAGAACTGCAAAGGAATCTCACAAAGCTGGGTGATGCGGGGAAACAACGGTAGATGAAATTCAGTGCTGCGAAATGCGAAGTGACACACGTGATGTTTTCCGGGCTCAAGAGAGATCCTGGCGTCATTATGGATAGTTCTCTGAAAGCATCTATTCTGTGTGCAGGGGCAGCCAAAAAAGCCAAGAGAATATTGGGGAGCATTATACGCCCACATCTGGAATACTGCGCGCAGATGTGGTTATCCCATTTCAAAAAAGATCTATTGGCATTGGAAAGGGGTCAGAAAAGGGCAACAACGATAATCGGGATATGAAATGGCTTCCATACGAGGAGAGATGAATAAGACTGGGAAAAGAGAGGACTAAGGGGGGAAGATGAGAGAGGTCTATAAAATCATGGCCGGTGTGGAGAAAGTAGATATGAATGTGCTATTTACTTCTTCACAACACAAAAGCCAGGCCTACATCATTACTCCATCATTACTAACACTTACGTTAAGTATCCCACAACACCTTGCACTAGCCAGAGTGAGTCTGAGCTCGAGTGGCTAGGAAAGCCGCCAGTACCAAACAGATCAGCATTTCTTCAGCACCTCAGGAAAGGAGCTGCTCACACAGACCTAGGCAGAGCCTCCATCCCCTTAGCACCTGGAACATCTGCATTCAGAGCACAGAGAAGGTGCATCACAACTTGAAGCACAAAGGGTGCACCACGGCCCCAGAACAAAGAGGGCAGAAAGCTGACTGGCTAAATTAGGTGTGCGGTACCGTTTCCTGCTGAGCAGCTCCAGGGGGGTAGCTTTGGGGACAGACCTGAGTAAGTGACAGCTCTTTGGAGGCTGGAATTGTCCAGAATGTTTTAACCTGTATCATGGTAATAAACCTGACTGACACTTGTTATTTGGCACCTTGAATATATTTAATAGGGAAATAAGAAATCAAAAGGTGGCCAAGCACTTGACTATCTACTCCTGAGGGAATTCTGCACCAGAAGGTTAGAAATTTTGCAGCAAACAATTCTGCAAATTCTTCATCTATTTTGTCAAAAAATGCAGTACAATCAGTCTTATTTCCGGGATTGATGTATTGAAACCAAACTACAGTACAATTGATGGAGAATGGGAGTGGGGAGCATTGGAGGAAATGCCCAACCCCCCTAGCCTAACAGCAACGGAGGAAGGTTTGACCTTTTATTTCAAGTTATTAGTCAAAAAATATATGGAGTCATATGCTCAGAGCTACATCACAGGCAACTGACAAACAAGTAAGGGCTGGGGAATCAAACTCACAATTTATGCTGCCTTCTGAACCTCTCCAGAAAGGTCAAACAGCTCATGGAGCCAGTCTGACAGGGAATTATTCAAGTCCCAGAAGAGCAGGCCAGTTTGACTCACTAAAGCACCATGAGCATTTATAAGGCCACCCTGCCCTGGCAATGGAAAGGAGCCTTAAAACGTTCATCCCCGTTTTATACTCTTGGTAAAACTCACAGAGACAACGGGAGCAATTCACTGAGCAGGGAGGCTGCTTCATTCTGCTCCGCTTGAGGAGGCAGCCTGCCCCGTGCCTAGCTCCGCAGAACACCCCGAAGCCCTGCCCCGCCTTGCCAAGCATGCGGCAATAGCGAGTGAGGGGAAGAGTCTCTCTCTCACATGACTGCACAACCCCACGGACTCACATCTCGACTGGCTGCTCCAAACGCCTGAACCAAGCCGCCAGGAAGGGGCCGGAGATCGCTCTGGCAGCTTTCCTTTGCTTCCCCAGCAGACGTCATTGTTCTGAGGGAAAGCAATAAAACCTGCAGGGGACAAGAGTTCTGCATGTGCCCAGTGACGCAGAATTCCACTCGGAGTCACTGCCATTTGTCAATGACAACATGGAGATTCTCAGACTCTCTAGCCCTGCAGCCCTTTGACAGCTCCGAGTGATCCTGGGGCCCTGTTCCTGGACATGCTCCACAGCTCCTGCCACCCCGCTTTCAGCAAGGCCCCCTGATCCCAGCTGCTGCCAGCCTGGTGTCACGAGGAGTCTGTACAGCACTGAGTACAGTGCACAGCAGAGAAGGCCAAATGCTGTCCTAGGAGCCCAGCAACTCAGTCTGCCGCCTGTTGGCGGATAAGTAGCGAGCCGCCTGTTGCACCGATATTTAGTGCAAAGCTCTTCATGAGCACATGCGCCTCTATGGGCACGTCTACACTGCAGAGTTATTTCAAAACAAGCCGAGCGTCCACTCTACCACGCCCGTTATTTCGAAATAATTCCTGCTTGGGAAGAGGAATCAGCTTATTTCAAAACAGTTATTTTGGGAGTTGTTATTTTGAAATAACGTACCGTGAAACATCCTGGTGGTGTAGACAGAGCCTCAGGGAGTAACGTACACACTCCTGAGCGTGCTTTGGACAAAGCGCTGTGCAGGGAGGCCACGTGGGTGGAAGGTGCTAGGTGCACAGCTCTAGTGAAGGGAGCTCCCTGTCCACCTGCAGGAATGAGACAAACCTCCCACATACTCTGCACCTGAGCCGGGCGTCCGGAACCCGAGCCACGAGGGCGCGTTGCAGGGAGGCCCAGGCAGCTCCTCAGGACGTGGACTGGGGCCTCAGGTTCCAGTTATGCCCACAAAGGCAGGAGAAATGCCTGCGGCTCACAGCGTCAGACCACACCTCAGCCGGGCGAGCAGCACAGACTCCCCAGGAGCTGGCTGGTCCCTCACAGGGAATCCAGCCCAAGGACCAGCTGCCTAGGAGAGGGGGTGACTGGACGAGCAGTGTTGGTTGGGCTTGGGAGTTTATATCACAAATGTCACTGGATTTAAACTAGGGATGTAAGCAGGTAACTGGAAAGCCTCACACCAGTTCTGGGAGAGTGTGCTCCAGCCCCGCAGGGTCCACCAGAGCAGCCCATCCGTGGCAGGCCCAGCCCGTCTCCCCACCACCGCAGGTTATGTGCTGGCTCCCTGCTTCCATAACCAGGTAATTGTTGCGATTTTCAGCGGTGACACTGGTACCTTTTTCACCGCGTTTTTACATCCCCAATTTAAACTGACCAAAATCTCCATTTTTCACTGAGGCAGGAAAGAATGACATGAGCCGCGGGAAACAACCCTTCAATCCTCAATCCACAGGGTGCTCATCTACCCACCACAGTGTGACCACAGGGGGTGTCTCTGGGCATCACCGGACCCTGTGCCACTGGGCATCACCAGTCACCCTGGGGCAGGCATGGGCACAGCCCCCAGCACCCTGCATCTCTGGGTGCCCCGAGGCAGCAACTGGTCAATGCACCGTACCAGGGCTCCAAACCCCTTTCTCCCCTTGCTGCTTTAGGGCCCACTGGGCCGGAGAGAAATGCAGGTGGTGCCGATTTAGGCGCTAACACGGCCAGGGTCCCCATAAAGCTTGTCAGGCCCAGAGGAGAAGGGACTTTTCCCCAGCAGCCACCCTCCCCCCCGAGCACTCCAGACAAATCCTCCTCTCCAGCTCACACTTCTCTGAACAGCAAGTAAAAATCCAGGCTGCAGCTGGCTCCCTCCAGATGGCAGATCCCCTGCCCGGCCAGAACTCTCCGCACGCCAGCCAGGTCACTCAAACGTCCGCACTCGAACCCGGAAAACCAAGCCCGTGGCCAAGGAATGGGAGGGGTTTGTAGCGACCTCAGCTACCAACACAGAGCACCAGGAACATACTGTCAGCCCTTGCGGCGCAGGCGCCCAGGCCCCGGGCCCCATTGTGCTCGGGGCTGTACAAAGTAAGGCCATCCCAGCTGACACAGCTACAGCCCAGTCACAGTGCAGTGACCCCGGCTGGCCACTGAGAGGTGGCAGGCTGTAAAGTGCAGTGGAATCCTGAGGCAGCCAGTGCATGGTGATGCGCCTGAGAGACGCCGGTGCTTTCTGCCGTTGTGTTGATGAAATCAAGTTCAGAGCTTTTGGGCACTCACACAGGATGGTGGACACATGCGAGCATGTGCGTGCGTGCGTGCACACACACACACACACACACACACACACACACACCCTCTGCAGGCTGCCCCCATCTCAAAGTCTGTCCTAAAGTTCTCTTTTCCGTCCTGTTCTTAAAGACACCACTCCAATGATCCAAAATACAAACACCACAAACACAACTTACAAAGCTCATGAGCACAACCGAATATTCTTTTACACACAGATTTCACAACATAGAAACAGGCCAACAATCGTCTTCACGATCTCGGTCTCCCCTTCTCTCATGCCCCATGGGGCATCAGCTAGGAGGGCCCCCAGACCTCTCTAATCTGCAGCGCTGATCATGGCCCGGCCGGAGTAACTGTGGGGGACAAGCGTGGTCATTTCAGGGGCCTGGCTCAGGGAAGGAGACAACGCACACTTTCTAGAAGGTTGCACAACTGTGTATGAGCCAGCACTCCAGTGATGGGCAGGGGCCTGCCTTGTTTCTGCCCCTAGCTCTGGGATCAGGGTGTGGTTTCATGCTCACCCCCAGATGAGCCGACGCTAACAGCCCTTTGGTGCAGGATTTGCAGTGCGCCGACCTTTACTTCCAGCAGTGTTTTGCCTCCGCCATGTAAATGACTGGACAAGGTGCAGAGAAACGGAGAACCGTGACCCCAATTTGTAGCCATCGTCTGGATAACAGATGCAGCCATCGTCCTGAGTCTGCAGGCAGCTGGCACCAGTTCTGCTGCTGCTCACAGCTGTACCAAACAGCCTGGAGTGTTGTCTGGGCTCTTACCCTAAGTGAGTTTGGTGAGCAGCAGCTTGGGAAAACTCTCTGTGAGCTCCCTGCAGCGCTGGGCTGCCCCCTCCTGTGTGCGTTCATGTGCACAGACCCACCAAACACACACTGCTTCCACCAGTATTCTGCAGCCAGCCGCCTGCTGTCCCTTGTACTCCCCAGACTGCCAGCTCCCCGAGCCAGTCGCATCCCAGAGAGCAAAACAACTGACAAGTGCATCAGTGTCCCAGGGCCTGCCCCTGCTGAAATCAGCCACCACAGTCCTCGCTGCACACAGGTCACCAGCCCTCACTGTCACCAGGAGCTCTTGCAGCACCCACCTGGCCGGGTTGCTCCTGGGGACGTGCACCTGCTCCCAAGGGCTGACCACCCACCTTGCTGAGTCCCAGACTTACAGTCCCTGGACAAATGGAAGTGATGCAAGTCAGGCAGGGCGCCCCCTCGAGGGAGCAGCCAAGGTGATGGCCTGGCATAGGGAGATGGGGAGTCAGGATGAGACGGACGGTGCAGGAGGGCAGAGACCCCAAAATAAACCCATTCTGCACGGTGTGCTGGAAACGGAGCCCCCCCTTTAGCCTCCAGGGAGAAGAGCTTTAGGCCAGATGTTTGTGATGCGACCGACAAGAGCACGGCAGCTCCTCTGGGGATCAGTCTGGGGCGCAGGGTAGGGTACCAGGGCATCTGTCCTTTCACCCTTCAGAACTTGCACCCATGTTAAAAGCCACATTTCCAAATACCCTTCCCCCTGCCTCAAGTCACAAATGGTGTTTGCCCAGCCTGGGGAACTCAGATGGCCAGGGGCCCTCTCATTCCCTGGCCTGGGCTGTTACAAATGAGATGTCAGCTGGCTCTCCTGGCCAAGGCGTGGGGCGGGCAGGGCTAGCAGCCACTCCCAGGCCAGGCTAACCTGGGCACTGGCGGGGCCTTTAGTGGCTACACACGCTGAGCTTACTTTTCCCAAGGGATCTGTCAGTTAAAGCTTTTAAACTCTGCCAGAGCCTCTTTTAAGGCTTTTGCTCTTCTTGGTCCCTCTGCCTCTGCAGCAACGGATACAGGTATTTTCCCTGCTATCTTCATGGTTTGAGAAATTAAACTACTTGATAAAACAGTTTCCTAAATTCCAGCCAGGTTCTACTGAGCCCACAGACTGGGTGTTTTGCAAAAAAGCATCAGTAGCAGCAGACAGAAGTGGGCCAGGTCTGAGACACACACTTCCCCTTACAACTGCAGGTTGCACCTCTCTAATCTGGCACCCTGGGGACCTGACCAGTGCAGAACCAGAGAATGTGCTGGACCACAGGAGGTCAGTGCTGTCTAGCAGCTTTGCCAGCACTTCCACAGCCCACTGGACTGTAAAAGGACATTTAGGGGTAAATTAGAGCTAAATAACAGCACAGGACACTGAGAGCCAGGACTGGTGGCTGAAAACAAACTTTATGGGCCCACAGTGAACTTGGCCACCCCCGGGATAAGTGGGCATCTGGCTAACTAGAATCATGCGGAACCAGGGATGTGGCTGGACCAGAGTGCCGGAATAGAGAGGGTCAACCTGTAACAACTGCGCCAAATGGCACCTTTTGACTTCCTTCCAGCTGCCTAGATGCTGAAAGCGCCTGGGGACTCTTCCGGCCTGCAGCTCCGGATTTTGGAGAGCGCCTCCGAGAAACGTTCAAAGCGCAGGAACCCTCCGCGGGGCGATTGTTCCCGGCTGGCTGCCGTGACCCGGGTCAGTTTGTGAGCACGTTACATGACGCTGCGCACCCGCCCTGCGATCGGTCCATTACAGAGATGGAGCCACAGCAGCGGCCGATACCCAGCACCCCAGCCAGGGGCGAGCGGGGCGCTCTGCCCCGGGCCGGGGAGCAAGGGCGGGAATGCACCTGACAACGGATCCCACCCCCGCGGCTCCCGCTGCGCAAGGCGGGCGGCGACTGGCCACCGCCCGGAGCCCCCGGGACTGGATCGAACCGAGCCTCCCTGCAGTTCGGATCTGCCGCCCCCCGGCACGGAGCCGCCCGAGGAGGGGGCAGCCCAGCGCCGCGGGGAGCTCACTGCCCCGGACAGACCCGGCCGCCCCACGAGCTGCCCTTACCTGCCCGGGCGGCGCGGCGCGGCTCGGCTCGGCTCGGCTCCGGGTACCGCGGCGGCGGGCTCCGAACGTGCGTCTCCTCCTGGCGCACCGCGCCCGGCCCGGCCCGGCGCTTTGAATTGCAGCCGCCGCTGCTCATTGGCTGCGGGGCCCGGCCCGGGGGTGCGGCGCTGCCGGTGCCGGCGCCGGCTGAGCCCCGAACGCGCTTCGTTTCCAAACAGTCGCCGCCCTCCCCGGGCCGGGCTGGTCCCCGGGCATCTCGCCCCGCCCCGCCCCGCCCCGGCTGGGGGCGCGTAAGCCACTTGCGCCCCGGGTCCTACCGGCCTCCCCGCCCCGCCCAGCTCCCCTTCCCCCTTGGCTCCCCCAGCGGCACATGTCCCATAAGGTCCCCAGGCAAAGGGGGGGGGAGGAGACGGGGCAGAGGAACCCCCCCCCCCATTATCCCCTGGGCTCCGGCTCCAGTGTAGGGAAATTAGGGCTTATCCCTGCACCCGTCGCCTGCCAGCACCACGCTAAGGGGCAGGACTCACATCTGGCCTGGGTTTGCCCCTCCCGCCCTCACCGCCCCTCGGAGGCGAGTGAACTGGGACCTGCAGCAGATTTAAAACAAACAAAAGGAAGTTTTTCTTCACTCAGTGCATAATCAACCTGTGGAACTCCTTGCCAGAGGATTCCGTGAAGGCTAGAACTTTAACAGGGTTCAAAAAAGAGCTAGATAGATTCATGGAGGCTAGGTTCATCAGTGGCTATTAGCCAGGATGGGTAGGGATGGTGTCCCTAGCTTCTGTTTCTCTGGAGGTAGGTGACAGGGGAGGGATCACGTGAGGATTACCTGTTGTGATCCCTCCCTCTGGGGCATCTGGTATTGGCCACTGTCAGCAGACAGGATACTGGGCTAGACAGACCTTTGGTCTGACCCAGTATGGCCATTCTTAAGTTCTTATGTGGGTTGGTTTGGAACAGATGCGCTCACCTCGCTCTGTTGCTCTAGTAAATGTCCTTGGGGCAGAGACCAGAGACACCCCCCCCCCCCCCCCCCCCCATTTAACTTCCGAAAGGGGAGCTAAGCACCAAAGCAGAAGCTAGTTAAGGGGCAGTGGATAGGAACAGGAACCAGGGAAATGCCTGCAAGCTGCTTAGCAAACACCTTAACAGAGCCTCTCACAAAATGCAGACCCCCTTCCCCCAGTGACAAAAGCCAAGAGGAGGGCCAAGAAGAGGCCACCCTGGCTAAAGAACAGCCTAAAAGAGACAACACATGATGCCCTTTAAAAACTGGATGTCAAGCCCTCCTGGGGAAAATAAAAGAACATTACTTCTGAGCAACCACATCATCAGGCAGGCCAAAAAAATGGAATTTGAAGTGCAACTAGCAAAACACAACAAAACCTAGTAGCAATTTTTCATTGCAGGTTGTCAGGGAGATCCCCACACCCGGGCCACTCTTTTGAGGTGACAAATCTGAGGAATTGTCCCAGATTGAGGTGTCGGTAGAGGATAGTTTTGGAACAACTGGCAAAATAAACAGTAAAAAGTCAGGAGGAGCAGATGGAATCACCCAAGAGTTCTGAAGGAACTCACATGTGACACGGTAGAGCAATTACCTGTGGTGTTAGCCTATCCCTTGATAGCTAACATGCGGCCCATTTTTAAAAGGGCTCCAGAGGTGATCCCGGCTGACGGTAAACCCACCGTCAGCACCAGGCAAATTGGCTGAAACTCTTAAGAACAGAATGATCAGAGCCATGGAGGAACAGGACACATTGAGAAAGACTCAACAAGGTTTTTCTAAGCAGAAATCCTGCCTCACCAGTCTACTAGAATTGCCAACAAGCCTGTGGACAAGGGGGATCCTGTGGATGTCGTGTACTTGGCCCTTTGAGAACAAGGGTCCTCGCGGAAGGCGCTTCGTAAAGCAAGTAAAGAGTCATGGGGTGAGAGGGGAGGTCTCTCCTGGATCAGTAACAGGCTAAATGACAGGCAACAAAGGTCAGGAATAAACAGTCTGGTTGTCCAGTGGAGAGAGGGAGAGCGGCATAGGCACCGACTTCTCACCTTGCAGAGGGTACTCGCCCCTCCCTGCTCTAGGCCCAGCCCCCTCTCCACTCCTTCCCCTAATCTCTGGCCCCACCTCTCCCCATCCCTGCTCCACCCCTTCCCTGGCTCTTCCCCACCTCCTCCCTGAGCAGCCCTGTCCCCACTCCTCCCCCTCCCTGTGCAGCCTGAACACTGACTCCACTGTCCGCAGCACATTAGCCTGGGAGGGCAGGAGAGGAGTTTCTCAGTGGGGCTTCTGGCACATGAGAGGCCTGCAGGGAAGGGGCAGAAGGGGGGAGCTTGGTGCTGATGGGTGCTCTGCACCAATATCTTTTCCCCGCGTGTGCTCCAGCCCTAGGGCACCCACAGAGTTGGCACCTATAAATAAGCAGGGTTCCCCAAGGATCTGAGTGATCTGAAAAGAGGGTCACAAGCAAAGTTTGCAAATGATTCAACATTTCCCAGGATAGTTACGTCCCACGCAGACTCAGAAAAGTGACACAGGGATCTCACAAAATGTGAGTGACTGGGCAAGAAAACGGCAGATGAAATACAGTTCTGATAAATGCACAGTAATGCATGCTGGAAAACATAATCTCAACTATACATCTAAAATGATGGGTCTAAATTAGCTGTTACCACTCAAGAATGAGATCTTGGATAGCTCCCTGAAAGCATCTACTCAATGTGCATCCTCAAGCAAAAAAGCTAAGAGAATATTAGGAACCATTAGGAAAGGGATACATAATAAGACAGAAAATATTATAATGCCACTATATAAATCCACTGCACGTCTATGCCTTGACTGCTGCATGCAGTTCTGGTCACCTCAACTCAAAAAAGTTATATTAAAACTGAAAAAGTACAGAGAAGGGCAACAGCAGCTATGGAACAGCTTCCGCAGGAGGAGAATCAGGGACCATCCAGCTTGGAAAAGAGACAACGAAGGAGGATATGGCAGAGGTCTATAAAATCAGGACTAAGGAAGAGTTGTTTGCCCCTCTACATAACACAAGAGTCAGGGGTCACCCAAAGAAATGAATAGACAGCAGGTTTCCATAAGGAAGCATTTCCTCACACAATGTGCAGTCAACCTGTTAAATTCATGGCCAGGGGACAGGGTGAAAGCTGAAAACTATAACAGGGTTCAGAGGAACTAGATAATTTCATGAGGCTCAATCTGTCAGCGGTTGGGCAAGGATAACCCCATGGTCTGGGTGTCCCTGGCCTCTGGCTGCCAAAAGACAGGAATGGATGACAGGGGATGGATGCGTGGATAAATTGCCCTGGCGTGAAGACGGGCTGCAGGACAGCTGGGCTAATCGCTATGGCCGTTCCTACGTTCGTGTGTTGCAGTGAGCAAGGTCAGGTGAGTAAATGCATCTGCCTTTTGCAATGGTTGGTGGGCGGGTTTGGGATGGTCTTTGGTTTCCAGGTTGTGTATTCTAGTCTGGGTCTGCCCCCAGAGAATCTTCTACCTCCAGCTTTAACCTGACTGTGCAGTAACATTGTACTGGAGGAACAGAGCTGTGTCCACCACAGTCCCCGTCCTGGAGCCAGGCTCCTTTACATTCTCTGGGCCTGGGTTATCGGCACCTCAATAAGGGCAAAAACTTGATTCATAGAGTCCTCACACACTAGAACTAGGGGGGAGAGATAGCTCAGTGGTTTGAGCATTGGCCTGCTAAACCCAGGGTTGTGAGTTCAATCCTTCAGGGGGCTATTTAGGGATCTGGGGCAAATCTGTCTGGGATGGTACTTGGTCCTGCCGTAAGGGCAGGGGCCTGGACTCAATGACCTCTCAAGGTCCCTTCCAGCTCTATGAGATAGTATAAAACTGGAAGGGACCTCGAGAGGTCATCGAGTCCAGTCCCCTGCCCTCACGGCAGGATCAAGCACCATCTAGATCATTCCCCCCCCCCCAGGTGCCTGTCTAATTCCATAGGCCATGAGGAGCTAGCAGAGGGCAGGTGTGATGTATTCATGGGGGCCTGTGTTGCTGAGGAGACATGCCACAGTGTTCTCTATCAGGTGACATGCTGCATGCCCTGGTGCTTTGCATCGCTCTTGTCCAGCTGAGAAGTAAAATGGAGTGAATAAAAGAGGCCAGGCCAGGCCATGATTTGCCAGGGTGGGGCTGGAGTCTCCTACCCAGCTAGAGAGAACTACAGCTGTGAGTGATGAGTGACACTTTCTACCATATCCAGGTGCACTCCTGAGCTGCAGCCGGGTATGGCCTTTCGACCAGACAGCTGCTGTGACAACAAACCGGCTCTGTCCACCAGCATCACCTTGCCCGGTTCCTTCCGTTAGCTGTTGGCCCAGGAGCTGATCTCAACCAAGCGCTGTGTTGTGGTACTTACTGTGTGGTGGAAAGTAGGCAGCGATGTGTCTGGGACATGTTGGGCCACAGAGATCCCTTTGAGGCTGATCATACCACTGATCCCGCCTACCTGCCCTCTGGGGTGCCCACCACTTGTGGCCTGCTGAGCCAGAAGCTCTGGTCTTCCCCAGCAAAGGCCCAGAGTTGGAGTCGCAGCCCCCAGCAAGTCACCTCGGTGCACAGCTCCAATCGGACCAGAACCCCCCAGATAAATCCATCTGACTCAACAAAAGTTTTACACAGAGTGTCCCCTTTATCAATAGTGGCGAGGAGTCCTGTGGCACCTTATAGACTAACCGAAGTGTTGAAGCATAAGCTTTCATGAGCAAAGACCCACTTCATCACATGCATGTGACGAAGTGGGTCTTTCCCTCGAAAGCTTATGTTCCAACACTTCGGTTAGTCTATAAGGTGCCACAGGACTCCTCACCACTTTTGCAGATTCAGACTAACACGGTTACCCCTCTGATACTTGACACCCTTTATCAATGAAAGCCAGGGATGCACAGCTGTTGTCCCTCCAGGTAACAGTTATTTACATTGGGTTTGATAATAAGCAAACCCTACTTCTGATATTTAATTAAATACATTTTAAGTGGTTGCAAGTGATAACAGACAGATCAAAGTAAGTTGCTGAGCTAAAATAAAACCCGTCAGCTAAGCCTAACACAGTAAGAAATGTTACAAATCATATTTTTTCACCGTAGTTCTTATTTCAGGTAAATTTTTCACAGGCTAGAGCTGACCTTTTTTCTGACCTTGGTCTAGCAGCTTCTCCTCACCCCCCTTAGAGTTCTTTTGTTCCCAGAGCTTTTCATGTGTCCTCTCAGGTTGGGGAGCAGTCTGTGAAGCCAGTTGAAGACAATCATTGTTTGCATCCCATCCCTTAAATAGAATTTCCAAAGGGTGGCAAGTCTTTGTTCCACTCTCCCCACCCCTGTAGAAAAGCACAAAATTCAAGATGGATTCCAGCACCAGGTGGCAGAGTCACATGTCTTCATAGGACCAACCACAATCCAGGCTTACAGGAAAAACAAGACTATTCACAGAAAATTGTCTTGAGCACCGGGCCATTGAGCTCCTTAACTGCCACTAATGGCTCTAACTAGCAGACCTAGATGGATAAACAGGTTTATACTTCATATTTCTAATGTCACATACCAGAAAAATGCATGCACACAAAGAGAATATACAGATTCAGGGGGCTGCAAGCTCTTGAATGATCGGCTACTTGCCCCGTTTTCCACAAAGCATATTTGAGTTATGCATATTCATATTCAAAACCACATTTCCATAAAACTATGGGGCACAGGGCACAGTGTCACTTGCATATTGCTGGCCCATGGGTTTGCCTAGTGGCTGTGTATAGGCCCCCAGCCCTCTTCAGTGCTGTGCTGGGCCAGACACAGCATCCACATGCCCATACTGAGTGTTCCCACTGCCAATGAAAGGCAGGAGTCCAGAGCAGTGGTGTGTGTGTGTGTCTGTGTGTGCGTGCATGTGAGTGCGCCTGCAGGTGCACCTGCATGTATAAGGGTGTGTGCCAGCAAGGTGCACATGTATGTGTACGAGTTCCAGATGCACCTGTGTGTATAAGTGTGTGCCTGAAGGGGTGTGCATGTGTGTGCCTGCATGTGCACAGGGATGTGTGCACACAGGTGCATCTGGAACTGTGTGTACCTGGATATATATAGGTGTGGCCTGCAGGGTCACTGCAGGCACCTGAAAGTACACCAGCAGTGTGTGTATGGGCATGTGCATGGGTGTGTGTGCATACACCTCTGCGTGTGTGTGTGCGCCTGGGTGTGTAGGTGTGTGGGCCTGCAGGATATATCTGTATGTGTGTGTACCTGTGTTTGCATGTGTGTGTGCCCACAGGATGTGTGTGTGTGTGTGTGTGTGTGTGTGTGTGTGTGTGCATACCTGGGTGTGTATGTGTATGTGCCTGCAGATGCATCTCTATGAGCCTGAGTGTGTTCCTGCGGGTGTGTGTGGGATGCTCCTGGGTCCTACTTGCCTAGATAAGGCCCTTCCCCTGCCTGGGTCTCTTCCCCCTGGCTGGGGTGGGGCTCTGCTCTGGGGGGGGGGTGTAGGGGCAGACTCTCCCCCACCAGGCTGAGGGATTCTCTCTCCATAAAAATCACCTGCTTCTACAGAGGTCAGGCTCCTGCTGCCAGAACTGGCCCAGCCCTTCCCTCCAGCTCCGGCTGGGTGCTCAGAGATGGGGGCCTGGCTGCCAGCTGCCTGCCCTGCTCTAAGGGGAGGCTCTGGACTTGGGAATGGGGAGGGGCGGGCTCAGCACCCAGCACCGGAGTGGAAAATACCAGCACCTCTGGGCAAAGCCCTGGAGAGAGGTGGAGCAGGGACAGTGAATCCCTGGGGAGCTGCAACCGAGTCACCAGGACAACCCTGCGTGGAGGCCAGGAGTGCCAGCTAATGAGCCCTGCCTCGCACCAGAGGAGGCACAGGTAGGAAGACACCGGTGAAAAGTATTTCAGCCCTGCCCCCCACACCAGCAGCGCCTGGCAGGCTCCTGGTCAGCACAGGCCTTTGGAGAGGCAGCCGCCACACACAGCGAGCAAGGCAGCCAGGAAAACGCAGACAAGCACATGCGCCCCTGTCAGTCACGGGCCGGTGGGCTCGAACCTGGGACCTCCAGGGCTAAAGTCACAAGCTGCCGGCGCTTGAAAATCCAGCTGGCCCTTGGCTAAGGCTCTCCCGTCTCAGTTCCTCTGGGCTCCCCCAGCACTGCGCAGCCAGCCACTGACCAGCACGGTCCCTCCTGTTCTTCCACCTCTGAGCAGAATGAATTTTGTTACGTGCACCAGGATGAAGGGGATGGGCGACACAGAAGGGACGGGCGACACATCACCTTCATATTGGTTCAAGAACAAAAGTCACGTGTCAGCGGAACCTTCGGGATCGTGTCTTCCTCCCGCACAGGCTTTGGGTGCTGCTCCATGTTTGCAGCACTGAGAGCCATTCCATCCTGCGTGCCGGGCGGGGGGAAGGCGGGGGCACTGTAGGACTCTAGCCCAGGACACCTCCCAGCTCAGGAAACCCCTCCGCACAGTTCCACTTGTGTATGCGCTTCAGGGCTCTGTTGAACTGGGTTGATGGGGTCGTGTAACGAACTTTTGTGTTCTAATTAGAGCTGGTCACAGGTTTTGAATGAACATTTTTTAATCTAAAAGAAAAAGGTCTCTTCAAAACCAAAACTTGGTGTGAAAAACTCTCCCTTTTACAGGTTTCTGTGATTTTTCTGTTAATTTGTAATGAAAATGTTTATCCATGTCCCACTACCTTTTCACGTTTTGTAAGTTTCATTTTTAAAATGGAAACTATTCCAAAATGATTTTTTTAACATTTTAAAATATTTTTCAGTCCCACCACATGACTCAAGCTGAGCGACTGAAAGTAACCCTGCCACAAAATGGAAACAAGAAATTCCGGTTAGAAAATGCTGTTTCAAAAATGAGAAATACAAGTTTGAGTAAAAGGGCAATAAATGATGGTTAGTCTCCTCACAAATGCTTAGTCTATCACTATTCAAAACTACCAAAAACCCTGCTCTCCTATTTGAAACCCTCCGTCCCCAGCTCCTGGCATCATTCGTAGAGGCCTGTTGCTGGACCTGGCGCTGGCAATTCCTGGCTCATGTTCAGCAAGGGAATCTCAGGCCAAGAGCATGGAAAAGTCAGAAGGCTGCATTTGTTGCTTACCTGTAAAGTCCTACCTCCTAGACGCCAAGGCAAGATACTTGACTTTTTTGTTTGTTTGTTTGGTCCCTTAGCATTACAAGAGGCTGTTTCTAGTAAAGCTGGAGCTATTTGCTCTGAAATGATGGCAGGTGAGAGGTCCTGGCAGACAGGATCAACAGCTCAGTAAGTTTAATTATAGAATGAATCTGTCCCATGAACACATGCCTCAGGACAGCCAGCAGAGTTTGTAGACTAAATAGCTTTGGTTCCAGGAACTTTCAGGGTCTCCTGGACTTCGTAGCGAAAGTTGCCTGGCGCAGAACATTCTGTGGAGCAGCAGTTTGGCAGAGAGCTCTTTATGTGCTAAGAAGTCTAGAGAGAAAGAAGTCTGCACCAGAGAACCTGCAGAGGACAAATGGAACAGCCAACCCCGAGCCTGCATCACTAACTTCTTGTACCATGATGTGAGATACAAACATACCCCCAGGGGCTAGTGAGGGGATGTTGAAGAGATACTGCCCTCAACCAGCCTCATTTGTCCGGAAGAAAACATTCTGTTCAGAAATGCACCAAAAAACAAGCCCTTCCCCTCCCCCTCCCCAAAAGGGTCCACGAATCAGAGTAACTCTAAGTCCATGGTCCCCCAGCCTCCACCCGTAGGGCAGAAACCCACAGACAGCTTCCTAGAGGTTAAGGCCAGACTGGAGCATGAGAGCACCTAGCTAATCTGTGGCTATCACCTTCCCCTTGCCTTGAGCCCTGGGGCTGACTAACACAGGCCTTCTGCAAAGGCCCCAGCTTTTGACTTGAAAATGTCACTCACGGGAGAATCCACCACCTCTCTGGAAGGCGACTCACCAGCACCAGGAGAATTTGGGGCCTAAGTCCCAGTGGGAATGTGTCTAGATGGCAGGGTGGCCCACAGTGGAGCAAGAGTGTCTCTCCTGTGCCAGGAGCCCCTATTTATACTACCCCAGCTGTGCCCTGATTGGCTGTATCTTCCTCAGCTGCTGGCTCCAGTCCAGCCCTCCCCCAGGGCCGGGTGTAACCCTTGTTCCACCTGGAGCCCCAGGAAGGGGCTGGCACCCTGTAACCAAATGGCCTGGCCTCATTGTGACAAGCTAAGGGGATGGAGCCAAGTCTCTCGGGCTACGTCTACACAGCAGCGCTATCTCAGAACAACTGACCCACTGTTGAGCTGGAGGACTTCTTACCCCGACTCCCGTAGCCCCCCTTGTACAAGGAGTAAGGGAAGCAGGAGGAAGGGTGCTCTACCTCAGACTTCCTGCGGTGTAGACAGCGCCACCCGTACCCTCGCCGCCAGGCCTGTCCGCCAGCCTTCGACTGTCCTGGGGCTCCGACCCACTGCCGGTGTCATCGGCCTCCCTAAACCACAGCTAGTCTGAGAGTGAAGGGCAGGAGGCACGTTGCCACCCGGCCATCCTGTGGGGCTCCTCGCCCGGGGGCGCTGCAGAGGCCAGAACCGCATCTTGGTTCAGAAAAGAATCAGCTCATGGCAGATAAGCCCATCAATGGCCAGTAGCCAGGCTGGTCAGGGAGGCAACACCAGGCTCCGAGTGTCTCTAGGACTCAAACTGCTGGGGCTGGGCGACAGGAGGGATCGCCTGACGATTCCCTGCCCTGTTCCCTCCCTCTGGGCACTGTCAGCAGCCAGGACCCTGGGCTGGATGGCCCTTGCTCTGACCCAGCCTGGCCGCTCTTAGGTTCTGGTGCCGGGTTCTACCACTAATGCAAGACCCAGAGAGGAAGTGGCCACTTTGCTTCTCTCTCCTGCCCTGTCCAGCCCTCCGAGGTTGGCACCACTGGGAGCTCAGCCTGTTCACCGGGACCCGAAATCCTTTCCAGGGTCACTGCTTCCCAGGGCACAACCTCCCAGCCCCTCTGGAGCCATGGCCAGCATCCCCTGCACCTTGAGCAGGGTGGGCAACCTAGGCTCTGGCTCACCGTGATCCAGCCCCTGGCAAGACTCAGATCTCCCCTCTCCCGCAGCAGGGCAAGCAGTACTGGTGCCCCAGCCCCACGGCGAATCTGTGAGCCTCGGCGACCCTCCCCAGCTGGAGAACAACCACGCAGGGAAGCCCCCTGACACCTTTGTCCCACGCCAAACCCTGCACCCCAGCCCTTCCCACCCCTACCTCCCGCCCACACCCCACACCCCAGCGTCTTCCTGCCCCTACCTCCCGCCCAGACCCAGCACCCCAGCCCCTTCCGCCCCACCTCCGCCCCACACCCCAAACCCCCAACCCTTCCCATCCCTTACCTCCCGCCCACACCCCAGCATGTTCCTGCCCCTACCTCCCACCCAGACCCGCACCCAGCCCCTTCCCACCCCTACCTCCCACCCAGACCCTGCACCCCCAGCCCCTTCCCGCCCCTACCTCCCGCCCACACCCCAAACCCCAGCCCTTCCTGCACCCTACCTCCCGCCCAGACCCTGCACTCCCAGCCCCTTCCTGCCCCTTACCTCCCACCCACACCCGAACCCCAGCCTCTTCCTGCCCCTACCTCCCGCCCAGACCCCACACCCCCAGCCCCTTCCCGCCCCTACCTCCCGCCCAGACCCAGCACCCCAGCCCCTTCCCGCCCCTACCTCCTGCCCAGACCCTGCACCCCAGCCTTCCCAACCCTTACCTCCTGCCCAGACCCCACACCCCAGCCCCTTCCCGCCCCTACCTCCCACCCAGACCCTGCACCCCCAGCCCCTTCCCACCCACACCCCAAACTCCCAGCCTTCCCATCCCTTACCTCCCGCCCACACCCCACACCCCAGCGTCTTCCTGCCCCTACCTCCCACCCAGACCCCACACCCCAGCCCCTTCCCACCCCTACCTCCCGCCCAGACCCTGCACCCCAGCCCTTCCCATCCCTTACCTCCCGCCCAGACCCTACACCCCAGCCCCTTCCCGCCCCTACCTCCCACCCAGACCCTGCACCCCAGCCCCGTCCTGCCCCTACCTCCTGCCCACACCCCACACTCCCCAGCATGTTCCTGCCCCTACCTCCCACCCACACCCCGCACCCCAGCCCCTTCCCACCCCTACCGCCCCGCCCACACCCCGAACCCCAGCCCCTTCCTGCACCCTACCTCCCACCCAGACCCTGCACCCCAGCCCCTTCCCGCCCCACCTCCCACCCACACCCGAACCCCAGCCCCTTGCTGCCCCCTACCTCCCACCCAGACCCTGCACCTCCAGCCCCTTCCTGACCCCTACCTCCGCCCAGACCCAGCACCCCAGCCCCTTCCCACCTCCTACCTCCCGCCCACACCCCGAACCCCAGCCCCTTCCTGCACCCTACCTCCACCCACACCCCACACCCCAGCGCGTTCCTGCCCCCTACCTCCCGCCCAGACCCTGCACCCCCACCCCAGGCTGCTCCCTAACATCCACTGAACCCCTCATTTTTGGCCCCACCCTGGAGCCTATGGGGCACTGCAAAATCCACTAGCCCCAGGCCCCCAGAAGTATTAATCCAACCCCGGAGGAAGCCCTGAGTGCCCCACCCCCGAGGTGCACGAATGTCTTTTTTCCCCTCCATCTCGCTTGGGGGCCAGGCCAGAGAGGGTTTGGGGTTTTGAGGGGGGAGGCTGTTTCTCATTTGCTACATCTAGATTGCCAGCCTCTTTCGAAAAAGAGCGTCTAGCCGCCGACCAGTACAAAAAGCCCAGTTTGCGTTACAGAGCCAGTTTTCAAATGAGCACTTTCGACAAAAGGCGTTCTTCCTCGTAAAACGAGCTTTTCCACGGTCAAAAAAGCTGCCGCGTTCTTTCGCCTGCCTGGCCTACATGCCGGACCTGGGTCTCAGGCCAGCCCTGGGTGGCACAAAACAGAGTCCTGCAGATCCACCAAGGTGACTTTTGGGGAGTGGGGGGGCTAGGCCTTCACTTTCGCTGCTGCCAAGGCGTGTCCTGTGGGCAGCAGGAGGCCATGCCTGGCTCCCTAGGAACTGGCTGGATGGTCGGTTGGAGCCATGGCCCCTCTTGGGCGCTGCTGCTCAGGTAGGGTTGCCAGATGGTTTCAACAAAAGTACTGGCCACACTTGACGTTCCAGCACAATCAACATCCCATCTGAGTTAGAACACACCTGGCAGTTTGATTGTCTCCATTTGTTTCCTGAACAGAAAGCTCAAATACTGGACTGCCTGGTTGGAAACCGGACACCTGGCCACCCTATGATCAGGGACTACCTGGAGCTTGGGTGAGTAGTGAGGGGAACTGGAGTAATTCCTAGCACTGGTGCCTCTCCCAGCCCTCTGCAAAGGACTCAGAGTCTTTGTCCCTGTGTGGCATATGGGGAAACTGAGGCAGAGAGAAGCCAGTGATAGAGCTGGGACTAGAACCCGGGTCACCTGTGTGTCAGGCCAGTGCTCCAACCATCTGCCCACACTGTTGGCTGCTGCAACTTGCCACAGCGGCTGTCACAGTGCCCCTGCTGGCTGTTGGAGACTTGTCACCACACTGCTTTGCTGATCCTCCGTGTCTGTCCTGACACAGCGAGGCACCTTCCCAGCTCCAACGGGTTTAGCTTGGCTCGGAGTTGCACCAAGGTATGACTCCCTTGTCCCTGCGCCCTCGGCTCAGTTGCCTTCTTCACTTTTTTCCCTCTCACTCTTGTGGCCCTGCCTTTGCGTTCACTCCCATGGGCGTCTGGCTGGGCTGGCCGGGACAAAGCGCCCCTTTCATCCCAGCTGAGACCAGAGGGGCTAACTCTCCTGTGTCCCCATTACAATGTACGGGAGAAGGTGCCCAAATCCCCTAGCCAGTGTCAGAAATTGCAACCAACCTGGTGCCAGCTCTTTGCACTGAAGCTCTATTCCCCGCCTGGCCTTGCCCTGCTCCAGGGGGAAGCGTGAGTGACCTGCACGGATCCACCCCCAAGGCAGCAGGTGGGCATCCCTGCCGGCGTACCAGGGCTGCAGCATCTGGAGCCTGCAGAGTCCTGTCCACAGCTGAGATCGGAGCCCAGGCCCCTAGGGGTGTCTAGCCGGGGCCAGGCAGGGACCATGCTCAGAGCTGTATTCAGCCCCAGCAGTGCAGCTCGCTTGACCCCACTGGGGTAGGCCTGCTTGCCCCAGGGATGGGCTTGGCCCAGCTTGCGTTCGGGTGACTCCTGCCACTGTCTCCCAGCCCCAGGCTGGCTGTGACTCAGCCAGTCCATGTCTGGACACGATGGGCTCTGGCTCCATCGTGCCAGCAGAGACCAGCCAAGAACAGTTTGGCCAGGCTGTCCACGGGGCAGGGTCCGCTCCATGGAGCTGGTGCGATTCAGACAGCTGGGCAGAGCCCGCCCAAGGGCAGGGAGGAAGAGCGGATGAGGAGCATTAGGAGGGCTGGGAGCATGTCTCGGCTCCAAGCCGGCTGCCAAAAACAGCTCTGTCATGAGTCAGACCCAGACAAGAGTCGGGGCGAACTCCCCAGCTACGGGGCCAAGCAGGACGCTCTGTGACTCTGACTGCAGAGCACGTGCTGGGGCAGGGGTGAGTAATGGCCCCGATCCTATGGGGCCACCCCACCTACTCAGCACTCAGCAGAAAGCCACTGATACCCATGGGGCAGCAGCACACCCAGCCTCTGCCAGTGATGGGGCCAGGGCTCATGCGGCACCGCCCAAGGCACAGCCAGGCTGCCGCGCCCCCCAAGCCACCTACGCAGCTGCCAGTGGACTCAGCAAACCTGGGATCATCGTTCAGCTCCAGGGGAACCCCACAGGGAGGGGCCCAGCACCAATGCACAGCAGGCCCCCTGCAGGCAGCTGGCAGAGCCCCCTTTAAGCCATCACCCCAAATGCCTATCCCAGCTCATGCCACCCTCTCCCTCGCTGGCCCCTGGAGCGCTGCAGGGAGGGGTTTGGCTGGGCTTCCCGCGCCCTGCTGGTCCCCACTTGGAGGCTCCTGGTGCATCTTCCTCCACATGTCCCGTGGGGGAGGGGAGATTGGGCTGCCCCCTACGCACGCAGGAGGCCTGTCTAGCCCCCTCACCTCCTTCCAAGGGCGGCTGGGCCCCACAGATGCAGGCAGCGCGATGCCCCTGGTGATTCCGGGGCAAGCAGAGAGAGGGAGCCAGATGGCGAGGGGTGAGAGAGAACAGTCAGTGCCTCAGCGGGGCCAGCCCCATGGCCACAGCAGCATCACTACAGCTGCTGGGCACTGAGGGCATCTCCTTGGGGTCCCTGCAGACAGGGCCAAACTGCCAGCAGGACAGGCCCCCGGGAATCCCGGCCCACCTCACACCGGGCTGGCAGGGGCCTATGTGGATCTGGCTGGTTCAGCCAGCGTGATCCCCACAAGGCAGGCCCAGCTCCTGGGGCTGTCCTGCCACCGGCCCCTCAGAGCACCACCCTGGGACCAGCGACTGTCAGATTATCCAATGGGCCCACGGGGCCCTGCCAATTGGGGAGCCCTGAAATGGGCACCTGGCCCCCAGCAGATATCTGCCATAGGGGGGTGGAAGCCTGGAGCTCTAGTATGAGCCACAGGGCACCCCATTGCCCCACACCCACTCCCCAATGGCAGTACCAAGTGGGTGGGCAGGGCAGGGGAAGCCTCAGCATCCGGACCCCAGCTCGCTCCCCCGAGCCATAAAAGCCTAGAATCCTAGGGTTGGAAGAGACCTCAGAGGTCATTGAACACTAGATCATAGCACACTAGAACTGGAAGGGCCCTCACGAGGTCACCGAGTCCCGTCCCCTGCCCTCACGGCAGGACCAAGCACCGTCTAGACCAGCCCTGAGAGATGTCTGTCCAACCTGCGCTTCAATATCTCCAGGGATGGCGATTCCACAACCTCCCTAGGCAACTTATTCCAGTGTTTAACCACCCTGACAGCTGGGAAGTTTTTCCTAATGTCCAACCTAAACCTCCCTTGCTGCAGTTTAAGCCCATTGCTTCTTGTCCTACCCTCAGAGGCCAAGGGGAACCATTTTTCTCCCTCCTCCTTGTAGCACCCTCTTAGGTACGTGTGCGCTGTGATCATGTTCCCTCTCAGTCTTCTCCTTTCCAAACTAAACAAGCCCAGTTCCTTCAGCCTTGCCTCACAGCTCATGCTCTCCAGACCTTTCATCGTTTTTGTTGCTCTTCTCTGGACCCTCTCCAATTTCGCCACATCTTTCTTGAAATAGACTCCAGCTGAGGCCTAGTCAGCGCAGAGCAGAGCGGAAGAATGACTCCTCGTGTCCTGCTCACCACACTCCTGTTAATACATCCCAGAATCATGCTGGCAGGCCGGAGCTTGTCTAGTCTTGGCGCTGCAGGGCGTGGGGGGGGGGAAGGAGTGATGGGGGGACCATGGGGTGGGACAGGGCAGTACTGGGGGGTGGTAGGGGTTGGCAGGGCCATGGTTCAGGTGCTGGAGACCCTCCCACTTGCTCTGGCCCAGGGCCACCTCTGGGACTGACAGCCGCCATAGCTATTAGCCCTCCTGGGCGCTGACCCTCTGCCTCATGGGCAGGACCTGGGTTCCAAACCGAGGAGTGCTTGGTTCCAGTGACCCCCACACACGCTCCCTTGAAGTGGGGCAGTTTGTACACACACAGACAGTGGGGGGTAATAGAGCCCTCACCTCAGGCGATGCACATGCATGCCTGGGCAGGTGAAACACAGATGACATATGGACCCCCCCCGGGTGGGTACTACACAGACCCGCTCCCCACAGTGGTGACCCACGACCCCCCCCGGGGTGGGTGCTACACAGACCTCTCCTCACAGTGTCCCCAACATTCTCCAGAAACTTCCTGGATTGTCTGTGTACTGCTGTTGGGAGACAAATACAGCAGTACACAGACAATCCAGGAAGTTTTTGGAAAATGTTGGGGATAACTTCCTGGTACAAGTGCTGAAGGAACCGACCAGGGGCCATGCGCAGCGTGACCTGTTGCTCATGAACAAGGAGGAGCTAGCAGGGGAAGTAGTTGTGAGTGGCAGTCTGGGAAGCAGTGATCATGAGATGGTAGGTTTCAGGATCCTGACCAAAGGAAGAAAGGAGAGTAGCAAAATACACACCCTGGACTTCAGAAAAGCAGCCTTTGACTCCCTCAGGGAACTGATGGGCAGGATCCCCTGGGATGCTAACATGAAGGGGAAAGGAGTCCAGGAGAGCTGGCAGTATTTTAAAGAAGCTTTATTGAAGGCACCGGAACAAACCAACCCAATGCGCAGTAAGAAAAGCAAATATGGTAGGTGACCAAAATGGGGCAATGTCTAGACTGCAGGCTTCTTTCAGAAGAAGCTTTTCCAGAAGAGATCTTCGGAAAAAACTTTTTCATAAAGAGAGCATCTACGCTGCCAAAGCGCATCAAAAAAGCAATCTGCTTTTTCAAAAGATAGCGTCCACACTGAATGGACGCTCGCTGGCATTTATGCTGTGATTACTATGGATGGAATGGCCACCTGGGCACCTGTGCTTTTTCCGCTTTCCTCTTCTTTCAGAAGATCTCCTTCTTCCCTGTCCACACGCGCCTTTTTCCAAAAGAGCTCTTTCGGCAAAAGGCTTCTTCCTCATAGAAAGAGCTTTACCAATGTCGGGAAAACTCTTCTGTTCTGTCAATTTATTTTTGAAAGAACGCAATTGCAGTGTGGACATAAGTGAAATTTTTCCAAAAAAATGTCCGTTTTTCCGAAAAACCACTGTAATGTAGACATAGTCTGGCTTACCAAGGAAATCCTTGGTGAGCTTAACCACAAAAGGGAAGCTTACAAGAAGTGGAAACTTGGACAGATGACTAGGGAGGCGTATAAATATATTGCTCAAGAATGCAGGGGAGCCATCAGGAAGGCGAAAAGACAATTGGAATTGCAGCTGGCAAGGGATGTGAAGGATAACAAGAACAGTTTCTACAGGCATATTAGCAATAAGAGGGTGATCAGAGCGGGTGCGGGACCCTTACTGGATGAAGGAGATAACCTAGTGACAGATGATGTGGGACAAGCTGAAGTACTCAATGCTTTCTTTGCCTCTGTCTTCATAGACGAGGGCAGGTCCCAGATTACTGCACTAGGCAATGCAGTATGGGGAGGAGGTGGGCAGCACTTGGTGGAGAAAGAACAAGTTAAGAACTATTTAGAAAAGCTAAACATACACAAATCCATGGCTCCGGATTTAATGCATCCAAGGGCACTGAGGGAGTTGGCAAATGTCATTGCAGAGCCTTTGAGCATTATCTTTGAAAACTCGTGGAGATCGGGAGACATCCCAGATGACTGGAAAAAGGCAAATGTAGTGCCCATCTTTAAAAAATGGTTAAGAAGGACAATCCAGGGAACTACAGACCAGTCAGCCTTACCTCAGTCCCTGGAAAAATCATGGCGGGGATCCTCAAGGAATCCATTTTGAAGCACTTGGAAGAGGCGAAAGTGATCAGGAATAGTCAACATGGATTCACGAAGGGCAAGTCGTGCCTGACCAATCTGATTAACTTCTATGATGAGGTAACTGGCTCTGTGGATATGGGGAAGCCAATGGATGTGATATACCTTGACTTTAGCAAAGCTTTTGATACGGTCTCCCACAATATTCTTGCCAGCAAGTTAAGGAAATATGGATCAGATACACGGACTGTAAGATGGATAGAAAGCTGGCTAGACTGTTGGGCCCAACAGGTAGTGATCAACAGCTCAAAGTCCGGTTGGCGGTCGGTTTCAAGTGGAGTGCCCCAAGGTTCGGTTCTAGGACTGGTTTTGTTCAACATCTTTATTAATGACCTGGGTGAGGGGATGGATTGCACCCTCAGCAAGTTTGTGGATGACACTAAGCTAGGGGGAGAGGTAGATACATTGGAGGGCAGGGTTAGGGTCCAGAGTGACCTAGACAAATTGGAGGATTGGGACAAAAGAAATCTGATGAAGTTCAACAAGGACAAGCGCAGAGTCCTGCACTTGGGACGGACGAATCCTAAGCATTGTTACAGGCTGGGGACCAACTGGCTAAGTAGCAGTTCTGCAGAAAAGGACCTGGGGGTTACAGTGGATGAGAAGATGGCTATGCGTCAACAGGGGGCCCTTGTAGCCAAGAAGGCGAATGGCATATTGGGCTGCACTAGGAGGAGGCCACATCTGGAGTATTGCGTCCAGTTCTGGGGCCTCCACTACAGAAAGGATGTGGACACATTGGAGAGGGTCCAGCGGAGGGCAACCAAAATGATTAGGGGGGCTGGAGCACATGACCTGTGAGGAGAGGCTGAGCGATTTGGGCTTATTTAGTCTGAGGAAGAGAAGAGTGAGGGGGGATTTGAGAGCAGCCTTCAGCTTCCTGAAGGGGGTTCCAAAGAGGCTGGAGAGGGGCTGGTCTCAGTGGGGGCAGGTGGCAGAACAAGGAGCAATGGGCTCAAGTTGCAGTGGGGGAGGTCTAGATTGGATATTAGGAAAAACGATTTCCCTAGGAGGGGGGGGTGAAGTACTGGGATGGGCTCCCTAGGGTGGGGGTGGCATTTCCATCCCTAGGGGTTTTTAAGTCTCAGCTTGACACAGCCTTGGCTGGGATGATGGGGCTGGTCCTGCTTTGGGCAGGGGGCTGGACTCGATGACTCCTGAGGTGTCTGCCCGCCGTGGGATTCTACAACCCATGGATCACCCCCCCCCCACCCCCAGGGTGGGTACAACACAGACCCCTCCCCCACAGTGAGTGACACATGGACACTCCCCCAGGGGTGGGTACTACATAGATCCTCCTGAGCAGGTAGTGCGCCCCACCCCTCAGCCCCAGGTGGGAAAGAGACCCCCAGCACCACTCCCCTCTCCTTGGTTCCCCTTTTGACAGCGAATAGCAGTTGGTGATCGGGGCCAGATGGTGCTGAGTCCCTGCCCTGCTGTCACGGACTTCGGTGCCAGAGCTGAGCTGGGCACGGGGCCTGTTCTGCCAGACGGGTTCTCTGCAAGGCCCAGTGATGCTCACCCAGGCGTGGCGGGGCTCAGCCGCACACCGTGCCACATTGTGGCTGAACAGTTCCATACATGGCTGCTCCCCACATGGGATTGGCTCATGGCTCCCCATTGCGCCTGGGGAGCAGGCTGGAGACAGGACATGCTGCACGCACAACCCCACAGCAAGCAGGGCCACTAGGGTGCAGGCCTGGGCATGGCCACTCCAGTTAGTGGCAAAATATCAGGACTGGCCCCGGTTTGGGGCTCAGGAGGAGTTGAGCACTGGGGAGAGCTGCCCTGGACTGCCCAGAGGTGCCCTCTGCCCGTGTCCCCAGGGGTCAGACTGCCGCATTCTCACAGGGGAGAATGCTCTGGCTACGTCTACACTGGCGGCTTCTTGTGCAAGAACAGCCATTCTTGAGCAAAAACTTGCTGGGTATCTACACTGCACACATGTTCTTGTGCAAGTCAATTTACAGTACAGCGTCAGAAAACAGGGCTTCTTTCGGAAGAGTTACTCCTCTTCCCACGAGGAATAAGCCCTCTTGCGCAAGCGGGCAGTGTAGACAGGCAACATGAATTTCTTGCGCAAGAAACCCCTATGGCTAAAATGGCCATCAGAGCTTTCTTGCGCAAGCGAGCGTCCACACTACCATGGATGCTCTTGCGCAAAAGCACATGCCAGTGTAGACACGCTCTTGTGGAAGAGTTCTTGCACAAGAAGCTGCCCGTGTAGCCGTAGCCTAAAGGTTTAGTCGGGGCTGAGCCCTGAGAAGCGCCATCCCAGAGGTGGAGGGGTGGACCCCCAGGAGAGAATGGACTCTGAGAAGGGGCTGTCTCACTGGAGGGGCGATCCCTCCCAGGGACCGTACGGCCAAGTGTGGGCATGACCTGTGAGTCCGTGACACACAGATTCTGCCGCGGCTTGCTGCTCTGGGCCCCAGCTAACCAGCTTAAAGCTGAGCAGGCTAGGTCAGCGTGAGCTGCAGTCACACCCTGTGCCACAATGCAGACAAACCCCAGGCAGCTCGCGCTCCCCACAGGACAAGCTCAGAGCATTCACCCAGCGCAAACACAGGAGGGCCTGGCTGTTCCACGCTGGCGCCACCCTGGGTCCAACTGGAGGAGGGTTTGCAGCACCCTCTCTGGCCAGGGCCCTTCTCAGTGCTATTTCCTAGCTCCTTGGACTCCGTCTGTGCACCCTGTGGGTGCCCCAGCTGGCAGGGGCAGGATTGGCCCGTTGTGCCAGGGCTCCAGGCAAGGCCGACTGATGAGGAGGGGCACAAGGGACACCCCGGCCACGTGACCACCTCCACACGACTCCTCCCTGCAAGGAGGGCTGGGACAATGCCCCCTCCCCCCACCTCTTCCTGTGCCACTCCACCACACCCCCGCTGCACCCCGCCAGGGAGGGCTCAGCAGCAGGCAGGATGTGCCCAGCTGATCATAGGCCACTCACCTCCTACAAGGAGCCCAGACTGCGCGCCAGGCACTGGGGGAGAACAGCTGTCAGCAGCACCTCATCCATCTAGGCAACGTCTGCCCGGGCTTGGACACGCCAGGCTGCCAGGCCGCCATTAGCATGTAAATGAGCTGCTCTCAAGTGGCAGCTGGCGCCTTCCAGCCAGCAGGTCCTGACTGGTCAGTTACGTTTAACTAATGCAAAAGCAGCAGGCATTTGCTTCGCCCCTGCCTGGCGCGTGCCACAGACGCGGGGAACCGCTTTTGGGTTGGGGGGGCCGCTGACCCACAGAAAAATCAGTCAGGGGCCGTGCGCAAGGGAGAAGCAAAACGCCTTCCCCGGACTCAGAAGTAGACAGACATTCTCCTCGCACACCAGAGATTTGGGGTGGGGCCAGTGGATTTTGTGGGGCCCCCCTCAGGCTCTGGAGTGGGGCCAAAAATGAGGGTTCACTGTGTGGGAGGAGGCTGCCAGGAAGTGGGTTTGGGGAGTAGGGTCTGGGCAGGAGGGAGGGTGCAGGTGTGGGCTGGGGGGTGGTGGGGCTGGGATGGTGGCAGGGTACAGGAAGGGAGTGGGGGTGCGGGATCTGGCTGATGCGGGGGTGCTTATCTGGCACAGATCCCCTGGGATGCGCATGGCTCCGTGTCCCCACCTCGCCCAGGCACCACCACCCCGCTGCTCCTATTGGCCGTGATGATGGTCAGTAGGAGCAGCGGGGAAAAGCCTCCAGTCAGCATTTTCCCAGTCAAGGGAATGGAGCCGTTTCTTCCCCCTGCCAGGCAGAGCCCGTGGGTCAGATCAGCCCCGGATCAGCCCCGGCCAGAGGTTCCCCACCCCTGCTGGAGCGGAGGGGGGTCCAGGCAGAGGCGCAGTAGCAAATACTGGCTGGCACCCAGCTTGCTCTCTGCAGGGAGGGTGACTGTGCAAGACTTGTGTATGGGGTAACCCCTTCCAGGGGCCCGTCTCTGGGGCTTCTGGACATTACTGAAACACCCCCCCAGCATACTGTTAGTCCCATGGTACAACGGGGAAACCGAGGCACAGAGGGCAAAGTGACTTGGCCAAGGACTCCCCGTGAGTCAGTGGCCGGCACAGAGGAAGACGCCAGGATCCTGACTCCCATTCTGTTGCTCAGGGCCGAAAACTCAGGAGCAGCTTCTGTGGGAGCGGAGAGAAGAGACTCACATGCTGTCCTTGGGCTGCTGTATGGGGCGTCTGTGCCAGGTGCAGGTCCTTTCGCCTCCCCTGGCGGCCAGCCGCCAGAAAGCCACGTCGCAGAGCCTGCAAGCCCGCTACTGGCCCCTGGCCGGGCACATACGCATAGAGCACACACACACACACTCACACACACATGCACACACCCACACCCAGCGCGTGCACACACACACACACAGAGCGTGCATACACAGAGCGCACACACACACACAGAGCAAACACCCACAGAGCACACACACACAGAGCACACCCACACCCAGTGCGTGCGCACACACACACACACACACACACAGTGCACACTCACAGAGCACACCCATACACACAGTGCACTCATAGAGCACACACACAGCAAACACCCACAGAGCACACGCACAGAGCACACACACACAGAGCACACGCACAGAGTGCACACACACCCAGTGCGCACACACACACAGTGCACTCACAGAGCACACACACACACACAGTGCACTCACAGAGCACACACACACACACACAGAGCAATCACCCACAGAGCACACCCACAGAGAACACACATACACACAGCGCACACTCACAGAGCACACACACACACACACACACACAGAGCACACGCACAGAGCGCACACACACACCCAGTGCGCGCACACACGCACACACAGTGCATACTCACAGAGCACACCCATACACACAGTGCACGCTCACAGAGCACACACACACACATGCACACACCCACACCCAGCGCGTGCACACACACAGAGCGTGCATACACAGAGCGCGCACACACACACACACACACAGAGCAAACACCCACAGAGCACACACACAGCACACACACAGAACAAACACCCACAGAGCACACACACACACATACACACACACAGAGCACACTCACCTAGTGCAGGCGCTGCGCACACACACACACACACACACACAGTGCACCCTCACAGAGCACACCCATACACACAGTGCACTCACAGAGCACACACACACACACAGAGTAAACACCCACAGAGCACACGCACAGAGCACACACACCCAGTGCGCACACACACAGTGCACACACACACACACAGTGCACACACACACACAGAGCAATCACCCACAGAGCACACCCACAGAGAACACACATACACACAGCGCACACTCACAGAGCACACACACACACAGAGCACACGCACAGAGCGCACACACACCCAGTGCGCGCACACACGCACACACAGTGCATACTCACAGAGCACACCCATACACACAGTGCACACTCACAGAGCGCGCACACACACACACACACACACACACACACAGAGTAAACACCTACAGAGCACGCACACACACACACCCCCACACAGCGCACACAGAGCGCACTCAGAGCACATACACACAACACACACTCACAATTCACACACCCATTGCACATCCACATGCCATTACACCCAGACACACAGTAGCCACCCACCGCAGGTGTAACTGCCACTGGGCGGATTTGCACCTGGGACCTCTGGCGCTTAGTGTACGAGCCTCTACAGCAGAGTGGTCACTAACCGGTTGATCGTGGTGCCCGTAGGGGTGGATTGCCATGGCCAACTGGCCAGGCCTCTCTTTCATCCAGCCCAGCTGGAGCACAGCGCAGCCTCGGCGGCCTGGAGGTGCGAGACCCAGCTCAGCTGTCCCACCAGTGAGTGCGCTGGGGGCCCAGGGATGTGAGGGTATGGGGGGGGGGGGTGAAGGAGGATGCAGGGGCAGGATGGCAGGGGTTGCACTGAGGGGCATGGGGCAATGCAGGGGGTCAAGTTGGGGGCAGGATGGGAGGGGCGGGGTTGCACTAAGAGGGATGGGGCAATGCAGGGGGTCAGGCTGGGGGGGATCATGGGGCTAAGGGGAGTGAGGCTGGAGCAGAGGGAAGCTGTGTGGGGGGGGATACAATTTTACTTTGCAGAAGCTGCACTTTCCTTTACTCCCCACGTCTTTGCCTTCTTCCCCAACTAGCTATTTGGCTGCATTCTCACCCTCTCACCTTTTCTGTGTTACTGCCCCAGCCCCCTCCCGCCCCCAAACTCCTTCTTGTACCCCCACAGGCGCCTGCCGCCAAACTCCCGCCCAGACCCTGCATTCCTGTCCCACTCGCTGGCTGCCCTGCCCAGCACATTGAGCCCCTCATTTTTGTTCCCACCCCAGAGCCTAAGGGGGGTCCACAAAATCCATTAATCTGTGGAACCCCAGAAATGTAAATCTGGCCTATGGGAAGCCCTAAACCTCAGTCGCCCCCTGCCCCTTCCCCTTGCCCATGGGGGCTGGATTGGCGCGTCAGAGACATGAGGGGGCTCTGTTGGGGGACACATCAGTGAGGATTGGGGGTTTGGGGAGGAGTTTCTTTGCTTCTCACTTGGGTGGTCCCCAGCTGATTTTTCTGTGGGTCAGTGGCCCCGACCCAAAAAAGGTTCCCCACACCTGCCAGAAGTAAAGAAAACATTGAAACCTTTTGTGCTGGACGTTATGTTTTACTTTATTTAAAATGAAGCTTGATCAACTAACATGAGAAAGTTAAAACGCTTCATCTGCTTAATAATTTAAATTAACCCGTTCTCCTCAGCTGCAGCATTGCAAAATGGCTCAGGTGTAATTAACGGTGAGTTTCCATTAGCAATGGGTAATCCGTGGAAAGGTTTGGAGAGGGCGGGGCCTAAATAAAGGGGGTGGGGCTTTGGGGAAGGGATGGGGTAGATCCTGGCTTGCCCAGATATTTAGAAAGTGCTCGTGGGTGTAAAAAGGTTGTGGTCCACTGCTCTACAGCTTGAGCTATAAAGCCAGCCGGCTCTCAGAAGCAGCTATAGCACTCACTTGTTCTTATCTCTAGCTGTAAGTGGCCTGAGTGCCACTGCATGGCACAGCAGTGTGTGGGTTACACACACTAGGTGTGTGGGTCACACACACACACACACACACACACACACACACACACACACACACACACACACACACACAGAGCCCGTGCAGAGTTCAGAATAGCTCCTAGGCCGGGTGCTCTGATTCTGAACATGCAGGGGCACAAGGGGACACATGCCACGGGGCTGTCCAGCAGCCAGTGGGGCCCGAGACCCTGGGCGTTTGGCGGGAATAGCGGGGGGGACGTGGTGCTCACAGCAGGGATCCCCCCCTCCATTCACCAGCAGCAGCGTGGGAAACGAAGCAGCACAGCCCAGCTCGCTTGCTCCGTGCGGGGAAGGCGGGCCCACCTGGGCCCACTCCCTCCCTGCGGGACGTGGAGCGGTGCAGCCAAAAGCAGAGTGATCTGGTGCCACATTGCTCTGCTTCTCCCACCACCCTGTCACCCAGAGCATGGGAATCCCCTTTGAACCCCTCCTGTACCTCCTCATGGGGCCTGCAGGTTCTCTCCCCCTTCCCCCTCGTGCTGATTCGCCTGGGGCCTGGGGATTCCCTCCCCCCATGCTCGTAGCTCCTCACGGGGCCCAGGGATGCCCTCACTGCCCTGCACTGCTCCTCTCAGGGGCTTGAGGTTCCCCCCCACCCCAGCAGCTCCTCACAGGACCAGGGCGTGCCCTGCCCTCCCCCCCGGTGTTCCGCCTCTTAGTCCCAACAAAACCCAGCCAACCATTTCTTGAGTTACACGGCGGAGCAAAGCTCGGCCAGTCTGTGACTTCCAAACACACAAAAGGGCCTGCTCCCTGGGAGCCAAGCGAGAGCATGAAGCAGAGCCTGGTGGGTGCTCCCATGGCAGCTCTGGCTGTGGAGCTCCCCTTTCTGCTACCTGAAGCCTTTACACACACCCAAAGGCTCAAGGTGCGCCTGCCCCAGGCAAACATGGAGACACGCAGGCTGTGTCCTTGTGGGAGCAAGCGGGGGAGAGGTAGATACCCTGGAGGGCAGGGAGAGGGCCCGAGTGACCTAGACAGATTAGAGGATTGGGCCAAAAGAAATCTGATGAGGTTCAACAAGGACAAGTGCAGAGTCCTGCCCTTGGGACAGAAGAATCCCAAGCATTGGTACAGGCTGGGGACCGACTGGCTAAGTAGCAGTTCTGCAGAAAAGGACCTGGGGATTGCAGTGGCTGAGAAGCTGGATATGAGTCAGCAGTGTGCCCCTGTAGCCAAGAAGGCTAATGGCATATTGGGGTGCTTTAGGAGGAGCATTGCCAGCAGCTCCAGAGAAGTGATTATTCCCCTTTATTGGGCACTGGTGAGGCCACATCTGGAGTGTTGCGTCCAGTTCTGGGCCCCCCACTACAGAAAGGATGTGGACGCATTGGAGAGAGTGACCAAAATGCTGAGGGGGCTGGAGCACATGACCTACGAGGAGAGACTGAGGGATTTTGGGTTTGTTTAGGCTGCAGAAGCGAAGAGTGAGGGGGGATTTGAGAGCAGCCTTCAACTTCCTGAAGGGAGGTACCAGAGAGGGTGGAGAAAGGCTGGTCTCAGTGGGGGCAGATGGCAGAACAAGGAGCAATGGGCTCAAGTTGCAGTGGGGGAGGGCTAGGTTGGATATTAGGAAAAACAATTTCCCTAGGAGGGTGGGGAAGCGCTGGATGGGTTACCTGGAGGCGGGGGGGGGGGAATCTCCATCCCTAGAGGTGTTAACTCCCTGCTTGACACAGCCCTGGCTGGGATGGTTGAGTTGGGTTGGTCCTGCCTTGGGCAGGGGGCTGGATTCGATGACTCAGGTCTCTGTCAGCCCTGGGATTCTATGACCAAGATCCCCTGCCCCTCCTCTGGCAGGCAATGCTAAGAGCTGTCCCAGCGTTCTCCAAGAGCTCCCCCTGCTCGGAGGGCTACCTGGTTAGCCAAGGCGGCTGTTCAGGGATAAGCCCTCCCAGGCCGGCTCCTGTTGCATGGTCCACAGCGACCCTGCGATTCTATCGCCCTACATGAAAGGCTCAAAAGCGCCTCCCGCTGCAGAGCCTCCCGCAGAGCCGCGCTGCCAGGCCAGTTGTCCTAGAAACCAGCACAAGCCCACGTCTAATTTTAACCCGCTCTGTTGCTTGCGTGAAGGGACGCGCGCTCCTTGCGGGCTGGGTTTGAGTGAGGAGCTGCTGCTTCCGGCTGGGCTGAGAAGAGCGGGTGACAGCGGGTGGGGCCGGGCCCTGGAGCCAGGCAGGGAGCACCTGGGTGCCTCTGGGCGCTGGCGATTTGGCACAGCCAGGGGAAGCAGATCCAAGGCTAGGGGAGTTCAGATGCTACTAAAAAAGGGTCCATTTCTCTGAGGGGGTGTGAGAGGACGCAGGTGGGGGTGAGAGGACACTGGGGGACGCAGGTGGGGGTGAGAGGACACTGGGGGACGCAGGTGGGGGTGAGAGAACACTGGGGATGGAGGTGGGGGTGAGAGGACACTGGGGGTCACAGGTGGGGGTGAGAGGACACTGGGGGACGCAGGTGGGGGTGAGAGGACACTGGGGGTCACAGGTGGGGGTGAGAGGACACTGGGGATGCAGGTGGGGGTGAGAGGAGTCTGTGGGGACGCGGGGGTGAGAGGACACTGGGGATGCGGGGTGAGAGGACACTGGGGGACGCAGGGGGTGAGAGGACTCGGGGCTGCGGATTTAGGACTGGAGGGCGCTGGAGGCACAGAGGCTTGCTGTGTGGGCTCCAGGTTCAGGGGCACAGGATGGGGGTGCAGGGGCAATGGGAGGGGCACCATGCCCAGGAGGCTGGGGGGGTCCAAGACACCCGTTCACCCTGGACCCCTTTTCCCCTGGGCCGGCCCTGCTGGGCTGCCAGGAATTGGTACAAACCGATCTGGAGCCAGGCCTGCCGACGGGAAGGGGGCAAGTGCAGTTACTATGGCAAGGGCAGCGTCGCGCCCCGGGCCCTTTACATGGCCGCTGGAGCGCGGTGCAGCACTCAGCACTGCCCGGGGGAGGTGCGGCGCTCTCTGGGTGGGGCCGAGCGCTGCCTAGCCCTAGCCCTGTCCCTAGGGGAGCACAGAGCAGGGGCCCCCCACCTTGCCCGGGTCCCCAGCCAGGCCGTCACCCCACTGCTTGGAGCCTAGCGGGGGGGACAGGGCTGGGGCCCAGTGCTTAGTCTCAGGGCCCTGGTGGAGAACAGACCACACTAGTTCTCCCTGCACAGCTGTCACTTCACTGCCATTGGGAATCCCTCGAATGGGCAGTTTTGCTCCCATCCCTTGTGCTGTGCCCACCCCTGCTTGTTGCTTGTGGTTCCCCTTCTGTCACTGTCAGGGAGCAAGAGGGAAGCAGTTCATGTGTCACAGCTGTTCTGACTGCGTCTTGCCAACGCCACAGAATCACAGTACACTAGAGCTGGACGGGGCCTCATGGCAGGACCATGCACCATCTAGACCATCCCTGACAGGTGTCTGTCCAACCTGCTCTTTAATATCTCCAGTGATGGAGATTCCACAACCTTCCTAGGCAATTTATTCCAGTGTGTAACCACCCTGACAGGTAGGAAGTTTTTCCTAATGTCCAACCTAAACTTCCCTTGCTGCAATTTAAGCCCATTGCTTCTTATCCTATCCTCAGAGGTCAAGGAGAACAATTTTTCTCCCTCCTCCTTGTGACATCGTTTTAGGTACTTGAAAACAGGTACCATGTCCCATCTCAGTCATCTCTTTTCTAAATTCAACAAGCCCAGTTCTTTCAGTCATCCCTCATGGCTCATGTTCTCTAGACCCTTAATCATTTTTGTTGCTCTTCTCTGGATCTTCTCCAATTTCTCCACATCTTTCTTGAAATGTGGTACCCGGAACTGGACACAATACTCCAATTGAGGCCTAATCAGCTCAGAGTATAGCGGAAGAATGACTTCTCGTGTCTTGCTCACAACACTCTTATTAATGCATCCCAGAATCATGTTTGGTTTTTTTGCAACAGCATCACACTGACTCATATTTAGCTTGTGGTCCACTATGACCCCTAGATTCCTTTCTGCAGTACTCTGTCCTAGATTGTCACTTCCCATTGTGTGTGTGTGAAACTGATTGTTCCTTTGGGGTACTTTGCATTTGTCCTTATTAAATTTCATCCTATTTACCTCAGACCATTTCTCCAGTTGGACCAGATCATTTTGAATTATGACCCTATCCTCCAAAGCACTTGCAACCTCTCCCAGCTTGGTATCACCTGCTAACTTAGTAAGCATACGCTCTATGCCATTATCTAAATCGTTGATGAAGGCACTGAACAGAAATGGTCCCAAAACAGACCCCTGCGGAACCCCACTTATGGCCTTCCAACATGACTGTGAACCGTTAATAACTACGCCCTAAGAACTTAAACAACAAATGGTCTGGTAGCACTTTAAAGCCTAACAAACCATGTAGATGGTCTCATGAGCTTTCGTGGGCAAAACCCACTTCTTCAGATGGTCTTTAAAGTACTCTCTGAGAACTGTTATCCAGCCAGTGCTGCACCCACCTTATAGTAGCCCCAGCTAGGTTGTATTTCCCTAGTTTATTGATAAGATCATCATGCGAGACAGTATCAAATGCATTACTGAAGTCTAGGTATACCACGTCCACCACTTCCCCCTTAGTCAGAAGGTTTGGTATCTGTTTGGTATGAACAAGAGGAGTGCTGACCAGCACCCAGCGACTAAGGTGTTAACTCAGGTACCTAGCAAAGGTGTCAACCAGGGGGCCGGGAGAGCCAAGCGAGTTAGAGGCTTTGAATTTGAATTGGATATAGATTCCCTATTTAGTAACACCAGGGGTTGAGACACAGCATGATTTAATCCAGGCAGGACTATCCCCTCCCCCCATGGAATTCAGAGCAGGGGAGTGGACTAAACAAAGAAAAAAATTAGAAGTGAGTACCAGGGAAATACGAGTCCAGTCACATTCAGGGTAATTTTTCTTTAGTTTGTGGTGTGGTTTGAACGACTCTGTGTGAATCTCTGCCTCCCCTTCCCATTCACTACCATCTAAGCAATGTGCCGAGACTTTGTTCTCTGGTTTTTAATTTGTTTTCCTTAGTTGTGCTGTACATCTAGCAACCAAGTCTGCTTTATCGAGTTTATCTTTTGTTTTTGTAATACAAATCACTTCTTTTAAGGTAGTGATTTGATTCTTGTGTCCTGGAAGGTCTGTCTGTGGGTATCGGCAGGCTCTGAGGGGTCAGCTACCAGAGACTGCGGCTTTTTTTTCTCTTTTCTTTTTCAAGCTCTTTTGGGGCAAAAGAGCCTGGGGTACCCCTGGGGGTGATTTCAAGTGTTCACCCCGCTTCTGCACTCGTAGTGCCAGAATAGGGAACAGCCTTGACAGTATCCTATCACAAATAGAATATCCTTTCTTCCAGCCCCACCCCCAGCAATCATTGGCAGGTTGCGCCTCCAGGCTCTCTCTGGTTGTGTGTGAGAGACTCAGGAGGTTACAGCTGGGTTCACCTGTTGTGGGCATCCCCTCCCTTCCCCCCCTGCAGCATGCTGCCCAAAGATGCAGTTCTGGGCCCAGGGCAGGGGAAGGACAGCAGCGGAACAGGGGTGAGGTTTGGAGGAAAGGTGGAGCGGGGGCAGGGCAGGTGGAGTGGGGTAGGGAGGGTTGCCCATGGCCCTGCACCCCCTAAGGATGGCCCAGCTATGTGGTGACACTGTCCTGCGTGACATGGCTGGAGAAAGACACAGGCGGCCAGTGGTTGATTCTTCCACTGGGGACACGAGCTGGTTCCTGGGTTGCTCTCTGCTCTAGGAGCTCCGGCAGGGTTGCTGGGGTCTTGTTCTTCTCTGTCAGTGCCCTGAGCTGCTGGTCCTGCCCCTCCTCCAGGCTCTAGGGGCACTTTCAGTAGCAGCTTGCGGCCTGGTCTCTTCCCACACGTGTTTTGACTGGACTCCTTAAAGGCCCCGATTGTGCCAGCCTCAGCACGCCCCTGCTAGCGTCACCTGTGGCTCTTGGGCAGCTCTGGGCTGGTTCTTTAGGACTCGTAGCCACCTCTCCAGCCTTGCCATGCCTGCCTTTCCACAGGGTCTGTGTTTTCTGTGCGGCTCCGCAGCCAGCACCTTCTGGAGACTCTCCAGGGGCAGCCAGCAAGGGTGCTCTGGCTTTCCATCTCCGGCAAGCTTTGGCACCTCCAGAGCCGTGGGGCAGACAAAGCTGCTAGAAAGAGGAAATCTCAATGGAAGAGCAGCTCACCAGCTCTGTAACGGAGCACGAAGCTGCCTGTTTGGCACACGCTGGTGCTAGGGATAAACTACTTCCCCTCTACTCTCTGCCAGAACATTAAAGGATCTCAAATTAACGGCTGCGGTGTATCTAAGTAATAGATACCACAGGTAGCCAGTGAATAAGCATATAGCCAGCCCATATCTGGTACGGGGACATGAACTGGTGTCAGGCAGAAACCAAGAACAAAGACAGAGGGGACAAAATAACAAAGGTTGGAGGATCTCAGCAACATCCCCGAGACCTTCCGTTCTGACAAACCTTCACGATGGACCCACCGGCAGGAGGCATTGTGCAAGATTTCAAGTGGAAAGCAAACGTCACCAAGAAAATGGGCACATTTAGATGTCTTCTGTAATTGATGCTATGGGGAAGCAAGCAGAGCCTATCTTTAAATCGGGGCCGGGGCCGCTGACTCACAGAAAAATCAGTCGGGGGCCACAAGTGAGAACCAAAAAAGCCCCCAAATCCTCACTGATGTGGTGCCTGACTGAGAAGGAGCCCACATTCCCCTCACACACCAGACCTTAGGGCTACGCCTATACTGCACCTCTCTTCTGCAAAAGCTTATGCAAATGAAGTGCAGATTAGCATATTGCTGCACTTCATTTGCATAATTAATGCGCAAAAAAACGAGCTGTGTAGACGGCTCCTTTTTGCGCAAAAAAACCCCCCTCTTGCGCAAGAGCCGTTCTTCCTCATTTTTTCAGGAAGAACAGCTCTTGCACAAGAAGGGAGTTTTGCGCAAAAAGGAGCCATCTACACAGCTCCTTTTTGCGCAAAAGTGGCCCCATATTAGTTATGCAAATGAAGTGTGGCAATATGCTAATCCGCACTTCATTTTCATAAGCTTCTGCAGAAGAGAGGTGCAGTATAGATGAAGCCTAGGGGGCCCAGCCTAGTAGATGCTGTGTGCTCCAGCCTGTGGGCAAGCAGTGGGGAGGGGAGGTGGCGTGCCAGCCTGAGCCTCAGGAGCTGGATCCAGGCAAGCCTGTAAATCCTTTGACTGTATGGAAGAGTCACAAAGCTAGCTAGGAAAGGGGTCCTGACTATGGTCGATGCATACGTGATACCTCAGAAATGTGGCTTATAAAAAGAGCCGTCTTCCAGGAAAGAATTCAGGAACTGAGGGAACCCACTGAATGATTTCTAAGCGCTCTGCATGCATTAGCTGAATCCTGCAATTTTAGAATGCAAAACACGAAAATATTAGAAACAGGCTGGCTATTAGGGTTCACGGATAAAACCCTTTTGCAGACACTATACTGAAGAAAAAATTAACCCTAGTCTCAATTATTCAACTAGCAAAACAATCTGAATTGGTGAAATAGCAAAACTTAGAAAAAATGTCACAAACTTGGGGAGGAGGGAAGACACCAGCTTAGAAGCTGTTAACAGATGTAGCGTGAGTGCTGAGTGTGGTTACACAAACCCCCAGAGTCCAGGGGATGGTGTTCCTCCCCGACTAAGAGGAACAAATTCCCACCTACAGGCACAGGTGGGAAAGTCATATCCCAAGACATGATGTCTGTTCAGCCAGAGATCCCTGTGCAGGAGAGGCCATTCCAAGGGTGCGCAGCGCTTACGATGAAGTGCTGTAAATCACTGACACACAGAACAGCTGCCAGGTGCCGCCCCTCACCGCAGGAGCAGGGCCGGACCCCGGAAAGTCCAGGGGATGGTGACACAGTTTGATCTTTACCAGTTTGCTATTTTCTCTGCACTTGGCTCTGGGCTCTTTTCCCTCTGCTGCTGTCTTGGCCCCATAAAATATGCAATGGGGGTAAATCCGTCCCCCACATGGCCGTAACGGCCCTCACCAACAGCCTTCTTTCCAACCCCTTTTGTTCCTGTGACAGGCAGAGAGTGAGGGACTGGTGCGCACACCCGTGCCTGTAACATCCTCCTTTCTTTCACCTATTTATTCCTCAGACCACACAAGGGTGGGGTCAGCAGTGCAGGTGTAGCTACAAGCTCACAGCACCCCCTAGCAAAGGGTCCCTTCCCTGGGGCATCTGAATATCTGCGTATCCCGCAGCTCGCGCGCACTGGTCAGGACACTGAGGTCAGGGGGGCAGGCAGAAGCCCAGCTCACCCCATGCCCAGCCTTGCTGGCGCTCCTAAGGCCAAAGGTGAAATGCACCAGGGTGCGGTGCACCAGTAAGAGACTGGTCAGCTAGGGGCCCCGGCTCTGAGACCTGCCAGCAGCCTGGGCTGCGTGGCCTCAGCACACACAGGCTCCAACTCCGGAGCTCAGGCAGCCGGACTGCACGGTCCCCGCTGCCCCACGGATCTGGCAGCTAGGTGGCCACATTAACAGCCCTGAGCTCCCCCCCCCCACACACCCAGTCCCCTGCCCTGACTCCTGCACCTTCACATACACACCTCCCTTGAGCTCCCCACATTGACTCCTGCCCCCGCTCCCCACCTCCCAGCTCCCTGTTCTCAGCTCACCCCTACCCAGACACCCCTACACATCCCACCCCTGCCCTGACTCCTGCATCCCCTTGCCTCAGCTTCCCTTACTCCCATCCCCTACCCCCAACTCCATGCCCTGAGCCCCCCACACTCACATTTCTTACAGGTGTCATCCTGTTGCAACCTTCCCTCTCTGACCGCCCACGGGGAGGGGTTCTGATAGGACAGTCCCTTCACCCCTGCTAAAGACCCGAACCGTACGCTGGCTCCACTCCCTGCCTTTCCTTGGAGCTGCACTGACATGAATGTTTTCTGGATCCCGGGTGGAGATTTCTCAGCAATCAGCCATCTTCAAACTGCACCTTTTGCCCTGACAAGGTGCCTCCTACACTTAGGTTCATTAAATACCATCTCCCACTTAGCCAGCCAGTCAGTAAATATGTCACAGTCCTGCTGACTCTGACCAACCAGGGCAGAGCACTCGGCTTTCCTTTCGTTTCCCGCCCTCCGCAAATCTCAACACTCGTTTTAGATTCCATCTTCCGAGCAATGGAAGGGCTAAAACGAGCTGCTGCTGGCTCTGGCTTGGCCTGCCAGGGTTCTCCAGGAAATGTACATCTCCCTGGTTTCTGGCTGCTCTCCTAGGTGCAGCTGCAGATGAGTGCATTACCCCACGCCAGCATATGATCCCCTACTTCCACCACCACGGCTTGTTGGTGCTGCCCAAATCCCATCCTCCCACATCAAAACAAGCCTCAACCCCTTCTCCAGCCGGGAGCTAGCCCCTGAGGGAGCGGGGGAGTTCTTTAGCCTATGTGTCAGGCTGCTGCAGGAAGGGCTGCTCACCCCAGCATCCGTCTGGCATGGCCACTCTGTGACGAGCCCATGGCAGGAATTTACAGTCATCTTCAACCACTCCCCAACACCCCGACGGGCCCTGGAATGGGCCAGTTCACCACCAAAACAGCGTACACAGGCAAAGGCTTTGCATTCAGAATGCACGTGACCGAAGGAGCACAGACCACGGCCTTTTCAGCCACAGCATGGCAGCCATCATGGCCCCCGCACAGGGGTGGGCAAATGCCAGCCTGCATGCCAGATCCAGGTTAGCCCCTGGCTGCTGCTGCTGCTGCTGCATTTACCTGTGCTCCTGTTGGCTGCAGATCACCATTCCCAGCCAAGGTGATCTGCAGCCAAGGTGATCTGGGAAGTTGAGTCCCGGTCTGCGCCACTTCCCGCAGCTCCCATTGGCTCAGAATGGTGAGCAACTGAAGGTGCAGCAGCAGCAGCCTGCCAGAAGCTAACCTTGGTGACCCGTCACCGTTTTATTGCCCACCAGGGCCTAGTGAGAAAGGTAGAAAAACTCAATGAAATAGCTGTGATAGTTGCCTTTGGAAAGCAAACCCAATACCATAACTTCAGAGAGTACATGCATCTCACAGGATTGCTTCAGAAAGCAAAAACTGAGTTAAAAAAACAACAACAAATTGGTTTAATCTCGAGAATGTCTGAGGCAACTGCATATTATTTGTATATACAAACCAGTGTCAGAAAAGAGACTACCCCAGCTACAAACAACTGTGCGTGTCCCACAAGTTCAGGAAGTTTTGGTCCATGAGAGGCAGCTGGTCCACGTATCTGAAGGACATATCTACACAGCAGGGCAAAAGTCGAATTAAGCTATGCAACTTCAGCTAGGTCAATTGCGTAGCTGAAGTCGAAAGCACTTAATTTGGCTTTTGGCGCTGTCTACGCTGCAGGAAGTGGAAGGAAGAGCACTCTTCCTCCGACTTCCCTTACTCCTCGTGAAATGAGGTTACAGGAGTCAGAGTAAGAAGTCCTCCAGCTCGCCAGTATTTCAAAATAACGGTTGGCTGTGCAGACGCACGCTTTGTTATTTCAGAACAACACTGCAGTGTGGACATACCCATAGGAAGTGACAGGAGACAACTGCGGGCAAGTCTAAGGACTCATGATTAAAAGACAATTGCATTGTAATGCCGACCAACAGGAGAGGAGAAACCCTGAACCTTATCCATGAAGGAGACCAGAGATTAACTAAATGCCGTGGCCAGTCAGTGCAATGGCTGGGCATCAGCAAGGATGTCAAAAATGGAGTCAAACAGAGCTCCTGCATGTGCCCTAGCAGAACTAACAGACCAGCAGCGCACAGCGAACCAGTAACATCTCTTCTGGACCGACCTCGGCAGAGACTAGTTGCAACTTTATGCAGACTCAGAGGACATCACTACCTGATCGCCATAGACTATTTTTCCAGGTACATGGAAATAATGTACTTACAAGCTGTAACGCTGCAGAGCTATTGAGAGTTAAACTGCACTTTCCCTGACCTCAGGATTCCAGAACAGCTAGTGACAAAGTACCACAATTCACTATCGAAGAGTTTAAATAATTTTGATCACATTACTAGCAACCCACAAGTGAATCACAGAAATGGAATCCTAGAGCACTAGCACTGGAAGGGCCCGCAAGAAGCCATCGAGTCCCGTCCCTGCCCTCGCAGCAGGATCCAGCACCAGCTAGATCAGGGGTTTTCAAAGTCAGGGTGGGAATTTGCAAGGGCAAGCGCCCAGCTGGCTGAGAGACGCTTTGTTTACCTGCTGCCGGGATGGGCGACTGTAGCTCTCGTTGGCCATGGATCACTGTTACCGGCCAATGGGAGGTGCGGGAAGTGGTGCGGACTAGAATACGCGGAGGACAGGGAATGAATTGGGGCCTTGGCAATGAATGGGTCAATGAGTAACCAGCTGGCAGGGGAGGGATAGAAAGGCTAGATCATGCCCGGTGGGTGTGAGACTCCGCCTCAGTGGTGACGTTCAAAGTGTAACTTGCCTTATTTACACACACACTCAAGTCCAGGAGCAGAGGTTGTGGCATGGCAGGGAGGACAGACCCTTCTCTCAGCCCAACACTTCTGCTTTCTAGGGACTAATTCCGCCTCAAGAACCCAGTGCACAGAGTTCTCTCTGCCCAGAATCTAGGAGTAACAACATCACAGGGCCTCTTCCAACAACTGACCCTTCGCTCGAATGCTGCAAAAACAACTTGTCTGACTGTTTTAGGGAGCAGCCTGCTTAGGGGCTCTGGAGTTAACACGCTGGGTTCTAAGAAATAAAGGGTTACCGTGTGCAACTCTCCAGCCACAGAATGCTCCCGCCTCCATCTGTTCGTAACAGGGCACTCCCAGAACACAGCGGTGGGAGGGTAAGAAAATTCTTTTCTTTGCCCCTGCAGCATCCTAGAGTCTAAACCCAATTGAGCAGCGATTAGCAGCCTCTGCCCTGCACTGGGCACTATGAAGAATTTTACACTATCGACCTGGCTGGCAGCATTGGCAGTGGCAACCCCCCCTAATTCCAGGCAGCTCTGTCCCATCGCTTGGGTGGACAACAGGGGTTATGAGTCTGCTATAGGCTTTGCGCCTGTGAGCTTGTGATGCAGCAGCTCAGACCTCCTGCTGACACCCGCACTGGGGCAAATTGGAGATAGTCCCTGCCCCAAAAAGCCAGCAGCCCAATCAGACGGCTGGACAAGAAGCCAGGCAAAAGGTTACAGTTCTGATTGTGCCAGGCTGCCATCAGTGCCCAGGGCTGTGAGAGCTTCTGGGCTCAGCATCTCTAGCTGGCTGGGGCACCTCTACCAGATGGAGACAGGAGCATATTGTTGCTGGCAAGTTGCATCTGTTAACACTTTATTATTAGAATACAGCACGATAATGCCCGAGAGAGACCAGAGAGAGACAAAACTGGCTGCTCCCCAAACAGTCAGACAAGTTGTGTTTTGCAGCATTGGAGCCAATGATGAGCTCTCCCTGCTGAAACTGGCCCTGTGAAGGTGACTCCCTTCCTCTGGAGAAGCTGCCTCCTTCTGACTCACTCGGAACAGAGATGACGGAGTCTGAACTCAAATCTAGCACGTGGTTTGCTGGGCGGGTGCACCGGGCCTTACCCCAAGCCATGTGCCACCAGAGGGACAGAGATGTGTCCTTCACTCCCTGCCCTCGGCTTGATACACAGCACTTGCATGCACATAGAAGATGGGCTGGCATAGAAATCAACTTACTTCCATAGCTGCAAGCCTGAGGTTGGACCCCCACATGCTGGGTTAGAAGCCAAGTTGAAACACATTGGCTATGTCTAGACTGGCATGATTTTCCTCAAATGCTTTTAACGGAAAAGTTTTTCCGTTAAAAGCATTTGCGGAAAAGAGAGTCTAGATTGGCACGGACACTTTTGCGCAAAAGCACTTTTGGCGGAAAAGCGTCCGTGCCAGTCTAGACGCGGTTTTTCGCAAGAAAGCCCCGATTGCCATTTTCGCCATCAGGGCTTTTTTGCGCAAAACAGTCCTGAGCTGTCTACACTGGCCCTCTTGCGCAAATACATTTGCAAGAGGGCTTTCCGAACGGAGCAGCATAGTATTTTGCGCAAGAACACTGACAATCTTACATCAGATCGTCAGTGTTCCTGCAAATTCAAGCGGCCAGTGTAGACAGCTGGCAAGTTTTTCCGCAAAAGCAGCCGCTTTTGCAGAAAAACTTGCCAGTCTAGACACAGCCATTGAAGCTGAGCCACTCACCGGTTTAAGGAAAGCCATTTACAGCTCGTGTTTTCCAGAAACCACCGGGGCTTGGAACTTCCAGTTGAAATGAACCCTGAGATTTTCACACACTCAGGAGCTGGGGCTTTCAGAAAAACACCAAAACTACAAGATTGTGCAACCCAGAGGGTCCATGAGCATGAGACTGCCGCTCAGCTCCCGACCGCTGTCAGCCCGCCCTCTGAGCGCACTGTGCAAGGGTGCCAGTACAATGCTACCCGTTTTCTAGGCGGGAACTGGTGCTGGCGGTGGTCTTGGCAGCAGAGATGGAGGCTCTAGCAACCCTTGTAGGTGTGCTCAAGGGCAAGGGAGTAAAATCCTAAATGGTCAGGCAGCACCCTGAATAACCAAGCGACTTTGCTGGTGCCTGCCCCAAAGACAGGCCTTGCTCTGACCAGGACCAATCAAGGGTCCATTTGGCCAGGGCCTCAAGCTCAAAGGGGGCCTCAAATTTAGCCACTTGTTAATGGTTTGGCATTTGATACATTTCCCAACTTCTTTTTAGGCATACCCTATCAGCTCAACATGTGACCTGCTCTCTCTCCATAGAGCTGCCAAGTTCAGCAAGTAAAGAATGTGATTTGCTAAAAGACATAATTTTTTCTGGTTACTGATACAGATTTTGACCAACAAGTGTCCTACAAAGAAATCTCAAAAGATCTCAGTGCCGAGGCCATCTTCCTCAAATGAACAGATACCATACACTTGAAATTGGCTTGCAAGCCAAAGGAATTGCTTCAAGAAACACACGAACTTGGACTCTCTGAGGGTGCATCTACACTGCACTCGTAGCTCAAAATAAGCTACACAATTTGAGCTATGCAAATTGTGTAGCTTATTTAGATTCAAGTCTGAAATGGCTTATTTCGAAATTTGGTGCTGTCTACACAGCACTTATTTCTAAATAAATCACTATTCCGAAATGGCCCTTACTGCTCGCAGAATGAGGTTTACAGCGACGTTGGAATAGCAAACCCGTTATATTTCGGCATTACAATATGCTCAAAAGATGCAGAATAGCTATTTCGGGATACCTCTAGTATCCCAAATAGCGCTGCATTGTAGACGCAGCCTGGAGTATTTCCTAATATCACAATTGCATTGCACCATTTTGTCAGTGGCTTCAGGCGAACACACCTTTGCTCAGCCTTAGGACAAGAGTGTTTGAAAGGGTTTCCCATGCTTGGTGTCAACTGTGACATTGCACAGAAGCTAGATTGTTCAACAGTTAGCACATTTGCACAGAAAAAGGCTAGAAACGCCTTTGTTAAATACTCAGATTGTCTCACTCTGGTTTTGGAGCCTTATTTTGTTTTCATGTGTCATTTTTATAAAGCTGGAAGGGGCCTGGGCCTCTCTGGATCTTTGCGAGATCCAGGCTCGAACTGCAGTGCCAGCCTGCTGAGTCTTAGTGGGTCCATGTAACAAGGCACCAATACCTCAGCAAGCAGCCTCTTAGGGACTCTCTTGAGGCAGCGGTGCTGGAACGGGTTTTACAGCGAGGGGGCTGAGTGCTACTTCAAGCCACGCTGTGCAGAGCCTCCGCAGCACCCATAGCTCCAGCACCAGGGCCTCCCGGAAGCATTTAAAATGCTGCAGCCCTGCACCTTGCAGCCCACTGAGTGTTTTGCTTGCAAGCATTAGCATTTCGTTAATCCTTAATGACTGTTAATTGGCCATCCTTCAGGCTTGAGCTCCCCGAGAGCAGCGCCTTTGGGCACACCAGCCTACTTGCAATCACCCCTGCTGGTGGCTGGGCTCCTGAGCAACATGAAGGGCTGTGTCATGAGCTCCAGGACGCACGCTGAAGGGCACGTGTGTCACTGAGCGTGGGGGAGTCACCGGGCCCTGCAAACCCACCCATGGCCAGACGTGACTCCCCCACTTCCGGCAGGCAGAGCAGAAGGGTTATTCGTTGACAGGGACACAGCGCAGCACAGACTTGTTAACACAAGAACCAGAAGCAGACAGCACAATCCAACTTGCGGAGAGGGGGGCCCAAAGCCAGCGCCCTGGGCCCCCTCCCTGCATCCTCCGCCAGTCAAGAGAGCTCACACACCCAGCAATTAGGCAGCTTCACCCCTCCTTTGTTCAGATTCCCACGCAAGGTGTCACCTGGTTGCTTTCCCCACCAGGCTCAGGTTATGGGGCAGCCTGAGCTATCGTTGTGTATGTGCTAAGATGGGACAGCCTGGGACAGCCCCCCCCCAGTGAGAGACACACCCAACGTTCCCATCCCCAGCCAGGCACCAGGGCAGTGCCCAGGGAAAGTGAGGCACACACACGAGGTTACAACAGAACATACAGGACAGGAGGAATCACACACAACAAAACAAAGCAAAGCAAACAGCGCGCAAACAATCCCCACTACATCACAGCTTGTCAGCACAGAGGTCGCCCTGAGCTGAGCATCGATTACCCAGCGCTACGAAGTGCTGGCCATTTCCTCATTCAGTTGAACCAGGGGCCCTCCTGTTTATGCCAGGATGACTGTTAGAGGGAGTGGGCAGGGGCACGCTGCCCTCAGGAGCTGCACTGAACACAGGCCAAGCATAGTCTACCTGTCGGGTGCCTGCCTGGCACAGGAGACAGTCAAATTTTACACAATGCTGGACCACATGGCCTTTCACCTCTGGGAGGCACCATCCACCACCAGTTTGTGTAGGATGGAGCCCAGCCTCAGCTGTATGGGAAAAGACCCAATAATAGACACTCAATTTAAATACATACCCTAAATTAAAAAACACAGTAAGAGAACCATAAATGTGCCACCATGGCTGAACAACCAAGTAAAAGAAGCAGCGAGAGATAAAACGGCATCATTTAAAAAGTAGAAGTTAAATCCTAGTGAGGAAAATAGAAAGGAGCATAAACTCTGCCCAATGAAGTGTAAAAATATCATTAGGAAGGTCAAAAAGGAATCTGAAGAACAGCCTCCCAAAAACGGGAAGATTTCACTTGTAACCACTTAAATCCTACTGTTTGTACTTATTGTTGTTTACTACCAGGCCCAGTGTAAATAATTGTTAGCTGGGGGGAGCGACCAGTGTGTCACTCTTTCATTGATACAGGGGGTGAACATCCTCATAAGCTTTCCCTGTGTAAAACTTTTACATGGAGAAAGATGGATTTATTTGTGGTTTTGATCCCTTTTGGGTTTCCTGGATGCTGTGCCCTAGAACTGCGTCATCCCAGAACTGAAACGTTTCAGTGTCTGCATCGATCACATGCACTCTGAATGCAAAGCTTTGGCCTCTGTATCGTGTTTCTGTGGTGAACTGGACCATGCAGCTTTGTGACTGGCCCTCCAAGGCTCGTCAGACCTGTGTACGGTGGTGTCAGCTGTGGGAGGAATTGACAATGATTTTAAATCTCTTCTGCAAGGACCGTGAGAGCAGTTCCTGAGTCAGTGGCCTTTCTGTGCATATTCTGATTCACCCACTCGGGCGACTCTTCTCATCCTGGTGGAGTACCGCAGTCACCGGGAGAGCGCTTGGAGGTCGATTTAGCACGTCTAAGTAGACATCATAAATCAACCGCTGGTGGATCGATTACTGCAGCGTCGATCCAGTGTCTAGTGTAGACAAGCCCTCAGGACAGGTTGTGGAATCCCGTTAACTGGAGGTTTTTGAAAGCAGGTTGGACAAACACCTGTGAGGGACAGTCCAGGTTATTTGGCCCTGCCTTGGGGCTGGATCCAATGACCTCTCAAGCTCCTTTCCAGCCTGACATTTCCAAGATTCAGTGAAGGCAGCTGGAAGGATTTTTACATCCGTGAAGGGCTGGTGCAGGACACAAAGCACAAAGGTGGCTGTAGGGAAACAAACCAGGGAGCTTCTGCCTGCGTGAATGAACAGAACACCACACAGGCAGCTGGCTCAACTTGAGAACTGAGACGTTTTCCTGACCGTCTTCCCAGGAAGAAAAAGCATCATCATCTCCTAGCTCCCTGGGCTGGTTTGCCCTCGGCCAGATGTGGTGCCAGCTGTTTCTGGGAGTAGCACAGAGCGAGGATGGGGGAAGCCTGCCTTAGCCCTGTTGCACTGCCAGCAGCTGGGGTCCAGGGGCCGTTTTATTTGCGCCCAATGCCCCATCCCCCATCAGCAGGCTTGCTCATGGGGCTCAGGCTCTGTCTACCCAGCAACACCACCCCCCTGCAGACCCAGCTCCATGAGCCGGAACCGGCCGGTAGGTCTAGCTGCTGGATGGACATACCCCACGTGAACAATCCCTGCTCAGGGCCACACGCCTTGGTCCCCCCTGCTGAGCTGCTGCCTCCTGTGCCCCTGCCCAGCTAAGCCTGCATTTCGGGCAAAACCAGAACTAACCAATAGCGGTTTGAGGCTAGGGGATCATTCGTGGTGCAAGACATGGGGGGTGGGGCAAGAACTTGCTAGCAGCTGCTAGCTGGGAGAGGGAAGGGCTGAGATGCAAGTGAGCACAACCCATTGCAGATGGGGGTGATTCCACAGCAACACCTTCCAAGTCCACCATCTGTCCTCAGTGCTGGAGCCAGAGACACAGAGGGACTCTCCATTCCATTACTGGCCTGGGCAGCGTGCGACTGATTTTGTCCCTCTGTTAGGCAGAGTGTCAATTTTAAAAAACTAAAAGGACTCCACTGGTCAGAGCCCTGGGGTAGAACCGGCTGGACTGGGTGAACCCCCCAGCCAGTCAAGTGCACACATTCCCTAGGTGGAGCGCGGGAGACCCCGGCAGGGCACAGCTCGGGGGCCTAAGACGAGGGGCGCTGTTCAACTTGCTGCAAACAGCAGAGTGTCTGCTACTGGAACGATAATGGCGCTTGGGCCAGACACTGGGCTCCATTTAGATTCACCAAAGAACCACTCTGGCCACTCAGGGGAGGAAGAGGCAGAACAAGCCGCTTTCGTTACGAAGTAGCAAACGGCTCTGCTGCTTGGTGAGGGAGGAGAACTGGAAAACCCAGGGCACAATGCCCCTTTGATTGCACTCCTGGGAAGCAATCCTCGGCCCAAACAAGTCACAGCCTTGCAAGACTCATCACTCTTTATTGAAGGAGGCCGCAGAAGGATGGAGTCACATGAGAACATCTCCACCGAACCTCCATTTATCAAGCACCAGTTTGGATTCGGTGCCAGCAACCCGCCTCCAAGCTCTGCAGTTGCCGCCCCGCTGAGAGGCCAGGTGTGCAGCCCTTTGAGTCATACAAAGTAGGCAAGTGAATCACACCCTCTGCACTCACTTTTAGCAGTAAATGACCGGGGGTGGCTATGCTGATTCTGTACCTTGCTGGCTCTTTGTTGGACCTACAGGAGGTAATGCCAACTGCTTCTGCCCATCCCTCTTGTCCCTGCTCAGTATTCTACAGCTCTGCCCCCACAGCCAACGCCTCTGCCCAGGTGAGTATAGCTCGTGACATGCCTGGCTCTTGGGGGATTCAAACACCAAGACTCTCCCTGCAAAGCAGCGGGGGCACCATGTGTAACACCACGGGAAACTTGCCTCTGCTGCAGCCAGACCTGCAAACCTTCCTGGCTGGGGCTGACATGGCCCAGCCTTGCAGGGCTCTGTGGAGGGTGCATGTCTGGTTGCATTTAGTTTGGTAAAGTGCGTGACGCTGCATCAGCAGGAACGTATTGGTGCTACCTAGTAAGAGAGCAGCTGAGCCCTGCGTGCCTTGCAGGGAAGGGGGGAGGCAGCCTTTGGCTTACTACAGATGCAGGCAAGTCTGCTTGCCCACCTGGGTCTCTGCCAGGAAGCACGAGGGAACGGGGAGGTAAGAGGCCAGCCTCCTCCAGCCAAGATTTCAAAAGGAACCAACAGCAGCTGCTAGTGTCTTAAAATTGGTCACACTTACACCTACTGCAGGCCCCTCGGCTTACAGCCAGGCCCTACCCAGGGCAGCCACGGGCAGGTCACGTCAGAGACTGGCAGTGGCAACACATCTGAAAAGGAGCCATCACAGTGTCCCCACAGCTCCCGCATCGCACTGCAGGGTGGGGCGGGTTCAGCCATGGCACGGGGGCAAGTGAGAGGCACAGGAGCTCTTGGATGGAATTCTTAGAGGATCTGCTCTGTGCTTGAAGCAGAAATGTCCAATAACCTCCAGGCTGCATAGGGGTTGAGTTCATCCTGGTCTCTACAGAGCGCCCAAACGTACAGCATCCGCAGAACTTTGTCCTGGAATAGAAATTGCCCATTAGAACCGAAACTGCATATTGCAGAGCATACGGCACCGCTGTGCCCTGCTCCCCCCCAGAGCACATGGCACCGCTGTGCCCTGCCCTCCCCAGAGCACACGGCACCGCTGTGCCCCCAACCCCCCGAGCACACGGCACCGCTGTGCCCCCAACAAACGCGCTGTGCCCCACCCCCACAGGGCACACGGCACTGCTCTACCCCTCTCCTCCCGGAGCACATGGCACCGCTGTGCCCCCTTCCCCCCCAGAGCCCACTGTGCCCCGCTCCCCAGAGCACAAGGTACTGCAGTGCCCCGCTTCCCACAGAGCACAAGGCACTGCTGTGCCCTGCCCCCCCGAGAACACAGCACCGCTTTGCTCTAGTTGCTCCCCTTCCCCAGCCCTCAGAGAGCACATGGCACCGCTGTGAACTAGTCACTTCCCTGCCCCGCCCTGCTCCTCACAGTGAACATGGCAGTCCTGCAGACTATGAGCCCCCCCCAGAGAAGATGCCACTGCTGCCAGGCTAAGAATCTGTCACACACGCAACACAGCACCAGTACTGAGCTAGGAAACATACACAGGCTGAATTTTCCCTGCTTAACTTTTGCCTCATAGGCTGTGTCTACACTGGCGCGATCTCGCGCAAAAGCGGCCGCTCTTGCGCAAAAACTTGCTGCCTGTCTACACTGGCCGCGTGTTCTTGCGCAAGTAAACTGACGTTCTAATGTATGAAATCAGGGCTTCTTGCGCCAGAACTCTGATGCTCCCGCTCAGGAATAAGCCCTTTTGCGCAACTGTTCTTGCGCAAGAGGCCAGTGTAGACAGGCAACATGAATTTCTTGCACAAGAAAGCCCTATGGTTAAAATGGCCATCAGAGCTTTCTTGCGCAAGAGAGCATCTACACTGGCATGGATGCTCTTGCGCAAAAGCACATGCCAGTGCAGACGCTCTCTTTGGGAAGAGTTTTTGCAGAAAAACTCTTCTGCAAAAGAGTTTTTGCGTGAGAATGTGCCAGTGTAGACGTAGCCATAGAGTTGTGATCAGCGCTCCCTGTAAGCTGAGCAAAGTGTGCGGCCACTCAGGCGAGATTCAAATGCGGCCCAGCTGATTAGCAGACCACCCACAGTTAGGTTTTTTGTTTCTGCTGATGGTGCACATTCATACATGCCTCGGTTCACATAAAATTATTCTGCACATAAAGGAAAAGATTAGAGGGAAAATTTGTTGTGATGCTTGAAAATTTGAGCCAGGCAGTTATTTGAGTTACATGGCCATCAGAAAACACGCCCCTTTTCCTGGTCTGACAGCCAGTTTAACACACAGCTGAGGAGCAGCTGAACGCCACCTGAAGATGAGAGTATCTGAATATGGCCTTGTGTGCATGCAAACACCTAAGTGTACTATCACCAACGGCCTCGGGCTGGTTGGTGCTCTTTGGGAAGCATGTTTGCATGGCTCTAATGTCATTTTTAGCTTTTTCTCTTTTACTCACTTCTCCCTTGCCCTGCCCTTCCATCTCTCCTTAGTCCTAGGCTTAAAGAACTTGCAAATTTTGCAACTGTCACTGAGAGTTTCACCGAACAGTGCAGAAAGCTCCTATGCGTGTCACTGAGCGGCACAGATCATTTGCACACATCACAAGGCTTAAATGCCGAGGATCAGGGCATGCCCCGATCCAGGTCGAAGTCCCTAAGGGGACCAGCTAGTTTAACTATACTATGGGTAAACTAACTACAAAGACTGACAATGGGGAAAAGCCAACAGCCAAGGCTGGAGCAGAGCTGTTCTGACGCACCATCACTGGAAGCAAGAAGGAACTGAGAATAGGGGGAGTGTGCAGCATCCTTTGTACAGCTTCAAAAGCCGTTAGAGGCGCTCTCCTGTGGGTACTGCCAGGGGAAAACTTCCAGCACCGGGACACGTGGCAAGCATGTGCACTTCTTGTGGAATGGACATGAGCAAGCACTTGGAGAACAAAACGCTCTGGTTGTTCTTTCAAAAGTTACAACTGAACATTGACTTAAAACAGCTTTTAAACTTTATTATGCAGAAGAAAAATGCTACTTTCCTTGTTAGTAGTTTACACTTAACACAGTACTGTACTTTATTTGCTTTTTTTCAATCTCTGCCGTTGCCTGATAGCCTACTTCTGGCTCCAAATGAGGCATGTGGTTAACTCGTCAGGTTGTAATACTGGGGCTCATAATATGGGGGTTCTACTGACAGAGTCCATGCCGTTAAGCATATAAACATATAAGATGGGTAAAGTTAATTTCACTGAAAACATTATTCGCATTTTCTTGGTGTTTGTGACTTTCAAACGCCAGTTAATTACATTCTGTAATGAAAGAGACAAACCATGAAAGGAGAAAATTGGCACCAAATCTGTGATCTAGCTGGAGAGATTTAGGGACCTGAAAAGTAGGGTGTTCTACTGGAAGTGTGAAAGATGACAGGGATTTTATGACATCAAAGTACAGGACTGACCAGGGAAGATGGCTTTCTTGCTGGGGAACGAGACATCACAGAACAAAGAAAACAGCACATCACCTGCACTGTGGGAGTTCTGGGCAACTGATAATGCATTTTTATTAACAGAGATACAGCCCAATCATGGATATACAGTACATGTTACTGCTTATATTCAAAGAAACTGGCACTGCAAACAGCTGTGGACTCCCAGAAGTGGATTTTTAAGCTGTACTTCTGCATTTAAGATTAAAACTTGTGGGATGCAGTGACAGGCACAGCATCCTGTTCTATAAACTCAGGATTAATTTTAATGAGAATTCCTGGACCTTTCAAAAGTGCTTTTCTGGACAGTTAAAGGCCGATTTCCCAAGATCAACTCTGCAAAACTCAGCTGCTCCTTTTTTGCTGCTGCTGCTGCTGCTAGAACATCTGACAATCATTTCATATGCTCCTAGCCCTCCCAGGCATTCCTTGGAGGGTAAGTTTGCAACACTGTAGTGGGATCTAAAATGAATGCAAAGGCGGCAATACTGCAGCAGGGACAAGCACATGACTTCTAGTTAGAGAGTTTACAATGAGGTTCCCTTTTACCTAGACGATGATTTGCTCCAAGGCAGGCAGGCAGAAGTGCAGCAATAATACTGAATCATGACTACCAGCCAGCAAGCAGCTGACACTGGATTAAAGCTAAAGTTTAATTTCCTTTACAGCATTTTAATGCGTCTCCCTGATTTATTGCTGTACTCAAGGAAGCAGACAGCACACGGGCCTGGATATCCCCTTTAATAATTATCCCATCAATACTCATCTTTCACAAATGGGCTAATTTAATGTGAGAAATCACTAAGTAGACCTCTCCTCCTCCTGCAGTCAATGACAGGCTGCAAATCAGTCCTGTAGGGCCCATCATTAAAATTCATCCGTTTGTCTGTAACCCTACAGACTAGGCTCAGGAGAAAGGCTGGGAAAAGCCAGTCGTTATTAAATGCATTTGTTAGTTTTAATGGAAGGCCCATGGAAACTGCCAGCTCCAGATTCCTCGCAGCCTCGCCTTATCATTAAATTACTTAACCATCGCCTGGCACAGCGAGAGCTGTCTGGAAAGCCAGCCACTCAGCCACGTCCAGAAAATGTCACAGGCTCCTAAACCCTTGTATCATTCACTGCCAGGACCAGCTTGGCAGAACTTATCTGCAGCCAGCACTTAGGTGAATGGCAGTGATGCTTTCTACAGATTGTATGGACAAATGAAACCCCTGCAGGAAGTGATTCACAGGCAGATTCTAGGACAGGGCAGGGTCAGTCAAGGCGGTTCTCCTCCGGGTCACGCCTTGCGCTAGACACTGCTTAGCTGGTTTGAGCCAGAACTTTGGTACGATTACAGTGGATCCAGATCCTAAACTCATCTGCTTTGAGATTATTCCCCTCTCCTCTTGCAATTTTTTGTCCTTTCTCCCACTTCAATTCCATTTTGCTAATCTCTGCCCAAGTGTCCAGTACTTCTGGGCTCCTCATGCCCAAGCCCTCTCATCAAGGATGGAGAAAGGCAAGAAAGCATGCATCCAAAACACTACAAACAAATATAAACCAGCTGACAGCCGGTGGGAAATGAAGGCCCTAGTGTGTCCTGATCTGGCCTGCCTCCTCCTCTGTGCCTCAGTTTCTTCATCTTTAAAATGTGGATAATGATACTGACACCCTTGCAAAGCACTCAGACATAATGATGAGCGCTAGATATTACTTAGTGACAGTACAGAGCCGCTGGCACGGGCAGCTGAGAGCAGGTACACAGAGCAGCTGTCAGAATGGTTTCATTTCTCCTCCTCCCATGTGCTCACAGCACCATTCTCCCACCTCAGTGGTTCCCAACCTTTTTTATACTGGGGACCAACAAACCCATTCACAAACTTTTGGCTGACTGGTAACATTTTATTTGCATATTCACAATGTTACCAGTCGGTCAAAAGCCCTGGTCCCCAGAGCCCCCCAGAGTCAGCCCTAAATCCCAGAGCCCCCCCTCACCCCTCCACTATCCCCCAGTGCCAGCCACTGACCGCAGAGTCAACTGCACACAACCCCTCCATGCCAGCCTCCCGCCCTCAGAGCCCCCCATTGCGTCCCCCATCCCAAATGCCTCAGTGCCAGCCCCTGCCCCTTAAAGCCTCCCCACCAGACTCCCAGTGCCAACCTCCCATTTCCAGAGCCCCACTGCACCCAACCCCACCCCACCAGTGCCAGTCCCCAATATTCGCAGTTGGGAACCGCTGTCCAACCTAGCGAATGGGCTTTCACTGCTCCTTTCAGATGGCCCTACAGGACCCACCAACATGCTGTTATTCATAACTACTCTTTTCCACAGAAGACCATCAGACACTTCCATGCAGTCCTGAAATGCCAGATACACCTGACCCAGGCCAACCCAGGAGCACACCAAAGGCAAGTGCATGAAGAACAGAAAACCGTATGAAGTTCTGATAGTTATGTAAAAGCAGCCACATTAGGAAGTGATTAGTAACTGAGGCATGTGGAGTACAGCTGACCCTCTAGCTTGGGATGGAAGTGGGGAGAGGTTGCTGTCTGTACATCTATTGCTGTTGTTCTTCCAAAAGGTTCTGAATATGCAAACATTTTCTTCCTCAGAAAGGTCCTACATTTTCAACCACAAAGTGCCGGAATGCATGTGACGGTAAAGCAAAGGGGAGCAATAATTTTTGGTGGAGGGGGCACTCCCAAGAATTTGGAAAGTGGCCAAGGGCCACACTCTTCCATGATATTAATGGAGGGGGTGTGGGATCTGGGATGGAGGTTGGTTGAAGAAGAGAGTTGGGGTAAGGGACAGGGTGCAGGAGGGGGTGTGGGATCTGGGAGGGGGCACTGGTGCAGGGGAGGATTCTGACCTGGTGGAAGGGTGCAGGGTCTGGGAGGGGGGTTGTGACCTGGGGTAGGAGTGCAGGAAACCGGCCAGTGGGAGCTGAGAGATTGTGCTGGGGCAGAGGCAGCATGTGAAGCCTCTTCCTCCCACTCGCAGCGTTCAGAGAGCTGCTCTGAGCAGCGTGTGGGAGTGGGACGGGCAGAGAGCCTGGCTGAGGCTCCTGTGGGCCGGATCCAGTGCCCAGTCCATATTTTGCCAGCTTCTGTGATAGTGACACTGTTTGTTCAAACCCCACACCAAGATGATCATCCCAAGCAGCAGCTCTTCTTCCTGGATAGATGGTAACAGCCCTGCTTGTTTCCAAGTTGGCTTGAGCCACAGCTGGGTCTTCCCCATCTCCACTAAATTCCCTGTGTCTCTGTTACCAGCCTTTAAAGCAGTGCAAGCGAGCTGCATGCAGAGTGTGATTCACACCCTTCGCTAAACCCTAATCCCACCCTCTGCCACCAGGTTCCTCTGGCATTTCAAACAAGCCAGCACACTGGCCTCTCCCTGCATCTGACAAGGGTAGAAGTGGCTGGGCCAGGCCAGGCACAGGAAGGGAGCAAGTGCTACACACACCCGAATACTCTGCCCTTTCTCTCTCTGGTTCTATGCTTTCACCTGGGACAGGATGTCACGGAGTGTGGGGGAGTCACCGGGCCCTGCACCCCCATCCGCAGTCAGACCACACAAAGTCTGGACTTGCTTACAGGGCAAAATTTGCATGTTTGATTTGAGTGCAGGATCTTGTTACTTCCCGCTGAAAGACTGACTGTGAAGGACTGAACTTCCACCTATTGCTGAGTGATCACCCTAAAAAAAAGCCTGGTTCTGAGTCACAAAATGTACTCACTCACTTATTTGACAAGTTTAGTTTTAATTAATGATGTTCTAGCAAACATACTGATGTAATGAGGGCTCAGTAACCCTACAGCACTAGTTCACCTTTGCTCAGAAGTAGGGATGTTAAATTTAGATTAATTGGCTAATTGAATAGTCGATGTGATTTGCATCAACTATTCGATTAGTCAATAAGGGCACCTCCCCCTTTGAAACACAGCAACAGCCCCAGGGCTGCTGTTACACTTCAAAGGTGAAATCGCTGAGGGAAGCACGGGGCCAGCGGGGGACTCAAGCAGTCCCCCACTGGCCCCACACTCCCCACGGTGTTTGGAAGCAGCAGCGCCGCATGGAGCCCCAGGTCACTGACCCTGGGCTACATGAGGCGTTTCAAAGTGGCAGACCTCAGGCTTCAAGCAGTGCTGCCACTTTGAAGCACCCCTTTCTTCCCACCCCCCCACCCTCCCGCTGCCTCTTTCTGATAGAGGAAGCAAGGCGGGGAGGAGGGGAGCGACTAGTCGACTAAAGTGTCGACTATCTGATAAGCATTTGCTTACTGGATAGTCGACTAATCCTTCACATCCCTACACAGAAGCAGAGATGGCATGCGCTTGTGTGGGTGAATTATGGAAGTATGGATTAGTGAAATGTAAATGAGTCTGGTGCCATGGCAGATGTGTGTGTCACACAGTGATCACTGGATTGAAATTAAATGCACATAACACCTCACTAGCACTGAGTGCAAAAGAATTCGTTTTTCTCACACACTACATGGCATCACTCACCGGATCTCCTTCTACCACTTCTCCCTTCTGATTTTTAATCACCATAACAAGTTGAGCCTGGAAAGTGATAATTAATACAGGTCCCTGCTCCATCATCTTCCCCATAGCAAGCTGCAACAAAAGAAAAAAAATTAGAAAGCGGAGATAACTTTCTGCATCAGGAGAATTTAATGCGACCACTATGACTTTGTACAGTAAATCACTAGCCTGTAATCCCTTTCAAAGCCAACTGTCTACTATACTGAATTATACCAGTAGTGCCAGTACAATTGTTCAAGTTAATGGTGCAAAACGTTTCCTCATTATAACCATGGTTTTTAAACAATTATACTACATCCTTGGAAAAAAAATCATCATTCTTGTTTGCCTAAGGGCTGACTATTTTAGAATATGTGAACAAGATCTATTCAGCCATTTCTGAACTATGAGGGGATGATAAAGTCCTGCTCTTAAAAACTGCAGTGCACCTTTTACAGGGAAATGACTCAAATCCAGATGCAACTTTGACACTTCTCACTTTGTTACCTCAAAAACTCCCACTGGAGACCACCCAGAATTACACTAGTATGGATTTATTGATTGAGGAATTAACACTAAAGCGGATAAAACTACCGGATGGTGAAACTAAAGCGGATAGAACTACCACTAAAGGTTTAAACTAAAGGGGAACCAGCTCCGCTGCTATTTCTCACTCTCTCTCACACACACACACCCCTTCATTCATTCACACACATTCATTCCTGCCCTCAGGCACTCACACACTTACACAGGCATATGGATTGCAGAAGGAGCCAAGGCATGTTGGTTCTGGAGGGTCTGTCTGCTGATCATGGCTGGGAAGCTGGTCAAGAAACAAAGAGAGCTTCTGGCTGCAGGAAGAGGAACTTCTCAGAAAAAGGGCTTCTGCCACGTGCTCTCTCCTTTTACTGCCTCTGTACAACTCCTGTGACTCATCCACATTCATCACCAGGGAGCATGCCCAGACTTCCCTTGATCCAACAGAGCAGCAAGGTCTCCTTGATTGGTCTGATGACTCATCACCTGGCTCCACGTGCTCAGCCTTGCAGTTTCTAATCCCAAACACTCGATAGTTTCCACTCACACACACACACACACACACACGCACACACACATTCCTATCTCAGGGGAGAATGCAGTTTAGAGAAAGTTACAAGCAGAGTGGATGGAAGTTACAAAGATTACAAGGTTGCAAAGCTCAACAATCACCAAGTTTACAGTCAGTTTCTGAACTCAAAGCAAAGTCGCTGAGAGTTACAAAGTTGCGAGGTTTAACAAAGATTACAGAGTTGCAAGGTTTAACAAAGATTACAAGGAGTTGCAGAGTTTAAAAGGCAATGCAGCTGAAACAATTACAAAGCTTCAGAGAATCATTTACAAATCATCAGTAATTAAGTGATTTAGAAGACAACTACTCCCGCCCTAACAATGCAGTCAGCAGGTTTTTGTCAGTCTCTAAATCATGTGTTGGCAGGACCTTACAGTTTAGTGTATTTCCAGAAAATCCATGTGTAAAATCAAGTAATAGCTTGGGCGGAGGCTTTTATGCAACACACGTAGCCAGTGAATAGCCCCTAACGAGGCAAATCCCAACGTACTGGGTAAAGGAGCTTGTTGTAGCTCACGAAAGCTGATGCTCGAATATAGGATCGGGGGCTGCTAACCCACCGAGATCTCAATCAGGGGCCAGGCAAAAGTGAGAAGCAGTGAAGGGACTCAGGGGTTCCCTTCCTTCACACTCCAGGGATGGGTTTCCCCCTTCCCTCCCGGTCCCTGAATGCCTCCTTAACAGCTCCAGCCCTTTGCAGCTGTCTGGTGGGGGGGACGGCAGTAAGCACAGAAACACCCAGGAGCTCCAGCACTGGAGCTTTCCCTCTCCGGCCAGGTCTCCTGTGCGCCTCTCCCACATGCAGAAGAGGAACCGGAAGTGTCTGGCCCACGCTACAGGGGAGGCTGGGAAAGTTTTTAAAGCAGACCCAGGGACCCCCTGCAACATTTCACAGCTGCTGGACCTCCCCCTCTCCCCCGGCCCCGAGGGCTGGAATAAATTGTTTGGCAGGCTGGATCTGCCTGCGGGCTGGAGGTTCTCCACCCCTGCTCTAATACAAGTGTATTAGGGTTAGTCTTTCAAGTGCCACCGGACAACTTGCTGTAAGGGGAATAGAGGCAATGAATGCCAATGCTCCCCCATTCTTTTCATGTCCTCTTTATTGCACATGTTTTACCACTCCACAAACCTAGGAAATTAAATGCAAAAGACAATGCAACGTTAATGTTGCTCTAGTAAGAATGCAAAGTTGAGAAGCAATCACCATGCTCCCCTCTGGCAGGAATCTGATACGTGTTCAAATGTGCTTAGAAGACATTTAGGCATAAATTAGAGCTAAATTACAGCACAGAACACTGAGAGCCAGGACTGGTGGCTGCAAACAAACTTTATGGGACCGTGGAAAACTTGGCCACCCCCACGATAAGAAAACATCTGGCATGGCATCTTGCTACAGTTGGGAAAGAGCATTTAGAATGACAAGACCAAACTGTGCAGCATGTCACTTGCAAAACTGACCTGTTGTGTGCTGTGATTCTCTAGATAGTGTTTTATATGTGCATAGTGAAGTAATCCTGTATTTGAATAGGCAATTCCCACCTACACACAAGAAGAGTGGAACTGAAAATCAACCCTACATGCATCTGACGAAGTGGGTCTCTGCCCACGAAAGCTTATGATCCAATACATCTGTTAGTCTATAAGGTGCCACAGTACTCCTTAACCCTTTCAGAGGTGTCTAAATAAATTGAGATACCTAGAAAAACTTTTTAATTTTCCAAAGCTTCCTGTGACTTCAGTGGGATTTTTTTGGTGCCCAGTATCTCTCAAATTAAGACCTTGTTTAGGTGCCTAATGTGGATTTAGGAACTGTGCGAGTTTAGGAATGGTCTGTTTTCACAAACAGCAACAAAGCAACAGAACAATATCTGACAATACCTTGTAGCTCAAAGGTCACAGGAAAATTGTGCCCATTCACCTTTGGGCTAAGAACAAGCAAAGACAAACCCAGGCTAAACTTTCAAGGAAGTTGCAAATGGCTGAAAACAGATGAACAAAGACCCTCGTCAGCTGGAACTCTAGTCCTGCTACCATGACACTGTGCTATTTAGCAACCAAAAGGGGGAAGAAATCTCAACTGGCCACCTTGGAGTTATTAATCCATACCCCATAAGGTCATGTCTCTTGGACAGACTTAATACTGGATGTTGCTAAATTACATGAAATGTTTAGAATAAAGTGGTAACGCTTATTACTCCAATACAGTTAATTTGATTAGAATGCCTTGTTATTCACTGCTAGAGATAATCAAGATAATTGCAGCTGTAATGGGCAGATTCCTGCTCGCTTGGCACTCATTCAAGTCCTCACGTTACAAAAAGGGCAAGAGAGGTTTCCTATTATTTCAGAGGCACTTGTGTAAGGGACAGGCACAGTCCAGTATCCCAGGAGGCCTTCCGATTGCTATGGCAACACAAGCCTGAGGTGAGGGCTGGAACAGTACTTTTAGAAGAACTGCCACACTCATCTGAAATCAAGTTAGAGGAACCCAAACATTCTTTCAAAGCACAACTGGTGTGCAACCCAATCTGCCATGCAATACTATGGCACTCTCTAGGACTGCAACCAAGGGCATGACGAGCACTAGCAAAGGACAACATGAGCGCCACAGCTTCGTGTTCTGAAAAGGAACATGGCACACTGGCAGTTTGCATAACTCTGCAGTATTATGAGGGTTGATAGTTTCCTACATGCAGCTCGGCCAATGAACTTCAATCACCTCCTGCTATTCCAGTCCTGGAATCCCACGCATCTCAATGCCCGTGAGCCTCAAGCCTTGTAGCCCCTGGGTCACTCCCACCATAGTCCTCTCCAGAGGTTTCTGGCTGTCTCACACTGTGCAACAGCTTAGTGATCTGGAAACTGGGGGAAAGTACTAAGTTCCTTTTGCCAGTTCCTCTGTTGCCAGGGAAACCGATTTGCTTGAAGATTCTCAGGCTACATCTGTGGTATCTCTCACTTCACATCTCACACGGGACTGAAAAGAGCTGCAGTCCTAATCTACACTGAGATCTGCTGCTCAGGGCTGTGAAAAACTTTACACCCCAAGCAACATGGCTAGGCTGGCCTGGCCCCCAGTATAGACAATCTTTCAAAATGACTTTTAAAATGTTAGTCTTCTTAAGGCTTTGTACTGTCAAATATGCTGCACGTTCAGTTACCTGCTACTAGGTCTCCATAGCTGAAGTTGTCTCAGAACTCTCAGGCTGCCTACCCTACAAGTATTAGAGCAGCCCAGCCCAGCCATGACTAGAGAACTTGTAGTGTAGATGGTTCCTACATCAACAGAGGGGTTTTCCCATCAGTGTACATAATCTACCCCTCTGAGAAGCAGCAGTTAGGACAACAGAAGAACTTCACCCAGCTGCTTCGGTACTGAGGTAACTCCACAAAGGCATCCTGACTGGAAGGCATCAGGAGATGGAGTATCCACCACTTTACACCATCCTCAGTGTTAAGCATTTGTAGCCAGTTTCTAATGCCAAAGTGTCTGGTTTCAGCTTCCAGCCAGTGGTTCATGTTCCACCTTTCCCCATTATGGTAAATGGCCATTCAGTAGCTGGTATTTCCTCCCTGTTTAGGTACTTAAACACTGTATAAGCCACGTCTCCATCTCCTTTTCAGTATGCTAAAGGAGCAGAGATCTGACTTTCTCCTGGACCTCAAATCAGTTCTGTTTTTTCCTGCACCCCTTCCAATTTTTAATACACTTTTACAGCACACACGCTAGAACCAGCTGCAGTTCCAGCATTGATCTCATAATGCCCTATGCATAGATAAGAATTGTCACCGTGGGCCTTTGAGCTGTGATGCAGGCCAATATGCCACATGAGTGGGTGCTCCCATGCACAGGAGTTGGAAATTTTGCCTACCAGCACCCGTAGGGAGGCAGCACTTGTACCTCATGGCTGTAGCTTGGGGTGGGAAAAAAATGGCCCATGGAATGGATCCAGCCTGCATAAGAACGGCCACAATGGGTCAGACCAAAGGTCCATCTAGCCCAGTATCCTGTCTTCTGACAGTGGCCAATGCCAGGTGCCCCACAGTATGGTCCCTGGATGCTAGGAAAGTGTTGGGGGTGGATGGCATATCCAAGTCCCCGCTCTGGCTGGCATATCCAAGTCCCCGCTCTGGCTGGCATATCCAAGTCCCCGCTCTGGCTCTCCCACGCTGGGCACTCCACAGCCACTGGACTCAATGGCTTTTCCCGCAGTGCCGGAGTTGACGGTGACAGCTGCTCTCTAGGCCCCACGCAGGGCACTCCCTCAGCCTTGGTCGTAGGTGACCTTCTCTTCTCCGGCTGCTTCTGTCTTTTATGTGGTACCGGGCAATGCAAACGGTGCCAAGAGGTTGCTCCTGCTGCCTTGGCGCTGGAGAGTGTTGGTGCTGGGGAGCCTTGGAAACAGAGTCCGTTGGCGGCTCAGTGCTCCGGTTACAGAGCCAGGCCCGGCTGCACTGGCTGAGGACACAGGGGGACTCCATCAGAAGGAGCTGCAAAGTCTCTTTTTGTCCGAGTGCAGAAACCCTCTCAGATTTTACACTTGTCTGTGTGATGTGCTTCCCCCATGCACTCGCAACAAGAGTCGTGGGGGTCACCCATGGGCACAGACTTCTGCCACGAAGCACAGGGCTTAAAGTCCTGGGACTGAGGCACAGCACGATTCCCAGGGGAGGGAGGGCAGGGCTGTTCCCCACTGAACAACACTAATACTGAACTCCTAATCAACTATGTAAAGACAGCAAGCTAAGAGCTGGGGGAAAGCACTTGCCTGAGGCAAGAGAAGGAAAGCTCCAAGGACCATCACTGGCAGTAGGGAAGAACTGAGCGGGGGGGGAGGGTCAACAGGGGAATATATATAGCACCATGGTGGTGCCGCTCCAGGGGGCTCCACTGCCTTCTGACGGGTATGGCGGGGGGGGGAAAACCTTCCGATGATGGTGCCCGCAGTGTGCACACACCTGCTTGGAACTGACATGAGTAATTACTCGGAGAAGAACCTGGCAAATTGGGCCACTGGTGTGCAAGCAGCCATGTGACCCAACAGCCTTAGGCCTACTCAAGCTGCAGGCGGGGGCTGAGCTGATGGAAAATGCCTGTCAGCACATGTGCTCTCAAACTCACAGGAATTATTAAGGCCCCAACAAATCTGATGCTTTGAGAGGGGAGTGATGCTGGCTTGCCTCTGTTGAGAATGAGACCCACGTCATCGACCAAGCATAGTGGGAAGTCTTTGTGAGAAAACTTCCGTGGACTTGCCTCTCAGTAACCAACGGGTTAGATACGGCAGTGTGGCCAATGGCCTGTAAAGGGTTAAGCATCCTGTAAAATAAAATGACCTAAATATAGTCCTTTGAGGCATTTTGATAGTCAATGTATTCTGTGGATTTCTAGATATATCGTTATAATTAAATGATCCCTGGTATATTCTGTTAGAGTTCAAAAGGAGAGATGAACATTTAAATGAACTGTAAATAAAGTCGTGACACTGGAGCGAATGCTCTTTGAAATATAAAGCTAATCACCTGTTAATGACAGTAAAGTATCTTATGCTAATCCACATAGCCAAGCACCCACAATGCTTGGGAAATAAGTCTCCAGGATCACCTATTGTTCACTTAACTTTATACAAATCCAGGTTTCTCTTGACAGCTTAAGAGATCTTGGACCTGATCCTTCATGATCTCCTCTCTGCTTAAATGCGCCATGGGGAAAATGTCAAGTTCCAAGATTGTGATTCTGTTGTGGTGAGAGAGGGTTGGGGTTGTGCTTTCTCCCCGGGGCATCCTCCATACTGAACCTCTCCTCCCCAGCCCCTTGAGTAAAGGACCTGAGCAATGCCGGGTAAATTTTCTAATTGCCGGCAAGCGTGTATTTGGGGTAAGATGTGAGATTGTCATTAGCCTGATCTTATGTGATGGAATAAGATCTTCAGTGACCCTCACCCCACTTGGGTGTCGGGGTGGTAGCCTCATGCTAGGTTGCTTAAGGGGACTGTGTCACTGGCTTCTGAATAACTAGGAAGGTGTCATAGAGGCTGTTCTGTGCTGGCTTGGTAAATCTAAATACTGGAATAGCCACCAGCTATCCCTCCCTGCTTGATATCATCTGCAAACTTTATAAACGTACTCTCTATGCCATTATTTAAATCATCGATGAAGATAATAAATGGGACTGGTCCCCAAACTGACCCCTGCAGAAACCAACTTGTTATGCCCTTCCAGCATGACTGTGAACCATTGATATTTACTCTCTGGGAATGGCTATCCAACCAGTTTGCACCCATATTATAGTTGCCACATCTAGGTTGGATTTCCCAAATTCATTAATGAAACAGCCATGTGAGACTATCAAATGCTTTACTAAAGTCTAGATATACCACATCTACCACTTCCCACTTATGCGCAAGGGGCAAGCGATAGATGTGGTAAGATCCGGTAAAACAACAGCTTCTAGTAACATAACAGCTCGACTCATAACCCTAACCTCCCTCCCCAACAAGAGTCAGTGCTCTCACATTTTCCTGCACTGCATGAACCTAACCCTCTGAAATGTTCACCAAGAATTATCATTCAGGGCAAGCACCAACACAGCCATCTGCACACATGCACAGGGTCAGTGGTACCTGTGTTTATCATTAGGCTTTCTAAGTTGCCTGGGTACAGATGTACACCAAGGAGCCTTTGCAGGAATGGAAAAGGGACTCCTGCAGTCTGAAATCAGGGCTGATCACAAAACAGGGAAATACTCCTACAATTCTGTCCCACTGGGCCAGAGGTGAAGCAGAAAAACAAATGTCAAAGAACAAAGCTCCTTCTGGGACCTGTTTCACAAACAGGAACAGCTAGAACAAAACAGAACTGGTAACAGAGCAGGACACTGATCCTCTCCCGTGGCCTCTGTTGGTTGCTGTACTTCTCCCTGATTCTGCATCAGGATGTTGGCAAGATTAGTGGCAAATACTAGGGCAGCCTCAGAAGGACGAGACAATACCACATGTGAAATACTTGCTGAAGAGATGTAGAAACCCCTTTCCAAACATCAAGGGAATCACAAATACCCATGCATTATAAAACAGGTTTTAGATGTAAATAAAGCTGCAGCAATTCTCCTGCATACAGCATTTTCTGAAATGGAAACTCAAACAGCAATAAAACAACAGTGCTGTAAAACTCAGCATAATCCCATAAGCCTGAAACCATCCTCAGACACCAGAGTTGTACCAAAGGGAGCCACGTGAACAAACCTTTTTCTAGGCAATTTAATGAACTGTAAAGCAATGATACAGGACCATATTCTGAGGTACTTCCACGCACAAATTACTAATGAGGTTCATGAGAGGTACTGTGGTGCAGGACTCTGGAGGCACAGCCCCAGCTCTGCCACTGCTTTGCAGTGTGACCTTGGGCAAGTCACACTTCCCCTTTCTGTGCCTCTGTTTCTCTTCCCTCCCTTTTTGTCCTTCATGTCAATTCAGACTGAAAGCTCTTCTGGTAGGAACTCTCTCTCGCAATGTGTACGTACAGTACCTAGCACAGCGCCAACCTGCTCTCTGCTGGGGCCTCTACATCAGCGATGGGCAACCCCAATTAGTAAGTGAGCTGCATGAGTGGCCTTCCTTCATCTCAGTGGTCCACCTGCAGCCCATGCACCTCCTCTCTGCCCCTCCTCCCCATGTGCCTCTTGTGCACTGGGGACCTGCACTTCCTACTCCTCTACCTCCCAGCACTTAGAGCACCGCAAATCGCCCAATTCGCACACTGTCCCCACCCCCCACCCCCTTTCCCAGAGCTTGAACAGTTGCAAACAGCTGATTTGCAGCAAATCCAATTCTGGCAGGGAGGAGGAGGAGCAGGGTCAGAGCATGAGTCAGGCGATTTATGGTGCTCCAAAGTGCAGGGAGGGATGGAGAGGAGTAGGAAGTGCGGGGCTCCAGTGCATGAGAGGTACGTGGGGAAGAGGGGCAGAGAGGAGGTGCATGGGCAGCAGGCAGAACCCGTGGGCCTCAGGTTGCCCACTACTGCTCTCCATGCTGCTGTAATACTTTTTAATAAGAGTCTGCCTCTCTGAGAAGTAAAGCCTGAGTTGAAGCTCAAGATTCAACCAACGCCCTGAGGAGGAACAGAAAATGGGAAACTTACATCAATATTGTCAATGTCCAGAATTCTGGAGTGGAACTGGAGCCCTGTAGCTTTGGCTTGTTGGATTGGATGAGCAAGCTGGCTGTAAGTCTAAAGAAAGCAATATAATTGGTTATGTGTTTGAATGGTTCATATCCTAGGAGATCAGGGACAAAGGAAAGGAAAAGGGAGGATTCCTTCCAGGTTACATTTCTAAAGAAATGGACCACAATGAACACACCAAACAATCTCAGCTCCTTGCAAATGTGCTGTTTACCATGCTCATGAAAATATCAGCTGGCTTCATTAAATGCTCTAGGGGTTCTCACGATCCAGCCCTGACTCACACTGGCATGCAGCTGGACATAATTAATGACACTGAAGATACATATTGAGAGCACCTGCTAGCCAAAGTATTTACAGTTCTGATCTGACAGCAAACAGGGAAACAATCTGGAGAGCAAGTGAACTTTCTAGCCATTTCCCCAGTACCCAGAACTTGGAGATTATCCCAATTTTTCCTGGCTCCTTTTTAGATGCACACACTTCATTATTATTTATGCATCAAAAGCTGTTGTCCTGGATGTTGAATTGCTATTTGCTTCCAGCAATATAGTAGGTCTAGGTCAAACAAAGTGGAAGGCACAGTCTGTGCCTTGAAAAGCTTCTAATATTTATGGCAAATCCTAAAAGTGCAAATATCCTGCTGAAACTTAATGGTAAGGAGGTTAAACTAAGGGGGTCAAAGCAGAGGATTCTGAAGGGAGATTAGGCAGGGAAATTTTACTGAACCAAGAACTGAACCCCAAGAACTAGAGGATGGCATTAAGTTATTCTCAGACCTTATCTGACCATTGGCCAGTTGTTTATTAGAGTGATTATACACACAGAAGTCTCAATAAATTGATTATTATTCTGGACTTTCACCCAGAATGAATCCATTAGCACAACATACAAGGTAGAGTCAGAAAAATTTTAGAGGGAGTAATTTGTTCTCTTCCTGTTCTACCTCATGAGAGTTTGAGAACATCTCTGAGAATGGCTATTTTCATTGTTCTATAACACAGTAGGCACATGGTGCTGGTCTGCTACAAATAGGGGTTCATAAAATTGCATTTGAGACCTCCCATCACAATGCCCTAGATTCTCTCAGTAATTCAGGCATGTTGAACCTAATCTTGGGACATTTCAGGCCCAAAATTAACACCTAGATGGCTCCAGAGGGCATCCCAGACTTTTAAAACCCATTATTAATATTTATACTTACTGCTTCATAGCACCAATCTTTGAGGATATCCAGGTCTCCAGATATCATGGCCTAAAAAAGGAAGTAATAAAATAAGCAATACAAAGAAGGAATTTTTTTAAAACATCTGTCCTAGAGCAGGTGTCCTATCTGGAAAAGTCACCTTCTTTAAATCCTACAGTATGAATCCTTAAATCGTACCTCCGAGGAGTGGCTGAGGGATTTGGGCTTATTTAGTCTGCAGAAGAGAAGAGTGAGGGGGGATTTGAGAGCAGCCTTCAACTTCCTGAAGGGAGGTTCCAAAGAGGATGGAGAGAGGCTGTTCTTAGTAGTGTCGGATGGCAGAACAAGAAGCAATGGGCTCAAGCTACAGTGGAGGAGGTCTAGGTTGGATATTAGGAAAAACTATTTCACTAGGAGGGTGGTGAAGTACTGGAATAGGTTACTTAGGGAGGCGGTGGAATCTCCATCCCTAGAGGTTTGACAAAGCCCTGGCTGGGATGATTTAGTTGGGGTTGGTCCTGCTTTGGACAGAGGTCAGGACTCGATGACCTCCTGAGGTTTCTCTCTTCCAGCCCTATGATTCTATGCCATGACATTTTACTCCTAAAACATTCCAACATGGAGTGAGCTGAAATTTCAGACATTACAGTGATGAGAAGTACCTATAAATACAGACTACTTGAGATGGTCACAGCTCTTAGGATTACGTAAATAAGATGTGCCAAACTGTGTTAATATCTCCCAGCAATCAAAGTTTTGGGAGATGTATTTTAGCAGGAACACAGAAGCAGGCGCAAACAGCAAGAACAAAATGGTCAATTTTCAACATGGCAAAAGGTCAACAGTGGGACATTCACTTACCTTTCAGTTTAATAATACATTTTCAAATAAGGCAATTTAAAAAAGTATTGCATAATTAACTTGTGGCACCTACTTCTATAGTTATAAAGAGAAAACTGGATATGTATATGGATAACATCCAGAGTTCCATTAGGCAGGAGAACTTTCAATGTAATAAACAAAATAAATCCTCAAGCTTCAAGTCAGAAGTGAACTTACTGCCTGGGTTTAAAAAGGCCCTTTAATGGAACTCTGGCCCTTCCCCATAGGCAGTCTATGGTATGAGTGTTCAGCTAAGGGATTCTGCACCTTCCTCGAAGCATTTAGCACTGTTAGAAGCAGGATAACAGACAGTCCAATCCCATGTGACTTTCCTATAGGAGGCTGCCTAGCTTATGAGAAAAGATAATTAAAACTGGGTAAGAAATTGCATCTCTCAAGTTTCTTGGAGTATAAAGCTTAGCTGGTGGGGTTTGTTTTATTTTAGCTTAGTAACTTACTCTGATCTGCCTGTTACCACTTGCAACCACTTACATCGTACTTTTTATATTTAATAAAATCACTTTTGTTTATTATTAAACCCAGGGTAAATAATTGTTACCTGGGGAGACAACAGTTGCACATCTCTGGCTTTCTTTGACAAAGGGGACAACATTTTATAAGCTTGCGCTGTGTAAAACTTTTATAGAGTAAGACAAATGTATCTGGGGTTTTGATCCCATTGGGTTTGTGCAACTGGATGCTGACAAGTCCCTGTGACTGAGCCTTCCCACAGCTGAGCTGCAGTGTCTGTGTTGCTCTACTGTGGACTGTGACCCCAAACTCTGAGCCTTTGCTGGGGAAGACCAGAGGTTCTAGCTCAGCAGAACAGGCTGGTGGATTGCCCCAGAGGGGAGGCAGGCAGGCTCAGTGGTATGGTCAGTCCATCAGGTGACTGTCTCAAGATCTCCAAAATCCAAACCCGCCACACCTGGGACTAACATAGCTACAACAACATTGCATACAATATTGCTGCCCATTCACCTAACTGCCTTAGATCCCTCTTGAGCTCCTAACTGATGTCACTCAGAGGGAGAGGCAGCTTGTTTTCCAATCTGGTCAGGGCCTAAAAGGGTGGAATGATTCTCCTGACCAAAGATCCATCATTTTTTGCCCTAACTCATTTCTTCCAGTTAGTTAACCTGGGCTAGTAACCTGAGACTGGGGAACAAAAAGTCAGCCACGCAGCTCTGATTTTTATCTTTAGCAAAATCAAAACAGTCTGAGTTGGAAGCCTTCTGTGAAACAGACAACAAGCCTGATATTCTGGGTTTTCTCGTGTAGAGGCGCCTGCTAGTCCCTGCCCCCATGCTGCTAGTCCCTGCCCCGTGCTGATTTTTCACACTTGCTGAAATAAGTGCATCATGTCCCTGCCCCTCTAACTCACCTCCAGGACATTAGGAATTATGTCACTCTCACATTGCTTTAGAAACCGATCCTTGTCAAAAGCTGGGTCCACTTTGAGGATCTCTGTCAAAACCTCTGACATTTCTGTCTTCGAGAACAGCCCACCTGACGAGGCAATTCAATTCAATGAGCTTTTGCTGGCACAAGCGTTGTCAAAGGAGGAGAGAGACGGCCTTCACATATTTCTCAGGTACGTCAGTTCTGCCAGGACAGAGCTAAATACTGTTTGGAGTTTTATCCCCAATTGTCATTACTGCTCATTCCTGATCCAGGGAGTGGCTGCTACATAATGGGCCACAAGACACATGATACATACAAGCAAATATCAGAAACCCCAAATTCCTGCCCAAAGGCTAGTCAGGCAGCAGCACTGACACGGCCAATTGTCAATCCCAAGTCTCAGCTACATGTCACTGAAACCTCTAGAGCCCTTCTTCACAACAATACCTATTAAATCGGTGACTTTGTCTGTGACAGCTCTGGAGGCCCGAATCAAGGCGTTATCGCTTTCATCGTATTTCATCTTCATTTCAAAGAATCCTGAAAGACAAGGGGAGATCAACAGCACTGTCGTACCATTGCACTCTTCTGTGCAGCTTAAACTGGAATTAGCATGTTCAAGTGAAAGACCAGCAATGCCTGACTAGAGGGTTTGAATGTTGCCTATGAAACCCTTTCCAAGATGGGTCTTATGATTTAATCCATTTCAATACTTCAGAGGCAAAAGGGGCAGGAGATCAGTCATTTCCCCACAATTAAGGATAATTTTTAATGGTTAATCTCTGCCACAGCTTTTCCAGATTGGTTTCTCCTCTGCATGGACGTCCTACAGCCACCCTTGCTGGCATTCTTCTGGCCTAGAACAGACAACTCAACAAGTAGTGCTCCTGAAACATCCCAGGAGGCAACAACACTGCCGCGAGGCTTTACATCCCTCCCCACAGCACACAAATTTCTCCCAGAAAGCAAGTGCCCTGGAATGCAATCCAAAGCTAGGTCCGTGGCAGTGCAGGGTACTAGCAATAGGCCACCCCCTTTCAGCAGTTCCCTGATCCAAGAGTCCAATATTCTCTCTGACAGCAGCCAGTACCAGAAGAAGCCACATTAAGTAGTTCAGGGAACACCTGTCCACAGTACAAGTTTCTTCCCAAAGCAGTGGTCGGTTTAGTACTGAATGTTACTCCTTATAAAAACTAGTTTTACTATCTCTGGCTATTTCCACATACACCGTACCTTGCATATAAAGTGAGCAACGATTAGTTCTGCTCTTTGGGGCCTTGGTACAACTCCTCCTGCAATCCTGTGTGCAGTTCTGGGTCCCACCATTCATGAAGGGCACACAAAAACTAGAGAAAAGGACAACAACCCTGCACCTTGGGGTGGGTTGGACAAAATGCCCCCTGCAGTCACTTCTAAATCTACAATTCTAAAGGAGTAATTCATCTCCAATCTCTGCCCAATCTGGGCAACATGAGGCAAGTGTAAAGGAGCTCAATGTATTGTCTATCAGAGATTATTCTGGGGTACCTCAGGGCAATCTCTGAATACTTTTAAGGGAACCCTGTCTGACAAGAGGGTGAGACAAGGAGCAAGTGGGCAAAAAGATAAGGAAGTATTCAGGCTAAATAGTAGGAAAAATAATTCTTCAGAGCAATGGAGGTTAAAGGATTTTGTGACTTATCCTGGAGAACCCAGAAGTAGGCCGAACCCCAAGCAGCCTTTTTGGTCTGGTTATTTCCAATTCATTCAAATATTGTTTTCAACACACTCTCTTTACTCTTTCAGCCACGCTGCTTATCATGTCTTGCCCAATAAACGTGAGATGCAGCCCAGACAGCTAATGGTACTGGTGGGAAACTGCGATTTTAAACGGTCCGTAAAAAGGAGGCGAAACGCCCACAATCCCACAGATGGACCTAATCCAAAGAAGCTGGTGTGCTGCAGGCAAGACGCTGGGGCATATACTTGGAGCCAGAAAGAAGCATAGAGTCTGCCCGTGCTCTGATTACATGACTCACAGGCTTGTACATAGTAGGGATGTAATAGTGTAGTCGATTAGCTTATCGGTTAATGCTATAGACTACACACATTTCCTCCCCGCCATGCCAGTAAATTTTTTAGAGGCTGGCCAGCAGCCTAAGTCCTGGCTCGCTCCAAGTCCAGGACCTATCCCTGCTGTGGCTCTGTATTAGGAGCCAGGAAGGCTGGCAGCCCCGCTCAGTTCCAGCTTGCGTGGAGTCTGGGAGCTCAGGCCTGCCCCTCCCCTCCCCCTCCTCCTCCCCGGACAGGGGCTGCTGCTACCCCATGCTGTGCAGGGTGACAGGCAGCCAGTCCGTGAGGGGAACTGGTTTTTAAAACGGCTCCCCTTGTGGACCAGCTCCCGCCTGGCACCCCATGCTGCTGCCTCTGTATCAGAGGCAGCAGCACAGAGTGGGGATGGAGCACACTGGCTGCCAGTCTCGTCCCTGGGGACTATAGAATAGTCAACTAACCAATAAAAATTCATTAGGTTACTCGACTATTCAATTAACTGATATTTAACATCCCTAGTACACAGTGCTCTGGCCTCTCCTCACTGCCAGGAGGTGTGTGACTAGAAGGCAGTGCTCGGAGTTCAGTCCTCTGATGGCTGTCCGACACATCCATCCACAAGATGGAAACCTGCAGTGGGGAATTCAGATTTCAAGAACAGGGAATGAGGAAAAATCTCTTTCTGCTGAGGATTGTGGGGGTGTGTCCCAACACAGATGGCGCAGCCTGGAATAACTCCAGTGTCAGCAGCTACGCCTACCTTCCATCTCACACTGCCACACAGCAACAGCAGTGACAGAAATGGCCATGGTCTGCATTATGTTGAGACTAGTTGCACAGGTGTCATCAGAACCCAGATGGTAAGAGAGCAGAGGTAACGGGAAAGGAAGCTGGCAACACTTACTATTGAAGACCACATTGTTGTCCTTGAAATCTTTCCACTGCTGATACCATTTGGAATCCTTGTGCACCACCACACCCATGGCCTCCCTAGGGAATGGCAAAAGACAAACACCTCATGAATCGAGAGCTGAGCCCTTCACAAGGCTGAAGACAAGAACAAAGATACGGATGGCCATTCACTGAGCAGCAACCTGAGCAGACTGCAGCTGAGGCCTGGGACACGCAATGCGTGAGCCTGAGCAATGGACAGAGTGGAAAGCGGTTGCGAGGAAAAATCAGGAGGTCAAGTTTGGTCCCATTAAGATCATGCTGACAATAAGACATCCAGGACATCAGAGAGACCTCCTCAAATGTCTGAGGTGAGAAAGACAAAAATACTGGAATACACAAAACAAAATTTCAAGCCAGACCTTGTTATTCTTTGTCAATGGCCAACAACGCAAATGTCTGATGCATTTTCTTCCAACTTTGCGGCAATGCTGTATTTTGCCTTCAAAAGAAACTTGCCAATCTTCAGGTCACACCAAAGAAATAAGAAGACTAAAATAGGGCTGGTGATGAGGGAGGAGCGACCAATCACAGTAACTGCATCATCGCTCTCCCAACAGAAATGGAATGACCTACTTCTTCAACCCAACACTCAGAGCAGATGACTACCATAAACGACCCCATAAGCCTGTAGCTCCAGACTCCACCTCCTAGCCTGTAGCCCAAGTCAGAAAAGATCCATCACATAACGTTTGGCAGATCACATATGGCAGCACTCTCTCTTTATTCAATACATACTCATTAGCTTCAAATACTCTCTCTCTGACATTCTCTCCAGCAAACTCCATTCTTTTCCTGAGTCGCTCGGGGCGTCTGTAGGGACCCGTCTGCCCTAGAACACTTTCATCTATTTCCTTCTTCACAGTTTCTACTCCCTGAAAGGAAAAACATTCCTGTTAGAGTGGAACTTGTTGCAGAAATCTATCACCTCAGTGGGAAAGAAGGTAGAGTCTAAGGGCCACATTCTGTGGAGATGCACATGCTTACAACAAGGTCAAATGTAGCCCTGTATTTGGGAAGTAAACAGCAGACACAGAATAAAACAGCTGCCTTGATCAGATTTAGAATAAAACAGTGGAAAGAAATCTGGGGAGATAACCAAACTAACAGACACTTGGTAAAGAAGTGTCCACAGAAAGGAGAGACGGAAACTCTGGTAACTCAGGTGAGAAGCCCTATAGACTTGCCCTATCTTTAAGGAAGAATTAGTCCCTAAGTCCTAAATGCTATGATTCCAGTTAGGGAGAAAGGAGCTACTAGACCACAGAAAATAAAGGAAAGACTGAAGTGACAATGTCTCAGAGGGGGAGCCGTGTCAGTCTATAACTTTAAAAACAACAAGCAATCCTGTGGCACCTTAGAGACTAACCAATATAGAGAGAGTATCATGAGTTTTCATGGGCAAACCCACTTCCTCAGATGAGATAAGAAGGGGGTTTTGCCTACAAAAGCTCATGACACTCTCTCTATATATTTTTGTTAGTCTCTACGGTGCCACAGGACTGCTCGTTTTTTAAGTGACAAATGTATATGATATTCAGGACAGGGAGAGGCAGCCAAAATGATAGAAGAGCATTTTTCAAGGTCAACCAAATCCAGTTCTCAGCCCCAGAGCCTCGCAAGAGGAAAAGCTGTGGGTCACCTGAAACATGCACCTGAAAGCCAAAAACAGAGGCAGCCAAAATTATTCAATACAAAACAGCTTCTGGGACTGAACGCAAGTCCTGCTGCTGGACCAGAAGGGGTGTGTGGAGAAGTCTTACTAGTGGAGCTAAGCCCAAGGAAGAAATGGTGGACAGGAAGGGCCTTCCTGGACTGTGACACAAGTAATCTTTGGACAGCCTCTGTTATGATGATTAATCTGTTATAATTATTAGAGCTTAAAATGTATCCCATTATAAGCTGAAACATAAAACACTAGGCAAGTTTGTAAAATGTCACAATTACATAACTTTTTGCCTGGTTGAAAACTAACCATAAAATAGATTAAGTTGTTTTTTATAATAAATGTTATAAAAAATAAGTCCAACACAAGAATTAAATCAGACCCCAAAAAAAGGGTGTGCTAATATGGTCCTCCTGCAGACAGGGGGAGCAGCCTCTGTCCGTGAGCAGCAGCATGGGGAGGGAAGTAGGGGGAGGCAGATCCAGTGCTTGTGGGTAGCTGGCTTAAAAGCCAGCTCCCCATGAGCACCGGCTCCCACCTCCCCCACTCCCTTGCTGCCTCTGATACAGAGGCAGGAAGGGAGGGGAGGGGGGAATGCATGTAGTTGACAGAATTAACTGATAAGCCTGGGCATCCCTACCACATTGACATCCCTAGTGATAAGCAATGTTCCCTCTAAGTTTTCCATCCATATGTGAAATAAATTTTATGTGCACATCACATGTGAGGATGTGCCCCACCAATAGAAACACAGGCTGCCGGCTTTGGAGGCTCTGCTAATCAGTTGGATGGCATTTGAATCTCTCCAGGGTGGCTGATAAAGGGAACACTGGCGGTAAGTCAAATTCCCATGACATTTTATAAAACAGGCCCTGATTTTATAAACACTTAAGCCAGGTGAACAGTGCCAATGAAATTAATGGAACTGCTCCCTTGAGTAAAGTTATACACGTTTACAAAATTGGAGTCATAGATTGCGATCTGAAGTAGGGGCTACACTTTGAAAGGTTACTATTCCATCATCAGTTGTGTGTAGATCACTCAGCGACGAGGAGAGAGAGATGAGACAGCATGCAATGACCAGAACAATACTTCAGATTCCTCATGAACAATAGAGCAATAGAGCAGCTAAGCCTGTTTACTCTGAAAGGAAAAGGCAAATCAAAGTAAGGCTGAAAAATGTCTGTTTTGTGTGTCAGACTGCAAGAGACAATTTGCTGTTCTAAAGCAAAAAACAATTCTGCATTTTGAATATAGAAAATAAAGCCAAGTCAAAAGAGGCAGCAGCACAGGAGTGGGCAGGGGGACAGGCAGATCCGGTGCTCTTGGGTAGCCTGCTTAAAGACGGCTCCTCAGGGGCACCAGCTCCCACTTTCTCCCCACCTTGCTGAAGGAAGAGTGAGCTCCTCGGAGGCTTTCATTACTGAGGGGTTCTTCCAAGAGTGGAGTCAACAAAAATAACCAATAAGCCCAGGTTTATTGGTTAATCGTGACAGTTAACTATACACTGACATCCCTAATGGAAATACTTCCAGTTACAGAGACTCCATCACTTACATTTATGCTGACACGAGTATTTATATTCCTTCCAGAAACATATTATCTGATCATAATATTATTATGAGCAGCACAGCACGAGATGCGGGTGTTCCTCATTATTCCACCTCACAGCGGGAAGAGGGAGTGCCTAAGCCCACAGGCTCAGTTTTGAAGCCAGTGAGGCTGTCTGGCCTACGCTGAAGGAAGAGTGAGCTCCTTGGGGGCCTTCATTATTGAGGGGTTCTTCCCAGAGCCCCTGTAAAAGGTGGGACATAGTATGGACCTTGCTGATCCATGAAAGCAGGTAATTCCCAACACAACAGTTAATCAAGAGATTGCCTTTCTAACAGCAGCTCAATCACTTGATGCAAAGTTTGTTCCGGGCTCTCTGATGTACACCATGCAGTCCTGGTGACTTACTGTTAAGTTCAAGAGCTATTTATACCAGCATCTAAGCACCACCCTGTGTGGGGCAACTGGCCCCCTCACTAGTATACAAGGGGTTATACAGCCCTGGGAGACAAACAGGGCCCAGCTAGGTCCTATTAGAAGGGTTCCTGGACAGGAGGAGCTCAGTCTCATTCCTTCTTTGGAGTAAGATGGACCTAGCTGCCTGCTAGCAGCAAGGATGTTAGTGTGTACCCAGTTACACAATTAACCGATAAGCTCATCTATTAATGGTTACACGCACACCTTGCTGCCTCTGTATCAGACAGTTCCCATGGGAAGCCAGCTTTTAAGCCGGCTCCCCGCATGTGCTGACTCCTATGGAGTTGTCTGCCCCCCACGCTGCCTCTGATAGAGAGGCCAGCAGCATGGGAGGGTGGGGAGACAGACGGGAGCTGATCGGGAGGAGCTGGCTTTTAAGCCAGCTCCTGCCTGCCCCCCTGCGCGTAAAGGTATAGCCACTGAAAAAAAGCAGTTACACATTTACAAAAACACTCATTAGCATCCCTAACTAGCAGGGGTGCCTTGGACAGAGCAATACTGGGGGAAGGCAGGGTGAGCTAGGGGAGCTCAGGCCTGAACAGACTCCAGGCTGAGGCCCATCGACAGAGGTTCGGAGGAGATACAAGGGCTGCAGAGGAGCAGCCAGGGCAGGAAAAGGCAGCAGGTCCAACCCCAGCTTCCCAACCAGCATCAGGTCCAACCCTAGCTTCCCAACTAGCTCTGGGAAAAGCTAGTTCCCAGACTAACCAGCAGCCTGTAAGCTGGAAGAGCTTTGCTCATGGAACTACATTCACTTGAATGTGAAAACAGCAGCACAAGGCTGAAGAGTGCAGCAGAAAGACTTAACATGGCTCCGGCACAGCAGGGCACCAAAGGAGACATGTTATCTGCAAGTGTACCTGAGAGATTGCTTTGAATGCTGCTGTCTTGCCCAGTTTCTCCCCTCCTTTGGTCACTGATTCTGCAGACTGCTTTGCTGTTTTGGCAGCTTCTTCCACACCTTCTTTTATCTTCCGACCAATATCACTCCTACTTACTTCATCCAAACTCTGCAATAATATAGAAGGAAAGCGATGTGAAAAACATGGATCATTCACCTGGATTTGGAAGAGATTCCTCTTTTTGGCCTGTAGAAACTTTCCAAGTCACCACTGGGAACATCCGCAAGTTAGTACCATGGTCAGGGTCTATAGGACCAATACTTGATTTCTCTTAAGCCGTCTCAGGTCACAGGGAGCCTAACATGTTGCAGCAGTAGCAGTAATCCCAGATATGCGCTGCGATCATTAGTGATGAAGAGGTTTTTGGCTGCATACTGAATTACATATGCTGAACTAGCAATTATTGATATACTGTGGCTGCTGCTTAACGGGAACTTCTCCGTCACAACAAAAAGTTGCTATGGTTCAGAAGTTGCCAACATGTCAAACATGGGGTTATGGGACAGAAGTGCTCAGACTCAGCGAGCCCAGGGCTGTTGGTGCAAGGGCAGGCCAGACCCTGGGCAGTGCAGTTCAGCTCTGAGGGGTCACAGAGTCCCTGCTCCCCATGGAGAACCCCAGCCTCCAGGCTCTCTGCCCTGAGCTGCTGCCTTGCCCACAGTTCCCCCTCCCACTCCACAGCCTGTGTGGCCTTACGTGCAGTCGGTGTCCCCAGCCACAGGGCCCTTCACACTGCTGTAAACATACTGGCTTGGTTTTTTTGCCACACCGTCCTGTAGTTCAAATATCCTTCCCTTGAAATACCCACGTGCTTGTTAATTCTCTATAGACAGAAGGAAACGGGGTCTAGGCCAGTGCAGTTCTGGCGGAGAGGGCTTGTGCACTGCTAATTTTTGATCCACCAGGAAAGAAGTTCCAAATAGTCTTTCTTCCACTCCTACAAAAAACCTTCACATAACCCAAGAATGCCAAGCTTGTGCATGAGTGCCTGCATGCACAAGCACCATGGGATGCTACACATACAGCAGGGATGAGCAATAATTTTTGATGGGGGGGGAGGGGCACTCCAAGTTTTTGGTCAGTGGTCATGGGGGTCTAGGATAGGGATATAAGCGACTAGTTGAGTAGGAACTCGACTAGTTGTTTCCCCCCCTTGCTGCCTCTATCAGAGAGAGGCAGCGGGGGTGGGTTGGGGGGGACACACGAGCTGGTGCTGGGGGGGGGGAGGGACTTAAAAGCCAGCTCCCCCCAGCACTGTCTCCACAGGGAGTAGGGGAGGCAGAGGGCAGCAGGGAAACAGCCCCACTCATGCCGGTTCAGCTGCTGCTCCTCTCCCTTTCAAATGTACAAGAGCCGTCCCCATTGGTGTAAGTTCCCGCTGCCTCTCTCCCTTTGAAATGTACAGGAGCCATGGGCTGCTGTACACTGACTACTCGATTAGCCGATTAATCGAGATGTAACATCCTTAGTCTGGGATGGAGGTTAAAGCGCAGCTATGTGTGTGTACAGTTTAAGCTGCACATTGTTTCTAGCCAGGTCTTCCACCTGGGAGTTTGTATCCGAGTTGCAAGTGGCCCAGTGAAGAAAAAGACTTGAGGTCTTTTCTCTTCTGCAGCTACTAATTGTCAGAACCACACGTGCAGCCTCCTCTGCCCTGCAGCAAGGAGGGAACAGGTGGTGCTGATACTGCCTGTACATCTGCTCTCGGCATGCCACAGACTTCTCCAGCAGCTAGCACTGCAGGTCTCTCGTCAGTGGCCCTGGCCTACAAGGGAGGTGGTACCCTCCTTCAGCTAGAACAGAGCTAAAGAACAAAGTGCAAATCACCAGTAAACCGACTGGGACTCTTGCCAGCTTAGACTGTACCTCTTTGACTGATCCTGTTATTTCTCCCAGCTTCTTTTTAATCACTTCAGAGGTCTTAACTGTCTCCGATTCAATGGTTTTCTGCAACACAAACACAGATCTGATGTTAACAGGAACCAACGCACCAATCAGAACGGTAACTACACGAGGATTCTGCAGTACTGCACACTGGCAGACGTAACACTCCTGTGGCACAGAAGAACAGCCCCCGCTCAACTCTGTCCTTACTAGGATCCAGGTAAGTGTCTAACCACATGAAGTGAAAGGAACAGACATGGGAACCAGTCACATGGAAAAAGAGACTCCTGCATTTATAGATGTTTACAATGGGTGTCCGTATCAATGCAGTGCAAACCAATAGCTGCCTTAAATATGGGGGAGACAATGAAGGAGGCAAACAGGGTAAGTGGTGTAATGGCTTCAAACTGAAGAGGAGAAAGACCTAACAGTATGTCAATCAGTCACAAGTAACCTGAAAGCTCCTGAGGTCTCATATACCCACTAGATTCAGAAGGGAGAGGCAATGGCAGGCCATATGGTTCACAGCATGGTGAAGTGGTCTGCCAGAAGGAAGAACCGCTCTGCAACTGAGTCAAGCTAGCCCTGATGAACTTGACTGTCTGCCTAGATACAAGCACCGATTTCTCCTCAACAGCATACACACCCAGAGAAGTCAGGAGAGCCCCACGGGCCAGATCGGCAGACGTAAGTTCTTGTTAGGAAAGCAGCTAGTCATCCAAGTAGGGGCACACCAAGCAGCTGAGATGGTACACTTGTGCTGCCACCACAGCAAAGGCCTTCCTGAAGACAGCTGAGCTGTGGTGATGCTGAAAGGGAAGATTCTGACTTGGCAGTGGTGCTGCCCCACCTGGAAATGGAGACCTTTCCAATGGGCTGGGTGAATGTCGATGTGGAAATAAGCAGGGCTCGACAAACCGCTGAATCTACTCGCCTGTGGCGAGTAGATTTCAGCCAGTCGCTCCGTGAGCCCCATTCACCAGCGCTTTGCGCATGCGCGGTGCCGGGCTGGTGAGTAGCTCTCGCTGAGGTTTGTCAAGCCCTGGAAATAAGCATGCTTCATGCTGAGAGCCACAAACCCAACCAGCAGTGGAAGCGAGGGGATAATAGATGCAAGTGTCACCACACGGAAAAACCTTTCTGTAATTGTTGCTCTTCAAGACGTGTTGCTCATGTTCATCCCACAGTAAGTGTGTGCGCCTGCTGCAGGAACCATCACTGGGATTGTTTGCCTTGGTGGTGAGAGTCAGGCTGGCACTAGCACCCTCTGTTGCCACGCGCTCACTGCTGGTATAAATGGGGCAAGCAGCCCTGCACCTTCTCACTTCCTTCTTGCCAGCTTCTTACATCGGGGACAGGAGAGCGGGTCATGGAGTGGACACGGAAAACACCTCTCATAGAACAGCTATGGAAAATAACCCTTTTCCTTTGAGCGACAGCTCATAGCCATTCCATGGTAGGTGACTCACAAGCAGGACCCAAGGAGGTGAGCTTGGAGTTCATGGACACGAGGACTGCAACACTGCTCTTCTGAACTCATGGTCTCTAGCCTGCTGAGTGATGGCAGAGTGGGCAGAGAAGGAGTGCACTGACGGCCAGGTTGCAGCTCTGCAGATGTCTTGGATTGCTTCCTGGGCCAGAAACACTGCTGAAAATGCCTGTGACCTCACTGAATGAGCAGTCAAGATGGCAGGAGATGGAGCACCCACCTGCTTGTAGTATATTGAACACAGGTGGGGATCCAGAATGAGATTCTCTAGGCCGAAATAAGTAGACCTTTCATCCTCTCTGCTACTGACACAAAGAGCTGCATGGGGAAAGTCAACATAGTTTCTGCAAAGGGATATCATGCCTCACTAATCTACTAGGATTCTCTGAGGGGGTCAACAAGCATGTGGACAAGGGGGATCCAGTGGATACAGTGTACTTAGATTTCCAGAAAGCCTTTGACAAGATCCCTCACCAAAGGCTTTTTACTAAAGTAATCTGTTATGGGATAAGAGGGAAGGTCCTCTCATGGAAAGATAACTGGTTAAAAGACAGGAAGAACGGGTAAGAATAAATGGTCAATTTTCAGAATGGAGAGAGGTAACTAGTGGTGTCCTGCAGGGTTGTGTATTAGGACCAATCCTATTCAACATACTCAAATGGTCTGGAGAAAAGGGTACACAGTGAGACAGCAAAATTTGCAGATGATACTAAACTGCTCAGGATAGTTAAGACCAAAGCAGACTATGAAGAGCTTCAAAAGGATCTCACAAAACCAGGTGACTGGGCAACAAAATGGCAAATGAATTTTAATGGTAATAAATGCAAAATAATGTACATTGGAAAACATAATCCCAACTATATGTACTAAATGATGGGGACTAAATTAGCTGCTACCACTCAAGAGAGAGATCTTGAGTCACTGTGGATAGATCTCTGAAAACATCCACCCAATGTGCAGCAGCAGTCAAAAAAAACAAAAACAAAAACAAACAAACAGAATGTCAGGAATCATTAAAAAGAGATAGAAAATAAGACAGAGAATATCTTATTGCCTCTGTATAAATCTATGGTACGCCCACATCTTATAAGCCGGTTCCTCCCGAGCACTGGCTCCCTCCTGCCTCCCACCCTCATACTGCTGCCTCTGTGGGAGGCGGGGGGAGGGGAGGAGGAGAAGTGGCTCCACGGAGCCAGCATGCACGGAGAGCCAGCTTGAAAGCCTGCTCCCCCTGCATATCAGTTCCCACTCCCCCCTTTTGCTGCCTCTGATACAGAAGCAACGGGGGGAGGAGGGAAGTGTGCACAGTGGAACTTTGTGTAGTGGAACTGATAAGCCCAGGCTAATTGGTTAATCGTGAGTCCCTAGTACGCACTGCTCACAGAGAATAAACACAGGCAAGAAACAGCTTTTAAACCTAGGAACAAAGGGCAGACTGGTGGGAAGGGAAGGAAGGAACAACAAACAAGAACCATACACCAGTGGAACAGGTCACATTTAGCTAAAAGACTAAGAACACAAAGTAACAGCAGCAGGAAGATGGAACTGGAGGCATCAACCCACATGGCCTATAAAAACATCGGCTGGAAGCACAGGAGGACGCACGACATATAAACCCGTATCCAGAACACATAAAGGGACCATCACTTGAAAAAGAAAAATGTTAAAAGACAATAATACAAATGAAAACCAGTTAAAAATGGTTACTAATTCCCACTTTCACCTTTCTCTGCTTCCTTTATTGAACTGGTCGCTCATAGAATGTGCAGTCGGGAGGTTGCAGAATCTCCATCATTGGAGATATTTATGAGCAGGTTAGACAGACACCTGTCAGGGGTGATCTGATGTCACTTGGTGCGGCTGTGAAGGCAGGGGACTGGAATTGATGCCCTCTTGACCTTCCAGTTCTAGTGTTCTGTGATTCTATGCTGTGGTAACAGACATCAGTTCCTCACTGGTGCAATGAAAGCATTTTCTCTTGAGTAAACTGTTTTATAACCCATTAAAATGTGATATCCAATCAATGCAATGAAAGCCAAGCTTAATTTTATCTCCATGTCTACAGATTCATGACTTTTTAACCTGCTTATTGTTTGTGAGTTCTATTACAATGTTTGGTGGAAAAAATTCCACCATAAACTGCAGAAATATTTAACTCTGTACACCAGCTCACTGCACCTACTGGTGTTTCCATTAGTCAGCCCAGACCTTCCCTGAACACAGAGAACCTGACACTTTTAATCTCTTTGGTAGAATGGACTCAACTGCAGTAGACTGGCCAATGAAAGTGTTAGACAATGACAGAATTTATGGGGAAGACTTACATATTTTCTCCTTGCTTCCTGGAGAGCATCAGATTCTTCTAGCTTTTTAGCTTCATCCCGGAATTTTTTAATACTTTCTTTCATCTCTTTATTTTTTGCTAATTCCTGTTTGATGTTGTCCACAAACCCTGATATAAAGCCTTTTCTGCCTCCAGAAGAAGAATATCTAGACTAAAAAGAAAATAAATTACTAGTCTCTGTACAATCGAAAGAGACATTAAGTATCATAACCAGGTGGAGCTATATTCATGCCTGCCATGCAAAAGGCATCTTGAGGATGTCCAAAATACCTTAGCAAAGGAGCCTTCTGCCTTCAGAATAGCAATCAGAATTCACACACAACACTACATAGAGTGCAAAAGAAATGTACAGCAAAGGAAAAAAAAACCAGCCCTAGAAGCAAAACAACCACACTGCTCTAATTTAGAGATGTAAAATCCCATTTAATTGGCTAACCAGTTAAATGTAGTGTTTAACTGATTAACTGATTAAAGGGGAGGCGGGCGGAGGGCCGTTCCAGCCTCTTCTGGCCCCCCATGGGGCTGACAGAGCTGGCCATGGGCGGGGAGCTGATCCCAGGTACCGGGTAACCAGTTACCCATTCACATCCCTACTTTGACCGTGCTGACAGCTTTTTATAAGTTATCAATTTTAATATCCAGCCAATTTCTGCTGTTGAGGATTTCTGCTTTTAGTGACTGCACACACTGCTGGATTTTCTCATCTGGGCTCACTGCTGGCAATCACCCATATGGAGGGAAAATTGGTATCGGACAAATCCAAAAACCAAAAAATTGTTCCATCTTTGAAAGCCACTTGGAAGTCTATATCCTAGAGTGGCTACTTGTCAGAAGCATATCAATTCTTAGGAGACAGTACTCTGAGCATGACTGAAACACACTTTCAGTTTAATGCAAGCATAAAGCCCTGCCCATTAACATACCTGATGTAGCTCTAAAACAGGCCTGCCCATTCTATACACAATGCCACTAGGGAGTACTGGAGCCGGGTATCTTCCAGATATAAGCCTCGTGCCACTTGCAAGGCATGTCTGCAAATGGAAACAAAATTTTGTTACCACAGAATAAAGAAATAATTAAACCTGCAGGAGCCACGCTCAGTGCTCAGAGAGCCAGTGGAATAAGGCAAGTAAGAACTTTACTGGCTAAGCTTGGGGAGCAGAAGCAGGGAGTTACACTGGAAATGCTCCTTCACCAGAGTTTGGCTACACAGAACAAACCAGGAGCACATCACAACTCTTTTATGAATTAACAAAGCATTGCTGCATCCCTTACACTCACTAGTACAGGAAGGTCAGACTGCATGCTACATCCCAAAACAGGTGGGCCCATTTGTCCTTATTTTGGGGAGGTGGACCTGATATTGCTCTTACCCAGGGCCATCTCCCTTCCAGAGTAGTTAGATGTTCCTGCTGCTATTTGCAGTTAAAAGCTCATGGTGCAATTCAATGTGCCAGCTGCAATCTTCAGAGTGAATATCCAAAAGGCATAAACAGGGAAGATCACACCTGAGAATAACTGTTTCTAACTGCAAATGCAGTTACATTTGGAGTATTTCTTTGCAATTCAAAGGGCTGAAAATAATTTTTTAAAGAAAAACTGTTTTGGCTGAAATGCAGTGGGACAGCTCATCACGGCTTGCAGCTTCAGTCCTACACCCCCTACTCCTGGGTGCCACTGTGCAAGCACAGAATTAATGTCTCCCAGCCACCGCAGAATAACTGATTCTCACAGGGAGGTGAAAGGAAGCCACCAGAGGGGTCACATTGCAATTACACCTTTTGCCCATCAAGGGCTCATGTGGCACCAGAAGTGACAGCAGCCAGCTAATGGGCCAGAGCAGCCAACTGTAGAGAAGGAGGGGGCAGAAGGAGCCTTCCTCACAGCAGCCTGTTTACAGGGCCACGGAGGACGGACCGAGTGTGTTGAGTAGTCCTGATCTAGATCACCCCTCACAGATGTGTATCCAAATGGCTCCAGTGATGGAGATGCCACAACTTCCCTAGGCAATTTATTCCAGTGTTTAACCAACCTGACAGTTAGGAAGTTTTTCCTGATGTCCAAACTAAACCTCCCTTGATGCAATTTAAGCCCATTGCTTCTTGTCCTATCACGAGAGGCCAAGGAGAACAATTTTCCCCCCTCCTCCTCGTAACACCCTTTTAGATATTCGAAGGGTTGATACTTGACATACTGTATACCTTGTCTATATTTTCATTGTTCTAAGAGAAACTTCCAAAAGGAGCCTCCTTCCAAATACCACTAGCTGAAGGCAAGATTTATTCCTGAGGAAGGGTGACTCCATAACTTCCCAAAAATATCTGATATAGACCCTTGTAACTGGGTGACTGACAATTAGTTTCCATGTTTACAATGAGACATCATTTCCCCCTGCTATTTACCTTTTCTATACCAGCTCAAGAAGACAGCTACAGAAATTAATAATAAATTTAAACCTAATACAGTAAAACTTCATTAGTCCGGCATCCAATGCTCCGGCACTCCTGATGGTCCAGCAGCTGAATCGGGGAAGCCGAGAGCAGAGCAGCTGGGGTGCTGCCGGGTTGGTCCCGTAGCGCTGCCCCTCAGGGCTGCGGGACCAACCCGGCAGCACCCCAGCTGCTCTGCCCCAGGCATCCCCAAGTCAGCCACTGCTGAAACAGATCAGCAGCTGACTTCAGGAAGCCCGGGGCAGAGCTGTTCTGCCCCGGGCTTCCTGGAATCAGCCGCTGATCTGTTTCAGCAGCGGCTGAATCGGGGACGCCTGGGACAGAGCAGCTGGGGTCCTGCCGGGTTGGTCCTGTAGCGCCATCCCTCGGCGCTGCGGGACCAACCCGGCAGCACTCCAGCTGCTCTGCCCCAGGCGTCCCCAAGAGCAGCTGGGGTGCTGCTGGGTTGGTCCCGCAGCCCCGAGGGACAGCGCTACGGGACCAACCGGGCAGTACCCTAGCTGCTCTGTCCCAGACGTCCCCAAGAGCAGCTGGGGTGCTGCTGGGTTGGTCCTGTAGTGCCACCCCTCGGCGCTGCGGGACCAACCCGGCAGCACCCTAGCTGCTCTGCTGCAGGCATCCCCGATTCAGCTGCTGCTGAAACTGACCAGCAGCGGCTGAATCAAGGACGCCTGGGGCAGAGCCGGACTATCGGAAAGGGGGGCTATGAGGGGTCTGGGGTGGCATCCCCTCCCACCTCACTCCAGACCCCTCATAGACCCCCCTTCCGATAGTCCGGCATATTTGATAATCCGGCACCCCCTGGGTCCTAAAGGTGCCGGATTATCGGAAGTTTACTGTAAAAGGAAATATTTTCCCATGCCTTCTGCCTGCAAAACTCACTGCCACACGATATCACTGAAAAAATTCACCAGGGTTTAAAAAGGGTTTATACAGATAATGAAAACATTTACAGTTACATGAAATAGGAGATATAAAACTTCATTCTTCAGGGAACAAACCAATCACTAAATGCTTGAAGAAAAAACAACTCTCTCTGGATGGGTACCTATCCCGCTGCTGTCCTTAATAAGGCTTTTTGAACTTTCCTGTGAAGCAGATGGTACTGGAATCTGTCTAAGACTTGCTCAACACTAGAAAATTAAGTCCTCTGATATTGCAGAGGTGTAAATAATCCAGAGGTGTTGCAGGGGTGTAAATAATCCATACCCCTGAGCAGAGTAGTTAAGACAACTTAATCAATGTAGACAGCAGGGATGTGAACAGTAACCAGTTAACCAATAATCACTACCCTTATCAGGTGATGCTCATCTGGTACCCAGGAGCAGCCTGCAGGGGCAGCTGCCCATGTATGGAGAGGCCAGGAGCAGCAGCCCTGCACCCAGAGGAGCTTAACCGATTCGCTGATTAACCCGGATTTTACATCTGTAGTAGACAGCGCTAGGTTGACAGACGCATTCTTCACTAGACCTAGTTACTGCCCCTGAAGGAGGTGGATTACCTAAACCAACAGAAAAACCCCTCCAGTTGGCGAAGGTAGGGTATATACAGAGATACAGCTGTGCCACAGTGGCATTTCACGTGTAGACAAGCCCTGAGACAGCCTGCCTAAGGCACCAGATGATCCACTGGGGTCAACTGAAAAGCCCAATCACCCCTTTGTGTCTGAGGTCACCAAAAGGCCACAAGTCTCCTCAATGCAATTTCAAGCTCTCCAGAGCAATGTGATCCAGAAACTTAGCATTTGTTTTAATCATTCGTTAGCTAGCTGAGCAGGGAACAGTCTCACATCCAGAAGGCAACACTTGCAAAGGTCATCAATGAAATCCGTCTAACAATGCACAGAAAAACATTTTGATTTCTGCCACTAGATGACACAAGGATGCAGCAGCCTGTGTGGACACAGGGAGGCAGGGTGCTGCAATAGCTGGCTGACGGTGCGGGAGTGGGGGGGAGGCGCGGTGCCGGCTGACGGGGACAGGTGCCGGCAGCCCAGAGGGCCGAGGCTGGCAGCGCGGGGTCCCGGGGCGCCTCCCGGGAGGTAACAGCCTCGGACCCTGGCTTGGTGCCTTTCCCTGGCCGCGAGGGGGGCGCGTTACAGCCGCTCCCGGCCCCGGCGCCGCCGCCTCCCCCCCCCGGCCCGGCCGAGCCAGGAAAGCGGCCGGAGCGGGACAGCGCCCTGGCCCCCAGCTCGGCCCCCTCACTCCAGCCCCTCCGGCCCGGCTCGGCCCCCTCACTCCAGCCCCGGCCCGGCCCCCTCACTCCAGCCCCGGCCCGGCCCGGCCCCCTCGCTCCAGCCCCCGGCCCGGCCCGGCCCGACCGGACCCCCTCACTCCAGCCCCGGCCCCCTCACTCCAGCCCCCGACCCGGACCCGACCCGGCCCCCTCACTCCAGTCCAGCCCGGCCCGGCCCGGCCCCTCACTCCAGTCCAGCCCAGCCCGGCCCGGCCCGGCCCCCCCTCACTCCAGTCCAGCCCGGCCCGGCCCCTCACTCCAGCCCCCCTCACTCCGGCCCGGCCCGGCCCGCTCACCCGGCAACCCCAGGCCGCCGCCATCTTGGGAGCGCAGCGTGTGACCTGCCCGCGGCGCCCCGCGATGGCGTCACGCACTCGCGCCGAGGCAGCGCCTGGAGTTGCACGCGGGGGCCGGGGGGCGGGGGCCGGGCGCGTCCTGTGGCGGGGCGTTCCGCAGGCCCCGGCTCCCGGGGATTCCCGGCGCGGGGCTTGGCCGGGCCTCGAGATCACAGGGGCCGAATGCAGCAGCCCCGTGTTGGTGTCCGGGCAGCTGCCTCGGCTGCGCCTCCCTGCGGGGCCGGCCCGTGACCCGCCCGCTGCTGCCGCGGGAAGCGTTAAGCAGGCTCCTGGTATCCAGAGTCCGCCCGCCGGCACCAGGTCAGCGCTAGTGGCTGGCCTGGCTCAGTGTCGCGCTGTTACTTTCAGCGTGGCTCGGGCCTGTCTGGGAAGAGCTGCGCCGTGGGAAAGTAGGTGCCGGTACGCCGTCCCAGGAAGGGGGCTCCAGGCTGGACAGGGTTGGGGTGCTGAGCACGCCGCAGGCTTCTGGCTGTGAGGTTGCAGGAGTCTGGGCTGGGGTGCGTGAGGGGCTCAGAGCAGGGAGCATGATGGGCTCAGGACACAGATTTGCAGCGTGTGGATGGTGCAGGAGTGTTGTGGCAGAAGACTGGGGATGTGGGGGTGCAGGAGTTTGGGGATGTGAGAGGCTCAGGACAGGGTGTTCCAGTGTATGATACACTCAGCTCTGAGGTCCGGGGGGGGGCGCAGGAGTGTTATGATGCTACGGCCAGATGGGGGCTTGGCCCGGCTTCATTTTTAAATAAAATATGTCAAACAACATGTTTCAGCATTGTCTTTATTTATTAGAGGGGTGGGAACTTGTTTTGAGTCAGGGGTCACTGACCCACAGAAGAAGCAGTTGGGGCCACACAAGTGAGATGCAAAAAACCCCCAAGCCTCACTAATGTGGCCCCAACTGTGCTGGTGGGGGGGAAGTGCAAGCTCTTCCTCTGCTCCTCACGACAGCCGCTTGCTTCCTGAGAAATTGGAGCTGGCATGCAGTACCGGGATTCCTACTCCCTCCCCTCCCCCCACTTTAACCCAATCCCCATCCCCTCCCCTCCCTCAGACCCAGGCCCCCTGCCCCACCTCTAACCCAATCCCTCTTCCCCAGACCCAGGCACGCCCCCCAACCCAATCCTCCTCCCCTCCCCCAGAACCAGGCACCTCCCCACTCTAACCTAATCCCCCTCTCCCCCAACCTTATGCCCGGGTGCCAGAGCCAGAGCCGCTGCTACCGCCACGCGCATCCTTCCCTTCCCCTCCCAATCTCATTCTTCTCCCTCCCCCAAATCCCCCTTCCTCCTCTAACCTTATGCCCAGGTCCTGGAGCCGCCGCCGCTACCTGCGCTCAGTGGCCGACTGCTAGCACGTGTAGGCTGGGACGCTGAGTGCGACCTGGGCTGCATGTGCAGGATATGACACAGTGCGCTGGGGGCCGTGAGCAGAATGGCGTGGGCGTTGAGCATGCATGTGGCTCAGAGTTGCCCGGCCGTAAGAGCGGCTGACCTGAGCAGTTCCAGGTTCCGTCCCAGTTCCGTCAGAAGCCGCAATTTTTTTCTTCAGGAGCCGCATTCGGCTCACAAGCTGTGGGTTGGTCACCGCTGCTCTAGAGCTCTGACTCTTCCATCTTTGGCATTGTAAGGCCTAAAAATCACTATTACACCTCTGTTAGAGGCCAAAAGAACACAGCCCTGCAGTCAGGTGGCTTAGATATCTAAGGAGTTTGTGCCGGAGGTAGTGCCTACCTCTCAAACTTATGCCAATTGAATTTGGGTCACTACATCCTGGGTGAGTTTTCCCCTCTAACAGGGAGAGGCAAGAGCCCTACTCAAATCTAACTCTCAGGAGAGTGCCCTAATCACTAGGCTATGGGACTTTGATGGGTGTCTCCCAGTTGAAGCTGTTCCACATTGTAGAAGTGTGGTCACTGGAACAGGGAACTAGACCCCATGTCTCCCACTTACCAGGTGAGAGCTCTGACTACTGAACTGAGTTAAGGGAGGCAACACTATACCTCCAGCCAAATTTTGAGCATGGGCTGAACCAGGAGGCATGCTCTGAGCATGCCTCTAATTGGGTACTATCGGGAAGATATGCATTCCTTTGCCTCTTTCCCCCCATTTGTGGATGACACTGGCAATTACGCATGAGACAGGCACTTGGGCACCAAGAGTAAAGCAGCAGTACAGAGAGGCAGGAATTTAGATGCTAAATTTAGGCAGCTGCTGGTGTCTAAATCTAGGACTGGCACCTAAATGTAGAAGTACTTCCTAGCTTTAGCTGTGCTACTGTCACTCTCACTACTTAGTTAATATCTTAAAGGAAATAAGCAATGGTTTCCTTTCTGCTCTGGGGAAGAGTTGGGATAATAGCATTCTGCAACAGGGTCTGTACTCTTAAGCAAACTTAAGAAACGGCAAGGAACCATGTTCCCTACAATGCAGTTCTGGAACAGATCGCCCTGGTACAAGACATTTCTTGAAATGATGGCAATTTCCACTTGGGTTCCTGTTTCCAGCATGAAACTCCGGGTATGTCTACACTACCAAGTTGTGGACAAAACTTATGTCAACACCCCAAAAAGTCAACAAAACATATTGTCAGAGGAGGTTCACACTTGCTCCCTCTATCAACAGATCATGTCCATACTGGGAACATCTTAAGAAATGTCTTGGTACAAAGACTCCCCAAAAACTAATGCACATACTGACCTAGGTTCAGGACCGGGTCGAGCTTGACAGCATGAAGGATAGTAAGTAAGCTAAGCCCCCCTTCCATAAGGTGAGGGGTGGTAACTAGGCAACAGCAGGTGGCAACCTGGTACGTAAAGTGATGTAAGTTGTTTGTACCTGCCTATAAAAGGACACCGCAAAGGGTGCTCTCCGGCCGACCTGGGAGGATGGGGGGGGGGCGCGCACTAGGCGCCTGAATAACAGGTGTCATTGCCTAAACTTACAGAATGCACAGTAGCTTAACTCTGACTGACTGCTGTTAATATCGGTTATATGACAATAGGCCTGCCTGGTGTTGGTACCTTGTCAACGCGGGCCATAGTGCCCAGTGGTGTAACATTGTACTGATCTCGGTTACCAACTGGTAGAGCTTTGCATTTGACAATAAACCTGCTCAATTGATTTCAAACCTTGCCTGCATCTGTCGTTTCCAGGGCCTCTCAGAGATCCCCTGTGTTGACCCAAGTGCACGGGGTCTAACACGCTAGATAAAGGGAGTACCAATTGTTACGCACGCAGCCAAAAGTTTATCATCACCGACAGAGTAGAGGTCCTGTCAGGAGCATGCCAGGACAATCCAGACCAGACGACGCTGACACTGACAGTTCAGACCACCAAAGGTACCGAGGTACAACACCATCAATTGCTCACTGGTGAGCAATGCATTGTGGGTGTGTATCCCACAGTGCCGTGTTGTGGGAAGGCAGAGCTGACCCCTGTACATCTTGGGATTCACCCTCAGTTTTCCTACAGCCTCTAACTGCCTGAAGTGGCACCATGAGTAGCTCTGCTCTCTCTATGCTAAGGAACATCAAAGCAGCAGAGTGCCTGTCCCCCTCACCCTGCAGCAGCAGCGTGGCTGCCTCTGTGCAGGGCAGAACAGAAGCACTCCAATGATTTGTTCTTTGCTCTCCAAAGCAACACTTCCTAGAGCTTTCAAAGGGGAGTGGGGTATGCCTGCAGGGCATCAGAGACCAAAACTGAGCAGAGCTATCAGGGTAAAGATTGTGGGATATTGGTGGAAGCTGGCTCTGTCAACAGGACAAACAGTCTACACTGGCTCCCACAATAAAGGGAGGAGAAATGTCCTCCTTGGGGGCAGACATTGTGTGTGGCTGAAAAAGTGTTTTTTCCAACAAGTCTCCCATTGCAGTGAGTGTACACACATGCTTTTGTTGCCAAAAGGCAGGTTTTGACAACAACTTTGTGGTCTAGCCCAGTGTTTCTCAACTTTTTTTTTTTAATAAAGTACCCCCTTTAAAAAAAATTTGTAAGTACCCCCAGTACCTACACTTTTCAGACAATTTTTTTCTACCATTGCAACATATGTTTAAACAACTTAATTGTAGCTGAGCAGATGATGAAATTTTTGGGTGTAAATAGTACAAAAATAATAAAGTGCTGTAAAACAGATGAATTTTTGTTTTTTCTTCAAATTACAGCATGTTGACGTACCCCAAGACTTCTCTCCAGTAGCCCTGAGTGTACTCGCACCACTGGTTGAGAAACACTGGTTTAGCCAAAGCCTAACAGGATGAAATCCACTGAGGTTGAACCAACTATTCTCCAAAGACATTCAGATATTGATTCTACTGGGAAATGGGAAAGAAGCAGGAAGAACTTGAAGTACTAATAAATAAAACACAACTATGTTTATGTTGGTATCACAGAGACTTGGTGGGAGAATACGTACAATTGGAATATTGGTATAGAAGGGTACAGCTTGCTCAGGAAGGATAGGCAGGGAAAAAAGGGAGGAGGTTTTGCCTCACATAATCTTAGCCAAAAGGCTGAATTAAAAATGTTTACACTTGGACTGAGGTGGAGATGGACAGACATATTAAGAGTCTCTGGATTAGGTTAAAAGAGGTACAAAACCAAGGGTGATGTCATACTAAAAAGGGATCTACTACAGACCACCTACCCAGGTAGAAAAGGTGGATGAGGCTTTTTTAAAACAAAATCCTCCAAAGCACAGGATTCGGTGGTGATAGGGGAATTCAACTATCCAGACATCTGTTGGGAAACTAACACAGCAGAGCACAGATTATCCAAGTTCTTGGACTGCATTGGAGAATTTTTTATTTCAGAAGGTTGAAAAAGCTGCTGGGGGGGGGGGGGGGGGAAAGAGCTGTTCTAGATTTCAGTTTATTTAACAAATAGGGAGGAACTGGTTCAGAATTTGAAAGTGGAAGGCAGCTTGGGTGAAAGTGACCATGAAATTATAGAATTCATGATTCTAAGGAATGGTAGAAGGGAGAACAGCAAAATAGAGAATGGATTTCAGGAAGGCAAAGAGCTACACGGGAAGCAAGACTAAGAGGAAAAACAGCAAAAGGGAGTTGTCGGTTTTCCAAAGGGACATTAAGGGCCCAAAAGCAAACTATTCCACTGCATAGGAACAATAGAAAGTATGGTGAGAGACCACTTTAGCTTAACCAGGAGATCTTGCATGATCTAAAAATCAAAAAGGAGCTGTATAAAAGTAGAAACTAGGTAGTTACAAAGGATGAATATAAGCATCCACCACAACTACGCAGGGGCAAGATTAGGAAGGCAAAGGCACAAAACTAGCTCAATCTAGCTAGAGACAAAGAGTAACAGGACAACATTCTGCAAATATATTAGAAGTAAGAGGAAGACCAAGGGCAGGGTAGGCCCATTGCTCAGTGAAGAGGGAGAAACAACAACAGGAAACTTTGAAATGGCAGAGGTGCTTAACGACTACTCTGTTTTGGTTTATGTCAAGAAGATTGATGGTAATGAGATGCCGAACTGTGAATGCTAGTGAAAATGGAGGAGGTTTAAAAGTTCACACACAAAACTAGGGGGGGTGCCCCCTGTTCGCTGCGCTTGCCAACCCACCTCTCAGACGGTAGGCAACCCTGGCTCTCCCCCTGGCCTCAGGGGAGGGCTGGACTGTGGCCATGCCAGTCTGGGTCCCTTCCCCCCCTCCCCACCAGCCTGGACCCCTTCTCCCTCCTTCCCTATCCTCCCCCCACCCCCAGCTCTAACTCCGATGGCCAGAGGGGTGTGGGGATGCCTGCCCGCCCCACGAGGTGCAGCGCAGCACAGGTAGTGCCATGTGCACACGGCACTCCGGGGCACTGCAGCCTGCTGAGGTGGAGAAAGCAGCAACATGTGGGGCTGCTGTCCCATCCTCTCCCCTGTGCTGCTCACTGCCCCAGCCCTGCCCACAGAGCCCAGGGCTGCCTGTCCGCCCACCAGGAGTGAAAGGGAAGGACCAGAAAGGTCGGTGTGGCAGCTTAGGGTTGCTCAGGCAGCTGCAGTAAATGCAGCCACCAGGGAGGAAGGGTGTCTCCATGGGGGCAGCCGGACTCCGGGCATCGCACTGTGGTTCTTCAAGAGCCTGCTGCTGGCACCTAAGCCTGGCTGGGAGCCTTACTCCTAGCGCCTGGCCCCCCTACCTCGAGCATCATACTCCCTCCGTCCCTGGGCTGTTCTGGCTGCGATGTGGGGTCTGCTGGCTACTGTGCCATGTTTCTTGTTGAAAGCCCTGAGGGGTGGGGGTGAAGGAAGGGGAGTAGGGACTTGGTTTAAAATAGCAATGCCAAGTGGCCAGGGGAAGCAGCGAGGTTGGGCTTGAGCTGGGGGTTGGGGGAGGAAGAGGCAGGCAGGTTGCAGAGTGAGGATGACTTCACTCTGTTGTCCCACAGGAAAAAGTTTTAATGTACAAAGAGAAAAGAACAAGTTAAAAATTACTTAGAAAAGTTACGTGTCTTCATGTCACCAGGGCCTGATGAAATGCATCCTAGAACACTCCAGGAGCTGATAGAGGTGGTATCTGAGCCTTTAGCTATCAGCTTTGAAAAATCATGGAAGTCAGGAGAGATTCCACAGGACTGGAAAAGGGCAAATATAGTGCCCACCTATAAAAAGGGAAATAACCCAAGAAACTACAGACCAGTCAGTTTGACTTCTGTTCCAGGGAAAATAATGAAGCAAGTAATTAAGGAATTCATCTGCAAACACCTGGAAGATAATAAGGAGACAGGTAACAGCCAGCATGGATTTGTAAAGAACAAATCATGTCAAACCAATCTGATAGTTTTCTTTGATAGGATAAGGAGTCTGCTGGATAAGAGAGAACAGTGGATGTGGTATACCGAGACTTTAATAAAGCATTTGATACAGTCTCACACAACCTTATCAATAAGCTAGAGAAATACAACCTAGATGGGGCTACTATAAGGTGGGTGCGTAACTGGCTGGATAACTGTTCTCAGAGAGTAGTTATTAATGGCTCACAATCATGTTGGAAGGGCATAACAAGTGGGATTCCGCAGGGGTCTGTTTTGTGTCCGGTTCTGTTCAATATCTTCAATGATTTAGATGTGGCAGAGAGAGTACGCTTATTAAGTTTACAGATGATACCAAGCCCAGCAGGGTTGCAAGTGGTTTGTAGGATAGGGTCACAATTCAAAATGATCTGGACAAACGGGAGAAATGGTCTGAGATTAATAGGATAAAATTTTAATAGGGACAAATGCAAAATACTCCACTTAGGAAGGAACAGTTTCACATACAGAATGGGAAGTGACAATCTAGGAAGGAGTACTGCAGAAAAGGATCTAGGGGTCATAGTGGACCACAAGCTAAATATGAGTCAACAGTGTGATGCTGTTGCAAAAAAAAGCAAACATGATTCTGGGATGCATTAACACGAGTGTTTGAGCAAAACAAGGTAAGTCATTTTTCCACTCTACTCTGCACTGACAAGGCCTCAGTTGGAGTATGAGGGATGACTGAAAGAACTGGGCTTGTTTAATTTAGAAAAGAGAAGACTGAGAGGGGACATGATAGCGGTTTTCAAGCATCTAAAAGGGTGTTAACAAGGAGGAGGGAGAATAATTGTTCTTCTTGGCCTCTGATGATAGGACAAGAAGCCATGGGCTTAAATTGCAGCAAGGGAGTTTTAGGTTGGACATTAGGAAAAACTTCCTGTCATGGTGGTTAAACACTGGAATAAATTGCTTAGGGAGGCTGTGGCATCTCCATCACTGGAGATATTTAAGAGCAGGTTAGGCAGACATATCAGGGATGGTCTAGATGGTGGTTGGTCCTAGGGGACTGTACTTGATGATCTCTCAACGTCCCTTCCACTTCTAGTGTTCTATGATTCTATTGTGCCAGAACCAGGATTGTTTTAAAAGGATTCATAGATGCTCCTCTTTATTTTATAGTGAAGGCCACCATGCAGTGAGAGTCACTGTTGGAATAGCTTTGAAAGCTGGTTTAAGTTATACCCCATGCCTGGAAGCACCTTGGAAATATTTCAGAGGAGCACAGACACTTTAGATTTCTGAATTATTTGCTCTCTTTATACCCAAGACTTTTGTAAGCATAAGATTTGCTGCCAGTAATTGATGCATCAAGGATTGAAAGCCTTCCGTAACTGGCGTTTATTATCAAAGTCATACCGTATACATCTGTAATGTCAACAAGATGCCACAACTACAAAAAAGATTGTGCACATTGCCATTTCAATGCAAAACAGTAAAATGGAAATCCATTTGTTAAAAAAAGTACTTAAAATTACTCCAGAAAGCAAGTGAATTGTTGTAATGTCTTTACATCCAGTCAAATTAAAATGGTTAACAAGAAAAATACAAATTCAGAAGATCTGGTATCCATGTTTAAAGGCAACTAATTTAAGCATTTCTATCAATTCGTACATCAATTTCCCTGCCACGAAGCTGTATCCCATTCATCATTCGGCAAGCTCTCTCAGCTACTTCTGGGGACTCAAATCTAACGACACCACAGCCTTTGGATTTCCCGTTCTCCATCTTGATGTCTGCGTACAACACATGGCCTGAAAAAAGGGTTTGGGTTTAGTATAATGAAATCACTGTATAAGGCTCAGTATCTAACCAGGTTCCTACACAAAATGATTTTGATTAAAAGACTGAAACAATGAGGGGAAACCCAAGCAAGTGAATGGCTACAAGGATGTTACATTTTGATTTATCAGCTAATCGAGTAGTCGATAATTTCCATCAACTACTGAATTAGTTGATGAGGGTGGGGCGCTCGCTATCCCAGCTGTGCCCGTGCCTTTTAAATGAAGTAAGAGCCTCATGTGGGGCTTTTGCTACATTTCAAAGGCAGAGACACAGCAGGGAACTGCAGCACGTCTGCCTCTGAAATGTAGTAAAAGCCCCACAGGGCTCCTGCTACATTTCAAAGGCAGGCACAGCAGTTGGGACCCAATGTGAGCAGGGACTGCTTGAATCTCTGCTCGAGCAGTTTCTCCTTTGCGCCTTTGCCTTCCTGGCCCCCACAGCAGCAGCAATGGAGGGGGAGGAGGGAAAGCAACTGGTTGAGTAGTGACTCTACTACCCGATAAGCCCACGCTTATTGGGTGGTTGACTAGTCACTTACTTCCCTAGCAAGAGTGGCCCTTCATCTCAGTGGGCCGCAAGATTGTTGTAACCAAGACGCTCTCCCAGGATAGGGCAGTTATGCTAATTAATTCTTGTGTACCTAGAATTTGCTATGTGCGCAGACTGAACTGTAGCAGCGTTGTGACTGGATGCAGAGGGAGCACATGGCTCTCAATGTTGGGTGCAACGAGCACGCACCTCACTTCACATGCCTTTGATTTAAGAGTGTCACTTCTGTAACACCAGTTAAAAAAAAAAACACAAGATGAAAACCAACAGAATCTGGTAACCCTGCGTGTGGGCAATGGTAAACAATGTCTCGTGAGCCACAAAGATCCCCAATGAGCCACATATGGTTCTGGGGCCACAAGCTGCTCTGGAAGGTCTCCAATAGGGCATTCCAGTTACAGTGACAAAAGGTGTACATTTAGAACACCTTTTGGAGTCAAATGCAGCAGAAACATTTCATGTGTTAGTGACTCCACTTTTATGTAAAGGATTTTCTCAAAATTAAACATTTGCCTCACTTAAGATACTTGACTGGAATCTGTTTTTGTTCCATTCAAGCATTTCCCCATTTTAGGGAAGATGCCACTTGACTCAGTTCTCAGAGAGTCAGACAAGACCTGCCCTCCTTTTTAAGGGGTTAATAGGAAGAGTCCACAAATGCTCCTCTATTTTGTAGCAAAGGCTGCAGTGCGGTACTGTTATTCACTGTTGGAATGAGTAAGAAGTCAGCATATGGAACTAACTAGAGAGAAGTAACTCTCAAACTTGTCAAACAACTTCATATCGGATACACCCCTCTTCCGAGATATCCCTACAAAACCACTGAAGCAAAATACATAAGCCACATCTTTGTTAGATTAATCTACCCAAGGCCACAAATCCTTCCATCACAGAAGGGGAAAGTTCATGTCAATTAGCGGAATGGTTCTAAGTTTAGTGTTCTGAAGCAGTTCTATATGGAAGGCCTATATCAATGCCAGCAGTTCTCAATCTTTTCCATATGGTGATGCTACATAATAAAAAGGAAGAATTTCTGAATCCACCTCCCATCTAATCCAAAAGACAAATCCTTCTGGACCTACTGGAGACCTGCCACCCTCTCCATGTTGAGACCATGATGCACATAATGCACTCTTGTAACACTAAAGTGAAAGGGGAAAGAGCTTCATTTACATAACTAGAGATGTAAAGATTAAGTTTAAATCTATTAAAATTCTTTAATCTTTTATTGGCAGAACCTGGTAAGACTAGGGGTGTAAGCGACTAATTGACTATCCGATAAGCAAAAGCTTATTGGATAGTCAACCAGTCGCTCCCCCCACCTTGCTACCTCTATCAGAAAGAGGCAGCAAGAGGAGGGGAAGGGGGTGCTGGGGGGAGCTGGCTTAAAAGCTGGTTCCCCCCCAGCTCCATGGGAGAGTGGGGGGCGCAGCAGCGGCGTTCCAAGACAAACAATGCATGGAGCCCCAGGGACAGTGGGGGACTCCCCACAGCATTTCAGTCTTTGAAATGCACAAGAGCCCCTGTTAGGGCTCTTGTACATTTCAAAGGCGGAATGCCGCACAGCACTTCCGCCTTTCAATTGTATCAGCCGGCCGGGCTCTTGCTACATTTCAAAGCAGAAGCGTCCTTATCGACTAATCGTATCCACAATGGAAATTCCATCGACTATTCGATTAGCTGATTAATTTTAACATCCCTAGGTAAGACACAGGACTTGAGTTTGAAAGTGAAGAGGAGGCCTGCAATATTGGAATTCTGGCCTCAGGGCCCAATGTTACAGAACATGGCCTATTTTAGTATGACTAGGTTTGGGGCACATTTACACTGAAGTTTTCAGTTACAGGAAGACTTAGAATGGTCTGAACTATGAAACTATCTACAGTTAAGGTAAGGTTGGGATTACTAGTAAGCCAATAGGGTTGGCAGGTATCCAGTTTTCCTGGCTGACCAGGCCTCGTAAGTCCAGTTGGCAGGGCTGGCAGGCTCCATGAAGGTCCTGGAAGCAGCAACGGGCAGCACCTGTGCGGCCATAGTACACACTGTGCAGAATTACCTGCACCTACCCTACACCTCAGAGGTGAGGGACATATTGCTGCTTCTGAATAGTCCCCTCCCCCCCAACCTACTACCCCAGCTTGGAATCGCCATCCAAAATCCCTCCGAGTCTGCATCCCACACTGCACCCCTGCCACAACCCTGAACCCCCTCCTATACTTTGAACCCCTCATTTCTGGTCCCAGTCCAGAACTTGTACCCCCTCTTAAACCCCAACCTCCTGCCTCAGCCTACAGTCCCTTCCCACATTCCAAACCCCTCAGCTCCCCCCGCAGCCTAGAACATCTTCCTACACCTCAAAACCACATATTTGTGGCCCACTCCAATCTTCTGCCCCAACCAGGAATTTGCTCCCACACTCTGAACCCTTAATTTGGGTCCACCCTGGAGCTTGCATCCCCAGCCAGAACCTTCATCTCCTGCCAACACTGCAGCCCAATAAAAATAACCAGGTGAGCGAGGGCAGAGTGGATGAGTGATGGGGGGAGGGGATGAAGCCTCAGAGAAGGGGCAGGGCAGGAGTGCTGAATTTTGAGCAATTAAGCTGGCAATCCTAGTACCCAAGGTTGTTCCACTGTCGCAAGAAATACGTACAATTATTGCATGTTACTTTTGGTGGAGAGTAGGGGGCTGTGCCTAGACTGGCAAGTTTTTCCGCAAAAGCAGGCGCTTTTGCGGAAAAGCTTGCCAGCTGTCTACACTGGCCGCTTGAATTTGCGCAAGAACACTGATGATCTAATGTATGATTGTCAGTGTTCTTGCGCAAATACTATGCTGCTCCCGTTCGGCCAGTGTAGACAGCTAAAAAGTGTTTTGTGCAAAAAAGCCCCAATGGCTAAAACGGCGATCGGGGCTTTCTTGCGCAAAACGCGTCTAGATTAGCACGGACGCTTTTCCGCAAAAAGTGCTTTTGCACAAAGCGTCCGTGCCAATCTAGACGCTCTTTTCCGCAAATGCTTTTAACGGAAAAACTTTTCCGTTAAAAGCATTTGCGGAAAATCATGCCAGTCTAGATGTAGCCGGGGTGTAAAAATTCAGTTAACTGGATAATCGAATAGTCAATGCAATTTGGATCGACTATTCGATTAGGGCGCCTCCGCCTTTGAAGCGTAGCAACAGCCCCAGGGTTGTTGTTGCTAAATTTCAAAGACAAAAGCGCTGCGGGAAGCACGAGCCAGGAGGGGACTCAGGTTCCACGCGGCATTTCAAAGCGGCAGTGCCGCATGGAGTCCCCAGCTGACCCTGGGCTAAATGTAGCGCTACCACTTTGAAGCGCCCTCTCCTCTCCTTCCCCGTGCTGCCTGTGATAAAGACAGCAGGGAAGGGGAAGAAACGACACCTAGTTGACTAGCATTTGCTTATCAGATAGTGGACATCCCTAGTGGAAAGTATGCCACTAGAAGGCAGAATTATACAGAGGATAAAAATTGACACAGTTGATGACTACATAACAATCATGTATTCAGAATTCAAGTTATTGCTAATAGCTCCGTAGGTATGAACTGAGTTTTGGTTAAGTTAGGACAGTGGTCCCCAACCTTTTGGGGCTGCCAGGCGCCCGGGGGTGGTGGCCGCAAGAATGGCTCGGGCCGGCCCTGGTCACTAGCCGGGCGCACATAAATGCCCCAGCGGGCACCGTGTTGGGGACCACTGAGTTAGGATTTAGGAAGAGAATTTTTGATGTTACAGTAAGTTGTTTTAGAGGTTCTTCAGTAGAATCAAGTAACTTACCACACTCATTAAATTTGTCCTTCAGCATTTTCCATGTGAAATCAAAAGGAAGCTGGAGAAAGAAAGCAGGCACTGAGAATCTGTTCCATGGTTTTTCAACATAACAGCGGTTAGCAACAAAGTAACACACATGAACATACAGCTTTGCACAGTCCGCAGTTGCAGGTGCACAGAGTTGTGTCCAGTTTGTATTAAAGGAAAGATTTTTCTACTCAGACCCTAAATAACTGGCCCCCGTGCGTCTTTAGTACATTTGATGGACACCACACAAATACTTCAGATAATCTAACTGAAGCCATCACAATGTGCAGCAAAGAACTCAGTACTAGTATTTCTTCATCCCTCTAAGCACCAACTGTAGAGTTCTATGCAATTAAACTAGATCAGTGTCTCCAGCCTTTTTAAGCTGGAGATCACTTGTTGAATTTAAGTGCAATCCAGGATCCACCTCAAACCCAAACACTCTTGCCCACCTCCTTCTTGCCCCTTCTCCAAGGCCCGGCCCCTGCTCACTCCATCCTCCTTCCTTCCCCCATCCTCACTCACTTTTATCAGGCTGGGGGCAGCGGCTTAGGGCGTGGGGGAAGGGATGCAGACTCTGATCTTGGGCTAAAGGATTTGGAGTGTGGGAAGGGTTCTCAGCTGACCCTGGGGCAGGGAGTTGTGCAGGAGGGGGTTCAGGGTGCAGGCTCTGGGAGGGAGTTTGAATGCAGAGGGACTCAGGGCTAGGGCAGTGGTTTGGGGTGCAGGAGGGATTCGGACTGGGGCTGGGGTTTGGAATGCATGCTCCAGCTGGGCACTGCTTACCACAGATAGCTTCTGGGTGGTGGTGCAGGGGACTAAGGCAGGCTCACCCCTACTCTGGCCCTGCACCACTCCAAAAAGCAGCCAGTAAACTCTCTCCATCCCTGCCCCACCTCTGTGGAGATGGGGTACAGGGTGGAGAGAGGGGCACCCTGAAATCAGCACCACCGCTTCTTCCTGTGCCCTGCACAGCAAGCAAGATGCTTCTGGACTGGAAGACAGCTCCAAGGCAGAGAGCAGGAGCAACATGGCAGTGTGTAGAGGGGCAGATGAAGTGCCAGCACTTGATAGCCTCCCAGCCAAACCTGTCAGAATCACCTGTCAAAGGCTCCAAGATCTACCAGTAGATCCCGATCTACTGGCTGGTGACCACTGAACTAGATTATGAATGCGTTACTCACATTTCTCACAAATATCTGGCAGGCTTTTCTGGCCACCCCAGCTGCAGGTCCTCCAGCTCCTCCAAGAGTGCCTGCAAAATTTCCTGCGAAGTTTCCACGATCCATGTCCATCGTTCTTTCAAAACTGCTTCCCATTGCAAGTCCCATCCGATCTATACCTGCCCCTATTCCCTGCCCCATGGTAGGCCCCATTCTTTCCATGGGAGCGGCCCCCATGCGATCCAAACCCATTCTCTCCATACTAGTGGCACCCATGCGATCTAACCCTATTCTTTCCATACTAGTTGCCCCCATGCGATCTAGTCCAGCTGGCATTCTATCTATAACTTGACCCATTCCGGTTCCCATTCCGGCAGGTACCATGCGATCCATCCCTAGACCCATCCTATCCATGCCAGAGCCCATGCGATCCACTCCTGATCCCATTCTGTCCATAGTCGTACTAACACGGTCAATAGCAGCACCCATCCTATCAATAGGAAAGCCTATTCCAGAACCCATTCGCTCAATGGCGGGGCCCATTCTGTCAATGCTGGAAGCTATATGGTCTATGCCTAGAGGGGCCATTCGGTCGATGCCCGGGGCCATTCGGTCGATGCCCGGGGCCATTCGGTCGATGCCCGGGGCCATTCGGTCTACATTAGAACCCATGCGATCTAACACAAGACCCATTCTATCTATTTCAGACCCGACTCTCTCCATCCCATGCCCCATCCCAGAAGGTATTCTTTCTATTCCTGCACCCAGACGATCAATGCCAGGTGCCATCCTCTCAATTCCAGGAATGCTGGCACTTCCACCTAGAACACAATATATTGAGACCTCATTATTTGCAATCAAGTATTAAGTTTGATACATTTGCATTTTCCTGATGTACTGAACAGTACAGTTTAACATCCTACATATTCTGAAAGCTATGAAGTTGCAGATGCTGAGGCAGTCCTGTGCTTGAGAACCTAGGTTCTTGATTATAGATTAATAAGTCTAGCCTTTACACATAAAGCTTTCAAATGGTAACAAAATAGAGATGCAGAGTTTGAAGCCATTTGCAAATTCAAGAGAACAAATGAATTTGTGTTCACAGTTCACAACTATTTAAGCCTCATTTCAGCTGTCAAAATATTAGTCCACTCATGCACTGGCAGACATTGGGATTGGGCAGTGAGGTAGCTAGTTGCTGGGGAGTGAAAGGAGTTCAAGACCCTTCTTCCAAAAGGACTGGAATAGACTTTACCCTTGCCAGCCAGAAGAGATAAACTTTCACTTTTTCCTGGGTGCCAAAATCAACACATTCCATGTCATATCCTCAACAGAGCATGTATTCCACTGCCAAAGCATCAGCCGGCAGTATATTTAACTTTTTAATGTGGAGAGAAAAACAAATATATCTACATTATTTCTTTAGTTTTCATATACTTGTCATATTTGCATGTATTCCTCCATTTCAGAACGTTCCTAAATCAGCTACAGAACTTTTGCCAAATACAATAACCAGAGGGCCTTTCCATACAATTTGGAATACAGGATCAGTCAAATTTATAGATAATTTACTTTTTAAATTTCTGTACATCTGTCAAGTGTATATTAGGGTTGCAACAGAGTTCTAGTTGTCATCTGTAAGTTATGCCTGGAATATCTGTTCTGAAGAGTGTCAGGTTTATTTCTAAAAGTAGCACCCGAACTCTAAAAAGGGCCTGAAATTTGTCTTTCCTGGCCTAAAGCGTGACTGATACAGATTGCACAACATGCCAGGGAATGATTTTCCCTGAATCATTTAGACATCCATCACATACATGAGATACAAGATGTGCATCACTTGAAATAATGTTTTTTCCCCCAAAAGGGATCAAGCATATTGAACAATAAAAGCTGCCCTTAACTTTATGATCTACCGTAAAATCTCGAGTATAATGCGCACCTACCTTTTAAACATCAGAATCCCGGAATAAACTGAACTCTTATCTATAGCGCGCACCCCCCCGACTTTGCCGTATTTTGTCTTGCCTTTTTGTATTGCCGGGTAATCACGCATGAGCGCACGAGTATACAGTGTGCAGCGTTCCATGCTCTCTTTGGGATGCCATGAGTTGTCAGCGATCTTACACGACCGCTGAAAAACTGAAAGTTGTTAGCTATGCTGAGGCTCATGGCAACAGAGCTGCCAGCCGTGAATTTGACGACAGAGTCTAACATTCGGCTTTGGAGATGGCAGAAAGAGCGCCTGCAAGCGCTGCCTAGGATGAAGATGGCTGAGTGAGGTAAAAGCGCTGCATATCCTGAGTTGGAGGCCAAGCTGGTTGAATGGATTGCTGAGCGTAGACAGCAAGGCGGTGGTGTTAGCACTGCGGAGGTTAGAATGAAGGCTTTGACCATTGCCAAAACGTGAGCTAACACAGCCGGGTTTAAAGCTTCGTATGGCTGGGGCGATCGGTTAATGAATCGCCCTGGCCTATCGGTCCAACACCGAACAACAATCGCACAGAAGCTATCCATGAACTCAGACACCAAGTTACTGCAGTTCCAAAAGTTTATCAAAGCTACGGAAGCAGCACTGCTACAACCTTTCATTAACTGGTAACGCAGATCGGACACCATAAAATTTCGATAATCCCTATGACAGAATGCTTGAACTGAAAGGTGCCAAGACCGTCTCCATTGCTACCACAGGCCACGAAAAGTCTAGGTTTACCGTAATGCTTGCTTGCATGGCCGATGAAACGAAGCTGCCTCCTTATATGGTGTTCAAGCGCAAGACAATGCCAAGGAATGTAATCTTCCCGAACATAGTTCACGTGCGTGTTCACCCTAAAGGCTGGATTGATGAAGCTTTAATGCTCGATTGGCTACAGACGGTTTGGGCGAAGCGGCAGGGTGGACTTATGAGAAAGCAGTCTCTAATAGTTTTGGATGCATTTCGGTGTCATCGTATGCCATCCGTCAAGAAAAGGCTTCAGCAGGACAAAACAGACTTGGCAATTATCCCTGGATGAAGATGTCGAGGGCTATACCCCAGAAGATATTGCTCGACTGTTCAAGGAAGAGTCTAACAAAAGCGAATTCGAGGGCTTCGAAGATGAGTAGATGATCAATTAACATACAGGTATTTGCTTGTTTGCGCTGCAGTGTTGATTTCATTTGTTTAACTTACCTTTTTGAAACTGTGTATATAGTTGCTTGTCAATGCTAATAAAAATCAATTTAACCTCTGGTGTCCAGCGATTAACTGCCGCAGAACCGCCAAATGAAAATTTAAAAAACCTCCTATGGATAATGCTCTAAAAAACGCTAAAAACCGGGGAAAAGTGCGCATTATACTCAAGATTTTACGGTACTCTAGATCCAACCTGAACTATAGGCTACTAACACAAACTTCAACTAATATTAACTGAAGGTATAGGCCCTGTGGTATCCAACCAGTTTTGAAGCAGTAGCCACGATAGTAATGAACTAGCCACACACAACTGGCCAAATAGCCACATGTGGTTAGTGGCTAGCATGTTGGGTAGCACAGGTATAGGCACTACATAAGTGGATTAGACAGGGATGATTTATATCTGTTCACTCATGTAAGTAGCAGGTAGCTTTTAAACGGCTACTTATTTAAAATGAGGGTTGGTTTCTTGTCACCAGAATTCTCAGACATCAGAAAAAGATAAAATTTGAATCTGGACTCCAAAGGAACAGGTAAGAGGTAGGAGGGGTATGAATATGCAGAGTCTACCTCAAAGAACACTGGCTACAGGTAAACCTACTTTCATTTCTTCAAGTGCCCTCTGTATATTCCTGCTCTTGGGACAGTTAGGCGACCACCACAGTAATCTGGAGGAAGTGATGTAGATTTCTACTTTCATAAGGAATGGCGCACTGCTCTTTCACACTGGAATTGGATGTCATATCCAGTACATAAATGTGTTTTAATACTTTCGCACTATTTCAACATACCAGCTTTGTGCATCTCAAAATAAGGGGAATAGGTTTATTTAAAAATGTAGTTTGTAACTGCTCTAGTCAAATGAGCTCTAAATGGATTCAGAGAGAGGAGTTTCCCTACCTTATTCAATGCCCTAACCCCACAATCTTCAAGGCCCCTCAAAAGTCTGATTATCTACATCACTGAAGATATTGCACAATAGGACAATGGCAGAGAGCAAGGTTCCCTCCAAGTTGTGCTGTAGCGCAGGTGCACAGATGCTTCATGAGCCCTGCCCAGAGCTGCCAAGGATGGAGCTGCCTGCCTGGAGGAGAGGCATTTCCTCTTCAGCAGAAAGCTGCTGCTGTAACTGAGGGAAGAGCAGCATGGTAGGGAGGGGATACAAGGAGGGAGGGAGGGGGTGTGGGAGGAGGGTTACTGGGGAGGGGAGTTTGGGGTGTCCGGTCTCCTAGCTGGGCTGCAGCAGTGGGGATGAGAGGAGAGAGACTACTCAAGATTACAGCAACTGCCTGTTGTGAGAAACCCAGATCTCTCCTCCCACCATGGGCTGGGGAGCAGACTGCATGGGGTAGGTGGAGGAAATCGGAGGCGAGTGGGTGCTGCTGTTAGTGAGGTAAGGGCGGGGAGTTTGGGGTGTCCTGACTTCCATCTGGACTCTTGCTCTCAGCATAGCAGCCCACTGCTTCCGATGCAGGGGAAAGACACAGGACTGTCTCCTGGGCTGGGCTTGAGGGGGCAGAGGGAGGAGGGAAGCAATCTCTATGGGGGTGCCAATATTTCAGATGGGTTATGTCGGCATGCTGGGGTATGTGGCTGAGGGGAGACAGGGTGCTGGGGAAACTCCATTGCCTCAGTGTCAGACAGAGCTTAATCCAAGTACATCTGTGCTTTTCTTGTTGAGGCTGGAGCGAGGAGTTGATATTATTACCAACTGATTAGTGACAATTACAAGATCTGAAATATGCCAGGAAAAATATAAAGGGCGGGGGGGGGGGGGGGGGGGGAAGGAATGTTGCACCCTGCTATTTTCCACTGTTAGACTTATAGAGCAAACACAAAAACAGTGAAACCTCTATAGTTCTAGACCAAAAAAGTGTTTTCCCCTAGTATCAGGGAAGGAAAAATAAAGAACTTGCTTTTGACCATACTGAGTTGTTATAAAGCCACACTAAATTTTAGTTTGTTTGGAGGGAGACAGATGTAGAGTAGAGAAGAGGGCTGAGAATGTCTGTATTGGCAGATCTTAATGCAGGAATTTCCACTACATGCATCTGACGAAGTGGGTCTTTGCCCACGAAAGCTTATGCGCCAATAAATCTGTTAGTCTATGAGGTGCCACAGGACTTCTCGTTGTTATTTCAAACAAAGTATACATAGGTGTTAATGGCTTGTGGTAAAGAAAAGGATTCTTTTAACAGAATTTTTTGGAGTGTTGTGAATATCTAGTGCATGTTTTTTATGCTTTTACTTAATGGCCATGTTGATTTATATATCTGTTTTCAGTATGCCTCATTTTGGTGTGTTTATTAGCATGAGTTGTTAGAAAAGATACCACCTGTACTTCAAGGGTAGTGTTAATTTTCTTTTTATCTGATTTTTAAACAAACATCTTAAGCATTGCTCCTTGTTAGTTATCTCGTTTTAATATTTTTCCTCCATATCTATCAATTGTTTAAAATATATATTTATATCTAGGTGTTTGTAATGGTGGTGTACATCCACATACAACCTCAATATTGGTGTTACACACGAATTTCAACTCACCCAAAGATGGAAAATGTTAGAGGGAACACTGGTAGAGAGAGCACCCTTGTAAAGTTTGCAGATGATCCCAAACTGGGAGGGTATGCAAGTGTTTTGGAGAATAGGATTATAATTCATGCACAAGGCCGCATGCCCCAGAGCCACATACGGGCTACTCAACATGTAGCCCATGGCCCGTTTGTTCGTGGCCCACAAGTGGGAGCCAAAACAAAAAAGGAGTCAATATAATGATCTTCTGTTGATATGTGTTTTAGTAGTTAAATTCCTGGACTGTCATTGATCATTAAAGTGCTGCCATATGGGTGGAAATCAGGTAAATATTGCATTTTATTAATATAAGCAGAACTAACTTAAACGGGGCCTACGTGTTGCGTAGTCTTGACTTAATCTTTGTATTCATGCCCATCAGTGTGAAAGAAGCTATTTGCATATATATTTGCAAGTGTATGCAACCACACTTAAGTTGCGGCCCTCAGCATGTGCTGAGAGTATCATTGTGGCCCCCGGGGCTTCCAAAGTTGAGTAGCCCTGTCATACAGTTTTGAGCTGTTGTGGGAAAGCACTGAGTTTGAATCATTTGGAGCCTCATGTCAGAAAGGAAAGGTCTGGCCTGAGCAGAGTCCAGCATTGCTCGTATGAGCTCTATCCTCAGATGTGGGCAAAGTAGCTTTTTCTAAATGTATCAGCAAAGCCAGAGTGCGGACAGTGCCTGAGCCCTGACTAGCCAGTCATCCAGCTATTGGTGACCTTGGGCTCATAACCTCTTCAGGAAAGCAGCTACTGTTGTCATACCTTTTGTGACAATGCAAGGAGCTGCTGACAGCCCAACAGTAGTGCAGTGAACAGGTAACAAGAGCTGCCTTGGCTGCTAAGGAGTTACAGTGGTGCTTTATACCGTGACACAGCGGTGTGCAGCAGCATATGGCACTTGAGCTAACCCAACAGATACCACCAAGGAAAAAAATTCCTGATTCTGTGTGGAATGCACACAATCACTTGAAGAATCATTCAATTTGGGAATATTCATACGGCTCATTAAAGCTCTCAAAAGGCATGGTTTTAAATACATTTTAGGGAGTATACTAAATTTTAGTCAAAGTTGTAAGTCGATTCTTATACCACAAGAGAAGAGATTATTCCAAACGTTACTTGTATGCACAATTCAGATTCATAACAGAGCACAAATGCAGCCTTTATTTGCTTACCTATTCCCCTGTCCAAGGTTTCTCCAAAACTACGAGTCATCCCCATCTCATTTCTTCCAAAGTCTCTGTCAAATCCTCCACCCATTGCACGATCCATCTCTGCAGAAAATATTTAGTATATTTCCAGGACAACTTAGACATCTTGAAGAGAAGGAGTCTCTTGTAATGTTTTAGCAGGTGAACTATGAAAGTGACTTTTGCTATGTACTGCTTCTTACAGCTACAGACCTACTGTCTTTTAGCGTATATAACCCGCGGGTTATATACTTTTTACAAACCACCCCCCGCGGGGTATACATGTCCGCGGGGTATACCAGTTTATTTTTACTCGCCTGCGCTGCGCACTCCGTTCCCCCTGCCCGGAGGAGAGTGGGTTGCACCTGGCTGCAGCTGCACGGAGCCAGGGCGCAAGTGCGGCTCCCCTCCCGTAGGCCAGCCAGCTTGCCTGCGCTGCGCTCTCCATTCCCCCCGCCCGGAGGAGGCTGGGTTGCGCCTGGCTGCGGCTGCGTAGAGCCTGGGCGCAAGCGCGGCTCCCCTCCTGCAAGCCAGCCAGCTCACCTGCGCTGCACTCTACGTTCCCCCTGCAGTTTATCCTGGTACGTGCAATTACCTTAAAGTAGCATATATAACCTGTGGGTTATACACGTCCACGGGTTATCTAAAACTTTTTTTTTTTTAAACACACACATTCAGGAAAAGCCACAGGTTATGCACGAGTGCGGGTTATATATGCTAATTTACGGTACTTCACGTGTGTAGGATGTGTGTGTTTTTTATTCTCTCTGAAATTTCAGGTTCTCACATTTCTTTACTTAGTGGCTCTTGGCAAAGTGTATGGAGAACCTGTATCTATGGGTTACATAGGACTAACTCAAGCTCTGCTCTGTCCTGTAGCAGAGCAACAGTCATCCTATTCATAATGAGGAAGCCAAATTTTATAAGGTACAACTGTAATACTCCATCCAGGCCCTCCCAAGAGCTAACCAAGATTTCCTCGGTTAGGGTTTAAATATCAGTGTTAGAAAGTGGTCAGGAAAAAACCCTTGAGAGTTTAGATTTGTTTGTTCTTATGGGATATAAAACAGTTTTTTAAATGTGAATTTGCAAGAGAAAGATTGATTGTGCTCATATTTGCTTAAACGTTTAACAAGTAGAAAATGAGATCTTTGTTGAAGATGCATTGCTTTCATTCCTACAAGAGAAGAACTGAAAACCCTTGCTATGTGTTTTTTTGGTCCTAGGAAAACCAACAAACAAAAAAACCCAACCCAAAACACACCACACACACCAACAGGACTGTTACAGCCTGTGGCAAAAAAACAAGCAAAAAGCTTTCAGGTGGTCTTTACACATCATAAAGGAAATCTGTGTTGTTTCTTTCTTTTGAAGCTAGCCTTAAAGCATACCATGCTCCAATAGGACTGCCAAACATTAATTCAATGAGTTCCATAACATTTACTGCACTGGGGATCTGTAATGTAAGAATTAGTGCCTCACCGCTCATTCTGCCCATATTCATTCCAGATGGAAAGCGACCCAGATTGTCCATGCCACCAAAAGGACCCTCCATCCCTGAAATAAATACCTTTACCTTAGAGATACTATAAACATTAAAGAACACATTTCAAATAAGCCACCACACTGGATCAGCATGTGTTATTCTATCAGTATTACTAGTGTGTAAATGAGTAGGAAGAGTCTAGGAAGAGCAGTCAAATGTAAAATGCCATCCCAAAATGGTGCATCGTGGAGGCAAAAGTGAATGTTTACAAAATTAAATCTACCCTTAATTAAGAAATTCCTCATGAGTGAACTGTTGAGTTTTAGTCTCAAAATGGAGTATGGCCACAAGCCCATGCCCTAATTCTTACACATATCCAGCAGCAATCTAAGAGTCTCAATTCATCATTTTGGTTTATATTCCATCTGAAGATCTCACTCCTCCAGGGGCACAACATCCATTAGCACAATTCATGGCAATTTATCATGGTTTTAAACACCAAGAGCCACTCAGTAGTCAGTGACTGTTTCCAAGTTAACAAATGCTCATCTTACATTATTTCCCCCCCTAACTTAAGATATTTCCCGGCAAATATCAGACTATATAAATTTTCAGGGCTCGCCGAACCACGGCGAGCCCCGCTCGCCAGCTGCGCTGTCCGGCGATCTGCGCATGCGCAGATCGTTCTGCACATGTGCAGATCACCCGAACCCGGCTCTTCCGGGTTACAATCTACTCACCATGGGCGAGTAGACTGTATTATTTGTGTCGAGCCCTGTAAATTTTAGCTATTTGCTCTTCAGAGCTTCATGTACATAAGAACAGCCAGTCTGAGTCAGACCAAAGATTCATCTAGACCAGTATCCTGACAGTATCCAATGCAAGATGCCACAAATATGCTACCTACTAATTTTTGGTGACCCCTAGTTCTTGTGTATGGAGCAAGTAAATAACTGTTCCTTATCTACTTTCTCTACACCAGTCATGATTTTATAGACTTCTATCATGTCCTCCCTTAGTCTCCTTTTCTAAGAATAAAAAATCCCAATTTTATTAATCTCTCCTCATATGGCATTCATTCCAAAAGTCTAATAATTTGTTGCCCTTTCTGAACTTTTTCCAATGCCAATATATTTTTTTTTGAGATGAGGCAACCACATCTGCACACAGTATTCAAAATGTGAGCGAACCATAGGCTTACAGCTTACCTCCCATTTTATTCATTCCAAAGCCCATGCCTTCCATTCCCATTCCTCAAAATAAAAAAGAAAGCTTTATTTACAGATTGAATTATACATGCATACAACCAGTCTGATGTTTGAGCTTCAAGGTACTGTTTAAGAGCTTATACTGAGAAAGATAGTGAAGTGGATCTAATAATTAAGAGCTCTTGAGGGGAGAATTGTTAGAACCACCAATTGACAAGTTGCATATTTAACAGTAGCATATGTTCAACCAAGTATTAATATAGAATCCATAATTCTAAATTGCCTGGAAATTGGAAGTCAAATGACCAGTTACTGATGTCTGGTATCTAGTAGGAAGACAAATCAGTTAGGAACTATAACGAAACTTCAAAATGCAACACTTTCAAGCATCGACTTGGAACCTGTGTTCTGTTCTCACAAGAAAAACTATAGTTCATTTCAGCCTCAATGAAGTGCCACTTCCCTATGGGACATGAAAAGAAAGCCTACCCTAAGCACAATCCCATCTCAGAATATTACCATGGAAAGAGAGTACTGCATAAGTAGTCAGAACTCCAAAAATAGATTTTTGAAATCAAAAGGCATTCTAAACTCAATAGGAGACTATCCCCTTATAGTATTTGCTTCTAGTGCACAAGAAACAGAACGTGAGATATGTACTAGACACGGGATTCCTAAAGTAGTCTGATATGTGAGCTTGATGTTCCATCTACCCATTGAGAATTTAAGGCAGTACATGAAACAACAACATTTGGGAATCACTATATTAGACCGCTCTAGTTCAGATCATCAAGACAACGACCCTTATTTTAGTCGTCTGTTTTCACTGAAGTATATTTTGGGTGAAAGATAGCAACCCTAGGTTATACAAAAAGCCAGGAAAGACTTAATGAAACGCTCGCGCGCACAGAGCACAGGTGTTATTTTCCTACCTCCAGGTCCCATGTTGGGCATTCCCATGCCTTTATTTAGATGATTTGCATCAATAGGCTGACCTCCTGGTCCTAATCCCATGCCAATACCACCAAGCCCATCTAGAGAAAACAGTTATTTATTAATTTTTTGGCAGAGGAAATAGCAAGCTTTGCTTGAGACAAAATTTCTATTTTGTTCCAAGAGCTCAGATTCCCACTTGTGGGTTTGTATTTCTAGCTCTTAAGTGGGAACTCTCAAAACTCTCAAGCTGGATCTGAAACAGAGATGGGGATGTCACACTACCTATCTCTCCCTCTCCAACCCCTCAAATCTAAGGTATTTTCCACTGTTAATTCTGATGCAAGAGCTGAAGATTTTCTGAACAGCAAGATGGAAAAAAGAATAAGAATTTACTTTTGGATGATCAAGGATAACAATGAGTAAATATAAAAGTTAATACCCCCTCAATTTGAGATCCATGGGTCATACCTTATAAGAACATAAGAAGGGCCATACTGGGTCAGACCAAAGGTCCATCTAGCCCACTATCCTATCTGCCAACAGTGGCCAATGCCAGCTGCACCAAAGGGAGGGAACACCACAGGTAATCCTCATGTGATCCTTCTCCTGTCACCCATTTCCAGACAAACAGAGGCTAGGGAAACCATTCCTACCCATCCTGGCTAACAGCCATTGATGGACCTCACCTCCATGAAACTATCTAGCTTTTTTGAACCCTGTTAAAGCCCTAGTCTTCACCACATCCTCTGGCAAGGAGTTCCACAGGCTGACTGTGTGCTTAGTGAAGACAAATTTCCTTGTTTGTTTTAAACCTGCTGCCTATTAATTTCATTTGGTGTTTCCTAGTTCTTATATTGTGGGAACAAGTAAATAACTTTTCCTTATTCACATTTTTCACATCAGTCATGATTTTATAGACCTGTCTGATCCCCCCCCTTAGTCTCCTCTTTTCTAAGATGACAAGTTCAAGTCTTTTTAATCTTTTCAGATGAGGCCTCTTCCAAACCCTTAATTTTTGTTACCCTTTTCTGAACCTTTTCCAATGCCAATAAATCTTTTGTAGAAGAGGCAACCATATCTGTATGCAGTATTCAAGATGTGGGCGTACCATCATTTTATACAGAGGCAATAAGATATTTTCTGTCCTATTCGCCAGCCCATATTTAATGATTCATAACATTCTATTCTCTATCCCACTTTTAATGATTCCTAACATTCTATTTGCTTTTTTTGACAGTTTATACACTGAGTGGATGTTTTCAGAGAACTATCCACAATAACTCCAAAAAAATCTCTTGAGTAGTTGTAGCTAAATTAGTCCCCACCATATTGTATGTATAGTTGGGATTCTCCCCCCCCCCCCCACACACAACGTGCACTACTGTACGTTTATCAACATTAAATTTCATTTGCCATTTTGTTGCCCAGTCACTTAGTTGTGAGATCTCCTTGAAGCTCTTCACAGTCTGCTCTAGTCTTAACATTTGCAGATGTTAACAAACTGCTCAAGATAATTACCACCTCACTGTTTACCTCCTTCTCCAGATTACCTATAAATAAGTCGAATAGTATTGGTCCCAGGACAGACTCCTGGGGGGACCCCACTAGTTACCTCACCACTCTGAAAACCTACCATTTATTCCTACCCTTTGTTTCCTGTCTTTTCCTTATCTTTTTCAGAGTACTGTCCTTGATCATTCAACAGCCAAGGTAAGGAAACAGCCAACTTCCTTCCCCCAGAGATGCACTTACTAGTGATTGCAGATCCATCCCTGCAGATAATTAAATGCTAGAGTGTCCAAAGCACAAAGCCATCCTTCTTTTAAGAGGCACAGGATTTCCCAGATACCCCCTGGACTTTCAGTTGTCCCAAAACGTATTCAGGGATCCCCAAACCACAGAATTAGACCAGTCCTAGTGCCTGGAGTACCCTTCCCCAGCCCACCTAGCAACATCAGTTTTATGACATTTTGTATGCGACAACCTCCTCAGCCATTCCTGCAGTACAGCAAACTGAGCTCCTTCAAGCTAAAAATTCAAGATGTTGATTTTTGAAGAAACTTACGAGGAAGCTGTTGAGGTCGTTCTGGAGGGAAGAAGTCTCCCTTTGGAAAAGCTCGTTCATCCTGCCAATTAAACAATAGTGTTAAACCATACACACGAGATTTCTGGCAGCATCTTTTCATGGAAGAAAAAGCATTTTGAAAATAGTGGCAATTCCTGACAAACATCATCCATAGCTGTACTATGGACTTACTGCCAAGTAGGTAGTTCATAAATATGGCCATTTCATGAAGTTATGTTTTGGGGATTACTGTAGAAGAAAATCCTTTGTCTAGGCACCAGCACTAGCTTCAGTTCCAGAGACTGTTACTTTGGCCTCCTCAATGCAGCTTGTGAAATAGCATTAGGAAAAACTTAGAAAACTGAGTTTAGCTATACAAACCATGAATATAAGTCATTTAGGTGCTTTCTGATGGTCTAAGAATTATTTTTACTTGCCCTAAAATATACTGTTACAGCAGGGGTGGGCAAAAAATTTGGATTGGGGTACTCCAGATTTTGCTTGACTATCTTCCTCTTTTCTATGGATGGAATGCAAGATCTGGGACTGAGGTTGGATGGAGAAGAGGTTGTGGGGTCTGCAAGTGAGTTGAGTGAAGGAGGAGGCTGTGATTTAGGGCAAGGGATTGGGATGCAGGAGTGGATTTTGACCTGGCAGAGGGGTGCAGAGTCTGGCGAGAGATGTTACCTGGAGGAAGAGGAATGCGGAAGGTTTGGGTGGTGACCTAGGGCAGGGAGTTGGAAAGCAGCAGGGGATGGGGTTCTAAAAGCAGGTTCTGGCCAGGAGTCACTTGCCTTAGGCGGCTCCTGGCCAGTAGCCAACAGTGACCATGAGGCATGCTCCCTGCCTGCCGTAGCCCCAGGCTGCTCAAAACAGCCAGAGGCTCCCTCCACATGCCACTCAGCACAGCACACTCCTGGCTCCCAGGTTGATGCGATGATTGGCCTGGGAGCAGTGGCAGCATGTGAAGTCTCCCCACCCCTCCCAGAGGCAGGTGGTGCTTACAGGGAGCTGACAGTCATTTCAAGCAGCCTTGGGCTACAGCAGGCAGAGCCTGCCTTCGGGTCTCAGCGAGCCAGGACAGATCTTCCCTGCTAACTGTATCTTGCCCACCCTGGTGTTGAAGCAATTGTAGCTGTCCAAGTGTGCTCTACAGAGATCCTATCTATGGGAAAGATTGATCAGTACACAAAGTCTTACTCCAGGTTTGACTGATGAAGCCAGGTCAAGATCCAGATTCATTTAATCCTTTGTTTCAGTTATGCTGCCACTCCACCATTATACGGCAGTTGGTTTTGTCTCCTATAAGCTTGGGCTGGGGTTGAAGCAGCAGCAGCATGGTGAAGAGCTCTAAGTGCCTAACCAGTCTCCCAGCCCTCATTTCATCCTACAAACCATGCCAGATTAACCAATAGCTTGGTACTCAACTTGTGAGTGTTCCATGGGTCACAGCTTGAATGCCACAGCCATGAAATACCAGTTTTCACATTGGATATTGCATTACACAGTAAGAGGACTATGAACAGGCTTACCATTTTTACATGCATTGGTCTGTCAAAAAGCAGCTGCCCGTTGAACATTGCTAAGGCTTAAGTTAAGGACGATTTTTCAAAATGTTAGTCCAAAAAAATTTTTACTGCTAAAAAGGACAAATTAAAGTTCACAGGTACATAATTTCAAATGTCTGGCAGTTTATCTACCCCACTCCTACGGCAGGGAGGTGCTAAAACAAAGTAGGCAGCCAAGGAAAAAGTAACTGATAACTCAAGTTTCACTAACTGGTTAAGAGACAGGTAGGAATAAATACTCAGTTTCCACAGAGGAGATAAATACTGCCCTCCCCCTAAGCATCTGTACTGAGACCAATGTCATTCAAAATATTAATAAGTGACCTGGAAAAGGGGGTAAACAGTGAAGTGGCAAAGTTTGCACAATATAGAAAATTGCTCAAGTCCAGTGCTGACAGCCGATCTCTGTCCAACACTATGTCCATAATCTTATCTAGCCTGTGCATCCCAGGGTACAGCTACTTCCGACTCACACTGATCAGGTCAAACAGCTGGGACCCTCAGCACATTGCTGTCCTGGTAAGTCCACTCATGGAACTTCTGGGCCCTTATAGCGGTCATCAGCCCAGACTCTGACAGGACCTGGGCCTTTAACTGGGGGTAGTCTGTAGCAGCTTCCATCGCCTCATCCTAGGGAGGCTCAGAACATAGAAAAAGGGCAAAAATACTAGTCTACTGGTCCTGAGGCCAGGCCTCACATAGAGCCACTCTCTCAAAGGTAAGATAGTATGTCACCAAAAGAGCTTCCACTGTTACCTACAGAAGATGACAGCTCGCCCTTAGGGATCATGGCCACATGTCAGAGCAGTCAAGGCCTTCAACTGGCTACCTCCTGCAGGGTGGTTTAATCCTGTGCTGCCTACCTCAGTGGCAATTAATTTTCTCCAGCCACAGAAGGAAACAAATGCCACTAGCCTGGCAGTAACTTCTCTCTCCCCACTTCTCTCCTGAGGAGAGGTTTTTAAAGGCCTCATGCAGCTCTTAATTGGATTCAGGAGTTCTTAATTGACTTGAAGTAATCCTCTGTTTTTAAGAAAGAGGGCCTGTAACATTCTAGGGCTAACATAGCAGCATTCTATGATCCTCCTGCAGCTATGTGGCTGGACTATGTCACAGAAGGTAGACAGGACCAGAGTTTACACAGTATGAAAGGCAGGAGAGTATTAAAAGATTCAGACTTTCATTCATCAAAACAGGGAATGCCACAAACTCTCTCTCCCCCTTCCCCCGACATCCTTCACTGGTAATCCATAAAGGGATTTTAAAAAGTCAGTCAGGTGAGCAAATCTAGGTTATGTTTACTCATTAGGTGTATTTCCAGCCAAAACACGCAGTATGTTCCAAAACATTGTTTCTTCAAATCAACAGTTTAAGATAGGCAAGTCAGGTTTTCCCTTTACACCCTGTTTTCTTCACATTTCCTCAGTGCGTATGACAGTGTACCATGAGGCAAGAGGATGACACGAGGCTTAATTTCAATGACACACAGATGCACTATATTTTCAGAGTTTAACTAATGCCAATTCTAATAGCCTGCCATTTTCTTTCACACAAGAAATCAGATGGGACATTGTGGACTAGAAATCTTGTCCAGTACCTAGAAAAGTCATTTAAGTGTATTTGCTTCTCTACTGCAGATTTTCTTCAAAGGATACATATAGCCTGAACAGCTTCAATAGACTGTTCAAAAGTAACAGTGCCAATCCCACGACTTTTGCCATCTTTGTCTTCTAGTATGTCAGCTCGAACCACCACACCAGCCATGCTGAACACTTCCTTTAGTTTCTTCCAGCCAACCTTGTAATCCAACTGAAGGCAAGCATATTGCTTAGAAACATTTCAGAAAGTTTCACCCAACAAGTAGCACCAAATATTATATACTGAGAGCATCCTGAACTAGGATACTATAGATTTGAGAATAAATTCAATAATCTTTGCAAAAAAGGTGGGAAGTGTCTCAAAGACAGTCAGCTATGAAAGTTTCAAACCAGAACAGAGTGAATACAAGTAGAGAGCCCTCCAAATCTATGGATATGGATGTGAATATCCGTGGCTCATTTTTGCAGATACATTTTGTATCTGTGTAGGGCTCTAAATACAAGCAAGTTGAGTATCTTACCTCTAGAAGAAGGTAAGATACTCAACTCATCTTACCCACAGATGAGTATGTGTGTCAGCAGACCTTTTAACTCATTACTGTAGCAAAATTCAGTAACTAAGTGCACAGCAAAAGGTAATGCATAATAAAGTGATGTTTATTTACACAGCTAGACAATTTTTAAATTTATCCTAGTAGTGAAGTAGTCCAGCTTCAGTGCTGGTGCTGTACTGAGACATCACTACGTGGAATGTGCACTTTTGGATGTGTCACATGAATATCATATTTCATGTGAGGCATGATACGGTCATCCCAACTCATATTGAGTACCAAGCCAGGTTGTTATAGCCCTGTTGATTCCAGGATATTAGAGACACGTGGTGGATGAGGTAGTATCTTTTACTGAACCACCTTTTATTGAAGACAAGCTTAAGTTCTTCCTCTGGTTTGGGAAACGTACTTACTGTCACAGCTAAATACAAAGAGGAAAAGATTATTCCAAGGGATCATTCAAGGTGAAGTGGCCCCAATAAATGAACTAAACATCTGAACAAATATGCGTGTGGTGAAACCAAACCAATCTCCATGCTCACCAATAAATTCTCATGGGAAAATAAGACAAACACACCTTTGTTACCTATGGGTGAGCCCTTTTCAAAGAGCACTCCATCTGACCTATTAGACCACATCAAAGGAAACCTGCACAACCTTTCAAAAGATGATCCCAGGAGCTTAAAGTCATAAATTTGCTAGATGCTAAAAATCATGGACTGAAGAGACATTGGTTTTATGGTTTATTATAACCATCTGTAATCCACTAACAACCCTCCCACAGCTTCCTCCTCCCCCCTATGACTGGAGAAGTGTTAACTGACCACTTCATCTTGAATGGCACCTTGAAATGTGTTAACTACTTATTGTAAATAATCTGTTCCTCCTTGCATTTAGCTACATTGAGTTTCCCAGGCCATAAAGGAAGCTTTATGGAAGCTCGAAAGCTTACATCTCTCACTAACAGAAGCTAGCCCTATAAAAGACAATGCCTCTCCATAGGACTTTTCTCTGCAAATAGTCCTACTGAAGATGATAGGACTAGTTACAGAGCAAGACACTATCCACAGACTTTAAGGTCAGAAGGAACCATCATCATCACCAAGTCAGATTACTCATAAGTAATCAACCCTGATCCCTGGCACACAGACCTTAATTTGGAAAGCAGTGCCTAATCTAGTTAAATCCCAAATCCTCTGCCCAGATACCACACTGTACTTACATTTGCAACAAACACTGTGCTTCCAAGTCTGCCAGCCTGTAAAGCATGGATAATCTCATTGGGTATGTTGGGATTATTGAGGATGCTGGGTGGTATATTGATCATTCCAGGGCCACCTGGTCCTGGGCCAATGCCCATGCCACCTGCTGCTGCCATGGCCTTCTGCATTGCTCTTCTGGCATGTTCACCATCAGGATCCTACAAACCAGTAAAAGTAACATGCACAGTAAGATGGCAAAACTCACTAACCTCAGTTTGGACACTACAGAGCCAACATTTTATTCCTAGTAACAAATGGGGAGTTAATGGCAAACTTCCATGACTTTATCAAGTCATCCATAAAAAAAGTTCAAAAGCCTGTATCAGGCACCACTTTACTGCTTGTCTTTTTGAGAAAAATTAAATAGGTAAAGAACAGTGTGATGGAGTCACTATCATACTTGAAACAGTTCAAACTGAATTGAAAACAGGTTAATTGAAAGTTATCTGAAGGAGCATGTAAGGCAATAAACAGCATATTCCAGACAGCAAGGGAGGGAAAACCTACTCAGGTACTTGGGATCCAAATGATAATGCTCAAAGAACCCATGTTCCAGGTTGACAGCTAGCTACATGTGCAAAGAATACTTAGTTGAAAGAGTGAGCACCCATGTAAATGGATAACAGGGACCCAGAAAGGCAGGAAATTACGATTCAGTCTAGAATAGAGGCCTTGTCTACATTAGTTTTAGTCACTGGAGCAGCCACACTAATATTGTTGTACATGACTGAGCCCTTATGTTGACAAGCCAAAGAAAGCTTCTACCTGAAGAAAATCCAGAAGAGGATTAACATAGGGAAGGCCACGATGTAGAAGATTTCGACAGGAGACCATTGACAGCAAACTGTAGATAAATGCTTGTGATGCAATATGGAACAAGAGAACTAGTGCACATGTAACCCAAAATTACTGAGGCAGCAAGTTTAAAGCAGAGAGATGTAATCCTACATGGATATGGCAAGTGTACACGCTCGGGTTACTTGGTGCAGTTCTAGAAAGCTATACACCAGAGGAATAACATGCTGTACATGCAGAGAAGAATTAAGTGGCTTAGGAGACTGGAAAAGTTAACGAGAGCAAATATTGAACAGTTAAAAACAAACAAACAAGAACATTCAAAGGCATGTAAATGCTCAGTTAAGGTCACCCAAATGAATATAACTCTACCTCTACAGAAGTCTGACAATTACAAACTTCTCCATTGATTCACCCACCCACCCACATCATTAAAATGCAATAAATATGGAACAAACAGGTTTCTTTGGATAATTTTTGAAGTTTGTTTTCATGCTTTTTAATAATACGTGGTATTTTTGAAACTGGCACTTTAGCCTGGAATTTCCAGACAAGCACTAGGACAATCACAACTATCTAGGGTTTCTGGAAGAGCTGAAATTCTTGCAACTTGAAATCTGGGTTAAGATTTAGCTTATTTAAAAAGTCTTCAAGAGTAACAACTTTTCCCACAAACCTTGGAAGACACAGATCAATGTCAGTGTTTCCCAGACATCTTCCTAGCTTCAAAGGAGGTTTTCCGCATCCCGGATCCCCCACCCCCATCCCATGTTCTCCAAACAACCTTCCCTTCTTGCAGGGAATCTAAATGAATAGGTATGGCTAATCACGCCAACCATGCATACTCTGCAAAGCATGCACATTAGTGTGACTAAGTCAACTGTGCTTTAGTATTTGTGGTAAACGGTTTTTCACTGGTTTTGAAATGGCTCTTCTCCTTGTAAAGTATTACAGAAAAATAGATAAATTGTTCGTGAGATACAAAGCCAGAAGCACATTGGGAAATTTAGTAAAATGACTCTTTGGAATGCTGAATTAAGAGGTATCTTGCCTGCTCAGCATGAAAATTGGACTCAAATATAGTGTGTACAGTTTCAAGTGGTTTTGGCAACATTAGGGAAAGGTGACTGAAGCACTGTTAAGTCTTTTTTTAAAGTTAACTATAGAAAAGACTGTCTCCATAGATTCCTTTGCTACCTATTAGAGAATACTTGTTAAGTCAGACTTCAAGGAGGGAAGAAACACTTCTAAAACATTGAGATCCTCAGATGAGTATTATTACCATTTTACATATTTGAAATTAAGGCAGAAATGAGTAAACAATGTGTCCATGTTCACATGTCAAGAGTACAGGCTGAATCTCTAAAATACAGGTCTCTGTTGCTGGACCAGGGGGGCCAGGCATTCCCCAGATGTTCCCCCGGAGTCCTAGGGGATTCTCCCTCCCCCGACAGCCAGAGTGAGGGGGGCCTTGACCTCCCCATGTCCAGCAAACTCCATGGTTCAGGACCACTTAGGACCCATCCTCCCCCATTAATTCCCCCCTAAGTTTTGCTGCTATTTTGTTTTTCGGCCCCGGTCAGTTCTTTTTTTTTTTTTTTTTGCACTCAACAAGTTTTGCTGCTATGGGGTGGGGGGGCATGAGGGTCTCTCAAAAAACTCAAAAAAGTGGGTGTGATGCTGAAAAGTTTGGGAACCACTGGCATAGAGGATACGTCTTAATCAAAATGCTTTACCTATTGGTTTATGGAGTGATTAAAATTCCAATAAATATTTCCTTGTGTTGACTGGTAATCTGAAAACCGCAGCATTACACTAGTGTATTAGAAAATATGAATGGGCCAAGATTATATGGCATGATCCCATAAAGTTTGTGAGCAGCAGTAAACCATTTCCAAGCCAGGATATCAGTTAACCTGTTTTGAATGCTCTTTTAAGGGAAGCACCTAAATACCCGGTGCTTGAGAATTAAATTGGAATGGTCAAAAAGACTGGAGACTATACTAAGCCTGCCAGAAAGAGTGGTCTAAATTTGGGGTGAAAACATGACTGGGCTCTCTGGGGTTGTGGATGGAGGTATCTGAGCTGTTGGACCCCATGCCTGGCTGCTGGGGAGGAGGGATTAGGAGTGTCTAGTTCCCCAACCCCCCATCTGGGTTTGAGGTTGGGGAAGGGGGCGAAGGGAGAGCAAAAGGGCAGAGAAACATGATTTATCATGGGTCATAGGTGTTTTCTACTCCTAGGGAGATTTTTGTTTGTGTGTTTTATTACAGACCTACTGGCTGATAGGTATTTTGAAGTCATAGAAGATTAACGTTGGAAGAGACCTCAGGAGGTCTAGTCCAGGGTGGCCGAGCCACATGTGGCTCTTCACCCCTGAAAGTGCGGTTCGCAAAGCCACCCCATGTGCCCCTACCAACAGCCCCAGCCCCCTGTGCTCACAGTGTGCAGGGGAACCGTCTGGCACCGCAAAATGGCATTGGCAAGATGGTGGTGGCTGACAGGAACCTGATGTGGCCAAAAAGCCTAACCAGCAGTTTTTAAAGAGGCGGCATCCTTTTTTTTTTTTTTTTTTTTTTTGGGGCGCGCGGGGCGGCGCTCAACAATTCTGGTGCGGCTCTTCGCATTTTTTCTGCTGCTGTTTTGGCTCTCTTCGTTTAATGGGTTGGCCACCCCTGGTCTAGTCCAACCCCATGCTTAAAAGCAGGATCAATCCCAACTAAATCATCCCAGCCAGGGTTTTCTGAAGCCAGGCCTTTAATAACTTTAAGGATGTAGTATTCACCACCTCCCTAGGCAACCCATTTCAGTGCTTCACCACCCTTCTAGTGAAAGAGTCTTTGCTAATATCCAACCTAGACCTCCCATATTGCAACTTGAGACCACTGCTCCTTTCTGTTATCTGCCTGAGGTGAGTCTAGCCCGTTTTCTTTGGACTCCCCTGCCTTTGAGGAAGGGGAAGGCTGCTATGAAGTTATAAAAGTGAGTTAAAATAAACTGGATTGATTATGTGGTATTCTGACAAATAAAAGTTTGCAAAATTTTAAAATTGTGCGCCAAACTATTTTTCAGCACAGAATGTCCCCAGGAGTAAAGTCAAAACACAGAAGTGTACTAGCAACAATGGTCACTTTTACTTGGTATCTATTTGTGAGTCAGTTCTGAACTGTCACATTCAACACCTAGACTTTAAATTAAGTCAATTGCACATGTTCATTATTACCTCAACCTCAAATGAAGACTCAAATTTAGTAAAGCATATACCTACAACAAAGTTTTGAAAGCCCAGGTCCTAGCTGGTGAACTGATTTCAGAGGGAGGAGGAAGTAAAGGGGGGGGGAGGAAGGGTGGTTGTGTATATCCGTTAGAATCCGAAAAAAGTCTTACTTCTTTCACTTTAAGAGGTCTCTTCCGCTGAGACTATGCTTGTTCAGAACCTCAGCTGCCTTCTTCATGCTTTCTTCCATCTTAAATTCAACAACACTATGATAAGAAAAGATAAATATTGGAGTTAGTACATAGTAGTTTGCTTGTAGTTTGAAATTTCCCATTCATGTAATAACTGATAAACAAACTTACGCGCATCCCTTGATGTGGTGATTTCATGGAAGAGTAACATGGAGTGGAGGAGGGAAAGAGAGAGGAAAATAAGTAACACAAAAGTTAACTTTAAAAAGATTTAAAATGTATTAAAATGTAGTTGGTTTATAAATTTAATCTTAAAAATAGTAAGAACAAAATACAAGCTTACCCAATGTAATCTGTGTTACCTGGATTCCACAAGATACTAACTTCTACACATTATCAAAATTATAAAACTAGTTTCTGAAAGTTGTAAGAAGCAATACTAAGTCCAAGTTGACCAAGAAAACACCACACACTTAACATTTCCTTTCCCCTGTAGCCTGTCAAAATCCTCATCATGTTCCTTTACCCTACATCCATAGCCTTTCAATACACTTTTGAGCTCCTACTATGATTTTTCTAAAACATTCCTTCACCTCACAGAAAGTAGCTTGACACCTGCTAAAGCTACACGTCTTAAGTTTAGACATTTGCCTTCTATTAACTGGCATAAGAAGTGTCATGTTTACAGAACCTGCTTTTGCACACTGAATTTATAAAAATTCAACAACTACAAGTGACATTTTCAAAGACACAGGTTTTACATTAATGTACCACTTGAGATACTGCTATGGGTCCATGCATGATTCACCTCACAGCCAACGCCGAATGAGTACAATACTGATACTCTCTGCACATCCCATCCCATCTCCTCCCCATCCCACAAAGGGTTTTGGGCAGTACCTAGATACATAGCCACTATCCATACACACTACCTTCTTGATTTCATTTGGTTCCACACCACCACACAATTACATTAGTCATGTAGTAAAATCCACAGAAGAAATTCTCTCAATCACTTACCCTTGACTTTCCTTCAGCGTCCATTAACAGCTCCACGTATGTTACCTCACCAACTACAAATCAGATTCCAGACGACACATATACCAAGGGAGAAAAGCCAAGAAAACAATGGGAATTTAGAACAGTCAACAACCTTGTATGGAGCCTCTGCCTTATAAGAAAGCCCAGAAACACTCCATATACTCTAAACCACCAAGATGGACATTACAGGTGTGCAGTAAAGTCTTGAAATGATAATTAAGTAGGTTCTTGATTAACCTCCACTCAAAACAAGCTATTTCCACAATATCAGTTTCTTCAGCCTTTAATACTCAAATCACTTGTGGCAATCCAAATCCATGGGAAATCTGCAAGAGTAGTTTTCATTTTTCCAAAGATCAGATTTCTATTGGAGACTGACATAGTACATAGCCTTCTGTCTGATATTCCAGACATTAAGCAGCTACAAGTTCATTCTGAATGCTACAAGGGACAGCTAGAGCTGTCTTAAAAAACCCCACACCACACCCCCACCAAAACTGTACCCAACTATTTGTCAGCAACTCAGCTAGTGATTACTTGAAAATAATTAGCCATCCAATTAAGTTGAAGGGGAAGGTAGACTTAATTATTTGTATTGGGAATGAAAATTGCAGCAGCTTTCACAATCAAGTTAGGTAATAATTGAAGTTATTCAAATTTAAACACCTAAGAGATCTAAAAATTACGTGAATGTTTAGACTCTGTAGCAAAGACTAATTTGTAGGAAAACTAAACCTACATTTCTCCACCAAAGATTAGGATTGCCAATTCATTATCACTATAACCAGACTGTATAACTCCAAAATACAAGCTACCGAAATGGCTGCTGAGTTTGAAGCAAATGGCATACAGAAGTACAGCTGAAGACTAGCTTTCCTGGGCTTGTTTATACAGAACTTCAAATTTCTAACCAAAACTACTCAGATTAACATTAAAATTGAGAGGCCTTCCATGTAGATTTTCAGCTGTATTTGTTTACACGAAGATCTACTTCGGAAACTAAAAGACCTGTAGGCTGTGTTTAGAATTGCTATTTAGCAGAGGAAGGTAACACTGAACAATTGAAGTCTGAAGGAGTATTGCTTATCAGATATATGACTGGAAAGGAGACCTTAAGACCCAGAGATGTGTTACTGCACACTCTCCTTTATTTGGAGAAATCAGAAACTAACAGGATCAAGTAGTCAAAATAGACAAGTAAAACAAGGTTTTAAAATGAATACTGGTCCATTAATGATTCTATGAAAATGTCAGACATGTAAGGCTGGATGGGACCTCAAAAAGGTCATTTAGTCCAGCCTCCCATTGCTGAAGCAGAGCCATGTATACCTAGACCATTCCTCACAGTTATTTGTCTAACCTATTCTTCAGACTATCCAATGAGGGGGATTCCACAACCTCTCAGAAGCCTATTCCACTTCTCAGCTATCTTCATCATTTAGAAATGATTTAACATTTAAGCTAAATTTTCCTTGCTGCAGATTGTGTATTGTAATTTCAGTAGACAGGAACAATTGATCACCATCTTCTTTTTAAGAGCCCCGAAGAATCTCACGACTAAACATCTCCAGACTGTTCGTTTAACCTTTCCTTGGAGGTCAGGTTTTCTAAACCTTTTATCATTTTTGTTATTTTCTGGACTCTATAATCTGTCCACATCTTCTATGAAGTGTGGGGCCCAGAACTGGACTCAGATAGAGTCCTGTGGTCTCACCAGTGCCAAGTAGAGCAAAACAGTTTCCTCATGTCATGTTAACAGATTCCAAAATTCTATTATGAACCTAGTAGAAGCTTATAAACAAGTGTGTTTATAGCCAAGGTTCTAAGCTACATTACGAATACTGCAGATGAGTGGTAATATCTCTGGAGACTACAGTTGCCAACATTGGATCCAAACAGCCAGTTCACTTAGATCAAGAGAAGCTTAACTCAAGAGCCGATGTCTCCCTGACCTACACTCTGTACTGAGAGGGCAGCCTCCACTTCCTTCGTATACACACTGTACAGTCCTTGAGTACTCCTGCCAATACAGCCATAAAAAAGTTACCAACTACTTTGGGCATAAATATTCAGCATTACCAGGAAATTCTGAAAGCCATTCGTTTAAACAGCAGCAGCCAGACTCCAACCAGTGTTTTAACAAGTATGCAAATTTGATGTGACGATAAAAAAAAAAAACCCAGTTCTTGGATGACCTGAGACAGACAATCTGTTTCTAGAAAGTTCAGAGACTAGAAATCAGAAGTAACCTTATACTCCCAGTAGCACTAATGATCCATTGAAACGATACTGTTCTGCATGCCACACTACTAATCAAATCCACTGCAACGGATACACAAACATCTCCACAAACGCCTCCAAAAACAAGCTTATTTCCTTGGTAGGCTCAAATGTAACAAAGCCACAGTCAAAAGCTGAATTAACATTTATCCCTGTAATCAGCCCAATGGCCTCAAGAAAGTTCTGACCTTTGAACCACAAGATTTTCTGAAATCTTCCCTAGTGGCTATTTCACATCTTTTACACAGAGCCTTAAACTATGTACCAGTTTTGCTCTGAGCTCTATGTACATTTTATACATTCATATTTTAAAAAGTTAACTGTCTCAAATTATGCTTAACCTATTGAGCCTCCTAGGAGCAGCCAAATTTCAGAATAGGGACACCATGTGACAAACGACATGCTAGCCCAACATCCAGGAAAGCAAGTCTAGATTAAAGAAGAAATGTGAGAAGTGGATTCTGCACTTAGTCACGTGGTATGGTCCAGGCAACATTAGAAACTATGGTTGATATAAAATGACAAAAAAATCCAGTTCTTAATAGGGATGTAAAATCCCATTTAATTGGTTAACCAGTTAAATGTAATGTACGAATGGTTAACCAATTAAAGGGGGAGCAGGTGAGGGAGCCACTCCAGCTGGGTGGGCTGCCTACAGTGGGGAGAGAGCTGCTCTAGCCCCTAGTGGTCAAATAGAACCAGTAAGCATCCCTTATTAAAGATGAGGCTTATCAGTTAACCTTTCCACATCACTAAACTGAAATCTTCAGCAGTTCCAAATTTGCCTATATAAACGCATTTTAACACCCCTAACATCAGCACACCATTACATGCGCCAAGAATTAAGTTTCCCTTTCCATTGTAAGCAATGGGTGAAGAGAAAAAAGGAAAGGCAAAACACACAAAAAACCCTACTACGTGGGAAGAAATTCTGTATTGAAATAAGTAGAATGAGTATGTGGGTATTTGCTATTGTCATTTTTGGCAGAATTTAACTGTAAATGAGTTTCCAAGTTGCAAAGATTCTTCCACATAGGAAATTACAAGTTTTGTCTACAAAGAGACTAGCTCCGAGAAGAATGAACAGACAATCATCGTCAAGTCACCTGAAAAGGCATGTGATATGTTTAAAAATATAAATGATGAAAGTTAGGGCACTATCAAAATTGGTTTATTTGTTGTAAGTTTTAAACATACGAGTTTGGAAAGGAAGGGAGAAAAATATTAAAAATATGAAACAAGAGACCTAATTTAGATCTGTTCCATCTCCCTGCCATTGTACATTTGAGTTTTGTTTGGAAAGTAATCTGGAGAAGGGGACGTATTAAAATAAACATGACCAAGTCAATCAGAGATTGTATTAAGCAAGTGTGTTGATTTATTTGAAAATCTGTAGAAAAATTGGCATGACTGTCAAGTTTCCACAAAATTTGGCCCTTCCCACAAGATGGTGGCTCAAAAGTAACCATTAAGCATAAAGCCTGCTCTGAGCAAAATGGGTACAGTTCTTGTACGACATTTCAACTTCCTTTCCCCTTTTTAAAAGCTTGTCCACTCTTCTATATAAATCCAAAATTTGAGGAAATCTACTATACATTTTCCAATATATTTGACTCATGAGTCCCAATATAAAAACAACCTTCATTTCACTATGGCTTGATTTAAAGTATTTCATAGAAGCTCTTTTTAAAGAGATGCCATAAGTAGGATTTTCATACTTCTAAGATATAGATATGCTACAGTGATTAATTCCATATAGTTAGGCTTGCATTATGAGTTCCAATTAAAGCAGGGCTAATCATATTATACTTTACTTACTGATTGAATGCAGTCTCCAACCTTGGCACTCAATTTTTGTCTTGGATTTCTGAAGTTTAAAACTCAACTTTTGTAGAGAAAGCCTTTAAGTGTTCTTTTAAGACATGTTTGACTTTTGCAGTGTCTTCTAGATCTCACCCATTATTTTTTATGCTATATTGCCCATGTCTGGGATAGTAAGAGCTGAAATGTGTTACTTCTAAAACGGATTACCTAAATTTCATGATCTGAAGCAGGCAGACATGAGAAGTTGTACTTTATATATTCCAGAGGCACGGCTTTTATAAAAGGTTGACATCCAATTCTTTCAACCCCTACTGGTTGTTTGGCAAACCTGAAAAGAACTTTGCTTATACTTGGTTCATTTTTCAGTCAAAGATTATAAAGGTTTAGAAAACTTGACGTGAAAGCCTAGATCTTACCAGAAAATTTGTTAACCAATCATGATATCATGACCAGTTAAATCAGAGATTTTAAAACCATAACCTACACAATCTACATCATAGTTTTTGCTACCAGCCAGAAGCAAATCAGTTTGATCGTATCTGAGATAGTAACTAAGCAGAAAAGACCAAACATTGCTCAAGCTGTTGACAGATGGTGCTCAAAGTTTTTCATGCTCCCCTCCAATTTCACACAAAAAGCTTTGAGCATCAGACAAAGTAAGGTGACATGTGTTTTACCATGAAGAGATTCACTGAGAATCTATATTACCCAAACATACAGTATGAAAGCAGCACACAATACGTTCAGGATAGCAGTATACAAAAATTGGCATTATGTTGAAAGAAACTGTTTCCTTAAGTTATTTCCTTGATTTTTTTAGGGTTTGTGATGAAACACTTATGCAAACTTATTATGCATAAGATTTATCTCTCAAGTTTGAGGGCATTTTTTTTTTGAAGTACTTTAAATTCCTGGATCTACCTATGCCAAACTTTTATATTTAATAGTATAATGAGAATTATGGTTAAGTTGTGTATAGTAGAGATCCTGGTTAATCAGTTAAAAGTTAGTTGTCTCAATGTTTAGCTAGTTAACCAACTAAGCAGGATCTAGGCAAGGGCCAACGGTCCCCAGCCGGCAGGCCCACTGTGGAGAGAGGCTGCTCCAGATGAGAGCAGCCCCTGTTCACTGTGGGCCCAATAAGAGCTGACGCAGCCCCCTACCCATGGCAGACAGAAAGTTGCTCCAGCCCCAACCAGTTATCACCCTAAACAGATGATGCTTACCAGTTGCAGTCAACTAGTTTAACCAGTGGGCGGGGAATCTTTTTTGGGTCGAGGGCCACCGATCCACAGAAAAAAAATCAGTCAGGGCCTGCACACAAGTAAGAAGCAGAAAGACACTCCCCCACATTCTCCTTGCACATCAGAGCCTGGGGAGCCCAGGCTAGTAGATTGCGTGCTCCAGACCTGCAGGTGGACGAGTGGCAGGAGGGCTGGAATGCCAGCATGGGAATCCCAATGCTGAGCCTGGGGGTTAGATCCAGGCAAGTGGGGGCTGCTTCTGGGCCCCAACCCTGAGGTTCCTCATCCCCTGGGTTAACCTTTCACATCCCTATAATATGGAAGTATACTTATCTCATAGAATTGGAAGGGACCTTGAAAGGTCATTGAGTCCAGTCCCCTGCCTTCACAGCAGAACCAAGTACCATCCCTGACAGATTTGCCCCAGATCACTAAATGGCCCCTCAAGGATTGAGCTAACAACCCAAGGTTTAGCAGGCCAATGCTCAAACCACTGAGCTATCTCTCCCCCCCAATTTGTGTACGTGGGTTCAGCTTTTTTAACAGCTTGACTGAGTACTCTTGTCTCAGTTGTGTGCTCTGGGTTTGTCAACTTTTTTTACATGAACTTTTCTATTACAATAGCTCACAAACCCTAATCACTATTGGAAGCTGCACCATAGAGTGCCTATCATAAACTAGGGATGTTAAATATCAGTTAGTTGACTAGTCAATGAACCTCATGAATTCTTATTGGTTAGTCAACTATTAGTCCCCAGGCAGGCTCTGTCGGGGCGCGGGGGAAGAGGCGAGTCTGAGCTCCCGGACCTGGCACGAGCCAGAACTGAGCCGGGCTGCCTGCCCGCCTGGCTCCTAATACACTTTAAATGCAGAGCTGCAGCAGGGGTAGGTCCAGGACCCAGTGCAGGCCAGAACGGAGGTGGGCTGCTGGCCAGCCTGCTAAAAAACTTACTGACGGGGGAGAGGGGAATGTGTATAGTCTATAGCATTAACCTATAAGCTTTTGCTTATCAGTTAATCGGATAATCGACTACACTTACATCCCTAACAAATCCAGGGCACAAGGTACATCAGTAACTGAATCATGAAGAGAAAAACAGGAATATTATAAGTTGAAAGGGATAAGACAATGTTTAAAACAATGAAGTTTCAGGAAATGTTCATTATTGAAAATTTTTGCAGGTCATGTAGATGAGCAAGCCACCTGTACTTTTATATATTGCTGTTCTTTCTATCCCTGAATACAAATCCAGGTTGTAATGTTTCCATATTTGTATTATTTCTTGCAATTAGGATAAAAGGATGCAGCCACGGTTACTGCAGATGTAATAAATGATAACCATCAACTTCCACAGTCTTAATATGACTTGAGGGTAGTTCCAATTACAGCTCTTGCCAGTTTGCTTCTAAAAACTAGTTATTGTCTCAAGTTCTGATTAACATATTGCAGCTCCATCTCACAACTGCAGTTCCTAGCCAACTGCTTCCTCCCAAAGTTAGAAAACTCTATTCGAAAATGTAAAGTATTTTAGTAGAATCAGATCAAATACTTAATGTAAAAGTGAGTTTAATGTGTTGCATGTGATTGCATCCCAGATAAAAGTTGGTAACTAGGACTGTCAAGCAACAGCAGTTAATCATTCTGTTAAACAATAGAAAACCAAATGTGCAGTGCTCACTTAACATGTTTGATTACAAATATTTACATTGCATTTTGAAGTCACCTAACAAGTACAGTAGTACAATCTATTATGAAAGTTGAACTTAAAACTGTAGAATTATGTACAAAAATATTTTGGAATGCCAATGTAACACTTAAGAGCCTAGGAAATCCACTCAGTCTTACTTCTTGTTTGACTAAATGGCTGTATAAGTTTATATTTGCTGAAAAATAATGCTGCCCGCTTGTTTACGATCATTTGAAAGCAAGAGGCATTCATGTAGCACCATTATAGCCAGAGTCGCAAGAAAGTGCTGAAGATTCATGTGTCCTTTTACCCAGGTAGAAGAGGTAGATGAGGCTTTTTTTAAACAACTAACAAAATCATCCAAAGTACAGGATTTGGTGGTAATGGGGGACTTCAACTATCCAGACATCTGTTAGGAAACTAACACAGTGGGGCACAGACTATGCAATGAGTTCTTGGACTGCATTGGAGATAACTTTATTTCAGAAGGTTGAAAAAGAAAGTAGGGAGGAAGCTGTTCTAGATTTGATCTTAAATAGGGAGGAGCTGGCTGGTTGAGAATTTGAAAGTGGAAGGCAGCTTGGGTGAAAGTGATCATGAAATCAGAGTTCTACCATTCCTTAGAATCATGGAGGGAGAACAGCAAAACAGATAATGGATTTCAGGAAGGGAGATTTTGGTAAGCTCAGAGAACGGGTAGGTAAGATCCCATGGGAAGCAAGACTAAGGGGAAAAACAACGGAAGAGATTTGGCAATTTTTCAAAGGGACATTATTAAGGGCCCAAAAGCAAGCTATTCCACTGCATAGGAAAGATAGAAAGTATGTCAAAAACCGCCTTGGCTTAACCAGGAGATCTTGCATGATCTAAAAATCAAAATGGAGTCATAAAAAGTGGAAACAAAGACAAATTACACAGGATGAATATAAGTGAACAATACAGCTATGCACAGGCAAGATTAGAAACGCAAAGGCACGACATGCATCTGACGAAGTGAGTCTTTGCCCACGAAAGCTTATGCTCCAACACTTCAGTTAGTCTATAAGGTGCCACAGGACTCCTCGCCGCAAAGGCACAATACAAGCTCAAACTAGCTACGAAGGGAAACAAGAAGACTTGTTATAAATATATTAGAAGCAAGAGGAAGACTAAGGACAGGGTAGGCCCATTGCTCAGTGTGGAGGGAGAAAAAGTAACCGGAAATTTGGAAATGGCAGATTGACTTCTTTGTTGCAGTCTTCACCAAGAAGTCTGATGAAGGAATGCCTAACATAGTGAATACTAGTGGGAATGGGGTAGGCTCAGAAGATAAAAATAAAAGAACAAGTTAAAATCACTTAGAAAATTAGATGTCTACAAGCCACCAGGGTCTGATGAAGTGCATCCTAGAATACTCAAGGAGCTGATAGAGGAGGTATCTGAGCCTTTAGCTATCATCTTTGAAAAAAATCACAGAAGACAGGAGAGATTCCAGAAGACTGGAAAAGGGCAGATATAGTGCCCATCTATAAAAAGGGAAATAAGAACAACCCGGGAAACTACAGACCAGTCAGTTTAACTTTTGTGCCAGGGAAGATAATGGAGCAAGTAATTAAGGCATTCATCTGTAAACACCTGGAAGATAACAGGGTGACAGGTAACAGCCAGCATGGATTTGTAAATAAATATCAAACCAATCTGATCGCTTCTCCCTTATCTACAAGACTTGTTATCCTATCAAAAAAAGCTGTCTACATGGTATACCTAGACTTTAGTAAGGCATTTGATATGGTCTCATGATCTTATCAATAAATTAAGCAAATACAATTTAGATGGGGCTACTATAAGGTGGGTGCATAACTGACTGGATAACTGTTCTCAGAGTAGTTAGTAATGGTTCACAATCCTGCTGGAAGGGCATAACAAGTGGGATTCCACAGGGGTCTGTTTTGGGACAGATTCTGTTCAATATCTTCAATGATTTAGATATTGGCATAGAGGGTACACTTAAGTTTGCAGATGATACCAAGCTGGGAGGGGTTGCAACTGCTTTGGAGGACAGGGTCATAATTCAAAATTATCTGGACAAACTGGAGAAATGGTCTGAAGTAAATAGAATGAAGTTTAATAAGGACAAATGCAAAGTACTTCACTTAGGAAGGGACAATCTGTTTCACACATACAGAATGCAAAATGACTATTTAGGAAGGAGTACTGCAGAAAGGGATCTAGGGGTCATAGTGGACCACAAACTAAATATGAATCAATAGTCTGATGCTGTTACAAAAAACAAACAAACATGATTCTGGGATGCATTAACAGGAGTGTTGTGAGCAAGACACAAGAAGTCATTCTTCCGCTCTACTCTGAGCTGATTAGGCCTCAATTGGAGTATTGTGTCCAGTTCTGGGCACCACATTTCAAGAAAGATGTGGGGAAATTGGAGAAGGTCCAAAGAAGAGCAACAAGAATGATTAAAGGTCTAGAGAACATGACCTATGAAGGAAGATTGAAAGAATTGGGCTTGTTTAGTTTGGAAAGGAGATGACTGAGATGGGACAGGATAGCGGTTTTCAGGTATCTAAAAGGGTGTCACAAGGAGGAGGGAGAAAAATTGTTCTCCTTGGCCTCTGCAGATAGGACAAGAAGCAATGGACTTAAATTGCAGCATGGGAGTTTAGGCTGGACATTAGGAAAAACTTCCTAAGTGTCAGAGTGGTTAAACACTGGAATAAATTGCCTAGGGAGGTTGTAGAATCTCCATCTCTGGAGATATTTAAGAGCAGGTTAGACAGACATCTGTGATAGTCTAGACAGTACTGGGTCCTGCCATGAGGGCAGGGGACTAGACTCAATGACATCTCGAGGTCCCTTTCAGTACTAGTGTTCTATGATTCATGCTTAACTACCATTCCAGAGGATGTGTCCCTGCTGATGACCAGTTCTGTTACATCAGTGGTTCCCAAACTTTTTTGCATCGGGGACCAGCAAACCCATTCACAAACTTCTGGCAACATTTTATTTGCATATTCATTATGCAAATATGTTACCTAGACCAGCGTTTCCCAAACTATGGGCCGCGGCCCACTACCGGGAAAAAATACCGGGCCTCCGCATGGTTGCCGGGGTGTTCCGGGCTCCCAGAGTACCAGTGTGGCACAGGGTCCCACCAAGCCCGATGTTCCGGCTCCCAGCAGAGGCATAGCCAGGGGAGGTCGGGAGGAGGGGGAGAAGAGGAGGAGGAAGGGAGAGCCGGCCACCGGAAGCAGCACTGGACAGGGGAATTGGGATGGGCTTTGGAGATTTGGGACGGGCTTTGGAGATTTGGGACGGGGGGCAGCCGGCAGAAGCAGAGCTGGCCGGGAGATCGGGAGGAGGAGTAGGGGAGAAGCGGCTGCCAGAAGCAGGGCTGGACGTGGGAAGCAGGGCTGGCCAAGGGAGATTGGGAGGAGAAGCGGGGGAGAACTGGCTGTCCGGGAGGGGGTTGGGGGAAGTGGGGCTGGCCAGAGGCGCAGCGGGGGGAGCGGGACTGACCCGACCATATGTAGCTCTCGGGGCGCTGCCCCCCCACGCAAAGCACGAGTGAGTCCGGCCTGGGGATTCTATTGTGCGCCCCCCCTCAAGTAGTTGCGAACTGGCTGGCTGGCAGACACACTCATGCAGCCTGAGCACATTTAGCAGCCAGGCAGTTTGAAACGACAAACTGATACATCTAGTAATAATAAAATGTACCTAATGAGAAAATACCAGACATGTTATATGTCTGGTATTTTCTCAGTTTGTTTTTTAATGCGTTTATATTTTTGGGCTGCAAAAAACAGTACTTAAAAAAAAAGGTTCCAACTAAAGTAAAAAGTTTGGGAAACCCTGGTCTAACCAGCTTTCTGTCTGTCTTACACTCCATTTATCCAATCCATATTCTTTAACTTGATGGCAAGAATATTGTGGGTGACCATATCAAAAGCTTTGCTAAAGCTGGCACTGGTGGCTTTGGGAGGACCAGAAACAACTTATTTGAATATTCATCATTTGATTAATGAATATGCAAATATGCAAATGAATGTTACCCATCCTCCAAAAGTTCGTGAATGGATTTACTGGTCCATGTCAAAAAGTTTGGGAACCCCTGACCTAGACCCAATCCAGCCCCTTGCTCTGCAGCGGCTAACGCTATTTGACCCCTATCCTTATGCCCCATGCCCCTTGACCCTTTAGCCTCTAACCCCGTAGCCCATGCCAACACACTTTTGCCCCGTAACCCCATCATGCTCTCACCAACACCTCTTTGCCCTCCCCCATGCCAACACTCCCCAGAGTGAGGCTGCCCCACCCAGGGAGTGTGGCCGTTACTGCCGTGCAGACGGGGGAGCGGGCATTGGCAGTGCACACGCTCCCTCCTCCTTTGTGCCCCTGTCTTCCCAAGCATGCCTCACATCCCCATTTGTGGGGGGAGAAGAGAGGAGGAGGAGAAGAGCATGGAGCCCCGGCTGGCCACTATTACCGAGAGAGGGAAGAGAGAGGGAGGCACTGCCTTCTTCTGCTGTCACCTCAGCTATAGCACTGCCGCTGGCAAAAGCAGCCATGCAGGCAGGGGGAGCAGCCATGTGTGGCGTGCACGCTACCTCCTCCATATCCGCCTCAGGCACCAATGCTGCCTGAGCAGAGCCACTCTGAACAGCTGATTTGAGTTCTGGCAGCCAGTGAGTTGCAGACTAGCAGCAGGCTGCGGACCGGCGGTTGGGAATCACTGTGCTAGAAATGATCCGAAGTAGTACAGACCAAACACATGTTCATTTTCCAGCATCTGAGTCGGAAAACCAGCCTTCTGCTGGGAACATCTTTTTTGGTGGTTTGGAGTCTATAGTTTCCACATCAGAGTGCTACACGTTTAAGACTTCTGGAAGCATGCACGACACTTTGTCGTTCTCAGATTTTGGAAGGCACTTCAGATTCTTAAGCCTTAGATAGAGTGCTGTAGCTATGTGAAATTTCAAACCAGTTCTTTGCATTTTGTGAAATTTGCATTGGAACGTGTTCTTAAAATGACCACCACGACAAACTGCATCAGCATCCAGAAATAAGGTAAAATATGCATACAACAGCAGAAAATGTATAATTCTCCCCAAAGGGGTTCAGTGATAAATTTAATGCATTTTTTAAAATGTGTAACCAGCATGGAAGCATGTCCTCTGGAACAGTGGCTAAAGTATGAAGGGGCACATGAAAGCTTAATGCATCTGACATGTAAATACCTTGTAATGCCAACTACAGAAATGCCATGCAAATACCTGATCTCACTTTCATGTGACACTGAATAAGAAGCAGGCAGCATTATAACCTGGAAATGTAAACAAACATTTATCTTAGCAATTATCTGAACAAGGAGGAGGACTGAGTGGAGTTGTAGACACCACTGTTTTATACTGTTTTGTTAATGTAGTTATGTAACAAACAAAACCTACCTTTGACCTTCACTTTCACAATAGAGATTGCATTACAATACTTGTATAAACTGAACTGAAAGTTTTTTTTATTATAAATATTTGTGATGCAAAAATGTCAGAACTACGTTTTGTATTGTATTGCAATTGAAATCAATTTGAAAACGTAGAAAGACATCCATAATATTTAACAAATTTCAATTGTTATTCTATTGTTTAACAGTGCAATTCATCATGATTTTTTTAATTGTGTCAGTTGACTGATCAATCAACAGCCCTACTTGTAACCTGAACTGCTAAGACCTCTGAAATATCAGATGAAAAGGGAAACTACATTCACTCCCCAACCTCTTTTTCATTTGTTAGGGGGCCAGGAGAGAAAGCACACTATTTGGCATGCAATTTTTTCCACTTTTAGATTTCACCTACATACTGAAATGGCATTTCAGTAAACACTATACATGGCCTCACTCATTTGCAGAAACTTTTTACCAATGTACAATGCTACTGACATCAGTTTAACTCAACAGGGTTTATTAACCAATACAAGGGAGTTTCAAACAAGAACATCTGAGAGTTATTAAAAATGGTGACACTGCACACCTGTAATTCCAAGTTTCACCAACACAATACACTGATATGACTGAACAAAAAGGCACCACTCTTCAGAGTGATATGCCACCTTTTTAAAGATTTCAGATGTACACATCTGAAAACCAATTTGGAGAGATGAGCAGACCTCCAAGCTCGTGTCTCCTAAACCATACTTACTGGCACAACACAGCTGATTGAAGTGCATTGCTTCTACGTTCAGCAACCTGATATGCCATTGTTGTGAATAGCTTTAAAATCTTCTACATGCAGAGTGATGGAGAAGTAAAATCCATCACCTACATTTATCCTTTATCTTCAAAGCAGTTTCACATGCTCCCAAAACATTAAATTTTGGGCCTGTAATTCTTACACATACTGACCAAGAGTTCTAACAGAATTTTCAAAATCACATTCCTGGTTCTTGGAACTACTACACCTTGTATCAAGAAATACCAATTCAGCAAGTTCAGGCACAGCACAAGAAAACCAATTTGGATAAAATCAATGACTAGTTAAAATAGATCCCAACTACACAGCAAATCTAAACTGTTAAAAACACAGTTTTGAGCAGTCCCAAAAACCAAGAACAAATACATCTGGATTTTTAACATGACAAGCCCTGCAGACAGAATGAAGAGGTTTCACTGTTCCCCTAGGAGCATTTGCAGGAATGAGTAGCTGAACAGCAAGGCAGGAAACAATCTCACATCGGACTTTTCCATCCACGTGAACTGGAGAAAAACCACAAGACACTCGGAATGGAATTCAACATAGTACTTAAAGACATCTACAAGAGACACTCCCGTAACCCAATGTTTCTTGCACATCCAAGAAAAGTTAAATCAGTTCTAAAACATAGGATCATTCATAATTAATGTACCAACAATACAGGAAGGCAGTTAAATTAGGTACCAATGCTATTTCAAGTCAAGACATTTAATTATGAATGTTCCACACGGCCTACAATCCTTTATATTTAATTGCATGCATTCGATTCCAGTTTGCCTCCAGAAAAGAGATACACATTTAAGAACCTTTTGGAAATTTGTGTTCCCTTTCATTTAGGCCACGGCTTGTGAGCACATTACCTAATATTCCTTCCCTATTTTTAGGCCACAATTAAACATTGGTCACTAATTTGCAAAACATATCAATTTATGTCTCATTCTCTTACCATGTATTTAAGAAGTGACCTACAAGAGAAAATTTGTATGCTTTTTATAAAATTGATTTTTTTTTTTTAAATCAGAGACCTTTACATTGTAGAGTAGGGGGATCTCCTGGTATACTGCATTAGAAATTCAGATCCTGACTTATTAATATTCCCAGGATGACTGGAAAATGAGTGAAAGCAAACAAGTAAAAAAACCATTCGAATGGAAGCATTTTAGAATATTGGCAGAAGTACACAGTAATTCCAATGTGTCAGACTGGGAGAGGGTAAGGATGCTGAATCCATCCTTGCGAGAATTCCCAAATACACTAATTAGTAATTCAATATGAAAATGTTTTAGAAGAGGGTGGAAAAGGGGAAGAACATCATGAATGCTTTTTCCAAAGTCTCCTTTACTTACAAAACACAGCAAGTGCTGAGGCACAAGCCAATATTTCCTCCTTTGCAAGTCACTCTTAAATACATTTAAGTTCTCCTCAATATTGTACAACAATACAGATATTGTCTAAGCACAAGTCAGACTATTCAATTTTGATTCTAGGACACAGCTACATATACTAAATCAGCAGTAAATGGACAACCTACTTTACCCCAAAACATGACATACTTCAGAGCATGTTGTAGTACCTCAAAACAAATCCTGATGTAAAGTCTGACATTTTCCATGAGACAAAGGCACCTTTCAAGCTTTGAGGAAGCACTATTAACCACATGCCAACATACCTACACAGGAACTAGCCTGTGTAGAAAGCTGTCTAGGAACAGATATCATGCAACACCAAAAAAGCTTTAATGTAGACCCCTTGCAAAAAACAAAACGAAAAACCTCATGTCACTATTTCTATCCAGAACATCAATTAATAAGTTACAGTTTTTTGGGACAAAGTCAACCACAGTTAAGATGACAAGACACCACTCTGCCACCCAACGCATCCATTACCTTTCTCTTTGACCAGATCTTTGAGAGACTGCCACTTCACATCAAATGGAATATTTGTAATAAAAGCTCGATATCTTTTAGAAGGGTTGGAATATGGCTCAAAACGATTTCCCCCTCTTTTGACACTTTTCTCTTTCCTTTTTTCATTTTGGCTTGATCGTTCACCTTCACTGAAAACAAAAATGTACAAGTATTTAGACATATTAGCAATTACAGCATTAAATGAAGTCTAATCATACCTTTAAATACATAAGGAAACAGTTCATACATATATACAACTGTGTTGCTTGAGATCATGACAATTCTGGAACTCACACATTTTGGTTTCATGATAAAAGTATGACTTAGTTAATAAGGAGACTTAGCTGTAATAATTAAACAGCTGCACCTCATATCAGTAGGTCCTGAAGATTGTAAACTGGGTAAGTATATGTGGCCAGATGATAGACAATGTCCTTCTTGCCCCAAGTAGGACATAGTTAAAGCAGACCTACCCCACAGACCATTTACGTTTGCAACCCATTTACAATGTCTTAGTATAGCAGATTTTCACTAAATAGAAACTGACAAAAACGTTTTATTCAGGGTTCTATGTGGCAAACTCAGACTGAAATATTTTGGCTGAAACTATTTATTCTTTATAGAAACACTGACTTTCAAATCAGCATTTTCAAATTCTATATTTTTTAAAAGGGTGAAAAATACCAGAAAATAGCAAAACTGAAACAGGAGGATTTTTGCAGATTGAAAATGAATGTTGTGGTTGATGAAAGCTTGAAAAAAACAAAACAAAACGCTGCTTTTGTTTGAATCAAACTGGATTTGTGTTTCACATTTTTGATTCAGCTTCCAAACTGAAAAAAGTTTACTATTCAATCTACTATTTTAAAGTCTGTAAGGAACGTCTTCACAATGATAATATTTAAAACAATACTGAAACTTTAAATTTTATTTACCTTGGGAGAATTCATGGGCATTGGGAGAGTCAGATACGGAGGAAATTATTTTTACTCACTCAAAAATAGTTTTAAATATGTACCTGATCAAGCCATTTGGGAAAAGAGCTCTGTTGGATTCAGCATCTTCATCTTGATTGACCATACATGATCCAACAGATAATCCAGCTCACAAAAGCAATTCATTTTGTAACACTACTGTTTTATGCTTTTGCTCAGTTGCACTGGTATATAGAAGTAAGTTGAGATACATTTATCTCCATTTATAGTTTTAGCTATGGAGGGTAGACAGTGTGCAGCAAACGAAAAGTCCTGTGGATCTATGTCTCACTTGCAGGCATAGATCCACAAGACTCTTCATTCGCTGCACACCATCTACCCTTCATAACTAACGAGGCAAGGGCTCTGTAGAAATGAGTCAGAAGAAATTAAAATACAGAATTGCCTATTTTCTCAGAGTTTATGCTTGACTAAAGTGTTAGAACATAAGAATGGCCATACTGGGTCAGACCAAAGGTCCATCCAGCTCAGTACCCTGTCTGCCGACAGTGGCTAATGCCAGGTGTCCCAGAGGGAGTGAATTGAACAGGTAATGATCAAGAGATCTCTCTCCTGCCATCCATCAAAAAGGCTATTTTTGTCACCCTTTGACAGACAGAGGCTAGGGACACCATTCCTTACCCATACTGGCTAATAGCCATTTATGGACTTAACCTCCATGAATTTATCTAGTTCTCTTTTAAACCCTGTTATAGTCCTAGCCTTCACAACCTCCTCAGGCAAGGAGTTCCACAGATTGACTATGTGCTGTGTGAAGAAATACTTCATTTTATTTGTTTTAAACCTGCTGCCCATTAGTTTCATTTGGTGGCCCCTAGTTCTTATATTATGGAAACAAGTAAATAATTCTTCCTTATTCACTTTCTCCACACCACTCATGATTTTATATACTTCTATCATATTCCCCCCTTAGTCTCCTCTTTTCCAAGCTGAAAAGTCCCAGTCTCTTTAATCTCTCCTCATATGGGAGCCGTTCCAAACCCCTAATCATTTTAGTTGCCCTTCTCTGAACCTTTTCTAATGCCAGTATATCTTTTTTGAGATGAGACCACCACATCTGTACACATTATTCAAGATGTGGGCGTACCATGGATTTATATAAGGGCAATAAGATATTCTCCGTCTTATTCTCTATCCCTTTTTTAATGATTCATAACATCCTGTTTGCTTCTTTGACTGCTGCTGCACACTGCATGGACATCTTCAGAAAACTATCCACGATGACTCCAACATCTCTTTCCTGATTAGCTGTAGCTAAATTAGCCCCCATCATATTATATGTATAGTTGGGGTTATTTTTCCCCAATGTGCATTACTGTACATTTATCCACATTAAATTTCATTTGCCATTTTGTTGCCCAGTCACTTAGTTTGGTGAGATCTTTTTGAAGTTCTTCACAGTCTGCTTTAGTCTTAACTACCTTGAGCAGTTTAGTGTCATCTGCAAACTTTGCCACCTCACTGTTTACCCCTTTCTCCAGATCATTTATGAATAAGTTGAATAGGATTGGTCCTAGGACTGACCCTTGGGGAACACCACTGGTTACCCTTCTCCATTCTGAAAATTTACCACTTATTCCTACCCTTTGTTTCCTGTCTTTTTACCAGTTCTCAGTCCACGAAAGGATCTTCCCTCTTATCCCATGACAACTTAATTTACATAAGAGCCTTTGGTGAGGGACCTTGTCAAAGGCTTTCTGGAAATCTAAATACACCATATCTACTGGATCCCCCTTGTCCACATGTTTGTTGACCCCATCAAAGAACTCTAATAGATCAGTAAGACATGATTTCCCTTTACAGAAACCATGTTGACTTTTGCCCGACAAATTATGTTCTTCTATGTGTCTGACAATTTTATTCTTTACTACTGTTTCAACTAATTTGCCCGGTACTGACGTTAGACTTAACAGTCTGTAATTGCCGGGATCGCCTCTAGAGCCCTTTTTAAATACTGGTGTTACGTTAGCTATCTTCCAGTCATTGGGTACAGAAGCTGATTTAAAGGCTAAGTTACAAACCATAGTTAATAGTTCCGCAATTTCACATTTGAGTTCTTTCAGAACTCTTGGGTGAATGCCATCTGGTCCCGGTGACTTGTTACTGTTAAGTTTATCAATTAATTCCAAAACCTCCTCTAATGACACTTCAATTTGTGACAAGTCCTCATATTTGTCACCTACAAAGGAAAGGTCAGGTTTGGGAATCTCCCTAACATCCTCAGCCGTGAAGACTGAAGCAAAGAATTCATTTAGTTTCTCCGCAATGACTTTATCGTCTTTAAGTGCTTCTTTTGTATCTCGATCATCCAGGGGCCCCACTGGTTGTTTAGCAGGCTTCCTGCTTCTGATGTACTTAAACATTTTGTTATTACCTTTTGAGTTTTTGGCTAGCTGTTCTTCAAACTCTTTTGGCTTTTCTTATTACATTTTTACACTTAATTTGGCAATGTTTATGCTCCTTTCTATTTCCCTCACTAGGATTTGACTTCCACTTTTTAGAAGATGTCTATCTCTCACGGCTTCTTTTACATGATCGTTAAGCCATGGTGGCCCTTTTTTAGTTCTTCTACTATGTTTTTTAATTTGGGGTATACATTTAAGTTGGGCCTCTATTATGGTGTCTTTGAAAAGTGTCCATGCAGCTTGCAGGGATTTTACTTTAGTCACCGTACCTTTTAATTTCTGTTTCACTAACCTCCTCATTTTTGCATAGTTCCCCTTTTTGAAATTAAATGCCAGTGTTGGGCTGCTGAGGTGTTCTTCCCACCACAGGAGTGTTATTATATTATGGTCACTATTTCCAAGCGGTCCTGTTATAGTTACCTCTTGGACCAGATCCTGCACGCCACTCAGAATTGCCTCTCCCCTTGTGGGTGCCTGTATCAGCTGCTCCAAGAAGCAGTCGTTTAAGGTATCAAGAAATTTTGTCTCTGCATCTTGTCCTGAGGTTACATGCACCCAGTCAGTATGGGGTAGTTGAAATCTCCCACTATTATTGAGTTCTTTATTTTGATAGCCTCTCTAATCTCCCTTAGCATTTCATAGTCACTTCCTGGTCAGGTGGTTAATAATAGATCCTTACTGTTATATTCTTATTAGAGCAGGGAATTACTATTCATAGCCATTTTATGGAACATGTTGATTCATTTAAGATTTCTACTTCATTTGATTCTAAATTTTCTTTTACATATAGTGCCACTCCCCCACCTGCACAACCTGTTCCATCCTTCCAATATATTTTGTACCCAGGAATGATTGTGTCCCATTGATTGTCCTCACTTCACCAGGTTTCTGTGATGCCTATTATATCAGTATCCTCCTTTAACACGAGGCACTCTAGTTCACCCATCTTCTTTTTTAGACTTCTTGCATTTGTGTACAAGCACTTTAAAAACTTGACACAGTTTATTTGTCTGCCCTTTTCTGATGTGTCATTCCTTTTTATGCGAATGTTTTTCATCTGAACTGGCTCATACTTTAACCTCTTCCATCCTCTCCTCCTGACTAAAACCTAGAGAATCTCTATCAATAGACTCTCCTCTAAGAGACGTCTCTGTCCGATCCACGTGCTCCTCTGCACCAATCGGCTGTCCCCCATCTCTTAATTTAAAAACTACTCTGCAACCTTTTTAATGTTAAGTGCCAGCAGTCTGGATCCACTTTGGTTTAGGTGGAGCCCATCCTTCCTGTATAGGCTCCCCCTATCCCAAAAGTTTCCCCAGTTCCTTATAAAGCTAAACCCCTCCTCCCTACACCATTGTCTCATCCACCCATCGAGACTCTGAAGTTCTGCCTGCCTACCTGGCCCTGAGCGTGGAACTGGAAGCATTTCTGAGAATGCCACCATAGAGGTCCTGGATTTCAGTCTCTTTCCTAGCAGCCTAAATTTGGCCTCCAGGACGTCTCTGCTATCCTTCTCTATGTCATTGGTACCTACATGTACCACGACCACTGGCTCCTCCCCAGCACTACACATAAGTCTATCTTGATGCCTCGAGAGATCTGTAATCTTTGCACCAGGCAGGCAAGTCACCATACGGTTCTCCTGGTCATTGCAAACCCAGCTATCTACATTTCTAATGATCAAATCTCTCATTTCTAACAACTGCCTTTGCCTACTGACTGGAGTTCCCTCCCCCGGAGAGGTAACCTCAGTGTGAGAAGATACCCCAACATCTGGAAGAAGGGTCCCAACTATGGGAAGGTTTCCCTCTGCTCCCGTTAACTGCTCTCCTTCCCTGAGCCTTTCATCCTCCTTAACAGCACAGGAGCTGTCTGACCAGAGGTAAGACAATTCTACAGTGTCCTGGAAAGCCTCATCTATGTACCTCTCTGCCTCCTTCAGCTCCTCCAGTTCAGCCACCCTAGCCTCCAAAGCCTGTACACCGTCTCTGAGGGCCAGGAGTTCCTTGCACCAAATGCACACATACACCACCCGCGCATAGGGCAGGTAATCATACATGCTACACTGAGTGCAATAAACAGGATAGCCCCCACTCTGCTGCTGGGCTTCTGCCTGCATTCTCTCCTACAGCTACCTAGGTTGTTTCAGATGTGTTTCTCTAAAATACTTCTCAAAGAAAACTTCAGGGGGCAGGGGAGGTACCTATAAGGATCCCAATTTGGCCTCAACATAATATTCTTTAAAAACTTATTCCTACTTTGTATTGAAAAGTTGTGTTGGCTACAAGCTGGAACATCAGTTGCAATTTTTAACACCATGAATACTCAATATTAAATAGCATAGCTAACTTGCTACTACAACTCCTCAACCAGTCTCCAACTACTATCCAGGTACCTTTCACTTCCCATTACACACAAATGTACACATAAAAACTCTAGTACTTCAGATTTACAGCTGTAAGGGCTCATTTGCCAATATAAATCCCAGTGCCTGTGACTACAAACACACCTCTTCCCCTCACACTGAGGGTACATCTACAGCCTGAGGTATAAACTGCAACTTGAAATATCTATGGGAGCGGATAAAACCAGAGCTCACTAAAGATAGCAACAGAGCAGCAACAGCAGCCTAGGGATGTTAAATTTTGATCAATCAACTAATTGAGTAGTCAATGGAATTTCCATCAACTACTCCAGGGGTGGCCAACCAGATAGAGACAAACAGCCAAAATAGCTGTGGATAGAGTGCGAAGAGCCATGTATTATATATTTATTTTTATTGATGGGGAGAGAGATGTATGGGGATAGCTAGAGAAAGGGGGGAGTATGGGCATAGACAATTTTAAGAGCCTGTTTCACTCTAGCTTGTTGATCTCTGGTATGGTTTACTTTTTTTTAAGTACGAAGATTATGGTTTTTTTATAGCTCTAAAAATTCAAGTCTGTCCCAGACTGCAAATATGAGAGGCTCAAAACAATATAAAAGAAACTCATCTCTCAGAATAATTGCTTCAGCCTGGCAAACACGAGCCTTTGAATTTTCTTTAAAGAAACCGTGTAAACCAGGTACATGCTGGTTTTTTTGCCCTGGAATTTAAATATGACATCTGTGTGGGCTGCCTTATTCTGCACCTGTGAAGACTTTCAGTTTAGCCTTGAAATGGGGGTGGAGGGGAGGGAACTGGCACACAAGAGGGTGGAAAGGCAGTCTCCAGGGCATAGATTGTGTATGTGTTTGCTGCAGCCAAAGAAATTCAAGGCAGGCTGGGCCATACACCCCTTTTACACCCTGCAGACTAAGCAAGGCTGGGAGCAAAAGCACCTGCGCTGAGCACTGGAGGGGGAGGGAGCCCAAAACCCAGAACCACTGCCACATGCACAGTTCCCAGGGGCAAGAACAAACCCCAGGCCGAATACTCTCACATCGCATCCCCAGTTATTGCAACAGGCTGGCGGCTGTAACGCCCCCTCCTGCCACAACGGCCCCAGGGCCCCGACCTCCCCCCCCCGCAGCGCCCCGACCTCCCAGCGCCCCGACCTCCCCCAGCCCCCAGCGCCCCGACCTCCCAGCCCCGCAGCGCCCCGACCTCCCCCGCAGCGCCCCGACCTCCCCCTCCCAGGGCCCCTCCCAGCGCCCCGACCTCCCCCAGCCCCCGACCTCCGCCCCGCAGCCCCCAGGGCCCCGACCTCCCAGCGGTCTGGTCCTCAGCCCCCCACTTCCGACCTCGCCCCCGCACCAAGGCCCCCGCAGCCCGTTGAGCGCTCGATGCGTAGCCACGAGCCAATTAAACGGGACCTTCCATCCCCCAGGCCCGGCCGCAGCCTCCCGCCCCCCCGCGCCGCGTCCCGTGACCCCGCCTCACCCCTTGGGGGGCCCGTCCCCAGCGCTGCCCGCCCCGTTGGCCGCCGCCGCTACCGCCACCGCCGCCGCCGCCTCCATTTTGCCGCTGCCCTCGGTGCCCGCGGCCGCCATTTGCTGCGCGTAGCCCCTTTGTGTGAACGTCACCGCCCGCGCGCCCGGAGCACGCTGGGAGACAGGCGGGGCCTGGCGACAGCGACTCCCTGCGGCTGCGCGGGGTGGGGACGTCACCGGCTTCTGCGTGCGAGTCAGGGCGAAGCTGCCGCGCTGCGCGCGCGGCCAGACTAGGCCTGGGCGTGGCATCCTGGGAGGCGGCGCGGTGCCGGGGGAGGAGCCAAAGCAGGCCTGGGGGCGGGGCTGTGTGTGAGCCACCCAGCTGCTGGCTGTGGGCACTGCCCCTCCAGTGCACCCAGGCCCCGCACGGAACCAGCTGCCCTTTGGCTCCTGCCCTGGGGAAGGGGCCAGCGACCCCCAGAACAATCCGGCGGGAGTGAGGAGCAAGCAGCCCCCCACTGGCCTGGTGCCCAGCCAGGAGAAACCCTCCCAGACTGCCCCCGAGGAGCAGGGAAAAAACACGTTCACCTCACTGCCCTCAAGCTCCACCCCAGAGCCTAGGGGGCCAGGGCTAGTCGATCTGTGGAGCTCTGGGGTGGGGCCAAAAATGAAGGGTTCAGTGCATAGGAGTGGGGTCTGCTGGGTGGTGGAGCAGGCTGGGTGTGGGGTCTGGGAGGGGGATGCAGGAGCAGGGTGGGAGAGCTAGAAGGGGGATGCAGGAGCAGGGTGGGAGGTGTGGTTGGGAGGAAGGGTGCAGGGAGATCTGGGAGGGGATGCAGGAGCAGGGTGGGAGGTGTGGTTGGGAGGGAGGTGCAGAGGGTGGGGAGATCTGGGAGGGGATGCAGGAGCAGGGTGGGAGGTGTGGTTGGCAGGAGGGGACGGGGAGAGCTGGAAGGGGATGCAGGAGCAGGGTGGGAGGTGTGGTTGGGAGGAAGGGTGCAGGGGGTGGGGAGATCTGGGAGGGGGATGCAGGAGCCTGCCTCTTGCAGCTCAGGTTGGCCCATGTGGCTGCAGGCTCTCCCCTTGGCTGAATCATGGCCAATAGAATGAAGGGGGTGGTGCCTACATGGAGCACTTCTGCTTCTTCCCCCCTGCCAGGCAGAGCCCATGGACCAGATCCAGCCCTGACTTCCCTTCCTTGGGCTTGTGAGGCTCAGGGCTCTTCCTGTCCCCATCCCCGGCCGCAGTGGAGAGACGTTGCTGGCGCTCCAGCCACCGGTGCTTCCTACATGGCCAGCCTGCCAATGCTGGCTCACGTCCCTATGGGGGGCAGAGAGCCCCAAGCCTTGCAGGCCATAGGTTCCCCACCCCTGTGGTAAACGCTCATGCACTCAGCTCCAGAGGTTCCAGGTTTGAGTCTGCCTGTCAGCATTGCATGTGCTTGGGCCGGGGGGGGCACTTGTAGGGGCGGTGTGGTGCTACGGGGTGAAAAACAGCTACCACCCTCAGCTCACTGAGCACTGTGGGGGCTGGAGCTGCCACATGTGACAACATCATGTACAGCTGTGGCGTGCAAGGGCCCGTTCAGGCACTGCTCACAGTCCCTGTTCTCGTTCTGCAAGTTGGGGGCTGGTGCAAGCCACTGGCCAGTGCTTTGTGGGAGCAGACCTGCTGGCATGAGTTAAACTGAATACCCCTGAAATCTATTGGGAGGAGCCCACCAGCAGGAAGTTGAATTTAATATAAGATTCAAGCACTTGCTATGTGCTCTGCCCACTCCAAGCTCCTCTGCTCTCCTAACCTATCAGTTACTCAGATCCATGACTTTCTTCCCCACCAAGCCTCCCCATATTCTCTCCCTGCCACTTCATCTTGTCCAGCAGTGGACAAAAGGATGTAAAATCCTATTTAATCAGATAACTAGTTAAATGTTATGTTTAACCAGTTGACCACTTCAACAGGGGCGGGCAGGGGACTGCTCCAGCCCTGGCCACTGGTTAACTGTAACAGGTTAACCATTCACATCCCTAACCTAGGCTAGTGAGTGGGCCACATGAGTGGCCCTCCCTTATCTCAGTAGCCTACAAGATTGTTGTAACCAAGAAGGTCTCCCGGGACAGGACTGTTTTGCTAACTTCAAATGCATATCTAGAATTTGCAGGGGCTGCCAACTGAACAGTAGCAGCACTTTGATTGGATGCAGAGGGAGCACATGGCTCTCATTGCCAATGTGCAGTCAACACACACCTCACTTCACATGTGTGTCATTTTAGTAATACCGGTATGAAAACAGATACGGACAGAAATTAGAGGAATCTGGCAAACCTATGCATGAGCAATGGTAAACAAAATATCTTGCAGGCCACACACAGAATCCTGGTGGGTCCACCATTGATCTAATCCCCTTCCATCTCACCACAGAGCTATCTAGGGCCTTTTCATGGTACACAACCCTCCAAGTAAAAGACAGTAATGACCTCTGTCTCCACATCTCTGCCCCCTCTCCAGGAAATGGTCAGGTTTCTGATGAGCATGTCATTTCAGGAAGGCTTGGACATGGAGGCAGCTTTTGCCTGCAGCTCTCAGTGCAGCCAGGCTGTGTTATGCCTATTTAATCTGCCAGGTAGTGTCAGATCACCCAGCTGCCAATGCAGGTCTTCCCCAGAGTCCATCTCTCCCTCCCTGGCCTCTCTTCAGAGCAGCTTGTCTCCCAGACCCTCAGCAGCAGCTCCCTGTCTCCCAGTAGATGGAGCTGAGCACTTTGATCGCAGTCTGGTTGGCAGGCAGGAGAAAGTGTGTGGGGGGGGGGCGGATTTCATCCAAGTGAAGTGTGTGCCCACTCTTACAGCTGGCCTAAGGACTGGCTAGTTCACCAGGGGCACTACAAGCTTGGCTATGGTTCAGTAGCTATACCATGTTACCCCATAGTACAGACACAGCTTGTATGTAAATCACTGGGGGATAGTAACTTGAATGCCTAGAAACAGAGAATCTCCCCCAAAAAAGTTTTCATATGCAAAAATCAGTTTGTTTTGTTCAGAATCAGCCTAACTCGATTTAAAAACCAGGTTAAGCTTCAAACAAGCCTCAGAAATGCCAACACATATGTCTGATTGTACAAACACCTGAAACAGACAACTGTGCTGTGCTCTGTTGATGTCACCGGGAAAGGGGGTCACTGTGGTTCCACAAGATGGCATTTTTGTATTTGCCAAAATTTGTCAAATGTTAAGTTTTAAAAAAATTAAGAAATAACATTTAAAAAAATAAAGGAATGTTAAGATTGCAAAGTCAAAAATGATGACGTGCCAAACTATGAATGGCTGTTCACCTTAATTTGGCCCTCTTGTGTGTGTATGCATTATGGCACAGTTTAGAATTACATGGTCAAATGCTCTACTTCCACCAGACTCTGCCTGCCTTGAATGGGAGCTGACTCCATGGGCTGCTGGACCTCAGATTCTTATCTGGTTCTCCTATTCTCCCATCAAGATGACCAGAACTTTAACGGGGTTCAAGAAAGAACTAAATAAATTCATGGAGGTTAGGCACATCAATGGCTATTAGCCATTGATTGGGAATGGGTGACAGCATTATTGATTCCCTATTCTGTACACTCCCTCTGGGGCATCTGGCGCTGGCCACTGTGGCAGACAGGACACTGGGCTAGATGGACCTTTGGTCTCACCCTGTGTGGCCATTCTTATGACACATAAGGTTGTCCATCTTGGGAAATGCCAGGTCAGTGTCCCAGCCCAGGCAATGGCACTTTAGGCCAGACCTCAGCCCTGCCAGGCTGCCAATTAACTGCTTACCTGGTAAGGGTACAGGTGATGCTTACCAGGTAACTGGTTGACTCTTTATATCCCTATGTCCCAGCCAGCCCTTGCCAGATGTCACAGCACTTTGTCTGCCAAATGATATGCAGCACTGTGGAGATCTTTGACAGTCCCCACCCACCTGTCCCCAGCTGGGTTGGAACCCTGGCTCTGAGCACACAGAGCCGTGCTGTGCCCAGCAGGTCTTGGTGCTCTCAGAGCTCTGGATGCATCTGACTAGGAACAGGGAATGTCAGAAAAGTTCACTCATGACCGTGTGAGCCAGGGCAATTCTCCATCGAGACCTAGGGCTGAGAGGGTTCTGAAGCCTAGACCCGTCTCCAAAGAGCTGCTCTAGCTCAGCCACAAGATAGGGGCTTGCGGGCCTGCCTGGGTGAAACTCTTTGGCAGCTCCATGGAGTGGAGGGTGGTAAAAGTCCCTTCTGGCTCACCGAGTGCGACATTCCTCCCTGACTCTGCTTCACCCCAGCTTTACTGGATCAAGTCCTCCATGGCTGCCAGCTCTGCGTGAGCAGCCCACTGTCTGCGCCGCAGCCAGGGAATGCCCCTCTGCAAGATGCAAGGAAGGGGAGGCCTGCCAGGTCATGCGGACAGGCATTTATGCCACAGCCACAGGGGCCGTGGCCATCAGATCCCCCTTGGTGGCACAGGGCGAGATGAAACACCCCCTAGTAATGGGAGATGGGGGGAGAGACTTTAGAGCAGAAGACTAAAGGCCAACCCTGAAAGCGGCCCCTGATTTAAAGGGCCTCCAGGCCTGGGCACCCAGGTGTCAAGGAGTCATCACTTCCAAGCCAGACCATTAGACCCTTGGCCTGACCTCCAGTATCACACAGGCCAGAGATATGCCAACGCCAAGCCTGGGACTCTGGTAGAGTGTAACTCCAGGAATAAACAATCTCTGGCTTTCCCACCCTGGGCTCTCTCAGTGACCAGGGGATCTAGACCAATGCTCCCTTCAATCTTTTCTATCCATATGCAGAATAAAATTGTGTTATGTGCACCAAGGCATGTGCAAATGTGCACCACCAGTACAAACTCAAACCTAGCTGGGCAGCATTGGAATCTCTCCTGAGTGGCCGCACAAGCACCTAGCTTATAGGGAACCCTGATCTGGAACTGGGGGCTGGATGGGGAGGCTCGGAGGCCTGTCTGCCAGATAAAAGGCTCATTGGCTGAGGCCACGTCTACACTGCTTGTTTTTTTCGGAAGAGGAAATGCAAATCTCATGCTCTCATTTGCATATTCTCTTCCGATCCTTTTTGAGGAAGAGGTTTTTGCAAAAAAAACCCCTGCTATGTGGATGGGGCCATTTGTCGGAAAAAAACCCTTTTGCGCAAGATTCCTTATTCCTCAAAAATTAGGTTTACAGGATCTTGCGCAAAGGTTTTTTCTGACAAATGGCTCCGTCTACACTGCATTTTTTTTCACAAAAATCTCTTCCTCAAAAAGGATCGGAAGAAATATGCAAATGAGAGCGTGAGATTTGCAAATGAGCACTTCTTTTGCATTTCCTCTTCCGAAAAAAACAAACAGTCTAGACTTAGCCTGAGTGTCAAAAGTTCATCACCCTTCTTTGTCTGCTCAGCAACATCCCATCACTCCCCACTGTGCATGTGGAGGAAGGTGGGAAGGGTGCTGGAATAGCTAGGGATGATTTTTTCTTTAAAGCAAAGTTTTAATTTCACTTGAGCTCTGGACACTACATTACTTCCTCAACCCCCGTCCTTCCTTCCTTCAGCTCACGCAGTTCCTTAGAGACCTTAGCTGTTAGCCAGAACTTTAAAAAAGAGTTGCTATAAATCAATCTATCAAAAGTTCAGCTGCAACATAGAGGACAAAATAAATGATTAATCAACTGTTGCTTCTCCAAAAGCACTGCTGATGTTACTGGCAGTAGTCTGTGCTTTTTTAATATCAGGTAATTTTTGGATTTGGTAAAAGATGACAAATTAAAAAAGAAACAGAATTGTTGCAAGTTTCCACTTGGAAACTAATTAAGAGCTAACTAGGTAATTTTCAAGAGACTAGCTAAAACAACTTGCACATCCAAGGAAAGTGGTTTCTTATGAATGTTGGCAGAGAAAACCTGATCTTTGTGGACATGGATGTTGTTTCATTCTGAATCTTTAATTTTTCCTCAAAACACTTTCTAAATAAAGGGCTTTGGTATTAATCTATTTGGGTTCTGCTCTGTACGCAAACTCCTGCTCCTTTTGCAAAATCTCCCATATGAACATTGATGTGCTGAATAAGTTGGCAAATGTTGATAATTAGTTCAATATGTAGAATTTGCAACCCACAGAGATAATGTAACAGCCAGTCCTGCCTTTCTATAAGCTCCAAGTAGTCTCTCAATCCACTGTGTTAGAATCAGCTTATTTTCTCCTTTTGAATGTAAATGTAGTATGTATTTTTTTAAATATGAAGCAAACACTTTACAGGTGTATGTACTGCTGTTTGAAAGGAAATTATTCTAGTACTAACATATGCTCTGTGTGTGTAACACACTCGAAGAAAGACTAACAGATACTCTAATTTTCAGACTGCATGCATTGCTAGCATGTCAGCTTTCACACTTGTACAGAAAGATCTGGATCTTGTTTGCAGATTTCACAATAATAGAATACTCGGTACACACACTTCATTGCACAAGTATACTCCAGCTGCCTTGTTTTCACACTGACAAACTGCACATTTGATGTTGCCAGACAGTGCGGGTGGACTGAATTTTTAAATTTGTTGAACGTGATGATGACAATCCCAGTTTCCACGTGATGCTGATGGTAGATTTTTTAAAGTATTCACCTCTAGGGCCAAATTCTGCCATAGTTGGCGAAGCAGAGCTCCCTTTGGCCTTTCTGCTCAAGCAAGAAGCATAGATTTTGGCCCTGGTATAAATTACTGCCTTCCCATTAATAAAAAAACCCAGGTCATCCTGGTTACCTTTTTTAAACATTGGCACAACATTCGCTTTCTTCCAGCCTTCTGGAATATCCCCAAGTGCTCTAGGACTTACAGAAAATAAACATTAATGATCCAGGGAGCATCTCTGCCAGCTCTTTTAAAACTCCTGGATGCAAGTTGTCTAAACCTGGTGATCTAAAAATATCCAACATCAGTAACTGCTATTTAACATCCCCCAGAGACAGTAGTGCAAGGGAAAGTGTTTAAGAACATAAGAACATAAGAACGGCCGTACCGGGTCAGACCAAAGGTCCATCTAGCCCAGTAGCCTGTCTGCCAACAGTGGCCAGCACCAGGTGCCCCAGAGGGGGTGGACCGAAGACAATGATCAAGCGATTTGTCTCCTGCCATCCCTCTCTAGCCTCTGACAAACAGAGGCCAAGGACACCATTTTATCCCTGGCTAATAGCCTTTTATGGACCTAACCTCCATGAAATTATCTAGCTTCTCTTTAAACTCTGTTATAGTCCCAGCCTTCACAGCCTCCTCTGGCAAGCAGTTCCACAGGCTGACTACACGCTGTGTGAAGAAGAACTTTCTTTTATTAGTTTTAAACCTGCTACCCATTAATTTCATTTGGTGTCCTCTAGTTCTTCTATTTAGGAACTAATAAATAACTTTTCTTTATCGGCCTCTCCACACCACTCATGATTTTATACACCTCTATCATATCCCCTCAGTCTCCTCTTTTCTAAACTGAAAAGTCCCAGTCGCTTAACCTCTCCTCATATGGGACCCGTTCCAAACCCCTAATCATTTTAGTTGCCCTTTTCTGAACCCTTTCCAAGGCCAAAATATCTTTTTTGAGGTGAGGAGACCACATCTGTACACAGTATTCAAGATGTGGGCGTACCATAGTTTTATACAGGGGCAGTAAGATATTCTGGGTCTTATTTTCTATCCCTTTCTTAGTAATTCCTAGCATCCTATTTGCCTTTTTGACCGCCGCTGCACACTGTGTGGAAGTTTTCAGAGAACTGTCCACGATAACTCCAAGATCTCTTTCCTGATTTGTCGTAGCCAAATTAGCCCCCATCATACTGTACGTATAGTTGGGGTTATTTTTCCCGATGTGCATTACTTTACACTTATCCACATTAAATTTCATTTGCCAGTGAAACTTAATGAAACTAAATTTCATTAAGTTTCCACCATATGAGGAGACTTTATCATGTTTTCTTCCACCAACAGAACAAATATTTATTTAAAACATCTGCCATGTCTGCATTATTCTACCATTTCCATCTACTAATGGACCAAATATCACTGTCAGGTTTCTTTTTGTTCCTAATACATTTTAAAAACTCCTCCTTCTTGACCTTAACTCTGCTGGCCACAGATTTCTCCATTTCTTTTTAATTTTTACAATTCCTAACTTTGATTTATATTAATTATAATCAACTTCCCCTTTCTTCCATTTGTTATATCCTTTTTTTAAAATAGCTACCATCACTTCCCATCTAAAGCAGGCTGGTTTTCTAATTAGCACGACCATCTTCAATTGTAGCTTTTTGGTCTCAGAAGCAAAGGAAGATGCGTGGATTTGCCTGCCTTTAGCCAGAAGGCAGCTTCCAGCTGTGGCGTAGCCACATAGGTGTCTAAATTCTGGGGCTTTACAGAGGCAGGGCTGTGACAATCTTCATAGTCCTCTACAATCATGGGGGGGATTGGTTACGTAAGCCTAGAAAGCGGTTTCTTTCCAGCAAGCATTTGTCGCCAAGCACACCCTGCCTCTTCCAAGAACAACACTACAACCGCAAAAGTTGTTTTGTTTTTATTTCCATAATGACATGGTGTATTTCCCCCAGGACACTAGAACGTGTGAGAGCAGAGACGCAGATTTTTCCAGACTCCACAAGAGTGAAATGTCTCCACTGGGAAGGAGGCGGCCCTAGAGGATTCAAAGTTGGTATCACCATTTTACAGGGGCACATGCAACAACTCAGATTACTTGGAAAGTACTATAAATACGAGGCTGCAGAGAGAAAATAAAGCTACACTACTATGGGAGAGGATTAGCCACCCTCCCCTACCCCACCCCAGAGAGGGACTCTCTGGTTTCACAGTTGCCAGTTTGGATCAACGCTGGGTTTCTATCTGAAAGACTGTTTACCTTTGAGTTGTTACTATGATCATGAATTCACATATGACTATGGGCTGAATGTGGAAGCTTTTGTCTGTACTAGATGTGCCAGAGCAACCATCTCCCCGGGGGTGGTTGGATCTGGGGCAGTCAAATCAAAGAGAACGTCACCCAAGAGTCAGGTGTCTGCACAGTGAATGTTGGTAACCAGGTCTCACAGCCCGGGTGAGGAATGGAGCAGCAGGTGCAACACACTAATGCAGAAAACAGGCAGCATAACTTACGAGCAGTTAAGCCTGGAAATGTGGCTGTGCTTTTCCAGTCACCCAGCAGTCAGTGTCAGTGAGTGCATGCAGCTCTTGGGAAGCACAAGCGAGGCCTGGCCAAACAGGCCGAGCAGCCTGCAGCTGCGGTCAGGAGATGCCAGGAGTCGGAACGAGCTGCTTGTGATTTCACACAGATGTGAACAGCGCTTTGCTCACTGTTGTCCACTAGCCCAGCAGACTGCACCTCAGCCACGGCTCACCGGGGCGAAGAGGAACTGGGGAGGCTGTGCCAGCCCATAAAGGACTGAGCAGGGAAGGGAAGGCTGCTGCTGAAGTGAAGGACAAGCAGCAGAGGGGAAGAGATAAGGGCCTGTCAGGAAGTTGGGGAGAAAAGCAGCAGTGGGAAGGGGGTGCAAAGGCTCAACAGAATATGGATGTAACACGGGTGCTCAGCTAGCAGAGGAGAGAAGAGATTTCCCCTCCATCAGCGATGGGCACCTGCAGAAACCCACACAGAACCCTAGGACACATCACGCTGCAATCTACGGCCCAATTGCATGTCAAGTGTGCAAGGCAGAGGCAGGAGGGAAGCCAGTCACACAGCAACGCCTTGGCCAGATGGAACTATCAACCCTTGGGGAGATCAAGCTTAGCCTTTATCATGACCACTTCAGTTTTCGTTTGAGCCAAACCAAAATCCAGGGAGGGGAAAGGGGCTGCTCGGGGACAGGACCCAGCTCAACCAGGCCAGAGAAAGGACGGAAGAGGCAGGTTGGATTTAGAATCCAGCAGTTTGGGGCCGACCGGACGAGGGTCCAGTACTGGGCTAGCCAAGCTAAATTCTACCTCCAGCTTCAGCGATGTGAGCCTCAGAATCATGGTGCATGGATGCAAGCACAGGGCCATAACGCAATCCTGCCTCCTCACTGCTATTTCCCTTTATAGTTGCAGTTGTTGGAGTGGAGAATATTGCTCTCCAAAATAGCTCTCTAGCATTAGAGCTCCCTGCCAACTAGCTCACTGTGCTGGGCTGTGTGCAGCGAAATCTGAACTCTAGGCATGGTTCTCGGAGGGTCTCAGCACCGGGGGATAAGGCGAAGACAGAAGCCAAAGCCAAAGCCAGGAAGAGAAGCGTTTACACTGGCTGTCCAGGAAGAGTTGTTGGAAATCACTCGGCAGCTCTGCCACTGCAAGGTATCGAAGGCCATTTGATAAACTTCTTGCAAAGTGAACTGGATGCACGGGGGGTGGCGTGATGGGGACTGAACTAGAAAGTGACCCAGGAGCCCCACTCAGCCCTGAAAGCCTAACAGCATAACTGTGTTGGCCCCACTGGTGCAGGCAGCAATGTCAGTGCCTCTAAAGAGTAGCACCATAGCCACAATGCAGGGAGACCTGAGGTTGGCCCCTCCCTGCTGCTCAGGATGCAGAACATGCGCGTGCCCAGTATGGTGCATGCAGGAGCAAATGGGAGCCTGGGTTAGACCTCCCAATGCACATGCTGATCTTAGAGAACACGAAAGGGAGACGTTAGCCACCCAGTGCCCAACTTTACTCTTTAGGGGGTTGCCCCAGCTCCTCTCCCAGCCTTTAGTTTCAGGAGACCCTTGTTTGCCTAAAAGGACTGTCTCTGGCCCATGCTTTGATTTTTAGACTCATATCGTCTTAGCGCCTGGAGTCAGTCTGTGTTATGGCTCCCAGGAGTAGCATTTTACCAACAGTTGAACACAGCAGAGTCCTAGGAATAAAGTGATAATTTCATATTTTATAAGCTCACAGTTTCAAGTGAGAGTTTTCATATTCTGAAACATTGTGAAATTTCAAGATTACAGTATTTTACAATACAAAATGTCTCCATTTGGTATAATATGTTATTCCTTCTGGGATTATAATCATTATTAAACACACACACACACACACACACCTTCTCATAAGTACAATACCATCACGACAGAAAACAAAGGCGAAAACCTGCTGCAATGATCTCAAAATCCATTTAGTGCAAAGGAGCCTGGGACTGTTAGCAATGTCCAATGAGAAAGGATCTTTAGATGCTCATTTTGAGACACGGCATAGAGTCAACCTCTGAATGAGATCAGGCTGCCAGCTTCTATACTGAAGCTTAGAACAAAGTCTATATCCACACAAAAGGACTGAAACACAATATGCATGGCCATTAAAAATAGTATTTATATATAGATATATAGAGGAATTTTTTTCCAAGTAACGTATTTCGTTTCAAGAAAGAATTCTGGCAGATAAACACATCTGGCCTTCTGTCTCTGGACTCAGAGCCCTTTAGGGCCATTGCAGGCAGCCAGATGTTTATCATCTGTTTGTTTGCTTCAAACTAACGTAGGTGCTGAGGGCAAGTCCCTTTGGTTGGGATGATTGCTTTGCCAGATCCCTGCAGCCACCACACGTCTTGTCCCCAGGAAACGGCTCGATCTGCTTCTCTGCCGACGCTCCTAGAGAGCCACTCTGGTCCTCACCTTGCTCCACTGGAGGATGCCTGGCAGGGGATAATTCACACAGTTGTTTCATCTGCCGTCTTCTTCAGGAGCTGGGTGGAGAGCAGGGAATGCTGAACAGGGCGAGGGCTCTTGGAGTCCGGAATCATTAAGCGGACTTTCTGATTGGTCCTTCTCCACTCTGAATACAGCTGGCAATGATAACGGAATGAGACCTGAGGGACAACAAAGCATCAGGCTGATTACTGAGCTGCCTAGGTCTGGCACACAATGGCTGGACCCCACAGGACAAAGCTGGAACCAGCTAGAGAGACCTGACAGCAGCCTTCCTTTGCCCTGCAAAAAGTAGTCACGCCCCACTGAAGCCACGGGAGACCAAGCTGGGCCAACAGGGCTAGGATAGCTCTTCAGGCCTTGGTTAAGGGACTACACTGATTGTCTGCAAATTCACAGTCTTGGGTTCTGTTGGGTTTTGTAGTTTCAGAAATTGTCCCTAACTCGTAATGCAGACAGGTGGGGCTGCTGAGAGCACATCCCTGGGCTAGAGTTTGCTGGGTTTGGTTTGCACCAGCGCAAGTGACCCAGAGCACTCGATCTGGGGTTAGAAGGACCATCCCACAAGCAGGTCTATAAGAGGGCAGGCAATGCCAAGCTTGCTCCCATGGGTTTTGAAGCTCTTGCAGTAACTTGTTTTCGTGACTACACTTTGGTTGCACTTTCAGCCTTTCCCTCTGCAAACAGCCCTGCTCCCAGAGGGATCTGCAGCTAAGCCCAGGACTCAGCTGGAATCCAGAAGGGAAGCACATGATGCTTGCCAGGCCACGTGGCTGAATGGACCAGGAATCCCTGACAGGCTGGGACAATGGACATGGGACTCCACAGACTGTCAGAGCAGGATGCTGTAGGGAGTTTAGGGCTAAGTTTTCACACCAGACTGGGGGTTACCAAAGCTGAAGGGGAGTGGAACACACTTGTGAGGGCCTGCCTAGAGTTGTGAACACCAGTTATCCACTTTCAATATTCTCCCTTTGGGGCATACGGCAGCAGAGAGCACATGTGTGTTTGGGGGGCAGAAAAGGGATGGAGAGACAGAACAAAAACTAAATAAAGAGCCACATCCACAAACCCACAGAGAAACTGAACAGAAAACAGAGGAACCACAACACAGCGAGAGGCATAACAGTGAAGAAAAGGGGCAGGAATCCATGTGCAGAGGGGAAGGCTCCAACCAAAGAAGGCTGAGAACTATCCCACAGACTTTGGCCACTTCTTTAAGCATTAGAAAGTGGGGTTAGGCAGATACAACATGCCCCCTGGCCTTCAGATGCCAATTGCAGGCCGATTCTCAACATGCCCTGGAGAGGGGCAAGTGGGGAGTGTGCAAGAACCTGTTCCCAGTAACAATGCCCTGAGCGTCCCATGCATAACTGAGGGAGAGAGCACAGAAACAATGGCAGCTCCGGATTCCCTTGGCAGTAGCAGCCACTTTCAAGGCAGCACTGTCGGGGTGCTCTATTAAACAGCGGACTCTGCGAGCTTCAGGTGAGACTGGGCTGCTCTGCTATGAGAGACTCACAGCTACAAGTTCTCCAGTGAGAAAAGGAGGGCAGGTTCCCTCCAGTTGGGCTGAGTCATACTTTTGGACAGAGCATTTTGTGGCCCCTGGCCATTTTCTTGGAGCTTTTATGAAATCTTTGGTAGCTTCCTACTTGAATGTCAGTGACCCCATCGATCTCCAAGAGGAGAGACCCACAGACCATTCTACAGGCTAATGCTCCTTTTCCTCCTTGCCATGGCAATGCTGCTCCTGACTAGCTCTTGCTGATATATCACACAGCCAGACCAGGCTGACCGGAGTGCAGAGTCCTATGCTCCAAGGTAGTCTCGGACAGTTATTTTATCCACAATATTGTTTGTCCCAGTGCCGAGATCCTGGGATTTTTCTTACTTGAAAGCAGAAAGACACAGAAAAGCTGGGCTTACTTCTCTCCCCATGTCACTAACCATACCAGTCACCATAGTAATGTCAGACTTGGTCTGTCCACTTCTACGTCCCATGCTGCACACACTACACCAAAAGGGCATGTGAGAATCATAGAAGATGAGGGTGGAAAGAGACCTCAGAAGGTCATTTAGTTCAGTCCCCTGGCCAAAGCAGGACCAACCCCAACTAAATCATCCCAGCCAGGGCTTGACAAGCAGAGCCTTAAAACCCCCTAGGGATGGAGATTCCACCACCTCCCCAAGCAATCGATTCCAGCGCTTCACCATCTTCCTAGTGAAACAGTTTTTCCTAATATCCAACCTAGACCTCCCCCACCGTAACTTGAGGCCATTGCTCCTTGTTCTGTCATCACTGAGAACAGCTTCTTTCCATCCTCTTTGGAACCCCCCTTCAGGAAGCTGAAGGCTGCTCTCAAATCCCTCCTCACTCTTCTTTCCTGTAGACTAAATAAGCCCAAATTCCTCAGCCTCTCCTCATAAGTCATGTGCTCCAGCCCACTCATCATTTTTGCTGCCCTCCACTGCAGTCTCTCCAATTTGTTCACATCCTTTCTGCAGTGGGGGGTCCAAAACTGGATGCAATACTCCAGATGTGGCCCCAGCAGGCTGAACAGAGGGAATAATCGCTTCCCTCAATCTGCTGGCAATGCTCCTACTAATGCAGTCCAATGTCATAAGAACATAAGAATGGCCATACTGGGTCAGACCAAAGGTCCATCTAGCCTAGTATCCTGTCTGCCGACAGTGGCCAGGGCCAGGTGCCCCAGAGGGGGTGGACCGAAGACAACGATCAAGCGATTTGTCTCCGGCCATTCATCTCCAGCCTTTGACAAACAGAGGTCAGGGACACCATTCCTACCCCCTGGCTAATAGCCTTTTATGGACCTAACCTCCGTGAATTTATCTAGCTCTTTTTAAACTCTGTTATAGTCCTAGCCTTCACAGCCTCCTCTGGCAAGGAGTTCCACAGGTTGACTGTGCACTATGTGAAGAAGAACTTTATTTTATTAGTTTTAAACCTGCTACCCATTTTGATGTGCTCTAGTTCTTATATTATGGGAACAAGTAAATAACTTTTCTTTATTTACCCTCTCCACACCACTCATGATTTTATAGACCTCTATCATATCCCCCCTCAGTCTCTTCTTTTCTAAACTGAAAAGTCCCAGTCTCTTTAGTCTCTCCTCATATGGGACCCATTCCAAACCCCTAATCATTTTAGTTGCCCTTCTCTGAACCTTTTCTAATACCAAAATATCTTTTTCGAGGTGAGGAGACCACATCTGTACGCAGTATTCAATATGTGGGCGTACTATAGTTTTATATAGGGGCAGTAAGATATTCTTAGTCTTATTTTCTATCCCTTTTTTAATAATTCCCAGCATCCTATTTGCTTTTTTGACTGCTGCTGCACACTGCATTCCTGCTGAGGAGCAGTGAATTGGCAGGCACAGACAGGAACACATTGGCAATAGCCTCAGCAAGTTACATTGTAAAATGTCATTTATTTGTTTTCGTGGGAAGAGCCCACAATTTGCTCTGGGCTGGGCAGCTATGGAAGAGCTGCCGACTCAGCCACAACTGAGCTCTGGGCACAAGGGATGGTAACTCAGAACTGGGCCCTGGGCTCACGTACCAGGTGACACAGCATCGTTTGCACGGCGCAGTTCACTCACCAGTGTCCAAAGGACATAGATAGTGAAAAGTGCAATAGTAAGTGCTATGAGTCCGATGGCTTCCAGCCGGCTGTTGAACTGCAGGTGATCTTGGGCACCACGGAGACACAGCCAACCCGAGATTGCTGCCAGGGGAGTAATGAACAGGAAACACACCATGTCGCAGAAGAGGGTCCTCTTCTCGTTACGAGGGCCAGGATCCTTCAGCCACTGCAGGAAGTGGAGGAAAGAGGCGATTAGGCAGCAGCACAAGAGCTAACCCATCCCAACGTGTGGGAGCAAAATAGGAGCCACTGTTCTGTGGCGTGTTTGCTTCTCATTAAGGGCATCCTACAAATGAACGTGGGGCTTTACAACTGCAACTCCTCATGGGGCCTCATAGAATCTGGCTGAAAACACTAACCCAGCCTACGAGGTGCTACCACATCTGCCTGTGCAGAGAGGCAAGCCAGACTAGAAAACGCAAAGCAGAATGCTGCTCTCCAGACGTAGCAATGAAGGGCAGGCTGCTGCTGGCAGACAAGGCCCCTTAGAGCTGAGTGCAGATCTGCCTAAGAGCTGCTTGCTGTAACCTGAGAATGGGAACAGGCCAGCATCTTTGTGCAGGATTCATTGCTCTTGGGTTACAGGGTTTGTGTTAGGCCTGAAATCCAACCAAGTGGGCTCTGGGCCCAGGGCAGGGAGCTGAGAGGAAGCAAGATTGCTGTTCACCCTACCAGCAGGAAACATTTCTTTCACTGAATCAGAGAGCAAATGCAGCCTGCAAAAGGTGCTGAATCAGAGTGTTTCCAACATGCCACAATAGTTAGGGTACATCTACACAGCGGAGCTATTTCGGGATACCGGAAGTATCCCAAAATAAGCTATTACACGTCTATTGAAACAGCCCATTATTTCAAAATAGATTTCAAAATAATGGGCAGCTTATTCCAACATGCCAGTAACCCTCGTTCCACGAGGGTTAAGGGGCATTTCAGAGTAGCAAGTTATTTCAAAATACACTCAAAATAAGCTACAGTTTGCGTAGCACAAATTGCATAGCTTATTTCAAACTAAGGGTGCTGTGTAGACGCACCCTCAGAGCGCAGCAGAGCTGGTTAGAAAATGTCTGACAAAACCATGGACAGTTTGGTTTTGCTGAAGGTCTGACAGAACTTGACACGGTTCTGAGGGAAGCCTACCTGGCTTTCTACCAGCCTCCCCACTTGACACCTCGGCAACCTGCCTAGTGGGTTGTTGGCAACCCGGAGCTCCCAGTCTACAGCCCACCAGCCCGGAGCTGGGTGCCATTCCCATTTGGAGAATCTAAACATTCTGGGGGTTTGCTCCTATTGAAACCAAATTTTGGAACCTTCTGTGAATAGAATTGCCTTTCAGAAGCTCTTCAGGACTTTGCTTCACTTTGGGCTTCTCCTAGGCCCTGTGGCCCAGTGCCTTGCCAATGGTCAGCCAGAGCCTTCTGCCTAGGGAATGATTAACCCCAGACAGGACACTCTCCATGCTGTCAGAGGCAGTAAACTGGAGGGGAATAATCCCTGCTGAAATAACTCAGGAGGATACCAGAACATGTAGGATGGGACTGAAAAGCCTCTTGCCTGAAAGGGCAGGTTGACTAATGAGGATTGGAAACCCAAGTACAGTCAAGGGAAGGTGACTCCGATGCACCTTCTTGCCTAGCATGCCCTGTGCCAGAAGCTCCATGTGCTAGGAAAAACCTCCCCCGAGGACCCAACTGCTCTCGTGCCTGGTCTCAGCCTAGCCTCATAGGCCGGGGAAGGGATTCTGCTATTTGCAGAAGTAACGTTGTGGGCAAAGGAGCTGAAACCTCTGTATCACCCTGGCAATGCTCAAAGTCAACATCATTTCCATTCTGTGAGGAGCCATCGGCAGCTCCAGTGCATGACAGTCCCCAAGGCACCATCAAAGCAAGAGCTACGGGCCAGGAGACACTCACCAGATAAAAACAACAAGAAGTCTGGTGGCATCTCAGAGACTAACACATTTATTAGGGCACAAGTTTTCATGAGATACAACTCACTTCCTCAGATGCTTGAAGTGAAAGTTGTTGTTGGTGGTGGTGGTGGTAAGAGTCACAGATTGCAAGGATTATCAGGTCTGAGCTCCTGCTTCAGACCAACCATAAACCTGCCCTCAAATCATTCCTAGAGCAGAGCTGTTAAAGAAAACATCCAATCTTGATTTAAAACCTGGCAGAAATGAAGGATCCACCATGATTTCTGGTAGGTTGTTCCAATGGTAAGTTACTCCCTTTAAAGTCCTTAAAGGATCCTTCAAAGGACATGTTGAAGGGCTGGAAACCCCATGAGACCAAGTTTTCAAGAAGAGGAGCATAGTTGCTAGGGTCAGAGTCAGGCGACAGGTCAAGGAGCAGGAAGATGAAGTACTAGGTCTGAACTTAAGCTTGGAAGTGATTGCTAGAGATTTTGGTAAGAGCGATTTCAATGGAATGAAGGGGGAGAGGACTAGGATGAAAGGAACACCAGGTAACAATTGTCAAGTGTGTGCAGAGGGCTTTCACATGAAAGGAAGGAGGAGGAGGAGGTCGTAGCTGGAAAGGCAGGTTTTGTTTTATATTTCGGGAGAGACTAAAGCATGATTGTCCTGCGAGACGAAAGAGGCAGAGAAGAGTAAAGGAGTGGAGGAGACTGGCTGCAAGGGGTGGTCAGGAGATGGGTTGGGAAGAGTCACCGGAGCAAGCAGAGGGTCTACATAACAGCTGACAAGAAACCTGGGCATCTGTAGAGAAGGACAGAGCTGTAGGACAAGAAGGTCACATTGTATTAAGTCAGCAAGAACTAGAAGGGAACACGGCAGAGAACCAGAGAAGGAAGCTGCATTATTTCTGAACCTGACTGGAAGCTTCTGGCATTAAAAGAAAATAAAAGAATGTAAAATCTTCCACCTGTTGTTCCAGGCCCAGGACAGCACTCCCACCTGGCTGCTCCATGACTGCTGCAAAGGGGCTTCAGCTGCTTGATCCCTGGCATTTAAGCCTTTAGTTAGTTTCTCAGCAAAGTCCAGGAACTGGCCTCGACTTGAGGTCCCTATGCACAACCATGGTGCAAAGCCTCTCTAGCATCCACCCCGAGAACTGTGCCCAAGAACTATGCCCAAGTGGCCCAGAGCCCATATTAACCCTTCAGACTCCCACTGTGGTTTCAACACTGCCTCTTCCAGAATTTTTGCCATGTGGGTATTCTGGACAGACAGATCATGTCTTTAGCAGGTTTAAAACAAATAAAAGGAAGTTTTTTTCATGCAGCACAAAGTCAACCTGTGGAACACTTTGCCAGAGGATGTGGTGAAGACCAGGATTTTAATAAGGTTTAAAAAAGAACTAGATAAATTCATGGAGGATCAGTCCATCGATGCCTATTAGCCAGGATGGGTAGGAATGGTGTCCATAGCCTCTGTTTGTCAGAAGCTGGGAATGGATGACAGGAGAGGGATCACTTTGATTCCCTGTTCTGTTCACATCCTCTGGGGCAAGTGGCATTGTCCACTGTTACAGGACAGGACACTGGTCTAGGTGGACCTTTGGTCTGACCCAGTATGGCCATTCTTATGTTCCTTAAGGACACAGGATAGGTGTAAAGCACCAAAGGCACAGGGTTCTAATGCTGTCCTTTAACCAACCTAAGAAATGCATTGATTTGACCAAAAATAAGCTGCATGAATGTCTCTGCCTCCTGTTCCTCACCACTCCAGAACATTTGTTGGCCTGGGATCAGAGTCCTCTGGGGCATCCAGGATTCTCTGCTGCAGTGCACAGCTTGTGTTTTCAAAAATGGAGCCTTCTCTGCCCAGCCTGCCTTCTCCAACCTTGGCGGATTGTTTCCTGACTCAAACTTCCTGCATGGCTCTATCATCCCTCTGGGATTCCTTTATAATCCCTGCTTTGTCACCTCCGCCTGCCTTGGTTGGGAATGGTCTACTGATGTCATGACGTCCCCAGCAGACAAGGAGCAAGAAGCAGCTTCTCCCTGAATAGGTGGTTGTTGGGTTCTAAGGACTACCGCTGTGCCTGGTCTGGAGCAGGATATGCTTAAAGCTGGATCAGCAGTAGAGGACACAGCCATAGGCACTCCACAGTACAGAACAGAATGCAACAGCAGTACAGAGGCTCCCCAAATCATCACTGTTGGCAGGCCCATGCAATACATTGCAACTGGCACAGAAAGAGGAATGAAACTGCAAGACAAACTCATGGTATCAAAAATACTGAGATCCATGGAAGACAAAAAAACCCCAAACTAAATTAGGTGAATCTGATCAGTTAACAGGACTAGTTAAAGACTGAATTATCATATAATTGATAAACAGGTCACAGCAAGGTTACTGCAATACAATGACTTAACTTTGAGAAGGAGAGCAGATAATTAAAGGGTGTGTGAAAACTGTTTCTTAAACATTTCCATGCAGTGAAAACACTCAGAGTGAATTTAATTAACAATAGATGCTATGGCATAAAGACAGAATGCAAGGATACACCAACTGCAAAGCCCAGATCTGTATGTAACAAACATGGAAGCAATTCCAATATGGTGCAAAGCGACCCGTCCGAAAGATTACAGTATCATGAATGCAATAAAAGCAGCCCTTTTGCAATGGAATACAGCACATACAACAACAGACATATAGCTGGAGGACAAAACCGACTAGGTTACAGAAACAGAGCTCTTCGTTGGGTTGCTTCATACATTTCTAAACAGGGATCTACAAGAGATTAGTTTACAATTTTATAAATATGTGAACAAGCTGTGAATGTCAAAGTATGTATGGCCCAAGGGCGACTGGCAAGAGAAAGCGGTTTTGGAATTTAAAAGGTTGCTATTGAAGTGCACATACTTAAATATTTGGCTTTTACTGAGATCCTAAGACCTTAACTGGGCTAGACACAGACTAGTGATGGTTCAGGGTGGATTTTATCCCAAAACAAGATACCTTTGGGTGGCTGTTTAGATCCGTCACTGTGATTGCCAGTAGCTGGTGCTGTGAAGGTTGCAGCACATCTGCCAAACCCCAGCTCCGACACCTGCTTTGTAACACCCGGAAACCTGAACTATTCTGTGCAGGTCACACTGCCAGGAGCACAAGCTTTCCAGGGACAGGGGCGAGTTATTCGACAGAGGCAGCACTACCAAGGACTTTTGGGGCTGCAGGTTATACCAAAGGAGACTGGAGATCATCCATTCCTGGAGCAGGATGGCAGCCAGCAGCTCTCTCACAGACTCAAGAATCAACTCAGTGTCATGTCCTATTAATAACACGTAGCTGGGCCAACTAAAAACTGCCCTAATTTAAAAACACTGCAGCAGAGGACAGGACAGGGTTAAAATGATGTTAAGATGTTTAAATTAATAGTTAAAATAAGGAGGAGCCAATTAGCACTATAGACATTCTGATAAACAAAGGGCTCCAAACAGGAGAGAAATCACAGACGGTTACAAACTCATTGAATCTGAGACACAAGGAGGGCAAAAAGGACACAGCTCAGGCACAAATGGGGAAAAAGGACAAAGACTGAACAGTTTACACAAAGAAAAAACAGATGTCAAAGTATTTTGGTGGACCCTTTCCCCTGAGCTCCCCTCAGTCAGAAAAGGGGAGGGAAATAACACATCTGACTGACCACTCAGGGCTTTGTCAGCAAACAGCAGCCAGCGAGATTCATGAAGTTCATGAAGAACAGTGAAGTTTGCCCAGAAAAGGCTGCTAATGTCAATATAAACAGACTCGGCAGCATCTTGAAGACCGCCCCCTCGGGAGAAAGGAGGCAGACTTAGCAATGAATAACTCTTCTCACAGCTCTGCCTGGAGGCCAGAGAGAGAGACGTCGCAGTGCATCCCATTAGAGCAGGGCTACTCAACTTTGGAAGCCCGGGGGTCACAATGATACCCATAGCACATGCTGGGGGCCACAACTTAAGTGTGGTTGCACGTACATGCAAACATATATGCAAATAGCTTCTTTCACACTGACGGGCAGGAATACAAAGATTAAGGCAACATTACACAACACACAAGCCCCATTTAAGACAATTCTGCTGATATGAATAAAATGCAATATTTATTCAATTTCCACCCATGTGACAGCACTTTTAACAAGCAACGACAGTCCAGGAATTTTTCTACTAAAACGCATATCAACCCAAACTGCACCACAGGCTGCAAACAAATGGGCCGCAGACCGCACATGGCCCACGGGCCACGTGTTGAGTAGCCCTGCATTAGAGCAAACACATTTCACAGGCGACAGACACACAAGCAGACTGATACCACGCTATTACAGCTGATCATACCAAAGAATTCTTTTGATCAGTAGGAAACTCCTTTATTCCAGAGGTTAGCTGTTTGTTATTGCAAAACCTCTCTGAATAGCTGAAATACTAGTTGTGTTTTCTAAGATGAAGCCTACAGAGTAACTATGCCTTTTGTCTGCACCTGACATGGTTTTACTAAAGTAGAAGCATCTGGTTCGAAGTAGTTCTAGGCACTTTCACTTCAGGGGTGAGGAACCTTTTTGAGTTGGGAGCCACTGACCTACAGAAAAATCAGTCAGAGGCCACACAAAAGTGAGAAGCAAAACTCACTGATGTGGCCCCTGACTGAGAAGCAGAAAAGACACTCCCCACATTCTCCCCACACTGCCCTCACACCCCAGAGCCTAGAGGGGCCTAGGCTAGAAGATTTTGTGGGCACCCCTAGGCTTTGGGGTGGGGTAAAAAATGAGGGGTTCGTTGTGAGGGAGGGGACTGCCAGGAAGCAGGCTTGGGATGCTTACCAGTCGCAGCTTCCCGGGGCTGTACCTGGCTCCATGTCCCCCACTGCTCCCAGGCACTGCCCCCTGCGGTTCCTATTGGCCATGATTACAGCCAACTGGAGCAGCAAGGAAAAGCCTTCAAGAAGCGCTTTGCTGCACTGCCGTTTCTCCAGCCAGTGTAGGGGGAGTGGCAGCGCTAAGGATGTTAAATTGCAGTTAATTTACTAGTCAAGTAGTCGATGGAATTCCCATGGACTACTCAATAGGCACTTCCGCATTCCTCCTTTGAAATGTACAAGAGCCCCTGCTGAGACTCTTGTACATTTCAAAGGAGGAATGCAGAACTCCTTGTGCAGCCCAGGGCCAGGGGCAAGTTCCCCTGACTCCAGGCTGCAGGTGGTGAGCCAGCTTTGAAATGTACAAAAGTCTCTAGTGGGGGCTTTTGTGCATTTCAAAGTGGCAGCATAGCATGAAGCCCGGGGTTGGGGGGGACTCAGAGTCCCCCCCGACCCCGGGCTCCATGCTGCACTGTCGATTTGAAATGCCACATGGGAGCCGAGGTCAGCTGGGAGTCCCCAGCTGACTGCAGGTTCCGCGCAGCATTTCCCCAGAACCTGGGGTCAGTGGGGGACTCCCCAGTTGATCCTGGGTTCCACGGAAATGCGGCGCTGGAGCCCAGGATCAGCAGCTGACCTCGGGCTCCACGCGCTGCAGCGCCGCACAGCTGATCCCGGGATCAGCTGGGAGCGCTGCCCTTTGAGGTACTCCCTCTCCCCCCCCTCCTTTGTTGCCTCTATCTGATAGAGGCAGCGGGGCAGGGGGGAAATCGGATAGTCAACTAGTTGACTAGTCTTTAACATCCTTATGCAGCACACAGGTCCACCTGCTCCACGCCAGGACACTACTCAAAGCTACACTGCACATGAATTTAATAAAGGGAACACCACGTACAAGACAACAGAATTATACCTAGGTATGGCCAACAGGGCAAATAGAAACATCAATTCTGCATTTCCACAGTATTTTTGTTTGCAGTCTCTACCATAAAGGCAAATTTATAGTTCTCTGGCCACCTCATTCACACAATTGTGTCTGCCTCTAAAGAGGCTAATAATAAATATCTTAACCTCACCCTATTCTCCAACTCTCCTCTAGGGAATACACCTAACTTTCAGCCAACTCCCAGGCAGTCCAAAGTCATGAACTGCTCTTTCATAGATTTCTTACAGCTCAAGTTACTATGTCAGAGCATTTTTATGTCCAAAACACAGCTCTGGTTGAGAATGATCCACCATGTGACCCTAGGAGACTGTTTCATCTAGATGTAGAACCTACACTAAGCCATGAAACTTTTAAAAATAAAACTATGCAGGTTCAAGGTTAATTTTTTAGAAAACACTGAAGGCAGGAGAGGATTCATGTTTTGCTAAATACAAAGCTTTACAGACAGCCTGAATGAATGGCCCAGGAGACCTGACAGTAGCCCAGAGTACTGGATTAAATGCCATTACATCTGACATTTTCCTTCAAAGGGTAAAGAAAAGAACATATGAAGAGCCAAGCAGGAGGGAAGTGGTACCTCTGTGAGTGGCCTTGGTCTTCTCTCCACGACAAATTCAGTGTGGCAGAGCTCACAGTAACTAGTGTTGGAGGAGGAGAGCCATTTTTCCAGGCAGCTCTTGTGCACGGTCCCCAATGTTCCTGTGCAGTCGCAGGGAGAAAGCAGCCCCTCCCCATTTCCACCTTCATGGCAGATTCGACAGATGGGACCATCACTAAAGAAAGAGGCAAATAATGGGATGAAACTGCTGTCAGACTGGGCAGGGAACACAGATACACATCCCACCATGTCCGCAAGGGCATGCTAATGTCACTGTGCTGGAGACTGGGGGAACTGCTGTGGTGGCAGCAGAAACAGCTTTGAAAAGAAACAGTTGGGACACGTCAATAACAGCAAGGACATTACTAAGCTTTACATCTTAGTACATAATGAGGGAGCAATCTTACAGTAGACCAGAGTCCAGAACAGCTACCTGGGCAACAGGGAAGTTTCTAAAAAGCACCAGATTAAGACAGATTCAGTCTTCCCTTTAAAGCATACACTGTACACAGAAATAGCTCACTAAGGAGATTAGGGTCTCAGCTCGGCAATCGTGAATGTTCAGGTCATGAAACTGCAATATTAAAGATCAGATCACCCAGATACCACTTGCTTCCCCCCTCCCACTCCAACACAGGTGTGATCAAGACCAGCAAGACCTAAAGTCCAAGGTTGAAGTCAAAATAAAAACAGAAGCCAGGCTCCTAACAGTAATGTCACATGCGAATAAACAGAACAGCACCCAGCAAAATTACTAGCATACTGAACTTCTCTGTCCACCGCACTGCAGCCAGCTCCATCTTCCATTTGTGCACTGTCCATGTATAATACCAAGTCACCAACGCTGAGGGATTAGCGGTTATTTCTTCCTACACATTGGGAGAGGCTGGACCTTGCACACAGACAGCAGTTTAGTAATAATACAATGTATTAACCATATCCCCAGGGGCTTGAAATCGCACCTAAGACAGACATATTGGGATCAAGAGTGGAGGAAAATGCCAAGTAGCAGAGGTTGGAGCAGCATGGCAGGAAAGTCCTGCTCATGCAAGTGCTCTTCTTGAAAAGGAGGAGAGGCGATCAGAGACACAAGCCCACGGTACTGTTCCCAATTCCAGCTGAGGGCAGGTAGGAGAGTAGGAAGTTAGGTCCTAGCCTGTTGTCCTGCTTCGAAGGCTCCTAGCCCTCTGCTGCTGCAGGATTTCTTGGTGGAGCTCCAGTACAGCCTGTAAATAGAAGGCCTTCAGCCTGGTTAATAATGCTCCAAGGCTGGGTTTGTGTTTAATGGAGTCAGCATCTGGGAGGTATGTGCAGGCAGGAAGGTTATTGCTGCTGAAATGGGAGCCTGCCACAGACACAAGAAATCCTGCGCCCCAGAGGGGTAGGGAAGTGTGCTCACATGCCATAGACACCTAGATCCTGGGTGTCCTAAAACACCCAAGATAGACAGGTTCTGAGACAGGGAATGGGGAGAGCAGGAGGCAGCAGGTGCCACCTTGTACTCAGCTTCTCTGCTAAAGAGAGGGAAGGTCAGGGCCTTTGGCTAACACTAGCAGAGGCTAGGGAGGGTCAGCACCACTCTCTAATACTGCCAGAATTAGGGGGTGCAGCCCTGTCCTACACAGGCTATGCTGACACTGAAGCAAGTCTCCCTTTCCACACACTGCCCATGCCAGTTTGCTCATTGGGACTTCCCTCAGCTGCCCCTCTCCGGCCAATAGCACACCAAGTTCAGGGCTCCCCAGGGCACTGTATGTGCCACAGGAAACACATCGCCAGTTGTGCTCTGCCACTCTCACCACCTTACCCCAGCCACTTGGCATGCTCACCTCCTGCTCGGAGGCCACAAACCCTCTTCTCCTTCCAATCTCACCTGGCGCTGCTCAACTCCTGGGCCAGCTCCTCCTCTCTCCTTGCCCTAGCCAGGCCTTGGGTGAACAAACTCACCAAAGCTTAGAAGCCTCTTGCACAACATAGCAGTATCTTGGCTCTCCCTGCTTCTGTGCCCTTCCTTTGATCTACAGTACAATTGTTCAGGGCATGGGCCGTGTCTTATTTCATTCAAGCACCAAGTCCAGTTATGGGGCTATAGAAAAATGGCTCAGATCATTTGTAAGCAGAATTAACAACTGAGGCAGTAAAAAAATACCCCAAGTCTCAAATACTCTCATGTTTGCTCAGAACAACTCTCATCCTGTTTGGAAAGCTGAGACCTCTCAGCATCGTAATAGCACCTTGGCTACCAACAAACAATCCAGTGGATATCAGCTGAAAAGCTTTCAAAATAAAAAACAACCCTAACCCTAACCCTAACCCTAACCCAGCCCTGGTCTGTCTCTCACGCTTTTAAGATCAGTCAGACTGTTCCTGGCATTGTTTGATTTCAGGAGATCCTGAGGTCAGTGGCTGTGGCAGGACAATCTACATTATCAGTAGTGTAGTTCCTTCCGTCTCTTCCTAGTTTACTTTCAACAACTCTTTCATTTCACATACTTCACCAAGTATCTGAGCCAAGCACAGTAGAATCTCAGGGTTACGGACACCTCGGGAACAGAATGGCTCCTAACTCTGAACAAGCTGTTATGGGATGCAGGCTGCTCAGAATGCGGGCAGGCTGGTTCTAACCTTGACTGCAAGGGTTAGAGTGAGACTCCCTGGGGCACTGTAAGGTCAGTGCACTTTGGTCCCTTCCAATGGTAAATCCACACAGCAGGGCTTAACTCAAAGTAAGCTACACAAATTGAGCAACGTCAATTGCGTAGCTTATTTTGAAATCGGGAGCCTCTAACCAGCACTTACTTCGAAACAGAGCGCTCTTCCTCAGACTTCCCTTCCTCCTCATACAATGAGGGTTAAAGGAGTCTGAGTAAGAAGTCCTCCAGCTTGACAGTATTTTGACATTATTTCCAAATAACTGCCTGCTGTGTAGATGTGGACTAAGTTATTTCAAAATAAGGCTAGTTATTTCGGGGTTGGGGGTGGGGCTGGCAGCCAGTGTGCTCCAGCCCCTCTCCCTGGGAGCCCCCTGCCAATCCGCACTATTGCGTCTCTATCAGAGGCAGCAGAGTGGAGTGGCCTTGGGCTCCTCAGGAGTGGGGCCGGAGTGCGCTGGCTGCCAGCCCCACTCTCAGGCACTATAGAATAGTCGACTAACTGATAAGAATTCATGAGGTTAATCGACTATTCAATCAACCGATATTTAACATCCCTAGTCCAGAGCACACTGTGCAGGCTGGAGCTCTGGCTCAGGCTTCGGCTCCAGCCACTTTTACTCTCCAGGCCAGGTTGCAGTGGCAGCTTAGGAAGGGTCTTTCCTGGGCTCTGAGCTGGCAAGCATGTCCCCCTGCCTGCCAAAGGACACTCATCACCTCCCACCTGTAAGTGGCTGCCCCAACCCATGGCGAGGAGGAGTCAGGATGGGGACAGACTGGCAGCCCAGACGTGCCCACCTTTGCAATGCAATAAGGCACAACACAGCAGTGTATCTGCTGATTGGTTTGTGGTAGTAGGTTTGTTTGTTTCTACTATCGCATTTTTACGCTCTGGATTCATCCACATGATTTAAAGGTATGAGCTGTTTCCCACCCAGCGTGATGTCCCAAGTCTTGAATCCAGGCTTCTGAATAGGCCAAGCTAGGCACAGGCAAGGGACTGAACCTCCCACTACTAGAAAGCATTAGTCCAGGACTAACCAGCTGGGACACCTTCTTACAAGCACTGTCAACCCTCACCATGTTCGAATGGCTGTGGCTGCCCTCAGGAAGCTCCAACAGGGGCAAGGTACTGCTGCTGCATATGCAGCCCACTTTTGCCGACTGGCATCGGACACAGGGTGGAATGAGGTGGCCCACATATTCCACTTCCAATGGGACCTGAGTGAGGTCTGGCCCCAGGAAAACCACAGCAGGTCTGGGCACCTTTGCAGAGCTGACTATACAACGTGACAACCAGTTGCGGGAAAGGTGTGAGGAGAAAAGCGAGTTTCCATGTCCCTGGTGTGCACAAACCACAGCCACCAAACCCTGTTCGGTATGCCAAGCACACGCAAATAGACTCTGCCTGTCGGCAACTTAACTCTGAAGAAAAAGACTGATGATAACACCCCAATCTATGCTTCTATAATGGCCAACTAGTCCACTTTATCTTCACCCATCTGGCCCAAAGATTGACTCAAAAGGGTCTGGAGACCAAGTCAACCCAATCCTGGTCTAAGCTGGGCACAAGGGCAAGATATTACCCCAAGTCTGAATCCTGATGGGGTCCTGAACCAGATCCCACCAGGTGATGCCACAACTTCAAGTGCCTGTTAGGCTAAGGATCCTGGGTCAACCTCAGCAACTCCCTGTTCACAAGGCCCTCATCAATTGGGGCATTGCAGACAACTTTATGGATGAGGCAAGAGGTCCCCTTAAGGCTGTTCAAACCTAACAGGAAAGACACGATGGGTCCCAAATATTCTTAGGGCCTGTAGTCACTGACCCTCAGGGGAATGGTTTCAATCTGGAGGCACCAGGAGAGGCTGCAAATTAGTATACATTCCCCACATTTTCTCCTTATTCTGGATATCCCCTGGCTAACCCTTCAGAATCCCCCTCATTCACTTGCAGGAGTCATGAGTCTACTTTTCCTTAAAGTTCTGTCAAGTGCTGCTGACATCCACTGAAGAGGGAACACCCAGAAGACACCCTGGCCCCATAGGAGGTAGTGATTGGTCTAACAGCGATGGGAGCTGGAATCCTCTATTAACTTCCCACCAAATGATGTATTTGAAAAGAAAAAATGTGGACTCCCTACCTCACCATTGGGACTACAACAGTCTTATAAACGTACAGCCCGGAGAGATAGCACCACTTGGCCTGCTACGTGCCTTGTTTGAACCTGAACTAGCTACCTTACGTGCATACACGCAGGACAGTTTGATCACAGTTTTCATCCCTAAATCTACCTCATCTGCTAGGATGTATTTTCTCTTTCTGAAGAAGAAAGATGGCAGCCTCCATCTCAGTGTAGACTACCAGGCCTTGATAGACAAAGTACTGAATTTTGCTTTGTCAACATCTGTGACTAGCTCTTCCTTCCACACATTCACAGTCCCCATTTTCCACTCTTCATCAATTCTTTGTTTGTAGTTTATGGATAGATTTGACATGGAATAGAATAACTGACACTCAGGCAGGATTTGAAACTAAAATCTCTGATCAAATCACTAGCTGAGTTGAATGTGAGGTCAATGTTTTCTGTAGATGGAGACTCAGATGAGCCAGCATATTTGAACTTTTTGAGCCCCCCCCCACCCCCAAAAAACCAAAACATTCAGCACATTTCACTGCCATTTGCTCGTTGAATCAACAAGCCCACAGGTCCATTAAGACAATCTAGTCTGCGGAGGACAAAGTGGAAGTCAGATGTGAAAAAAACTGGTAAACACGCTATAAAAATATAGCTTTACATTTTACAAGCGTGGTTAGATTGTATCCAGACTCATGAAGGGTCTCAACTGACACACAACAACACCCTCTCTAGCTCTCAGGCACTTCATACTGGCTGCCTATTTTGTGAGTAGCTGGGATATTCATATACACAAGAATCATACATGTGTTATACTTGGAAACCATGATTTCTTCAATGCTTTTTTTGCCTTTGTTTGTACAGACAAGGTCAGCTCATGGCAGCAGACTACTGGAAGGAAGTGAGCAGCCCTCAGTGGAGAAAGAACAGGTTAAGAACTTTTTAGAAAAGCTGCACATACACAAATTTGTGGGGCTGGATCTAATGCATCCGAGGGTTGGCTGATGTGATTGCAGAGTCATTGGTTGTTATCTTTGAAAACTCGTGGTGATAGCGGGAGGTCCTGGATGATTGGAAAAAGGCAAATATATTGCCCGTCTTTTAAAAAAAGGGAAAAAGGAGAATCTGGGGAACTACAGACTGGTCAGCTTCACCTCAATCCCTGGAAAAATCATGGAGGGGATCCTTAAGAAATCCATTTTGAAGCACTTGGAAGAGGGAAAGGTGATCAGGAATAGTCAACATGGATTCACCAAGGACAAATCATGCCTGATGAACCTGATTGCCTTCTATGATGAGGTAAAGACAGTGGATATGGGAAAGATAGTGGATGTGCTATACCCTGACTTTAGCAAAAATTGTGATACGGGTCTCCCACAGTATTCTTGCCAGCAAGTTAAAGAAGTATGTATTCGATAAATGAACTGTAAAGTTGACAGAAAGCCAGCTAGATTGTCAGATTCAATGGGTAATGATTAACGGCTCAATGTCTATTTGGCGGTCGGTATCAAGCGGAGTGCTCCAGAGGTCAGTACTGGGGCCAGTTTTGTTCAACATCTTTATTAATGACCTGGACAAGGGGATGGACTGCACCTTCAGCAAGTTCGCAGATGACACTAACTTAAGGGAGATAGGAAGGGAGATACGCTGGAAGGTCAGGATAGGGTCCAGAGTGACTTAGACAAACTGGAGGATTGGACCTAAAATCTGATGAGGTTCAACAAGGCCAAGTGCAGAGTCCTGCTCTTGGGATGGAAGAATCCCAAGCACTGTTACAGGCTGGGGACTGATTGGCTAAAATGCAGATCTGCAGAAAAGGACCTGGGATTACAGTGGATGAGAAGCTGGATATGAATCAGTATGCTCGGGTAGCCAAGAAGTCTAACAACATATAGGGGTGCATTGCCAGCAGATCTAGGGACGTGATTATTCCCTTTTATTCGGCATTGGGGAGGCCACATCTGTAGTACTGCATCCAATTCTGGGCCCCCCATTACAGAAAGGATGTGGATGCATTGGAGAGAGTCCAGCAGAGGGCAACAAAAATGGTAAGAGGGCTGAAGCATATGACTTATGAGGCGAGGCTGAGGAATTTGGGCTCATTTAGTCTAAGGAAGAGAAGAGGGCGAGAGGGAGGATGGATAGCAGCCTTTAACTACCCTGAATGCGGTTCCAAAAAGGATGGAGAGAGGCTGTTCTCAGTGGTGGCTGATGACAGAATGAGGAGCAACAGTCTCAAGTTGCAGTGGGGGAGGTCTAGGTTGGGTATTAGGAAAAACTATTTCACTAGGAGAGTGGCAAAGCATTGGAATGGGTTCCCTAGGGAGGTGATGGAATCTCCATCCCAGGAGGTTTTTAAGTCCCAGCTTGACACAGCCCTGATTGGGATAGGGCCTGCTTTGAGCAGGGGGTTGGACTCAAAGACTTCCTGAGGTCTCTTCCAACCCTATGATTCTATGAAATGGAAGTGCCCTGCAGTTCCAATATGCTAGAGAGAAAGGGCACTGGACAATCTACATGTGCACTTGACACAGGCTTCTTGGAGGAGAAATTTTATTTACGGATGTAAAAAAGAATAGTCAAATAGCTGACTACCTGATAAACCTAGGCTTATCGGGTAGTCGAGTTGACTACTTGCATTTCCCCCTTTCCCCCCACTGCCTCTATATCAGAGGTAGAAAAGGGGGGAGTAGGAGCCGGTGCTGGGGGGAGCAGACTTAAAAGCTAGTTCCCCCCAGCACTGTCTCCATGGTGGGAGGGGGCAGGGGAGAGAGGTACAGTGGCTCTGCCTTTTAAATGTAGTAAGAGCCACCCAGCTCCTACTGCTTTTAAACTGCAGAGCCACAGTGGAGGTAGTGAGTACCCCCCCATCGACTAACCAAGTAGTAGATGGAAATTCCATTGACTACTCAATTAGCAGATTATCCATAATTTAAAATCCCTAATTGTATTCTGTTTTATGTCTTTGGGGTTTAAATAATCATCACAGTAGCCCAGTCCATCGCTTTTTGGGGGGTGGATGTCACACCTTCACTGCAGCCACAGTTGATGCCAGCTGTAACACACAGGGCCCAGGCAGAGTCAGTTGTAAGTAGCCTGATTAGGAAGTAATGAACATCAAGCACCTAATTAACTGCATGTATTTGATTAGAATTGGGTTCCATGTTTTTATTTCCCTGGACACGTCTGGCTGAGCAGCTATCACCCCAGCATTAGCTTCCCATTGGGTGCCTGGGAAAACGGGATGAGATACAATCATAGTGAAGAGCAGAGGGCTGATGCACCAAGCAGCCAGCTGTGTCATCTTTACCTTTGTGCTCCCAGGGCTTTGATGACTGTGGAGAGCAGCCGGCCATCTTTTGCAGTCACTTGGGTGACATACTGTGGTCGCCCAATGTCGGAGTCCTCCACCGACTTAGACAACGCAGCACTGCCCGGACAATCGCACAGTGAGCCAGGCAGATGGCAGCAGTCGCCTGTCGTCATGGCAACAAAGAGCACCTACTTCTTCAGGGACTGAATCTCACAGTCATGATAGGCCTGGAAAATAAGACAAAGCTGATGAAGAGGTTTCTAGGCCATGTCACTCCTGGTTCAAGCTCCAGCTGGCTTCTCTCAGTCAGCCACTCCCCCTTCTCCTGCACTAGACAGTACCCATGCCAGACGACTTCCTACACAAGTCTGTCACACACACTTCTTCGTTACCGAAGCAATGAGCGACAGGGCCAAGGAAGCCTGACACAGTCACTAGTGATTCCGCTCTGTCCCCAGCATCACTAACTGCGCTATTGGTGCCTTGCTTTCCTATTCACATGGGAACTGGCACCCTACACAGAGCCTTGCATGCTTGTCCTTACTGGCCCATGCACAAAACCTACTTTGCCCACCCTTGTGATAAGGAAAAGCCATTAATTAAGTTTCCTAGCCTGTACTTGCCCTTGAGAGGTAGAAGTAGAGTTTTGTGAGGTTGCCTTAACAGAACATTAAGGTTCCAAACAAAGAGCCTTCTCATTCCCTTTGGGGAGGATGGGACATGAATCAGAGAACCCTATGGGGCCATTCTGGCCACGTGTAGAGTAGGATTTAAACGTGTGATGCATGTGATAGCTAACATTTTGGAAAGCCTCATGTAGACAAGGCACACAAACATATGTTGTTGTCTAGTTAAAGCCATCCCCATTCCACACTGAGATTTCAAGTCAGTAGCGAAGGGGGGCCGGGAGGGGCAGTTGCCCCCGGGCGCCATGCTAGGGGGGCGCCAGGCTGGGGTGGGAGCGGAGTGCACAGCCTATGCTGACCATATGCCCCATAAAATCCAGGATATTTGCACATTTTAATCTCATCTCCCGGTGCCCCCATAAACACTGAAAATGTCCCGGAAACAGCTGCTGCAGCCTGAAGCGGCTGCACTCTACTGTTTCCCTTCCCCCTCCAGGGGGTAGGGGCTGGGCAGGGAGCTCACCTGGGCTGTGGGAGGGGGGAGGTGCTGGGTGCGGAGCTCAGCTGGGCTGGGGGGGGAGGTGTGGAGCACAGAGCTCAGCTGGGCTGTGGGAGCAGGGAGGTGCCGGGAACCTGGGGCTGGACTCAAGGAGGGAGGGATAGGGAACCAGTGCTGGGTTCAGCAGGTCTGCGTGGTTTGGGGGGAGGTACAGGGAAACAGAGTTCAGCTGGGCTGCAGGAAGAGGGAGGTGCCAGGAACCCGGGACTGGACTCAACGGAGGGGCAGGAAATCAGCGCTGGGCTCAGCAGGTTTCTGGGGGTTGGGGGGAGGTGCAGGGAAACAGGGCTCAGCTGGGCTGCGAAGGGATGCAGGGAACTGGTGCTGCGCTACATTGGATTGTGGGGGATGGCTGTGGGGGAGGAACAGGGAACCAGCAGGGGTGGGCAGCTCAGCTAGGTTGCAGGGGATGGAGGTGCAAAGAAGCCTAGTGGGGAGGGGGTGGCACCAGGAGCCCTGAAATTACCTTTCCTGGTCCACAAAATCCCTCATCTGGGACCAGTCAGATCCAGAGGGTGCCAGACCAGGGAGGTCCAACTCCTACCCAAGTCCCCTCCTTGCACCCTCCCTCCTAGCCAGACACCCTACCCCCAATCTGTTCCTGCTCCCCCCCTCCTAGCCAGACACCCTACCCCCTGCTCCCTCCCCTGCTCCCTACACCCAGCCTGCTCCTGCACCCTACGTCCCACCCAGGCCTCGCAACCTCTCCCCCTTCTGCCCCCCACCTCCCTCCCAGATCCTGCACCCAATCCCTATCCCACTCATTGGCAGCCCTCTCACACACCCTGAACCCCTTATTTTTGTCCCCACTTTAGAAACTAAGGGGTCCGTAAAATTCCTCAGAAAAGCAAATCTAGCCTATGGGAAGCCCTGAACCTCAGTTCTCCCTGTCCCTTCCCCTCATCCCTTGGGACTGGAATGCCAGAGGAGTGAGGTGTCTCAGTTGGGGGCCACCTGAGAGAGGGCTGGGGTTTTAGGAGTTTTTTTGTTTCTCACTTGTGTGGTCCCCATCTGATTTTTCTGTGGGTCAGTGGCCACGACCCAAAAAAGGTTGCCTACCCCTGCCATAAGTAAAGAAAACATTGAAATGTTTTGTATTGGACATAAATTAATATTTTATTTTATTTAAAATGAAGTTTGATAAATTAACATGAGAAATTTAAAACATTTAATCTGTTTAATAATTGAAATTAAACCATTCTCCCCAGTTGCAGCACTAGCAAAATGGCTTGGGCATAATTGTGTAATTAAAAGTGAGTTTCCATTAGCAACTGGCGGTCCACGGAAAGATTTACATTAAGACACATGGTCCACGGGCCAAAAAGTTTGAGAACCACTGCAGTAGAGGCAACCCTGGCCTCTCCCCCCAAGAGATCGCTGCAGGCTCCCTGCTGCTCCACAAGAGACCACAGGGAGATCAGGTCTGTTACCACCACGACGGTGAATCACCACGGTGCTCCAGAGTGGATGATGGACAGACTCTTTGTGAGTCTTCCTCATCGAAGCAGTCGATTTAAACAGCATGGTAAGATGCCAAGTGAAAACACTCGGTGCGTCCACAGAGAGGCAGGGTGTATGGTCTCTCTCCAGAGAGAGTTGTCATGACTCATGTCTCTGGGTGAACAAAACCCTTTGTGAGCTCTGTGAAGAGGTGAGATGTTTTGACTTCCAGTTTCGAGGGATTTGTTCTTCTGTCTTTGGGATGCACATTGCTTTGACCTGAATAGAGTTAGCTGTGACGACACATTTCTGAATTATTCTGACACAAAGTGAAACCTGTGCTGAAGACCCCACATTCAGTGAGAGAAAGCGCTGCTGTCAGAAAAAAGTAAATTCAAAGTTTCTCCAATTTTCTTCAAAGATTGCCTCTACTAGTCAGTGGGGCTTTTACTGATTGGTCCCTTATATGTTTGAAGGGTGACTAAATGTTATCTGGATCTTTTTTGGGTCATATCAACAGATTTGACTCAAACTAGCTACGGGAATAAAGGGAAACAAGAAGACGTTTTATAAATACATTAGAAGCAAGAGGAAGACCAAGGAGAGGGTAGGCCCACTGGTCAGTGAGGAGGGAGAAACAGTAACAGGAAACTTGGAAATGGCAGAGATGCTTAATGACTTCTTTGTTTCGGTCTTTACCGAGAAGTCTGTAGGAATGCCTAAAATAGTGAATGCTAGTGGAAAGGGGGTAATTTTAGAAGGTAAAATAAAAAAAGAACAAGTTAAAAATCACCTAGAAAAGTTAGATGCCTGCAAGTCATCAGGGCCTGATGAAATGCATCCTAGAATACTCAAGGAGCTGATAGAGGAGGTATCTGAGCCTCTAGGTATCATCTTTGGAAAATCATGGGAGACAGGAGAGATTCCAGAGGACTGGAAAAGGGCAGATATAGTGCCCATCTATAAAAAGGGAAATAAGAACAACCCAGGAAACTACAGACCAGTTAGTTTAACTTCTGTGCCAGGGAAGATAATGGAGCAAGTAATTAAGGAAATCATCTGTAGACACTTGGAAAGTGGCAAGGTGTTAGGGAACAGCCAGCATGGATTTGTAAAGAACAAATCATGTCAAACCAATCTGATAGCTTTCTTTAATAGGATAACGAGTCTTGTGGATAAGGGAGAAGCGGTGGATGTGGTATACCTAGACTTTAGTAAGGCGTTTGATACGGTCTCGCATGATATTCTTATCAATAAACTAGGTAAATACAACTTAGATGGGGCTACTATAAGGTGGGTGCATAACTGGCTGGAAAACCGTACTCAGAGAGTAGTTATTAATGATTCACATTCCTGCTGGAAAGGCATAACAAGTGGGGTTCCGCAGGGGTCTGTTCTGGGACCGGCTCTGTTCAATATCTTCATCAACGATTTAGATATTGGTATAGAAAGTACGCTTATTAAGTTTGCAGATGATACCAAGCTGGGAGGGGTTGCAACTAATCTGAAGGATAGGGTCATAATTCAAAATGACCTGGACAAATTGGAGAAATGGTCTGAGATAAATAGGATGAAGTTTAATAAAGACAAATGCAAAGTGCTCCACTTAGGAAGGAACAATCAGTTTCACACATACAGAATGGGAAGCGACAGTCTGGGAAGGAGTACGGCAGAAAGGGATCTAGGGGTTATAGTGGACCACAAGTTAAATATGAGTCAGCAGTGTGATGCTGTTGCAAAGAAAGCAAACATGATTCTGGGATGTATTAACAGGTGTGTTGTGAGCAAGACACGAGAAGTCATTCTTCCGCTCTACTCTGCGCTGGTTAGGCCTCAATTGGAGTATTGTGTCCAGTTCTGGGCACCGCATTTCAAGAAAGATGTGGAAAAAATGGAGAGGGTCCAGAGAAGAGCAACGAGAATGATTAAAGGTCTAGAGAACATGACCTATGAGGGAAGGCTGAAGGAATTGGGTTTGTTTAGTTTAGAAAAGAGAAGATTGAGGGGGGACATGATAGCAGTTTTCAGATATCTAAAAGGGTGTCATAAGGAGGAGAGAGAAAGCTTGTTCATCTTGGCCTTTGAGGATAGAGCAAGAAGCAATGGGCTTAAACTGCAGCAAGGGAGGTTTAGGTTGGACATTAGGAAAAAGTTCCTAACTGTCAGGGTAGTCAAACACTGGAATACAGGCAGTCCCCAGGTTACATGGATCCGACTTACATCGGATCCCTACTTACAAACGGTGTGAGGCAACCCCGCACTAGCTGCGCTCTCTGCCCCCAGCAGACCGCCGAGACGCACCGTGGTCCTACCGCCCACGTCCTCCGCGGCGAGAAAAGCCACTCCAGCGTCTCCCTGGTCTGCTGGGCCCCAGCAGACCAGGGAGACGCGGAGCGCTTTTCTCAGCAGACACCTCAGCTTGAGAATAAAGGACTGAGGGAAGTGAGGTGGGAGAATAAAACTGAGCTCTGGAGAAATGTTTGGCTAGAGTTTCCCCTACAATATGTACCAGTTCCGACTTACATACAAATTCAACTTAAGAACAAACCTACAGTCCCTATCTTGTACGTAACCTGGGGACTGCCTGTAAACTGCCCAGGGAGGTTGTGGAATCCCCATCTCCGGAGATATTTAAGAGTAGGTTAGATAAATGTCTATCAGGGATGGTCTAGACAGTATTTGATCCTGGCATGGGGGCAGGGGACTGGACTCGATGACCTCTCGAGGTCCCTTCCAGTCCTAGTATTCTATGATTCTATGATTTTGGGAAGTGGTCTCATTTGGCAATTATTATTCGGTATTATTTACATAAGAGGCATTGCCATCATCGTATTGACATATACATTTCTCAGTACCTTTACATATAAAATAGCCCAACCCAATTGACCTCCATGGGCAATGTACCTTGTAAGGAGTGGTGGGGATATGATGAAGTTGTTTAAACAAATATATTGAAATGGTAGAAAAAAAATGTGTGTGTCTGAAAACTGTAGGTACTGGGGGTACTTTTTTTTTTTTTTTTTTTTAAAGGGGTACTTTATTTTAAAAAAAGGTTGAGAAACACTGCTCTAAACCATGCCTTCTGGCCTCCCTGTTTCCCTTCTCCTTTGGCAAGTTGGGCAGGTAGCAGTTTTGGTAAAAATATATCAGACATGTGCACACAGTGCCCGCTCTACCTCAGCTGGTGCTGGATAATAAGGGCCTCAATTCTAAAGGAGTTGGCATTACTGAGGTGATAGATCCCCCCCACGTTTTGTTGTGGATTTTCCAAAGAAAGTGCTGGTGTTTTCTATAGGTCACCCACATCTCCCAATCCTAGCAGAGACTTGGGATTAACGTGGCATTCTCAACTAAAAGTCTTATACATGTTTGGACGTTGTGATTGTGAATACCTGGTGAAGCAGTCTGCCAAAGGCAAGGCTGGCCTTGAATCTTGGTATCTATGGCTTCAGTTGAATGGCTTGTGTGAAATTTGGAAGAGCAGCTCAGAGACCTCTCTCCTTTACTTAAGGATAAAATCTCACAGCAGCCTGAAGGAAAAAGTCCTCGTGGCAGACAGAAAGCCGCACTTGCAGCGTAACCTCAGCCTTAGGCTGCTTATTGCGTCAAGTACCTTCAAGAAAGTGAGGGTGATTCTCCTGTGTTAGTTTTATTTAAAAGTTTTTCTGAGTGTTATTTTAACAGGCAAATTAATCTCTTACATTCACTGACGTAGCAAAGGAAGTGTGGGGGGGTAATTGCCCCTCCGCTCCCCCATCATCCCTCGGCTTTCCTGCCCCTCCTCCACCCACCACTGCCTGCTGAAGCGTCTTCCCCACCTCTCCACCCCTAGCCCCACCCACCTCCATTTCAACAGCGTGATAGTTCCTACTCCAAACTGAAAGGGGCAGGGGAAGAGGCAGTCCAAGCTCCCCTCCTCCCAGGGTCAGGCTCAGCCATGCACCAGGTTCGCATGGTGGCAGCGAGGGGGGGGGGGGGGGCACACGACACACACAAATTTTGCTTTTGTCTCTGGGCACATAACACCCTCGCTACGCCTTTGTTTCAAGTGGACCACATTAAGTCACTTGAATGCAGCATGCCAAGTCTACACTTGCCTTTGGAATCACATTAGCTAACACCACACCTTTACATTCCAGTCTAAACAAACTTTTAGAGAATCATTTTCCACGGTGGAACCACATCTCTCAACTCTGCTCATTTTCTCTCTGGTTCTCAGAGGAGAATCACTTCTGCACATCTAAGTTCCACTTACATTCTCCTCATTTAGTTCCATTCCTGAAGTGCAAAGAATTTTCAAGTCTCTGCCCTTCTCCCATCATCCCATAAAATGTTTTAAGATCTTCATTCCTTACCCTTTTAAACAGGCTTTTCCTGAGTCTGCGACAGTGTTCTCTGTAAGCTGTGTGCTTGGATGGCCACCTGTGTTCCCTCTAAGCTGTGCGGCTTCACAGGTGATTAATCAGCCCCACCCAGTCAGTCAGCTCCACACAGGGAGCCCTGAGCCTCTGACTGGGCAAAGCTGATTAATCACCTGTGAAGCTGTGCTGCCACACAGCTTGGAGGGAACACTGGTGGCCACTAAGGATGCACTAGCGCAACTGTTTAAACAGTTAACAGAAGCATGACTGTACTGGCTACCATACCAGTTACACCCCGGATCCTGGCCCTACTTCCAGGGAGCCAGCTGCTACCCAGCGCTGCAGGTTCTGCAGTATAAAGTTCCTCACTCCGGGGAGCCCGCAGCATGTAACCACTACGATTTTTAAGTTACAGAGTGACCTAATTAACTGCTATTAACGTCCCTAGTGGCCACTCATGACAGTCAAATGCTGCCCAGCTGATTAACAGAGCACCCACAGCCCACAGTATATGTTTCCATATCTTCATGTCTGGATGCATATAAAATTTATTCCACACATGGATGGAAAAAGTTAGAGGGAACCTGGTCTGTGTCAGTTTTTTCAGACTCTACATGCACAGAATTTTGTGATTTTTAGCCACCGGATTTTGTCCTCAAAATTCTTTGTTCAGCTCCTCTGTACAGGTCCTGGATGAATGAGGTGATTCAACAAGCTTTTCACTCTGTAATTTCTGCTTCCATTACAGTGTGTCTGTACACCTCACTCCACTGTCCCAGTGACCTGTCTCAACTGAACTAGGTCGATATTATTAATGACTAAAATGCTGCTATAAATACACATAGTGCTTCCCAGACAGAGTAAGAGTGTGGCTAGCTATCAGAGCTTTTCTTGAAAACCTTGGCTGGTTAAAATACAGTGTATATATCACTGAAAATCCCTTTAATAATCACCTGAGGATTAAACCCCCAAATTTTATGAGACTTTGTTCACTGTTTACTCAATTTCTTCTTCTGCTCACACTATACCTGCTTTGCTATTAAAAAGCCAAGCCAAACATCACTTCTCTCTCATCCATTTAGTGCAACAAACAAAATAACAGAATCAAACAGTTCGTTCTACTGTATCCCCCCCTCCCCCCCCCCCCCGCAGTCTGACTCGACACCTCCAGCCACTCTGCCAAGCATTTCTCTTGGACGTGGATTTGATGGAATTTTAGAGGGAACAAGATCGTCTACTGAATCACCAGGTACTTGCCCAGCTTGAGTTGATCCTGTTTAAGCTTAGAGATCTGATGTGATCACAGCAAACTAGCTTTCAACAGAAGGTCAGTGTCGGGTATGTCCCCTCGCTCAGTCCAAGGCAACCTTCCAGACTTCTGGTGCCTTACTAATCAATACAGCCCAAATCATCATTTAATGGTGACCTGCCCAACGTGTCCTGTGTTCACATTAGGGATGTTAAAATGCATTTATTTTGGTAAACATATAACCAACGGCTGAAACTTCAACAGTCACGCGTTTAAATGCGGAGGGCGTTTTGTGGCTCCGCGTGCACTGGCTCCTGCCGAGCCACCTGCCTTCACCCCGCACTAGAGCAGGAGGCCTGTCAGGACACCACGACAGTATATCCTGACCTAGTACAATGTCGACCCTACTACAACTTCAATCATTCTTGCAGCCCAAGGGGTAGTTCTCCTGGCTGGAGAAGAAACAGCAGCTGATCCAAAGCTGACAGACAAAAATGAGCAAAAATTCTGAAACAAGCTGCTCAGGGATGGCTGTTTAGAAGAAACTAATGCTGGTAGCATTTCATTACATAACCCCTTCACTGAGAGCCTACAAAGAGGCTGTCTGAAGGCACTGCCAACCCCAATCCTTCAGTCCAGGATCCAGGCCTCAAACTTAATGAGTAACATCCACCCACCCACCTTTTCTCAGTTTTGTCATCTAGTTTGATCCTTTAGGGGTGGGGGAAGGAACCACCTGTGCTGCAGCCAGTGTTCCCTCTAATCTTTCCCATCCATGTGCTGAATAAGTTTTTACATGTGCACCACCAGTACAAACACAAAACCTTGCTGTGAGTGCTCTGCTCATCAGCTGGGTGACATTTGAATCTCTCCTGAGTGGTGGCACAAGTGCCCAGCTTACAGGGAACACTGGCTACAGCTCTTCCCCACACCCTCAGCGTGCACTAGCATTTCAGCATCAAATCCCAAGGTGACACACACATGCAAAAACATGCTGCCCCTCTGGCTCCTTGGAGGACGCTCCTTCGGCTCTGCTAACCCCTGCAAGGGGAGAGATGCCATTCTATTATTCTTCCTACTCTACCATCCCCCTTCCTGTCTTCCTCTTCAGCCCACCCTGTCTCCTACTTTACTCACATCCCCCTCCAGGCCGTCCAACAGCGTTCTGCCTCCAGTCTACATTTACCCGCCTCCACATTTTCGCTCCTTTTCCTTCTGCAATATTGCACCTTGCATTTTGCACCTGTCACCCCTACTCCTTTGCATCTCCTATGTCATCTTCTGCTCCTTTTCAGTCTACCTTTCACACAACCCTGCATCCCCACCTGCACACTCCTTCAGTTTCCTCCATATCTGTCAAGCTTTGTTCTGCTACAAGTGGGTCATAGAATGCAGATTAATAAAATAATCTTCATATTTTCAAATAAATTGCTTAGAACCATAAACTTTCAGTCAGTAAACTCTGCCCTGAGCACTGGCAGGGTAGGACCCGGAGCAGCACGAAATGTGCCAGGCATGGCTGGTGTAGAAGAGAGGTGAGTGGGTGGCTGCTGGGACAAGTCAGCCTTGGACAGCTGACTGGCATACCCAGAAAGGGCTCTGGACCTATAGGAGAGCCTGAAATAACTGATTACGCTGAAGTGAAATTGTTTTCTTTTCAAATCTCTGCACTATGGAAATCAGCCATGACCATGACCCAGCTTAGTTTATCAGTCACAGCCGGGCCTCAAATCAGACTAAAACAGACAGAGAAGAGAGAGGCTGTTCCCTGGTTCCAGGCTTGACTGGACATGCAGAGAAAACACGAGAGCATGGCTATTAAGGAGATTCTAAAGAGACTTATTCAGAAGATTAAAGATGGAAAATCTTATTTGGATGAACTTTCCTTTCGGGAATTTACAACAATGTTAGTGAGTTCTGAGATATTTAACATAGCATTTCTTCATGCTCTGCTTCTTGCTGAAATACATACAGCACAATCTTCCCCACTCCCCTGCCTCCATTCAGCACTGCAGGGGAATCCACACACATTACAGTGTGCCAGGAAAGGGGTGGGATTTTCTCAGTCCACAGCAGGGTGTAGCCTGTAGTCACTGTGTTAATAAGCATCGACTAATGCCATCCCACAAATGCAAAGGAAAAGCAGTTAGTATTTCACAGTTACAGTTAGGGGGGAAATAACTGAAGTCCAAAGAACATCTCTCATACGCTCCAATTCCAATTTCATACCCAGCTGAATGTGTTGCATACAAGGCCAAGTTTCTCCCTTTCCTAACTTCCTATGGACCTCAATCTTGACACACTCATTCTCCTCAAGAATTTCCAAAGCTCATCATAGCAATCCTACCATGGGAACACCAAGGAGAAAAAGCCAGAGTGAATGGCAAGTGCTCTTTTCAAAACACACGCCTGTCTTTTTAGTCACCCAGTATTTTCTCTAACAGCCCTTTGCAGATAAAATTTTCCATGCTCAATGTCTTCCCAGATATCTTTTAAGTTTACAAAGTAAGATCTGTGAAGTCCTGTGAAGGTGGATAAAGGTCTCCGTAATATTACAGAAGGGAGTTTTGCACACTCAACACCTAAACAGACCTGCAGAAATGCCTTGGTTTGCAGAGCTCCTTCTTGAGGTGCATGAGAAGGGAGACTGTACAGCCTGTCCACACCAGATATATATGGCATGTCTACACCATGGCAGGAATATGAAAGAGAACACGCCAGCCTGGCGGGGATGTAATAGTGCAGTCAATTAACCGATAAGCAAAAGCTTATAGGTTAATGCTATAGACTACGCGCATTTCCCTCCCTTCCCCTTGCCAGTAAATTTTTTAGAAGGTTGACCAGCAGCCCAGCTCAGCGTTTAAAGTGTATTACAAGCCAGGATGCAGCCCGGAAGGCAGCCCGGCTCAGTTCTAACTCTTACCAAGTCTGGGAGCTCAGCTTCCCCCCGACAGGGGCTGCTGCCTCTATCAGAGGCAGCAGCATGGGGCAACAGGCAGACGGTCCACGAGGGGAGCAGGTTTTTAAACTGGCTTCCCTTGGAGACCAGTTCCCGCCTGGCACCCCGCGCTGCTGTCTCTGATATAAAGGCAGCAGTGTGGAGTGGCAGGGGGCTCCTCAGGAGTGAGGCCAGAGCACACTGGCTGCTGGCCCCGTCCCCGGGGACTATAGAAGAGTCAACTAACCAATAAGAACTCATGAGGTTACTCAACTATTCAATTAACCGATATTTAACATCCCTAGTTTAAACATAACATCTAACCAGTTAATTGATTAAATGGGATTTTACATCCCTAATCGATACCAGAAACAAATTTTATGTTCAGGCAATGTTACAGTGGTGATTACTGGCCAAATCTTGCTTTCCTTACTCACTTGAGCAGTCCCACGTGACTAAAGTGAGCAAGATTTGATACCTGACTACAATAAAGTAAGGAAATGTTCACGTTCCAGTAACAGTAACTCACCCATGTTGCATGCATGCAGCACAGTGTGTCTGTGGGCAACACACTATCCACTGCATGTATCATGTCCAAGTTAACATTGCTCCTGAAACCTTCACTTGTAATTGGACTTGTTTTTATCCAAATTACAATTGGCACCATGGGTGGGGATGGAGTAGCATCAAATGTCTTTCAAAAAAATCAGTTTAAACTAACCTGAGCCTGCAGACACTAAATGCCCTACTCATGACCATGTGGTTTTTGCATGGTGTCACTACAGAGACGAGCAAAGTACCTTAATTGTGTACTTCCCTACTTCGGCTTGGACTGCTTTTAAGTTTAACCGTAACCGATTTCCTGATGCTTGGGTTTTTTGAATAATTACACTGAACCTGTTCAAATTTTTTTGCCCTAAAATACTGGTAATTTCATAAATCTGTGCTCTTAGCCTTAAACTCCATCTCAAGTATGGTAGTATCCAAATACACTAGAGAGGGCTGCCCCCTTTGCTGTGGCATACCAGTAAGAGCACTACATACACACACAGGCTACAGAAGATAAAAATCAGACCAAGGCTAGAGTCAGTTTCTGGAGAAATTCAAACCCTGTGCCTTTCAGTATCTGAAGAGCAGAAGGCTGTTTTGAAATGGTCATTAACACCTCCCACCTTGTGCAAATGGTGACGTAGTTCCAGACAGGTTCTCTTAAAATCTTTCTGCAGGTTCCTACAATGTCCTGTTGCTATGTGCATTTTGGAGTGAAGTGGTTTCACATGAGTATATCTTTCAGATATGTTCTAGGGAGCAGCAGGCTTCTGGATGGTTCATTCTCTCTCCTCCCCACACTGCAGCGTGTGCACATTGTGTGTGTATTTCCAGACAGTTATATGGTCACAAAGCTTTATAGGCTGTGATAAATGTGTCAGGGGCATAGCTTCAGCACCATGACTCATCTGACTTAACCCGCCACGTCATACTCTGAAAGCATTTGAAGAGATAGCTGGCTGGGCCACACGACTGCACACACACACACTTTTTACATAAAACTAGAAGACTTACTTGGCATTGCATGGGTCCTTCAGGGCAGGGGGCTGGCAGAGTGGGAGGTGCAGGAGTCAGGGCAGGGTCTTGGGGATGTGGCGGCGGGGCAGTGCAGGAAGGTGGGAGCAGGGGTGTGTGCAAGAGTGAGGGTTGGGGGGTCCCATCCAGCACAAGCCTTCTCTCCCTCTCCACTCCCAGCCACTGGGGCCTTCTCCTTCCCCAGCCTCCCAGCCTGCCTCAGCTGCCAGGGGCCTTTTCTCTCCACCCCCCACAGCCAAGGGCGGGGGGGAAGAGGGGAGAGGGGAAGGGTTTCATAAAGGAAGGCTACTTACTCAGTGTGCTTGCAGGGAAGATGGCAGAGCCCCAGCTCTACTGGCCACTCCCTTGATGGATGGCTGTCCCCATTGAACACTGCAGAATAGCTCTCCACTGCGCTCGCTGCCAATCTCAGTATCACATCACTCCAAAGAGCCTCTCCTTTTCCATGTTATAGAAAACAGTCCCTTTCCCAGGGCTTCCAAGTTTTCCGAACACAACCAACCCTGACCTTGTTTTAAGTTATGGTAAGAGGAAACCCAATACCAAATGTGGTGGACCTAACTCTTACCATTTAGGAGGAGTTATTGAACAAACAGACTCAGAGAGACAGACGCACAAATCTCTAAGATACATAGATAGATTACGTTAATAAATCTTTCAAACTTTTTTACAAACACATATTCAGTAACTTACATAAAGGAAGGATCCCCATCAAGAGATTACTACAATGAAATGATAATGGAAGTTACTGGGAAATATAACTCTAATTGTCAGGTTTCCAGATATTGGTTAACTCAAACTTTTAAGTCATAAGAACACTATGGACCCAAAAATGAGCGTGGAATTGAGGAGAGCCCTTTTAGTATGAAGATAATAGTTCTATAAAACTTTCTGATATCAAGCCAGCCAATAAAGTAAGTTATAGTCCTGAGCATTTGTACAGCAGCTCTCAGTCTGAAGGATCTCAAAGCATTTCACAAGTTTGGAAGAGCACATCCATGGGTAGGGCCCTACCAAATTCACGGCCGTGAAAAAAGCATCAGACACCATGGAATCTGGTTCCCCTTCTCCCCAGGTGAAGTCTGGTGTTTTGTGCTTTTATTCTGTACTATGCAGATTTCATTGGGGAGACCAGTGTCTCACAGACTGGGATGTCTGACCTAATAGGGAATTATGTGGGGAGGTGTCATAATTATTTCTGGGGATGCAGTATTGCCACCCTAACTTCTGCTCTGCCTTCAGAGCTGGGTGGCGGGAGCAGCTGTTAGCCAGGTGCCCTGCTCTGAAGGCAGGGAACTGCCAGCACCAGTGCAAAAGTAAAGATACAATACCGACCACCCTTTACTTCTGTGCTGGTAGGATGCTGCCTTCACACCCTGATGTCTGGCCAGAAGCTGCTGCTCTCCAGCTGCTCAACTCTGATGGCTGCCCCACACGAGCAGCAATGCAGGAGTTAGGGTAGCAGTGCCGCAACACCTTCACCCCCCCCCCCCAATAATTTTGCACCTCTCCAACTCCTTTCGGGTCAGGACCCTACAATTACAGCAATGTGAAATTTCAGATTCAAATTGTTGAAACCATGACATTTCACTGCTCATAGGATTTTAAAAAATGGTAAATTAGAACTGGAAAAAGTATAGCAAAGGGAAAACACAATTCAGGATATGGAACAGCTTCTGTACGAGGAGAGATTAAAAAGACTGGGATTGTTCAGCTTGGAAAAGCAATAACTAAGAGGGGATGTGTTATAGATCTATAAAATCATGGCTGGTGAGGAGAAACTGAATAAGGCAAATGTTATTTATTCTTTCACATAACATAAGAAGCAGGGAGTCATTAGGAATACATGAAAGGGGAGGGATCACTTGATGATTATTCCCTGTTCTGTTTGTTCACTCTGAAGCACCAGGCATTGGCCACTAGCTGAAGACAAGTAGACAACAGTCTGACCCAGTATGAAACAAAAAACAGGACTATGTAGCACAGCTAAACTAGACTAACACGGCTACATCTCTATTACTATTCTACATGCATGACCCAGTATGGATATTCTTATCCACCAGCAACTGTGTTAACAGATCTAAACCAGCATAATTCTGCTGACAAGGTGGAGGATTTTGTAGCAGGGCTAGGGATGAAACCGATTAGTTGTCTACCCAATAAGCCTAGGCTTATCAGGTAATCGAGTCACTACTCGACTACTAGCTTCCCTCTCCTTGCTGCCTCTGCAGCAAGGGCGGGAGCAGCAGGAGCCAGTTCCCCCAAGTACCATCTCTGTGGGAAGGCAGAAGAGGTAGAGGTGCAGGAGGAAACAGCACGAGTGGGGACTGAAGCATTCCTCGCTCACGCTGGGTCCCGACTGCTGCACCTCAGTCTTATAAATGTAGGAAGAGACCTGGGGGCGGCTCTTACTACGTTTAAAAGGTAGAGGCGCAGTGAGAAAAGTGAGCGTCCCACCCCCTTCTCGTCTAATCAATGGAAATTCTATCAACTGCACAATTAGCTGATTAATTGAAATTTAACATCCCTAAGCAGGGAACAAAATTAAGCCAGGCTACACTCAGACTGCAGGTTTTGACAGCACTTTCTACTGTAGGCTAGGCTAACTCCCCTGAACTTCCTGTTCCTCCCATACAATCTCCTTATTGGATTCCTAAAGATCACAGGTAGTTTTCTGTGACTGTCCAGCAGCTGCCATGGTATACTCATTAGCAACAGATTAAATATTTGCACCAAAACTCATTGTCCAAATGTAAACCTTGTGTTTGAGCTGTCTGAACATGACTGGAAGTCGATTCATCTGAAAAACCAGAGAATTTGCCTGTGCAGGGAGACCAGGGCCAAGTCTGAAGGTGAAAGCCCAAGGAGCGAGGGAGGTGGGGGGAGTGAGAAATTCAAGAAGAAGGAAGTTGGTGCATTTCTTCTTCAAGTCAGATTTCTAGCTTCCCAGAAAATAACAGGGCTGGTTCGCTTCCAGCCCCTATGAAAACTGAGTTTATGAACCCAACCCTGCAGGATTCACACAACCCTAACATTCCTCCCTGTGATTGTTTCTGTCAGAAGATGAGGAAATAAGGAACATTTGCTGCAGGGACTCCCTAAGCGTCAGAAACCAAGCAAACAAGTGATTTTTTTTTCAGCATATGACAAGATGAGGTTCAAACTTCTAATACTGGAAGATCAATATCTAACTGAAAAGAAAACTGAGGCTCTGATTACACAGATGAATTATCATTGTGACTTATGTTTGAAAGAGATTAGATGATGCCTGATGGAAAGGCCAAAAGGAACAAAGTTACACACATGCTTAGTTCTCCTATAGTCTCCAAAGAGCCATCTGCCACAACATCATAACAGGGTTCTCCACTCTTTCCTTACTATAATAGCACATTATATGGTAATCACCAAGCCCTGCAGCAAAGAACTACAGTATGAAGAGATGGTTCCCAACTAAACTGGCACCAAATTCAGTCCAACTTTACAAGAAAGCAACTGAAAAGAGAGACAGCCAGTTGCCTGGTCCGTTAGGGCTCACTTAGAGAATACCAACTTTGAAGACGAATAGTAAGGTCTACTTAGAGACAAACCATAAAATGAACATAAGAACGGCCATACTGGGTCAGACCAAAGGTCTATCTAGCCCAGTATCCTGTCTGCCAGCAGTGGCCAATACCAAATGCTCCAGAGGGGGGGATCACAACAGGTAATACTTGCGTGATCCCTCCCCTGTCACCCACTTCCAGAGAAACAGAGGCTAGGGATACTATTCCTACCCATCCTGGCTAATAGCCATTGATGGACCTAACCTACATGAATCTATCTAGCTCTTTTTTGAACCCTGTTAAAGTTCTAGCCTTCACCACATCCTCTGGCAAGGAGTTCCACAGGTTGACTATGCGCTGAGTAAAGAAAAACTTCCTTTTGTTTATTTTAAACCTGTACTAGAACTGAATTATAATCCTGAGCCAAAGCAAAGGAGTCCTGAACACTTACTAATATACTATAGCTGCTCCTTACACAAGTTCCTGCACTTCTTTTGGTGGTGGATGCTCCGTTTATATAACTGATGCATGGTTATTTCTCAATAGCCATATAGTATGGGATTTCCTAAACTGTTGCCTGCTAGTATTAATCTGAATTCAATTTACATGATTACCGTACAAAAATAACTATACAACCTATTTAAATATACAAGTCTTTTGGCATGGCGTGTATTTTGAAGCCATTTTTCAGCAAACACCACTTAGCTTCCCTCGCCCAGCAACTGGAGAGCTTGAAAACATACATGCAGTTTTATTATTGGCTGTTCTCATCTACTTACAATGAGATTTAGGGTCCTAGATCACAGGACTATTGCAACTTGAAAACTATTGCATTTTGACTCATTTCCCTCTCTCACATGCCTTCCTGCTGTAAGGGCCAGGAAGCCAAGCTGCTCCTCTCCAGTATTATAATCACATTGGGAAATCCCTTTCTCTCCCTCCCTGTTCAATTTGTAATATCTGACTAGCAGATTCGCCTGGCATTGCTCTGGTTTTTTGGAAAATAAAATGAAAATGTACTTATGATTCATGTAAATCATCACTCTGGGGTGGGGCTGTAGAGGTGGGGTTCAGGGTGCAGGCTGCACTGGGGAAAGAGGCCAAGCCCAGCCTTCTCTCACTGCAGCAGCTTGAGGCCAGGTGAGAAGCGCTTCTCCATGGCCGCTGAAGCTCCAGCACACACAGCCAGGAGAGGGGTGCATGTCCCCCAGTTGGGAAGGTCCAGTTTCATGTGCCGCTGCCTGCACACTCCCCAGGGAGAGTGAGGAATGCAGTAAACTGGGTATTTTCCCCTCGCTCCATGACAAAGGGGAACAGCCAGCAATGTCCCAGTATGAATCGGGCGTGGGGAGAGCTTCAGCCTCCGCCACGCCCTGCCTAACCCTGGCTGAGGCAGATCCAGGTTCATCGGCCCCCTTCGCTCCCCAGTCAGAGTAAGGAATGCAGCAAATTGCACTTTCCCTTCATCAGGGAGCAAGGGAAACAGCCAGCAATGTTCCTGTTAGGATGGGGGGAGGGGAGTTTCAGCCCCCTCATCCACTGCCCTCTCTAAAGTGTGCCTGGGGGGTGGGAGGCTGGGGCTGGAGCAGTCCTGGATGGGGTGGGACACATCCCTAGCCAGCCCCTTTCACCTGCCTGGTGCTGTCTCTTTTCTGTATGGTTTTATGACAAGCACTCCCATTCTAGGCACATTCCATTCATTTTCCTGGCACAAACAAGCCCTCACTTTGCTTTAAGTTTGATAAGAAGAAGCTGTATACCGAATTTGGTGGTCTTAGCTCTCACAGATTAGGAGGAGTTCTTGAACAAACAGGCAGACACAGAAATTCTCTCACGTGTATAGTAGATTACATGGCATTTCCAGTTATTCTGGTAATAAAAGCCCTGCTAATTTGCATGAAGGGAACAACAGAGATAGCTTGGTGCCTCTAAACTTTGCGCTTAAAGGGGGGGGGGGTCTAAAAGAATTTTCATTTACCCATCAAATTGCTGAAAGCATTTTTTTTAAATGAATCACTTTCCTTTAAAAAGTGAACAACAAGTTCAGAATTATGGTAACAAATGCCAGAGGTCTGAATGCAGGACAGCTTGTCTAATAGCTCCATTAGCTGATAATTCTAGCTTTTTAAAACTCTCAGCTTTGGGGCCAATTTTTTCCATGCTTACTATATTCCTCACAGTAAAATGTTTTTGGAAATGTCTTTGTAATTTTTGAGATATGACGTAAACAAATGCTGTTTTTCTTACTGTTCAAAAGTCATAATTGTTGACCAGACAATGACTGAGCCATATTTGCACCTGAAATTTGTTTTATACACAGCCTTTTCATACACTGTCTATGTGTTCCAAATGTTAAAGTACCAGTTATAAACCAAGCTGCTTGTTTGCCCTGGCAAAAAGAATAAAGAATTGGACATACCACTTTTCTGCCACAGGAAAACCAGTCATGTGTTCGTTAAAAGTGGAGGTCATGGATCAAGAGAATTTTAATTTTCTTTAGAATTTCCCATGGAAAACAATAGAGAGGCTTTTATTCATGAGCCTCCAGGCAATAGGAGCAGCTACAGAAGCAACAGGCACTGTTGCACTGGGATGGGGTGAGAGCAGGAAGGAGGGCAAAATGGAGCCTAGTCAGGATGCCTTTTCCCTCTACAGTTGTGGATTAGGGGGAGACTCTGTAGCCAAGGGAAAGCCTGCTCCTTTAAATAAAGAGGGCTTCCTAAGACTCCCAAGGGAAGCTAAGTTAGCCGGGGCACTGCATTTAGGATGTTTGTGGTTTTCTAAATTATCTGTACTTCCTTCTGCTTTATTTGTTAAAAAGAAGATTTACCCAGCTTAACTCAGATAAGTTTTGTTTTTCTACATTTAAATTATTGCTCTGGCATGGGGCTGGGGAGGAGGGGTTCAGTACACAGGCTTCCCAAGGGAGAGAGGACAACCCCAGCCCTCTCTCACCGCAGCAGCTTGGGGGTCAGGTGAGAAGCATCTCTCCATGGCCACTGCAGCTCCAGCAGGCACAGCCACGGTGCATGTCCTCCAAATGGACAGACAAACAAACTCTCTGAAACATAGAGTAGACAGTTCTCCTTTTCTCCACCCCGGCCTCTCCTGGTTCAATGGGGTTATAACTGTCCCAATCCCCTTCTCTGGCCCATTGCTGCCCCCTCCCCCCCCCCCCCCAACCGTGATCATTCTACGGTATAACTGTCCCTCCTACCAGACCCGTCCCATTCCATTTGATGAGAAAAATCAAATTCCAGGAATATCTCATTTTCCTGGCACAGACAACCCCTTCCCTTGCTTTAAGTTAAGTTGCTTTAACTGCATACCAAATTTGGTGGCCGTAGCTCTTACTCTTGGGGAGGAGTTTTTTGAATAAACACCTCATAGGTGAATAGACGGACAGACAGACGCACATTTTTAAAATATATAGTAAGAAGAAGTGCAATAGTGTTAGATAATATGCACAGAATTCTATATAAAAGTAAGTGTTACACCTACTACCAGACCCTCTAAAGAGGAGAGAGAGAAGGCTCACATCTTTGGGTGGTGTTCTCGGAGACATTATGTTTAAGCCACAGGAGAAGAAGTCTAAAGAATCAACATTGGTGCCAGAGACTAAGCAGAGGAACCACATGGTCTAAGACCTCGGGGAGGGGAGGAAGGAGGGGCTAGACAGAGGATCTGCATACCAAGAGTGCATTACAAGGAGAGAGCCTGGGCTCTGTTCAGAGATGCTAAAGACACAAGGGTTTTCAGCTGGATCACTTCATACCATTACTGCCAGCCCTGCAGACTGGGAACCCAATTTGACATGTGGCATCTTTTCTACAACTTTAGTTACACACAGGAGAGTACAAAGACAGAACATAAGATCATGCAACTGAAGATGGTTACAATGCACATGCACAACAGAGAGCTGACTTGAACTTTGAAATCTCCTGCACTTTCAGGAATGAGACTCCTTTCATCATTAGTAACTGCTGTGTTATTCCAGCAAGGAATTAAAATCCCATTTAATCAATTAACTGGTTAAAAGTGTGAGGAAGGACTAAGTGATGTCACAAGCCCATCATCCAGCTGTAAGGTTGCCAATGGAGCAAGGGACACAGAAGAAGAGAGGAAGCAGATGACAAGGGTGATAGAGAGCAATACTAAAGTTCCCTTGAGATGGGACACCTGATAATTTTACAACAGATTTCAAGTGTAAGAACAGTCATCTGCATAAAGGGAAGATTTACTATTCATGATTGTGGTGGTTTGGAGCTAAGGCTGTTATGAACTTGTAACCAAAGAAAATCCCTTTGCATGAACTTGTAATGGGGTTCTTGGTGTGCTGGGAGGCCTAGTGACTATCCTACATTCATTTAAAAATGACAGTGCTAGGGGATCCCAGGCCCACCTACTCCACTGGGCTCCAAGCCAGGTCCCTAGAACAAGGGAGGGCAATAATTTTTAGAGGGGGGCCACTCCAAGATTTTGGAAAGTGATCAAGGGCCACACTTTTCTGTGGAGGAGATGCAGGGTCTAGGATGGAGGTTGGACAAAGAAGGGTGCACAGGATAAAGGACTGGGGTGTAGGAGACAGTGTGAGGTCTGAGAGGGAGTTTGGGTGAAGGAGGGGGTTGTGACCTGGGTCAGGGGATTGGGGTGTAGGGTCAAGGGACTATTAGTACAAAATAAGATTCTAGCCTGGGGGAGGGGCTCTAGGAGGAGGTGCTAATTCTGGGAGGGAATTGTGACCTGAGGAAGGGGGAAAGAGGCTGCAGATTGCAGAGGGTTTGGGTGGTGACCTGGGTCAGGAGACTGGGGTGCAGGGTCTGGGAGGGTGTTTGGATGCAGGAGAGGATTCTGGCTTGGGAGAGGAGTATAGGAGGGGATACAGCATCTGGGAGGGAGTTGTGACCTGCAGCAGCGGGGTACAGAGGGTCTGCATGGTGACCTGGGGGAGGGAGTTGGGATGCAGGAAGGGTAGGGGTGCCAGAGGCAGGCTCTGACTGGGAGGTGCTTACCTAAGTCAGCAGCCCTGCAACACCCACACAACAGACTAGACTCCCTGCCTACTGCAGCCCCAAATCACTTTAAACTGCAGGCTGTTCCCTCTACATGGCTCTCAGCTCTGGGAAGGGAAAGATGCATGTACTGCCCCCATTTCCCAAGCCAATCTCTCAGCTCCTATTGGCTGGAAACAACCAGCCAATAGGAGCCAAGAGATTGGCTGGAGTTAATTTCTATTGGTCAGTTGTTTCCAGCCTATCAGAGAATCACACAAAGCCTTCCCCTCCCTCCAGAACAGAGAACCACAGGGACTGTGCTTTAAACTGCAGCAGCTGCATGGCTGAGGGTCCCGGCAGGGTGGTCGGTGGGCCGGATCCAGTAGCTTGGCTTGGTGGGCTGGATCTGTCCCCCAGGCCATATTTTGCCCAGCCCTATAGTTAATCGACTACACTATTACATCCGTAGTTGGTCCTGCTTTGAGCTGGGGATTGGACTAGATATCTCCTGAGGTCTCTTTCAACACTAATCTGTGTTTCTACGCTCCTATTATAACAGTGTTCAAGTATATAAAAAGGTGTTACAAGGAAGAGGGAGATAATTTTTTCTCCTGAATCTCTGAGGATAGGATAGGAAGCAGTGATCTTAAATTGCAGCAATGGAGTTTTCGGGGGGGTGATAGGAAAAACTTCCTGTCAGGGCAGTTAAGCACTGGAACAAATTGAGAGAGGTTGTAGAACCTCCATCGTGGGAAGCTTTTAAGAACAGATTAGACAAACTCCTGTTAGGAATGGACTAGTTATTTCTGAGTCCTGCCTTGGGATCTCTTGTGTTGTAGACCACATGCTAGAACACTTAACTACTAGACGAGATAGTTCAGCCTACAATGCTGTGTAGTCTAGCAATCAGAACAGAGAGTTGGAAATCTTGGGGTTCGGTCATTATCTTAACCCTCAGTCTTTTCATTTGCAAAAAAAGGGCTCTTGGGCTGTTAAGACCACAAACATTAAGTCTCTTCAGAAAAGTGATGCAAGTGCAAAGTATCGTGTTTGTGGATAACCTACTATTTGTTGGTATATTGAAGACCGTGATCAGGCAACCTCAATATCCCTTCTTTGAGATTTAACAATGGCTCAGGTAGACTCTTTCCCCACGCAAATCTTTCATGTAAACATCTTACAGAGCGAGGTATTTATGGCCAAATGCTGATAGCCTGTTGTTGGGAAATGGGGAAATACATATTTTTCTTCAAAATGTCGCTTTCCCAGGATTAACATAAATCTAACAATTTCTAGCCCCTCCTAGGAAGCCTTGTTATACTTCTTCAGCAGTGCACGAAGTCTTAAAACGTGAGCATTCAAATACATCATGAAACACCAGGTTAATTAGCTTAGATTTAGAAAGCATTAGAAGCAAACATTTAATATCCTATGCTATACTTGATGCCTGTCTAGGGTTTAATTCTTGAAGGTGTTGAGAATCTTCAACTACCATTTACTTCAGTGGGAGTGAGGGTGCTCATCTCTTTCCAAGAATCTTTTAACACATAATACAAGTGGGCTATTAATGATTTAATGTTGCTACTACATGTAGCAACAGTTTTGGAAGATAGTATAACGTCCTCCTCTTTTAGGCTGGCGTCATTGCATCATGTTAATTTCTTGAACAAAGAAAAGCACTTGGAAACTCATTCTTTGTTCTTTAATTTATGCAGACAAATATTATGTCTGTATCTGAAAAGATTTTTCTCATAATTGGTTTTATATGCCTGTTATCTTGTTCTGTCTTTGAGGACTCCTACTGAATCTCATTTATCAGACTGCATTGCTGTTGATATACAGAGAATTCTCTGGCATAATTGGTCAAGCTTATGAAGGTACAGAAACACACGTGCTGGTCTGTAGAACTACCTGTCGTGGCTCATTTTCACCTTCCTCTGCAGAATGGGACATGGTCACTTACAGGTTTAGACTAGGGATGTAATAGTGTAGCTGATTAACTGATAAGCAAAAGCTGCACATGTATAGAAAAAGTTAGAGGGAACAATGGTGGGGGTATAACAGGTGCCTTTGTAAGACAAAGCCCTGAAAATATTAGTTCACCTGGTCAACCTAGTTTAAACTAGGGATGTAACAGTGTAGTTGATTAACCAATAAGCAAAAGCTTATAGGTTAATGCTATAGACTACACGCATTTCCTTCCCCCCTCCCAACCAGTAAGTTTTTTAGCAGGCTAGTCAGCAGCCCGGCTCAGTTCTGGCTCACGCTGGGCTCAGGACCTACTCCTGCTGTGGCTCTGCATGTAAAGTGTATTAGGAGCTGGGTGGGCAGGCAGCCCAGCTCAGTTCCACTTTGCGCTGGTCCAGGAGCTCAGACCCCACCCCGAGACAGGGGCTGCTGCCACCCTGCACTGCCCCCTCTTTATCAGAGGCAGCAGCAGAGGGCGACAAGCAGCCGGTCCGCAAGAGGAGCTGTTTTTAAACTGTCTCCCCTCACGGACTAGCTCCTGCTTGGCACCCCACGCTGCTGCAGGGCCCGCCCCCGGGGACTATAGAATAGTCGACTAACCAATAAGAATTCACGAGTTTACTTGACTATTCAATTAACCAATATTTAACATCCCTAGGACCAACCCCAACTAAATCATCCCAGCCAGGGCGTTGTCAAACCGGACCTTTAAAACTTCTAAGGGTGGAGATTTCACCACCTCCCTAGGTAACCCATGCCAGTGTTTCACCACCTTCCTAGTGAAACACTACACAGCCTAGACCTCCCACTCTGCAACTTGAGACCATTGCTCTTCACTGTGTCATCTCCACCATTGAGAATAGCCTGGCTTCATCCTCTTTGGAACCTCCCCAACCCCCCATAGGTAGTTGAAGGCTTCTATCAAATCTCCCTTATTCTTCTCTTCTGCAGACTAAGTAAGCCCAGTTCCCTCAGGGTGTCGTCATAAGTCATGTGCTCCAGCCCCCAATCATTTTCGTTGCTCTCCGCTGGACTCTCTCCAATACATCCACATCCTTTCTGCAGTGGGTGGGGTCCAAAGCTGGACAATACTCCAGATGTGGCCTCAGCAGTGCCAAATAAAGGGGAATAATTACTTCCCTCAATCTGCCTGCAATGCTCCTACTAAGGAGCCAAATGTGCCATTAGCATTCCTGGCTACAAGGGCACACTGTTGACTCATATCCAGCTTCTCATCTCTTGTAACCCCCAGGTCCTTTACTGCAGAATTGCTGCTTAGTCAGTCAGTCCTCAGCAGTTATGTCCCCCCACCCCCCAATATTACTTTGTTCTCCAAATCTCAGATTTTATTGTAGAAAGTAAGAGGTGGGGCTACAGTGAAAAGTTATATTGGCTTAGCTGTGTCTCAGGGCAGTAAAAATTCCACACCCCTGAGCAATATAAATTAAAGTGTGACAGTCTTCTTCCACTAAATAAGCACAGTTCCCTCAGCGTCTGGAATTAGTGGATTTTTTCCATCATTTTTATGCCAGTAAAAGCCCTAGAGCTATGAAGATACAAATAATTAATACCATCCAGAGGAGTTAAACTGGAAAAAAAAGTATTTTTGATGGTATAACTTGTTTTCTTGGGGAAGGGTATAAGATAGAGCGGCCAAACTGTGGCTCATGAGCCACAAGCGGTTCTTTTATTATTAAAATACGGCTCCCAGAACCCCCATTCCCACCCATTCTCCATTTATCAGCAGGGACGAGGGCAGGGTAGCTCAGGACCTCTGCCTTGCAGCAGGAAGGTGGGTAGGAGCTTCAGTCCCCTGGGGAGGAGGCGTTTCAGAGTGTCAGCCCCATGGGATACACCTATTTGGGCACAGGGCTTCAGCTGGGGCAGGGCTGAAGCCCTGAGCCCCAGCAGGTGTGCCCCAGCACTCAAATTTCTGAAAATTGTTGTACACAGCTCATAGGGTCGGTAAGTTTGATCCCCCTTGGTTCAAGCTATTGTGGCAAATCTTTTCTAGCGAGGACATCGCTCACAGTTAATTGAATAGACCTGAAATACTCTTTTCTCACAGGAGGGATGAAATGATTTATCTTTTAAATTATTCCTGGGCTTCTGCATTAATCCTGCACTGAGTTAATGGTACAGTTTGCACCTCACAGAGCTATTGTTCCAGAATCCCTGCAGATGTCTCTGTATGGGTAATACTTGGCTCACATTTCTCTTTGCAAGTTCTCTTTGCAGCCCCTGTTACAAATCGTGTGGAGGTGCAGCTCTGTCACAGTTGTGTTTTAAGTGATGAGAGAGGTTCTCCCATTCCTGTATTTAATCCCCATTGTTCCATTAACCTAGTGCTGTCCACACTCATGGTGAGATTCACTCAGGCTCTGTCTACACCAGTGGTTCCCAACTTGTGGTCCGCAGACCCCTGGTGGTCTGCGACGGTACTCCAGGGGGTCCATGGAAAGTTTAAAACTAAGGATCGGGCCCACTGTAGTGTCTTTTCACTACATAACCCTACAGAGGGGAGGGCTCCATGACATTTTAATAGACTGAAAAGGGGTCCATATGCTCGAAAAGGTTGGGAATCACTGAACTACACTATGGACCTTATAGTGCAACAGATGCAGCTGTGAAGGATGCAGCATGCAGCACTTTCGGAGCATCATGAATTCACTGAGTCATGCTCCATCCCATCCCCGCTCCTTCCACTTTCTCCCAGAGCTGGAACTCCAGGTGCCCCAGTGCGCAAGAGGCATGTGGAGGAGGTGGCAGACAGGGAATCTGCAGATGGAACAGCAGTGGGCTGCAGGCTGCCCACCGAGATGAAGGAGGGCATCCCATGCAGCCCACTCCCTATTCTTGGTTGCTTAAAAGCTAGTCAACAAACTCTATGGCAACTAAAAGAACAAACCACGGCACAGATGCCACCCAGTCTCTGCAGTGTTCCAGGCAATCAATGACAAGATGCTGCTGACCCTACAAGAGTGGATGGCACAGCATTGTCATGTCTTCAATAATTTCTCCCAAACTGGCTCCAGAGTGTTGGGGATGGGGAGCAGCTAGAGCATTCACATGAACATGTCTGCAGTAATCAGTGCTGCCCGCCTTCCTAATATGAGAGCTCATGGATAAGAAGCAAGATAACACAGGCTCAACTGCCAACAACAGAAGACTACCTGGCCTTGTACTCCACTTAGGAAGGAACAGTCAGTTTCACACATACAGAATGGGAAGCAGCTGTCTAGGATGGAGTACTGCAGAAAGGGATCATAGTGGACTACAAGCTAAATAGGAGTCAACCATGACACTGTTGCAAAAAAAGCAAACATGATTATAGGATGCATAAACAGGAGTGTTATGAGCAAGACAGGAGAAGTCATTCTTGCACTTTACTTGCACTGATTAGGCCTCAATTGAAGTATTGTGTCCAGTTCTGGGCACCACATTTCAAGAAAGATGTGGAGAAATTAGAGAAGGTCCAGAGAAGAGCAACAAAAATGACTAAAGATCTAAACATGAGCTATGAGGGAAGGCTGAAGGAATTGGGCTTGTTTTGTTTGGAAAAGAGATGACAGATGGGACATGATAGTGGTTTTCAGGTGTCTAAAAGGGTGTCATGGGGTGGGGGAATTGTTCTCCTTGGCCTCCGATGATGGGACAAGAAGCAATGGGCTTCAACTGCAGCAAAGGAGGTTTAGGCTGGACATTAGGAAAAGCGTCCTAATTGTCACGGTGGTTAAACACTGGAATAAATTGCCTAGGGAGGTTGTGGAATCCCCATCACTGGAAATATTTAAGAGCAGGGTAGACAGACATCTATCAGGAAGAATCTCGACGGTGCTTGGTCCTTCCGTGAGGGCAGGAGACTGGACTTGATGACCTCTCATGGTCCCTTCCAGTTCTAGTGTTGTATGATTCTTGTGTCTCCTCAGCAAGTGTTACTGACTTGAGACTCAGGATGTAAAATCCTGTTTCATTGATTAACTGGTTAAATGTGATGTTTAACCAGTAACTACAGCTGGAAAGTAAAAAGTTAAACACTCTAACAGGCAGACGAGAATTCCAAATTCACTGGGCAACCAGACAGACCGACAGCCTTGTAGCCTCAGGGCAACGCTGATACATCCAACTCTTGTCTCTTGTCCCCAGAGAATCTGCCTCAGCCTAGGGGAGCTCAGGGCAGGAAGTGTTTAGCTTAGATACCAACTGACTTGACACTGCCCCCACCAGCTGCCAGCGCAGCACTTTAGGCAGTATGTAAAATGGGAGCAGCTGCTCCAGTTTGGGGCTCCAAGCCCCCCCCAGACCAATCCTCCCCAGCTAGCCCTTGCCACCAGTATCCCCCAGCTACTCAGAGAAGATGTTTCCAGGCAGAGGCAAGCTCACACCCTATGAGGGAGGATATTATCTCTCTGTACCCCAACCCCTCAGATCCCTCAAGTTCCATTGAGGAAGAACCTGCTCCCTCTTTCCCCTGCCCCCCAGGCACCCTCAACTCCCCTTAAATCCCATCACTCCTCCTGATAACCAAAATCCTCAGCTTCCCCCCCATCCCATTAACCCTGCTCTCCCCAGAGGTCCCCTCGTCTCCTGAGCTTCCCCCAATCCTGGTCACTCCTCCTGCTCCCCCAACTCTCCTCAGCTTCCCCCCATCCCAGTAACCCTGTCCTCCCTGCACAGACCCTCCCCCCAGTCCCAGCTCCTGCACAGACCCCCTCCCCCAGTCCCAGCTCCTCCCCGCAGCGACCCCACCAGTCCCCCCTCCCCGCAGCGACCCCTGCCCCCAGTCCCAGCTCCTCCCGCAGCGACCCCTCCCCCAGTCCCAGCTCCCCTCCCGCAGCGACCTCCCAGCTCCCCCCTCCCTGCACAGACCCCTCCCCCGGCCCCCCTCACCGTCCCTGGCGCGCCCGGGGCTGCCACGCGCCGGTGCCGATGCCCCGGGCCGAGGCTCATCGGGGCCTGGGCCGCCCCATCCCCGGCTCCTGCGGCCGCCGGGCGCCGCCTACTGCTGCCTCCTCCCCCCGCCCGCTGTCACGGCGGACGGAACAGCGCACGCGGATAGCCCCACCTGCACTCCCGGCAGCCACTCAGCGCACGGGACCACATAGAACGACGGCTCTCTCGCCCAATCGCCTGCCGGAACCGACTGGAGACGTCATGGCATGGCCCCGATGGACAGAGCCACGGACCAATAGCACAGTGCGGCCACGGACCTGCAGGAGGGCGAGGGACCGGACAGGTCAAGGCCGGCCCCGCGTAGAGAATGAAGAAGGCAGGGCTAGAGCCGGGGGGCGGGGCCTGCCCCACCTAGCCCCGCCCCAACGCCCAGCAGCAGCAAATCCGGCCCAGGAGGGGAACCTACCCTGGCCCCGCCCCTTCTCCGAGGCCCCGCCTCCTCGCTCTATCCCCCCCCCCCCCATGACACCCTTCCCCCACCCGCACCTGCGCCAGCCTGGGTCAGTGGCAGGGAAAGGGGGAGGGGGCAGGCTCCTCAGGCTGTCACCAAATCAGTCCAGAGGGGCCTGCCCCGGGGAGCCGGGACTCCCCCAAGGAGGCCGAGTCCCCTCACCCGCAGCAAGGGCGCTGGCGCTGCCTGTGGGCCGGCTGGTAGCGCGCCATGGGCTCCAGCGAGACTCCTGCAGCGATGGGCAGAGACCTAGGACATGGGGGGGGAGGGGCCTCGGGGGAAGGGAAGACTCCTAGAGGAAGAGGGTTGTACAAGGGCACAGCAAAGCTCTGTGTGAAGGCCGCAGAGCCTGAGTCAGCACCGAGCCAAAACAGGGCCAGGGAGGGTTACTTGATGCAGGCGGAGTCTGCTGTCAGCTCTGCAGGTAGAAACAGGAAAGGGGCCCTGGGGCAGGGGGTACCGTAGGAGAAGGGACTCTGGTTCCTTCCAGAGGAGGATCTCCTCGGGCGAAAGAATCTGACAGGTGCTGGAGGTCTATGGTAGCTTATGGCTCTAACTTGAGCGGGTAAAGAGGCCTGGCAGAGCTACAGCTGCACCATGCGCTACTGGAGATGCTGACATGATTGTCTCTGAGCTTGAAGCATTGATGTTTCAAAGACAGTACCAGGGAGTAGGGATGTCAATGCATAGTCGACTACATGATTAACTGATAAGCCTAGGTTTATTGCTTAATCTTGTTGACTACATGCATTCCCCCCCCCCCCCCATCCCCCGCCACCTTGCTGCCTCTGTATCAGAGGCAACAGCACAGAGCAGCAGGCAGCCGGTATGCATGGTATAACTGGCTCCCGTCACAGACTGGCTCCAACCTACCACCCCGCACTACTTCCTCTGATAAAGGGACTGCAGCACAGAGTGTCAGGGGACTCCCCCAGGAGTGGGAGTGCACTGGCTGCCATCCCCAGCCCTGGGGACTATCAAATAGTCAACCACTACCATGTCATGCAGTTATACAACTATTCAATTACACGTTATCTAACATACCTCCCAGGGAGGGAACCAAGTGCCAGTCTGAGTGGCCTTTGGTTTTAGATACATCATGCCAAGAGGTGTGAGATGCCTGTGAGAAAGGGGCTTCTTGATGCTGCTTGACTGACGATTTCTCAGGTGGTACCAAAGCTTGGGTACTGGCATGAACTGAAGTCACAGTAGGACCCATTATCTGACATCTCCCAAGGGTTGATTCAAGGAGATGACCTATCCCTCTTTCTAGATTCTGTAGTAGAGAAGATGGGCTTCTTCCTAGAGATAGAAGCCAGGAGATTAGTGAGAGACATTGAAGCCAAAGTACAGGAGTGTGAGGGAGTGGACATCATTAGACAATGGAGCGATCCACAGGTAATATGCTACTTGTACTGTCTCTGTTTTCATCAAAGCACTGAATGGGTTTAGAGTAGAAAAAGTCAAGTTTATTAAACAGTAAGTAGGAGGGTGAAGTGAGAGGTGTAAGAAATTGTTACTCACCTTGTGCAGTAACATCTGTTCTTCAAGATGTGTGTCCCCGTGGGTGCTCCACTACAGGGGTCGGGCTCGTCCCGGCGCCGCAATCCGGAAAGCTTTCACCAGCAGTAGCCCCCTCCGGAGGACCGCGCATGGGCCGAGGCGTCCCGCGACGTTCGCGCCTTTTCTGCGTCGCGCGGTCCGACGCGCCAGTTCCTCCCAGCCGGAACGTCTGAAACAGAGAAAGAAAAGAGCTCCGAAGCAGGGAGAAGGGGCGGGTCGTGGAGCACCCACGGGGACACACATCTCGAAGAACAGATGTTACTGCACAAGGTGAGTAACAATTTCTTCTTTTTCGAGTGATGTCCCCGTGGGTGCTCCACTACAGGTGAGTATGAAGCAGTCACCCAAACAGCTGATAGTGCTTCGGAATTATTTGCGCACAGAAGAAAGGACTGCTTGAGCGACTGCTACGTCCGCAGCTCTAAGGCGGTCAAGAGCATAATGCCGAGCAAACGTGGATGACGAAGACCAGGTTGCTGCGCGACATATGTCACGTAGCGGGACGTTCTTCAGGAATGCTGTGGAAGTAGCCATGCTCCTGGTTGAGTGTGCTGTTGGCCTGCCCCTAAGGGTGTAGCAGCGAGTGATGCAGTTAACGATATGAGATGATATACGTTGTGATGATAGTTGATGACCTTTAGAACGGTTCGCCACTGATAATAGCAATCGTGGGGACTTCCGGAAGGGGCGCGTTCTGTCTAAGAATGCCAACGCCCTTCTGACGTCTAATGTATGCAAGCGTGCTTCCTCGGGTGTAGCATGTGGTTTGGGGTAAAAGGTAGGAAAAACCATAGGCTCATTTACGTGGAATGACGAATTAACTTTTGGCACGAAGGCTGGGTGACATCTCAGGGAGACGGCCTGTTGAGTAAACACTGTGTAGGGAGGGTCAGCGGAGAGTGCCGCGAGTTCGGAAACTCGGCGGGCCGAAGTGATTGCAAGGAGAAAGGCAACTTTAATAGTGAGAATCTGTAAGTCACAAGTTGCAAGCGGTTCAAACGGTGGGCGGGTAAGAGCGTCCAGTACGAAGGTAAGGTCCCATGGCTCTGAGATAGGCCTGTGAGGTGGGTAAAGATTGGAAATACCCTTAAAGAACCTCTTCGTGAGTGGATGTGAGAAGACGGAAAAACCCTCTATCGGAGTGTGAAAGGCCGAAATCGCTGCCAAATGTACTCTTAGGGAAGCGACTGCCAAGCCTTGCGAATGTAAGTGGAGCATATAGTCTAGGATGCATTGGATATGTGCTTTGGTAGGATCGATGGTGTGTGATTGGCACCAAGCACAGAAGCGACGCCACTTGTAGAGGTAAGATCTCTGAGTGCTCTGACGTCTGCTTTGTACCAACACGTCTCTGACTGCTTGGGAGCAGGTTAGTTCTAGGCCTTGGAGCCAGGTAGGAGCCACGCTGTCAGATGCAAACGGTCGATGTCTGGATGGAGAAGATTGCCGCGTTGCTGCGAGAGCAAGTTGTTCAGCTGTGGAAGTCGCTGAGGTTGGGATAGCGACATCTGCATGAGCTGCGTCAGCCAGGTCTGGCGAGGCCAGAAGGGAGCCACCAGGCTTACTGTCGCTGCATCGGATACTATTTTCCCTATCACTCGGGGTATCAACGGAATCGGGGGAAAGGCGTATAGGAGACGATATGTCCCCCAATTGAGCAGGAAGGCATCTCCCTTCGATTGGCTGCCTATGCCCGCTCGTGAGCAGTAACAGCGGCATTTCTTGTTGTAGCGAGTGGCAAAGAGGTCGATTTCTGGGTAGCCCCATAGCTGAAAAAGGTCGCGGGCTACGTAGTCGAGGAGCTCCCATTTGTGTTGGGATTGGAAGGATCTGCTGAGTGCATCTGCAATGGTATTGATCCTGCCGGGGAGGTAGGAGGCTGTGAGCGTGACGCTGTAGCGAATCGCCCAATTCCAAAGGTGCACTGATTCCGCACACAAGGTTCTGGATCTGGCTCCGCCCTGGCGACTGATGTAGTATACAGTGCATATGTTGTCCGTGAGGACCTGTAGTGTGGTTCCCTGGATCTGGTGGACGAAGTGGCGGCAAGCATTGAAAACTGCTCTGAGCTCCAGGAAGTTTATATGGAGTAGGGATTCCTGGTGGGACCACAAGCCTTGAACCTGATGCTGTCGCATATGTGCTCCCCAGCCTACAAGGGACGCGTCCGTGGTAAGCTGGATTGACGGGTGTTGAGCACAGAAGGGGGCACCAGCAAGAGTATTGACAGGGTCGAGCCACCATGCGAGCAAGTCCCTGACGCGGGCGGGAACAGGCATGAGTTTGTGGATATTGGTAATACCAGGTTTGTAGGTTGTCAGAAGCCAATGTTGCAGGCACCGCAAACGAAGGCAAGCGTGTGCTATGACATACGTAGTGGAGGCCATGTAGCCTAACAGCTTCAGGCAGGTAAGGTACGAGACTGCCGGGGCAGTAAGCAGGACGCTCGATAGGTCTCGGATGGCGTAGGCTCTGTTTATGGGTAGGTACGCCATAGCGGTTGTAGAGTCCAGTCTGGCTCCAATGAATTCAATGGACTGGGCCGGGACCAGAAAAGATTTCGGGAGATTTACGATTAGTCCAAGCATCTCGAAAATACCTCTTGTGGTGGTAACTGCGGTCTCGGCCTCTTGCATAGAGGAGGCCGTGAGGAGGCAGTCGTTGAGATAGGGAAAGATGGTGATGCCGGCTTGATGAAGGTACGCGGCTACGACTGCCAGGGTCTTTGAAAACACTCTTGGGGCTGCGGAGAGACCAAAGGGAAGCTCCGCATACTGGTAATGATCGTTGCCTAGGGTAAAGCGTAGAAATCTCCTGTGAGCTGGATGGACGGCAATATGGAAGTATGCGTCCTGGAGATCGAGGGACGCGAACCAATCCCCTTTGTGTAGTGCTGGGATGATGGAGCCCAAAGTAACCATTTTGAATTTCTGTTTTCGCAGGTGGCGGTTGAGGCCACGAAGATCCAGGATCGGTCTCCATCCGCCAGACTTCTTCTCGGTGAGGAAGTACCGGGAATAGAAGCCTCTGCCTCGGAACTCGGAAGGAACTTCTTCTATCGCACCGATGGTAAGTAGACGCATGACCTCCTGACGCAACAGAAGATCGTGAGAGGGGTCCCTGAAAAGGGACGGGGATGGGGGGTTGGAGGGAGGTCGAGTGGAAAAGGGAATGGTGAATCCAGAGGTTACGATCTCCCTGACCCAACGGTCTGTGGTGATGGCGAACCAGCGGTGGCAATAAGGGGTCAGGCGGTGGTGGAAAAGTTTCGTTACTCGTGACGAAGGCTCCAATAGGGGGATGGTGCGCAGACCCTCGACAAGGGCGTCAAACTTGCTGCCGAGGTTGTTGTTGATTCTGCTGCTTATTAGGCTGCTGGCGGCGACGTTGGGGGCGCTGCCTTTGTTTTTGTTGGTCGTAAGGCCTGAAGCGTTGGGTGGAATAAGAAGAAGGCCTTTGTCTGTTATACGGCCATGCTCTCCTACGCCTGAAAGGCGGAGTGTACATCCCGAGGGTTCTTAACGTAGTTCGGGAGTCTTTTCCGGAATGGAACACTTGATCTGTGTTCTTGGCAAACAAGGAGGCTCGATCAAATGGAAGGTCCTCCACCTTGGGCTGTAGATCTTTTGGGACAGAAGCAAGGTGGAGCCAAGAGGCACGTCACATGACGACCGATGTCGCCGTAGTGCGGGAAGCCGAGTCGGCAATATCCAGAGATATCTGGAGTGCATTACGGGCTGCTGTATAACCCTCCTGCACAATGGATTTCAGTATGTCCCGTTTGGAGTCTGGCAGATGTTGCATTAAAGGCACCAACTTCGAGTAATTATCGAAGTCGTGGTTAGCAAGTTGGGCGGAGTAGTTGGCCATCCTCAGCGTTGCTGTTGCCAACGAATATACCTTCCTCCCGAGCAAGTCCAGATGCTTAGCTTCCTTGTCCGCGGCGGTGTTTTTCGGTTGTGCGGACTTCGCCTTTTGCTGAGCTGCATCGACGACGATGGAATTAGGAGCGGGATGTGTAAAAAGAAATTCCGCGTCCTTGGCGTCGATAAAATATTTCCTGTCCGTGCGTTTGTTGGTAGGGGGCACGGATGCTGGGATCTGCCTGATGTCATTAGCTATTTCAAGGATCGCGGCATCGAAAGGGAGAGCCAGTTTCGACTTGTTGGACTGTTGGAAGATTCTGAGGAGGGCATGCTGCTTGTGTGGCGGTTCGGAGGTACGTAGATTTTGTGAATAAGCTACCCATTTAAAAAGTTCGTGGAATTGTTTGTAATCATCCACGAGAGAGGGTTCATCATTAAATACCGCGTCGTCTGGGGAAGAGGAAGAGACATCTGTTGGAGAAGCTGCGGGTTGGTGCTCTGTGATAGGTGACTGTGTGACATCTCCGTGCGGGGCAGAAATTGTTGACGCATCACCAGTAGGGGTTGGTGGGCGTTGAGGCAGCGGGATAGGGTCCTGGGTTATTGGACGTGATGAGTGTAATTGTTGCTGTTCTGGAGACGAGGGTGGTGAAGGCCTTGTGAAGGAACGTGAACGATCACGATGGGGCGAGGTGTACCGACGGTGATGAGAGTCGTGGTGCGAGTATCACGGAGAGTAAGAAGCAGCGCTCCCGTGACGATAGTAATGGGAGCGAGGAGGAGATCCCGGAGATCGTGAGCGATGGGAATGGTGACATGGAGATCTCGAGTAGTATGTGCGATGATAACGTGGCGGTGTAATAGATCGCCTTGGAGATCTGTAGTAACGGTGTGAGGGAGAGTGGCCGTAATGGTAGTACCGTCGCCTTTGACAAGGTGACAGTGAAGGCTCCGGAGAAAACGCCTCCCTGTCGGGACTGGGGGAAGGCGTACGAGGATGATGAGTCTTCCTTTGTGCCTTAGTCGGTATTCCCGTGGATGGGGGAGCCATGGGAATTGGGCTACCAGGAATCGAGACGACCGAGGCAGAGTCAGAAACGTCCTCCAGGAGGCGTGGTGACCTGAGTGCGGAAGATGGGGATGCTGGTGTAGTATCCTCCCAAGCCACGTGGCTGTAGGTGATCGGTGCGGGCACTTGCAGGCGTGCCATGTATGTGGTGCGGAGCCGTGTCCCCAGGTCTTGTGGGTGCCGAGTGCTTTCTCGGTGCCGGCGCCACTGTCTGCGCCGATTGCACTCTCGGTGCCGGCTTAGTCTTCGGTGCCGGACCAGCTCCCAGAGCGGGGTCGGCTCTCGGTGCCGGCTCCACCCCGGACGTCTGCTGAGGCCCCGTATGAGGCAATGGTGCCGGCTGCGTCGGTGCCGAGGACCGGACCGTATCTGACTGCGGTGCCGCGCGGAGACTCGGTGCCGTAGATGATGGTGCCGATTCCGGACGGCCTGACGGTACCGAGAGTACTGAAAGCGCGGGGCTAGGCGCCGATGTACTACTGGCTTTGGTTGGTTTGCCCGCTCCCTGTCTGGGAGGGAAGCCCGATGAGCTCCGTGCCTCTCCTGCACTTAGACTCCTGGGCGGAGCGGAGCTTTTTCCGTCCCTGGACTCACGTGGGACTGAAGCCTCCCATTCTTCTATTGACGGGGGCTGAAGCGCCTTATTGAAGAGTAACATCTTCAGGCGCATTTCTCTGTCCCGTCTCGCCCGCGCGGTCAACTTCGAACAGTGACCGCATTTCTGGGGGATGTGGCCCTCTCCCAGGCAGCGAATACAGCGGGAGTGGCCATCGGAGACCGGCATGGCGTCGCCGCACGAAGCGCATTTCTTAAAGCCGGGAGAGCCGGGCATGTTTAGCGCGGCAGTCTCCGGGGGAAGAAAGAACTTGAGGGCTGGTCGGAGCAGCCTTCAGTACTAAAACGGCAAAGAGAAAATTTTATTTATTTATTTATTTATTTTAAACAACTAACTACCTACCTACCTATGAACTGCTATGTAGGAAGGGGCTAACTGGGAAGGAACAGAAGAATTAACGATACGATTTCTCCTCAGGAGAGGAGCGTGTTCCAAGTCCGTCTGCGGCCGTGGACGGTTAGGAGGAACTGGCGCGTCGGACCGCGCGACACAGAAAAGGCGCGAATGCCGCGGGACACCTCGGCGCATGCGCGGTCCTCCGGAGGGGGCTACTGCTGGTGAAAGCTTTCCGGATTGCGGCGCTGGGACGAGCCCGACACCTGTAGTGGAGCACCCACAGGGACATCACCCGAAGAAGAAGGAATGAAGATAAGATGACAAACCAAAAATACAAATACTCCACTAAGAGTAAAATGTCATAGAACAAAGTAGAGGCTCTTGTTCAAAGATGTTTCTCACCCCCTCTCTTTTCCAGCACGGCTCACAACTCGCACCCTGACTCTTCACAGAGCACTGATTGCCTGGTGTCTTTGTCTCCTTCATGATGGAGGCCAGAATAGCTTCTTTCCCTTTCCTTGTGTCTTCCTACAGTAATGGTCTCTGCTTCAAGAAGGCTGCCTGAGGATTCCATCCTCCGGTGGGAGTGTTAAGCCATCATCTCTTTCCACGGTGTTGTTTATCTTGCATATATGTGCTTTTCTTTGGTCACACCTTTCTTTATTTACATAAGAAACACATTCAAACAGGTGGAACTATGCTCCTTTGCCTGGAACAGGCATGGCTAGAGGCTGCTTACTAAATATGCTAGCAATGGATTGCTCTCCTTTCAGTTTACCATCTGTACACCATCAGATAACATGAGCAGTGAATTGTTAGCTTTCCAGTGATATATACCCCAAAGTAGGGATGTTAGATATTGGGTAATTGAATAGTTGTGTAATCACATGAAATCTTAGTAGTTACATGACTATTTGATAGTTCCTACGGGCAGAGCCAGCAGCCAGAGCACTCCTGACCCCACACCCAGGGAGCCCCCTACCACTTAGTGCTGCTGCCTCCATGTCAGAGGCAGCAGCATGGGGTAGCACGGGGAACCAGTCCACAAGGGGAGCCAGTTTAAAAACCAGCTCCCTGCACAGACCAGCTGCCTAATGCCCCACACTGCTGCCTCTGACACAGAGGCAGCAGCACAGCAGGGGAGCAGCAGTCTGTCTGGGCTGGAGGAGGGGTGGGGGTGGGGTCCAAGCTCCCCACGGACAGCAGCTGCTTCATGAGATGCACAGCAGCCTCTGTCTGTGGGGCACTCGGGCCCAGCATGGACAGAGGCTGTTTTGCAGCAGCCGCCCCTGCCCCTTCCCCCACTGCTATCTCTGATAGAGGCAGCAGCATGAGGTGGGGGGCAGGCAGCACCATGGACCCGGTGCTAGGGGAAACCAGCTTTTAGCAAGCTCCCTCCCCCTTGCTGCCTCTGATATAGCCTAGGCTTATCCGTTGATTATATAGTCGACAATAGCATGACAACTGTGTGCCAATTGGCATTGGGATGCTCTTCAGATCACAGCAGCAGGGAATGTAATTGCTCTCTCTTAGCCACAGGCAGTCAAAAAGAATTGGAGGGGCAGAAGGGTCATGCTTCTTATATGTTCTCACATGCGTGCTTTGGAGGATAGGGTTAAAATTCAAAACCATCTGGAGTAAGTTGAGGAATAGGCTGAAGTAAGATGAAATTCAATAAGGACAAATGCAAATACTCCATTTAGAAAGAACAAATCAGTGGCACACATGCAAAATGGGAAATGATGGCCTAAGGAAGAGTACTGCCGAAAGGGATCTGGGGGTCAGGGAGGACTATAAGTTAAGTATGACTCAACCATGTGACATTGGCTACGTCGAGACTGCACTGGGAAATCGGAAAGCGGTACGCAAGAGGCTTTTCTGAAATTTGGCGTGTCTACACTGTGCAAAGTTTCGGAAAACAGTGCTCTTTCAACACATCCCTAATTCCTTGTAAAAGAAGGTTTACAGGGATGGGGAAAGTGTGTCCGCTTTTTGGAAAAAAATTTCTGGTATCCCAGAAAAGCAATGCAGTCTAGATGTAGCCATTGCTGTTTAGAAAAGGTCTGGGATATATTAGCAGGAATGTTGTATGTAAGACACCAGTACTAATTCTTCCACTCTACTGTGCACGGATACTGTATCTAGTTCTAGGCTATGTCTACCCTACAAAGATAAATTGCATATCTTTTTCCAATTTGCTTCTGAAAGAGGCTTTTCCTGGACACCTGCTCTGCAGAGATGAAGTACAGGGCCAGAGGGACCCCCTGACTTCAGTGCTCCCACTCCCCTCCCCTCCCCTCTGCACAGTTAGCAGGAGAATCCTGGGAGCAGGACAGAGCACGGTGAGGGAGGGGCAGATGACCACATGCTGCCCAGTTGTAAGTCTGCATCTCTGCTAATCCGCCGGGCCAACTAGATACAGCCCGAGGCCTGATTTTGCCCACCCCTGCTGTAAAGAGTAGGAAGAGAAGGGGTCAATCCAACATTTGCTCAAGGAACACCCTTAGTCATTAATAGCTGTGTCTTGCACTTCCATTAGCTGAGTATCTCATACTAATAAGACCTCCTCCCCAACTGGTCACATCACTGGCAAAGTCAGCAGAGGATCTGCTAGCCTCACTTTTGGTAGTTCAGTTCTGTTACCTCCCCAGGTCCAAAAGCAACAGATTCCCCATATTATTCTAAGACTATTTAGAACAAAATAATTCACACACAATTTGGTTTGGCAATCTTTATATCCACAATACATAATAACCATGCACAAAAATCAAGTGATGCATAAATCTATTTACAACGTGAATTGCACTTAACTGAATACAGGAATCATGAGTAAAAAGAGTGAAAGGAACCTCTTCTCAGTTGCATAAAGGCCCAGGGCTACAGCCCACAAAGCCTGTCCAGTAACATGACCAAGAGAAATGCAAATAATGGCAACGAAGCAGCCTGGAAGCTCACAACACTTGTCTGGAAATACCCCACTGTCCACCATTCTGAGCTATAAAATCCTACACCACAGCCCTGGCAAGGGTCTGTTCTTGAAGCTATGAGACTTCAAGCTCTACTGGATTACATCACTTTAGAGCTAAGGACAAATTTCAGCCTTCAGTCCAAATTGCCTGGATTTTGCATTTTTAAAAAGAGCAGGCCTCTAATTAGGGTAGGTTCCTTCATTGTTAGGAAGGGGGAAAGGCATCAGTAGGTGATTGAGGAAACACAGATCTAATAAGGTGTTTCATAGAGATAAAGATGTCTGAAGTACCTGTTCTTCCTTTAGTCTCCACTCTGGAACACATCACAGGGCAGAGATGGACTCACTTTCACACCACTTATAGATCAAGGTGGTGCCAATGTTTTGTGCACACAGGGCTAGCACACCAAGCTCTGAGGACTCATTGGCCCAATAGAGAAGCAGGTTTTCAAACAAACCAACTGGCTTCTTTCAATGAGTGACCTGTTCAAATAGCAAAAGCACAGACCACTCCTCAAAATCAAGACTGCATTTCCCAGTTGAAAGAGCAGTTGCCTTGGAATGTGAAGATACCTCTTGATTCATATGTATGTCCCACAATCTTCTTTTTAAATTGACAAATATACTAACTCTCTTCACCACAGGCTGGGAGTTCTGTAGAGGCACCAAGTATAGTCAGCTCCCCCGCCGAAATACCTCTGATGAGTGCGGGGGGGGGGGCGGGGGGCGCGGAACGGTTGGGGCAAAAGGAGGGGAAATCATATCCCTTTCACCTCTGCCAAGTTTTGGCAGACAGAGTCCATTTAACAGATTACACCAGACTGTCCTTTGTGGAGTTTCCAATAACAAAATTTGAGTGATTTAAACTTTCCACTGGACTGGACGTTCCTGCTTTGCTCATCAGAGATGAACTCCATAAAAAGACAGGTTGAGAGCTCCTTTCATTGAATTCAGACATCTAGGTAGTTACTGTGACTTCCCCATGTGTGACAGAAAAGAATGTAAAATTGAACAATAAGGAACCCTACTCCCAATAGACTAAGCCAATTTAATGAGGTTCCACTGTGAACAGTTCAGTAACAAACACCAGTGTTGGTCAATTTTGGTCTTTTGCCTCCTCCCCAAAACAGCTTCAATAGACAGTGATTAGCTAGTTATTTAATTAGTAAAATGTGCTGCTAACATGGCCCAATCCAGGGCAGAAATAAGTTTCAAGTCAGTAAGGAACTTCAAATGGGAACAACCAGATCATTACACTAAATGGTGAAAGATCTTTTTAATAATTAGTTTAATTAAGCTTTGAAAGCTAACACCATTTGCAGTGGCTGGGTGAAGCAGGAGCTCGGGGAACAAGCTTTGTGAAGATTTAACTCCCACAGAACCTAGCTGCTTCCTGGAGCAGCAGCTTTATATAACAAGGAGTAGACACAAATTTTGTTCTTGGTGACAAAGATCCCCATTAGGCACAAGTGACTGAGGGCAGAAGCAGACCCCCTTGTTTTTTTCTTGCATTACAGCTTTGGGACATGGCCCTAATGAGGTTATGCTGCAGCTAAGCTGAGCTCAATTTTTTCACATCAAGAAAATGTAGTGATAGTCTGCACCACTGCACAGCTTATTTGTGTGTTTGTTCTAGCTGATCCCGGTCTGACTCTCAGAAAGTTTCCTTTGACTAACTCTCCTCTGCATGGACTCCACCCGCAGTGCTTGGTATTCGTATTACATTTCAGACACGTATGGGATTGCCGTGGGGTAGAATCAAGATACTTTAGATCACAAGGTAATCCCATTAAGGTTTCGCATCTGTGCATGGGAAAACATTTAATGGCTAATGAGATTAAAACTACAGCACGTGTCCTTTCTCTCATGCTACAGGCCTCGGGAATACCTTAAGCAAAATCATTTCCACCTCACTCTGCATCCCCTACAAACCACAAGTCAGTTCTGAGGAGTAGCCCCCTCCTTGCCCCCTTGTCCACCTACTCCCCTGGTACTAGGGAAGTGATCAGTGGGTCCACAACTGCAGATCATTATAATAGGACCTCTTAGGACAGGTGGAAAGACCCAAGTCCTGGACAAGGTCCTTTTATTAGAGCATTGAGACAAATCCTAAAGCTATGCACAAATCCCAGGAGTCAAAATGTTTCTATTCCAGAGCCTAGGGATTTAACTGGATCATGATGCTTACTGCTTCTCTCAACTAGCCAGAAAAACCCTCATCACCTAAACAAGATGACAAAGGCCTTGCAGAATAATCACCATGTTACAGGTTAGACCTCCCAATTCCAGAAATTCCTTTGGTCCCAAGGGTGCCGGACCGGGGGAGGTTGGCTCCTCTGCTTATGGATTCTGAGCTCTCCCAGCCAATTGTCAGCAAATTGCCAGGCTCTGCAATCAGCCCCAGGGGTCACCGGAGCGCCGCTGCTCCCTCGTCCAGCAACATCCAATAGGACCATGGATGTTGCTGGACCAGAGAGGTTCAACCTGTAGTAGCAAGTTACTAGGGACTAAGGCCTCTCTCAGCAGCACAATTCTTCCTCACGACATTGGATGTACTCCGGGACTGCTCCCCACTCCTTTATACCATGTGCTGTTGAAAGCTCTCTCAGAAAAATAGTAGTAAGACTCCAGCTCCAGAAGAGGTTGCCTGCTCTTGAAAGCAGTATTTTCAAACCGCTGTAAGGAATATTTTCATTACTGTGTGCTTCCCCAGCCAGCCTCCAAATACTAATGGCAAGTCCCACACAGCTCAGATCCACCAGAAAAGAGAAGGCTCCCGTTCAAGCTTGCTAGGAGTACTAGTCTTAGGGTGGTGTTACTGCTAGTGGCTTCCAGTGCTGGGACAGCTCCCCATCTTTACCAGGAGGGATTAAACACCTTCCCCCATCAGATGGGGACAGTTCACATAGAATGTAATCCCACCACCTGACCTAAATCCTGGCAAAAAACCGTGGTGAACATACTAGAAAACAAATTTAAAGAATTTATGATAAGTTATGAAGTACTGAGACCATTTAACTACTTAGCTTAAAACTCTGAATTGTAGACACAGAAAGGCAATGCATATGGCTGGACACTGTACAAAGAAAAAAGCCAGAGTTAACTGCCCTTAGCTGTATTACATAACCAGATACAAGACAGTTGACACTGGAATGTCAATCCCTGCAAACACACAATGTACAGTTTCAGATTCACTTTATCAAAAAAATCCCTCACTGACATGCAAGTTAGGGTGTGTCAAGTGAGGCATGGACTCAGCATTTGAAAGCAATATACAGCAAACCCCCCTCCCCACGAGCTGCTTTAGCTAGCCCATACAGAACAGATGGTATTCCCCACACCTCGTTCTCAGCACAAAATTGTCCACTGCTAAGATGCAACAATACCAGAGTTGGTGACTGATGAAATGTTCCCCAAAGGGTTTTCACAAGCTAGCAAGCGACTGACAAGTACATTTTATAGTTGTTGGCCCTACTGATAACAGAATCAGTCATATCACATGAATTATAGTTGTTTGGAACTTACAACCTGCAATTCAGAAAATAGGCTAAGCGTGAAGTAGTAGGACTGTGTGTATTACTCAGAATCTTATCCAGTTTAGTAGAGGTCAAGAAAAAAAAAAAGTGGAGCACAAGGTCAACAGTGAAAGATAATGGAAAGAAAATCCAAGATGCTATGATTGGACATAAGTTTTACAAAATGTATAAAGAATTGTGTTTCTCTAACAACAAACCAAAAAGCTTACAAGTGCAGATATGTACAGAACATGAAAATATTGCTTTACTCTCACTCAAACAGATTTAGGGAAAGACCTAGTGAGAAAGCAGCATGCAAAAAAATTCTGGGACGAGAGAGGATTTCTCCTCTAGACGCTGATTCTACAGTATAAAATGAATCTAGTTCTACAGCTTGCAAAAAGACCTTAAAATTAATATGCTGGCACTTACTGTACATTAATGTTAGTTAATAAGCCAAGAATAAATATTAAGCCACTTCATACTGCCTGCACTTAGCTGAACAGGCATTCATCATGGCAAATAATGCAATGCAGACATACTTCATTGATCCCAAATAAAACAAATTAAGAAGGAAGATTCCCCAGACAGGAAATAGTAAAACTGCACAGCCAGACTACATCTGCATTCAAGGGAATTTCATAACTAGTAAGGCTATTTTCAACACCACTCATGTGCAGCCACTAAAAACTTCACTCTGATACTTCATCTGGACAGAGAAACAACATTTAGTAGACTAGATATTTTCTGTTAAATTTCTTTTAAATTTCTCCCCTATGTTTACAGAAACATAAGGGGCCGTGAGAAAGTCTGACAATGAGAAAATGAAAACTTAAATGTAGATATTTCTTCAGCCGTTAGGAAGAGAGTGCTTCATGGGATACTATCCAGCAGCAGATGTTCTACAACAAGTATGCCTACCAGATCAGTGCCTACATTTCAAGCCCAAAAGAGTCATCACATTCAAATGGGAATTTCAGTGGCAGGGGAATGTTAGCCCTACAATTAAAGCTCTAAGATGAAAGAAGGGGCCTGGGGCGGGGAGTGGAGTGGAGAAGAGTTACACAGGGAGTCACTGAATCACAGGAAATACTTGAAAGAAGCCCATACATGTTTCTAACTGAAGCACAGACAGCATCTACAGGAGGTCACAGGTTCTGACAGCACTGGAGTTTGTTGGATTTCTGTCCATCGGTGGTTGGTGGAACACTGATATCAACTACATTGTTGCCGGGAGACTCATCGTGTGCAGATCGATCTGCAATCTGCTTCTGAGAGACGATGCGGTAGATTTCTGTAAGTGAGAACAGACTTGTTAGCAACAGCCTAGACTTGCACACATTTGCTCCAACAAAGTATTTGCACATTCCATAAAAATAAGCTGCCAAAGGATACTGTACAAGGTAGTACTGAAGAATTTTAAGGGTAATCAAGGCCTTATTAAAAAATATAGTCTGACCAGCCCTGGTGCTTACCCATGGCAGACCCTTTCAGCCCCAAAAGGGCCCAATTTACCATGCCATCACAAGATTTACAGTGTTATCTAGCTAATCCCAAATCTCTTCTAGTTTAAGGATGTTAAAATGCAGTTAATTGACTAGTCGATGGAATTTCCATTGACTAGTCAATAGGCACTTCCGCATTCCTCCTTTGAAACGTACAAGAGTCCCAGCAGGAATACAGAACTCCGCCTACAGCCCGGGGCCAGTGGGAAGGCCTGCTGACTCTGGGCTCCACGCGGGTGCCTTCTTTGAAAGACACACAAGAGTCCCCAGAGGGGGCTCTTGTACATTTCAAAGCTATGGCGGCTGGGGTCAGTGGGGATCCCCCCCTGACCCCGGGCTCCATGCTATGCGCTCCCCTGCACTGAGGCGGCAGTTTCAAAGGGGCAGCGGCCACACAGCTGATCCGCACGATTCAAAGGGGAGGCAGGGGAGCCCGGACTCAGCTGGGGAGTCCCCAGCTAAGCCCGGGCTCAGGGCAGCTGCCCCTTTAAACATCACCTCCACATGATTCTGTGCAGCACTGCCACTTTGAAGTACTCCTTCCCCCTTCCCCCCCGCCTTTGCTGCCTCTATTTCATAGAGGCAGCAGGGGGAGAAGCAAACTGACTAGTTGACATTACTATCCAATAAGCAAATGCTTATTGGATAGTCAACTAGTCTTTAACATCCTTATTCTAGTTTAGGCATAAATTCTGGTTTTGCTTAATCCAAGGCAGGGCAGACTATCACTGTACAGACACCTCAGAAAGCCATTATTTTTAACAACTTCCTCATCAGTTGTATAGATGTATTCTTTTGCCCATGCCCTGTTAATAAGGGCATCATGAAAACTAGAACTTTGTTTATTGAATTCACCTGCTCTCACTACCAACTCCTCCAAAATTCTGCTTTACATCAATTTGCAGAGGATATGGTTGATGGTGCTCTAGTGGGATATAGGCAGAAAGAGATTAACTCTCTGAAAACGGGATCTTTAAAGACCTGTCCTATATTAAAAGCAAAGAAGTCACACCTTCTAGAAACATTGTTCAACAGGACATTTGTTAACCTTATGGGTCCAGCAGCTTTTTCCAGTGGTCACTCACATCTCAACTCTGGTCAGTTCCTACAAGATTATCAGAACTGGACACAGTTGTACTATAACAGGCATTGCCTCTCCCATGGTGGTCTAAAGCACACAGATCAGTGGAAGTCAAAGAGTCCCATAATAGAATACTATATCATAAAGCAAAGTCACTTCTTTTCAATTTAAACTAATCAGTTATGCCTTGAAGCAGGGGCATTAATGGTCTTGTAACTCTACAGAAGGAACCATGTCAGCTTAACATTTAGATTCCACTACCTCCCCTGAGCAATTTATTCCAGTGCTTAAACACCCTGACAGTTAGGAAGTTGTTCCTAACATCCAATTTAAACCTCCCTTGCTGCAATTTAAGCTCATTGTTTCTTGTCCTATATCAGAGATTAAAGAGAACTGTTTTCCCCCCCCCCCCTCCTTGTAAAAAGTTTTCAAGTACATTAATTTATGTCCCCTTGGTCTTCTATTCTCTGAACTAAAACACTTTTTTCCAATCTTCTTTCATAGCTCATGTTTTCTAGACCTTTAATCATTTTTGTTGCTCTTCTCTGGACTTTCTCCAATTTTTCCACATCTTTCCTGAAATGTGGCGCCCACTACACAGGCACTCCCCCGACTTACGAACGGGTTACATTCCGAACACCTGGTTGTAACTCAACTTGGTTGTAAGTTGGAAATACCCTTAAACGCGCTGCCCGCGCTGTTTGAAAAACTTGACGTACATGGGTCTCAACTCGAAATTATAATAATGGGGTTAAGGGGAGGTTGGTCGTAAGTATGGATGGTCATAAGTCGGTGTGTTCATAAGTCACGGAGTGGCTGTACTCCAGTTGATGTCTAATCAGCACTGAGAAAAGTGGAATTATTTCTCACGTCTTGCTTACAACAATCCTACTAATACATCCCAGAATGGTATTTGCACTTTTTTTGGCAACAGTATCACACTATCAAACTTAACTTGCGGTTCACTATGACCCCCAATCCCTAGTACTCCTTCCTAAGCCATCATTTCCCATGTTGCACTCATGCAACTGAAGGTTCCTCCCTAAAGTGGAGCACTTTGCATTTGTTCTGATTGAATTTCATCTTATTTACTTCAGACCATTTCTCTAGTTTGTCCAGATCATTTTGTATTTTAATCGTAGACTCCAAGGCACTTGCAACCTCTCCCAGCTTGATATCATCCACAAACTTTACAAGTACACTCTCTATACTGTCATCTGAATCATTGATGAAGATGTTGAACAGAACCAGACTCAGAACTGGTCACTATGTTGTAAAATGTTCAAATTAAAGACCTTCAAAATCAATTTCATTTCACTCCTTGTGCCAGTCGGGCAGACAAAGAAAGGGTGTCTGCTTGGAAGTCACTCTTCACTGCCCGTCATATTGTTCCAAGGGCCATCAGCTTCCATGTGGCAACAGCTGGGAAAGTCACTCTTCATTAAGCACCAACACTAGCAGGGATTTTGAAAAGCAATGGAGCAAGAGGCCCCAATGGGCTGCAAGGCAGGATATATTAGGAGCCATTATTCCATGCAAGTGGCTCATCCGCTCCTACGCTAAGTTACACTCAGGACCAGTCTAAAGGCACAAAAACAATTTGGTTTTAAAAACCCCATTAGATTACACCCCGACTCCATTTCCTGGCAATACTTTGAAGCACCTATATATCAGGGGAAACTGCAGTCCCTGTAGGCATCTGACAGCAGGGGAGAAGAACATAAGTGTCAGATAGCAAAAGGCCCTAGAGCTCAGACTTGTCTTAGTGATCTGAATCAGTGGAGCTGGTCAAAGACAGCCAGCCCAGAGTCAATCAATCTTGCCTTTTCCAGAAAAGGAGAACTTTTGGGCCTTGCTGATACTTAGGCACTCACAGTAGTAGTAGTAGTAGTAGTAGTAGTAGTATCAATCTCAGATTCAAGCAGGACTACATTTCATCCTGGTTTTGGAGCTAGTGTTGGCTCAGTATGTTTTCAGGAAAACACAGCAAGTGACGTCACTCCTGCCTGCTTCTGCACAGCCAGGGGTTGCAGGTCTCCCCACTTCTGGATGATAGGCTCATGAAGGACACCACCAGCTGAAGAGGAATGGATTAGTGGTCTTATCCTTAGATGCCACACAAAAAAATACCACAACAAATTTGTGCACTGTTTGGTCCTATTTGGGTAACAACTAAAGGCCTTGTTAACTAAAGTATGGACCATGACTACCTGTGAATGGGAATGAGACTGGAAGATAGACCTGACTGCGACAGAAATCTGAGGCTGCTAGAGAGTCTGGGACAAGAACAAAAAGCCACTTTAGCATTGCAGAACAGAAGCTTAGAGGCATGAGGGAGAGACAACAAGAGAAGATATGGTACAGATAAAAGTCAAACAGTGTGAATGGGGAGTCCCCATGAACTCTGTTAGAGCCAGATTCAGATCTTGTGGTAGAGGCTGCGGAGACAGAATACAAGGAGCGACTCTACACCAACTTGGCATTTCCTTCTTTACAAACAAGTATCACATTAGCCCCATGTAATGCTATGGCAAAAAGGGAGTTTGGGGTCATCATTAATAACCACCTAAGTCCTTTTCAGAGTCTCATCTGTGTGTGTGAAATTCCTACAGTTTGGCTTACAGCCCAACGGATTGGGTACAAAATGTGTTCCCTGTTGACTGTGCTAGCTGAGGATCCACACTCTTTGTGACACTGTTCTCTCTGCCTTCAGCCAGCTCTGGCTGTCCACAAACCCACCCTGGCATAGCAATGGCACTGTCAGAATATAGGCAAGCTTGTGCAGCTGTATCACATTTGTATTTCCTTTTCTCAGGTTTCCCCTTTGATCGAGAGCTGGGCCTCATGAAGGCCTGGACACTGGTAAGTAGCTTCCAATGAAAGAGTCCCTTTGTCTTCTTACTTTCTGCTGCTGTTTGTTGGCATCCTTGTCCACAAGAGAGGGTGGGAATTGCAACCTAGGATATAGAGGACTTGCAATGTCTCTCAGAATCATAGGACTAGAAGGAACCTTGAGAGGTCATCAAGTCCACTTCCCTGCACTCATGGCAGGTCAAAGCACCACTTAGACCCAATCAATAACCAGTGATTGTCTAACCTGGTCTTAAAAAAACCACACACACAACTTCCAGGGATGGAGATTCCCCAACCTCCCTGAGCAATTTATTCCAGTGGTTAACTGCCCTGACAACTGGGAAGTTTTTCTTAATGTCCCATCTAACCCCCCACCCCTACGCCTCAGTTGCAATTTAAGTCCATTGCTATTTTTCTACCTTGTCCTCCTAACAAAGTTTTAGTTACTTGAAATCAGATTTATGTCCCCACTCAGTCTTTTACACAAACTAAACAAACCCATATCATGTTTCAATAATTTCTGTTCCTTTTTTCTGGACTTTCCCCAATTTTTCCTGAAATGTGGTGCCCAGAACTAGACACAATACTCAAGTTGAAGCTTGATCAGTGCAGAGTAGAGTGGAAGAATTACTTCTTACATCTTACTTATGACACTTCTGCTAATACATCCCAGAACAATATTTTCTTTTTTCATCAGTATCACACTGTTGATTCATATTTAGCTTGTGGTCCAGTACAACTTCCTGATGCCTTTCCACAGTACTCCTTCCTAGGCCAGCAGTTCCCATTTTGTACGTGTGCAACTGACTTCCTTCCTAAACGGAGTACTCTGCATTTGTCCTTATTGCATTTTAAGACCATTTCTCCATTTTGTCCACATCATTTTGCATTACAATCCTATCCTCCAAAGCACTTGCAACCCATCTCAGCTTGGTACCATCTGCAACCTTTATAAGCATACTTTAAGTGAGGGATGGGGAACCTTTTTTGGAGCCCAATCGGGGGAACGACACAAAATGTCAGTTCCAGACTCTTTTGTGTCTTGCTTCTAGGAGTCTTTATACTAAAGCTTGGTACTTTCTATTCTTGTTCCCTCAGAGCTCCCAGCATAGCATGTCCTTGGGTATGTGTCAGTCTTCCAACCTATTCAAATGGCCCAGCCAGCACAGTCTTTTCCTTGAGCAGGACTGTCATACTTGGGAATTTGCCCTTTGAAGAACCTCTGCATTGGTGACTTTACATCACACACTCAATACTAAAGCCAAGATAAACAGTGTTAAGTGGAAACTGTTTAACTTTCGCCTGATGAGCAGGCTTCGAGTTGTTCTATGCTCTTTTAGTTAGTCTGCTAAAAGTGGTGGCAGCCTTTCCAATGCAAATATTTAGTTCTTCATCCAGTGAAGTCCCTGCAAAACCTAAGTAGCTGAATTTAGGGACTATTCTAGCTGGTTTGTGTTTTAAGGTAACTGAAGGATCTTATGAGAAATTCCCCCCACCCTAACAAGCCTTTTCTTAATGCTGATGGTGAAAGCAATGTCCTGACAGGCACTTGAAAGGCAGCCCATCCATGAGTTCGTGTCATAGATGTCTTGGGCTATAAGGGCAGCATCAGCAGCAAATAGATGTTCCCTGATTAGTACTTTTGTGACAAGTCAGGACAAGTTGAAAAAAGTTCCCCATCCAATCTTGTGTAGAGACACACCAGCTTTCATATCCTTAAATACACAGTGAGCTGAGGACTGATGTGCTCAGGTACCAGAGGAAAGGTGCTGGGAAGGATCGTTTGGGGGAAGTAGCCCAGAGAAGATGCTGCCAGACTGGGAGTAAAAGAAACCCTGACTGTTGCCACTGCTTTCAGGACCCTGGGCCAGAACCCAGAATAGTGGGTGGGCCTAGGTTCCTCCCAGCCCTCCCCCACTCCTCTCAGTGGCAGACTGTGTAGTAAAGAGACCAGGACTACGGAGGGGTTTCACCCCAAACTGTGGACTAGCCTATGATGAGTATGGCTCAACAGGCTGTAAACCTTGCCTCTAGAAAAAGAGGAGACTGTGTAGAGGGTCACAGCGAGCCTCTGAAGCAAACACGGTCTATCAGAAGCACAGGACCCACAGGGCAGAGTCAGAGCCTTACCTCAGCCCACAAAGGTGAAGTACAATGATCTGTGTTGCTCTCTGCAAATAGGTCTATGGTTGATCTTCCAGACCTGAAGCCACACCGATTCAGAGTAGACATGATCTGACTACGGTTGTAGGCGCTTTAAGCTTACTTTCCCAAAAGCTTTTCCTGCTACACTTTGCAGCAATTACAGGAGTATCTTGCTACTGTCTCCCTTTTTGCCTTTATTTTTATTTAAAAAAAAAATAGATGTTTGCATCACACATTTCTTGGGGAATCTCATCCTCTTCCCAGCATATGAGTAGCAGATGAAGAAGATACGGTAACAGGCTCTTTCCTACTCTCGTGGATTTCCACAGGGATGCCATCTCTTCCAGGAGTGCTCCACATCAATCTCTCTGGCATGACCCATGGTGTTGGTATTTGGTCCAGATATTTATTGGTGATGTTTCTTGTGCATACAGCCCTGGACAGGGTTCAGCCCAATGAGATAACTGCTTACTTTTATCTGTCATGATTTCATTACTGTGTGATTTGAGAGGGGCAACATTGTTGACAGTGAAGTCTAGAGCTTTCTTCAGGCCATCATACATGACAGAGGTTTCCTGTGTCTGAGGTTCTTTTTATAGCATCACAGAGCTTGATCCAGTAATGATTTGCAAAGTATCTGCTTGCTCAATGTCTTAGTTTTTGCAAGTCAGTCTCACTTTGGTATTCTCTGTTGGCTGCTTCTTGTGTTCCAAATAGGCTGCATCTCAGTGTTGAGGAGAAGTAATAGTTCTGCTTCATTTTCTACAAAACTAGTCCTTTAACTGACTTTTCCCCAAATGAAGCTCAAGCTGTTTCATGCATTGTTGTTCTTCAAATTTTCCCATGCATACTAAAGAGGCAGCGGAATCTTGAGAAATCATTACCAGAGTTCAGAGGCCTTCACAAACTCCTGGCATTTCCTCTGGATTTTGGGTTTTGGCCTCTAGTTTCTTGGCTATAAATCTTCACTTTGATAATAATCAAGTAGAGTCAAGTCAGAATTGAAATCCTGGTGCCACTAGGACCATAAGTGGTACAATCTATATTGGTCAACACCAAGTGCTGGGAGTTGGTCAATCCAGAAGTCTCAGGAAGCGCCAATGGCTTCCTGCTGATAAGTGCCGGAGGAGGGTAATGGATGGAGGAAATGCCATCAAAAGGCAGATGAGCAAATTCACTCATCCATACAGGACAGGCTGGTTATCAGCCACAGCTGAAGGGCCCAACCTAGTGGAGCTCGGAAAGGCAGGCAGAAGGAAGATCTTCTCTGTACTGGCAACTACTGCAACGTAGCTGGCTCTAAGTGTATCAACTCCCATCCTTCCTTTGGCCGAAACCAGTGAAGTCAAGAGCACAGCTTGATTTAAGATTTAACACTTCACCCTTTTACTAGTGTAGTGTTTCTCAACCCACCAGCGGGTTGCAGGAAGGGTCTAGGTGGGTTGCATGTGCCCCAAAGGCACAGCCCCACAGCATTCTCATTGCCCCTGGGAAGCAGCATGAGTGGGGTCTGCATAGAACAGCCACTGCCCAGAGGAAGTGCCTCCTGGGCATGCATAGGCTGTTGTCTGCTAGATGTCTCTGGCCATGCTGCTGTCACCACCACTGTCATGCCACCAGGACTGCACTCAGCACTGTGGGCAATGGGATTCAGGTACTGGCAGCAGTGTGGAGCGCACAGCCCGAGCCAGCAAGTGGCCAGTCAGCATTGATCATGGCCCAGCCAAAGGGACAGCAGCACTGACAGAAGCTGCAGAAGGTAGCAGGACTGGGACAACAAGAGCAAAGCATTGGGGGAGCCATGCATGGAGTTTGGGAGCAAGGCAGCAGAAGCAGCCAACTCACCTTGATGCAGAAGAAGTCTGGCACTATGTGCAACCTCCCCACCCTCAATACATGTTCGGGGGCTGTTTCAGTTGGGTCCCCCAGATATAAAAAGATCTGAGAAGCTAATTCTCTGCCAGGACAAGGACAGCCTATGGGAGGTTTTGCATTTTCCTTTCCTTTAGGTTATGTATCCTGTCCTCCACTCCCCCATACACAAAGCAGTGATGACCTTAAATTACAGGATATATGAACCCTATTAGAGTTCTCTATAGAGCAAAAAGGCTGGGAGGGGATGAGCAGAGAGCAAGGTTTAAGCGGGGCTCCACAGCTCTGTCTGACATGTACAGTGCTACCCATGCTAGCACTTAACTCTAGTTTCCCCGTGTGTTGGAATTCAAAGATAGATGAAACTTTATTTAATCAGTTTAACTAAAAGATAGTGGTGCGTATGTGAACCAACATGCTCACTCACACAGTATACAGGGAACCCTCGCCATTTGTGGTGGATATGTCCTTGACACCACTACAAATCCTGGGGCCGGGAGGAAGCAGAGTGAGTACCCCATTATCCCGTGGCTCCTGGCCGCTGCATGGGTGGAAGGGGAAGAAAGGGAAGGCGAATCGCAAAGGTCTCCTGTATACGCAATTGGGAGGGGGGGGGACCCTCCAGAAGAGCAAATGCAGTTGCTGGGTTGCCTTAAAGAATTTGGTGATTACTATGCTCCAGGGCCCACAAGACCCTCTTTGCTGCTGATGGATACAGGTGAACACTTGCAAGGGCACAAATCCCTACTATGTCATCGGGGCATCACAAACCAGCAAAAAAAGCTCCAGAAGTTCAACTGCTAGCCTTAGTTTTCAGTATCCAGTAAGCCCATTTTTGGTTTTTCATGGGAGACTCTAGACTTACCCAGCTGGTAGGCGCCCGTCCAATTGAGGCTCATTAACTTTGTCACACAAAAAACCCTTGAGCACATCACACTGCAGACATGCATGCCAAAAGGGAAAGCCATACCTGTAAGGATGTTCTTGAAAGCTTCTTCTACATTTGTGGAATCCAGGGCAGAAGTTTCAATAAATGATAAGTTATTTTTTTCTGAAAAAAAGGAAGAGACCACTCAGACTTGAGCAGCATTTTTAATTCTAGGCCTTAGCTTAGATGTCTTGGTTTAAATAGCCAGGACCTAGTCTTGCTTTCTCTATTACAGGAGAAACTACACTGCTTGTTCAAATGGATTTGGCACCCCACTGTATTTAGCTAACTAGTCCTATCAGCAGTAGAATCCCCAGCACCTGAGCATATCACCCTCCCTTCACTCCCTCTTCTGCAATGCAACAGGGCTCCCTGCCCTGCACAGTATTATTCCTGACAACAATGGCCAACTACCAGTGTGATGCAACTCCCAGCAACACAGAGTACCTCTGAGCAAGAGCACAGTCATGTAGATGGGGAATGCAGGATTCCCCCTCACGCCACTCCCAGAGACTTACTGGCGGGGGGAGGGGGGGGGAAAAAAACACACCCAGGACTCCTGTTACTCTATAGCCAATCATTCCCTGGAGACAGCACACTAGAAGGGACAGGAAACAAGGAAAGGGAGTGCCTTGCTTTCAGAGGTCATGTCCCAGTGCCACCAACAACATTTAAATGCACACACGACACACTGCCTGCCAAAATGTGAGACCTTCAAATGGAAATTTACATTGCTGCCCCCGCCTCATCACTGACTATGACTGAACAGCTGAGGTTCAGTCCTCCCATGTTGTACTGGGTTTCAGTAGCCCAAACAAGCGAAAGACCCATGTTGGCTGTTGAGATGTGTGACTGGTTCTGTTACGTTATGTCAGCCAACTCCAAGGCAGGGAGAGTTTTATAAGTTTCCACAGCCAGAGGCTAAGCTCTGTTCAACCCAAATGATTCACTGTTTAGTGAATGGAACACTCAGAGAAAGATTTGGTTTTGGTGGTTTATGTACTTTATTCATCCCTCAAGATCCTTTGGAATTGGTTTTATTTCAGCAACATTTTTCATCCAGATCTCTTCCTAGCCTGACAAAGGAAGCAAGAAGGGTCTGTGCTTCAGAGACCTGGCAGCCCAGGGGCAGGATTATCACTGGTTTGCAAGAAGCTTCCTAGCTCTGGGTCTCAAAAGAGTTTCACCAAACACCGCCGTTCAACCAGTAAGTGCACTTTTTCCACTGCAGGGGTGTATGTACATCAGAGCTTCCAAATGGAAGGCTGCCCTTGTCTGAGATGGAGTACTTCAGTCTGCTACACACCACGTGCTCAAGTGAAAAACACCAGCTGAACAGATAAGACATGCAATCCACGAACCTGCAAAAGCCCGGGCCTCATCCGTGGGCACAGCTCTCAGATGGCGCAAGTCACTTTTATTTCCCACTAGCATGATGACAATGTTGTTGTCTGCATGATCTCGGAGCTCCTTTAGCCAACGCTCCACATTCTCGTAGGTCAGATGTTTGGCAATGTCATAGACAAGGAGGGCCCCAACAGCACCACGGTAATAGCTGGAACCACAATGAATACACGGTTTTAGAAGGAATTCACTCAAAATCGACAGAAAAACACTTTAGTTTTCCTATTGTAATGTTCACTTTTTAGAAAGAGGAAAAAAAACTTCAATAAAGGAATTTAAAAAAAACCCAAAAGACTGACAAATCTGGTGGCTATTTCAAGCAGGACATTAGCAGCATAAAGGGAAACTCACTTTCATTTCAAAGAGAGTGAAACGACACTTCTGTTCAAAAGTTTTGCTGGATTTAATCTCATAGATCTTTCTACTGTGAAAAGTGGTTACTAGAAAAAAAGACCAATATTGTCATTTGACTAATCCCTCACCAAGGGAAAAGGCAACTTAAAATAGTCACTCACTCCTTTAGTCAGGCACTCTTGGCTCCTGCAACACCATCTCGTCATGCATATCTCCCAAGAATGCCATGGCCCCAAGTGTCAACATTTCACCCCCACACCTCTCCAATTTAACACAATGGACATGGACACTTTGTGTGCAATTCAGTAACAATGTCCATAGAGGACACCAGAAAGGCTCATCCAGCTAATGAGAATGTGGCTTTGGATAACTAGTCTCCCAACCACATTAATTTCCTATTTTTAGAGGAAAGCAAGTCCTATTTTTAGGGATGTTCCCCACCACTTCTGCCAACCCTCTCCCCAGAGCGATTCCGCCCAGGGGACTAGCAAGGCAGGGAGGTGTGATTCGCTGCTGGCCAACAGTGGGGGGTCCAGTCCCCGCCACACATGCACTGGCATCAGTGGGGGAAGTTGAGCAATGCAGCCCCATCTTGTTTTGCTTACCGCTTCCCCGATACCCAGGAACTCTGGCCTTGCCAGCTGCTGGCCAGCCCCTTGGTCTTCCCACCCATGGTGTTTGGGGCGGCGGGGGGGATGACACATGTGCCCCCTTATACTCCCACACGTCACCTCTGTTTAAAACAGGCTACATGAGAAGCACTAGTGAAGTCAGTATAAACCACAATTTCATACAGACAAAACGAGCAAGTCAGCAGTTATTTAATAAGGTTGCTGTGACACTTTTGCATTTAGAACTGATTTTGTAAGCAAGTAGTTTTCAAGCGAAGTGAAACTTGGGACACACAACAAATCTGATTTCTGGAAGAGGGTCAATAGCATGAAAAGGTTGAGAACAACTGCAGTACCGTGCCTCACTGATTGCATGTGTGTGCTGATTAACCCTGGGAGAGGAGAGAGAGAGAAAAACCAGTTTCTCTCTCTCTTCCTCCTGCATCTCCACCAATAGTAGAAGAGAGTGGTGGTGGGTAATACTCACGCTGAGGTTATGGCACGGTATCGTTCCTGCCCTGCAGTGTCCCAGATCTGGGCTTTTATTGTCTTCCCATCCACTTGGATGCTCCTTGTGGCAAATTCCACCCCAATGGTGCTCTTGCTCTCAAGGTTGAACTCATTCCGTGTGAAGCGTGACAGAAGGTTACTCTTTCCTACCCCAGAGTCTCCAATCAACACAACTGGAAGAAAGCAGAATGAATCCTTTATCTTGAGATGTGGAGAGAAAGCTAATGAGAGTATTTTATGACATGATAAATTTGAACTCATGACACATGAAACATTACCCTTCCCTGCTCCAGAGTCCCCAATCAACACCATTTTATCAGGCCACAGGCCTACCCAAATAGAGCCTGCCCAGATGTGGAGTACAAGGCTCCCTAAAAATAAAAGCTATTTGCAATCCCTTCAATACAGGATTAATTCTAGTAAACTTTTGCTAATTAGGCATAAGTGAGAGATTCACATAAAGTTAGGCACAAAGTAGATAGTAAAACATTTGCCACTATGAGCAATATCTGAAAGAAATCCACATTTCATAGGATAAAATTTGTAATTCACGTAGTAGTTTCTAATGGTCACTTACCAATAATGATGTAATCTACCAGTGGTTCTCAACCCAGGATCCAATCAGCACATAGCTGCAGCCCATGCAACATCCTCAAGGCCACACAGGTAGCACTGAACGCAACCCACATTATACATGTAGTCCACAATGGTACATAGGTTGAGAACCATTGGTATAAACTAGGGATTTAAAAAAAAATTAAAATATTAACTGTGTAACTGATAAAAATTCTATTGGTTACATGGTTAACCATGCCCAGGGCTGCCAGTGGCACCACACAGCGGAACCAGGCTGCAGGGCAGAGGGGAGTGCACCTTGAGCAGCCCTCTGCCTGCAGCAGGTCGCAAGTGAGGAACTGCTCCCAGGCACGAGGTCATTGGTTACCTGTTCAGATCCCTAGTATAAACAGCAGTGAAGAGCTTTTTACTGCAAACAGGCTCATGAATGTTACAAAAATACTAGCAATTAGATGAAAATTGAATGAATGCCAGATGCCAGTGCCATTTCCTGAATCTGGGACCAGCCACACTTACGCATTCTGTTATATACTAGCAGGGCTCGACAAATTATACAATCTACTCGCCAGTGGCGAGTAGATTGTAACCCGGAAGAGCCGGGTTCGGGCGATCTGCGCATGCGCAGATCGCCGGACAGCGCGGCTGGCGAGCGCGGCTCACCGTGGTTCGGCAAGCCCTGTATACTAGGGATGTTAAAATTAGATTAATCAACTAATGGAATTTCCATCGACAATTCAGTTAGTCGATAAGGCCACTTCCACTTAGAAATGTAGTGAGAGCCTGCTGGGCTTGTTCCTCCTTTGAAACATACAAGAGCCCAGCAGGGACTCTTGCACATTTTAAAGATGGAATGCTGCCAATGCACCCCTGCCCCCTCCCACAGAATCGGAGGAAACTGGCTTTTAAGCCGGCTCCCCCAGCACCTCCCCGCCCCTGCTGCCTCTTTCTGATAGAGGCAGTGGGCGGAGGCAGGGGGGAATGACTAGTCGATCAATAAGGGACCAATAAGTTTTTGCTTATCGGATAGTTGACTAGTCGCTTACATCCCCAATATTTACCATGTCCTGACTGGCTCAAACTCCACAGTGATAACAGGCTGCTCCTTTAGTCTTTGGGCAATTGCTGAACTACCCATGCATATATATCTCCCTCTCCCCCTCTCTCAAAATAAATAAATAAAAAACAAACAAACAAACTTACTTACTTTCTCAGCAAGATTTATCACCCAAGTTTCTTTAAAAGAACATTACAGGGGCTTTGATAGACACTTTAGGCAGCTGCCTACAGTCTTTGCAAGATCTTACCCTACGAAGTTTATGTATCATTACAGGAGAGAGTAGATACCATTCCATGGAGAGCTGGGGAGGAAGGGGTTTAAACCACATCCCTTTAGGGACCAGCAAACGGTAACTGGCAAATTCACTCAGGTTGTGACACCCCCAAACTAGTTCAAACTGAATTCTTCAGACGCCAACAAAGGTATGACCAAAGAGCCTGAGTTTAAACTGACTCAGTCTATTCTGATCCAGCAAATGACAAAATCAGATTTCCATTTAAGGGAAGGACCCCAATCTTCAAGGAAGGACTGACACCAACCAGAAGCCACTGGGGAGATGGTCTCTGTTAAGCTCATTGGTATCCATGTAAGTGTGCTGTTTTTAAAAAAAACATTCTAAAGCTTCTACATTATGAATTGAAGTACTTGCTTAGAAAGAGCTGTGTGGTAACTTAGCTGTGATATAGCATAAGGAGGTTAACAAAGTGCAGTAACAGTCCTGTTTAGGTCATCTGCCTTGCCGGAGCGTCTCCCAGTACAGGTAAGGAACTATGCAGCCTGGAAAAACCCTGGTCAAGAGGGACAAAGATGCAGGTCTCTTTCCAAGAGAGGCAATAACTAAGGATCCCAGAGTTGACATTCTTATGGGACTCTGAGGGGGAATTATAAGTTCAGAGAATACAACCATCATGCATCCCTTTTCCAAGTATTACTGAAGTTGAAGAAGGTTCTGAGAGACAGACTACATGTGGGATATCCCAAGCAACAAGGGTTAAATATAGTGGGTGGGTCCTAAATTGCTTCACCGACTTCCTCGTCACTTAATGTGGTACCTCTGCCTGCTAGGCAGGAGCATACACCATATCCATACACATTTAAGCAATTACATTGCTTAACATACATTTAAGATTCTTAATTTTTACATTTTTGTATTGTTAGAAAATGGATTTACTGGATTAATTTTTCTACTCATGATCTGTGTCAAGCTGCATTTGGATGGTAATTTGAATTTAATTAAAAATTCACAAGACATTTTTAAAAACTTCCTTAGTTCAGTAAAGACTTTGGGATACACAAGAAAAGCATGAGGACGTATTTTGTAATTTTATCGAAGTTCATATTATCTGTAGTCAGTTAATTGAACTAAACTGATTGTTGTGGTCATCATACCCTTGAAGATTATAGGGAAAAAAAGTTAATTTAATCTTTTCAGACCTCTTTAATTCAGAGGTTGGAGATAAAAAATAAGCTATCCTGCTTTTACAATTCTGAATGAACTAGCTGAATAAACTGAAAGAAAATATTCTTCTGTGTATGTAAACAGAGGCTTCTGCTGTGAAAAGCCATTTTAGCACTTCAACAAACTCTGGTTCCAGGCACTGAACAGTGACTTCCACCACTTTGATGGTTTGACTTCCTTTAAAACTTCAGCAAAGATTTACAGCTTGAATTACTTTATTAAACATAAATATACTATTAACCCGTGCCAAGTCTTGCACTTCCTATTTCAAGTTTAATTTTAAAAACAGATTTTTAAAGAGAAAAAATTTAAATATGAACAAATCTAGTTTATTTAAATCATAGCGTTTAAGACAACCTAAATAAGAGGCCTCCTTCGCCACCAAGGAGTGGCAGTTCAGGTATTTCTACACTACAGAGTTAGTCAACAGAAGGCTGAGTTGGTCTACACTACAGTTAGTCCACAGAAGGCTGCTTATGCTGACCTAGCTTTAAGCATCTACAAGAGCATGTGAGTGACAGAATTTTGTGCGACTATCACTACCTTTACTACTATGAAGTTTCAATTACATTGGCCTGGGTAATTCCAAAGAAGCTAGAGGCAAATATTTCTCTACCTCTTGATGCAGTTTAACAAAGGTCAGCAATTTTTCCTCCCTGCAGCCTCCAACATTTATTTCAATTTAAAAGCGAACTTTTCTAAAACTGCTGATTTTCTTGTTAGGGGACAACCGAGTTTATAGATAAGGTAAATCACTTCAAAGACTATTAGGGGTTATTATAAAACACTGAAAGACAACTCATATCTAAATAGACCATTGAACCCACATGCTTTATGTTCCATTTACAATTCAAAGAAAAAAGTTTCTGCTATTTAAAATGCCAAAACTGCAAGCTAATTTGCTAACCAAAAAACCAAGCTGTTTCAGCTTTGTGTATTATTCACGAACAAGAAACTTACTTCAAAGTGCCTTCACTGGCATTTTAGTTCTGTTCTACCACATGCAGACACTAGCATGCTCTTTTTCAGCTAGAGCATAACAAAGCTAATGCAGTGCTGATAATGGACAGTTTCATTTTCATTAATTTAAAACAAAAAACTAGATGTGACTGAATATGCACGACACTAAAGTTTGTACAGATGTATTGTAAGAGAATCTAGTCTTCCAGAGCTGTTTTCTGATCATAAAAACTTTCACCCTCCAAGTATAAAAACAAGTTTGTTCATAAGCATCAGAGGAATAGCCAAGTTAGTCTGTAACTGGAAAAAAAAAAAAAAAAAAACAAACCACACAACAACAACAAATAATCGAGTACAATGATACGCAATATTTTTGATCTGCGCCACGGGGACCAACTGCTAGACCCAGCCCCCGGCCAGATCTAGGCACTGCACCACGAGGACTGCCAACAGACGGGCCCAGCCCCCAGCAGGCCAGATTTAAGTGCCATGACCCCCCCCCTCCCCCCGGGAAGACATCCACGACCTGGGGGTCACGACTCACGGGTTGCGCACCACTGGTCTAGTAGCACCTTAAAGACTAGCAAAACATGTAGATGGTATCATGAGCTTTCGTGGGCACAACCATTTTTTGCCCACAAAAGCTCATGATACCATCTACATGTTTTGTTAGTCTTTAAGGTGCTACTAAGTTTGTTCATGACAGACTTCAGCCATCTCTTATCCCATCTATTTTTTAATATTAAACAGACACTCCCACATACACAAGAATTGACCATATTGTGGAGGGGAACAATACAAGAGTGAACTGGCTTTAGCAACAGTCTATGTTCAAGTTTCTCAGCCATTTCCAAATACTGAACAGTCGGTATATGCAGAAATTTCACATTAAACATTACTGTTGTTCTCTTGGCCACTAGGGTGATCATCTAAGTGGTGAAAAGAGAAAAGCCCAATTTAAAATGCTTCCACCTTTTAACAACAAAAATTGATAAACTTAATCGTTACAAGTCACTGGGACCAGATGGCATTCACCCAGGAGTTCTGAAAAAACTCAAATGGGAAATTGCAGAACTATTAACTGTGGTTTGTAAACTATCCTTTAAACCAGCCTAATGTACCTAATGATTGGAAGATAGCTAAGGTGACGCCAGTATTTAAAAAGGGCTCTAGAGATGATCCTGGCAAATACAGACCAGTAAGTCTAACATCAGTACTAGGGATATTAAAATTAGATTAATCAGCTAATCAAATAGTCCATGGAAATTCCATTGACTATTTGACTAGTCAACAAGGGTGCTTCTGCTTTGAAATGTAGCAAGAGCTGCACTGCATTCCGCCTTTGAAGTGTACAAGAGCCCCCATGGAGCCCAGGGCTTTGCGGGGGATGGGGACTCCCTGCTGGCCCCATGCTCCATGTGGCAATTCCACTTTTTACAAAAGAAATGCTAGAGCAGTAAATATTTTTAACAATTAGAGTATAATTCTGAAGTTTTAAACCTCATCAGGTGTACTAAGCCAGTCCAAGGGCAGTTGGAAGGATACTTGTACATATCTTTCCTTAGCAAAACTGTCTGTAAAACTAAAATTAGAGCTAAATTATCTCCTGGTGCTTTTTTAGGGTACAAATGCAGGGCCTCTTTCACACAAAATTACTGTTTGGCCTCCTTTACAGATACTGTAAAATTAAGAAGTACTTCCTGAAAGGCAGTTGTGACCTTCCTGTTCCATATGGTTGCTGGAACAGAGGGAAAGACAACTCAAGAAGCCAATGCACAGAAATAAGGGCAGATCAGAAGACCAGCAAAAAATTATTTCAGACACCAATAGTTTCCTCAATGCCTGCTCAATATATAGTTCCACAAAGAGGTAGAGTTGGACTTGGTCTTAACCACTGTCCTATTACTTTTGAGATCTACACAGCAGCCCTATCTCTTTCCATGTCAGAATCAAGATCCTACAGCTAGAAGGGGAACAGCGTGTTTTACTGATAGGACAACAGATAAATAATTCATACAAAAGCACTGTCCCTCCCTGAAAATATAAAGTCTAATTTAAGTTCAGATGTTTAGATACAAGATTGGTGTAGTGTTGCATACTTTCATCTACTTAAATTATTATTGAGGGGGGAAATGAATTAGGCAGTTGTCAAGCTTTGAAGTCTTAGGATACTGAGCCATTTGAAAAGCTGATAGTAGAGTTTGGCTCCAAAAGGGATTTAGTACCAGACCTGACAGCTTACCATACTTTGAAGCTAATCAATTAAGTTTTAATAGTGGCGAGGAAGAAGGAAAGTATTTTCGAACTATTTGGCAGCTCTTAAAACAAGTGGGTTATGCAGTGAAATACATATTAACTTTTATGAAAGACAGACACACAAACTGCTGCTAAAGGAAAAAAATCATTTCCCTAGCAAGCCCCAATATATGCATGGCCACCACCAATGAAAAGAACAAGTGCTTTGTCTACATAAAAACAATAAGGAGTCAGTCTCTAATGTGCCACAAGTTGTTTTTTGCAGATACAGACTAACATGGCTACCCCTGAGAATTTGTCTACATACTGAGTCCTAGCATAGCAAGCAGTGGTGGACTGGAGATATTAAAATGCATTCAATTAAGTAACCAACCAACCATGTAACCATTGTGGGACAACAGTCGGCTCCCCAGGAGCCAGCGTGGGGTTGGGGGGGAGCCGGCTTTAAGCCAGCTTCCTGCACGTAGCAGCTCCTGCCTGCCCCCTCTGATACAAAGGGGGGAGAGGCTGCCTGTAACTGGAAGCCTGCATGTAAGCATGAAGGCTCCGGGCTCATTGGGTAGCTGGGTATGCGGTTACTTTCATGTCCCTAGCGTGGAGCCACAGCACCCTCGCTTGCCGCCCACTACCCGGCTGGGAGGACACGGCCTCGCAGAGAGCGGCCCGGAGAGCTCTGCGATCTACAGCGGCCCTACGATACAGAACCACCTCAGCCCCTTCCAGCAGGCCGCTCGCCCCGGAACGCCCCCACTGCCTCCTCCAGCGGGACGGAGCCCCCCGCCTCCCGCCCTCGCGACTCCGGGTGCAGCGGGGAGGGGGCCATGGCTGCCAGGCGGCGGCGCAGCCCGCGAGGAGACAACCACGAGCGGGGCCGGGTCATTCCACGCCGCGCCGCCCGGTGCCATGGAGACTGCGCTGCCCGCGGCTCCAGAGGGAGGCGGGTGCAGGCTCCCGGGCTGACCCCGTCCCGCCGGGCGCCCCACGGGCCGGGCCGCGGGTGGGTGGGTGGGTGTCATGGAGGCGCCCGCGGGCTCCGGGAGGGGCGGCCGGGGACCGGGGGGCGCCGCGGCCCCGCCCGCGCTACCTTTGAAGAGATAGTCGTACTCGTCGTCCCGGGTGCCCATGGCGATGGCGGCGCGGCCGATCCGCTGCTGCCAGGCACCGACGCGGGGCGGGGGGAGGGTTTGCCGCGGCCGCCTATCAGCGGCCTCCGGGGGTGGGCCACAGCGCGACCGTCTCAGACGCCACCCAATGGGAGGCTACGTCTGCTGACGAGCGGGCAGCAGATCCAATCGGTCCAGGGCAGTGGGGCGGACTCTGGCTAAGCAGGCCGGGGAGGCCCCGCGCAGGCCCTGGTACAGCCAACACCCGCCAGGCCTGGAGGCGCCCCCGGGGCGCGTCGCCGGCACAGCGCGGGCCTGGCACCTGCCTCTCCCCGGACCCAGAGCCTGGCACCTCCCCACACCCCCCCCCGGACCCAGAGTTTGGCACCTGCCCCCAGACCCAGAGCCTGGCACCTCCCACACCCCCCCTCCAGAGCTTGGCACCTGCCCCCAGACCCAGAGCCTGGCACCTGCCAACACCCCCACCCCGAACTGAGAGCCTGGCACCTGCCAACACCCCCTCGAACCCAGAGCTTGGCACCTGCCCCCCGAACCCAGAGCTTGGCACCTGCCCCCCGGACCCAGAGCCTGGCACCTGCCAACACCCCGGACCCAGAGCTTGGCACCTGCCCCCAGACCCAGAGCCTGGCACCTGCCAACACCCCGGACCCAGAGCTTGGCACCTGCCAACACCCCAGACCCAGAGCCTGGCACCTGCCAACACCCCCTCGAACCCAGAGCTTGGCACCTCCCCACCCCCTCGAACCCAGAGCCTGGCACCTGCCAACACCCCCACCCCAACCGAGAGCCTGGCACCTGCCAACACCCCCTCGAATCCAGAGCTTGGCACCTGCCCCCTCGAACCCAGAGCCTGGCACCTGCCCCCAGACCCAGAGCCTGGCACCTGCCAACACCCCCTGAACCCAGAGCTTGGCACCTGCCCCCGGACCCAGAGCCTGGCACCTGCCAACACCCTCGAACCCAGAGCTTGGCACCTGCCCCCGGACCCAGAGCCTGGCACCTGCCAACACCCCCGAACCCAGAGCTTGGCACCTCCCGAACCCAGAGCTTGGCACCTGCCCCCCGACCCAGAGCCTGGCACCTGCCAACACCCCCGAACCCAGAGCTTGGCATCTCCCTCGAAGCCAGAGCCTGGCACCTGCCCCGGACCCAGAGCTTGGCACCTGCCTCCCCGCTGGGCCCAGAGCCTGGCACCTGCCCCCAGACCCAGAGACTGGCACCTGCCAACACCCCCGAACCGAGAGCTTGGCACCTCCCCCTCGAACCCAGAGCCTGGCACCTGCCCCCAGACCCAGAGACTGGCACCTGCCAACACCCCTCCCCTGAACCGAGAGCTTGGCACCTCCCCTCGAACCCAGAGCCTAGCACCTGCCACCCACAGCTTGGCACCTGCCTCCCCGCCGGGCCCAGAGACTGGCACTTGCCCCGCCAGACCCAGAGACTGGCACTTGCCAACACCCCAACCCGAGAGCATGGCCCCTGCCCCTCCCCGCCGGGCCCAGAGCCTGGCACCTGCCCTCCCGCCGGGCCTGGCACCTGCACCCCGGAACCCAGAGCCTGGCACCTGCCCTCCGCCGGGCCCAGAGCCTGGCACCTGCCAACACCCTTCCCCGCCCGGGCCCAGAGCCTGGGACCTGCCCCTGCCGGACCCAGAGCCTGGGACCTTCCAACACACACACACACACACACACCCCGCCGCACCCAGAGCCTGGCAACCCCCAACCCTCCCCACCAGGCCCAGAATTTGGCACCTGCACAACCCTGGCCTGGCCCAGAGCCTGGCACACTCTAACCCCCACCCAGCCCATCACAGAGCCTGGTACTTGCCCAATTCCCCTCTGCCTCCGGGTCCAGAGCCTGGCATCCCCCACCCAGCCCGGCCTGGTACCTGCCCAACCCCTTCCTTCTAGGCCCAGAGCCTGGCACCTGCCCAGCTCCCCTTGCTGTCCCCAGAGCCTGGCACCTGTCCAACCCTGGCCCTCCCCAGAGCCTGGCAGCCCCCACCCTGGCCTAGCCCAAGGCTACCTGCCCAACCCCCTCACAGCTGCACCCAGATGTTCCCAGCTGATATTAAATGTGATCAGCTGTTGAGAGGTGTGTAGGCAGCAGTGGGAGGAGGGGGCACAATTTGAGGAAGGGTGGAATGGTGGTTGAGCATCCCCTAAGAACTCAGGAAGTTGGCACCTCTGCTTCCTAGTACCCCCCAAGAAGGACAAAGATGATGTGAGTTACTCTGGTTGTGCACGTGTGCCTCATACTGCAGGTCAGGCTTTTGGCCAGCAGTGTCTATGTAGTGGGCCTACACTTATATTCCCTGAGCTCTTGTGCTGAGGGCATAAACAAGTGAAGCTTGCTAACCACCATTGCCTTCCTTTCACTGCCTTCTGGCCATAGGGGCTGACTTTCCAAAGTGCCAGGAGGAGCTCTGCCACAGGCCGGCCCTGACCCCAGCCTTTCCCCGAAGAGCCGCCCTACCCTGCTCCCCTGAGCATACCATGTTCTTCCTTCTCTTGCTCCCCTTCAGCATCAGGAACACTGTGAAATAGCTGATTGTGTTGAGGGGGAGGTATGGGAACAGAGAGGGGAAGGTACTGGCTCATGGGGCCTGCTGCACTAGCAGGAGAGGGGAGCTGATAGGCTGCACACCCACTATTTTTTTCTCCGTGAGTGTGCCAGCCCTGGAGCACCCGGTGCCAATGCTTCTGGCATTAAGATGAAGCAGTTGCTGTCTGTCCTTGCAAGCAGGCTAGAATTCTTCCAAACCATAATTTTGTAGAGTTATGATTAAAGGGGTTAGTTACCTGCCCCTTGCCAATTTTTATTCACCTACTTAGTTTTACAGAATTAGACTTCTGGTACCAGAATGGCCTCCTCAGGTTCCTGCTATTTCTGTTCTGTCCCTCCTATGAGGGAGCCATGCCAGCAAACTGGGCACCTCAAAAGCCCATCTTTCGGGTATCTGAGGTGCCTACTGGGGAGATATGCTGTTTGCATATTGTTTACTTCCAGAATCTATAAGGACATGGAGGCCAGACTCCTGATTCATCTCATGAATAAATCCATGAGGCCAGTATCGGACTCCTCGCTTACTGGCTCTGAGCATGGGTTCATGGAGTCACGGAGCTCCCTTTTCAGCTCCAGTGACTAAACCCAATAAAAGAGGTTTCCCTTATGGCTCAGGGAGTCCCAGATCACTCTTCCATAGTAGGGATGTGAATGACTAGTCGACTAGTCTATAAGAAAATGTTTATCAGATAGTCAACATGCTAGTCAACTAGTCGCTTCCTCCCCCTTGCTGCCTCTGTCAGAAAGAAGCAGCAAAGGGGGAGGAGAGTAGGGGGGGCTTCAAAGTGGCAGCGCTGTGTGGAGCCCGGGGTCTGCTGCTTTGAAACGCTGCATGGAGCCCGGGGGTCAGCTGGGGACTAAGGTGGAGGTAGCCGTGGCTAAACTATTCGATTAGCCAATTAATTGAAATTTACATCCCTATTCCATAGAGATTTTGTGGCCCACTATGATTCCCACCAAAGTTTCTTTGGCATGAATGTGGCAGTGATGAAGCTGCCTTGAGTTGCTCTTCTACCTTGTCGTATTTGGCACCGCCCAAAGCTGCTAGAGTAATGCTGTATTAGACACAGCAGCCCCAGCAGTGCATAAGAGGGCCCACTCACAGTATTGCTGTTTGGGATGATGTTGCTGTGTGAAGAGATCACCGCACCATGTAGACTGTCTACTCCAAAGCACCAGCCATTACAGCACTGGCAGATGCGCTTATAATGCCGGAGCCTGATGTGATGGGTTGGATCACAGCAATCCTCTTGGCACTGTCACCCGATGTACTGGTCATATTACTGAGCCAGCCTGCCTACCTGTCCTTTGGGGTGCCTGTCAGCCTGTCCCTGCTATTATTCAGAGACACTGCTCACCTCATTGACCCCTTCCCTCCAGTTTGCCCGCTGTCATCTAGCCTGGTATTTGACCAACAGTTCAGTGGGCACGCAGCATGGCTGCATTGGAATGGCAGAGGCCTTTGAGCCTGCAGAGCAGGAGGCCAGTGGGCATGTCAGGAAATGGGCCTTGGTGGGAACAGCCAGGTCCTGAAGAGTAAGCAAAGAGCATGTGGGAAGGCCCTAGGGCATGCAGCAGAGATGGAGAGGCTCTAGTGCCTGACCAGGAACTTGAATCCTCTAGGTTTTTTGCCACCCCAAGCAAAAAAATTTTTGGCTGCACCCCCGCCCCCCCCTTTTTTCACAGAGGCATGAGTGGCGTGGGGCTGGGGTGGGGGAGTGGCGGGAGGAATCAGCACTTCACACTCACTCTTGTTCTCAGGTCCCAGTGTGGGGAAGAAACTGGCTGCAGGGGCTGCCCTCACTTCCCAGCGCTGCCTTCCCCCTGTTGGCATGTGTTTGCCCCCAAGGAGGCACGCTCCCTGCATGGCCCTAATGGTGGGGTGAGGGTAGGTGGAGGGAGCTGTGGCAGGGAGCTGAGACACTGGCGGAGCCTGGCCTGGGGCACGGTTCCACCACGCATTCCGTCCCGCAGGAGGAGAGCCCTGCGGAGTCTGCCCTGAGCTGGGAGCCCCACGCCTGGCTGCTCGGAGCCTGCACCTGGCCCCGGGGTGCTTGGAGCTCTGCACAGGCAGCCCCGAGGCATGGCCTGGCTGGGAGGTTCGTGGCTGCGGGCGCTGGCAGCTGCTCCCGGGGGCCACCCCGGGCTCAGCTGGCCACGCATGCCCCAGGTATCTGCCCCCCGGGAAGTGGCGGAGGCGGCACCTGCCCCGCTGGCGGGTCCCCAGAGCACGGGGCCGGGGTGGCTGCAGCTGGAGGGGTGGGTGGCGCTCAGGGTGCCCTAGGGCATGGCAACTGGCCCAGCCCCGCGGAGCTTCCCGCCCTGCTGGGAGGAGCCACCACTCGCCCAGCGCCTGAGACCCCGGCCTAGGAGCCTCCCCTCCCCTTCCCGGCGGAGAGAGAAGGGGCAGGCGGGAGGCAGAGCCAGGGAGCCCAGCTCCAGCAGAGGGGGGCTTCCTCCGGGGCTCGGCACAGCCTGGCGCCAGGGTCTCTGCAGCTGGAGGAGAGCCTCACTTGTCCCTGACACTTGAGGGATGGGGCCCTGCCGCGGCTGAGCCCCAGCGCCCACTGAGCCCCTGAACTCCGCTCCAGGGAGCCGGCTGCCGGGAGCAGCCACCATGGCCGCAGCCTGCCCCGCCGGGTTCAGCGTCACCAGCAGCAGCCGCGGCCACCCCGCCCCACTTTCCAGGAAGCGCCCCAGCAGAGGCCGTGCCTCGGGGCTCTCCATGCAGAGCTCCGAGCGTCCTGGAGCCAGGTGCAGCCTCCGAGCAGCCGGGCGCGGGGCTCCCTGCCTGCTCCTCTTCGGGCCGGAATGCCGCCCCTGGCAATGTGCCATCCCAAGCGCGTGCTTCCTTCGCTGGTGCCTAGAGCCGGCCCTGAATCCTGGACCCTCAGGTTAAGAGTCCGATGCTCTACTTACTGAGCTAGCCAGGCTCACAAGCAGCCCACTGCAGGGCCAGAAGAAAAAGTGAGCAGGAAAAGGCCAGTGCAAAGCAGAACCTCAAGCCTGCTGCTTTCTTTTCACAAGGCCTGAGCCTGGCCTGCGCCTCCCGTCAGCCCCCCCCGAAGTGTGCCCCCTTCTCTCTCTCCCCCAGTTTTTACACACTTGTGCTAAGTGTCCATGCTGCATCATGCACCCACTGGCACTCGCCTCGCCTATGCAGCTCCACCTGCATCCACACTGTGTCTGCACGGGGCTTGGCCTTAGCATCTCACCAGCTCCTCGGCCCATGCCCTAGCAACTGGCTCCTCTGTGCTCACTGACCTAATGCCAACCCCTTTATGTCTGTCCACACAGACAGCTAGACCTCAAAGCTGACTTGGCCCCAGGCTTAACTGAGTCCTCTCCAGGAGGTTGGCAGGCTCTGCCAGGCCACTGTAGCCGGGTCCCTGAAGACTCCCACCCCTGGTTACTGGGGGAACCCAGAGCTCCTTTGTGATGTCACCCTGGGAAGGTTTTGCAGCCCAAACTGAACTGCCCCAGGCAGGAAGATAAAGGGGCTGCCAGTTCTTTTGGGTCTTTCTACAGTTTTAGTGACACTTGGACAATGTGTTGATAGCCATAGATCTTGGTACCTACCCCCCTGCCTCCGAAGGGAATCTGTGAAGATGAGAGTTGAAACACTTTTACAGCATAGGCAGGAGGGATGTATTTGTTTTCAAGGAGTCTTTGCTGATGGGGACTGTCGTTGTGTTTCCGATGCTCTAGCTGAGCGGGTGGATGGCCTTGATAGCTGGTCCTGGTGCAGTTGGCAATTAGAACTGCCCATGCTTCTATTCATGAAGGGGAAGAAATTGATTCATTTGGGAAGATGTCAGCCCTTTCAGCACCTCAGCGTCAAGAAAATTCAAACTTTGGTAAACCAGGAAAGGCACCATCAAGGTTGCTCACCTAACCTGAACTCTGCCCTTTTTTCAGCAGTGCCCCAAGAGGCCCTGTTTTATGCATGCATTTACTTTGCTAGCACCACATGTGTTGAAACAGCCAGGCCCTTCACCCTCCCCCCGGAACAATCCTGCAAATAAGACTCCCAACATCAGCTGGGTCTGAGCAGAGCCAGGTGGGGGCAAAGACTGGGCTTAGCCCTGCCACTCCCTCCCCTGCCACTACTCAGAGATCTCCCTGCCTCACTGACCCCCATTGCAGTCATCCATGTTGCCCCGTTTCCCAAATGTATGGATGGGGGAGCTCATTTTCCCTTGCCACGCCCAGAGCTCCTCTGGTGGCAGCTGGAGCTGAGATGGGGGCTACCTTTGGCTGCTCCCCTGGGAGCGCCAAAGGATGACTTGAAAAGGCAGGTTTTCTGCAGCTCTGGCCTATGTTGCTTACTGAAACTTGGGATGAAAACGGCAAAGAAAGCCAATAATACACAGGACTAAAGCAGCTACTGGGACCGGAGGCCTTTTTTCAAGCAGCACCACAATTGGAGAATGAAAGGGAGCGCAGGGGCGCAGCACCTCTGAGAATCAGCCTTCCAAGATTTCAGGTTGAGCACCCAGAAAACAGCCTTACCCACGATGAATGGCCCCTTTTGCAAACGTTGATCTTTGTGGTTAGCTGTGAAAGCTAGTGGGCTAGAGACCCTTGGGCAGTTACGTGCTAGGCAGGGGTGGCGGAGTCCTGGGAAGGGGTAGGGTCATGGAGCACTCAACTGGGCCCTTGTGGAGAGCAGGAGAGATCTTTGGGCATGCTGCCACTGTGGCTGCTTGGCAAGACTGCTCCAGTGTAGCAACCATGTTTTTCTACATTCGCTTGACTAGTGGTGAGTCACAGATCCTCCATACACTGAATTGCACCAGTTTAACCAAAGGCACAACATTGAACTGGCCTAGTGAAACGGGTGCAGATCCTTAGTGTGGGTTAACCCTAGCTTGTACTGGTTTAGCTACAGCTAACAGGATGAGAATATCCACATACCACGTTGCGCTGGTTTAGTGTCACACTTGAACAAAACCTGTTCAGCTCTGTGTGGAGACTCCAGCATCATTTCTCTGGCTCAAGAGTTGTGTTGTTTTGTTTGTGACTATTTCTCTAGGCTGTAGCATGGTCCTATGCTTCTTGCCAAAGAGGTTATTGTGGCTGTAAAAGTCAGTCCAAGCGCCTCACCGCCTGCATGCTGCATGGGGTATTTGCATTGTACTGGCAGGAAGCTAGTGTGTGGTATATAACTAAGCAAACCCCATTTCCCAGCCAGAGGCTGTTGGGGCTAGGTCAAATCTTGCCAATTGAATAGCAGGCTAGGAGAGCTCATCAATTTCATGCCACTGCCAGTCCACTGAGTGCATGGCTACCAACCCAGCAGCATTGCTGCTCTGCAGCGGGACACCAGCACTGATCCAGCTGTGGTCTGGCACGCGCCAAGCCTGTGTCACCCTGGATCGGTCTCTGGCCACTGGCTCCAGGCCAACTTGGGCAGGTGCCTGGAGAACTAGTTTTCAGGGACACACTATTGCTCATTCTAAAGCTGAGCCAGGATTCTGTTACCCCTTTACAATGCGTGTGGGGTTTACACATAGCTGCCACTCTGCAGCCAAGGCCAGGGACCTATCCCAAGGGAGCAACAGTCTGTTCACAAGCAGGATGGGTGAGAAAAAGGGCAGCTATTTCCAGCAACACTTGGAGCTTTGCGCCCTCCCGGGAAGCTGCGCTCCAGGATCCAGGACCCTCTTGTGCTGCACAAATAACCAACTGGCTGCAGCCTGTGGATGGAAGCTGCCATGTAAGCACTTTTCATTACTTGTCAAAAGGACACAACATCAGATACCAGGTGTTACGACAACCAGGAACTTGTTGTGCTGGCCTGGGACCTGGCATTTCCCAACCACTGCAGAACAAGAATGTCTGAACCTGCCGTTTCCTGAGTAGCACTGCATGCAGTGTCCTCGCTCTCCTCACCAGAGGGAGCTCTCTCCTTTCAATTGGACTCGACAAAGATCAGAATTCAAAGAACCCACTGGAAAATAGAGGAGGGGCGATTCCTAGAGACATCCCATTAAGTACCTCCCGTTCCTCATTAATGTATATCAAAATAGGGGTCTCTCTCAGAGAAAGCTTATCACCTGGCTGGGAAGCCCAGTAACACTCCTGCTTTGTGATCCATCTCTGCCTGTGGGCCTCATCCCTCACAGTGGGAAGTGGAATGGCACCACAAGGTAGATCAGGCCCGAGGAATAAGTGAGAACGAGGATAGAATCACAGAGCACTAGAACTGGAAGGGACCTCGAGAGGTCATCCAGTCTAGTCCCCTGCCCTCATGGCAGGGCCAAGCACAGTCGAGATCATCCCTGACAGGTGTTTGTCTAACTTGTCTAAATATCTCCAGTGATGGAGATTCCACAATCTCCCTAGACAATTTATTCCAGTGCTTAACCACCCTGACAGGCAGGAAGCTTTTCCTAACGTCCAACCTAGGGATGTGAATGACTAGTCAACTACTCACTCTCCCCCTCTCTCCTGTTGCTGCCTCTACAAGAAAGAGGCAGCAAGGGCAGGGGAAGAGGACGGGGTGCTTCAAAGCGGCAGGGCTGCGTGGAGCCTGGGGCCAGACTCTGAGCTCCATGTGGTGCTGCTTTGAAATGCTGCATGGAGCCCGATGCCGGGCTCCCTGTGGTGTTTCAAAGTGGCAACGCCACATGGAGGTGGGGTCAGTTGGGGACCCCGGGTCCCATGTAGCGCTGCCGCTTTGAAACGCCGTGGAGAGCACAGGGCCAGCAAAGGAAAAGGCACCCTTATTGACTAATCAAATAGTCAATGCAAATTGCATTGACTATTTGATTATCCCATTAACCTAAATTCAATATCCCTGGTCCAACCTAAACCTCCCTTGCTGCAATTTAAATCCATTGCTTCCTGAAAACATTTTTCTCCCTCTTCTTTGACATACCCTTTTAGGTACTTGAAAGCTGCTGTCATGTCCCCTTCTGAGTCTTCTCTTTTCCAGAATAAACACCCCAGTTTTCAGTCTTCCCTCACAGGTCATGTTTTCTAGACCTTTAATCATTTTTGTTGCTCTTCTCTGGACCTTCTCCAAATCTTTCCTGATGTGGTGCCCAGAACTGGACACAATAGTCCAGCTGAGGTCTAATCAGTGCAGGTTAGAGGGGAAAAATAACTTCTTGTGTCTTGCTCACAACACTCCTGTTAATACATCCCAGAATCATGCTTGCTGGGCAGGTAGCAGCTTCTTTGGCTGGCCTGAAACCTTCCCAGACTAGAGATTGTTGTGGAAGGCTGGACTGTCTGCTGCCTTTGCTCTTTTGGCTGTGGTCATGCCAAGAGCAAATTTCTGCACATTAGGCCCACCATGCCAGACAGTAGCTCACACTAGGAATGCTTCCTGGCTGGTGCAAGAAATAAAGGTTGAGTATCAGTGGAGAGTAAAGCTAGAACATGTATTCCAACCATCATAGAAAGAAATCCAGACATGAACAGATGAGGGTGTGGCCATTTCACTGTTCTTTGTGTGTACAAGCATTTTACTTCAATCAACATAGCGCACAGTAGAAAGCATGTGGCCCTGACATCTTAAAACTTCCCGGGACTAAGTTAGTTTGGAATGACACTAATACCTTGTTTGCCCCCACTATCTACCCAAGGTATTATTTCAGAACACGAGGGGGCATAATTGAGGCACGTCACATGGCTTGTACACTCCAAAGGGCATTCTCCGCCAAAAATTAAAAATTCTGCAGGCTTTGTCAATAAATAAATGTGGAGGTTCCAGCATGGCAGGGGGAGCACAGGACACTGGCTGCACGAAGGTGGAAGGTCACTGTGCAGCAGCCCACACCCCCAGGACATGGACTCAGAAGTGAGGCTGCACCTTGACAGAAGGCCTGGACCTGCCCCAGAACCACCTTAGGGCCACAACCCTTTGTGCCAGGTGCGGCGCAAGTAGGCTCAATCAGGCAGGACCAACTGTGGGCGGGCAGAATTCATCTCCCTCAGCCCTCTGCTTGAGCCTCACATCTACACCCTCCTGCTATTGACTGCAAACTGGTTGCACCCAGACCCCTCCAAGCCCCACTCCCCCAGCACCTAGACCCCTCTACTGAGCCCCAGCAACCTTCATCAAGACCTGGAACCCACCCAAAGAACCTCTGCGCATCTAGATCCCTCCACTCGACCCCTCCCCACACACAGCTGCCTGCACCCAACTTGTCCCACACAGAATCCTCATTCCACACCGTGATTCCTCCCCCTCCCCTCACACTTGGGGCACATAGCAGAGAGGGGCATGGCCCCAGGCTCCAGCCTTGTGCTGTCAGGGTCAAGTGCGGCCTCAGAGTCCATGTATTGCTCCCTCTGCCATGCTGGAGCCTCCACATTTATTTATGGACAAATACAACTTACGGAATTGTGGGCAGAGTTTTAAATGTTTGGTGCCGAATGCCCCCAGAAGTAACACTGGAGAGAACGTTAAGTGCCAATCAGCTAAACAGATCAAGCTTCATTAGTTTCACTTAGTGTAGAGCCTGTTTTCCAGTCATCCTTGTAGCTCTTCTGAGCCCTCCCCAGTTTTGCCTTTAACATGCGAGCACCAGAACTGACCTAGCATAGTTGGGACCAAGAGCTGGGGTCTCTTACATAGCAGCGCACCTGCTGCCCCCTCCCCCACTCCCTCATTAACAGTCAGCTGACAACTTGAACCACACATACAATATTTGTAGGTTTGGTGAGGGGTTTTATTAAAAAGACAACATCTGCAGAAAGTCAGATTTTAGTAAAAAAAACATTAGCGCTGAAAATACACAAACTATGGATGATCTTTTCCAAACCCAACATTTATAAATTATACCACATTACATTTAAATACAGAAACAAATTAAACAGTCACTTCATTAAAAAGCTCTAGCACTCTACAAATAACTATTTACAGTATTCAGCAGCTAAGAGCTCTAGCAAGTCAGTCAATATGACTAATAGGGCAGGATACTTGGGAACACCCAAGAGGGAAACTTGGCCTGTAACAGTTTTTCAGTGATCACCACCTTACATAAGAGCAGCCAGACTGGGTCAGACCAAAGGTCTATCCAGCCCAGTGTCCAGTCTTCTGACAGAGGCCAATGCCAGGTGTCCCAGAGGGAATGAGCAGAATGGGGAATCATCCATAAGTCCTCTCTATTACCCATTCCCAGCCTCTGACAAACAGAGGCTAAGGACACCATTCCTGCCCATCCTGGCTAATAGCCATTGATGGACCTAGCCTCTATGAATCTATCTAGCTATTTTTTGAACACTGTTAAAGTCCTGGTCTTCACAACATCCTCTGGCAAGGAGTTCCACAGGCTGACTCTGCACTGTGTGAAGAAATACAACTGAGGCACACATTCCCTCCTCCCTGCCCCCCCACTCCAGCACACCTGCACCCCTCCTCTAAGACTCTCTGGGAAATCCCCAAGTCCAGTCTCTGAAGAGGTTAGACTCATCTGTGCAATATATCTTAGGTGAGGTACAGCAGGGTTCCCCCCTTCAGAGCATTGTTTCAATGTCAGGCCACAGCCAGGGGACAGAGCCTTTTCCCCACTGGAATGCTGGAATCTTTCAAGGAAAAACAAACCCTTCCGGAGAAGATGGAGGAGCAGCGCAACTCTTGCTCAAGGGCAGAGAGGCAGGGCTGTGCCTCATACCATTCTAGAGGCAGTTCTAGCTGATTGAGCACACTAGGCCCCTTCAGGATTCACAGAGCCCACCTGGATGTCTAGGATCCCGTCTAGCTTCCTGGTCGCACAGGCGATGAGGAACTACTGGGTAGAATCCTGAGGAGGAACCTGTTCTTCCTGGGCAGGGAGGCCAGGAAGGAGGCATTACATGTGATCTTTGAGGGTGAATAGAGCTGGATGGACCTCAGTCCCCATTCCTCAAGAGAGGCCCCCAGAACCTTCCCCTGGGAGGAAACAGTCCATTGATGTCCTGGGACCTGAGGAGAGGGGGACAGGGACAGGGACAGCTGGGCAGGGGTCAGGAGAAACAAGGGATCAGAGAGGAGTTGCATTTGCTGCCTGCCTCTTGCTGCTACTGAGCAACTGACCAGCCATGGCTGGAGATGGGTCAGGAAAGGAGGTCTCTAAGTCAGCTGTTCTGGAGGGTATGGGATGGTGGTTTGGCCAAGCCTCAGATCTAACAGGGAGCTATCCTAGAAGATAAAGCTGACCATGGCAGCAGCCTCCCAGCTCATGGGAGCTTTGTGAGCTTCCTCCTGGTGGGAATCCCAGGGAGAGGAGAGGAAGGAGACACGGGCCCCAGAGTGCAGCTGTTTTAACTATGATGGAAAAGCACCCCATACACTTCCCCTTTTCCCAGCATCAGCGCTGGAACCACACGAGCTCTTAACAGCAGAGTTAACTGATCAACAAGGATGGACAGAAAGCTTTGGACACCATTGACTAGGGCAGCAGCACAGATGGCCTGTAACTGCTCCCCCAGCTTGTGCGCCGGAGTGACCCTTCTCCCTGTTCAGCATTACTCCCCTCCCCCCCATTCTGGGAGCTCTCATCCTTTGTGCCCACTAGACCCCAGTAACAGAAGTGGCTGTATGTACAGCAGGAGCCAGCTGCTGCATTGCTCCATGCTAGACTCTGCCAGCTACAGAGCTGCTAGTGTGTGGGAAAACTCCTTGCTGGACTGTCACAGAGGCTGCATTTCTGGTTTCTGTAAACATCAAGTGACAGATGTACATCTGGGCTCCTTTGAGGGAGCAAAAGTCGTCAAGTCTTTCATGTGGCAGCTGGGTTAGGATTCTGTCTCCAGGTCTGCAGGCCGGATTTTCAGGGTGGTAGATTTCAGTGGGTAATACCTCCCTTTCCATGTCTTCCAGAAAATGCCCTGTTTCCTCTCGTGCCTCTGGCGGGGGATAGAGCGGAAGTACTTGCCATTGAGGTTGGCGTGGCCACAAGTGCTGAACCACCAGCCTCCTAGAAGGAAGGAAGAGGCAGATTTTAGCCAACGGGAATTTTCACAACTAGAAAGTCCCATAGTAAAAGAAAAATCACCCCAGATTCAGAGCGATTGCTGCACCCTCCCTTCCTCTTTCTGAGCACAGCCTGCTCACCATCACCACCCTCAGGGCTTTGGAAGGCTAAAAGACCAGACGTGACAGAGATTTCAGAGGGTCCCTGGTGTGTCAAGAACTCCAGCTCAACTTCCAGGCTGTATGGCCATCAGAAAGGCCAAATGAAGGCCAATATTTCTGTAGCCCTGTGGCTGGCCTACGGAGGTCAGGCAGACCCATCTACATGCTACAACGGGTTCTTTGTGCCATTTGACACTCCAGGAAAGGAGGCTGAGGCTATGTCTACACTGCACTTCTTTTTCAGAAAAAGGTACGCAAATTGCGCTCTGCAATTTGCGTACCTTTTTCTGATTCTTTTTTCGGACATTTGGCCCGTCTGCACTGTGCCAAATTTTGAAAAAACCTCCTCTTTTGGAAGAGCCCTTCTTCCTCATGAAACGAAGTTTACAGGGCTTCGGAAAGAGCGTGTCTGCTCTTCCAAAAAAAATTTGGAAGAGCAGACACATTCCTTGGACATGGCAGAGTTTTTCCAGGAAACCTTAGGTATCCCAGAAAAGCTCTGTAGTGTAGACATAGCCTGAATTGCAGCAGCTTGCACAGCATCATCCAGGACAGATGGGGGCACAAACAGTCCATGCACACTTTGAATGGACACCCCATGTCCCAGGACACCACTGTGGCCTCATGACCATTTCACTCGCATCCAAGAGCCTATATGGGCCGTCTCTGGCCACATGGGGTGCAAAAGCTGAATGGCTATGAGCCAGGAGCAGACTCTTATAGACAGTGTAGGTGTTTACACTGCTAGCACAGCTATCCTTGTGGGAAATGCCCTGGGCCTGGTTCATGTGGGCTGGCTGTTTCATTTGTATTCAGGTTACAGTTAAAACAAGCCAAACTTTCAGCCACAGGTGAATGCCTCTGGCCTCCTCCTTTGCCTGGAAGGTTTGAGTCACAGGGAACACGCTGGCAGAGCGAGGCCAAGTTATGACTTTGTAAGAGAACCTGGACCTATGAGAACATCATCAGGTGTCACACTTGACCCCTGGGAGGCACAGTCCCATCCCAGGGAGGAGGAAGGTGAATCAGGAAAAGATCGGCGTCCAAATACCCAAAAGGCCATTTTTTCAGAGAAGGGGGGGGTGCCTTTTGCTGCAAAGGGAGGACTGGGCTTTTAGCAGCCTGGGGCAGATGGAGGAAGACGGCTGTCACCGGCTTCCCTATTGGGAGAAATCCCCAATGGGCTTAAGAACGCAGCACCCTGCCTTTGCTAGCACTGACCTGACAGGTGCTTGGCACAGTTGGTGTCAGCTTTGAGATCGTTGTCCTGATCCCGTGTGGAGAAGGGCAACTGTCTGAAGTCCCCCAGGGCATTTTCCAGCTCTCCTGAGAGAGGCCCTAGGAGACTGAGAGTGTAGGCTGTGTTCTCCCCAGTCAGGCTGAAGAGGAACTGAATAAGATGAGAATTCCCTTCCCAGTCTTGCAGCTCAATCAAAAGATGGTACCTTCCCTCCTGGACAATGTGATGTATTTTCTCCAGGCCCAACCAGAAATCACCTGAAACACAAAGAGCTTTGCATTAGTGACATCACACACAAGCACTAGGCAATCCAAAGCAGACGTTAGCATGCAGATTCTCTGGTGTCCATAGGGAGTCCTAGGGTGTGTGCACCCCTTTCTGGCAAACTTCCTCAATCTCGCATCAGGCCAGCCAGACCCAATCACTCCAGCATGTATCATGCTGGCTGGAGATCTTTGCTCTGCCTCCAGGAATGGCTCAGCATGGGGATGGAATTTGCTTGCTATGCACCATCTGCTTACCACTGAGGTCTCCAAAGCCATTCTTGTAGGCTTCCCAAAGCTGGTCGAAATCCACAGAGCCATCCATGCGCCTCTGGATGACTGTCCAGCCACCTTCTGTGGGTGGAAGAGATTGTTCACTTTTTCCAGGTCTGTTATTAAGTTCTGCAGACCTCAGAAGGGCCCATGGTGCTCCCCTCACTTACCAGCAGTCATGTCACAGTAGACTTGGAAAGGCTGTGACCCCCGAGGGTTGGATCTGAAACACACCACTGCTCCTCTGCCCTGCCAGGAAGAGCTGCTGGCAGCCCAGCGGGAGCTCTACAAAGAAGCAAAGAGGGCCTTGAGAAGACGCTGTCTTGGCACGCTGCTCTCTGAAGAGGTGTCGGCACCACAGTCCTAGAGGCAAGGCCCTTGTACAAACGAGCCCCACTGGATCAGCACTTTGAACGCTAACACTAGAGCGAGCTTGTAGCGCACCTGCTTTGTGACTAGTGCCCAAAAGGCACGATGGAGATATAAGTAACAACAAACCCTAACGTTTCCCAAAGTACCTCCCTCTAGGCCCCATGGCTTCTGCCTCACCTTGTGCAGAAGTTAGCCCTGGGTGCGGAGCCCAGGAGAACAGACAGCTATCATCTTACCAGAGACATGGGCCCAGAGCAAAAGCCTGGAGGAGGAGCTGGTGAGGAGGATCATATGAGCTGTGCAGAGCAGGGGTAACCAGGCTGCAGCCCTGGGCGGCTTCCGGACACTAACTCTGGGTAAGCCGAGTCAGGACATGATGCAGGCAGATGGTGGGAGAGGGTAATGCCCTTCCCCCCAGCAGAGGGCAATGGCTGCGGAATATTGTCCTGACTTACTCCCTGACCACCACTATTGCACGAACCCCATCTCCCTCACATTGGATGACAGACGCAGAGCTGAGCGCCATCAGCATACGGGGACCCTGTTGTCCAGAGCAATGCCCCCAAATGCAATGACTGGGAAAGGGGGCCCAGGCCTAACTCTTTGGAACTGCCCCCTGCCCACACCACAGGCCAGGAGTAGCTCAGAAACAGAGAGCTGCCCCACCAGGCTGCCAATGGCTGGAGGTTCTGACCATTCCCTGCAGGGCACCAGCAAGACTTCACTGTAAAGTGAAGGGGTATTTTGCTCCTCTCCCCAGATGCCTGGACTTCGGCCTCAGCTTTACTGTAACTGCCAGCAAGGCAGCATTTCAACAGAACTGGTGAAAGTCCACAGGGAACAATCCCCAGGCCTAGGAAGAATCCTGTTCTAAATCCTGCAACACAAGGACAGGAACCTGTCAGGACACGGAGGGACTTCACCCAGCTTTGCAGAGCACCGAGGAAACAGCCGCAAAATCAAGTGGCTCTTTGTCTGCCAGCAATAGGTGGCAAGAGCCCTTTCCCGGCATCGCCCCTGGACAAAGCAAGGCCTGTTCCCAGCGTGGCTGGTCGGGGGAAGCTGGGACAGGACCCTTTGCTTTCTGCTTTGAAACATGTTGTCTTTGTTCCCCCGAGCTGCTGGGAAATCCAGGCAGCCCCTCCTTCCGGCTTGTCTCACTGCACAGGGATTCTTGTGCAGCTGCCATGAGCAGGAGTTCAGGAGGAACCACAGGGAGCTGGGAGTAAACATGAACTTTCCCCCACTTCCTAGGCCTGGGCCCTCCACTGGGGAGCGCAAAGACACAGCCGCAACCAGCCCCATGCGAGGCTGGAGGTGGAGTTTTAATGCAGAGCATGGTGCAGCCAGGCTGGCCCATGCAGAGCAGCTGAGCGGGGGATACGTGCCGCCGATCACACAGGAGATTGGGTTGCAGCAGGAAGCTGGCCCCGTGCTGGGCCCCAGCTCCGCCAGCACCGTGGTGACACTGGCCTAGGCCCCGAGGCGCCACCACGATCTCCAGCCCACACTAGGGCTGTCAGGCTTGGTGCAGAGAGTTCAGGGAAAGCAAGGGGCTGAAGGGGGGAGACGCTCTCAGCAAACTCCCCCCCCACTGCTGCAGAAGGGAGGCAGGCAAGCAGGAAGGGCTATTCCAGGCAGGGAGGAAAAGATGGAGCTCTTTCCCCAACAGTGCGGGCTGGGTGGAAAGTGGGGGACCCCCTCCATTCCCAGCTCATGGGGGTGGGGGTGAGACGATTCTGTTGCTGCCCCCCACAGGAGTGAGGTGTCCAGGACTCTTCTCCCCCCCCCCCCCATCCATTTGCTCAGCTCTGCCCAGTGGCTGGAACATTTTTAATGGTAGGGGGGTGCTAAAGCCCGTGGTCTGCACACTTCTCCCCTTAGTCCTGTCTGTGTCCCACCACCCACCAGAAATGAGACAGCAGCAGAGCCGTGGCTCGGGCGGGGGGGAGGGGGGGCAATGGACAGGGTTAAGGGGGTCATGGTTGGGTTCCTGCATGTGGGAAGGGGAGCAGAGCGTCGGATGCAGGGCTGGTGGCAGTAGGGACCCCCACGTGCAGAGCCTTGGACGCGGGTCCAGAGGCTGCATATGCAAGACCAGGAATAAAGACTCAAGCACAGGTACTGTGGCAGCTGGGGTTCCTCAGCCCATATAAAGGTCTGGGAGCAGAGCCCTGGGCATGGGTCCTGCAGCCAAGACCACAGGAGCCTTGGGACCTGCACAAAATCTGGGGGTGCGGTGGCTCCCCCAACCCTCAATTTGCACACATCAGCCAAAAGGAGGCTACGCAGAGCACTGCAAAGGCTTCTCACTTTCGTTTCTGGGCAGCAGGGCCAATGGGACATGCAGTCAGGGGCACTCAGTGCCAGCCACACGCCACGTGGTCCCAGCCAGTAGACAAAAGGGCCCCCCCAGAGCAAGTGGCACAGCGAGGCGGCCGGGATGGAAGTCAGGCAGGAAAGGCGGACGCTCACATCAGCAGGCTGTGAGCAGGCTGATGGAAGGGGAAGGGAGCCGAGGCTGGGAATGTGCAGGGGGAGGAGGGGTTCATCCCAAGACAGCAAAGCAAAGGCTGCTCAGGGGGAAGGGAGAGCAAGAGTTGACTGTCAACTTTCACCTAATTTCCTTCCAGCCAATCAGCGGCTGCCCTTCCCCCAGCCAGCATGGGCTGCCCCCGAAACTGTCATAACAGCTGTGCTCTGGCAAGGGTCTGAACTTCCCCCTACTTGGCTCTGAGCCTGTTCCTGTCCTCTCCTCTCCTCCCCCCCCCCCAACCATGCAACCAGATGCAGGGAGCACAGGCAAGTGATGGGTAAGCAGCTGAAATCACTGTCCCGCAAGGGGTGCTGCAGGGTGACTGTGCCCCACACCAGCCTGCAGTTGCCAGCATGAAAACAAGGGGCCATTCATGCGCTGGCCTCTTGAACTAGTGGCACCCCTTGGGCTGCACCATTGGTGCTTTAGGAAAAGGTCTGAGTCCCACTGAGTCCTGACCAGACAGGTCCAGCCAGAAGCACCAGGAGCCAGGTACCTGAAGGGCCGTGTGGGCATGTCAGGGCCATGACAAATGGCACCAAGCCAGCCAACACCCTTAACGCACTCACCACGCCCCATCCTGGGCCCTGCCCCAACTCCCTCCCCTGGGCCTGGAGGGAAGATTCAGGAGGGGGCTGGGAATCTGAGCATTGTCCATTACTTGAGCTTGCCATGGGGCTGGATGCAGGCACAGACGCTCACCCTGTCCTGCAATATGGAAGCAGGCCCATGCTAGCCTCTGACCTGCAGGATGGTGGCTGTTTGCTGGGACCAAGAATCCCCAAGCGGCTCCTGTTAAACAGTCCCCTTCATGCTGGGCTTTGCCACATACATTACTCAGCTCTTCCGCTTCCCCGACTGCAGCAGCAGCAACAGTCCAACTCAGTTAGGTGCCACTGGCCCCAGAACCTCCACTCATCTTACTTTAGAAGGACCCTTCAGGTTTTCCTGACTCAAGTTTTTTGGCCTGGTCAGTTGCAGCTCTAAAGGGCACGCACCCTCAGGCAGAAGCAAACAAAGAGCAAACCTGTTTATTTTACTAAATCCATCCAGGAACATTAACAACAAGGCCCAGCTGAATTACCCCAGACTGCCTCGTATTTATGGAACGCGAAGGTCACCACCAGCACGCTGCGAGGAAACACGGTTCCTTGAGCACAGGGCTGCATTCCAGGCTCTGTTGTTCAAGTGACTCTTTCCCTCCCCGAGGAACAGCTCAACTCACTTTCCCCACCCCGCCCACCCCAGCCACATTAGTTTGGAATCCCAGCCCTGCTGGGAGACTAAGGCTCAACTTTCACCTACTTGGCGAGCTGCCCGCGCGAGTGCCTGCAGGGCCTGAAGACGCGATCCGCCTTCTGCAAGCCATTAAGCCTCTTGCTCCAGAGGGGCTTCCAAACCTTCCCCTTTCACACAGCTGGCCAAGCGCCAGGCTGAGGCGAACTGGTGCACCTGGGATGTCACTGCAAGGGCCATTCTGAAGAAGCCGCCTGAGCCCTCATGGCCCACCCGACCCCCAGGGTAGCAGAAGCAGCTCTGAGCTGAGCCCTTCAAGGGACTGGCTGCTGGGAGGGCAGCAGTGAGGATGCTGGGGCCAGCCTTTGCCAGAAGGCTCCCTGAAGATGAGGGTGATTAGGCAAATGAAGAGAACTTAAGGTTTGGCCTAGAAGGGGAACCAAGTGGCCAGCTCCACAGGGAAGAGACCCAAGGTTCTGTCTCTCCGGGGGTTGCTGACCAATCTCTGCTACCAGCATCAAGGGGGGATATTAGCCTCATACAAACAGCCAGGCTTGGTCAGACCAATGGTCCATCTAGCCCAGGATCCTGGCTGCTGACAGTGGCCAATGCCAGGTGCTCCAGAAATATTGAACAGAACAGGAGATCATTCAGCAATCCGTCGCCTGTCGCCCATTCCCAGCCTCTGACAAATAAAGGCCAGGGACACCCTGCCTGCCCAGTCTGTGGAAGGCGAGGGCAGAGGGGGACTGAGCAATGGTTTTTAGGAGTGCAGCTCTCCAGTTTGCTCACCATTGTCTTTGTAATGCCCCAAGAACCCAGAGCAGCTGATGGCTAGCAAGTCAGCTAAAAGCTGGCAGGGATCTCCCACGCTATTTCTGTCTCTCCCCATCTGCACTCACCTCCTGTCCTCTGTTCCCTGCCCAGCCCCACGAACTTTGTTTTGCTCTTGCAGGGGCAGCAGCAGCTGCCCAGTAACAGCACTTTCTGCTTTGTCTCTCCATGTGCTCGCAAACCACCCCTTCTGCAGCCTCTCTGGAGAGCCTCCTTTGCTTGACAAAACAGGAGGGACCCCACTTGCCTTCCAGATTGTTCCCCTTTGGGTTGGACCCTTTATGCAGCCAGCTAGTCACCACAGCTGGCTCCATCCGCCCTGAGCTCCTATCTGGGGAGCAGCCTCGGCCCAAGCCACTCACTCTGGGCCTGCTTCCATGGACCTCTGTGATGGGAAGAGCGAGGCTCTTTGGCACAGTCCGAAGGAGGATGCACCAAAGGTCTCAGGGACAATGGAAGGGTATGCACCCAGGGGGACTGTCCAGCTCTCCAGGCACAGACACAGTGCTGCCCTGGTCATGGGGTGCTGGATGGGGGGGGGGTGTTGACACACCAGTGACACAGGCCTGGAAGAGACCCACAACTCCCCACTGATTTGCTGTCCCTCACCCAGTCCCACACCGAGGGACCCGGGCTATGGGAAGAGCCACCAGCTGTATTCCAAGCCCCAGACAGAAGACTCCTCTGCACAAAACCAACGATCCCGTGCTGTCACTCCAGCCTGCCAACCTCATTCACCCACTTCATCCATGTAGTGGCATGCCCTCTAGCAGGTGGCCTGCGTCTACCTGCAACGGGCATGCACCACAGGAGGCTGTAAGACTCTTGCAAAATCCTCTCTAAGGTGAGGTCCCGGAGGCCAGACCCTGCCTACACTCCCTTCCACTCAACTCCCCTGACAGCCAATTTCACAGGCGGAATTAGGACAATGGACCCTTTTGTTTCAGACCCATGGCTGGAACTGCCGACAGGACTCTGCTGAAGGGTGGGGAACTCACAGATACTCACTTTGTGGCTGGGCAGGTCCCAGGCTGGCATTTTGGCTTTGGTTGGAGGGGCTGATGCTTTTCTTCAGGTTGATCCTCCACTTCAGACTCCGCGTTTTGTTATCCTTCAGGTGCAGTGGCATCAAGAGATTGACCTGGGCCAAACCCATGGAGGTGTTAGCAGCTCTTCCTGAGCAGCCCCTCCACCGTGACCCACAGGCAGGCTGGTCTGTACTGGGGATACTGACAGCTCAGCACTGGCTGGAGCAGGAGCGACTGGTTCTGAACAGCCTCGTTATGTCATGTGTTTGCAAACTACACACCTGGCTGGGGCAGGGGCAGAGCATCTTGGGGCTACCCCCAGTCTCTCTGATCCCCCTGTTGCAAAGGGGGAAGGGACTGGATAAAAACTTTGAGCCTCTGGGCCATACACACAAATGGGGCCATCGCTTTCAGAGCACTTTCGAACTGGATGACTCCTTTTTCCTTCCCAGGACAGCAATGAAGCCCACGGGCCAGGTGGGAATTATTAGGTCAGTCTTGGGCTCTGCAGAGGCCCCGCACGCCGGGCGTGGGCCAGGAGCCATGCCTGTGCCCGATGGGCATTGACATCTATTGGTGTTAAGGGAAGCTGGGGGGGGGACTCACTTTGCTTTGCAGGCTTTTAATCTGCAGGTTCTGCTTGTCCAGCTTGTATTGCTGCTGCTTGAGCTTCTGCGCCAGTGCCTCGATCCGCAAGTTCTGTGCCATCACCAGGGACTAGTAGGCAGAGACAAGGATAAGCTCTGGGAACCCCCATGCTGCGCTGGGCCAGAGTCACTGGGGGCTGGGCCCACCGCTCAGCCAGCTGTGCCCCCTTTGCCCGGCCCCACAGACTGAGGCTATTGGGGCGGCTTGGCCAACATGGTGCACTGGATGTAGGGATGTAAGTGACTAGTTTCTTCCCCACCTTTGCTGCCTCTATCAGAGGCAGCAAAGTGGGGAGGGGAAGCAGGAGCTGGTGCAGGGTGGAGCCAGCTTAAAAGCAGGTTTCAGCACTGTCTCCGCAAGGAGGCAGAGGAGTGAGCGGGAACTGAAGCAGTCCCCCCTCACGCTGGGTCCCACTGCTGTGCCTCAGCCTTTTAAATGTAGTAAGAGGCCAGTGGGCCGCTCTTACTACATTTAGAAGGCAGAGCTGCAGCAGGAATAGCGAGTGCCTTATTGACTAATCCAGTAGCCATGCAAAATCCATCCACTACTCCATTAGCTGATTAGTGGAACTGCAACATCCCTAGCAGGCAGCCCTGTGCTGACAGTGCAGCCCAGCGCCCTGGGGCGGCCTCCATGTCTTGGCACAGCCCCCCTCCTGACCCCCGTCCCCCGCTGTGCTGCACTGGGCCCCACATCGCGGCACTCCCGGAAGCCCCTTCCCCGGGAAGGCAGCAAGCGGCCTGGCTCCTGCGCAGCCACAGAGGCCGGGGGCGTACAGGGGGAGAACGGACAGATCCCCCTTCTCCTCCCGGGGGTAGGGAGCGCGCATGGTGGGGTGGACGGATTACCCGCTTCCCGGAGCAGGGGGACGCACTCACCTGCAGCGGGCTCAGCTCCGCGGGACTCTGGTTCTCCGAGGGCCGGGCCGGCAGCACCTGCCGGATCTTGCCCTCGAGGTGCTCCAGACGGGCCCGGATCTCCGCCTTGTCCCCGGCCAGCTGCAGCAGCCGCTGGCGCAGCGCCTCCGACAGGTTGAAGAGCTGCTGGTCCGCGCCCTGCAGCTCCTGCACAGCGGCGCGCAGCTGCGTGCCCTGCTCCTGCGCCTGGTGCGCCTGGCGCAGCAGCAGCCCCAGCGAGCCGTTGTGCGCGGCCAGCCGCCCGCCCAGCTCCCGCAGCTGCCCTTTGGTTCGGTCCACATGCTCCTTGAGCCCGTGGCCCAGCTGCAGCAGCCCGTGCGCGATCACGTTCACTTCATCCCAGGAGGCGAACTGCGACTTGCGCTCCTTGCCGCCTGCCGGTCCCAGCCAGGCCGCCGCGCACAGCAGCAGAGCCGCCGCCAGCCGCATGGTGCCCGGCGCGGTGCTCGGGAGCTCAGCGGAGCGGGTCCGGACGGGGCAGAGCGCAGCGCGGGGGCCTACTGCTGGGGAGCTGAGCTGAGCGCAGCGCAGCCGGTCCGGAGCAGGGCGCAGTGGCGCGGCGCGGCGCGGCGCGGCGCGGCTCGGGGCAGCGGAACGCAGCGCGACTCTCCGATGCTGGGGAGCGCAGCTTAGCTTGGGCGCCCAGCCGCGGTCCCTCCCCTTTTATAGCCTCCCGCGCACCTCGCCGCGCTGCTTTGCATAATGTGGGGGAGTGCCTTGGGAGCGGCTCCGCTTTCCCCTCCTGCCCAGCCCAGCCCAGCCGGGCACACGGCGAGTGGGACTGCGCCGGCTCAGCAGCCCCGGCTTGTCCTGTCCTGACAGGTTAGAGCTCCGGGTCCCGTGCGCCCCAGGAGCTCGGGGCCGGGTTTGTCGTGTGGAGCTGGAGGAGGCGCGGGGGGAGTCCCCGGCCCTGCGCGGGGGGCGTTCCAAAGCCCAAAGGGGGCTCTGGACCAAAGGAACGGGGGAGGGGGACAACCGGAGTTCCCTGCTGGAGATCCCATATGTCCCTGCCTGCCAGGGGCCCACTCACCTTTCCCAGCCGGCCTGGGCACAAGGCAGGGAGCAGACCCTTTTTCTGCTAAGGCAACAAAACCAACACCCCCTGTGCCCTGTGCAAACCACCAGCAGGACCCTGGACCAGTGGCCAGGGACATTTCATGCAATGGGAGCACTGAAAGGTAGTGGTCCCCACCCCAAACTTTTAACCCCCCCCCTTTAGTCCTGTCCATGTCCCTCCACCCCCTGCACTAGGGCCAGAGCAGGGCTGGGCTCTGGGTGGGGGATGCAGACAGAGTAAGGGGGCCAAGGCTGGGACCCTGCAGATGGGGCAGGAGCATAGCCCCTAAGGTGGAGCAAGTGGCAGCTGGGACCCCATGTGTGGACTCCAGGGACAGAACTGGGAATGGGAACAATTCCCTGGGTGCAGGACCAGCAGCTGCTAGGAGCAGAGCCCCGGGTGCAGGGCCAGCAGGAGCCAGGACCCTGTGTGCAGTGCCCCAAGTATGGGGACTGCGGCAGGGGAGCACGTGCAGGGCAACAGCAGAGCCCTGGGCAGGGGTCCAGCAGAAGCTGGGGCCCTGCAGATGGGCTGGCAAAGAGCACCAGGCATGGATTCCACAGTTGGGAGCTCTGAGCAGGGCCAGGAACGGAGCCATGGGCACAGCGCTGGCAGCACAGGGACCCTGGGTGTGGGATGGCAACCAGGACCCTGCACAAAAACTTGGAGTGCTGCAGCATCTGCCCCCCTGTGCACCCTTAGTTCCTGTACCTATGCCCTGGGCTCTTCCCACTCAGCCCATGTGATACATCTGAGTTCACTACAGAGCTTATGGCCAGAAGGGACCATTAGATCATCTACTGTGGCCTCAGGTACATCACAGGCCATTTCAAGATTGGGCCCTGGCTTAACCCAGACCACTGCCCTGTCCTCATTGGTAGTTACCACGCGCCACCCCTGCTGTCATCAGCAAACGTTATCAGCAGTGATTCTACATTTCCTTCCAGGTCTGAATAACCGGGCCTGCTCCACTGGAAACGCCTCTGCTCGAAGGTTCCCCCCTGACAAATATGGCTTTGAGCTCTGTCAGGCAGCCAGTCTGTCAGCTACATGACATGGTGCAGAGCACAGTGTTTTCATTACATTGTTGGGCAGCACTGAGCTCAGAGCCTTGCATATGTGTAAATAAATTATCTTCATCAATCAAGCTTGAATCCAAGGCAGCCCAGGTTTTCAAACTGGGAGGGGCATGCCCCCTAGGGGTGATGAAAGAATATTGGGGGGCCAGTGGCAATATCAGGCAGCTGGGACTTGGGTGAGGAGGCACCTCCACCCTGGCTCACTTCAGGGCGTCACCCAACCTGTAGTTCAGTGTCAACCACCATGGTCGCACCAATTTCCACTCCCAGAAGCCTCTCTGCCTGGCCCTGGCTCTGCCCCAGAGACATGTGCCTTGCCCCACACTGAGCCACTGAACGGGGAAGAGCCAGTATTGTCCATTTTTGTCTGGTTGGGTGAGGGGAGCGACCAAAAATTGTAATTCACAGGAAGTGGGGAGGGACAGCTCAGAAGGTTTGAACCCCACTGAGTCAGCCAGGGTTGAAGGCATTGCTTGGTTATTTGTCAAGAGGATAAACTGCTGACTCAGGCATTGCTTCTGTATGGTCCTATTTGTTTACACTGTTCTAGTTCAGTGTTTCTCAACCTTTTTTTTATTAAGTACCCCTTTTTAAATAAACAAATTATAAGTACCTAGTTTTCAGACACACACTTTTTTTTTTCTACTATTGCAACACATTTGTTAAAACAACTTAATCGTAGCTGGGCGGGCGATAAAATTTTTGGGTGTAAAAAGTACAAAAATAATAAAGCGCTGTAAAAACTTAAAACAAAAATTCAGTTTTCTCCAAATTTCAGTTGTGTTGGCGTACCCCCCCCCCAACTTCTCTTGAGTACCCCTATGGGTACTCGTACCACTGGTTGAGAAACACTGTTCTAGTTCCCTGCACACAGTAGAAACAAACAACAGCAGCAGTTTCCTTGGTTGCAGTCTGACTCTACAAGGAGTCCTGTGCCCAAAAGAAGCTCTGTCTCCGTCCACTTCCTCCAGTGCCACTCACAGCTGCTTCTCTTACTTCCTGCTTGTTTAGCATGTGCAGACACACACCGCTGCCACCAATATGTGTCCTATCCTTGCAGTTTGTCATCAGCTCCAGGACACCCTTCTAATTCTTGCTGGGTTAATTCTTGCTCAGTTCTTGCCATCTGACTCAGTGCCCTGGAAACCATCTCTCCAGATCCCAGAACACTTGGAGGATCTGAAGGGTGGGCCAGGACAAAGGAGGAGATGGGAAAAGAGAGGAGACAGCAGACAGAAAAGAACACAAAACAAATGCCTCAGAGCAGAGTGGGTGGGAATGGGGTGGAGAGAGACAGAATGGAGGGGCTGGGCCTGTGGATAAGAAGGGGGTGCAGGAGGGCAGTTCCCCGTTCCAGTCCCCATCCTTTACTGGAATGCACCTAGGTTTTCCCTTGGGGGGCTGTTGGGCTGTTGGTTGAGATGAGGAGTGGGAGGAATGAGCCACCAAGTCTGCTGCCAACATCCAACATGTAAATAAGAAAGGAGTCGGGAAGGGGAAGGGAATGAAATGGGTGGGAATGAAATTCCTGGCTCTGAGCATTGGTGAATGTAGTTCTTTATTTTGCTCAGCTGTGGGTCTCTGCATCCATGTTGTGGTCTCCTATGCACGATAACTTGGCTGTCTAATCCAGGGCTGGTTTCTTATCCATTCGTTCACAGATGACTAAGCCACCATGGCTGAAATTGTGGGTTTCAAACTGTCGTACATCCAGCTACCCCTGGAGTTGGGTTCAGCCCAGGGTGAGTCCTGGCGCCTGCCCCTCCAGCCCCTGGGGAGGAGATCACCAGCAAGGTTTTTCCCCATCCCACTGTCCGGGGTTGAGGAGTCCTGCCCCAGCCCCTATGAGGTCTCCAGTGGCTGGCACTACCTGCCACTGGGCCCTCAGCTAGCAGCCACCACTCTCCGGCCATCCAGCGCGGAAGGCAGCAGCGCAGGCATAAGGGTGGCATGAGATGGTGTTGCCAATCATACTTCTGCACTGCTGCTGGTAGGGTGCTGTCTGCAGAGCTGGGCATCCAGCCAGGAGCTGCTGCTGTCCAGCCACTCAGCACAGGCATACAATCCTAATATTGCAGTGCCCCTAAATAAGAGCTTAACCGGTTACCTGATAAGCTCATGCTTATTGGTTCCAATTAATGGTTAAACTCCTGGGGCTGTGTCTACATTGGCACCCTTTTCCGGAAAAGGGATGCTAATGAGACAAGTCGGAATTGCAAATGCAGCGGGGATTTACATTTTCCCCGCGGCATTTGCATAATTTATAACTGCCGCTTTTTCCGGCTCGGGGCTTTGGCGGAAAAAAGCGCCAGTCTAGACGCGGCTCTTGCGGAAAATAAAGCCTTTTCTGGAAGATCCCTTATTCCTGAGAGATCTTCTGAGAGGAATAAGGGATCTTCCAGAAAAGGCTTTATTTTCCGCAAGAGCCGTCTGACTGGCGCTTTTTCCACAAAGCCCCGAGCCGAAAAAAGCGTTTCATGCAAATGCCGCGGGAAAATGTAAATCCCCGCTGCATTTGCAATTCCGACTTGTCTCATTAGCATCCCTTTTCCGGAAAAGGGTGCCAATGTAGACACAGCCCTGCGGTACCAGCAGGGCCAGGAGATGCCAGAACCCTGTGAGGCCAGTGGCACAGCAGACCAGGGGTCGAGAGGCTGTAGGGCCAACAGCACCGGGAGCCTGCAGAGCCTGTTTACCCATGCAACAGAATCGGTTACACGGTTAGTGTTTTCTAACCGTTTTTACATCCCTACTTACGACCCCCCTGCAACTCACTTTTGAGAACTGCTGGTCTCCCCTGGGAAATCTGTAAAGCATGGCTAAAAGCACACAAAGGGCCAGATTTCACAGGGCCACATGAGATTTAATGGTCCATGATGCATTTTTCATGGCTGTGAGTTTGGCAGAGCCCTAAATATCAGTAACTCCATGGATAGGCAGCCTCTTGTAAACAGCATTGGCCCCCTCTTGTTGCACGCAGCAATTTTGCAGCAGGTCTCTTTGCAGAGCTGGGTCTGGCTGTGTGCTGGGCAGGGCAGGAGCAGTGCTCAGGGGTTCTGGTCTCTGTTCTGATCTTTTCTCCATACAGTTCCTTCTCATGCTGACCCTGATGGTTCTTGTGCAAGATTTCAGCATGATCTGAATGTGAATGAATTCCTGCAGCTGCCAAGCCTGCTGACTGTGACTCACGTCACCGAGTAAGACGGGAAACATGCTGATTTAGAGGAAGGCTAATCACAGCGCTGCTTTATTGTTAGCAACGGCCACACGTACCAGAGCAGATTAAAATAAACGGTGGAGAGGGTTTTGTAGGGTGGGAAGATAAATTCGTATCTTTTTCAGGAACAAATACTCCTGAGTGTCCGAAGCTGGGTCCACATGGAGCACAGATTTCTCCTAATTGGGCCTAGGGGAAGCTTCCAAACCCCGTCCTGGCTGGCTCCCATGGGAACCAAGCAGGGCTGACAGAGCTCAAGGCCTGCTGTACATGAAGTAGGGTGACCAGGTGTCTGGTTTTCAGTCAGAACAACCAGTCAAAAAGGGACCTTGGCAGCTGTGGTCAGTACATTGCCCAGGCTGTGACTGTCCGGTTGTTGGTGCCACACAGTGGAGCTGGCAGGCTGTCTACTGGCCACCTCACCATGTCACTCCCAGAATCAGTGACGTGTTCCTTCTCTGGCTCCTACCTATAGGGGCAACTAGAAGGCTCTACACGCTGCCCCCACCTCGCACGCCACCCCCACCACTCCCACTGGCTGGGGATTGCACAGAGCTGTTTGGCCATATCTCTGCCTAGGAGCAAGAAGGGGGAGATGCTGCTGCTTTAGGTCAGCACTGCCCAGAGCCGGCCCCCCTGGTCTCCTTCCAGGCCCCAATCCCCTACTCCAGCTCCAGCCCTGATCCTCCCACCCTCCAATCCTCCCAGAGCACCCTCCTGCCCAACCCCACCCCTCATCCCCAGTCCCACCCCAGCGCCTGCACCCCCTCAGAGAAGGGGCGGGGCAAGGGTGTTTGGTTTTGTGTGAGGAGAAAATTGACAACCAAATCCGTAAGGGGTGTGAATTTTTTACCCATGTAGTGATGCTGATACAAACCCTAGAATGGACGCAGTTATCCTGGAACAATGATGCCGTGTGCAGAGGAAGTTTAGTCTCCTACCCTGACTGGAATAAGCGGTGTCAATAAGCATCTTCATACCTGGATAACTCAGTCCACAGTCGGGAACTGAACCACTTCAGCCCAGGGAGGCCACTTTTGTGTACAGCCAGGCAGACTTCTCAGGCAGGGGTTCAATCTAGCCCCAGGTAGCATTTGAAGCTGCTGCCATCAGGTCTCTCTTTGGGGCCTCCATCCTGAATTGGTTGGGTGCTTCCATGGCACAGACCCCTTAGCAACCTACAGATGAACCAACGGGCCTAGATACTCATCCCCCACTTGCCCTAGTAAAGTGTCTCCTCCAGCTCAGGGTGAAGGGCATTGGCAGGCAGGGCAGGGGCTGGCAACAGGGATGGGGTCCCACAGGAAGTAAGGCCCATCCCTCCCCTTGTCCTGAGAGCAGGCCAGGGAGCAAGTTTCCCATCCTGCAATTTTTTCCTCTTCCTGGTTTGGGACCAAAAAAACCCAAATCAGAATCTCAGACATTTTTGCAAACCAAGCCCTCCCCCTCAAACCAAAAGCCAAAACAATTCAGCTCTATGAAAATGTTTTGTTTCATTTTCAAGAGAACAACCCACCTGGGCCAGATGTGGCTTCATCCTGGTGCTGCAAATGGAATAAGCAGCTGTATAAAGTGCACCTAGTCTGTGAAAAGTGGGGAGTTCCGACATCTGCCAGGCTGTGAGGCCAACCCTTAGCACCCACAGTGCAGAGAGAGCAAACCAGCTCCAGTGAGCTTGGCTGAGGCAGAACATGGCCACATCACTTTGTAAACAGGCTCACACAAGATTCTGAGCAGCGTAGGTGATTCCAGGGCATCCAGATGGCTGCATCCAAAGGATAATGGCTAGGTTCTTCTGACCTCCACTCTGGCATCCTCCCGCCTTGAAGCTGCTTTCCACAGTCAGAGCCTAAGTGTAAATGAGCAGGACACCGAGGGTTCTCCCCACACTTGGGGTGTTATTTTGTTAATAAGGGCTGATCTTTGGCAGTTTTCCTGTGAGGACTGTGCATACACCTTGAGCCGAGAAAGGGAATGTCATTAGCCTGCTACTCAGCTGACTTGCTGCTGATGCTTGTGGGAGTCAGTGATATTGTGACTTTGTAGCTGCTTGCCTCCCAGTTCCCATCCCACATCTGCTGCCCTGGTTTGTACACGCACTGGGTTTGGTGCCATGACTGTAATGTCTAAGCCTCCCCCCCCCCCAGCAGGAGCCTGCTGGGTCCTCCCTGGACAGATGGGAACTGAGTCACAGAGAGCCTAAGGATACAACTCTCAAAAGCACAGAACCAACCTAGGTGCCACATCTCATTGTCAGAAGGGATTTAGGCACTTTGGAGTCCACATCCCAGAGATTTTCAATGAGCTATAGTCCTAAGTGACTTAGATGACACTGTTGCAAAAAAAGCAAACATCATTCTGGATGCATTAACAGGAGCATTGTGAGCAAGACATGAGACATCATTCTTCCGCTCATGTGCTGATTAGGTCTCAGTTCGAGTATTGTGTCCAGTTCTGGGCACCACATTTCAAGAACGATGTGGAGAAATTGGAGGAGGTCCAGAGAAGAGCAACAAAAATGATGAAAGGGCTAGAAAACATGAGCTATGAAGGAAGACTGAAAGAATTGGGCTCATTTAGTTTGGAAAATAAAAGACTGAGAGGGGGGGCATGATAGCAGCTTTTAAGTATCTAAAAGCGTGTTATAAGGTGGAGGGAGAAAAATTGTCTTCCATAACCTCTGAGGATAGGACAAGAATCATTGGGCTGAAATTGCAGCAAGGGACACTTAGGTTGGACATTAGGAAAAACTTCCCAACTGTCAGGCTGGTTAAACACTGGAATAAATTGCCCAGGGAAGTTGTGGATTCTCCATCATTGGAGATATTTAAGAGCAAGTTGGATAGACATCTATCAGGGATGATCTGGATGGTGCTTGGTCCTGCTGTGAGGGCAGGGGACTCTCAAGGTCACTTCCAGTTCTAGTGTTTTGTGAAATGTGACCCTTACTGAGTAGCTCCAGGTGGCATAGGAATCCTATGGTGGAGCAGGAATTGGAGCCAGGTTTTGGCAAAGCCTGACCATCCGTCCCCTCTTGCCTGTTACACTGGATCAGGCTGGCAGTGTGCCAGGGTCTGTACCTAAGCACATGCCTCCACGGCGTAAAGGAGCCTCAAGTATTATGCTGCAAAATGTTTTGTCATTTGGGTTTGCTTTGTGCCTACTGTACTGCCAGGCTCTCACATATCCATTGCCAGGGCCATGGAATCGCCCCTTTTTGTAATCCAGCCACTGCTCTTCTCCTCAGGTCATGGGAGGGTAGACACAGAGAACACACTTTGCCATGCAGTGACGTAGACACAAGGGTCCTCTTCTACTACATGCAACAAGTTCTAGTGACAAGCACCTGAAACAAGAACCCTATGTGGCAAACACTGAGAGCTCACATAAAAAGTGTCCTTTCCACCAATTCCCCCGTATTTTCTTGGCTGGATTGAATGGCAAATTATGCAGGTTTTAGCTACCCTTTATTCTTCCTGCCCTCTTGTCTTTGGACTCCCTTTGGGACTCTAAGGTTACTGTGGAAGAGGTCATGTTTATCTGGAAGACAGACAGAGGTCTTCAGTGTACGTGGGAGGCTTGGCAGCTTGAGAATTTACTCCCTTATTTTCACAATCGTCTTTCAATTTAAACAGCACGCGTTTCAGATTACCAGCTCCTGCTGAGTTGGATGCGGAGATTTTAAGGCCTCCCTAGGAGGAAGTGCCTCCGCAGAATCCCTAGCCCAGGCTCTGTGTGCTTTGGAGACACTACACACAGAACCGACTGAAATACTGCTTGCTCTTCTGTTTGTTTGCTGAGTTTTGAAAGGAAACAATTGTATGCCGTTGGCTTTGGCAAGTGCCCCCCTAAAAGTGCCTGATAAGCCCTTCCCTAACCTTGACTTCTTCTTCACCAACCCTGTTGTTGCAACCGAGAAGGACTTGGACTGAAATCCAAGCAGAACAGAGGGTAAGGAGACAGTTCTGTATTGCTGTGGGAAACAGGATCCATCTTCAGGAGCCAGGCTGAGTACAAGGGGATCTTTTGGGGGGGATCTTTCTTTGAAAGAAATGCTTTCCCCAGCCTGCTTCCCTGCTGGAAGCACTGTAGAACGTGAGAGCAATTTACACCACTTCCGCCTGTCTCACACTGCCATAAAAGAGATGTCCCCCAACCGTTCCTAGAGTTCAGTGGATGCACTGCACTTTGCATTTGGCCTGACTTGGAGCATGGGGGTTTGGGGAACCAAGTGTCATTCTGAGGCTCCTGTTTGTCCAGGCTCAGGTCAGGGCTCAGCTGGTGACGTGACCCCCCCCCCCCCCATGACATATCTATACCACTCAACCCCTGCCAATCCCTCCCCCCCGTGTGCACAGCACAGTCAGCAGGAGAGCATCTCTCCCCAACATCACTGCCGCCTCTCAGGGAGCTGGGTTAGCTCCCCCAATGAGAGAGAACTCACCGGCCGCTTTAGTGCATCTTCATTAATGCGCTTCAGCGGTGCCAGTGCCCCGAGGCCCCACTCCTTCCCAAAGCTCCACACACTCACTCCATCCCACCCCCTCTCTATTGCTTGCTGTCCCCACCCTCATTCACTTTTGCTAGGCTAGAGAGGTATGGGTGCTGGCTCGGAGAGGTCAAGGCTGTGGTAGGTGCTTGGGGTGCAGGAGAGGATTGCGGTGCAGGAGGGGTAGGTGTTCTGGCTGTGGAGGGAGGTTAGGGTTGGAGCAGGAGGTTGAGGTTCAGGAGGGGATGTGGGGTGCTGGCTCTGAGAGGGGGGTCAGGGCTGGGGCTGGGGGTGCAGCAGGGGGTCCTGGGCATGCATCTACAGCATCTCCATCCCCGCTGCTAGTGGGGCTTGTGCGACCCCAAGCAGGAAACGCAACTGCAGTGGGGTTGGGGGTGTTACAGCTGCATGGCCAGGAGGCACTGCCAGCATGGGGCACTGGCTCCTGGGAGCTCTTACCACAGTGTCTCCTGGGAGCAGAGCCCTGCGGATCAGTGGATACCTATGTCTGTCTGTGGGGAGACATTTGTATCTGCGCAGGGCTCCGCACATTGCTCCTTGAAGGGGCCAACAAACCTCTGTGGCTCTGGAAGTGGGGAGAGGGGACACATGGAGCCGCACACTGCTCCTCTCTGCCAGCACCGGCCCATCAGCTCCCATTGGCCACAGTGTCCCATCTCGGCCAATGGGAGCTGAAATGGGTGAGGCTTGCTGAGACTCCTCCCCCTGATGGGGCTGCACTGGCCACGGTGTGGGGTCAGGGCAGGCAGGGAGCAGCCCAGTATCCAAATCAATCATGATGGGCCAGTTGGTGATCACTGAGTTTGAGCACCAGCCAGGCAGGCGAGGGGAGAGGCTGGCCGTGGCCAGGCAGGCGAGGGGAGAGGCTGGCCGTGGCCAGGCAGGCGAGGGGAGAGGCTGGCCGTGGCCAGGCAGGCGAGGGGAGAGGCTGGCCGTAGCCAGGCAGGCCAGGGGAGAGTCTGGCCATGGCCAGGCAGGCCAGGGGAGAGTCTGGCCGTGGCCAGGCAGGCCAGGGGAGAGGCTAGCCGCCCCCAGCATGCAACAAGCATGTCAGGCATGTGATCACAGCTGCCCTCTCATGTCAGTAATCTGCCACCATCTGAGCTAGCATGGGCAGGGCTCTAGGAGAGGGGCAGACAGGCCTAGTGCCAGCTGCGTGGGCCCAAACCAAACCACAGCATGTCGCACCTTTCTCCCTGCCGGAGGCACAGCGAGTGAGGAAACAAACCACACATGACAGCTCTCAGTCAGGCCTTTACTGCGGCCCTGGGAGGTGCTGAGCTGCTGAGCTATGAACGTGGGCAGAACAGCATGGATTAATTTTGTGGGAGCTGTAGTAACTGCTCGGCAGGGACCCCAACCAGGGGCTGAGCTGGTCACAGAAATGTGCCACTTCTGGATTCCTCATCCAGTGTCTGGGCAGAGATTCCGGCCTTTGTTTCCCCTCCCCACCCTTCTCCGTTACTGACTGCAGAACGGTTCAGCCTGGGACAGTGTCCCCTGTGGTCTGGGCATATTGTCTCTGACCCAGGTTCACAGCCTAGCTTAGCACAAAAACTGAAGCCAACGTTCTAGCTGAATTGCACTGATGTCCTTTCTGTGTGAATCTGCAGGGAGTTCATAGACTCTCCTGCGTCCAGGGCTTCTCTGGTATAACGAGTCGAGCCGACGGACCCTGGTCATTGGTAGCAGGGCTTGTACCTGCAAGTATGGGGCTAAAGCCAAGTGTCTCTACAGCATGAGCTAAAAGCAAGCTGCCTCTCAGTTAAGGCTGTGGAGCAGCCGTCGTCAAGCTCTCTTGGCAGTGGTCAAATAGGGATTTCTTCTGGTCCATCGCTAGTAGTCAGCATGGCCCCATTTTATAGCTTTGATTGTACTACACACACACATACATACACACCCCCACCATCATCACGTGGGCGCACACGCATACCCCCGCCATCATCAGAACCCTGCGCGCGCGCACACACACACACACGCCGTCAACAGACACACAGTGCAGACTGTAAACCCCCGGGGCATGGACGGACTCATTCTAGCTTGTTCAGCATCTAACCCAATGTGCCCTCAGCCCTGCACTGAGCCTTTGTGAGATTCCTTCCTGCAGATACTTAGTAATAAAGGGAAAGGCCCAACCGATGGGGACAGTTACTCTGCTGCCCAGCTGAGAGGGGCAGCACGAGGTAAACGAGCTGCCCTGGTTGGACAGGCACTAAAAATAGAGGTGTTTGCTTTATTTGACATTTCTGGGAAAACAGCATTTAATTATGCATTGATTTTTCAGGCTGTGGGGACTTTGCCCGGCGGAGGATTGTGATGATAAAAAGGTGGATCAAACCTGAGGTGACCCTCATAAAGCCCTGACCTTGCCAGCCCCTGGACTGGTATGTCTTGGAGCTGCTCCATAGGTCTGTGATATAACCCTCTTCTCTGACATATGGAGAAAGAAACCATGAGCACTTGGGCCCAGGCCTGCAATTAGACCTCCAGCAGCCCCCGGGATCCGCTTAGAGACCTCAGTGGGGCTCTGGGCAGGCAAGAGGGTCTGTCCATGCAGAGCCAGTTGCAGGCCTAAGGCCTTGTGTGGTTACACAAATGGACACCTGGCACGCAAGTGGCAGTAGAATAATGTATGGGCTGAACAAGACGATGTGAACTGGGCCTGGCCTTCTTCCAGTACTGCCAGCTCCCACACTTGCATTACAGCTCCCGACTTTGGGGTGTTTCCTTCCCTGTCTCATGAAAATGTGACAAAAAGCACCAACTCTGGAACAATCCCTTATTCCCAGTTGGACCCCCTCCCTCATCCTGCAGCCAGCACAGGGCCTGCTGTGCAGTCTAGCTGCAGGTGGGAGTTGGCTGCCACCTCCCCCACGGCAATCTCAGTCAGTGGCTCATGGCACGTGGCCCATGTTTGTTCTCTGTCTGTGCTCAAAACACACAGGACGTTACCCACATGCTGGAAGTTTCAAGCCAGGTAACCTGGGGGGACTGTGCTTTGGCAGCCCCTTGTTCAGAGTCCTCCTGCAAACTTCTTGCTGGACATGGAGCAGGGAAATGGCATTGGAGCTGAGCCACCTGCTGCTGTGGGATTCAGCACAGAGCCCACCTGGCGCTCTCACCAGAAACAGGCTGCCACCTTCCCTGGGCTGCATCCCACTGGTTCTGTCCATGCTCAAAGGATGGCCATGTTACTGAGTGGCTAACAGGCAGGGAATGCTGGGCCAGCAGAGGAGGTGAGGTGTGCAGAGCAGGGCATCCGGGGCCTAGTGTGTTGTGAGGTTTGTGGAGCCCCAGCAATCGGAGGTGCACAGGCCCGCAAGGCTTCCTCTCCTGCCCCACATCCAGGTACCCCAGCGCTTCCCGCCTAGCACATTCCTTCCTGACCCGGCTGTGAATGAGCGCATGTTCCGCCTGGGAGGCTGTGCATCTGCTCCAGGCCTGGAGCCTGACTCACTTCCACCCACAGGCTGATTTGCTGGGGCTCATGCCCTGTTAGGATCGTCATCCTGAGCAAGGCTGATATGGGCAAGGCCAGGCTGCCTGCTGAGTGGCAGGAAACAGGGCAGAGCTCAGGTCAGGGGAAGGCCGGAGGTCTCCCCCACATTGAAGGATCATGTTCTCGAGAACCAGAGATAGTCACACACGCTTGTTAATATTAATGGCAGCCATACGCCAGACTCTAGAAATCACATCCCTGGGGCTCCTGAATATCTCACCTTGGCAGATGTCATCAGCATCCCACACCTCTTCCTTCAGCACCCTCCTCCCCCGCCATGTCTAGGATCAAACAAGGGCAGGGGGATGCAGCCCTGTGGGAGGAAACTGCGTAAGCTGAAATCCCAGGCCTGTCTGCAGCCACTTAGCCCTGCAAGCCGATTCAGGAGGGTTCTTGCATGCTAAGCCAACGAAGCGCCATTCCTCAGGGCTCAGCCCCACGCAGTCTTGTGCTGAAGGGGAGTTGTTGCTTGTCTCTTGAGTGGTGAAGTGAAGAGCTCCAGATGCAACGGGCTTTGCCCAGACGGGAGTGTTAAGAGCAATGTCCGAGAAATGCAAAATCCCAGACCAGTCTCAAGTGTGGTTCATGTAAAGCACATGCCCTGTTCACATGCCCTGAAGAGCTGGCAGAGTGTCAGTCCCCATCCTGCATTTGCTTATGTGCAGAAAACACATAACTCAACACAAACTGATGGGCTGAGGAAAGGAGGTCAGATGATTTTAGCAGCATGCAGACGTACAACTATAAACCTGTAACAAAACAACCTTGCTCTCCTTCTCCAGGCCTTTGTATGCTCTCAGCACCAGTGTGTAGGGTTGCCAGATGGTCTCCCAAAAAATACTGGACATGCAGTATTTTTTGGTCGAGCAAAAAAAAAAAAGAAAAGAAAAGGAACGTGGGATAATAAGCCCCCCCGTTCTGGGACTCTCAGGCTGGGAGGCAGGGCCACGATCGGCACTGGGAGCCTGTGATTGCGCGGAAGCCTGGAGGGGGTGGCGGGGGGGATTGGCTGGGAGTCCAAGCCACTTCCCCTGCCAGGCTTCTGCGCAATCACAGGCTCCTAGCGCCGATCGTGGCCCCGCCTTCCAGCCGCTCCCCCCGCCCACGCCAGACTTCCGTCTGGTGCGCAGCCGGAAAAATCAGAGAATACCAGACATTGCACATGTCCAGTATTCTCTGATTTTTTTTACCGGACAAAGAGCGCAAATACTGGACTGTCCGGTAGAATACTGGACACCTGGCAACCCTACGTGTGTCTGCGTTTCACACTAAGGGGGGGTTGTATTCATTCCCTTAATCAAATCATAGACAGTGAGATATTGGATCAAAGTAGGCAAAGCTCAGGAACAAGCAGAACAAAACAAGTCTGCAAACCCTTTTCAGAGCATTCCCTGGAGTGGGCGGGGAAATCTCTCAAACAATGTCTGGCAAATATTCCCTGAGACTAAGGCTGGGTTTGCATGGCCTGTGTGCACAGCCGTGTCTCCTTCCCTTTGCATGAATATTCCAGCCAGCCAGTCCACAGGAAAACAACTGCATTCCTTGGACTATGGCAAGGTAGGCAGGTGAAGTCTGATGTGCAAATTGTGAGTATTTGCACCTGATCCCTGCTTCCCAGAGATTGCATCATTAGAAATCTCCCCTTGTAGGCCAAGGAGCAAAGTGGCTTTGTGATCAAACGTGCTGCTGAAAAGCCTCTTTTTACTCTTTAGCAAATTCAAATCTTCCCTGAGCTCTTGAGAGAAGCCGGCCTGGAGAGCATGCAGAGAACGCTCAGAACATAATACAGTTTAGACGCAAATGGTTCTTTGCACACCTGATACACAGCACGCTCCCACCCAGATCCCGCACTCCAGCCCTAAGATCCCTCCACAACCCGAACTCACGCCCAGAGCCTGCACCCTGAATCTCCTCCTACATCCCAATCCCCTGTGCCATCCTTGGCCCTGCCCCATAACCCAGTATCACTGCAACTATTTTCAGAGTGCGGGTGCTGAACTGTGCTCCCCGACCTGTTCACACCCCTCACTGCTTCAGGCTGGGGTCACACCAAGGGTTGCCAAGTCTCCTGGACTGGCTGGTCCGGATGCCTTTACCACAAATGGTGTTCAATATGTCTGCTGCGGGACAGCTGGCAAGCTAGCCCCAGCTGGAAGCAGCTGTGGAGACCCAGGACAAGGCCAGGAGCAGAGTCCCAGGCCGGTGGTGGGAGCCCCAGTGGCCTAGAGCCCCACTCATGCCAGCTGGGCTTGTCGGGAACAGAGCCAAACCTGAGCGGCGCTGCCAGCCTGGAGGTTGTAGCGCCCAGAGCAGAAAGCCGAGCCCATCCGGCCCTATACACAGGGGCTGCAGCTTCCACTGCGGAGTGAGCATCAAGCAGGGCCTGACTGGATCTGCCCCAGGGCCTCCCCCCAGATTATTTATGGGGGGCAACAGAGGGGTTCTGCGCCCACTGGTCTGAGGTACCCAGGGGTCCTGGAGTGAGATCTCTCCTAGCCTGCCCTTGCTACATGACAGGACCCAACAGAATGGCCAGAAAAAGCAGGGAGGGTTCCAAGAGCTGCACACACTGACCCTCCTGCATTGTGCAGCCCATAGCAAGGGGTGACTCCCTGCCGGACACCTGGCCAAGCTGCAGGAAGCCAGCTGGATAGGAATGGTAACCCGGGGCAGGAATGTTGCCTTTCCAGAGAGAGCGGCGGAGCGCAGCCCCGGCACACACGGCCCCCACTCATGCTCCATAAATCTGCTCTGACAGCTCCTCCCTTGGCCCACAGGACAGGAGCTGCTCCTCTGGCAAAGAGTTTTCAGCTGAACCAACACAGGCACCAAGGGGAAATTCTTTGCAATCGTTTTCCCTTCAGTCAGCAGCACAAAGGAACGCAGCAAAATCCTCCCCTAGCCCCAGGCCCCAGTCTGAGCTGTGACCTGTCTTTCTAAGAGAGCTTGGGCCCATTTGCTCAGCCAGCTTTCCTGCCTTGGCCAGTAAAACCACTTAGAGCTGCCCTCCCCCATCCCCATCAATTCAGCCCCCAGTCATCAGGGTCCACTGTGTGTTGGGCTTGGGGGGAAAGCGCTCCCTGCACCGGGGAGGAGAAATCAAACTCGCTTTGCAGGCAGAAACTCAGCTGGAGACTGAGCAGGACCGGGAAGATTCAGGGTGACTTTAACAACATAAAGAATAAAGATTTACGAATGGGCTCTGTGATGGAGCAGGGACAGGTCAAGGGCCAGACCAAGTCAGACTGGAAAGAAGGTGTATGTTGTTAGCACTGAGGGTATGTCTAGACTGCGCGGGCAGTCTGGACGCGCCGCGGTCGACAAGGGAAGCCTTTGTCGACCTCTCCGGTATGCCTCGTGAAATGAGATTTACCGGAGCGGTCGACAAAGGCTTCCCTTGTCGACCGTGGCGCGTCCAGACTGCCCCGCTGTGCCGCCAAACAGCTGATCGGCACAGCGCGATGGCCATTTTGATGTAAATTAAGCAGTGATTATTTAAATCGCCGCTTCATTTTCCTAGTCTAGTAAACTCATCTACATGGCTCTGTCGATGGAGCCATGTAGTCTAGACATACCCTAAGGCTATGTCTAGACTGGCATGATTTTCGGCAAATGCTTTTAACGGAAAAGTTTTTCCGTTAAAAGCATTTATGTGAAAGAGCTGCCTAGATTGGCACGGATGCTTTGGCGCAAAAGCATCCGTGGCCAATCTAGACGATTTTTATAAAAAGCCCCCATCGCCATTTTAGCCATCGGGCTTTTTTTGCGCAAAAACAGTTCTGGGTTGTTTACACTGGCCTCTTGCGCAAAAGCATTTGCAAGAGGGCTTTTGCCCGAGCGGAGCGTCATTGTATTTGCAAGAAGCACTGATTTTGTACATTACAAAGTCAGTGCTCTTGCACAAATTCAAGCGCCAGTGTAGATAGCTGGCAAGTTTTTGCACAAAAGCGGCTGCTTTTGCGCAAAAACTTGCCAGTCTAGATGCAGCCTGAGAGTAAATCACCATTGGAACAATGTACCAGGGGCGAAAGGGGGTATAGCATGGAGCCTGTCCCCCAGCCCATCTGTCCTCACCATCACCACTGTCCCCCCCCCTTGCCATCTCCCTCCACACCTCACAATCAGGCTGGAAGGGCATATTGAGTGGAGCCCTGCAAGGATCTTTTCTGGCTCCAGTTCTAGTCAATATCTTTATAAATGATTTGGATAGTGGCACAGAGAGAACACTTACAAAGTTTGTGGATGATACTAAGCTGGGAGGGGTTACACACACTTTGGAGGGCAGCATTAGAATTCAAAACGACCTTGATATATTGGAGAAATGGGCTGAATTAAATAGGGTGCAATTCATTAATGACAAATGAAGAGTCCTACACACAGGAAAGAACAATCAAATGCACAGAGTGGGAAATGAATGTCTAGGAAGGAGTACTGCAGAAAAGGATCTGGGGTAATAGTGGATCACAAACTAAATAGAAGTCAACAATGTAACACAATTGCAAAAAAAGCAAAGCAAACATAATTCTGGGATATACTAGCAAAGGGCTGGACAACCTTCACACCAAGGGCCATCCCGGCTGGTAGCAGCCACCAAGGCCTATAATGAGACTCAGGCCAATGCTGTGGGGGTGGGGGAAAGGGGCCAGGTCAGAGGGGGTGACCCAGCTTGGTGCAGTGACTGCAACTGTCTAGCTCTGGTGCTGAGCTGGCCCCTACCTAGGTTTATCCCCTCACCCCTGCACAGGCGGGAACCAAGTCACAAGGGACTAAGTGACTTGGCCAAGGTTGCACAGGGAGTCTGTAGCAGAGAAAGGGATCCATGCCAGTCTCATGGGTCCCAGGCTGCTGCCCTAACCACTGGGCCCTCCTTCCGCTGAACAGGCTACTGTAAAATACCCCTCAGGGCTCCATGGTCACTTTGGTTCAGCAATTCCAGCTCACATGGGGTTTTCCCGGGGCACCCCACACCCATTGCAATGCCTATCTACAGTGACACTTTGAGGCACAAAGAGTCCCGGAACAATCCCACAAAGCCAGGGTCTGTGATCAATGTTCCTTCCGTTTATTTCCACCCATGTGTGGAATAAATGTTGTTGTCTGCACCAAAGCATGTGTGGATGTGCACCACCTAGCACTCAGCTTACAGGGAACCTGGGCTGTGATCCTGAATTGAGCAAAGCTTCCACTGAAGGCAATAGCTCTGCATGCTCAAGGGCCACATGCGAGCCATGGGAAGCTGCTGCTCACTTTACCAGGGGCCTGCCTGATAGCAGCCTCCATGGCTCCCGCTGCCTCCTGCCCGTGTGCCAGCATTCTCATGTGCCAGAGAGTCTCTGCATGGGGGGAACGTGCCCAAGAAAAGGAGCTGGAGGGGAATTATGGGATCTGCCCATTGCCCTGGAGCAAGGAAGGGGGTTCTGATCAGCCAGAGAGAGGAAGTGGCACCAACAGCCTGTTCACTCCCGGGTGTTTCTTCGCCTGGGTGCTGGCAGCGTGGAACGAGGGTAGGCGGTCAGGAGCTCAGTGCAATTGGCTGCTGCCTGTGGGACAGGCACCTGGTTCAGGAGTAAAGTCCCCGGTGCCTCTGCTGGTTTCTGAGAGCATCCCAACCTCATCCTGAGTGAGTCAATATTTATTAGACTGGCAAAGGTCACTTCTCCTCGTTGGGAGCTATTTTTGTCCTCGACACTAAAGTCCAAGGGCTTGTGAGTTGCAGTGCCAGGCCTGGCCCAGAAATCACCCCAGCAGGCTCGGGGAAACCTCGTCATCACAATGAATGAAACACAAAATCAGTGACCCTCTTGGCCCCAAGAGCAGGGGCTGTGTGGGGAGCAGGTGGGCTGGTGCAGAAGCCTAGTTCCTCTGGGGACCTTGCTTCACAGCCTCTTTCACACCACGGGAGGAGCGTGTCTGTTCTCACCCCCTTCCCCCTTCGGGCATGGTGGGAAGTGAGCGCAGAGATGGCACCTCTCAGCTGCGGAAGGCCCAAGGCTAGAACAACAGATCAGCTTGCGATTTGGGTTTCCTGGCAAATCAGCAGGGGGCCAAGGCTGGAACAAAAGCAGAATGTGCTTGTGGGTCCAGACTGAGACCCACTGGCAAAGCCCTGCAATCTCAGAAATCACAGAAATGGAAGGAAGTGCAATAGGCTTCTAGCCTGGAGCCCTGCACTAAGACAGGGCTAAGTATTACCTGGCCCATCCCTGGCGGCTGTTTGTCTCACCGGTTCTGTAAAACTTCCAGGGAGGGAGATTCCACCGCCTACCCTGGCAGCTAATGTCTACTCCTTGCTGCGATTTAAGCCCATGATTTCTTTTCCTGCCCTCAGTGGTTAAGGAGAACAATTTATCACTCCCTCTTTCTAACGACCTTTTATATATTTGAAGACTTATTACATCCTCTCTCAGTTTTCTCTTCTCTAGACTAACCGGCCCCATTTTCCCATCTTTCCTCATAGGCCACGTTTCATCATGTTTTCTGCTCTTCTCAAGTCTCTCTCCAGTTTGTCCACATCTCTCTTGACATGCCCGGAACTGAGCCCAATATCCCGCTGAGGCCGAATCAGAGCTGAATAGAGTAGAAGAATTATTCTGCATGTCTGGCATCCAACACTCCCACGTGTACAGTGATGGGCAATCCAGGCTACTGAGTGGGTTGCATGAGCGGCCTCCTTCATCTCAGGGGGCCACAAGATTGTCATAACCAAGACGCTCTCTTGAGCTAGGGCAGTTTTGCTAACTGCGCTTGCACACCTAGAATTTGTGGGGTGTGCCAACTGAACCAGAGCATCGCTTTGATTGGCAGCAGAAGGGGCGTACAGCTCTCACAACCAATGCTGTGTGCAATCAGCATGCACCCCACTTCATGTGCCCTGGCTTTTATGTAAGGGGTGTTCAAGATCCAGCCCACCAAGCCTTTGAAGCCGCAGCCCCAGGCCACTCAAAGCAGCCGGCTACTCCATGTGCCTCTCTGTGCTGCGTGCTGGCCAATGGGAGCTGTGATGATTGTGCTGGGGTTCGGGGCAGAATGCAACGTCCCCTTCCCCTCCCCCGGCGCAGCGCCACGAGGCATAGGGAACAGTCGCTTTGAGCATCCTGGGGCTGCCTAGGTAAGTACCTCCCCATCAGAGCCTGCCTCTGGCACCCCAGCTCCTCCTTCCCCCCAACAACCCCAGGTCATCACCCAAACTCTCTGCACCCCCTCCTCCAGGTCACAGCTTCCTCACAGACCCTGCACCCCCTCCTGCACTCCTCCTCCAGGCCAGAATCCTCTCTTGTACCCATACCCCTGCACTCCAATCCTCTGCCCCAGATCACAAGCCCCTCCTTCACCCAAACTCCCTCTCAAAACCCCACATCTTCTCCCGCGTCCCAGTCTCCTACCCTGAACTCCCTTCTGCACTCAACCTCCATCCCAGACCCATAGAAAAGTGCAGGCCTTGACCACTTACCAAAATCTTGGCGTGCCACCCCCCATCAAAAATGATTACGTACCCCTGCTCTACGTGCATGTCACTTTAGCAACACCTGTAGGAAAAACCCAACACAGACAAAAACCAGCAGAACCTGGCAACCCTGCACGTGGGCAACAATAAACAAAATGTCTCATGGCCCTTGGTGTGAAGGTTGCCAGCCCAGAGCTCCTGCTGCCTGTTCACTCACTTCATTTCTGACTCATGTGCACCTGGCTGCAGCCCAGAGGCTTCCGTGGCTGGTGCCTTTCTGGCAGGGAGGAGCAGCCAAAAGGAGGTAAGCGCTGTGGCCAGGAATCCCTGCTTTCTACAAATAGCTCATCCCGCCACAAACTCCCAGCCACGGCACTGCATGTGACTGGGTCTGGGGCCTGGTTTAAAAACCTTTGCCATTAAAGCCCTCTTGCAAACTCCTGCATGGACCAGTTTGTGTCAATTTCCAGCCGGCTTATGTCAGTTTGTCTCCTCTGGAGCTTTGCCTGTTTGAAGGGACTTGCCTATGCGCACTTTGAAAACAAAATTAGAGGCAATTAAAAATGAACCTTGGCAGGTGCTCAATGCAAAATTTCCACCCATGTCAGCTGTATGGGCCTTGAGATTCCCCCCAGAACGGTGCCATGTGGGGTAGAGATCTCTGCTCGTAGAAGGCACTTCAGTGGCTGGGAGTGGACGCTGGACACATTCAGACTAGAAATAAGATGCAAATGTGTAGCAGAGGAGGGGCATGGAGCATTGAAACCATGTGCCCTGGGACACTTGGAGCCTTTACATCAAGTTCTCCTCTAGCTCAGCAGAACGTATGGCCTGCGGCAGAAACTACCGGGTGTTCTGCATAAGGGACTGGTGGCCCCTCAGTAACACTCGGGTTGGGGGTGGGGTGGCTGGCCAGTGCCCAGCACCAAAAGGAAGGGGGAGGTCAATGGGAAACCACCCCCTAAGACTGACTGTGCCCAGGACCAAGGGGAGAGGCCAACAATCCAGGTTGGCCTGATTGACAGGGTGGGCAGGCTCATGAGTGGTCAGGAGGCCAGTGGTGTGTGGGTTTCCACTCTGCATGGAAGCTGGAATGGCCTGGGTCAGACAGAGAGCTAAGGAGAGAGCAGGGGCCCGAGGGTGCCAGCCAGGGAGAGTCAGAACCCAGAAAGCAGGTCAGTGTTGGGAGCAGAGCCTCAGCAACCAGAGGCAGAGGGGCCAGGGAAGCAGCCCAGGGGCTGGAGGAAGAGCAGCAGAGAGTGGAGCTGAGGCTGGAGCGTCCAGATCTGGTGCCATGAGAAGCTGGGAAGAACAAGGGGGCCCAGGGCAGAAGCCCAGCACAGGGAGACACCATCATCCAAGGGTCCTTGCAGGCCAGACCTGGAGGGGGTCACAACCCCAACTGGGGGATGGGAGGGCTGACACGGGGAGAAGGTCCCTGCCCCCCAGAAATGCAGGTGTGTAGCTGCTAATAGAGCGAGTATCTCTGCAGCACAGACCAGCAGCATCTCTGCAGCACGGACCCGCAACACAGACCTGCAGCATCCCTGCAGGATCCCTGCAGCACAGACCTGCAGCATGGGCCTGCAACATCCCTGCAGCACGGACCCACAGCATCCCCGCAGAACAAACCTGCAGCATAGACCTGCAGCATCCCTGCAGCATGGACCTGCAGCATCCCCACAGCACAAACCTGCAGCATAGACCTGCAGCATCCCTGCAGTATGGACCCACAGCATCCCTGCAGCACAGACCTGCAGCATCCCCGCAGCATGAACCCACAGCACAGAACTGCAGCATCCCTCCAGCATAGACTCACAGCATCCCCAAAGCATGGACCCACAGCAAGGATCTGCAGCATCCCTACAGCATGGACCAGCAGCATCCCCGCAGCACAGACCCGCAGCATCCCCGCAGCACGGACTTGCAACATCCCTGCAGCACGGACTCACAGCATCCCCGCAGCATGGGATGTGGGGGGGGGAGGCGGAGCTGGGACCTGTGAGGAACAGACTATGATCTGGACTGACATCCCAGTGATGCTGTGTGTGACATCCCTTGCCACAGAGCAGGGTGACAGGTTTTCCTTTAGCTGCACCCATTTTCTCCTTGTTCTTTTTAAAAATTGGCTGCTGTTTAATCAATCATATTTGCTTTGAACTGTAGGCAATAATCAGTGGGCCAGGGAAATTCCCAGTGCAGAGAGCACCCTGGAGTGCACCCAGGCTCTGCCCTAGGTGACACCAAGGTCCTGTGCCCAGCCTTGTTGGGGTAAGGAGGACTTTGCTGCACAGGGGAATGGGATGGGAGGCCACTGGGTGCAGGAAGTTGGAGTGGGGACTCAGATCCTGTCACTGGCCCATGGGACTGGGGTCGTGCGCAGGCCAGGAAAGTCCCCCACAAGAGCAGGACCATCCCCCACTCGCACTGTGGGACCCGTGTGCTGCAGTCCAGGAGCTTGTACTGGTTCCTTTTGTCTTACGTCTCCAGATCTCTGGCTGCAGCGAGAGCAGGGCAGGGCCAGGCAATCTCCTGTCCCACATCAGCATTTGCTAGGTCTATGACCCTTCTGGGTTTCTAAACAAATGGCCTTTTGTGAGGAATCCTCGTGTGTCTGCGACTGGAAAGTCTGGAATCCCAAGGGGCGGAGGTTCCAATTCCAAGCAACGGGGGCTCAGCAGGAGAGTTTGCCTGGTTTGAAATGTTAAGATTTTGTTTAACAAAAGGATCCCCTCCTTTCCCTTGCTACAGCCCTCTGGCTAGTCCAGAGGTACAGACAGGTGTCTGCAGGCTGCAGCCACACACCGGCAACAGGGTACCGGGGATCTGGTGTGTGACATGGGACATGACTGCATGGCCAGGCTGGCTGAAAAGTGATGAGCTGCATGGAAAAGGCCCAGCTCACTCACTGCCTGGGGGGAGCTTTCCACTGTGCTCTTCTTTCTGTCGCAGACACAGTGTCCCAGCCTACACTGGGGAATTATGTCGGCATATGGACCCAGCCACCGCCAGCCCTGCCTTTTCTGCTGGGGCCCGCTCCCCATGGAGCCAAGCCGCCTACTCACCCTCCTCCCCACTGTAGGCATTCTGGGGACGGAGTGTGGGCAGGACTGGGCTGGTGGTTTGGGAAGGCAATGCCTTCCCCTGCCTAGCATACCAGCCACCCATGCAGCATCACTATTTCACTCAGTGGGCTTGTGATGGGGCATCTGCCCTGCACTGGCCCTTTAAGAGTTAAAACCCAGCCCTGGGAGAACTCTGAGATCATGGAGCCCACAGCTGTGGCAGATACAGTCCTGGGGCTGTGTAAATGAGTGAACAGGAGCAGCTAACAGGGAGTTTGGAGAGGGAGTTCTCCAGGTAAAGGAGGAGTAAATACGGGACCCTTGTGGTAAGTGGCTGTCTGTAGTGTGTTTGTGTTTGTGTGTGTGTGTGTGGGGGGGGTATTTGCTGTGTGCTGAGCTTGTCTTTGTTTGTTTGGTTTGTTTGTTTGTTTGAAGGAGCTTCTAAAAGGTTTGAAATCTAGAAGCCTCTGTTAATTGGCTGAGCCTCAATCAGGGGAAGGGGCTACCAGGGCTTTATAAGCTGTGAGTCAGTGACTAGGGAGCTTGCAACCAGGAGCAGCTAACAGGGAGTTTGGAGGGGGAGGTTAGAGGGCACTAGTGACTCCTGACCTTCTTTAAACATAACTTTTATAATAATCTATATTCCAGACATTTAATAAGAAGCCCAGTTTATACTTAAACTTATTCATAAGAAAAATGGAGACAGAAGCCCAGCAGCAGAGTGGGGGCTATCCTGTTTATTGTGTCGAGTGTAACATGTATGATTACCTGCCCTGTGGGCGAGTGGCGTATGCGTGCACCCGTTGCAAGGAGCTCCTGGCCCTCAGAGACCGAGTTCAGGCTTTGGAGGCCAGGGTGGCTGAACTGGAGGAGCTAAGGGAGGTAGAGAGCTACGTTGATGAGACTTTCCGGGACACTATAGTACTGTCCCACCTCCAGTCTGAGAGCCCCAGTGCTCTTAAGGAGGATGAAAGTCTCAAGGGAACAGAGCATTCAATGGGAACAGAGGGAAACCATCCCATAGTTGGGACCCTCCTTTCAGAGGATGTTGCGGTATCCTCTCGCACTAAGGATACCTCTGAGGAGGAGGGAACTCCAGTTGTTAGGAAGAGGCAGGCGTTGTTAGTGGGTGATTCGATCATTAGAAACATAGATAGTTGGGTTTGTGATGACCGGGAGAACCGTATGGTCACTTGCCTGCCTGGTGTGAAGGTTGTGGATCTCTCGAGGCATCTAGATAGACTTATGTGTAGTGCTGGGGGAGGAGCCGGTGGTCGTGGTACATGTAGGTACCAATGACGTAGGGAAGGGTAGGAGAGATGTCCTGGAGGCCAAATTTAGGTTGCTAGGAAAGAGACTGACATCCAGGACCTCTATGGTGGCATTCTCAGAAATGCTTCCAGTTCCACGCGCACGCGCAGGGCCAGGTAGGCAGGCAGAGCTACAGAGTATCAATGCGTGGATGAGACGATAGTGTAGGGAAGAGGGGTTTGGATTTATTAGGAACTGGGGACACTTTTGGGAGAGGGGAAGCCTATACAGGAAGGATGGGCTCCACCTAAACCAGGGTGGAACCATACTGCTGGTACTAAACATTAAAAAGGCCGTAGAGCAGTTTTTAAACTAGCAGATGGGGGAAAGCTGATTGGTGCGGAGATGCACATAAATCGGATGGAGACTTCTCTTAGAGGAGAATCCATTGATAGAGATTCTCTAAGTTGTAGTCAGAAAGAGAGGAGGGGAGAGGACAAACCATGGGCCAGAGCAGACAAACAACCGCATATAAAGGAATCAGGGAAGGGCAGACAAATAAGCAGTGGCAAATTCTTAAAGTGCTTCTACACAAATGCTAGGAGGCTGACTAATAAGATGGGTGAACTAGAGTACCTCGTATTAAAGGAGGAGATTGACATAATAGGTATCACTGAAACCTGGTGGAATGAAGAAAATCTGTGGGACACAATCATATCGGGATATAAAATATATCAGAAGGATAGAGCAGGCCGGGTGGGTAGCGGAGTGGCACTGTATGTGAAAGATAATGTAGAATCAAATGAAATAAAAATATTAAATGAATCAGCATGTTCAATAGAATCACTATGAATAGTAATTCCATGCTCCAATAATAAGAAATTAGCAGTAGGGATATATTATTGACTACCTGACCAGGACTCTGGCATTTAATTTCAAAAAGGGGAATTACACAAAAATGAGGAGGTTAGTTAAACAGAAATTAAAAGGCTCAGTGACTAGAGCCAAATCCCTGCAAGCTGCATGGAAACTTTTTAAAGATACCATAGTAGAGGCCCAACTTAAATGTATACCCCAAATTTAAAAAACATAGTAAGAAACCTAAAAAAGAGTCACCGTGGCTTAACCACCATGTAATTATCAAAAATGAAAAAGCCACTAGCAATAAAGGATGGGACGATTAGAACTGTCGGTTTCCATTAAAATGTTGGGCTCCAATTCTTGTGTTTTACTCAGCTGCTGGCCTAATGCCATAAGTGCAGGGGCAGCAGGTACAGGGGACCTTCCCAAATGGCCAGCTATGGCCCAGCCCACACTCTGCCCCTAGAACGCCCCCTGCTTCTGCACAGCTCCCTAGGTGTTCTGGGGCGGATGGTTGCTCACCCCAAGCTTCAGCTGTGCTGTGGCTGGGGATACTGGGGCAGTGCACCCTCCCCTTGCTGCGGGTCCAGGCAGGCTGGGACCATGTGCCCCCCGCCCCCCGTGGTGCTCCAGGGCCAGGGAGGCTGGGGACGCGTTATCTGGTACTCGGAGGGGGAGGGAGGGAGGTTAGCCTGGGGAAAAGGCCAGTGGCCAGAATGGGTTGGAGGCACAGGGCAGCAGCTACAGTGCAGGCTGTACTGCAGTGAGCATAAATAGACAGGGCCTCAGGTGGAAGGGAGGGGGTACCAGCCTTCCCGAGCCAGCCATTCACCCACAGCCCATGCATAACTGGAACCCAGACAGGCCCTGCTGGAGCAATCCACATTGCGTGTGGGCTTGGGCTTTTGTACAGGGTGCCATGAAAAGCCTTCACTTGGGAGCTTCAGATAAGGTGCCAAGTAACTATTGTCCTCAGTTATTTGAGGCAATTTGTTCTCCTGTGATCAGTTCCTCCCTGTCTCCTTTGTTAGGAGCCAGGTGCATGGCAGGTAACTCCACCCTGCCTGGGCCCAGGGCTGCCTTGTCCTGCCTGCAGTCTCAGCTGCTGAGGATTCCAATGAGAATGGAAAGCGACAATCCCAAAGGTGTTACCAGGGCTGATTTGCACAGACTGGCCCTAGCCCAGCTGTTTGTATGAAGATGCCGTTGTCAGCCTGGTGTGTTTGCTGCTTCTTTGTATTCCCACAGCCCATCACTCCTGTCCCTGCTCAGGACCCAGGAGAGCTGGAGCTTCAGCATTTGCTGCATCTGGGAGGTTGAAGATTACCAAGGGAACCTCCCATGTGCTGGCTCAGAGCTTAGTTACGCACCAGCCACTGCAGCTGCCCTGGGTCGCACGTCAGCAAGGACTCTCCCTGCCCAGCAGGGGGAGGTATCCTCTTGGCAGGACTAGAGGCAGCAGCTCCATCAATAGGAGGGTCCCACAGTGACCCAGCATTGTCCATGCCAGGGGCTCAGTTGGTTTAACTGCTTTGCTCGGGGCAGGGCTGCCCATGGGAGAGTGCAGGGCCTGGAACAACCCCTCTGCTCTGCCCCAGGCCTCACCCCTGCTCCGCCCCCAGCTGTATCCCACAGGGGAGAGGAGAGGGGCGGGGCCAGATCGTCTTACTTCCCGCCACTGCAGTGAAGTGACCCAGCAGTGAGATGGCTGTTGCGTCATGTCACGTCACTTCCTGCAGACCCAACCCCCCAGTAATCTCCCGGGCTGCCCTGGGCCCTTCAGGGACCTCAAAGCACAGGGCCCAGAGCTCTGCTCAAGGGTGGTGTGGATTTCTCAAGCCCCATCATGGGGCAGGCACTCATCCCCACAGCGCCTCCTATTGGTCACTTGGGGAATCAGCTTCTCTGCCTCAGAGCACCCTCTGCTGGTCACTGTCCCAGCCTCTGGTACAAGTCTTCTGCTGGTTCAGCTCTGTGTCCCTTCCTGGCAATGGTGCCCTTTGCCTTTTCCTGTCCTGTCTGTTTCCCTGCAGCCCTAGTGCCCTCCGGCCTTGCCCCAGGCCCTGCAGCCTGGGAGCTCTCCTAAGCTCCCTAGCTCTGCCTGCCTTTCCCCAGCCTTGCTCTGTCTCAGGAAGCCTCTAACTTCCTAGCAGCCAGGTCCCTCCTGCTCCCCCGATAGAGCAAGAGGCTCCATCTACACTGGCAGCTTCTTGCGCAAGAACTCTTTTGTGGAAGAGTTCTTGTGCAAAAACTCTTCCAGAAGAGAGCATCTATACTGGCATGTGCTTTTGAGCAAGAGATGTGCTTTTGTGCAAGAGCATCCATGCCAGTCTAGACGCTCTGTTGCGCAAGAAAGCTCCGATGGCCATTTTAGCCATAGGGCTTTCTTGCGCAAGTAATTCATGTTGCCTGTCTACACTGGCCTCTTGCGCAAGAACAGTTGCGCAAGAGGGCTTATTCCTGAGTGGGAGCATCATAGTTTTTGTGCAAGAAGCCCTGATTTTATACAGAAGAACGTCAGTTTACTTGCGCAAGAACACACGGCCAGTGTAGACAGGCAGCAAGTTTTTGCGCAAGAGCGGCCGCTTTGGTGCAAGAGCGCGCCAGTGTAAACACAGCCAGTGTGTCTCTCCTCCTCCCTCCAGTAGAGATTATTTACATAAGAACGGCCGTACTGGGTCAGACCAAAGGTCCATCTAGCCCAGTAGCCTGTCTGCCAACAGTGGCCAGCACCAGGTGCCCCAGAGAGGGTGGACCGAAGACAATGATCAAGCGATTTGTCTCCTGCCATCCCTCTCCAGCCTCTGACAAACAGAGGCCAGGGACACCATTTCTATCCCCTGGCTAATAGCCTTTTATGGACCTAACCTCCATGAAATTATCTAGCTTCTCTTTAAACTCTGTTATAGTCCTAGCCTTCACAGCCTCCTCTGGCAAGGAGTTCCACAGGTTGACTACACGCTGTGTGAAGAAGAACTTTCTTTTATTAGTTTTAAACCTGCTACCCATTAATTTAATTTGGTGTCCTCTAGTTCTTCCATTATGGGAACTAATAAATAACTTTTCTTTATTCACCCTTTCCATACCACTCATGATTTTATATACCTCTATCATATCCCTCCTTAGTCTCCTCTTTTCTAAACTGAAAAGTCCCAGTTGCTTTAGCCTCTCTTCATATGGGACCCGTTCCAAACCCCTAATCATTTTAGTTGCCCTTTTCTGAACCCTTTCCAAGGCCAAAATATCTTTTTTGAGGTGAGGAGACCACATCTGTACACAGTATTCAAGATATGGGTGTACCGTAATTACAAGGGCAGTAAGGGTATGTCTACACTAGCCCCCTAGATCGATGTAGGGAGGCTAACGAGGGCGACCGAAATTGCAAATGAAGCACGGGATTTAAATATCCCGCGCTTGATTTGCATGTTCGGTCGCCATTTTAGAAATTGACTAGCCGTAACTGCCGTGTCTACACGCGCAGGATTCGAATAAAGCCTAACTCGAATTAGCTGGTAAACCTCATTGCAGGAGGAATACCAGCTAATTCGAGGGCTTTATTTCGAATCCGCTTCACTCGCAGCGCCGGCAGAATTTCGTCACCTTCATTAGCCTCCCTAGATCGATCTGGGGGGCTAGTGTAGACATATCCTAAGATATTCTGTGTCTTATTTTCTATCCCTTTCTTAATAATTCCTAACATCCTATTTGCCTTTTTGACCACCGCAGCACACTGCGTGGAAGTTTTCAGAGAACTATCCACGATAACTCCAAGATCTCTTTCCTGATTTGTCATAGCCAAATTAGTCCCCATCATACTGTACGGATAGTTGGGGTTATTTTTTCCAATGTGCATTACTTTACACTTATCCACATTAAATTTCATTTGCCATTTTGTTGCCTAATCACTCAGTTTGGTGAGATCTTTTGAAGTCCCTTCACAGTCTGCTTCTGTCTTGACTATCTTAAACAGTTTAGTATCATCTGCAAACTTTACCACCTCACTGCTTACCCCTTTCTCCAGATCATTTATGAATAAGTTGAACAGGATTGGTCCCAGGACTGACCCTTGGGGACACCACTAGTTACCCCTCTCCATTCTGAAAATTTACCATTTATTCCTACCCTTTGTTTCCTGTCTTTTAACCAGTTCTCAATCCATGAAAGGACCTTCCCTCTTATCCCATGACAATGTAATTTACACAAGAGCCTTTGGTGAGGGACTTTGTCAAAGGCTTTCTGAAAATCTAAGTATACTATATCTACTGGATCCCCCATGTCCGCATGTTTGTTAACTCCTTCAAAGAACTGTAATAGATTAGTAAGATATGATTTCCCTTTACAGAAACCATGCTGACTTTTGTCCAACAAATTATGTTCTTCTACGTGCCTGACAATTTTCTTCTTTACTATTGTTTAAACTAATTGCCCGGTACTGAAGTTAGACTTACCAGTCTGTAATTGCCAGGATCGCCTCTAGAGCCCTTTTTAAATATTGGTGTCACATTGGCTACCTTCCAGTCATTAGGTACGGAAGCTGATTTAAAGGATAGGTTACAAACCACAGATAATAGTTCAGCAATTTCCCATTTGAGTTCTTTTAGAACCCTTGGGTGAATGCCATCCTGTCCCGGTGATTTGTTAACATTAAGTTTTTCTATTTGTTCCAAAATCTCCTCTAATGACACTTCAATCCAGGACAGCTCCTCAGATTCATCACCCTCAAAGGACGGTGCAGATTTGGGAATCTCCCTAACATCCTCAGCCGTGAAGACTGAAGCAAAGAAATCATTTAGTTTCTCCGCAATGGCTTTATCGTCCTTGATTGCTCCTTTTGTATCTCGATCGTCTAGGGACCCACAGGTTTTTAGCAGGCTTCCTGCTTCTAATGTACTTAAAAAACATTTGCTATTTCTTTTGAGTTTTTGGCTAGCTGTTCCTCAAAATCTTTTTTGCTTTTCTTATTACATTTTTACACTTGATTTGACAGTGTTTATGTTCCTTTCTATTTATCTCACTAGGATTGGACTTCTGCTTCTTGAAAGATGCCTTTTTGTCCCTCACTGCTTCTTTTACATGGTGGTTAAGCCACGATGACTCTTTTTTAGGTCTCTTACTATGTTTTTTAATTTGGGGTATACATTTAAGTTGGGCCTCTACTATGGTGTCTTTAAAAAGTTTCCATGCAGCTTGCAGGGATTTGGTTCTAGTCACTGTGCCTTTTAATTTCTGTTTAACTAACCTCCTCATTTTTGTTTAATTCCCCTTTTTGAAATTAAATGCCAGAATGCTGGACTGCTGAGGTGTTCTTCCCACCACAGGAATGTTAAATGTTATTATATTATGGTCACTATTCCCAAGCGGTCCTGTAACGGTTATCTCCTGCACCTGATCCTGCGCTCCACTCAGAACTAAACTGAGAATTGCCTCTCCCCTTGTGGGTTCCTGTACCAGCTGCTCCAAGAAGCAGTCATTTAAGCCATTGAGAAATTTTATCTCTGCTTCTCTTCCTGAGGTGACATGTATCCAGTCAATATGGGAATAATTAAAATCCCCCATTATTATAAAGTTCTTTATTTTGGTAGCCTCTCTAATCTCCCTCAGCATTTCAATGTCAGTATTGCTGTCCTGGTCAGGTGGTCGATAATATATCCCTACTGCTAATTTCTTATTATTGGAGCATGGAATTACTATCCATAGCGATTCTATTGAACATGTTGATTCATTTAATTTTTTTATTTCATTTGATTCTACATTATCTTTCACATACAGTGCCACTATACTACCCACCCGGCCTGCTCTATCCTTCTGATATATTTTATATCCCGGTATGATTGTGTCCCACAGATTTCCTCATTCCACCAGGTTTCAGTGATGCCTATTATGTCAATCTCCTCCTTTAATACGAGGTACTCTAGTTCACCCATCTTATTAGTCAGCCTCCTAGCATTTGTGTAGAAGCACTTTAAAAATTTGCCACTGTTAATTTGTCTGCCCTTCCCTGATGCATTGGATTCCTTTATATGCAGTTGTTTGTCTGCTCTGGCCCATGGTTTGTCTTCTCCCCTCCTCTCTTTCAGACTACAGCCAAGAGAATCTCTATCAATGGATTCTCCTCTAAGAGAAGTCTCCATCTGATTTAGGAGCTTCTGCACCAATTGGCTTTCCCCCATCTTATAATATAAATATGCATAACTTGAAGATGCTTTGGAGAGAATACCTCATGTAACCTATCAACTTTAATGTCATGATCTGCTGGATCTGAATGTCTTATTTTGATGCATGTGTCATTCTTCTATGTAAAGCTAGAAATATGAAGTATGGGATTATTCATGGTTTTAAATATGCAAATATGAGCCATCAATGTACTCTGAAAGCCTTAACCCCCAGGCCCAGGTCTAGAGTAGACCTGGAAGGTCAGCTTAAGGTATGCAACTCCAGCTATATAAAATACATCACTGGAGTTGATATACCTTAAGCCAAGCTTGGTGCCGTCTTCACAGTAGGAGGCTGATGGGGGCAAACGCTTCCATCAGCTTCCCTTATTCCTCGCAAATCGAGGAGTACCAGTGCTGACTGGAGCTGCCTGCAGTGTTTGATGTAGCGCCACTAAATCAAACGCCAGAAAATTGATCTCTGTCATGGCAAATGGAGATGTGGCTTTAATGATCAACTTAACAACTTAAAGGAAAACAAGGCTGTTCTCAAGTCTAAGCAGTGGTTGATCCTAGGAAGACATGTGACCATACCACCTGCTACCAGGATACAAATTTGCCACTAAAAGCATTGTCAGTCTGGCCATATGATGTCACCTTTTATGCATTTTTATCTCCATTTTGTCATTTGCCTGTAAGGACCAGATTGAGTTTCACTAATTAGATTTCTTCTATTCCTTGAGAAACAAACATGGCCTGGCTAGCCAGGTACTTTCAATGGATTCCTGCACTCAGATACACACAGCAATTAGTGCTACTTGGGAAATCATCCAACATCTCTGGGAGAAAGTGGCATTAGTACGTTCAGCGCTTAGTAGTTTGTGGTTTCTGAGTCCCTATCAAGTGCTAGCTAACTGCCCCTGAGGCCATTGATGGGGGAAAATGAAGGTGAACATGTGACCACAGAAGACCAATCTAGAGTTTCCATAAGGAGACAGTGGCTGCCCTGTGGGTACATGTGGTAACAAGCAAATCACCAAGCCCAGGCATGACATACCTGCGGGTGGATGAGGGGTCAGTGGTCATGTCTCCATCTTGGATCTCTCCCCAGCAGGTTTCATTCCCCTGCTCTCGTGAGCTGGGCTTGCGCTTTGGAAATACCGGCTGTTTAATACCAGATGGCACTTCTGTTCTTACCATTGCCGGGGAGTGTTCAGCAAGGATCATCTCATCTCAGGGACCAATCCCAAAGGCTTGGGGTCTGCATCTCCCCCACCCTCCACTTACCATGCACTTCAGGGAGCCCCCTCCTATTTCTGTCCAGGGTATGTGAAAGGAGGGTCAGTGCAGAGTTGTCAATCAAGCAAGTTCCATTGAAATCAAGAGTCTGGCCCCAGAGAAGTCTCAGAAGTGACTCAGGATTAGGGGGCCTATTTCTGGTGGCCCATAAGGAGACCCCTTCAAGAGACTTGACTGGCAGAGGGCTTACAGCGGTTGGCAGCTCAGCTCTGACCTCAGCGACCCCCTCCGAAGCCTGTTTGGAAAACCTCGTCCTGCGAACCAGAGGCCTGGAGTTTTGTTATGGAGTGTGCCCCGCCCCACCCCCCAAGCCAACTGCTGGTCTGTGCCACCCTAGAGCCCCAGCCATTTCTGCCTCTCATGGCTCACAGGGAGACAGAGCTCATTTATCCGATCCAGCCAGGAGGTAGAATGAATTCTGATTTTCTGAATGGTGGCTACAAAATGTAATGTGAGGCTCTAGAAGCCGTAATCCCCACTGAGGGGGAAAGCAGGCTGGCTGGATCACCAGCTCTCCTGGTTGCCAGAGGATCAGATAATGTTGAAGGATTTCAGGGAAACCTTTTCTGGGCTGCTGGAAGCCACTAAATCTACCCTGAAATGTGCTGATTGTAGAGCACGTCCATTTGCTGTCTCCACACTGGCATATTGAAACTACCAAGGTGAGAAAACTTATATGGACACCCAAAATTTGACAAAACAAAAATTGCCAGAGGGTGTTCACACTTGCTCCCTCTGTCCACAGATTATGTCCATGCTAGGGTTGTCAGGTGCCCAGTTTTGAACCGGACAGTCCAGTATTTGAGCTCTCTGTCCGGGAAACAAATTGAGAAAATACTGGACATATAAATGTCTGGTATTTTCTAATTAAGTTTTTATTATTATCATGAGTATCAGTACATAGTTGCGTACTGCCTGGCTGGTAGACACGCTCACACTGCATGAGCATGTCTACCAGCCAGGCAGTACGCAACTATGCAGTAGAGAGGATGGGGGCAGGGCCGGGGCAGGATGAAATCCCCGGGGCTGGACTCGTCCATGTGCCCCGCTGGGACTGTGCGCAGGACGGGTAGCACCCTGGGATTTGCATGCACCCGGGCCAGCCCCGCTCCCCGCCGGCCGGTTCCTCCTGCTCCCCAGCAGCTAGTTCCCCCCTGGCCAGCCCTGCTTCCTGCCGGCCGGTTCCCCCTGCCATCTCCTCTGGCTAGCCCTGCTCCCCGACCCCCTCCCAGCCAGCCCTGCTTCCTGCTGGCCGGTCCCCTCCCCGATCTTCCCTAGCCAGCCCCGCTCCCCTCCTGGCTAGTCCCACCCCCCTCACCCCAATCTGAGATCAAGTGTGTCCAGTATTCTTTTTAAACCATCTGGTAACCCTAGTCCATGCTGGGGATACCATCATCGACAATATGAGCAATGCATTGCGGGTATGTACCTGTCATGGCTCCTTCCCCACTCTGGCACGATAAATGCAGAAGTGGGGGCCAGCAAGTGTTCCCCAAAGCCTTATCTACCAGGCTTTCATATAAAACTTCCCCCAAAATCTTAAAATCCTAGATTTTGGGAATAGAACTTTCGCTGCCACCACCCAAATATTAATAAAGAAATCAGGGGAAGATCATTTGGGAAATCTCACCTCTAAAATAAGAACCAGGACCCACAATTAACCAGTCTCAGGTTAATAAAAAGAAAAGAGAAAGAACTTTTATTATTACAACAATATTCCTGTTGCAAGCATAATGACTAGATGGAGAGGTAACAAAATATACTCATGGAGAAACTCCATGGGCTAAAACTTAGTTAAAAAGAAAAGCCAAACATCTTTTAAACAGTGTACAGATATCAGATCCCATACCCAAAACATCATATATATAGTAGCCCAGTGTCTGAGAGTCTGTAATGCCGAAATGCTGGCTGTTCCCTCTGGGGGGCGCTGTTGCTGAAATGCTGGCTGTTCCCTCTGGGGGGCGCTGTTGCTGAAATGCTGGCTGTTCCCTCTGGGCAGCCCGTGCTGCATGGGGAGTGCGGGGCCGAAACAGCTGCTTGTGCCGCTTGCTCCCCCGCGGCGGCCCAGCTGAGCAGCGCAGAAGTCAGCCAAGTGCCATGGAGGAGGGAAAGGGAGGCGGGGCAGTGACGTACATGGCCAGGGGGCGGGGCCTGGCCGTGTACGTCACCACCCGGCCCCCCTTCGCCTCCCATCATGGAGCTCGGCTGACTTTTGCGCCGCTCAGCCGGGCCGCCGAGCCCAACGGCCGCTTGCTCCCCCGCGGCGGCCCGGCTGAGCGGCGCAGAAGTCAGCCGAGCGCCATGGCGGGAGGCGAAGGGGGGTGGGGCGATGACGTGCGGCGTGACAGCGGCTCCAGGCCCTGCCCCCTCGCCGTGAATGTCACCGCCCTGCCCCCCTTCGCCTCCCACCGTGGCGCTCGGCTGACTTCTGCACCGCTCAGCCAGGCTGCCGTGTGGGAGCAAGTGGCGCAAGCGACCGTTTGGGCTCCGCGCTCCCCATGCAGCAGGGGGAGTGTGGAGCCCAAACAGCCGTTCCCCCAAGTGAGAGGCAGGAGGGGGAGGAGAAGAGAAAGAGAGAGAGGCAGGAGGCGAAGGAGAGCTGGGGGGGGAGGCAATAGGAGAAGGAGAGAGAGAGAGACGGAGCAAGAGACGGGAGGCTCAGGAGTGAAGACCGACGTGGAGGAGAGACCTGAAAATCCCGTCTTATGACAGGCTAATTGGCTAGTAAAACAATAAAACCTAACAAATTTATCCAAACTTTACCCTACTTACAGAAAGTAAAGAATTGTTTCTTGGAGAGAGAGAGACATGTTTGTCTCTCTCTGTAGCTGCAGAGGAACTCACAGAGAGACAAAGGAGGGAAAAACCCAAATTCCTTTGTCCCAGTTTGAAATTCCTACCTACATTCCTACTGGCCACTCCACCTGGCTAGGTGTAGTTAACCCATTAGTCCCCAGGCTGCTGGCTAACCCTCATAATCATGACAGTACCCCAGAGTGCCATGTTGTGGGAAGGCAGAGCTGATCCCTGCACATCTTGGGATTCCCTCTCAGTTCTCCCACAGCCTCTTCAGCTGCCCAGAGAGGCACCATGTGAGTAGCTCTGTGAGGTCTCAGTGCTGAGGAATGTCAAAACAGCACAGAAGCCTGTCCTGCTCCCTCCCCTGCAGCAGCAGCAGTCTGCCTGCCACGTTCCTAGTGCAGGGCAGAACAGGAGCACACCAATGATTTGTTCTTTGTTCCCCAAACAAAGCAGTTCACTCAGCTGTCAGACACTTCCCAGAGCTTTGAAATGGGAGGGGCACATGCCTGCGGGAAGCCATTGTGGGATACTGGTGGAAGCCAGTTCTGTCGCCAGAACAAACAGCAGTGTCTACACTGGTTCTTTGTTGACAATTGAGGGAGGGGAAAAGACAAAAGTCTCTTGCAGAGGTGGAGGTTTTTTGTTGCCAAAACTGGATGTTTTCCCCAACACAAGTCCCATTGCAGTGTAAACGCTCTCACTGTGTTGTTGCCAAAAGGCAGGTTTTGATGACAAAGCTTTGTAGTGTATGTTAGAGAGGAGAACAGGCAACCCAGGAGTGGATGGGGTAAACTGAACTGCTAATAACTCCAGCCAGTTGCCCAGTCCCCCCAGCTGTGCCCTCTGTATGCAGTCCCTGTGCCTGGCATCCTCTGCCAGTGGTCCGTGGGACTCAGTGTCCTCTGGACCCAGCCCTCTGCCTCGAAGGGTCCTGCCTGGGCTGGCTGCCCTGTGTATTCCAAACACCGGGCTTTGCAGAGTTTTATTTCTGTGCCATTCAAATATTCTCTATTTTTGTAGGACCTACAGAAAAGTGGCTGCACTCCTCGGGTGCATCAGCAGTTCATTTGCCAGCATCAGTGTCAATGCCACTCTCCAGCCCTTGACAAGAGGTCTGTGCCCGCACCCTCCTTTGCCTCATGTCCCTGTGCTGAGCTGGCTGGCCCCTGCCTTTTTTTTCTTGCTGAATGGTGCCTTTCCATAGACACAGGCTTACTCTACTAATTTAGCAAGAAGAGTGGTCTTTTTAACTAGCCCCCACACCTCTTGGTCCCTTTCTTAAAAATGTTCAAATGTCCTATGTGTGTGTACTTCTCCTTGAAGACAGGGGGTGAGGGAAACAGGAATTTTGCTTCAAAGATGGATAAAAAAAGTAGGAGGGGTAGGAGGGGGGTGAGAGAGTAAAAGAAGTAGGAGGGATAGGAGGGGGGTGAGAAGTTGGCTTTAAGGTGTCTGCTTGACCCTTCAGAGCCAGGTTCTCTGACTTAAGGCGATTAAAAATCATCCATGCAGTATTCAGCTATCCCGACTGCCAACACACTAATAATTAACAGTGTGCTGCTTCTTGGCAATCTGCTGCAAAGTTTCTACTTTACTGCTAAGATTAGTAACTTTCTTCCACAAACATGACAGACCCTCACACAGAGCCTGCACCAGCACAACCCTGGGGACCTCTGGACACTAAGGAGGCCTCCACCCACTCCTGGCTGGCAGACCAATCCTGAGACGCCCCGGAGGAGCCCCGGAGGGGTCCACATAAGGACCCCTTCCCATTTCCCCACCAACTTGTTAATAAAATCCCTAACAGCTGTTGCAGTAAAGAGCCCACCAGACTCACCCATGTGATCCATCAAGACCCAATGATCAGGCACAACTCTCCCCTGGGATTCTGTTTGTGACACCAGATGTTAGAGAAGAAACAGGCCACTCAGAATGATGTGTTGGGGGGGCCGAGGTTAACGTGTGTGGGCAATAAAGCAGTTCTGTTTACCCCACCTGCTGCTGGGTCACCTGTTTCTTCTCTAAGGCTGTGTCTACACTGGCGCGATCTTGCGCCAAAGCGGTCGCTCTTGCGCAAAAACTTGCTGCCTGTCTACACTGGCCGCGTTTTCTTGCTCAAGTAAACTGACGTTCTAATGTATGAAATCAGGGCTTCTTGCGCCAGAACTCTGACGCTTCCGCTCAGGAATAAGCCCTTTTGTGCAACTGTTCTTGCGCAGAGGCCAGTGTAGACAGGCAACATGAATTTCTTGCGCAAGAAAACCCTATGGTTAAAATGGCCATCAGAGCTTTCTTGCAAGAGAGCGTCTACACTGGCATGGATGCTCTTGCGCAAAAGCACATCTCTTGTGCAAAAGCACATGCCAGTGTAGACGCTCTCTTCTGGAAGAGTTTTTGCACAAGAACTCTTGCACTAAAGAGTTTTTGTGCAAGATCACGCCAGTGTAGACATAGCCCATGGCTATGTCTACACTGCAGGCTTTTGCTGGCAGAGAGTATGCTAACGAAGTGCTCATTAGCATTTGTCGCACTGTCATTTGCATATTCTCTGCCGATGCTTTTTGTGCAAGAGGTTTTTGCGCAAAAACAAGCAGTGTAGAGGGGTCAATTTTGAGCAAAAAACCCCCTTTTGAACAAGATCTTTAAACCTCCTTTTTTGAGGCCCTAATCTGACCACCCCATGTGTGACGGTGCTGTGCACCACACCACACAAGGGCATGTCTAGATTACATCCCTCTTTCGAAAGGGGGATGTAAATTAGACAGGTCAAAATCGCAAATGAAGCCAGGATTTAAATTTCCTGCATAGGTGTGTGCACGGGGTGTGCTGGGTGTGCCCAGGCACACCCTAATGTCTTGGGCCGGCTAGCAGCTGCTGGAGGAGGAGAGGGATTTGTGACAGGGGGTCGCAGCCCGTCACTTTAAATTCCCCATGGCCATCTACGGGGCACTGTGGGGCAGAGAGAGCGCACGTGCGGCGTGCTCAAACGCCACGCAACAGGTGAGAGGGGAGACGCCCGGGCATGGTGTGACGTCACGTCCTGGGACTTTAAAACCGTGTGGCCCAGCTCCAGACGTAGCTGGGGTCTGAATACAGACGCCGGCTGGCCTGAGCTATTTTTGCGCCCCGGACCCCGCCCATCCCGGTAGCACCACGTGGCGCCCCAGGGGCGCCCCCACCTGTCCCAGCAGCAGGGCGGGGCGCTCTGGGCTAGGACCTGGCCGACATGTACCTTGGGCTGGCTCTGACTCCAGCCCCACAAATTGGAAGGCAGAAGCCGAAGGTAAGGGAGGAGAGGGGAGGGGAGGGGAGGGGAAGGGGGAAAAATAAGAGGAAGGGGCTTATGCTGGGGGGGGGGCAGGTCAGGAGAAGAAAGGGGAAGGCACCAAGGGACAGGGTAGAGGAGAGACAAATGCCAAGTGGAGGGCCAAGTGGAGACAATGAGGAAAAGGGCAGGAGGGGAGGTGTCAGTGGGAGGGAGGACAGGGTGATGCTGGGAGAGGAGAGGGTAAGAGCATTGGGGGCTAGAAGGGGAAGGGGGAGGTGCTGGGAGAAGGCTTGAAAGAAGGGGTGTGCATGAGGAAGGCAGGGATGGAGCAAGGCATGTGTGAGGGCACAGGGGCATGAGGGGAATGGGGGCAGAGGGTGGTGAGGGGGTGGGCATCAGGGAAAAAGAGGACAATGGGGGCAGGAGCAGTGAGGGAAGGGGGAGGCACCAAGAGGGTGCAGAGGGAAGGTGCAGGTGCCAGGGGATGAGGAGGGGTAGCTCACATGATCAGAGAGGGGCTACTGAAGGAGTGGGCACAGGGGGTAGAGAAGGGCTGGTGGAGGGGGGCAGGTCTCAGGAAGGCTGAGGGCAGTGAGAAGGGCAGGAGTCAGGACAGCAGAGGAGGGTGAGGGGTTGGGGAGCAGCAGGCACCTGGGGAGCTGATGGAGCAAGAGGAGGAGACATGGCAGCAGAGGGAAAAGGTAGAGGTTTATGAGATATTTATTAATAACTTGGGTGCCACAGTGGCACATCCAAACAAGCCACATGAACTCAGTACTGGTGCACAACACAAAATTCATTCTGCTCATGGGAGGAAACTCTTAGAGGGAACACTTCCTCCAGCCCCCCGAGTTAATGTCACACACATTGGGGTAATGCAATTGCAGGATAGTTGCATGAGGGGAGTTTGGGGGGGCAAACTAATCCCTATTGGTAGGAGGATGGTGGGAAAAGTCCTTGGGGGGGGGTCACATGACACCTTTTACTTCTGGTCATGTGTCTGTCTTGCCCGGAGAGTGTTACCTCCAGAGGTGTGGCCAATGGGGGTCAAGGGCATGGGTAACAGAGGTCAGGGATGTGGCTAATGGGGGGTCAAAGTATATTTTAAAAAAATTCTTTGGGTGCACACCCTAATGAAATGTGCTGTGCACGCCTATGATTTCCTGTGCTTCATTTGCATAATGGCGGCCATGTGTTCTTTCGAAAAACGGCTTTTCGAAAGTAAAACCACCATCTAGAAAGAACGCGTGGCCACCATTATGCAAATGAAGTGCAGGAAATTTAAATCCTGGCTTCATTTGCAATTTCGATCTGTCTAATTTACATCCCTCTTTCGAAAGAGGGATGTAGTCTAGACATGCCCAAGGTGACCACTGGTGATTGCTGCCTTATGGCCCTGCGAACTCCTCTCTGCATGGCTCTCAGCCCTAGATCTGTCTCTCCCTTGTTCCTAGCAGGGCTGGATTAAGGGGGGGGGGCTAGCCATGTGTGGCCGGCGCCCCTTAGAGCTGCAATCAGGTGCGCAGCATGCCGGGAGGCAGGGCCGTGCATGCATCATGCGCCCGGGGGCGGAGCCGCACATGCGTCACGTGCCCGCTGCCCGGGGCGCAGGAATGGCTCGAGCCGGCCCTGGTCCCTAGCCCTAACTCTTTTAGATCACAGTGTTCAGAGGAGTGGCCACGTTCATCTGTCTCAGCAAAAACAACAAGGAGCCTGGTGGCACTTTAAACACTAACAGATTTATTAGAATCTTGGGGCCTAAGCTTTTGTGAGCTGTATCTTGGACTCCTTGTTCTCCGTTCATTGCCTCTGAGTGTGCATGTTTGCCGGCTGACTCACATCTTATTTCCTGTCCTATCTCCAGCTTCCTTTGATTTTTATTTTCTGTCCCCACGTTACCTCTCACCCGAATGGCATCTGGCCAGTCTCGCCTTGCGGAGGGTTTTGCTCTCAGACGCCTAGGGAGCTCTGAAGAGCACTGGTGCTGGCTCCCTGTCTGGGGCTGCCTTTGAAGAGCGTGTCCCAGCTGGTAGGGAATGCCCCAGAGGCTTACTTACCAAATCGCAGGGCTTTGGGTGACAACTAGTGCAGCCCTTCAGAGCAGCAAGCCAGGGGTACAAAGCTGTCCATGATGAGGGCCCCGTTAGCTGAGGGTGTGTCCACCACAATGGGGAGGGGAGCATGCAGAGGGATGGGAGAAGGAGCAAGGGGAGCTACTGGGACTTGGAGGGCAGGTGGTTTTGGGGAAGCAGACTCCAGGAAGGGAAACATCTCCTTCACTTCCCTGCACGTGCCCTGGAAGGAAATAAGAACCAGGGGCCAGAGGGATATTATTAATGATGTGTGTATCACATGTATTACTGTAGTGCTTCAACTTTGTTCTGTGTGCTGTGCAGAGGGGGCGGCCAGTCCCCAGAGCAAAGTTCTGGGGGGAATCAAGGCTTAGGGGGAAGTAGACTAATAAAAGAAAGTTCTTCTTCACACAGCGTGTAGTCAACCTGTGGAACTCCTTGTCAGAGGAGGCTGTGAAGGCTAGGACTATAACAGAGTTTAAAGAGAAGCTAGATAATTTCATGGAGGTTAGGTCCATAAAAGGCTATTAGCCAGGGGATAGAAATGGTGTCCCTGGCCTCTGTTTGTCAGAGGCTGGAGAGGGATGGCAGGAGACAAATCGCTTGATCATTGTCTTCGGTCCACCCCCTCTGGGGCACCTGGCGTTGGCCACTGTCGGCAGACAGGCTACTGGGCTAGATGGACCTTTGTTCTGACCCAGTACAGCCGTTCTTATGTTCTTATATGTTCTTATGGACAGGTTCTCCCCAGATGGCTACGCAGGTACCCTTCTGCCAGAGAGGCTGAAGCTGAGTGCAGGAGACAGCCAGTTCTGTCTGTCAGCAGCTGCTGCACGTCCCATCCTCTCAGCAGGGAGGCTGACTGCAGTTATTCCAGTACCTGGACTTTTAGTGTCTGGTCACCAGGTCTCCTTTTCAATCAGGCTTTCCAGTCAAAACCAGACACCTGGCAACCCTCACCTCAGGCCCCAGCCGAGCGTGTTGGGTCGTGTACAAATACAGCGGAAGGGAGAGGCCCTATGCCAGAGCGCTAAGCAGACAAGAGTGGAGGGCAAACGCAAGCCCAGCGAGGGGTGTGACCTCTTCAGGGTCACCCAGTTGATAAGAACTGGTCTAGCAATTCTTTACCAACAGTGCTCACTGCAAGTGCTGCCCCTCAGTGATTCCCACAGCAGTCTGCAGGGAAGTTGGAGAGAGGAGCACAGGTAGGGCTGCCAGGTGTCCGGTACTGACCCGGACAGTCTGGTATTTTTGCCTCCTGTCCGGTAAAAAAAATTCAGAAAACGTTGGACACCGGACATGTCCGGTATGTTCTGGTTTTTTTCCCGGCCAGGAGGCAAAAATCCCAGGTGCTTATCTGGTTCCGCAGGAGAGCTGTCTGTCCCGAAACTGGGCGACAAGATGGCAGATGGCAGCCGGCAGCCTGTTAGGGCCAAAAAGCCTCAAAGGCATTTCTTAAGGGGGCCATGCTGGTGTTTTTTTAATTTTTAATGTTTTTATTTTTTTTGCTTAATAACTCTCGGGGTCCTCTTTTTTTTTTTTTTTTTTTTCTTCAACAGAATTTTTTCCCCCAGTGAGTTTTTTTGGGGGGAGGAGGGGGGAGTGTTCAGTATTTTTGGTTAAACCATCTGGCAACCCTAAGCACAGGTTGCAGCAGGGAGGAGTTTGGCAGCGGTACCAGTAAGCCAGTCTGTGTGCACATGGCTGGAATGCTCCCTGAAGTTGCAACATCTCTGTAACTAGATCTTTTAATATGGAGTCAGTTTAGTTTTACAATCAGGGAGCCCTCTTGTGTTATTACCCAGCAACAATTTGTATTTTGGACAATCCGTTGTGTGGATTAATTATTTATACAGATTTGCTGAATATTTTCACACATAATTTACAGCTTCTGGTTTGTTCAGAAACTGCTCACTTTTCCCTACCTTGATTTGCATTTAGAGGATGGGCTTGCCAGAGCAGGCACCATTCCTTTGTTCTGCCAGTGTAGCACCAAGCACACGGAGGCCTGGTCAAAGATGGGGACTCCTCGGTGCTATCATACTCTTTAAATAATGTACCGCATCAAGCACAGTGCGAGGAGGGGGGCTGCAGCTCCTGAGAAAGGCAGAGCAGTGGGTCTCCACATGCTGTCCTTGCCTGCAGACACCACTCCTGCAGTTCCCATTGATCAATAACAGGGAACAGTGACCAGTAGAAGCTGTGGGCTCAGTGCCTGTAGATGAGGGGAAGCACATGGCACCATGGAGCCATTGCTGTACATGCCAGCTGCTTTCAAGGAGTAGCGCAGGACCAGGGCAGGAGTAAGCCTGCCTTAACTCCACTGCTCCACCTCCCAGAAGCTGTCTCAGTTAAATGGTGCCCAACCATACCCTGCATCCTATACCCCTGTCCCCAGCCCTGAACCTCCTTCTGCACCCAATCTCCTGTCCCAGATGCAAGTCCCCCTGCACCCAAACTCCTTTCTAGAGCTTGCACTTTGAAACCCCTCCTGGACTCCAATCCTCCATCCTGGGCTAAGCCCAGAGCCCCTCCCACACTCCAAACCCCTTGGCCCAAGATCAGAGCTTGCAACACAACCCCCTAGCCCAGCATGGTGAAAGTGAGTGAGGTTCGGGGAAGAAGGGGGATGGAGTGAACAGGGTGAGGCCTCGGAAAAGGGGTGGGGCAGGGCCTCAAAGAAGGGCGGGAAGAAAGTGGGGAAGGGTATTTGGGTTTGAGTTAGATCTTACATTTCACTCACATTGAAAAAAGTGATCTTGTGGGTATAAAGGTTGGAGACCACTGATTTTTCAATGTGAGTGAAATGTAAGATCTAACTCAAACCCAAATACCCTTCCCCACTTCCTTCCCGCCCTTCTTTGAGGCCCTGCCCCACCCCTTTTCCGAGGCCTCACCCTGTTCACTCCATCCCCCTTCTTCCCCGAACCTCACTCACTTTCACCATGCTGGGCTAGGGGGTTGTGTTGCAAGCTCCCTCCATCCCCTTATTTCTGTATGGAGACAGGGGGAGGAGGGACACCCTGACATCAGCGGCCCCTCTTCTCCTTCCCACACCCTGCACAGAAAGCAGGAGGCTCCCAGGGGGCCAGCTCCAAGGCAGAGGGCAGGAGCAGCATGGAAATGGGTGGAGGGGCAGCTGAAGTGCCAGTGCTTGATAGCTTCTTAGCCAAACCAGTCAGGGTCACCTGTCAGAGGCTCCAAGATTTAAATCATAGGCACCAACTTACTCAGGGCTTGAACTACACTCTTCCCTAGGCCCAGCCCCCCACTCCACCCTTTTCCCCAAAGCCCCACCCTTGTCCCCATCCCTTGCTGCCCCTCCTCTGCTTCTTCCTGCCCCTGCTCCTCCCTCTCAGTGTCTCCAGCACAGCGCTAACCAGCTGGTTGTGGCAGGTGGAGCAGCTGGAAGTGGGGGAGGGGTGGAGCTGATTACTGTGGCCTGCCAGTTGTCGGGAGGGCAGGTGGGGAGGAGGTGAACATCAGAGTGACCGCTAGGTGGGACACAATGGGGAGACAGCAAGGTGCTGACCTGCAGGGCTGCCAGTGGGGGCCGAGCAGTCACTATTTTTTTGGTCAATGCTCCAACCCCCAGAGCCCCATGGAGTTAGTACCTATGCCTTAAATAATGTACAGCACCTACAACACCAAAGGGCTGGTCTATGATGTGGGCTGGTAGGTGCTACCGTAATGCACCTTAATGATGTACAGCACCTAGCACAAGGTGGGCCAAGGGGCTGGACCATGGCAGGTGCCTGGGCACTACCACAATACCAATAATTTTCATGCTGTTTGTGCTGTTGAGTCTGGCTTGGATTGACGAGGAGAGATGTCAGCACAGAAAGGGAATTTTCTGGGGCAGACTTTCTGAACCTGGGACCCTTGAGCAGTACAGTGAGTGCCAGGCACTGCCCACCTGCTCCCTGACCCCACACAGGGTGACCCTGCATCCGGCTGTCCTGGGAGCCAGCCCTGGGCTATCCTGGAAGTCACAGATGTAGGTGAAAGGCAAACTCCACTCTCCCAGGCCCCACTGATGTAATGTTTCCAGGAGCAGCGTGTCCCAGCGAAGCTATAAACATGTGCAAGGCATAAGCAGACCTTTATCTGTCTTCAGGGCCTTGGGCTGGCTAACATAAGAATGAAAACAAGTTGTTTTCCAACAGCACTGCAGTGGAGAGTCATCAGCTGACACACACGCAGGAGGGGGCCTGTGGGAAGCATCTCGCAGGCCCCTGCCTCTTCCTGCCCTGCCTATGCTGAGCAGCGGTCACCTCAGTCTCATAGGCATTGGCATGTGGGGCTGGGTGGGGCTGGGATCTGCAGGAGGCCAGCGGGATGTTCTCAGCTGGCACGCTGCGGCTGTTTGGATCACAGAGCTGGCGCAGCACTCCCCTTTGCTACATTGCACTGGGGGTGCAAAAGGAGCTGAAAAGGAGCCATGGCTCTGGGTCAGTGTCCTGCATTGGGAGCATGCAGAGAGTCTGCTGCACCTTCACCCTTTGCAGCAGCATGGCCAGTGGTGCTCAGTGTCCTGCTGAGCTCATCTGCCTGTGCCACTGATACCCACAGGACTTACTCCGAGAGCCGCCCATGCCCCAGGAATGTCCTGAGGAGTGGAGCTTTGCATATATTGTTCCAGGTAAAGGGTGGATGGGTGTAGTCAGAAACCTGGGGCAGTGGGCGAATGGGCTGGACCCCAGCAGTGTAACAAGCTGGCAGTGCTTGCCTGCGAACCCCATTGGCTAGGAGGCAGTGTTGGCTGTCCTGGAAATATTAGGTGGGTCCTACTGATCTGCTGTGGCCAATCATGGCTCAGTATTTCCCAGAAGACCTAGGGGGTGAGCTGAGTGCTCCTGAGGGAGGAACCTTGAGAGCAGCCCAGTTTTGGGAGAAGCCAGGAAGAATAAGTGTGAGCACTACATGCTGAGTGGTCTGTGTGTTTGAGCAAGTCAGAAAAGATGCCTGCCCATACAGTAATGCTAAAGGAGAACCCTTGAACTCTGCAGGTATTTTTACCTTGATGTCTGCACCATTTGCTTTTGAGATCTCCTGTCAGTGATATCTATAATCGTTGTCATTCTCTTGTGTTTCCGACTCCTGATATCATTGGGAACATGGTGTGTTTTTGCTGATTTGTTGTTTCAAAAAGCAGCTACCAAAGAGTCACATTTTACTAATTTTAAATGCCAGAATTTCTACAGACACATATATGTTCTTAATAAAGAACGGTGTTTTTATAGAGCAGAACAGAAGACAGGACTGTAAGTTACATACAACCAAGTCAGATCAAAGGGTAGCTATAGAATTTGTCACCATTGACAGATTTCCAAGTAACCTGAAAATGTTCCTGCACAATGTTGGTGGAATATCATGAAATGAAAATCATGTTTTTGCTCACAAAAGAATTACAGGAAAATAAAAGAAACTGGGGACTTGATCTCTGCTGGGAATTTGGCCTGGCATCATCCGTCAGTACTTGCTTTTGTAACCTGGCATGGAAACTTTACTGAACAATTGAACTATTTACAAAACTATACTGAATACATTTGATTGTACCATGCCCCCCATGTCCCTGCCAACCACATCCCCACCCTCCATGCCACATCCCCCTTGCCCTCACCAGCCACGGCCCATGAGCCTGTTAGTCACATCATGCCCCTACCCTCATCAGGCACAACACAGCTACCACCACTCAAACTCCCATGCCAGCCATGACATGCCAGGCTATCTCCCCGGGCACAGCCAGGCATGTTTTGCCATCACTTCCGCCCTGCCATATCAATCCCTCACCTGGGACACACCATGCCACCCCCCAGCCTTCCCCTGCCACAATGCACCATGCCCACCTCTCTGCCCACCAGTCTTTACACACCTCTGCCCCCGTGTTCCAGAAACCATGCCCTGCCCTGCTCAAGACCTGCAGGCACGGTCCTCAGCCCCAGGGCTGCCTGGTGGCTGCCACTCACAGAGCTTTCCTGGCTCTGGGTGGTGTAATTTGCAAACACTCCCTGCCTTGTTGACACAGGACAGGCAGGTTGGGACAGGGCAGGCTGCAGCCAAGGTGCCACTCTGCCCTGCCAGACCTGGCATGCGGGTTTATTGTTAACTCAGAGAATCCATGGGAGATAAATCCAGTGAACTCTGCCCCAGCGTCCAGGCCCACAAAACACCGCCCGGCCCGGCCTGCTCCATGCCAGCTTGGGACACAGGCCATTACCTGTCTTGTGGCAGGCTTAAGGGCAAAACTGCATTCCCTCTGGACTCCTACCACAGCTGTCCCTGTGCCAGCCCCAACCCCTGCCCTCACCCATGTGCACCAGCCCTATCCCCTTGCCCCCACCCCATGAGTGCCAGCCCCTCCACCCTCACCCCCTGCCCCATCTCCAATGTGCCATCTCCCATTCTGTTCTCCCTGATCTGCTGCCTCCAATCCCTGCCCCATTCCCCATCTGCTGTCCCCCTGATGTGCCACTCCACCAGATTCCTGTCCCCCTCCCCACAGAATCATAGAACACTAGAACTGGAAGGGACCTCAAGAGGTAATCAAGTCCAGTCCCCTGCCCTCCTGGCAGGACCAAGCACCATCTAGATCATCCCTGACAGATGTCTATCCAACCTGCTCTTAAATATCTCCAGTGATGGAGATTCCACAACCTCCCTAGGTAATTTATTCCAGTGTTTAACCACCCTGAGAGTTAGGAAGTTTTTTCTAATGTCCAACCTAAACCTCCCTTGCTGTAGTTTAAGCCCATTGCTTCTTGTCCTATCTTCAGAGGCCAGGAAGAACAATTTCCCCCCCTCCTTCCTGTGACACCCTTTTAGATACCTGAAAACCGCTGTCATGTCCCCTCTCAGTCGTCTTCTTTCCAAACAAAACAAGCCCAATTCTTTCAGCCTTCCCTCATAGCTCATGTTTTCTAGACCAGTGTTTCTCAACCTTTTTTTATGAAGTACACCCTTAAAAAAAAATTATAAGTATCCTCAGTACCTACAGTTTTCAGACACACAATTCTTTTTCTACTATTGCAACACATTTGTTTAAATAATTTAATCGTAGCTGGGGGGGGGGTGATGAAATTTTGGGGTGTAAAAAGTACAAAAACAATAAAAAGCTGTAAAATTTAAAACAAAAATTCAGTTTTCTCCAAATTTCAGTTGTGTTGATGTTCCCCCCCCCAGACTTCTCTCGAGTACCCTTAAGGTTACTCGTATCACTGGTTGAGAAACATTGGGACCTTTAATCATTTTTGTTGCTCTTCTTTGGACCTATTCCAGTTTCTCCACATCTTTCTTGAAATGTGGTGACCAGAACTGGATGCAATACTCCAGTTGAGGCCTAACCAGCGCAGAGTAGAGTGGAAGAATGACTTCTCGTGTCTTGCTCACAACACACCTGTTAATGCATCCCAGAATCATGTTTGCTTTTTTTGCAACAGTGTCAGACCATTGACTCATATTTAGCTTGGTGTCCACTGTGACCCCGAGATCCCTTTCTGCAGTAGTCCTTTCTAGGCACTACTCCATGCACTACTCCATACTCACCTTCAACCCCCCTCCCATGCTGTCTCCCATGATGCACCAACCCACTCAATCTTTGCTCCCTCCCTTTTGTGCCACCTCACCCCCACCTCTGGCTCCCCCTTTGTGCCACTCCTCACATGCCAGCTCCACACACACTGTACCCCACTCGCCAGCCCCACAAACCCTGTACCTCACCCTGACACATAATTCCCCCATCCCTGGGTGCCAGCCCCACACTTCCTGTCCCTTACCTGCTCCACACTTCCTACTTGCCAGCCCCACATACCTGCCTCACTCACCCTCAGGTTCTAGTCCAACACTCTCAGCCCCTGACCCCTGAGTGCCAGCCCCACACACCCTTTCTCTCCAGGAACCAATGCCACACACCCTGCCCCCATCTTCTGCCTCTGACAACCAGGTCCCTCCCAGCCTCACACACCCTGCCTCCTTCCCCCATGCCAGCCTGACATACCCTTCCCCCACCCCCATGGGCCAGTCCTACACACACTGCACCCCCAACTCCATGTGCCTTCTCTCTACCCCTTGCCTTCCCCCCATATGCTTTGCCCATGCACCCTGACCCCCACCCTGGGTGCCAGCCAACTTTGCAACACACATGAAGGACACTGGTTGTGTGTGCTTGTGAGTGTCCCAGTGGTGAAGGGCACCAGAGGCTGGAGCCTGTTCCTGGCTCCTAGGGATTTATGCAGAAGGTCCCAGGTTCCAGTCCAGCTGAAGTCTGCAGTTTCTGTATTGCTACGTGGTCAGGATTGGTCACACACAACCACCCTCTGCAGCTGGGGACCAAGTTCGGGGCTTGGCCCTGATCCACTGACAACCCGGTCAGGTCAGGGTGACCTTGGCTGTGGAGCAACATGTATCTTAGTGTTGGCCAAACTTGTGAGGGCCCTGCCCACAACTCCTCAGCATTTCACTTAGTGTCTGTAACACAAAGGAATCTGGGCACCAGGTCCAATACATTGCAAAGCAACAGGAATGCTCTGGACATCCCTACGGGTCTGGGGAGAACCAGAGAAATAAAGGGGGGAACAGGAACACAGCCACCTCTGTGATGGGCACAAGTCAAAGAGGCCCATTTGTACCTTGTGACTCAACATCACCCTGACCTGCTCTGCCCAGCCTCCCAACAGAGCTAAACATGTTAACCCCAAGTGACTGCACCTCAGCAACTAGCCATGGTGAGAGAGGGAAGGGGGGCTGACCAACAACCCCGGGCATGGGCAGGAGAATGGAGGACCCTGGCTGGGGCAGGGGTAAGGAGGCACCAAGAGCCCCTGGCAATAGGGGAGATGGGCTGGGGGCGGCAGGGAGCCCCTGCAGTGGAGAATGGGAGCTTGTGGGGTGGGTGGAGGGATTCAGGGTGCCCCTAGGCTGTGCACAGAATGCCAAGTGTGTGACAGGAGCTTCTTGCATTTGTGTAGCTGAGTTGTGCTGGGGCTGGGCCTCACTAGCGAGGGGCAGCTTGGGGTGCAGCCTCCCCACCCCTGAGAGTAGACTGCATCTCTGCACAGACTCCCAGTAGACCATGGGTTCCCAAACTGGGGGACGTGAAGGAATTCCGGGGGGGCACAAGGTGACCCAGCCCCCCTTCTCCCCCCATCAATCCCCTTGCTATTTTTGTTTTTCGGCCCCGGTCAGTTCCTTTTTTTTTTTTTTTGCTCAACAAGTTTTGCTGCTGGGGGTGTGTGTGAGGGTTTCTCAAAAATCAAAAAGGGGGTGTGATATCGAAAAGTTTGGGAACCACAGCACTAGACAGATTCCCACAGACACACTTTGTGAATGGTGCCCACAACCTTCCTAATAGTCATGGGAGTGCTGCTCTGCCTCTCTACGGGGCTCTGAGGCCTTGGGAGAACCGGTGTCATGTGCCAGGTGGTGCTAAGGCCAAATCACATCCCTATTCAGCTATGGAAAGTAACTTGCAGAGAACTACAGGACGGTTCTCCAGGCTGGGATCAAAGGTCAAGGATTGACTGATTTACATGGTCTCAAGTCTGGAGTAGGGATGTTAGATATCGGTTAATTGAATAGTCAATTAATGTCATGAATTCTTATCAGTTACTCGACTATTCCATAGTCCCTGGGGCAGGGCCGGCAGCCATTGCACTCCGGCCCTACTCCCAAGGAGCACCCTGCCACTCCATGCTGCTGCCTCTGTATCAGAGGCATCAGCGTGGGGGAGCTGGTCTACAAGGGGAGTCAGTTTAAAAACCAGCTCCCCTCATGGACCAGCTGCCTATCACCCCACGCTGTTGCCTCTGACACAGACGCAGCAGTGTGGGGTGGAGCTCCTGGACCCAGCATGAGCCAGAACTGAGCCGGTCTGCTTACCCGTCTGGCTCCTAATACACGTTAAATGCAGAGCCACAGTGGGGGTAGGTCTTGGGCCTGATGCAAGCCAGGTCTGAGCTGGGCTGCTGACCAGCCTGCTAAAAAAAGTGCTGGCAAGTGGGCCGGGGGGAAATGTGTGTAGTCTATAGCATTAACTTATAAGCTTTTTCTTATTAATTAATCAGTTAATCAACTACACTATTACATTCCTAGTCTGGAGATGTGTAGGCCTGGATCTCACAAGTGCTAGTTCATCCTGGAGTCAGTGGGAGCCGTGGGTGTTTAGGGCCTCTGAAAACCAGACCCTGCATGTCTCAGAGTTAGTGGCCACCCTGGAACATTTGGTCTTTACACTTTGTGCCTCCCTCCAAAGTGACCTCCCAGGGGAGTCTCCTGGGAAGGACCATTCGGCACAAGGGAGCGAGCATTCAGCCCCTTTGTGCTGTCCCAAGAGAGGGGGTCCCAGTGTCAGTCCAAAGCCCAGCTATTGGCTGTAAGGAACCCCTCCCCGGCACTGCTGTTCTCTGTGGTGGTAGGAGGCCTCCTAGCAATTGATGTGACTGAGGCAGAGGAGTGCCCCTCATCCCCTGGTTCATGGCACCAGATGCCTAGAGGAAGGCAATAGCAGAGGTGCACAACGTGGGCGATGAGCAATTTTAGGCACGGGCAGATTGGTGGCAACTGAGCGGGAGCTTTGTGGACTGCCAAGGTGCCTTCAAGCAAGACTTAGGCAAAGTCTGGGCTTTGGGGTCCACATATCTCTCACACCCAGCTCCTTACTCTCGTGGGGAGGCTCCTGCACCAAGACATTCTCATCCGTTTTCCCATGCGCGGTTCCTGTGTCCAGCTGTGATAGTCATGAGGGCTGGGGCTGCAGCAGAACAAACACCCAGCTTCCGACACCCTCCCCTGTGCACCGGTGCCGTGGGAGGGCAGAGCATGGGCTTGGGCTGGGGGGCAGATGGAGGGAACAGTCCTTGTGCTTGAGGGAGCACAAAGTCTGCAGTTATCCCAGAGTTTTGTGCATTCATGGATCAGGAGAAATGGCTCCATGCAACCGTCTCAATCTGCACAAGGCTCAGCCCAGACCCTGGAGGCTTTGCCAGGATCTGTGGGGCAGGCAATGGGATGTGCTGGCCACTATGTTCGGTCATGATGGAGCACTTTATAGACTAACAAAACATGTAGATGGTATCATGAGCTTTTGTGGGCACAGCCTACTTCTTCAGATGACTGGAGTTATGAGTAGGGGATATGAAAACTTGAAATAAATAAGAGAGGGGACGGAGAGGGGGGAGAAAAAGAAAAAAAGGAAAAAGGAAGGGGGGGTGAGACAGGGCATCATTAAGTATCTGGAGAATGGGTACTTGAATCTAAGCAGATCAAAGTAAATAGATAGATGCAAAGTCAACAAACATGTGGACAAGGGGCATCCAGTAGATATAGAGTACTTAGATTTCCAGAAAGACTTTGACAAAGTCCCTCACCAAAGGCTCTTATGTAAATTTAGTTGTCATGGGATAAGAAGGAAGATCCTTTCGTGGACTGAGAACTGGTTAAAAGACAGGAAACAGAAGGTAGGAAAAAATGGTAAATTTTCAGAATGGAGAGGGGTAACTAGTGGTGTTCCCCAAGGGTCAGTCCTAGGACCAATCCTGTTCAACTTATTCATAAATGATCTGGAGAAAGGGGTAAAACAGTGAGGTGGCAAAGTTTGCAAATGACACTAAACTGCTCAAGGTAGTTAAGACTAAAGCAGACTGTGAAGAACTTCAAAAAGATCTCACCAAACTAAGGGACTGGGCAACAAAATGGCAAATGAAATTTAATGTGGATAAATGTAAAGTAATGCATATTGGAAAAAATAACCCCAACTATACCTATAATATGATGGGGGCTAATTTAGCTACAACTAATCAGGAAAGAGATCTTGGAATCATCGTGGATAGTTCTCTGAAGATGTCCACGCAGTGTGCAGCGGCAGTCAAAAAAGCAAACAGGATGTTAGGAATCATTAAAAAAGGGATAGAGAATAAGACGGAGAATAACTTATTGCCCTTATATAAATCCATGGTACACCCACATCTTGAATAATGTGTACAGATGTGGTCTCCGCATCTCAAAAAAGATATACTGGCCTTAGAAAAGGTTCAGAAAAGGGCAACTAAAATGATTAGGGGTTTGGAACGGCTCCCATATGAGGAGAGATTAAAGAGACTGGGACTTTTCAGCTTGGAAAAGAGGAAACTAAGGAGGGATAATAATAGAGGTATATAAAATCATGAGTGGTGTGGAGAAAGTGAATAAGGAAAAGTTATTTACTTGTTCCCATAATATAAGAACTAAGGGCTACCAAATAAAACTAACGGGCGGCAGGTTTAAAACAAATAAAAGGAAGTTCTTCTTCACACAGCGCATAGTCAATCTGTGGAACTCCTTGCCTGAGGAGGTTGTGAAGGCTAGAACTATAATAGGGTTTAAAAGAGAAATAGATATATTCATGGAGGTTAAGTCCATAAATGGCTATTAGCCAGTATGGGTAAGGAATGGTGTCCCTAGCCTCTGTTTGTCAGAGGGTGGAAATGGATGGCAGGAGAGAGATCGCTTGATCATTACCTGTTTGATTTACTCCCTCTGGGGCACCTGACATTGGCCACTGTTGGCAGACAGGGTACTGAGCTGGATGGACCTTTGGTCTGATCCAGTATGGCCATTCTTATGGTCTTATGTTATGTTCTTATGCCTAGCTTGTTTCAGGGTAGAAATGTTGCCAGGCATTGAGCCCTAGCTGCGGTCATGCCACAATTAATAAACATCTTGTCTCATTTCACGCTTCGGCTCCACTTCTGCCCACAGCAGCACACATGTGCAGCAGAACCTTGGCAAGGAGGGGCCCGAGGAGGCCACGGAGACATCATGGGTGTGTCTAGACTACACCTCTCTGTCGACAGAGAGATGTAGATGAGGCACATCGAAATTGCTAATGAAGCCGGGATTTAAATATCCCATGCCTCATTAGCATAAACACGGCCACCGCTTTTTTTTTTAATGAAGTTTTTTTCGAAAAAACTCGGCAGTCTAGACGCGGATCTATCGAAAATAAACCCTTTTTCGACAGATCCTGTAAACCTCATTTTTTGAGGAATACAGGATCTGTGGAAAAAGGGTTTATTTTCGACAGATCCGTGTCTAGACTGCGGGGTTTTTTTAGAAAAAACTCTGTTTCGAAAAAAAGCGGCGGTCATGTTTATGCTAATGAGGCATGGGATATTTAAATCCCGGCTTCATTAGCAATTTCGATGTGCTTGATTTGCATCCCTCTGTTGACAGAGGGATGCAGTCTAGACGTAGCCCCAGTCTTACCAGGGCAGGACGGCAGAAGCACCAGAAGAGCTAGCACAGCATTCTCCAGGACACGTTTTGCTGCACCTCTCAGCAGGAGCAACATGTTAGCTGCTTCTGCCACTGTTTTGCAAGCACTCTGGATGGGACCCTACATTCATGATGGATTACACTAGACACACTCTATTCCTCCTCCCCCCCCCCCCACCTGTGGTGCAGCCATAGCCTGTTATACAAGGGTGTGGAAGCCACCCAAGACCTCCTGTGTATCATGGCTCTGTCCCTAGACACCTGCATGACTTGAGAAGCCAAGACAGATGCTCTTTTTGCTTCCTTGCATGCCAGTGCCAGGCACCAGAGGCAGGGGGGTGGCAATGCTGCTATCGGCTAAAGAGCCTTCTTCCAAAGCCCTCCTTGCCTGCTATAGCTTCATGCAGGCACGGAGGTAGGGGAGAGCGATTCCCATGGGGTGAGTGGGAGAGGTTAGCCTTAGACCCACCTTAAAGGGGCACTCTCAAGATTTTAACCATTCTCAATCAGTCCACTTCCTTGCCAGTGTTGCTAATAATCCCTTGCAGCACTGACACCAAAACCTTGATCTGGTATTGATGTGGTTTCCTTTTTGCATTTCACTTGGTGTGGCTAGCAAAGCAGTACAGCTCCCTTTCTCTTTCTGGCACTAGAAAACTGGTACAAATAGGCTACGTCTACACTGGTGGCTTCTAGCTCAAGAACAGCTGTTCTTGTGCAAAAACTTGCCGGGTGTCTACACTGCACGCACATTCTTGCGCAAGTAAATTTACAGTCTAGCGTCAGAAAACAGGGCTTCTTGCGGAAGAGTTATTCCTCTCCCCATGAGGAATAAGCCCTCTTGCGCAAGAGCTCTTGTGCAAGAGGGCAGTGTAGACAGGCAACATAAATTTCTTGCGCAAGAAACCCCTATGGATAAAATGGCCATCAGAGCTTTCTTGCGTAAGAGAGCATCCAACTGCCACAGACGCTCTTGCGCAAAAGCACATCTCTTGTGCAAAAGCACATGCCAGTGTAGACGTGCTCTTGTGGAAGACTTTTTGCGCAAGAACTCTTCCACAAAACAGTTCTTGCGCAAGAAGCTGCCCATGTAGACGTAGCCATAGTGTTGTTTTTGTTTCCCAGCTGTGACATGGACCCTGCGGTATCTTGTAGTCTCTGGGTTCCCACAGAAGGGAAAGGGTAAAAACCTGTGCAGGTATAGTTTGTGCCTCTGCTGTATGTGGCTGTGCACAAATTGTGATTTTACCTTTCAGCGAGATTCTAGAGCTGTCTCCAGGAGGCAGCTGTCATCCTAAATTCATTTCAGCTGCAGGCTTATTTGTTCTCGCATCGTCCTTTTAATTAACCTAAACTTAAACATCATTCTGCTAGACAGTGCCTGGCTCCTGCCTGTGCTGACGGACAGTGTGGATGTTTATTAAAATTACAACTAGTGCAGACAAACAAACGGTTTCAAAACTTGTGAGACACCAAGTTTCAGGAACTTGCAAAATCCAGGAGACTACCCAAGCCAAGTAACCCCATATCTCTCATTTACAGTTTTGCTTTAAAAGTTCAAATAAATGCAGAAAATTGTGCTAATGCAATGCAAAAGCCAGGAAAAAGCAAGCACTGAGGCATTAGAAAATTCCCACATTTAAGTTCTCTCCTACTGCCGGCTTGGCTTTATCTCAAGTCCTTTATGAGCAACCTCAGCGTTGCTAAATGATAGCTTGAGTTTTGCAATATTAGGAGGGGTATGTTTTCTTACTCCCTACCTGCTGGAGTCAGGGGTTCATGTGAGAATCTCATCTATCATTTTCAAAGCAAGACCTGCATTTAACAGGGAGGGTAATTAACCATTGGAACCTTTTCCCACGGGTCATGGTGGATTTTCCATTGCCGGCACTTTTCCAGTCCAGATTGGCTGTTTCTCTAAAAACACTTTAAAGACTAACAAAACATGTAGATGGTATCATGAGCTTTCATGGGTACAACTCACTTCTTCAGATGACTGGAGTATTAAAAGTCCAGATGCAAGAATAAATAAGGGAAGGGGAGGAGGTGAAAAAAGACAGTGAATGGATTAAAAGCTTCAGAGGGGTAGCCAAGTTACTCTGTAACTGGAAGGACTTAAAAAACAATGAATAGTCTAGTAGCACCTTAAAACCTAACAACACATGTAGATGGTATCATGAGCTTTCGTGGGTACAACCCACTTCTTCAGATGACTGGAGTATCCAGTCCACATCCTAATGACTTTAACCAACCAACCAAACAATGGAGGTGTTAATTGTTCTTATCAGCCTTTTGTAACTTGAACAATCCATTCACTGTCTTTTTTCTCCGTTTTCCCCCTCCTTTCCCCCAACCCTTCCGTTATTTATTCTTGGATCTGGACTTTTAATACTCCAGTCACCTGAAGAAGTGTGCTGTACCCACGAAAGCTTATGATACCATCTACCTGTTTTGTTAGTCTTTAAGGTGCTGCTAGACTATTCGTTGTTTTTAAGTTTTTCCAGTTACAGACTAACTCAGCTACCCCTCTGAAGCTCTCTAAAAACAGCCAAACAGCTCCAACTCTGGGGAAGCTGCCCTGCTGCTCTTGGGATAGGGGGCTTGTTTTGGGGCTGCACAGCCAACCCCCTGCTCCTATGGCAGTCGGGGTGGAGCATGGGTGGGACTCAAACCCTAGCCACCTATTTCCTGGGGCAGGAGGCTTGCTTTGGGGCTGTATAGCTGCCCCCTGCTCCTGTGGTAGTCGAGGGAGGGGGAGCATGGGTGGGACTCAAACCCACACTCCCAGACTCCTGGGGTGGGTGGCGAGGACCTGTTTGGCTGCAGGTGTCTGGCTTGAGCTGTGCTGGGGTCAGATTAGATGATCACAGCAGCCTTGGATTCTGTGCCTGTTTCTAGCACTTCTTGTGGCAGAGAGAAGCCTGGAAATGTTATGAGAACGTGATCCGAAGGCAATGGAAAGGACCCAGGTTTGCTGGTTGCTGGGGTCTGCCTCCTGCGGTGTGTGTGACCTGAGCAGCCAGCTGCTGAATCCTGCAATTAATAACATGGAACAAGGCTGCCCAGACTGGGCTGGTTTGTTCTGCGTGGGGCTTTGGCTTGTGCAGGTCACAAGATTCACAGGTTTGTGGAGAGCAAACTGCAGCTACTCAGCCTTGTTGCCCACAGATTCTTGCCTGCACTTTGTGCTGGGGCAAATTGCCCAGTGGAGTCACCTGGCTCCAAAACAGTGACAGCCCCATTTTTCATGAGCTTTGACAGGAACCAATTGCTATTTAGGCTCCTCCCCCAATTCAGGACACATAGGGGGCATCAGGGGATCACGCCCAAGCCTCATCAAAGCCCAAGGGGTTGGGCTGGGGGAAGAAGTACTCAGTCAGTATGTCTGTGCAGTGCCAAGTGTGCTCTGTGGCTGCACGAGGCCCAGCTCAGAGGCATAGGGAAGGTGCCACCTCACTAGCTAGCTGCCCTGCAGTGTGGGCACCCAGGACAGACAGCCCCCAGAGCCATGCAGGCAGGTGTCACAGCGCACAGAGTCAGGTGCAGAGATGAGAGTTCGTGGGGACTGTGGGATGGGGCTGCAGTACTGGGAGAGGCTGGAGGGCAGCACCTGGCCATGCTGGGCCTGCACTGGAAAATGGGGTGCCAGGCCACAATCACCCTCTTGGCAGGAGCTTTGAGCCTTGGCACTCTTCCCTGGGCTTCCTCAGAGGCCTGTTGCCACCTAGCACCTCTGGGACGAGCTGCAGGGGGGCAACTGCCCCCTTCCCACCAGCAAGTGAGTGTCAGATCATTTCAGGTCCAGGCGGACTACAGCATGTCATGTTCTGCTTGCATCTCAAATCTGGGGAGGGCCCTGCCGGGGACTTCTCTGTCCTGCCTATTGAGCATCATTTCTGACTGCCACTAATGTGCTATTTGCCCCAGAATCACGCCGCTCCAGATAGCTAATGAAGAAGTTAATGAGACCAGACCTGCCCTGGTCCCTGTGTAAGCAGAGTCTGAAGGAATGCAACCCTACAGCTAGCTGGCATGGGAGAGAACTCCCAGGTGAGGCTATGGAAATACAGTTTGCTCTTGCTTTGCTTGGGTATGTTAGCTATTCTACAGATGGAGGGGTATTTTGCTCACTGTAATCAACTTCATTTGTGACCCAATCCTGTTTGTATTAAATGCAGGGACTGCTAAGATATGGTTACCAATGTTTGTACTTTGGTGGGGATACAGAAAATCAGGACTGTGATAAACTGTTCCAAAGGAATATAGATAGTATCATAAGCTTTTGTGGGCACAACCCACTTCAGATAAATGGAGGAAGGGGCCCAGAGGTACAAATATATAGCAGAAAAAGAGGGGAGAGAGGAAGAGGTTAAAAAATCCTGTCAGTTAAAGTATCCATGCTAAATGAGGCTAATAGAGTGGGCTGTAAGTGCCCGATACTTAACTTTTGATGTCATTTGGGTGTTGACTCTAATGGCCCCTTCAAGAAATGGCTTTGTTCAAACCCTGGGTAAAAGTGTCAAATTTGCAAATGAAGGCCAATTCTGCAATCTCTTTATCTAGTTGGTTCCTGAAATTCCTCTGCAAGACAATGGCTACTTTTAAATCCATTAGTGAGTGCCCCGGGAAAGATGAAATGTTCCCCAACAGGTTTCTGTGTGTTACCATTTCAAATATCTGATTTGTGCCCAATAATCCTTTTTTGTAGAGATTATCTAGTTTGGCCAATATACCTGGCAGAGGGGCATTGCTGGCACTTGATGGCATAGATCACATTAGTGGATGTACAGTTGTATGAGTCTCTGATATGGTGGCTTATGTGGGTAGGTCCTGTGTTGGCGTTGCATGTGTGGACAAAGTTGGAAATGGTGCTTATTGCAGGGGTGGCATATTGCAGGGTTAGTTCCAGGGTGAGTATGTTTGAGTGGTGTTCTGTTATTTTGTTTGTTGAGCCTATTTTGAAGAATCAGATGCATCACTAGTCATCCCCTACAGTCCGCAACTCAAACTCCTCCAGCGCATCATTAACAGTCTACAACCTATCCTGGAAAATGATCCCTCACTCTCATAGGCCTTGGGGGACAGGCCAATCCTCACCTATAGACAACCCCCTAACCTCACACAAATTCTTTCCAGCTACCATGCAGCACACGGGCATTGGCTTCATAGCAGGTTGTTAACCATTTCCCTGCTACAGCTTTCTACCTCCCTGCTAAGGGCATTGCTCCCTTTCTCTCCCTTCCACATGGTTTGGCCACCCTTGCTTTCCTTCATTATTCCCAGCCCAAAAATATAACCATGAAACCAAGGCTGCAGAAAATTCTTTGCACAAATGGTCCTAATCCCACAGAGATGTGAATTTCATTTCCCAGCAGCAGGCAAAGAAGGCACAATGGTTCAGCTGCAGGCTGCTTATTTAAATTGACAGAATCTTCATCATTAATTACAAATGCGCTTTTATGTTGAAAAGAAAGTGCTTCCCCTGAGCCTTGGGTTGGGGGTGTGCTTCTTTTGCCCACACTCTTTACTCACATTGCATCATTGTTCGGCTAGCCGGTGTGGATTCCTGTTGCTACCTCTCATTTCCATGCGGGCTGTGATGTCTGTATTTTGCATGCTGGAGGGCAAAACCACATCTTCCAAAGGCAGACATCAAAGAGACAGAAATACAAGATGAAAAAGTTTTGTTTTGTTTTGTAATGAATTGGAAAACGTAGTTCCTTGCTTGTTCACATCTGAGGTCTACTAGCAACACACTGAACAATTTGCTAGGCCGGTTTATTGTTTCACCTGAAGCAAGGCAGCTCCCAGAATTCCACACTGTTAGAAGCTCTGTCTAGGGCAGTCTATTTCCAGTCACCCCTGTCCTCACATTAAGGGAATCAGTCCCTGCCCCCTCTCCATTACTGTTCAGTACCGGAGCAAGGGCTGATGGCAGAGCTGGGGGTGGAACTGTGGAGATTTGAGGCTAGAGAGGGAGCCGGGCTGGGGGTGGAGAGGGAATAAGGGAAGAACTGGGCTGGGGCAAGGTGGGCTGGGGGACAGAGCAGGGTGGGAAGTAGGGTGCTCCGTGCTGGCTCTGCTGTGTGACTCCCCCCCCACCCCCAGAACATGCCTGGACCTGCAGTTTGGGGACCACTGATTTATGGGCCAGAACATAAGGGGGAGAATAAGAGGCTAATGATAATTAATAATCTTTAGCTCTTCTCTAGCACTTTCATTAGCAGCTTCCAAAGTGCTTTCCAGGTGAGGCAGCAGGCCCAGAGAAAAGAGGCTAGCAACACAGACCATGACTAAGGTTGCCTTTCCATGATCAGACTCTACTGGCTTTTGCTTAGAAATTTCTCAAACTTTAATAATTTGGCTAAAACTTTCTGTGCCAGGTGTCACCCTCAGGTGTTTTTTGTTTGTTTGTTTGTTTAAAATTTCACCCACGATGCTTCAGCCGTTTCAGAGAATGAGGTGAAAGGGAAACATTCTGGACATTGGGTTAAAGACGGGCAGTGAGCTGTGTCAGTGAAAGCCTGCCCAAAGCTGGCCAGGTGGGAAGCCTTTGCACAACTGCCGTGTGCACACACCCAGTCGAGACATTCCAGAAGTGAGTCAGACTGCCCCTGCAATCACTGCGTTTGGGCCATTCCTGGGCCCTGCCCAGGACCCAGAATTAAGAGCAGGGGAGGCCATCTGTTATGCCAGGGGTGGCCAACTCATGGCTCTTGAGCCACACGTGGCTCTTTGCTCATAGAAATACAGCTCTTATTAGGGTTAGAATCATAGAATCATAGAGCTGGAAGAGACCTCAGGAGGTCATCAAGTCCAGCCCCCTGCCCAAGGCAGGACCAATCCCAACTAAATCAACCCAGCCAGGGCTTTGTCAAGCCGAGACTTAAAAACCTCTAGGGATGGAGATTCCACCCCCTCCCTAGGTAACCCATTGCAGTACTTCACCACCCTCCTAGTAAAATAGTTTTTCCTAATATCCAACCTAGACCTCCTCTACTGTAACTTGAGACCATTGCTCCTTGTTCTGCCATCCCTCACTACTGTGAACAGCCTCTCTCCATCCTCTTTGGAACCTCCCTTCAGGAAGTTGAAGACTGCTATCAAATCCTCCCTCACTCTTCTCTTCTGCAGACTAAACAAACCCAAATCCCTCAGCCTCTCCTCATTGGTCATGCACTCCAGCCTCCTAATCATTTTGGTTGCCCCTCTGCTGGACCCTTGCCAATGCGTCCACATCCTTTCTATAGCGGGGGACCCAGAACTGGACACAATACTCCAGGTGTGTCCTCACCAGAGCTGAATAAAGAGGAATAATCACTTCTCTAGATCTGCTGGCAATGCTCCTCCTAATGCAGCCTAATATGCCATTAGCCTTCTTGGCTACAAGGGCACACTGTTGACTCATATCCAGCTTCTCATCCACTGTCATCCCCAGGTCCTTTTCTGCAGAACTGCCACTTAGCCAGTCGGTCCCCATCCTGTAACAATGCTTGGGATTCTTCCATCCCAAGTGCAGGACTCTACACTTGTCCTTGTTGAACCTCATCAGATTTCTTTTGGCCCAATCCTCTAATCTGTCTAGGTCACTCTGGACCCTATTCCTGCCCTCCAGCATATCTACCTCTCCCCCTAGTTTAGTGTCATCTGCAAACTTGCTGATGGTGCAATCCATCGCCTCATCCAGGTCATTAATAAAGATGTTGAACAAAAACTGATCCTTGGGGCACACCGCTAGAAACTGACCGCCAACCTGACGTTAAGCAACCTGACACTACTTGTTGGGCCTGACAGTCTAGCCAGCTTTCTATCCATCTTACAGTCCATTTATCCAATCCATACTTTCTTAACTTGCGGGCAAGTATATTGTGGGAGACCATATCAAAGGCTTTGCTAAAGTCAAGGTATATCACATCCACTGACTTCCCCATATCCACAGAGCCAGTTACCTCATCATAGAAGCTAATCAGATTGGTCAGGCACGACTTGCCCTTCGTGAATCCATGTTGACTATTCCTGATCACTTTCTCCTCTTCCAAGTGCTTCAAAATGGATTCCTTGAGGATCCCCTCCATGATTTTTCCAGGGACTGAGGTAAGGCTGACTGGTCTGTAGTTTGCTGGATTGTCCTTCTTCCCTTTTTTAAAGATGGGCGCTACATTTGCCTTTTTGCAATCATCCAGGATCTCTCCCGATCTCCACGAGTTTTCAAAGATAATGGCCAAAGGCTCTGCAATGACATCTGCCAACTCCCTCAGCACCCTCGAATGCATTAAATCCGGACCCATGGATTTGTGTATGCTTGGCTTTTCTAAATAGTTCCTAACCTGTTCTTTCCCCACCAAGGGCTGTCTTTATGGAGCACAGCAGAACTAAGTGGCTTACATTTGGTCACAGGGGAGATCTGCAGCAGAGCAGGGAACTGACCTGGGAGGGGTCCGGGCTGCACAGAAGCCCCGATCATTGGACACATCAAAACACGGCTGTGGGGACCTGCAGATGGTCTCACTGAACCAGACAGCCAGAAGGCACAACAACAGGGAGAGGATCCTAGCAAAGAGGAGCCCTGGGGCTTCCTGGCTCTGGGGAAGGGGAGAGGTATTGGGTTAGAGCAGGGAGGCTGGAGGTGCCTTAGGGTTATAGATAAATAAAAATAAATATAAATAAAAATAAATATATAATACGTGCCTTATAGATATATAGATACATAAAATAAATATATAATACATGTCTTATAAATATATAGATATATAAAAATAAATATATAATATGTGGCTCTTTGCACTACTATCCACAGCTATTTTGGCTCTTAGACTGTATCTAGACAGCAGGCTTCTTTTGAAAGAAGCTTTTCCGGAAAAGATCTTCCGAAAAAACTTCTCCTGAAAGAAAGCGTCCACATCTCCCGAAAGAGAGCAAAAGAGAGCATCCAAAGTGCATCAAAAAAGCAATCTGCTTTTTTGAAAGTCTCTGACTGGTTGGCCACCCCTGTTTTATGCCGTGTAACCCAGGTGCATAATGGGGAGATCTCTCTTTAAGAGCCCCCTTGGGGGAGGTAGGAATGAGTTGTGTCTGGTCACTGTTGCTAGGTAGATTTTGCACCTCCACACCCAGAAGCTTCTGGAATTGGGGGTGGTAGTTTGGAGTCTGCTTCAGTAGGTTCTGGCTCTATTGCTGGGATCGGACTCTATGAGCAAGCAGGCTAGGCAGCTGCTTTGCTAAAGCCACTTGCCCTGCTTAAGCTGGGAGAGGCTGAGCCAGGAGCAGAGAGCAGGCTTCTGTCCCTCACTCTGAAGCAGGTAGCGATGGTGCTAGCCGTCTACCAGGGCACATGGGCAATGTTAATTGTAGATAGGGAAACTACAAGGGAAAATAACTTTTTGGTTTACTTGTAGGTGTGGAATGTGATTTTGATTTTAGCCAAACTGTTCTAGTTACGAAGCTTCAGGGGGTAGCCGAATTAGTCTGCTACAGAAAAAAACAACAACAAATGGTCTGGTAGCACTTTATAGACTAACAAAACATGTAGATGGGATCATGAGCTTTCGTGGGCACAGCCCACTTCTTCAGATGACCGGAGTATGAGTTTAGGATGTGCACACCCAAACTAAATAGGAGGGGAAAGGGGAGGGGGGAGGGAAGAAAAAAGGAAGGGGGTAGGAGTCAGAAAGCAGAAGGAATCATTAAGTATCTGAAGACTGGGTAGTTAGAATCTCAGCTAGTGTGATTCTTCAGCTCCTCTTTACATGTAGTAATGGGGAAAGAGTCGTTTCTATTTTGTTAGTCTCCGTTTTTGTATTTTCTTGTAATAGGGTTTCTTTTAAGTCTGTTCACTTGTGACTTAGCTAAGTGATTAATCAGTTGGCTGGCTGGCTAGTAGTGATCCACAGCAGGGAAAGAGCTGCTTGGACTTCAATTAGCAAGTGGAGGGAAGATGGTTCAGAGTCTGATTCAGCATATTGTGCAGATCTGGTGATCAGACACTCCCTGAGACTTAGGTGAACTAACCCTAGGCTTTGGGATCTCTGAGTTTCTTCTTACTGTGTTTTGTGTGGACTAAACTGTTAAACTTTTACTTTTGGTTTTCTCTTTATGTTTGTAGTAAGTGTGAAGATAGTGTCCGTGGGTTATAAAATAGCTCTGTTAAATACATTTCTTTAGTTCCTTTTGGGACTTGAAGGTAGAGAGGCTGACCTTGTGCAATCCTTGCTGAAAATCCTTCGAGATTAAACTCTGGGTCTCCAGTTACTTTCTGTGGGAGCTGGAGAAGGGTAGGGAGGTGAACTCTAGCCCACCCAAGGTTACACCTGCACCCCCTGCCAGGGAGGCAGGCCATGCAGGGAAGGAAGCTGTCTGATGTCAGAGCTGGGGATGACTATAGGTTGGTGGTGGGGGAGACAGTGGCTTGCAAGGAGCTGGGAAGGGGAGAAATGGGACACTCATTAAATGCTGTCTCATCAGAAATGCTCCAAGGGGGAGGTCTCCAACCTTTTTAACCACAAGATCACTTTTTTCAATTTAAGTTCAATGTAAGATCTACCTCAAACCCAAATACCCTTGTCCCACTTCCTTCCCACCCCTTTTCCAAGGCCTCACCTGCTCGCTCCATCACCCTTCCTCTCCCATGCTCACTCACTCTCACCTGGCTTGGGTAGGGAGTTGGGGAGCAGGCTCTGGTCTTGGGCCAAGGAGTTTGGAGTGTGGGAGAGGCTCCGGACTTAGCCCAGGGTGGGGGATTGGGGTCCAAGAGAGGTTTCAGGGTGTAAGCTCTGGGAAGGAGTTTGGGTGGAAGGGGACTCATGTCTGGGGCAGGAGGTTGGATGCAGAAAGGGGTTCAGGGCTGGGACAGGGGTATAGGATGCAGGCTATGATTAACTGAGACAGCTTCTGGGTGGTGGAGCAGTGAGGTTAAGGCAGGCTTACTCCTGCCCTGGCCCTACACCACTCCTAAAAGCAGCTGACATGTACAGCAGTGGCTCCTTGGTGCCATGTACTGCCCCTCATCTACAGGCTCTGAGCCCACAGCTTCTACTGGCCATGGTTCCCCATTATCGATCAATGGGAGCTGCAGGAGTGGTGTCTGTGTAACCCACACACTTAGTGTGTTTCACTGTCCGATGCAGTGGCACCTAGACCTCAGCAACAGCTAAGAACAAGGGACTTCTACAGCATAGGCTGCGAGCCAGCTGGCTTTTAGCTCAAAGGGTAGAGGGTCCTATACTAAGCTCCAGAGATTCCAGGTTCAAATCTGCCTGGTGGTGGTTACATCTGCAGATAAGGACAGCTTGTGGAGACCCCTTGCTCTGCCTTTCTCAGGGGCTACCAATACATGCCAGCTACTTCTAGGAGCAGCAGTTACTACAGGGATAATACTCCACTCATGACAAATTCAGCATTTTAGAACTTGCTCCTCAAAGAATTAAATTTAAGCCTAAGAGAAATGAAAATTATGAAATGCACAGACCAGTCAAAAACCCAAAGTAATCACTTTGCAAGCAATATAAGTGGTAAAAACAGCCCTCCACGTATGTGTTGGGTCGGGAGATGAGCGTGAAGGACAGTGTGTGTTTGTGAGAGTGACAGAGATTTGCATTGCCAAGTACCCTCCATCTCCTTCTCTCTGTATAGAGATAGGGTACAGGCAGGGCCGGCCTTAGGCCGATATGACTGATTCAGTCGAATCGGGCCCCGCGCCTAAGGGGGCCCTGCGCCCCTGCACCCAGAAGTGCTGGCCTGCCGGGGCCAGCGTTACAATTCAGAGCCGGGGCCCTGCTCCACCACTATGTGGAGCTGGGTCTCTTCCCCGGCTCTGCCTGGAGCGGGCCCTGGGCCCCCCTGCCGGCCCCCCCATGCGTCCTCCCACCCCGCCCCCAGAGCGTCCCCCTCGGCCCCTGCCGTGCGTGGCTCCTCCTCGCTGCCTGCTGCTGCCCATGTGTGGCGCTGCACGTGGGCAGGGAGGACGCCCGGGCCGTGACATGACGTCACAGCCTGGGATTTTAAAAGTCCTGGGAGGCCACGTTATGGGGCCTTGCTGGCTCCGGCTCCGGCTTCGGTCTCCGGGGCCTGAGCGCAGGCACCGGCCCCACAACCGCAACCACAACCTGTAAGGCAGAAGATAGGGAACGGACTTGTGCGGTGGCAGCGGGTTGGGGGGAAGGGAAGGGAAGGGGCTTGGGCTTGGGCTTGGGCTTAGGTGGGGTGGGGAGAAGGGGCTTGGGAGGAGGCAGAGGGGCGGAGGGGAGGGGTGGAAGGAGAAGGGGCTTGGGCGGGGGAGGGGAAGGCTCCAAGAGACAGGGGTGCAGGAGAGACAGATGCCAGGGGGCCAAGGGCAGGAGGGGAGGTGTCAGTGGGAGAGGGGACAGGGTGATGCTGGGAGAGGAGAGGAGAGGGGAAGGGCATTGGGGGCTAGCAGGGGAGGTGCTGGGAGAAGGCTTGAAAGAAGGGGTGGGCATGAGAAAGGTGGGGATGGAGCAAGGCATGTGTGAGGGCACGGAGGGGCAGGAGGGGAATGGGGGCAGAGGGTGGTGAGGGGTGGGCATCAGGGGAAAAGAGGGCAAAGGGGGCAGGGGCAGTGAGGGAAGGGGGAGGCACCAGGAGGGTGCAGGGCTAAGAGAAGGTGCAGGTGCCAGGGGATTTTGGGGTGAAGCAGAAGGGCAGACACCTGCAGGGGAGGGACCAGCACCAGAGGAGAGAGGCAAGGGAGGTGTTAGAAGAGGGGATGAGGAGGGGTAGCTCACATGAGCAGAGTGGGCACAGGGGGGAGAGAACGGCTGGTGGAGGGGGGCAGGTCGCAGGAGGGCTGAGGGCAGTGAGAAGGGCAGGAGTCAGGACAGCAGAGGAGGGTGAGGAGTTGGGGGGCAGCAGGCACCAGGGGAGATGATGGAGCAAGGAGAGGAGACATGGCAGCAGAGAGAAAAGGTAAAGGTTTAAAAATATTTATTAATAACTTGGTATGCTGCCCACGGCCAGTTTGTTTGCACCATGTGCAGTTTGGGTTTATGGGGGATCAACACGTGGCCGGCGAGTGGGAGCCAAAACAAAGAAGTAGTCAGTGTAATGATCTTCTGTTGATGTGTTTTAGTAGTTAAATTCTTGGACTGTCATTGCTCATGGGTAGAAATCGGGTAAATATTGCATTTTATTAATATCAGCAGAACTGACTTAAATGGGGCCTGTGTGTTGTGTAGTCTTGCCTTAATCTTTGTATTCATGCCTGTCAGTGTGAGAGAAGCTATTTGTATATATTTGCTTGCATATGCAACCACACTTAAGTTGAGGCCCTCAGCATGTTCTGTAAGTATCAGTGTGGCCCCTGGGGCTTCCAAAGTTGAGTTGCCCTAGCTCATCCCTGACAGGTGTCTGTCTAACCTGGTCTTAAATATCTCCAGTGATGGAGATTCCACAATCTCACTAGGCAATTTATTCCAGTGTTTAACCACCCTGACAGGCAGGAAGTTTTTCCTAATGTCCAACCTAAACCTCCCTTGCTGCAATTTAAAACCCATTGCTTCTCATCCTAACCTCAGAGGCCAAGCAGAACAATTTTTCTTCCTCTTCCTTAAGATACTCTTTTAGATACTTGAAAGCTGCTCTCATGTCCCTTTTCAGTCTTCTCTTTTCCAAGGTAAACAAGGCCAATTTCTTCAGCCTTGCCTCATATCTCATGTTCTCTAGACCTTTCACCATTTGTGTTGATCTTCTCTGGACTTTCTCCAGTTTCTCCACATTTCCTGAAATGTGGCGCCCAGGACTGGACATGATACTCCAGCTGGGGCCTAATGTAGGCTCATTCCCTGCCTAGGGGACGTGAGACTGGGTGGGTTAATTTCCAATCCTCCTGTTTATTCTTTTCCTAAGCCAGGAGGACACAGTAGTTCTGATGGGGGTTGGAGAGGGGATGGAAGCCAGATCCAAGATTAATGAGCCCTGGGAAGTGGGCCTATTGAAAGGAGACTGGACCTGTGGATGCCTTGGGGGTCAGCAGCAAAGGCCTGCTTTGGGAAGCCCCCTCTTTGGAGGTGAATGTGGCAGCATTGAGACACCACCCAGAAGCAGGCGCCACAGACACTAACTGCAGATTCATGGGACAGCTCTCATAGATCTTGCACATGCATAAGATGATAGATCTGCAGGAGGGGGCAGTGGCGAGTGAGGGGGCCAGAGGGTCAGTTGCCCTGGGAGAAAAATAATATAAAATGGATCAAAATTATAGGTGCTTTGTGAATATGCTGACTTGAGAGTGGAAAGATTTCATATTATCATATATGATTCCTGGTAACCCATTTCAAATATGAAAAACTAGGTTGATACCTGTTCATATCAGGAGCTGTTGAATTCAGTTCACCATTTGCAGTATCTCATTAGGATGTTTAGTGGAGAAGATATTGTTGTTGTTGTTTTTATTTATACTGTGGGCAAAGCATGGGCTCACAAGAATTCCTCCATTGTTTTACCATGAGTCTCAAAACATTTGGTGTTTTTCTAAAGGCCTGGAGTCAGTTGATTATGTAGGAATCTCAGCTTTCATTTAAAAAAAGTTCTCTATACTTCTGGGCCTTACAGCTAAGGAGGAAAGCTTTAAAACATGAACCTTACATACTCAAACAAAAGACCAATAAAAATCCAACATGTTTTATTTTTAAAATATCTTATGATTTGTAGACCATTCTCATAACTTTGTGTAGGCGTTCCTTGTGATTTTTGGTTTGGCAATACTGCTCTTTGATTGGTGAATTTAGAGAGGTCTCTCCTTCAGTTTCCCTTTCCACCCTCCTTTTTTGTCACAGGTCATCAGAGAATCATAGAGACAATGGAGAGTAGGGTGAGTCCATGACTATGGTTAATGACTGGTCAGGGTGACTAAGTATTATCAGCCAGTGGTCTGAATGAGCTATCTACTGCCATCTGTTAATCAACTGTAGGAAAAGGCTTCAGGAGCAGACCTTATTTATATAGACAACTTACTTTGCCACAGAGATCAGTAGACACACTTGCTGTGTCAAGGTGATCAATTTTGGCTCTTTTGGGTTGAAATTCACTTAAGACTTGGAGCTGGGAGAATGAAATGTTGTTATCCATGTTGTATGATTAAAAGACCTGAACTTAATATGACCTGGCTTAGGGTCTACCATAACTTGAACACTAAGCAGAGGATAGTGAGTCACATCTAACTGAAAGTCACAAAAGATGGAAACAGGTTTTATTTCTGGTGGTGTAAAGTCTATTTGAGAGTCCTCAATTATATAGACAACTTACTTTTACACAGATCAGTAGTAGACACACTTGCTGTGTCAAGGTGATCAATTTTGGCTCTTTTGGGTTGAAATTCACTTCAAGACTTGGAGCTGGGAGAATGAAATGTTGTTATCCATATTGTATGATTAAAAGACCTGAATTTAATATGACCTGGCTTAGGGTCTACCATAACTTGAACACTAAGCAGAGGATAGTGAGTCACATCTAAGTGAAAGTCACAGAAGACGGAAACAGGTTCTATTTCTGGTGGTGTAGAGTCTATTTAGGAGTCCTCAATTATATCTGACACTTTACATCCAGTGTTTAAAGGCAGAGCTGACTAGAATCAATTGAGAGTCCTTGTCTTGTCTCAGTGATCGCTTGAGCAAAAATCATTGATAAAATCTTGTCTAGACTGATCTTGGACTCAACATGCAGGCAATGTGTTGAAGAGCAGTGCAAAGGAGGCAATGGTGGTGAGGTACCATATTATCTAGTGAAATCAGTGGTGCTGAAATCACTAAGGCCTGGAATTTGACCACAGAACTGACACTTTCTTAACAAAGACTCCATTTTTGCTATTTAAAAAGTAAATCAATGTAACAGAAAACTGCAACGCCCTTTGGTAACTTTTTAAAAATCAAACTTAAAACTTTATTGAAAAAATTGGATACTTTGCAATTGAAAATATTTGACCTACATTTAAGGCAACTGATTTAATTTTGTGTAAAATTTTGCATAATAAAGGATGGCATTTTTTTTTTGAAAATGCTCAACTACATTTTGATCAGATCTACTTCTGATGTGATATTTGTGTGTGGTTGTGGTTTGTTGTGTGGGTGCGTGGTTTTTTTTTTTTTGCTCAACAAAAAATCCTGGTTGGGGGCGTGTGGGGGCCCCATCAAAGTGGTTTGAATTGGGCCCCGCACTTCCTAAAGCCGGCCCTGGGTACAGGAGTGGGGGGAAGGGACACCCCCCTTCTCCCTCCCACACCCTGCACAGCAAGCAGAAGGCTCCCAGGGGACAGCTTCAAGGCAGAGGGCAGGAGCAGCCTGACAATAGGGGGAGGGGCAACTGAAGTGCCAGCGCTTGACAGCTTCCTGGCCAAACCACTCAGGATCACCTGTCAGAGGCTCCAATATCTACTGGTAGAGCTCAATCTACTGGTTGGTGACCAGTGTGCTAAGGTGTTTGTGCAGGGAGCCTGAATTCTGGCCTAGCCTTACTTGGGAGTGTTCTGGTACCACAGCTTCTGTGTTCTGTGCGGACTAGGCGGGGAGGGGCCCTGCCCAATGGGGTTTGCATTAATGGAGAACAGGAACTAACCCTGGAACCCGTCCCTGGGGCTATGTCTAGGCTGCAGGCGTCTTTCGGAAGAAGCCTTTACAGAAGAGATCTTCCGGAAAAACTTCTTCTGAAAGAGAGCAGCTACACAGCAAAAGCGCATCGAAAAAGCAATCTGCTTTTTTGAAAGATAGTGTCCACACTGAATGGACGCTATCTCGCAGTTAAGCTATGATTACTATGGACGGCGTGGCCACCAGAGCTCTTTCGGAAAAAGGCTTCTTCCTCGTAGAAAGAGGTTTACCAATGTTGGAAAAACCCCTCCTTTCTTTCGATTTACTTTCACAGTGTGAACGTGATTCAGGTTTTGTAGTGTAGACATACCTTGAGAATGGCCCATTAGTGGGGCCCAGGATACTAGCACCCTCCCCCACTCATCACCCAGCCTGCACTCAGTGAAGAGTTGGCATCTGGTGACACCCCTTATCCGTGTTTGTGGGACTGGCCTATTAGTCGAAGCCTCTGGGCTCCAACCCGCAAATCCCCCTGGGGGTGCACATGGAGACTTGAACTGCTTTGATCCCCTCTCTGGCCCAATTCGTGGTTAATTAGTTAAGACAAAGTGGAACAGATCCAACAAGAGAGCAACCTAGTGGTTAGGGCCCTTGACTGCCATGGAAGACATCCAGGTTTAAGTCCCTGTCTTGAACTGAGTCGAGTATGGATGTCCCACACCCCAGGGGAGGGCAGTGCTACTGGTGATTCTGGAGAGGGTGACTCTTGACTGTGTGTTTTCTGGTGAACAATCCAGGTCGTTTTCATTCCAGGAGGGACATCTCCATAGGAAACCACTGTGACACCCTGTGCCCCAAAGCAACACCCTGGTACCCCCCATTCACTGCTGTCCTATAACGAGGGTATGTTCCGTACAACGTGCACCTTGCAAAGGGGCATTCTAATAGTCTCGATTGTAGCTGCTGTCATTGTATGGGAAGTTCTGAAGTTTTTCTGTGTGCGTGTTACTCAAAGATGTGAGGTTGGAAACACCTACTACCAATCTTTCAGGGATAAGCTATTAGCCAGGATGGGCAGGAATGGTGTCTCTAGCCTCTGTCTGTCAGAAGCTGGGATTGGGTAATGGGATGGATCACTTGATGAGTCCCTGTTCTGTTCATTCCTTCTGGGGCATCTGGCATTGGCCACTGTCAGAAGACAGGATGCTGGGCTAGATAGATCTTTGGTTTGACCCAGTATGGCCATTCGTATGACAACAAGGCTAATGGTTCATCAACCAGAACAATGGACCAGGGAAGAGCTTAACCTCACCTGTGGACAAGGGCTGCCATGACTCATCGGGAGCATGCAAGGACATGACACTGAACTCCATTTTGGTGTCTGTATTTTTCCATACGCTGGGATGGGAAGTAACTTGGCTTGAAACAAAAGGGTTCCTGCCTTATGGAATAAGCTATTAAAGGGAGAAGAGACATCCCCACTGGGCCTCATTCACCACACCTGAGAACGCCTGAGGAACAAAGACTGAATGGGGGAATTGCAGGCCCAGGCTACAGGGATTCCTAGCCTGTGAATGGAAGCTTGACAGATAGTTCGTGCTACCTGACAGGGTGAGACATGGCTTGACTCAAACCTTCCTATCTCGTATATAAAACCCAGAGTGTGATTTTATTTATTTGTTAGGTAACCATCTTTGCTGTTGCTATCACTTATCATCACTTCAGATCCACCTTTGAGTAGCAAATAGCTCTGGTATATATTTTTAATATAAAACAGTGCAGTTTGCTTGAGGTGTGAGGAAAACCTCCACTTAGTTAACAAAGGTGGCTGCCTGGTCCTCTTCACATGAAGGGGTGGACTGGGTAATACATGTATACTGGTCAGGCTTGGCTCATTGACACAGGCTGGGGACTGGGGGTATCTTGACTGGAGCACCTCTATTGTTGGTTCCTGCAGTGGCTGGCAGAGCGTTTGTGAACCCTGGCGAGTGTGGCCCCTTGTGGATGCTGGTGTACATGCAGCTGCTCACAGTGTCACAGTGTGGGAGGGAACCCAAACTGATAAGGCTGAGGACTCAGCTGCACCCCAGTTCCAGGTGGCACTCTGGTGGGGGGACCTATCACAACCACAGGGCCCAAAATTTGGAAGGCACAATGGGCTTTGTCTCCCACATTGCCACAGGGGCCTGTATGCCGCCCACTGCCCCAGGGCCCTCTGACTCATTGGAGGGGGGCAGGGTGTGGTGCTTCTAACCCATCTTCCAAAGGGACTGTGCTCCTGGGCCATTTGGCTCGAAAACAGACTCTCCATGGAAGTCAGTAGACTGGCTTTATCTTCCCCTGGTGGACACTTCTGGCAAATGGAGCTTCTGGGGCTGGATTCTGGAGGGATGTGGGAGAGTTGGTCCTTCATCCCTGCACTGATGATGTCTCCAGAACAAGAACTGGAATCTGGCAACATTCTTTGTTCTGACCAGCTCCCAGGTGGAAACCAGAGCCTTGGATTCTGCTCCTCCAAGGCTGGTTTGTTTGTGGGAGGAGACAGGCCTCTCATGGGAAAAAAGCACATCCAGGCTAATTGCTGCTGACTTGGTTACTTTAGTAACTGTATCCATAGTGATGGCACTCAGTCACTTCGATAGTTAAAACATCTTACAAATGATTTTACAGCTGGGCACGAGCTTCAGGTAAGGGGCTTTTCCCCACACATTAATGACCGTGAGCCACTCAGCTACTGCGGTAACAGGGGCTATACAAGTAGGCTGCGTCTAGACTGGCATGATTTTCTGCAAATGCTTTTAACGGAAAAGTTTTTCCGTTAAAAGTATTTGCGGAAAAGAGTGTCTAGATTGGCACAGACGCTTTTGCGCAAAAGCACTTTTTGCGGAAAAGCATCCGTGCCAATCTAGACGCGGTTTTGCGCAAGAAAGCCCCGATCGCCATTTTCGCCATCGGGGCTTTTTTGCGCAAAACAGTCCTCCCCTGTCTACACTGGCCCTCTTGCGCAAATACATTTGCACAAGAGGGCTTATCCTTGAGCGGGAGCATCATAGTATTTGCGCAAGAACACTGACAATCTTACATTAGATCGTCAGTGTTCTTGTGCAAATTCAAGCAGCCAGTGTAGACAGCTGGCAAGTTTTTCCGCAAAAGCACCTGCTTTTGCGGAAAAACTTGCCAGTCTAGACGCAGCCGTAGTGTTGTCCCATTGGCCCAAGCAGTTAGTCAGTACTTGGAGTTTTGCAGGGCTGGTTCCCTTAGGAGGTGATATGGATGCTATAAGTCAAGTCATTCTTTGGAGCAATTCTGTTTATTTACAAAGAATGTGCCCGGAGTCCTCTTTCCCTGCACACAATAGGAACAAACAATTTCAGCCAGGTTTCTTGCTCAGAAATTCTGAAGCCCTTGCCTTTCCGACTAGCCCTGTGCCCCAAGCAGCTCTGTCTCAGGGCCATGATTGGGATGTCTTCTAGCTCTCTGCTGGCTTTTCCCCCAACTCACACAGCTTGCCAAACAATCCCATTTACATTTGCAACAAGTACCCTTCAGACCACTCAGCTTATCCTGACCAAGCTTTCTCTTATGGTTGGTGCTTTGGATGGTAGCCTCCTAGGCTACATCTACACTGCAGGCTTCTTGTGCAAGAACTGTTTTACGCAAGAGTTCTTGTGCAAAAGGTCTTCCACAAGAGTGCGTCCACACTGCCATGTGCTTTTGTGGAAGAGATGTGCTTTTGCGCAAGAGCGTCCATGGCAGTGTGGACGCTCTCTTGCGCAAGAAAGCTGTGATAGCCATTTTAGCCATAGGGCTTTCTTACGCAAGAAACCCCTGGTGCCTGTCTACACGGCCTTCTTGTGGAAGAGCTCTTGCGCAAGAGGACTTATTCCTCATTGGGAGAGGAATAACTCTTGCGCGCAAGAAGCCCTGTTTTCCGATGCTTTACTGTAAATTTACTTGCGCAAGAACTCACGTGGGCTACGTCTAGACTGGCATGATTTTCCACAAATGCTTTTAACGGAAAAGTTTTTCCGTTAAAAGTATTTGCGCAAAAGCGCGTCTAGACTAGCACGGAGTTCGCGTTATAATGATGCGCTTTTGCGGAAAAGCGCATCTACATTGGCGGCACGCTTTTCCGCAAAAGCAGAAGCCCGGAACCATTTTGCGGAGGACACAAGGGCACCAGCCCTTTCCGGGGGGCGGGGGCTGGCGGCCATTTCAGACACGTGCTTAAAGGGATCTCCCTGGACAGCCATTTCTCTGCGCTCCGTGCTAGAGGGTCCCTTGCAGGGACTGACAGCCATAAGCAGGTTTGGTGGTTGCCCTCTGACTTTGGGACACCGCTGCCTTTGGCCACCTACTGCTTTTGCCAGGTTTTTTTTTTTTCCTAGCCCTCTGTCTTGTGCCATGGAACCACGGGTGGCCATGTGCCTGCTCTGGCCCCTGTCAGACATTTTGGAGTGCCTGCAGCTGCTGCTCCAGGTTGGTGCCCTCCTCTTCCAGGACCAGGAGGGGCCCATCGGTTTGGACCCCCTCACCAGTGAGGCCATGGTGTCCCTGTGGCACCCCCACCCCAGGGTGCAGAGGCGAGTGTGGAGACTGGACACCAGCACCGACTGGTGGGACCGGCTGGTCCTAGGGCAATGGGACGACCAGCAATGGCTCCGGAACTTCCGCATGCGAAAGCGGACGTTCATGGAGCTCTGTGCCTGGCTCACCCCCCACGCTCCAGAGAGCCACCACCCGGCTGTGGGCACCCATCCCCGTCAAGAAGAGGGTCGCCATCGTAGTCTGGAAGCTGGCCACCCCGGACAGCTACCGATCGGTGGCACACCAATTCGGGGTGGGCAGATCCACCGTCGGCACCGTCGTGATGGAGGTAAGTCCCAGGGGAGTGGGGTGGGGAGGGTGCTGCACTCCATGCCCAGGGGCAGCCAAGACTCCACGCTGGGTCACCCAGGGGTTCGGGCCGTCCCTCCCTTGCACAGGCCTGCTGCGGGAGGGGGTGTAGGCGAGGGGCTGTGGTGTGTGTGTGCGTGAGGACAGAGGGAATCATGGGGAGGGGGCCAAGGGAGCGCACACCCACCTCTGCCTTATGTGATGTGTTCCCCTGTGTTTCTCTGCACCCTTCTGCAGGTCATCTGCGCCATCAACGACGTCCTGCTCCCAGAGTGATCCGCCTGCGGGACGTGGACGCTACTGTCGCCGGCTTCACTGCCCTTGGGTTCCCCAACTGTGGGGGAGCACTGGATGCAACCCACATCCCCATCCGGGCCCCGGAGCATCGAGCAGCCCATTTCATGAACAGAAAGGGGTACTGCTCCATCGTTCTGCAGGCCGTCGTGGACCACCAGGGCTGCTTCCTGGACGTCTACACGGGCTGGTCCGGCAGGGCACACGATGCCCGCATCCTGCGCAACTCCGGACTGTTTCGCAGGCTGGAGGCGGCACCTACTTCCGGCGGAGTTGACTGTCGGGGATGTGCCTATGCCCATCTGGCGCTGCCGGGACGCGCCTACCCCTGCAGCCCTGGCTAATGCGGCCCTACACGGGGCGGCCGGACCAGAACCGGGCCCGGTTCAACGACCGCCTCAACCGGGCCCAAAATCAGGTGGAGCCCGCCTTCGGCCGTTTAAAAGCCCACTTCCGTTGTTTGCTCACCCGTCTCGAGATGCGTGAGCGGAATGCAACGGAGGTAGTGGCCGCCTGCTGCATGCTCCACAATATTGTGGAGCGGAGCGGGGAGGCCTTCCTTCCCGCATGGCTGGCAGCAGAGGGCCAGGCCTACGAACAGCCCCACACAGCTGCCAGCCACCAGGCGCACCAGGATGGGGTGCGCATCCGGGAGGCCCTCACGGACATGTTCTCACAGGCCCTGGAGTAGGGTCACCTCAGTTTCCCTGGACAACTCCTTCCCCTCCCCTTACTTCCCAATACACAACAACACACTGTTTGGGGAGAGGGGATGTTGTACAGAATGTTCTGCTATTGTTATGTGAAATATGTTTGAGCAGTCTAGTTCAGAGCACAGTACTCTTGGTTCTGTTAAGGGTTTGGTCAGGTCAAGCGGAAGGCTTGTACCTACCAATTAGGATTAGGTTTAGATTTAGGTTTAGTTAGATTAGCTATCGTTGTCGGTTCAAAGCATTTCGCCGTCGCCGAGTTTGTTCGCCGGGCGCCGGCCGTAGCTAGGGTTTTCTTTGAGTTCAGGGTTAGGTGTAGGGATAGTCTAGGCCACCATCGTCTGTTCGAGCTGTCCCGAAGAACAGGAAGAGGAGTCGAGGTTCGTGCGGAAGGCTCGAGTCAGCGCACCCGATTCCAGTCATCTTCGAGGATCTCCTGGCAGTTCCTCCTGAGGCCCGGAAGGACCAAAGGATGGAGGTCGCCAGCGCCACCGCAATCGCCTCCGCGCCTAGACTGTGTTTCATGTATTTTGTGTTGTGTTTACTCTTTTGTAATCTATCCCTTGCTTGATTGGGATTTTATGCATGTCAAATATAGTCCTGTGGTTGAATTTTATCTTCGAGTTGGTATTCATTTATGCATCACAAACTCATAACCCTTCAAAATTATTTCCCTTTTTTTAGAAAACCTGTGATAGATATGGAATTTGGAGTCCGCATTTGTCATCTTCATGATTTTATTAGGTTGATCGGCACTCTAAATTAATTATTCACGTTACCTCACGTAACAGGGAGGAGACCTTGAATTGGGAGGGGAAGGGGAGCTACTCCTGGGAGGGGTGGCCCCTGCGACTGCTCCTGCGGGGGCGGACCTGGACATGGGGGCAGGCTGAAGGGGAGGTGGGCAGCAGGAGCAGGAGCAGGAGGGGCCATTGCAGGAGGGGGCGGGGCAGGTGCACCAGGATGGGGTGCGCATCCAGGAGGCCCTCACGGACATGTTCTTACAGGCCCCGGAGTAGGGTCGCCTCGGTTTCCCTGGACAACTCCCTCTCCTCCCCTTCCCCCTTTCCCCCCTCCCTTACTACCAACACACAACAACACAGTTTGGTTTCACCATAAACACTTGTTCAGTTTTTATTTACAAAGGGGGGAGAGGGAGAGGAGACCTTGAACGGGGAGGGGAAGGAGACCTTGAACGGGAAGGGGGAGGGGAGCTACTCCTGGGAGGGGTGGCCCCTGCGACCGCTCCTGCGGGGGCGGACCTGGACATGGGGGGTGGACCTCATTGGGGCAGGCTGAATGAGGAGGTGGGCAGGAGGAGCAGGAGCAGGGGCAGGAGCGGGAGGGGCAGGAGCAGGGGCAGGAGGGGCCATTGAAGGAGGGGGAGGGGCAGGAGGGGCCGGGGGCACTGCTAGGGGAGGGATGGCGGGGGCATGGGGCACGGCCATGCCATAATGGATGGCATGGGCAATCTGTGCAGAGAGGCTGGCAACAGAGTTCGCCATCACCGCACAGTGTCCCTGGAAGGTGGCCCAGGCCCCCTGGTGCCACTGCAGGTCCGCCTCTGTGCGCCTCTGGATGGCAGCCTCTACCCGCTCGACGGCCTGCACGTGGCGCCGCAGGAGCTGGTCCCGGTGTCGGACGCGCTGCCTGCGTGGTTGGGCGGCTGGGGGTGCTGCTGCTGCCGGACTGGAGGGTCCCCCGCTCCTGGTTGGTCCCGCTGCAGGGAACAGAAGAAAGGATGGGTCAGTCAGGCAGCCCGGCCACTGTCCCCACACCTCATGCCGTCCACCCCACCCCTGAGCCCAGGTGACACCACAGGGGTGGTGGGGCTTGGGCCCCCTCGGTTCCTCCCCTGCCCCCCCCCGTGTTGTATGTTTGCATAGAGGACCGCCCCTGGAGCAGGGTCCTCCTCCATGTATTGGAACTCCCAGTCTGTGCCTGGCCCCGTGGAGGGCAGGAGGGCGCTTGTGTTGCGTTAACCTGTGGAACTCCCTGCCGGTGGAGGCTGTGAGGCTTTGGGCTAATCAATGGTATTTGACAGGGAAAGCGAGATGAATCCCCACACAGTGCCTGGGAGCACATCTGGCAGACGTGGTCTGGGCTCTCAGATCCCCATCGCGTGGGATATCTCCTGGACGGAACCAGGAGAGTGACTGGGGAGTGTCCCATCCTTGCAGCAAAACTCAGGCGGCCCTAGGGGCGGCCCGAGCGCTTCCCCTTCTCCCTCCCACTATCCCTCACACACGTAGCCCAGGGACATGTGTGGCCGCAGTGGGGACTTCCCTCAGGGAGCCAGCCAAGGCACCGGGAGCAGGCGAGGGGCTCAGTGGGGCCACGCCACAGGGCTGTGATGCTGGTTTACCCAGGCGCAGCTGGCTGTGCCTCACAGCCAGGCATGGGACAGTGTGCCATTCTCCGTGCTGCACCCTTGCGGCGGTGCGGGCTCTGGGCTGAGTCCCTGGGGCCCTGGCTGGTTCCAGCCGGCATCCACCCTTCCCCCTGGTCCCGCCGAATGTGTGTGAGCAGCACGGTCCCAGGCGTACCCTGCAGCTGCCTGCCGCGGCCACGTGCCGCTCGGTCACCAGGCTGCACGTGGTTGGACGGGCTGCTTGCTGCCTAATGCTACACAGCATGCAGCACACGTGGCCTAAGTGACATGCTCTCCCCCTCCCCACTCTGGGCGCCTGGCTCCCCCCCCTTCCGTCCCCCGCCCTTGTGAGTGCAAAGTGCAAGACTCACCGGTGGATCCTTCCCCGGCCTCGGAGGATGCGCGGGAGACATCAGGGCTGCTGGAGGGGGCCTGCTGGGTGGCAATGCTGGCCTCATCCTCTGATGCGCTGCTGTCTTCTTCCCCCATCTCGGTGGTCCTGGTGACGGGGAGGCGCACGCTGCTGTCCACGGCCACGTCTGGGGCTTGCAGGGCTGGCTGACCAAGGATGGCGTGGAGCTGGTCGTAATGGGGGCAGGTGTCTGGTGCTGCCCCCTGGCCCTCGCTGGCCCGCACGTAGCCCAGGCGCAGCTCCTTCACTTTCGCCCGGACTTGTTCGAGGGTCCGGGCGGGATGGCCTTGCTGGGCGAGCGCCTGGGCCATGCGGCCAAAGATGTCAGCGCTCCAGCGCCGGGAGTGGGTCTCGTGGAGGGCCTCCTCCTCCTGCCACAAGTCCAGGAGGGTTTCCAGCTCCCCCGACGACCACGATGGGGCCCTTCTTTTCTGGCCCCTGGGGGCCTCCTGCGCTGGGGGTGCGGGTGGCTGAGCACCCGGAGCTGCCATGCTGCGCTGCAAGGTGGCTGCTGGGCACAGCAGGGGCAGCGTGGCAGACCTCAGGCAAGAGGTCTGAGGCACGCTCCTGCCACATGTGCTCAGCAGCCTGCGTGTGCTTTAAGAGCTCGGGTTACCAGGAAGTCCGGGGCTCCTACGGGGTCTCCTGGCGTCCAAACCGCTTTTTTCCGTGTAGCCTGCTTTTGTGCAAAAGTCTTAGCTAGCTGTCTACACTGGCCCTTTTGCGCAACAGTTTTGCCCAAACGGGAGCGTCAAAGCTTTTCCGCAAAAAGCACTGATTTCGTACATGAGAACGTCAGTGCTTTTGCGGAAAATCAAGCGGCCAGTGTAGACAGCTGGCAAGTTTTTGCGCAAAAGCGGCTGATTTTGCGCAAAAACTGGCCAGTCTAGACACAGCTGTGCAGTGTAGACACGCTGCAAGTTTTTGCACAAGAACAGCTGTTCTTGCGCAAAAAGTCTGCAGTGTAGACATAGCCCTACAGTTTCCAGCTATCGCTACATAAAGGGCATTTAATTGCTTCTTCCATTTAACCTAAAAGAAGGATGCATAGCACATCTACCAGCTTCAGCCAGGTCCATGACTGACTATAAAGCAAAGATCTTCTTGATGGTAGCTTGTGAAATTCTATGTATTACAAAGCAGCACCCTGGCACCGCCATATTCACCACTGTCATATAATTGTGATATGTTCCAAAGATGTCTCAGAGTGAGCATGGAGACAATGGAGAAGGCTTGACCCACATCATAGCAAAAGATTTTTCCAGCAAGCTGGAAAAAATATAAAAGTGAGGAAGTCACATAATGATTTGTCCTCATTTCCCCACAACTCAACATCTGGAAACATGTCTAGAGGAAAAAGACTTTGACCTAGGGAAGGGAGGCCTGGGCTGGAAGGCAGTACCCTCCTGGGTATTGAAGATTTGTGACCTGTTTGTACCATCTATCAGGGAGAGCGTGCTTGATTCAAAGTTTGGTTAGTGTACTGTATAGAACTCATATTGTGAATTTACTTTTATTTCTTAGCTAATGAACTTAGATCTCTATGCTCACTAGTTACAATCACTTAGAACCTCTCTAGCTGCTGCTAAGGGATCTGGTTTATATTTTACCTAAAACAGTGGGTTTTGGTTGAAGTGCTTGGGAAATCTCAGCTCAGTTTACAAAGCCTGGCGTGTGTCCTCTCCATATCGAGGGAGGGCAGACTGGTAATGAACTGACACTGGACAGGTGTCTGACCAGGGCAAGACAGTACAGTTTTGGGGTGCGAGGCTGGGCAGCAAGGGGGAATTGGCAGGAGTCTTTCTATTGTTGGTTCTCGAGTAGATGGAGAATCGTTGCGTCATCCTGGAAGGGATCTGAAGAGATCTAGTCCAGTCCCCTCCACTCCTAGAAGGACTAAGTATTATCTAGACTATCCCTGACAGGTGTTTGTCTAACTTGCTCTTAATCTCCAGTGATGCAGATTCCACAACTTCCCTAGGCAATTTATTCCAGTGCTTAACAACTCTGACAGGAAGTTTTTCCTAATCTCCAACCTAAACCTCCCTTGCTTCAATTTAAGCCCATTGCTTCTTGTTGTGTTATCAGAGGTTAAGAACATTTTTCTTCCAGTATTCATGTATCTCAGTGGGGTGTGTCCCTGCTGGGGGATGTCTGTGTTAGTGCAGTGCCTATGCAAGGTTTGTAACTTGACAACAGCATCTCAGTGTAAGAGGGAGTCCAGGTTGGTGGGACAGAGGGCTCAGTGGTCCCACCGCTTGCTATGCTGGAAGGGCTTGTGGAACTTCATCCCACAGCTAGTAACACCTGCCAGCACACTGGCTCTGAGCTGGGTATTGTTACCCAAAAATTCCCACTGGAGACCACCCAGGGTTACACTAGTATGGATTTATTGATTGAGGAATTAACACTCCACTATATGGTTAAACTAAAGAAGATAGAGCTGCCACTAAAGGTTTAAATTAAAGGGGAACCAGCTATCTCTCACACACAAACAAACACACACACACCTTCATTCATTCATTCACACACATTCGTTCCTGCCCTCAGGCACTCACACACTTACACAGGCATATGGGTTGCAGAAGGAGCCAAGGCATGTTGGTTCTGGAGGATCTGTCTGCTGATCATGGCTGGGGAGCTTTCAGGAAAGAAAGAGAGCTTCTGGCTGCAGAAAGAGGAGCTTCTCAGAAAAGAATTTCTGCCACATGTTCTCTCCTTTTATTGCCTCTGTACAAGTCCTGTGACTCATCCACATTCATCACCAGGGAGCATGCCCAGACTTCCCGGCTATGTCTAGACTGGCATGATTTTCCGCAAATGCTTTTAACGGAAAAGTTTTTCCGTTAAAAGAGCGTTTAGATTGGCACGGACGCTTTGCGCAAAGCATTTTTTGCGAAAAAAGCGTCCGTGCCAATCTAGACGCGGTTTTGCGCAAGAAAGCCCCGCTCGCTGTTTTAGCCATCGGGGCTTTTTTGTGCAAAACAGTTCTTCGCTGTCTACACTGGCCCTCTTGCGCAAGTATTCTTGCGCAAGAGGGCTTATGCCTGAGCGGGAGCGTGAAAGTATTTGCGCAAGAAGCACTGATTTTGTACATTGCTCTTGCGCAAATTCAAGCGGCCAGTGTAGACAGCTGGCAAGCTTTTGCGCAAAAGCGGCTGCTTTTGCACAAAATCTTGCCAGTCTAGACGCAGCCCCCTTGTTCCAAGTCTCAGAGCAGCAATGTCTCCTTGATTGGTCTGATGACTCATCACCTGGCTCCACGTGCTCAGCCTTGCAGTTTTTAATCCCAAACACACAATAGTCTCCACTCACACACACCCATATTCTATCTCAGGGGAGAATGCAGTTTTAGAGCAATTTACAAGCAGAGTGGATGAAAGTTACAAAATCTTACAAAGATGCAAAGTTTAACAAAGATTACAAGGAGTTCCAGAGTTTAAACAGCAATGAAACAATTACAGAACTTCAGAGAATCATTTACAAATCATCAGTAATGAAGTGATTTAGAATAAAACTGCCCTCCCCCCCCAGCAATGCAGTCAGCAAGTTTTTGTCAGTCTCTAAGTCCGTGGTCACCAACCCGTCGATCGAGATTGACTGGTCGATCGGGAGGGCTCGACCAATCGATCGCGAGGCGTTCGGGGCCCTCCCAATTGCCCCCACCCGCAAGAAGCCCCGCAACCTACCTCCGAAAATGGAGGTAGTGCCGGCTTCCAGTGGGGTGGAGGGAAGTCCGGCAGCTGCACGCCACTTCCGGGGTTTCTGGAAGTGCGCTGCCTGCTCCCCTCCTCCAGGTCTGTGGTGCACCGGAAGGAGGTAGGAGTCCCAGAGGAAGGCGTGTGCTGGGGCTTTGGGAGGGTGGGGGGGGGGAAGAGAAGGGAAGGGAGGCACGCACCGGAGCTCCCCTCCTCTGTGGGGGAGGAGGTAGGAGTCCCGAGGGCAAGCGTGCGCCGGGAGGGGGAGGAGTCCCAGGGGGGAAGCGCGCATAGGGGAGGAGGGAGGAGTCCCAGGGGGTAGCGCACACTAGGGCTTCCCTCCTGGGGGGGGGGAGAGGGTAAGGGAGGCGTGCACCGGGGCTCCCCTCCTCTGCGGGGGGGAGGAGTCCCGAGAGGAGGCTCTTGCTGGAGCTTCTCTCCTCTGGGAGGGCGGGGGGAAGGTGGGTGCCGAGGATTCCCTGCCCCAGCCAACACCTGCCCCCTGTTCCCACTGGCACTCTGCTCCCACTGGCATCCTGTCCCCTGTCCCTGCCGGTGCCCTCTCCCCGGTGCCCTGTCCCTTGCCTCCACTGACACCCTGTCATCTGCCCCAGGCCCTTGTCCCTTGCCCCAGCCCCTTGTCCCTTGCCCCAGCACCCATTGGCATCCTGCCCTCGCACCTAGTCTCCTGCCCCAGCACCTACAAGCACCCTGTCCCCTGTCCCAGTACCCCCTGGCACCGTTCCCCAATACCATGTCCCCTGCTCCCACCAGCAGAGTTGGGGCCACATTAGTGAGGCTTGTGGGGGTTTTGGAGGAGTTTTTATTTTGCATCTCACTTGTGTGGCCCCAACTGACTTTTCTGTGGGTCAGTGACCCCCTGACTCAAAACAGGTTCCCTGCCCTTCTCATAAATAAAGACAATGCAGAAACTTTTTGTGTTTGACATAATATTTTATTTAAAAATGAAGCCTGGCCAACAAACCCGCAATTGGGGCCAACCCCCCCCATCTGGCTGCAGCATCATAACACTCCTGCACACACACACACACACACCCCCAGACCCTAGATCTGAGTCTATCATACACTGGACCCCCCCCGCCCTAAGCCCCTCACATACCCCAACCCAAATTCCTGCACCCTCATATCCACAAGCCTGTGGCTTGCTTAGTACCCTAACCCTACAGCTGACCCCCAACACTGCCTCTCCGACCCAGTGTCCCCTTTTCCACCTCCTCCTGCATCCAGATTTCCTCCCAGAGTTTGCACCTCTCACCCCCTTCCCACACCCAAATCCCTCCCCAGAGCCTACACATCCTGCCTCAACCCAGAGAGGGTAAGGCTAGAATGCCAGGAGTTTTTCTAGGATTCCGGAGAGATCCCGGAAAAACTCTTCCGCATCCAGGGATGCGTTTGTTCTTTCACTTTTTTTAGTGGAAGAGCAAACATGCTTTTTTGGTAACCCCTGTACTCCTCGTTCCATGAGGAATAAGGGGGCTTCCGAAAGAAGGGGTTTTTCTGACATTTGGTTCAGTCTAGACAGGCCAAATGTTGGAAAAACCTCTTCCTACAGAAGAATCGGAAAAAAGTGGCAGTATAGAGTGTATAAAGGCTGGAGATAGCAAGTGATGGAGAGGAGGAGAATAGAGGCGGGGCTTCAAGGAAGGGGTGGGGTCTTGGAGGAAGGATGGGGCAGTAGATCTTGGCTTGTTCTGACATTTAAAAAGTGATCATGGGTGTAAAAAGGTTGGAGACCACTGCATTAGAGGAACAATCTCTTGACTCCTTGCTCCTGCTGTGCCAAAGGAAATGCTGTATCCTCTGGGGGCCGTGGACATGCTGGGGTGTCTATCAGGTGCTACTAGACAGAGTAAGCTGCAATAGGAAGCTGCAGTGGGGTTGGAGATGCTGGGTTGGTGGGTTTGAAGGGGGGGATGTGGGCTTGAAAGCCCTGGGGGTTGGGGGCTGTGGGTCCCCCATGGTGCTGGCTGCAGCATCTGCCTCCTTGCCCTAGAGCTGGTTTCCTTGCCCCTAGCTGGGCTGCTGCTGGGGGTGACGAGATAGCAGGAAAGGTGACTTGTTGGCCCCTCTAATTAACCCTGCACTAGATCAGTGGAGCATTGTCTGCTGCATTGTCCCCATAATGCCTCAGAGTGGGACTTACTGGCATGAAAACGAGGGATTCACTGTGTGAAGCCCGAAGCCCATGTCAACACAGCTGTTGGTTGGCTGGTCTCCAGCTCCAGGCTCAGGTCCCTCACAAGGAGGCAAACATGGCGTCAAATGACCCTAAAGCCACAATGTGGCCATTCTGCTTTGTGGGAGCACAGTCCATGCCCAGCTCTTGCTAAGAGCACCGGTGAGCTGGGGATGGAGCACTAGGCCCATTGGTCAGTCTGTACAGGGGGCACTGTGCCTGTGAAGGAAAGCTGGTGCATGCAGGAAGGAGCAGCTCCAGCAGGGCTGCTGTCCGGGGGAGGCTACTGTGCAGGTGGAGATACTGAAGCACTAGCTTGCACTATGGCCAGGCCATTCTGGGAGATGCTCCTGCCTCTCCAGATGCATCCCCTGTCCTACTCTTTATAGCATTGAGCACCAGGGAGCCAGCCAGGAAATGAGCCCTGCCCTGGGAAGTGGTGTCTCCATCACAGAGCCGCAGAGCAAGAGGTGACTTTTCCCACAGCACCCACAGAGCCCATTAGAGCTCGGAGCTGAACCCAGCTCTTCTGGGTCTCAGTCCTGCGCCTCAGTCAGCAGCTCCCTTCAAGCGCTGTCTGGCACCACAGAGGGGCCCTGCTTGTCCCCTGGCAGCCTGTTTTGGGCAGCTGGCCCAGGCCTGTTTGAGGTCTTTTCTCTCTGAGGAGCCACGACCCCTGCTGAGGAGCCCTGTGTGAATTGGAGGGCTGGATGGTCATGAGGGAGGAAACATTTGACTAAGGGATGCTGCTTTGTGGGCATTTTCTGTGGGCCCCTCTGTTCCCCTTTCCCTGTGGGTGGGGCTGCTCTGCAGGTCTTCACTGTCTTCACAGAAGTGACCCCTCTGGTGTCTTCCCTTGGAGACAGCGTGTCTCTGTTCCCAGGGCAATGGGCTGGTTCTGAAATCAGCTTCCTGGTGAGGTACAGTTCTGAGCAGCGTGACCCGTTCTGTGAGGAGGGCCTTGTGCTCTCTCCGGGTGTTTGTTTGGTGTAAAGAACTATTTTACTTGGTCTGAACAGCATTCCATTTGTTTTTCTTATGCAGTGGCCAATGTGCTGCCTGCGGAGAGTTTCGTTTCCTGTAGCTGGGTTGTTTTTTATTAAATAATAACAGAGGGGCCAAATGATTGGGCAGGATTCCTATCTAACCATGAAGTCAGACAAGTGGTTAGTGGGGAACAGAGCTCCATGGAAAACCTAGGGGCTGTGTGAAAAGACAAGTTCTCTGCTGAAGAACAGAATTGTTTGGGCTTTTTACATCCTCTGTTCTGAGAGGGTATGTCTACACTAGCCCCCTAGTTCGAACTAGGGAAGCTAATGTAGGCATTCGAAGTTGCAAATCAAGCCTGGGATTTAAATATCCCGCGCTTGATTTGCATCTTCCCGGCTGGTCGCCATTTTTGAAATTTACAAGTCCAGACTAACTGCCCGCCGGCAGGGACCCGGTATTTCGAATTAAAGCCCTAAATCGAACTACTTGTTATTCCTCCTGCAAGGAGGTTTAACAGGTAGTTCGATTTAGGGCTTTAATTCGAAATATTGGTCCCTACGCGTAGACGCGGGCAGTTAGTCCAGACTTGTAAATTTCAAAAATGGCGACCGGCTGGGAAGATGCAAATCAAGCGCAGGATATTTAAATCCCGGGCTTGATTTGCAACTTTGAATGCCTACATTAGCTTCCCTAGTTCGAACTAGGGGACTAGTGTAGACATATCCAGAGATGATTGAGAAGAGATCCAAACCGAACGTTAACCCAAGCCATGGGCAGTTGCAGAAATCGCTACACAGCGTATACAACACCCCCTGAGAAACAGAAAGAAAATAAAGCAGCTGCTTGTGTGGATTTCATCAGCTCCAGAGAGCTTTTAGCAGAGCCAGTGAGCAAGTAGGGCAAAAGCTGGGCTGTGTGAACACTAGAGAAATAAGGCGCCGACACAGCAAACCACTTACTTTAAAGCCAAGTTAGCCCCTCAAACGCTTTGCTGAACAGGGACGAGATGACTCACTTGCTAATGGTAAAGAGCTTTGCTGAATCAGACTGAAGTGCCCTGCACTTAAAAATATCTGCAGAGACTATCCCAGAAAGGACCATGATGAAAGATACATGATGTACGAGACGTGCCAGTGGGCACAGACACACTTGCAATGAGGGAGATGATGAATGGAAAGCCAAATGCCAAATGTCTGGCTGAGGCAGAGTTAAATTGGGGGATGGAGTTAGATTCCCTGCCCAGTACCCTCAGCATCCTGTGTCATAAAGGGAAAGTGGTGCTTCCACATCCAATTGCTTATAACTTTGTCAAACTTTCCTTGTTGCTTGCTTACTGCATGTGGTAGCACAGTGTAATTGACAGGAAAAGAAATTGCTGCACATTCTGGCTAAATGGTTGTTCTTTTCTTGTCTGCTTCTTGATTGGAATCTCTCAATTTGAGCTGACATATCCCAAAGAGTCTCTTTCCCAGCCTCCTCCACCCTGATCCACCCCACACTGAAGGGCTGCCAAAACCAGCCCTGAGAAGAGCCAGTGTTCCATTAACCTCTCAATCACTTCCATGCGGCACTGCCCCAGCTGCTCCCCTGATGGGACGGTGATGGGCCCAGTCATGGCTACAGCTTCATGCATGACATGGAGCTGGCAACAAATGGCACATGCATGGATGCCCCAGATGTGGAACTGGGAGGCAGGGCCATCCTTAGGCATACGCAGAATAGGCAGTTGCCTAGGGCACCAGTATTTCTGGGGCACCACTCTGCCGGGATGGACGGAAGCAGTGGAGCATGTGTAAGCAGGGACTAAACTACTGCTTGCTATCAGCCAGCTAAAAGGAAAGCTGCCCTGGGGGGTGGGTATGCTCACTCCAATTGTTTAGCTCTGCAAGATAATTAACTGTTACTATGTAAATACAGCTCATGCCAGGAGGGGGAAGGAATCCGAGGTGTGGTTCTGTAAATCCAATTCAGCCAGGGCTGATGGAGGATCAGTGTTGGAATGGAATGTGGTGTATTGTAACTAATTTGGGGTCACAAATCATGATACCCCTAAATTTGGGAACGGTAAAATATGACATCAGTGCTTGCAGGAGAGACACCATCATAGTAAGAGGTCTCAGAGGAACAAGCCTCCCCCCTGCCAGAGTTGAGTGAACTGAGTTGGAGTGGAAAGGGCTTGAGAGCTGAGACAGCCTGCTGCATGCCTGCCAGGGGGGAGCTGAAAAACTGGCTCAATCTGCCCCTTTCCCCCTGGTTTTAAGGACAGACCTAAAGCAGACTCCATGAGGCGTCTTTTTGCTAGTCCAGTGGAAGCTGGAATCTTTTGCCAGCCTAGGTGCTGGCTAAAGAGTTGCGCAAAAACTTGCCAGCTGTCTACACTGGCCGCTTGAATTTGCACAAGAGCACTGACTTTGTAATGTACAAAATCAGTGCTTCTTGCGCAAATACTTTGACGCTCCCGCTCAGGGATAAGCCCTCTTGCGCAAGTATTCTTGCGCAAGAGGGCCAGTGTAGACAGGCACCTTAATTTTTTACGCAAGAAAGCCCGATGGCTAAAAAGGCCACCGGAGCTTTCTTGCGCAAAAGCGCGTCTATACTGGGCATGGATGCTTTTGCGTAAAAGCACTTTTTGCGCAAAAGCATCCGTGCCAATCTAGACGCTCTTTTGCGGAAATACTTTTAACAGAAAAACTTTTCTGTTAAAAGTATTTCCGCAAAATCATGCCAATCTAGACACAGCCTAAGAGCGGAAATCACTGGTTTGGCCGGGAGCCAGACCCATTGCAGCCAGTGGCATGGCTGGTGGGAATGACCGGCTGGCGGAAGCGGCCAGAGGACTACAGGGCTACGTCTACACTGGCAGCTTCTTGCACAAGAACAGCTGTTCTTCCGCAAAAACTTGCCGGCTGTCTACACTGCACGAGCGTTCTTCCAGAAGTAAATTTACAGTACAGTGTTGGAAAACAGGGCTTCTTCTGGAAGGCTACGTCTACATTGGCAAGATTTTGCACAAATACTTTTAACGCAAGAGTTTTTGCGTTAACGTATTTGCGCAAGAGAGCGTCTATACTGGCATGTGCCTTTGCGCAAAAGATTTGCTTTTGCGCAAAAGCATCCGTGCCAGTGTAGACGCTCTCTTGCGCAAGAAAGCTCCGATGGCCATTTTAGCCATTGGGCTTTCTTGTGCAAGAAATTCATGTTGCCTGTCTACACTGGCCTCTTGCTCAAGAACAGTTGCGCAAGAGGGCTTATTCCTGAGTGGGAGCATCATAGTTCTTGCACAAAAAGCACTGATTTCACACACTAGAACGTCAGTGTTCTTGCGCAAGAACTCCCCGCCAGTGTAGACAGGCAGCATGTTTTTGCGCAAAAGCGGGTGCTTTTGAGCAAAATCATGCCAATGTAGACTCAGCCGAAGAGTTATTCCTCGCCCCACGAGGAATAAGCCCTCTTGCACAAGAGCTCTTCCAGAAGAGGCCAGTGTAGACAGGCAACATGAATTTCTTGCGCAAGAAGCCCCTATGGTTAAAATGGCCGTCAGAGCTTTCTTGCGCAAGAGAGCATCTACACTGCCATGAATGCTCTTGCGCAAAAGCACATGGCAGTGTAGACACTCTCTTGTGGAAGAGTTTTTGCACAAGAACTCTTCCACAAAAGAGTTCTTGCACAAGAAGCTGCCAGTGTAGACGTAGTCCTGCAGGAGTAGCACAAAGGTGGCCTAGCCTCAGGCTCAAGGAGGGGATTCATCTGGATGATGTGTCAGGGTCTGCACTGACTGGACAGAGCTGTAAGTGGGGCATCTGAAGTGGGGTACAGAGAAAGTTTGGGTAAGTGAACTCTGTTGTGGTATTTTCCCAAGATAATGCCTGTGACTTCTCTCTCTTTCATTAAAAGTTTATTTTCTTCACTCAGACTCTGTGCTTGCAAGTGGGGAAGCATTGCCTCTCAGAGGTGCCCAGGGGTGTGTGTATTTCCCAGGCTACTGGGTGGGGGCTCGAGCCGGTTCTGTGTGAGATGGACCCCTAGACTATGTCTACACTGGTGGCTTCTTGCACAAGAACATCTTGTGCAAGGGTTCTTGTGCAAGCACTCTTGTGCAAGAAAAAGTCCACACTGCCCTGTGCGAGCTGTGCTTTTGCGCAAGAGCATCCATGGCCATGTGGACGCTCTCTTGCACAAGAAAGCTCTGATGGCCATTTTAGCCATAGGGCTTTCTTGCGCAAGAAATCCCTGCCGAGCGTCCACACTGCCCACTTGCGCAAGAGCTCCTGCGCAACAGGGTTACATCTGTTAAAAAAGAGCGTAGCTCTTGCGCAAGAAGCCCTCTCTTACCACGCTGTCCTGTACATAATCTTGCGCAAGAGCGGGTGGGCAGTGTGGACGCTTTCCGGAAGAACAGCCATTCTTGCGCAATAACCCGCCAGTGTAGACATAGCCCTAGATATTGAACTCGGCCCTGGTTGCTGCCAGGCCTACCCGGCGGAAGAGTTACACATGTAACAGCAGGGCTGGGTCCTAGAGAGGGCTGAATGCGCTGCCTGCAGCACAGTCTGAGGAAGGGGATTGGCTGTTGGGGTCTCTGGGAAGGGAAGGGGAGAGGGTAGGGGTGGAAGAGCAAGTCAGGCATAGGAGCACCAGTTTAATAATCCCACCTAGGGCACCATAAATCCTAAGGACGGCCCTGCTGGGATGAGCAGAGAGCTCATCACAAGGAAATACTGGCAGAAATAGGGCTGCCCAGTCATGCGTTCCCTTCAGGAAGTCCTGCGTTAAAGCTGCCCACACAATATTCCCTTGGACAGCATACTTCACTGGCTTTCCCTAGATGTGCCCTTACAGGGGAAGGAGAGGCAAAAATACACCGGGGATGTTCAGGGTGGGATCTGAATTCACTCAGTGCTCAATCTAATCAAAGAGAACAAAGCTGTGTGTTGCTTTTCTGTGAGCAGATACCAGCATCCAAGCCACTGGCGTGTCAGCGGTAGGCCTGCTCAGCAAGAGGAGACAGGCCTTTTCGTATTGAGTCAGTGTGGAACCATTTCTGCTCAGGCTTTTCCAAACCATTTCTGGACATTTACAGTCCAAGAAGTGAAAGTTTTATGAAGTGAAGAGTAAATGAAACTGGGAGCTTGGAATGGAAACAGCCTGCAGTTGGAACTATTTGGGTGTAAAGCCCCTGTAACACCACTTTCCAAATCCACCGGCTGCCAGAGAGCCCCATCCCATAATAGCTTTGTAGAAACTCTGGGCTGAAAAGTCTCGGGAGAGCAGCTGATGCAATAAACCTGATGCCAGGCACTGCTGCCTTTGCCTTTCAAGCACCATGAATATTGCAGCAAGGCTGCTCCTTTCATCTCAGCTTCCTCCAAGGGAGCCCCCAGCCCCGCGCACATTTTCTTTCACCTTGCGGTTATCTGAATTATTCACACTCTCCTGCTTGACGTGGAAAGTTGTCCATTAGACTTTTATCTTAGAGAGGCAGTGCCTGGAAGCCAGTGGTTTGAAGCTCCATTGCATTAATCTACCCTCTTTCCTCACTAGAATGTTCTTCCCATAGATGCAGCTCAAAGGACTTTGTCCTTCAGTGTGCACAGGCCAATCCCCTCAACAGCCAAGTGCCTTGATTTGTTTTCTTGTAGGTAGGGAGGCAGCCCATCAGGTGCTCATGGTGTTCAGATTTGGGAAGGATTCACCAGGCTCTAGAAAACCTTATAATTTCTGTTAAGCCTAAAGCATTGGCAATAAACGGTACAGTCCATGCACCCTTCAGAGTGGGTAGCCAGGGGCTCTTGCATTTTGTTCCCAGTTCTGCCATATTATTTGTCTGTGCTGCATTGCAAGGACACTGCTCCTTTCTCTGGGAGTGCGCTGCAGGCCAGAAGCAAGGATTGCTCAGTCCTGGCTCATGCCAGGTTCAGCAGCCCTTGTCCATGGAGGGTCCTAGACCTCTGGGGCTGGCTGTGAACAGGGCCTGCTGCTGGAGCAGCCTCTGCCTGCGGCCAGCTCAGGCCACTGCAGACAGGGGTTGCTTCATTGCAGTAGCTTCTGCCCATGGAGAGCCTGGGCCCCACCATGGGCAGAGGCTGTAGTGCGGGTGGCGGAGGGGGCAATGCGGAGACAGTGGCTATGTCTAGACTGCAGGGTTTTTTTCGGGATACCAGAGGTATCCTGGAAAAACTCTGCCGCATCCAGGGAACACATCTGCTTTTTCGGAACAGTTTCCTAAAAAGCGGGCGCGTTCTTTCAACAGCTCTGTATTCCTCCCAGACTACTGCACTAGACAACACAGTAAGGGAAGGAGGTGGACAGCCCTTGGTGGGGAAAGAAAAAGCTAGGAACTATTTAGAAAAGCTAGACATACACAAATCCATGGGCCCAGATTTAATGCATCCAAGGGTACTGAGGGAGTTGGCAAATGTCATTGAGGAGCCTTTGGCCATTATCTTTGAAAACTCGTGGAGATCGGGAGAGATCCTGGTTGATTGTGTAAGCAGGGGCTGAACTGCTGCTTGCTATCAGCCAGCTAAAAGGAGGGGTGGGTGTGCCCGCTACAAGACTGTGTCTAGACTGGCATGATTTTGCACAAATACTTTTAATGGAAAAGTTTTTCCGTTAAAAGTATTTGCGCAAGAGAGCGTCTATACTGGCATGTGCCTTTGCGCAAAAGATTTGCTTTTTGCAAAGCATCCGTGCCAGTGTAGACGCTCTCTTGAAGAAAGCTCCGATGGCCATTTTAGCCATCGGGCTTTCTTGCGCAAGAAATTCATGTTGCCTGTCTACACTGGCCTCTTGCACAAGAACAGTTCATAGAATCATAGAACCATAGAGCTGGAAGAGACCTTAGAAGGTCATCAACTCCAGCCCCCTGCTCTAGGCAGGACCAATCCCAACTAAATCAACCCGGCCAGGGCCTTGTCAAGCCGAGACTTAAACACCTCTAGGGATGGAGACCCCACTACTTCCCTAGGTAACCCATTCCAGTGCTTCACTACCCTCCTAGTGAAATAGTTTTTCCTAATATCCAACCTGGACCTCTCCCACCACAACTTGAGACCATTGCTCCTTGTTCTGCCATCTGTCACTACTGAGAACAGCCTCTCTCCATCCTCTTTAGAACCTCCCCTCAGGAAGTTGAAGGCTGCTATCAAATCCCCCTCACTCTTCCTGAAGACTGAACAGACCCAACTCCTCAGTCTCTCCTCATAGGTCATATGCTCCAGCCCCCTAATCATTTTGGTTGCCCTCTGCTGGACCCTCTCCAATGCGTCCACATCCTTTTTGTAGTGGGGGGCCCAGAACTGGACACAATACTCCAGATGTGGCCTCACCAGAGCCGAATAAAGGGGAATAATGACATCTCTGGATCTGCTGGCAATGCTCCTCCTAATGCAGCCTAATATGTCATTAGCCTTCTTGGCTACAAGGGCACACTGTTGACTCGTATCCAGTTGCGGAAGAGGGCTTATTCCTGAGCGGGAGCATCATAGTTCTTGCGCAAGAAGCACTGATTTCACACATTAGAACGTCAGTGTTCTTGCGCAAGAACTCCCCTGCCAGTGTAGACAGGCAGCATGTTTTTGCGCAAAAGCGGGTGCTTTTGCGCAAAATCATACCAATGTAGACACAGCCCAGTTGTTTAGCTCTGCAAGGTAATTAACTGTTAACTGTTGATATGTAAATACAGCTCAGGGAGAGAATACAAGGTGTGGCTATGTAAATCCCATTCAGCCAGGGCTGATGGAGGGTCAGTGTTGGAATGTAATGTGGAGAATTGTAAATAATTTGGGACTGTTGTGGGGATCACTAATCATGCTACCTCTAAATATGGGAACTGTAAAACATGCCACCAGTGCTTGCAGGAGAGACACCACCATCATGGTAAGAGGTCTCGGAGGAACAAGCCTCCCCCCTTCCAGAGTTGAGTGAACTGAGCTGGAGGGAAGGGTTAAAGGGCTTGAGTCAGTCTGCTTCACACCTGCCGGGTGTAAGCTGTAAGACTGGCCCAACCTACCCCTTTCCCCCTTTGTTTTAAGGACACACCTAAAGCAGACTCCCTGAGGAGTCTTTGGCTGCGTCTAGACTGGCATGATTTTGCGGAAATACTTTTAACGGAAAAGTTTTTCTGTTAAAAGTATTTCTGCAAAAGCGCGTCTAGATGGGCACAGATGCTTTTGCTCAAAAATGTGCTTTTGCACAAAAGCATCCGTAGCCAGTATAGAAGCGATTTTGCACAAGAAAGCCCCGATCACCATTTTCACCATCGGGGCTTTTTTGAGTAAAACAGTTCTTCCCTGTCTACACTGGCCCTCTTGCGCAAGTATTCTTGCACAAGAGGTCTTTTTCCCGAGCGGGAGCGTGAAAGTATTTGCGCAAGAAGCACTGATTTTGTACATTACAAAGTCAGTGCTCTTGCGCAAATTCAAGCAGCCAGTGTAGATAGCTGGCAAGTTTTTGCGCAAACGTGGCCGCTTTTGCGCAAAATCTTGCCCGTCTAGACGGACCCTTTGGCTGCGTCTAGACTGGCAAGATTGTGCACAAAAGCGGATGCTTTTGCGCAGAATCTTGCCGCCTGTCTACACTGGCCACGAGTATTTGCGCAAGAACACTGACTTTGTAATGTACAAAATCAGTGGTTCTTGCACAAATACTCCGACGCTCCCACTCAGGGATAAGCCCTCTTGCGCAAGTATTCTTGCGCAAGAGGGCCAATGTAGACAGCCACGTTAATTTCTTGCACAAGAAAGTCCGATGGCTATGTCACATTATTGGATTGTGAGTGGAGCAGCCGGGTCACTGCTGCACCCATGGGGGGGTATTCACCCCAAAAGTGGTACATAGAGGGCCATGTTAGGGGGGTCAAACAAAGGTTACTTTCTTCTGATTCTGTATCTGTTCTTCATATATCTGTATAATGTCTGTGTGTGGAGTTAGGAATCTGTAATCTGTATGGAGACTGGAAGTCTCTCTGCATGTGGTTGAGCATTGGGCAGAGCCCGGCCTATGGACATGCTAATTAGCGAGGCTATGTGGGACAATGGCTCTCAATAGGCCAAGGACACACCTCAAGAGTGAGGGCTGATACTTAAGGGCTGCCAGCAGGGAACACAGGGATAGGCCGCTGGCCAGGTGACCTGCTGCAGCCAAGAAGAGACCAGGAAGGAAGTATAAAGATGCTGTGTGGTCGACTCCATCTAGGTACTCAGCTCAGCACTTCATCCCAGAGGCAGCAGTGCAGGGATTGAAGAGCCGGAAAGAACTGTGGACCCATCCTAACCTAGGATGTGCAACAAGGACTTTTAAGCCAGCAGCTATAACATCTCTGCTAGAGCCTGCATCGAGAACTGGGAGATTCGATGCATGTAATGTATGATTCTTTAGCAACCTTACTCTCATGCTTTTCTTTCTGGTAGCAATAAACCTTTAGATGTTAGAGGATTGGCTCAGCGTGATTTGTGGGTAAGAGCCGGAGGGTAAATTGACTTGGGATCTGTGGCTGGTTTCTTAGAACTGGACAGAACTTGTTCGGGGAAGATGAGATTGGGGTCTAAGACCCCTCACCTGTGTATGAGGCCCGGGGCCATCTGGGGCACGGATATTGCTGGGGTGTTGGAAGGGTTTTGCTCGTGAGGCTTCAGGCAGGCAGCTGAAGCGCTCTGGGACTGGTTTGTGGCCTATTTGGGAAGGTCTTCAGTCTGGGGGCTGTAAGGAGCCCCGAAGTTGAGCAATTCTCCCTGAGCGGATGCCCTCAGCTGTGCCCAAACATGGCCCGGTCCGTCACAGGCTAAAATGGCCATCGGAGCTTTCTTGCGCAAGAGAGCGTCTACACTGGCACAGATGCTTTTGCGCAAAGGCACATGCCAGTATAGATGCTCTCTTGCGCAAATACTTTTAACAGAAAAACTTTTCCGTTAAAAGTATTTGTGCAAAATCATGCCAGTCTAGATGCAGCCTTTTTCTTTTTCTAGTCCAGTGGAAGCTGGATTCCTTTGCCAGTCCAGCTGGTGGCTAAAGAGTTGAAATCACTGAGAGCTGAAATCACTGGTTTGGCTGAGAGCCAGACCCATTGCAGCCAGTGGCGTGGCGGCAGCCAGCAGAGTGGCTGGTGGGAATCACTGGCTGGTGGTGTAACGTGGCCGGTAGGAGCGGTGGCAGACGAGGAGCGGCAACCAGCGGCATGGCATGGAACGGTGACCAGCGGCATGGCGTGGAGCGGCAGCAGGCGAGGAGCGGGTGACCAGTGGTGTGGCGTGGCGACCAGCGGCGTGGCGTGGAGCGGTGGTAGGCGAGGAGTGGCGACCAGCGGCGTGGCACGGAGCGGCGGCAGGCGAGGAGTGGCGACCAGCGGCGGCAGCAGGCGAGGAGCGGCAGCAGGCGACCAGTGGAGTGTCCGGTGGCATGGGACGAGACAGCTGGTGGAGCGTGGCGGTGTGTCTTAAGGTGCCCCCCTATCTATCTCCCCACCCCCATTTCTACCCAGGTTGGGAGGTGAAACCCTGCGGGTGAACTTTGGGACTCTGGGTGGCATGGACCAGGGACAGCGACTTTTGGGGAGTCGGACTCTTTGGACTTCAGGTGATTCTTGGCTGGGGGGGGGGCTTAGCTCATGTTTGGGTTATGAATGCTGTGGTATTTCTCCAAGTTAATGCTCTATGACTTCTCTCTCTGTTTCATTAAATGTTTCTTTCCTACACTCAGAGTCAGTGCTTGTGAGTGGGGAAGCATTGCCTCTCAGAGGCACCCAGGGGTGTGTGAATTTCCCAGATTACTGGGTGGGGGCTTGAGCCGGTTCTGTGTGAGATGGACCCCAAGATATTGAACCCAGCCCTGGTTACTGCCAGGCCTACCCGGCAGAAGGGTTACAATTGCAAAAAGGCAAATGTAGTGCCCATCTTTTAAAAAAGGAAGGGCAATCCAGGGAACTACAGACCAGTCAGCCTTACCTCAGTCCCTGGAAAAATCATGGAGGGGATCCTCAAGGAATCCATTTTGAAGAACTTGGAAGAGGGGAAAGTGATCAGGAATAGTCAACATGGATTCACGAAGGGCAAGTCGTGCCTGACCAATTTGATTAGCTTCTGTGATGAGGTAACTGGCTCTGTGGATATGGGAAAGTCAGTGGATGTGCTATACCTTGACTTTAGCAAAGCTTTTGATACGGTCTCCCACAATATTCTTGCCAGCAAGTTAAGAAATTGCCAGCATGGATTGGATAAATGGACTGTAAGATGAATAGAAAGCTGGCTAGACTGTCAGGCCCAACGGGTAGTTATCAACGGCTCTGTCATGATCATGAGAGATGGCCAGCAGCCTGGGGAATAAGGGGTTAACTATACCTAAGCCAGGTAGAGTCGGCCAATAGGAATGTAGGTAGGAATTTCAAACTGGGACAAAGGAATTTTTGGTTTTTCTCTCCTTTGTCCCTGAGCAGTTTGCTCTCCAGCTAGTGAGGGGGTCAGACAGAACGTCTCCCGCAAAAAAGAGACTCTTCACTATCTGTAGGTAGGGTAAGGTTTAGATAAATCCGTTTTATTGTTTTGTGGTTTGAGAAATGGGATCTGATGTCTGTGCATTTTTAAAAATGGGTTTTGCTCTTCTTTGTAATTAAGTCTGGGCCCATGGTAGGGTTCCCCCCATAAGTATGATTAATTTCCCCCATGATTAATTTGTGACTCTTCCATCTAGTCATTATGCTTGCAACAGGAATATTGTGGTGATAATAAAAGTTATTTCTCTTTTCTTTTATTAACCTGGTATTAGTTAATTTTTGTGTCCTGGTTTTTACTTTAGGGGTGAGATTTCCCAAGTGATCTCTCCCCTGAATTTCTTATCATTACTTGGGTGGTGGCAGCAGATTTTATCCCCAAAATCTAGCTTTTTAAGATTTTGGGGGGAAGTTTTATACCAAAGCCTGAAAAGATAAGGTTTTGGGGTACTTTTGCAGGCCCCCACTTCTGCATTTATCGTGCCAGAGTGGGGATGAAGCCTTGACAGGCTTGATTACAGGTTGGCAGTCAGTTTCTAGCAGAGTACCCCAAGGATATGTTCTAGGACCTGTTTTATTCAACATTTGTATTAATGGCCTGGAGGAGGGGATGGATTGCACCATCAGTAAGTTTGCAGATGACACTAAGCTAGGGGGAGAGGTAGATACGCTGGAGGGCAGGGTTAGGGTCCAGAGTGACCTAGACCAATTAGAGGATTGGGCCAAAAGAAATCTGATGAGGTTCAACAAGGACAAGTGTAGAGTCCTGCACTTGGGATGGAAGAATCCCAAGCATTGTTACAGGCTGGGGACCGACTGGCTAAGTAGCAGTTCTGCAGAAAAGGACTTGGGGATTACAGTGGATGAGAAGCTGGATATGAGTCAACAGTGTGCCCTTGTAGCCAAGAAGGCTAATGGCATATTAGGCTGCATTAGGAGGAGCATTGCCAGCAGATCTAGAGACATGATTATTCCCCTTTATTCGGCTTTGGTAAGGCCACATGTGGAGTATTGTGTCCAGTTCTGGGCCCCCCACTATAGAAAGGATGTGGACGCATTGGAGAGGGTCCAGCGGAGGGCGACCAAAATGATTAGGGGGCTGAAGAACATGACCTATGAAGAGAAACTGAGGGATTTGGGTTTGTTTAGTCTGCAGAAGAGAAGAGTGAGGGGGGATTTGATAGCAGCCTTCAACTTCCTGAAGGGAGGTTCCAAAGAGGCTGGAGAGAGGTTGTTCACAGTAGTGATGGATGGCAGAACAAGGAGCAATGGTCTCAAGTTACAATGGGAGAGGTCTAGGTTGGATATTAGGAAAAACCATTTCACTAAAAGGGTGGTGAAGTACTGGAATGGGTTACCTAGGGAGGTGGTGGAATCTCCATCCCTAGAGGTTTTTAAATCTCGGCTTGACAAAGCCCTGGCTCGGTCGATTTAGTTGGGATTGGTCCTGCCTTGGGCAGGGGGCTGGACTTGATAACCTCCTGAGGTCTCTTCTAGCTCTATGATTCTATGATTCCGAAAGAGGAGATTTTTCTGACATTTGGCCCCGTGTACACAGGCCTAATGTTGGAAAAGCCTCTTCTGAAAAAAAGCGGTAAAAGATACGCAAATTGCAGTTTGCAATTTGCGTATCTTGTTCTGGAAAAAAACCCATAACAGCAGTCTAGATGTAGCCAGTACTGGGGGGAACCAGCTTTTAAGTCCCCACCCCAACCCAGTGCCAGCTCCTGCCTCCCCCCCTTGCTGCCTCTGATACGGAGGCAGCAAGGCAGGGAGAAGTGAGTAGTCAACTCGACACCTGATAAGCCTAGACTTTTCAGATACTCAGCTACCTGACTACATGCTTACACCCCTAATGTATATGTTCTCCAATATGCACGTTGTAGTCAAGATGTGAGCGTACCATGGATTTATATAAGGGCTATAAGATATTCTCTGTCTTATTCTCTATCCCCTTCTTAATGAATCCTAGCATTCTGTTTGTTTTTTTGACTGCTGCTGCACATTGGGTGGATGGTTTCAGAGAACTATCCACAATGACTCCAAGAGCTCTCTCTTCAGTGGTAAAAGCTGATTTAGTTTCCATCATTTGGTACATATAGTTGGCAATGTGCATTACATTGCACTTACCAACATTAAAATTAATTTGCCATTTTGTTGCCCAGTCACCTAGTTTTGTGAGTTCCTTTTGAAGTTGTTCACAGTCTGCTTTGGTCTTAACTTCAGCAGTTTAGTGTCATCTGCAATTTTGTCACCGCACTGTTTATTACTTTCTCCAGATCATTTATGAATATGTTGGATAGGATTGGTCCCAGTACGGACCCATGGGGGACACCACTAGTTACCTCTCTCCATTCAGAAAACTAGCCATTTATTCCTATCTCTTTCCTGTCTTTTAACCAATTATCTATCACCAGGGTTATGTCTACACTGGCGGCTTCTTGCACAAGAACATCTTACGCAAGGGTTCTTGTGCAAGAAGTCTTACGCAAGAAAACGTCCACACTGCCATGTGCAAGCTGTGCTTCTGCGCAAGAGCACCCATGGCAGTGTGGATGCTCTCTTGCGCAAGAAAGCTCTGATGTCCATTTTAGCCATAGGGCTTTCTTGCGCAGAAAATCCCTGCTGAGTGTCCACACTGCCCTCTTGCGCAAGAGCTCCTGCGCAAGAGGGCTTACACCTGTTAAAAAAGAGTGTAGCTCTTGCACAAGAAGCCCTCTCTTATCACGCCGTACTGTAAATTTCCTTGCGCGAGAGCGGGGGGGCAGTGTGGACGCTCTGTGGATTCTTGTGCAAGAATGGCCATACTTGCACAAGAAGCCACGAGTGTAGACATAGCCCTGGTGTGGTTACTGAGCAATGCAAGTGGTACCTAGACCACAGCAACAGTTAAGACCAAGAGACCTCTACAACATGGGCTGGGAGCCAGGTTGCTTTTAGCTCAGAAGGTAGAGGCTCCTATACTCTGCTTCAGAGTCCCCAGGTTCAAATCCGCCTAGTGGCGGTTACATATCCATGAGAGGACCTTCCCGCTTATCCCCTAACAGATAACTTTACTTAAGAGCCTTTGGTGAGGGACCTTGTCAAAGGCTTTCTGGAAATCTAAGTACACTATATCTACACTGGATCTCCCTTGTCCACATGCTTGTTAACCCTCTCAAAGAATTCTAGTAGATTAATGAGACATGATTTCCCTTTATAGAAACTATGTTGACTTTTCCCTCCAATAAATTATGTTTATATATGGGTTTGACAACAATTTGGCATTAGACTTACTGGGCTGTAATTGCCAGGATCACCTCTAGAGCCCTTTTCAAAGATTGGTATCACATTAGCTATGTTCCAATCATTTGGTACAGAGGATACATTACAAACGACAGTTAATAGTTCCACATTTTCACATTTGAGTCCTTTCAGAACTCTTGGGGTAAATGCCATCTGGTCCTGGTGATGTGCTGCTGTATAGTTTATCAATTTGTTCCATAACCTCCTTTAATGACACTTCAATCTGGGACAATTCCTCTTAAAAAGAATGGCTCAGGTTTGAGAATCTCCCTCACATCCTCAGCCATGAAAACCAATGCAAAGAAGTGCAGAAAATTTTGACTATTCATTGAAACTCAGAAACCTTTTGGACCCAAACCTGAATCCATGTTATCTGGATCCCTCCTTGTATTTAGTTTTTGCCTCAAAGGCTTTCCACTTTATCAACAAATACATGGGCGGTCGGTGCAGCTGGGACTGGGGGAGGCAGTCCCATAGCCCCACCTACAGCTCCACTCCCTTATCAGAGGCCCTGCCTCCAACACAGGAAGGGGAAGAGCACCCACACGCCCCAGCATCCCCGGAGCAGCGGGGAGTGAAGAGGTCGCACGGCCAAAGTCTCCCTGTCCCTGGGAGCAGCAGGGAGGGAGGAGGCCATGTGGCTGCAGCCTCCCTGGCCCCTGGAGCAGCAGGGAGGGAGGTGGCAGCATGGCCCAAGCCACCCTGGAATGCGGGGAGGGCAGGCACTCCAGGGCAACAACACTCCATCCCCAGTATGCCTACAGCAGGCATTCTGGGGGCAGAGTGTGGGTGGGACCAGGCTGGTGGTTTGGGAAGGTAGAGTCTTCCCCTGCCTAAGCCGTCAGATGCCCATGAACAAAAAGTTTAGCATTTTTGCATTAATGTTTTTCCCTGACCAGCTCTAATTTTAGCAGTGTTTTCAGATGGGGAAACCGAGGCTAGGGAGGCAATGGGCTTGACACAAGGCCAGATGGTGAGACTGTTGGGATTAAATCAAGGGCGTTTCTATGCCCTGTCCACACCACTAGGTCATGCTGCCTCCCACACAGATCCCATAACCTTTCTCTTTCTCCCTCAGTAGTGTGGGGCTAATGCTCACCTCATGGGGATGACTTAGCTAGTGTGACAAGGAGTCCTGTGGCATCTTATAGACTAACATGTATTGGAGCATAAGCTTTCGTGGGCAAAGACCCAATTCATCAGACAGGGGCAGATGACCATTTTGCGGGGCCCAGGGCAGCACAATTTTGCGGGGCCCCCCTTTGCCATGGCGCATGCGCGGGGCTTTTTGAAGTGCGGGGCCCGGGGCGGCCGCCCCGCTCGCCCTGCCTTATATCCACCCCTGTCATCAGATGCATGTAGTGGAAATTTCCAGAGGCAGGTATAAATATGCAGGCTAGAGATAATGAGGTTAATTCAGTCAGGGAGGGTGAGGCCCACTTCTAGCAGCTGATGTGGAGGTGTGAACACCAATAGAGGAGAAACTACTTTTGTACTTGGCTAGCCATTCACAGTCTTTATTTAATCCTAAATTGATGGTGTCAAATTTGCAGATGAACTGTAGCTTAGCAGGTTCTCTTTGAAGTCTGGTCTTGAAGTTTTTTTGCTGAAGGATGGCTACCTTTAAATCTGCTACTGTGTGGCCAGGGAGATTGAAGTGTTCATCTACAGGTTTTTGTATATTGCCATTCCTAATATCTGATTTGTGTCCATTTATTCTTTTACGTAGGGATTGTCCAGTTTGGCCAATGTATATAGCAGAGGGGCATTGCTGGCACATGATGGCGTACTGTATATTATATTGGTAGATGTGCAGGTGAATGAACCAGTGATGGTGTGGCTGATCTGGTTAGGTCCTGGGATGGTGTTGCTGATGTAGATATGAGGACAGAGTTTGTACCGAGGTTTGTTGCAGGGATTGATTCCTGAGTTAAAGTTACTGTGGTGCGGTATATAGTTGCTGGTGAGAATTTGCTTCAGGTTGGTGGGTTGTCTGTGGGCGAGGACTGGCCTGCCTCCCAAGGCCTGTGAAAGTGAGGGATCATGTGAGATAGCATCCAATCAGTGTGGACACTATCTTTCGAAATAGCACATCGCTATTTCATTGCACTTTTTGTGCGTTGACGTGCTATTTTGAAAGAAGCTTTTCTGGAAGATCTCTTCCAGAAAAGCTTATTCCGAAAGAAGCCTGCAGTCTAGACATAGCCTGAGCCAGCTACTCTGATATGACTTGGAATGGTTAATTCTTGGACCTCCATGTTCCACAGAGCATCCTGAGCTGAGCTTTGGGGGACTGGAGAAGCACCAAGTGGGGCCTTTACCTGCAGAGCTGTCCTGTCCATAGGATGGTTTGGGGCAGATGCCCTGGGCCCCATGCTTTGGGGGTCCCTGCAGGCCCCAAGATGGCCGGGGGGTTACCGGAGAGGCCTGGCATCAGTGGCAGGGGCCAGGCCCACCTATGCACTCACTAGTGGCAGCGGGAGCTATGGGAAGTGGAGTAATACAGCAGCCTGTGGAAGTTGGAATTGTTACATCCAAGCCCCAGCCCACTCCACTCCCCTGAGGTAAGCTCCTGCCAGGCCCCCCAGTAACCCCCCGGGTCACATCACTCAAGGGGGCTTGGGGTTGGGGGCTCAATGGGGGCATGAGCAGGTGGAGAAGGGCCAGGAAGGGGCAGGGCAAAGCAGAGGCGTTCACCTTTCGAGTAAGGGGAAGACCCTATTTGGACACAGACTGGCTAACCTAGTAAGGAGGGCTTTAACCTAGGTTTGACGGGGACAGGTGAGCAAAGCCCACGGGTAAGTGGAGAACATGGAGACCTGGGAGATGGGTCGGAAATGGGAGGGAGTGTGGGCTATAATGGCAGAGAGAAAGGAGGGTCAGGGCAAAACTGGGAGGCAGGTCAAATCAGTATCTTAGATGCCGATATACAAATGCGAGAAGTATGGGAAATAAGCAGGCAGAACTGGAAGTGCTAATAAATAAGTACAATTATGATATTGTTGGCATCACAGAAACTTGGTGGGATAATACACATGATTGGAATGTTTGTATAGAAGGGTACAGCTTGCTCAGGAAGGATAGACAGGGAAAAAAGGGAGGAGGTGTTGCCTTATATATTAAAAATGAACACACTTGGAGTGAGGTGGAGATGGACATAGGAGATGGAAATGTTGAGAGTCTCTGGGTTAGGCTAAAAGGGGTTAAAAACAAGGGTGATGTCATGCTAGGAGTCTACTACAGGCCACCTACCCAGGTGGAAGAAGTGGATGAGGCTTTTTTTTAAACAACTAACCATATCATCCAAAGCCTGAGATTTGGTGGTGATGGGGGACTGCAACTATCCAGATATATGTTGGGAAAATAGCACAGTGGGGCACAGGCTATCCAATAAGTTCTTGGACTGCATTGGAGACAACTTTTTATTTCAGAAGGTTGAAAAAGCTACCGGGGGGGGAAGCTGTTCTAGATTTGATCCTAACAAATAGGGAGGAACTGGTTGAGAATTTGAAAGTGGAAGGCAGCTTGGGTGAAAGTGATCATGAAATCATAGAGTTCACAATCCTAAGGAAGGGTAGAAGGGAGAACAGCAAAATAGAGACAATGGATTTCAGGAAGGTGGATTTTGGTAAGCTCAGAGAGCTGATAGGTCAGGTCCCATGGGAATCAACACTGAGGGGAAAACAACTGAGGAGAGTTGGCAGTTTTTCAAAGGGACATTGTTAAGGGCCCAAAAGCAAGCTATTCCCGATGTGTCGGAAAGATAGAAAATACGGCAAAAGACCGCCTTGGCTTAACCACGAGATCTTGCATGATCTAAAAATAAAAAAGGAGTCCTATAAAAAAAAATGGAAAGTAGGACAAATTACAAAGGATGAATATAGGCAAACAGCACAGGAATGCAGGGGCAAGATTAGAAAGGCAAAGGCACAGAATGAGCTCAAACCAGCTACAGGAATAAAGGGAAACAAGAAGACTTTTTATAAATACATTAGAAGCAAGAGGAAGACCAAGGAGAGGGTAGGCCCACTGGTCAGTGGGGAGGGAGAAACAGTAACAGGAAACTTGGAAATGGCAGAGATGCTCAATGACTTCTTTGTTTTGGTCTTCACCGAGAAGTCTGTAGAAACGCCTAACATAGTGAATGCTAGTGGGAAGGGGGTAGTTTTAGAAGGTAAAATAAAAAAAGAGCAAGTCAAAAATCACCTAGAAAAGTTAGATGCCTGCAAGTCACCAGGGCCTGATGAAATGCATCCTAGAATACTCAAGGAGCTGATAGAGGAGGTATCTGAGCCTCTAGCTATCATCTTTGGAAAATCATGGGAGACAGGAAAGATTCCAGAAGACTGGAAAAGGGCAAATATAGTGCCCATTTATAAAAAGGGAAATAAGAACAACCCAGGAAACTACAGACCAGTCAGTTTAACTTCTGTGCCAGGGAAGATAATGGAGCAAGTAATTAAGGAAATCATCTGTAAACACTTGGAAGGTGGCAAGGTGATAGGGAACAGCCAGCATGGATTTGTAAAGAACAAATCATGTCAAACCAATCTGATAGCTTTCTTTAATAGGATAACGAGTCTTGCGGATAAGGGAGAAGCGGGTGGATGTGGTATACCTAGACTTTAGTAAGGCATTTGATACGGTCTCTCATGATATTCTTATCAATAAACTAGGTAAATACAACTTAGATGGGGCTACTATAAGGTGGGTGCATAACTGGCTGGAAAACCGTACTCAGAGAGTAGTTATTAATGGTTCACAATCCTGCTGGAAAGGCATAACAAGTGGGGTTCTGCAGGGGTCTGTTTTGGGACCGGCTCTGTTCAATATCTTCATCAACGATTTAGATATTGGTATAGAAAGTACGCTTATTAAGTTTGCAGATGATACCAAGCTGGGAGGGGTTGCAACTAATCTGGAGGATAGGGTAATAATTCAAAATGACCTGGACAAATTGGAGAAATGGTCTGAGGTAAATAGGATGAAGTTGAATAAAGACAAATGCAAAGTACTCCACTTAGGAAGGAACAATCAGTTTCATACATACAGAATGGGAAGTGACTGTCTGGAAAGGAGTATGGCAGAAAAGGATCTAGGGGTTATAGTGGACCACAAGTTGAATACGAGTCAGCAGTGTGATGCTGTTGCAAAGAAAGCAAACATGATTCTAGGATGCATTAACAGGTGTGTTGTGAGCAAGACACGAGAAGTCATGTCTACTCTGCGCTGGTTAGGCCTCAGTTCGAGTATTGTGTCCAGTTCTGGGCACCGCATTTCAAGAAAGATGTGGAGAAATTGGGGAGGGTCCAGAGAAGAGCAATGAGAATGATTAAAGGTCTAGAGAACATGACCTATGAGGGAAGACTGAAGGAATTGGGTTTGTTTAGTTTAGAAAAGAGAAGATTGAAGGGGGACATGATAGCAGTTTTCAGATATCTAAAAGGGTGTCATAAGAAGGAGGGAGAAAACTTGTTCATCTTGGCCTCTGAGGATAGAACAAGAAGCAATGGGCTTAAACTGCAGCAAGGGAGGTTTAGGTTGGACATTAGGAAAAAGTTCCTAACTGTCAGGGTAGTCGAACACTGGAATAAATTGCCCAGGGAGGTTGTGGAATCCCATCTCTGGAGATATTTAAGAGTAGGTTAGATAAATGTCTATCAGGGATGGTCTAGACAGTATTTGGTCCTGCCATGAGGACGGGGACTGGACTCGATGACCTCTCAAGGTCCCTTCCAGTCCTAGTATTTTATGTGTAACCCCCTTTTTCCTCCCCGGGTTACTCGAGAGCAGGTCACACTCACAGGTGTGCCTGGGTGCCTGAGGGTTTTAATGTAAAAGGAGATCCTGAGTACCCCAGTGGTGATGTCGTTTAGTTGGGGAAACCCTATCCATCCCCTAGCTGCTGTTCCTTGCTCATAAAGAACATATAATGGCGGTGCCTACACCTGGTGGGCCCTGTAACACACTTACTGGAATAAACTATTCCAACAATAAACTGGATCTAACTCCAGAACAATAATTACAAATCATAAATAATATACATCTAATAGATTGCATTAGAATGAACAACCTTTACTTAACTTAAAGAAATAGGATTTAACAAATTAACAGTGAATAACATCAATTAACAAAGTACACAGAAGTAAAAGGAACTTAACTGGCTGCCAATATTTATCCCACCCCAGAGTGTGCACACACCCCTGGATTCAGAGTCCCAGACTCTTGCTTGAGTGGGTGCGCTTGAAGAACTGCAGCTGTAATTAATCTCATGGAGCAGAGGCACCGTTAGTAAGGGGACTACATGTGATTCTATGATTCTCTGAGTCTAGCTGCCCACAGTGGGGGAAGAGGTGGAGTGGGGGCAGGAAAAGGTGGGGTGGGGCCTGGGTGGAGAGGGAGTAATCCTGGGCCTCATGCCCCTTTGGGACAGTACTGATTTGCTTTGTATATTTTGTCATGTTTTGTGTTTTAATGGCTATCGGGCTTTAAATTGTCAAATCTCAGTCTACTGACATTAAATCAGTGCTTAAATTTGTGCCAGAGCTGGTTATGTCTGAGCCCCAGCACCTCTGGGCCAGGCAGCTCAAAGCTTGCTATGTCAGTGAGGAAAAAACCACCACCAACAACAACAAAATAACGGCTTGAGCCCCAGCATCTCTTGCCTTACACTATGGCTACGTCTAGACTGGCATGATTTTCCGCAAATGCTTTTAACGGAAAAGTTTTCCGTTAAAAGCATTTGCGGAAAAGAGCGTCTAGTTTGGCACAGACGCTTTTCCGCAAAAGCACTTTTGCGAAAAGCGTCGTGCTAATCTAGAAGCTAAAAAGCCCGATCGCCATTTTCGCGATCGGGGCTTTTTTGCGCAAAACAATACTGCGCTGTCTACACTGGCCCTTTTGCGCAAAAGCTTTTGTGCAAAAGGACTTTTGCCCGAACGGGAGCAGCATAGTATTTCCGCAAGAACACTGACAATCTTATATGAGATCGTCAGTGTTCTTGTGGAAATTCAAGCGGCCAGTGTAGACAGCTGGCAAGTTTTTCCAGAAAAGCGGCTGATTTTCCGGAAAAACTGGCCAGTCTAGACACAGCCTATGTGAAATAATCACTGTTTTAACCTCCCATTGTCTGACCCATTCTTAATTTTGAAAATGCTGGGTGACCGTGGGCCAGTCATGTCTGCTCTTGTGCCTCAGTTTTTTCATTGGTATAATGGGGGTAGTATTATAATGGGGGTACAGAACATGAAGATGGCCTCTATCACACAGAGCTGACAATCAGAGTGGCTCGTTGGCTCTCTTCCAGGCATGCCTTTCAAAAACCTTCTCCACAGGAGCTGCTGAAGCTCCTTGCGCACCTTTGGGCCTGAAGTTCCATAGCCCCGGGGCATAGCTGCTAGGGGGAAACTTCATTTCTCTCTGGACAGGTGCTGCACCAACCTCAGAATGATGCAGCCCAGACAGAGGCTACATCTACACTGGCAGCTTCTTGCGCAAGAACTCTTCCAGAAGAGAGCGTCTACACTGGCATGTGCTTTTGCACAAGAGATGTGCTTTTGCGCAAGAGCATCCATGCCAGTGTAGACGCTCTCTTGCGCAAGAAAGCTCTGATGGCCATTTTAACCATAGCCTCTGTCTACACTGGCCTCTTGTGCAAGAACAGTTGCGCAAGAGGGCTTATTTCTGAGCGGGAGCATCATAGTTCTTGCGCAAGAAGCCCTGATTTTATACAGTAGAACGTCACTTTACTTGTGCAAGAACACGCAGCCAGTGTAGACAGGCAGCAAGTTTTTGTGCAAGAGCGGCCGCTTTGGCGCAAGATCATGCTAGCGTAGAAACAGCCTATGTGTCTGCAGTTCCATCTGTGGGTTAGACTGGCTGAACTGAGCTTCCCCCAGGCTTGGCTCAAAGCCACCTGGCTGGAGCATCCATTTGGGAGACCACAATTGTGCTGCTTCTTGGGAACAATGGCTTTTTCTCCAGTCATCAAACACCGTCTGCTGGGATGCAGCCAAGCCACACAACTATTTCCAATTTGGGGACAATTTATATCTTCAAGTCAATAGAACATCTATGTGCACCCGCATGGCCCCACAATATGCCAACATCTTTATGGCTGACCTTGAACGTTTCCTCAGCTCTCGCCCCCAGCGTCCTTACGTTATATCAAACACATTTTCATCATATGGACCCATGGGAAGGAGACCCTTGAAAAATTCCAAAAGGATTTCAACAACTTCCATCCCACCATCAATCTCAGCCTGGACCAGTCCACATAAGAGATCCACATCCTTAACACTACAGTACAATTACACAAAAGTCCAGCTTGAAAGGGAAGCTGCAGAACTTGGTTTCATTTACAAGTCTGACACCTTGAATAGAGGTTTAAACAAAGACCTGACCTGGATGAGCCACTACATTCCACATCCTAATGACATAAAAAGCCAAGCAACGGGTACTTAGAATACTTAGAGCCCACTCTATTTATTTTAGCCTCATTTATCATGGACTCTCTCATTGACAATATTTTTTCTCCATTTTTTCCTTCTCTTTCCCTCCCCATTCCCTCTCTTTCTTTGCTATTTATTTGTATCCTGGACCCCTTAACTCCATTCATCTGAAGAAGTGGGTTGTGCCCACAAAAGCTCATGATGCCATCTACATTTTTTGTTAATACCTAAGGTGCTGCAGGACTATTCGCTGTTTTTTACATTTTTTCACATGGCCGTTGGATTGGTGCAGCACTCTCACTGTGTTCCCTCTCAGCCGGGTCCACAGTTACATCTGTGACCCTTCTGCCAGGGGGAACCAGCAGTGTCCAGAGCGGGGTTCAACATCTAAGGGCTCCTCTCCATCCATCCAACACAGACCTGGCTCACCCCCCACCACCCAGTAACCTTGGAAATTCACACACCACCCCTGGGTGTCTCTGAGAGACAATGCACAGAGTTTGAGTGCAGAAAAGAGACTTTTATTAAAAGAGGAGGGAAGTAACGTAGCATTAATGTAGTAAAATACCACACACAGAGTTCATAAACATAAACCATGAGTAACAGTCCCACCCCAAGTAGGTTGGGCAATGTCCTTTTCCTTCACCTTTCTACCGCTCATTACGCTTCTCTGCTGCTGCGCTGCTGCTGCTTGTCTCATTCCTCTGCCACCAACCTCTCAGGTTTTTAGGTCCAGCATGTAAATGTCCCTTCACATGCCCAGCTCTTCTCTGCACCCCACTCATGGTTGCTGCCCTTGGTTAGGGCAGACCCAGAGTTCAGAGGTGCAGTCATAGAGTCATCTCCCATCCTGTATGGGAGAAGGTAAGGAGGCACCTTACTCATCTGCTGGTCACTCATCATCAAACTGCTCATTAGTCTCTGCTGCCGCCCTGCTGGCCTCTCATTAACCCTCTCAGCCATTTGTCTCACCTCTCTATGCTCATGACACTTCTCTGCTGCTGTGCTGCTGGCCGCTTGTCTCATTCCTCTGCCACCACCCTGCTGGCTGCTCATGCTGGTGCCGCTCTGCTGGCTGCTCACTGCAGCTTTCTGCTGCCGCCCTACTGGCCACTTACCACATCTCTCCTCCACCACCCTGCTGGTGCTCAGGCCCCATCTAAACATTGGTAACCCTATTTTAGCTGTCCCTGCATTTAATACAAACAGGGTTGAGTCACAAATTCAGTTGATTATAATGAGCAAAATACCCCTCCATCTGTGGAATAGCGAATACACTTAAGAAAAGCAAAAGCTCTGTCATGCTCTGAAGGGCCCATGACTAATCCTGGAGATTCAGGGTATATCTACACTACAGTGTTATTTTGAAATATCTTATTTTGAAATAACGCGTCTACTCACAAAATGCACACAATGCACACAAATAGCTTATTTCGAAATAACGCGTCTACACACAAAATGCATTTCGAAATAGCATTTTGCTATTTCAAAATAGTGCGTCCACACTGAGTGGACTCTGAATCACATTTAAGGCTGGCCGGAACCAGTTCCAGCAGGACACCAGGTCAGGACTTACTGTATGGGGCTGCTGCCTGAGGCTATCTGAGGACTGTGCTTAAAGGGACGCCCCTGGACAGCCAGTTCTCAAGTTTCCCTGCTTGCTTGTCTACCTCGATGAGGGACAGCAAAGCATTTTGTCTCTGCGCGCTCCGATTGCCCTCACTCGGGACACCACAGCACTCTGCAAGATGGAGCCAGAGCTGCCCCTGGGCACTCTGGTGCTTCTCTTGGATGCATTGCTGCGAGCCTGGCTGCACTTTCTGCAGGCTGCCATCCGGGAGGTCCATCGGGGGGTTGTCAGTATCCAGGAGGCCCTGCAGGAGAGCTTCCACCTGAGGAGCTCTAAGAGCCTCCCTGGTCTGCCCCACTGGGGGCTTGTGCCTCATTCCTCCCTCACGTCCTTCCACTTACCCCTCCCTAACCCCCCTTCCTGATGTAAAATAAAATACACGTATTTTCATGAACACATACTCTCTTTATTTAACAAAACTGGGGGGGAGGGAATGAAACTCTGGTGAGACTGGGGAAAGGAGTTGGGAGAGGGGAGAAGAGAGGGTGGGAGAGGGGAGGGGAAACCTGGGAGGAGGGAGCTGGAAAGGGGAAGCAAGGGGAAGAAGGGGTTGGGGGTCTCGCCGGACTGACTTGATTGTCATGCAAACCTGCTCCTGGGTTTGCATGTGACCTTTGGTGGCCAGGCTGGCAGCTATCCTGCCATAGATGGCCATGTTCCTCCATCTAGTGAGGAGATCATGGATGTTGGGGGCATCCCCCCGAAACCTGAATAAGGTCCATGATCTCCACCCTGGACCAGGAAGGTGCCTGCCTTCTCTGGGCCCTGTCAGGCTCCTGGGAGCTGGCAGACTGCTCCTGGGGAGCGGTGGAGGGCTGGCTGCCAGTGGCTTGCTGGCTCATGTTTTGGGGCCACTGGGTCGGGGCAGTGACTGCTGGCTTTGGGCTGGCAGGCTTGGAGCTGGCACAGGCACTGTGGCCAGAGTCTACCCCTTTAAGGGCTCTGGAGAGGGGGGGGGAGGGAGAGGAGTGTTCTTGGTTTAGGCTGGAGTGGCCACCAGGGCACCCTGGGAAGGCTGGAGGCCCCCTATTTCAAAATAAGTATCTACACAGCACTTATTTCGAAATAGCTATTTCGAATTTGGCATTATTCCTCGTAGAATGAGGTATACCAAATTTGAAATAAGCGCTCCGCTATTTCAAATTTATTTCGAAATAGCGGTTTGGCTGTGTAGACGCTAGGAAAGTTATTTCGAAATAAGGGCTGTTTTTTCGAAATAACTTTGCTGTGTAGACATATCCTCAGAGAATATGCCATGACCAGTCTGTGATTCTTGGCCATATGCACTGTGACCAAAGCCCTGCCAGCTAATGGCTCTTAGGTGCGGGGTGACTGCTCATCCCTGTGGGGGGCAAGGCCTGGAGGGGTTGCTTTTCTGAAGACTGAGCTGTGCTTGTGAGGAGGGGACCCCCACCGTGTACATGCTGCACAGAGACACATTGCTAAAGCGCCCCTGGAGGCCAGCGTGGCGGGTTCTAAATGAATAATCAGCCCTCGCTCCATGCTGGGTCTGGGCACTTAAACAGACTCTTACACATGAAAAATTCATGGTGTTCAATGATTGATGGCGAGGCCACACAGGTGCCCTACATTCAGCAGCAGAGTGTGGTGCGCTGACAGGGTCTCATCCCCCTGGGCTCCCATCTAATCTGAGTACTGGACTAGAAAGAGCACATAGCCTCCCCGCTACGGCACTGTCCTGCCCCCACCCCATGGAAAGCAAAGCCAGTGTCGTTCCTACTGGAAACCAGCAGACACAGCAATTAGACACATGACCCTTTCTGTCTGTCTATCTATCCATCCCCATATACTCTGATCTATCTATCCCACACACACCCTTTATTTATCTATCTAGCTATCCTTTGAAATATTTCTCGTAGTGTAACACATTGATTCCCTCCTCCTTCTCCACCTTCTCTTTTCCTCCCTTCTTTGTTGTTTGGCATGCCATTTTGGAGGGAACTCTGGTTGGGGGAGGCTCCTTATTACTTCTTAGGAGATCAGCCTCCACCTCAATTTTAGTCTGTTCTCTTTGGGGGGTCTTGTACCATCCTCCTCCCCGACTAGCTGAACACCTTCACTAGCACATTAAGGGATAGGACAAAGAGCTGTCCCATGTGGTTCATTCCTTTCCTTCCCCCCCCCCCCCCCCCAACTAAGCATGTCCATTAAAAGACCTTGACTCTTTAATAATCATTAGATCCAGCTGGGGAAAATAGGGAGAAAAGATTTTTGAATTTTTTAGAGGGTTTTTTTTTCAACATGTGAAATGTGGAAATTCAGACCCATTCTGGAATAGGCTGAGAAACGGAAATGTTGCCCTGGGAACATTCCATCTCAACTTACAGTGTGAATTTTGAAAGTTAAAATAACAGTGCTGGAAATCCCAAGCTGAGGTAACCTGTACAGTCCTGAAACCAAGTATAACCCCCGATGCACACAGTGCGCATACACTCCTAATTTTAGTGCCCCAGGAAATCTTAGTTCAATGTCTCACTCCTCTAGACAGAGGGCCACACCAAGAAGGCAGAGCTCTGCCTACCTTGCAGGGGGAGGCTGGTCTGGTGGTTGGGGCACTGGCTTGTGCTTCAGAAAACTTGGGTTCAGTTCTCTGCTCAGCCACAGTAGAAGGCCTTGGCCAAGTTGCCTAGCTTGGGGCTATTTTCCCTTTGGTGCACTGGAGAAAGCAGCTCTGTCCAGCCCCCCCCCCCCCAGTAGGGCACTGTGAGGTGCTCCCAGATGTGGCAACTGCAGCTGTATAATTATCTGGTATAGAACCAGGCTTTGCAGCATGTGTGTGAATTAAATACCTTGGGGGGGAGGGCTGAAGCAGTTTCAACAAGAATTGGCTTCTTACAGAAATGTCTGAATGCTCCAATTATTTTTTTGGGGGGGGTGCGGGAGCTTGAGAGCAAACAGCTTTTCTTCCAGCTCCACACTGTGCATGAGGAGCACTTAGTTCTGACTCTCTCTCTCTCTGAAAAATCCAAAAACACAGGGGAAAAGTTTTTATTTTGATTGAAATTGTTCCTAGAGGAGAATTCCCTTTTCCTAGCAGCCCCGGGGGAAATGCTGTCTATGCCCATGGCATGGGGGAGGCCTGTGCCCAGAGTCTTTCACAGCTACATCCCCCAATTCACATATCCAGTCTCTGGCCACACTCTGCTCTCTGTACCGTATCCCAGCCATACAGCTGGGAGGCCATGGCTTGCCCTGTTCTGTGGGTTAACCCTGCCCTCTGCTGTCCAGACAGCAGTTTGCATTCATGTTCATTTGTCCAATCTCTCCTCCAGCAGCAATGGCAGGTGCTAAAGTAGAGCAGGGCTACTCAACTTTGGAAGCCCTGGGGGCCACAATGATACACAAAACATGCCGAGGGCCACAACTTAAGCGTGGTTGCATATACATTCAAATATATGTAAATAGCTTCTTTCACATTGACGGTCATGAATACAAAGATTAAGCCTTAAGCCATGGCGCTGGACCCAAATGTGGACAGTGTGAGCCAGTCAGCACCTTTCAGGCGCTGCCCACAAAGCTAAGCAGCCAGCACTTCCCACAATGCCCCGGTGCTCCCAGCACCTCCTCCCTGGGGGCTAGAAACGTTGACACCCTGCACCCGTCTGTTCCAGCCGACCCATCCGCTTGCATCTTTCACTGCTCACCCTGCCTTGGAGATGCCTCACCATTGTGGAGGCCATGTTCAAAGGATCCCACCTGTGGGCTGCGTGTTGAGCCCTGCATAAACCCACACCACACCATGGGCCGCAGGTCGCATGCGGCCCACGGGCCGTGTGTTGAGTAGCCCTGCTCTAGAGGATGGGATTGAAATTGGTGGCCAGAAGTTAAATACAGACAGGGCCACCTTAGCCAAATGCAGCACCCTAGGCCCACAACATTGTGTGGTCTCCTAAGCCCCTTTGTGCCACTGTTGTTGGAGGGATTACAGCAGTGGTCCCCAACCTTTTGGGGCTGCCGAGTGCCTGGGGCCGGGGCTACTCACGTGCCACGCGCCCGGGGGTGGGCTGCGCATGCGCCGCGCGTCTGGGACGGGGCCGTGCATGCACCGTGTGCCCGGGACCCGGGGCGCAAGAATGGCTTGGGCCAGCCCTGGTCACTCGGTGGGCGCACATAAATGCCCTGGCGGGCGCCATGGTGCCTGCGGGCACCGCGTTGGGGACCACTGGATTACAGCATGAGCCAGGGCAGCCCTGCTGTGATTTGCACTGGGGGCTAAGCAGCTGTACAAGCAACCCCTGAATATAAGCCCACAAGGGAAAGTCAATTATATGAAACGGATTTACACCAGCTGTGGTGCTGGCCAAGGGAGTGCAAAGCTGCTGTTCAGCTACCTTTGTCTTGATGTGCCATGCCCTGGTCCTATGCTGCCTGGGAGGATGGTGGCAACTCAGAATTGGCGCCACAGGGACTGATCCCCCCTGTGCTGCAGTGCCTAAGCACGGACATAGCCCAAGAACTTGTCTGTTGCTTCATAGGTGAGGCCCTGCCAGGACTGAGCAGAAGGGCGGAGCTGGCGTATGCCTGGTGATATTAGAAGCTTCCTTGAGAGAGAGTCATAAACACAGGCTTTAACCCACACTTGTCAGGGAACAATGATCTCAGAGATGCACACTGGGCAGATGCATTATGGGTACAGAACTAACTCTCCACTCTTTGGTGAGATGGGCTTTGTTATCAGGGATGGCAGGTGTGAGAGGCCAGAAGAGGCAAAACCTCCCCAAGCAGCATGCAGAGCATCTTCCTCTGGAGATGTGCTGGCCCACTGCCCTGGAGCACCACTGCTGCCGCCACAGGGCACTGGGGCCTTAGCCCACCCATGCTGCTTCTTGCCCCACAAAGAGCTATAATTTGACTGGAATAACGGAGACTTGGTGGGACAACTCACATGACTGGAGCACTGTCGTAGATGGGCATAAACTCTTCAGGAAAGGGAGAAAAGGTGGAAGAGCTGTACTGTATGTAAGACAGCAATATGATTGCTTAGAGCTCCTGTATGAAATGGGAGAAAAGCCTGTTGAGAGTGTTAAGTTTAGAGGTGGGAGCAACAAGGGGGATGTCATGGTCGGTGTTTGCTATAGACCACCAGATCAGGTGGAAGAGGTAGATGAGGCTTTCTTCAGACAACTAACAGAAGTTTCCAGATCACAGGCCCTGGCTCTCATAGGAGACTTCAGTTGCCTTGAGATCTGCTGCAAGAGCAATACAGCAGTGCACAGACAATCCAGGAAGTTTTTGGAGACTGTTGGGGACAACTTCGTGGTGCAAGTGCTGGAGAAACCAACTATGAGTCTTGCTCAGCTTGACCTGCTGCTCACAAACAGGAGGAATTAGTAGGGGAAATAGATGTGGGTGACAACCTGGGCAGCAGTGACCAGAAAATGGTCGAGTTCAGGATCCTGACCAAAGGAAGAAAGGAGAGCAGCAAAATACAGACCCTGGGCTTCAGGAAAGCAGACTTTGACTCCTCAGGGAACTGATGGGCAGGATCACCTGGGATACTAACATGAATGGGAAAGGAGTCCAGGAGAGCTGGCTGTATTTTAAAGAAGCCTTATTGAAGGCACAGGAACAAACCATCCCAATGTATAGTAAGAAAAACAAATATGGTAGGCAACCACCTTGGCTTAACAGTGAAATCCTTGGCAAGCTTAAACACAAAAAGGAAGCTTATAAGAAGTGGCAACTTGGACAGATAACTAGGGAAAAATATAATTAGGTTGTAATTACTAGGGTATAATCAGGAAGTCCAAAGCACAATTAGAACTGCAGCTAGCAAGGGATGTGAAAGGTAACAAACGTTTCTACAGGCATGTTAGCAATAAGATGTGGTCAGGGAAGGTGTGCGACTGAATGAGGGTTGGTCCTGCTTTAGGCAGGGGGGTTGGACTCAGTGATCTCCTGAGATCTCTTCCAGCCCTATGATTCTATGAACTGAGTTTATTTATAGTCTGCAGAAGAGAAGAGTGAGGGGGATTTGATAGCAGCCTTCAACTATTTAAAGGGAGGTTCCAAAGAGGATGGAGCCAGGCTGCTCTCAGTGGTAGCAGATGACACAACAAGGAGCAATGGTCTCAAGTTACACTGGGGAAGGTTTGAGTTGGACATTAGGAAAAACAATTTCCCTGGGAGGGCGGAGAAGCACTGGAATGGGTTACCTACGGGGGGCATGGAATCTGCATCCCTAGAGACTTTTAAGTCCCAGCTTGACAAAGCCCTGGCTGGGATGATTTACTTGGGATTGGTCCTGCTTTGGACAGAGGATTGGACTCAATAGCCACCTGACGTCTCTTCCAACCTTAGGATTCTATAAATCATTGCCCTGGGGCGGGGCTGTGGATGAGGGGTTCTGGGTGCAGGCTGTCCCAGGGCGAGAGGATACCCTCTCTCACTGCAGCAGCTTGAGACCAGGTGAGAAGTGCCTCTCCATGGCTACTGGGTATCAGAGAGGTAGCCGTGTTAGTCTAAATCTGCTTTTCCATGGCTTTTCCATGGCTACTGCAGCTCCAGTGGACACAGCCAGGAGAGGGGTGCATGTCTCCCAGTTGAGGCAGGTCCAGGTTTGTCTGCCCCCCGGTGCTCCTCAGCCAGAGTGAGGAATGCAGCAAAATGTGCATTTTTCCCCTCTTTCCATGATGAAGGGGAACAGCCAGCAACATCTCCATATGAATTGGGTGTAGCTTCAGCCCCTCCCCCCCCCCGCCCTCCTTAAAATGCACCTGGGGATGGGAGGCTCAGGATTGGGGCAGTCCCAGACTGGGAGGGGGGGGGAGGTGTCCCCAGCCACCTCCTTACACCAGCCTGATGTTGCTATCTCTCTTCTATATGGTGTTATGAGACACAATCCCATTCCAGGCACATCCCATTGTCCTGACACAATCAAACATTTACCTTGCTTTAAGTTATAAGAGGAAGCTGCATATCGAGTTTGGTGGTCCTCACTCTTACCATAGAGGAGGAGTTCTTGAACCGACAGAAAGACACACTCGCAGACAAATAAACTCTCTCAAGTATATAGGAGATAAACCTTTAGTTAGTCTATTAAAAATGGGCTACCAGTGTTGCGTTTGGTGAGCTCAGTAGGATATGCTGACCTGGAGTAAGTGACTAGACATTTGGCACTGGAAGAACCTAGTGGCTGTGTCTACATTGGCACCCCTTTCCGGAAAAGGGATGCTAATGAGACACTTCGGAATTGCAAATCCGCGGGGGATTTAAATATCCCCCGCGGCATTTGCATTTACACGGCTGCCGCTTTTTTCCGGCTCGGGGTTTTTGCCGGAGAAAAGCGCCAGTCTAGACGCGATTTTCCGGAAAATAAGCCCTTTTCCGGAAGATCCCTTATTCCTACTTTCAAGGAAGGAATAAGGGATTCCTTTCAAGTGTGGTGTGGTGAATTTGGTATAAGAACCTTTCGACTCCAATCGGGTTTGTCTGGGTGGTGCATGGGGGGGCCAGAGGGCCTGGGGACTGCCTGTGGCTCCACAATAATTAGCATAGTAATTTGGGAGCAGATATTTGTTACTGGCTAGGGAAGTCTTATGACAGAGTACACCCCCAGGCTGGTGTCTGGCTGTCCGTCTGGACACAGGCACCCTTAAGCTATATCCTGTACCAGGCAGTGTGACACCTCAACACTTCAGCAGTGTCTCCCCACAGAATCGAACGTAAGAACGGCCACACTGGGTCAGACCAAAGGTCCATCCAGCCCAGTATCCTGTCTGCCAGCAGTGGCCAATGCCAGATGCCCTGAAGGGAGTGAACAGAACTGGGAATCATCAAGTGATCCCTCCCCTGTCATCCATTTCCAGCCTCTGACAAACAGAGGCTAGGGACACCATTCCTACTCATCCTGGCTAATAGTCATCCAGCCCTGCACCTGGATGCTCACCAACTGGACCAAGTTCACGGCTCCAAAGAGCTAATGTACACCAGCCGGCTGGCCTACCTGCGGATGTGCATGTCACTATATTGTACCAGTGCTGAGATGGACTGATAATAAAAGAAGAGAGAGATTTAGGTGATACTGCTCAGAGACAACAGAACCAGAAAATGGTTACAAATTGTAGTATAATCACACTTTCTAGGGACAAAAACTTTACTCAATAGGCTGCAATGCTTGGGTGAGAAAAGCAACTTTCCAGCATTGCTCACCCCACCTGGCTGGGGAGCTGCCCTTTCTGTGCACTGCCCTCTGTTCCCTGACCAATGGAAAACCAAGCTGTCTTTTTGCTTTCCCGTGTATATCCCAAGGGCATGACTACACTGAAGGGCTAAACTTGAAATAAGCTACCCAACTTGAGCTATGCATAGCAGTTATTTCGAGATAGCGCATTCTTCTCCTGACTTAGCCTTATTCCTCATACTATGAGGGTTAGAGTAAGCAGTCCTCCAGCTCAACATTATTTTGACATTATGTCAAAATAACTGCTTGTGTGTAGACGTGGACTATGTTATTTTGGAATAACATTAGTTAGTCCGAAATAACTAGGGTTGCCAGATGGTTTAACAAAAAATACCGAACGCTTCCCTGCACAAAAAAGCACTGGGAAAATATTCTGTTGAAGAATAAAAAAAGGGGGGGGGAGACCAAAGTTGTTAAGCAAAAAAAAAACCACTCCCCCGAACAAAATTGTTGAGCAAAAATAAATTTAAAAAAATTTTTTTAAAAAGGAGGCTGCCCCTTTAAGACGAACGCTATATTGGGTGCCATTTTTAAATCCTTGCAGCTCCCGACCCTGTAAGCACAGGGAAGCTGGGGGCCGGGGGCTGTTTGGGGGTGTGTGCAGAAGTGGCTTCGCAAACTGCACTTTTGGGGGGGCAAGAGCCGCAGGTTGGCCATGGCTGGTGTTGAGGGAGGCATCATGTGGCCAGCTCCCGGGTCTCTGCTGGTCACGTGGGCCAGAGCAGCGTGTGCTCTGCTCCCACCACAGCCCGGCGTCCCCCTAGTGTGGCGCCTGGTAAGTGCCCCCTATTGCCCCCCTTCACTACGCTTCTGCCACGCTCTTCACTCCCCTGCCCTCACCAGACGTGGCAGGGGAAAATTGTCCCCACCAGGCTTCCATCTGAGGGAAACAGGAAATACTGGACATTTCACATTTCCTGTGTTTTTTTACCGGACAGAGCCTTCAAATACCGGACTGTCCAGATGAATACCGGACACCTGGCAACCCTAGAATAACACTGCTGTGTAGACATAGCCCAAGTGATTGTCTTTGTCACCAGCATCAGGACAACCTCTGGGTTCAAACTAGCGATGTTAAATATCGGTTAATTGAATAGTCGAGTAAACTCATGAATTCTTATCAGTTAGTCGACTATTCTATAGTCCTCGGGGGCGGGTCTGACAGCAGCACAGGGTGCCAGGTGGGAACTAGTTCGCGAGGGGAGACAGTTTAAAAACCAGCTCCTTTTGCAGACCGGCTGCTTGTCGCCCTGTGCTGCTGCCTCTGATAAAGAGGGGGCAGTGCAGGGTGGCAGCAGCCCCTGTCTGGGGGTGCGGTCTGAGCCCCTGGACCCAGAGCAAAGTGGAACTGAGCCAGGCTGCCCTCCCACCCGGCTCCTAATACACTTTAAATGCAGAGCCACAGCAGGCGTAGGTCCCAGACCCAGCGCGAGCCAGAACTGAGCCGAGTTGCTGACCAGCCTGCTAAAAAATTTACTGGTTGTGGGGGGAAGGAAATGCATGTAGTCTTTTGCTTATCGGTTAATCGGTCAATCAACTACACTAGTACATCCCTAGTTCAAACTAGGTTGACCTAATATTTTCAGGGCTTTGTCTTACATAGGCACCTGTTATACCCCCACCATTGTTCCCACTAATTTTTTCTGTACATGTGCAGAATAAATTATGTGCACCAAATTATGTGCAGATGTGCACCACCAGCAGAAACACATGGTGCCAGCTGTGGGCACTCTGCTAAGAGCAGGCAGCATTTGAATCTCTCATGGGTGACTGCCCAAATAATCAGCTTACAGGAAACACTTCCCTTCCCCCCCGTTCTGATTTTTCATGCTTACTATCTCATCACCCTCGTTCAGACTTGGGGGTGCTCTCCAGTGCACTGACACCAGGTTGTTTCCTCACCTTTCTGGTAACTTGTGTGTACCTCAGATGCAAATGAACTGCCTGTTGCCTCTAACATAACCACGCTCAGTTTACATTAGCCACATGGTCCTTCCTCTTGTCTGGAACAAAAATATCTTTTCCCTTTCATTTGCTTACAGCCTTTATAACATAATAAGAGTGTGACGGACTGGGCCGGGTCTGGGCACAGCTGAGGGCATCTGCTCAGGGCGAATTGCTCAAATTCGGGGCTCTCTATAGCCCCCAGACTGGAGATCTTTCCAAATAGGCCACAAGCCAGTCCCACAGAGCGTTTCAGCTGCCTGCCTGGCCAGCCAGAAGCCTTACAAGCAAAACCCCTCCGACACCCCAGCAATATCCGTGCCCCAGATGGCCCTGGGCCTCATACACAGGTGAGGGGTTTTAGAACCCAATCCCACCTACCCCGAACAAGTTCTGTCCGGTTCCAAGAAACCAGCCACAGATCCCAGGCCAATTTACACTCTGGATCTTACCCACAAACCACGCTGAGCCAATCCTTTAGAATCTAAAATCTAAAGGTTTATTACTAAAAGAAAGAAAAGCATGAGAGTAAGGCTGTTAAAAGTATCATACATTACATGCATCCAATCTCCCAGTTCTTGATGCAGGCTCGCAGCAGAGATGTTATAACTGCTGGCTTTAAAGTCCTTGGTGTACATCCTATGTCAGGATGGGTCCACAGTTCTTTCCGGCTCGTTGATCCCTGCAATGCTGCATCTGGGATGAAGAGCTGAGCTGAGCACAAAATGGAGGATGCCCCATGGCCCCTATATACCTCCTTCCTCATCTCTTCTTGGCTGTAGCAGGTCACCTGGCCAGTGGCCTATCCCTGTGTTCCCTGCTGGTAGACCTTAGGTATCAGTCACCATTCTTGAGGTGTGTCCTTGGCCTATAGAGGGCTATTGTTCCATGGAGACTTGCTCATTAGCATGTCCATAGGCTGAGCAGTCTTCTTCTATTGCTCAATCCCATACAGAGAAACTTCCAGTATTAACACAGAGTACATATTCATAACTCCACACACAGACATTATACAGATATATGAAGAGCATATACAGAATCAGTAGAAGGCAAGCTTTCGTTTGACACCTTACATGGCCCCCTTTGTACCACTTTTGGGGCTAACACCCCGCCCCCAAGGGTGCAGCAGTAATCTGGCTGCTTCCCTAAAATCCAGTAACGTGACATAAGAGTGATAAAGCATAATTCATCATTCCTCATAAAGTATTAGTATGTGCATTTCCCAGTGCTTTCTATGACCAATGTGTCATTGGCTTTCCTTGAATATTTCCCATAAACAAAGACCATAACAGCAATGGGCAAGTGTAGTGAGTTGTTCACGCTGGAGAGGAGTTGTTGTTACATGGAAGAGAACCCTTTGCCAGTGGATACTGGGAGGGTTTGAGGGTCACTGGAGCCTTTGGGACAGTTGAGCTCCAGGCTGGTCTCCAGATCTCCATGGACGGAAGGCATGTGCACATCACCAACTTTTTGGTTCACTGAAAGTTTTCCAAACCAAAAATCTGCAGTTATAAAGGCTGTTCCACACTCTGGTATTCTGAGTGCAAGAGGTGGGTGCCTGCCAATGACTTTAAAAATACCGTGCCACCAAAGACTTGTGTTAAAACTTCCCGAAGTCACAGATTCCCTGGCCTTGGATGGTATCGCTGCCACCACCCAAATGCAAAATCCCTTTGAGAACCCAGGATGGTGCACTTGGGAACTCCTTCCTGTGAGGTACCCTCAAGCTTTTTAACCCTCTCTCTGAGAGAGCTTGAAAACTATAAGTTCTCTTAGTACTATGACTTTGCATTCCCATCTTCGTACCTCCTATCTTTGAGGATATGGGAATCAGATCATGATCTTAAAAGGCTGATTTTTATTCACAACAACTAAAAGCACACTTGGTAAAACATGACTTGGTTGCTTGGTGTTACAGAGCAGCTGGGGGAAAAAAGGATTAAAACACAGAGAATTGATTCCCTGGGATTCAGTTTGGAACGTAACAGCATAAGGGATAGTTATATGGGCTCAGCATAGAGAAGTCCAACAAACCCCAAAATAAAGAAAATAACCTGATCACATCTGACTAAACATTCCCTGTTCTACTCACATGTCTGTTTCAAGGTTTAGTCGTTCCTTAGGCATGGATGTCCCTGGATTCTCCAAGCCTGGCTCCCTGGCTTAATTCATGTTCTTCAGGTTCTTCTCTTGTCACACAAGATACATCTATACAGCTGGGCTAAAGTCAAATTAAGCTACGCAACTTCAGCTATGTCAATTGTGTAGCTTAAGTCAAAATAATTCAGCTTTTAGTGCTGTCTACAAAGCAGGAAATCGAAGGAAGAACAATCTTTCTCTGACTTCCCTTACTCCTTGTGAAATGAGGGTTACCATGAGTTGTAGTAAGATGTCCTCCAGCTCAACATTATTTCAAAATAAAGGCTTGTAGTATAGATACATACTATGTTATTTTTGAATAACGTCAGTTATTCTGAAATAACACTGCTGTGTAGACATATCCACAAAGACTGGTACAGGAAAATCACTGCTTCCAATTCAAAAGCCCACATTCTGTTTCCAGTGGCTCTCCTGGCCTCCTGCCAACTCACTTCCTGCTTCTCTAGCATTCCTGGGGACTCTCTAGAAGCCTCTGTCTTTGGTTTTAATCCTTATAGGCAAGACAAACAGGGAATGTCCAGAAAAGGGTAATAGTACACTCCCCCTCCCCACACACCCCACCATTCAGTGCAGCATTTTTTGGCAAAAAAAGTTTTGGATGAACAATTTTGCCTAGTTCTAGTGAGGAAACAGAGTGGTGCCTGGATCTGTGTGATTATACGGACAAGTATTTTGAGATGTGTGTGGGGGGGCGGGGGGGAGGGATAAGCCCCATGCTGGAGAATTAAAGGAGGAGGAACAGCTCTGGGGCTGGGAAGCTCTGCCCCATGGTCATGCTGGGCATGATCTGGTTGGAGGAGGGACGTAAAAGGGAGCCTTCAGGACAGCATGGTGGAGGGCAGAAAGGGGAAGGGCTGTGCTCTCTACTGCAAGGGGATGATACCAGGAGGGCATTCCCAGGCTGCTGCACCTTGCCAAGACACCCCCCATTGCTCCTACCTGTGGACCAGGCCCCCAGGCATGGTATACCCAAAGGAGAGGAAGAGTCAGAGCGGTAGGAAGAGGCCTGGGCAGAACATTAGCTGGTCCACCAGTAACAAACTCCTCCATTACAATGCTTGAAAGGGCCTTGGATTGAAACTCAAGGAAATGGAAGGGCCAGGGTTCCCCCACCCCATAACCATCAGGAAGGGCTGCTGCCATGGCCTTTTGCTTCTAGGTGGGAGGCTCAGCCCTGCTCACAAAAGTCACAATCCAAACTCTCACTCTTACATAGCACCCAGAAACCCCAGTGTAATTGCTTCATGAGAGAGAGAGAGAAAGAGAGAGAGAGAGATTGAATGATTTTCCTTTAAAGGGTAAAAGATCTTTCTGGAGAGTACTATAGATCTATTAACTAGTCTACTAAGGGGTAAGGAATGGGAACTACTAGATTGTCTGTCCCGTTCTGCCTTGACAGACTCAATAGTATGATTGTCTGCCCAGAATAGCAACCTCACTTTCAGCCAGACGTACAGAAAGGCCCTTTGATGAGTTCTCAATGGCAGATCTCTGAGATTTCTTCAGGGAGGTACCCACCGCACTTCATTGACCCCCCATCCCCAAACCTTTCCCTTGAATAATTGCAGCCTTCAACTGAAAGGGGATCTGGCTGTTCCTGGCCCATTGAGAGGAGAAGGGCCACTCTGTGTGCGAGGACACACAGCTGTTCTCAGCTTTGTCTGAAATGTCAAAGGACAGGGGAAAGCCTGTGGCATAAGCCCAAAGCTGCTTCTCAGCTGCGATGTGTAGCTGAGTCAGGGCAGAGGGGCAGGAGACTAGAGTGGGAAATCACGGTGGAGATGAGTGGGTGATGGAGAGACTGAGCTGAGGTGGCTGGAAAGAACTCTCAAGTTCTACCAGGGAATGGGTAGAGAGACCCCATTACTGCTGCTGCTGTCTAGTGCCAAAGGGCCCCGTATCCTGACATGCTGGCTATATGGGCAACCAGATGAAAGGACACACTAGCTTCGTCAGGAGCGCATGGCCAGATTTTTTCCTGGCACCAAAGGGAAAGGAGCCTCATGCCTGTGACAGCTGCTTCCCAGCTCCAGGCGAGAATCCATGGCAAAGCTCCTGGCCAGCCCCATGGGGCAGGAGTAAGCCCCTGGCCAGAAGTGTGAGAGGCAGAATGAAATGTGGGAGAGCTCCCCCCGCAAGCCCAAGCCATGGAGCCAGTGAGCATGTAACTCCAGAGGAGGGGAAAGTACAAGCTGGGACTAGTCTGAGACTGGCAGCCCCAGGGTCAGGTGGAAACTAGGAATGTTAAATATCAGTTAATTGAATAGTCAAGTAATCTCATTAATTTTAATCGGTTAGTCGACTATTCTATAGTCCCTGGGGGTGGGGCCAGCAGCCAGGGTATCAGAGGCAGCAGCGCAGGGTGCCAGGCGGGAGCTGGTCCATGAGGGGAGCCAGTTTAAAAGCCAGTTCCCATTGTGGACCGGCTACCTGTGGCCCAGTGCTGCTGCCTCTGATAGACAGCAGTGTGGGGTGGCAGCAGGCCCTGTCTAAGGGGGATCTGAGCTCCTGGACACAGCGCAAGCAAGAACTGAGCCAGGCTGCCTGCCCGCTTGGCTCCTAATATACTTTAAATGCAGAGCTGCAACAGGGGTAGGTTCTGGGAACTGAGCCGGGCTGCTGGCCAGACTGCTAACAAATTTACTGGCAAGAGTGGGGGGAGGGAAATGCGTGTAGTCTATAGCATTAACCTATAAGCTTTTGCTTATCAGTTAATCAGTTAATCTACTACACTGTTACATCCCTAGTGGGAACAGGCGAGATACGGAGAAAGTCCTGCCCAGCTTTCATTTCTGGGGAGTCTGTCCCCGGTGCTCATGACATGCTCATTGGCAAGGAGAGATGAGACCAGTGACTCAAGGCAGGGCTAATAAGGCCACAGCCTTAGGCCTCACTGGCCAGGGAGGGTTAGGGAGCTTGTTCCCATAGCCCTGCTGAGCCTAGCACGCTCCTGACAGCAGGAAAGACAAGGCAAAGCAGCCCCTGGGGCTTGGCAGGAGCTCAACTGGCAGCTGCTTCTGCTCCTTCGGATCTGCGTCTGCCTGGCCCCCACATGGCAGGGACACCTGTACACTGGTGTCTGCCAGGCTCCTCCGGTTAACATGGTGACCGGACACGGACAAGCCGGTTACTACAGAAACCCCTGCCATCTTTGGGCAAGTTTGAGCAGGCAGTGTCATCCCCCAGCCAGCAATGTCCCCATAGCAATCTGGGGTGGAGCTTCAGTTCCCCTGCCCTCCCTAAAGAGTACCTGGGGGTGGGAGGCTTGGGGTTGCAGTCCTAGATGTGGGGGATGCACCCCCAGGCAGCCCCTTTCATCTAGCAATTCTGTCTCTTTTCTGTATCATTTTATGAGACTCAATCCCATTCTAGGCACATCCCATTCTCCTGGCACAACCAAACTCTTACTTTGCTTTAAATTATGATCAGAGGAAGCTGTATACCAAATGTGGTGGTCCTAGTTCTCTCAGATTAGGAGGAGTTCCTGAACAACCAGGCAGACACACAAACTCTCTCACATAGCTAGTAGATGTCTAGAGAAATGTTGGATTCCTTAACATTTTGCAAGATGTAATTCATACTTAAGCCCTTCCTTTCATTAGCCTTAGGCTCCTCATAACTGTAATCAAGCCCTGCCTGAAGTCTGGTGGTAATGGGCTCAGTATAAGAATGGAGCAGGGCAAACTGAGAGCAAAAAAGGTCTCTCCAGACTTCCCTCCTCTGGTCAAGCCTCCACCCCCACTGCAATAGCTCCTAACAGGGCCCAAGAGATCCATGCTGGAGGCTGTCTGCACACAACTCTGAAACTACAGTTGATGAGTAAGGCAGATGAACCATTTCCAGCCTAACCCTAGCTACCAACCACAGAGGCGCTTTGAAGATACTGAACAGCGAGACGTAGCTCAAAGCTGTTGCAAGTTAGGGACATTTTCTGGGTCTGAATAAGGGTGAAAATCCCTGCTCTGTTGTTCATTTGACATCCCATAACTTGTGCTTTGTTGTGTATGTAGTCCCCTTACTAAAGGTGCCTCTGCTTATTTTCTGGAAAGACTCTGGCTGCATCTAGACTGGCAAGATTTTGCGCAAATACTTTTAACTGAAAATTTTTTCCATTAAAAGTATTTATAAGAAGAGAGCCACAGATGCTTTTGCGCAAAAGCACATATTTTGTGCAAAAGCATCCGTGCCAGTGTAGACGCTCTCTTAAGAAAGCTCCGATGGCCATTTTAGCCATTGGGCTTTCTTGCGCAAGAAATTAACGTTGCTGTCTACACTGGCCTCTTGCGCAAGAATACTTGCGCAAGAGGGCTTATCCCTGAGCGGGAGCATCAGAGTATTTGCGCAAGAAGCACTGATTTTGTACAGTACAAGGTCAGTGTTCTTGCGCAAATACTCGCGGCCAGTCGAGACAGGCGGCAAGATTTTGCGCAAAAGCAGCTGCTTTTGCGCAAAATCTTGCCAGTCTAGACGCAGCCTCTGTGTGCTGCAATGCAGCCTCACAGACTACAATTCCCATGAGCCCTCGAGAAAAACAGGAAGGAAGTGACTCTTGTGTGGGAGATCTGAGTCTCTCCACTTGTATGAGAAGAGAGGCTGAGCACTCCAGGATTCTGCCCTTGGATTTTGGAACAGAGTGGGAGCCAGGCTGCTGTGGAGGAGTTTGATCCAGTCCAGGGGCTGTTAGAGTGCAGCTACAGACTGGGACTAGATGCCTTTGGAACTGGGATCTAGCAGGCTGCTTCTGATAGGCACAGCATGAGACTGTAAGTAATTAGGCATTTTTGGGAAAGTGCTGCCTGGGACAGAGCTGCTGCCTAGCTTGGATCCTCATACACACTGCCTGCAGAGAATCTCCATTACAGCTGCAATTCTTCAAGCGCGCCCACTCAAGCAAGAGTCTGGGACTCTGAGTCCAGGGGTGTGCATACTCTGGGGTGGGAATCAATATTGGCAGTGCAAATGCTAGATATATAAATTCCAATTATTGTTGTGCACTTTGTTAATTTTATTCATTGTTAATCTGTTAAACCCTGTTTATTTAAGTTAAGTAAATATTTTTTATTTTAATGTAATCTATTAGATGTATATGATTTGTAGTTGTTGTTCTGAATTTAGATCCAGATTATTGCTGGAATGAGTTTATTCCTGGAGGCTCTCAAGGCACACCAATAAGTGTGTACAAGGCCAGCCAGGTGGAGGCACCGCCATTGTCTGTTCTTTATGAGCAAGGGACTGCAGCAAGGGGGTGGATAGGATTTTCCCCAACTAAACAACATCACCACTGGGGTACTCAAGATCTCCTTTTACGTTAAAACCATCAGGCACCCCGGCACATCTGTGAGTGTGACCTGCTCCCAAGTAACCCGGGGAGGAAAAAGGGGGTTACATGTAGGTAGCTGGGCTATCCTGAAGGGCTCAGGGTTGATTTCTTGCTGGCAGGGATGAAGGAAAATCCTGCTTAAACTATCCCCTGAGTGTCCCTCCAGCTGTGTGGCTTGAAAGAGCATAAGTCAGTTTGGGTGAGTAATGTAGTAGCAGGGACAGATGAGCTCCTCCCCAAGCCCTTTTATTCAGACATCATTTCACTTTCATGTAGGTTCCTTTTGCCTCTCAGTGCACTAGAAAGTGCATTTTTTGCTCTTCCTAGCCCAACTGGAGCCAAAAGCTCATCCCCCAAAGGGGCTGGGGAGAAAAAGCTGAATTTTTCACAAGCATGCTTTAGTGTGGCATCTGATGGCCTCCTCTGTAGGCGAACAAAGTGTTCAGTTGCTTGCAAAAGCTGCTTTTCATTTTCAAGCAAATTTTGAAGTATTTGTGGAATAGGGCAGGATGACACTTTTCGGATGGATCCTTCCTTCCTTCCTTCCCTCCCTCCCATCAGCGCACCAGACACTCAGGGTACATCTTGACTGCTGTGTCCAAGGAACACATCTGTTTCTACAAAAAAAATTTTGGAAAAGCAGACGAGGTTTGTTTCGCATCCCTGTAAACCTCATTCTACGAGGAAGAAAGGATGTTCTGAAAGAGGCTTTTTTTTCTGACAATTGGCCCAGTGTAGGTGGGCCAATTGTCAGAAAACGCATCTTTTGGAAGAAAAGTAGAAAGATATGCAAATTGCAAACTGCAATTTGCTTATCTTTTTCCAATAGAACTTTGTAGCCTAGACACAGCCTCCAGGGCTGGCCCGAGCCCTTTTGGCGCCCTGGGCCCGGGCACGCGGCACCGCCCCCGGGCGCACAGAGCATGCATGGGCCCGCCCCCAGGGCGCACGGCACATGCGCGGGCCGGCCACAGCCGCTGGCGCGCAGCCTGGGGCCCGCCCCCAAGGCGCAAGGCGCATGCGCTGCCCAGCCTGGCCCAGCCAGCGCTGCTGGCACGCGCGCTGGGACGTGCAGGGCCCTGCAGCCGTGGGGGGAAGGGCGCTGCTGGCCGGCGCCGCGGAGCCGGTGTTGCGGGAGCCGGGCGCGCGGCGCCTGATGGCAGCTGTAAGGGATGCCGTGCGCCCCTTACAGCTGCCATCAGGCGCCCCCCATCGGTTGGCACCCTGGGCAGCTGCCCAGCTCGCCCATGCCTCCGTCCGGCCCTGACAGCCTCAGTGTCTCAGGACTGGAGTGCATGCTGATAGCACACTGGTGCATGGAGACGCTACTAGACTCCAAGGTCTGAATTAGTCACAGCACAGACTGGGCTTGACCCAGCTGTAGTCATGCTGCTTCCAGCACCAACGGAGAGATGAGAGCTCCAGCTACCAGGGGAAATCTAGTGCTTTCATGACTCTGCTCACCACCTGAGACCCTTTCAGTGGCACAACCTGTGGGGTAGGGCAGGGCATTCATCCCCATGGTGCAGATGGCAATTATCATAAAATCATAGAGCTGGAAGAAACCCCACAAGGTCATGAAGTCCAGCCCCCTGCCCAAGGCAGGACCAATCCCAACTAAATCAACCCAGCCAGGGCTTTGTCAAGCCGAGACTTAAAAACCTCTAGGGATGGAGATTCCACCACCTCCCTAGGTAACCCATTCCAGTACTTCACCACCCTCCTAGTGAAATGGTTTTTCCTAATATCCAACCTAGACCACCCCCACTGTAACTTGAGACCATTGCTCCTTGTTCTGCCATTCGTCACTACTGTGAACAGCCTCCCTCCATCTTCTTTGGAACCTCCCTTCAGGAAGTTGAAGGCTGCTATCAAATTCCCCCTCACTCTTCTCTTCTGCAGACTAAACAAACCCAAATCCCTCAGTCTCTCCTCACAGGTCATGTGCTCCAGGCCCCTAATCATTTTGGTTGCCCTCCATTGGACCATCTCCAATGCGTCCACATCCTTTCTATAGTGGGGGGGAGGGCAGAACTGGACACGATACTCCAGATGTGGCCTCACCAGAGCCGAATAAAGAGGAATAATCATGTCTCTAGATCTGCTGGCAATGCTCCTCCTAATGCACCCCAATATGCCATTAGCCTTCTTGGCTTCAAGGGCACACTGTTGACTCATATCCAGCTTCTCATCCACTGTAATCCCCAGGTCCTTTTCTGCAGAACTGCTACTTAGCCAGTCGGTCCCCAGCCTGTAACAATGCTTGGGATTCTTCCGTCCCAAGTGCAAGACTCTGTACTTGTCCTTGTTGAACCTCATCAGATTTCTTTTGGCCCAATCCTCTAATCGGTCTAGGTCACTCTGGACCCTATTCCTGCCCTCCAGCGTATCTACCTCTCCCCCTAGTTTAGTGTCATCCGCAAACTTGCTGATGGTGCAATCCATCCCCTCATCCAGGTCATTAATAAAGATGTTGAACAAAACTGGTCCTAGAACCGATCCTTGGGGCACACTGCTAGAAACCGACTGTCAACCTGATATCGAGCCGTTGATCACAACCCTTTGGGCCCGACATTCTAGCCAGCTTTCTCTCCATCTTACAGTCCATTTATCCAATCCATACTCCCTTAACTTGCTGGCAAGAATATTGTGGGAGACCATATCAAAAGCTTTGCTAAAGTCAAGGTATATCACATCCACTGACTTTCCCATATCTACAGAGCCAGTTACCTCACCATAGAAGCTAATCAGATTGGTCAGGCATGACTTGCCCTTCGTGAATCCATGTTGACTATTCCTGATCACTTTCCCCTCTTCCAAGTGCTTCAAAATGGATTCCTTGAGGATCCACTCCATGATTTTTCCGGAGACTGAGGTAAGGCTGACTGGTCTGTAGTTCCCTGGATTGTCCTTCTTCCCTTTTTTAAAGATGGGCACTACATTTGCCTTTTTCTAGTCTTCTGGGGTCTCTCCCAATCTCCACGAGTTTTCAAAGATAATGGCCAAAGGCTCCTCAATGACATTTGTCAACTCCCTCAGAACCCTCGGATGCATTAAATCCGGACCCATGGATTTGTATATGCTTGGCTTTTCTAAATAGTTCCTAACCTGTTCTTTCCCCACCAAGGGCTGTCTTTATGGAGCACAGCAGAACTAAGTGGCTTACATTTGGTCACAGGGGAGATCTGCAGCAGAGCAGGGAACTGACCTGGGAGGGGTCCGGGCTGCGCAGAAGCCCCGATCATTGGACACATCAAAACACGGCTGTGGGGACCTGCAGATGGTCTCACTGAACCAGACAGCCAGAAGGCACAACAACGGGGAGAGGATCCTAGCAAAGAGGAGCCCTGCAAAGCCTGCATGAAAGGGGCTATGCTGTCTTAGGGCAGACTGCCACAAACCAGGGCAGACACCCTACACTGGTGGGGGTTCTAGGGTTAGGTAGTTGACCAAAGGATTCAGATTTGTTACTGGCTTTTTCATCCCTCATACCATGGAGTCACAGGCCTTGCTTGTCTCAGATGAACTTTGAGACACAAGGTCATTCAAACCTCAAATCACACCCCAGCAGGTGGCTCAAGGGACCAGCTACTTACCCCAGAGCAGCTGGTTCCAGACTTTACACCAAAGACAATGCTGGTAGCCAATTCTATAGTAAATTGTGATGGGGCATCTGCCTGGCCCTGGCCTAAGAAGGGTTAAACCTAGCCCTGAGAGAGGGCTGAGATGGTGGAGCCCACAGCTGTGCCAGGTACTAGCCAACTAGGGCCCAGCTGGGGCTGTATAAATAGGGGCCCCTGAGAGGATACCTCACACTCTTGCTCCAGCTGTGGAGCAGGAGGGCCCTGGCTACTAAGGAAGCTAGAGGCTTTGACAGGCAGAGCAGAGCAGAGCAGAGCAGAGCAGAGCTGGGGCGCTCTGGCCAGGCAAACACCCAGGCTGAGGCTTTGCTCTTAAGGGTACTAAGGCTGCAGGGAGGCAGCCAGGGCAGGAGGAGGCAGCAGGCTCACTTTGGCTATGTCTACACTGGTGGGTTCTTACACAAGAATGGCTGTTCTTCTGCAGAGTGTCCACGCTGCCTGCCTGCTCTTGCTCAAGAAGACTTACAGTAAAGCGTGGTAAGAAAGGGCTTCTTGTGCAAGAGCTATGCTCTTTTCTAACAAGTGTGGGCTCTCTTGCGCAAGAGGGCAGTGTGGACATGTGGCAGGGGTTTCTTGTGCCAGAAAGCCCTATGGCTAAAATGGCCATCAGAGCTTTCTTGCACAAGAACGTGTCCATGCTGCCATGGCAGCGTGGACATGTTCTTGTGCAAGATGTTCTTGTGCAATAACCCACCAGTGTAGACATAACCTTCTTGCTAATGAGTGGCCATTTCAGGTGGCAGTTTGCCCCTGAGGCAGGGGCTAGATGATGACTGGCAGTGGGTCACTGAGCAAGGTGGGTATTGGGGGCTGGAGAGTGTCTGAGGGGGAGGACCCCCACCGTGTGGGGGCTCTGCCATGGGGCAGTACTTGGAGAGAAGAGTGCTATGGTCTGGGAGGGATTTGGATCCTAATGGAAGGTGGCAGAGCCATTAACACTTAAGCAGGTAACAGTAAGTGAGGCACTGGCCAGAAGGGTATGCTCCAAGGCTGAATTGAGCTGGTTCCCTGAGTGACCAGCAGGAGGTGCCATGGCAGTGAGTTGCATTGTGTTGCATAGACTGTCAGGTTATTAGAAAAAAGAATGAAACCTATTGAATGGTCAAAGCAGGTAAAACAGAGTACCAGGACAGTCATAGTTTGTAAGTCCGAATGTGATAAATTACCAGGTTCATGGGAGTCTTTTCTAGAGCCACTTGAAATAATTCTGGGGATTGATGACTTCTCGTTCAGTTATTCCGCCCTGTTAGACTCCAAACAGTCCAGAGACAAAGGGTCTTTCGCTGAAACTGTAGTCATAGTATCTTCACACAAAACGAAACCAGACCTTGTGGGTGTCTTCTTTGAGGGTGCTGAGGAATGCAGCTCAAGTCCTTGACTGCAGTCATAACGCACAGTGCCCACTTGTTCCGAAATTAACATTTTCTGTTAAAGATCAACCTAGACACTCCCGCATAGCTCAGGCACGCCCCAGGAAAATGTTGTACTGTGAGCAAATTCCTGGGCTCCAGAGGGATTTACCCACATACAGCCACTTCCTCCCTTGCTCCTTCAACTGCACACAGTTCTTGCAATACATTTTGCCTGGGGAGGAGGGATACAAACTGAGCTAGTCCCTTATGTACACTCTGATTTTCAGTATTCCAGAGCCAAGTTGTCAAAATTCATGAGTCCAAAAAAAAAAGTCACAAGTTGGCTTTAAAATCATGCAATTTTTAAAATAACTGTCGGGTGCTTTTTCTTTGGATCTTTTCACATTCATGCAAGATTTTCAAGCTTTTATCTACCATCACATGGGACAAATATTTTAATGAAAATGAAAGAACAGACTCTCCCATAATCACATGACTCCCAAAGCTAGAGCTTTAAGGAAGGAAACCACCAAATATTGTGTGAGTTGGCGATTCTGATTTCATTTCCCATCTGTTACTTCTGCTTCAGCCTTGTAGTCTGCCCTTGCTGAACAAACCTGTCCTCTGCATGTCTTGCTAACCATTCCTTCAGTGATGCAGATGGAATATACACAGCTTGTGACACTCTGGGATTATTTGGCAGCTGTGCTTGATTGCACATGATGGTTTTACACCTGTTGGAACTTGCTAATGGCTTTCCTATCCCTGAACTCCCTGGCTGTTCACCATGCAGGAAATTCTCTTCTGATAACGTTAGAAGTTTATTACAAACCTCACCACAGCCTGGGAAAATCTGAGTCCTCCTCTCTAACTTGCCTTAAACCCCTCCTCAGTTTCATGGCAGCTTATGAGTCTGGAATGGGGCTGGCACAAGCTGAGCTGGGCAGTGAAAGATTTATTTCCTATTAGACCTATCTGGAGAGCCAGAACATGGGGCGAGTGCACAGCATTCACCAGGAGCATTTGCCCCACAGGAATAGCGCAGCCACACAAAGAACAGGGGACGTGAGGAGAGAGAGCTGACACTGGGCAGGTTTGGTCACAGCTACCCCTCAGGAGCTCACTTTGACAGCTTGCTAGGACCATATCTGTCACATCAGCATGGCAGAGGGTGGAAAGCCTGGGGGATAAAGAGATGATTAGCAGAGCAGCTGCAGAAGAGAAGAAAAGAACCATCAGCTAATTACACCCCTGCCTCCTATTCCCAGCACAGTAAATCCAATAGGGCTATTGTAGGCCAAAGTCAGCACCTGCAGTCTCAGAACTTTTCACCCACTTGGGGTGGGAGGTGCCCTAAGTTGGGGTGATAGAGTTCCCAGCACAGGGATTTCTGCTGTGCCAGGCAAGAGGAGACTTGGCAACTGCAGCCCCACAAGGTGGCCAGCGCAAGGAGTACACGAGGGCCTTGCAAATCCAAAGGAGTTTTCTCCTGGGAGCAGGGGATAGCAGGGTAGGAACTCCGTTCTGTGCTTCAGATTGTTAACAACACTGGAACCAACCCATGGTATAATTAAGAACAAAGTCCCTGAATCTGAACGTGTAATACAAAATTTGTGTCAGAGCCTTACATTGCTGAGGAGCATGATTGTCCTAGATACCAGGCTATGCAGGGACCATCAAAAAAGTCCGAGTCTGATTTTTCCATTAAAAGTTGAAATTTTCCATGAAGGAAAAAATAACCATTTTCCAACCAGTCCTGGTGCTCTGCTCCTATTCTTTGTGATGCTGGCAAGCCAGGTTAGTCCAGGGCCGCAGGCCAATTCACTTGCATTAGTGTACACCAAAGCAATTTATAATGTATAAGTGTGTACTCGTAGGGTTAAACTTCATGAAAACAAATGGATCGTTACTGGTATTGTTCTCACTTAACTATAGTTAAGACAGGGGGGCATTGATGCCACTCTGTCCCCCTCCCCTGTACCCCATCTTCACAGAGTGAGGGGGGGGACCTTGGCGATGGGGTGGAGCAGGGGCCTCGGAGAAGGAGTGGGGTTTGAGGTAGATCCTGGACTGACTTAAATTCAGAAAGTGATCTTGTGCTTAAAAAGGTTGGAGACTACTGCTTTACAGCAAATGACTGCTGCTCTTCAGTCTGGCTGCAAAGGAAGGCTTTAGGCCTTCCATTATGGCCAGGGCTCGACAAATTAGGCAATCTACTCGCACGTGGCAAGTGGATTTTAGCCCGGTGGGGCCGCGCAGTGCGGTCAGCACATGCACAGCGTGGTCTGCGCATGCGCAGCGTGCGCTTCCGCGCAGCTGGCGAGCAGCACTTGCCGCCGCTTGGCGAGCACTGATTATGGCTATAGAAAAAACATTGTTACACAATGGCAGGAAGTCGCCACACTGAAGTAGCTGACTGTGGCACTGGAGACTGGCCACGGTAAAGCCCTGCACTTGGAAAGCACAGGTGGTATTTTTCTCAGCTAAGCACACTCTGAACCCTTGATAAAGTTGGAACAAAACTTTGCCCAAACAAACAAGAAGCCTGCAACCTTGCCAGTGTGCTGATTGGTGAACTTGCTGAGTGGCCCAAACATTGACTGAGACCAAAAGCTGCACTCGCTGCCTGTGCCCACAGAAAATGCCACCTGTGGCTGATTAGCTTCAGTGGGAACCGGAAGGAAGGCAGCAAAGGGCCCGGGAGCAGTCAGCAGTTGTGCTAGGGATTGGGGAACTTCACAGTGGGAGCTTCCAAAGACGGTCTGTTTTTGCAGAAGCTTCAGAGCCGAGTAAGTCTGTAACTGGAAAAACTTTAAAAACAACGAATAGTCTAGCAGCACCTTAAAGACTAACACAACATGTAGATGCCATCATGAGCTTCTGAAGAAGTGGGTTGTGCCCACGAAAGCTCATGATACCATCTACATGTTGTGTTAGTCTTTAAGGTGCTACTAGACTATTCATTTTTTGCAGAAAGTTTGTCCAAAGAACACTAGGGAAATGGGAGGGTGCTTAGACCCCTCTCTCCACTCTCCACCCTGGCCCCCACCACACAGGAGCAGACCCACTACAAATGCTTGAGCGGTGCCCTGTTTGGGCTGAGCATGAAGACGTAGGAATTGGGTGGCTCCAAGAGATACTTAATGGAGCTGCACTCCATTAGGTGTTCAGTGCTCTGTGGGGATGGGGACTGGCACCAGCATTTGTTGGGGTGTTCCCCTACAGTGGGAGAGGGAGCTTGGCTGTGGTGGGGGAGAGGAAGAGGAGCTGTTTATAAAGGCCCCCTTGCCTACACACCTGTACTCTGATGCCCGAGAAAAAAAAACCCAGCCCAACTTGTTGCAGTTAAACTCATCTCAGAGGCCAGGCTGAACAGTTGAGCCCTGGCATTCCTGATGGGGGGGCTCTGTTGGGTGGCTGGAGGGAAGCAGGGTCCAGGGGAGAGGGTCCCTGACCCAGTCACAGGGCTAGCTGCACCTCTCTGTGCTCCCTGGATTCACCCCTTCCAGTCTCAAGCCTGGTGCCTTTCCCACTTAGGGTGGAGTCCTGTGATTCTCCCCCTCCTAAACTGGGCCCTGGAGAATTGACCACTCTTCCCCCAGTGGGTCCTACAGGGACATGCAGTTCTTCCCTCCAAAATATGCAGCCAGTGCATGGCCCTGAGCCCAAACTGCGTTCTGAAAATACAGGGCTGCTGCCATGTCCATACTGTGCGACTGACCTAGAATGGGGCCATAAATAGCTTTGCTGAAGGAAAACACACTGGAAATGGAATTTAGAACTTAAGACTCCATTGGGGTGGCCTCTGCTGCTGGCCCTTCTAAGCTCCTCCCCACTCTGAACTGAGGGGTTGAAAAGTAGATGCAAAAATGACAATAGTTGCCAGGAAATACTGTTAGGAGTCACCAACTGGCACCAGCTCACATGGTCTTGCTTATTGATTTGCATCTGTGGTTCTCAACCAATTACCTGTGTGGGCTTCATATGTAGCTTCTATGGTACCTGGGCCCCACCCCACCTATAGATACTATCTGTATGGTCCTGAGGGTGTCACAAGGGCAGCAGCTGCGTACTGATGGGGTGAGAACCACAGAGCTAGCTGTATAGAAGTTAAAACTTGAATTCCAGCAAAGTCTGTTTTGCCTTTGATTGCCTCTCCAGCTCAAATCCTTCTTAGCTGTGGACCAAAGGCACCGTTTCAGGAGAGCAGGGAGGGCAGTAGCCATGTGTATTGAGAGGTGGTTTGCTTTTCTTCCCATTCCCTGATAAGAGAGCGAGGGGAAAGTATGTGGATTCCATTAATTACTACTCTGCCCCCTCCCTTCACCAGCCAAAAGTGAGAGGCATGCACAGAAACCAAGTACTTTCCCCTTGCTCCTTTATTGTCAGAGGAAGGGGAAGACAAGCAAGCTGCATCCCAGTTTGCACAGCTTCTGCTGTCTCCCCTGCTCTCCTGAAATGGTGCCCTTGCTATGGACCTGTTGCCTACAGGATACCTGTCCCAGCAAACCAAACCAGTGTACCTTGCCAGAACATTACAACTAGGGGCTCACACCAGGACACAACTCTTGTCTGTGTAAGAAAAGGCTGAGCATTTCTAGGAGGCAGTTTTCATGCTCCCTCATACTAACAATGACAATTTGCTCAACGGAGCTGGGGGTGGGGCTATGTCTCATGCTCCGACTCTGTCCCTCTACTGTTGCCCCATGCCTCCTTAGGGTACCAGTGGGTTAAGATGAACCGGGCCCTTCACACATCTTGCAAGCTATTGTTTCAGGCTGCCAGCAGACTCAGATATCAGCTACACTCTGTTTGGCTTTTCTCTGACTCCCCGAGGAGACTCAGAAACTTACAGAGGCAATTCAGGTCTTGTGGAGCTGGAGCCCTAGGAATGGGCTAGCTGTGTCTAATTCAGCCCTGCTACCATATATTACTGTGGCATCAGGAAGCCCAAGAGAGACAGACTGTGTGGGCCCTGTATAACTGGGTTGAGAAGAGAACCAGGTAACTCCAGGGGAGAGGCCCATGATGGGCTATCAGCAGGGACTCCACCTCATGCTCTAGGCCTCCAGAAGGCTGACAGAAGTGGATCCTACCAGCTGCCTTGTTCTGTACACCTCCCACCCTTCCCAAATCCAGGGTTGGCCACCAGCTTAGATGGCCCATGGTCTGACCCAGGAGGGCTGGTCTCACGTTCAGAGCTACACTCTGGCTTTTGCCAGCACAAGAGGGTGGGGGGCTATAGGGGCACCACTTTGAAATGCAGACAAGGCCAAAATAAGAACTCTTCTGGTTATTTCCTCCATAGAGTGACCTGAAGCGCACTAAAGCCCTGATCTCACGTGGGGACGGGCCCCTAGGGGTCGCCCTGCGCCCGGAGCCGGCAGCCCGGTGTACAGCGCCTGGCACAGGCGGGGGGCAGCTCAAATAGCAGCACCAGCTGCAAGGCAGCTGCGGGGCGCGCTCAGCGCAAGGCTTTGTCCGGCCGGGCCCTGCCCGATTCCCGACCCTGCGCCTCTCGGCTCTGGCCCCGCGCTGCTGGCAGTGAGCGAGCAGGTCCAGCCCCCGGGCGGCCACACCCCTGGCGCGCAATTGGCCCGAGATGCGCGGGGACTGGCGAGCCGCTCGCAGGCAGGGCGCCGGGCGCTGCGGGGCCATGCGGACCAGCGGCCGGTGCGGGTAAGGAGCAGGGCTCGGGGAGGGGACGGGAGGGCCCGGCTCGGTTCCCCACGCCGCCGGCACAGGTGCAGCTGGGTGCCGCCGGGCCTGGCTAGAGGAAGGTGCCGAGGCTGCGGGGTGCTGCTCCCTTCCTCTCTCCGCAGGCGCCACACGCGGGTCCGGATCTCGCGCGTGGATGGGCCCCCGGGCTGGGAGGCTGCGCCGGGGCTCCGCTCAGACTCGGGCGCTCCGATCAGTGGCCCCTCTGGGCGCCTCCTTCCTTTTGCTGTAAGTGGCTCAGTAACGTTGGCCACGGGCGGGGAGGTCCCCCCACAGCAGCTCTGCCGGGGGAGCGGAGATGAGACCCTCATGCCCAACTCCTGGGCCAACTCTTGCATGGAGAGCTCTGCCCGGATACAAAGTTGGTGTCCACGTCTGTAAGAATGCTCTGCAGCTGGCCTGGGGGGGGCCGCGTAAAGCAGCTGGCCGGTGTGTGTGTGTGTGTGTGTGACGGGGGGCCGTAAAGCGGCTAGCTGGGTGTGTGTGTGGGTGGTGTGTACAGCAGATAGCTGGGGGCGTGTGTAAAGCAGCTGGCCGTGGGGGTGCACTTAAAGCAGCTGGCTGGGGGGAGGGGGTGTTTAAAGCAACTGGCAGGGGGATTTACAGGGCTCTGCTTTCATGCTCATGGCACCTTGACACTGTAGTGCCAGGCACGTTCACAATGCAGCTAGGTAGGCAGATGGGGGCTGTCCAGGTTTGGGGTGACTGATGTTCCTACGTTGCCTTTTACAGAAGCGACTTGCTGTCCCCAAATACATGAAGTACGGGCGCAGTTAAATATTTTCTCAGGCACGAGGAACCCTATCCATAGCTTGTCTCGAGATGTCGTGGGCCAGAGCCGTGTTAGAAGCCTGTTGGGCCTGGTGAGAAGGAGCCATGTTGTTTGCTGGGTGTTGGCAGTGTGAGTGGGTTAGCAGAGGAAGGTGGGACATGATCCAGGGACTGCAAGTTGAAGCTAGCCAAAGTCACCCTGGAAATAAGCCGTACATTTGTAATGGGGAGAGTAATTAGCCATTGGAACAATTTATCAGGGCTGTGGTGGTTTCTCCATTGGTGACAATTTGTGCATCAAGCCTGGGCAGTATTGTAAAGGATTGATAACTAGGGCTGGCCAGCCGACTCTCCTGGGCTTAGGCTCTATGACTCTGTAAGTGCAGGAATTTGGCAAGGATCTACTTTGTTCCTGGCTTCCCGTAAATGCCTAGGTCCCTGCAGCCATTCCTGCTTCTCTGTCCTTTCTGTATCTAAGGGAGAGATGCAAAATCTCATTTAAAAAGTTAAATCAGTTAAACTTTAAGTTGAACTGGTTAACCCAAATGCTGCAGCACGGTGGGCCCAGCCGGGCTGGAGCAGCCCTCCCACCGGTGTCAGGCCACCCTTTAGCCGATAAGCATCACTTGGTAATGGTGATGCTTACTGGGTAGCTGGTTAACTGGTTAATCCTTTACATCCCTAGTCTAATCTGCGTACCACCAGGCAAAAAGATTATTTGCAAAGGCTGGGGATTTGGGTCCGCTATTGTTAATCAGTAATGAAGAGAACAAAGTGGAAAGCTGGTTAGGGTAAGAATATGTTCTCCAGGTTTCTGGAAGGCCATTTAAAAAGGCTAAAACGACCTGGCCCTTATGTAAGGGGATATCTGCTGTGAATGGCCACCCATCCAGCTTTTCCTGGCACCAGCAGGGGGATCTTTCCATTCTGAACCCCAATGCCAGGCTTGGGAAGTGGGGCCACGTCTGTGGCTGCTGCTGTAACTCACTGTTGCTCCATTGGAGCCGATGGAGTGATGCTGATTTACACCATGATTCTGGCCACTGTGTTTTAGGAAAACACAGATACGGAGTCTGAGAAGCAGAAGAGTGGAACTAGCCAGACCTGCTTTGAGAGCAAACCCTCTAGCCTGCAAGCTATCTGGGTGGTAACCAGATTGCTCTGACTTTTAGTGATGAATGGGCCCACAAAAGAGGAGAGTTATGGGCCAAGCCTTTAATTCCATAAAGAGGAGAGTTATGTGGACAAGTCTCCATATCCCCTGTGCAAACGCTCTGACCCTGCCATGTGGGTAGTGAATGGCCTTTACCTCCCATGGACCCACTTGCGATTAGCTTCGCCAGGGTAACTGCTCTCCCTGGAACCCTGCCAGCTGCCATAATGGCAAACATCTGTCAGTGGGGTTGGGCAAGGGATTGCATGAGTGGCGACTCGCCGGTGCCAGGGCTGAGCAGGGCATTTAATAGGCGGTGACTCTCCGGTGCCGGGGCTGGGCAAGGCATTGCATGGGTGGGGACGTGCCCGGTGCCGGGGCTGGGCAAGGCATTGCATGGGTGGTAACTGACTGGTTCCTGTGAGGGTCCCTCCCGCAGTATGGTAAAAAATGCCTCCCATTGCGGAGGTGGGCCCTGGCTGGGAACCGCACAGTTCGTTGGACTAAGCCCTTACGGTCTAGTGAGGCTACAGGTGGGGAGCGAGTACAGTTGTGTAAAAGGAGAGATTCTCTCCTGCAGGTAGAAGACCAGCCTCAGAGGGGTTTTCCGACTTCATGCATCGTACAAGGGGGTTTTAGCCAGGAAAGTTTGTGCCCAAATAAATCTGTTCATCTATAAGGTAGGGATGTGAATCTTTAACTGGGAAGCCCCACCCTTAACCAGTGAGACTTACCAGTTAAGGTTAACTGGTGGGGGCTGGAGCAGCTCCAGGCCTGCAGCGGGCAGAGGCTGCTCCAGCTCAGTAGCAGGCAGGGGAGGGTCTGCTCCATCCTCCCCTTTAATTGGTTAACTGGTTAAACAATAGGTTTAGACCGTTAACCAATTAAAGGGGATTTTCCATTTGTACTTTAAGGTGCCCCAGGATTCCTGGCTGTTTGTCCAGGCAGGGCAGTTAGGGTTTGTTGACACAGCCTTGTCACTAGGTCTGTGTGTGTGAAAACTGTTTGTCGCCAAATACACCCCCTGTGAGGGGGTCGCTGTGTCAGCAGGAGAGTGCACCTGCTGGCAAAGCCGTGGTCATGTTTTTACTTGCCGCTGCAAAACTTTGGTGTTCATGGGTGGGTAGGTTAAGCACCTGTGAACAACAAAAGCTTTGTCCTTCAAGTGCAAGTGTAGACGCAGCCTTAGCTTAGGTTCTCTGGGAGCTTTGGAAATACCCTTAGCGATACTAAGTGAGAATAAGGACTTCTCTTGTTGCTTCCACTGGGTTTTGTGCTGGAGCACAAACATGAGTTCTCAGCGTGTGAAATAGGGATGTTAAATATTGGTTAATTGCATAGTCAAGTAACTTCATGAATTCTTATTGGTTAGTCGACTATTCTATAGTCCCTGGGCCGGGGCCAGCAGCAGGGCACTCCAGCCTCACTCCTGAGGAGCCCCTTGCCACTGTAGCAGAGGCAGCAGTATGGGGTACCAGGTGGGAGCGGGTCCGCAAGGGAATCCTGTTTGAAAACCAGCTCCCCTTGCAGACCGGCTGCCTGTCTCCCTGTGCTGCTGCCTCTGATAAAGAGGTGGCAGCAGTCCCCATCGGGAGGGGTCTGAGCTCCCAGACCAGCGCGAGATGGAATTGAGCCGGGCTGCTTGCCTGCCTGCCCGGCTCCTAATACACTTTAAATGCAGAGCTGCAGCAGGGGCCAGCCTGCTAAAAAATTTACTGGTGTGTGTGGGGGAAATGCGTGTAGTCTATAGCATTAACCTATAAGCTTTTGCTTATTGGTTAAACGGTTCATTAACTACACTATTACATCCCTAATGTGAAACAGTAGTGAGTTTGCCCCCACCCTTTCCTAAGGATCCACAGAATCAGTTCATAAGCAGGGGTCCGATTTGGAGCCCTGTGCCCCAAGTTGACACAGGTTGGACTCTATTATTCTCAGTGTGGCTGCTTCTGATTCTCCCCAGGGTCAGAGAGTTCAGACTTGTGCCTAGTTGTATGGAGCAGACTTGAGCAGCTGGGTCCTGATTACAAAGCCCAGCAATGCTGTTCAGGGCTGCTGGAAATGCATGGCCATAGGCTTCCCTGATGCACATTGTCTAGTGTTGGCTGATCATAGGATGCCTGACCTGCCTGCTTGCTGGAAAGCTGCGGCCTGGGACCGTGTTTGAACTTGCTCCATTATTCCTGGTTGCAGAATTAAATTCTGGGGCATTAAACACATGTAAAGTCTGACTAGTGTTCCTCCCTAATGGAAAGAGAAAGGAAAATGAAACCATTGCTGGCTGTGGAGAGTTCAGTCTGCGAGTATATGCATGGAGATACTGTGTGTACCTGGGGGAGACAGACGTACAGGTGTGTCCAGCCAGGTTGGGGGGTGTAAATGTGCTGGTGTGAATGTAAAGGAAGTGTGTGCACATGAAATCTATACGTGTACCACTGAGCAGTAACTGCAGGCGCTTTATACCTGTGCCCTGCCGCACTGAGTTCTTCTCGGGTGAGTACAGATGCCAAAACACGTGCCCATGCGTTACAGATATGCACATATTGAGTGCACACAGTCAGACTCGTGGAGTGTAAATCTTGAGTCATCCTGGCTGAAGGGGGTGTGTTCTCTTTGTAAAACAGAACCGTTTCATCCCCGGGCAGCTTACTCCTAGTGCCCCCTGGGTCTCTTGCTGCGAGCCTGCTTGTCTTGCGTTGGGGAAGGGTGGTCAGTGGGTTTTGGCTGCTGGACTGATGCAGGTTCCAGCTGTTGTCTGTCTTGTGATATGTAGGTTCCCAGACTGACAGGAGCCTGCAGAGTGGGGCAGAGAGGGCTGGCCAGTTTTACTGGCACATGCACATAACTCATGCAAAATAACTAGAAACATTGGGCCATATCCAAGCTGGTGTAAATCAGTATGCCGCTTACATCAGTTGACGATTTGGCCCAGGCATTGCACATGCATGATGTTCCAAGAGCCCCTTTGCAGCAACGCCCTTTGGCATTTGCGTAGACAGGCTTGTGGTCCTGCTGAAGGAAGAGGGCTCGATTGTGAGGATAATAGCTTCATAAATCAGTACTCCGCCCTGGAATTAGGAGACTGAGGTTATTCAAGCTTGTCTCTAGCCCTGACCTCAGTGAGTCAGACCAACTCTGCCTCCTCTGGTGTGGCTCTGGCCTCTGAGTGAACTTTGGAATAGTTGAGGCCTTCACAAAAATGCCTGGGGTGTCTCTCCCTGGGTTGTCTTGGAGACACATGGGCATCTCGGAACACTCTGACCTTCCCCTTGTCTGTCAGAGAAGGGAGCATTCCCATCTCCTGATCTGTGGTGGTTCAGGCTCACTGGTGGCTCCCGGAGAAGAGGGGAGAAGTCAGATGCATGGAGAAGGCCTCCTGCAGGACCAGCCTCTGAGATGAGACAATAAACTGCTGACCAGTGAGGCTGTCACTTCAGCACCATCCGATGTTGCAGCAGCTAACAAGGCGATTGCTCAGAGAGGCATTTGGGTTGTAGGCCTGGGCATGAAGGGTCTCTCCACTGCGTGCCCAGCAGGAGGGGCAGAGGGGCAGTGCCCTGTGTGGTCCCTGCTCTCTGGCAGGTACAATGAATTCTAGGGCACATGACACTTGGGCTGTGTCTAGACTGGCCAGTTTTTCCGCAAAATCAGCCGCTTTTCCGGAAAAACTTGCCAGCTGTCTACACTGGCCGCTTGAATTTCGCAAAGCACTGACTTCCTACTGTAAGAAATCAGTGCTTTTTCGGAAATACTATGCTGCTCCGTTCGGGCAAAAGTCCCTTTTGCACAAAACTTTTGCGCAAAAAAGTTGAGATTTGTTTTGCGCAAAAAAGCCCCGATTGCGAAAATGGCGATCGGGCTTTTTTATAAAGCGCTCAGATTGGCCACAGACGCTTTTCCGCAAAAAGTGCTTTTGTGGAAAAGCGTCCGTGCCAATCTAGACGCTCTTTTCCGAAAATGCTTTTAACGGAAAACTTTTCCGTTAAAAGCATTTCTGGAAAATCATGCCAGTCTAGACGTAGCCTCAGTGTTTCCAGATGATGTTCTGAAAACCAGTCAAACCAGCCGCCCGGTCTAGGGAGGTCACCTTTAAGCCCCCAACTGATTGCACGCATAAACAATTTTTGCATACTGGGGCCCAGCATGTCCCAAAGTAGCCCCGGTTTTGGGAGGAGCCTGATTGTGGAAGTCAAAGAGCCACTGGAGATTTTTTATTTGATTTGCAGGGTGCACTGTGTAAAAGCTTCAGTAGGCTGCATGTTCACAGTCAATTAAAGGGAAAGTTGATGTGGTGTCCTGAGAGGACCAAAAGGACCATTTCTCCACTGAGGATCGTACAGAATGGGCTACTCAGATTACAAACCTTCAGTACTGGAGAGGCCACGTGAGATGAATTTTAGACTCTGAGTGCCTGGCGTGGCAGGGCACTCCGCCACTCCCTGGGACAGCAGCCAGCCCTTCTGAACAGCAGGCCCACGCGAGTCATGCAGTCAGCCCATCTGCCCTGCTCTGGGATCGCCTGCTGTTCTTGCCTGGCGGGGACCTGGTGCTCCCAGCTTTGCTTTGGCAGCTCTCAGTGAGGAGTCCTGTCTGCTCGCTGGAGAGGAAGCAGCCAGCTTGCTCAGTGGTTTCCCTTTCACGCTGGAACAGCCTCGGAGCTTATCTCCAGGACCCAGCTCGGGAAATGTGCTTTGCAAAGATAAATCAGCCTAGGGCCACTCTGTCCCCTGCATACTCTTGATGACCTCAAAAATCTGGCAGAGTGAGAGCCACCTCCTCGGTCCCTCATCCCATGCCTGCTTCAGCCTGGAGAGTGGTTCCCAGGGAGCAGGCATCATACCAGCCCCTTTGGAAAAGGCTTACAAAAATTGAAGCTTTAAAAAAGCCAGAGCCCCATGTCCCCAACCAACAACGCTTCAAACTAGCCCCTACCTCCACTGCGCAGCCCAGCAGAGCCCTACAGTCTGGGAAAGCAGGAAGTTCAGAGGTAAGTGGCCATCCAGGGCTCTCATCTTCCCAATGGGCTGAAATGTGAGATGTCCTCCTGCCGCCTGCCACTTCATCATCCTGCAAACAACATCCCTTGGACCAAAGATATCAGCTGATCCTGATGAATGGGATTGAAGTCCTTCCCTGAAAGTATAACACTGAGCTGGTGCCTTCACTGTCCATCCCACTCACCAGTCCTAGTCCAGCTTGCTCTCACCTGGTACTCTGTCAAGCTGGTGCCTACTGCATCCCCCCCACCCAGCCCTGTACCAAGCTAGGATCTATAGCTCCCATCCCATTGGACATTCTCTCTGCGGTCTGTGCCATCCCCCCTGCCTCTTCCCAGTGGTCCTGTGTGCTCTGAGCCTTTCTGCCTTCTAAAGATTCTGCCACTGAGCCTTGGCTCTGTAGGACCCTCTTCTGAAAGTGATTTCCATTTAACCCCACAGCTGGTCTGAGCCCCCAACCCTCAGGCCTTTTGTGCTGGCTCAGGAACTATCTGTATGCATTTACGTTCCACTTGTTTATCTGAACTATTGCTTCTTTAATGCAACTGTGGTGTTTGCTGGAGTCCTGAATGATGTGATGGAATCAGATTGTTATTTGTAATTGTAGCAAGAGCAAAACTGGGGTCTGTTTGGGGCAAGGTGCACTTACATGCTGTTGACTCATGCTGGTTTTGGACGTGCACTGCTGATTATCACTATCCGCTGGGTAGCTTCCCAAGAGGATATAAACAAGCTCTGACACTATTTTTGGCTGGTGTCTCCTGTCTATGTGCTTTTAACGCTGAGTGAGATCTGGGTGCTAGTGGAGATTATCCTGTGGCTCACATGAGGGAGAGAAGAAACGTCTGCATTTCACTCCGTAGTCTTCACTCCATCAGCCACGGACTCAGCAGCCCAGTCAAGGGCACTGTCACTATTGTGTGCACTATGCTAGACCCTTGAGGTTCCAGCTGAAATCAAAGGCCTTGTTGTGCTAAGCCCTGTACACCCACTGAGGGAGAGTGCCTGCCCCGGAGCCTTTCCAATCCCAGCAGAGCCGAAAGGAACCAGTCCCGGTATGGCTAAGCTTGTGTCCAGGAATATGGAGTCAGGCTTTCAGGTCAGAAGATTGGCTTTGGCATCATGAGATTTTAAAGTTTATTTTATTTTATTTTATTTTATTTTATTTTTTGCTTTGAGTTTTTTGGATTGTGCCATCCTGGATCCCATGCCCAGCTTTTCTCCTCAGGGCTAGAAATGTTCTTCTTCACCAATAAAAGCTGAGACTTGCCCACATTCACCTGGCTCCTGCACTCAGGCTAGAATTGCACATTGGCAGCCCACAGCCCATTTCTTCACAACAGACGGTGCAGTGGAGCCAGCGGAGCCAGATTTCCCGACCGTGGCCCAGGGCTGACAAGGGTAAATCTCCATCCGGGATTGAAACCAAGACTCTAAGAACAGCTTCTTTCAGCCTGACATCTACCTGAGCTTCGTAAAGCAAGGACAATGGTGGCTTTGTGCAGCCACCATCTGGACCTGGCAGGAAACCAATACAAGCCAGCAGGACAGGCGGCAGGGAGAGTGTCGGCTCACAGTTTCTACTCACTGTTCCCTGCTTAGGTCTTTGTACTGCTCCAGGAGTGGCTTTTACTGTCATCCCTGGGATGGGACAGATACAGCTCATCACATGCCATTCTGAAGAGTGCTGGATGTGGGCAGTAACCCTGGGAGCTAGTCCCTTTTTGGATAGCAGCCTGGATGGCCCAGCATTGAAACGCTTTGTGCAGTGGAACAGGCAATGAGGTGATGTTCTGAGTGCTTTGGGATCCTCGAGGGTGAGACTATTGGGGTGAGACTATTGGGGGCAGGGGGCTGCAGACCAGGTGAAGCAGGTGCTGGGTAGAGGGGGGGTCTCACTGAGGTCAGGGCCGTCCATATGTAGCTTGATTCTGCAGCTGTGGAAATGGCCACAGGATTTGCCTTATCGTCAAGTGTCTGCAAAGCTGTTCGCTGCACGGGAAATTCACAGAAATTCTCTTGCCTCCTCTGACTCCCTCTTCTCTGCAACAAAAATGATTAGGGGTTTGGAATGGGTGCCATAAGAAGAGTGATTAATACAACTGGGACTTTTCAGCTTATAAAAGAGAAGATTGGGGGGGATATGATTGGGGTCTATAAAATCATGACCAGTATGGAGAAAATGAATAAGGAAAAGTTATTTACTTGTTCCCATTACAAAAGAACTAGAGGTCATGAAATGAAATTAATAAGTAGTAGATTTCCTTTGGTTTATGAGTTTCTTCATGCAACATAATCAACCTGTAGAACTCCCTGCCAGAGGATGTTGTGAAGACTAGGACTTTTAACAGGGGTCAAAAAGAGCTAGATAAATTCATGAGGAGAGTCCATCAGTGGCAATTAGCCAGGGTAGACAGGGACGGTGTCCCTAGCCTTTGTTTGTCAGAAGCTGGGAATGGGCAACAGGGAAGGGAGCGCTTCTTGATCATCCGTTCTGTTCATTCCCTCTGGGGCACTTGGCATTGGCCACTGTCGGCAGACAGGAAACTGGGCTAGATGGACGTTTGGTCTGACCCAATCTGGCCATTCTTATGTTCTTTATGTCTCTTCTGAGATGCTTCCCCTAATGCTCCAGATTGATCTTGGGCAAGGGCTGCTTTCCTGTGTCCCCAGCTGGCCACAGACTCTCTCCAGCTACAGACTTGCGACGTGTGGCAGAGGAGAGTTCTCTGTTCCTGCCCAGCTGTGGGGCAGTAGAAATGCAGAGGATATACCAGAGGTGTAGTGTGCTGCAAAGGAGCCGGGCCCTGGTTCGTGGCCTTTTGAACATTTGGAGGTATAAAGACGAAGGTGCCTGGTCTGTCTACAGCTGTTTGGGCCAGTGTCATTTGACTGTCTTGGAGTCAGGCCCCAGGAGCAGATGCCCCCCCCACACTTGCCGCTTACCAGGGCGGATGTTAATTGGGTGCCAAATGTCTTGCTTGCATCCCAGGCTCTTGGGCCGCTTGCACATTGCACAGTCCAGCCCCCCCCTGGCCGTTTCCTGCCATTGTAAGGGTCTTGGGATGGTGACTCACAGCAGACGTGCTTCTGGGAGCTGGGCTGCATTGCATTCTTGGAGGCCTGGCGCAGGGCGGTTTGCAGGGGGTGGGTGGGGGGGAACGCTGTTTGGAGCCAGCCCTGCTTTCTGAGCTTTGCACAGATGTGAGTTATTTCACTTTTACAATCAAGCAAAGTGGCTGAGGCAGCTGCTGGAGAAACCTCCAGCCCTTGTAACTGGCTAGGGGATGGACTGGAAAGTCAGGGGAGCTCAATGACCAAAGAAGAGCAGCGCAGCCCCAGAGCTAGTGCCTGCTTCTGTCCAGGGGAGCTGGGGAAGGGGGCAGGGGCTCTGTTTCCATCCTTGCATCTAAAAATAACAGCCCTGCTTCCTCTCCAGTGGGGTCTGGAAAGCAGCAGTGACTTAATCCTGCTGTTTGAGAAACCCTGGAGCCACAGGAAGCTGGAGCACAGGCCTGCTCATCTTTAGCTGAGACATGCAAGGCCAGGAAACACTTCAAACCAGGGTGTTTGCTCAGAAGCAGCAGGGGTGGTGGAAGGGCCCTGGGTCTGCACCCTGAGAGAGGAAGGGCCAGATTTTCAAATTTGCAGCTGCATGGAGCTGCCTAGACTGTGGGGTGCTGAGCTCTGGGAAGCCTGGCCTGGGACTGCTCCCAGTGGGGAGGAGCCCTCTGAAAAGGTGAGCCCTGTGCACACACCCCCCTTCTACCCGCCGCTGCTATGCTGAGAGAGTCACGTTTCTATGAGGTCTCCTTTCAGCCTGGTGTGCTGGCCAGAGGCTCTGGTGAGCATACAGTGGCCTCCGTGCGAGCGGGTGACCCAGCACGGCCTCTGAGCAGAGTGGCTGGTTGCCCTGGTGCCCCTGCTGGGCTGACCTGGCTGTCACACTGCTGATGTCAGGTGTGTTTGGAACTGCATGGGGGGCTGAGCGGCCTGTGTTACACTGGGCTGGCACTTAGGAGCTTTCACCCTGGCTCTTTCCCAGCCTTGGACACAATCCTGGTGCACTTGCTACCGTTGCTGGCCCCCCACTGGCTCAGCCAAGCTGGGTACCTAGTGGGACAGGGCTGTCTCGCATCGAGGGGTGCTGGCTGCTGCTGTGATAGAGCATAGGAGGATAAGAGTTGGGGCTGGACCAGGCATGTGGCCCCTCCTCAGCAAAGGCAGCTGGATGGTGTGAAGGGACCTGGCCAAAGTGGCTGCCATTCAGTCATTGGCCTGGTTCCCTTTGCTTGGCCGTGCTGGTGAAGGGTTAATGGCAGCAGCCGATGCTACGTAGTTTAGCTCTGACACTGCTCGCCCCTGGGTGGGAACTGCTCTTTGTAGACAGGCTTGGCTGGATTCTGGCCTGGGGGAGGACAGGTCTCTGCCCCAGGCACTGAAATGGCTGGCAGATGGGTTGGCATCCTGCTCCAGGACATCTGTCCCCTGGTGGTTTCAGCTGTTTGCTCTGACTCCAGATTGTTCCTGACCGTGTCATCCAGTCCAAGAAAGGAACAGACTAAGGAGAGGTAGCTGTTGCCTCTTCGGTGGAATATGGCTGTTGGTCACCTCCCTGTACTCCCCTAACTAAACGGGGGGGGGGGGGGGGTGCTGCCTAGTGAATAGAACATTGGATTGTGACTCATGAGAGCTGAGATCCTATTGGCAGCTTGGTCATCCACTGACCTGTGGAATGACCTTGGACAAATGACGTCACTGCTTCCTGCCTCAGTTTCTCCATCGGGGGATTTGTTTGTAAACTGCTTTGACATTCTCTGATGACAAGAGCAGGGCTGTAAACGAACCAGTCTGAGCCGGGAGATTGTTTCCTCCCACCGCCCTATTTATTGCGTCACTCCTTGTGGCTATAATCCCGTCACCGTCTTGCACACCGGAAAGAAAAACCCAATCTCCCTTCGCTTCCTGGGGAGGTCCAGTTTTTAAGTCCCCTACCCCGAGCTGGGGGACTTGCTTCGCTCCGGATGATGGAGTAGGGGGGTTCGGGCCCGCCCTCTCTCCGAACCACGGCCCAGGGCCCTAAGGCAGCGATAACCTATCCCTGCTCAGCGGCTGGGGTATTGCCCCTAAACCTACCCGCTCACGGGCTCCACGACCCTGCCCTGGGCCGCTTCCTACTCCGTCTCCAGGGGTAGTTCCATTCTCTCTCCCCACTCACTGTTCGCCTGCTTGAGCGTCTCTCCCTCCTCCTCCTCCTGGCTGGCGAGCCGCCTTTTTAAATCCCCCTCCAGTGGGGTCCGTGGCGTCATTGCCCCTGCGCCTTGGAGTCGCTCCCCTGTGACGTCATCCGCCCGCGCCTCCGAGTCACCCCGCATGACGTCATCGCCGGCTGCTCCAGCAACGCCTCCAGGGCCGTTTCCGGCTGATGCCTCGGGCTCCAGGCATCCTTCGGTGCCGGCCAGGCAGAGTGTTGCCCGGCTCCGCGTCCCCCCGGTGGACATGCCCTTCCCCCAGGATTCCACATGTGCCTCACCCCGATCCTCCCGAGTGCGGGGCGGGAGCTCCCCGTCACAAGGGCATTATGATTAGAGTGCACCCCATTTCCTAGCGCATTCACGGGTGGCCACTCAGACCATTCCAATTATCTGTTGTACGTGGATTTAACAAACAGGGGAAAATGCTTAATGCAAATGTACTTCAACCAGCCAATTCCTTAGTTACATTGGTTTCGTTTCATTCAATAATTTACCCAGGTGAGCCAAAACAATGCAAGAAAGGGTTAACTCTTGGCTACTTTTCCACTATCGACAAGCCCTTAGTGAGCTAGCCAAGAACAGTAACCAGTAAGTAGGAGGATGGAATGTGTGGGGCCTAACAGATATGCTCCAATTCAATAGTTTTCATGCTGTAGTTCATGGACTCCCAGGGGCCACAGACTGAGCCTAAGGTTTCCACCTTTGTGTGAAATTGTGTGGGGATCCACATGTGGAAAAAGGCCGAATACCATGGGGTTAGTTCAAAAAGGGGGCTGGTCTTGGGTAGGGATGTAAGCGACTAGTTGACTATCCGATAAGCAAATGCTTATCAGATAGTTGAGTAGTGACTTGATTAGTCACCCGTTCTGCCTCTATCAGAGAGAGGCAGAAAGGGGGGTGCTGGGGGGAACCAGTTCTCCCCCAGTACCATCTCTGTGGGGGGGCAGGGGAGGCAGAGGCACAGCGGGAAACGGTGCAATTGGGGACTTCTTCAGTCCCCTCTCGCACTGGTTCCCACCGAGCAATCCCAGCTTGCGCTGATCGCCCAGCAGCTCTTACTACATTTAAAATGCAGCGCTGCAGCGTGGGTGGCTCTGCAGCAGGCACGAGCCAGGACTACTCAGTCCACGCCCTAGTCAGCTACTCTGGAGCTAACCCCGCTGCGGCTCTGCAGAGGCACTTATCGACTAATTGTATAGACGATACAATTCGTATCGACTATATGATTAGCCAATTAATCGCATTTTAACATCCTTATTCTTGGGGCAGGTCCCTAGCGCGTGTTCTCCTGGAGGTCAGACCAGATGATCACAAAGGTCCCTTTTTGCCATATGAGCAATGAAAATGGCTGTGCTGCCAATCTGCCCTTTAAAAACCTGCCTTCCACAAGAAAAATGTGGACAAGTTTGGCCAATGAGGTGAGTAGTGAAAATCTAGTAAAATCATGCTAGAAGGACATAACGAGTAGGGTTCCACAGGGGTCTGTTTCAGGACTGGTTCTGTTCAGTATCTTCATCAATGATTTAGATATTGGCATAGAGAGTACGCTTATTAAGTTTGCAGATACCACCATGGTGGGAGGGGTTCTTTGGAGGGATAGTCATAATTCAAAATGATCCGAACAAACTGGAGAAATGGGCTGAGGTAAATAGGACAAATGCAAAGTACTCTACTTAGGGAGGGACAATCAGATTCACACATACAAAATGGGAAGTGATGGTCTAGGAAGGAGTACTGCAGAACGGGATCTGTGGTAATAGTGGACTATATGCTAAATATGAGTCAGCAATTTGATACTGTTGCAAAAAAAGCAAACATGATTCTGGGATGCATTAACAGGAGTGTTGTGAGCAAGACACGAGAAGTCATTCTTTCACTCTACTCTGCGCGAATTAGGCCTTAACTGGAGTACTGTGTCCAGTTTTGGGCACCACATTTCAGGAAGGATGTGGAGAAATTGGAGAGGGTCCAGAGAAGAGCAACGACGATTAAAGGTCTAGAAAACATGACTTGTGAGGGGAAAATGGAAAGAATTGGGTTTGTTTAGTTTGGAAAAGAAAAGACTGAGAGGGGACATGATAGCACCTTTCAGGTATCTAAAAGGGTGTCACAAGTAGGGTTGCCAGGTGTTCGGTATTCACCCCGGACAGTTTGGTATTTTTGCCTCCTGTCCGGTAAAAAAATTCAGAGAATATCGGGCACCTGAGATGTCTGGTATTCTCTGAATTTTTCCCTGGCCAGGAGGCGAAAATGCCGGGCACCTGGCAACCCTACAAACACTCAGTGCCCGTCCTCTCCCCCTCCCCCTCCCCCTCCTATGCTTACCTGGTTCCCCAAGGCTGCCAGCACAAAATGGCTGCTGGCCAAAAGACCTAGGGGAAGCAATGCTTCCCCTGGGTCTTCGTGCTCAACCGCTCCCCTGTTCCTATCCCTGCACTCACTCTTAAAGGGGACATGCTGTTTTATGTTAATTTTTTTTTTTGGCTTAAGTCCTTGGAGTCCTAATTTTTTTCCCTGTGGTTTTTTTTTTGGGGGGGAGGGGGTGTTCAGTATTTTTGTTTCAACCATCTGGCAACCCTACTTACAAGGAGGAGGGAGAAAAATTGTTCCCCTTGACCTCTGAGGGTAGGACAACAAGCTGTGGGCTTAAATTGCAGCAAAGGGAGGTTTAGGTTGGACATTAGGAAAAACTTCCTAATTATCAAGGTGGTTGAATACTAGAATAAATTACCTAGGGAGGTTGTGGAATCTCCATCGCTGGAGACATTTCAGAGCAAGTTAGACTGGACCAGGAGAAACCCACCCTCCCTGGTGGGCAGATGATGTGGATGCAGGTCTTGCTAGAAGGGCAGGAGGGAGGATAAGGCATCTGGGATATTTTTTCAAAAGCAGAGTGTCCGAGCCCTGGATGGGCTTCCAGCCAGTTTGTTTAAAGGCTGAAGTTTTTCAGGAAGTCTGGGATGGAGCCCGGCAGGTTTTTCCTGGCATGCTGCCTGCACAGGATAGAGCAGGTTTCCTGGCGGATGGGAGCTGCTTCTCTGTTTCCCTTCTCGCAGGAAGCAGGGTAATGAATTGTGAGGCAGGAGATGTCTGTCTGTCAGTGTCCCGTTTCCTCTGCTTTGATTGAATCTCTGGGGCGAAACCCCTGAGAGGCTTAGCCTGCCCTGGAGTCTGCTGGAGGAAGGAGGGTTAAAATCTGGGTATAAGGAATTGAGTGGTTTCCCAGCGTGCTCTGATGCACTTAGACTGGAGAAATATGGAAAATTTAAAAATCACCTAAGGAAACTTTCTAAATACCTTTGGCTTGTGATGTTGTTTGTGTCCCTAAATCCCACTGGGGCTTTTAAAAATCATCCTGAAGAGGTTGGAATCTGTATCTAAAGGCCCATATGTGTTCAGGTTACTCACAGCAGCGCTCATTTGCCATTCGGAGGCAGGGCAGGGAGCATGGGGACACCAGATGAAGACGACCAGTAAAACCTACAGATTGTGTTGTGCTTGGAGCCATAGGAGATGAGGAAGCCCTTTAGGGAATTGGTTACTGCTCCCTGTTTCTCTGCTGTCCCAGCATAAGTTAGAGCAGGCTGGGGCTGCTCAGTGTGTGCTAGCTGGTAGTGATCCCTGGATTGTGATGTGCAGACACTCCTCTGGGCCTCCAGGATTCCTGCTGCATGAGGGGCTACTCAGAGGGCAGCTTAGGGGCTGCCTTTCTCAGCTCTGTCTCTCCCTAGCCCCAGTCTTCATATCCGCCCCAGTAACCGACAATCTGCAGTCATGTGAGGCCTCTGGCGATCCCTTTGGTGGGCTAGGTTTGCACAGGTGTCACCAAGTGGAACTTAACACACAAGCTCCTCACTGATGGATGTGTTGTTGGATTTGTCAGAAGCCCTGAGGAGAGCGCCCCCCCCACCCCCCCCCATGCTGGAGTTGGGCCCTGCTGGCTCCCCTGGGCTGGGCTGACTTAGCTGAGCTAACAGGAGGCAAAGCTGCAGATGCTTGGTTTGCTTGCACCGGTTGGTGGAGGTGGCCCGAGGGCTGGGGAAGCAGCCGGCCAGGATCATTTTAAGGTGTCACCCTTTGGAGACCTGCATCACGTAGCTCACGGGATCGGCTCCCGGTGGGGCAGGCCTGGGGCCAGGGGATGGACAGAGGGGAGAAGAGGCTGCCACTTCCCGCCAGTGTGAATGTGCTGCCTGCAACTGGACGCTGTTGCGCTGGGGCTCAGTTATGTCCCTCACATTTACCGTCTGCAGGACACAGGTCTGCCCACTCAGTGCAGCTTCCTCTCCAGGATGTTTCTGAAGGGCTTCTGGCTGCACAGCAGTGCCCTGTTCCTGAGCACTGGTTGCACAACTCCTGGGGCTCAAGGGAGGAAAGCCCTGGTCGGCCAATTCCCCGGGTGCAGCCCAGAGCAGGTACCAGACTTAGGAGAGCAGAGACTGAGCTAGTCTTCCTAGCAGAGCCTATGAGGAGCCAGCGGGCACCCCAAGCCACACTCAGGGGCCTTTGTGTGAAGGGCTCTGTTCAGGCAACTCTCCTGGCTTTGGCTGGGCTCTGCAGCCACAGGACGTCTCTCCCTTCCCTCTTTCCCTGTGCAGTAGGTGCAATCAGCTTGCCCTGGGCATGGGGCCAGCCCCAGCTCTGTGCTCTGCGTGTGTGCTGCTTGACTCCTTGAAAAGGAACAGAAGCTGCACATGGGCTCTGTGCAGGGCAAGACTTTCACCCAGGGCATGACTTTACCCATCTCTGAAATGCACAAGGTGTGGGGCCAGAGCAGCACCTCTGCATGGGGGTTCTAGGAGCCCCCTCCCCAGATGTGTTTAACTCCTTCCCACTGCATCAGAATTTGCTACTTGGAGTGGTGGCATCCCATCAGCCTGCAAACCTGCAAGGGCACTGTACAAGATGTGGAATCCCTCTGGCTTCATTCCCCCAGAGGAAGGCTGGCCCAGAGCACTCTGGAGATGGGGGTGCAAGTCCCTGCTCTGCCACAGACTTCCCATGTTACGGTGGGCAAGTCGCGGGCTGCCTGTGTCTCACTTCCTGTCTATGACCCAACCTCCTGCATGGCATGGCAGGACAAAGACAGCACTGACTGGCAGGTGCTCAGATACCATGGTGATAGCCTCAGACGGCTAGATAAACCCTCGCTAGATGGATAAATGTATGACCGATGTACAGCGTGGAGGACACCTGGGCCTCTTGCATGTGTTACCAAATGGCCTGATCCTGGTGGTTACTCGTGTTCTCACTCTCTCACTGCAGTAGTCCATGTTTTTCTGAGAGGCTGTTGGGAACCAGAAGGTTAGTCTTGGCCAGCGGTAAGCTCTCCTCCTTTGGCCCATCCGCAGACTTTGCACACCAGACGTTCAGGCGGTAAAAGGCAGCTCCTATGCAGTGTGGCCTTAGCACTGTATGGGGGGGGTGACATATCAGGGGTTACACCATTATTTGCCAGGCAGCAGCAGAAGGCAGGTGATGGGGGAAGGAGGCTTCTCTTCCTCGCCCTGGTGGCCAAAGACAGGGTAGCCAGGCAGTTAGATCTGGTGCTGTCAATCCGGAAGTCAGGGTAGCCACAAGGCAGATACTTGGCTTCCATTCTGCACTCTGCCAGAAAGGACCTGGTTGACCTCTGTGTTAGCTCGTTTCCTAAATGCAGGAAGGCTGCTTTCTAGGGCAGGCCATGAGGCTGTGCGGGATCATGCCTAGCAACTTAGCAGCTGTGCAGTGCCGGGCTGCTAGGCAGCAGGGATCTCTTGCTCCCAGTGGGGTGCACTGGTCCCCAAGCTCCAGAGCATCCAGCAGGAGGCTGCTCTGCCTGCCCTCTGTTCACAGGGAACCGAAGCTGCATTGGGGGCTGGCTGTGAAGTCAGGGTGCTCAGCCTGGGGCAGTGGGCGGTGCTGTCAGGGACACCGGTGTAACTCTACAGGGGCCCCTTTGATTTAAGAGGGGATGTTCCTGAGAGCAGAATCTACTGTAGCATGTTTGGGAGCCTGAGTCTGAGGAGCAGGGGCTGCAATGTGAGAAGGAGAAGTTTGGGGCTGCCTCACTGCTGTGGCCCTGGGCCATACCATCTGCCCCTGCTGGCTAGAGGAGTCTGGCCCAGGATCCTGCCCACGGCAGTGGTGTTGCCCAGGGGGTGCCTTCTCCTACTGGCACGCCCTCGCCGTAATGCTTGGCTGCATGGCCCTGGTGGCTGCTCCCCAGGATGCTGCCCAGATGCTGCACCCTGACGCTGCTCTCTCGCTGGAGCCAGCAGCCCAACCTCTAAGGTTCTCAGGGCTGGTAGTCAAGCCCTGCCTTTGACCTGCTCCTTCCATCTCCTCTCCGGGGACGGAACCGGGCTCTACTGGCCTAGATGTGGGAGGCTGCTCACCCCACTGTCCAGGCAGGACCAGAGGCTTTGAGAAATCTTCAGTGGAGTCTGGAAAGATGTTGAAACAGTTGTGGGAAGCAGGAGCTGGGGAGTGGGTTGTGATTAGCATGAGATTACAGCCCTCCCATCAGGGGACAGTAGGTATCATTCCTTCTCTAGGAAATCCACCCGCTCCGGATGCACATTCTCCATGGGTGTAGCAGAGCCCTCAAGGGCCTGACAGGCCACATGTGAATGCTGTGTAATGGTTGTGTGTAATTCTAGGCTTAGAGCCATAGGACTGAAAGCCCTGTCGTTGCTGTCCGAGGGGGCCAGTTGGTTCTGCTGGCCATTCCCAAAGTTGGTGTGGCTGTGATGTGGCAGCTGCCCCGACAGCAAATGCTCCCCATCTCGGAGCAGCCGCTGGGCCGTGCCTGCCCCTGGGCAGCGCTGAGATGTGGACACCCTGGGCAGTAACCCAGCTGTGCAGAGGCAGGATACATCACTGCCCTGGCATGGCCTCTGGTTATGCACCAGGACTCAGCCCGCCTGTGTCCACCATTGAACAGCTAGTAAGCAGGAGGTCTGGCGGGCTGGGCCCTGCTGCGTTCCTTGTAGGGATGTTAAATATCGGTTAATTGAATAGTCGAGTAACCTCAAGAATTGTCATCAGTTAGTCGACTAGTCTATAGTCCCTGGGGGTGGAGCTGGCAGCCAGTGCACTCCTGAGGATCCCCCAGAGACAGCAGTGCAGGGTGTCAGGCAGGAGCTGGCCTGCAAGGAGAGCCCGTTTAAAAACCAGCTCCCCTCACGGACCAGCAGCCATTCGCCCTGTGCTGCTGCCTCCGGTAAAGAGGCAGCAGCGCAGGGTGGCAGCAGCCCCTGTCTAGGGTGGGTCTGAGCTCCCGAACCTGGTGCGAGCCAAAACTGAGTTGGGGCTGCCTGCCCCCCTGGTTCCTAATACACTTTAAATGCAGAGCTGCAGCAGGAGTAGGTCCTGAACCCATTTCAAGCCAGGACTGAGCTGGACTGCTGGCTAGCCTGCTAAAAAATTTGGGTGGGGGAATGCATGTAGTCTATAGCATTAACCTATAAGCTTTTGCTTATAGGTTAATTGACTATACTATTACACCCCTAGTTCCTACACTGCTCTGGCTTGGAGCACTAGGAGGCAGGCGAGCTGCAGACCTAATGCTTGGAGTCAAGGCTCCATCACCTGGCTCAGTCTGAAGCTGCTCAGACATCTAGATGTTTCTCCCTGCCCTGATGAGAGCAGAAAGCTGCAGTGGGTGAGTGACAACCCTGGCTGAGGCTCTTGTCTGACCCATTCATTGGAGCAACCCCTCCCAGCCAGTGTTCCCTGTAAGCCAAACACTTGAGTGGCCGCCCTACAGAGACTCAGATGCCACCCAGCTGATTAGCAGAGTGCCCACAGCCGGCAGCCGGTGTTTCCAATGGTGGTGCACATCCCCACATGCCTTGGTGCACAGAACAAAATTTATTCTGCACACACATGGACAAAATTAGAGGAAACACTGCTCCCGGTTATGATTGTTTTCTCTGTGTTCTCTCCTCCCCCACCACTCCTGCTCTTCTTGTCCTCTCAGGGCTGGTGGCTCTTGTCTTTAAGCTCCCTGGATAAGGAACTGTTATGTTTATGCAGTACCCAGCACAATGAGTCAGAGATTTCTCTCTAAGGTACTTACCAGGTTCCATCCCCAGAGGATCTAAGCATCACAGTCTGAAATGTATTTATCTGTATCACACCTCTGAGCTCTAGGAGAGAGCTACCTTCATGGGCCAGCAAGGGCACCCGCTCTTGGCACCAGGCTTCTCAGCTGACACAGGTCTCCACTGGCAAGAAGCCTATCTCCACTACCCAGTTTCTGCTTGCACTGCGGCCTGACCAGCCCTTTGCAGGCTGTGACTGGCATGGGTACCCCCAGGCCACCAGTCACAGTGCTGTCTAAGCATGTCCATTTATTCCCAAAGTCCAAGCATCACAGAGCAAACACTGAAACCAATCAGAGCCTCCGCCTATGCCAGTAAATGTATTCCCAGCTCCAGCAAGCTGTGGCTACTGACCAGCCCCACCCAGGGATTTTTCTGTGGTCACAAGTTCATAACAGCTGCTGGCTCAGAAGCCCACTCTGACCCTGCAGGCCCTCCTTCATTCCATTTTGTGTCTGTGTGCTGCAAAACCCAGGGCTAAGTAACCAGACAGGCAGGGAGGTTCTCCTCAAGGCCTAGCTACAGTGCCCAGAATGCCCAGAGACCTAAGGCCCTGAGAGGGAGTTTGGGTGCAGGCTGTGGGCTGGAGAAGGGGATTGGGGAGCAGGAGGGAGTAGGCTGTGGGAGCGAGTTTGGGTGCAGGAAGGGTGAAGGGTGGAGCTCTGGGGCACTTGGGTGCAGGCCCTGGGAGGAAATGTGGGGGTCTGGAGCAGGGTTTCCTGTAAGATGGGCACTTGTGCAGCCACTCAGGAGAGTTTACAGTGCCACCCAGCTGATTAGCTGTGTGTCCACAGCTAGGTTTGTGTTTCTGCTGGTGGTGCACATTCACACAGCCTTGGTGCACATATTTTTTTTTATTCCACACATGGGTGGAAAAGGTTAGAGGGAGCATTGGTCTTGGGTGCAGGTTCTTGGAGGAAGATAGGTGTTGTCTCTGACCTTGGGGAGGGGATGTTCCGCTTCAAAAGGAGGGGCCCAGATGTAGGTAATCTGTATTCCCCCGCTTCCCAAATATTTCTTGGGAAACTCACTCCACTATCAGTTCAGTCTCATTTGAGCCATTGTGTTTGAGTCCTTTGAAGCTCAGGGCACTTCCTGGGGCTTCTGTTAGTCTTGGCTCCCCCTTAAAGACGCTACAGACATCCCTCAATAACACATCAACATCTGCATTGTTCATACAATCAACATGGAAGATGCCGAAACTGATGAGTGCAGGAAATCTCCACGTATGTCACAGTCCCCATGTTATAGAGGGGCAGCGAATGGCAAAGAGGCCAAGACCCAGCCCCTCAAGGTTATGGAAGTCTCCTAACTCCCACTGGAATCAGTAGCAGTTAGAAGCCAGAATATCGTTGAGGCTAAACGACTTGTCCAAAGCAGGGAATTCATCCTTGGTCCCCTCCATCTGGACCATATATAACACAAGGGATAGTAGCTAGTCAAAGAAACTGAAAGATCAGCAAACTGATCAAAGAGAATGCTTTCCCACCCCATGGCCAGCGGAACTCACTGCCACTGTGGCTAGGAGCGTAGAGCAGGATTCGGGCCAAGAATGGACATTTCTATGGATAATGGGCACATCAGTTGTCACACTAGGCTGGTGGCCTATAAACCTTCTAGCTTGAGGATTTAGACCAATCATTATATGACAGGAAGTAGGAACAAACATTCCCGATGAGCAGGGTCACTAGAGGGTTCTTGCATCTTGCTCAGAATACTGGCTGCTGCTGGAAACAGAATCGGGGGCTAGTGGGACCCTGCTCTGAACCGGCTGGGCCAGGGCTGTGGGGCACATAATAGCTGGTAGGGCGTGTCCTGTTCCCAGGGGCAGGTGCGAGTCTGGGCCATAGCCTGGGGCTTGCAGCTTCCCACCCTGCTCCGTCTTTGCTCAGGAGCAGAGTGTGGTGCTCCGTGCTGCCAGCTGCCAGTATTGCAGCCTTCAGACAAAACTGCACTTTGGGAGGGTCAGAATCAGGGGCGGAGCCAAATATGGTGACTCCTGTTCATCTCTGCTCTTCTGCAGGCATGGCAGGAGAATGAGGAGCCTGGGGGAAGCAGGCACCTGGACTGGGTTTGAGATGTGCCTGCATTCAGTTCTCGGTTCTGTTTTACATTCTGTGCTAGGACACAGTGAATCTCTGTTGTGATTGGCTGGGTGGCTTTTGATGATGTATTGCATCTGATAAACGCCAGCTCCAAAAACAGATCTTATCAGGAGCTGTTGAGGCTGGCTGCTCTGATGTGGCGCTGGCTCTGGGAATCAGAGACTCCCCTTCCTTTCGCTCCCCAAACTGCGGACTTGTTTGCTCAAGTGATTTCCCACAACAGCAAAGCTCATTGTTCCTGCAGCGCCAGTGCAGTGGGCCAGCAGATGCAGACAGATGTTTTGGCCTTGAATAATGGCATGTTCCTGCTCCCCAGCTGATTACCTCACTGCTTGGGATTCTTCCAAAGCCAGCATTTTTCCCTCACGTTTCATGGAATTCTCTGACTCAGTCCTGGAGCTCTGCTTGGGTCACTGCCCTGGGCTTTCCCTCTGCCCCATGCCCCTGTGGCTATTGACTGCACTCAGTGGCACCAGACCCCATTTGCTCACAATCCAGCCCTCCTGTGTCTCAGAGCAGGGGCTCTGATGCCCTGTCTGTGGGCGATGGGGGCAGAATCCCGCAGGAGTCGGCCAGTCTGCTCCCTGGGGGAGCTCAGTCCTGTAGGAGAAGATGGTGCTGGAATCTCGGCTCCACAGGCCCATACAATACTCTGCCTGTGCCTCCTGAAGGTGCCTGCTGTGAACTACCCATCCCTGGCCCTATGAATGCAGGTCTCAGCATATCCTGAGCCTTGCACAGTGCTGGCCGGCTGCTCTTCCTGGCACAGCCCAGCCCTGCAGCCTGCCAAAGGGCAGATGCTTGATCCATTTTTACTGTGCAAGCTGTTGGAGCAGGTGCTCTGAGAGCTAGATCTGGTCACATGCCATGTTTCCTCTAACTTGCATCTATGTGTGGAATAAATTTTGTTCTGTGCACTAAGGCACGTGTGGACAGGCACCACTGGTAGGAACACCTGCTGCCAGCTGTGGGCACTCTGCTAATCAGTTAGGCAGCATTTGACTCTCTCCTGAGAGGCTGCCCAAATTCCCAGTTGGCAGGGAATCTTGGTCACATGGGATGCCTGTGTTCTTGTGCCCAGCTGGGCTAACCAGAAAAAGACAAGTGGAGACAGATTCAGACCCATTTGAGTTCATTGGCCGCATGTTCTCCCTAGGGCAGCAGCCCTGTCAGGAACTGGTCACTTGCGCACGAGCCGCCCTCAGACTGGGCCTGAAACCACCTGCTGTTCCCCAGACCCTGCTGTCTTGGCCCCAGTCAGTAATTCCACAGACCCCCCTGGCTGCAGCAGTGGAATCGCACCCTGCTGCAAATTGGCCTGCTCTGGCTGCACCAGTTGTCCTGCGTGGCCAGCAGAGGAGAGTGCCTGAGGCCTCAGGGAGATCTCACTGTGAAAGCAACAGGCTAAGTGCATGGAGATTGTCCTGCTCTGCATCTCTCCGTGACCCATTTGCTTTTCTCTCCTCATCTGCTTCTCCTCCTGTCTCTGCTTTGTTGGTTGCCCATACACAGATCTGACCTGAATGCCTGAACAGCCTGATTTGCTGCTGCTTGCACCCCAGGTTTCTGTCCCTTCCCATGCACAAGGGCCTCATGTCTGCACCTCTTGCGCTATCAGGAGGCAGGGCCAAAGGCTCTCTCAGCACCTAGTATGGAATTGCTCCCTGCACCAGGAGCTAAGTTTAGCAGGCATGATTCAGAGCAGCAGCTCTGTCAAGCCTGTGAACAGCCCCTTGCAACAGAGATAACCAGCGACTGCTAAGTGTGGTGAGGCTCGGACATGTAGCGCCAAGAGTCCATCGTGCAGACCTCGGCCTCAGCACTCGGAACAGGACGTCTCTGGCTTTTGCTTCACTCCCAAATTGCCCCACTGGCTGCCCTTCTACATATAAGTCCTGCTCTGAGCACATCAGACATCCAGAACTTCTCCAGAGCTGTTCAGCTCCCCAGCGTTAGGTTCCCACTGCCCTTGTGAAGTGCCAAGAGATGACCGAGCTCCAGCAAAGCTTGGGAGACTAACAGGACAGAAGGGAAAAGTGGGAGCCCTCCCTTTTCTGGGCACAGTTTCTGGCTTGACATTAGATGGTAAGTGCAGGAACAAAGCTCCATAATGTGCAAGGTACAGGAGTCGGCTTTGTGCTGCACTGGGTAAAAGCAGCTTCAGACAACCTGGGGACACCTCAGGGCCTATGCTGACCTCTTCAACATTACAACATATGGGCTGCAGAAGCCTGAGCAAGGCTGTGTCCTCACCAAAGTAGCAAGCAAAGAATAAACTCTGGCCTATTATCAGGGATGTAAAATCAAGCTGTCTCTGTGTCCCTTGGTTTGATCGCAGCAACCACCAGATACAACCATGGTTGTATCAAAAACTTCAACCAGTTCTGTGATCAGGACCCCACTAGCTACGAGTCCCCCTGCAATGTGGCCAAACCCGGCTAACACAAGCCAAGGGATGGATAGAGTTGCCAACTTTATAACCACACAAAACCGAATACCCAGGCTCTGCCCCCACTCACCTTATCTCCTCTCCTTCCATCACTTGCTCTCCCCCATCCTCGCTCACTTTCAGCTGGCTGGCTCAGAGGGTTGGGATGTCGTAGGGGGTGAGGGCACTGGATGGGAGGGCTGGGTCTCTGGTGAGGGCAGAAAAGAGGAGCTCCAGGGTTGGGGTATGGGAGAGGAGGAGTTCTCCAGTTGGGGAGGGGTGGACTCTGAGGTGGGGCTGATGATGAGAGGCTTGGGGTACTCAAGAGGGTGTGGGCTCTGGGAGGGAGTTTGGGGCAGGAGGGGGCTCATGGCTGGGGCAGGGGCTGCAGGCTACAGGAGGCAGCTTGAGTGTGGGACGGGGTTCTGACGGCGGCAGGTTGAGGTAGGGGGAGGGGTGTCCAGCTCCTAGGCAGAGGGGCCAGCGGGAGCTGTTCCTGGCCAATAGGAGCTGCTCAGGGTGGGAGCAGTGCCCCAAGCCGCCAGCTGCCTCGGAACCTAGGAGATGGACACACCAGACACTTACGGGACCTGTGCGGAGCCAGGGCTGCGCTGCTAAGTGGCCTTGAATGGCCAGGTCTGCAGTGCTGACTGAAGCTGCTGGGCTCCTGTTTGTCTAGGCCTGCTGTTGGGCACCTGGCAACCCTGGAGCCATAACCTGCTGCACCAGCCCTGACTGCAGGGCTGAGTTGCACTGCACGGCGCTCCTGCCTAGCTCCGGCCCCCATCATAGAATCATAGAAACATAGAGCTGGAAGAGACCTCAGAAGGTCATCAAGTCCAGCCCTCTGCTCTAGGCAGGACCAATCCCAACTAAATCAACCCAGGCAGGGCTTTGTCAAGGCGAGACTTAAACACCTCCAGGGATGGAGACTCCACTACCTCCCTAGGCAACCCCATCACCTTGTCCAAGCTGCTGAGTCTCTTAAGGTCCCCTGCTGTGGGTAGGGGAGACTAAGGGAGAGGCCTGGGAGAGCTGTGCGCTGAGCAGTCCCTCCTAGCAGTGGGCAGGGGAGGGCAGCAGCATAACTGCCTGGGTCGTGCCCCAAGCCTGAATGTCTCTGTTTCACCTGGGGCAGGCACAGTGCCTAATGCTCCTAAAGTGCTCCTGGAGTGGACCAAGGACTCAGATGCTAAATGTACTAGCCTCATGGCCCAGGCTGCAGCAACCTTGTCCACCTGGATAGTTGGCCCAGCTAAGGTTGCCAGGTGTCCTGTTTTGAACCGGACAGTCCAGTATTTGAGCTTTCTGTTTGGGAAACAAATTGAGAAAATAGAAATGTCCGGTATTTTCTAACTAAGATGTGATGTAGAGTGGGATGTAACATCTAGTGTGTCCAGGATTTTTGCTGAAGCCATCTTGCAACCCTAGGCCCAGCCCATCTAGCACATGTCCCGAGTCCCAGCCAGTTGTGTTGCTGAGTTTCCTGCCTGTCCCACAGGTGTCACATCGTCTGGTGTTGTATGTGCTGCCCCTGGAAGGCAGTCCATCTCTCCAACCCAGCTGACATGCCCAGGGGAGAATCTCAGCAGGAATTTGTTTTCCTGAGGAATTTCACTTGTAGCCTAGGGGGTTCCTGAGAAAAGCTAGGAAACACGAACCCTTCGGGTGCAAAAACCAGCAAGGGAATAAGAAGCATTGTTTGTCTGAAACATAGTGAGAGTTTAATAAATAATCTCCTGACTTTTTTGACTGCTTGGAGTTGGCAGCACTGAGATGGGAGACCAGCCAAAAAGCCTTTTCAGCCTTCCAGAAACAGCTTAGAAAACATTCCAGAAATGCACTTACATCCCCAGGCCTTGCAGACAGTTTGATTGTAAAACCCTCACTCGTGCCCTGGAAGCCAGACTCCATCAGGAGCTAAGAAGCTGAGAGTGACGGCGAGATCATTTGAGTGTGTGTGTCAGACCCCCACTTCAGCACTTTTTCTCCAGATAGTCCCAGGCCTGGGTACAAGCCCTCCACCTCCATTGTTCTCTTCATTTTGACCAATAGCCGTTGTTGGGCTTGTCATCCAGGAACTTGTCTAATTCTATTTTGAACCTGTACAACATCCCAGGGCAATGAGTTCCACAGATTAATTGTACATTGTGGGGAAAAAGTATGTTGTCTTGTTTAATAAAAAACTTGCAGACTGTTAATTTCATCTGGTGACCCCTGTTTTTGTATCCTGGGATAGGGTAAATAACACTGTTCACTTTTTCCACACCATGATTTTATGGACCTCTGTCATGTGCCCCCTTCATCTTCCCTTTTTGTAACCTGAATAGTCTTTTAAAAAAAAAAAAAAAAAAAAGACTCTCCTCATTTGGACACGATTCCTTACGCTTGATTGTCTTTGTAGCCTTTCTCTGGACCTTTTCCAGTTCCACTCTGTCCTTTTTGGAATGAAGTTACCAGAGCTGGACTCCATAATCAAGAGGTGGGTGCACCATAGTTTTATTGCTGGCTGTGCCGCTAAACACTGTGTGCTCTTGGGTGAGTCATTTTGTCTGTGTGTATCTCAGATTCCCGTGCATTGTACATTCCCACTCTTCAGCAAATAGCACAGGACTTGCTTTAGCCTCCTCCTTGTCTCCAGCAAGGTTTTCTTCCTGTGGAGTTTTTGCATTAGGGATAGATAGGGAGAGGAGATCTTCTTTGTAAAGCATTTTAATAATAATCTCTACCTCTTATATGCTGCTTTTCATCAGTGGGTTTCAAAGAGAAGATGAGTATCATTCTCCCCCATCTTACAAATATGGAAACTGAAGCACCAAAAGGTGACCAGGACTAGAATCCAGGTTTCCTGAGCAGGCCTCAGAGCTCCAGCGGCCCTGTACTGCCTAGAAGCTAGGTCTGTTACAGGTCGCCCCTTCTTGGCCCTCATTGCTTCCTGTTCAGGCAGGAGGGGCCTCCCCCTTTACCTTTAGGTGATATTTTCTTTCCCAAACTTTACTTTAGAGCTCTCTGCCCCAGAATGCATTGCAGCCTGTAACTGACCAGGCTACACCCTGGTCCAAGACACAGGAACACTCAGGGTCTCCCAACTAAGGTGTGTGGGAAACACTGGCTCCTGTGGGGCTGGGCATTCCATGAAGCTGTCTCTGCCTGGGCCCAGAGCTCTCTGTGGGAGGTGCGATTCACCAGCTGGAGGGGTGATGCAGCAAAAGAGGCCTCTCCCCTTGGGATGAGGGTTTCTCTTGTGGTGATTTGGCATGCAGAGTGGAGTTGAGGTATAAAATGGGAGGGCAGCTGGGCTTAGATAGACGAGCTTCCGTCCAGGCTGTGCTGCTCATGTCACACTCCACCCAGGAAGGAATTCACCCCAGCTCATACTGTCTTTTCAGATTCACTGTCTGCTGCTCTATGGCTTTGTGAACCCCTAGGAGAAGATGGCCCAGCCCATACACTTGAACCAGAATCTGCCAGGTAAAGGAACACGGGCTGCTCCTACCTGAGGGGCACCAGGGATAGATGTTCTCAAAGCGCTCACCTTGCAGTGCAGCCCTGCTCTGCTGCAAAGGGGGTTAGAGGGGTGATCGGCTTCTGCTGCAAATGCAGATGATGAGAGCTGCAGCCTCATGGGACCTGGCTGCCGTCTCTGGCTGGGGGTTGTTTGATCTGAGCATTCCCACCTGGTAGGAAAATATTTCAAGCTTTGTTATCTCTGAGTGGGACAAAAAGTTGAAATTTTGAACTTTTTCATAAAATAGAAAAGTTGAAATTTCCTTGGAAATATTGAAACCTTTCTCTATATTGAAATGACTTGAAATGCTGCTTTCCAGTTAGTTTGACATGGAACTGTGTGGTCCTGTTGTGGTACATTGTCTCATGCCTCCCTTCTCCCTGTGGGCCAGATCCTTGCCCAAACTATATCTCCTCTGATGTACCACATGGCTTGGGTGGAGGGACATTGTGGGAGACGCCCTCTAGGTAACTTGGCTCATAAGAAGGAATATGGGGGCTGAGCTGCAGTTCCAGGAAGGCCCTGTGTTACAGCAGGGCTGTGCTGGCTTTCGTGTTTTATTGATCTGATTTGAAAGGACATTTTGGGTCAACTCAGGAAAGTGCAATATTGTGATTTGAGTCAAATGCTGCCAAAATGGGACATTTTATTTTGATTTGTCACTGGTGGAAAATTGAACATTTTTGGGAAAATCAGAATTTCCCCACTGAACGCTTCAATGTTGTGAAGCTGCATTTTGTATCAGAAAATCACTGAGGCAGAAAATCCCTGCCAGGCTCTGCAAGGATTCTGGTTGGGATTTGGAGCTAATCTGGCAGGTGGGTCACGTGAGAGGGGACCTCAAGGCTCAGACTCCGGTTTCCCCTCAGATGCTCCTCAGCTGGGCCATGCACTGGAAGAGGGTGGCAGCTGAGATGGCAGTGCACTGAAGGAAGATGGGGAGCACTCTGCACCAGGCACCCCCTGCTCCATGTACATTAACCCCACAGTGAAGCCTTCCCCACAACGATGCCTCGACCAACCTCTCTCTGGGCTGATGTGGAGCCGGTTGCCCCCGGTGGGATCCTTTCTGCTGCCCTCAGTGGGCCCTGGGTCACTTTGTCTCTTGGCTCTAGCACCCTTTGTCCATGGTCTGACCATGCTGCTTCACCTCCTTAAAGACCCCAAATTAATCTTCACACTCAGATTTGGGTGTGAAACTCATATGGCATCGAACAGGGTCCAGGCTTCCTCACAGGCTCCACATGGCGCTCAGAGCAGCGGGAAAATGCTCTGGACCTTTTCTTCTAGTCTGGGCAACTGCATGAACTTTACGTGTCATCAAACACTCCCCCTGCATCCAGAAGGAAAAGTTCAAAAGATGGGGACTGGGACAGGGGATGGGTTTGATGAACTCAGGCCTTTTGTGATGGTACCAATGGCTTCTCTTTGGCTTTCCTGGCAGATTTAGGTGGCCCTTTCTTGTACAGAGATCAGGACGATGGGGAGAAGAGCTCCTACTCTGTGGAAACCCCTTACGGCTTCCTGCTAGACCTCGATTTTCTGAAATATGTCGATGACATTGAGAGTGGCCAAACTCTTAAGAAGGTTCCATTGCACCGGAAAGCAAAAGGGCCCAAACAATCCAGTTCCCTGCGAAGCCCCTCGAGCCACGCCAGCGTTTGGACCTCCACTGAGTCTCTGGCGTCCACGGCCAGCGAGGATGGAAAGAACGTACTCCTCTTATCTCCGTGTCTCAGAATGCAGTCTGGGTCCTCAGAAACGAGAGAGCCCCTGAGCAAACAGGCTTCCAACCCCGTGTCTCCAACTCCACCCCCTGCCCCCAAAGCCTTCATGCGAAATCCCCGGGTGGAAAAAACCTTGCAAGAGACAAGTAGGAGGCTAGAGCTAGAGCAGCTCTGTTTGCTGACTAGTGAAGATGCCCAAATGCCTGGGCCACCCAGCAGTCCATCTAAAACAGGCATCTCTGGTGCCGCTTCCTTTGCTGTGCCTTTGAATGGAAATGGAGAGAGCCAAGCCATGTCTGGTCTGTCTCTCACCGGCTCTATGAGGATGAGCCCTTTGAATTCCGGAAGGAGCACCCCAGCCACCAACATCAGCCCAGCGCATTTGCAGCATGTGCGGGAGCAGATGGCTGCTGCCCTGAGGCAACTCAAAGAGCTGGAGGAACAAGTCAAGACAATCCCAGTGCTGGAAATGAAAATCTGCCAACTGAAGCGGGAGAAGGAAAAGCTGATGGCAGGTTTGCAGGAGCAGCCCCTGCCCGAATCGAGTGATGCTTCTGTCTTCGGCTTTCCATCCCAACCTCTTGGTGCCAAGGTCACCAGGGCAAGCCAAGAGGCTTCCATGGCACTGGAAAGGGACCTGGAGTCAGTGAAGGCTCGAGCAAGTAAAATCACGGAGTTAAGGCGACTCACTGAGAAACTGTCTGCTTCAGAGAGGAACATGCGAGCCAGCCGGCCAGTTGCCCGCCCCGCGAGGGCCGTGGAGAGAGAATGTAAGTCCGTAGGCGTGGGTGAGGAGATGAACATGAATGAGGCTGTGTTCTACTACCGATCTCAGAAGCCGTGCCAGGAGATTGGTGTTGGCCAAGAGACCGAGACCACAGACGCTGCAGTGTGGGTCATGGAGTCCTTGTTGGGGCTTCCTACAGAAGCAGAGAAGGAAATGGAGATGTTGCAGCACACGATTGGCCACCAAAAGGAGGTCATCGCCATGATGGAAGGGCACTTGAAGGACGCAACTAAGGAGCTTGAAGAGTTACGAGTAGAGGTTTGTTCCAGAAGGCCAAGGAGTTTGATCGATAAGGAAATAATGGCCAAACCTCAAATGGTCGACGCACATGCAGAGGCAGCAGTACCAGTGCAAAGCCAGGGGGTGGGCAGCCACTGGGAAATGGTTGATAAGGGTGTGGATTGCTTGCCACAGATGTTATGTTTGGGAGTCAGCTGTGATTTGGAAGGCAAAGAAGTTGCTGTCAGCTCAGATTCACCTGCCACATATGAAGAGAGAGGCTGCCAAGTGGATCTAGAGGTAGAAATTGTTGCAGCAATGGAAGATACAGATCTAGGTACATCTAGGAAGAAGTCTAAACAAATCCCTCACAGTGCCAGAGAACATGGAAACCAGGTGGACACCGCTGAGTCTGCAGTCACTAGTGGCAGTAAGACAACTGTGCCTCAGGGAGGGACTGGGACAGTGGAAGTGGCACATGGTGGCACATGTTTAATCCCCCAGGACTCCAGGCGAGGAGTGCGGGAAACGCCTCCAGAGAAGGACAGCTGTGCTCCTCTGATTCCTGGGGCTGGTGAGTCACTTACGGGAGTATATGCTGCATGTTAATGAGCCTCCTGTCTCTGCTCTGTGGCCGGGACTTGACCCTGGTGGTATATGCCCACTGGTGTTTCTTCTCAAGCCATAATTGGACAGAAGCCAAGCTGTTGGCCCCAGGATGCTGGTTCTCCACTCACTCATGCCAGTTTGCCACCATCCTGTCACCAGTGCCTGTGAGTGGAGACCCAAGATCCCAGAGGAGGCTACATTGATGAGACGCCTGGGCAGATGCCCTCATAGCAATGCTGGTAACCACCCTCTTCCAGCCCTGCCCCATCAGGGAATTAGCTCAGAGGTTTCTCAGGGTGAGTGTAGGCAGGGGAAGGGGAGCACAGCCCAACAGTGGAGCCATTGTATGTATGTGGGGGGAGGGCTGTGAATTTTAGGGAGGGGTGAGAGTGAAGGGATTATGTGCTTGCAGTAGGAGCTGGGCATGGTTAGGAGATCCCACAATGGGACAGGCACCCGTTAAGCCCCGAGCGCTGTGGTTTAGAGTTGTTCTCCTCGGCACACGCGGGGTGCTGCCTGGGACCGTGGCTCTGCTGACACTCGGGGTGTCTGGCTGGATGGAGCAGCAACTTTCCCTGTGCTTTGTTACAACAAATTCCAGGCCTTTGGGGTGCCCAAGCCAAGCCTGTTCTCCCCCACCAGTGATCTTAACCCCCAGCATCTCCCTATGAACTCTATGGATAGAGTGGGTCCCCAGCCCTGAGTCTTTGCCTGAGCCAGGGCTTTCCGCCAGGTCACCCTCCCGTTTCTGTTTCCGCAGGTGCCCTGAAGTCGATCATGAAGAAGCGAGACGGGGTTCCGAGGCTCGAGGCTGAGGGCGGGAGGAAGAGCCTGCAGTTTGTGGGGGTGCTGAACGGGGAGTACGTGCTTTTTGCTCCAGGACAAGCTCTGGTGTTTGTACATCTCGCTACAGCCGGGCCCAAAGTTGCCCTGATTGAAACGTGCCCTGTGTGTGTTGGGGGCAGGGAGCTGCAGGACTCCAGCCCTCCTGCTGCACAGCACAGGTGCCAGGGGGAAGGTGCCAGGTCTCCCCACAGAGCCCTGACCATGCTCTCCCTCCTGACAGGTATGAGAGCACGTCCAGTGAGGAGGAGGACGGTGGAGACAGCTCCTCTGAGAAGATTTCGCTCACCAGCTCTGATAGTGATATGGAGGGCAATGTAAACGCCTCGGATGAGGAGATTGGAGCGGGTACAGGCGAGGCTGCAAGCAGCTTGGAGAACATTAAGCTGGGCACAGCTCACGGGGCAGAGAGTGCACCGGCCCCAGAATCCACTGAAGTGAAGGAAAAGTAAGTGCGGAGCAGTCTCTCTGGCTCTGAAATGCCAGCCGGGCACCCACCAGCCACCAAACTGAGTCAGAAAGGCCCAGCTACATGAGAGCGCTCCAGCCTCAAGGCCCCTGGAACCAGAGGGGAGCAGGGAGGGAAAAGGAGTTGTCTAGAGCTCCTGCCACAGAAACATCTTACTCCAGGAGCAGTTTGAGCTGCCATCTCCCTCTCAACAGTGTTCAGGGGATCTTGGCCCAAGCTAGCCAGCAGCACAGATTTTATTTTTGCAGGAATGGCCAGGGAAATGCTTTTCTAATTCCTTCCCTCTCCCCAACAAATGACACAATGTTCATAGAATTGCAGAAGATGAGGGCTGAAAGAGACCTTAGAAGGCAATCGAGTTCAACCCCCTGCTCAAAGCAGGACCAACCCCCACTAAATCATCCCAGCCAGGGCTTTGTCAAGCCGGGAATCTCTAGGGATGGAGATACCACCATCTCTCTAGGGAACCCCTTCCAGTGCTTCCCCACCCTCCTAGGGAAATAGTTTTTCCTAACATCTAACCAAGACCTCCCCCACTGCAACTTGAGACCATTGCTCCTTGTTCTATCATCTGTCACCACTGAGAAGAGCCTCTCTCCATCCTCTTTGGAACCCCTCTTCAGGTAGTTGAAGGCTTTTATCAAATCCCCCCTCGCTCTTCTCTTCTACAGACTAAATAAGTCCCGTTTCCTCAGCCTTTCCTCATAAGTCATGTGGTCCAGCCCTCTAATCCTTTCAATTGCCCTTCACTGGACCCTCTCCAATGTGTCCACATTGGAGGGGGGGTCCAGAGTTGGACACAATACTCCAGATGTGGCCTCTTCACTGCCAAATAAGGGGAATAATCACTTTCCTCGATATGCTGGCAATGCTCCTACTAATGCAGCCCAATATGCCATTAGCCTTCTTGGCTACAGGGGCACAGTGCTGACTTATATCCAGCTTCTCATCCACTGTAATCCTCACGTCCTTTTCTGCCAAACTGCTGCTTAGCCAGTCGGTCCCCAGACTGTAACAGTGCTTGGGATTCTTCCATCACAAGTGCAGGACTCTGCACTTGTCCTTGTTGAATCTCATCAGAATTGTCTAGGTTACTCTGGACCCTGTCTTAACTTCCCCCCACCCCAGCATATCTACCTCTCCCTAGCTTAGTGTCATCCATAAATTTACTTCCTGAGGGTGGAATCCATCCTCTCATCCTGGTCATTAATAATGATGTTGGACAAAACTGAACCCAGGACTGACCCCAGCGCACTCCAGTTGATACCAGCTGCCACCTAGATACCAAGCCATTGATCACTACCCATTGAGCCTGACTATCTAGCCAGCTTTCTATCCACTTTACAGTCCATTTAGCCAATCCATACTTCTTTAACTTGCGGGCAAGAATACTCTGGGAGACCATATCAAAAGCTTTGCTAAAGTCAAGTTATATTACATCCACTGCTTTCCCCATGTCCACAGAGCCAGTTACCTTGTCATAGATGGCAGTCAGATTGGTCAGGGACTGAGGTGAGGTTAACTGATCTGTAGTTCCCTGGATTGTCCTTCTTGCCTTTTTAAAATATGGGCACTACATTTGCCTTGTTCCAATCATCTGGGACCTCCCCCGATTGCCACGAATTTTCAAAGATAATGGCCAGTGGCTCTGCAACTCCCTCAGCACCCTTGGATGCATTAGATCCGGTCCCATGTGTTGGAGAAAGAAAGAGCCTGAAGCATGAGCCTGGTGCTTTAACAAGTAAGAGTTATACTATGAGTAACAGACAGGCAGTGTCAAAAGCAAATGTTTGCCTGCAAGTCAGTGTCTATCAGCACTAGAACTGCTAGCACTGATAAAAGCACATGAAGTATGTAAATACATTCCATCAGGACAGTACAGGGACACCCAGCTGAGTACATAATAAAATAGTTCGAAACAAGAGTGAAAGCATAACAATGGGTAGTGAATGCTTTGGAGGAACAAGTACAAGTTGAGGTACCAAATGTGTCATTAATGCGTAAGATGATACGTATGTTGTGCATCACAGATTGTTTATTTCTGTCTATAAATATTGGGTTACCTCGACTTAATTCTTTGGCCGGCCTGGGAGCCGATAGTGAAATCCATATTATCGACTGAACTGAGTCCGTTGTCCTGGGTACAAATATATAGGGGCTTGGAGGCCATCTGTCTACCGACAGATATTAATGTATTTTGTTCGACAATAAACCTGACTCAGGTGCCTATCTTATCTGAGTATGTGGTATTTGGGGGATCTGCAGAGCTGACACAATATACTGAGGGAGCATACGAAAATGCACGCATCTGAATGTTTTTCATTACTGACCGAGCAGGAGAGCTATCAGGACGCCACACAAGTGAATCCTGAATTTACTGTATTGCTATCCTGAACTACTACACCATGAATTTGTGTATGTCCAGATTTTCTGTATAGTTCTTAACCTGTTCTTTCTCCACCGAGGGCTGCTCACCTCTTCCCCATACTGTGCTGCCCAGTGCAGCAGTCTGGGAGTTGACCTTGTTTGTGAAGGCCATGTCATTTCAGACTCAGTTGGTAAAACATTTGAATTGTATTGTTTGACAGGAAAAAATGAGTTTAAAAAAACTGACCAAGTCTAAGTTCAGCTGCATCAGTTAGTGAAAGGCTTGGCCATTCAAACTCATCCTCGTGCCATATCCTGGACAAGCCAGCACCTCCTAGCTGGGTGCCCTTAGAGCCATCACTAGTGGCAACTGGTGAAGCTAAGGTGGCTAAACAGTTTACGTTCTGCCCCCATTTTCACATGCTACTGCCTTTGTAAAACATTCCCTCTTGGGGGCTGGCGTCTGCCCTGGTTGGGCTCTGCTAGGAGGCGAATCTCTTAGGAGATTTTAGAAAAATTCTGCCAGCTTTCTGTGTTACGGGGAAAGAAAAATGTCTCCCTGCTAGGAGTTTGGAGCAGGATGTGGCCAAACCAGTGTGAGGCTAAAAACAGGCCTGGGTGCAAAGTGCTCTGGGGACATTTTGCTGTGTAGGGGGTGAATTTCAGTTTAGCAACTTGCCCATTTGACATCTGTGACCAAGGCCTGCACAAAGAAATCCTCCTTCCATTTGCAAGTGCATGCTACTTGCTGAGGGCAAGTTAGCCCCTAGAGCCAAAGGGAGGAAGTGCACATCTCTTGGCTGGAGCTCTGAGCAAGAAAAGCGGGAGTGCCTCCAAGGAGAGGAGTATGTCTCGGGGAGAGCCATGCTGTACTTCTGAAAGGGGGAGCATGTGTTCCCCAGGGCAGCCTCCCACTGAATGACTGGAAAATCATTTGGAAATGGCCAGGGACAAGGTGCATGTAATTTAGACAGGAAACTAATAAGCGGGACCATGAGAGGGTGATGGGAATTAAGGAATGGGATAGAGAGGCTGGGTTGGGCACAAATGAAATAAGAACAAAGGCTCCTCCAAGGCAGAAAATGTAACAATGATGTGAAGAGACTTCCTTTTGACATCACACAAGTTAGCCAGTGGAACTCACTGCCACTGGATACAATGGAGGCCAGTTGCTCTGAGTGGGATTAAAAGTAAATACATTTATGTGAGAACATTCACATTGGCTAGGCTTTAGAACCCCTCTTGTGTGTCTGGCTGCAGAGTGGGGAGCAGCTGGTGACTCTGAATGTCTGGTTGCCCCTGGCAAGGGGAGACCCTATTGGATCTGGTGGGTAGCACTAGACTGTCTTGGGAGGGAGAGCACATGGGGACTCTCTTTTCTCCCAGCTACCTGTGAGTCTGATGCTGATTGATTGACCCCCTCCCCCTCTCTTCCCCCCCCCCCCCTTTGGTTATTTTTATGAGAAGCTGGTTCTGCCAAACATACAGGCTGCTCCTGGGTGGGATTAACCATTGGCTAATAAGGCAATAGCCTTATGCCCCCGCTGGCCAGGCCAGGCAGGGAGGGGCAAGGAGCTTGCTCCCGCAGCCCTGCTGAGCCTGGTGCACTCCTGCCAGCAGGAAGGACAAGGCAAAGGAGCCCGTGGGGCTTAGGGACTCCACTGGCAGCTGCTTCCACTCTCTTGGGTCAGTGTCTGCCTGGTTCCCGCATGGCAGGGACATCCGGCATCTGCCAGGCTCCTCCGGTTAACGTGGTGACTAGACACACAATCTGGTTACTACAGGAACCCGTGCCAGCTGTGGGCAAGTTTGAGCAGGCTGTACTCGTTTCCTCTCCCCCCTCCCAAATTCTCTGCAGCTCTGCTGAGCTGTCAGGGAGGGATGAGGGTCCCTTGGACCTTTGTCCCTCGAGGCTGCTGCCTCCTGGGTCCATTGCCATCATCTTCTGTGTGTGATGGGCAGGGGCGGCCCGTGAGCATAGACAGACTCGGCGGTCGCCTAGGGCGCCGCCAGCCCGAGGCGCCCGATGATGATGTGTCAGCCATTGACGGCCGTGCAGGCGGGGGCGCCGATTGCGCCTTCCGCCTGGGGCGCCAGCTGCCGCAGCCGGCCTCGGGCTGCTCCTGGTGATGGGTTCATGTCTGGGCAATTGGTGAGCGCCGGAGGGGAGTGGGGCGGGTAGGCTGGGAAGCTTGCACAGAACCTACACACATTCTATCAGGCTCCAGCCAGAAATAGCCCCCCACCCCCCAATGAATTCCCGTACCTCAGGGGAAAGAAAACACCACGCTCTGGTTCCCAGCACTTTCCTTTTACAGCATCTCCCAGTAAGGGGCTTCAGAGTTGTGATGCCCTGGGTTCGATCCTGTACTGAACTGCACTAAAAATCAAATAAATCCTTTTTCTGTACTGGGATGCAACCAGGTTCTTTCCTTATGCTCAGCCTAGTTCCTATACAGGGCCCAGGGTCTTCTCAAACATCTGCGTCAGAAGTACCCAGATGATCTCCCAGTAGATTTTTACTCAAGAATTCCTTCAATTTGTTGAATTCATGTAATTCCCAGATACAGAGAGAAAAAATGATGAAAGCAAATTATTTGGATGTGCCAAGTCATCACTGAATCCAGGGTGATAGAATGTTTTCCAAATGTTGAAACCACATTATGGCTATTTGTCACTGATGCTCGCTGACTGTAGTGAAAACTGTTCCTTGTCTCTTCTAACAAGGGTCAAAAATGTCCTCCGGTCCCCCATCTCAGAGTTGTGTCCCTCTTGGGTACTGGGAATTAAATCAACATGGCATCATTCGTGACTTTGTACAGCTACATCTGGGGGGGAAATGGGTTTGTTTGAAGAGCTGAATGTGGTGAGAGTAGAATAAATGTGTTAATTTTACATAAATGTTTGACTTCATGTTATTTTGCAATGTGTAATTCATACGTAGGCACTTCCGTCCCATTAATCCCTTAGGGCACATCTACACGGCAAGGCTAAAGCCAAAATAAGCTACACAACTTGATTTATGTCGATTTGCGTAGCTTAAGTCGAAATAGCTTTTATTTCAGCTTTTGGCCCTGTCTACACAGCAGGAAGTCTGAGGAAGAGCACTCTTCCTCTGATTTCCCTTACTCCTCGTAAAATGAGTGTTACAAGAGTCGGAGTAAGAAGTCCTCAGCTCGACATTATTTCAGCATTGTCAAAATAACTGCTTGTAGTGTAAATTATTTCAGAATAACATCAGTTATTCCGAAATAACACTGCTGTGTAGGCGCACCATTAATGCGGCCCTGGCTAGAAGCCAGACCAGTGTTTATGCACATGCCCCTTAGGAACAGACAGCTCTGTCCCCCCCCTTCTTTTCCCAGGTTTGAGCTGAGCCCCAGGATGAGAGACGCTTGCATGATTGTGAAGCACCAGCTCAGCCATCCTACTGCTGTGAAGAGTAAAGAGGTGGTGAGTTGGAGAGAAGCAGAGAGGCGGAGCAGCTGGGTTGACCCGAGTTCGTCTGAAATTGTTCTGGGCAGTTCTTGGCTTGTTGTGCAGGAATTCAGAGGGGATGGTCGCTGTGGGTCCCTCTGAATCCCACCAAGCGCCTCCTCTGCTGCAGCTGGGAATCCCTGATGTGAGTCGCGAACCTTTCCTCATTCCAGGTATCCCAGACCTGAAGAGATGGGCTGTAGAATGGCCCACGCGTCCCCAGGACCACAGGGGATTGATCAGTCAGTGTCCCAAGGGCAGGTGCAGAGCCAGCTGCTGCCTGCTACTCAAACTGGGCATCAGTGGGCCCTCTCTGGCCATCTGTGCCTTCCTTCTGGGGGGCTTCCTGTCCAAGAGTGCTCCATCCCAGGGAATGCCTCGTCCTGTATGCAGGGCATGAGCCCAGAAGGTTGTGCGGGGTCATGGAGCAACCATGGCCTGTTAGCAAAGGGTGTGTGTGTAAGGAATTGCAATGGGAGGGCATAGCTGGGGTTGGGTCATGGCTACTGACAAAGGGAAACCACTGCATCACACAAAAGTGCCGACAAGCAGCATCTCCCCTCCTCCCGCTGACTTTTAGCAACAGGCCTTTATTGACACCCTAAAAGCTGCACAGTGCAGACATACCCCTGACTTTGTGTTAGGAAGCATTGGGAGCAGCGAGAGCTTTAGCCGCTGGGCACGTCCCTGTGAGGAGAAGCATTTCTCAGCTTGAGCTCTGCCCTCCTCTCTCCCCAGCTGTCCAGCAGTGGTGTGCTTCTCCAGGAGTGGTTCCGAGTGTCCAGCCAGAAGTCCTCCGACCCAGAGACAGTTGCCAGCCACCTCCTGGCCTTCGCTGAGGTCTCTCCTGGGCTGCTGGCCCACGTGGTCAACCTGGCAGATGGGAACGGGAACACGGCTCTCCACTACAGTGTCTCACACTCCAACTTCCAGATCGTGCGGCTGCTCCTGGATACCGGTTAGTAGCACAAAATGCCTGTCCCAGGGGCGCTAGGCCAGAAGGAACCTGTAACGCCCGGGAGCGGGGAGGATCTGCACTAGGAGATGGGAGCTGAGAACTTGGTTCCCTTTCCACCAATTGCCGTGCTCCCCAGGCTGTTCCGCAGCCCTTACCTGAGACTCATCCACCAGGGGGTCCCTGACCCACCACCTGCTCCACCAGTTGGAGGCCAGCCTGCCTCCCTCTCCTACGGTATGTCTAGACTACATGGCTCCGTCGACGGAGCCATGTAGATTTGTTTACTGGGCAAAGGGAAATGAAGCGGCGATTTAAATAATCGCCGCTTCATTTAAATTAAAATGGCTGCCGCGCTGTGCCAATCAGCTGTTTGGCGGCACAGCGCTGTAGTCTGGGCGCTCATGTCGACATCAAAGGCATTTCTCGACTTCCCCGTTATGCCTCGTGGGATGAGGTTTACCGGGGAAGTCGACAAATGCCTTTGATGTTGACGGCAGAGCGTCCAGACTACAGCGCTGTGCCGCCACACAGCTGATCGGCACAGCAGACATTTTAATTTAAATGAAGTGGCAATTATTTAAATCGCCGCTTCATTTCCCTTTGCCTACAACCCTAATCTACATGGCTCCGTCGATGGAGCCATGTAGTCTAGACATACCCCTAGTGCCTTGAGAAATTGGCTGGTGCACAGGGTGTAGTGCACCACATTGGCCCGTGGCCTGGGGTTACCCAGACACGTTAGGTGAATTAGGCCTGAAAATGAGTCTATCACACAAGCATTTCCCTGCCCTCAGCATCCATTCCGAGGCCCAAGTTCCTCTTCCAGGAGATTGCTGAGGACTGGGCTCGTCCCTTGTCAGGGTGGGAACAGAAGGCAATTCCAGGCCACAGCAGATCCTCCAGTCCCAGCCATGCTGGGCGGCTATGGAGGAAGGGGCTGGCTTTGCTCTTTCATGCCACAAATAGGTATCATCTGGGTGCATCCAGGGAGCAAACAGCTCCCAGCAAGCGAGTCTGGCTTCTTGCCCGAGAGCCATGTGGTGACTGGTGGCTGTCCTCCAGCTTCCAGACTTTGCCAGAACCCCAGGGCAGCAAGTCTGGCACCTGAGACAACCCTGGGATGGGAACTGAGGGCAGTTTTGCTGCTGGACCTTCTGGCCTGCTGGGGTCCCTCACTCTGCTTGGCCACTCTGTCTGCAGGGGTGTGCAACGTGGACCATCAGAATAAAGCCGGATACACAGCCCTCATGCTGGCAGCGCTGGCCTCAGTGGAGCATGATGACGACATGCATGTTGTCAGAAGACTCTTCGGCATGGGAAACGTCAATGCCAAGGCGAGCCAGGTCTGCACGAACAGTGCTTCTCCCCACAGCACAATCCCCTCTGCTTGAGACCCTGGGGCAGTCCCTGACTGCTGCAAAGCACGGCGTGTGAGCAGGTGGGCCAGCTCACCTGAACAACAGGCCTTGTTCCTGTCCTGATCGGTGGCCCTAAGCTTCGGAGGCCACTGGAGGAAAACAAGCTTTGTTTCGCTCCCGGGGCTTTTTGTGTGGGATGGCCAACTACAGGCAGCCCCCCACTTGGCTCTGGGAATTCGAGCGGAGCCAGCCAATGGCAGAGCCTCCAAAAGATCCCCAATAGTGCTTGTCACTGTTGGCAGCTGCTGGCCGGATCCTGTATGTGCTCAGCACTGAGCTGCATCTTCCTTGTTTACATTTTCCTACTGTGTAATGCTTCCCCATTTCAGTGCATGGGGCCCCCATGGGAACCAGGGAGGGGGGGAAGCCAGGAGTCTTGGAGGATAGGCAATCCAAGCAGGTCCTTGTGGGAGAACACCCTGGGAAATCTCTTCTCCCTATGTGGGGCACAGGAGCCCCTGGCCTCTCCCTGCAGTCGGTACCTCATCTGGCATAATGTGAGTCCATGGCTCCTGCAACATGGCTGCCTAGGAGAGCTGTCCAGCATTACTAATATAAAGCCAACGGACCCAGATCATCAGCAGGTGAATGTGAACCTGTGACCTTAGGGGCTAAAGCCATATGCCTCTATGGCCTGAGCTAAAAGCTAAGACTGTAGAGCAGCCGTTTCTCTCCCTTGTGAGTGGTCTCAGTGCCTCTGGGTTCCACTAGTAACCTAGCTGGGGGTGGGGATTGTGCTGGTCTCTTCTGCATCTCACCTGGCTTCCCTCACCTCTCATCCTGCTTGCAGGCTGGCCAGACGGCACTGATGCTGGCGGTCAGCCACGGCAGGCAGGAGATGGTCGAAGCTGTGCTGGCCTGTGGAGCTGATGTGAACCTGCAGGACGAGGAGGGCTCTACAGCTCTGATGTGCGCTTGCGAGCACGGACGAGTGGAAACCGTAAGGCTGCTCCTGGCCCAGCCAGCTTGTGACGTCTCCATCGTGGATAACGTAAGCTCCAGACCAGCGCTGAGGCTGTGAAGCTCCTGCTCCCCATCTCTGCACTCCTCTCTCCTGGGGCTCCAGTGCTGCTGTGCAGCGGAGCCACCGGCGAGTGGAAACTGTGTCTTTTCACTCTCGTGCACAGACACGCTTTCCCTTCTTTCATGCTCCCTCAGTCTCTTCACCCCAGGACCTGCTCCAGATACCATAGTCCTGGCTTCTCTCCAACATCAGAATGGCCACACCGGGTCAGACCAAAAGTCCATCTAGCCCAGTGTCCTGTCTTCTCACAGTGGCCAATGCCGAGTGCCTCAGAGGGAATGAACAGAACAGGGAATCATCCAGTGATCTATTCATCCTCTGTTGCCCATTCCCAGCTTCTGCAGAGGCTAAGGACACCCAGCTGCATATGCTGACCTCTTGCGCACAGCCACCTGGCCATTGGCTGGATGGCAGAGCTGGTCACTCAGCCAGGGATTCCCACCTCTGTTTGCCCTGTGAATTATCCACCTACAGATTTGGATTGTTCCAGAGTATTTGGCTTCAAGGATGGTTTGTTCACGCCAGATGGGAACAACAGCCTGTTGGGAGCTCATCTGGGTTTAGTAGTATCTGTGGCCCCTGACATCCCCATGGGATGTTTCTGCTGCTTGAGTGGCAGGGACCAGTGCACAGTGCATGCCCTTGTTTGGCTGCATAACAGAGTAAGCGAGCTGCCTTGGGGATGCACAGAGACATATCCATCCAAACAACTACCCCATGAGGGGCCAACCTGCCTGAAACCAACCATGGCTGGGAGGCAGAACAAAAGTGTTGCCTGGCAAGTCTCACCCAAGGGGAGGGAGGTCTGACAGGCCCTGCTTCTTAAAAGCCATGTGGACTCCCATTTAGAGCCACCATACTGCCCTTTCCTCCTGCGCCTGGACTTTTCCAGGCAACTCAGTAACTTGCCTTGGCTTTTGGCCTTGTGCTTTGCTGCCTGTCCCAGGGCCTTACAAGCACTGAACTTTCAGCCGTGAGTTACTTCAATCGCTGCGCACCCCTTCCCCCCCCCCAGGTTCTCCTTTGTGCTTTGTCCTGATCCCTTTTCCTTTCCTCCCCTAGGACAGTAACAACGCTGTGGGGATTGCGCTGGAGGCAGGTCACAGCAACATTGCAGTATTGATATACGCTCACCTCAACTCTAAGGCACAGTCGCCTGTGAGTATCTGAATGCTCCCCCAGGCCAAACCATGGCAAGTGTGGTCCCACCCAAGCTATCCAAAGTGCTGTGCAAGAAATGGGTTCTGGGGCTCACTGGAACCTGCTGACAGCACAGTCCAAACCTTTCCTGAGCTGGCGCTGCTGAACTGACTGGGCCGTACGCCAGTGGGGTTCACACAGGTATCAGCATTGGCCCTGGTCCAAGCTGGAACACTTATGAAAACTTGGGACAACAGTAAGGTGAACGGACTACAAATAAATCCAAGCTAGATCTCGCAGAATTGGACTTCATGCTGCCAGGCTATTGAAGGGAGGGATTTCCCCTCAGGATGGGGTAAGGGGGGAATAGCAAGAAGTCATAAGAATGGTCAGACTGGGTCCTGTCTTCCAGCAGTGGCCTATGCCAGGTGCCCCAGGGAGAATGAACAGAACGGAATCACTAAGTGATCCCATCCCTGTCACTCATTCCCAGCTTTTGACTAACAGAGGCCTAGAACACCATTTCTACCCATCCTAGGTAATAACCATTGATGGACCTAACCTCCATTAATTTATGGAGTTCTTTTTTGAACTCTGTTAAAGTCCTGGTCTTCACAACATCATCTGGCAAGGAGTTCCATAGGTTAACTGTGCATTGAGTGAAGAAATATTACCTTTTGTTTGTTTTAAACCTGTTATCTATTCATTTCAGTTGGTGACCCTTTGTTCTTGTGTTATGGGAAGGAGTAAATAACTTTCTTATTTAATTTCTCCACACTAGTCATGATTTTGTAGACCTCTATCATATCCCTCCCCTTTCTTTTCGGCTTGAAAAAGAGACAACTCCCAGTTTTATTAATCTCTCCTCATGCGGCAGCCATTCCATACCTCTAATATTTTTTGTTGCACTTTTTGGAACTTTTTCCAGTGCCAAGATATCTTTTTTGAGATGAAGTGACCACATCAGCATGTATTCAAGATGTAGGCATACGATGGATTTATACAGAGGCAATAAGATATTCTCTGTCTTAGTCGCTATCCCCTTCTTAATGAATCCTAGCATTCTGTTTGATTTTTTTTGGCTGCTGCTGCACATTAAGTGGATGTTTTTCAGAGAACTATCCACAGTGACTCCAAGAGTTCTCTCTACAGTGGTAATAGCTAATGTAGTCCCCATCATTTTGTACATAGAGTTGGGATTATTTTTTTCCAACGTGCATTACTTTGCATTTATCAACATTTAAAATTCATCTGCCATTTTGTTGCCCAATCAGGGTATGTCTACACTAGCCCCCTAGTTCGAACTAGGAAGGCTAATGTAGGCATTCGAAGTTGCAAATGAAGCCTGGGATTTAAATATCCCGGGCTTCATTTGCATCTTCCTGGGTGCCGCCATTTTTAAATCCCCCTTAGTCCGAACTCCGTGCCCACGGCTACACGCGGCACGGAGTAGGTAGTTCGAATTAGGATCGTGGAACGAGGTGTACCGGTAGTTCGAATTAAGCGAAAAGGTGACTCATATTCTCAGACGGCATCAGCAAGGAATTGGCTGCTGACCAGGGATCTGCCATGGCTCTGCATGTGTCCCAGACCGACTTCCCTCTTCCCTAGCTGACCAGCCCTAGCTGGATTGAAAGGAGAAGAGAGCTCCTCTCTTGGTCGCACACAGGAATGCCAGTGGGGCTGAAGGGGGGCCTATTGTATCTTCAACCTAGAAGAGTTTAGTGACTGATTCTCTCTCTCTGCCGCAGGGAACTCCACCGACAGCCTCCAAGAGCTCTGGCAGCCTAATGAAGAAGCATTAGAGCCGCCTTCAGATCCTAGGCTACTGGATTTAGTCCTGAACTCAGAAACTACCCCCCCAACCTCATCACATCCAAGAACTGGAGCTCAGTCCAGAAGCTGTATCGTCCCCCAAGATCCTGTGTGTTTATATTCCTGTGTAGTGTGACAGGTGCCTGTTCTCTGCCTAATTAACCCCTCCCCGCTGAAGGGAAGGAGTTTGCACTAGTCTATGTCACAGGGGCTGCTGGTAGAGTGAAACAGACTGAATGGGGCAAGTCCCCAGAAGAGGGCAGCCATGAGCACTGTTTAGAACAGGGGTGGCCACCCTAAACCTGAGCAGGATCCAGAATTTACCAATGCACATTGCTAAAGAGCAACAGTTATATGTCACCAGTCCAGATCATCTCCCCACCATCACTTTCAGCACATCCTGCCCATGGTCAGTGCTGCCTCCTCCTTTCCCTCCTGCCCACTGTGATCAGCTCTTTCTCAGTGGGAGACACTGAGGGGGGAAGCACGGGTGTGACTGGCTCAGTGGAGAAGGTGGGAAGTGGCAGGATCCTAGGGGACGAGGGCGTAGGGCAGAGCTGGGGGTTGAACAGTGAGCACCCTCCAGCCCAGTGGAAAGTTGGCACCTGTTGCTGCAGCCCTGGATTTGGTACCTATACAAGGAGCTGCATATTAATTTCTGGAGAGCCACATATGGCTCTGGAGCCACAGATTGGCCACTCCTGCTTTAGAACATTGTTGCTAGAGCTGGTAGAAAAATTGGATTTTACCACGGAAAGTATCAAGCAAAATTTGGAACAAAACACTGGCCTCTAAATCTCCCATAGAAAATTCCAAGTCTGAGGCTGCAAATTAAGCAAAAGGCGAAGACATAAAATACTTTGATTTGGAAATGCAGCTGACCATGCTCCTCTCCAGGCTCCATTGGTCTGTGACAAGTACACTTGTGTTGTGCAGAGAATTCTTCCTTCACATTTGAAACAACAACAGGGGGAGGTGGCTGGGCTGTTGATGACTGCTCAGCACGCTGGCTATGCTTTGCTCCCAGTTCCAGCAAAAAGACTGCCTGCCACTTCCTGGGTTGGTGCAGTATCTCTTCATTAGCGTGTCCATCCATCTTTTCTTTTTTTTCATAACCCACCAAACTAAACACCCTCCTTTTTCATTCAGTGGGAGCCGTGATTCTGCTGTTGCTCGGTAGCTTCAAGTGACTCTTTTGGGGGGTTTGGACTGATGTGCTGTACTGTGTTCAAGTCTCCGTGGAGACTGTCTTCTGCACTGGGAGCCTTGGGACAGCATCTGTCTCCTGTGGTCCAGGCCATGTGTTTCCCGGATCACCAAGCCAGGGATAGAATGATCTGGTGTCTGGTAAATCCACGTCTCTGGTAGTCTCAGCAGGCTGTGTCATGGGGGAGGTGTTATTACTGGGATGTCCCTAATAGAGGTGGTTTTACTGTATGTGGAAGTTGTGCAAAAGCATCCGGTGCCAATCTAGACGCAGTTTTTCGCAAAAAAGCCCCGATCGCCATTTTCGCCATCGGGGCTTTTTTGCGCAAAACGGTTCTCAGTTGTTCACTGGCCCTCTTGCGCAAAAGCATTTGCGCAAGAGGGCTTTTTCCCGAGCGGGAGAGTCATTGTATTTGTGCAAGAACACTGACGATCATACATTAGATCGTCAGTGTTCTTGCGCAAATTCAAGCGGCCAGTGTAGACACCTGGCAAGTTTTTGCACAAAAGCGGCCGCTTTTGCGCAAAAACTTGCCAGTCTAGATGCAGCCTGCAGGTCTTGCTGAAGTTTACCTCGGCCCAGGGACCTTTCTGGCTATGTTATTTTTGCATGGGACTGCTGGTTTTCTCAAGCCTTAGAATACATTTCTGTATATAGATCTTAGTAAGGGTTTGATGCCTCAGGACAAGTTGGCTGTGTCTAGACTGGCCAGTTTTTCCGGAAAATCAGCCGCTTTTCCGGAAAAACTTGCCAGCTGTCTACACTGGCCGCTTGAATTTCCACAAAAGCACTGACTTCCTACTGTAAGAAATCAGTGCTTTTGCGGAAATACTATGCTGCTCCGTTCGGGCAAAGTCCCTTTGTGCAAAACTTTTGCACAAAAGGGCCAGTGTAGACAGCTGAGATTTGTTTTCGCAAAAAGCCCCGATCGCGAAAATGGCGATCGGGCTTTTTAGAAAGCTCTAGATTACGACGCTTTCCGCAAAAGTGCTTTTGCGGAAGCGTCCGTGCAATCTAGACGCTCTGTTCCGAAAATGCTTTAACGGAAAACTTTTCCGTTAAAAGCATTTCTGGAAAATCATGCCAGTGTAGACACAGGCGATATGTCCTGTATTAATCAGTTGCATAACCCTAACAGACTGATTTTAGACCCGATGTAGGCTGTTTCCTATAAAAAAAGGTGTGCTTAGTCTTTCCTTTCTTATGTCCAGATGAGCCAGCATCAGCACACTGCAGGAATGGGGAGTCCATTTGAAGCTGTCTAGACATTTGCTTGTTTTGTCCATGAGGATTTGTATTTTAAAGTTCCCTGCAGTCGTGCTGTATCTACTCAGCTTAAAGCCCATTCTTGCAGTTTTGCCTATGCTGCTGTTTTGTGGGTGTTTATGGCTTTTTCCAAAGTGAAGCTACACTTTCTCAGTAAACACTGCTGTAGTACTTGTCATGCATAGCATACTCAACATGGAGGCTGGGCTCGCTCATTGGATTACATCTCTCATGATGCACCAGTTTCCCCTCTTAGAGAAGACCCTAGCCATCAGATACCATGGGAGACATAGTCCAGCTGGTGAGCAGGCGCAGAGGATATTGCAGACACGAAGCACCTGAACTACATGTCCCACATGGCAGTATTTCCAAATCAAATTACTTTGGGTTATAGGCATTCAGTTTCTTAACCAAAAAATCTGAAATGTCTGTGGGCTAACCTGCATTTTTCATGAAAATAGTTAAGTTCCAATACAGTTTCCAAGGAAAATTAATTAGTGATCTAATTCAGGGGTGCACAACCTGTGGGTTGTGACCCCCTTGGAGGGGTCACAACTGTCTTCCAGGGGAGTTGCAGTGCTGTGATTCGGGCCAGCTGGTATTTTCTTTTCCCAGCTCTGGCACCCGATGTACACGTGGTGGGGGTGGGTGGAGCAGCAGGGAAGTGGAATGGCATTTAAAGGGGCTGCTTTTTTTTTCTTTTGGCTCAGTCAAAATTTTCCTTGGGGGGTTGCAAGTGTAAAAAAGTTGCGCACCACTGATCTAATTGACGTGGCCAGAGCTAACGCCTCTGTTTGCTCCAGTGCACTGGTTCAGGAGATGGATAAAACACCAGCTAGTCCATTAATCTACTCAGTCTGGTCAGCTGGGGCTTCAGGAATTGCCTCATCTGGGGCCAGAGCCCTCTTCCCAGGCAGTGGTGGACTAGGTAACTTTACCCCTCTCTGGCTACGTCTACACTGGCATGATCTTGCGCAAGAACTCTTTTGCGGAAGAGTTCTTGTGCAAAAACGCTTCCAGAAGAGAGCATCTACGCTGGCATGTGCGTTTGTGCAAGAGATGGTCTTTTGCGCAAGAGCATCCATGCCAGTGTAGATGCTCTCTTGCGCAAGAAAGCTCTGATGGTCATTTTAACCATAGGGCTTCCTTGCCGAAGAAATTCACGTTGCCTGTCTACACTGGCCTCTTGCGCAAGAGGACTTATTCCTGAGCGGGAGCATCAGAGTTCTTGCGCAAGAAGCACTGATTTCATGCATTAGAACATCAGTGTACTTGCGCAAGAACTCACGGCCAGTGTAGACAGGCAGCAAGCTTTTGCGCAGGATCACACCAATCTAGACACAGCCACTCTGTTTTAAACTGAACCGTGAAGGCAGGTGGAATGCCTCTGCCTCTTCCCCACCCTTCGTCAGCCCTGGAAGCCACAGCATTGGGGAAAGCACAGGGGGCTGAGGCTGCTGGGAAGATGAGTGAAAAGTAGCAGGGCCATGGGGATGAATGGGCTGTGGGCAGTGTTTGTGTGTGGGTTTCCCTGAGACGTTTCACCGCAGGGTTTTCAGGTACTGGTGCTCAGTGCAGCAAAAGAGCCAGCACTCCTAGACTCCAGTCACCCCATTCCACCCTGATTTCCCTTGCTGGGGACAGAGCTGGACCAAGCCTGCAGTACTTGTTACATCCTCCTGGAAGGCTGGGTGGTGAGACCCTAACCCTTCCCCTGATCTCCACAAGGCACACAGGCCACTGCACTGTGCGTGCAGGTGCCTTGCACCAGCACTGCACACCTCCACCCACAAAATCATAGTCCATGAGACTGACTCATAACCTCTGATGTGGGGCAGGCCCAGCTAGGCACCAGACCTCTCAGTTCTCTTGAGAGTCTGCTGCTCCCTATCCCCATTTCAGCCCAGCTTTTGACTTAGCCCCCCTCAGGGGATTCAGAACTTGTCAATTAGTGTGAAACTTGTGGTGGGGCTGGACACACAACATACAGGTTGCACTGTGAGGTTTTACTAACTCCCTAAGGGGCCTTCCACCAGCTACAACAGACTGAGTATTTGGGCATGACACCTATGAGTTTGAACAAGTGATCACCTCCTCTTGTGGCCAAAAAACCCATCCAGCAGCTGTCTCTGAAAACTAGGGATATTCTCCCTTACAACCTTCAGTCGTACGTTAGCTCAGAATAGGGGGGACAAACCCCAACCAAGCTGGGGCATTTAATCATTTACACCTGGGTTTGTGACCACTGTCTATTTCTCTGTTATCTGTATAGACCACAGGTGCCAAAACTTTTACACCTCCCCCCACCAGTAATGGAATGTACTTGTACATGCACACCTACTTGGGAGCAGGCTTGGCTGCATGGCACTATACCCCTAATGAGGGTGACTAAGGCCATGTCATGGGATTGGAGCACTGCTAGCAATTTTGGGAATACTGGTAAAAGCTAGCAGTTGTAGCCTGACTCTCCCAGATCAGGTTTTGGGTTTTTTTAGGTCCCAGACAGACATTGTCTGAGCCAAGTTTATAGCATCTGAAAACTGTACATCTGATAAGCAATAGACAACAGCACTGAGCCTCAGAAATGTTTGGGCATGTAATTCCACTTGATTTCCATACAAGTTAGGTGCCTAAATCCCTTTCAAGCCCAGGGCTCAGGGTTGTATTCTTGTTGCAGAAGCCTATATCTTCTATAGAGTGACACTGATGTAAGATGTTCACAGCAACTTTCCAGTACTGAAACCCTGCTGCTTACACTTGCTTTGTATTGTATGTACCACCTATTCCAATCCTTTGGTTTGACTGGTGTTTCTGGTGGCCAGTATTTTAACACTTCTTTAAAATTAAAACAATATTAAATCTATTTTAACATCCAGCCACAGGCAGCCCCTTAGTCCTTAAAGCTGCTACTAAGCAGGGTGGCCAGCTTTACCTAACCTGGCAACAGACCACCTGTGTCCAGGCTGCCTGGTCTGAGCTGGTTTTGTTTATGGTCTCAAGTTTTTTCAAGTGCGTTTGTGTCAGCTGGAACAATTCTGTCTGCCTTGACTAGACTGGGGCAGCTGGAATCTGGACCCAATACTCAGCTGTTAGGCAGGTCAGCCTTGCAAAAAGGGTCCCATCGAGCCTTGAAATGTAAGTCTTCCTCAGTTGCAATCTCTGGCTCTTGATGTGCCTGTTAGGCAAAGGCACATATTGGCCTATGGAAAGTCAGCTCAGGCACTAGCATCATCTCTTTGGTATTTGTGCACTCAGCAGTCGCTGCTTCTAGCAGTAGGTCCCTAATTCACAGCTGTGAAAAAGGTGCTGGACTGTGAAAGCTGGTCTGTTGGGTCCTTTTCCCCTTTATGCTACAGCTTGCACAAGGGAGACCAGAAGCTCTCAAACTGGGAATCCCAAGCAAAAAGGGGAACCTTTTCTTGTTTGTTAATATGGTTGGCCTCAGCTCAGAAGAGGCGTAGAAATGCATTGGCTTCCAGCATCAAGTTTCAGCCATCAGATGGGATCTTTTGCCTGGCTATTCAGCTACAAAACTTGTAATGAGTTTTAAATAAAATAAGAAAAAAAGTAGCTCAGAAGAGATACCTTCTGGAGGCACCTGCAATATTTTCTCCCCATAGAATTTTGTTTTGCTTACATCACCAAGCTAACGTGTTTCTTGAATAACTGAAAGCCAAGAAAGATGTTACCAGAAAAAAAATCCTTTATTTTGGTCTTGAAACACATTTCTCTTCATTAAGTCAAATGGAGTAGGTATGAACTGCCACATCTTCATCAGTGGAAATCAGAAATGGTTGTCATATCAGACTTGCAATCTGTGAAGAAAGTAAGACTCAGAACTGGATCATCAGAAATCACTTCCAGTTACAGCTTCCTTTGGCCAGGAGACCATTATGGAAGTGGAAATAACCTGGGCCCTTTTCAAAACAGTTGATTGCCCAGACACATGCCTGAGCCCCAGAAGTAGAACATGCTCCAGAAACAGGCTGCTCTCTCTCCATTTTACACATTTAGAAAAGACACTACCAGCAGAAACCCAGCACTCCACAACTAATAGGCTCTTAGACCTGAAGCTCAGCCTGGAGACAGTTTTTATTGGTATTATCATAACACCAAGAGCCCTAGTTATGGATCCCATCATTCATCTCTTGTTTTTCTCTTGCTCTATGACAGCACAAAAAGGCTGCAGAGCAACTTGGAGCAAAAGCTGCAGTGGTTAGGTTGCTCCCAGCTACCACCCCTTGCTGCTGCCTGTGTAACCGTGCATGTTAACCGATGAGCCCAGGTTCACTGGTTAACCTTGTGCATCAGGGCTACTTAACTTTGGAAGCCCTGGGGGTCACAATGATACAGCATATGCCAAGGGCCGCAACTTAAGTATGGTTATATACACATGCAAATATATGCAAATACATTTTCTCACACTGATGGGCATGAATACAAAGATTAAGGCAAGACTACACAACACGAAGGCCCTATTTAAGTCAGTTCTGCTGATTTTAATAAAATGCACTATTTACCCGATTTCCACCCATGATAGCACTTTTAATGAGCAACAACAGTCCAGAAATTTAACTACTAAAATGCTTATCAACAGAAGACCATTATATCGACTTGCTGTTGTGGAGTGTGTTCCCAGCAGCAGCCATGTTCAAAGGATCCCACTGGCAGGCTGTGTGTTGATCCCTGCATAAACCCAAACTGCACTGCAGGCCGTGGGCCGCATGTTGAGTAGCCCTGGTGTACATGGTTACACTTTCACATCCCTAAAAACAACTAGCTCAGTCCTCTGAGGTGTGCAAAGAGGGGCAACCATCACACTCACATGGTCTACGTTATAAAAAGTTACTGTATTTGAATGGAAATTCAATGAACTTGGTTCTTCATGAATTGACAAGCAACAACTATAATTTTTTTTTAATGATTTTGCAGTTAGTGTAGAAAGACCAGTCATGGTCACATGTCAATAACTGCTAACTCAATTCTTCACAGTTGAGTTCAAACACAGTAATCATGGCCAGAGTGCTGCCCCAAACCATGAACAGTCAGTTATATTTAAGGTTTAATCTGGTGCAACACCACCAAAACACCTGGAAAGACATCTGTAGTAAAACAATGAGTACACCACTCCCTACAGTTGCCAGAGCAGCCCGTCTACAGCATGCCCCTGTAGCATTGGAGCAGCCCCTTGCCTTTGGCAGGCAGGGGGCTGTTCCAGCCCCCACCATTTAACTGGAACTGGTAAGCAATTTAGGGACGTAATAGTGTAGTTGATTAACCAATAAGCAAAAGCTTTTAAATTAATGCTATAAGACTACACACATCCCCCTCCTCCCCCCAAATTTTTTAGCAGGCAGACTAGCAGCCTGGCTCAGTCCTGGCTTGCAATGAGTCCAGGACCTATCCCTGCTGTGGCTCTGCATTTGAAGTGTATTAGGAGCCAGGCAGGCAGCCTAGCTCATGCCAAGTCCAGGAGCTCAGACTGTGCCCGGACAGTGGCTTCTGCCACCCTGCACTGCTGCACGGAGCAACAGGCAACTGGTCTGCAAGGGGATCTGGTTTTTAAACTGACTCCCCTCACGGACCAACTCCTGCCTGGCATCCCACGCTGCTACCTCTGATACAGAGGCAGCAGTGCGGAGTGTCAGGGGGCTCCTCAAGAGTGGGGCTACACACTGGATGCTGGCCTCACCCCGAGACTATAGGATAGTCAAGTAACGAATAAGAATTCATGAGCTACTCAACTATTCAATTAACTGATATTTAACATCCCAAGTAAGCACCACTCAGTTATGTTAAGGGTGATGGATACTGATTAACCTTTCACATCTCTACTCTAGAACAAACCTTTTTTTCCATTTTCAAAAGAAAGCACAAGAATCAAATACTCGGTGCTAAAATTCTTATGGCCTCAAAGCAAACAGCCCTGGGAACTCTACAGAGGAGTCTCAGAACCCAGACACGTACTTTCGGCTCAGACTGGTGTCTTACACAGAAGCCCATTTTAAAGAAAAAACATTTGCCTGACTGGGGGTTTAATGTATTCCAAGTGAAGCGCCAACAAGGGCTTGAGGACAGGCTAAAAATTAAATGAGTTACCATGCTGCGCAGCTCAGCGCAGTCGCCTTGCTTCACGCTCTGACTCCAGCAGTGTCAGGACATCCCCTTCACGGACAGGCCCCTTCACATTCCGGATGATGGATCTGCTGGTGTCGTCCATGAATTCAACGCGAACCTAACAGGCACAGCGGAGACTCAATAGACATGCTCTGCACACTCATATTCCTGCCTCCCCCACAGACTTGGACATGCTGGATGATGCAGGAGGGGCAGGACAAGGGTGTAGAAAAGGGGTGGGCAATAATGTTACACCAGGGCGGGGAAGGGGGGGGGCGCACTTCAAAAATTCCTGGCGCCTCAGGCGGAAGAGGCAGGGCCAGGACACTTCTGTGCTTCCCCACCCACAGAACCTGATTAGGCTGGGGGTGAGGGGGAAGCATGTGAAGTCTTTGCCCCTTCCCCCCCCAGAGAACCACCAGCTGTTCTGAAGAGCTGGCAGTTCCCTCCAGGCACCAAGCCCTTGGTGGTGGGAGACTTCTTGTGTTCCCCCCACCCCCAGATCAATCAAGGCCTGGGGGGGGGGAAGCAGGGGAAATCTCTTGCTCCCTGCCCCCCCGCGTTGCAAGGGGGTGCCCGCTTAGAGTCAACCCAGGCACTGGACTAAGCACTGTGCACCCCTGGTGGGGGAGCAGACTTTGTGCGCTCCCCATCCACAGGCCCTGATTGGCGGCAGGGTGTCGGCGGCCGGATCCGGCCCATAGAGGCCCTTTTGCCCGCCCCTGGTGTGGAACCTGCCGGCTCCCCCGCCTGGGAACATGGGACCAAACTGCAAACCAAACCCGCAGCACCAAGCGCGACTTCCTGCGGCGGCGCGGGGCGCTACGGAACTCCCCGCCACCTGAAGCCGGGCCCGAGCCAGGGCGAACACGGACAGGCTCCGGGAGGGGGCAGGGCGCCGCACAAGCTTGCGGGGCGGATCAGACCCGCCCCCCACTCACCTGGGTGCACTGGCCCTGCGAGCCCGTCCGGCCCAGCACCTTGGTCACCTGCGGGGAGAGAGACGCGTCAGCCAGGCCCGACCCCCAGCTCCCCCCAGCCCGCTCCTTCCCCCACCAGCCGGTATCGCTTCCCTCCCAGCCCGGCGCAGTCCCAGTCCCGCCTCGCTTCGCCTCGCGCACCCGGGCCAGCTTGATGGGTTGCACACGACTCGTGTCCATGGCGGCGGCAGCGTATAGAGGGGAAGGCCGCCGCCCCTCGCAGACTTATATTGCCTCAGATATCGCGAGACTCGGCGTGCCCTGCGTCGCCCGAGCTCTTTCCCTTTCCCGACAGGCCCCGCGCGCGGATCCGCAGGTCGCCCTTTGTAGCGGCCAAGATGGCGTCTGCTACCCGCCTCATCCAGCGGCTCCGCAACTGGTCGGCCGGGGTAAGGCAGGCGGGGCTGGCGCGTCCCTGTCCCGCTCCTACGTCCCAGGGGCGCCCGCGGGCCGGCCCAGGATTGCGGGGCCCCGGGGCTCCCTGCCCGCCCCGGGCCCCGCTCCGCCGAGCCCTTCTCCCCGCCCCGGACTGCCCCTGCTGAGACTCTCGCCTTCTCTTACAGCGGGACCTCCAAACCAAGCTGCAGCTTCGCTACACAGAGATCGCAAACAGGTACGGCTGGGGGGAGGAGGCTGGGCTGCTGCTGGGCGAGCCCCTCGGGGCGTGTGTTGTGGGGAGCCTCCATGCCCCTCAGTCCCCCCACCGCAAAGAGGGGGACCCCCTCGAGGGACACAAACTGCGGCCCAGTCTGTGGAAAGAGGAAAAGCAACAGTCCTCACCAGTGCTCCCCTCTAATCTTTCCCATCCAGCTGCAGAACAATTTTTGTATGTGCACTAGGGATATTGGTGCATGCCCAGTTACACAATTAACCAATAAACTTGGGTTTATTGGTTAATCTTAATGGTTACATGCACCCTCACCCCCACCCCTTCTTAGCTGCCTCTCTATCAGCCTGCTCTTGCTGGCTACCTTGGAGCCCCTCTAGCCCTGCTGCCTCCCACAGAGGCAGCAGTGCTGTGGGAGAGCAGGCGGGAGCTGATATATGCATACCAGTATCATACCAAACTAAAGAACTCTATAATAATGGGGATTTTAATTAGCCCCACATTGACTGGATACATGTCACCTCAGGAAGAGAAGCAGAGATAAAATTCCAAACTAAAGAACTCTATAATAATGGGGGATTTTAATTAGCCCCACATTGACTGGATACATGTCACCTCAGGAAGAGAAGCAGAGATAAAATTTCTCAATGGCTTAAATGACTGCTTCTTGGAGCAGCTGGTACAGGAACCCACAAGGGGAGAGGCAATTCTCAATTTAGTCCTGAGTGGAGCGCAGGATCAAGTCCAGGAGATAACCGTTACAGGACCGCTTGGGAATAGTGACCATAATATAATAACATTTAACATTCCTGTGGTGGGAAGAACACCTCAGCAGACCAGCACTCTGGCATTTAATTTCAAAAAGGGGAATTACACAAAAATGAGGTTAGTTAAACAGAAATTAAAACGCACAGTGACTAGCACCAAATCCCTGCAAGCTGCATGGAAACTTTTTAAAGACACCATAGCAGAGGCCCAACTTAAATGTATACCCCAAATTAAAAAACATAGTAAGAGACCTAAAAAAGAGTCACTGTGGCTTAACCACCATGTGAAAGAAGCAGTGAGGGACAAAAAGGTATCTTTCAAGAAGTGGAAGTCCAGTCCTAGTGAGATAAATAGGAACATAAACACTGTCAAATCATGTGTGAAAATGTAATAAGAAAAGCAAAAAAAGATTTTGAGGAACAGCTAGCCAAAAACTCAAAAAGAAATAGCAAAATGTTTTTTAAGAACATTAGAAGCAGGAAGCCTGCTAAAAAACCAGTGGGTCCCCTAGACGATTGAGATATAAAAGGAGCAATCAAGGACGATAAAGCCATTGTGGAGAAACTAAATGATTTCTTTGCTTTAGTCTTCACGGCTGAGGATGTTAGGGAGATTCCCAAATCTGCACCGTTCTTTGAGGGTGATGAATCTGAGGAGCTGTCCTGGACTGAAGTGTCATTAGAGGAGGTTTTTGAACAAATAGAAAAACTTAACGATAACAAATCACCGGGACCAGATGGCATTCATCCAAGGGTTCTAAAAGAACTCAAATGGGAAATTGCTGAACTATTATCTGTGATTTGTAATCTATGCTTTGAATCGGCTTCCGTACCTAATGACTGGAAGGTAGCTAACGTGACACCAATATTTAAAAAGGGCTCTAGAGGTGATCCTGGTAATTACAGACCGGTAAGTCTAACTTCAGTACTGGGCAAATTAGTCGAAACAATAGTAAAGAATAAAATTGTCAGGCACGTAGAAGAACATAATTTGTTGGACAAAAGTCAACATGGTTTCTGTAAAGGGAAATCATGTCTTACTAATCTATTAGAGTTCTTTGAAGGGGTTAACAAACATGCGGACAAGGGGGATCCAGTAGATATAGTATACTTAGATTTTCAGAAAGCCTTTGACAAGGTCCCTCACCAAAGGCTCTGTGTAAATTACATTGTCATGGGATAAGAGGGAAGGTCCTTTCAGGGATTGAGAACTGGTTAAAAGACAGGAAACAAAGGGTAGGAATAAATGGTACATTTTCAGAATGGAGAGGGGTAACTAGTGGTGTCCCCCAAGGGTCAGTCCTGGGACCAGTCCTGTTCAACTTATTCATAAATGATCTGGAGAAAGGGGTAAGCAGTGAGGTGGTAAAGTTTGCGGCTGATACTAAACTGTTTAAGATAGTCAAGACAGAAGCAGACTGTGAAGGACTTCAAAAAGATCTCACCAAACTGAGTGATTGGGCAACAAAATGGCAAATTAAATTTAATGTGGATAAGTGTAAAGCAATGCACATTGGAAAAAATAACCCCAACTATACGTACAGTATGATGGGGGCTAATTTGGCTACGACAAATCAGGAAAGAGATCTTGGAGTTATCGTGGATAGTTCTCTGAAAACTTCCACACAGTGTGCAGCGGTGGTCAAAAAGGCAAATAGGATGTTAGGAATTATTAAGAAAGGGATAGAAAATAAGACACGGAATATCTTACTGCCCCTGTATAAAACTATGGTACGGCCACATCTTGAATACTGTGTACAGATGTGGTCTCCTCACCTCAAAAAAGATATTTTGGCCTTGGAAAGGGTTCAGAAAAGGGCAACTAAAATAATCAGGGGTTTGGAACGGGTCCCATATGAAGAGAGGTTAAAGCGACTGGGACTTTTCAGTTTAGAAAAGAGGAGACTTAGGGGGGATATGATAGAGGTATATAAAATCATGAGTGGTGTGGAGAGGGTGAATAAAGAAAAGTTATTTATTAGTTCCCATAATAGAAGAACTAGAGGACACCAAATGAAATTAATGGGTAGCAGGTTTAAAACTAATAAAAGAAAGTTGTTCTTCACACAGCGTGTAGTCAACCTGTGGAACTCCTTGCCAGAGGAAGCTGTGAAGGCTAGGACTATAACAGAGTTTAAAGAGAAGCTAGATAATTTCATGGAGGTTAGGTCCATAAAAGGCTATTAGCCAGGGGTTAGAAATGGTGTCCCTGGCCTCTGTTTGTCAGAGGCTGGAGAAGGATGGCAGGGGACAAATCACTTAATCGTTGTCTTCAGTCCACCCCCTCTGGGACACCTGGTGCTGGCCACTGTCGGCAGACAGGCTACTGGGCTAGATGGACCTTTGGTCTGACCCAGTACGGCCATTCTTATGTTCTCTCGTGCTGGTCAGAGGCAGGAGGAGGGGGGCAGGCAGGAGCCAGTTGTGAGTACTGGTGCCTGCCTGTTCCCCTTCGTGTAAATGTGTAACCGCTTTAAAATTAAGCAGTTACAAATTTATAGAAAAACCTCATTTGTTACCATCCCTAATGTGCACCAAGTAGGGATGCTAAAATGGTAACTGTGTAACTGCTGAAAATAAGCTTTATACTGCACAGCCTGCAGTGAAGCATCCTCAGGAGTGGGGCTGACAGCCCTTGCCGGCTCCACTCCCATAGCAAAACCTCCTCTCTAGGAGCAAGGAAGAGTTTAACTAATAACATTAACCAGAAAGCATCACCTAATTGATTAATGGGTTAAACTCCCTTGCCCTGAGGCATGTGCAAATGTGCACACCTGCTGAAACTAAAATCCTAGGGCTGTGGACACACTGGTAATCAGTTGTGTGGCCACTCAGGACAGATTAAAATGCTGCACAAGTGCCCAGTTTACAGAGATCCTCACCAATCTTTAATGGGGGGCTACTCAACACGCGGGCCGCGTGTTTTGGCTTACGTGGGGTTCAGCATGCTGCCTGCGGGTGGGATCCTTTGACGTAGCCTCCACTGGGAACATGCTCCACAATGGCGAGGTGTCTCCCAGTCAGGGTGAGCATTGAAACACACAAGTAGATAGGCTGGCTGGAACAGACAGGCACAGGATGTCTGCCCGAGCGAGGAGGTTCCGGGAGTGCAGGGGCATTGTGGGAAGTGCTTTGTATTCATGCGTCAGTGTGAAAGAAGTTATTTGCATATATATTTGTATGTATATGCAACCACACTTAAATTGCGGCCCTTGGCATGTGCTGTGAATATCACTGTGGCTTCCGGAGCTTCCAAAGTTGAGTAGCCCTGCTTTAATGTATAGGAGCCTTAAACATCACAGCAGGAGAGCAAACAAACTTTGGACAACATTTTCATGCTAGTTATTAATATCTTACTGCTACTGATTTAAAGACAAATCTCAGGAACTGTGACGGTTGAGAGAGACCTTCAAAGGTAGAAAAATGGATTAGTACTATTGCAACTAATTTAAATGCTGGAGAAGCATATTGGATTTTTAAGATTATGCTCCAACCAACCATTTATCATGTAGGGACTAAAAGTGTTCAGATCTGTGTTTGAGATTTCTATGGAGTACGAAACCTGGACAGTCCTGATATTTCTAAGGCAAATAATAAAGCTGTAAAAACCCCAAAAGTTCTCCAATCTTTTTATGCTTCCTAAAGAACCAAAACATGTGGGGTTCTTTTGTTGGTCACACTTAAGATTTCAGTAACAATGTTAGCTGTCTGTTCTCAGCAACAGCTATACTCATTTTCCAGCAACTGGAATTAATTTGTGGCTTTCTGCCTGTGGGCTGGAGCCTAGTAATGATACTTCAACTACGCTTATTGGTTAATCCTATCGACTACATGCACCCTCCCCCCACACCTTGTCTCTATATTGGTGGCAGCAGGGGGAAGGAGTGGGAGCCAATACCCGTGAGGAATTGGCTTTAAGCAGGCTCCCCACGAGCACTGGATCTGCCTGCCCCCCACTCCTGCACTGCTGCCTCTAATAGTGTTAGAGCCTCTGATAGAGAGGCAACAGCGTGGAGAGTGAGGGGGGGCAGGCTTGCAAACCAGCTCCCGTGGACCCATCTGCCCCCTGCGCCCCCATTTACTGCCTCCTACAGAGGCAGCAGAGGGGTTGGGGAGCAGGCACGAGCTAGTCAGTCTGCTAAAAAAATTACTGGTGCAGGGAAATGCATGTAGTCTATAGCATTAACCCAGTGGTCCCCAACCTTTTGGGGCTGCCAGGTGCCCGGGGGCGGGGCTGCCAGGCGCCCGGGGGCGGGGCTGCTCACGCGCCACGCATCCAGGGGGCAGGGCCGCTCATGCGCCGTGTGCATGGCTGGATTAAGGGGGGGGACTAGCCCGGCAGCTGCCTGGGGTGCCAACCTATGGGGGGCGCCTGATGGCAGCTGTAAGGGGCGCCGCACGCCTGGCCGCACGGCACCCCTTAGAGCTGCCGTCAGGTGCTGCGCACCCGATGGCAGCTGTAAGGTGCGCAGCACACCGGGGGGCGGAGCCGCGCATGCATCGCGCACCCACTGCCTGGGGCGCAGGAATGGCTCGAGCCGGCCCTGCCATGCCCGGGACTCGGGGTGCAAGAATGGCTTGGGCCGGCCCTGGTTACTCGGTGGGCACACATAAATGCCCCGGCTCTCCCCTGGCCACTGGGGAGGGCCAGGTTAAGGCGTGGCAGCGCTGGCCTGCCCCGGGTCTCTGCCCTCCAGCCGTCGGAGAGTGGGGAGTTGGGCTGGACCAAGGCTGGCCTGGCTCTATCTTTCTGGCAGGAAGGGGGAAGGGGCACAGCTCCTGGCCCTCTCCCTCTCTCTCTGGCCACAAAGGGGGAGGCCACATGGCTCTGGCCCCTTGCTGGTAAGGGTGCCCCCAGACCATCAGTGATGCCACACAAGCCCAAGCCCCCACAAGGCTCTGCAGCTCCTGCACACCCCTGCAAGGCCACGTGGCTCCCACGTCCCTGCTCCCCCCCCCCCCACCCCTTGAAGTTCCCATGCCTCCACTCCCCACACCCGAGCTCCCGTGAGGCTACGCAGCTCCCCCACACCACCAAGCCCCCACAGCTCCTGCATACCCACCTTCCCCCACCCAAGCCCCGGCAATGCTGTGCGGCTCCTGCATCCCCCCCCAAAAGTTGCACGGCTCCCATACACCCCAGCCTCCAAGAGGTCACACAGCTCCCATGCCCCTCACCCGAGTCCCCTACCCTGCACAGCGGAGGAGCCATGCAGTTCAATTTAAATTCCAGGAGCTCCTACCCACATGGTGGCTGCTGGAGGGATGCTCAGGGGCTGGCCGTGTTTGGGGGAGGAGTTGACTGCTGGCCCATGTCGCTCAGAGCTGATTTGGGGAAGGCATCAAGGTCTGGATGCAGGGGGAGGGTTTAACCTCCAGCCTGTGTGGCATGGAACCAATAGGGGATCATGGGGTTGGGGAGGGGACAAAGTAGGGCAGCTGTGCGGCCTCACCCCAGAGCACTGGAGAGGGGGGAATCTGCATACCCCGGGTGCCACACAGCTTGTGGCTCCTGCCGCCCCAGGCCTTGCCAGGGCAGGTTATTCACGGCTCCCACGGAGCATGGGGAAGAGGAGGGGCCAAATGGCTGAGGGCAGAGGAAGGGGCTGCGAGACACAGAGTAACGTTACTCTGTCGCCCTTCAGGAAAAAACTTTTAAAAGTATAGTAAGATATTCATGACCCCAGTTCTGTATTTATAGCCGTGACAGTCTAAGGCATTCTGTGTTCATTCTGTAGTCTTGGAAGGTGACTCAAGATGTAATGCTAGTGTGTCCTATATGCATAATACCACAGTGCCATCATAGTCCACTCAAAAGTAACACCTGAGAGTGTGGTTCTCACTTAGCATGGTGTATGTGTTGATTCTTTCTTTTGATTCTTTGCTGTTTAGAACTCAGCCACCTCCTAAACTACCAGTGGGTCCCAATCACAAGTTTGCAAATAACTACTACTGTACTCGTGATGGACGCAGGGAGTCCTATCCTCCAGTTATTGTTGTGTCTCCACAGAAATCCCTCGCATCAGGTGCTCAAGGTGTTAGGTAGGTCCTATTTATTCTGTGATCTGCAGCCATCCTACTTCTGGCTTAAGAATCATTAAAAAAGGATAGAAAATAAGACCTAGAATATCTTATTGCTGCTATATAAAACCATGGTATGCCCACATCTTGAATACTGCATACAGATGTGGTCACCTCATCTCAAAAAAGATATATTGGCATTGGAAAAGGTTCAGAAAAGGGCAACAAAAATGATTAGGGGTTTGGAACGGGTCCCGTATGAAGAGAGATTAAAAATACTTGGACTTTTCAGCTTAGAAAAGAGGAGACTAAGGGGGGATATGATAGAGGTCTATAAAATCATGACTGGTGTGGAAAAAATGAATAAGGAAAAGTTATTTACTTATTCCCACAATATAAGAACTAGGGATCACCAAATAAAATTAATAGGCAGCCGTTTTAAAACAAACAAAAGGAAGTTTTTCTTCACTCAGCGCACAGTCAGCCTGTGGAACTCCTTGACAGAGGATGTGGTGAAGATGAGGATTTTAACAGGTTTCAAAAAAGAACTAGATACATTCATGAAGGTTAGGTCCATCAGTGGCTGTTAGCCATTTATGGGTAGGAGTGGTGTCCCTGGCCTCTCTGTCTGGAAATGGGTGACAGGAGAGGGATCACATGAGGATTACCTGTTGTGTTCCCTCCCTCTGGGACATCTGATATTGGCCACTGTCAGCAGAGAGGATTCTAGACTAGAGGGACCTTTGGTCTGACCCAGTATGACTGTTCTTATGATATTGTAATTTTCCAAGCTAAGCAGGGTCAAGTCTGTTCCGTATTTGGCTGGCGCATGACTATAGAACACATTCCTGCTATGATAAATGGTCTTGACTGTTTGGTAGGTGTTACTGTGAAGGAATGAATTACTGTGTAGTGTTTGTTTACCTTCTGTAGGCTAAGCAGGGATGTTAAGGTTGGAAATATGTTCCCTAAAATGTTCTATATTAATGAAACCCTGTTTTTCTGTTAAATATCGATTGATTGTATAAACTGAAAGTCCATTCTCTGTCTCTCGCCCAGCTCGGAATCTGCAGTAGCAACAACCGAGAGAAACCCAGTGACACCAGGAGTTCCACTTGAGAAGTGGGAACTGTCCAAAGATCAACCTTACCTGTGACCTGGCCAAGTATGAAGAAAAGGCTGAATAAGATTGGACTTGATATGATTAACTGAAAAGAAGCAGCCTGGCTGGAGATCCAGGGATAGGGCTCTAGCTTCAGTAATGCTGTACAGAATTTAGCCTATTGGAAAGGAGACCATCTTGCTGGGCATGACTCATTAAACGTATTTATCTAATGTATTCTCAACCCTTATTCTTTTTAGAGCTTCCTTTATTCAAACAAAGGTTCATAGTAAACTTGTGTGTTATGGAAATGAGGTACACAACCTTGAGCTGTGAACACATGAGATGTCACAAGCTAAGCTAAATAGACTTGATCCTGGTCAGTCCTGGGATGAATCCTCAAAACACAGGTGGGTATACAAATTAGATGTGGTGCTACTTCCCTCTGAAGCATTACTAAAACAGTGCTCAGTACGGTGCTAGAAGATGCAACTCTGAAAAAAATGCCATAATCAAAATGAGATTTACAAATCTGAGCTATATGCAGTATTGTAACCACTTTGGTCCCAGGAGAGACAAGGTGGGTGAGATAAGTATCTTTGATTGGACCAACTTCTGTTTGTGTGAGACAGTGGTCTCCAACTTTTTAACCACAAGATCACTTTTTCAATTTAAGTGCAATGTAAGATCTACCTCAAACCCAAATACCCTTGTCCCACTTCCTTCCCATCCCTTCTTTGAGGTCCTGTGCCTGCTCCTCCCCTTCGAGTCCTCACCCTGCTTACTCCATCCCCAAGCCTCATTCACTATCACCAGGCTGGGTAAGGGCGTGGGGAGCAGGCTCTGATCTTGGGCCTAGGAGTTTGGAGTGTGGGAGAGGCTCCGGGCTTAGCCCAGGGTCGGGGATTGGGGTCCAGGAGGGTTTTCAGGGTGCAAGCTCTGGGAAGGAGTTTGAGTGCAGGAGAACTCGCGTCTGGGGCAGGAGGTGGGATGCAAGTGGGGGTTCAGTTAGAGCCTGCTTCCTGAGATGGCTTCCAGGTGGTGGAGCAGTGGAGTTAAGGCAGGCTTACTCCTGCCCTGGCCCTGCACCACTCCTGAAAGCAGATGGCATGTACAGCAATGGCTCCATGGTGCCATGTGCTGCCCCTCATCTACAGGCACTGAGCCCACAGCTTCTACTAGTCACTGTTCCCTGTTATTGATCAATGGGAGCTGCAGGGGTGGTGTCTGCAGGTAAGGACAGCATGTGGAGACCCCCTGCGCTACCTTTCCAGGAGCAGCAATTACCATAGGGATAATTACTCTAGCCATGACTGGTTAGGCATTTTAGAACTCACTACTCAAAGCATAAGAGAAATTAAAATCATGGAATGCACAGACCAGTCAAAAACCAAAAATAACACTTCTTTTACTGCTTGCAAAGTGTAACAACCACCCCCCATGTATGTGTTGGGTTGAGAGATGACCATGAAGGACAGTGTGTGAGAGAGAATAACACCCACACAGTGAGAGTGTGAGATACTTGAATTGCTAAGCTCCCTCCATCCCCTTCTCCTATGTGTATATAGGATACAGGCTGGGCGGAGGAGGAACTCCTGACATCAGCATCCCTCCTCTTGTCCCTCCCACACCCTGCACAGCGAACAGGAGGTTCCTGGGGACAGCTCCAAGACAGAGGGCAGAAGTGGTGGGGCAACTGGAGTGCCAGCGCTTGACAGCTTGGCCAAACCAGTCAGGATCATCTGTCAGGCTCCAAGATCTACTGGTAGATCCTAATCTATTAGTTGGTAACCACAAGTGTGAGAGAAGCTTTTGAGTTTACACAGTATTACCCGTACCTGAGGAGCAGCCCCTGCCTGCAGCCCTTCATAGGTGGAGAGTTGGGCCCTCATGTGGAACTGCTGGCTCCTGGTCCACATGGGCCAAAAGTGGCAGCCCCACATGTGGCTGGGAGCTGGCAGCCCTGTGCGGAGCTGGAAGCAGCTGGTCTGGAACAGCCCCTGCCTGCAGCAAGAGGGCCACTGCAGCCATGGCCGGGGGTGGGGAGTATTCCAGACTGGCCATGGTGGGTTTGGGGGCCACTCCAACCCAACTGGGCTGGAACAATCCCCCCCCACCCCTCCAGTTTAATCAATTAACCAGTTGAACTTACCATTTAACATCCCTAGTTTGTCTACATTTACATCTGTCCCTACACCACTGTAGCACTTAGTGAAGGCACTACCTACAAAACAGAGCTTCTCCACAGGTGCTCTGCCAGGTTTCCCTGGTTACAGGTATGCTAACATTGCCCACAGCAATGACACTTGCTCAGTCAGTGCCATAGGCTGCTGTCCTTTTATACACTGCTATAAACAAATCATGTATTATAGTCCAGATATTGTTAGTTACCACTGTTCTTCTCTTAGTTCAAACAAAACATCTGTATCCGTTATATCGAGTCATTCCATCCTTAGGTGAGGGTGGATTGATGTGTTCTTGTACTATCTCTTAGGAATACATTTCTTTAGTTACGTGAGATCTTGATACGGTCTTGCATGGCATTCTTATCAATAAACTAGGGAAATACAACCTAGCTGGGGCTACTGAAAGGTGGGTGCATAACTGGATGGATAAGACTCAGAGAGAAGTTATTAATGGTTCAGTCATGCTGGAAGGGCATAACAAGTGGGGTTCCGCAGTGGTCTGTTTCGGGACCAGTTCTGTTCAATGTCTTCATCAATTATTTAGATATTGGCATAGAGATTCAGAGGGGTAGCCATGTCAGTCTGCATCTGAAAAAACTTACAGTGAATTGTCCTGCAGCAGCTTAGAGACTAACAAAAATGTATATATCATGAGCTTTTGTGGGCAAAACCCACTTCTTCAGATTGCATAGAGAGTATGCTTATTAAGTTTGCAGATGATACCAAACTGGGAGGCATTGCAGGTGCTTTGGAGGATAGGCTCATAATTGGAGAAATGGTCTGAGGTAAATAGGATGAAGTTTAATAAGGTCAAATGCAAAGTACTTCATTTAGGAAGGAACAATCAGTTACATACATACAGAATGGGAAGTGACCTTCTAGGAAGGAGTACTGCAGAAAGGGATCTAGGATCATAGTGGACCACAAGCTAAACATAAGTCAGTGTAACATTTGCAAAAAAAAAGCCAAAAACAAACACACAAAAACACCATGATTCTGGGACACATTAACAGGAGTGCTGTGTGCAAGATATGAGAAGTCATTCTTCTGCTCTACTCTGCGCTGATCAGGGCTCAGTTGGAGTATTGTGTCCAGTTCTGGGCACCATATTTCAAGAAAGATGTGGAGAAATTGGAGAAGGTCCTGAGAAGAGCAAGAAAAATGATTAAAGGTTTAGAGAACATGCCCTATGAAAGAAGAATGAGGCTACGTCTACACTGGCACGGTCTCATGCAAAAACTCTTTTGCGGAAGAGTTCTGCAAAAACTCTTCCAGAAGAGAGCGTCTACACTGGGATGTGCTTTTGCGCAAGAGCATCCTTGCTAGTGTAGACGCTCTCTTGCGCAAGAAAGCGCTGATGGCCATTTTAACCATAGGGCTTTCTTGCATAAGAAATTCATGTCGCCTGTCTACACTGGCCTCTTCTGGAAGAGCTCTTGTGCAAGAGGGCTTATTCCTGAGTGGGAACGTCAGAGTTCTCGTGCAAGAAGCCCTGATTTTATACATTAGAACGTCAGTTTACTTGCGCAAGAACACGTGGCCAGTGTAGACAGGCAGCAAGTTTTTGCGCAAGAGCGGCTGCTTTTGCACGAGATTGCGCCAGTGTAGAGACAGCCTGAAAGAATTGGGCTTGTTGAGTTTAGAAAAGGGAAGACAGAGAGGAGACATGATAGCTGTTTTCAAGTATCTAAAAGGGTGTCACAAAGAGGAGGGAGAAAAATTGTTCTCCTTGGCCTCTAATGATAGGACAAGAAGCAATGGGCTTAAATTGCAGCAAGGGACGTTTAGGTTGGACATTAGGAAAAACTTCCTAACTGTCAGGGTGGCTAAACACTGGAATAAATTGCCTAGGGAGGTTGTGGAATCTTCATCACTGGAGATATTCAATAGCAGGTTAGATAGGATCTGTCAGGGATGACCTCTGAGGGCAGGGGTCTGGACTTGATGACCTCTCCAGGTCCCTTCTGGTTCTAATATTCTATTATCTTCATCTTTGTGTACCAGCCTCTCCAGCCAGGACTGTACTTACTTGGTGTTCACTGATACCTAGTGTGGTGGTATTTCACCAAGACCAGGCCTGTGCTCGTTCACAGGGTTGGTTATGCCTGGGGCTCCAGAAAAGATCACATGTGTAAGCCTGAAAGCTTGTCGCTTTTGCCAGCAGACTTGGTGCAGTCAGTGATACTCCCTGGCCCACCTCGGCTGTGTCTAGACTGGCAAGTTTTTCCGCAAAATCAGCCACTTTTGTGGAAAAACTTGCCAGCTGTCTACACTGGCCGCTTGAATTTCCGCAAAAACACTGACTTCCTACTGTAAGAAATCAGTGCTTTTTGCGGAAACACTATGCTGCTCCCGTTCGGGCAAAAGTCCGAAAAAAAAAAAAGTGTTTTTGCAGAAATGCGTCCGTGCCAATCTAGACGCTCTTTTCCGAAAATGCTTTTAACAGAAAACTTTTCCGTTAAAAGCATTTCCAGAAAATCATGCCAGTGTAGACACAGCCCATGTGTCTGGAGTGAAGCTGCAGCTGGAACAGGTGCCCAGGAGCAGCTGCTGCTGCCTGCCTGCCAGGGACTTATCGTGCGGGCGCGTGACACCCTGGCAGTAGCTGGTCTCCATGGTTCTGGGCAGGCACAAGGCGCGGCGCCAGCTGCAATGCCTCGTTGGCTCTCCTGCGCATGGGTTCGCCTTGCGGCAGCCTCTCATTCTTGTCCCGCTCGTGCGTCTGCCTAAGGAGTTCCCCGCCTTAGCCCCCTGCCGCGCATGCGCCAGCCTTGGGCGCGCGGGCAGGATGAGGCTGGTGCTCGCGCTGCTGCTGAGGCTTATGGCGGTCGTGGGGCTGGAGACGCCTGCGGGAAACGGTGAGGGCCGGGCCGGGCTAGCTCATCTGACTGCAGGGCGCTCGTGCATCCCTCAGCCCCGGTCACTGCTCGCCGCCCTTCACGTGGCGCCCCGCCCCTCGGTGGCGTCTATTGGTCCACGGCCGCCTGCGCTCGTGGCCTTCCTCTCCCCATTGGTCACCGATGAGGCCGGGGCTGGCGCAGCTGGCGCGTGGCTCCGGCTCAGGGTGGCGCGTGGGTGGCCCCGATTCGGGGCTAGGGCGGAGCCGTCGTAGCCCCGCTGGGAGCTCGGGGCCTTGTGCAGCTCCGGCTGGCGGAGGGGACGGCGGGAGGGGGCGCTTCTGCTGAGGGGTCGGGGGTTGGGGCCTTGCCGGCCGCCCCTGTTGCACTCCGGCCCCAGAAGCGGGGCGCGTGCTGGAGCAGGAGCAGAGGCGCGGTGGGAGGGCCTGGATGAAGGGGAGGTGGCCAGTGCTCCCTGTAAACTGGGCGCTTGTGCGGCCGCTTAGAAGGGATTTGAGCGCCCACAGCTAGGCTTGTGTTTCTTCGGGTGCTGGACATTTGCATATCTTTGGTGCGCGTGGAAAATTTATTCCGCATGGATGGAAAAGATTAGAGGGAGCACTGTCCGTGGTTACACCCCTGCCTGGAGCTGGAGAAGTAGCAATCCTGTCTGGAGTAGGGCTGGCTCTACAATCTGAGAGCAGCATCAAGCACTGACCTGCTTTTCCCTGATTCAGCCTCTGGCCTGGCCTGCAGCCCCCACAGGGTGCAGTGTTGGACTCCAAAGCGTGTCCACAGCCTACCTCTGGAGCAGTTCTGTGATGGCCACTGGGACTGCCTTGACGGTGCAGATGAGTCAGCTGAGGCCTGTCAGCACCTGGGGGTCTCGCCTTCCTGCCCCTGTCTGTTCCAGTGTATGGAGGGTGCGGAGTGCTTTCCATCCACATGGGCCTGTGATGGCCACGCCGACTGTGATGCTGGGCAGGATGAGGAGGAGTGCAGTCTGGACTGGCCTGGGACTTCCCAAGTTCTCAGCACTGCCAGGGCAGGTGAGGGATGCAGTGAGACTGGGTATGTCACAACCAGAATGGGCTAAGGGTCAAAAGAGGTGGGAGAGAATGGCACTGAGTGCATGCAGGTTGGGAGCACAGGGGGGTAGTGTGTGGGCAGGCTGGTGGTTGGAGGGATTTAAACATTAAGCGCTGAAAGAAGCCCTGTCATCTTGGATAAGGTCCTTCAGTCAGAAAAGTTTACATGTAACAAGGGACATCAGGGATTCCTGCAACTTGAACAGATGAGAGAAAATTAGGACAGGTTTACACTAGGAATATAGCTATGCCCCTATGCTGACTGAAGCCCTTTTGTAGACCAGGCTACATTGACAGAACACCTCCTGTCATCGATTTTTGTCTGCTCTGTAGTGCTTCAGCACTGCAGCTCTGTTGCAGCTGCAGTTTAAGAGCAGACCTACCCTTTGTTTTATCCGTTTTTTTCCTTGGTTGTATTTGTGCCTGTAACAGTGCTCTGATGTAGTCCCTTTGCTCCCATCCTCACAGTCTCATCCTCTCTGGCCCTTCCTTTCATAGAGAAGGTGGGTCAGGTGATCCAGATTTTACCTTGTCCACTTTGTCTTTCTAATATCTGGAACCAACACAGCTACAGCAACATCCCTGCCATAGCTTCTCTGCTTTCCCTTCTCACCAGCAGTCACGTTCCCTTAGTTGTTCATGTGGGTTTTTCATATAGCAGTAGGGCAGAGAAAATGTTTTTTTAATAGAAAAATTTGGTGGTGAAACCCCCAAATGGGCAAGCAGACTGAAGGGCCAGGTGCAGAATAGGAACTGCTTTGAACAACTTTTTAAGCATGCTTCAGTCTGTGTGATAGTCTCCTTTGAAAGCCCGACTACTGACTGTCTTCTGCTTTCATTTCAGATAATTCAACAAACCACAAATCTGGGAAAACTGTGTTGTCTGGGACTCAAGGCCCCTTGTTGGTGACAGCTGTTTTTGGTATGTGAGAATCTGAAGGTGCATCAGAACATGTCTTGGCTTCACTGAGTAGCATTAATGAAAACTGAACTCGACTCATAGTGGATAGGATGCAGTTTGTTCAGTAATGGCTGTCTCGGGACCTCCTCGGATCCCTCTTGCTGCAGCATGGTTTAAGCCTGCAGTGATGTTCTCTAACCAATTTGTCTCAAGGGCTTAGGTGGCAAAGGCCAAAGTTCTGTATTTTTCAGCTTTGGGAAAAGACAGTTTCCTTCTCCTGTTGAAAACAGTCCCACTGCGTAGGAGGTGCAATCCCCCACTTCTTGCTGTTTTGTCTGTTAAATGATGGGGCAATAACATGGAGACAGGAATCCCAGCAGCTCACTGCCCGTGTGTTCTTCACTTTCTAGTGCTCCTGAGTGTACTGGTAGCTGCAGGCTGCACTGTTACCAGGAGGCAATTCAGAGCAAAGAACAGCTTCTCCACCTTTAGCTTTGAGAGAGCTTCCAAAGAGCATCTGGTGCTAGACAGGAGACCTTCTGCGTCGTTTCCCTAATAGGTATGTCTCCCATTCTGCACTGGAACCAAATTCCTTTGTATAGGGAGGAAAAGGTGGCCCTCCCCCATTCTGAGCTCTCTTCCCCTTTGTACCCCTCTCCTCTCCATTAGCTCTCTGGTTGGGTAAAAATAATTCCCAGCTGCCTGCGCTGCAGTGAGTTCCTTTCTCTGTGAGGGGCTGGAAAAGGGCCTCCCCCCAACTTCTCTGTGCTGGGAGGACTGCTGGCAGCTCTTTCAATGACTGGTTATTTGCAGTGGGAACAGTGAGGTTGTTGAACCTGGAAGAAGCTATTAGTCTCTAGATTGGGGTGGGCAAACTTTTTGGTCCAAGAGCCACAATGGGGTTCAGGAATTGTGTGGAGGGCTGTGTAGGGGAGATTGTGTCTCTGTAAAGAGACAGGCATGGCCCAGTCCCCTCCTCCATCTGAACCACGACCCCCGCCTCCCCACTTTCTGCTCTCTCTCCAGCTTGCTCCCCCACTGATGGTCCCCTGTGGACCCCTGCCCCTATCCAGTTCCCCTTGCTTCCTGCCCCCAGCACTCCTCAACCCTGTCCACCACCACCTCCTGCTCACCTTCCCCTGACCACCTCCTATCCAACTCTCCCTGCTTCCTGAACACACCACCCAGAGCACTGGGGCTGGCAGCACTGCAGCTGTGTCCACTGGAACACAGGTACTGGGAGAGCTAAGGCTGTGGGGAAGGGGAGTGTTCAGAGGCTAGTCTCCCTGGGCGGGAGTTCAAAGACTCTGGCAGGCCATAGTTTGGTCCCCTCTGCCCTAGTTGCTAAGAGATTGTAAAAGGCCCCCAAATTAGCAGGGTATGGGTTCCCCATATGTTTTGAAAGCTGAAATGAAATAAAAACCTTTGACAGAGAATATGAAATAACCAGGTTCTTGGTTTTTCTTCATCTTTCAGGAAGCTGCATTGCTGTGAGATTAGACCCAGCTTGGTCCTCCTCATCACACACCCTCCAAATGCTGCTCAGGCAGTTTCTGGGACTAGTTTTCTGGGTTTGATTGGGTGGCAATCACAATGGAGTAATCAAGGACTCTTCCTTGGACACAGGGAGCTTAGATTGTGGCAGTGGGGAGTCAGAAGTGATGGTCTCTGGTGCTCTAAAATCAACTCTACGAGAATGTGATGGAAACACTTGAAATGTCACATTGGTTCACCCATTCCCATCCCCTCCCCCCCCCGCGGTTATTCCACAAGATGCCTTTTCCTGGAAGAAAGGTTCCAGAGCTATTCCAGTGAATAGTGCAGTGTCGGCTCTGCAGTACATCCAGGCAGCTCTCCCTTTCCCACATCTACCTAAGAGTTCATCACAAACTACCTCTTCCTACCAGGCTGTATCTTACCTGTTAACATAATTATTTACTACTGTTCCAGGGCAGGCCATTCCATTCTACACACCTGAGGGGTGTATAATATAACTTCTGTCCCTGACGATACTGCTACTCCTTCTAACCTGTTGGCTCGGACTTACCAAAAGTTCTTAAAATGTCATTAATGCACGAGACCCATCAAGGAGCTGGAAAATTCAAGTCTCCTGTATGGTTGTCTTTGCATTGGGTCATAGGCTGTACAGCAGCCCCTCAGTACAGCATAGGGCAGGCAGGAGAGGAGTTCCTTCAAATCCCAAGGCAGGAGGTACTCTCAGCTATTTCCAGGATTGGGCTCAGGGTTTCCAATTTGATACTAAAATTCTGGATGTTGAATCCTCAGTGCAGTTATTTTAACACCTGGAGCTGGCTTACCTCTTTTGCTTTTAGCTGCGAGTAGCTTTGGTCTCAAAGGTCAGCTGTTAGCTCCATTTCAGATCTTGGTCTGTACAATATTTTTTCATAAACTCTTATTACATAAGGGTAAATCACAAGTACTGCAGGGAAAACTACTGTTCCAACGCAGAAAGCTGGCTCTGGTGGAGGGCAAGCACTGTCTTGTCCCTCTATTCCAATGTTGACAGCCAAGACCTATTCTAGGCTGAATGTGGTGTCTTCGAGATGAGAATTCTGTTTGCTGGGCATACGCTCCAGCTAGCAGCCTGGGACTCCTTGGGTTTTTATATTCAATACACCAATATGAGAGGGATTCTGTAAGAGATATGACACGTTTAGAATCTTGGCTCTTGGCAGCATTGGAATGGAGCGGCAATGAGAGGCTGAACCCCAAAGGCACCGTGCACTGCGTTCTGTACAGTGGGCAAAGAATTGCAGTTGAGTGAGTGGTGAATAACAGTGTGGGAATTAAAGATCTTTAGAGAACTTGTGGTTGCCTCCTGGATTTTGTTTCATGGGTCATATCTATTTTCTGTGATTCAGTCACTGCTCAGCACTGAGGAAAACAGACCAGTGTATGGACAGACACAGTCTAATACAAATGCAGTAACTGAGCAGAGGATGGCCACGTCTGAAGTCCAGCACAATGCTTTTTTGGCATGGGATGTAAGGTCACTTCGTAGGAGGTTAACATTGATGGCTGCTCTTGTGCCAGGAAGGGGTTTAGCTAGAGCAGGCTTGGGCAAAGGGGCTTCTGTTGGCCAGATCTGGCTCACCAAGCTGGTGGATCTGACCCACGGCCACCTTGCTGCACCTCCGCCCCCAGGCCAGTCGAGACCTGGGGACAGGGAAGCACACAAAGTCTCCACCTCCCCCCACCAAGGATGCGTGGTGGCTAGAGAGAAACACCAGCTGTTTTAAAACAGCCAGCGGTTCTCTCCAGCCACTTTGTGTCCCTGGCAGGGCGGGGATAGGGGGTGAGAGACCTGATTGGCCTGGGGTGCGGGTAGGGGTGCAAGTGAGGTCCCCTCCTGCTGCTGGGCCGGCTAGAGGGAACTGCCAGCTATTTTAAAACAGCTGGTGAGTCTCTAGGCATCGGGGATGGAGGGAAGAAAGACTTCACACACTCCCCCATCCCCAGGCCAATCAGCATCTGTGGTGGGGCATCAGGAGAAGTCTTCTGGCCCCGCTCCTTCTGGGGCGACGTGGGTCCACTTCAGAAATTTATCAAGTGGCCCCTTTTTTAAAATTAGTGCCCACCCCTGAGCTAGCGGGTGGCAGAAGTAAGTTCTGTTTACATGGCTCAGTGTGGGGAAAAGCTCAAAGCCAAGAATGAGCAAGACAGGTACAGGGAATTAAGGCTTTGCCAGAGCAAAGCAAGGAATTGGTGGGCAGAGGCAGAATTGTGCATGGTTGGGATCATAAAGAGCAGCTTAGACTTGCAGAATGAGGCAACAGGAAGCTGGGCAGTAGCCAAGGAAGGGGATGCTGCCTACTGGAGGGTTTGGGGGGGGGGGTTGATGAGAAGTGACTTGGCTGCAGTCACTGAGGTATTGTGACCCAGGCCTGCAGGAATGGTTTAGCCATAGTCAGAAAAGATGGGTGGCACTGTGGGGATGTGGAGAAAGTTACCAGTTCCTGGCTACACTGACAATGCATCAGAAAACAAAAGAGGACTATGCAGCACTTTAAAGACTAACAAGATGGTTTATTAGGTGATGAGCTTTCATGGGCCAGACCCACTTCCTCAGATCTGAGGAAGTGGGTCTGGCCCACGAAAGCTCATCACCTAATAAACCATCTTGTTAGTCTTTAAAGTGCTGCGTAGTCCTGTCTTTTGTTTCAGCAAGACCAGATTAACACGGCTACATCTCTATTACTGAATGCATCAGGGTATTGATCAAGCTCCCACTTCATCTATTAGGGATGTTAAAGTTTAATTGGCTAACCAATAAGCTGATGCTTATTGGTTAATGTTACCTGTTAAATGCTGCCTGCCTGGGGAGTCAGCTGGCCCCTTGCTGCTGCTCTGCATTTAAATTTGGAGCCGGTGGACATCTTCAGTCCCAGCACATGTCCGGTCCCACCAGCTGACCCCAGGCTCAGGCTGCCCTGCTGAGGCTCTGCCTTTGAACTGGGAGCCAGCACACATGCTGGGACTGAGCCTGCCTTCCAGCTCCAAATTCAAATGCAAAACTGCAGCAGAGGCAGCCTAGAAGCAGGACCAGCTGTTGGGACCTGGTTCATAGAATCATAGAACCATAAAGCTGGAAGAGACCTCAGAAGGTCATCAAGTCCAGTCCCGTGCCCTAGGCAGGACCAATCCCAACTAAATCAACCCAGCCAGGGCTTTGTCAAGCCGAGACTTAAAAATCTCTAGGGATGGAGACTCCACTACTTCCCTACGTAACCCATTCCAGTGCTTCACCACTCTCCTAGTGAAATAGTTTTTCCTAATATCCAACCTGGACCTCTCCCACTGCAACTTGAAACCATTGTTCCATGTTCTGCCATCCGTCACTACTAAGAACAGCCTTTCTCCAGCCTCTTTGGAACCTCCCTTCAGGAAGTTGAAGGCTGCTATCAAATCCCCCCTCACTCTTCACTTCTGCATGCCAGAACTGAGCCCCTCTGCTGGCTTCAAGCTATGTAACAATAGGATATTTAACAGCTACAGTTTTAAACTATTCTTAACATTCTTATCTCCATGAATTGCATGCAAGCATCTTGGGATTAGGGCAGCATAGCTAAACATCTAAAAAGGAGAAAATGCCTGTGTTAAAGTGCACAGTTAACTGTACCCTTAATTCCGGTCATCTGAAGAAGTTGGCTGTGCCCATGAAAGCTCATGATACCATCTACATGTTTTTTTTAGTCTATAAAGTGCTACCAGACCATTTGTTGTTTTTTAAGTTTATCCTGTACCCTATAGTGAGTCTGTGGTGTTCCCATATAGGAATGTTAGCAACTAGTCAACTATCCAGTAAGTAAATGCTTATTGGATAGTCAAGTAGCCACTCAACTAGTCACTTCACCCCCCCTTGCTGCCTCTATCAGAGAGGGGATGAGCAGGAGCCAGTGCTGAAGGGAACCAGATTTAAGCTGGTTCTGCCCCCCCACCCCCGCACCATCTCATTGGGGGGCAGAGGAGTCAGAGGCACAGCAGGGAAACAGCACGAGTGGGAGCTGCTTCTGTCCCCGATGGCACCGGTTCCCACTGCCTGTACTACTGCTTTTGAAATGTATAAGAACGCTTTGGGGCCCTTGTATGTTTCAAAAGCAGAAGTGCCGGAGGGTGCATGGGGTAAGCGAGACTCCCCACTTGCCCCATGCTCTCTGCAGTACACCCTTCTTGCCTCTGTGAGAGGCTGCAAAGGGGGAACAGGAGTTGGTGCTGGGAGTAGCCAGCTTAAATGCCGGTTCCCCCCCCGCCCCAGTACCATCTCCATGCCTCCTGCTCCCCCCACTACCTCTATCAGCCTTTGTCTGCAGGGGTCCCAGTGAGGAGCTGGGCCTCCTGTGGACAGGGGCTGTTGCCACCAAGCAGCCCCTGTTTGCAGCGGCCAGGGATGGCCATAGACAGCGGCCCCTTGCCCAAGGCCAGCCCTGGCCGCTGCAAATAGGGGCTGGTCCAGCACCAGCCCCTGTTAGTGGCAGACAGAACTGTCTGCCGTGAACAGAGGCTGCTGGACTCAGCTCAAGCCAGGACTGAGCAGTCCCAGCTCACGCTGATTGCTACACTTCTGCATTTTAAATGTAGTAAGAGCTCAGTGGCTCTTATTATATTTAAAATGCAGAGAAGAAGCACGGGTGGCTCCGGAGCCAGCTCCTGGAGCTAGCTCCGCTGTGGCTCTGCACAGCAGCACACAATTTGTATCGACTATATGATTAGCCAGGTAATCACATTACAGCATCCTTATTCCCATACAGTCCATTGGTTGTGGGTATATGCCATCTTGGATAACACAATGCATCTTATAGATTTTTCTACAGTCTTACGTGCACCTACCTGTGCTGCATCTTGTCAGTTATACTGATGTGGTCCAGCTTCATGAATTTATGGTGGGATTTTCATAGATTATGAAACCAGAAAGGACCATTGTAATCATCTGGTTGCACTTCATAATATAGGCTAAAAACAACTTCCTGCATTATTTCATGTTTGAACTAGAGCTGGGGTACTCAACGTGCGGCCCACGGCCTGTTTGCGGCCCGCAGTGGGGTTTGGGTTTACATAGGGCCCAACATGTGGCCTGCGGGTGGGAGCCAAAACAAAAAATGTAGTCAATATAATGGGCTTCTGTTGATATGCGTTTTAGTAGTTAAATTCCTGGACTGTCATTGCTCATTAAAAGTGCTGTCACATGGGTGGAAATCAGGTAAATATTGCATTTTATTAATATCAGCAGAACTGACTTAAATGGGGCATGTGTGTTGTGTAGTCTTGCCTTAATCTTTGTATTCATGCCCATCACTGTGAAAGAAGCTGTTTGCATATATATTTGCACGTATATGCAACCACACTTAAGTTGCGGCCCTCGGCATGTGTTGAGTATCATTGTGGCTCCCGGGGCTTCCAAAGTTGAATAGCCCTGAAGTAGAGCACACCTGTGGGGAAAACTTCCAATCTTAATTTAAAGATGTTTAGTGATGGAAAATCCACTGTAACCATTGTCAAACTGTTCCAATGGTTAACTATTCTCACCTTTAAAAAAAAAAAAACTTCATCTTCCAACTTCTGGATCTCATTATGCCTTTGCTTGTTTGAAGAGCTCTCTATTATCAAACCTCTGTTCCCTGTGAGGGGGTGCTTACAGACTGGGATCAAGTTATTCCTTAAAGTTCTCTTTGATAAGATAAACAAACAGCTTGTTCACCTTGACCCTTCCACAGTAAAGCTCAGTTTCCTATTATCATGCACGTGGCCTGGGAATTAGCTGCCTGGCTCTCATTGGCATTCGATAGGAGTTGAATATCCAAAGGCATTTCAGTGCTTGAAGATGCAGATTGATACTTTTGAAAATCCCTCTATACATCTAAATATCTTTAAACAATCCAGGTCTGACTCCATTAGGGCACTTTGAAAATACCTTAGCTGTTTTAAATTCTAGCTCCTTTCTAGTGTACATTCATAATTTTGTTTGGACCCCATTCAAGGCATTTTAAATGTCTCAATTTAGGATTTAAATATTAATATGGTCATTCAAATTCTCATAGTGATACCTGGCAAATTCAGAGGTAAGTTATTTACTCCCAACTACTGGAAAGTGGGCTGTGTGGTAGAAACTACCATCTGAAATGGTGGTGGCAAGGAAACGAATGAAAAATGCTTGTACGACTATAGTTCCTTATAGAAAGGATTAAATCATTAATCTTATTAGTATCTTACGGAGCTAGAACTTAGCTGTCTCCAGCCTGCACTGTATAAGCCCAGTATAAGCCCAGTAGCTCCATCTGATAAGTAATCTGCTTTGTCAGCCCAGGAGGGCAGAGGATCAAGGACTGATGCAGCCTGTGGAAGTGGAAGGCGAGGTGCGCTTGATAGCCTGTTTACGAGTGTAGGGAACATAGCACACACATCATGGAAGCATTGCTGTGAAATCAAAGCTGTCAACTGCCTGGCTGTCTTTGGTGGGCTTTCGGCGGTGAAATGCCACGCACTGTGAGGCAGCTGGGGAAGAGACGCACAAGCCTCTGTGCCAATCTGAAAATTGGGGACCACCACCGGCGTTGTTGGACCCCCGAGGAAGAAGAAGTCATCTTCCCTTTTGCCCAGGACAGTCTAGTGAAGCAGTGGAGTTCCATGCATAATGTGACTGAGCAGGGCCAGGAAAAAAGCCAGGCTCCTCCACAACGGAGCAAATGTTTCCTCAACATCAACGAAGGGGGCAAATCTTTCCAGATCGCTTACAAAATGGCTGCCCGTTACCCCATCACCAGAATCGGGAAGCTGGCCACCTCCATGGACCTCATGAAGAAGCTGAAACTTTGTGATGACTACTCGGTGCAGAGGAACGAGTACTTCTTTGACCGAGACCCTTTAATCTTCCATTACATCTTCCACTTTTACCGCAGTGGGGTCCTGTGGATCATGGATGAGCTGTGCCCTGCTAACTTTGTGGAGGAAATTGAGTATTGGGGCATCCATCTGAAATACTCCCAGCGGTGCTGCCGGATCCTGTTTGAGGAGAAGCAAGATGAGCTCAAGGAATACCTGAAAATCCAGCGGGAGCTGGAGGCGGAGCTCGAACCTCTGGAGCAGGAGGAGCACTTTGAGGGCAAATGTCTGGGGGAGTTCCGGAAAGCTGTCTGGAACCTCATTGAGAAACCCTTCTCCTCCATCCCTGCCAAGATCATTGCTGTCATGTCCAGCTTCTTTGTGCTGATCTCCATTGTGGGCATGACACTCAGCACAGTGGAGGAGATGCAGCACAAGACTGGAAAGGCATGCATGGAGCAGCTGGAGACCATCTGTGCCATCTTCTTCACCTCCGAGTACCTCATGCGGCTCATTTCCACAGCCACCTTCCAGAAGTTCCTGCGAGCAGCTTTCAATGCCATTGACCTGGTGGCCATCCTGCCCTTCTACATTCAGATTCTCTTTGAGCACCTGGATGAAGGCGATGCACTTTACCATGAGGAGCGGCACAAAATGGCGAGTGTGGGCAAGCTGGGCAAAGTCCTGAAGCTCATCAAACTCATGCGGATTTTTCGCATCCTCAAGCTGGCACGCCATTCCACTGGCCTTCGGGCTTTTGGCTTCACCATGCGCCAGTGCTACCAGCAGGTGTGCTGCCTCCTCCTCTTCATCGCCCTGGGTGTCTTTACCTTCTCAGCTTTGATGCACTCAGTGGAACATGATGTCCCTGGCACCAATTTCACCAGCATCCCTGATGCGTGGTGGTGGGCAGCGGTAAGAGGCAGTCATTCCTCACAAAGGGAAATGGGTGGATGGGTACACATGGACAACTGAACCTGCTGGGGCTGAGCTCAGTGTCGTAGGAGTTGCTGGCCAGGAGCCAGAGCCATGCCTGAGTCTCTCCCACCATAAGCACTAACTTCTGAGCTCAGGCCTGAGGTGGCCTAGGCTTCTGCCAACTCTGGAAGAGGAAATCGGCGACTGGAGTGTGGCAGTGCAGCAGTGAGCCCCCCTTAGAAAGCTGTCTGAGTCCCAAAACAAGCCTGGTATTAGGAAATGAGACAGCTTTCTAAAGGGTTCACAACTGTGCTGCCACACTCCAGTCCCTGGGGGAGCTGCGCCAAGTAAGCATCCCCCACCCTGTGCCTGCACCCCTGCCCACCCAGACCCTACACCCCTACTCCCTAGCCCACTCCTGCACCCCCACTCCTCCCACACTTTACCAGCCTTCCAGACCTAGCAACCCCCAATCCACTCCTGCACCCTCCCTCCCATCCAGACCCCAAGCCCCGTCCCTGACAGCCCCCTCCCACTCACTGAACCCCTAATTTTTGGCCACATCTCAGAGCCTAGGGGGTCCACAAAATCTACTAACCCAGGCCCCCCTAGGCTCTGGTGTGTGAGAGGAATGTGGGGGAGTTGCTTTCTGCTTCTCAGTTGAGGGCCAGGTTGGTGAGGTGGGTGTTTTGCTTCTCACTTTTGTATGGCCCCGACTGATTTTTCTGTGGGTCAGTGGCATCGGCTCCAAAAATGGTTCCCCACCCCTGGAGTGGGGTATGGGGCTTGGGGGATGAGTGGAGACACCATTCTGGCCTGAATTTGAGTGTGGGGAGGAGAGCCCATCCTGGGCCCAAAGGAAGGACTCTGGTCTTGATAGAAGTTGTCTCAGGTCCAGTGCGGTGTTTATAGACCCTTGTGTGGCTTGGGGGGTCACATCAAGTTACGGCTAGTGACTGCCATGTGAACAAGCATCTTATATTGACACAGAGCAGGTCAGTGAAGGCACTGGAGGGTTAAGCAGGGCTTTCCTTTCAATAGTTCATCTCATTCCCCTTCCCTCAGTGGTATGGCTTAGGGTGAGGGTTAGGGCTTGGGCTCTTTGGTTGGTATTGGAAGTTCCTCTGGGGATGCACATGGGGTCAGAGATTATTTAAAGTCCACTCTTGTCTTGTCTCACTTTGAAGGACAAGATTAGAATTCAAACTGATCTTGATAAACTGCAGAATTGGTCTGAAACCAATAAGCTGGAATTCAATAAAGACAAGTGTGCAGTATTGCACAGAGGAAGGAGAAATCAAGTGCACAGATACAAAATGGGGAACAAGGGGGTAGCTAGCAGCACTGCGGAAAAGAACCTGAGTGTTAGAGTGGATCACAAAGGGGGTTTGCGTCAATGGCATGATGCTGGGCAAAAAACACGTCATGCTGAGGTGTACTAACGGGAGGGTCAGATACTACTTGTCCCTCTTTGCTCAGCCTCAGCACCATGTCCAATTCTGGGTGCCTCATATTAGGAAAGGGGTAGACGAATTAGAGAGTCCAGAGGAAAGCAATAAAACCATACACGGTTTAGAAAACCTGGCCTGCACGGAAAGGTTGAAAGAATTGAGTATATTTGGTCTAGAGCAGGTGCTGAGAGGACTTGATAAAAGTCTTCAGAGATGTACAAGATGGTTTTGTTGTCAGTTCCAGGGCAATTGGGCCCTCAGGATTTTCCACTCTGAGGTTTTTGGCTCCTAGCCATCACCTCTCCAGAAGGAGACCCCGTGGCTTGCTTCTTCCCTATGTGCTACGTCTAGACGGGCATGATTTTCCGCAAATGCTTTTAACGGAAAAGTTTTTCCGTTAAAAGCATTTGTGGAAAAGAGCGTCTAGATTGGCACGGATGCTTTTGCGTGCTTTTGCGTAAAAGCATGCGGTGCCAATCTAGACGCGGTTTTGCGTAAAAAGGCCCCGATCGCCATTTTCACCATCGGGGCTTTTTTGCGCAAAACAATTCTGAGTTGTCTACACTGGCCCTCTTGCGCAAAAGCATTTGCGCAAGAGGGCTTTTTCCTGCGGAGAGCCATTGTATTTAAGAAGAACACTGACGATCATACATTAGATCGCCAGTGTTCTTGCACAAATTCAAGCGGCCAGTGTAGACAGCTGGCAAGTTTTTGCGCAAAAGCAGTCACTTTTGCGCAAAAACTTGCCAGTCTAGATGCAGCCATTGTGTATTTTCAAGCTGCACAGCTCCCTTCTTGTGCTGTCATACCCCCAACAAGCCTGTGTCTGCACTTTGCTTTCTTGCCAACAGGTACGACAGTGCATGCGTGCAGTCACACATCATCACACAGCCCTTTCCAAGAAAGCACCTTGACTCTTAGACAAAAAGCATTAGCGAGAAAACACCTGACAGTCAGGCAAATAACCTACACACATCCTGAAAAGCTTATTGGAGATCACTCCCCAGTGCTAAATTCTGGCATGGGTGGTTGTCAATCTTTCAAAGTCCATGGTTGAATTCTCCTCATGGTTACAATTTTTTAACTGTCTTGGATTCATAACCAGAGCATTAGCTGGGCAATTCAGCCATTTCTTTGCACAGTTTGCATCTTTGAACTCCTGGAACAGGTAACACCCTCTGCTTAGGACATCAGCCCACTCTTGCCTGGAACATTTTCTATATCATCTAGGGGTCACATCTTCCCCCTGGAGAGGTTACATCCAATCCTGTCCTGCCCTGTCCTAATGCGGACGCCATTCTGCAAATACAATGGATCCAAAGATACATAAACTTAATTGGATAAGGTCTCCCAAGGGTATGCAAGAAATTACCATATCTGTCACAGTTGCTACAAAGAACAAGGTGATCACTTGTTCGCCATGTCCATCAAGTGGAGGACAAGAGGGATTGGCTTGGTTTGCAGCCAGGCAGCTCAAGGTTGGAAATTTGGAAAAACTTGCTGACTCTGGACAATTAAGGACAGGACCAGGTTATGTAGGGCAGTTGTGAAATCCCCAGCACTGCAGGTTTCTAAGGACAGGTTGGACGGACACTTGTCAAAGGTGGTCTAGGGTTACTCATGTTGCCTCAGTGCAAGGGGATGAACTAGATGATACCATGAAGGCCCTGATTCTATAACTCAGGACTGAAGGGATTCTGCCTTCCTCCTCAGTGCAATGGGGAGCAATTATTAGCCTGAGTGTCACTGTTAGCCCAGGCTCAGAACATGACTGACTTGGGAGCAAGGGTTTTATATGTGGCAAGGAGGAGGGTTAGGGACAGCAACCAACTCAGAGCCCACCTAACTCTGCAGTAAAGACAGTCCTGTGAATGTGGGTCAGAGAAGGAGAACTCATGGTTTGGGGAGCAGCTTTGAGGGCAGAGGGCTAATACCTGGACTCCCTGAGTCTGAGAGACACATTGTCTGGTGCCCAGAGGGTGGGGATGAAGGTGACATGGACTACTGGGTGTGAGAGGCGCAAGCAAGCTGGGGAGAGGGACCCTTACACTGTCACAGGGTTTGGTCTAAGGGAGACTTATGGATCAGTCCCTAACTTGGGGGGACCCCATCGGGCTGTGACTTAGCTGTCAGGGGCAGGCTGTCATGGCAGTAGGGGGGCATGTCTCAGTGGTGGGGTCTGGCTTGGTGGCTGAGCTGGTCCAGAGCTCAGGGGGATTGATAATTTCCCTCTCTTGACCCCCTTTCAGGTCAGTCTCTCCACAGTGGGCTATGGAGACACGGTGCCGGACACGGTACTGGGCAGGATGGTGGCGTTCGGGTGCATCTCCTTTGGCATCATCCTCAATGGGATGCCCATCTCCATCCTGTATAACAAGTTCTCTGATTACTACGCCAAGCTGAAAGCCCACGAGAACGAGACCAGCCTTTCACTCAAGCTCACCAAGAAGATTCGCTTTAAGGAGCGAGCCCTGAAGAAGCTGGCTGAATGCTGCCGTGCTGATGCCCATGACCACCACTGAATGGGCCACATGACCAGGCTACTCTGAGCACCTACCAGGCCACTTGACCTCCCATTGAGACATCTCCCCCACTAGCAGGGCCATCCAATGTGTCTCCCTCTTAGCCCACCTGACCTGACTACCCCTCTATCAACTTGGTCAGCAGACCTCCCAGCATGAATACCCTACACCCAATGGGGCCACCCAATGTGGATACACCACACTACAAGGCCATCCATCTGGCTAGTCTATCCCCACTGCCCTAGTAGGCCTTCTGGCCCTGTGCACCTACTTATGTGCCCTACAGGACACTTGGTGTGAGGGAGATGTCAGAGAGCAGCAGGGTAGGCTGGCATTTGCAGTATGATACCGCTGCAAAACTGTCCAGGCTGTTTGGAGGGAGGGAGCAGAGAGATGACTGAACCTCTGCTGTGCCCTACTGGGAATGTCTTGCTCGTTCCTAGACAGCCCAGTGCCACAGCTTGGCTGCCAGTGGGGCAGGAGCTCAGAGAAGAGACACAGAAGGGGGTCTGGACCTAGAGGGACAGAAAGAAGGGCAGAGCTGAAGCTGTCCAGCTTGGCTAAGGGAGTTGGGGAGAGCTCTCCAGACTTGAGAGGAAGCTGGGAATTAGTGTGATCCCCACCTCTGGCCTGGGAGGGAGTGGCTAAATTAGGCTAAAGGAGGAACGTACCTGGGGCCCCCAGTGGGACACAGGAATTCAATGCTCCCGGCCAATCCCAACATCAGCCAGTACCCCCTTTTCTATACCAGCCAGGCTCACTCTAGCTGACCAGCTTTTGCGTACACGAACATAGCTGGTGGGGAGCTAAAGGTTCCCAACACTCACCATTTTATTGCATGTTTTGTTTCCTGATTAGTGTTTTTCTGAAAGCCCCGGCTCTGGCGCTGTGGGGATTGTGTGAGAGTCTCAGCTTGCACCTACGTGAACACTGTGATAATGCCAACCCTAAAGTTCCCCCTCCCAGAAGGCCAATAAATGAACCCAGAATTTATCATTTAAAAAAAATCTAATGATTTTTAAAACAGCCTCGGATTGGGAGAGTCTGAGGCTGGTGAGAGGAGACACCTGCTACTCACTTGCCTTCTTCCTGAACAGGGTTGTGAAGGAGAAGGGAATGTTCACCCGCCCCTTCCCCCGCCCCATCCAACTCACCATCCAATGGAGCACAGCTGGTGTGAAGGGGCAATAAGACACTTTCCTTTTCAGGTCTGCAGTAGTTGACACTCCTTGGAGCCAAAGCAGGAGAAGGAAAGGAGCTATCACTGAGGAACCAGACATGCTGGGCTCCCCACAGGGGGTGGTGAGGTCTGTGCCACCCCCCTCTGGCTCAGTCTAGCCCATGTCTCCAGGGGCAGTTCCTGAAGGAAATATACTGGGGAAGGCTCCTGTGGTCACGCAGCAGAGAGGAGGCTTCCTAAAGAGGAAACCAAATTGCTCTGCATTAACTGCATTGTGCTAGCTCCCTACCACACTGGAGGAGTCATTTGTGCTTCAAAGATTGCACCCCTCAGCAGGCCCTGACAGGCCTCAAATCTACAATCTCTACAGCTGAGATTGCCCCCTGAGCTATAACCACCTCTCCCCAGTGACAGCCAGCATGTGGCCCAGCCCCTCTGAGATGGGCCATTGCTGCATTGCAGGGGATGGGGGTAGATGCACACCAGGAAGTGACATTAGCCTCATGGGGATTTTCCAAGTGTCCAGGAGTGCAAGACTGGCTCCAAGGATTAAAGCAATTGTGGGATTGGCCCAGAACTCAGGAGGGGCAGAACTCTAGGCCCTGTAGGGGAGGGGGCAACACTAGTGTGGGGCAGGGAGGCAGAATTTCGGGGGGATGTATGTGAAAGGGGAGAATTAATTGTTGGACAGAGAATGGGAAGATCTGGCAGCAGAGCCCAATATCACTGTAGTATATGGGAGGAGAGCGCTGGCCACATTAATGACCACCCACATGCTGGGGGGCGGAGGGGCAAGGAGGGATGGAAGCACCAAACTCCACAATGCTGCTGTGAGTTTCAAAGTGGTGGAACAAACCCCAGAGTGAGTCACCCTGGGGGAAATCAGAATCAGTGTGATCCACTTGCTAAGCAGGACCCTACCAGTTATCAACCCTTCCTCTCTGTCCTAACCCCTCTGGGTGGGCTCACATGTACCCCAATCCCTGGCCAGCAGGGGGACAGGATTAGAAGCTCTGTAGAAAGATGAACCCAGGAATGTCTCTGGTGTTTGGTGGGGATGCACAGAGATTGGGGGGGGCAGCGCCCAATCTGAACCTGAGGTCCCTCTGCCCCCGCTCCCAAAAACTTACTGCTGAGGGAAGACCAGGGGCTGAGGAGCAAGCCCCACCCTGATGCCTGAACAGCAGCCCGGCTTGGCCTGTGGGCTAAAGGTCCTGCTCTGGGTATTGCTATGTGGCAGAGGGCAAATGGGAGAGCTGCTGTGACGTCATGTGCCTGGTGGAAATGCCACTTTGTCTGGGGGGCCTTCTCAAAGTGGGGCCAGGGCAAAACTTGCTGGGGGAAGCAGCAGCTGAAAGAAACAGGGTGTGATGGCAGGACATCACTGCAGATCTGTGCATGAACAAGGTGTGATGGCAGGACGTCAAGGCAGATCTGTGTATGAACAGGGTGTGATGGCAGGATGCTGCAGGTCTGGTTCCATGCTGACTGTGTGGAGAGTAGTGGAAACGGGACAGGGAGTCAGGGCAGAGGAGTCCCACACAGGCACTCCATGAACTGAATGGAACCTCAAAACTTGTTTGTCTCTCATGGACTCAGGACTGAAGATGTAGCTCAGGAATTAGGCTTCAGGAAGTATAACTTAGTGCCCTACTCTCCATAGGGCCCAGAAAGAACTGTTGGGCTATGTCTACACTGTCCCTCTCTTGCGCAGCAAAAACATATGGAAATGAGGCAAAGCATGGAATAGATCTGCGCCTCATTTGTGTAATTAATTAGGCTCCGTTTTTGCGCACAAGGCTTTTGTGCAAAAAGGAGCCATCTATATGCTCCTTTTTGCGTAAAACCCCCTTCTTGTGCAAGAGCCGTTCTTCCGGAAAAAAATGTGGAAGCATGGCTCTAGTGCAAGAGGGGGGTTTTGTGCAAAAAAAGGAGCAGTGTGGACAGCTCCTTTTTGCGCAAAAGCCTCTTGCACAAAAACGGAGCCTCATTAATTATGCAAATGAGGTGTGGCACTATTCCATGCTTCGCCTCATTTGCATATGTTTTTGCAGAAAAGGCTATAGTGTAGACATAGCCTTGCTGTTTTACCCTCTAATGCAGCTGTCCAAGCCCTTGCACTAGGCTGTTTTCAGCTTCCCCGCTCTGCCACGCTTGGTAAAAAGCCTCTTCATTTAGCCCACTATTGGCGTTGTTGTGGGCATCCCCGGTTAGCACCCATATGGCTTGAGTGCCTGCCTTCAAGCCATGCCTCACCTGATATATCAGAGAGGGCTGGTTTGCCACAGCCCCGGCAGCTCCAATAATTATGTCAGTTCCCCCACAAGCATGACCTGAAGACAGGATTCCATGCAATGGAGAAGGACCCAGAGCCTTGTGCCCACCTACCTAATACACAGCCAGCAGGGCAAGGGCCAGCCAGGCCATTTGCAGCCTCCTCACCAGCTTAGACTGTCACTTCATGGCAGCCCTGCCAACGGACGAGCCGCGCAAGCTGCCCTCTGCCCCAGGTGTCCAGCGCATTGAGGCACATCGGGGCTGGGCTGCCATTGACTGAAGGCTGGAGCTGAGGTAAAGACCCTGCACGTGTTGTTGCCACACACCAGGGTACTGTCTACTCTCCCAGAGTATGTGGTGTATAAGGGTTGTGACTATTCTTGGTGCTGGGGCAGCACCCAGTGCTCCTATTTGGACAGAACAGATCTCCAAATACAGGTCCTTGCCCCACATCCAGGCTTTGCTCCCCACTGTGGTTTGGCTACTGAAGCAGACTCTAGATAGGACATCAGGGATTAGCAGGTTTGTGTCCCCAGGGTAAGCTGCTGCTATTTTTGAAGTGGTGTTTGAAAGAGGGTGGGTGTTGGTTTTGCTCCCTGCCAGTGCCAGGCGATCAGTGTGACCGACGGGAGGGAAGGGAGGTAGGATCTAGGGTTGCCAGGTGTCCGGTATTCTACCGAACAGTCCGGTATTTGCACTTTTTGTCTGATAAAAAAAATCAGAGAATATCAGACATGTACAATATCCGGTATTCTCTGATATTTCCGGCTGCGCACCGGACAGAAGCCTGGCGTGGGCGGGGGGGAGCGGCTCGAAGGTGGGATCACGATCGGCGCTAGGAGCCTGTGATTGTGCAGAAGCGATGGCGGCCCCCCCGCCTCCTAGGTGGGGAGTCCCAGCTGGTAGGCGGGGCCGCGGTCGCCGCTCTGGGCGCTTCAGAAGCCTAGCCGGGCCGGGGGGAGTGGCTGGGAGTCCCAGCCACTTGCCCCGCCCCCGCAAGGCTTCTGCACAATCACAGGCGCCCAGCGCCGATCGTGGCCCTGCCTCCCACCCTGGGAGTTGCGCTCGTCGCTTTGGGCTTATTATCCCGCGTTCCTTTTTTTTTTTTGCTCGACCAAAAAATACCGCGCGTCTGGTATTTTTTGGGAGACCATCTGGCAACCCTAGCAGAATTGCATCAGGAGCCAAAGGATTTTTTGCAACATGAGGAGCATGAAGGAGGTGAAGGGGCCCTGTGAGGCCCACCTAGTGATTTATCAAGCTTACATGGTCAGCACCACCCTCCACTGAGCATCTGCCTCCCCATCCAGGGTCTGATTAGCATATATGCAAACAAAGCATGTGCCTAATGCCCAGATTTGTGGGGGACCCAAATCTGAGCAACACCATGCTCCTTTGTGCCAGGTTGCACTGCAGTTAACTCAAATTTGGCCCGGCTGCTTTCCTCTCATGCTGGCGGGGACTGGCCAAGTTTGAGTGGTGCTGTGATTTTATGGTCACGTAGGCTCGGCTGCAACCAGCACTGCACTCTCAGTTGAACCTACCACTGAGCATGTGTTCCAGCAATGGACCCACCGCAGCCTTGGGGATTGGTCAAGCTTGTCATTCTCAGGTATCTCCATGCCCAGCTTCCTACTTCTGCCCCAGTGTCTGTGAGGGGGTTTCATCAGCCAGCCTGGCCCCTGCTTACGGTGTACTAGCTGCTGCCTCCCATCACACAGAACAGTGGCTTTCAAACTTTCTGGACTCCTGTACCCTTTCCAGAGTCTATCTGGTCTTGGGTACCCCCAAGTTTCACCTGCCTTAAAAACTACTTGCTACAAAATCAGACATGAAAAATACAACAGTGTCACAACACTCTTACTGAAAATGTTCTGGCTTGCTCATTGTAGTTTGTATTGGCTTTGCTAGTGCTTCTCATGTATTCTCAGGTAAATCCCTAGGCAAGTTGATGTACCCCATCATTAGGACTCAATGGTTTAGACCCAGACCAGGTGGCTGTGTCTAGACTGGCCAGTTTTTCCGGAAAATCAGCCACTTTTCCGGAAAAACTGGCCAGCTGTCTACACTGGCCGCTTGAATTTCCGCAAAAGCACTGACTTCCTGCTGTAAGAAATCAGTGCTTTTGCGGAAATACTATGCTGCTCCGTTCGGGCAAAAGTCCCTCTTGCGCAAAACTTTTGCGCAAAAGGGCCAGTGTAGACAGCTGAGATTTGTTTTGCGCAAAAAAGCCCCGATCGCAAAAATGGTGATCGGGCTTTTTATGTTTCAGATTGGCACGGACGCTTTTCCGCAAAAAGTGCTTTTGTCCATGCCAATCTAGACGCTCTTTTCCACAAATACTTTTAACGGAAAAACTTTTCTGTTAAAAGCATTTGCGGAAAATCATGCCAGTGTAGACGTAGCCGGTGGGAGGAGGCAGAACTTGGGTGGGACCCAGAGGCTATGTCTACACTGGCGGGTTCTTGCGTAAGAACATCTTGTGCAACAGTTCCTGCACAAGAACTCTTGCACAAGAACACATCCACACAGCCATGTGCTTTTGTGCAAGAGCATCCATGGCAGTGTGGACGCTCTCTTGCGCAAGAAAGCTCTGATGGCCATTTTACCCATAGGGCTTTCTTGTGCAAAGAAACCCCTGCCGCGCGTCCACACTGCCTTCTTGCGCAAGAGCTCTTGTGCAAGAGGGCGTACACTTGTTAGAAAAGAGTGTAGCTCTTGCGCAAGAAGCCCTCTCTTATCATGCTTCACTGTAAATTTCTTGAGCAAGAGCGGGCGGGCTGTGTGGATGCTCTGTGGGTTCTTGTGCAAGAACAGCTGGTCTTGTGCAAGAACCCCCTAGTGTAGACATAGCCAGAGGGAGCTAAAAAAACTGCATTAAAATCCACACCCAGCTTTCCTGGTAACACATGGGCATTGACTTTTTACAATTTTTTTCCACCTTTTTTTTGTTGAAAACATGCTCAAAAATTCCCATTGAACCAAAAATGGCAGGTGGTGGGTAAATGACACAGCTCCATTGTCATTTTCTAGGCGTACCATATTTGAACTTTCAAAACAGAGGACACTCCTGAGAGGGCGTGTAGCTTTATCAGTAAGTTTGTAGCTACTGATACAGATACAATTCCTCTCAGGAGTGTCCTCTTTTTTTGAAAGTTCAAATATAATAACCCTACATTTCCAAAAAAACAGGACTATGTAGCACTTTAAAGACTAACAAGCTGGTTTATTCGGTGATGTGCTTTTATGGGCCAGACCCACTTCCTCAGATCAAATAGTGGAAGAAAATTGGAAAATTTCGTCTGGCCCACAAAACCTCATCACCTAATAAACCATCTTGTTAGTCTTTAAAGTGCTACATAATCCTGTTTTTTGTTTCAGCTAGACCAGACTAACATGGCTACATTTCTATTACTATCCTACAGTTCCAGAGGCTGTTTGCTAACACCATTGTATGAAAAGCTCCAAGGAAAGTTTAAGCACTAGGAAAAAAGATTTGAGTGTTGACTATTTTTTCAACCAGAAATCTCTGCATTTGAAAGTTGTGTGTGGAGAGCTCCTCTTGGTGTTTTAAAAGCTCTCATTTGGGGCCCAGGCCTACTGCCACTGGAGCTGGTGACAAAAGTCCCATTATCTAATTGGGCCCAAACTTCATGTGGTTGTGCAGTGCCTGAAATACACGGTAGGGAGAGCATGTTGGTTTATTCTTTCCTCAGTGTTGCGGGGGTGGTTCAGCCACAACAATAGTGTTTGCCTCCCCCTCCTCCATCTCTGTAGGTCCCAACACTGCCCGCCCTTTGCCAAAGGTCCTGCTGAAAAGCCACCTATTTATTCAGGCTCTGTGTGTGGCTTAAAGGAAGGAAGGCACCAAGCTGTGACACTCTCTCAGGAAACAGGTTTCAGAGCCTGATTGTGAGGCCTTAACCTGCAGATCAGCTTAGCTGCAATCCCCCACCACCTGCAAGCTTCAAACCAGGAGCCTCATCACACATGAAAGAGCCCTTAATGGCCGCAGTTTCTGAGAAGTGAACTGTCTGGAGGCAGAGTGAGACAGCTGCAGCTTCCTGTCTTCTAGGGCTGCTTGCTTCTCTGGGAACCCCATAGCTTGGGAACTTTAGAGGGACAAGTTCTGGCCACTTGCTCTCCTATTCCTACCTGGTGCTGTGCTGGGACCCAGGCAGGTAGGAAGCCAGCTGAGGGGAAGGTAGAGAAAGCCACCCCCCCCCAAATGGCTGGGAGAGGAAACTTGCTGATCCTGGGCCCCCTGTTAGTGTGGGACATTTCAGGTAAGGTGTAAGAGCAGGAGTAGGGGTGGGCTGAGCTCACCCGCACATTCCATATAGGGCCACAGAGCATTGGAACCAATGGCCTGGACCTCCTGACACTGTAGCCCAGACCGCGACCCCTTGAACAGCCACCAGATGAACGGAAACCCAACTCCGAGAAGGTCTCTCCTTTAATAGCTTAATAGTTTAATAGCTACTCTCAGTTCATTTGACAGGTGATATATGGCAGCAATGAACAGACATTTACAGGCACACTGTACAGGAGTTTTCCATCATATATTAGTGCTTTTGCTATATACATATTATACAGCCTTGCACGGAGGCCTTTCCGTGGACAGTGCTTCCCGCAGGTTCTCTCCACACCACACTGAGGGACTGCAGGCAGGAAGGGGCCTGGGAAATTCAATTCCCTGAATTTTATTTCAAATGCACCCGGCCCACAGCTTTTGAAAGTGGGCTTTAGCCCTGTGGCAAAGGTCACCCAAGGGGAGCAGGAGCACACAGAAGGATCCCCAGCTTAGTTCTTGTCTTTAAGCATTTCCCAAGTGTTTTAGACAAGCTAGGCACAGTTTTAGTGTAATTGCCCCACTGTGCCAAGTGGTGGCAGCTGGAGGCATGTCTTTCTCCCAGGACATGTTCTTGAAAGTGGAATGAAAATGCAGGTTCCTGAGTAGGGCAGCACAGCCCAGGCTCAGGCTGGCTCTTGGCAGGCTGGCTCCTGGGAGTCGATGAAATGTTTGCATTTGAGGGAAGGAGATTCCTTGTTCGCCTGGCCCATTCCTGCTCTTCCTACGGGATAGGTGTCAATGGCAGCCACAGCTCCCAGCCACCATGTCATCGTACTGTTTAAGGACAACATTCTCATCATCATCGAAGTAGAGGAGGTTGATGGAGAAGAGCTTGTCTGGGACACAGCAGGGGCTGCCCACACCTTGGCTCAGTTTGAGGGCATTGATGATGGACTGCACTGTGGCATGGTTTGTTGGCCTCATGTTCTCACCCAGGGGAAAGGGGCAGGACCCTTTGCAGTGATACGCATTGTAGCTTCTTGGGGAGATGATCCATCCTGACCATCCAATTTCCTCGAAGTCCACGGAGAGGAGCTGTCTCTGGCATGGCAGGAACCGATCCAGCGAGCGGGCATTACGTACCCCGGTCACTTCTGGGGCCAGTGGTTCAGCTGGGACCTCTAGAGTTTGAGTGCTCAAATCTGCGGGGGAATAATGAGATCAGAATTGCATCTTACTGATGTGATACTGAAAGCAAGCTGGCAAGGGAGACCCGCCCTCCTCCCTGACCAGACTGTCCATCTAGTAACTGCACCCACTTCTCAAAAGTCCCACCCAGTGTCAGTCTGAAGCATTGAGCACCTTGGATCTGCTTCTTCTCTCACTCCCATAGCTTTAAATCAGGAGGGACAGCACTCAAGTCCACAGAGTTACAATGGAGGAGAGAAGTGAGTCCAGAGGGATTGCATCCACCCTGGAGTAGACACAGCTTGAGAGAAAAGCCTGCAAGGCTGCACCCGGATCCAAGCCTAGTTCTCTGTTTGTTCTGCAGCAGCTCCCCTTCACCATAGAAAGACATTTCAAACCCTTCATGTGCCATTGTGGGCCCTGAGATGTTAGGAGGCTAGGAGAATCAGATTTGCTTTACCAGATCAGAGAACTGCTCCATCCCAGCCTGTATCTCGGCTCTCACAATACCTCCAGGTATTGTGGGCAATACTTTCAAGCAGCCCTCCCTCTATGCCCCTGGCCAATTCCATAGTGCTCTGTGTGAAGGGGAGGGCTCTGATCCTTTTGGAGACCAGCTGATTCCATGAGCCAGGACATTTAATTAGCTCATCTCATGGTCATTCTCTTACAGCAGGAAATTACCCTGCTTGATCGCTGCCATAAGCTGGAGGGAAGTAGCATTTCTTCCCATTTGTTTTAAATGTGCAGGTACCAATTCCACAGTGCCAGCCACCCCTGTTCTTCTTTCATGGGACAGCAGACAAACAAGGGTCTTTACGACTTTAGCCTTTGCAAGTAACTAGCCTGAAGGCTGCTCCCGGGTGCTTGTCAGGGGCAGGCTGGGGAGAGATTGTTCTGTTATGCTGTGTTATTTCACAGATGAGGAGGCTGAACAGGATGGAGAATGACAGGCCAGCTCTGCTCTGAGACAGGCCTTCACCCAAATGCCTCAGGGAAGGGAGTATGCCTCTGCCTCCATTTTCAGTAGCCTCACGTTACGGGTGAAATTATTTCAGGTGCTGGCCCTGCCAGCTCACCCTGGATCACAGTCCCACTGGGCTCACTCTGGCTCCTGCATCACACTCGTGATGAACAAGACTCAGGAGAGCTGGAACTTAACTGGTGAGGCCTGGAGCCATGGAAGCATCCAACTCCCCCCTCTCCCAGCTGGCCTGGCCTCGGCATAGGTCAGAGGAGTCCAAATGACCTTAGTTTAATCAGCAGGGCCCAGATCCTCATGGGTATTTAGGCACATAATTCCCTCAGAGGTAAGTTAAGTGCTGAAATGCCATTGCAGAACTGGGCCCCAGAGAGCCATGACCCCAAATGGGGAGAGAGAGAACATGGTGGCAGCCCCATTGCAGAGCTGCACTTTATTCTTGCATTATTTCAGTGATTCTGTGTCCTTCCCCATGGCACCTGACCTGGGAGGCTGTTGACAGGCAGAGCAGCTCCTCGCCTGCCATCATCAGTGAACAGAACCAGCATGGGCTTCTTGCTCTCGTGGTGATCTCTCCCCGATGCAAATCGCACCATGCTGGGATCCACCGGTGCACCCCTCAAGCCATGGACAGTCACCAGCAAGCCGTGGTTACTGCTGTCCTCTTCCATCCAGTCACGCACCTGAAAAAACCACACAATGTCAGTAGGGCCTGGGAAGATACAGAAGCCGACCCCTCACAGGCAGGAGACTGGGTACCTCTGTGTCCCCTCAAACCACTGAGACCGTCTCAATCCAATTCCCTCATCACCCCAGCCTCCCCAGGGAGAGGAGCAATAAAAGCCCCTGCCAGCCCTGCCTGGTGACAGCCAGCACACAGCCCAACAGTCGGAAGGAAGTGGGGCATACCACCCGCTACTCCTCTGCTCTGCTAGGAGCTGGGAATACGAGCAGCACACGGATCCTTCCTCTTACCGCACGTGCGCTGTTGGGAGAAGTGATGCACTGAGCTGCCTTGAGCACAGCTCCACTGGGGGCTGCTCCCAGGTTGGAGCTCCCAGGGTAAGGCCACCCTGTGCTAGTTATCGGCAGCTCTCTTGGGCCCAGAGCTCACCCTCTATTCAGAAACCCTGTGGGTGTCACTTTGCCACAAACAGCCATAGGTGTGGTAGCTGCAGCAGCCCCAGTGGGGGGTTCAGGGCTCCATTGTGCAAGGTGCTGTACACACATGTGATAAGGACAGTCCTTGCTACAAGATCTCACAGCCCTGTGGCCCTGCTTCTGCTGCTGACAGCACTCAGGGCACCTCTGCATGTTCACGGGCAAGTCACAGGCCTGGGACCAAAGCAATCTACCATGTAAAGTTAGCCTGCAGTGCCACTCACCACAGCATGTAAGTGCTTTTGCCATGTAGGAAAGCAGGGCTCTGGTCTATCAGATAGTGGTCTCCGCTTTGTCCCTCCCACTTGGGTTCTATTGAAGGCTCACAGGTTTCTTGTTATACTTATCACAGTGTAATGCCCGGGACTGGAAGTCTGCTTTGGAACTATGATCTGCTAATGGCACTAGAGGCGCCATTTCAATATGGGTCAAAATACTTTCTGTAAATAAGCTTTAACCCTGGCTGACCTGGTTAGCATGGCTTCTGTGGAAACTCCTGCCAATCACCTCTACCGATTCAAAACCACGGCTTTGTGAAATGGACAGGTGTCAGGCTGTGACTGAAAGAGATCCAGCTAGCAGGGCTGCAGTGTCAGAGTAGCTGGGCCTGCAGACTCAGCCAAGGGGCTGGAGTGGGATCACTTTTTCAAATGTGTACATAGAAAAAACTTTGACAGACACTGCTCCTTCCCCAGCACTTGCCCCATGAGGCTGTAGCAGCTGGAGGCCAAGGAAAGACATGGGGAGCCCCATTGGTTTACTTTTAATGGGAATGGCAAACACAGCCACAAAGTAGGGGGAGGTTTTATTCTGCCTCCCTGTACACAATTGAATAAAGACACTTACAGCTTGTGTGATGCCAAACACCTCCCAGCCGGAGCCCTGCAAGGTGATAAGTCTGGCTGCCAGCAGCTTCTTCCCTTCAAAGGAATCCAGTTTGTTCTTGTCCAGGACTTGATAGACGCTCACCTAGGACAGTGAATACAAGTTAGTTAGTACCAGGTGCCATGGGAAGAGAAAAAATCTCCTTGAAAATCTATGTTTTAAAGTAGAAGATGCGGGGGAAAGACAAAGTTAGTCTAGTCAGAAACCCGGAGCCTAAGGCCTAGTCTACCCAGAAACATTTAGAAACTGATTAGTTAAATGAGTGCAACTGATCACGTGGACACTGAAACTGATTTAAAAGTGGTTTATATTGATGAAGCTTACGTCAGTAAGGATCCAGCTTTGGTGAGCTCGGGAGCCAAATCTCATGCTCAGTAAATGTACAAGGGTCACTCCAGATTCCTAGGAATGTCCCTGAGAGCCCGTTTACACAGAGTCAAGCATGCTTCCCATCTCTCCTTACCTGGCAGAAATGATGCCTCATGTACAAAGGCCCCTCAGGCACCTTAGTCCGCAGTCGGAAGAGATGCAGCTCTGCTGTCAGGATCCTCTCGTTCTTAGCCACACTTGACAGGGCAAACAGGAAATGCATCTGATCACTGTGAACTGGACCAAAGGGACAGATTAGAAGCCATAGGGACCCTGTTTCAGTCACACTAGAAAGGAATTGTCACATGGACATATTCTAAGCACTTTACTCTGATGTTGCACATGCTCTGAGAGGATGCGTTTCATCAGCACATATGGTATACAGCAGAGCTACTCAACTTTGGAAGCCCCGGGGGCCATAATGATACTCACAGCACAGCTGCAACTTAAGTGTGGTTGTATATACATGCAAATATATATGAAACTATATGCAAATAGATTATTTCACACAGATGGACATGAATACAAAGATTATGGCAAGACTACACAACACACAGGCTCCATTTAAGTCAGTTCTGCTGATATTAATAAAATGCAATATTTACCCGATTTCCATCCATATGACAGCACTTTTAATGAGCAATGACAGTCTAGGAATTTAACTACTAAAATGCATATCAACAGAAGCCCATTATACTGACTACTTTTTTTGTTTTGGCTCTCACCCATGGGCCACATGCTGAGCCCTGCATAAACTCAAAACGCACAATGGGCTGCAAAAAAAAAGGGCCGCAAAGGGCCGCAGGCTGCATGCAGCCTATGGGCTGCGTGTTGAGTAGCCCTGGTATACAGCTTACTCCCAGCCATCCCGTGGCTTCTAGGAGCCAAATAAGTATCTAGGGTCCTGGGAAACTGCACCCAAACTTTAGCAGATCAGAGCAAGCGAGGCTGTCAAGCGTTCTTACTTTTATCCAAGAAGCTGCGGACAGTGTTTCCCTCCAAGATGTCAGGGTCTTTGGTGATGCCATCAGCACCTGCTACCGTGTTGTATAGGTCTACCATGTATTGGGGAGGCTGCTTGATATGGTGGGGAGAACGGGGAGGGTCTTCTATGCCAAATACTTCCAAAAGTCTCTTCAGCGCCTCTGTTCTCACATCTTCTGCATCCTCCTCTGGAAGGATACTGTGGGCGCTGGGATTGCAGCTTTGGAGCCTGGCAAGAAGCAGCAGCAAGAGGAGTCGCAGCATGGCTGTTCTTTTCCAGTCCCCCTGCACAACTCCAGCCACTACCACGCACCAGGTTTATAACACTGGGAAGGAATGAAATTAAGTCAAATATGCAAATGAGCCATCAGGAAGGGCAAAGAGAGCTAACTGCAGTGCTAACAAGGTGTGAAGCTGGGCTAGTGAAAGCTTTTCAGCAATTAACCCAGTACACAAGCTAAATGAAACAGGAAGCCCACTTGTGTACTCTTGTTATATGAGAGCAGAATGAGAGGTCTGGAGGGACAGAAACAAGCAGGAAGAGGCATCCATGTCCATTGTGGTAAGGCACTGACTGAGCAGAGTTTGCTCTCCATAGGAGACTAACTGATGCCTAATGACAGCATTAATGGGGCAAACAGGCGGACCATGGTGCTCAATAAAGAGAAATGCAAAGTACTGTACTCCACTTAGAAAGGAACAATCAGTTGCACACACATATAGAATGGGCAGTGTCTAGGAAGGAGTACTGCAGAAAGGGATCTAGGGGGTCATAGTGGACCACAAGCTAAATATGAGTCAACAGTGTGACACAGTTGCAAAAGAAGCAAACATGATTCTGGGATGCATTAACAGGAGTTTTCTAAGCAAGACACGAGAAGTAATTCTTCTGCTCTACTCTGCACTGATTAGGCCTCAGTTGGAGTACTGTGTCCAGTTCTGGTCACCACATTTCAAGAAAGATGTGGAAAAATTGGAGAGGGTCCAGAGAAGAGCAAGGACGATTAAAGGTCTAGAAAACATGACTTGTGAGGGGAAAATGGAAAGAATTGGGTTTGTTTAGTTTGGAAAAGAAAAGACTGAGAGGGGACATGATAGCAGATTTCAAATACCTAAAAGGGTGCCACAAGGAGGAGGGAGAAAAATTGATCTCCTTGACCTCTAATGATAGGGCAGGAAGCAATGGGCTTAAATTGCAGCAAGTGAGGTTTAGGTTGGCCATTAGGAAAAACTTCCTAACTGTCAGGGTGGCTAAACATTGGAATAAATTGCCTAGGGAGACTGTGGAATTTCCATCATTGGAAATATTTAAGAGCATGATAGACAAACATCTATCAGGGATGATCTTCTAGATGGTGCTTGGTCCTGCCATGAGGGCAGGGGACTGGACTTGGTGACCTCTTGAAGTCTCTTCCAGTTCTAGTATTCTATGATTCTGTGCTCCCAACACTGCAAATTCCCATGAAGCCCCGGAGGTTACAGAGTGTCAAGGAAAACCACAGCTTAATGGTATAGACATAGACCCCCTACAGAATGGACAGAGGGGCTCAAACTCCATTCCCTGCTGTGAAAACATCTCCTGGGCATAGGATTGCTTCACTGCACTACCTCCTAGCAGGAGCTCAGTGTTGTGTCCTTCTCCCTTGCGTGAGGCAATCAGGTCTAGTGGGGCAGCTGTGCTTTAGGGAAGAGGCTATGTGACACTGGCTGCACGGCCATGGCCAGGCCTTGAGGCAGCACCGCATTATGGAGGCCCACCTGGGGGAGAGACAGACATTCCTGATCAGGAAAAGTGAGGGAGGCTCAGCCACGTCTGTCATGGAAGGGATGTAGAAGGCGGCTCAGTCCTTCCTGTAACAAGAGATGGGGGGGGTGGGGAGGCTCAGCCATTCCTGTCACAGTGTATGTGTTTAGGGGTTAGCAATTCCTGTCACGGAGGGAGGGGTTAGCCATTCCTGTCAGTGTGTGTGTGGGGGGGGCGCCTCAGCCAGTCTTGTCACAGTGTATGTGTGTGTGTGTGTGTGGCGGGGGGGGTTAGCCTTTCCTGTCACTGTGTGTGTGTGTGTGTGTGTGTGTGTGTGTGTGTGTGTGAGGGGGTGTTAGCCATTTATTTTCACAGTTTATCTGAGGGGGCGTTAGCCATTCCTGTCACAGAGGTATGTCGGGGGTTAGCCATTCCTGTCACCAGGTTGGGGAGTGAGCCATTCCTATCACAGTGTGTATGGGGGCTCAGCTATTCCTGCCACAGTGTGTGGCTACATCTACATTGGCAAGATTTTGCGCAAATACTTTTAACGCAAGAGTTTTTGTGTTAAAGTATTTGCGCAAGAGAGCATCTACACTGGCATGCGCTTTTGCGCATTTTAGCCGTCGGGCTTTCCTGCGCAAGAAATTCATGTTGCCTGACTACACTGGCCTCTTGCGCAAGAACAGTTATGCAAGAGGGCTTTTTCCTGAGCGGGAGCATCATAGTTCTTACGCAAGAAGCACTGATTTCACACATTAGAACGTCAGTGTTCTTGCGCAAGAACTCCCCGCCAGTGTAGACAGGCAGCATGTTTTTGCGCAAAAGCGGGCGCTTTTGCACAAAAATCATGCCAATGTGGACACAGCCTGGGTGTGTAGGGCTTAGCCTTTCCTGTCACAGTGTGTCTGTGTCTAGACTGGCAAGTTTTTCTGCAAAAGCAGCTGCTTTTGCGGAAAAACTTGCCAGCTGTCTACACTGGCCACTTGAATTTGCGCAAGAGCACTGACTTTGTAATGTACAAAATCAGTGCTTCTTGCGCAAATACAATGACGCTCCTGTTCGGGCAAAAGCCCTCTTGCACAAATGCTTTTGCGCAAGAGGGCCAGTGTAGACAACCCAGAATAGTTTTGCGCAAAAAAGCCCCGATGGCTAAAATGGCGCTCGGGGCTTTCGTGCGCAAAAGCGCGTCTAGATTGGCACGGACGCTTTTCTGTAAAAGTGCTTTTGCGCAAAAGCGTCCGTGCCAATCTAGACGCTCTTTTCCGCAAATGCTTTTAACGGAAAAACTTTTCCGTTAAAAGCATTTGCGGAAAATCATGCCAGTCTAGACGTAGCCAGAGTGTATGGAGGGTCTGTGTGTGTGCAGGTTAGCCATTCCTCTCACACTGTAAATGGGGGGGGTGTTAGCCATTCCTAGCACTGTGTGCGTGTGTGTGTGTGTGTGTGTGTTAGCCATTCCTGTCACAGCTGCTGTGGAGGAGATGATACACAGTTATTTTTGTGAAGGAAAGGTGGTTGGAGGGAAGAAGGGGGTCCCTGTGCCCCATATGCCCGTCATCTTGCAGGGGAAGTAAGGTGCCAAGGCACAGACAAGCAGATCTGTGATTATCTGCTTTATTTAGGCTGAAGGGCCAAATTTTTGGATGACAAACCAATTTTCAGGGGCAGAGTTTGGGTCACAAATTGCCATAGGAATAGACAACAATATTCTGGCTTTGAAGAGGAGGTTGATATTCACAGGCAACAGTGAATGTTTTATTGTGATGGGATAGTTGCTGTTTGGGGGAAGCAGTCTTTTTGGGAGCATAGCTCATTGAGTCTGGGAGCAAATAAGGTGCAAGAGGTATTTGATTATTTATATAATCAGTAAGCCCTTGCTAAGAACTAGAGCATGGTACCAAAATATAAGCAGTGGTTAAACATTGTTTCTGGAGCTTCAGAGTAGTAAGTGATCATTAGCCCTGCAGACACACTTTCAAGACAGCTTCTCTAAAATACCATTTAAACAAGGCTAAATTTAAAGATCACAAAAAATCCACATCCCTGAGCGACACAGTTAAACTAGCCTAACCGCTAGTGTAGATAGTGCTAGGTCACAGGGCGAATTCTCCTGTCAACATAAGTGACGAGGAGTCCTGTGGCACCTTATAGACTAACAGCTTTATTGGAACATAAGCTTTCGTGGGCAAAGACCCACTTCGTCAGCTGCCTTTGCCCATGAAAGCTTATGCTCCAATAAATCTGTTAGTCTATAAATTGCCACAGGACTCCTCGTCGCTTTTGCAGATTCAGACTAATACGGCTACCCCTCTGATACCTGTCAACATAGTTACCACCTCTTGGGAAGGTGCAGTACACATGCTCACAGGAGATACCTGCCTTTTGGAGAGAGAGTGTTTTTACTGAAGAGCAATTACTGCAATGTTTTAAGTGTGGAACTGCGCTCTGTGGAAAGACTGCTGAATTTCAAGCCCAAAGCATGCACGATCTAGGCTTACCTTCTCCACTAACAGCTGTTACATTATTTCTTTGTACTTCACAAAACTTAGTTGCAGGCCAGGCAACTCTCACCTTTCCCTCCCTTTACTCATACAGTGATTGAGAAAGTGCATAAAGCCACTTCAAACAGAGCAGTGAATAGAGTCCACCTCTAACAGGAACGCCACTCATTCACTTAGTCCCACAGCTTTTCAGCAGATACCTGCTAAATCTCTGTTTTTGTTGGCTGATCAATTTGCAGTACATTCCTCTCTCAGAGCCAGGAACAAACCCCAGGATTCTCAGCCTTTAACGGTAACCCATGTGTAAAGTGTGTGCTCTCTTACTCAGCAACGGTTTGTAGGGAGGCTATGAAGATCATGCTGCTGACTAGTGTGCAATAGGGGAGCTTGTGGATTCCTGACAGAATTTTTGTTTCCCTGATTAGTTAAGGCTGTAGCTAACTGTCTGTATTGGCCTGGATTGTGCATTTTCTAAAATGTACCAAAAATTCAAATCAACCTAAAAAACTAGGAATTCACAAAGTGATGTCCAACAGCACCATGAACAGAAACCAGCTCTCCCATGTAGCACAACCAAGCTAAATGTATGGCCTTGATGATGCACTCTGTTCAGTGTGCCTACCCCATCATATCCTTTGCTATAAGGTCAGTGAGCTAGGCAGATGAATTTTCCTTGTTGCACACAAACGACTCTGTGGCGTGAATGAAACAGGAAGTTTGGAAAATATGATCCTATGGTTAATGCAATGGACCACAGAAGACCTGGTTTCTATCTCTTCACAGAGTGCCTATGAGCTGTTGGCAAGACAGTTACTGCACAAGGTTGCAGGTGACTACTAATTTTGGCTTTATCTCTCTGGACCTCAGTTCCCAGTGCGTGATGGGGATAATATCCCTGCTCTACCTCACAGAGGAGCAGTGTGGGTACATTTGGGAATGGTTGGGAGATGGGAAAAAAACTAGAATTGTGTAGCAAGAAGGTAAGGGCATTGGGGCGATGTGGCTTGGACAGAGCTTTCGCAGATCATAGGACAGATTGTGGGATGGGCGAAGGAGAGAAGAATGGGATGCCTAGAAAAAGTAGGCTAGAGAGCCAGGAAAAAAAAACCCCAGAGACACTCTTCTTCTGCAGTTTGTGACATGACCTCAGCACCACCTGAGGTGCTGTAGAAAGCTCAGTGGAGGAGGGGGGAGAGGTGAGGGACAGCCCCACCTGTCCAGCCATTGGGTTCTAAAAAACTGTGGTGTCAACGTTAGTGAATTTACTGGGAGGCTCATGATATTTGGTGTTTTTGGAAAGCCCAGCTTCAGAATCGCCACTCATTGGATTATGTCAGAGTCACAGTTTCTTTCTTCTTCTTTTTCAAGTGAGTTTCTATTCCTTGTGGTTAAATGCTGGAAAATGTGTGACGTGTAATCTAAAGCCCAGAAACTAGATGGGCAAGGGGGAAACCCGCCCTCCCCCCCAACCACTACCCCCCATGAACACATTTGGCATTTAAAAAAATACCCTCTTGATTTTTAGGCCAATCACATGTATTTTTGGACCAGAGTCAAAATTTGTGACCACTTGGGGCTGGCAGTACTTGGGCTACCGTTCCTTCTGAGAATTAGGCCCAGAAACCACTCTAGCCATAAACAAAGGAGACAGCTGTCGAGGCTGCAGAGCTGGACTGGCCACTATTCGTGGCCAGGAATTTAAACCAAAGCCACCCTAGGCCTATGAGAGGAGGGAGGGGCCAGCAGATTGTCATGAGCAGTTGCTTCTTAGAGTCACAATGCGGTCCCCTTTCCCCTATTCTGGCTTGTTTGGGGCTGGGCTGTGGCTGATTTAGGCCTCAGGAACCTTTTAAAGCTCATGTGGGCCCCTACATTCCTCATCCCTCATTCTCTGGTGGTGGGGATGCTCCAGGGGGTCTCTGGAGGTACATTACTGTTACATCAAGGGCATATCTGGCATGTTGCAAGACCATGAGTCAGAGTCGTACACTGTGTAAGGGCTTTGGTTTTAAACTGACAATAGTTATTCTACTCCAGGTGTTTCTGAAGCCACAATGTTACCCCAGTTCTGACCATTCCTGTCTTTGAGGCATGCATTATTCTCCATGGTCACCCCCAGAGTCCCCGCCCTGTTTCTGCTCTGCCCCATCCCACCCCCACTTCACCCTTTCCTAAGCTCCACCCCTCCTCCATCCCTCCCCTCATTGCACTCCTTGCCCAAAATCTCCTCCCCTGAGTGATATGAGTCAGGGGATTACTGGGGGGATCCTAGCAAGGGGTGGCAACAGCAGGCAGCCCCCCTGCACTCACCATGATGGCAGGACCTGGAACAACCTAGCAGCCTGCTCCGTTCCAACCCACCACCCATCTCCCAGCTTGCTGTGGGCTGCTGGGTTGCTCCAGCTCCTACTGGAGTGGTGAGTACAGGCAGTGGGAGGGGGGGAACCCCGCTACTGCCCCGCACCAGGCCCCCAGATAATCCCCTGGGCCTCCCTAGGACCTGGGGGTCCTGTCCATAGGACAGTTGTGGCGGCCATCATGGGAACTCCTAAAGCACAGGGCCTAGGGTGGCCGCCCCAAGATGGGACAGCTCTGGTTGTAGTGATCAGGCTCTTTCCTTTGACAAAATGGTAACTTGTGGGGCTGGGGGGGGCGGCGGGCGGGGAGCTGTTGTGTAGGCCTGGACTTGCTGCCAATGGCTCTTTCTGCAGCACAAGTATCAAGGATGGATCAAGCTCCCGGAACCCTCAGAGCAATATCTAATGCTGTCTGTAAAGGAGAGGAGTAAACCCACTCAGGGGTAGAGACAAAGGCCAGATCCAAAGCTTATCTAGCCACATAGTTCTATTGAAACCTCTTCCTCTTATCCCATAGCTCAGAACAAAAAATGTTAGTAGGAGAAGGAATAACAAAGCACAGATTGACACAGCACAGGAAATGTATCTGGTTGTGCTACATACACAGCACAACCATGTAACCGTAAGTCTGCTCCGCAGTAGCAAGTGGAAACATGTCAAGCCCTTACCTTGCCCTCGCAGACAACACAGTTCCATATTAGGACATCTATATAATTCATCCAGTCCAACAGGACCCTCAATGCAGCACCCTGGAGTGCAGCAACAATATAAGGATACTTGATATAGGGATGTATCAATCACACTGGGATTAATGAGCTAGCCCCCTTCTTGTTTGCAGTGCACAATCTCAATTAAAGAGGCTGATGATGGCTTAGAGGAGTCCCTGTTATTAGGTTCTTGTTTTTTAGGCAAATGTTCCCCAAGCCCAAAAGAACAGTCCAGCAGGAGCTGCCATCGGACAGTGGGGAAAGTTAAGGTTATATGGTCATGGTATGTGTAAAACAGCATTTCCTTGTCCTTATTTAAATCAATGGTGTGGCCTCATCTGGAATACAATGCACAGTACTGGACACATCGCGTCAATAGAGGTAGAAGGATTCAGAGAAAAGGGACAAGAACAATCATAGGGCAGGAAAAACTCTCAGATGAAGAGCAGTTGAAAAGATTGAGATTGTTAGCTGAAAAGGGAAATGAGTGAGTGAGGACATGATAAAAATTGATATAATAATTACTTGTCTAGGGAATGTAGATCAGGTACATACCGGGGCACTGACAGCCTCCAAGGACACCTGGGCTGCATGGGGGGATCCTGGTGCCACACTCCCAGAAGGGGCAGGGCAGGGGCAGAGCAGTCAGCTCTGGAGTGCACCATGCCGACCCCCCAGGCAACCCTCAGCCCTGCCCAGAGCATGGCATGCACTCCCAACACTTAGCACGGTGCAGAATATATGGCATGGTGCCTCTGTGGTATTTGAAGGGCCAGGGGCTCTGACCACTGCCACAGTAGCAATAGTGGTGGCCATGAGCCCCCGGCCCCTTTGAATCGTCAGAACCCAGAGCAACTGCCCCCTTTGTGTCCCCCGCATTGGCAAGCCTGGTTCATTGTTATCTTTGTCTCATTACTTACCATATTTGAAGATTGTTATTATCTTTGTCGCATAACATAAGTGCAAGGAGAAATTAAATGAAATTAACAGATGGAAAATTCAGACTAGATAAAAGGAATGGTTTTTTTATGCAGTGAGTGCTTAACTGTGGAAGTCATTGCCATAGGAATTTATTGAGGCCAAGAATGTAACAAGATTCAAAAAACTGGACATTTATAAGGTTATGAAGAATACCCAAGGTATTTGAGGAAGTAGGTTTTTCCCCACAACTGCTCATGATACTATATATTTGGTAGTCTCTAAGGTGCTCCAGGACTGCTTTTTTTTTTTTAAACGGTACAAACACGGCTACCCCTCTGAGACACAAGCTATCATAATTCCTTATAATAACCATTTTCAGAAGGGATATATAGCCTTGTGCCTCCAGTTTTAAGCCACTGTCTATCTATTAGAGAACAAAAGCTTCAGAGGGGTATCCGAGTTAGTCTGTTACAGGAAAAACTTAAAAACCAAAAAATAGACTAGTAGCACCTTAAAGACTAACAAAACATGGTATCATGAGCTTTCGTGGGTGCAACTTCTTCAGATGATTGAGGCTAAAACCTAGGTGGGCTGCAGGTGGGGTTAATTATCTCACATCTGCTAACAGGAGGTTCTTCACCTTCATCTGAAGCAATTAATGTTGGTTAGGGTCAGAGATATGACACTGGACCAAAGGGACCTCAAGTCTAATCAAGTATGACAATCCTTGATGTTCTTGGGTTCCTTGGTATGTTTGCACTTTGCATTTTCTTGTAACAGTCACAGACATTGTCAGGGCTGTGTGTGAGGGGGCTAAACTGAGTATTTCTTGATTTTGATTAAGTCTGAGTCTAAGGTTTTAAAGTCCCTTGTTCTGAAGGGGTCTGGGGAAAGGTAACACTATGGCTGTGTCTACATTGGCACCCTTTTCCGGAAAAGGGATGCTAATGAGACAAGTCGGAATTGCAAATGCAGCGGGGATTTAAATTTTCCCTGCGGCATTTGCCTGAACTGCCGCTTTTTTCCGGCTCGGGGCTTTGTGGAAAAAGCGCCAGTCAAACGCGGCTCTTGCGGAAAATAAAGCCTTTTCGGAAGATTCCCTTATTCCTGATTTTAAGAGGAATAAGGGATCTTCCGAAAAGGCTTTATTTTCCGCAAGAGCCGCGTTTAGACTGGCGCTTTTTCCACAAAGCCCGAGCCGAAAAAGCGGCAGTGTTCATGCAAATGCCGCGGGGAAAATTTAAATCCCCGCTGCATTTGCAATTCCGACTTGTCTCATTAGCATCCCTTTTCCGGAAAAGGGTGCCAATGTAGACACAGCCTATGTGTAGAAGGACCATAACCTTTTGTAAGTCATACAAAACACAGACAGCCATAATACACCCAGGGCATCCTCTGCTGCCCACCAGGAATGATAGCATGGTTGTAAGTTCACATTGCAGCAACAGGCTTTGGTCTGGGGCACTAGCCAGAGTCCTACAACACACAAATGGTGTGTCCTACTGCTGTGTGAAAGGAAGCTGTGTCTTGCACTCATTAGCATGCTGCCACTGAGTGGCACATCAGCGCGCGCGTGCGCACACACACACACACACACACACACACACACACACACACAGTGGAGAAAGAATTGTAAGGAGAATAGGAATGATAGATTTCAGTCAAAGCCACATGCTGCAACCCCTGGACAGTAGAGAGGGGACAAGCGCAAAATGGGAATTCCCAGAGAGCATCACCCTCTTCCCAACCTTGGGCAGACAAAGATGGTGATGGAGGAGGACCAAGTAGGAATGTCAGGCTAATGCATTTTTTTACCTGGGTTGGTAAATTTTCATGGCAGTTCTGAGAGCCTGACTCAGGTGAATAGTATCATATAATCATAGAACTGGAAGGGAACTCAAGAGGTCATGGAGTCCAGTCCACTGCACTGTCTAGATCAGTGGTCTCCAACCGTTTTAAGCACAAGATCACTTTTTGAATTTAAGTCAGTCCAGGATCTACCTCAAACCCACATATTCCTATCCTGCCCATTCCCCAAGGCCTTGCCCCACCCCTTTGCTGAGGCCCCGCCCTGCTCACTCTGTGAAATGGGGTTCAGGGGAGGGGGACAGAATGGCATCAACGCCTCCCTGCCTCTGTCTTCCCCACCCTGTACAATAAGCAGGAGGCTCCCAAGGGGCAGTTCTGAGCAGGAGCAGCAGGGCAGTGTGGGGAGAGGCAGCTGAAGTGCCAGCACTTGATAGTCTCCCAGCCAAACCAGTCAGGATCACTGGTCTAGATCACTCCTGACAGGTGTTTGTCTACCCTGCTCTTAAATATCTCCAGTGATGGAGATTCCACAACCCCACCTAGGCAATTTATTCCAGTATTTAACCACCCTAATAGTTAGGAAGTTTTTCCTAATGTCCAACCTAAACCTCCCTTGCTGCGATTTAAGCCCATTGCTTCTTGTCCTGTCTTCAGATGCCAAGGAGAACAATTTTTCTCCCTCATCCTTGTGACACTCTTTTAGATACTTGAAAACTGGTATCATATCCCCTCTCAGTCTTCTCTTTTCTAAACTAAAGAAGCCCAATTCTTTCAGTCTTCCCTCATAGGTCATGTTTTCTAGACCTTTAAACATTTTTGTTGCTCTTCTCTGGACCTTCTCCAATTTCTCCACATTTTGCTTGAAATATGGTACCTAGAACTGGACACAATACTCCAACTGAGGCCTAAGAAGAGCAGAAGAATGACTTCTCATGTCTTGCTCACATCACTCCTGTTAATGCATCCCAGAATCATGTTTGCTTTTTTTGCAACAGTGTCACACTGTTGACTCATATTTAACTTGTTGTCCACTATGACCCCTAAATCCCTTTCAGCAGTACTTCTTCCTAGACAACGACTTTCCATTCTGTATGTGTAAAACTGATTGTTCCTTCGTAAGTGAAGTACTTTGCATTTGTCCTTATTAAACTTCATCCTGTTTACCTCAGACCATTTCTCTAGTTTGTCCAGATCATTTTGAATTTTGACCCTATCCTTCCACACTTGCTAGAAGCTGAGGACTGGCCTGAATCAGCAGACCTGGCAGAGCTGGCAAGCCCCAACAAAAAAAGGCACATCTACATCCAATTGCTGGACGCTGAAGTCTGACAAATTCAAATAGGAGATAAGATGCAACCTTTTAACTTGATCAGAAGAGGGACATGTATCACTATCTGCTGTCTTTGGATAGCTAGTTCTAAAAGCTTTGCTCTAATCCAGAGGTGGGCAGTAAGTAGCCTGTGGGCTGGACACAGTTCGCCAGGCTTTGCTGCTCACAGCTGCCAGACACTTTATTTACCTGAGTGTCAGCAGGTACTGCCACTTGCAGTGCTACTGGCTGCAATTCACTGGTTCCCGGAGTAGTGGGAGCTGCGAGAAGTGGCATGGGCTGAGCCACTGCTTCCTGCAGCTCCCATTGGCTGGGAATGGTGAACCGCAGCCATTGCGGGGGCTGGGCTCGGCTATACCTGTGAACACTCAGGTAAATCAAGCATTTGGTGGCCCAACAGCAGCAAACTGTGTCTGGCCTGTGAGCTGCTTACTGCCCAGCCTTGCTGTAGTCTAATCCAAGCACCAGCCACTAGGCCTGACAGTGATGGTTACACTCTAGGGAGTTCTCTGAGTGTCTGGCCTGTACTATAGAGGCTACCACCCTAAATTACCAGAACGGTTCCTTTTCACCTTAAAACTCAAGAGCCAAGGAGCTGGGGAAAGTACAGGTTCAGTGACTTGCCCAGGTAGCCTCTGCCTGCTGAGCTCTTCTTCTGCTGCCATCATTGCAAGCAGTTCTGTCCTCATCACCAATGAACGTGACTAGGCAGTGGCAGGCAAGGCAACCATGTGTCCTTCTCTCCTTACAGACCCAGGGTGAGCTGCTCTTCCTGACACTGTCACAAGGATTTCAGGGACACAGTGCTTCTTCTCACACCATTCATGTTCCCCACCCCCTTCCACCTGGATCCCTGACCTCTAACCTGCTCCCTCCCAGCCAAGCCCCCCACCCGCTCCTGCACCCATTTTGTCGTCATGGGTAGTTGGTTGGTGGCCTACAGAACGGTCTGTGTTGAGCAGGGTGGGCCTCTTTGCCTAGAAGCCCCAGTCAAGGACCAGCACATATTTGTACTAGATGCTGTACAAATATGGTTCCTCCATCTTCCAGCCCCAAAGAGCTCACAGTCTTCAGTCTGTCAAGGGACACTACACAGAAGACAGAGCAATAGTAACAGTTTTTAAACTCCCACAGAAAGCATTAGCAAACTGCCTGGAAAACTCTAGCCAATGGGGAGGGGAAGGGGGGAGGAGAGAGTGTTTAGGCTGCTCTCAACCCAGAAGTAGAAAGATGGGTTTGGAGCCACTAACAATTTAGATTCTATTTGGTGCTATTTCATCCTCCTATGCCTCAGTTTCTCTATCTGTAAAATGGGGATTATTTATAGTTGAATATTTGTTTCTGTGTGTGCCTGTCAGAATTCTGTAGACACGGCGCAGAACTAAAACAAATTGCAACCACATACATGTCAAGATACAACGAAAGACATTTGTTCTCATTTGAGAACCCTGGACTAGACTGACAGACCATGGCCCATCAGAGCACCCTGCTGGACTGCTCGGGACAGGGGATTAAGGGTTAATGGAATCAGAATAATGCTGAAGTCTCCTTGGGAAAATCTGTGTCTATAATATATTCTAATCTGATGTAACGAGGGTGACAGGACTCCTAATTAGCCAGAATACACTGTGAGCTAATCCAAGCAATTTGAGCAGCTTTTAGTTAATTGGCAGCAGGAAACTATTTCAGGCTCTCTCCTTCCTGTACACTCTTCCCTGCTGACAGGGTCAGGGCTGTTTGTCACACAGAGCAGTGCAGGTCTGGGACAGCTCAGATCCTACACATCAGGGAAGGGAAATGTCCAGATGGGCCTCTACTCCAACACATGCCCACTGCCTCCCCCTCCTCCATTCCTTCTGTCTCCTCCATCCTGCTACTTTTGCCCCCTCTCTTGCTCCCTTCCCCGATTCCTTCCTCTGCCGCTGCTTCTCCCCATGTCTGTTTTTTATGGGGCATTATTTAGGTGATCCCATTTCAAGCATACTTTCTATGTGCATGTGTGTTTCTAAAAACGAAAGGACGACAAAGATGCTGGATCCTGCGGATCCCCTCACTGTGCAGCTGAATTGTCTCTGAGTTTTCACAGGACACACAGGCCTGCATTTGGCATGCAGTTATTCACACACTACGTGGGAAGAACAAGGAGGCCCAGAAAAGCCCATCTGAAGCCTTTTTAGGCTCTGGCTCTTACCCGGCCACATTCTGGTTTTGAATACACATGGGCTCCCACTGGAGTCCTTAGGAGCTGCAAATGATTTGAGAGACAGACCATGGCCTGCAGTGTTTATTAAAAAGCTGCAAACCATTCTGGAGGTAGTTAAATTGCACACACAGCCACTGTTTAAAATACCTTTAATTTATAAAATAGCCTTCTCTCATTTACATATAGTACAGACAGTCTGGCACAGGGTGGGCCTGGCAGGACAGGTGCTATTTGCATTCTCCCCATCCTGGATGTTCCAATCCCTCCCTTCTCAAATTCTCTAATAGCTCCCACACTGACAGTTCTGGATGGCAAAAATGGTACGGATATGGTCATTGCGGCTCTTGAATGTGTGTGTGTTGTACTGGTGAGGGATACAATGGCTGGAGGCACCTTCCGCCCACACCAGGCATTTCTCTCCATTCTGCAAATCCCTGCAGGTAAAACACCATATTATTTGTATTCTGGTAGTAACTAATGCATATAAATAATAATAAAAGCCCAGCTCTCATAGAGCGTTTCATCAGCAGCTCTCACAGCTAGTTACAAGGAAAGTATAATTCCCCATTTTACAGATGGGGATTGACTGGCCCAAGATCACTCTGCAGACTAGCAGCAGAATCAGGAATAGAAGCAGGTCTTTTGAGCCCCAGTCTAGTGTTCTACTCACTAAGATAAACTGTCTCTTTGCCTAGAAGCCCCAGTCAAGGACCAGCACATATTTGTACTAGATGCTGTACAAATATGGTTCCTCCATCTTCCAGCCCCAAAGAGCTCACAGTCTTCAGTCTGTCAAGGGACACTACACAGAAGACAGAGCAATAGTAACAGTTTTTAAACTCCCACAGAAAGCATTAGCAAACTGCCTGGAAAACTCTAGCCAATGGGGAGGGTGGGGTGGAGGAGGAGAGAGCGTTTAGGCTGCTCTCAACCCAGAAGTAGAAAGATGGGTTTGGAGCCGCTAACAATTTAGATTCTATTTGGTGCTATTTCATCCTCCTATGCCTCAGTTTCTCTATCTGTAAAATGGGGATTATTTATAGTTGAATATTTGTTTCTGTGTGTGCCTGTCAGAATTCGGTAGACACAGCGCAGAACTAAAACAAATTGCAACCACAAACATGCCAAGATACAATGAAAGACATTTGTTCTTATCCCCAGACTAGTTCTGACAATCTCACCCCTCAAAACAAGCACAATGTCCATTTCCCAAACGTCCCCTGCCAACCCAGACAAAGTTTAGACCTACAAGTGAGTTTGCAGCATGGCAAGAAGATGATCAATTCTAGGCTCTGGCACACCAAAGTGAATCTGAAAACCAAAGACTGTCACCAAGAATACCACATTATCAGCCCCCGTATTAAAATCACCTGGGATTCCTGCAGAGCGACATCTATGGGGAACAGTGGAAGGTGGAAGATCCACTGGGATGGTACATGATTTGCCATGATTTCTATGGCCATGGAAGACAATTTCGGCCACAGATAGCAGGGCCATAAGAACATAAGAATGGCTGTACTGGGTCAGACCAAAGATCCATCTCGTCCAGTGCTCTGTCTTCTGACAGCAGACAATGCCATGTGCCCCAGAGGGAATGAGCCGAACAGGGAATCATCAAGTGATCTATCCCCTGTCGCCCATTCCCAGCTTCTGACAGACAGAGGCTAGGGACATCATTCCTGCTCATCTTGGCTAATAGTTACTGACAGACCTATCCTCCGTGAATTTATCTAGTTCTTTTTAGAACCCTATTAAAGTCCTGGTCTTCACAACATCCTCTGGCAAGGAGTTCCACAGGTTGACCATGCATTGCATGAAGAAATACTTCCTAATTTCATTTGGTGACCCCCTAGTTCTTGTGTTATGGGAACAAGTAAATAATTTTTCCTTATTTACTTTTATATCCCTCAATCATATCAAGATCAGTCGTCTCTCTTCCAAGATGAGACATCCCAGTCTTATTAATCTCTCCTCATATGGCAACTGTTCCAAGCCACTAATCATTTTGTTGTCCTTTTCTGAATCTTTTCCAATGCCAAGATTTATCTTTTTTTTTTTTTTTTTTTTAAGATAAAGTGACTACATCTGACTCAGATTTCAAGATGTGGATGTACCATGGATTTATATAGAGGTAATATTATTCTCTATCCCATTTTAAAGATTCCCAACATTCTGTTTTCTTTTTTGACTGCTGCTGAACATTAAGTGGATGTTTTCAGAGAACTATCCACAATGACACCAAGATTTCTCACTTGAGTGGTAACAGCTAATTTAGTCCCCATCATTTTATACGTGTAGTTGGGACTTTCCATCAATGCCATTGTGTCTGCAATAAGATCCTGGCTAGTTTTGGTGTCAAATGGGAGTGGGAGGATGTTGATTGGAGAGGGTTCAGAGAAGAATCACAAGAGTGATTAAAGGATTAAAAAACATGCCATATTAGACTCAAGTAGAAAGGCATAACATGATTCAATGGCTGGAAACTGAAGTTAGGCAAATTCACACTGAAAAGAAAGTGTACATTTTTAGTGATAAGAGTAATTAACCATTGGAAGACTGTATTAAAAGTCATGGTGGATTCTCCATCAGTGACCATTTTTAAATTGAGATTGGCTATTTTTCTAAATGACATGATCCAGGCTTTTGCTATATGAGTCAGACTAGATGGTCACGGTGCTGCATTCTGGTTTTAGAATCTATGAAACCTTATAAAGTTTCTTATAAACACAAGAAAGTTTCCAAGTTTTTCGTCCAGGTTTTTATAGGGCATGCACTGCTGTACAAACAGTGTCCAAGTTATAAAGATCATACTTGGATTACCACTTCAGAGTCTATGCTTTATTCCTTTTGCTTGAATCCCATGACAGTACTAGACTTATCAACATGGAGTGTGAATTTATGAAAGACAAGTAAACTCAGTGCAAAATACAGTGGTGGAGTTACCCAGCCATACTCTGACACTGGAGCACAATAAAAGATAAAACTGTGCGAGCTGGCAACTGAATGAAAATGATAGACTCCTTAGAGCGCTGATTTCACACTTGTGCACAGATACATAGTGATACATTTGGCAAAATCTGCCTTTCATTCTATTGGGCATCTGCATTTTTAGAGGATTGTAGCTAACCCTACTGCAAGGGGAGAGGCTGTGTGTGAACAGCTGTGCTTACCGAAGCAGGCAGCGATTCCCTGAGGTGCAGCTCCCCAAGCAACGTCCCACATCAATTTCCTGAAAAGATTTGCAAAACAAAGACATGAAAATCACTTGCAAGGCCCTGCTGATAAACCCATACAGCATTCCGGCTCCTTGGCAGTTAAGTTCTGCTTTTGGGTAGTGCTGTGTATTGGCTCTCTGCTAAAAGATTGTGCCGGAGGTAGTTGGTACTTAAAGATAAAATTTCACTAAATTATTTTGCTTCTAAAATAAAACTTACTGATTTATAACTTTGTTTGGGATTGTAGATTAATCCATGGTCATGAATGTACTGGTGTTAACTTTTCCAGTTAGATGTGTGACTTTTTAATGAAATAGTTATACCAGCACAACCCCTAGGCTGCGTCTAGACTGGCAGTTGCTTTTGCGCAAAATCTTGCCGCCTATCTACACTGGCCGCTTGTATTTGCGCAAGAACACTGACTTTGTAATGTACAAAATCAGTGGTTCTTGCGCAAATACTCCGATGCTCCCGCTCAGGGATAAGCCCTCTTGCGCAAGTATTCTTGCGCAAGAGGGCCAGTGTAGACAGCCACGTTTATTTCTTGCGCAAGAAAGCCCGATGGCTAAAATGGCCACCGGAGCTTTCCTGCGCAAGAGAGCATCTACACTGGGCACAGATGCTTTTGTGCAAAAGCAAATCTTTTGCGCAAAGGCACATGCCAGTATAGATGCTCTCTTGCGCAAATACTTTTAACGGAAAAACTTTTCCGTTAAAAGTATTTGCGCAAAATCTTGTCAATCTAGACGCAGCCCTAGTGTATGCATTGTTATGCTGCTATAAAGTTGCTTATACCAATAAAATGTACTGGCTTTACTGTAATAGCCACACTGGCATAGAGCATCTGTAGGCCAGTTTAACTTACATCCACAGAAGGGTGGGAATTATACAGTGTATAGTTAAAGAGGAACCGCTTTTGTGTTTCGACAAAGCTTAGGACTCTTTTTAGAGCTGCGTGCAACCGACTAACCTTCAGTCGCTCCTCTCTGTCCCCGGTAGAGTTGTGTACAATTTCATAATAGTATTCCACATAGGAAACGCGATAGCATGTTTCTTTCATCTCACAGTTTTCCAGAGTTCGAACCACCTCCACGCCATTTGGGCTTTTCAGAAGAACAGAGTCAAACTTTGTAGGTGCACAGAAGAGTCTGTCTGAAAAAGAGAGTAAGAGTGAGAGTATAATTTAACTTCAGTCTCAAGCCTGAGTCCATATGCAGCATTCCTGCTGGGCATCTTTAGTTCTATGCACAGTGTGCACAATATTGAAAGTCCTCACTTTCAGTGTCCGGGACTGGTCCCTCAGATAGCAAGCCCTGGACATGTTTCTTTTTGTTAACTCAGAGGCACCGTTTTGATTTTATGTTGCTCACTTGGTGATTTCACTGTATGTGGCAAAGACAGATTATGTCAGATGTAGACACAATCCCCAAATCCAATCTTTGTGATCGTGCTGAGTTATGTGGGAAGCAGAGCTGCAAGATTTATCTCCTGTGAATATTTTAAAAAAGCTTTTGGAAATGATATATAAATGTCTGAGCTACCAATAGGTGGTCTAAGTGTAACCACCTACAGGCAGAACCAAACCCAGGCCCTCTGGAGCTTAGTGTAGGAGCCTCTAGAACCCTAACCCGAAAGCTAGCTGGCTCTCAGCTAAGGCTACAGAGCTCACTCATTCTTATCTCTCACTGTAAGTGGTCTAAATACTACTACATGGGATAGTGAAGTACACCCAGTGGGTTTGTGGGTTACATAAGGTTTGTACATGGTTTTTACATAGTGTAGGAAGCTTCTGCAAAGAAAGTATTGTCATCACTGCTCCTTGGAGGAGTTGGGAAGCACAGTCCATTTTTCTGGATTTGATTAGCTCATCTCATCATGGTCTGAGCTGGCAAACATCACTTTGGTCTGCCATCTGCTTCGCCCTTTCACTTCCTGCCCTTCCATAGTTTTACACTGTTATTTACCCTTGAGTCTGACAGACACTAGTTTACTGAGGTGATGAACAGTCTCTGATGTCCCTCCAGTGCAGGGAATTATGGTTTATGAACTGTACATTTGCATGCTGTGGTTTTGGTCACAGCCAAGGGGTTGGCATCTCAGGCAAGTGACGAAGAAAGTCAATACAGAAATGGCTGGACACTGATAAAGGACAGCTCCTATTGGCATGGTCATTAAGGACATTTAAGAGGGCTCAGTATCCAGTGGGCTCCGTGCTGCAAAATACACTACTGTATTGAACTCTTTCATCAGCACTCTGGATCAGTGGTTTTTGAAAGATACTCTGGACCACTTTCTTACACTAAAGCTTCTCCCATGAACATTAGCCATCCATCTTCCCAATCCCGATCCAGCCCCTTCTTTGAGGCAAGTGTAGGGGCAGACAGTGGCTAGTCCCAGTAACACAGAGGCACTGCATGAGTCTATAGCTGCCCAAAGGGATGGGCTGCCAGCAGGCAAGAAGAGGTCCAGAGGAAATGCACACTCAACCCTATGAAAGGGCGTGACAACTGGTTTTCCAAGGGATTCCAGCATTGCAAGCCTCCTCTCGCCAAGCAAAAGCTATTTTCAAAGTCTGCAATGTGTGATGTGTGAAAAGGCACTATATTAAGGAATCCAGTCTGGTCTAAGTAACCACTCTCAGACCCATCACAGATGCTTCATGATTATGACAAGCAACTTTACAAAGCACCTGGCAGTGATCTGTGGAAAACAGCACAAGAACCTGTGTCCTAGAGGGAGGTGTAAATTCAACAACTGTCCAGTATGCAGATGACCAGGAGCAGCCCGAGGCCGGCTGTGGCAACTGGCGCCCCAGGCGGGTGGCACAATTGGTGCCCCTCCCCTGCACGGCTGTCAATGGCCGTGACGTCATCATCGGGCGCCTGGGCCAGCGGCGCTCTAGGCAACTGCCTAGTTCACCTAGGCTCACGGGCCGCCCATGCAGATGATGCCAGCAGAACTAAGCTGCAAAGTGAAGGGATCAGCACAGGACTGAGAGAAAAGGCAAGAATCAGCACTAGGAACAGGCAACTCTCTGGAGATAAAAAGCAGAGATTCAAAGCAGGATCTTGGGGTGTCAGGTCTTTGCCTCCAAAATTGGTTTCCTCCTCCTCTCTGTGGTGACTGTGATATGAAATAAGCTTCATTATCAACATCATTATGTTTTTCAGTAACAAAATGACAGAAGGGTATAGATGTGATCTGTCCATTGTGGCTCTTTGTTAATGCCCTAGTTTTTCTCTAACCCTCTCAGGCCCCTCTCCCCTGATCATACATCAGATCCAAGAGTCAAACCATGGTACTCTGGCTTGCAGGCTGAGTGCCTCCCTCTTCAAGCATGTCAATCAGTCAGCCAGGGTGACGGGTTCCGAGGGTGTGAGGATACTTTGTGCTTTCCCAGCTGTGCCCCTCCAGGCACTTGACAACACAGGAAAGGTGTCATTGGCTTAATTTTTCCAAATGGACCCAGTAGCAGATACCTGGAGGGGGCCAGACATCCAGAGGGTGGTTGCTCAGCACTGTGTGGAAACTGGGCTCCCTCCAGGGGACTCAATTTGGGCATCCCCAACCACTGGTTATTTCTGAATATTGAGAACTAGTGGGTGAGATTTTCAAATCTGCCACTAGGATTCTGATGCCCAATTCATCCCATGGGAACTGGATGTCCCTACCCCTTGTGCAGCTTCGAAAATCTCTGCCCAGCCATTATTTTCACTTGACAGATGGGGGACAGAGAAGGGAAACGATTTGAGCTGGCAAAAGAGCCAGAAACAGAACCAGATCTCCCAAGTCCCACTGCTGGGCTTTAACCACTAGGTCACCACTTTAACCACTGCCTCTCTCACATACCGCACTGTGTCCTGTATGCTCATCCCCCCCTCCTCCAACAGATGCTGGACCAAAGGGCTGGGGGATTCTGCAGCACCCTCTGACTTGAAGTGGTCCTGCTCTCAGCACCCCTACTATAAAAATTGTTTCAGCACCTCTACATCTTCCTGTATCCCATTTCCCCAGCCACACATGGAATACTCCAAGGGAAAGAAAAGCCTCCACTGAGCTTGGAGACAACAGGGCTTAATTCTTCCACCTCTTATATCTGTGCAATTTGCATATTCAACACTTCTACTTGCTTTTGTTCTGCATTCTTTGGTTCTTGGTTGGCTGTGTCCTCCGGCCAGATCACATACATACTGGACTCACTACACAGGCCCTCTCAGTTCAGAGCATCTGAACAGCATGCACATTTCACACCCAGATGTCCCATCCTTTCTTATTATCATGCCATTGACTCTGCCCCAGATTTTTTTAAGGTATTTAAGCCCTGCTGCACTCAATACTGCAATGCCTAGCTGATTTAGGAGCTCAAGGGACTTAAGACATTTAGGAACCTAAATCACATTGATGGTCAATAGGATGTAGGCTCCTATATGCCTAAATCACTTTTCAAAATGAGATTTAGGCTCCTAAATTAGCTAGGCATTATAGCGCTGAGTGCAGGAATGCTGATATATTTTTTAAAATCTGTATGTTTGTTTTCTAAATCTCTCTGAACTCATTTCTGTGCTGCTGCCGTTTGCACATCCCATACATGGAGAGTGGGTATTCATCCCTCTCTAGTGGCAGATCCATATAAGATATTTATTAGTAAAGCTGATAAAAAATCTTATGGAAAAGTTTTCCCTCAGAAAATACCAATTTGACAAAATGGAAATGTTTCATGGGATCCTATCCATTTCAATAAGATGCTATTGTAACAACTTTGTTTAAACATTATAATTTCACTTTATATCCTATGTTATCAATTATAAAATGGCAGAAAAGTTGATAAAAGATAAAGTTCAGATGAAACTTTTCAACCTCATTTAAATGAAATGTTTTGATAAAATAGTTTTGATGTGTCTGATACAAAATATTTTGCCATTTTAGTTTCATGGAAAATTTTGAAAATTCAGCTTTTCATTCCAAGCAAGGGTGAAAGGAAATTGTGAAATATTAGAATTTCTTGCAAAATGGAAATTCTGTTTCTTGAACAGCTCGGTTCATGCATCTGCTACTGCTCACAGCAGCCGGATGGGACTGTTTTATTTCCTGCAGCAGAAGCTAAAAGCTTTCAGCACTGAGCTTACAAGTTCAAACTTTGATGTATCTCCAGGTAGAGTCTGTTGTAAACAGCACCCCTTTTATTTCAATGTGACTTTGAAACATTAAGCTATTGTTTCACTGATTCTGGCAGGGCCATCCACCTGCTGTACTTATCCCATAATCCCAAACCAATCTCAGTACCTTCTCAATTACCATGAACCCTCTCAGTCATAACGTATCTTCTTTGGATCTGCCTCTCCCAAACAAGTTGTGCATTCTGAATCTGAATTCTTCCTGTGTTGTCAAACATCACTTAGTGCTCACAGAGCAGGCTAATTATTCCAGAATAAATTCTGGAACAGCTGTCTATTCCAAAACAGTTTATTCTGGTCAATTTCCCCTACTAGACAAGCCCTATGATTTTTTTTAAATCTTTTGTTTCTGTAGCTATGTTCTAAAGTGAGAGTTTCCAGGGTTTTTCCCTAGCAACCCTCTCTCCCATACACTTATGCCTTATGAGCGCTCCATTTAGTGTATATTTCCCAGACAGGTTCATTGCTACTATCCCAATTACTTGGCATTTGTCTCTAGTGAAATGTATTAGCCACCTATTGCCCACTCCTTTGCAAGAGGGGTGCACTGTTGATAGGGTTGGCTGGTGTCTGGTTTTGAACCAGACAGTCCAGTATTTGAGCTTTCTATTCAGGATCCAAAGTGAGAAAATATAAATGTCCAGTATTTTCTAAATAAGATGTAATGTAGATTGTGATGTAATGTCAAGTGTGTCCGGTATTTTTGTTGAAACCATCTGGCAACCGTCACCATTTGCTCAACTTTCACTTCAATATCATCTGCAAACATGAACTTTAGGGCCTTTGTTGGCAAAACTTTTTTGTTGGTTAGGGGTGTGAAAAAATCCACAGAAATGACAGTGCGGACAGCGTCACTCAGCAAGAGATAGCTACTGCCGCTGGTTGGGGGTGGTTTAATTATGCTGGCAGGAGAGCTCTCTCTTGTTTGCACAGAACCACTGCATGAGAGACCTTACAGTGACACGTGTATCACTGCAGTTGCACCGTTGCAGGGCAGACAAAACCTTAGAAACATACTCACCCACTATAATGTCTCATCTGGTGTGTGGCCCCTCCTTTAGCACACTGGTGCTGCAGGCATTCCGTGTAAATTATCTTCAGACAAAAGGAACATCAACCCACAAAGGCAGAGAATTATTATCGAACCCATTTTACAGAAGAGGGCATTCAGGCACTGGGTGGTCAAGTGGTCACACTACAGGTCAACTGCAGAGATAGGATTGGAAGCCAAAAGTCCTCAGCATAAAGCTCCATACCGTATCCATACACCCTGCTTGCCTTATAATTCCAGGTAATAGGAAGCACTCTCTGGGTTAGCCAAGAGTCAGACATGGCTTTAAGTAGCATAGGAGAGTTTAGATTGCATCTAGCATTCTCAGGTTGCAATAGTAGCATCTGAGATGCTGATTCCAGCCCTGAGATATGACAAGAAGTAACTCCTTCCTTGTGTTTGCCTCCTCAGCTCATCTCCTCCTCCTGTCTGCCCCATGAGATAAGGAGGGAAAACTGTCCCCTCTTTTTCCATACCTCTTGCTTGGGATGGATTGGAGCACTTTCCTACATCCACAGTGAACTCCAAGGGGGTGTCTGGAAAGAAGGTTTTCAGGGATGGCAGACGGAGACACTCCTCTGGGTTTGCGCTACATTGGCAGGTTTCAATCACTTCCACCTCCTGCACTCCTTCAAACAGCAGTACCCGCTCCACGTGAACTCTGGTGGGTTCACATTGGGAATCCAAAGGGCAGGAACGTTCTGCTCCAGTTGACAGAGGCAGCTCCACCTGCCTATCCTGCTGCTGCACAGAAGAGTCACAAGGTAACAGGAATGTTTAAAATAAAAAGGGGTGGGGAGAGAACATAGAGGACTCAGGGAATTATAGACCAGTCAGCCTAAATGTCATTACCTGGAAAGATACTGGAACAAATTAATAAACAATCAATTTGTAAGCACCTAGCGATAACTTGATTATAAGCTATAGTCAGCATGGATATGTTAAGAACAGGTCATGCTAAATCAAGCTAATTTTCTTCATTGACAGAGTTACTGGTCTAGTGGCGAGGTGGAAGTTGTAGACAACACATGGTTTGACTTTAGTAAGGCTTTTGACATACTTCCCCATGACATACTCAAAAAATACATTTTCCTAAGGCAGCTGCAAAACTGATTGAAAAGTCTTACTCACAAAAGAGTAGTTATCAATGCTATACTGTTAAAATGGGGGTGCATATCTAGTGAGGTATTGTAGGACTCTATCCTAGTTGTCATACTACTCAATATTTTAATTCATGACTTGGAAAGCGGAGTGGAGAATATGCTTATAAATACTGTCCCTTTCTCTACAGGAATAACTATCCTGGCATAGAGCACATTTAATGATAACAGTGTTCACTATAAGGGTATGTCTACACTAGCCCCCTAGTTCGAACTAGGGAGGCTAATGTAGCATTCAAATGAAGCCGGGTTTAAATATCCCGGGCTTCATTATCTTCAGCGCCGCCATTTTTAAATCCCCCTTAGTCGAACTCCGTGCCCGCGGCACGCTGCACGGGTAGTTCAATTAGGATCTCTAATTCGAACTGCACGTACACCTCGTTCCACGAGGAGTAACAATAGTTCGAATTAGAGATCCTAATTCAACTACCTACTCTGTGCCATGTGTAGCCGCGGGCACGGAGTTCGGACTAAGGGGATTTAAAATGGCGGCGCCAAGATGCAAATGAAGCCTGGGATATTTAAATCCCGGCTTCATTTGTAACTTCGAATGCCTACATTAGCCTCCCTAGTTCGAACTAGGGGGCTAGTGTAGACATACCCTAAGAGCTTGTAATTTTTTTACTGATACCAATACAGTTAAAACACTGCAAATTTTGTGTGTAGACATGTCCTTAACAGTACAGGCTCTTCCTATTTTCTTAATGGGGGTTCTTTGTCCTGGTTGAAGTGTCACAGGGTGTTTTACACAAATGGAAGGAGAGCCCCAGTGGCCAAGTAGAGAGAGGCTAATACCACACCAAATAACCCATTTCAGTGACTGACAGTTTTACTGACCCAGACAATACAATGAACCTGGCCTCTTCCCACCTGTGAGAACTGACAAGATCAGGAAAGGAGTTTTTAATTACTGGGACCTAGTGGAGAGCAAATGTGTCCTAAAGCACTGGCATCAGTGCTAGGTTGCAGGGGCAGAGGGGGTGTAAAGTGATACCAAAATCCATCAAACATCAGGAGTGATGTGAGCAAGACATGAGAAGTCATTTTTCCATTCTACTCTGCGCTGACTAGGCCTCAATTGGATGTCCAGTTCTGGGCACCATATTTCAAGAAAGATGTGCAGAAATTGGAGAAGATCCAGAGAACATGACCTATGAGGGAAGACTTAAAGAACTAGGCTTGTTTAGTTTAGAAAAGAGAAGACTGAGAGGGGACAAGACTGTTTTTTAGGTATCTAAAAGGGTGTTACAAGGAGGAAGAAAAATTGTTCTCCTTGGCCTCTGATGATCGGACAAGAAGCAATGGGCTTAAATTGTAGCAAGGAAGGTTTAGGTTGGACATTAGGAAAAACTTCCTAACTGTCAGAGTGGTTAAACACTGGACTAAATTGCCTAGGGAGTTTGTGGAATCTTCCTCACTGTAGATATTTAAAAGCAGGTTGGATAGCCATCTATCAGGGATGATCTAGAGGTGCTTGGTAATGCCATAAGGGCAGGGGACTGGACTCAATTACCTCTGGAGATCCCTTCCAGTTCTAGTATTGTATGATTCTGTGTAATGAAGGAAATATTGCAGGTTCATAGAAATGTAGGACTGGAAGCAGTAATGCCAACTCCGAATGCTCAAAAATCATGAATCAGGCTCACCAAAAAGTATGAGATTGGTTTTAAAATCATGAGATTGTGTACAAATAGTAGACTGGATAGTCTTTTTATTTGCCTTCTGCTTCTGAGCCATTACGCTGCACTGGGGTCACATTTTGAAGCATTCTCCACAGCTATAAACTTAATTTTTGTCTTTAAAAATTAAGATTAACATCACACATCCATTTGACTCCTGCAACTGGAGATTTAAGGAAAAAAATAATTCTCATGAGAGCTGGCAACACTGCAAAGGGACCTCTAGTCCAGCCCCCTACACTTTGAGGCAAGAGGAAGTACTCGATAGACTACTTCTGACAAGTGTATCTCCATAGACAACTGAGCTCTGGCTCCCTCTCTTGCACAGCAGGTGTCTGACACCCAACGAGACACCCAAATAGTTTCCTTTCTTGTAACTCAGGCTAAGCCTACCCTGCAACTTTCTGGCTCAGGGAGGAAAAAAAAACCCCTTCCTGGAGTGCAGCAAGTTACAGCACTGTAAAGCGCCAGAGTAAATGGGCTCCCCTCATGAGACTGTCATAGCAGCGCTACCACCACTTTGCTTTAATTTTAGAACTGTAGATAAAGCCTCAGTTACCTCAATTGTTTGTTGAGTGGCAGGACAATATGTTAAATGAACAGGAGATCTGTTTAGGAGCATATAGAAAAACATAATACATGAATCTGCTCCAATTACAGGGATACACATTTCTCACCTTTTTAGTTCTAAGAAAGTCCAGCACAGAGGAATGTTTGGAAAGCCCTGGAAATCCGGACTGGTATGAATTTATCTTTTGGGATAAACAGTGGGACCTGCACATCCCAACATCCAGACTTACAGGACTGCCAGAGATGTCTGTGAACATAGGAAAGATAAAGTCAGAATCCCTAAAGAATGTAGAACTTATTACTACTGTACTTATTATTTGTATTGTGTTTGTGCCTGGGAGCCCCAGTCATGGACCAGGACTGGATTGTGCTAGGTGCTATACAAATAGGAAATGAAAAGATGATCCGTGCCTCTAATCTAAGTGCTGACAAAGTGAAGGAAACCCCAGTCCATATGGTTGCCTAATTCTGCAAAGAACAAAACACACACAAATATAATGTGGCCATTTATTTGACTGCAGATCATGATGCTATACTTCATAGCAGAATTAGTAAATTTGCTGTAGCATATTTTATAAAAGCAGTCAGGTCTCAGTAACAGGAAATCACCTGATAATGCCTCTGTCACCTAGTTTTTAAGGAGAAGTGGCAAAGACCACCAGTGTTTTGGGGAGAATCCCTTAGTCTGCATATTAGCAAAGGGAGAATGCAAGAAGTTCTATTGTGGTTGAATTATTTAACCAAGATAGTAGCGGTGTCTGAGTAAACTCTGTAATTCATGGGCAAATGGAGCATTCCAGCTGGTCCTCACACCACATGAGGAAGTCTCACACTTTTGTTGGGCATTTCTTGTCTGTGAAACACCAGTGATTATCAGCTAATAATTGTTTCCCCTAGAAAGACTTCAGAAAATTGGCTAGTTCTCTCCAGAAACTTTGCCTGTATTCAAAATTGCTTCTGTTTCACTTTACATTGGTTTAAAAATAAAATCCAATTAAATCAGTGCAAACCCTAAGAGCGGACATTTTTACTTCAGTAAGAATAAAACCATTCCACAGGATTAGGCTGAACCACAATAAGCCTGCTGTACCACACAGGAGTTTGCAGCAGTTTAAAATCACACAGATCATGTCTACATTAGCATTTATGTTTTGTTGCTTAGGAGTGTGAAGAAGACACCAGGGGAGCCAACAGCTTGCGTGGACCCCTGGGCAAGGCGGGGGGGGGGGTCTGGCTCTAGGCTCCTGGAAAGGGTAGGGCCTCGCATGGAAGAGGTGCAGCTGGGGCAGCCAGCCCTGCATGCCACATGGACCACAGTGCCCCCTGCTCACAGAGCCACAGGGAGAGCTCAGTGCAGTGCTCCAGACCCCGGGGCAACTATCCCCTTTGCTACATTGGCACAGCTATACCACTGTAAGCTTATAAGTCCAGACAGGACCTTAACTAAATCGTTGTAACTGTCTCTTGTACAACAGGCCATAGTGTGGACACTCTTAGGCTATGTCTACTCTACAGACTTGAGCTGGTGGGACAAAGCTTTTCTGCTGGCATAATTAAACCACCCCCAATTAGCATCTATGTTGGTGTTTCCTGCCAACATAGCACACTGTCCACACTGGCACTTTAGTAAGTGAAACGGGAGTATTTTTTCACACACCCGACTGACAAATTTTTACCAGCAAAAGTGCTAGTTCAGTTTAAACCAGGTTTGTAACAATTTAGTTTAATTTTGTAAGGCATCTACTTAACATAAATTGATATGCTCCAGTTTTAATCTGAATTAAGAACATCCACACTGTGTTTGCCATTAATGCCATTGTCTAAAATCACACCTTTAGTTAAATTGGTTCAAGTTTAAATACAGAGTAGGACGCACTATAGAAAGCCTGGTAGGACCTCTAAATGAGTCACTAACATGAACATGCTCTTAACAAACATGAAAGCATATTAAGAAATGAAAATGACTGAAGCTTTCTGAGGTGGCTGTAATTATGAGGGTCTATATAAAAGCAGTCTGCTCAGTAGAACAAAAGGGAGCAGGCAAGAGTATCTCCAGAGCTGTCCAGAAGAACTGCAACAGTACACACTCTGCTTTTTGGTCCTAGACTTCTCTGTGCTGTAAAAAGATGGAGGCAGGTTGGAAACTCATCTCCCCTAGCTCCTTTCCCACCATTTCTTGCTGGCCATAATGCCACAAGAATGTCAGATAAAGTGCCTGCCATGGCACCATATTTCAAGCCAGAGCAGAAAGCTTGTCTCAACTTTGTTGTGATACTCTTGTGCACTTTGACAGTGCTTTCACCTGAGGACTTCAAGCATTGAGGGATTAATTCTCACAGCCCTCATTGTGTTAGAGATGCTCATTCTTGTTTTATGCCTTGGGAAACAGGCACGTGAGGACTAAATTACTTGCTTAGTGTCACATTTGTGAACTATGGCAAAGCTGGAAGAAATAGTCTGCAGGTTTCTAGTCCTGTTCTTTAGAAACAGTTCTTTGATAATATTTATGGTCAAAATGTCTCATCTGAAGCTGGCTTAGGAAGGCTCTTGCACTGTATTCTGCTAGCTGCAGACAGAACCAAGACTATATGTAAGGCCCTTCATTTTCAAATTTTTATTTTATTTAAATTTTCCCTGGAATGTACTGGTATTTATTACTACTATAACAAAAACAGGTGAAACTTGGTGGAAAAAACGATTAATTTTTCTGGGTAAATATCAGTGTTTATTTTGCTGGATGGAAGGATGGTCGGGGGAGAAGTAATTAATGGAATTCAATGTGCAGAACTAAGAGAACTCAAAACACAATGCCACCTTTGTATTTAAGAAAACAATACACATTGTATCTCTAATCCTTAAATAAAACTTTTCATTTGAATAAACAGTTTGCACTTTGTAGACTTAGAACTATTAACCTATACATATTACATTTAATAATTGGGTCACACCATTTGCAGCTCATCCTTTACTCTTTTTTAAACTTTAGAATACTTCCTTGTGTTCTGTAATGTATTCTGATACAGATTTTAATTTTCTTCCCATTTTAGTGTGTCAAATCTTTAAACTATTATCTACATATGTGGTGGGTGTGAGATTTAGCAGTAACATGCACTTCAGAGCTTACTGTGTGCCTGTTTGCTTTATAGTGTGTATCTTCTAGCCTTACTTCAACAGGCACCTTTGTATATACACACAGACGAATGTATTATTGAAACACATAACCTTCCATGGGTTTTCCTACTACAGCTAGATATTTTTTATATATTTGAATGATATAAAAGTAGGGTGAAAAATCAGAAAAAAAGAAAACTACTTTTTGTAAAACTCAAGGTTTTTTGGTAAAAATTGGTTTAAATTGAAAATGAAGGGGTTTTTACTATTTATACTCAACTTTCAATAGCTACATTTTCCTAATTAATATAGTAAATTGACATATTTCCTAATTTGTATTCACTGTACAAGAAAGCTGCATCATGGTCCAATAAAAATTGTGACCTTCCCCAAACATGCCTCTTGCATAGCATGGGACCAAAACGGCTAACAACTACACAGCACTTCCAAGAGGACGAGTTGTTCTGAGCTGATTCAAATGCAAAAAGATGCAAATGACCTGAGATAAAGTTCAATACATTTGGCACAGAAAATGAAGCTTATTAGAATGATAACCAATTAGCCAATCTTCCCACTAATTATCATTTTGTGAAATGTGCTTTTATTATCTGGTCATGGAAGTGAACATTAGGCTTTTAAGGATCTTGCTAGGAGTGCCACATCCCAGAGGTTGATTAGGCAGCATGTCCTGGGGTGTCACCATTATATTTATTGACTTCTGACCTTAGCTCTTTGGAACTGATGTGACAGTGAAGTCTTGGGAGCATCCATAGAACGGCCAGAGGGACACTGATGATGGAACATAAATGGGAATGTTCAAAAGTGGCTTCCCAGAGCCTAAAGGAGAAGTTCACTTACCGTGTCCAATATACACCGAATGGCTCTGCCTCCTGCAGCAGCCCCTCTCTGCAAACAAGTTCTTTCTTTCATTCTGCCTGCTCATGGCTCCTGCACCTACACTTACAAAATGTAAAGCTTGTTAAGACCACCACGTTCCAGTTGGAGCTGCCTCCCTTCTTTAGCTAGAAGGGGAGTTTAAGCTTAAAGCAGAAGATATACAGATCTCATTTCTTTAACTGTATGATTCTGGTTTAAGGAATAAGCAGGATAAAAAAAACTGAGATGACCCATTAGATCTCCACTGTTACTCCACAGCAAGGATAGACTTCAAAGTGCTGCATAGTCCTGTCTTTTGTTTCAGCCAGACTTCATATAGGCACTCATTAATTACCACTAATTAAGTCCTTGATTCGGCAATTCTCATTCTCACTTTACTTAGGGTGACAGAATGAAGCCCCAGCTTATTTGCTGATATCTGACAATCACCTCACCACTGTACAGAAGCAGTCAAGCAGAGATGATCCAGTTCCCTAGTAAAGAATACATCAGCTAGCAAAATAATTGTACACTTGACCTTAGCACCTCCCCTGTTCATTCACAATTCCTTTACTCCTTAAAATGAGCACACAGTGCACTAAAAACCATAGGAGGAAAAGAGAAATGAGACTTACTGACAAAGCTGTGAATACAGAAGCCACTCAGAAGCACAATAGCCAGTAAAAGATGCATCATAGCTGCAACCTTGAAAACACTGAATTGTCTCCAGGACTCCTATTTCAGATATTTATACCTAGAGCTCCCTTAGCAGGGGAGAAGGCACTTGCCACAGAGACAAATGGGTCTGTATACTGCTGACATATGTTGTCAAGATTGTGATCTGAATAAACACTAAAGGGGCCTGAGAAGTAATGGAATCTCATCACCAACTTGTCTGGGGGAGACAGTGCCAGTCACACTTCAAAGCTTTACTTGGAAATGGCAGGTTTTCCACCCCAGGATGGGGGGATTTCTCCTGCAGGGGGCCTTTGTTCTCACCACCAGTTCCAGCTAATTAAGCTCTCAGTAGCTTGGAGTCATTTTTAAGTTGTCTGATTAAAAGGGACTCAAGCTCTTCAGCTTCACTCATTGCATTCAATGGTCTTTTATCTGGAGATAACCTGCTTTTGTTTCTTTTCCACACCAGACTTCAGACTAACTCTAGCTCTTTAGTAAACAAATATCTGGAGAGCATTCCCTTTGGAGTGCAGCTCAAGGCAGGTAGTTGGGGCCTTCCTTTCTGTCCTTTCTTTCATGCTCAGTAAAAACAAGCAGGAAAGTTCCTCACTCGCAAGCTACCGAGAAACAGCCACAGTATAGACCCTTGCTACATGCAGCCAGAAATTCTCTCTAGACTGTGCATTAGTTTCTGGGGCTGCAACATAACTCTCTGGAGAGCTCTCATAGGCCTCGTCTAGACTAGGACAATAGGTCTTCAACTGAGGTAAAGCTTCAACTGAGGTAAAGCTAGTTCCACTGAGTCAAGGTGATCGAACAAAGCACTTGTTTGCCTGGTCTAGAAGAGGCCACAAACCCAGCAGGCAGGGTCCCACTTTGTTATGTAGCTGAGCAAAGTCAATTGGGTTGTGAGGTTCTGTATCAATAAGAATAGTGATAGAGATGCAAGCGTGTTAGTCTGGTGTAGCTGAAACAAAAGACAGAACTATGTGGCACTTTAAAGACTAACAAGATGGTTTATTAGGTGATGAGCTTTCGTGATCTGAGGAAGTGGGTCTGGCCCACGAAAGCTCATCACCTAATAAACCATCTTGTTAGTCTTTAAAGTGCTACATAGTTCTGTCTTTTGTATCTATAAGAGGTCCCTAGTGTGAGAAACGCAAGCCAGCAAGAACTGCAGTGAGGGAGAGATTGCAGAGCAGAGGGCCCTGAGCTGAGAGGATAGAGAAGAAAGAAGTTGCATGGATGAAAGCTCATAGCAAAGGGCATATAGTACAAATCAGGGTCAAGTGGCACAAGTTGGGGCAGGAAGTGGGGAGGGAGGGCACAGATCGTGGTGTGCACAAAGACTGTTCTTTTTTCACCTGCTACCTTCTACAAGCTTGGAAAATGAAATGACCATCCTACGTGATCTTGCTGACCTTTGCTTCTGTGACCGAGGAGAACAAATGCTGCAATGGGCCATAGGGTTTGCAAATGCCTTACACCAGGGGGCAGGAATGGAGATAGACTGGAGTCTCCTTTGTTAAACAGGTGATTGATTAGATGGTACCCTGATGTCTGTTCCCCCTGGTCACAGTCACTTGCAACTGGACTCCCAGAAATCTCCTCAGGATGTATACGTTGATTGCAATCTCCTTTCTGTACCCACAGGGGCAAGAATGATAGAAAAAAGTCATTATGGGTAGGGATGTGAACAGGTAACCGGTTATGCAGTAAGTATCACCAGTTACCTAGAAACAGTCCGTCCCCCCACCCGCCACTTCCACCCAACACGAGCCTGCACATTCTGGGAGCTGGCAGTGCTCCCGCCACTGTGCAAGGCTGCTGACTCCCAGCCCATGCAGGTGGGGAGCTAGTGACCCCGCAGTGCTGGAGCAGCCTCTGCCCGCCGTCCAGTTAACTAATTAAATGGGATTTTACATCCCTAGTTATGGGTGTACTCCATCTATCTGTCACATGGAGAGGCACACAGATGGGATCCTTGAAATACAGAGCCCCCTTGTGGAATGCCATACCGGGCAGAAGTCTAAAGTCAACCAACATGGCACAGGGTGCATTTTTTTCTTTGCCATTTTATTTCTTTGCCATTTTATTTTTTCTTTGCCATTTCTTTGCCTATATGCCTTTTTACCATATGCAGTTACAGTAGGATGCTCCCTGTGACATGTGCTGAGCATCTCTGTTTCTGTAACCCAATTTCTGTTGAAATGTTCGCCTTTGAAACTGAAAATTCCCAGCCTTGGAAGGTTGAAAATCCTGGAGCTGATTTCATAGCTGGGCATCAAAGTAAAATCAATTCACCCACGAAGGGACAATGGATTTCAGGAAGGCAGACTCTAGTAAACTCAGGGAATTGGTAGGTAAGGTCCCATGGAAAGCAAGACTAAGAGGAAAAATAATTGAAGACAGTTGGCAGTTTTTCAAAGAGACATTATTAAGGGCACGAGAACAAACTGTTCCACTGCGCAGGAAAGACAGGAAGTATTGCAAGAGACCACCCTAGCTTACCCAGGAGATCTTGAATGATCTAAAAATGAAAAAGGAGTCCTACAAAAAGCAGAAAATAGGTCAAGTTACAAAGGATGAATACAAACAAATAAAAAAGCAGGTGGATGGCCCTGCCAGAATCAGTGAAACAATAGCTTAACGCAGTGTTTCCCAATTGGTGCTCCGCGGAACCCTGGGGTTCCACGGAGCAAAACAAGGGGTTCCGCGAGGAGCCGGCGCTCCCCGGCCCCCTCTGAAAAAGAGAGAGAGAGAGAGCCGGCTAGCCAGCAGAGGCATGGGCGGCGAGTTGTGTGGGCTTGTGGTGCCCACGCTCCAGCAATATCTGGAGCTGGAGCTGGAGCTGGAGCTGGTCGACCCCCCGCCCACGCGTGCGCGTCCTCCCAGCCCGGCCCCAGAGTGTCTCTCCCCCGTCCCCGTCCCTGCCGTGCGCAACCTTCCCTGAGCTCTCCCTGGCTGGCTGCTGCTGCCCTGCGCAGCACGGTCAAACCAGTGGGTGGGGAGACGCCCGGACGTGACATAACGTCACGGCCCGGGATTTTAAACTTGCTGGGCGCTGTGTTGCGCCGCATGGCTGAGTTGCGGGTTCGGAGTCCGTGGTCAGAGCACAGACTCCGGCCCCACAAAGTGGAAGGCGGAAGGTAGGGGAGAGGGAGAGGGAGAGGGAGAGAAGAGGGAAGGGAAGGGAAGGGAAGGGGCTTGTGCAGAGGGAAAGGGGAAGGGCTGGGAGAGGAAGGTGCTTGTACGGAGGGGAAGGCACCAAAGGGACAGGGGTGGAGGAGAGACAAATGGCAGGGGACCAAGCGCAGACAATGAGGAAAAGGGCAGGAGGGGAGGTGTCAGTGGGAGGTGACAGGGTGATGCTGGGAGAGGAGTAGGTAATGGCATTGGGGGCTAGAGGGGGGATGGGAGGTGCTGGGAGAAGGCTTGAAAGAAGGGGTGTGTGTGAGAAAGGCTGGGTTGGAGCAAGTCATGTGTGAGGGCACAGGGGCATGAGGAGAATGGGGGAAGAGGGTGGTGAGGGTGGTGAGGGAAAAATGGAGCAAAGGGGCAGGGAAGTGAGGGAAGGGGGAGGCACCAGGAGGGTGCAGGGGTAAGAGAAGGTGCAGGTGCCAGGGATTCTGGGCAGACACCTGCCCAGTGGAGGACCACCATCAGAGGAGAGAGAGGCAGGGCAGGTTTGTAGAGGAGGTGTTAGAAGAGGGGATGAGGAGGGTAGCTCACATGATCAGAGTGGGGCTACTGGAGAAGTGGGCACAGGGAGGAAAGAAGGGCTGGTGGAGGGGGGCAGGTTGCAGGATGGCTGAGGACAGTGAGAAGAGCAGGAGTCAGGACAGCAGAGGAGGGTGAGGAGTCAGGGGGCAGCAGGCACCAGGGGAGCTGACATGGCAGCAGAGGGAAAAGGTAGAGGTTTAAAAATATTTATTAATAACTTGGGTGGCACAGTAGCACATCCAAACAATCCACATGAACTCAATACTGGTGTACAACACAAAATTCATTTTGCTCATGTGAGGAAACTCTTAGGCTATGTCTACACTGGTTGGTTCTTGCGCAAGATGTTCTTGTGCAAGTGTTCTTGTGCAAGAACACATCCACTCTTCCATGTGCGAGCTGTGCTTTTGCACAAGAGCATCTATGGCAGTGTGGACACTCTCTTGCCCAAGAAAGTGCCGATGACCACTTTAGCCATAGGGCTTTCTTGCTCAAGAAATTCATGTTGCCTATCTACACTGGCCTCTTGCCCAAGAATAGTTGCTCAAAAGGGCTTATTCCTGAGTGGGAGCAGCATAGTTCTTGCGGAAGAAGCCCTGATTTCATACATGAGAACGTTAGTGTACTTGCGCAAGAACACACGGCCAGTGTAGACAGGCAGCAAATTTTTGCGCAAGAGCGGCCGCTTTGGCACAAGATCGTGCCAGTGTAGACACAGCCAAGGGGAGGGAGGAAGGCAGGGGCAGGGAATCAGCACTGGCTCAGCATGTCTACATGGTTTGGGGGAAGATGCAGGGAAATTGAGCTCAGCTGGGTTGCAGAGTGGGGTGGTCTGGGGAGCTGGGCTGGGCTGTGGGGTGGGGTGGGGTGTGTGTGTGTGGAGCTCAGAGCTCAGTTTGACTGCAGGAGGAGGGAGGTGCCGGGAACTGGGGCTAGACTCAAGGGGAGGGAGGGACAGGGAATCGACTCTTGGCTCAGCAGTTTTGTGGGGCCTGGAGAAGGTGCAGGGAAACGGGGATCAGCTGTGCTGTGGGGGAGGCATGCAGGGAACCAGTGCAGGGCTCAGCTGGGCTGAGGTGGATGGGGAGGGCATACAGAACAGGCGGGCAGCTCAGCTGGGCTGTGAGGGCTGCAGGGAACTGATGCTGCACTCCCTTGGATTGTGAGGGATGGTTTTGGGGGAAGTGCAGGGAACCAGCAGGGGTGGGCAGCTTAGTTCGGTTGCAGGGGATAGAGGTGCAAAGAAGCCTAGTGGGGAAGGGGGGGGGGAGACCAGGAGCCCTGAAATGACCTCCCCTGGTCCAAAAATTCCTCATCTGGGACCAGTCAGGTCTAGAGGGTGCCAGATTAGGGAGGTCCAACTCCTACCCAAGTCCCCTCCTCGCACCCTCCCTCGTAGCCAGACACCCTACATCCAGCCTGCTTCTGCACCCTACCTATCTGGTCTGCACCCTACCCAGACCTTGTCCCCTTCCGCCCCCCAGCTCCCTCCAAGATCCTGCACCCCATCCCTATCCCGCTCCTTGGCAGCCCTGCCATCCACCCTAGCACCACTCTGGTCCCAGCACCTTGCCTCACACCCCAGGACTCAGCACCGCCCTGGCCCTGGCCCCAGCCCCAGCCCCAGCACCCTGCCATCCACGCTAGCACCCAGCAGCACCCTGTTCCTTGTCCCAGCACCCTGCCAGTCACCCTAGTGCCCAGCAGGACCATGTCCCTGACCGCAGCACCCTGCCATCTGTCTGTCCCAGCACCTTGCCCCAGCACCCTGCCACCTGAGCCAGCATCCTTCCACCCAGCAGCACCCTCTCCCCAGCCCCAGCACCCACTGGCACTCTGTCCCCTACCCCCACCAGCACATTTGGGACCACATTAGTGAGGCTTGGGGGTTTTTGGAGGAGCTTTTTTTTGGTTTTTTGCATCTCACTTGTGTGGCCCCAACTGACTTTTCTGTGGGTCAGTGACCTTTGACTCAAAACAGGTTCCTCACCCCTCTCATATATAAAGACAATGCTAAAACCTTTTGAGTTTGACATAATATTTTATTTAAGCCAGGCCAACAAGCCCCCAATTGGGACCAAACCCCATTTCACTGCAGCATCATAACACTCCATCACCTGACCCCAAATCTGAGCCTATCATACACTGGAACCCCTGTCCTGAGCCTCTTACATCCCACACTCCTGCATCCCCACATCCTCAGTCTTCTGCCACAACACTCCTGCACCATCCACACATCACAAATCTGTGTCCTGAGCCCATCATACTCACAAACTTCTTGCCCTGAGTCCCTCACATATCCAGCCCAAACTCCTGCACCCTCACATCCACAAGCCCTGGCTTGCTCAGCGCCCCAACCTTCCACTTGAACCCAACACTCCCCAGCCTAGAGCCCCCTCCCCTGAGTCAACAGCCCCTTCTCCTGCATCCAAATTCCCTCCCAGAGCTTGTACTTCTCACCCCTTCCCACACCCAAATCCCTCATTCCCACCCCACACCTCACTCGGTTGAGACAGGTATAAGGGCTGGGGATAGCAAGTGATGGAGAGGAGGGGAACAGAGCGGATGAGGCCTCATAGAAGGGAGATGGGGGGGGGCGTCTTGGGGAAGGAATGTGAATTTCATGAATAGGTGGGTCCCTTTCTCCTCCCCAACCCCACCCCTTTTTTTTTTTTTTTTTTTTGCTTGACAAACGTAGGGGTTCCTTGAAATTTTGAAAAGCTGAAAAGGGTTCCTCAGCCAAATAAAATTGGGAAACACTGGCTTAATGTTTCAAAGTCACATTGAAATAAAAGGGGGCGCTGTTTACAACAGACTCTACCTGGAGATACATCAAAGTTAACTGGTTAAACTTTAAGTTTAACAGTAACTGATTAAATAGTGGTGGCCGGGCAGGAGCGTACTGGCAATCAAAATAGGCCTGGGAAATGGATTGAGAACGGCCCTCCCCATGACATCACCCCTGTGTGCCCCTCAAGCCCTGCCCCCTGCATCATGTCCGGCATGTGGCGCAGGCAGCGGGTTGGGCTCTGCGTGCCGGGCTCTGCGTGCCGCATACAGCGCAGACGCGGAGCAGTTCAGAGTGAGGGACAACAGCGTGCGGACACAATGGCCCACCGGACGACGGCCCACCGGGAAATTCCTGGTATCCCGTGGGGCCAATCCGCCCCTGTGGGCGGGTGGGCATTCCAGCCTGCCGGACTGGATTTGCCCCCACTCCTCCTCCACCACGACTGGGTGGGACTGGCACCTAGGGTTGCCAGGTGTCTGGTTTTGAACCGGACAGTCCAGTATTTGAGCTTTCTGTTCGGGAAACAAATTGAGAAAATATAAATGAGAAAATATATATGTCTGGTATTTTCTAAATAAGATATAATGTAGATTGTGATATAATGTCAAGTGTGTCCGGTATTTTTGTTGAAACCATCTGGCAACCCTAGACTGGTGCCCCCATTGCAGGCAGAGGCTGCTTAAACCCAGCTGTTTCTGATATTGTGCTGGGCTGCTGGCTCCCAGCCCACTTGGGCTTGCATGCTGGGAATTGGCAGCTTTGGAAGGTTGAAGGCTGCCGCAGTCCAGTCCTGCACAAGGATGCCGATTCCCAGCATGCAAGCCTGCGTTGATTGGGAGCTGGCAGCCCTCCACGTCCACCCTCCCCTCACAAGACTGCCGACTCCCATGAGGCTGCTCTCAGGTAATGGTTAATTGTTACCTGGTAAGCAGCATCCATTAAGGGTGATGCTTACTGGGTAACTGGTTACCCTTTCACATCCCTAGTGCCAGGAGTGGGATCCAGTGCCAGCAAACGTAGTTGGTGGCCCAGAGATGGAGGAGACCTTGCAGTGGCTCGTCAAGCAGCAAGAACAGGTGCAGCAGGCCTTGCAGAGTTTACAGCAGTCCCACCAGGCAGAGAGACAGGCCTTGCTAACCTGGCAGGCAGAGAAGCAGCAAAGCCTGCAGGACTTTATTAAAGAGCAGAGCAGGGTGCAGCAGCAGTTCCTGCAGCAAATGGTGAGTCCCAGGGAAGGGGATGGCACCCAACCACCAGGCCTGGAACTCTGTAAAATGGGGCCAGCAGATGACCTGGATGCTTTTTTGGGGACCTTTGAGCAGGTAGCCATGGGCGCCAGATGGGAGAGGGCTACCTGGGCCCTACTTCTGGCTCCTTACCTGGCAGAAGAGGCTACATGGCCTTGAGAGATGAACAAGCCTGGAACTATGAGGCAGTGAGGATGGCCATTCTGGACCATCCACAGAAATATATCACCAGAAGTTTCAGTTAGCCTGATGGACAGCAGCAGTGAGGCCCCGGGTGTTTGTCCAGAAATTAGCAGACTAGGCAACCCACTGGCTGAGGCCGGAGACATGGACGGTGTGGGAAATAATGGACACACTTGTAGTTGGGCAGTTGCTGCAAGCCCTGCTGGAGAATATCTGTGTGGGAGTCAAGCACCACCAGTCTGAAACATCAGTCAGCAGTCAGGCTGCTGGAGGAGCATTCTGAGGTGGAGGTTCCTTGGAGAGAAGGCTGACCCTACAGGCACAAGGACCTGGAAAGGAAGCTGAAGGAGCCCTTTTCTGGGAAAGGCCGGTATAGGGAGGAGGCACCCGAGGAGCACCTGGTGGGGCCGGCACAATGACCTGCTGGCCGTGCAGGAGGGCAGGGCATAGGAAGCGGGACTGCCCAGATAGTATGGACGGTGGGTATGCGGGGTTCTGTGGGTGGACTCAGGTGGGAGGACCTGGTAAGAGGCAGAGTCTGCTCACTGTCCCGATGAAGGTGGGGAGAAAGCCTGGCGAGGCTTAATGGACTCTGCGTCAGCCCACTCGCTAGTGTGGAAGGGGCTGGTGAGGCTGCACTGGATGATCCTCGGAGCACAGGTAACGCTAGAATGCCTCCATGGGGACTAGAGGTCCTACCCAGGAGCCCAGGTGTTGCTGGAAGTGAGGGGCAGATTCCAGTGGAAGCAGAAGGGGGTAGTGGACCGGCTACCATATCTGGTGGTGATAGGTTGGGACTGGGACTGGCCCACCACAGAGAGAGAGACAGGAGCCTCAGGGAAAGGTGAGAGGTTATCCCAAGGGAGACAGAAGAGTAGCTGTCGGTGCTAAAAGTGTGGGGAACTAGACCCTAACCCTGTGGGGACTGACAGATGGGAAGCATGTCTGGGGGTGTTGGGTAACCCTGGACCCTCCCAAAGAGAGGAGGCGCAATTGGATCTCTCCCCAGAGCAGACCCCAGAAAAGGAGACCTCAACCCCAGTTGGAGAGATGAGGGAAACTGAGGTAAAGATGGTACCACACGAAGGGGGGCAGGACCGTGACACTCCAGTGCCAGTTGAAGCAGTATTGGAGAAGGGGCCCTGATGGGGGTGCATTTGGTGTGAGAACCTATGAGTGATGCCTTAATTTTATGGACTGGGCCCCTTCTACTGTAATTTTTGCAGTGAGGGAATGAAGGAGCCTCCTGAAGAAGCCCCTACGGCTGGGGTGGGCAATAATTTTTGGCCAGGGCCCCAGAAGGGGTGGGGCCTAATCCAGAAAGGGCAAGGCCAGAATGCTTCTTATTAGACACCCATCTTATTTGCTACACTGCTTCTTGGAGAGACTCAAATCAATGTGCTTATTTATGCTGCTTGTACAATGGGGTTTTCCTTGCTGAGCCACTTTTATGTGCTTTAAGATACAGAGAAAACGTGCTACATACATGCAGAGTACTATTAAGCCCGTCCTACATAGAGAAAAAAACGGACTCAACAGTTTAATGATTTGCAGTGACTACACATAGGATTCAGGATTGGGTATTTTGCAGCCAAAGACATTTTCCTCATAGATATTTTGTTAGTTCTAAAGGAGATGAACACATGCATTAGTTGGAGCTTCATTGTGGGGACACTGCTAGAATACTTGGGCCAAGTTGGCCAAATCAAAGGTGGAGAATGGGTCCTGCCCTCATGGACACAAATAGTGGTGTCAGTGACAGCAGGTGTAGTGTAACTTGCACTGAGTTAGCATTCAAGAACATAAGAACGGTCATACTAGGTCAGACCAAAGATCCATCTAGCCCAGTATCTTGTCTGTTGACAGTGGTCAATACAAGAAGCCCCAGAGGGAGGGATCACAACAGGTAATCCTCATGTGATTCCTCCCGTCACCCACCTCCATAAAAAGAGAGGCTAGGGACACCATTCCTACCCATCCTGAATAATTGCCATTGATTGACCTAACCTCCATGAATATATCTAGCTCTTTTTTGAACCCTGATAAAAGTTCTAGCCTTCACCACATCCTCTGGCGAGGAGTTATACAGATTGACTGTGCGCTGAGTGAAGAAAAACTTCCTTGTGTTTGTTTTGAACCTGTAGCCTATTAATTTCATTTGGTGACCACTAGTTCTTATATTGTGGGAATAAGTAAATAACTTTTCCTTATTTACTTTTTGCACACCAGTCATGATTTTATAGACCTCTATCATACCCCCCTTAGTCTCCTCTTTTCTAAGCTGAAAAGTCCAAATCTTTTAAATCTCTCTTCATATGGGACCCATTCCAAATCCCTAATCATTTTTGTTTCCCTTTTCTGAACCTTTTCCAATGACAATATATCCAAGGGAAACATAAAAGTGGATTAAATTCAGCCATTGCTAATAGGTGCAGGAATCAGTGAATTCTGACACCTTTAAAAAGGGAGAATTCAACCCCAAAAGTTCACACCCAGGGCCGGCCTTAGGCCGATTCGACCGAATCGGGCCCTGCGCCAAAGGGAACCCCGCATCCTGAACCCGGAAGTGTGCCGGGCGCCATGGGCGGCGAGCATGGGCGGCGAGTAGTATGGGCTCGTGGTGCCCATGCTCCACCAATATTTGAAGCTGGGTCTCTCAGGCCCTGCTTGGAGTGGGCCCTGGCCCCCCCGCGCGTCCTCCCACCCCGGCCCCAGAGCGTCTCTCCCTCGTCCCCGTCCCGTCCCTGCCGTGTGCAACCTTCACTGAGCTCCCCCTTGCTGGCTGCTGCTGCCATGCGCGGCGTGCTCAAACAGATGGGCGTGGAGACGCCCGGGCGTGACGTGACGTCACGGCCCGGGATTTTAAAACTGCTGGGCGCTGAGTTGCAGGTTCAGAGTCCGGGGACAGAGCGCAGACTCCTGCCCCGCAAAGTGGAAGGCAGAAGGTAGGGGAAGGGGAAGGGCTGGGAGAGGAAGGGGCTTGTGCGGAGGAGGCGAAGAAAGGGGAAGGGGTGAAAGAGGAAGGGGGCTTGTGCGGAGGGGAGGGGAAGAAAGGGGAAGGGGTGAAAGAGGAAGGGGTTTGTGCGGAGGAGGGCTGGGAGAGGAAGGGGCTTGTACAGAGTGGGAGGAGAGGGGAAGAAAGGGAAGGCACCAAAGGGACAGGGTACAGGAGAGACAAATGCCAGGGGGCCAAGTGCAGACAATGAGGAAAAGGGCAGGACGGGAGGTGTCAGTGGGAGGGGGACAGGGTGATGCTGGGAGAGGAGAGGGTAAGGGCATTGGGGGCTGGAGGAGGAGGTGCTGGGAGAAAGCTTGAAAGAAGGAGTGGGCATGAGGAAGGCCGGCATATGTGAGGGCACAGGAGCATGAGGGGAATGGGGGCAGAGGGTGGTGAGGGGGTGGGCATCAGGGAAAAGAGGGCAAAGGGGGCAGGGGCAGTGAGGGAAGGGGAGGCACAAGGAGGTGCAGGAGTAAGGGAAGGTGCAGGTGCCAGGGGATTCTGGGGTGAAGCAGAAGGGCAGACACCTGCAGGAAGGGACCAGCACCAGAGGAGAGAGGCTGGGCAGGTGTGGGGAGGTATTAGAAGAGGGGATGAGGAGGGTAGCTCACATGATCAGAGTGGGGCTACTGGAGGAGTGGGCACAAGGGGAGAGAAGGGCTGGTGGAGGGCAGGTTGCAGGAGGGCTGAGGGCAGTGAGAAGTGCAGGAGTCAGGACAGCAGAGGAGGGTGAGGAGTTGGGGGGGCAGTAGGCACCAGGGGAGCTGATGGAGCAAGGAGAGGAGACATGGCAGCAGAGAAAAGGTAAAGGTTTATAAAATATTTATTAATAACTTGGGTGCCACAGTGGCACATCCAAACAAGCCACATGAACTCAGTACAGGTGCACAACACAAAATCCATTCTGCTCATGGGAGGAAACTCTTAGGCTATGTCTACACTGGCAGCTTCTTGTGCAAGAAGTCTTGCACAAGAACACGTCCACACTGCCATGTGCAAGCTGTGCTTTTGCGCAAGAGCATCCATGGCAGTGTGGACGCTCTCTTGAGCAAGAAAGCTCCAATGGCCATTTTAGCCATAGGGGTTTCTTGCACAAGAAATCCCTGCCGAGCATCCACACTGCCCTCTTGCGCAAGAGAGCTTACACCTGTTAGAAAAGAGCATAGCTCTTGCGCAAGACATCCTCTCTTACCACGCCGTACTGTAAATTTCCTTGCACAAGAGCAGGCGGGCAGTATGGCTGCTCTGTGGGTTCTTGCGCAAGAACGGCTGTACTTGCGCAAGAAGCCGCAAGTATAGACATAGCCTTAGAGGGAACACTTCCCCCAGCCTGTCTGCCCCCGAGTTAATGTCACGCGCATTGGGTTAATGCAATTGCAGGATAGTTGCATGAGGGGGGTTTGGTGGGGGCCAAACTAATCTCTGTTGATAGAAGGATGGCGGGAAAAGTCCTTCGAGAGGGGTGACATGACACCTTTTACTTCTGGTCATGTGTCCATCTTGCCCCGAGTGTGTTACCTCCAGAGGCCTGATTAACTCGGGTCAGGGGGTGTGGCTAATGGGGGTTGGGGCATAGTTAACAGGGGTCAGGGGGTGTGGCTAATGGGGCATCACCAAAAATGATACAAGTCTGCCGGCCCTGCTGGCCCTGGAGGAGGAGTGCGTCGGCTGCCTGCGCCACAGGAGGTGTGAGTTTAGTGTGTGTGCTGGCAGGGGTTTTTTTGTGCTGGTTTGGTTTTTTTTTTTTTTTTGCTCAACCAAAATTGCTGTGGGGCCCCGTTGAAATTGTTCAAATTGGGCCCCGCACTTCCTAAAGCTGGCCCTGTTCACACCCATGTTCCTGAGGGCAGAAATGGGTTTCAATGGCATAGAGGTCAGGCCCTCGGGGGAAGATGAAGATGAAGCAGGAAAAGTAACTGACAGGAAGATTTAAGATGCATTTTAAAGCAGCACACATACCAGACTTCATCTTACACTCAGACCACCCACGGCATTGCATGGCTTCCTTGTACTTGGTTATGATAGGTCTGAATTGGCCCCCACACAATACCAAACACATGTAAGTTACATACATTTTGAACACCCCTTGAATGGCAAATCACTGCAAGTTATACAACTCTGTTACTTTCATTTGCTTTATGGCCAATTTGCAGTCCCTAGACAACTCTCACCATTTATTCAATATGGACTTTGGCTCAGTCTAAGTCTAAGGGTGTGAAGGGAGTGCAGCAAGCTACTGTACTTCTCTTCACTTATTTTAGCTTTAGGTAGAAGGAAATTCAGTGAGAGGTTGGGACACAAGGAGCCAAAATTACTATCTGTAATTGCACTGAAGGGAATTATTCTAGTCATATGGCTATTGCATGTTGCTAATATGTTAGAGGTTGTGGTCCCAGATTAGACTAAACTGATATTTAAACACTGCAGTGGTATGACTACAAAACAGAGTTAAAGTAGTTTGGGTATCCTAACTCTGCATTTCTGTCTTGTAAGATTAAGGGTAAAACAAGTCCAAATATGTTAATTGTAAATGTCCTGGGTTTAACAGGTTTAGAACGGGAATATTTACAACATCTTAGTGATGTATTTTACCCTAAGTTACTGATATGTAAGGCTATGGATCAGTCACAGAATTTACAGTCCCAGGGCCACTGAAGCAGTAGTCCCCAGCTGCCAGAAGGTCAGGTGCATGGGACTGGAGCAGCACCAGTCACCCCTACCGCAGTGCTGGAGCAGCATCAAGCCCTGGCAGCGCTCTGTTGCTGCCCTGCCATGCCCACTCTTGTCATGCAAATTCCCCCTCCATCTTCTCCCTGTTTAGCAGATAGAATCCTGTATAATCAGTTGCTTTGAAAAGTAACTATTTTTTAAATAATTGTACTTTTGCCATCATTTTTCATAACCAGTCAGCTTATCTGTTTATCTGTCAGCTGTTTATCTTACCAGTTTATCTGTCAGCTGAGGCCAGTACCTAAAATCTTCTCCTTAATGGCAACTCCCAAAGATTTATCCTTTTTTCCAAATGGTAATGGTCTCCTATTGTTCTCAGTGGGACTGAGGTCATGGGCTATCCTCAGAATCCTTTTCAAAATGTGCAGTGCTTCCATTTGTTCCCAGAAAGCGGGAAGAAGCCAAGATGCCTTCAGGAAAGACGTTGGCCACCTATGCTTTCAGCAGGCTGAGGGAAAATCTCTTAGGAGCCGCCATGTTTGCTCAAGGGTTTTTGTGGCCTCTGTCTCCCTAACAAGTGGCAGCAGCCATTTTGAAAGTGCAGTTCTACTCTAAATTCTCTGTCATAAATATTCTTCAGCCTCAGCTGCAGAGGAAACCTTTGATTTTGAGAAGTGACAGAGAAAAATTACTATTAATTCTAAGTGAAAATTCTTCATACACTACCTACAGACAAGATTAGTGAGCTTTAACTAAAAGACCCATTTTAAAATTAATTTTAATTCCCATATTAATCAATGGATTTACTGCTATGCTTAAAGACTGCTGTAATTTTAGGACGGTTAATGCTCTCAGGTGCAAAATTCAACTCAACCTCAACCATGAATCTGCAACTGGTCCCCCTCCACAACACTGCCTAGTTCAACGAGATGCCAAGTTACATTATACATCCCATTATGAGGCCAATATTTCCTATAACGTATGCATGAATGTGTGCATGCACCCCCCCCCCGCCCCCCGGCATCTCTTAATACATACACAGAGAAGCAAAACTATTATACCTAGTAGTCAAGAACCATTTAATTCTATTTGGCAAGAGAGTGACATATACATCTCCATAAACAAAAATAACTACCACCAGGCTTCTGAAGCAGGATCACCCCAACCTCAATGCTTTTTTATTACCACAGAATTCTAAAAAGAGAAGCTAGTACAGCATTGCTATTCCAAGCTATTGCTGTGTCATACAGTGGAAGTCTGGGATCGGCTCTGAAATGTGAGGTGGAGGTCATATTACATACAAAATGTATGAAATATATATATTTTAAATAAAGAACTATCACAACTTGAACTTTTTACAATACATTTTGGCTGAGATTCCCAAAGCAGTCTAGGGAACAGAGATACCATCCACTAAAATTCATGTAGATTAATGTGAAAATCTCATGCCATATGTCTTCCAAGGGACACCCTACTCTGCAGACCCTTTCTTCAGGTAACGCCCTTCCTGGTCAGATCAGTCCAAAGTACCTAGAAATTCAAAAGGAAAATCACTAAGGGGCAAAGGCAGACACCATAGGCGCACGTGAACAAACAGTGGAAGTTAGTTTGCAAGTAGCCATGGGAAGATGCTGTAACTTATCAAAGCTTAATCAGATCACAAAATACTAGGAACAAATCTCCCTCAAAGGAATTTCATTGCTGATGTTCCACTTCACTTTTCAGTGATTTGAATGCTGAATTTCAAATGCTACTAAGACAAGTGAAACATTTTTAGTTGAGCCATTAGCCCATTTAGTCAAAAGAGAAAAATCTGTAAATGATCGGTGTTAATGATCTCCCTCTGCCAATATGGAGATACTGTATGCAAAAAGTAAGCAAGTTAAACCAACCAGAAACTTACCTTCCAGAAAAGCAAACTCATCAATAGCTTCAATGGCATTATCTGTAAAACAAAGTGAATTGAAAACAATTGGAATATATAAACAAATACAAATGCAGAAATATTTTAAACACATCAACATTTGACTTCAACAATGACCTTTTTAAAAAGAGGCTTATTCATTTTGGAGACTGTAGCAGAAATGTTTTACAGTGAAATATTTCACAGAAGGTAACTTTTTTCTTTTCATCCCTGGGAACAAGATGGTACTGTTTCAAATCTGCACATACAAAATCACAAGCTACATGGAATCAGCTGGAAAGATCTTTTAATCTACTAGCATTATAGTTAAAGATTAGCGTAACAAAAACAGCTTCCCTACCCAAGTCTTTCCTTTGCAGAGTTTTCCGTTTTCCTTGCTGAGCATACACATAAGCATCTTTGGCTATGGTTTCAACAAACAACTCCTACAGGATGAAAGAGACAGATAGTTACAAAAAGGGAAAGGTGTGACTGCAATCTGTTGTTACAACAGGAATGTTGAGCGCTGAATGATTTAAGGAAGAAATTACACCCTCCCTCCCTAGAGTCTAGATGCTCCAGTTCCTCTGATCAGCTGTAAAAAGGATTTTAATTAAATCTTTAAAACAAGCAATGACCACTAGGGATGTGAAAGCATAACTGTATACACGATTAACAGATGAGCCTGGCCTCATCAGTCAATGTTCACAGTTACACACAGGCTCCTGGTACGTGCAGGGAGATGGCTTAAAAACTGGCCTTTTGCATGCACCAGTTCCCAGGAGCCAACTGCTGCCCGTGTGTAACTGCTGCGTATGTCTGGAGGTGAGGGGAAGGGAGCATGAGTTCTGTTTTTCTTCTCTATGAATACATCAGACATGAAACATACTTTTCTGATTCTCTGAACCAGTTATCCACTCTCATAGGCTACTGAGGCCTATGGTTAAGAGTTCTACCCCAAGAACTGCAACTTGCAAAGAAATGTCTTTAGAACATAAGAAGGGCCATACTGGGTGAGACCAAAGGTCCATCTAGCCCGTATCCCATCTTCCAACAATGGCCAATACCAAATGCCCCAGAGGGGAGTGAACAGAACAGGTAATCATCAAGTGATCCCTCTCATGTCATCCATTTCCAGCCTTTGACAGAGGCCAGGGACACCACTCCTACCCATAAATGGCTAACAGCCACTGGTGGACCCAACCTCCATAAACATATCTAGTTCTTTTTTGAACCCTGTTAAAATCCTCGTCTTCACAACATCCTCTGTCAAGGAATACCACAGGCTGACTGTGCGCTGAGTGAAGAAAAACTTCCTTGTGTTTGTTTTAAACCTGTAGCCTATTAATTTCATTTGGTGACCCCCTAGTTCTTATATTGTGGGAATAAGTAAATAACTTTTCCTAATTCACTTTTTCCACACCAGTCATGAATTTATAGACCTCTATCATATCCCCCCTTAGTCTCCTCTTTTCTAAGCTGAAAAGTCCAAATCTTTTTAATCTTTCTCCATATGGGACCCGTTCCAAACCCCTAAACATTTTTGTTGCCCTTTTCTAAACCTTTTCCAATGCCAATCTATATTTTTTGAGATGAGGTGACCACATCTGTATGCAGTATTCAAGATGTGGATGTACCATGGATTTACAGAGAGGCAATAAGATATTCTTTGCCTTATTCTCTGTCCTTTTTTAAATTATTCCTAACATTCTGTTTTCTTTTTTGACTGCTGCTGCACATTGAGTGGATGTTTTCACAGATCTATCCATGACTCCAAGATCTCTCTCTTGAGTGGTTATAGCTAAATTAGTCTCCATCATTTTGTATGTATAGTTGGGATTATTTTTTCCAATGTGCATTACTTTGCATTTATCAACATTAAAATTAAATTGCCATTTTGTTGCCCAATCATATAGTTTTGTGAGATCCTTTTGTAGCTCTTCACAGTCTGCTTTGTTCTTAACTATCTTGAACAATTTAGTATCCATCTGCAAATTTTGCCACCTCACTGTTTATCCCGGTCTTCAGATCATTATAAATATATTGGATAGGATTGGTCCCAGTACGGAGCCTTGGGGGACACCACTAGTTACCTTTCTCCTTTCTGAAAACTGACAATTTATTCCTACCCTTGTTTCCAGTCTTTTATACAGTTGAGTTATCAATACGTGAAAGGACCTTCCCTCTTATCCCATGACAACTTACTTTACTTAAGAGCTTTTGGTGAGGGACCTTGTAAAAGGCTTTCTGGAAATCCACTGGATCCCCCTTGTCCACATGCTTGTTGACCCCCTCAAAAAACTCTTAAGGCATGATTTCCATTTACAGAAACCATGTTGACTTTTCCCCAACAAATTATGTTAATGTAGGAGTCTGACAATTCTATTCTTTACTATAGTTTCAACTAATTTGCCTAGTATTGACACTAGATTTACCAATCTATAAGTGCCAGGATCACCTCTAGAGCCCTTTTTAAATATTGACGTCACATTAGCTATCTTCCAGTCATTAGGTACAAAAGATGATTTAGGTTACAAACCACAGTTAATAGTTCCACAGTTTCACATCTGAGTTCTTTCAGAACTCTTGGGTGAATGCCATCTGGTCCCGGTGACCTGTTACTGTTAAGTTTATCAATTTGTTCCAAAACCTCCTCTAATGACACCTCAATCTGGGACAATTCCTCAGATTTGTCACCTAAAAAGAATGGCTCAGGCTTGGGAATCTCCCTAACATCCTCACTCGCGAAGACTGAAGCAAAGAATTTTGTTTCTCTGCAATGACCTTATCATCTTTGAGTGCTCCTTTAGCATCCCAATCATCCAGGGGCCTCACTGGTGATGTACTTAAACTTCTGTAAACTCCAGTCTTGGCTCCCAAGTCTCAGCAATACTACATCACAGCAAATTGTAACAAAACATGCCTATCCCCTTAAGGAGATGATAGTCTGGCTCTTTGTAGTTTGTCTATGAAAAGAAAATCTGAAATAGACAAGGGTCAGGGGTTTATAGGGGATCACACACAGACTATGAGCCAATGTCGCGATGTAGTTGTGAAAAAGGCGAACACCACTCTGGAGTGCCCTAACAGAAGTGTCATATGCAAGACACAGGAGGTAATTGCACTGGTGAGGCCTCAGCTAGAGTACCTCATCCAATTTTGGGTACCACACATTAGGAAAGACGTGGACAAATTGGAGAGAATCCAGAGGAGAGCTACAAAAGTGATAAGAGGTTTAGCAAACTTTTCCCATGAGGAAAGATTAGGAATGGGCTAAGGTGGGACTTGATAAATAGTCTACAAATACAATGGCTGCAGACCCGTATGCAGGAATTTCTGTGGAGGGAATTTCTGTGCTTTTTTTGTAAATGTGGACTGCAAGGGTGTAAGTAAGTGTGCTCTGGCTAGCTAGGGGAAGGCAGGGGCAGCACATTGCCCCAGCCTCCCTCCCCTGTGCTCTGGTGGGTGGGGTGAAAGCTATGGCTGATTTTCTACCCCCTTCCTCAGGAGCGAGGCCCAGCCCCACCCCTAGCCTAGGTCCACTGGGGGAATCACCCCCAGCCTTCCCCCGGCACAGGGAAGGGAGGCTGGAGCAATGCACCCTCCTGCCTTCCACCATCTGGCCAGAATCAGCCCCATGGAAGATCATGGGGGGTGCTTTTGCACCCTTCGCACACACCCCCACATACAGGCCTGGGCTGTTATAAAGACGACCTGTGATCATTGCTATCCACGGCCACAGAAGATAGAAGTAGTAATGGGCTTAATCTGCAGCAAGGAAGATTTTACGCAGCCATTAGGAAAAACTTTCTTACTATAAGGAGAGTTAAGTGGAATGGGCTTTGAAGAGAAACTGTGGACTCCCCCTTCACTGGAGGTTTTTAACAGGGTGGACAGACACTTGTCAGGGACCGTCTAGGGTTACTTGATCCTGTCTCAGCCCACTAGACTGAACCTGATCTCCAGCTTTCTGTGATTCTGAATTCTCCAGTGTTTGAAGCACGAAGTTCATCGGTCATCACAGGTGCTTCCTAAATGAGGTGTGGCCTGTGACTGCTGCAACTAACCCTATAGCTCAGCTCCGGGAGGCAGAGCTACACTGAGAAGTAAAAGCTGGCCGGGCCAGGCAGCTGGGAAAGGGAAAGCGGGAGCGAAGTGGCACGCAGAAGAAAAGGGGTAGACAGAGTGGGATGCAGGAGGAAAAGCAAAGTTCTGACACTCAGTCCTCCCGGACATCCACACACAGCCCTCGCGGACAGCCAGACAACCACCCCTCCCCCCCGCAGACACACAGCCCTCCACGGCCCCCCCACAGGTACCCCCACCCGACGCCCCTCACCGCGGCGCGGGCCAGGACGAACACGGCCTCCTGGCTGGCCAGGCTCACGTCGGGGTCGGCCTTGACTAGCGCCTTCACCCGGGCCAAGGGCAGCCGCGCCAAACGTAAAGGGGCCGCGCACAGAGACCCCGAGCCCGGTTCTTCCGAGAGGGGCGCGACGCCCACGCCGGCCTCCGCCGCCATCCCGGAGCCCAGCGCGCATGCGCGCCCGCCGCCAACCCGCGTAACATTCCAGTGACTATTACGCGCGCTTTCGTGTGTCCTGTCCCCCAAACCCCACAGCCGCTCCCCCGCCAGCCTCTGCCCCGCCCTCTTGCCCCCACAAGACTGTGCCCATGTGTCCCCCACGAGCCTGTTTCTGGGCAGAAACCGGCTAATGGGATTGTACTGGGGGCGGGGGCAGCGTTTGAAGCATTTCCCCCCCATCCATTCCAGATCACAGTTTTGAAAGAGAAACTCTGGCAGCCGCTTTTCTGAGGCTGCAGGGCAACCAGGGGAGCCTGCCTGGGGATCCCTGTTGCATCCACAGGCGGGATTCGGTGGCTTGACAGGCCAGAGGCGGCCCGTAGGTTGTATTTTGCCCAGACCTGCCATAGATAGAATGCACAGCCTAATAAGCATACACAACTAACCATAGTGGTTGTGTTTTTGTTATTGTCAGAGTGCTTCATGTGGGAGGGACAATTGTGTTACTTGTGAGTCAAAATCTCCACAAACACATGGATGGGTGTATTAGCAACTGTGTTGAAAATGACACATCTTTGAACACCGCCCATGATGGTGAGAATGGAGCAGTTGTGAAAGATTTGAATTCCAAAGAGAAAAATGGGACTCCAAGAAATATTTCCTCTTCAATAAAAGGGGTAGAGACCAAACACTGCAAAAATAAAATTGCAGCAATATAATCTATGAGGTGAGCCTTGGAAAAACAGATGCTTTCATATACAAATATAGGAAGATGCCTGCTGCTGGAATGTAGTAAGTATATTGCTCTGAAAGAACTGAACCATGTTGGTCCTAATTTGGAACCATATTATGCCACTTGTGAGCAAACCTTTTTATTTGTATAGGTTTACAGTACCTCCCCCCCCCCCAACCATGTACCTCTTTCTCTGCTAAATAATTCAGTAGTCAGAAGATGGTGTAGGTGGTTTTCCAACAATGTTAAATTGGCCACAGTAAAATATTGAAATGAGGCCAAATCCTGAGGTCATAGAATCATAGAACACTAGAACTGGAAAGGACCTTGAGAGGTTATTGAGTCCAATCCCCTGCCCTCAGGGCAGGACCCAGTACCATCTAGACCAGGGCTACTCAACACGTGGCCCACGGGCCACATGCGGCTTGCAGCCCGTTTGTTTGTGGCCCTCGGTGCGGTTTGGGTTTACATGGGGCTGAACACATGACCCACGGTTGGGAGCCAAAACAAAAAGTAGTCAATATAATGGTCTCCTGTTGAAATGCTTTTTAGTAGTTAAATTCCTGGACTGCCATTGCTCATTAAAAGTATTGTCATATGGGTGGAAATCGGGTAAATATTGCATTTTATTCATATCAGCAGAACTGACTTAAATCAGGCCTGTGTGTTGTATAGTCTTGCCTTAATCTTTGTATTCATTCCCATCAGTGTGAAAGAAGCTATTTGCATATATTTGCATATATATTTGCATGTATATGCAATCACACTTAAGTTACGGCCCTCCGCATGTGCTGTGAGTATCATTGTGGCCCCCTGGGCTTCCAAAGTTGAGTAGCCCTGACTATCTCTGATAGAGATCTATTTAACCTGCTCTTAAATATCTCCAGAGATGGAGATTCCACAACCTCCCTAAGCAACTTATTTCAGTGTTTAACCACCCTGACAGTTAGGAAGTTTTTCCTAATGTCCAATCTAAACCTCCCTTGCTGCAGTTTAAGCCCATTGCTTCTTGTCCTATCTTCAGAGGCCAAGGAGAACAATTTTTCTCCCTCCTCCTTGTGACACCCTTTTAGATATCTGGGTATGTCTACACTGCCACCCTAGTTCGAACTAGGGTGGCTAATGTAGGCATTCAAACTTGCAAATGAAGCCTGGGATTTAAATATCCCGGGCTTTATTTGCATGTTCCCGGGCGCCGCCATTTTTAAATGCCCCGTAGTTCGAACTACCTTGCAGGAGGAATAACGGTAGTTCGAATTAGGAGCTTTAATTCGAACTACCTAGTCCGTGCCGCGTGTAGCCGCGGGCAGATAGTTCGAACTACGGGGCATTTAAAAATGGCGGCGCTCATGCAAATAAAGTCGGGATATTTAAATCCCAGGCTTCATTTGAAGTTCGAATGTTTCATTAGCCACCCTAGTTCGAACTAGGGTGGCAGTGTAGACATACCCTCTGAAAACCACTATCATGTCCCCTCTCAGTCTACTCCTTTCCAAACTAAACAAGCCCAATTATTTCAGTCTTCCTTCATAGGTCATGTTCTCTAGACCTTTAATCATTCTTGTTGCTCTTCTCTGGACTTTCTCCAATTTCTCCACATCTTTCTTGAAATGTGGTGCCCAGAACTAGACATAATACTTCAAGTGAGGCCTAATCAGCTTAGAGTATAGCGGAAGAATGACTTCTCATGTCTTGCTCACAACACTCCTGTTAATGCATCCCAGAATCATGTTTGCTTTTTTTGCAACAGCGTCACACTGTTGGCTCATATTTAGCTTCTGGTCCACTATGACCCCTAGATACCTTTCTGCAGTACTCCTTCCTATGTTGTCGCTTCCCATTCTGTATGTGTGAAACTGATTGGTTGTTCCTTCCTAAGTGGAATACTTTGCATTTGTCCTTATTAAACTTCATCCTATTTGCCTCAGACCATTTTTCCAGTTTGTCCAGAACATTTTGAATTATGACCCTATCCTCCAAAGCAGTTGCAACCCCTCCCAGCTTGGTATCATCTGCAAACTTAATAAGAATACTCTCTATGCCAATATCTATAGTTGATGAAGATATTGAACAGAACCGGTCCCAAAACAGACCCCTGCAGAACCCCACTTGTTATGCCCTTCCAGCAGGATTGTGAACCGTTAATAACTACTCTCTGAGAATGGTTATCCAGTCAGTTATGCACCCACCTTATAGTAGCCCCGCCTAAATTGTATTTGCCTAGTTTATTGATAAGAAGATCATGCGAGACCGTATCAAATGCCTTACTAAAGTCTAGGTATACCACGTCCACCACTTCTCCCTTATCCACAAGACTCCTTATCCTATCAAAGAAAGCTGTCACATTGGTTTGACATTATTTGTTCTTTACAAATCCATGCTGGCTGTTACCTATCACCTTATTATCTTCCAGGTGTTTGCAGATGAATTCCTTAATTTCTTGCTCCATTATCTTTCCTGGCACAGAAGTTAAACTGACTGGTCTGTAGTTTCCTGGGTTGTTCTTATTTTCCTTTTTATAGATGAGCACTATATTTGCCCTTTTCCAGTCTTCTGGAATCTTTCCTGTCTTCCATGATTTTTCAAAAATGATAGCTAAAGGCTCAAATACCTCCTCTATCAGTTCCTGGAGTATTCTAGGATGCATTTAATCAGGCTCTGGTGACTTGCAGACATCTAACTTTTCTAAGTGATTTTTAACTTATTCTTTTTTTAATTTTATCTTCTAAACCTTCCCCATAGCATTTACTATGTTAGGCATTCCTTCATCATCAGACTTCTTGGTGAAGACCAAAACAAAAAAGTTATTAAGCACCTCTGCCATTTCCAAGTTTCCTGTTATTGTTTTTCCCTCCTCACTGAGCAGTGGGCCTACCCTGTTCTTGGTCTTCCTCTTGCTTCTAATATATTTATAGAAAATCTTCTTGTTTCCCTTTATGTCTGAAGCTAGTTTGAGCTCTTTTTGTGCCTTTGCCTTTCTAATCTTTCCCCTGCATACCTGTATTGTTCACTTATATTCTTCCTTTTTAATTTGTCCTAGATTCCATTTTTTATATGACTCCTTTTTAATTTTTACATCATGCAAGATCTCCTGGTTAAGCCAAGGTGGTCTTTTGACATACTTTCTATCTTTCCTATGCAGCGGAATAGCTTGCTTTTGGGCCCTTAATAATGTTCCTTTGAAAACTGCCAACTCTCTTTGGCTGTTTTTCCCCTTAGTCTTGCTTCCCATGAGACCTTACCTACCAGCTCTCTGAGCTTACCAAAATCTGCCTTCCTGAAATCCATTGTCTCTATTTTTCTGTTCTCCTTTCTACCCTTCCTTAGAATTGTGAACTCTATGATTTCATGATCACTTTCACCCAAGCTGCCTTCCACTTTCAAATTCTCAACCTCCCTATTTGTTAAAATCAAATCTAGAACAGCTTCCCTCCTAGTAGCTTTTTCAACCTTCTGAAATAAAAAAAGAATGAAAAGCTCTTTCTAGGATCTTGTCAAGCTATGCTGCTTATGCTAACATACCACCTCAGTTCTCACACTTTTGAGGCCTACTTATCATTGTGCAGTTAGAAGAATCAAATACAAAATGTTGCATGGCAGAGTTTTGGTTCAATGATCCTAAAACTAGCTGATGTATAAAGACAGAAATCTGCCCCTTATTCTATTGGACCTATAAAGGGCTTGGCCCTCCTCATGCAAACTGTGGCCCAGGCGAGCACGGCCACACAGACCTGCAGCTTCTGGGGGTTCCAGACCCAGGACTGGCCTCAGAACCAGGAAACACACAGAGATCAGGTGTTATAGTTAGACAGTCACATAGTACCAGTACGAGGCGGGTACTTGGGTCACGGTCCTGGGGAGCGACTTCGCCCCCCTGGCTAGAGCCAGCAAAGCCCCAGACAGCCTGACACAGCTACTGGTAAAAGCTGGGGAGGGGTAAGGTTTGGCAAGAGTAGGAGGGAATACATCTCCCATGATGCACTAGGAGACGGGGGAGAGACTGCAACTCCCATGGTGCATTGCTGCACGAGCTTATCACTGCCATGTGGTAGCGGCTCCTTTCATGTGCCCCTCATGGCGCAACAAGCAGCAGCCACGTGGGCGCTGCCTGCTCGTCTGCCCTTGGGTCACGGCAGCTCCACACACCCAGGGTGCGCTACCGCCTTGTACACTGATCGGAAGTGAAATTGCCCCGGTCGATGGTCTAATAGAAACCGACTGGGAAATGTGACCAGACATTGCCCGGGTATGTGCTCTAATTGAGTCCCACTGGGAACCGCGCCCGGAATCTATTTGCTCCGGAGCGTTCATTTTGCCCTGGTTCTGTGACCGCTGAGCAGGTGGGCCAGGCAGGCGGGTTCAGACTTGGGGCACCAGACTGGGACAGGGACCTGAGTCGGAGGTTTCCTGCAGTGGCGCAGCAAGTGCAGCCTTCAGCTCCCATGATGCACTGGGCAGAGCAGGGACACCACAGACAGCAGCTGAGGGACGGAGGCTGCGACCACTCCCACAATACACTTCGCTGCTCCATGATTGCGGGGGTCTCACCCTGATTCTGTCACAGGTCATAACGTCAAACGGAGCAGGCCTCCAGAAATTCAAACACTGGGTTGAGAATCTGGGCGGGCAGAGGAGAAGCGAAGCAGTGCATGCTGGGAGATGTAGTGTTTCCCCGGGCCGATAGCCTATAGCAGTGTTTCTCAACTTTTTTTTATAAAGTTGAGAAACACTTAAAAAAAAAAAGTACCCCCAGTACCTAGTTTTCAGACACACACATTTTTTTTCTACCATTCCAACACATTTGTTTCAACAACTTAATCGTAGCTGGGCGGGCGATGAAATTTTTGGGTGTAAAAAGTACAAAAATAATAAAGCACTGCAAAACTTAAAACAAAAATTCAGTTTTCTCCAAATTTCAGCTGTGTTGATGTACCCCCCGACTTCTCTCAAGTACCCCTAAGGGTACTCGTACCACTGGTTGAGAAACACTGGCCTATAGAGGCCATTGTGGCCCCCACGGCACCATAGGAGCTGTAGTGTCTTCCAGACTGCGTTACTCGTCAGCCAGTGCGGCCCCATAGCTCCATGGGAGTTGTGGCGTTTCCCGGCCTACGTGCTGTGCGCATCAGGGTGTGGCAGTGCATGCAGTGTTGAGCTGGCGATGCCGCCATGGGAGGGTCTGAGGAGCATGCTGCACATGGTGGCGTAAGGCGGGGCCTGGGTCAGAGTATGATGCTGGCCAGCGCCCAGCCCGCCCCTCAGCGCTGGCCAGCCCCCGTCCTGCCCCACCCATGTCTCAGCCCTTGGGCACCTGGACTGGCAGGGGTTGGGGGGGGAGCAGTCCCGCACCCCTCCCTGCAGTGAGGACCAAGCCTGGCACCCGGCTCGGCCGAGCTGCTCCCATGGATGTGTGTCTCTGTGGGACCCATGGGGGGTGTGACTGGCAGCCTGGGGTCCGGCGCAGGGGTGTGTGTGCCTGGTCCCTGTGGGGACCTTTCCCTGCTCCCAGCGGTACCCATGGCGGGCAGAGTCCTTCTGCTTCTCTCCGTGCCTGGTGGCTCTGGGCAGAGGGCTCTGGGCTGGCCTGGAACAGCCCCCGGCCTGTCCCCAGGAAGGGGACACAAAGAGCTGAGGAGCCAGAGCCGATGGAAATCGGTGGCAGGTAGTGGGGGGGGATCAGTGGGGGCAATTTGTGCCCTTTCCAGGAGCTGTCTGGTGCTGCAGAGTCTTCCTGGGAAGCAGCTCCCCTGTAACTCAACCCCCAGCTCTCCGCCTGGTACATCACTGGGCATGAGGCCGAGTCACAGATCTCTAGTTCCTCTCTCGACCACCCCAGGCTTGCTTCAGAGGACATGAGCAATTTGTTAGGTGCATGCCTCTGAGATAAAGGCTAGGGCCTCAAATGGTGAAATGGGAAAGGGGGGTGTGGACCCACCCTTGGCGGCGGTGGTGGAGTGGGGAGAGGAGTTGTAAGAGCCTACACAGACTCCAATAACTTAGGTTTTTCTTCTTGGGTTAGGTTTACAACCAAGCTGTGTTCCCTGTAAGCTGTCACTTGTGAGATTCAAATGCCTCCCAGTTGATTAGCAGAGTGCCTACAGGTAAGTTGTTTGTTTCTACTAGTGGTGTATGTTCACAGTGCCGGACCGAGCCATACTTGCGCCCTGGGCAGCAGGCGCACGGCGCATGCACGGCCCTGCCCCCGGG